>VHKM01000258.1:0-5982500 GCA_007210695.1 Neogobius melanostomus
GTCTGTTTCAAGTGCCATGATAGTCCTTTGGTATTGTCGTCTTTTCTTGTGATGTCAGCTAGTCCAGGGATCTGATGTTGTCTGCCATGGTAATGCTCAAATGGTGATGAGTGTTGTCCTTCTGCTAGGCATAATTGTGCATATTAACTGTTCACTAATGTCCTATGTCATTCTGGCCCAGGTCTTTCCTGTTTCTTTACAGCTTTGCAGCTTGATCTTTATCGTCTGGTTTAAACTCTCCTCGGATTAGGCCCTGGCTAAGTGCGGATGGAAAGAGGCAATTCGATTTTTCAAGGTGATCTTCGAGGTTCTGGCCATCTGCTGAATCACTTCATTTACAAAATGCTGCCTGTTGTTCTGACCTCAAGAGAGTTGGCTGCAGACCTCTCACTCTCTAGAACCCTGCCCGATTGCAAGACTCCACTGTCAGCGTCCCCTCCTGCTGTAGGACCGGAATTTAATTCGAGCCTTTCAAAAGATAAAAGACCGGATAATACTGGGAGCACGTATTTGTCGTGTTCCTTGGCTATTTTATGTAAATGATAGATATGAAATATAAATAGAATGTATAATAATGTATAAAATATGATAATAAAGCAACTTAATAGTAAGCCTTCATGTTTGGCTGCAGAACTCCACACCCACTTCCAATAATGAAAAGCTAGGCATCCGGATGAGACCGATTGTCGTTCCTCATGTAAAGATTACTTTATTATTGGGGCCATGATTTATGTAATAATGTAATATGATTCAAAAGCAATATTCCAGGATAGCCTAATGTAACGAGGCTGCTTTGGCTTCCAGAAATCGTTAGGTAAATCTCACTCGCTCTAAGCCGCGTCATAATACACAAGATTACATTACAGATACTTGTCTGGGTAGTCATGTGGGTAAGTCGGGGAGCCTCCCATTGCCAAACCACATTAGGTTCATTACCTAGCGCTGGAAACAAGATGACATTTCATTTTGTTTAGTTTTCTATGTGAGCACACTTTAAGCTCTGTGTGCATTCATTTATGTCTAAATAGTGTAAATATTATTTACGTGTAATGCACGTTGAACTAAAAAACAGATGGGGCTCATGCACAAAAAATAAGAATTAATAACTCCATTCCGGCCAAAGGCCTTTAACTGGCTGCAGCAAGAGCTAATGGCGCTGTTCATGATATAAAGAAAGTAAAACAAGCGTAATGTCATGGAAATCTATCCTAACAAAAATAATTACGACTGATAAATGATAAATGCTGAAAAATGAGCGCAATCGAACGTTTCATTCTGCGGCGGGGAGATACCATTTCGATATTGAACTGAACTCAGAGGGGTGTTTAAGGTGGAACAGCCCCTCCCGCCTTTAGTTCAAGTTGGTGCGAGTCCATATCCAGCGGAGAACAAGTGTCTCGCGCGATGTTAGAGACCAAAAGGCAGTGAAGAGGTAGAAAAGTGTGTCAAAATAAATGTTTTTTATCTCATAAACTTGGTGCTGATTGTTGGGTTTGTTATCAGGCCAAGACGTGGTGCAGCGCCCAGTGAAAAGTAGAGAATGTTAGAAAATTGTCAATTGTGGTTATGATCCAGCGACCTCTGTACTTTGAGACCAGCGCACTATTACAGCATACATTTCCGGGCCGGTCCTCTCCTACAATTCCCGGCTGAAATTAGTCCCAGCACAGCACCCTGATTAAAAAATGATAAGAAAAGATATAGTATGGGAAACTAAAAATAATGCACTGTCTTCTTCTAATGGTTTCCGGCACTTGTACACGTTGTTCTGCGCTCTTCCGTTCAAATGCAACTTCCGGGTCCGTGTCCTGACGAGCGGGGGAACCATTCAGTGGGAGTCCTGCAAGTGCAGGTGTCCTGAGAGTGGAGGTCGGCAGCCAACCCCCTCGACCTTATACCTCTGGGATCCAAAAGTTGGTAACTATATTTTTACATATTGCTTTTGCACTTGTCCTAGCGTTGGTGTTGCTGTTGGGAATAGTTCTCCCATTTGAAAAGCATCGTATTTATTACCTAAACAATACTGTACTCATGTATTATTTAAATTGTATATATATTCCATAGTAACTGATAAGGGGTGAATCGTGGTTCTGGTAATCTATCCCGCTTGTCTCATATGTTTCCTTTGTGTATGTTTCATGTGCAGAATAAGCACTGTTACGAATTTTTTTTGTATACCGATTGAAGCCATGAGGTTGGTAATATTGTCAACTTAGTGCCTACCATCCCTCCTTTGAGACCAATGGCATGCCCCCATTGGCTTCAATTCAGGCAGCCCAGTTTGAAAAGTGATTTGGTAACCAGGTTTTAACCACGGGGCTCTATAGTACATTGTTCTTTTAAGGAAGTGCGCCTTTTGTGATCACTACTTGTTTTCCTCTGATCGTGGTGCTCATTTTGTGTTGTTTAAAATGTCTAATGGGTCAGTTCTTCTTGTTTTTGTCATGTACATGACTAATTATTCCAGTTCTGCTTTTTAGCTATCGTTCAGCTAAATTGTTTCCGTTGTTATGAGGATCTGTTCCTTTCTTGTGGTGCTTCACATTTACAAATGGCTAATTTTAGACGGGTAAATGTAATTCTCTAATAGTTTCTTAAGTAATCCCTATGGGTTACGGGCTCCCTGTAGTAGTTTTGAAACCTCTTAAGACTCCATGTTTACAAAATGAGGAGCAGAGCCGTATGCATATTGAACTGTCGTCCAAGATGTCACATCTTTGTTTGCATATAAGCGATCATGCCTCTGCTAGGGCGGCCAATCAGCTGCTTGCGCTGGATTAGATTAGTTTGGTAGTTTCAGGTGCTTTTTATATACTGTGTCTTTGTTTGTAATTGCATAACCTACGTTATTTGTGCCGTTTTGGGTCTTTTAACGGCTGAGCCAGTTGCTACACAAATGACAGCCCAGTTGGCAGTGGGGATCTTGAAGGTCTGCCCTATTTTGTATTCTGTTTGTGCTGAGATCTACAAATTAATGGGGGTCTACCAATCCCCGGGAAAACGGCAGCAAGTGTGCTGGATTGAGACCCTGTGCATCGTTCCCAGGTTCAATATTGTGGTTGGACTAGCACAACTGCTGTGCACATGAGGTAACCTACTGGTGATAAGAAGTCATGTTGGTTTGCAGAAGTAAGTGCTGCAACAGCGTAGTGACACTTTAAGAATCAGTGGATGAACAGCAACCACTTCCGCAGATGGCCTGTATGCGCTGCTGCTGCGCAACAGCAGCTGCACACACGTGGCTGCGTTGGCCTCTAGCACTGGTCTAATTGTATGGATTAAGTACGGCCCCTGAAACGCATCTTAGAACCGTATTTTGTGCAAACCTACTGACGTCAATAAAAGCCTCATTTCTTGCAGGCTACCGTTTGCACAAATTGGCTTTTTTGTCATAGTTGGTATGGCCAATGCCCTGCATCGACATAGTGTGTTAATTGTGTCGAATGCTACCATTCAGCCGTCTGCACTCCATGTTAACTTATCGGGTCATGGCTTGAACTTTGTTTGAAACATCATGTCCTGGAGGGTTACGATCTCGCATATCCCCAGAATCCCACATGCGAGCATATAATTGGGCTTCAAGCCCAGAAAGGACATCATTTGCTTTTTAGTTGTGGGCTTTGGAGCCGCTTTGATTGCCTCTTTTCTGAGCTCATCAAGCCGTTCCAGGCCATCTGCACTAAGGTGTGGCCTGGATATTTCACTTGGCGGTTTCCCAAGTTGGAGTTTGTCTTTGCTTACTTTGTCTCCCTGTTTGTGCAGAGATTAGAAGGCCAATGTCACCATATACATGCTTCTTTTGTATCAGCTGGCACTCAATATCAGACTGATAAGGACAGGACTGTGAATGTACAGACGTTGTGTGTTGCGCAAGACAATTTGACAATTTGTTGTGCGAATATCGTTGGTGACGCAAAAACCTTGCGTAAGTCGGCGAAAGAAGAGAAGTTTTTTCTCCTTCAAATGTGAATCCGAACCAGGTTTGTGCCTCTTTGTTGACAATGGGATTGAATAGGAAGGCATTGGCCAAATCTATCACAGTGAAGTATTTCCGCTTTGGTCTGGATACTGTTTGAGCAAGCGTATGTGAATTGGGACATTGGTGACCTCTGTTGACAGCCTCGTTTACTGCAGCGCACTTGAATCATTCTCCACGCCCATCTGAGTTGGTCTTCTTTACTGGAAATATTAGGTGTGTTACATTGTGCTGTCGGGCACGGGACAATATTCGCTTTCTTTAGGCCCCTGCTATGACGGTTTAATCCCCATGCAACTGCGCTGTTTTAGTAGGATATTGCTTAATGCTTGGCCTATAAGTTCGGTTTTTTGGGGATTCCTACTGGCCTATGCTCCTTCATAAGCCGACATCAGTAGTCCCGAACTCCATAACTCATCAGGTAATCTGCTTAATAACAGTCTCCCCATCCCAGTTAAGGGAGTATCAGAAATGTCATCTAATAAACTCAAACCTCTACCGATGTTTTAGAATGCAGCAACGGGGGTAAGTTTTACCCTCGCATGGAAAGTGAGTTCCATACCAGGACATTCTTTGCTGATAGTCTTCCTTTCCTGTCCTGTTCTGTGTCCAGTCCTTTTGACCATCTATTGCTGCGTGCAAGTGAACCAGTTCTGACCATTTTCTGTCTTTTTTTTTAAGTCCAATTCCTACGTGTCTGCTGTCGTGGAAGGTTATCAGTGTGAGTCACTGTTTCAGTCACGTCTATGTCAACAGTATGAGCCGTCCGTTGTAAGTACAGATACGTCGAAGAGTAACTACCGGGTCCCAGGGTTCTGCTGCTTTGTCATAGTCGAAATCGGTCCTGGAGTTCCTGTTTTTAGAACGTTAACGTCTATGTAATTGATCTTCTTCCATTAATCTCGAGGTTTGTTGTCACCTTTTTTGCCAAGTCGATTGAAAGGGTCTCAGAGGTTTGTTGGCTGGGGTCTTTGTGGTGAGGTAGTTTAAGAGACCTACCAATAATATGGTAAGCCCTTCCCCCATCACAATAGGCAATCTGAGATCAGGAGTGTTCAATAGGATGCTTCACGCTACTCTTAAAACTCTGTTCACTGTCGGTCTATGCCATGCTCGAGAGCGGTCATGTACTTCTCCTCCCAACAGGTTGTGGGGGCAGTGTGGGTGTCAGCATCACTAACAAATGGTGCTTACTTGCTTCCCGCCTGTCTCCTCCCCGATTTAAATGTAGTCTCTACACTCAGTGGCTAGTTTCGCTTCCCATTGCTGCGCAATCAATGCTCTGATAAGATTGATGCTTTTTGATGTCAACTGTGACATCTCGTAAAACTGTCTTTCTGCTCCTGTAGTCTACTAGGATAGTGAGTGGGACGCATTCATTTACTAGAGAAGGGTTACCGTCTGGCCTTTGTTTGTATTAAACTGAACTCTAGATTCAAAAAAGCATTTCTGTCCTGGTCTGCTCTTCCTTTTTTCAATCTGTGATAACATCTATGCTGATGCACACTGTCCTTTTTGCTGTTTGCAGTTCTACATGCAATTTTCTTCACATTTTCCTTCTAGTCATTCGCCGTGTCCCCACTGTCTTCCATCTTCGCATGTTTGCTTTAGCCTTGCGCTATAGCACGTTCCTGGCTTAGGTGTCCCTTCTTGTTTGGCAAACAAACATTTCCCTCTTTCCAGTCCTCAGTGTTTCTGTGGATCTTTCCTCGTCAGACTCCTTTCCTTCTCTTTCTTTTTGTCCTTTACCTTTCCTTTTGCTTTCCTTTTTTTTCGAATCGTCTCTCGAGACAGGCTTTCTGATGAAACTATGAACATAGTGTTTTCTGTTGCGCCTTTTCTTTTCTTTATCTTCTTCTCCCACTTTTCCTGCATGCATGGGCTGCCCTCCATTAAAATTGGTTCTAGTGCCCTGTTGTCATATGCAACATAGTTTTTGCTAAATCCAATGTTTTTAGGAGTCTAAGCCCGTCACAATAATGCCTTTTTTAAACTGGCTGTTGAATGCGCTATGGTCACATCGCACGTTCGGTGGAAACGCACTGGTGATCTTTGAATATCCTGTTCATCTGCAATTAACTCTCGGACTGTTCGGTGGTCTTTCTGTTTAGTGTTGTGTTATGATGGCAATAGCAGTTTTTTCCGTTATGTAAACTTCCTTTGCCCTTACCCCACAGAACCTCCATAGCTCCCTGTGACAGTTGTGTATCGTGCTTTTCACTAAATGGTGGTGCTACTCTGTCTGTTATCTGGGGTCCAGTTCCTTGTCATAAATGATATATCTGGTATCCAATAACTCGCCGAAACACTGCTCTATTCTACAAAAACCGTTCAACAGTGTGATTTGTGTATAATCAGCTCCATAGCATGCTCAAGGTTTTGTCTAAGTGTTACTTTGGGTCCGGGACCTCGCTCTAAGGAACCGTCTTTTAACGTCATCATGGTCCATGTGCGATAAACCCGCCGTTGTGTACCCCTGTCCATTGGGACCTTCAATCAGGGGAATATTGCCCTTCGCCCCATTGGTACGGTACCTCATAGGTTTTTTATTTCTGTTGCGGTCTCTATGTAGTTAATACTGATTGTGGTGGGGCCCTGGATTATCACAAAATTGGGCTGTCTATGCATTGAGCCCATGTTACTTCTTGTGCCTCGGGCAGCATTTCTTGGGGTAAAGCTACTTGCTTGCTCCTGGGTTGTACGGTGGGGGTGGGATCAAGTCCGTTCAGTTCATGTATTTTGTGTATTGAGTCAAGACCTAAAGTGCTGGCGGTCCGTGTTTCGTCCTCCAAGAGTAGGCCTCCCTTGTGTTTCTGATTGTTCTGTATGTTATTTGCTGCCTCTGCGGCCTCCCTCCTCTGCATCCTCCCTCTCTCGTCTGTCCTGCCTCCGTTTCTTAGTTTAATTCTCTTTTCCTCTCTCTCTCTTCTCTGTTCTTTTTGTTTTCTTCCCCTTGTGCTCCTTTCCCTGCGCTTCTCTCTCCTCACTGCTGCTCGCCTATCTGCCTCTCTCCCCTACCTATGTTCTTGCTCCTCCTCTGCTCGGCTGGCTTGCCTCCCTTTCGCCTGCGCTGTCTCTCCTCTACTGCTGCTCGCCTACTGCCTCGTCTCCTCTCCCTGCTCCTTTTCAATTTGTGTGCCGACTAATTTACTCTTCAATGTTCCTCTCACTCGTTATTCTTACCTGGTTTTATTATTGCATAATACCTCTGAATCTTTTCTGTTATCCTTTTCTGTCGTTCTTTCGCCTCTTGTCTTTGCTTCTTTTATAAGAAACCAAACTAATGCTTGCTATCATTTGTTTTCCCGGGCTTTTCTCTTAGGGGCGTCCTTCACGTGGCACTGCTAAGTGCTTCCACTAACCGGTTTACATTTCTGATGTTAGAGTCCCTGTGAATTCCATATTTTTTGTCCATTTTTGTATAGTGTACTACACACTTGGAGGGAAATATTTTCTCTATCCATTTTGGCGTCTGTTAAGTCGTCACACTTGTTATACTGATTTATGGGGCTACCTCAATGGTTAGCCATTATGTGTCCTGTCGTCCTGGGAAAATCTACTGTAAGTGCTCTGCCAACGGACCCAATGTCCAAGCTTCTAGTGGTTCCCCCTGTTGTTAACCACCGGACATTGGCTAGGTGTTCAGAATGCACACCCGTTTGACAGATTAGAATGTCCCTCAATTAATGCCTCTTGATACTCTAATAGAATTAACGGTGCTACGTTTACAATAAAAAAAAAAAAAAAAAAAAAAGAGCACGTCGTTAATTCACAATTCATTTCTAATTCATACCTTTCATTCTGTTGTCTGTCTTGACTGCTCTGTCTTGAGCCTGGTCCGTACGTTTCGTCAGTTCCGTCGTGCTTGACGTACTCTGGTCATTGAGCCTGAACGCTCGTACTAAACCCAAGAATGCATATAAGCGCTTATATGTCTCAACGCCTGTCACACAAAGTAATCTACCTTCGTGTTGTTGTCGCTATAGTCCTCTGCTTCGGATGACCGAAACCGTCCTCCGCGGAAGAATGAGATCGAATGGACGGCCACGGTGAAATTGGGCTTTCTCTCTGTTGCTGTATCAAGAACTTCCGCCAATCGGCAGTTCACCCTCCACGAAGATCAGGCTGTCAGAGCGGTGCTCGAAAGGACCATCTGTTATGTCAGAATATTGGTTAATACTTTGGTTTTTCCAATTCTGTGAGAAACGCGTTCAACTAGAAGAAAATCCGATCACAGAATCAAATACTTTGGTTGCTTCAAGGGAGAATAAGTTAGTTCAAACCACAGCTACGCAGAGTGTTCCCTGCACCCATTCTTCAAAGAGTTGTTTTCGGTACAACCTTTTATTTGGTTTTTTCCACAGCAAACACATAGAGGTGGATTACAGATATTGCTCGTCACCTTCAAACACATGTAATCACATCATATTCTTAAAACATGAATCAACACTATACTATCGCAATCGGAAAGGACCTCGGCCTGACAGGAAGCCTGAGTGTCCAATGAATATCCAGTCTGACCTGCACAGTCCGGGGGCCAGACCTTGATTTACGTTCGTCCAGTTCACTGCTGTTGTCTTAATTCACATGTCAACCTGATACCAGGCTGCTTTCTCTACGTACTTTGATACCAACAGTAACTTCTTTAGATACTTACTGGACATTGTGAAACAATGCTAACCTTGAAGATAAATTCAATACTGTGGCTGTTGCATCATTCACAATGATTAGATAATTTATAATGATTTAATTCACATATTTACAAAATCGTTATTACAGTGATTCTTCAAATTTGTGAAAGGTACTGTAATGTGGTTTTTTGATAGCAATTTGAAAAGCGTGTAACATTTTGTACACTAGGCATAGAGCGAACGTAAGAAAATGCAGATTCTCGCAATGATAAAAGATCATGAGGAAATAAACAAACACTGATTTCTGAAAATTGACTCAGAAAGAACATTTCCGTGCCGGAAATCCACGTCTCAAGCTGCAACACACACAAAATGGTCATTCAAACGGGAAAAAAAAATCTTGCAAAATGTACAAAATGTACATAGGATAACATAAGGGTTAACAGGGAAGTGTGTTTTGAAATGTTAGTGCTTGTGGCATTTGTGGCGAAGATGTGTCCTGTAATTAGAAACAGTATTCAGACATGTAGACCAGCTCCTTCACTGTTTTTCACTGCATGTGTTTTACCTTACAGTATGTTTGCATTTAGAATAGAAGTGCAGACCTACATTTGTGTGAGTCAGGGTCCCCCCTCCCCTCCGTCGCTGATTTCTCAGGCCCTATTTACAAATGAATAGATTCAAATTGAAGCCATCAGAGTCGTGAGTTTGGACCTAAGGGTCATTGACCCTGCTCCAGGACTTCTGGTGGGGTGTCGAAATCCCTGGGTTTTCTAGTGTTAACCGCTAAGGGCCTCGGTTAACGGTTAATGAAAAACTTGAAAACGTGCAGCCCTAGCAACAATGCATTACATTAAGTCAAGCCAGTGCAAAGACCGGAGCACTGGACTAATTATGGTCCTATTTCCTGATTCGTGTCAGGACTCGAGCAGCAGCATTCTGGATGTACATGATTACACCTGATTTTTGGTTTTAGAGTTAGAGACTAAGTCAATTCCAGTGATTCGTTCATGTAGTAGGCTACCAGACTCTCAACCTTCAATGGTTTATGGATTGGATTGTACAGGACCCATTCCCACAAAGGCACAGTTTGGAAAACAGCTTTATTCACAGGCCGAAATTAAAAGTGAGATCCTACCATGGCATATGATGTCAAAACTATAAAAAGGAAATTATCTAAAGTATCAACAAATGTATCAAAATAACTCAATTTCAAAATCCCTCTGCAATAGTACACTAATTAATATTCTGCACTGCTCAAACATACACTGGGTCGGGGTGCCCTCTAGTGGGCTACATAAATGTGTAGTTCTATGTTTGGTGCGGTGAGAATGGTGCCCTTGCTATCTAAACAATGGAGCTCTGAATTCTTATTAAAACATCACTAAATATCATTAATTCAACCAGTCAGTGGGAAGTTAAGGCAAGTTTATTTATAACACGCATTTCGTACACAAGGCAACTCAATGCCCAACTCCCATTGGGGATTAACATGGACTTTTACTCTACTTGGTGTGGTCAAGTGGCAGTGAGACTTGGCGGGTGGAGAAGACCACTGGCTGAAAAATAAAAGAAATGGACTGGACCAGCCACAAATTCACCTCAGACAGTAGGTGAAAGACAAGGAAGCGTCTTATACTAGAGGCCTTTCGCCTTTCAATTAATCCAATCGAAAAACCCTGGCGTTGTTCCTTCTGCTTCTTTGTGAGAGAAGATTTGTCAGTTCTTTATTGACAAAATATTGAACATATGGTCATCTCTACCTTTTGTAGCCACTGATCCTAGTGTTGCCCCTAAATGCTCAGCTGTTTTTAGGAATTTTGACTGTATTTCATTATCTGAACTGTTAAAGGTTGTCAAGAGTCTAAAACCATCAAATTGTGCACTGGATAACCTTCCTGAACGAAGATAAGAACAAACAGCGGGAGGCAGCACTACGCTATAGTTGTGCCTAGTCTGCTACTTGAAAAGAAGACAGGCACGTGTTGAGGCTTCGTTAAGAGACTAAACCAGCCCTAAACCTCCAAAATGTTATATGGCTCAAGATAACCATGAAAAAAATGGTGATATTTATTCCCTTCCCCTCAAATGACGGCAGATATGGATGTTATAAATAATATCTCAATCTGGACTTATTCATTGGCTTATGTTGTATGAGCAATATCAATTCAAGCTCGTTTGAGAATTTAATTTGTGAACTGGATAGCTCTACAGGAGAGTGCACTGATTCTACATTAGGTGGTCCTGAGCTCCACTTTCATGTTGTAAGGTTTAGGCGTCAGAGTGATGCCAAACACCAGCTCGTAGTCGGGCTCTCCGCCGTCCTCAGGCCAAATGAACCTGAACTTCCTCAGCAGAGTCACCAGGATGAGGAAGAGCTCCATACGGGCCAATCCTTCTCCCAGACATATCAACTAATTTGATTTCCGCCTAACAAAACAGAAGAAAAGGAGCAAAACAATCTTATTTTTACTGTAAAGAAGCAATATATCAACCTAAATTGTAAATAAACCCTGTCATCAACATTTTCAGCAATTTTGGTGCCTATTGAACAAAGAATTGAAGGGTTTTACTGGTTTACAATATAAAAAAGTCCAGGCGGAGACCAGCTGTGCCATTTTGGCACATTTGGCACAATTTGGCACAAAATTTGAAATATGGAATATCTCAATGAAAATGAAAATTTGGGATACTTTTACATATTTGGTCATAAAAATACTTTTTTTTCTAAAAGTAAAGACACAATTTATATATTTCAGCACACTTTATTGCAAAACTATATACAGTAAACACGCACACAGGTAATCAAAAGTAAAATAAAACAAAAAACTTCACATAGCATCATGCCAGGCGACAAACAGTTATTTTTGGAGGTCAGGCACAGAGGTACCTGACACTTTCTGCAGTACACAGGAGTCTTTACCCGTTTGTCCCCTGCGTCAAAGCATTTTTTGCAGTACTTTCTCATGGCAGTGGCATCCTTCCCAAAATAAACTGGCATGCAGGTATTTGGTGTTTCCTCAGCAGTCTCCTCAGCATCTGCAAATTGACCATTATAATCCTGTCTTGTGTGTGCACAGACAAGTCCTGTGAACAGCAGTATAGACAGGAAAATGTAAAACTCCTTCAAAGTCAATGGAGTCCATTTGTATTTTTTTCCAGCCTGCTTTTGCCTTTCAGCATTAGTGTTTGTGTTTACAATAATTGTATTCACAGTGGCACTGCTAAAAAACAGCTGGAACAACTGCAGGACTGTCCATGAAGGGTTTTTGTCCAAAACAGGTCCTGTGTCTCTTGCTGGCACAAAACGGCGTGGATTGGGGGCAGTGTCCTCCTCATCACGATTTTTCCAGCGATCACTAGGAGCAGGTAATGTGGCAGCAGGACTGGCTCTCTTCCTCCCCGTCTTGCTCTTGGAGAGTGCTTTTCGCGGCCTGACAGTGGCTTCCTTGGAGGGAGGGGCAGACACACTTTGTGTATTTGTGTATTTGACAGTCACTAATTTGCATCTGTTTGCAATCAGTTGCAGACATCACTGCTGTGGAATAAATCTATGTTCAGATATGTGGTACAAATTGGCACATAAGACTACAATGTTTTGTTTTTGACACACTGTGTGGACGTTACATGATGAATTGTGTCTCATATAGTATTGAAGTGATGGAAAAAAAAAAAAATACTAATAAATCAGTTTACATAGCACTTTACAAATCATACAACATCAACATACATAACAAACTAGTACTCCCACTAAATAGCAATACACTTGCCTGTACATTTGAATTTACACCATTGACATAAAAATATACATTTACTTACAAAAAAAATATTCCTAAACAGTTACCTTTCATCTGGGGATATTCATAATTTGACCGGCTGGTTGTGGCCAACAGATCGGACTCGTCAGAAGAGTAGTCTTGAAGTACAATGTCTTCAAATTCCATGTCTCCAAGTACTATATCCCGTGTCTCCTCGAGAGTGTAAAAGCGCTTTTTCCCTCTAAAAGCCATGATGTGGTGATAAAAAGTTTAAATTTTTTTTTTTTTTTTTTTTTTTTTTAATTGTTGCAGTACTAAATACAAAACATTTTTTTTTTTTATACAAAAGAAAAAAGGGAGGAAGAAAAATAATAATAATAATAGTAAACATACAAAAAAGAATAAAACATGGCCAGGGGTACACAAACCAAAACGGGATACAGTACAGAAACAATAGCACACATTCTAATTACATAAACAGCTGTGCAGCTTGGCTTGCCACTATATCAGATGATATTTGCAGGAAGCATCATGGACCTTAATAGCTTTTTGATTGGTCACAGTCTTTATTGTTTTAAGGTACTGGTTGAGTTCGTTTATCAAATGAAGTCCATTTGGTTTTGTCTGTGCCCATTTAGTTTTATGAATATGATATTTGGCCAGGTGAATGATAGTCTGAATCAGAAGGGAAAGGTCATTAGGGATATTTGGATTATCAAAATAAAACAATATGTCACTCTCCTGAAGGCTGATCATGTAGCCAGTTTTGTTCTGGATAAGTTGTTGTATATGTAACCATAGGTTTTGACTGTAAGTGCAGTGATAAAACAGGTGGATAATGGTTTCTTGTTCAGCTTGACAGAAGTCGCATTTGTAATCTATGTCAAGTTTGAATCTTTCAAGTGTTTTTTTGACTGGGTATATGTTATGTAGGATTTTAAATGAGATTTCTTTGACGTTGTTAAAGACGCACAGCCTCTCACCAGCCAGCCAAGCCCTACTCCAGTTTATTTCCCCAAATACTGAGTTCCAGTGCGAAGTTGCTACTGGTCTTTGTAAAGGTTGGATGAGGTTTCTGATGTATTTATTTGGACATGTTCTTTTAATAATATCAATTTCTCCTATATACAGTTTGTTCTGGATTTTCTGTGTTTCATTATTAAATTGATGGTTTTTTAAGAGACACATTATTCCTTTTGGTATTGATTTACAAACTTGAGCATATTCACGCGGCAGAATTGGAAATTTGTATAATGTAATGAATTCGTCGTATGAAAATGCTTGTCCCTGTTGATTGATGAGTTGATTAGTCCATATTATTCCATTATCAAACCAGGTTTTGAGAAAGAGCGTTTTGTTGCGATGTTTGATATATTGATTATTCCAGATGTAACATCTGGTTGGTGAGAAGTTGTGCTTGTACATCAGCCTCCAGGAGAGTAACACCTGCTTATGGAAGTCTGAGAGTTTGATAGGAAGTTTTTCGGGTTTATAATTACATTTTAGTAGGAATTCAATTCCACCAATTTGATTAAAAATATATTTGGGGATTGCATTCCATATATTTATTTTCCCTTTTACTAATTGAGATATCCACTTAATTTTGAAGACATTGTTAACAGTTTCAAAGCTCAGAACTTCCAACCCTCCATTTCCCCTCTGATTGCAAAGTACATCCTTCTTTAAATAATGAGCTTTGTTTTTCCAGATAAAATTATACAACAGTTTATCAAGTTTTGTACATACTTTTTGAGGCATATTAATTGACAGGGAGATATATACTGACCTTGAAATACCTTCGGCTTTGGACAATAGGACTCTGCCATATATTGACAGATCACGCATGAGCCACATATTGAATTTGGTAGTAATTTGGTTAATTATGGGATCAAAATTCAAGCTGCATCTTAATATTTGGTTACTGTTCAATACTACTCCAAGGTAAGTTATAGTTCTCTTAACTGGAATACCATGTATTTCAAGGTCGTCACAATTTTTCAGTGGCAACAGGACAGATTTATTTAGATTCATTCTTAACCCAGACACTTCCGAAAACTCATTGATACATTCGACCGCTATACTTACGTTTGTTGGATTATTGATGAACACTGCAGTATCGTCAGCTAACTGGGATATTTTAAATTCTCGGTCAAAAGCATTAATACCTTGAAAGTTAGACATCTTAATATGACTAGCCATCATTTGTGCTACTAATAAAAAATGTTTAAAAATCTGTTCGAAAATACTATAGCTGCTTCTTCCTCATGCGTCATGCGCTCTGTGCGTCGAAGCTGAAATGACGACGCAGTCTTACGCGCAGGGCTAACTCCCCGAAATTTTATCCAATCAGCGAGCTCAAAATATCCCCTGAAAGGGGAGATTCTACAGAATCGAATGATACCACTCATTCTGTGACGGACAGAAGCCCTGGCGAATCACAGGCGAGCTCGTACAGGCGCTGTAAGAGCCACTCCGAGTCCCAGTTTCTGCGTTTTGCCCTGTTGTGGCTGAAATACGGGGTCTTTTAGAGCCAAAATGGCGTCAACAGGACGGTGCCATCTTACTCTTGTCCAGTGAAAAAACTTGGAGCAGTGGAGCATAGCAGAGCAAAGAAACAGCAAAGGTAAGTCCGCATTTGCATGTTTTATTTTGATTTGCTGGTGTTTTTTGTGCAGTTTGATGCGGTCTCTGCTGAACATGTTTACTGCTGTGCAAATAAGCTTTACACCGATCGATTCAGTGAGTTGTTAGCTTTCTTTTGATATCTTGTTCGTAGTTCTGCGTTTCGTCTTTTGAAAACCCAGAAGCAAAAACAATTACCTGGTCAAAACTTCAATTCTAGACATGTTGGTGTTTTATTGCTAGGGGTTTGAGCTGTGTTACATTGATTTGAGTTTGGAGTGGATACTTTTGTTGAGGAGTTTCTGCTTGACAATTTGATGTATGATAAGTGTGTTTTGGTCGAAGCGGTAGCCGGCTACGAGCGTCGTTGTGTAGCACAGCGAGGGTTGCCCCCGGTACCGGGGGCTCTCGAGTGCAAGGGGTTAAATCTTCAACATGCACAAAATCATTTAAAACAATCTAACATACCTGGACATAAGGCATGTTGTGTCGGTCTTCAAAAGTGACTGAATCCTTCCTTCCAGCACTCGGTCGATCTCCTGCTGACAGCGCTCTGGGGAACAACGTAAATATAGAGACACTACAACTATAACACACCCAAACTCTTTATTGTTCATGGTCATACCCTGGATGTGTGGCTTGGTCATGAGGTAGAGGAATGCGGTGAGCAGTGTGTTGGACGTGGTGTCCGTCCCTGCAGCATGAAGATTGGCACAAGTGTACAACAACTCTTCAGGAGAAAACGATGTCCCGTCATCAGCTCGCTGTAAAAAATAATCAGATTACGTCAGTGATCAGTCAACTATACATGACTACACAGAACTGGATCTTTCGTAGCTTGTTAGTTTGTTGCTATGCCTTAAATAAAGAGTGCCCACCTTGTCCATTTCATCCAGATAGCAGTCGACAAAATCGCGAGGTTCTCCTGGCACTCTGGTCATTTTATGCTCATTTATTAAAGAGGAAGTCATGCTTTTTATTTTCTGAGACACAAACATTGAACATCATCACAATGAACTCAAATACTTGGAATAGCTTTATAGAGAATCTCACCTTCCTTATCTGAAAACCTTTGTTGAATGGTAATGGCAAGGAGCGTACCCAGTGAAAAGAATCATACAGCTGCAAGAAATAAAAAGTTATTTGTCTGTAATACACTTGTGAGAACGTTCTAAAAAGTTCCACTTGTTATGTGCCACGGCCCACAACTACATGAGTCATCTACCTACCCTTTACAAAGCTACCGGCTTGGCAGCGAAACATCAACTTTGATCAAGAACTTTTATCTTTTAATCAGACTAAATACTTTATTGCATTTTGTTGATTTCTGTATTTGTTTGACTGCTTTTTATTATTATTTTAACGAGGACTGGTAGAACTAAGTACAGATAGAACAGTTCTATACACCACTGTGAATGTGTGTTGAAATAAAATGTGCAATATGACTAAAGTACATTGGAAAATAAATAGATACTGAAACTCACAAAAGCCCAGGGTCCGTTAATTAGCTTGGTAACCTCAGTGATACTGGCCACGTACTCTTTCATGAACTCATCCTCATAATCAAATCGTTTCCCAAAAATAACCAGGCAGATCACATTGGAGGCCATATTATGAAACATGACTTGAGCCTTGAGAGACTTTCCTAAACAACAAAGGTACAAGTTAGATGTCAAATCTCAGTCCAATTTCATGAGGCCACATTCATTTACACTATGGGCAGTTATAAAAAAAAAAAAAAAAAAAAAAAAAAAAAAAAAAAATCAGTTTACCTGTGTTCTTCTTCAGATCACTGATGGTGATTTTTAGCTCTTCCAGAATTCTCTGCTCCATAGACTGTTTGCCCAACCAAAGTTTCTCATGGTCATCAATGAGAAGCGACGGTGCTCTTTCCATTTATGACCATAATCAGCAATAATTACACCTGCACGTACAGAAATACACATTATGGATTTCATTTGGGCAATAAAAATATTCTTAAATGAACAGTTACCTCTATCCTCTACAATCGCATTGACGTACATGTCCTGAGGTCGTCCTGCGAAGTCCACAGCCTTGTTCACCAGAGCCTCCTTTAGAGCCTTGGTCCCACTCACCACAACTGCAGCTCTGTGACCTATGTAAAGGCTGTAGACGTTTCCATAAGTCCTCCTCAACTGGAAACAAGAAGTTAGACAAATAAATGCCTGGTCAATAACTAGTAACATATTTATCCAGTGTCCGAGAACACTGAGACTGAAATGTACAGGAGCCATCCAACAGTTGTTTTGGTGAGTACACATACTGTTTCAAAGTACGTCAAAGGGTTGTCCACATTCAGGTTGAGTACATTTCCCAAAAATGGCAGCGCGGTGGGTCCAGGAGGGAAGTTTTTGGGCCTCCGAGACCTGAACTGAACCAAGAAGAAGCAGAAACATACCCACAGCAGCAGCAGAGAGACAAACATGGTGAGAGCAGATGGGGACAGGGGAATGGCGAAATAACAGCTCGCTTAAACATTAGATATAAAGTTCAGTTGAGTTAGTTTAGCCACACCTTCTGTGATAAGCTTGATGAGCTTATATAGGATATAGGTTGTGTTACATAATCATTCCCTGTTAGTCCAGAATTATGAGCATTTAAAGAGTTCTAGGTATTGATGCACGGCAAGTTCCTCCCCCAGCACCCAAACATCTACTAAACCTATGCGGAGCTATTGGGTAAACTCCTGTGAACCTTCGAACATAGGTCATGAGCACCGTAAAGTATGAGGACTGTTAGTAAACCACAATGACACAGCTTTTCATCCATTGCTTTACTTACATATTGTGAGGTTAGTAAATCAAAAATAGTTTTGGGACATGGGATAAGACGCCTAAAACTGGAACCATTACAACAGGGACATGTGATGATGATCCTACTCTTCATTGGTGTTATGTAAGGATGAACTAAACAACATTCAGATGAGAAAATAGATGAGACAGTACAGTATAACTAGTAGCTGATAATAATATAAATTATTGTATACCTTGTTGTCTCCTCCTACGAAGCTTATTTGAATATTTTATTTTGAGCCACACAACACAGCACAAAAGCAAAAATAAATAGATAAATAAATAACATTCTAGCTCGAAAATGAGTGGGAAGAAGACAAGCTTATTACTCCCACCCTCTATTCATATACTTAAATAATAATAAAGTTGTTGCTATAGTTTAGTCCTTGGTGTCTTACTGAACAGCTAAGTTGGTTACATATTTACAACAAATGCAACAATTAGGGGTGTCCATGGTTAACCGAGTAACTGGTTAACCTTTTAAAATTGCGTAACCGAGTAAAAGCATTTTGTTCGGTTAACTGGTGTGTATAATTTGCCATGCCGTTGAAAATATTTGTAATACATTTTCGCACCACCAGAGACCGCCAGAGCGCTCCCAAACATTTGTTCATGAGAAGCCGTCATCGCGCATGGCTAGCTAGCTTAACTTTTCACTATGAAGCGGGCCATAAACAGCACAGCATGGGAGAAACGCTTTACAACCGAGATCAAAATGCAAGTATTGCATTGCAGTGCTTAGATATACTTCAACTTCGTTCTTGTACCATCTCAACAGCCAACACCCGGGCATCACTTAGGAGGTAGCTAGGTAAGCTAAAGGCACAAAAACTCGCCTTTCTCGTTATTGTTCAAACGTGGTGGATAGATAAGTGTTGTTGTTGTGATACGCATGAATGACTGTTTCTTTGCACAATGTTTCAAAAAAGCGTGCTAAATGACTGCGGTTAAAATAAATAAATATACTGTAGGGCCACGTGAACGCAAGTCAGTGACCTACTTTGACTGCTCTGTCATTACCACTGCGTTTTATTTCTATAAATTAAGTGTCAGTATAACGTAACGGAGGGGGCGGCGTGCGCTGGGGGTAGGGGTTGGTTAGTGCGCACACTAATAGTTAACCGAGTATTAACACTAGAAAACCCAGAGAGGGTCATTTGACCTTTATACCTGTAAAACCCAGAGACGGGTCAACTGACCCAAAGGATTTTAGCTAACACCTGTCCTCAACTCCTTTTTGTTATGTCAATATAGGTATGGAAATTACCACAGCCCTGCCCTATCCCCACCCAACCTGTGAACACACTCTGAACACATTCTGAACATGCTATGATTTCATCACAGTTCATAAATTCTGATGCACATCAGTGTCTTGAACAGGTTGTGAAGAGATTGTGATAAAAAAAAAGAGTTGACATTACAAACTGTCCAAAATGAGTTGAAATGTATAAATACAGTAAAAATGTCAAATTTCACTAATTTTCTTCCAAATGAAACCCTGATATCACAGATTGAGTGATTTTATGCCGTATTTCAATGAGATTTAAAAATGGTTTTCAGGGTAAAGTCCATTGGAAATGCCTTATTTCCATTATATTCAATAGGATAAAATACAGTGATTTTATTCATGTGCCAACAATGGGAATGAGGTCCAATCTGATGAAAATCAGTAATCATGTTCAAATTCATTCTTTTCTTCCAAATGAAATGCTGTTGTAAAAAGTGAAGTTTTAAACAGCTCTGGAAGAGCAAAGAAAAACATGTCTTCATAATGAAAGTCAAAGGGGCTGTTTCAGCTGCTGCCATTTTCAAATAAAGAATCATCCGCTACAGAAAAACTATAAATGCATCAAATTCATTTCACTTCTCATCTGTGACACAAACACGGCTCTGGAAACAGACACAGCCTCAGCTCTCTACATTGTATTATTCTAAATATAATCCCACTTTTGTGTTTTTGTGTAACCATTTTTTCCGTTTTAAGTTTTGAAACGGTCAGAAAATTATGACATGTTTCGTAGTTTTGGAAAAGTTTCCAGTAGTTCATGTGATTTATGCAAAAGGAAGTGGAAAAACATATTGAAAAATGCAGATTTTATGGCTGTTTTTAGGCGTGTACATTTTTGTACACTAGGGTAACGAACGTATGGAAAGTTGTAAATCTCTCACTACAGAAAAACTACAAATGCTTCAAATCAATTTTTGGCTCATCTTTGACACATCCAAGGCCCTAAAATCCACCAAAGCCCCAGCTCTCTACTATTCATTATTCTAAAAATAATGAGGTTTTTATGTTGTAACACAAACTTCAAAGTTTTTGTTTTGAAACTGGCATATAAAGGGTTCAAAACCCAAAATAAACAACATGTTTGGTATAGCTTTCAGAAGGTGAGAAATGATTCTTCAGATTTGTGAACATTTTTTGAGATGAAAGTACTGTATGTGGTTTTTATAGCAGTTGAAAAGCGTGTGCATTTTTGTACACTAGGATAACAACGTATAGAAAATGCAGATCTTCCAATATAAAGACATGAGAGAAAAACAAACACTGGATTCTGAAAATTTGACTCGAAAGAACATTTCCTGCCGAAATCCACGTCTCAAGCTGCAACACACACAAAATGGTCATCAAGTGAGAAAAAAAAAAACTTGCAAAATGTACAAAAATGTACATAGGATGACATAAGGGTTAACAGGGAAGTGTGTTTTGAAATGTTAGTGTGGTGGATTTGTGGCGAGATGTGTCCTGTAATTAGGAAACAGTATTCAGACATGTGACCAGCTCCCTTCACTGTTTTCACTGCATGTGTTTTACCTTATGTTTGCATTTAGAATTAGAAAGTGCAGACCTACATTTGTGTGATACGGTCTCCCCCCTCCCCCTCGTCGCTGATTTCTAGGCCCTATTTACAATGAATAGATTCAAAAATTGAAGCCATCAGAGTCGGGAGTTTGGACTAAGGTTCATTTGACCTGCTCCAGACTTTGGGGTGTCGAAAATCCCTGGGTTTCTATGTGTTAACCGCCTAAGCGGCCTCGGTTAACGGTTAATGGGAAAATGAAAACGTGCCAGCCTAAGCAACAATGCATTACATTAAGTCAAGCCAGTGCAAGACCGGAGCATGACTAATTATGGTCCTAGTTTCTGATTGTGTCAGGACTCGAGCGGCAGCATTCTGGATGTACATGATTACACCTAGAATTTCTAACCTGATTGTTTGGTTTTAGAGTTAGAGACTAAGTCAATTCCAGTGATTCGTCATGTAGAGGCTACCAGACTCTCAACCTTCATGGTTTGGATTGGATTTGTACAGGACCCCATTCCACAAAGCACAGTTTTGGAAAACAGCTTTATTCACAGCCGAAATTAAAGTGAGATCCTACCATGGCATATAATGTCAAAACTATAAAAAGGAATTATCTAAAAGGTATCAACAAATGTATCAAAAACTCAATTTCAAAATCCTCTGCAATAGTACATAATTAATATTCTGCACTGCTCAAACATTACACTGGGTCGGGGTGCCCTCTAGGGGCTCATAAGTGTAGTTCTATGCTTGGTGCGGTGAGAATGGGCCTTGCTATCTTAACCATGGAGCTCTGAATTTCTTATTTAAAACATCACTAAATATCATGTAATTCAACCAGTCAGTGGGAAGTTAAGGCAAGTTTATTTATAACGCGCATTTCGTGGGCAACTCAATGGCCCAACTCCCATTGGGGTTAACATGGACTTTTACTCTACTTGTGTGGTCAAAGTGGCAGTGAGACTTGGCGGGTGGAGAGACCACTGGCGGAAAAATAAAAGAAACGGGACTGGACCAGCCACAAATTCCCTCAGACAGTAGGATGAAATACAAGGGAAGCGGTCTTAACTAAGGCTTTCGCCTTTCAATTAATCCAATCGAAAAGAACCCTGGCGTGTTCCTTTGCTTCTTGTGACGAGAAGATTTGGTCAGTTCGTTTATGACAAAATATTTGAACATACGGTCATCTCTACCTTTTGTAGCCACTGATGCCTAGTGTTGCCCCTAAATGCATCGGCTGTTTTAGCAATTTTTGACTGTATTTCATTATCTGACACGTAAAGGTTGCTCAAGAGTCTAAAACATCAAATTGTGCACTGGATAACCTTCCTGAATGAAGATAAGATACAAACAGCGGGAGGCAGACTACGCTCTATAGTTGTGCCTAGTCTGCTATTGAAGAAACAGGCACGTGGTTGAGGCTCTTTAAGAGACTAAACCAGCCCTAACCTCCAAAATGTTTATATGGCTCAGATAACCATGAAAAAAAATGGTGATATTTTATTTCACCTTTCCCCTCAAATGCGGCAGATATGGATGTTATAATAATATCTCAATCTGGACTTATTCATTGGTTATGTGTTGAGCAATATTCATTTCAAGCTCGTTTGAGAATTTAATTGTGACTGATAGCTCTACGGAGGAGTGCACTGATTCTACATTAGGTGTCCTGAGCTCCATTCTGTGTATGTAAGGTTTAGGCGCCACAGTGATGCCAAACACCACCGTAGTCGGGCTCTCCGCCGTCTCAGGCCAAAAGAACCTGAACTTGCTCAGCAGAGTCACGCAGGATGAGAAGAGTCCATAGGGCCAAATCCTTTCTCCCAGACACACACGTGACCTGGATAAAGACTGTGAAACTATTAAACGTTAAAATGGGGATCAGTGGGATTTGTAGATTTGCAGGTAAAGTAATAGGAGCATGCCCGTCGGTGATGGACATAGGTGGATGACATTTATTTAAGGGAAACTGCAAGAAACACCACAAATAATGTACTCAATCCAATATTTATATCAAACTAACTTTCTCTTCACGGTTGATAAAGGAAAGGATACATTTACCATGACTTTGATGTTAGATTCCTGTGTATCCCGTACTGCAGGAGACAAGGCAGGAAGGCTTTGGTGACCAACTCCCCTGTGGTTGAGAAAGTTTTCGGGGTTGAATTCATGAGGAAACTTCCACTGTCCCTCCTCACTGGCACTGAGACGGATTCAGGGATGGACTATGGTGCCCTGGACAAACGGATTACATTTAGGGTACTTCCACATGTAGATGTACACAAATGTTTGGCCAGTTAACATGGCATTATGCCCCACTGATATTAGGAGGATGGGCCAGCTACACAAATCTTTTTAAACTTAGGAATGGGAGACCCATCAGCTCTGTGTCTCTGGTGTTGCCGTGGAAAGCGCTGAGAGGAACGTGTCAGCGTTCTCTGGCTCTCATGTGTCACAGCCTGAGAAAACAAGTGATTAAAACATTTCAAGTTAATCTTCAACATGCACAAAATGGCACAAAAAAACAATCTACATACCTGAGACATAAGGCATGTTGGTCGGTCTTCAAAAGTGACTGAATCCTTCCCTTCCAGCATCGGTCATCTCCTGGCCTGACAGCCTCTGCACACGCAATTATAGAACACTACAAACTATAACACACCCAAAACTCTTATTGTCATGGTCATACCCCTGGATTGTGTGGGCTTGTCATGAGGTAGAGAATGCGGTGAGCAGTGTGTTGGACGTTGTGTCCGTCCCTGCAGCGTGAAGATTGACACACGTGTACAACAACTCTTCAGGAAAAAACGGAGTCCCGTCATCGAGCTCGCTGTAAAAAATAATCAGATTACGCAGTCATCAGTCAACTAACATGACTAACAGAACTGGATCTTTCGTAGCTGTTAGTTTGTTGCTATGCCTTAAAATATAAAGAGTGCCCACCTTGTCCAATTTCATCCAGATAGCAGTCGACAAAATCGCGAGGTTCTCCTGGCACTCTGGTCATTTATGCTCATTTATTAAAGGGAAGTCATGCTTTTTATTGTCTGAGACACAAACATTGAACATCATCACAATGAACTCAATACGTGGAATTAGCTTTGTGGAGAATCTCACCTTCATTATCTTGAAAACCTTTGTTGAATGTAATGGCAAGGAGCGTACCCAGTGAAAAGAATCTATACAGCATGCAAGAAATAAAAAGTTATTTGTCTGTAATACATTGTGAGAGTTTCTAAAAAGTTCCACTTGTATGTGGCCACGGCCCACAACTACATGAAGTCATCTACCTACCCTTACAAAAGCTACCGGCCTTTGGGCAGCGAACATCAAACTTTGATCAAGAACTTTTCTTCTTTAATAGACTAAATACTATTGCATTTTATGTTGATTTCTGTATTATTTGTTTGACTGCTTTTTTATTATTTTAACGAGCCGGTAGAACTAAGTACAGATAGACAGATATTCTATACACCAGTTGAATGTGTGTTGAAATAAATGGCAATTGACGAAGTACATTGGAAAAATAATAGATACTGAAACTCACAAAAAAGCCCAGGGTCCGTTCATTAGCCTTGGAACCTCAGTTGATAACTGGCCACGTACTTTTTCATGAACTATCCTCATAATCAAATCGTTCTCCAAAATAACCAGGGCAGAATCACATTGGAGGGCCATTATTATGAAACATGACTGAGCCTTGAGAGACTTCCATAAAAAACAAGGTACAAAGTTAGAGATTCAAATCTCAGTCAATTTCATGAGGCCACAGTTCATTTACACTTATGGGCAGTTATAAAAAAAAAAAAAAAAAAATCAGTTTACCTGTGTTCTTCTCAGATCACTGATAGGTGATTGTAGCTTCCAGATTCTCTGCTCCATAGATGTTTGCCCAACCAAAGTTTCTCATGCGTCATCAAAGAGAAAGCGACGGTGCTCTTTCCATTTATGACCATACTCAGACTATAACTACACCTGCACGTACAGAAATACAACACTATGGATTTCAAATTGGGCAATAAAATATCTTAAAGAACATTACCTCCTATCTCTAAAAATCGGCATTGAAGTACATGTCCTGAGTTCGATCCTGCGAATCCACAGCCTTTTCACCAGAGGGCCTCCTTAGGCAGCCTGTCCCGCTCACCACAACTGCAGCTCTGTGACCTATTAAAGGCTGTTAGACGTCCATAAGTCCTCCTCCGAACTGGAAACAGAAGTTAGACAAATAAATGACTGGTCAATAAAACTAGGACATATTTATCCAGTGTCGAGAACACTGAGACTGAAATGTAACAGAGCCATCCAACAGTTGATTTATCTTATTTTGGTGAGTACACATTACTGTTTCAAAGTACGTCAAGGGTTGTCCACATTCAGGTTGAGTAACATTTCCCAAATGGCAGCGCGGTGGGTCCAGGAGGGAAGTTTTTGGCCTCCGAGAACTAAACTGAACAAGAAGAAGCAGAACAATTGACCCACAGCAGCAGCAGAGAGACAACCATGGTGCAGAGGCAGATGGGGACAGGGGAATGCGAATAAACAGCTTCGCTTAAACCATAGATATAAAGTTCAGTTGATGTTAGTAGGCCACCACCTTTCTGTGATAGCTTGATGAGCTATAAGGTATAGGTCGTGTTACATTAATCTGCCCTGGTAGTCCAGAATATGAGCATTTAAAGAGATTCCAGGTTATGGCATGCACGGCAAGTTCCTCCCCAGCACCCAAACATTTACTAACCTATGCGGAGCTATGGGTAAACTCCTGTGAACCTTCGAACAATAGGGTCAATGAGCACCGTCAAGATGAGACTGTTAGTAACCACAGATGACACAGGCTTTTTCATCCAAGTTGGCTTTAACTTCATATTGGAGGTAGTAAAATCAAAAAATGTTTTGGGACATGGGATAAGACGCCTAAAACGAAACCATTACAACAGGGAACATGTTAATGATCGAATCCCCCTACTCTTCATCTGGTGTTATGTAAGGGATGAACTAAACAACACAGATGAGAAAATATGAGAACAGTACAGTATAACTAGTAGCTGATATATATAGAATTAATTGTATAGCCTTGTGTTCCTCCACGAAGCTTTATTGAATGATTTTATTTTGAGCCAACACACCAGGGCACAAAAGCAAAAATAATAGATAATATATAATACCAGTCTACTTTCGAAAATGAGTGGTGAAGAAGACAGAGCTTATTGTACTCCCACCCCTATTCAATACTTAAATAATAATAAAGTTGTTGCTATTAGTTTAGGTCCTTGGTGTCTACTGAACAGCTAAGTTGGTTGCATATTTACAACAAATGCAAAATTAGGGGGTGTCCGTGGTTAACCGACGTAACTGGTTAAACCTTTTAATTGCGTAACCGTAAAAGCATGTTTGTTCGGTTAACTGGTGGTGTATTAATGTTGCGAGCGTTGAAATAGTTTGAATAACATTTTCGCACCCTACAAGAGAACCGCGCAGCGCTTCCAAACATTTCTGTTCATGACGAAGCCGGCTCATTTGGACCACATGGCTAGTCTAGTTTTATACTTTTCACTATGAAGCGGGCCATAAACACCCAGCATGGGGAGCGCTTTACAACCGAATCAAAATGCAGTATGCATTGCAGGCTTAGATATCAACTTCAGAACTGTCCGTTCTTTAGTCATCTCACAGCCAACACCACGGGCATGCACTTAGGAGGGTAGCTAGGTAAGCTAATAGGCATCATAACAACTCGCCTTTTTCGTTAATGTGTTGCAAACGTGGTGGATCGATAAGTTTGTTGTTGGTGTAACGCAGAATGATGTGTTCTTTGCACAGATGTGTTCAAAAAAAGCGTTGCTAAATGACTGTGGGGCGTTAAAATAAATAAATAGTACTGTAGGGCCACGTAACGCAAGTCAGTGACTACTTTGGAGCTGCTCTGTATCTACCACTGCGTTTTATTTCTATAAATTAAGTGTCGAGATAATAACGTAACGGGAGGGGGCGGCGCGCGCTGGGAGGGAGGGGTTGGTTAGTGAGCGCACACTAATCATTAACGAGTATTAACACTAAAAACCCAAGAGGGGTCATTTGACCTTTATAACCTGTAAAAGCGCCAGAGGACGGGTCAACTGACGCAAAAGATTTTAGCTAACACCTGTCTTCAACTCCTTTTTGTATGTCATATAGGTATGGAATTAACCACAGCCCGCCTAATTCCCCTGGCGCCAACCTGTGAACACACTCCTGAACACATTGCTGAGACATGCCTGATTTCATCACAGTCAAAATTCCTGATAGCCATAGTGTCTGAACAGGTTGTGAAGGGATTGTGATAAACAAAAAGAGTTGACATTATCAAACTGTCAAATGAGTTGAACATGTATAAAATACAGTAAAAATAGTCAAAATTTTCACTATTTTCTTACCAAATGAAACCCTGATATCACAATTTGAAGTGATTTTAATGCCGTATTTCAATGAGATTTTTAAAAATGGTTTTCAGGGGTAAAGTCCATTGGAAATGCCTTATTTCCATTATATGAAATTAGGATAAATCAGTGATTTTACATTCATGGTTGCCAACAATGGAATGAAGGTCCAATCTGAATGAAGATAGTATCATGTTCAAATTCATTCTTTTCTTCCAATGAAAATGCTGTTGTACAAAGTGAAGTTTTAAAACAGCTTGGAAGAGCAAGGAAACATGTCTTCATTAATGAAAGTCAATGAGGGCTGTTCAGCTGCTGCCATTATCAAATAAAAGAATCAATCCGCTACAGAAAAACCTATAAATCATCATTCATTTCACTTCTCATCTGTTGACACACAACAGCTCTGAAACAGACACAGCCTCAGCTCTCTACTTGTATTTATTCTAAATATAATCCCACTTTTTGTTTTTTTGTGTAAGCCAGATTAATTTTCAGTTTTAAGTTTGAACGGTCAGAAATTATGACATCGTTTCGGTAGTTTATGGAAAAAGTTTCAGTAGGTTCATGGTGATTTATCAAAATGGCAAGTGGAAAAAATATTGAAAATGCAGATTTTATGGCTGTTTTTAGCGTGTACATTTTTGTACACCTAGGGTAAACGAACGATGGAAGTTGTAAATTCCTCACATACGAAACTACAAATGCTTCATAATCAACTTTTTGGCTCATCTTTGACACATCCAAGGCCCTAAATCCAGCCAAAGCCCCAGCTCTCTACTGATTTCATTTATCTAAATTAATGAGGTTTTTATGTGTACAAACTTTCAAGGTTTTTGTTTTGAAAACTGGCAATCATATAAGGGTTCAAAAACCCAAAATAAACAACATGTTTGGTATACGCCTTTCAGAAGGTGAGAATGATTCTTCAATTTGTGAAACATTTTTTGAGATGAAAGTTAACTGTAATGTGTTTTTATAGGCGAGTTTGAAAATGGCGTGTGCATTTTGTACACTAGGAGAACAAACGTATACCGAAAAGCAGATCTCCATATATAAAGGACATGAGAGAAAAAACAGAACACTGATTCTGAAAAATTTGACAGTCGAAGAACATTTTCCCTGCGAAATCACGTCTCAAGCTCACACACCAGAAATGGTCATAAAAGTGAGTAAAAAAAAAACTGGCAAAATGTACAAAAATGTACATAGATGAACATAAGGGTTTACACAGGGAAGTGTGTTTGAAAATGTTAGTGCTTGTGCATTTGTGGCGAAGATGTGTCCTTAAATTAGAAACAGTATTGTCAGACATGTTAGACCAGCTCTACTGTTTTCACTTGGCATAGTTTTTTTCCTTAATGTTGTGCCATTTAGAATAGAAGTGCAGACCTACATTTGTGTGAGTCAGGGTCCTCCCCTCCGTCGCTGATTTCTCAGGCCCTATTTACAAATGAATAGATTCAATTGAAGCGATCAGAGTACGGAGTTGGACCTAAGGGTCATTTGACCCTGCTCCAGGACTTCTGGGGGGGTGGTCGAATCGCCTGGTTTTCTAGTGTTACGCTAAGGCTCGGTTTAACGCGTTAAGTGGAAAAACTTGAAACGTGCAGCCCTAGCAAACAATGCTTACATTAAGTCAAGCCAGTAGGCAGACCCGGAGCAGCTGGACTAATTAATGGTCCTATTTCCTGATTCGTGTCAGGACTCGAACGGCAAGCATTCTGGATGTACATGATTAGCCTAGATTTCTATACCTGATTTTTGGTTTAGAGTTAGAGACTAAGTCAATTCCAGTGATCGTTCAGTAGTAAGGCTACAAGACTCTCAAACCTCAATGTTTTAGTGGATTGATTGTACGGAACCCATCCCACAAAGGCACAGTTTTGACAACCCCCCAGCTCCTCAGGCGAAATTAAAAGTGAGATCCTACATTGGCAATATAATGTCAAACTCTATAAAAAGGAATTATCTAAAGTATCAAAAATGTAATATCAAAGATAATCAATTTCAAATCCTCTGCCAATTAGTAACGACTACTACTATTCCTACGCTCCAAAACATAACCTGGTCGGGGTGGCCTCTGTAAGTGGCTACATAAATTGTGTTCATGCTTGGTGCGGATGAGAATTGGCGCCCGTTGCTATCTAACCAATGGAGCTCCTGCAATTCTTATTAAAACATCACTAAAGATAGTCAATAATTAACAGTCAGGGAAGTTACGGCAAAGTTTATTTATAGACGCGCATTTCGTACACTAAGGCAACTGCAATGCCCGAACTCCCATTGGGATTAACATGGACTTTTACTCTTACTTGGTGTGGCAAGTGGCAGTGAGAACTTGGGTGAGAAGACCCACTAGGCTGACAAATAAAGAAGACGGACTGGACCAGCCACAAATTCACTCAGACAGTAGGTGAGTAGACAAGGGCGTCTTATAGCTAGAGCTTTTTCGCCTTTCAATTAATCCAAATGAAAACCCTGGCGTTGTTCTTCTCTTCTTTGTGAGAGAAGAAGTCAGTAATCTTTATTGAAAGAAATATTGGAACAACGTCCATGCTCTACCGTTTTGGTAGCCACTGATCGCTAGTGTTGCCCTAATGCAACGGGCTGTTTTTAGCAATTTTGACTTGTATTTTCCATATATCCTTGAACTGTAAAGTTTGTCAAGAGTTAAAACCATCAATTGTGCAACTGGATAACCTTCCTGAATGAAGATAAGAAAAACACGGGAGCAGACTAGCGCATACTTGTGACCTAAGTCTGCTACTTGAAAAGAAGACGGCACGTTGTTGAGGCTCGTTAAGAGACTGAACCTAAACCAGCCTAAACCCAAAATGTTATACTTGCTCAAGAATAACCATGAAAAAAATGGTAATCATTTATTCTTCCCTCAATGACGGCAGTATTGGATGTTGATAAATATATCTCAATTGGACTTTATTCATGGCTTATTTGTAAGCAATATCAATTATCAAGCTCGTTGTGAGAATTTAATTTGTGAACTGGATAGCTTCTAGCCGGAGAAGATGGCACTGATATGCTACATTAGGTGGTCCTGACTCCACTTTCATGTTGTAGGTTTAGGCCGCCACAGTGAGTGCCCAAACACCAGCCGTTAGTCGGGCATTCTCCGCGTCCTCAGGCCCAAATGAACCTGAACTTCCTCCAGCAGAGTCACCAGGATGAGGAAAGAGCTCATAACGGGCCAATCCTGTCCCCAGGAGTAGCACGTGGACCTGGAAAAGGGAACAAGTGAGAACATAAAAAGTTAATGGGGATCAGTGGATTCTGTAGATTTGCAGGTAAGATATGAGGAAGCATGACCGCGGATGGACATAGTGGGATGACATTTAATTTAGGAAGCCTGCAAGAAAAACACCACAAATAATGTACTCAATCCAATATTTACTATTCAACTACTTCCTCTTTCACGGTTTGATAAAAGGAAAAGAATCATTTACCATGACTTTTTGATGTTATGATTCTGTTACTCCGTACCTGCAGAGAAAGGGCAGGAAGCTTTCTGGTTTGAAAACTCCCCCTTGTGGTTGAGAAAGTTTTCAGGGTTGGAAGTTCATGAAGGAGACTTCCACTGTCCCTCTTACTGAGCCTGACGACAGGTAGGGGATGACTATGGTCCTGGACAAAAAGGATCATTTTAAGGGTTACTTCCACATGTGACTGTACACAAATGTTTTGCCAGTTTAAACAATGCATTATGCCCCACTGATGTATTAGAGAAGGATGGGCCAGCTACACAATCTTACTTTAGGAATGGAGTACCCCATCAGCTCTGTGTCTCTGTGGTTGCGTGAAAGCGCTGAGAGGAACAGTGTCAGCGATTCTCTGGCTCTCATGTGTCACAGCCTGAGAAAACAAGTGATTAAAACAATTTCAAATGAAATCTTCAACATGCACAAAATTTGCACAAAAAACAATCTAACATACCTGGACATAAGGCATGTTGTGTCGGTCTTCAAAAGTGACTGAATCCTTCCCTTCCAGCACTCGGTCGATCTCCTGCTGACAGCGCTCTGGGGAACAACGCAATTATAGAGACACTACAACTATAACACACCCAAACTCTTTATTGTTCATGGTCATACCCTGGATGTGTGGCTTGGTCATGAGGTAGAGGAATGCGGTGAGCAGTGTGTTGGACGTGGTGTCCGTCCCTGCAGCGTGAAGATTGACACACGTGTACAACAACTCTTCAGGAGAAAACGATGTCCCGTCATCAGCTCGCTGTAAAAAATAATCAGATTACGTCAGTCATCAGTCAACTATACATGACTACACAGAACTGGATCTTTCGTAGCTTGTTAGTTTGTTGCTATGCCTTAAATAAAGAGTGCCCACCTTGTCCATTTCATCCAGATAGCAGTCGACAAAATCGCGAGGTTCTCCTGGCACTCTGGTCATTTTATGCTCATTTATTAAAGAGGAAGTCATGCTTTTTATTGTCTGAGACACAAACATTGAACATCATCACAATGAACTCAAATACGTGGAATAGCTTTGTAGAGAATCTCACCTTCATTATCGAAAACCTTTGTTGAATGGTAATGGCAAGGAGCGTACCCAGTGAAAAGAATCATACAGCTGCAAGAAATAAAAGTTATTTGCCTGTAATACACTTGTGAGAACGTTCTAAAAAGTTCCACTTGTTATGTGCCACGGCCCACAACTACATGAGTCATCTACCTACCCTTTACAAAGCTACCGGCTTGGCAGCGAAACATCAACTTTGATCAAGAACTTTTATCTTTTAATCAGACTAAATACTTTATTGCATTTTGTTGATTTCTGTATTATTTGTTTGACTGCTTTTTATTATTATTTTAACGAGGACTGGTAGAACTAAGTACAGATAGAACAGTTCTATACACCACTGTGAATGTGTGTTGAAATAAAATGTGCAATATGACTGAAGTACATTGGAAAAATAAATAGATACTGAAACTCACAAAAGCCCAGGGTCCGTCATTAGCTTGGTAACCTCAGTGATACTGGCCACGTACTTTTTCATGAACTCATCCTCATAATCAAATCGTTTCCCAAAAATAACCAGGCAGATCACATTGGAGGCCATATTATGAAACATGACTTGAGCCTTGAGAGACTTTCCTAAACAACAAAGGTACAAGTTAGAGATGTCAAATCTCAGTCCAATTTCATGAGGCCACATTCATTTACACTATGGGCAGTTATAAAAAAAAAAAAAAAAAAAAAAAATCAGTTTACCTGTGTTCTTCTTCAGATCACTGATGGTGATTTTAGCTCTTCCAGAATCCTCTGCTCCATAGACTGTTTGCCCAAACCAAAGTTTCTCATGGTCATCAAAGAGAAGCGACGGTGCTCTTTCCATTTATGACCATAATCAGCTATAACTACACCTGCACGTACAGAAATACACATTATGGATTTCATTTGGGCAATAAAAATATTCTTAAATGAACAGTTACCTCTATCCTCTAAAATCGCATTGAAGTACATGTCCTGAGGTCGTCCTGCGAAGTCCACAGCCTTGTTCACCAGAGCCTCCTTTAGAGCCTTGGTCCCACTCACCACAACTGCAGGTCTGTGACCTATGTAAAGGCTGTAGACGTTTCCATAAGTCCTCCTCAACTGGAAACAAGAAGTTAGACAAATAAATGACTGGTCAATAACTAGTAACATATTTATCCAGTGTCCGAGAACACTGAGACTGAAATGTACAGGAGCCATCCAACAGTTGTTTTGGTGAGTACACATACTGTTCAAAGTACTTCAAAGGGTTGTCCACATTCAGGTTGAGTACATTTCCAAAAAATGGCAGTGCGGTGGGTCCAGGAGGAAAGTTTTTGGGCCTCCGAGACCTGAACTGAACCAAGAAGAAGCAGAAACATACCCACAGCAGCAGCAGAGAGACAAACATGGTGAGAGCAGATGGGGACAAGGGAATGGCGAAATAACAGCTCGCTTAAACATTAGATATAAAGTTCAGTTGAGTTAGTTTAGCCACACCTTCTGTGATAAGCTTGATGAGCTTATATAGGATATAGGTCGTGTTACATAATCATTCCCTGTTAGTCCAGAATTATGAGCATTTAAAGAGTTCCAGGTATTGATGCACGCCAAGTTCCTCCCCCAGCACCCAAACATCTAGTAAACCTATGCGGAGTTATTGGGTAAACTCCCGTGAACCTTCGAACATAGGTCATGAGCACCGTAAAGTATGAGGACTGTTAGTAAACCACAATGACACAGCTTTTCATCCATTGCTTTACTTACATATTGTGAGGTTAGTAAATCAAAAATAGTTTTGGGACATGGGATAAGATGCCTAAAACTGGAACCATTACAACAGGGACATGTGATGATGATCCTACTCTTCATTGGTGTTATGTAAGGATGAACTAAACAACATTCAGATGAGAAAATAGATGAGACAGTACAGTATAACTATAGCTGATAATAATATTTCATTTCATTATTTCGGTTCGGTCATTTACAGATCATTCAAACAAATCATTCGAAACATAAAAACACAATAAATGACCAGTGCAGGCAGAAGCTAAAGCTTATTGTGCCTGCCCTTAACTTTAAGAAATCATAAATGCAGCACATCTGTTCATAAAATTAACACATTAGTGGACCATTGTCCACACGAGAAGCAAGTCTGTTTAATTCATTTTCATTCCATTGAATATTTTCCATTGTTATTCTCTTGTAAATATTTTTGAACTGAAAAGAGACGTGGCTTGTTTTAACTCATTGCAGCAACTATTCCATAATTTAACTCCTTTATTTGATAAACAGTGTTCTCTTAATGTAGAATGTACTTGTGGTTGATTAAATATACATAGTCCTCTGAGATTATAATTACTTTCTCGCTGGGTAAACAATATTTGCAAGCATTTAGGAATTTTATTATGTTAACTTGGTAAAAGAACTTTGCCGTGTACAAATCGACTAAGTCATAAAACTTCAACATTTTTGATTGAAGAAACAGTGAATTACTTGGTGAATTGTAAGGTGCATAATGAATTAATCTGATAACCTTCTTTTGTAATAGGAAAATTGGATTGGTTCTAGTTTATATGTATTTCCCCATATTTCGATACCATACGTTAGGTATGGTGTGACAAGTGAACTATAAAGTAATGTAATGCATTTTTGTTCAAAATATATTGCAACTTATACAAAATTGCAATTGTTTTTGATACTTTCTTTTGCACGTTAAAATATGCGGTTTCCATGTCATTTTACAATCAATAATCACTCCAAGAAATTTTATATGATTTACTCTTTCTATTTCATTTTCGTTAATAGTGATCCTGATCTCATTATTTATCTCTTTATTACTAAATACCATAAATTTCGTTTTATCTAAATTTAGTGACAATTTATTCAAATCAAACCAATTCTTTAATTTATATAATTCTCTCTCTACCACCAACGCAAGCTCTATAGGATTTGGGCCAGAACAATAAATTGTTGTATCATCCGCGAAGAGAATGAAATTAAGAACATCCGATACTTTACAAATGTCGTTTATATATAACAAAAATAACTTGGGGCCCAAAACGGAGCCTTGTGGAACCCACAATTAATTCTCTGTAAGCAGGACGCAACTCCATTTAAGTTAACATATTGAAAACGATCTGTTAAATAATTTTTTAACCAAGAATGTACATTTCCCCTAAATCCATATTTTTTCCAGTTTATGTAATAATATTCTGTGATCGATGGTATCAAAAGCTTTCTGTAAATCTAAAAAAACTCCGATTGTATGTAATTTTTTATCTACTGATTGTGATATATTTTCTACCATTTTAACAACTGCCATTGTTGTTGACCTATGAGCTCTGAACCAAACTGATATTCATTCATTATATTGTTCACTTCAACATAGCTATCTAATCTTTTAACAAATAATTTCTCAAATATTTTGAAAATTGTGACAACAGAGAAATAGGTCGATAATTACAAAACAAATGTTTGTCGCCACCTTTGTACAATGGGAGAACTTTTGATATTTTCATTTGATTTGGGAATATACCAGTTTTAAAGGATTGATTACAAATATATGTAAATGGATAAATAATATTGTCAATAATATTTTTAACCATAAACATATCAAACCCATCATTATCAGTTGACTTTTTATTCTTGCAGTCTTTCACTATTTTCAATATTTCATCTTTATTGGTTGGGTTTAAAAAGAATGAATTTGGACTTTCATACGTAACCCCAATTTCCATTCCATTGTTTGGAATGGGTACAATTTTCTTAGCTAAATTATAGCCTATATTTACGAAATAATCATTAAACTCTTGAACTATTTCATCCGTATGACGTATTGTGTCGTTGCCTTTATTAAAGTAATTAACACTATCCGTATTGCTGTGTTTTTTATGTATTAAATCATTAAGTACTTTCCATGTTCCCTGAATGTTTTGTCTATGTTGTGTCAACAATTTTGTGTAGTAATCTTTCTTACTATTTCTAATTATATTAACTAGTTTATTCTTATATGTTTTGTATTTGCTTTCAGCATCTTGTGTTCTGGAATGTAGAAATTTCCTGTATAGTAAATTTTTCTTCTTGCAGGACTTTATAATTCCTTTAGTAAACCACGGTTTCTGCATATTACATTTATATGTTATCGTTTTGAATGGGCAGCATTTGTTATAGATTTCTAGTAATCGCTCTAAAAAAATACCATAGGCTTCATTAGGATTTTCATAGCTATAAATCTCATCCCAGTTACACTATTTAATTCCATTTGCAGTGTTTCAATTGCTTCAGGTGTTCTATGTCTCACTGTTCTTGAATATATAGTTGGACCTGATGGTGATTTAAACACATTTTGAAAACATGCAAAAACAGGCAGGTGGTCACTAATATCGGTCATTAAAATACCTCCATCAATTTTACCAATGTCATTTGTAAATATATTATCAATTAATGTTGCTGATTACTGTTGTTATTCTTGTTGGCTTTGCTATTACTGGGAATAATGTACTATTATAAAAGGCATTAATAAATTCTGTGGTCTTCTTATGTCCACCTGGATTAAGCAGGTCAACATTAAAGTCACCACAGACAATATTTGTCTTATTTCCATTTGAATTGAACATATTTCCTACAAACTCATTAAAAGTATCCAATGATGAACCAGGTTGTTCTATATATACAGCAAACAATTATATTCTTTTGTTTTTCCATATGAATCTCAACAGTAACACATTCCAATATATTTTCAATAGTGGTTGACATACTAGCCATTATATTGCATTGCAAACTTGAGTCCACATAAAGAGCGACTCCACCTCCTCTCCTATCTTTTCTATTCATTACAAACATTTGATATCCCTCTAATTCTACATCTGCTAATTTGTCTTCGTCCAACCATGTTTCAGAAACGGCTACAACACTAAATTTTGGAAGCAGGTTCAAAAAGTCTTTGATTTTTGAAAAGTTACTCCACAAACTTCTACTATTTAAATGTATTACAGAAAAGGCATGTTTCATATTCACTCCTCTCTTAAACTGTTCTTCCGTATAATAGTGACAATTTGGCTGACTACACAAATATGTGTCCGGATCAATTTCTCTTTTAATGTCATACTTGCTATAATTTGTATCATCTATCTCGACACCTAGATGTAATATATTGTCATCATCAATATTACATACTGCCATTTTAAGAAATAGACTAATGTAACAGAAGCAAACGTAAACTAAACTAAATACTCTGCAAGTCCGTACGATAGTCCTCATGTCCATTAACAACAAAATAAATAAATCTTCATAAGTTCATCATCCATTTTAGCAAAGAAAATAGTAATCTTCTTATCCTGAAAAGTGGTCTGATCGACGGTATTGAATGTCATGCAGTTTAGAATTAGAGTTACTTGAACTGTTCCAAATCTTTTGTTTCCCTTACCGTGATCACCTTTGATTCTTCTGGCATCCCATTTGTACGGACAAGAACACGACCATTTCTGGTCCATGTCGCCTGTATCTTCTTTTGTTTCCACAAACTCCTCGCTTGCCTCGCAATATCTGCGTTCTTTCTGGTAAGGTGTTCGTTAATGTACACGCCGCTTCCCCTTAGCTTGCGTGCCTGTCGCAGTAGATCATCCTTGCGCTTTCTGTTCGCAAAGCGAACTACTATCGCCGGGTTGGCAGGCTTTTGCTTACTGGGAAGCAGGTGACAAGCCGATATATCCTTCGTGTCAATGGTGATGTCCTTTGTTGCAAGAAAAGTTTCCACTTGTTGCTCCAGTGTTTGTAGCTCCTCTGCCGGTGCGTTTTCCCCCCCCCATAGCGCGACCGGTGCCAGCTGCAGCTACTCGGGCGTAACTTCGGTGTTTTGTTTCCAATCCATTAATGATTACTTCGTCTACTCGCGCATACTGTTCTAGGTCATCAATTCTTCTCTCTAGCCCACTTATGACCTCGTCCTTCTCCGAAAGAATTACTTTTAGATTCTTCACTTCATCCAACAGCGTCACTATCTTAGCTTGCTGATGCGTCAGGGTGAAGATGTCTTTAGACATAGAGTTTAGCGATCTCTTGATTTCTTCCAACTCATGGTTTACTTCCACTTGTGGATCTATTCTCTTGGGCGGCATGTTTGATCCAGTTGAAAATCAAATAAATAACGATTTTAGATCAATTTGCTTCTCCTGGTTCACCAGCGTGCTTCGGCGTGCTGCTCACATCATGCATCATGACATTCTACAATATAAATTATTGTATACCTTGTTGTCTCCTCCTACGAAGCTTATTTGAATATTTATTTTGAGCCACACAACACAGGCACAAAAGCAAAAATAAATAGATAAATAAATAACATTCTAGCTCGAAAATGAGTGGGAAGAAGACAAGCTTATTTACTCCCACCCTCTATTCATATATTTAAATAATAATAAAGTGGTTGCTACAATAACATAGTTTAGTCCTTGGTGTCTTACTGAACAGCTAAGTTGGTTACATATTTACAACAAATGCAACAATTAGGGGTGTCCATGGTTAACCGATTAACCGGTTAACCTTTAAAATTGCGTAACCGAGTAAAAGCATTTTGTTCGGTTAACTGGTGTGTATAATTTGCCATGCCATTGAAAAGATTTGTAATACATTTTTGCACCACCAGAGACCGCCAGAGCGCTCCCAAACATTTGTTCATGAGAAGCCGTCATTGCGCATGGCTAGCTAGTTTAACTTTTCACTATGAAGCGGGCCATAAACAGCACAGCATGGGAGCGCTTTACAACCGAGATCAAAATGCAAGTATTGCATTGCAGTGCTTAGATATACTTCAACTTCGTTCTTGTACCATCTCAACAGCCAACACCCGGGCATCACTTAGGAGGTAGCTAGGTAAGCTAAAGGCACAAAACTCGCCTTTCTCGTTATTGTTAAAACGTGGTGGTGTTCCGGTTCTCGCCGTGACCATGTGACAATGTGATGTTTACATGTTGCGCGAGCTCGGCACATGGATATTTCATAAAATATCGTAGCTAGCTGTGCGCCACCATGGCCAATTAGCTGTTGTGGACCTGCTGTCTCCCCCTGAAGTCGACAGGAACAGAAAAGGATTGCTACGAAATTGTGTATAATGTTCATGATAACTGTACTGACATTGAGATAAAAGGTAATAAAGGCTTCAGTCTTACCATACGAGTGCGTTGGCGTCTTTTACTCTACACGCAAAGAATAATATTAAAAAGAATAATCACTCTCTCAACCAGTCTCGAACTCACTCCACGTGTTCGAAAAAGGTGTGCTTTAGAAGACTTGCGCTAACCCCTAGACTCCAGTGGCACATAAAGTTATGTCTTAATGCTTGTATTTATCAGATATTCTGTACCCATCACAGCAAGCCATGCCATTCCATCGATCATGTCAAAATGTGACAGTCACCAATTGACATGTTATTCATTGTACGACGAGGCCGCGTCCTTTCCTCATCCTGTTAATGCATTTATGTGCGCCTGACATCGCTGGTGACACTGTTTGCAGCAGTTGGCTGTCGGTAGGGATTTTACGAAATAAATGCCACAAAATAGCATAAACTCTAATCAACATGGTGGCCTATGCACCCATTGACCACAGCGTGTCGCTGTTCGAATTTCGACGGAGCAGAGCTGAAAAGATTGCGCCATAAATGCAGAGTTGAACTTTAAGCCTATTCAGGATTCTTAATAGGTTTGATGTTAATGATGAGGAGATGATGCTTATGGGGCCTCTTGTTAAAAAGTCATCTGCACAAATAGGCTAAATTCCATTGGCAATAGTTTGTAGTACAACAGCGTGTCGCTGTTGTATGGGTGCATAGGCCACCATGTTGATTAGAGTTTATGCTATTTTGTGGCTTTTAGATCGTAAAATCTCTACCGACAGCCAACTGCTGCAAACAGTGTCACCAGCGATGTCAGGCGCACATAAATGCATTAACAGGATGAGGAAAGGACGCAGCCTCGTCGTACAATGAATAACATCCCACGTCAATTGGTGACTGTCACATTTTGACATGATCGATGGAATGGCATGGCTTGCTGTGATGGGTACAGAATATCTGATAAATACAAGCATTAAGACATAACTTTATGTGCCACTGTAGTCTAGGGGTTAGCGCAGGTGTTCTAAAGCACACCTTTTCGAACACGTGGAGTGAGTTCGAGACTGGTTGAGAGAGTGATTATTCTTTTAAATATTATTCTCTGCGTCTAGAGTAAAAGACGCTAACGCACTCGTATGGTAAGACTGAAGCCTTTATTACCTTTTATCTCAATGTCAGTACAGTTATCATGAACATTATACACAATTTTCGTAGCAATCCTTTTCTATTCCTGTCGAATTCGGGGGAGACAGCAGGTCCAAAACAGCTAATTGGCCATGGTGGCGCACAGCTAGCTACGATATTTTATGAAATATCCATGTGCCGAGCTCGCGCAAAATGTAAACATCACATTGTCACATGGTCAGGGCGAGAACGGAATACCGGAGAGATAAGTGTTGTTGTTGTGATACGCATGAATGACTGTTTCTTTGCACAATGTTTCAAAAAAAGCGTGCTAAATGACTGCGGTTAAAATAAATAAATATACTGTAGGGCCACGTGAACGCAAGTCAGTGACCTACCTTGACTGCTCTGTCATTACCACTGCTTTTTATTTCTATAAATTAAGTGTGAGTGTAACGTAACGGAGGGGGCGGCGCGCGCTGGGGGGTAGGGTTGGTTAGTGCGCACTGCGCACACTAATAGTTAACCGATTATTAACACTAGAAACCCAGAGAGGGGTCATTTGACCTTTATACCTGTAAAACCCAGAGACGGGTCAACTGACCCAAAGGATTTTAGCTAACACCTGTCCTCAACTGCTTTTGTTATGTCAATATAGGTATGGAAATTATCACAGCCCTGCCCTACCCCCACCCCAACCTGTGAACACACTCTGAACACATTCTGAACATGCTATGATTTCATCACAGTTCATAAATTCTGATGCACATCAGTGTCTTGAACAGGTTGTGAAGAGATTGTGATAAAAAAAAAAGAGTTGACATTACAAACTGTCCAAAATGAGTTGAAATGTATAAAATACAGTAAAAATGTCAAATTTCACAAATTTTCTTCCAAATGAAACCCTGATATCACAGATTGAGTGATTTTATGCCGTATTTCAATGAGATTAAAAATGGAAGTTTTCAGGGTAAAGTCCATTGGAAATGCCTTATTTCCATTATATTCAATAGGATAAAATACAGTGATTTTATTCATGTGCCAACAATGGGAATGAGGTCCAATCTGATGAAAATCAGTAATAATGTTCAAATTCATTCTTTTCTTCCAAATGAAATGCTGACATTGTAAAAGTGAAGTTTTAAACAGCTCTGGAAGAGCAAAGAAAAACATGTGTTCATAATGAAAGTCAAAGGGGCTGTTTCAGCTGCTGCCATTTTCAAATAAAGAATCATCCGCTACAGAAAAACTATAAATGCATCAAATTCATTTCACTTCTCATCTGTGACACAAACACGGCTCTGGAAACAGACAAAGCCTCAGCTCTCTACATTGTATTATTCTAAATATAATCCCACTTTTGTGTTTTTGTGTAACCATTTTTTTCAGTTTTAAGTTTTGAAACTGTCAGAAAGTTATGACATGTTTGGTAGTTTTAGAAAAGTTTCCAGTAGTTCATGTGATTTATGCAAAAGGAAGTGGAAAAACATATTGAAAATGCAGATTTTATGGCTGTTTTTAGGCGTGTACATTTTTGTACACTAGGGTAACGAACGTATGGAAAGTTGTAAATCTCTCACTACAGAAAAACTACAAATGCTTCAAATCAATTTTTGGCTCATCTTTGACACATCCAAGGCCCTAAAATCCACCAAAGCCCCAGCCCTCTACTATTCATTATTCTAAAAATAATGAGGTTTTATGTTGTAACACAAACTTCAAAGTTTTTGTTTTGAAACTGGCATATAAAGGGTTAAAAACCCAAAATAAACAACATGTTGGTATAGCTTTGAGAAGGTGAGAAGTGATTCTTCAGATTTGTGAACATTTTTTGCAAAAAAGATGAAAGTACTGTATGTGGTTTTTATAGCAGTTTGAAAAGCGTGTACATTTTTGTACACTAGGATAACGAACGTATAGAAAATGCAGATCTCCAATATAAAAGACATGAGAGAAAACAAACACTGGATTCTGAAAATTTGACTCGAAAGAACATTTCCTGCCGAAATCCACGTCTCAAGCTGCAACACACACAAAATGGTCAGGAAATGAAAAAAAAAATCTTGCAAAATGTACAAAAATGTTAATAGGATAACATAAGGGTTAACAGGGAAGTGTGTTTTGAAATGTTAGTGCTTGTGGCATTTGTGGCGAAGATGTGTCCTGTAATTAGAAACAGTATTCAGACATGTAGACCAGCTCCTTCACTGTTTCACTGTATGTGTTTTACCTTATGTTTGCATTTAGAATAGAAAGTGCAGACCTACATTTGTGTGAGTCAGGTCCCCCCTCCCCTCCGTCGCTGATTTCTCAGGCCCCATTTACAAATGAATAGATTCAAATTGAAGCCATCAGAGTCGTGAGTTTGTACCTAAGGGTTATTTGACCCTGCTCCAGGACTTCTGGGGGGGTGTCGAAATCCCTGGGTTTTCTAGTGTTAACCGCTAAGGGCCTCGGTTAACGGTTAATGAAAAACTTGAAAACGTGCAGCCCTAGCAACAATGCATTACATTAAGTCAAGCCAGTGCAAAGACCGGAGCACTGGACTAATTATGGTCCTATTTCCTGATTCGTGTCAGGACTCGAGCAGCAGCAATGAGGAGCGCATAGTACCAACGCGCACCAGGGTTTGTTATGAGAATGATAAGCCCTGGTTCACCCCCAAACTCCGGCAGCTACGTAAGGAGAAAGAGGCGGCCTTCAGAAATCAAGACCAATACAGACAGGCAAAATACCACTTTAGGAGGGAAGTTGGAAATGCCAAATCTGTATATTCAGCCCGTCTCCAACAGCAATTCTCCTCAAACGACCCGGGAGCAGTGTGGAGGGGGCTTAAGGCCATCACGAACTATAAGCCCAAGGCCCCCCGGGCTCTGAACGACCTGTCCCTCGCCCAGGGTCTGAATACACACTACTGCCGCCATGAGTGCCCATCAGCTCCATCAGCTCCTCACTCTCCAGAGAACCCAGCCACCTCTGCCCCCCACCTCCACCACCACCACCATCAATGACCCAGCACTTCATCAAAGGCCTCCACAGACCCTCCCCCCCCTCCACAGACCCCCCCCCTGCTCTCTCCATCCAAGAGGAGGAAGTGCGCCTGCAGTTCCTGAGACTGAAACTGCGGAAGACCCCCGGGCCGGTTGGCGTCTCCCCCTCCACCCTGACACTGCGCGGATCAGCTGGCTCCCATCTTCACAGATATTTTCAACACCTCCCTGGAGACATGCCATGTGCCGTCTTGCTTCAAATCATCCACCATCGTTCCTGTCCCCAAAAAACCACGGATCACAGGACTTAATGACTACAGGCCGGTGGCGCTGACGTCTGTGGTCATGAAGTCTTTTGAGCGCTTGGTCCTGCCCCACCTCAAGGACATCACCACCCCCTCCTGGACCCGCTGCAGTTTGCCTACAGAGCCAACAGGTCTGTGGACGACGCAGTCAATCTGGCTCTCCACTTCACCCTGATGCATCTGGACTCACCAGGAACCTACGCCAGGATCCTGTTTGTGGACTTCAGCTCTGCCTTCAACACCATCCTCCCTGGACTGCTACGAGACAAGCTCTACCAGCTCAACGTGCCCGACTCCCTCTGCAGGTGGATCACTGACTTCCTGACGGACCGGAGTCAGCACGTGCGGCTGGGGAAGATCGTCTCGGACACTCGGACTACAAACACTGGAACTCCTCAGGGCTGTGTACTTTCCCCCTGGCTCTTCTCCCTGTACACTAACTGCTGCACCTCCAGTCTAGCCTGGTGAGACCAGAATGATTCCCCTCTGTATTTTTTTATCCAGCGGGGGATCAGTCTGGTCACCCTGCCCTCGTTCGCGGCTTCCGCAAATCAATCCGTTCACGTGCAATCAGATTCGTTTATTTGCCGTGACGTGTTGTTAGCGAGCAGCGTCACTCACGGGACGCGGAAGTCCCCTCAATAACAATCTACGAACGACGCACGAAAGAGAGAAAGCGTGTCTCCAATCGGCGGTAAATGACCAAAACACATCGACAGTAGGTGAGTTTCGTGATTCATAATCTTGCGCAAATATTAACGCAAAACCGCTAATAACACCGCATCAATGGCAGACGCCCGCCCTTCGCTGATTGGTTTACTCCGCTTCCTGTTTGCTTCCTGTTTGCTCCGCCTACAGGAGAGAGGTGGACCGGCTGGCATCCTGGTGCAGCCACAACAACCTGGAGCTGAACGCCCAGAAGACAGTGGAGATGATCATGGACTTCAGGAAAGACACAGCCCCACCGTCCCCCCTCGCCCTGACAGACTCTCCCACCCCCATCTCCATCGTGGACTCCTTCCGTTTCCTGGGCACCACCATCACCCAGGACCTCAGATGGGAGCTGACCATTCTGCTCCCTCATCAAGAAGGCCCAGCAGAGGATGTTCTTCCTGCGGCAGCTGAGGAACTTAAGCTGCCAACCAAGATGCTGGTGTAGTTCTACACGGCCATCATCGAGTCCATCCTCACCTCCTCCATCACCGTGTGGTACCCCGGCGCTACAGAACGGGACAAGCATCGACTGCAGCGCATTGTGCGTGCTGGTGAGAAGGTGATTGGCTGCGCGCTCCCATCTCTCCAGGACCTGTTCACCTCCAGGACCCGGAGGCGTGTGGGTCGGATCACAGCTGACCCTTCTCACCCTGGACATGGACTATTCACCCCTCTCCCCTCGGGCAGGAGGCTACAGTCTATCCAGACCCATACCTCCCGCCACTTGAACAGTTTTTTCCCCTCCGCCATCAGACTCATGAACAATAACAAGACCCAATAACCTAGTTACAGACTCATGGATGTATCTGCACTTGCACTGTGTGGTGTGTACACACTTAGACACGCTGCTATCACTTATCACTTAATCACTTTATATGCCTACATCTGTTAATACAATCCCGCTGTTGTTCAATGTCAAATTGTTGTCTATATGTCATATGTCACTTTATTTATCTTATTTATTTAATATTTTCACGCATGCCCCTATAGCCTTATAGTCTTGGGCGGCACGTAGCACAGCGGTTAGCGCTCGTGCTTCACAGCTAGAAGGTCCCTGGTTCGATTCCCACCTGGACGGGGCCTTTCTGTGTGGAGTTTGCATGTTCTCCCCGTGTCTGCGTAGGTTTCCTCCGGGTACTCCGGTTTCCCCTACCACTAAAAACATGTACAATAGGCCAGGATGAATGAGAGTGTGTTTGAGAGTGTGAATGGGGGACGACGGATGGAAATTAGCCTAAGGCTACAATCCGGTGTGGCGTGTTTACATGCATGAGACCCATGTATGTTCATTAACATGCACTGTCCCGACCAAATAAACCAATAAATAAAATAAAAAATAGTTTTAAAGTTTTTTAGCTTATTTTTATCTTAACTGTGTTATATGTTCTATGTCGCACGTTTGCACCGAGAAAAATTCCTAGTTTGTGAACCTGTTCTCAAACCATGGCAATAAAACCGATTCTGATTCTGATTCTGATTCTGGATGTACATGATTACACCTAGATTTCTAACCTGATTTTTTGGTTTTAGAGTTAGAGACTACAGTAAGTCAATTCCAGTGATTCGTTCATGTAGTTATTCTCAACCTTCAATGGTTTATGGATTGGATTGTACAGGACCCATTCCCACAAAGGCACAGTTTGGAAAACAGCTTTATTCACAGGCCGAAATTAAAAGTGAGATCCTACCATGGCATATAATGTCAAAACTATAAAAAGGAAATTATCTAAAGTATCAACAAATGTATCAAAATAACTCAATTTCAAAATCCCTCTGCAATAGTACACTAATTAATATTCTGCACTGCTCAAACATACACTGGGGTGCCCTCTAGTGGGCTACATAAATGTGTAGGTCTATGCTTGGTGCGGTGAGAATGGCGCCCTTGCTATCTAACCAATGGAGCTCTGACATCTTATTAAAACATCACTAAATATCATTAATTCAACCAGTCAGTGGGAAGTTAAGGCAAGTTTATTTATAACGCGCATTTCGTACACAAGGCAACTCAATGCCCAACTCCCATTGGGGATTAACATGGACTTTTACTCTACTTGGTGTGGTCAAGTGGCAGTGAGACTTGGCGGGTGGAGAAGACCACTGGCTGAAAAAATAAAAGAAATGGGACTGGACCAGCCACAAATTCACCTCAGACAGTAGGTGAAAGACAAGGAAGCGTCTTATACTAGAGGCCTTTCGCCTTTCAATTAATCCAATCGAAAAACCCTGGCGTTGTTCCTTCTGCTTCTTTGTGAGAGAAGATTTGTCAGTTCTTTATTGACAAAATATTGAACATACGGTCATCTCTACCTTTTGTAGCCACTGATCCTAGTGTTGCCCCTAAATGCACGGCTGTTTTTAGCAATTTTGACTGTATTTCATTATCTGAACTGTTAAAGGTTGTCAAGAGTCTAAAACCATCAATTGTGCACTGGATAACCTTCCTGAATGAAGATAAGAACAAACAGCGGGAGGCAGCACTACGCTATAGTTGTGCCTAGTCTGCTACTTGAAAGAAGACAGGCACGTGTTGAGGCTTCGTTAAGAGACTAAACCAGCCCTAAACCTCCAAAATGTTATATGGCTCAAGATAACCATGAAAAAATGGTGATATTTATTCCCTTCCCCTCAAATGACGGCAGATATGGATGTTATAAATAATATCTCAATCTGGACTTATTCATTGGCTTATGTTGTATGAGCAATATCAATTCAAGCTCGTTTGAGAATTTAATTTGTGAACTGGATAGCTCTACAGGAGAGTGCACTGATTCTACATTAGGTGGTCCTGAGCTCCACTTTCATGTTGTAAGGTTTAGGCGCCACAGTGATGCCAAACACCAGCTCGTAGTCGGGCTCTCCGCCGTCCTCAGGCCAAATGAACCTGAACTTCCTCAGCAGAGTCACCAGGATGAGGAAGAGCTCCATACGGGCCAATCCTTCTCCCAGACACACACGTGGACCTGGATAAAGACATGTGAAACTATTAAAAAGTTAAATGGGGATCAGTGGGATTTGTAGATTTGCACGTAAGATAATAGGAGCATGCCCGTCGGGGATGGACATAGGTGGGATGACATTTATTTAAGGAAGCTGCAAGAAACACCACAAATAATGTACTCAATCCAATATTTATATTCAACTACTTCTCTTTCACGGTTTGATAAAAGGAAAGATCATTTACCATGACTTTGATGTTTATGATTCTGTTTATCCCGTACCTGCAGAGAAAGGCAGGAAGGCTTCTGGTTTGACAAACTCCCCCTTGTGGTTGAGAAAGTTTTCGGGGTTGAATTCATGAGGAAACTTCCACTGTCCCTCTTCACTGAGCACTGACGACAGGTTAGGGATGACTATGGTGCCCTGGGACAAAAACGGATACATTTTAGGGTACTTCCACATGTAGATGTACACAAATGTTTGGCCAGTTTAAACATGCATTATGGCCCCACTGATGTATTAGAGAAGGATGGGCCAGCTACACAATCTTACTTTAGGAATGGAGTACCCCATCAGCTCTGTGTCTCTGGTGGTTGCGTGGAAAGCGCTGAGAGGAACAGTGTCAGCGATTCTCTGGCTCTCATGCGTCACAGCCTGAGAAAACAAGTGATTAAAACAATTTCAAGTTAAATCTTCAACATGCACAAAATTTGCACAAAAAACAATCTAACATACCTGGACATAAGGCATGTTGTGTCGGTCTTCAAAAGTGACTGAATCCTTCCCTTCCAGCACTCGGTCGATCTCCTGCTGACAGCGCTCTGGGGAACAACGCAATTATAGAGACACTACAACTATAACACACCCAAACTCTTTATTGTTCATGGTCATACCCTGGATGTGTGGCTTGGTCATGAGGTAGAGGAATGCGGTGAGCAGTGTGTTGGACGTGGTGTCCGTCCCTGCAGCGTGAAGATTGACACACGTGTACAACAACTCTTCAGGAGAAAACGATGTCCCGTCATCAGCTCGCTGTAAAAAATAATCAGATTACGTCAGTCATCAGTCAACTATACATGACTACACAGAACTGGATCTTTCGTAGCTTGTTAGTTTGTTGCTATGCCTTAAATAAAGAGTGCCCACCTTGTCCATTTCATCCAGATAGCAGTCGACAAAATCGCGAGGTTCTCCTGGCACTCTGGTCATTTTATGCTCATTTATTAAAGAGGAAGTCATGCTTTTTATTGTCTGAGACACAAACATTGAACATCATCACAATGAACTCAAATACGTGGAATAGCTTTGTAGAGAATCTCACCTTCATTATCTGAAAACCTGGAAGGGGGATCTACGGGCGTGGCCCTGGGAGAAGGCTGTGAGCAGTGTGAGAGCAGTGAGGCAGCTAACATTTTTGCGGAGTCCGGCTGAGAGAGTGCAAAATGCCTAAACCGACAAAAACAGAGACGAAGCAACTGCCAGATTCGGCGGCGGATGAGGATTACGTGAGCCTCAGTCGAGTCACGGAACTCATGGAGCAGCAAAGGGACATGTTCAGGGAAATAATACAACAACAACAGGAGAACTTCAAGGGATTCATTAAAATAATCATGGAAACAACAAACACCCGAATGGATTTACAGACAAAGGACATACAAGAACTAAAAACAAGCCTACAGTTCACGCAAGGTGAGGTGGACACTCTGAAAGAAGGAACATTGAAACTCACTGAGCGCACAAACACAATACAAAACGATTTTTATAAAGTATGTGACAATTTGCATATTATCACGGACAAACTGGAGTATCTAGAGGGACAGAGCCGCAGAAACAACCTGGTCTTTGAGGGAGTGTTGGAGACGCCTGGGGAGACCTGGGCCGACGCAGAGGAGAAAGTTAAACAACTACTGAGGGAGAAGCTACAACTACAACACCCGGTGGAGGTGGAGAGGGCCCACCGCGTAGGGAAACCCGACGGCGGGAGAGACCGGCCGAGACCCATCATCGCCAGACTGCTGCGTTGGAAGGATCGCGAAGCAATCCTGCAGCGCGCTAAACACCTCAAAGGGACCAAATCTTCATAAACGAGGACTACACGGAATCCATCAAAAGGAAGCGAAAAGAGCTGATGCCGGAGCTGAGAGCTGCCAGGGAAAGGGGGGAGATTGCCTTTTTGCGATATGATAAACTCATTGTACGTCCGCGCACCAGTACACCAAATCAAGTATAAACACAGGGAAAAGCGTATGGATTTTGGTATGTAAAAGCACATAATTTCACATGTCCTGTAATACATATAGTTCTATAGGAAGCATCGACTTGGACCTTTCATTAAGGAGAATTGCTGAAGCAAATAACCAGGATTTTACATTATCACAATATGACTTACAGAACACTGAGATCGACATCGACCCTGAAAATAACTTCTTTACCGGAGCTACTAATGACTGTCAATATTATACAGAGGATCTTTACAATAGTAAACTTAAGAACATTAAGGCATTCACTGTAATCCACTTCAATAGTCGAAGCCTCTATGCAAACTTTAACCACATCAAAAGCTTCTTAAAACAGTTTTCTAAACCATTTAGTGTAATTTTAATCACAGAAACATGGATTAATAATGACAGAGAAATTGAGTTTTCTATTGATGGTTATGAATTTATAAGTATGAACAGACGAAACAAGCATGGTGGGGTGTAGCTATGTTTGTAGACTCCAACTATAGTTATAAAGTAATGGAAAATAAGACTATGGCAGTGGATGATGCACTTGAATGCCTTACTGTAGAAATTACAAGACAAAAAAGAAAAATATTATTGTAAGTTGTATTTATAGAACACCTGGCTCTGATATAGATGTTTTTTCTAATTGGATGGAGGAGCACTTTTCAGGTTTAAATCATAAAGTCATGTTTGTGGGGGGAGACCTTAACATCGATCTGTTAAACCCATATAAACATAAAAAGACGGACGAATTTATAAATACTTTATTTAGTATAGGTCTGTTTCCTCTAATAACTAAACCGAGTAGAATCACAACCCACAGTGCGACTTTGATTGATAACATTTTCTCAAATGAAATAGATAGTGATACAGTCAGTGGATTAATGATAAATGATATTAGTGATCACCTGCCAGTTTTTGTATTGTACAAACATGGATATTTAAATATTGATGATGAAAAAATGTATTGGTTTAGAAGGGTAAAAACAGAAAAAACTATGGATGCATTTAAAAAGGAACTATTAGCTCAAGACTGGAGTATTGTATACAGAGAGAATGACACTAATAAGGCATATGATGAGTTTACGCGAATATTTCATAAAGTATATGACAAAAATTGCCCAATGAAAAATATTGTAAAAACAGAAAGTGTAAAGAAAACCCATGGATGTCTAAGGGATTACTAAATGCATGCAAGAAAAAAAATTCACTCTACAAAAAATTTATAAATGATAGAACAAAAGAAGCTGAGGATAAATATAAGAAATATAAAAATAAACTGACAGGTATCATTAGAAAATGTAAACAGGATTATTATAATAAGTTGTTAGATAGCAATAAGAATAATATTAAAGGTTTATGGAATATCTTAAATAGTATAATTAGAAATAAACCAAGAACGATTAATTATCCAAAATATTTCAAAGATGAGGATAACACTTTAAATAATATGAATGAAGTAGTCGATACATTTAATAAATTCTTTGTAGATGTTGGACCGAATCTTGCTGCAAAAATTGCAAATGTTGAGAACTTTAATTGTGAACTGATAGACACAAATCCTCTGTCCATGTTCCTCAAACCTGTGGAGGAAAAGGAGATACTGGACATTGTTAAAGGGTGTAAAAATAAACCTCGACAGATTACCATGACATGGATATGAAAACTTTAAAAACTGTTATTGAAAGTATCTCTAAGCCGTTAACATACATCTGTAACCTGTCGCTGCAAACTGGACAATTTCCTGATGGTATGAAAGTAGCAAAAGTGATTCCTCTGTTCAAGGCAGGAGATAAACATCTCTTCACAAACTACAGGCCTGTTCCCTTTTACCGCAATTCTCAAAAATCTTAGAGAAGGTTTATAACTCTAGACTTGACAGCTTTATTGAAAGGTGTAATTTACTCTCGGACAATCAATTTGGTTTTAGGAATAATCACTCAACCTCACACGCTCTCTTTGATATAATTGAAGAAATAACTAATGCTGTAGATAACAAGAAATATGCAATAGGGTTATTTATTGACCTGAGTAAAGCGTTTGATACAATAAACTATGATATACTAATTAATAAACTAGAACATTATGGGATTAGGGGGGTAGCTCTACAGTGGGTTACCAGTTATTTAAAAAATAGAAAACAATGTGTGAAAATAGGTGATTATCAGTCGAGTTGTCGACAAATTGTGTGTGGTTTACCTCAAGGTTCCATTCTGGGCCCAAAATTGTTTAATATGTACATCAACGACATTTGTAAAACGTCTCAAGTACTTAAATTTATCTTGTTTGCTGACGATACAAATATTTTTGCATCAGGTGACGACTTACAGCAACTGTGTCGGATTGTTAACTTGGAACTCAAAAGTGTCAATAAGTGGTTCAAACTAAATAAATTATCTCTAAATCTGAGTAAAAGCAAAATGATGATATTTGGCAGCTGTAATTCCAATGCTCAGGAAGCAATTCAGATAGAGGGTGTTGTTATGGAGCGAGTGCATGAAATCAAATTCCTTGGTGTTATTATAGATGACAGAATTACTTGGAAAGCTCATATTAAATATATATCTACGAAAATTTCTAGAAGCATTTCAGTAATAGCAAAAGCAAAGCACATTTTAAACATCAAAGCTCTACATATCTTATACTGTTCTCTGATTTTGCCATACTTATATTATTGTACTGTGGTTTGGGGTAGTACTTATAAAAACACATTAAAACCAATAGTATTGTTGCAAAAAAGAGCTATCCGAGTAATTCATAAAGTTGGGTTTTTGGACCACACAAACTCATTATTTTTAAAATCAAAGATCATGAAGTTCTGTGACATTGTTGAGTTCCAAACTGTACAGATGTTATACAAAGCAAGATACAAACTGTTACCAGGCCAAATACAAAGAAGGTTCCAAGAACGTACTGGTTGTTATGAATTACGTGATGAATTAAACTTTAGGACTCAGAAACATAGCTCAACTTTGAAAAGTTTTAGCCCAACAGTTAATGGTGTACAATTGTGGAATAAACTGGAAATGGAGTTGAAACGAAGTCCAAATATCAACCTGTTCAAATATAAATACAAACAAAAGACTTTTGAAATATACAGAGAACAAGAAATGTGTTGCCACTAGGAGGCGCAGTAGGATCAATTATGTGTGTTTCCTCTATAATCAAGGAAGAGTGTTGCTGCTTGGAACGGTTGTCATTCTATTGCTCAAATTTACAAATTGAGAATTAGGGTAGGCAAGTTATGGATCTGTTGAGAGGGATCCTCCCAACGGGCTCAAAACCTTGTCTTTTAATGCACCACTCAGCATAGGAACATCATCTACAAAATCAGCTGTTAGGGCAGCTGGGTGGGGGTTTGTTGAGGGGGAGTTACTGCCCTCTTCAACTGGCCCGTTCTACACCCTGGCTTTTTAATGCACCTCATTATGCAGGGCTTACATCACACTTCACATATAACTCAATTAAACAAATATAATAATAATGATAAATAAACCCGAATTAAATTATATTGAGGATGGTATTGACAACTGGGAAGTAGCAAGATCTCAGAATATAATATGTATTAATGCACCTTTAATAATGATAATTAATGATAATTAAACCCAAATTAAATTATATTGAGGATAGTAATGACAACTGGGAAGTAGCAAGATCTCAGAGTATAATATGTATGAATGCACCTTTATAACATAAAAGTAGCACATTCTTTTGTTCTTTATTTTGCTGTTGTTTTTGTCTTATTCTTCATCATTTATTGTTACTTTGCCCTATGTTCCTTTGTTTATGATTTGCTACCTTGTAAATATTAAATGTAATGTTACTCTTTTTATTTTGGGGTGGGCGCTTATAAGCCTTTGGCTTCAGCCCACTCCCTTTGAGCAGGTTAACTGCTCAAACAAATAAAAAAAAAAAAAAAAAAAAAAAAAAAAAAACCTTTGTTGAATGGTAATGGCAAGGAGCGTACCCAGTGAAAAGAATCATACAGCTGCAAGAAATAAAAAGTTATTTGCCTGTAATACACTTGTGAGAACGTTCTAAAAAGTTCCACTTGTTATGTGCCACGGCCCACAACTACATGAGTCATCTACCTACCCTTTACAAAGCTACCGGCTTGGCAGCGAAACATCAACTTTGATCAAGAACTTTTATCTTTTAATCAGACTAAATACTTTATTGCATTTTGTTGATTTCTGTATTATTTGTTTGACTGCTTTTTATTATTATTTTAACGAGGACTGGTAGAACTAAGTACAGATAGAACAGTTCTATACACCACTGTGAATGTGTGTTGAAATAAAATGTGCAATATGACTGAAGTACATTGGAAAAATAAATAGATACTGAAACTCACAAAAGCCAGGGTCCGTTCATTAGCTTGGTAACCTCAGTGATACTGGCCACGTACTTTTTCATGAACTCATCCTCATAATCAAATCGTTTCCCAAAAATAACCAGGCAGATCACATTGGAGGCCATATTATGAAACATGACTTGAGCCTTGAGAGACTTTCCTAAACAACAAAGGTACAAGTTAGAGATGTCAAATCTCAGTCCAATTTCATGAGGCCACATTCATTTACACTATGGGCAGTTATAAAAAAATAAAAAAAAATCAGTTTACCTGTGTTCTTCTTCAGATCACTGATGGTGATTTTTAGCTCTTCCAGAATCCTCTGCTCCATAGACTGTTTGCCCAAACCAAAGTTTCTCATGGTCATCAAAGAGAAGCGACGGTGCTCTTTCCATTTATGACCATAATCAGCTATAACTACACCTGCACGTACAGAAATACACATTATGGATTTCATTTGGGCAATAAAAATATTCTTAAATGAACAGTTACCTCTATCCTCTAAAATCGCATTGAAGTACATGTCCTGAGGTCGTCCTGCGAAGTCCACAGCCTTGTTCACCAGAGCCTCCTTTAGAGCCTTGGTCCCACTCACCACAACTGCAGCTCTGTGACCTATGTAAAGGCTGTAGACGTTTCCATAAGTCCTCCTCAACTGGAAACAAGAAGGTAGACAAAATAAATGACTGGTCAATAACTAGTAACATATTTATCCAGTGTCCGAGAACACTGAGACTGAAATGTACAGGAGCCATCCAACAGTTGTTTTGGTGAGTACACATACTGTTTCAAAGTACTTCAAAGGGTTGTCCACATTCAGGTTGAGTACATTTCCCAAAATGGCAGCGCGGTGGGTCCAGGAGGGAAGTTTTGGGCCTCCGAGACCTGAACTGAACCAAGAAGAAGCAGAAACATACCCACAGCAGCAGCAGAGAGACAAACATGGTGAGAGCAGATGGGGACAAGGGAATGGCGAAATAACAGCTCGCTTAAACATTAGATATAAAGTTCAGTTGAGTTAGTTTAGCCACACCTTCTGTGATAAGCTTGATGAGCTTAAATAGGATATAGGTCGTGTTACATAATCATTCCCTGTTAGTCCAGAATTATGAGCATTTAAAGAGTTCCAGATATTGATGCACGCCAAGTTCCTCCCCCAGCACCCAAACATCTAGTAAACCTATGCGGAGCTATTGGGTAAACTCCTGTGAACCTTCGAACATAGGTCATGAGCACCGTAAAGTATGAGGACTGTTAGTAAACCACAATGACACAGCTTTTCATCCATTGCTTTACTTACATATTGTGAGGTTAGTAAATCAAAAATAGTTTTGGGACATGGGATAAGATGCCTAAAACTGGAACCATTACAAAAGGGACATGTGATGATGATCCTACTCTTCATTGGTGTTATGTAAGGATGAACTAAACAACATTCAGATGAGAAAATAGATGACAGTACAGTATAACTAGTAGCTGATAATAATATAAATTGTATAGTTTGTTGTCTCCTCCCTCGAAGCTTATTTGAATAAGCCGGCAGCTCGAGGAAACCCTCTTCTGGCAGCAGACTCCTAAAATTTGTCTCTTTTAATGCATAGTATAGGACACTTAACAAATGATGGTCCGGTTGCTCGGGACTGCTCCCCTCTGGCAGCAGGTCCAGTCACAGAAAAGAAAAAAAAAGAAAAGAAAAAAAGCCCCGAATCCCTTTTAACACACATTAAGACTATTGTTATCATGAGCATCAATCAGTCTGCGATTACTGTACCTTTCATGAATAAATGTGGAGTATTTTATGTATCATTCAAACACTTGATACAGAGTAATGCTATATGGGTTGTAATGGTGATGAGGAATAACTGTAATGCCAACATGGTAATGAATTCGGTATGGGAGACAGAAATACACCGGTGGTAGCGTGTGAGATACTGTGAATGTTGACCTGGTATAATGCAGTGTTGCATTTGTTAATATGTAACCAACTCGGTTGATAGTTGTTTTGTAAGATGGTAAGAAATATGCAGTGTTGTTATTTATTGTTGTTTGGGTTTATGAACAGGGATGGGAGTCAATAAGCTCGTCTTCTTCCCACTCCTTTCGAGCTTGAATGTAATTATTTATTTTCTTTTATGTGTATATATTTTCTGTTTTTCTTTCTTGGCTTTTGTGCCTTGTTGTAGCTCGAAATAAAAACTCAAACAATATTTTATTTTGAGCCACACAACACAGGCACAAAAGCAAAAATAAATAGATAAATAAATAACATTCTAGCTCGAAAATGAGTGGGAAGAAGACAAGCTTATTTACTCCCACCCTCTATTCATATACTTAAATAATAATAAAGTGGTTGCTACAATAACATAGTTTAGTCCTTGGTGTCTTACTTAACAGCTAAGTTGGTTACATATTTACAACGAATGCAACAATTAGTGTCACGGCTGAAGAATCGGACCCAAAAGCAGACAGACGACTGATCGCAAAAGTTAGTTTATTTCTGTTTAGACTTGGAGGATGGGGCAAGGCTGGGGACCAGAAGACCAGGTGAGTACAGGACAGGGAGATGGACGGAGTCAAGCCAGAGGACTGGACACGAGGAGACAGACTGGTCAGTATCTTGCAGGTAAGTTGGCAGAGTTTAAATGTATAAAGATACTTAAGCAGATGGGCAGGTGAGTATAGGCAGGCATGCAGGCAGACTGGAGGCACGCAGACTGGAGGCAGGTAGTACGCAGACAGATTCTGGACAAAAAGATAATTGCGGTAAATACAAAGATCAGGTGTACAAAAATGGAAAGCCACAAGTAGATACTGACTGAAGTCAACAAACAAACTGGCAGTGTGTAGCAGGGAAACCAAGTCTCTTGTACTCCTGGTAATCTGCTGATTGAAGCCAGCTGTGCTGACCTGCACCCAGGAGCTGCCACGCCCACGCAGGTGGAGACATGCAACACACAAAAGGGAGGGGGAGAGAGGAGAACTGGAGCACAGGTTATACATTGTGACAGTACCCCCCCCCCCCCCCCCCCCCCCCCTCAACGGACGCCACCAGGCGGACGGCCAGGCTTGTCCGGATGGGCACGATGGAAATCCACAATCAGACTAGGATCCAGGATAAGGGCCCGAGACACCCAAGAACGCTCCTCAGGTCCATAACCCTCCCAGTCCACCAAGTACTGATAACCACGCCCCCGCTGCCGAATATCCAAAAGCTGGTGGACAGTAAAGGCAGGATGATCATCCACGACCCGGGCGGGCGGAGGGGGATCGGCCGGAGGGCACAGAGGACTAACATGCACAGGTTTCAATCGGGAAACATGGAATGTATGCGCATCGAATCAGGCAACTTGAGACGGACGACAGTAGGATTGAGGATCTTCTCGATCTCAAAAGGTCCAATGAAGCGGGGAGCAAGTTCCTAGAGTCCACTTTCAATGGAACGTCCTTAGCTGAAAGCCATACCTTCTGACCAGGCTGGTAAATGGGGGAAGGGAGAACTGGAGCACAGGTTATACATTGTGACATTAGGGGTGTCCATGGTTAACCGATTAACCGGTTAACCTTTTAAAATTGCGTAACCGAGTAAAAGCATTTTGCTCGGTTAACTGGTGTGTATAATTTGCCGTGCCATTGAAAATATTTGTAATACATTTTTGCACCACCAGAGACCGCCAGAGCGCTCCCAAACATTTGTTCATGAGAAGCCGTCATCGCGCATGGCTAGCTAGTTTAACTTTCAATATGAAGCGGGCCATAAACAGCACAGCGTGGGAGAAACGCTTTACAACCGAGATCAAAATGCAAGTATTGCATTGCAGTGCTTAGATATACTTCAACTTAGTTCTTGTACCATCTCAACAGCCGACACCCGGGCATCACTTAGGAGGTAGCTAGGTAAGCTAAAGGCACAAAACTCGCCTTTCTCGTTATGGTTAAAACGTGGTGGAGAGATAAGTGTTGTTGTTGTGATACGCATGAATGACTGTTTCTTTGCACAATGTTTCAAAAAAAGCGTGCTAAATGACTGCGGTTAAAATAAATAAATATACTGTAGGGCCACGTGAACGCAACTCAGTGACCTACTTTGACTGCTCTGTCATTACCACTGCGTTTTATTTCTATAAATAAGTGTCAGTATAACGTAACGGAGGGGGCGGCGCGCGCTGGGGGGGTAGGGGTTGGTTAGTGCGCACACTAATAGTTAACCAAGTATTAACACTAGAAAACCCAGAGAGGGGTCATTTGACCTTTATACCTGTAAAACCCAGAGACGGGTCAACTGACCCAAAGGATTTTAGCTAACACCTGTCCTCAGCTGCTTTTGTTATGTCAATATAGGTATGGAAATTATCACAGCCCTGCCCTACCCCCATCCCAACCTGTGAACACACTCTGAACACATTCTGAACATGCTATGATTTCATCACAGTTCATAAATTCTGATGCACATCAGTGTCTTGAACAGGTTGTGAAGAGATTGTGATAAAAAAAAGAGTTGACATTACAAACTGTCCAAAATGTGTTGAAATGTATAAAATACAGTAAAAATGTCAAATTTCACAAATTTTCTTCCAAATGAAACCCTGATATCACAGATTGAGTGATTTTATGCCGTATTTCAGTGAGATTTAAAAATGGAAGTTTCAGGGTAAATTCCATTGGAAATGCCTTATTTCCATTATATTCAATAGGATAAAATACAGTGATTTTATTCATGTGCCAACAATGGGAATGAGGTCCAATCTGATGAAAATCAGTAATAATGTTCAATTCATTCTTTTCTTCCAAATGAAATGCTGACATTGTAAAAAGTGAAGTTTTAAACAGCTCTGGAAGAGCAAAGAAAAACATGTGTTCATAATGAAAGTCAAAGGGGCTGTTTCAGCTGCTGCCATTTTCAAATAAAGAATCATCCGCTACAGAAAAACTATAAATGCATCAAATTCATTTCACTTCTCATCTGTGACACAAACACGGCTCTGGAAACAGACAAAGCCTCAGCTCTCTACATTGTATTATTCTAAATATAATCCCACTTTTGTGTTTTTGTGTAACCATTTTTTTTCAGTTTTAAGTTTTGAAACTGTCAGAAAATTATGACATGTTTGGTAGTTTGGAAAAGTTTCCAGTAGTTCATGTGATTTATGCAAAAAGAAGTGGAAAAACATATTGAAAAATGCAGATTTTATGGCTGTTTTTGGGCGTGTACATTTTGTACACTAGGGTAACGAACCTATAGAAAATGCAGATCTCCAATATAAAAGACATGAGAGAAAAACAAACACTGGATTCTGAAAATTTGACTCGAAAGAACATTTCCTGCCGAAATCCACGTCTCAAGCTGCAACACACACAAAATGGTCATCAAATGAAAAAAAAAATCTTGCAAAATGTACAAAAATGTACATAGGATAACATAAGGGTTAACAGGAAAGTGTGTTTTGAAATGTTAGTGCTTGTGGCATTTGTGGCGAAGATGTGTCCTGTAATTAGAAACAGTATTCAGACATGTAGACCAGCTCCTTCACTGTTTTCACTGCATGTGTTTTACCTTATGTTTGCATTTAGAATAGAAAGTGCAGACCTACATTTGTGTGAGTCAGGGTCCCCCTCCCCTCCGTCGCTGATTTCTCAGGCCCTATTTACAAATGAATAGATTCAAATTGAAGCCATCAGAGTCGGGAGTTTGGACCTAAGGGTCATTTGACCCTGCTCCAGGACTTCTGGTGGGGTGTCGAAATCCCTGGGTTTTCTAGTGTTAACCGCTAAGGGCCTCGGTTAACGGTTAATGAAAACTTGAAACGTGCAGCCCTAGCAACAATGCATTACATTAAGTCAAGCCAGTGCAAAGACCGGAGCACTGGACTAATTATGTCCTATTTCCTGATTCGTGTCAGGACTCGAGCAGCAGCAATGAGGAGCGCATAGTACCAACGCGCACCAGGGTTTGTTATGAGAATGATAAGCCCTGGTTCACCCCCAAACTCCGGCAGCTACGTAAGGAGAAAGAGGCGGCCTTCAGAAATCAAGACCGATACAGACAGGCAAAATACCACTTTAGGAGGGAAGTTGGAAATGCCAAATCTGTATATTCAGCCCGTCTCCAACAGCAATTCTCCTCAAACGACCCGGGAGCAGTGTGGAGGGGCTTAAGGCCATCACGAACTATAAGCCCAAGGCCCCCCGGGCTCTGAACGACCTGTCCCTCGCCCAGGGTCTGAATACACACTACTGCCACCATGAGCGCCCATCAGCTCCATCAGCTCCTCACTCTCCAGAGAACCCAGCCTGCAGTTCCTGAGACTGAAACTGCGGAAGACCCCGGGCCGGATGGCGTCTCCCCCTCCACCCTGAGACACTGCGCGGATCAGCTGGCTCCCATCTTCACAGATATTTTCAACACCTCCCTGGAGACATGCCACGTGCCGTCTTGCTTCAATCATCCACCATCGTTCCTGTCCCCAAAAAACCACGGATCACAGGACTTAATGACTACAGGCCAGTGGCGCTGACGTCTGTGGTCATGAAGTCTTTTGAGCGCTTGGTCCTGCCCCACCTCAAGGACATCACCACCCCCCTCCTGGACCCGCTGCAGTTTGCCTACAGAGCCAACAGGTCTGTGGACGACGCAGTCAATCTGGCTCTCCACTTCACCCTGATGCATCTGGACTCACCAGGAACCTACGCCAGGATCCTGTTTGTGGACTTCAGCTCTGCCTTCAACACCATCCTCCCTGGACTGCTACGAGACAAGCTCTACCAGCTCAACGTGCCCGACTCCCTCTGCAGGTGGATCACTGACTTCCTGACGGACCGGAGTCAGCACGTGTGGCTGGGGAAGATCGTCTCGGACACTCGGACTACAAACACTGGAACTCCTCAGGGCTGTGTACTTTCCCCCTGGCTCTTCTCCCTGTACACTAACTGCTGCACCTCCAGTCTAGCCTGGTGAGACCAGAATGATTCCCCTCTGTATTTTTTATCCAGCGGGGGATCAGTCTGGTCACCCTGCCCTCGTTCGCGGCTTCCGCAAAATCAATCCGTTCACGTGCAATCAGATTCGTTTATTTGCCGTGACGTGTTGTTAGCGAGCAGCGTCACTCACGGGACGCGGAAGTCCCCTCAATAACAATCTACGAACGACGCACGAAAGAGAGAAAGCGTGTCTCCAATCGGCGGTAAATGACCAAAAACACATCGACAGTAGGTGAGTTTCGTGATTCATAATCTTGCGCAAATATTAACGCAAAACCGCTAATAACACCGCATCAATGGCAGACGCCCGCCCTTCGCTGATTGGTTTACTCCGCTTCCTGTTTGCTTCCTGTTTGCTCCGCCTACAGGAGAGAGGTGGACCGGCTGGCATCCTGGTGCAGCCACAACAACCTGGAGCTGAACGCCCAGAAGACAGTGGAGATGATCATGGACTTCAGGAAAGACACAGCCCCACCGTCCCCCCTCGCCCTGACAGACTCTCCCACCCCCATCTCCATCGTGGACTCCTTCCGTTTCCTGGGCACCACCATCACCCAGGACCTCAGATGGGAGCTGACCATCTGCTCCCTCATCAAGAAGGCCCAGCAGAGGATGTTCTTCCTGCGGCAGCTGAGGAAACTTAAGCTGCCAACCAAGATGCTGGTGCAGTTCTACACGGCCATCATCGAGTCCATCCTCACCTCCTCCATCACCGTGTGGTACCCCGGCGCTACAGAACGGGACAAGCATCGACTGCAGCGCATTGTGCGTGCTGGTGAGAAGGTGATTGGCTGCGCGCTCCCATCTCTCCAGGACCTGTTCACCTCCAGGACCCGGAGGCGTGTGGGTCGGATCACAGCTGACCCTTCTCACCCTGGACATGGACTATTCACCCCTCTCCCCTCGGGCAGGAGGCTACAGTCTATCCAGACCCATACCTCCCGCCACTTGAACAGTTTTTTCCCCTCCGCCATCAGACTCATGAACAATAACAAGACCCAATTAAAGCCGCAAGCGGCATTTAGAGGCCCTCGAGGGTCTCGTTTGGCCGGTTGACGCCGGTGGCCGCACGCCGCCCCAATAACCGGGAGGCGCTGCCGCGCCCTACCTGCCACACTAGGTCGAGATTATAAAAGAGCAAAGGCAAGAAACGGCGCCTTCGGCGCCAGATCACTTGATTTTTCCCAAAATGGCCGCCCTCCTGTTGGTTGCCTAGCAACCATGTAATGTACTTTTTGTTCGGACAGTCATGACGCACGCGTGTACCAATTTGGTGTGGCCCCAGATAGCAAAAGATGTTAATTCAACGTTGATTTTTGGTCAGATTGGTTATTTTGGTTGAGATTGAAATGTCAATGTTAATTCAACGTTTAATCACCGACGCATAATCAATGGTTGAAAAAAAGCTGTTGAAACAACGTTGAATAAACGCGGGTATTTTAAGGTTGAAGTGCCAACATTGACTCAACATTGTTTCAATGTACATGGCCCTGATGGTTCTGCAGGTGCAAAAAGAGCAGGAATTTGAAGTTGTCATGTGACCTAAAGCCTTCAAATCTCAACTGCTCTGGAGCCACTTAGTGCAGTTTTCTCTCGGAGAAGTCAGGATCAGACCGTCTTAGCGTAAGTTTGTTGAGATTTTTATTAGGATTAGATGATTAATAATATTTATACAGTAATTGTACACACTTAACCCACACAGCATGTAACATAATCTTTTGGTAACTGTTCCTTTTACTTTTTAGTTATCTTGTTAGCTCACTTAAATACTGTATATTACTTATAAGTAAGGATAATGCATGACGAGGTGTCCATTATCAGAAATAACTGGACGACGCGTCCCATGGTCCGGCCAAACTGAAACTGTTCATTGGGATCTGTTTACTTATTTTTTTAAGTCCTGGGCAGGAGTTATTTCACTTTTTAATCAGTTTTACCTGAAACTAGTTCCATCTCAATTGTTTACCGTTACTATGGAAACAGCTGCAGTGGAGTGATATAGAACGTGATTTAACTGTTTTTTAACCGGTGTACATTATCACTTTTTAATGGACACCTTCAGCCAATCAGAATCGAGTATTCACCCAGACCATGGTATAATCTGATATAAATAGTAGATTCATTGTTCTACTTTGATGTCAATACAATCAAACTATAAATAAATAAAATAATTAAATGTCTAATGTTGTTGTAATGTTGGTCTCATTGACTTTTAGACTTAACCTCAAGGATAAGATGAGCTTAACGCACATAATCTTGGTATGTAATTATTTCAACTAATTCATTTCTAAAAAAGCACATTGTGGTTTGTTCAAACCTGTCTTTTCCACTAACTGTTACAGCAGAATATATTCTTCCTGAATATGATTAGATATGTGTTTATGCTTCTACATGTACAGCCCTACTGACATGTTACCTTTAATTTATTGTTTGTTTGTTTTTATTTTAGACTCTACACCGGCCTGCAGCACACCTGCATTTGATCTCTTTGATACAGGTATTTACTTTATTTTCTTTACATTGGCATTGTTTCCTTTAAATATACAAACTGATAATACTTTACTAAAACTTTTACCAAAGTGGACAACAATTTAACCATGCCTACAGTTCAACTCCAAGCAAACATAATCTGACTTTATTATTTCTGTTGTAGCTGTTCAGGCAAGGCAAGGCAAGTTTATTTGTAGAGCACAATTCATACACGAGGCAATTCAAAGTGCTTCACAGTGCAGAAAAAATTACAAGAAAACAGTTAAAATCAATCAATAAACAACAACACAAAGTTAATCAATTACAGTAAAAGTCAAGAGTGCAGATAAAATACTTTCAGTTTTCATATGCACGGGTAAAAAGAGCTGTTTTCAGCCTGGATTTGAACATTGTCAGAGTTGAGGCCTGTCTCACATCCTCATGAAGACTGTTCCAGATTTTAGCTGCATGAAACTGAAACGCAGCCTCACCGTGTTTATTATTGACTCTGGGAACCACCAGGAGACCCCTCCTGAAGTTCTCAGGGCCCGAGATGGTTCATACGGCTCTAACATGTCAGAGATGTACTTTGGTGCTAAACCATGAAAAGACTTGTACACAAGCAGAGCTGTTTTAAATTCTATTCTCTGAGTGACAGGAAGCCAGTGCAGAGACCGGAGCACTGGACTAATGTGGTCGTATTTCCTGGTTTTTGTCAGGACTCGAGCAGCAGCGTTCTGGATGTACTGCAGCTGTCTAACAGCTCGTTTAGACAGGCCAGTGAGCAGGCCGTTACAGTAGTCTAACCTGCTAGAGACAAATGCATGGATGAGTCTCTCTAAGTCTGGTTTTGACACTATTCCTCTGATCTTAGCAATGTTCTTCAGATGGTAAAAAGCTGATGATGTTATTGCTTTGATGTGGCTGTTTAAGTTCAGGTCTGAGTCCATGATTACTCCTAGATTTCTAACCTGATTTTTTGGTTTTAGAGCAAGAGACTCAAGGTGACTGATAACACTTTGTCTTTGTGTCTGTGGGCCAAAGACAATGATTTCAGTTTTGTCTGAATTTAGTTGGAGAAAGTTGTTTTGCATCCACAAACTGATCTGTTCGATGCAGTGACAGAGAGTATCTACAGGCCCATGTTCACCTGCCGTCAGTGACACGTAGATCTGAGTGTCATCTGCGTAGTTGTGGTACGACACATTGTTGCTGTTTATTAGCTGACCCCAATGGAAGCATGTACAGGTTGAATAAGAGGGTCCCAAGATTGACCCCTGGGGGACTCCACAGGTCATGGAAATTTTGTCTGAGACACAGTTGCCAATTTCGACAAAGTACGTCCTATCCTCGAGATAGGACTTGAACCAGTTTAGAGCAGTACAGAGATTCCCACCCAGTTTTCTAACCTGTGAAGTAAGATCCCATGGTCCACTGTGTCAAAGGCAGCGCTCAGGTCCAGCAGAACTAAAACTGAGACCTTACCTGCATTGGTGTTCATACGGATATCATTTGTCACCTTGATCAGAGCTGTCTCAGTGCTGTGGTGGGGCCTAAATCCTGACTGGAAAGTATCAAACACATTGTTAGATAGGAGAAAGTAAGTGAGCTGTTGATATATTACTTTCTCTAGGACTTTTCCTAAAAACGGTAGGTTTGATATGGGCCGGTAGTTGTTCAGTACCTTGGGATCAAGGCTGCTCTTCTTTAGAAGAGGCTTAATGACCGCGGTTTTCAAGGCCTTGGAAATGCTCCAGTCTCAAATGAGATGTTAACAAACTGAACAAGTTGTGGTAACAAGCTGGTCAGCACAGACTTCAGAAATCTAGTGGGTAATTCATCAAGGCAGCATGTACATGAACTCAAACCGGAGATGACCTCTTCGATTGTTTTGCCAGTAACAGGTGTGAAATGTGTCAGCTCAAGGTGTCTAGTTGGTGGCAGGGTTGGTATTTGTGTTGTGGAAATTATGGCATTTTTTATGCCTTGGACTTTATCATAAAAAAATATTGCAAACTCATTGCACTTAGATGTAGAGATTAGTTCTAAGGGCAGTGAAACTGGAGGGTTAGTTAATCTGTTTACTGTGGAAAACAGAACACGAGAATTGTTTCTACAGTTTGCGATGATTTTAGAGAAGTATTTCTCCCTTTCTCCACGCAAAATCTGGTTGAACTCACAAAGCACTTCTTTGTATATCTCACAATGAACCTGGAGCTTTGACTTGCGCCATTTCCTTTCGGCTTTTCGGCACTCCCTTTTCTGTGCCCTGACCGAATCTTCACTTCTCCAAGGTGCCTTTTGTCTATTGTTAACCATTTTTACCTTGACAGGAGCAATAGTATCCAAAACATTTAAGACGCTTGATGTATAAGAGTCCAACAGATTATCAACATTTGAACATGGAGGATTTTCAAATCTGATCATTTCCATAAACTGTGTCCTTGTTGTATCATTTATGTGTCTTCTCTGAATAACTCCAGGCCCAACCACTGGTTTGGGTGCAACAGACAAGTCAAAAAAGACACAAAAATGATCAGATAAAGCAACATCAACAACATTCACATTTGATATATTAACACCTTTTGTAATAACTAGATCTAGAGTGTGACCTTTGTTGTGGGTCGCCTCACTCACGTGCTGAGTTAAACCAAACATTTCAAGAACAGCATTAAGTTCTTTTGCATGCCTGTCATTGGTCACATCCACATGCACATTAAAATCACCTGAAATGACCAAACAATCAAAATCAGTGCATATAAATGAAAGTAATTCAGTGAAGTCTTCGATAAAACAATTCTGTGGTGGTTTGTAAATAGTCATATAAAGAATGGAAGATTGTTTTATCTCCATTTTGAAAGACACATACTCAAATGATAGAAAAACCCCAAATGACAATTTGTGGATGACTATATTGTCCCTGAATATTGCACAGACACCCCCGCCCCTCTGGTTTTGGCGTGTTTCAGACACAAAATTGAAATTTGATGGACTACACTCAATCAAAACTGCGTTACCAGTGTTTTGTCAAGCCATGTTTCAGTTAAAAACATAAAATCTAGATTATAAGAAGAAATAAAACTATTTATTAAAAAGGACTTGTTTTTTAACGATCTGGCATTGAGTACAGCATGTTTAAGATTTATCTGTGTTTGAGTGGATGGAATCTTTTTGCAAGGGATATGGATTAGAGTTCTTTGATTGGACGGTCTGACTGTTGCCCTCTTATCTAATCTATGTTGTTTGACTGTACTAATTGTTTCAGAAGAACACACTCCCTCTATGGACCTCTGGTTGGTTTTGAGTTTGCTATGCATGGTAGCAACGCAGAGGCCCTTAATGTCCTAGACAGCAGCAGTGAAGCTGCTGGAAATCGGAGGTGGGGAGGGCATGATACGTCTTCGGGGATGAAAGCCTTGGTCTTGACATGACTGGAGTGCGGGGATCATTTGAATCCCTTGTTTTATCAAGGCTTCAAAATGGCTGGGAAATCCCATAGGTGACTTTGGTGATGGGAATGATTCAGAAAAATCTCTGGAGGTGTAGATGTACCAGTCGGGCTCAAGGCCTGCGGTGGAGTTGAAGAAAGTGCTCCTTCGGCTGAATCATTTACTATAGATGCAGGTGGTGCTGAAGCGGAGCTTTTCCCCGGAGATGCAGATGCAGGTGGCGCCGCTGCTATGGTTGAGATGTTTTCCGGCGCAGCTGATTCCTTAACTGTGGCTGGATCCTTAACTGTGGCTGAGTCCTCTACTGTAGGTGCTGCTGGTGCTGCTGTGGCTGGATCCTTAGCTGTGGCTGAGTCCTTTACTGTAGGTGCAGATGATGCAGCTGCGACTGAATCTTTTATTGGGGATGCAGGCGAAACCTTTGCTGGTGAGCCAGGAGCTCTTCTCATGCTCCTCTCTGCTCTCTCTTGTTGCTCAGGCCTCCACGGATTCTGCAGAGCGTGGAGGAGATTTTCCGTCAGTCGTCTCACTCCACCTCTGCTCAAATGTGGGCCATTTCCTTTAAACAGATCGTCGCGTTTCCAGAAAAGATTAAAGTTCTCTATGAAAGTAAGTCCTCTTGACTTACAGACTTTTGACAGCCATGTATTCAACTGAAACAGCCGGGAGAATTTGTTTATTCTCCCGTCGATGTTTGGGATAGGTCCACTGATGAAAATTTGTATCGCGTCTTTGTCCAGGCAATCCAGTCTCTCAAAAAGTTTATTAAACTTTTCTTTCAGGACTTCAGACTCTCCGTTTCTTGTGTCCACAGCACCAACATGTAAAACAAGTTTATTTATTCCAGGGTTGTTTGTAATTTCCTTGTTTAGAACATCTATGATGTCAGAAACTGTAGCAGACGGATAAGTGACTGTAGTCATTATCTCATTGTTTATATTAGATATGGCTCCGTCACCAAGCAACAGGGTATCTCTGGCCTTGACACTTGGAACAGTATTTCTCTCCATCTTTGTTTTGACTTCGTGTTCCTTGTTTTTCTCTGACATTTTTGCTTGTTATACACATTCTCTGAGAGAGGTGAAAATCTGTTTGTTAACTTTATTTCAGGTGCATTTTTACGAGCATGTTGTCTTTGCTTTGGCCTAGCACCAAGTTGTCTGTTTAGTTTCGGAAATGTTATGGTATCGTTTAGCTTCAGGTTGCAAGTATCAGTTTTTTCCGTCTTCTTACCGGGTTCCACAGGGAGCGTGTCATTAAGTCCTCTTTCCGTCTCTAGAGCATAAATCTTGTCCCGTAGTAGGGAAATTTCTTGTTGATACATCCGACAGCTTTCACAAGGCGATGTTTGCCTTCCTCCTTCAGCCATGTTGACAAGATTGTCGTCGCTGGTTCGTCAAATGAGTTGTAAAAATGGCATTAAAATGAGTAAAAAGCCTTGGTTCACTTAAAAGAAGAGAATAAAATCATATCCAAGACATGTGCCCAAAATAGAATGATTTAGAATGATTTAAAAAGCAAATAAAGAGGCAAGCGGCAGCAGCAAGCAGAGATACGTCTGCACTCTTGATAAGCAGGAAGCGAAAAAACAGGTTAACAGGTTAAGCTCCAGCTCCAGAGGAACTGCCCTGTAGAGCCCAAAGTGTTAAGAAGTGAGTGTCAGTTTTGTGCAGCTTGTAGTCCTGGTGTAGTCTCAGTTGTATCAGGCCCAGTGCAGCCTGTGGGCCTGGTTTAGGTCTATTCTAGTACATTGTGTATCAAACTGTGTCGGTTTTCTCCTCTTCGTTAACATTAAATTCTAACAAGTCTTCTTTTTCTTTTCTTTTTTCCCCTAGCAGCTTCTTGCCAGTTTTCTTCACCTAAACTCACCTACAATGATGGGCTGAAGAAGTAGCCACTGCGATATACAGTATGGACTAGAAAGAAAAGATGGCATGAAAAGCAAGGTAGCAAATTACTAATTTGTCCAAAAGCATTTGACCCACAGTATGAGAGGAATGAAATATGAACTGTTAAACTAATACAAGAATCAAAAGCATTTCTAAAAGTGTTTGCTCTAAACTACAAACTGTATGTACTCTGTGAAGGCCATTCATTATAGTTTAAATATATATTTTTAAACATAATTTGTAACATTTTTGTAACATAATGCAGCCTGTAGTGATTATCTGAATTGAGCTCAACAGTCCCGCCTACTTCCTGTTCTTTAGTGAGAGTCCAAGGTATAAATCCTATGTAATCCATTGACTTTGAGAAATATTTGAGTTAAAATCTCAACACAGACTCATTATCTATGTGCTAAAATTGTGTGCTAAAACACACAATTTTAAACTGAATATTTATTTAAAATGTTATAACTGAAATACATTTCACCATATGTTCAAGTATTTAGTGGGATTCTTTGTGTAAAATATCCATGCCATGGTTGGCAGTTAGCACAAAGCTGATTACCATGTGTCGTGCTTTTAACTCTTTATTTTATTTTTATTTTTTTATCAATAGATGAAATCAATGGGGTTTTTACTTGCAACACACGTCCAAGACTGGAAGTGGGCGGGACTTTGTTCTATAGGGCTTGGTGTCATTAAAGCTAAATTTAGACAAAAAGGTTAATTTCTAGTATGATAATTCGTCACATGCATTTTATGTTACATTTGCTTTTGTTATTTTTTGTCTGGTAGTCAAGTAGGTAGTTTTGTACAGTCATGTTTTGTATTACAGTATAATAAATTGTGTAATAAAGAAGCTGCAATAAGATTGATGGTCTGTTGATTTTAGAACATTGTTTCAATGTCAAATCAATGAAATATTAATGCTTAATACTGTTAAATCCATGTTGATTCAATGTTGATGTAGTGTTGAAAATTCAGCGTTGTTTCAATGTTGATAATTCTAGTTGATCTGATGTTGTTTCAATGAAATAATCAATGAAAGATCAACGTTGGATCAACATTCAACATAACGAGCAAGGTTGACGCCAATTCAACGTCAGAAATCAACGTTGATTCAACGAAAAAGCCTGACGCTAGATCAACGTTGATTCAACGACATTTTGCTATCTGGGGCTGTGCCATGGCAACACGGTGGGGAAAGGGGCGTGGCCTCAATGACTTTTTTGTTCGGGGTCACGTGACGGATGTCTGTGCCAAATTTCTTTGTCTACGACAAAGTTCAATTTTTTTCCTTATTCATTTTTATTTGGTGCTCTGCAGGGGGCGCTATCGCGCCCATTTTCAAATTTCCTGAATCACAACATCTGGGGTCGACGACTCGACCAACGATTCAAGTTACGCTCAAATCGGCTTCAGTTTGTGCGAGTTATGACTCTTTAAACACGGCGCCGAGTGCTGAAAACGGACGCCGACTTCATGGTGTTGCCATGACAACACCGTTAATCCTATTAGAAAGTTTTTAATAACTTTTGATGTCCCACTTGTGTAGATGATCTGGAGCGAACGGGGAGTCGCTGCGTTCAACGGCCTAGGACGAGTTCGTTCAAATGGGAGAGCATGAAATGGCGCCTTTGGCGCCAGATTACTACATTTGTCCCAAAATGGCCGCCCTCCTGTTGGTTGCCTAGCAACCATGTAATGTACTTTTTAGTTCGGACAGTCATGACGCACGCGTGTACCAATTTTGGTTTGGCTGCGCCAAAGTTGACATCGGGTCATTGCCATGGCAACACGGTGGGAAAAGGGGCGTGGCCTCAATGACTTTTTTGTCGGGTCATGTGACGTATGTCTGTGCCAAATTTCTTTTTTCTACGACAAAGTTCAAATTTTTTCCTCATTAATTTTTATTTGGTGCTCTGCAGGGGGCGCTATCGCGCCCATTTTCAAATTTCATATATCAAAACATCCGGGGTCGACGACTTGACCAACGATTCAAGTTTCGCTCAAATCGGCCACAGTATGTGCGAGTTATGACTGTTTGAAGTCGGTGGCGAGCGCTGAAAATGGACGCCGAATTCATGGCGTTGCCATGACAACACCGTTAATCCTATTAGAAAGTTTTAATAACTTTGATGTCCCACTTGTGTAGATGATCTGGAGCGAACGGGGAGTCGCTGCGTTCAACGCCCTAGGACGAGTTTGTTAAAATGCGAGGGCACGAAATGGCGCCTTCGGCGCCAGATCGCTCTTCTGGCCAATATGGCCGCCCTCCTGATGGTTGCCTAGCAACCGCGTAATATGTTTTTTTGTTTGGCTTCACATGAACAATCACTGTGCCGAATTTTTTTCGTCTACGACGAAGTCAAGTTTTCGGGCATCTCCATAGGCGCAATGTAATTTTGATTTTCCAGGGGGCGCTGGCGCGCCATTTTTTTGATTTTTTTATATTTTCTGAATGTGAAGAATTTTGTTTTCACGTGTTTGAATTTTGTGCAAAAAATCAGGACTTTTCGTCAGTGGGAAAGTGGACTTTCAGGGGGAGAAGAAAAATAATAATAAGAAGAAAAACCCGTACAATAACAATATAGCGCCGCCTTAGGCGGCGCATATTTATATATTCGGAAAGGTCTCACGTCCAGTAATCCAACCGTGGGGATTATTGTCAAATACGAGCGCGTTGCGCTCGTATTTACCTCTTCTTTCTCAATATTTCCCAATGGGTTTTTTTTTTTCGTATTTTTGTGCGAGCAGAAGCAAATATGCCGCTTTCGCGGCAAAGACCTATATTATCGGATAGGTCTCGATGCCCTGAGTCACTCTACAGTGTTTTGAGTGCTGGTGAGTGGCCATGGTCGATGACGAGCGCGTTGCGCTCGTCATCGACTGCTTTCTTGTCCATGTTGCGCCTTGCCTGTGGTTTTCACCTTTTTTTATTCGAGCAGCAACAAATGTGCCGCTTTCGCGGCACACGCTTATATCACCGGACAGGTCGGGGTGCCGGGAGTGTCGTTATTACTGTGTAATGCATGGGGAGCGCTCCGCGCTCTGTTTCTTGAGCGCTCCGCGCTCTTTTTGGGACGTGCGCTACGCGCACGTCTTTCATCAGTGCGCTCCGCGCACTGCTTGTACAATAACAACAGGCCCGGACCCTGTCAGGCTCTCGGGCCTAATAACCTAGTTACAGACTCATGGATGTATCTGCACTTGCACTGTGTGGTGTGTACACACTTAGACACGCTGCTATCACTTATCACTTAATCACTTTATATGCCTACATCTGTTAATACAATCCCGCTGTTGTTCAATGTCAAATTGTTGTCTATATGTCATATGTCACTTTATTTTATCTTATTTATTTAATATTTTTCACGCATGCCCCTATAGCCTTATAGTCTTGGGCGGCACGGTAGCACAGCGGTTAGCGCTCGTGCTTCACAGCTAGAAGGTCCCTGGTTCGATTCCCACCTGGACGGGGCCTTTCTGTGTGGAGTTTGCATGTTCTCCCCGTGTCTGCGTAGGTTTCCTCCGGGTACTCCGGTTTCCCCTACCACTAAAAACATGTACATAGGCCAGGATGAATGAGAGTGTGTTTGAGAGTGTGAATGGGGGACGACGGATGGAAATTAGCCTAAGGCTACAATCCGGTGTGGCGTGTTTACATGCATGAGACCCATGTATGTTCATTAACATGCACTGTCCCGACCAAATAAACCAATAAATAAAATAAAAAATAGTTTTAAAGTTTTTTAGCTTATTTTTATCTTAACTGTGTTATATGTTCTATGTCGCACGTTTGCACCGAGAAAAATTCCTAGTTGTGAACCTGTTCTCAAACCATGGCAATAAAACCGATTCTGATTCTGATTCTGATTCTGGATGTACATGATTACACCTAGATTTCTAACCTGATTTTTTGGTTTTAGAGTTAGAGACTACAGTAAGTCAATTCCAGTGATTCGTTCATGTAGTTATTCTCAACCTTCAATGGTTTATGGATTGGATTGTACAGGACCCATTCCCACAAAGGCACAGTTTGGAAAACAGCTTTATTCACAGGCCGAAATTAAAAGTGAGATCCTACCATGGCATATAATGTCAAAACTATAAAAAGGAAATTATCTAAAGTATCAACAAATGTATCAAAATAACTCAATTTCAAAATCCCTCTGCAATAGTACACTAATTAATATTCTGCACTGCTCAAACATACACTGGGGTGCCCTCTAGTGGGCTACATAAATGTGTAGGTCTATGCTTGGTGCGGTGAGAATGGCGCCCTTGCTATCTAACCAATGGAGCTCTGACATCTTATTAAAACATCACTAAATATCATTAATTCAACCAGTCAGTGGGAAGTTAAGGCAAGTTTATTTATAACGCGCATTTCGTACACAAGGCAACTCAATGCCCAACTCCCATTGGGGATTAACATGGACTTTTACTCTACTTGGTGTGGTCAAGTGGCAGTGAGACTTGGCGGGTGGAGAAGACCACTGGCTGAAAAAATAAAAGAAACGGGACTGGACCAGCCACAAATTCACCTCAGACAGTAGGTGAAAGACAAGGAAGCGTCTTATACTAGAGGCCTTTCGCCTTTCAATTAATCCAATCGAAAAACCCTGGCGTTGTTCCTTCTGCTTCTTTGTGAGAGAAGATTTATCAGTTCTTTATTGACAAAATATTGAACATATGGTCATCTCTACCTTTTGTAGCCACTGATCCTAGTGTTGCCCCTAAATGCACGGCTGTTTTTAGCAATTTTGACTGTATTTCATTATCTGAACTGTTAAAGGTTGTCAAGAGTCTAAAACCATCAAATTGTGCACTGGATAACCTTCCTGAATGAAGATAAGAACAAACAGCGGGAGGCAGCACTACGCTATAGTTGTGCCTAGTCTGCTACTTGAAAAGAAGACAGGCACGTGTTGAGGCTTCGTTAAGAGACTAAACCAGCCCTAAACCTCCAAAATGTTATATGGCTCAAGATAACCATGAAAAAAATGGTGATATTTATTCCCTTCCCCTCAAATGACGGCAGATATGGATGTTATAAATAATATCTCAATCTGGACTTATTCATTGGCTTATGTTGTATGAGCAATATCAATTCAAGCTCGTTTGAGAATTTAATTTGTGAACTGGATAGCTCTACAGGAGAGTGCACTGATTCTACATTAGGTGGTCCTGAGCTCCACTTTCATGTTGTAAGGTTTAGGCGCCACAGTGATGCCAAACACCAGCTCGTAGTCGGGCTCTCCGCCGTCCTCAGGCCAAATGAACCTGAACTTCCTCAGCAGAGTCACCAGGATGAGGAAGAGCTCCATACGGGCCAATCCTTCTCCCAGACACACACGTGGACCTGGATAAAGACATGTGAAACTATTAAAAAGTTAAATGGGGATCAGTGGGATTTGTAGATTTGCAGGTAAGATAATAGGAGCATGCCCGTCGGGGATGGACATAGGTGGGATGACATTTATTTAAGGAAGCTGCAAGAAACACCACAAATAATGTACTCAATCCAATATTTATATTCAACTACTTCTCTTTCACGGTTTGATAAAGGAAAGATCATTTACCATGACTTTGATGTTTATGATTCTGTGTATCCCGTACCTGCAGAGAAAGGCAGGAAGGCTTCTGGTTTGACAAACTCCCCCTTGTGGTTGAGAAAGTTTTCGGGGTTGAATTCATGAGGAAACTTCCACTGTCCCTCCTCACTGAGCACTGACGACAGGTTAGGGATGACTATGGTGCCCTGGGACAAAAACGGATACATTTTAGGGTACTTCCACATGTAGATGTACACAAATGTTTGGCCAGTTTAAACATGCATTATGGCCCACTGATGTATTAGAGAAGGATGGGCCAGCTACACAATCTTACTTTAGGAATGGAGTACCCCATCAGCTCTGTGTCTCTGGTGGTTGCGTGGAAAGCGCTGAGAGGAACAGTGTCAGCGATTCTCTGGCTCTCATGTGTCACAGCCTGAGAAAACAAGTGATTAAAACAATTTCAAGTTAAATCTTCAACATGCACAAAATTTGCACAAAAAACAATCTAACATACCTGGACATAAGGCATGTTGTGTCGGTCTTCAAAAGTGACTGAATCCTTCCCTTCCAGCACTCGGTCGATCTCCTGCTGACAGCGCTCTGGGGAACAACGCAATTATAGAGACACTACAACTATAACACACCCAAACTCTTTATTGTTCATGGTCATACCCTGGATGTGTGGCTTGGTCATGAGGTAGAGGAATGCGGTGAGCAGTGTGTTGGACGTGGTGTCCGTCCCTGCAGCGTGAAGATTGACACACGTGTACAACAACTCTTCAGGAGAAAACGATGTCCCGTCATCAGCTCGCTGTAAAAAATAATCAGATTACGTCAGTCATCAGTCAACTATACATGACTACACAGAACTGGATCTTTCGTAGCTTGTTAGTTTGTTGCTATGCCTTAAATAAAGAGTGCCCACCTTGTCCATTTCATCCAGATAGCAGTCGACAAAATCGCGAGGTTCTCCTGGCACTCTGGTCATTTTATGCTCATTTATTAAAGAGGAAGTCATGCTTTTTATTGTCTGAGACACAAACATTGAACATCATCACAATGAACTCAAATACGTGGAATAGCTTTGTAGAGAATCTCACCTTCATTATCTGAAACCTTTGTTGAATGGTAATGGCAAGGAGCGTACCCAGTGAAAAGAATCATACAGCTGCAAGAAATAAAAAGTTATTTGTCTGTAATACACTTGTGAGAACGTTCTAAAAAGTTCCACTTGTTATGTGCCACGGCCCACAACTACAGTCATCTACCTACCCTTTACAAAGCTACCGGCTTGGCAGCGAAACATCAACTTTGATCAAGAACTTTTATCTTTTAATCAGACTAAATACTTTATTGCATTTTGTTGATTTCTGTATTATTTGTTTGACTGCTTTTTATTATTATTTTAACGAGGACTGGTAGAACTAAGTACAGATAGAACAGTTCTATACACCACTGTGAATGTGTGTTGAAATAAAATGTGCTATAGGACTGAAGTACATTGGAAAAATAAATAGATACTGAAACTCACAAAAGCCCAGGGTCCGTTCATTAGCTTGGTAACCTCAGTGATACTGGCCACGTACTTTTTCATGAACTCATCCTCATAATCAAATCGTTTCCCAAAATAACCAGGCAGATCACATTGGAGGCCATATTATGAAACATGACTTGAGCTTGAGAGACTTTCCTAAACAACAAAGGTACAAGTTAGAGATGTCAAATCTCAGTCCAATTTCATGAGGCCACATTCATTTACACTATGGGCAGTTATAAAAAAATAAAAAAATAAAAAAAATCAGTTTACCTGTGTTCTTCTTCAGATCACTGATGGTGATTTTTAGCTCTTCCAGAATCCTCTGCTCCATAGACTGTTTGCCCAAACCAAAGTTTCTCATGGTCATCAAAGAGAAGCGACGGTGCTCTTTCCATTTATGACCATAATCAGCTATAACTACACCTGCACATACAGAAATACACATTATGGATTTCATTTGGGCAATAAAAATATTCTTAAATGAACAGTTACCTCTATCCTCTAAAATCGCATTGAAGTACATGTCCTGAGGTCGTCCTGCGAAGTCCACAGCCTTGTTCACCAGAGCCTCCTTTAGAGCCTTGGTCCCACTCACCACAACTGCAGCTCTGTGACCTATGTAAAGGCTGTAGACGTTTCCATAAGTCCTCCTCAACTGGAAACAAGAAGGTAGACAAAATAAATGACTGGTCAATAACTAGTAACATATTTATCCAGTGTCCGAGAACACTGAGACTGAAATGTACAGGAGCCATCCAACAGTTGTTTTGGTGAGTACACATACTGTTTCAAAGTACTTCAAAGGGTTGTCCACATTCAGGTTGAGTACATTTCCCAAAAATGGCAGCGCGGTGGGTCCAGGAGGGAAGTTTTTGGGCCTCCGAGACCTGAACTGAACCAAGAAGAAGCAGAAACATACCCACAGCAGCAGCAGAGAGACAAACATGGTGAGAGCAGATGGGGACAAGGGAATGGCGAAATAACAGCTCGCTTAAACATTAGATATAAAGTTCAGTTGAGTTAGTTTAGCCACACCTTCTGTGATAAGCTTGATGAGCTTAATAGGATATAGGTCGTGTTACATAATCATTCCCTGTTAGTCCAGAATTATGAGCATTTAAAGAGTTCCAGATATTGATGCACGCCAAGTTCCTCCCCCAGCACCCAAACATCTAGTAAACCTATGCGGAGTTATTGGGTAAACTCCCGTGAACCTTCGAACATAGGTCATGAGCACCGTAAAGTATGAGGACTGTTAGTAAACCACAATGACACAGCTTTTCATCCATTGCTTTACTTACATATTGTGAGGTTAGTAAATCAAAAATAGTTTTGGGACATGGGATAAGATGCCTAAAACTGGAACCATTACAACAGGGACATGTGATGATGATCCTACTCTTCATTGGTGTTATGTAAGGATGAACTAAACAACATTCAGATGAGAAAATAGATGACAGTACAGTATAACTAGTAGCTGATAATATAAATTGTATAGTTTGTTGTCTCCTCCCTCGAAGTTTATTTGAATAAGCCGGCAGCTCGAGGAAACCCTCTTCTGGCAGCAGACTCCTAAATTTGTCTCTTTTAATGCATAGTATAGGACACTTAACAAATGATGGTCCTGTTGCTCGGGGACTGCTCCCCTCTGGCAGCAGGTCCAGTCACAGAAAAGAAAAAAAAAGAAAAGAAAAAAAGCCCGAATCCCTTTTAACACACATTAAGACTATTGTTATCATGAGCATCAATCAGTCTGCGATTACTGTACCTTCATGAATAAATGTGGAGTATTTTATGTATCATTCAAACACTTGATACAGAGTAATGCTATATGGGTTGTAATGGTGATGAGGAATAACTGTAATGCCAACATGGTAATGAAATCGGTATGGGAGACAGAAATACACCGGTGGTAGCGTGTGAGATACTGTGAATGTTGACCTGGTATAATGCAGTGTTGCATTTGTTAATATGTAACCAACTCGGTTGATAGTTGTTTTGTAAGATGGTAAGAAATATACAGTGTTGTTATTTATTGTTGTTTGGGTTTATGAACAGGGGTGGGAGTCAATAAGCTTGTCTTCTTCCCACTCCTTTTCGAGCTTGAATGTAATTATTTATTTTTCTTTTATGTGTATATATTTTTCTGTTTTTCTTTTCTTGGCTTTTGTGCCTTGTTGTAGCTCGAAATAAAAACTCAAACAATATTTTATTTTGAGCCACACAACACCGGCACAAAAGCAAAAAATAAATAGATAAATAAATAACATTCTAGCTCGAAAATGAGTGGGAAGAAGACAAGCTTATTTACTCCCACCCTCTATTCATATACTTAAATAATAATAAAGTGGTTGCTACAATAACATAGTTTAGTCCTTGGTGTCTTACTTAACAGCTAAGTTGGTTACATATTTACAACGAATGCAACAATTAGGTGTCACGGCTGAAGAATCGGACCCAAAAGCAGACAGACGACTGATCGCAAAAGTTAGTTTTATTTCTGTTTAGACTTGGAGGATGGGGCAAGGCTGGGGACCAGAAGACCAGGTGAGTACAGGACAGGGAGATGGACGGAGTCAAGCCAGAGGACTGGACACGAGGAGACAGACTGGTCAGTATCTTGCAGGTAAGTTGGCAGAGTTTAAATGTATAAAGATACTTAAGCAGATGGGCAGGTGAGTATAGGCAGGCATGCAGGCAGACTGGAGGCACGCAGACTGGAGGCAGGTAGTACGCAGACAGATTCTGGACAAAAAGATAATTGCGGTAAATACAAAGATCAGGTGTACAAAAATGGAAAGCCACAAGTAGATACTGACTGAAGTCAACAAACAAACTGGCAGTGTGTAGCAGGGAAACCAATGCTGCATCCGAAACCACTAAATTGGTAAGAGGTCTTACGCCAAACCGGATGTGCGTCAGCGTCCGCCATGATAAGATGCGTCCGAATTGGTCTGCCAGTTAGTAAGGAGTTAGGGGAAGTGGCCTGTTTGCTAACTATCATAGCCACTTTAGCATAGGGACCTCTGATGCTAACTTACTGGCGATTAGGAGCTATGTGCCATCCCATAAGCCACTGCGGCAATCTCCCCACCCCCTCGCCCCCACCCTCGAGTGATTCATGCGCAACCACTGTTGATTGACAGGTGCACATTTGATAAAAAATAAAAATAAAAAATAAGATTCTGCACAAGCCAAACTTTATAAAAGTGACAAAATACATGTTAGAGTCACCACAGCTCAGTCACATGGTTTTAAAGAGCCTTCTCAGTAAGTAAGTAAGTAGTTTGTGCTTTTGTTTTCATTTAGTAGAAACTTAAGCCACATGGTTAATTTGCATACTGTAGCTTTATGAAACAGCTGTTGAGATAAAATAAAGGGAAATGTGAAGGATCATTTGGATGTTTCTCTTTCTTTCTTTTCTTTTTTTTTCCGCCTTAAATGTCTTTATTGGACACTATGTTGTTGTTGGACAATATACAGTAGGTGGCGGTATGCGCTTTTGTTTGGCTTGCACTGAACTTTAAAGAAGAAGAACAGCTGTTGGTGATGTCACTTCCCCTTCCCCTGGGTAAGGACGGTCGAATTTGGCAAATGCTGCTAAAGCTCTAGTTCACTAACTGGATAGAGATCTAACAGTTGACCCCATGAAAGGTTAAGGATTAGTAGCTAGTGTTAGTACTTAGAGGCTACAATTTAATGGTTTCGGATGCAGCCCCAGTCTCTTGTACTCCTGGTAATCTGCTGATTGAAGCCAGCTGTGCTGACCTGCACCCAGGAGCTGCCACGCCCACGCAGGTGGAGACATGCAACACACAAAAGGGAGGGGAGAGAGGAGAACTGGAGCACAGGTTATACATTGTGACAGTACCCCCCCCCCTCAACGGACGCCACCAGGCGGACGGCCAGGCTTGTCCGGATGGGCACGATGGAAATCCACAATCAGACTAGGATCCAGGATAAGGGCCCGAGACACCCAAGAACGCTCCTCAGGTCCATAACCCTCCCAGTCCACCAAGTACTGATAACCACGCCCCCGCTGCCGAATATCCAAAAGCTGGTGGACAGTAAAGGCAGGATGATCATCCACGACCCGGGCGGGCGGAGGGGGATCGGCCGGAGGGCACAGAGGACTAACATGCACAGGTTTCAATCGGGAAACATGGAATGTATGCGCATCGAATCAGGCAACTTGAGACGGACGACAGTAGGATTGAGGATCTTCTCGATCTCAAAAGGTCCAATGAAGCGGGGAGCAAGTTTCCTAGAGTCCACTTTCAATGGAACGTCCTTAGCTGAAAGCCATACCTTCTGACCAGGCTGGTAAATGGGGGAAGGGAGAACTGGAGCACAGGTTATACATTGTGACATTAGGGGTGTCCATGGTTAACCGATTAACCGGTTAACCTTTTAAAATTGCGTAACCGAGTAAAAGCATTTTGCTCGGTTAACTGGTGTGTATAATTTGCCGTGCCATTGAAAATATTTGTAATACATTTTTGCACCACCAGAGACCGCCAGAGCGCTCCCAAACATTTGTTCATGAGAAGCCGTCATCGCGCATGGCTAGCTAGTTTAACTTTTCAATATGAAGCGGGCCATAAACAGCACAGCATGGGAGCGCTTTACAACCGAGATCATAATGCAAGTATTGCATTGCAGTGCTTAGATATACTTCAACTTAGTTCTTGTACCATCTCAACAGCCGACACCCGGGCATCACTTAGGAGGTAGCTAGGTAAGCTAAAGGCACAAAACTCGCCTTTCTCGTTATGGTTAAAACGTGGTGGAGAGATAAGTGTTGTTGTTGTGATACGCATGAATGACTGTTTCTTTGCACAATGTTTCAAAAAAAGCGTGCTAAATGACTGCGGTTAAAATAAATAAATATACTGTAGGGCCACGTGAACGCAAGTCAGTGACCTACTTTGACTGCTCTGTCATTACCACTGCGTTTTATTTCTATAAATAAGTGTCAGTATAACGTAACGGAGGGGGCGGCGCGCGCTGGGGGGTAGGGGTTGGTTAGTGCGCACACTAATAGTTAACCAAGTATTAACACTAGAAAACCCAGAGAGGGGTCATTTGACCTTTATACCTGTAAAACCCAGAGACGGGTCAACTGACCCAAAGGATTTTAGCTAACACCTGTCCTCAGCTGCTTTTGTTATGTCAATATAGGTATGGAAATTATCACAGCCCTGCCCTACCCCATCCCAACCTGTGAACACACTCTGAACACATTCTGAACATGCTATGATTTCATCACAGTTCATAAATTCTGATGCACATCAGTGTCTTGAACAGGTTGTGAAGAGATTGTGATAAAAAAAAGAGTTGACATTACAAACTGTCCAAAATGAGTTGAAATGTATAAAATACAGTAAAAATGTCAAATTTCACAAATTTTCTTCCAAATGAAACCCTGATATCACAGATTGAGTGATTTTATGCCGTATTTCAGTGAGATTTAAAATGGAAGTTTTCAGGGTAAATTCCATTGGAAATGCCTTATTTCCATTATATTCAATAGGATAAAATACAGTGATTTTATTCATGTGCCAACAATGGGAATGAGGTCCAATCTGATGAAAATCAGTAATAATGTTCAAATTCATTCTTTTCTTCCAAATGAAATGCTGACATTGTAAAAAGTGAAGTTTTAAACAGCTCTGGAAGAGCAAAGAAAACATGTGTTCATAATGAAAGTCAAAGGGGCTGTTTCAGCTGCTGCCATTTTCAAATAAAGAATCATCCGCTACAAAAAAACTATAAATGCATCAAATTCATTTCACTTCTCATCTGTGACACAAACACGGCTCTGGAAACAGACACAGCCTCAGCTCTCTACATTGTATTATTCTAAATATAATCCCACTTTTGTGTTTTTGTGTAACCATTTTTTTCAGTTTTAAGTTTTGAAACTGTCAGAAAATTATGACATGTTTGGTAGTTTTGGAAAAGTTTCCAGTAGTTCATGTGATTTATGCAAAAAGAAGTGGAAAAACATATTGAAAAATGCAGATTTTATGGCTGTTTTTGGGCGTGTACATTTTGTACACTAGGGTAACGAACGTATAGAAAATGCAGATCTCCAATATAAAAGACATGAGAGAAAAACAAACACTGGATTCTGAAAATTTGACTCGAAAGAACATTTCCTGCCGAAATCCACGTCTCAAGCTGCAACACACACAAAATGGTCATCAAATGAAAAAAAAAAATCTTGCAAAATGTACAAAAATGTACATAGGATGACATAAGGGTTAACAGGGAAGTGTGTTTTGAAATGTTAGTGCTTGTGGCATTTGTGGCGAAGATGTGTCCTGTAATTAGAAACAGTATTCAGACATGTAGACCAGCTCCTTCACTGTTTCACTGCATGTGTTTTACCTTATGTTTGCATTTAGAATAGAAAGTGCAGACCTACATTTGTGTGAGTCAGGGTCCCCCCTCCCCTCCGTCGCTGATTTCTCAGGCCCTATTTACAAATGAATAGATTCAAATTGAAGCCATCAGAGTCGGGAGTTTGGACCTAAGGGTCATTTGACCCTGCTCCAGGACTTCTGGGGGGTGTCGAAATCCCTGGGTTTCTAGTGTTAACCGCTAAGGGCCTCGGTTAACGGTTAATGAAAAACTTGAAAACGTGCAGCCCTAGCAACAATGCATTACATTAAGTCAAGCCAGTGCAAAGACCGGAGCACTGGACTAATTATGGTCCTATTTCCTGATACGTGTCAGGACTCGAGCAGCAGCATTCTGGATGTACATGATTACACCTGATTTTTGGTTTTAGAGTTAGAGACTAAGTCAATTCCAGTGATTCGTTCATGTAGTAGGCTACCAGACTCTCAACCTTCAATGGTTTATGGATTGGATTGTACAGGACCCATTCCCACAAAGGCACAGTTTGGAAAACAGCTTTATTCACAGGCCGAAATTAAAAGTGAGATCCTACCATGGCATATGATGTCAAAACTATAAAAAGGAAATTATCTAAAGTATCAACAAATGTATCAAAATAACTCAATTTCAAAATCCCTCTGCAATAGTACACTAATTAATATTCCGCACTGCTCAAACATACACTGGGTCGGGGTGCCCTCTAGTGGGCTACATAAATGTGTAGTTCTATGTTTGGTGCGGTGAGAATGGCGCCCTTGCTAGCTAAACAATGGAGCTCTGACATCTTATTAAAACATCACTAAATATCATTAATTCAACCAGTCAGTGGGAAGTTAAGGCAAGTTTATTTATAACACGCATTTCGTACACAAGGCAACTCAATGCCCAACTCCCATTGGGGATTAACATGGACTTTTACTCTACTTGGTGTGGTCAAGTGGCAGTGAGACTTGGCGGGTGGAGAAGACCACTGGCTGAAAAAATAAAAGAAATGGGACTGGACCAGCCACAAATTCACCTCAGACAGTAGGTGAAAGACAAGGAAGCGTCTTATACTAGAGGCCTTTCGCCTTTCAATTAATCCAATTGAAACCACTGGCGTTGTTCCTTCTGCTTCTTTGTGAGAGAAGATTTGTCAGTTCTTTATTGACAAAATATTGAACATACGGTCATCTCTACCTTTTGTAGCCACTGATCCTAGTGTTGCCCCTAAATGCACGGCTGTTTTTAGCAATTTTGACTGTATGTCATTATCTGAACTGTTAAAGGTTGTCAAGAGTCTAAAACCATCAAATTGTGCACTGGATAACCTTCCTGAATGAAGATAAGAACAGCGGGAGGCAGCACTACGCTATAGTTGTGCCTAGTCTGCTACTTGAAAAGAAGACAGGCACGTGTTGAGGCTGTAGACTTTGTTAAGAGACTAAACCAGCCCTAAACCTCCAAAATGTTATATGGCTCAAGATAACCATGAAAAAAATGGTGATATTTATTCCCTTCCCCTCAAATGACGGCAGATATGGATGTTATAAATAATATCTCAATCTGGACTTATTCATTGGCTTATGTTGTATGAGCAATATCAATTCAAGCTCGTTTGAGAATTTAATTTGTGAACTGGATAGCTCTACAGGAGAGTGCACTGATTCTACATTAGGTGGTCCTGAGCTCCACTTTCATGTTGTAAGGTTTAGGCGCCACAGTGATGCCAAACACCAGCTCGTAGTCGGGCTCTCCGCCGTCCTCAGGCCAAATGAACCTGAACTTCCTCAGCAGAGTCACCAGGATGAGGAAGAGCTCCATACGGGCCAATCCTTCTCCCAGACACACACGTGGACCTGGATAAAGACATGTGAAACTATTAAAAAGTTAAATGGGGATCAGTGGGATTTGTAGATTTGCAGGTAAGATAATAGGAGCATGCCCGTCGGGGATGGACATAGGTGGGATGACATTTATTTAAGGAAGCTGCAAGAAACACCACAAATAATGTACTCAATCCAATATTTATATTCAACTACTTCTCTTTCACGGTTTGATAAAAGGAAAGATGATTTACCATGACTTTGATGTTTATGATTCTGTTTATCCCGTACCTGCAGAGAAAGGCAGGAAGGCTTCTGGTTTGACAAACTCCCCCTTGTGGTTGAGAAAGTTTTCGGGGTTGAATTCATGAGGAAACTTCCACTGTCCCTCCTCACTGAGCACTGACGACAGGTTAGGGATGACTATGGTGCCCTGGGACAAAAACGGATACATTTTAGGGTACTTCCACATGTAGATGTACACAAATGTTTTGCCAGTTTAAACATGCATTATGGCCCCACTGATGTATTAGAGAAGGATGGGCCAGCTACACAATCTTACTTTAGGAATGGAGTACCCCATCAGCTCTGTGTCTCTGGTGGTTGCGTGGAAAGCGCTGAGAGGAACAGTGTCAGCGATTCTTTGGCTCTCATGTGTCACAGCCTGAGAAAACAAGTGATTAAAACAATTTCAAGTTAAATCTTCAACATGCACAAAATTTGCACAAAAAACAACCTAACATACCTGGACATAAGGCATGTTGTGTCGGTCTTCAAAAGTGACTGAATCCTTCCCTTCCAGCACTCGGTCGATCTCCTGCTGACAGCGCTCTGGGGAACAACGCAATTATAGAGACACTACAACTATAACACACCCAAACTCTTTATTGTTCATGGTCATACCCTGGATGTGTGGCTTGGTCATGAGGTAGAGGAATGCGGTGAGCAGTGTGTTGGACGTGGTGTCCGTCCCTGCAGCATGAAGATTGACACACGTGTACAACAACTCTTCAGGAGAAAACGATGTCCCGTCATCAGCTCGCTGTAAAAAATAATCAGATTACGTCAGTGATCAGTCAACTATACATGACTACACAGAACTGGATCTTTCGTAACTTGTTAGTTTGTTGCTATGCCTTAAATAAAGAGTGCCCACCTTGTCCATTTCATCCAGATAGCAGTCGACAAAATCGCGAGGTTCTCCTGGCACTCTGGTCATTTTATGCTCATTTATTAAAGAGGAAGTCATGCTTTTTATTGTCTGAGACACAACATTGAACATCATCACAATGAACTCAAATACGTGGAATAGCTTTGTAGAGAATCTCACCTTCATTATCTGAAAACCTTTGTTGAATGGTAATGGCAAGGAGCGTACCCAGTGAAAAGAATCATACAGCTGCAAGAAATAAAAAGTTATTTGTCTGTAATACACTTGTGAGAACGTTCTAAAAAGTTCCACTTGTTATGTGCCACGGCCCACAACTACATGAGTCATCTACCTACCCTTTACAAAGCTACCGGCTTGGCAGCGAAACATCAACTTTGATCAAGAACTTTTATCTTTTAATCAGACTAAATACTTTATTGCATTTTGTTGATTTCTGTATTATTTGTTTGACTGCTTTTTATTATTATTTTAACGAGGACTGGTAGAACTAAGTACAGATAGAACAGTTCTATACACCACTGTGAATGTGTGTTGAAATAAAATGTGCAATATGACTGAAGTACATTGGAAAATAAATAGATACTGAAACTCACAAAAGCCAGGGTCCGTTCATTAGCTTGGTAACCTCAGTGATACTGGCCACGTACTTTTTCATGAACTCATCCTCATAATCAAATCGTTTCCCAAAATAACCAGGCAGATCACATTGGACGCCATATTATGAACATGACTTGAGCCTTGAGAGACTTTCCTAAACAACAAAGGTACAAGTTAGAGACGTCAAATCTCAGTCCAATTTCATGAGGCCACATTCATTTACACTATGAGCAGTTATAAAAAAAAAAAAAAAAAAAAAAAAAAATATCAGTTTACCTGTGTTCTTCTTCAGATCACTGATGGTGATTTTTAGCTCTTCCAGAATCCTCTGCTCCATAGACTGTTTGCCCAAACCAAAGTTTCTCATGGTCATCAAAGAGAAGCGACGGTGCTCTTTCCATTTATGACCATAATCAGCTATAACTACACCTGCACATACAGAAATACACATTATGGATTTCATTTGGGCAATAAAAATATTCTTAAATGAACAGTTACCTCTATCCTCTAAAATCGCATTGAAGTACATGTCCTGAGGTCGTCCTGCGAAGTCCACAGCCTTGTTCACCAGAGCCTCCTTTAGAGCCTTGGTCCCACTCACCACAACTGCAGCTCTGTGACCTATGTAAAGGCTGTAGACGTTTCCATAAGTCCTCCTCAACTGGAAACAAGAAGTTAGACAAAATAAATGACTGGTCAATAACTAGTGACATATTTATCCAGTGTCCGAGAACACTGAGACTGAAATGTACAGGAGCCATCCAACAGTTGTTTTGGTGAGTACACATACTGTTTCAAAGTATTCAAAGGGTTGTCCACATTCAGGTTGAGTACATTTCCAAAAAATGGCAGCGCGGTGGGTCCAGGAGGGAAGTTTTTGGGCCTCCGAGACCTGAACTGAACCAAGAAGAAGCAGAAACATACCCACAGCAGCAGCAGAGAGACAAACATGGTGAGAGCAGATGGGGACAAGGGAATGGCGAAATAACAGCTCGCTTAAACATTAGATATAAAGTTCAGTTGAGTTAGTTTAGCCACACCTTCTGTGATAAGCTTGATGAGCTTATATAGGATATAGGTCGTGTTACATAATCATTCCCTGTTAGTCCAGAATTATGAGCATTTAAAGAGTTCCAGGTATTGATGCACGCCAAGTTCCTCCCCAGCACCCAAACATCTACTAAACCTATGCGGAGTTATTGGGTAAACTCCCGTGAACCTTCGAACATAGGTCATGAGCACCGTAAAGTATGAGGACTGTTAGTAAACCACAATGACACAGCTTTCATCCATTGCTTTACTTACATATTGTGAGGTTAGTAAATCAAAAATAGTTTTGGGACATGGGATAAGATGCCTAAAACTGGAACCATTACAACAGGGACATGTGATGATGATCCTACTCTTCATTGGTGTTATGTAAGGATGAACTAAACAACATTCAGATGAGAAAATAGATGAGACAGTACAGTATAACTAGTAGCTGATAATAATATAAATTATTGTATAGCTTGTTGTCTCCTCCTACAAAGCTTATTTGAATATTTTATTTTGAGCCACACAACACAGGCACAAAAGCAAAAGTAAATAGATAAATAAATAACATTCTAGCTCGAAAATGAGTGGGAAGAAGACAAGCTTATTTACTCCCACCCTCTATTCATATACTTAAATAATAATAAAGTGGTTGCTACAATAACATAGTTTAGTCCTTGGTGTCTTACTGAACAGCTAAGTTGGTTACATATTTACAACAAATGCAACAATTAGGGGTGTCCATGGTTAACCGATTAACCGGTTAACCTTTTAAAATTGCGTAACCGAGTAAAAGCATTTTGTTCGGTTAACTGGTGTGTATAATTTGCCATGCCATTGAAAAGATTTGTAATACATTTTTGCACCACCAGAGACCGCCAGAGCGCTCCCAAACATTTGTTCATGAGAAGCCGTCATCGCGCATGGCTAGCTAGTTTAACTTTTCACTATGAAGCGGGCCATAAACAGCACAGCATGGGAGCGCTTTACAACCGAGATCAAAATGCAAGTATTGCATTGCAGTGCTTAGATAAACTTCAACTTCGTTCTTGTACCATCTCAACAGCCAACACCCGGGCATCACTTAGGAGGTAGCTAGGTAAGCTAAAGGCACAAAACTCGCCTTTCTCGTTATTGTTAAAACGTGGTGGTGTTCCGGTTCTCGCCGTGACCATGTGACAATGTGATGTTTACATGTTGCGCGAGCTCGGCACATGGATATTTCATAAAATATCGTAGCTAGCTGTGCGCCACCATGGCCAATTAGCTGTTGTGGACCTGCTGTCTCCCCTGAAGTCGACAGGAACAGAAAAGGATTGCTACGAAAATTGTGTATAATGTTCATGATAACTGTACTGACATTGAGATAAAAGGTAATAAAGGCTTCAGTCTTACCATACGAGTGCGTTGGCGTCTTTTACTCTACACGCAAAGAATAATATTTAAAAGAATAATCACTCTCTCAACCAGTCTCGAACTCACTCCACGTGTTCGAAAAAGGTGTGCTTTAGAAGACTTGCGCTAACCCCTAGACTACAGTGGCACATAAAGTTATGTCTTAATGCTTGTATTTATCAGATATTCTGTACCCATCACAGCAAGCCATGCCATTCCATCGATCATGTCAAAATGTGACAGTCACCAATTGACATGTTATTCATTGTACGACGAGGCCGCGTCCTGTCCTCATCCTGTTAATGCATTTATGTGCGCCTGACATCGCTGGTGACACTGTTTGCAGCAGTTGGCTGTCGGTAGGGATTTTACGAAATAAATGCCACAAAATAGCATAAACTCTAATCAACATGGTGGCCTATGCACCCATTTGACCACAGCGTGTCGCTGTTCGAATTTCGACGGAGCAGAGCTGAAAAGATTGCGCCATAAATGCAGAGTTGAACTTTAAGCCTATTCAGGATTCCTCTTAATAGGTTTGATGTTAATGATGAGGAGATGATGCTTATGGGGCCTCTTGTTAAAAAGTCATCTGCACAAATAGGCTAAATTCCATTGGCAATAGTTTGTAGTACAACAGCGACACGCTGTTGTACTATGGGTGCATAGGCCACCATGTTGATTAGAGTTTATGCTATTTTGTGGCTTTAGATCGTAAAATCTCTACCGACAGCCAACTGCTGCAAACAGTGTCACCAGCGATGTCAGGCGCACATAAATGCATTAACAGGATGAGGAAAGGACGCAGCCTCGTCGTACAATGAATAACATCCCACGTCAATTGGTGACTGTCACATTTTGACATGATCGATGGAATGGCATGGCTTGCTGTGATGGGTACAGAATATCTGATAAATACAAGCATTAAGACATAACTTTATGTGCCACTGTAGTCTAGGGGTTAGCGCAGGTGTTCTAAAGCACACCTTTTTTGAACACGTGGAGTGAGTTCGAGACTGGTTGAGAGAGTGATTATTCTTTTAAATATTATTCTCTGCGTCTAGAGTAAAAGACGCTAACGCACTCGTATGGTAAGACTGAAGCCTTTATTACCTTTTATCTCAATGTCACTACAGTTATCATGAACATTATACACAATTTTCGTAGCAATCCTTTTCTATTCCTGTCAACTTCGGGGGAGTTGGTCCACAACAGCTAATTGGCCATGGTGGCGCACAGCTAGCTACGATATTTTATGAAATATCCATGTGCCGAGCTCGCGCAAAATGTAACATCACATTGTCACATGGTCACGGCGAGAACCGGAATACCGGAGAGATAAGTGTTGTTGTTGTGATACGCATGAATGACTGTTTCTTTGCACAATGTTTCAAAAAAAAGCGTGCTAAATGACTGCGGTTAAAATAAATAAATATACTGTAGGGCCACGTGAACGCAAGTCAGTGACCTACTTTGACTGCTCTGTCATTACCACTGCTTTTTATTTCTATAAATTAAGTGTGAGTGTAACGTAACGGAGGGGCGGCGCGCGCTGGGGGGTAGGGGTTGGTTAGTGCGCACTGCGCACACTAATAGTTAACCGAGTATTAACACTAGAAAACCCAGAGAGGGGTCATTTGACCTTTATACCTGTAAAACCCAGAGACGGGTCAACTGACCCAAAGGATTTTAGCTAACACCTGTCCTCAGCTGCTTTTGTTATGTCAATATAGGTATGGAAATTATCACAGCCCTGCCCTACCCCCACCCCAACCTGTGAACACACTCTGAACACATTCTGAACATGCTATGATTTCATCACAGTTCATAAATTCTGATGCACATCAGTGTCTTGAACAGGTTGTGAAGAGATTGTGATAAAAAAAAGAGTTGACATTACAAACTGTCCAAAATGAGTTGAAATGTATAAAATACAGTAAAAATGTCAAATTTCACAAATTTTCTTCCAAATGAAACCCTGATATCACAGATTGAGTGATTTTATGCCGTATTTCAATGAGATTTAAAAATGGACGTTTTCAGGGTAAAGTCCATTGGAAATGCCTTATTTCCATTATATTCAATAGGATAAAATACAGTGATTTTATTCATGTGCCAACAATGGGAATGAGGTAGCCTGGCTAACGCCAGACTGCTGTGTGCGCTCGAATCTTTTCGAACTTCACAACAGCCTGGGGACCATGGCCGACATTTTTCCATGGATTTGGGCACCAATCACAGAACGAGGAGGGACGGTAAGACGATGACGCGCTATTTGACATAAAGCTTGTAGTTTGTTTAGGGATAAAAAAAAAAAAAAAAAAAAATTACGGATCCAACATGACAGCAGCAGACGCGATGCCATCTTTCGATCGAGCTTTAGAACGTGTTCTAAATAGTTTAGCTCAAAAGTTTACAGCAGGTACGTCATACGTCATCTGATACCAAGATACGATTGGCTATGGCTACATGCAGACGCATGAGAGACATTCGTAGCGCCCAATAAACAGCTATGGACAATCGTAAACCACACCTCTCCTACGAGAAAATGAATTGGTGGTCCCCAGACTAAATATCACTTGTGATTTTAGTCTGGCGTTAGCCAGGCTAGGAATGAGGTCCAATCTGATGAAAATCAGTAATAATGTTCAAATTCATTCTTTTCTTCCAAATGAAATGCTGACATTGTAAAAAGTGAAGTTTTAAACAGCTCTGGAAGAGCAAAGAAAAACATGTGTTCATAATGAAAGTCAAAGGGGCTGTTTCAGCTGCTGCCATTTTCAAATAAAGAATCATCCGCTACAGAAAAACTATAAATGCATCAAATTCATTTCACTTCTCATCTGTGACACAAACACGGCTCTGGAAACAGACAAAGCCTCAGCTCTCTACATTGTATTATTCTAAATATAATCCCACTTTTGTGTTTTTGTGTAACCATTTTTTTCAGTTTTAAGTTTTGAAACTGTCAGAAAGTTATGACATGTTTGGTAGTTTTAGAAAAGTTTCCAGTAGTTCATGTGATTTATGCAAAAGGAAGTGGAAAAACATATTGAAAAATGCAGATTTTATGGCTGTTTTTAGGCGTGTACATTTTTGTACACTAGGGTAACGAACGTATGGAAAGTTGTAAATCTCTCACTACAGAAAAACTACAAATGCTTCAAATCAATTTTTGGCTCATCTTTGACACATCCAAGGCCCTAAAATCCACCAAAGCCCCAGCCCTCTACTATTCATTATTCTAAAAATAATGAGGTTTTTATGTTGTAACACAAACTTCAAAGTTTTTGTTTTGAAACTGGCATATAAAGGGTTAAAAACCCAAAATAAACAACGTGTTTGGTATAGCTTTGAGAAGGTGAGAAGTGATTCTTCAGATTTGTGAAAATTTTTTGCAAAAAAGATTAAAGTACTGTATGTGGTTTTTATAGCAGTTTGAAAAGCGTGTACATTTTTGTACACTAGGATAACGAACGTATAGAAAATGCAGATCCAATATAAAAGACATGAGAGAAAAACAAACACTGGATTCTGAAAATTTGACTCGAAAGAACATTTCCTGCCGAAATCCACATCTCAAGCTGCAACACACACAAAATGGTCAGGAAATGAGAAAAAAAAATCTTGCAAAATGTACAAAACTGTAAATAGGATAACATAAGGTTTAACAGGGAAGTGTGTTTTGAAATGTTAGTGCTTGTGGCATTTGTGGCGAAGATGTGTCCTGTAATTAGAAACAGTATTCAGAAATGTAGACCAGCTCCTTCACTGTTTTCACTGCATGTGTTTTACCTTATGTTTGCATTTAGAATATTTTTTTTTTTTTTTTTTTTTCTTTTTTTTCTCTTCTTTTTATATATATATATATATATATATATATATATATATATATATATATATATATATATATACACATATAGAAAGGCAGTACTAGTTTGAAGGAGACGGAATGAGGGACCGCATTCAGCAGATTGTTGGAGCAAGGAGTCTTACTCACGACGTTGAGGTCAGCAGATTAAGTACCAACACTAACATATTTTACTCTGCAGCTTTTACCCATATGTTTGACTCCTTTGGCTGTTAATCAGTTTTTTTTTTGTTTTTTTTTGTTTTTTGTTTTTGTTTTTTTATTTAAGGTCTGTAACTGCAGAGTCAGTGATATGCCGTGGGGGCAATGACAGATCAACAACATTATGACAACAATACAAGAGGAAAGCAAGAAAAACAAAACAAACAAGCAAACAGAAAAAACCACAAACGACAGTTGGTACACAGATAAGAGACAAACAACAACAAATTTAAAAGACAGCGAGGGGTTAACCAATACACGAGAGCCAGAGAACATGTATCCACGAAGGAGCTAAAGCAAATCAATCAATCAATCAATCAATCAGTCAGGGAGGCCAAAAACGGAAATAAAAGAGCCAGACAAAACAGAACAAACAAAACAAACAAACAAAAGGGAAATAACTAAACATAGAAGGAAGTGACAGGTTTTTGTTTTTTCTTTCGTTTTCTTTTTGGGTTTTTCCCCTTCATTCCTTCTCTCTTTTCCCTTACAGACTCCGAGTTTATACAGGCAGAGGTAATTACAGTTTACCTCTTTTCTGTACAGTTTCAATATGGGGGGAAAACAAATAAAATAAAATTAGCCACAACGGGCCACTCCTATGCAAAAAATTGCTCAATGAGTAGCAACAAACAGATGGTAAGTTTCAGCCAATATTCTATCCATGTACGGGCCGGTCATTCTACGCTCAAGGGCGAATAAGGAACAGCCCTTTTTACACAGTTCTGATTCATTCCGTAATATTGTACTTTTGGCAGACCATTGTTGCTTTTACTGCTTTTTATGCTCGGAGTACTTGGCTGTACTAATGTATTGTTCCATATCTTTTTTAAAGACTAAGAACAGGGGTTTTGAGTTAGAGTATTTGGCCCTATGAATGTGAAATTTCGCGAGAATAATGATGAGATTAATCGCAAACACCTCATTGTGGGAGTTTTTATCCGCTTGGTAGCCAAATATAACATATTTGTAATGAAGCACAACCGAGGGGTTAACATGAGTGGAGATGAGCGCATTCACGTCTTTCCAAAAGGCCTTGGTGACAGGGCAGGACCAGAATAAGTGGGACACTGTTTCAGGGCAGCTCTTACAAAACGTGCAATTTACATCGATATCTTTTTTAAATTTAGTAAAAAATGGCTCACTGGGTAGAATCGATGTAATAATTTATAAGAAATCTCCTTGACTTTATTTGTTAGAAAAAATTCCTGTGGCAACGTCCACACATAGCGCCATTTAACATCAGGAGCAAATCTGGCCCAGTACGAAGTCGCTGCTGGGAGAGTTGAGATGTTTCCCTGGAACAGTGCTCTTATTCTGCCATTTCTGCCGTTTTCTAAGGATGAGAAACAGATTTTACCGACATATGTTTGAGTAGGGTCCATGGGTGACACTGATACCGAGGCCTGAACATTTGAGCTTTTACATAACATCTGCAAGCCGGAGGGGATTGCGTCGAATACGATAGCATATTCTCGTGGGGGAACCGGTATTTGGAACCTTTCCAGAAATTCTGCATACCCATATAAGACACCGTTGTTGTTAAGCAGTTGGCTAATTAGAGTAATTCCATTTCTGAACCAGTGTTCAAAAAATATGGATTTGTTTTTGAAAACAATGTGCTTACTATTCCAAATATAACTCGAATGTGGTGAAAAGTTGTGTTTGAAGATCAATGTCCAAGAAAGCAGAGCCTGCTGGTGGAATGTAGACAGTTTAATCGGAATTTTTTGTATACTGTAATCGCAAAGTAAAATAAATTTTAGACCCCCCAGTTGAGAGAATACAAAATGAGGGATAAAATTCCAGATAGAGGTAGGATTCTGGAGGTGCTGGCGGATCCAGTTAATTTTAAATGTATTGTTTAATGACGCCATATCGATGGAGTTTAACCCGCCTTTTTCGTATGGATTCAGTAAGACAGTTTTTCTTATGTAATGGGTTTTATTCTTCCACAGAAAATTGTTCAGCACTTGATCTGCTCTCTTGCACACCGTTGCATCCAAAGCTAATACCTGGGCAGCATAGGCCAGCCGAGACACCCCTTCTGCTTTGGAGAGCAGTATTCTGCCTTTAAGGGACAAGTCCCTTTGCAGCCAGCGGTTAAAGACAGCTTGGGTTTTTTCAATCAAAGGATTAAAGTTGGCTGAGTTTCTAACCGCCAAGTCTTTAGTTAAGATAACTCCAAGATATGTAATTGAACTCTTCACTGGTATATTACATACTGAGGACTGAGGGCAATGTTTGACTGGCAACAGTTCGCATTTGTTGATATTTAATGTAAGACCAGAGGCCTCCGAAAATGACTGTATTATGTTGAGTGCAAGGGGAACCTGCGATATGTCTTTAAGAAATAGGGCTGTGTCATCAGCCAACTGACTGATTTTTATCTCCTTATTGGCAATGAGCAGGCCATTGAGTAGACTATTTTTAATCTGAATGTTAAGGAATTGTACCGCTATAAGGAAGAGGTAAGGAGACAGGGGGCATCCTTGGCGGACTCCACGATTCAGTGTGAATCTTGGGATGTACCATGGCTTAATTTGATGGAGCTGTTACTGCCAGTGTATAGTGTTTTAATGGCTTTGAGCCAACGATCCCCGAACCCAAGCTTCTGCATGGCTTGCAGCATAAATTCGTATTCCAGCGAGTCAAAAGCCTTATAAAAGTCCAGAAAGAGGATCAGGCTGTCGTCTTGTACCAGATCACTGTAGTCAAGTATGTCCAAAACAAGTCTTAGATTGTTCGATATACGTCTATTGCGCATAAAACCTGACTGGCACTCATCAATGATCTTCGGTAAGATCGTCTTGATTCTAGAGGCGAAGATTGAAGCAAGAATTTTGTAGTCATTATTAAGTAATGAGATTGGGCGCCAGTTGTCAAGTAACAGGGGATCCTTTTTTGCTTTTGGTATTAGCGTTATCAGACCTTGACTCAGTGTGGCAGGCAGTGATCCTCTTTCTATCGACTCTTCAAACACCTTCAACAAAAAGGTACCTAGTTTTGTTGAAAATATCTTATAAAATTCAGATGTTAAGCCGTCATTTCCTGGCGATTTATTTAATTTCAGTGATTTAATTGCATCCTCTACTTCTTTCACATTAATAAGACTATCACAACATTTTTTGTCCACTTCGGGAAGCTGTTCTGGAGTCGGCAGTTTGCATTTAGAATAGAAAGTGCAGACCTACATTTGTGTGAGTCAGGGTCCCCCCTCCCCCTCCGTCGCTGATTTCTCAGGCCCCATTTACAAATGAATAGATTCAAATTGAAGCCATCAGAGTCGTGAGTTTGTACCTAAGGGTCATTTGACCCTGCTCCAGGACTTCTGGGGGGTGTCGAAATCCCTGGGTTTTCTAGTGTTAACCGCTAAGGGCCTCGGTTAACGGTTAATGAAAAACTTGAAAACGTACAGCCCTAGCAACAATGCATTACATTAAGTCAAGCCAGTGCAAAGACCGGAGCACTGGACTAATTATGGTCCTATTTCCTGATTTGTGTCAGGACTCGAGCAGCAGCAATGAGGAGCGCATAGTACCAACGCGCACCAGGGTTTGTTATGAGAATGATAAGCCCTGGTTCACCCCAAACTCCGGCAGCTACGTAAGGAGAAAGAGGCGGCCTTCAGAAATCAAGACCGATACAGACAGGCAAAATACCACTTTAGGAGGGAAGTTGGAAATGCCAAATCTGTATATTCAGCCCGTCTCCAACAGCAATTCTCCTCAAACAACCCGGGAGCAGTGTGGAGGGGGCTTAAGGCCATCACGAACTATAAGCCCAAGGCCCCCCGGGCTCTGAACGACCTGTCCCTCGCCCAGGGTCTGAATACACACTACTGCCACCATGAGCGCCCATCAGCTCCATCAGCTCCTCACTCTCCAGAGAACCCAGCCTGCAGTTCCTGAGACTGAAACTGCGGAAGACCCCCGGGCCGGATGGCGTCTCCCCCTCCACCCTGAGACACTGCGCGGATCAGCTGGCTCCCATCTTCACAGATATTTTCAACACCTCCCTGGAGACATGCCACGTGCCGTCTTGCTTCAAATCATCCACCATCGTTCCTGTCCCCAAAAAACCACGGATCACAGGACTTAATGACTACAGGCCAGTGGCGCTGACGTCTGTGGTCATGAAGTCTTTTGAGCGCTTGGTCCTGCCCCACCTCAAGGACATCACCACCCCCCTCCTGGACCCGCTGCAGTTTGCCTACAGAGCCAACAGGTCTGTGGACGACGCAGTCAATCTGGCTCTCCACTTCACCCTGATGCATCTGGACTCACCAGGAACCTACGCCAGGATCCTGTTTGTGGACTTCAGCTCTGCCTTCAACACCATCCTCCCTGGACTGCTACGAGACAAGCTCTACCAGCTCAACGTGCCCGACTCCCTCTGCAGGTGGATCACTGACTTCCTGACGGACCGGAGTCAGCACGTGCGGCTGGGGAAGATCGTCTCGGACACTCGGACTACAAACACTGGAACTCCTCAGGGCTGTGTACTTTCCCCCTGGCTCTTCTCCCTGTACACTAACTGCTGCACCTCCAGTCTAGCCTGGTGAGACCAGAATGATTCCCCTCTGTATTTTTTTATCCAGCGGGGGATCAGTCTGGTCACCCTGCCCTCGTTCGCGGCTTCCGCAAAATCAATCCGTTCACGTGCAATCAGATTCGTTTATTTGCCGTGACGTGTTGTTAGCGAGCAGCGTCACCCACGGGACGCGGAAGTCCCCTCAATAACAATCTACGAACGACGCACGAAAGAGAGAAAGCGTGTCTCCAATCGGCGGTAAATGACCAAAACACATCGACAGTAGGTGAGTTTCGTGATTCATAATCTTGCGCAAATATTAACGCAAAACCGCTAATAACACTGCATCAATGGCAGACGCCCGCCCTTCGCTGATTGGTTTACTCCACTTCCTGTTTGCTTCCTGTTTGCTCCGCCTACAGGAGAGAGGTGGACCGGCTGGCGTCCTGGTGCAGCCACAACAACCTGGAGCTGAACGCCCAGAAGACAGTGGAGATGATCATGGACTTCAGGAAAGACACAGCCCCACCGTCCCCCCTCGCCCTGACAGACTCTCCCACCCCCATCTCCATCGTGGACTCCTTCCGTTTCCTGGGCACCACCATCACCCAGGACCTCAGATGGGAGCTGACCATCTGCTCCCTCATCAAGAAGGCCCAGCAGAGGATGTTCTTCCTGCGGCAGCTGAGGAAACTTAAGCTGCCAACCAAGATGCTGGTGCAGTTCTACACGGCCATCATCGAGTCCATCCTCACCTCCTCCATCACCGTGTGGTACCCCGGCGCTACAGAACGGGACAAGCATCGACTGCAGCGCATTGTGCGTGCTGGTGAGAAGGTGATTGGCTGCGCGCTCCCATCTCTCCAGGACCTGTTCACCTCCAGGACCCGGAGGCGTGTGGGTCGGATCACAGCTGACCCTTCTCACCCTGGACATGGACTATTCACCCCTCTCCCCTCGGGCAGGAGGCTACAGTCTATCCAGACCCATACCTCCCGCCACTTGAACAGTTTTTTCCCCTCCGCCATCAGACTCATGAACAATAACAAGACCCAATAACCTAGTTACAGACTCATGGATGTATCTGCACTTGCACTGTGTGGTGTGTACACACTTAGACACGCTGCTATCACTTATCACTTAATCACTTTATATGCCTACGCTGTTGTTCAATGTCAAATTGTTGTCTATATGTCATATGTCACTTTATTTTATCTTATTTATTTAATATTTTTCACGCATGCCCCTATAGCCTTATAGTCTTGGGCGGCACGGTAGCACAGCGGTTAGCGCTCGTGCTTCACAGCTAGAAGGTCCCTGGTTCGATTCCCACCTGGACGGGGCCTTTCTGTGTGGAGTTTGCATGTTCTCCCCGTGTCTGCGTAGGTTTCCTCCGGGTACTCCGGTTTCCCCTACCACTAAAAACATGTACAATAGGCCAGGATGAATGAGAGTGTGTTTGAGAGTGTGAATGGGGGACGACGGATGGAAATTAGCCTAAGGCTACAATCCGGTGTGGCGTGTTTACATGCATGAGACCCATGTATGTTCATTAACATGCACTGTCCCGACCAAATAAACCAATAAATAAAATAAAAAATAGTTTTAAAGTTTTTTAGCTTATTTTTATCTTAACTGTGCTATATGTTCTATGTCGCACGTTTGCACCGAGAAAAATTCCTAGTTTGTGAACCTGTTCTCAAACCATGGCAATAAAACCGATTCTGATTCTGATTCTGGATGTACATGATTACACCTAGATTTCTAACCTGATTTTTTGGTTTTAGAGTTAGAGACTAAGTCAATTCCAGTGATTCGTTCATGTAGTTATTCTCAACCTTCAATGGTTTATGGATTGGATTGTACAGGACCCATTCCCACAAAGGCACAGTTTGGAAAACAGCTTTATTCACAGGCCGAAATTAAAAGTGAGATCCTACCATGGCATATAATGTCAAAACTATAAAAAGGAAACTATCTAAAGTATCAACAAATGTATCAAAATACCTCAATTTCAAAATCCCTCTGCAATAGTACACTAATTAATATTCTGCACTGCTCAAACATACACTGGGGTGCCCTCTAGTGGGCTACATAAATGTGTAGGTCTATGCTTGGTGCGGTGAGAATGGCGCCCTTGCTATCTAACCAATGGAGCTCTGACATCTTATTAAAACATCACTAAATATCATTAATTCAACCAGTCAGTGGGAAGTTAAGGCAAGTTTATTTATAACGCGCATTTCGTACACAAGGCAACTCAATGCCCAACTCCCATTGGGGATTAACATGGACTTTTACTCTACTTGGTGTGGTCAAGTGGCAGTGAGACTTGGCGGGTGGAGAAGACCACTGGCTGAAAAAATAAAAGAAATGGGACTGGACCAGCCACAAATTCACCTCAGACAGTAGGTGAAAGACAAGGAAGCGTCTTATACTATAGGCCTTTCGCCTTTCAATTAATCCAATCGAAAAACCCTGGCGTTGTTCCTTCTGCTTCTTTGTGAGAGAAGATTTGTCAGTTCTTTATTGACAAAATATTGAACATACGGTCATCTCTACCTTTTGTAGCCACTGATCCTAGTGTTGCCCCTAAATGCACAGCTGTTTTTAGCAATTTTGACTGTATTTCATTATCTGAACTGTTAAAGGTTGTCAAGAGTCTAAAACCATCAAATTGTGCACTGGATAACCTTCCTGAACGAAGATAAGAACAGCGGGAGGCAGCACTACGCTATAGTTGTGCCTAGTCTGCTACTTGAAAAGAAGACAGGCACGTGTTGAGGCTGTAGACTTCGTTAAGAGACTAAACCAGCCCTAAACCTCCAAAATGTTATATGGCTCAAGATAACCATGTAAAAAAAGGGTGATATTTATTCCCTTCCCTCAAATGACGGCAGATATGGATGTTATACATAATATCTCAATCTGGACTTATTCATTGGCTTATGTTGTATGAGCAATATCAATTCAAGCTCGTTTGAGAATTTAATTTGTGAACTGGATAGCTCTACAGGAGAGTGCACTGATTCTACATTAGGTGGTCCTGAGCTCCACTTTCATGTTGTAAGGTTTAGGCGCCACAGTGATGCCAAACACCAGCTCGTAGTCGGGCTCTCCGCCGTCCTCAGGCCAAATGAACCTGAACTTCCTCAGCAGAGTCACCAGGATGAGGAAGAGCTCCATACGGGCCAAGCCTTCTCCAGGACACACACGTGGACCTGGATAAAGACATGTGAAACTATTAAAAAGTTAAATGGGGATCAGTGGGATTTGTAGATTTGCACGTAAGATAATAGGAGCATGCCCGTCGGGGATGGACATAGGTGGGATGACATTTATTTAAGGAAGCTGCAAGAAACACCACAAATAATGTACTCAATCCAATATTTATATTCAACTACTTCTCTTTCACGGTTTGATAAAAGGAAAGTTGATTTACCATGACTTTGATGTTTATGATTCTGTTTATCCCGTACCTGCAGAGAAAGGCAGGAAGGCTTCTGGTTTGACAAACTCCCCTTGTGGTTGAGAAAGTTTTCAGGGTTGAATTCATGAGGAAACTTCCACTGTCCCTCCTCACTGAGCGCTGACGACAGGTTAGGGATGACTATGGTGCCCTGGGCCAAAAACGGATACATTTTAGGGTACTTCCACATGTAGATGTACACAAATGTTTGGCCAGTTTGAAAAGCGGACATAATCAGAAACAAGCAACCAAATCCCAACTGATGTATGAGAGACGGATGGAACAGCTACACAATCTTACTTTAGGAATGGAGTACTCCATCAGCTCTGTGTCTCTGGTGGTTGCGTGGAAAACGCTGAGGGGAACAGTGTCAGCGATTCTCTGGCTCTCATGCGTCACAGCCTGAGAAAACAAGTGATTAAAACAATTTCAAGTTAAATCTTCAACGTGCACAAAATCATTTAAAACAATCTAACATACCTGGACATAAGGCATGTTGTGTCGGTCTTCAAAAGTGACTGAATCCTTCCCTTCCAGCACTCGGTCGATCTCCTGCTGACAGCGCTCTGGGAACAACGCAATTATAGAGACACTACAACTATAACACACTCAAACTCTTTATTGTTCATGGTCATACCCTGGATGTGTGGCTTGGTCATGAGGTAGAGGAATGCGGTGAGCAGTGTGTTGGACGTGGTGTCCGTCCCACCAGCGTGAAGATTGATACACGTGTACAACAACTCTTCAGGAGAAAACGATGTCCCGTCATCAGCTCGCTGTAAAAAATAATCAGATTACGTCAGTCATCAGTCAACTATACATGACTACACAGAACTGGATCTTTCGTAGCTTGTTAGTTTGTTGCTATGCCTTAAATAAAGAGTGCCCACCTTGTCCATTTCATCCAGATAGCAGTCGACAAAATCGCGAGGTTCTCCTGGCACTCTGGTCATTTTATGCTCATTTATTAAAGAGGAAGTCATGCTTTTTATTGTCTGAGACACAAACATTGAACATCATCACAATGAACTCAAATACTTGGAATAGCTTTGTAGAGAATCTCACCTTCATTTTCTGAAAACCTTTGTTGAATGGTAATGGCAAGGAGCGTACCCAGTGAAAAGAATCATACAGCTGCAAAGAAATATAAAGTTATTTGTCTGTAATACACTTGTGAGAATGCTCTAAAAAGTTCCACTTGTTATGTGCCACGGCCCACAACTACAGTCATCTACCTACCCTTTACAAAGCTACCGGCTTGGCAGCGAAACATCAACTTTGATCAAGAACTTTTATCTTTTAATCAGACTAAATACTTTATTGCATTTTGTTGATTTTCTGTATTTGTTTGACTGCTTTTTATTATTATTTTAACGAGGACTGGTAGAACTAAGTACAGATAGAACAGTTCTATACACCACTGTGAATGTGCTGAAATAAAATGTGCAATATGACTAAAGTACATTGGAAAAATAAATAGATACTGAAACTCACAAAAGCCCAGGGTCCGTTCATTAGCTTGGTAACCTCAGTGATACTGGCCACGTACTCTTTCATGAACTCATCCTCATAATCAAATCGTTTCCCAAAAATAACCAGGCAGATCACATTGGAGGCCATATTATGAAACATGACTTGAGCCTTGAGAGACTTTCCTAAGCAACAAAGGTACAAGTTAGAGATGCCAAATCTCAGTCCAATTTCATGAGGCCACATTCATTTACACTATGGGCAGTTGTAAAACAAATAAAAAAATTAAAAAAATCAGTTTACCTGTGTTCTTCTTCAGATCACTGATGGTGATTTGTAGCTCTTCCAGAATCCTCTGCTCCATAGACTGTTTGCCCAAACCAAAGTTTCTCATGGTCATCAAAGAGAAGCGACGGTGCTCTTTCCATTTATGACCATAATCAGCTATAACTACACCTGCACATACAGAAATACACATTATGGATTTCATTTGGACAATAAAAATATTCTTAAATGAACAGTTACCTCTATCCTCTACAATCGCATTGAAGTACATGTCCTGAGGTCGTCCTGCGAAGTCCACAGCCTTGTTCACCAGAGCCTCCTTTAGAGCCTTGGTCCCACTCACCACAACTGCAGGTCTGTGACCTATGTAAAGGCTGTAGACGTTTCCATAAGTCCTCCTCAACTGGAAACAAGAAGGTAGACAAAATAAATGACTGGTCAATAATTAGTAACATATTTATCCAGTGTCCGAGAACACTGAGACTGAAATGTACAGGAGCCATCCAACAGTTGTTTTGGTCAGTACACATACTGTTTCAAAGTACTTCAAAGGGTTGTCCACATTCAGGTTGAGTACATTTCCCAAAATGGCAGCGCGGTGGGTCCAGGAGGGAAGTTTTTGGGCCTTCGAGACCTGAACTGAACCAAGAAGAAGCAGAAACATACAAACAGCAGCAGCAGAGAGACAAACATGGTGAGAGCAGATGGGGACAGGGGAATGGCGAAATAACAGCTCGCTTAAACATTAGATATAAAGTTCAGTTGAGTTAGTTTAGCCACACCTTCTGTGATAAAGTCGACTCAGTATAGTGGGACAGAGGGGAGCTTAAATAGGATATAGGTCGTGTTACATAATCATTCCCTGTTAGTCCAGAATTATGAGCATTTAAAGAGTTCCAGGTATTGATGCACGGCAAGCTCCTCCCCCAGCACCCAAACATCAAGAGGTGGACTGGGACAGCCGTGTGAGCGGGAGAGACGGCGAAGTCGAGACAGCGTCTGAGGCCAAGCCCATGGCCGAGGCTGAGTCCGCAGCCGAGACAGAAGGAGAAACACTCTCTTCCACCTTATCTGTCATGCCCACGATAGGGGTCACCAATGTGGCGAGAAAGACGAGGACACAAGCGAGCTGCAAGTCAACTTTATTTCTTTCGAGCCAACAGAACAATGGCCGGAGCACAGGACGAACACAACAGCCAGGGCCCAGACACGCCCCCAAACCACAAAACCCGCTGGGTGAGAGACCACTCCCCAACATGTACACCACATTTTTATTTTTGTTAATTCTGTATTATTCTTTGTCTCTGTTATCCTTATTTGCTGTATCACAAGTACCCGAAATGTACCATTTATTTTATTTAATAAAAAAAAAGAAAAGAAAAAAAAGATCCCTATGGTAAAGTGGCTATGACAGTTAGCACTGAGGCTCCTTTCCCTAACTCCTTCCTAACTGACAGCCCAATTCGGATGCTTCTTGTCATGGCGGACACTGATGCACATCCGGTTTGGCGTAAGACCTCTTACCAATTTAACGGTTTCGGAATCAGCCACAGAGCCGCTGCGGCCGCCCGTATCGTACCGCTCTCATGTGGATTTCCGGAGGCTTCTTTCAGGTCGCCAGGCAGGAATGAATGGAAGCTCGCCGCTCTCTTCTCTTCCGCCGCTCTAGGTGTGAGTCCGGCCTTAATCGCCACCGGCAATCAAACACCCCTGCGGAGCATTAGACCGGACCATCAAAAGGAAAACAGGGAAGACAACGAGAGACTGGGAGCAGAAGAGGAATGCCGCTGAGGGCCATGCCTCCGGACACAGAGCGCGAATCTGGAAATGGTTCAACTGCGTCAGAGGCTAGAGAAATGGCAAACAAAAAAAAATGAAAAAGGACGAGTCAAGTCTATCAAGTCAGTCAAAGGACTCTTTTCTAGTTGGCATGATAGTGACTGAATTGGAGTACGGTGTTTTTGCAAATCAGCATTTTGTGGGAGGGGTGATTGGAGAGAAACTGGGTAGGGTCAGGTCTGTTAAAATCACAAGGTCTGGGATGGTCATCATTGATTGTGTATCTGAGAAGCAAAGAGACCAAGCGTTGAGGATAAAGAGTTTTGTAGATGTCTGTGTAAAGTGTTTTCCCCTTGACGGAAGGCCTACTTATAAAAGGAGTAGTGGTGTTTCTGGTACTATTGATTGCAGTGATTTTTTGACTGTGCCTGGAGTGTGCATACCCAGAGAATGTTGCGGTTTCAAGGAAATAAGGATGGGGAAGACAGCACTTCTGTATGCCTGTCATTTGTTGGAAGTTTCAGAGTATATTATGCATTAATGCACCTTTATAACATAAGTAGCACATGCTTTTGTTGGTTCTTTATTTTACTGTTGTTTTTGTTTTGTTCTTCTTCGTTATTTGTTGTTGCTTTGCCCTGTGTTCCTTTGTTTATGATTTGTTGCCTTGTAAATGGTAAATGTAATGTTATTATTTTTATTTCGGGGTGGGCGCTTATAAACCTTTGGCTTCAGCCCACTCCCTTTGAGCAGGTTAACTGCTCAAACCAATAAATAAACTAAAACTAAACTAAATTTGCCTGAGAAATTATTTGTGGACTACATTTGCTACCGTGTGAGGCCGTTTGTTAGAGCCCCCTTGAGGTGTTATTCCTGTCAGGAGTATGGGCATGTGGCCGCAGTTTGTAGATGAGTGCCAAAGTGTGTGAGTTGTGGGAAAAGTGAATGTTTGTTTAAGTGGAGCCAAAGTGTTTGCACTGTTCAGGAAAACATCGAGCGGGAGCTTTTGACTGTCCTTGGAGCAATTTGGAGTGAGGTCAGAGAATCAGATGTCATATGCTGAGGCTGTTAAAAGAGTGGAGGCTCCAGAGCCAAAACAGCTGGATCTGAATAATGCCCCGGCAGTGGAGAAGAATGTGTGGTTGGAGAATAGAAATTTCATTGCTTTCATGGTAGTTGTTGTAAATTGCGTAGAGTTGCGTGAGAAGTCAGAGCGCGTGAAGGTGGTTCTGAATGCGGCAAACATTTTTTAAATATGGGTGATGTTACTGGGGGCTGATTTGGATTTTGCTTTGGAGGGGGGCTGTGCAGAGGGTAGTTGAGGTAGGGAAGCTGCATTTGGGTTTATTTTTGTTGCTATAATATATAATATAATATATAGCTATAAAGATATAATATATAGCTATAAAGTGCTATATGTAGGTAATGATCACTCACAAACCCGGTAGGTGGCGGCAAATGCATCATGTGGATGCCAGCCGCCATAAAACTTCAAAAGAAGAAGAACGAGAGACTGGCCTTGCCGAGTGAGAGGGCGGACGCACACCCGAATAGAAGCCCCGGGAGTACGCAGCAGACCCCACGAGCTACCGGAGCGAACACCACGAGGCCTAATACACACCGGGGCAGAGGAAACTCTGGCTCCGAAGTAAGTGTCGTGTATCGTAGATTTGTAGTGGTATCCAACTGCCTTGGGCTGTGTGCTCGCGGGCACGTGTATGCTGTGCGCTGGCTGTGTTTGTGGGCAGGAAAGATCGGGACCTGGTGCAGGGATTTCAAACTACCCCGCATTCACCTTACCCCTGTGGAGATATTTTTATATAATGTGGAAGTATCTCTACATATATTTTATTTTGTTAGATGTTAGTGATTTTTATATACTGTGTAGTGTACTGATTATGTGTTTTGTTGCAGCTGATACTGGTGTGGGCTCAAAGCTCTCTGCCTTTTTACAACTAGGTGACATTACAAGAGGGGGTTTTACGGTCCATTGTTCTAATGTTTGAAGCCCTGGGAGCAGGGTGTGAAGGTGGAGAATGTTAGCAAGGACCTTCAGATAAGCTGATCTGGATCTTGGCTAAACCTGGGAGCAGCTTCATGGAGTCAGATTACCAACGAGGAGGGATGAGCCAGGACCTTCTGATTGGCTTCTGATTGGCTTATCATTTCATGTATATTCATTGATTGTTTTGTGATATATATTCTCTGAGCTCAGGGTCACTCGGATGTCCGGACCTCCCGTACCAGCCGAGGTGCATGCGCTTAGGGACAGAGTAGCGAATAGACAAATTGTGTTAAAGTTGTATTGCTCAGGGAATAAACTTTTGATTGAATTTAATTACCAGACCCTTTGCATTCTTTTTCATCCATAAGAACACGACAGTTTTTGGTGGACCCCGATGTGAGGGTGAAATTGAATTGAAGCGCCTCATCAATAGACGCTTTTGCTGAACAAAGGAACCACGTGTTGTCTCTCTCCGAAAAATCGATGTGCAGTTGCCGCGCGGCTCTTGAAAAGGTAAGGACAGCCTGTTGTATTAAAATACTAAATTGTCCATATTGGCTACGATAAAATAACGATTGCACGTCTGTTTTTTTGGGTGTTTGAGATATACCTGTGATTCTCTAAATTTTGAAATTTAATTAATTTTGGTAAAGTAATTGGAGCACGGTTTGTCTAATCGACGGCTTACGGGAATAGAGTAGGGAAAGAACGGTCTTGTTGTTGTTGTTGTTGATTGTTGGTGATATAAAATTCTAAAAAGACCAAAAATAGAGAGAATAAAGGTGGACGCGTTTAGCCTTGGTTGCGTCAAGAAGAACGGACCTAAATTTTTCCGCGCCTTAGACAGGTGCCTAGCTCGACGGGGCGAAGCGTAGTAACGTTTATCCGGTATCCGTTGTGGACGTTGCGGACCTCAAAAACCGGTGAAATAATAAAGAAAAAAAATAGAGAGAATAAAGAAAATAAGAGATATTGTTCTGGCCAGTGTATGTTTAGATGTTTGTTTATATGGTGACGGGGTATTGTGAAAGCGCTGTGTCTTGTTGATGTGTAATATTGTTGTTTTTATTGTTGGTTGTTGAAGAAATTGTGTGTGAGTGTGTGAAGTAAAATTGCCGAAATGGATATGCAAGAATGTGTTTTTGGTGAGGGGATGGTGAGTTTATGCAAACAAAGGAGCTAAGTGTGATGGAGGACCAAACGCGATTGAATGATATCTGCGCTAAAGTGGAAGAGCAGATCTTAAGTGGTGTGAAAGCAGAGAAAAGAAAAAAAGAGCGAAAGAGTTTTAGGAGGTACTGGTCGAAGTGTATCAAAGAAGGTTTAGGAAAGTTAAGAGCGCCAAATTTTTCGAAAGTGCGCACATGGTTCTTTGAAGATGAAACACGCATGCGTGATGAAGTGATGAGTCTGGATGACGAAATAGAATCCAATGTGGGATGTGTGACAAAGAGAAAGTTGAAAAAGAGGGTGTGTGCAAGTGAAAAAAGGAGAATAAAGGCTAAAAAGGTTGTATTGGCTGTATCTGCTTTCGCTCTGGCGGAGGAAAAAATGAGAAATGTTGAGATTTTGAGATGCCAGCAGAGTGGGTCGAGGGGAGTGGCCAATGTGCCTCCCTCTACCCAGCCCTGCCTACAGAAGGGGTGACGGAAGCAACGGCTCCGCCCCCTCCTTACAAATCAGAAAATAAGAAAACAGCACCATCTGGTGGATCACAGATGCCAATAATCAGGTTTACAGGAAAAATACGCACTGATACGGAGGAAGCTGATCCATTTACACCATCAGAAGTGCAGACCATGTCAATGCTAAACCATCCACCAAAATCCAAACAATTTGTTCCCAGACCTTCAACGAGTACACCACGTGTGTCCACAACAGCGATGGATACATCTTTGATTAGAGAACAGGTGGCAAAGACAATGCTTGACCTTCTCACTCCAAATAGGACTAACATAGAAGAAGAGGAAGAAGAGGAAGACAATGAATTAAAGGAACTTAAAGGACAATTGGAACAATTGCATCGGCAATTGGGGGACTGTGAACAATTAATGATGGTGTATGGGCTTGATATGGGACACACACAAAAAGAAAAGGAAGGTTTGATTGCAGAAGAGGAACCGAGAAGTATAAAGAGTTGCAAGAGAGGGAACAGGAAATGGAATGCCTATGGAAAAAGACACACGATGAGAAAGAACAAACGGCGGATGCAATTGTGGAACTTCAAAAAGTTATAGAAGAAAAAGAAGGAAAACTTAAGAAGAAGACCAAGAAAGGAATTACAGGTAAGAAAACGGGCTCTAAGGTAAGTATAAAAGCGACTAAAAAGAATACAGACTCAGAGGATTTATCATCTACAACTGACAGTGACACGGACTCAGAACCAGACATACCAGAGGGTGCAGCTAATAGAAATCTTTTAGAGTTAGCAGCTACATGTGAAAGACCACTGCGGCCAAAGAAAAAGGTGGATTATAAGGCATTGCACACAGGTAAAAAGTATGCGAAAACACAAATGCAGTTTCCCTTGTTGGCAACAGGGGGCGGCCCACTGGTTTATAAGCCATTTGACTTTAAGGATTTAGATGGGATCTCCCAAAAACTCCCCCCGCTGACTGCAGGAGGTAATGTATGGGCAATGCAGTTTGTAGCCGCTATGCGTGGCAGAGAAGTAGCTATAGGTGATTTTAGAACTGTCTTAAATCATTGCTCATCTTCCTATACTGCTGCCAAAGTTGAAAAAGTAGCCGGACTTAAGAACCAACCAGATCAACTTCCATTTGGGCCTGTGGCAAGTCAGACATTCAGGGCTCTGAGAGAGATGTTTCCAGAAACTAGAACCTCTCTTCCAACCGTGACGCCGTGGGATGAAAGTGAAACAGGAGAGACTTGGTATCACAAGAGTGTGGACACATGGACTGAGAGAACAGGCCGTCATCCATTTAAAACTCATGAAGGTCAGTTGATTTTTATGCATGCCATTTTAGATGCAATACCAAAATCTTTAAAAGAGCAATTATGCCAAAATCCTGAATTATTATTAGGAGACGAAAATAAATTTAGGGTGCACGTTGTGCACGCCATTAACCAGAAGCGAGAGCAAGTAAAAACCGGTGCTGCTGAATTAAAAGACATGGAGGTGCAACTTTTAAAAATCCACCTAAAAGAGGCACGCGATAAAATTAATAAAGAAAAAGATCAAAAGAAGAAAAAGGGGGATACTCAAATGTGGATCAGTGGAGCGCCTCGCGGGCGTGGTGGTTTCGGTAATCGTGGTCGAGGCCGAGGTGGTTTCAGAAATCAGGACATTGGGAATTGCTACAGTTGTGGACAACCTGGACACTGGGCCAATAATTGCCCGAATACAATAGAACAACAGAACATTCAAGGTGATATCCAGAACCAGAACCAAATCCAGAACCAGAATCAACCCAATAATGCTCGAGGACGAGGGGGTCGAGGTGGTGCACCCTGGACCCAACAACGAGGCGGTTATAACAACGCTCAAGGCGCCCCCTATGCCGGTGGCCAGTACTACACTGACTTCGGGAGGATACTGGCTACTATGAAGCATAGGGTCCCCGGAAGTCCAGAGACATGGCACTGCAGAACCCATGTTGCCTGTGAAAGTGGATGGACAGATTCTTAGTATGCTAGTGGATACAGGGGCAACCCATTCATCTGTGAATTATCCAGTATCCAGAGAACTGTTATCTACAAACACTATCTCATTAGTGGGCTTTTCGGGAAAACCGCAAGTTCTGCCTTTCACCAAGCCAGTGCCTACTCATCTGGCAGGACTGAATATGACACATCAATTTATTGTGGCTCCACAGACTCCTGTTTCTCTTCTTGGACGAGACTTGTTGATCAAAGCAAGAGCATCAATTTTGTGCTCCCCTGATGGACTAACAGTGACTTTCCCTGATGGACAAATACATCGCTGTCTTGCATCATCATCCACGGGACAGTGGCTGATGACGCCTAAAGTGGATCAACCGCAGTATGCAGACATATACTGGGCAAAGTTAAAGGATTCTACAAATGAACTGACCCGAATTTTTGATCTATGGGCCCCTTGGTTTAGATCACTTGCGCCATACCACCCACCCATTGATCCACTGCACTGTACACTGTATTATGATAGAAATCAAGATTTGGTGTACAGAGAAGCTTTTGAGGCTAGTCTTAGCGGACATGAATGGTCCCTTAAAACAACTAAATTGTACATAGGAGAACAAGGTGTGACTGCAAATTGTTTGCTTACACCTGTGCAGGAACAATGGTATGAAATGTCTGAGGCTGCTAAACCTCATATTTCACTTGCTCTCTCTCCTGGATACCAGGCTAAAGAACTAGGCCCCATGACCAAAGCGTTAAGTGAAACAAAGGACTGGCAAAAATCTGAAGTCCCTAACGTCCTGTACTCTCCATCTATGTCTGCCTACTCTATAGACATTAATGCTACTGTCATATCCGTTTTGGAACATCAACTTATTCCACGTCATCACGGTAGGGAATCATGTGACCATGAGTTGACTGAAAAGTATCTTAAAGATGTACCAGACAAAGTGTGGTCCTTAGGGCCTGATGATGCTGGTTTGTGTACTAAAATTCAACCAATTACCTTTGAGCTACAACCAAATGCATTTGTTAGAATACCTCAATACAAAATCAAACCTGAAGCCTTAGAGGGCATTGAGGATACGTTGACAGGGCTGTGGGAAGCGGGAGTGTTAGAACTCTCTAGCTCTAATTGGAATACACCCATTTTGCCTGTCCCGAAAAAGGAACCTGGCAAATATCGTGCAGCACATGATTTGCGAGCCATAAATGAGGTGGTTATAGATACTTGCCCGGCAGTTCCAGATCCATATAGAATGTTGCAATCTTTGACCCCAGAACATCAATGGTTCTCGGTGATTGATTTATCTAATGCCTTCTTCTGTCTGCCATTGGCAGAGGAGGTCAGACATGTTTTTGCATTCACACATAGAGGCTTTAAACTGCAATACCGTCGTTTGCCACAAGGCTTCAAATTAAGCCCTGGCTTATTTAACCAGGCGCTGAAACTTAGCTTGGCTGACCTCACCTTGCCAGAAGGGACTGTCCTATTGCAGTATGTCGATGACGTCTTGATTGCGTCACCAACCGCACATGACTGTCTGACAGCTACTTGTGATTTACTTCTAAAACTTGCAGAAACAGGCTTTAAAGCCTCCAAAAAGAAACTTCAGTGTGCTAGACGCCAAGTTACTTTTTTGGGTCGAGACATTTCTGCTGGTGGTAGTGCCATGTCCCCACAGCACAAATCTGCTATTTTGAAACATCCAAAACCAGTAAATGTGAGACAAATGCTATCATTTTTGGGCCTCTGTGGCTACAGTAGGGCTTTTATTTCTGATTTTGCTGTTAAAACGGCTTCTCTGCGCTCTTTAGTTAGGGAGCAAGGCATGAGAAATTCATCGGCTCCTCTGGTATGGACTGACGAAGCTGAAACTGACTTTATTGACTTAAAGCAGGGTTTGGCAACTGCTGAGGCATTGGCCACTCCGGATTACAAGTCTACTTTCTATTTAGATTGTAAGGTGACAAATGCCATAGCTTGTGGTGCTTTGTGGCAGAGGCAGGCTGGTCATAGACGTGTGTTGCTTTATATGAGTGCTTTGTTGGATTCAATTGAGGCCAGGCAGCCACTCTGTGTACAGATGGCGGCAGGGGTGGCCATCCTTGTAAAGAAATGTGCTCATCTTGTCATGAATCATCCTTTGACTGTCCTGACCTCTCATGCTGTGGTTGCATTGGTACAATCCTCTTCATTTACTTTGTCGGCTTTGAGACAATCCAGGCTTTTGGATATTTTAGAACAGCCACACATTTATTACACCGCTGAAGGTATCAACATGGCAGACAACATAAATCATGATGGACATGTCCATGACTGTGAACATGAGATGAAGACCTTGGCCAAGGCACGTCCCGATCTCTCCTTAACACCTTTGGAGACGGGGCTAACTCTGTTTACTGATGGGTGTTGTTTTAGACAGACAAATGGGTCCCTGTCAGCTGCGTATGCAGTAGTCAAACCAAGTGCTATGTCTTTTGAAACGGTCTCGGCTGACAAGCTTTCTGACTTTCCTTCAGCTCAAAGGGCTGAACTGATGGCCCTGGTGGTTGCTTTGGAGCATTCAAAAGGTCTTGACATCACAATCTATTCGGATTCTGCTTTTGTTGTTAATTGTGTGAATACTGATCTTGCATGTTGGAGAATGAATGGCTACAAAACTGCTAAAGGAGCTGACGTTAAACATCTGGATCTTATCTTGCGATTGGAAAAAGCTTTGTTGTTGCCCAATAAGTTGGCGATTGTTAAGTGTCCAGGTCATTCTAAAGCTGATTCACTGGTGGCCCGCGGCAACGAGGCCGCTGACCAAGCCGCCAAATTGGCTGCTGGTTATGCTCCCTCCTTGCCCCAGGCTACTATTTTTTTGTCTACCCTAAAACCATCTGATTTGTTACCAGCATTATCTACAGACTTTGTTATTCACATGCAGAGTCGTGCCTCACCTGAGGAAAGATCTGTTTGGATCACTCAAGGCGCCACTAAAAATCCCCAAACTGGGCTGTGGTCTGGCCCAAATGGCCGCCCAGTCCTTCCAATGGGTGACATGGCCCATGCTGCTTTAGAAGAAGCTCATGGACCATCTCATCTTTCCCTGTCACACATGAGGCAACGTCTTAGCTCATGGTGGCATCCTCATATGATTGACATCATACGCGACCATTGTCGCACATGTTCAGTGTGCCAAAAATTCAATTCAAGACCCACGGTCAAATCTCTTCCAGGCTCTTATCAACCTGCATTATGGCCTGGCGCGGAAATTACAATTGACTACACTGATATGATTAAACCTGTTGGGGGAAAAGGTACCTCCTCGTGGTTGTTGATTCGTTCACCAGGTGGCCTGAGGCTTATCCGTGTGCCAAAGAGGATGCAACCTCAGTTATTAAAGCTCTGGTGAACCATTGGATACCAAATCATGGGTTTCCTACTTTGATTAGATCCGACAATGGTACACATTTTAAAAATCAACATTTGCAGGCTGTTGAATCTATGCTTGGCCTTAAACACCATTTTGGCTCAGTTTGGCACCCTCAAAGTCAAGGTAAAGTGGAGAGAATGAACTCCACACTCAAAACTAAATTGTCCAAAATCATGTCTCAAACTGACATGAATTGGGTTTCGGCCCTTCCTCTTGCTCTGCTCTCGGTACGTCAGTCCGTGAACAGATCAACAGGGTACTCTCCTTATGAACTTCTTACTGGCCGTTTGATGCCAGGACCCGGCTCCTCTCCGATCCCACGGGATCCAGAGGACCCGGATCTTGTTAAGAGTGTACGTTACAAGCCCTATTGGGACCAACTTCACTCATTAGCTTCTAGTCTTTCTATCCAGGCTGAAGTCACGGCTGTTCCCGCTCCTGAGGCTGACGAGAGTGCTCCTTCCCACGTCTATCTGAAGGTTCTGCGCCGAAATTGGACAGAGCCGCGTTGGTCGGGTCCCTTTGAAGTTACAGCCAGGACCTCCCATGCCGTCAAGGTCGCTGGGAAGCCAGACAAGTGGTATCACGCCTCTCAGACTCGTCCTGCAGACCCAGTATCTTCTACCTCTTTGGACTAATTCAAACATTTATTATTGTGTTTCATTATTTTTGTATGTTTTGCTATACATTGTGTTAGTTTTACAGGTGCCTACAGTGTCTACCTCCGGTGCACTCTGAGTTAGTCTGCTGTGCTCATTGTGCAAAGATAAGGGTCTTATCTGTACTGAAGGTCGTTTTCACACGTTTCCATGGCTCTCTTCATTGGACTGGGTTTCCCTCAGTCCAAACGGGGGTGTGGTTATGGGATAATTATGATTTGTGGTGTGGGTTTACTAGCAGTGTTGGGCATTTGCCATGGGAAAATACACTTAAAGACAAACAAAAACAGACAAGTGGCCAACTCCGATATAAGCGATGGGTTTCGGACGATAAGATGTATCCAAAAGTGGGGCCAGGAATAAAACATGCATATCAGCTAAACTCATGGTATAGATATGTTGAACTTCAGGCCAAGGAACAGAATGTTTCCAACTGTTATGTTTGTTCTTATATACCACATCACTCTCAATCACCTACTCTTAGGGCTGTCCCACAGTCGCACGATTGGTCAGAGTGTGTTGCGGAATTGGCTGCCAGAGGCTATAATGTGGATGGAAATATAGTTGATACAAATAATACTAAAATACGAGACTCGTGTCCACAGTTATTTCAATTTAGAAAACTGACCGATGTTACTCAACCCCTGACCGCTTTTGCCAAACGTCATCGTGGGAAACAGTGCCCCCTGTGTGTAGCAGGTAATGGGACTAAGGATGTTGGGTTTTTGCCTCCTTCGGCCTGCAAGGAAGTTCTTTATCCAATTTATGCGACTAAGGAAACCGCTCATTTAATAAAACCTAATTACACCACAGATGTGGAACGAAAGGAAGGGTATAATTGGCGAGCGTATGCATCACAGTGGATACCGGGAAAAAATGGTACTCATGTAATTGATAAAGTTTATTGGTTATGTGACCACATTCTATATTTACAATTGCCACCTAGCTGGAATGGAATATGCGCTCCAGTTCGGGTTACAGATGGGACTTTCATAGTTATGAGGCAAAATAAAGTGACAAGGCGTAGAAGGTTTTTGAAGACCATAAAAGTCAAACCACACGACCCCATATACGGGACAGACGTTCCACCCGAATATAAACACTGGACGGTGGGACAAAAGGTTATGTTGGCACTTTTTCCTTGGACCGGAGTGGGCAAAAACATGTTAAGATTAGAGACATTAGATTACAGATTATCACTATATGTAAATGCAACAACTGATGCTTGGACTGGCTTGAAGGATGAAGTAAGTGACGTCCGACTTATGGTCTTACAGAATAGAATGGTGCTCGATCTGTTGACCGCCATTCAAGGAGGTGTTTGTGCCATGATTAATGAAACTTGTTGTACTTACATTCCTGATAATTTCGCAGATGGACACAAGATTGATACAGCACTCCAACAGATGGAGCAAGTTAAACATGCCTTTGATGAGGACAGCCACCCCTCCCAGGAATGGTTGGCTTGGTTGTTCTCTGGGGCATGGCGAGCGGCCTTGATAAGAGTATTTGTAATTTTTGTGTCTGTTCTTTTGTGTCTCTGTGTTATAGGCCTTTGCGTGGTTCCTTGTCTCCGTAAATGTTTGGAGGTGATCATTATAAAATCGTTCGGCCCAAATGGCAGTATGATGTTATCACAGAAAACCAAAATCACCCCTGGTGGTGAGTATATACGTTTACAACCCAGACGCCGAGAGGACATGGACGGAGACAACACCCATGCAAGACACAAGGGACTAGCTGGAGTTATTCATTTGTCACCGTAGTTTCCCATGACAGATGTCCAACCTGATGGTGACCTCCTAATGGAGGTCAAACGGGGGTTATGTGGAGATATTTTTATATAATGTGGAAGTATCTCTACATATATTTTATTTTGTTAGATGTTAGTGATTTTTATATACTGTGTAGTGTACTGATTATGTGTTTTGTTGCAGCTGATACTGGTGTGGGCTCAAAGCTCTCTGCCTTTTTACAACTAGGTGACATTACAAGAGGGGGTTTTACGGTCCATTGTTCTAATGTTTGAAGCCCTGGGAGCAGGGTGTGAAGGTGGAGAATGTTAGCAAGGACCTTCAGATAAGCTGATCTGGATCTTGGCTAAACCTGGGAGCAGCTTCATGGAGTCAGATTACCAACGAGGAGGGATGAGCCAGGACCTTCTGATTGGCTTCTGATTGGCTTATCATTTCATGTATATTCATTGATTGTTTTGTGATATATATTCTCTGAGCTCAGGGTCACTCGGATGTCCGGACCTCCCGTACCAGCCGAGGTGCATGCGCTTAGGGACAGAGTAGCGAATAGACAAATTGTGTTAAAGTTGTATTGCTCAGGGAATAAACTTTTGATTGAATTTAATTACCAGACCCTTTGCATTCTTTTTCATCCATAAGAACACGACACCCCCCGGTACTTTAAAATTGATTTCAGATTACCGGGGGGTAACTTGAAATGGATTTCAAATTACCCCCGGGGGTAACCTGAAACTGATTTCAAGATCCCCCCCCCTCCTGATTTCAGATGATCCCCGGCAATTACATTATGTATTGTTTGGCACGGCCACGTTAAATAGAAAATGCCTAGATGTTAATTGCTAATAATAACTATAACTCTCATAACTTTTCATCTGCGGTTTTCTGCTCCAAACGTAGCAAGATGGGGTGCTAACTAAGGGAGTTTAGCTGGTATTGACAAAGCCACCCTTGATAAACGGGTCCAAGGGAACCAAGTTACATTTTCCCCACACAGATTCTAATGCCGGGAGGACAGAGACCAAAACACAGTTCTTATTTATTAAATGTATTACTTTAGTACCTTCTTGTTTCTGTCTTTAAAAGTTGAATTCCAGGTAGAGGTCCATTAATTACACATTTAAATCAGGTTTCACATATGCCTACAAGTGTCCATATTTGCAGGTCTCCCCGAGCTCCATGAAAAGTCCCGAGCTCCATGAAAAGTCCCCCACCCCCCAAAAAAATAAATAAAGAGAACAACAAGTGTACAGTCATGGGGTACAATTGTTGGGAGCACAACAGAGACGGGTCATGGAGAGGCTGGCCCGACAGGAGCCTGCAGTATAGAACTTAAATGAAAACATTTGGGCTACTTAAAAACACGGACAAAACAGGAGTGAATGACCTACCAGAGCACGCCATTTCTGGCACTTAACGTAGGTTTCTGTATCTGCCGGTCACACGCACCGCACCGGGGTCGCATGGAAGCTACAAACATTAGCTACGTTAGCATTAGCACTCGGCACTAACAGGGCTACAGAGATGTACACGGCCACTTACCGATAAACATGAATCTTTGCGCATTAGTCACCGGGGCTTGACGCTTTAGAGCGATGACTAGACTTGACGTCTTTTAGCTTAACTCATGCCTCTCGTACCCATGGATCTAATATAATTGTAGCTGACCGATGTGAGGTGGAAAATAAGGCAAGCAGAGGGTCTTTTCGGAGGACAGGTCTGAACCGTGTCCCCGTTTATTGAAGTGGAGGCAGAGAGAGAGAGAGAAAGCGGGAACCCGCACATTTATAAGGTGGCAGTTCGTGGATCACCGCCCATGCGCACCTGTTTAGTGGCTTACATATCTCCCCCCTCACTCAAGAAATGTCATCATTTCACTAAAACAGAGGATACAAAACACTCCACAATGGAAAAAAAACAAACAAAACACATGCATAAACGAACACGGCACACTAGAGGCATGAGGGAAACAGTCCGAGTCCACGGCATACTGTCCAGCACAGAACTTCCCAGACAGGGTCACGAAAGGCAGGGGTAAACAGTAGCGCAGGAGGACGCACAGGCTGCGTCGAGACACGCTGGGAATCAAAACGGCCTCCAGGCACCGGCGGGATGTACAGGAAACATCAGGCCTCCCGGCACATGGCGACGGGACACCCCAGCAGGCACAACCACGTCAACGCTGGCTCCCGAAGGACGGCACTGGATTCGGGCATCCCCACACATGCTTGGCGACAAAGAGGACTGGACATCTGGCACCCCGACGTTGGCCTCGGTTGGCGCTGAAACATCAGGCGCCCCTCTGCAGCACACACGCCCCCAGACAGTCATACCGCTTCCTGGCCAAGGCATGCCCAAAGTCCTGTAGTCCAGTGGCAATCAGAACCGCCTGGTGTTAGGGATTTGTTTTGGTCTTTCTGCTCCCCCTCCTTTTCTGTTTCTGTGCAGGGCGTGTGTGACAGGGGGCGTGGCTGGCTCCTCCAGGGGAATGAGGCACACCTGAAGTTACTCACTCATTTGCAGTCTTCAAAACCCTGGTTCTCCCTCCACATCCCTGCCAGATTATTACGTCTACTCGGTAGTGTTCAGTTGGTAGTAGCATTGAAAACTCCTTGTTTTTGGATCCTAATATTTTTCCTTTGCGCAGATCTCCTGGTGCCACTCCTGGAGTCTACCACTCTGCCAGCCAGCCCCCTGTCTCCACTGCCTAGCCTGCCTGCCTTTTGTCAAGGAAATAAATTTTTTGAACTTTGTTTGGTCCGTCTCCGGCTCTGCTTCGGGGTTCCTTTCTTACAAACCTTAACAGCCTGGTCCACACTCCTCATCAACACATGTCCATTTTCATGCGGGGGAGAACTGCACCCCGTCACAGCGCCACCGCCACGTACCTCGTGGTGTACGGCTAGCCAGTGGCCTAGCCCAACCGCATCGCAAAATAAAGGCATCTCAGCGTGACAAAGTCCGTCCATACTGCCGCCACCACCGGGCAGTGTGGCGACGGCAGCACCGCTGCCACCAATGTAGCTGACCGATGTGAGGTGGAAAATAAGGCAAGCAGAGGGTCTTTTTCGGAGGACAGGTCTGAACTGTGTCCCCGTTTATTGAAGTGGAGGCAGAGAGAGAGAGAGAAAGCGGGAACCCGCACATTTATAGGGTGGCAGTTCGTGGATCACCGCCCATGCGCACCTGTTTAGTGGCTTACATAATAAACCGGGTGCCGCCATTGCTCTGGCTCCTGTCGGCGTCTGACGTCAGAGGGGAAAGGTCAGGTAGGCCGAGCAGGAGAGAAGGAGTGGACGGGTGGCGCGCAACACCCGTCTCACTACACAATTAATATATATCAATAAATAAATCCACTATCCTTAAGGTTACGGCTAAGGTAAGAAAGCAGTTGAGAGGGGGGTAATCTGAAATCGGGGGGGGGGGGTTAAGTTTTAGATGAATTAGAAATTAATTTTATTTAAAATAAACTTGTTAAACTCTTGTAGATTAATAAGTTCCTGTTTTTCTTATTTTAGCATCCTGCTCTAACTTCTTATGTTGCAGCCAATCCTGAAGATCCTACTCCAAATGAATTTTTAATAAACTGCTTCAAATTGGAAATCAATGTCGCTGTCCTTATCAGAAACTTACCTTGTGTCCTTTATCTGGTAATTTGCCCCTCGGTATACTACACTCGCCCATGTCTCGTTTTCTTCACATTCCCATTTACTTTCCCCTCCCTCACACCCCTATTTCACTACTTTCATTCTATCTAAAGGTGCGTACACACCAAACGCCACCACACCTCCAACTTCCATGTTAACCCTATGTAGATGTGCTTCGACGCGCTTCGAAATGTAAGCAAAGCCGTCCGCGCGTATGAAGCGTAGCAAATGCGAGCGGATGAGGAAAAATGCACGTCAAAGCCAGGGAGAACAGCGCGGTACACGAGCAGGGATGCCGCGCCCACTGCTTCATGCACTCAAGTAATCCAATCTACACGTGCGTTCATTTACGCCTTGTTAATCAGGGACTGGGCTCAAATAGTGAGCACAAGCGACACCTGTTACCTGCAGCATGGAGGACAAGTTGATCATCGCGGTTTGCGCTCGGCCTGAGTTGTATGACACGCCTCCTAATTATGACGCTTGCAAAACTTTACGCGCCAGCAAACAGGCGTTTCTCGCGAGTGTGAAGCGGCAATGTTTGGCGTCCAACTAGAGGCGGATGAGGCGTGGAAGTGCAGAAACCGAAGCACTGGACTAATGTGGCTGTATTTCCTGGTTCTTGTCAGGACTCGAGCAGCAGCGTTCTGGATGTACTGCAGCTGTTTAACAGCTCGTTTAGAAAGGCCAGTGAACAGGCGACAAATGCATTGATAAGTCTCTCTAAGTCTGGTTTTGACACTATTCCTCTGAGCTTAGCAATATTTTTCAGATGGTAAAAAGCTGATGTTGTTGCTTTGATGTGGCTGTTCAGGTCTGAGTCCATGATTATGCTTAGATTTCTAACCTGATGTTTTGGTTTAGAGGGAGAGACTCAAGGTTATAGGTCATGTAATTTAATCATTTACTTAAACCTGCGTCACTTATTGAAAACCTGCACTAGGACTGTAAACTTTGCACCTCGATATTCTACTTTTTATAGTCTGTTCTACTTTTTATTTTATTCAATTTGTATTTATTCTTATTTCCTTATTGTTATAATTCCGTCCCTAAAGATTTTAGCTTTTACTTATTGTACATAAGAGACCTCTTTGAATGTCAAATGTAACAGGTGAATTTCTCCATTGTGAGATCAATAAAGGACTATCTTATCTTGGTCAATTCCAGTGATTCGTTCATGTAGTAGGCTACCAGATTCTCAACCTTGAATGTTTTATGGATCAAATTAACCCTTCATTTCTCAAACATACACTGGGGTGCCCTCTAGTGGGCTGTATAAATACGGACCAGAATACATATACTGTAAATCAGAGTTTCATAAGATTACTGAGGTCATTTGTACAACAAATACATTACTTGGTCTATTAATTAACAGTTAGTTATTATTTCAGGTTACTGTCCAATAGCCTATTCAAATTCTATTGTTTACAGCTCTTGTATATTATGTACATTGTCTTTTATTTGTTTACTTTTGTTTTAGCTAGAAAATGTTTCACAACCACGTGTGGAGGCTTTTTAGACTTTGTTCAGAGACTAAACTAGCCCTAAACCTCCAAAATGTAAGTTAAGTAAAAGGGACATTCGCCTGCAGTGGCTCCCCTTAAATGACGGTTTACAGGCTGATATGGCCATCTATTATGATTTCAATGTTTTTGTCAATACTAAAAGTGAACATTTTCTGGTGTCAAGCTTTACAATAGCACTTTAAAACAATATAATTGGACCGACATGTGTCTGAGGCAGGCTTTCTGTATTTATTATATTTACTTTTTTTTTTTTTTTTTTCCATCTCTGGTTCAACCTAACATTTCATTTCATGGTATTATTTTTTTCATGGTAATGCAACATAAAATTGGTACAACAACAATCCAGCAAACAAGACAATAATACATTCCATGAGAAGAACAGGAGTAGGATGAAGAAAATATCTTAAAAACTCCTACCCCATTCTTTAAAAAAAAAAGTTACAAATTAGATGGCCTCACCGCAACGCCAAAAAATAACAATAGCCCAGACCAGATGTGATCAACTTTCGATTTTAACACAAAAAAAATCTATTATTATTATTATTAATAATTTTGCTAAAACAACAGTGATGCAATGGTGACAACAGTGGCGACGGGAAAAACGACGAGGCTATCAAAGTACACAACGCACACCCACATACAGGCAGGCATGCACGGACACACACACACAGGTACACCCACAGCACACACACAAAAAGAAGAGGATGTATGGATGTATTTGTGATGAGTCCTATGCTGTGTGTTGCATTAAAAAAACCAAGGTTTGAGTGGGCAGCTGTCAAAAGATATTTGACCTCTCACAGTTGCCCGACACCTGCTTGCCCTACATTAGTGGTTGACGGTGTTACGCCCTAAAATAGGTGTTGTGTTTAAAAAGACAGGAGTTAGCGGAAGTCCAGAGGTGCTACGCCCCTGACATTACCTCCATCCCGGCTTACCCTGTACTGAAGAGGGTGTAGCTATATGTATTTGTGATGAGCCCTATGCTGTATGGTGTATTAAAAAAGCGAGGTTTGTGTGGGCAGCTGTTGAGAGATGTGTGACCTCCCACAGCTACCCTGCACTGAGAATTTTTTTATTTTAAATTTTTCTATAGGCTACGTACTGTAAGCATACCCGTACGCACCCATACGCACACACCCACATATGTATTATAGGTACGCGCCACACAACCAGACAGGCCCACCATCGCCCCCATCACCACCGCCGCACCACTACACCACCGTTATCCGCATTATTGTAAATGTAACAATTTTCACATTCATCTTTGTACAAGTTAAGAATCTTCTGTTATACTTATATTTAAATTGAAGAATATTTGAACAACCTTTTAGATCGTTTTCTAGAGAGTTCCATTGTTTCACACCAGATACTGACATTAAAAACAACAGGATGTAGTTTGTAAATATATTTGCATATGCTAATTAGCCACGTGCACGGCTTTACTTTTGGTTTCATTCAGGGCTTCAGGTTAAAACAGCGGGAATAGGCAGGAGGAACTGCTTTATTACTTTGGATGGATTCAACCAATTTCAACAAGAGGTGAAAGCTCTTAAGTTAAATCCACGTAAGTCTGTGCCCACTCAAACAGAAAAGCCCTATACAGTACAGTTATGAACTTTGTGTTTTTCAGTTCTGTGTTGCATTTATGGTGAAACCTCGTTTTCAGACCTTGTCCACACGTAGCAGGGTATTTATAAAACAAACAAAAACAACCTGAGTCCACATAGTCTCGTAAAAAAATAAAAATAAAAAATAACACCATTCACACCTAACATAAATATGTTATAAAATACATTTATTTTAGTGCAAATCTGCAAAAGTGTCTGCACCACACATTCAGTTTTTGGCAGCTGGAGTCCCAGAGTTACAGCATTACACACCTGCCTAACAATTTTTGAGACAAACGACCTTGACAAACCAAATGCATTTGCTGTTTTTTGTGACCTTCCCAAGTCAGTAGTACAGCGTGCAATCAACTTTCTAGACCAGACTGACCGGTGATCACGTGGCAGGAGACTGTCCTTCTATTTGAGTACGTAATAACTCTGACAATGACAGGAGGGAGGACCGTGACATTTGAAATCCTCACTTTAGCCGGAGGTTTAAGAAACCTTTGTTTTTAACGACAGAAATCTGCGGTTTGGTGTGGGTGACACTGGCCAAGTCGTATAGGAAAATATTTTTGTTTTGTGAGATACCTTGCTATGTGTGGAAAAGCCTCAGTTTCAGCACCATGGCATAGACAGCGTCTTCCTTTGAAATGGTCAACTTAAGATTTTAAAGAAAACAATGGCAAGACACTGTATGCATTACTCAACCAAGAAGTTGTTTTGACAAAAGTAACAGGTCAGGTTGTCACTTTGACTTTGGATGGCGGAGGAGAGGAGAGTCGAGTAAGGAATTAATGAATCATGGTCTACTAGGCTTTGAAAGCTAATCAGGCGTCAATCTGAGCCCTTGTATTATAATACAAAAACTGCCTGCCATCTCATAAAGTTTACAGTGCCTCTCGAAAGTACTAATACACCTTGAACTTTTGCACATTTTGTCATGTTTACAACCATAAACATAAAGATTTTATTTTGAATTTTATACTGAACGTTCACACAAAACATACAACTGTGAAGTGAAAGCAAAATGATACATGATTCTGTTATTTTTCAAAAAATAGAAAACCGAAAAATGGGGCATGCACAAGTATTCATACAGCATGAATTAATACTTTGTGGAACCCCCTTTTGCTGCATTAATAGCAGCAAGTCTTTTGGGGTATGACTACAAGATTTGCACATCTAGAGACTGACATTTTAGCCCATTCCTCTTTACAAAAAAACTCAAGCTCTGTCAAATTAGGAGAGCCTTTGTGAACAGCAGTTTTTAGGTCTTTTTAGGTCCACAGATTTTCAATAGGATTTAGGTCAGGACTTTGACTGGGCCATTCTAACACATTAATATTTTTATTTTTATTTTTTAAACCATTCCATTTAGCTTTGTGTTTAGGGTCATTGTCCTGCTGGAAGGTGAATCTCCGCCCCAGCCTCAATTCTCTTGCTGACTCCAGCAGGTTTTCCTCCAAAATGTCTCTGTATTTGGCTCCATCCATCTTCCCAATTATTCTTACAATCTTCCCAGTCCCTGCTGAGGAAAAGCAGCCCCATAGCATGATGCTCCCCCACCATATTTGACACTGGGGATGGTGCACTCAGGAAGATGAGCAGTGTTAGGTTTGTGCCATACATAACGTTTTGCATTTGGGCCAAAAAGTTCAATTTTTGTCTCATCTGACCAAAGCAAATTCTTCAACATGGTAGCTGTGTCCTCCATATGACTTCTAGCAAACTTCAAACTGGATTTCTTATGGCCTCCTTTCAATAATGGCGTGGCCTCTAATTAATGGTTAGGGCAAGGTGTGAACTTTCTGCAGTCATTAGGAATGTTATAAAGGCCATTTAATGCACTCAGAAAATGCTGTATGAATACTTGTGCACGCCCCACTTTTCACTTTTCTATTAAAAAAAAGAAAACAATCATGAATCATTTGGTTTCACTTCAGAGTTGTCTGCTACTTGTGTGTGAACTTTCAGTAAAAAATCCAAATGAAAATCTTTATGCTTATATAAGACCATGACTATTTGGACTCTATTCAAAGCACACTAGTGTGTGTGTGCGTGCGTGTGTGTGTGTGTGTGTGTGTGTGTGTGTGTGTGTGTGTGTGTGCGTGTGTGTGTGTGTCTGTGTCCGTGTGTGTGTCTGTGCGTGTGTGTGTGTGCAGTGGTTAAAGTGGATTTTGTGAGGTGGTGGAACTCTAATCTTGAAGACTTGGAACGCTACATTAGGTCGATATATGAAAGGCTGTGTATATATTACAACAGAAGGTGTTTTATATTCCTTTTAATTGATTTATTTTAAAAATAAGTTTTAAACAATTTCATAGAATAAGATTTCTTTACATGTACTCTTGTTTGAGATAGGCTACTCCCAGAAAGTTAGAGCAACAGCCAGTCCTCTCCTGGACATTTTTTGAATAATCAGATACAATTTAGTGCAATCTGGTGTATTTTAGGCAAAAATATGCTGTTTAAATTAGACTTATACAGTGATGAAAATCAGAACTGTCTACTTTATGATTGCTTTCCTAAAAAAAAAAAAAAAGGAAAAAAAGCAACACTGACTTTTTAGATCTGCAATTAGACTGCTTTTATGTATTTACTGTTTTATGTACTGTCAAATCCTTTGTAAGTGTTTCCCTGTGGGGCCCTCTGCTGACTGTTCCCGCCCACTTTAACGAGAGAAAGAGAGAGAGAGAGACATTTTTAATAAGACCTTTATTTAGTCCGTCAGAAAAAAATTGCTTCCATATTCACATCCACACCTTGTGCTAATTACAAAAATTTACAACGGGATTAAAAAAAATACCAGGACCCGCCCCTTCCTCTTCGCTCTGCCACTAGACAAGACCCCCCCCAACATAAGTCACCACATTAAAAACATATCCGCACCTTCTAAACAATGCCCTGAGCAGATCAAACACCTGAGTCAGCCTCCCACAATCCCAGAAACAGTGAAAGACTGACTCCCTGACTCCACAGAAAGGACACCCCTCCCCCACAGTGCGCTCTACTTTGGAAACAAAAGCATTGACTGCTATAGCCCAATGAAGCAGTCTCCACTGCAGATCTCCCTGCCTCATAGTCTGTGGTGGTTTGTAGAGGTGACCCCAGGCCGGACTGTCCTCAGTGCCCCAGCCCAGATGAGACCTCCACAGTATCTGTGCGGCCAGAGAGTCTTTGATGGTTCAAGGCCTGTGAGGCGGAGACAGGGCTGGACAACAAGGGGCCTGAGGAGCTTTCCAGGTCAGGGCTAAGCAGGACACTGGGGAAGGTATCTGCAGAGTCAGGGACATCGCGCCGGAACTGAAGCTCCTCAGAAGTGCCCAGTCTTGTCCTGTAAAGGCGTTGTTCCACATAGCGCGCACCGGCCGCGCACGCCACGATCTACGTGCACGTATCGACACTAGCCCGCAGACTTTCTGTTTCCACCACACACACACATGCATTTGTTGTGGGCGGAGCCGCACGCTGTACAGATCGTCATTAAAAGTTTTGTAAACCGCGATGAGAACAAATGTGGACAAATGCTGTCATCTGGTGGGAGTTATGGAATTATTCAGAGGAGCCAAGCTGTATTAAAACAGAAAATAAACTGCTCAACTACGAACTATGAAGGTAAGCTACACGCAAATGTTATGTTAACACCAGCTAAAGCTGCGCTAACAGCGGCTAAATGCTATTATCGGCAAAATCCCTTTTTAGCACAGCCGTATAATGCTGTGAAATATTAAATCCTGCGTGACCTGCGTGTCAATAGTGCGGGCTGTCCACTCTCTCGTTGCCAATCAGAGGCCAGCAGTCTGTTCACGTCACATCAGACACGGGTAGCCCGCTTTGGCCGCAGCCAGAGGTCGGGCCCAAAACCTATACCTGGTCAGACCAGTTTGGCCCTGGCCTTTGTTATGGAAAAGCTCGACAATGCGGGTGAAAGAGCCATTCGGCTGACACGCACCTGCATGTGGAAAAGAGCCTTAAGTCTCTGTCTCCAGTGGGCCAGTAGACGTTCCAGTGTCCGTACCGACCTCAGGCCCAGGTGAGCAGCCAGAGCCGGGACAATGTTCAGCTGAGGTCCTGCCCACTCCAACAACCGCTCCAATGTGTTGACCCCCCGCACATGAAGCAATCTCCCAGTGCCGGCCCCGCCCAGGCAGGACAGTCCAGGAGGCCACCCAGCAGGGGTTCTCTCAGCAGCCAGTGTAGTGAAGTGGAAGGCTCCCTCTGCTTCTTCACTTTACTCCACACTGTCAGCAGACTGCGGTAGAAGGGCGGGAGAGCCTCCGGTTTCCGATCAGAGAGGAAGAGAGACAGCCCCATGCCCCCAGCTCGCTCCAAGATGGAAACAGCAAATGGCCTCCACACCAGCTCCTCCGAACCTGCCACCAGCTGCTGGAGGAACTGCAACCTAAAAGCCTAAAAGCAGCCCCTCGACTGGCCAGATGGATCAGTCCCTGTCCCCTTGCTCCCTGGGAAGGAACAGCACCGCCTGCGGGACTCAGTGCAGTCCGCCCCAGAAGTCCACCAAGATCTTCTGCACTGTGGACAGTAGGGAGGGAGGAGGGTCCACGCACTGTAGTTTGTGCCACAGAGCAGAGGAGACCAGATTGTTAATGATCAGTACCCTCCCTCTATAAGACATTTTGGGCAGTAACCACCTCCACTTGCTCAGCCGCCCTTTAACCTGCTCCACCGTCTGGTCCCAGTTCTTTTGAAGGTGGTCAGGGCCCAGGAAACACCCAGGTATTTAAAGCTCCCCCTTCTCCAACAGATACACCCTGGCAACCTGAGTCTGCATAGATCCTCCCCAACCAAGATGGCCTCGCTCTTAGCCCAGTTAATTCTTGCACTCGATACCCCACCAAACTGCTGGACAACATGGGCAAGAATGTCAATGTCCCTTTGGGTGTCGACAAACACCATGACATCATCAGCCCAGGACATTCAGGAATCTGCACCCCTCTCAGGTCTGACCTGAGCCTATGCAGAAAAGGCTCTATGGCCAAAGAGTAGAGCATCCCTGATAAGGAGCAGCCCTGCCTGATGCCCTCCCCACACTGATGGGAGCACAGAGCTTCCCATTGATTTTCAGTATACTCGTGATGTCACAGTACAGGGTCTGCATGTGGGCTATAAACCCAGAGCTGAACCCAAAAGCACCCATAATCTGCCAGAGGTACTGGCGTGGTACTGGTGTTCAACCCGGTCAAACGCCTTTTCCTGGTCTATAGAAATCAGACCCAGGTTGATGCCCAATGAGCTGGAGACTTCCAAAACGTCTCGAATTAAAGTGACATTGTCACTGATGAGCCTGCCGGGCACACAGTCTGGTCCATGTGAATCACCGAGGACATGACCTGGCGGAGCCGAAACGCCAGGACCTTGGACAGGATCTTATAGTCGCTACAGAGCAGTGACACAGGTCTCCAGTTCCTCAGCAGCTGCAGGTCGCCCTTCTTTGGCAGCAGGGTGAGCACAGCTCTCCGACAGCTCAAAGGCAGATGGACTGTCTGAAGGCTGTCTCTAAGGACCTCTAATAAGTCCTCTCCAATGATGTCCCAGAAAGCCTTGTAGAAATCAGTCCATCAATGCCGGGAGCTCTCCCTGTGTGTATGGCTCCCCACAGCAGCTGTCAGCTCAGCCAACGTCAGAGGAGCCACTAGTTTGTGGTTCTCCTCAGTGCCGACTTGAGGCAAGCCTTCACCGAAGCACATCGTCCCATCGGCTCGTCCACTCAGCTCCGACGAGTACAGTTCTTTATAAAAGAGGGACGCATGACTCCTGATCACACACGAATCTGTGATGAGGCTCCCAGTGTCAGAGCGCAGAGACTGGATGACCTTCCGCTGACCATTCTTCTTCTCCAAGCCAAAGAAGAACTGGGATGGCACATCCCTCTGGGAGAGCTCCATATGACGGGAGCGGACCAGAGCCCCTGAACCGAGGTGCCCAGCAGGTTGGTCAAAACAGACCTTTTAGATTTAAGGGACTGTAAACACCCTTTACACTCGTGGTGTCCCCTTTGACACCACGAGTGTACTGCTGACACAGCTGTTTGATCTGCACTTTGCCAAAATCGCACCATCTTTGCAAACTGATAAAGTGTGCTTTACAATTTTTATGTGACAACCAAAACAGTGTAAATGCCAGTAGGGTCTTCAACTCCCACCTCCGGAAGAGCTTCACCCAGATTCCGAGGGAGGTTGGAGACATGGAGTCCGAGTGGACCATGTTCTCCTCCTCCATTGTCGATGCGGCTGCTCGCAGTTGTGGCCGTAAGGTCTCTGGTGCCTGTCGCGGCGGCAATCCCCGAACCCGGTGGTGGCGCCCGGAAGTAAGGGATGCCGTCAAGCTGAAGAAGGAGTCCTACCTGGCCTTGTTGGCTTGTGGGACTCCGGAGGCAGCTGAGAGGTACCGGCAGGCCAAGCGTGCTGCAGCTCGTGCAGTCACAGAGGCAAAAACTCGGGTCTGGGAGGAGTTCGGAGAAGCCATGGAGGAGGACTATCGGTCGGCCTCGAAGAGATTCTGGCAAACCATCCGGCGCCTCAGGAGGGGGAAGCAGTGCTTCACCAACACTGTTTACAGTGCGGGCGGGGAGCTGTTGACCTCGACTGGGGATGTGGTCGGGCGGTGGAAGGAGTACTTCGAGGATCTCCTCAATCCCACTGTCACGTCTTCCGATGAGGAGGCAGAGGCTGGGGACTCGGAGGGGGGTCCGTCCATCACCCAGGCTGAAGTCACTGAGGTGGTTAGAAAGCTCCTTGGTGGCAAGGCCCGGGGGTGGATGAGATTCGTCCCGAGTACTTTAAGTCTCTGGATGTTGTAGGGCTGTCTTGGCTGACACGTCTCTGCAACATCGCGTGGCGGTTGGGGACAGTGCCTCTGGATTGGCAGACCGGGGTGGTGGTCCCTCTCTTTAAGAAGGGGGATCGGAGGGTGTGCTCCAATTACAGAGGGATCACACTTCTCAGCCTCCCCGGTAAGGTCTACTCCAGGGTGCTGGAGAGGAGGATCCGGCCGATAGTCGAACCTCGGATTCAGGAGGAACAATGCGGTTTTCGTCCCGGTTGTGGCACACTGGACCAGCTCTATACCTACATCGGGTGCTCGAGGGTTCGTGGGAGTTCGCCCAACCAGTCCACATGTGCTTTGTGGATTTGGAGAAAGCGTTCGACCGTGTCCTTCGTGGTGCCCTGTGGGGGTGCTCCGGGAGTATGGGGTCCGGGGCCCTCTGCTAAGGGTTGTCCGTTCCCTGTATGACCGCAGCAGGAGCTTGGTTCGCATTGCCGGCAGTAAGTCAGACTTGTTTCCGGTGCGTGTTGGTCTCCGCCAGGGCTGCCCTATGTCACCGGTTCTGTTCATTACCTTTATGGACAGAATTTCTAGGCGCAGCCAGGGGCCGGAGGGTGTCCGGTTTGGGAACCTCAGGATCTCATCTCTGCTGTTTGCAGATGATGTTGTTCTGTTGGCTTCATCAAATCAGGACCTCCAGCGCGCACTGGGGCGGTTTGCAGCCGAGTGTGAAGCGGCCGGGATGAGGCTCAGCACCTCCAAATCTGAGGCCATGGTTCTCCACCGGAAAAAGGTGGCTTCCCCGCTTCAGGTCGGTGGGGAGTCCTTACCTCAAGTGGAGGAGTTCAAGTATCTCGGGGTCTTGTTCACGAGTGAGGGACGGATGGAGCGTGAGATCGATAGACGGATCGGTGCGGCATCAGCAGTGATGCGGTCGCTGTATCGGACTGTTGTGGTGAAGAGGGAGCCGAGTCAGGGGGCAAAGCTCTCGATTTACCGATCGATCTACGTTCCCACCCTCACCTATGGTCATGAGATCTGGGTAATGACCGAAAGGACAAGATCGCGGATACAAGCGGCCGAAATGAGTTTCCTTCGCAGGGTGGCTGGGCGCACCCTCCGAGATCGGGTGAGGAGCTCAGTTACCCGGGAGGAGCTCGGGGTAGAGTCGCTGCTCCTTCACGTCGAAAGGAGCCAGCTGAGGTGGCTAGGGCATCTGTTTCGGATGCCACCTGGTCGCCTCCCTCGGGAGGTGTTCCAGGCATGTCCTATTGGGAGGAGGCCTCGTGGAAGGCCCAGGACACGCTGGTGGGACTATGGCTGCATCCGAAACCATTAAATTGTAGCCTCTAAGTCCTAACACTAGCAACTAATCCTTAACCTTTCATGGGGTCAACTGTTAGATCTCTATGCAGTTAGTGAACTAGAGCTTCAGCAGCATTTGCCCAATTCGACCGTCCTTACCCAGGGGAAGGGGAAGTGACATCACCAACAGCTGTTTTTCTTGAGTGCAAGCCAAACAAAAGCGCATACCGCCCCCTACTGTATATTGTCCAACAACAAAATAGTGTGCAAATAAAGACATTTAAGGTGAAAAAAAGAGAATCATCTAAATGATCCTTCACATTTCCCTTTATTTTATCTCAACAGCGGTTTCATAAAGCTACAGTATGCAAATTAGCCATGTGGCTTGAGTTTCTACTAAATGAAGCAAAAGCACAAACTGCTTCATTTAGGCCATTTACTGAGGAGGCTCTTTAAAACCATGTGACTGAGCTGTGGGGACGACAACATGTATGAAGTCACTTTTATAAAGTTTGGCTTGTGCAGAATCTTATTTTTTTTAAATTATTTTTATTATTAAATGTGCACCTGTCAATCAACAGTGGTTGCGCATGAATCACTCGAGGGTGGGGCGAGGGGGGTGGGGAGATTGGCGCAGTGGCTTATGGGATGGCACATAGCTCCTAATCGCCAGTAAGTTAGCATCAGAGGTCCCTATGCTAAAGTGGCTATGATAGTTAGCAAACAGGCCACTTTCCCTAACTCCTTCCTAACTGAAAGCCCAATTCGGACGCATCTTATCATGGCGGACGCTGACGCACATCCGGTTTGGCGTAAGACCTCTTACCAATTTCACGGTTTCGGATGGAGCATACGTCTCCGAGCTGGCCTGGTGTCGCCTCGGGGTCCCCCCAGAACAGCTGGAGGAGGTGTGCGTGGATCGGGAAGTCTGGGCATCTCTGCTGAGACTGCTGCCTCCGCGACCCGGCCCCGGATAAAGCGGAAGAAATGGATGGATGGATGGACAACCAAAACAGTGTAAATGCGGACTTGAAAGCATCATCTTGAAGCAATGAGGTGGTAAAATGCCAGTATGCACTAGTGACTTTCACATTAGAAATGTATTTATTTATTTATTTATTTATTTATTAGAAGGATAACCCCTTGAGATGCGACATCTCGTTTGCGAGGGGTCCTAAAGAGAAATATCACAAAACATAAGAAAATAAGTCTAAAAATAATAACAGGAAAAACAACACCAGTCAAACAAACAGCAGACATACCAGACAAATAGCTCTCGACATGTAACCATCGTACCAACAATGAAATCATAATAAAAAGTACATTTCCATATGCATTTCACATAACAGCAAACAAGAAAGAAAAAGAAACATAATAATAATAATAATAACAACAACAATAATATCATTACCATTATCATTATTACCACCATCACTAATAACAATAACATCATAGTATTGTCAATATAAAAGACAAAAAAATAATAACAATACTAATAATAACAACAACAATAGCAATAATAACGACTTCATAATTACCCAACAACAACAAAAGTATATTGCCTTAAATTTAGTGTCAGAAACAGGAGCAGTTTAATTGTAGATGACTACGGATTGCAGACTTAAAAAGATTGAGGGACGTGATGGATCTAATTGAACCAGGGAGCATATTCCAATCAGAGGGGGCTTTAACTTTAAATGATCTTCGGCCAATTTCTTTTTAAATTTGTGAACATTAAAAAATAGATGTTCAATATGTCTGAGATTATGATTGGAGAAGTATGGCCTTAAAAGCTCTTTTAGATAGGACGGGTAATTAAAATAGTGGCACTTAAATACAAACTGGAGCCAGATATGAATGTTATAAAAAAATATTTCAACCTGGACTTTAAAATTGGCTCATGTACAGAATTAGCAAAGACAAGTCAAGCTCATGTTGTCTCGTTTGAGAATTATATTTGTGAACTGGACAGTGCACTGATTCTACATTATGTGGTCCTGAGCTCCACTTTCATGTTGTAAGGTTTCGGCGTCACAGTGATGCCAAACACTAGCTCGTAGTCGGGCTCTCCAGCGTCCTCAGGCCAAATGAACTTGAACTTTCTCAGCAGAGTCACCAGTACGAGGAAGAGCTCCATACGGGCCAAGCTTTGTCCCAAACACATGCGTGGACCTGGATAAAACATGTGACACTATTAAAAAAAGTTGGCTGGGGATCACATAATGGGATCAAAGATAATAGGAGCATGCCCATTGGGGATGGACGTGGGTGGCATGAGATGGAAATAATGCAAGAAATAAGGAATGTCACTTCATACTGTATACCTGCAGAGAAAGGTAGGAAGGCTTCTGGTTTGACAAACTCCCCCTTGTGGTTGAGGAAGTTTTCAGGGTTGAATTCATGAGGAAACTTCCACTGTCCCTCCTCACTGAGCGCTGACGACAGGTTAGGGATGACTATGGTGCCCTTGGACAAAAACGGATACATTTTAGGGTACTTCCACATGTAGATGTACACAAATGTTTGGCCAGTTTGAAAAGCGGACATAATCAGAAACAAGCAACCAAAATCCCAACTGATGTATGAGAGACGGATGGAACAGCTACATAATCTTACTTTAGGAATGGAGTACCCCATCAGCTCTGTGTCTCTGGTGGTTGTGTGGAAAACGCTGAGAGGAACAGTGTCAGCGATTCTCTGGCTCTCATGTGTCACAGCCTGAGAAAACAAGTGATTAAAACAATTTCAAGTTAAATCTTCAACGTGCACAAAATCATTTAAAACAACCTAACATACCTGGACATAAGGCATGTTGTGTCGGTCTTCAAAAGTGACTGAATCCTTCCCTTCCAGCACTCTGTCGATCTCCTGCTGACAGCGCTCTGGGGAACAATGCAATTATAGAGACACTACAACTATAACACACCCAAACTCTTTATTGTTCATGGTCATACCCTGGATGTGTGGCTTGGTCATGAGGTAGAGGAATGCGGTGAGCAGTGTGTTGGACGTGGTGTCCGTCCCCGCAAAGTGAATAGTGATACAGGTGAACAACAACTCATCAGGAGAAAACGATGTGCCGTCAGCTCTCTGTAGAAAAGTAGTCGTTTTGTTCTAAATGGATTTAGGATTATTTACAGGCAATGCACAAGGTTCCTTCTCACACCTCTTGTTATGGTTTGGGTTTGATTTATTTAGTTTTGTCTTGTTTCCCCCTGTTTTAGTTCTGTGTTTCTGTCTGGTGTGTTTTATTTGGCATTTCTGGTCTGTCTGTGTGTGTTTTGCTTTGCCTCCCCTTGTTGATTACCTGCCCCGCCCTAATGTGTTCCACCTGTTCCCCATTTCCCTTATGTGTGTATTTATTCCCTGGTGTGCTCCTGTGTCTTTGTCGGTGCATTAATGTTGTTTGTCGTGACTGCGCTCTTCACATGGTTACTGTTCGTGTCGTGTCCGGCCTGTTCTCCGAGGAGATCTTCTGTTTTTGATCTCGCACCACTGTAAGTGCCTTTTGCCATTTTTGTTCCCCTCCTTTGTATGCCTTGGACTAGTTCCATTAAATTTAAGTTGGCTCCTATTTTTTGGACTATTTGCATTTTTGGGTCTTTTCCTACCACACACCCCTTAAACATAACAGAATGCACCGACCAACACAAGACCCAGCGAGCAGCCCCCAGTATTTGTTGGTGGATGAGTGGGGCGATCATCCATATTTTCTAGCCCTGCTGCAGGAAGCGCAGGCCACCTCCCAGAGACTTTTTGCCGCTGAAGGTAGGGGACGGAGAGGGAGACGCGGGACCCGTAGGAAGCGGGCAGGAGCCCAGGTCCCACCTCTCGAGCACGCGCCACAGCCAGATTCTGACCCCGGTTCGGGGTGGGCTCCTTTTGTCCTGGAGCCACCGCTGGACACATGTCTACGTTCAGGGTGGGCTCCTCCTGTCCGGGAGCCACCGTCGAACCGGGGTGTTTCGCTGGAGTGGTGTCGACGAGCATCTGCCCCTACCCCTTGCCCGCGGTTCGCCCGGCCGCCGCCGGTCTCTCTCCTGGGCTCACGTCTCGCCCGTCCACCGCCTGGCTCGGCTCTACTCCGGGGTCTCGCCAGGGGGCCGTCTGTTTCTCAGCCTGCACTCCAGCCCCCGTCAGAGTTCGTGGACCCGTCTGTGCTCCAGCCGCCGTCAGAGTCCGTGGATCCGTTTTTGCCCTTGCCATCGGGGAAGCTCTTAGACCTGCCGCCGCTGCCAGAGCCCGCTGAGGGGGGGTCGGACCTGCCTGCCCCTCTGGCACTGTTCGACCTGCTCCCGTCTCCGGAGGATCCATCACCGTGCCTGACTCCGCTGCCTGAGTGCGCAGCGGAGATCCTGCTTCAGCCCCCGCCAGAGTTCGCGGACCCACCTGTGCTCGAGCCCCCGCCAGAGTTCGCGGACCCACCTGTGCTCGAGCCCCCGCCAGAGTTCGCGGATCCGCCTGCGCTCGAGGACCCGTCCCCGTTCCTGACTCCACTGCCTGAGTGCGCAGTGGAGATCCTGCTCCCGCCGCCGCGGGAGTTCGCGGACCCGCCTGCGCTTGAGGACCCGTCCCCGTTCCCGACTCCACTGCCTGAGTGCGCAGTGGAGATCCTGCTCCCGCCGCCGCGGGAGTTCGCGGACCCGCCTGCGCTTGAGGACCCGTCCCCGTTCCCGACTCCACTGCCTGAGTGCGCAGTGGAGATCCTGCTCCCGCCGCCGCGGGAGTTCGCGGACCCGCCTTCGCCTCTGGCCCGGTCTACGCAGCTGCCCCCGGTCCAGTCTTCGCCTTCGCCTCTGGCCCGGTCTACGCAGCTGCCCCCGGTCCAGTCTTCGCCTTCATCTCTGGCCCAGTGTTCGCCTTCGTCTCCGGCCCGGTCTACGCCTTCGTCTCCGGCCCAGTCTACGCCTTCGTCTCCGGCCGGTTCTCGCCTTCGTCTCCGGCCCGGTTCTCGCCTTCGTCTCCGGTCCAGTCTTCACCCGACCCGTTGCTGTCTCCGCCTGAGCTGCCTCCGCCTGACCCGTCTCTGCCTCCGCCTGACCCGTCTCCGCCTGAGCCGTCTCCGCCTCCGCCTGAGCCGTCTCCGCCTCCGCCTGAGCCGTCTCCGCCTCCGCCTGAGCCGCCTGACCCGCCTCCGCCTGAGCCGCCTGACCCGCCTCCGCCTGAGCCGCCTGACCCGCCTCTGCTGAGCCGCCTGACCCGCCTCTGCCTGAGCCGCCTGACCCGTCTCCGCCTCCGCCTGACCCGCCTCCGCCTGAGCCGCCTGACCCGCCTCCGCCTGAGCCGCCTGACCCGGACCCGCCTGAGCCGCCAGACCCGGACCCGCCTCCGCCTGAGCCCCCAGACCCATCTCTGGAACCGCCGCCCGGGCCCCCAGACCCATTTCCGGAGCCACCGCCTCCGGGGAGTCCTCCAGGTCCGCAGCCTCCGCCGGAGCCCCCTGACCCGCTGCCTTCGGGGAGGTGCTCCAGACCCGATGCCCCCCCAGGACTCTCTGTGCCCTCTTGGGGTTTTGTTGGTCCCCGCCTCCGGGCCCCCTCCGCCCACCCGGGCCCGTCGGACTTTTTTGTGTTGGGACGTCTGGGAGCCGTCCCTTTGAGGGGGGTACTGTTATGGTTTGGGTTTGATTTATTTAGTTTTGTCTTGTTTCCCCCTGTTTTAGTTCTGTGTTTCTGTCTGGTGTGTTTTATTTTGGCATTTCTGGTCTGTCTGTGTGTGTTTTGCTTTGCCTTCCCCTTGTTGATTACCTGCCCCGCCCTAATGTGTTCCACCTGTTCCCCATTTCCCTTATGTGTGTATTTATTCCCTGGTGTGCTCCTGTGTCTTTGTCGGTGCATTAATGTTGTTTGTCGTGACTGCGCTCTTCACATGGTTACTGTTCGTGTCGTGTCCGGCCTGTTCTCCGAGGAGATCTTCTGTTTTTGATCTCGCACCACTGTAAGTGCCTTTTGCCATTTTTGTTCCCCTCCTTTGTATGCCTTGGACTAGTTCCATTAAATTTAAGTTGGCTCCTATTTTTTGGACTATTTGCATTTTTGGGTCTTTTCCTACCACACACCCCTTAAACATAACACCTCTCACATGTGCTTTATGCCAATACAGAAACACAAAACACTCAAAATACTCAAATACCCATTATACATCATGTGTGCAAATAAGAAAACAAGCTAGACAGTGGTTCTGAAGACCACAGACCTGTCACAGACTCCAAGGATGTAACAGGAAAAGCTGAACTGGGGCTGAGCTCCTTGCAAAACCATCCCCTCTTAGATAAATGCCAATAATTTATTGAGTCCTGCTGGGAGCTAACCACACTCCACGCTAAAATAGACTTTTGGGCTAGCAGACTCTCATTTGGTTTGTTATTGGCCGAGACAATTAAGCTGGCTGTATCAGGAGTCTGATTATCGTAAGGTTAGGCATATCGTAAGGTGAGGCATACAGTATACTACCAACTTAGCAAGTAGGCCTACAGCATTTGAATTTTATCTGCAGCTAAATTGTACTCAATATAAACATGCTGTACCTCTTTATTTGGCATTTTCAGAGTACTTTTTAGTCACCAAACCCAGTGACTAAAAAGTATTCAGAATGAATAAAGCCCCGAAGAATCAGGCTTACCAATCACCAGAGCCGTTAGCCATTACCTAGCCGCTAAACAGCAACATTAGCCTGCTCGACTTGTAAACATGGCAGACCCAGCGCACAGTGCCCTGCGGCACAATGAAGAGAACATTTAGTACTGGTTAAATCCAGCACAGACTCTAATTTAGGGAGTGTAGTTTATTATAAAGTCAGCTCTGCCATTCCCTCCTTAGCTGTGAGGTTTGCCCCACAGGAGCGCTGCACCTCAAGTGGTAGGCCAATTGGTTTCTGGTATTGGGGCCGCATTAATGAGTACGAGTATGAGTACAAGCATGAGGTATCGAGCCGGATATCTGATACTGGTATCGGTATCAATGCATCCCGAGTTACAAACCTTTTCTTCCAGGTAAATATCAAATAATGACTGAAGTAGCTAAATCAAAAGTAGTGAAATCAGAAAGAACTTTTGCTTTCTACTTCATTGTGCTTTTACCGCACAGCAATAGAGATTTTGACGTTAATATTTAATGACAGTTCTTGATTCATCTTCTGTACTCTGTAGTTGAAGTGACGAACGTTTCGCCAGCGCACTAAAGTTTAAGGTCAGCTCGCAGACCAGATAAAGACCACAAAGAGGAGTTTAGCTTGGCTCACTGAGCTAAACGCGCTGACAAAGCCTTTTGGATGAGAGGCGATACATTCGACACTTCAACTACAGAGTACAGAAGATGACTCCAGAACCTTCATTGAATATGGACAACTCCTGTACGACTGAGAGCCTACACAGATATTTGGCTTCAAATATTCCTCTGCATTAATTCAAGTTGGTAGAGTTCAATGTGCGGCTTCACACAACAGGATTGTCCGTGTGAATAATAAAAATTGGATAAATAACTCTCTTCAATACAAAGTACCCACCTTGTCCATTTCGTCCAGATAGCAGTCGACAAAATCGCGAGGTTCTCCTGGCACTCTGGTCATTTTGTGCTCACTTACTATTGAGGAAGTCTTGCTTTTTATTGTCTGAGACACAATGGACATCATCACAATGAACTCAAATACTATAATAACATTTATAGAGAAGCTCACCTTCATTATCTGAAAACCTTTGTTGAATGGTAATGGCAAGGAGCGTACCCAGTGAAAAGAATCATACAGCTGCGGAAAATAAATTATATATTTGTTAGTCTCATACATTTTTGTGAGAACTTCCTAAACAGTTCATGTGCCACTGCCCACAACTACATCGGAGTCACTTACCTACCCTTTACAAAGCTACCAGTTTGGCAGCGAAACATCAACTTTAATTAAGATTACAATTTCTAAGCAACTGAATCAGATTCCTCAGCTAAAGAATCACCACATTTAAATTATGTAAAAAGAAAAAAGCCTACATTTATGCAAGTTCATGGCAAAGAGAGGCCATTTTAGGCAAATTGCAGACAATTATGATACCTGGCCCGGACCTGTCTATTATCCTTGAATTAATCAGACTAAATACTTTATTGTATTTAGTTGATTTCTCTATTATTTGTTAGACTGTTTTTTCTTATTATTTTAATGAGGACTGGTAGAGGTATAGGGTTAGGGTTAGTGTTAGGGTTAAACATAATTTAGTAACAGTTCTGTGAATGTTTGTTAAAATAAAATGTGCTATATAAATAAAGTACATTGGATAAATAGATACTGAAACTCACAAAAGCCCAAGGTCCGTTCATTAGTTTCATTACTGCAGTGATACTGGTCACATACTTTTTCATGAACTCATCCTCATAGTCAAATCGCTTCCCGAACAAAACCAGGCAGATCACATTGGAGGCCATGATATGAAACATGACTTGAGCCTTGAGAGATTTGCCTAAGCAACAAAGATACAATTCAGAGGCATAGATACAGCAGCTTTAAATCGGACTAATTGGTTTTAGCACTTCCCAGTGGCAACAATGAAAATTGCAGTTTAAATCTCAGTCCTATAAGAGGCCACATTCATTTCCACTTTGTCCAAGAGTTTCTGGGCAGTTGTATAAAAAAAGGGTCAGTTTACCTGTGTGCTTCTCCAGATTACTCATGGTGATTTGTAGCTCTTCCAGAATCCTCTGCTCCATAGACTGTTTGCCCAAACCAAAATGTCTGAAGGTCATCAAAGAAAATCGACGGTGCTCTTTCCATTTATCACCATAATCAGCTAGAATTACTCCTGCATATACAATAATACACATTAGGATTAGTAGATATAATTAACATGAATGTTATTTGGACAATAACAAATATTCTTGTATTAATAGTTGTTAGGATTTGGGTCTTTTGTATCACGCGAGAACAGTTATTTGGATATGGCCAAAGCACACACTGGAGATAGAAGTTGTCTCAAAGAAAAGGCGTTTATTGCCATTGTTCCTAGTTACAAAGCAGTATAACCAGCTGGTGACTTCAGAGAGAGAGAGAGAGAGAAGTGAAGTCCAGACCCCTGTTGCAGAGGTGTCGAAAGTACTCAATTTCCGTACTTAAATAAAAGTATAGATACTCGGGTAAAAAATTACTCCAGTAAAAGTAAAAGTACAACTGCAACTAGTTTACTTAAGTAAAAGTACAAAAGTACTTCATCAAAAATGTACTAAAGTACAAAGTAAAAACAGTCGACGATGAAACGCGATTAAAAACATTATCCAGTTACGGCTCTTATTCAGGCTCTTAATATAGTAAAACAAATAAAAACGCCCCAAAATCGCTTATTTCAGCCAATGGCCTGTATTTCTGAAACTCCCTTTGATTCATATTCACAGCAGAGACCAAAGGCAGATTAAGTCTCTATTTCTGAAGTTTGGAGTTTAGAACAGTTTGGACCTGTGCAGCTGATCTCACACTAAAATCACAGCAGGACCGCGGTCAAACGGGTCAGTATTACCCCCGGCTCACATTAAATACGGTACGGGTTCGGTCCGGGTTCGGTCCTGATCCGGTCCGGGTTTGCCCCAAACTACCACTCACAGTGAGTCCGGCTGACACTGTGGCCAGCTCCGGCGCCAGATGCTGCGCCAGGCACAGAAACGGCCCTCGCGAGAACAGAAGTGCACGTGAGTTTCGCTCTTGGTGCGAGTTTACGTGATAAAAAGTCCCATATATAGGTAGCTTTTGTAAACAAACGCTGTATTTGCCAGTACAACGACTCTCCCCAGTGAAGCGGATGCTTTGAAACACACTAGAGCCCCTATGCCACTGGTAATGGAGAAATGTTTACATTTCCGACGTTACACCATAGACATATTAATAGACCGTCATTCCTCACTCCTCCCCGTTTACCACAATGACCACGTTCGAGGGGGAAATCATGGCGGATTTACAGGCTCCTCCTCCCCAGCTCTGACGAAGCATGTTCCTAATAAGGGCATAAGGGCGGGAGCTTCACTGTAGACTCGGCCCTTGAGTGACGTGTAGCTCGCGCAGCTCCAATGCTAACAGTCCAACCTCCGTTAAGTAGGAGATTCCTAAAATGTATGCTATCATAACCAGCCCGGTGCCCCAGATTGTTTTTAACCCAGCGTAATCACAGGAGGAATATCTAGCTCTAGTAGGGTTGCCAACTTTCTCTCAACCAAATACGGGACATTTTTTTGTTATTTTTAAAATTGCCAATACAAAACAATAACAACAACAAACTAATCTCAGATTATTATTATTTTTTTGCATCTTGCATGGACACACTGATACAGTAAACTCTAGGTGGGGCTGTTACACAAGGTGTTCGTGCTTTTTAAATTTTTACTATCAGATCTACTAAACGCATTTGCCACCACTTGTCAGACTAAAAAGAAGCATGTACAGTAACCACATATCAGCGAATACCCACGGAACAAGCATTACAAACAACGCTTATTCCCAGAGCATCAGACCATCATTAAGGCAAAAGTTTACTCTATAGACTGCTGTCAAACAGCTCCAAAACATCATTTAAACAGCAGACTATGAAACAGCAGATTACCTAATGCATTCACCCAAATGATACGAGAGCATAAAGGAGTCGTTTATGTCCTGCCAAACAGCGCTGAATCCGGACAGATGTGAACCGTGTGTAAACATGGACTCACCCACGTTGAGGAAAATCGCGTCCTCCTTACGTACATAAACGCACGGCGAGGAGTCGTCCAAAAACCGAAGAATATCCGAGTATTCCACCGGTATTGGCTAGTTCTTCATAGTGTTTACAGAGACCGTGAAACATTCAACACTCAATATAAGGGACAAAAGACATCCCGTACGGGACAATCCTATTTGGATAAATATACGGGATGTCCCGGCTAATACGGGACAGTTGGCAACCCTACCCAGATAGCAAAATGACATTGTTTCAACATTGATTTAGGGTCAGATGGTTGACTTTTGGTTGAGGTTGAAAAAAGAATGTTGATTCAATGCTTTATTACAGATCAATAATTTAAAAAATAATGTTGAATCAACAGTTTTTACAGATATAAATTCAACCATTGAAAGGCTAATGTTGAAACAACAGTTTTTTACAGATATAAATTCAACCATTGAAAGGCTAACGTTGAAACAACAGTTCTTTACAGATATAAATTCAACCATTGAAAGGCTAACGTTGAATCAACAGTTTTTTACAGATATAAATTCAACCTTTGAAAGTGTAACGGTGACTCAATGTTGTTTCGACGTAGGGGTGAAAAGCCCGGGAAATTTGAACTAATTTCACGAGCGCCCTCCTTACATTTTCGCATCTCGGCAGACACAGAGGAGACGGAGAAAGACAAAACTGGTAAGTGCTCATGCATTTTTAAAGTTTAATTGTCATCTTGGTTGTGATCAGTAAACTAAATGGCCACCGCACACTGTAGGCTATTTATTTGTCATTTGTTTATTATGAGCTGATGTGTATGCCAAGCTAACGTTACTAGCCTTTTTTTTTTCAAAAAAAAAAAAAAAAGTTTTATAAATAAAAATCAGGCCGTAAGGCATTACATTACAGACGTAGAGCACTTCCGTTCCGCTGTGACGACACAACTGAACAGCTCAGTCGTTTACCAGGAGAGGGTGGAGCAGCTGCTCAGAGAGCAGGATTCAGGAGGATTACTTAGAACTGCGTGAATGAAGCCAAAAACCGCTCTGGGGGTGTTTTTGATAAGGAAATAGCATAACAACATGGCTAAAAACTCAAAAAAGTCGATTTTGCATGATATAGGACCTTTAACAGTGTGTAAATAGTTTATTCAGTATTATTACAGGCTCAATGCAATTATATTTATTTATCAAAGAAAGTGACTCATTGATGTATTTTAAAAATATATTGTAATGTAATTTTGTGATTTACAAGTAGTCTACGATTTAAAAAAATATTATATATAGCACAGCTTTAATGTAAATATACGTATAAAAATACTTTATATGTTCGAAACGTTCTGTATTTATATTTCTACATTTTATTTCGAAAATCCGGATGTTGTTTCCGTTCTCTTTCCTGTCTTCTGGTGCGTTCTGAACTGTTGAGCTTGATACGGACGGAGCTGACGGGGCGCAGACGTAGCTGAAAATAGAGTTGGTCCGTATTTATATCGTGCCGAGGCGGAGAGGCGGAGCGGCGACGGAGCGGCCCTCGGAGCCGAGTGGACGATGTGGAATGTTTCTGAACGTTCAAAATAGCAACGTATTTGCTGCGGCGGTCGGGGCGGAGTGGAACGGAGCGAGCACGGGGAATGTGGAATCTGGGGGTTAATGTGAGCCGGGGGTAAGGCTATGTTCATGCTGTCTGTCCCTGCACCACGGCTGCAGGCGGAGCAGGAGCACGTGCGCGCTCATGTCCATCCCTCTCACCTCCGCACTGGTGACGCTGGTTCCTTTGCTCTATACGCGTCCATGCTCTGACAGCAGCGTGTTTACTTCAGCAGCTTCCCCCGGTGTGCGGAGATGCCGTCTGTTTCTAAACCGAAACCAAAAAGACAAAAAACGAATCTGCGCTCTGGCACGCGCGCTGACGAGACGGGTGCGCGCGGCCGCCTCGGGGGAAAGAAAAAGAAAAAAACAGCGCGTGGTTCTAAAGAAAAGAAACGAGCCCGTTTTAAAAATGTAAGGAGTAGAAAGTACAGATACTTGCGTTTCAAAAGTAAGGAGTATAAGTAAAAAGTCGTCAGGAAAATAAATACTCAAGTAAAATACAGATACCTGAAAAATTTACTTAAAGAGGGGGTATTATGCTTTTTTCAATCACATAGCACCAGTCTATAGCATACTACAATGATGACGTAACCTTCTGTTGGTCTGTAAATGCAGTAAATTAAAATAACTGCCTTGAATAAAATTGCTCTCTCAAAATGGCTGTACTGAACGTCTTGAAACAGGCCTCTGTCTCTTTAAGAAGCTTTCCGACACGCCCCCTTCAGCACACTGCTGTGGCATTTAAACAACAACACTGTGCGGGGAGGGGGCTCTGCTGAGCTGAGGAGCAGTGGTTGGTGGCTTGGCTGGTGACAAAAGGTCCAGAGGCGTCTCCAGGAGGTGGGGGCGTTCCTAGGAGGACTGAGGCATAGCTACACCTAAAATGGCTGCCGTCTAAGTTTTTACTGATTACTCAAAAATATGTGAATGAGCCAAGGCAACACTCCAGGCATGTGTTTAATGAGGGAATGAAATAATAACATGATATAAAGCTTGAAAAAGTCGATTTACATAATACCCCCCCTTTAAGTACCTTCCCACCTCTGCCCTGTTGACAGTTGCCTTATATCCTAGTGTTGCACTTCTCTGCACAGAGAGGGTGACTGCCTACCAATGAATCAGTTGTTTGTGTCTATGTGTTTGTACTTTATCTGTACTTCACGTTCTGTTCAGAATGATTATGGTGTTGACCGTTTTTTATCAGCTAATCACTGACATGGTCTTCATGTTCTGTAGCCTGTAAGCAAAGCATGAGTCAGGAGCTTGTTCAGATTTTGTTACAATCCTTACATAGTAGTGGTGGGACTCAATTAAAATGTTTAATCGAGGTAATTATGGCCTTTGTAATTAATTACAATTAATTGTATTCAAGCGTAATTTATTTAGGGGTTGAATTTATTTTTTAGAGGTATGTTTTAGATGCTTCTTTCTATTTTCCAACATTTGAACTTATTTTAAGTGGAGATGTGACGCATGTGTGATAATTTCCAAACACATCAAAGACAATAGCAGCGTGATTTATTTTGTCCTACCCCAAGACACTGGAGAATGATCTTTTTAATAAGTTTATGTCGGCTTAACTACGTGAATAAACAAGTTTTGACAGTAAAATTATTTTTGGCTTTTACGCCGTGTTCGTCCCTAAGCAACGTCTTGCAGGACAAAGGAAACTGAAAGAGTGTCTGTGCCGCTTAAGTAAAGTAATGTCGCATTGCTGGTATGTAATTAATTAATCATAATTAATTGAAAAAAGTCCCGGCCCTAATTAAGTAACCTCTGTCCTCTGCAATCGCACTGAAGTACATGTCCTGAGGTCGTCCTGCGAAGTCCACAGCCTTGTTCACCAGAGCCTCCTTTAGAGCCTTGGTCCCACTCAAAACCACCGCAGCTCTGTGACCTATGTACAGACTGTAGACGTTCCCATAAGTCCTCCTCAACTGGAAACAAGAAGGTAGACAAAATAAATGACTGGTCAATAACTTAACAGTAACAGTGTCTGAGAACACTGAGACTGAAATGTACAAGAGCCATTTAGCTTAGCACACATACTGTTTCAAGGTACTTCAAAGGGTTGTCCACATTCAAGTTGAGTACATTTCCAAAAAATGGCAGTGCGGTGGGTCCAGGAGGGAAGTTTTTGGGCCTTCGAGACCTGAACTGAACCAAGAAGAAGCAGAAACATACCCACAGCAGCAGCAGAGAGACAAACATGGTGAGAGCAGACAGGGATGAGGGACTGGCAAAATTACAGATTAAACATTAGATATAAAGTTCAATTGATTTTATTTAGCCACACCTTCAGTGATAAAGACCATGGGGAGGAGTTGGTTGGCCCGGCTCCTCTAATCCTGTCCCATCTATTAATTGGACAGGACTAGGGCTGGGCGATTTTGCCTGAAAAGAAAATCTCCGATTTTTTAAAGAAAAATTCGAGTTTCGATTCGATTTTCGATTATTTTTTTTCTTCAATGCACTTAAAAATGACTGCAGATCAGATATATTGTCAAAAGTGCCACTTTATTGCTGTTATTGTCCTCAAGAGTTAAAATGCGTAACAGAGAGAAGGAGAGAGAGAAGTACGTATGAGTTTGTCCTGAGACTTTACGTGGGCGCTCCAGATGAGAAGGATATTATTAGCCTTAAACCGCGTTTGCATTGTGGTTTTCTTCACGGTGTTGTTGTTGGCGTCAGGCTAAAAGTTAGGAAAGCTAGCTAGCTAGCAAGGCAGTGGTGCAACTTGTCAGAGTTCATCCAAGACGCAAATCCTGAGCCCTTTCTTCGCAAATATGAGCAACTCAAGGGACATACTTCATTCAGATCATTCTGTAATCACTTTCCAACGCGCATGTTGTTGTTTTGACGGTGTTAGGCGGGGGAGGGGGCATGGCTCACACTGCTACGGTAACCCACAAGGACGAAACGCGAAAAAGTCCAAAAAAAACGGTGGTGGAAAAAAAACTCAAGTTTGCAAAATAAAAATCGTTTTTAGCTACAAAATCGATAAATCGATAAAATCGATTTTTTTTTTGCCCAGCCCTAGACAGGACTGATCGATACTGGGGTGAGCAGGTCGTTTGAGACGCTCTACTTCAAAGGTGTTTACCCACAGTTGAGAGTAGCTGTGATCAGAGGGGAGGAGCCGGGCCTACCCCAACTCCTCCCCATGGTCTTTATTTATGCTGCGCGCTGAGCGAGACTTTGTCCAGTGACGAAGCCTTTTGGATGAGAGGCGAAACGTTTGGAGACTTCAACTACCGAGTACAGAAGATGACTCAAGTACCCACATTGAAGATAGACAACTCCTGTACGACTGAGAACTTACACAGACTTCAGTGATAAAGTCGACTTGGCACAGTGGGATAGAGGGGAACTTAAAGGTGCATTATGCAACTTTTTATGCTGAAAAAAAGTTGATATTTCTGTGCCTTTGATCTTTTAGGGACCCAGCGGCTGTATGAGTGGTCAGTGTGGCACCTTTACGTTCCATCACAGTGGTCTCTTGGACGCTCCAGGATCAGTTGTTTGGAAGGTTTTCACTGCTGCCGGACCCTTTCCCCAAAAAACCTACAAAACAATTGATCCTGGAGCATTGTAGAGACCAATGTGATCGAAAGTAAAGGTGCCATGGTGACCACTCATACAGCCGCTGGGTCACTACAAGGTCAAATACGCACAAATGTCAACTTTTTTTTGCATAATAAGTTGCATAATGCACCTTCAAATGGGAAATAGGTAATGGTCAAGGTCAACTTTATTTATATGGCACATTTACAACAACCAGTGGTTGAACAGTGCTTTAAAAAAATAGATAACAACAATAAAATCTATAACGTCAAGAATAGGGAAACAGAAAATACATGCAGAAGCATCTGAACTTGTAAAAGCCAGTGCCAATACGTTTTTAAGGGAGGATTTGTGCACACCTGTGCTCGCAGACAGGCGAGCACAGGTGTGATGTGCTCCGTCACCTGGTGCTGGTCTGCAGATGGGCCGCAGCATTTTGGACAATTTGTAGCCTATTTATGGACGCTTGGTCCAAACTGCAGTATAAGGCATTACAATAATCCAAATGATTACTAATAACCGCATGTACTGCTTTTCAAGTTTATCTGAGGGGATGCAAGATTTTATTTTACTTACACTTACTTACTTTACATCTGAAAAAAGCTGGTTTGGACAACTGAACTGATTTGCTTGTGTAATTTAAAAGAACTGTCCAGCATGACACAAGAGTTCTCACAGATGTCATGTCACACACATTTGTGCTCAAACGTTTATATACCCTGGCAGATTCATTTTTTTGTGTGCCATTTTTCAGAGAGTATGAATGATAACTCACAAAATTGTTTTTTTTTTTCTTCACTCAAGGTTAGTGGTTGTGCAAACAACTGAGTATACTCTTTTTAAATCATAATGACAAAAGAAACTACCAAAATGACCCAAATCAAAAGTTTACATACGCCAGTTCTGTGTATTGCCCCCTTTAACATCAATGACAGCTTGGATTCTTTTGTGGTAGTTGTGGATGAGCCTCTTTATTTCCTCGGATGGTAAAGCTGGCCATTCTTTTGGCAAAAAGCCTCCAGTTCCTGTAAATTCCTGGGCTGTCTTGCATGTTTGAGATCTCCCCAGAGTGGCACAATGATATTGAGGTCTGGAAACTGAGATGGTCACTCCAGAACCTTCACTTTATTCTGCTGTAGCCAATGAGAGGCATAGATACAGCAGCTTTAAATCGGACTAATGGGTTTTAGCACTTCCCAGTGGCAACAATGAAAATTGCAGTTTAAATCTCAGTCCTATAAGAGGCCACATTCATTTCCACTTTGTCCAAGAGTTTCTGCGCAGTTGTATAAAAAAAAGGGTCAGTTTACCTGTGTTCTTCTCCAGATTACTCATGGTGATTTGTAGCTCTTCCAGAATCCTCTGCTCCATAGACTGTTTGCCCAAACCAAAATGTCTGAAGGTCATCAAAGAAAATCGACGGTGCTCTTTCCATTTATCGCCATAATCAGCTAGAATTACTCCTGCATATACAATAATACACATTAGGATTAGTAGATATCAGGGGTTAAAGTGGGCGGGAACGGTCGGGAACGGCGTTCCCCCACCTTCGCATGGCAAAAAAAAAGTTCATGATTGCAACTTTGTCATTTTCACGCACATACGAAATTCTGCCTGTGAGATACATCAATGCAATAAAAGTACTAGTTTGGGCCTACTCAATATGCGTCCCGGGGGCCAAAAATATAATCTGACCTCATTTTCCATAAAAATTATATTTTTTCCGGCACTATTCGCGCCGCATTCGCGTAGCTCCACAGCAAGTTCGCGGCACTTTGCGTAGCAGTGTGCCTCCAGCTCCGGACCATCATCTCCTAGCGCGGGCTCAAATGAAAACATGGCTCTGTAAAACGGTGTAAGACGCTAAACTGAGAAAACAGGAGGCTTATCGTTGGACGGACTGACAGATTTGATCAAACCGCAGCATAAGGACAGTATGAATCGTGTTTGCTCGGATTATCCCATGCAGAAGCAGGGCTCCTCGCGGTCCGCGTCAGGTGCAGCGTGTGTTCCTGCCTTCACCGGTGCAAAGGGCTTAACCAGCGACTTTAAGGTAAGGAACACCAGTTCAGCTGTGGATGTTTGTAAAGCGGACGATAACGCTGATGGAACGTGAGTTTTGGAAAACTTCTCTGCACCGGCAGCACTCGTGTTTAACCGGTCAACACGCTAAACCTTGCTCCCTGGGCTCTAACTTTACTAAATAACATCCGAATTATTCATTTGACAGGTGCATTTTTCTTCCTTTCTGCTCTGACTTCATTCAATACGTCTTTGTGGGAAATGTACAAGCGCAGAGATGCTCTTTGCAAAGTTAACATGGTAAACGAGACTGAAGCTGAATATGTGGATGAGTGCGCCATCTCCAAGGAGCGCTTCATTTACTGAGTTTTTCGTAAAGCGCGAGGTCTGGACAGAACAGCGTTTGGTCCGCTCTTATTTATTATTTTCCATGGTCTGTCTGCTCAGCGCTGAGGAGCAGTGGCTGAGCAGGAGTTAGTCATGTTGTTTGAGATGTACTGGTCTCATTCTGTATTAGGCCTTTGGCCGGGTTTAGATGTGATTTAGTCCTGCCTTAGTCCTGATATTGCATGTTTTTGCCCTGGCTTAATCCTGGTTTAGTTCTGAGTAGTCCTAGTTTATTATTAGGCTCTTTATTATTCTGTATTAATCTATTGCTGTGTTTTTTTTTCGTTTTTCCCTCCAAAGCCTTAAAAAGCTGGAATATAATATAACTTTTATGTTTAGGCCCAATTCTATTCTGTTCAAGCAGTGATGATAATTAAATGTTCATTTATTTATCCCAAAAATATGAATACGTTTGGTGGTGGGAGGCTCACCCCTGACCAGCCTGCAAGAGCCCTGCTGTAAGCACCACTGACTGTGAAAGAGGATTTTCTTAAATAAAGAACATAATAACAAGCCAAAATTGTTAATAAGTAATGTTTCAGCACACATGTTCCTTTCTTTGGTTGGGCCTTCTTTGAATAAGTGGATCCTGACATTTTATTTGTTTCTATAATCTATTAAGCTCCTCTCTGAGCAGGCATGGTGCTCTGCAGTCCTACATCTAAGAAGAACCCAAAAGAGTGGATCTGGCAAAAGCAGAATTGGTTCATTTAGTAAATCACATAGACCTCCAATCATTTATGATTGTTAAAACCTACTAAAGGATATCTAAAAATAATTCAAGGTATTAAAAAATATTGGAAAATAAAATAATTGCAGTATCTGTTCAGACCCATGACTACATGTCAGTACCTAAGTACATAAAAAAAATATAAAATGTAGCACGATTCCTACTGCTTGTTAAAGGTTAGAGTTCCCCCACCTCCCAAATCCCACTTTAACCCCTGGTAGATATAATTAACATGAATGTTATTTGGACAATAACAAATATTCTTGTATTAATAGTTGTTAGGACTTGGTTCTTTTGTATCACGCGAGAACAGTTATTTGGATATGGCCAAAGCACACACTGGAGATAGAGTTGTCTCAAAGAAAATGATTTTATTACCGTTGTTCCTAGTTACAAAGCAGTATAACCAGCTGGTGACTTCAGAGAGAGAGAGAGAGAGAGAGAGAAGTGAAGTCCAGACCCCTGTTGACAGTTGCCTTATATCCTAGTGTTGCACTTCTCTGCACAGAGAGGGTGACTGCCTACGAGTGAATCAGTTGTTTGTGTCTATGTGTTTGTACTTTATCTGTACCTCACGTTCTGTTCAGAATGATTATGGTGTTGACCGTTTTTTATCAGCTAATCTCACTGACATGGTCTTCATGTTCTGTAGGGGGGTAGCTTTGTGTCTGCATACCCCCCAGAAAGTGGGTAGTTGCGCCCCTGTCCGTGAGAGTAAATATATGGAGGACCGTGGCTGCCAAAACAATAAATAAATATATAAATAAATATATAAATAAATAAATAAAATAAAGATCAAATAAATGCATTTCTTGTAATAAGTGCATTTATTTATATATTTATTGATTTATTCATATATTTATTTATTTATATATTTATTTCTGTATTTTTGTATTCATTTTTGTATTTATTTATTTATTTTTGTTTTATTTATTTATGTATGTATTTATTTCTGTATTTCTCTTAATGTATGCAAATCATGGGTGGGTCTGGATGCCGCTGCTGTAAGGTGATTGGTTAATCTTTTTATTTGTGAAATAAAAGCGCTTTTTTATTTCACAAGCAGCATTGGACGGCCCTAACGGGCCGTACTTCCATGACTACTGTCCACAAGCTCCTTACAGAGGGCGCTAACGCGCTGTGATTGTGTATAATGTGAGATTATGTGTCAGTCCCATTAGAATAACATGGGGGGGCCCCGGGTGTCACCATGGCAACACCGTACAAAATACGGTATGGGTCTCATTGGCTTTTTTGACCGGGATGCCATCAACTATTTGTGTACCGAATTTCATCCATTTCGAGAAACTAATTTTTTTCCGATAATGCATTTTTTCTTCTCAGCCTAGAGGGGGCGCTATCGCGCCCAATGTCACTTTTTGACATTTGTTGTGTCCGGGGGCGAAAGGTCAATAAAATGTATATTTCCGATTTTTAATCTGAGTTTGTTTGGTTTTGTTGTTTACGATAAGTCGCAAAATTCTTCGTAAAGATTGCGGCTTCGCCGCACACAAACCGTAAAACTTAGCCAAAAAATTTGGATAACTTTTGATGCCCCACATCTCGAGATGAGCTGGAACGAATTGGGGCTCATTTGGTGAAACGCCCTAGGAGATGTTCGTTAAAATGCGACGTCAGCGAAAACGCTGACTCAGCATTTTCCCACCTTCCTGTCAAAATGGCGGACTTCCGGTTTGTCAGGGGGCGTGGCCACAATAATATTTTTTGTTTGTCGTCACATGATGAATGTCTGTACCGAATCCCGTCGCTCTACGACAAAGTTGACGTTGGCCCCTCCTCCATAGGCGCAATGTATTTTCACTTTTATAGGTGGCGCTGTCGCGCCATTTTTTATTTCCCCAATATGAAACACACATTTAAATAAATTTTTCACCGGACCTGAATTTTGGGCAAAGTTTGGTGAGTTTTCGAATGTGTTCAGGGGGTCAAATTCCTGCTCAAAGAGCAGAAGAAGAAGAAACAAATAAAGAAGAATAATAATATTTCTTGCAAAAACAATATAGTCGCTTTCGCGACGACAACATATTATACATTTTTGGAAAGCTCTCAACGACCCCCACGCAACCGTGGGGCTCGGAGGTGGATGACGAGCGCTTCGCGCTCGTCATCCACTTCCGTATGACAGTTGGCCATATACCCCCATTCATTTTCATACAATAACAAGTATACAGGGCCCACACCAGAGGTGTGGGCCCTGTATACTTGTTTTGTCACAGTCACTGTTTTACACGGTGAGTTTACTGGTTGACTGGGGGACAGCGCTTTGCGCTGTTTTCGTGCGCTCCGCGCACCTAGGTACAGTGCGCTATGCGCACTGCGTTGCGATTACAATAGGCCCTTGTGACGGCAGGCCGCTCGGGCCTAATAAAGAATAATAATAATATTTTTTGCAAAAACAATATCGTCGCTTTTGCGACGACAACATATTATACATTTTTGGAAAGCTCTCAACCACCCCCACGCAGCCGGGGTGTGGGCAGTCACTGTTTTACACGGTGAGTTTATGGTTGACATGGGGACAGCGCTTCGCGCTGTTTTCGTGCGCTCCGCGCACCTAGGTACAGTGCACTCCGCGTACTGCGTTGCGATTACAATAGGCCCTTGCGACGGCAGGCCGCTCGGGCCTAAATATTCCCATACGAAAACAATGTTCCCGCTTACGCGGGTACCATAAACTATATATTTTCGGAAAGCGCTCACGCATTCCTACCTCATGGTAGAGGTCCTGGGTCACTGACGGGCACGAAGCTCTCAGTCGCCCATTGACTTTTATGGGCTCTGTACAATTACAATGTTGATTTTTGCATTATATATGTATGTGCACGGGACGTGCACGACAAGAGGAGTGAGTTAGTGAGTGTTTTAGAGGAGGGGAGCGCTCCGCGCTCGTTTTGTGCGTTTTGTTCGCACTTTGGGGGAGTGGGCTCCGCTTCGCTCCGTGCACCGTCAAATTACAATGTTCGTTTTCCGATACATGTGCACGTGCACGGAACGTGCACGACGAGAGGAGTGCGTTAGTGCATGTTTGAGAGGAGGCGAGCGCTTTGCGCTCGTTTTGTGCGCTCCGCGCACTTTGGGAGAGTACGCTCCGCGCACTCTATACGATTACAAGAGCCCCTTCGCCAGCCCTGATGGCGCTCGGGCCTAATAAGATTTCTTTACATGTGCTCTTGTTTGAGATAGGCTAGTCCCAGAAAGTTAGAGCAAAGTTAGAGCAAAGTTAGAGCAGTGATTTTATTTAGCCACACCTTCAGTGATAAAGACCATGGGGAGGAGTTGGGGTAGGCCCGGCTCCTCCCCTCTAATCACAGCTACTCTCAACTGTGGGTAAAAAAAACTTTGAAGTAGAGCATCTCTAACGACCTGCTCACCCCAGTATCGGTCAGTCCTGTCCCATTACTGCCCATTATCTGTCATACAGCCGCTGGGTCACTACAAGGTCAAATACGCACAAGTATCAACTTTTTTTCCGCATAAAAAGTTGCATAATGCACCTTCAAATGGGAAATAGGTAATGGTCAAGGTCAACTTTATTTATATGGCACATTTACAACAACCAGTGGTTGAACAGTGCTTCAAATAAAATAGATAACAATAAAATCTATAACGTCAAGAATAGGGAAACAGAAAATACATGCAGAAGCATCTGAACTTGTAAAAACCAGTGCCAATACGTTTTTAAGGGAAGATTTGTGCACACCTGTGCACAAAAAACGTATTGGCACTGGCTTTTACAAGTTCAGATGCTTCTGCATGTATTTTCTGTTTCCCTATTCTTGACGTTATAGATTTTATTATCTATTTTTTTAAGCACTGTTCAACCACTGGAAAAAGCTGGTTTGGACAACTGAACTGGTTTGCTTGTGTAATTTAAAAGAACTGTCCAGCATGACACAAAGAGTTCTCACAGATGTCATGTCACACACAGTTGTGCTCAAACGTTTATATACCCTGGCAGATTTATTTTTTATTTTTTTGTGTGCCGTTTTTCAGAGAGGTTTTTTTTTTTCACTCAAGGTTAGTGGTTGTGCAAACAACTGAGTATACTCTTTTTAAATCATAATGACAAAAGAAACTACCAAAATGACCCCCAATCAAAAGTTCTGTGTATTGCCCCTTTAACATCAATGACAGCTTGGATTCTTTTGTGGTAGTTGTGGATGAGCCTCTTTATTTCCTCGGATGGTAAAGCTGGCCATTCTTTTGGCAAAAAGCCTCCAGTTCCTGTAAATTCCTGGGCTGTCTTGCACGTTTGAGATCTCCCCAGAGTGGCACAATGATATTGAGGTCTGGAAACTGAGATGGTCACTCCAGAACCTTCACTTTATTCTGCTGTAGCCAATGAGAGGTCCACATGGCCTTGTGCTTTGGATCGTTGTCATGTTGGATCGTCCAAGTGCGTCCCATGCGCAGCTTCTTGGGACGTGGGACAAAGGACTAAAAACTGGGACTGTCCCGGGTAAACTGGGACTGTCCCGGGTAAACTGGGACATCTGGTCACCCTAGGTTATGGCCAAAAAGTTCCATTTTGATTTCATCATTCCCGAGATGAGTCCATGGTACTTACAGTGGTAATTACTATTAATTAGAGTGGTACTTCTAGGTATTTATTGTGGTACTTAGAGTGGCAATTACAGTGGTACTTCTAGTGGTACTTCTAGGTACTTCTAGTGGTACTTCTAGGATACTATAGTGAGAATTAGAAGGTATGTACTGTGATACTTCTAGATACAGAACGCTTAGTAATAAAAGTGGTACTTCTTAGTAATTCAAGGATACTACAGCATCAATTTCTAGGTAGTAAATGTGGTACTTCTACATACATACAGAGGTCATTTCTAGGATTGTATGACTATAAAACGACATTCTGTACTTTCTGTATGAGTCCTGGAGTTGTAACTGGTACTTATAGAAAAGTTATTTGTCATAATATGGGCCAGTTCCTCTGATAGTACCTGGTTCTTGATGTATAATTAGGCCCGAGCGCCATCAGGGCTGGCGAAGGGGCTCTTGTAATCGTATACGCACGTTGACGAGTGACGTCACCAGCACGTGACAATGAACCCGGTTGCCGCCCTGGAGGGCAAAAGGAGAGCGCACGGCGCGGTACTATAGCAATTACAGTGAGGAAAATAAGTATTTGAACACCCTGCTATTTTGCAAGTTCTCCCACTTAGAAATCATGGAGGGGTCTGACATTTTCATCGTTCATCGAAACAGCTGCAAATAAGTATTTGAACACCTGTCTATCAGCTAGAATTCTGACCCTCAAAGACCTGTTAGTCTGCCTTTAAAATGTCCACCTCCACTCCATTTATTATCCTAAATGTAGATGCACCTGTTTGAGGTCGTTAGCTGCATAAAGACGCCTGTCCACCCCATACAATCAGTAAGAATCCAACTACTAACATGGCCAAGACCAAAGAGCTGTCCAAAGACACTAGAGACAAAATTGTACACCTCCACAAGGTTGGAAAGGGCTACGGGGAAATTGCCAAGCAGCTTGGTGAAAAAAGGTCCACTGTTGGAGCAATCATTAGAAAATGGAAGAAGCTAAACATGACTGTCAATCTCCCTCGGACTGGGGCTCCATGCAAGATCTCACCTCGTGGGGTCTCAATGATCCTAAGAAAGGTGAGAAATCAGCCCAGAACTACACGGGGGGAGCTGGTCAATGACCTGAAAAGAGCTGGGACCACCGTTTCCAAGGTTACTGTTGGTAATACACTAAGACGTCATGGTTTGAAATCATGCATGGCACGGAAGGTTCCCCTGCTTAAACCAGCACATGTCAAGGCCCGTCTTAAGTTTGCCAATGACCATTTGGATGATCCAGAGGAGTCATGGGAGAAAGTCATGTGGTCAGATGAGACCAAAATGGAATGTTTTGGTCATAATTCCACTAAACTTGTTTGGAGGAAGAAGAATGATGAGTACCATCCCAAGAACACCATCCCTACTGTGAAGCATGGAGGTGGTAGCATCATGCTTTGGGGGTGTTTTTCTGCACATGGGACAGGGCGACTGCACTGTATTAAGGAGATGTATTGCGAGATTTTGGGGAACAACCTCCTTCCCTCAGTTAGAGCATTGAAGATGGGTCGAGGCTGGGTCTTCCAACATGACAATGACCCGAAGCACACAGCCAGGATAACCAAGGAGTGGCTCTGTAAGAAGCATATCAAGGTTCTGGCGTGGCCTAGCCAGTCTCCAGACCTAAACCCAATAGAGAATCTTTGGAGGGAGCTCAAACTCCGTGTTTCTCAGCGACAGCCCAGAAACCTGACTGATCTAGAGAAGATCTGTGTGGAGGAGTGGGCCAAAATCCCTCCTGCAGTGTGTGCAAACCTGGTGAAAAACTACAGGAAACGTTTGACCTCTGTAATTGCAAACAAAGGCTACTGTACCAAATATTAACATTGATTTTCTCAGGTGTTCAAATACTTATTTGCAGCTGTATCATACAAATAAATAGTTAAAAAATCATACATTGTGATTTCTGGATTTTTTTTTTAGATTATGTCTCTCACAGTGGACATGCACCTACGATGACAATTTCAGACCCCTCCATGATTTCTAAGTGGGAGAACTTGCAAAATAGCAGGGTGTTCAAATACTTATTTTCCTCACTGTAGCTAACAACTTTTGACAACACAGCACGCCAAAACAATCAATTAATCAGTATGGTAAACACATGTAGCGCTGTAGGCTGCACAAACAGGCGAAGGAAGGAGAGTGATATAAAATTTCATAGATTTCCATCATGTAAAACGCGAAGAAAGCAATGGTTGACAGCAATGAAGAGAATGCGACTTGACAACCCATCAAAACCTTGGGAGCCAAAATATTTTGATCGAATTTGCTCTGTTCACTTCATTGGAGGTAAGTAAAAATAAGAGATAGCCTAATTTTATTTGTGTGAACGTTTTTTTATGTCATTTTGTCATGTATGTACTGTATATCCTAAACCTAATGCTAATCTGAAGCTAACAAATTAGCGAAGACTTCGATGCTATTGTATTTATTGTCAAACCTTTTAAAGGACGCATTATATATCACATATTACATTATACAGGTTTGTCCCTTGAGACTAATATCTCATTTTCAAGAGAGACCTGTTTTCATATTAATTATAAACAGTACAAACACAAACGTTTCACAAATACAACATGACATAATATGATAGCAAAAAATGTTTTAATAACAGCACTTTCCCATAGACACATTTTAATTTACAACATTATACTGCATTACTGAGAATTATTTCCATTTAATAAGTCCATGCTTGTTACTGCTGGACCTCTGGGACTACAACATGTTTATTAGCTTTGTGGTGTGGTTCTTGGGGCGACAGTGGCGCAGATGGTAGAGCGGGTCGTCTCATGATCGGAAGGTCGTGGGTTCGAATCCCGCCTCCTGACTGTGCACATTGTCGTTGTGTCCTTGGGCAAGGCACTTCACCCACATTGCCTCCAGTGTCTGCCTACACTGGTAGCCCCCTAGGAGAGACCAACAGGCCCGGTTTGAACCGTGAGGCCGTCCTTCCGTGGACCCACCACCTGCAGAAGGAGCCATGGGGGGCTGGTGCAATGTGATATGGGCAGCTCCGGCGGCTGCCCCACGACCCGGCAACGGACAAGTGGAAGAAAATGGATGGATGGATGGTGTGGTTCTTTTCAGGTAAACCATCTGATGATCCTGGAAGTCCGAGCTACATTCCCTCCATATTCAGCTTCACATCACAGGCCAAACAGTCCAGGCGTGTTGAAGATCGATATGAACGGCTTATAAAACGTCGAACACCAGCACCTGTTGAGCCCATAAATGAAAATGTGCAGCTTGCAGCAGATGCACTACTGGACCTTCAAAATGCACCACTATTCTGCGACAGAGGTAAAATCTGACGAATTACGATTAAATGTCACTTGTAGTTTTGTTTAGTTCCTTTTGAGCATGTATGAAAAATGTTTTTTGTACAATATGCAAATCATGTTTCCCTTCGCTAAAAAAGAGTGTTTCTCTTCATATTAAAGTGCTTCCTTTGTTAGCATCCAAATTTTAACTCCATGTGTTCACTTTTCATACACGTGAACACATGTATAACACTTCTTCTGTTTTTGCTGTAAGAGAAATGTTAGTTCTCATAGTTGCATGTTCTGAAGTCATATGTCTCCATGTTGATAATTAGTGATTTTTTAATCTGTTTTTAGGAACTGATCCAGATCCAGATCCTTTGGAGGCCAATTTGAGAGCTCTTGGAGTCCAGTACGCAGAACTGCAAGATGAACATAAGGGTCTTCAGGCTGAATACCAGCGTCTACTTTCCGAAAACCAGGAACTAAGAGAGAATGTTCGAAAGGGACGATTCACCTACACAAACTTGAACAATGAGCAAATGAGGAACCTTACTGGTTTAAAATCATGTGCTTTGTTTTTATGGGTTTTATCGCTCATTTCAATGTTTATAAAACCTGTCGGAAAAATATGCCCAGGGGACCAACTTCTACTTGTGCTAATGAAATTAAGACTTAGCTTGACTAATGCTGATCTAGCCATACGATTTAAGATTTGCCCTACAATAGTTTCGAAGATATTCTCCAAATGTCTGCCAGTCATTTCTCAGAACCTTAAATTTTTAATTGAGTGGCCCAGTAAAGTGAAGGTTTTAAAAAACATGCCCAGCTGTTTTCAACACAAATACAAAAACTGCAGAGTTATAATAGACTGTACTGAAGTCTTTATTCAGCGGCCAGCAAATTTAGACACTCGGCAAGTTTGTTATTCAAACTACAAAAGCCACAACACCATTAAGTTCCTTGTTGGCATAACCCCTTATGGTACTGTCAGTTTTCTGTCTCAAATGTGGGGAGGAAGAATATCAGATAAAGAGTTAACTATACAATCTGGCTTTTTAGAAAAACTTGAATACGGGGATGTAGTTTTAGCTGACAGGGGCTTTTTGATATCTGAAGAACTTGCTATTTATGGGGCCTCATTAGCAATACCACCTTTTACAAGGGGTAAAAAGCAGTTGTCGATGAAGGAGGTAGAGACCGCAAGAAGGCTATCTCGAGTGCGCATTCATGTTGAGCGGGCTATTGAGCGTATCAAAAATTTCAGAATCCTTCAGCATACTATGCAAATCAGTTTAGTTCGACATGCAGATGACATTGTTACAGTTTGTGCAGCTCTTACAAATCTCATGGGTAGACTTGTGAAGTAAACTTGGAGATGATCAAGTATAAAGTAGCAACATTTATTATCTCACTACAACAGACATATTTTAAAAGACACTCACTTGAAAAATCACTTGTAATGTGAAAACAATATTCTTTGAAAACAAAATGTCCAAACATGTTCTGAATACTTGTGATTTTGTATTATTCATTGAGTTTAGTGAACTGAATCAGTATTTTAAATCAGAAATTGCAATTACAATACTTACAAATAGGTATTTGTGCAAAATGGCTCTCATCTATGTGTGTACTGTACATACAATGAGTTATAACATCAATGAACAATTTACAAATGCATCTGTATTTACTTTTCATTTCATGTAGTAGTAGCATGTAGTAGTAGCACATTAAACATTACTGTATTTTAAAAGTCTATCATGTTTCTTTGTACGATTTCAGGAAGGAGGACCATGCAAAAACTGTGAACATTTGCTAACAAGTTCCTGTACAAAATGAGAGTTGTATTGAATGGTTTGCACATGGATCTCTTTATTTGTAAAAACCACAAAGTCACAAAAAGACTTTCTGCAAACATACATCTGCCACTGAATTTGTGTATAGTATCTATGGTTGTCCTTTAATGCTAAGGATCCCTGACTCAGATAAAAATTCTTGTCAGATTCAGCTGCTTCTTCAGCACTTTGTTCTTTGTGAGTGTAGGAGCACTTGACTTCCAGTAAGCCCTCACCATGACATGAACAGAACCTCACACCGTCGGGTGAAGCAGCAAATATTGGACAAGTGTCATCCACAAACATACCACAGTCCCTTAACACAAAGTTTTTGTGGATTCCACACATAAGCGTATTGTATTCATTTTTTGCCTTTTTTTCATTGGTCACACCATACCGTATTGAAGCCAGCCCATACATCCATCCATTTTCTTCCGCTTTATCCGGGGCCGGGTCGCGGAGGCAGCAGTCTCAGCAGAGATGCCCAGACTTCCCGATCCACGCACACCTCCTCCAGCTGTTCTGGGGGGACCCCGAGGCGACACCAGGCCAGCTCGGAGACATAGTCCCACCAGCGTGTCCTGGGCCTTCCACGAGGCCTCCTCCCAATAGGACATGCCTGGAACACCTCCCGAGGGAGGCGACCAGGAGGCATCCGGAACAGATGCCCTAGCCACCTCAGCTGGCTCCTTTCGACGTGAAGGAGCAGCGACTCTACCCCGAGCTCCTCCCGGGTAACTGAGCTCCTCACCCCGAACGCCAGAAGCTGCGCACGCGGACCAGGTCGTCGAGGCACCCGCCTTTGACTGCCACCTAGAAGCCAGCCCTGAAATGTTATTTTCCACATCCCTAAATATTTTTTTCAGACAGTTAGCTGGGCTGGTTTTTTCCATTAGAGTTTTGATATCATGGGCCACTGTGGAGGTAATTCGGCCAACCCGATGTTGCCTCCACAAAGCGCAGTCTGCCTGCCCTCTTGTTGCAGCCTCCAAGTTGGCGGCCTGTTCTGCAGTGGTAGTGACATCTTTCAGGACGTGCTGACACTGGGGCATCAGCTCTGCCTCCGTGACAAGAGGCATTGGCATGTGGTCCTTCCTCATAATAACCTGCAGATTAATTAAATGAGAAATAAGCAATGCTTTGCTTTGTAGGATGTTTTATAATATGACAACTATAAAAATGTTTAATAGAACCTAAAATACAAGACATTTTTAATACACATACCGGAGGCATACTCTCATCTTCTGAAGCTGTGTCGGTGTCAGAATCCTGCTTGGCCAGGATGCCTGCTTCAGGACAGATGCGCTTTAACTCATTGAGAGCAGCAGCTTCTTTATCAGAATCTCGTTGGAAAGTAGGTGTTGTCCTTCTAGGTCCTGCCTTTATCGCCTTGCCATATTTTGGCTTTCTAAAGTTCATGTCTGACACACGTTTGGGTGCTACCTGTGAAAATATTGAGACAAAATAACAATGTTGGTTTACTCAACACAGTTGTTTTGTATATTAAAGTTGAATACAATCTTATATTGGTATTCCAAATAGCATGTTGCAAATATGTCACACAGATAAAATGACGATTTTACATTTTCTTTGTAGCAACGGTTCCAAAGACATGCTGCACTTGTTTTGGACTGATGGTTGAGTCCAAGCTTTACTGCTGCCTCAACTTTGAACAACACAGCAGCGATGTGGCTGCAAGCCTCACCAAGCCTAATTTATACACAGTAGTCAATACATTGCATGACAAAGATTGTAATTCATCAGTCAGAACTAATAAAGTTACAAATAATAAAGACGACTGAAATCAGACCTAAGGCTGTTTTGTAATTGTTCATTAAAATAGTGATTGTTTTCATTTTGAGTGACATTAATTATGTAATCATGAGTCCTTACCCTGCTTTGCATGTACAGTGGGCAGATACAACATAGCCATGCAATTTATCCAAGCAGATCCACACCTGATGCCTCCCTTTTTTCGTCGTTATCTTCTGTGATGGCATCACGGGGCACTTCAGTAAACACACAGTCTTCATTGTTTCATTACTGTGGTACATTATCTGCCCCACATGTCCAGACACAAAAAAGTTATAGCCATCAAGTGACTTGTATGCCTTCATTGTTTCTGCTGTGTAAAGACCTGGTGTGTTGATCAAATAGTTGTAAATGTCTCCATACTGAACGGGAGGCCATTTGTCTGGACTGTCTATCCACAGATTGTCAGGTATTTGAAACGGGTCGGGTAGAATATAGTTAGCAACAGTTAGCTTAGCGCTGTACCTCTCACGGTCCTCTGCACAAAGATGTTCTAAATTTGACAAATCTTTTGGCTTCATTTTGTTAGATTATTTGTCCCAGGTGACAGCTCAATCCTCCCAAAAAACGTAGGATGTTTTCAAAATGACAGTATGAGTATTAGCTAGGTTTTGTTGCGCGTCTTTTTGCCCTCCAGCATAATGCGCATGCGCGGGTTCGGCCAAAGTAAACAATAACATTCAAAGTGCGTATAGAGTGCACTCCGCGCACTCCCCCAAAGTGCGCGGAGTGCACAAAACTTTCTTTCTTTCTTTCTTTCTTTCTTTCTCACCGTCGCAATTTTCACCCAGTGAACATCGACGAAAAGTCACCGATTTTGGCGCAAAATTCAAACCCGATCCGACGCAACTTTTGACTATTTCCAAATTTTGAATTTCAAAATAGTGGCGCAATAGCGCCACCTCCGTTTTTTTTTACATTGCGAGATAGGACTTGGCCAAAAATGAAGTTTGTCGTAGAATCATAAAAATCGGTACAGACGTGCATCATGAAAAGTTGAGCAAAAAATATTATTACGGCAACGCCGTCCGCCATATTGGCTGTCGGCCATTTTGGATGACAGCCCGCAAAGCGGCAATCCGCCTTTATTTTTCACTTTGTACAAAATCTATCTCCTCCTAGAGCGTTTATTGGAACGAGCTAATTTTGGGTGGAAAATAATCTTGAGAAGTAGAACTTTAAAAGTTATCCAAATTATTTTTCTAAGTTTTACGTTTTTTATGCGGCGAAGCCGCAAACAAAAAATGGCTCCCATTCGCACATATGAAGCCCGATTTCGCTCATTTTGTTATCAGTTGTTAAAGTCACAGTCCTAAACACTTTCATTTGGCAAAACTCAAATTGGGCGCGATAGCGCCCCCTATAGGAATTATATGGAGAGTACAAATTTTAGTTTTACGAAAATTAAAATAATTTGGCACAAAATTCTATTTGGTCGTTCCGATCAGAAAAGTCAATCACACCCATGCCATATTTTTCACGGTATTGCCGTAGCGATGACCAGAACGTCCCATTTTATTCTGATGGAAAAATGTTAAACTCCATAATTCAGCGAGAAGTGAGACACCAAAGGTTATCTAAAGTACTTGGATAACCTTTGTGGATGATCTGCGGCGCAGCCGCAACCCTAAGTAAAATGTAAAAATATGCTTCAGTTTGCAGATATAGTGTGATACAAATTCATACTAATTTTTCTCTGTATAATGTCAAAATTGAGCGCGGAGTGCGCATTAGCGCATTCCAATAATCCTAAAACTAAGACCCTTGGGAAAAAAGTTAAAAACAAGCATAAAGGCAGTAGCAATACCATAATTTTAGATTGAGGGAGACAAAAGGGCGCAAAGCGCCCCCTTGTTTTAGGCAGGGCGGTCGGCAAGGGCCGATAATCGCCACTTGCGGCTATATTTACTGGTCTTGTTACTGGTACTTACGGTAAAGTCTTTGACATAATGACAACGTCCTTTGTCTGTGGCCTGTGGCAAGTACCAGGTGCGCTCTGGGTATTTCTTGTGTGTGCGCTTTTGCTGGCCTGTGTGTCGTCCGGCAGGTGGAAGGGGCGCCATAGGAGGAACCGACCGGCTGAAGGAAACAGAGACAGGTCCGAGGACAAAACACCGCACGCCGAAAAACACGCAGCGGCAGGGGAAACCCTGTCCTCGCTGTGAGTACCTAGCATTGGAGCGGTGTTGTATATTGTGACGTGGATAGCCTTGGGCCTAAGTGGTGCTCAGTATGCGGAACTGTTTCCTGGTCTCTGCTGTATGCCATAGGGGAGAAGACGGCGGGAGCAGGCCAAGGAGACACTTGGATCTCTGACCCAACACTCGTGGCGTGGCCGGTTCTGGGCCCCTGTCGTTTCGCCTTTTGCACTACAATTCCTTTTTAATTGACTTTTATTATTCCCATTTTTAATAATGATTAGGCCTAGCTTTTAGCTATTTTGAGTGTCATTGTTTTCATAATTGCTGTAATAAATTCGAGTAACTTTTATTATTCTCTGGTCTCACTGCTCACCCCTGTGATTTCGAACCTTTTAGCCTTGTATTCGGGTCCTAGTCCCTTAACTCGGTGGCGTTGTCGGCTCCCAAAACATTTAATACTACAACCACCGGCTACACTTGCAGTGTTTCCCTTGTGCTTGAAACTTGTTTTGAAATATGCATTAAATGATCAGCTCTGTATTGCTACTGTCCTTTCTGTGCTACTTATTCCATATTAATAAAGACACACAATCCTAGGAATACCATTAGAAGTACCACTGTAATTAACACAAGAAGTACCTAGAATTACCACTATATGTACCACTGTAATTACCACTAAAAGTACCACTCTAATCGCCACTCTAAGTACCACTCTAAGTACCTAGAAGTACCACTGTAATTACCTCTAGAAGTACCACTGTAATTAATAGTAATTACCACTGTAAGTACCATGGACTTACCGGCCCGTTCTTGTCTTGTTTCCAGTTGAGGAGGACTTATGGAAACATCTACAGCCTGTACATAGGACACAGAGCTTCAGTGGTGGTGAGTGGGGCTCAGGCTCTGAAGGAAGCTCTGGTGAACAAGGCTGTGGACTTCGCAGGACGACCTCAGGACATGTTCCTAAATGCTACTGTAGAGGATAGAGGCAAGTCAACAAAGTGAATCTCCTTTCTATTTCTTAAATATTCTACTTAAGGTCACATGAACCGTCCAATTTTCAGTAGATAGAGTAAATAAAAAGATAGTAACCAACTCTGATCACGACTAAACAACCATCATCTTGCTCACTTTTTCTAAGATTGTATTTGAAAATGAAACTGTGTAACATACAGCACCACATCCGACCAAGGGTTCCCAAACTTTTCAGTCCACGACCCCCAAAATGACTCAACAATCACCTAGGGACTGAAAAATGTAATTAACATTTATAATAATTAAAGATGCAAAACATATAAAATCTGGTTTAAAGCAGTACTAAGTAACTTACCTTAATAAATCCTTTCCGTAGTCCCTCTGGGGTAATACAAGTGTTAATGGGATGACGGGGGGTCTTTCATCTCATCTCCCCCTGGCCACTTAAACAGTATTTACAGCCAAGTTTGAGTGACAAAATTTATCTCCATTGTGTAATTGGATGCATAATATCCCTCTCTGCAGTTGTCTTTTCTGTCAGCGTAGTATTATATGGAGGACCGTGGCTGCCAAAACAATAAATAAATATATAAATAAAAAAATAAAATAAAGATCAAATTTGCAAAGAAATGCATGCATTTATTGTAATAAGTGCATTTATTTATTTATATATTATTTATGTATTTATTAATATATTTATTTATTTATATATTTATTTATGTAATTTAAAAAAATGAAGTTTGTCGTAGAATCATAAAAATCGGTACAGACATGCATCATGACAAGTTGAGGAAAAAATATTATTACGGCAACGCCGTCCACCATATTGGGTGTCGGCCATTTTGGATGAAAGCCCGCCAAGCGGGATTCCGTCTTTATTTTTCACTTCGTACAAAATCTATCTCCTCCTAGAGCGTTTATCGGAACAAGCTAATTTTGGGTGGAAAATAATCTTGAGAAGTAGAACTTTAAAAGTTATCCAAATTACTTTTCTAAGTTTTATGGTTTTTATGCGGCGAGGCCGCAAACTGTACGAAGTATTTTGCAATTTTTCGCAGACAAAAAATGGCTCCCATTCGCACATATGAAGCCCGATTTCGCTCATTTTGTTATCAGTTATTAAAGTCTCAGTCCTAAACACTTTCATTTGGCAAAATTCAAATTGGGCGTGATAGCGCCCCCTATAGGAATTATATGGAGAGTACAAATTTTTGTTTTACGAAAATTAAAATAATTTGGCACAAAATTCTATTTGGTCGTTCGATCAGAAAAGTCAATCACACCCATGCCATATTTTTCACAGTGTTGCCGTAGCGATGACCAGAACGTCCCATTTTATTCTGATGGAAAAATGTTAAACTCCATAATTATGGATTTTCTGCGGCACAGCCGCAGCCCTAAGTAAAATGTAAAAATATGCTTCAGTTTGCAGATATAGTGTGATACAAATTCACACTATATCTGCGTTGTGTAAAAATCAAAATACGAACTTGCAAAACTTAAAGTCGGAGGCGGCAAAAGGCCCACTAACTCCATTTATTAACAATAAATAATAAGGCAACTTTAAAAGTCCCAATTCCTGCTCCTCGTGGTGGTTACTCCTCTAATCCTGCCAGACGCAGCTGTCTTGCACGACTTCCTGAGCTCTTCTGCCTGGCGCCAGGAAATCCCCACGGACACCATGTGCGTCGCCGGCGAGGTGACAGCGACTCCTGGCGGCGCAGCAGTAGCACCACACACCCAGTTGGAGGGATTTAACAAAGGTCCTATTTAACCCTGTTACACAGACACTGGGGGCAAGGCAGGTGAAGTGTCTTGCCCAAGGACACAACGACAGTGTGCCCCTGCAGGATTCGAACCGCCAATTCTCCAGTCACAAGATGACCTGCTCTACTATCTGTGCCACTGTCAATAGACTGAAGCAGAGCTCATGTTAAGCAGTGTCTATGCTGGACAAGGCATGTGTGCATAGACAAAGATTAACCAATCACCTTACAGCAGCGGCATTCAGACCCACCCCATGATTTGCATACATTAAGAGAAATACAGAAATAAATACAGAATAAATAAATAAAAACAAAAATAAATGCATAAATAAAAAATAAATATATACATAAATAAATAAATAAATGCACTTATTACAATAAATGCATTTATTTCTTTGCAAATTTGATCTTTATTTTATTTATTTATATATTTATTTATTGTTTTGGCAGCAACGGTCCTCCATATCCAGTATTTACTCTCACGGACAATTAATGAGTAAAACAGTTCATGCTACGACACCTGTAGTGGCACTTATGGCCTCTAGGGGCACGAGTTACTTAGCACTGCTTAAATGATGTTAGTTTGTAGAATGTATTTTAATATCTGGCTTAATTTCACTAAGATATGCTGTTTTCAATCAAACATACATGAAACTCAATGTCAACCATGTAAAAAATATTGTCTCAAAATCATCTTGTGACCCCTACTTCAGTGTTCCCCAGGGGTTCCAGACCCCTACTTTGGGAACCACTGCCCTAGACAGTGGAGGAACTTAATTTTGATTCAAAGAAAAAAGGTGATAATCAATACAATTGTCCTAACTCTTTTACTATGTCCATAAGCTGTAATAATATTTATATGGAATAATACATTTATAATGCTACTTTTAACAGAATGCCTTTCAATTACTTTACTATTTAGCTATACCTTGTCTGATGAAGATTCTGACACTGTTCATGAGAGATCTCATTTATAAAAAACAGCAAAGTAAAGATACCTTTGCAAACTAGTATCTTGCACTTATGTTATTGGCAGGTGTAATTCTAGCTGATTATGGTTACAGTACAAATGGAAAGAGCACCGGCGCTTTTCTTTGAGAAACTTTGGTTTGGGCAAACAGTCGATGGAGCAGAGATTTCTGAGAGAACTGCAGATCATCAATGACCTGGAGAAGAACACAGGTAACCTGGCACATAAGGGCACTGTGTGATGTTATAAATACAGTATGATGTCCTTATTTACATCTGTCTGTGAACTCATGACACTGGACTAAGATTTAAACTGCATGGGATGATATTTTGTTATTCGCAGAGGACCCTATTTAGGTAGTTACTGTAGTACATCCCTGGTACTTACAGAGATAATTACCAAGTACTTACAGTGGTACATTTAGGTAACTACCTAGGAGTTACGAGGTTGACCCATTAGTCCGACGTCTCATTATTCCGAAAATCAACCATTGAGTAGGAGTGCCATTAGGGTTAGGGTTAGGGTTATATTTTAGAAATAATGAGACGTCGGACTAATGGGTTGTCGGACCAATGGCATGGCACCGGCCATACCACTGTAAGTACCTGGTAATTACCTCTCTATGTACCAGTTTCATCTTCACCCGCAATGACTTACTAAACTCATGTTTTTTTGTTGTTGTTTAGGCAGATCTCTTAGTGCTCAAGTCATGTTTCACAACATCGCATCCAATGTGATCTGCCTTGTTCTTTTCGGAAAACGTTTTGAATATGATGACGAGTTTATCAAACTGTATGTGGGTAACTTGACGGCTATTAACAGGATGGTGAATGGACCCTGGGCTTTGTGAGTTTTCATATAGTTTCATAAAGCTTCCTAAAACCTTTTAGCCCACATGTGTTGACATTGAGGTCGTTGGTTTTTCTCTCACAGGTGTATGATTCTTTCCACTGGGTACGCTCTTTGCCATTGCCTCTCAACAAAGCTTTTCAGATAATGGAGGTGAGTTTCAATGTAAATCTTGAATGTGTTTTTACGTAAAACCATTTATTCCAAACATAATATGTAACATTTCATTTTTTATATTTCACTCTCAGACATTAAAAAGCATGACCTCCTCTATAATGAATGAGCATAAGAAGACTAGAGTGCCAGGACAACCTCGGGATTTTGTCGACTGCTACCTGGATGAAATGGAAAAGGTGGAAACTTTGCACTGAACTTTAAATGTTGTACAACTAACTTATCGATGTAGATTCTCAGTCAGCCAGGTGGTTTAATTACAACAAAGTATAAGTCAAGCAACTGGACTTAGAATTCTTTCCATATTTATCTAGGAAAGAAACATACAATCACCAAAATTGCTGAGTAGTTTTGATCATGATTTTAGCTTTAGCTTTAGCTTTATGGGCTCATTGAATGCAGTAAATCATACTTTATTTCCCCCCCCCCCCCCCCCCCCCAAAAAAAGTAATAAAAAAAAATCAGAGGGTCAACGACAACTCATCATTTGTGTAGAGAACTTTTGTTTTCCTGTACCAATATCCACGCTGCAGGAACTGACACCACGTCCAACACTCTGCTCGTCACTTTCCTCCATCTCATGACCAAACCACACATCCAGGGTAAGACCGTGCACTCTTGATTTTTTTGTCTCTTCTCCACCCAGAGCGCTGCCAGCAGGAGATTGACAAAGTGCTGGAGGGAAAGGATTCAGTCACTTTTTGTAGCTGACGCTAAATTGTCTATTTGAGTTTAACACGACACCTATTGGTCAGGCTATGCTACTACGTTTGTTTTGTTCTATAATTTTATAAAAACTACAAAAATGTCCACAGCAATAAGTACCACAGCTTTGTGTTTAAGAGCAATTTATATTTTATTTTTGTACACAAGAGAAATTAATTTAGAAAATTGTCACAGGATGTGACGTTAGAGCCGGACGTTAGAGAGAGTGTAAAACCGCCAGAGGAAAAAAGTCAAGAGTCAAGAGCACAGCATTTAAATAATATTTTTCTGCCTTTAAGTCTATCACTGGTCTACTTGGCGAACACGGTAATATTATTTTTGCTTTTGTTGCTGTGCAATATATGTATATTTGTGACCAAAATATGCTATGCTAATGTCCAGAGTAAACATAGCCTTTGTGTGTCCCTCTTGTAGTTTTCACGGTGTTCCACGAATTGCTGCTGTGCCAATAAATGCTTGTGGACATCAGTATGAGGCGTGCAGTCCCTTTTTGAGATGACCGGGGGTAGCTACAGTGAAAACGTGACGTCTGCTGACGACTTCCATCGCCGGCCAGAGAGAAAACGTCCCGTCTGCCGTCGACTTCCAGTGCTAGCTAAGAGAGAAAGTCCCGCTAGCCAGCAAAGTGGAAACAACAACGCACGTGGCTGTACTTCCCAACTCATCCAGACGAGGGCGCCAGAGTAAAAGGTTTCAAGCAACAGTGCCTATCCATCGTCTGAAGGAGAAAAAATTCACTAAATAAATGAATAAAAGAAGTACAAAATATCAAAATGACTTCACAAGAGGACTTAAATGTTATTGAAGTTGACCTAGAGTCATCAAAAGAAAATGAAGCTAATGTTCAACAGGAAGATGAAACTAAAATTAGAAAATCCTCACGAGAAAGGCGGTTTACACCAAAGATGCAAGAACTAAAAGACCAAGAATAGGTCAAAGAGAAGAAAGGTTCATTGCAGTGTACGAAAAGTGGAAAATAAAAGTAAGAGACATTCGAACAATATTAAAAGAAAAATGCTCTGAAACGGATTTGTGTAACATGATGGATGAAGCTGAGATGTTGGGCATTGACTTGAAAAAACGGTACGATAGCATTAGACAGCTAACAGTCCCAAGTCAAGAAATCAGAAGGAAAATTGATGCATGCTCAGCCATTACAGATGATTTGTTACACTTAATGAAAATGAGGCTAACTGAAGAAGCAGATGAGTTTGATGCTGAGCAGAGAGAGCAAAGTTACGCGCTCTCCTTGACAATGACTATGCTAGGTCTATATATGGGTCTGCTGCCTCCAAAGTTACCAGACGCAGCCATCATCCTTCTGAAGCAGCCTCAGACTCGCCCAGCATCGCGAGCAAAAAAGCAGAGATTGCTGTACAGTTAGCTGCAAAGAAAGCTGAAACTGACATGGAAGATGCCATTGAAGCTCAACGTCAACAACTGAGGAAACTTGAAAATAAAAGAGACATTGAGGTAATGGAGGCTAAGTTGAGAGCATACACTGAGGAAGAGATGAAAGAGAAAGGTGAGAGATGTAGTTCTGCACACACCAGTGTCAGTCCTAGTCCTTCCTCTTATGCAAATGCGTGCAACCAGTCACACAAAATGAAGCTTTAATGCAGGCATTCCAAGAGTCAGTAGCTCTAACCCGATTCCTGTTCCAGAGCCCAGTGTGTTTTCAGGTGACCCTCTAATGTTTGTAGAGTGGAGCACAAGCTTCAAAGCTCTTATAGAAAGACGCTGCTCAAATCCTGCAGACAGGCTATTTTACTTGCAAAAAATACATATCAGGGAAGCTAAATCTACTCTAGAAGGCAGCTTCTACCGCAAAGATGAGGAAGCCTATAAACAAGCATGGGATAGGCTGAATGCTAGATATGGGCATTCATTTGTAGTGCAGCGAGCCTTTAGAGAGAAACTTAACAAGTGGCCAAAGATAGGTGGAAAGGAGTATGTTAAGCTGAGAGAGTATAGTGATTTTCTTCAGACATGCAGTCATGCCATGCCTCATATAAGGGTCTTCAGGTTCTAAATGACTGTGAGGAGAATCAGAAAATGCTGACCAAACTCCCAGATTGGATAACGTCCAGTTGGAATCGCTGTGTCACTGAGCAACTGGACAAAGGCAAAGACTATCCAAGCTTCCAAGAGTTTGCTTCCTTCATCTCTAAAGAGGCACGCATTGCTTGTAATCCAGTGTCGTCTTTGTACGCTCTCAAGCCACAAGCAGAGACTACAATAAGAGAAACAAAGCGTGCAAAGCAAACACCTTTGTCACAAATGTAAAGACATCAAATACTACCAACCCTGCATCAAAGTTTGACATCGTGCAGGTTAAATCTAAGGACTCAGACAAACAAAAGAAAAGTGACTTTTCGCCACCAAGCGCAAACATAAACAAATGTATTTGCTGCGGAGAGAATCACACCATTCACAAATGTCAAAAGTTAACTGAAATGTCTGCAGATGATAAGAAAAAGTATGTGCAGGAAAACAAACTGTGTTTTGCATGCTTGAGAAAGGGCCACAACTCAAAAGACTGTAAGAACAGAGCCATGTGTAGCATTTGCAAAAGGAGCCATCCAACTCCCTTGCATGAGATCGTTCTTCAGCGGAAAAGACACCTGCACAAAGCACAGTGGATGAGAACACCTCCTCACTATCCTGCTCAGTTGGAGACGGTGAAGATAAAAGCACTTCAATGATGGTGCCTGTGTGGATTTCAGCAGGTAATGCTCCTGACAGTGAGACTTTGGTATATGCTCTTTTAGACACTCAGAGTACCCACACATTTGTTGATCAGGAAGTGTGTGAACATCTGCAGGTAGCATCAGAACCAGTTAAACTAAAACTTGCCACTATGGTAAAAGAGACTCTATTGTGGAAAGCCAAAGAGTACAAGGACTCAAGATACGAGGATTCTTTTCAAACACATACATTGAGCTTCCCCCAGCTTACACAAGAGACTTCATTCCACTAGAGCGTGCTCATATTCCTACATGTCACACAGCCAACAAATGGCCACACCTTGCTCACTTAGCTGAAGAGATGGCTCCACTAATGGACTGTGCTGTTGGACTCTTGATAGGTTATGATTGCTCCAGAGCCTTAGCTCCCAGAGAGGTCATCACAGGTGGTGACAATGAGCCTTACGCTGTAAAAACCGACCTAGGCTGGAGCATTGTAGGAGGTGCACCTCAACTTGTGAATGCTAGTAACGTAACTGGTTTATGCCACCGTGTGTGTGTTAAAGAGGTTCCTGTTGTAACCCCTTCTGCTATTCTTAAGGCACTTGAGTCAGATTTTGCAGACACCAAACAAGGTCACAGTGACATATCCCAAGAGGATATTCAGTTCTTCAAACTCTAAAAGACAAAATCAAACAAAATGAGCATGGTCATCTTGAAATGCCCCTGCCCTTTAAAGCACGCCCACAAACTCCCAAACAACAAAGCTCTGGCTCAGGTTCGACTAAAGCACCTCAAAAGGAAACTGGACAGAGACTCAAAGTTCAAAAGTGACTATGTTAAGTTCATGGATGGAGTTCTCAAAGACGGTGATGCTGAAAAAGCAGACTCGCAGCCTAAACCTGGAAGCGTCTGGTACATACCGCACCAGGGCGTTTATCACCCTCGCAAGCCAGATAAAATCAGGGTGGTATTTGACTGCTCAGCCAAGTACGAAGGAACAGCACTAAACGACCACCTACTAACTGGACCTGATCTTACGAACGGCCTCACAGGAGTTCTATGCCGCTTTCGTAAGCACAACATTGCAGTCATGTGTGATGTGGAAAAGATGTTTCACAGGTTCCATGTTAGCTCAGAGGACAGAGACTATTTGCGGTTTCTTTGGTGGGAAAATGGGGACACAGAGTCAGAGCCCACAGAATACCGAATGAAAGTTCACTTGTTCGGTGCGTCCTCATCTCCTGGTTGTGCCAATTATGGCATGAAACATCTGGCCAAAGAAAATGAGAAAGAGTACCCATTGCCGCAGACTTTGTTAAAAAGCATTTCTACGTCGACGACGGCCTCACAAGTGTAGAGACTGTCGAGGAGGCAATCAAACTAGTAAAAGAGGCCCAAGCTTTGTGTGCAAAAGGACAGCTGCATCTTCATAAGTTTCTGTCTAACAACAGAGAGGTCCTGGACTCAATTGAGGCAACAGAAAGAGCTGTGGAGATAAAAGACATTGACCTCGACTACAGTGACCTCCCAGTGCAAAGAGTCCTAGGCATAAGATGGGACATTGAAAGTGACAGCCTATTCTTCCAAGTGACACTTGATGAGAAACCAATGACTAGGCGCGGTATTCTATCAGTCGTTGCATCGCTGTACGACCCTTTAGGATTCCTAGCCCCCTTCATTCTTGAAGGTAAGAAAGTGTTACAAGAAATGTGTCAAAAAGGCGTTGGGTGGGATGATCCACTTCCTGCTGAGCTAAAGTTAAGGTGGGAGAGTTGGGTGAAAGATTTGCAAAGTCTCAAGTTGATTAAGATTCCCGATGTTTTAAGCCTGTTACCTTTGGTGAAGTCCAGAGTGTAGAGCTTCATCACTTTTCTGACGCGAGTAGTCAAGGATATGGTCAGTGCTCTTACATCAGATTAGTGGGTGATCACAAAGTGCACTGCACACTAGTCATGGCTAAAGCCAGGGTGGCACCAACCAAGATAGTCACCATCCCAAGATTAGAGCTGACCGCTGCAGTGACCTCCGCTGCTGTTAGCCGCATGTTGAAAAGAGAGCTAGAGCTAAAAGTTGACAGAGATACTTTTGGACAGACTCGAGAGTAGTACTGGGTTACATTAACAACGAGGCTAAAAGATTCCATGTTTTCGTTGCTAATCGTGTCCAAAGAATCCGTGAAACCACTAATCCAGAGCAATGGTACTACGTAGACACACACGAAAACCCAGCCGACCACGCCTCTAGAGGCTTGAAAGTTATGGACCTTATCAACTCAAACTGGTTCACTGGTCCCAAGTTCTTATGGAACAAGGAGATAATCACAGAACAAAGCACACCTGAGCTTATGGTGGGAGATCCGGAAATCAAGACAATACAAGTGCTGCAAACCAAAGCTAAACTACAATGCAATGTTAAAGAGCTCTTGTCACGATTCTCCAAATGGACTACCGCTATAAATGTTATCGCTCGCATCCAGCGAATGGCTAAAAGAATAAAAACTGCAGAGCCTCCAAACGTTGAGGAAAGGCAACAAGCAATGTTAACTCTTGTCAAGCTTGCACAACAAGATGCCTTTCAAAAAGACTTGAACAAACTCGGTCAATCACAAAAGTTGCCCAGCAACCACAGACTCTTTGAACTTGACCCATTCATTCAAAATGGTGTAATGAGAGTAGGAGGGAGGCTGAAAAAGTTATCCTCTCACTTTGAGTTAAGACATCCTGTAATACTACCTAAAGACTGTGCTATAACAAATCTCATCATTGCGCATTACCACGAAAAGACCCAACATCAAGGCAGAGGCCAAACTTTAAACGAGATCAGAGCAAACGGCTTCTGGATTGTTGGAGGAAGCAAAGCTGTAGCTCGGTACATCAGACAATGTGTATGGTGCAGGAGAGTTCGCGCTCCACCAGAGCAACAGAGAATGGCAGATTTACCTAATGACCGCATTGAGCCTTCGCCACCATTCTCTTATTGTGGCATGGACTGCTTTGGCCCTTTTATACCAAACAATGTCGCAAAGTTTACAAGCGGTACGGCCTTCTGTTCACATGTCTGAGTTCAAGAGCGATTCATCTGGAGATGCTAGAGGATATGACAACCGACGCGTTTATTAATGCTTTAAGATGCTTTATAGCAATCCGTGGACATGTCAGACAGATTAGATCAGACCAAGGATCTAACTTCAACGGAGCAAAGAATGAACTGACAAAAACTCTAAATGAAATGGACAATGACAGAGTAAAATCTTACCTGGCAGAAAGCAATGCGACTTCCTCATGAATGCACCAAGTTCAAGTCATGCTGGCGGCGCATGGGAGCGTCAAATCAGAACTGTGAGGAGCGTGCTGAGTAAAGTTCTTGCGCAAAGTGCTGAAAGACTGGACGATGCATCCTTAAGAACTTTTCTTTATGAAGCAATGTACATTGTGAACAGCCGTCCACTCACTATTGACAGCATAAGTGATCCCACAAGTTTAGAGCCCATAACACCTAACCATCTTATCACCATGAAATGTTCTGTACCACTTCCCCCACCTGGTAACTTTGTTCGGGAAGATGTGTATGCTAAGAAACGCTGGAGAAGAGTCCAATACCTGTCAGAGCAATTTTGGAGCAGGTGGAAAAAAGAGTATTTAGCTAACATAACACTGAGACAGCGTTGGCATGCTCCAAAACGTAACTTGAGTGTTGGTGACATTGTGATTGTCAAAGATGAGAACATTCCTCGCAATCAATGGACACTTGGAAGAGTTATTAAGGCACATGAAGGTGATGATGGACTGGTGAGAAAGGTGACTTTACAAGTCGGAGACAGGAAACTGGGAAAGAAAGGTGAACGTTTACATAAACCATCTGTTATTGAAAGACCCATTCAAAAATTGGTTGTTCTCATTGAGAGTAGTTAAAGAGTAAACCTACAGCTATTGTACGGAATGAAAATGTTTTGTTTTGGAAATTACCATTGATGTTTGTATGAAGAATGTAAAGAGTAACATTTTCAAGGTTATCAAGGTAATTTGGTGGGAGTGTAGCTGACGCTAAATTGTCTATTTGAGTTTAACACGACACCTATTGGTCAGCCTATGCTACTACGTTTGTTTTGTTCTATAATTTTATAAAACTACAAAAATGTCCACAGCAATAAGTACCACAGCTTTGTGTTTAAGAGCAATTTATATTTTATTTTTGTACACAAGAGAAATTAATTTAGAAAATTGTCACAGGATGTGACGTTAGAGCCGGACGTTAGAGAGAGTGTAAAACCGCCAGAGGAAAAAAGTCAAGAGTCAAGAGCACAGCATTTAAATAATATTTTTCTGCCTTTAAGTCTATCACTGGTCTACTTGGCGAACACGGTAATATTATTTTGCTTTTGTTGCTGTGCAATATATGTATATTTGTGACCAAAATATGCTATGCTAATGTCCAGAGTAAACATAGCCTTTGTGTGTCCCTCTTGTAGTTTTCACGGTGTTCCACGAATTGCTGCTGTGCCAATAAATGCTTGTGGACATCAGTATGAGGCGTGCAGTCCCTTTTGAGATGACCGGGGGTAGCTACACTTTTGAAGACAGACACAACATGCCTTATGTCCAAGTAAATACTTTTGATTCTATTCACATTTTCTTGCATCCATTTTCATAACTCTTCTGCTGCTTGGTCAGGCTGTGACACATGAGAGCCAGAGAAACGCTGACACTGTCCCACTTAGCGTTTTTCACGCAACCACCAGAGACACAGAGCTGATGGGGTACTCTATTCCTAAAGTAAGTAAGATTGAAACCTATCCCTCTCTGTTGTCAATCACTCTCAGTGACAAACCATTTTAACCTTTTAAACAGGTTGAAATCGGTGGGCCACATGCTCTGTGCTGTTGCTCTAAAATGTCACTGTTTTTGCCTCAGGGGACACTTTCATCCCTAACCTGTCATCAGCGCTCAGTGAGGAGGGGCAGTGGAAGTTTCCTCATGAATTCAACCCTGAAAACTTCCTCAACGACAAAGAAGAGTTTGTCAAACCAGATGCCTTCCTGCCTTTCTCTGCAGGTACAACAGTATCGTAATCAACACTGATGTTTTTACAAGGAGTAACTTTCTATAATACTGTATTTTGCATTTTTGTCCAAAGGTCCATATAAACCGGACACTAATAAAACGAGAAAACAAGGATAAAAACAAGGCAGCAGGAGAACACAAGCAGCAGGGGCATGACCCAACCCCTCGACCGTCGCACGCCCGCACGAGCTACTCGGCCATCCCGGTGCTTCGATAGTGCTCACACCGCACCCCAGCAGACCCCGGAATGCCAACCGAGCAGAGCTTTGGACGCCATGTGATGGTGCGCTATGAAGCTATTGGTGCTACCAACAGAAAATGGCACTTGAAATGAATTTCCCATAATCTAAGTTATTGTGAAGATTAGGTATTTTTTACTTTCCAGGTTAAAGTTCATTTATGACCCAAAACATGAAATTTGCAGTCACTCCTCTTAATTATACATTTTATTGATTTATGAGAAATTAAAAGAAAATACCGAAATGTTTAAAGTATAATAATAACTAAATGTCAAAAATATATTAGAATAGAACAGCTTACACACTTAGAATAAAGTTATTAACAATGGGGTTAAAAAGGGTTATTGTTGAAGTGCACACATAAGCTGTTTGTCTGTTTTAAGTCGCTGCCAGTGAAAGTTGACTTTACACCTGCAGTAAATTTGGTGCCAGTTTGGTTCATCTATATTGCCAAACAAAAAAAAGCTTTGTCACTGTTATGCCTGACCAGCCCAGCAATCAGAGCTGGTAGTTAATGAATGACCACACTGCACACAGGTTTGTTCTTGAGGTCAAGTCAGGACATAAAGTATAAACCTGAAGTTAGCTGAGTGGGTCAGTGTGGCCACATATGCATTTATTCTCTGTGTTTGAACCTGACAGAAGCAGTGGATCTTGGTCTGTTTGCAAGTTGCAGCTTTATTATGTTAAATGTATTTATATACATTTTTTACCAACACAATGCTTTCACCTGAAAATTGTTATTCATCCTGTACTGTAGTGACCTCTTTTGTTGCTGGATGACGTGACAAGCAACAGCAATCTTTTTTTTTTTTAAAGTCATAAATCTACAAGCAAATTTAAAACTTTCCTTGCGTTCAGCGAAAACCATGTGGAACAAATGACTTTAAAATTACTTGTCTAAAAATACTTAACTTTATTGATTTCTGAATAACAACAGATCTACAGACATGGCTTGTAGAGTCACACTTTATTTACAAAAATGACTGAGAACCAAACAGTCGCGGCAAGGAAGCGCGAAAAAGGCTTGTAAATGTAGTAAACCTATTCCCTACAACGACAGTCGCCAACATTAGCAGCTCAGTGCTCCTGTTGGCTTTTGTGTTTCGGGAGTAGGCAGGAGTTTGCAGCGTGAACCTCAGCTTTAGGGGCTTCTTCTGAGCTACGACCTTCGCCGCTGTATGCGTTGCTTCGTCAGGCGTGTGTCCGAGATGTTGCGAGTTTGGTTTCTGAAGATGCGAGGGGGCTTCTGGTTTACTTTCTGCGGCGGGCGGCTCCCTTCTTGCTGCTGTAATGCGCAAACGAAGAGAAATAGAAACACGTCAAGGCTCAAGGGAATATGAACTGGCCTAAACTGAATGTGGCAAAGACCTTGATAACTAAATCTGGATTATTTTAAGGCATTATACCAGATTTTGCTTTTCATAGTAGATGAATAAAATGTGTTTTGTCCTTCAGTATATTGTAAAAGCAGACACTTGGGAATAAACATTTTTATCAATCATGAAGTAGCAGCTGTTGTTTACATTTCCGTGACATTATTGTTTTCCTGAAAGATGTGAAACATGTCCATAAACTCATGTCTGTAAAGAATTAGGAAAGTTGGGAATGAGTTTGGACCCACAATTCAAAATGTATGCAATCCTTTCACTGTTTGCCAAAAATAAAAATCAGGCAAAGATCCTATAGAAAAAGTACTCCTGATATTCGCTGAATTCTGTTTGAATATGAACTATTATGAGCTATGCAGTAACATACTAGAGCGGTGTTTACACTCCTTTAAGCTAAACGTCTATATGTCATGTTTGCTACGACATAATTACAATGTACTGTACACCTTAGAACAGCTTTCCGAAATACAGTGTTTGATGTGAAAAACCGTGCAACATAAATTCAAACCTCGGGCCAACACTTGCAGCTCATGCGGTACTCACCTGTGCAGGCCAACCCATTACCCAGTCCTTAGCCCTGAATGTTACTGATGGGACGAGTAGGACGAGTGGGATGATATAAAATATATTTAATCCGAGCGAAAAATTGAAATATATTTAGTGGAACAAAAAAAAAAATGAAATCGAGTTTGAAAACTAAATGACTCGAGTTGAGACAAAATGTTTGGAAAATCCATTTTTGATCTACTGACACATTGGGAGTTTTAGTAGTAGTTGCACAAGATAAAAAGGCTAAAACTCCAATTGTCAATGGATCATAAAATTGGTCAATGGTGAGTAAGGTTTTTGACAACAAATACCATACGATACTTGTTTGTGAAGGCTCTCATTCATCCAGGGAGTATCCATCGAAGAAAAAGGTTATGGCCCAATCTCAATTCTCCCCTTAGCCTCCGCTTAGCCCTTCCCCTCCGTTTTGCGCGTTCACGAGAGGTACACACTACAGACGAAGGGGTAGGAGGAGTTTGACCAAACACGGAAATAAGCTGCGAAATAAATTTACAAATATCAATAAGCACTCTTACAACTTTTATAAAGTTGCAGAACGCTTCTTTTGTGACTTTATTCGCTTTGTGCAACAATTAGAACAGTCCATTGCTATAACATGACAATTCTTCATTTTCGCTTTGCTGCTGCGAACGCTCGGTTTATTCGCGCTGTATTGGCTTGGAGTTTCTTTCCAAACTTTCGATACGTCGCTATTGTCATGACACACGGAGTTCTGTGCCTCGCTGCTGCGCCCGCTGTCTACCCTGCCGCTGTGCTCTGAGCCCGGGTCCGAGACTGTCTGTGCCCGGTCTGAGCGCACAGGGAGTGGGTCTACCTCTGCCTGTCCCCGCTATGAGTGCGCTATGAGCGGATCAGCTGATCTCTCGCAGCTCTGGCTAACGGGCTGCAGCCACAGCGACCCGCGGTAGCAGCAGTAACACACGGATGGGGGGAAGGAGAATGTAGCGCCGGATGAAGCAGAAATAGATGAAAATCTGTAGGGTTTGGGCCGAGACCGAGTCCTGTTGTTTAGGTGTTACAAAACAGCATCAGTCTGTTACAAGTTACTGATGAAGTAGGGGCTTGCTTTTTTACATTTTCTTTCATATAAATGTGTTCTAATTGATAAAATATATATACAAATAAGATTCCATTCCAAACTCGCATAACCTTAATCTGTGTTAGTTGTAAAATGCAGTCAAATGGAGGGCTGTCCATTTCTTAAGGCGGTCTTTTCAACCCTCTCCCTCTCCCTCCAAGGTGTAGGGAAAGGGCAAGGGAAGGGAGGGTAGGGGTAGAAAAGAGAATTGAGATCGGGCCTAAGTCATCGACTGGACTGGGTTTGGTAAAGTTGAGGACGTTTCGCTTCTAGTCACAGAAGCTTCTTTAAGCTCTTCAGGTCACAAAATTCCGTTTCAAGTTGTTTATACTGTAAACAACTTGAACAGGAATTGCATTCTTCCCTTCTCCTGGGAAGAGCCTGGGTCTTTTTAGTCCCCTCCAGGTTGTGTCTTTTATGACCTGAAGAGCTTGAAGAAGCTTCTGTGACTAGAAGCAAAACGTCCTCAACTTAACCAAACCCAGTCCAGTCGATAATATTTTTTCTACCATACCAAAACAACAGTATCATATTATGATTCTGTTTTTGTTGAAAGTCAACGTGGTGTGACTAATCTTACAGGTTTGATATTAAAAGTAGTGATGAAGATGAATGAGGTTAACTCAGACGAGAGCTTGAGTTAAAACGTCGTGATTATTGGTTGTTGAACGCAGCGTGGACAGCTCACTACTCACTGCTTCTGCATCTCATCAATGCGTTTCCTGTACGTGAGCACCTAAAAACAAAATGACACAGCAGCCATTTTAACGCCCATGTCACATGTTACCTCTGTGATGTGGAAACTCGCCTTTTTAATCCTCGCAGGCAGGGAATGGGTCTCCTACTTGTGGAATGTGGGAAATCAAGACTTGCCCATAAACAATGCACTTGGCTTTAGCGGTAGCAAACTTACCCTGTACGACCAGGCCCAACCACACGCACCACTTCTTTCCCCCCCCCACTTAAACTTATAAAACAAATCTTGCATAGTGGTGCGGTGGTTGTTCCCGGTGGCTGTGGCCTGGCGCGCAGCTTCATGCTACCCGCCTCATGCAGCGAGCCCCGACTGCTAAGACTGCTCTGCTCTACTTACAATTTACTGAGCTCCTCCACTCTCTTACGCAGAGTTGTGACCTGGGAATCAAAGAGCACATTCACCATTGACATAATGAGTCAGTAAGGCCAGAAGGAGCTGCTATGGGGGGTGGGGGGGGGGAGAAATGTCCAACACCTGTAAATGAAATTGTTATTGTGTGCAAATTCACTCACTTGTTTTATATTATTCAGTTAGTTAGGGTAAAGACGATTGATGGAAAATGTGGAGTTAGATGAACGTTTTCAGATTATTTAACCGATACAGTACTCGCTGTATTGGTTACCACTTTGTCACAGCTCTGTGTAGCCAGCTTCTCCTAACTGTGGGGTAAAATAATAGATTATCTTCTTCCGCTATCCTATAAAATGTAAGAATTAAAAGACTTCAACATGTCAAAATGTAAAACAATTTATGTCTGCTTTGAAAAGATGATATTGCATATTATTACATCAATAAAAATTTCTGAAAAACCTATGGATAAATCACTAAAAATTGCATAAATTGCAATTGTATCTATGCAAACACTCATATTAAAAGCTTTCATTGCAAAAAAACACCGGCCCTTCCTCACCTCATACTTCTGCCTCTTCAGTCTCTCCATGTGATCGAACTTCTCAGACTCCAGCTGCTTCATCCAGTCATACAGCTCAGTGATCTTGTCCCTGCACCAGCCACACATGGACATTAGGACAACAACAGGCCGGACGCATGGACAGAATAATCACAGTCAAGACACCATGGGGCGCATACTTCAGTTTGTCCTCGTTCAGATGGTCAATGTTGAGTTGCTTGCGTCTGGCGGCCAGGATCTTCTTCTTCTTCTCTCTCTCAGTCTCTTTCTTGCCTCCTCTCTTCTGGTCAGCCTGATTGGAGAGGGTTGACGGGCAAAGTTAACAATATCATCGTGGCGGCACAAAGATGTGAATGTATCCTGTGCTCACTCTCTGCAGGTGGCTGCTGTAGTTGGAGCCCATGCTGGACAGAGCGGACTTCTTCTTGGCATCCTCATCTGCCTTCTTCTTGGCATCACTCTCCTCCCTGATCCGCCTCTCCTCCTGTTGGTCACCAGAGGAACAACAATGTAAGTCACACAAGTATATGTTGAGGTCTCTATTATTCGATACATGAGTGATTATAATGACAGACCTCACGTCTGGCCTGGCGCTCCTTGTCCTTCTCAGCACGGACCCTCTGCTGCTCAGCCCTCTCAGCACGACGCTTCTCCTAAAACACAGCGATCCCAACACATTGTCCCGCATTTAAAAAAAAGAAAAGGTGAATAGGCTAGTATTTTACCACCATGGCTAACAGTTTAAATTCAACCTCCTTGCCAGGTCACTGTTTGAGAATGGAGGATATCTGGTGCTTTATGTTTTATACGTTTCAAGAAGTGATCTATTGCATTTGTGGTGGACACTTGAACTCACAATTCTCTCCTTGAGGGCGATCAGCTCCTCCTCCTCCTTCTTCCTGCCCTCAAAGTGAGCATCGATCAGGCCCTGCAGCTCAACCAGATCCTTGTTCTGACGCTTCTTCTGGATGTCCTGCGCGCACAACGACAAAACAACTCTTCACATCTATCCACGCAGGCGCACAGCATTAGGCCGAGGGAAATATACTCACGTCAAAGTCCACTTTCTCACCATCAGGAATTTTGGGAGCGCTAGGCCTAAGGAACAGGGCAATAACGGCGTTAGCTTAACACACGGCCCATTTTAGCACAGTGTTTATAAGTAAAATGTTTCAATCAATCCCACTGTAATGAAAAAGGACTTACTTGAACTTTGGCTTCTCCTCTGCAAGTTAAAATGAAGAAGGGACAAGTACATGTATTTGGGTTAGAAAGACTGAAGATAAATGCATTTCTGTCAGGCATTTGAAGGATTACAATTATTCAGTTAAAAAATATCAAAACATGTCTTTTTAAAGTTGTGGTTAGAAAAAGAGCAAATAGAAAACGACAAAAAAGACATTAAAAAAGACAAGGATTGGTAAAATCATCTTGCTGTAAGTGAAGTTACTCTATGTTAAACGTGGTTTAGAAGTCATTAATCCCTGTCTAAGATCTATTGGATAACTTGCTTTTGTTGGCTTGACCCCAAAATCCTTTTAAACGAGCAAGACAAAGTTGTATTCTCTCATGTTTCCCTGAAGAACCAGATTCTTGCGGGTCATGCCATGCAGATGCTGTGGCAGAGTTTACTGGGGTCGCTGCAGTGAAGCACTTGTTAGCGTTCATATTCTGTCACCCTTTCCCTTTACTCAACACTTTAGTAATGATTCTCCAATTGCACTCCTGAAGTCAGACAACAGATAAAATTTGGACAGACATTTTGTGAACAGCAGGCGTTCCCCAGCCCAGTACAGGACAGACATAGACCAGGACACTGTGGTCCCCCCAACTCATTAAATCAACATACCTTCCTCTTCAAGGGCCTCTGCATGCAGCAAGCATTGAGAACAAAGCAGAATGACAAGAGTTAGCAGGCACACAAGCTGACAGTCAGCTCTAGAGTCAAAGTATAAACCACCCAAATAGTTGCTAGGTTCCGTATTAGCAAACCATTGGTTTGCTGATCACTCTAGTACAATACACACATTACAAGGTGTTCAGCACAAGTGTGCAAACAGGTATCAGAACCAGCAAGTATTTGAGGAACTGAACCGTGTGAAAGACTAAGCCAAGTTACTGAAAGTCACTTACTATTGAATGAATTTCATAGCTAGAAAAGTTCTGTAACATTATTCATACAAATGGCAGGTGAAGGCAATAGATTTAAAGGCCAAGCCCAGGAACATGGCAGCCATAATGGCACATCAGACACATTTGGTCACTACAGTGACCATGCTGGGCAGCAGCTCGATTATTTAGTAAAAAGACACACTGGCAGAGGTCAGCTGACATGTACTCCATGACAGCAAGTACATGTTCACAGAAATAAGAAAAGAAATGGACACATACACTGAAGGAGGCCGTCTGTGTAAGCTCTCAGTCGTACAGAAGTTGTCCATTTCAATGAAGGTACTTGAGTCATCTTCTGTACTCAGTAGTTGAAGTCTCGAACGTTTCGCCTCTCATCCAAAAGGCTTCGTCGGCGGACTAAAGTTCCGCTCAGCCCGCAGCTTAGATAAAGACCACGAGGAGGAGTTGGGGTTGGCCCGGCTCCTCCCTTCTAATCACAGCTACTCTCACCTGTGGGTAAACACCTTTTGAAGTAGAGTCTCTAATGACCAGCTCACCCCAGTATCAATCAGTCCTGTCCTATTCATAGATGATCACTGCCAATTATCTGTCCTATTCAAAAATAGCTTATTTTACTCCTCTTCTTTAGCTAAAATTATTTAGCTGAACATTATATTGGAGAAACGAAACAAGTTCTACAGAAGAGACTTTATCAACCACTCCTTTGAGGACGGGGAGGTCAAAATTTTAGCTAAAGAAGAACTTGGTTTGAACAAGGAGTAAAAGAAGCTATTTTTGTAAAGAAAGAAATCCCTCCATGAACCGGAATGGTGGGCTCAGATTTAATCTTGCTTCACTTTACTCCAATCTCCTCCGGGGACAGCCGACAGGGCACTGCCAATCCAAGGAGACGGCACCTCGGCCAACAATAGGCAGGTAATTAGCAGTGATCAGCCACGAATAGGACAGATAACTGGCAATGATCATCTATGAATAGGACAGGACTGACCGATACGGGGTGAGCAGGTCGTTAGAGACGCTCTACTTCAAAGGTGTTTACCCACAAGTGACAGTAGCTGTGACGAAGCTTTTTGGATGAGAGGCGAAACGTTCGAGACTTCAACTACTGAGTACAGAAGATGACTCAAGTACCTTCATTGAAGACGAAGGAGGCCAAAATTGGGAATTTACTATTGAGAGCAGCCTTTATTATTACCCCGAATTTGAATCAGAGACTATAGTTAAATTGTAACAAGTTATTATCTCAGATAGGACACTTTATGTCAGCGCAGTGCAAAGACATGAAGGAGCACCACTGTATGCTAATTAGTTATCATCAACTTGCATAATGCATTATATGTTTTTCACCTTAGGAATGTGACTCGTAAAAATATATTTTTAAAAGTTCTCAGCATATATTCAAAAGCCAGACTTTTAAAAGTTTTCTTCACTATACTTATTTTGATATCTATAGGCCTAAGTTTAGTTCTGAAGCTTTGGCCGTATCATTAGTCATGCTGTAACTATGAAAGCTGGTTATTGACACAGGTGAAGAAGGGAAGGTAGCTTTAGCATTAGCAGCACATGATCACAGCGGTCTGTGTGGCTGGCTGTAGCCAGCGGAGTGCACCTGTCTCTGGGTTTAAGGATGATAGAATACCCCTCCCCTCAGTGCCACATACCTTCAGGCTCGGCCTCGGGCTCAGGCTCGGGTTCTGGTTCTACCTCTGGTTCTGGCTCTGGTTCAGGTTCTGGCTCGGGTTCAGGTTCTGGCTCTGCCTCGGCCTCAGGGGCCGCTTCTGGGGCCACCTCAACTTCCTCTACTACCTCCGCTTCTACAACAGCTAAACATGCAGCAGGCACGGGAGGAGAGCGTTAACAGGTGTCAGACAGATGGAGACTGGACAGTCTCGAGGACTGCCACATGGCGGCGCTAGAGCATGGATGAAGCAAGCGGTTAATTTACAAGAGAAACGTCGTCGATGGATGAGGGTTTTCCAGAGACACGTGCACTCAAGAAAGAGTTCTGTCCTAACTGATACTCTGTGCTCTGTCTTTCCGTCGGTTGGGAGTTAGTAAAGACATGCCACAAAGATTGGTTCTCGGTAAGAGCACGCATTGAAATCGAAATGTGACTGTATTCATGTGAGTAACATTTGGAGTCTGCAGACTGTCTTACCATCGTATTCTTCACGTCCATCCGAGAAAAGAAGGAAAGAGAGTTACCAATAAGATCCCACCTGTACCCAGTTTGGTCATTTTAACAAAGCAAAATGGGTACACTGGGATCCATGCTAAGCATTCATAGCACAATCCCCAGAGCTGGAAGGCATAATTTTTGCAAATTGTGACCATTTACAGGTTGATAAGGCCTTTTGTTATGCTCTGGTAAAGGCCATGCAGAGCTGCAGGTATCATTGAAACTAGACATTGCTGTATTTTACCTGTATTTTGGTTATGATTGTAAATATAGCATTATCTTGTTGTCAGTGATAGAGCCTGCAGCCATGCGACAGCAGCGTAGTAACATCCAGTATGTGCAGATTTGCTTTGAGAAACGTGTTTGCACAAATGAATCTGGCGGAGTCAAGCCAAACCTGCAAACATACGATTTTATCCTGTGCATATATAGTATGAAGGAAACTAGTTATGTTGGTTCAATTTCACATGACAAGTATAGCATGGACCTCTTGGTTGTACCTAATTTCACTGAATATTGTCTGTATTTGTGTTATAAACAAAAAGTGGTACTTACCCCCACTGCAAGAAACAGATAAAGACAAACGTCACATTCCACTCAAAAATATTGACATTATTGTTTCTAGGTAAATAATAATTGTACTTACACGTCTTCTGTGTCAGACATGGTGACAGTGGACTTTACAACCTGATGGTGGAGAGAGAGAAGAACTTTAAGTCTCCCCGCGAGAAGTAAGTAAGCAGCCGTATGTATTTTTAGGCTGGGATTATGTTTCTGACCCCACCCCACTGGCCTTAGCATATCTCCCACCACCCTTCGCCTCATTAAAAATCCCCAAATAATTCAAAGCTTACAAACCGTTTGGATCAAAATCACGGATATTGAAATGAAAGGGTAGGGGAATTTGAGCCATAGGGGCTAGAAACTGCCTCTCCTAATGGTAACTGAGAAGGGCTGCCAAACTTAGACATAGACCAGCAGTCTTAAAGGGAAGATTAATGGTGTTTTGTTGCCAACCAGTAGTTAAAAAAGGGAGCACAAGCTATCACAATTCACCCACTTATTTGATACGTCAATGCATAAAAGTTCCGGGTGAAAAACGTGCATGTTACACCGACTGAAGCTTTGAATATTCCTCATACTATTCACTACTACTTTCAAATATTATTAAACAGCGTGATGTAAATTTCTCGGTAAACTACTTTCATCCAGCTGTAAACCTTGCACCTATTCTAATTGTAAGTCGTAAACTCATCATTAAACATGTTCCAAATATTTCTCACATTTTCGTGAAAGCGCCCAAATTCGCCTCACAAAAACGGATGTACCAATGGGTGTGAGTGTTGCGTGTTATTTGCTGCTTTCACCTCTGCAAATTAAACGCCATCAGTATCTTCAATGATAAACACACATGCCCTGGCTTTATCCATAATCCACTCTGTCAGCGATTAGATGCGAGCTCAGGCGCCCATTAGCAGCATTAGTGCGGGACATCAAAACTATTTCTAACACGCAGCTGCTCGGGTCCAAGGGAGGGGGTCCTGTTTCAGCGCCTCCATGTTGGCGGATTGGGTTCCCCCCCCCCCCCCCCCCCCCCCCCCCCTCCCTTTTCGCCTTTAGAGCGCTACCCATAATAACACCTCCATGTCCTTATCTGGTTGTGTCGCTCTCATATGGCTCCTTCAATCAATTCCGTGTGCATACCTCCCTGTTGACCGGGGGTTAAAATAAAACTCAAATTGGGTTTGAGAAGTTCAAGGGGGGGAGAGGTGTCTCAAGTGGGCAATTATATTTATTAAAAGTTTTCCCCCCGTTATGTAATGTGACAAATCATAAAAAAAAGTTACGAGGCATCTTCAGATCTTTGACCTCCATTCTAGATGATAATTTGTTGATCCGCTTCGCTGTACGCGCCTGCTACACCTACTGCTTTATCTTGATCTCGAGAACTAAAAGCATTAAGCTTTAACAATGCTTGCCGTCCACTGTGTAAGTCAACAGCAATAACTAAACAGGTGCATAGCGTATTAGTGTTATCCTCTGTCTCCTCAAGCGGAAAGCCACTTCAAAGGCCATAAGCCATCTGTAAATCCCACAGGTATGGACCGCTGGATGCTGACCAAAGCGGGCAACAAAAACAACAACAGAATCCCTTATGACAGCAGCTGTTGCAATACTAGACGCTTGTTATTTAAATGAGACAATCCGCATGCCCTGAAGTCTAGGATACAAGTCAGCTTTATGGGAGGGGGGTCAAATACGCTTGATTTCCTACTCACGTTTGCCTATTCATAAAATAAAAGTAATAACCAGCCACACCGCTTAGTCTATCCTTCCTTACCTCAGAAAAGCTGAAAGAAGCGAGCTCCCCGCTGGCCGAGATAGGCTGTAAGGTTCTGCAAACTTACCGCGCTGATTATGTCCTTCTGTTATAGTGACACATGATACTCAGCACCACGCCATTGGACGAAGGGGCGCACGAGGGGCACCAACTTCAGCCGGCCGCCCCTCCCACCCCGCCATCTACCGCAGTTTCTTTCTTTTTTTTTCTTTTTTTGCTGGCACTCAAAAAAGGAGATGCAAGGAGTCAAGGTAGGAGTCTCAAGTTTGGAGAAGGGGTATAGCCAAGAAGGCCAACCCCCGCCCCCCCCCCCCCCAAACACACACTCCCTTTCCACCCCCCTGTAAGGTTGCTATTCTGGGGGTGCTGTGTTAGACAAGCACATTTTCTCCAGAGTGCGAGATGAGAGTTGGCCGTCCTGAAGCGAAGCAGGTTCTGTGATTTTAGATATAAACTACAAGTATGAATAATAGAAGCACATTAAAGTCGAGTTGTGACAAACTTCATTTACAATTTAGATTGACTTGCAAGGGTATACAATCATCTAGTCAAAAATAACCCATTAAAATCATTCAGTTTTCTTTAGTCTGTCGGTTTTGACCTTTCAGCACAACAAATCCAGGTCATTACATTATTGGCTTAGCACCAGACTATCAATGCATCTGTACATCTTGAAATCCATCCATCTATCTTCTTCCACTTATCCGTTGCCGGGTCGTGGGGGCAGCTGTTGGAGCTGCCCGAATCACATTGCACCAGCCCCTATGGCTCCTCCTGCAGGTGGTGGGTCCACAGAAGGACAGCCTCATGGTTCTACCCGGGCCTGTTAGTCTCTCATAAGCGGCTTCTGAACCGCTCTTTGTCTGACCCGTCACCTAGGACCTGTTTGCCATGGGAGACCCTATCAGGGGCACGAAGCCCCCGACAACAGAGCTCCCAGGCTCATTCGGGTGCTCAAACCCCTCCTCCACGATAAGGTGGCAGTTCATGGAGAGGACATCTTGAAATATTGTACCATATTTGACAGTTGCAGTTTTGTGGTTTTGGCCTAAATATTTCACATCTTTGGCTTGTGTTGACTTCATTAGCCTGCTATCCTACTCTTTGTTGTCTAACTAAGCTTTAGTAAGCATCATTTATCTCACTCTTACCTCATAAAGTTATAGGAGGCTTCTATTGGTCTCTTTTTCACCGGTGTACTGTGAAAGAATTATCTGTGTCCTCTAGAGGGCGCTACAGTGACAGATTTAAACCTGCAGGCAGTGGCCTATGGAGCCAAAGTGTTAGATATTTCCATGCCCCAAAGCCACAAATAGGCCCAGGCCATGGCCTCTCTCTTCAGGATATTGTCAAATAGTTCGGAGACCCGTCACCGCAGTAACGGCAGAGCAGGTGAGATTTCAAAGGGAATAAACATTTGAGCAATATATATTTAAAAGTTCAAATGACAAAATATCTTATATTGGATTTTTTGTATAGTCACAAGTTGCAGTTCATAAACTTCAAAGCTGTAACTGGTTATTGAGAGTCTGTGACCTTGCACCTCTGCAAACATCTGTCTGTTAAAAAATACTGTATTTAGCTTTTTAAAGCAAAATAGTGTTGTGCAAGAAACATTTACGATATATAGAGTAGGTTTGTGTTGTCATAACAGCATCAATTCTCAGTTAGAGTAATGTTGAACCAATGAAGAGTTTATTATGTAATACAGCTATATAATTTGGAATTCTCAACAAAGTATTCTGATGAGTATCGCAGATGATCCAGTTGTTGGCTGATGTAGCATGAGAGAAGACAGTATGGGGTGTATCCAATCTTTAAAACAGTGTTTTTTTTAACCTTCTTATCTCGAAGCCCACCCTGAGCATGTAGTCAGGCTGTGCCCTCCAGTCCAAAACCGTGGCTCCCTTAATGTATAAAAACTTACAAATATGACAACATTAAAGGGACATTTCAGGATTTTTGACATAGGGCCTCATTTCCTAGTTATCCAGAATGTTGTTGATTTCTGGAGATATATTTTTTATTTATTTATGCAGTCCTTATATTTGAAGAGTTACGTGGCGCTAGGCTAGTGCAAGGCTAGCACATTTCTACGGTAACAGCTAGCCTGCATTAAAAACAGTTTGACCCACTCCACAGTGCACCTGAGGCAAATTCATTCATTTCATTCATTTATTCATTTATTTCAGGTAGACAATGGTAACAAAAGAAAAAATATACAATATATAAATAAAATGATCAATTTCTACCTGAAATCACTTATAACGCCAGACTAACAATATAAATGTCTGTGTCGATTGAATAATTTTAACTATTTTGCATTTAAAATAACATTTAATGCAGGTTAGCTGTTGCTATAGAAATACGCTAGCCTTGCACTAGCCTAGTGCCACTAGACTCTTCAAATATAAGTACTGCATGAGTTTAAAAAACAAAAATCTCCAAAAATCAACAACACTCTGGATAACTAGGAAATGAGGCCCTATGTCAAAAATCCTGAAATATCCCTTTAAGTATTTCTTTAACATAAACTCAAACTGGAGTTTTGGTTGTTGTTTTTTTGCACTTTGTGTGTTGTGTTTAATTTGCTCAATTAATATGACTTTATTTTTGGTCAGGCAGTGTAATACAACACATAACACTTTATTGTACAATATAATTTCAAGATACAGGAGATATTGGCATGTTGTGTCAATAAGATGTTTCAAACTAGAATTTATGCTTCGCCTAGTGTGACCTTTAACTTTTAAAGGGACTAGACGGAATTTAAAAATGTTAAAATTATGCATTTTCCACCCCCTTCATGCTCCAGCAATGTCCTAATGTGTAGAATGAGCCCAGATTCACCACAACTGTCACTCAAAAAGTAACTATCTCCGCTAGGGCTGCTCGATTATACTGTGGAAAAAATTATAATCATGATTATTTTAGTAATAATTGAAATCACGATTATTCAAACGATTATTTGTTGCCTTTAAAAAAAAATCTATTATTTTTAAATTATGCTAGTGTTCCTAATAGTGGTGTCCATGGTTAACCGTTAACCGTTAAAAATTGCGTAACCGAGTAAAACCATTTTGCTTGGTTAACTGGTGTGTATAATTTGCCGTGCCATTGGAAATATTTGTAATACATTATTACACCACCAGAGACCGCCAGAGCGCTCCCAAACATTTGTTCACGAGAAGCCATCATCGCGCATGGCTAGCTAGTTTAACTTTTCAATATGAAGCGGGCCATAAACAGCACAGCGTAGGAGCGCTTTACAACCGAGAATGACGGATCAAAATGCAAGTATTGCATTGCAGTGCTTAGATATACTTCAACTTCGTGTTGTACCATCTCAACCGCCGACATCCGGGCATCACTTAGGAGGTAGCTAGGTAAGCTAAAGGCACAAAACTTGCCTTTCTCGTTATTGTTAAAACGTGGTGTTGTTGTTGCTGTTATACGCATGAATGACTGTTTCTTTGCACAATGTTTCAAAAAAAGTGTCCTAAATGACTGCAGGTAAAATAAATAAAAATATACTAATGGTTAACCGAGTATTAACCGCAAAGGGCCTTGGTTAACCGTTAATGAAAAACTTGAAAACGTGCAGCCCTAGTTCCTAAACCAATCCTCTAATAGAGACATCCTTGGCTCACCTGCCCCCTGCTGGCCAGCCCTCACACCTGCCCAAGCAAACCAAGCTGCACGGCCTGATGACATCATTATGCTTGCAGTTACGCGCAAGACCTGAGGTGGCAGTGGCGAGTAAAAAAAAGTCAACTTCCATCCAGTCCCTTTAAACTAGAAACCCCTGAGACCACCTGAATTCTGCTCTTGGATCAGTTTCAGACCAGAGCTATACCTCCATAATTTCTTAAAACTCATTACTCCACCTTCACCTAAAGCCATGTTTCCCAATCTGTTGCTAGAGACAGGCCGGGTACCCCATAGTCCAAATTTGCACATAGTCACATGTCATCATTCTATGACCCCTGTCCACAAGCACATTACAGAGGGCGCTAACGCGCTGTGATTGTGTATAATGTGAGATTTATGTGTCAGTCCCATTAGGATAACATGGGGGGGCCCCGGGCGTCACCATGGCAACACCGTACAAAATACGATATGGGTCCGATTGGGTTTCTTGACCGGGATGCCATCAACTAATTTTGTGCCAAATTTTATCAATTTCCGAGAAACACATTTTTTTCTCATAATGCATTTTTTCTTCTCAACCTAGAGGGGCGCTATCGCGCCCAATGCCACTTTTTCACATTTGTTGTGTCCGGGGGTGAAAGGTCAATAAAATGTTGAGTTTGTATGAGTTTGTTTGTGCGAATGAGAGCAATTTGTCCTTTACGATAAATCGCAAAATACTTTTGCGATTGCGGCTTCGTCGCTAACAAACCGTAAAACTTAACAAAAAGATGTGGATAACTTTTGATGCCCCACATCTCTAGATGAGCTGGAGCGATTTGGGGCTCATTTGGTGAAACGCCCTAGGAGGAGTTAGTTAAAATGCGACGTCAGCAAAAACGCTGACTCAGCATTTCCCAGATTCCTGTCAAAATGGCGGACTTCCGGTTTGTCAGGGGGCGTGGCCACAATAATAATTTTTGTTTGTTGTCACATGACGAATGTCTGTACCGAATCCCGTCACTCTACGACAAAGTTGATGTTGGCCCCTCCTCCATAGGCGCAATGTATTTTCACTTTTGTAGGTGGCGCTGTTGCGCCATTTTTTATTTCCCCAATACGAAACACATATTTTAATTAATTTTTCACCGGACCTGAATTTTGGGCAATTTTGGGAAATAATTCTTAAAATTCTAATTGACCTAAAAAAATAAAATAAAACAAAAGTTAATTCTGGTTTCATGTGAAAGAAATGCAAATTTATCTTTTTACGAAGTGTATGTAAACATCTGGTTCTCACTGTATATAGATAGAGTATTTCTTACCACTTAGATTCAGTTTTAAAGGTTCTCCACAAAAATCAGAGCGATTCCATCATTAATATTGCACTAACACTTGCTATGTGATGAGATGAAAAATATACGATCTCATGTTATTATGCTGCTTGTTTTGCCTGCATTTAATTTGACCTTATTTAATCCCTTGTGTGCATAAACAGAGACATGCACAAACTCTCACTTCACTAGGGGCAATTTAGAATCACCAGTTCACCTCACACATGCACTTCAGCTGGAAAGTCGTCATAGGAATGTGCTGTCAGGCCAAGGCTAAACAAGCTTTTGAACTAAACCAAGTGAAAAGTCTAAGCAGATATTTCTAGTTAAACTTTATTATGGTCTTATAATGTGTTGGTCCAAGATAACGGTTGACAAAGCCAAGTCAACTAATATTGTCAACAATTTCTGGTCAACACCCCTCAGTGTTGACCCCCTCCTCAAGCTCTCTGCTAGCCCTTCCTTACAGTGGCCCGGTTGGTTTTAGTCCGTTGAGTCGCTGTAACCCAAGTTTCTATGGCCTGTCCCTTCTGTGCGTCGCCTCTCTCTGCTGCCCCAGGACTCTGAAGGGTTATTTTTGGACTGCCATGGCGTCTGTTCCTTCCATTTGTGTGAAGGGGGGTCTAGTTGCGCTCAACATGAACCTGCTGTACTAAGACTTCAGGCTGGAACGAGCAGGCAGCAGCCGGCCGGCCACCCCCCTACGCAGCAAACGCACAGGTAAATCTACCAAAATTTTTTTTTTTTTTTTTGGTTTAAATGTTGTATTGATTATTGGGTCAGGGAGGTATTGGCGGCTGTGACTTGGGCAGGAGGGCACAGATGTGTTGGGGGGGCAGCTCTGGTTGTATGGAACTAGTGGCTTGGGTCAACATGTAATAAAAAGCTCGGCCTTGTATTTACTAGTTTCAATAAGCACTCTCACTAACTACTCCAACTGTAAAACATACGGGCTTGCTAACTGTCATTTGCTCTCCTTGAACTGTTTGTATGTTTGTATATGTTTATACTATTGTGACATTATTCGAAATTTGACTGCAATCTATACGTTCTCTCTCAAGGGGTACCTGCCCGGGCTGCCGTGAACATCCGTAACATAAGTTTCTACCTGGTAAGCTCGTCTCCTGCCTATCACTATTTGTCACGTGATACCTCCATTAGGGCTAAACAGATTTTTGGGGCTGGATGCATTGACTTGTCCATTGTACAGGGAGAGGTTTGTCCAGCTTTATGACACCATCTATTATTACCCTTTCCTCTTTTGAACCTGCATCCTAAAGACGCTCTAAATACCGAGCCTACCACAGCCTTAAATGGAGGAGCGCGTTCTCGTGTGTCAGGCTAGCAGCAGGTCCAGAGCAGGAGGACATTTAAAACACCACCAGATCTGCCCTACATTTCAGTGAGGTGACACACTTAGTCAACTGATAAGATTAAACTGTTGGCTAAAGGAGGCTGCATTATGTCTGCGACCCACCGCTTTGGAGTTCAGTACAGGGCGCATAGAGTTCCTAATTGAATGTTGTAAATTCAATGTTGCCATGGAAATCGGCCGTTCTCCTGGCGGAAGGCAACGACATCCACAGATCAGCCTTAGCCAAAACAAGAGCAAAGAGTTGTGGATCAGATCATCTAACACACTGAAGTGCCCAAATGCTTTTTTATGAAAAATTTTAACCACTTTAAGACCTCAATTGGTAAAAGCAATCTGTTATTATCATGTAATGTGCCAGAAATTCTATAAATCTTAGCGTTTTTTATTTTTAACAATTCCGAGCCCGATTGGATTTGTTGTGGCTAGCAATTGTTATTATTATGAGCAGCTAATCTAGTATTTGTTATACTATACTGTATACACAGACTATAACACAAGATGTTTCACCAAAATAATATTTCAACTAAATCAAACTGAAATGACAATATACAGTAAAATGGCAAATACTTATGTAGAAAATAATTATAAATACTATCTATCTATTATCTGATAAAAATGTGACAACAAAATAAATCAAGGGCTACACAACTAGTAAAATATTGACTTGGTACAGCCCTGTGTCAGTGTACAGTGCACAGGAATTCAAGTTCCTGTACACTAACATAAATTCTATGGCAACAACAAGCTAATGCACTCGCCTGTCCTGAGCCTGGATAATTAAACGTGGAGTCACTGTATATACTAAGATGCAACTGATGAGACATGGCAGCTACAAATATAACAATATTATGACTCTAAAAAAGATCAATTTTGACCCCTGACCCATCAAAGCAGTGCCTTTGTTAGCCTCTTCAGTAATAATACTTAGGTCTGGCCTCAAAAGCTCTTAAGTCTGTGCGCGTCCATGTTATTTATATGTTGATCCTTAGTAATAATGTTTTTTCTGGGGCCTATCCAGTGTCGGGGCGTTGTGATGTCATGGGATCAGGTGCTCTGCATTCACTTTCACCCTTCAGCAGATATATAAATATATATATTGCATATATGTGTGTGTGCGTTATGTGGCCAGAGACATGCGGGCAGAATAGTCAGAAATAACAGACATTTCGTATAAATGATTTTAAGTTCAGTTGCAGCACTTTATGCAGTAATAGCATGGTTATAGAATGGACATAGCAAGGTAGCTTAAAGTAATAACATGGTAAAACAGGACACAGCTCATTGATTTCATGGTAACGCTAGTGATCTGAACCCTAACCCTTTATAAGGTTATATATTATCAGGAAACATTGCTAACATTTTCTAGCTAATAGTATAGCAACAGTTCTGCAAAACTGTGTTACTCAATAAAAGAGAAATTTCGCGCATCAATTACTTGAGGCAGGTGCGTTGGAGATGAGGGAATATCCCAGCGTACATTGATTAAAAAAAATAATACTTCCCGCACAATGCCAACCTTGCAAAAAATAGTTTATTAGGATATGGTCAACGTTACGTTCCTGAGACCTTCAGCAGGCCTGATGAAGTTTGAAGTAAAATCTAAGTGCAGAGTATGTAACATAATATGCATAGTATGCAGTGATGAAGTGAGTGTATTGATAAGCCATGAAATCAGAGACACTACTACAATAGGCAATAGTACAAGCCTAACTGGTCATAATGATCCACTCATTAACAGAGACGCAAAGGTGATCGTGAAAATGTTTTCATTCATTTACGAAAAGGGGATTATAAACATGATACAAGGTTGAATGCAAGAAACTACAACCTTTAAGGCATGTTTGCAGTAGTTCAGAGCAGTTCAAAGCTGGCCTGATATTTCATCAGGCCTGATGAAGGTCTCAGGACCGAAACGTTGACCATATCCTAATAAACGATTTTTGCAAGGTTGGCAGTGTGCGGGAAGTATTATTTTTTTAAACTGTGTTACTCAAAACTGTGGTACCAGTGCTAGTACCATAGGAGCTTACTTTTACTTTAATCTTTATTGAAGGGACAATGTACAGAAACATTAAGCTCAGAGAGACACAGATGCACTGCACCAGATTATAGCTAAATAGCTAGTTTCCATCCGTAGTCCCTGGTTACATCAATAAATAACACTATACAGCATGACCATTCATTCTTCTAACATTCAATCGCATAGTCAATCACATATCACTTTACCAATCACACTGCATTTCATTCAGTATAAGTCCAATCGCCATTCCTATTTACAGACATATTAAAATACATTAAAATAATTCAGTGCTGCCCCCAGTGGTTCATAATGAAAAGCAAAAGCTACATTCAATTCCCCGGTAAAAGTACTATAACTTGCAAGTGCCATTTTGGAGTATATTGCAGTTTAAGTCCTAGTCTTAGTCCTAGTGTGCACTTGATTTAGTCTAGTTTTATATTCAAGAGATCGAGACTGAAATAAGATCTATAAAAATAGATTGTTCTAGATTCATTTCAGTGGGGTCAGTTTAGAAAGTGCTAGGCTATTTAAATAAAAGTAAACACAGTTTGACATTTACACTAGCCAGCTAAACAAATACTGATAGATTAGTTACTAATTCAAGGGCAGTAGAAATATATCTATTTCAAATGTACTTGTTAGTGTAGCCATGAAAGTCATCATGATCAGAAAAAAAGTAAACAAAAAAGTTCGCAAAAACATTTACCATGACCATGAAGCGAGAACACTTGCTTTGGGTAAAAACGCCATATAAGTGGAGATCATTTACTATTGGCTAATACGTTTGGTGAAGGACCTTAGCCACAATAGCTAGGGAGTGAGTCCTGGAAATAAACGTAGGCATAGTCATATGATTACTAAAGTTTTATTTTTTAAGAGACTGTTCGAGTTACTTTTGATGCATTGAACAAAATGGTAAAGTACTGCAACATTTGTACATTTATTTTATCACTGTTGGGTTCAAGGATACTGGGAATCTATTTGCTGTGGAGTGTTTAATCTACATTCCTAACAAATGAATCCTAATGCAGTTCATATACTTAATAAGCTACTGTATATGTTGTAAATGAAGTAAGAATTTAAAAGTAATGCCACAGAGTTGTTCCTTAGCTGCGACTACTGTCTAGTGAGAAAAACAGGGTCAGAAAGTGTTAGGCATGTGCAGCCAATAGTTGTCATGTGATGAAATATGATCCAGATAGCATATTGGCAATAGCAGATAGCAATATTTTTTGCAATACAAAAGGTACAAAAGAGATATAGTACGACACTTGTCTTTTCCAGCTGTTCTGTCCTCAGCATTGTGGGTTCGAATCCCGGCTCTGACAATTTGCTGAATGTCTCTCTCCCTGCTCTGGGTTGTCCTTCAAACACCAAAATTGACTAAATAGTAACCCTGCACTCAAAGAACTTGTTTTATAACTTTAATTTGAGTAAATAAAATACTGCTACACTTGAGTAAATATTTTGGCAAGTCATGTAACTTTGCACCTGATCCACTTTGCAGCTTCTTGATTTATTGTTTGAAGTAAGGTGATGCAGCCTGTTAAAAGTCAGCTGTCTTAAATAAGGGGCAGCAGGTGATTGGCTGACCTCGTCTCTGCCTTCCAACTATAATTAGTTCTAGTAAACGCTCCAAGGATCAGCTGTGAGGTGGTAACATCATAAGGCAGGAGTTCAGATCGTTTTTGCAGCCTAGGACGCAAATATCACCCTTCACAGGCATCATCAATATATAAGTATACAATGTCCTGGTCCTAAATTTTGAATGTTTGTGATATGTGACAAAGAAATAATAAGACAATGTTGTAAAGCATACAGTCTAATTAAATAATCATAAAATGGTAATATCCTGCCGGTGGAAATATATAAACGTATGAAACTTAATCTGAAGTTTAAATTAAAACCCACTGAATGAAGTGAGTGTATTGATAAGCCATGAAATTAGAGACATTACTACAATAGGCAATAGTACAAGCCTAGCTGGTCATAATGATCCGCTCATTAACAGAGACGCAAAGGTGATCGTAAAAATGTTTTCATTTATTTACGAAAAGGGGATTATAAACATGATACAAGGTTGAATGTAAGAAACTACAACCTTTAAGGCATGTTTGCAGTAGTTCAGAGCAGTTCAAAGCTGAAGGCACCAGCATGTACAACAAAAATGCAAAGATATTGATTTCAACACATAGTATCATAAAAATCTATTATTGTAACATCATCCCACTTGGTATCACTTCTTGGTAACATACATAGTATAAAAACATAATACTTGGAAATTTTTTAGAATATCAATGGTTTCAAATAAAGTTGTAACAGCTTTGTGTTATTGAAACAATGAATCCCAACATGTCAGATTGTTTGAAGTAAAATGTAAGTGCAGAGTAGTAATAGGATAGTATGCAATAGAGAAACAAAGTCTAATCTTGCATTGCCTACTTGATAGCAAATGTAAACTCGATTAATAAAATAAAATAAAAAAGAAACAGCTCATCTTTCTGCAAACTGGGACCAGACAGTATCAGTAAAGCTCACAATCAGATATATACAGTACATAGTGAAACTATACAATAACATCAAAGAATCAAACTTGTACTGAAAGTATGAGCTTAGCATAAAAAACAGCACAAACACAAAAGACTGCGAGTTATTGAATGAAGTATTTAAGACTATTTTGATATGGTGTCAGTAAGCTCCGTTAGTCCAAGGGCTGTGTACATCCAAGTCCAGCGCAGTAATTGTTCTATAGATCTGAAAGAAACAGAAAAATCAATTTAATCTTCATACTTTTGCACAATTTGTTATGCAATCTGTGCGTGAGCAATTCTGTTGAGCATACATAATGCTCTGTGACACCCTGGCTACAATTAGTCTTGTTTATGGGCTGACCTTTTTATTGTTTGAATAGTTGTCTGGGACTATTATGGTGACTATTACCCAATGAACTGGTGCATGTGAAAAATCCTTACATTTTACTCTGAAACTGTGGGTCTAACTGTTAGACCCACAGTTTCAGAGTAAAATTTAAGGATTTTTAAATTTAAATCCTATTTGTAAAGAAAGCTTCTTTACAAATATGATTTATTGAGTGCATGGTTCTTTTGTTGCTTGTATGTATGTGTATCTTATCTAGTGAAGTCCACAAGGTTTTTTTTGGAAATAAAAATAAATCAAACAATTACTCAAAATAAAAAATAAATAAAAAAAACTGTTGAAAATAACCATTGTAAAAATAAATGGTGGTTGCCCTCGATAAATACATATCTGTTGAACAACTTTTATGTCCAGTATTTGAATGGCAACCTTAAGTAACATTTATTTCTTGTTCTTGTTCTTACAGGGTGCAGACGCGCTCATGGCTCTCGCTTACACTGCCCTGGCCCAGTCGGGCCTGTTTTCCCACCAGTACCCGCCTCCCCCTCTGCTGCCCAAGCCTGGCAAAGACAATGTGCGCCTCCAAAAGCTTCTCAAACGCAGCGCCAAGAAAAAAGCCGCAGCTCAAGCCTCACAGTCTGCAGCACCTTTCCGTTCCAGTCTATCCCCTGTAAATGAAGCCAGCCCTGATTTGGAACATAGCGACCACTCCTCCACCCCACCTCGGACTCCTGAGACCTCACATAGTTTCTACACCCATCAACCGCCGAGATTTTCGGTAAAGCCAGTCAAGCCATACCAACATGTAGCATCCCCATATCCCCAACGTGCAGCCTTTGGAAGGGGGGCAAGGTTGTCTCCCCAAACTGTGGCGCCATCTTTTTACACTCAACCTGTGTCCACTACTTCATCATACCCCACTGTCCCACCTGTTGCACAGCCCATCCTGCAGCCTCCAACACCCAAAATAACTTTACCCACTTCCTCCACGCTTGAACCATCAGCTGTCGAAGTGCGAAAACCAGCCTTCATCACGCTTCCTGCCACACCGAGGGCACCGAGTCCTAGCTTCTACTCGACAGGCCCTGCAGAGACGCGACCGCTAACTGTGCTAACCCCTGTCGTCAAGTCGAAAAGCCCTCGTCCGACTTTTAAGGCCAACCAACAGTCAAGATCGCCAAAGCCCATGTTTGATGTCCCTAAAATAAGGAATTACACTGCAAGTACGTCCTATTATGAGACATCGAGGACCCCGCCTGTTTTTGATATGGCCGGTCTCACCTCTATCGGGGGCACAATGGCGCAATCCAAAACTGAACTCAAAAGAGATTCAACTCCATCTGAGATAAGACCAACTGGCACCCCAACGGCTAACTTCATGGGTGCAGACCAGCAGAGGCGGACCCCGACTATATCAGGAGGCACAACACCTACCCAAGAAATACAAGTTCAAACTCCTGCCAGCGATATCAAAAGAGCAACGCCAACTTCAGAAATCACGCCAGCCAGCCTAACTTCTGAACCAAAACGTACTACTCCAACCACTGAAATAACTGTCAAAACAGCATATGAATACCAGTCCTCACGGATAACTGTCGGACGTCCCAGGACACCAGCCTACCGTCCGACGACTCCAGTTTTTGAAATCTCGAGACCCAATCCCCTGCTTTTCGCCGTGTCACCCCTCACAGTAGAGCAAGAAAGATCCAGGACTCCTAAATCAACTGTAAGCGATGCCTCAGCAAAGTCTGAATTTATACCCAATGGGGAAGTTCATCAAGTGGAACTACCAGAAGCAAAACTAGCCGAAGAAACTATTGTCAAGTCAAAATCAGAGCCAGATATTTCTAGAGCGAAACCTACTCCTGTTGCTGACACGCTTCCAGCTGAGCCATTGCCATCTACGCCATCTCAAAGCTATCAGAGGCCTAAGACGCCAACATATGAAGCGTCCCGACTCCTGAGCTCTGCACCTGGATTCAAAAGACCAAAGACACCCACGTATGGCACATTTTCGACCGGAGCATCCCCTGCTAGTTTTCAGAGACCCAAAACGCCAACACAGGTGGCTCAAAAATCTCAAAAGTCCTCCTATCGTGGACTAACACCGGCTGAATATGCTGCCTATGGAGGAATCAAAACCTACTCTCCAGCTTTTGGTATTGCAACATCAATGACTCAAGAAGAAACTAAAGTAGAGGAGAAGGTAGAAGTCAAAACAACTAGTGAAATGGTTTCCACAAAGGATGAGACCACTGTTATTAATGTGCGACAAGCAGAAAGAAGCACTAAAGAAATAGATGTATCTAACACAGCGGCCAGGATCCAGTCTGTACCTGCAATTGTGGTCACTCAAGCTTCTGAAACAGTTGCAACCACAACAATGCAAGATACAGTGTCTAGCCAAATTGTGGAAAAGGCACCTGTAATTCAAGAAACAAAAGTTGACCCTCAAAAAGAAGTGGGAAAACCTGCAGTTAATGTTGTAAAGAGAGAACAAGAAATCCCTAAAGCCAGTCCTGAAGTAAAGCAACCTAAAAAGGATGACCAAGATGGACTAAAGGTGGTTAGAAAATTGTTTGGAAGAGCACAACCAACTGAGAAAAAAGCTGTCGTAGAAACGCAACTAATGGAGAAGAAAGCTGTGGCAACAGCTGAGACAACAGCTAAAGTTGAACAAAAAGAGGAATCAAAACCTCAAGTTATAACTGAAACAAAAACTGAAGAGCTAAAGACAACATCTGTGCCTATCAAAATGGCCGCTGCTGTATTAAAACCAAGTGAAAAGAAAGAAATATCAAGTACGGCAGCTCCAACAAAGAAAAAGGAAGAGGATCTAGCAGCTCCAACAGAGAAGAAGGAAGACGGTGGGGCTTTACAAGCCGAGCCCCTCCTTAAAGCTTTGCAAAAGCCAAAAGGACTGAAATCCAAAATGAGCGGTTGGTCCAGGCTAAAGAAGCACATGGTGGTGGAGCAAGAGGAGCCCGTATTTCCAGAAATGGGCTCCCATAAAGAGTCCACAGTTTCGGACAAGAGTAGCGAGGCCAAACCTGCTGCAGAGAAAGCAGGAGATGAACCAAGTCAAGTTGAGAGCCAAGCTACAGACAGTGATGCTAAAGATGGCCCCAAAGCCACCAAGATGTGGGACGCCATGCTTTTTCAGATGTTTTCCACCAAAGAGAACATCTTGGCGCAGATTGAGATGAACAAAACCGAAGAGGAGAAAAAGGAGATAAAGGACGAGCCTGCCGAGGTCCCTTCGTTCGCACACCGGCTCCCCGTGCTGCTTTTTAGTCCCCGGTTCGACGCTAAAAAGCTGAGAGAAGCAGCGTCCCGGCCAGTGACGAAAATTTCCACTGTGTTTGAAATGGGGCTGATTGGCCGCAAAGGTAAAGACGAGGAACCAAAAGACTTTAACCGAACAGCAAGGGGGTTCGCCGCTTCTTAAGTTTTAAGTGTAAAGGAAAGTAATTGCTATTTATGTAAAGGTTTAGAAAAATTTAGTTGTCATTGTACAGGTCATTGTCTTCGTCTATGTGAGTGTTGCGAGGATTCAGCCTTCATTTTTACCTGATAAATGCATTGTGTGATTGGTTATGATTGGTTGTGTAGTAGATGTTCGCGTGGATAGTTATGTGTCTTGCAGTCATTCAGACATCATCATCACATTGGACGTCATCACATTGGATTAAAGCGTTTTGTTTTCAATTATTTCAGAGCCACTCATTTGTTCCTTGTTGTTTCTAATGTGAATCATGTTTTTTCATCTAGGCACTTGTCATTATTCAGAGCCATTTTGGAAGAATCAAAATAAGTAAGGGCCAAATTGAAATTGCTTAGTACAAATTAGTCAAAGCAAATAAATCAAAATTCAACTACTACGTCAACTAAGTGTAAAATTACATGATATTAGTTTAGTTACTTGTTATGCAGCTTCTCAATACTATATCATTCATTTCAGTTTAAACATTCGTTTTTCATAATGGTGCTACTTGCCTTTTGGTAAGACTTACAGTGTATTTCTTTAGCTATACGTACTGTGTGAATGTGGTTTAGAACAATTGGGCAATATGCTTTATTTTTATAAAGCGCCTAAAGCAGTAAAGTATGCATTTTTACTATGTAACATCTGAAGTTAACAGTGAGCTTTAGACAAGAAGTGGTTGACTTTGTACTTAAGAATTTGAAATGGTAGAGGGAAGAATGAAGGAAGAAAAGAGTCAGGTAAGACCGAGAGAGTATGCTTTTTTAAATATTCATCCATCATCTATTCATTTCTGTGTTGCTATTTGTCTCTGGAAGAATATATGTTTCACAATAAATTTGGAGAAAAGCTACCAATGTCGATTTTTTTTTTTTACATAACATAGTGTATAAAACCCCTAAGTAATGAACTATCCCCGTCAAAATGTACTCAAAAACAATTATAGACTAGCTTTGTCATTAATTATTATCTCTTTACTTGGTTTTATATATTTCTTTACTTTGTTATTGTTCTTACCAGCAAACTCGCCTTCGGTCTCATCATCATCCATAGGAATTTTCTCGTATTTACCGTGACCAGAGACAACAAACTTGTATTTTTTACCAGACGTGGAACCCTGAAGAGAAATCGAGAAATCGTAAATTACACCACCATGTAAAACCACAAAAAGCACAATCAATGACTACTCATTTTAGTTAAGGAGTGTACAGTGATACTGATGCAGTGATTCATTTTCAGAACCAGATTAAACCATTTCCATAGCATGTACAGTATCAGTTATTTTCATTTCCTACATAATACTGTTTAATTAATTATCACAATATTATTTAAAAAAGAACAACTAAATAGTGTAGTTCTTTTAGGTTTGGTCTTTAAATCACACAAATTGTTAAAAAGCCAAGGTGCGACTGTTATGTTAAGCTAATGCTGATAATGTATGGGGGTCAGGCTGAAAGTGCAGGACAGGTCAAAGTCAATGTGTTTGAATGTCTAGAATGGCAGACATACCCTGGATCTCTGTCCCGGAAGTAAGGAGGTCTCTCCCATGCCCTCCCACATGTTCCTCTTATGCATCACGTCACCGGGCCGCACGTCCTGGGAAACACAAAACAAAAACATGTGTAATGGGGGTAATAAGAAACAGTAACACAACAAGGGCATAGTCGTCCCATGGTCCCTGCCGTTAACCCCCATGCGCTATGCCAATGTTTCCCCATCATTATTGTCCCTCAAATTCATGACTTGTCAGTTGAACAAACAAGGAAATAGGAGACTTCTAGAAGTTCTCTAAGTCATAGTGTTATTTCAGTCCCACTTGAATACTTTTTAGAAGGGGCAAATGGATTGCAGGAAAGGAATTAGTTCAGAAAATCTTTGCTGTAAAGAACCCAAAAGCTTTTGCACTCAAAAGTTAAAAGCAATACAGAGTCAAGCTATTTTTAACAAGTTAATTCCATCCAAATGTATGCAGATGGTTGGAATCAATGATATCCTATATACTATATCTGTATATATCCAGCTTTCTGTCTAAAGATTTGTGGTGAGAGTCAAAACGTCCTCCCATTCCGGATGAAAGAAAACTCCTGCATGACTGAGAGCTCACACCAACTGTTCTTTTAACAAATCCTCCAATATTAAAATCTATGGGCATCATTTTTAAATCAAGACCACTTCATATAAACATACTTTACTTGACAAGACACTGGCTAGAGTGCATAAATTTGAGGCATGTGTGCATCTATGACCATTTCTACTCTGTACCAAGCTGTTCTTAGCGTGTCTTTCATTTTTCTCCACTGGAGTGCTGCACGCGAACCATTGTAAAACTACTCAGCAGCTGCACCTATAAAGACTTGCATGAATTTTACTTCAGGAAATTCCTTCTCGTATATAAATAACGGAAATAATGAGTGCCGTTACAGTGAAGTGGACTTACTGTAGCTTTCCCTGGCACCTGTCGGCCAGCATCGTTGGGACCCTTCACCCATTGCGTGATCCGGTTGGCCACGCCCACTTTCAAACTCTCCGTATCCTGAATATAAATAGACATTTAAATAAGTCAATTTAATTATTTCTTGCATTTATCAGTTCATCTGGTCTTTTTTGTAATTGTGTAAGTATAGTTATAAAACATAACACAAGATTACTAACCATAATTTAGACAACAGTGACAAGGCAGGTAATTATGGCCAGAACTTTATTTCTCAGTCTCAACACTAGCGGTTCTTTTTATTTTCTACTCAACAAATAATGCAGTATATTTCAATGCACAATAGAAACTCAACTCTGTTTTCCACTTAAAATAAACAGTAACACTAAATGTATAAAGACACAAACCAAACCGTTGAAAACATACAGTTTGTGATTCACGATAAATAGCCATTAAAGTAGCCTGTTCTCACCTTACAGCCTGGCGCTTTGGTTGGACTCTGACAAAAAACCTCTCCGGCCTCAAACAGGGTCTTTTTCGTGGCCACTTCAGGTGCACTGGGAAGATCTGTCGGTGCTGCCTTCACTGGCCGAGTCTCACTGGAGTTCTGTAAATAGACAAATGGCCACAGGTCAACACAAATCATAAACAAAACAGTATAGCAGGTGTTAAAAGTCATTTTGTCCTATATATTACTGACTTTTCTATTTCAGTCATTTTAAGTGTCACAAATAATTTAAATAATATAAGCCTTTTTCTACATTAGTCAAAACGATTATTAGGTAAACGGGTTTTAGCTAAAGTAATGGTTTGTTGATACCTGAATTTAGTCAAACTCACATGATTCATGAGCAATTGCAATAAGAGAACAGAGAGACAGACAGTTATTGTGAAACACGTTACACCTCATTTCCTTCATGCCTCAAACATACTTTTCTCTTTTTACGGCACATTTGAGTTAAACCCGTTAGTGAAGTGCTCCATAAATAAAAGTGTCTGCCGTTAATCCCGGATCAAACTGTGAATCAGTGAATCAGCCTGGGAACTGCCCGAGGTGAAGAGCGCGAACAGGGAATGGAAGAATTTAAAAACCCGCTATGAACACAAGCTTGTGTATCTCCGTCCGACACATGCCCCTATATAAAACCAGCACATGGTGATGATGTAATGCCCGGGAGCTTCTGGAAATCTGACCCTCAGCACAATAAAGGGCACAGTGGCGTTTTGTCCCACTCAGCAGATTTGGCATTTTCCTGTAACATGAACCTAGTTGTGTTTAATAATAGGATTTGTTTTCATTACTTTGACACTGCAGACTATGGTCCATACTCATTTACGTATTTTGTTTTTGTCCATTTTTTACTTTACTTTTAAAGCAGAACTAAGTAACTCAGACCCCTAGAGGCCATAAGCGCCACTGCAGGTGTTGTAAGATTTTGCGTTTTTGTACTCATTAATTGTCCGTGAGAGTAAATACTACGCTGACAGAAAAGACAAATGGAGAGAGGAATATTGTACATTGTGCCACAACTCATTTACACAAATCTCATTTGGAGATATTTTATTCCGCTCACACTTGGCTGTAAACACTGCTAAAGTGGTGCTAGCCCGCAGTTAGCTTTGCCCGTTAGCCTGTTAGCTTCTTCATTGTGATTCCATTAGTGTGTATTGGTGCTCCGGGTCGACACAGGTTGCAACTGTGGTTTTCCAGCCAGAGACACCAGGGGGAGATGAAAGACCCCCCAATCATCCCATTAACACTTGTATTACCCCCAGAGGGACTACGAAAAGGATTTATTAAGGTAAATAAGTTACTTAGTTCTTCTTTAAATGGAGATGGATAGTTTCAGTCATATAGAATAACAGAAAAACTGTTCCTTTAAAGAGGTCTATTTGTCCAGCTCTAACGTACAGTAGATTGCGGAGATACTATACAGACTTATATCCGACGGCCTGTGTGCGTGTGCCGCGGACCAGTGGGCATTTTTCCCATCATGCACGGAGCCATATAGCCTCTGCAGTTGGGGAACTGCGGTGGCTGACTCAGACGGCTGCTCTCAATAGGGTCTCATGCGCTTCCTTTGCCCCACGTGTCCGTGACATCAGAGCAGGTCTGGAGCAAGTCAAACAGAAATCTAACCAGCATGCACTGTACGTCTGAGGCGGTGATTAAACCTGGATTGTTCTGGCTCTGGCTCTGGCTCTCTGGCTCATCTAGAACGAGTCTACTCAGTGGTAGAGGAAGGGCATTTGGTGTAATGTTGATGCCAAATCATTGTCATTTGCAACACAGTGTAGTAGACAATGAAGAAGAGCCCTCCAGGGAAAAATGCTAAGACAGAAAACAAAAGCTCTGAAACATCAGCCTCCGCGTAAACACAATAATCAGACAATAGTCCTGAAGTGACCCCACTGTCCTCCTCACAGCCCTTTAGTCCAGCACAGACAGTCTGCGGTAAAACCAGCTGCAGTTTTCATCAGTGGCAACAATCAGCCACTTCATCAACCTCAGGCATTATAACGGAGTAACACGACCCTAGAGTCATTGCCCAGAAAATAACCTAATAAATCTGAAGCTAAAATACACATTGACTATAGAATATATTATAAGGACTATTATTTAAATGTGATTTTGTTTTTTGTTATTGGGCGTGCTTTCTTTGGCTTTCTTTTCATTTTGCAATATTTTAGTTAGTTGGTCGTTGCTACTTTTCTACAGTCCAATTGAAATTCACAGGCTTATTAACAGTATTGTGTACATCACTGACCTCAATGGCGTGGGTGTACTGCTCCAGCTTGTCATCGATCTTGGACGTCACGACAAGGGGTGGCGTCTTCTTAAAACTGTTACTGAACAAACAAAAGGCACAATGAATTAAACCAGGATTTCATGAGGACATGATGTCAACTCTTATTAAGCAGTTTGGCCTAATTATCATCAGTCTCAAGTATAATTAACTGACAAATTTCCATGATGTTCCAAATGCCCCGAGCCAAAGGGAGCTAAAGGACTTAAGCAGGGGCACAGAACACATAGCTAATAACATTGCTTTTTTTCCCCCTGATATGTCGCTCCGCTCAACAATCACAAAACCCATGAGAATGACGTGTAGGTGGATGCTGACTGTGAGTCATCAGGTCGATTTGTGCGTGAATGGAGATCTGTATTTAGTATAGTGTGTGTTTCTGTTTGGATCTGGGAGGAGCTGCAGCTGTCCAAACTCACACCCTCTTCTGAACACCCCTCTATCCCCCCCCCAATCTTCCTTCTCTGAGTTTTCCTGCTGATGATGTCATTCTTTATGACGGGAAACAAGCGCTCTCTGTCCCAAAATGAAATATGGGTCTCAACATGTCTACTGCCAAGACACGCCTCTTCTCTTTTACTGTAATTCTTCTTATCAGACGACAAGTCTGCGTACACCCATGCTCAAATACCAAAATAATGACTGAAATTAAAGAATTGAATAAAACCACAGATAAGGGGCTTTCTTGAACAAGTTTCTCTTTTTATATACACATTTTTACATTTGATAGAACACTCTATCTTGATGCACTAATATTATTAGCAGTGTTAACAGATCAGTATAATAACAGCAAGAGTACAGAGAAATACAAAAACTTTGAACATTACATATTTCACAGCTAGCCAATACATGTGGAGACTGAATGAAGAATGGACTGCTCTAGCACTTGAAGCCTGGCAAATATACTATTACCCAGGTAACATTTTTTGTTTTTTAGAACGTTCTGGGAAAGTTTTTTCTAAGTTATGGGAACGTTGCGTAGAGGTTATTTTTGGTTGTTTGGTGGTTATTATGGAAAGTTTTCTGAACATTTATACAACGTTTTTTTCTGCATAAAAAACGGAAACGTTTTACTAAAGTTATATTTTGGTTATTTTAACTTTCCCCTAACCTTTATTTGCTGCAACCTTCAGAAAACCAAAATCTAACGTTTAAAATTGGTTATTTTAACGTTCTCCTAACGATTGGTAATTTGCAAAAAGCAGACAACATGAGTTATTATTTGTTATTTTGCAGTTCGTTCATATTTCGAAGTCCATTTTCCACTACTTGCCTTGACGATTACACACACTTACATCAGCGCAAGATCAGCAACTAAACCACCATAAGTAGCACTCCTTCCATTGCTGCTCATCTAAACAACCATTTCCAAAACGTGTGCATATTTCAAGCCTCATTCATCCCACACTTTGATTTGCACTCCTCCTCTCGCCGGCCCTCCCTGTGCCCTCTGCCTCCTCTGCTGCTCAGTTCCTGGTACAAAGATTCAAAAACAAAAAATGCCCAGTCGCTGCATCTCTTTCTCTCTCTCTCTCTCCTCTGAGCTGACGATAACTTCTCTAGCGCTTCAGACTGAGCGGAGCCGCCATAGCTCACAGTGAACAAGGGTAACGCAGCAGCGGCCAGCATCTGGAGTGAGTTAAACCAGGCTATAAATCGGGACTAAGTCAATCGAACGTGCCGAGAGGGGCTGGGGAGGGCGCAGGGGCGAGCCTCTTATCTGTGTTTACCTTCACGCAGCAGCTGTTCGGCCTGGGGGGCAAAATTACAGGTCACGGTAAACGCATTATGCCGGCACACGGGTGCATATGAAATCAGAAAAAATGACCTAAGCTGAGTGGTACAGTCTGAGACACCTTCGTACTTACTGAACTTCGCAAAACAAGACATTTTTTTGAAAGAATATCAAAACAGCAATTGTGTAACCTATTGCTCAGTGGTTAGACAATTGCTTTGCTTTGCTGTCAATTTGACGGCGGGAATTTTTTTGAGATTTTCTAGTTGCAGATGTCTGGTTTGAGATGAGATTGCTAGTAGGATCGGTCATGGAGAACTGATAATGCTAACAATACTTGAACTCAAATACACTGTTGAACTATGTGACCCACCATTTGAGACCAACACCACATTGGAAGAGACACCAAGGAAAATAAATAAAACTAAAAAAAAAAACACTCCGGTCCGATCTGACCACTGATGAGGGGTTGTCACCGTCAGGAACGTCTTGACACTAATGGAAATGTATCCTTGGTTAAATCTGATGATAGAAATTGTTCATCTTTCCAGAAATGTTTTGCTGTAATTACATTGTGGCATCAGCCAAGTCCCTCTGCACCCGGAATGATGAATGAAATCTGAACCCCGAATGAGGCCATGGCGTTTGTATAATAGTCCAAATCATGGTTCATTCAGAGCGCTGTGATGTTATGTGTGTATAAGCTCAGGTTCAGCATTTGAGACTAATAGCCCAATCCTTGTGTGCTTTTATTTGCTTTATGACATCTCCTGAGTGTATCCAACTTTTATGGTACTTATTTTTATTGCGTTAAGTCATGCAGGAGCACTCAGGGCATATTCAAGCTTCTGTAAAGTACTGCTAAAATGAAGTCTGCTTTTATTTTTATTTAAGGAAAGGACATAGCAAGTCATCCCATGCACATACATAGCAGTATTTTAATTTGAACTGGCTTACCTCTTTTTAAGTGATCTGTTGAGGGATTCTGTTCTCTCTGTGATCTGAAATCAACACATAAAAAAATAATAAAAATAGGATTTGTTTTCCTGGTGCAGTTGTGCAACAATTAACATAACTAATTACAAAACAAATAATAGTCTATAAAGGCATGTAACACATTATACTGTACATGTCCTGACAAACTGCGGTATGAATGGTGGATTTACAAATGTACAAAAAGCAGCAGATGTGAAGTGAATAACCTCATAGTTTAAGTATTACAGTGACGTGTGGCAAGTAACAGGTTATTTACTGTTCATGAGTCTGACGGCAGAGTTATTTACTGTTCATGAGTCTGATGGCAGAGTTATTTACTGTTCATGAGTCTGATGGCAGAGTTATTTAGTGTTCATGAGTCTGATGGTAGAGTTATTTAATGTTCATGAGTCTAATGGCAGAGTTATTTAGTGTTCAATGGCAGAGTTATTTAGTGTTCATGAGTCCGTTGGTAGTTATGTAAGGGATAATGTATATATAACGCCGGTCATTATCGGGAAAGTAAGTACTGACAGGGCGAACTGGACTCCGACGCGGAGGGGTCTTGTTTCGCCCTGAAGGTACTTACATGTATTTTCCCGATAATGACTGGCGTTCTATACATTATCCCGCTTATTATACGGCTATTTGCCAACTGTACACACACAAATAAACTTCATACACTTTTATGAAGGCAGAAAGGTTTATTTAATGATTGTTTATTTAATGATTTCCGCGGCAAATAGTTCCCAAAACTTTGCGCGTTGCTTGGCAACATTTGTTGATTCCAGGCAGTGTGGCGAGGCTAGTAGCAGCACGGCTAGCTACTTATTGCTAGCCTAGCTACTTAGTTTAAGGTGCAGTTAGAGAGGAGGAATGGTGGTGAATCTCTGGGTAAGTTGAAAGTCGGACTCCCGTTAACTTCACGAGCGATTCCCCCAACTTCTCTTGCAGGGACAGGGACAGAGATAGTGTCCGCTACTACTACTTGAGGAGTGATATGAAAGACCTGACAAGCATGAACTCCATTGCCATTGGCAGTAGTCATCATTTTTTTCAGAAGTCCTCTATCAGAAAATAATGACCGGTAGAACGTTGGAAAATCACATTCAAGTCAATGGAGCGTTCTACTTGCATTGTCAAGGGCCGTATATAATAATTAGTGTTCATGAGTCTGATGGCAGAGTTATTTAGTGTTCATGATTGCAGATGCTCATGTCATGTAGATTTGAAAAGTGTTTGGTGTAAATCTGTATCCTCATCATTTCCATTGAAGTCCACCCCATTGTATTGAGCACAAACCAGCGCAGAGGTGCACAGCTGACATGCAGTGTCATGCACATAGCAAACAAGTGTCATATCAATTTTGAATACAAAGCACTCACTTTCCCTAAAAAAATGTCTGTTTTAGATTCTAAAAAAATCACGCTCAAAGATATTTCACACACATCACAGTGAGATCAACAGCTTCATGTTGCCCTAAACTAGAGTCAATAGTGCAAAAGCCACACAAATGCAAACTTACAGTAGACTGAACTGTTCGACTGTAAAGATATAAAAAAGTTTATATATTGAATTCTGGGAAACAAGATACACAGTTTACAGATCAGGCCTTCAGTCACTTCAGTCAGTGTCATTACCTTGTGAGTAGGGGTTTTGGGACTGAATGGACTGAACGTTTCATCTCCTTCACAGGACGTGCTGAGGCTCTTCATCCTCTCCGCCGCCTCCATCCTCCTCCTCTCAATCTCCTCCTTCATCCGCCGCTTCTCCTCCTTCCGACACATATTGAACAGGTCAGTGGAACTCTTGTCTACACCTGTCCGGCTTGATTATGTCATAATCATCTATGTACATCTATCTACAGATTAACTATAGAGCTTCTGCGCTTGGACTCCGGATTATAAATATGGAACGATTCTATGGTGTTGAGCAGACCTCCTCTTTGGCCTGTCGGTCCTGCTCCTCCCGTTCCCTGCGCCTCTCCTCTTCCTCTCTGACGCGGCGTCTCTCCTCTCGCTTCCTCTTCAGCTCCTCCAGCTCCTGCTCGGCCTCGGCCTGCCTCTGCCTCAGCTGCTCCATCTCCTGGCTCTCCTTCTCCTGGAGCCCGCGGCGGATCTTCTCCAGGCGCTGCTCTGTCTCCAGGATGGCCTCGCTGTCCTCCGGCTCTGCGGCCCGGCTACAGGGAACAAGCAAAGGCGGCTCATTTACGGTTCGAGGTAAGTTCAAGTTTACAAGCGTTACAAACTGATCGACAATCCCCTGGCCGAGGAAGTAATTAAAAGTTGGTCACCAGCAAATTGTCTTCCACCTCCCACAATTCTTTATTTCACTCAGTTGTCAGGAGACCGTACTCACCTGATGGAACGTCTGGTCCAGCTGGTGGTATTGCTGATGCGTGACACTTTCTCTTGAGGCGAAGCGTCTCCGTTTGAGTTCACGTGTTTGGGCTCCTTGTTCGGGATGACTCTGGACGCGTACGATACTTTCACCTCTTTTCTTTTTTCAGCCTGTAGATAGTGAAAACACATTAGCAACGTTTGTACTTGTGGTCTGGGTTTTATAAAGTAAGCTGCGTTATTGTTTAGTCTTCCCCCGATTGTGTGGCAGCAGCAGCTCAATGTCTGGAGTGGGATCTTTGACTCTGAGGAACTAAATGGAACTGCAGTGGAAAACTTGTTTGTTTTTTTAACAAAATCTGACATGTAAATAAGAGAATGAGTCGTGGGTAAACAGTAAATAAGAAAACACCCATGTTTGCAAGTTAGTTTGTGTGTGGGAATCTCTTATGAGCACTGGGTTCTCTGTTGTCTCCTATGGATTTGCGAAGCCTTTCTTCTAATATATATTTATGTTTGTGCCACGTTGCCTGTTAGATAGACGAATATGAGTAGAAATGGTAGCATAGTAATTTCCTCTGTCAGCGGTCCTATCGGGAGACCTCCATACCTCTGTATTTGGTCTGTGGCTCTTGTGGCTCTCCTCCCTCTTTGTCACCTCCGCTCTCCTCCTCCTCTCCTCTTCCTCTTTCACGCTCTCTCGTTCGGCCTGCTCCTCCCGTTCGGCCTGCTCCTCTCGCTCCCTCTCCCTCCTGGCCCGCTCGGCTCTCACCGCCTCCTCCTGCCTCTGCTTTCTCCTCTCCATCTCCTGCCTCTCCAGCTCCTGTTTCTGCAGCCGGGACGTGGTGAGGGACGTCTGGCTCCTCCCCAGGACGCTCCCCTGCCCTGTGTTGGGGACATGCTCCTCCTCTTCCTCCTCTTCGGCTCCGTTGTGCTGCTGCTGCTGGTGGTGGATGAGCTCTTGTTGACGCTGCTGCCTCTGTCTCTCCCGCCGCTGGGTCCAGTCACTGAAGCCCTCGTCTTCTTCCAGAGAGGGGGAGCTGCTGGGCTTGTAGCTGCCGTCCAGTCTGAGGAGAGGAGATGAAAGCATGTAGGAAGTCATCCACTGAGCTGCCACTATTGTTCATTGGTTTTTGAACCGTTGTACGTGTAGCACTGGTGGTATTTGTGCTTGATCAATAGAAACTCAGGGTCATCTGCAATTTTAATTCATTTTATTAACAGATAATTGAATTCATGTTTGCATTTAAGTTAAGAGTAGTTCTAGTTGTGTAAATGGCTTCTCTGAGTCAGACAGACAATGTTTAGTACATTTTTAGGCCTCGTGGTCAATGGAAGGTCAAATATTTAATGAGGTAATACATGGCAAGATTGAGAATTAGAACTTAATACAAATATTGACTTAAACTTATTCACATCCTTCCACTGAATCCTATCATTTTGTCTGTAACTTTCATTATAACCCACAGGGAAATTAGCTCTAAGCATTTGACCCACTTTTTTTAACCAGTACCTCAGGGCAACTCAAGTGACCACTGTACTATACACTATGGGCCTATCACTGACATATTGTATTAACAAGATTTTCCTACTTTATATTTTGGGGAATATTGACTTAATGTGGATGTTTAGAGGTCATTTATCTAAACATTAGCATGTACGTAGGTAAGACGTGACATTTGTAAAGCAGCACATCAGTCGTGTAAAGACTAAAATGGAAGACCAAGCCTTCATTATGAAATGGTAAGAAAACCTTTGCCTTCTTTGCACATTGTGTCTGTATTTTGGCCTTGCAGATAGACAGTACAGACAAACTACTTAATCATGAACGGATTAAGTGATATTCAACTCCATACACCTCCAAGCTGCACAGTCAAAGTCAAGTTTCTATTGAAAGTTTGTGACATGATCCGATCTGTAAATGAGGTTTTAATAAATCTCGCCATCATTGGCTTCTGAACCGCTTGTGTTCCCAGGGGCTGCCCAAAGGAATTCACCCTCCCGCATTCCCCACATGATTAAGACACAACTGCCCCAGTGCATCATGGGAGTCCCTCTTCTTAGAGTTAATCAACCACAAGGAGCAGCTCTGTTTATGTTTCTATGTGCCAACGCCGTGATCCGTGAAGTGCACCGAAACTGACGGGCTGGTGACAGGTGCGCTGTGGATACTGGCAATGGGGGATGTCTGTTACCATTGGACACCTGCCATGAACTAACTGGACACTTTAAGTTTAGATTGTCCATTAGAAGCATTTGTAGGTCATTTAGCAACACAACTGAGGAGGATGTCCAAAGCCTTCAAGAAGGTACACTATTAAGTAATTTTGTCAAGTTATGTTAAAGGCGTAACATGTTAGACTATACTGTAGCCATTAGCCAGCAATACAAAATATGATCCTAATGTGCAGCTAGACACAGATAATGCTATTTTTACAGTGGGTAATCACAGAATGAATTTGGATGAGGACCTAACTTATTTAAATCGCACATTTGGATGTCTTTAGTCAAATAATGTTACAGTCAGGTCTGAGGAGAAGTGAGATGCTAACAACAAAAATACATGTTTGTTTGGTCCATGTTTTTAGACATTTTTCAATGATAAAGATAACTCTAATAAAATAAATGCTTGTATTTTTTGGGTGAAATGTTAGACATTGTGGCTTTAAAGCAGAACTAAGTAACTCATGCCCCTAGAAGCCATAAGTGCCACTGCAGGTGTCGTAGCATTTTGCGTTTTTTTACTCATCAATTGTCCCTGAGAGTAAATACTACGCTGACAGAAAAGACAAAGGGAGAGAGTGATATTGTACATCCAATTACACAATGGAGATCTTTTTTTTTTTTCACTCAAACTTGGCTGTAAATACTGTTTAAGTGACACTAGCCCGCAGTTAGCTTTTTCCGTTAGCCTGTTAGCTTCTTCTTCATGATTTCATTAGTGTGTATTGGTGACACCTACCCAGTGGCAGGCAAGTTGCAATTGTGGTTTTCTGGCCAGAGACACCAGGGGGAGATGAAAGACCCCCCAATCATACCATTAACACTTGTATACCCCCAGATGGACTACGAAAATGATTTATTAAGGTAAACAAGTTACTTAGTACTGCTTAAAGGTGCATTTTTATTATGAATGCGCTTTTTATGTGCATATTTGACCTAGTAGTGACCCAATAGCTGTATGAGTGGTCAGCATGGTGCCTTTACTTTCAATCATGGTTGTCTCGGCAACACTCCAGGATCCATTTTTTGGAAGGTTTTCAATGCTGACGGAGCTCCTCACCAGAAAACCTACAAAAAAATTGATCCTTGGAGCGTTGTCGAGACAACCGTGATCAAAAGTAAAAGCGCCATGCTGACCACTCATACACCCGCTGGGTCACTACAAGGTTAAATATCAACTTTGTTTTGCATGAAAAGTCACACAATGCACCTTTAAAGAAAATATAAGTGGTTAATGACAGTTGTGGACACCAGCAAAAGAGAACTTCTGTTTGACCATGACTCCTGCTCTGACATTGAATCAGTGGCCAATTGTACTGACTTTTCTAACAGTAGGGAAGCTGGTTGATTGGCCAATTTCTTTTTTCATGGTCAAAAGACCTCAGGCAGAACATCTCGATCGTGGCCCCAAAGTAAAGCACCACTTTCTCCAAATTCCAAATTTTAAAGGAATTGGTAGTATTACTAGCCTATTTCAGAGTACTTTAACAATTATTCCATCTCTGATGTGTGTAATAGTATTTCTCTAAATCATCTTAGAGGACATCAGTTCTATGCTGGAGAGCCGGGTTTTGCTGCTGGACATGACGTTACTCCTGGCCTAAGGGTTTAGTAGGTCAGAGGGTGGGTCACATATGCTGGCCACTTTGCTGCCTTCTGTCTCTCCCCGCTCTTCACTCCCTTCCATACTTACCTGTCGTGTTTTATAAAGCTTATGGGCAATAAAATATAAACACATAAATTCATTAATAAACTGTAGATCAATTAAATCAATATAAATGAATAATTACATTTGTGCTAATATAACTCCGTTTGCTGATCTGCCGAATGCCTTTCTTGCTCTCTAGTATTTTCTCTGATTTATGCACTGCACAATATAACTTAAAACAATATTATTTAAGTTAGCAACTTAAATAATATTGTTTTAAGTTATATTAAGTTATATTAAGTTCTTAATAGATTGTAAGACATATGGCCTTCCCATAACAAACTGATCTGAATAACTAATGTCCAGTAAAGAAAAGAAAATATCCTGAACATACCATCCACTTTCCAACAGTTTTATAAATAATACATGCTGCACATTGCAGATTGAAGTCAGTAAACCATCACAGTCACTGTGTTAGTTTGACTCAACTTTCAAACAAAGAGTGATTTTATGAGATTTATGCTCGACCACAAGAAACACTTCATATCTGGAATCAATAAATGGCCTCGCGTCAAACTTCACATCGTTTTTCAAGCGCCATCTTTAAACAAACTTCCAAAAATGTGAGCCGTGAGCTTTGGAGGCAGAAACACCGCTACATTATGACTCTCATGTCTTAACCAAAAGTGTTTCCACAATTACAGGGTTAACGTGTCCCCAGTTCACGTCCAGTGGTTGGTGTTTTCGTTGAGGTGATGGAGTAAAGGTGTTGGAAGCTTCAGCTCATAATTAGCACTTCTGAAATCACAAGTTTTGACTCTGTGGTGTTTTCTTTTTTTTCTTTCTCTCATGGCGGTTGTAAACATTCCTGCGTGCTTTCGTAATGAGAAGCCAGCTGTGCGCCTGTCCTCACATCTGTGCCGCGGGCCAAAAACGGAGGGGTCCCGATGGAAAAATGTGCTTTATGTAATGAAACATTATGCAGAAATAGCTTCTGCAAATATGATTACTTTTTATGCAATTGGATTGCGAGAATAATGTGGATATACAGTATACTGGTAATTTGAAATTGAGACGGCATTGAGTCTGACCCTTGCTAACATCTGTAGTCTTCTGTATGACACAAAGAGGATATAACAATGAACATTGTTGAATAATACCCGAACAAAATATCCCCAAATGATCATCATCGCGAATTAGGTGAAATGTGATATGATCGCTAGAAGACACAATATATCACAAAATGTGTGAACATAACCACAAACAAAAAATGCATGGAAACATGAACTGTGCAAAAGTTCAGTTTTCTATTTTATCCTGTTTTTTAAGTCTTGTTGTGACACAATTGAGGGTAAAAAAGGTATGAATTTTGCGTGTTAAAATGGTTTTGTAAGATTGCAAAAATAGTATGAAATGTTGCATCTTATTTCTCATTTTGTGCTGCCCTATTAAATGACTAAAATATAACCGTATACAGCAGTGCTTAGGTCTGGGTATTGCCAAGAACACAATGTGATATGAATGCCGATACAGAGTTCACAATGTGGTTCGAATTTACGGTGCCTCGATACAATACGAGGCGCGTTGTCACATACTCCATAACGATATATTGCCGGTACAATATATTGAGCATAGCCCTAATAGTTTATACCTCTACAAACAATACATGCAATTCTTGTACTAGTTTAACAGTTCATATTTCAGTCTTCTCTCCTGCTGCTGGACGTGTTTAGAGAACGTTCATGCGCCGTTCAGTTGCGAGCTAATAACTTAAAACGATCGGGTCCCGGTTGTAACATTGTCGTCACGTAGAGCCTGCAATGTGGACAGAAATGGGTCAGGCAGGACACAAAGCAAACAGGGACCACATATGGGCTCAGGACGATGGATGAAGAGACTAAAACTTTGTAGTCTTCCGAACTTAAAGTCACACGCTCACAGGAAGTCGTCTGACATGAGGTGAAATTATGAAAAATGTCCTGGATTTGATCGCTTCCTATATTCCCATGCTAACACGCTCCAGGAATTTGGGACCTGTTTGATCTCTTCTGACGCTGAATTTGAAGAAGAAAAAAACAAAACACCGCGGTCAAAAACTCAGGACTTGTATAACTTTGAAGCCGATAGATGGTAATGTGTCGATTCATCAATAACTAAGTAACTTGGCCCAGAATTGATGTAGCATTTCATTTCATTTCCTCTTACTGCATGCAATACTGGTGTGAATAGTTTTATGTACGCCTGTGTCACTCACTGGCTGTCCTCTGTGGGCGTGTCACTTTCTGGAGACTCCCCCTGCACCGAGCCGCTGTCCTGGAACCTCAGCTCCTCACGCGCCCTGCGCCTGCGCTCCCTCTCCACCTCCTCTGCATCCTCTATGCTCCTCTGGGTTGTCAGTCTGAGCAAAGAGAGGACAGAACACACTGGGGTTAGCAACAATACAGTAATGATGACCATACATCATCTGTGAAGATCAATTGGAATGTATCAGTTTGGACTCACTGAGGTTTATTCAGTTTATTAATTGAGCCAAAAAATATTTAAAGCCACAATGCGGAACAATACAGGTTAAAGTACAATGAGTCTTTCGCCGGAAAAAGGCAAGCTGGTGATGCCCCGCTCCAGGTGTCCTTTAATTATTTCCCCACACCTATAATATATATTTTCAAGCTAAAATATATTGCTTTTGATGTGTTTAATGCATTTTTTTTTTTTTTTTACAACACTAGTGATGATTTTTGCTCCAAAACAAAACCTAATCTCCAAGCAGGATCTTTACCAAAGGCTAAAGAGAAATGTATTATTGTAATGTTTTCATTTTGGGTGGAAAGTTTTTTTTACGTTTCCACCGAGTTACAATGGCTCTCAGGCGATCTAAAAAAAAAAAGCTGGTTAAATGGAAAGGTTTACATCAGTTCCAGGAAAAAAACCTCTAAGCCAAATCGAAACACTAATCAGTGCCCGCTGAGAGGCAGAGTATTTGCTGTGGCGACCCCAGAAGAGAAAAGCCAAAAGAACCAACGCATTAATCCAGTTCATTAACTTTGACTGTTAGCTATTAGCCAGAAATAACCACACTTTAAAAGGGACAATTTGGAAAGTTTTACAATGGAGAGAGTGCGTAGGCGTGGCGGGTAACATCTGCCGGGCCTCACGAAAGAAGTGTAGCTGGTGTTTACCTTGAGCGTAAACAACATGTGCCGCTCACGGCAAGTCCATATGACATCACTGTATCTAATACAAACACCACTTATCTTTATTTACATTGGCAAACAGAAAATATTGGCCATTTTTATAGTTTTAATATGCAGAAATATGATATACCGTTATAATTAAGAGGTTTACATTTAATTCATTGGGAGTAACTCAATCACCATTATCTACACACAAAAAACAGTACACAAAACAAAACAAAAACTGTATATCCTGTAAAGACTTATCACCAAAACCCACAATATTTTGATTGAAATTGGCAATATTTTGTTTAGTTTTCTGTTGTGTGAAGTCATATCAAACGAATTTCCCCAAATATCATAGATACTCTGACATTCTGATAGTCGACATTATTGTGTATTTGCTTACACAACTTGCTGAAACATACTTCCTGCATTTATTATCAATCCATCATGCGTGTTATTGTGAGGTCTGCATTTGTCTCGGAAACATCTGCAATGACAAAAAGCCTGTGAAAACCTCAATCCAGATGGGAACTTGAGCTGGTCACATGGCTTATGTTGCAGTGATTGATCAACCAGAACGAAGCTTCAGCGTTTACCTCAGGGTTCTCCATGTGACAGGAAGTCAAAGGCTGTAGTCAACCATTTCTAAGGGGCTCGAAGACACAACAAACTGGGCCCTTGTAGACATTTATCAGCAGCTCAAGCCTCTTAAGTCGAGGTTCCATTGAAACAACATGTAAGAGAAGTGGGAGCGATTTGTAATAGTGTCCCAACTTTACTTGATTTGAGCTCATACCTACTGTCCAAAACCCCTGGACTAGAGGTTCGATCAGCTCCATATGGACTGAGCTATCACGTTACAGCCCTCACATCTGAGTCAGACCCGATAGGCCCCATCTGCTCTGACTTCTCTCTCCGGGAGAGAGTTCCAAGTAGGTGGGATGTCCCGTGACCTACGACCCTTAGTACAGATAAAGCTTTCATCCAACAGTAACAAGCTGCAGCGTCCCCACTTCACTGTGAGTCAGCAGAAACAAACACAAGAAGTGAGTTTAAACACGCTCTGACAAGATCGTAGGTTGAGCGCTGACCACTCAGCCATCGTGGAGAACAGGATTCGAACCACCTTCCAGTTACAGGACGTCCCTTCTACATCGCATGCTACCCCAGTAAGGGACAATGTTAATAGAAAGGACACAAATAATTGTAATTTAGGCTGAAGCTAATTACAAAGACATTTTAAAGAGCAGAGAATTGCGTAATATAACAATTAGTTTTGCCAAAGTTGCCCTCCAACAATGAGTTCATGGTTCATCTGACTCATAGATTGGATCATTTTGGCGTCAAGAGTTCTTTCAGTCAAATTTCGCAAAGATTTGGCATCTTTACCGACGATTAACTGGTTCTGTTCTGGCTAAGAGCAAACATAAAAGTAACTTCAACTCGCACTTTTCCTTTTCAATGTGCCAAAAGCCTGCGTTTCATCATTCTTTTTGGTTAACCAGAAATTCATATGACATTGACATCATACTAAGCAATCTGTTTCTTATTAGGTGTTGTTCATTAGCCACAGCGGGTCGAGGACTTTTCAATCTTATCCGTGTCTGTACAATTTCTCTTGTGTTGGCGATGCATGAGGGTCCACAAAGTCTCTATGTCAACGTATCGCTCAAAAAAGGGCGTCTCCCACACCACCCCTTTGTGACAATGGAAAATGTCAAAGGGTCATGGAGAGATGAGAAGGAAAATTGCCAAAGACAGAGAAAAGATCCCACTCGGTTCTGTGCAGTAAACAGTAGCAGATGTGCGGAGAAGTAAAATAAAGCCGCTCAGAACTGAAAATGTAGTTATTGTTTTAATAGCGGATAATAGCAACACAATGCTATCAGCGACTTCCTGTGAGTCCCGTGTGTCCTTCCTGTGGGTCGGGTCAGGTGATCAAACAGGAAGTGAACGAGGAGGAAGTAGCTGGCGAGGCCTGGACACAGCTGGACGCAGGTCAGATTGTGTTTTTCAGCAGGGATGGACCAAAAAGGAGTTGTGCGTAGACAGTGAAAAGAGAGTTCAAAAGTGTCTTGTGATGACATTGGCTACAAATGTGGTAAAGAATACCGTTCATTAAGCCACAATTTAAACTGAAGACGGCAAATATTATGCATAATTGTGGCTTATAAACCTGTGCTACATTGGTTTTGGTAAAAAAAAATAAGGTTAGCGCACCCTCTGCTGGCATGGTCAAAACCGTATGTAAGCCTCCATTTTGACTTGCTAACAAATCAAAGACTCGCGTAGTTTAAGTGTATAAAAGCGGTGATGTTTAAGGGGGACATTTTCAACATCTCTCAGGGAAAGTAGTTCAGGTTTTAGAGATTAAAGCGCTTCAGCTGTAGAAGAAATAAAGGGAAACAACATGGCTAATGTCTCAAAAAAGTTAATGTTTTTATGCAACTTTTTATGTGAAAAAAGAAGTTGATATTTGTGTGTTTTTGACCTTGTAGTGGCTCAGCGGCTGTATGAGTGGTCAGCATGGCGCTTATACTTTCCATCACAGTGGTCTCTAGGACACTCCAGGATCAAGTGTTTGTCAGTTTTTTTCTGCTGACGAACCCTCTCACCAGAAAACCTACAACACAATTGATCCTGGAGCATTGTGCAGACCACTGTGATTGAAAGGAGAGGTGTCATGCTGACCACCAGCCGCTGGGTCACCACCAAGGTCAAATACACACAAATATCAACTTTTTGTTCTTGCAGAAAAAGTTACATAATTCACCTTTAAATTACACTAATTATAGATCTTCATATCAAGCTCTAGAGATCCTGTATGCAAACAATAGAAGGCATTCTGTACCGTCTATCTATGGTCTGAAAACCCCCTAGATAGACAGTTTTGGTCTTGGCAAATTGACCGTGTCCACACATGTGTAGAGAGTTGGTTCAGCGGATCGTGTGGTGAAAGACGCCTCCTCTGCCCTCTCATTTCTCTTCCTCTCTGTCCTCATCGAAGGAGGATTCTGTCATCTTTGGCTCCAGGACAAAACTGATTCAGACAAAAAATGACTGTTTTTAAAGTACCAGGATTAGCTCTGTTTCCTCTGCGCCCTCCTGGTTTTAGGGTCTGCAGTCTTATCGAAACCATTTCATTCACTCGTATCATCTAATCACAGCACAAAGTCAGCAGCTTCTACAATACATGGCTGGCCTGTGCTGCAGTTGGGGTTACATTTCCTTTTCTGATAGCTGCAACCAGGGTCCGTCTTGCTTTTTTGCTTACTTAATCAAAAGTCACAGCATTGAGAAAGTAGAACTTTTTTTTGGCATATTGATTTTGCTCAGCGGTAGCCGTTCTTTTGTTCGGCTATAAAAAAAACAGGAACAAGATCTGGCATGTTGCACTTCCCAAGGTTTCTAGGATGACAAAAGTGCCCTTAAGCCTCTGCACTGACGTTAGCATATGGTTGTGATGACACACCTGCACTGCTAACCAGCCACTCAGAACTATCATAGCGTGAGATCGAAGGGAAAAGGGACCCACGGTTCAGGGACACACAGACGATGAGGTCAACTACTAGAATTATATTATATTCTGTGGCTGCGCTGTGGACGCAGGCCCAGTGTCCAGACTTGTGGGATTACTGAAGGAGTATGTCCAAGTTTGTTAAGGTTCAAGGAGTTTGGGAAGTTTGTAGAAAGTGAACAGGAGAAGAAATGTCCTCAGTGATTTGAAACGCCTGAGCTGTCATTTCAAAACACTGTTAATTCAATATGAAATGGTGTCCTGCTATGGAATGCACAGTGGGTGTGTTAGCTGGATGTTGAGGCTGGATCAAGTCTTCTGAGATAAGAATTGATGCGAGTAGAACCTAATTTTTGTGATTAGATATGACACAGGAGGTATAGCATCTACAATGTATGGAGAATTCTACAATCTCTCCAATGTCACTATACAAAGCAAACAAGACATGGAGGAACGTGTACTAAATAACAAAACTAAAAATGAAAGTGCATTAATTAGTGAGAAGCTATAGTTCTTTACCAGCACTTATACCGGTAAAGACTTTTTAGTGAAGATAGAACTGTAAAAGCATTATGCACAAAGTGAGAAAAAACATTTCCAGCTTCTTAGCCTAACAGGAAACTACAGAGCTTGCCTGCAGCTCATCAGTTACTTACTGTAGCTTTGTCAGAGATTATAAACCATTAAACTCCATAGACACGGTGTTCATTTGCATCATGAAATAAGATTTCCTTACAATCACAATCATGATGTTTATAAAAATAGCCATTATGCACTCAGCTGGTGGTCTGCCTCGGTCTGTTTCCGCAATTAGTTCACTTCATAGCGAAACACGTACGTCATCTGATCACATCATAGAAATCAGAGCACTGCCTATTTCCACAACAAACAGGATGAAAGCCATGCACCTGGCAGCCTCACCTCAGCCACATGTTGTCAATCTACTAATTTACTACTGCCGGAAAACGGGTGAAAGAGACATTCGCTGCTGGGAAGGGTATAAAAAAAAAATCACAAAAGCGTTACAATTTCAGCGGCTCTTTTGTCTGCGCACACATGCTGTCATTGGGTGGTTGAGTGACACACTAATAACATGGTTTCCTCACAGAGACTAGAGACTGGGGGGAGAGAAATGGTTCAATGAAGTCATGTTTGTGTTGAAACACGTTAAGGGGGACATCCGAGATCACAAAACGTCCATGAAAGAAAAAAAAGAATACAGGTATGACTGAAGGAAGGCGAGCGAATGGAAAGTGCTGTGGTGACAAAAATGACTCAGGGATAATGAGAGGGCCATAGCTTGCTTTGATTTAAAACTAGGAAGACTTCATTAAAAGGTAGGAAACATGTGGCGTGCACTCTTTAAACGTTCACAACTCAGGTAGCTTTTGTTAGGCACCAAGCGAAGGTAAAACTGATCCAACTCAACCTTGTTCGCCATGAGGGGTCAGCTTTACCAACTTTTTGTATGGACACTTCGTTTGAAAGTGCCACGGAACTCCAGAATGCTCTGAGCTTCATGTAAAACAGGCCTGCAATGGCACTGATATCAAAGTCAATAGAAGTAGGAGACCGAGTGTCCGGACAATGTAGTTTTGTACTATGCTGTTAATGGGCTCCTTGACTACTGACAGAAGATCAATAGTTAAAGCTCTTGAAACTTTATGATTGTAAGATATAGGGATAGAAGCTGGCCTACACTGGCCAAGTCTACAGACTGGCCAAGTCTACATTGCACTATTTACTCAAGCATTATCTTAAAAGTTGTAGGACAAAGCATTTCCTCATGTTTCTGCCTCAAAATGTTTTTCCCTTGCAATTGTCAATGCCAAATCAATCAATACCCAACTTTTTGGACAGTTTTTAACTCGCCTAATGCTATATTGATGCTGTCATTTTGTACTCCATGCACTCATTTGGATGGACAGATAAATAAAAGGAAATGGCTTACTAACCACTGTCTATCTCATCTTATCGCAATCGCTATGTTATGTTAAGACTTTTTTGCAGCACTTTAAGCCATGCTGCGCAACATTTCACCCAAAAATAGAATACAAAATTAATAAACAAGATTAATAGAATAAAATATGTGCACATGTTTAGTGCTTTTTGTGACAAAGCAACAGTAACTTGGAATGTTCCGCAGTGTGACTTTAGCAAGAATGTAAAGAAATTAGGAATCTATGATGGCGACAATCCATTGCAGTTCATCCAACGAGCGCAGATTCAAAAGAGACCTCAAACTGTCAAACGAAACCGTTTATGGACATTGTCTGCATCACTGAAGAACTTTTGTCCCCTCCAAACAAACAGATGGACTTGTGTTGTTTAGTTTAGGATGTGTTGGTCAAACATGGATTGGACCAGAAGAAAGCAGCGCTCTGTGTTTCCAAATCTTTCCCAAATCCAAACATTCTAGGGTTTGAAGCTTGGATCAGAAAAAACCTTGGGACGTAGGCGTGCTATTTGTAGCTGTTTAACAAATATAACATGCATGATCAGCATTTTCCAAGTTTACGAAAATCCTTCAGTTTCACCAGAATAGTAATGTTGGGGAAAATATGTTGGAAAGTTGGAGATTCTTTTCATATGTAATAACTGGTTTGGATAATCCTGTTGGTTTAAAGCAACAGTGATGTAATATCGAACGCTGCGTAGCTCCAAATTACAAGCTTTGAAAATGACCTTGAATGTCGAGTGGTTAAGGGTTTTTACATGGACACGGAACACTGTTTCAACCTCAGTGTCATGGGTTTGAATTTGCTGAATGTGTCTTGTCACCCCTTTTTAACCCTGGGCTGTCTCTGTCTAATAAAGCCTATGGACCAAACATGTTTTATTGCTGACACATGGCATGGGACAACTAGCCAAAAGCAGGTGGATTTCTATTTTTACTCCGTCTAGCCTCTTTCGCCAAGTGGGTTTTATTCCAAGATCATCTTAAGTTTTGCGATTGAGAGTACACTTTATTTTCCGACACAACAAGAACATAAAATAAGATTTAAAAAACCTCCATGATGACATCGACTGCCAGCTGTCTCCGTCTCTTTCAGGTCTTGCTGATTAAACCCACCTTGAAACAGGAAACCTCGCGTGTTTACTTTCCCTCATGTCCTCTTAATGCAAGGCGACCTGAGGAGGCATGGGCTTCGGGGGTCTGTATGCCACCCCCCTCCTCCTGGGGCATTCCTCAGTTAGTCCCTTATCTGGCCCTATCGTAAACAGTGAGAAGAGAGGCTCATGTGTGGGGGATCTAGGGGGCAGAGGTCACGATGGATGGTTTAGTGTGGGTCTATGCCTCCTGGAGATGACATCAGTGCTGGGGAGGGTAAGCTCGAACCAGGTGGGGCTGTAAAGGGGGTATTTATCCTAGGGTAAAGATGAAATAAAAATGAAATCTGGATAAGCAGCACTTTGATGATAAGCCTGTAGTGTGCTCTGCATTTACTGTAGAGAAGAGTGATAAAAAGCATGTTCGTGAGTATTTTTCATTTTTCACACTCAAAGAAAAAACTTAAAAAGGTGAAGAAATATGTGGTTGGAAGGGAAGTGTTTTTCTTTTGAATCTGAATTTCTAATGTACATTCATAAAAAGATTGTCCTCTTTTGTTGTTGATGCTAACGTTGGTTTGCGTGGTCTACTCTCTTTCTCTATGAGACGGGGAAATGCTAGTATCTCAACTTTTTGCAATTTACTCAACTTTGCAAAAACTCACTTTTTGCACATTAACCAATATATATTTGTGTAAGCTCTCAGTAAGAGAGGGTTTCATGGTAGACCAGACCACTCCCCCGAAGAGGCTTTTTCAGCAACCAATTATCGTCGATTTATACTGATTCAGCTCGATTTATACTGATTCAGTAAGGAAGAAGTGGCAAAGGAAACCCCTTTCCACTGGATCGCTAGTCGCTGTTCGAAACAAGAGTCTCCACTTTGAGGCAATAAAGTTTTATTTAATCTACTAAAACAACCCAGTACAGATGATAGCTGGAGAACTTTTGCCTACTATACATGCGTTTCCAATGACATCACGCATAGTTCCGGTATCCATTTGAATACCGAAGTAGAATTATGCAGTACTACAACATGTAACAAGATCTCTACTCAGGATGAAAATGAAAGACAACTGATTGACAGTGGCATTTTTATGTACTAATCATTGCTCAAGAAGATAACAGTAAAAACACGGCCCAGAGAGAGTACGTTTATGTGATATAACCAGCAAATGTGGCAGACGTAGCAGCACTGTCTGTCGAGCTACAGCAGGATTTACTAAAGATCTGCTTCACTCCTCAGACTAAATTAACCCATCAAAGAGGAAACAGAAAACCTTTCTCTGATTTTTACAGTTTGTCATGTCGACAGAGTCTCGGTCTAAGTCAGTGTTTAAGCTGCTCAAGACGTTAGCATGCTACAGGTTAGCAATTGTCAACCACTGACCATTGATTCAATCAACTGACCATTGATTCAGTCAACTGACAGTTGATTCAGTCAACTGACAGTTGATTCAGTCAACTGTCAATGGCTACAACACATGTGTGGCAAACATTTATGAATTTGACACACTGTCTTCTCAATGACCCACAAAAAGGCTTAAAGTTTAGTCACATGTTGTATCCAAGGCTAGATGTTTGGAGTGTGGTACAGGGCTTTCACTTGGAGAGGTTGGAGCTGAACTGTTGAAGATAAATGCTAACCAATCGCATGCTAACAAGCTTAAACACTGACTCACTGGTTTCTTCACATAAACGTGCGCTCTCTGGGCCGTGTTTTTACAGTGCCTTGCGAAAGTACTAATACACCTTGAACTTTTGCACATTTTGCCATGTTTACAATCCTAAACGTAAAGATTTTATTTTGAAATTTTTACTGAAAGTTCACACACAAGTAACAGACAACTGTGAAGTGAAAGCAAAATGATACATGATTCTGTTATTTTTCAAAAAATAGAAAAGTGAAAAGTGGGGCGTGCATAAGTATTCATACAGCATGACTTAATACTTTGTGGAACCCCCATTTTGCTGCAATAACAGCAGCAAGTCTTCTGGGGTATGACTCTACAAGGTTTGCACATCTAGAGACGGACATTTTAGCCCATTCCTCTTTACAAAACAACTCAAGCTCTGTCAAATTAGAAGGAGAGCGTTTGTGAACAGCAGTTTTCAGGTCTTTCACAGATTTTCAATAGGATTTAGGTCAGGACTTTGACTGGGCCATTCTAACACATTAATATGTTTGTTTTTAAACCATTCCATTGTAGATTTAGCTTTGTGTTTAGGCACTGTACTGTTATCCTCTTGAGCAATTATTATAAGTACATAAAATGCCAATCAGTTGTCTTTCATTTATATCCTGAGTAGAGTTATTGTTACATGTTGTAGTACTGCATAATGCTACTTCAGTATCAAAATGCCCGCCATAACAACAAAAGTCACATGACTATAGATACAGATGGCATCTTTGGAATCGCCCATGGTCATGTTTGAAGCAGTTGGGGGGGAAAAACAAAGAGAAAAATTTAAACTTTCTATAATTACGCCAAAACTACTTAAACAAATGTTGAATTATGAATATAGTTGTCTACCCAATAAAGATACAAAGACATGGAGAGGAGCAAAGTGGTTCAACATCCCATAATTTCAGAAATGCATTACTTCCTTGCTTTGATTGTTAATGTAAATATTGTTTTTAATTTTGGGGTGGGCGCTTATAAGCTTTTGTTTCGGCCCACTCCCTTTGAGCAGACTTACTGCTCAAATAAATAAATAAATAAATAACGGAGAATGCTAGCATGATGTTTCATGTTAGCATCACGCTACATGCTAACGTGAACTACAACTGCCGTTTTTTCGCTTCTACTGAACAATCTGCTGTGAAAAAAAATCCATAAGGGCCCGATTTAAACTTTATTTGTGCGTTATAAATAAGTTTATATTCCGCCAGAAAAGGGCTGAAAAAAAGTGACAAAATGTGTTTCCCAAAACATACTTCCATCCCCTCAGCGATGCCACGCCCCCTTGTGTTACCCGTGTGTATAGGGCAAACTTAGAACAAATGTCATACCTATCTAAAAAGTTTCCTGTCCTTCTTTCAGTTTAAATTACATTACTTTGGGTGGTTATCTTGTTATACTGAGAATGTTTTGATGCTGTAGCTCAGTACAAGCATTATCACCTTTCACCCAATGTCACATTATTCATGCAGACAGAGTAGATTTACAAGTTTAAACAAGCGAAAGCCACAAAAAAAAAAAATGGAAGCAAAGAAAAGCCATTATATTGTACATTGTCCTTTGTATTGTCATGTTTGTAAGGCTTTACAGGTATTACAGAGGTTTAGGCAGTGACATCATGCTTCACCTTGGAAACACTTTTTGGCCAAACACTCTCATTGTTGCAGAGTGCATTAAGGAGCTGTTTTGATTAAGTTCCCAGCCAAGATCCAAGGGAAGTGAGAGAACACGGTGTATGCCTTTGGATATGATTTAATGTTTTTTTTACATATTTGAGAAGCTACAAATGTGTTGCACTGGGCATTGTATGGAATTGTTTGCTATGGAAACATCACGTGCACCGTGCGTGTGTGTGTGTTACAAAAACACCTAGTAAAAGTTGACAGTGCACTAAAACCAGTGTGAACTTAATATTGAGCCTGTTCCTAATTAGACAAGGCCATGTGTAAAACAGCTGGGAACAAACAGAGTGAATTAAAGTCAGTTACAAGCCTGCTAATTTGCAAAAAGTGGAAGTGGATCTAACTTCACAAAAAAGCAACAATGAGACGTGAAAGTGCTGGTTTTGAAGATGATCCATCCCTTGTTATAGGTATGCACTTTTACTTGAGCCATTCATAACAGGGTTGAGACCAATTTTGTAATCACTGTTAAAAAGTATCTGAAATTATTATCTTTCTCTGCAATCGTTCCAAAGTGTTGCACATGCATGGACTGTACACCTTGTTAGATTTCAGGCTAACTCTTGATCTGAATTGATATTGTTTATGACTATATTGTCCAGTGCTGGATGAGCTTTGTCTGTTCATAGTACAATGACCAGTTAGCAATTTGGAGATATCTGACAAAAATAGTGACAAAGGAATATGTTAAGACCCTATAAGACAGCTAGGGGTCTTATTGGGTCAAGAGACGGGATTTTACTATTACAGCATCTATTCAAGTGGAAAATTTGGTGTCTTTCCGAGTTATTCTAAGTGCAGATGTCGTCGCCATGATGTAAGAAAAACACAATGAATGAACTCTTTATTGTGAAAAATTAGGCACTTATTTGTTCCCATGAGAAAATATTGCGAAATGTTTGAAAGTGTTACCAAACGATGCAGCGTCAAATCCATTACAGACCTTAAGATGACGCAAAGACTTACCATAAAGTCATGACAAATTCCTAATATTTCCCAACGCTATAAGCGAGTGTGAGTCTGTGTCTCGGAGCCGCAGACGTCATGTAGTGTTTGGTGAATGATGTAATGCTTTCTGGCTGGTGCCATCTGCTGAGTGGACTGAATCAGAGGACGCGCCTCTTCTTACAGCTGTTATCTGTCCCATAACTCACCGTGAGTCACCCCAAAAAGTTTACACTAACAGCTCTCAGCAAGGGGCGTCTCGACGGGATTCGAAGCCAATGACACATCCATATGTGTTTAGACTAATCGATAAGTCACACGGTACGAAGCGAGCCAGACTTTATGACACTTGTTTTGGTCACACAACTGTCTGTCAACTTTTGAATCATCACGACAGGAAATAATCACATGAGACAATTTAGAGACCAACTTTATCCAGAAATCTAAATAAGAAGCATTACCCTCCAATAAAGAGCTACATAACCAAATACTCCCTAGCTTTTATGTATTTCAAAAGTATTCAAACTCTTATGTTACCTTGTTAGCTTATCAATAACTCAACTTTTGAAGCATCAACCTCCCCATTGGAATCAATAATATTCTTTGTTTCTGTTCCCTCGCCCAGTATTCACTGTGTATCCGTCTTTGTTCTTTGACATATCTGCACAGAAGGTCGAGCGCGGAGCCAGTTTGATAAGGCCTAATTCACTTGATACATGCGGTTTCCATCATGGGCCGTTAAGATCAGTACGTACAAGCTTTGAGAGGAGATATAGAGGAGACAGGACGTGCCGCCACCCACACGACAAAAGCCTGTCCCCAGTGACCAAAAGACCTTGGGCTGGGGTCGTGACACCATTTCCTCCCTGGGATAGAAGCCCCCAAGTAAAATGAAACTGCTTTAAAAGTCAATGTGTGCCAGTGTTTTTACAAAGCCATATTTAAAATGTGTATGGTAAAAATAGGGCTGGTACGGTTAACAATGCCAGTATGATATTGAAAACAAAGTTTAGGTACTACTGGTATCAAAAGAATAAAATTACAGAGAAAAACAAAACAAACAAAAACTAACTATCTTTAGAGACCAAGCTTTGATGCCTGTGGGGACCAGGGAGTAAGGAGTTTAAAATAAATAGTCTTTTATGGAATAAATTAACATTACTGTTCTGTTTTCTGATTCTAGTAGACAAATATTTTAGTATAGGTATCGCAAAAACGTATCGTTCAGGTATCGGTATCGTAAACCAAGTATCATCAAAGTACGATTTGGTGCCCAGCCCTGACTGGAGCACAGGAAGATGAAGTGTGCACTGTGCTGGCATTTTGTATAACTCAGTATAATAACATTGTATAAGGAGTATTTTCTCAACCCATACATTATTTTAACTTACAGTACAAATACAGAGGCAATGTTGAGTTGTAAAAGCGTGAATGAACAGTCATGAACTAACTGGGACTTAGACTTAGTCAAAACAACAGTTTTAAAACAGGATGAAGCCAGGCCCCAAACTGCACATAATAGGATTTCATTTGGGGTAAGCCTAAAATGGTCTTAACCTGGTTTAAATTGGGTATAGAGCGAAAATAAAGCTGGACACAATCAGTGCCAGGAAACCAGCATGAGACCAGTACCCAACCAGGATTTAACCAGTTTGGATTTGACGATTGTGACTGGGAATTGGGCCTTTGAATGGGTCAATCTCATTTGTGAAATGAGATGTATCTTTTTGTTTTATGCAGTTTTACACAGATGTATATGAACAAACCCAAGATAAAGACTTAACAGCAGAGTGGGCAACACAGGAGACAGCTTTTTATTGTAAAAGATTATTGTGTTCAGATACACACATTTCAAAGGCCCAACTCCGAGTTTGGATTATTTTAATAGAAAATCTCTCAACGATTTGTTCTCAGAAAGTATGCGTTACCAGATTGGCCTCTAGGCCTAAGTGAAGAAGATCCGGTTTTGTTGAACAGCTCTTTGAAATTATTGGATCACAAAGATTCAGCTCCCAGTATAGATCTATAAACCATATTATCACTATGCAGAACTACACAAAGTAAAGTCTGCTTTACACCCAAACTATGTGGTAGGTGCTGTACCTGAAAACAGTTGGAATACCTCTACTCATACAATCCTGGTTTGTTTTCATTGTGCTGTGATCATCCCTCGACCACCACAACAATAGAGATTAGAAAAACCGAATGCATTGTGCGTATTTCTGTTTTTATATTAATTAATGCTGAAAGTAAGTCCATTCCAATCCTCACCAAATCTGCCCCAAAACCCCAAACGACCCAAAACAGTGGCATTAATCCGTGCATGGTGTTCCCCGTCACCTCCATTGGGCAAACAGGACCCTGTCAATCTGTTTTTTCTGTCTGTTTGGTCAATCCAGGAGGAAATCCCCAACAAACAAAGAGCCATAGAAACGGTGTGTCTACTGTTTACACATCATCACTCTGCAAATGTCAAGAAGACGCCAAACACTGTCGTACTTAAAAAATAAATTTAAAAAAGGTATGGTATAGGTGCAGATTCTAGTAAATTACAGACATATTTTTCCAAATCATTTCCATATCTTCTTGCTTTGTCCACAGAATACAGTCAGGGGTCATATCAGTGAAAAACATGTGAAATGAAGGTGAAAATTAAAGAGAAGGTCTGGGCCAGGGCTGAACTAGGTAATACACTGACATCCATAGGTAGAGTTGTGAGAATTAAATCTTATCAGCTAAAAATGCCTAGAAATACTTCAAAATATCTTCTTACTACCCAAATTCTATCCTACTTTGTCCATTATCACCATCACTATCAGCCAACTCAATGGCTTCCCTCCATTACTGTTAGGTAAACAGAGATTCCTTAACAAAAACTACCATAGAAACAATACCAAAGCTTAAACATTGACACGGACTTTGCATCCAAGACAAACAGAAAACATTGCACTCACTTCAACAGGTTTTGTAGCCCCTGTTTGCTGGAATTCCTTCTCACTATAGCGTGGGACATTGTGGCGGTGTGTAGATAGATGGTCACTTAGGCAGTATAGGGAACCCCGCAATAAAAAAGAAGACGTCCCGGGATAGTTTGCCCTCCTGTCTTTCTGCGCTTGTGCGATAACACACACACACGGGCTGCCTCTTCCTCCCTCGCGGTGCGCGTTGGGAATGTCACTCTTGCTTCGGTGCACTCCCCCTTTTTCTCTACGGGAGGCTGGGTTTTTCGGACTCCCCCGCCCCGTGCAACCCACTCCCACTGTCCTACATGTGGTTTTCATTGAAGATCTCTCTCTCTCTCACTCACCCCTCGCAGCAGCAGAAGCGACAGCGGCGGGGCCCGACAAAAACCCTCCCTCTCTTTCTTCATAGTTGTTGTTTTTTTTCTTTTTCTTTTTTGTCTCTTAACTTCTCTGTCCTGAATGGGTCATGTGGTCTACCCTGGAGGGGGATGAAACAAGATACCCCTCCTCACAAAGAGAGAGAGAGAGAGAGAGAAACAGTCTACTAGGGCTCTCACAACGCCGCCCCGTACAAAGACATTTTAATCTCCGAGCAGATTAGCAGCATGGAGAACAGTAGTGTTTAGCATGTTATGTCAATACGGGGCGATAGAATGCGCAAAACAACACTGGGAGATTAGACTTTTTACTGAAGGATTTGATCAGCTTCGAGAGGAAAGATGTTTTAGACTTGGCCGTACATTATCCATAGTGCAAAGAGGTACTCAAATGCACTCAAGTAAAAATAACTGCTGATTAAACTATCATTAGTAATACAATGTTCTAAAAAGTATGATTGCGAACAAAAAATGCCTCGATGAGCACACAACTCTATTAGTCTAGATGTAGAGTTTGTCAAATGTGGAATGGAAGTGACACGTAAGACAATTTATTTCATCAGAACACTGTTAACACAATCATAGATCATCATAGATAAAGCAAAAAAAACACACTATGGGCCAGATCTTGCCCCGCTTCTAGTGAATTGAGATTTGCGCAAGTGCCGGAGCTATGCACTATGCACCTTCGCCACTTGCGAGAGGGTGTCGCAAGAGGAGGTGACCTCTCTGATGGGAGCACCGCTGACATTCATTTCCTCGTTTACATCGCGCTGCCTTGGTTCTTTCTCAAGTATTACAGGCTCTCACAGGTCAAACTAAACACTTTATTTACCCAATGGCCGCTGGCTGCTCTGCTTTGTGACCGCAACACTGGAGGCCGCCATTGCTCCTCCATTGCTGTAGTACCTCCATTTGGCCACTAGGCCCCCATTGAAAAGCATTGGAATTTAGACACGTTAAAAACAACTTTAATGCCTGGTTTCAATTTTTTCAACACTTAATATGGCTACATATTCCTCCTGAGATAATGCTGGGTTAGTCAAAAAAATAGAAACCAGGCTGGTTTTCGAAAAAAAAAAAGTTTAATCTCCTACTTAACGGAGGTCGGACTGTTGGCATTGGAGCTGCGCGAGCTACACGTCACGCAAGGGCCGAGTCTACAGTGAGATCCCGCCCTTTTGCCCTTATTAGGAACATGCTTCGTCAGAGCTGGGGAGGAGGAGTCTGTAAATCCGCCATGAATTCCCCTTCGAACGTGGTCATTGTGGTAAACGGGGAGGAGTGAGGAGGAGCTGTCTATTCTTTTAACAGTCTATGTATTTACCCCATCGTGAGCTAAACAATGTTCGAGAGATGTAGCCTATACCGGTCCCGCTGTGGTTGTAAACACAAATCAAAACAAATGCACATGTCCCCCACAACCCCTGTCCCACGCCCCTTCCCTACGGTGTCTGATTGGAGGATAAAGCGTTTCTCCACCCCATTACTTCCCACTTAAATACGCTAAGTCTAGGAGCTGCAAGATCACAAAGTGCGCTCCTACTCAGCGCAAAATGTTACGCTATACTCTGCGATTTGAAACACAAGATCGGGCCCTATGTGCCCAAAGAGGTCACCTGAACATCCTCAAAGACCAGGTTGTTCCATGATTTCTTCTGATCCCTGATGAAAAGTTCAGATAGTGTATGACCATCCATCCATCCATTTTATCCACTTGTCCGTTGCCGGGTCGTGGGGGCAGCTGTTGGAGCTGCCCAAATCACATTGCCCCAGCCCCTATGGCTCCTCCTGCAGGTGGTGGGTCCACAGAAGGACGGCCTCATGGTTCTAACCGGGCCTGTTGGTCTCTCATACGGGGCTTCCGTCACCTAGGACCTGCTTGCCATGGGAGACCCTACCAGGGGCACGAAGCCCCTGACTACAGAGCTCCCAGGTCATCGGGCGTCAACCCTTCACACGTAAGGGGCGGTCCGGAGGGGACGGTATGTCATGAATAAAATACAACTTTCTCATAAAATCATGCACAGTGTAATGAAGCTTCAGCACAATTTGCGACAACCAATCACCGCAGCTCTTATTCCTTTTTCAGCATTGTCACCCAGATCTCCCTTTAAGCTTCTCGTCCATCACTCGTGTTTCCCAGCTGTGCTGCGACCCTCCTCCACCTGGCCTCTCCTCGGCTCTGTTCGTCATTGCAACTGGTCGCCCCGGGTCTCATCTTCTACCACCAAAAGGTCCATACTCCGGGGGAAACTCTGTCAATCATTCATCATCGCCGTGTAACGTTAATCAGTCTCCACCAATCATGACTCAGTCAATAAGACTTCCTACGCCACATGTTTCTGTGAGTCTTTTCAGGTGGAAATACAGGATTGAACTACGCAGAAATTATCTAATCAAACAAACTAGTCATTATAAAGAATTTTTTTTTTTTTTTTTACAAATTCTAAATGCTAAGACAAATTTCCATTCTGACAGTATTTATTTTTTCACTTATGCCAAGCAAATATGCCACATTCCAGCTGCTATCAGAAGCTTCAGATTTCAAGACTGATAATCAAAATGCTCTTGCAAACTCCTTTAGGGAAAAGAGCCAGTGGTGTGCTCCCCTCTCTGCTGACTTGACCCCAATAGCCCTGTTAGTGGTATCTCACTAACAAAGCGTTTAGACACAGAATGGTGTTAATTACTCTGAAGCACAAAAACGTACTTTCTTTTAGCCCCTGCAATCCCATCAGATAATGACATGTCGAGCTGTGCCAACTGGGTTACAACTGTCTGGCTACAAATGAACTTGCTACAACTGTAGAAAGTTGCTATTCCAGCAGTTATAGTAATACACTTTTTAGAGCAACAAAATCCATAAATCTTGCTAAGAAAGTTCCATAGACTCATTTTTCCCATATAACTATAGTCTACTTGTCCTAATGTTTAGACATTTTATCGTAAAGAGTGTAGCTACTGCCTAAATAAACTTGTTAAATTGCCATGAAACCAGCAATACAATCTGTCTTCACACCACGGCTCTCAAGACCCCCTTGTTTTCGTATTTACTATGCCTGGGTCGCCATGGAAACCCACCCCTCGCACAATTGTCGCGGCTTGTTGATAAGTGTCGCTCTACGGGACATCGGACAAAAGGGGTGCATTATGGGAAGTGAGCGCACCCACCGTGTACAAGCCCCCCCCCCCCCCCCCCCCTCTGCTGCCACCAGAGCCTCAACCAAACCCTTCAGAGGGCCTCGTAAAAACTCAAGTGTCGCTTTACGGAGAACGCCAGTGACCTGAACGTAACCTCAGAACTCAGACGTGTGTAAAACAAACAGGAGAGTTCAGTAGAGACTCGTGGAGACTTTTACAACATGCACGCGTATGGTTTCACTGTTGGGACACATAATATGTAGATGTGGTAATGATCTTTTTACGGTAAGGTGCAAATAAAAAAGGACCAATATCTAAATTGAAAATTTTACAATTCTGATGTTGCAAGTTGTATTTGAGTGATAGTAACAGTGCAGGGCATGTGGCAGTTTTGTTTTTTTCTGATTGTTACTCAGTTTGATGAGGTCTTGGCGGCAGTAAAAGTTAATGATAGTTTTACACCAGTGAAGTTTAAAACATTGTTATATTCTAATCTATAACAATGGCTTTGGAAGAGTGATAGTACCATAGAATTTCGACTCATTTATCTGTCACTGGTATAATGGCAAGTTCATGCTGTATGTCAATTCCTGTGGTGCCCAAGGATCAATAATAAACATTACAAAAAAGCTACATCTTAAAAGTGCTAATCATGTTCTCGTGAATAGTGGCTTTTATATATATATATATATATATATATATATATATATATATATATATATATATATATATATATATATACTGTATATATATATATATATATAAAAGATCGTAAATAGCTCATCCTATGAGGAAGGTTTCGGATTTGAATAATAATTTACAAAAGCAAAAAAGGAGCGACACAAATGAAATACCTGTTGTTTTGGAGATTTGACTGAGATGTCTGGAACATTGCAAATATTGCTCAATGTTTTGTTTTGTTTCAACAATTAAAGCTTTTTCAGGCCTCAGAACTCTAACAAATCTCATTCGTTTTACTTCTGTATCCTGTCACGCTCTTCCTGCTTTTCATTTGATGTCTTTGGTCTTGTTAATGATCACATTTCAAATGAACTGGACCGGTTCTGGAAGTCGACCAAAATCAACTCTTTTGATGCATAGGCCTTACATGGGGTTCTTTGTTCTCTTTTACGCATCATTTTGTTGTTTGGATCAGTATAACAGTTCATGTCACACTTACCTTTTTAAATAGTTAGCTTAAATAATACATTATAAATACTGTGTTGTATATTATCTATCATGTATATAGCAATATGATCTAATTCGATCTTTTTGCACTTTTTTCTGCGCTGCCAAGTGCTTTCCCCAATTCCCACACTCCCACCAGTTTGCTGGTTAATGACTCACTGAGATTTTGTAATGAGGGTGTGAGCAGACGTGTTACTGTCAGAGCGACCAGCCTGTAGCCACAATGTGACCCTACAGTGGCCTTTGACTGTTCTGCTTGACCTAACCTACAGTAATATATACGAGTTATATGCAGTAGTAGGAGCTACAGTATTTAAGCAGCACATACTGGATTCCAGTGGCCGCCTACTGTTGCATGTCGCCAAAAATATTGTTACTTTTGCATTATTACTTTTGCTTGATTGTTCGTCGACTTAGCTCTAACAAGATTCCTTACAGTGAGACGGGGCAGTTTCAATCAGAAGTAAGCGTGACAATTCTCAGATGAATGTGTTGTTAAAAAGAGAAATGCTCCAAACAGAAAGGTATTGTGCTCAGTCACCGAGGTTACTGTTATCTCCTCTGTGTTTCGCTGCAGAGGACAGTCTCTTCCATCCATCAGCACTGGTCGCCTCAGAGCAAACATAATAGCCCACGTTATCAGCTGTCACCAAATCCCAAGGACTTATCCCACTGTGGTCAATGACTCCGTCCCGCTACAACCCACCTCTGTCCCACAGGCAGGCAGTTGTTACAGCTGTGTTTACACTCTCACGTCCGCAACCTCTAAATCTGTAAAGGATAAGAAAAAAGGGCTTTGCAAATTTCTATTTTTACCTACACACACTATGTCAAGGTTATTTTTATTATTTATTTATTTATTTGAGCAGTAAGTCTGCTCAAAGGGAGTGGGCCGAAAAAAAAGCTTATAAGCGCCCACCCCAAAATTAAAAACAATACATTAACAATCAAAGCAAGAACGTAATGCACGATAACAAATCATAAACAAATCATAAACAAGTGAACATAGGCAAGGTAACAACAAATAATAAGAACAATAATAAAAAAAGCAACAGCAAAATAAAGAAACAACAACAAAAGAATATACTACAACACTCACAATAATTGTTCGTATTTAATAAATAATAATTCTTTGTAAACCTAAGTGATAAGTGAACAGTATAGTATATAGAGCTTTGTTGTCAATGATATATTTAAATTTATTCATTAGGGCTAAATCTTTGCCACTTTAGTTTGAATTTTTATGATGTGAGGTTTCCAGCTGATTTTATGATCAGTGTTACACCAAGAAATGTATGTTCATAGACTCTTTCAATAGTTTTTGTTGCCAATTTTAACTGGTAATTTACATTCATTACACGATTTCCAAAGAACATTGCTTTGGTTTTCGTAATGTTTAGAGACAATTTGTTTACGCTGAACCATTCTTTCAATTTATCATTTCTTCTGTAATCTCGATCACCATTTGCTGTAAGTCTGCACCTGAGAGTATGATTGTTGTATCATCTGCAAAAAGGACCAGTTTAAGCTTCTTGGAAACCAAGTAATAATCATTGATATATAATATAAATAGTTTAGGTCCCAGCACCAATCCCTGGGGGACACCACACACTAGAGTATCACACATGGATCTGCACTGCCCCATTTGAACATACTGTTTATGGTTTGTTAAGTAGGATTCAATCCAATTGAAAGCAATACCTCTTATCCCATATTTTTGTAGTTTGTTCAGGAGTATATTGTGATCCATAGTGTCGAAAGCCTTTTTAAGATTGATGAAAATACCTACTGAATACTTTTTCTTGTCGATATTATTTGTAATTTCCTCTATGAGTTCCATTAACGCAAGAGCGGGAGATCTGCTTTTGAGGTTCAGGTCGCTTCTTGAATACTGAAATGAAAGACGATGCAATATATTTCATAGTATTTATTTATTTTTTCATAAATGTGGTTTTGCGGCAGAAATTAAGTGTTTCCATCCAAAGTTAATTCTCTCGACAATCTCCATCTTGTGCCCATTGTCCTAAAACACTTTTGACGCTTCCTTGGGCCTATAGTTTGAAATGTGTTTTTCTTTCTTTCATTCGACACAATTTGAGCAAAGAGATGCAACACACTGGTTACAGTGGGGGAAAAAAGTATTTAGTCAGCCACCAATTGTGCAAGTTCTCCCACTTAAAAAGATGAGAGAGGCCTGTAATTTTCATCATAGGTAAACCTCAACTATGAGAGACAAAATGAGAAAAACAAAATCCAGAAATCACATTGTCTGATTTTTAATAAATTAATTTGCAAATTATGGTGGAAAATAAGTATTTGGTCACCTACAAACAAGCAAGATTTCTGGCTCTCACAGACCTGTAACTTCTTCTTTAAGAGGCTCCTCTGTCCTCCACTCGTTGCCTGTATTAATGGCCCCTGTTTGAACTTGTTATCAGTATAAAAGACACCTGTCCACAACCTCAGTCACACTCCAAACCCCACTATGGTCAAGACCAAAGAGCTGTCCAAAGACACCAGAAACAAAATTGTAGACCTGCACCAGGCTGGGAGTACTGAATCTGCAATTGGTAAGCAGCTTGGTGTGAAGAAATCAACTGTGGAAGCAATTATTAGAAAATGGAAGACATACAAGACCACTGATAATCTCCCTCGATCTGGGGCTCCATGCAAGATCTCACCCCGTGGGGTCAAAATGATCACAAGAATGGTGAGCAAAAATCCCAGAACCACACGGGGGGACCTAGTGAATGACCTGCAGAGAGCTGGGACCAAAGTAACAAAGGCTACCGTCAGTAACACACTACGCCGCCAGGGACTCAATTCCTGCAGTGCCAGACATGTCCCCCTGCTTAAGCCAGTACATGTCCGGGCCCGTCTGAAGTTTGCTAGAGAGCATCTGGATGATCCAGAAGAGGACTGGGAGAATGTCATATGGTCAGATGAAACCAAAATGGAACTTTTTGGTAAAAACTCAACTCGTCGTGTTTGGAGGAGAAAGAATGCTGAGTTGCACCCAACATCATGCTTTGGGACTGTTTTTCTGCAAAGGGACCAGGACGACTGATCCGTGTAAAGGAAAGAATGAATGGGGCCATGTATCGTGAGATTTGAGTGAAAACCTCCTTCCATCAGCAAGGGCATTGAACATGAAATGTGGCTGGGTCTTTCAGCATGACAATGATCCCAAACACACCGCCCGGGCAACGAAGGAGTGGCTTCGTAAGAAGCATTACAATGTCCTGGAGTGGCCTAGCCAGTCTCCAGATCTCAAACCCATAGAAAATCTTTGGAGGGAGTTGAAAGTCCGTGTTGCCCAGCGCCTGCCCCAAAACATCACTGGAGATCTGCATGGAGGAATGGGCCAAAAGACCAGCAACAGTGTGTGAAAACCTTGTGAAGACTTACAGAAAACATTTGAACCTCTGTCAACAAAGGGTATATAACAAAGTATTGAGATGAACTTTTGTTATTGACCAAATACTTATTTTCTACCATAATTTGCAAATAAATTCATAAAAAATCAGACAATGTGATTTCTGGATTTTTTGTTCTCATTTTGTCTCTCATAGTTGAGGCCTTGCGAAAGTACTAATACACCTTGAACTTTTGCACATTTTTTGTCATGTTTACAACCCTAAATGTAAAGATTTTATTTTGAATTTTTTACTGAAAGTTCACACACAAGTAACAGACAACTGTGAAGTGAATACAAAATGATACATGATTCTGTTATTTTACAAAAAATAGAAAAGTGAAAAGTGGGGCGTGCATAAGTATTCATACAGCATTTTCGGAGTGCATTAAATTGCCTTTATAACATTCCTAATGACTGCAGAATGTTCACACCTTGCCCTAACCATTAAATAGAGGCCTCCTGTGCGTACTCTACTCTCAGTATAATTACAGCTGTTCTGTGAGGGCCTCAGAGCTATGGTCAGAGTGTATTGGTCACTAAGCAACATCATGAAGGCCAAGGAGCACACCAGAGAGGTCAGGGATAAAGCTGTGGAGACGTTTAAAGAGGGGGTATTATGCTTTTTTCAATCACATAGCACCAGTCTATAGCATACTACAATGATGACGTAACCTTCTGTTGGTCTGTATATGCAGTAAATTAAAATAACTGCCTGAATAAAATTGCTCTCTCAAAATGGCTGTACTGAACGTCTTGAAATAGGCCTCTGTCTCTTTAACAAGCTTTCCGACACGCCCCCTTCAGCACACTGCTGTGGCATTTAAACAACAACACTGTGCGGGGAGGGGGCTCTGCTGAGCTGAGGAGCAGTGGTTGGTGGCTTGGCTGGTGACAAAAGGTCCAGAGGCGTCTCCAGGAGGTGGGGGCGTTCCTAGGAGGACTGAGGCATAGCTACACCTAAAATGGCTGCCGTCTAAGTTTTTACTGATTACTCAAAATATGTGAATGAGCCAAGGCAACACTCCAGGCATGTGTTTAATGAGGGAATGACATAATAACATGATATAAAGCTTGACATTTTACATAATATCGCCCCTTTAAAGCAGCGTTAAGTTATACAAAGATTTCCCAAGATTTTAACATCTCAAGGAGCACTGTTCAATCCATCATTCGGAAATGGAAAGAGTATAGCACCACTGCGAACTTACCAAGACACGGGCGTCTAACAGACCGAACAAGGAGAGCACTGGTCAGAAATGCAATCAAGTGCCCCAAGATAACTCTGGAGGAGCTGCGACGTACTGCCGCTGAGCTGGGGCAAATCTGGCCTTCATGGATGAGTGGCAAGAAGAAAGCCATTATTGAAAGGAGGCCATAAGAAATCCTGTTTGAAGTTTGCTAGAAGTCATATGGAGGACACAGCTACCATGTGGAAGAAGGTGCTTTGGTCAGATGAGACAAAAATTGAACTTTTTGGCCCAAATGCAAAATGTTATGTGTGGCGCAAACCTAACACTGCTCATCGTCCTGAGTGCACCATCCCCAGTGTCAAATATGGTGGGGGGAGCATCATGCTATGGGGCTGCTTTTCCTCAGCGGGGACTGGGAAGATTGTAAGAATAGTTGGGAAGATGGATGGAGCCAAATACTGTACAGAGACATTTTGGAGGAAAACCTGCTGGAGTCAGCAAGAGAATTGAGGCTGGGGCGGAGATTCACCTTCCAGCAGGACAATGACCCTAAACACAAAGCTAAATCTACAATGGAATGGTTTAAAAACAAACATATTAATGTGTTAGAATGGCCCAGTCAAAGTCCTGACCTAAATCCTATTGAAAATCTGTGGAAAGACCTGAAAACTGCTGTTCACAAACGCTCTCCTTCTAATTTGACAGAGCCTGAGTTGTTTGTAAAGAGGAATGGGCTAAAATGTCTCTAGATGTGCAAATCTTGTAGAGTCATACCCCAAGACTTGCTGCAGTTATTGCAGCAAATGGAGGTTCCACAAAGTATTAATTCATGCTGTATGAATACTTATGCACGCCCCACTTTTCACTTTTCTATTTTTTGTAAAATAACAGAATCATGTATCATTTTGCTTTCACTTTACAGTTGTCTGTTACTTGTGTGTGAACTTTCCGTAAAAAATTCAAAATAAAATCTTTATGTTTAGGGTTGTAAACATGACAAAATGTGCAAAAGTTCAGGGTGTATTAGTACTTTCACAAGGCACTGTATACCTATGATGAAAATTATAGGCCTCTCTCATCTTTTTAAGTGGGAGAACTTGCACAATTGTTGTCTGACTAAATATTTTTTTCTCCACTGTAGCGTTCCTGGAGCTCAAAAGGCATTTATGCGGAGTGCCTTGTCCAGACGCAGGCAAAGTACAGCTGCAGGAAACTAGCACTTGTAAAAATAGCTTTGCTCAACATTAGGTCTCTAAACAACAGCTCATAATGTCAGTCATTAAAGGTGGGAAACAGATACAACCACACAACAAACAAACATGTTTTTGTCAGGAGTAATGGTTCCAGTTACACAACGGAACAGTGAACTCTTTTGTCCATCAGTCCATCCTGAAACTAAACGAGGATCTTAAGTCATAAAATCAAAGTGTGTTATGGCGAGCGGACAATTGTTGATAATGTCTTTGTGAATTGTTTTATATCTGTATGTCTTGTTTGTATTTTTATGGAGCTGCTGAACTGTAAAACAAATTTCGGATCATTGTATCTGACAATAAAGCATTTATCTATCTATCTATCTACTGGCTTCTTACTGTGACATTCTGAGACGTCTGCGCTTGTACATTGATATAAAAGTCCCATTAAGTATAAATTCTTATAATATTTTGCTTGGACAGTTTACCCAAGTAAGAACGACTGGCATTTCACTTTGCTTTTTTTGTTGATAGTGAATATTTAGCCGGGACTGGCTTTTTGTTTATTTACGCTATTGTGCTGTAACTTCCTCCTAATTCATTAATTCGTATCACGGGATTACATCTTCCTGTTTTTGATATGCCCTGGTACGATAGCCTCGTTTATGATTTCAGCAAGTTACAGCATGATAGTGTAAATAATTGAAAAGTCGGTCCTGTTTCCATTTGGTAATAGGTCCTCAATGTCAAAACTCAAATTTGTTCGCACTTCATTCAAACTCATTCCCAAACACATAAATCAGTGAATCTAAAACAGTCTTTCCCAACCAGGGGTACAGGGACCCTTTTCTCAATAAACTAACAATAGGGGTTGGGAACCACTGATCTAAAATACTGAGTTTAGATCAGTGAATGTGAATGAAGGTTGGTCTGCGCCCTGCAACTAGCATTCGTTGTCCAGACTTAGGCCCATGAGTCTTACTAAAATGGAGACGTGAGTGCATCAATTGTCCATTTAAATAAGCATTACATGAACACGCTGTCTGTACAAGCCTGTTTCACAGTTCCCTAACACAGTCATTTAGGACGCCCTCATTGGTGCTCCTCCATCCAAAACCGCCTATCGCTGATGTTTGTTTTGACTTTGTTCTCGCATAATCCACAGTCCAATGCAGGTTTGAGCCAAAGCAGGTCCCTGTTCGAATCTAGTCTTCAGTGCCAGACTTGAAAACTTTGCTGACAGGAAGAAGAGTATATAAATAGCAGTTTTCCTCTAAACAGACCTCAGTGCAGTTAATCCGCCTGACTCTGCCGTTCACCTCCAGGGCCCACATTTCTACAGTTAAGAACTTTGAAAAGCCGTGTTTTGCTTTTTTGGATGAGGCAGGATTAAATGCGTGGCTCCAGCAGAACAAAGGAGGCAGGTCAGCTGGACTTTAGTGAGGCTAGATGTGTTGACCTACGACTTCCGACAAAGAACTTCTGCTATTTCACTTTTTCGACCAGGGAGTTAGAACAAACCCCTCCAACTTTGTTATTGATTGACTTTTGAGTGGGATAAGAGACTCCTGCTTAACTTTTCTATTCGTCATCTGTACTGGGTTGTTTTGGCATAGAGGACTGTGCAGATGAGGGCCTGAGACACTTTTCTATGCCGGGAAACCCTTAACTGAGATCAAACACAAACATGTGATAACAGATTAAGAGATAAGATAAAGTAGGGTTATTTTGTCAACGTTTTTGTTCAAATGAATTTCTCCAGTGGTTAGAGTATTCATCCCTTGGGCAAGACACTTTACCCACCTCCTGTGTATGGGTAGCCTGCACAAGTCCACAAAGATAACCCTCTATTGTTCAAACTCAAAGTCACGTGCTGTTGGCGAGCAGCGTCATCCTTATCCCCTCAATAACCATGAGAGCCGAGAGCTTTTTTCCAATCGGCGGTAAATTACCAAAAACACATGGACAGTAGAGGTAGTTTTTGTGATTAGTAACTCTGTTTGAATATTAACGCAGAACCACTAAGAATACCACCACAACAATACATGCCCTTCACTGATTGTTTACTCCGCTTCCTGTTTGCTCGTGTGTTCTCCGCTCTAGACAGGTACACTGTAAAATGTAAAATTTGTTTCAACTCAAAAAACTAATTCCAAGGGCTGCCAAGAAATTTTATGTGTAACCAATAACCATTTTACAATCTAGTCGATTTGAAATTTGAGATTCACCTCTTTCGTTCAATTGTATTCTTAGGTTGACATAACTGTTTCCAGTTGTCTGAAGTGAAAAACTTAGGTTGACACAACTGATTTAATTTGTAACTGACGTTTTTCACTTCAGACAACTGGAAACAGTTATGTCAACCTAAGAATACAATTGAACGAAAGAGGTGAATCTCAAATTTCAAATCGACTAGATTGTAAAATGGTTATTGGTTACACATAAAATTTCTTGGCAGCCCTTGGAATTAGTTTTTTGAGTTGAAACAAATTTTACATTTTACAGTGTAGTCAATGCCGTCGCTTGTACGGTTCCATTTTTCCATGCAAATGTATGTTTCGTCATTTTAATCACCTCTTTTTCTAAATCAATTCTGGCCATATCCCCTAGATTTAAGAAAATCCATGGTATATTCTTTTCAGACGTCTGATCTGATTTATGAGCTGATTTCCATGGCTTGTAAAATGTGTTTTGCGTGTTAAAAAAGTGATGGTGTGGTGTTGCAGTGAAAAATGGCTGCAGATGACTGGAGGATAAAACCCCTCAGAGGAGACTTTAAAATGATTTATGGACCATAATAGAATTTACAGGGGAATACACTGCCTCTTCTTGTAGCGCGTCCAAACATCACTATCCCTATCTGTAACAAGAGCGGACTGTGTAGTCAAATGTTCTCAGGGAAAAAGTAAAAAAAAAACAAAGATGGATTTCCCCCCCAAAAAAGAACAGACCTCATTATTAGTTTTGTGCGAGCTCATGATTAACTTGTGTTTGTAAATGCTTTATAGGTACGAGCCGTGGATGATTTTATGACCGTGCAGTTGTTCCTTACCCCCTCAGACCGCGCTTTAGGAGACGCTTGGAGTGTCGGAACTGGAATGTAGCTCATTAATGCGGCGCAGACCGGGATCGATGCATTCCTCCCGGCTGAGGTAACGAACAAGCGCAACCAAGCCCGCATCCAGAAACAACAGGCTAATGGAGGTCGTAAAATACAGGCAGTGTTAAGATTATGGAATCGTTTACATCCGACATCAATGATGGATCAAGTCAACAGGTCAGAGCGACCCAGGTGGAGTGGAGCCCGGAGCTGCAGACTTGGCGTACAAGCTGGTTAAAAGAGGGATTAGATGATCATTTGAAAGTCATGCAACTGCCTTTCTTCTGTTTTTAAGATGGGTAGTTTGGTTAAGTGTATGGGGAAGTCTATGGTGGAGCAGTAAACTTTCTTAAGGTTCAAGTTATTGGGTTAGGTATAATTTGTCCTTAGCATTTGTCTTTAGCATTTGACCCATCCTTTAGTGCCGCCGGGGCAACCTGTAAGGAGCAGTGATAGTCAGAATCACCTGGCTGGAGGATTCACCTACTCCTCTACCTGAGGCAAGGGCTGATTCCGAAACCGTGAAATTGGTAAGAGGTCTAACGCCAAACCGGATGTGCGTCCGCCATGATAAGTAGCCTCCGAATTGGGCTGTCAGTTAGGAAGGAGTTAGGAAAAGGAGCTAACTATCATAGCCACTTTAGCATAGGAGCTTCTGATGCTACCTCACTGGCGATTAGGAGCCATGTGCCATCCCATAAGCCACCCTGCCACATGCCCGCCTCCCTCGCCCCACCCTCGAGTGATTCTTCATGCTTTGATTGACAGGTGCACAATTCATTAAAAATATATATATAAGAGATTCTGCACAAGCCAAACTTTATAAAAGTGACGAAATACATGTTAGAGTCACCACAGCACAGGCACGTGTCAGTGTTTTAAAGAGCAGCCTCAGTAAATGGCCTAAATGAAGCAGTTTGTGCTTTTGTTTTCATTTAATAGAAACTTAAGCCACATGGCTAATTTGCATACTGTAGCTTTATGAAACAGCTGTTGAGATAAAATAAGGCTAAAGGAAAATGTGATGGATCATTTGGATATTTTTTTCTCCTTAAATATCTTTATTTGGACACTATGTTGTTGCATAATTATGCAATACAGTAGGTGGCGGCATGCGCTTTTGTTTGCCTGCCAATATCCTTAAAGGGGGGGTATTATGCTTTTTTCAATCACATAGCACCAGTCTATAGCATACTACAATGATGACGTAACCTTCTGTTGGTCTATATATGCAGTAAATTAAAATAACTGCCTTGAATAAAATTGCTCTCTCAAAATGGCTGTACTGAACGTCTTGAAATAGGCCTCTGTCTCTTTAAGAAGCTTTCCGACACGCCCCTTCAGCACACTGCTGTGGCATTTATACAACACTACTGTGCGGGGAGGGGGCTCTGCTGAGCTGAGGAGCAGTGGTTGGTGGCTTGGCTGGTGACGAAAGGTCCAGAGGCGTCTCCAGGAGGTGGGGGCGTTCCTAGGAGGACTGAGGCATAGCTACACCTAAAATGGCTGCCGTCTAAGTTTTTACTGATTACTCAAAAATATGTGAATGAGCCAAGGCAACACTCCAGGCATGTGTTTAATGAGGGAATGACATAATAACATTTCTTCTTTAAAGAAGAAAAACAGCTGTTGGTGATGTCACTTCCCCTTCCCCTGGGTAAGGACGGTGGAATTGGGAAAATGCTGCTGAAGCTCTAGTTCACTAACTGCATAGAGATCTAACAGTTGACCCCATGAAAGGTTAAGGATTAGTTGCTAGTGTTAGTACTTAGAGGCTATCATTTAAGGGTTTCGGAATCAGCCAAGGACTCTCCACCGACCTGAACAGGGGAAGCCACCTTTTTCCGGTGGAGAACCATGGCCTGGGATTTGGAGGTGCTGATCCTCATCCCAGCTGCAATCCACCCCAGTGCACGCTGAAGGTCCTGATTTGATGAAGCCAACAGAACAATATCATCTGCAAACAGCAGAGATGAGATCCTGAGGTTCCCAAACCGGACACCCTCTGGACCTTGGCCGTGCCGAGAAATTCTGTCCATAAAGATAATGCACAGAACCGGTGTTGGATAATCACTAAAAACTTTACACAGGATGTAGGCCTAAATACTTCTCTGGAGGAGACTTTTGTGTTTATAACTGCAACAGTTTCAGCATTGAAGCTAAAGGCTAATGTTGCTTTAATGCTAACAAATGTTAAAAGAACAACTAACCACAATCTCTTTTTTTTTTTAAACAAACTCGGCTTTAAATTGATTTAAGTTTTCTTCAGTGTTTTCAATCTAATCTAATTTAATTTTTTATTTTTAAATTACAAAATGTAGACAGGAAGTTACCTTTCACTGGCCAAAATCATTCCATGGACAGAGCCTATTCCTAAGTGGAACCATCCAATAAAAAAACTTGTACAATGGGACCCCCTCCCCTGTAAAAGAGGCTCCGAATCTTTGTTGGACTTTCCTTTTTAAATAAAGGTCAAATAGCCTATATGAATCTAAAACGTGTTAAATACGAGAATCTTCTCAGTGGACAGATTCAACTAAAAGATGCATCTGTAGATAGTATAAAGACAGATGGAAACATTTTAAAATGAATCTTCAAATATAGCAGTTACAAAATATAGGCAGAGCCAGCATTGGTCTAATCTTTAACTGTACAGTGTTTACCCTCCAAGATTTACGCTCCTATTGCAAAGCATCGCTATGTCACTATACAGTATGTCAAAATTGACAAAGACAACACTTACACTATATTGGCACAACTTAAAGCAGCTTCTGACTTGTCTTCCTGCAGAAGTAGTCTCTGCATGTATTTATGCTGGATCTGTTTTCCTCCTATAGGTGTGAGGGCTGCAGACATTTTCTTTTTTCTGTGACCCACATTTGTGCATATAGAAAGCAGATGGTCAGCTGCTCTGTAACAGGACTGAGGCTTTCCGGACAAATGAGCTGCAACAGACACCATATCACCCTACCTTAGGTACACTTAATGCTGAACTACTTCCAACCAAGTCACAGTGTAGAGGTGTGCTAAGAGAACCGCGAAAAGTGAAACCATCTGGGCCAAGTGGTGCCGTGTTAATGGCATTTTTAAAAGGCACTAAATGTAACGAGGCAGTTCAAACTTTTTACAATGACCTCCACTGGCTGAGCATAATCAGCTAAATGACTTTACAGCAGGTCAGTGACTGTGTGGGTTACTGCAGTCACCAGGCAGCGCTGCGAGGAGAGAGGTGAGGGGATGGAAAAATTAACTGAGGTGTTTAAATTACATGGAAAATACAGAGAGGAATTACATGAGCCAATGTGGGACTGTTGAGAAGAAAAGGGACAGGAAAGTAGTTCAAGTCTTTATGTGTCTGTAAATCTTATGGCCCAAGTATGGGGCTTTCTCACTACTCTCTTTCTGAAGATTTTTCCAATGGGATTAGGGATGCTGAAATAGGTTGAATTGTATTTGCGTTGCCTGTAAGAGTACATCCAAAAACAAGGTAAATCCTCCAGCCAAGGGATTCTGACCTTTGACTTGGCTCGACATCTGGAGATGGTTCCCCAAGTGCTGCACTGCGGTCGCCCACTGCTCCTTATGGGGCTGCCCCTGCGGCATCGGAGGATGAAAAAATTACAACTTAACCGTTGAATATTGGTAAAAAGAACAGCTGATAAGTGACATGTGTGGCCCGCAGATGAAACAGGTTAAAGAATTTAAAATCTCTAATCCTGGTGTTTCACTAAAAGAACCTTGAAAGTTATACTTTGTACAAGACACAATGACAAATTTTAATTCAGACAAGAAAGAAAAAGAGAAAGAGAAACAAAGAAAGAAAATAAATGCTTATTTACTGTAATAATGGATTTATGTAGTTATGGTTGTATACAAAAGCCACGTCATGTTCAAAGAGTTGGTAGGCTTCTGCGCACAAAAGCAGACCAAATACGCCCCCTACAGGCCAGAATATTAACCTCAACTACAAGCCCTTCAATTAATAGGGGAAATCCGAAACAACAAACACACACACACCTGTACAAACAAAAGAAGTCTTGATGAATTTTGTTCTTAATCTTTGTAGTATCGTAGTATTGACAGTTGTTCTTATTGTCACCATCTATTGAAAGAATATTTGTATTTGTATAGCGCCTTTCACAGACATAGTCACATAGTGCTATACATGAGACCGTTTTACATTTACCCCACACTTGTTGATGTTCAGTTTCCCCTGGTTGGAGACTGACAGAAGCGCTGTCACGACTGCACACATCTGCGCCAACAGTCCCTCTAACCACCACCATGCATTCATGCACGCACACACATCATTCATCCTGGCCTATTGTACATGTTTTTAGTAGTTGGGGAAAGTGCCCAATAACCTTTTATGTTCTACACGGACACGGGGAGAACATAAAAACTCCACACAGAAAGGCCCCATCCAGGTGGGGAATCTAACCCGGGACCTTCTGGCTGTAATGCACGAGCGCTACCTAACAAAGGGATTGCTCCAGTCACCTGACAATAAAATAAATACCTAATAATGACAAATGATCTGCCCAGTGACTCTTCCTCAATTTCACCAGAGTGAAATCCACGTCGGCCCGCTGTCCCGTGTGTGTGGGTGGTGCGGGTCGGGCTACCGTAAATCACTCATGAGTCCAGTTCAGCTGTTACTGTGCCGGCAAAATAATTCAGCGTCGAAAAGTAACATGAAGGGTGAAGTTTGAGCAAGTTTATCATACAACTACTACTACTACTACTACTACTACTACTACTTCTGCTGCGAGTACTGTTCCATTTTGCTTCTAAACTGCACCCATATTATCATACTACATACACAGTTAATGATTTTAATACGTTAGTACTCTGGTGGCAGTATGTCGCCACAGCTGCTGCCCTGGATGGACGGACGGACGCAAGGAAGCCTATCTGCGCCATCAGCCCGTCCGAACACCATCAACCGCTCACTCACCATGGTCTATCCTCATACTCACCCTAGGCCCTACCCTATATGTCCAGTGAATTTCTCCTTTGTGTGTGTTCTTATCGTCTTGAGATCAAGGTATAATCCTCTTCCTACAATAACTTCCTACAGCTTGTCACATTTATACATTTTAATGCCCAAATACTATATTATCAGAGCCCCAAACACAAATAATTTGTGCATATTTTATTTCTTAAAGGAGCATTATGCAACTTTCTATGTAGAAAAAAAGTTGATATTTTATGTGTATTTGACCTTATAGTGACCCAGCAGCTGTATATGTGGTCAGCATGGAGCCTTTACTTTCCATCACAGTGGTCTCTAGGACGCCCCAGGTGCAATTGTTTGGAAGGTTTTCTCTGCTGACGGACCCTCTCACTAGAAAACCTACAAAACAAGTGATCCTGGAGTGTTGTGGAGACCACCGTGATAGAAAGTAAAGGCGCCATGCTGACCACACATACAGCCACTGACTAACTACTTGGCCAAATACGCACGAATATCAACTTTTTTCCCACATAAAAAGTTGCATAATGCCCCTTTAAGGTTTGCGGATGAGGAGTAATGTCAATATTCAAAAGCAATTAGCACAGATGGCCAGTATGACTGTATAAGTAGGTATGCGGAGCAGGCAGTACCAGAGGAAGAAAGGCAGCAGGTGGGAAAGCTGCTCTAGGGGTTAAAACTTGTCCGAATTTGGACACCATGTCCGAATTTACAGTCAATGGTTATCCGGCCCCCCACACACAAGCTCGTTTACCCCGTGACCTCACCAGATTGGTTTCAAACATAATTTCGTTATGTTTGTCGCCCGAATACCTCCAACACTTCTCACTCAACACACAAGCTTGCGACTTGGAGGGTGATTTTTAACAGTTCTCCCGGTGAAATCCCGGTGTCTTAAATATAACCGCAGGCGTCTCCTGACACTCCCACCGAGCAGGAGGGATAAAGTTAGCTCTGCGGAAACCTAAGATCTGGAGGAGCCTCGAGAGTCCAGCTGAAGGAAGGTCCTTACAAGGAGCTCAGACTCCCTGGGTGACGCAGACCCGCGCTGAGCCTAACCCTAGCACTGTGGGCTACTCTGTGGGGTTTAAGAGAATAGCAGGGCTCTTATCAGCATCCAATCCATACACATCTCTCAGCAGCCGGGACACTTGCAAGTTGCTAAGGATTGGCTTCTTAATTCTGGGGTCCCATATGACTGGTCAATGGCAATAGATAGTTCAATTGGAATTAGGTTAAGAGACCAAATGCATTCTCAAAAAACGTACTCTTTGTGTTGTTACATATTTACTACTAAGAATTTTTGTCTCTCGAGTCTCTCATGTATTTATTTATCAGGACAATGAACAATAACATTAAGCTCGTGATTAAAGATGATTGTACCAGACTGTAGCTGTTTCAAGTTAATTTCCACCTTTAGTCCAGCAGTTACAAAGTGCAGTATAATGCACATAATCATACTGTCATAGTTCATTCCTTCTCCACCATCACATCCCTAACAATTCAGAGGCTAAAACATCCTATTCCTCGGTCTCTTAATGCTCATAAAAGAGACTTCAATCATCACATATAAAGACACCCTACAAGGCAACACGCTCAATCCTTACATGGTAACTACATTTATGTCCTGGTCATAAAAGAACTTTCATGCGTGTTCTTTACATTTTCTTATGGGTCACATTAGGTAAATAACAACCAGCGACTACATCTTTACACAAACAAATTAAGAATGTGTTTCAATAATCAAAGAATGTATTTTTTACGGCACCTATGTAGCCTACTACTTGAAAATAGTTTGCATCCCTGTCAAGAATTTTATGATGTCATAATCTCAGAGTTTCATGTTGATTTTCTCAAATTTTTAACAATCGGCGCCTTGCAATTTCATTATGTGTTTTTTTTTTCTAGTATTAGTTGCTTCTGGATGCCATACTTGCCCCCAAAACAAATGATTCATACATGTGTCCATATAACTCTATTAATAGCTTTATTGCCCTCTGCATTCGCCACATGACACTGTGCGAGTCTACGGTATGTTGGAGTAAATCCATGGGGCAAGAAGTGGGTTTGTTTTCTGTCGGTTTTCCTTTTAATTTAGATATTAATTTTTATTAACTCCTGTGACCTTTTGGTCATTTATATTTATATATTTTTTATAAATGTATCATTGATTCTAAATATCTTAGTGTCAATTGCTGTGAGTGTGACTGGTGGTCTGCCTCTGTGTATATGTGTGGGCAGCATGGTGGGCATTGGTGGCTCAGCAGTTAGCGCTCATGCTTCTCAGCCAAAAGGTCCTGAGTTCCATCCCCGGCCGCATGGGGCCTTTCTGTGTAGCCTGGCATAAAGCCATACTGAAAAAACTGGAATTGTGGTAATAGGACATGATTTCCAAATCGAGACTCGAGGCAGGGCTAACAATCGCAGCTTGAACGAGAGAGAACCAATCAAACACAAGCGACCTACGCTTTGTGTTTACGTCCTCCGCCATTGATTGTTTGTAGTCCACAAACAATCATGGCATGCAGTGGAGTAAATGTTCCGATGAAAGCTGTCAGAGCAGCTTCTTGCTGTGGCTTTAAGGACAAGTCCAGCTCATTTAAAACAGAAGACAGGGCACTGGTAAAAAATCGCTGTGTCGCAGCCGCCATCTTCAGGCCGGACTCACACGAAGCGGAAAAGACGCTTTCCGTCGCTCAGTTGCTCGACTTCCTTGGCCAGCCCCCTTGTGCAGGAGCACGTGGAGGTGGGGTTGGAGACGCAGCTCAAGTGCATGAGCCAATTAAGCACAGGCGTCTGTCAGATCATGTTCTGTGGTTGGTGGTCGCTGCCGGAAATGGCTCTGTATTTGCATAGCGTTGAAAAAATGTCAACGCTATGCAAATACAGAGCCGCTGCGGCCGCCCGTATCGTGCCGCTCTCATGTGTATTTCCGGAGGCTTCTTTCCGGTCGCCAGGCAGCATAGGGAATGAATGGAAGCTCACCGCTCTCTTCTCTTCCGCCGCTCTAGGTGTGAGCGCGGCATTATGGGAAATCCTAGCACGGAAGATGACGCTAACTCCCACCTCCCGTGCTAAGGATTAAGGACCAAATAAACCAATAAAAAATTAAAATACAGGATACTGTATGTTGGTCTCAGCCAGCCCAGTGTCAGTATCCAGAGTGTACTCCGCCAAAGGCCCATAGTTGTTGGATCGATAACAAACACCAGCAAATCATAAGCATTCTTCCTAGAATACTTAAGTCAATATCTTTACTTTTTGGACCAAATTGAGATTTATGTTTCATTCTACAGCCCAAACAATGTTTATCTTTTGCCATTGTCAGGCAATTAGATGCTTGTTACATCCAAAATATAAATATTTTTATAATATAAAAAACATTTATATATTTTATATTATCTTTATATATAAAATATATAAAGATACACACACACACAAACTATGTTCACTCCCATTTGTGACAAAAAAATGTAAATCATTGGTAAATGATTATGATAATTAAGATAATAGATAAGATTTAGCATTTTTAATAATGTTCGCTATGGCTGTATGACTACAAAACAAAATTCAGTTATGATTATGATTAGTTAGATTGAGTTAGGATTATATATCTATATATCATGAAGTAGCCCCAGTTTACCCAATGCCCCATTATTATTTTCTTTCAAAAGAAAGGTTACGTTGGAAAAATGGCTTGCTATCTGAACTCAGCAACTGATAAAAAGGAATCTATCTCTTTATTGTTTTTATTGTTTGGTTTACCAGGCAAAACACAAAGAATGAACTCATAATGAAGACACTTTGGACACTTGCTTTTCCACATAAGACTTTATTGCCGGGGATAGCTTGTTTTGTTTGTGTGTGGAGTTAAGACTTGTTGCAGAACGGGGTGATACTTGTGAACCTTCAAAAAATCATGGGTGCTTCTCGCCTCCCTCACTCTCTCTGTCCCCAACCTCCCTTCCTCGCTGTCAGGCAAAGTGCAAAAACAACCTTTAAAAAACACTTTATGTACTGTCCACTTCCCTTCAGGGCGCTCAGGGCTGGTGCGAGCTGCATGTTTCAGACACGGACAAAAGACGACAAAGATTTAGTTCTTGAACGTCAAACAGGAGCCGGTTTAGGAGGTCTCGAACATCTTCTTCCTGTCGGCCTTGTCATCAATGTTCTTACGCCAGTCACCGGTATCCTGGAGAGAGGAAGACAATGTTGCAGTAAAAAGAAAATTGCAGTAGTTGACCTAAACATGTTGTCCTACAACACAAAGGCTCCAGAGTGTTGCTAATAACAAATAAGGTAACTAGCTAAACACTAGCCAAGAAATATCCAAGTAAGCAAACAATGCCAAAAGTAGAGAAAAATGACAGTTTAGTCTGACAGCGACTGAAAAAGTGATAGTTTCATGAAGTATAGTTAAGGTTTTGCTTATTATTACACAATACACAGCCCAGGTACAAGCTATACCTGCTGTGGGAAAGTTGCAGTTCTTTCTGTGTCTCTCTAGTTCGCACATGCTCGGTACGTGAGCAGCGGGGAGAAACCAAGATACTCCGTTTACATGGCACAGTACTCTACAAAAATATAGACTATAAAATATTTCAAACTATTTAAGACTTTTGTATCTTGACCCACAAGTTGAGAACCACTCGTCTATACAGCTGCTGAGATAAACCTTTGGAAGAGGATCTTTGCTCTGTATTATCTGTATGCTGCTAAACTTCAGTATCTGTACACGCAGAGGACTCACCTCCTCCTCTTTCTTCTCCTTCTTGACCTGCTTCAGGTTGGACCTCAGATCCATGGTGACCTTGTGTTTGGAGCCCAGCAGAGCCTGGAGCATAGAATCAGCAGACATACGCACTTTCTTCAGAGCGGGCTTCTTCACTCCTCTCAGGTCCACCACTTTGATGTTCAGCTCCTCAATCTTTGGTACAAAAAAATGACATTTATTGTACTTCATCAGCAGATTCAATCTTTTTTTTTTAAAAGAAGTTTGAATCTTTAAATATTATGAACTGTATTGTTTTATACTTTTTGTAGTGTTAGGAAATTAGCTCCAAGAGCTAAAGTCTGGTACATCTTTTCATATGCTGATTAATGCTCATGTACATGTCCCTGTCAAATAAATAAAATAAAATAAACTGAATCCGATTTACCTCTTTGTTTGCCTTCTGCACTTTGGCCTCAGCGTCGTACCTCTCTTCATCAAGCTTGTCGATATAAGCGTAAAGTTTCTTGGCCACTTCCTGTCGTCACAATGCAAATCCCATATTACTTCAATGATATCTGTTCTGTTCTATTCCAGAGCGTGCCAACAATGAACAATATATTTTGCACAGATAATAGCCTAAATATATGCTAATGAAGCTTCGTCAGTCGTATCTCTTATCTGCCCACCATGAGTGCAGCTTGGTCCCCGCTCATGTCAGGGGCGGGGCAGTTCTCGTTCATGTGGGCCTCTTTGGCGGCCGCAGCCTCCACCTTCTCCTGCTCCAGCCAGCCCGTGGCGATCTGCAGGATCAAACTCTACAGGGAGCAACAAGGAGAGACTTTAGGCAAGAGATCACAAAACTTAAAAAAAAAAAAAAAAAACGTGTTTGATTTAAATTCCTATTACCTTCAGGTGATGCCTGCGGCTGGATGTCATCTTTTTCCTGTTAAGAAGAATGTGATTGAATTAATAAGGCAGGTTAAACAGGTTATACATGTTTGTTGCTGTTGTTTTTTAAATAATTTTAAAGCAGTTAATCTCACTTTCATTTTGCTTGGGACTATGTGCCACTTGTATTGTTTTCCTTTTGACCAATATTAGCTGTATTATATTTTCTTATTCCCATCGTCAAATTGCATTTCAATTAGGGTGGCTAGTGAACTATTTTTATTGGAGTTGTCTCTGTATAACTTTGCCAATTGACAAAATATGATTAAATAGAATCAATTCAATATCATTACAGCCCTGAGTCCACTCATTTTTGTTGACACTTACTCAGACATCTTGGCAGTTTTTGAGGCTCACGACCTGCTCACAGAGACACACACACACACACAGAGATGTATTTTTAGTGGTTTTGACATCTGCTGAATGCACCGGTGTGAGTGAAGCTGAGGTTCTCTGAGATCAGCATGTTCCTGAGTGACACAGAGGAGGAGGCGGCGGCGACGGATGGACAGAAATATTCGAACTGTAACGTGATCGTGGGCCACAGCTGAAGGTGGACTAATCTGGGACTAACAGGATCGAGTGGCCGGCACCCGCGTTTTTTACGACGCAGTAGGGAACTTTTGGAATCATTTGGAAAACGAAATGATGTTAGCCAATTAGCAAACGCAATTAGGACCGGGGGTTTAATTTTAAGTCGAGTTTGAAGGAAGCGAAAAACATGAACCCTTTGAATCAATCGGGAACTGAGTAAGCTATCAATTTATACAATAATTCAGATTTGTTCTAAAATATACACATGGGCAATGGCATAAGGCACAGTTTATAGGTACTGTATAGCTTTGAATCATTTTGATTATAATACTGGTCAATTAAAAGGGTGTCAATTAATCGACCAAGGCATAAATGGTAAGGGGCATTTCAAAAAGTAGTAATGTCTAGTTTCCAAATGTACAAAGAGACACAAGATGCAAAATCCTGGAGGTAACAAGTATCGTAACAACTCATTTGATCCGTTTTGACATTATCCGTAACAATCTACCATCACACTCCGTAGAACAGTAAAGTAAATCCTTCTTCATGGCACAGGCCCTCACAGTCTTGGACGCATGCACCTGTTCACTTGCAACGACCCCAGAGTCATGAAAGCAAAAAAAAAAAAAGATTTAAAAAAGTAAGCGTAAATCCAGCAAACCGCCTTTTGGTCTGACAGCAAAAGGTGAGAAGTCAGCGACGAACAAAACAAGTCAGTGTAGGAACAATCAGACGGGGTCGAAGGTGGAGACAAACTCTCAATTAAACGGTTTCAATTCCGATTTTAGATACTCCAATATGGCTGCCGATTTTGGCCTATCAAACATTGGCCGAGTACAGATGCAAGATGCTGTTTCTCAGAGAGGCTCAGATATATATATGTAGAAAAATAAGGATTTTTTTGTGTTCTCACCTATCGAGAGGAGGAAGAGGACAAGACACTTGGTGGAAGATACGGACACACTGTCAAAGCCACGGACAGTGAAAAAACGACATAGGGTATATATGGCACCTCAGCAAAAAGCGCAATCCTCTTTATGGAAGTGGATTCCCCTTGAGACCAATGGGCCAGCGAGCTCCTGAAATATATCCAACCAACCCTGCCCTAGGCGTTCTCCCTCCCCATCGGGACAGGGGACAGGCAGACCCCCCCCATCTGAGCAGAGGGGGACTGCAAGAGGTGTTGTTGACTTTGCACAGGACAGACCAGAGGAGGAAGGTTTTTTTTTTTAAGATGAAGTCAAATAATAATGTCTTTTGAGATTTGAAGTAAAAAGAAATAATAATAATTAAAAAATGTATATATAAACATGAGCTCTTACAAAATAATGCCAAACAATTGAGCAAACCTAACTATTTCTTTCCAGGTAGTGTAAAAAAAAATGTGCGCAGCTTTGGATAAAGTCTAATGTGTCCATAAATCAAAGTGATAACCAGTCAACCAGCTTCTAACCCACCATCTTGGACGTTTCATTTGGTATTTCTGGAAGAAGCTTGTAGCCTCACAACAAGATGGCACTAAAATGCATAAAAAATTACTTTGGGGGGAAACAAAATTCAATTTGAAACTGAAATGTACATGATGAGGAGGAACAGAAATAAAAAGAAATGTTTTTAAAAGTTCCGACTAACGCACACAAATTGTAAGGAGTGGACTAACAGAAAGTAGTAGTTATTTTGAAACATTTATTTTTTGAATGTTGCCATGAATATGTACATAATGGTGCAGCTCAGTTGGATCATTAGTATTAAGTCCAGACCTGGTGAAACGGGCGATTTGCAAAAAGAAAAAAAAACGCATCCAAACTCGGGACCGGTTTGCGTGAATAAACGTCCGGTGTTTAGGAGGTCTCGAACATCTTTTTTCTGTCCGCTTTGTCCTCAATGTTCTTACGCCAGTCAACGGCTTCTGTGGACTGCAAAACACAAGAGGTGGAGCTGTGGATCTGCCCTTTTGAACAAGGCTGACTATAAATGCTTTAAGTCGACACTGAATCTAAATTGAACAGTTCAATGAAAAGCAAAAAAAAAAAAAAAGGATTGACTTTGTGCAACAAGGACCGAAAGAGATTTACAACAAGTCTTTGAAGCCACGCATATTTTGGGCAAAGTGAGGAAGTTGAAATTCATAATTCTGAAGTCAGGCAAACCGAGACTGATTTCTGAGTGCATGTATGCACTTTTTTTTTTCTATTTTCAAATGGATTTTTATTAGTTGTTCATTTTGCCCTCTTGAAGTCATTTGTGTTAGCTGACATTTTGAAGTTGCACTGATGCTCGCCTGGTACGGGTTAGCCTTGTAAACATAACCGTTCCTCAAAGCTGCAAAACTTATTTCATTTGTTTGGACCACAACTAACAATTTAAAGTGATAGTCTGTAAGATTGCAACATGAGGACAGAGAAAATCAGTCTACCACAAGGCAGCTGTGGCTACAATAGTAGCTTGCCACCACTAAGCATGTTGTGAATGAATAATGCAATGTAAAGTGTCTTTGAGTGTCCAGAAAAGCATATTATATAAGCAGTGCATTATTATTATTAAAAATGAACAGAGAGAGAGAAAGATATTTAAAAAGCAAATTATCAAGCTCGCTTCTCCTCTTGCGAGTTTACAGGAAAGTAGTGGCACCTGGGATTCTGATTGGTTGCTGAGATCAGCAAAGGGAGGGACATTAGAAATTAACTTAACTTTAACTTTAACTTTATTTATTTTATAAAGCGCTTTTCATACCGAAGGCATCACAAAGTGCTTTACAGATTACAACATTTAAATCAAGTATCCAGGCAAACATAATGTCCAAATAAGCGTCAGCAGTAGGTGGCGACGAGCGGCGCGGGTGTCCCCTGTCCTTAGACTCTCCAGCACGGCAAGGAAAAACTCAAAACCCGGTGGGAGAAACGAGAAACCTCGGGGAGAACCACAGGCTGGAAAGATCCACTCCCATGGACGGACAGGCTAAATTGTTTTATTATTTAGTATTACTAATGTTACGTCCAATTGCAGGCCCAGGTGGTCAATTATACCAATTTATTACATTTGTAAAACATTTAAACTTACCGACTATCACTTTAAAATTAATTAGCCTCTTTTTTGTAGTTTGAAGAAATAAAAGTCAAGCACAGAACCTTTAAAGCTGCCTTTAAGCGATGTCTTTTTGAATTTTTTCATTAGTAGGTGGAGTAGTGAACTCTGCTCTGCTCCACCACCACCACCCTCCCCTCACCTGGCTTTCCCCCATCACCCACACCCCTCACGTGGTACTAGTGTCTTCGTCGCAAAGCAGAGCAGCCAGCGGCCATTGTTTAGACGACACCAATGAACGCCTCAGCCTCTCCTCCGGTGCTGCTGCTTTGTGAGGGGAAAAAAGGAGGAAAAAGACCTGACAGCTCCTGTAGATATTGAATTAATAAACAAACAGACATTTCAGGAGGATTTCAGCTGCATCAGAGCAGGTTTGTCAGATGTTTGTCAGTACACAATCTGTTTGTAAACTTCTGCCATAATGCTAAACTGTTAGCCGCTAACTGTTGCTGTCTTCTGCTTTGAACATTTGCGATCTCTTGGTCACGTGTTTGTGTTTACATGGTGCGGGGGGGCATGTGGGGGTGAGGGGTGTGTTGGGGAGTGTGCTGTGAGGTGAGGGCAAACGGGTGAGCCATATAGCCGCTAGGCCCCCATTGGAATGCATTGGCTTAGGGATGGGCAAAGTGAAGCTTCATGAGAGCCTCGAATCACAGTTCGAAACAATCACTCTACATTGACATCTAGTGGCAAAGTGTCATTACAACCGCATTTACAGTGTTTCAGGATTGAACCTATGTTATTGATTCGTCTGTGTGAAATAAAACCACATTCTGTTTGCTTTTATTTGCCATTAAAACATGAACTCTTCCTGAACGTGTTATTGTTCACAGTGGTACTAGAAAAATAAATCAATGAAGCAATTGTCATAAATGTTCCACATTTTTCCTCCAACTCAATGCTTTTTGCTAATCGATTTTTATAAGAGACATGGTAGCATTAACAATTATTTTAACATAAAAGCGTAGAGGTCTGTGATTCAGATTTACTGAGATTGACATCTTGCAATCTATCAGAGCTGGGATTCGTACTCGCGCTACTCAGATGAGCAGTACTAACAAGTGCAGCAACTAGACCAACTATGCCATCTGAGCACACTCACGCGTGGCACTAAAACACTACACAAACATGGAGAAAGGTTTGCAAAGCCCTGTGGTTTGACCAAGGTTCGACACAGACGCCCTCTAGTGAAGTGTTTTGAAACTGTCGCGTTTCATGAAACACTTCACGTGACATGCGCGTTTTGAATCGTGTTTTGAAACAGTGTTTTGAAAAGCATGCGCCATGAGACTTCGACACGGTGTCGAATCCCGTGCTTTAAGACGGCCATCCCTACATTGGACTTTAGACACGTTAAAAACAACTTTAACGGCTGGTTTCTATTTTTAAACACTTTCTACGGCTACATATTCCTCCTGAGATAACGCCGGGTTAGTCACAATTAAAGAAACCAGGCTGGTTTTCAAAACAAAAAATTTTGAAATCTCGTACTATTGAGGGTCGGACTGTTGGCATTGGAGCTGCACGAGCTACACGTCACGCAAGGGCCGAGTCTACAGTGAAGATCCCGCCCTTATGCCCTTTTTAGGAACATGCTTCGTCACAGCTGGGGAGGAGGAGTCTGAAAATCCGCCATGATTTCCCCCTCGAATGTGGTCATTGTGGTAAACGGGGAGGAGTGAGGAGGAGTTGTCTCTTCTTTTGTACAATCTATGGGTGCATACTGTCAATGGCAGAGCCGGTCTCCTTCTGCTGTTTGCGAATGTGGCGCACAGGTGGCGCATCTAGAGGTAATGCATCGGTGCTGGACCGGCAAAACGGGATCGCTTAAGGCAGCTTTAAGTATCCTGAAGTATTAAATGATGCCACAGAGAGTATGGTAACATTTTATAACGCGGATAGTGGCTTATCCGGGGCACTGAAATGAGGATACTGCGCGTTAACAATAGTAAAAACAAAACTTGAAAGTAAAAAAACCTTTGCCAAAATACCACAGTTTTTTGGCAAAGTTATACGACTTGACACTAGAGCAGCCTCACCTCCTCCTTGACCTCCTTCTTGACCTGCTTCAGGTTAGCTCTCAGGTCCATAGTGACTTTGTGTTTTCCTCCAAGCAGAGCCTGCAGCATGGCGTCAGCGGACATACGCACTTTCTTCAGAGCGGGCTTCTTCACTCCAGCCAACTCCACCACCTTCAGCTTCAGGTCTTCAATCTGGTTCAAATGACAGACACATGCCGCTCAGAGCAATGCACTTTTGGACATTACAAAAGGAAGGAGATCTCCTCTCACCTCCTTGTCAGCCTTCTGCACTTTGGCCTCGACATCATACCTTGCGTCATCAATTTTGTCGATTTGAGCATGGATCTTCTTGCAGATTTCCTGTTAAACAACATACTTTTTTTTTAACCATTTAACCTATGTGGCGAAGATTACAGACAGACATTTAGCAATCTGGAGTTGGGATGTCGATCTTAAAACACTGAAGCAGTGTGGCTTTAACAATTAGGTCACACATAAAATGGTTCAAAGAAGCATCTAAACATCAGTACTGACTATGAGCGCAGCCTGGTCTAAGCTCAGGTCTGGGGCGGGGCAGTTCTCGTTAATGTGGGCCTCCTTTGCGACAAGAATGTCCTTCTTCTCCTGTTCGATCCAACCGGCTGCGATCTGCAGCATCAAACTCTACCAAACACACAGTCGGTTACTTTAGTTGTACGAGCCAAATAGAAGCTAACATGGTGGTGTTTTTTTTGTGGTTGTCACCTTCAGATGATGCCTGCGGCTGGAGGTCATTTTCTTTCCTCTGGTAAAAGATAGAAAAAATAGGAAAGTTTAGAACCGGTACACTTATACTAAAGGCATTCTCCTTGTCAAAGTTATATTATAGCATAATAAAAGAATGTAGGGACGACACTGCAGGTGAAAAAGACAAAAATAAAATGTATTTAGCAATATCGCTTTGTTTATGCAGTGAAAGATATTATTGTTTAGATTGCACTATTGCTCTGTTTCCAGATGAAAGCATACAGTATATTGACAGACCAATCTGGCCCAAAAGCTGAACATTCTTGTTTTACCTGCAGTGTCTCGCCTTTCTTGATAGAAATACGCAGATTAGAAGACCCTTAAAGCCGTGATGCTTTAAGGGTCATTTTTGTCTGTGGGCCGACATTCCACATTTAGGGTTTGCCCGCGGGCTGAATATCATAAACATGATTATAAACATTATTAAGTCAACATTAAAATAATAGTAATGTAAGCATACTGTGTTGTGCTGTTTTGCAAATTCCAACAAAACCAATCAGTTAAGTGTTGATTTGATAAAAATGTGGTATTGTATTTAAATTATTTAAATTCCAGAGTAGACATAAGTAGAAAAATATAATTTGTAAACTGAAAATTCAGATTAAAACTTCTTTGGGCCAGATGTGGCCCACGGGCTGCATTTTTGGGATCCCTGCCTAAAATTAGAGAAAATAGGTGCCAGTTTACACACCACACTTATCTCCGAAAGCTACAAAAAAAGATTGTTTTTGTAAAGGAAACGCATACGGTATGATAAGTACTTACTCAGACATTTTGGCCGGCGGTGATTCCTAGGCTCTGTTCAAAGACAAAGAAGGGGTTAAACCTCTCAGCAGGCTACAGAAAACACGCTGTCCTCGACACGTCCCTATGTCCAACCCGATCGATCATCAGCTGGAAACCTGAGCTCTTTCCTCCAATCACAAACGGGCTAATTTAGGACCCCTGGTGTTGGGTGGCATTACAGATTCCAGGGCCCGAACAGATGCCCTTCTTTCTGAAGGATTTAAGGCCCTTCGTTTTTTTTTTTTTAAGTGTTAAATGCCAAAAGAGGGGGAACCAAATGTGGCGCCAGGACGCTCGCAGTCAAGGCCGTTAACACCATGTTAGACATCCAGGAGGAATGCTTAAGCTCACATGAGCAATGTCCCGAAACAGAATGAGTGTGGCAGTCCCGGACAATAATAAAGGAGCCTTGGGATACTTACCGGCTTAAAGGCTCACGAAAAGACACGAATACTCAATTAGAGCTAGATTAACATGGATACACAAGGGAAGTTAACACTCCAGAGCTACAGGAGTTACACTGACCCAAAGAAACTTGCTAAACTCTTTATCAAAAGTACTTTATAAGCTATTTCTTTAAAAAAGAATGAAAGTTAAAGAATATATAATAATAGATGTTTTTGGAGTTGAACTTGGGACCTTCTTTCTACGAGGCGAGAGCGTCAACTGTGGCGCTACTTTGCCGCCTACGATGTTAGAATCTTCAAGAAAGTTGTACAAAAGGCAACATGATACAATCAACCCAAACAACAGATTAGCCATCATTGATCATCATTCGCAAATCTGACTTGCAACAAAACCCCAATGTCTCAGTGTACAACCAGCATTTTAGTAAGTCCATACAAAATAAGCAATTCCCATCTCACCTGTCTACCCTGTCTAATCACAATAGGCTGAACGAAGCAGCGGCGCTCGCCTAAAGAGATAGACAGGCCCAACAAGAAAAGAGGCGAGGGCACCGTAACACAGAGGCGAGTGCGGAATGATTAAACCTGTATATAAGGCGAGAAGTGCCCGCTCAGCAGATTGGCCGGTCCTCTTTATGGTACGGACGTACATTTGACCAATGGACCAACAGCAACAGGCTCATAAATTTGGAGAGCCTTTTTCCCACCCACTGTTTCGAGCCGGGACAAATGAATGGCCAGTGCAGTGTTATAGGAGGGGAGTGAGGCGTGGGGTTGGATGTATGAGGGGGGAGTGGCTGAGACACAGGGATACAGTAAAGAAAGGCATTACATTTTCCAAACAATGAGTGGCTTTACTGTTTGTCCTTCTGCAACTCCTCCGACAGACATTATGTTGAGTTTCTTTTGTCTAAAGCAAAGATGTCAACTGTGAAAGAACTCCACATCGAACTTATTAAACTTAAATGCTCAAATTTAAAGGCCCTATACCTGATTTTTTTCAAATAGTGGAACAAAATTAGTCCTCCTTTGGTATATGCAAACTCACATTGGTGGGGAAAAACACATGTGCATCTAGATATAAAACATTTGTATCAATTTCATGAGCTTGCAGGAAGGTTTTCTTGCATTTTTGTGGAAGTGACCCTGAAAAGTGACCCTGCAAGTTGTGAAATGTGCCCCGTGAAGAATCGGGATGCTACAGTTGCCATAAGAAAGTTAGGAATGAGTTCAGACACAGCTAACATTTGAATTCAGTCGCTTCCTCTTTCATTGTTTGTAAAAAAAAAAAGGTATAGGGCCTTTAAGGCTTTTACCTGACACGGAGACCAGACAACAAATTGCTTGATTCTTTTTGAAACTTTTGGAACTGATTATTTGATTACTTTTGAAATAAACTACATTACTCGATTACTTTTATAGTGTAATCCCAACAACACTGGCCATGAGGTGTCAAAATGCTGTCAAATGTTCTTTTATGATATTCAGTAATCAGTATAAAATTTTAGGAATAAAAAATGTCATCATTTCAAAACTTCATCTGACTTCGAAAGACCGATTTCGAAAATTGAAAGAATTAGAGGTGGTAGGGCCCGACCGTTTTTGATTTTTGAGGTCCGATACCGATATGATGGGGGTTGACATGGCCAATAGCCGATATTTTAATTCATTTAAATATTTATCATTATAGTAAAGGTTTCAACATATAGAAATATATCTATTAGAGGTCAACCGTTTGGGTTTTTTTTCAGGCCAATGCCGATATGCACCACTGATATTTTTGACCACATTTTTAAAAATGTCTCATCTATAATCCTGTGTGTGATGCTTCTAAACGTGCCAGTGTTGAACTGTGACAGCAGGGGGCGCGTTATGAGGGGCATAGGGCTGATTTATTCAGGACACAACGATAAGTCTCTATCTCTTACAGTTCCGAAAATATACGCAAAAGTCTGCAACATAAAAAATTAAAAAATAGCCGTAGAAAGTCGATTTTCACCGCAGCGTTTCTCTGCTCCCCTGAAGCCTATGAAGTTGTGGGCTCTGACTTAACTTTTTCCAAAACAAAAACGGGATGTCTCTATCACTTTTGGTTCCGGATATATCGAGTTGACCTTTTTATATCGGCCGATAGCTGATAGCGCAAAATATACCAAATCGGTCAGGCCCTAAAGGGGGGTCTGAAAACTGAAAACTTGCGTGAGTCCAAAACATGAACAGAAAGAGCGTGGCACAGAGGAATGAGAACATATTGTGTGTAAGAAGTTGCCACTCACCATCTAAAGCCACTGCCGCATTGTCCATTTGCTGTCCCTCGTGTCCATTTGCAGTCCCTCGTGTCCATTTGCAGTCCCTCGTGTCCATTTGCTGTCCCTCGTGTCCATTTGCTGTCCTCGTGTCCATATGCAGTCCCTCGTCTTGAGTCCAGAACAATCCAGAGGAGCGTACAATGCTTCTCTATTGCCATCTGGTGATTCTTCACTTTTTACTTCATCTCATTCAAGCAAGTGGACATGAACAAATTATAACTCCTCCCAATTTTTTAAAAGTAAAAATATTGTTTATTTTTGTCCATTTAAATAACAATAGGTTACAGTTTTTGTATGTCATAATATTTTGGCATGTTAAGGCGCATTGAGTTTCCTTGTGTACGAAATGCGCGGTATAAATAAACAGGCCTTGCCTTGCCTTAAGATTAGTGTATGAATTTTGACAAGTAATGTATCTTTTTACATCTATACATTCAAAATGACTGCATCAGGTGAGTTGAGTTTCACCCCCAGAACATTTAATGATTTGTTTTTGTCATATATCCAGGGGGGGGGAAGAAAAAGCGCTTCGGGTGTACAGCAGTGTGAGGCCAAATGTGACAATGAGAAAGTCCTTAGCTAGTCTCGAACATCTTCTTCCTGTCGGCTTTGTCCTCAATGTTTTTACGCCAGTCGCCAGCATCAGCGCTCTGAAAAATAGACACAAAAAAGTTCTTGTATTCTACGAGGATATGTTTTTATTTTAAACTCTACTCTTATTCTCTCATTCGGGTGAAGTTGCACTGCAAAAGCCGCTCAATCAGTTGCGCTCACATGACATTATAAATCGAAAATACTCAGAGCTTTACTTAAAATTCTGTCAAAACTTTATCTCTGTAATTATTAAGCTCACCTCCTCCTCTTTCTTCTCCTTCTTGACCTGCTTCAGGTTGGACCTCAGATCCATGGTGACTTTGTGTTTTCCTCCGAGCAGAGCCTGCAGCATGGCGTCAGCGGACATACGCACTTTCTTCAGAGCGGGTTTCTTCACTCCGCTTAACTCAGTCACCTTCAGCTTCAGCTCCTCAATCTTAACGCACGTGAACATATTACCAGTTTTACAGACCTTCAGCCATTTGCAAATATTTGAGCGCTCACGGAAATGAGTTAGAGAAGTGAAAACCGTTTTAAGTAGCTTTTACCTCTTTGTCCGACTTTGCCACTTTGGCCTCAGTGTCGTATCTCTCGTCATCGATCTTGTCCAGAGCCTGGTGCAGCTTCTTGCAGAACTCCTGTTTATCCAAAATAAAACGTTCAACCCAAGTTTCACCTTGTCTACAGCAAAATCATGACAGCACAATTTACCATGAGGCCAGCCTGGTCCAAGCTGAAGTTGGGCGCGGGGCAGTGCTCGGCCATATAAGCCTCCTTGGCAATTTCAATCTCCTTGGCCTCGTCCGCCAGCCAGGCAGTGGCGATCTGAAGTATCGCACTCTGTGGAGAAACCACACAAACGTACACAAAAGCATTTAGAGCAATATTTAGAGCAAGATAGGAGCAGCACAAAGTTCCCTTACCTTCAGATGATGCCTGCGGCTCGAGGTCATCTTCTTTCCCCTTTAGTCAAAGCACGTATTATTAACAACAGTTACAAACTATACTCATGAAATACTGCTCAACAAGTTTTAACATGGACTTACTCAGACATCTTGACTTCCCTTTGGTTCTGGCTCTGCAACAGATGAACCAGTGCATGAAACAATGGACTCTTGGACTTATGTTCAGGCTGGTCTATATGCTATTTAACTGACACGCCGGTGCCATTTGTAGAAACATTTCAAGCTAATAAATTGGACACCTCAGGCGACAAGGCCAGTGTTAATTCTGGCTTTGGGTCAAAAGGTTAACAGTGACATTTATGATTTGAGGTTTTATGTTGGACAGCTGACCTGACAAGCAGAGATTTGAAAACGGGATGTGCAGTGCAATATATTTACGTATAAATACATATCTGGTCAACATCTCACCCAATAAACAGATTTTTTTTAAACTTATTTTATAACGGGGAAACATGGAAACAAAAATACCTTTGTCAGAGTCTAACTGAGCATCAGGACATGCTCCTGATGCTCAGTTGATCGCTGGCAGGTTTATGCAACGCAATATTGCAACAATCCCGATGCCGCGACGTATAAGCTGTAACGTTCCACAGGGTGGTTTTTCGGAACATATGTTTGAAAACCTCCCCGTTTAATGTTACAAACACATGTCAGGCTGCGTCACAATCTGACCTTCTTAGCAACATGATATTGACTAGTACTTCTGCAACTACTCCTACTACTCTAGTATTGCCACTTGTGAATAAAACAATTCCGTGTGCAATAAAGCAATCACGCAGATAGATGAAATCTGTCTTTGGGGCGTTATAATTTCACACTGACAAGTAATTGTTGAAGTTGCCCAATTAAAATGCCCAGTAATATCGATTGGAAGCCAAGTATTGAGCTACAAGTAGAAGCAAAATCATTCACGTTTCACTCGGGATTTTTCCAGTGATAAAAAAACATATTCATTAGTAAGTCGTTGGAAAATTTTGTTCCAATTTCGATTAAGGTCAACAACAGTAAAACATTACAGTCCCCATCTTTGCATCTTGGCTGTTGATCACAGGGAGCAGCATTTACTCCATTGCTGAGCAACCCCCCCCCCCAAAACCCCATTGATTATTTAACACAAGGCTCAACACATAGTATGGCGGCTCCTCACCTACAGAGAAGATGGCAAGGCGGCGGTGGGACGAGTCAAAGACTAAAAGCTGGACATCTCTTGGGGGTATATATGTGCTTCCACCAGTTTCTGCAGCCCCCTCTTTAAGGCCATGAGGGAACTTTGAGCCAACCAACCAACAAGGCCAAACGAGCTCCTGAAATACCTTCATCTTTTGACCGTCGGGGTTGTAAATCCTGCATCAGTGTCTTGTTCTCATTCAGCGGTGAGGAGTCCCTGGGCGTTAGCCAGTTGAGCGAGCGTGTCTAAAGAAAAAAACAAACAAGTCGATTGGTGATTTCAAAGTACTAAAATGCATCATAATAAAGTGGCCCGATGTGATATCGTCTCACCTTTTGACACCGTCTTCTCAATGACCCACAAAAAGGCTTAAAGTTTACCAGAGTTACAAAAAGTGGGGCACTGCTTTGACAATAGCTGCACAGTAGATTTTTCAGTATCAGTTTAGCAACATTAGCCTTATTAGTCAGTGATTTTTGGGCATAAACGATAGGTTATATGTCAAAAGTGAGAGTGAGAATACAATAGGTGATATAAAAAGTATTCTGTAAGTTATACGGTTAACGCTGTGATTTGAAACAGGGCAATGCTTTAGAGTGTCGGCCAACATTTACAGAGTGAAATGAAAGGGTTACTTGGTTAAGATGGAGTTAGATTCTTTTCTCTTTGGCCTAAACATGTTGTGGCCCAACACTTGCGGTCATTTGAAACCACTTAACCCAAATCTATAGGAGTGCTACAGCAAGTCCTCTACTGACCCCTAATGGTTCACTGACACATTTCACACTAACTGATCCAAATAAAAAGAGAATAATTCTTACAAAATTGGCAGCGATTGTGATGGTAGACTTTCACGGTGTTTTTAAAGTAACACTTTGCAACTTCTGATGTAAATTTTTTTTTTTTAAAGTTGATATTCGTGCGCATTTGAATTGTCGGTGACCCAGGTGGTTAGCACAGCACCTTTATTTACCAACCCGGGGGCCTGTAGGATGCTCCAGGATCAATTGTTTTTCAGGTTTCTGGTAGGTTTTCATGGCTGATTGAACTATCTCCATGGTTATGCATACATTCCAATCAGAAAACCTACAAGGAACCTAAAAAAACAACAACCTGACAATGGAAAGTAAAGGTGCTAAGCTTTAGGTCAAATACACACTAATATTAACTTTTACATTCACTTTTCACATCTTCCTGAGCAATGTTTGGATATTCTGCCCATCTCTATCTGACATTAACAGCACTACAAAAGGCACAACACGGCATGATTAAAACTACTAAAACTCTACCAGAAACCAAAAGTGGTAAAAGTCAAATTTTATGTTAAGAATGGGGTTAAAATATGCTATGATGTGTCATGCACCTTTAGTAGTGTTGTGAGTCTCTGAGATGAAGACAAAATATCTCCAGGCAGTTGATTAGGAAACAAATAGATTTATTACAAAAACTATGAGAGCAGGAAGTGGTCAAAAGTGAACATTCGCACAATGAATAAAGCGGTGATGCACGGCAACATAATAAACGCACTGCAGGCCAGAGATATTATGAAAAATAGGAGGTATTTTATCACTCAACTCGCGAGCCAAAGCGATGTACACTAACAGGTGGAGATGGGAGTCACAGATTTAATGAAACACATGATCTGAAATCAATGAAAAAACATTCCATAAATTCCACAAAAAGTGCCGAAAGCCCACAGCGAACAGGAGCCAGTTTAGGAGGTCTCGAACATCTTCTTCCTGTCAGCCTTGTCTTCAATGTTCTTACGCCAGTCGCCCACGTCATCCTTCTGCACCGAACAGAACACACAAGCACGCTTAGGAACTGACACCAGTACTTGTTTATTGTACTATAGGGCTTCACTTATCAAAGCACACACATCATTCATCAGAAGAAACTAATGTATGTAAATTGCACTATCGATTTAACAGAAATTTACAGGGTCACAGATATTCTTCCAAAACTTTGCAGCCCTAATCAAAATACCTCCAGCTATTGCAATACTCAACATTGTTCCCATACCAAACCAGTATAAATCCACATTGTCCCTGAACTCACCTCCTCCTCTTTCTTCTCCTTCTTGACCTGCTTCAGGTTGGCCCTCAGGTCCATGTTGACTGTGTGTTTGGAGCCCAGCAGAGCTTTGAGCATGGCGTCAGCGGACATACGCACTTTCTTCAGGGCGGGCTTCTTCACACCAGCCAGATCCACCACCTTCAGTCTCAGGTCCTCAATCTGAGAAACACCAGGCAAGGCAAGGCAAGTTTATTTGTAGAGCACAATTCATACACAAGGCAATTCAAAGTGCTGATAGATGACTGTGTTTATCAAGACTGTGAGAGAGTTTGTCTTGAAGCTAAAGGCTAATATTCATTTCATGCGTTATAAAAATAGAAATAGTGCCGCAAATGTTTACCAATCTGCATAAAAACAAAACTCTTGCCTATAGTTTTAATGTTATATAGGTATTCATTATTTGTTATTGTTTTCATGGCATGTTAGCGATTAGCTTCAAGACAAACTATCTGACCTTTATAAACACAGGCATCTCCTCCACTGAATTATTTACATCCTACATCAAGTTTCTAACACGTAGTAAGTGATCCTCTACCAGGAACTCACTGTCCACCTTTTTTCGATAGGGTCTAAGCGAATCTCCATAGGAAATGAATACGGACAGGAAGTGCTGGTGCTCACAACTTAAGGTCAGGGGCACTAGCATAGCCATATCATGCAACAAGCCACAGCAATAGAATACTACTGAATACTTTAATGAAAGGTGGCGTATGTAGTACTGTATCATGCACACGTTGCACACTAATTTGCCATTTAGGTTTATTGCCTAGTTCTAGTCCTAGTATCTGGCAACCCAAAGGGGGGATCTACAGGGCTTCTGATTGGACAATTGGATGTGGGCTGGCTCAAAGAAGAAAAAAAATAATGTAAATATAAACATCAAGTCAGGCTCAAGACCCACCTTTTTAGCTTAGCTTTTAGCTGATATCTGTTTATTTATTGTAGTCCCATTTATGTATTTATCTATTAACCTTGATAACTTGATATTTATTGATATTTTGATATTTATTTCTAGTTTCTTACTGATTTTTACTTTGTTTCTAAACTTTTAATGAATGTTTTCATACTGCTTCTTATATTTTTAGAATCTCCAGTGTTTCCTCTGAAGGAGCCCTCTGCCTCGGGAGCGGTGACTGGCTGTGGCTGTGTGGGTGCTGTCCTGTGGGTGCCCAGGTGGAGGTGTGGTGTCTCTGCCGCGCCTCCTATGCGTCGGTGCCCGGGTTGGCCGCGGCTGGTCTGCTGCTCCCGGGGAGGACGGCTCCTCTGATGGGGTTTCCTCACCTTGGTCATCTTTACCCAGCCTTATGTATTTGATTTTGATTCTGTGTGTGAGCGTGAGTGTAGAGTAAAGGGTAGGGGGTGTAGGTGTACGTGTGTATTGTGATATATATTGGGAGGGTGGGAGGGTTTGCCGGGAGAATGTTTTTAATGTCTTTTTAAATGTCAAGCACTTTGTGATGCACCTGTGTATGAAAAGCGCTCTATAAATACAGATTGATTGATTGATTGAAGTCAAATGATTTTGTAGAAGTAAATATAAACACATTAAAACTGTTACACTTGAGTAAAATATGCAAGTTTAGTTAATGTCAGTAGCATTAGTTTCATAATTAGACCATTATTAATATTAGCCTAAGAATAGTCTGATGGTTTCCTGAAACAAACCATCCCACCCTAAAATGTATGCTGCTACTTTAACTCAAGGGTGTCTTTTTTTTAATCGAGGGCTGCATATTGAAGTGTATGCGGGGTGGAAGGCCACATGATCAGCGGACAGTGCAGTGAAGCCATCAATTGGGTGCGTTTAGCTAAGGTTTAAACCGTACCCCGACTCCTTTATTTACACTTTGAACCCTAATGCCAGCTCTGTGTCTCAGTGGTTTGTTTTTGAGTTTATAATTGTGGTAAAAATTTAAAAAGTGCCATATCTGGCAATGTGTGATAATTCAGCAAGATAAAAGGGAATCTGAGGGCCACATCTGGAACCCAGGCCGCACTTTGGGCACCCCTAATTTAACTGGACTGGTTATTAAGGATCTTTAAGATTCAAGAGAAAAGGTTAAAATCTACAGACAGCTTCAGACGGCCTGGAGCTGATGCCATTGTTTAGTTATTTTAAATGAAAAGGCTGTGCAAAGGCAGAGGATCTTTTAGGGATGGTGCAGTTTCTGTACTGCTCAGTTAGGTCTAACCGCTGACCTAACTGAGCAGTTAGGTCATATAATTTGTAAGCGCTAACTGCTGACAAATTGTACGCTAACCGCGCTAACCGCTGACAAATTATACTTTTTAAATGATCATTTAAAAATGTGGTGCTAAGACCTTAAAGCATCTTAGCACCACATTGCAGTTGCTACTACTGTTTTTGCTGTTTCTGTTGTTTTTGTCTGCGAGCGTTTATATATTTACTATTTATTATTGAGACCTGAGAGCCATACAAGTTTCATTATGCTTGTGTTTAATGACAAATAAAGCATTCTGTTCTATTCTATTCTATTCATACAGAACAGACAGTCTAAAATAATACTATATTGTAACCATAAGGAATCAATGCTCTCATGGTTTCAGTAAAACCCGTGGGAACCATATATTATTATATAGGGTCAGGGGTTAGGGTTATGATTAGGGTTAGGAATGGCAAATGTGATGTAAGTTGTGTTTCACTCACTCAGATCTTACACATAGTTTGAAGTATCACTCTGGCATATAGGCTATAAGCTCTCCTGTCAATACGCTTTGAGATTTTGATATGCATAATTAGAGAAAATAATCCTAATCCTAGGATGACAGAATAATGGCTTGCACTTGTATTGCGCTTTACAAGCCTGTGTTACCAAGTTTCTCAAAGCGCTACACTGTAGTCATTATTGATTCACGCCATGCTCATTGGTGGTGCTACTATTGCAGCCACAGCTGCCCTTGGGTTAGACTGACGGAAGCAAGGCAACCAGTCTGTGCCATTGGCCCCTCCGACCACCACCATCCACTCACTAACACACTACATTCATTCTGGCCTATTGTACATGTTTTTAGTGGTATGGGAAACTGGAGTATTCGGTTGAAACCTACGCAGACACGGGGTTATCATGCAAACTCCACACAGGAAGGCCCCATCCAGGTGGGAATCGAACCCACGACCTTCTACCTGTAAAGCACAAGTACTAACCGCTGAACCACAATGCCCATAACAGTTTAAGGAAACGCCTAAACATCCAGTCTTGAAAAGGACTAACCCACTGTAATCACTTACACACACACAGCTAAGATAAATCAAGTGTGTACCTCTTTGTCTCCCTTGTCTACTTTGGACGCCATGTCGTACCTGTCCTCATCAATCTTGTCGATGAGGGCATGCAACTTCTTGCAGACTTCCTAAGACCAAACACATGACACTTATTGTTGAGATTTAAATTATATTAAATTTGCAAAGCTATTGCTTGGTGAGTCAAAAACATGTAGGCTAGCTCAAATATCTCCATAAGGATGTATGTGGCTCACCATAAGGTCTCCGCTCATGTCCGGGGAAGGACAGTTCTCAGCCATGTAAGCTTCTTTAGCAGCAGTAATGTCTTTCTTCTCCTGCGCAAGCCAGCCGGCAGCAATCTGAAGCATCAAACTCTGCCAAACGCAAATCACACATATCAGGTAAAACATATCAAATGTTCTAATTGTCTATTACAGAACTTTCCAGTCCATTATTGGACACTGTTTAAATGCTGATGAATAGATCTTTCTAGCAGGGCGGCCTGGAAATAGCATGAAGCTTCTATGTTCAGTCACACAACTAAGACAGGAATAATCTAGCACTAAACCAAGACTTATTTTAGCACTAAAGTTTCAACCAGGACTTATTTATTTTAGCACTAAGGTTCAAACCAGGACTCAAGTGCGCTTTCTTGCCACCTTCAATTACAGACTAAAGGTGAAACTCTCCTCATACTGTATGCTTCCCAATTGTGGAACTCACTTTCTGAAAATCTTCACCATGAGGCCACAAATATGGGGGCACACACATTTGAAGGCTTTTTAATCTCATAACTAGGCGTGGGTACTTGTAACTACAAATTTACAAATATATATATATTCATTCTATATCTGAAGCACATTGAGTTGTACATGATGTGTATGACTTTGTCAGTTGAATTCCTGACTAAAGTAGGTCTCAGGTGGACAATTACATTAGCTCCAGAACACTAAGAAGACTTTTAACAGCAAAAAAACAACAACAATTATTTATGATAATATCAGTAAAATGAGAAAAAAAACTGGTTCACAAAAAAACACGTTCCCGGGGTTTATTACAAGCTAGAACAGTCACTGGATTTTGTGTGGAGACTTTTAAAGCCAGTAGATGGCGCCTCACCACTACTATAGCCGATTTGACATGTTGTAGAGTGAGTAAATTAAGCCTCACCCAGAACTCTCTACTGACAAAACACAAACATGTCATTCGGAGCATACTCTACATGACTCTTTATCTTCAAATCTATGGAGCAGATTCTCCAAACTTAACGGCAAGGGAGAAAACATCAGGCTGTGTCTTCTTACCTTCAGATGATGCCTGCGGCTCGAGTTCATCTTTTTCCTGTCAGCAACAGAGGAAAAAAACACTCACTATGCAATATGTGACAGCAACTTGTTGTTTTAGTCAGCGATCTCAATTTACACACTGTTGATTTGAAAGCTAAGAACCTCCACTCACTGAGCTTTAACTACAACCTTGCCTGGGGACATGTGCTAGGATCGTGGAAGGAAATGTTCATTTCCAAACTGCTTTCAGTCATAGGCAACATAAACCAATATCTGATTTGATTATGTTTTTGTTTTTCCTAAATTTGAAAAAAAGCAATACTTACTCAGACATGTTTGCGGTTTCTTTTCTTCACAGCCTGTTGAAGAGGAGCAAGCAGAGGAAATACTCATTGAGACAAGTGAAATCAGGTTTGAGCTTTACTGTATCAGAGCCATGCGATCCCTTCCCCCGAAAATGCAATCCGATAAAACAGTTGATGAGCGGCGTTTGGGCGATGACAGAGCTAAGTTTGGAGCGCCTGCGGGTCAGATGTCTGCGCTGACGCCTAGCGCTAAGCTCCTTTACAGGTGCTCAAAACCAAATATCCTGCAGGGAGTTAGCGCCACGATTCCTTTCCGTGGGGGAATGAGAACAACGAGAGCAGATGTCTCCAAATATGAGTCACAGTCTTGTCTCACGGATGGAGTTCAGAAGTTACTCCAATCGGTTTACTGTTTTGAGTCTGGAAGCAAATTTACGCTATTGTATCATGACGAGCCCAAAAAAACACTTTCAGTCACATGAGAGAAATATTGTCGCAAACGGTTCATTTCTTTACGCTGCAATCATCGTCTTGGTGTAACATCATGGACATTACCCAGGTATTTCCATGTCAGAAAGCCAAATATAGCAAAAATGATTAGAATTAAAAAAAAAATCATATAATTGCCATCGTCGTAGAGATTTTCACTGGGTTGGCCTCAACAAAAAAAAAATTTTATTACAATGATGAATTACGATTGAAAGACAACACAAAGATATAATTGTCATGCAAATTGTGCAAAATAAATATGTGAATTGAAGGGATTAAAATACTGTACTGTCAAAAAATGATACAAATTTAGACACAAGATCAAAGACAAAGTTGATACAGCCTTGTGCTAATTTCCCCCAGCAGTCTACGTCCCACTTCGCAAAACAAGCAACACTGCCTCTATAGTATGGATCTAGAGCAAAACCCAAACTCGATCAAATATTTGCATCATGGCACGCTTGGAAATCCAAGGCAGCCACGGAAGACGGCAGGTAAACAACAAACACTCACCGTGGGCGACACAGAAAGGTCCTGACAGGAGCAGCAACAAGGGCAGTGAGAGCCACTGATGGAGGGGTGATTATATATGAGCCCCCAGATATGGATATGGACTCACTCAGTATGGAAATGCACGATCCTCAGGCCAATCGGCCGGCCAGCAGCTCCGCATATCATCTTACAGTGCACAACTTCACCCGGTAAATCTGGCGGATGCCGAGGAGGGGCCTGCGATATCGTTTTAGGAGTCTGTCTGAGGTCATTGAGATGCTATAAAAGGGAGGATAGAGAGAGAGAGAGAAAGAGTATAAAATCCGGTAATGGATCGGACAAGTCGAGCCTACATCTCACAGGATTTAAGCTGATCGAGACTTTTACTCCTAACTAGAAAAAACATGGTCAGGTTCTCAACTGTATTCTCAACTTTTTAAGAAAACTGGACTCTCCAACTCTGAGGCGCATTTGTTCAGCTACATGTTTCATCAAGCCACACAAGCGATGCCAAATTTTTAAATGGTAAACGATAATACTTCTTCTACGTTCACTTTCTTAAAAACCCTCACTCAGATAAGTTTTCAAACAAGCATGTACTGTAACCAATTACAAATGGCGTTATCTGGCACGATTAGAAAACAAACGTCCCATTATTTCTTGGAGTCGGGCTGCTAAACTAAACTAAACCTTTTCTCAAGCCACCAATGTTTGAAAGACCAAACATTCCAATTGACCTTTCGTTAGATTTCAACCTCAGTCCATAAAACCATTATGTTAACAGCCACCAATTTACTCCTATCTTTAGCTCCAGATTCCACCAATTAGTTGCTGGGTTATTTGCGAAGACTTTATCCTTTCAAATACACTCACCTGGGCCTTCGGTGCGGCCACTCTTTCGCTTCAAAGACATCAGCGCCGCAGATTTTTAGATCGTCTTATCTGTCCCCAAGAAAATCAGTGGCAAAAGGGGCCTCCTTCGCAGCTGCCAGGACGCCAGTGAAGAGGAGGAGGTTCGAAAGTTGAGAAAAGTCCTCACTCCAGGATGGCAATGGAATACAACATTGCGATTTGTCTTTCTCATGGCTTCGTGGCCTGAAAAATAATTGAAAGTAAGCTGTTGTTCAAGGTTTGATTCGTTGATTGGATAGAATAATAGCTGGTAAGTACTATTGTCATGAAAATGAAAGCAAACTAACCCAAAAACAGCCGTGTCTACAGTTCACCAGGTCAAGGCGGAAAGCTGAAAAGAGGGAAACCCAGCCGAGAAGCTTTGATACCACTTTTAACTATTGCCCAAAATTAAAATAAGGTACAGAAGAGGCTCACACACATATCAGCCAGCTATAAATACCATATAATCACTGCAGGCCCTGGTTAGCGTTTCATCTTGGACTGCCCTCCCGAGGCACAAGGCACATACTCCAGAAATCCTTCCAGACCATTCTGTGGCAGTGGGGCAGATCTCATATTAAAGCCTCTCGGCGACATAAATAGATTGGTAAGATTTAGAAGAGGTAAACTTTCCATGTGGATAGTGTTGCTCCTTTATAATTGATCCTGCATTTACCTGGCGTCACCTTCATCTGAGGCACAACAACAACTGAATGCTATTTATGATATTCTTAGCACCTCCTTGAGGATCCTGTGAAATGCACTGCTATTCGCTGAGCTTGCTGAGTACTTCAAAGCAGCAGCCCCAGAGTTTTTTCCTGGTGTTATTAGAGTAGGGCTTGATGCCTTTAATTTTATACGAGTACCACTACTTTAATGGTTCTTACTTTACACTACTACTGTTACACTGTTATCATTATCTAAAAACAATAAAGTAGGATTAGAAATCCTGCAATGGCTGCGATTACTGGATATAACAGCAAAGTATGAACTAATACAGCTGCGGTTTGGAGATAGGCACCGAGTCACATGACCATAGACCAGATTAGTGGGCCGAAATTCAGCCCCCACGCCTCATGCCACACGTTTCTCAAAGTGCTACATTGTAGTCATTATTCACTCTGACTGACCATTTATCACATGGCTATAATATGCTGTTTATATCCTGATCTCTTATTATGTCAGTGCTCTCTGCTGGACACGTGTGGAATTCTTTCCTTTTTTTAATTTAGCCCCCTAGTGGCTGGAGTAAGCATTCTGGCTATTTCTTTAAAAATTTACTTACTTTTTTTTTGACATATTCAGAAATTCATGTTCTCCAACGGGCCACATTAAATCATCTCACGGGCCACATGCGGCCCGCATGCCTTGTGTTTGACACATGTCCCTTAGACAATCATAACTTACTAAAACTGCCTTTTTGTATAGTTGGAATCCCTGAAGAGGTCACAGCTGGGATTTAAACTAAGAATAATCATTATCAGAGTCCACATGTTTTTCTTACTACGTCACTTGGACACTCCTGTTCATTCAGACGTGAAGATTGTACATGGCATAAGACTGTACAAGACTCCCTGGTCTTGTGGACCCATTGGACCCTTTAGGTACTCTCTATACCCCCTCCCTCAAGATTTGTTGCTGTTTATTTTGAAAGTAGTCAGAAGGACTATGTGTAATAAAAAAAAAAAAGACAATGTTGTGTTCAAAATAAACCTGAAATACTCCCAAAACTATACATTTTACTGCATAATATAGCTATTCCTTACAAAATAATGTTCAGTTTCACTTAAATCTGAAATAGTTCCAAGTACCCCCTGCTAAGTCCTCGAATACCCCAAGGGGTCCCCACATCCCTGGTTTGGAAACATTGACTTAAACAAAAGATAGATTTTCAGACAGACAAGGACAGACATGTCCAGCAGAGGGACACATGTTGACCAGCAGGTGAAGCTCTTCTAAAGAATAACATTGAAGTCAATTACAAATGTATGAGTTTGATTGTAAATACATTGTAAATACTGATTGTAAATACTCTGAAAATTTGAATATCGTTCAAAAGTTCATTTATTTCTGTAATTTAACTTAAAATGTGAAACCAATATATGATAGACTCATTACATGCAAAGTGACATGTGTCAAGCCTGAATTGGTAATAATTTTGATGGCTTACAATTTTATGAGATTTTTAATTTGGAGTTTTTACAAGCTGAGACATAATAATCAAAATTATAACAAATAAGGCTATACATATCTCACTTTGCATGTAAAGAGTCTATCATATATTAGTTTCACAGTTTACAGTAAGTTGAATAACAGAAATGAATGCACTTTTTAATGATATTCTAATTTTCCGAGTTTCACCTGTATTGCAAAACTACAGATCATACAATACCTTAACTAACAGCTGGATGGAGACTGAACAGGTTCCCAAAAAGAGACTGGAATGACCACAAAATCTGACATACTGAAAATAATGATAAAATTCATCATTTGATAAAATAATTACTTTTATTTATGTTGAGTTTTTGGTACTTTATTTCCATTTCTAACAATACTATGATTGCCCCAACAACTTAATTTGTTCATAAGTTACTCCCTCTGCTTATGCAACAAATGCCTTGTAATGCAAAAGGCATAAGGACAGTTTTCAGAGTTGAAGACCAGACGAGAGCATATCCGAAACGTCACAGAGTGATCACCAAAGGAAGGAGTAAAGTTTCACTCTCACTGTCACAGACTAATAAACTGTGTGCTTATATATGACGTGCCAGACTCCTCGCTGGTTATTTACGTTAACCCGTTGGACCTGGAACATTAGCGAGTCTTTAACAGTCAGATGGAGGTACAGGAGAAGGGTGCTGACAGGACCGGGTGAGCCACGATCAGAAGGATTTTAAGGCATGCTGGGTATTCCGCTGCCTGAAGGGTGATGCTACAGCTCAAGTGTGTATTCTGTCAGAGAGATGGGCAGGTGTCCTCTCCCAAGATTACTGACTTAACTCGATCTGAAGGAATGCTCCATATGGCAGGTCTGATCTTCCGGATGTAAGCGAAGCCTATCTGCCGTGTGTCACATCATTTACAACTATATGTGTATGTTTACATAGCCTCTACATAGCCCAGTGTTGGTTTATTGCACATCTATCCACCACCTGCTGCTCGTGTCTGAGGGACAGACAGCCACTACTTCAGGGACGTACACTTTCCTCGTGGGCCGCATATTGAAGTTTTCACTGCGTGGAGGGCCATAGACCGGGGCTGAATGCATCGAAACATTCTACTGGGTGCATTTAGCAGAGGTTTTCACCGTACAACCACACTTTTATTTAGGCTGGAAACCTTAATTAATGGAGAATATTAAACTTACAGTAAAAGTATGATACAATCCCGATACATTTTGGCCCCCAGGGAAATTTACTTGGAGACCCCTAGGGCATCGCTTCACTTCCCACAAACTCTGTTTGAAGGAAGCGCAGAGGTGCTTTCAGTGTGATGGTAAAAGTGAAGGAGAATAAGAAGTTAAATAACCTAAATAACGATGCACACACATGCGCGTCCTTAGCTTGATATGATATATTTACATAAAATAATAGTCCTACTAAATAACAGTAGGTATCAGCTATTCAAAATACACAAGAGGATAAAGTTGAGCAGAATAAGTTCAAGTTATTGTTGGTGCGGCCCTCCGATTCAATTCAGGCTTCTCATGTAGCCCCTTATGAAAATGTATTGCCCACCCCTGATCTAGGAACATTCGTACAGTATTACCATTCTGCGATGTGTATTTTAATCACCATCTAGTGGCCATCGGAAAAAACTGCAATATAGTTATATAAAGTGTTACTGGAATGATAAGATGCAGACGACTGAAATCTTCCTTTCACTGGATAATTGACTGAAAAAATTTGATCACAAAAGAACTATTACATCATGTGACTGTTTCGTAATTGGGAATAAATCAACATTACAGTTGTTATCGGTAAACTCAATATTTGATTTGAACAGGATCTGTGGAATTACGTTTATAATATATATTTATATATACAAGAAAAGGGGTAAAAAAAATCCTACACAATCTTACTTTTTTTGTTGACAGTGTAAGCACATAAAGAAATGTCTCAATATAAAACAAAACATAAATGTGTGTGGAGTGGACTTAAATAACCAGACTTACAAATAGCCCAGATGTTGTGAAGGAACTGTAAACCTGATATAGCTCATCCACATTGCTCCGCAGTGGGATCTCTCAAGAGGGTCACAGTAGGTCTGCCTGGACTCACCTCAGCTTCACTTCTCCTCTTCTTTCCTCAAACTACAACACAAAATCCATTCATTAGAATTAGAAATGTGAACACAACGAAATGAGCGTATGAAACAAAAACAGAAATAGAACACTGTGGAATCCCGGAACGGAACGTGCCGCTGTAAAACCATGTGATGTCCCATTCAGTTTAAAGGCGTCAAAGGTTGTGGCATTTCTCTCTCTAGACTCCGTTTGGACAGGGAAGATGTTAATCAGTCTGAGCAAGGTTCGACTCAGAAATATGAGCTGGTTCTTTTGGTGGTTCTTTTCCATCTAGAAAACTTCGCCAATTTGATCCAAGCGCTCCTTGAGCTCCTTGTCCTTGAGCAAGACACCTCACCCGCTTTGCCTCCAGGGACTGTCAAAAGTGGTGAGGCGGACGGGGGTCAAAGGACGAATATTAGCTGATGGCTTCAGTGACGCACTGCCCTTATTCAAATAAAGTATTCAACTTTTCCAACTCTATCATTGTCTAGTTTACGTTTGTAAAATTGAGGGTGAATGACCTATCTCTATCCATGCGTTTCTGAATATACCCTGACAAACCCTTTTGGCTAACTCCAGCGGTGATCTGTAATTCTCAAATTTGGTCTTAAAATTTCATGTCATGTAAAATTAAGAACATGACATGGGCAGCACTAACTCGATCCCTAATCTCCCTAGTTATCAGGGCTGGCGAAGGGGCTCTTGTTAATTTGGTTGTTACTGTCCATGAAACAATGTCATAGAAGTTTGTGCTCTTGTTACTGGCCACCTATTTAGTGGTTGTTTCCCCTGCCATTTGTCCCATGTGGATATGCAGTTATGCACGTCTCCACTCTGTAGATGGCCCTCCTGTTCCGCACTCGGGTCTAAATCTGTCAGTAGTGAAGGAGCAGCTGTTTTTTCGAGGCTATGATTCAGCCGCCAGCAGTGCTCAAATAGAATCCACATCGAGTTAAAGAAATCAGATCCCACATGCTCCAGTCCAGACATCATGAAGCCGACAGGTTTTGGTGTAAAGTCGGAACTAATTGGAAATGCTTGGGGCTGTAACCGGGAAAAATATAACAAATGAAACCAACTAATATCCAATTCTTTACATTCATTTTAAATGTCACAGACCTCATGTAACAGCGCGCCATATTATTGCAAATATGGTGCATAATGACAACTGCGTGTGTATCAGTCAATCCCAAGCGGACACATCAGTACAGAAATATGAGAAGATATGAGAAACTACGAGATGGGAATTTATGATATCAGTTGGTGCCGTATAGACTTGGATTGAGAGATGTGTCAACCTACTCATTCAAGGATCAACTGTTTCAAAGCAGCACAGTCATCGAAGCCTTCTGTTGCGTCTTATCACGGACAGCAAGGTGGATGACTTTCAAGCCAAAGTGATATACTTTCAAAACATCTCAATATTTCTCTGATAGCAAATGAATGTAGAAGCTACATGGAATAAAGTTTGTGAATCTCTAAGCAAGGGTACTTAGTAATTAGAAGCAGTGCAAGCATTAATCATGATGTAGTGTGTGAAAGTCTTCCAGTAAAAGTTGTCAATTAAGTGGACAGTTGTAGGATTTCAAATTCAACATACATGAAACATGTGTTTCTAGAGTACATTTTTGTGAAAGGGGGGTTACTTAGGTGCCAGTGCCAATAATCAAAGATGCATTCCTCACATGTCTGTGGAACAAGAAACAGCTGCACATTTAGTAGCCTACTGCTGGTACTGCCGCTGAGATAATCACCACACTTACACAAGCAACGTCACCCAAAATAACCTTTAGTCTGTCATACTTGTTTTATTATGATTATTTCCACTGAGGGTCAAAGCACAAGAAGGCCCTGTTACTCCACAAGGTGAGGAAGAAGTGGTAGGACCAATTACGTTTTTCTCAACAGACACAATGGGACCTGTCATGAAATTTAACTAAAGTATGTAAATACACTAGGAAGCTAGTTAATAAATACATTTTCTACTTGCACTTTAATTTTAATAAATATAAACATGTTGCATGACCACAGGCTGGAAACACACAACTTTTCACAACAGTATGGATCATAGTACCATAATGGAAACAGGTGACAGCTGAAGGGTCAAAGTCGACTTGACTTACCCGCAGCAATAACTGATCATCGATGGGCTTCTGCGCTTGGATCTGTCAGAAAAGACAACAAAACATTCACTGAATACTAGGCTTCCCAACATCAGAAGGTTATGTTTAGTCATCGCCTCACCTTTTCCGGTAGATGGAGTGATCTCCTCAGCATACATGTTTTGTTCTGGTACAAATAGTTTGCATAATGTGGTTTAATTTGTATTTTACTGATGTAGAATAAGAAAATACAATTCAAGCATCTTTTGCTTGAGGGAAGTCACTGACAGCTTAGCCAGATACCGTTATAAACCGCACTGTGGGTTGTGGCGCTTAGCTGAAAGCGCAGGATCACAGTAGATTAGCATAAGGCAGGCATGCTAATGCTAACAGTTGTTCCACACAGCTGGCAGAGCCTCAATGTATGTATTTCTCTTCTCTACCCCAGAGGCAAGTGGCACAGTTTAGGCCTTTTTAAAATGTACGCTTTAAAAAATACATTGTAATTATATTTCTTTTAGGTCAACGTTTCGCTATTTTGTAACTTTGTAACTGCTTTTACTCAACTAATGCTAACTAGCGTAATTTCCTGTGTACATAACAGAGTAGTAACTAGCCATTTTGTTTAAATTTAGCTAAGTTAGTTAAAACCTTTGTTTCTAACGCTTTTTAAAAAGTTGAATTTACAATTAACAAAATATAGACGAAGAATGAATGTTTAATTTGACAACAGAGATTACATCTCAGCATAAATTAGCAAGGAGGAGACACTTGGAACATAGTTACGTTTTCTAAGGGGAAAGGCCACATCTCACATGAAAGAACCATCCAATGTGTTGCACAGACAGAGTAAATATTCTCCATTAGTCGTATACATCACAAATGATACCCTTTAATTTACTGTCAACTGTAAACAGTGTTATCACAGAGCATCTACACTTCAGGGGTTTGGACACAACAGTGCAGCACTCGCAGGTTATGGTAAAGCCTTTTAGATTAAACACTTACCTTTATACAAACAGTATAGACACCACAATAAAGTGAACGTACAGGCAAAAGCACGATCTCACTGAACAGTTTTGTTCAAAAAGCCATCCATTTGAAGTTTACATTATGCCAACATAAATTTGCCATAATGTGCCATAAGATCAATACCGTATGCATATCTTCACATACTCTTATCACGCTTATATAAGCACTTTAGTGCAGCTACTTAAAACATTACAAGTATTCATCATTTGCGGTGCATCTTTCTCAATAATGCAATCATAAAATAAGATAAAAATCTGTTATTGTACCTTGAATGTTGGAATTGCTCCAACTTTCACAAATCATGTGTGATGCAGCATTTGTTGAACAAAACCTTTCAGTTAGAAAAACATATGACCTGAATTCTGTTCTGAAAGTCATTCCTGTGTCCAAAATCAGAGCTTAAGTAAATTTAGCTATCAAACATCTTCTTTCTATCAGACTTGTCTTCAATGTTCTTACGCCAATCTCCAACATCGCGCAGCTGCTTATCCTGTAACAACAGAACAAGTTATTGGTCTATGCTTTAAAAGCTTGATTATACTTGAAATCATTCTAATATTTCTTTTAAGTTTTTTTTCAGCAACTTTAAAGCAACACATTTTAATGCTGTTTTGTTGTTCTTCTTCAGAAAAGGCCCACACTCACCTCCTCTTTGACCTCCTTCTTGACCTGCTTCAGGTTGGCCCTCAGGTCCATGTTGACTGTGTGTTTGGAGCCCAGCAGAGCTTTGAGCATGGCGTCAGCAGACATACGCACTTTCTTCAGCCTGGGCCTCTTGAACTTGCCCCTCAGATCCACTATCTTAATATTGAGGTCTCTGACCTGCATGAAAAGAGACAAGGAACACTTAAGTACTTGAAGAAAGGTAAGTTTTTATTCTTGGAAATCTCACCTCTTCAAGAACCATGTTCAGTTTGAATTCTAGACAGTATCTCTCCTCTTCACTCATGTCAATCTGCTCATGTAGTTTTTCACATAGCTCCTTAAATACACCAGATTCTGTTGTCAGTTAAACATTTTTATGGTTGTATTAGTCTATCTCATCTCTTACTATAAGCTCATCTTTGGAGTAGGGCAGCTCCAGAGGGGGGATCTTATCCTTCAAGAACGTCTCTCTCTCCTTGGCCTTCACTGATGCTTCATTTTCCAGTAAAGTGTTGGCGACGACGAGCATGCAACTCTGAAAATGTACCACCATTAAGAAGTAAGCCTCAAATGGTGCATTATACTGAGTCGTCTGTCTAATGTTACCTTGAGAGTGTGTTTGCGCCTTGCTGACAGTCTTTTCCTGCAAACATAAACAGTCCATTCTAAATAAATTAGTGTTAACTACCGCGTGGCAAAGGTCACATAAAATTATCATAGTGTGTATATCTAATACACACTTTGCAGATAAATTAAAGAAATACTCACTCGTTAGCAGCCATCTTGGGGGCAGTTTAGTGAGATCTAAAACACAAAATGCCAAATAGTTAGGCCAAGCCTTTGCACCACGCAATACAAATATAATATATATGGACCATACAACAAATAGTCATTATTCTGACAACATTCCCATTATGGTTATGACTATAAATCTGAAAAACTTTATGAAGAATAAGTTATGATTTGGAAAGTTACAGACATTGAAACTTCTAAGACAAAGTTGCCAGATTTATGGAATTGACCGGAGACAAGTTATTGTCGTCTTATCTTAAAGTGCAAATGACAGGTTAGACCAAGTGGATCCCTTTATTTTTTGGTGATTTTTGTTATTTCACTTACGAGTAATGTGGCATACGAAGAAGGTGAATTTCCATAACTGTTTTGTAGTGCAACTTTACCGTAGCAATTTGTCAAGTATTTCTAGGGAACTTTCTCTCTTCCTATCGTGTTGTGGTGTAAAACTCAGAAAATTATCCCATCAAAAAGAAGTAATAATTTAAAGAACAGAAGAAGAAGAAGAAAAAATATATATATAAAACTATCTGTCAAATGCCCTTTAAAGCAGTAGAACAATCTTATGTTTGAATATGACACAACATTTGCACTGTACACCTCAACTTTTTGCTTTAAAATATTGTAATTGAGAAGTTCAAGCCCCTTGCCCAAAGTATCCACAACACTGGACGGTTGTGTCAGTAATGAGCGAGTTAATACCATTCCCCATTAATTGCTAGAAAAATTTACCTAGTTTTAAGATAATAATAAGTTATTGATCTCACAGTGGAGACATTCACTGAAATTGTCTGTGTAAACTCTCAGTCGTACAGGAGTTGTCCATCTTCAATGCAGGTACTTGAGTCATTTTCTGTACTTAGTAGTTGAAGTCTCGAGACTTCAACTACTCAGTACAGAAGATGACTCATTGTGATTGATTTGACATTTTTTTGCTAAGTTTATAATTTTACGTCCTTACTGGAAATGGCCACTGGATGTGACATACAAAGAGGTAGTTACGCCATGCTGTACCAATGGGCCATGTGTGAGTCCCAGTTCTGACCTTGGCATACGGAACGCTCACTCACTCTCACCCACTAACTATCACTTGTGCTTTGGAATATAAAAATTGCAACTTTGTTTTTGTAACTTTGCCCTCTCACTGGTGTACAACTACGTTTAGTAGTTACCGCAGGTATTGTCCATCAAACTGAATAACTAAGTAATGAATCATTTGGAAAACATGAAAACCTGTCATTTTCACTTTAATATGACCAAATCCATGCAAATAAATAACCCAACTAACTAACTATATTTTTGTGAATTTATAAACCTTTGCTACACTGGCCCATCGTGTCATTTCCTCAGTCATGAAGTTTGCTTTTATCTTACTCAAAACAGAGTCAAATGTGGCTGACAACTTTCCTAATGTGTGCTGTTGAAGGGATTCTTCCCACATGTCAGGCATAAACAGTGTTAACCCTATCATCTGGATAATTCCAGGAAATTTCATGGAACTCATCTCTATAAGCCAATAGGTGTTAATGCTTGGCAGGACCATACCGCTATTTTTGGCGGCACCAGTAGCATAGCTGTGTCTATGAAGGTTCAGCATTGTGATCCGGACAGGAACCACAGTCCGTTTTTGTTTTTTGGCCCAGACCAGTTATTCCCAATGCACAGAGGGTGACTCAGAAACTTCACAGATCAGAGCGAGTCAGCTACAGATCAAAATGTATCTGGGGCAAACGTGTCAGAAACAAAGCCGTTGTTTGAATAACCGCATCAATATCCTCTGATGCCAACTTAAGACCAGCACGGCAGGCATCTGCATGTTTCAAAAGCACACACACACCGTGAAGCAAAATAACAATGTTACATAACTGTGCTACTGGAAAAGAAAAGTAGTGCTGAGCAGTATTGGTTAAGCTTAATGATGTCCAGATCTGGTCCCACATCCTTCATGGCCCATTTACTATTGAGTATTTTGCCACTTGTTTTTATATGGGTAAAATAAAAGACGTTAAAGGAGCTATACCTGATTTTTTTTTTTTTTTGTCCTAGTTATGGAATGAAATTAGATTTGTCTTCGTTAAGTATATTGTAAACTCATACATTTGTGGGGAAAACACTGTAGACCTAGTTATAAAGTATTTGTATTAATTTCATGCCATTCCAGGCTAGTTTCTAGCATTCTTGTGAAGGTGACCCTGAAAAGTGACCCTGCAAGCTGTGAAATATAAAACTGTCCCTGAAGAATTGGGATGCTACAAATATGTTAGGAGGATTAGGGATGAGTTTGTACTACCACCAACATTTCAATTTAGTGGCTTCCTCTCACATTGTTTGAAATGAAATAATCAAGTATAGGGCCTTTAATAACCAAATTGCTTTTTCCTTTGTCTTGGCTTGCTGATGTCACTGGCAGCTGTACCTGGGTATGTAACCACGAATAGTCCTCCTAAAAGCCAGAGAAGTCTCTAGGGTTCATAAACATAAGGGTGGGATAAAATGTGTATTATTTACAGTACAGGATTATTCCTGGCAAAGACTGGCTGTTGACTGATCCAATACTTTCCTATAGTGCATAATCTTGTTTGACATAGCAATAGCAATAATGGAAACAGACTCAGAGCATAAAGTTAACTACAATTGTTTCCTAATAATTTTACTCAAAGGGATAGCAATAGCTACGCAACAAAAATAATTGTTCATATTTTCCTAGTAAGGGCATTATGTAAAAGCAACATAAATATAATAACACAATCATAATATATTCTTTTCTCAATAAATTACGATGAAATCGTATTTGGAATGGATCTTGGAGAGCTAAAACATTTTCAAGATAAACCAAAAAAACCTGAGTATTTTTGTCTGTGATTCTCCAGTCTTCAGACACTGTATTTTCGATTAACCTCATCCTCATCAAAAACAATAAAAAAAATAAAAACGAAAAGGTCCACAAGGTAAAATAAAGTTTGTCTCAAATAATTGTTCCGTGGTGCTCTTTGGTTTTAGAGGACAAAAACTCTATAAAAGGAAAGGAAAAACCAAAGCACTCTTTCAGCCTTCTTTCCTGAAGCAAAAAACAAACTGATGATAATGATGATGATAATGTTTATAAACTTATTCTAATTCCAGTCAGTAAATCAGTAAATATAAAGTGGAAAGACTGGGAACGGTCTCGACTCCCTAAGAATACCGGCGTTTTATCATTGACAGATTGATAGTAAAAATATCTGTGTGTGTGCGGCCTCGCCTTGAGGACTTGTGTTGTTAAGGCTGCAGACACAACTGGAGTTGTTTGTAACGTTTAGGAGCTGTGACGAACCTGCGGATTATCCATCTATTCCTGTTCCCCACAGCTGTTCCTCGCGTCTTCATTATACGAGAAAAAATGACAGCGGGCTCGTCTTGGAAAGAAAAGACATCAGCCACCGAACAGACAGCCACTGCAGGCATCCCAGAACTCAGAGCTGCTCCGGGGGAACAAATGGCAACTGTCAACTGCAAACTAATAAAAGGCCGGGGTATCTCCAGGGATGATGATGTATTTTCAGACGCTAAAAAACGTTCAGGACTTGACACCGTGTTGCTGTAGAGAAGGGATCCTTACCCTTATCCTTATGGGGTTAGAATTGCTCCTAAATTCTGTCTCAAGTGAGCGTGTGGTTGTTTGTCATGAGTGATTGTCTCCTGCGAGAGGGTTAGGAGGGCCTTCAGTAACCCAACACGCTGGAACATCCCTTGGACAGCTAAGACATTAGAGCATAGCACCGAAATAACCTGACCTCACATGCACGTCCACTTTGTCAGCCTCACACTTGGAGGTGGGAAATAACCATTTCAAATGGATTTTGCTACAATAGTGTCAGTCTTATTGGGCTATAAAGAGGAGTGGCAATGAAATACTTGACATTTCCTTTTGCTTTGGTATGCGTATATATATAAAAAAATAAAAAAATCCAAGTACATTTGACTTACAAAACAAGTTGACTTTATAAATGAATGTACTCAGGCAGAAATTCGCCTCTTGTTCTAAAATGCACTACAAACAACAAAAATCTCGAAGAGTTTGTCACCAGAAAAAAATTCCTCAAACTTGTCACGAAAAGTAAAATACTGCCACTTATCTTTGCACTAAATGACTAAATTGTGAAAGTTACTTTTAAATATTGTCCTCCCATCCCAGTTACCCATAAATGCGTAAGTTAAAAAGGTTCCACGCTACTGTGTAAAATATATGACTATGGTAACTAAGCAAAATGAGTACCAACAAGTAGATCTATACTTCACGAAAGCATTATGTTGTGAACTGTATTAGTACGTGTCTATTGTCATTGTTTAACAATTGTTGCCAGAAATTATATTCATCATCCTCCCATCCACGAGTCAGTCAAGATGACATTCAAAGCAAGTAGCTGTCAAAAAAAGCGTCTAAATTAGTTTTTGCCGGGAAGTCGTGGGACTATAGTGAAGACAGTCTGAGGATGGCGGCGCTTGGCCGCAGGTTAGAGCTGACTTTCCTGTGAAACAGCGGGGCGCTGACAGCAAGATAAACACTGACCGATCGCTTTTCAGGTTCATGCCTTGTAGTGGTGTCGCCTTTCAGCGGGCCACTTCAACACACCATACATCACCTCAGCGCCACCCGGGACATTTCTAAACTGAGATGACGAACTTGCCTGTAGCCTTCACAAAGTAATGCCCCAGAACAATGGAATCCAGAAGTTCGTGTCAACTGGAAAGTTTCGATCATTAAACCTTGAATTTTCAAAGTTTGTGAGTGGAAAGAATCTGCCAATTAGACACAAACAATAAAATCTTGAAATTCTTGATTGTTAACACCTAAGTGCTATTGATGGTACTCGCTATCCATATCATACTTTGACAAACAGACGCACTAAGTGTCTCAATAAAACAAGCCGCAGGTCATCAAGACGTTTTGGAAGACACCTATTCCAGTATTGTTTTAGAAATATTGTTTTAACAAGTTCAGAGTGGAATTATTCTTGTGGAAACTTAAAACCAAGTAGTACATAATAGCTGTAAGAGAAAGTTAAAAATGTAATGCCACATGCAAGAAAAAGCATTCCCATTTAATTCTAAAACCAAATTGTTCAAATAGCTGTTTCCTGTATCTACTCTTGTCAAGCAGGTCCAGACCCACCTTGTCCGAGAAGACTTACGGCTCGCTACAGTCCAGTGGCACAGACCCGTCCCGAAGCCGCGCCGGGGGGGAAGAAGGTATATATTGCGATCTGCGATAGCCCTCTAAATCCTTGACTTTCTCTTTATGGAAGTGGATTAGTGGTCAAACCAATGGGCTGGCAAGGTCATGAAATACAGTACAGTGTCATCTGTCCCCTTCCTCGGCCCACCTCATTATAAATAACCCTTAAGATTGTCATCCGCATTATCTCCTGTCATCCATCGGGCACAATGGATCCAAAACCACTCCCCAAGTCGAAGGATACATGCAGAAATGTAAAGACAAGACTATGAACAAGGACAGATGCAGTTCAGTGCAGTTCTGGACAAGCTTTTGGTGATGAAAATGTCTTCATCTGCCATACAATTAAATATGCAGACGCTCAAAATAAACTAAAACTCTTATCTATTTTTAATACTTTGTTACTTGGTCAATATTTCCTAATGAATTTAAGTGATGAATCGGACAAATTAGTCATAGTTTAAAAAGATGGGGAGCTCACCGTGAATTGTAGCAGCCAGCCGCTCTGGATTACAGACGGCTACATGCCTGAAATGCAAGTAACAGGCCCGAAACAGGAAACCTTCTCACAACAGACCCAGCGCTGTACGATTATGGAGAAGGCTGTTTTTTGGCATCTAAACAAACACCTAGCACGTATTTTTTCAGTTATTTAGCCCCTTGGAAAAATGCCTTTTAGAGAAAATGTAAAATGCTTCTGATTATGACTGTATATTACAAGATGCATTTGATTTAAGGGGAAAAAAAGATGATGGTAGTTTTTGATCTTCGTAATAATTTATCTGCACCAGTAGTAGTGGTAGTAGTACTGGTAGTATTAAGAAGTAGCAAAGCAGTAGTAGTCTGTGTAGTGAAATTAAAACTCCTAAGACATTAATGGGCATTAACGCATTTACTCAAGTGGCATGCTGGTAGCTACTTTTACGACCGACTTTAACTAGTAGTAATTGTAGCAGTGATTTATTTTTGCATTCATTTTGTGACTTACCAGGGTCAGGGTCTTGTCTGGGGTTGCAGCAGTACAACTCTGAGTATAACCTGCAGAAATAAAACACTTTTTACTCATGATCAATTTGTTTATTGAGCATCACATATCGTGTAGCCCCACCTGCGTCTTCCTTAAGAACGTGTTTAAGATGGTCGCTCCTGCCAGTCCACTCCGTCACTTTGACACCATTAGGGGCTTTGCACATAATAAAGCGGGCACCGCCACGAAACCCGGACAAGCTCCACTAGTTTTCAGGTGCCATTTGATCATTTGTGTTTGTGCCGTTAGTGAGACTTTGGCTCAATATGAATTTATCTATTAGTTTTTTGTATTTTTCCCTCAAATTGTCATTCAAAAAGACAATATATAATCAATAAAGTCTGTTATTGTTCTGATATTGTCAGAGAGCATTTTTTCCCCCTTTCTTTCACTGATGCAAGGCCTGTTTTGCTATTTATTGATGTGGGGAAAAGTCCAATGAAAAGGCACAATAAAAGTCAGAGCATTCACTTTATTGAGTTCAGTTTTGCATGTTAAATTGACTTCACATTTCTCATCCGTATCTATGGTGCACATGCAGTATATGTGGTAAACTAGACATTAAGACGATTGCTAAGGGCCTGCAGGAATAATGGCGTGTAGATAAAGTAAGACTGTAATTAAGCCTCGCCCTCAAACATCTTCTTCCTTCCGTCCATGCCAGACTTGTCTTCAATGTTTTTACGCCAGTCACCAACATCGCGCAGGTCCTTATCCTGAAAGGTCAGAGAAGTTCAAATACAGAGGCCATAGGAAAACCAGCACTTTGCACTTAATGCTGTATTCTCGCTTTCAGAGTTAAGTTAAAGTTTACTCACCTCATCTTTGACCTCTTTCTTGACCTGTTTGAGGTTAGCTCTGAGATCCATGTTGACCGTGTGTTTGGAGCCCAGCAGAGCTTTCAACATGGCGTCAGCGGACATTCGCACCTTCTTCAAAACAGGCTTCTTAAATTTGCCCATAATATCCTGCACTTTGATCTTCAGGTCGTCGATCTAGAGATGGCACACTTATAAGTACACTACAGCTGTTGAAGCAACAGAATTATGCCAAATGAGGTGCATGTATTGTTACCTCTTTGTTGGACTTGTTGACTTTACTCTCCAGGTCGTATCGCTGCTCATCAATCACATCTATTTGCGGTGGATCTCTTTGCACATTTCCTGAAAAGAAGGCTTATTCGTTCGTCTGTTTGACTTTATTTGCTATTTTGTGCACAGAGGGAATTACTGCATCTACCTATTGAAGTCCTGAAATCGTGAAATGCTAATTCATTTCACGTCCTGTTTTCACAGCAGTGGGCAAGGCAAGGCGAGGCATGTTTATTTATACCGCGCATTTCGTACACAAGGCAACTCAATGCGCCTTACAGAAGAAGATATGACATGGTAGTACAGCGGTTAGCGCTCGTGCTTCACAGCTAGAAGGTCCGGGTTCGATTCCCACCTAGGCGGGGCCTTTCTGTGTGGAGTTTGCAGGTTCTCCCCGTCTCTGCGTAGGTTTCCACCGGGTACTCCAGTTTCCCTTACCACTAAAAACATGTACAATAGGCCAGGATGAATGTGAGTGTGTTTGAGAGTGCGCATGGCGGACGACGAATGGAAATTAGCCAAAGGCTACAATCCGGTGTGGCTTGTTCATTAACTTGCACTGTCCCGACCAAATAAACCAATAAATAAATAAATAAATCTGCGAAATTACAATCAGATTAAAGTTAAGGCAAAGCACATACATAAAAACATCAATACATGGGAAATACACAGTGCACCAGGTCAGGTGTTGGAATTTGACCGGGGGGTGAGGCTGAGGAAACGTGTTGAGGCAGACGCAGAACGACGGGGGCGTGGTTAGGGGGGATATTTGTTTGCAGTTGTTTACAATCCTGAAAGTCGGTGATATACAAAATATGAACCAAGGAGCTCAGTTCTTATCTGGTTTAGCTCTCTGGCTTGGCCTTGAAGGGAAAGTATTGACGGCGTAGGAGAGATAAGGTGCAGCTGCTTTAACCTCCTCTCTCAGGAGGAAGAGAATTATTCCAGTAAGAGTTTATAAATGTATAATTAATTAGCTTTTACTTGGTCTCAGCATTAGTTCAGTTCTCCAGAGCAGGTAGCTCCCGTACTGTCCCACGCATCAGCTCTCACAGTGCACAGTGACCCTCAAATAGCAGCCACTGTCTGTCCGGCCACCGGAGCCAATCCACAGCCAGAGGTATGTGAAATTAAGCATGCAATAAATACCACCGTGAGGAGTATCAAAAAGCCATAACAACTATTTATCCAACATTAAAGTCAAAGGCGTGCCATCATGGGTCCTGTCCACAATACGGGGAGAGGAGGCCGAGTGTAATTCTTTTGGGTAGGCTTGTGTTGAGTGATTTGAGCACATGATTTGATATCACCAAATCCAAGCTTGGCCCAATTTCAATGCAGTGCTGACAAAGCACTGCACTTATTTGGCATACATCTGCTTGGTGTTTCATGCATAGCTGTTGACATCAAAGTGAATGAGCCGTTGCAGCACTGTTGGCTAGTAGTATGGCAGCAGCTTCTTACCGTGATGCATCGTAAAAACTTCCCAATCATCACACACATTCAATTCTACCGTAATAGCCACTCTAATAATGCACTTACAGGGACTAACTTTTTCACTAGTCACACTGGTGCAACCTATTTTTTCACTTGGTCGCCCGGACTCAGATGAATATTTACTTCTTTACTTATCCCTTTGTATGCAGAGTAGATCTTTGCCCGTCACATTTCCAGATTATAAAAACGTACTCTAAACAGCCGTCAATTTGCCACTGTTGGTGAAGTCTTGGCCCGAACATGCAAAAGTACTGCGAAATGTTGCAATAACTACATGTGTTATTTTGCAAATACTATTTCACAATAATTCATATCTTTGTTACGACCCATGGTAGGCTCTCTAAATATCATGCACCTTTCGATCCTGCTCGCTGTCTTGTATGTTTTGAAATATTGCCAGGATAGTGAGTGTGTGTTACTTGGGTTCATACTTGCAGCTCCTGCATATTGCGGGGCATAGACAGAGGGGGGCAGCTTTCATCCATGTACCGGAGCTTTTCCTCGTCCCGCTCTCTCTCCTCCTCCTCCAACAGGCCTTTGGCAATGGACAGCATCAAACTCTGCCAGGGGAAGCCCAAACAAGTTACTCAACTAACCAACACTATGTCGATAAACTGAACTATACAAGAAGCCCTAAAAATGACCAACCTTTAAGTGATGCTTCCGACTCGAGGACATCTTTTTTCTGAAGTTGAATTTTTCACAAAAGTCATTATAAAACGATATTGCGACAGTTCAGCAGTATTATTCACTCATGCAACAATATAAATCTTATAAACACATTGTCACTGTGCATATAAAGGTCGAGATAAAACATGTTTCACTCACTCTGACATCTTGACAGTTTCTTACACGTCACACTCTGTGGAAAAAAAACATATCCAGAAAATCTGAGCCTTTAGTAGTAGAAACAATAATGGTCAAGCTGGACACAGAATGTAAAAACTCAACTTAAACGCCTCAGACAGACCTCAACATAATATCGCTAAATGTTTATGATAGTGTGTGTATTTTGGGTGTCTATCCGTCCTGAATACCGAGTGCAAAGGGTTGTGTCGCTCTGAAAATGAACTGGACAAGAATACCTCAGCTTATCTTTTCCCAGTATTAACTGTGCTTAAATGTAACACAATACCAAGTCAAGTATGATCAAATCCGCCTTGAGGAAAAAGCCCTGTCTATACTGGGACACTCAGAGGGGGTCCAGTTGTCCCGCTGGGGAATCATTGTAATGAAAGGTCTGTCTTCTCGGAGATTATCCCAAACACTTGATAGCGCCTCTGTTAGCCCAAACATCTTGGCCATGACACGGACGCGGAGCTGGACTTTAAAAATAGAGATGCTCGAACAATCTAAAAGGCACAGTCCATTTCCAAAACGTTTAAATGATATGCGACTTTTATAGTGATTAAAAGCTGCTTGTCGTTAGAATTCTTATCATGTCTCACTTAATGGAAAAGAAAACATTTTTGTGAAAGGTAAACACAGTTTGTAATATTATTATTCACTCATGCAACACTTTATGGAAATGTCACCCATCTCAGCAGTAAGGCAATCACCTAAATCACTTAAAAATCGCGTAAATGAAGTCTTTAATGTACAAATAAAAACAGAAATTACAAAAATCAAATCCTTTATAGTGATTTAACCCATAAAGTACTGGGAAATACCTAACTTCACAGTGACAGCCCTTGCTTTGTAAACAAATAAGAGATTTACCCTCTCTGACTAGAGACACAATCCCCTTATTACCATTCAGAGCACATTTGACATCCTGATACAAATTCCAGTGAACCTTCAGGTCGGTGACAATAAGTCTAAACACACCGTGATGACACTGCGGTAAACCCCGGGACTATCAAATTACACACCAACACACACACACACCCATCCCAACGAGCTTCACGTGCAATCGTGCATAGCTGCCAATCCACTTCAAAAATCACATTGATGCCGTAAATCATTAACGGGGGAAGAAATACTTGTTCATAATTAAGCATTTCATCGCGTTGCGTCAATTGTAACGTGAGCAAATAGCCGTCTTACCTTAACTGTCGGAAACCGAGATGGGATGTGGGTAGGCCTTTCTTTTGGTGGATATCTTGGTATATATTGCATTCCCCAAAGGCAAAGGGAACCACATCTTTCTCTTTATGGAAGTTCATTTTCCCCAGACCAATGGGCAGAGCAGCATCTGAAATTGTAGATCTGACCCCACACCCACCCCGCAATCTCCTCCCTTTAGTGTCTATTATAAAACCCTTTTCCCATAAGAGTAATTGTGTAAAAAAAAAAAAAAAAAAAAACATCCAGCTTAATATTTACAAAGAAAATGCCCTGGTAAATTGATATACATCGTAAAAGGATTGTTGCAGAAAATCCTGTAGCATACCCAAATGTACTGGAGATGTTTTGCAGTGAGTAAGACGCAGCAAAAGTCAAGTGATGAAAGTCAAAAGGGGAGCAGGTGGAGGGGCTGACTGGTTTTTCAAAACAGTCATTTAAGAATCTAAAAGTAGACTATTAAGAAGCTGCTAACACAAGATGGCCAAGATGAAAAACAACACAGGGCAAGGAGCAGCCCCCACACATACCAAGGCTGTACAAACTTGATTATTGATTTAACTGAGGTTTAAATCAGGATTAAATCAATTGTGATATTATTCACAATACACAATTCCTGGGAGTCATTTCACCTCAGGACATGTTTCAGTCATGTCACTTTTCTATTTCGCTATTGTTGCTTTTCCGACACGTTTTTGACGCTCTTTTGACACATTTTTGCTGCGTATTCATCCTTGTTATTTTGACACTTTTTTCGCCTTTTAGATTTGCGTAAAGCCAAACTAATAAGAGGTTAAGGGAGAGTTTTGAAACCAGCTGGATTACAAAGTTTAGATCTGAAGCTTCAGGCTTCGTCCAAGAAAAGCCTGTCGTCAATTGTTAGTTGATGACTTTGAAAACCAATACTACAATTAGGGATGGGAGATAATGAATTTAGAGTCACGATTATCTTCGCAAAATATTTGCGATTAACGATATTATCACGATATTTGGCTATGGTTTAAAAAATTTCACTGAAGCTGCAGAAATTCCAAAAATTATGGGAAGTAATTAACAAAATATTCCTCTTCATTGTCTCCTATGAATGTTATCTTTATTTATATAGCGCCTTTCACAGACATGGTCACAAAGCGCTTTACATGAGACAATTGTACATTCATTGCCATAAATTATAAATATAGAACGAAAAGCAGCTGATCTTTCCATAGCCATAATCGAAAGTCATTGTTGCTGGTTTTATTACCTAGCACTACATGGTGGAATTAGCGATTATCTTCTAGCGCGATAATCATGATTATTAAATAATTAACATGGTTTATTGTCCATCCCTAATTACAATATCGCTGGCAAGTTCATCTCATGTAATCATATAAAACACATATAAACACATTCAAATTGAACATTATATCTAAAATGGGACCGTCTGATATGTCAGAGATGTGTTGCTGGTAATATTGAAGAAGCACTATTGACTCAAACAATGTCTCCTGTAAAGAATTTAGAGTATCTACTGCAAGAAGTTAATGACTGAAACTAATTGGCATGTTGATGACAAGCCTGTACTTGCATATTGTGCAATAAGAACTAAGAAATGATACAAAATACCATATTCATTTACTGAGTTCATGACTTTCTCTTTACTAAGTGAACAGTACAAATATATCTGATTTAAGAAACATGATAAATACATTGCTTCACAAATCGAAACATCATATTCACTGAGAACTTTCGGAGCCACTGAGAAATCACCTGAGAACAAGTTAGAAAACCATTTAGTTCGATATGGTGACAGCGGTGGAGGTATTCTTCACCAAAAACATTTACAATGAAAAGTAAAACATACGCAAATACTACACCTACTACTGCAGTGCCTTGTATCGAAGTGATAAAGTGTCACATCTTTAGTATCATCACCAACTGTACACACTGTCAAACTATATTAGTCAGGACCACTTTGTACATTTGTCATGTTTCAATAGTTTTCAGCTCAAAATAAACATCCAAAAATAATGAACATTTTACGAGATACCAACAGAAATCTGAATTTCCCATTTACAAAGTGTGCAATTGTCACCGTACGGTCACAGAACGACTCCAAACAAAGGCACCATACTTCAAGCTTCAACTCCAACCACATCAACGTTAACTGTGCTCTGGGAGATTGGTACACTTTCTCACAATATTTTTTTTTTTACGGAGACTGCCCATTACAAAGAATACACATCAGGATTCCCTGTAACTGTTGCTCCACATCCCATTATAAATGTATGTAAATAATACCAAAATCCAATATTTAGTGTTATGTTATGACATTTTTGGAGGAATTTAGTAGGAAGTTAAAATGGCATAACTCAAACCTGTATATATTGGCTTTATAGAATTCAAGCTCACACTTTCGATCATTTCCACTCCCTAATCTTGTAAATAGCTAAAGGATATTGTGCCCCATATTCTCTTGTATTATACCCCAAATACCTAGCGTGCCAAGGTTTTTCAAGTTTCATTGTTAATAATTAAGCTTAGATTTAGATTGCGATCAGGTAGCTGGTCACAGTATTCCATACATATGTAAGAGACCGTGACACATTGGCTGACCAAAATACGCAAAAAACACCTTGCACTCTAAAAATCATACAATTAGTGCAAAGTCATCTCTTGCAGCGTTGACCCTGAATTGCCAATCATTGGCACAGACACACCTGAAATACTAACAATCCAGAGAGGCACGCCAAACAGCTTTACTGCACACATTCAGTTCACATGAGCACCACCAAAAGAAACAAACCTAAACTAAATCAGGATATAAGCTTCCTCACGGAGGACACAATGTGGTCATGACACGTTCTCTTAAGTGTGACCACAGAAAATCACAAGACAACATTTAGATTAAAAATGTGTCCATGTGCAATAATTCATCACCCTCACTCATTCATATCCAACAGTGCTCCTCTTATAAGCGGCAGATGTGGCAGCCATTTTAAACTACAAGAGAGCGAACGGTTTAAAAATACTAAAATAAAACATACATGTACATGTTTCACCAATTATTTTGACAGCAAAAATATTAATTTTCAAGTAAGATTACACATTTAAAAAATGTCATTCAAATCTTAGCATACGTTTAGTAAGTGACAGCAGAAGCACCTAGATTTAGATATCATTTGGAGCATCGTATAATGAAAAGAAATCAATGAAATCATGTGTGGCTCAGAACCAAGAAAAGCTGATGCCAACTAGACCAAAAACTGCATTTGATGGGCAAAACTGCTAGATAGAAGAAAAAAGTATTTTTCCTTTTTACATAAATGGGCACTGTGGAAGCTATTTTAGTTGCATCCCACTTGCATTCTGTCCAGCAGCTGTTAAATCTCGACGTCATCAACACCAAATCAGTGTGAACAGAACAAACTATAGATGAATAATCTCCTGCAGTTTCTGAATGACATCAATAGTCTCCTGAGATCGTCCCATTTACAAACTGCAGTAATGTATAATGCTATTACAACAGCATGGACAGATCTGAAGCACGACATCAATTATACAGCCAACACAATCACTCTACACCGGGAAGCTGTATACAAGTCTGTTTTTTTCCCTGTTCACATTTACAGGTACAAGGGAGATACATCAAGTGATACAACCACTGAACTGATATGGAACAAGTATATCCAGCTGTACCATGTTATTATTAATGCTTTATTACAGTCATGTCCACGCCACCTTGCGGGAGATGGCCTGTTTGAAGCACTCGGGGTCGATATTCCCTCCAGGTCGTAGTGCTCTTTCGAGGCTGATCAACACATTTTGATGGCACTCCCTGATGTTCACTGGATACTTGGCCCTGAGCAGCTCGTAGGCCGAGATGAGCCTCATGTTTTGCTTCACCATTAGGTACTGAATGATGCAGGTCGGGGCTAGAGAAAATCCGTCCCGACAGTGAACAAGGACTCTTTTCTTCTTCTCCGTGGAGGCATCGATGCATTCGTTGATGTCCTCAAAGCAGCGTTGTTTTAAGGCCGGACCGTCTCCCAGAGCGTCCGGTACATCACTGATGTCCACCTTAAGTCGCGACCAGCTGTGGCGCGCTCCTCGAGAACACGTGCAGGGGATGATATTGAGATTTGGGCCAGCTTCGCCAGGAACGTTACTCATGTCTATTATACTGTCAATATTGTTGCGACATAAGGTACGTCCATTGTATGCTGCGTTCAGATTTCCGACGAAGATGTAATCGGTTACTTTGGAGATGACTGGTTCGGAGTACTGGAAGTGTTCGCTGGGTTTATTATCAGGAACATCTGGCCCCTGGCTCCAGCGGGACCGGTGGCGGCTCTCCGGCTGTAGTTGCGCAGTTTTTTGGAGCCGGAGCGGGACGGAGGGTTGGATTCGGACTCTGAGCTGCTGTTCCAGGGCGGGGAGAATAGGGAGAAGCGGCTGGAGGACTTGCTCTTGTTGAGGAACTCGACTGGACTGGACAGGCCCGAGCTGGAAGCGGTGGTGGAGGCCGAGGCGCAGAACAGTGAGGCTCGCTCCAGAGAGCCAGTGCTGCTGGCAGCCCTGCGCTGTGGGCCTGCTCCATCTGAAACGCACAGACAGTGAACATCTCATTCATTCAAGTTCAACAGTGGTAGCTACCGATAGTGAGAATAACGCTTATAAGAACAGGAATCACCAAAAAAACATTCTGATTACTCTTCAGATCTTAATCTGACAATGGAGAGGGAATCTAATGATAATTTCCAAACTTATTTTTAAGTTGTCTACTTTTTCCAATTCATTCTACTGTATCAGCGTCATTTTATCTGTGTCACTTTATCATCAACCACTTGCACTATAACTGTAAACCTGCACTGCTAATACTGACATTTATTATTACAGTCGTTTATTTTTTTACTGTTTATACTTAAGTTTTGGTAGTCATTGTATATAGGTTACTTCTACTCACTGTTTACTATTTAATCTTTTGCATGTTTCCTGTCTATTCTGCCACCCCGAGTGTTTCTGAGAACTGAATGTAACAAGTGAATTTCTCCATTATGAGATCAATAAAGGCCATCTTATCTTATCACAGCGATAGTACAAATAGGGATGTCAAGATTAACCGGTTTTAAAATTACCACGTTTATAAAAGGACGCGGTTGGTTATCCGTAAGAATTTTGAAGCCATGGTTTACCGCGGAGATTTTTCACGCTGACGTACGAGCCGCTGCAACAGTGCGTAAACTCACCGGTAATTGAGCAAGGCAGAAGGACGCTCTTCTCCAGTATTGTATCCACCCAAAAACTATTTAAGTCAGCAGAGTGGGACCTCTTTAGGTATCCAAAAGATGACCAAGACGGCTACGTCGAATATAAACAACATCTTGGAGATAATCCTTCACTATAAATGTCCAGGTCAAGGTAACAAACTGCATAATTTCCCAAAAAGTTGTCCAAATGTTCAGAAATAGCCGCTCTGCTCCAGCGTAACAGAAAGGAAAGTGAAACCGCGCACATGTGGAAATCAGCTGTTCAAAACAGTCTCCTTAGTCATTTTGTAACACGTTTCATTCTCTGTTCATCAAAACATCTGATAAATAATTAAGCAACAGCATAACTTTTGAGAACATAAAACCTAGCCTAGCTTGTGGCCTAATAATATATAGTAAAATAATTATGATAATTATGGTCATTATAAAGAAGTAAAGTTGACATTGTTTTGTATTATTCAATGTAAGCCTATTTATTTTAATGCAAAACAATCTTAAAGCATTTTTCATATTTAGAAACGGTGAATGTTTACAAGTTCAAGTATTATATAGCTTTTTAAAAATCAAAAACTAAAATTATCAGTGCCTTTCATTCGGTCGATAATCGTGAATAATCGTAAAATTGCAATATTTTCTCTCACAATAACAGTGACTCAAAAATTTAATCGTGACACCCCTAAGTACAACACTTTCAGACCACCACAAAAGACATGCTGAAGGATGTTGCATGTTACTTCATGACATATTTGAATTTCTTTTTTTTATTAACACATTTTGGCATCTGTAGCAATGCAGAGTTAGAAACAATCGGACCACGCTGCATTTAAAGCAGAACCAAGTAACTCATGCCCCTAGAGGCCATAAGCGCCACTGCAGGTGTTGTAGCATGTTGCTTTTTTTTACTCATCAATTGTCCATGAGAGTAAATACTACGCTGAGGGAAAAGACAAAGGGAGAGAGGGATATTGTACATCCAATTACACAATGGAGCTCATTTTTTCACTCAAACTTGGCTGTAAATACTGTTAGCTTTGCTCGTTAGCCTGTTGGCTTCTTTTCGTGATTCCATTAGTGTGTATTGCGCCTCCGACCCGGTGCAGAGAAAGTTGCAATTGTAGTTTTCTGGCCAGCGACACCAGGGGGAGATGAAAGACCCCCAGTCATCCCATTAACACTTGTATTACCCCCAGAGGGACTACGAAAAGGATTTATTAAGGTAAACAAGTTACTTAATACTGATTTAATAATTGATAAAGCCAAAAAGGGACACAAAATTTGTTGGATTTATTTCCTGAGCCTGCCTTTTTGGGTCTTGGGACTCCTCTCGCTCATTTACCTGGGCTTTGAGGTTGTTCTTCCATTCTTGCGTCTCCAGCGCCTTGAATCGTCCACTGCTGTCAGAGGAGACAGACACACAGAGGGGACGGTGCAGCCGGGCGGCAGCTGGGGTGTGAGGGCCACCGGGACGGGCCGGACCTCGATCAGGTCGTACCTGTTCATCATCAAATCAGGACAGGAGCCTGGGGAGAAGGCACAAAGTAAGAAGGTTGTCATCACCAAAAAAACGACATGATCCAAAATTCATTTTTCCAGCGCCAGTTTACATACCTGCACAGTCAGAGCGGGTGATGGACTGTATTTGAAGTGTGTTTTGAGTTTTAAACAGGCTTCTTACTATACCTGCAATGACACCATAATTTAAAAGCATACCATAACTTTACTTTGTGGAAAAAGCATGCGTTGAAATTAATACAATGTGAAACTCTCTTACCAAGCCGCCCATTATGCTTGTGCAAGACCTTTTCATCCAGGAGCTTTTGAGCACTGTGTTTGTTCCACTCTTCCTCGGTTCCCATGGTTCGCCTCCTGCTGACAGAGGCAGAAAATGCTGTCTCAGGCGACCCCTCATCTTTGACAAGCCGAGAAACACTTCATCTCCATGGGATGCTCATCTTGCAGGCTGCGTGCATTGACCCTATAGCATCTGCAGCTAAAGTTAGCCGCTACGTGCTGCAGACAAAGCTAGTCTCATTGCTAGTCTTTTTGTCAGCTCAAAGTTTGTGAGCCATGCTGTCACGCTGACGCAGACAGATGGGGAAGCAGCTCTAAAATATATCCATGGAGTTCATGTAGAGTGGCGAAAATGACATCTTTTCCCGATTGGTCAAATGCTAAACGATAGCCACAGTGTTAGCGAGCTATGCACTACTTGTTGGGAACTCTGTCCGGGAAAAGCGGGTTGTGTTGCTCTTCCACGCCGACAGTTATCAGCTGCCGGACATCAAGACCCAGTGCCAAAGACGAACACTTAAAATGTGATAATTTATGCGGTGCTGGGAGATGGCAGGCTCCCAAACAGCTCCGCCAGCCCATCTCCTCCGCTGCCGCCGTGAGAGCCCGACCTCTTGCGCGCAACTGCGGCTTTGCGTTGGTTCCGATTCTGCAGGCTGCTGAATTTCGCCCTGCGCACTGCCTGGCAGGGGACCCATTCTTAAACCATTTGTTTTTGCAAGGTCGTATTTTTAAAGCCATTGTCATTGAATTACGCGTACAGAGAACAACACGTGTGCATAATGACATGATTTTTGCATCGTGTCTTGTTGCTACTTTGCCTGCGAGTCTAAACTCAGGGATTTTTCCGCTCAACGTGTTGAGGTTTTCATTGAGATAAATCATGTCTGTTTATCAACATAATTCTTAACACGCTCTGAACCATAATAACCGTAATGTTCTCTGTTGCAAAGTGCATTTATTTTGTTACATCATGGATTTTTCTTATTATTATTTTTTTGCAAACATTGAGCCATAGACAGACACTCATGACAGACACTTATTACAGACATTTGTACTTCTTTGTACTAGAGTACTACTCTTGAATAACCTTATGAAGTCTTACTTCAATGAAAACAACTGAAACTTACTCTTTTTATCGTGAGTAAAGTAAACTCATATGGAAATGAATTCATTATTATTTTATCTGAAAGCATTTATCTCATTTTTGGAAATGTCAGAATTTTGACTTTTTAATCTTTTGTTTGTCGAAATACATCACTGCGTCATGCACAGTTGATCAGTACTCCAATATTTTAACTTTTTTAACTTGTACTATTACTTCGGTCTTTAATTCTTACCTCTAATTGAGTACAATAATTTAATATTTTACTTCAGGCCTTAAGATTATATTTATTATTGATAATTATTTTGTATATATAGCTTCACTTTAAAACTTGAAAAATGTCTAGTTATTTTTAAACATTACTTTGAATTATTGTTTTGTTATGATTAAAAGAGCTTTACTGTATAGACAGTGAAACTTTTGTATTATTATGTGTACTGTTTATAATTGATATGTTTGGAACAAGTCTCTCTTGCAAATGAGACATTGAGTCTCAAGGGACAAACCTGTATGAAGTAGGATATAATAAATAAAAATGAATAGACAATTAGAGGAGCTTTCTATGCACTGAATTCACTGCAAGATTTGCAACCCAACATAAACACATCATTTCAATCAGTGCAAAACATGATCTTATACCATATTATATCGCTTCAACTCACATTTTGGGAAATCTTCTAAACATCGTGCAGAAAAATAGCCTGACATAAAACAATATTGTGTTAAATACACATACATTTCTATTCAGACTACTTGCAGAGTAATCTTTGTAATTAGATTCACAATGCCAGCCAGCTATCTCACTGATCTAACAAAAAAAAAATGTTGCTACAAGTGAACAGATTAAACAAATATTTCAAAATGTCTTTCTTACTTGTTACCGGTGCTTGTTAATCAGCTTCAGTGTATGTCTGCAATCAGGAGCTTTGCGTGAGAAGAACTATCAATAGTCATCGGCAGGCTGATCTGCTCTTGAGCTCATCTGCTTTTGTAATTGGAGGACGGCCGGGCCTCTCTCCTAGTTCCCTGGTTACCCACCAACCTGCTGACGTCACTGCTCTCCACAATCAAGTGAGTGGATCCAGCTATCGGCTTTGTCAATACCAATTCATACCAGACGAGAGGTCTCGAATCGCCTGTCTGTCAATACTAAGCTCAAATGAATACTCAAGGTTGTCTCAGGAAGGACATCTGGAGTAAATATCAATACCAAATCAATAAGCAAATCACTGCTCATCGGAAAGCAAGGATTTCAAATGAGTGTAATCTTTGTTACAAATCTGAAGTCTGGATAAAGCTCACACCACATGGAAATCTTAACCAAAAATAGAAGATCTTAAAAGCTTGAGGCACAAAAAAAGTGTTTTATGCAACACTTTTTTATTAATTGTGAAATGACTCAGGTAATGACAGTTTATTGTTTTGACTACAAAGCTATGATTCAAGATATAGAAAGATTCCAACCATCAAGTCAGTCAGTTTCAAACCTCAATAAATGAAGATTACATTCACGGTAAAACCTTTGTTAAAATAAACTACAACACAGATAAAGACGTATACTGTAACTAAAATTTAAAAAGTTCTTTTTTCAATTTAAAGCTGAAATTATATATTAATGTGCTTGACAGGTTTTCCTCTTGTGTAAATTACTTGTCGTGGTTATAAGTGTGGCATTCGTGCAGAGTTGCCCAGGTGGCAGACATTTGCATATCAAGAGACTACTTGAGCTTTGACGCTCGTCAGCATTGCGTTGGTTGGGTTCCCTGCTGCCTTCTTGAGCTTACCTATTGAGAATGAGGAGTTGTCGTCACGGCACAGAGCCTCCCCACCGATCCTCCCGTCGCAGCCATGATGGATGCTGTCCGGCGGCAATACACATGGTTTACATGTGTTGTTAACGCGGTAGTAGCGGAGGTTCTTGCTATTCCGCACTGTTTTACCATGCCTGGAAGTCACTGCTGTGTTAAAAACTGCTCCAATACCTCACACGATAGATATGGAAAACAATGGGATACAGTTTTTTAGGTTACAGAAATGGACACAGCATCAAGGAGCGCAAGTCTCTGACCTGTCAAAACATGTTGGAAACGTTTGTGTACATTGAACATCTCGTAACGATGTAGCGTTTACGAAACACGCACTTTATTACTTTGTCATTTTGCTAAATGCAATGTAATTACAACACACTAAAACGCATGTGAAGAAAGTTACTTTTGCCAGTACAACGCTGTTTTCACCAGCGGAAGGCTTGTAGAGCCAAGTCTTGGACCCAGCCACAGCAGAAAGTCTCGTAACTTTCCAAAGACTTGTGGCTTTTAAACTCCTGCATCGTGTAGTAACTTACACCAAATACAAGGAAGTTTACTATGACTATGTATGTGCACGGAGGTAAATGGCCCAAGTCTCCGCTGCAGGGAGCTCGTATGGGTCGATGTTTTGAATGTCCGCAAGCTTCTCCAAATACCGCTGTTTTGCGCTTGGTATGAGCTTGTTCCTGTAAGGTCCCTTTTCTTTCGCCTTATCTCTTTGCATTGCTTTACTTTCTTCCTTTTCGTTGTCGTATTCGTAGATCCGTCTCTGTCTCGCCAAAAACGTAAATGTGCAAAATTTAAAGTGCTCTGGAATATGAGGAATGCGTGAAATTCTGGGCATGTGCCCCAATCGGCTACCAACATGGCTGACAGGCTCAGAGCCCCCCCCCCAAATCACACAAACTCAGCACGTGACTCCTCATTCTCAATAGTCTGTGAAAATGATAATCATATGTTGTGTAGGGTCCGACTGACAAGTAAAGGGACAAACAGCTATCTTGTGGAGGATTATTGTGTGGCCTTGAAATTATTTATTTATTTTTCAATATTTATATGAACATACAGTAGTAGAAGGAAGTAGTAGAAATAATAATATTATAATTAAAGCCGCTGGCAGCGATAAAGGCCCTCACCCCTGGCGATTCCCTCCTTGCGACCACTCCTGCTCGCTCTCGCCTCACATCTAACCCGGCTAAACGGGCTTGCCCCGTTTAAAGAGCTTGCCCCTGCTAGCTCTTGCCCGGCCCACTCTTGCCTCAGCCTCAGTCCGACCCTGGCCTCACATGTCCTCCGTTTTTTATTGCAATAGCAATGAAATGGGGTTATACTTGAAAACTATAGCTCATATGAGCGCTCTGCGGCTAATGCTAACGGAGAAAAAGCAATAGTCCTTTGCAGTGGCTGCATCATAAACCCTGTACATCCACAATCTACTCTGCACCTTAACTAGACTGATAAGTAACCAAAGGCACGCGGTGGAGCGCTCGTCGCTGCTATGGGCTGAAGCCATCAGCTCCATGGACAAAATTGCCTGCCTATGCAATTTGGAAATTGTGTTGTGTAAAAAATTGCAAATGCGATGAATCGTTCAGCCCTATGTTTACTCATGTTTACGACATGTATTGACAATGAACAACCTCACTAAGCTCGGCCGTTTTAATTTTTCATATTTATTTTTTATTGAAGAGACAAATAATTACACATTTTCTTTCAAAGAAGTCATGTGATTTTTTTTTTCTTCCTTCTTTTACATTATGGAACTTGGAACAAATGAACAATAGAAAGGCAGTTTTATCAATCTGCAAGTCCGCTGTAAATACCCGGAGGATACCTTGCTCCGCCCGCATCCTTGAAGACGTGTGTGTACTATATTTCCCACAATCCATTTCATATCAAACATGTGGATCACTGCAAATTAATATTTTTCTTTCTTACAAATGACAAAACCATTGTGACATTTAGTTGCTCAAAGGAAACATGTCTTTTGACGTTTTATTAAGGGGGTCACTGTAGGCTAATGGTTATACGTGAACTTTTGACTTCAAAACAGTTGGATTTCTTTCACACTATGGGGACATCTACACCTGAATTGACCTCCACATTTTCACATTTTCAAGTTTAAAATTGTTTGTTTTTGTTGTTTTTTCAGAAGGATTTGTTAATCCCAAGAATTCGTATTATTATTTTAGTTTACACATTTTTTGTCATAATGCCTTATTCATGTATACATTTATAAATATTGAGAAATTGACTAAAATTTACAAAAATGCATTTTTGTTAACAGCAGAAGCTCCTAATTGATTTAGATTAATCTTTCACATGCTGTTAACACAGAGTCCACACTCGTGCTCCTCAAGTCTGTTCTCCTAGTTGCACCCACAAGTTCTGGAAATTCCACAGTTACCATTTACTCCAATGCCATGGAGATCTGCCATCTTTGCAGCTGTTAGCATACATTTCCATCGACTAACATTAGCTAAAAACAGTATAAAAAGTGGAGAAAAAAGCCGTGGAACAACTCCATTAGCTGCTGAGTTACTGCTGGTAATTACATCTAACACACTGTGGTGTCCTAGTGTTTTAATGTGAACAATAACTCCAGTATTTTAACTTTTAAAAATCTCCATTAGTTTACAATTGCTGCTAATCCCATAATGCTTAGCAATATGACATCACATTCCCGAACTCTATTGCCACCTGTCCCAGGCTGTTTCCCAAAGCCTAGGTACCTTGCCTTGCCTTGGTCTGAAGTGGGCGTGGTCAGGCAGTCACATCATCACCTTCCGCCCAAGTGCTGTTCCAATGTTCCAAGTCCTCCAGAGGCATGTGTCCTTCCTTTGGTTAGCACGTGGCTAATATACCAAGGATACCACAGTCTAGCCTTCACTGCCTTCCAGCCAAATCACCCATAATGCCGTGGTGGCTCTTGGGGGGAAACAACTAAAAAAGGTGGTGCTGGCTTATGTGACTTGTTAAAACACTCAAATTTGACTTTTTAAGAAAAGAAAAAAACAAGCTTTGACATGTTTAATGTCAAAATTTGGTCAAATAATGAATTTCAGGTTTTTATCTTTTTTTAGTCAATAATAGAAAAACTTTTGGTTTTGGAAATTTGAAATGTATTTTGATTCAAACATACAAGGAAATGTCACTGCTTCATGGCGCAAAGGACTTCATTTGTTTCATTGAATTTAATTAATACCAGGCACTTTGAAATTGTTATTTCTAAAGTTTTAGTCACCCTTTTGAGTTTTATTATGTATTTTCAGATAGGTTTAATAATCTCTGACTGCTTTTAATTTATTAATTTGTAGTTGGTAAAAATATAATTACTTCCACTCCACCAGCCTTCAGAATCCCCCCTCCTCAGCAGACCCTCCCTGGATGAAACACAACTTCCTTTCTTATTTTGTGATGTCACTTCTGAAGTGTGTTCCATTAGCAGCTCTTTTTGGACCAAGGCAGGACACTTGCCTTGGACTGGAAGGAAGTGAGTTTGGAGGCACTGCCTTCAACACCAAGGCAAGGCAAGGTACCTAGGCTTTGGGAAACAGCCCTGTTTTTTTCTGATTGTCTTTCTTTTTAATGGTCTGTCCCGGACTCTACTGAGTACAGCGCAGTCCTACACACTTTTGTTTTGTTTTTTATCGTCGAGAGTTTCGCTCTTTCCCTCCAGCCGCTCTCTCACTCCTCCGCTGATCGGCCCCCACACACAAGAGCAGCAGCTGCAGAAGCTCACTCCCTGCTCTGATTGGCCACGTGTGTTTGTTTTTACCGCGGGGAAAACGCAAGGAGGCTGTCTTATAAACACTAGGACACATACTGCGTCAGTAATCAGGCATAAAACATACACTTTGTGCAGAATAGATCGCTCATATAGAGAATAGAGGAGTTGGAGTTTACAGGAGCTAGCTCTTCCCACGTGAGTAACATTGGCATCTCAATAAAGCTAATAACAAAACGTTTTCACCTCATTCATACAGATGTATTTTGTCAGGTCAGGTCCTAGAAAGACAAAGACAGAAGGCTGACGCTGGACACTTGTGTAGATCTGCCAGTGAAGGTAAGGTTTTGTTGACCTGTCAGTTAACTCCACAGATGAAGGTCTTTTTAACTAATTCAGTGAAAACTATCCACATCACTATCTTCCTAAATAGACCTACCACGTGCAGAACATTTGAGATGGTGTGGGAAAGGGCCTCTTGTGGGCCTAACACTTTTTTGACTTATATTATTCCTAACGGAGGGATAATGGTTGTGGTTGTTGAAATGTAGCTTGGTAAATAGTATGTGTAAAATTTCAGCCATGTAATTGTACTTCTACTTGAGTACAAATGTTCTGTACTCTTTCCACCACTGGACATTAACCACTTAAAGCAAACCACTTAATGCAAAACGAATATACAGTAGCTCCATCACAAGGTAGAAGGGCAATTTTTGTCTTGGGTTAGATGTGTGAAGGGGGCCACTGCTTATAAGCAAAAGGGTTGATTGGGTTACCAAAATGTCCAGGTTTTTTGTCAGACACAGGTGGCTTAACCCTGTTAATTGCATTTTCAAAAAGTCCAGAGCAGGAACCTTCTATTGGTGTATTTCTGGTATACACCCGTAGGTCTGACGCACATATCCACTCACAACAGTGATGGACGATAATGACCATTCACTTGACGACTGGGGACTCATTTTCAAAACGTCTTGATGAGATGATGGAAAACACCCCTGTTGTATATGGCAAATGTTAAACTCTTAAAGACAATGTATAGAGTAAAATAAATAAAGCTACAGTGACATAAAAATGGTAAACGTGGCACTATAATTACTGTTTAGTTACTGTTTACAGGTTACATGAATGATTAGGGCTTCCTGAAATGGCTAAATTAGCATTTTGCTAAGCTATTCAATAGACAGATGGGTGCAGATTAACAACAATAAATATATTTGTTGTTGAGCTCATGTGTCTATTTATTCAGTAATTTAGTTGCAAAAAAAGGGTTTTTGAATTGAAAATGTTGTTTTTGGTTTTCAATTAAAATGTGATTAATTACAGACCCCGTAATTAACTCAATTAAATTTTTGACTCAAGTCCCAACATGAATAACTCCTGAACTAAAAACTCATGGAGAAAGAAACCATAGCAACCTGTTCACCCGACAAAGTCAAGCTACATAATGACAAATAAAGCACTTACTTTCTTACTTACTGAAACACAGCACAGCAAACCAACTATTTACACTCTACTTTGGACCATGTCCCCAGCAGAAAAGGTTTGGATCTTTAAAACCTACAGCGCGACCTCTTAGCAGCAGGGTCAGCGTCATCATCGTCCTCCCTAAAGCGCTTATGAGGGGAGGTAGAGATGGGGAGGAAGAAGAAAATGAGGAGGGAGAGGAAGGACAAGAGGAGGAGGAGGGAGAAGAGGCTGGATCCACATAAGATGGTACCAAGGATGGAGAGGAAAAAGAGGAAGAAGCAAGTGAAGATGGAGAAGAAGAATACGGCGAGAGAAGGGAAGAGTGAGAGAGAGGAGAAGGAGGGGAAGAAGAAGACTCAGAGAGAAAAGAAATGGGGAAAGAGGAGGGGAAAGAGGAGGGAAGGGGGAGAGGAAGGGGAAAAGGCAGACAATAATAATACATTATTTGTGGGCATCTTTCAAAATTCCCAGGGTCACCTTACAGACAGCATGAAAAAACAGTATGTGCCTTTAAGTTAGATCTGGCCTTTGGTCACAAAGCAGTTTACATGGGACATTTTTACATTCACTCCATACTCGGTAGTGGTAAGCTACACACAAATCATTCATACAGGCCTGTACTTGGATGGGAGACCGTTTGGTAACACCAGGAAGCCTAGCGAATGTAGTGAGTGAGTGAGTGGTTGGTGGTGGTCGGAGGGGCCGATGGCGCAAACTGGTAGCCTCGCTTCTGTCAGTCTACCCCAGGGCAGCTGTGGCTACAATAGTAGCTTACCACCATCAAGTATGGAGTGAATGAATAGTGCAATGTAAAGCGTCTTTGAGTGTCCAGAAAAGCGCTATATAAAACCGATGCATTATTATTATTATTATTAGGCCTATTGTACATGTTTTTGGTGATAGGGGAAACTGGAGTACCTGGAGGAGGAGAACATACAAACTCCACCCTGAAAGTGGGTGCACCGGCTGATGCTGTTTATGTGCGCTGTGAAGCAGAGGGCACTGTCGAGGATGACACCAGTTGAAAACTAGCTTTAGAGGTAAAACTAGCACATCTACAGAAATGTTGATTCATGCACATTATCCCTGTTCAAATAAACTAATAAAATAAAAAGTGAAAATAATGTATAAAATAATAGTGCAAACATGAACCATTTCTTGGAGGCTCCATATCCATCTCCTCCTAGTCGTATGACTTGTGCGTTACCTATGGCTGCTGACAAACAAAACTGTAGTATTAGTTTACTTCCTGGTTTGTAGCTGAGGGCCCTGGGACTTCCTGATGATTGTTTGGTCTCTGAGGTCCCGGTCCTGCTCATAGTCCTGCTGAGCTCAGCTTAATTAGTCTCTTCCTTAAGACTGATTTTACTCCTTTGATTTACAGCATCTAGAATATTCTTCAACTTTTATTTATCCTCATTGAACTAAGGAAAAGGAATAAATGGATCATAGAATGAAAACTTGTTAAGTGACAGTCGCACACATTGTGGTGGCTTGTGGGTTTCTTCTGGTGAAATTCAGGAGCATTTTTGCTTGTTTAGGATTTTGAACTTCTTAAGTCAGGGTTAGTCATGTTTAGTCAAGATTTAATCATCATTTAGTCATATTTACTGTGGTAAATATTATCTAAGGGTTGTTCATCGCTTCCAATACAAACTTTGTATTCTTGAAATAAAGAAATATAAAAATTTAATATGCATTCAAGTTAAACATAAAAATGATCAACATTACATCTTATTCTAAAGTGCTTACAATACAGTAATGATCATTCCCTTACTTGATTTTGATACATTATGCGGAATACTGTTACATTTTCAGTGTTCTATATTATAAAAATCATGTTCAGCGCCGTCCATTAAAAGGCATTTTGTCTGGTAGTGGTGTCTTCCTTTTCAGGTTGAGTGTGGAGTTGACTTGTTGGGCCGACAGCAGGCTGTGCCACTGAGCAACCGGACGCCGGGGGTTGGACAACATATCTGCCCAGTGCCGCAGCTGGTTTCCCGACGCATCGCAGCCCAGATAGATCTTCCCTATGGCGTCGTTACGGGTCATCGTGTCATAGTCCCACACCGAGATCACAAGGTTTACCCTCTGTGCAAGAAAGAAAGGATGTCCAATAAGCTACAGTCGCCACTATCAATTAGTATTATTTTTCTTTCATTTTAAGGGTGAAAGGGAGTGTAGAGCAAGGAATTTAAACCATGACGCTGAGGCAAGAGCAGTGTTTTTGTGTACATTCGCCTTTCTCACTTGGCTATCACACAATTCTGATCACTTTAGGGTGACAAAAAAAGTGAAATTCTTTATTTCGCAATCATACTATTCCTAAATTTGACTTGAAGTTACTTAGTTCAATATGTTTTAGTGTTGCACAATATCAAAGCGCGGAATAAATTAGACAGACGGAGGGAAAATGGATAAGCAACAATAATATTAAACATAAACAGTTTGTCGTTTGATGGTTGTGATTTTTTCAATTTGTTGCTGTGTAACCAAAAAAATAATGAAAATATATATTATATATAATTTGCAAATGATAAAATTGACTAATCTTTGCTCACTTCTTGCTCAAAATAACGCACGTAGATGAAACTTACCTTGATCTGTTCAAACGTCACAGTGAAAGTAAAGGACTCGTTGTAATATGGAGCCAAAGTCTTCTTCTTGATAGACGTCTTTCGCTTCTTCCATTTCCTCTTGTCCAAACTTAACTGCACTTTGACATAAGGATCTGCAAACACACACAAAAAAAACCAACTTGTTACATTGTTGTTACTACTCTCACGGCCCCTCCTCTGCCTGATGGGGGCGGGGCGAAAAAAGTGCATAATGACTTTAATTCAAAATAAAGATTAAAAAAGTCAAGCGCTTTACTTTTACAACACTACATTTTAAAGTAGGAACCAGCTGAGTTTAAAGGTGCATAGTACATTTCTTGAAGATTTGACTTTTTTTTTTTTCCTTTTCAATTTGTATTCCCTCGGTCTCTGCTAATTATGATCTTGTAAACATAATATAGTCCACTAAGTGTCACTCTTGAGTTCTGTGTTGCGGTCTAAGCATCTTGTGGCTCCACCATAGACTGTAAGTACAGTAAGTAAGTAATGTAAGTAAGTAAGTATTGACCAAGGGCGCGTGGCTTCCTCCATAGGATTCAGCGTGGGCTAACTGAAGCTCTTTTATGTTAGCTGTTTGGCTGGGCTTTTGGAGCCAGCTTCATTATTTTCAACAATGAAAACAGTGAAAAAAATGAGGGCGATGTTACACATTAAGACAAACATGTTCAGGTCAGAATGACAAGCCTGTGCTCAATAATAACTTAAAGTGCATATGAAACATTAGACACAATTTTGGCTAAAACATAGTTAACACTTCCTTATTGGACACCGACAGGAAGTGACACAGATGAAGGCAAACAGTTTTAAACTGTTGCCGTGCCGACCATGTTATGTCAATGGGAAATCAGTCAAACTGCTTTGGAACTTTACCTTTATCTATGTCACTTCCTGTCAGCAGCTTAAAAATTCAAATAAAAATAACTTTTCTGCCCAACATTTCTTCATTGAAATTGCTGCTTCACTGAAATATAATGATAATTATGCAACTAATGAACTGGCAATTGATGTTATTTTAAAAAAAAAGTCATATTTTCAAAAGCATTAAAACCTGTCATATGCACTTTAAAGCAGGGCAACAAAGCTTCAATGGAAAGTCCATAGGAGCCAGGAACTGTGGGAGCCTGTCCCCGTTACCTTGGCTTCAGGAAGAAGTAGATCACAATTAGACCATTTGCAGTCTAGAGTAGCAGTTGTAACAGTGCATACATTACACCAGTGTCTTGATATTTACTTTTTTTTTTTTTTTTTTACTCTGATGAATTTAAGAATGAAACGAAAGAGCGGCTGTTTGACACTGAAACATTATTGATTTAAAATTAAAATAAAGCAAAGCATCTCAATGTCAAATTTCTGACCTGAGCTTCCTCCGATGTCCATAGGCTTGAGGTTTTTGCTTCTAGGATCACCACCGTCAGTTTGTTTGCTGTCGGACATATCTCAGAGAGAAGCAAATGTCTCCCAGATTCCCCTCCTGTGTTTATAATATAAATACAATTACAAATAGGATCAAACATAATTTATCCAGTGACACAATCACCTCTGCTCCCAGGATACATTCTGCAAGCAGTAGTGTAAATTACAAAAGATTTTCTAAAGTGGTATTTCTTACAGATTAAGTTTGAGACCAGACAGTCAATTGCAGTGTTCTAAATGAATGGAACATGCTGGCGGGCTGACCTCAAACTTCCCCGGTTCGCTGAGGTCCTGCCACTCCTCGAGGACGTGGTTCCAGTCAAAGTTCTCCAGCTGCAGACGAATCTCCCCGATGATGCTGTGCTTGGAAAATCTGTTGAAGTCAAATACCTGCATCACCACCGTCGACTCCAGGAGGGACGCCTTAGTCATCTGTAGAAAAACACGACAGGTATGGCATGTGGATTATTTCTTCTTTTTTATTAATATGCATTTTGCACAATAAATATTGAACTGTGACTCCTACAGCCACAGATTTTTGGATGCATTCATGAGACATCGTGGCATTCAAACTAAATGAACATAAAACAAAAACTAGCATGGAGTTCAATGCCAGCAAAACTGAACTGCATATGGAAACATTATGATATAAGATTAATATAGCAAATTTATTCATGAAAATGATTTCAGATTCTAAAATGTCCTCATATTACTGCAGCTACTACTTATCTTTTCTTTAGCTTTAGGTTTTTGGTCGGCTTGAGTTGTTGTCTATTCGAAATAAATAAATAAATGCTAATACTTGTTTATAAAAGCAAGTGTGTGGTTTACTAGACTATATAATACATAAACACAGGTAGAAATAGGAAAAATGTTTGCCAGCTAAAAATGTATCATGAGCCCGTTGCTGAAGCCTTTTTTTTTAAATGTAGCTATGACCTGGGTTTATGCAATATATTGCGGAAAACAGATTAGCTTTTGTCCTGTGGTACCTGGAAGGTGAACTGCTCGTTGAAGACTGGCTTGAGTGTGTTTTTCAACACTTTGGTCTCGCAGGTCTTGCTCCTGTCGGGTAGATGTAGACTCTGACGTAGGGGTCCGAGCTGCCCCCAGGTCCATGGCCTTGAGGCTGTCGCCCTGCTTGACCCCCACCGTCAGCTGCAGTAAAAGAGAAGATACTGTGTAAAAACGACTGCTTTTAGAGTGAGTACTGCTCATGTTTTTTACTGTAATCACCTCTGACTGTGTGGCTTTGAACTCCAGAGAATACAGCAGCTTCCCACGGTACGTTTTAGCCGAGCCGTAGTCCAGATCCGCCACATCCGGCTGGACCTAGTGAACCAAAGAGAAGGATACATACATTTCAGGTTATAGGTTGTATGATTCATTGTTTAGCTTACGTTTTACACTGTTATTGTAGTCTGATTTAAATCTATTGTAAATGTTTTGGATTTAAAGGCAGAGACTGGAGCACCAAAGAAAACTACTACTAATAATAATAATAATATTGCATTAGTCTTATATAACGCTTCTCCAGACGCTCAAAGTCGCTTTAGTACTTCATGCATTCACACCATACTCTGTAGTGGTAGGCTACTATTGTAGCCACAGCTGCCTTGGGGTAGACCGACGGAAGCGAGGTAACCAGTCTGCGCCATCGGCCCCTCCGACCACCACCAACCACTCACTCACTACATTCACCCAGGCTTCCTGGTATTATCAAACGGTCTCTCATCCAAGTGCCGACCAAGCCCTTCCTGCTTAGCTTCCGAGGTCTGACGGGATCGGGCAGAGCAAAGGTGATATGGCCACAATATAAGAAGATCATTTAATTTTCATGTTGTGCCTTCACTCTGAGTGGTTACCATATTCTTATTATTTTAATTAGCAAACAATTGTCATCATCACATGCATTGACCGCATTGTTTGTTAGTTAGTAATTAGTAGTTTTTGCATTTACTATTATTAAATGATTGTGAAATCTCACCAGAGCTGTAGTGGAGCTCCCATTCACTCCTTTCAGATTGATCTTCTCATTTTTCTTTGGTTGTTTCTTCTTGCTTTTCCGGCAGCACTTGACGCAGATGCAGAGTATTATGATTATTATTACCACACCACCGACTGCAAACAGCAGCACCGTGAACCAGCGTGGCACTGCGGGGACAGGATTATTAATAAGTTACAATGACAGGTATTATCTCGCTAAAATAAAGACACCGCCGGGATTTACCAAGCAAATAAGGGCATCTCACCGTCTAATAATAAAAAAAATCCAATTGGTATAAAACATGCAAACTTTGTGCTTTTTACCTCCACTGCCTGTCCTAAAATTCATTGATTCTTGTAAAAGTTTAGCAGTACGTATTTCACTTTCCTATCTTGTATTTATTTTACATGAAGTGATTCAGCCCTCGACTGTTTATGAGTGGTTACTCACGGGGAATGCTGTCAAGGAAGCCATTCATGACATTTTCAATATGAGCCAGGAATGGGTTGACAGTGGCATTGGTGTACGGGACCGTAGTGAAGTCGATGAAAGGATAGGCCCTGGTGGGGGCGAGAGTGGGCGGCGGGTGTTTGGGGTTGTGAAATAGAGCCGGCATGATGGAGAGGAGGAATCTGGAATGAGAAGAAGCAAAATATAATGGGTATTTTGACAGCAGCTTAATCAGAATAGAACTTGGATTCCCTTCTCACAACTGGCTTTAGACCGAGGCCAAATCTAAAGCCAGTGGTTGTTTGAAGGTTTAGTAGCATAGCGGTGTATAAAATCAACATTACAGAGGAATGCCTGCAGCCGGTCTCCACCATGAACAAATAGCAACGCACAGACTGGTTTATACTGTGATTATTACAATCCACGATTCTGCAATGGCAAACAAACGCTTTCAATGTGTAGATCTGTACTCAGTGTGAATATGTGCGGTACACAGGCATGTCGGTACTGTGCATGTTTTAGTGCGGAGGGCGGAAACTAAAATTGTCAACACTTTACAGAAAACAATACTTGTTATGATCAGCCAAAGGAAACGTCTCCTCTCCCCACCCAAACGCACACACAACTTTCCTGGCCTGGATTACACAAAATCGACACGTCTTCAAGGATGGATATTGTAATCTTTTCATCATTACCTAATCATTTCTTTGGTATGATGTAGAAAAACAACAGTATTAGAGCAATAAATGAAACATAAAACGGCCCATGTCAGCAATCTAAATAATGATCTGTTCTCCGTTAGTATGTCGTCGTGTCATGTATGTTGTGCCTACAGACGTAATAACTTCTCTTAGTACGTCAGAAAGGATAACATGCCCTGGGCTATTTGACATAACTTACGTGAATGGTCCAGCGTGACTTTTGAATTGCAATAGAGAACATACTTCCATAAAGGATACAAATGTGTTAAGACTCAATTCTAGGATATTTGCTTATTGCTAATGTAGATGTTTTACTTATGTATTATTGAACTTGTCCTAATTGTTCTTAAGACTTGATTCAGCTAAGTTCATGTCTTAATGGAGTAATGTTACATGCAATGCCAATGACCAACAAGGAGAACGATGTTTACCCAGTACGCCTTACATTATAAAGCACATTCAAGCAGTCCTTATGAAAACAGTTGAAATGTATCCCAAGTGAATAAACTGCCAAACTTACCAACTTTTTCAGTGGCCGTTCAGATAACAGTGTCTGTCCTTGCGTCTTGTCATTTGTTCTCTCGGCTCCGTGTCAAACATATTTCCCTTGTCTAATTCTGGTCCATTCTCGGTCGCGTGCGTGCTCCAGGTCGCTCCGTACCACACCTGAAGATTACACACCCACTCAGCAGTGTTTAAACAGAGGTGGAGCTGAGAAGGAAAGACCTGCTGCAGTACAATCAGACCGTGTCAACACTAGATGGCAGTGTTTCAAATGTACAGTATACATACAGTATTTTATGGCCTCTTTGGTGAAATAATATTCGCCTGGCCAAAAAAAGTAAAATAAATAAAAGTGGCCACTCGGATCTGAGGTTGCTGTAGTTGGTCATGTTTTTTCTTCCCTGATGGTGCGGGCATATTCCAAGATGTCAATGCCAGGATTCATTGGGAGATTCAAATTGTAAAAAAGTAAAAACGTTTTTTTGGCATGACCTGAACTCCGTAGAATTTTTGGGTTTTGGGAAGTGGCTTTGCGCAGTGGTCACAATCTCCCATCAGCAATACGAGATCGTGATGAAAAATGTATGCTGGACAGAAACACTGGACAGAAAATAAATCTTGTGACATTGCAGCTCACAATGACTGCGTATCGTAATCAAAGCAAAAGATGCTCCAACTACTTTTATTTACTTATTTATTTTTCGACCAAGCAATGTCTTTCAAGCAGTGTTGGGGAGTAACTAAATACATGTATTTAGAATCTGTATTCATTTTGAATATTCTGGCAAAGTTACACTTTCATTGAAAATATTAAGAATACAGATACTTTCCAACTATCCAGGGAAAACACCAGAGGGCCCCCTACTGACATTCCTGCTTGGTGCCCCCTGGAGCCCTTGCTCCGCCACTTCTTTCAACATTGAGTAAATGTCTACCAGACAAATGCATTTTAACATTTGTGAATTAATTCTTTTTTTTTTTAATCTAAACTTTAAATAGTTGTCAATTATTATTTATCTTATACACTTTAATGTAATGTTAAATTGAAATTTCACAATTTCCACTTTATGTTTTGTCTTATAACACACAGACACACACACACAAAATGACTCAAACAGTTGATTATTTGGGTCACTACATGTTAATTATTTTAACACGAGTCTCTTACTCGAGTAAATATTTGGTGACATCTGGTCTTCAGTGATTAAGTATTCACAAATGTCCTTTTAGCAGCAGTAATTCATTGTACATACACTTTTTGTATTCTTAAGGTTTTATTTTTTTAAGGAAGCATTTTGGTTCAGGGCACAACCATTTTACCATTCACACGTGAACCATAAAGACACCTTTTGCTACTGTATGTTGTACTATGTTGATTGAGGTGAAGCTACTACACAGACGTATTCAAATGGCAGGATGTTTATTGTTTATAAAAGCAAACAGCCAAAGCCTTTCACTGTGAAATGAAAGCAAAAACAGGCCATATTAAGCCGACAGAGTAATTTAGAATAACTGTAGTGTTTAGTCAGAGGGACAGACAGTTACTTAACAAATCCACATTATGCCTGTTTTTTTTTTTATTTAGTGTAAAATTAAATTTATGAGTGCAAAGAATGACCAAATCACTTTAGACGTTTAAGCCGTTTTCTTTACATTGTGAATGCAGAAATATCCCGAAAGCTGCCACATTCAACTGTTGAGATGGGTTGTTGGATTTAATATAAGAAAAAACAAACCGCAGTCACAAAAATAATATTTATACTGTATCTCTGGTGCCTGCAAATAACTGTATAATATATGCTCTTTTAGTTTTAGAAAAGAAAGGTACTATTGTGAATCCCAAACCCCTTTATTATTTGAGAACAGTTAAATAACATTAAAACTAATAGAGATACAGAGTGTTTGGAGAGAGTTCAGATATTCCTCTTTATGTACACTGAGGGTGCGACAGCGGCTGTAGTTTAGAAGTTGATGGCTTTGCCGAAAGAGGCAGCCAGGTTGGCTTCCCTGAAGGCCTCGGACACAGTCTGACAAAAAAGACAAAGAGAGGAGTTCAAATCAACTCTGGGAAACATTTCTGAATTCTGGTACGATAAACTTCAAATATTAATGAATTGGACAGTCCTGTAAATGTGCCTTTTTATTTTCTTATGTCAGTTATAGCAGTACCGCAAATTAACAAATTCACAAAAAAGGCTTCGTCAAGCATGACCAAAAATTATACTTACTGGATGTGCGTGGCATACTCTAGCAATGTCCTCACAAGAAGCTCCGTACTCCATGGCCAAAGCAGCTTCATTGATCAATTCTCCTGCCCCCTACAGGACAAAAACGACAACAGCCTTTTACACGCCGAGACAACTAAACTAAAGTAGAAGTTGAGCTAATTGATTTGGATGTCTCTTACAGTTCCCACGATGTGCGCTCCCAGTAGCCGGTCTGTCTCCTTGTGACCGAGGATCTTCACCATGCCGTCAGTGTCTGCGTTGGTCTTGGCTCGGCTGTTGGCTGCAAAGGGGAACTTTCCAACTCGGTATGGTACGCCCTGAGACGAGAATACAAACAAGGTGAGGTTTATCAACGTACCACATTCAGCTTCTAGTTCCACTCTCTTACCTCCTCCTTGAGCTGCTCTTCCGTCTTGCCAATCCAGGCCACCTCCGGGTGAGTGTAGATCACCGACGGGACGCAGTTGTAGTCGATGTGCACTGCGCCTCCTGCCATGCCCTCCACACAGATGATGCCCTCATCCTCAGCCTTGTGCGCCAGCATGGGCCCGGCAACCACGTCTCCAATGGCATGAATACTGACGAAGGCAGAAATACTTAAGGATGTGTTCAATCTCTATAAAACAGTGCAAAGAGGAGTTCTCATCTGTGCAATGTTATAAACTGGAAAGGTAGAGAGCGTAGACAGCCAAATTAGATGATGAGAAATGACTTTTTTTAATAATAGACTGCTTAAATTTGCTGAAGCTCGCCTCTCAACAGAAACCAATATATAGCCAGTTTGACGTACTGGTAGCTGAAAAGCATCTCATTTAACCCTTCATTTGTTCATTTCATTGCGGCAGTGCATGTTAATAAGAAGACATGATAAAACACATGAATAAACCGACAGGCCTGTGTAGCTTTATACTGCACTTAATTTTGAAATGAACTTGTGTAAAAAATTAAAATCTAAAGTATAGAAGTATGTCCTAGGAAACAAAACTAGGGTCAACAGCTAGGATAAACTTGATCTGCTAATTGTTCTGGCACCACTGTTTCGACTGATGTACAGACGCGTTGATACCTGGGCACTTTGGTCTGGAAGCGGTTGTTGACAGGGATGCGGCCCCTGTTGTCCAGCTCGATTCCCACCGACTCCAGTCCCAGGTTCTGAGTGAAAGGCCTTCGCCCGATACAAACCAGCAGCACGTCACACGTCAGAGTCTCGTTCTTCCCTCCGGCTGCAGCCTCAACTCTGCACAACACAATATGTAGAGATTAGAAACATTAAACAACTGTTTGTGAGTGGAGAAGCAGACAACTCACGCCACATCGATCTTTCCATCGGGTCTCTTGGTGGCGCCCATGACTTTGGTGCCGAGTTTAAACTTTATGCCCTGCTTCTGCAAGACACGCTGGAAGGTTTTGGACATCTCCATGTCGATGCCCATCCCACCCACATGACCCAGAAACTCTACGGCTGTGACTTTAGATCCTAGTCGCTGCCACACGGACCCCTGCAATAGGAATATGCATTTAACAACTCGCTACGTTAAACGACCAAAGAAATCTTACCAATTCTACTCCAATGACTCCAGCTCCGATGACAATGAGCTCCTCAGGGACTTTTTTCAGACTCAGTGCTCCCGTCGATGAAACAATTGTCTCTTCATCAATCTGGGGATAAATATTAAAAATTTAGAATACAAGCTCTCAACTAATGAAACAGCCAAGTAGTCATATGGTAATGTATTGTGCATATTTCTGAAAGAGAAACAGCTGCCATACCTGTATTCCAGGGAAGGGCGTGACTTCGGAGCCGGTGGCGATGAGGATGTTCTTGCTGTTGATGACCTGCTCTCCGTCTGCTGTCGTGGCCGTCACCTGGTTCTTCCCCGTCAGCCTTCCAAAACCGTTCACATGGGTCACCTGAACGGAAATTGGTAAATGCCATATGAAAGATTCACACTATTAAAGCAATAGTTTTGAAAAGAAGAGACTGACTTTGTTCTGTTTGAAGAGATGTGCGATTCCTCCCGTTAGCGCATTCACTGCGCCAGACTTTTGTGCCATCATCTTCTCTAAGTTCAGTGAGATTCCTGAAACTAAAGCAAGTGGCAACAGCTATTGTAAATGACACGGGAACTATAAATGCCGTGTCAATATTAAATTTAACCTTCATCTAACTAGTGTAACTTACTTTCTATGCCTCTGCTTTCAAAATCGTTTCCATGCGCAATGTGGTACAAATAGGAGTTGTTAAGAAGTGCCTGAGAATTCACATGAAACAGTTAAAGCGATATAATAGAACACTATAGAAGTACTGGCCTGCAAAAAAATACAATGTAAAAGTTGTGCTACCTTTGAGGGAATGCAACCAACATTCAGACATGTCCCACCCAGTGTTGCATTTTTCTCCACACAAACTGTCTGCGGGAGGGAAACGACACATTAAGCCATGATGCAGATAATGAGCAAAAGAAAGAAATATTTTTTGCACAGCTTGCCTTAAAGCCGAGCTGCGCAGCTTTAATAGCAGCGACGTAGCCCCCAGGACCGGAGCCCACTACCGTGACGTCAGCTTCAACTACAGCAGCAATACATAGATTTATGACAGCACATTGTCAAGGTCAAAGGACAATTTTAAAAAAAAAAGAAGAATTTTGCCTCTTACTTGCTGCTTTGTCAGAGTAGGTTCTGACGGACACTGCTGCGGCGCCATGGAGTTTACAAGGCAGCTGGTGGCCTCGCTGTTTGAGAGAAACAATAATAATATACATTTATTCCATGTGTTTGATGTCCTCTCACAATACTTTGTTTCATCCATTTTGTTACAGAATTGCTCCAGCGTATCATCTTGCGGCTTCCACCCAGTGTGAAAATGATGGCTTTTTCTACACCGGATGCCCTACCCGAAACAACCATCTCCTTTTGACCTTGGCAAGAGGTACGAAAAAAGAAAAACAGTCATCACAGTATACTAACCACAGTTGTGAGACATCTGTCAGACCTAAAGATGACATAAACAATAGTAATCTATAATCTATCTATAATATAAACCGCAATCGCGAGGTGGGCGGGGCTTAAGGTCCATAGGGCGCCGGCATTTTTATTTCCCAGAACTCTGCGGCAGGCCCCCACGTGACCGTCCCACCGGCCACGGGTCAATATAGACCAAAATGCATTGCGGTACCTCCAGCGTCACAACACGAGTGAATGAGATGTGTGTGTGCGCATCCAAACGAGGTGATGCATGTCATCGTTACTTACTGCTAAACTGAAGCCCGTAGACGCTCCACACCTGTACAGTTACATCTTCCAAAACAAATGAAATCTGCGTCTCTTTGTTTAAGTTTCTCCTGCAGATGACCATGGCTGTAGTTAATAGATCCAGTGCACTGCGTAATGTCAGAGGCGCAGACAAATAAGATCCAATCCTGGCCATAATCCATCTCAAAAGCTTTGTCTCCGAATAAAAGTACAAGCAGAATGTTGTCCAAGAACAGTCCAAACACGAGCCTCAAATCAAACGAGCTGCTCCGAGGGCTTTAGCCTCCAAAAATGAAACTACCACTTAACGAGCGCATGGGCCTGCACTGCCTTTTTTTTCATTTAGTGCGCTACCAATTGTTTTCTATTTTGCTTTCACGTATTGTGAGCCCAGAGGTACATTTTATTATAAAGCAGCTTTGAAAGCATTGCCAATTTTGTTCTAAGATTTTAAATACTGTCTAACACTGAACATTTACGATATATATATATATATATGTGTAAGTATGTGCTTTATTGTCATTGTACAAGCGTACAACGAAATAGTGCTCAGGTGTTAGTCCTGAGCACTATTTCGGGGAAACTGAGCACTCGGAAGAAACCTGGCTGGCTGCCCTCTGTCTCCTCTGAAATGGTGCCGCGCCTCCTGGGTTTGTCCCTTTTTCTTTTCATTTTATATATATATATATATATATATATATATATATCCAACTTATTATTTTTTATATTGTACTTACACCGTGGTGCATCAAACACCGGGGGTCCTGCACCATGAACCGAACAGTGAGAGCTGAACACCTAATATTTATCCATAAATATTCCACTGTCTCTTGAATTTTATTCCCCGAATATTTTATTAACCTATTGTAGATGTAGTCGCTCATTCTGCTGGTGCTCTGGACAACGGGCTCACTGCACACTGCAGCAAGTAGGCAACTTTGCACTTTACTATATAGTCATTACAGTGGTTCCAAACCTGCGGGGTCCCTGAGATTGCAGAGGCTCAGAGCTTTGTCTAGTCAAAGGGTCAGGTCATGAGTAAAAATCATCAAATATGACTGAGAAAGGAGTACGGGTGCATAAAACATTCCAATTGCAGTTTGTTTGTTTGAAATTATTTTTAGCATTCATTGTTTTATACATTTGTAGTGGCCATTGTTTTTGGGGGGCTTCAATTGAAGTAAAAAGGTTGGGAACCACGGGTCTATAGCTATAGAGAGTGACGGGTTATAGGGACCTGGGTGGACATTTTTTTTGTAATAACTCATAATCTCAGAACATCAAAAGTGGAGACTAGTGGAGCTAGTAAAAAAAAAACACCCCTGTGGGCGGTAACAAACGTAGGCACCTCGAGCAACATTACGAGACCTTGTATGACCTAATATTAACATAACTATAAACATGAGATTAAAATGAGTCTGTTTTCTTTAATCGCAATGGTCTATGGGAAGTAGCCACACTGCAACAACAATTGGTGCGCAGGTGGCTGGGTTTGGAAGTTAATTTAGCTTTAAACACATTGGTAGCATCAGTTGCATAATAACATACCCTGGGTGTGGTCTCTTAAACTTACTCTAAAACTATTAACCAAATCGTGTGGAATGTCATCATTATCAAGTTAACGTGTTACATTAGCTGCATTTCCTCGTTACATGAGTAGAGCCTGGCAGTAAACAACACCGGTCTGGGCTAGGGCTAACGCTAACCAGGCCAGGACCGTGAGCCAGGGAGATCATCTCACACTTGTCCGACTGAGATTTGTGGAACATATTTAATAAATCAGACTCCTAAAATTCCTTTCTGAGTCTTTCTTACCGTGGCCAGAGAGCGGTACACTTGCGTCCAGCTCTGCATTTTGATTTGTCCCCGCTACACGTTCAGTCACCTACAGCAGGCCGACCAGCCAAGGACTCCAGCTTCTGCGCACGCGCAATACGAGCCTTCAGACCACCACATGTCGCTGAAAAATGACGTAGTTTATTATTCTGTTTTTCAGCGGTAATTTATTTTTATTTTTTCTGTCATTTTCTTTAGTTTTAATTTTGTTTCTAGAGTAGTATATTTTGATGGAATAAGGAATATACAATTACTGTTAATTTGAGAATGGTCACTGGTTACGTTTTTTTTTTAAATAATTGGTGGCAAAAACAAAGATCCAGAAAGGAGGCCATTACAGTACTCCAATCTGCTAGAGTCAAATGCATGGATGAGTCGCTCTAAATCAGGTTGAGACATTTTACCTTTCATTTGGCAATATTTTCAGATGGTTAAAAGGCTGCTGATATCATTTAATGTTAAAATTCAAAGGAATAATGTCAAAACCAGACTTAGAGAGACTCATTCATGCATTTGTCTCCAGCAGGTTAGACTACTGTAAAGGCCTGCTCACTGGCCTTTCCAAACGAGCTGTTAGACAGCTCTGGTACATCCAGAACGCTGCTGCTCGAGTCCTGACAAGAACCAGGAAATACGACTATATTAGTCCAGTGCTCCGGTCTCTGCACTGGCTTCCTGTCACTCAGAGAATAGAATTTAAAACAGCTCTGCGTGTGTACAAGTCTTTTCATGGTTTAGCACCAAACAGCGCCGGCTCCAGAACAAACTGACTGAGGGTGCATTCGAGTTTCAAAAGGGTGCAAATAGAGTTTCTCGCCATTAAAATACATTATGACGCCATCAAAACTGAGGGGACAAACATTTCAAAATGAGGTTGCAATGCACCCTCTTGCACCCCCGTAGATCCGGGCCTGGCACCAAAGTACATCTCTGACATGTTAGAGCCGTATGAACCATCTCGGGTCATGAAAACTTCAGGGAGGGGTCTCCTGGTGGTTCCCAGAGTCAATAATAAACACGATGAGGCTGCGTTTCATTTTCATGCAGCGAAAATCTGGAACGGTCTTCATGAGGATGTGAGACAGACCTCAACTCTGACAATGTTCAAATTTAGGCTGAAAACAGCTCTTTTTACCTGTGCATATGATAACTGAAAGTATTTTATCTGCACTCTTGCCTTTTACTGTAATTGACTAATTTTTATGTTGATGTTTTGATTGATTTGATCTGTTTTCTTGTAATTTTATGCAACTGTGAAGCACTTTGAATTGCCTTGTGAATGAATTGTGCTCTACAAATACATTTGCCTTGCCTTAAAATTCAATTCTATGGCAATTATAACAATTGATCAACGATAAACAATGGAACCTCAATACTGTCAATGTATACTTATCTACAGTAAAGACAATCTGATATTGCGGTTTCTTTATTAAATTTTTCCCCCCACAGTATACATAAAATTAAGGACACACAAAAATTGCATACATTTACAGAAGTAAAGAGACACATATGAAGATCGTAGAACAAGTCAATACAATTCTTTGTTTGAAAAGGCTCTATTGCAGTACGCAGGATGAATCCGGCGTCGTGTGGAGCAGCACACCATTGTTCTCACACGGGCTAAAGAAAGGGTGGATTATCTGGTGAAAATCACAGCCAGTGAACGTGTAAATCAGTGCTGCCTTATTGGCATCATAAAAGGACACCAGGCCGTCCTCGTAATCAACAAAAACGCCCACATTTTCAGGCTTTGATTTCAGAGAGAGCCGCACTGAAGGTTCAGTCCCTGCGTACCACTCATTTTATTTCTCATACATATGATCCAGTAAGCGTTTCTTGGGCTCAGTGCAACTTCCCTGTTGACATGAAGCTCCTTAGCCAGGCCTACAGCCCACTTGGACCTGCTTTTGACATCTACCTCAAAGTAAAATTTCCCAGAGGAGAAACTTTGACTTGCGAGCACACACTTACATTCTGTCTTATTATCAACGCTGCCCTTTGTGTTGCTTTGATTGGCGGATTTGGGGTGTACTTTTTCAGGGTCAAGCATGACATAGACCTTTTCCTTTTGGACTCTTTGTAGCTCAGCCAAAAATGCCATACTCATTTGTTGAGTGAGTTTTTCATCTAACTGGGCCATAGCTCTTACTGCAGTCCCTTCGTAAGTTGGTCGGTGGATGTTAAAGTTTGCCCAATCTTTGGTATTTTTAGCACCCTTCTTCAGCTCAGAAATCTCTCCCTCTAGCGCTCTAATATAGCCTTTAGCCTTGTCCTCTGTGGTCGTCTTCTTCTTTGTTATCTCCTGTATGAGGATGTCTAGGTCTCGCTCCACACAGTCCTTCAGAGCAGTAAAGGCTTGGGTGCTTTTTGCCATTTCTGAATTGGCATCTTTGTTGTTGAGCTCCATAAATTGACACAGCTGCTGGATTATGTGTTGCCTCATCGCAATCATCTCCTTGATTTCAGCATCTGGTCTTTGTGGTGTCTCTTCTTGAACCTTTTTAGGGGAAAAAAAACAAAAAAACATCAAGTGTAAGAATAAAGTGCAAATTCTTTTGTTTTAAACACATCGATAAGGCAGAACATGGCAGATTTACTGCAGCTTGTGTAGACTTCATAGTCATGCAACCCAATAAATAAAAAACAAGAAATTATTTTGTTATGGGTGTTTTAATTTGTGAAAGATTACTCGAAAAACATGTGCCTTTACTCTGAGCAGGCTCGCCTCCTCTCAGACATGATCTCATGCAATGGTTCTCTCCAAAATGCCAAATACACAACATTATTCTGCGACTCCTTGGCACCTCTGTGTGTCCCAACTAGAGGACACAACAGATGTTTAAAATCCCTGCCCTACAAGAAGTCCCTGTCTCTAACTAAGGCAGTGTCTTAAAGGCACATTGGGTAACATTTTGGACTACACTTTTGCCATCTACACAAAAAATTCTTCTAATGACCAGCTCACCACAGAAAATGCCATTACTGCAGTGGGTGATCAAAGAATGGATTTGGATGAGGACCTAACCCGTTTAAATTTCAAATTCTGCTGACTTTAGTCCACATCTCCATGGAGACGAGCTGGAGACGTACCCACGCCCGGTAAAGTTACAGTCATGTCTTAGGAGAGCTGAGCCACAGCAAAGGTTGTACATTTGTGAGGTATTTTTTCAATGGTGAAAATATCTGTCATAAAAAAAAAATGCTTGTATTTCAATTTCATTTATTGGGTAAAATTCTACGCAGTGTGGTCAAGTATCAAAGTACACCCACAGCGTTATTGCTCCACATACACTATTCTGTCTATTGTCAAAGTGGTCTTGGGAAAAATATCAAATGAAAGTATTGCTAGACATAAGTTTTGTTTAAAAAAATAAAATAAAATTCAGTTTACCCATTTTTATTACATGATCCAGGAGCGTTGACATTTGAAAGAAGACTGAACTATGAATTATAGTGACGACGGCTGTATGAGCGGTGAGCATGGTGCATTTACTTTCGATCACGGTCGTCTCTACAGCGCTCCAGGATAAATTGTTTTGTAGGTTTGCTGGTGAGAGTCTGGCGGAGAAAACCTTCCAAATAAATAGATCTTGGAGCGTCCTACAGAGACCACTGTCATGGAAAGTAAAGGCACAATGCTGACCACTCATACAGCCGCTGGGTCACTATAAGACAAGGTCAAATATGCACAAATCGACTTTTTTCCACATAAAAAGTTGCCTCATGCACCTTTAAGAACCATATGGCGTTCAGTTTTAACCATGGTAACGCTCCATACTTTGTTGCTTGCAAAGGATACTTTGCTGCACAAATAATTACAGTCCTTGTGGTTTGCTAGTCATTCAAATTGCAATTTCGCAATTAATGCTTGCCAGTTGTTTTGACACGACACATACTGTATAGGCCCACTGTTCAAATATGGGTACCACAATAAAGAGAACATTTGAAATTCACTTTCGTTTCTTTGAATGGTTTCTCTTGATACATACCCTACTCTCCGGGATCCTGTGGGGCTTGACGAGTTTGTGACTTTTCAGGATTGCCATGTTCAGGTGCGGCTCTAGATGTGACTCACAGTAGGAGGCTAGACAGACCACGCAGGACTTCAGGGCCCTCGTTTTGGGATCAGCGCAAAAGTCGCAAAATATTTCTTCCGAATTTGCCGCCCCTTGTACGGCAGCGGCGCTCATCTGAGATTGTCTGAACTGAGCGGCCATCTCAGCGATGAAAACATTGACTCTCACTTCTGGTTTGCATCATAGACTTGTTTACAGTAAGGGCACTTGAACGTGGCATCAAAACGCCAGTGCTGGTCTATGCATTTCTTGCAGAAAGTGTGGCCGCACGGTAAAGTGACTGGATCCGTGAACACATCCAGGCAGATGGAGCAGAGGAACTGGTCTTCAGACAGCTGACAGGTGGCGGTGGCCATGGCGTGTGCTTAGAACAAAAGGGAAAGGGAAATTCAGTTGCATAGTTTTGGCCTTTTACCGCTGTGTAGGCATGAATAAGTTGAGCCATGTACAATATACAACACACTTTAGTAACTCCTCTGTGCGTATAATACGATACTTATCTGTTTTAAAGTGGTTGCTTCATTTTTAGGAAGTAGGAAATTTACTCACCCGTTCCTAATCAATGCTTTGACTCTGAGCTGGGATGAATTCGATCAAAACTATGAAGAGAAATCGTCAAATCTGCAAATAAAATGCCCTCTGGCGCTTATGAGATGAGTCATGAGACCGGAGAAGTTTCCCCGCTATAAATAGTCTCTTCCGTTTGCTCTTCCCCAATAAAAACTTTCAATGTCGAAATGCAGAAAAGCATCACTTATTTCATACATGCTCAGAAACAAAAGACCCGCAGTAAAACCAAAAACAAAGTTCCAAACGCGTCGGTAAAGTTTTGTGACAAATTAACAGGTAAAATCTGCTCTTTGCGCCTGCAGTTTGGAACTCGCAGTAATGTGAAATACCCACTAGAGGGCGCCCTCACCACAGTTAGAGAAGCAGGCTTTCTCTCACATAACTTCGCGTTTCTCCAGCCTAGAAACCTTTTATCGACTGTAAAGTAAATTGTATCAACCCTGGTTGAACCTGTAAGGGGAAATAGGTTCAAAGGAGGGATTGTGTATAAAAAAAACTAAAATCATAATTAGAAGTATAATTATAACATCTCTGAATGTCAAGGTCACAGTTTTAGTCATAGGTGGATGGTTTAGACTTGGTTTGACTTAAGTCCTTGTTTTAATCTAAACGTTATTATTAATTTGATTATTATTATGTTTGTGTGTCACTATAGCCTATTTAAGAGTCTACTACCCTCATCAAGCTGGAGGGTCATCATTATATAGTGGATTGTACCTTTTAACTGGCACAACGCAGATGTTTTGACGGGTTTTAGAATAATTCGGTCATTACTTGGCCTATCCGCATGAAACAAAAACTGGCAAAAAGGTCTGAATCTTTTTTTTTTTAATTTTTAAGTAAAAGATAAGATAGCCTTTATTGGAGAAATTCACTTGTTACATTCAGCTCTCAGAAACACGCAGGGTGTGCAGGATAGACAGGAAATGTGCAAACAATTCAATAGTAAATAGAGGTATCTTATATACAATCACTACCAAAAAAACGTTAAGGGCGCAAAAAGTATAAACAGTAAAAAATAAAATTAACAGACTGATAAAAAAAATGTCAGTATTAGCAGTGCAGGTTTACAGTCATAGTGCAAGTGGTTAATAAAGTGACGCAGGTGAAGTGACGCAGATACAGAGATTATTGCACGTAGTTTTGCAAAGAGGTTATTGCACATGTTACTTTACAGTAGTGCGGTACAATCTGACAGCAGTGAGGATGAAGGAAATGAACTACAATTCAATATTATTTAACTCTTGTATTGTTAAGTTGTGGCATTATTCAATGACATAGGCGCAAAGTCCAAAAGCCGCAAGATTCATTTGTAAACTCTGTGGACCTAATCACTTTCAAAGATAAAATTAGACACTTGTGGATGATCTGTTTGGATACTCTGTAAACCATAAAGCGATCGAGCCCTGTGCCCTCCATCTAAAATGATGAAACCTTTAAAAATAACGTAATCTTATTTATTTATTTATTTATTTATTTGATCGGGACAACACACATTAATGAACAATCATATACAAGTTGTACACAAATTGTAAATGTGCCAGATTATAGCAAAACTGCTAATTTACATCTGTAGTCCCGAGGCAGGTCACACAAGTAAAACAATGTATGAACAAAACATACATACAAAACACAATATAAAAACTTTACAAATTAAATTTTAGTTAAAATGAGTGCATGACTGATTTACTTTGAGGTGATGTTTAAGTTGTTTCTTAAAAGAGCTGTAAATCGGGCATTCTCTTATGTCTGTAGGAAGGCTGTTCCAAGACTGGCCTCTTCTGACGGACAGCGCAGTTTGTCCAGATGTTGTTTTTCTGTGTGGGATCTCCACATCTCCTCTGGAGGAGGCTCTGGTGCGGAGACCCCTCATTGCTTTAGGTTTAATGTAGTTACATAGTGGGGGCGGGGCAAGACCATGAAGTGCTTTGTAAACAAGGCAACAGTTTTAAAATTTATGACATTTTGAAAATTTAGCATTTTATATTTTTCCAGGATATTGCAGTGATGATATGACCAAAGCTTTTGATCCAGAATGTTTATGGACTTTTTGAAGAGGATTTCTATGCGTTTGATATTTGTTTCTCCAGTAAGTGACCAGGTTGTAATACAGTACTCTATGTGTGAAAATATCATTGAGTGTAGAAACATCTTTGCTGAATCTGTTGTCATAAAGGGCCTGATTTGTTTGAAGTTCTGTACATTTAACTTTATTGTATTTGCAGTGAGTTTAATGAGTTTTTTAAAGGAGAGTGTTGAATCCAGTGTGACCCCGAGATACTTGAACTCCTCAACAAAGTCAAGCTCAGTGTCTCCAAGGAACACATTGGACCGATCAAGTTTAATAGATTTTTTTGTGAATATCATTGACACGGTTTTCTTTTTATTTAATAGTAAGGATGAGTTGTTGAGCCACTGCTGTATGTCTGTCGGGGCTGCAGTGAGGGTAGATGATGCCTCCTCAGAGTAAAAATTACAATCGAATACAATCAAGTTTGCGAAACACTTGTATATCACTTGTGTAGCTCTTCCTGAAGTACATTTATCTAGAGAAAGCGCCGCTTGTCCGGGTTCCTCTATTCTATTCCGACCTGCCTTTCGTCTCCGTTCAATTACGACATGACGCCAACACACTCCCTACCACTCTCAGGAGAAACACTGGCTTTCAGAGTCAATTGTGTGGCAATGTGAAGAGCCGGCCCTGGGTCTAGCCCCTGTTTGGAGCCCTTTCACGTGCTAACATAAGAGTTCCCCTTTTCTGCCTAAGTCGACATGAGCAAAGTAAGCTGCGTGAATGGCCCCCGAAGAGCTTTTCCATTTGACGACTGGCAGCCCCGGGTCTTGCGGTTTTGTGACACTATGGCGTACCATACAAAGGCCTTTCTGGAGCTTGAGAAGAAGGAGGTGGTGCGTGTTGTAGAGGGGGATTTGAGATTTTGGGGGAAAAGTAGTGGTGGTGGTGGTGGGGTGTTTTTCTTTTCCATTTTGGCTGGACTGGAGCAGATGTACAGGGCAGGATTAGGCGAAGAGTCCCGGGACGTTCACTAGAGTTTTTTTTTTTTTGCCATGGTCCTTTGTTGTAATAGCTTCCTCGGGGCGGCAATAAGCTGGCAAGGATCATAATAGTGGCGCAATGTCCCCTACTGCTGCCTTTTTGCACAGTGTGCCCCACGGCTCAAAATACGGGAAAAAAAACTGCTCAGAGGATGCAATAAGCGGCTCTAGGCTAAATCATAAGGACTTAAAAGCTGTTAAAGTCATAAACCATGGTGACAGTTTTGTGGAGGAATTGTCTGAGGAGATGAACTGAGATGTACTAAAATATTGTTGTGCGACACCTGCCCAGGTTGAATCTGGGCAGGGGGCCTCACGATTCTTCAGAGTTTTGTTTTTTTAAGCAGGAGTTTCATAGCGACGTCGCTTTTTGACCCTTCGATGCCGGGTCTTCTTATCATTGTATCCAAGTGAACCACGTTGTCACAAGTCAAATATTGTATGCCAGCGGTAGTAGGCAAGTTCGCTTTGTGGAGGGCCGATTTGCTTCATCGTCAAAAGACCAAGGGCCGGACACTCCAACTGTGGCTGAAGTAAAGCGTCATGTTCTACAAAAGCCAGTGTTGTCCATCATACATGGCCTAAATGGTTGGTCTGTTAAGACATTTTTAAGGAATTTACAGCATTTTGCACATTTTCCAGAGTACTTCAACAGGCCTTTGATCTCTCTTTGAATTTTTTCAAGATCCTTTTGGATAATTGTTACTGTACTCGACAGATCAATCAATCAATCAAACTTTATTTATAAAGCGCTTTTCATACCGAAAGGTATCACAAAGTGCTTTACAGATAACATTTAAAACAATACGCCCCACATCATACATCCATACACATATGCATACATACACACACACACACACACACACACACACACACACAATATATCATTAGGACTAAATTAATAAATGTCAGTTAAAAGCTAAGCTAAAAAGGTGGGTCGTGAGCCTGCTCTTAAAGACATGAACGTTCTCTGCGGTCCTGAGCTCCTCCGGCAGGTCGTTCCAGAGGCGAGGGCCATAATATTGGAAAGACGCCTCGCCATGAGTCTTTCTGTTGACTTTAGGAATAACTAGGAGACACCTGCCAGAGGAGCGAAGGGGCCGTGAAGGTTCATAAGGTAAAAGTATTTCTGAAAGATAAGAAGGACCAAGACCATTAAGACATTTAAAAACCATTAAAAGAACCTTAAAATCGATCCTGAAACACACGGGGAGCCAATGCAGCGACTCTAAAACCGGTGTAATGTGGTCCCGCCTCCTGGTCTTTGTCAGGACACGAGCTGCTGAATTTTGTAAAAGTTGTAAACCTGAGAAACTCTTTTTGGGAAGACCAGAGAGCAGGGCATTGCAGTAGTCGATACGACTGGTGATAAAAGCATGCATCAGCATCTCCGTGTTGGCCCGAGAGAGAATGGGCCATGTTCTTTAGATGGTAAAAACCTATTTTTGTGATATTCTTAATGTGTGGAATTAAAGTCAGCTCAGAGTCAAAAATTACACCCAGACAATGACTGTAGTTTGGGTAAAAGTTTCTCTCTCTGGGCCTTAGGACCGATGACTAAAACTTCAGTTTTGTCCTGGTTAAGCTGGAGAAAGTTTTCTGCCATCCAGGATTTGATATCTAAAATGCAGTTAAAAAGTGCGTCCATTGGCCTGGTGTCATCAGGAGACATGGAGATGTAGAACTGTGTATCATCAGCGTAACTATGAAAGTTGACTCCATGTCTCCTGATGACATCACCAAGAGGGAGCATATACAGGTTAAATAGCACTGGGCCTAAAATCGAACCCTGGGGCACGCCACATGTAATTTTATGGACCTTAGAGGAGCAGGTATCCACACTTACCATGAATGACAGATGACACTTATGAAACTAAAGTTGTGTGAATTTATTTAAGAACATGTGACCTTATATTTTCTGGCACTGAATCTGGTAATGAAAAACACTGCTATGTAAAGAGAAAAGTCCAAGTGTACATTGCGTTTTTCCAGTGGCACTTGTCTGTTTTTGCAAACGAACTCGAGTAGGTACATTGGCAACTTTGCATCAAGTTCAAATATTTATTAAAGCTAAATCGGATTTTATCGGAGTTTATTTTTATCATGTTGCAATGTTCTATGAAACATTTTTCCTGGAGCTGGGTTTCGACCCACTCACGCGTCTTTGAGTCATTTTTAAACTTCTCCAGAGGCTATTTTTTGTGCTGCCCCCAAAAACGTCCTCCTGTTCCTAAAACTCTCCTCCTGACCTCCTACCCAGGAAATTCTTTCCTCACCTCTCGTTCTTTTGCTAAGATTAATCCAGTCATTGCAAACACTCTTTTGTGCAGCAGAGGGGAGCAAGGTGAGGGGGTGGGAGGAGCTTAGCGTTAGTTCATTTGAATAACCAGGAAGTGAAAATACTGGACTACTGATAAGTTTCAGCCGGTATTGCATTTTCTAACCGATAAAGTGGAAGATAATGATAAAGAAGTGTTTGACATTATTACCAAAAACCTGCAAAAAGCTTTGCTACACCTCTCCAAGTATTATCAATAAGTATTGTCTCTGAATCAGGCTTTAAATCAAGTCCATTCAACTGCTTTGACTGGTAGAACTTAATAATTGATCTGCCTGGATAGAATTTCCTTAATTTAATCCGATAGGAATTTGGCAGATTTTGCTTTTTGGCTGAGAAATGTTACTGTCTTCGTCTTTGCTCAGTTTGTCTGGGCTCCTATCTTGAAAACATCAAAAATAATGAAAAAAAAAAAAAAAGAGTTCTTTTTGTGACACTTTGGACCATTTTACTTACTTAACCTATGAAAAAAATACCCAGCTGTCTCGCTTCTTTGCCAATTTCACCGCAGTGCCAAACGTTATGACAGCGAGGCTTGTATCACTTCCTGGTCCTCTCCTCCGATCATGCCGCCGCTGAATGGGAGAGGGAGAATATTCTTGGAGTGCATTGTGACGAGGAATGCCATTGAATTTGGTGTTTTTTTTGTTTTTTCCATGGATCCAGCCTCTTTTGTGTTGCAGCCCGAGGAAGTCCATTGTGCGGGGACAGACACCCTGAGAAAAGAGGCGAGTCCGCCGCTTCTTCTGCGGTGCTAAGGCTCTCCAAGAAAAAAAAAAAGAAAAAAAATCATGAATTAAGCTTCGCCATCGGAAGCAGCCAGCCCCCAAAACCCACAGACAATACCAACGGGCAACTTTGAAGACCAGTGACAATTAAAAATGCAGTTTCAGTGCATTAATTATGCATTCACACTTTTGTCTTGGCGTTTATATTCCCCGGGCATTTGGATTCAACAGTTTTGGGGAGATTTTAAGGAGCTAGAAATATAGACTAGTCTGATCACTGGCATAGGTACAACTACTTCTAGATCTACCCACATGTGTTATAAGTATAACTGAATAAAACTTGTTACAAAAGGTCAAATAAGAATGAATGTATTGACTCCCAGGGCCTTTTAGTTGGGTAGCACCTCATCATGTTCAGATTCCAGAGGTGGCCTGTGCCCCCTCGAACCACCCTTTAGACACGGCCCTGGTATAATTGGCTTTATGTGCGAAAAGCTCGGCGATAGGGCTAAAGCGCTGCACTGGCGAATGTTAGGTTAGATTAAAGGCGACATGGCAGGAAGTTGGGAAATTGTGCCACTCATTAAAAACACGGAGCCCGTCAGTAACATCTCCATGTTGCTAGGAAACTCGCCGTTACAGCTTGGAGTTGAAAGTTGTTGTTTTTTTTTTCCTGGTTCTTGTCCTCGCCTCGGCTTCAAACAAGGAGGACACATAAAGCTGCTTTCCGAACGCTCTGGGCTGCGTTTCGTCTGGCTGCCGGCGCGGTCAGGTGGCCCTCTTGTGCGCCCAGTCTCCACCGAACTGCTCCTTTTTAAACCGGGGGAGAAGGTTTATTCAAGGAGAGCCAGGAGCACTTTGAAAAATGGCTCCGAATTCAGGCTCGTTTACAGCCAGCTAAGGGCTGAAAATTGCAGCGCTACCCCCTGCTGGTGAAAATATAAACTTCAAATGCAATGGGCCAGGGGAAATTCAAGTTGCAAAGTCGAGGAGGGGAAGCTAGCAGACTGGCTGTTAGTTCAAGTAAAACGGCCAGCCTGTTTTTTGACTTGTCTACGATACTGTGTAGAAGACTTTGTTTGTTTGTTTGTTTGTTTGTTTTTCCACTGCCATACCAATATTAAAGTTTATATTTTAACTTGTGTCCCTTACATGTAGTGACACTAAAGCAAAGATTTGGTATTTGGCTGTTCAAAATGTAGTCAAGAGAGAAAAATTGTTCACTGTCTCTTTCAGAAAACTCTTCCCGCGTATCAAAAATATTACAGCAATCTCTTGTCATTTTTTCGTTTTTGTTTAAATGATAATCTGTCTCTCATCAGAAAGACAGTCCCACCCACTTCCGCTCCTTTGATGGGTGCTGGAAGTAAAAATCCCATTCATTAAAATATTAAGAGTGTAAAAGCACGATGCAGGCAAATCAGCTACAGTTCCTTGCAAAAGTACTAATACACCTTGAACTTTTGCACATTTTGTCATGTTTACAACCCTAGACGTAAAGATTTTTTACTTAAAGTTCACACACAAGTAACAGACATCTGTGAAGTGAAAGCAAAATGATACATGATTCTGTTATTTTACAAAAAATAGAAAAGTGAAAAGTGGGGCGTGCATAAGTATTCGTACAGCATTTTCGGAGTGCATTAAATTGCCTTTATAACATTCCTAATGACTGCAGAATGTTCACACCTTGCCCTAACCATTAAATAGAGGCCACCTGTGTGTAATCTACTCTCAGTATAATTATGAATGAATGAATAGTGCAATGTAAAGCGTCTTTGAGTGTCCAGAAAAGCGCTATATATAACCGATGCATTATTATTATTATTATTATTATTTGACGATAAATTAAACATCAAACAAGATATAAAATCTGAAGAAAACTTGTGTCAAGCCAAGTGTGTGTTATGCAGTTTGAATTGAACTTTAATCTTTAGTATTATTTTGCACTTTTGGACATTCCTTCCTGATTTTCCACATGGCCCCTGGTGCTGACAGCTCTTCTATTGGCTCATAGATCTAGAGCCCTTTACGACCGAACGACTTTCTGTTCTGATTTTCCTGCCTCACCTCAAACTGTGTTTAAGTGTGAAGTGTGAGAGGTCAGAAGTCACATCTGTTAGCCGCATGCTAAACAAGACGCTAGCGTGTGTTTCCCATAGGCATCATTGTTTGAATGTACACGTCTCATTAGCACGGCCAGGACACTTGGGCATTGGAGAGAGAGGTCCTGAAGTTGGACCGATTGAAGTGTCAGACACATTCCTCCCTCTTTACTAAGGTGATCTGTGGCCCTGTTTGTCGCAAAATACTGCAGTTTTCCCATTGTATGCCCGTGTGCGTGGCTAAAGGGAATGGGTTGCCGAGTTCGAGAGACCACTTAGTGCGATGGGGCGCTTGTGACGATGAAAGCAGTGCCGGACCTGCAGTTGTCTGAAGCCTCCTCCACTTAAGAGGCTGGAGAGGGGCATTTTGTTGGGTCCCTGGTATGCACCAAGCTGGCCCAAATACACAAAGACACTCGTAATAACAGTTAATCTTCCCAAATGGTCAATGGCTGCCAGTCGATTTAGGACCGTCCTGACAATTGAGAGCCAACTTCAAAGTCCAAGGGAACACAGAGAGGCTGGTTCCCATCACCTAAATCAACACGACTTCTGCAGGGAATACACATGCTTGGTTATATTGATACATATATACAACTTTTGAGGATTTTTTCATATAAATTATTACAAGATATTGTGATTGCATACTGCACCAAAGCACTTTTCTCAAGACATAGACACAACAGCTGTAGGCAGTGGGAACTGCAGAGTCAACTCCCTTCAGTGGCTTCTTTGTTTATCCAAGTTGTAGCGCTCAAACTCGTTCACTGTTATGTGCTATTGAAGAATAACGTGAGGCCATATTGGAGCTGTTTAAGTAAGGAAGTGCTTTATTTGTCATTGTACAACGAAATAATGTTCAGGCGTTAGTCCTGAGCCACTGTGACTGAGAACGCCACCACTGTGGGTCATGCTGACCAGCATGTTTTTGGAGATCGGGGAAAAAGTAGCACCCGGAGAAACCTGGCTGGCTGCCTTCAGCTGCTCCTCTGATCCTCTGAAACGGTGCAGCGCCTCCTGAGTTTGACCCTGTCTCAGAGCGTGGTGTCCTGCACTGGTCAGCTCCTCCACCTCCTCCTGCGCTGCTCCACAACAGTCTTTAACCATCTTCTCCTTTGTCCCTTCCTTGTTTCCTGTAGCGCCTCTTATGATGTCTCCACTGTGCTGCAGGTGAAGGGGGCTCTTGGTGCACCTTCAGTGTTCCAGAGGAAGAAATGTGTAGGTCTCAAATGTTCTTAACAGTTTACTCTTAAAAAGCTGCTTTCTTCAGGACCATTATGCAATTTACAAACAGAAACTGTGTTTACATTACACACATATATTTGCAAAGTGTAAAAGAAGTGCAAAAACATAACTAGTTTAGCTTTTGTTTTTGTACACCAATGTTGATGCCGAGTCCAAGTGACACTCGTGTCTTAGTTTAGTTTATTTATTTATTTGAGCAGCAAACACTCTGCTCAAAAGGAGTGGGCCGAAGCAAGAGCTTATAAGCGCCCACCCCCAAAATCAATACAATTAAAATCATAATTTCACAAGAACATAGTGGAACAACAAAGGAACAAAAAGCAACAAAGAAACAACAGCAAAACAAAATAGACCCTACACACCCGCAGCATCCGACCATACCCCAAAACGGAGCAATACCGATTACGTAACAACTAATTACGAAACAACTATGATAATGCTACATACTTACAAACTATTTACAAAGAACTATAACTTACAAAACACTGTTTGAAGTGTTCGTACATCAACAGAAAAGAAGCACAATTACAACAACGGTCTTGTTTCATGTACGAAATCTAGTACAAAGCAAGTAACAAAAGGCGATCATTACATTTCTTTCAGATGGTTACCATGGTAACATTGTTAGTATTACCAAAAGTCACTAGTTTTATGATAAAAAGACAGATTAATATACATATTATACTCCGTGAATATTATTATGTACATTTAATATGTAAGCCCTACACAGTGTAGTGCGTTAAAAAGCCAGGTGTAGAGCGGGCCAGTTGTAGAGGGCAGTAGCTCCTCATCAACAAACCCCTATGCAGCTGCTCTAACTAGCTGATTTTGTAGATAATGTTCCTATGCTGTGTGGTGCGTTAAAAGACGAGGATTACGAGCCCGTTGGGAGGATCCCTCTCAACATATCTATAGCTCGCCTACCCTAATTCTCTATTTGTAATTTTGAGCAATAGAATGACAACCGTTGAGAGCAACAACATTCTTCCTTAATTAATAAAAAGCAATTTTTCCTATTGCGCCCCCTAGTGGCAACTCATTTCTTCTTCTCTATACTTTGCAAAAATCTTTTGCTTGAATTTATATTTGAACAGGTTGATGTTTGAACCTTGTTTCATCTCCATCTCCAATTTATTCCACAATTGGACCCCATTAACTGTCGGACTAAAACTTATCAAAGTTGTGCTATGTTTCTGAGGCCTGAAGTTTAATTCATCACGTAATTCATAGCGACCAGAACGTTCTTGGAACAATCTTTGTATTTGGCTTGGTAACAATTTGTATCTTGCTTTGTATAACATCTGTACTGTTTGGAACTCAGCAATGTCACAAAACTCCATGATCTTTGATTTTAAAAATAATGAGTTTGTCTTCACTATTGGTCTAGTCTGAGTCCAAGTCCAAGAGTGAAGCGCTTTCCTCCTTGTTCTACTTGTGTTCTTTCAATGAACTCTCCTGCAATTCTTATTGTTTAAAACTATCTTTAAACTAAAAAAATACTCTCGACTGTCAAAGAATACATAGGCAGATAAAATTACATGAGAAGTGTCATGTCCAAGTCCTTGGCCCACAAGTCCAAGTCCACTGAACCTCATGTCTAGTCATGTGTCCTATGATCGAGTCGAGTCCCAAACATTAGTCACATTTGAGTCCAGGCCTCAACTCTACTGTCTGTAACAGTAACATCAGTGAAGACACGTCGGAAGAATTTTATTCCACTAAAATCGATGTATCCATTGCAAACATTGAAACGCAAAGGGGACATTATACGCATCTGTTGATTTCTTCAACGACACTGGCTATGCAAATGAACTCTTCGCTTTAGTTCATATCCGACCTTTGAGGTATAACAAACCGATTAATCCCATGTTTATGTGTCAGCAGTAACAGCACATGTGTTTGTGATGTGGAAAAGTCTGCCTCATCTCTTTCTCAGCACTGACAAAAGACAAACCTGCTGAGCGCAACCCTTTCTGTGCTCGCGGTTCCTCCCTCGGATGAGGTTTCGTGGGAAAAGACACTTCCATTCACACAATTAGAGCAGATCAAACCCTCAGGGGACAGTCTCATAGACTTTTATAGGACATCCGATTGTGAGAGCTTCACCCCTTTAACCTTCACTTCTGACCATTGAGATCTGTATTCACACTGTATGAACTCCACCCTGCTCGGCTCTGTTGGCTGATGGTAGGGGTTCTGAATATGCCATTTTATTGTTCCTCATTTAATAATCTTTATCAAAAGTTTATGACAAATATAGTTGATCAGGATAATTGACAGAAATATAAATTACATAGATAAACCTTAGCGCTTAGAGCCCAGCAGAAGAGTTGCCACACAAACATAGCTAAAGAGCAAGCAAAGGTAATAGGTTGGAACACTCAGGTTCAGGTAACAGGAGACGGTAGCTGTTTGCCTTTACTTTATTTTCTTGCTATATTTGGTGACTGGGTCAAATTCTCCGATGAGAGACTGATAACACTGAAGCACTCAAGGCAGCCAGCCAGGTTTCCTCCGGTTTCCCCAACCTCCAAGAACATGCTGGTCAAGTTGATCCACAGTGGTGGCACGGCTCAGTCGCAACGGCTCAGGTCTAACAACTGAACACTATTTTGCTGTACGGTTGCACAATGACAAATAAACCACTTACTTACTTACTTACTTACTTACTTCTTAGTAAGTTATATGCATAATTGTCGCATATACACTTGCTTTCTTCATAAGTAGAATAAATGTTTAGTTCTAAACAGTTTAGTTCTGGTTCATGGACTAAAAATGTGGAGGACATTTCCGTGTTTTATCTTATGAACAAAATCAAGGATATACAATTTGAAGGAGTTCAGTAGTGGAGGTAGCCTTGCTAACACCAGACTAAAATCACATGTGATATTTAGTCTGTGGACCACCAATTCATTTTCTCGTAGGAGAGGTGTGGTTTACGATTGTCCATAGCCGTTTATTGGGCGCTACGAATGTCTCTCATGCGTCTGCACGTAGCCATAGCCAATCAAGTATCATGGTATCAGATGACGTATGACGTACCTGCTGTAAACTTTCGAGCTAAACTATTTAGAACACGGTCTAAAGCTTGATCGAAAGATGGCATTGCGTCTGCTGCTGTCATGTTGGATCCGTAAATATGTTTTTATCCCTAAACAAACTACAAGCTTCCGTATGTCGAATAGTGCGTCATCGTCTTGCCGTCCCTCCGTGTTCTGTGATTGGTCCCCAAAGCCATGCGAATATCTCGGCCATGGTCCCCAGGCTGTTGCGAAGTTCGAAAAGATTTGAGCGCACACAGCAGTCTGGTGTTAGCCAGGCTACAGTGGAGGAAGAAACAACCAAATTAAACAGGATTTTAAACCAGTGCGAATTTGGCAAAAATCATGACAGGGAGCCATATTGAAACATTGTTAAAAGCAAAAAAATGTACGTCCCATTTGCATTTGACCCCTGTTGATTTCCCTGCCTACATGGACACTCACTCTGCCATAGCTGTCCATTCCAATTACACTCTATCGACTCGCATTGGCTCCTGTTTAAAGCCCAGTACATGGTGTCAGTGGATCTTTCGCTGGTATAGCTCTCACTCAGTGGAGCAGATTGGAGATAATCTCTTTGTGTTGGATACAGGATTGGGGTAACGGGGTCAGACTCATTACACTGTACAATAACACTCCCCCACCTTCACACATGTCAGAGGTCAGAGGGCTCTGGGCTGGTTCACTGCGCTGTGGGGATCCGCAAGGGCCCACACACGTGCTGGGTTAGGCAGTGACACATCATAATCCCACTGTGAAAAGTCGAAACGCCTTGGAGGGACTGATGTGTCGACAGAGCACTTTGTAAACGTGTGTCTTATGACATCCTTCATTCTTTTGTTTGGTTATTTTGCAGCTTACTTAGTACATTAAAAGAATAAAAAGGCTTTCTTTTGTTTACGCCCTTGGCAATTTTTAATCAATTACCGAATATTGTAAGACAGAGACTATTTTGCTGTCATAAATGTACTTGGCAGACATTTTTGCAATTGCTCGTTATTTGGAAAGAATTAAAGGTGCTCTATGCAATTTTTTTTATGTAAAAAAAAACATTGTCCTAATGACCAGCTCGACACAGAAAATGCTGTCACTGCAGTGGGTAATCAAAGAATGGATTTGGATGAGAACCTAACCTGTTTAAATCGCACATTCAGCTGACTTTAGTCGACATCTCCATGGAAACGGTAAAGTTTACAGTCGTTTCTTAGGAGAGGTGAGCCGCTCACAGCAAAGGCACATGTTTGTTTGTACATTCATGAGATATTTTTCAATGAGGAAAATATCTGTCATAAAATAAAAGCTTGTATTTCAATTTATTTTTTGGGTAAATACGGTGTGACTTTAATCCGTATTTGACCTTCAGTGACCCTGCTTGGGTGGTTAGCATAGCGCCTTTACGTACCATACGTACGTAGGTTTTCACTGCTGTTTTAACCGTATTCTAAAAACCTACCAACCTACCAAAAAACCTGAAATAAAATGTATGTTTTTTTTTTTTCCTTACACAAAAAGTTGCATAGTGTGCCTTTAAGTGATGGGCAAAACCCTCCATCATTTTATGTATGAATGTACAGTATATGTATCTGCCTTTCTTTCTTTCTTTGACAGATATCAAATAGATGTAAGAAATCGCGTTCATTTTCTCAACATTTGCGGAACATGTTTCCCCTTTTGCTCATTTTCACAGAGTCCCGGCATCAGCCTCCTGGTCCACTTCCTGTCCCGATCGGTGACTGTCCTGCGGCTGTGGTCCCTCTTCCGAAGTCAATACCATGAACTGCACTCACACCAGGTCTGTCCTCTGTATCTGCTGTTATATGACGCTCTTGTTCCTGTTTGTTGATGTGGGCGGAGCACTGTGAGAAAGCATGCTTCAAGAGAGTCTCTGTAAATAGGTAAAAGAGGCCAAAATGCCTCTTTGTCTATAGACTGTTTCACCGGAGAGGTCATTTGAGGACATGTGAAAGCTGACGGGAAAAATCACTACTAATCCAGTCCAGGTTGCAGCAAAGTCATGAAACATTGTTTAAAGGGTGGCTCGTCAGGAGGTGTGTTTAAAGCCACATTGCGGAACATTTCACCCTACAAATTCAATCAAATACAAGCATTGTTTCAACTGTGTGTGTTTTTGTGTGTAAGGATAATGCTTTAAAAACATGTCTTTACTTTGAGCGGGCTCGCCTGTCCTCGGACATGACTCGTAAACGTTTTGGGAGCTAGACATCACCAGCTCGTCTCCATGGCAATGTCGCTACTTTGCTTTGACTACAGGTAGGCAAACTTGAGGTTTAAATACATGCTCTATTTTAATAACCCCGTGTAAAAGTAAAATTTCTGTCACCTAACATGTTTGGTATCACCAGCATGTTTATTGATCAGCTTTTTTCCATCAGTAGAAACATATGACCTCGAATGTTCCGCAGTGTACCTTTAATTACTATGACTTGATAAATATTCATCAGATCACATCACATATTTTGACATGTTATTGCAAAGTACCTCTAACTTTCAGTTCTATTTTGGCTGTGCTTATTTCAAAAAAAGTTTCATGTCGGTATTTGATTGCTCATGGGATTTGACGACAACTTTTAACCAATATTTCTGCAAAAAATGGCAAAACGTATGGGATTTCGGAATACTTTTACACGTCCCGTTACAACTTCTCCCCCAAAAGTGCCACAGAGTACAATGCTATTTTATGAGCGTTCCTTGCAAACCTTCTCCCTAACAAGTGGAAAGCAGTTTGTGCATAAATTACAGATAATCCAGAGTAAATTATGCAAATGTATTCGCGCAGATAAAGGAAGGGGCGTCCTGCTAGTTTATTGTGGGGTTAAAAAAATTTGAGGCAGTGGTGGAAACGGAGCTAAGGGGAGATTTTCAATAAAATTGTTGCAGAAAGGGCAGCGCTGCAACAACGGAGGGATGAGAGGCGAGAGAAAACAACTCCAGGGCACGGGGCCGGGGTGTTGGTCATTTGGGACGTTATTATACAGTATACAATGTAAGCTATAATGTGATGCTCTGTAACATTTTTTCATATATTTTGCATGTTTTTTATATTTTTTATATTTCATTTATGCATTTTAAAAGCTCACCACTTTTCCTAGTGATTTATAGGGCTGGGATGATGCGCTTTTGTGGCAATACAATACATATCACGATACAGGGAGCCGGATGCGATACATATTGCGATACAATATATTCTATGCATTTCGTATTTGTCATTATAGCGAACTGCAATAATAGAAAGCACCAGCTGAGGAAGTAATACATTCAATTTAAAGGAACAGGCCACCGTTTTACCATACTGAGATATGTTCCTGCTCAAGATAAGAAATCAAGTCTGACACTCAATAAAAACATTTTTGAAAAGTGAAAATGTCAGAGGCATTTTATTTATGTATAAGTATGGCTTTGTTTAAACCAATCAGCGCCAAAAAAGACATTAACAATACCATCTTTAAGTCAAAAACATTTACTTTTTTACTACTGAGTGATCAAATTATTACATAATGTGTAAGACGTATTGTTATATATTGTAAAACGATATTTTATCCCAGTCATTTGACCATGAATTGAAGTAGAATGACTGGTGAGAGTTCTGTTTTAATGCGTAATTACAATACAATAACCATAACTACTATGTTTTTACACTTAAATACCATAGTAGTAGCATTAACATTTGAAGAATGAAAACACAGTATATTGTTGTTTGTAAAACGTGTGCTGCTTTTTGCAAAATCTGCTAATTGCAACCATCTAATTTGCAATATCAATTCAATTTTGTGATTAATTGTGCGTCTCTACACAAACTTTTCAAAACACTATGTATGTGGTGATAGTTGCTAGTTGCTCATTTTTTTGTTTTGGCCTGTTTTAGTCACACTTGGTGTTAAATGAATATGGCAAAGTCTTTGATGTCAATTTGAGAATATACTCAAATCCCTGTCTTCCCAATATAAATGTAGGTCTAGTTCTTATATAGAGTCATTTGCCCGGCCCACTGCTGAGAGGACAGCAATAGCGGGGGGCCATTATCTCTGCCTTTATGGCGTAATGGAGTGACAAGTCTCCTTAAGTGTATGTGCTGAAGGACCATGAGGTCTATTGCCCCGCTGACCCTCCAGACACCGCCACCTTTCGAAATTCAAAACAGAGACGGGACATCAGCAGTGACCCAGAAATCCCCATTCACTCTGGGAACAGTCCATGTGTGCGCGCCCCCGTCCCGTATACGGAGCACTTCTTCTCCCTCAGTGTGGAAAGGAGTGAAGAGGGTGACGCCTGTAATTAGGTTTCGGGTGGTGCTTTCAATTGATGGAAACGCTTCACGTATCAATACGTGTCTTTACAAGGGGAAGATGAGACATGCCGGTGTGGGCGTGATCTCAGTGCCTGACATTTTGGGCATTTCTGTTGAGTCTTTAGTTATTGAGGTACATTTGGAGTTAGAGTTTATAGCTAAGCAATAAACATGCATTTATTAAATACCTTTTTGGTCATTTATACTCAACTGGCTGAACAGCACATTACTAACATTGTGCTATTGCAGTATTAGGCGACATAATATTCATATCGCAAAACGTCACAATATAATACAAAAAGGTCTGAGATTTTTCAGTTTGAGGTCTTCCATGTCTCTGATATTGTATAACGCATGGTAAATTAGAAAGTGCTTTTTATTAAAAAAAATTAATCAGATGGGATAGTCTACCGATTTCCTCTCACATCAGCGAGAGATGTGAAGTTTGATTCATTTAACTGACTATGTTACAGTGGATGGCCAAATCTCATAGGAGAACGAAAACTATTATTATTAAAATTATTAATGGTAAATGTGAGTTAATGATAGTAATCTAATGCTATTTTAGAATTATACAACTGAATAAAGTAGCATTTTATGTATAGTGCACATTCAATTATATGCATCTATTTTTCTCCACTCTGCCTGAATTGACCACCTTGATTTATTTACACTTCTAAATAATAAAAACTCTAAACGAGTAATATCCACTTCTTTTTTCTTCTTTTTTCGGGGGGTGGGGGAGGGCACACCCTAGTAAAAAAAAAAAAAAAAAAGTCTAGATACGCCCTTGGAATCGTCAGCCATAACTGTTCTAACATCATTGGGTACTTGTTTGTTTGCTATAGGCTATGTATTTAGCTTTATCTTTCAACATAATAGGCTACGCATCAAATGAAAATAATTTTCAATCAGCTATCAATGCCATATTTCCCGCGCGTAATTGCTCCACTGTCGCCCACTTTACGCTTACCCAGCTCGCTATACTTCTCTGCCCCTCCCAATGTCATTGCCAAAGATGTTTAACCTTTATGAGAGATAAATAAATCTAATCGAATGCGCCGTGCCCTGGCCCCGGGTGCGCGGAGTGAAAGAAGTGCGGGCCGGTGCTGTGGGCGGTGCACACTGCTCCGCTCCGGGGCTCGTCCTCTCCTCAGTCACTCGGTGCATGTGGAGCTCACCGGACTGAGCGCAGCGACGCACCGGGACTTGGATCTGTACTGTACGCCGGGGAGAAACAGCCACCGAGCCAGGCGGAAGGCGAAAAAGAGACCGAAAGGGGCGACATGGCGCAGTGAGGACTCCAAAACCGCGGGACCTGCTCCCTTCTTCTTTTTTTTTCAACCGCACCGGGAGGGTTGAAATTTTAAAGAGATTTGCCACAACATGGAGACGCTTGGCTACTACGGGCTGCTACTGGCTGCGCACTTCATCCTCGCCTGCCAACAAGGTAAGGCACAGCTCCCGGTCATGCTCTGTCCTCATTTGACTCGGACCCGGGGCCAAACATTCACGGGGGAGTCCAAACGATCACATTTGGCCAAGACGCGCTCGTGCTGGGGATGTTTATACACTTTGCGCAGCAGCGTCAGGTGGATACGCAAGTTCAAATCGCGTTTTGGGATGGAGCTTTTGAATTGGGTCTATAATGGTGTAAATATATTTCTTGAAGGTGTAACGTTTAGTCTCCCTTTATTTTGCAAATTGTTGATTGAACCTCCATACTTCGTTCAAGCGTGGTTGTGGTTGAACAAGCGAGCCCTTCTGGGTAGTTTCTTCTGGTGCCATATTGAGCTCAGATTAAAGTTGTGTGGACCTCACTCCTTCAAGGCGTCTTTCAGGGTTACTGTGTCTTTAGTCTGGTCATGTACAGTGACATTTCAGTGACAATTTATTAGACATCAGAGTGAGAGAAATATACCAACCCAAACATAATCATTTCTGCCCTACAAAATATGGTGTTGTTGATCACTTGTGGATTACAGCAATGTAAGCTGAAGTGTAGGCAAAAGTTCACGAGCTGTCATCTGTATGTGGTAGCTGAAGTGTTGCGGTCATTTCGCCCCTCACCCAAGAAGCTTTGTCAGCATCAAATGATGTTTATTTGCCAGCAAGGTGAATAAACACTGAGCCATTATAGGGATATGCAACCTGCTGCCATGATGTGCCATTGTCTACGATGGAAAACTCCTGCATGACTAAGAGATCACTCAAATATATTCAATTGAAGGCATCAGAGTGAGTGGATCTGTCAGCATATCACAATCAGAATTGGTTTTATTGCCACATAACAGGAGATGCTTGAACATGTGCTACTCAGCTGCCTCAAGAAATTTCAATATACAGTATCTGGCAACAACAACAACTGCCCTTCTGCAACATGTTGTAAACAGAGCTGCTGACAAATGTCTGGTCCAAATGCCCGTTTTGACCCCATACTCATGACTAGTCCTGTGAATTCAAAAGGAAATATGTATCAGCACTTTCCAGCCTTTTTACCAGATTCGTAATTTTTCCTGGGAGCGAGACATCACCTGCTCGTCTCCATGGTGATGTTGCTGCTTTGCTTTTTGTGTTGCCAAATGTGAGGTTCAAATACCTACGGTCCTCTCCCAAATGCTTAATTTTGATAGCCCACGGGCATGTTGTTTATGTGTGGAGTTTTAATATAGTTTAGTTGCCCTTGTGACATACAGTATGCAGTGATATATAAACCTGGAATGTTCCGCATTGTGGCTTTAAGGAAATGATTTTTATCTGCGGAACATTAGTGATTTTGGATCAGTTATTTCAACTATTAGAGAGGCAAAAGCACTGGTAATGTTTTTCCTGTATGCTCCAAGTTTGTTCATTCATTACAAATTGATAGTGTGTGGTAAGAGGAGTACACCCTGGACACTACACAGACAAACCATTACGCAGCCCGTTCATTCACACATTTTTATTGCACAATTTGTATTACCACAGTATTTTACATATAGGCATCCAAATACTGTATACCTTATCTTCCTCAGCCAAACAAGACAAATAAACTGACTACAATTATACTGTAGTACAGTGCAACTACACATTTAGTTTGAGTGAATATCCAATTACAAAATGGCTTCCCATGCTTTAAAATAACCCCATTTCTATGAGAGATGGCTCTTGTAGAATGAGTCCACTTGAGACCTGCCTGTCTTTGGACCAGTGTAATGGTCATTGTGGTGTCTCAACGTTGGATCTGAAAACTTAAAAGCTTGTTTAAACAGTAAAGTAGAGACTGTTTGGACTTGTCTGGACAGAAGAATGAGGAGACGCAAGTTTGAAAAACAGCCCTTGAGCAGCTTCGAAGTTTTAAGTCATTTAACTTTCTATAATTGTCTGGACGACAACGTGACAATAAACATGCTTGGCTACTGTGATGCTCAGTGGAAAGAAATAAGGAAACCAACAGATTATCTCGAGTAAGAGTATAAGTTTCCAAATGTTTGTGTATTTGTATCTCATATTGCAACACTGTCCAATGTACTATACCCCGTCAAAAGCCCATAGTTAATGTGATGTAATGTTTCTTATAATACTTTTCATTAGCAAATGCCTCCATTTTACCTGTAAGCATATATTTATTTGGTTGTTGCTGTTTTGGTTTGGCTGTTAACAATAATACTGAAAAGCAAAGTGTCTTTTTTTAGTCGTAGCAGGGACGCTGCCTTCTGTGGTGTCCTGAAGATGGTGTTCTGGTTCGTTGGACCTTTGTAGAAGCAATGATAAGAAAGTATTTGGCTGTGATTCAACTTCAGCTCTACACCAAAGTATATCGGTTTTATGAAGGAGAGCCATAGCACCATCTGTCTGTTGATTTTTATGAATGGGCCATGCCAGGATACTACGTATGTGCATGGTGTGGGAGGGCGGTGAGGGGGTGGGGAATGATAATATCTGTATTTGTTGTACTTCTTTTTGAACATGCTTCAGTGTAAAACAACAATCACTGACTCAGATGCAGAATTTAATAGCCTTCAATTCATATCTAAGCACACACTGTGACTGTGTTGTCCAACAGGACGCACAGACAGATGGACCTCAGTCACAGTTTGTCAGTCGCAGCAGAAGTCCAAGGACCCAGGACGTCCTACAAATGATGGCCTGAAACTGTATTTGTTTCAGTAACGATTTTCGTCCTCTGTTGTCCTGTCAGGGTAGAAGATATATTTTTGCAAATGATAGTTTTGAATCTCTGAACCCCCACATGAACCTGAGCACATTTTCTCCACTTTGGCATTACCCGAATAAAAAAAAAGTGGCAAAAGAGCAACAAAAACGTCTTGGAAAAGCAACAATAACACAACAAAAAAGCCACAAAAACATACAACTAAAGAGTGATGAAAAAGCGACCAAAATCAACAAGAAAGCCACGAAAGAGCATCAAAAAGGTGACAAAATGCGATGAAAAGGTGACCAAAACACAACAAAGAAAACACGGCAGAAAAAATGTGACAAAAAAAGCGGCGATCAGTTTTGTAGGTCTTAGCTTTCAAATGAGACGTTACACTGGCCTATAGGTTGTAAGCTCTAAAGCAGGAAGTTTTTAGATTTGGTAAAGCCGAAACTGGAGAAAATGTGTATACTTTATTGTCCTCTGCATTTGACCCATCCTTCAATGCCGCGAGGGCAACCCGTAAGGAGCAGTGGAGACCCATCTCTATGATGTGGAGCCAGGCTGATGGTCAGAATCACCTGGCTGGAGGATTCACCTATTGTTACTATTATTTCCTATTGACAAGAGCATTAAAAGTATGCAGTTCATATACATACAGTATACTCACTTAATACATGCTCATGTGTACAGCACACACAGTATACCGTATGCCCTATGGAAGTCAGAAGTGATTTCTTATATGTCGCATTTGTAGGTTTGTATTTGCCTACGCCAGATTGCCGTGAGATCCTCATTTTCTATCACAATCTTTTTAAATCCATTTGAAAGACTCTAAAGCTAATAAGTTTGCTTTTGGAGTTTGTTTTGAGCCTTTTGTAAGTAAGCAGAACAGTGACTTTGACGCTAATATTTTTGCTTAGTGACACCTCAAACATCTGAACAGTGGTTTCCATCTATAAAACAGAAGCACACTCCCTCGTGTTCTTCTCTCACATGAGAGAGAAGCAAATAAAGTGCTTCTCTCTTGTGTGCGCTGTGATAAAAGGCGCCGCCCGGACGCTATGTCCGGATGCGGCTCGGGGTTAGCATTTTAGCACGCTAGTCGGGGCTTTTTGTTAGGTCTGCTACCTTGATCCCGGTTTTCCACCATTACTTCAAAAACCACCCCTAACCAAAACCGGTTCAAGTGTAACTTGCCTGTATTTGACCTTACGTTTGGCCATTCTCTCTGGATCTTCTCCTACTCTAGTTGCCATAGTCCTTCCATCCTCTGAGACCACGTCAGATCAAAACAAGTAGCCGCAGTTACTACTTTGACCTGTGACCCGACCTGTGATCACATCCAAAGAGCACTGCTGTCACCTGCTGACTCAATAAAATAATGTCTACAACTAAGATATTGACCTCAGAGCTCCGCAAGGCTTTCCTACACATGTCCCCATTAAAAAACCTAATTGATGTCTTTAGACGTCATTGGCAGTCAATGAGTTAAAATCAGTGAAATGTTCTTGAAATAGGTAAATTTGTCTTTGATTGATCTGTCCACGGGGAAGACTTAAACTAAGATTAAACAACAAGTAAATTAAAGCAGTACTAAATCCTTTTCGTAGCCCCCCTGGGGGTAATATAAGTGTTAATGGGATGATTGGGGGGTCTTCATCTCCCCCTGGTGTCTTTGGCCAGAAAACCACAATTGCAACTTTCCTGCCTCCGGGTCGGAGGCGCAATACACACTAATGGAATCACGAAGAAGAAGCTAACGGGCAAAGCTAACTGCGGGCTAGCGCCACTTAGACAGTATTTACAGCCACGTTTGAGTGAAAAAATGATCTCCATTGTGTAATTGGATGAACAATATCCCTCTCTCCCTTTGTCTTTTCTGTCAGCGTAGTATTTACTCTCACGGACAATTAATGAGTAAAAAACCGTAACATGCTACGACACCTGCAGTGGCGCTTATGAGTTAGTGAGTTACTTAGTTCTGCTTTAAGATTTTTCATCCAATTTGAGTGTAGTGATTTATTTTATTTATTTTATTTTAAGTGTAAATATATTTCCCCATGGACAGATTTCTTAGACTCTGAAATGAAGGACAAAATTGTACTTATTTCAAGATTACTTGTTGCAGTATTGACTGGGCGGGTTTTACATTTGCCAACACCAACAAGTCATTTTATTAGCACAAACAAGGACACAGTCATGTATGCTGCTACTACAAACACTAGTTTTTTTTTACATCAGACCAGCGTGTTTTTTCCCGTACCTGACTGCATCGACTGCCCACTTAACTTAATGCAGTCTTCCTCAGAGTTGGTCACATGATGTTGCTGTGATGTGTCTTGTCAGCGGATTTACACAGGGTTTTGGCGTCCCAGGTGTGTGAAAGCAAAGAACCTGTTTTTAATGCCCATTTTTGTTTTTTCAGTTAAACTTTTAAATATCTTTTTGTGCCTGTATTAAAGTATATTGTGCTGTAGCTCCTGAATTTTGCAAAGAACTATACAATTATAAAACTGCTGTACACTATGACTAGCGCTCTGGTATCTGTAGCCTTCATCCCTTTATTTTAACCAGTCTGCAGTGGCCCCAGTTTTGCCCATTTTGACCGTCCCGTTGTTTAAAGGGAGCAGATATCAGGAGGGGGGGTATTTGATGACCAGATTAGTGGGCATTAGGCTCAACGGCATTGAGTCAGCCACAGACACATAACACAGAGGCCGCCGAATCCAGTCACCTTTTCTCTGCCCCGCGTCTGAAAGAAGAGCGGGGTTCGATGGGGAAAGCGGCGGAGGTCAGCTGAGGAGGCCTCGGGGTTGGATCGCATTGTCGCGAGCTGAGAGTTGTTTGGTAACAGTAAAGCAAAGGGGCGACTACAGCAGCGGAGGGGTGTGCGTGAGTGGGTCGACGGGGCGAAGGCGGTGGGAGGGGGGGGGGGGTTGGTGTTGCAGCGGCAGAGAAAACAAGGGGGGTACTTTTCCAGACGGAGGGGAGAGCCATTAAAGCGTGACACACGGTGGTGGGACAGTGATTTGTCCCAGTGACAGCATGCAGGACGCGTCACACTGACAAGCGAAGGGCTTGTAGGGAGCAGGGCGGGTGATGAAGGGGGGGTTTGTGGTGGGACAACGACATGTGATTACTCTTATGACATCAACAACTGGCCCCCCTGAAGTTCGTAGGTAGGTGTTGGGAGGGACCGATACTTTTTGCAGTACTTAATCTACTCAAGAATCTTATTTTTTAACTTTCCCTATTGTACTCTTTACTCACCAGTATGAGATCAGATGCTTCCACAAAGTCAAAAGATCCAGTTGTCGCGTTCATTTTGTCAACAAGATCTTTACTTGTTTATTTAAAGTGCCCAGCGAGTGTGTGCTTTCCTCCGCTGGTACATCAAGGTTAGACCCAAAGAGAGTGATTGATCCCGGAGGAGGTCGACACAGCACTCAGGGATACATTAGTCACTGTACCGTCCTGTCCTGCAACAATCTGCTAGTTCCTCTTGTCATCAATCAAATGAGGAATACGGTGATTGTGAAATGGTGAATGGACACGGTGCATTTTCACCTTCACTGGGCACTCACATAATTTGAGATGATACGATGGTGCTGAGCGTTCTACTGACTGATTGTCCACTGAAATTGCATCGTCTATGTCTGGCTGATCATTAGGAGTAAGTTTACTGTCACTGGCTTTGACATTTTGTATAATTTAATTGATAATCATCTAATGATTACACTGCGTGGTGCATTCCATAAGTTTTTAACCTTCTCTCCCCCCCTTTTTTGCGCCTCTTCTTCATTTTTCTGCCCCTTTCCCCCCCCTGCCCTTCCTCCCTTCTCTCTAAAACCTCATGTCTTCCACTGTCTGTCCCCCCAGCGCAATTTTTAATCCTCTCCGCTCTTTGTTGGTCCTGGGTGGGTGAAAGATGAGCGTGGTGCACGGGCTGTTTGGAGGAGGTTGGGGGCATGGGGGAGTGGTTTTTTTTTTGAGGCGACCATCTTGTCTCTGCTGGTGTCCCATTGGCGCCGTGCCACATCCATCAGCAAACAGTCCCCACTCCACTGCCCAATGGGTACTAGATGATGGGCAGAGAGGGGCATTTTCAATGACGTGTGGTTGTAGAAGAGACGGATAGTCCAGTTGCTACAAGGGCTTAGTGTTTGTGCTTCCGTCCAAAGATAAATAAAGAGGGTCGTGGTTGGGCATCTGACGTATAACATGCATCCTTTTTTGTAAAGCAGATCAGATTTAGCCGTACTTTTCATTTGACATTTAAATAACCAGAAAAGTCCCACTGAGAATCTAAACCTCTTTCCAAGGAGTCCTGGCCTTGAGATGACCCTATTATACATGTTGTTGTTTAGTGATGGAGGAAACCGGAGCACCTGGAGGAAATGCAAACAGACATGGGGTGAAAATTTCACAAAGCCATTTTTTCGAGCATTCGAGCTACTTGGATTATGATCGCTCTTAAAGGAACAGGCCATCGTTTTTCCATACTGAGATATGTTCTTAGACGAGTTGATATGTACCTGTCTGGTCTTTGTGCGTGCGCTCAGTCACGCAAAACGACCAAAGATGTTGTTAGGATTCTGCCTCTCCCAGCATATTCCTATAGCTCCAAACGGGGTGGAGTTAGAAGCGACCAAGCTCTTCCATGGGCATGCACAAAGACCAGACAGGTGCGTATCAGCTCGTCTAAGCTCAAGTAAGTTATTTTTTCAGTTGAACTTTGAAGACATTGCATAAAGCGACTCGAAACGCCGTAGCACTAAATCCATTTCCTCTCAGACCAGACCACCTGTACTTCTCTCTTCGGCGGTGCTTGTGCTCGAGCTCCTCAGATTTTTGGCTCCTCCAGCCGCTGCCACTGCTGTAATGGATGACGGGGCAGATCCGGGTGGCCGTGAGGCTTGTAAAAGGGGGTGTCCTGTCCCGTTTGGGAGCAGGAACAAGTGGTGCCCCTGTGGAGTAGCTGGTGGAGGGCCATTTCAATTGTCCCGTGAGTGTGTGGTCCCTCACTGCTCCAGCTGCCCCGTGTAAAAAAAATCCTCCCCAAAAGTGACGCAGGAAAGGGGGAAAAAAGTCCAGTATAAAGCAACGCATTAGGTTCTCATCGTCCCCCATTTAAGAGCATTGTCCTCGACCAGCCATTCAACGTGGAGGGGATCAGAGCAGGTGAATGTGAAGACGCTTTAGGCAGATGTTAGCGGCACAATGGCCTTGGAAGGGTCTATTTACAGGACATTTACATTACGCTCCAGGCATTAGTCTGATCCGCTTATCCAGATCAGCTTCAATGGGGTTCAGTAGCAGCAGGACGGGCCTAAATTCCTCGATCAGAGACATTACAAGCTAACGTTAGCAGGGGTCCCGCGACAACACGCCCTGGTGGCAGGACAGGAGCAGATGAGGAAATACTGTACACGCAGCTATGAATTTAAAAGGGAAATTAACTTAACTCTGACAGGCTTATTAATGTGAATGAATGTGAATGTGCAGTATTATTGCATACAAAGACAACAGCTAGTATTGTAGTGATTGCTTCATCTTTAAAGGTGCATTATGCAACTTTTTATGTGGAAAAAAAGTTGATATTTGTGCGTATTTGACAGCATGGTGCCTTTACTTTCCATTACGGTGGTCTCTAGGACGCTTCAGGATCAATTGTTTTGTAGGTTTTCTGGTGAGAGGGTCCGTCAGCAGTGAAAACCTTCCAAACAATTGATCCTGGAGTGAGACCACTGCGATGGTAGTAAGTAAAGGCGCACATACAGCCGCTGGGTCACTCAAGGACAAATACACACTAATATCAACTTTTTTTTTCCACAGAAAAAGTTGCATATTGCACCTTTAAATTGTTATTGGTGTATAGAAATGATTTACTTGACTCACCTCAGTTAAACGCAGCAAGCACAACTTGGAGTTTCTGATAACCGATTGCAGGATGGTGGTGAGTGGTTAGCTCTTTTGCCACAATTTGAATGTCTTTACTGAGCCGTGTGGCCCTTTGAGGAGTTTGCATGTTCTCCCCATGTTTGCAAGGGTTTCCATCAGGTGCTCAAGCTATCAAACCAAAACATTCACAAGATCATCCCCTTAGAATTAAAAGGTTTGATCTGCGTTGTTAGTAGTTCTGAGAATTTAAGTTAAATTATGACTACTCATATTTGACAACACGGAAAGCTTCAAATTCCTCTAAAACGCGAGTTCAGCGGGGCTGTAGTGTACTCCTGGCCTTGTTAGGCTCTTTTCTAGACAGTTAGCAGACACAGACACGCACACATCGCACAGGCATGTTCCCCTCAGACATGAGAGCCTCCTCCGTGTTGGGCAGGTGTGGTGCATGTTATGTTAATATGAGGCCTCGGGTCATAAGCGCTCAGCTAATACTAGGCGAGGCGTGCGAAGCCGTAAAAAGGTCACGTTTTAAGGGTAAAACAATTACGGCCAACTGCAGGAGGCGAAGAAGACAAGATTCGGTGATTTGGGGTTGTCAGTGATGTGTCTGAGAATGACCAGTGACAATGGCTTCCAGATGCACAGGCTCACTCACAGGTCAGTTAATCTGTTCAAACCGTATAGAGCCATTTTAGACTTAACACAAATAAATGTTATATTATTTGCTCAGATAGTGCATTCTAACAGTATTTGAAAATAGCACTCCTCTGGCTTTAGTGGGAGTCAAAATATTTACAGGTTCTCTGAGGAAAAGCAGACAGAAAAGTGTTATGTTAGTGCCGTCAGTTACTAATTATCCCAAAGGATTGTTTAAAAGACATTGATGTACGGTTCTAAACTTTGACTGCGTTGTTTACTCTGCACATTGTTTGCCCAACCTGTCATCATGTTATTAATTAAGACCAGACATATTCAATAGCTTTGTTTGTGCCGCTCTCATTAACGGTGCCCATCTGTCACGATGAGTTTCACAGTAGCCGGGGAATATCAAGCACAACTGTGTCAAGGTTAACGAAGGACATCACAGTGGATCCATTTTTCCTGCGTCCCGCCGCTCATTTCAATTAGGCCATCTCTCAAATATAGTCCCCGCTTCCCGACGGGACAGGGGGCAGGCCATCTGATAATGAGCTCTGATTGTGATGGGGGCTGATGGAGAGGCGCAGCGGGGCGGGGGGCGCGCAGGTGAAAAAGCAATTAGCATTTGGCAAAGATCGGCTCCTTAGCCAGGACGTCCCGCTGTGGGACAGGTGAAGGTGGATGGACAGAGGGCAGTGCGGCGAGCTCATCTGCCATAATGTGTTAACCTAAGTGTCATATACAGAATGTGTCTTGAAAATACGTCTAGGACATAAAAGCTTATAAAAAGTTAAGGAAAGGTGTTTCGACTTTACAGGGGAGTGTTCTGTAAAATCCACTTTTTAGCGCATCTTTGAGTAATCTATGAATCTTCACTAGTGGCTTAAGTGGCTTTTCTTTGAATTGCTCCCAAAAAGCACCTCCTGAGGTCCTACGTATCCAGGGCATGCTTTGCTCACCTCTCAATTTCTTGCTAAGCTTAATCCAGGCATGTCCAAAGTCTGGCCCGCGGCCCTCAGACCTATTTTTGGTGGCCCTCAGGCTTCTTCTTTTATTGGCACACTACTTTTTACTTTAATTCCACACAATTAAAACCTCAAATGTAACTAAATAAAGGTGTGGGGCATGGTTTAAACCTCTGTTAAATACCCAGTTGAATGTTTGAATGCACTGACCACTGGTCTGTGGCCCTCCACGCTGTATACATGTCAAGTGTTTGGACACTCCTTCTTAATCCTTTCATCACAAAATAAAATCATTCTCCATAGCTTCACTACAGCCACACAGACCAAATGGACTGTTTTATCTCTTTATTGAAACAGCTACACAGCGAAGGGGAGCAAGAGGATTGAGGGTGGGACGGAGGGGCTCATTGTGAGATTGTGTGAAAATCAGGAAGTGAAACTATACTTCAAGCGAAACAGCTGATTTACATCAATAATGTATATTTAACCAAAAAGGTTTAAGATTGTGATAAAGATGTGTTGGACTAATTACTAAATAGAATAGAAACATACATAGAAACTCTGTGGTGCCCTCCCCCTGAGGTTTGCTGGAGTGCGAGCTGGTGTTTTGAGTGAGGAAGTGAGACACAGACTATATGCAGGACTACGCAAATGAGACAAGACACCACTTGTTTTGTTGTTTTGAAGAAATAATGCAATATTGATTTAATAATGCATTAGTTTTATATAGCGCTTTTCTGGACACTCAGAGACGCTTTACATTGCACTATTCATTCACTCCATACTTGGTAGTAGTAAGCTACCATTGTAGCCACAGCTGCCCTGGGGTAGACTGACGGAAGCGAGGCAACCAGTCTGCGCCATCGGCCCCTCCGACCACCACCAACCACTCACTCACTCACTACATTCGCTAGGCTTCCTGGTGTTACTAAACGGTCTCCCATCCAAGTACCGACCGCCCTTCCCTGCTTAGCTTCTAAGGTCTGATGGGATCGGGCATAGCAAAGTCGGTATGGCCACAATTACCATTGGCCATGATTTGTTCTGGACAGTGTCTCCCTCAGGACCTAGACTTTGGGAGACTGATGGGCCTTTGGTTCTGCTGCTGTGGTGATGGAGTGGACTGTTCCTAAACAGTTCCGGACCACTGGTTTCAAATTGTGCATGACATTGCAGTAATCATTGCATGCGTAGTTTTGAGTTTGATAGTACTAATGCCTTGCTCACTGCATGGTTACATTCCCTGTGCCTTTGTGGGTTTCCTAGGTGTTCTCCGGTTCCCTCCATCAAACCAAAACATGAGCAATAGGCTAATCCTTAAGATAGTGACTGATCATGAACTTGGCTCAAGAGGTGGCCTCCTGCATACTGCACCCGGCTGCCCACTGCTCTTGCATTGAAGGATGACACCGAAGGCAAATTATTTTCTGACTGGGACAATAAAGTAATCCTTCATTCTTAACCTCTTAACTTAACCTCTTACCAGCTGAATCAAGCACATTTTCTCCAGTTTGGCTTTTCCCAAATCTAAAAGCTTCTTGAACAAAAGCAAAAACAATAGAGCAACAAAAACGTGACGAAAATATGACAAAAATGTGTGACGAAAACACAACAAAAGAACGACAAAAACGGGACACAAAAGCGCTGAAAAAGTGACAAAAATTGTTGACAAAACCATAGAGCGACAAATGTGACAAAAAACACGATGAAAAAGTGACAAAAATGTGTTGAAAACAAAACAAAAAGCCCCAAAAGAGCAACAGAAAAGTGACACAAAGCGATCAAAATGTGGCAAAAATGTGATGAAAACCCCCTCAAAGACAATGTGAGGAAAAAGCTTCATTTAGATGAGTTTGTAGGCCTTAGCTTTCAAATGAAGCGTTACACTGGCCTATAGGCTGTATGGATTTGGTTAAAGGGGAAGCTATCGATTATTTTAACAGCTCAAGCTAAAGGTGCGCAGCTAACATTAGCAACTTTTCATCATAACAATTCATTTAAGTGCTTTGCTCATAAAATGGGATTAAAATAGTCCTACGTATAATAGTCCAAAACGTCACGCAGTGTGCCTTTAAGTCATCGCTGCGCACTACTTTTTAGAATGCATTGTGGGAGGTTTTGAGTGCACTACGTTTCGGACACCACTACTCAATGGCGTGACCACTATATAGCGCACAGTATAGGGAAGAGTGTGGACATTCGGACACAGTCTCACAGCACTCCTTTGCGTCCAGCCTGGCTCTGCTTAAACTAGCCCTCCGCTCTCTGCCTGTTCTTCAACTTGGCCCGCTTCAAAGTCCTACATGACCTGAATGCATCATCACAACTCCCTGTGCACAAAACAAAATCTTAAGTGGTCTCCAGATCTTTTAAGAAACACTCTGTGAATGACCTTGATGCCACTTCAAGCCTGTGAACCACCGGACATATGAACTCTCCTATATGTTTAAATTGCCTGTTGACGGACTTGCTCTCTTTGTGCCTATGTGGGATACAGCATTGGCAGCGTTCGCGTCCCATTCACGGCCCCCTGGTTAATTGAGTCGTTTCTTCCCGGACAAACTGTGTCGTCGCTGCATGTTGGGTTAGATTAGAAACATGACTGCTGGAGGCGAGGCAGCCGGGGGTGAAACGAGGCGACTGGGTGAGGGAAGAAAACTCCCGTAGCTTTTTCTGAAGTAGCAAAGGTCACTTTCTACCACCGTTGGATCTGAGGAGATGAAAACGGTCCTTCAGTGTTTGAGGGAACAAAATAGATTGTAACCCGTGGATTTTAACATTTGTTTTTTTAAGTTGGTGGAATCCATCCTATTAAGCACATGTTAAGTCTTGGTCTTAAGACGTGGTAGTGTCTTTGTTGACCATTTGACACTAAATGCTTCAAACGGTCCAGCCTCGTGCGTTGGTGTAATGAATGCTTTGTTTATACCTGCAGCTTAATTGGGGAAGTGGTGTGAGCTGAGACTGAGACACAGTTGATTGAAATGTCTGTAGTTGTACACAGTGGCGCTTTGAAGTCTGATTGAACCGCTAAAGTGAGTCTGGCGCAGGTACCAGCCAAAGTTTAAGTAAATAACGCATCTTTGATGACTTCAGTTGGAAATCTCTGCTTCTTCGCTTCACTTCCAGCCATGTTTTGGTGTAAACAAGCGTGAGCGGCCTGCTGGTTTGAAAAACGCAGGCTGGGAAATGGACAGTGTTAGGGAAAGCAGCGATATTTTATAAACTAAGCTGCTTTTTATCATGCACATTCCTCGAGCAGGAGTAATGATCCTGTTTGAAGATCTGGTGAAGGTTCCTCAGGCTGCAACGCCTTCTGATTCTGACAGTTTTCCCATGCAGAAATGATTGAGAGATGATTTTTACGGTAACGTTTTTATTTACAAAACAGTTACTTAGTTCTGGTTTAGGACCACAACCAACAGTTTAAACTTTACTTGCTCCCTCTTTCATTAGAGGGAGCAAGTAAAGCTTAAACTGTTGGTTGTGGTCCTAAACCAGAACTAAGTAACTGTTTTACTTTAATAAATCCTTTTTGTAGTCCGTTTGGGGTGTTGATAGGATGATTGGGGGGTGTTCCATTTCCCCTGGTGTCTCTGGCCAGAAAACCACACTTGCGACTTTCCCGGCCTCCGACCCAACAGCCCCAATACACACTAATGGAAAACATCTCACTCGCTGCTCTCAGTTGTCGACAAAAATCACTTGCATTTCTGAGGTTTTGACATGGTACAGGTAAGTCCTGACTGTAATCTGTCTACAGCTTTCGGGCAAAGCTAAAGCTGTGGGCTAGTGCCACTTTAACAGTATTTACAGCTAAGTTTGAGCGGGAAAAAAAATATCTCCATTGTGTAATTGGGTTGCGGCACAATGCACAATATCCCTCTCCCTGTTGTCTTTTCTGTAAGTGTAGTATTTACTTTAAAAAACGCAACACGCCACGACAGCTGTAGTGGCACTTGTGGCCTCTAGGGGCAAAAGTTACTTAGTTCTGCTTTAACATAACTTTTCTAAATAAAACTACAAGTAATGCTACTTGGTAATGTAATATAACAACAAAACCTGCTAGTACACGATTGATAAACATGCTTTAGCGCAGTGGTTCCCAAAGTGGGGGTCAGGAACCCCTGGGGGTTGTGGAACACTGAAGTAGGGGTCGCAAGATGATTTTTGAGACAATATTGTTTACATTTCTTACAATGAATTTGATGCATTTTTTATTGAAAACAGAATGTTTTAGTGAAATTAAGCCAAATATCAAAATACAGTATCAAACTCACATAATCAAACCAGATTTTAAATGTTTTGCACCTTAAATTATTATAAATGCTAGATACATTTTACAGATGGGGGTTGAGTGATTTTGGGGGTCACGGCCTGAAAAGTTTTGGGAACCCCTGCTTTAGCGCACTATGATCTCTTTCACACAACGACTAATCGATTACTGAAATAGTCGACAACTATTTTAGTAATCATTAATCGTTTTCTGGTTCACACAAACTCAAATGGAGCAAAAATGACATGAAAATGTAATATATTTGATGAAAACCTATTTTGTTTTTATAGTTAGGGTCTGCCGTGTTTTGTACATTGTAAATTTCATCAATATCTGTCTGTGTCTCATCCAATCAGAAAGCAGAATTAGCACCAAGAGCCTCCAACAAACATTTACTATAAGTTTATGTCATCAATACGTCCTCAAGTGGTGCCACTTTAGCTTTTTGTGATAAAAAAAAAAAAAAAAAAAAAAAAAAAAAATTTCTACACAATTCACAGCTAAGCGATTACTCGATTAATCGTAAAAATAATCGATAGATTAATCGATTACAAAATAATCGTTAGTTGCAGCCCTAATTACATAATAAATGGACGAAGGACAGAACAGATTTCATGCAGCTTCTCGAATACAATCAGGTACAACTGCAAATGTATCCTGCACATCCTCAAAAACATAACGGACTGTAACTTTTCAATGTTATGCCTAAAGCTCACAGTCTTGGCTTGAATATCGGATGTGCTTTCGGGAAAGCTCAGCGTAAACTCCACAAAGCAGAGTGCACATCTGTTGATCATGTAGAGCAAGTCCCGGAGAGATGTTTACTGTTTATTAGAGGAAGATCCAAACAGTGTTGAGAGAGCTGCTCTAATTAAATCAATGCGGTGCTGGAAATGTGGGATTAAGAAGGCAGAGTGCACCAAAGAAAATAGCGTATCTTGATATAATATCTGTTATATCAAGGAAATACAAACATTGGCTTATATACAGTAGCAAGAGATTACAATTTCCTATTCCTATATGGCTCAGGTCACCAGTTGGCTCTCATTCACTGTCTAAAACTACACGCAAGTCAAGAGTATTTGTCAACCCTAAATCGCCTCTCGACCATTTCCCTTCAAAGTAATCTAAACATTTCCGTTGTCAAAGCTGAGTGTGTTTCTGAGTGGGCGAGTGTGTGGTCGGGCAATAACTTGTAACCTGCCGTCTCTGGTCTGAATCCTTTAACACCAGCTCCACTGCCCCGCTCTGTGATAAGACCAGTCCATTAGACGCGCTGTAAAACCCGACAAGGCAGTTCCACTCGAATAGACCAAGAAACTGTACTCCGAAACCAAATCGGAAACCAAATCGGAACAGCAGGACATTTCTCGACTCAAAAAAAAACAGCTGGCGTTTGTGTGATCTCTTCTTTATTATTCAAAAGATTAGATTTTAAATGTATTACGTCTGTCTTTCCCCCGACTCAATAACTGAACTGTACAGTGTATGTGTCTGTCTGAGCGCTGAAGTGAGACCTGTATCTTTGGTCTGGACAAATGACTGGCCTCAGGAGGGGCTGTGAATAATGGATCCAGCCTCTACAGTTTCCCTCTCAGCCACAGATAAAGCACCACAGACCCACACACACTGGTGCTCTGTGGGGCTGTGTCTGCGCTTGTGCACGGGGCCAACTCAGGAGCACAGGAGCTGCTGACTGACAAATTGCGGTGAGAGTTAAAACAGCATTAGCCTCTGTAGCGCGTGATTATTGACACTTTTCTCTTGTTTGCCTGGTCATAGCGGACCAAAACTGCTGACAGCCTTTATTAGTCTTTGACATTTTATAATAGTTCACATTTTGCTTGTATTGCCAAAGATTTATAATTAAAGTGATAGTCTGCAAGTTTGCAAAGTGAGGAGAGATAGAGTGAAATTTCAAAGTAAACAATCAAATTCTTGACCTCTTTAACCAGAAAGCCCATTTTAGTTTGCGAAATGAGGAGAGCAGGAACAGAATTTTCAAAAGTAAAAGGATCAAGCTCCTCCCCCTCCCTCCTGATTGGACCTGACAGGCTGGTTCACAAGAAAAGCTCGTCTCATTTGTCGACACAGGAGTATACTAGACTCTGATTGGTTGCCGAGAAGATCCGGGAAGGAGGGACTTTGCAAAAAAAATATAATGACCAGTGGTCGATTTTGCACATTTTATACATTTTGTAAAACATTTAAACTTCCAGACTATCACTTTAAACTTCTGGTGTAGTTCATCCCAAGCGGTCCTCAAGCTTCTTGGTTATGTCGTCTTTGTGCCTCTCCCAAGCTTTGGGGAATGCAGACTCAGAGTTGTGCAAACTGGGCTTCATCTGGAGTAATAATTTGAGGAAAATCCTACACATCAAAATGCAAATTATTTGCTGTGCTGGCCTTCGAAGGAAAACGCCTAAAGGGAGGCAGCAAGTTTTTAATCCATTAGCTTGCTGTTATCGTTTAAAATTAAGCCTGAAATGCATGGTCTTGGTTCACCGTAGTTTTATGCGGTGATTCGTGTCAAAAAACAGAGACCACCAGAGTTGTTTCAAATTACATCAACTGTTTTGTGGATTTGTACATTTTTGGCAATGATCAAGTCATGATTACACAGCTATTACAACAACCTCATGCAGTTTTATGCTACTGGGCAGAACGTCCAATTTAACCTTCCTTTATTTGCTTCCATAATGATTGCAAATGTACACAACAGTTGCCTTTGCGTCCACATCCGTTGTACATGTACACATTGAAACAACTTCATCACATGTTTTGCCTTGGCCTCGTTCGACTTTTAGACTTTCTGTTTTACCCGAACCCAGCCGACAGCACCATCACATTTACCAAGTCTTACGCCGTGTAGAGATTAGATATGAATAGCCATCTCCAGTGAGCTCTTATCCCGTTCATTCCTGCCCTTCACGTTCACGGTGCAGACTCTTTCATGTCCTCCCTCCCCTCCTCCTTTTATAGGCCTCCCAGACCGGGCCTACACATAATCCCAGCTTTTTGTTCTTTGCCATTTATAGTTAAAAGCAGGAGATGAGAGCAGCTGATCGATGGGAGGAAGAGTTGTTTTTCTGAGCACTGGGGCCTCCCCTGTGCAGTGTGCTACTGGCGGGATTTGCACTTGTGATTTGACTAATGCCTGCAGCCTGTAAAAGGTGTTTTGATTTGCTTCTGGACGGGGCTGAGGATTTGAAGAGGCTGAAACCTTGATGAATCACTAAAGTTGCAGTCATAGTAGTGCTAGTACGAGTTGGAAAAGTAGTTCCTTTTAACCATTTCTAGCCCCGAAACAGCATCGATAGGGGTTGCAAACAAGGGCTGCGCAATGAACCGATTTGAAATTGCACTTTGCACGGTTGTAACGAGCAAATCACAAAGCCGATCTTATCGATTTATTGATTGTGAACTTGGTGGTTTGTTTTTGTTCACGTTACCGTGACAGTGAAAAGTTTCTCTTTGCTCACTGAAAGTTATGAAATGTGTTCCTTCTCATCCCTGAGAAGAATTGTGATGTTTGAAATCCGTTAGGAAAGTTAGAAATGAGTTTGGACTTCTGCAACAAACAATTTAAGAGAACTACACGCTCCTCTCACGGTTTTCTAAACAGAAAAAAGAGGTACACGGCATATACTTCTGGAAGACCTTGTTCAGTGCCCCCACCCAAGGCTTCTGTGTTGGCTGTAGTTTCAAATTGGAACCATCCTTTCAAGAAGTTGGTCCAACGTGAAGCTTTCTTTCTTGTAAACTGTTTCTTTGGGGCCAGTGATCCAGTGCTGTGTTTTTCCATAAGGAGAAGAAGCTCGTGGTCGCCTTACTCAGCATTAACAGATAATAGACTCCAGTGTTAGAAAACTCCAGACTTCTCTTCAGAGATGTTTTGTTTTCCTCCTCTTCGACATGCTCCAAGAGCAGATGAGACTGCGATGGTACGGTAGCCTGCGGGGGACATGTTATGACAGCAGCGCGGCGTGTTCCCTGGGTTTGGTTTAGACAGCTTCGGCCTGAGGTCAGATCTGTGAAGTGTAAACGCTCCAGCTGCTCAGCCTCACTGTCTCTACACCGCAGAGCTGAGCTGAAACACATGCGCGTCGCCCTGGGTTCGGTCTGTCAGGCAAAACAGGACCTCAGACTTTTAAAGCAGAGGCAATCTGTTAAGTGGTTTCCTACTGAGCTGGTGCCACACAGAAGTACAGATACTGCAGGTGAAATACAGTATGACTCCAATAAAAGCAAAAGTTGCTCAGCCAAATTATGACTGAAGTGAAAGGGGTTCCCAAAAATTGTGCTATGGGAAATACTCCATTTGAATAAGAGTTAGCAAAAATCACTTTGCAGCCTTTAAAACACTTTTAAAAATATTTTTTACCTGAATTTACCCTCTGTACGGCAACACGATGGGAACAAACGTCTCTCTCGTTGTGAGTTAATGGCATTATAGAGTACAGTAGTGTTCAAAATAATAGCAGTCCAACATGACTAACCAGATTATTTACAGTTTTTGGTATAAATCATAGAACTACATGGACGACAATTTACCAGTAGGTGCAGTAGATTCTTAGAAACCCAGACAGACCCAGCATTCATGGTATGCATGCTCTTACTTCTGTGTAGTTGAATATTCAATTGAAAGGGGTGTGTTCAAAATAATAGCATTGGTGAAGTCAATCATTCTGTGGAAAAACAGGTTTGAATCAGGTGTCTGGTTATGATGCACATAAGATGCACATAAGATCACGCCTCCCAGCAAACTTGGACCAGCTTCAGTTTGCGTACAGAGAGAACCGCTCTACAGAGGATGCCATCTCCGCCCTGCTCCACCGGGTTCTGTCACATCTGGAGGGCAAGAACACGTATGCCAGGATACTGCTGCTCGACTTCAGCTCAGCATTTAATACCATCCTTCCTCGACAGTTAGTGGAGAAGCTGTCACTGCTGGGTCTGGAGTCAGGAATGTGCAGGTGGATTCTGGACTTTTTGACGGAGAGGAGACAGACAGTGAGAGTTGGCAACACAACATCCAAAACAAGGACAGTGAGCACAGGCTCACCTCAAGGGTGTGTTCTGAGCCCGTTATTGTTCACGCTGCTTACTCACGACTGTACTGCCACTCACAGCAACAACCATGTCATTAAGTTTGCAGATGACACCACAGTTGTCGGCCTCATCACAAACAACGATGAGTCGGCATACAGGAAAGAGGTGGAGGTGCTCACAGCCTGGTGCACAATGCACAATCTGGCCCTCAACACCACCAAAACAAGGGAGATGATCGTCGATTTCAGAAGATCCGGAAAACATCATCCTCCGCTCACAATTAACAACTGTGAGGTGAAGAGGGTCGAGAGTGCCAAGTTCCTGGGGATACATCTGTCAGACAAACTGACCACCAGAGACAACACCACGGCTATAATTAAGAAGGCACAACAACGTCTTCACTTACTCCGTAAGGTGAAGAAGGTGGACCTCCCCATCCCAGTTTTGACTGTTCTACAGAGGGACAGTGGAGAGCCTGCTAACGTATGGCATGCTGTCCTGGTTCAGCAGCTGTACAGCTGAAGAGAAGCAGAGTCTCGGTCGGATGTGAGAACTGAGAGAAGATCATAGGCGCTCCCTTACCACCACTGCAGGACATCTTCACTGAGCGCTGTGCGCGCAGAGCAGACCTTATCCTGAAAGACTGCTCGCATCCCTTCCATCCAATGTTTGAACTGATGCCGTCGGGGAAGAGATACCGCAGCATCAGGACGACAAAAACTCGAATGTTAAACAGCTTCCTTCCCACAGCTGTTAGACTGATGAATAAGACCCTATCATCTACAGACTAATCAAGTTTTGTTAATTTTTTTTAAATTTTACATTGCACTAAATTGTTGGGTACGTGTGAAACGTAATTTCGTTTTTATGTTGCATAAGAATGACCAATAAAGCTATCTATCTATCTATCTATCTATTATCTATCTATCTATCTATCTATCTATCTTATTTTAGGAAGTCAGCACATGTTATACATGCATTTCACTTTCAAATCCTGAAGAAAAATGAGTCGTTCAAGGAGGGGTTAAAACTGCTAAAATGATCTCCAACACGTTAAAATGGAAAGCAAAAACACAGAGACGCAGAAGAAAAATGGAAGACTATCGAATGGATCGGACAATAGCCAGAACTCCAAAGGCTCAGCCAATGATCAGCTCCAGGATGATCAAAGACAATCTGAAGTTACCTGTGAATACTGTGACAGTTAGAAGACGCCTGTGTGAAGCTAATCTACTTGCAAGAAGCCCCCGCAAAGTCCCACTGTTACAAAAAAGACACGTGCTGAAGAGGATACAATTTTCAAAAGAACACATCATCTGGCTGAAAGAGAAATGGAGAACATTTTGTGGACTGATGAATGTAAGATTGCTCTTTTTGGGTCCAAGGGCTGCAGACAGTTTGTCAGACGACCCTCAAACTCTGAATTCAAGCCATAGTCCACTCTGAAGACAGTGAAGCATAGTGGGGCAAACATCATGATATGGGCATGTTTCTCTAACTATGGTGTGGGACCTATTTATCGACTACCAGGGATCATGGGTTAGTTTGGATATATCAAAATACTTGAAGAGGTCATGTTGCCATATGCTGAAGAGGAAATGCCCTTGAAATGGGTGTTTCAACAAGACAATCAAATCAAATCAAACTTTATTTATAAAGCGCTTTTCATACCAAAAGGTATCACAAAGTGCTTTACAGATTACACATTTAAAACAATACGCCCCGCATCATACATCCATATACATACACACATACACATACACACATATATATATATATACTGTATATATACACATGACCCCAGTGACCCCCAATGACCCCAAACACACCAGTAAGCAAGCTAAAGCTTTGTTCCAAACCAAGAAAATTAATTTTATGGAGTGGCCTGCCCAATTCCGGACCTTAATCCCATAGAAAAGTTGTGGGGCGACATAAAAATTGCAATTTCTGATACAAAACCAAGGAATTGTGGAATGTTGTCAAAGCATCTTGGGCTGGAATACCTGTTGACAGGTGCCAGAAGTTGGTTGACTCTATGCAACACTGATGTGAAGCAGTTCTAATAAACTGTGGTCATACAACTAAATATTAGTTTATTGATTCACAGAAGCCCCTTATGAGAGACCAACAGGCCCAGTTAGAACCATGAGGCCGTCCTTCTGTGGACCCACCACCTGCAGGAGGAGCCATAGGGGCTGGTGCAATGTGATTCGGGCAGCTCCAACAGCTGCCCCCACGACCCGGCAACGGACAAGTGGAAGAAAATGGATGGATGGATGGATGGATGGATGGATGGATGGATGGATGATTCACAGGAAAGCTAAATCCTATGGTGAATTTCTGTTTTATGTCGTACATATTGAGCTTGTAAAGACAAAGGCAGACACTGCTATTTTTTTGAACAGCCCAATGTTCATTTTTAAAAATGTTCTACAAAGTACTTGAAGAAATTATACATTTCTCTTCATGTTTTGATTTAGAAAATCATGGGCAATGCTTCCAATGCATCGAAATAAATCTATTGTGAAGATTTTGTGCTTAACTAACGTTTTTAAACACACTGCTATTATTTTGACCACAACTGTACTGTACATTAACGCAACTCCACCTGCTATTCATAGAATGTGTATTATTATGCTTTTAATATGAACAAAACACATGTCCAATTTCAATTTTGACTTTGGAGCCTTTATAGAAATGTAGTGGAGTAGAAAGTATTATTTGTCTTTCAAATGTGGAGTACTAGTAGTAGTAGGAAGTACAGTAGGAAGTTCTCAACACAAACACTACTGAAGTAAAAATCCTCAAAAACTCAAGTTAAGTACATTGTATCAGGTTTCTGTCAGTCAGAGGATCTAAGGTCATAGTAAAATTACCAAATGAATTGTTGGCCATTGTGGAGTGTTACTGTTATACATTTTGTCCTGCGTATATCCTTGTTGGATAGATTATGTCTCCCTCCCCGGCTCTGTTTTAACTCTGTCCCAAAATACTCCTCCAGACAGTGTGCAGATTAACCTGGCGTACCCCTGTGGCTCTGGCATGGCCCATCCTGAGATGTGTGTTTGTGTGTGGGAGATACTGGAGTCTCTCCAGTGCAGGAGGAGATTGTTTGGGGTTGTTGTTTTTACATTTTGAATTCTTATTCATTGCTGCTCAAGGTTCATTTTTGATACGGCGTGCAGTACAAGTAAAATGTTAAAAATGGGCAGTGTGTTCAGGAAGATTTCAGCGGGGGTTTTTTAACAAACATTATATTTGACTTATGTGTCAGGTTAATGCTGTGAAATCATTTATGCCTTTTCTATTGGAAGAAAAAAAATGTCAACGATTACTCTACTCTACTCTACAATACGTAACAATTTTAATGAATAAAGTTTTGAAAAGAAATAGAGGGCATACAGTATGCTGCATTCATGTGGACTGGGGAGCTCGTTTTCCCGAGATGTGACATTATTGCCCCCATTGGTTTGTGTTCATGTGCTTTTTATGAGAGAAGATGGGGATTTTGATGTCATCAAATAAAAATTGACTTTTATCACTGATTAGCACTGGGCTCAGCTAATCATTTAAATGTGCTGTTAGCATCTCAAAAGCTAAACGATGTGAGTTTAAATAAAATATCACATACATGTACATTTTGCCAGCACTGATGTGAAACACCAGTGCACCAGCAATTTTGTTACTCTGAGGATGATGACCGCTCACACTAAACTCAAAAAAGTAGCAGTGTTTCACTAAAAAGCTCACATTAGACGATAAAAGAACAAAATGCGGAAGTCGGGAAGCTTGTTTTGACCACATGAACGGAGCAATAGAATCAGGGAACGCCCACAAATGGCAACAGTCGAGGGGGATAAAGTGACAAACTAAGAGGAAAAAGACCCACTCATTCACTTTGACTGCCGTTTTTTTTTTTGTACCTTTATTGGAGAATCTGCTCCATAGAAACATTCATGATGACCTGATTTTGACTCAACTTAATTTGTGTCGACCAAATATGCTAAAAAGAGTTCAAAAAGAACGATTTCCATATCTGACTTCCTTCCCCCTTTCTAGGCCACACCTCTTAGTATGGGTTGTCGACTGTATCTATCCACAAACATAATTGTCATTCAAAATCGAGCCCACAATGTTTCTATGCTGTGATGTCACCTGCATGCTCTCTTCAAAAACAGGAAAACTAAACTCTCACAGTCAGATGATTATTCAGATCACGACGTTTAAAAAAAATCTGAGGATATGACTGGTATACAAACTATTATTTATCAAGATATCATGTGTATCAATATCTCGTCCCTCAGTGACAGGCCAACACTTCCCCCTTCCCTTCTCGCCCCGCAGTTCTCCCAGGGCCACGTTAATCCTCTTACTGGTTGTCCCGTGGCCCACACTGACACAGTTGTGGGTACATTCACTGTGTTCCTCTTCGGGCCGGGGCACAGGCACGACCCCCTCCCGCTTCTCTGAATGACACCCCCATCCCCGTCGGCGCTGCCTCCCGTCCGCACTTCCTCCTCCTCTGAGCCGATCCTCAATCAGCTTTTCTCTCCCGCATTTTACTCCTGAACAAAACGCTGTGGAGCCCGCTCACCTCACGGAACATTTTTACATAGAGGTGCATTGTGAGCTGTTGGAGTGGATTTTAGTGTTCTTCACTGGGGAAAATGGAGTTTCCGTTGAATCTATGAGAATAAAATACGAGCTTTCATGCGTGGAGTCATTTGACCTCCAGGAGCTGCCTTTTAACTCTTTGCAGTTTGAGTGTAACCAAGCAGACATTAACATTACGTTTAGTTTACTACAGTGAGATTTTACTTATGCATATAAGATGACCTTTGAACGACAGGGGCAAACATATTGATTTTGTCTATCATCAAGCAGCAGTTAGTGCTCTCACCTCATAACAAGAAGGTCTCCTCCAAGAAGGGCCTTGTGTGGAGTTTGTCTGAGCCATATCACTCTGAGAACCTCACAGAGTGGTGTCCTGCTGGTGCCCAGAGTCGAGGCTAAACATGGTGAGGCTGCATTTCCGTTTTATGCTGCTAAAATCTGGAAAAGATTTCCAGAAGATGTGAGAGAGAGCTCACCTCTCTAACAATGTTCAAATCCAGGCTAAAAAAACGTTCTTTATAGCGGTGCATAAATTATGTCAACGGAGTGTACTTTATCTGCACTCCTCGCTTGAATCATTTAAATAATAATTAATAATTTTAATATTTTTGTTTTTATGCAGATTTCATTTGTCTTCTTTTCTATAACTGTGGAGCACTAGGAATGTCAACTGTGGAGCACTAGGAATTGCCTTGTGTACGAATTGTGCTCTATGTACATAAGCTTATCATGCCTAAAAACAGGTACATTAATGGATCTCTTCTTGCCAGGACTCCTAACAAAATATCTGAATTCTACCAAAAATGTTTCTAAAATTCAGAAAGAAATAAAACATGAATTAAAAGAACAGGTCGTCTGATAACGTTTTAGAAAAGCTATTGTTTCACGTGGTACTTGGGATATTTATTATCGGGTCTCTGTTGTTAAGTGTGTTGGACATATGTGAACGCCAGGTATGAAAAGAATTTACTATATGAGCGGAAAAAGTTATAAATTGCATTAAAAATCCACAGTCTGAAAGAGAAACAACGGTTGCTTCAGAATTGGACAAATGTAACCTACAGTATCTTTGCTTAACCCATCATCCTCTGCACTCGCAGACTCCCAGTTTGACCTGACAGATTCCATAATGTCTCCTGTGTTTCTCCCACACTCTTTATACTGACACATTTGAAAGTGAGGCTTCCTGCTGCAGAGCTGGGAGGAGACAGGCAGGAAACACAGAGTAAACAAACTGGTTGACACCAAACACCTGTCTGTCCCTGAATGCACCATCGCCAACTCTCATTATAGTCTGCGTTGGCCAAAGCCAGAGTTATCATCTTTAGTATTTTTATAATTTGTCCAAAACGACATCTAATGCATCAGTATTGTTCAAAAATCGACCACACGTGTCCATTTTGAAACTCTGGCAGTCCCAGTTTTATTGCACTCATACGACAAACTTCACATTTTTGTATACTGCCAGTGATAGAAAGTGCAAATATCCTGAATAGATTTGGGAGATTTCTTTGTAAGCCGGTGTGCCTTTTTGTTTCTATCCTCTCATTTCCATGCCTGTCGTGAATCCACTGGAACAGTTTCATATCGACCATTTGTGAGCAATGCAAATGCTGTCTATTTGTTTCTCTCAAAGTGTGGTAGAGACAGTTGTAATTCTGGTGCAATTCCTACTTTACCCTGAATAATCCCATCAACATCAGAACAAACATGGCGGCTTTGTGACGCTTGTCATGTCACGATAGCCCTTAGTGCATTCTGGAGGACAAAGTAGAGCTGAAGCGGATTCCCAGTGCAGACCAAAGTGACATTTATTTACAAAAGAGTTTTAAAACCATGTCTGGCAAACATGCCACACAGCACCCACACTTGGCAGCGTGAATGAGGCTGCTTTTATAGCAGGTGGTAATAATTGGAACATACCATTAAAACACTGGTGAGTACAGGTTTCAAACAACTACAAATATTCCAATTATAACAGTGAAAACTAACAAGCTTAGTACAAAACATATCTTTATTAACTTAGCAGTGAATTTCTAATTTAAAACCTATACTGAAGTTAATAAAGCTAAAAACCCAGGACACCCCTCCCATTCATGCAGAGTTGATGCACCGGAACCCTTTAAAGGGGCTGTGTGGAGTTAGCAGTTTTGTACTCGCAATTGCCCCTCAGGCCAACGCGTAACTGCAGCCTCGATGGTAAGCTCGTGCATGAGGCGCTCAGGCTTTACGAGCACCAGAAATAACAGTCCGTCCTGGTCAGTTTACAGATTTGCAGGTTTGACTTCAACTGAGGTAAGAAACGTTACTGTTTTGTAAGATATTTAGACCAAATCAGTTTGAGTGAATATTTTCCAAGATAAAATACTTGAGCAAATGCAGCCAAGTGAATCGAGTGAAGAAGCCAAGTAAAACATATAAACGAATAATTGACGTTTGAAGGAGGAAAAAAAAAAACTCGTATACTTTGTATGCATAAACGTAGGCCTAATTGAAATAATAAAATAATTCCACCGGTAGAAATGCTACTAGGAAAAGCCAAAATCGTCTCTTCAATTTCCTGGGCCCAAAGTTAGCGTAGCTAACTCGTAAACTATATTGTAAACGGCACATTTCCACTTTTTGTAGTCGTTTCACTGCTTATAAATCCGTGAACAGTCAGGCTTATTTTGCGGCCAAGAAAAGCTAACATTAGCAGCATATTATTTTTGCCATTATAAATACAGCACCATTACCACTGTTACTACTCAAATGTTTTGTAGGTACAGCACAATTACTGTTATTACTGATACTACTAGTCTGCTACTAATACTACACAACTTCTCTGTAGGTATACATTTATTAGATCAACTATTTTGGTAACTTCCAATTATGATTATTTTATGGCGTGTTTCAGTGAAGTTTGTACCACATGCACGGACAGTCGGACACCGTTGTTTTGAAAGCAACAACAACACTTTTCCCCACGTATTTAGTCATAATTTCTTACCTTTCAAGCAAAAATAAGCTGCGGGTCTTTTGAGAGATTCTCAACATTTTCCTATGTTTACTCTGGTTCTTTGCCTACACTGACCAGACTCGACTTTCGCCTTTCGCCTTTTTTTGTCACACTCGAATAAACTCTTCGTTTCTTTTTGTTATTTGGGTCTGGGCTGGAGTTTCGATGGTGCTTGAAGTCGGTCTCCTCTTATTCTCCGCTAAATCCATCCCTCCGAAGTTACACTCGCACTGCAGCGTCAGTATAGAGGAGATACAGCTAACGCTACAGCTGAGCGTGACGCGGCATTACGCTGTTGCTTGTTCGACCCGAGCATAAACTATTTAAGTGACTTACAGGCATATAGAGGCAATCAAGGTGAAAGGCCAGGCTCATTCTACTCACCAGGGCATTGCTGGAGCATGTATGAGGAAGAAATTTTAAATTTGTATACATTTATTTGTGGTTAAACTTATGTATAGTCCCTTAAGTGCTCCGGCTCGCAGGGACTCTTTTGCCCGGAACACCTAAAGAGGACAGAACCAATGTCCGCTGGCTGCTCTGCTTTGCGACGACGACACTGGAGGCCGCCATTGCTCCGCCATTGCTGTAGTACCGCCATATACCCGCTAGGCCCCCATTGGAATGCATTGGACTTTAGACACGTTAAAAACAACTTTAATGCCCGGTGCCTAATTGTTTGGCACTGTCTAGAGCTAGATATTCCTCCTGTGATTACGCTGGTTGACCACTAGAGCACCGGGCTGGTTATGGTAGGAACATTTAGAATCTCCTATTACGGGGCGGACTGTTAGCATTGGAGCTGCGCGAGCTACACGTCACACAAGGGCCGAGTCTACAGTGAAGATCCGCCTTATGCCCTTATTAGGAACATGCTTCGTCACAGCTGGGAGGAGGAGCCTGTAAATCCGCCATGATTTCCCCCTCGAACGTGGTCATTACGGGGAGGAGTGAGGAATGACGGTCTATTAATAATATGTCCATATTATTAATAGAACACAAAGGTTACAGTAGTTACATTTCAAACCTTTAACAATTAAACATTATGCCAAAATTAAACACTATTGCAAAATTACTTACACCTTTTCCTCTTTTTACAGGTCTGCACCTGAACAATTTCAATAAACATTTTAAACTTTTTCTTTGTGCATGCATCTCTTTTACACCCCACAAACACTTTAAATATGTAATGGACCCCGCTCCATGACAGGCTTACAAGAGTGAAAGAGTCAAATCACTAAACACTGATACTGCTCTAGGAAACGAATGATGGACTGGACTCTATAACTGGAACAAAATGACTTGCTGTGAGTTTGAAAAAGAAAGTAGACCAAGCCACATTAAACCCGGATTACGCTTGGGCTTTTTTGTCCATTGAAGATGATGTTCTGAAAGTCGTTTGATTTTTTTTGGTGCTGGCAAAAGTTTTAGAAAGGAGTTTTAACTTTTATTTCAGTACTGCCCACAGAAAATATGCTGCTAACTGATAGCTACAACTGCTGCTGTAACTTTTTAAGGATCTTAGCTTCAGAGAATCCCAGCGTGAGCTGTTGAATCTGACAGACTTTTGTTTGTTTGTTGTAGACACAGGCGCACGCTTTTAGGCAGATCGCAGCACATGGCCGCAAGATCTTATTAAAGATCTGATTGGGAAAAAAACTGACTGGAGACAGGGACATGCCCACAGAGGGAAACCGTTCCGTAGTTAGCTTCAGGGGCAGGTACAACATTTTCAGGCAAGTATAGCAAGAAAGAAAACGTCTTTTATTACTATTTTATTTTCATACCTAGAGTTCCCATCATAGAGTTGTCTTTCTTACACTAATCAAAAGCTAGTATCTCTCTCTTTCATCCTCATAAACACATCCAATTACCGAACAGCTTAAACCACCTCCTTTCTCCGCTTGGCCCTGGCTCTTTTAGGGCTGTTACTAAGATACCGGTGTGATGCATTCACTGACACACACACGCACACCTACACGCACAGTGGTGACAGTGTGATGCGTTCGCTGCCCAGTCTCTTTGATGGCCTCTTTGCTTCAGGCCAAACAACATCCCGTACATATAGGGACTTCAAACGGCCAGGGCTTGGTTACACGCAGCGCCGATGTGCAAACAATGAGCGACAGATGAGCCCGCTGTACGCTTTTGTCAGTCAGACAAAACACCTGCCACAATATCACTGTGTCCAACATTACTCACATGGGGTAAAGCTATAACTTACTTTAAAAAGCAAGAAATGATGATCAGTACCTATCGGGATGACACATTTTTCACTCCAACTCATCAAATTGTGCTTTGTATGTGCAAACCTGGTAACATTTTGCATAGTGAGTCTCAGCTAGCATTCATTCATGTTATGTAGAGCCGTCCCTACATTTCAGTGTGCAGTCCTAAATATTTACACATCCCAGTTTACTTTCATTCCTAGCCTGCTCCACAGCCCACCCGTACAAAATAGAAAAGTAAAGCATGTTGTTTTGCTCATGTTGTGGAGATATTTCAGTCATTTTGTTTTGAACCTCATGTTATGTTTAGGAATGCTACGGTTAATTTGACCCAGACACTGTAAACTTTGTGCTATTAGATATGAGCTGAAGGACAAGAGTGATACCTATGAATTGTTTTGTCTACATACAAGGCCTGTAATAACTATATATTGCGCTGTGAACCTCTGTGAACTTCGTGAGCGTGTAAGAGAGATGGGGAAAGCGCTCTGAAAGCAGAATGTTGCCTCTCTGAATTTTGTGAACTTCTGGTTGTTGCTGTTGCTGTCAATGAATCTGGCTCTGGACACGATACGCACCTCTACGTACGTTTTTGGTTATATTTAAACCTCCACAATGTCAACTTGAATTAGTAGTCAACATATCGCCAAGTCAGGTGGAATATTTTTGTTTGGCAAATGACCACCTGACGGACAAATGACTATGCAAAAACAATGTTCTATGTGTGCAAGACTGTATTTTCTTCCACTCCTCAAGTATGACAGTATTTGAAAACATACCAGGAACACTTAAATTATTCAAAATATTATCTAGATACAAGTGACGGTTATTGTTTTAATTAAGTGATTACTATGTTGGGCAAAACACAGTGCATTGCTTGTGATCTGTTGCAGCGCCAGGGAAGCGTTGCTGAGCTCGTAAACAGTTTTTGTCTACCATATTGGAGCTAATATTAAGTTCATTTAATACATCCATGTTGCCCCACCACCTGCAGTCAACATACATTTCATCACCATAATCTGTCCTTCCTAAAAAGTCCTAATTAAGCAGTAGTAGTAGTAGTAGTAGTAGTAGTAGTAGTAGTAGTAGTAGTAGTAGTGTTCCAGCACAGGAAGGGGTCACAAACACTAATAAAACATTTTTGGCAGCAGGGTGTTGGCGGTCAGCCTGAAGCCACGAGGGAAAGATAAACAATGCCACAGTGCTCTTCCTCTTGACTTAACTGATTATTTATTATTGGTGATTTTTTTTAAAACTGTAGGCCTTTTATAACTTTATAACTTCACAGGCTGCGATATGAGATATATTCTAACAGGATATGCACGAATTAGATTAAAACCACATCGTTAGTGTCGGCGTATTCTTTACTATGGACAGAAGACGAAGGCTCGTTCTATTAAAATCAAAATCATTGTTTTATTCCCTGAATTACAAACTAAACACACGTTATGTGGAGAGAGAGACCCTCCCCCGAGCAACACAAAAGTACACGATGAAGTAGGCGTTCCTTGTGGAACCAATCAGAGCTCTGTTCTTGTCGGCACTTCCTCTGCACAATCTGACTCCTCCTTCTAACACACTGCCCCCCAGTGGCTCCAACAGAAAAGACAACAATGGAGTAATAAAATGTCCGCCCAATTCAAATGAACCTTAAAGCACAGATTACATCAACACAATTTTATATATAATCACTAAAGCCTAGTATGACAAAAACATGTATAGAAATATGTTTTGTACTCATTAAGGGCTTTTTATTAACCTTTACAATGATCTAATTAATAGGCTCCATAATTTGCAGACGGATTACCAGTGCTGGTCCTCTGAGTACGAGCGTAGCTGTGTGGTCTGCTCCCTGTGCAGACTGTGTCAGAGGTGTAATCCCGGATTAAACGCTATCAGAGGAATCCAAGGGCACAGTGAGGCAGCCCATTAATGCAGGTGAACACCGTGTACAAGAGCTCAACTAGGATTTACTCGGTTAGTGTTTCTTAAAGGTAACGGCTGTAGGATGCGCTGCTCCCTGTGGGTTTCTAAGTGGTTTGTTTTAAGAGCGATTTGTCACAACCAGAATATGTGGAATAAAAACTGTACAATGTGGAGTATAGATTTTTATGTGTAAACATCTTCTTCTTTCTCTCCTCCTCCTTCTACTTCTTCCTCTTCTTCTTCGTCTCCTCCTTCTACTTCTTCCTCTTCTTCGTCTCCTCCTTCTACTTCTTCCTCTTCTTCTCTTCTCTCTTCTTCCTCTTCTTCTTCTCTCCTTCTTCCTCTTCTTCTTCGTCTCCTTTTTCTCTTCTTCCTTCTTCTTCGTTTCCTCCTTCCTCTTCTTCATCTTCTTCGTCTCTCCTTCTTCCTCTTCTTCTTCGTTTCCTTCTTCCTCTTCTTCATCTCTTCTTTCTCTTCTTCCTCTTCTTCTTCTTCTTCATCTCCTTCTCTTCTTCCTCCTTCTTCTCTTCTTCTTTTTCTTCTTCCTCTTCTTCATCTCCTTCTTTCTTCTCTCTTCTTCTCTCCTTCTTCTTCTTCATCCGCTTCTTCATCTTCTCGTCTCTTCTTCATCTCTTTCTTCTCTTCTTCTTCTCTTCTTCTTCATCTTCTTTGTCTTCATCTCTTCCTCTTCTTCATCTCCTTCCTCCTCTTCTTCTTTGTCTCCTTCCTCTTCGTCTCCTTCTTCCTCTTCTTTTTCGTCTTCATCTTCTTCGTCATATCATATTTGATAAATGAATCAATATTCAAAATGCTGGCTGCAGGAAATGGTGAGACTTTTAACATATTATCCCATGAAATTTTGCTGAGTTGTCTCTTGCCAGATCGGCACCAAAACAACATCTGTCCCTGCTTCATGTGGCATCTCTTGTCGTTCGTGTGTTCTGTTTATTGAACAGTGAGGATTCGACACAATCCCATGAATAAATCTTTGCTTCCACATCTGTCATTTCAACCTTTGTGCAGTTAACTGGCCTCGTCATTTACCTCATGTGCGCTCCTTTTCTGCCGGTTGTGCTGCATGAATTCACTGAGGACCGGAGTTGCCAGATCTGTCCCTTTTAACAGCCTGCCTTGTGTTGTTTTCTGGCCCCTTTCTGGTTGATGTGACTTGTGCTCTGTTTGTAGGAGGGGCCCCCCTGTCTCAGTGTTATGGTAATGCTGTGTGCTCTGTGTTATAGCGTGGCCCCGGGCCCCTCAGGGCAGCAGCTCCACTTCATTATAGAGACAGATGCCTGGACCAGTGCAGTGTTAATGTTGTCACCCCCTGACATTAGGAACACACAACAGTATTCTCACCGCCGACGCGAGTGACAGAGCTGTTAGCCGAGCAATGGGATCTGATGGAGCATATGTCTGCCATAAGATGCTGATACATCCATAGAAGGTTATTGTCATATTGAGGAAAACTGAAATTGAATTGAAAAAGTCATGGCGACGCATAAACAAGTAGCAAATCCCCTCTCTCTTGGTACAGCTGCGTTTTTTTGTGCCTTTTTCTGTGAACTGCATTAGTTGTTTCTGTTCCACACTGCTTTGCTGGATGCTTTTGTACGTCTTTGCCATGTTTTGTGGAATTTGATGTTTTTTGTTTTTGTTTTTTCCCATAATGGTCCTGAATAAAGCAGCTTTTTATAAGTAAACAAACAGCTAGCTTATGAGATAAAGACATTTGAGATCTACACATTTCTTCTTCTGCAACACTGAAGAGGCACCAAGAGCCCCCCCCACACCTGCAGCACAGTGGAGGCGTCACAAGAGGCGCTACAGGAAACAAAACAGGGATAAACGAGGGGAAGATGGTGAAAGACTGTTGTGGAGCGGAGGGAGCTTCAGAAGGAAGAGGAAGAAGGAGGAGCTGACCAGTGCAGGACACCACGCTCTGAAACAGGGACAAACCCAGGAGGCGCTGCACCGTTTCAGAGGAGTTTCCCCGACTCCCAAAACATGCTGGTCAGGTTGGCCCACTGTGGCGGCGCGGCTCAGTCGCAGCGGCTCAGGACTAACACTTGAACATAATTTCATTGCACGTTGTTTCGTTGACAAATTAAGCACTTACTTACTTGTTTTTGGTGTGAATTACATATTTTAAATGTTAATCTTTCTGCCGCTGGTGAAAAAGTGTTGTGCATCCTCCTAGTTTCACCATTAGTTTAACCTTAGATAAGAGTCCAGTCCTGTCTGGCTTTGCATCATTTTTGCATGCAGAAATTGAAAGTGAGCCTGTTTTAAATCCCACCTAAAGTAACAAGCTGGCTGGTGAACCTCATTGGTTTGTGGCTTCTACGGATTTAAAGCACCATCATATTTAGCAATAAATTCATAGCAGCACATACTGTAGAGGTCCAAACCTTTTAAACATGATTTAATGAGGCATAATATCAACGTCTTAATCACAAACAGCCTCTGGTCGTTTCATTTTGATCTGGACCGAAGTTTTAAGTATTTGAAGGGGCTTGCAAACTGCAGGAGGTTATTGCAGCAGTAAAAGTGTTGAGCACAGTCAAAATATTTTTACCACCATGTGAGTAAATGTTTCTCTGATTTGTTTTTGTTTTTTTGTTTCAGCTCATGGATATGCGTACAGGAACCAACGCAAGTTTTCAGAGGAGATCGACTGGTCGTACGCAGGTGAGACAATAAGCAAGCTCTGTAAGAAATGCCCTTTACGTAAGTGAGTTCTCGATTTGTGGCACATAATGTTGATCGAGAGTCGAGTGTGTTACTAATGAAGTCAATGGCAGTCATCATCACAAGAATTGTACCTATTTAATGGATCGTTTTGAGGTTTACCACAAAATGACTGCTATGAAAACTATGGCACAGCAGTCACCCCTGAATGCAACAACTGCTGGAAAGCTGAGTTGAAAAAAAAATGTTGTTGCAGGGGGAAATGTTTGGCCTTTTTGGGGGGGATTCGCCTCTTACTAATGCAGTTATTTCACAGTAGTTTGCATACACGCGAGTGGCTAAAGCAAATAATGAAAGTCTACCAATACACCTACTAGTTTTACTTGTAAAAATGGCTATGGCATTTTTTAAGTACGTCTTGATGGCTTTAATATAATAAGTTCACAGAGTGCACGGGTGGGTTATTTTGGGAGTCACAGTTCAGGATTTGTCAGTCATTTTAAAACCTGTGAAAAAGGAAGGAGCTGTCAGTCACAGGGAAACCCTTTTCCAGGTCACAACTCATTATGGCTATAATTGAACCCAGAGGGAAGGCCTATTATTACAGAGGAGGCTGAAGCAAAACAAACTCTGTGAAGTTTTTGGTGCTGACATTTTGACAAACCTGTTCCCTGTGTGTCAAAGCCGTGATGTTTAATAGTTGACAATTCCGGGTTTTATCTTATTACTCAATCAAAGGCACGAGATCCAAATTGGCATACATTCTGCTGCCGTCCAGGAGCGTTAGCCACGCTCACGAACAGAGCACTGTTAAAATGACGCACCAAAGTGTTGCGTTTGACCTGTGGGTGTGTCTTTAAAATCACATTAGTGGGATTCTTTGGTGCCCTATGAATTGAAAACCTTTTTCTTTGTGATACCAGCTCTTACCGTGCTGGTATAGTACTCTGAAATAACAAAAGAAACTCTGGGCAAATATTTACTTTTCAAAGCAGAGGAAAATGTGACTCAGCGGGACATGGTTTTGTGCTCATTACTCACACTGGAATAATTGCATCAACAACGTCAACAGGTGTATACTGAGGCCCTGCTTCAGGTAACGCTAGTGGTACTCCATTATATGATTTGGAATGATGGAGGGGGAGGCTCCTTTTTACCATCTGAAGAACATTGCTAAGATCAGAGGAATAGTGTCAAAACCAGACTTAGAGAGACTCATCCATGCATTTGTCTCTAGCAGGTTAGACTACTGTAACGGCCTGTCACTGGCCTTTCTAAACGAGCTGTTAGACAGCTGCAGTACATCCAGACGCTGCTGCTCGAGTCCTGACAAAAACCAGGAAATACGACCACATTAGTCCAGTGCTCCGGTCTCTGCACTGGCTTCCTGTCACTCAGAGAATAGAATTTAAAACAGCTCTGCTTGTGTACAAGTCTTTTCATGGTTTAGCACCAAAGTACATCTCTGACATGTTAGAGTCGTATGAACCATCTCGGGCCCTGAGAACTTCAGGGAGGGGTCTCCTGGTGGTTCCCAGAGTCAATAATAAACACGGTGAGGCTGCGTTTCAGTTTCATGCAGCTAAAATCTGGAACAGTCTTCATGAGGATGTGAGACAGGCCTCAACTCTGACAATGTTCAAATCCAGGCTGAAAACAGCTCTTTTTACCCGTGCATATGAAAACTGAAAGTATTTTATCTGCACTCTTGCCTTTTACTGTCATTGATTAACTTTGTGTTGTTGTTTTATTGATTGATTTTAACTGTTTTCTTGTAATTTTTTCTGCAACTGTGAAGCACTTTGAATTGCCTCGTGTATGAATTGTGCTCTACAAATAAACTTGCCTTGCCTTGCCTTGCCTTCAAGGAACTACTGGTGTAGTATAATTTAAACTCTTTGATTTGTTTCCAAGATTGCCTCTTTAAAGTGTTCCAAACTTGTCCTCAGATAAAATAATTGATGACGATGTAGACTTCACTTTAGTGTGACATAATGGAGAAGATTTTGCTGAACAATATAAGCTTCCAATTAGAGAAACTCAAGATAAATCATATGAGAAATAGCTCTCTTGAAAGGATATCTCAGGGAGAAGCTTCACATCGATGCTTTTCTTTTGGACAAATGACGCTGTAGATCACTGCTCTGCCTTTTATCCTGATGTAAAGTGCAGTTGACTTCACAGAAACACTTCAGTGGTGTTCCGAAGAGGATGAATTGTAGAAGACATGTAGACCAATAACTTATACAGGTATCATTAGCTAATGTTTCGACGGCTCACTTCCTGTGTGTGTGTCTGTCATTAGTCGTTGGTTTTAGTCCTTGTACTTTACCAACTTATGATTGTGGAAGTCAACTGTAAGTTTTTTAGTTACAAGAAGGTTTAGATGCGTTTCGTTACGCGCAAACCTTTTCAAAAGCAGTAGCTCCTCCGGTTAAATCGTGATGTTGTTTGTCACCATACAATTATCTTTTTACAAATGCAGTTACAGCATTGTGAACAAAAGAGGCAAATGTTCAAATTACAGGCTGTGTTGGGAACCACGTCATGGATCATAAAAGGCAAACCTAATATCAGTTACAACAGGGGGGGGCTGATTTTTCCCGCTTTCAAACCGTAAGAGGACAAGGCTCTCATGATGATATCTCCCGCGCATCCCGAAAAGGTTACCCCAGTGGCATTGAAGGATGGATCAAGTCCATGTGTGGACAATTACGAACACCTTATAGCCTTAATACTGCTGTGCCATCTGCAAATACTTCTGTCCACGTTATATTCTGAAAATAAGCTAATCTGTAAAACCAGCAAAAGACGTCTATAGGTGACGCTGAACAAGTCCAAAACATAATGAGGCCAAGGCAAACTTCCCACACGGCACTTTTCGGAGCCTGTAATCAATTTAGCGGTGTTTAAATGGGAAAATCGGCTTAATGGTTATTGGTCAGCACACCTATGTTTCAACCAATGAGAGCCCAGCGCACACAAAAGCCAGATGTCAGTGTGAAAAGGGCAAATGAGCACATTATTTCTGTCAAATGTTTGAAAGAAGTATTTACTGTATAATGTGTGATAATACGCAGCAACCCAACAGTCACCAAAGATAAAAGGTTGTAGTAGCGGTACGTGAGGGAGTTGTAATAGTACACGAGCCATATGTTAGTGAGAATGTGCAGTGTTCACATGCTGCTTGAATTAGACTTCTTTAGCGGTAGATCACGGAGCTGCGCTGGCTGCAGACTGTGGGGTGAGTTTAGATGATTGACTGTCTCTGCCTACTATCTACGGCAGTGGTTCTCAAGCGGGGGGTCGCCAGATCGTATGGGAGGCATATTTTCGATGTAGCTGGAAATGGAATGGAAAACGTGCCCAGTGTGGGTCAGTCTTTGTTTTCTTAGATTTATTGGAAAATGGAGATGGGTTGGCGGTTCGAACCCCGGCTCCCCCAGTGTTTGTATGCACCGGTGTCAGGATTGCCAGGTATCAGACCCCTCTAAAATTACAAAAACACAATTTACTAGTTTACACAGCCACTATACTCCCCCAGTGATGCGGGATAGCTCCTCTTTCACACACACATTTACAGTGCATGCAGCGTCGATTCCTCATAACATGAAAAAGTTGAACTCTGACCATTTAACTGGAAACCCAAAGTGCTCTAGCATTAGCACTACAGATAACAGTGTACTTTTAGCAGCTGCATTTGGTTAGCCCATTAGCCTTTAGCTGGGTTCTGTTTCTCACTGAAATGACCCAGCTGTGAGTACTCAGGCCAGGACACTTTACAGTGTCTGTGTTTCATCTCTTTGACCACACGGTCATTAATTGTGGCAAGGTCTGGTGAAGTGTATGGTATTCATTAGAGAGGTGCCTGAAAGTAAAATTAGCAATATTTCCACAGTTAGTTGACAAAAATATGTTTTTGGCTTTATACGTGTTGACATTTTGTCTGTGTCCTCTAGGAACTTTAAACCAAAAGAACTGGGCTAAGCAGTACCCGTCCTGCAGTAATGCTCGGCAGTCTCCCATTAACATCGAGGAGAGTCTGGCCCAGGTGAAGCTGAAGTATCAGAACCTGAGGTTTGAAGGATGGGACGCTCTGACCTCCGACAGGACCAACATCAAAAATGACGGCAAGACCGGTGAGAAACTAGAACACTTTTTAGTACATCCAAGAGTACAGGGCTTTGTGAATTTGGCCCCAGTGAGTACAGTGATTGAAATTTAGGAAAACGTGAATGTGTCCTCGTTTGTTTTACAAAATGTGCTCCTGTGCCATTTTTCAACCAAACTCTTGTCGAAATTACGACTGATAGCAATTTTTCATTACCAAACCATCTTTTCATGTTACATTTTGTTAGACAGTCGCACTTGCTCTTCATCTCCTTACACTTAGAGTCTTTTGTGAGCAATGAGGTCTTGGTTCTCCATTGCCCTGTCCTACTAAACCAGATACAGTTACCGCCCGACAAAAGGAAGAGCTCTTTTCTATATTTACTGTGAGTGGTGTGACACAGTGAACTACAGTGTGCATTCACCGCTATTCTTAGAGGAACTGTAGACGAGAATCCACCTTTTCTCTCCCGAACGCTGCGCTCTTACACGTTTTGGCAGCAGGAATAAGAGGAGCAGTGTAGTAGTAGTTGTCCAAATGCCAGACGCTCCAAAGACTTTATTGATAGAGACGTTGGGTGGACAGTTTGAAGTCAATTCGAACTGACAGTACGTAAAAACCTTTCACTGTAATTTAACTAGTGGGTACGGTGAAGGGTTAGTCTCAAGCAAAAGAGGCAAGGAAAGACAAGTATATTAGTTTACACAAAGTAATTCAAAAAGCTTTAGAGAAAATGAGTTAAAAATAGGCTTCATGATATTGTACTTTGGGAATGGGTGGGCCATATCGTATCGCATATCGTTAACATGATATAATTTTTTGATATCGTTGTTAATTTTTACTAGGAAATTAGTATGGCACTCAATTCTAAATGTAAATATTCATATTCTTACAAATTTACCAAGTTAGAGTTAGTTTCTACTATTTGCAGCATTAGTTCTTCTGAGAATGTCTTCCATATCCAGTAAAATTGGTACTGTGTGATATCCTTAACTGGATCAACATCAATCAAAGTGAATCGTGAATTGTGAATCGAATCGGGCCCTTGTGAAGTGAATTGAATCGATTTGGGAAGTCCGAATCGACCAGCTCTATCTGGGAGATAAGAAGGCAGTGCAGAGACGTGAGCACTGGACTAATATAGTATGCGCTTAGTTTAGTTCTAAAGTTTAAAATAAAGGCGGATGAATTATAATATAACCCTGTGACAATCTGCCAGCTTGGAGAGATGGTTACATGGTGATTACTTTCTCACCTACTTCTTCTATTGGTCAGCATCCAAAAAATACTGACTGAACAGCAGCCAAATTTAACCAATCACAGTGAAGAGTGAACACTTCCTCTGAGAGTTGATTAAATCGTGACAAAAATCATGATATTATGCCATATTGCCAAGCTGAAGCCTCATTTAATACTGTCAATCATCCATCCATCCATCCATTTTCTTCCACTTGTCCGTTGCCGGGTCGTGGGGCAACTGTTGGAGCTGCCCAAATCACATTGCACCGGCCCCTATGGCTCCTCCTGCAGGTGGTGGGTCCACAGAAGGACGGCCTCATGGTTCTAACCGGGCCTGTTGGTCTCTCATACAGAGCTTCTGAACCGCTCTTTGTCTGACCCGTCACCTAGGACCTGTTTGCCATGGGAGACCCTACCAGGGGCACGAAGCCCCCGACAACTTAGCTCCTAGGATCATTCGAGTGCTCAAACCCCTCCACCACGTTAAGGTGGCGGTTCCAGGAGGGGACTGTCAATCATGTTTAACATATTTTTGCCGGTTTAGACTTTAACTTCTGCTTTATTCCCGGTTTAGACCTGGTTCCATTTTAGATTTGCCCCGGTCTGGTTTAGTCTTGTATCCATGTGACGGAGAGGCAGTTTGAGAAAGTGCAAACAACGCTGTCAACACGTCTGAATTAGAGTCATGTCCAGTCAATGTTTGTCATTCTTCAGGAAATGAGATTTCACAAATGAGTGTCTGAACCAGGAAGGTTGTTGACGGGGCACGGAATTATTTTTACAGTGAAAAGTGGGTGTGATAATAAGGCTTTTTCGCAGATCATCGTTCGACATACTGCAATACAATTTTGCAACGTCATATCACCCCCTATCCATATCCGTTGTCTTTTTCGTTTGTTTTTGATCCACACTGGGCGGACTTTAAGGTAAAGATGAAAGCCCGGAATGGCCTTCCACCTGAAGCAAACCATCAAAGCGGCTTCACCCTTTGTTGGGGAGCGACCGAACAGAAAGGCGGGCCCTCACAGAGAATCCCGCTGTTGACTGTCCCATTGTTAGCCGTCCTATAAGTGCATTTATGAAACATTGTTCTCTGTGTAGCAGCTTCTGTGGCTTCGTCCATCACTGCCACACACCTTTCATGTATCTTCAAAGCACTAAGCAGGAGGTTTACCACAGGGTTACTCGTGTTACATGTCCCCAACAACAAACTGAAAAGTTACTTCTAAATCAGAGGTAGGAATTGGTTTTTGTTTCTTCCAATATCAAAAGACATGGGGCCGACCTCCCAATCGTGTTGTACATCATATATGACCAAAGAAAACAGGGGGTCTGGGGGGGCGTCCCCTATGAAATTTTTATAGGAGTTGTTTGTGTTTTCAGCATTTACATATTACTTCAACTTGTATTTATGCTCGGACGTGTGTAAGAATAATAAATACTATACAATCGTCTCGTTGCCTTCCTGTGATCTAAATACTTGAGTACTTTTGAGGACGTAAATAGTTGCAGTAGATTCATCATACAATTACAAAGGAACTGGTGTAAAGTGTAAACATTAACTGATTTATGCCTCTGTTCAGATCATTTTATCACATTTTCTTTCACATTTATTTCAGTGGCTGTGAACGTAGACGGAGAGTTTTATGTGAGCGGTGGCGGTCTGCCGTTCAGCTTCAAAGTGGGGCGCATCACCTTCCACTGGGGCACCTGTAACGCCACTTCGGTCGGCTCTGAACACAGCCTGGATGGAGCTAAATATCCTTTGGAGGTATTTTATTAAAATTCAAATGTATGCATAACGGGCCCTAACACTGACTGTAGCTCTTCCAAAACCACTCTTAAAGGCCCTATACCTGATTTTCACAACAAAACTCATTTCCAACATTCCAAATTCTTCACAGGGATGAGTTTATTGGTATGTACGATTGTATGTCATAAAGTGTTTCTCAAGGGACCAATTTTTCATTTACTTCAACCACTTCCAGTCACTACTTTCATTTGCGAGGTTGGTGGAGTCTTATAGTCCAAGTGTAGGTGATCCGATTTCTTAACCCCAACAGATTGCAGTACTAGATAAACATGGAGTTGCTTTTATACGCACGCCTAAGCTTCGCATTTACAGCGCGTCTCTCATATATATGTAACTTCATAACATATATAACACCAGACTCTGTTTGTGTGCTTCTTCTTCTTCTTCTTCTCCAGATGCAGATTTACTGTTTTGACCCGGACCGTTTTGACTCTGTGGATGAGGCCATTAAAGCGGGGGGCAGGATCACAGCGCTCGCCGTGCTGTTCGAGGTGTGTGTGTGTGTGCGTGTGTGCGTTTGTATGTATCTCTGTGTGTGCGTCTGCGCGTATGATGTTTCACAGGCAGACGATCATGTTTCCTGATAAGATTGGGATCACTTACGGCCTGTTCAGAGCCGTGTCCTGGAAACTGGAGTGTGCCTCTTTACATGAGGAGATAGTTTACAGCACAGGGCAGGGGGAGATCATGGATTTGTTACAGTCCGTTACAGTCTGATGAGTTTTTTTAGGGGGGGTGTTTGAGTCACAGGCGGTTTTGATTAAGGCCTTCAGGATCAGGTTATGCCACTAGTTTTTGTGTGGATCTACTGTATATTTTGGATCTTTGGCTCTTTATGAGCTATATGAAAGTTTCGCTACTTCTTCTGGAGTAATTTAATTCCATTCATTCAGAACATACATCAATGAGGGGTCAATTATGCAACTTAAACATTGCCCACGTTTTAAAGTGACAGTCTGTAAGTTTAAATGTTTTACAAATTTGATTTAATTGACCGCCTGGGTCTGAAATTTGATGTAACATAAGTCATATTAAATATAAATCTTTTTTCTTAAGTCCCTCCTTTTACTGAACATTAATCAGAATCCCCGGGATACCACTTTGACCAATGAGGCGAGCTTTTCCTGTGAACTGGCCCGTCAGGTCCAATCAGGAGAGAGGGGGAGGATTATTTACTTTTGAAAACTCTCTGCGCTTTTTAGAACACTCAAAGACGCTTTACATTGCACTATTCATTCACTCCATACTTGGTGCTGGTAAACTACTATTATAGCCACAGCTGCCCTGGGGTAGACTGACGGAAGCGAGGCAATCAGTCTCCGCCATCGCCCCTCCGACCACCACCAACCACTCACTCACACACTACATTCGCCAGTCTTTCTGGTGTTACTAAACGGTCTCCCATCCAAGTACTGACCAGGCCCTTCCCTGCTTAGCTTCCAAGGTCTGACGGGATTGGGCAGAGCAAAGGCCTGCTCTCACCATTGTCCAAACTAGTGGTTTTCTGGTCCTCACTTTGCAAACTTACAGACTATCACTTTAATGATTTTTGCCAAGATGAAAACCTCTCGCACTTGTCTAGTACATTTTTACTTCTGCTTTGCTTGTGATGCACTGGACCTGACTTACAACACTAAGCTTGACTGAGTCTTCATGCTTTTTTTTTTTTTTTTTTTTTTTTTTCCAGGGTTCAAACCTGTGCATATTTCTGTTTGTGCTGCGTTTAGTCACGTTGCCTTTGGGTGCAGCGCTTCGGTAGGCAGGGGCCATGTTGGAACACACTCCAACATGTGAAACGTGAAGCTGCAGGCTGTGGGGGCTCTTTGGGCGGAGAGCTGGGTGGGATATGGAGAACAATAAAAAAATATTGGGCATGTTTCTAATAGACTCAAGTCATTTCGGATTTTTAAGTTAATATTGAGCAGTAATTCTCCACAGAGACCGCACGATGGTTTATGGTTTAGGCCAAAATCTGGTCCACATTATCAGAGCCGTCCCTTCATCGACATATTTCTGACCTTAAATTGTACTTCATATGTGTCCTCATTCTCATTATGCTACTAATGGTTATCACAGGCTGTAGAAAATATTGATTTATAACACTAAATGCGCCTTAAAATGTTTTTGCAGGGTTTTAAGGTCAGCTTTGGTCAGTCGCTTTAATGTGAATTGATTTTTGATTTGCCGTACTGCCTTTCATCTTCACAAACCCCTGGAAATGTCAAGGAGAAAAAGTGAAATGGCAAAATGTTTGGCTGAAATCCCTGAATTTCAAGTAGTTCTTTTAAACTTGTAAGCACGCACTGTCTTTAAACTGAAAGACGCTCAGTTGCATTTCTACTTTTTCCTCTTTTTCCTTAGAATTTTTTTACTTGTGATCTTGCCTTTAGCATATTTGTTCAAGGACATCTGTTCAATGCTTAGTCCTGCTCCTTCATTCATGGGTAGAGGTCATGCCGTTTTATCAGAAAAGCACATCCAAACATTGATATTTGATTGGTGTCTTTTTTACCATTAGAATTTATTATTTGGGACAGTTTTATGGACAGGACGGGTGTTTTTTTACCTAATTTTGACGCCACTGTATAACAATATCCTGATCATAGCTATTTTCCTAAACGCTCCAGAAGATTGTGAAAGTGTTTAGTACCTGTCACTCGATGCCAGCACAACCGCATGACAACACGTTTTGTTTGTTTCTGCTCACTCTCAGAAATCCTTTTTTTGCGGTTATGTATTTAGTCGAAATGGCGTGCGTTACACGTATTAGACATGCCAAGGCCTGACCTAACTAAGGTCTTCTTTCATCACATTGTGTGAGTCACTGTTGTTTGCCAGAGTAAATTACTAATGTGGAACAAAGAGAGTGCATTTTAACCATCTAAGTCATAACCTATAGATGTGCATAGGCATCGACTGCTTGGTTTATTCATTTATGTATTTCTTTCACAAATTTCCATTATAAATCTAAAGCAATGTCTGAAAACCCCACTTGAGCTCAGGTGAGGTGAAAATGCCTTTAATACTATGACCCAAATACTAAAAAAGAAAAAAAGAAGAAGCAATTTCAGAGGGGCATTGGAAGCCTTTTAGTGGCACATTATCAAGCGGAAAACATGCAGAAATATTCTGGAGCAAATCCCTGAAAACAATCAAATTTGCCTGTTTGTCCCAAAACACGCATCTCTGAGTTAGAGCAGCAGTCTCCCAATCACAACCCAATTTAATTGCTAATGATTTTGAATAAATTTTGTGCTTGGCAACTGAAAAAATAACTTTCCCTGTTGACAGACGAGCTCCGAGGACAACATGAACTACATCCCAATCATCGACGGCATCAACAGCGTCAGCAGATACGGTGTGTTGCCACTACTACTAAACTACTACTACTGTGTTTTTTTCCACGAGTATCCTAATTTGGAATCTCTGCTTATCTTTGAACCGCTGCTTTATTATTCAATACAACTATGTCTGTATCACAATATCCCCTTCCGTTTTTCCTCCCATGCGCAGGTAAAAGCAGTGAAGTGTCTCCGTTCGCTCTGCGTGGCCTGCTGCCCAACTCCACGGATAAATACTTCATTTATAACGGCTCGCTGACCACGCCCCCCTGCAGCGACACGGTGGAGTGGATCGTCTTCAAGAACACCGTGTCCATCTCGGATGAACAGGTTGGACAACACAACACAGCACAACACACTGAAAACGGCGCATATTTCGTCAGGAGGCTGGAAGTGCTTTTTGTTATCACTTTGTTTTTATATTGTTTTGATGCGGCAATGCCAGAGATTGTTTTCCTAGGCTCCCAAGAGATTTCCATCACAGACACAAGTTACTAAGCTGTCATCTGTAGGTTGATTGGAAAAAACTGGTTAAAATGAGCACCAAATGTATTGTATATTCCTCAAACTGCCTTCACTCTGTGCTGTGAGGAGCCTCATTTTGTGCGTGGCAAGCTTTATAAATGAGGCCCCTGGGTTGCATCTCAGACTCTGATAGTTCATTTTGTTGGCAAGGCTACTGGCAGGGTTGAAGTTGTAAGCCCACCATGACGATTTAGAGAAGGGTTTTCTTTCTCCACACGTCTCTCAAACCATTTCGTCTCTTTGCTGAAATTCTGACCTTACAATCATCAAAAGTGATGTTGTACTTCTGTATATTTCAAAAAATGGTCAATTATGTGTTATCAGACCAGTTTAAAGACATAAATCAAACCTAACATTCAACGTTTTTTCACCCAAGATCTTTCTAATTTTACTCAAGTCATGTTTACTTTTACTCAAATATATAAATGACGTGCATATTATTATATTTTTTTCAACCACTCTCTCTCTCTCTACTGTTCGGTAGCAGAATGTCAGGCTTTTGTTCCGTTTGAAAGCACGGATGAACACAATTATCAAAATGTCCGTAAACAACCTTTTGGAGACGCATTCATTGTGCTGAAAGGGTGCATTATCATACCGGTGCATGCCAAAGAGGAGAAGGGAGAGGCAGTGCTTCGGGCTGTCTGTGTGTTGGGGAGAATCTACCCCGGGGCGGCCCGAGATTGACACTTATATACAAGCAGTCATTACTTCAAACAGATATTTCCCCACAAAGGGCCTTTACACGTTCAAAAAGGTTTCTTGCGCAAAAGGCTGGCACCCGAAAAGCATGTGATATTCAAAGGCATGAAAGGAATAGGCTCGGCTCTGCGGTGGTTCGGGAGCGTTCATTTGCAACAATTACAGTCACTGGTACGGAAACAGCAGGTGAAAGCTTATCCCAGGAACAGTAAAACACTGTAATCTTTGCTAACATCTATGTCTCGAGGTATTTATCCAAAACAAATGGAGTTGTAATGATTTTTGACACGTCTAATTCTGTAAGTGGGGTGTTAGCAGCATATTGTGGTCGATTTTAGCCCCGTACTTAAAGATGCACTATGTAACTTTTTATGTGAAAAAAAAAAAAAACTTGATGTTGACCTTTTAGTCACTCAGTGGCGATATAGGTGCGGCATGGCGCCTTTGCTTTCCCTCACAGTGGTCTCCTTGACGCTCTAGAATCAATTGTTTTTGGGTTTCTGACAAGTTTCAGGTACGAACCCCTAAAAACGATCGATCCTGTAGCGTCATAAAGTCCACTGTGAGGGAAAGCAAAGGTGCCAAGCTGCACCCATGACGCCACTGAGTCACTAAAAGGTCTTTTATGCACAAATATTAAGATTTTTTTTTTTTCACTTCAAATTGCATAAAGATGACAACATTAGATTTTAAGCAAACCACAAATCCATTCAATATTTAGTATCAAATATATTGTGTAAGTGTAATTTTCACGTGTTTGTGTACTCGCGCGAGAATTCAGGTTAAGAAGTTTAGATTTGTGGTCAATTCCATTCATGCAGATAAAGAAAGTAACAGCCTCAGTTTAAATTTTTAATGATAATAATAACTGGGACTTTCCCGTGTCTGACTTCAACATAAAATCTGACTCAAGAAGAGCTAATCGTCACAGAAAAATAAGTTATAACATTTGTGTCAAGGCACGCGTTCTCATTTCAGAATCAATTTGTGCTTCCACATGTTCTTCCATGATTAACAGATTGTACATTCGTATCCCATATGTTCCAATTATTACAAGTCTCTTTCTCGTACGACAGGCCTGAGCTGGTCTACACATACCTTTCCTTTTCTTCTTCTGCCAATTTTAACAGCTTCACCCACGACTTTCACAAACAACTAATGTTTTTTTCCTTCTGTTTGGATCTGGAGTCGAGCGCTGCAGGGGCCTGACTCACCTGAGCGGGATCAGGGGAGGCCGCGCTGCAGTTTTTGGCGATTCTACGCCCATTGACTTACTACTACTATACAGAAAATGCCTAGTGATTGTTAGAACGTGCATTGTGGGCTGCCAATTAGGATAAACACAAAACTTCAATCTGCGTAACATTTCACATTAATAATGCTTTTCGTTTGTCAAAGTGATACTGCATCACTGCATTATTTTGAATCTTTGTTCATTCTTCTGTTGATCTCTTCAGCTGGAGGTCTTCTGCGAGGTGATGACCATGCAGCAGGCCGGATACGTGATGCTGATGGATTACCTTCAGAACAACTACAGGGATCAGTCAGAGCAGTTCATGGGGCAGGTCTTCTCCTCCTACACCGGTATCGAAGAGGTCCACACGCCCGGTAACTCAACGTCTATCTGTACCCTACTAGTTCTGCTGATGAGAAGTCCGTTTAACTGGAGGACCATTTTGACCTGTTTAATATAAGTGCGAATATTGATCATTGGTCATGACATCACTCTTCATTCAAGCAGATTATAGAGACAAAACAAAGTACGAGCCAGTGATGAATTAAAACAGGAAAGGCACTTGCACAGGAAGACATAGCTTATAGCATTATTGTCTATATTAAGCCCTAAAGCTAACAACAAATTCTCAGACCCGACACTGACTGCGTGGCCTGTTGCTAGTGAAAACAAACAGATAGGCTAACAAAAGCACTGAGCAAATCCACTTTATAATATGTTATGTGATTTCATCAGTTCAAAAATATCTCCCCATTTGGAGTGAAAAATTCCCAGCATAACACAATGACTAAGTATTTATAACTAACATCATTTTCTTACTATCGACATGTTTTTATACCTTTATTAATATCTATTTAGAACATATTTATGTCTGTATCCAGTGGAAGACAAAGTGAATACAGGCTCGTTCTGTGCAGACTAATTAAAGCCTAAATGAAACGGAGACATAAGTGGGTCACAATGATGTTGTATTGACTGCAGGATAATGGCCTGGATATGTTCAGCCACATCGATTCAAGCAAATGTCGATTTTCATTGCTGAACTGATATGAGCTGGTGCCAGTCAATCACCAGAATAGGGACAGACAGCTCAAACGAAAAAGGCACAAATCAAAAAATTGATTTTGACAAGGACACTCTGAGCGTCACTTACAGCACGAATTCAAAGCTGATGGCTCAAGTACACAATCAATCAAAAATGTATTGTAGTTTATGGCATTTGTCTTATCTTACACTGCCCTCTGGTGGCAAAGCACTCGGCTTGCTCTTGTGTGCGGTTGCAAAATGTCAAAGTGTAGTTATCAGTTTAGTTTTTCTTTGAATTTGATATAAATGTAGGCGATCCATGAGAAAATCTTTTTTTGTTTTGTTTAAATGCAATGTATGTAACCTCTTTACCCCCACCTGAACCGAGCACATTTTCTGCTGTTTGGCTTTACCCCTAAATAGCAACAAAAACACGACAAAAAAGTGACAAAAAAGCGGCTAAAGAGCGACAAAAACGTGCCGCAAAAGCAACAACGACACCGTTTTTTTTAAAGCGGCAAAAACAGGGCGATGAAACAAATAAGCCACAAAAGAGCGACAAAAAAACGTGACAAAAAAGCAATGTAAACACACGGCAAAAAAGTCAAAAAAGCAACAAAAAAAGATGAAAAAGCAACAAAAACATGACAAAAAAAATCTACAGAAACGCAACAAAAACACTTTAAAAATGTGACCCCCAAAAAAAGCAGCGACAACGCAACAAAAAAGATACGATCCGTTTTGCAGGTCTTAGCTTTCAAATGAGGCGTCACCCTGGCCTATAGCCTGCAAGCTCCAGTTGAGAAGCTTTTAGATTTGGGTAAAGCTGAACTGGAGAATATGCGCTCGGTTAAAGCAGGGGGTAAGAGGTTAAATTTGCCATTCATACAATGTATTTCTCATACACTGCCCTCTGGTGGCAAAAGTGTGCACGACATGCACCTGTTGATACCACACCATAACTTTTTTTGTTAATTTCCCGCCTTTGTTTCCAGTGTGCAGTTCAGAACCGGAGAACATCCAGATAGTACCGTACAACCTGAGCAGTATGCTGGTGATGTGGGAGAGACCCCGGGCTGTGTACGAAGCCAGCATCGAGAAATACTCCGTCAACTACTGGCTCGCAGACGCCGCCTACCCAACTCCCACTGAATACCTGACCGACGGAGACCAGGATGTGGTATGGGACACACTTTTAGGGCTACATATTATTATACATTAATGTAGTCAGACATGAATATTTACTTGGATCTAACTCATCCAACTCTCATACTTGCAGGGCGCCATGTTGGATAACCTGTGGCGAACACGAGCTACATAGTCCAGGTGGTGGCGGTGTGCATTAACGGTCAGTACGGCCGAATGAGCGACCCTCTCAAGGCCGTGATGCCCAACGAGGACCCGGGTAAGAAACGCCAAGCTGTGAGAGGCAGAGGGAGGCTCAGTTACGGTTAGTTTAGTCGATAGGAATAGAATGCGAAGTAACCGATTTATAACGGCAAAACGTCAACCCTTTTTTTGTTGTTGAAGCAACGGCGTTTCCCACACATTTTCTTGTACTTTCTTGAATGTTTAAACCCTCTTCCTTCATTCGCCACAATCATTTCCTCTCACCCTCAATCACTGTGCACCCTTCTCCCATTATAAAGGTCTATGCACTCTTAATGTCAAACACAGCCACTTGATGTTCTTCTGTCTTACAGTGTTGTATGTCTTTTTATAAACTTTCTTGGATGTAAGTAGTATTTCCATTTAAGTGAAGCTTTGCGTAGATGTCACTGTTGTTTCCTGTCACCAACTTAAAAGTTTTCATTTTGTGGTGTCTGTTTCTTCTGCCTGTCACAGTAAGACTTACTGTATGTTTGCATGTGAACTTCAATCTATGCAATTTTAGAGCTGTACAGCCATGACCAATGCACGCCATGTACGTAAAGCTTCATCTGAATAAAATGCCTTGCCATAAAATTGACCTTTTTAATATTTATTTTGGAAACAGCCTTCACTAATCCAACTACAGTATTTAGCTTATTTTGAAGATACAACTTCAGTTTGCACGAATGAAAAATAAACAGTATCTCTATTTAGCTCCGACAGTCCAAATGACAACGAGATGCTGCAGCACATAGGGCAACAACAAAAAAGATTAAACTAATGCTAAACATTGGAATTTAAAATTACATGACTAATTCAGTGCATGTGTAAAATACTGTAGTGCCAATGTCTATACTGCAGGGCTAAGCTGATACATAGGCTGCTTTATTCATCTTTGGCTTGTTTTCTAATGTCTTTTTATACAGTGGCATAAATTGTAAGTCACAAATACATAATTCCACCAATGTCTTCCCTCGTTTCCATTTCATTAAACTCTCATTGACATCACCTCATGCTTCACACCCCTCTCCATGACGTGAGCCTCAGGTAAGAGCCTCCCCCCCATTGATCATGTGTGCCATCAGTCTGCTCTCAGCATTTGCAAGTAACTGCCTCTGATGCAAATATTTGGGTTTGTAAATTGGACTTTTAAGTAATTAATTGCAAATGCTATTTTTTAAGGACTGTTGTGAACGTTTGAAGATATTTCCATGCATGAAAAACATGTTTTTTTTGCATGTGATTTTGTTTTTTTTTTTTTGTTTAAAGTTTGAATTTCACACACAGCTTCTCCTTATTTGTCACTAACCCATTAGTAGGATTAGGTTTGACAGAATAAAAATACTATATTTTTTCATATTGTTTTTACCTGTGTGTGCTTTACTGAGGCTTCAGTTTGACACTTTGAATGAACTGAAAGTGTTCTTATCTAAATTATAAATACTATGACCTGTTTACCTCAGTTACTAATTATTCTATTTGCCTTTTTTCAGATAACACACTTATTTCCAATTCTGATCATTTTGATGAAGACGTGAGTAATCTCATAGTATAATATTATATTCTGTATAGCCCATGAAGCAATGTTTAATACATTATCATTACTTTTTTTCTTTACTAACAGGAAGACTACAACCCTGATTTGTCCTGGAACGATTCAGTTGAAAAGCAGGATAATGGACTGGCCTTAGTGCCCACAAAGTCTCCAAGCACAACAACCACAGAATCTCCACGTTTACCGCCTCCTGGCTTCAAGACTACCACAGCTGAGCCAAGATGGAGAAGTACCACTACAGATGCAGGAACTAAATCCACCCATTCAGCTCATGTGACCTCCAAAAAGACTGCACACCACAGTACCACCACCCAACCACCAGAGGGCACTGTGGCATCAGAAAACCGGGGAAGAATGCATTTCGCGCCTATGGATCGCACTACTTTGAAAACTACAGCCGCTCACACTACCACGAGGCCTTGGTACTCGACTAAGGCCGAAGTGGATAGCAGCCTTCAAATACCAAAGCATGTTACACACCGAGTTAGTAGTTTTAGTTCGACAACCACAACTGCTACGTCTCTTTTCACCAGTCCAAAGACTAAAACAAGAAAAGGTTTAGTTCCAGTTACAAATAAGACGTACGACGATTTGAGCACTACGATTGCTTCTTCGGTTTTCACCAGTCCAAAAGCAAAAGAGGGGGAAGCTGGTCATTCGAACACTACAACCGATACTCCAGAGACACGCTATGCTAGCAAAACAACTAGCCCCAGCAGAACGACTGCGTCTTCACCGTTTGTCAAATCTGCAAGAGATCGAGGGCTCCTACGTCCCGCGAAAGATGGACCCAGACGAAACGCAAGTATGTCCACAACGACTGAACCCCTTCCCACTTTCCTCCAAGAAAACTCCACTTCCCGTAACGCCTCATCCCTCCAAGAAAACGACACTCCCCTTGACACCTCTTCAACACAAGCACCTTCTATCCAACCTACAGCTTCCCGTCCAAATTTGTCCACCCCCACACCTTCCTTTGGCACCTTCACAGACTTAAAGACTTCGCAGCCCAATGGTGAGACCCTCTCTGTCCCGTTAACCCCTGCCTCTACCCCCTGTCCCGGCGGTGTGCACCCCTCCGCTTGCCTGCATGACCTTACTGCTACTGCTGCTGCACCCACCCTTTTCCCCTCCGGTTTTTGGCCTGTATTGTCTCGTCCACCTTGGATTCCCACGCCTCCACCCCTGCGCTTCTTGCTTCCTCCTCGCCTTATCCCGCTTATCCCTCTTTCAGTTCCAAAACAGAACTTTCCTCTCTTGATGTTGGGTTTTCTGTTTCTACGCGTGACCAATCGACATTTAGCCAAACCCCTCCTTTAAGACATGTTTCCGATGCTGTTGAACCTTCGGAATCCAGCTGGTCACTTTCTACCGCGTCTATTAGCCCTACTCTGCAACCCTCGGTCGTTTGTCGAGCGACTTCACTCTTTTCGGTAGCTCTCCTGGGATGTCTCCTCTCCTGATGATTCCAGATATGCCACGGGAAGCAAAATAGACTCTTTCCTTCGAGACGTCAGCGGTGATGGCTTTCCTTCAGTCAGCGATGCCGACGATTTATGCAATTGCTCATTGGAGCCCTCCGTGTCTGCTTCTGGGTGCATGCCTCTTCCCATTTTCCCCTACCATCTTCAGCTTTGGATAGCTTGCAGGTCTACTCTAGCGTCGGCGTTTTGGCGACCCCTGGTGTTGGTTTGGACCATTTCACAGTTCTGGTTCTGTAGGGAATTCTCTAAGCTCTACTGTTCCTATCATTCCAACAGTCTCTTCAAATGTTGTCCTAGCCAGTCAAAATGACCTGCCCATTTCTGTTACAGCCACAAAGTCTGGCCCTACCGTTTCCTCGTTTTCAGACGGGACATCTCCTATATCTTCCTCCCCTAGGACAACTCCTACAACTCTAGACACTAGTGGCGCATCTGGGTCGGCCAGTTTTCCCGATTCACCCGAAGGCATCGACCAAGAATGGGACAGGGTTCAAAGCTCAGCATCTGGAGAAGACAACCTCACTCATTCCAGCAATGCAGCGTCACCGTCCCGCCAGAGTTCACCACTTCTTCAGGCTCGGGTCTCAGTCTGGACGATTTGGAAGACCGCACCTCTGCATTTTATTTTGAGACCGGAAGCGGTAGTGCAATCGGATCACGGGATACAGGAAGCGGGTCGGGTCCGACTATCTCTGTGGTGACAACTGTGGATTTGCCCCGAACGCTGAATGGTGCAGAGGAAGAGAGCGGTTCGGGGCAAGGGGAGGGCCTCTATGACAACGAGACCTCTTCGGACTTCAGCCTGGTAGACCGGGGCGAGAGGGAGCCTGAGCAGGAGGAGCCAGTAGCAGGTAAAAATATTTTGATCCGAATCCATGTAACCTCTTCATCTTCAATGGAGGAATCATCATCAAGAGTTCTGGACGACTAACCAACCATCTACAAACAACATCTCATTTTCTTTTTACTTTGGGTGCATTTTTACTTTTAACAGAACCATGGCTCAAACTCTTCAGTATTTACTCCATTCTTTCCCTTTACTTTGTGGCTTTTCTTATGAACTAATTTAGTGCGTGTATGTTTGCATGACTATCTTAATTTAGCATGTAACATAGTGGCCTCCTTGTTATTGGTATTATTTTGGTTTGTGATATCTTCATATCCGTAGCACACTGCTTATGTATCACATAGAAAAAGTCTTTCATTTATACTCCGAGTAACCCTTAAGGGTTAACATTTTAAGGATCTTAGTATGTAACAGAATACCTCGGTTAGCATAAAATTTGCAAGAATTCACCTTGCAGGCAAGATTAAGTAACCCCTACTTCAAAGTTACTGCAGATTATTTAGAAAGTGATAAACTCAGATTTATAAGTATTCACTAGAGTGTTGAGTTTCTTTTATATACTACACCCTGTTTTTTTTTTTTTTTTATCTGAAAGGATTCCCCCTGAATACTATATACTCCTGGTGATTTGTAGATGATGGCATGTGCACTAAGTACAAAACTGATAGAAATATTGTTTTCTGTTTTCATATTGAACTCATATTGAAACAACCATGCTTTGATATTTTGATAATATTTTATCAAAAAATAATGTAAAAAAACAAGTGTTTCACAAAAAAGGACATATATCATCATGAATATAATTTTGCTATATATTGTCGATTTTTGATAAATAAACCTGATATTCCAATAATGATAATTTGATAATATATTGCACAGCCCTAGCGTATATATTTTCACTATACCTGATTCACCATAGTCTTACTTTATGTTTTTAACTTTCTAACATGCTACAGTTCCCCATGTTGGCCAGTAGAGGGCAGCAGAACCCCAGCTAAACAATAATCTATCCAGTTCAGTGAACACACCTTCCAATGTAGTCTTTTCCATTCACCAAATGTCACTGTCACAAATCAGATGCAGGAAACTGTAAAGCAACTTTGAGTGTTAGATAAGATAAATGCCTTTTTTCAGCCTCTCTCTAATTCTCTAGTTCATTATAGTCTCAACACAAAATCTTTACCATTGGATGCTTTTAACACGCCAGTTTAAACTCCGGTTATAAATAAGATATGTTTCTAAACTCAAACTGCACTGGCATTGTTCCATGTTGTTTTGATTCAAGCACTTCATTAATTTCTAAAAGCTTTGGAAAAGTTTGAAGTGAAAATAACCCATTGATACGTAAACCATTTAAAGAAGAAGGTCGATTAAAAGGATGCTCTCTCTTTTGGCAATGGAATTGCGTTGGCCTCTATAAGTTTACTTTTCTGTTTACTTTGACTTTTAATGGCTTTAATTTTACTTTTAATGACTCTTTTTCACTTTTTCAGACTTTATAAACTATTCAGAACCACTTGTGCAGCAATTCAAAGATGTGTCCAATGCAGATGTGTGGAAACAAAATAATTACAGTTTCAATGTTTTCAGTCACTCTTAGAAAATAAGCAGCACACTTTCTAAAGCACACTAACTTCTGAATTTCAGTCAGACTCCATTTGAGGGAGCACTGTATCAGCAGAAATCACCTTTTTCCACCTGGACTTTAAAAAACAAAACAAAATGTAACCTCAATTGTCTTTGAGAACTACTACTTATTTACTTTATTCTAATACGTTCAGTTGACAAACTTCCCTGCCACACCAAATAGACACCAACAGTGCTATTTTTCCAAAGGTTTCTGACAATAAAGATGTCAATTATTTTTTCATCTATTATAATTACCTGTAATTAAAAGCTTATACAGTATGTCATTCTGTTTATTAGGTGACATGCAGGGTGGCTTTAGGCCAGGGGTTACTAAATACTTCATCACAGATAATTAAATCACTGTTAATATCTCACTGTAAGGCTTTTACATCAAATGTTAAAGGCACTTTACTTGATTTTTCTTCGAGTAATGGAACGGAATTTTTTTGTCCTCCTTTAATATTTGTAAACTCAGACAATTGTTGGAAAAACACTGTGCAATTGATACAAATGCTTGTGTGTTTTCATAAACTTGCCAGTTAGTTTTGTAGCATTTCTGTGAAAGTGACCCTGAGAAGTGACCCTGCAAGTTGTGAAATGTGTCTATAAAGTCGGCCGTGTTAAGAATTGAAATGCTACAAATGTTAGAAAAAGTAATGAATGACTGTGGACCACAACAAACATTTACATTTAGTGGCTTCCTCTTTCATTCTTTGTAAAATAAAAAAAATAGGCCTACATAAATAAATCAGGTATAGGGCCTTTCAGTGGTTTTATCCCTGTCTATAGTGTCTCAAAAATATATTGTCTTTTCCTCCCGAGTTGTACTTCTCCGTGACAAGGATTGAATGCTGGTAGAAAGTGCAAAACGGTTTCATTATGAGCTAAACACGACCGGCCCGGGTATTGATTGAAAAGAGACAACCTTTTCATGAGCAGCGCCCACCAGTCAAGGCTAATCTACTGTATGTTAGTTTTCCATATTGGTTCGCGGATTATAAAGGAACAAAGAGACATTTTTTGGGGTCAGATAGGAGGCAAGTTTTTCATGTCTTCTCATTCAAAGATACATATACGGTGGAGCTTGACACCATCTATGCTTTGTCAGTGTGCCGTGTGACCCTGCCGGATCGGTGACGAACCTTTGATTAAGACACATTGTGGTGGTGCGGTGCTTTTAAGTGGCTCAGTGCAGGCTCTGAATGACGACGTTACTGTGGCTTGTTTGGATGTTGGGAACTTAATGCATTTCATCTCCCTCTCTGCAGTCTTTTCAGAGTGACACGCTGTAAGAGTTATATACCGGCTAGGTTAGGGTTTAGCCAAATGTGTTCCTGTTGGTGCTCTTTATATTCACAGATGATTAGGATTCGCTTGGTATAATTATATTTATTTAAGTTTTTAAATCATAACTCGTTTTATATATGTTTTCTTTTTTATGGACACTTTCATATATGAAAATCCTGTATTAATGAGTGAACCTGGAAATTGATTTATAATGGCAGTAACATTAGCATCGCTATATCAAGAAGATAATTGATTATAAATATTCGCTGATGTCCTAAATCATTTTTAACACACACAATACCTCATAAACACCCTTATTGTTCATGTGAAGAATTATAGGCCGTTTTAGTAGACGGCAAAGCGTCTAATTTCACCTGAAAATAAATCATAGCTTTAAGCAAATTACCAAAGACATTTCTCTGAAAGAAAGTTGGGGGTAAGATTATCTTCCAAATGTGAATTTAGTGCCTGACCCACGATCAACTGGACAGAGTTCACAGTTGAAACAATTACATAAATTCAAACATCACAAGCAAACTATTGTTAGAGCTAAATGAAGTGTCAAAAACTGTTAATTCTGTATATTCACTTTGTCATCTCTTGACCAAACAACAGTAAATGGGAGCAAAATAACGTGTGTTAAGATACTATGGTAAACACGTTAATTCCCAGCTTTTTTATTTATTTATTTTTGTGTGTGTGTGTGTGTGGCTTAATTCAGCAGATGCCGTCACTGGACGCGGATAGTTGTTAAGAAATTAGTTAGAGCTCTAGGGGATAATCTGAATGTAGACTTTATCCGGAGCTGTTTTGACATCTCCTGCTGAGAGAGAAGAAATGCCTTGTGCACACTATTGTTTCAGCCATGTTTTGTGTTTTAGCGCGAATTAATTCGAACAAGCTGAAAACAGGACTCGATCTTTTGATTAGAAGAAAGTGTCAAACAATAAACAAAAACAAGTTTGTAGTCACAGCTAGCAGCTAACATCTAATATTCGCAGCTAACAGCTAATAGTCACAGCTAACAGCTAGCCACTTCAAGCTTTGAGTTTTTCGGGTAATTTGTTGATTTAAAAAGTATTAGCTTTTTCTTTGGAGTTTTCAATTTGCCTATTTTCTTACTTCACTTGTATTAGACTAGTATTAGATGTACAGTATTTACATAATAAGCTTGTATACATTTACTTCCTGAAACTGAAGCCATCTTCCACTTTGCAATATTTTTAATTTTTTAATTTGCAATATTATTTTAAGACAGTATTTTAATTAACGTTAACGTTTTTTTTTTTTTTTTAGCATGATCTGAAATGGTGTCTGCTATTTCTTGATTAGTCTAATCTGTCCTATCTCCGTAAGTGTACAGAGAACGAGCAGTATGTGGCCTATTATTAACTTGTGGACGTTTGTTGTGCAGATGCCAGTAACAGCAGTCACGAATCCCGCGTGGGCGCCATCAGAGACAGAGAAAAGCAGGCCGTGGTCCCTCTGGCCGTCATCTCCACCCTCACTGTGTTCGGCCTCATTGTGCTCATCAGCATCTTCATCTACTGGAGGTCAGTCAGACACTCGCATGTACATTTTTGTAACCAAACACATCAAAAACTCGTATTTGAAGCCATACAGGAAAAAGTGGGTTCCAATTTTTTTTTAAATTCCTTTTGTTGAATTGTTGTCAATGTATAGTTATTTATATTTATTGTTATGTTTTCTGGTTTCTACATTTTCTTTTTGTACTACTGCCTTCATCGGCGATAAGAGGAAGAAGTCCACCCTCTGCTGGCGTTTGGTATAAGTGCATATAGCTACTTAAAGGCCGGTTTTACTCAAAATTTACTGCTTAGAGTTTTTTACCATATTACAATGTTGTTCTCTCATCAAAAGCAGAACGGGGTTGTATTTCGAGGCACTTTTGTATCTTTGAGTAATTCTTTGTTGAAGCAGCTGCACAGCAAAGGGGAGCCAGAGGGGATCCAGGCAGTGAAACTACTGGATATTTTGTTTTACCTGTTTTAAATCAGTATTCGTCGATTTTCTAACCAGTGTAAGAAAAAGACACTTAGTTTGTACACTTTATGGCGGTCAAAAATACTTACTTCTTGCCAATGTATATAAGATTGCGCACCTCACCCTCTCCAGCCCTATCTTCTCCCTTTAACCTCTTGTGGGACTTTAAGGGGGATAGTTTGACCACTTGAACCCCTCTCCTCCTTTTGTTCAGTTTCTAATCTTTCACCACGGCATCTCCCACTCGCCTCCTATTGTACTCTCTGTTTATGTTTTCAGGCGCGTGTCCCAAACAAAACACCCCCTTTTACCAGCCCCACAGTGCTTGCTGTCCTTGCATCTGCCGCGCTCTGAATAACTAGCTCGAGTGTTTCTCTTATTCATCGTCAACCGACCTTGAGCGGCGCTGCTGTTTTTCCCGCTCTGAATGTGCAAATAACGGTTCAGCGCAAACAAACACTGAAGGAGAAGCGGTGGAAAGTTAATTTTCATGAGAGCAGAAAATGTGGCTTTATCAGTAGTATTTGTGTAGTTACCCTACTGACTTTGCGGAGTCGAACTTAGCGTAGGTCAGTACTTTATTAGTAAGCTTATTCCTTATGCGTAAGGCTTTAGAAAATACAAATGTATTTTACAGCTTCTAATGATTTAATAACACACTTAGCTTAATGTTTTGAGTTCATATTTTTTCAGCCACGTTGCAAAAATCTTTGACTTCTCCGCGCTTTTATCCTTTTTCGAGAAAGATTTTACAGAGAACAAACCACACAGCCCACTCTCAGACCGTGAAATAAGCAACTTGTGAAATCCCATCAAAGACACGCTGTAAACACCGAGAGTCTGCTCTCTGATCCGACTGTACTTTTCTCATCTGGCGCGCTAACATATTGTTCATGTTCGGGGCTTGTCGTGTTGTTGTCGCTGGGAGATTGAGCAGTGCTAAGCCTGTAATCATCCCGGGACCAGCGTAAGGGGATTAGGACCTGTCCCGTTGGTGGATGCTCTGTGTGTGTATGTTTGGAGGCCACTCTAAATGGACATCCCCGTGATATTAGTGCTCATTTGGACCTTTACGCTGCTGCTCTGTTTGGGAAACAGCTACTTGGTTTTCATGCCAAAACTTCATCTGAAGTTCATCTGATCATTTGAGTGCCTTAGTATATTTTTTTCAAATTATTATTATTTTATTTTTTAAATGTTTGACCTGTATTGGACTTGCGCTGCGTCCTGCCTCATAACAAACAGGAACAGTAATAAGCATTTTAGTAATGTCCCCCTTCCCGGATCTCAACAACTACTCAGTCTAGTATCCTCCCGCGTCGACCAATGAGACGAGCTTTTCCTGTGAACCAGCCAGCCAGGTCCAGTCAGGAGGGGGAGGAGCATGATCATTTACTTTTGACAATTCTGTTCCAACAACAAAAGAATATACTACAACACTCACAATAATTGTTCATATTTAATAAATAATAATTCTTTGTAAACCTTTTTAAAATGTACCAGGTTTTCCATATTTCTATCTACACCACGTCTCGTGGGACACATGCTTTTCAAAGATGTTCTGGAGTATTGTTTATTGAAACTCATTTGATCTCTCAAGTTGTATTTAACTTCTCATTTGCAGAACATATTTTGTATACTTTTAGCAAGTGACTTTTATGAGGCTTTGAACATGATTTGTGCCATCTTAAATTCAATAAGGTCCTCAAATTTCATTCTTTTTGATTTAAAGAATAATGGATTTGTATGTTCACGGTATCCAGCTAAATGGATTATTCTTATTGCCTTTTTCTGAACTTTAAACAATGGGTCAAGATTACTTTTAAACGCATTTCCCCAGATCTCTACACAATATGTTAAATGGGGAAGGATAATTGAACAGTATATAATATATAGAGCTTTGTTATCAATGATATATTTGGATTTATTCATTAGGGCTAAAGTCTTTGCAACTTTAGTTTTAATTTTATGATGTGGGGTTTCCAGCTGATTTTATGATCGAGTGTTACACCAAGAAATGTATGTTCATAGACTCTTTCAATAGTTTTTGTTGCCAATTTTAACTGGTAATTGTACATTCATTACACGATTTCCAAAGAACGTTGTTTTCGTAATGTTTAGAGACAATTTGTTTACGCTGAACCAATCTTTCAATTTATCCATTTCTTCTGTAATCTCGATCACCATTTGCTGTAGGTCTGCACCTGAGAGTATGATTGTTGTATCATCTGCAAAAGGACCAGTTTAAGCTTCTTGGAAACTAAGTACAAATCATTGATATATAATAAAAATAGTTTAGGTCCCAGCACCGATCCCTGGGGCACACCACACACTAGGGTATCACACATGGATCTGCACTGCCCCATTTGAACATACTGTTTACGGTTTGTTAAGTAGGATTCAATCCAATTGAAAGCAATACCTCTTATCCCATATTTTTGTAGTTTGTTCAGGAGTATATTGTGATCCATAGTGTCGAAAGCTCGATGAAAATACCTATTGAATACTTGTTCTTGTCGATACTATTTGTGATTTCCTCTATGAATTCCATTAACGCGAAAGCGGGAGATCTGCTTTTGCGAAAGCCATGTTGACTGTCATTTAAAATATTGTATTTATCTATAAATGCGTCTAGTCGAGTTGTATAGAGCTTTTCTAATATTTCTGAGAATTGAGGTAGTATTGAGATAGGTCTGTAATTTTGCAAACTAATAAGGACTTTCTGGTTAAAGAGGGGAGGAATTTGATTGTTTACTTTCAAATTTCACACTATCTATATTTCCTCACTTTGCAAACATAGAGCCTATAAGTTTAATATCGTCTCTTTCTCCACTTACCGTCATGTAAAGCCAAACTTACTGATCAAAGCGGATACAAAGTAGTAGTAGGTCAGCGATTTGTAGACAACTTTCTCACGTAAATGTATTTGTTTATAGTGTATTGTTATTATTCTACTTTGCTACGACACAAAAGCACTTGAACACAATGCACTCGTAATGCACATGAAGGCAGCATTAGTTTTTTAATACACAGACATGATCTGCAAAATAGATAACATTACGTTAACAAGCTCCCATTAGTTACGTGCAGTGAGGCAAAAACTGTAGTTACAAATTATGGTTTATTGTTAGGCTATGACGTATTTAACGTCTAAGTAATCAATAACGCCAGCATATGGATATGGAAGACGGAACAAAATACACATATTAAATTGTTTGTTTTTTAATAATAATAATACATAAAACGTGTATAGCGCTTTTTTGGACAAATTAAAATAGCAATTACATGTCATCAGAAGTCAGGCAGTAGTTGTTATTTTGCCTGTGGTGCTGCTGCTGCTGCTGGTGGTTCTAATCCCTGGAGCCCATTTCTGGCCGGGACAACACCAAGGCAATCTGATCCGGTTAAAAACTTGTCCGGGATTACCATGACATCTTTTTCCTTGTGTTTTGGGGGAGATTACAGTGTGTCATCCCAAATCTGGGCTAATGGCGTGTGCCATTGAAATAAATGCAGACTGTATTGTCAAGACATTACAAGGAAAACCCTACCTCCTTTTTTATTTACGTTTCCCTCTGTGCACACTGGTGATTAGGATTAGATTCATTGTTCATTCCATTTCTTGTGAACAACTAAAGCCGCGTGTATTTTATTTTATTTTTTTAGTATTCGGATGAAATTGCTTGTTTGTGTTGAATCTTATTTTTGGTTTTGTAAATGAAATATGATTGTATTTTTACAGAACATGTTTCCAGACAGCGCACTTCTACATCGACGACAGCTCTTCTCCCAGAGTCATCTCTCCCAACCACACGCCTGGTCTGAACGAAGGTAATGCACGCGTGACACAAGAGCAATTCCACTAGAAGCTGGTTTGAATTATTCTAAGAAATGATGGAGCCAAGTGAGAATTTGTTGCTAGTTTAAAAAACAAAACAAAAAAAACATTAAAAGTGTACCCTGTTTATGCTACATACTGTATATTGCCTGCTACGAGGTGATTGTACGAACGGTTTGAGAAATCATTCATCCATGATAACTTTTCAGCACATTGTCATAGTCTATTTATTTTCATATAAATAACAGTAATTCATCTCCTGTTGTTTGCCAGACGATCGGAATGTGTTTCCTGTGAAGGCTTTTGTCGAACACGTGGCAGATCTTCACGACACTCTCGGTTTCCAGAGAGAGTTTGAGGTATGACAGAACAAAATACCGTAATCCTTTGCCACAAACAATGGCGCATTGTGTACACTAGATACACAATTGTTGTATATGTCCATTTGCCCATGATTAGTGAAGCAGGAAGCTTTCAGTCTGCCCAGGAGTTATTATCGTCGTCGTTGTTGTTTTTTCATTGTGGCAAAAGTTTTTTATCCAAAGTAATCATCTGTACTTGGTTGTATAGAAGCAAAGACATTTAGCTTCTTACCTCAAGTGGTTCCAGTGGTCTGTAAACTGGCTTTATGCACTTTTAGATAGATATGGGTTTTTCTCAGGGGGATGCCGATATGCTCCGCCGATACAGTGCCTCTCGAAAGTACTAATACACCTTGAACTTTTGCACATTTTGTCATCTTTACAACCATAAACATAAAGATTTTATTTTGAATTTTTTACTGAAAGTTCACGCACAAGTAACAGACAACTGTGAAGTGAAAGCAAAATGATTCTGTTATTTTTCAAAAAATAGAAAAGTGAAAAGTGGGGCGTGCATAAGTATTCATACAGCATTTTCGGAGTGCATTAAATTGCCTTTATAACATTCCTAATGACTGCAGAATGTTCACACCTTGCCCTAACCATTAAATAGAGGCCACGTGTGTGTAATCTACTCTCAGTATAATTCTAGCTGTTCTGTGAGGGCCTCAGAGCTATGGTCGGAGTGTATTGGTCACTAAACAACATCATGAAGGCCAAGGAGCACACCAGAGAGGTCAGGGATAAAGCTGTGGAGAAGTTTAAAGCAGCGTTAAGTTATACAAAGATTTCCCATGATTTGAACATCTCACGGAGCACTGTTCAATCCATCATTCGGAAATGGAAAGAGTAAAGCACCACTGTGAACTTACCAAGACACGACCGTCCACCTAAACTAACAGACCGAACAAGGAGAGCACTGGTCAGAAATGCAACCAAGTGCCCCAAGATAACTCTGGAGGAGCTGCGACGTACTGCCGCTGAGCTGGGGGAATCTGTACATGGGACAACTAGAGTCGTACTCTACACAAATCTGGCCTTATGGACGAGTGGCAAGAAGAAAGCCATTATTGAAAGGAGGCCATAAGAAATCCCGTTTGAAGTTTGCTAGAAGTCATATGGAGGACACAGCTACCATGTGGAAGAAGGTGCTTTGGTCAGATGAGACAAAAATTTTACTTTTTGGCCCAAATGCAAAACGTTATGTATGGCACAAACCTAACACTTCTCATCGTCCTGAGTGTCCCAGTGTGGGGATGGGGGTTCCACAAAGTATTATTTCATGCTGTATGGATACTTATGCACGCCCCACTTTTCGGTTTTCTATTTTTTGAAAAATAACAGAATCATGTATCATTTTGCTTTCACTTCACAGTTGTCTGTTACTTGTGCGTGAACCTTCAGTAAAAAATTCAAAATAAAATCTTTATGTTTATGGTTGTAAACATGACAAAATGTGCACAAGTTTAAGGTGTATTAGTACTTTCGAAAGAACAGTATTTTTGACCAATAGTTTGGCCAATTTAAAAAATGTGTGGGCTGTGGGCTCTTTATTGGAGGAATAGGGTTGATTTATTCAGGACATTCATGTTTAGTAGGTTCTTCAGATGGAGCTAATTTTAAAGATAAACAAAAAAACGTTAAGACTCGTTCTCTTAATGTTCTGAAATTATAAGCAAAAGTCTACAACTTAAAATTAGGTTTTAAGGCTGTGACTGAGCTGTTTTCGATGCCAAAAACGGGAAGTCTCTATCACTTTCAGTTCCGATATTGGCCGATAGCAGATATTGTAAAATACCCAAATAATGGCCCAGTATTTAGTGTCGGTCAACCTCTACTTTTAGATCTGATATAACCCTGACCTATGTTTACCCTGAACTTGCTAATCTCCACCCCGGTTCATTCGAGTGACCCTAGCCGTCCTGTTGTTGTGAATTGGATCTGTGGTGCCCAGATTGTATCTTCCTTCCATTTCTGTAGAACGAGTTTCTCAGACCATCTCCTCTCCTTGGCTAAAATTCTGACCGCGTCATCAAAGGTGTGGTTTGTAGCTTTGAGCTGCAAATGCTGTGGATGTTTGGGTAAAATGAAACCGAAGTTTAGAGTTGCCAAGTGTGTAGCCTAGAGGGAGACTGAAAAGAATATTTATGGCTGTAGTCAAAGGGTACATGAACCTGGTGGATGATGAAAATGTAAAGTATAGGTTTACACTGATGAAAATGATTCACTGTAATGTCGTTTTGAAAGTAAGTGGTGCTTGTCTATTTTTTTGTGAGTATGCCAACGTTACCGTCCCTTTGTAGGAACAGTTTTGGTAAAGAGACTTGCTCCAAAAGATTTGCTTCATAATTGGCCATCGGAAGGGTCTCTACCAAAACTCTTCCAGCATGATTTGTATCTGTGCCTTTTGTGCATAATGTTTGTTTCTGCACCTTTGTTTCCGTCCTGTGTTGTCATGGAAACGCCCCGCTGACCGCTGGCTGCTTCCTCACTTCCTGTCTATAGATCCTGAAGCAGAGCTACGAGGTAAGACTGCCCCGCGCCATGTCCTGTTCTGCTCAGTGCGCTCTTCTACATGGGCAAAAAAGACTGTTGACGTATTTGGTTTATTTTACACACAAACAACATGGTGTGCATATTACTGTAGGAGATGTTCACACCATTAGTCCTTGATCTTAGATACTTGTGTGTGCCTGTAGGAGGTGCAGGTGTGCACAGTGGACATGGGACTGACCACTGACATCTCAAATCACCCCGACAACAAAACCAAGAACCGATACAGTAACATTCTGGCCTGTGAGTACACTTTTTTCATGTTTGTAGTCGAGATGAGTTGGCAGTGGTGATTTATGAGTTGAATTATTATTTGTTGGCTCATATACGCATTAATATGCTCACTTATACGTTTTTAAAATGACAACTTTAAGGTGCATTATGCAACTTTTTATGTGGGGATAAAAAAGTTGATATATGTGCGTGTTTGACCTTGTAGTGATCAAGCGGCTGTACTGTATAAGTGGTCAGCATGGCACCTTTACGTTCCATCACAGTGTTCTCTAGGACGCTCCAGGATCAGTTGTTTGGAAGGTTTTCACTGCTGACGGACCTTCTCACCGGAAAACCTACAAAACAATTTATCCTGGAGCATTGTAGAGACCACACGATCGCTGATCGAAAGCAAAGGTTCCATGCTGACCACTCATACAGCCACTGGGTCACTATAAAATCAAATACGCACAAATATCAACTTTTTTTTTTGCATAAAAAGTTGTATAATGCACCTTTAATAAATGCCTCTGGAAAAAAAGACAGTACATCATGTTTTTTTGGGCTCGAGGCATATTATAATTTCACTTTTGATATCTGGATGTAACCAAAATTATTCTCAAAAATTGTCAGAAAAATGCATCAAAACCTCTCAGTCCTTCAACTTTTCAAATAATATTCTGTTTTGCTCTCCTGCAGACGACCACAGTCGAGTGCAGCTCTCTGCACTCACCGATAAAGAGGGAAGGATCAGCGATTACATAAACGCAAACTTTGTGGATGTACGTTTCCCCCTTTTCAACTGCTTTTATCTGCAGATCTACCGTGAAGGCTTTTGATCACATACTGTAGTTTCTGACACACATAGCACAGTTTTCTATATAAAGATCACAAAAAATGCTACACTCTTGGCTTGGGAGTAACACAATTTTAATTATTTGTGCTTTACATGTGATAAAATTTCGTATAAAGCTGATTGAATAGAATTGAATTGAAAAGATGTGTTCACTGTGTAAGAGAAAAGGAGCGAGAGAGTATTGTGCAAATGTAAACTGTGTTCAAGGTTTTGACAAAAGAGTTACATATTTGAGTTCGAGGTTATGGCTTGGTGCAAAGGCATTCAGAGTCTTAAAAATGTCTTGCCCTGTCTTCTGCACGCCTCTTGCCAAAACAGCATTGTTCTCAGAGTTCCCCGTGTGTCGATTACCAAAATGTCCATGAGGAGTGCATGTGCAGCGGAGGCAAATCAAAAACTGAGTGTTCCTTGGCAGTTTTGTGAAAAGTACAGGCGATAAAAGCAGCGAGTGGCAGTCAAGTTGGTAAAAGCGTTTGAACGATCTCTCACAAGGCTCTCCAGTCTGTCAGTCAGCCGAAGGTCGCTTCTCTATTCACGCCCTGATTGGCTGCCGCCCTCCACAGAGAAGAGCGCGCCACTTCTTTCCCCCGCGCCGTTGTATTCCGAGTCGCTTGGCAGTTTCAACCCACTCTTAACTTTGCACAAAACATCATCCTTGATTATTTTTTATTTTTATTTTTTTCATAGATATATATATATATTTAAAAAAGAAGCGCACAGATTATAATAACCTCGGGACTGGCCTAAACGTGATACAGAAATTTTGTCCAAAAAGTGAGTTTGCAAGAACGAAAGGTCTTGAAAATTCTGCAATGACTCCACAGTCACTAGGTTTGTGTCCTTGGGCAAGACACTTCAGCCACCTTGCCTGAGAACAGCATTTATACTCTGGTTTATGAATCAGTGTTAACTTTTACTGTTTTTGGTCTATTTATATTTTCACACTGTATATCGATTTGCATACAAAAGGCTTAGTATAGAGGAGGACGTGGGAATGAATAGTTAATGTGAAAAGTGTTAAGCATTTAGTCAAATCAAGTGCATTTTCATTTTGCCCAGGGTTTTAAGAAGCCAAAGCTGTACATCGCCGCCCAGGGCCCGCTCAGATCCAGCACGGAGGACTTCTGGAGGATGGTCTGGGAACAAAACGTTGGCGTCATTGTCATGATCACAAACCTGGTGGAGAATGGACGAGTGAGTGTTGGCAAACCACACCTTTGTTGACGATAGTCGTTTGTTTCTAATGCTAACTGTGGTGCGTTCACTGCCCCTCAGAGAAAGTGTGACCAGTACTGGCCGACTGAGGTGCAGGAGGAGTACGGCGGTTTCCTGGTGACGGTGAAGAGCTCTAAGTCGTTGGCCTATTACACTGTCAGGACGTTCAGCATCAGAAACACCAGCAGTAAGAAGGTCAGATTGGCTTTATCTTAAATATTAGCTTGCTGTAGGCCAGGGGTCTCGAGCTCATTTGTAGCGGGGGCCAAAAATGCAAACATAGTGTCGGGGGCCGAAAGCCTTGTTTGTTTTTAAGTATTAATTATTTCACTACTTTTTATTATTTACTATAATATGCTTTAAAATATATGTCACATAACCTATCCATCTTTTTTAAGCTGTTCTTTGGTCCTACTGTTATGCTTTTATATTTAGAAATTTTAACTCACAATTAGTGTTTAGGGGGAGCAGGGCTGTGCCATCGTCGCTACCCCTGCCCTGGGGCTCATGGGAAGTGTAGCTCAAACGTGCTTAGTAAAAAATAATTTCGGGGACCAATAAAAATCACCTCATGGGCCGCATTTGGCCCCCAGGCTGCGAGTTTGAGATGCCTGTTGTACGTAAAGCGGGCGTTTCCAAAGATCGCGACTATTTGCCCTAAGACATGTCCTTGTGGCAACATCTATAGATTTACAAAAGGTCAAAACAACAACAACACAAAGAAAGACAAGGCTTGAAAAAAACTTGTTTAACTGTTGGGTCACATCTATATTTTACACACCAGTGAATACAGTTGGGCGTAAAATCTCCATCGGTTTACTCAGAAATCACACTGTACGACGACACTATCCCACACTTTATTCGATTTTCCTCGGCTTTTGCTACATTTTCTCTCCATTCCAATTTCTTAAACATTTGTTCTTCCTAGGGCTCTCAGAAAGGGCGTTCCAGTGAGCGCGCAGTGACCCAGTTTCACTACACCCAGTGGCCCGACATGGGTGTACCGGAGCTGGCCCTGCCGCTGCTCAGCTTCATCCGCAAGTCCTCCCAAGCCCGGACGGACCACATGGGCCCAATGGTGGTGCACTGCAGGTAGGAAACTATACTTGGACCAAACTGTTACAGGAATTCTTATCATAGTTACCACGTTGCCAAATTGGTTTTATTGTTATGTTATCGTGCCCTCTGTGTGTGATATTGTGGGTAAAGCTCATATTTTGTTTATTCAGCGCGGGAGTGGGTCGAACGGGGACTTACATCGTCCTGGACAGTATGCTGAAGCAGATCAGAGACGAAGGAACTGTCAATATTACAGGATTCCTCAAACACATCAGGACTCAGAGGAACTACCTGGTCCAAACTGAGGTAAGGGATTAAAAAATACCCAAACATTTTAATATTTATTACCAATATGAAATCAACTTGATGAACATACAGTATAACCTGCAATGTTCCGCAATGTGATTCTACACAATGGCAGTCAGAGAATTAATCCAAACTTCATGTCCTTAACATCTGCTGCGCTCTGCATTACTCACTTCAATACACTGAGCTGGGTCAAAAGAATCCAATTGAATGGCAAATTCCATTATTCTGGATTAAGTTTCCGGACAAAAAAAGGGTGACTACAGCCCTCTTGAACTCCTTCGACTGAGACGGCTTTGTGAACCATGTCTGTTTTTGCAGGAACAATACGTTTTCATCCACGACGCGTTGGTGGAAGCCGTGTTGTGCGGGGACACAGACGTAGCGGCCTCTCATTTGCACAAATACGTGGACGACCTGCTGACCCCGCGGCACGCCGGGAAAACGCGCATCGAGAAACAGCTTAAGGTCAGCTCTCTGGATTGTGACGGCGTACTGTCTCTGTATGACGACGGTGAGATGTATGACTCGGACTCAAAAGGGTGCAAGTCATTGGTACTCAACTTATTCCTCAGCGACCCCTATTTAACGAGTGAATGCATCTTTTCTAACATAAAAAAGATAAAAGATAAAGCCATTCATATGAATGTGAAGGATATTCAACAAATATGAAATACATTAATATGCCATCTCTTCAGAACAACTCTATCAACATAGTTTGGACGCTCTGGGGACCCTTGGGAAGCTTTGGGGGAAGGTTTATGCTGCGCCCACTACCAAATAATTGCAAGCGTTCAGTATTTTTGAATTAAAACAGAGACCTTTCATCATAGTGCTCAGTTCAGATGGGGGTTAAGAGATTAAGCAGTTACAAGATCATACCTCAACATAATAACCAATAGGAATAAGTATGAATACGATGAATGCGTGCTGAACCTCCTGTGACCACCATTTACACATTAGAAAGTATATTTTATTTAACTCTAGGTCATTTGTTGATTGATTTCATAGCAAGGTACTTACAACATTGTGCCATGCTGTGAAAGACACTGGTTTGAACATGAAATGTAAATGCCATGAATCAGGTTTTTTTTCATCAGTACCGCAAAGAGGTCAATACTCCTCCAATTAGACTTGTGCGAAGTGCTTGACATTTCTCTGTTGCGCATGATTCAAAAGGCAAGAGTTGCAGTGCTTAATATGTGAATATGTTTGGAGCTTCAATGTCACTAAAGTTTAGCGTTATGGAACTCTCTTTCCACAGCTGCTCTGTCATTCCTCACCAAAGCGGAGCGACTTCGCCACTGCCTTACAGGAGGGCCACGCCCGCAAAAACAGAAGCCCCGCCATTTTACCAAGTGAGTAACATGCAGTAACAGAGAGTAACTTTGATCGTCTCATAGTTGATCGTAAACACCTATTCCCGCTCTTTCCTTGTTAGCTGAGAGGTCTCGTGTGCGGTTGTTGACATCAGCGGGAGAAACCTCTGACTACATAAACGCTTCATACATTACAGTAAGGGCTCAGTGTGAATGTTTTGTTCTTTTATGCACTTGTTAATTTTGAGTCAGACGCTGATGCTGTTTACAAATGTGCAGGGTTACAGACATAGCAGTGAATTCATCATTACCCAGAACCCTCTGCCCGGAACGGTGAAGGAGTTTTGGAGAATGATATGGGACCACAATGCTCAGGTCATCATGTCGCTGCCCGGGCCGACTACCACTGGGGTAAGGCCTCTATTGATAAGAGAAAACTTCATGTATAAGTATTGCAGCCCCTCACAAAATATATAAGTCTTTTACAAACAGAATGAGCTCTGATTGCTATAACGTGAAGATCTCTCCTCCCCCTTTTTGTATAGGTTTTTCTGGCATTTGGCTTTGATACTTAACCATCACCTACTGGATCTGTTCTTTCTTCGCGTTGAAAGGCTTACATTACTACAATGCAAGTTGTATACAGTAATAAAAAGTGCCTCATGGCCCTTTCTGTCGCTTTCATGCCTGTCCTTGAAAGATTTTTCCTCACCATACAGTGGCAGCAGTACTTGATGGTGATACTCGGTGTGCAGTTAAACCTGCTTGCCTTCTTTTATTCTTTTATTTAAGATCACCAGCCTTTGTGTAAAGTCTTAAAACTTGGTTAATGGTAATACGTCAACATGGTACCATCGTTAGCATGTCTGAAGTATAACATTAGATAGTATAACAATATATATTATTGACCGTATATCAAGGCTGTGAACTTTTCACCAAACTTTGGAGTGAGACATCGGTTCTTTCTGAGTTGGGTGTCGCATAACCGTACGAAATGCTATAAACAAACGTAGTCTTTTGATAAAAGAAGCTGCAAAGCCAGTGGTACCTCAAAGTAGGTGAATGGATTTGTTCTTCAAAAGTGTTGGGCGTGGCACTTTAAGGGGGGCTTGGGGGTCCTCCCCCGAGGAAACCTTTATAATCCAGATGTGATTTCCTACATTCTGGTGCATTTTAAATATTACATATTTTCAGTTGGACCATTTAATAAAAAAGTCATATATGCTTTTATCCCACTTTATAGTTACGGCTCTGTCAATAAGCACAATAAGTACATAACGCACGCTTTCTTGATTATGTTTCAAAGGAGGAAGAGGAGGCAGAGTCCTGTGTCTATTGGCCTTGCAAAGGAGAGCCTCTCACCTGTGAGGCGTTCAGGGTCACTTTAAAGTCTGAAAACCACATCTGTTTGGCCAACGAGGACATGCTGGTGCTGCAGGAGTACACGCTGGAGGCTGCTCAGGTAAGACACTATCACAAATAAATATAATGTAATAATATAAATATAATGTATTGGAAAAAAACATTAAGGTCAAGTGCCCCTTAATTCACTTTCACTATTCACACGTTTTCAATAACAGGACGACTACGTGCTGGAGGTGAGGCATTACCGCGCCCCTCACTGGCCCAACCCGGACAGTCCCATGAGCAGCACGTTTGAGCTGATCAATCTGGTCAAGGAGGAGACCAGCGTGAAGGAAGGGCCCACTGTCGTGCACGATGAGTACGTTTTATGGCAATGCTTGGATGTCATAGTCAGCAAAGGAATATAAGTGAAATACTGTCAGCTTCAACTTTGTTTTGAACGTCTTCTATTGTGCGGCCTGACAAGAGCAGTGACTGTCTGCTTGTCTTGCCTTGTTATTGTTGTAAATTCACAGCATCTTTGGCAAATGCAACAGTTGAACTTTACTAAACTTACTTTATAAACTCAGAGGCTTGTCAGTCCTTGTAAATGGTCTCATAGCGCTTTTCCACCTACATTAGGCTCTCAAAGCGCTTTACAGCAGGGATCCACTCACCCATTCACACACCAGTGTGCGCAGACACTGGAGGTAAGGAGGGTTAAGTGTCTTGCCCAAGGACACAACAACAGTGTGCACCTTCAGGAGGCGGGATTCGAACCCCCGATCTTCCAATCATGAGACGACCCGCTCTACCATCTGCGCCACCGTTGCCCCAATAAAAAACACTGGAAATTATGGTCGCCCAATTATGTACAAATACAATATAATATATAATATAAAATAAAATATATTATATTTTAGTGTGGGTTTGGCTGTCAATAACTGGTATCCCTCCAGATGAAGGCAGTTTATGAATAAGCACTAGGGATGTCCCGATCCGCTTTTTTGAGATCCTGGTCCGATACAATATGTGGATGCTTCACACTGGCCGATACCAATCCGATTATATATCATTATATAGGCCTATTTTATATATAATATATAATAGGCTATTTATTAGTCTGTTACAGGCCTTAATATAAATAAGCAAAAGGACAAAAGGTTTAGGATTTAGCATTGAATGTTAAATTGGAAGGTTATGTTGGGTAATTTTAAGGCTAAAATTGACATTTTAAATTAAAAAAAGAACAATAGATTGCAGCATTTTAAGCCCCTCACAAGGCAAGGCAAAGCATGCTTATTTATATGTGTATATCTTCTAAAGGTCATTCAGGTCTATTGCATTATTTTTAGTGCCTGTTAAAGACATAAACACTATAGGACCACATGGCTAATTATTATGCATAAACAAAAGCATGAGTTTTCAACTCAGCTGTTGGATTCGATTCTTTCTGGCTCCTCCTCTGTAAAAGCTAAAAGCAGCACAGCAAAGGTGGAACCTTTCTCTAGCCTAACTTAGCGATAGGATTGTGGGTGTGGACCTGAATCTGCAGCATTGATAGCCATATAAATGTCTGTCTTTGTGTTTGACAGTGTGGGCGGAGTCACAGCCGCGACCTTCTGCGCTCTGCTGTCTCTGAGTCGCCAGCTCGAGGCCGAACAGTCGGTCGATGTGTTTCAAGTCGCCAAACTCACAAACCTGATGAGACCGGGAGTGTTCAGCGATGTAGTAAGTTCATGTTTACGGCCATGTTATTCCTTGTAGATCAGTAAAAAAAAAAAAAAAAACACTAAAAAAGTTGGGGTGATTTTGTGATTGTTCCTCACACTTTTGAGTTCACGAAAATGTGCAATTACATTCTTTCTGCCCACACAGGAGCAGTTCCAGTTCCTGTACAGGGCCATGCTGAGTCTGGTGGGCAAGCAGGAGGACGAAAGAGCGCTGGAATCTTCAGACAACAACGGAACTATCGTCGTGGGAACAGCCAGCACCGCAGAGAGCCTGGAGTCCCTAGTCTAACACACACCACTCTGACACACACAATGGACTCTTTAACGGAGCGTCTGCCGTCTTAAATCCATCAATCATTACATACATTCAGACTCATCAGGCACAACATTTTGAGGGATTTCTTGACATTTCTAATTAAGTTCGAACGTCCGAGAACTATTGAAAGCGGCTATTATTCAGTCTCAACAACTCAGTTCAGTTCAGTTCAATGATGATGCATTGTGAGCTTTTTCTATTTGTTCAAATTTCAGCAAAAAAAAGTCAAGTATCAAAAGCAAAGTAAAAAAAGTCAAGAAAACTCAGAATAATCAAGGCATTTCACCTGCATCAGATTCTCCATTTTATTTTAAAAAAAGGCTATTTTGACTCTCTGAAGAAGGCTGTTTCGTTAGTTGCTCAACAAGCTCACTCAAATCCTTATGTTTGCCCACTTTTTAAAGTTAACTCTTTACCTGCGTGGTCATAATGTTTCGCCTGATTGGTGCGTGTGTCCATTAGATCATCCTTTTCAACTGCCATAGCCCGTGCTGCCGTGCTTATGCTGGACTTTTGTATTGTGCCTTTTTGTATACTTTATTGTGTCCTTCTAACATCTTTGATACCAATTGTAGATTAATATTGGATGTTTATTTGTAATGGCCACTAACCATTCCTTCTTGAGTCTTTGTATTTATTGGCACTGAGCCAAAAGCAAAAAGGGAAAAAACTTCTTTTTACATCAAATAGATATTTTGTAAGTGTCTTTTATAGAAGCTCACGCACTGAATTTTGTAAATACCACTGCAGCCGTAGCACCCGCGAGCTATCAAAGGTGACCATTTGAAAAGGGCCTGGAATAATTAAGAATATTAATCTAATGTACATAATATAGTAATCACTTGATGGACCAAATTTCTATTTATACTTTTAGATTTTTTATATTTGACCATTGTTAGTGCTGTCTCATTTTAATCACGTAGCCTAAAGGACGTTAATTGCTTTTATACTTTTGTAACAGACTAAACATAATGCATGGGTTTACTGATATAAACACTGCTGGACTGTTAGCTGTAGGCCATTAAACATGGGAAACTGCCATACAAAATTCAGCTGTTTGGTTCTTTATTTATGCTACTGTTATTATGCCTTGTATATATGGTTTGAAAACAAGTTGAATAGACTGGTGAAGATATACGGATATATGGAAGAGTGGCTAGAACAAGCCATGTTTGAAAGTCCCGTTTTCTGTTTGCCAGAAGCCACCATGTGGCCTCCATGTGGCTTCTAGCAAACGGCAAACGGTATTTCTTATGGTTTCTTTTAAAAATGCCACTCTGCCATAAGGCCAGATTTGTGTAGTGTACGACTAATAGTTGTCCTGTGTACATTTCCCCACCTGAGCTGTAGCTCTCTGCAGTTCATCCAGGGTCACCATAGGCTTCTTAGTAACAGCTCTGGTCAGTGCGGTCCTTGTTCGGTCAGTAAGTTTAGGAGGACGGCCAGGTCTTGGTAGGTTTGCAGTGATGTCATACTCTTTCTATTCCTGGATGGTGTATTTAACTGTACTTTGAGAGATGTTCAAAGCTTTGGAAATCATTTTATAACCTATACTTAATAACCTTACCCTGGACTTGTCTGGTGTGTTCTTGGACTTCATGATGCTGTCTGCTCCGACCTCCAGACCTCTGAGACCATCACAGAGCAGCTGTATTTGAACTGACATTAGAGTACATGCAGGTAGACTCTATTTAGTTATTAGGTCAACATGTGATCATTCAGAAATCTTCATTCAACTTCTGAAGGCAATTGGTTGCACTAAATGGAAAGGGGGGCCGGTACTTATGCACATCCCACTTTTCAGTTTTTTATTCATAAAAAAAAAATCTAAATGTATAAATTTAATTTCACTTCACGATCATGTGTCACTTAGTGTGTGTCTTTCACATAAAATGTAAATTATATATATTTATGTTTATGATCCATAGCGTGGCAAAATGTCAAAAAGTTAAACAGGGGCCGATACTTATGCACCCACTGATAGATATTGTGTGTGTCTACGTATTAGGGCTGCATTTAAATATATTTGATATATTTAAATGCATTAACTGCTAAAATGATGAGTGAAGGAAGTCATGTTACATATCCTTGCTCAAATTGCCCCACATTAGAACAATACACAATCTACTTTCAAAAATATCTGGTTTTATGTGGACAGCGCCCTCTTCTGGAAGCGTTCACCTTCCACCTTTCCCCCGACATTCAGAGTACCACTAGGGGACAGCCACGTGACTAAAATAAGTCCAGGATGGAATCACATAGCGTCTATCTTAAAGGAATAGGCCACCGTTTTTACATACTGAGATATGTTCTTACCTTAGCTTAGACGAGTTCACACTTTAGAACATTAAACACCATTATATCAGATCAAATCTTTGCTGGATCCTCCTAAATATTTCCTGGATTTTTTACCCTGAAAAACTGAAAATTGGGGGAATGCGTTCCCTCAAACGGGGGATCAAATTAAGCACTGTCTGAGCTCCATGATACTTTTTTGATTTTTAGGAACTGTCAGTCTGTACTCCGTCCGGAACTTCAAGAAAAATACCTCAGGAGAGTGAGTTCTTTCGAAGAAGCCTTTATTTGATTAAAAGCGCACATACAAGTTACATCATAACAATATCAGGAAGTCTGCCGATCAAGTCTCGTGCCCGTCTCTGTATACTTGTTAGTCCAGCCCCTAAACCAGACGCACAAACTGACCTTATCTTCAGACATTACGTGCAAGCTTGAGAAAAACAAGTCTGTTCTTATCACTAACACTGTATCTCGGCCACTACTTTTTCAAGGTAGGACATTAATTGAAACAATGTTAGAAGCAAAATCATAACACTAAGTTTACGTGTTGTTCTCCGAACCAGTATTAGATAAGGTTGAAGCAAGTAGCAATACATTTCTTACAGTAAGCAGAAATACATTTTTTCACAGAACCGATTTGGAAGGACTAAACCAGGTCTACGCAAGGCTCAGTGTGTTGAACTGAGCAAAGAGGAGAAACACATCACTGTCATATATTATGTGCACATTGTTTATAATAATAATAATGAGGCTATATGCAATATGTATTGTGCTATTTAGGAGCCAAAACTTATTTTTAGAGCAACAATAACAGGATTCAATTGATTGCATTATTTTTAAATCACAGTAATACATTTAATAAAGGCTTAAAAATCCTCATAACCGTGAATTAACGGACCTTGGTGAAATTTAATTCGTGACCCCTGCTTTAGAATCTGCTTTATGGAAACTCAGACCTTTTATCTGTTGCTGCTGAACCTGAGATCAGAGGCTCGACAGTTCTAATTGATGAACATAATCTATCAATCAAATGAGACCGAAGAAAAAAAAACCTCAGCCTCTTGAGGTTAGGTTATTACAGTAGTCAAAAACTTGCAGCCCTACTATGTACAGCATGTATTGTGTAAAAATGTTGTTTCCTGTCGGACCTCACTGAGAGGGAAGAGGGTAAGAATGGCGAGCACTGAGCAAAGTGTGAAAGCTACGGTTGGAACCCACTAACTTTGTGGCATTAGTGAGCAGCACGGTGTAACTATTAATACCGTCAAAGATGTCCTTTCGCTTTCCCCATTCTCCCATGTTTTGTTTTGATGACATCAGCTACACACAACTGCAGATCTTATACACCAACTTCCAACTAGATTTGGCATGCTGTATTTTATTTAGGGGTAGTTTGGCATTTGGTTTCATTCATACATTTAAATGCACTTATACTCGAGTTACTTGAATTGTAATGACTAATATACTAATATATATTATATTCCTTAATTACTGTTTAAAAGACCTGCAATGAGTGCAACGGTCTGAGTATGAATCCCGTACACCCGTCATGTGGTCTAGTGGTTGAGTTGCAGGGCATTGGAAAGTCTCTTCTGCTGTCAGGCTTTGGGTTCGTCTCATGCATGTGCAACTCCTCTGCAGGATACAGTCTTTTTGTGATTAAAATGTAATAGTAATGAAAAATCACAAAACTTCACACACCAATGATTCAGCCACTGCTCCGAAACGGGTCAATGGAAACCAACTACTGCCTCCACAAGGCAATAAACCACACTGAAATAACTATACACATCTATATAGGATGAATGAGAGTGTCTTTGGCGTGGCATGTTTACGTGCATGAGTCCCATGTGTGTTCATTAACATGCACTGTGCTGACCAAACAAATAAATACATTTAATACAAATAAATCCTTTCATGGAGCATGCTGTGGTGTTGTCCAGTGGTTAAGTTACTGCAAGTTAAAAGCCACTGTCCTGCCTGAAGGCTCTGGGTTCAAACCTTGTATCAGGTACTACATTCAGTGTGTGGTGATTGTTTGCCAATTTCCTTTTAATAAGGTCGTATGGATCACACCATATTTATTCAGATACAATATTGTCCTTTAAGAACAGGGATGATCAACATTCAGTCTTCACGAGACTAAAGCTTGTGCCTGAGTGAGATTTGAACTCACAAGCATTAAACCGCACACACACACGCACACACACACACACACACGCACACACACACGCACACACAAAGTTTTCTAAATGAGCACTCTATCACTGAGCAATCAGCATATGAAAAGAGCCTTTACATTAAATATATCTGAATGAAGTGCTCTGTGAACTCACTAATGTTAAATTAATGTTAAATTATTATTAAAAGTAATTCACGTGATAAACATGTGCTTCTGTGGTCCAGTGGGTAAGTTACAGGGCATTAACACGAAGTCTGTCTCCTGTGTAGGCTTTGTGGGTTTGACTCCTGCCTCTGTGGGTTGCAGTGTTTTCTTGATCTTTATACTAATAATAAAAAAAACTGTCTTTTCATTTAGTTTGGTGCCCGTGGGGGACACACACCTGCAGGGAGGACCTTCGTGTTCATTGTGCTCAGGAGCATCCAGGGTCCAGTGTGTGAATGAGGGGTTTGAACCCTCCACCACCACCAGCCTTCACATGGCATTAATCACACTGAACTAACCATGGAGAGCTATAAATTCAACACTTAGCCTTTGTGTGAGAGAGAATTGAACTCGCAACATGAAGATCAAAACACTCAGCTGACTTAATGCCAAGTGCTTTACAAACTGAGCTAAAGCCACCTCATCACATGTGGCTGTATGTGTAATTATTCTGAATACAAGACAAATAAGCCCCATCATGACAGTGATGCATGCTGTGGTGTGGTCCAGTGGTAAAGTTACTGAACATTTAAAACAACTCGCACACCTGGAGGTTCTGGGTTCATGCCCTGGCTGTGGGTCACTAGTATGTGGGAGGCTGTAGTTTTTGTCTTCGCTCATATTAAGGTCACCAGGATGTAATGGCTTCATAAAGATATACGATTGTAGCGTAAAGTTCTAATCATTCTGTCTTCAGCCAAATTACGACACAAGTGAGATTTGAACTCACAATCTTTATACTTCTAACCACGAGCTCTACCACTGAGCTATACTGACATGTCAGACCCACAGCCTTTATGTGCAATGTATCTGAACAAAATAACATGTAAACAGTAATAAGTAATTCACATGAACAAATGTGTGCACTTGTTGTACAGTGGTTAAGTTACAGGGCATTAGAAGTTTGTCTTCTGTGTTGCCTCTTGGGTTCGACACCTGCCTGTGTGGGCAGCTGTATTGTCTTGATTTATACTTAATTTAACAGGAATATAAAAATAAAAACACATAATGCTTCCTGGATGTCATTTTATATCAGCGAAGAGGAAGATTTGAATAAAGTAAATCAAACAAAATATGTGAAAATGTCTGTCTGTAATCCCGTGTCAAGTGGATCTAATCTGAAACCTAATGTTTAAAATTCACACCTTGGATTTATGTAGAGTTCAAGAGGCTGCCTGTTTTTTTCTGTCAATCGCTTCAACAAGTGGGTCGGGTCACGTAAGGTCAGGTATGACAAAGGTTCTCATGGCCCTCGTCTTATCAAGCAGAAAAATAACGCTTACATACAGACTCAGGGGATGTAAACTACAGGCCACTGTCACACAAATTAACAATACAAAAGTGCATGTTCTGTCTTGCCATAACCTGTAAAAGTCATGTGACTCAAACCCATTATAGGAAATAGTCACTGACTTAAAGCCATACAGCAAAACATTTCACCAAACAAATAAAATAAAGTACAAGCATTTATTTCATTACAGGTTGAAAATAGCTCAAACTTCTCTTTATTTTGATAACCCATTTCAAAACTAGCATTGTTGGTGTGACCTTGACTTGATCCACAGTGTGGCTATATTTTAACTATATGTTTGCTGCACGAAGTGGCCGAGTGCACCTCCGAGTATCGGTCAAATGTAGTCACGTGATTACACGCTCATCGTCACCGTTGGTTTTACAGTGGGAAGCAGATACATACTTTTTATAAAAAGACACATATGCATTTTTTCTCTGTGTCTGACAAGAAACCAGAATTAACTTTTACTGTTTTTGGTCAATTTGAATTTTAAAAATTATTTCTATTTGCTAAATACCAGAAGAATGAGAGATAGAATTTTATAGAAATGTTTGTCACTTTTTACAAAGTCAGAAGTTTACATACACTATACCTTTAAACAATTTGGGAAAGCCCGGATGATGATGCAAAAGACCTGGTGAAGATGCTGAAACTGGTAAGAGTTTGTCATTATCCACAGTGAACCAAGTACTGTACCGACATGGGCTGAGAGGGTGCGATGCCAGGAAGAAGCCCTCACTCCTAGCCTAATCTTACCATACCCTCCCTCGTACTCATTTTGTTCAGAGGGTCTGGATCTTCACAATTGTGCTCCGTTTTCAAGTGGGAGCTCCTTTTAAAGTTTCAAACGATTGGATCTGATTTTACCCAATCGCTTGTGTTTGCCGAACCCTGTGGGGAGTAAAGCCACAACATCTTTGCCGGCAATGAAACATTCCTCTTGCTCCGACTCAGGGGCGGACTGGGACTTACAAACGACCCTGGACTCAGACCAGCCTGACCCAAATTAGCGGAAATGTGAGTGCATTTTCTCCAGTTTGGCTTTACCCAAATCTAAAAGCTTCTCGACTGGAGAAGTAATGCCTCATTGGAAAGCCAAGACCAACAAAAGTGATTATAACTATAATAGCGTTTTGTCACTTTTTTTTTTGCTTTTCTGGCACATTTTTGTTCCGTTTTCCTCCTCGTTTTCGTCGCTATTTTGATGCTTTTCTTTTGCGCTTTTAAATTTGGGTAAAGCTCGGTTAAGACGGGGGGTAAAGGTTAAGGAGAAAATTGAGAGGCCAGACCGGTGGCCCAAGAGCCAGTGACCCTTCTGTGCTCTTCCAGAATGGACATACAGTATGGCCAGTCCGCCCCTGCTCCGACTTCAATTTGTGGATATTTGGGAGCTGAGCCAGAATGGATTGAAGAGCTTCCATTACTTTCGTATCCACCGCCATTGCCGAAGTACAACCAGCAAATGCTTGACGTCACCTACAACACCTGCCTCCCCCACACCTTGCCCTAACTATTAATAGAGGCCACCTGTGTGTACTCTACTCTCAGTATAATTACAGCTGTTCTGTGAGGGCCTCAGAGCTATGGTCAGAGTGTATTGGTCACTAAACAACATCATGAAGGCCAAGGAGCACACCACAGAGGTCAGGGATAAAGCTGTGGAGAAGTTTAAAGCAGCGTTAAGTTATACAAAGATTTCCCAAGATTTGAACATCTCACGGAGCACTGTTCAATCCATGGAGCCAAATACAGGGACATTCTGGAGGACTCCAAAATGTCCCTGTATGTCCCTCTTGCTGACTCCTGCTGGAGTCAGCAAGAGAATTGAGGCTGGGGCCGAGGTTCACCTTCCAGCAGGACAATGACCCTAAACACAAAGCTAAATCTACAAAGGAATGGTTTAAAAACAAACATATTAATGTGTTAGAATGGCCCAGTCAAAGTCCTGACCTAAATCCTATTGAAAATCTGTGGAAAGACCTGAAAACTGCTGTTCACAAACACTCTCCTTCTAATTTGACAGAGCTTGAGTTGTTTTGTAAAGAGGAATGGGATAAAATGTCAGTCTCTAGATGTGCAAACCTTGTAGTCAAACCCCAGAAGATTTGCTGCTGTTATTGCAGTAAAAGGGGGTTCCACAAAGTATTAAGTCATGCTGTATGAATACTTATACACGCCCCACTTTTCACTTTTCTATTTTTTGAAAAATAACAGAATCATGTATCATTTTGCTTTCACTTCAGATTCATATTCAGATTCAGTTTAGTTGCCATTTGCAGTATAAAACCACATTGGAAAAAAAGGTGCAAGTAGCTCAAAGTGCACTGTCAAACATTCATTCATAAAACATAAAAAAACGGTCTTAAAAAACAAACAAGCCACATAGTTAAATAAGTTAAAGGTTACAATACAGCTTAAGAATTCAAATTTGTGAAACGCAATTAAAAAGGTAAAAAGGAATGATTCACAGTTACTTGTGTGTGAACTTTCAGTAATTATTGACCAGAGTTTACGGATGGCTAAGGCCAGGCTACCTTACTCCAAAAGAGTAAAACAAAAAAAGCCAGATTGGAGTTTGCAAATAAAAAAGGGACAAAGACTTTAATTTTTAGAGAAATATCCTGTGGTCTGACGGAAAAAAAAAAATTGTTTGGCCATAATGGCCATCATCACATTTGGAGGAAAAAGCCTGAGAACACCATCCCAACTGTGAAATACAGGGTGGCAGCATCATGCTGTGGGGTTGTTTTGCTGCGGGAGGGACTGGTGCACTTCACAACATAGATGACATCATGAAGACACTATGTGGAAATATTGGAGCAACATCTCAGTTCAGGAAGTTAAGCTTGGGCGCAGATGAGTCTTTCAAATGGTCAATGACCCAAAGCAAACTGCCTAACTGGATACAAAGTGGCTTAAGGATAACAAAATCAATGTTTTGAAGCGGTCATCACAAAGTCCTGATCTCATTCCAGTTGAAAATGTATGGGCAGAGCTGAAAAGGCATGTGCACGCAAGCTGGCCTACAAATTTCACCAGGTCTGTTTAAACGAATGAACCAAAATTCCAGCCAACTATTGTGGGAAGCTAGTGGAAGGATGTCCAAAATGTTTGACCCAAGTTATACAGTTTGAAAGCAATGCTACCAAATATTAATTGTGTTATAAGAGTAATATAAAACCGTGTTGAAAATTCTAATTCACCTAAAAAAGTAAAAGTTAAAAAAATGCATATGGGTCTTTTTATATAGGCTGTATGTAAACATCTGGTTCCCACTGTATTTAAATCAATAATCGACACTCACAACTGATATAACTCGGCCAACGATTTTGGCCGAGTACTAAGAAGCAACTGAAACCAAATGACCTAGTTATTACTTTAAAGGAGGCTAGGAACTCTTGGCTAAAAGCATTGCGCACCAAAACCAAAGATGATTTGTATTTCATAAACAAATCAAAAATGCCATATAACTAGTCCTGCTGCCTCGGTGGTCCGTCTGCCTCTTCCCTCCAGGGGCCGCACACTTCTGCTCTCCAGCGCAATTTCTACATGATTCTGTCTTACTCAGAATTGCCCTCCTTTTAAAATGCTTTGTGCCAATCAATCCTCATTGGTTAAAAAGAGTCACCTACAAAAAAAACACACAAGATAAAAGGGAGTTTAAAAAAAAAAGCACTCAAAAAGATAAAAAAGGAGCATATGTTCTGTATTGCCATCATCAGCTAAATGCCAGATTTTTAATGCAAAGATCTGCGCTCGAAATGTGTGACGCTTATTCAAGTGAAAAAGTGTGTCAAGTTCATCCACATACACCGCGTTACTGTCCTGCAAATGGCTAACCAGAAAGTGAATCTCTTGAGTCAATTGGACAAGAGGACAATGCCTTTTCATCACGATAGATCCTATACTCCAAGCTTATAACGCACACTTTTAGAGGTTCAGACAGACGGGGCCCCAGGGTAGAGGCGCTCAGACAATAGAAGTGTGCCGAAACTCAGCCGTGAAAAGAACAGGCGTGGGGGCAGCGCGACCTGTGGCCCGAGTCACCAATAATCCCGACAACTCATATTCCCAATCATTTCTCTGTTAATCCGCGCTAAGACAGAGGGAGAAGTGCGTCTTTTCGGGGCACAAAAGTAGGTCAAGTGTCCAGACATCGTTTTGACCTGCTGCCGGATCCATACCGCCATTTGCATGTTTGACTTTTCATAATTATGTGCCCAATTATCCTCTGCTTGGTGGCCTAGTTTGCATGGCTGCCCCGAGGCAATACGGCGGGACTGAGTTTAGCAGAGGTGACGACAAGGGTCAGTACAAGACAATGAACATATGCGGCTAAAAGTGTGCAGCATGTAGCCTTTGTTAAAGCCAAACAGCGGCACATTTCAGCCAAGAGTATTTATTATATTTCAGGTGATTTTCACAAATTACAATAACGTCAGAAAACATATGGAGTTTCTCTTTACTTGTCATTGGGCCTGCCTCTAGTCTGACTCGATTCGTAACTTTGCGGGGAGCGGTACAGCACCAGCTCGTCTCCAAGGCGATGCTCTGGTTTTTACTAGAGCGTTTGCATCTACATCGTTTTCATTCTAAAAAATATACAGGGCCGGGCCAGGATCCTTTGCGATGGTGTTAATAAACACATTTCCCAAACATGAACAGTTAATAAATAAATATAGCGAGGCGGAATAAAAATAATTGTATTATTTGGTTTATTTTGTTTGCTTTAACTTTATTAAGTGTTGTACCACAGTTTTCACTACATTATTTGGAATATGTTCAACAATAAAAATGTAGGCACTCTTGGGGAGGCCCTGGTTGCCTGATATATAGTTTGGATGAACAATGAACAACAATTTACATCAGCTTCTGTTGCTGTGACGTCACCTGCATACCCTTTAAATGTAAAAAGCAAAGGTCCTTTTTCAAATACTTTATTTTTATCGACTCACTGCAAAAGCGTTGGCTGATTGTTATGTGTGTGTTGGGTATTGGTGGCATGTTTATTTTATTCCAGTTGCTCCTGTGACGGAGCAACAGAACCAGGAATGTTCCACAGAGTGGCTTTAACTAAAAATATGAACGAGAAATCAATTCAGCAAGAGTGACCGGGTAGCAGGGGTGCAGCCATTGACAGTCCATTCAAAATATACCGTCAGTGGGCGCAGCAGAGTTTGTCATGTCACGGCCTTCCTTTTCTTTATTTTTATGGAGGTGACCTCATCTGGTTGGGGCTTAAATTAAGTTCTAAACACTGTTCCGTCTGAGCCTTGAGATAATTGATCTAGCGAAGTCCTGGAATAGTCAATGGTTAGTTAGGAAATATAAATTTTCCCCGTGACTTAAAACGCTTTCAGCAAAAGATGACAGAGTTAGTTCTTTGTGTAACTTTTATACAACTTAAAAAACACACACTTTTACAATCATGATATCATGCAAAAGATGTAACTTTTGCTTTGGTAAGAACCCTTCTAGTCCGGTCTCTGATTAGTAGAACTTGACTTTTCCCACACCACACATGTACCTAAAGATATATTATTTTACAATATTTATATACAAATACATGTAAAATAAGTGTCCTCTTCATCATCCTTTTTAAAGCAAGATTTCAGTCCCAAAATAGTAGTGTTCTGATACATTTCCCCCCCCCCCCATACCAATACTTGGGCTGGAAGTAGTCGTCGATACCAGGTCCCAGTCCGATAGCATGGCGTGTGCTGTGAGTTGCGCTGCTTGATTCTGCCAATGTTCTGCTTCCACTCTAAAGACTAAATGAAGGCAACAAACGGATAGCAACAACAAAAGTAGGCCTATACAGTATTTTCACTGGATCCTCTGTTACAAAAACAATATGGTACTGGATCGGTTTTGGTGGAGCTGGTGCGGCTTATGACGTTCTGTGGAGGCCGTGGACACGTCTCCAATCAATCAGGAAATTCTAATTTAGTAGCAGAGTGTACCCTGAAGGGGGCGCAACCCATTCGTTTTCAGGCCAAAGTTAGGATTTAACAAGTTTGCGCTATAATGTCAGGGACCAGTAGACAACAATATGAGACACCCATCGAGACAGTTTATCAGTAGAAAAAAAACTTGATTTGGTGACTATGCTAACCAGGAGGCTACATTAGCTTCATGCTACATATACTTACGTTAGCAACACGTGGTGTTTTTCGCTTCTATTGAACAATTTGCCGTGGAAAAACATCTACACAGACCCAATTTTAGCCTGACTTTATTGGTGTGTGGTCAAAATGGAGATTTCCATAAGAGGGTTTCTTCCCCCTTGGTTAGGCCACGCCCCTGTTGCCGTCTGCATCTATCGGTATAGGAACAACTCTTAAAAATATACAATATAATCAGATGTACGGCAATACATTGTTAAAAGTTTGAGGAATTTTACCAAAAATATTGAAAAGTTACATGATTGATCCAGCTATGGTTAGACTGTCATTGAAAAGTGTTCAAATTACACATTGACACCGTTCCTTTTCTATCATCCAAGGGTCGGGTAATGGACACTGAAAATCTGGTGAAACGATCCTCTTTGTAAACATAATTATTATTGATCCACCGACAGACATACATGAAATAGAACAACTTGCAGATAAATATTAGTTTTGGTGAGAGCATGTACAGTAATTGCTGCTGCATTGATTCCGTCTATAATGCACTATTAGAGACAGTGTTTTCATTCATACACTCTACACAAAACTCACATCAGTAGCATTGAACACAAATAACCAAGGTTTTGCTGGTCATTTTCAGAGTTTATAGTTCAAATTAGCAAAAAATGCTAAATGTGTATTTATTAATGCATCCCTTGTGGAATACTTCTGAAAAAATATTTTTATTTGGATTGTGTGTGTGGTTAAAACTCTTAAGTCTGAGGGGGGGAAAAAATAAATCTTTTGCTGAATTTGTTTCCTTGTTGCCCTTTTGAAAACAAGTCAATTCTTCTTGTTTAGCTTATTTCTACCTAAAAAGCCACATAATTGCACTTGTGCAAAGCTGGGGTTCACTCTTGGACTGTGGACTTGGACACGATTTGGATTCCCTCCTCCTTTAGTCGGGCCAGAGCTGGACCATAGACCTCCTTCGTCATGGGAACCACCAGCCCTTTGGATCGGATTTCACCTAAAAAACAACAACGAATAATAACATTAGTAATATTAGCAATAGCTTCATTTTTGTAGACCCTTTTTTGTAGTATTTCAGTATTTTCAGCAGCCCTTTATAATCACATTAGGCATTTTACAGGTGAGATAAAAGATATTTTTATTTCAGTGTTTGTACAGTTATTTGCTCATGTACATCACTGCAGTATTATGATTCAACATGGTTCTCTCCCTCAGTGGTGAAAGGTTTTCTCATCCTCTAGAGTGCTCAGGCAAAAAAATGTTCAGTGTCCCATAAAAATGTTCAGTGTCTTATCTTGTGGTATCAATATTGGCCTTTGTATACTGTATGTTGTACTAATACTGATCCTTGTAATATACTGTACATAGTGTTTTTTCTTTTTATGTACATAGATCTACATTCTTCTCTATGCTGTGGTTTCTATTCTATTTTAATTGTGGTTTCTGTCATCACTTTTCAGTGGCTATCCATTGCAGATCCTTTTATTGACCTGCCCATGGGTGTTTTGCCCCTATTCGTTTGGTCCTAAATGTGTGCTCACACATAATATTTATGCAAACTCTCATTCAAAAGGTCATGTGATGTATGTCATGTGATCAACCCATTATGGACTATACACCGGTGTGTAGCCAACATTTTCACTGTCTGACGAAGGGCTAAGTGACACCCGAAACGTTACCTTGTGGTGCCTTAATAATTTCCTTTTATCCTTTTATCTCACGTACTATTGAACTCTTGCACACCACTCAACTGAGTGTCTGTCTAACCCTTTTGCATTTACAGGTGAAACTCGGAAAATTAGAATATCGTGAAAAAGTTCATTTATTTCTGTAATACAACTTAAAATGTGAAACTAATATGATATAGACTCATGGCATGCAAAGTGACAAATGTCAAGCCTTTATTTGTTTTAATTTTGAAAATTATGGCTTACAGCTTGTAAAAACCCCAAAATCAAAATTTCTGAAAATTAGAATATTACATGAAATCAATTAAAAAGAAATATTTTAAAACAGAGAAATGTGGGCCCTGTGAAAACTATAATCATGCATATGTACTTAGTTTGGGCCCCTGTTGCTTGAATTACTGCCTTAATGCTGCGTGGCATGGATGCTCTCAGCCTGTGGCACTGCTGAGGTCTTATGGAAGACCAGGATGCTTCAATTGGCAATGCCCCATAGATCCTCTATGGGGTTCAGGTCAGGTGAGTGTGCTAGCCAATCAAGCACCGTAATCTGATGGTCATTTAACCAGGTTTTGGTACTTTTTGTGTGTGGGCAGGTGCCAAGTAGGGATGTCAAGATTAACCGGTTTTACGATTACCACGATTATAAAAGGACGGTAGGTTATCCGTAAGAATTTCAGAAGTAACGGTTTACCGCAGACATTTTTCACGCCGACATACGAGCCGCTGTGCGCCATTATAAACGGCGCGTAAACTCACCCAAAAACGATTCAAGTCAGCAGAGTGGGACCACTTTCGGATCCAAAAGATCACCAAGACATTGTTGTTGTCGATGGACATCCGTTATTGTTAGATTGTTGTGGACTTTCGAAGAGCGCGGGTCCAGCATGCTCCTCTAACAATCAATGGTGCTGCAGTAGAGAGGGTGACCAGCACTAAGTTCCTGGGTGTGCACATCACAGAGAACCTTTCCTGGACCACAGGAAAGGTCCTGCACACTACATCACTGGGCAAGAAAAGTAATCAGCGTCTCTACTTTCTCCGCAAGTTAAAAAGAGCTAGAGTCCCAGCCTCCGTTATGTGCAACTTCTACAGAGGGACTATAGAGAGCATCCTGACAGCTCTATCACTGTGTGGTTCTTCTACAGAGGGACTATAGAGAGCATCCTGACCAGCTCCATCACTGTGTGGTTCTTCTACAGAGGACTATAGAGAGCATCCTGACCAGCTCCATCACTGTGTGGTTCTTCTACAGAGGGACTATAGAGAGCATCCTGACCAGCTCCATCACTGTGTGGTTCTTCTACAGAGGGACTATAGAGAGCATCCTGACCAGCTCCATCACTGTGTGGTTCTTCTACAGAGGGACTATATAGAGCATTCTGACCAGCTCTATCACTGTGTGGTTCTTCTACAGAGGGACTATAGAGAGCATCCTGACCAGCTCCATCACTGTGTGGTTCTTCTACAGAGGGACTATATAGAGCATTCTGACCAGCTCTATCACTGTGTGGTTCTTCTACAGAGGGACTATAGAGAGCATCCTGACCAGCTCCATCACTGTGTGGCTCTTCTACAGAGGGACTATATAGAGCATTCTGACCAGCTCCATCACTGTGTGGTTCTTCTACAGAGGGACTATAGAGAGCATCCTGACCAGCTCCATCACTGTGTGGTTCTTCTACAGAGGACTATAGAGCATCCTGACCAGCTCCATCACTGTGTGGCTCTTCTACAGAGGGACTATATAGAGCATTCTGACCAGCTCCATCACTGTGTGGCACGGCGCCAGCACTGCCTCCTGCTGAAGGAGCCTCCAGCGCATTGTGAGAGCAGCGGAGAAGATCTGTGGAGCCCCTCTCCCCTCCATTAAGGACATGTACTCCACCCGTCTCACCCGCAAAGCCGTCAGAATCACCAGGGACCCTACGCACCCATCACACAGTCTCTTCAAGGTAATGCCTTCAGGGAGGAGACTGTGGAATCTACGGGCCAGGTCCAGTCGACTTGAAAACAGTTTTATACATAAGGCCATCGCGAAGCTGAACTCCCTGCCCTCCCTCCCACTCCTCTTCCCTCGCTCCGCAATCAAGAATGAGAGAAATATCATTTCAAATCATTCACATGGTTTGACAAATAAAAAAATCGTGAAATCTTATGCAAACCCTGTCGTCAGAAAGTTGCAGCAAAAGGCGCTGATATCGGCTACGTCGAATATAAACAACATCTTGGAGATAATCCTTTGCTGTAAATGTCCAGGTCAAGGTAACTGCATAATTCCCAAAAAAGTTGTCCAAATGTTCGGAAATAGCCGCCACAACTGGCTCAGGATGTAAACAAAAAGCTAACGCGCTCCGCTCTGCTTCAGCGTAGCAGAAAGGAAAGTGAAACTGCGCACATGTGGAAATCAGCTGTTCAAAACAGTCTCCTTAGTCATTTTGTAAACACGTTTCATTCTCTGTTCATCAAAACATCTGACAAATAGTTAAGCAACAGCTTAACTTTTGAGAACATAAAACCTAGCTTAGCTTGAGGCTTAATAATATATAGTAAAATAATTATGATAATTATGGTCATTATAAAGAAGTAAAGTTGACATTGTTTTGTATTATTCAATGTAGGCCTATTTATTTTAATGCAAAACAATGTTATAGCATTTTTCATTTTTAGAAACGGTGAATGTTTACAAGTTCAAGTATTAAAAAGCTTTTTAAAGACAAAACTAAAAATATCAGTTCTTTCCTTTCATTCGGTCGATAATCGTGAATAATCGTAAAATCGCATTATTTTCTCTCACTATAATCGTGACTCAAAAAATTTAAATCGTGACACCCCTAGTGCCAAGTCCTGCAGGAAAATGAAGTCAGTGTCTTCATAAAGCTCGTCTGCTGAAGGAAGCATGAAGTGCTCTAAAATCTCCTGGTAAACAGCTGTGTTGAATCTGTACTTAATAAAGCACAGTGGACCAACACCAGCAGAAGACATGGCTCCCCAAATCATCACAGACTGTAGAAACTTCACACTGGCCTTCAAGCGTCTTCAGTGTTTCCCACACATAGACTATTCTGTGGCACAGAATCAACACCTCCCGCCACATATTGCGTTTCGTATGAAAAAAAAATAAATAAAAAAAAATAAAGAAAAAAAATATATTTTTTTTAAACGCTATTTAAAACACGCATCGTAGAGAACCGCCGCAGTGGTCAATTTCACTGCGGGGTGGGGGGGTTTAAAATGCGGCGGCTATTCCTCCGTCTCACTCACGCGTCTCTCTCCCTCTCCCATTTATTTATTTATTTATTAGTTTATTTGACAGGGACAGTACACATTAATGAACATTTCCCATAGCCCACACACCATCGTGATTGACGATGACATCGTCCATCTCTCATTATAAGCATTTTTTAAAGACATTTACATAGTCTATATACAGTATAGGCTGCATTTAATTTATGTGGACGATGATATCGTCCATCGGAACAACCCTATTTTTCACGATATTCTAATTTTCCGAGTTTCACCTGTATTTACCTCTTTTTTCTTTATAATATTTAGTGATTTTTTCTTTTTTTCTTTTTTTTCCCCCTGCTGGAGTGTGTTCCCTTTCTGGAGCTCTGCCCATTGAGCCCCTTCCTGGATTCGCCCTGACCTGCAACAATTGTTCAGTCTGTGAGCCTTGACTTGACTGTGCAGTGAGTAAAAGCTCAGCACCTTTTGTCTGAGCTTTTGTTTTCCGTCATATTTCAATTGCAACAGCTGAGAAAGAGGCTTTATGCATTTTGACGCTGCAATGTCGAGCGAGAAAGAGAGTGTCTATGAAAAAACGACGGACCAAATCTTAATGCATTGTACCAAATCTACCAAATGATGCAAAGTGTCGCATTCCCACTGACCAAGAGTTGGCCAGTTGCTTTTGTAATTTAGTGAATAAAATATAAATAATCCAATGAACAGTGCAAAACAAAACACAAGGAAAGTGGATCCTACCATCGAGGAGCATGCGGGCTGCGATGGCCACGGGGTAGCCCACGGTCTTGGCCATAGCAGAGAAGCCGTCGGGTTCTCCGTACACCACCATGCTGATGTACTTGGTCTCCAGCTCTCCTGTGGGGTGTCTCAGGCCCAGGTCGTTTCTCATCACGATCATGTCACGCTCTCTCTTGGCTGAACACAAACGCAAGGCAAAAGGTTATTGCGGCAATTGTCGCCAAGAAGAAAGTGCTGAAATTAGGCACTGTATATAGATCGCTAAATCACGGAGGTTTACTATCTGAAGGGGATTTTTTTTCTTGCTAAAACAGCGACGTAAACTGAAAACTGTGCAGAAGTTTAGTTTTAGTTATGACTTTTCTTATTGAGTCCCATTTTAGCCATGTTTTAGTCCTAATGTCGTACAAGTCTGGTGTTGACCAGGCTTGATGAACAACGTGATTGTTTACATCGAGTTATGTTTATATGTTTGTTGTAAAATATCATGATAATGGTACAGCCATTAGAGCCATGGTAGAGCGGGTCGTCTCATGATCGGAAGGTCGGGGTTTCAAATCCCGCCTCCCGTCGTGTCCTTGGGCAAGACATTTCACCCACCATGCCTTCAGTGTCTGCGTACACTGGTGTATGAATGAGAGTGTGAATGGGTGAGTGGTTCCCTGCTGTAAAGCGCTTCGAGTGCCTAATGTAGGTGGAAAAGCGCTATACAAGTAGAGACCATTTAACATGTACCATAATATTGATATTTACAAGAGATTTATCAAATATAGCAGTGTATTCTAATACTGTACAGCCTCATTTTTGCGTATAGCAATTGGATTGAAAGAGGCATCGTTTTAAGCGCAATAGTGACCGGTGTTGAAAATCAAATCTTTTTCTAAGAGTTTTTTGGAACAATCCAGCACAATTAAACACAGAACTGGCTATGCATACGGCCATTCAGTCCTTGAGCAAAACATGTTACCATCTTAATGCTTGTGAATGTCCCACAGCATAAGTGAATGAACCAGGGGTTATTTTAGCATGTACTAAATATAATCTGTCTAACCCAGTCTTACCATATGGAAGCTTGACTTCCAGGTGTTTGGCCAAAGCCTCCAGCACAGTCTCAGCGTGAGGCACCACTTCCTCGCTCAGCATCCCGAACCTGAGCACAGAGAACAGGCAGAGGCCGCTCACAATGGGAGTAACCTTCATCAAGTCGAATTCAAAAACCTCAAATGGGAAAATTAGCGCTTTAACCCCAGCGAGCGGCGCCGGCCCACACATCCTTGGCTCGCTCTGAAGAGATGAGCAGTTTCTCTTTGTCACCGCTTCACTGGTGAATTGCATAAATGAACAACAAGTCATTCAATTTCAGCTCCGAGCGCGTTGGCTTTCTACCCTTTCAGCGGTGCGAAGGGAACACTGCCAACAGTTCACTTTTAGCGTTGAAGGAATTTTTAGGCTTCAATGCCAGTGCGCCGCTTCCCTCCTCCTCCTCCTCTGATCCGAACAATGACAGCGTGGAGCCTTGCGCTGAAGAGACCCTCGGAAAAGAGTCGATTTAAATTGGAGAGTTGAGCGCGCTACACCACTTGAGCGCCGCGGCAGAATTCGGCCTTGCTCCCAAACTCGGTCGGGGAGCAAGCGGCAACTTTGAAGAGCGCAGAGGCGTCAGGGTTTAGTGAGCTGAGAGGCACGACTCGGGGACAAGTGGAGAGAACGTGAAGAGGTGCGGAAAAGATGGCTAAGCAGCAGGTGTGAAAGATGCATTTGAGGCTGCGATGGCTATGGAGGAGCAAGAGAGGACTTGTTAAATCGTGGAGCATTTGGGTTGGAAGCTGATGGAGAGGTAAGTTTTCTTCTAAGCAAGACTACAAAATCAACTGGGCATTTAATATAAAGGGCCGCTCCTGTGTTTCTAAACTCAGACTATAGCACAACTTTTTGCATTTTATAGGAGCAAGTTTGTAGATACGGCATCGTGCAGACGTTTGACGCGTTTTGGAGCAGTGGCTGATGTGTGGCTTGGTGTAGCTGCAAGGCGTGTGTGGTTTTGTTTATAGAAAACTGTTAAAGAGGGGGTATTATGCTTTTTTCAATCACATAGCACCAGTCTATAGCATACTACAATGATGACGTAACCTTCTGTTGGTCTGTATATGCAGTAAATTTAAATAACTGCCTTGAATAAAATAGCTCTCTCAAAATGGCTGTACTGAACGTCTTGAAATAGGCCTCTGTCTCTTTAAGAAGCTTTCAGACACGCCCCCTTCAGCACACTGCTGTGGCATCTAAACAACACTACTGTGCGGGGAGGGGGCTCTGCTGAGCTGAGGAGCAGTGGTTGGAGGCTTGGCTGGTGACAAAAGGTCCAGAGGCGTCTCCAGGAGGTGGGGGCGTTCCTAGGAGGACTGAGGCATAGCTACACCTAAAATGGCTGCCGTCTAAGTTTTTACTGATTACTCAAAAATATGTGAATGAGCCAAGGCAACACTCCAGGCATGTGTTTAATGAGGGAATGACATAATACCATGATATAAAGCTTGAAAAAGTCGATTTTACATAATATCCCCCCTTTAAGTAGCTGTTTTCACGTTGGGTGTGATCTACTGTACCAGAGAAAGCCTGTGTGTACGCGCAACCAGCCATTCGCTTGACCGTTCATAGTAAACTTTATTTATGTCGTTATTGCCATTAGACCGGTGACCGCTATACCAGGGACACAACCCCGGGGTTATTGCTAAAGCAGCGCTTGTAGTTCTCAGTGAAAAAGGGAAAACCTCCAACTGTTGCAAACGAATAAATCATAATCGATGATATAATCCCGCCCTGAGCCTGTGCTTTCAACCTGCATACTTCAATTTAAGCATCAGATTTAATGTTTGAAAATTAAGCCATTTGGAGTGATTTTATTTCATTTAATTCAAGCAGGTTTTTCTAGGTGATTTGTTTTTCTTTTCAATTTGACATGATACATGAATTCCATTGGAAGAATACAAGGCAGCGCGATGTAAAGAGAAAAAGAATGTGAATGTTGCCACAGAAGAGCAGCGCTCTCAGTGCTGCTTGTCATGAACCAAGCCTAAGTCGACCTCTTTTTTTTGATAAGCGATTCCCTCTCGCCAGTTGCGCAGCCACATAGCGCAACAGCAGTGCCACATGCAAGATAACGCATGTCCCACTTTGCATTTTGAGTTGTGCTGTCCTTGCGCCAGATCTTCGCCTGCCGCAAGAACAACCTGTGCATTACAATGTTAAAAGCACAGATGCTATTTGTGTTTTAATTTCTTTAATTACGTCAAAAAACAATTAAGAGTGAACCGGATTTGAACCCAAGACCTTTGAGTGAGCACAAGAATCTGCTGCCAGCAGTTTGACTCCAAGTCCAACTATAGAGGAGCAATCATTCTCCGCCTGGTTCTGCACTGGCTCATGTAGAACCCGGAGTTTGGGATTCTCAGATTTCGCATCAGATCTGATTATTGGGTTATCTGATTTCTCCAGTTATCTGATTTTTCAGAACATGTAAACATAGCCAGTGACTGAAACGTGAGCTGTAAAGTCTGATCAATAATTCACCATCTGAGCGTCTCCATCCTGAAGTCGTCTTTTTCGACTCGTTGATAAACGGCCTCTTCAAAAGCCTCTTGGGAAATGGGGGAGGGCAGCCCCATTTGTTTGCACAGGAGATCTTTCTGTAAGTGACACATGCCACAACACCGTCAGGGCATAACACATTTTTGGGCAATTATATTTCAGTTTCAAATTGAGACTCTCTTACCCAGGTGATGGAGGAGGAGTTCTGATCGAGGAGGGGGCAAGTGTCGATCAGGCCAAGTTTGACAAAACAACCCATGGCTTTAGAGAAGCCCTTAGTGACACAAAACCAAGATTATTCTGACCATTTTCTAAAACTAGTTTATTTCCTTTTTTGTGTTGGAGGACCAAAACAAAGCTGGGATATTGAGTTTTTACACTAGACATAATGTAAGAAGATTAACAGAACTAAGTATTTTTAGGGTTTGACTGAAATAATATGAGCAAGTAAAGTGACCGTGTATTTTTATTTTCATGTGCATTATCATTTTATTACAAATGTTTGAACATTACCTTGAAGCGCAGTGTTCCTCTGAGCAGAGTGTGGACGCTCTGTATCCCATAGGGCTCTGCATATTTGGTGCTGTCCCGGTTCGGGTAGCCCTCCAGGTTAAACCCAGGGAAGAAGTCCTTCTCAACAGCAGACTCTAACAGGGACCCACCTCCCGGGATTGTTTGCACCTACACAGGAAATTATACATTATACATTGTGAGCTTTTTAAAAATGTCTTCTTATAAAAACATTGGTTTGAACTTGGTCGTTAAAATAAATTTGGTAACACTTTATAATAACTACACCTTATTCAGCCTCAGTAAATGATGCATAAACACTTAATTCATCATGAACAATTCATTAGTTAACACTTAATAACTCTACTTAACTACTACAGTTAATGCCTAACTCATGATGAATAGTTCTTAAACACTTATTCAAGTAGTTACTATTATTTGGCCTACATGGTTTTTGAATGAGGCACTGACCAAGACAAATGTAAAGTAAATTTGGGCCACACTTACTACTTACTTATTACTGCAATCATTTGTGGATATGTTAAAGATACAAAATGAAGAGAAAGAGAAATACCAAAAATAAAGAATCAACCCCCCTTGCCCTCCTGACTGGACAGGCCGGTTCACAGGACAGCAAAGAGCTACGAGATGTACTGCAGAAAAAATATAATTATTCTATATTACTTACGTTACGTCTAATTGCAGTCCAAGGTGTACACGCAATCTACAACAGTTAGCTAATATGATGCTAACGGTGGTGCAGTGCGCTCGTGCCTCACAGCTAGGTTTTCCCTACCACTACAAATATGTACAATAGTTTCCCCTCTGGGGCCAGGACCCCCTGTAAAAGAGATTCCTAATCTCAGTGGGACTTTCCTGGTAAATAAAGGTAAAAAAATAAAATAATAATAATACTGTTATATGAATGTCTCTCCACACAAGATCAATCAAAGACATGCTACATAACTTTATATTGTAGGGTGTGACCAAAAGTAACTTTCACATCACTGAGGTTTGTTAAAGTTTGTCTTCATCTTGAATCTAAACTCGAGCAGCTTTCCAAGGCATTTTTCCTAATTTACCACTTATCAATTGCCTGGAACACAACATAACATTAGCTATAACAATATTCAAAAGTAATTAAAAGTGCTGCAGAGCAAATCTGTAAGCTGCCGGGTCACTACTGGTAAACGATTCCAATTTTATATAGTGCTTTCCTATTTACACAATGTACTCAAAGCACTCTCCCATTAAGGAACCACTCACTCCCACTCATACGCAGACACAGTTATACCATCTGTAGAGCCACTGTTGTCCCGATAGTGTAAATGCTTTTCTGTGAACGATACCTCCAGTATTTTAGATTTTAAAATCTCGATTGGTTTATTCATGTCTCAAAAATCATAGAAATCCTGGTTTTTTGAAGCTCAACAGAACCCCCTTACCTGTCCGTCTTTCAGGTATTTGGCAGGGCTGATTGTGGCCATGAGGACCCCATGAGGACTCCAGCTGAACTTGTAGCGAAGAGGGTTGTCCGAGCACTCGGGAGCAGGAAGACCACCGCAGAACGAGCTGTAGGACTCCACCTAAAATGAACAAACCAATAGGAAATTAGACTGAATGTAATATAGCACTGTGACTGGTGACTCACTGTGCATCCGTCAGCTTTAGCCTGGTCTATGCACTCCATAGCCAACATGTGGTCAATGCCCGGGTCCAGTCCCATCTCATTCACAATGGTGATGCCAGCCTCCAGTGCACTGGCATACAGAGACTCACATCAATACACATGTTTTTGCATAGACTTGATATCAAAGGATATACTTCAGAATAATACATCCTCACCTGCTTTCCAGGTTCTTCATGTCTGGACTCAGGTAGCTGGCATTCACCATGTTCTTCTTCCACTGGATGCAGTGCTTGGCCACGAGAGGATGAAAAGAGTACGGCAGCAGGCTGGCGCACAAAGTAACGGTTGGTGAAGAAGGTAAATGAACTGATTCAAGGAAATAATTATGTACAGGGTAAAAAGAGCTCAGCGTCAAAAGAGTGAGTTGAGACATAAGTGGGGCTTGGAATCCCAGAGTACATAAAAATGTACATAACATTATCTTGCTAATAATAATAATAATAATAATAATAAATCATCATCATCATCATCATCATCATCAGGTAACGCTTTAGAATACAGCCTGCGAGTTCCAGGTGTAAGTACGGGTAACAAGAAAGGAATTACACATGCAAGTACAGGTACTCTTACAATGTGTAACAAGGTAGTACAACGTGCAACTATGTGTCAAGGTGTAGTAAAGGTATTCAAAGAGCAATTAATGGTGCTGAGCTGTCACATAGTTGTGGCAAAAGGGAGTGTGGTATTATAAATTGTGCATTAATTTTAATGTTGCAGGACAACAGTATTACTGTTGTGAAAGTGAAGACATGACTCCAGGCATTATTATTGATTGTTGTTTATTTTTTGTAGTGAGACACCGTTGCCTGTAACAAGCAGAAACAAGAGTGAACAGATAAAAATAAAGCGAAACTAGGAAAAGTACCACATTATCCATGTGCATGTACACTGTAACTAATGTGTATGTACAGGAGAGCACGGGCTGTAAATTAAAGTGAGACACTGTTGCCTGTAACAAGCAGAACAGAGTGAACAGAGAAAAAATAAGCAGAACAAGTCTCCAAAAATGATCACACTATCAAAGTGCATGTACACTATAAGTACATGTGATATGATGACGCAGTGGTTAGCGCTTTTGCTTCACAGCTAGAAGGTCCAGGTGCATGTTTTTCCTGTGCCAATAGGTTTCCTCCCGTTTCCCCTACAACTAGAAACAATTCACATCAGCACAGAAAGGCTCCGTCTGACTTAGGAATGATAATTAAGTGTGATAATTTTTGGAGACTTATTTTTCTCTGTTCACTCGTTTCTGCTTGTTACATGCAACGGTGTCTCACTTCAATTTACAGTGCGTGCACTCCTCTACCTACACATTAGTTACAGTATACTGTATATGCACATTGATATCGTGGTAACTTTCCTTGTGTTACTGTATTTTTTGTCTGTTTACTACACCTTGACACGTAGTTACACTTTGTACTGCCTTGTTACACATTGTTCCCCCTTCAGACACTTCACCCTACTTGCCCCCCCGAGCTCACTGCTCCTACAGCTTGCCCCTGCGACATTGAGGATGGGTCAAATGCAGAGAATACATTTCTCTACAGAGATTAATAAAGGATAAGTTAACTTACTTCCTTGTTACACATTGTTCCCCCTTGTTACAGTACCTGTACTTATATGTGTAATTACTTTCTTGTTACCCATACTTACACCTGGAACTCGCGGGCTCTATTCTAAAGCGTTACCTAATTCCCATGTAGATTTTTTGAAGAAACATTCTGCTGCTTGAGTACCGTACCTGATGACCAAGTCGTGATCTTTGACCAGAGTGTCCAGATGCCCTTCCTGGCTGCTCGCGTCCAAAACCACAGGTATAGTATTTGGGTATTTGATGGACAGCTCCTCGGCCTGTCTCAGACTCACAGAGGCTAAAGACAGGATGGAGAATTGAGTGACAAGGAAAGCAGTGTTTATCTGAAATCAAGTGTGATCCGTACAAAACTGTATTATAGGAAATGAGTTGCATATTCGAAGAAAGACTTTAATAAGACCAGTCTGTAGATGATAAACTTCTGCTATGTGAAAATCACATATTTATGTAAAAGCCTATTTAATCACATTGCATCAGGAAAATGTACAGTTCAGTTTTTAGGTTGTTGTAATAAAAAATAAAAAAAGGTATTCCTACTAAAGATGAAACCGTGTCTTCAGCTCACCCACAGTGACTTGAGTCTTGTCGTCCCGGGTCAGGTACTCCACCACGGGACCAGACACATACCCTGTGCCCAGCAGCAGCACGCGCTTCATCCCGCTCTTCTTCATGATCTGAGCTCGCTCCCTGAACCACAACAGATCAAACAAGTCTGACTCCTTAGTGAAAGCTTTCAGTGTCATATTTTAATCTTTACACAACTTTATATGCAACAAATCAAAGTACTTTGCCCCCATTTCATTGGGGCTGGTTTGAACCGGTTTGGTCATGTTGGGATGAAATGAGGAAGGAGGTCAGTGAGAAAAGGGTCATCGCATGGGCACAGCCCATCATATTAATCATATTATTGAATATACTGCCTCCATTATGGAGCAGAATAGTCCAACCCACCTTGAAACCTGCTCTGGTTCTGGAAGTTAGATTTCTTTTTTAATTTTCCCCTTGACTGAAGGCAATTTAACAATTCGAAAATACTGCTTTTTTGTTTGTTTTGTCATTATTATATTTTTTCGCTATAATGGGCAGGTTACGCAAATCATCATTTACTTTGATACAATCTCCCATTTTGGCAGGAATGTTCTGAGACCCACAATTTCAGAAATGCAAGTAAAAAATAAAAATCTATATTCAGCTTTTGTTGCCTATAAATCTAAATGTACTTTTTAATTCTTGAAAAGGTGAAAACACTAGACACAATATATCTCTTTAATCATGTCGGGACTTTTCTAACCAAATGTCATAACCCAGCCTTCAAGTACGTGCGTGAAGCTGATTTGAAAAACGAGGTTTTACTGAGACCAAAACGAGGGCAAGTTAGAAAAATAGATTATGATGTTATAACGGCTGAGTAAATAATGTGTGGTAAAGAAAACAAAAACATTATCAGGGGTCTGACACCTGGCCTATTCACAGTATGGGAAGTTTAGAAACCATCTTAAACCTCTTTTTCTGAAATACGCGATCCAAGGCAACATTTATGCCAAATTTGCGATTGCATCACAAAGTTAACCAACCAAGAGCTGTTTGTAGAGAACAGAGTTAAAACATGTAACCCCCCCCCCCCAACATTTTTTTTATTTTTTTTATTATTCAATCAATGACCATTTTCACGTGACCTCCAGCGAGCGAGAATGAAAAACACTACAGATCCCCCATTGAACAAACCCAGTGAATCATCTTTTAATTAAAACGAGCCGGCCGTCGAGCTCGTGGCTTCAGTTAAAAAGTCTGTGATTTCGCATGCTGGATTATGTCAACGCCGTCATAACAATACCGCCTTAATAAAGTCACCCGTGGCATTAATAACCCCCGGTCCGCCTTAAATCCCCATAGGAGTCAGCTTCTAATTGGATGAGACAAGCCACGAGCGCAGCACCGGTCCGGGCGGAGGTCCGAGCTGCTGGCCTATTAATTAGAAAAGAAAAAAAGGGCAGAGACATTCGCTTTCTGTTTACATTTCTTAAGAAGCGCCACTCCATCGCAGGGATTAAAGCTTTTGAGGCATAGCTTGTCTGGAGAGATGATACTTAAGATCAATTAGTAGGTGGAGGCGTCTTAAGAGATGGCCTAAATATGAAGATATAGAAAGAAGAGGAAGCAGAGAGTTGGTTTCAGCCGGCTGTTGAGGAAAAGTAATCCACACATTAAGGACATGCAGAAAAGTCGCCGTAGTTGTTTTCGCCGTTAAAAGGAAAGAAAATCCAAGAGCAAACCTAATCCTCTGCTGAGCAAACAAAGAAACAGGTCATTTGTAACGGAGCGTTAAGTGAAATGCAATTTGTTTCAGGCCGAACAAAAATGTTTTTTTTTTAAAAAGAGGACAGTAGTTGTAAATGCTGTATCTAAAACAAGAGGAAAAATATGTAGCAAAACCAACCTTAAAGAGGAAGAAACTGGAACGAAAGGCCGTTAATAAATGAACAGATTAGAGATATCAAAAGCAGCTACTGCTCAGACCGATACCAAAATACTGTTTTTGCAGTGGATTATCAAAATAAAGCGAGTAAATAAGCAGTTCGGGAAAATGTTTGAGGGAACTTTCGCAATCTATTCTACTAATTGAGTGAAATGTTACGCAGTGTGACTTGACAAAAAAGTGTAATGACAGGACAGGTATAAAGAGAGCTCTGGCCATTAACAGCTTGTGGCTACAACTACTAAATATACACATGATTTATGTTCATTTGAAATAGACAAAAATGATTTAGTTCCAAGGTGCTTCATGCAAACCAGCACCAATAACACAGTCATCGAAATGGGGCAGTGGCGGGAGCAGACAGACGGAGCGGGCCGTGGCGGTGTTGGACAAGACGACAAAGACCTGTTTCTACCAATAACCAGGATGGTCTTGCGCCCGAGCCGTGATAGCACGCGAGCCATGCAAGCGCCGCACTGTGCGAGAACAAGCACAGGGTTAGTGGAAGTTTGGGGCTAAAATAAAACTGCTGGGTGAGTTATGAGGGAGTTAGACAAGTAGCAACAAGGCCAAAGCGTGAAGATCTCTTTCCATAGGAGCGGACCAGTTCAGTTCACTTGAGACCGGTTTGTTCAGGGAGGGGCAGCCCCCGCAAGTTTGAATTTCAAGTGCCTTTAGAGCAGGGGTGGGGAACCTTTTTCACATCAAGGGCCAAATACATTTTTATACAGTACTCCAAGGGCCTTACAATTAATTTAGCAACAAACATTCTAGAGTTCATACAACACTGAGGTAGGGCTGATAGTAAGAAGGATCATCATTTCTATGCAGGTCAGATTCACATAATGCGATGGCTGGAAATCTTTGTTGAGGCGTCTGATGTCAGCTGGCAGTGATGATGATGCCACTCGAAGCTCGTGTCAGTCTTGTTAAAGCTAATTTTATCCAAATGCATTTGTTTCGAGGTGTAATGTCGCTCCAGATTTGCCTTCTTCATCACTGCCAGGCCTTCGCCACATACTAGCACACTGGCCTTTCACTTTGACAAAGAAAAAAATACTTTGTCCATTTTTCCTGGAATACCCGGCATTCAAGATCCACCTTCCTTTTCTTAGCGGTTGCCATGAAGCCATATAGATGCCATATTATGTCTTTTACATTTGTAACAGCAATAGGGAAAACTAATTAACAAAATTTACTCTAATATAGCCTGCCTTTATTTGTTTCTTCGAAGGCTATACCTGCACTGGTAAGTCTTTATTTTATTTCTTTATTTGAGCCTTGGGGTTTTTACTACTCTAAGCTACTCCATTTTGCCGGACCGGCACGATTGCATATTGCATCACAGATGCGCTACCTTCGCAAACAGTGAGCTAACACACCCCTCACCTTCACCAAATGTCTGAAGCAGCAGACACAGCGACAGTTAGCCGCGAACAGTCAGAGTTTAGCATTATCACAGAAGTTTACAAAAGATAGTGAAATGATAAACATCTGACCGACCTGCTCTGATGCAGCTGAAATCCTCATGAAATGTCCATGTTCAGGGCTCGAAATTAATTGTTTTTCTTGTTAGCGCTTGTGCTCCTAATTCTGAAATTTACGAGCACAGTCAAAAACTTAGGAGCACAACCAAAAAAAACAGGGAAGCTTTTAACAGGGATGAAGGGAGTTTAAACATCACATGCCACTTCCAGCCTTCTGTTGCATTAGGCTGAATTTTAACATTATAAATGGGACACCAGATTTTGTGCCTCCCAATCGCCTCCAACCCACGACTTGCTCCGCCCCTGCTTCACTGCACTTCATAGTCTCCTCTCTCTGCGTCTTCACTCTCCTCACTCTGTGCTGTGGGGACAGCTTCATAGATCACGCAACACACGGCAAACTCCTTTGCCAGAATCTTTGAAGACGTGTTAAACATTGCGTTTGTGACTTTACGTTTTGTATTTTGCGAGAGCGACGATGATTCGCTTTCAGCACTGCACGAGGGGGCGAGCGGGTTGGATTGAAGTTTGCGCTGCTTCTCCGCCCGACATCGATTCACGCGTTATTTGAGAGATAGTTCCCAGTCCCAATGAGTTTATAAATGACATATATATTCCTCATTTTCTCATAAAGAGACTGCAGTTGGGTAAATACATTGGCTCATTCAATGAAAGCGGGCAGAGGAATTAGAGCGTGCACAGGCACACGCAGAGAACACAGGCTGGGCTGGTGCAGGTTGGCCCAGGCAGCGCGTGTGACCAGGAGGAATGACAGCGGCGCTGAGCCAAAAGAAATAACAGATCGTACTTTGCAGCTCTTGAACTATTTTAGAACAGAAAGTTTGCTGTTGCTGACAGGCAGCGTTTGTGAAAACAATGACACAAGCGTTTTTAAGGTAGCACGAGAAGGTTTTCTTTTAAGGTGGACCGGAGCATTTGTTTGCAGTCGCAAACATGCGAGTGATTCTATTTTGAGATCGCAAAGGCATAATTTTGGGAGCATATGCGACCAAAATGGTCACAATTTCGAGCCCTGATGTTGTTTGTTTAATAATCCAATAGCTACAGGGAGCCGTGAGATCTGTTTCCTCCTTACAAGGAAGACAGGCATTGGGAGGCTGTGAAGGGTTGCGGCCTTGCGAGGAAAAAGGCTCTGCACTGTAAACTTAGTATGTTCTAAATGCAAAAAAAGAATTACATGAAAGCTGCAGTTTAGCAAATATTAGAAAGTCAATTCTTTTTTTTAACTTTGCTACGTCTTATTTATGCTGATAAATGTGTGTTTCACACAAGATTAATGACATTTCCGTCTCATTGAATGCAATCAGAGCAGCGTGTGGTCTATGGTGGAGGGGAGTGAGTGACATGGGTGAGGGGGGGCAGGTTCACTACTGACACCTGACAATTTTTTTAAAAAAAGACTGAGGGCAGCTTTAAGCAAGTTAGGTTATTGACTTATTGACAGTTATTGAGGAAAAAAGAAAACAAAATAATGCCCCAAACAATTAGGCTTATTATTTCCTATTAGGCCCGAGCGCCATCAGGGCTGGCGAAGGGGCTCTTGTAATCGTATAGACTCCCCCAAAGTGTGCAGAGGGCACAAAACAAGCGCGAAGCGCTCCCCTCCTCTCAAACACTCACTAACGCACTCTTCTTGTCGTGCACGTCCCGTGCACATACATATATAATGCAAAAATCAACATTATAATCGTACAGAGCCCATAAAAGTCAATGGGCGACTGAGTGCCCGTCAGTGACCCAGGACCTCTACCATGAGGTAGGAATGCACGAGCACTTTCCGAAAATATATAGTTTATGGTACCCGCGTAAGCGGGAACATTGTTTTCGTATGGGAATATTATTTATTTATTACCGTCGCAATTTTCACCCAGTGAACATCGACGAAAAGTCACAGATTTTGGCCCAAAATTCAAACCCGATCCAACGCAACTTTTGACTATTTCCAAATTTTGAATTCCAAAATAGTGCCGCGATATTGGCATAATGTTTTTTTTAACATTGCGAGATAGGACTTGGCTAAAAATGAAGTTTGTCGTAGAATCATAAAAATCGGTACAGATGTGCATCATGACAAGTTGAGCAAAAAATATTATTACGGCAACGCCGTCCGCCATATTGGGTGTCGGCCATTTTGGATGAAAGCCCGCGAAGCGGGAATCCGCCTTTATTTTTCACTTCGTACAAAATCTATCTCCTCCTAGAGCTTTTATTGGAACGAGCTAATTTTGGGTGGAAAATAATCTTGAGAAGTAGAACTTTAAAAGTTATCCAAATTACGTTTCTACGTTTACGGTTTGTATGCGGCGAAGCCGCAAACTGTACGGCTTATTTTGCGATTTTTCGCATACAAAAAATGGCTCCCATTCGCACATATGAAGCCCGATTTCGCTCATTTTGTTATTAACATCAGTTGTTAAAGTCACAGTCCTAAACACTTACATCTGGCAAAATTCAAATTGGGCGCAATAGCGCCCCCCCTATAGGAATTATATGGAGAGTACAAATTTTTGTTTTACTAAAATTAAAATAATTTGGCACAAAATTCTATTACAAAAGTCAATCACACCCATGCCATATTTTTCACGGTGTTGCCGTAGCGATGACCAGAACGTCCCATTTTATTCTGATGGAAAAATGTTAAACTCCATAATTCGGCGAGAAGTGAGGAACCAAAGGTTATCCAAAGTATTTGGATAACCTTTGTGGATGTTCTGCGGCGCAGCTGCAGCCCTAAGTAAAATGTAAAAATATACTTCAGTTTGCAAATATAGTGTGATACAAATTCATACTAATTTTTCTCTGTATAATGTCAAAATTGAGCGCGGAGTGCGCGTTAGCGCATTCCAAAAATCCTAAAACTAAGACCCTAGGGAGAAAAGTTAAAAACAAACAAAGGCAGTAGCAATACCATTATTTTAGATTGAGGGAGACAAAAGGGCGCGAAGCGCCCCCTTGCTTTGGGCAGGGCGGTCGGTGAGGGCCGATAATTGCCGCTTTGCGGCTATATTTTAATTTAATGTTTTCACATCAAATGTAGGCATTTAGGCGGTGTGTAGAGTCTAGAGATGGCCAAAATTGTGAAGAGAAAGATAACTTTGAATATGCAAGCCAACTACTGACTCTCAAATGTCCAATCAGAGTGGTGACATTTGTGGTTTGGACCTCCGTTTGGGAGTGGAGCGGTTCACTTTTGGCTGTGGAAACACCCATAAAACGCTCCGGTCAGTTCCGGTCCGCTTCTATGGAAATGCCTTTATATTCAACAATACCTCTGCACTGCCAGGCGAGACATGGCAGGTGAAAGTATTGATTTTTCATGCAGTGATCGAGGTGAAGATTTTAGCTGTTTCACCCCTTAACATCTTTCATGTCAGAGTATAAAAACGATTTGAAGCGTTTTACAGAGTTTTTTAAATACCTCATTCCCAGCCTAAATTATTCAGCTTTGAACCCAATAAATAAGGCAAAGGTTTTTACAGATTTTTTGATTAGTGATTAGTTTATTTAAAAACTAAACACAAATTCCCCTCTGAAAAAAATATTAATATGTAAAAAAAATAAAAACATACATTTAAATCTGGGTCTATCCATTATTTAGTCGCAGAAAATATCGGCAATTTGGGCAATTTTTATGACAAAATGCCTTTTTATATGAAAACAGAAAATGATTTAAATATGAGACAAAATGTTTTCTATCATTTATAAAAGTTTCAAATATCCCTAAATGATTATTTTTTTCCCCCTATTCACCTGCAGTGTCTCGCCTTTATTCAAACATTTAACTGTACTGCCAAAAAAGTCTAAAGGAAGTTCTTTACAACTTATTCAAATGTAGTTTTAGCACTTAAGTACATTGCAATACCATTGTACTACATGTCAATTGTAGTACAAAGGTAATTGTAATTCAAGGAATTTATCTTATTTTTATTTATTTATTGGTTTATTTGGTCGGGACAGTGCATGTTAATGAACATACATGAGTCTCATGCATGTCATGCATAAGTCAAGTTATCCACTAAAGAACAAAATTACACAATGTACATGATTCAAAAACATACCTTTCTTCTCGCAGTTTATCAATGTACTCAAACTTCGGCGTGAGTTTCCCGTTGGAAGTTATGACGGCCTTTAAAGGTAAGACATTACAATGCATTTGTGTATTATTCAAATGTTAAAAAGACACATTTCTGAAGTTGGAACTCACGTCTCGGACTTGTGGGCTGAATTCCTCTTCATCCAGTGGTCTGCTGGCATCTGAAGGCAACTGGAAACACCACCGCATTTATCAGACAAAAAGACAAAGGCGGTCTGAGTCTAACGGTTACCACCCTAAAGCAGCGCTCTCCCAAAGCAAACAAAGCACAAAAAACCGTAATGCCGCCACCAGAAGCAGTCCCGTGTCACCTTAACGCCTCTGATAAGGTCTTACCATCTCCCAAATGTAAGGGAAGAGGCGGTCGCCGAAGTACTCTGTGGCCTCAATGGGCAGCTGAGCGGGCAGGTTGTCGATGGAGCACATGAGAAAGCCATTCCCTTCGACACTGCCGCGAGACAATAGCCATGATTAAAATTAGGATTTGGAAATGACAGGTGCAAGGACAAGAGCTTTATAAAGTACAAAGTATAAAACAGGACAATAAGCAGCGTTAAATGGGGGAAGACAAAGCAAAATGTCACCAGGAATCAATCTCACACACTGAGACAATAAACACTGCGATTTAACCACGAAGAAGAGAATGGGGAAATGATCAAGGCTAGAATGTGCATGAATAAATGTCAAAATATACTAAATTTCTAAGTGTGTGTTTTTTTAACAATAGCGTGAATGTTTTCAACCACAAATAATGAAATAAATGGCAAGTACAAGAATAAACATTATTGAGCTGCAACGTCTGGACTCACTCAACCACGTCAGAGGGACAATGACACTCAAACAAATATTACAGTGGTACTTCTGTGTGCAATAAGGGCGATTCTCTAGATCTCCGTCAGAAGCACCTAGACGAGGGGTATTTATTTTATTTATTTATGGACATATTTTTATTGGAGGATCAGCCCCATGAGATGCATCATCTCGTTTTCAAGGGGGTCCTCGGGGTCACATCCAGGGTATCCAACTGAAAATGTTTTAGGTTGAGGAGAAAGAACTTGTAACTTGGCAAAAAACATGTTAAAATCACAGTGCAAATGCAGTTACACTGTGACAATAATCTGGAATGGGTCCAATAGTTCGTGCTGCTGATCAGATAAAATGCAAAAGCTGCCTTGACAATCACAGCAAAGTATTAACATTGGAAAACAACACATTATATTGCACATACAGTATATTGCAGCTATACGTCTTAGTTGTGATACGTGTATCGTATACTTAGTAATATCTGTTTGGTTTAAACAAAAGAGGTTACAATAAAAATGTGTGTGTGTTTTACTGTCTGACTGATCTATATTTAATATAACCTTGGAAACCTTTAGAAAGCTTTCTTATTCAATTAATTTAGGGTAAAGTATTGCTTTGTTATAATGACATGTATCACAATACTTATTGTATCAGTTCTTTCAAAGCCCAAAGCACCGAAAACTGACACAGAGCTAAGAAAATGTAAAAAGTATTACTTAAATGCTCAAAAGAAGCACTGCCAGTACTGGAATACTCACAAACGTACACATACATACTAACCATATTCACAGCTTCAATCTGTGGGAAACACTTCATTTACATTCTGAATCTCTTTATACATATAAACCACAGCAGAGGTTATTATAATAAGGACCGGTTTGAATGTCAGGGAAAGTTCTTTACCTGTCATTGTCTATGTGCTGGTCAGCGTCGTACAAACAGAAGGGCTTATTGATGGTGGTGCACACGTTCATGAACTCTATAGAGCCATCCGTGTCGGCCGATATGTCACAGATGGCTAACAATCTGCGGAGAAGGACAAGAGGTGCCTTTTTATCAGCGCAACCTTCTCACTCTGCACTCGCCATGTAAACACGACGCAAGGTAAAGAGCGCCAACCCCTGACCTGTAGAGATATTCCGCCGGCAAACGCCATTGAACAGTCAATGCCACTGTCGCTTTCAGGTGTAAGGACATGGGCTGCTTTAAGAGGTCTATTCCCATGACTTTATTCAGAAAAATGGGGCACGGTTTGATTTGATTTCTTTGAAAATATAACAACATCAAAAAGGAAAGTTGGTTCGGGAGAAGGTTAAAAGTGATAAAAGAAGTATGTATGTAGTCGGTCTAGTTTAGGGTAAAAAACATCATAGAAAATTGTGTTCAATGTTTTCATAACTGTATGTTTTGCCGAGACGGTAAGGACATGTGACTCCTCAAGGTTATGTATAACTGTAGAAAGCCTTTGGAGAGCAGCGTAGAAGGGTTGCAGAAGCTGGAGACCGCTGATTAACAGGCTTTTTGGATTCACACTACAATGAAGAGTTATCTAAATCACAATTATTTAACGTTTAATTGCTTTTTAAAACGACAAGTGCATGTCTTACTTGTGCGGCAGAGCTGGGGATCCTTTGTTGCACGGGAGAGAGTTTTTGGGTGGCCTCATTAACTTTTGGGCATCGGATCTTCGCAGGAGTCGCGGCGTGTGACGGTCCCAGTAAATGCCGTTGATCAGGCAAGTCGTGTATGGTGCGACCTGTAAGAGTTTGTCGCTTTTAGCATCCGATTCACTTCCGGGTTTTTATTTAGTTTGTATCTTTGTTTGTAGCTACGAGAGCATGATGCACAATAATGGATAATGACTCACGCTGGTCCTAAAATGGGACGTGTAGAGTTCAGGGTGGTTCTCGTACTCCAGGGGGTCATAAACGCCGTCGCTTTTCCTCATCACGTGGTGATGTCGACTCAGGACAGTGGCATAGACTTTGGTCATATCTATAGACAAAGAACAAAACGAAATTAAAGCACCAAAGACTCTGCATGTATTAACTGCTTGAAAAAGAAAAAAAAAGCTACAGCAGGATTTATTATCTATCAAATCAATTGCTTACCTCCGGTCTCAGAGACATCTTTCAACTCGTGAGGCTCGACGTATTCGACAGGAAGCTCGTTGATAATGTCTTGGGCACCCTATAGTAGTTAATAGGATTATAAATACACTGTCTGAGGAGGGGAAAAAAGGAGGCAGATATGTGGCATACAAATTATATTCAAGCAGACACAGTTGGTATCATAGCTAGGGCACTAGGATTTATTTCATTTCATTTATTTTCTGATTTTCTCTGACAAAGGAATGTAAAACGTATTGATTAATATGAAGGGAAAATAAAAGAAGGAAATGAAAAGGGGGGGAAGGAAAGAGAAAGGGAAGAACGAGGGGGTAAAAAGCAGAAAAAGAAAATTATCATTGGTTGACCCGGTTTTGTTCTTTTTATTTGATTGATTGAGCCGTTTACATTCATATTTTCACAGTAATTAAACATTTCATCACAGTAAAGCTCAAAAGGAGTAGGCTGAAGCCGAGCTTATGTGTGCCTACCCCTCATTCATCATTATTAATCACCCTCGTGCTTATACATATTCAGTAGTAACTTTTAGGCTTTTCTTTTTTTCCAACAGCAAGACGATTCAGAATTATTTTTGTTTCCATACGCAAGTATACACACAGTAACATGCGTGCACTTGCCTATGAATTACATTCAGTTCTTCTTTCAGCAATACAACAAGATCATATTGTCTGGCATCATTGACATTATACTGTACATTGTATATTACATAAAGGAAAGCATTGTACCATTCAGGTTATCAGTGTGCATCAATATGGTGCGAGTATCTGTGTGGTGATTCGTGACATGGAGTATTTCCTTATGCAGTATAATGCCAATCATTACTGATGAACCATTAGGCCAGTTGATTTAGTCATTATGAAAGAATAGAGAAACAGAAGTTCTATAATAATAATTATTATTATTATTATTTATATATTTTTATTTATTTTTTCTATTTCAATTTGTTTACTATTATAATAATAACTACTAGTATATTTATTACAGTTTGTTTATATAGTATATTTATTACAGTTTGTTTATATATATATATATATATATATATATATATATATGTTTATATATATATATATATATATATATATATATATATATATATATATATATATATGATTACTGGCAGGGCGTAGCCCTCCTGGAAACATCCAATGTCTCAGACAATGGGGAACAGAAGATGAGGCGCTAGAGGTCCCATCATGGGAGGACAAGCCCCTACACGGGATGTACCACCGAAACATAACTGAAGTGGCGGATATCAAGAAATCCTACCAATGGCTAGATAGCACAGAGGCTCATCATGGCTGCACAGGAGCAGGCCTTGAGCACCCGAGCAATAGAGGCCCAGATAATCACACCAGACAAGACCTCAGGTGTAGACTGTGCAAAGAGGCCAATGAGGCCAATGAGACAATCCAGCACATAACTGCAGGGTGTAAGATGCTGGCAGGGAAAGCTTACATGGAGCTCCATAACCAAGTGGCTGACATAGTGTACAGGAACATCTGTGCAGAGTATGGGCTGGAAACCCCAAGGTCAAAGTGGGAAACACCTCCAAAGGTGGTAGAGAATGACCGAGCTAAGATCCTGTGGGACTTCCAGATACAGACGGACAGAATGGTAATGGCGAACCAACCGGACATTGTGGTGGTGGACAAAGAGCAGAGGAAAGCCGTGGTGGTTGACATAGCAATACCTAGTGACTTCAACATCAGGAAAAAGGAACACAAGAAATGTTTTGGTCCTAGTGTGAATATTGATGATTATGTTTTTCGTTAATAAAGATCTTTCAAGCCATTATGAGAGTTTGTTTTGTTCTATCAAGAAAGGCTTTTTAATTAAGCATCAAAGAGTGCCTTGGAGATTTTTGTCCACTTTTTCCGTCTGGCTGATTATATCCGCTTGAACTTCCAATGAGCCCTTGACTGGATATACATTTTAACCCTATCATTTAGCATTCCCATGTTCTCTGTCTTAATCAAAATTTGTCATTTTACTTCAGTTTCATTGACAGCTTTCTGCCACAGATTTCTGCCACATCCTTCTGTGTCCGTGTGCGCTCATGTTGACTTACAGTATGGGGAAGATTAAAGTTCTTACCTTTGATACATTTCCAGTTCCTGTGAAACAGAAAGTCACTGGTCCAATGGACTTCGGCATGAGGCCAACTGAGATCTCATACCCACAGTCCCTCACTGCCTGGATGGCCTGGCTCACGTTTCTGTAGTTGTGGGCCATACCAATGTGCTGTTGACCAAAGACAAACAAATCCATGAAGGTTCAAAAGGTGAAATACAGTCCTTAAAGACTAAACTGCTCTTCAATAACAATATCACAAAGTGTTTAGGTTCAGCTCTTACCATAAAGGGCGTGTGGTGACCCAGCGCTAGGAAACGAAGCCCCAGTCCGTGCAAAATATTTATCATTCCTAGAGACAAAGTAATGACAACAGCTGATTAGGAACACTCCCCACTCCGTTTGTGCGCCCGTGACCACTGTCATTTCTATCATAAAGTGCACAAAGGGGGGGAAAAATTATGAGGATACCTGCAACTCCAGCCCACTGGCCGAAAGCCACAATCCGAAAACCATTGGGATCCACCATCTTCTCATAGTCAATCAGGCGAACCTCCTGAAAAAGCAAAAATGACAGGGCTCATCAACTGGAGTAGGATTTCAGAAAAAATCCTACTTCAAAAGTAGCAAATGAAAAAAAAAGTTAGATAGAGGCTACTGTATAAGTAGGCACTAATCCTTGGCCTATATTTATTTTTATTACTCTACATCAGGGGTTCCCAATCTGTGGTACGCAGGATGCCCACAGGGGTACGCAAAGATATTTTGGAGAAAAAAAAAAGTCTATCACAATCTGATCGGTATTGACCTGTTAAAACCACCGCACAGGAAACACGCTTATACAAGCGAAAGAGTCTTATCATTCAGCCATTGATGAGGTTGTTCTGGACCTAAACATGTCCGCTCCAGAACCGAACCTCAAGAGCCGCTTTGGACCCGAGTGCGTAAAACTCCGCGGATGCCGGGAGCGCGGTTGAGGCTGCGTCAGCCTTCGCTACAACAGCAGCGCCTTTAACACGAACAACGCCAACGTATGATCGAGTTGCAATTTCTATAATATCTGTCATACAGAGAGAGGAGCCTGTGCGCGCGCCGTTAGACTGATGGTGACTTTGATCACCATCAGGGGTTTTCCTCTCATTCTTATCCGAGGAGCGAGGGGAGAAGGAGAAGCGTCTGTGGCTGTCCCCCATCTGACGCTAAACCCATGGCTTTGTATCTGACACCTACATTTAAATTTACGAGCTGATGTGCGGTGGCACATGCAAAGATGGTAATGTCCTGCGTATACATTATCTTTGCTTTAAAGTGCATATGACAGATTTTAATGCTCTTGAAAATATGACTTATTTAGATGGATTACATGATTTTCAAGTTCATCAGTTGCATAGTTAACATTTTTTCAGTGAAGCAGCAATTTTAATGAAGAAATGTTGGGCAGAAAAGTTATTTTTATTTGAATTTTTAAGCTGCTAACAGGAAGTGACATAAAAGAAGGTAAAATTGCATTGCATAACATTCATTTCCCATTGACTTCACATGGTTGCACGGCAACAGTTTAAAATTGTTTATCTTCTTCGATGTCACTTCCTGTTGGTGTCCAATAAGGAAGTGAAAACATTAACATCACAAAAATGGTCAAAGAAAATGGGAATAATCTTTAGCAAAATCTTAAATATAATCGTGTTAACTGTGTTTTAGTGTAAATTGTGTCTAATGTGTCATATGCACTTTAACAAAAGCTTAAACCAGCATTTGAGTCTGTACCGGTGGTTTGACAGTACGACTGAGGGGGCGGGGCCAGAGCGCAGAGTCTGATGTTCAGAATGAGTGACAAAAGCAGCAGAGTCCTCTAGTGGGACAAAGTAAAACACTCAGCTTTACCCATTCACACTAACAGCCTTGTTTTCAAAATAATAACATATTCTTAATAGCCTTAATCACCCAGATGAGCAAAACAATACTGATTGTGGAAAACCTGCTTGAGTTCTGGCAGAGCTAGGGGATGGGCCAACACCGTGCACTCTCGTGCGGGGTAGCGGAGATGAACAGATCCAATGCAACGAACGCATCCATGAGAGCGGAGAGAGACTTTTTTTAGTGATTATTTAGCGCGTGTGATTAGCGCAGCAATGCAGCGGCCCCATTAAGAAGACCGTTAAGGCTGGAGCTTATCGGAGCTTATCGGTGTGGACCGGCACACGTGGGCCCCAGGGCTGTTATGATACCGGGGTTCTGTTATGGGATTTTTGTATATTAAATAGTAATGTAATAAAACAAGGAAGAGAGTTAAAGTCTGAATCAAGTGATCATTTATTGTCTAAACACAGAAGCATGACCGCGGGCTCACAGAGTGTTCTGCCCTTCAGCACAATCAGTGGCATTTTTATACAACAGTTGTACACATCAGATGGACAAGAGGTGATACCCGGCACTGAACATATTTGTGGTATCTCTGCATACGTGCTATCCCTGAACCCTAGGCCTCGCTCACATTATCTGTGAGATGACCTGAGGACACTAAGGCATCGTAAAACTTGGTGTCAGGGCCTGCTGGGTCACTAACTGTGAGTTAAATTATTGTCATAGATACTGAGGTAGCACTGCATACTCACTTCAGTTGTTAAACAATGTGTGGTAAATCAGAGCAGATGGCAGAACTACATTTCTGACATTACAGTTCGATACCCATCCCTAATTGCAACCTTCAGTTTCAGCGCCAAGCACTAAAGTGTCCGGGGCATTGCTTTAGACATGTGGAAGTTAGATTTACTCGCCATTGAGTTGACAATAGTTCTGCCACTTCCCCTTCAATTTTCAAACCTGTTTGTACCTTCTTCAGCAGGTCCTCCAGTAGCGCCATGTTGGCCTCCTGAGCTTTGATGGTGTGGGAAAAGAATGCGTAGGTTTTCCTGGGAATAACCAGATCCTCTGGCATCCTCTTCACTCCGACAATGAGCGACGCTTCCGAGATGTCCTCCTGTATGATGGCCCCTGCCTTCATATAGTACTGAAACGGGGAAACACATGTGAGGAGTCACTATCATGTTAAAAATGACAAGATCTATGGAAATATATCAACTGAACAATATTACGAATACTTTTTATTTCATGGTCTTATCAAAAACAATATGAATAATGTTGGCTATCTTTGGCATTTATAGACATATTTCCCACAATGCCTTACTTTGTCGTGTATTGCCCTGCGGTTGGAGGGCTGCACCAGGACTTTGACGCCGGCGTGGGTGAGCTCCTTGACGTGTCGTGGGGCCAGTGGCGCTCTTCTCTCCCAGGCGTTGATGTCCTCCCGGCGGATGGCCATGACTGCTCTGTGGTGCTCATATCTGCGCTGGAGCGCGAGGCAGCGCCGCATCCCTCGGTCTCGGAGATGCAGCACTCTCAACATGGCTGACCCTTTCCTGTTCAGAACAGAAGCACAATGCGGACATCAGCTGAAGCAGAAAACACATCAGTGTACATCTTTCTACTAGTCTCTTCTTAGCTCGCGCATTTGCACTTAGTGCCAACACCTTTACACCAGTACTATTTTAGAACCGTCTTCCTCCTAACCTAAGCATGCCAAGTGGGTACTAAAAGTGACCTTTAGTAGTGCTGGCTACTAATTTACCAAAGGAAAAACAAAACATCCCTCTGACAGAGGCACAGCATACACAATTAAAGATTTGACACCGTCACAGACTGCCAAACGCTACCATTAGCCACAGTTACCTTACCTTAATAGTTGGTTTTCTCTCATCTTTTGCTTCAAACTCCTAAATAACTTCATAAACTCCACAGTGTTCACCTGATGACCTGGAGAATTAAGTGACTTTATGGACTAGGGATGGGACAATAAACAAGAATATCGTTAATTAAATAATAAATGCGGCAATTAATCGATCACCACGTTTTTTTATTATCATGCTAGAAGATCGCTAAATCCATCAGACAACCAGTGCCGGTAACTTTACCGGGAGTAAGTCAGTAACAGTATAGTCGAAAATGTTACACAGTGTGCTTTTAAATACTTACTTTATGTCTCACTCAACATGATATTTACCGCAGACAATGAAGAGGAATATTTAATAATTTCCCAATCCCCATTATTTCTGCAGTTTCACTGATATTTTTAACTCATAGGAAAATATCATGATAATATCGTTAATCGCAATTATTTTGGCCAAGATAATCGTGACCCCAAATTTCATTATCGTCCCATCCCCCTTTCCTGATGTGGAAAAACACTCAAGCAACTATGGAGAAATCTTATATTATACACATATACCAAGGATGTTTCACATAGTAATAAATGGCAAAATTATGAATTACTCTTAGTGTTGACATTTAACATGCAAAAAGATTCTCATGATGCGCACATATTTTGCTTACTTCAGGTCATGTTGCTATTGGGAGAGCGCTGCGTCGTAACCAGTGATTTAGACACACACTTCACCTCAAACAAATCCAACAATGAATAAGCTTGAAGAAAGCAGGACACCAGTCATAACAACAGCGCAATGATAGTTAATTTAATGTTGAACCCAATACATTTATTTATTTGAGAAGATATGACTTTATTGATCTCACAATGGAGAAATAATAATAGGGCTTAAAGTGCATATGACAGGTTTGAATGAGTTTAAAAATATGACTTATTTAGATGAATACCATCTGCTGCAAGTACATAATTATCATTTTATTGCAGTGAAGCAGCAATTTAATGAAGAAACGTTGGGCAGAAATGTTATTTTCATTTAAGCTGCTGATAGGAAGTGACATAGATCGAGGTAAAGTTCCAGAGCAGTTTGACTCATTTCCCATTGACTTAACATGGCTGGCGCGGCAACAGTTTAAAAGTGTTGTCCTCCATCTATGTCACTTCCGGTCAGTGTCCAATAAGGAAATGAAAATGGCCAAACTAAAGAAAGCTGGGTACAATCTTTAGCAAAATCTTAAATACAATTGTGTAACTATGTTTAAGCAAAAATGGTGTCTAAAGTGTCATATGCACTTTAAAGGGGCTGTGTGGAGTTTAGCAGTTTTGTACTCGCAATTGCCCCCTCAGGCCAAACGCGTAACTGCAGCCTCGATGATAAGCTCGTGCATGAGGCGCTCAGGCTTTACGAGCACCAGAAATAACAGTCCCGTCCTGGTCAGTTTACAGATTTGCAGGTTTGACTTCAACTGAGGTAAGAAACGTTACTGTTTTGTAAGATATTTAGACCAAATCAGTTTGAGTGAATGTTTTCCAAGATAAAATACTTGAGCAAATGCAGCAAAGTGAATCGAGTGAAGAAGCCAAGTAAAACATATAAACGAATAATTGACGTTTGAAGGAGGAAAAAAAAAAACTCGTATACTTTGTATGCATAAACGTAGGCCTAATTGAAATAATAAAATAATTCCACCGGTAGAAATGCTACTAGGAAAAGCCAAAATCGTCTCTTCAATTTCCTGGGCCCAAAGTTAGCGTAGCTAACTCGTAAACTATATTGTAAACGGCACATTTCCACTTTTTGTAGTCGTTTCACTGCTTATAAATCCGTGAACAGTCATGCTTATTTTGCGGCCAAGAAAAGCTAACATTAGCAGCATATTATTTTTGCCATTATAAATACAGTGTTACTACTCAAATGTTTTGTAGGTACAGCACAATTACTGTTATTACTGACACTACTAGTACTGCTACTAATACTACACAACTTCTCTGTAGGTATAAATTTATTAGATCAACTATTTTGGTAACTTCCAAATATGATTATTTTATGGCGTGTTTCAGTGAAGTTTGTACATCATGCACGGACAGTCGGACACCGTTGTTTTGAAAGCATCAACAACACTTTTCCCCACGTATTTAGTCATAATTTCTTACCTTTCAAGCAAAAATAAGCTGCGGGTCTTTTGAGAGATTCTCAACATTTTCCTATGTTTACTCTGGTTCTTTGCCTACACTGACCAGACTCGACTTTCGCCTTTCGCCTTTTTTTGTCACACTCGAATAAACTCTTCGTTTCTTTTTGTTATTTGGGGTCTGGGCTGGAGTTTCGATGGTGCTTGAAGTCGGTCTCCTCTTATTCTCCGCTAAATCCATCCCTCCGAAGTTACCACTTGCACTGCAGCGTCAGTATAGAGGAGATACAGCTAACGCTACAGCTGAGCGTGAACGCGCATTACGCATTACGCTGTTTGCTTGTTCGACCCGAGCATAAACTATTTAAGTGACTTTACAGGCATATAGAGGCAATCAAGGTGAAAAGGCCAGGGCTCATTCTACTCACCAGGGCATTGCTGGAGCATGTATGAGGAAGAAATTTTAAATTTGTATACATTTATTTGTGGTTAAACTTATGTATAGTCCCTTTAAGCTGTTTAATACCAACAACAGTTAGAAGGAAGTTAGAGGGCAACCTTATCAAAGGAGTGCAACAAACAGTATCCACCACGTCATTTCAATTCATGTAAAGCGTGTGCAATAAATAAACTATTTCGTATGCCACTGGCTGTCTGGAGCAAAGGAGCAAGAACGTGCTCTTCAAGCTATAAACAGATGCCTTTGATTGGGCAGTGAATGCTCCATTCAGCAAAGAACACTCATTGTGCTACACATTGTGTTCATTGTGTAGCAACCTCATCTCCCTCATTCTTGGTTGTAGATAGAAGAAAAAACGAAGTGGCAATGGTAATAATGGCAACTAAGAAGTCAACTGTGTGTGTCATGAAGCTTTGGCATGTACAGGCGCCCTGGGGTTGCGAAATATGGGATCAATTTACCTACTGGCTGGAGAACAAACAACTAAGGCCATACACATACATCCAGACACTTTACTAAAAGGATTGCCTTAAAAGGTGGAGAATTCTGATGCCAAAACAGCGGCAGCAGCAGCAGTTCGTAATCACTTTGAGCCCTCGGCTTATAAACTACTGTGCCCCCCAGAATGTGCCACCAAGCACATGGGACAGTTCCGGTGTTGTGCCAAACTATATTCAGACGTGTGCAACTTGGGACACGCCATACATGCAGATACGTATGTAGAGACTGGACTCACCTGGTGATTGTGGTGTGTGGAGGAGAAAAAGTGAACACACACAGTTCAGAGACGGTCACCCTGATCGGAGGAGCAGCAGAGCAGTGGGACTTCACTGCACATCAGGGTTGCCAGATTCTCAAAACCAATATATCGTACCAAGCTTCCAAAACTATCATATTTCAGCACAAACTATCGTACACTATAAATATGTCAATAGCGCTGTAGCACCTGCGCAAAATGTGGCTCATATCATCACCACCACAAACTACAACACAGGCACACGCACTGTCCCATTTATTACATTACGCACACGCATGACATGACAACACAGGCACTCACCTAAGAGATGAACTCCACCTCCTCGTCGGAGTCATTCACTTCTGCAGGCACTTCTGATGCAGACGTTCGTGTACAAGTTTGCTAAAGTTATTGAGCGCAGCAACATAGCTTTTGTAGGTTTGAAATCCGGACATCCCCCTCCATTCTTCAGACACTGATGCCTGGATAAGCTCGGTAAGGGTTGCAGTAATCAGTCGATTGCTGGATTTGGTTTTATCAGATTGGAGAACACACACACTCACATGAGGCGTTAGAATGAGGAAAAATAATTAGCTAAGCCGTAATAAAGAAGCGGGCAAATTACCAACTCGCGAGAGGTGGGACGGGGTTACGTCTTGCTGACCAATCAACTGCAGCCAAGGCAGGAGGATAATGCGATAGTGGAACTGTAAAACTGATCCAGGGACAGTCTCTCCTTCTGGCAGCAGATATTACACCTACCTGAATACGGAGGCTAAGTCTGACTCCAGATCAGAGCGAAAGCAAAGCGCTGTTGAGAGGGGACGGTGCATTTAACCAGACTTTATCTGGCGCTCTGAAATTATCGTACATTTAGGGCTTTTTTGAATTATTGATCGTACATCGTACAAAATTAAAATTATCGTACAAATACGATAGTTATCGTACATCTGGCAACCCTGCTGCATACGACACGGCGAGATGCTTAACCAGTAAACTTCCGGGATAGCGCTTCAAAATAAGATAATGAACTCACTTTTAATATTGTTTTCTTTGTGACGCAGCCCAATGCAGCGGTGCAACCCCGTCCAAGGAGGGTACAGCGGAAAAGAGTGGGAATAATCGGCACTGGAACTGAGAGCAATATCCCAGTGGTCAAAACCAAACTGGTGAGTGTTTTTGCCACTAGGTTTTCCCCTGAGCTAGACGCTGGTACTTTGTGCGCTTATCTGTCTGGGAAACTGGGTAAACCGGTGACCTGTAAGAAAATTGCGTCCACTAGCAACCGATTTGGTTCATTCCATGTGATGGCGGAGTGCAAAGAAGTAGCAGATCTCTATGATACGCAGCTTTGGCCCGAGGGGATCTATGTGCGCCGGTACTTTGAGGCTCGCAAACCGAGAGAGCGTGATAGCTTAGCCCAAATGTCTGGTGGGGCTGAAGGCAGCTCTGCACCTGGTGTTACACCTGGGCCTGTGCCTCTCGAAGCGATTTGCGAGGAAAGTGCTAGTGATCTTACCCCATAGACAATGAATCTTACAATTGGATCATATAATGTTCGAGGATTACGCGTTGGGCACGACGAAGCCGACAAAGCTCGCCGCCTCGTTGTAAACAAGCTTTTAGAAACTCATGATATACTGTGCGTGCAGGAGACTTTCCTAGCAAAACAGGATTTGGAAAAGCTGAACTCCATACACAAAGACTTCTATGGGGCAGGGGAATCTACCACAGACTGTAGTACTGGGATACTCCGTGGCAGAATTCCTGGAGGTGTTGCGGTGTTGTGGCGTAAAAAGCATGACCATCTGATCAAAGTGGTTAGGCCAGGCGTTGACTGGGCTATAGGGCTTGAATTCTGCTCTGAGGACAAAAAGTTAACAATACTGAACATATATACACCATATGAATGCTCTGATAATGAATTTGAGTACCTAAATAGGCTGGCCTATATTATGGCTTATATCCAAGACAATGCTTCCAGCAGCATCTTCATTGTGGGGGATTTCAATGCAGATCTCTCAGATATTAGGTCCTTGTTTGCTAACCATTTAAAGCATTTTTGCTCAGAGAATAGCTTTTTTCTCTCCAGTGAAGCACTTTTACCTAATGACAGCTATACTTACATTAGTGAGGCATGGCACACCACTCCTGGTTAGATCATTGTATATGTACCAGTGAGGCTCATGACTCTATTGTATCCATTTGGATCAATTATGAATTTGCTACTTCGGATCATGTGCCCTTCTCTTTGTCGGTAAATGTGGGCAAAGTACCATCTCTTAAATGTGTGAACAATGATACACAAGTTGGAAAAATTAAGTGGTCCACCTTAACGCAAGAGGACATTTGTACATATCTCACACAATCTGAAACCAGGTTGAGTAACATTGAGCTGCCTAATAGTGCTGTAACCTGTAATGATATTAATTGTCAGAATCTGCAACACAGAGCTGAACTGTGCTCACTGTATGATACAATTGTAGACTCTCTCCTTGTCTCAAGTCAACCTCTGTATAAGACAAAAACATACAAGGCTAAACCAGGCTGGAATGAGTATGTGGAGCAGTCCCATGCTGAGGCTAGAAGGGCCTTTAAAGCTTGGGTTGAGTCAGGCAAACCCAAGTGTGGTCAGGTGTTTGAGTATAAGAAAAAAGCAAATGCAAACTTTAAATATGCCCTACGCTCTATTAAAAGTAATGTGAACACTCTCAAGGCTGATTTACTGGCAAAGAAACTGCAGAGCAATAGCCCTACAGACTTCTGGAAAGAAATAAAAAGAATGAACAGTAACAAACTGTCCCTACCAACACATATTGATGGTGTAAATGGAGCAGAACAGATTGCTCAGATGTGGCAGAAACATTACTGTGAAATTTTTAATGCTGTTAAGAGTAATAATTTTATTGTTGACAAAATTGAGAAGAGTGAAGATGTGATTGTCACTCCACAAGAAGTTTTTGAGATAGTGATGAAGCTGGATAACAACAAGGCATGTGGTGCTGATGGGGTATCTGCTGAGCATTTAAAATATGCTGGCAGGAAACTGTACCCTCTGCTCGCCATTTGTTTTACAGGCTTTCTAATACATGGAGTCTTACCTGACCGATTATTGTCTGTTATTTTGGTCCCAATTGTAAAAGACAAAGCTGGCAAAATTAACAGTAAAGATAATTATAGGCCTATAGCGCTGGCCAGCACTCTGTCTAAGGTATTGGAAAAGTCCATTCTGAATAAGTTGGAAGAGTTTTTGCTGACCTCTGATAACCAGTTTGGCTTTAAACCTAAACATGGAACAGACATGTGCATTTTTGCCTTGAAAGAAATCTTGGATCTGTACAATAGACACAATACAACTATGTTCATGTGTTTTATTGATGCCTCAAAGGCCTTTGACTATGTAAACCATGAAAAATTATTTTCTAAGTTGTATAAGAAAGGTTCTCCAAAATGTCTTGTGAGAATTCTGGTTTTCTGGTATTCCCATCAGTTAATGTGTGTGAAATGGGGAAACTGCTTATCTGCATCTTTTTGTGTGGCAAATGGAGTAAGACAGGGCAGCATTTTATCTCCGTTTTTATTTAATGTATATATGGACGACTTGTCAAGGCTTTTAAATGATTGTGGAACGGGCTGTAGGGTTGGCAACAGTACCATTAACCATCTAATGTATGCTGATGACCTTGTTATTTTTTGTCCATATAGCGCTGGGTTACAAGAGCTGTTGCATGTGTGCTCTCAGTATGGAACAGACTTTGATATTAAATACAACTCAAGGAAAAGCATTATCATGATAGCCCGGAGCAGAGAGGACTCCAAACTGATATTCCCTGATTTCTTTTTATCAGGAAATATTCTTAATGTCACTGATGAATGTAAATATCTGGGACACTATGTGACTGCAGACTTGTCCGATGACAGAGACATTTACAGACAGTGTCGCATGCTTTATGGACAAGCCAACACGCTGATCCGCAGGTTTGGAATGTGCTCCACACCTGTTAAAATTAGACTCTTTCAGGCGTATTGCACTCCCATGTATACTGCCCACCTGTGGAGGCGCTACAAAAAGAGCAGTATGCAAAAGCTAACTGTGGCTTATAATGATGCCATGCGGATGCTACTGAGGGTCCCACGATGGAGTAGTGCAAGCCAAATGTTCGTAAATGCGCGTGTGCCAAACTGCCCTACTGTACTGCGAAATCTAATGTACAGGTGTATGTGCAGGCTTACAAATTCAATGAATAATATCATCACTGCATTGACCAACCCCGGACTAAGCTCGGTGCGATATTCATCTTGTATGTGGACTCACTGGCGTTTGAGCCTATACAGGAGATAAATGTATTGTTGTTATGTGTGTTTTTTCTTTTAAATATGGACCATCATTCTAGTGTCCGGAATAAAGTCAAATAATAATAATAATAATCTTTTGCAAAACAAACCTCAGCATCTTTTTCAAACAAACGAATTCGTTCTTCAATACCTCTCCTATATTAATTCTCAACAATAGCTTTTGTTACGTTACGTTTAAGCAGGCGCCACGTTTACTTTGAAGGTGCCATGGTCAGAGTCCGGCTTGAGTTGAAGGAATCTGGAAGGTGGGTTTGGTTTGGTGAGCTGCTAGTTCTGCTCGGGCGGTTCTGGATTTGGCTAAAAAAAAAATCAATAAACAGTAACGTTGGTGGTCTGACTAACATAAAAAGAAAGGCGCATAAAATATATATTAAAAAAGTGCTTTAAGCCAAAAGCATGTTATGGTGTCCTGGAAGTTTACACCTGCGCATGCGTAGATGGGGTGTTGAAAATGCGCTCAAGAGATGAGAGCGAAGCGCCAGGACTCTATTGTTTTTTTTTCCTAGGATGGTAAAGGGCTTTTTCCATTAATTTTAGCATTTTTAAGGTTAGGGTTGGGTTTAGGTCTACGGGTAGTTTGGATCAGTTTAAACTAGGGTTGTTAGAGATGTGCCGCTCAAAGATATCAAAGTAGAAACACATTTGTGAAAACATTCTTTGCGACTCTTTGTTTGCTGTGTCTGTCCTTTGGCAGAGAAGGATTTGAGGTTCTTTCACTGGAAGTTTGGATGATTTTAGTCTCTCCTTTACATTTTTATTTAATTTAATTTTAGTCGACGAAAATATCTGGACATTTTAGTCATAGTTTTAGTCTCATGTAAAAGTTTTTATTTAGTTTTAGTCCAATTTTAGTTACAAAAATATTACTTTGACTAAAATTCTGACTAAATATTTTAGTCGACGAAATTAACACTGCTCTCTCCGCTACTTGGCTGTTAAATTTGAGACAAAAGGGAGACCAAACTTATTTGTCACTCATTCCAAACGAAAGCATATTTTTTTGGGGGGGATTATCAATTCCACCCATTGAGCCAATAAAAACAGCCTAGAAATTAGTGCTACAGAGTATTCGTTTTTTTCATGTTTTTCAAGTATTATTCAATCAGTAAACACAAAATAACAAAAACACAGGGGTCTGCTAATTCACAACAATACGATTGTATTTTTCAAGAAGGTTGCTGAATTTAATTCGTTTTTATTTTATTGTTTACATTAATTTTCTCAAGAGAGGCCAAATAGGTTTTCAAATTTGATTCTTTAAAATGGAACCATGAGGGTAGTTTTTTCACTTCATTTCATTTTGTGGTTATCATATTTTGCTAGTATTATAATTACATTTATTATAAATGTTTCATCTGAAGTGAAGGTGGTATTATCAAAGGTCAGTCAAATATGAAGTTGTGTATAATATAATACTCTTTCCAATTATTCTTGTGAGGTAATTCTACACATCAGACCAATGATTATCATTGTTAATAGACAGTTTTACAAGAGTTTCATTAGAAAAGTTGATTAAAAGTTGAATTCTTAATGTTGTAGAGCGTTGGCGATGGTATAGAAAGAGGGAGCATTCCATACAACTCTGACTCACTCATGGCCCATTGGCACACTGTGGGTGTATGGCAAGAGATATGCAAATTCTACAGCACGTCCTTTCCTGTGCCCAAGGATCCATAATAAACAAATCAGAAAAACAGTAACAAGATTTATGATTTTTTTTTCCTTCTCTTTTAAGCAAAATCTTAATCATCTTTACTCTGTATTAGTGAAAAATGTGTCTCATCTGTCATTTGCACTTTAAGGATCTTTAGAGCGATAAAGCCATAATTATTCTTCATGTTTAGTATGTAAAACTTTTGTTCTCTAGTTCTTCAATGAACTTTTGACACAAATAAGAGTTAGGTCAGCAGCTTGTGTTTAATCTGGCATAAATCACAATAAACTCTGTTCAAACATTAGTTCACATATGTGTCTTTTTTTTTCTTCTTCTTCTTCTAGGAGTTCTTCAGTTTCACATCCTGAGCCCCCGGCAATTTAATGTCCAGTCAGTCACCGTTCATATACGATCCATTGAAACCAGACAGACAGTTCAAAAGTTCAGCCGCGGACGTCGCCGGCTCCTATAGGACAGAGGTAATAGTTCAAACGGGACACACTGAGAGGTTCAGGAAGTGCCCCGATGGCTTTTTTTCTTTTCTTTTCTTTTCGGGGTAGGGGTGCGGGGATATATAAGGTCAAGTCCAAGATCGAGGTGTCCATGTCCGGGGAGGGGGCTATATTCTCCCCCTCAAAGATGGCCCATTTTGAAGAATAAAGGGGAATTATACAGAGGGTTGGAATCCGTTTTCAATATCAAACAAATTTGGGAGGGATAATACAGAAATGTACCGGACTCGAGATGTGACAGCATACGGGCAATTTAAATGATGAACACTGACAAGGAATACAAAAAAAGGATGAACGTATTTGGCGGGGGGGGAATACTGACGTTTAAAGGGATTCTGTCGTCAACTCTCAAACCCAAGGAAAAGAACAGCCAGCGCAGTACATTTGACTCAAGTTAATACGTCAACAAATGGTCAGCACGCTATAGCGTAAATGCAGAGGACTTACGCCAAATTGACAAAAGGAGACAGAGAAAGGCCAATATGAAGTAAACTGTAACATTACCGGTTACACAATATGGCATCTCAGAGCAAACAAGACTGACAAAGCTTACAGCGCCCATAGACAGTACAATAGGCAGACATATTTTTTCTTGTTTCTCTTTAGAGTCATTTCTTTCTATTCCCTGGGTTTGCGCTCAGCTTCCTATACCAACTCTATTCTTCAGGGCTTGTTATGGGCCGTATCGCTCAACACGTGCCGATGGTTTAAAATCCTTTTTTGTTTTTTTGTGTGCGGCGCTCAGGGCTGCGGCAGCGGCGACTGTCCTCCCGCCGGGTCGTGCAGCTTGCGGATGTGTTTCTTGAGGTCAAAGTTCCGGCAGAAGCCCTTGCCGCAGGTGGGGCAGGTGAAGGGCTTCTTGTCGTTGTGCGTGTGCATGTGAAAGGTGAGGTTGTAGACCTGGTGGAAGGCCTTGCTGCAGATGGAGCACTTGAACTGCTTCTCCCCGCTGTGCGTCAGCTTGTGGTTCTTGTAGTTCCCTGCAGAGGACACGAGCGCAGACGCATGAAGAGAGAGCGGGAGGGGGGTGGGGGGGTAGAAAACACGAGCCATATGCTGCCGATGGTGCCACATAAATTGGACATATGCTCAATGAAGGACCAGTGCTTTATTTTTAATGAGCGACATTCTTTTAGAAATACACAAAGGAGGTAATAAGATGAACAATTGTATATTCCTTCTAAATTATACCTCAACATCTCAGCTTAACATAAGATCTTACATTCTATTCTAAGTGATTTGCCTATTTATTCTAACGGAATGTTTTTCCTCCTCTTTTGCTCGAGTGACTATCCGTAACAAAGAGAATTTCCCCTTGCAGAGTATAGGCTATGTCTCAACCAGTATTGAGTATTACAATTTCATAATAATAATAATAATAATAATAAAAAATAAAAAAACTTTTAAGACCTTTATGTACAAAATATTTTAGATTATGGTTCACAATAGTAACAATTCCAGCGATTGCGTTTTCATCTCTTATTTTGACGGCAAAAAGCGTTAAATGTCTTGTGTTGACTACATGAAAGACAACAATATATTGGTCTATACATATTGGCTATAAGATAGACTTATATACAAGCATTTCGTAAAAGAGCAGGCATTTATCTATTTTTACTTAAAACATTTTTTAAATTCGTATTTATTTTTGCAGTGTCTAATTATCGCGCGTAAAGTCATTGGTCTAATTATAACGTCATTTTACGCGCACATATTGTTGTGTGTCCAGCAATTTATTATTATTATTATTATTATTATTATTATTATTATTTTCAGATATAATGTGTAATGAAATATGTGTGAGCTCGAGACCTACCTTTCTGGTGGAAGCCTTTGCCGCAGAACTCGCACACGAACGGCTTGTAGCCCGCGTGGATCCTCGTGTGCGTGTTGAGCGTGGAGCTGCGGTTGAACGCCTTCCCGCACTGGTTACACTTGTGCGGCTTTTCCTGTTGGAGCACACGCACACGCACACGCACACATTAGACATATTTGACAACAGCCTGACTCGGACACCGCGCATGCATTTCCCCCATGGAGAAAATATGAGTGAATTTAACAGTAGAGGAACGTTTAAAAAAAAAAAAAATTGTCGAGCACCCTACGCAGAACTATGTGTCACATATAAGCTTTTATCAATTCTTAAAAAAAAAATTAAAAAAAATATTAGATGCAATATTCTTCTACAGTAATTGACTGATATTGGGTTGATATATTGTGTAGAAAATAAACATGACCGAAAAACTATGCATTAATCTCTAGTCAAATCTAGTGAAACCATAATCTATTAAAAAACCCAAAATGTGTGTCGAACAAAATTATTTTTGACCTATTGTTATATATACATTTTACAGGACCTGTTGTAAAATATAAAAGACCAATGGAATACAGAAAGCGTGCACAAAATCCTAACATGTGAAGGCCATAGCTTATTTCCCCCCGTTTAGCTTTAGCTTTAGGTTTCTTTCCGGAAAGAAACTGGCCTATAATTACGCGCCTAAACAACGTAACGTAACGCGGGCTCACCTGAGTGTGGATGATCTTGTGGCGGCACAGTGTGCTGGCCTGCCGGAACCCTTTCCCGCAGACTTTGCAGACGAAGGGGCGCGCGCCAGTGTGCACGGGCATGTGGCGCGTGAGGTTGTAGTGTGCGTTAAACACCTGCCAAGACACACAGAATCGATACTGTTGATTTAAAAAAATAAAATAAATAAACGAAATGCACGTTTAAAGGCCTAATGCAAGCATCATTGCATGGGATAAAACAGAGTCACACTCGCAGGTATCTGACTTGTTGAGCATAATCCACCTGTCTGTTTACATACAATCTGGATTCTGCAACCACCAAGACACTTGCCCCAAAACTCTGAGATTGAAAAACTAACAACCCCCTCCCCCTGAAACAATAGCAATAAAATGTGGATAAGCGTATGTATTTCTACAGAGTCATCTGAGGTCAGCTGTCACTCAGATACATTTAATCTTAATACCGAATGTCATCATAATTAGCCTTGTATAATTTGTTACAATTTTACGCATTATCTTGTTTCGCATATAGGCCTGTAGCTGTTGCAAAGGAAACAAAACAACAATCAGCCAATAAATATTTAAGCGAAACCAAAACGATGATTAATTCCACGGGTTTATTAACAACCTATTTATTTTGTTTTTAATTCTTTCCCACAAATTGGTTTCTGTGGTTATTGTTAAAGGATTTACTTAGAAAGGTTCGTGCTGAAAGACGCGAAACCTTCACTAAATCTGTCCATTTTCCTACAAGTTCCCCGTTAATTCTCAGAATCCAACCGGTCCATGCAGAAATATGAAAGGGCATCAGGGGTTACCTTTCCGCAGACCTCGCACGTGAATACTTTGGGTTTGTTTCCAGCGCACGAGCTGCTGAGTCGCGAGGCCGAAGAGCTTTTGAAGATGTTGTCCGCGAGGATGTGCTCTCGCTCCTTCATGTAGTGCTGGATGTGTCCGTGGGACTGAGTCGGGGTGAAGCGCTCTGTCGGAGCTTTGTCCGCGAGCAGCGCCTTGTGTCGCGCGGACAGTAGGTAAGAGGCCATGGGCACGTGGAAATTCACCAGTCCAGTCGGCGGTGGGCACGCGCCGCTGTCTCCACAGTTTAGATAAACGGTGCCCACGGCCGGGAACGAGCCCTGCGTCACGACGCGCGGCCGGAAAAGTTTATAGTGACCAGGAGCCGGACTTTGGTCCGACTCCGGAGTTCGGTAGCCCAGTCCTAGTCCCAGCAGCTCCGGGCTCGAGTCTAAAAAGAGACGCTGCGGCTCGTAGCTCAGCGGCAGCAACGGGACTACCCCAGCGGGAGGCTGCAGCCATCCCGGCAGCGCGAGTGGCCGAGGCTCCGGCCTCGCCATGATCCGCTCAATGGAGAAAGCCAGTGGTTTGTTGCCGCTGCCGGGGCTCAGCGGGGCGGGGGCCGTAGGCTGGCTCCCAGGGCCCATGGGGAGCCCCGCGGGGCGGCGAATAGGTGCGTCCATCAGGTCCGCATCAACCGGACTCTCCTGGCCGTGATTGGCGCTGGTGATGCTCGTGGAGTCGATACACGGCGCGGGGAGCCGGACGGAGCTGCACGCGGTAATTTGCTCAGCTGTGGTCCGTCGATCGCGTGCTCCACGGCAGAAACAGGAGGTGCTCCGAGACCAAACTCAGCTCAACTAAAGGTGCGCACCACAGCCCGCTCTCTTGTGGCTGCGCGTGACATCATGCTTTATTGACACGAGAGACGCGCAGCGGCCGGGGTCACGCGCAGTCAGATCTGTCACAGCGCACACTCTGTGCACGCGCATGAGGCTGAGACCCAACCCTGAGACAAGACTCGGTCTGAAGCGGAGACCATCGATCCGAGCCGGGTCTTTACGACGCTCCTCTCCTCGTGCGTTGCTCTGTGCCGTGGCTTTGGAGAGAGCAGTGACACACACACACATTCACACAGTCACACACGCGCTGCGCAGAGGCTGAGGAGGCAGTCCAGCTCTGGCTCTGAACTCTGAGCGCGCGAAGATCGATGCTCGTTAAAGACGCACCATTTCTGACCGGTTTAATCAACGGAGAATGTTTGACTGCGACAGTTTATGAACGAAACAGCACAAAACCCCGTCCAAGGCACAAGTCAATACTCTACTCAAAGACACAGATAGGCAGGCGCACGAGCCTATCTCTGTTTTCAATAGGCTACTGCCTCTTTTCATTTTCAAACCCTTTGTATTAGATTTACGCGCAGCGGCCGCACCTGCAAAAAACGGCAGGGATCATAACAAAACTCAAACGACCCAAATAAAAGGAAAAATCTTCCCGCCAAAGCCCGAAACAGCACTGTTATGTCAAGTAAAATTATACGCCTCGTGCATGAGCGCCAGGAGTAAATGTCACGGGCCAAAGTTCAAGAACCAAAAGGCCTGATGCAGCCGAGGCCTTTACGCACGCGGCCCGTGCGTAAGCATCGGTCATTTTAACACTCTTCTTTGTATTATTATTATTATTATTATTGACAGATGGCATTTTTTCAGTTTGCTGCGCTATAGCATATATGCGCACGTTATCATTGACCAATGCTCTCAAAATGATGGTATAAAGGATAGCACTGACACAAATACCAAAGGCTCTTCACCACATTGTTTCAATTGCCAATCATATTCTTAGTCGTATTTGTTATCAGTTCAATTAACTTATATATATATATATATATATATATATATATATATATAAAGCATCAAAAATAATCCTAATCATTTCGAAATAGACTTAGCAGGCCTATAGACAAATGTTTTATTTTTTATTTTCTTGATGCAACAATCTCTTTACAGTGACAGTGTTTGTTGCAGTTTTCAATAAACTAAAAATAAATAATAATAATAATAATAGGCAGGCTAAATAATGATAGGCCTGTAGGCTAATTTCACTGAACACATGCCTCTTATTGACTTACATGCTCGAAATTCCGGGGAAAAAATATGCACAGAAGCGCAGGTGTGATTTAAAACCACTTTATTTCTGACACTTACAGACACCTGACCACCGCAGGCGCACAATGAGACATTAGAAATATCTCGGGATTTTGTCCGTTTGGCCTTTGAACTGCACTGACACCACGAGGACACTTAAACACCAGCGGCGCTACTCTTTTTCTCTCTCTCTCTTTCTCACTCAAGTTCAGCAAAATCACTCAACACATCTCTCACACAGACATCACAACAGCCCTCCTGCTCACATCAAAATCCGATTGGGTGCAATATATAGTTTTAAATGCACAATAAATTAAACCCACTTCTATGAGTGGGCACAATCACATGTCTACTTTGGGCCCGTTTTTTAAAAGCCTCACACGTTTAGACATCTTCAATGGAAAAAATAATACAAAAAACAGGGCATTTTCATCATGGTACATGTAAATCAAGGTCTATAAAACAGATTTAAAAAAAATCATACCAATAATAATAATAATAATAATAATGAATAATAAAATAATGAAAATGTTGGGAAATGGTATGAATAAAAGAACATATCCATAAATATATAGCAAATCCAAATTTAATTATTTGTTATTGCTAATTTAATTATCTAAAATGTGACATTTTGGGACATGATTGAGCCACAGTTAGCGCCAGGGCTACATTGTTTTTGATTACTAAATACATGCATTGTGTAAAAAATAATGATAATGATAATACTTTTCAGATATAAATTGCCAAATGTCTCAAGCTGTATAGCATTTCAGCACAAAGAAGAAAAACATAAAAACATCTGTTCATTTAGGCCTGTGTGAGTCGAGTATCCATGAAATGGGAACACAACCATAAAACGACAATCAATAGACAGTCACATGACAAAAACAGTCGTTCAAAACCCAGTCTGATAAAAATAGTCCTTTTGCTGCTTCGTTTCAGAATGTGTTGAGGCCACAGTGACCAAAACAAGCTACAACTAACGCTAAGGACGAACCGCTACTGTACAGTGACATCACTCTGTATGGCTGCTTTTAAGTACATTCAGGCATTTCAGCTTTTTATATATCGACACTTATGTACATTTGGGTGTGGGATTCTTGGATCATTTGAGAACGTCACGTCCATCGCCACCAGAAACTTCATCTTCAATTCTTCATCCTTTTGGCGGGATACGAGTCGCCCAGTACTGCTTCGCTTTTGCCGTTTCATAAAAAATTGGTACAGAGTTACATCGTTTGAATTGACATTTTTGGTCTTAAGTGATACTGTTCATCTCAAGGAAAACTTGAATCTTCAAAGACAAGCTGGGTCGCCATGACCTGCTTTATACATTTTAGTTTATTGCCAACTGGTTTATTATACCTGTAGGATATGGCAACCCAAAAGTATGGGGCTCCGCGGGCTTTGTGATTGAACAAATGGCAGTGAGTGGGCGTAAGGACCAACAGAAAATGTAAATGTAAAATGTAAAAACTGTAGCATCTACCAGAGGAGGAAAATCCGTTTGTTCAATGGTCAAAATGCTTTCGATCAGTCACAATTCCTGTATTACCATTTACTAAAAGTATCCAGTCAGGCACAATGTTAAAAGCAACTTTCATAGACGCATTGTTTTTATCTCCTCGTCCTACAATCATCCTATCTTTCTGGTTCTAAACAGTTTCATGAATGCATTATCTAAATGTAAGAATGTATCCTCCTTATGTTGAAGAGACGGTGGATATGGAATGTTAATTTGTGGCAGGTACTTCGTTTTTTTACCCCCCCACTCAATCCTATTAATTTACTTCTTTTTGAATCCCATTTCAATTATGGGGCGCAAGTGGCACTGACCACGGCCCTCTGACTTTGGGCTTCAGGCGGGGGTACTCTTTGAACAATGACCAGTCGTTCCTCAAGAGAAACACTGATTGACCGTTTGCGGTGTCAAATCTCGGGAGGCTAAAACAAGACAACTTACACTTTACATCTGGCTCGCCACCGCGCCGCTGCCGCACGAAGCAGACATAGTTGTGTATTTTGTAAACCTAAGGGTGAACAACACTATCTTCAGAAATGTGCCTATTTCCCCGTGGGCGTGTCTTCAGTCGTCCTCTTCGTCGCTGTCCCTCATGCTGATGCCCTGAAGCCCGTCCCCCGCCTTGACCGCAGCCGTCGCCTCTTCCACGGTCAGCCGGTTGTAGACGGTCTCATAGCTCTTATTGTTGAGCGTGCCGTCCAGGACGCCCTGTAGCCTGAAGTCGCGATAGCTCTTCTGCAAAAAAATAAAAAAATAAAAATGCATACGGAAAATATAAAAGGATGACTCAGAGACGCGGGCAGAGAGAAAATGTTAGGAATGTGTATGGGGGGATAGAGGGAGCCAGGCAGGAGTGGCGTTCATGGTCCTAACACAAAAGCAGGAAAATTGAGCTTCAAGGACAGCATTTTCCTTTTATATGTCAGACAGGAATCCACTGCCAAGTCGCAGCCATTATCATCTCGGTCTTGGAGCTTTCAAGTTAAAACTGACGCTCGATAAACTATTTAAGAAAACTAAACAAACAAAAGGTGTTAGGTCTTGTGTAGGGGATTCTTCACAAAACACGCAATATCACTAATGGACTAATAATAATTTGTCAAAGCCCTCAAAGGATGGGGTTTTGCCAAAAGGTATAATAACAGTAAGTATGTAAGAAAAAAAAAAGGTTGGGAACCATAGGGACAGGGACATCAAAATGTATCATAATAGAACTGGAATATTATATATACACAGGAAGTAGCAGCCAGGTTCACACAAACAGAGAAGTGTCCCCATGTGAGTAAAAAAAGTGAAGAGAAAACGGCGTTAGTGTCCCCTGTGAAAAGAGAGGTCGTCCTCAAGCGGATGTGACCCCACGTTGTTTGAATGGAAGGCAGCGACTCCTGAATGAGCTAAGCCTGCGACTGCAATGGAGGTCTAAATGACGAAACTCTCGGTCCGAGACGAGGTCCCAGCATGCCACTGGTGCAAGATGGACAAACACAACAAGTCGATAAACCAAAGAGATTTTCCTTCTTTATTTGTCAGATTGGAACTCTTTCTTCTACAATCAAAGCCAAAGCCATTATTAATCCCACATCTTGGTTCTTTCAAGTTAAAAATCCCATTAGGAAACTATGAAAAGACAAAAGCGCTGGGCAAGGAGTGGGAAAAAGCAACTGGCCGCCTCCGTAGCTCTGAAGGACACTTTTTTTTAACGCAATCTTCAATGTCAGCTTCTAACCGCTTTTATTTATTTTTTTTACATGAATGCGCCGTGATTCAAGTTGACTTTTTTTCCCTTTTCTTTGCCGCTTTCACCAAATCCAAAAAATAAATTTGTATTTGCAGAAAATGGTGTACATTCAGAATCCAGTAGGCATGCAAGCCCAGAAGAGATTTACTTTACTAATTCCAGCGGAGAAATAGTTTTCAGACGGAACGAGGGCAGTGTGTAGCCAAAACATTTACTCTAGCAAGAATAATTTTACGTTTTAAGTGTTGACCCAACAAATAAATAATCAATATATAAACCTAATGTCAAGTGAAGAGGATAGTGCAAACCAAAGTTAGTATTTTTCTTGTTTTAGTTGTATTCATGTATTTATTTCATTCATCTTTGTTAGTACGTTGACTACAATTTATTTGAGAAGTTATTTAGCAGTGTTGTTGGTGCCAATCCTTTATTCATCCTTTATTCATAGCTTGCATGCACAAGGCTAAGGAGGAGACCGCTGATCCGAACCCCATTAGATTTGATTCCTTTCATCCTATTAAGACACTGCCCAGAAGTGCCATTACTTTTACCTTGACGATTTTGATAAGGGTTTTGAGCTGGTACATGTGCAGCTGCAGGTCCAGTCTGTCGGTCAGCCAAACACAGATGGCCTTCATGGAGGTGGTGTACCATTGCTGCAAAGACAAAAGATGAACATTAACAATGAAGTCCCCATTTAAATTAACGTCCATCAAACAGCTTTATATAAATCGCTACAACAAAAATCACGTGGGGAAACCTTTTAGATCATTTGGAATCACTTTATTTTATTTTCTCTCCTGTAATTGCAACTATGCCATTTTTCCACCATGGACATATAAAGGTGTGCTCAGTTTATCCTGTCAGATACTATTGAATGATCATCAGGAAAACAACAAAATGTAGTGCCGTTATTTTAAACCTAGAGTAGATCCATGTGTCATTTTAGTGGAAAAAATATCAAGAAGATTTAGTCGACCCAGTTATATCTACTCAAAACTTTGTGTTCCAGGCACTAGTCATATTGCTTGGCTCCGTGGACTCGTCGCCGCTCAGCGAATGTGCAAAGGCTCAGACCTGTTCCTTGGCCATTGAAATAGTAACATTTGGGGCTACTGGGTTAAAAAGGGATGACGCAAATTCAAACTTTTTTCACATTCATGTTTTTATAACCAACTAAGCACTAATATTACGGAGGAAACGTATGGAAACCAGGAATAATGTGTGTGGTGAATGTGGTGGTTCTCAAGCTTGTATAGAGAAGTCAGTATTATTAATTTGGCAGCGAAACATGCTAAGGCATTCTAGGAGCCATGTGCAGTTGGCTGTTTTTTTGTTGCGAGCACTCAAGTAATGATGATTATAAACAACTGTTCATATTTTACCATCGCGTCACGTCAAACGGCTGTTGCTTTGCTGGTGAAAAACACGTTTTTTTTTTTTTTAAACAAACTAACCCTTAAGTGAAGCGGATGTTACCAAAGTGTCATTTTGAATGTTATTTATCTTTGCAAAGTAGAGTCGGACAGATTTTAGCGCCGGTGGGATGTGACCTGGGAGCAGCATAACACATTCAGCCTGAAAGCATCAACAAACGTCGAGAGAGAAAGCGCGCTCCCCACCAGAGTGCCGTCCCCTAAAAAGCACATAAGCAAACACTGTATTATGTTAATGGTGTCACAGATAACCATCGCTAATACGCACATCTCTCTGAGTTCAAATTAGCACGTCTCGCTAGCTGATGGATGCGGGGAACATTTTCAAAGGCATCGTAAGATGAGGTCAAAACACGCGCGGAAAACTCAAAACGGGTCAAATGTTTACTTATTCAAAGGTAGCGATTTTTCTGAATGTTGCGTAGGCGAAGGATGGGTTCACAGCCCTGCTTTGAACCACAGTGACGAGAGAAAAGCATGAGGCTACATCTTTCTAATTCTCATTAAATGCCCTGCCTTTACACATTCTACTTGCAGGCCACAGCGGCGAGGAAATCAAATGCTCGCTTTTCTAACCTCAAGAGCAATTCTCACTTACAGCAAAGCATTGAGTTCCCGCGCTGGTAAAATGCGCACGTCGGGTGGTATTATTCAATGAGAAGTCAGACAAGAATGCTCAAGGAAACTGCACAGACACTGTAATTACCTATAATATTACAAAGCCGTCGCTGGCCGACTTAATTTCACACTGACAAGGAACTCAATTAGCTTACTATTTAGCAGAGAGAAAAACATGGCAAAGGTGGATTTACGCACTTGACAAAAGCTCAGGAAACGTGTCACCAATCATAAAAAGGTCACGCATATACTTTATTTGATTCTCCTGACCTGCTTCAGGAGAATCTTACTTCAGAAGAGTAATTATATCAGAAAACCAACACATTTTTACAACGTCCTTCATAAGTAAATGTGCTACAAATATAGCCATAAGCTATATAAGCTGCCTGACTTAGGCTTGAAGGATTTATTGGTTTATTTGTTCGGGACAGTGCATGTTAATGAACATACATGGCTCTCATGCATGTAAACATCGGCATCGGCACTTTGACGTCCGTGCAGTAATATCTTCACTTTACTGCGCTGACGTCAAAATGCTCCTAAGGTGTTATTACGCCTTACAACATGTTTAATTTTGTGTAACTAGACTTGGATCGTGTAACTACTCATGTAACCATATTTAAATAGGGAAAACGTGGAAGAGCTTGGTCGCTTCTAACTTCACCTCCATTTGGCCCCATAGAGAGGAGGAAAGGCTAAATGCTAACATCATCTTTGGTCTTTTTGGGTGACTGAGCGCACACACAAAGACCAGATAGGTACGCATCAACTCGTCTAAGCTCAGGTGAGAACATATCTCAGTATGGAAAAACGGTGGCCTGCTCCTTCAATAGCCTACTCAATACAGTTTGTACAGAGTAAGGCATCAGGTACTGCTCCATAAGGAATGGATTTCACTGAAGGCGATTCAAGACGGACCAATCACAGCATGGGGAGTATTCTGTACGTTTAAAGTAATGTTTGTAGGATGTGCTCCTAGTGGTTAAAAAAGGCACTTAAACAACAACTGAACATGGTTAAAGAGGAGACATTATGCTTTTTGCAGATATTTCATAGTTGAGCTATGGCAAGTGTTTTTACTCTGCAATGAATGAGAGGATTAAGTTTAGCAAGAGATCGAGAGGTTAGGAAACATTTCCTGGATACATAGGACCTATGTAGGAGTTTTTTTGGGAGCTGTTTTGAGATGCACAAAAATGTTTTAATGAGAAAACAAGCTGCATATAAGGACACAAGCACAAATTTCACAAGCTATACGAAAGTCCCTTTATGTTCAACACCATACTGGTTTTAGCCACATGAACTGGCAACTTCATTCTGCTTTTGTGATTGGATATTCGTGAGATCCCAAAACAAAACAAAACATGTACGCTTCACATCTCTTACTTCATGTGGTTTTGTTTTATCATTGTGAATAAATCATCATTATGCAGTAGTTATCAGTAAAAACAATGTTTGATTTGAACATGTTTACTTCATCTCTGGGGATACAAGTGGTCATGTTTATGAAATATTCACACACAAAACTTACATATCCTAGTTATTATGAAGTATGTGTGAGACTATTATTAATTTTTTTTTTACCAAGAAATCTCAAATACGGCCCTAGAGTTTGTGTTCATCTCACGTTATATGTAGCACAATTTAGCTTTGTTACTGTTGTGAGTTACTGAATGTGGACTGGGACACAGAGTGAGATGTATCAAGTATAATTCTTTACAGATCATGTTCAATGCGTTGGTCTGAGCACTTCACTGGGATATTATGCTTTTTTGTGTGTGCAACATTTAAGGCAATTTTGTCCAATTTTCACATTTCTTACACCTGCCATTGCCCAAATTCAGATTTAATGACTGTAAGGCGGTTGTTATAAGATGAGGAAATCGAGGACGTAGAGACTGCCTAATAGAAATGATTAGTGGAGGAGAGTGGACAGATGTGAGGGAGAGTGGAATATTATCTACATAATCAAACTGCACTGGGCAACATATTGGCATTTGTCTTTAATTTGTAAGGACAATACGTATTCATGGTAAGTCAAGTATGATTTTGATGTGCGTTCATATTATTACCATTACTGGAAAGTATTTACAGCCTCTTGATTTGAAACAATTGAAATCATGGAAACGTGTGTAATCCATCAAATATTACAGGCCCTAAGCATTCATCACAATATGTATTTTATGGAAGACAAATATCTTTACCATGGCAAGTTTCTATACTTTAAAATCATCTTTACAGTGATGACCTGGCTTGTAACTTTGTCTTACCGATTCTTTATTTCAATAACTCACTCCAGAAACATACCCTGGAATGAGGCTTTACTGTAAATTGTAATTTTCATCAATAACATTTATAACGTACTTGCTACTAAAACGTCATGATAATAGTTGTTACTGCACAGCTGTTTACATGGTATTATAGTATATTTAGATCGGAATAGCTTCATCGTTCACAATCACGTCATCTGTGGGTTTAATCAATTCCAATATTTTATGGAATTCCAACACACGCTTTTGTATTGCACACTGCCATATGTTTTTTCCTATACGGTGTGTTTAATGTTTCAGATGGTGGTGGGCCGCAGCAACTTTTCACCTAACAATGTGTGCCGTGCAGAAGTGGTTAGTAACAAAGTAAATGTACTGTGTAGGTTTTGATGATCTCTACTTTACTTGAGTGGTGTTTTGGTTGAGAGCTCATTACATTTATTCCACTACTTTTGAAAAAGAATATAATGCTTTCTACTCCAGTACTTTTATATGACGGCGCCAAAGTAACAAGTAAATGTGACTATGTGTTTTGTTTATTGTAAAAGTTGTAAAATGCACACTCCAGACCAGTAGATGGCACTGTGCAGATGTAGTGTCAAATGCCATTGTCTCACAATAAGGAATAAGGTTTGTCATTGTGGTGTTGTCGTACGGGAGATAAATTGGCTGTAGCTCCTCTGAACTGAGTAACTTTTACTTCATTGGAGGAATTATTTGACCAGTTGTATCTGCAGTAACTGTATTGAGTGTTCATTAATGTGCACTGTCCTCTCGAAATAAACAATAAAGTAAAGTAAATAAAGTAATGTAATGAATTACCTTATACGTACAATTTCCTTCATTACTAAATATTGCACCTTATCAGAGGGTAACCAGCTGTCCCACCAGAAAGTGGAGCACTGTGCCTCAGATTAAATCGTCTTTGTAGTAGCCGGGGTCTGTCAGCTGCTTCATCAGTCTGATTTAGCCTCTAATGTGGACACAATGGCTCCGCGTGTCATAACAGCGCTCCCCGGTGAGATCAGCGCAAATGGACAGAGGGTTGGTTGTGAGCATGCACCCTGTGAGATGAAGGCTCCCAACCCCGCTCCCACGTCCCGCCTCTGGCATCTCATCTTATCTTCCTCCAATAGCGCCAGTTCATGAAGACAAGGTCTAAATGAATGTGGATTCAACTGGCTCACAGGACGAATCATAGAAGAGCGGGAGCACAAATTACTTTTACATTGACAAGTCACTATATGAAGTAAAGGTGCAAAGTTAAATTACAGTGTGGCTCTTTCATGTAACAACTGAACATTATAAAATATGCCACCACTAATATTTTTCAACAATAAATTTAGAGGGAAATTAAGGAAACAAATTTAATATCCCCTCATGATACAAGGCCACAGAGTGCCAGCCCGGCAAGTCAGACTACTCTCCTCTAAACTGCACAGTGGACACAAAGCCGCGTGATGCAGCTTCAAGCGGAGAAGAGACTTGTGACTAACAGGCTACTGTAACTAATCAGAGGGCACCATTTAATTATGCACTTTCAACAAGATGTATGTATGTACTGTTGTATGCCCCAACAAATTCCGTTGTTATTCAATGACAATAAAAAACTGATTGATGATAAAGGCACAGTGACAGAAACAAACATGGCGGCACACTAGTGGCAAGAGAAGAGTTTGGGCCGATTTTTTCACAAAACACGGAAAATTAGTCCGATTAATATAATAATAATAATAATAATAATAATAATAATAATGGCTTACACTTACATATTGCGCTTTACAAGCTGTGTTACCAAGTTTGTCAAAGCGCTACACTGTAGTCATTCTAATTTCATTGGTAAGTGCATGATTAAATGGTGGTAAGCTACTTTTGTAGCCACAGCTGCCTTTGGGGTAGACTGACGGAAGCAAGGCTGACCGTGTTTGCCATCGGCCCCTCTGACCACCACCAACCACTCACTCACTCACAGACTACATTAATTCTGGCTTATTGTACATGTTTTTAGTGGTGGGGAAACCAGAGTACCCGGAGAAAACCTACACAGACACGGGAAGAACATGCAAACTCCACACAGAAAGGCCCCGTCCGGCCAGGGATTGAACCTGGGACCTCCTCGCTGTGAAGCACGAGTGCTAACTGCCGTGCCACGATTCTACTGAAATTGATGCAGTCCTACCAGGACTTAAGAATGATTACGATAAGCTACAAGAGCTAGCGGTAACATTGCATAAAGCTAGGAGGATGACATGTAGATAAAATGACTGTCAATGCAAACATCTTTAGAGTCTCAAGTGCTGAAGTTTACATGAAATCGTTCAGGTCACATAACCACAATAGCTACTTCAGAGCTAAGATAGCCCAGAGCTAGCCCCAGATTAGCCCTAGCTGACTGCGCAGAGCGTTTTAAAAAAGATGCTCGCTCAGACCCACTTTCGATCAAAAAGAAATGAGTCTGGCCGGCCAGGCTAATGGAGCGCAACAGTGGGTGCGGATTTACTGGAAGTAAAAACTCCTTTCATTTTCCCAAGCCTTTAAAAAAAAATATATATTACGAATTTAAAGAATGGCAGAAGCTAATCAGCTATGAAGTAACTCATGATCAGAATACACCATTTTAATTCAAATGTTTATCTGAAACTTAACAAATAGGTATAAAATATTTTTTCCTCATCTTCAAGTGTTATTTTCAAGTGTATATCATTATACAGACTGTTGTGCCTCGAAACTATAAAATAAAAGTAATATTAATATTTGAATTGTTTAAAAAAGTCTGCGGGGAAAATTCATGAAAAATTGCTTCCAGGTTTTGCAATTTTAATGTCTAGTTTATGTTTATTTATTAGTTTATTTGGTAGGGACAGTGCAAGTTAATGAACAAGCCACACCGGATTGTAGCCTTGGGCTAATTTCCATCCGTTGTCCCCCATGCGCACTCTCAAACACACTCACATTCATCCTGACCTATTGTAGATATTTTTAGTGGTAGGGGAAACCGGAGTACCCGGAGGAAACCTACGCAGACACAGGGAGAACATGTAAACTCCACACAGAAAGGCCCTGGCCTTGGTGGGAATCGAACCCGGACCTTCTAGCTGTGAAGCACGAGCACGTGCCGCTGTACTACCGTGCCGCTGTATGATGAATTACTAATAGAAATCCATTCAGATTCAGGTATTTCAGTTCGATTGCAGTTAATTGTTCAGCTCTACCCCAATACTAACCATCTTGCCCATATTGCCAGAGCAGCGTGGGGGGGCTGACAGCTCCTATATGCCCTTGCGTGTGTGGTGTGGTGTGTGTGTGTGTGTGTGCTTGTTCCTTCTTTGTTCTGTGCTAAATTTGTGATCAGGTGTGGAGTGAGGGCCCTGGTCACCTCCCTGGCAGAGCATGACTGTGAGCGCGTCGGATCCATTAAACTGCCTCTTCCCCCCTCCATCGCGCTCCTCAAACACAGACCTCCGCAAATGGAGCTACAGCCACAACATTGAACTCTCGGCGGAGGCACAAATCCATCCGCAGGCTCCGTGCTGTTAATGTATACCACGGCGTTCAGGTATCGACTTGAGAAGATAAATTGTTCACATGTTTTTTTATAAAATCGTACCACCAGGGGTCTTCCAAGGAGAATTTAAACCCTTTTGTAATGCCATAAAATACACATTTACACCAAACTGAAAGCCTACAGCCCTCTTATAGACCGTTTATTTCAAACTGATAGTTGTATTATATTTATTTATACAGTTATAAATATACTGTATACAGTTAATTACAATCAAATCACAATTAGCAAAGCCTGATAATACAATTTACTTTACGATTTATAATGCACAAACGTGTTAACCTATGTTCTGAAATTTATGTTCAAAAACTTGTATAGAAATAAATTATACATGACTAATGCATCTAGGCTTTAATAGCAACCTTGACAAGTGGAAGCTATTTCTAGTAGAATGTAGTGATACTGTACACATATTTGTGTACCACCAAGTAGGGCTTCTGTTACACATGCTACATTATCCTTTATCTAAACCAGTGGTTCTCAATTAGTATAGCATCAGGACCCACAATCACCTTTGGGTGACGAGCAGATCCCACGGTTCAATCTGTTGTATATAATGTAAAATATATACTGTATGTATCTTCCCACAGACTGTTGTAAATTGAAGCATTGGATTAACCTGTAAAGCTGAAATCATGTTCAAAACTACTCAGCACTTGACTTAGAGTTGTGTACTTTTTCAGTAGGTAAACATTGAAAGAAATATTTCGTTAGAAAGACTCCAGATCCACTGATAATGGTTCTGGACTCATTAGTTGACAGCCAGTGATCTAGAACAATTACATATAAAGACACTGAATGCAATGATTCCACTTACAAAAAAGATTCTCATCAATTATTTGAGCTGGGACTATCAAGCAACTTTCTTAAGTGCTGTCTCGGCATCAAAACTTGGTATCTAAAGAATTGTTTTTCAGTACCACTTTTCAATACCATTTTTTTTTTATACAAGAAATACAAATTCACCAACATGACGTTGCAATGTCAATATTTCAGAACCAAATGTCATTGAAACCCCAATAATTGTGCTTCCACTTCAATACATTCAATCCTTGGGAAAACCCTGCTATACGTGTGAATCCTGCGCGGGGCGAGTTGCAGGAGGAAGCTGACAGCATGAGGTGGGGCTGTGCAGAGTGAGTTTTTGGGCCCACGCTGAGCCAACCTGAGGTGAGCGGCGCTTCCTAAGTGATAAACAGGTCAACACAAGCCGCCGGTGTTTTCATCCTCTGCAGTCACCCGCTGGTGCATGCTGACAGTAACAAGCCAACGCAGAGAGAGGCGCCAGGGCTATTTTTAAAGACGCAACTGTAATGAGAGCATTTTCACACACCGAAATGTTCCAATCCTGAGGACAACCTTACAGTATAATTCAAGAGTCACGTCAATAAAGGCATGATAAATGGATTGCATTGACTGTGCCAAGAAGTCGTTGACGGATTTCACAGCAGAATAAAATACTCTCATTACAACAATAGTCATTCATTTTACTGCTGTATTGTAACCAGCAATGGCAGAACTTTATAATTATGGATATCGGTTACAGATTGGTATAGCAATGTCATACAAAAATAATGTGTGGCGATTTCTTGTGCATACAGTATCTATCACCATTTGAACTTTAATATGCTCAAAAAATTTTACCAAATATTTTTATGTTTGGCCAAGTTTTATTTCCCGATAAGAATGAAAGCAAGTTGTGCTGTAAGGAGACTATCTACTGTCTTTGTACTTCATAGATTGCAAGTATTTCATATTTTACAGTTCCATCAATTCCCTTCTGTCAAGCTTATCTTGGACATGCAGCTAAGTTTATGTAGCCTGTTCAATCAGTTCCAAATGTAGTCATTTGTTGTTTAGCTACATTTTTGTGAACTTGCCTTTAATTGGCTAAAACAAGCCATGCTTGATCCAATCAGCAACAAATACCCAGCTGAAAGTTGGTCCTCTTCACGGATGATATAAATGGGAGTCCTTCCAGATTAGTAGCGATCAGATGCAACATGTCTATTGTCTAAGGCATAGTTTTTCTGCTTCAGAGTCCTCATACTCCTGGATGGTGCTGTAGGCCGATTCCAGCTCTTGGAACACATGGTTACTGTCCCGTAGACCTTAGGCTTGGAGCTTGTCTTGCACTTGAAGATACTGGATGATGGCTTCTTTCTCCTGCAGCTGTTGTTGGTATTTGATTGATGGACTGCTCCTCTCTGGAGAACTCTTGTGTCTGGCATCTCCTGCTCTGTGTCTTTCCAAAACAATTTCCAGTACTCCATGATGGCGGCCTTGTCCTCTAGAAGCTGTTGATCCCTTCAGAGTAAAACCTGAATTGCAGAACCTTTCTGCTTCACAGTCTCCTCCAGGTCTTTCGGTGTGTTCATGGTTGATGCAGATTTGGTCTCCGAGGTTCCCTCTGTCTGAGCTCCAATTGCAATTCAAGTGGGGACACGCGACGGTGCATGTATGGGTCCTGGTGAGTCCAATTGCATTTAGGGCTTCTTTGTGGTTGTGGACCTTGAAGTTTGTGTGTTAACTGCTGTGTCTCTTAAGCAAGTCTGACAACTTTTCTAGCAGTTGTCTTTGACTTGTACTGCAAATTCACTGAAAACTGGCATTATGTCCTAATGATGTCATGTGTCCCCAACCTTACCAGGAAGCAAAAGCCCAACCTGAATTGATCTGAAGTGTCATTGACAAACTCAGCACAGCCCCAAGATTAATGTGTTGCGTGCAGCTCCTTACCTCTGGCTTTCACTGGACCGGCACCACCAAAAGTGCTGCTGCCTCCCCTTAGCATTCTCGCCTCAGCTCGCGCTTACAGCCTTTTATTCGTATTTACATCCTTTTACGCTCTCACAAGACACCAAACTGCTGCTTTTACTAGAATATACCGACGGTCCTGCTTTAGCACACTGGTATCAAAGCGCTGCTCTCCATGCTTCACAAAGGCGGCCCAGAGCTTAATTTAACATGTGTTCATAAACCCAACCGGACCGCAGAAAAATTTAATGTCTGGTACCGGCTGCTAGCTGGAAAAAAGTTTGTTGACCACTGATCTACAGCTCCTTAAATCTTTTAATCTTCGGCACAATGTTTCTTTTTTGATTCATTTTCATGTTTCTATTGTTAGGGATTAAGGCCCAATCTCAATTCTCTTTTCTACCCCTACCCCTTCCCCCCTTGCCCTCACCCTTTCCCTACACCTTGAAACAGAGAGCTAAGGACGAGGGTTGAAAAGACCGCCCTAAGAAATGGGACAGCCCTCCATTTGACTGCATTTTACAACTAACACAGATGATTAAGGTTATGCGAGTTTGGAATGGAATCTTATTTGTATATATTTTTTTTTTATCAATTAGAACACATTTTTTATGAAAGTAAATGTAAAAACGCAAGCCCCTACTTATCTCTATAGTTTCTATTGAACCAGTTCATCAGTAACTTGTAACAGACTGATGCCGTTTTGTAAAACCTAAACAACAGGACTCGGTCTCGGCCCAAACCCTACAGATTTTCATCTATTTCTGCTTCATCCACACAGAGCGAATAAACGGAGCGTTCGAAGCAGCAAAGCAAAAAACGTAGAACTGACACATTTATAGCAATGGACTGTTCTAATTGTTGCACAAAGCGAATAAAGTTACGACCGAAGCATTCTGCAACTTTATAAATGTTGTAAGAGTGTTATTGATGATATTCGTAAATTCATTTCGCAGCTTATTTCCGTGTTTTGTCAAACTCCTCCTACCCCTTCGTCTGTAGTGTGCATCAGAAAAACCCTCACTTTGAGGGCTATGTGGCCCTCTCCCTCACCCCTACCCCTCGCCTACTCTGTATTTTTCATGATTGGTCGTATGCTTCTCATTTTTAGATTTCTTTAAAAGTTCAACAGTGTTAGTCAATGATGAGTCAGTGGTGGCAGCAGTACTGCACGGCATGTGTACACGATGGAATGAACAAAAGCCATCGGTATCAGACATCGATATTCAGACACTGTGAGCTTTTCCCAAACTAGGAAAATAAGATCAAAATACGTGTGCTTTATATATTACAGTAAAGTTGATTACAAATAGAGACAGCAAACATGATATGAGACTGTTTGGGAGAAAGTATCCAAAGTGCCCCGCTGCTTTTGTTTGAGCGTGGTTTCAGATGGATTTCTCGCTCGGAGTTTTCTTTATGAAGCGACGGCAAACGGATGAGGGGGAAGCAGAGAGCGCGGGAACAGGCGGCCGACCGCTGGGCTCTTCAGGCCAATAACACCGGAGCAAAATGACAATACAACGTAGGAAATATGAAAGGGAAAAATAGAAGAGGAATGCAATAGATGCCATGTCGACAGCCTCCTGGCTACAAATGCGCGATCATGCGGCTTCAAATGTTGGAGCTAATCATCTTGGCAAGGCAGGGAAGAATTAACTGCCCATTTTGTTCCCTGCATAGAACTTTGTACAAAACAGGTGTAATTTCCTGTACTTTAGATGAGGTTTAAACACATTCAGCTGGCAGTGGTTGTACAATTGTATACATTTCATGACGGTGCATTATTCTTATTCAATTAATCCTTACAGTGCAGGCTATAAAGTGATCTAGTGTATTTGCTCACTATAGGCTACATACATTCAGACATGGTGAATTATCATGATGATTATGAAGGGGAGGGTGGGTATTTCGAAAGACGGTGTCAATATAATGATGCACAGCTCTTCATGTATTTCAGTGTATAGTGACAGATCTTGCACAAGACTCTGATATATATATATATATATATATATACAGTGGGGAAAAAAGGTATTTGGCCGAAATCCAATAGAAAGTCTATGGGGAACTGACCAAATACTTTTTTCCCCCACTGTATATGAGTGGGGTCAGTTTCCTCACAAAAACACAGAGTACTCACATCAAAGACCTTCTCGGTGTAGAGCTCATCGTTGACTCGGTCTCGGAGGATGTCCTGGTTCTGACGCACAAATGTGATGTAGGTGTCGGCCACGTCCATCCCTGGCTTCTGAACGAGAGAGAGATAGAGAGGCACGGGTTTGAGACTTGGACAGCTCTGTCAGGCCCATAAAAGTTTGACCAGTGATTTTTTTATTTTTTTATTTATTTACAAAATAAGTTATCAGTTAAATAATTGATATACTACAAATTTAAGTGAAGGCTTTAAGCTTTACTCTGAGGGTGAGGTATTAACATCCAAATCCAGTTTGAGTAATGACAGTACAGTATCACTTTTCCTTTACTTTTGATATTTTAAGTTTCAAACTTTGAAATAATGTCTAGGTAAAGAAGAGACAGTAAGGCCTGGGAGACTGAGTTGGTCATGATTTGCCAAATTGGCCTGTAAGTGCCCTCTGCAGGCTGTAGATAAAATGAAACACAAACAAAAAACAAGCTTTCACTTTCTGTTAATGGCATGCTAGCTAAACAATGGCACTGTTAGGAATGTACTTTAAGACCAGAACGGATCCGGTGATGGATTATGGACTTGCACTTATGGAAAAATGTGGAGGACAGTTTTATGGTGACGCTGCATGATATGTTTTCTTTAATAGGAAATTCTCTTTTACAGTGACTAAAAACCCACAGGAAGTCTTCTAGAGCACAGCCTGGCACATCACCACTGAGAAGGAAACTCAATGCTTCGTGAAGGTTCCAGACTGGAGACTGTTACTGCCCATAAAACATATTTTCAGTTAATAACTGTAACTTAATTAACTATAGGTCAACAAATATATAGGGACCGAAGTTCGTATATGTAATGTCAATATAAAGGCCTTTACAATAGAAATCTGAAGAGACTGAGAATGGTTAACAGTGTTTCTCAGTTGGATAATGTGATGTTGTTGCATGTTGAGAAGTATTACTAAAAACAACAATACGACTATTGGCTGCATTGCCGATGTTATTCCCTTGTTGTGGAAAGCGTTGACAAAAGACTCGGGTGAAGCGAACATTGGTCATAGGTAGCGAGAGACGCTGGAGCTGAGGCCAGAGGCAGGACAAGTGCTAAACCCCCGTTCATTCCCACTCCTGCTGTCAGCACAGATCAACGGTGTAGTGCTTATTGTAATGGCTTTGACATCTTTCACATCCGTTTTTCAGAGAGGCAGCGTGCGTTGGCCCTGGGGGTGAAGCGAGAGAGAGGGAAAGGGGGGGGGGGTATATTGCAGATCATTCAGTCCCGGAGGAAACAACACACTGATATTGAGCCTCTATAAACTGAGCTACACACTGAAGCAGGAGCAAGCTGGAGATGGGTTTAACCTTAGAGATCAGATACAAAACAACTACAAACAATTCTGGATGGACTAATTACACAGGGGCTGAAGAGAGGCAGCAAATCCATTGTCTGAATCTTTAACAAAAAGCTTCTGTTTTTGAGAGACAAAGTGGTTGCAATAAATTCTTCTTGCCGTGCTCCTGGATTTGGAAGTAATCTACAGCGGTCTCTACTCACACTGAAAATATGAACTAGACAATGAACAAAAACAACACTCACATTGTTAGCCCCGCCTTATAATTAAATCTCTGTGTATAGAATACATGGAGTAAGTCAGGTGTCTAGCCAGGCTAAAGACGTGTGTAAGTTGCGTGTGCTTATACAATTCTTCACATAACTTACATGATTTCAGATTCTATAATCATAACACAACTTTATTTATCTGGCGGTGTAAAAAGAGTTCAAAACAAAACCCTAGTTATTCAGACTTGTTTCGTTCTTAAGGCCGAAGCCTCACTCTACCTCATCACTCTCGACATTACACAAAGGGTGCCAATTATGATTCCAGCACAAATAGTGGAGACTTTTCGCCAATTAATTAATAGCAGGTGAAAACAATGTGGTTTCCTTGACCAGAATTATTCAGTAACACAGAAAAGTCAGGAGCAATTAAATCTAACTTTAGTCTGAATTATCTGAAACTTTACTGCGTGTTTTTCAGCACTGGTGTTAAAGTAGTTGCTGACATATTATTGGTTTTAATTGGTCTTTACTTTGACATTTAATTCCTCATAAACTCACAACATTTTATGTCACTTTTTCACCACGTTGTTATTCTGTAGATACTCTGCATCTCTTTCTCATAGTGACATATCAAGCACTTTACCCTTACCTTCATAGACACTAATGCAAGCAGAGGTGGGCAGTACGCATTCGCTTTTTTAAGGTCTTGTAACTTCTTTATCAGCCTATTCTTTTTACCTATTATTTTGAAGCAGCAATACTCTTACTAGAGTAAAAAGCCAAACTTTGCTCCGTGAGTGAATCGATAAGTGAAAAAAGAGCCATGTTGACTCTTATGTCATGTTGTTATCTATCACCTTGAGTTTCTCTCAATAGCGCCAAGTTCCCAAATCCAGGAAGAAATCTAGAAGTAATCGTGGACCTGAACTTAAACAGCCACATTAAATCAATGACATCAGCAGCTTATTACCATCTGAAAAACTTTGCCAAGACTTAGAGCAACTAATCCATGCGTTTACCTCCAACAGGTTAGATTACTGTCACGGCTCACTTTCCTGACTAGAACCAGGAAATACAACCATATTAGTCCAGTGCTCTGGTTTGCACTGGCTTCCTGTCGCTCAGAGAATAGACTTTAAGATAGTTCTGCTTGTTACAAGTCTCTTCATGGAGTAAAGTACATCTCTGACATGTTAGAGCCATATGAACCATCTCGGGCACTGAGAACTTCAGGGAGTGGTCTCCTGGTGGTCCCAGAGTCAGGACTAAGTGAGACTGCGTTTCATTTTCATAAAGATGTGAGACAGGCCTCAACTCTGACAATGTTCAAATCCAGGCAGTTCTTTTTAGCTGTGCACTTTACAGCAGAAAGTTTGTTTTTTAAATCTGCACTCTTTGCTTTTCATATTATGAGTTAATGATTATATGTATGTTTCATGGGTTGATTTGATCTGACTTCGTCGCATGTAAGCACTATGAATTGCCCCAACTTCTACCTTAGTAAAATTACAGTAATCTCTTACTTGAGTAAATATTTTGCCACTTCCAACACATATACTTTATTTTAAGTAATAAACTGTCAAATACCAGTGTGAAGGTGTCTAAAAGTGCTCACACTGGAGTAAACCTCCAGTGGCAGACTACAATCCTCAGCTGTAATTCAGACAGACCAGGACATGAATAAAACCTGCCGATCCTGGGGTTAAATAGGGGTCACACAGCCGCGGGGCAGACGTACGAGTCCAGGAGGGGGGTCAGGTCGGTCTACGGTCCGCCCTGAGGGGGTAGTGACTGACAGGACATTGTACGGCTGCGGAGAGGTGCAAACATGGCGGCCCTTTGTCCACAGTTTGACATATTTATTGCAGATGTCATCGAGTTGGTTTAGTTCAGCACCTCTGTCAACACGGTGATGGCGGTTAAACGCGCTACGGGCACATTAAGATTTTACGGCTGGGACAATACACTTTTGTCACTATCTGATAAGTATCATGATACTCAGGGGCCGATCCGATACGTATTGCGATAAAGTAAGTAATTATGACAAGTAATATGTTTAAATGTGTCATAAGAGGACATTGGAACAAACATCATTGCCTCTCAATGGACTAAGGCAACGTCGTCCACTCATCTTCTGTCGGTGTTCGTCACGGACTGCTCCAATTCAAAGTTCTGCACAGGCTACACCTCTCCAAAGTACAGCTCTCCAAAATGTTCCATGGGGTGAACACAGCTTCACCCCATGGAACCGGTGCGGCCAGGAACAGGCTTCACTAGCTCACACTTTTTGGAACTGTCCAAACATAACAGCTTACAGAACTAAACATTTTTTATTGATGTCTGATATTTGTGGAATACCGTTACATCCTGACCCTGTGCTTGCACTTTTTGGAGTACCCCCAGTAACTGCTCATCTTATTAACAAGCAGGAAACGGCTATCAAATTTGTCTCAGTGCTATCTGCGCTGAATTAAAACAATTTAATAAAAAAAAAAAAAACTCCAACCTTTATTAATTTGTTACATGATGTAATGAAACATGTTCAATTGGAAAAGAAATAAAAAATCTAATTTGAACTAAAAGGGAAGGTAGATGATTTTCATTTGATCCGTTTCTGGAGCACTTCAACAAGCTCCAACAGGCAAATGTGTGAATGTGGAGTGAATCAGTGGCCTGACCAAGAGATTTTTACAAGATTTATTTCCTAATACTTATTGTTTATTTGTTCTAGGGTTTCATCTCCAAGAACAAAAGTCACTAACACAACAGAGGGTCACTCTGTTATTAAGCTGGACTGTCCTTAGCTTCCTAGCTTCACAGCACCATTCGCTGTGGCATTATTTCAATAAGCTTCTGCAATGTCAAAAGATTCTGCAATGTCAAAAGATTCAGTGTTGCATTCCTTTTTCACCTAGATCTTATATTGATGATGGGAGAGTGTGACCACTACGATTCTCAATGGGGTTAAGATTTGGAGTCCGTGTCGGCCAATCAATGTGTGAAAATGATGTTCCATGCTCCCTGAACCACCTTTTCACAATGTGAGCCTGATGAATCCTGGCATTGTAATCTTAGGAATATGCCCATGCCATCAGGAAAGAAGAAATCCATTGATGGAATAACCTGGTCATTCAGGATGTTCAGTAGTGCTAATAAATGCACATCATCGTGATTATTAACGTAAACGTACAGAAGTTACACAACTCAGCCACAGTTCTTGCGTGGCAACATTTCTCTGGGCCTTGTCACTTGAGGCATCGGTTTTCTGCCCGTCCTACCCCCGAAGGCTTAGACTCAATCATGCTCCTCTCTTTTCTCTCTCCTGACGAGGCGACAAAGCAACCTGACACATCGGACACATCGGGCACAGTTCCAGCCGAGGAGATTAAGAGTTTAACACAAGAGAGCGAGACAGACAGACGCAGGTTATAAAACAACAACACGCACACAAGCAGCAAATCGCTCATGTCACGCCGAGGTTGTTTTTCTCCACTGGCAGAATTTTCAGTATTTATCTTCAAGTACTGTCTTACTATATGCTACTCTACTTTAATCCGTATGCGTACATTACATTCCAAGTATTGGTTTTCAGGGCCGGCCCTGGGCATAGGCGACTCAGGCGGGCGCCTAGGGAGCCATCAGCTGGAGGGGCGCCAAATTGCTCCTTAATTTTTGAACCCCAGCTACAACATCGACTATTTTTGGACATAACTTTGAGACAAGTGTTGGAAACTAGAGATTCCAAGCTTTCAAATGAGCCTTCTGGTCCTTCTACGCCTTCTGGGAGCCGTGCAACATCGCGGTTAAAATCTTTTAAATTTACTTCAGAAGTAGAGGTTTCTCCTCCAATATAACTCAAAGCACATGTTCTGATTTTTCTTTCTGAATAGATAATCATAATATAATATAACAATGATAATTATAATATAAAAATAAAACTAACTTTTTCCATATCCTAAGTCTGTCCAAATGATTTGGGGGAAAAAAAGCAAAAAGCCTATAGAATGTTTCTTGATCCAAATTTTGGGTCAAGAAAATTCAGCTAGAAATGAATGAATTAATATCAATGGGTTATTTTCCCAATTTTATATAGATTTTTTAAATTATATATCTATAATAAATAATAATAATAATAACAATAAATAACATAACAATAACAATAAAATAATAATAATAATAATAATAATAATAATAAAGTTACCATAATTTGCATGGTCATGTTTTATGTTATGTCTGGTGATTACATTAGAAATGATCAGTTCAGTTACTCAGCTTCACTGCATGGTACTTAAAGACTCCTAACTTTCTTAAGTGGCCTCTTTTTTCCACACAAACACCAGCAAACATATTATACTGCAGAGGGGTGAAATTGATTTGACTCATGAAGAGGAAATAAATGGGTACAGCCCCTTTAAACGAAGGGGTTTTACAAACTGAGATAAGTTCTTACCTTAGCTTAGACGAGTTGATGCATAACTGTCTGGTCTTTGTGCGTGCGCTCAGTCACGCAAATGTTGTTAGCGTTTAGCCTCTCCCAGCATAAGCATAGCGCCAAACTGGGGTGCAGTTAGAAGCTACCAGCTGTTCCACGTTTCCCTATTTAAATACAGTTACGTGAGCCTTTACACAATCCAAGTCTAGTTACACAAAATCAAACATGTCGATTTTCTAAGCGGATAAAAAGGGGTACTTATGTAAGGCGTAATAATGCCATAAGATAATACCTTAGTGCTCCTATGTTATTACGCCTTTGAAATATTTTCAAGATTTTGAAGTTAAGGCACACTTTGTTGATCTCCATAGGAAAATGTGTCCTCTGCATTAGAGGACAAAGGGGACGCCACCTGTAAGGAGCATTGGGTGACTGCATGGCGCTTAGGGACCCATCTCCAGGTGTGGAGCTATAGAGGTCAGAATCACTTTTCCGGAGAAATCATCTATTGAAGTTTTTAAGTGGTAGGGGAAACCGTAGCCCCCAAGGAAACCTACACAGACCAGGGTCGAACATGCAAACGCCAAACAGAAAGAGCCAGCTCGGCCCAGATACTACTTTTCTGTATTCTCCCCATATTTTCTTGTACACAAAGACAACAATCCCCTGTACACATGGATAATGGCCTCTAAGAAGCTTGTCAGATATCAAATCTGCGGTGAACTTAAGCTCCGCTGTCAGACTCTGGGAGCGGCAGACATAATGGGCAGTTGGCGCAGAGCAAGGGCTGTGAAATGCCAGCTAATTACACCCCTGAGCAGCACTGTTTCCTGTCTGGGGCCAACACGCTGGTGCCAGGTGCAGAGGTGTGACCAGGTGACACAAGGCGTGGGTACTGACAGAACCACCATAATCCTCTTATAATGTGACTACTGAATCGAAAAACAGTTGATCACAGGCTCACAACAGCAAAATGTCTTGAAATTTGTCTAAAGAATTACAATTCAGTAGGACCAGGGGCTCCAATTTGTTGCTTAGTAGTTCTCCACCGTACCGTTTTGGATTCTAACCCAAGACTTTCTAGATGTGAAGCAATACCTGTATCATTAAGCCACCCAACTTTCATAAGCTATTTTCAAATATGAACATGGCATTCATTTACATTTCATTAAAAACAACACAAACACACAGTGCGATGCTTCACACTTCAACCTTCTATTGTCATGCCCCCTTGGTAACTCTACAAGCCCATTTACACTCTCAATGCTAGGCCTCTGTCCCACTGCGACTGTTAGCAAGTCTCCGAACATGCCAAGGGTGGGACGAAACTACTACCCAGTCGGGGGGAAAATATCCTGTCTCATATATATGAAGGTGTGGAGTACAATGGTAAAAATATCCCACAACAAGAAAACTGTGAAAAAGGTGCCAGTGCCTTGACTCGCAGTAAATATAGCAGTGCTGTAAACATGGTGCCAATGTTTGTGTTGCTGTGTACTCGCAGCATATGTTCGATATAAGGGCCGGAGCTGTCAATCAGAGCGGTATTGGCAGCAGTAGATTGACGCGTGAGGATCGCAGCCACAACTTTTTAAAGCGTTACTGACAAGTCGTCTCAGCACACGGGAAAGACATAAACACCTGTTATACTATGTGCCCAACGACCTTCTGACAGCAAATGGTAACATTAGTTTTATCAGCTTCAGTTTATTAGTATCTTAAAGTAGACGTCTCATACATGATCGAAGCTTAAAAATGTTCTTTTGGGGACCCCAGCATTGATATTTAAAGTTTCATGATTTGAAAGTGTCATGAAAGGATAAGACTGTGACTCTGAAACACACTAGAGCAGGGGTTTGAATTGACTGAGTAATCTCGAGTAATGGGATTACACTTCATAAATCATAATTCATTTATCAAGTAACTATTGACTCAAAAAATACCAAGTATTTTATTGAGTTCTTGTGGTCCTTTGTTAGTTCTGTGCGGGAATCAAATAAGTGTGGCAGACCTAAACAGTAGGCTGGGAAAAAATATTGTATCGTATCGCAATACTTTCAATTAAGGGTGGGAACCTCTGGGTAACTCACGATCGATATGCGATACATGGCTCTCGGTAACAATAACTTTATGATATGCAATACGTGGCTCACAATAACGATACCTTTATGATACGTGGCTCACGATAGGGATAACTCCTATTTCAAAAGGCAAAAGGAATAAATCAACCCCAAATTAACCTTATTTGTGTGACAGTGTTTGGTCCAAGTGCTTAAAATTGTAGTGCTGCCCCCTCTACTGTTGACCGAATCCTTGATTATTATTGTTATTGACTGTGAAAACTGTGGAGCACTGCAGACTCATTAATATGCACAAGGCCAGTCGTTATTATGCATTAAGATCAGAATAAAAAGTACATCGTCCGGCAAAATATCGCAGTACATCACAAAATTGATATACACACAACTTTCAATACTTGTGTTACACAGCTCTTTGTTACATTTTGTGTTGATGCACTTTTCAATCTAACACTTCAATAAATGTCAAATGGCATTTGGTTTATAACTTTGGACACATGACTGTTTTCTTTTGACACATTTTAAGGTAAACAATAATTACTTACTGTATCGCAATAACATGTTCTATATCGGCCTGTGAGTATTGAGATACGTATCGGATCGTGACAAAAGTGTATAGTCCCAGCCCTAATAAGCAGTCATCAAATTACTTTTGAAATAAAGTAATCAAAGTAGTGACTAGATTATGTTTAAAAGGAGTAATTAGTAGTTGAATTACTTTTACGGAGTAATCGCAACAATAACGACATATAACCCATGAGGAGGAAGTAGTGTTATGTATCGTTGCACTACAACAGGAGAGAAACGGTTAAAGTGAACAGAAATGCTCAAAACTGCGTAAAGGACGTGAAATACTTCTCCAATTTGTTTTTTGATGGGAGAACAACATTATAACATGGTTTAAAAGCTTGATTTTGAGTTTTCATGTTACTGTTTAGCACTATACCTTAGAGTCAATATTCATTTACACCTTACTGTGGTACAATTGTAGCCACATCTGCCCTGTGGTGTAGACTGATGAAAGCAACGCTGTCAGTCTGCACCATGGGCCCCTGCATTCACCACCAATCATTCACTCTCTCCTACATTCACACGGGCAAGGTGGGAAAAGTGTTTTGCTCAAGGACACACCGAAGGCCTGCACCAGTTGGAGCCTTGAACCTTTCCCCCACAAAAATGACCAATCAATCAAGTCCACTAACGACTAACTGCATGCTAGGGGGCGGAGCTATTCTGCACAACAACTGTAAACCCCGCCCACCCTCCACCTGTAAAAGAGGCTTACCCGAGTCAGGTTTCCCCAACACAAAGCACCAAAAGGCCCAGGTAGCAGTTACATTATAATTTCAGGACATAAGGCGAGGGGCCAGGTAGGAAGTCTAAAGGGGAATCAGAGAGCATGATGGGATAGGATTAGGAGGGTTAAGTGAGGTGGCCTTTTTCACACGCTCAGATTATGAACACCGCATTTGTCATTTTCTTTGATTGGACAGATCTGTCCATTTCCACAGAAAATGATTACTACACCAATTAAATCTGTTCAGAACATTCATTAATATGATGCAAGTCTGTTTGTCTCCGTACCTACAGTAATTACACAATGATTTACACATAGTTAATTATTTTCTTTTTTGTTTCTATGGCAACAATGCAAGCCTCTGAACTGCAGAGTGAAATACAAATTACAGTATTTCAACTTTCAAAAACTGGATTTTATCTTATATAGTTATATAAATAGCTATATGCTATGTTCATTGCATTTCTTCTTAACATTTCTTTCTGCAAAGCAGTGAGTCATCTCTGATCTTCTACCAAGTGAAGAAAAAAAAGTGTAAAATGTCTAATAGTTTATTTATTTTGTATTTTATTTGTATAATGTACAGTTGAGTTGCTCATGTTGTTGAGGTATACAGTAACTGTAATATAACTCAAAAAGTGGCTTAAACACTTCTGGAGAACTGCTCCGCCTCAGGGCCTGCTCTACTGATTCAGCTACCCCTGTGTTGTCAGGCCACACACATGATGATGACAGCCAGCGTGACTGACAGAATTATCAGCCAATCAAAATTTGATGTCCCCCAGGGGACACACTCAGCAGCTACCCCTTCGTTTCCTCACACGGAAAATCACGGAGATTTGGCGCCCCTTCCAGATGAAGAGCTTCGATATCAAAGCAGCGAAAACGACGGCGGGACACAGCCACTTCGCAGATGACTCCTTCATCTATAGATTAAGTCATAGATTTAATCTATGACTAAATTAGAACAGCACTTCTTTTTGCTATCTATAGGTTTAACCAGTTTCCTAAACAAAATCACTGACTAATAATAATAATAATAATAATAATGTAGAATTAAGGATTGCAAGCCTTTCCCAAAAACGATGGGCTGTTTCTACGGTGTTCTTGTGTCGTATGCACTTTAAACTTTCCAAATGTAAACATCTTTGCAATTTCTGGGCCCACACACATGAAAGCAAGATTTAGTTGAGCATCTTCTCAGCACAAGTGAATTATATACATACAGATACTGTAGATGAATACATAATAGATACTGTATTTTCTTTCACAAAGTGGTGGCATTATTCAGTCAGATGTCAGTTGAAAACACTATAAGCCCAAGGATTGACAAGACAAAAACAAGCATCCAACAACAAATGATCGATGTTTATAGTATTATGTATCTTTCCAAAGAAATAAAGGCTCCCGTCCTCCATTATATTTAATAATCAAATTCTCTGATCCTAACACAACCTATTCATCACTGCATGCATCTTCAAGGACAGAATGATGACGGTAACACGGGAAGGACACCTTTGCCCAAGGAGACTGTAGTTGAAAAAAAGTTCCAGCTTCAAACACGAAAGCTCTTTTGATCAGGACCATCTTTTCAATTGGACTTGCTCCCGTATTCCACTAAAATATCTCAACTCCCTGCGGGCGTTTTATTAAGGAACTGCCAAGAAACCACATTAAATACATGAAGACTTTATTCACAGAGGGATTATACATTGTTAATTTAGATTCACTAATGGCTGCGCAGTAATGAGAGGTCAACATGCTGTACGACACAGCAATTACGACACAGGAATTAGACACGACGTCTAATTCCGGGACAAAGAAACATCCATCTCTTTTGCACTTCCTTTCCGATGCCAAACGCCCCAGTCGCCGACCGCACTTTTTTTTTTGTTCAGCTCCCGCGTCATCCCCGCCAGCCTTTGGCCACTCCTCGCTGCTTCAGCACATTCATTTAACCAATCAACGCAAACGGACACTTCTCCAAGGACGAAGGAGCAATTAATTAGGTGCGCGCTGCGATCTCTGGCTGTGAAAATGCTCCCTGTGTCTGTCGCAACTGTTAAACACAATGAGCTGACTGGTGACGAATGAGCAATCAAACGTGTCATTTGAACCAATGTAAAGTAAATAAACTATCAAGGGGAAACATTATGTATAGAACATTTCCAACTGCGCAGTAGTTGGAAATGTATAGTAATGTATAGTTTTGGCAGAATTGCTAATTGCAATTTTTCTGATAGGAATTAAGATTGCAATAAAATGCCATCTTATCTCAGATAAAAGGCTTCAAATGTGCTTGAATTAAAACAATTTATACTGATTTTACGTAGGTTTAGAGTTTCTTGAAATAAGATTGCTAATGAAACAATCATTTGCTGAAAAAAAGAGAAATTAACTTGTGCACTTCAACTAAAAAAAAACACTTGAAATGAGACCAAAAAAAATCACACGTGTTCCATGGCAATAAGATGGTCCAAACGTAATCAAAATGTGCACAATTTGAGTAGGTTTGGACGAGCAAGTGTGCAATTTATATTTTAGCATTAGCATTTAAGAGAAGACTGAAATAAAAACAGCAAAGCGCCACAAGGACCACATGCATTTCAGAAACTAAACACCAGGGTATGCAGTTTTTACACACAGCAAGACGAAAGAGACGAGCTGCTTTGCAAAGGAAATTGTGCAGTACTTCTGCAATAAATGCAGTCTTTGCAAAAATTAATTGCAATGATTCAAATGGCAAAATGGATTTGGTTGTGATTATTGCAGCTTTCTATAGTTTAGACTACAGAAAGGATATCAGTTCATTCAAATGTTTTCAAATGTGCAAATGAACTGAATATTGATGTAGAAATGAGAAATTGTATAGTGGTTTGAATAAAGATGGCAAGTTGTAAGGAAACATATAAATGTCCACGAGGTTTTATCATGTATAGCAAAAATGGCCACCCCGTTTCCGACATCTAAAAACATGTTCTGAAAGGTTTGCGATTCATGCACTAGATGTTGCATTTTAAAACGCTCAACATGAACTAAATCTTGATTAATAAATGTATTGCGTATCAATAACCTATAAGGGTTGTGAGACACTAAAGTGGGGGTCGCAAGATGATTTGGAGACAATATTTTTATGTTTCTGACAATTTAATTTAATATATTTTTGATTAAAAACAGCATATTTTAGTGAAATTAAGCCTAATATCAAAATACAGTGTCCAAACTAACCAAATTAGAAATGTTTGGCACCTTTTATATTATTATAAATGCTAATTACAGTTTACAGAGAAGGGTCACGAGTTGTTTGTTGAGTGATTTTTTGGGGGCGCGCCTGAAGTGCATTCAAATCTAATCTAATGCAATAAATACAAAGGGCTTCGGCTTTGATCCATTCCTTAATGAATACACACAATAGGTGGTTATTTTACTATACAGGCTGGTTCAAAAGCAAAGACAAAGCAAATATATAGAACTACTGAAGGTACTCAACACCAAAGCTGACAGACACAAAAACACACACAAAAACTCACGGGAACTTCCACATATTTGGCTGCAGCTTAAAACCTTTAAAGGGGGGAGAGAGAGAGAGAGAGAGAGAGAGAGGAAAAAGCGATGAGAAGGGGGAGAGATAGGGTTTTCGGTGAAAATAAACAGGTTTTTTAGTGAGTGAGCAGTGAAAAGGGCGCACGGACCTGAATAAGGCCACTCACGGTGAAGGAGAGGAATGAGGAGAAGAACGTCCCCTCGTCGTATCGGGAGAGCTTCGACAGGACGCCGTCGAGAACGGAGGCGAACTGGTAGAAAACAGAGGGGGGAGGGGGAAATCACACGTTTTTTTGTAAGGATTTCCCCAACATGTGCACTATACTACTAAACACAGACGCTTGTTTCTAAAAGACCCCCCCAAAAACACAATATATAGTAAAACCCATAAGATCCTCCATTTGAATGAGATTGACACTGTTTTTTTGTTGTTGAAACAGCCCCAAAAAGAAAAAGGAAAAAAAGGAGCAAAAGTTCAGTTTAGCCTTTATTTATTATTTTCAAGTCTTGTTTTGGCACAATTTGATGAAAAAAAAGAAAATAAAAAAGCTTTGGGTTTTAACCAGAGTGTACACTGTTGAAATACACAGTAATATTTAAGACAGTTATCCAATATCAAAATGTGCTTATTATGTGTGATGTTTTATTTTAACAATTATTCGACATGCAGAGACAAATATCTGCGGCATCTTTCAAATGTCATCACAAAATAAACATGATATATCCAGAAATGTGGCGTTAAGCTAACCTAAAGGTTAATGATGCGACGCGTGAAATCATCCGACTGACTTTATAAATTTAAAAAAGCAATTATTAATTAACTCTGCAGTCTTGATAATGTGTTTTTTTTCTGTTTTGTGAAATAGATGAAATAAAAAAAAATAAAAAAAATGGAAGTGTGACATAACAGAAAATCTACAATAAAAAGCACGACCTGCGCACCCACGAATGAAGACTTGAGCAGTGCATCAGGCGTTTACCTTAGATACCAGGGAGGCTATTATTTCTTTGAAGGTGTCGTCGATCAGCACATCGATTTTGGAGTGGTACTGCTGCTGTGGGAGGAGTTAGGACACAAAACAAAAACACCTTTTTATTCTGCTATAACCGTACATTTGATACGCTTCACCCCGCGCACCAACACGGACACACACTCCCCCCTCTTCCTCCCCTCTTGGTCGACGGCGAGGCGTGAAGAAAAAAAAAAAAAAAAACCTGAACAACCTCCCCATCCGCGTAAAGGCTGCCGAGTTAAGCAGCTAATAGGACCATTATGCCTCTGAATGGCATTCCCGTTTGGCGAAGGAATTTGAAGGATACTTTTTGTGCGCGCTGGCCGACAATTAGAGGAGCCTTGTATGGTCTTCTAAAGCACCGGTCCAGCTGCGAAACCCAAAGACTTCACACGAGATTCAATTAATACACCATTTCACGTCCCCCTCCCTGCCCACAAAACCGAGAAAAAAAAAAAAAAAAAACATATTCGTGGCAGACTTTCCCTTGAAGGAGCGGACTAAATAGGCTGGGCTGAGCACTGAAAGACCAACAGCCTGGGAGTTCATCTTTTAGCGACAATGGCCTTTTCACGACACGTCTAAAGCGCGCACAAATTAAAAAATTTCAATCAACAAAGCACAAGATCGCTGACAAATTGCAGGTCCTGGGAGGTCAGCGTCGCCGGTCCCAATTTTCTTCACCCCCCCTCGCTCTTTTCTTTTTTTTCTTTTTTTTTTTCAAACCACAAAATGGCAGCTCGCTTTTCAAATCTCCCCGGCCAGTCTCGAGAGCTGTTTTTTCTTTTTTCCCCTCCACTCCTTACCTCAATTAACATGCCTTTGGATGGCTTTCCCGACCCCGACAGAAAGGGAAGAGAAGGCGGCGAGATTGTTCGGTCTTTGCCACACGTGAAAAGGACAATTATTGGTTTTAAAAACATTTATCCGAAAGCGGAGCCGCGGCTACTTCAGCGGTGCGAGAGTTTTTTTTGTGTCGACTGGGGGACAATTGAAAGTGCGCAAAAAGTGACGCCATTTCTATAGCCGAAAATAAACTTCAGGGGCAAACTTCCAACTTAGCTCTGTTGAAAGTTATAGCTTTTATTTGTTTCTAACCAGCCTTTAAACAGGAGCGGACATTGTTCAGAGGCAGAATACTGTCATATTTGAATAAGATGAATGTGGTTCTTTATGGTGATGGTTTGACTTAGTTTTGGTTATTGGTTATTCATTAAATGCAGAATATCGTTCATTGTAATACTTAACAGACTGAATCCCAATTTCAAGAGTTGTTAAAAGGCACTGTCCCGGATTTTTCAAGAAGCAATGAAATAAAATTGGTTCAGCAGATTATAAAAGCAGTCGTTTGTGAAAAGGCAGGGTAACTGTTATCATTACAGTGGCTCCCTGAAAGTTGTGAAACATGCTTAAAGCTGCACCTGAATCAAACCGTGAAAGTTCTAAGTAGTGGAGTAAAATCTCTCAGATGTTGCCCAAAATGAGTTTCTCGCGCTCGCAGACCTCCTGCACATCCCGATTGTTCATTCGAGCTCATTTGAGACAGAGTTGCGATGTGAAGAGGGCAGACCGCCAATGCTAACACTGTGCTAATTTAGCCTCAGACTTCCTGGCTCGGGGCGACAGGAGGAAAATGTGCTATGTTAAGACAAACAACAGCGCACATGGTCTGTTTTTTTCTTTCACAAATGTCTATCGTGCTACATGAAGTTCACTCTGCTCCAAGAAAATAATTTGATTATGACTGCTTTAAAGAAGAACTAAGTAACTTGTTTACCTTAATAAATCCTTTTCGTAGTCCCTCTGGAGGTAATACAAGTGTTAATGGGATGATTGGGGGGTCTTTCATCTCCCCCTGGTGTCTCTGGCCAGAAAACCACAATTGCAACTTTCCCTGCCACCGAGGCGGAGGCAGGAAACACACTAATAGAATCACGAAGAAGAAGCTAACAGGCTAACGGGCAAAGCTAACTGCGGGCTAGCGCCACTTAAACAGTATTTACAACCAAGTTTGAGTGAATTTTTGTTAAAATCTCCATTGTGTAGTTGGATGTACAATATCCCTCTCTCCCTTTGTCTTTTCTGTCAGCATAGTATTTACTCTCAGGGACAATTAATGAGTAAAAAAAAAACGCAACATGCTACGACACCTGCAGTGGCGCTTATGACCTCTAGGGGCATGAGTTACTTAGTACTGCTTTAACTCATCCAACCAAATATTTTATTAAGTATATGTTGACAGCCCATTTTCGACACATTGCTTTTGCACAACACTATGAGTGTTTGCAAAAAGAGAAAGAAAAATCCGAGGCACTCCGATTCTTGATAAAAGTCCTTTATTAGATGGACATCTAATAAAGGACTTTTATTATTGTTGTGTACAGCACTTTGGGGCAGTGATGGCTGTTTTGTAAATGTGCTTTATAAATAAACTTGACCTTGACCTTGACCATTATCTAATTGAGGACAATGGTTGATAATAGCAAATCAAAAAGACTGCATTTATTTACGTAGACAAAAAGTAAGTAATCTCTCTCATTGGGAATTATTATGTACTGTATAAAACCTTTCAACCCTGTAGATTACGCCCCTGCAAACTAGTTTTTAAACTAAATGTTTGAAAACATAAATTGTAAATCTAATCATAGTCACGGAACTAATAAAATCGGATGTAGCCCAACATCGCGGCCCTTTACAATAACTGTTAAAAACAAAACATAAAATAAAGAACTTGAAACGTCAGAGTTCTCCGGGCCGTGTTGGAATCGTGAGAGTTTTCCACCTAAAATGATCAAGTACAGATTGTTGGGTGAGCGTTTGACCCGGCGTGCCCCCTGGGAGTGTGCACTACGCTGAGATGCACTTATAGATGCGGCAGTATAAAATGTCTCCACTCGGTTCACTGTGGCCTGGTCAGAGAGCAGAGACCGCCGGCAGCAGGGACCGGCCGAGATGGAAAGGGTTAGCAGGATATATTTGGAGCCCCAAAAGAGTATCTCAGAAAATGGCACTTGGCCAATCTATAGCTTTAATCTATCAATCACATTTTGTTTGTCTTAACAGTATGGGTATTGCAATGTGGCTTTTGAATGTAGCTATGAGTTCTCTGTGATTTAAATGGCTTTATGCAAGTTGACGAGACGGCAGCGCTCCAGTGCTTGCACAGTAAATAGTGGTCAAAAGTGGTCGACAATAGGCAACATCCTTTTGGCCAGGGTAGGCTAAAAGCCTACTTCCTGTCAATATTTTAACTAGGGACGCACCAATCAGATACTGGTATCGGATATCGGAGCCGATACTGGAAAAAAAAAACACATATCGATTACAAATATCCGATACTGAACCGATACCTGTTTTGGCTCTCACTATTTTAAAAACTTTCACCAACTAAATAGAAGTGAATATGGGCATGCTGTACCTCATTTTGAAGGGCAGAACCAGGGGATTCAATTGTGAATGTATTTTCAATAGCCGCGAAACTATGATTATAGTATATTTGGTATTGAAGTAATACAATACTATTGTCCGCCGCCGGAGCAGCTAATTGTTTTTAGTTTATGAAATGCTGTGAAAGAATAACTGATCTAAAATGATCAAATCACTTTGGGAGTTGTTAACATTAATGCAACCTAAAAGCCGTCATGGAGCCAAGGATATTTAGTGTACAAATGTTCAGTGATCCTTGTTTAATGTTTTTACATTAATTTATTAATAGTATGTAACATCTTGTTCACAAGAGAAGATAAGACTTTCTTGATCTTGCAAAAAAATAAAGCGGACCATTGACTTTTCAGAGAAAGACAGTTTTAAGAACCTCTCTTCTATCTGTTAATATTGGATATCGGCAGATACTCAAACCCCTAGTATCGGTATCAGAAGCAAAAAAGCTGTATCGGTGCATCTCTAATTTGAACATAAATCAAAAATAAAATAAGATTTTTAAAAAAACTACAAAATTAAATAAACATCATGCTGATTGGTTTCATAATATTTAAGATGGCGGTGCTATTTTAACATTTATTAGCGCAACATTAATGTTAGCCTTTAGCTTCAAGGCTAAAACAGCTACCGGTATAAACACTAAAGTGTTTATATCCTGAGTTAAGTTATTATATGTAGCTGCATTTATTCTGCCATGTTCCGTTTAAACATACATTTATTTCAACAAAATACTTCTAATTCTCAAAACACAGACATGAAACAGTCGTAACCCAAGGAAGTTGGCATCATGTTACGATGCAGTATTCTGTGCACAGAGCCTATTCTGCCAGGACAGAAAAAGGCAGCACTGTCCGCCTACATCTAAGCACCTTCCAAAATATTTCAACATTTGGTTTATTACTTTTGAAAACTCCACTTGTGCTTTTTAAGTGATTCAGAGTAAAGTATTACAAAAGCCCGCTTCATTTTGATTTGCCTGATAGCAACAATTAAATATCAGACTTACAATTAGTGGATTTCCCGGATAAGGGCCAGTTTCTCTTCGTTGAGCTTCATAGGCAACAATATAGGAATGTAAAGGACGCAGTGTATATTTATATCCAATTATAACATTTTCTGGAAAAAAAAGAAAAAAAGAAGAAAAAAAATCAAGATATATGCAGACAGGAGAAAAATGTTTTATAAAGGCCCTATAGCTCGGACATTGTAAGAGGAGTGTTAAGCCAAACCATCACTAAAGATTATCCCTAATGTTGCTGTAAATAAGATTGCTTGATCTGAAAACTACAACAAAAGAGCTTTAGCCTACATATAAGTGAATTAAACCACATTACAGTGTCAGTGTGATTTTGTTGTTGTTGTTGCATTAAATCAATATTTAAACTAAGGCTGCGTAATATACAGTATATCCTATTAATGCTCTCATAGGTGTGCAACATCTATTGGAAGCCACAATAGATTGCAACACCAGTGATGTCTTCTATCCAACTATAACACATTTTTGCAAACACGGTATAATAACGGAAGCCAATTTCTGTGTTAGTTATATTTTGTCACATTTTAGCCATGGTTTGATCCTGACTTGTTTTTTTGTTTCGATTTTTAGCATTTCCAAGTCTTGTTTTGACACAATTTAATAGATCACACTGGCATGAAATTGTTTTGTAAAATATTGCGATAATACCATTATCACACTGTGCAAGGCGGTGATCAAATGTCGCAATTTGTCCTCCTATTACTCAGCCCTAATTTAAACCATAGGGAATGTGCTATCTGTAAATTCACTGAAGGGAATAAAAAGGTGGCGGTGAAAAGAGAGGTAGGAAAGAGCCTTGAGGACTTACCCATTGTTTGTCAGTCTGGATGCAAACAATGACGGGTGTGAGACATATGGCCATGCGGGACGGGGGCGACATGCAACAGAGAGAGAGAGAGAGGGGCAAACACATCAGATTAACATCATGCAGCTCTGAACACTGTACTCATATTCTCTGTTTCAGGGTAAGGGACATTGTGACCACAGCAAGTCAACCTTCACATAATGAATTTACACATGCTTGATTACAACTGGATGTACAATGGTTATGCTGGAAAAAACTTTACAATGTGAATTAAAAGCTGTTGGAATGCTAATGAATAAATGTGTATAGAGGGTATGTACGTGCAAAGGTTCCGTACTGAGTGGCAAATAAAGACTTGCCACTCATTTGACTGTCGTTTTGCTGTTGCTGTGATGGAATGCCATCTGCCATGCTGTTGCAGTGCTTTGACATCACACACATAACCTCCATAAATTTAGTAACAACTATCTTAACAAAAACAGCGAGGAAAAATGCACTTTGAATTCTAAGGTTAAAACAGTTCTTTTAAAAAACAATGAGTCAAAGTATTTTTGGACCTCAAAGGCAACGAGGTTATTACATTCAAGTACGAACAGGGCTGTGGAAAGTAAAGGCTGAATTAAAAAAAAGGTAAACTTATGAAATACTGTAAGGTTGATAACTAATTGTATGTCTATTTAAGAAATATTACTTCAGGATATCAGTATTTTTTACTCTCCACTATCTCTTCAGAAGTGACACTAGGTGAATCCAGTATTGTATCTCCTAATATAGTAATAGCACAGAGACACACAGTTGAGACATTTAGTTCCTTTTTGCTGCTGTCAGACAAATGCAAGAAACAGTCCCACTTTTCTTTTTTCTTTAGCAAGAACAGAAATAGCTGGATTTACAGTTAAATTAAATCATTAGTCAGGGCTTCAGATTTTGTCATGAACTAATATCAAATGATTCTCTTGAGGCGGTTGCCAGGGCAGTCATCAAAACATGGATATTAATTAAGAAACAGCTCGTTTCTCACAACTCAATTACAACTACACTCCAACACAATTATAAACTGAAATCAGAGAAACGTTTTGAGATTAAACTTGAGTTAAAGATGGTTTACAGTTCTTTAGCCAGTATTACCGTGAGACATACTGTAAAATACAAGCATTAGGTGATATTAGATGTATTTATTAGTAGAACAGAGTTGTTCCACAGCTCGTTTGTCAACTTTTAATTTCATATTAAGCTAATATTGGTGAGCACTGTTTGCTAGTTTCCCCATAAAGGAAACCTTCATTTATACAATTTATTATTTCCAAACTCTATTGAAAGTGTAATAGTCTACTAGGGCAATATTTCATCACTGATTTGATGCTCCCACAATATATATTCCAACATACAGGATTGTACGCCAAAACGATAACAGAATTCTAGGATGAAGAGTGACAATGTAAAAAGATTATGAATGCATCCTATTTGAAGAAGAATTTTCAGAACCTTGAGTGGTCTCACAAAATATTATAAGTGCATAAATCAAAAAACAGCATCGCACACTCAAGCTGATGTCCAATTTTTAAAGATGATGATATGATTACGTATCGGCATTAGCCTTCATCAGATCATTCTTTTTTCTTCTTTGAACCAAAGTGTATGTGGATCGGACCAGCCTAGGTGGCTTAGATCTTCTCCAAAGAGTGGGTGGTGCCCACCCTTACGTAATCATATCATCACCTTTAAAAATTGGACATCAGCTTGAGTGTGCGATGCTGTTTTTTGATTTATGATTTTCTTTAACATCTGCACCTCTGAGACTACTTCTGGTGTGCGTTGCTTCTCTTTTCCCAAAATTATAAGTGCAACAATAAAAATGGAAATTTTTGAATTTGTGAATTTGTGTTTCAATATGAAGTGCGTTGGTTCATTGAGCTTTTGTCAAAACTAAACTTTCAAATCAAGGTGTAGAGGCTATTCACTTAACCGCCTTGTGCACGACGTTTGAAAAGACAATGTTTTAAAAAAATAATCAAGGTTTTTAAGACGTTTTCTGGTTAAACAACTTGCAGACAACTTACTCATGTCAAAGAAGCACTCAAGTGGATGAGAAACTATTAAGGACACCTTGGGTTATCCTTTTGAGCAGCTATTGACTTATTTACCATTTGCAAATTGAATCTGTGCAAAACCTGTTCTGAACACAACGTTGTTTGTTTGTTAAATTAGTTCAGGTCTTGTGTTGAGACATTTCCAGTAAAACAAAGTTTTGAATATTATTAAGATGATTATTTTCGGACCAAAATAAAAGCAGTTTGTTTGTCACTATGAGATATTGTACATCTAGTTAACTCCAGACTTCCGTTACTTAGAGCTGACCCATTGTTCCGACATACAACAATGTTGAAGGCTTAGTGCATGCGATTAAAGTGGACATATCATGCATCACTGTGGCTCATAAACCTGCTCTCTGTTGCGCATTTAGTTGCCTGGAGTACGAACTTGAAGTATAGCCAAATATTATCTTTATAATATTTTCGTACTAATATATTAATGCTAAAACCACTCGGGGGAAATTGCCATTTTGGCCATGAACGCTTTTTTTGTCTGTCCTGCACAAAATTTTGCACAAACGACAACAAAAACTTAGGCTTCAACTGCATGGATTCATAGTCCATTGTCTATGCTATATTTTTGTTGTTGAATTGGAATTCTTAATATTCTTATTAATGGCAACCTCAAGATCAATGCAGATCGTACACCTAAAATCTCCACATTTGATGTCAGATGATTGATTAAAACTGTCAAAATGAAAATGATTGACTGGGTTTATGACACATACCTTTAACTACTAGACTTGTCCACATGGAACGAAAATGGCACATAACGTATAGTCTTCTGTATTGAAAACAACTGACGAGAACTATATATAAACAGGTCAGCTGAAAGGCAGATGTGGTAGATGTGGCAGCCAACTTTAATGAATTTTCACTTTTTCACTCATAGATTGATATCACTAAATCCTTTACTGTGAGCGTAATCTATGTGGAGATACCCAGCCCTTTCCTTCCGTGTAAACAGCTCTTCTGGTACCTGTTAGTGCTTGCGAGTGTCCTCCGCCGAATAATTGATCAGGCCGCCTCGGTGAGCAGTGGAGTGAAGGTTAAGAGAACAGCGACTTAGCTCTCTGTCAAGACGACATTGGCCAAGGGTCGGCTCTCAGCGGCGCCAAGGCTGCAGCCGTGCCGCCTCATGGTCATCCATTTAACAGAGAGTCGAGCGCCGCCGTTTCCAGTGAATACAAATACACCTGAACTCACCACCGAGGCTTTCAGAGCAGCACTGACAGAGCGCCTGACCTCCACCGCACCAAGAGGAAAACCTAACACAACTTCAGGTTTTAGCGGACTGTCTGAGACTGACCACAAACCAGGATTCTAACCCATGCTGGATTTATTCACTCAGCACTTTACATGCTGGATCAAGTCCCTGCGCGATATTCTTCATTATTCTATGAAAACATCCAAATATTGTAGTTCAAACTTGGTTTTAAAAGTGAACCCCGGGCCTTTCTCAGCAGACACTTAAAGGCAGGGCATGTAGCATGTGCGCTTAGTGGTTTAAAAAAAGGCACTTGAATCACAAATCAATCTTGGGGTGCCTTTGCCTACTTCATTTCAGCGTTTGTGGACATGCAATGCCTCACTTTAGCCTGAATCTTTCCTCTATGGCCATCTATCTTCGGAACAGCTCTTTGATACGACCGGTTGGAAGGCATCGTTTGTAACAACAAAAAAAGTCTATTTTTGTTGTTTTTTCTAATGTACACAGATGTGACTGAACTAAGATAAGAAACGGTAGAGCAGGCAACAGTAAAAGAGTGAACGTTTTTGTTTACTCAAAGTGATAAGCCATAGCTAATTCAGTCTTATTTATCTCAGTTTTATTTAATTGTGGCATTTCAAAGTCCTGTCTGACTGCAAGATCGAAGGATTGAAACATGCGCCTCTCAGATTCAGCTCCCATTAAATATTCCCATCACTTTATCACTTTTCAAATGTTCAAACCGTCATTTGGAGAAAGCTCCGTATTGTTTCCTACCTCTTGTCCTGTGTCCAGCACACAGAGCTTGGAGCACTGTTTCTTGGCGTCCATCAGCACATTGAACATGGTGCAGACGGACAGCGGCACCCGGAAATCCGTCGACTTACTGGACTTCTGCATCTTCGAGTCAAAGGCAGACTTGGTTCTGGGGAGGAAAACCAACCAAAAAATGCAATTAACTGTAATTCCTTGCATACTGGATTTCTAAATTGTTTGCTCAACCACTGCGGTAAATCATAAATGAAAACGATCCGTTTTGGACATTGCTGTATGTTTTGAAGAACACACGGTTCAGCTGCTGGTCTGACCTCTTGACACAGGCCTCCATCATGTCGCTGGCCATTAACTTGAGCCGCTGCTCGAGATGTTTCGCAAACTCCGGCTCAGGCCAGTGCAGGTCCATCACAAACATCTGCAGAGCGTCCAGCTTCCAGAACAAGTCTTCGGAGGTGGCTGAACCGTTACTGCCAGGACAGATCAATGGACAGATTTTAAGAGCCGAGTGAGGTACAGTCTTTCTGATGATGAAGATGAAGGGATGTAAAAAAATAAATTAAAAATGCATGTATGATTCATGTGCAATGGGCATAAGGGAGCTTAACAACAATCAAACTTCAATTATTCATTTTGGATAACAGCTAATACGAACCATTTGTGTAAAAAAAAAAAAATCATATATAAAAAAAAAATATCACGATAACGATAATGACGATAAAGACAATGGACACATTCTTTAAAATCTCAGCCTTAGCTATTGGAAGATTAATTCAGTGATATTTTTTTTTAAATGACAAACTAATTCTGCAAATATATCAGAGCTACATCTTTCATTAATTTACTTTTAAGCATGTCCTGTGTTCTACAGTCAGTGTATGCTGCCTGATGAGCTGAGCATAAAATATCGTGTCAACACGATATAAAATTACAACGATATCAAAAATATATCACTTACGATATGCGATATGATATGGCCACCCTAATACAATACACAAATGGAATCACAATTTTCCCCAATTTATTAAACTTCATAAAGCTGGCACATCTATATGATGGCCAAAACACCTGCACTTTTACCCCTTAAACCTTGCACTTACATGTGTAATTACTTTCTTGTTCCCTGTGCAAACACATGGAACTCACGGGCTGTAATCTAAAGTGTTACCTTCAACATTATTTTGTAATTTTTGTCTTCTTTTGAAACACCACACAAAATATGCCTCTTAGCATGTCAACATTCATTCTGCTTACATTTTTTTATTCAAATGGTATAAACAAATACATTACATACAGTATATGGCTTTTACATAATGGTGCATGAGACAGGTCAAAATAAACCTCAGCTTAAACAACATCTGAAAGTTAATCTAGCCTTCTTAGACACAGGAAAATTATGTGCAGCTTCAGTGTGGTTTTTTTGCTAATTAATTATGACAACCAATTATCACTGTGTAGAAAAGTTAAACTGCTCAGTCCTCTCCTTGTCTTGTGGGTTGTTAGTAAAAAAATAAATCATTTTGGATAACAAGCTTTAGCCCCAGGAAAAATATTCACAAAATGTATCTGCTTGTGTGCTTACAAAACCGTACTGGAGATAACTTTTAGATTTTTGCACTAATTGAAGGGGCAGAGATTGATTTCAGTCTTTGCAGTTAAATGTGTTTGTACAAAATGTAGCAACAGGTTTAAAAGGCTTCCTTCAGCCTCTTCTGAGTCAAAACCGAAATGCACTTAATGAACCTGAAAGTAAAGTAAACTTATCCATACTTCCAAGTCATAAAAGTCGAAGATAATATCCTCGATAAAATGATTACTTCATATTTAAGTGAAGAGTACTTGACAGTGCAGCTACGACTGCTACTTCAATAACTACTGCTGCAAGTGCATGCCCCGCCTACTTTCTTAAGAAAACAACACAATGCCATCGTGTTGTATTGTTGATTGTGCATATAGGAGTGCCAACAATCCAGGACTTACATTTTATAACATACTGGCAGGTGCGCACTCTTTTCAGAAGAATGGACGAGGCTTGTAGTTGCCTACGTCAAACGAGAGACAAATGGTTTGAGGTTGAGATCAAGAATGATTCGGATCTGCTGAATCCAGATGCGTCGAGGAAATAACACATGATTTTTGAACGTCTGCAGTGACACAGTCGTGACACCTGACGCACAAAGAGACCACAGTAAACTTTGTTTGGAGGGACGAGAGGAACAGCTGATGAGGAGAAACTACCATCAGGATCCTGGATCTTCCTGCTTCAGTCTGAGCAGGGAAACTGTCCGTCGCCACTGAGAGTCTTTGGGATACACTGGAGAAGGCTTTGCGCTGTGGTCACACTCTCCCATCATCAATACAAATATTAGAGCATGTGGCGACTTTTCTCTTTTTTGGTCGGGCAGTGTATAAACATTGTAGACTTTTAAAAACTTTCATAGCGTGTTCTTAATCGCCATCCTACACGTCTTAAAGGACAGTCAAAAGTATGCGTGTCTTTGCACCTCCGCAGATGGACGTTTCTCTGGCTTGTCGCTCTGTCGAAAGGTGCCATAGCAACACATGGCAACACTCTCTTCCTTCTCCCACAAAAGCATCCAAGTGTACAGCGGCCCGGCTTTAGACTGACAGTTACAGGCCATTGGCCAGCGGCACTCACTCCCTCACTTTTTTCACTTCACCTTTAAAAGACTGCTACCTTTTATCGAACACTGCGCAAGGAATAACCGCTCTGGGCTGCGTCTGTGCTGCAATTAAACGCTCATGCCGCGATCCCCCTCTTGTCTAATTAGCCGTGCTCTTCTCCCTGTCCCTCTCCCTGGGGAACGGGACAGTCCCACTCGCCCGTCTGTGCGCGCTAACGAAGTGCCAGCTTTCTCCTCTCCTGTTTTTCATTGGACGGTGGAAATGGGGAGAATTAAGCGAGGTGCAAGAACAAGTGTGTGGTTTGTAGTGGGAAAGACTGGAGCCTTTTTTAAGAAACACACCCTCCGCAAGCCTCCTGGGACCTCGCCACACACACACGCACTCCTGCTGACCCCCCCTTCCAAACAACATGGCCACCAACGCTGCCAGTTCTGCTACTTCACACTGACAGACGCAGAAAAACACAAGTAGGATCAAAGGAACAACTCACTGTCTCTCTGCACAGACTGTTTAGAAGTAATTTAGAAAGACTCAAACTACCAGCACTCCGGGATGCTTTCTAAAGTACATGAGCTCAGTAGTTGCTCGTAACTGTTTTTGTTAAGAGTTCACCCTCTGACTTGGCTCGGATTTGTAGATATGTTCTTTATAAGATTGATAAGCTTTTTAAAGAGCTACATTGGGCAATTATTCATTCACTCCCCACATGTTGCTGCAGCTGCTCTGGCGAAATCTGACAGAGGCATGGCTACTAATCCAAAAACTACATCTACTTCCTCACGCAGCACTTACTGTATGTGGGTGAAGTGCCCACACAGCGCCCAAAGTCTCAGTGGAAGCCAGGAGTTGAACCGCCGACCTTTGAATCCAGGGACGAATGCTCTAACCACTTTTTTTGCTTTTTACAAGTAAATACAGGCAAATATGTATGCAGAATCTGCAGCATAGTTATTGATAAGTACATGTACACAAACTTAACTTCTCACAGCAAGTACCACTTATGAAATATCTGACCTTCCAACTGGGTCTAAACTAGGGATGTCACGGTTACTGGTGTAGTGGTAAACCCTGGTAAAAAGTGGACGGTAATAATTACCGTCTTGTTTTTGAAAAAATATATTACCAACGGATCACCGTGCCCGCGGTGAAGGCAAAGTGAGCCTTATCAGCCGCCGTCTCATCTGCTAAAGTTGCCGCGCAGGCGCACGCCGTAGGGCAACCAAAACAAAACTTTCTCGAAACTGGAATCATGTCCGAGACGACAGCGCTCAGGACGTCTATCAGCCTTCAAAGAGGACCAAGTCTGAAGTCTGGGCATATTTTGAAAGCCAGTTGATAGCCAGGGACAGTTGATAGAAGACAGTTATCCTGTTTGCGGGAAAAAGTGTCTGCTAAAGGCAGCGATACTTCGAACCTCATGACTCACCTGCGTGACCGTCACCACAACTCTATAGCCAATGCAAGTAAGTTAACTTTAGCGTCCAGTTGTCTTTGTTTTACCTACACAAGATTTGATTAAAAGGTGCAAATAATCCTAATTAAGTGCTGTGAATCTTAACTTTGCGGCTACAAATATATGAAGATCGCACCAAATTTCACCACCTGTACAGCAACGACAGTCTGTTGCATTGGAGCCTTTATATTTTACAAATGTAATGGAGTAAAAGTAATAAGCTCTCAATAAAAACACAGTTGTAAGTACAGATTCTAGTCCATATCTGCAAAGGCATGAAATTGCATCCGTATACTGGCAGAGGGAGTGAAATGGTTGTTGTAGCTGACACTGAAATGCAACTCACACAATTTGTCTAAATGAACTGCTTTCATTTAGACAAACTGCCGATGCTTTGATGCCGAGTAAAACCGCGTTTTGAGTCCATTCATTTACACATTTAAATGCCAGAGGTGAACTAAATGACTAAAGCCTGGCGCCACTTTGCAAAATTGACATACATAACCTGATCTGAGCAGCAGTCTCAAAGATGCGAAAGAAAGACGAAAAGCATGGCATATTATAACGCACACAGTTTGAAAGGATGTGTATGAAATGATCTGGTGTGAAGGTGAAGATGAGGAAGAAAAGCGCAGAGCAAAAAAAAGAACTTACAAGATGTCCGGTAGATTTAGCCCTTGCAGGCTGAAATGGAGAAATCAAGTAATGTGTTATTCTGGGATATTGTAGATATAACACAAAGGGAGCGCATCACAAGATAATCTAAAACTGTAGGGCCAACGTTAATGTCTTGTTTTTTGAAAAGCATTACGTGTGACGAACACGTTAGAAACATGGCCACTGGAAGATGTTGGGGGTTAAAAATATAAAAATTATAAAACAAGATGGCAGAGTGCAAAGAGACAGCCCTCTAAATAGTTTTAATTGGGTGGCAAGGTGAAGTCGTCCCATTGTTTACTCTCCCCAGGTCGTTAATCAACTTTTGCTAAAAGTTGAAGCTAGTTTTCATTGGTTTCGAGATTCACAAGGAGATGGAATTCCCACATGGAGACTGGAGTGGTGCGACAGCTGCCTTGGAGTGATATAGGACAGTGATTAAAGTGCTGTTACCTGTGCGATACACAGTTTAAACACACTCCAGTCAGCATCAGAATTCTCACCCACCTATCATTGTATCTGACCATTGTCTTTTCGCTCACTTACTTCACAAAACTTAGTGGGAAACTATTATGTTGTTATGTCTTTCAGGGTGCCTTACTTCATTACCAATAGGTTGCGTTCACACGGCATTACAGCAGCCTATAATTTACAATGGCATTTTGCTAAAATGTTTTGAACTTGGTTTATGGTTAATATCTTGGTTTTGGCTGGACCTATCCCCATGAAACAAAAACTGCCACAAAAGGTCAACATATTCTCTCTCAGCACATACAGTATGAAGTAAGTTCAAATTGCTGTCTCATAAAGGCATCCAGAAGACAATATTCAAAATGACGCGCTTGATGTTGGTCAGATGGAAGGACTTTCAGCCGTAAGATGAATGTGGCAGGTTTGTGAATCAAATAATGATCAGGGAAAACATTTTCTGTGATTTTCTGTTTGGAGATTTCTTTCCAAAACTATCTCTCTCCCATTGAGGTGTGCAGGTCCCTGCTCCAACTGAAACTATGACATGACATTCTAGACTGTTGTGAACAGTACCTACGTAGATGTGACAATTGGTGGATAGCAGATATGCAGAAGCCTATATATACAGTATGATCACAATTTCTGTCCCAGACCCTTAGTGAAGACCTCTTGCCAGACCAAGAGGTCTTCACTTTAAATACATACGTGTTCTCACAGAGCGGTCCCATCCAGGCTGGAGCAGAGAAGCTGGGCATCTGCGGTAGAGTCAGGGGGAGGCTGGGGACTTTGGGCAGCGGGACGTTTGCTAGATTATTTGTTAACGACCTGGCCCCATTTGAAGTTGTGCGCATCGATTAAAGGGAGGAAAGGTGAGAAGAGAAGAAAAAGAAATCAGACGAGTCGTTCGGACCGGTAGCACAGTGTTTAATAGCAGCCGCCTTTTCAGCTTGAAGTAAATAATACATGGAGAAGAAAAATGCCAATAAAAGACAGAAAGTCACTGCTAGCTTCTATTCAATCCGTTCCCTTTCATTTGCACAGCGTCTTGTTAAAGAGTGTGGCTCTCAATGAATTGTGGGAGTTTGTCCTTGCAACGTATTGAGCCGGGCTTTTGTGCAATGGGCTCCTCGTTTGGTTCACGCCGCTCCCTCGTCTTTCATTGTTCCCTTTAGATTTACGCCACGGCAAGAAGTGCTCTTCAACAGGCGTCAAATACAGCAGAAAACAGGGTAAAGACTGGCACATTTAGAGATGGTATTAGTTTGTCATTGGCTAAATGGTTATACACAAAGCGGATGTAAAGTTATTTCTATTATAGAGTTTATGTATGTAAAAATATAATAATAGATTTGACTCAGGAGCATTTGGAGTGTCAAACTCATTTTGGGTCGTGGGCCGAAATTCAGCTCCCGCAGCGGGTCATGGACCACATATAACATAAACAGGAAAATATTATTGAAAAGACCTTTTTTCAATAAATCAATAATAATAATCAGCACTGTGATTTTAAATTAATGATGATTTGGTCCAAAGCCCGACAGGACTGTAGCCTAATAAATAATAATAGCTTAAACTTGTATTGCGCTTTACCAGCCTGTGTCACAAGTTTCTCAAAGTGCTATATTGTAGTCATTATTCATTCACTTCACACTCTGTGGTGGTAACCTACTTCTCTAGCCACAGCCGACCTGGGGCAGACAGACCATTTACCACGTGGCTATAATGTGAGCCGCCCTCCTCGAGATGTTTGTGCACACAGCCTCAGGAGTTTCCCGTTGTTCGAAGATGCTCTGAGCTGGGTCAGTGGTGACCGCTCGAGGCTGGCTTTTGATGAATCTAGCCTGTGCTTAGCCTCCATATATTTCAGCCCCTGCGTTCAGGAAACACTGCCGACAGTGGAACTGCGTGAGCTCTCCATCGTCTCCACGTGCACAACATTAGCTCCACAACGTTTGTATGTGGAGCTGTTATTACGTCTTTCTCACGTCGGAGTTCTGTCATTAGAAATAGTTTTTGGACCAAGGTGCATTGTTATTTATAATGATCAAAATTGTGACTATTGTGTCATGCCATATTGTCATAATATGCTAACATAGCACAATATTCAGTATGACCATAAACACCTATAATTTAAATAGAGCACATTTTATGACCAATTTAGGCTGAAATGCGAGAAATTCTAAAGCGTTCGCATACATTTTCATCCCACTGTAAGAAAGTTCACTGCCTCAGTGACAAAGCACTGTCTGAATCTCTTGTTGAAACTTCCAAAGCCTGCTCATTGCACGTTATTATGAAGTTTTCATAGCATTTTAAAAGTTTGTTTTTCAAACAGTCACACAGAGACTGTCACATTCCCCCATACACTGTGGTGGTAATGTAGGCAGCACTCAGACAGCACATAAAGGTGCTTTATTTTGTCGACTATATAAAACTCCCCAGACAAATATTCTAAAGCTGCTAACTACTTATCCAGTCACCAAAATACCTCAAGCAAAGACAGAAATGTTTTAGATATTTAAATGCTAAAAATATATTTCCCTATTTCTATTTGGAATTGACTAACTCACAGCCACAGTTGACAAGACCAAGAAAAAAACTTTCAAAGCAGTATTAATTAACATAGATGTTACTTCTGTAGCAGCTTATTTCAAAACATACAGAAAAAAAGAGGAATTTTAATCACAAACTGAAAATCCAAAGGGTTCGTGTCGTCCTAGATTACTGTATGCCTTTAAATCAAGAATTCAGTGGTGTAGAAGTTCTTACTTGACAGATTGCCACGTCTCCTGCTCGAAGCCGCGGTGGATGGACTGAGCGATGGACGACTCCATGAGGTCGATGTAGCGCACCACCAGAGGCATGAACAGGTCCTGCAGGTGTTTGTGGAAGGCACCGTTACACAGGTGGGCTGCAGACAAGACAGGACGCTAACGTTATTAGGTCATTAATGGGTTCATCAGATTCTTTGCTGTTGTTGCAGTTAGAAACTTGCACATAACAATAGTATAATTGTATTCATCATTAAAATAGAGGACCAAAATTATGCAGCTTTTGTACATTTTATGTTATGAAAGGAATCCACAAATCAAGTACAATACAATTACATTAAAAGTGGAGTGGCCATTCTCATATTGGTTAATAAATTAATAAAAGAGTTTCATGTTTGATTTTAAAAAGAGGGTTAAAGGGAGCCATATGTAAGAGATTAGTGCGCCTGGTCCTAAATACGGAGGTGGATGTCTCATGTTCCAACTGTTGACCACAAGTAACAGAGCTGTTCGTAGAATCCCCCAGACATGGTTTGTATCCAGGTTATGGCCGGGCCCCCCCTTCAGTGACGTCATCTGATATCACTGGAAGCTCACCATGGACGCATGTCCACTAGGGCTATATCAGGTTGGTGTGATCGTAACCAAAAACTGTCACAAGGAGTTTTTTGTAACTATCTTCGGATAGAGCAAAACTCCATATGTCAAAAAACACAAGCCCAGCTGCATTATTTTAAAACCTAAAATACAGAATTAACCACCGGGATGTAGTGGTGCAATGGATCATCATTGATCCGTGATCCGTTCGGATCAATATCTTCGGGGCGGCACACACATGATCCGTGGATTGATTTATGGGGATAAAAAGTTGTGCGCACGTTCAGTCCACACACAGCGTGGTCATGGCGAGCGGAGGAATGGAGGAGCTTGAACGCCCTGCGTCATTTAAATCCCCTGTATGGGAACATTTTGGCTTCTCTGTCAAATTTAATGATGAGGGATAGAGGTTGGCTCCCGTGCTGTCTGGGCATAAAACAAAACCCTGAGAATAGCTGATCATAATAGAGGTTTATTAACGCCCACAGCGCTGACCGAGCCATGCGCTCCCTTCGTTCAAAACATTGTCCAAAAACAAGTCCTTCTCCACGAAGGTGTGTATGTGGGGGTGTGCAGGCGCTTGCTCAACAGTGCGAGAGTTTGGACATCAGCTGATTAGATCAGAGTGTGTGGGGTTGGGGAGTGGGCTTTATTCATTTAAATGTTCACTTTGGCTTCTGTCCCACAGCCTCATTTAGCAACAACCTGTGAATTACAGGTACAATTCTATAGGCCTATTGCTTGATATTGAAATAACATTTACTACACAGTTTAGGTTTATAATCTATTTAATTGTCTGTGATACATTTAATATTATTAATAGTAGAGTTTTTTTTTTATCAAAGGTCATTGGTCCATGTTTTAAGAAAGGAAATAGTGAAATATCCGAAAAATTATCCGATCCGTGACTCTGATCCGAGGAACGATCCGAACCATGAGTTGTTTGATCCGTTGCACCCCTACTGGGATGATCCTCAAGGCACAAGATGCTCTTTATAGTTCTTATAGACCCTTTAATTGTTTGTAAACATTCTGGGCTTAAACAAATGACTGTTTTTGGAAATATCAGAGAAACCTTATTTTATCATCTCAAATTTCATTCCTCTTGTTCTTGCACCTTAAGCCACAACAGGACCACATTTTTCAGTTGTAGTTTTACACTTAAAATCGCTAGTTTTAGTTTAATCTTATTTCTCTTGATCACTTCCTGCCTCCAGCTGATGTCACTGATGATGTCAGCAGTTAAAGGGTCTATAAAATTATCTGAAAGGGGGGAGGGGGCTCTAAAATTAGCCTACACAAAACAGCAAAGACACAAAACAACTTACAGAAATACAGTATATAATTTTTCAATAACTAAGGAATATAACATATTACTTAAAATATGGTCATACAGTATATTAGTCATTACAATTAACTTAGCATTACAAGTGCACTTAAATGGTTTGTATTGATGCATGAAAGGCATTATCATCATTTTCAGTTTATATTTTGCCAAAAGTAACACAAAGTATAGTGTAACATTTACATTTTTGAAACAGTAATATTTAATACAAACATTTTTAATGCTGTAACTACTAATATAGAATATAAATGTATTACAATTTTAAAGTAACTTGCCCAACACTGATAATATACTATGCAATTTGATGGAAACGTAAACGTACCTGTCGGAATATATGAACAAAGCTCACAGTAACGGGTGTCGAGGATGCTGCCTGACACATGACACCACCTACTCCAAATTCCCAGGATGCTTTAGGACACACACAATCCTCCATCTTGGCTCTTTGGAGACAGTGTTTTGTCGATGAATCAGGCCTATCTGTCTCTATGGGCTTCATTAGTTTTAATTCCTCTCGCTCAGCTCTGCTCATGATTAACACTAGCCTTTTTGCCCTCCAGAGAGTGAGACCGCCTCCCTCGCACCCGCTTGCCATCACATGCGGACAATAAGTGAGCATTTCAACAAAGCCCGCAGAACTACCCAGCCTAATTCACTTCCTACAGGACTTGGAAATCATTTCATGTCCATTGAGAGTCAAGGGAACGCTATCCGACGTGGCAGTTCATACTCGGTAAGATGTGTTACAGAATATGTAATTATTTTGTGCAGTTTGTGATTATAAACTGATTTGGTATTTTTGACGCAGACTGTGTGAAGATACATATGAACTTAAGGGAAATACTTTTTCACTCAAGAAAGAGTGCTCAGTAAAAGTATAAAAACTAAAGTACAGAAAAGATGTCATGGATCTTGCGCATAAAATGAAATGCAGCACAGGGTCAAAACACAATTCCACAACATGTAAAGCAGAGAACCGAAATGGAGTTTTTCTTAATTCATTGATGCAAAAAGACAACAGTCAGCAGAGCAATATCAAAGACATATGCACACAATAGAGTGCAGCCAAAAACATAACAGTGCAGTTAAAAAAAGTGTATTTAATTATTTCCTGAACCTTGTGGTGGTGATGTAACATTTCTTCCCACTTTCCTTCTTGATTTCGTTCTGCCACGTTTGTGCCTTTGTAATGAATAACCCCATTTGTGCAGTCAAAACGATCATCTCCGTGTTTCGGCGCGGTGTATCGGCTCATCACGCTTCACTTCACATCGGTTAATGTTGTGACACTTGGAATAATTACGGCATTAGCGGAAGAGGGTAATTAGAAGAATATAAAAGATATGAGCCACAAAACAGGATTTGCATGTTCACACAAAGCAGCGGAGTGTTTTTTTTTTTTTCTTGCCCTCACCGGCCTTGGGCTGGCTGTCTGTCTGCCTGTCTGTTACTGTACTAGAGCTTCTCTGGCATCGTGCACGTTAAATAATGCCTCGCTTCTCGCCAAATCTCAAACTGGCGGCGAGACAAAGATGGGAGGAAGGGAGAGCGCCAAGAAATCTGCCTCTTCTTGTACAAAGTGTAAGCGGGAAAATATTGTGCTGCTGTGCTGCGGAAACAAACAATGTTGGGAGTAAAATCAACGTTTGTCATATTGGTAATTTTTTTTTTTTTTTTAAATCTTTAGTATGTTCAGTTATGGCTCAAAGGCTTTCAATTGGTTGAAACTTGAAATGGCAGCCAGTTAAGGCTGTTGGACGAATATAAAATCAAAGATTAAAGTTGGCTTTATAGTCTATAACAGTGGTTCGCAAAGTGGGTCGGGACCCTTGGGGGTCGCGAGGCCATGGGTGGGGGTCCCCAGATGATTTCAAGATGAAATAAAAAGAAAAATGCTACAGTTTTAGTATATTTTTGAGTGTAAAACAGCTATAATTAGTGGAATACATTCAAATAAACTGTTTAAATACATATTCACTTGATTTTAAAATGTTTTTCTGCCTCAAAGTAGCATAAGAGGCAATAACTTTATACAGTGGGGGTCCTGCGTTGTTTATGTGTCAGTTTTTGGGGTCCCAGCCATAAAAGTTTGGAAACCCTGGTCTATAACATAACGGCGAGACCTGGCCCATAGAGCTCCTGGAGTTATGTGACCAGTTCTGTTTACAACGCCATGTTGGCAGTATACAGCTAGCGGTCAACTTTCAGAAAGCGATACACAGCGATACATCAGTAAACTTAGACAAATTAGTGATCCATATTTAGCTCCTGGCGTGCTTTTCAAAACCATAGATCAGGTGGCAGTCAACGCAGGACACCCTACTCTACAATATCCTCTCAGTACACCGGAGACACGCTGAAGGCCTACAAAAGCCTGGAGGGATACAAATGGACCTAATCGGGATTTGTGGCCGAGGTTTTGCTGTGGAGCTTATCTCAAAAGATTTTTTTTATTGTTACTGCAAGGGTAAGTAGCCATACCATTATGGCATCATAAACTGTGATAACTAGGCTGTAAGCTAGGTGCAGAAATAGCTACAGTTTTACCGCTGATTTTTGTTAGGTAAATCATTCACAAAGATTAAATGACCCCTCCCTGAGACCATGGGCAGTGGTCAGAAGGGATGGCGTAGTGCTAGGTGCTCATTGCAATTGCACAGCTGGCCAGGGCAAGTGCTGCTCTCATGTGTCTGCCATGCTGTTAAGATTATGGCAGCATAACCAAGAAAGGGAGGAAGAGACGACAGCAACATCCAAAAGTGTAAATGGGACAGACCATGTGAAACTGCTATGAAGAAGGTGGAGTACCTGCAGGGAAAGGATATTGTGTTTAATAACACACAACGGTCTAAAAAGCAGACCAAGACCCAAACACCCTCTGATAACACCAAAACCATCCCACCACTGACCCCAAGTGAGCAATCTCTGCTCTACAACAGGCTGTCTCAGTGTTGTGCAAAAGATGGACAAACAATAAAACCAGTAGTCCTGTCTCTTGTAAGGGAGCATTCAGAATCATATGTGCCCAAAACAGTCAGCTTGGATCTGCCAGATCCCCTCACAAGCCTTTATGAGGAAGAAATGAGAGATGTAAGTAGAGATGAGCTGCAGGAAAGAGTGAATAGTTTGTTTGAGCAGTTGTCAGTGAGTAAAGAGAAAGTGAGGCTGTATTTGTTATCTGTATTTACATAGTGATAATCATATGTGTTATGAGAAGGAAGCACAAGATCAGTCAACGTCAAATATATGGTTTGAACAGAGAGCTGGTAGAATTACTTCATACACATTCAGAGCAGCCACTAAAACAGACATCATGAAGCCTTCAGTATCTCTTGATCGAAATCAAGCGTCCATTTTGTGCTAAAGGAACCAAAAGGTAACTGAAGACAAAAACGTGACCATGCTTATTCTTGTTCACCGTTTGTTGAGCGAAGTTTTTGTTAGAAAAAAATGACATTGTGAATTCTATAAATGTGTCCTTCCTGAGTTAGTTGCCAAGATTTTCTCTGCACCTAAAGTTTGGTTTGTTGATGGTCAGCTGTGGTGCTATTGTCGCGAGGCAGAATCTGATAGCATGTTGGTCTGTGCTTCTGGATTTTGTTCTGTAAAGAAGCTTCATCAAACCTCTCTGGGAATCAAAAGGGTGTTTATTACATAGACAGCCGATGATCAGCAGAATTATTCAACATCAATATTTAAATGGTTGCAATTATCAAAACACCAAAACTGCAATTCGTCAGTACAATATTCTCTCCAAACAATCCAATAAAACATCCTATATTTCAAGCAAAACATGTTCTTGAATGCATATAATTCTTTCATTAGTTTAACAGTTCATATTTCATTAATCACTCAAATATTAAAGAGACTATATTCAAGTTGGTCATTTTATGCTCACTACTGCCACCTCAGGTCTTATGCGTAACTGCAGTCTCTATATTAAGCTCGTGCATGACGGCACTTCGGATCCGAAGTAACAACTTTTTGAGTGACAGTGCAGGATTTTAGAGACAGTTATGGTGAATAGGTCTGGGCTCATTCTACACATTAGGACATGGCTGGAACGTGTAGGAGGATGAAAATACTTAGTTTTAACAATTTTAAACTCCGTATAGTCCCTTTAATGCTCATAAATCTAAACTTATCAAAAAAATAAATAAATAAATACTTGTCCAGAAACATGCAGCCCTACAGAGCAGGTACAACTGATTCACATACGTTCGTTAGAGCATAACTTATTATCACGATTTTATTGAGATACATACACTTTGTGTATGTCAGTCAATGTAATGGGTACCGTGCTTTGCAATAAAGTATATTTTTGATGAACAACCTATGCAATGTGTATCCTGAGCGATGCCAAGCTTCGGTTGTTCTCAAGGTCAAAAGGATCCAACTGCTTTTTCCCACGAGTAAATGCTGGAATCTTTAAGTCAGCTAGGAAAGACTGCTTGACATCTGCCAAAACTAGGTGTCCTGGAAGTAAGTGTGATAAAAAGTTACTATTTTCTGTGATAAACTTGTCACTTCTGCGACCCCCAACCCATTACAAATGAAACAAATTGATTCTTGTGGGCTACTAGCAATCAGATATTTCATAGTATGATGTGATTTGTATGTTGAATAACACTGGGCACTGGCTAATAGGTTACATGGTTTTCGATAAATAATTCAAAGCAGTCAATAATACAAATCGTTTTGTTACATTGTTGTTTTGAATGCATTTGGAAGAGTTTTTCTTAATATCTCTCTTTCAGGCCAGACAATAAGACTTGGAACTAATCAACAGTAGATTACACTAATACTGTGCTTGAACACAAAAAGTCAAAGCTTAAATTAATTTGTAGCTTAATTAATGTCAACACAAACTGTTGAAATGCTATCAGAATAGAAAATGTTGGTAGTCCAGTCAGCATAAGTACTTGTTTATCACTGTTTTGAAGACCAGATTCAGTAAGCTCAGTTTTGTTGTTTTCTTTCAATAACTGATATTCAGCTCATAAAGCTTGAACCTCCAACTTCAGTGAATGAATTTGTGTTTTACACTTTTAATTATCACATGTAGGTCCAATGACAAAATCATCATCCAAAGAATGGGAGTCATTTTCTTGTTCAATATAGTCTCTGATAGAGGAGAGTCCAGCTGAAGGGTCAGAGTTATGTTCTGGTCCGGTACCATCTGTGATAAACAATGGTCCAGCAGCAGGAAGATACAGAAGCATCCCACGAATGCGTCTGTTATTTCTAGCTGTAATCGTCCTTTTTTGATGCTTGTCTTCTGTTAAATTTGTCCGCTAGCAACTTTCCTCTCTTCTTTATTGGTGACAGCACATGCTTGAAAACTGATGGGACGTAGTCAGGTGAAAGCGGATTGTCACTCTTTTAACCTTGGACACACAACACAAATAGTAAGAATTCATTCTTGAATGAATACAATACAATGTCATTGACAAACCATAGGACTAATCATTGCACTGTACTGGATCATACATAATGTGTCAAGTTTGGATTATGCCAAAGTAGAAAAGGTCTGGTTGGTTTCATATTAGCTTCCATGGAGAATAATCATCTCTGCCATAAATACACTGTGACCATAAATCTTTACTGAAAAAGCTAGCATTAAAAAATAATATATAGCGTTTAATTATGTGTTTGCGAAAACTTACCTGATATGAAATGGTCACTGCACAAGCGGAATCCATTGGGTGACAGGGTCCAACGCTCGGTTTTCTTCAGCACGCTTCGAGCTCGTTTAATCACAGAAATCTTTTCCCTTTATTGACACAATAAAATGCTCTGCTTTTACCTTGCACTCTTTGGTGTGTGCATCCAGGGGCACAACATGAGTCTACCATCGTTAAGAAACGGGAACAATGTAGGTTAGTCGATTGGTTTGTTTACAAGCGTTTACTGCCAAGATGGCGCACAGTGGTGCATGCTGGGAATGTGTGACGTCAGCTCACGGAGCTCTATAGACTGTGTGACTGGGGCATAGGATAAATCCAATATAAGTCCTGAATGGAGGGGAGAGGGGCACCGATGATCTTCTCATGCACTCCTACGTAACACTGTGGGATTGGAGTTTAGACCGGGCATTTTTTTTTAATCTTTCTAAAATGCCTTGTATTAGTTTACCAGTCCATTTCAGTTTGCTCTCAGCAAAAAAAAAACATTCTGAAGAAGTCAAGGAGGAAGACCAAAGAGGACACATTTGAACGTAGCGAAAGAGGACACATGAAGAGGAGAGAAGAGGCGGCGGAAGATATGGTTATATAAAGGCACATCATTTTCTGCTGCGGTGACCCCCAAAATAGACTTTCTTTCACGACCACCATAATAAACACACATAGTACGTATTCTATCACTCATGAAGTATAGCCATTAGTTTGATCTCCCTGGTTGTAGACGGATATGTCCTTGATCGAACACTCACCGCAGAATATCTATACAACTCAATAGCCTCCAGCAACGCAGTAAATTACCAACAGGAAATTTGTGAGAGAAGCATTAAAGTCAATTAAACTGCTACAGTCCCCGTTTTGAATCAGCTCAGAGACTATGACTGACCTCCCATATACACCGCACAATGGAGTGACGTGGGAGGTGTGGGTCCACTGTGTGAGGTGGGTCGAGTACACAATTGGCTATATTCAAAGGCAGTCTTTTAACAAGATTCTCTGCTCATTTGTGGAGATACAATGTCATTAGGAATATTATAAAGGCAATTTAATGCACTCCGAAAATGCTGTATGAATACTTATGCAAGCCCCACTTTTCACTTTTCTATTTTTTGAAAAATAACAATCATGTATCATTTTACTTTCACTTCACAGTTGTCTGTTACTTGTGTGTGAACTTTCAGTAAAAAATTCAAAATAAAATCTTTATGTTTAGGGTTGTAAACCTGACAAAATGTGCAAAAGTTCAAGGTGTATTAGTACTTTCGCAAGGCACTGTATTTACAGTAGGATATATATACATATATAATATATGTATAAAATGTCTTTAATCACAGGGGATTAGAAACAGGGACGACCTTGGCTAATCTTTACAATTTATACATCAAGTCCCACACAATTCGATACGCAAATAAATAGGGCTTCCTATGCATTATGTAAGGTAAGCAATGAGCAATTCATTAGCATTAAATAGTTTGAGATGAGGAAGTGCAATGTTGTCAGAGAGACCTTATGGCATACAGTACCGTACCCAAAGATACAGTATTTGATAAAACTCTAGATAGGACATGACGCTAGCCACCGAGGCTAACCCCATAGCAACGAATGCAGAACCAGGAGCAAAATTTTCATTGATCCAACGGCAGAATTAGAGATACACTAATTGTTTGTGATTGGTTTATTACTTCGAAGTCGAGGTATCTTAGTCAGGATCAGGTCATTTTTTTCGTTTTGTTTAGCCGTATTAACATTGTTTTCTCCATTAATTCCCAGGGTTAGCATTCATTGTATCAGTGTCCCATGTTCAATTAATATTGGTCATGTCATGTTATTAAAAGAAATACTGTTTTAAAGTAGGAAACAAATGTTATTTTGATATAAATAGAAGTGAATGATTTGAAGTGTTTGACAGAGCAAAATCCATGAACAAATGGAGCTTAAGTCTATGCCTCCTATAAAACTGAAAGAACATTTTAAAAACTGCAAAAACATAATTTTCCTGCCAGTCACAATTATCAAAGAGTCATAAAATAACTCACAATGGATAAAAAAACAGTATCAAGGGAATTTAATAAGCTTCTGCAATGTCAAAAGTTCCAGTGTTGCGTTCATTTTTTCACCATGATATAATATTGACAGGAGAGTGTGACCACTGCGCAAAGCCTTCTCCAGCATAAATGTGCTCAGGGAGAATTACCCACCATATTGCAGTTTACCATATAAAGCAATAGAGCAGGCTCGCCTCTCTTTTAACTTTGTTTGAGCAGGACATCATCTGCTGGTCTCCATGGAGATGTTGCAGCTTTCCTTTGACTAAATACAAAGATAAAAATAAATCTCTTCGATACTCTTTTAAATGCTTTATTTTGACAGACCACTGCAAAAAAACATTGTTGGCATCCATTTGAGCATTAAGGAGCATGTTTGGCATCGCTAGCATATGTGTTTATTGGTTTTAGTTTTACATTAGTTTTGTTGCTTTAGTGATGTAGCAACAAATAACCTGAAATATTCCCCTGTGTTGGATTTCAATGTTTACTTGGGACTTACGGTCAGTGCGAAGGTAGTTGTTGTGGAGCTGAAAGAGCGGGAAGCAGTTCCAGGAGTCGATGGGCTGAACCTGCAGAGCCGAGTCCATATCTGCTCTGTACAACGACAGGAAGGCCTCGGAGTGCTCCGCCATCAGCTCCGGCCACCACAAGAACGCCTGAACAACCGAGACAGAGAGAGAAGAGATTAGCGTTAACATTATTGTCAATACGCAAGGAAAGCGCAACAAAGTGCTGTCTAGCTGCATCCGACAAGACGCGCAGTGAAAGCAAGTACTCGAGAGTTACTGAACAAACACTGAGCCTTTTGGTGCATCCATGACACCATCTTTGAGAGAGAGCGAGAGATAAAAAAAGAGGAGGGAGAGAGGGTCCAATTCATTAGGTTCATTAGGTATTCTAGTAATGATGTAATGATCTGTTTTTATAGCCAGACCTGTGGGGAGGAAAAATGGTTTCCACAGATGTCAACACCAAAACAACATGTTTGGCAGCACAATTCCAGATATAACTGTTTATTTGGTCGGGACAGTGCATGTTAATGAACATACTTGGGTCTCATGCATGTAAACGAGCCACACCGGATTGTAGCCTTGGGCTAATTATCGTCCGTTGTCCCCTTTGCGCACTCTCAAACACGCTCTCATTCATCCTGGCCTATTGTACATGTTTTTAGTGGTAGGGGAAACCGGAGTACCCGGAGGAAACCTACGCAGGCACGGGGAGAACATGCAACCTCCACACAAAAAAGGCCCCGTCCAGGTGGGAATCGAACCGCAGACCTTCTAGCTGTGAAGCACGAACGCTAACCGCTGTACTACCATGCAATTTTTGTGGAAGCTAAACAAAAATCATAGCAACTGTTTATGGCAGTTGTATGTTAATGGTAACTATAAAGACACGAGAAAAAGACAATCGTCTGACAATTAGCTTTATTTATTATCATGTTCCTTTCACACAATGCAATTCGGGCGGCATGGTAGTACAGTACTGTCCCGACCAAATAAACCAACCAATAACACGAATCATGCATTAGCCTCACACAGGCACATCTAATTCAAGGACACAATGACAGAAATATGTCTTAGCCCACCTGCCTCGAAATACAACTCCAGGTCTGTTTTTAATAAAACAACATTATAATAACGAGGTAAAAAGGTCTAAAAAAGCTGATTTGCATAATACCCCTCCTTTAAACTTCAGTATAATTTCCAGTGTTATCTTTAACAACAACAACACATAATACTTAGCACTTTTGTAAATGTCAGCATTTTCTCATTTTATGTATTGTCTATTGGATTACATCAGCACCAAAACATGAATCAGACTTTTACGCTCAAAAGCTGACTCAAAACTCAAATAGTACCATTATTCTTTTGCTATTTGGGTCACTACTTTTTTTTTTTTACTTCCACTTGAGTAGTAACGTAAAAGTAACGTTACTCTTTCTTGAGTAAATATTTGATCTGCTCTACACAGCTCTGGTCCAATACGGTGAAATACACCATGAACGTTATCTTTTAAATAAACTCTATAACTCTGGACATGCAGGTTGAGCAATGCCGTCATGTCCATTGTAAAGAGCATCCAGCCTCCGCAGCCCAGCAGTGGACCGGGTTCGCAGTTCAGGAGCGCGCGTGACCAGCACTATTGACGACAAAAAGACCACGGAGTGAAAAGTACAACTGGTCTTGAACGCACCAAGGTCGCGTTTGTGTCGATGAGATCTGACGAGAGGCAGGTGCGATGAGGTGGCAGGTACCGTGACCTCACAGAGCGACCTATCGAGTTGCTTAAAATGGGTCTTTTTTTAAACTTTCTCTACCGGAATAGAGGGGGAAAAAATGTTGTTTGAGATTAAAGGTGGAAGTCATTTATTTGTGTGTGTGTGCGTGTGTGTGCGTGTGTGTGTAAAGAAAATAATTGTAGATTTAAAATACATCCCACATGAGTGAATGTGCACACCAAAAAAGTGCGAGAGAAGTCAATGGCATCATAAGTAAGTAAGTAAGTGCTTATTGTCATTGTACAAGCGTACAATGAAATAGTGTTCAGGTGTTAGTCCTGAGCTGCTGCAGCTGAGCCGCGCTGCCACTGTGTCAACCTGACCCGCATGACCTTGGAGGTCGGGGAAACTGTAGCACTCAGAAGAAACCTGGCTGGCTGCCCTCTCTCTCCTCTGATCCTCTGAAATGGTGCCGCGCCTTCTGGGTTTGTCCCTGTTTCAGAGCGTGGTGTCCTGCACTGGTCAGCTCCACCTCCTCCTTCCTCCCTCCGCTTCACAACAGTAAGTATCTCTTGCTTGAATATGATGCCAAACTGGACGGAAATTTGAATAATAAATACGTTTAAAGTTCTGAATGCATCCATAGATAGGTTCAGGTTTGATGTTACATCAGAGTTGTTCAGTTTAGTTTATTAATTTGTTCAAACGGGACCTTAATCTTATGAAAAGACAGAGGTGGGAGTAAGTCACTGAATGCAAGTCCCAGTCAATTGGTCATGGGGTCAAGTCATGTCATAGCATACGCCGGAGTTGTGCCTAACTTCTAACTTATTATCAAAGCATGTTTAATCTGCTTGAAAATATGTAAATGTGCAAGAGCTTGCTTGAAATGTCGCACTTTTGAAAATTGTTATAAATATCAAACCTGTCTTTCATCAGTTAAACTAAAAAAAATAATAAATATAATGTTACAACAAGTCATTGCAAGTCATTGACCTCAAGTCTCGAGTTAAGTCTCAAGTCACAAAAGGCAAGTCCTTAGTCAAGTCAAGTCTTATTGGAGTATTGGTCAAGTGAGTCTCAAGTCCTGAAAATTGGGACTTAAGTCAAGTCATGTGACTTTAGTCTCCCACCCCTGTGTAGCTACTTCAGATTTAGTTACAGCCGCTCCCCAGTTGGATGAACATTTTTTAAACGTTTGCTTGTTCAGGTTCCACAAAAACAACTACTTGATGAGAAGTTTAAAAACTCAAAACAATAGAGATTAAATAATTAATAAATAAAAATAAATAAAAAAACTTGACAGACAAAAGACAAAAGCTAATTAGAAAAATCAAGGTGAGAAAACATGCAAGGACAAACTGGTGGAAAACACACAGTAATAGTGCATATAAAATACTGCTGTTTTCTGTAACACATGCATTACGTGTATCAGGTACATAAAAACGGTCAATGTAAAAGCCACCAACGTCAACAACACAAAAGAAGCAAACTCACCTCTCTTCCCTTTCCCAGTTTGAAATCACAAAAAAACAAGAGAAATAAGAGCAGTTATTGGTGATTGCTTTAAATATTTCAGGACGACTGTCTGGCACTTCCCATTTATAACCTGTTTCCAGTCGACAGTAGGCTAACAGGTAATAATATTAAGAAACTGTTGCTACTCCCCATTAGTACTACAGAATATTGATCTATTTCCATTTTTGTTACAAACTAGACATACAATAATAACGGCTTGAGAAGAAAGAGCAAAAACAATTACACTTAGAAATTGAAGTGACAGCTTTTGACTGGGAAACTAGTTTAGATTTGTTTTTTTCCCTTTTTATTACTGTCACGCTCACGTCTGCAGCGGTAATGTTAGCAGTGACAGTACAGTGAGCTATAATTAGCCCTGGAAACAGATGCTTGAGTGACATGTGTGGCTGAGATGCGCGCATCTCAACACCTTTGATTGATCAGTTTTACTCAGGGAGATGTGCAGGAGCATATGGGCAGTGGGCGGTGTGCACATAGCTGAAGTTACCGACGCTGCAGAGATGGGGGGACAAGGACAGTGATGCCAGGAGTGATCACTGAACTCTTGGGAAATGTGTTTTTGGGTTTTCTTTTCCTTTAAACTGGCAAGAGAAAGACGGGAACTATGAATAGACACTTGTTCCCCCATCAGGTCAAAAGCAGCCGTGATCTAGACGAGGTTCGGTGACCCTTTTTTGAAGACTTTTGTTGCTACGGAACCCGCATGGATGTTTCAGGGTTAGTACAGACCGTGTACTTATTCCTTTCATTTGATTTGAAGATGTTTTAGCCATGAGTTGCAGCATGTTACTCTCACCACTGAGCTCACTGGCTGCGCAAACCTTTACTCTTTAACAGTTTTGACAGAGCATTTTTGAATACAGGTTTTAAGCTCTTCAGACGTGAGCTCGACATGATCTTATGAAAGAGGGAATTTCAGTTCAACACAGACCGGCACTTGACAACTAGCAATGTTTGATGGATTTGGATATGGCAGAAACCAATGGTAATTTCCCCAACAATTATTATTTTATTGTGCTTTGAGCAGGGGTTTCATTAAACTGAGATGATGTGTATTTTATCCTGAGCTTTTGATACTGTGGTCACAAAATGGGAAGCTGCAGTGACGTTTGTAGCTCAGTCAGGGACATGGTCACCATTGGACTCCTGCATTGCATTCCTAGCAAGGCCCTCCTCTGCTGATGCCTCAAGCTCTTGGTTGTTGCACGTTTGTTCCAATGGGGAATTGTGGTGTTTGTAGCTTTCAAATTCAGGACCAATCAGTGGAATTAATCCCCAGGTGGGATTGAATAGTGTCAAATCCGGACTTGAATTATCGGAATATGTTCTGATTCTGAGTAGGTTTGGATTTCATTATTGCCAATAGAACTAGACAGATTTTTCAAGTTTTTGACTTTTTGTCTCATTTAAATGTTTTTGAATTAATGCTTGTTCCATTGGCAATCTTATTTCAAGACAGTCTAAACCTACTCAAAATCAGCATTAATTGTCTTAATTCAAGCAGATTGCAGTACGTTAAAAGCACTGCTGGTCGAGTCCTGACCAGAACCATAAAATATGACCATATTAGTCCAGCGCTCAGGTCTCTGCACTGGCTTCCCGTTGCTCAGAGAACAGATTTTAAAACAGCTCTGCTTGAAGTCACTTTTACCAGGCTATATTTCTGATGTGTTAGAGTCATATGAAGGCAAGGCAAGGCAAGGCAACTTTATTTATACCGCGCATTTCATACACAAGGCAACTCAATGCGCCTTACAAAAGAAGATATGAAAAATTACAATGACGTTAAGTCAGGGGTGGCCAAAATGAAAAAGTGCCTGTGGGTCGCGGGCCAAACACGGCAATGTCAAGCGTGAAACGCATAACTGCAAATAATAATAGTTACTTTATTTTATTTGTCGGTATATATTTGCATTTGATTATATGCAAATATCATGCGATATTAAAACAAATGTTAACTCTGGCAAAAGCCTAGTTTTAGTAAAACAAAATCAACAATTGTAGCAATATAGTGCAAAATGTAAAAACCACCTGTAGCCTATCTACAGCAACTACAGTGACTCTACCTCATTCATTTGTTAACTCAAAGAAAATGCCATATTAGATCATTTTGAAAGTGTCAGTTTAGTATAAATTATTTTATGTCCATTTTTAACATGACCTTTGTTGATGTCAATGATCTTTGCAATAAAAGTAGGAAAACTAGGAAAGTTGAGGCTACAATGCTCTGTGATAAACACCAAGACAATTTGCCACTCAACGGAAGATTTTATTAATCAAGCAACAGACATGAAAATGAGGTTTGAGCAACGAGGGTATCCCAAAAACTGGATAGATGATGCATATTTACGGGCACTTAACAAGACGCGTTCTGAAGTTTTAAAAAAGAGCATAAAGAGGCAAAAACACTTTTCTGTAACATGTATCACTCAATATTCTGCTCACACACCTGCCATTAAAAAAGTGTTTTTGAATACTGGCATATTCTAAAATCAGACCCTGAAATCTCCTCCATTTTTAAACATCCTCCCCTTTTTGTCAATAAAAGAGGTAAAAATCTTAGAGATGTTTTGGTCCGTGCCAACTTCCATTCTAAACCTAAATCAGCTTCACAAACATTGTTACGCCCTTTGCCCAATAGCAACTATCGTCGTGGTAACTGTGCCTAATGTAACAATACAGTCAAAATAAATCATTTTGTACATCCTCACACCGGAAAAAAATATCCAATTAAAAGTGTGATCACATGTTCATCAACCCATGTCATTTACATGCTATGGTGCCCTTGTGGTTTAGCTTATGTAGGCAAAACCACAAGAAAACTTAAACAACGCATTAGCGAGCACAAGAGCTCCATCAGGAGGAATGATCGGGATTACCCAGTTGCTATACATTTTAATTAGGGCTGAACGATTTTGGAAAATAATCTAATTGCGATTATTTTCCTCAATATTGCAATTGCGATTAAATATGCGATTATTGTTGCAAGGTCCACTTCTCATGTATTTTTCACCTAACACAAGCAATAAATCAGTCTGTTTCATATTAAACATTAGATTAATTTGAAATGAAAATTGCAACAATAAAGCAAACCAAATTGTTACCTGACCTATTCAAAATTTGTGAAAATGTGGACTGCACTTCTTATCAACTGTCTGAACTTAACAGTACAGTCTATTGATAAAAGATAAATTATATATAGAGATATTAAAAAAAAAAAAAAAAAAGATACTCACTGATCCAGTCAGTAACATCACCCATACAAGTGCAGGAAAAGTAAGAACAAACGTCTGCTTTAACTGGTTGGTAAAGTTTTAGGAAATCAAACTCCCTATTAATACAAAAATAAACTATTATTTCGGCCAATCAAATCCCGGTCTGAGCTGCGACTCGTAGTTGCTTCAGATGCGCGTTATTGATGGACACTGAGAGGCCAGATGGAGCGCACGCCAAAACACACTGGAATTAGGAGCAGCATTTTGGTTTTGGGATGTAACTTTGGACAATATCAAGAAAGAAGCACAGTGACGCAAGGAGACATGAGGTGCCAAACACAGACACTTTACTTTCTCTTTGACTCGCAGCCATTTAGTGACATTTCAGCTTAAACAGCACATTTCCTCTGCAAAATAAGACATGACACGGACTCCTGCCTCGGATCGTAGTTTCCAAAACTTTTCATACAGCAGTTTAGTGTTAATATCTAGCGTCTGTACTACGGAGCGCATATGCGGTAGATGCAAAGGTAAATAAAGGCACATGGCACATCGCCTCCGCGGATACGTTATGGTCATGAACCGTCATTATGCTTTTGAGATGAGTTCTTTATCCACAACATTCCCAAACATAAGCCTCCTAAACTGAGCCACAAACGACTCTTTACGCTTTACAAGCAGCACAGGCTCACCTATATCTGTGCAGGCAGAGGCGTAATCCGGAGGTGAGGGAGTTTCTGTGATCATCAGAGCGTGTAGTAGCAGCGAGAGAATGGCGTGATTAGCGCTGCGGCTAACGCAATGCTAATGGAGAGGAAAGCAATAGTCCATCGCGGTGGCTGCATGATAAACGCTGATATTTTCACTGTACATCCACAATCTACCGCGCACCTTAACTAGACTGAGACGTAAACAAAAGCACGCGGCGGAGCGGACTTTGCTGCCATATCTTGCTGCTCCATTCACTTCCAAAATCGCGTGCCCTGCGATTACGAAATCGCGTTGGGTCATATCGCGATAAAATTGCAAATGCAATTAATCGTTCAGCCCTAATTTTAATGATAACAATCATGATGTCTGTTCCCTGAGATTCTATGGCATTGAACATGTCCCCCCTCCACTGAGAGGGGGAGATCATGATAAACTCCTCAAGCAAAGAGAGTCTTATTGGATCCACACTTTAAAAACGTTGGCTCCTAAAGGCCTCAACGATGAATTTAACTTGAGCATTTTTTTGTAACCTGACTATACTGGTCTTGTATTGTGTACTGTGACCATGTTGTTTACATGTTAGGATGGATGCAGCTCCACCAGGTTCATTTGTTCCACCTGTGGTCTACATCCATTGATGTATGTAATCAGATGCACTGCTGTTTATAATGTATATATTTTATCTACATGTTCTAATGCCTGTTTGTTATGTATTAAGGGGTTGATCTTTTTTGGCACAGTGTCCCTTTAAGAGGGGCACCCTTGGGTGCCAGTCACACCCTACTTAAGACTGGTCACCTGGCGCTCTTCAGCAATTTGCCTCTCAGGACTCAGGTCTCAGGACCGAAACGTTGACCATATCCTAATAAACTATATTTGCAAGGTTGGCAGTGTGCGGGAAGTAATTTTTTATCTATGTACACTGGGATTTTCCCTCATCTCCAACGCACCTGCCTCAAGTAATTGATGTGCGAAGTTTCTCTTCCTTCTTGGGGAGGGGAAAAACGACCGGCCATTGACCGGGGGGTGGGGCTGTGGAAACGTGTTGAGGCAGACGCAGAATGATGGGGGCGTGGTTAGGGAGGGGGTATGTGTGTGCGGTTATTTGCATGTTGTCTTTGCTTTGGCCTGGCACCAAGTTGTCTGTTAAGTTTTTGGGAACGTTACTGTGTCGTTTAGCTTTAGGTTGCAAGTATTAGTTTTCCAGTCTTCTTACCGGGTTCCACAGGGAGCGTGTCATTAAGTCCTGCCGTCTTTAAGAAATGAAAGGCTAAAAATTTGACTTTGTGTAGCCATGTGTCGCGCATACGGCAACTGAAATACTATATTCTATTCATATTATTTGGTTTTCAATTCTTTAATGACTATTTCTGTTTTTTCATTGATTTGATCTGTCTGTTTTAATTGAAAAGTCATGTTTTTGTTTGTTTTTTACTTTGAGAGTCTTTTGTATGAACAGTGATCAATAAATTAATTTATATTGATTTTTAAAATCTGATAATGAAGGTCCAGAACTGCTATAACCATGACTGAATGCGATGGGTGAGATCTGCCGTCAGTGTCAGGAGATACGCTAGTCAAAATTTTCGTCAATTTTGTGTATTGATTTTCTGTGATAGAGGCCCTGCTTTTCCTACCGTTAAATATCGCAAGGCAGTACCAATAATAATCACTGATATGAGGCCTCTATACTTCTGCCTTGGGTCTAGACAGATGGATGCTATTTTGAAACTCCACATTTTTCCATTAATGAGTTCATACCAAAATAACGGATAACAAAGTGGTCATGGGTTCGGGTCCCGAGGGAATCGAGCCATGTCTGCTCATGTCGGAGCAGCACAATAATCTGAAACTTTCACGAGCAGAAAGTGACGACTACAATTTTCTAAAGCAACGTTTTGCATTATTGATAAGTTTTGATTATGAATAGGGTATAATTCAGAAGTGAAAGGGGTGTTTCAAACAGACACCACACCAATGTAAAAGTGCTCTTGTTATAAAATATTATCATGATTTTTTATAATTTTCTTATTTCAAGTTTTTCTTTTTTTAGGCTGGCATCTTTCCGTGCAGGGAGTGAGTGGTACCTCAGAGTGATGCTCATCATTCTGCTGCAGGACTTCGATGCAGAGCTCTCCCAGTCTCATCATGTCCTCGAGCCTCTTCTCAGGAGCCGCCTGAGGGTCCACTGGAGGACAATGAAAAACACATCAGTAAGTTAAGTCGTTTTGGGTATATATATTTGATATTTTACATTTTAGAATTTGAAATAATGTCTAGTATATTAACAAAGGAGCTGGACAAGAGTTTGCCTTGAGCTGACTGGGTAATGACAAACTTTCAGTGTCAGCACACTCGTGGTTAGCAACTTCACAGTGTCGTGATGAACACACTTTTAGCAAAGAACTGTTCAGAACCGATCCAATGTCATTGTGTCGAAACCACAATATGATACAAGAAAATACAGATCGGAGCGCTTCAGCAGTACAAGAAGAAACAAAAGCAATAGTTATAGCTGTCATCTTCCACAGTTAAAGTGGAGGCCCTTTGGTTCATTAGGATATGAATTTAACAATCACATCTAAGTTACTGCAATGGCATATGGTGCAACATGTATCCTAGCTACCTTGAAAAACTGCTGATTCTACACAGAAAACGATACGAGTTATATCATGAGCAAACTTTAATGATTTCTCTGATTCTCTTTTATACAGGTTCAAGTATTGCATTATACATAACGCAATTCATAGAATAAATTCCAGGGTTAGCGTATTCCAGTGACAGCTCTAGCTCATGAACATAACACGAGAAGTAAACCTTTATGGTACTGGAAAAAGCATTGACTGAAGTGTACCAGCTTTAATATAGCATATGGTGGAGTGGAGACCTGGAATGAGATTGACAGTAGGGATGCACCAATCCGATATCGGCATTGGATATCGTAGCCGATACTGGAAACAATACGATATTGGGTATCGGCTACAAATATCTGATACTGAACCGATACCTGTTTTGGCTCTCACCGTTTAATAAACACAACTTTCACCAACTAAACCTCAGTGAATATGGACATGCTGTCTTTTAAATCAAAATGTATTTTTGATCACCGCACAAAGTGCCGCGGCTAACAACAGTATTTTTTTGACTTGCAAAGTTTCTCAAGTTTCTTTTTAACAAGACAGAAAATATCTGTAAATATGATTTTAAAAAGGTGGCTGTTGTGGTCTTCCCTTTGACACATCCACTGAATAGACTGGACATGCCTTGAAAACTATTGACAAGGCCATGAAGGGCATTCTTAAACTTGAAAAATAACCAAGTAATCCCTAACCCTGGTTTCATTTCTGTCTGATCTGCCTGTGTGTGCGCTGCCTGACAAGAGCCAGCTTTTAAACCCTGTGCCTCTCAAACCCACGCTTTGTCCCAAGTGAAAGAGAGCGATAGCGAGACACAGACTCCAGTCCCAATTGGTTTAGGAATGACAACGCATGTTCCATGCTAAACAGCAGTAATAAAACAGCTGCATGAATACAATGCCATACAATCACATGGCATCAATGTGGTGCCCCCTCGGAGCACGCGATGCCTACGCCCAGCACGCGATGCGATGTATATAAGACACGGCGGCACTGACGGGAGAGTGTGTCCTTGGCCTCACTCACCAAAGCTGTAAGCCCATTCAGCCACGTTTTCTTGTTAAATTGGTGGCTACTCGAAGGCTTCGGAGGAAAAATGTTTGTTGCTGGAATGAGTGGATGATAATTGCTGGGATTTTCAGTATCGTTTGATTGTGATTTTTTTTAAATTGGAGTAGTTGTTTGTATTTGGGAGCTGCTGTGGAAATTGCAGTCAGTCCAATGTGATTCAGGAAAACAGCCAAATATGACTTTTCTTACACTTACTCTTTTTTATTCATTTAAAATTATTTGTTTGTTTTAATTAGTGTACGTAAATTTCAATAGTTCAACGCACGCCATAAGGAAGAGCGCCTACAGCGTCACAGGGAAACAAAGGGACAGCAGTACACATGTTTTTTAAAGAGTTTTAGCAGTACAATTTACAGAAGGTGACGCTAAAGTTAGAAGATATGCACAGTACTCTAAAACATCACAGTTACACTTTAGTGTACAATTAATTAGAAAAAAAAGGTTGGTCCCTCAGCAGTAATAGTAGTGTGCATTTAAGTACTAAATGGATTTGATAAAGATGGAACGACCTTCCTGTCCAAAGAATACTGCAATACTTAAAGTAAGCTAGAAGTCATTTACACTTCAATTTAGAAAAAAGATCTCATCATACACAAATTAGATTAAAAAAATCTTACAGTGGACATGTCATATGAGGCGTAAAATTAGACATAAAAACAGCATCAATTACATTTTATCATTTGAAATCATGTCTCTGAAAGAAAGAAATCGTAACAATGAAATGCAGGCCCTAGAGCTGGAGAAGACCATGCCTGCGGCTCCTCCTGGCAGCTGCAAGATTAACTTATTCAAAAAATAACGTTCAGTTTCGATTTACACTGAAAAAATGAGCAGGACAGTTGTGGGATTTACTGTAATAATGACGCAATTGTATCCAGGCAGTACAGAACCAAGTGCTGACATCATAGAAGAAGAAATAGGATCACCCGCAGATTACTCAAAACTGTGAGGATGCAGTGATCCGACTCCGGGTAATACCTTTGACGAGGGTTATATCGTGGTTTGAAGCTCAAAACATTTATTTTCCATGATAACATGTTAGGTCCACATTAACCTCTTACCCCCGCTTGAACCGAACGCATTTCCCCCAGTTCGGCTTTACCCAATTCTAAAAGCGTATCGACTGGAGAGCAACAGCCTTTTGAAAGCTAAGACCTACAAAACCGATCCTAACTTTTTTTTGCGTTGTTTGCTGCGTTTTTGTCATGATTTTGTTCCTTTTTCCTCACGTTTGTGTTGCTTTTTCATTGTTTTTTGCGTCACGTTTTCTTACGTTTTTGTCGCTCTTTTGTTACTCTATATTTTGTTGTTTTTTCGTTGTGTTTTCCTCACATTTTTCTCACGTTTGGTGCTTTTTCATTGTCACTTTTTTGTCGCGCTTTCATCACGTCTTAGGTTTTTTTTGGTCTTTTTTCACTTTTCTGATGCTTTTTTTTCATTGTTTTATAATTGTGTTTCGTCACCTTTTGTCCATATTTTGCGAATAACCCATCCATTCACCTTTTATCTGTGCGTAGTCGATTAGTTGAGTATAGTTTATCTGAGCGGCCTTTTCCAAACACTTCTGCACCAGCTTCCTCATCTCCTCCGCCGGCACTGGAGTGGTGATGTCCTTCATCAACACCTGATGGAAAAAAAAAATGCACATTGATTCAGATTCTCAAAACCAAAAATCCTTCAAGGACCATTTAGTTATTGTTTGGAAAGTTAGAATACTAGCAATCATCTTCTCGACCGCTGCCAAAAAGCATTGTGCGATATGAACTGGGCTTCAGAGAGTCGATTAACCTCACCAAATATGTGCACTTTTTTCAGATTTTTGACCCAAACACATAACACTATCCACTATTTTTGACAGTGAAAGGAGTCATTTCAACACGCTATTGTGTGTACTTGTTGAAAGCTGTTTATCGAAATGCACCTTTCTCACTAAAGAGACTTTTGCCACGAGCACTTTGGCAGCTTCCAGGGAGATTTCAGATCAAAAAACACATTTCTTTACAGAGTTCTGGGAGTAAGTACGGACATGAAGGACACTGTGTTAAATGTACTTGGACGTGTTTTATATGAAGAAAAATATTTGGGCTGTGGGATGGCTTTGTGTTCACTCTTCTCTATCTGTCAAGACTACCAATGCAGAACTACGGACAAACCATTGAACAAAGGCCCCTGTGTGATTCCTGTCATTGTAGAAGGATTTATTTTAATCTTTTTTTTTTTTTACCCGTTCTTGTAGGGACAGCGTTGCCTTCAGGGCCCCATCTGGTCGTCCGAAGGGAAAGCAGTACCTACAGATGAAGAACGAAAGCAGGCAATGCTTTTAGAGACAATTTCAAGGACAAATTAGAAAGAGAGAGCGAGAGAAAAAAAAAGGCACAATAAAAACAACAAGGAGGTAACATCTGAATGACGTGTTCAACAGATGGCAGGCTCCTTTCATGTCGCTGCTGCGATGAAGACACTGTTCACACCTATGGGCGCTGTCCATGTTGTTAATTGACAAGTGAACAGTACTTCATAAACAAAGACGCGGGGCCATGCTGGTCAAACTTGTAATGAACAGAAGCCTACGGGCAGATGTTCTCTTCACACAGCGATGGGACGAGCAAAAGGAGGCAGGGTTTTTAAGAATAGGTATTGTTCATTTTATAGAAGATTTTAATGAAATTAGCAAAGGATTGAATCATTTCTGCCTTTGTGGTGTGACCAAGAGAAGGGATTTGTACATGCCTTTTTTTGTTCTCGTTGTAACTGTAAAAATGCATCCACGACATTCCCCGCTGACCACCTGGGACTGGATCGGCATATTGCCCTCATAAACAGATTACCTCAGACATCGAATCACAACCCTATGACTTATAGAAGAAGGCCGGTACTGCTCCAGAGATCTGATTTCCTTTTCGGGTAATTCAGACCAGTCAAAGTGCTGTCGAGGCTGTAGAGGTACGGCAAATCCAGCATTTTAAATTGTTTAGACCAAAATGCTGACCGCAGAGTATTGTTGTTTGCAAAGAGCTTCCGTTCCAACAAAAAAAAAAAAAAAAGGTTGGAATAGTCGTATTCGACCCATATCGACCGATATGGGTTTTTCTAAGGCCGATGCAGATATGCACCGCTGATATTTCTGGCCAAATTCTAAACATGTCTCGTCATATAATCCTGTGTATGATACTTCTAAATTGTAAGATGTGTCAGTGTTTAAAGAACATCCCTGTTTATTACTTCAGAGGATGTTCATTTGAAAGACAAAATCAGCAGATTCCAAAAAACAAATAGACCGGTAAGTCTCCATTTCTTTTGGTTCCAAAATGATAAGCATTCACCGCGATGTTCCCCATCTCCTCTGAGGCATAGGGAGGCTCATGTTAAGGCTCTGTCTGAGCTCTTTCCAATGCAGAAAACGGGACGTCTCCATCACTTTCAGCTCTGGAGATATCAGCCTTTTAGCGCCATGATATCGGCCCATAGCCAATATAGTAAAATACCCAAATATCGGCCCGGTATATCGGCTGCCCGATATAAAACACAAAGAGCAAGACGTTCCTTTAATTTGACATTTAGTTCGACTACAGCACTAGTATTTGACATTTTGCACATTTCCTGTTGTAACAAGACCCTGTAATGAGACTGTAGTTACACCACCTGCTGCTGTAGCTCTTCTAGCTTTGCCAATTGACCATGGTTAGTTTTCTTTCTTTTTTTTAATAACCGGGATCAACTAAATGAATAAACTGCTCTTACTGACACCATTTTGTTGGATAAATTGCAGTTTAAAAACTACAAGGTAATGAATGTTTAGAGTCTGTAATCTAAAATCAACTGTGCAAAGCCTGCTCTTATCCCAGCGTCATTTGCATAATCCCGGCATTGATGGCCCATTGTGTGGCCACATTAGCCTGTTGTTGAGGTGAGTTGGTAATGACGGCGGCTGGTCCCCTTCTCCGCTGTAGGGGCCACATGAAGGGGCCCCTCTCAGGAGTGAAGGGTTTGAATGGGCGGACGGGCCGCGGCTAATGGCCGAGGCCTTTACAGACGAGTGTCGCTCAAGGTCTTTAGGTCTGCTGCTTTCACACTGCGCTCACAATGTGTTCACACCACGAGCCGGGCCTCAATGGACCCGGGGAGGTCTCACCGGGAGCTCGGGCCCTGCACCTGTTGTTGGGGCTGATCACTTTAGAAATAACCAAACATACCTGCAGTTTGGACCACAACTCCACCACATTGTTTTGACACAGAATACCTGCATGTTCTTACTTTACACTGCAGTAATAACAGGATATAAATTCAGTGGCGTGGATAAATTGAGAGTTGTCAATTTGAAACTTTTGCTGTTATATATGAGACTCATTACATGCAAAGTGAGATATGTGTGGCCTTTATTTGTTATCATTTTGATTACAGCTTGTAAAAACCCCAAATTAAAAATGGACTGTAAACCATAATCATCAAAAATATAACAAATAAAGGCTTGACATATGTATCTTTGCATGTCATGAGTCTATATCATAAATTAGTTTCACATTTTAAGTTGAATTACAGAAATAAATGAACTTTTGAACAATATTCTAATTTTCCGAGTTTTACCTGTAAATATGGGGGGGAAAATGAATTGCAAATTGTATGCTTTTTCATGTAAAGTAATGGCCAAAATTGCAATAATCAATGGAGCAAGGTTTAAATTAATAATTTTATTATATAGATATTAGTTCCAAAGATTTTTTTTTTTACATAGGGGACTTTGGATTTTAGTTTTTGATTAAGCTATTGACAAGCGAAACAATTAGTAAAATATCTAATTTGGCCTTTTTTGCAGTACAAAGCTCAATAAATCAGGCTACGAATTAGATATAAAAAAAAATCCCTCTGAAAAAACACAGTTCAAGACGGCGAAATTTGTAGTCTGTATGGGAGCTGGAGAAACCTTAAAAACCTTAATTTTAAGAGAATGGGCCCTAAAGTTTTGTACCGTCTAGCATGTGCCTGTGTATTTCTCCCGTCTTAAGCCGCGGCGAGGGCTACAGCTGTCTCCCAGAAAGGAAATGGCCATATTTATGAATGAACATGTGTGGGAAAGAGGTGGGACCGCTGCGCTGGTGTACTGGTGTATTTCCAATAAATCTCTGCCTCACTAGTGAACAAAATGAAATAAATTAAGCATTGCAAAAAGGGAGTTTGGTCTTTTTAACTGAGTGTAATAACTGAGCCTCTTCTGACCTCAATGACATGTAGGAACAGTTTGCTGAAACAAAAGGAAAATGGCATCCCTCACCATTTGGTGATTGTTAAAGAGGGGTATTATGCTTTTTTCAATCACATAGCACCAGTCTATAGCATACTACAATGATGACGTAACCTTCTGTTGGTCTGTATATGCAGAACATTAAAATAACTGCCTTGAATAAAATGGCTGTACTGAACGTCTTGAAATAGGCCTCTGTCTCTTTAAGAAGCTTTCCGACACTTCAGCACACTGCTGTGGCATTGAAACAACACTACTGTGTGGGGAGGGGCCTCTGCTGAGCTGAGGAGCAGTGGTTGGTGGCTTGGCTGGTGACAAAAGGTCCAGAGGCGTCTCCAGGAGGTGGGGGCGTTCCTAGGAGGACTGAGGCATAGCTACACCTAAAATGGCTGCCGTCTAAGTTTTTACTGATTACTCAAAAATATGTGAATGAGCCAAGGCAACACTCCAGGCATGTGTATAATGAGGGAATGACATAATAACATGATATAAAGCTTGAAAAAGTCGATTTTACATAATACCCCCATTTAAAATACCTAAAGTGTGTGATCTGGTTCTCCAGAAGAGTCATGAGACGGGTCCTCACTGCCTCGAACTGCTCCTTCTCCTCCACCGTTACTGTGCCCATGCCATCGGGTCTGAGGAGAAACAGGACAGAGCACAGAGACACGTCAAACTGAAGCTATACACATGCAGTTTACAGTATACACATACTGAACATCTACACAGAATTGAGGAGGTCAGAAGGCTCGCCTCCATTTAAATCCCTTAATATCAGATTTATATTACATACAGTAACATGTAATTGTACTTGTTTTAGGTGAAATATTGTATTGTAATGCTCTTAAAAAAATAAACAGGTTGCTCATAAAAAAAGTACTCTCCCTAGACCTTCCCTGAATAAAAGAAGATAAATAAATAAACACAACTTCTAAAGCGATGGCAAATAGGAACCACTTGACACTTAGGGTGAATATTATCGGGACAAAGCACTGCAAAATCTGTGGGAAGGTTCAAAAAGACCCTTCGATACATTCAGGACAGAGAGAAAAAGTGTTTTTACAAGTTATAAAGCTTAGGGATGGCCGATATATCGGCGCCGCCGATATTAGTCATTTTTTCACATATCGGTATCGGTCCGATATGGGAAATATCAGCCGATATTAATTTTTTTCTTTGAATTATTTACTGCGCCATGATGTAGCGCACTTGAATGCATGCAGCAGTGTAGACAGCCTGCACTGACCTGACTGGGGCAACAGTTTATTCAAATTATCTGAAATAAACAGTGGCTCATAAAAATAAAGAAACTCCAGCATAAATTCATACGTCTCCAAAAGAAAGTATGTTTTTACTAAGTTTAAACAAGGTGGAGCAAACACTTGGACACCACAGAGATACAGAGTCACAAGTTGCTGCTGTTACAAACTGGACTAAAACTGCCTCCATGGACATTATTTTGAGTCAGGATTAACAGGAATCTTTTTCTGATGGATTGTCGCTACATCTGAGTGGTGAGTGTTACAAAGGTTTCTCCGTCTCCTGACGCCAGATTTATAACTTTGTTTGTTAGCGTAGCATAGCTTCTAACAGGCTAAAGGCTACAACACGTAAACATTAGCTTTGTGTCATCATGTAGGTTTACTAGTGATGATAATGGCTGTATTCACGTTTACTGTGCCCACTTTTGTCATGTTAATGACCCGTGAAAACGAGGCGTTATGTCCGCATTTTCGCGTATATTTAATTTTAATTTAATTTTGCGATCGTTAGCTCATTTTTCATTGAAAACAATGCAGTTCAAAACGCATGCTAATCTTGTAAATCTACTGTTTGCCTTTTGCCTGCCTCTAAACCAACTCTAAATCTTCACATTCTGGCCTCAAAAGTTCAGTATAAGATGCTGTTAAAGTGACATGATGCAAATATCGGATATCTATATTGGCAGAAATTTTTCATATCGGACCCATCCCTAATAAAGCTATAGACTACTTTAAGCAAAAGCCCATTCAGTTGTGTGAGGTTTCCAATGAGACAACCACTCGAGTGATGCTTCTAAACCTCTGCTATCCGAGTCGTCAAAGCCGCCTTATACAGCCCCCGATCCCTTTGTGGATGTGGTTTACTGCCTAAAACTGGGAAAATATCACTCTTGTTTTCACCAAACTGTCCAATAAGCTACCAAGCCCTTTAGGCTGACCCCTGGAGTCAACCAATCTCCCTGGATCTGCTCAAGCCTAACCACGGTGGAAAATACCGCTTTGATAATGTCTGACAAGTATTCATTGCGTCCCTGTGAATAGGCACTCTGGCAAAAAGGGGAAAAAATGCAATCAGTAGCCAGCGCGCCCAGCCTTGACTCCTCCGTAGAACTGAAAGAGAATAGCAGCCTCTCCAAACGGCACTCGCGGTCGCGGGAGGGAAAGAAGCAGAGGTTGGCTGTTAATGAGTTGTTCTTATAAAAGGCTTTACTGGTCAGCCCCTGACCGCTGGGCTTCGAGTACCAACAACTCCTGCAAGCTGCTCTGGCAAAGCTCCCCGAGTCTCTTCAGAAGCGAGAAAGAATGTATGAAGTCTGGTAAATAAGGAATGAAAGAGTGTGAGAAGTTATATATACAGTTATATATACAGTAATTATATATATATATATATATATATATATAGTATATACACATACAAAAAGACCAGTAGGTTATATAGGGTTGAATTCATTAATGTTAAAAAAGAGTTATTTACAACAAGTGCTCATCTGCGTTTGCCGCCACTCAAAACCGGGGTCAACTTCCTATCGAACTAGCTCGAAGTGTATAAAATGCACAGGTGGCATTGTTCAAGACAGGGCAAGTGGAGAAGTGTTCAGAATATACTTACACGTGGCATAAAAGGTAGAGGTAACACGTACTGGTTCATGTCAACAAACCTATTTTCACAGTTTAAGTGTTTTCAAACTTGATGTTTGGCTACTTATAGTCAAGGCAAAGAAGTGAAAACAGTGTGAGGTCCTGGCGCCCTCTCTGCAGGCAGCAGTGGGATTGGCGCAGTATAGAAAAACAGTCACTTTCAGCGAGCATATCGATGAAGCCATGATAAACACACTTTTAGTACAGAATTTCTCAGAACGGCTCCATTGATGGATTAAAAATATGTTTGTGACAGTTTAGGGTTCCATCAATGCATCAAAATACAGAAAGATTGGATCGCTTCAGCGGTAGAAGAAGAAACGACCAAAGAGCCCGAATGATTTTATAACATGGTTAAAAACTCAAAACAGTAAAAAAAAAAAAAAAACCTCCAAAAGTTGAAAAAGCATAATGTGTCTCCTTGAAGTATTTTTCACCAATAAAAACGCCCATGATCAAATGACTGCCAGCATTTTAATCTATGTACAAGGTAAAATGCTACTGATTTTAGTGGCAGTTGTGGTGAATAGGCCTGGGCTCATTCTACACATTAGGACATTGCTGGAACATGTAGAGGGAGGAATTTTTTAAAATTTAATTTAATTACATTTTTAAACTCTGTATAGCCCCTTTAAAGTGATAGTCTGTGAGATTGCAAAATTAGGTGAGAGTGAAATTAAAAAGTATGTCCCTCCGCTCCTGATTGGACCTGAAAGCCACTCCTAGTTTGTGCAATGAGGAGAGCAAGAACAAACTTTTAAAACGTGAATGATCAAGCTCCTTCCCTCTCCCTCTGGACTGGACCCGACAAGCCGGTCCACAGGAAAGCTCGTCTTATTGGTCAAAGTGATATCCATGGATTCTGATTTGTGTCTGAGATCAGCCAAGGGAGGGACTTTTTTTTTTTAAATTTAATATTACTTATGTTACGTCAAATTCCATACCCAGGCGGCCTATTATATTTGTAAAACATTTAAACTTACAGACTTTCACTTTAAGATACAATGACTGTGACGGCGACTGAACCACTCCAGTTCATGTTAGTACAACTTCTAATCCCGTCATCCAAAAGTGTCACCTCACTGACCCCCTTGACCCCGCGATCAGCTCCTCCCAGGACAGCGCTACAACAAGCACCAGTCGATCCGGAAGAATATAAAGCAAAGTGGAGGGGCGGGCCCACACAAGGAGCAGCTTGTTCTGCTAAAGGGCCTCACTGTGGGGGGCCCATGTGTAATGAAGTTGCCAAGTCAGGGGTTGGACCTACACGCCAGTGCACCAGTGATCACCAACTACAGCTGGGGAGAAAACAAACTGCGATTAAACATCAGGGTTAACATGCTTTTTACACGAGGAACCCCAATGGAGACAGGTTATTTTGCGCATTATATTACTCAATAAATGCTAAATAACGGCAGCCTTTGCGTTGAGCTAATTGTGACCATTTAAAAGGCAATTTCCTATTGATTGCAATTAATTATGCTGCCGTAATTCGAATGTACATGTGTGTCTTTTCCAGTAGGCTGTGATGTTTGGGTGGACTTGGTCTTTGATAAACCTTTTTTTTTTTTTTTAAGATATTATTTAGGAAATGATTTGCAATTTATGTTTTAAGACAAGCTGAAATGTCTGGGTGATAACTAGCCCAAGATCCTTCCATGTTCGGTGGCACGTCCCTCACTCGAAAACGCTTACACGGGGCTCAAACGCTCAGAGCGGGAAGAGAGGCGACAGCTTGTCATGCTTCAGACACATTGTTGCTGTTAAATGAAGCGCCTGCACTGGAGCCAAGGCCTGTCAGCAAAGGGGGGGGGGAGAGGAGGGGGAGAGAGGGAGGCAGTGGATTCAAGTTTGTGTGTTTACATTCGACCTGTATCAAGTGTAAATGGTAAGTCAGGGATTTGCCCGCGGCGCTTTGGTTCTCGACGGAGACAGAGAAGGGATGTGGCAGCGGACCAGGTTTGGATGCCACTCCAGGTTAAGACACCGGGAGGTCAGTCCGGGTCAGGGATGTCCAGATGAATTGATTTTTACTATCCCAGTAGAAGTGGATATCTTTATCTTTTCATATATTTAAAGTATAATGTCGTCAAATCGAGGTCTAATCACGGAAACAAACACAACATTGAAATTGTTTTTAAATGCTTTGCGGGTCAATGTCATCGCAAACCCCAATCATATTTTACATCAGGGCAGCGGCAAGCCACGCCAGGCCCATGCTGTCCCCGCGGATGTTTAGTGGAGGTGGGGGAGGTAAAAGCTCCTGTCAGGTCCAGTGTGGACGGGTGACGTAGACGCGTAAAGAAGAGAGTGATGGGGCCTGACAGATAATGCTCCTTTAACCTCCGCCATTCGAAAACAGACAGCGCTATCACCTGTCTCTGCTGTGAAACGTGAGCTTCAGATCAGGTCGGCTGAATCCCTGAGCAACACGCAGGGTGACAAGGCGTCCCTCAAACTTCACTGAAGATATAATTGATGAACCGTTACTGTGGAAATATGGATCACATTTAGAAACAATACATGCTGCTAATATGTAAGATTAGATATCATTTACTGACAAGATTGTCAGTGGCTCTGTCTCCCCTCCTTTCAGGACATTCCCTCCACTATATCCACACTCCAAAGTTCTCGAGCCGACTGAAGATGAACACTCCGCCTTCCCTGCCATCACAAACTGTGGTCCACTGCAGCTGCTTCGAAGTCACTGAGCTGCAGTTACTCAATCTCTTGGGTTTTACCATCACATTCAGTTGTGTCAGAAAAAATGCAGATGCAAAAATGATAATAGTAATGGCTTGTCACTATAATAAGGGTGACATAAAAGCAGAGGTGTGTAGCGTAGCCAAAATATTGACTCAAGGGCAACGTTACTTTGAAAATAATTTTACTCAAGTAAAAAGTAATGACCCAAACAAAAGTAAAAGTCAAGAAAGTGTTTGGGCAAAATGTTACTTAAGTACTGTGAGTAACTGAGCAACTGTTTGAGCGAAAAAGTGACGCCATTAATTGTGTGAAACAAAACATAAAATAATGTGGAAAGAAAGAAAATCCAGAGAAAATGACAACAAAATAATTGTAAAGAACAAGGTGCAGAGGCGTGCTGGCCATAGGGAGAGTCGGGAGGTTTCCCGGTGGGCCGCGGCACTGTTTAGGGCTGGGCCGCCCCCACGAGGGGAAATGTGTCAAAATCAGAAAAGATTTTCGCATCTAACTTTTCATCCTTGTGGCGGGGAGATACCATTTGACATTGAACTAACTCAGAGGGGTGTTTGAGGGTGTTTAAGTGGAACACCCCTCCGCTTTAGTTGAAGTTGGTGCAGTCCAATCCTGCGGAGACAAGTGTCCACGTGAGTAAAGAGAGAAAGAGGCAGTGAAAGGTAGAAAAGTGGACAAATAAATATTTTTATCTTCATAACTTGGTGCTGATTGTGGAGTTGTATCAGGCTCAGACTGTGTGTGCAGCGGCCCATGTAAAAAGAGCGTTAAAAAAAAAGGGTTAGAAAAATGTCAAAGCCATACTTGAAGCGCTCTATCACTGAGCTATAAACCCACAGAAAAATGGGCCAGTCTTCTCTAAATTCCCAGGCCGAAATGAGGTCCCAGCACGCCACTGACAAGGTGTACAATACGATCTACATCTAATTCATAGATCAAAATGAAATACTTAAATATTTACTCATAGTGGAAAAGGAAACAATTATTTTTACTCAAGTACCATATAACAAAACTACTCTAAGAAGAACAATTTCTTCAAAAATTGTAACTGAGTACTGCCCACCTCTGCATAAAAGCAATAAAAATGCATGGTAAAATGTTTTAAAAAGTGGTGTGCCTGATTTTGTTTGTGTGAATTTTAGCTATCCTGATACAGAGTTCACGATATGATGTATATGGTGTTTTTCGTGCATCGCGATAAGTAATACTGTTAAGGTAAGGTAAACTTAAGAACTAATCTGCTCCTTAAAGATGGATGAAAATGCAGCACACAAATGTTGATGTTTACATTATACTGGACATACATTTTACACCATTACTACAACAGCAAAAACAGACACATTTTGGCAATAATCAAGAGGTGTTTGATCTTGTTACTTTCATTTACTCACTAAACCATCTCCACTGTAAACCTCCTCACAATAAACCTCACAAAGAGAAACAATATTCTTGGATGGCTGTACCCCTTTAACAAGGTCTCCGCACGGACCCCGCTTTGCGCTAGATGCCATTTATTTCACTAAATACGAAGAGTCTTAAAGAGCTCGTGAAGTGCTCCTCGTCTTTGTTCCCCGAGTAAACAAGTCCTCTGGGGAAAAGTCAACTCAGTAACTGCGTTTGTTTCTACCTCTGAGCTTTGCCTGTCAGCCAAGCGCTCCCATTCACGCCCACGCCCCAGCTCCAGCGGCTCCGAATGGGCGTCAATTATTCAAATTACAGCTCCAACTGACAAAAAGCCAATTGCGGCAATTTCCCCCCAATTTATAAGCACGATTAACTGGAGAGGATTGTCATTACGTTTTCTAATTGACTAAATGAGACCACAAAGAGAGAAGGCACATGTTTCTATCAGTAATTACAAGAGTCAGGAATCCAGGAGAGGCTGAGGGTGGCGAGACAGAGAGAAGGCCAGCGGTAACCAACGGCGTGCTGGGAGAATGTTGGGATGTTTACCACAAAAAAATGTGAATTAAAAATGTAATCACATAGTTGGACTGTTATAGACCTACATTATGCTCTGGGCTGCAGCAGTAGTCAGACTTCTTCACACAACACAGAAGTGTGAGTAAAAATGTGGATAGGAAAAGGCAGGAGAGGCTGAAAATAAGAATTATTTGAGATTTATGTGTAAATAGTGGATAAGTTAGATATGTTTCATTCGTATAACTCTGTCTCTTTCTGTTGACTGTCGAGATTTATCAGGCAGCCCTTATGAAAAAAAGAGATCACGCAATCCCGCATTGTTAAATAGAAGGCGGCCATTTTCTGAATGAGCCAAACCTAACTATAAAAAGATGGCCAGTCTAAATGATACAACTCCAAGCACATCAGTGGCAGCAACAAGTGCTCAGATACTACTGTTAGTACAGATACTACTGTTCAAATATTACTCCAATACAATCCCTCTCTCTTGGTACAGTGGTGGTTATTTTGTGCCTTTTTCTGCAAACTGCATTTGAATTTTCTGTGCTCCACATTGTTTTACTGGATACTTTTGTACATCTTGGCTGTGCTTTCGTGAGGTTCTGAATTTTGTTGTACAACTGTACAATAAAAATAAAGCACTTACTTCCAAGTGAAAATTGCTCAGTCAAAGAATGACTTAAGTGAAAGTGCTGAAGTATTTGCTGTAGAAAATACTTAATTTTTCAAAGTACAAATTATTCTCATGAAGTGTGGGTAATAACTTTGCAGCTTCAAGACAAAGATTGTGCTAAAACTCAACTGCTGGTACAGCAGCACAACAGGGAGGTGTGCATTATAAGGCTCAAAATGGCACAATATACTGTGTGTGGCCAACTTTAATTTTTTACTTTGGAGTGTTTGCAGAAAGCATGGAAAGTATATTTTCTATCTTCTAAAAAAACCTACTTAGGTACTTGGCTCCGATGGACCACAGAACTCTAAAATAAGAGTCTAAAACAGAGGAATGTATTTCAAGGGCGGTTGCCCTGATTCCCTTTGTTTCATACAAATATTTCATGTGAACAGTGGGGATGTGTGGTCTCTCAGGTATTGAGAGAGCCAGAAAACAAGCAGTGTATGTTCGACTTGAAAATTGAGGGAAATGGGTAGTGCAGCTTTAATCTTTAAGCTAATGTCTTTTTCTTTTTTTCTTTACCTGTTTCCATGCACGTGAGAGGCACAGAAGGCGTAGCTGTAGTGGAGCAGTGTAGGGTCCACCAGGGCGTTGTTCTCAGAGTAGTCCATCAGGTCTTTGAGGTAACTCAGGTGTCTGTGGCAGCCGCGGACCCCAACCGAGCACAGTACTCATCCAAGACGAAGACCTGCCCCGGACTGAACCAACCCTGATGACATGGACAGGACAATGAGACATAGATAAGTTGAGTTATCTACAGCAGGTTACACAAAGCAGACGCACATTTTCATCATCATTTTTACTTTTCATTATATGGATAGTTTTGCCATATCCTCAAAAGATACAAAAAATAACACACTGCTGTGTTCAATCAAGAAAATATTGTTAATTTTGCGTTGCGTCCCTTTGACCGCTACCCTACAGTCACAGCAACACATACAGTATACTGTATACAAAAGATGGGTGAAGTGTCTGATTTTAGGAATGACACCTGGGATGTCATGTAATTATTTGGTATCCATCATGGATACCAAATAATTATTTTACATATCATTTTTAGCAGTAGTAGCATTTCTGAGCAAAGTGACCCTGCAAGTTCTGAAATGTGCCTATAAACTATCCCTGTGAAGAATTGGGATACCACAAATATGTTAGGAAAGTTTGGAAGGAGTTGGACCACAACTAACATCTTAAATTTGTCACTTCCTCTTTCATCGCTTGTTATAAAAACCTAAAAAAAAGAAAGAAAAAAAAAAAAAATCAGGTATACGGCCTTTAAGGTGTATTTTATTGTCCCCATAGGGATTTGACACATCCTTCAATGCCGCTGGCGCAACCGGTCAGATGCAGAGGATGACCAGTTTTTGAGCTAGGTTGGTGGCTATTGTGCGTGTTTGGGTTGAAGGGGGAAATCGGAGCACCGAGAGGATGGAGTGAACTTGCAAAGACAAGATGCTGCCAATACCCAATATATTTTTCACCACGGATAGTTTAGTAAATAACGCAGAACATATTGCACATGGTATGTCCATGAGTGAAAGTGCACAGCCGTCCCTTATCAATAAAAGCAAGATATTTTGGTCCAAACTAACAGCAGAATTTTGCCTGAACCATCACCACGATCTGAATCAAAGGCCAAGACCACTTTTGGTCTTTAATTAGTTTCCCAACTTCCGAAAGTAAAAAGAAAAGCTGGCCCAAGGATAAGCAGAGCAAGTGTTAAAGGCTCAAAATCACAGCGGGCCCCAAAAACGTGTTCTGACAAAAATAAAGTCCTGCAGAAAGTCACACATCTGCCGCACCTTTAACTCCTCAAGATACCTTCTTACACTTATCCAGATGTCTGCAGAGGTTAACTATTCTCAACCAGCTGTCGACGCTGAGGGAAAAATACAAGAAGAAAAAAATAATCCTGCAGAGGTGTGGAGCGGCCGCATCGTTAGCTCACTCGTCCTGTGTGTAATCACTAAATTAGGCGTGAAACTTACAACGCTAATTAAGATTCCTGGTGGAACGAACATTAGCAAATTAGCACCTCCACGGAGCCACTGACACACACAGAAGGTGACTTTACCTTCACAACACGGCGGTTTTATTCGTGCCCATCACTGGGGGAAGGAGTTATTTTTATGAATAAGTGAAGTTCTGCAAAAGATTGTTATTTAACTTTTGAACAGAGGAAGTGAAATCTGTTATCGTAGGTAATTTATTACTGCAGTGTTCCATTCTTCTACCCATCTCGCCACTGGGGTGAAAACAAAGAAAACACAAAAAGTTGCTTGAGTTTGTATTTGGAAAAAAGTCGTGTGTCAGTAGTGTCAGCATTAGCATCGCGTCATACAAGGGGGCGTGGCCTCACCGAGGGGCAAGGAAGTACTGTATGTTTTGGGAAACACACTTTTTCACTTTTTTTTAGCCGTTTTCTTTGTGGAATATAAACGTATTTATCACACACAAACATAAAGTCAAGTCTAAAACGGGTCCATATGGATGTTTTTTTCACAGCAGATTGGTAGAAGCGGGAAAAAAAAACTGCAGTCATAGCTAGTGTTAGCATTCTGCATTATGTAATTATGGGCCGTGGAACCACTTTGCTCATGTCTTTGTATCTTTATTGGATATAAAACTATATTCATAATTCAGCATCTGTTAGTTTTGGAGTAATTATACAGTAGAACGTTTAGATTTTTCTCCTCTTTGTTTCCCCCTCAACTGCTTCAAACATGACCATAATAATGGACAATTCCAGAGATGCCGGTCTGTATCTATCAAACAGAGATGGAAGACATCAAAGTAATCAAAACAACGCTCCAAAAAATTAAATGAATACATTGTTATTCTTCATACTTTGTAGTCTACAGTGAAATGCGCAACACTAGGCCCTTTACTAAACTTTCCCCTTTTCAAACCATGGCAAAAATTAGTCCATCCAAAAAAAAACAACACACATTTAGAGAAGAAGCAGAGCGCTTACTGGATAACTGCAGTAGAAATAGAGTAAATGCTAAACTCTCACAAAACGTACAAAACATGTGCACTTTGAATTTGCAAGTAAAACAAAAAATATGTTATGTTGTGAAACATATACTTAAAAGGCTCACACCCCGATAAGACTCCCACCATTTGTCGCTGTAAATATAATATTTTTTCTACTCGAAGTGTCCCGGCTTTCCATCATCTTCCTTCACAAACAAATGCTGAATAAAATACCGTGATAATATCGTTACGGCAATGTTCGAGGATATCGCATTCTTTCCCCCCTCGTCCTGAACCGTATTGTTTATGTCTACATTCACGTGAACAGTCATTTCTTTTGTCGGTGCGTCGCAGGTTCTCGTTCGAGGGTGAGCTGGAGCTGGCAGCCTCCTCTCGGTTTGCGGGCCTTTTCGGCGCCTCCTCTCCTCCGATCCAGCGCTCGCCCGCGGTTCTCCCCCTGCTCCGCACTCCGTCTGTGCGTCGGAGCTATTAATATCTCACCGAGGGGGCCGCAGACAGGCGCGAAGTGACAAGATGTTCCTCCATCGCAAACAGATGGCTCACTCCGGTCTTGGCGCTGACCGCTCAATTAGCAGCTAACGAGCCGACTGCTTCGTTAGCTCTTGTCAGTCTCCCGCTCGCCGTCTCCCACCGAGCGGCGCCGCGACCCGGGGGCAGCGAACAGCGTTGCAGGCTGACCTGGGGGGAAAGTGAACGCAGCGTGGGGGGCCACCAGGCTTTGAGTGTAATCACCTGACTCCCAATCACACGTCGAAATGTTTTTGGGTTGGGGGTTTTTTCCCGCTTTGAGACTTTTCTGTGGGGGGCCAAAATTGGAAGTTGACCTCCACCATCTGAGAGGCTCTTACACGGCGCGCAACACTTCCAAAAATTAAAACGGCAAATATGTTGTTTATAATTTTCAACTGAAATGAAAAAAATATACAGTAAGCCTTTTCTGCTCTCGACAAATGCTTTCTGTCGGATAATTATTTCACAAGGACGCACTTGACAGGAAGCATAAGTCTGAAAAGCTTCATTAGTTTTTTCTGAGCGCGACGGGATTCAGCGGAAAATTCAAGCAATTCGTAGTTAGTTTGATGATTAATGCCACAGTTTTTACAGCCAAAAATGGCAGAAGACATATACAAATCCAAAAGAATGACAAAGTATTGGAAGCATGTGATAGTATTCAATTAAAATACACGCATTTGATGTACCATATTTTTATAAGTCGCTCCGGAGTATAAGTCGCACCCAGCCTTGGCAACTACCTGGGCATGGAGGCGTAACTGCACCGTTTACTGGCAGCACGTTGTTCAAGCGCTCATTTGCGAACTCGTTCCTCTCGCTGTGGCCATCCAGCTATTAGCCCTTGATTAGCTTTTTTGTTTTCTTCATTGCAGTAAGCGTAACCTCTGCTTTTTGCCAGTCCCTCACAAGTTTCTCGCTCACTCCAAACTTTCTTTCTGCTGCTCGATTATCGTTTTTTAAATCTTCAGTGATACACAAGCCTAGAGGCGCCTTCTTGCAGCTGTCAGTGTGAAAATAACAAACATGTGAAATTATATATTATGATATACAAGTCGCACCTGAGTACAAGTCGCACCCCCAGCCAAACTATGAAAAAAGGTGCGACTTAAAGTCCGGAAAATACGGTAGTTACTTTCAGCCTGCCACAAAATTGACGGCATAGTTTTAAATTTTGTTTAAGCAATCAACGATATATAGTTGTGCCTGTATTTTCTACTTTCTAGTAGAGGAATTAAGTTATGTATGTTGAAAAAGCTGATATCTGTGGAAAAAACATTATTATGTGAAGCTGTTGAGAAGTAGTGAAACGTGCTTATTAGAAATGTACAAGGAAAGTTTAAACCACAAATCAACCTTTGAAAATCAGGTTTAGGGCCTTTATAATAATCTGGCATAATTAGTTATAGACAGAGTGGCACTTGATTTCATAACTTGAGAATAAGTGCAACAACGTTTACTTGTGTAGGGGTAATATTTGACAAGTAATATCTGGTCAATATTACCCCTACACAAGTAAAAGTTGTTCTATTTACTACTTAAAGTGCAATTTAAAATTTAAAATAGCCCTGCTTGTGTATCAGTCCCTTCATGGTCAGCCACCAAAGTACATCTCTGATATGTTACAGCCGTATGAACTACCTCGGGCCCTGAGATCCTCAGGGAGGGGTCTCCTGGTGGTTCCCAGAGTCACGGTGAGGCTGCGTTTCAGTTTCACGCAGCAAAACTGTGGAACAGCCTCAGTCAACCCTGACTATGTTTAAGTCCAGGCTGAAAGGACACCTTTTTACTGCTGCCTATGGCAATTGATTTTATTAATTGTACTAATTTTATACAATATACATACTTTTATGTATTTTTAATTTAATTTTTTAATGTACTTTATTGTGTTTTAATGCTTTTTATTGCATTTTTATTGTGTTTGGGTGTCTGGTGTTGCTGTGAGGCACATTGAGTTGTACATGTACATGAAATGTGCCATACAAATAAACTAGCCTTGCCATGTGACAGGTTGCAACGGTTTTGAAAATACAACTTATTTAGATGGATAACATCAGTTGCAAGAAATAATTATCGTTTTATTTCAGTGAAGCAGCAATTTTAATGAAGAAATGTTGGGCAGAAAAAACATTTCTTTTGAAATGTCTTGAACTAAAAATTTGAAATAAAAATTTCGAATTTTTAGTTTTAGTGCAACATCAGTTGCAAGTAATAATTATCCTTTTATTTCAGCAGCAATTTTAATGAAGAAATGTAAAAATTTCAAAGAAAAATGTAAAATTCTGACAGGAAGTGACATAGATAGAGGCAACGTTCCATAGCAGTTTACCATTGACATAACATGGTCGGCACGGCAACAGTTTAAAATGGTTTTCCTCCACCTATGTCACTTCCTGTCAGTGTCCAATAAGGAAGTTGAAGTTTTTTGTGTGCAAAATCTTAAATATAATTGTGGTAACTATGTTTTAGCGAAAATTGTGTCATAAGTGGAAGTATGCTGAAAAATAGAACAGAATTCACCTCCTGTACGGCAACACGACGGGGAAAACCTCTTCCTAGTTGTTGCGAGTCACTGGCATTTGACAGTACATCTCCACAGCACCACCTACTGTTTTGGAGTGTGCTTTAGTAGGCTTTTAAATTTAACCAAACTTTTCACTTTGAAACCTGTGGTGGAGTAGAAAGTATTATATTTATCTTTCCAATGTAGTGGAGAAAAAGTAACAAGTTGTTAACAAAACTACAACTCAAGTAAAGTACAGATCCTCAAAAACTCTACTCAAGTACAGTACTTAAGAAAAATGACTTTGTTACTGACCATCTATGATTATTTATTGCAAGTGACACTTTATTCCTCCCAAAATTAAGCACTTACAGTAAAAGGCTGCTGAAATTATGTTTAAAATTAAACATTGTGCTGTGTTGAATTGTCCTCATGTGTTAATTGGAAAATGTAATTTACTTTTAACTTATTATTTCCATAAAGCGTTCGACATACTGTATCAATAGTAGCATATAAATATCTGCTGAGAACTGCCATCACTGTTGACAACTATTAATGATATGCTTCAACATCAAAATGCACAACTCTTGTACCTTTATGCGAACACATTTCAGCCTTTTCACATCAATCGCACTTTTATTCCCGAATGAAGTATTTTTGTGAAAAAATATATATATATATATTTCAGTTGATTCTGATCGTCAGAGTGACGGTTCTTTTGTCAGGAAGTTCAAACCATCATAGCTCTGATCAAACAGTGGCAGCAAAACAACTCAATTATTTATGTTACTTTCCTCCAAGGTCGCCAGGTTCCCACTTTCTCCCACTTCGGTTAATTTCTTTGTCTCCTAATTACAGTTAGCAGAGCAGCACGTTTATGAGTTGTCGTGTGAACGCATACGCGGAGGTAATTATGTTGGAATAGCACCGTGCGGCCTCAAGTTAATTTGACAAACGGGAGACGGGTCTGATTGGAGCAGATGCGTCCTTCAGTGGGAAAATGTAGGACAAAGATGTTTCGAAAGTGCAAGAAAGTGGAAAGCAAGCTAGTCTGAAATCTACGAAGTAAAATGTAAGTCTTTACGGGAAACCTACAAATCATAGGTTGCTAGGCCAACTGTGGCCCGTGTACAGCTGGTGCTACTGATCGAAATTTCAAAGGTTGAGAGAGTTTTGGAAATGTGTGACATTTCAATTTTAGGGTTTTGATCGTCACAGGACATCAATCCCTTGACTATAACTGAAGTAGGTAGGTATTGGTATTCATCTCAGGAGCTTCCTCAGTTCTACTTTGTTTGTAAACTCGACATTAATATCTATCCAGGGGTGGGCAATAAATGGGTGAAATGTATTGACTAGTTTAGCACAAGCACAATGAATCCACATGAGATAGAGTGGACAAAATATATATATTTAAAAAAAACATGTTAGATACATGACAAAAAAAGTTTGCTCATTCATTAGGCAGCAATAACAATGTAACAGAAAAAGTATTATTTATAGTATTATTGATGGAACAAGGAATTCTTTGGCTGCACTGAATGAGTAAAAATCGATGAGCCAACATTGCCCTTAGTGACTGGATTTAAGAATTTTGGATTCCCTCAAATTCCCAGAAAGTGGAGGTCGCTCCATAGTTGCTAATTGGCTGATGTTTGCAAATTGCACAACAATAGATGAACTAGAAATTCAATAAAGGCTTTCGATCTAAATTAAAAGCATGACATTTCTGTGACAAAAGTTGACCAAGTGAACTTTATGGTGGCATTTTCCTCATGGTGAGGCGGGCAAGTGCAGACTGGTAACATTCGTGTATGACAAAAAAGCAAGAAGACTATTTTATATTTTGCGTTGAGACAACATTTCTATAGAGGCGAACACGTAATGGGACAAAGTGTTGAGAAGTGGGTCAAGCGCCGCGTCGCCGTGCTGTGAATTAGCCAAACGCAGAGGTAAATATTTCTCTCCCAATCTCCTCCAGTCGGCTGCACATACCGCGCATGACCCTTTTCCTTCCGCTCCATTGGTTTCCTGTATAAGAAGCAAGGGGGTCCTGGGACGATGACAGCCTGCCACTGATCGATCTGCAACTCATGCTGAAGTCGACCATTACAGCTGGCCCCATCGATTAGTCCGGTCATTGTTACCAGTTTTGTGAGATGTCCATTTCTGACAAGGAGCAGCACTCGGGCTTGATTTCTTTTTGTTGTTGATAATGGAGTCGAAAAAGTCAATTCAAGGAGCTGGGAAATACGTCGGAAACACTCAATATGAGCCAATGCCCAGCAACAACTGGGGTGACTAATCAAGATGTCGGCGTTGCATTGTGTTTTCTAATGACATCTTTCTTCTTCATGTCTGTTTAGTTTACCGCCTCCATTAAAAGCCCCACGTTTTCTAACCAGAGAATATACATTTTTTAATTTAACATTTCAGTCAGTCCAAACATATTCCTAACATCCCATTTATTCACTAGGATGAGTACATTAGCACGTACCAGTAAGCATACAGACAATGTTGACAATGCCGAATCACCCCCCCACATGTTCCTGAAGTGATACCTGTTGCGAAAGAGCACTCTTAAGCCACGCAAGACTGGACTTGTTCGAACTTTGACTAAAAGACTAAAATTTGATCAAATATACACCCATAATCTATATCCTTTTCAGCTACAGTGGGCGTGACAAACGAATCCCATATGTTCACGTGAGGTTCATCTCTCCGTGACCCAGACTCCGACGTGAATCTTAAGGCGCTCCTCAACTGATGTCCCCCACGGTCGGGAGGCTACGGCCCTTTTTTTCCGGGCGTGCGGATGAAAAGGGGGCTCAGGTTGGAGCACAAAGCCCACCGAAAGGCCCCCGGACAATGGGCTACAGCGAGAGAGGCGTGAGGGCCGCTGAATGGAGCGCTCTAATTGCAGAGTACGATGGTGGGACACAGGTACAAGGGGGAAGATGCACAGATGTCACTCCGAAACGACGATTTCAGGAGCGTCACGTTTCACAGTTAAAGACGTGTTTAGAACAATTAAAAGATCACATGGTGGTCATTTACCAAGACTACCCCCCTTGGCAAATTCAGTAAGCGCACATCAAAAGCTTATATTTTCTGACATATTTTGAAGGTTTAGCATAAATTCCAACAACTCTTATGTTCAGCCCTGGCCCATCATGTAGTTCTCACTCTTGCCTCTTACTGTAATTGATTAATTTTTATGTTGATGTTTTATTGAATGATTTGATCTGTTTTCTTGTCATTTTATGCAATTGTGAAGCACTTTGAATTGCCTTGTGTATGATTGTGCTCTACAAATAAACTTGCCTTGCCTCATTGGAGTGTTCTCTTTTCTTCCACCGAGCTTATTTACTTTACTGGACATTTGGACATTTATTTGCTTGTCTGCTCGTGTACAAAGTGATTGATTGACACCGTAGGTAGAAAATAAGTCCCTCTACAGATCTCAGAAGAAGATTGGAGCAAATTACAGAATTAATTAGAATAGAGAATATTTTCCATGGAATACATTATATTCCACTCAGACTAAGCAAATTAGAAGATGGTATTTCAGGTCAATGTCGCAGACGCGAACCACACGCAATGGAGCGATGTTCTATTCAAATCCCACTGATTCCAACCACTAATGAGAAACAATACGCTGCTGCTGGTAACTTCAGCTAAAAAGTACATTTTTTGCGTTTCTGTCATGTTTTGTTATTTTTGTCACGTATTTATGGCGTTTCTGTCATGTTTTCATCATTTTGTCACATTTTGTCATTTTTGTGAGATTTTTGTCACGTTTGTCAGGTCATATTATAGTTGCCTTTTTGTCACGTTTTCGTCATTTAAGTCACGTTTTTGGGGCTTCATCTAACAGTACACTACACTAAAATATAACATACGGCCAAAACGCTACAAAAAAAAGCAAACAAAAAAAAGCAATGAAGGCGACAAAACGGCAACAAAAATGCAACACAATAATGTAAACGTAACAAAAATGTGGCAAAAACGACAAAAATGGTACAATAAAAAACGAGGAAAAAGTTTAGACGTTTTGTAGGTCTTGTGTAATGTGAAAATGTGCTCGGTTAAAGGCGGGGGGTTAAGAGGTTAAATTTGTTTCATTTATTGGAACGGAAACAACCAAGTGGCTTCCTTTAATGCTGTCTGGCCCAACAGGCATCAAAACTTGACCTTTAAAGATTTCTATTTCGGTACCTGCTTACCATACTTTTATTTCTGCGATACCAGGTGTTGTACCAATTTAACGTACTGCATAATATCGCCTCCTCACATTGCGCTGCCCAAACCTAGTCAATAAAAAGGTCAATCTGTGAATTAAAAACCTGTGGGTATAACACTAAATCAAATCCAAATATTTAGCCCGGAGTCCCGGATCAATAGTTGTTGGCGTAGCACAAAAAGCCATGTCCGCCCCTCCCAGACCACTTGAGCCCCCCCCCCTTGTTCTTGCCTTCCGCTGCACCGTCCCAGCCGTGGTGTGTGCGGGTCATGTTTCTATTTGGAACGTATTGATTAGAGTGTTTATCCCCCTCAATCAGTGTGAGAGAGCCCCCAGGCCCCCCAGCAGACTTTAACCAGGCTGCCTATAGACCCACTTAGCCAGCGAAGGCATGGCTTTGGGCTCCCTGTCCTCAGCTTCAAATAACAACTTCCATACAGCTATTAAAAAACAAAACAAACAAAAAACTGAATTATATCATAACAAAATGAGATTAAGTCCATAAAATCAACACTTTGTTAAATACTGTAGGTTGAATATTGGCTTCTTGTAAAGACAACATTTTTTGCTTAAATTCATTTGTTCCTTGTGGGCATTTGCAAAATTTTTATGATTTCATACATCATACTTTGTTCAAAATTTTGAAACTACTTTAGAGCATCAGAACCTTGATACCGTTGTACAGTAGTTTAACTTAAAACACTGCATGTACCTAGAAAACTAATACTGAACTTATGCTAAGTTATGTTTAGACCCTGAAAGTCTATTTCAGAATTGGACTTGTAATTGTTTAAAATGCTCCAAATCTCGACCGTCCCAGCCCCATTGGCAAATTCAAAAACCCAGTGTGGCCCTTGTGTTAAAAAGTTGGTCTAGGCCAGGCATGTCCAAAGTGGGGCCAGGGGCCAAATGCGGCCCTCAGACGAATTTTTGGTGGCCCTCAGGTGTCTTGTTTCATTGGCACACATCCCCAGAGATGGTACTTTTGACTGCAATCTTAATAATTCCACACAATCAAAACCTCAAAAAGGAACATTTATTGTCAGACAGATAGTTCCAAGCCTAAATAAAGGTGTGGGGCACAGTTTAAACCTCTCTTAAATACAGCCAGTTGAATGTTAGAATGTACTGACCACGGGTCTGTGGCCCTCAATATGCGGCCCTCAGTGAAAAAAGGTTTGGCCACCCTGGTCTAGGCTGTCAGGAGTTAAATCAACAACCTTTTTTTCCTGGATAACTGGGGGGCTATTACTCACTTACCTATTATATTAGTATGTAAATCGCACAGTCAAACAGCTATAAATAACGTAAAGCAGCATTAGACGGATGAGAGATGGAGTGCTAACGTACCAGACAGGAGAAGGAGTCGTTCATTCGGTGCAGCAGAGTGTGTTTCTGTAAAATGCTGAAGAGTGTGGCATGATCAAAACGGGATGGAGCCACTGAGATCAGGCCCTCCACTCCCTGGCGTTGGGACGGGTCCAAACCTAGAAATGAGCAACAATCAATCGTAAAAGGTTAAATAACTGGTGGTAATAATAATAGCTGATCAAGATAATCCATAATTGATCATATAGAGTCATTTTTAGCCATTACAGTTCAACATTTGAAAAGTGTTAACTGTCAAGTGGTTCTCAACAGGTCATTTAGTTTTGTTTTCAATTACACATGAATTGGATAGTTATGATGAATAAACTTGTTTCCTTTTGACTTTTCATGTATGCCACAGTGAACTGTATGCCTTGATGTTCCCTGATTCGCATTTTACAAACTAATTCAAGGTTTTACGAATGCTCAGTTGGTTGGGGACATTCTGTCGCCTGTGACTCCTTATGGTTTTCTCTCTCGATTTCTTTCTGTGGACAAAATAAAAAACACTACCTTTCTGCACCAGACTGACACGTTCAAGTGTCTGAACAGATTTGTGTGCGTCAGGTTGAATAAAGCCTGGTATGGAGGTGCTATATAAATGTGTTCGCGCCTCTTTATGAGCACAGCAGTGAACTCAAGTGTAAACACACAGGCAGGCCGCATTGGCAGTGTCAGCTCTCGCTCTACTGGTTAATAGTTCTCACCTCGGTTGGCTGCGCTCCTCTGAGAAGCTGTAAGCACTTGAATGTGAAAGAGGAGCCAAGATGGCCGATATGTGAGGGGAACACTGGAGGAATCCTTCAGTGTCAATGTCCTGTACGAGTGAGAAAGAGGCTTTCCTCACTGGGTTATTAAATACAGGGTTATATTCATCTTTACATTACGTTGTGGCTCTTGTGAGAAGAAAAAGACCCCCCAAAAAAAAAGGTTAATATTTGATCAAACCACCTTTAGCTTTGATTAGAGCAAACATTTACTGTGGCATTGTCTCAATAAGCTTCAGCAATATCAAAGGATCCAGTGTTGCATTCCTTTTTGACCAAGAAATTGCACTGACGATGGGAGAGTGTGACCACTCTGGAAAGCCTCCTCCAGCGCATCCCAAAGATTCTCAGAGGGGTCAAGATCTGGACTCTGTGGCCAAAACAAGAAGTAACTTCCCTCTCTCTTGCTACAGCAGTGTTTTTGCCTATTTCTGCAAACATCTTTGCTATGTTTTTAGTTGTTAGTTTTTATTTTTTTTTACTGCAGAAGCTCAACACTAGTCATGTTGAGACCATTTGAGACCTACACATTTCTTCTTCTGAAACACTGAAGAGGCACCAAGAGCTCCCCACACCTGCAGCCCAGTGGAGGCACCACAAGAGACACTACAGGAACCAAAAAAGGGACAAACGGGGAGGTATCCGGGCAAGACTCGCGCACACACGTCTTCTATCCCTACTATTGTTCTGGCTAATGGACGCTCACTTGAGAATAAAACAGATTATCTGCTAAGTTCTTCCCAGAAGATGGTGAACGACTGTTGTGGACCCTGAAACAGGGACAAACCCAGGAGGTGTAGTTTTCCCTACACGCTGGTCAGGTTGGCCCACAATGGCGGCGCAGTGGCTCAGGACAAACCCACCACCTGAACGTAATTTCGTTGTACAACTGTACAATAACGAAGAGAGCACTTAACTAATTTGGCCAATCCATGAGAAAATGATGTCGCATGCTCCCTGAACCACTCTTTCACAATGTGAGCCTGATGTATCATTGTCATTGGCGTGCCAAGCCCGTGCCATCAGGGAAGAAGAAATCCATTGATGGAATAACCTGGTCATTCAGTCAGATGATCTCATTCTTTGGGCACATGGTCTTACTGAATCTAGACCTGACCAACCACATATCATAACAATTAGTTAAATCCAGGTGGTGACTTATTTGGGCAAGCAGTGTATGTTGCTATGATTCGTCTTCATCTGGGGATTTCTTGGAATAGTCAAGTTTTGTTTCAGTTTCAGACTGCATTCAGTGATCTCTATAACGGCACATAGATGCAATGCAGGGAATTTGAAAACAGGACAGAAGATAGACTTTAGTAAAAATAGCATAAAAGCTATACATTACATATCAAGTGAACTACTTGTGTACGTGCATTCAAAATCCCTGTTTAGCACTCAAGTCGCTCAATGTGTCCCCATTTGGGCCAATCTGCTTTATACAGTAGTAAACATCCCACGCAGGACGCGGCCACTCTGCATTGTACGGCCGACACTTGAGCCCTTATGCAGCTGATCAAAACGCTGCTTCGAGGTCAACGAAGAAAGGAACAGTGGGGGAAAAAATAAAGGTTGAAGTGGCACGGGGCTTCGCCTGAGCAAACCTGGGTTCATTTCAAGTCCATTCAGTGGCTCCTGTTAATGGCCCCACCAAATGAAAAGCCTCACACTCTCCACTCGGCGCTCTTTGTGGAAGTACATTTGGCGATGGGAAGTTTCAGAGGGTGACACATGGTCCGGACAAAAGGCGAAGAATACCGGCCCGGCTCGCCTTCGCTTTCGACGCCCGCGGCTCCCTGCCCGAGACGAGCATTAGCGACCGCTTTTTTTTTATCAACGCTGCCATTTCGGTTTTTGTTTTCGCCACCAAGAGCCCGCCGGGACACTTTCAGACACTGGTCGTTTTCTGCGACCACCTCCCCCCCCCTTCACCCTCCCGATTGTTTCTTTCCTTTGACCGGACAGCAAAAGTGAAATCTCCACAATCAACTTCCAATCGACCTCGCCTTTTGCTTATCCCATTCTTTTCGATGGCCTGCTTTTTTTTTCTTCTCTTCTTCTTCTACTGTGTCGTTCCGATGTAGGTCATTTTACATCCGTTACCTTGAAAAAACGAGGCTGCGCTTAATGTAATTTGTAGACTCCCGCACAAAAGAAGACTGAAAAGGAGACAAAGAAATATAGATTGGTGCTGATAATAAGAAGAGGGGGGGGGGGGGGCAGGGCAGTATTGATTGGGACGCTCACAAAGAGAGGTGCAGGGAGAAGGGGGGTGATGCTGATTCCTGTCAACTCCAACTTTCAGCCATTATGCTGGGGGCTGGAAGGGGGGGCGGGAAGGGCGGCACGGGGAGCCCGGCACTGGCACAGATGGTCTTGTATTCGTAGACTGCGTTCACTTCCATCACCGGCATTGGAAATGGAGTGGCATTAAGTCATTTTCCAAACTCGGCGACCTAGCTCGTGATTTGTTTTGAAGAGCTTATGTCAAGAGGCCACGCTTCTGCGCACGGATAAAGGCTGAATGCTGAACCCCAAGGCCCCGCTCTCGAAGTGAGGGGAAAAATAAAAAGAAGCCAGCTCCAAATTACAGCGATACTTTTGTCAAATTGAGGACAAACCAATTCAAAGCAGAGTGATTGCGCTTTGCCTCACTCAATGAAAATCTAATGACCATTTAGATATTTATAAACAGAAAATGACATGTAATGAATACTTTTTGGAAATCATTGTGGGTAGATTATGATGAAAAATAGCGCTCACAAAACATTCTATTTTAGTCAATCCCAAGTCTAGACAAACTGTCAACCCTGAACTGATAATGTCTACAGAATATTTAATAGGAATGATGAAACACATTAAACACAACCAATAAAGTTATATAGTCTGACACAATACTAATTTCTAAACAATAAATAAATTTAAAAGACAATGACCACATTTATTAATTGGTTTTATATTTTTATTTTTAAATTTGTCATTGTAACTCTACGAGTTGATAGAAAAATGATAAAAAGCTGAAGTTAGAATACTGCAGCGTGTGTATGTTGTGTTGTGATAAAAGTACAGAGAAAAGTAGAAAAATGGCCGATCAAAAACTAACTGCTCAACATTGCATGAAGCTCAATGTGTTCTCTGTGACAAGAATACTTTGATAGATTTGTGGACCTCGTGGAAATGTCTGTGTTCATTAAAGGTGCATTATGGAACTTTGTATGTGCAAAAAATACAACTTTTTATTAGTCTGTAATTTATTCAGTGCCCCAGTGGTTAGCTTGGCGCCTTTATTTTCCATCACAGTGGTCTCCAAGATGCTGTGGTAGGTCTGGTAGCTTCTGATAGGTTTTCACTGTTGACAAACCGAGAAAACAATTCATCCTGGAGAGTTGTAGAGGCTGCCGTGATCAAAAGTAAACATGCGAAGTTAACCTATATAGCGACTGGGTCACAAAAAGGTACATCACGCACAGATATCAAGTTTGTTTTTTCACAAACAAAATCCATTTTGCACCTTAAGGTATAGATGCCTAATGACTAATGCTAAAAAAGAGCAAAAGTATTAACTAAAGTTGATTTCTCATGTTCAAATCCGGGCGCTGTATTCATTTTTCTTTCATGCTAGCTAGCCATTAGCTATGAGACAAAAACAGTTAAGTCTTCATAATGTTTTCAACATGTTGACCATCACTGCCCATCAGTAACTTGCTGTCTGCCACATTATCTTTACTGTATTTATCTTTTTGTGTAAGACAATCAGGGTTGCGTAACTTTACTATTAAAAGTAACTTGTTAAGTTAGCTCATTTCTCCTCTGGAAAAGTTGCTTATTACGTTACTGCACTGCTTTATTATGGACGTAAAGCGTTACAGCAATTGGCAACAATAATGAGCATGAAATACAGGCATGAACTATAATCGACTTATAAAAGCTTAGCTTCAGTCGCTATACGTAAACAGTTTGGCCCTGTCAGAAACTCCGCCAGTTTTTCAACAAAAAGTACATCTGTAATGGCTGCTCTTACGCATTACAAAGTGCATTGAATTGAAAATAATAATCATACAACATACTCAACTTTATTTAGATTAATTGTACAGCTTTCCTCAACCACACAGTCTGCTACGAGTTTGCTGATGATTTTGGAAGGTCCGATGCTGCCAAAAGCTAAGCGTTTGGGAGTCGAGAGCTAGCTTCATCATGGTTTTTCTCTTTTGCTTCGCCACAGCACTGCACTGTCCTTTTCTCAAGTAAGTTCAAAATAATGTAAGTACTTCTGTCATGTTGCTGACTTCATGTAAAGTTTTGGAGGATATAGTCTGCGCATGCGCACTGAGCTAGCTCTGCACGGCAAAAAAATGGCTTTGTGTCCGTGTAGAACTGATTTTCTCTTGACTTCTCCAATCCTATGCAAAATACATGTGAAAGGGCGGGCACAGCCGCACGAACATCCAGAATAAGGTGAATATTCCCTTGTAGCAAAATAACGGGAAGACCAGTGAAAAGTCCAGTCGGAAGTCACGTGACACTTCAATGGATTTAGCCCATCCCTAACAACAAATAAGCTTTAACATAAACCAATTTTAAGTTTGGTTATTTGTTTCAAAAACAGTGAATCCCCGAGACAGTTCTATCCATCTGAAATCGTGAACGTACCGATACGAGCCGTCTTTTAGAAGCTGCATGTGCTCAAGCAAAAGGCTGGATGAAGGTCAACTCCGTCAAGATCTCTGCTTAAATTTGAAGGTGAAGCTCGATCTCTCATCTCATATCTGTCTCATGTGTGCTCCATTGCCATCGTCACGGCAACAGTCACATCGCTGTGACAGGGTGCGGCGAGAGGCGCAGAGTGGATGATGGCAGGTATCGACAGGAGGGGGGGGCTTTGGTTACAGACGCGACTCCATCGGTCTGTCCGAGCGTGGACGTGACGCGAGGTCAGGACCAGGGAAAAAGACGGAAACGTAGATGGACAGAGTCATTGAGCCTAAAGTGAAGTCAAATGGAGGGAAGTTGAAGCCAAGACCGGTTCAATAGGTACTCACTGGTGAAGCTTTAGGACCTAGCTTCAACCTGACAAGTTATGACAGAGATACTGTATGAAGGTGAAACACTGAGGGGAATATTGGAAAAAATTAGGAGATACAATTTAGAAACTTTTGCTGTTGATTACTGATATAAATATGAGAGGAAAAAATTATTGCAAGTATTCTGTCATTGTATGTAATAATAAGACACACAAAATCTAAAGCTTTAAATTGTTTATTTTGTTTTGTTTATTTTGGCATTGATAAGAAGGCACTTTTGGATCCCAACCCACCATTTGAGAACCACTGAGCTGTAGCAAGAGCAATGAATACCTTACACCACAGTGGACTCTTCCAATGCGACATGTGATACTGTAAGTATTTAAATTAAAATCCTCAGTTGCATGAGAAAAGTGATCTTAAATTTAACACATTTTCTGCCTGTATGTTTATAATCCGGTCTCATTAAGCATCACTTTCTCAAATAAGTAACAAACAGAAGTACATTCCAGCATATTAAAATAATGAGGAAGCTAAAGTATAGTTTTTGGCACTTCAGTCACATGTTTTAAGATAATGAAGCCGTTTCTTCAGATCCACTTGAACAAAGTTGGGAAGTAGACTTTAGTCAAGGGAAGAAACTTTACAAAAAAGCTCGCGCTAGTAGACTGCATCCCGCCTGTCTGCTCGGAGTGACTTTTAGAGGTAAAAGGAGCAGACAGACTGTCAAACGGAGCACCTGCCGTTTCAAAAAACACGAGTGACAGCTGTAAACATGTGTGACGACCCACACAGAGTCAGGACCTGGACTACAGCCCGATCTGACCTGGACCAGACCGGGTTCTTCAGCACCGGGGGACACACACACAGGGCCTGGAGACACTTCCACCTGTTTGAGCTTTGTTTACACTCCGTCTGAACACTGGCCCACATCGGGGAGTGAGAGGCGGCAGATGACCTTATCCTTTAGGCTAGGGCTAGGCATTTCTATCCAAGTCATGGGAAACTTGGCAACGTTGCTATCAACAATTCAACAAAGGTGAATGGTCCTCAAAAAGAAATGTTAAGCCGCAACTTCATTGTGTAATAAATCGGCATTCTGTAACAATAATACAATCTATCAGCTCCTTCTGTAATAAAATTGATCTCTACACACTATCAAGCAGTTAGTAATACATTGTAAAATATTTTATTCAGCATTTATAAGACAGTTACACAGTTAACTAATCATTGCTAACATTAATAAGCATCTAAACAGATGACATTGTGCACCATCCGTGAGTCTGGTTAAGGTTAGGGACAAGTCAGAGATGCTTTAGTTTTAGGTATGTTGTACATTTGAGTCTAAACTTACTTAATGACTAAAACAATAAAGGTAATGACTATTTAGCTGCTGACAATACAGTAGCAAATGATGAGGAAAGCTTTGGAAATGTTTTTGAAATGATAAAAGTATTCACAAATGCTTTAATAGTGTGCAGTCATAAAGTGTTACCACACATCTTATCAAATTGAATAATAAGTTATGGGAAATTGACAAAATGCGGCACAAAAATGGGGTTTTATTACGCAAAGAAGTGAAAATGACATTACATTTCTCACTGTTGTAACATAATGCAGTGTTTTTACAAAATGCAACTCTACAAGGCGTCCATTACTTGAAACCGAAAAAGTCCGTTTGGATTTGTATCCTCCGGGTTTTGTGGCCTTTCTGACATTCATATGGTGCCAAGGTGTATAAGGACTACAGATGGAAATTAGCATTGTGCTAAATCTGGGCAGCCATCTTTTTAATGTACCTGTCTGTTGTCCTTTTAAATAAATAACTAAACTAAACCAAGATAGCCTTTATGTAGAATGCATAACGGCTCCGTCTAGGGGTGGGTAAAAAGGCACTAAATAGTATTAGATGAAATTTCGATTCATCACGATCCATGTGCAGTTAGTATCGTCACACTGCCTCCAAGAGTTTGTAACCAAAACCATCCGATGCTTCTGAAACGTCACACTGACTAGTTCAATGAATCGGTGGGTCACTCAAGAAGAGCTGGGACGGGAATAGTGTCATAGGGCTGCATTAGCCAACACAAATTGGAAGATTGTCAGATCACGATTCAACTTTTATCATCATACCAGCCCTCGCTTTAACATCATTTCAATGGGTTACTGTGGTATGTAAAGGCTTCTTACATACAGTATATACAGAGTAAAAACAAATACTTAGGAAGAATTCATGGTAAAATGTGAATGATATAGACTCTTCCTAAATCCGCTCTCCTGAGTCTTAATCCTATCAAACACTGAACTTCAAAGTGTGCAATTTATGTAGGCTACGTGATAAAAGCTAATAAACGACAGAGTCCATGCTATCACTGATGTTAACTCATTTCTCTTCGCCTCTTCCGACCTGATTGATTTCGTCAAACAAGGGAAAGGTTTGCAAAGCGGTGCTGGACACGATCGCCCGAATGACCGTGAGTGACGAGTGCTACCTTTGTATCACAGCCCCGTTACGTGACAATCTCTGGCATGACTTGTGTGTAGAATTCCACTTTATGTGCTCTTAAAGGCAGTCGATACGCTACTGCTGCTGCCGACGCTTTGTGACTGGAAAACGCTCTAAAAAGCCCTGAGCCGGAGCAGCGTTTTCTCTAAATGTTTACCGCACGTTATTAACCTTCAAATGTGGCACAAGAACAGCTCATTAAACCGCTTGACGCCATTTGCAGTGAGTCAAGACGGGACAGCTGTATTACTCTTCAATAGCCCAGGCTTTATTTGTGTACACATGCAGCCATTACTGTTATTTAACCTGTGCGTTTTTTTCACAAGAACTATTGTGAGCGTGTGTGTGTGTGTGTGGGGAGGGACTTTCCAAAGCAAGTTCAACATTATTAAAGAGCCTCCTGATATCACAAGCGCAGACACTTAGCACCCAGTTAAGAGCTATTTCAGGGACACCTTGTATTTCCTCCGGCAAACAGCGTGTCAGCACCTCTCCGCTATTAGTGCTTCAGTCTGGCCCATTAGCCGCTAACGAGAGGCGGCGAGAACGGGCCTCCGCCTCGGCAAATTACACAAATGTGAAGGTAATCGGCTCCCGGAGTGGGCTACTTGACAACACAGCGGAGGAGCAGGAGGGAGGCGCCGGTGCTCCTCAACATGGATAATGAACGGGAGAATAAAAAAAAGAAGCAATGTGATGGCAAGCAAGGAAACTAAATGTGCAAAATTATGAGTACTGTAAAGGTATGATCAAAAGAGAGAGATGTGGTACTCTGTAAAATTGTTGAAAGAAGTGCATCGGAAAAGTGGTCATGAGCAAGTAAAATGAACTTCACAAATTGCAATTACTGCTCCGTAGTCTACTCGTTTATTGTATCATAAATAGGAGCAATATTTGTTAGCACTAATTTACTTCCATTTCTAAAAAAAATCTTGGAAGCTAAGCAGGATTGGGCCTACAGATCGGAGACCAATTGGGAATACCGAGAGAGCAGCTGTGGCTTAACAAGGGCTGGAAGTGTAATGAACAATGCACGACACAGTCAAGCAACTTTGAGCGTCGGAGCTAATGCGTGCTGATTAATCAACTAGCTTTTTACTGGAAAATGCTGATGTCATTTCAAGGTAAGAAACATTTACACAGCTACATGAGACTGCAAATTGCATCCTGTTGCAGTTTTATAGACCTTTTATTGGAGTCTATACCAATATGCATCAGACCAGCTGCAAACCTCAAACAGTTACTTAAATACGCGTACAACTTTTTTTTTAATCTGGCAGTGTATTATTATATATTATGTTTTGTTGTGCGAATCAACATAGTCACGCACTAAACCATCATGACAATAAAGCACAAGAAATTAAAAAGTTTACGGGGTGTATGAGCGGTTGTCCAGGCGACTTTTTGAAAACATTTGCTATAATTTGAAAGCTTTCGTCATAACAGGATCAGTTGTTTTTGCCTTCTGGATAGTTACCATACATTTCCAATCTTTAGATTTGTAAACACGTTCACACTTCATGCTTGCACAAAAGCAGGCCTTGAGATCTACCACACCAGACAAGACCCCAGGTGTAGACTGTGCAAAGAGGCCACTGAGACAATCCAGCACATAACTGCAGGGTGTAAGATGCTGGCAGGGAAAGCTTACATGGAGCTCCATAACCAAGTGGCTGGCACACTATTGAAGTAACTTGAGATATGCGATACCACTGTGTAAAATCGCGATAACGATATTATTGTGATATTTCACTAAACCATTTCAACACAATATGTTCCATTCAACACAAATTATAAGTAACTCGTTTTTTCAGCAACAAGACTAAAATTGAACTAAAATAGGACTAAACTAAAACTTTAACTAGAACTGTTACATATTTACAAATTCAGTGCATTTTTAAGGCTGAGTTTGCAAAGAAATGTGTCGATTTGTGGCATCTCGTGATGCAGATATATTGCATCATCTAATATTGCGGTACGATATTTTTTGCAATATATTGTGCAGCCTTAATCTGTGCAGAGTATGGGCTGGAAACCCCAAGGTCAAAGTGGGAAACACCTCCAAAGGTGGTAGAGAATGACCGAGATCCTGTGGGACTTTCAGATACAGACGGACTGAATTGTAATGGCGAACCAGCCGGACATTGTGGTGGTGGACAAAGAGCAGAGGAAAGCCGTTGTGGTTGACATAGCAATACCAAGTGACTGCAACATTAGGAAAAAGGAACACGAGAAACTAGGGAAATACCAGGGGCCGGGAGGGCTTTTTAGAATAATAATAATGACTATCTGTATTTGTCAGGCTAGGGTGAAGGTGGATGTTGTGCAGTAGGGAGGTGACTTACTGATGGGAGAGGCGGTTTTCTGGTTGGCCCCCCTGCAGTTGGTGGTCTTGTTCTGCAGCGGTGGTACAGGCTTGTAGGATTGTCCCGTGGCGCGGTACATGGCCTGCACCCACAGCACCCTGTCCTGTTCGTCGTCACAGGCGAATATCACCAGCTCCCCCTCTCGAACTGCGTTAAAGAACACCCGCCCTCCCTGAAGACCTGAACAAGACGCAGAGGAAGAACAGGTTTGAGACACAGTTCCAGATCTAATTTTTACTTAAATAATGTCCTAAATTATGTGTTTTTCAGTCTCTATTAACTAATGCGTACCAATGAAATGTAATTTCATTGAAACAAGCTACACACAAAGGCTACTAAATTGCGATCATGGCAGGTTATAGCACAAGGTTGAGCACTGCCATGAACAAAACAAGTCTGGTCAAGATGAGAAAAAGAAAGATGAAATATGCAGGATTACAGACAAACGCACGAATGGAACACCTGTTGGAAAATGTTATACTGATCTCAAACATTTATATTTACTTCAGTCTTGAATTACTTTCTTACTGCAGCCTTTAGGCTGGGATTTCCTCTGGTTTAGACGTGGTTTACTACTAGCCTGGCCAACCAGATAGTCTTCAAAGTCTTCAAAGACAATAATGTAATACCTCATACTCAAGCAGTGGTGGTCAAAGTACTCAATCAGAAAGTGGAAATTATTTGGTATTAGCACAGTTCCAGAAGCTTCTTCATACGGAAAGAGAGTAGGAGTGGCTGGCTGGTCCGAGGAGTTTACACTTGAGTCATTTAAAGCAGGTTTAGGCCCCTTATAGTTCCATTTTAGACTTGATTTGGTCCATATTTAATCTTGTTTAATGCTGGTGGTACTTAGAAAGTTTTTTAATGGTGTACGTTGAGGGAAAACTTTGAGCACCGCTGATTTCGCTCATTATGTCCATGCAGCTTGAAAAGGAATGTCAAAGATTTTCAGGGGCATTTGCTTTCGGTTCAGATCAAAGAGGTTGGCACATTTGAAGTTATTTAAAATCATGTTCTGTAAATTTACAAGGGATATTTTCAATGAATAAAAGTGAATCCAACGAAAATTCCAGATTCAAACTTAACATTTTGTAAAGAGGGAAAGGTAATCAAAATCATAAAACAACTATGCAACTATGGACATAAAGCGGGGGCGCACTCTTGACAGTGGCCATACACACATGTCTAACTCCCGCCCCTGTCCTCTGGCATTAACTCGATTGGTGACAATGCAACAGAAATGTTAGCTTTTCAAAGTGTCAGGCTGTCTCTGGGGAGGAGTTACCAGGCTGCGGGTCACAGTAGTCCACAGTGTACCCCTCCAACTGCATCAGCTCCTGCGGCTCAGCTTTCTTCTCCCTGTAGCTGCTCATGGCAAATGTGTACTGGCTCACCTGAGAGAGTACACAACAGACAAGAGGAACTGTTTGGTGGAAAGAGAAGCATAAACATAGATCTGACTAGCCTCAACATCAATAAAATAAAATAAAATACAGTGGGAGGCAAAAGTATGTGAACCCTTTGGAATCTCTCCTGTGAATGTTTGCATGCTATGGCCACTGAAAAATATGATAACATGTAATTGGTTGGGTGGTAATAGTTCAAGCAGACACAGTTTACTTATTCTGATTTTATAAAGATCAGACCATATTTTATGACCAATTTAGGCAGAAAAGTACTGTAAGAAATTCCAAAGCGTTCACATACTTTTCCCTCCCACTGTAAATTGACACTTTTTTCAATAAAGGCAATAAAATAAAAAGTCAAACTTAAAACTGTGCATATTTAAAAAAAATGTTGGCATAATAACCTGTACGAGCACAAAATATCTTCGTTTCCAGCGTTTCCAAACCCTCTGACCCAACGCGTAGAGATATCTGCAAAACACAAAAGCACAAAGTGGCTTAATTCTCAGAACCTACTTTTCTCCATAAACACAGACCACTTCAACTTAAACAACTGTTTCTGCATAATTTAATTTTCAGTCATTTCTCTTTTTGAGTTACATTTTAATTTAAGTTGGACAATTCAGTTCAAACCAAACTCATAGAGTGCCTGCTGGAATTAGCCATGCTGTTACATGAGTGGTTAGGCTCTTTTTTCCCCGCCAATAACAATGTTCCTGGGTCTCATTTATGAATCTGTAAATGAGATTCTGACAAAGAGTTTATACAGACAAAACCCAAAGTTCATATACAGTGAAAAATTTGGATTTATAAACCCCTCCATAAGAACACTATCCCTGCCGCCTCATCTCTGAATGGGACTTGAACATGTCCTGTACACAAACCTAGTAGTTGCTCAAATCTTTGTCCAGTGATTTTTTTTTCATGAGAGCAGTGACTATGCTTGGATCAATCCTTCTTTCTGATCAAAATACTCCAATCCCACTGCCTATGAATGCAAAATACTCTCATGACAAGATCATCACCAAGATCTTGATGACAGGAGAGTTGACAATGGGTCCCCACTATCCTAACTATTAACGCACTGGACATTTCTTTATAAAATTTTAGCTGTCTTTCTTTGATGTTTTCTCTGTTTGATGCCACTGATTTGACCCTTTTCAAGCAGAATAAAAACATATTTTCCACAGAATTCAAACTTACTAATTGCAGGAGTTGGGGTTAAATAACTATTTGCTACCTGAAAGATAACCGCTCTTGCAGTAAATGTCCAATATGAGACTCTAACCTATTTGCTTCGTTAAATCAAGGATGAGTAGCATTACCTGAGGTGTCCCCCAGGGGTCAGTATTGGGACCAAAACTAAATGACCTTTGTCATATCTCAACTAAATTTAGTTTAGTTGAGATATCACAAAGGTCATTTTATACTTTTTGCGGACAACACAACAATCTTGGGTACGGGTAAAGAAAGATCTACAACTACTTGTGACTGAAATCACCTCAGAACTTTCCAAACTTAGAGAGTGGTTCAGCATAAATGAACTATCCCTAAAAATTACAAAAACAAAAATGATGATGTTTGGGAAACGAATAGGGGGAGAACAAGTCCAAATATTAATTAATGATGTTAAAATTGATTGAGTATCTCAATACAAATTTCTGGGTGTAACTCTGAGTCACAACTTGAGTTGGAGATCTCAAATAGCAAATATCAGGTCAAAATGGCCAAAGCCATTGCCCTAATGTAGATTTTGACTGAATCAAAAAATTCTATACATCCTGTACTGTGCACTTGTCCTTCCTTACATGAACTATTGCACTGAGGTCTGGGGAAACACCTATAAGACCCAGCTGATGACTGTCTATAGACTTAAAAAAAGAGCCATTAGAATTGTGAACCATGTTGGTTTCAGGGACCACACAAATGCACTGTTCCTAAGATCGCACATTCTGAAACTCGAAGACTTCGTCAAATTTAAAACACTATTAATAGCATATAAAGCAAGACATAATTTACTTCCTAGCCACATCCAAAAAATGTATAATGTTATAATAACAGAGATGGGAAATACAATTTAAGAGGACCACTCATTCTAAAGGTACAGTGGGTTCGTACCCGTAGTGGTGTGACCATAGACTGTTAAAAAGAATAGACAGCTCCTCACTCCTCCCCGTTTACCACAATGACCACGTTCGAGGGGGAAATCATGGCGGATTTACAGACTCCTCCTCCCCAGCTCTGACGAAGCATGTTCCTAATAAGGGCAAAAGGGCGGAATCTCACTGTAGACTCGGCCCTTGCGTGACGTGTAGCTCGCGCAGCTCCAATGCCAACAGTCTGACCTCCGTTAAGTAGGAGATTAAAAAAAAAAGTATTTCGAAAACCAGCCTGGTTTCTATTTTTTTGACTAACCCAGCGTTATCTCAGGAGGAATATGTAGCCATATTAAGTGTTGAAAAAATTGAAACCAGGCATTAAAGTTGTTTTTAACGTGTTCTTTTTTTGAATTACTTCAATTGGAGATGTGTCAAATTGTACAATTGAGAGAAAGTAACAGACCTTGTTCATGTTGTTATTGATATTGCCGCTCAATATAATTAGAAGTAAACTAATCCAATCCAATCCACTTTATCTCTATAGCACATTTAAACTAGGGTAGGTGAGGTGTAGATCTGCTGGTCTGAGAGGTCCCTCCTCCCAGTCAAGCAGACTCATAAAACCTCATGTCTTAACGCATCACACAGCATAGGATGCAAACCTCAACAACACAGTCAACTAGTTAGTAGCCCCAACCAACAGGCCCTCGCCTGTTGGTTGGGGCTACTGCCATCTCTCAACTGGCCCACTCCACACCCCGGCTTTTTAACGCACCTCACTATATAGGGCAAAAAATAAACAATAAACACAACAACAACAAAATATCGTAGTGGCGATAGTAATGACTTATCAAGGTCTTTGTGTTTAGCCAAAAAGATTCCATTATTAAATATGCCCGTATAATATTAAAATATTATATTCGTGATATCCATGATGATAATGAAAATGTAATAAAAATGAAACTAATAATTGTAATAATAATAATTGTAATAATAATAATAATAATAAAATAATAATAATTAATACTAAATGCATTGTTTTGGTTGATCATAATCCTTATTTTGATATTTGCAATTGCATAAATATAATTCATAAACAGGTGCATGCACATAATTGTGTGTGTATGTGCCTGGGTATGGAAAATCGAACACATGAAATTCTTATTCTCTTGTTACGCATGCGGCTGTTGACTGTGCATGCGCCTTATTATTATTATTATGACGTTACTTAGTCAAACTGTTGTTAAGATGATGTTATTAATGTAAATAATTCCTTCCCATGGGAAATGTAAGCAAAGGAGTACATGCGTTCTAGTCACGTAATCTAATTTTCTTCTGATGTAAATGCCTTTTGAGGACACTTGTTTACTTAAGGAATAGACACATGTTCTTCTTTGTTGTGGATACAGTCCTCACGTATTACTGTGAAATGTAAATGTTTATTATGTCGAATGTGGGGTAGGCGCTCATAAGCTTCTTGCTTCAGCCTACTCCTTTTGAGCATCTGTGACTGTTTAATGTGTATTTTGTAAATTTGGAAAATGCAAGCTGCTCAAATAAACAAACAAACAAATCCAGGTAGCTACTTCTCTTAAGGCCCCTCACCTTCCACTTTTTTGAGATAGAAATTAAGGCTAGAACTAATTGCCATATTTCTGACAAGTGTTGCTGTTAGAGGATAACATTAAATTGCTATTTATCATACTGGGTTAAGCTGTAAAGTCGTACTATCTCTGTCATAACCTTGACGGTGGTGCTCAGGCGCCCACTCTCAGCCACTGAATGTTTTGCTTGCATATCAGTATGACGCTCTTAGACGGTATTTATCTCTCTTCTGTGGAAGCATAGACAGACTTGAATGGTAGGACTAGCGCAATGTCTCGAGTTCATGTCTCCGGGTCCCGTAACGATGGTAAATAAACTTCTCCTGTATAAAGACATCCTGACTGCTGCCTATTCTTCATCAATCCTCTCGAACATCATTGTTATTTCTCTAACAGTTGCGACTGGGATAAGATTTGCGATTTCTCTTTTAAAAACAGTATTCTGCCAGTCGAAACCCTGCTCCTTTCCCCCCCCCCTTCGCTCAAACGCTACAAGCTAAAAGAGCACAAAGTGATTGGTCAGTGGCTGCGTCTCCGTGTCCGTTGAATGGGAGAGATGGGGAGGATGACCAGCGCGTGGCCTTTTCCAATCAATGCATGCTCCCGGTGGCTCCTGAAAGCGTGGGACACACACAAGTGCAAGTGCAGAAAAAAAAAATCAATGTGCTCAGAGCGCTCCCTTTAGCCCCCCGTTTTTGACGCAGGACGGGCCCAGTCAAGGCCGCCGCGTCTGGGCGGGAGTAAGTGGGACAGTCTGTGGTAGCGCGAGGGTGACAGCGGCAGCTCTTAAGAGAACCGTGCATAAGGCCTGTGAGGAGAACCGCAGCTGAAATCACCGTTTGGAATTGCAATTACCAAAAGCTGCAATATTTAGGTCAGATCATATTGTGTATAAAAGCTGATAATCATGTTGACAGTATTCTGATTCACTTAGCAATTTTGATCTTCTTCAAATGTTAATGCTACTGGACAAGAAAATGTGCACTGTGAAATGGAAGCAATCCACTTCAAGACAAAAAACAGAAAGCTAATCAGAATTCAATTAAACTTGGCACGTTTGGATTTAGCAATGAATCATTGAAATGGAAAAAATTATGACATCACTTCTTACGCTTTTTAGTCCACTCCAAAATGAATATGAAGTGCACACATGACAGTATTTGCTTAAAAAAAGGTTTTCAATTATTTTGAAAGCCATCATTATTGTTTTTTTTTACTCAACTAAAAGTGAAAAAGCTGTATGTATTTATTTTATTTGAGACGGCAGGTTTTAAAATACCATAATTTATTAGTAATTTCTACTTCATTTTACATATCAGATTTAGGGCCCTAGTTCTCTAACACAGGATATTTCAAATGGTTAATATGGTGCAACATGCCAACACAATTGTGTATTTTACTTTTCAGCTTGCGCTCACTATTTTGATAAATGACTCCCAAGTGTATAGTATTCTTGTGTCTTCAAAAGCTGTCTGATACATATACCAGATATTCTACTAAAATCAAATCGGATTTTCAAGAAGGCTCGTAGGCCTTTTTACGGTTAATGGATCCGCGACTAGCCTTGACATTTTCATTCAGAATTTAAAATCACTCTTAACCAACACTGTGTAATTTTGCCTCATTGTAGTTCAGACCAACAAAAGTAACTTCTGAATCCTTGCTGAACCTTGGCTGCATCACTTATCATTTCTGAGTTCAAAAATGAGTTGCGCTTTTTCTTTTTCTGACATCAGTAATTTGAGCAAAAGGGTTGTCTGTTTGAATATTTATTCACTGATATTATATTTTGTTCACGTCACAGGTTAAAGCAAAAGCACACAGAGTTTGCATTAAAGATGAGCTTGAATATAATATCTCAATCAAGGCCATGGTATTTATTTAAAAAAATAATCTTACAGAGAGTTGACTAGAAAATGGCAGATTGTGAGTTTGCTTTAAATAAAGACAGAGATGGATTTTATTCAGGATAAAGTCAAGCTTCAGCTCCTGTTAAAGAATGTCTGATGAAGGACTCTTAGTCCGAAACGTTACAGCGTGGTGTGAATACACATTAACATTTTGGGAGCTAAAACGCAGTTGTGCGGGTTTTATTCTTCTTGCATTTGTTGCCTCTTTTTTGATCCAGCACACTGCTCAGAAAGGGATGTGCATGTTTTTTTGATTGTGCAACAAAGAATGTAACACTGACACCTAGTGGACACAAGCATGAACAACTATTTTCTGACAGCCTAACGTAACCCCTTAAACCCCCGCCTAAACCAAGCACCTTTTCTCCAGTTCGGCTTTACCTAAATCTAAAACCTTCTTGAAAAAAGCGTCAAAACAGCCACGAAAACGAGACGAGAACAAGGGTGAAAACGCAGCAAATAAGCAACAAAAGACTAACAGAAAAGTGACAAAAATGTGTGACAAAAAAGCCACAAATAGGTGACAAAAACACCACAAAAGGGCTACAAAAGTGTAACAAAAAAGTGACAAAAAGCAACAAAAACGACACAAAAGAGCAACTGAAGATTGACAAAAGCGTAACAGAAAAGTGACAAAAAGGTAACAAAAATGTGATGAAAAAGTGACAAGAATGCACCAAAAAAGAAATGAAAAGAAATGTAAAATATAGCCGCAAGCGGCAATTATCGGCCCTCGCCGACCGCCCTGCCTAAAACAAGCCCTGCCTTTTGTCTCCCTCAATCTAAAATTATGGTATTGCTACTGCCTTTATGTTTGTTTTTAATTTTTTTCCCTAGGGTCTTAGTTTTAGGATTTTTGGAATGCGCTAACGCGCACTCCGTGCTCAATTTTGACATTATACAGAGAAAAATTAGTATGAATTTGTATCACACTATATCTGCAAACTGAAGCATATTTTTACATTTTACTTAGGGCTGCGGCACAAAGGTTATCCAAGTACTTTGGATAACCTTTGGTTCCTCACTTCTCGCTGAATTATGGAGTTTAACATTTTTCCATCAGAATAAAATGAGACGTTCTGGTCATCGCTACGGCAACACCGTGAAAAATATGGCATAGGTGTGATTGACTTTCTGATCGGAACGACCAAATAGAATTTTGTGCCATATTGTGCCGAAAAATCTCAAAATACTTCGTACAGTTTGCGGCTTCGCCGCATAAAAACCATAAAACTTAGAAAAGTAATTTGGATAACTTTTAAAGTTCTACTTCTCAAGATTATTTTCCACCCAAAATTAGCTTGTTCCGATAAACGCTCTAGGAGAAGATAGATTTTGTACGAAGTGAAAAATAAAGACGGAATCCCGCTTGGCGGGCTTTCATCCAAAACGACACCCAATACGGCGTTGCCATAATAATATTTTTTGCTCAACTTGTCATGATGCACGTCTGTACCGATTTTTATGATTCTACGACAAACTTCATTTTTGGCCACTATTTTGAAATTCAAAATTTGGAAATAGTCAAAAGTTGCGTCGGATCGGGTTTGAATTTTGGGCCAAAATCTGTGACTTTTCGTCGATGTTCACTGGGTGAAAATTGCGACAAATTGCGAAAGAAAGAAAGAAAGAAAGAAAGAAAGAAAGAAAGAAGAGGAGTGTGTTAGTGAGTGTTTGAGAGGAGGGGAGTGCTTCGCGCTCGTTTTGTTTGTCCAATTACAATGTTCGTTTTCTGATACATGTGCACGACGAGAGGAGTGCGTTAGTGCATGTTTGAGAGGAGGCGAGCGCTTCGGGAAAGAGAACAGGGAAAGATAATGAGGTCGGGGAGAGAGAGAAAGGTGTTGAAAAACTTGCAGCCACCGCCCGTGTGCGACTCTACAAATGTATACTCATCCATGAATGTAATCAGCGCATCTCTAGCTTTAAGTCATTTTTATTTGAGAACAATCCGATATGTTCGGTTTTATGGTTAGATAGAGTTACGCTGGGTTTGTGGAGTGAAAAGTAAACGATGCGATCACACGCGCTGGGCGGCGTTACGTCGCCTTTTGTTGGCCTTTTCCTCATGTGTATGAGCTCATTAAAACAGCAACAAAAGCAGTACAAGAGAAGTCCTGCTAAAGTTTGGACTTCAGTGATGTCTGGAGTCTGTATCCCGCCGGCTTTGTGTCTGCATACCCCCCAGAAAGTGGGTACACGTAGTTGCGCCCCTGCATGGTGTGGACAACTTAACAAGCCTGTCTGAGCCACTGTGCACTTCTTTGTAGTTAGACTGTGGCGCCCTCTGCTGGAACACAGAAAGAAGCGCTGAACGCCACCAGACAGTCATTCCAGATGTTTGCCATTTCAGCATATTAAAAGAAAAGGGAAGGTGTAATTTATCAAACTTTTATATCCTAACACCAAGCTGTTATAATCAATTATCTCTCCTGCAAAGATTAGATGTGTATAAAAATAAATTAATTAAAAACAACAAGTATTATTTAAAGCATATGATAAAAAAAAAAGACTCAGAGGTATTATTAATTATAGGATTATAGTCTTTTTTCACCGACGTGTTTCAAACAGGTTTTGTAAAGTCCTATTGTATTTATCCTCCTTATCCAGAAGAGGGAGCTGTCTGTCCACACAGTTCAGCCAAGGCAAACTTACCAGAAAGTCACACTCCAATGACATGCAACATTGAATTTCTCATTTCATTTTCAAAGATGCAGAGATGATTAAGGTTATACATATAAAGAACAAAAAAAAGTGAAGTGGTCCAAAATGAGATATCCAAAAGTCCATCATTTGGGTAGAGTATTCAATTAAATGATATGCGATATGGATTCTTTCTGTTCAGATTGTTCAGAGTTCATTTCTTGTTAAAACTCACCCACTGTGCTTCATGTTGGGCGGCTTGTCCATGCGAACGGCCAGTTTGATCTTCAGCTCTGTATCCTGACTGTTTTTAGCGACCGACATTCGATGGAACTCTGCTTGTTTCGGCCCGTTAGTGGTGGGGTTCAGGATCACCTGTAGGGAGGGGCAGGGAGGTCATAGAGGAGTCAAATTCAAGCTACTGTCTGTTGCTGTGAATGGACGGCGATGCATATTCACACGCACATTTGAAACTGACATCAGCACACAGTGTAGAATGAACCCAGACCTATTCACCACAACTACCTCTAAAATCCTGCACTGTCATTCAAAAAGGTGTTAATTCGGGTCAGAAATGCCATCATGCACGAGCTTAATATAGAAGAGTAAGACCTGAGGTGGCAGTAGTGAGTATAAAAATGACCAAATTGCATCTAGTCCCTTTAAGTTTGATCTAATCTTTCAATAACATGCTTGCAGAACCACTGGTTCTCCAACTTATCATTATGAAGGAATCAAAGAGCTCTCCGCAGAGAAAATTGGACTTAACCACTAGGACTGGGACTAAATATCGTATTGCAATATTTTTTGCTGCAATACCAAGTATTGATACTTTATCAAGTAACACAATACTTTCAATAGTTGCACTCCTTTGTTTTCCAGTAACATTTACACAGTACTATGTTACATTTTGTGTTAATGCACTTTTCAATCTTAATATGTCAAATAGCATTTAGTTTATAAACACATGACTGTTTTCTTTTAACACATTTTAAGGTAAACATATTGCTTATCATAATTACTTTCTGTATCACAATACGTATCGGATCGGCCCCCGACTATCGTGATACGTATCAATCGGCCCTTGAGTATTGTGACAAAAGTGTACTGTCCCAGCAATAATAACCAATACTGGTTCTAAACAAGGACTAACCAAAAAGAAGACAAAAGCATGAATTCAATACATTAAACAAAGATTAAAAGGGAAGGGAAGGGAATCTTATTTGTATAGTGCTTTTTATATGACACAAGTCACACCCAAAGCGCTTCACACATGAAAGGGAGGGGGTTCATTCACTCCATGCTGATGGTGGTAAGCTACATTTTGTAGCCACAGTTTCCCCTGGGGTAGACTGACAGAAGCAAGGCTGCACACATCTGCGCCAACGGTCCCTCCGACCACCACTAACCACTCACGCATAGGCATTGGGTGAAGTGTCTTGCCCAAGGACACAACGACGGGATTCGAACCCCTGACCTTCCGATCATGAGACGACCCGCTCTACCATCTGCGCCACTGTCGCAGAGAAGGTACCACCAAGGTACCACCATTGATGCCCGATATAGGTTTAGTTAGTTATATGCATTTAAAGGTCCCACAGAGATGGGATATCACCTTATTTACAGACAACACAATTTTGAAAATAATAGCAGCCTTTACCAGGTAATAATTGCAACCATTCAAATTGCAATTTCAACCAGGTAGCGATTAATCAAGCAGCCCTATTCCACACGCTTTTCTGGTCAATAAACAGGAAGTGCACTGACCCGCCCCAGCTCCTTGTCCTCCAGTGCCAGGACCCCGGTGCTCTCCGTGAACAGCTTCACTTTAACAGAGGGCAGAGGGTGAGTGGTCACAAAGTCTCCCTGAGTGCCCCACCTGAAAACACACAGCGGCGAGAAGCAGTGAAGCAGAGAAGCAGAGAAGAGTGAGTTCAGACAGAGTTTTCAGGCTACTGTCAATCATTTCCTTTATAGAGCAGTCTCAGTCCCAGGCATGTCGACGTTACTTGAAATTCTCTACTACGAAACCGTCATAAAAGTGTATCTGTCGTTTATTCCATCCATTGCCCGTGACACAGACGCCTGAGACAGAGTAGATTTGACAATTGACTGTGCATAACTTCAAATCATAACGCCACCCAAGAAGTGACTTCCTGTTTCATTCCAGCACGCCAAAATAAAAGCACACAGCTCGTCTCATTGATTAGTTCAGCGGGTACTTGCAACATTACAAGAATATAATTAAATACACACATTTTAAGTGTTTTATGTGTTAATGGTTAGGCAGAAAGAAAGTTGAACTCATGAACTGCTGAAATAATGAATAAAATGGTGCTTTTATTTGGTGTGCTGGATCGAAACAGGAAGTCAGTTCTTGGGCGGCGTTGTTATGATTTGAAGTTATGCACAGAGTCAATTTGTTTGTGAAGGGGTTTTCATTGACGTGGATGGATGGAACCTCATTTTTACTTATCGTTTATCAATAAACAACCCCACAAAAAATAGTGTGCGTTGTTGTACAATGGGGGGTCCCGTTCGTAATGAGTCTGGCCTTTCCGTCTTCGCACCAAAACGCAGCCAATTAAGAGGTACTCCACGACATCCGGCGACCCGAACAATCACCGCGAATCCAGCTGACCTTCTCTCTATAATTAGCCCGCTCTCCCGCACCTCACGACGGGCCGAACGCCGGAGTGGTTAGCGGTGATTACAAGGGCGACGTGATTAGCGCTGATTTCGTCACCGTCCCAGAGCACTGATGGAGCACGGCCGTTACGACTTTAATCATGGGAAACCTCCTGATGGAAACGGCGCCTTAATTAAGAAGGACAGAGGTATGCGAGCAGCATGGCCGTCGACCGACCGCCTAGGGACCTACATCACACACGGAGGGAGCTCAATATGGAGGGGAGACGAGAGCAGTGACTTGACATAAAAAGCTACCCATTTGACACAAAGGTTGGTAAACAAAAGCTCGAAGTTTTTTAATTGAACTTCAGAAACAAACAGATTTAAAGCACATGGTTGTAGATTAAAATTGGATTATTGCTATATTCTGGTACAATTAGGCCTAATGTAGCGTAAAATAGGACCTTTATATGGTTTTGGTAGAACTAGACGTCTGGGATTTCCGGCTCCGTGGAATGGATCCCGTATAAATGGAATAAAATGGATGGATGGATACAGTAGATAGAAAGTAGATGGCAGTAGCTGTCGTAGAATATTCCTACTACAGCTACGACAGCCTTCTTACTAGGAATTAATAATTTTATACACTGCCTGACCACAAAAAAAGTGACCAACTGGATTTGACTGACTGTTATGATCTAGGGTTAACACTATGTGCCCAAAGAATGAGATCAGCTGACAACCTGAACATCCTGATTGACCAGGTTATTCCATCTATGCATCTCTTCTTCCCTGGCATATTCCAAGACAATGCCAGGACTCATCTGGCGCACATTGTGAAAGAGCGGTTCAAGGAAACATCATTTATCCATCCTCTTTTTCTTTGATCAGACAGTGGAATTGTAAATGATCTCTTTTACTGTATATAGCACGTTTCTGCCACTAATCAGCACTTAGAGTACATAACAGGATTTAGACAGAAAAGTTGAGAGAGAAAAAAAAAACATGTTTCTGCACCATTTCATTCATCGCCTGCAACGATATGAACAATTTCCCCGTACCCATAACAACGCCTCTTCTATACTTTACAAAACCGACCCGCTCAATCTTCACATCGTTTCTGGCCGAAGATTTCCGTTCTCAAGGTCGAGTCAGCGGAGTCAGTCGACAAAGCCGCGTTAAAAGCCGTCATCATGCAAAGTCTATCATCACCGGAGCGGATGGTGTCGTCGTGGGCAACAGTGCCATCACACCTTGCACCTTGTTACTGTGGAAACGGAGAAAAGCTAAACTCGGGGGGCATTTGAGGGACAAGAGAAAGGGTCACTTGTCATATGTAACATATGGTTCAATGGTATGTGATTTGTGTGAGTGAAGACAGTTAAATACATTGGTTTAGGATGTCTCTGCTGTTTTTGCTCAGACAACTTTTATATGCTGTGGCTGCAGCAATCTTGTGACAGAGGGTGAGAAGATCTATGTTGCTGGGTCAATCTGTCAGGAGACAAAGGTGACTGCAAAGTGGCTTCCTGTGGATCCTTTCCTCCAAACTGTGAGCTAGGAATTTGGTCGGGAGTAGCAAGCTGGAGGATTACCTACTGTGCCTGTTTTAGGGTGGTTTTAAAGAAGGGTATCATGCTTTTTTGCAGGTATTTGATAATATTCTACTATACATCATTATCACCATATTACACTTTGTTGTTTAGAGCATGTCATATTAACCTTTTACAGCTGGAACAAAATATCCTGTAGTTTTACTTCTTAATGTTTAAGAGATTTCCCCTTAAGCCCCTACTACCCCCCTCCTTTTGCTCCCCGAGCCACTGGAGAAGATCCAAAGAGAAGATCCAAACACAGCTCCAGCAATGTTTTTGATGCGAAAACTCCCCTTTAAGCATGTTAAGTCCCATTTGCATTAGCCCGGCATTATGTAATAACCAGTGTTGGTGGTAACGCGCTACTTAGTAAGGCGTTAGAGTACTCAGATTACGTTTTCCAAATCATGAGTAAAGTAACGCGTTAGATTCTTTTTCAAATCAGCAATGCATTAGTTTCCCTCAGCTCCTTTCTTCCACGGCTGCTGTGCTGCTCCCTCGTGCGGACTGTGTCCTGTGAAAAAAATGATAGACAAATGTAGGCTATACAGTATATAGATGTTTATTATTGGTAAAGCATTGAGTACTCTAACATGTTACCAATATACCTTCTTAATAAAGTAGCATAGTAACGTAACGTGCTACTTTTCCAGAGGAGAAATGAGCAAATTTAAAAGGTTACTTTTAAAAGTACCTTTACCCAACACTGGTAATAACAAAAAGTAGTTGTTTTTACTTCATTGTATAACAAAACTTTATTACATTTAATAAAACATGTAGGAAAAATGATTAGGTTCTGATGTTGTCATAAGACAGTTTTGCGTTCCGCCTCTCCGACTCAAAGCTTCCTATATATTTAACTCAGAGAATTGATTGCAAAGCATTTCAGCTGAATGTAGACTTGCCTGTCCTAGTTGTTGGTTTGATGCTACAATTGAACCTGATCCAAGTGCATTTCTTCAACATGGCATCATACAATTTCCTCCCACGAGTTGCAACGTTGGAGCTATAATTTAAATCAGTCTTGAAACGTTTGTGTTGATTTTCAATAGCACAGCACTGCTTTCTCCTGTACTTTACCACTTACTGTGCAATTTAGCCTTGTGCAAAGAGGAAGAAGTAGAAAATCGCTGCCCAGGAACTTGAGTGGATTTTTTTTGTTGCTCTTAAGAGAAAAAGCTGGGCCGGAAATTCACAACTAGGCCAGGTAAAAATCTTTGAACTTGCAACTACACAAACTCCATCGCTGGTGAATGCACCACTTATAACAGCAAATATGACTATGGCCCTGTTGGACACTCAGTGCTTAGATTTGTTGTGCTGAGCACGGACAGGCCAACATCAAAAATACACAAAAGTCTACACTTTTAAGGTCCTTTTATACACCTACAATCTGCCACACTTTTGAAATGAGGAGCACTTTTGTTACCAGCACTTCTAAATGATGAACAAACCCTCTGGATGTGACATGGAGTCGTGTGAGGCATTAGTCATAAAGATTTCCAACCGATACAAGTCAAATCCTTTTCATTTTTTCCTGTAAATACAAATTGGTCTTTTTAAGGTTTGTTTTAAAGAAATACATCAAATCTAAAAAGCACTACAATTGCACATGAACGCACAGACTTGCCATGACGGATGGACAGTAGTGGCTCAGTGGTTAGAGCACCCGTCCAAAACCAACATTTGGCGTTTTGATTCCAGTTTTCACCTGTGCCTATTGTTGCTGTGGTCTTGGCCAAGACACTTCACCCACTTGTCAAAGTATGAGAACAACAATAAAGTGTTGGTTGGTATTTGTTTCTTACAAATGTTTTTACAAACAATATGTGTTCTTCATCATTTATTTTATGGTAAACCTGACCGTAACCCGCTCCCTCTTAAACAGCAGCCTCTTCTGGTTTACCGTTGCCATGGTGCATCCTCTATTCTGGGCTCCGCTAGTCGTGGGTATGGCTTTTTGTTAAACAGAAGGTGAATGAACAATGGGTCAAGAAACTTGACCCTAAACCAGTGTCCTGAAACCCAAACCTCCTCAATTTCTCTCTGAGAGGAGCTTAACTCTGGGTTTATCTTTGTGAAAGAGACCCCTGCTTTTAATGTGTAATACTTGTCTGTTTTACTACCAGAGATAATACAGAAGTGGCAAATGAATTAATAATGCGAATCTGGAAAAGTGCTAAGAAGAATACATTAAAACATCAGCATATCTGTACTTAAAGCAATATGGCTACTAATTAACCTTTCAGAACTGACTGCAGGAAATGGACAGCTCCGGTAGTTTGAGGAAGCAGTATCTCCTCTCAGTCTCAGCAGGACTGAGTCTGAAGCAGTGGGAGAGTGAAGCGAGTTGGAGACGAGGCCACAGCCTCACAGACTCCTGGTGCTTTATATAACAGCCCTGTCTTCAGCTGAGACTGCAACTCTAGACTCACTCGTGTCGCAGGATGATGGAGAGACTTCCGTCGTTACATAAGATACTGTATACTTCTCAGTCTGGCGTACAGGAGGCCAATGCTTTTAAAGGAACTGTGAAAATAATTATGTTAAAATGGCATTTCAATCTCACCTGATGTGGTACAACTTCAAATGTCAGAGCAAGTTCATTATGTGAAGTGTTCTGGAGAAGTCATTAAGTCGTTATTTTTTGCAGTTTTAAGCAGAAGGGCATACCATGCAAAACTAACTGGAATAAAAAATTATGAAGATTTGCTACAACCACTACTTCCTGTTCCTCCAACTACTACAACAGCAGCTACTGCTGCGGACGGTGGCAAATGTCATGTGCCTGACACTCGGAGAACACCTGGTAATAAGAAAAGATGCTATCTTTGGCCATCTTGAAATGAGTGTTTTCACGCCTGCAAGTCCAAACCAAGGTACAAGTATCCTTCAAACACGACTGACAAACCTACTATGTGAATGAGCAGAGGTGGGAGTAAGTCACTAAATGCAAGTCTCGAGTCAAGTCCAAGTCCCAAGCAAGTCCAAGAAAATTGGTCCTGGGTCAAGTCAAGTCAAGGACTAACTTATGATTTAGCAAATTAGAAAATTTAGGATAATATCAAACTTTTCGAAATCTAATGGATTTGGATTTAAAGTCTAATTAATATTTAATAGCAACAAAATTAAAAATATATACATTTTGAATGCACCAAATCTATGTACAAAATTAGTGGGACTGAATTTTAAGGCAGGGAGCCTGGGGGCCTACTTCAGAAAAATTGTCTGACAAGAGTCTCTTAAACATGAGCTGCTTTTCCATGCAGTCTGAAAGATACATATAAATGTGTTTATTATTGTTAGTATCTGACAGCTTTTCTGTCAGTGGTTCCCCTGTAACACCCCAGCCCCGTATGCTCGGATTTGGCCCTGCTCAAAGCAGAAAGTCCACACAGCCTTCAGTCCCGCTGTCACTGGGCTGTGTGGCTGCGTAAAATAGCTACGAAATGCTGTGTGTGAACGCCTTAAAACAGCAAACCACCCCCAAGATTCACCGCATCATACTTCTGAAGGCAGACAGTCCATTGTTTCTAACGTTGGAAGTCTATGAATCTTCATCTCTTCCCTCACTGTAGAAAACTTTTAATGCATCCAAAGAAACACACATTTCCTCCTGTCTTTTCCCGCTGTATTGATTAGAAGCGCTGTGTACGGAAACTGAAAAAGCATGTGGCAAATCACCATATGTTAACATAGATGCGCTGGTTTTAGGCAATGAACCCTTTTGTCTTTCAACAGTTTCAACTCAAATCAATAATAAATATAATGTTACAGCAAATCATGTTGAGTCATTGGCTTCAAATCCAAGTTAAGTTTCAAGTCACAAACAGGCAAGTCAAGTCTTTTTGGAGCATTGGTCAAGTAAGTCTCAAGTCCCGAAAATTGCAACTCGAGTCTGTCCTACCTCTGTCGATTAGTACAAGCAGGAAAACACACAATGGAGCATCTGTAAGCTCTAAGCACGCCAAGTCCTGCATGTTCCATAGAGAGCTACGAACAAATATCTTCTCCGTTTGTTTCTATCAGACTAACTGGCTGCTCCAATACCAGAGCGCTGCTGATGGTGGACTTTCAGACTGTGAATTCACTTGAGAGAAATATTGCCCGCTGCTTGAAAAGAGTATTTCAAGTATGCCCTTGTTAAATTTAGAAATCAACCGCACAGTACCGTCATGTAAAAAAATCCTTTGAAAATCAGTTTACCCATCACCCCACAGAGTTATACAGACCCCTGCCCTCCCTCTGAAATCAGAACATCAACCTTTAAGTTGCAAGAATGAACTCACTGTGGTCTGGATGCCTCGGCCTGGTCCGTCTGCAGCTTCTCTCCTCCCTCCACCTCCATCGTGCAGTAAACGATTCTGTTGGGAGCCACCGACTTCAAGCCCTGGACCTCCATGATCACTATCTGTAGACGAACAGGGCGGTATGAAACAAGTACAGTTAAGGCGAGACTGCAGGTGAATAGAGCAAAAAAATAAATTAATCTCTCTCGCCTTAACCGAGTGCATTTTCTCCAGTTGGCTTTACCCAAATCTAAAAGCGTGTCGACTGGAGTTTAATAGGCCAGTGTAACGCCTCATTTGAAAGCTAAGACCTACAAAACACATTTTTGTGGCTTTTATTTATTGTGTTTGTGTCACATTTTTGCCTCTTTAATGTTTGCACTTTTGTGGCTTTTTTGGTCACTTTTTCATTGTACTTTAGTCGCTTCTTGTTACATTTTCATCCTCGTTTACGTCTCGTTTTCATCACTATTTAGGGGCTTTTTTCAGATTTAGGTAAAGCCACACAAGAGAAAATGTGCTCGTTTCAGGCAAGAAATAAGAGGTTAAGTTTAGAAGATATCATTTTCAAATAGAAATATGTTTTCTTTTATTTTGTTCCCATAAAAGAATAAGGCATTTTATGCATAAATTCCTAAAGTTGCCTCTATTTCCATCATTGAAATCAACATAATGGATGGATCCAAATTAAGGTTTTAGTTTGTTGATATACCAGTTCCAAATATTTTTCAATAAATAAATGTCATATATCTTGTTTAGTTTTTGAATAAGCAATTTATAAGTGATAGAAATCTGTAAAAAATATGCCTTGTTTTTTTGCGGTTCAAAGCTCACTAGATCAGGTGGTGAATTAGATATTGAAAATCCCTCCAAAAAAACTTCAAAATACTGTTAAGTACAAGACTGGAAAAAACTTTGGAATCTGTAGCAACTAAAGAGAAGGTAGTGTTGTAAAAGTGTAAAGAAAACCTAACTTTGAGAAAACAGCCCTAAAGGTTTGCAACCTCAACTCATGCACCTGTATATTTCTCCTGTTTTTAGCCACGGCTGTCTCCCAATAAGGAAACAACCATATTTGGCATACAGCGTCCTCTTGTTCCCCTGCGGGTACCAAACATGTCAATTTTGTGAATGAATGCATGTAAAAGACAAGCGCTACTCGACAGACCATCATAAAATAGGCATCGCAAAGGATGAGTTTGGTCATTTATTTTTTACTCTGACATTAACCCTAAGATGTTATGGGAGAAATTAAATGCTTTCACTGGTTGAGCAAAAGTCTGTTCAGTGCATAAAGTGATGATATTAGCATTAACCTCAATATTAAAAGACAAAACGACGTCGGACTTGGACAGGATGTCTCCCTCGTCGCCCATGTCCAGGAAGGAGTTGTTGAGCGAGGAGCGTTTGAGCTTCTGCTTGAAGTCGGGGCCTCCTTTAGACACGGGTAAACTCTCCAGATTGGCCATGAGCAGGTTGACAGAAGACCGCAGCTCCTCCACGTACAGCGCCTCCATGTCAGGGGAGGTGAGCTTAGGATACCGCCGCTCCTGCAGGTGAGACACAGCCAAGATCAATATTAGCTTTGCGACTTGGTGGCACAGACTGTCTAATGATATTTCTTCTATCTGCCAAAGACTTTGGAAAATGTATTGGTACGTTAAATCATATTCATGGTGAAAGTGAGGCAACAAACTTGACACTGCAATGCTGCAACTTGAGTTACAATGTTCATTCGCTTAATGCTTAACCCTTACTTGTTACTTTCCACCAAAAAAGATTCCTGTTTTGAAATAAAGTAAGTAAAGTAAAGTGTCTTGTTTTCCATGATGCAATTGTAAAACAAATATATAAATTGCACAACTAATATATCAGATGACTTGTAGATTTAAAGGTGCATTATGGAACTTTAACATGAAAAAATATATATATAGTGTGCATTTGACATTTTGAGGGACACTCGTACAACACATTTTGAGTGTTGTACAAGTGGTCAGCATGGCGCCTTTACTTTCAATTACAGAGGTCTCTATGATGCTTCAGGATCAATTGTTTTTAGTTTCTGGTAGGTTGTCACTGCTGACGGACCATCTCCATGGTTACCATCCACTCCATCCAGAGAACCGACCAGAAACCCTGAAAAACTATTGATCCTGGAGCATTGTAGAGGCCACCGTGATCAAAAGTAAAGGTGCCATGCTATTACGCACAAATATCAGAGTCCATTATTGTTTATGTTTTCATCAAACTTACTTACTTAAGTATAATCATTATAAAGCAAAGCTACTCTCACTGAGAAAATATTCTGGTATCTCTATCCACTTCAGAACATACTGTACTTGAAATTGAATTGGCCATTCGATTTCAGAGTCCAAACTGTCTCGTTTCCACTCTTACCCTGGCGATCTTCTCTGCGAGCTGCAGCCTCCCGTCCAGCTCCCGTCTGATCTGAGCCGCCTGCTCGTCCACGTTATCCAACTGAGACACAGAGAGACGGAGGTCAGGGCAGGGCAGCCACTCAGAAAAATCAATACCCTCATCAACGGCAAAAAAAGGGTGGCACTTTCACAGTTGGATTTAGAGGCCAATAGTTAGTAATCGGAGGTGAGAGACTTAGCTGACAGTTCATGCCAATGTTTACAGTATGTTTTTGTCGACTTATGAGCTAATGGATGGATGCTGTAAAGTTTAACAAAAGTGGAGTCCAAAACAAAGTCAAATGATCATCAATTACCCCGTTCATTCTGAAAAATGCTATTTAAATGAATTCATGTACATTTCTTTCCCTGTGTCAATTTACGGTTTGCTAGCTGGGCTGGAAGTGCAAACCATTATCCAATTAAAACTTACAAATGTGTGTTGGTGTGGTTAGCTTGTAGCCTAATTAGCAAGGTACTGACAACATGTAAATTATTATCTATTTCTTTCCAAGGCTTCGTCAAGGTTGCCTCTAATTTTCTGACAGCATTGCTCATTTAAACATTTTAAAAGGTGACACATTATGCATTTCTTTTTAACCATGTTGTTATGCTCTCTCATCAAAACACTACATCCATCATGGCGCCGTGAATTCATTAGCATGCACGTTAGCTAAACATGGAGGCTTGTAGAATGTTTTCCTCCGCTGCCAGCAGAGGGTGCTCTAACCAAACGTTGAGATGGCGATACAGCCTCCTTTCCGGACACAGAAATGATTATTTTTAAGTTAAAATGCATAAAATATCACTTCTGGAGTGTCCAAAAGCAGGTGTATGAGCCATAATCGTGCGACATATTATCTGCACTTTAACAATTGAATCAAACAAACGAGCACGGAAGATGAAGGACAAATACATCTTCTCTCAAGTTAGCATAAAAGTTTCCATCAGTATCATCGGCTAAGCCCATCCCCTTGAGTCAATCCTACGCCAATTTCCACACAATAATTAGCTCGGTTTCAAACGCAGTCAGTGATGAGACAGAGACGGACAGCAGCGGTGACAGTCTGAGGAGCCATCTGAAATCAAGCGCACCCCCTTGATTGATTTATCTGCTAATTGCCGCTTCTATTTGCCAAATGCATCGACTTCCATTATCCACAGCGAGATAAGGAGACGACTTTGACGAATAAAAGTGTAATTGGATCCAACACAGAGCGCGTTACTGGCCATTTAAAGCACATTTAAATGTAGATTGATTGTTTGGTTAAAATTAGTTTTAATGGCTGCCTGAATGGAGTGGTTTGTCACAAAATTTGCCACTGCGGATTTCAAAAGATTTTTGTGAAGTGACGGGGGTTAGAGAAAAAGACCAAATGACAGGTTTTGGACCTGTCAGATTGCTGTAAAGCCGTGCGACGACAGAGAACAGGATTGAACAAGGTCTGAGGTCACTCCAAAGTTTTAAAAAGAAAATTATGAAAACTTGAAACTTTTTATGACTTGCCTCTGCAGCTACAAAGTATATTCATTTAATTCTGAAGCTATTAAGCAGCAAATAATTAAAAGCTGTAGATGTTTTATGGGAGGGTGAAGAAGAGATATGCATGTGTTATGTTTGTCAGACTACAAAGTGAAAAAAAATTAACTTTAAGCTAATGTGGTAAAGCCACACTGCAGTGCATTATGCGTTAGTGTGAGTGTTGTTGTAAAACTCGAATCATAAAACAAACATGTTAGCAACAATACTATTTAACCCTTTGAATGCAGATCAGATGTATTCAATGCTGCGTTCATTTGGTCATCGTTTTCCCAGTTGGAAAATGCACATTTACACTTGCTCAACTGGTGAAAGCATCTGGGGAACGTGTTTCAAAACAAGCTTCCTGACTTCCGTATCGGACTGTGGAAATAAATGTGTTCATTACTCGTTTCATGTGAGCTTTTGGATAAACGCTGCTTCTTTCTTGAGTTGACAGTAAGCTGTTGTTGTCAACATACTGTAAGAGAAATGCACGACATTAACGCTAGCAACAAATCAACATTTAACTCTCAAGACACTTACACCAAATTGAATGGTTTGCTCAGTTAAAACCTAATCAGCGACGCTCACCATTTTTATTTGGTGACGTCAAGATTCCAAGTTTCCACCATAAAAAGCACATGAGCACAACCAACTGGGGTTGACGAGCACCCCAGGTCACATGAACACAGCAATAATCTCAATTTTGGCAACCTGTAGTCTAGGGAATTTTTTTGTTTTTCATCCATAAACTCACCTTTACTTGCTGTATTAGGCTAAAAGGAACACATGAATACAACTCTGGACACTTTTTAAGAAAGGTTATAAATACACCGGTATAAGGTATGCATGCATGTGTCCAAAACATCATTTTCATTCATGTCTTTATGCATTGCCGGGGTATTATATTTGCGTTAAGACTGAATCAGTTAAACAAAGTGCTGCAAATGCGCTGTGGTCTTCCATAGACATATTGTTCATGAGCACAAAGACGGATACATTGTCTCAAAATGCTGACTTCTCATAATCCTATTATCTCAGTGCGTCTCACAGGATCAGTATCTTACCCCTTCGTACTGAATAGCTTAACGTAGCGAATCAAAGTCACGTACTGAGCGCGTTTTGCCGAGTGCGCTGTTTTACATATCACTGATGAACTTCTGAAGCCACAATGACAGATAAAAGGGATGTGACAGAGAGATGCCTGCAGCTAAAGACAAGTACGGCTCAGATAAGCAAGGCGCTGATAAGACGAGTCACACAAGCCTATAAAAAAATAAAATAATCTTTAAAGTGGCTTGAGGTTTAGTATGAGGGAGACCACTGCTTTGTAATGTAAGACCTCAATAGTGAGAAAGTATTTGAGTTTGTAATAACTGTATAAAATAACACAAAATTGAGTCCAGTGCTTTACACATAGAGCACCCCACAATGTGTCGAGCAAACGCTGAAACTTTTATTCATTTGGCGCAAACAACTGATAAGTAGAGCATTTCGCAAAAGCAAGGTTTTTGGCCTGAAAAACGAATTTATTTGTTGTGAGTCACTTTTTGATTTGACTGGAATTACCCAAATGAAATGTTACTTAACACATTATACTGCAAGAATTTAATCAACGACAGTGGAGCGGTCGTGTCCTTGGGCAAGACTTCACCTACCACCCTTAGGTATGAATGTCAAATTTGAATGAATGGCTGCTTGTAGGAGGGGAGCGATGGCGCAGCATCGTGTTCGTCAGTCTACCCCAAGGCAGTTGTAGGTCACTACCAACAAGTAGAGAATGAATAGAGTTCGGGAAATTCCACAGTTACCTTGGAGATGCGTCATCTTTGCAGCTGTTAGCATACATTTCCATTGACTAACATTAGCTAAAAACAGTATAAAAAGTGGAGAAAAATGCCGTGGAACAACTCCGTTAGCTGCTGAGTTACTGCTGGTAAATACATCTAACACACTGTGGTGTCCAAGTGTTTTAATGTGAACAATAACTCCAGTATTTTAACTTTTAAAATCTCCATTAGTTTACAATTGCTGCTAATCCCTTAATGCTTAGCGATATGACATCACATTTCCGAACTCTATTGAGAATGAAGAGTTGTCGCCTTATCTCTTTGCATTGCTTTATTTTCTTCCTTTTCTTTGTCATATTCATAGATCAATCTCTGTCTCGCCGAAAACGTAAATGCTCAAAATTTAAATATCAACCCAACTCGGCACGTGACTCCTCACTCTCAATAAAGCAATGTAAAGCATCCCTGAGTGTCCAGAAAAGCGCTATGTAAAACCAGTGCATTATTAATAAAAAAGACTGATTTATTTTGACATATTTTTAAGGGGTGTATTCTGCCCTCGCACTAGCTAGGCAGATAGACAACCATCATTCAACAAACCACACGTTGTTCCTCTTTGCAGAGGTGTTTGTTGGCTGGATGCATGTCAGATGAATGAATGCCGAATGGCAAAACTGTGAACAGACGCAGAGTGTGTATGAGCATGACATGTAATAACATGGATAAGAACAGCATTTAACTACTATAAAATATTATGACCCCTAAATCACTTGCTCGGACTCTTTAAATACACAAATAAGCATAAAGGAATAAGTAAACGGGCTAACGTTAGCCGCGAGCTAACGGCTAATTAGCGTCTATGCTAATATCTAATAAAACGCATATTTAGGGAGAATTACTTGACTTAACATCGCAAAATGCTCTTAGCGGCTAGTACTAAACATATACTAGTAAAATAGATCGTTTTTCACAAACTTACAGGCTGTGCTGGCTTATGACATAGCTAGGCAGGTACAGAAGTGGGACCCACTTCTGTACAGTCTGTAGGTCAGGTCTAACCATCTTCTCTCGTGAGACAGGAAGTGGCTAACGGAGGCACTACTTTACTACGTAAAAATAAAACGGTGTGTGACTAAATACGACTAATTTGTCCATGTCTGGAAGGGAATAGAGTAGAACAGGGATCACAAATTAAATTTCCCCAAGGTCTGAATTGAAAAAAATTGTCAAGCAAAGGTCCAGAAAATACGGGGTTAATTTACAGTTATATGAGGATTTTTAAGACTTTATTAAATCTGTTACTGTTATTTGAAAATAATGCAATCTAATTAATTGAATCCTATTATTGTTTTTTTGCTCTTAAAATATATATGACAGTGATGTGTTTCTCCTCTTTGCCCAGTTCAACACACTGAGCCCTGCTTAGTCCAGGTTTACTGTAGTCCAGGTTTAGTCCAGGTTTAGACCTGCTCGCTGCCGATCAAGAAACAGCTGTGCTATTTGGGTTACGATTGTAACCCAAATAGCACAGCTGTTTCCTGCATGCATATTTAATTAAGGCTTCCTCCGTTTTTTTTTTGTTTGTTTTTTTTTTAGTGAGCCGTATTTCAGTCATTCCGAAACCATTTCTAAAAACGTAAAAAGTATCATGGAGCCAAGATGTAGGACTTTCTGTTCATCTGGGCTGTAGTTACCGCTTTGCTGCAGTAAGAGAGGGAGAGGGAGAGCACACGCAGCCGCTCGCCTGAGGGGATTCAGGGTCGGGTCCAAAGTTCGGATCCAAGGTTCGGGTCCGGATGGGCTGGTGCATGGGTCCACATCTGGACCAAGGTCCGCCGTTTAGTGACCTCTGGAGTAGAACTTTATTGTGAGCCAAGGTCAAAATGTATCTTTGCCTCACCAACACATATCAAGACTACATGAATAAAGACATGCCAAATAAAAATAAAGAGTAAAATAAGACATTTATACAAACAAATTCAGCTCATTTCCTTGACTTTTCTGTTTAGGTTCCTGCTGCATTCAGACAGCCTTCAGCACAAAGGAAACCTATTTCTTGAACATAACTTATAGCCAGCGATTCAGGGTTCCACCCTAGAAGACCAAAAACAACACATTTGATATGTTTGAAGCCATTAAAGAAACAAAAACGATTTGTTATCCCAATGTCCAACAGGGTTACTGAACAGTATATCACACGGTCCACTCTTATAGCATTGTCATATAGTGTGACTGTCCAGATGAGTCGTCCTGTATCTGCAGTTGCACCATCAGACTCGGGATGCTATGTGAGGTGAAGTGGGAACATGAGAGAGCGTTGTAGTGTGTGCCCTTGTGTGGTCCTTCACCCAGTGATCAGAGAGACACACTTCATCAGCCTCTGTCTGAGCCGACCAGCTACAACTCATTATGTGTCAGGGAGGCCAGGGAATACAGGCTTTGTCTACCCGACGGGAGGAAGAGTCAAAGCAGGACGGGGGATAAGATGCCATTTTCTTTGTCATATTGATCAATCTCAATATTCAGTTTGATTTCTTCTTAGTATTATAAATAAGTAGCTGTACTGTGGTCCGATTAGGTTCATTAGGTCTTCAATTAATATTGTAGCTATTGTTCTATAGACAGACCTTAATGTTAGTTTTTCGTACCTGAAGGCCACAGTTGTAGCCGAAACCGTCAGGTACGAAAAACTAACATTAAGGTCTGTCTATAGGAACAATAGCTACAATAGCTGTACTGTGGTTCATGTGATGGTTTGTTCAAAGTAAAGCTCAAATTCGGCAACAAATAAACAGTGTTGGGAACGTTATTTAAAAAAAGTCAGTTTTAGTTACTCACTACTTCATAAAGTAACTGAGTTAGTAACTGAATTACTCTCTAATAAAAGTAACTTGTTACCAGAGAAAGTAACTATTTGCGTTACTGTTAAAAGAAAAGTTGTTATATGTCAAAGAATTTTGATTATTTTTAGCAGTTTTCACCAGTCAGTTGAAATGAGTAAAACAGACAGGTGTTTTATGTACTATCATGTCAAAGATGTTCATAGTAACTGAATGAACTGAATGGGGGGTAGAGTGGGGGAGGCCCCTGTAACTGATGGTATTGACCAGTATTTGCGCCACTGTTTTATTAATGTAAGAATACGGCCGTATTCAAAGAGAATGGGGAGGAACAGGAGAAAAAGAAACATGTGCCAATGCGTCCAACGATCAGGGCAGACTTTAGAAGCGTCTCCACCGATTGTGCGTCTTTGGGTTAAAAATAAGTTCCAAACTACTGAATACAACTCGATTCTTCCCCGCGCTGTGGGGATGACAAGCCGCGGGTCGGGCAGAGAGCACGATGCAACACTCTGAGTCTGCACAGACACAGTCAGATGTGCGTGATTCTGCAGATAAAGGTGCAGGCCGCGCAGTTGTCCCTATCCTGGAGAGGCAGAGGCAGATGTGAGCCCCAAGGGGCATCAACAAAGGCAGTGTGAGTAGAGACACCTCCCCCTGCTCTCCAATGCTTTCTCCATGCTCCTGCAGCAAGAAATACAGCTGCGGTGAGCTGACACCGGAGCGCTTCATTCAGCCGAATTGTAACGTGCCCATTTGTTTTCCCTGTAACGATAACAGCATTGTAACAATGGGGAGAGTAATTAATTCGATTACTCCGTTATCGAAAATGTAGTGCCGTTATTCCCAACACTGCAAATAAATAACTAAAAATATCAAATAAACATCCAAATCCAAACTTCAGTCAAAGAAAGTTCTCTGATTCTTGTATTAGTTTAGCAGTTCACATTGTTTTGTCAAATGTTAATGTTTCTAGACATTTCTGAAATAAGCACCAATATCAGAAACTTGGTTTTAAACGTTTAAATCAGGCATCCAAAATCTAATCAAAGACACAGTATTTTTTAAAGTTTTATGTGTGTTTTTTAAATACATTTTTCAGCTCAAGTCCTACCACAAAGTAATCATGCTGTAGTCATCCAAATTGGATCCCCATTAAGAAAAGAAAAGCCATTTTTAGATAAAGGCATTTATCTAAAAATGCCTTTATGCATTTGCATAAAGACTGAAATTCCGGCAAAATTCCAACAAAACCCAACAGATCTAGTACTCTTCCCTGCAACAATTACGCTGAAGTAATTTTATAATATAGCATATCATGATATACATTTACAGATACAGTATGTAAAAAGTTTTCTTTAGTGAGATACATTAGGGATGCATATTACAAAAAATATCATATCGCATTATTAGGTGATGCAATATCCGCAAAAAACCACAATATATCGCAGCATCACTGAAGTCTTCATCTGGCGGAGATCCACACATTTTGTTGCAAACTCAGCAAAAACAAACAATGCATTGAAGTTATAAATGTGTAAAAGTTCAGTTTTAGTTGAAAATGTCCTACAGTAATTTAGTTACATTTTAGTGTTTTTATTAGTCTTATTTTGACACAATTTGATGAAAAACGTGTTGCCTGTGATTTGTGTTTAATTAGAATGGACCATATCATGTTAAAATGGTTTAGTAAAAATATTGCAATAATATAGTTTTCGCAAATTTTGCACAGGATACATTGCATATCACAAGTTACTTCAATATCGTGCAGCCCTATAGTACATATTAGTAACTGGCAAATGGCAGATAACACCGCATTTCAAGTTGTGGCGTAATAAAGCGAAACTATATGGGCTCTTATCAGTTGGTATCATGAGTTTTGAGTCAGGTACGACAAATTTACAGTCAATTTACACACATCAGTTGTCTGCTGAATAGCATCCTGTTTATAAAGTTTAAATATCGCACACTTTATTCTTCAAATTCCTTGTGGCCAATGCTTTGCCTGAGCCATCATGACAAACTGTCACACATGACTCTGTTGATCTCATGGGTGTCTGAAAAAAGTATTTTACAGTATTTCCTTTCTTCTTGGATGTTTTGAAGATGAAAAGACTTGACTCCTGTCACGCCCCCGGACTGACAGCGTGAACTAAAATTATCAGACTAAGGCAGAGACTGGGTGATGGCGGCGCTCACATGGCTTTGTTACCATGACTGCTTTAATGTGCTTTTGTTGGCTGCGTTTTCTAATTTAGTCGCATTTCTATGACAACCGAGCATCATAAAAAGCTGTTCATCAAAGTCTCGGCTCAGCGCGCGGATTTGAACCCTACTGTATTTGGACATACCACCGGCAAACGGTACAAAAAGGGTTGGATAAGATCGATGAGAGACCAAATGTCCTTAATTGTGAACAACCCCAGTCCATGTGACAACTAACTCTGGAACGACTGAGAACTTAAACAGACTGAACAAATGAATGAATTCAATATTTGAGTAAAAGCAGCTAGTTTCATCCTAATGATCGGTTTTAGGCTTTGAATATTTTCCACACTGGAGAAAACGTATTTGAATAGTGAAATGTTTTTGAAAAGTGAACTGTGGAGCTACCTACCTGCTCCGGAGAACTGAACTAATGCTGAGACCAAGTAAAAGTTAATTAATTATAAATGTATGTACTACCGGAATAATTATTTTCCTCCTGGGAGGGCGTTGCAGCTGGACCTGCGTTCATGACCTTTTCTCAACTTCCTCGCCCTACAGACAACAGCTGTAAGCCATAATCATCAAAATAAAAAAAAAAAACTAAAGGCTTGACATATGTCACTTTGCAAGCCCTGAGTCTACGTATATCATATATTAGTTTCACATTTAAGTTGAAATACAGAAATATAACTTTTTAACAATATTCTATTTTTTCAAGTTTCACCTGTATGTGCTTTACCTCAACTTTAACCTGATTGTAATTTCGCATATCTTCTTTTGGAAGTTTTGAGTTGCCTTGTGTACAAATTATATAAATAAAGTTGCCTTGCCCGTCTATGAAGAACATGTCATTGAAGGTGACTGGGGTCTGTCCCATGTTTTGAACTGTCAAGATCTGACAATCTATATCGACACAGCCATTTTCTCATAACAAAGTCATTATGCAGTTCGTCCGAAGTTTTTGGACTGAACGCTGAACGCAAGTCAATGCACTGAACAGGCGCAATTTTTATGCATAATTGACTTTTACTCTGGACATTTGGCTGCACAAAGAAAACAGTTTTGCGTCAGTACAGTAAATTTAGATGCAGCATGGTTGTTAATTTGAGAGTGCCAGGCTGAGTGACAAGCCCATACAGTTATAGCATAAACTTCCTCAAAGGCTCTTTGCACTCTGGTCTGTACAGGGGGGGAAAATCCGGCATTGGGTGTCATCACAATGCAGGCAATGCCATGCCTGAACAACCTGCTGCTCAGGCTCATTATCAGATGAATGAGATACGGAAATAGACTTGACAAATACTGTGTGCACCAGGCATCACGAAGAGCACGCAAAAAATGAATAATAAATAAGCTAAAGATAGAGCCTATAAGGTTAGCGGCAATCATATAGAAATCGCAATAGACACAATTAGCAAATCGTCAAGGTTACAACGGACTGGGTTTCATAATGTACTCACAACAAAATCACTTGTTTTCATTAGGGCGGCCCGATTTTGGAGGAATATCCAAGTGCATTTTTTCTGAAAAGCCATGCCAATTGCAATTAAATTTGAGGTGTGTTATAAAATTAAGATTCAGTTCAAAGTGCATGTCCGTCCAGGAGCATCGGTACTGTGGGAAGAAGTTTAAACATTATTTACCCACACCCTGTATACAACACACCAAAATACACCAACTTTTTTCCCTTAATTTCATCCATTGCAATTTTGAATGTAAGCCACGCATCAATATATACACTATACATTTCCTTTATTTTTTATATATGTATTACTTATGGTCTGTTCACTTCCACCACTTCCTTTTGTTGTTCTAACGCAATTTCTTTGCATTTAGATTTTAATTTGATTAAAGACCCCTCAGAAAACAGCTCTCCTTTTAATATGAAACATGTCTGAATATTGGCAATACATGTAGATGAGAGAAGACTGAAGTGTTTAACTTAACCAAGAATGACAATTAAACATCGACCTCCTACGACTACGAGTCCTTGAAATACAGGTGATTCTTTGTGTTCACTTCAGCCCTGATAGCCTCAGACATACAGTGCCTTGCAAAAGTATTCGGCCCCCTTGAACTTTTCGACCTTTTGCCACATTTCAGGCTTCAAACATAAAGATATAAAACTGTAATTTTTTTATGAAGAATCAACAAGTAGGACACAATCATGAAGTGAAATGAAATTTATTGGATATTTCAAACATTTTTAACAAATAAAAAACTTATTCAGCCCCCTTAAGTTAATACTTTGTAGCGCCACCTTTTGCTGCGATTACTGCTGTAAGTCGCTTGGGGTATGTCTCTATCAGTTTTGCACATTGAGAGACTGAAATATTTGCCCATTCCTCCTTGCAAAACAGCTAGAGCTCAGTGAAGTTGGATGGACAGCGTTTGTGAACAGCAGTTTTCAGTTCTTTCCACAGATTCTTGATTGGATTCAGGTCTGGACTCCATTGTAGATTTTGCTTTATGTTTTGGATCATTGTCTTGTTGGAAGACAAATCTCCGTCCCAGTCTCAGGTCTTTTGCAGACTCCATCAGGTTTTCTTCCAGAATGGTCCTGTATTTGGCTCCATCCATCTTCCCATCAATTTTAACCATCTTCCCTGTCCCTGCTGAAGAAAAGCAGGCCGGTGGTGGGCCTGCACCACCATGCTGCCACCACCATGTTTGACAGTGGGGATGGTGTGTTCAGGGTGATGAGCTGTGTTGCTTTTATGCCAAACATAACGTTTTGCATTGTTGCCAAAAAGTTCGATTTTGGTTTCATCTGACCAGAGCACCTTCTTCCACATGTTTGGTGTGTCTCCCAGGTGGCTTGTGGCAAACTTTAAACAACACTTTTTATGGATATCTTTAAGAAATGGCTTTCTTCTTGCACTCTTCCATAAAGGCCAGAGTTGTGCAGTATACGACTGATTGTTGTTCTATGGACAGAGTCTCCCACCTCAACTGTACATTTCTGCAGTTCATCCAGAGTGATCATGGGCCTCTTGGCAGCATCTCTGATCAGTTTTCTCCTTGTATGAGCTGAAAGTTTAGAGGGACGGCCGGGTCTTTGTAGATTTGCAGTGGTCTGATACTCCTTCCATTTCAATATTATCGCTTGCACAGTGCTCCTTGGGATGTTTAAAGCTTGGGAAATCTTTTTGTATCCAAATCCGGCTTTAAACTTCTCCACAACAGTATCTCGGACCTGCCTGGTGTGTTCCTTGTTCTTCATGATGCTGTCTGCGCTTTAAACTGACCTCTGAGACTATCACAGAGCAGGTGCATTTATACAGAGACTTGCTTACACACAGGTGGATTCTATTTATCATCATTAGTCATTTAGGTCAACATTGGATCATTCAGAGATCCTCACTGAACTTCTGGAGAGAGTTTGCTGCACTGAAAGTAAAGGGGCTGAATAATTTTGCACGCCCAATTTTTCAGTTTTTTATTTGTTAAAAAATTTCGTTCCACTTCATGATTGTGTCCCACTTGTTCTTGATTCTTCACAAAGAATTACAGTTTTATATCTTTATGTTTGATGCCTGAAATGTGGCAAAAGGTCGAAAAGTTCAAGGGGGCCGAATACTTTCGCAAGGCACTGTATGACAAAGACAAGAGTGGCGTAATATACAGAACTGCATAAGACAATGTAGACGGTTTAATGATCACGATTGGAACAAAATCAAATAGTTTTGTTTAAAAAAAGAAAATAATAATAATAAAGGCAGACAAAATACAACCATGGAATGCACAGAAAATGATTTCAAAGAGCAAAATTCACATATTAGACACAGACAGTGCTGACATGTTTCATACAATAAGAAATACACCGGTAAATGCGGTTATTGTTAGATAAACGATGGCTGCTGCACAGTTACAAAAGCAAGTATAAGGACAAACACATTAAAGACACAAAGACCTCAATCATGGAGGGGATAAAGGACCGAGGATTGGTTCAGAGAAAGAAATCATGAATAAACACAAGAGCAAAGGTCCAGTTACATAGAAAAAAAAAACACCAGAGTGAAAGTCGGCACAGCGGTTAGCCTTTGCTTTCTTTTCCATATGAAAATATACTTAACAAAAAGATGATACTGTACAAGTCACTATTTCTTGCCAACGGTATGCTAACAAATTTAATAAATGCAGTTTAAGTGCAAAGCAGGCCGATCTCATCTGACCTAAAGAGCTAAGCCGGATGAGCACGGCTATCTTTTCCTTTCCTATTCTGGGTGGAAGACTGTGAGGGGTATGTGAGTGAGAAGGGTGTGCTGGCTGGGGGGTCCGTTGGCACAGATGTGTGCAGTCAAGATTCTGTCATCAGTATACCCCAATGGCAGCTTACTGACTTGAATTGCATTGATTTTATATTTGATCAGAGACAATGCACAAAGACATTAGTCTAAAAAAGAAACCATGTCATGTGTCAGGTTATACTAAAAGCCCCTACCCCTTGATCAGAAAAATGTGGACAACACTTCAGAGTGCAAGCTATGAGCTACATGCACAGTGCCCGCTGTCCTTTACAAAGTCTTGAGCTATCTTTCCATTTGTGTGGGACCCTACTAATTGTGAATGTAAAAGATAGGGCAGAGGACGGACAGCGCCGATCTTACTGTCCAAGCGGAAACCACGCGGGGACACGGTGCATATAGCCCATAATGCAACAAAATCCAGGAAATACAGATCAGCACACTTCAACGGCCAAACAGGACAGAATCACAGGTAAAAAAACAAAACTAAAAATACTCCAGGTATGTTTTTGACGAGGGAACATGATAACAATCTCCAAAGAAAGTTAATTTTGCATAATATGTACGATGTCCCTGTGGTCCAATATTGTATGAAAGATGTTACCAACCTCCCTATATGTCTATATAAGTCCTTTAATGAAACTACAAACAGACTTTTCACTACTTATTCAAACAATTGTATCAATCCTCTACATTTATTTTAAATGCAATAAGTTCCTTTTTGAATGCGAGAAGACAAACTTGTTGATGCCATCACAACTCAAGAATAGCCCATTAAAACCTTCTCTGTAGACAGACGACCATAGATAAGACCTAATGGATAAATGTATCCCACATCAAACCGAAATCTAATCAAGTTGTTTACATACAGCTAAATGAGCCAGCACCAGCTGACACTGCAGTATAAATGTGTATTAATGGATTTATATCTACAGTGATTGCTGTAATGGGGGATGTCTTCTCTATAGGGCTGTCACAATCGGCGCACGGGCACTACAGTATGCGATTGTTTGCAGCCTCAAAATATGAAGGCCGTGTGAACCCTCTCTTTTGGCGTACGGGCACGAACGACCGCTATTGACCGCAAGAAAAGGTGTGAATCGCAGTTGGATCATCAGTCGCAGCTGAATGTCATGCATGCACAAAATTCAGTGGAGGTCGATTGCGACTGAATATAGCCGCAGCAGGCCGCTACAGTCGCGAGAATGGTGAAAGATAAATCGTCTCAGTCACGCAGATTGTGAGAGACTGGTGAGCCCCGGGATCAGTTTTGTGCGATTCCTGATGTACGTACAGAGGCTAGACGGGGGATGGGGGTGCTCGTAAACCCGCTGTTACCTCATAGCGCAGGTGAATTCAATACTTGTCAAAACTTCTCTCAGTCTATGCGCTTAAAGCGAACGCACATCGAGACGCTTTTAAACAGTTTCACCACATTTCTACTGGCAGTGATGCGCGCGCTTCACAGAACCCATTAACCTGCTAAAAAGAGCCACGTTTGCCCGCTCTCTTTCAACACGGACGTCCGTGTTATATTTTATTTTTGATAAATGGATAAATCGTGTGTTTAAAGCGCTGCATGGTTTGAGAAAAGCCTTTGAAGTGAGGTTACGCAGCGCGTAATGTTGCCATGCATATGGCGCGCTGCGTTCTGCACCGCAACAGAGTTAACCATTTCAGACACTACTGGACTGTCACGTTCACTTCGTGTCTGAGAGTTCAGCGAGCTCCACAGAGCGCTCCCTCCCTTAAGTCAGACTGATCACTTCCCCGGAGCAGGGCCTGAGCTCAGGGTCTTGCTGAGCTTGGTGCGTAAAAGCAGTGGTGCGCCAATGCCCCCAGCCATGTGTGGGGCGGCCAACATCGTGCGCCACGGGCCCAGTTTATTTATTTATTTCCCCCACACAAAAACGAATGCTAAGTCGTGTCAACTAAACAGGCCCATTTTAATTTTACACCAGTTTCAGTTGTTTTAACGCACTGATGTGTTTGAGTCCAACCCGAGCCCGAAAATAAGTTCTAAATATTTGTCGGAGCCGGTTGCAGAACTCTAGTCCGCAGCACTGTCCGCAATCAATGTCTGTGGCCCGTGAAACACTCGCTCACCAGCCTCTCCCCAGCCACTCACCGTTCGCTTTCTTCCTTGCGCCACTCGCATTTGGACACTTTCCAAATCAACCGCATCCAGTCGCAGCCCGTACTCTATTGTGACTGTGATTTCTTAAAAGTCTACTTTGCGATCTTTGCGGCTGATGGCAATTTCAATTTTGGCGCAGAACAAATGGGGGACAAAGTCGCTGCGGTCAATGCGCCAATTGTGACAGGCCCTTAAACTAAACATTATGAATGTCTGCATTCTGAATAGCCAAGAAGTGAGAGCAGTTTAAATGAGCTGACAGCATCAAAAACACAGCTCTAAGTTGAGTTTATGTTCAATCGGGCTGGTTAAAAGCCAGAGGCATCCATTTGAGTGGGATAGAGAAGTAATAGACTAATGTCTTCTGCATCTGCTGATCTCTATGGAACCAAACAGTGTAGAAGTAATAGTAATAGTATCAGTTACTTATTGCCCTCTTGACATCCTTTATTTCCAACAACTTCAAGAAGATAAACCAGCACAATCGTTGTGAATAGTTAATGCAGTTATATCACAATGTTTTACTGCAACGTTTTTCCGGACCTTCACCATAGAATCTATTACAAAAACACAAGTTTAGTTGTTATGGCAGTTTTGTGGTACAAACAAGAAAATAATGGATTTCTGTTTGGCTTTTCCCTTTGACGGTCAGTGCATGAAATAATAGCCTCATGGTGGCAGTGATTTCCACATTTTCGACTTGGACAAAGTTCAACAGAGTTTCTGAAACTAAAAGTAGAGCATGGATATTAAATTTTTAAATATACATCAGTCGATCACAGCAGCTACATCTGCTCATTAATAATCTTATGCCAAAAAATTAAGGTTTACATCAGCCACGCCACGACTGACAGTCAATACAGGCTACATGGTGAATCTTATAATAAAAAGAAGGCGAGGTATATTATGTCCGTTTTACTGCATTTATATATTTTATGTGGCTTCTTTATCTTTAAGGTATTATAAACTGATGTTTAGTGGCTACAGGATAAATTTCAGCAGTGACGTTGGAGTCCCGCAGGGTTCCGTACTCTCACGCCTTTGCTGTTCTCGTCATACAACAACGACCTACCGGATGTCTGCCCTGAGCTCAATATATCAAAGAATGCTGATGATGCTGTGCTGTTCACCCAGGGCACAGATGTAAGGAAAATTACAACCAATCTCACAAATGGTTTGAACAAAGTGTATGACTGGCTTAAGCAGAGTTGCCTCACGCTCATCTCAATAAAGACAGTCTGCATGATGTTCAGGAAAAAACAAAAAACAGTTAAACAATCATCCACACGTGGCAGGTCTTTTGTTTTTTTGAATGGTGAAGAGTTTCCAAAGTCCACGTTTGCTCAAACTGTGCTTTCTATAAAGGGCTGTTCAAGTTGGAACACCAATGACTATTAGAGAATGTACTATCTGTGTCATTTAAGAGACAACTTAAAGACTGGCTTCTTGGTTTGCTGTGACCACTAGTTCATAGGGACATTTGGTATGTGCGATAAGGCGCCTATGTACGTTTTATAGTGTACTGTTATGAGTACTATGTCATACATGTTTTGTCGCACTCATGTATATTCTGTGTTGGTGGTATGTTTTTACCCCATGGGACTGCAGATGGAAATTAGCTCAGAGCTAAATCCAGCCTAGCCTATTTACAGCAATATGATTTCTAACTTGGCTTTGATATCACCTAAATGTGGTCGACAACAGCTGAAGATATCTGGATCGTTCATAATTTGAGATGCTAAATGCTAAAAGCCATCTCTTCACAAAGACACGAGCCGCCAAGACGTGTGGAGGCCATTAGTCAGCAGAAAACTACTTTGCTACAGTCACGCCAAAGCAAGCCACACAGAAGCTTTGAGCATCGACCTACACTTGGCCTTTTTCTGACCACACAAGGTTGAATAAAAGGAATCAGCATACACTAATATAATGTACTGTGTCTAAGTCTGACCTCGGGAATTGAAGTCTGGGCTTTGAGCAGAGAAATGCATATAAAAGAATTAAAAGAGCAATTGGTACTAGCAGGCTGTGGTCCATCATTGAAGTGGTAAAAGATATTGCTCAGAGATGACCGCAAAGTATACTCGTCTTTGCGATCCGGTACGCTAATTGGAATCTAAAGTGCGGTTTTGTTTCGGTTGTGCAGCCTGGCATGATACCACTTTTCGCCTCAGTAAGATTTTTTTTTCCTGATCGGTTTACTCTGGCCGTGGCATGGAAGGAGGTGGTGCACTGCAACAGGTTATGACAAACTAAAGGCCGAATAAGACATGAGCAGAAAATCCATGCTTTTCATTCATCCATGAGGAGCCTATAACTCATTTTGACAACCTTTAACAATGACCTTTAAGACTGAGCAAACCAGAGCTAAAGTCTGCTCGGTCCCTCTAGGCCTCACTGAGCATACAGCTACAGAGAGGGAGCAGTGCAAATACATGACATGAGGCGAAAGCATGAGGTGGTTTGCAAATAAGGAGGGGGATATTGGGATTGGTGAGAGTCAGATGCTTTAGATTATTATTAAAACCTTTATTCTAACCTTTTAAACTACTTTGGACAACTTACCCCGGACTCGCATTGAATCTTGAATGGTAGTAGTACTCTCTGATCAAGCCCAGGGAATTGCGCAAACCAAACGGGAAGTGAGACACCAGCCAGTGAAGAAAATCCGTTGAATTTCAGAATAAAATCAGCTACATGTGCATGTGGACAACACGTTTCACCCTCGAAGACGTAAACTAGCTACTAGCTGCATTTGGATGTGGGGTGAGCAGCAGCAGAAAGAAGCAAGAATGGATTTGCACCTTTGAGCTGTTTACTAGCATTTCTTTGTATATAGTTGATATTGCGTGAAACTCCTAGAACTCGTAATCTTGCGAGGGCTCCGCAACGCATCCAAACCGTACACAAAACTGTACTCAATGACAATATCACAGTTTACATTAAGACTGTCCTGAATACGTACCAAAGCTGTTCAAAGCCCGGCGTCATCATATTTTGTTGTTGGTGTCTGGTTTGGGGATGTACATTACAAACGGGTCTGTTCTAAGGATAGGGACACACAATCCAATACTAACCCATACCTTAACCCCTTATCATAAGTCCCAACCTTATCTCTGGGGAGCATAGGTACCTCCTACTGTACATCCAGAGACCATAGGAATGAAATCTGTTCAGTCACCCTAGGTCTACATGAGCCATTTTATGAGCACCTGGTTGTTCACATCAATGTACAATCCCCTCTATAATGCACAGTGTAATGGGGTAATCTGTTTTGTCTAGTTCAACCAAATGATCAAAAGTTTGTGCGTAACTTAGTGTTTGGTGATTGTTAGGTGAAAGTGAACGGCCAAACAGTAACTTATTCATGTATTCAAATGTTAAAGTGATTTGTTTTTTAGACTTCACATGGAAACACACTGTGCTGTGGTCAAAAAATGGCTTTTACTTAATTTTTATATTCTCTCTCATGATATTCTTTCCTATTATCCATCAGTAACTGTCACCAACAAAACCTGATAGCACTGCGATGAGCATATATTTGAACTTTGCACACGGATTTAAATGGACGGACCTCATTTCCTTATAATTTTGACAACAACTCAATGGAAGTCACATCACACTTTATATCTACATTAAATATTCATGCGTGAAGCGACACGGCGGTGGCACTGATTTAACGCTTTAATCATACACGCATTTATTTGTATTCAGTCTGTGTGGTTTGGCTTTATGTGCTCTTTGCAAATCACCCTGTCACGGCGGAAAAAGGCTGCTGGCGATAGCGTGATGTTTACTTTCGCAGCGGGGGCATCAATCGAACGTCTGAGGCCGCCCACAAGACTCTTCAAGGTTAAAAACATCCGGACAAATTATACCAATGCCTATATTAAAATGTCATCTGGATATGACGAAACATGAAGTGAATGAGACACACGTTATGTTGGATTGCGTCATTAACGGAGGCTTAGGTGAGGTACTTCTCAAGCATTCAACTACTGTAGTGGTGGGGAGAAAAGACGGTGATGAAAAATACATGTACTTTATACTTCCACATATTCAATCAAGGTCTTCAGCATTGCATATTTAATATTTATCCATGCATGTTGTAACTGTTGCCCGTCAACATGTTCTACCTGTGAGGGGGGTGGGGGTCTCCTCAGTTTCTCCCATCAACCCAAGGCCATAAACAGGTCGCAGGCATCACTGACAGTTGAGCGGCTGAGAGCAGTGTTTAGCAGCTGCTGCTCAGCCTTTGTGACGCTCTGCAGCAGTGGCTCCCAAAGTGGGGTGTGGGGCCCCATGGGGGTCGTCAGAACTACTACAGGGGGTCCCCCAAAGCCTGGCCACAAAACAAGTGTATTGAAATTATATATATTTTAAAAGGAAATGTACATGAATTTGCCCAAATGAACTACTTTGAATACGTAATAATTAGTACACACAGACATTGTCATTTGTTAGTTTAAATAATTTATAACCTGTCGCTGTGCTAAAATTTGAGTCGGATGTTCATGTGCGCGAGGTGAGGTTAATGCCGCTGGACTGGCGCCCACGAGGAGCTCTGTGCATGCCGTATGTGCACGGCTGGGCTGACAGCGCTGTGCGGGCTTTTATGTAGTTTACATGAGGACTTTCTGTTCGTGTCCGGTCATTCTTTCATAGACCCAGACACACATTCATCAGGGATCATCTCTATTTTAGTTCAAAGCGTGCATGAGTCAGCCGCTATGTTGCACTCTGATAATGTGCACACGCAAATGCACGAGAGCACACGGCTTTAAACACCATGAAATGTCAATAAAAATGATAAATATCCAACATCCTTCACCGTGTCGTGTCCACGCCCTGCTCACATTATGAAGTGTGAATGTAATTCTTTTCATGGTCTGTCTCCACTTTTCCACCTCTCCGCGTTTGTCACCTTTTCCCCTTCACTTCAGTCTTGACTTCTGCCTTTGCCAGGGTCAACGCTGGAGTGGAGGTAAGCAAAGTTCCAAGCCAAGTAGGAGTTCTATATTTAAATACCACGTTTGGTGCAGAGTGCTGCTTACGCCATGCGTACAGCGTAAGCATTATACTGTATATGAAGACTCAGATCTATAGGCACAAAAAGTGACTGCGGAGGTTTGTCTTGAATGTCTTGCTTTTGCCGAATAGTTCAAACATGAGCCTTTTTCAACAAGAAAAGTTAAATAATCAACTCCTCCCAAAACATGTTTAAAAGGAGCGATATTAGGCAAAGTCATCTTTTCAGAGCTTTTTAACATTTAACAATGTTCTACTCTCTTCAAAAACATACCTGGAGCCGTGTTTCTGGCCACTAGTGCACTTTTGAGTAATCTTTGGATCATCATCAGTGGCTCATTTTAGCTCCATGGCTGCAGCTCCCAAAAAGCTCCACCTGAAGTCCTACACGTATCCAGGAAATTAAATTGCTCACCTCTCCATCTCTTGTTAATCTTAATCTTTTCATCACAGGGTAAAAAAGACTCCCCATAGCTTTACAACAGCCACACCAGGCCGCTTGGTCAATTTTTTTTGTCTTTTTATTACTACTGGATGTTGTGTTTCAGCGGTTTTAATGATTCATTTTAAGTGAAATTATTACCAAATACCTGCAAACAGCATAATACCTGCTCTTTAAACAAATCTAAAAACAAAATGATTGCACGTGAGCACTTTTTTCATGCTGGTGAGTCAAAATGACTCAAACCCCTCAGCTCGGGGCCCTGCACACCTGCCCATTCCAATCTGTATTAGAGGATAAAACTAAACAAGAAATTGTCTCTTAAGAAATTCCTCTCCTCTCTTTAGAATTATTTGATCACGGCCAACCCATTTCTCACTACGTACCTGTCTCCATCTATTCCAGTATGAATCTTCGAGAGACAGGCCTCATGTGGGCATGCACCACATCCCACAAATTTGATTCGACTCTCCTCACATCGGAAAGTAAATACATTAAGATGAAATGGGTTTGGTGAAAAATGCGCAGCAGTGCCGGTACAGATGGAGCTTTCTGATGTTACACAATGTTTCTTTGAGAGAGATTGGACCAAGCGAACAGGAGATGTCAATCAAATTACGGCGCAACCGTTCTGCCTTTGAAATATCAGTTATGAAACAAGACGCACTTTATATAACCCTCTACAAAAAAACATTTGTCTGTATTGAGCCATACATAAATTGGCAACAGGTTACACAAGCAACAAAAAAAAAAGCCAAAACATGCCTTCATTCTTATAACACCCATTATGCTTAAACAACATCTCTTGCAAAGGGATCTTTCTACTGCGTTATAATCTCTTTTCCATTTCAAAAATATTCAGGGAGAGGCGATTAGTTTGCTTTTATCCTTGTTCGAGTAATCATGAACATAGAGTTGCTGTCGACACGTCTGGGTCCATATACTGCCGCCCACGCCAAGAGGACAATGCTAACCTCTGTTTCTAATGATTCCTCACAGCTACTTCTCATTTTGTAATAAAGGGATTTCATACAACAAGTTAAAAGTATTCAAAGACTCTCTCTGGGCCTGACCTTGTGTTTCTAATTGAGACTAACCCTTTGTAAGCGCAAAGGGCTACGTAGGAGTGCCCTGTGATATCTCACAGATCCAGACCTAGCGCATTAAGTTGGCTATAAGTGGGCAGGACAGACTCCTGTGTTATCTAGAACAACCTTTTTCCTCGAACAAGACTCCGCGGCTGGTAAGAGAGAGGGGAGTGAAGGCAGGCACCACAGCGGGACCGGCTGTACATCTCTTTCTCTTGAGACACGGACAGTGTTTAACTCAAGTACTTAGTTTGACCGATAGAGCTTATAAAAGCCCGTAATGCTAAAGGAAGAACACGAGGCAGCGCAATATAAATGAGGAAAAAAATGTGAAGGCTCCCATAGGAGAACAGCGATAAGTGCTGCTTTTTTAATGAGCGACGTCCTCTCGCCAGTGGCACAGTCAAATACCGCAACAGCAAGATGACGCATGTCTAACGTCGCGTTTGGATTGCCTGGCCTGCCAGACACTCCTCCTTTCTGTTCAAAAGAAGAACCGATGTGGGTCACGATTTGACCCACATCGGTCCAATCACGCACCAAGAGACGGAAGCCGTCACCTGTCACCACCACGCACTCTTCCAAAACATTAAAGATGGCGGCCGATACACTGTTTTCTTCGGCTCTTTCGTCTGTTTTAAATCATTTGGAAAATATGAAATCCCTAAAACCGGAGCAAGAAACGGCGTTCGAAGCGTTCCTCGTAAAAAAGGACGTTTTTGGAAAGGCTTTCTGCCCCTTGTTACTGCAACGTATCTAGCGTTGCTCTAATTGGTTGATGCCGTCTGTCAATCACGCCCACCGGGAAATTGTTGAGATCACGCTCGCTCCCAGACTATATGTCTTTGAAATATCTATGAAAAGGCATGTCGTTTGGCAGGCCAGGCAAGCGTTTGGAGCAGGGCTGTCCTTGCGCCAGGCACAAGAGCTGGCCCTCTATTACTTGATAAGTTGATAAGTTAACGCTGTCCAAGAGGTCGCCAAGATCGACTTCTGAAGGAAAGTACCATAAAAAAACAATGTCTGTTTAATCCCAAGAGTAATTCCACACTGTCCCATTTTACCCCCAGGCTTTTATAAATGCCAAATCATGTTAAGGGGCAGCTTAGGGCAACCAAAGTTCAGCTGTGGCTGAAGGAAGAAAAACAACAACGTGTGTCTCACCTGGCACGCGTTGTAGAGCAGCTGGTGTTCGAACTTCCTGACGCCGAGGATTTGCTGAAACATCTCGTACAGCTGCTCTTTGCTGAGGATGAGCTCGGACACGGCGCTGAGATGGGCTCGCTGGGGCCCGCGCCGCAGCTCCTCGTCCCCCCTGTAGATGGTGTCGTACTTGGCGATCCAGGAGCTCAGCACAGTCTCTTTGCTCAGCCCGTCGATCTCCGGGAGGCTGCGGACCCGGCGCTCGATGTTCTTCTTGAAGACCTCGCGGAAGTCGTTGGCCGAGCATCCGCCGCTTTGGACCATCCGGGAAACGCGTTCACTCTTCAAGAAGCCCTGAAAGACAGGACAGGAAAAGGCAAAGTACTGTGTCATTTTTTTTTTTACCTCTTGGACATTTTTTGGTCGAGACATTGACCATTATAGAGACTGTAGAGTCAGGTCCAGCCGACTGATAGACAGCTCTTCTAATATTGATCAAGCTCGATTTTTGGTTCGATTGTATTATTTCATACTAAGGTTTTTTGACAGGTAGGTACCTGCGAGGCATAGAATGCCTGTCGCACTTCCGCCAGTGCCAGCAATACACATAGCTGATTTGTGAACATATTCATGAAAAAAAAAACAAATGCTCATATCATTCGCCACAAAAACAAAATGTTCCTTTGTCTGACTCCAAAACTAGGGGCTGTTTCTGCCACAGACATGGCTGTGACGATTATTGAGATTGACCAAAGTAGAGATCTGGATTACAATTAAATTTCGATTAATTTAATCGCCCAATGAGACAGAGACTTATGACTGACTTAAACGTGCTACAGACACATTAGTGCATTTCATTAGGCCCGAGCGGCCTGCCGTCGCAAGGGCCTATTGTAATCGCAACGCAGTGCGCGGAGCGCACTGTACCTAGGTGCGCGGAGCGCACGAAAACAGCGCGAAGCGCTGTCCCCAGTCAAACGTAAACTCACCATGTAAAACAGTGACTGCCCACACCTCTGGTGTGGGCCCTTTATACTTGTTATTGCAGGAAAATTAATGGGTAAACGCAACGCAGTGCGCAAAGCGCACTGCACCTAGGTGCGCGGAGCGCACGAAAACAGCGCAAAGCGCTGTCCCCATGTCAACCGTAAACTCACCGTGTAAAACAGTGACTGCCCACACCTCTGGTGTGGGCCCTGTATACTTATAATTGCATGAAAATGAATGGGGGTATATGGCCAACTGTCATACGGAGGTTGATGACGAGCGCGAAGCGCTCGTCATCAACCTCCGAGCCCCACGGCTGTGTGGGGGTCGTTGAGAGCTTTCCAAAAATGTATAATATGTTGTCGTCGCGAAAGCGACGATATTGTTTTTGCAAAAAATATTATTATTAGGCCCGAGAGCCTGACAGGGTCCGGGCCTGTTGTTATTGTACAAGCAGTGCGCGGAGCGCACTGACGAAAGACGTGCGCGTAGCGCACGTCCCAAAAGAGCGCGGAGCGCTCAAGAAACAGAGCGCGGAGCGCTCCCCATGCATTACACAGTAATAACGACACTCCCGGCACCCCGACCTGTCCGGTGATATAAGCGTGTGCCGCGAAAGCGGCACATTTGTTGCTGCTCGAAGAAAAAAAGGTGAAAACCACAAGCAAGGCGCAACATGGACAAGAAAGCATTCGATGACGAGCGCAACGCGCTCGTCATCGACCATGGCCACTCACCAGCACTCAAACACTGTTAGAGTGACTCAGGGCATCGAGACCTATCCGATAATATAGGTCTTTGCCGCGAAAGCGGCATATTTGCTTCTGCTCGCACAAAAATACGAAAAAAAAAACCCATTGGGAAATATTGAGAAAGAAGAGGTAAAATACGAGCGCAACGCGCTCGTATTTGACAATAAACCCCACGGTTGGATTACTGGACGTGAGACCTTTCCGAATATATAAATATGCGCCGCCGAAGGCGGCGCTATATTGTTATTGTACGGGTTTTTCTTATTATTAGGCCCGAGAGCCTGACAGGGTCCGGGCCTGTTGTTATTGTACAGGCAGTGCGCGGAGCGCACTGAAGAAAGACGTGCGCGTAGCGCACGTCCCAAAAGAGCGCGGAGCGCTCAAGAAACAGAGCGCGGAGCGCTCCCCATGCATTACACAGTAATAACGACACTCCCGGCACCCCGACCTGTCCGGTGATATAAGCGTGTGCCGCGAAAGCGGCACATTTGTTGCTGCTCGAATAAAAAAAGGTGAAAACCACAGGCAAGGCGCAACATGGACAAGAAAGCAGTCGATGACGAGCGCAACGCGCTCGTCATCGACCATGGCCACTCACCAGCACTCAAAACACTGTTAGAGTGACTCAGGGCATCGAGACCTATCTGATAATATAGGTCTTTGCCGCGAAAGCGGCATATTTGCTTCTGCTCGCACAAAAATACGGAAAAAAAAACCCATTGGGAATAATTGAGAAAGAAGAGGTAAAATACGAGCGCAACGCGCTCGTATTTGACAATAAACCCCACGGTTGGATTACTGGACGTGAGACCTTTCCGAATATATAAATATGCGCCGCCGAAGGCGGCGCTATATTGTTATTGTACGGGTTTTTCTTATTATTAGGCCCGAGAGCCTGACAGGGTCCGGGCCTGTTGTTATTCTACAAGCAGTGCGCGGAGCGCACTGACGAAAGACGTGCGCGTAGCGCACGTCCCTAAAAGAGCGCGGAGCGCTCAAGAAACAGAGCGCGGAGCGCTCCCCATGCATTACACAGTAATAACGACACTCCCGGCACCCCGACCTGTCCGGTGATATAAGCGTGTGCCGCGAAAGCGGCACATTTGTTGCTGCTCGAAGAAAAAAAGGTGAAAACCACAGGCAAGGCGCAACATGGACAAGAAAGCAGTCGATGACGAGCGCAACGCGCTCGTCATCGACCATGGCCACTCACCAGCACTCAAAACACTGCTAGAGTGACTCAGGGCATCGAGGCCTATCCGATAACATAGGTCTTTGCCGCGAAAGCGGCATATTTGCTTCTGCTCGCACAAAAATACCAAAAAAAAAAACCATTGGGAAATATTGAAAAAGAACAGGTAAAAGACGAGCGCAACGCGCTCGTACTTGATTATAAACCCCACGGTTGGATTACTGGACGTGAGACCTTTCCGAATATATAAATATGCGCCGCCGAAGGCGGCGCTATATTGTTATTGTACGGGTTTTTCTTATTAGGCCCGAGAGCCTGACAGGGTCCGGGCCTGTTGTTATTGTACAGGCAGTGCGCGGAGCGCACTGACGAAAGACGTGCGCGTAGCGCACGTCCCAAAAAGAGCGCGGAGCGCTCAAGAAACAGAGCGCGGAGCGCTCCCATGCATTACACAGTAATAACGAGACTCCCGGCACCCCGACCTGTCCGGTGATATAAGCGTGTGCCGCGAAAGCGGCACATTTGTTGCTGCTCGAATAAAAAAAGGTGAAAACCACAGGCAAGGCGCAACATGGATAAAAAAGTAGTCGATGACGAGCGCAACGCGCTCGTCATCGACCATGGCCACTCACCAGCACTCAAAACACTGTTAGAGAGACTCAGGGCATCGAGACCTATCCGATAATATAGGTCTTTGCCGCGAAAGCGGCATATTTGCTTCTGCTCGCACAAAAATACGAAAAAAAAACCCATTGGGAAATATTGAGAAAGAAGAGGTAAAATACGAGCGCAACGCGCTCGTATTTGACAATAAACCCCACGGTTGGATTACTGGACGTGAGACCTTTCCGAATATATAAATATGCGCCGCCTTTGGCGGCGCTATATTGTTATTGTACGGGTTTTTCTTATTCTTATTATTATTTTTCTTCTATCCGTGTTTTTTTGGAATAACTCGACGAGTCGTCGACGAAAACTCCCCATTTTTTGCCCAAAATTCAAAATCACGGCGATACACAGTGTCAATAAGTTTCATTCAAAAATTCCAAAAAATGGCGCGCCAGCGCCCCCTGGAAAATCAAGATTACATTGCGCCTATGGAGATGCCCAAAAATTTTAGTTCGTCGTAGACGAAAAAATTCGGCACAGTGATTGGTCACATGAAGCCAAACAAAAAAACATATTACGCGGTTGCTAGGCAACCATCAGGAGGGCGGCCATATTGGCCAGAAGAGCGATCTGGCGCCAAAGGCGCCATTTCGTGCCCTCGCATTTGAACGAACTCCTCCTAGGGCGTTGAACGCAGCGACTCCCCGTTCGCTCCAGATCATCTACACAAGTGGGACATCAAAAGTTATTAAAACTTTCTAATAGGATTAACGGTGTTGTCATGGCAACGCCATGAATTCGGCGTCCATTTTCAGCGCTCGCCACCGACTTCAAACAGTCATAACTCGCACATACTGTGGCCGATTTGAGCGAAACTTGAATCGTTGGTCGAGTCCTCGACCCCGGATGTTTTGATATATGAAATTTGAAAATGGGCGCGATAGCGCCCCCTGCAGAGCACCAAATAAAAATTAATGAGGAAAAAATTAGAATTTTGTCGTAGAAAAAAGAAATTTGGCACAGACATACGTCACATGACCCCGAACAAAAAATGCATTGAGGCCACGCCCCTTTCCCCACCGTGTTGCCATGGCAACGACCCGATGTCAACTTTGGCGCAGCCAAACCAAAATTGGTACACGCGTGCGTCATGACAGTCTGAACAAAAAGTACATTACATGGTTGCTAGGCAACCAACAGGAGGTCGGCCATTTTGGGAAAAATCGAGTGATCTGGCGCCAAAGGCGCCATTTCGTGCCCTCGCATTTGAACGAACTCCTCCTAGGGCGTTGAACGCAGCGACTCCCCGTTCGCTCCAGATCATCTACACAAGTGGGACATCAAAAGTTATTAAAACTTTCTAATAGGATTAACGGTGTTGTCATGGCAACGCCATGAATTCGGCGTCCATTTTAGCGCTCGCCGCCGCGTTCAAACAGTCATAACTCCCACATACTGTGGCCGATTTGAGCGAAACTTGAATCGTTGGTCGAGTCGTCGACCCCGAATGTTGTGATTTAGGACATTTGAAAATGGCCACGATAGCGCCCCCTGCAGAGCACCAAATAAAAATGAATGAAGAATAAGATCAAACTTTGTCGTAGACAAAATAAATTTGGCACAGACGTGCGTCACGTGATCCCGATAAAAAAAGTAAATCATGGCCACGCCTCTTTTCCCATCGTGTTGCCATGGCAACAACCCGGTGTCAACTTTGGCGCAGCCAAACCAAAATTGGTACACGCGTGCGTCATGACTGTCCCAACAAAAAAGTACATTACATGGTTGCTAGGCAACCAACAGGAGGTCGGCCATTTTGGGAAAAATCGAGTGATCTGGCGCCGAAGGCGCCATTTCTTGCCTTTGCTCTTTTATAATCTCGACCTAGTGTGGCAGGTAGGGCGCGGCAGCGCCTCCCGGTTATTGGGGCGACGTGCGGCCACCGGCGTCAACCGGCCAAACGAGACCCTCGAGGGCCTCTAAATGCCGCTTGCGGCTTTAATTATTATTATTATTTTTCCTCTCCCCCTAAAAAGCCAGTTTCGGCAACTTCCCACTGATGAAAAGTCCTGAATTTTTGCCCAAAATTCAATTAGGTGAAAAAAAAAAACTTCACATCTCCAAAATGTAAAAATTCAAAAAAATGGCGCGTCAGCGCCCCTGGAAAAACCACGTTAACATTGCGCCCTATGGCCAGACCCCTCAAAATCCCGAAATCCCCGAAAATTTTAGTTCGTCGTAGACGAACAAAATTCGGCACAGTGATTGGTCACGTGAAGCCAAACAAAAAAAGATATTATGCGGTTGCTAGGCAACCATCAGGAGGGCGGCCATATTGGCCAGAAGAGCGATCTGGCGCCGAAGGCGCCATTTCGTGCCCTCGCATTTGAACGAACTCGTCCTAGGCCGTTGATCGCAGCGACTCCCCGTTCGCTCCAGATCATCTACACAAGTGGGACATCAAAAGTTATTAAAAACTTTCTAATAGGATTAACGGTGTTGTCATGGCAACGCCATGAATTCGGCGTCCATTTTTAGCGCTCGCCGCCGCGTTCAAACAGTCATAACTCCCACATACTGTGGCCGATTTGAGCGAAACTTGAATCGTTGGTCGAGTCGTCGACCCCGGATGTTGTGATATAGGAAATTTGAAAATGGGCGCGATAGCGCCCCTGCAGAGCACCAAATAAAAATGAATGAGGAAAATTTTTTAACTTTGTCGTAGACAAAAGAAATTTGGCACAGACATCCGTCACGTGAACCCGAACAAAAAAGTCATTGAGGCCACGCCCCTTTCCCAACCGTGTTGCCATGGCAACGACCCGATGTCAACTTTGGCGCAGCCAAACCAAAATTGGTACACGCGTGCGTCATGACAGTCCGAACAAAAAAGTACATTACATGGTTGCTAGGCAACCAACAGGAGGTCGGCCATTTTGGGAAAAATGTAGTAATCTGGCGCCGAAGGCGCCATTTCATGCTCTCCCATTTGAACGAACTCGTCCTAGGGCGTTGAACGCAGCGACTCCCCGTTCGCTCCAGATCATCTACACAAGTGGGACATCAAAAGTTATTAAAAACTTTCTAATAGGATTAACGGTGTTGTCATGGCAACGCCATGAATTCGGCGTCCGTTTTCAGGACTCGCCGCCGTGTTTAAAGACTCATAACTCGCACAAACTGAAGCCGATTTGAGCGTAACTTGAATCGTTGGTCGAGTCGTCAACTCCGGATGTTGTGATTTAGGACATTTGAAAATGGGCGCGATAGCGCCCCCTGCAGAGCACCAAATAAAAATGAATGAAGAATAAGATCAAACTTTGTCGTAGACAAAAGAAATTTGGCACAGACGTGCGTCACGTGATCCCGATAAAAAAAGTCAATCATGGCCACGCCTCTTTTCCTATCGTGTTGCCATGGCAACCACCCGGTGTCAACTTTGGCGCAGCCAAACCAAAATTGGTACACGCGTGCGTCATGACTGTCCGAATAAAAAAGTACATTACATGGTTGCTAGGCAACCAACAGGAGGTCGGCCATTTTGGGAAAAATCCAGTGATCTGGCGCCGAAGGCGCCATTTCTTGCCTTTGCTCTTTTATAATCTCGACCTAGTGTGGCAGGTAGGGCGCGGTAGCGCCTCCCGGTTATTGGGGCGGCGTGCGGCCACCGGCGTCAACCGGCCAAACGAGACCCTCGAGGGCCTCTAAATGCCGCTTGCGGCTTTAATTATTATTATTTTTCTTCTCCCCCTCAAAGTCCACTTTCCCACTGACGAAAAGTCCTGATTTTTTGCACAAAATTCAAACACGTGAAAACAAAATTCTTCACATTTAAAAAATATAAAAAATCAAAAAAATGGCGCGCCAGCGCCCCCTGGAAAATCAAAATTACATTGCGCCTATGGAGATGCCCGAAAACTTGACTTCGTCGTAGACGAAAAAAATTCGGCACAGTGATTGTTCATGTGAAGCCAAACAAAAAAACATATTACGCGGTTGCTAGGCAACCATCAGGAGGGCGGCCATATTGGCCAGAAGAGCGATCTGGCGCCGAAGGCGCCATTTCGTGCCCTCGCATTTTAACGAACTCGTCCTAGGGCGTTGAACGCAGCGACTCCCCGTTCGCTCCAGATCATCTACAAAAGTGGGACATCAAAAGTTATTAAAAACTTTCTAATAGGATTAACGGTGTTGTCATGGCAACGCCATGAATTTGGCGTCCATTTTCAGCGCTCGCCACCGACTTCAAACAGTCATAACTCGCACAAACTGGGGCCGATTTGAGCGAAACTTGAATCGTTGGTCGAGTCGTTGACCCCGGATGTTTTGATATCTGAAATTTGAAAATGGGCGCGATAGCGCCCCCTGCAGAGCACCAAATAAAAATTAATGAGGAAAAAATTAGAATTTTGTCGTAGAAAAAAGAAATTTGGCACAGACATACGTCACATGACCCCGAACAAAAAATGCATTGAGGCCACGCCCCTTTCCCCACCGTGTTGCCATGGCAACGACCCGATGTCAACTTTGGCGCAGCCAAACCAAAATTGGTACACGCGTGCGTCATGACTGTCCGAACAAAAAAGTACATTACATGGTTGCTAGGCAACCAACAGGAGGGCGGCCATTTTGGGAAAAATGTAGTAATCTGGCGCCGAAGGCGCCATTTCTTGCCTTTGCTCTTTTATAATCTCGACCTAGTGTGGCAGGTAGGGCGCGGTAGCGCCTCCCGGTTATTGGGGCGGCGTGCGGCCACCGGCGTCAACCGGCCAAACGAGACCCTCGAGGGCCTCTAAATGCCGCTTGCGGCTTTAATTCTTCTTTCTTCTTTCTTCTTTCTTCTTTCTTTCTTCTGCTCTTTGAGCAGCAATTTGACCCCTGAACATAGTCGAAAACTCACCAAACTTTGCCCAAAATTCAGGTCCGGTGAAAAATTAATTTAAATGTGTGTTTCGTATTGGGGAAATAAAAAATGGCGCGACAGCGCCACCTACAAAAGTGAAAATACATTGCGCCTATGGAGGAGGGGCCAACGTCAACTTTGTCGTAGAGCGACGGGATTCGGTACAGACATTCGTCATGTGACGACAAACAAAAAATATTATTGTGGCCACGCCCCCTGACAAACCGGAAGTCAGCCATTTTGACAGGAAGGTGGGAAAATGCTGAGTCAGCGTTTTCGCTGACGTCGCATTTGAACGAACTCCTCCTAGGGCGTTTCACCAAATGAGCTCCAAATCGCTCCAGCTTATCTCGAGATGTGGGGCATCAAAAGTTATCCAAATTTTTGGCTAAGTTTTACGGTTTGTGTGCGGCGAAGCCGCAATCTTTACGAAGAATTTTGCGACTTATCGGAAACAACAAAATGCTCCCATTCGCACAAACAAACTCCGATTAAAAATCGGAAATATACATTTTATTGACCTTTCACCCCGGACACAACAAATGTGAAAAAGTGACATTGGGCGCGACAGCGCCCCCTCTAGGCTGAGAACAAAAAATGCATTATCTGAAAAAATTAGTTTCTCGGAAATGGATAAAATTTGGCACAAAAATAGTTGATGGCATCCCGATCAAAAAAGCCAATGAGACCCATACCGTATTTTGTACGGTGTTGCCATGGAGACGACCAAGGCCCCCCATGTTATCCTAATGGGACTGACACATAAATCTCACATTATACACAATTACAGCACGTTAGCGCCCTCTGTAAGGAGCTTGTGGACAAGGGTCACAGAAGTACGGCCCGTAAGGGCCGTCCGATGCTGCTTGTGAAATAAAAAGATTTCGGGCGCGCTAGCGCCCTCTGCAGGTTAGAGCCATTATTCACATGGAGAGGCTAAAAATGTAGTTTGGATGTTTATTGACAAAGATTAATGGCACATGAGGACAATAAAATGCAGTGTGGCCGCACTAGCGCTCTCGGTAGGGTTATGGCTCGGCAATGGAGGCGCTAAAGGAGGCACGGCCCGCGAGGGCCGTTCGATGCCGCTTGCGGCTTTAATTATTCTTCTTTCTTCTTTCTTCTTTCTTCTTTCTTCTTTCTTCTTTCTTCTTCTCTTTGAGCAGCAATTTGACCCCCTGAACATAGTCGAAAACTCACCAAACTTTGCCCAAAATTCAGGTCCGGTGAAAAATTAATTTAAATGTGTGTTTCATATTGGGGAAATAAAAATGGCGCGACAGCGCCACCTACAAAAGTGAAATACATTGCGCCTATGGAGGAGGGGCCAACGTCAACTTTGTCGTAGAGCGACGAGATTTGGTACAGACATTCGTCATGTGACGACAAACAAAAAATATTATTGTGGTCACGCCCCCTGACAAACCGGAAGTCAGCCATTTTGACAGGAAGGTGGGAAAATGCTGAGTCAGCGTTTTCGCTGGCGTCACATTTGAACGAACTCCTCCTAGGGCGTTTGACCAAATGAGCTCCAAATCGCTCCAGCTCATCTCGAGATGTGGGGCATCAAAAGTTATCCAAATTTTTTGGCTAAGTTTTACGGTTTGTGTGCGGCGAAGCCGCAATCTTTACGAAGAATTTTGCGACTTATCGGAAACAACAAAATGCTCCCATTCGCACAAACAAACTCCGATTAAAAATCGGAAATATACATTTTATTGACCTTTCACCCCCGGACACAACAAATGTGAAAAAGTGACATTGGGCGCGACAGCGCCCCCTCTAGGCTGAGAACAAAAAATGCATTATCTGAAAAAATTAGTTTCTCGGAAATGGATAAATTTGGCACAAAATAGTTGATGGCATCCGATCAAAAAAGCCAATGAGACCCATACCGTATTTTGTACGGTGTTGCCATGGTGACGCCCGGGGCCCCCATGTTATCCTAATGGGACTGACACATAAACCTCACATTATACACAATTACAGCACGTTAGCGCCCTCTGTAAGGAGCTTGTGGACAAGGGTCACAGAAGTACGGCCCGTGAGGGCCGTCCGATGCTGCTTGTGAAATAAAAAAGATTTCGGGCGCGCTAGCGCCCTCTGCAGGTTAGAGCCATTATTCACATGGAGAGGCTAAAAATGTAGTTTGGATGTTTATTGACAAAGATTAATGGCACATGAGGACAATAAAATGCAGTGTGGCCGCACTAGCGCTCTCGGTAGGGTTATGGCTCGGCAATGGAGGCGCTAAAGGAGGCACGGCCCGCGAGGGCCGTTCGATGCCGCTTGCGGCTTTAATTGATTTTGTTTTTCCACAAAAAGGACCTATGACACTGAAGAAACGGTAGTGGAATCCCCAATATTGATGTACAGTAAATCATGTTCACAGACTGAACAGAACAAGGCTTCTTTTTTTTTTTTTACTTTTTAAACATTCAAATCATAATACAGAGTGTTTTGAATTTCTGTATGGCTGTATAGTTTATATGCTGTTTATGGATGTTTTAAATGTATTGTTTGTATTTTTTGTAATTCCTGTTATAGCGCTTTGAGGCGCACTGTGTGCGTGAATAGCGCTTTACAAATATATTGAGTGATGATTGATTCTTTTATTTCTTTTATTCCTTTACGTAAAACACATTTAACAGTAAATAGCTAAGTTCTATAACAAACTTATCACAATTAATAAAGTCATTATAGATAAATGTATGGCTTTTAAAGCAAAAGTACAGATTGGTCAATATGAATGTTTGTCTGTACAAGTCCCACAGGTCAAATTAATATAGTCATGCAAAATAGGCAAGAGCAGACGAAGCACAATGTTCTTTTCAATTAAGGAATAACTGATTTCTGGAAATAAAAAGCTCTTGCATTGTGGAGGAAGGTGGGATGGAATAGCATGTTCTGCACTGTGTGAACATTCGAAGGTCACAAATGAGGTTCATGAAATGAGTTCTAACAGAAAAGCTTTGCTGGTGTCTGTGAGTTGTAGCATGTGGGAAAGAAGCCTATGAAGTATGAAGTGGGAGCTGACACAGGGGAAAACTCCAACAGCATCCGCAGAAACACAAGTTTGAACAAACAAATGTGTTGAAAATACTTTTCTCAGATTTTCTAAATTGTCAACTCAAATGATAGTCAGCATAATTTTCTGTTGAAAATGAATCTTCTTATGTATTTCTGGGCCCACTACTCATCAGCATTCAATAAACAGTTTAGGGGAGACCGGATAAAAGGTTTATGCACAACTGCAAGCCTCTGGAGGCTCCTACACCTTGATGATCAGGAGACTCCAGAGGCACCAGCAGCTTCAAATACCTGTTTGCTGCTTTGTAGCAGCTGTTCTCTCAATCTGATGTATTTGTCTAGCAGAACCCGTCCCCATTGTGCCTTTATCTGCACAAACCCGTGTGTGCTCTGAATCAGCCACAAATCTCTTAACAGTACGATGATTACACTTAATCTTTCATGAAATAATAAAGGTTTTCATACCCAGTCCAAGGCATTCAACTATTTCACGCTTATCAGCAGAGAGATTCTTTTTCTTTCCCATATTGCTTGAAAATGGTGAACGTCCTTTTTCAGTAGTTTTTCCCTTAACTGGGCTTAACTGACAACTAATCATCACAGGCGTCTGAGATTGATGTCAGTGATTCAAAGATCCCTGAGACACAATACCATCCATGAGTTTGATAGATTATTATTATAATTCTTTTTTTTTTACCTTTTTGACACTGAAATATAATTAGCATAATAACTGAACGCAGTGTAGCCCATAGGCACCGCATTTATCCATCTACGGCAGTGATTTGTGATTTAAGTGGCAGGGGCATATCGAAAGCCGGGGTTCAACATATACAATGGCTGCAGAGCTGGCAAAAAAAACTAACTTCTTGGATAAACTTAACCCTGTCCTCTTTCAACCCAATAACAAATATTTAAAAAAATCCCCAATGATCCCCGTCTTGCGCGTCACGTCCGTCAACGCGTTAAATAGGTAATTGCTCAATGATTGTGAAAGGCATGAAGATGGACTAATGGAGGAACCGACAGCTCATTTAAAAAGAGACACATTATTTTTGCATGGCACAATGATTACTGTTTTCACTATGATGTTTTCGCTTCCAAGCTGAAATGGGCCGCAGATGAATGCCACGACGCCGTCTGAGATGAGAATAATGACGCTGCGAGGACGACTGAATGGATTCGAAGACCGGCGTCGCCAGCCACTCGAAAAGCCATTCGTTCATGTTACTGGCTTTTCACTTGCTTTACAGTTTGGCCTCAATAAACTGATACAAAACGGGCGACTTTTGCCAGTGAATAACGCGGGCAGCTGAGCCAATAGAGCCGTATTGGTGAGTTCAAAGTGCTTGGGTGGTTGTGGAATCTGTGACGCAGAGAGAGTGTGAAGCGGGATTCCCCAATACTGACATAAAAATAAAGAAATGGGATGTGACCGTCTGACGTGAAGGCGGTGATATTTTTTCCTCGGTTAAAAACCCACACACAATGGGGGAGGAAGAAGACTCATCATTAAACAATAGAGATAACTGTGATTTTGGGCATGCCCTCAAAGCGATACTAAAAAAAGACTATTAGGTAAGCACATAAAGGATGAAATCTTTTCAGACGACTCTGATACAACTAGTTCTAAATATGGCGAAGGTGATATTATTTGTGCTGCAGAAGCTGGTTATTTAACAGCGCAGCGAACAAGACAGAATTAAAGTTTGTCTCCTTGAGCTATTTTTGATGAGAGTGATTCAGAGTTATTGGAGCCTCACCACGTTCCCCATCTGCTAATTTGTACTATTGATGTTATGAAGCAAAACAACCGCGACAAAAAATTAAATAAAAAGGTCCTCCTCATGGATCAGGTACGCCTGCCCGGGAAGTCTCTTTTTTCTGTTGTGTCCTTCACCCTCAATTGATTGAGGTCGCAACAGAGCATGTCCTTTCGTGATTAGTGGTGATGCGTAATTCAGCGTGATAGCACTCTTACAATAAGAATCACTGTTTCCTCTCACGCTTGTGCTCCAAATGGATAGAAACCCACAGGGCGGCGAGCACGAGCAGCGACAGGCTGGAGGGAGCGCAGCACAGCGTGTAGCAGAGGCACAGGTTAAACAGAACAAATCAGAAGCAAAGGCACGTACTACCAGTGCAGTTGCTCAATGTTTAAATATTATTGCAAATGATCTAAATGAGGGAATTTTGGGGACACAATTATCTTGGCCATAATAATTGCGATTAACAATTATTATCACGATATTTGCCTATGGTTTAAAAAATTCACTGAAACTGCAGAAATTACAGATATCATGGGAGTTGGGAAATGAAATCCTCTTCATTGTCTGCTATAAATGTAATGTTGAGAAGGAATAAAGTAAGTATTTGAATTCAACTCAAAATCTCATTCGACTCATTAATTCATTGCTGGTTTTATAAGGCAGCACTGTAAATTATGAATGCAAATGGACCAAATCTAAAATTCAAGGCTTAGGTCGTGTTAGCAGCAAGTTGGTATAATTTCTTCAGAAAAATAACACAGCAGAGCCATGTGGTGCTACTAGCATCAAATTAATGAACTGTTCAGCCTGGTAAAGATGACAAACAATGATTTGTGGTATTTGCAACTTGTCGTGGTTATGTATAAACCTATTAGGTTTATAAAAAAATAATAATAATAATCCCACTTACTTCCTGGTTCCTCCATCCCCTTGTTCCCTTTATGCATAGCTACAGGCAATGAAATATAAAAAAAAGGGGAAGATTAAGAAAAGAGTGGGCCGCCCATGTATTGCTGTAGCTTAGGTGGATGTTTTTGAACCTGTGACGGAGGGATAAGCTTTGCAAGAGACAAGAGGTAAGGAAAGCAGAACCATGAAATTGCCTGTAGTGCGGGAGAGCAAGAGGGAGTAATGCAGAAGAAAGTTGTTGTTGTTTTTTTGCCCCAATGAGCACTGACAATTGAAATCAACAGACAGCCATCTTGGATCACTGGGGCTGGGTTTAGACAGCCACCACATGGGAACCAGTTTTCTTTGGGGGAGATCTACAGCAGCTCTTTGTGAGATAATAAGCTCCTTTTTCGGTTCGGGCCAGCAGGAAGTCTGGTTAACGCTTTAGAAAATGAATAAAGTCTACATAATGTCCCCACAAGACGACACAAACCGACTTGCATGTTTGAGTGTGTGTAAAGGTCTTGTGCATCCTGTCAGGCCTGTGGGACGTCCCGACTCCCACAGAGAGCCCGCTGCGTCCCGATCGAATATTCACTGAGCTGCTCCTACACACTTGAGTGATTCCAGACAGCCAGGCCATCAAGTTTATGAAAGCTGTTCAAGTTTAAAGGCTTACAGCAAGAGGATAGAAGAATATGTATTTTCAACCCCCCCAAGAGGTATAGTTACTTATGCTGCGGAAAAATAAAAATGGTAATTATATTGCATGAAGTCAGCAAAATAAGACAGGAATTGAGTATTGAGTAATGTTACATTTCTTCTGTTATGGATAAAACATTAAGCAACGTTTTGCAACTTTTGTGGCATTTGAGAGGGAATGGCAAAATGCTCCAAAAAACATCACAGCACAGATAGTCTTTTTCTTGTTACGTTATAGTGCTGACATTTTGGAATAAACTAGAAATGTTTTTATATTCATTCATTCAATCTTTTTAAAGGTGCATTATGCAACTTTTTATGAAAAAATTAAGTTAATATTATTTGACCTTGTAGTGACCAGCGGCTGTATGAGTGGTCAGCATAGCGCCTTTACCTTCCATCACAGTGGTCTCTACAACTCTCCAGGATCACGTGTTTTGTGGGATTTCTGGAGCGAGGGTCCGTCAGCAGCAAAAACCAAACAATTGATCTTGGAGCGTCGTAGAGACCACTGATGAAAAGTTAAGGCTCCATGCTGACCACTCATACAGCTGCTGGGTTAGTACAAGGTCAAGTATGCACAAATATCAACTTTTTTTTCCCACATTGAAAGTTGCATAATGCACCTTTAAAGGACACAACTACAAACACGTGATCCATAGTTAAGTTAACAATAAAGAGAAGGCAGAAAAAATATTCAAATACTGCAACATTGCCAGTAAAACTGACTGTAACCGACTTACAAGATAAAAAAAATACACACTAGAGAGGGGTTACAGTTTTCACATCCGCTCAGTGCTTTCAACAGGCTCTTGTAGTCGGCCATTTTCTTTGGCAACATAAATGTCAACCATTTTTACTAATGAATTGATCAGCGGGAGCTTTCCTCACTCCCCACTGCGGGAATTAATTGGGGCTTTAAAATGGCACTAAATTATTAACACCCAGCAGAGCTCCAGGAGAGTGAGGCATGAGGAACAGGTCTGAGTCAGTGCAGCGCTGAAAAAGCCAGTGACAGCCAGTACTGTGTGAGGTCATCTTCTGGTAATAAAGTATGGACAGTCGAGGTTTGCATCACGGAGTAATAAAACAAACGATAGGAGTTTTTGTAATAAACCATCTGAAGCCAAACGGAATCACTTGTAATCACGGGGGTAACGGATGGTGCTTCTGTTTTCTGGCATTTTTGATCATTCCTCAGTCAACCCCTAGCTGTTGATGAGAGTTGGATGACTTATCTGTAGGACAAAGTATAGGGACATCATGATGAAGGGACTTTACAATTGCAATACTATTTGTTGGAGGGAAAAATTTGTCCGGCGTTTGATATTGCTTGTTCAATACCACTTAGTGCGACCAGGAGAGGGAGCAGTGGGCGACTGTAGTCCAGTGAAGTGGTACAATGTTTTAGCTTCAGAGAAACCCAACCAAACATGGAGTGTACCTGCAAACACGACACAGGATTTGAACCTAGAACCTACGCAGCCACGGCACAACATTATACAACTATAATATCCTCCGCATCACCGAGCCGAGGTGTGAGGCTTAATTGCCTAAAACAATTAGTCCATGCTCAGTAAAAATGTGATGACGTGCAGACAGGTTGAAAAGCGTGGGTTTAGTGGAGCCTCGGGCTTGTACTGAAGTCCCATCTGTGTGATTTGACTGAAGCGTGAAGCAGCAGCACAGTCATCAGGAAATACAGAGGAGGGGAGCTCAGATCCATGTTTAAAGGGGGGGTATTATGTAAAATCGACTTTTCAAGCTTTATATCATGTTATTATGTCATTCCCTCATTAAACACATGCCTGGAGTGTTGCCTTGGCTCATTCACATATTTTTGAGTAATCAGTAAAAACGGCAGCCATTTTAGGTGTAGCTATGCCTCAGTCCTCCTAGGAACGCCCCCACCTCCTGAAGACGCCTCTGGACCTTTTGTCACCAGCCATGCCACCAACCACTGCTCCTCAGCTCAGCAGAGCCCCCTCCCCACACAGTGTTGTTGTTTAGATGCCACAGCAGTGTGCTGAAGGGGGCGTGTCGAAAAGCTTCTTAAAGAGACAGAGGCCTATTTCAAGACGTTCAGTACAGCCATTTTGAGAGAGCAATTTTATTCAAGGCAGTTATTTTAATTTACTGCATATACAGACCAACAGAAGGTTACGTCATCATTGTAGTATGCTATAGACTGGTGCTATGTGATTGAAAAAAGCATAATACCCCCTCTTTAAATCAGACCGTTTTGACTAAACGGCCATGTGGCAGATCAGAAAGGCAAAGGAGGACCTTAAAATCTGGAGAACATTAAGAAATAATAGTGACTTAGGACAGGCACTTTGCCGATAATGAATCCGAGCCACTGCCCCTGTCATTTTTCCAGGTGAAAAACTCCCATTGTTTCATTCAAACTTTTTTACTGTGTGACTATTCTATTATCTACATAATTATTGCATTCAAATTCATGATTTGAAAGGTAGCGATTATCAAAATGCAATTGCAATTGTTTAGTTGGTTATGTCTTCAAACAGCAAATGTCTCCATCCGTCTTATTACAGATTAACCTATACAATTTAGCGGTTCATTTTCCAGTCTCCTCTAAAATGCTCATGATCTTGGATGAGTTTAAAAAGTGCCTTCTGATTTCAATTCTAAAGGTAAAGCAGGAATCTAAAATCTTGTTGCAATGCTTGTCAATACAGCTGCAATAAGATACGTTTCCAAAATCCTCTTCAATTTTGTGTCTCAGATCTCGAACCAAATTCAAAACGTAAACTAAAAGAATCAAGTCAGATTGCGGTGCACTTGTATCTCATTAGAAACATAAGGAGCTAAATTGCTTTTTCACACAAAAGAAGAGTGAGAATATTGTTAGTTTTTACCGAAACAAAAGAGCTGTGTAAAAGAGATGAGACAAGCAGTGATTAGAAAAGATGGCGTCTGGTCGCTTTAATGGCTGCGTAATGAAACTCTGAGCTAACTTTGATTTAACTGTGACACCATGGACTGGAACGCTTCATCTTGGAGACTGATGAGGAGTTTGTTCTCTTTTAATCAAGTCAAGACAAGTAAATCACTTCACTCTGGTTTAATTCAAATATGGGGGTTGATTAGGGTGACCATACGTCCCGAAAAATTCGGGACAGTCCCGAAATCCAGGCTCTCGTCAGGAATCCGACCCAAATTGTCCCGAAAAATATTTTTAGAATGTTGAAAGTGCTGTCTGCGCTCTTAATATGGAAGAGGGGCTTTATCTGGACGAGCTCTACAACAAAAACTGCGTTCTGAAGAATGTTCTAAAGTAGTGGTCCCCATCCTTTTTCCTCTTCGGGACCGGGGGGAGCATGCTTAGAAACGTGTGTAAATGGCTCATGAGATCGCGGCACATTCTCTCCTCTCTTTTTCTCTACGGTTCACTTAACAGCGGGACAAATGCAACTCTCTGTCCTTTGAAAGCGTGAAAGGTTGTGAGGAAAAGTTGTGATGAGCTGAGCAGAGAGGGAAGGCAAAAGTGAGAGAAATGCTCTGTGGCGCAGGTGACAGATAGAGCTGCGCGCAACACACTGAGCAGCACAAGGCTGCACTGATTCTGTCTGTAATAAAACCAGATGAACTCAACTCCAAAGGACTTCTAGGGCTACTTTCAATCAGAAGTTCCATTATATATATGATATACTAATATGATATATATTGGCGGCACGGTAGTACAGCGGTTATTGCTCTCGCTTCACAGCTAGAAGGTCCGGGTTCGATTCCCACCAAGGCCGGGGCCTTTCTGTGTGGAGTTTGCATGTTCTCCCCGTGTATGCGTAGGTTTCCTCCGGGTACTCCGGTTTCCCCTACCACTAAGAACATGTACAATAGGCCAGGATGAATGAGAGCGTGTTTGAGAGTGTGCATGGGGGACGACGGATGGAAATTAGCCCAAGGCTACAATCTGGTGTGGCTTGTTCATTAACTTGCACTGTCCCTACCAAATAAAACCAATACATTAGATGAGCTTATTGGCGTGTGGACAGGTGTGGACAAAGATAAATAGGACAATGCGGTCGTTTATAAATAATTTCCCAGTTAGATTTGCAGTTGTGCATAATTTGGCGTCGGTACCGTAAACATTATACGAATAGCTTGTGTGGGGAGCAGTGATGAGCTCACGGACAAACCCAGGAGAGGAAAAACGTCTCATTTGAGAGACGGGAGAAGCTTCGTGTTGTTGCCTGAGAGGAGGTGAAAGGATTTTGTCAAACTATTGGACTTTGGAAAACTTTCTTCAGTCAGAAGTCACTTCTAAACGAACTTTGCTGGAGGTAGCATTACGATGCTAACTAGCTTGTCTTTAGCTACTGCTTGTATTTAAAATTTTGGGACAACCCTCGCTGGCTTGGACAGACATTTATGTCCCAGGATGTGGACATTTGATGGAGAGAAGATTTAGGACCGTGAGGACCATAAGACAAAAGCTGCAGGTGGAACGTCATTCATTCACAGAGGAGGGAGCTGGACTGTTATTTCTAACCGGATCATTTGTCTGACAGTTTATACAGGTTTAAACCTGTGGCTCTGAGGCACATGATGGAACCATAGCAGGTGTGGGTCTAATACTGTAAACGAAATCAAAGAGGAAACCTGAAAAATTAACTCACCTCTTGCCTTTGTTCTGGTTCCGTTGGTACATAACACAAATCTCGTACTTAGTGGTGCAAAAAGAATAATATGTGTAGTGATTATCTTAGCACTTTTATTTCATTGTCAGAAAAAAAGATTTTCCAAAAGTACTAATTCATTGCATGCTTCTTTATTGTTTAGTTGCCATATCTACAAAGAAAATGTATAAATTACAACAATTATCATTAATATAAGTCACTGGGTCCATGTACAACACCAACAATTTATTTTGTTTTTGAGGAAATTAAGTAAAGTGGTTCAACAGCCCATGATTACATAAATAATGGAGAATGCTACCATGATGCTTCATGTTAGCATCACGCTGCATGCTAACGCTAGCTAGCACTAGCTACGACTGCCGTTTTTTGCTTCTACTGAACAATCTGCTGTGAAAATACAACCATATGGGCCCGATTTAGACTCGACTTTATTCATGTGTAATGAATAAGTTCATATTCCACCAGAAAACAGCTATAAAGAGTAGAAAATTGTGTTTCCCAAAAGATTCTGTTTTGCCTCTTGGCGAAGCCACACCCCCTTCTATATGACGAGATGCCGTCTGTATCTATAGGCACAGTTCCAAACAGCTGATTGCCGACCATTGGACCCGGAAGTAGAGCGTTGACATCAATCCCATTGGCTATTGCTATGGCAACAGTCCCCCTATTCTTTAAAAAAATGGGCCCAATTTAAAGTGCATTGTCGTTGGTAGCAATGTAGATGTTCCAAAGGTAATGAAGAAAATGGCTCAGTTGCTGTGGTACCGAATCTAGACTTGATAAACAAAGGGTCACACAATACAAATAAACTGAAAATAAACCACCATATCCTGTCCTCAAAGTACATCAAATTTATTGTTTTGTTTATGCCCGTTTCTTGCTGGAAAATAAATTTATCAAAAGGACATCTCTGGTTACAATCTCATGTGTCTAATGAGGTCCTGATACAATTTTAACTGGCTAGCAAAGCACAACGTTTGGTAAGCCAAAAAAAAAAGAACACACAACTTAAACAACTCCACAATTTTTAAAGTACAGTTTAATTTAAAATACTACTTTCTAGGAACTAAAACTTGGACAAACTAATTGCAACAATACAATCATACTGATATCATTAACACAGCAAAAGGAAGAGCTACTGTGCAATTTTAACAGCCAATTTTACCTAATTTTCCGAACTGAAATGTGTTTGTTTTAAATTGTAGTCCAAACTGTTCTCTAACTTCACATTCCTAACATTCAGTTTCTTCACAGGACTGAGTATAAAAACACTTTTCACATGATTACATTACAGTATTAGTGCTTCTTTATGATCGCTCATAATAAGCTGAAGTAATCAAATATGGATTTCATTCTAATACACTTAACAAAAATAGGAAGTGTCTTTTTTATTCCTGTCCAGACCTAAACAGAAACCATAGTGTCTCCAAAAATAACAAGAGTCAGACTAGTATTAATAACCTTTAGGCAGTGCGTTAATTTAGCTATTAGCACTGTAACTGGCTGAAGCACATACAAGCAGTACGAACCTTACGACCAAAAGGCACCATTTGTGGAGAAACTTATATTGTCAAGGTCTGCTCGAAACAATGTAAAACTTTCAGTTCTAATCCGCTCTCCCCAGTCACACCATTAATTGGATATGAATGCAGTGAACACGCCGGAACAGGACAATATTGAAAAATATGGTGAGCTCCATGACTTCAGACTGTGAGGTTTGACACTGGATAATGGTGTCAGGGATCTGAGAGGCTTTTTAGACCAAGCCCAGTGTGATTTAGAACAGTTTCTTTCCTCCCTGTTCATTTATTCATCTTCGATCACTTGCTACTGGTTGGTGGAGCTGAAAATTATTACAGCAATATGGGCCTAGGGGAAATAGGTGGAAAACATGGGCATAGACTGGTTGTCAAATCTATATTTAGTTTAGGTTGTTTATTTGAGCACTTTATAAAATATAAATTGCATGATTACATCATTGCAATAAAATAAAACTCAAAAGGAGTAGGCCGAAGCAAGAAAGCTTAAATGCCTACCCCCCATTCAATGATTTGTAATCATTAACTATCATTTTAGCGGTATTGTCAAACATTGCACCCTAAAAACAGAATAAAGTACTTTATTGTAGTACTTCCAAAATCCTGTGCCGTTAAAAACGTCAGTCACTCTGCAACAAAATTGACACCTACCCCAACATCACATTATGCAAAATACTGTTCAAAATGCGGGCTTTGAGCAGATAGGTTTTGTCAACACCAAATGCATGTTGTGATTAATATTCTGTACTGTGCTTCAACAGCATATTAAGGACATCAATGACATCTTCAGATGCACTGCAAAGGATCATCGGTTTCAGCCCTACACGTGTAAACAAACATGTACGTTGTATGTAAAAAGAAACACATCAAAGGCCCTCCTGCGGCCAACCAAATCCACTTTCATGGCACATAGGTAGGTGTTTATGTGTTTTTGTGTCTTAGGGACCAGGTTTGCGAATTAGCTGTTAGCTATAAGGCCTATGAACATGGCATCGGTTATTTTGTAGCTTCTTGTTCTGTCCCTATCAAATAAACATATAAATAAATAAATAAACATTACAAAGAGACAAGTGCATCTTCTATCAAAGACCACAGGCCTCCCACTCTCCCACAGTGATTCAACTACGGAGGATGGGTCTCCTTCAACACAGACACATGTATAGCAACATACCATTCCAGCTTTATTTGTAAAGCACTTTCAAAACTTTACAGCCTGGCCAAAGTGCTGTAACGAAAAAAAACCCAAAATAAATAAGCAAAAATATCATAATCTGTAATCTATCATAATTAGATTACACACAGGTAGACTCTATTTAGTCATTGGGTCAACATGTGATCATTCAGAAATAATCAGGCAACTTCTGAAGACAATTGTCTGCACTAAAAGGATGTACTTATGCACATCCCACTTTTCAGTTTTTATTCATAAAAAATTCAAAATCATGTATAAATTTCATTTCACTTCACGATTGTGTGTCACTTTGTGTGTGTCTTTCACATAAAATTTCAGTTAAATATATTTATGGTCCATATTGTGGCAAAATGTTGAAAAGTTAAAGGGGGGCCAATACTTATGCAACCCACTGTATGGTTTGGACGGACAGATTCACAGACCACACTATTCTATGGCAAATTGTCAACACATTTTCAGAAATAATGACAGCAATACAACAAGCTTTAATGTGGAAACATATCCCTCTCCAATAATGATCCGAGATTGACCCTCTGTCATTGACCTTTGTCCCCGCTGCGGCTCGTGGCTCGGCTCCCCCTCATTTGGGAGCATTTATTTACAAACCAGTGAGCTGAAAAAAAAAAAAAAAAAAAAAGCTTGGCTCCTCTCCTCCATCACAGTCCTGAGCTGGAGCCACTCAGGTCCGTGTCCCGCTGAGCCAACGAAATGTCACACACACCTGAAGCCCCGGAGTCCAGCCACTTAAGCACGAAATGACAGCCCACACGCCGCAGCCGGCACAAGGAAACACAAAGGGGCTGCAGATGGCGCCAGGTGGGAGAAAGGCTTTAAGTACAAAAGGAGAGAAACACTCAAATGCACGATTCAAAAGTTGAGAAAGTTTTTTCTTTTTGCAAGGTGCTCTTGAAAGAAATTTCACCATCCTATTCTGTACGGGCAGAAAAGAGAGAGTCTAGAGATGTCAAAAGTACTAGTGTTCAGTACTTAAGTAAAAGTACTAATACTTGTGCACAAAACTACTCTGGTAAAAGTAAAGGTACTGGAACCTCTGCCTTACTTAAGTAAAAGTAAAAAAGTACATACTCTTAAATGTACTTAATAATAAATCATGTTTTAACTTTCATATTCTTTATTTTTTTACTCCGTCTGACATAAGTTACAGCTGCAGACTACAACAGTGCTGCAGACTACAAGCTAGCACCAGCTTTCTTTCTAGCAAACTACTATAGTGTTCCAAAAGCATTACTAACACTTATATCATTTTAAAACCTCCAGAATTAAATCAAATGTATGATTTCAGGTAAGGCCATGGGTGCCGTGTTTCTTGTCTTTCGGTGTCTGCGGTATCATCCTCCATGACGCCGTCCTGCTCACTTTCCTCCATACCGACTCATTCACAGTCACAACAAACGCGGCGTGACTATCCATGTGTTCGACTAGCTTGCGTCCTCTAGCTTCCTGTTTTTCAGCGCTTGTTGGCCCGGGTTTTTACGTTGTTTACGTCACTCACCTTTGGAGATTTTAAAAGTAACGACCTGATTTTTTTAGAATGTAAGGAGTAGAAAGTACAGATACTTATGTTTTAAAAGTAAGGAGTAAAAGTAAAAAGTCGCAAAAAAAATAAATACTCAAGTAAAGTACAGATACCTGAAAATCTACTTAAGTACAGTTACTTCCCACCTCTGGAAATAAGGATATCGAGATGATGCTTGTGATCTGTTAATTCAACTCACCATTTGTGGATTCTGTTATAGAAAACATGCAGAATCAGAAACGCATAAAACAAATTGATTGGCTCTCGTCGAAATCATCAGTGAAGACGACAGACTGAGTTCCAGAACATCTAAACAACAAAGTGCTATCATAGTAAAGCAACCAATAACTTAAACTCTTCTCCGGTTTCCCCACCACAAAAAACATGCATAACAGGATCCCCACAAGGCCCGCATTCCCCTGAAAAAGACATTATAAAATCTAAGTGGGGCATTTCTGGTTAAAACAACGGCCAAAGACATTTCTTTGTTACATTAAAAACTATTGAAGTTAACAAAAATCCCTACTTCACTTTCATAAGGTGGTGGACAATCACTTTTGCAGGCGGACACAGCTTGCAGTCATTCACAAGGGCATTTCAGTAATAACACTCAGAAAGATTTGCTCCCAGCTGACTGATAAAAAGCCCACAGCTGTGACAGGACAATGTGTTAAACTGGTGCCGTGAATCCGTGATGGCTGCACTGACAAACGCCTGGCTGTGCAGCAGCAGAGCTCGTGGATAATTAGATTGGAAAAAAGAGAGCGAGTAATAACATTTGTGCCACATATAATGTATAACTCAAGTAATCATGGTGTCAGAGACAAGAGGAGCTGCACTGCTCTCAATACAATCCTGACGTGAGCTTGAATATAATTTCGGAATCTTTGTGATTCTTTCACACACACACTGGAGACAAATGAGACCAAAAGTGAGCCTATAATGAGCTGGTCCTTCAGCTAAAAGAACAGATTTTGGTATGAAAATGTCAACATTATGCAAAATCCTTTGAGTTGCACAATTGACCTTTCACAAAAGCCCCGCCCCCTCCGTTACTGTTGCTAGCTCTGTCAAAATTCATGCCGCCAAGATGGAGTTTGACACATGTCATAACGAAGATAAGTTCGTGTTAGTGACTCTTTTTGGTGCAATACCAGAGGGATGTTCTCCAGATAGAGGCAAAATGGGTTGCAGTGTGTGCAGTGGAGGAAAATATTCAAATTATGCAACGAAGGGGACACTAAAACTATCGAGGCTAAAGACATGTGACATCAGAAAAAAATCCCTCGAGTTACTTCAAATGCAACCAGTACAGTTGTGTGGACAAGTCATGCTCTTGCACTATTGGGTAAGTTTTTTCATTCTGTTAGTCTAGTATTAATAAAATATGAGCATTAGTGTTAAAGGGTACACTGCGTAACATTTTGGACTATATAGTTGCCATCAGTACAAATATGCTCCTAATGACCAGCTCAACACAGACAATGCTCTTACTGCAGTGGGTGATCAAAGAATGGATTTGGATGAGAACCTAACCTGTTTCAATTTCAAATTCTGCTGACTTTAGTCCACATCTCCATGGAGTCAGGTTTTAGGAGAGGTGAGCCGCTCACAGCAAAGGCACATGTTTGTACATTCATGAGGTATTTTTTCAATGATGAAAATATCTGTGATAAAATAAATGCTTGTATTTCAATTTTATTTATTCGGTAAAATTCTACACGGTGTGGCTTTAAGTTGTTTCTAAACTGTGTTGAACTGTGACAGCATGGGCAAGTCCTATATCTAACATGACATGCACAGTAAGTGGCTCTTACTGTGGGGGTGTGACAAGACGAGATGACGGGCTGGCCATAAGCCGCAGTCTGAGGAGACTGCTGGTCATGGACAGCCCTGCTCCTGGCTGTGCCGGTGTCCCTCATTCAGTGTCCCTCATGGCTGTGGCTTTCATTCTGCGAGGTACCTCTCCCAGCACCGCTCTTGTTGTGTTTTGGGCTTTTGGGGGGTCACCATCTTACCTGTCAGGAGACTCGGCAAATGACGGACCTCTTCCTATAGTAGCTTGGACATTGACCACTTTGGGGGTCAATGTCATCTCAAGTTCTAAACACAAACATTATTTTAAGCTATATTACAAAAAAAGGGAGGCAAAGATGTCCAAAGGTAGTTTTAAAGTCTCATAAGGTTGCAAATATACATAGACACCAAATTGCAAACACCATACTATGTAAAGCTCACAAGCAAAAACAAAGTGCATATTCGTTCCAATTAATCAATATCATTCAGTTTGTCCGCATCACAATATTTCTCACAACTTCCAAAAACTGACACTGTCCATTTTAAATCCTTCTGCTTAAACGCATGAAGCCTTCCACTGCTTTGGATGAATAAGGGCAGGTGTGAAACTGGCCTGAAGCAAGTGCGATCTGGATTTTTGTCTGTATAGAGACGGAAGACAGGAGAGACAGAACACGAAATTCACCACGACCTCATGAAATTACTACAGCGAGAGAAAAAGGTACTACGGGCTATGTAATGAGCCGTAAAAAGTTTTGTGATGGACAGAAAATTACACCCGTCGTGCAGCAACAGGGGTTCAGAAAATCCTAGCTTTGACTGTGTGGAGTATGTCATTGTGTCCTCGGGCAAGGCAGAGTTGTTTGGACATGAACTGACGGCCAGCCACTCACTCAGTGTGGTTTTCCTTCTATGATAACAGACAAAGGAGGAAAGAATAAAAAGCACGTAGCGACTATTTTAAAAAAAAGAACACATTTTTGACCTGTTGTCTGCATCCTGTCAAAACATCATCATTTTGTATTCTTTATAAGCCTTAATGGGACAATTTAAACAGTAAACAGTGAGTGTGGTGGTGAAGTGAACAGAAACTGCCAGTGTGACAGTTATACAAACGGACTAAGGAATGGGCAGAGTCTGCGTGTCCTCCTCGTGCTGCAACGGTCTCTTTTACAGATCGAGATTCACACCAGCGACTAGGGATGGCCGATTTATCGGCACCGCCGATATTATCGGCCGATATTTGTCTTTTTTTCACATATCGGCATCGGTCCAATATGGGAAATATCGGCCGATATTTTTTTTTCTTTGAATTATTTACTGCGCTGTAATGTCGTAGCGCACTTGAATGCATGCAGCAGTGTAGACGGGCCGCACTGACCTGACTGGGGCAACAGTTTATTCAAATTATCTGAAATAAACAGTGGCTCCTAAAAATAAACTCCATCATAAATTCACACGTCTCCAAAAGAAAGTATGTTTTTACTAAGTTTAAACAAGGTGGAGCGGACACTTGGACACCACAGAGATACAGAGTCACAAGTTGCTGCTGTTACAAACTGGACTAAAACTGCCTCCATGGACATTATTTTGAGTCAGGATTAACATGAATCTTTTTCTGATGGATTGTCGCTACATCTGAGTGGTGAGTGTTACAAAGGTTTCTCCGTCCTGACACCACATTTATAACTTTGTTATAAATGCTAGCTTCTCGGAGGCTAAAGGCTACAACACGTACACATTACCTTTCTGTCATCATGTAGGTTTACTACAGTGATGATAATGGCTGTATTCACGTTTACTGTGCCCACTTTTGTCATGTTAATGACCCGTGAAAACGAGGAGTTATGTCCGCATTTTTGTGCATATTTAATTAGATTGCCTTTTGCCTGCTCTAAACCAACTCTAAATCTTCACATTCTGGCCTCATAAGTTCAAAATAAGATGCTGTTAAAGTGACATGAGTAGGTCTGAGTAAATATTTAGCCAAAAACAAAATGAATTTCACTCCAACATTGGATGTGGTCTTTTTAATATTTTTCTAATAAAAAGGATTGTTTGTTTCATCATAGTGTGTGAGACAGTGAGTCCCAGGCATAAGCATAAGACATTCCAATAATGGAACGACAATGTGCAAACTTTACAACATTTGAGTGAGCCTTTCTATTGATTTTTAATGTCGACATAAATATTGGCAAATATCGGATATCGGCCACAGCAGTGAGGCAAATATCGGATATCGATATTGGCAGAAAATTTTCATATCGGATCATCCCTATCAGCGACCCCCTGCTGGAGTAAGAAGGGGAAATAGGAGGGAAAAAAAACATAAACAATGTGTTTGAATATTGTTATTACACATTATTGTTACATTTTACAAAATCATTTGAGCGGTACGACGACACAGCTATAATTGTTTGTCATCGAATTGTCTCAAAGCAGGACTTAAGGGAGAACTAAGTAACTTTACCTTAATAAATCCTTTTCGTAGTCCCTCTGGGGGTAATACAAGTGTTACTGGGATGATTTGGGGACCCCCTGGTGTGTCTGGCCAGAAAACCACGCTTGCAACTTTCCCTGCCTTCGACCCGACAGCCCCAATACACACTAGTGGAAAACATCTCCCTCACTGCTCTCAGTTGCTCGCATTTCTGAGGTTTATGACATGGCGGACAGGTAAGTCCAGACTGTATTCCGTATACAGCTTTCGGTTTGTTGATGAACATTTAGCAAAACGTTGTTATTTGGTTTATCACGATCAGAAGAAGCCAACAGGCTTGTGAAATGGATAGTACGTCACCTAATTAGGGCTGGTACAGTAAAAGAATTCCGATACCAGTACTTTCACGAATCTTTTTCCAATACCTATACGAAAATATTTGTCGTTTAGAACCAGAAAACATAACAATAATGTGTGGAAGATCTGCAAATTTACAATATCGGATTCATCTCCAATGTCAAGAAATGTGTGAAAAATGGGTAATCATTTGGGGGGGAAATGGGACAAATAGTGGCAAAAATATATATTTTTTTTTTAAATGGGGGGAAAAAAATCATTTATTTGAGCTGAAACAACAAAGTCACTTCCTTTTGCTGTCCTGGATCAACAGGCATATTGGATCTAAAGAGAGATTGGATCTCTCTTAGATCCAAACTTGGATCGCATTTATTTTTTATTTATTGGTTTATTTGGTAGGGACAGTGCAAGTTAATGAACAAGCCACACCGGATTGTAGCCTTGGGCTAATTTCCATCCGTCGTCCCATGCGCACTCTCAAACACACTCACATTCATCCTGGCCTATTGTACATGTTTTTAGTGGTAGGGGAAACTGGAGTACCCGGAGGAAACCTACGCAGACACGGGGAGAACATGCAAACTCCACACAGAAAGGCCCCGTCCCTGGTGGGAATCGAACCCGGACCTTCTAGCTGTGAAGCACGAGCGCTAACCGCTGTACTACCGTGCATAACATAGCAATTATTCACACAATTCATACAACTAACTAATATTTGTCAATATATATTATGAGCATCCAAGAAGGAAGATAGAACACAAAAAGTCCGGGTTGGCGCCACAGACGTCTAATAATATCTATGCAAATGGACTTAACATCAGACAGCTTCCACAAAGATGGATTCTGATTAGCAAAAATTAAAAACTAGTTTTAAGAGCGCTTGATTTCTCAGAGAGAGAGTTTTACTTTTACGTATGTTTCAAATGTTAAATGTTAAATGCTTGCTTTTTACCCTTGCTGGATGATCGGTCACTTAAAGTGCTTTCACAACTTATGTCCTCAACAAATAAAACTTAACTTAGGCTCTTCAATAACATTTTGAAGAAGGGTACACTGCAAAAATGACTTTCCACCGCGTTACTATGTTGTTCCCTCGTGCTTGCTTGCGTCATCACACCTACGGAGCAGGGGATCGGAGTCTGTTTGGACGGAGAGTGAGAATGGGATGGAGGCGAGATAAGCCATTTTAGTTCAACAAAGCATTTTCTAACCTTCATTATGTAAGATCGCGCTCAAGATTATAATCAAATCCCAGCCATAAACTCTTTAACTAAAAACATAAAATAAACAGACAATAAACATGAGCAACTCTCACACTGGTGCAGTTAAGTGGAAGATAAGAGATAATCGCGGTAAACAAAGCCTTCTCTCTGATTGGAACACGTAAAACAGACAGAATCCATAGTCTCTAATGTTGGTCCCCTCTGGGTTTTAGCACTCGGCAGCTTCTGCGCTCACGGCAGCAGAGGAGAAGTGAGATGTTTCCACTGGGAGTCTCCACATGTTTCAGCGATGAACCATTAAACTGATGAAGAAACGCTGTTCGCGCTGAATATCTGCAAAACATCCTGATGGGAGCTCATCTACCTACACACTGACATTACCACGCCAGCATCTTTATAGAGATCAGACTCGTGTGCACCTCATATGACACAGCGGAAAGTGCCTCACAACTGAATCATCCTCCCAGAGTTTAACTTTACGCCATCAACTTCTTCGAGCTGTATACCGTGTTATGTTTCTGCATCAAAATCTAAATAGGAGTGTTTTGCTGCATTCATTATTCTGCATTATGAACACAAGAGGAGCCCATCTGTGCGCTTCGACAAGGACGCCTGGAGTCTGCGGGCGCTTGTTCATAAGGGCTATATTGGTGTAAAGGGAAGCCAATATGCTAATTTAGAACAGCATTCGGAGCAAACACTCTACACAAGGACAAACAGTAATGAGACGTATCGACCCAAACGCCAATGCCAAAAGTCAGCCTTCACACTATTTACAAACCTCAACCTCAATGTACAGTATCTGGTAAAAGGCAGAGTAAGTGGAAATATTTCATTTATTTGTGTCTCCAGATCTGACGTAACATGTTCAAAGGGAGTTGGAAAGGTCCATAGCAGATGTATAGGCCGACAGTCGTCATGAGTAGCAGAATTCAAGTATGACAAGCTGAGTTGGCAGCCAGTGGACGCGTTTTGAAGATTTATGCACACACATGAAAAAGAAAGCCCAAGTACTGTATATATCTAGTATAGTTGTGAACGCATGGGTGACTGTGTAACAGGGGCAGAGGAGTTCTGCAACAGGAGGGAGCACTTCTGAACATAAATCTTCAACTCAATTTCACACAGCGTCCTGGAGGCCTATATGAGACTCTGGGAGGACAAAATTCAAAGCTAACCCGCCTCTCTCCGCTGAATAAAACCGAGAGTCTCCATCACTTTTCCTTCTCGAGTTATTCGCAAAAGTTGTCGGCGAGTTAAAGAGGGGGTATTATGCTTTTTTCAATCACATAGCACCAGTCTATAGCATACTACAATGATGACGTAACCTTCTGTTGGTCTGTATATGCAGTAAATTAAAATAACTGCCTTGAATAAAATTGCTCTCTCAAAATGGCTGTACTGAACGTCTTGAAATAGGCCTCTGTCTCTTTAAGAAGCTTTCCGACACGCCCCCTTCAGCACACTGCTGTGGCATCTAAACAACACTACTGTGCGGGGAGGGGGCTCTGCTGAGCTGAGGAGCAGTGGCTGGTGGCTTGGCTGGTGACAAAAGGTCCAGAGGCGTCTCCAGGAGGTGGGGGCGTTCCTAGGAGGACTGAGGCATAGCTACACCTAAAATGGCTGCCGTCTAAGTTTTACTGATTACTCAAAAATATGTGAATGAGGCAACACTCCAGGCATGTGTTTAATGAGGGAATGACATAATAACATGATATAAAGCTTGAAAAAGTCGATTTTACATAATACCCCACCTTTAATATCGCCTGTATCATCAACATTTTATTCACCTCAGCCTAACCGTCAAGTGGACTGTTTAAATGGACCAAAAATGGCAGCTTCAATAACGTATTAGCCCAAAGTCAGGCAGCTTTTTTGATTTAGTTTTGATCTTGGGTAGTCACATGGCCTTTGCATATTGGCATCAGTAAATTAATATCGGAATCATTCTTATAAAACTACAGGTGAACACCGGGGACGCTTTCGAAATCCAAGAATGTGCCATTTTAAACTAAACATATCGAGTTTATCGGTGGTGAACGCGTGGGAGGCTGCATCTTATTTCCACAATAACAAGTGCGCAGTGTGGTCTTCTCTGGCTATTTGAGAGGTCACCCCATCATACAGCATAAATACTGAGGAGTGGAGGGTAAAGATGAAGGAAACGAAGAAAAACTCCTTCGCAAATGGAGCAACGGGAACGGCCAATCGATTTTCTTAATCTCTTTGGGGCCCGAGACCAGTTATATTTGAAATTACTTTGTGCCATAAAGGCTCAACAGGCACTTAGTCATCGCTGAGACGGGCGGAGGTGAAATATAAAAACCTCAAAAACCTAAATAAAGGAGACTTAGCAATAAACTTCTGGGTTACAAAGATCACCGCTTACAAGTTGGCTGTTTTAACACTGTTCTTTCGGCTGCAACATTTCGGCAAGACACAGAGTAATTGCGATTTATCTTGTGGTGTGATGCAAATTAATGGGGCTCCTCTCGAGTTTGTTTACACTCCATAATTGTCATCAAGCTCATACGTTACAACTGAAGGGAGGCTTCCGAAATATTGCTAACAATTTAATTACACGAGAGTGCACGTCATTGGTTTGCCTGGCTTTTGATCAGTTTATCGACACTGCTGAGAATAGTGAATGGTCGTCAAAAACTAAACAAATCTGAACCTAACCCAGATTACATAACATACATCAAAAACCATGTGATATAAGTGTGAATATAAATTACAGACAATACACAAAAACACAGCATTTGAAATGAACTAAAATTATGAAAGACTTCGAAAACTTGTGACTTGACAATAACTCGGGTAACGGGTTCTGCAAAAAATTACTTTCAAACACCAATATCGTGCCCGAATTCCCCCTCTGTACGGCAACACGACGGGGACAAACCTTCTCCCTTTTCGTGACTTAGTGACATTTGACTGTACATTTGCACAGCGCCACCTACTGTTCATAGAGTGTGCATTATTAGGCGTTTAAAAGGAACAAAACACAGGGCCAAATGTACTTTTTTGTTTTACTTTGGAGCCTTTATAGTTAGATTTCCCAGTAACGAGTAATCTAGTTAATGACTGTTTCCTCCACGAGAATGGCGTTCACGTTTCTGTCTAAGTAACGGGGGTAATTATTTTATGAAGGCTCGGAGAAAACCTGCTTCCCCCAGATCCTGCTCTTGTCTGTTCTTCCAGGAGCGGCTTTATTGGCTGATAGAGTGATTGACAGAACAAGAGACCAATCAGAGGAGGTGCTTTGCGGGTGAAAAGTGCGTCTGACACGTTCATTGGTCTAAGCACCACGCGGTCTGTTGTTGTCTAAAGCTGGAACACGAGCATGAGCCATTACTTATCTGGCAACTCGTACAAATTGATTTAAAGTGCAGAGATGTTTATTAGGCCGAGCGCCATCAGGGCTGGCGAAGGAGCTCTTGTAATCGTATAGATTACAAGAGCGCACAAAACGAGCGGGAAGCGCTTGCCTCCTCTCAAACTCCGTGCACTCCTCCCGTCATGCACATGTATCAGAAAACGAACATTGTAATTTCTTTCTTTCTTTCTTTCTTTCGCACCGTCACAATTTTCACCCAGTGAACATCGACGAAAAGTCACAGATTTTGGCCCAAAATTCAAACCCGATCTGACACAACTTTTGACTATTTCCAAATTTTGAATTTCAAAATAGTGGCACGACAGCGCCACCTCAGTTTTTTTTTTAACATTGCGAGATAGGACGCGGGCAAAAATGAAGTTTGTCGTAGAATCATAAAAATCGGTACAGACGTGCATCATGACAAGTTGAGCAAAAAATATTATTACGGCAACGCCGTCCGCCATATTGGGTGTCATTTTGGATGACAGCCAGCAAAGCTCCTAGAGCGTTTATCGGAACGAGCTAATTTGGGTGGAAAATAATCTTGAGAAGTAGAACTTTAAAAGTTATCCAAATTACTTTTCTAAGTTTTACTGTACGAAGTATTTTGAGATTTTTCGCCCAAAAAAAATGGCTCGCATTCGCACATATGAAGCTCGATTTCGCTCATTTGTTATCAGTTGTTAAAGTCTCAGTCCTAAACACTTTCATTTGGCAAATTCAAATTGGGCGCGATAGCGCCCCCTATAGGAATTATAGTCAGAGTACAAAGTTTAGTTTTACGAAAATTAAAATAATTTGGCACAAAATTCTATTTGGTCGTTCCGATCAGAAGTCAATCACACCCATGCCATGTTTTTCACGGTGTTGCCGTAGCGATGACCAGAATGTCCCATTTTATTCTGATGGAAAAATGTTAAACTCCATAATTCAGCGAGAAGTGAGGAACCAAAGGTTATCCAAAGTACTTGGATAACCTTTGTGGATTTTCTGCGGCGCAGCTGCAGCCCTAAGTAAAATGTAAAAATATACTTCAGTTTGCAGATATAGTGTGATACGAATTCATACAAATTTTTCTCAGTATAATGTCAAAATTGAGCGCGGAGTGCACGTTAGTGCATTCCAAAATCCTAAAACTAAGGGACCTAGGGAAAAAAGTTAAAAACAAACAAACATAAAGGCAGTAGCAATACCGTAATTTTAGATTGAGGGAGACAAAAGGGCACGACGCGCCCCCTTGCTTTGGGCAGGGGGGCCGCTTTGCGGCTATATTTTACTTTGCACTTCATCTATCGTAGTTTACAAATGGCAACATCCACTGATATTATCCTGGTTATGTCCTGATATCATTGTACTTTTAGAAAATGCGTTGTTTGACGATCATCTACTGCTTAAAGATGTCAGATCAGCTGTTTTACGGCAGCGTATTCTTGTAGCTGTTGCCTTCTGTGTTTGATTCTGATTAGTTGCTCAAATCAGCAAAGGGCGGGAGTTGAGAAAAAATTTAATTATCCAATATCACTTATGTTACGTCAAATTGCAGGCTCAGGTGACCAATTATACCCATTCCATTGAATTAGTAAACCATTTAAACTTACAGACTATCACTTTAAGAAAATGAACTTTGTTACTGACCACCTGTACAAACAACACTACTTCATAAGAAATATAACCACTATCCATTGTATCCATTATACTAGCATAAAAAGTGATTAATCAGTTGAAATGATGCGTGAACTTAATGTCTTCCCTCCACAATGAAACTACTACCTGATCCCTTCAATGTGGTAAAATGTCTAGTATATGCAGCTTTGAAGCAGGTGACTTTTAAACCCATTTGAAATGTACAGCAGTGCCATGAGGAGCCCGCAGACATAGGTGAATCTCTAAAGGACCAGTATTTCCCCAGGGCTCCGTCTTCAGCACGTCGCTCTAACAGGGAAAGGGTAATCTAAAGTCCACTTCTAAAGAACAGGGGCGCGGGCCACCGAAATGAGCCGTGATGGTACCTCGTAGTAGCTCCTGACGGCGTTACAGAAAGCCTCATCAGCCACGATCTGCGTCTCGCCGTTCAGAAACGACAAGAATCGATCCTTCACGGCCTGCAGCTGCTGCTTATTCACCTGCAAAAACAAGAGAAAAGATCAAATTAGGGGATCACGCTCACTCGGGGAAGAAAGAAAAGCGATCTCTAAAGAATGCAAATTAAAGTTGTCAAAAGCTAAGGCGACTCGCACTTCTATTTCTATATTCCCTGTGGTCGTGTGGGCTCTCAGTCGTCCAGGAGTTCACCACCATAGTATAAATGTCAACTGGACTATGCCAATTCTGTGTTATGCTGTCTGCAAATTATTGCTCACCAAGTAGCTGACAAGAACAAAATGTTTGATTAAGCTCTAAACTACAAGGGAAGTCACTTGGAGCTAAACAGCATGACTAAGACATTTAAAAGAGAACAGACTGAAATGTGAACTTTAAATACGGACAATATGCTCTGATTGTACTGAAATGTCCAGGTGTTTCATCGACACAAAAATGAATCACTGGTTCAATCACGCAGTCGGTTCATTGTTCTCCAGGCAGACTTGTGTTCCTAATGCAGTGTAATAACAGACCTTTGGACAAACAAACACTTTTTCTTTGGTTGGAATGAACATAACAAACTGGCTAAAATAAACCTTTGTCCTAGTTTTGAAGAGAAATGATCTAATTCAAGTAAACTTTTCGAAAATTATTTCTCAAGCTCCCTGAACCGAACTCGATTCTCGGTGTGGGAGAATGTATTAAAAGTTAAAGCGGATGCAGATGAGCAGAGGCAGAACAGATGAGTCGCGGATGAAAACGCTTTGTTCGGCCACGACACTAGCTCCGCCGACAAGAGGTTCATTTACGACAAATGTTCTTATTATCAGTGAGGCCGAACAGGAGAATAGAGCTACAGTAGAGCAATGGTTTCACTGTCAGCACTGTAACAAGAGGCTTAGAGACCCCTCCAAAAAGACAAGGCAGGCCATTTTACTTACAAGACTATTCATGGCATGTCAGGTATAGAACAATGTGAAGTGACAGGCGTTAGTGCTCTTCTAATCATTACTTTGGTAAGAAAATCCCTGTGGTAAGTATTAACATTTTACATCTGTCAAGTGGCAATTTTACGAACAATAGCTGAAAGAAAAAGTTGCATTTTTCTGTTGACAAAAACAGTTAGTTTCCAAAAAGGCCATATACAGTAGTTGGCTCATCTGAACGTACAAGAGTTTTAACATTATCATTCGCTTGAGCCTGTGAAAAAAATAAATAAATAAAAATTCTCACAGCACGACACCCCACATCTATCTGATCTGAGCCCTGTCAGAGCTGTCAGATCAAACCGGAAGTTATTTCTTCATCAGATAATCGTCAGCTACTGGTATGTCCTCACTGACCTCAGGAACACACTCAATACAAAGATAAGCGGGAGGGAAACGTCCAGGATGTTAGATAAGACTTCAGTAAATGATTATAAATATTGCAAACAAGACAATCCAGTGGCATCATTAACTAATCACGTCACAGGTTTTCTTTAGCTTGGAATCAATCTCCCTATTCCAACTTTCTTCTAGCATTTCGATTCAGCAACATGTACAATGATGTATAAAAGGAAATAGGGTATGGGAGACCCAGGGTATTTGTCACACGGGGTAAATTGTCACATTGCTTTGTGTAGCCACACAAGATGGTGCTGTATGCTGGTACCGATGTTCCCCCATCAATAGAAGTGGGGGGAACATTGATGTATTAAGATTAGGCATCAGCCCACTATCCTTAAGGTTCGTGGCTAGGGCAGGATCAGGGTTAAGCTGATTGATGTTTCACATATGACTTGTAAGTAAGTAAGTGCTTTATTTGTCATTGTGCAGGCATACAACGAAATAGTGTTCAGGTGTTAGTCCTGAGCCGCTGTGACTGAGCCACGCTGCTATTGTGGGCCGACCTGACCCGTAGCACCCGGAGGAAACCTGGCTGGATGCCTTCAGTCTCCTCTGACCCTCTGAAACGGTGCAGCGCCTCCTGGGTTTGTCACTGTTTAAGAGCGTGGTGTCCTGCACTGGTCAGCTCCACCTCCTCCTTCCTCTTCCTCCTGCGCAGCTCCCTCCGCTCCACTACAGTCTTTCACCATCTTCTGAGAAGAGCTTAGCAGTTAATCTGTTTATTCTCCAGTGTACGTCCATTAGCCAGAACACTAGTAGGGACAGAAGGAATGTGTGGCTTCGCTGGGAGTCTTGCCTGGATACCTCCTCATTTGTCCCATTTTTGTTTCCTGTAGCTCCTCTTGTGACGCCTCCACTGTGCTGCAAGTGTTGGGGGCTCTTTGTACCTCTTCAGTGTCTCAGAAGAAGAAACTTATAGGTCCCAAATGGGTTTAGCTGATAAGCTAGCTTTTTGTTTACTTTTAAAAAGCTGCTTTCTTCAGGACCATTATGGACTCTTTGCAGTAAAAAATTCCACCAAGCCTCACAAAAACACAGCAAAGACGTACAAAAGTATCCAGTAAAACAATGTGGAACATAGAAACCACAAATGCAGCGCACAGAAAAAGGCAAAAAAATGTAGCTGTACCAAGAGAGAGGGAGGCTCGCCTCCATAAAAACAAAAATCTTAAAAACGTTCGTATAGAGGCCACCGTGTTAGAAAATAAGGCGCCACCACACAGCCACTGGGTCACTAAAATGTCAAATACGTACTAATATCAAGGTTTTTTTTGCACACAAAATTCCACAAATCACCTTTAAAGTGCAAATGCAAGATATAGAATTTCTATCACATTCTGGAATTGTTTTGGTCTTCCAACAATGAAACATCCCTGGTGTCACAACGCGGAAAGTTCGTGCCATTTCCACAGTCCTCATTTATCAGAATATAGTCCTTTCCAAAACCACTGCCTCCATCCTTCTCCTATACGCACCAACACTCGAAAGGACAGGTCTGTTTGAAATAGACCACACAGCAAGAGAAGTGTCTGTCAGTGCTCTCCTGAAGGACCTTCGGTAAGTGCCTTCACAGAGGAATTAGTAGAAGTGGGTAGGAAAAGGAAGAAGGAAGCCGTTTCAGAAAGGGCCTTGGAGAAGTAAGGTTGAGGGCCCTTTCAAGTGCAAATGCCCATCGGAAAGTCACACAAGCCGCCTAACATCACTTGGATGCAGCCAAAACCCAGCTTCTATCTTATTCAAGTCATACGTAGTTAGTGCTAGCCTTAAAGAGATATGGCATTATGGCAGCTTTATTGAGTTTGAGGTAATGTCAGAATATTTGTGATATTATCATCTGTATTACATTGGTATTGTTGCTAAAGGAATTTGTGCTGGTTGAAATGTTAACTTCTTAAAACCTTGAGTTGACTGTTAAATCTGTGGTTTTCTACTCAGTCATTGTATTGCTTACTTAAGCATGACTCTGTGTTTGAAGACCGCATTCCAGGGGTCTTCGGCCTGTTGTAAGAGTCATAAAAGTTAAAGGGAAGATAGTGACAACTGGAGCGAGACAACCAAATGGCTTCCTACAGCAAACAAAAGATTTCCTTGGTGAAGAAGCATTACAGCCCCCCTCAGGAAGCAGGGGAGGGGGTCTTGGGTTATGCCCCAACGGAGAAGAACCAGCCCCAACCTGACTGAGGGGAGCGGAAAGTTATAGGAAAATGGGAGTGGCTATATTTGGTATAAAGTCTGTAAGATGTCTGTATTCTGTGGGTTTTTTGAAGAATTTAGCAAGCTGGAAGGCTGCAAAATTCTGCAACAATGCCACCTTGTATTACAAGTAAAACGATGGTTCTGGTGTGACCTGGTGTTTTTTAATCTGGTTATTTCTGTGACAGAAGATAACAGAGCGATTGCCGAAATTTGTAAATTCCCTGTCAGGTAACCCAAAGGGAAACATGATATCAAAAGCTATTTATATTTAAGAAATCATGTTAAACAGACAGGTTGTTTGGCTGTTTGCTGGCTTATTCATTTTAGAGGAGTGAAATGATTCCATAAATGTCAGTGGCCGAGTAGCCCCTGCGCAGTGAAGTGCGGCAGAAGCTCTGTGTTGTACAGGAATCTTACGCTAGAGCCGCGGCACACTGGCTGAATGTGTATTGAGCAAAATTAAACCATTATTCTTGGGCTTGTTGCAACGCTGCCAGCCACCAAATACATCCACGGAGTCAAAGTGCCAATTTCCCAGTTATCTGCTCCCGACAGCTTTTTGTGTGGGCCTGCCTCCGCCGCGCTGCCTTTGAAAGCTTTGAAAATGACATCAACACCAAAAGGCAGGTTGAATTTAATGTCGCACACGAAGCTATGAGCGGCCGAAGGGAGTCATCTGGCAACAACGGGTGGAAAAATGCCGTTCATTTCGGATAAGAAGGTGGCAGCAGAGGGCACAAAGCAAGATGTATAGTGAGAGATTTTATGAATGGAAAAAACTGCCTTTTCACAGGATAGTCGTGATCCTCTCCTTTCTTGTTATCTTCTAGTGATTGACTAATTTGCTTATGATTTCAAGGTTGTGAAAAAGGTCGGATTCAGGTCTCAAGAATTACTACTAGTGCCTCTGCTGCGTATTACTAATAGTGAAGTGGCATTTTTATGGAGAACTGTTGAAAAAAGGAGGTTGGTGAAAAAGGGTTTCATATTCCAGAGATAGAACTGGGACTTTCTCAAGGCCCGTTTCAAGTGGCTTATCCTCTTAAACTAGAAATGACATTGGTACAGTGCCACAGTCATGGAAAACAAACCTCTTGTAAGAAGTCTCATCCTGTGTCGATGTCCGCCCCCAAGGAAGTTAAATAATAAACGTCACAAAAAATGTCAAACCAATTATGTATGGAAATAAGACCCCATGTTGCAGCAAATACAATCTTAAGGATTTACACTTCAATTTGGATCAGACTTCATTCAAATTTTGGCTGACCATTTTATTGTTTCAAAAGCCAAGATTTCGTTTCTCAGAGACACAGCAGCCAGTGGGATTTGAATCGAAACCAAACTGTCATCACATTTTATTTCCCACCTTGATAACGTTTTTGGTGTTGTTTTTGTCTTCATTTTCTGGAAAGACACACGCAATAAGCAGCAACTGGATGCAGTTTGTGAAATGAAATGAGCCTTTAAGTGACATTGCTTCACAGTAAATGTACATAGAAACGCTTCCCATTCAAAAGGCACAATCAGAGTAATGGCTGTTAAGTGCTCTGCTCAAAAAACAATTATCAGGCCAAATGGTTCATTAGAGGCTTTTTAAATGAAACCACCAGACGAGGAGGAGAAAAAAATGGAAGTATAAATCAGACAACGGGTCAAGGTAAACATGACGAGCAAATGACTCTGGCATTTGTTTACCAGAGAATCCCGCCTCGCGTACCTCGATTAACCCCGTTTTTTCGAGGCAGCCCATCCAGAATGAGGGGAGGGACGTGATCGTGAGCAGGTACAGCAGAATTATAGCAGCAGAATAAAGTGGCCTCATCTGGAAAAAGAAAAATGGAGGCAATATGCAACTGTTAGCACCAGGGGTATTACTAGATATCTGACTATGCAAGTATTTCTCAGGCATAGTTTTACTTCCTACTACAACATGTTTTCAAAGTGGTCAGCCAGTCAAAGGAAACGCTGCAGTTTGGTGAAAGTACACAGACTCTTTAACCCGATGTCAATGCCCAATCCACTTGTTGTTGTAAAAAGTCGATTTAAAAAAAACTATACAAAACATCATCCCATTGAGACCCTTTTCCATAATAGATATTGGACGTGTCCCCAAGAGCATTCTCTGGGCAAATCCATTTGCTCCAAAATAAAAAAAAATAAAAGGGGAAAAGTCTGTGCATTTCATTCAGCGCTGACAGGACATTTTTCACAGCCGGACCTTGTGCTGTCGCGTCTCGTTTCACGGGCAAGACGCCTTTATTGAGTGGGACGGCATTACACAGACACCTGCAGCGAAACCGAGGAGATAAAATGGGATGAGATTAGGTCGGATTTTCAGAAAGTTCACACTATCTGACTATCTTTTATAAAAACTTTATTGGACTATAATGGACTTTTTTTTTGACAATAACCATGGCATAATACAAACAGAAAATCCATTGGCAAACCAGATGAGTATAAAAATCTGCCCAATGTTTTTTTTGTTCCTTTATTCCATCAGAGGTCAATCTGCTAGCTCCATCGCTGAGACAGGAGTGGGCAATCATCATTCAAAAATACATTGGAAGATATGAATGTAAAGACTAAGCCACTCAGTAGAGTAGGTCTGAATGTAGACTAAAACTCTAAATTCCTTCAGTGTCTTTCGTAGATGCAGGCTTCTCTGTGTGTACAGTTGCCATGGTTGCAGAGTCATTAGTTCAGCGATCTGATGTCTGTGGCTTCGCTCCGACACTGAATAAAACGGTCCTTGTTTCTATAGTGTTCATTCAGCTGATTCAGCCACGAAGCACAAACACAGGACACTGTTATTGGAAAAAGCAGTACCTTAGTATGCCGTTTTAGATCAATTTAAGATTTTTTTTTTTAAACTTGTCCTTTTGCCGTGTCATTTGTTGATTCAAGCTTTGGACGGCCATTAATTTAGTATGATAAGAGATATGAATTTTCTCTCAATGATCATCCTTCCTTCCTTATTTTCCCGACGTACGTTGAATAGTATGCTACATAAACACGAACTGATAATGAGGTCTGTGCAACGGAATAAGGTTTTATCCATTTCTATTGCTCCCCTGGGTGCAGCTCTCCTCCTGTTGACAACGGCAATAGTCATTTCTCAGGAAACACAACTCTGAAGATTTCCTCCAATTCAACGATGATTCATGTTATATATCTTATTGTACACAAAAAGTACAAAGCCGGTTTCTTCAGATTGCTCATCGATGCAACATTCTTACAAAAACGCACGCTAAATGATTTCCTGTTCCAATGGCAAGAAGACATGCTTTGAGCAATACTGTCAAGTGTTGACAGCGCTGCTATCTGTTGCCTGAAATGACTGACAGCTTAAACATACATAATAGATATTTCTTTAGGCCATTTTCCCTTTCTTCAAACAAGTTTCTTTGACCTCTGGCATTGCCACATTTCGCAGTTCCTGGTCACACCGCTCCAGGACATTAGTGAATTGTGGGTTTTAAACTGAATCTAAATTTTAAAACACGCATTACAATACTACAGTTAGAAAAATCGCAATCAACAGCGTGCGCGGACAATCACTCCACCGTCTGTCAGTCGGCCACTCAAAAGGTCACGAGTTCAAATCCAAATGTCCATCCGACCAAAGTGTCTCCTGTGGAAACGAAGGCCAAACACTGAGACCGAGCGATTAGGCTGGGAACTTGACGTGAATGTGGTGTCAGCTGTCAAAAATGATGGTCAAATGGTCTGTCAAAAACACAGTCACCTAGACACATGATAAATAGGACCAATTTTCTCATGTTTTCTCCACTGCACGATCCCACCAGGAAAAATGCACGGCAAAACAACCCTATTTTCTTTGATTGGGCCCAAAGCCAGGCAAGTACTGCACTCAAGGGCCTCTTAAAGTGGATTCATTATCCCTGCGGGAGCTAACAACAAGCTTTTTTTTAATTCAGTACAGAGAAATGCATCTTAGTATGATCATAGCCCATAGCTGGAGATGCAAGGAGCTATGATAAAGTCTGCCTTTCTGGGTGCAACTTGGGGCTCAAAAACGGGACAAAGTCCAAATTTGAAATAGTAGTTTTCATCCAATTGCGCTTTGTAGGGATGTGCCAGTAACAGTAGGGCCGATCCAGGCATTTTGAGCGTATCAGATCAGATTGGATTTAATGACTGGATTGGGCATAATTAGCCATGTGGTCCTATAGTGTTTATGTCTTTTACAGGCCCTAAACATAATGCAATAGACCTGAATGACCTTTAGAAGCAGATAGAGCTGCTGTTGTTTTGTGAAGGGGCTTAAAATGCTGCAATTATAAAACTGTTTTTATAATTGGTTAATGCCCCTTGCATTACCCAATATTACCTTCTAAATTTAAACTTCAAAAGACAAATCCTTTATCCTCCTAAAACTTCTTCCATATTTATAGAAAGGGCTGTAGACTAAGGCTAATTATATATATAAATGCTTTCAACTTATAAAGTGCTTTTCCACGAACATTAGGCACTCAAAGCGCTTCACAGCAAGGATTCACTCACCAATTCGCACTCTGATTCATACACCAGTGTACACAGACACTGGAGGCAAGGTACAGTGCATCCAGAAAGTATTCACAGCGCTTCACTTTTTTCACATTTTGTTATGTTTACAACCATAAACGTAAAGATTTTATTTTGAATTTTTTACTGAAAGTTCACATACAAGTAACAGACAACTGTGAAGTGAAAGCAAAATGACACATGATTCTGTTATTTTTCAAAAAATAGAAAAGTGAAAAGTGGGGCGTGCATAAGTATTCATACAGCATTTCCAGAGTGCATTAAATTGCCTTTATAACATTCCTAATGACTGCAGAATGTTCACACCTTGCCCTAACCATTAAATAGAGGCCACCTGTGTGTAATCTACTCTCAGTATAATTCCAGCTGTTCTGTGAGGACCTCAGAGCTATGGTCGGAGTGTATTGGTCACTAAACAACATCATGAAGTCCAATAACACACCAGACGGGTCCGAGATAAAGTTATTGAGAAGTATAAAGCTGGGTTAGGTTATAAAAACATTTCCAAAGCTTTGAACATCACTCAAAGTACAGTTAAATACATCATTCAGGAATAGAAAGAGTATGGCATCACTGCAAACCTACCAAGACCCGGCTGTTCTCCTAAATTTACTGACCGAACAAGGACCGCACTGACCAGAGCTGTTACCAAGAAGCCTATGATGACCCTGGATGAACTGCAGAGAGCTACAGCTCAGGTGGGGGAAACTGTACACAGAACAACTATTAGTCGTACACTGCACAAATCTGGCCTAAATAAAAAAAAAATACTTCACCTCCGCGAACCCGTTCATATTGTTCACTGTATAGACTCGTTCAAAAGAGCTGGATCGTTCGTGACTGACACAACACAACACTATTGGGCCCCGTCCTTTCGGCGCCTCTATACAAGGCATATTGCGTATGCCCTTTTTGCGCCACTGCTGCAGGTAACAGGTGACGCTTGTGCTCACTATTTGAGTCCAGTCCCTGATTGGTTAACAAGGCGTAAATGAACGCACGTGTAGATTGTGATTACTTGAGTGCATGAAGCAGTGGGCGCGGCATCCCTGCTCGTGTACCGCTCTGTTCTCCCTGGCTTTGACGCGCGTTTAACCTCATATGCTCGCATTTGCTACGCTTCATAAGTGCGGACGGCTTTGCTTACATTTTGAAGCGCGTCGAAGCACGTCTACATAGGGTTAACATGGAAGTTGGTGGCGTGTCAGCGTTTGGTCTGTACGCACCTTTAGTGCTTAGCAGCAACAGCGCAGTTTTTTTTTTTTTTTACAGAATCGTGCGGTGGCTCCGCCTGAGGTGAACACATGTGAGCGTGTGATTGCAAGCCTTTCATGCATCCAAATAGTCCAAATAGCGCGATCCATGCAGTTGGATGTGTGCTAGGCACCTTAACACTTGTGCAACCTTACTGGCCAAAGACTTATCAAGCCTCAACTAGGAGCACCCAAAAACACAGTGTTTCAGCTTACACCTGAGTACAAACTGTGAACAAATCGCAATACCTGCAGCAGGCTCCATCGCACTGAGGTTATCCAGTATCCCTCACAGTGACAGAGCTGGGCCCGGTTTGTGGAACAGTGATTATTGGCCAGTTTGAAATTCAATAAGGATAATCCCTCTGGAGCGGAGCCATCAAACCCAGCCTTTATGTGCGATCTACAGCCGCCCCACGGCACCGAGGCGTCAGGCGCTGGGTGAACGTTTAAGCGCGTATGGATCAACGCTGGACGGAGGAGATTACAGGCGAGAATAATACCTTTGTTTAAATGGGCTTTCAAAATGATATACGGAAACACAGAGCATTTGCAAACCAGATTTATTTTGTGGGCGTTGTGTTCGCAATCAACAAACAGAATTTATTTTATTCTCCCATCTGGGGTGGCCATAAAACCGTCTGCCCTGCATTGGACGAGTGAGACTGGCATATCGGTGGCTGGATCAAGAAGCAAGCGGATTCCATTTTACTTTCATTAGCAGGTTAGTTGTCTCTGAAGCATTTATGAGACAAAGATTGATGATGATATACAGATATACTGCATAAACAGCCTTAAATAGTTTATTTTTCTTTTCTAACAAAGTTGTATGAGTTGACATACAGAAGATAAAGGTTAATGCAGAAGGGAAATTCACAAGGGGTCAGAAACGGTTCAACTACAACCCAAGAAGGAACGAAGTCATTTATTTGTATTTGTATTTTTTTCAGCAATTGCTCCATGGAATGCTTTCAGAGCAGGGTTCTAGTATCAGAGCGGGCTGCAGCGTGTTTATTTGTAGCAGTCACGCTTCAGCTGTTGTTTTTGCCCGTTGGTGCACTAGGTAAGAGTAAGCTGTGCCACAAATTGGCAGGTAAAGACAAATACTTTTTGGTTATGTTGGGCTGTGGGATGAGCTTGGGGTAAATCAGAGGAGCATCGGCATGAGCTTGTTTAACGAAATGTGAAATATCAATGCGGAGATGCTCCAATTTTAGAAAGACTGAAAAAAAGCTGATATAGAACCTCTTCGGTTTGCGGTCAAATGAAAGTGTGATGCTAGACAGGACTATTGAGTTATATGTTTGTTTACGCTCGGACTGTCGGAGCTGAAGGAGATGCCGACAGAGACAGTGGACAGATGGTTAAGGCTCGTTAAATGTGACGTGAGCGGAGCAGACAGACACTCATGGGACTGTCAGTCTGTCAGTCACACACAGGATGAAATCACTAACGTCCAGTTCACTTCAGACAGGCGGGGTGAGACCGGACACCTGCGTATTACTGTTTGTGTATGTGATGGAATGTGCAGTTCTTCTTCTTCCCTGGGAGTTACTTTAACTATCAAAACCGGTGGTGAGCTACTTGTGCTCTGTGTCTGCGTAGGTTTCCTCTGGTTACTCTTGTGTCCCCTACCACTAAAAACATGTACAATAGGCCAGAATGAATGTATGAGTGAGTGAGTGAGTGGTTGGTGGTGGTCGAGGAGGAGCGGATGGCACAGACTTGTTGCCGCCGCCGCCTTCTCCTTGTAGCTTACCACCAGTGAGTATGGCGTAATAAAGAATAAATAATAAGGAGAAACTTGGTAACACGGGCTTGAAAAGTGTTATTACCATTATTACCTTGTGAGTGTCAAATCTCATCAGATATCAGAAGCTATAAGCAGAGTTGGGCCTTGTTAGCACATGCAACAGTTTGAGTTTTGACAGCCTGTTGAACGGTGTGTGTGAGTGGTTGGTGGTGCTGGTCAAATTACGAGGTTCTATTTACGTTCTGTGATATCAATAATAATAATAATAATAATAATAATAATGGCTAACACTTGTATTGCGCTTTACGAGCCTGTATTACCAAGTTTCTCAATGCGCCGCACTGTAGTCATTATTCATTCACACCATACTCGGAGGTAGTAAGCTACGACTGTAACCACAGCTGCCCTGGGGTAGACCGACGGAAGTGAGGCTACCAGTCTGTGCCATTGGCTCCTCCGACCACCACCAACCATTCACTCACACACTACATTCAATCTAGCCTATTGTACTGTTAGTAGTAGGGGAAACCAGAGGAAACCTGCGCAGACACGGGGCGAACATGCAAACTCTACACAGAAAGGCCCTCTCCGTGCGGGGATCCAACCTGGGACCTCCTAGCTGTGAAGCACGAGCGCTAACCGCTGTACCACCGCGTATTTAGGTTTAAAGTCACTCATATAATGAAAATGGTTAATACATTTAAAATAGATATTACTCTGTTTCTATTGAATATTAATTTATTTATGATTTATCTACTCATTGTTCTCGAGAGTGTACACATTTAGTATCTTGGCAAAATATGTTGAAAGCCTTGGCAGTAAAGCAAAGAAATGTCCGATGTGACCCAACCCACTCTCCCCTATAGACACATTACGAAATTTACCAACATATTTGGACAGTCCCTACTCTTTTAGAGTGAGATATGGGTAGAAAGGAGCAGCAGGACAACTCTGTTAGTCTATCCCGGGCAGCTGTGGCTACAATGGTTGCTTACCACCACCAAAAACACTGTAAACATCAACTCTGGCACTTTATTTTGAGCCATACAGGGCATCCGGAAAGTATTCACAGCGCTTCACTTTTTTCACATTTTGTTATGTTACAGCCTTATTCCAAAATTGATTCAATCCATTTTTTCCCTCAAAATTCTACACCCCATAATGACAACGTGAAAAAAAGTTTGAGATTTTGCAAATTTATTACAAATAAAAAATTAAAAAAAATCACATGTACATAAGTATTCACAGCCTTTTCTCAATACTTTGTTAAGGCACCTTTGGCAGCAATTACAGCCTCAAGTCTTTTTGAATATGATGCCACAAGCTTGGCACACCCATCTTTGGGCAGTTTTGCCCATTCCTCTTTGCAGCACCTCTCAAGCTCCATCAAGTTGGGTGGGGAGCGTCGGTGCACAGCCATTTTCAGATCTCTCCAGAGATGTTCAATCGGATTCAAGTCTGGGCTCTGGCTGGGCCACTCAAGGACATTCACAGAGTTGTCCTGAAGCCACTTTTTTGTTATCTTGGCTGTGTGCTTAGGGTCATTGTCCTGCTGAAAGATGAACCGTCGCCCCAGTCTGAGGTCAAGAGCGCTCTGGAACAGGTTTTCATCCAGGATGTCTCTATACATTGCTGCATTCATCTTTCCCTCTATCCTGACTAGTCTCCCAGTTCCTGCCGCTGAAACACATCCCCACAGCATGATGCTGCCACCACCATGCTTCACTGTAGGGATGGTATTGGCCAGGTGATGAGCAGTGCCTGGTTTCCTCCAAGCATAACGCCTGGCATTCACGCCAAAGAGTTCAATCTTTGTCTCATCAGACCAGAGAATTTTCTTACTCATGGTCTGAGAGTCTTTCAGGTGCCTTTTGGCAAACTCCAGACGGGCTGCCATGTGCCTTTTACTAAGGAGCGGCTTCCGTCCACTCTACCATACAGGCCTGATTTGTGGATTGCTGCAGAGATGGTTGTCCTTCTGGAAGGTTCTCCTCTCTCCACAGAGGAACGCTGGAGCTCTGACAGAGTGACCATCGGGTTCTTAGTCACCTGACTAAGGCCCTTCTCCCCCGATCGCTCAGTTTAGATGGCCGGCCAGCTCTAGGAAGAGTCCTGGTGGTTCCAAACTTCTTCCATTTACGGATGATAGAGGCCACTGTGCTCATTGGGACCTTCAAAGCAGCAGAAATTTTTCTGTACCCTTCCCCAGACTTGTGCCTCAAGACAATCCTGTTTCGGAGGTCTACAGACAATTCCTTTGACTTCATGCTTGGTTCGTGCTCTGACATGCACTGTCAACTGTGGGACCTTATATAGACAGGTGTGTGCCTTTCCAAATCATGTCCAATCAACTTCATTTACCACAGTGGACTCCAATGAAGCTGTAGAACCATCTCAAGGATGATCAGTGGAAATAGGATGTACCTGAGCTCAAGTTTGAGCTTCATGGCAAAGGCTGTGAATACTTATGTACATGTGATTTTTTTGTTTTTTATTTGTAATACATTTGCAAAAATCTCAAAAAACGTTTTTTCACGTTGTCATTATGGGGTGTTATGTGTAGAATTTTGAGGGAAAAAATGGATTGAATCAATTTTGGAATAAGGCTGTAACATAACAAAATGTGAAAAAAGTGAAGCGCTGTGAATACTTTCCGGATGCACTGTATGTGCAGTGTAATAGCCATATCCCTGGATATGTCTGGACAGTTCCGTAAAAGAGAAGACTTATTTCTCCCCTCTCACTGCAGGAGGCTGGATGAGTGGGTTGACTTTGCGCGTGGGGTTTTCCAGGTGACTAAGGCATCCACATGACGGAGAGCTCCGAGGCAGCTCAGAGTTAGATTCACCATCATGTGTGTTTACATCCGTGTTTGTTTATGCTCTAGGCCCTAATTCCATTTGCTTCCACTCCTCGCAGTCGCCGATACCATCAGTTAGCAGTGCGGACCGCCCCCTTCGGCCCATCAGTGATGTGTTTGTGCTACATTAAGACCGACTCTTGGAGCGGTCAGGAAATAGCTGTTGGAGGAGGTAAAAATAGTAACAGGAAGTGAGAGTGACGAGACTAATAGCTTTATCGCTTTGGCTTATTGTTTTGAGCTACATTAGTTCAGTGGTTCTCATGATACTTACCTTTACCTTTGTTCACCTGGAAAGGTTTGGGGAGGAATTAAATATGTGGAGGACTATTTTTGGGTGGCACATGGTTCCTGAGGGAGCTGACCCAAGGACCTCAGGAAAACAACATGGCAATGCACTGTGTAAATAAAAACACCCAACGCCCGCCCGCTGTCTGCCACTCTGTTCCTTGGCAGGAGTCGAGCCCTTGTGGTTATAAATGGACTATTTGCTTTACAATGCTAATGTAGATTAATATAACCGCGCTGTTCGGTTCTTTAAAATGCTCTAATCAGGGCCGTATTTTGGCGGATTTTTGGCTGAAATGATTTGTATTTGTTCCACTGTCATTAAAATTCCCGACTTGACAACTGGAACACCGGAACCCAGGGAGAAAAACAAACACCCAGCTCTGAGTTCCAACCTTCGTGGACAAATGGAACGCAGCATCAGCGCTCGCAACACGGCTGAATAAAAGTAATCATCTGCCCGTCATTTGCGGGAAAATTGAATGGAAGGGTCTGCCGATGTCCCGAGGTAATTCTAATCCCTCCCATGTGAATAGGGCTTTAAAGTGACTCTCTTACACAGACACATAATTGAAACTATAGCCTTTTGGGTTTTCATTTCACCTCAGCACAGTCCTTTGTTTTTTACAGCACAGGACTGACACAACAGCCGCATTGCACCCTTATCCACCAGTAAATCTAAAAAAATCTAACTTTTTTTTCTCTCCGGGAAAGTTACTTCTTTATTCAAGAGCTCTCCCCGACAGAGAGCAACGCACAAGAAACCTGAATAAACTATACAGCGGCAAAATATCATCTGTTGTAATCATTTTTCATCAGCCGTGTGTTTGGTGATGCATTTTTTCTCCAGCTCCTCTGCCGTGCACAGGTCAAATATTTTATTTACAGTACTCTGAGGGATGGTTTGAGCAGCATGCCGTTATTCATTTTCAGGATGTTCACAGCAAACAACTTTTATTAAAACATCTTTTGTTTGTTGTTTCCATTTATTACTCTCGTACATGACTCGAACATGGAAAATAATTATAGAAATGTCCATAGATCTGCTGCTTCTTATCAGCCAAACATTGTGTAAATATTACGGACAAAGAGCAATACCAAGAAACTGTGCTGTATTATGATAAATTCTTCCCAGAATTTGCTGCGTGCTACATTATTTAGCTTGTATGTTGCTCCCTTGCACATCACCACAGCAGCTCACATGGTAAAACTCGCCCACCTCTCCCTGATTCCTTGCCTGTGTTGAAAAAACAAAAGCCAACAAAAATAAACAAGTTGCCCATTTTCATTCAGCCATTGCCGACAATACAATTGTACAAAGACTGAAAAAAAGGAAATGGCAGGCTAAAGTGAGTTTTTCGACTTGCGAGTGCTGTAATCTAGACCGTATCGATGGCATTCTTTCTCGCAATGGTTTTGTGTAGCCACCGGCAGCAGGCTCGATTCAACATGTCCATAGAGTCGCCATCCTATGAGGGGTAGGTAGGTTTGTCGGTTAGCAGTCACCTATAGTCACCAATTCAAACCACTATTTATCATATTGGGTCATGCTGTACACGCGGCCACACCATCTCTGTAGTACAGCCGTAACCTTGGTTCCATAATAAATAAATAGGCTAATCTCAACGCACTCGCTAATGCTAACGCGGCTAGTGCTAACGTCAACAACAGCTTATAAATACACTCACTGAGGAGGTTCTGCACCGTTAAAACCTAATTATCTAATTATTGCACGGAAAGAATCACCTCTGCAGTACTTCCGTGTAGCCTTTGAGTAGAGTCAGAACTCTGGTAGAATTGAGCCCAGCAGCTGTAATCGGGAACTAAAGTGTGTCCTTTCGTTTACGCATATCAAGTAGCCACGTGCTCCGGGTGTGACTCAGGCCTTCAAAGTAATACAATAGACAAGAGAAGGCTACGCATGCGCAACTCAACTCAACATTGACCACGCATGTATTTTGGAAGTGAGGAATTGATACCTCCTTGGACTCCACTTTATGGTTAATGCATAATATAAAGCCAAGATAAGACAATGTTTTGAATGTAGTGTCACCACCTGCAGCAAAATCTGTAGTCAGCGAGTGGCCAGTGCCTTAAGAACTGTGGGCACAAACCTTGGGGTAAACTCAGTATGAGGAAGACGACCATAGTCCCTAATGATGTTTACTGCGGTTTGCAGCGGCCACATAAACATCCCTGGGCTTTATCTGTGAGAATGCACTAATCTTAGAAACTCCAATGTTCGCTTTAACTGTTTTTTAGTTGTAGGCTGTTGCCAATACGCCAAACATCAATTACTTTTATTTTTCAACACAGTCTTTATGCATATTTCCTGTAGGTAGTGTTTGCAGCGGGAGCCTATCTGAGCTACTTTGTGCCTTTGGCAGGGCAATTGCTAGAAATTGCACCAAACACACGCCTCTGGACTGTGGAAGAGCTGCTATATGGGGACAATATATGGGCATCTAAAAACTTTAAGTAAATCATTTGTACAGTGACTATTTTGGTTCATTTATCCACAAAAGAATAAATGAATGAATTGGATTAACACTATTAAAAGCAGTGCTCCCTGTTTTGACCTCTCAGTGAGTGTTTTTTCAGAAAATACCAAATATTCTGTACAAAAAGTCCGTTTTCACAGTTGACCTTTTGAATAAAAAAGTAATAAACTCATCCTTTCAGTGGTTTAAAGCAGTCGTTTTTTGTCGTGCCCGTTGACCCTTCAGTCGTACTCTTGACTACCCCCTACAACAAGGGTTGTCACAATTTATTTAGAATGCAATCTCTTAAAAGTAGTATTTGTAAGTGAAAGTGAGGGCAAATAAACATACTGTACTTTGGGAAATGGACACATCTGTCTCCGGTTGGACGCTGACCTCTTGAACCACACTTTTAGAAGTACAAAACTGAATACAAGACGAAAGAATAAACTATCTGGTGTCTTTTTAGTAAGACTTGGGCGGGAATTGTTGCATCCTTTTTTAAATGAAGACTTTGCGACGGCGTCTGCAGAGGTCAAGATGATTACCTTTATTGTCACTATGGAAACGAATCTGTGTGGGTTTTATTATAGTCAGCTGCAATTAACAGGGCTGGCATTCAACACGGAGTCACAATATTCAGAACAATAACAAGCAAAAACGAAACCCCACTGTGACCCCCATTATCTTTCTGTTCGATGAAGATAGGTTTGTGTCCAGCTTTGTGCTATAAATTTCTGTTCAGTACGAGCTGGTGTGCAATTGCTCACTCTGTCACAGTGGCACCGGCTCGGACACGCTGTAACATGGAGAGAAGAGAGAGACATGTCACAGCTTGATTAAATGTGTTAAACTGTCGCCAAATGCTAGAAATGTTTAAAAAAAATAAAAAATCTATATAAAGAAAAGAGATCAACACCAACTCTCTGGTATCGATACAATACAGAATCTGACCTAACACTAGCACTTTTAAATAGAGATTAGGGAGAAAATATACTGCCTGACCAATAGAAAAAGTCGGCACAACAAAGAGTCACACGCCAAGGTGACCAAGCTCTTGTATTGATGATGTGAGACTGTGACCACTGCGTGAAGCCCTCTCCAGCACATCCCAAAGATTCTCAATGGGGTTAACCCTTTCCCGTTGTATACCTTTACCTTTTTTTGCAGATCCCATGACAATTCTTTTGCTTTCCTCATGACTCAGACACCAGAAACGTCAGTGCAGCACCAGATGAAAGATGCAAGGGTCTGTCAGGAGCCCAAAAACACCCACCCCTCTTTCCCCACCCCCCGCTCCACAATCAAGGATGAGAGAAATATAATTTCAAATCATTCACATGGTTTGACAAATAAAAAAATCTTGAATCTTGAATAATAACAAACACAGGTCACAGGTGGGGATGCTTACCTTTAGTAGCCATTCAAACCCGTTTGTCTCAACTTGTGCGCATATTATCAGGCTAAGATCACCAGGGTATATAAACTTTTGATCAAGGTCATTTTCTTTTGTCATTATGATTTAACAAGAGCAAACTCAGTTGTTTGTTTCACCATAAATGGCTTCACACAACCACTAACTATGAAAGAAAAAAAAACCTATTGTGTTATCTTTCATATTCTCCGAAAAATTGTAAAAAAAAAAAAAAAAGGGTATTTAAACTTTTGAGCACAACTGTATGCGTTCACTTTACATTATAAAACTTTAAACTAGTGTTGCAGCATAACAAAACGCTGTATGGATAACAGAGATTTTACAGAATTATACATTTTTGTAATATAATATAAATGAGATCACAAATATACTGTAAGAGATGGTGGCGAGACGGTTGCATCATCAATCATGTTTCCCATGTGACTGAAGGTACATATTCTTCAGTCTGCCGGTATCTAGCATCTGTGCTCTGAGACTCAGACATGCCGTCCTCCTTTGCCAAACACAGATGCCCAGTGGATGCCACCGCAGGCTGCTCGATCTTCTCTGCGTGTGTCTATGGATTTAGAGCGCCGAACCCGCGGTCACAAAGTGTCCACCCAAAATGAGGTCACGTCCCAGCCACGTAAAGGTCGGTAAACAATTTCTGTAGCGGTCACCTCAGTCTCCAAAAAACAAATGAGAAAGTCTGGAGACACCGCCATGTCTGATACATTCAATAACACATTTTAACAGGCAGCAGCACAGCGTCTAGCGTTAATATTCAGCAATGCATAATTAACTACCGGAGCAAAGTTCATTCTTTTCATTAATTACTTTGTGAAAAATATCTTGATTGAGTAAATGAGATGAAAAATGAAAAGGTATTTATGAGTCACAATGCGATTTTTAAAAAACTGTTGGTTTATTCACTCTATCAAATGAACCCATCTAAATGAAAAAGCGAGGACACTTCTCAGCTGTCGAGGTACTTATATAGCACTCTATAAACTAAGGCCATTTACCATTTAAACATTGGAAGTACAGAAGAGGAACAGGAAGAGGACAGTGGCGAAGGTGCATTTGCTGCTCAACACCCCTTGGCTCATGGTATAATGCACTATATTTCTGTTTTTTCACATGACACAAACATTCATGTTGTCTGGAATTGGCGAAAAGCAACAGAGTTCACTTAAAGGTTTAGATACCAGACATTCATCAGGGTGGTCACTTTTCAAAAGGTGGGACGTTTGTATAGCCCGTATCAAAGCGAAGAGTAAAACAGCACTGCGGGTACTGCTCCATAAATACTGGATTTCCCTCCAGACATTTCTGGCTTGACCAATCATAGCGCGGGAAAAAGCGGAACGTGGAGATGCAGTAGATCAAGCGTAAAACATTTACAACTGTGGCTGTAATAGATCGTGGTGTGTGCTACTATGATTCTGTTCTTGAAAAATAAGAGCTTGGCCATAATAAAAGACACTTTCCTCTTTTCTCAGGACAGTTTTTCCCCCAAATTAAACACAGCATCAGTATGAATGCAGAAAGCATGTTAGCGGTGTTGATAAAAGAGGATGAGGAAAGTGGCCACTTTTGGGAAAAGCCACGATCACAATGACACTTCGGTCTTTTGTGGAGAAATCCATGTGTCAAAAGCTTAATACAACCCCTCAACCTTCATCCCAGTTTCCAATTTACTTAAATTATTTCGTTGAAATAGTAATAGTTACTTTTTTTTAAATGAATCTGACTAAAAGTAGACAAAAACCTTTCGAGTTTTCGTCGACTAAATCTATCACATTGAGAAATGACTAAGATGTGACTAAAACTAAAAGCATTTTCACCCAAAAGACTAAGACAAAAGACTAAGAGGGCTGCCTAAAACAACACTGGTACTTGCTTTAAAACATCTTTCTTAATTTTAATTTTAAAATATATTATTTATAACTCTGCAAAGTAATTATCGGTCACTGGTGTCCATAGAGACTCTAATGAACAAAACACACAGATCCATATCATTTTAATCACTTAACTCGATTAGGCGGATCAAAGTTATTTCAAGCCGCTTCGAAAACTGTGTTAAAGAGAGTTAAAGCAGAGATCTAACTTTAGTATTGCATTTTAATCCAATCCTCGACAGTAGTCTGTAACAGCGCTTGGTCCGTGCGCAGCTGCACCCCAGTCTAATTCATCACAAACTGTGGGAGATTTATCACCTGCCGCCGCACGCCCTGTCAGTGCAAACACACACTTCAACAAAATTAGATTTTGCCTTCAAAGGCAGAGAGGTGTCGGTCCACAACTTAGATTGAACTGATCACCTGAGCTTTATGCAGGTAAATAAGAGATGATGTACGGACTAAAATAACTCCAAACATCTGAAGCCACGGATATTAATGTCTCCTAAATGTGCAGCAAGAGTTTGAACTCAGTGCCACTTCAAAAACTCATGTTATTGATAGATGAGAGGTTAGTATTCTTTCTACACGGCAAGACGGTGCCAGATTTGATTCATGAGTTGAGTGGGCCTTTGTTTGAAGTTTTGTCTAGATTAGATGTTTCCAATCAGAGAACTACTTGTACTTCAATGAGACGCGAGCCAATATGATATACAAAAAAAATTAAAAAAATATAAATATATATATATATACTGTATATATAAACTACTCTGTACTTTACTATATTTACTTGAATGTTAACAGATTGCTTTCAACACTTTAAGACAGACAAGTCCAGCCCGCGGGCCAATCGCGGCCCCCAACGTCATTTCATGTGGCACTACACAAGCAGTTTACAGGAGAAATAATAATAATAATAATAATAATAATGCATCAGTTTTATATAGCGCTTTTCTGGACACTCAAAGACGCTTTACATTGCACTATTCATTCACTCTATACTTGGTGGTGGTAAGCTACTATTGTAGCCACAGCTGCCCTGGGGTAGACTGACGGAAGCGGCCCCTCCACTCACTCACTCACTACATTCGCTAGGCTTCCTGGTGTTACCAAATGGTCTCCCATCGAAGTACCGACCAGGCCCTTCCCTGCTTAGCTTCCAAGGTCTGACGGGATTGGGCAGAGCAAAGGCGGTATGACACTTAGTTTGTTTTGCTACTGCACCGCTGAGGACAGCTTGGAAATTGCTTATGGACTTATCAGGAAACAAGGAGCAGAAACTATCCCGAGGCTTTACTTTTACCACGTCATGGACAACTCTTTTTGTCAAACAAAACAAAATTTGGAACTACAGTGGAGCAGCCTACCGAACTGACGCTACGAAGCTCCTCTCCTCAGGTTAGTAAGAACGAAACAGTCGCCTTGTTATTGTAGCTGGGACCTCTGACATTTTACGCATCTCATCCACTGCTCTTATTCAGATATAGCATTTATACTGAAATTCAGAGCACAGCATCATCCATCTCATGGAAATCTGTATATGATCCATGATTACTCAATTCTAAATTCAGTTTTTACAATAATTTAGTTGACAATGGCATTTTCAAACAGGTTTCAGTGTCTGTTTCTATGTTTCGGAAATTGAAACTTCAGCCCTTTTGTATTTTCCTTTATATTCTGAAAGCTGTTCATATTGCTTACATTTAAATAAAATTAATTTACAGAAATAGACTAATAGTTTATTCATTATTGAGGATACTGGCCACTGGCCTTGGTCTGGTTATCCAATGTGGCCCTCGTGGAAAAAAGTTTGGACACCTCTGCTTTAAGAACAAAAATAAAATGCATCTAAATTGTGTGACTCATCAAGCTTGCTCCTTGGCATGAATAAGATGACATTCAGAGTATAGATAGGGCTTACAGATGGCGTCTCTGAAATCGCCCGTAAATTGTTATGTTCAAAGCTGCCAGAGGGAGAAAACAAAGAGAGAAAACAACTTCTCTTTAACTCATTACCAAAACTGCTTAAACAAATGCTGAATTATGAATAGGCCTATATTTTCTACTAAACATTCATTAGGATCCAATTTTGACTTGGCTGTAACTGTTTGTGCTAATTATGCTCATAGAACAGAAACCGTCTAAAATGAGTGAAAAATAATGATTTCATTAACACACTTCTTCCCCCGCGCTAGGCCACGCCCCCTAGTATGAAGCAATGCAGTCTGCATCTATGCTTTGTTAAAGGGGGGGTATTATGTAAAATCGACTTTTTCAAGCTTTATATCATGTTATTATGTCATTCCCTCATTAAACACATGCCTGGAGTGTTGCCTTGGCTCATTCACATATTTTTGAGTAATCAGTAAAAACTTAGACGGCAGCCATTTTAGGTGTAGCTATGCCTCAGTCCTCCTAGGAACGCCCCCACCTCCTGGAGACGCCTCTGAACCTTTCGTCACCAGCCAAGCCAGTTATTTTAATTTACTGCATATACAAACCAACAGAAGGTTACATCATCATTGTAGTATGCTATAGACTGGTGCTATGTGATTGAAAAAGCATAATACCCCCTCTTTAACATACTGTGTGGAAGATGAATGAAGTAAATGAACATAACTATCCAATCTAACGGGGGATCAAACTAGGGTTGGGCGATGGACGATATCATTGTCCATTGTGATGGATGAGCAACATCACGATGGAGAGCCACCATCGTGATGCCACGCCCCCTCCTGTCAGAAACACGCACTGATCTTCTGTGGGCCTTGTAAACCTACAAACTTTGCAGGGATTGCACTGTACATGAAATCTCGAATATAGCTAATATGCACGCTAGTTTAAGTAGCCTACCAGAGACATGATGTGTTAGCCGTAATTATTAAAATAAAGACGCAGCGCTGCTCTATTTCTGACGGGTCTCTCTCTCTAAAAGCAGCTACTGTTTAACACCGCGTGGTTTCGCTTTGCTTTTGTACGGAAACTAAACAGTTTTAAAATGCCGCGATGGATCTCACATCAGAGCGCATGGGTTTGGATGTTTTCACAAAGAGGAGAGAAAGAGGCGGTGCAGGAGGTACGAGGCTACGAGCGCACGGACCGAGCGGCGCGTGAAACAGCTTCAATAACGTAGGCTACGACGCAAACTTCTAAATATTGTCCCGTTCACCCACTGTTTCTTAAACATTACGTTAAAATTGAGCAAAAGCAAATAATAAGCTCTGATTTACAGTTGTATTAGTGTGATATGAGCCTTGTTATTGAGGAGCAGATGATGCTCTAAATAAGTCGAGTTTTAACGCATTTCTATTGCAAAATTCGTGATCCATGACTCTGTTCAGATCATGTTTAGTTTAGATCCATTTATCCTGCAACATCACATTTTTCCTAACATAAATAAAATTCAGCCTATATATAGGCTATGTAAATAGTATGTAATATGTAAAAAAAATGCTTATAACGAGAGATGGACGATATCGTCCATCACGATGGTTCACTGTAAACATCGTCAACTACCAATTAAGGGGACATCGCCCAACCCTAGATCAAACCAACCTTTGAATAGCTGTGCAATCATTTCTACTGTTTTTTTGTTCCATAGAGATGTGGGAAAACAGAACAAACTGCTTTTCCTGGCTAGAGGTTGAGCGGAAATAAAAAGTCAGCAGTAATGCATAAGTTGAACTAACATTTTGATATTCGCTTTACATTGTGCTAACTTGTGCAATAATGTTTTCCTGTCCCCGCACTGACAAAATGTGTAAAAAGAAGAAATTCAACTATGTGTGCAGTGTTTGAGCTATGAATCACTCAGGTTCAAGAATGTGTCTCTACTATCGAAGACTGATACGAGCTCTGTGGAGGTAATGCTTTCTCAGCTGTTTCCAGGTTTTGTGTTGGATTTTGGAGAGTTGTGCGTTTTCCTCCAAACAAACCTCCGGTTAATGATGACAGCTGTAGAGACCAGTAATGGCTCACTGAAAACATTTAGCTTCAGTTTCAGGGTGGGAAAATAACAGCTGGATTCTACAATGGCCCCGTTTGAACACGTTGTGAAGCGCTGTCATTACAGTGGATGTTCACAGACTGGCAACACAAATATAGCTTTGTCTTTGCAGTGCAGAACAATATTGTGTCTGTTGTATTTGAGCCTCGACAGCTGTGGAGAGAGAAAAAGGAAATTCCGTTGACAAAAAATATCTTAAATTTAGCCACTGTTTATTTTCAGAAATGTTAACATACAGTATCAGTCGACAAAATGACATGGCCTTCTGCAGCTAATACAACTTTTCGATGGACAGATAGATGGCTCCGGACAAAAACAAAGATGTTAAATCATAACAGTCCACACGTTTTCTCACGCAGGATAAAAACAGATGCAGTACCCCTGACAGATGTAACACAAGAACTGGTAAAAGGGTTTCTTGATTTGGTGAAAAGAGTGTTGAGTGTGTGCTAATGAGTGCTGCGACGGGGCCCAATGAGGCAGAAAAGCTCCCAGCGTGCTACAAAAAGAGCCCCGAAAGAAATAAAGACAAAATAATAATAAATGCAAAAAGAAGAGAGGGGAGCATGGAGGAGAGAGGCATGTGTGACTTCACCAGCACAGGGTAAAAATAGCAGCGTGGAACAGCCTCGCAGGCCATTTGAATCAATTGATCATCGAGAAGTGCGGTTCTTTTATTAGATTTCAGTGTCCGGATAGAGAGAGGGTGAGAGAGCTGCCGCCATTTCACGATACCATTTCATCCACTTTATCACCGCAGAATAGGCAACACCTGATGAACCTTGATATACGCAGGAAAAAAATAGCAATTGGTATTTTGTTACACGGATACTCATCACTTTAGATGACGAGTGGTATAACGTGTGTGTGTGTGTTTGGATTGTCCAAGTAATCTAGTACTGGTCACTTTCTCAAAACAGTAATGCCGGTCTGGTTACAAATACGCAGCACCTTCCTTCACCCAACCTTCAGTGTTGAAAGCAGACGCCCGTTTGCGCACGAGCATATTCCACCAAGTGCAGATAAAGACTGTAATCCTGCTAATCTGGCCCCCAGTTTTACAGCTCCTCGTACCATCCATTAGGGACAGCTTTGTTTAATTAAAATCATTTATTGTAATTCACTTAATCCAATAAGTCTCCCACAATCATCTCGCATGGTTACCACGAGAACAACAGGAAGTACCGTGTGGAGAAGAGCGACTGTCTTTGTAGTAAATGGGTGGGAAAACACGGCATGTTCTAAGCCTCCATGCCCTTTCCACATGCACCGTGAACCCGGCTCAAGAGTTGGAACTGGCCGCCATGTTCCTCCACTAACACAAATACTGTGCTTTTCTGACAATGAAGAGACTTGAAATGTTTATACACACAGCATGGCAACAGAGGGTATACGTAGATACAGACGGCATCTTGTCATAGAAGGGGGCGTGGCTTCGCCGAGGATGAAATAGTTTCTTTAGGGCAGGGGTAGGCAAGTTTGCTTGGCGGAGGGCCGATTCTCCTCATTGTAAAAAGACCAATGAGGAAAATCGGGCCAATTTTAGCCCAAAGTAAAGCACCATTTTCTCCAAATGCAGTATTGTATGTACATGATTAGGACTGGGTACCTTTAAACAATACTAGCCTAGTATCGGGAAAAAGTTTAGGTTCTACAGGTATGAAAAAAGTAAAGTACCAAAAGCAGGTATTGAACAAAAAAAATACATGAAAAATACAGTTTTGATGCTGTTGGTCCAGGGACAGAATTAAAGGAAGTGACTGTCGTTTCAGCTCAAATGAAATGTTCCCCCACCCCCCACTTTTTTTTCAAATTTTTCCCAATTTTTTCCACACATTTTTTTAACACAATTTTTTCCAATTTCCCCCAAATTATTGCGTATTTTTCACACATTTTTGGCCTATTTCCCCCCAATTTATTCCCAATTTTTCTGCCCAAATTTTTTTAACACAATTTTTCCCAATTTCCCCCAAATTATTGCGTATTTTTCACACATTTCTTGACACTGGAGATGAACCCGATATTGTAAATGTGCAGATCTTCCACGCATTATTAATCGGTTTTCTGGTTCTAGACAACACATATTTCAGTATAGGTATCGAAAAAATGTAACGGTACCCAGCCCTATACGTGACCTAATTGGGTTATGTTTGGAAATTTTGAGAGAATTTGCTGTATTTCACACCTTTCTAGAGTCCTCTCACAGGCATTTGATCTTTGTATTGTGTAATATCATCATCTTAAAAATCATTAAAAAACATCCTGAGGGCCCGAGGTTCTATGCTGGAGGGCCGGATTTGGCCCTCGGGCCTGACGTTGTCTACCCCTGCTTCAGGGAAACACAATTTTCCACTCTTTTTAGCCATTTTCTGGTGGAATAGGAAGTTATTTATCACACATAAATAAAGTCAGGTCTAAATCGGGTCCATATGGATGTTTTTCACAACAGATTGTTCAGTAGAAGCGAAAAAACGGCAGTCGAAGGTACTAGATACTTCCTTCCCCCTCGGTGAGGCTAGTATGACGCAATGCCGTCTTTATCTATGCATTTACATAATTTACATTTTTAACAAATCTCACAATGTTCTGGACACAGTAAACAAGTAAAACAAAATGTCAGAACTAAATGTTAACCCTCATGATGCCAACTGTTACCATGCTGTGACGTGATCTGCATACCCTCGACAATAGAGATGGTGCCTCCACCATCCCAAATTCATTAGCATGCAGTTTCACCAAGCTTGCTCCAAATACAATTGTGACCAAGTTTGATATCGGAGAAATTTTGGCCAACAGTCGATATGATTAGGCACTCTGAAATCCAAACTTTGCAATCCAAACTTTGCAAGCTTAAGGTACAGTGAGCGTCGCCCAGTCGGCAGTCAAGTGGTTAAGGCTGCCGCCACGTACAGGGGACAATGTTCTAACCTTAGCGACAGGTTGCTGTATGTCTCTCCCTATTCCTCACTCCCTTTCACCCCACGCTGTCCAGTCAAATAAAGCCTATGGGCACATGCACTTCAGAAGCGTTTGAAGTATATATATATATATATATATATATATGTAGGCAACAGCGGGTCTGACTATGATTCTGTGTATGGGTTTATCGGCTCAGAGCAGAGGGAACGAGTGGAACGAACCATGACCGACCCTGGACACCAGAGACCAGCATGCTGTTGTGAAATAACAAGGATGAGACGGTGTAAGTAAAGAATAAAATAGTGGTCACGGAGGTGTTCCCAACAGGCTGATATTGCGCTAAGAAGTGTAAATTTTGCTGGCAGACAAGGCGAGAGAATATCATGTTTTTCGTCTTTGTTAAAGATGCTAAAGCTTATGGTTTTAGTCAATATTTCCGAGCTTAATTGCTGAATTGGTAAATAGAGATCAAAACAGTTTTTTCTTCAATAGTATGTAAACAGTACGTATTTCTGACCTATAGGCTCTGGACAGCTGGATGCCGGATGATGACTGTGTAAGATTCCATTTACAGTGCACGTTTTGAACATAACCAAGAGCATTAACATTTGAGAGAAGACACACTTCTAATTCCAATGCAGTGACAGCCCTCCCTGGTTTATTAAATGTATAAATGTAACTGAAGCTGTTGTAGATGTTAGAGAACCATGTATTTCTGCAGGGTAATCATTAAAAGTGCAAGGATCAAAGAGAAACCGTGTTGCAACACTCCCGCTGCTAACTGAACAAATGACATCCAATGACCCACTATGAACCCCGTAATCCAACCTGCTTATTATACAATTCAGTCCGAAAGGCAACAGGCAGAGAAAACACCAAACAGCTGTGACTGAAGCTGTCATCAAAGCATCTCATTAAAAAGTTAATGCTCTCAGAGTGTGAAGGATTATGGGGAATGGTTCGTTTCTCACATTAACAAGGAAGCGGGTGCCAGAATGGCGCGGATGTCAGCCTGTCCCTGAATGCACCATGAGGACTATTCCAAAATCCACTGCGGCTAAATAAGTTCTATTTGATGAGCGAGATGGCAGCAAAAAACAAAATAACCTTGTTGACCGTCATTAAGGTGAGTGTGGTTCTCACTGGGCAACTCTCATGGCATTTGGTAACAAGCAAATCTAAACACGTTCTGAAAGGCATGGGATTCTTGTGTGTCTTTTCTCATATGTTTTATTACAAAGGGGTATTATGCAAAATAGACAATTTTCAGATCCTGCTACAGTGTTCTCTCTCAACAAAATCATATCTGGAGCTGTGTTTTGATCCACGTTCACATCTTTAAGTAATCTTTGAATCTTTCCCAGTATGGAAGACTATTGGCACCTTAATTCAATTGTCTATTCATTTGTCAAATGGCTATGCATTATGTTATTTTAGTATTTATTTTGGAATTGTGTTTGGCAAAGTGTAATGTTATATCCAATTTTGACATTTAATGTTCTATTCCAAAAGTTCTAATGGCAATTCAATATGTAAAGTGTCGATACAATGTCTTTATATATTGCAAATTACAAGATTTTGAAATGAATAACATATTGACATGGAAATTTGGCCTCTTTATTCATTGTTCTATTCATTCTTAAAATGGCATTTAGTTTCGAGTTGTATTTGACAAAGTTGCATGTTATATCCTATTTTGACATGTAATGTTCTATTCCAAAAGTTCTAATGGCAATTCAATATGTAAAGTGTCGATTCAATGTCTTTATATATTTCAAATTACAAGATTTTGAAATGAATAACATATTGACATGGAAATTTGGCCTCTTTATTCATTGTTCTATTCATTCTTAAAATGGCATTTAGTTTCGAGTTGTTTTTGGCAAAGTTGAATGTCATATCTTATTTTGACTTGGAATATTCTATTCTACTTTTGAGTAAGTTTCATTTAATGTGTTGTGAAACAGCACCTCCCTCTGGATTGCATTGCATATTGCATATTGCATTGCCACAAGGTTTGAGTGCAACTATTTTCAATATGCTATGCAGTTCTTGACCCCTGGGAAGGCGGGCCCTGGTCCGCTCTCGGCCAATCAGAGACGAGTCTATATCCTCCTAGCTAGATGCTCTGTGTTGTTGTTTTTTGCTGGAAGTAAATGCTGTTATGATGGATTGGAAGTAACAGATCACCCTTCATGAAGATTCCAAGTTACTCTAAGGAGGTTCTATGTAAGTATAGAAGCGTGTTTGTTAAAATACCAGTACTGTTTAGTGTTTTTTCTTTCTTTTGTTTATTAAACACTTGCTACCTAGTTCAGTCATGCTCAGCAGTCCCACAGAAAGTCAAACTCCACAGTGTTTCAGCTTCTTACATTTTATTTTGGCCCACAAAAAATATCTGTCTGTAAGTATTCAAATGATAGTGATCTTAGCTTCCATTAGATACCAAATTTAGTAATTTTTAGCATGTTTCCTATTCGTAATTAGGAAGAAAATATTCGGCGCTAATACCGTTAGCATCCCTATGGCTTTTCCCATGTAAATTAGCCTCGTGCTAATAGCTCGCTAATACAATCGTTTTTTGAAGGTTTTAGTTAACTCTAAGCTACTTATTTTCTATTTGCATTGTATATTTACCCAATTGAGATTGTAATATGCATTATTTGTGTAACTGTATGTTACAGTTTTAAAGTACTTCAGTAAATCACACAAATACAGCAAGACGCTTCTTGGTTTTCATTAGATACTGTTCTATCTGCAAAGCTGGTTCTCACACACTAGTAAAGACAGAATACTTACACTAAACCAAACATGGTGGCACGTGTTTTTGTTTTAATGATTAAGCACTTTATAGGCCTACTTTATTGTACGCCCATCTTAATTTCTATTCTCACAATCTTCAGCGCTGTTATCCTCTTACTCAATTATATCTTTATGCGTGGTGAAACCTCATTCCTGTCAATTTGGTTCACATTTCAGAACAAGAAAAACTAATTAAGCCAGGGTGATACATTTTTCAAACCACCAGGTGCCGCCGTTTAGTAGGGCTGCGAATTACAGTATGATACATTTGATTTTGAATATGTCTATTTCCGTCTCCATCTTCATCACGGACTTCTTCCTCACTTTCCTTGTCTAAAACACGCTGTGGGCAAGAACTGAAAACTGGTATCTTCGGTACTGGGTGGTGCAACCATTTGACATCACTACCCAGAATGCATTGCGATGTAAATAACAATGGTGACCTACGTGCAAAAAATGTTTCTAAAAATATAAAACTAGCGAATGTTTTAAAAAAAAAATTTGTTTTTTGAATTATCTTATAGATATGTTACTGACAGTGAAATTATTAAATTATGATCTATTTCATATAGATCAAACATGTTTGATCTGCTATTTCAGTTTGTTGTAAGATAAGAAAGGCTGTATTTATCCCATACAAGGGAAATGGTATGTTTGAAATAGCTAAGTACAAAAGAGCAACTGAATAAGGAAGCAAATGTCAAAAAGACCTTGTGTTAAATATTAACTAAATAACAAAAACTATTCAAACATAAACTGTGTACTTCACTATATAAGGTACCAAATTAAATGAAACTAGAACAAAGCGATGACTATGTAGCAAGAGGTCAGGTGACTGTATGTACATGAATGTGAACAGCGTGTGAATATTTGTCAACATTTCGCATAGTGATAAGATAATGCATATCTAATTCTGTTCTATCCTTAGCATCCAACAGTAATCAATATCCTTTTTGTTGTGGTCAGTCACTCTAGTTTTCTTCCTTTGTTCATTAGGGCCCAGAGAAACCTGTAAAGACAGACCACCTGTGCGGACAACAGCCTGCTGCCATCTTCATCCAGTCACCTCAGCGCTGTTGACATGATCACATTCATAATTTTTCCACAAATTCTAACAAATTAGTAATTAATTAAATGCAGACTATCTTTGCATCTCTCAGTTTAATATTTATTTACAAGAAGCTCCTGACAACACAAACGGGTTCAACCCAGCTCCTCTGCGACATTCTCCTAGCCTTCGTTCTTCTGAACCGCTCCTGTACCACACAGCTGCTTCTTGGGGTTGCAGAGAAGAATGATTCCACCATACAAGAAGAATCTTATTGGCCAGTCTAAAAATGTTCTACCGTCTCTTGATATTCAGATGTTGTACGGTCTCTTCATAGCGGCATCTGGAATGTAGATGGTTATAAATGATTAAATAAATAAATAAAACAATGTGTTGTGATGTGTGTGCTTATCAGCACAAACATGCTCCGGCTGTCCAGGTGCCTGGGTAAGACAGAGTTTGTGCCTGAATAACTTAGGTATTACTGATGTACTGTGAAATCTCATGATGCTTTCTAGATGCTGTTAGTACCACTATTATAATCACCCCTGCCTGTATCCGGAATGTAAACTAATTTTGAATATGGGGGTAGGCACTTATAAGCTTTCTTGCTTCGGCCTACTCCTTTTGAGTTTATGTTACTTTATTTATTTTCTGCACTGCAACAAGGTTAATGTAAATAATTACTCAAATAAATCCAATCAATCAACATTGGTAGTAACAGATTAGATTTGTTACACAACTCTGATCTAAAATACAGAATAGTACTTAGCCTCATGTTTTTACAAATGTAGGAGTATTTTGTCATCACGTTATTTAATCTGATCATCAGGATCACTGCACTGAAGAGTGTGAGAATAGAAATTAACATGAGCATACAATAAAGTATAGTTTAATCATTAAAACAAAAACACGTGCCACCACGTTTGGTTTAGTGTAAGTATTCTGCCTTTACTAGTGTGTGAGAACCAGCTTTGCAGATAGAACAGTCTAATGAAAACCAAGAAGCGTCTTGCTGTATTTGTGTGATTTACTGAAGTACTTTAAAACTGTAACATACAGTTACACAAAGAATGCATATTACAATCTCAATTGGGTAAATATACAATGCAAATAGAAAATAAGTAGCTTAGAGTTAACTAAAACCTTCAAAAAACGATTGTATTAGCGAGCTATTAGCACGAGGCTAATTTACATGGGAAAAGCCATAGGGATGCTAACGGTATTAGCGCCGAATATTTTCTTCCTAATTACGAATAGGAAACATGCTAAAAATTACTAAATTTGGTATCTAATGGAAGCTAAGATCACTATCATTTGAATACTTACAGACAGATATTTTTGTGGGCCAAAATAAAATGTAAGAAGCTGAAACACTGTGGAGTTTGACTTTCTGTGGGACTGCTGAGCATGACTGAACTAGGTAGCAAGTGTTTAATAAACAAAAGAGAGTAAAAACACTAAACAGTACTGGTATTTTAACAAACACGCTTCTATACTTACATAGAACCTCCTTAGAGTAACTTGGAATCTTCATGAAGGGTGATCTGTTACTTCCAATCCGTCATAACAGCATTTACTTCCAGCAAAAAACAACAACACAGCATCTAGCTAGGAGGATATAGACTCGTCTCTGATTGGCCGAGAGCGGACCAGGGCCCGCCTTCCCAGGGGTCAAGAACTGCATAGCATATTGAAAATAGTTGCACTCAAACCTTGTGGCAATGCAATATGCAATATGCAATGCAATCCAGAGGAGGTGCTGTTTCACAACACATTAAATGAAACTTACTCAAAAGTAGAATAGAATATTACAAGTTAAGATAAGATATGACATTCAACTTTGCCAAAAACAACTCGAAACTAAATGCCATTTTAAGAATGAATAGAACAATGAATAAAGAGGCCAAATTTCCATGTCAATATGTTATTCATTTCAAAATCTTGTAATTTGAAATATATAAAGACATTGAATCGACACTTTACATATTGAATTGCCATTAGAACTTTTGGAATAGAACATTGCATGTCAAAATAGGATATAACATGCAACTTTGTCAAATACAACTCGAAACTAAATGCCATTTTACGAATGAATAGAACAATGAATAAAGAGGCCAAATTTCCATGTCAATATGCTATTCATTTCAAAATCTTGTAATTTGCAATATATAAAGACATTGTATCGACACTTTACATATTGAATTGCCATTAGAACTTTTGGAATAGAACATTAAATGTCAAAATTGGATATAACATTACACTTTGCCAAACACAATTCCAAAATAAATACTAAAATAACATAATGCATAGCCATTTGACAAATGAATAGACAATTGAATTAAGGTGCCAATAGTCTTCCATATCCAGTGGCTCCGCCGTGACATTTCCAAAAAGCTCCTCCCAAGGTTCTACATATCCAGCGAAAGCTTTCCTTACCTCTCAATCACCATCATTCTTTCATCATGGAGTAAAAACATTCACCAAAGCTTTTTTCCCCCTCTTCTTTGACACAGCAAAGGGGAGCGAGAGGGTGGGAGGAGTTAAACGTTAGTTTGCTTGAATAACCAAGAATAAACAGTTGTTTCGCTGTTTAAGATCAATATGGCACTTTCTAACTGACAAAGTAGGGCTGGGCCATATGGCCAAAAAGGAAAATCTCGATTTTGTTACTCAGTTTGAACGATTACGATTTTATTGGATTTTATTTTGTTGATCTTTCATAATAAGACAACTGCTCAGAGTCCAGACCATTAATATTTAGATTCATAATATAGCCCACAATTAGGCCCATTAGAAAATTTTATTTCTCTTTTAAATATTCCTTGGCTGCTCTCAAAAGTAAAACTTCTAAATAAGCCATGGAGTTTTCAAAAGCATTTTAGTTTTCCCATCCTCATGCCTCTGCTGTGATTGACAACCGTTTCCATGGAGACTCAAGGGGAAAGGGGCGGAGTTAAGCTGCTGATGTGTGCCTCCGCTCAGAGCATGGCTCAGGGTGAGAGAAACACAATGCGCGCCTTTGTAAAGCAGCAGAAATCGTCAGAAATTCTCTGGGTTCTCTTCAGGTGACATTTCCGAAAACAGTCGCTGCAGAGCGGTTGAACACGATGCTAAATTGGCAACACGGCGCACGTGAGGAGGGACATGGAGCGGCGGACACGATTTTACGATTTAGCCATTTTCCACATCGTCCGTTTTTAAAAGCATGAATTAATGGAATTAATTAATTAATCTCCCAACCCTATGACAAAGTGTAAGATAGTGATAAAGATGTGTTTGAGATTATTAAATACCTGCAAAAAACATATTACCCCCTCATTAATGATGTGGCTAAAAAATAAATCCAAAATCAAACCGTCAAATCTCGAAGAACTTTATTATATAGCGCATTTCAACATTGTCTAAAGTTATAATAGTCTGTAGAATTTGCTAGTAAAAGAACTGTTTGAATAGGATATTTAAGGCAACAAGACAAGCTTGCATTCATCACAATAAGTCGGGTTTATGTGGGTTAAATTTCTGCGAATGAGTGAAACAAAACAACGAATAACGTCTAAACGAGTTTGAGCTCTGCAGGGGCCCATTTAAATGCAACAGCGTTCAACTCCAAAAATAAAGAAATAAAGCAAATGAACCAGAGTCCCACTGTGTGTGACGCTCCACTGAACTCAAAGTCTTCATCTGCAATTTACATGCAAATAAAAAATTAGACAACACCAACGCACTTTCAGTGGAGAATAAAATTAAAATCAGAGTTGGGATACCGAGTTAGGTGTTGTCCATACTGCGGAACAAACAGAATGAAATATGTTATGAAATATGTGTCACAGGGCACGGATTGGAAAGATGCTTTGAAGAGGAGTCGGTGGAGAGTAACTGACATCAGATGAAGCAGGGACTGAAGAGTTGCTCTCCAAAAACGGCTCGTCAGTGTAGGAGTGTAGGACAGACATATATTTTATAACCAGTTTAATTAGACGCTCACAAAACACTTGTCCAATTTGGTGAAGGGAGTCAATAAGTATGTCCATCATTAGTGAACACAAAAGCTTCTCAAACATTCAGTTTTTGATCCGCGATATAGGGACATTTTTATTTTGACTATGTGCTTACAATGTAATATAAGAGATGTTTGTTTCACCCTTATAACTGTTTGTATAGAAACTACAACCTAATTTATGTGACTTACGTAGTTTTAAATATTTGTTTTCAATGGGGCATAAACTTGTGGTAACACTTTCAGAAAACCTTTTGTGGGGAAAAAAGTAAAAATCAAATGAACCTGTTCAAACACCATTACTTTATCTGCATTTGTTTGGTAGAACAACAATCGTCCAGCCCTATCATGAGGTGTGACAAGTGGGTTAAATTTAAAACTGGCCATTAATAAGAAACATATTAACAAACATGATCAATCAATAGGCCTATGTGGAAGAAGCAAAGCCAACTCCAAAGCAAAACATAATAATCATGCTGTGCTCGACTCGTGCACCAGTGGCATTTGGATACAGATAGATTGCATACATTGAGTGAAATATCAAATATTTATAGCAGAAAGCAATGTAGCACTTTGTTTACACAGCCCAAAAACCAAAACAAACCCACCTGTCAACAACATAAAATCATCTCAAGAGCCTTGAGAAAAAGCAAAAGCCCAACATGAAACAACAAAGGCCCATGAAGGCACCATTAGGAGAGGCAAAACTCCCAGCAGCCATTGCACAGGCACAGATGACAGCGCGAGGACAGAGCACCTCGTCAAAAGTGAAAACTGGTCCCCGGGGGACTTCATTATAAGGACAAAAAGCACAGAGCGCACCACACACAGGGAGTGCTCCACCTGTCGATACGCATTTATTTATCATGGAGGCTGGGGGTGGGGGTGGGGGGGGGGTGCGGACAGCTGTGTGTGGGAACAAGCCAGGTGGAAACATGCAACCTGCTGCCTTCAAGGACCACAAGGAAAGTCTTTGAGGTGATTGTGTAGAAGGTTGTGAGAGTGGAAGAAAAAACAAACACTGAGAAGATGTTAAAGCTAGGTTAGGCCTGGGCGATATGGCCAAAAAATTAAATCTAGATTTTTTTACTCAGTTTGGACGATTACGATTTTAATCGATTTGATTGGAAATAAACTTAAAAAGGTCTCCTGATCTTTCATACAAAGAAAACTGCTCTAAGTCTTGCTCATTAATATTTCAAGATATAGCCTACAATATGGCCCTTCAAGATAAGATAATCCTTTATTTAAAACTGGTTATTTCTTAAATATTTCTTGTCTGCTCTCAAAAGTAAAACTTCTTAATAAGTCATGGAGTTTTCAAAAGCGTTTTAGTTTTATCTTCATGCCTCTGCTGTGATTGACAACTGTCTCCATGGAGACTCAAGGGGAAATGGCGGAGTTAAAAGGGTGCTCCACTCAGAGCAGAGTGAGAGAAAGGTACAGGAGCAGACCCAAGGAAAGTCGGTTTTAGCGGAGGAAAACTCCACCGCGCACTCTTAAAACACAACACGCGTCCTTTGTGAAGCAGCAGAGATCATCAGAAAGTCGCTGGCTTCTCCACTGGTGTCATTTAGCTAAGGAGCGTCTAAACGCTGCTAAATTGGCCACACGTGGGGCAGACATGGAGCAGCAGACACAATTTAGCCATTTTCCACATCGTCTATTTTTTAAAAACATGAATTAATTGAATTAATTCGATTTATCGCCCAGCCCTAAGTTAGGTTAACAGAAACAGGCAGTTTTAAGGTTTAAATGTGCCGGTGAAATGACACATGCTTGGAGTGTTGCCTTGGCTCATTCACATATTTTTGAGTAATCAGTAAAGACGGCAGCCATTTTAGGTGTAGCTATGCCTCAGTCCTCCTAGGAACGCCCCCACCTCCTGGAGACGCCTCTGGACCTTTTGTCACCAGCCAAGCCACCAACCACTGCTCCTCAGCTCAGCAGAGCCCCTCCCCGCACAGTAGTGTTGTTTAGATGCCACAGCAGTGTGCTGAAGGGGGCGTGTCGGAAAGCTTCTTAAAGAGACAGAGGCCTATTTCAAGACGTTCAGTACAGCCATTTTGAGAGAGCAATTTTATTCAAGGCAGTTATTTTAATTTACTGCATATACAGACCAACAGAAGGTTACGTCATCATTGTAGTATGCTATAGACTGGTGCTATGTGATTGAAAAAAGCATAATACCCCCTCTTTAAGATAATAATAATAATAATAATGCCTTACACTTGTATTGCGCTTTACAAGCCTGTATTACCAAGTTTCTCAAAGCGCTACACTGTCGTCAATATTCATTCACTTCATACTCGGTGGTGGTAAGCTACTGTTGTAGCCACAGCTGCCCTGGGGTAGACTGACGGAAGCGAGGCAACCAGTCTGCGCCATCGGCCCCTCCGACCACCACCAACCACTCACTCACTCACTACATTCGCGAGGCTTCCTGGTGTTACCAAGATTGTGCTATCCGTCTAAGTTGGTACTCTGCATACTCCACCTTCAAAACATGTGCCTCCTAGATCAACGTAGCTCTAGATATATATTGCTGGGTTGCAGGTGACATCACAGCATTCTAAAGGCCAATACTATTATATGGAGGAAAAATTATTTTATTTTTAGGAAATTTTTGGTCTTGTACAGAGAGATTATGGACCTAGTGACTGATATTAATGATCATTGTTGTAATTCATACATTTTCTTTTGAGCTACGACTTGTGAAAGTGTAATGGTGTTAATAGGAAAAAACTGGCTCCTGCCCCCCGCTGGGTCCGGTGACATCATCACATTCTAGAACCTGCAACCCACCAATAAAGTCATGGCTGCTGCATTGGGTCACGGTTCATTTGAGTTTGCCCAAACTAGAAAGGTGACTCTGGCATTCTTCTAACACGGTCCACTTTAATCTATGGCTTCAAGCGCCCCAATCTTATCTCACCCAACATTCTCCACACAGTATAGAATAAAAACAGCCATGTTATCAGTGCGAGGGAAAAAAAAAGAAAAAGAGAGCGCTCAATCAAAACAGAGAATTGAAAGTTTCCTGAGAAAGCATATCAAACTGCATCTACAAGGTCACAGAAAAAAGAAAAAAAAACATTGCGCAACTTTCTGTCTTCATTATGTGCCAGTTCTGTTAGTTAAAGCAGTGTTTAGTGCTGGCCTTCACAGTCAGCAGATAAACACTTAAAAGAAATACTTAAGAGAGACTTTCTGTTCCATTGGCTCTAATTGAAAAACACCTACTGTAATAACACTCGAGTCAAAAGGAATGCCAAGACCGCAGCTTCTCCTTTAAGAGTTGGATGTTGACATGTAGAAGTGAAGGCCACACAGCCGTAAGAGGCATGTGTTGTATGGACACCACCTCACCATGACTGAGTATAATGTGATAGGCCTTAGGGAGTTATTACATAAGAGAAACTCCATCAAGGACTTACCATGTTCTGTAAAATAACTTATAACAAAGTATAATCTGGAAAATATCCCTATGTTTAAAGATATTGTAAAATGTTATACTGTAGGCCAGCAGGAGGTAGGCTTCTTTTTTAGTATGCCAGAGCAAGATGTGGGTTGACATGTAATCGTATCTATTTTGGCAAAATAATCCATTACACACATTCATATAACAGCTAGGCCTGTCATGATAATTACTATATTGATCATTTATTATGATTATTGTTCAATAATTGACTTCTAAACAATATTTTTGGGCCCACATTTTACTGCCAGTACATTTATTTACATTTTTCCTCATTTTGTAATCCTATTTTTTATACCTATACATCACCAAAGTAAATTGTGTTTCATGTTTATTGTACCTCCTGTTATTCTTATTAACATATCTTCAATAAGTACTTTTAGAAGAAGAGATTACTGTGATTTATAAATATCATTGAGATTTGTGAAACACACTTTTCTGATCACTTTGCTGTACTGTTTTCTGTAACGCTGTCTCAGGGCCTGGATAGCCCGTGCGTCCCACAGACTATCCACGTCCTTGTTTTCACAGACAGCGTCCTTGTTTTCACAGACAGCGTCCTTGTTTTCTGGTGCTTTCAGTGTAATATACAGAGATGATTTACTAAACCCCTCTGTTGATGAATTCTTTGCATTTTTTAATGGTACGTGCACAGAGGTTTGGGACTCTGTTGCCCCGTTAAGGCTGAAGTGCATAAAGCCCATGCCACAGCCCTGGCTAAACGAGAGTACTTGCGAACTCAGACGCTCTTGCAGGCGTCCTGAGTGACAGTGTAATAAAGACCATCTTCATGTCTCATTGCAAATACTAAGAGACAGGCTTGTACAGTATCAGAGAGAAATTAAAGCTGCAAAAAGCAGTTATCTGTCAAACCTTGTGTGCATAAATTCTCACAAACCCCAGGTGCTTTTTAACACTTTCAAATCTGTGGAACAGTTCAAATCCAGACTGATAACACACCTCTTTTCCCTGGCCTTCATTACGAGCTAGTTGAGTGTATCTTGGCATGTTATCTTTTACTTGTATTTTATTTCTATGTGACCTGCTATTACTGTGAAACACTGGTCAGCTGCAGTTATTTTAAATGTGCCGTACAAATAAACTTCAATTGAATTGAACTGAATTGATTTACAGCTTTTGAGTTTGTTTCAGAGGCACCCAATGGTCCTCAATAATATCCCTATTCGCAATATTTTCCTGCGTCATTTTGTTATTGTAACAGCAATTATCAACATATTATAGGTTAGGACCAGTTTTGCTACATTATCACAGACACTTAAGGAAAGTGAAAGTGAGCTAAAGGATACAGCTGCTGCAGAGTAAAAGTGGCACTATCCTTGAGTTCATGTATAAACCTCTGGACTCCATTTCTCTCATTTGGTCATCTTCCAACATGCATCGCTTAAAAAAAAAGATTGTCTAGAGACACCTTTGCCTTATTTTCTATTTCCAAGAACCCTAACCTAAGTGAAAGAATAACCTAAAAGACTGTTACGGCCCTGTGTTGGTTTACGCCTTGATTTATACGAACTCTGCGATCGAAAACACTTTTGGAACACTCCACATGACGATCGCGCCTCTCCCCGCAGCTAGAGCGGAAATGCTGACTTGTTCACTTCGGAGCCGAATCACAGGAGCAGCAAATGGTGATTAATGGCCACCGAAGAGGTAAATATTACATTAACTACAAAATGATGCATGAATAAAAAACATTATACAGCAGAGATTAATAGAGGGAAGCCTTGCATAAACCCTGACGAGGCACATTCAGACATACAGTACATGTCGGTTCAACAGAGTTTTCTAGTACAAGATCATATAAATCTCTATCCTGTAACAAGCCTATAGGCTATAATAAAAAATCTTTGGGAAGCGAGAATATCTTTGGAGTCCAAGAAGCGCGTGGCTAATAATATTGAAGGATACAATTCTATTTGCCACAGCTTGTTTTGCTTTGGCGCTCGCTGCGGGAGGACAAAATGTGTATTTGTGAGCTTGGATGTTGAAAGCTACAAAATGGACTTGTTTATTCTGTTTGAAGTATACACAATCGGAGTGCAAGCTATGGGGAATATGGCAAAGAAATCCATCTCTATTACAAAGATCTGTTCCGATGCGGAGAGAAGTATTGACGGGCGCACAATGAGTAATGCAATAGCTACATTTGCACTGGCAACAACAGTGGTGCACTAAATGCCCAGGAAATTTTTTTTCAAGAAGATGCACCAAGTTCCTTGTATTACGTGATCACCGAGGTAAAGTGCGGCTTGGTGAAAAAAAGGGTGAAGTAGTAATAATAATAATAATAATAATAATAATAATATAATAATCTCTTGGATTTATATAGCGCTTTTCAAGACACCCAAAGCGCTTCACAACACGCACATACGCACACACACACACACACACACACACACACAGAACTAGCGGGTTGTTGGACTGATGCTAAGTAAGGTCAAAAGCCAATTTGAGCAGATGTGTTTTCAGAACTGATTTGTAAATTTGTAACTTGTATCTAAAGTAAAATCCCAGAAGGTCTGTACATTCATTAATGATTTCTAACAAGGCTTGGACCTAAATGTAGATGGGTTGACAACAGCTTAAAACATCTGGATTGTTCATAATTTGCAATGTTTGGTGGCTAAAGCTAACGGCGATAGGAAAAATACATTGAGCACGCTAACGGAGTCTGAAAAGTCTCCCGGACTAGCCACTTGCTAACTGTCTGCATACGTTAGGATTGAACTTTTGATTTCTATGGTAATAAGTGTATAAAGTAGTGCTATATAAAGTAGTAGTACTATAAAGGAGTAGAAAATGTTATTATGTAATTATGGCACTGGTGGTTCAATCCTGAATCCCACCAGCTCTTATTGTTGCGTTATTGGGCAAGACACTACAATGGTGAATGCCTGTGTGTTAAGTCCGCAGTGGAGGCGCTAAATAAATGTGACAATTTCAACATCTAGGCAGTGGTTTGTCATTTATTGATTGACTCAGGTAAAGGCTTTGTTCAAGGAAAGGGCCAAAGGCAAAGAATAGATTACAAATTGCAACTGAAATGAAATGTGTGCGGCTTAATGAGAGCAACATTAAGTAGAAGAACATGTTCCGGCAGACTCGAGTAAGATGTCTAAAAATGTCTAGAGGGAGAAAAGGTCTGAGTGATTTTGCCGCGGAAGTCATTAAATATGCAGCACCTTTCTTTATGCTACACATCTATTTCAGGACTCTTCCACCTCCCACCTCCACTGTGCAAAAAACTCACGGCTGGTTCAGCGTGATCTACTGTAGGTAAACAAAAAAGAAACGTAACTGCGATTTTTCTGACAAGCTTCGGGATTCTGATTAAATTTGCAACTTTTCAGTTTACACAGTGCTCGCTTTAAACATGTCCAGAGGCAGTAACATTTTGAGAGAACAGAAATATGAATAGCTAAATAAGAATGACATGCTTTTCAGAACACGTTTGTCGAGTAATCTTCCTAGCTCTGGGGTTAGCATATCACTGGATTTTCTCTTCTTCGGATGCGTCAAAGCAGTCAGGAATTCTGTCCCCAATTTCACCACTCTTGCCTAATGGACATGGCAAGCAGTGACCCAAGTAGCAATTTACTCAGTTAGAAAAAAACATCGAGTTAGAAATCAGACATTTGTTGTGCTGGTCTGCGCCCTGGAGCACTGCATGTTTTGGTTCTTGAATTCAAGAGCAAAGTAACAAATTCTTTAAAAAAGATTTTTTAAACATAAGGTCAAATTATAATGTCAGGGTTTGCTTACACACAAGTCTCCAATTACTGACTAAGAGCAGAGTTGTGTTCAAATGGAATTACATGAACACGGGCGTAATGTCTCTCTTTGTTTGACACCAGTCTGCACCTGTGTGACCTTTGACAAAAGCAAGCACTCTTTTTGCCCACTGAGAATCAAGCTTTCAGAAAAAAGTAATCATTCAAGAATATTAAAACTAAGTAAATCCAGCACAGCTGCATTAACAACTCAGATTCAGTAGTTTGAACAATAAATAACAGGACCGCACAGTATATTTGTGTGCAGCATGTTTAGACTTGGTTTAGTAGTTCCCCTGTTTCGTTCCCAATTTTGACGCCTACTTTGATCTTTACAGACAAATATTTTATTAAAAGTATTTTTGAAACATTTAAATATACTTTACACTGGATGCAAAGCCTTAATTGATTAGGCCTTGGGGAGTACACTATGCAACCAAGTGAGGCTTGCTCTCCACACATGCTTATTTTATCATAGTGTTGTTAACGCTCTGCCCTTTAGAAGCAAACCAATCAATGATTATTACAGCATCTCCCACTATTTCCGTCCTACCCCGGCTCTCCTGCTTTTGTTCCATTTCCCAGCAGCTCTTTTTACAAAGCTCATGGAGAAAACCCCTCTTGATGACTCCCACGCATCCTCCCTCCCAGTGCACAGCTAATCCCCTGGCAGATGTTTAATACACAAATGCAAGATAAACGGGCGGCTCGTCTTGGCCCGCCTCTCAGGAGAAGACTGTGCGTCTTCTGATTTATGAAGAGCGGTGGGTGGGATTTTTGGCTGCGCTTCTGCTGGAGGCGACTTCAGTCCTGTTCAGTCATCTCTGCTTCCTCCTGTCAGCGCGCAGAGGAGACGCACTGTTACATAAAGCTCTCCTTCCTCCGTTGAGAAGACAGGGATGCAGTCACTGAGGCTGCTCTGAGGGCCCCGGGGCTGAAATCTCAAGTCAGGACTTCAGTCAGGGCAGTGGCTTTTCTAAAGAGCCACGCTAGAATGTTTCTCACACTGTGGTACAAGTATCACTGGTCGCACGCACATGGACAACGTCTGGTGTTACTAAACAAACTAAAGAGTCAATCTGGAGCAGTGTTGGGTGTAACGCGTTACAAGTCAGAATTTCAAAAAGACAGGAATAGCCAAGTATTTAGCCAATGTGCATGGATTAAACCGAGCAATTCAGACACAGCTGGTGATGCAAGTGCATCCAAATGATGAGACTGCTGAAACTCATGTCTGAAACGCCAGAAAAATATAAGCCTTATCTGCCTTTACGTTTCATATTTGGGGCAGAAATGGACCTTTGTTTTACTGTGCAGCTGTTCAGAAGTCATAAAAACAGAAACTTTTCATTTCAAAACAGAAACTTTATTAATTATCAATTATTGAATTGAATGCAATAAGTTGCCCTATGCTAGTTCTTTTTGTTTATCTAAGTTTTCAGACTTGGCTGTGATTGCCTAAAACAATGTGTGCACAGTCCGTCCTCTCCAACGGGTGTTACTCCAGATCAGTGTTGGGGTAGTTACTCAAAAAAGTAATCCCTTACATTACTTAGTTACTTTACTAGTAATGACATTACTATTTTTGTAACATTGTTACTGCGGCGAACACTGACATTACAATTACTTTCGAAAATATGATGTTGTTACTTAATTGACTGAACCTACTCTGCAGGGAGCCTCAAACGAAGCATTTCCTGTGTGACGCCATCAGAGCGTCTCGAATCGTGTACAAGACGCAGTTGCGAGATGGTGGAGCAGGGTGACAGCAGCAGAGCTATGGCTCTAACAAAAACATCCCTAGATGCGTGGAAATATGGCCACTACTTTGAATTTGTTGCACGAAGGGACAAGAATGTCAGTGTTAAGTGTAAACTTTGCCCTGGTCAAAAACTATCTCTCCACTGCCGCGAATTCCACATCAAACCTGTCAAAGCATCTGGAAAAACAGCATTGCACTACCAAGCTAGTTGCAAAAATCCGTAGTGAAAGTGAAGATGGCTTGGCACCGACACCAAGCAACGGCGGCTCGATTTCCAGGAACCCAAGGTAACAACAAAGGCCAAATTAAATAGACTTGTGGCATCTTTCGTTGTGGAGGATATGCTACCCATTAGGGCAACTTGATGTTTGACTTAAAACCTAGAATTTACATGACCTGAATTTCAAGTTTTAGAATAATAAAGAATAAAGTAGTGTAACTAGTAATGTAACTAAGTTACTTCCCAAAAAAGTAACTAAGGGATTACCTTTTTGAGAAGTAATGAGTAATATGTAATGGATTACTTTTTTTGAGTAACTACCCCAACACTGATCTGGAGTAACACCCGTTGGAGAGGACGGACTGTGCACACATTGTTTTAGCAATCACAGCCAAGTCTGAAAACTTAGATAAACAAAAAGTGCTAGCATAGGGCAACTTATTGCATTCAATTCAATAATTGATCATTAATAAAGTTTCTGTTTTGAAATGAAAAGTTTCTGTTTTTATGACTTCTGAACAGCTGCACAGTAAAACAAAGGTAAATTTCTGCCCCAAATATGAAACGTAAAGGCAGATAAGGCTTATATTTTCTGGCGTTTCAGACATGAGTTTCAGCAGTCTCATCATTTGGATGCACTTGCATCGCCAGCTGTGTCTGAATTGCTCGGTTTAATCCATGCACATTGGCTAAATACTTGGCTATTCCTGTCTTTTTGAAATTCTGACTTTTGATTTTCCCCACATTTTTTTGCATTTCAAATGAGAAATGGCCCCAGGCAGAGTGTAAAATGCAAAATAGTCAGAACCACTGCTGAGCCACAAGGTCGAGCTGTTTCTGTCCAACGCTTCAGAGATTTGGCTTAAAGAAACACGGAGATAATTCAAGGCTGTGGTCCATCAAGAGGCTCCTGCTCCTTAGTTACACACTCAGATGACAAGTACATTTGGAGTACAGTACAGCACTTTGCTCACTATACTCCAAAATTCATATTCCTAACACTCGTTGCACACAGCTGCATAAACATTGCAGTTCATCGAGTTGCAGCCCTCACTTTTTACTAACGTTTCTTTAATATGTTACAGTAATATAAACCAGTCTCATTTTAACCTGGGGTTAAATCTTTTACTCAGTCTATCGAGGGATAGAAAAATGCCACTTGTTGTGAGAATGTCAGCCAGTCAATAAGAGGTGATTTGCAGAAAAAGTCAGTCCAATGCTTTATACAGAAAATCTAAATTATTTATACAAGCGGCAGGGCTCATTGGGAAATAAACATCCTTTATTTTTTCCAGACGCCTTTAGGACATGAGCCTTTCCTTCCTCTGATTTACTACTTTGACATAAACTTTTAAAAACCGGAAAACCCTTCAGGAGACAAAACAGGAGACAATGTAATGAAATAAAGACTCTTCATTACATTTTGTTCACATCGACTACAGCCGACTACTTTTAGAGCTATTCTCCACTGCAACAACACATATTGATTTCTTTCTGACAGCTGATGTGTGTATGATCTGAGGTTTTAAACCAGATGCTCATTGTAATGTTGCCTGGCCTGACAGACTACGTGCTTTATCAGAAATGCTTTTCAAAGATATGTAGTAGTGAGCGTGATCTCAGCAATTTCCCGGTGGGCGTGATTGACATACGGGGTCAACCAATTAGAGAAACGGTCCATATGACGCAGGATCAAGCGGCAGGAAGCCTTTGGAAAAACATCCTTTTTCACGAGGAGCGCTTCCAGTGCTGCGTCTTCCTCCGGTTTTAGTGATTTATATTTTCCAAATGATTTAAAACTGATAAAACGAGCAGAAGAAAACAGTGTTTCAGTCGATGCGCCGCCATCTTTAATGTTTTGGAATGAAGCAGTGACGGCTTCTGTCTCTTGGTGCAATGAACTCCCACCTCTCTGTCCGTGAGTGGTCCGATATGGGTAAAATTGGGAAATGATTGCTGCCCAGACGGTTCTTCTTTTGAACAGAAAGGAGGAGCGTCTGCCTGGCCAGACAAATTGTAATGCAATCTGATGTTACGTGCTCGGAATGGCTTGAAAAGCACACTGGTTTGTGAGGACATTTGGTTGGATATCCATGTCTTAATTATAATCTAGAATGCATAATGTTCTTTAAATTTAGAATGCATAATGTTCTTTAAATTTAGAATGCATAATGTTCTATCAAATTGAATATATAAAATCTACTTTCGATTGCTCACCCTTTCAATTAGATTTGTGTGCACTATTTCAGCTATATGATGACACTTTGTGGCTTATAAAGCTGGGCTATGCTCCAGCCATCTGCAACCCTTAATACGCCAAAAAAGATGACTTGATGGACACGACTGACGTGCTTAAGTTTGGTAAATGACAAACCTCACATTTAAAATATGACCAATAGTCAGTCAGTTTTTAGCCACAGCTGCTCTGGAGCTGCCTGATGGAAACACGGCTGCCAATCTGTACCAACCGCCTCTCCGACCACCATCAATCTGAATTGGTTGTAGTCTTGGCGATTAAAACTCATTATTGTGGCATCAGTTATTAATTTGTTCGTAATTCTGTTGAAATTCTATTAATCGCACAGCCCTTTGTGTTTTACCGCAGAACTGTGACAAAATTGGCAATTCAAGACACAAGAGGAAGATTTGGATTCTCCACAGTGATTTTTCTAACTTTAGTCAAGCGTTGTACAGTCTGAGCCACAACGCCGTGACCACAGATAAATGTGGGCCAAGACTTAGCCAAGAGGAAAATGAATGTTGGATACGAGGAAAAGATAGCAGGCAACAACAGCTCTCAGGAGAGGACAGAAGTATTCCAATCACAGCTTTAACACATGCACAAAACGGCAAACCAATATGTTGTGCAAAGACTTGACATTGACTAGCCTTGTTAAAATGTTATCAGGCCTGGTTTATGTTTTCTATATCAGATGGGGGCTTATACAGTGAAAGGAAGTGGAGAGAGATTACTCCACTGGGACGGGGCGAAAAGCGATGTAAAACCATTCAGACGAGCATCACACATGGCTCTTGCGGCTTTGTATTAAAACTGTTACAATGATGCAACGTTTACACGGGGAGAACATGCAAACTCCACACAGAAAGGCAATCTTTGAAGAAGATTGAACCCAGGACCTTGTGAGTCAAAAGCACTAACCGTGCTGCCCTATTATGTGACTAACCATTCCTAATTACGGAGAATGTTTTCAAGAAGCCAACCATCGTGAAAATGCTGAAACGAGACAATCAATGTCAGATTATATGCAGAAAATCAAAGCCGCTGCACACATTTGTGAAGCGTTTCATCTTGAGGTGAACCCGGAACTCACACTGAGCAACTCATCATCATTAGCTCCGCCCCCAGGGCTCTTAAGTTCAAAATTTCACATTCCTAAAATTAACAACAAAATCTGTCTTTGAACTATTTAAGAACTTAAATAAAACCCGAAGATGCAGATCTTTGCCTAGTTCAGGGGTGTCCAAACTTTTTATGAAGCGTACACGGGGTTGTCAGTGCCGCAAAACCTTTGACTAGCAGAGGTTTAAATTGTGCCCCATACCTTTATTTATGCTTAAAACCTTCATGCCAGCTCTGTCTCACAATAAAATGTTAGTTGTTAGGTTAGAATTGTGAATTGCAAGAAGGCCGAGGGCCAACAAAAATTGGTCTGAGGGCCGCACCTGGCAGTAGCCTGGTTTTTCCATACCCTCGTACTCATTTCGTTTTGTACAAGGGTCTGGATCTTCTGGATCGTTTTGTACAAGGGTCTGGATCATTCCTTGCGCATTCCAAGGCTTCAATTTTAATTTCTGGATATTCGGGAGGCGAGCCAGAACGGATTGAAGAGCTTCCATTACTTTCGTATCCGCCGCCTTTGCCAAACTACAACCAGCAAATGCGGCGCAAATCTTGACGTCACCTACAACGCATTCAGTTGCCTTGTGTACGAAATGCGCGGTATAAATAAAGTTGCCTTGCCTTGCCAACACCCACTTGATGAATGGTAAGTTGAAATTCAACCGATGTAACGCAGCCACTGAGATCAGGCCCAGACGTACAAGTAGGGAAATTATAATTGACCAGAGTTTACGGACGGCTATGGCCAGGCTAGGATTGAAGAGAATGGGGAGGGATTTTTGCACAGTGCACATAGCAAGGTTTTGATTTGGTGATTGAACGTTATCATAGAAATCTACCATTTTGTGAGGAACCAGCAAACATTGTCAATTGATTCACATCAGCCAAAAGTTGTATTAAAAGAAGGACAGAAAAGAGACATAGAACTCTCTTAGCTGCAAAGTCAATACTGGTAAATCCAATACTTTTTGTGAACGAGTGCTCCAGTATTTTCCATTTGAAAATCTCTCTTGGATTTATATTATCGAACACTTTCTTTACCATCTTACTTTCAAACAAAAGGCCCATTGCCCATTCCAATAAATATAATGTAATTTTTCATTTATGGAAGTGCTGTATCTCCTTGACTTCCGTTACTCAGAACCAACAGATTCTTCAGGTCTGAAGTCTAGCTCTAAATCGAGGAAATCAAACCAGTGTCCAAACCCTTGTGTGGTGATCTCTGGCAAACCAACCCCACAGAGAAACAATAAATCAATTCCGCAGTTTCAAATGAATTCACTGTGTGTTTATAAATGTCCTCAAAGGTAAGACTGGACAGAAAATCGAAATCTTAGTTTACAGTGCTGTGCAGAGGTTCAAGGCAGTTGGGTTAAGTTAATTTGCTTTTGGGACTTGGAGTAGGGAGGTTGTTTGACACCCGATGAATGCTAGATATTGACAGTGAACCATAAAATTTAAGTCTTTATAACGTGGTTATCAGTAGGGATGTCTTTAATCTTTAATTTAAATTGCTGTTGTCTCATAGTGTTAAAGGAATAGGCCACCATTTTTACATACTGAGATATGTTCTTACCTTAGCTTAGATGAGTTCATTTGTACCTGTCTGGTCTCCACGTGTGACTTCAGTCATGTAAACACAGCACAGACGGCGTTAGCATTTAGCCTCTCTCTTCTCCTCTATAGCTCCAAACGAGGTGAAGATTGAAGCTACCAAACTCTTTCACGTTTTCCCTATTTAAATATGGTTACGTGAAGTGTTACACTATAAAGTAAAATTACACAAAATTAAACAATGTGGATTTTCTAAGCGGATAAAAAGGGGAACTATATTGTAAGGTGTAATAATACCAGGAGTAATTCGGCATCCGCGCAGTGATAACTTCACTTTACTCCAAATTACTCCTGGTATTATTACGCCTTACAATATAGTTCCCCTTTTTAGCCGCTTAGAAAATCCACATTGTTTAATTTTGCGTAATTATACTTTATAGTGTAACACTTCACGTAACCATATTTAAATAGGGAAAACGTGGAAGAGTTTGGTAGCTTCTATCTTCACCTCGTTTGGAGCTATAGAGGAGAAGAGAGAGGCTAAATGCTAACGCTGTCTGTGCTGTGTTTACGTTACGGAAGGCACACGTGGAGACCAGACAGGTACAAATGAACTCATCTAAGCTAAGGTAAGAACATATCTCAGTATGTAAAAACAGTGGCCTATTCCTTTAACAAGTGCTCAATGTTTCCTTACCATCGTTGGTATAATTTGTCTTTTACCATTATTGGTATATCGTCCGTTACCATTGTTGGTATTGTTCATTCTCTTTACATTGTTGGTACACATTTTGTTACAATGTAATAATTATTTTTACCTGTGGTAACTCCACCGTGATATAACATTGTATAATAATCCTTGAACAAAGTAACAGTGAAGCTGAATGTATTAAGCTCTGAATGGGAACTGGGGGTGGGATTAAATAAGTTATCTTCTTCCCACTCCCTTTCAGGTAGAAATGGATCATCTTGTTTACATACTGTATATTCTTTCTTTGTTGCCCATTGCCTGAAATAATGAATAAATGAAATTAAATGAAGATTAACCGGTTTTACGATTACCACGATTATAAAATGACGCGGTAAGAATTTTAAAAGCCACGGTTTACTGCAGAAATTTTTCACGCTGACGCATGAGCCACTGGGCGCCATAAACAGAGCGTAAACTCACCGGTAGTTGAGCAAGGCAGCAGGACGCTCTCCTCCAGTGTTGTATCCACCCTAAAACGATTGAAGTCAGCAGAGTGGGACCTCTTTAGGATCCAAAAGATGACCAAGGCTTTGTTGTTGTTGTCGATGGACATCCGTTATGCAAATCCTGTCGTCCGAAAGTTGCAGCAAAAGGCGCTGATATCGGCTATGTCGAATATGAAACAACATCTTGGAGATAATCATTTGCTGTGAATGTCCAGGTCAAGGTAACAAACTGCATAATTCCCAAAAAAGTTGTCCAAATGTTCGGAAATAGCCACCACAACTGGCTCAGGATGTAAACAAGAAGCTAACGCGCTCCGCTCTGCTTCAGCTTAACAGAAAGGAAAGTGAAACCACGCACATGTGGAAATCAGCTGTTCAAAACAGTCTCCTTAATCATTTTGTAACACGTTTCATTCTCTGTTCATCAAAACATCTGATAAATAATTAAGCAACAGCTTAACTTTTGAGAACATAAAACCTAGCCTCGCTTGTGGCCTAATAATATATAGTAAAATAATTATGATAATTATGGTCATTATAAAGAAGTAAAGTTGACATTGTTTTGTATTATTCAATGTAGGCCTATTTATTTTAATGCAAAACAATCTTAAAGCATTTTTCATTTTTAGAAATGGTGAATGTTTACAAGTGTAAGTATTAAAAAGCTTTTTAAAGACAAAACCGAAAAAGTTCTTTCCTTTCATTCGGCCAATAATCGTGAATAATCGTAAAAACGCAATATTTTCTCTCACAATAATCATGACTCAAAAAATTGAAATCTTGACGCCCCTAGCTATCAGTGACTAGAATGGTAACCTACAGCAACGTGGAGACACACGGTGCAAAAGTGAAAAGGCTACACGGGCAGCTCTCACAAAACATGGGAAACAATACAGCAGCAAAAACACCAGACCGTGCCATTATGTCTCCATCCGAGCTACGAGACTAATGTCAACTTTATGATGACATAATTACTGCCATTGGCCACTGTTATCTCAAGACTGACGGTGGGAGAAGACTAATAAGTAACAATTTATCAGCTTACAAAAACTGTGGCACCTAAGTAAATAAACTGTTGCATGAGGCAGATGGTGATGGATGCAAACAATCTGGCATCCTGCTCCAATATATTACAGAGTTGATTTCTCTTAAATGAGACGATATCACAAAACAACCACCACCTGGTCTACCTAAGTTACGTACCAGAACTTATAATTGGCACTTGTAAAAAGACAACAACAACACCACAGTATATTGACAAACTAATTTTATAAACTATGACCTAAATAATCATGATTATTGTCCAGTAGTGAAATGCCAATTCATCTTAAGACATTGGTGTTTCATTCTCAATCATTTCAGCATTGCACTTAAAATGCATTAGCTAAATCCCAGTGGATCTCAAAACTGTACTACGTCATGTACCACTGTCAGTAGTTTGCTTTTTGAGTTTTTCCTAGCCGTGTGGGAGAGTCGAAGAACGGGGGACACCTGGGCACGTTTCCATCTGCTGCTGATGCTTATTTGGACATCATGTTTGCCTTGACACCACATTGGCCTGAATATTACAGGTTTTGTTTTGTTTGCTTTTGTTCCGTTTCATTGTCCTAATGTTTGGTGCAGCCCTGTGGAGGCTACTCCTGTTGTGATTAGGCTCTACAAAACAACTGACTGATTAAGTGATTGCTTGAATTGATTCAGATGGTGCTCAAGGTAACTGGAAATTCTAGCCCTGATTTGATCTTGACCTAAGCCTGGTGGTACTTGGAAGGTCAGACATTTTCTGAGGTGATGGTGTGGAAAGTTTGAGAACCACTGGGCAATCTCACGTCCTTCAATCAACATGTCTCAGTTATAGTCTATAGGAAAATCTGTCATTGGCCCTATTTATGAAAAGTCATGCCACATCATGACAAAAGCTATTGGTTGTTTTATGGTTAAACGAAATGTTTCTGACAGCAATATTGGTTGTGCATGTCTGGCTCTATATCAACATCACACATTTTCCAATTATCAGGTAACTACTTTGACAGTAATTCCCTGTGCAAACTTTTCCACAAAAGCAATGCTCATTTTAATGCAAAGCTCGTTCGTGTAACAGGTGTCAGCGCTGGCCAGCCTGCTCACCTTCTGCTGTCGTCTGGCCATGTCTGTGGGCTGCTTGGCGTTGAAAGGGTACGCTATGCACCTCAGCACGAATACGTAAATCTGCAGTTTGACCTTCCTCTCCTCTTCCTCCTTCTGCAGCCTCTCTCGCTCCTTCTTCTCCTCATCTTCCGCTGGCGGTGCATCGCCGTCCTTCGCCCCCTTCGTCCCCGCGGCTCCAGCAGGTGCAGCGGGCGGTCTCTTGTGTCCTCCAGCCCGGCTGCTTCCACCGCTGCTACTGCCGCTGCTGTTTCCGCGCTTCACCGCCACAGAAGCGGAGCCTTTCCTCGGGGGCTCCTGAACCACTTCAGGGTCAGACTCTCCGCCCGTGTCCTCGCTGGAGGAAGGGTCAAGCATCGTCTCCTAAAGTGCGCTCAGTCTCAGAGCAAAAGTGGGAAACAGTTGTGACTTTGTTTGTTTAGGCGACGTGGCGATGACGGCTGTACTTTTGGCGGCCAAGTCCGTTTCCTCCACAGGTGAACAGCCTGTTTGAAGTCTTGAGCCGAAGTAAGTCCAGTTTTCTGAAGGTGCGATGCGGTGGGAGGAGTTTTTTTGGTTAATATGTTGGCGGTGTGCGCTGTGATCCGTCGCGCAGTGAGTGAAAGGAGAGTGTGGAGGAATGGCTGCGCGCTCCCGGCGCAACACGCTGTTGCACAGAGCCGCGTGACCGCGCTCCAGCGCACAGGTGAGCAACCTGTGGCACACGAGGATAGGAAGAGGAAGAGGGAGGTCCCACTCTGTCAGTGTGACAAAGGCGGGATATTATGCAGATATTTCCAGAGGTGGGTAGAGCAGCCAGGACATTTACTCAAGTAATAAGAGTAACGTTATTTCAAATAAAAAATACAAAATTAATTAGCCTACTTAAATTATTGTTTTGTACTTAGTGTGTAATTCATCAAGAAAACACATAATAACGTGATCAAATCAAAATTAATAAGCGTTGAGATAATATAATAACATAAGACATGAACTTTTCTTTTCTTTTGCCATAACACAAAACATTCACTAATAATTACTCCTAGTGGTAAGAGAAACATTTAGAGTCTGTCAACCATTTTCTCGAAGTGCGGTGACACTGTAAAATTCATATTGTGTGCAATTCATTCAGACCATGTTCAGTGGTGGCAAGTTTCTACTGTAGCACATAATGACAGTCAGCGCCTGCGGGAGGCGGGATTCCAACCATCAACCCTCTGAATATTTGACATCCGAACCACGTGTCACTCCACTCAAGTAGAAAAGTACTGTTTGATCAAGACCACTCCGAGAAGTACAATTGAACCACAGATCTGTGCATATGGTCTTGTATGTGCACAGCCACGTGGGTTGATTCGATATCGCAGCGATGTCGCAGCATTTGAGTGTCAATTTTTTTTTTTAAATAAATCACAATGCAGATTATACAGTCATTAGTCTTCTGCTTCCATGCTGTTGTTGTGCTGTGACATTATGCAGAACTTCTATTGGTTATTATTAGCTTCTAGAATGTGATGTTAACTCCTATTCATGTTTTAATGTGCTGCCCATTCAAAATGGCCTAAAATCCGTAGAAAATGAGAATCGAGCCTCAAATCTTAGGACAAACACATTAAAACATTGCTTCTTTTAATGATAAAGCAGAAGGCAAAATGTTTTGATCTAGGTATATACAAAGCTGTTTCAAAGACTCCCACAAGAGGTCAGTGTTTGGTTGGTGTCATACGTTCTTTCTTTCTTTCTTTCTTTCTTTCTTTCTTTCTTTCTTTCTTTCTTTCTTTCTTTCTTTCTTTCTTTCTTTCTTTCTTTCTTTCTTTCAAATGTTAACAATACAATTTCAACAAAGGAAGAACCTTTTTCAAAAAGGCACCAAGTTTAAGAATACATTTTGACTTTCATTTTACATCAGAAAAATAAGTTGGAACATAGAAGGATAAAATGTACTCTGGGTAAATATTATTCTCTATAAATGACAACTTCAGCGTTCGAACATTCAAACAGTAAATGAAACTCGCCACCAACAACATTATCATTGCAGAGATTACAAAATGAAATTTCTGTCAATACCTTTATAATTGCAAGTCGATTATTTCCAAATATGGTCTTAAATTCCACATAAACATCACAGGACGACATAGTTCCACATTCCCCTCTCCATTTCTGTATGAACTGGTCCTTTAGGGTTCGTTCCACTGTCCACTGTTTCAGCCAGTTAACATTGTTGATTTCCTGAGATCTCCAAATATAGGCGAGACCGCAGTCGTCTAAGATCTGTTTCACTTGCTGTAACCATGGCGACATATATATCCACCTTTTCTATATAAGTCAAACAACAGGCTGTACAATTTGCGGCTGTGCTTGGTTTCCCCACAATTCAGCAACTCTCCTTTTAATCATTATCGACTAAGGGTATCGGCCCAGCTCCCCGTACACCATGTTACTGCAAGTGCTCATTTTTGCTTTTAAGATGTATGTTAGAAACCGAAGATGAGGTTTCTCAAATAATTCAGATTTTTCAAAACCCCATACTTCACATGCATACAACATTATGGGACAGACCAACCACAACGCCCTTTCCACAGGGCAGTGACAATTGTACTGCAAGAGACAAAGTGTGCTCTGTTGACTAAAGGGCACACTTGTTAGATTCCAACACCTTTATTTATTTTGGGTCAATTATCCCCGCCTACTGTCATTACTTACTCATGTCGTCTCACAATGATACAATACAAAAACATTGTGAAGATGCCATAGTACCGGAAAGGGTGGCATTGCAAGTTGGTGAAACAGGTTTCGCCGCATCTTGGCATATAAAGCATTTGAGATTTCCGCATAGCTTTATTTGTGCATCGTGAAGAATGCAGAGAACTTGCTGGAAAAAGCTGGAAAGATTAGGGTGCATCCAAAACGTTGCATTGAGGGCTTGAGGCTTGGTAAAAACTGAAAGATCGTCCTGCCGGTTCTGCTTTGACATTGTAAGTACCAGTTTAATACTATCATATGAACAACGAACTATGCTTTGTCTTGTGTTTATGAGTCAATGACATATAAGGGGTCTAAAAACATATTTTCAAAAGCTTTTTAAAAACTGATGGCATGCATATTTTTGAGTCGATAATTTTGTGTAGCTTCTCTGTATAAAAACGTGTCAGGTGGCGCAACAAAGTTTTTTCTAAAATTTAAATAGTTTCCAAAAAATTGTACAAAGTCAAATCTTTGCCAAGTATATCTTAGACAGTCTTTCTCCTCTGAACATTTCATCTGTAATTTGTAACAGACTGATGCTGTAATCAGCAATAAAACAAGAGGACCACGGACGGAGTGCTCAGTGTCAGCCCAAAACAGTTATCGGTTCAGTATCGGATATTTTAAACCGATATCTGATCTTTTTTTTCTAGTATTGAGTCTGATAACATATACCAGTATTCGATCAGTGCATCCATATAATTTGTAGATGGTAATTTGACATTTTTTGCAGTTGCACCACTTGACATTGACATTCGCAACTAAATTCAAATTAAATTGTCTTTTATGTGGACTCCTACATTAGCTTTAGCATTTGTAAGCGTGGGTAAACATTTACTTTTAAACAAATTACGACTTTTATAATAAAATAATATCGGTTGTACCACCTGACACCAAAAGTGTGACAGTTTACCTATGAGTCGGAAAAAAGCTATTTTTTCTCAATTATTGAAAGAGATTTTCAAACCTTTTCACTCAGCCATAAAGACGACTTGTTCTTCTGGCTGATGTCATATCCTGTTTGCTGATACTATTCTTTATTTCAAAATAAATGGTAAATGGTCTCAACTTATATAGCGCTTTTCCACCTTCATTAGGCACTCAAAGCGCTTTACAGCAAGGATCCACTCACCCATTCACACTCTCATTCATACACAAGTGTACGCAGACACTGGAGGCAAGGAGGGTGAAGTGTCTTGCCCAAGGACCTCAGCTCTACCATCTGCGCCACTGTCGTCCCTAAATACCAGCCCTGTTCTTACGGTTGTGCCACGCTGATATTTTAAGATTACAAATTGTCGGGCAAAAGTTTTTTAGTGATCTCAAAAGCTTTAAAACGATTAATATTCACAATGTTTTATTTTTTAATTGTTACTCTGAAAATACAATTTAATTTTCAGAAGCTTCATTAGTCTTATCATTTGCTCGGACGGTTGCACCACCTGACATTTTAGGGGTTTGAGGTGTGAAAACATGAAAAAATATTTATTATTGAAATGTGATGAAAATGTTTTTAAACTAAATAGGTTTTGTAGAATAAAGTGATACAAGTAATGAAAAGATCAAATTATTTTAAAAAGAAATATAACACTCGGACACAAAAATATGCACGTCATGTCAATAACCCTTAATACACTAGTAAAGTTCAGATGGAGGGCAGAGCCTATTTAGTGATGGGTTTTTAGTGATGAAAATGTAATTAACCGTACTGATCTCACCTCGGTTTTTCATTTATTTTTCAAAATGATCCATCATGGATATGTTTTGGGTGTGAAACATGCTGATGAGTCACAATGTTCTGTTTGTGTTTTAGTGTGCAGCGCACCATGACTACTGCCTGTCAGCTGTCTGAAGACCAGTTCCACTGCTCCTTCTGCCATAATGTGTTCAACGAGCCAGTCACATTACCATGTGGACACAACTTCTGCAAGAAATGCTTAAATCAACACTGGCCTGTAGATGCCAAGTGCATGTGCCCTGAGTGTAAGAAAATGTTCTTTTACAGACCAGAGCTGAGAGTCAACATGTTCATAGCTAAGATGACCGCTCAGTTCATACAGTCGCAATACCGATCCACAAAGAGCGTAAAACCACAAGCTGCAAAAGCTGAGGAGCACCTCTGTGATGTGTGCACTGAGCCCAAACAGCGGGCCCGCAAATCCTGCCTGCTCTGTTTGTTCTCGTACTGCGAGTCTCACCTAAAGCCCCACCTGAACATGTGCGGGCTGAAGAAACACCAGCTTATGGAGCTTCAGAGAAACATGGCCCATGATAAATCTGTACAACTGTTCTGTCGCAGTAACCGATTGTGTGTCTATATGGGCCATGAGATAGTCCCTCTGACGGAGGCATCTAAACAGCAGAGGCTGCTGCTGCACAAAACTGAGGCTGATATCGAGGACAACGTCAGCAAGAGAAAGAACAAGATTGACGAGCTACGCAGCTCTGTTAAAGTCAGTAATGATGCTGCGGACAGAGAGATTTCTGATGGGGTCACAGTCTTCACTGCTCTGAAGGAGGCTGTGGAGAGAAGACTCAACCTCTTCATCTCAGATATAACCAGGAAGAAAACAGAAAAAGAGCAGCAGGTAGAAGGCCTCATTGGGGAGTTGGAGCAGGAGATCAGTGAGCTGGAGAAAAGAGAAGCTGAGGTGAAGCTGCTGTCAGAGTCAGACGACCCCTCCATCTGCTCCGAAACTCCTCACAGTTGAGCTCCGAGCCACCCACCCAAGACTGGACAGATATCAGCATCTGTCCACAGACACATGAGGACGCTGTGGTGAGAGCTCTGTCTGAGCTGCAGCAGGATTTCAATAAGGAGATCAGGAGTCTGCTTGAGGCAGAGCTGAAGAGAGTCAAAACAAGGGAGGTTGATGTCACTTTGGATACAGGCACAGCATCGTCTCACCTCAGAGTCGACCACACTGATGAACTGAGCAAAACCCCAGACAGCGCCAACAAGAGCGATAGTCAGTTTGTTTTTGCAAAAGAAAGTTTCTCTGAGTCTTTTTACTTGAGTGGCCAAAGCCCAAGAGCCCATCAAAAGGAAAGGGCCTCTGGCACTGAATCCGCAGAATGGATTCTGGACAATAGGCGTGAAGAATAAAGACATAATTATTTCTGACAATCCTGAAATGACTGTCTTCACAAAGTCCAGACCAGAGCAAGTTGGTGTGTTTGTGGATTAAGAGGGGATCGTATCTTTCTATGACGTAGACGCTCAAGCTTGGATCACTTCACTGATTTCCCCTTCATTGTTAAACTGTCCCCTTTCTGCAGATACGGTCATGTGCAGAATGGGAATTCTGCTCCGTTGAGCTGTGGCAAGAGTATATAATATAATGGAATAAACTTGTTAATGTATGTATTGTAGTAAGTTCTCATAATAATCCAAATACAATTAAATGTTTTGTTTGGCTTTGTATACCTCTATAACCATAATAAGCGAGAGGAGCTTTTTGATCCTCCACTTTGTTCTGTTGTTGTAATTTATAAACTCATCTGTTCCTATGTATGCTTATGTATGTATCTTATGTATGTATGTTCCTATCTATCCTACTGTATGCTTTTGGGGAACCAATAAACTAATTCATCATTAACAAAACACTGACATAGCCTTACTCATCATTTATAAGCATCATTGTATCTGTTGTATTAAGACATTGGCAAATCGTTATTGAGTTATATCATTTCAAACAAGAGTCACATACATTGTGCCACAATTTTAAGTGAAAAACTGCTTTAGATGTAAAAAATGTAAAAAGAAAAAGAAAGAAAAAAAGAAAGCTAAGAAAGATAGAAACCGTTTATAATTGAGTGAAACTGGTTAAAATGACACTAACTTGCTAACAGTGTGTACAAGGGCATTAGTTCAGCTTATTAACCTGCCTGACCCCACCAAGCTGCAAATGCTAACATTAGCATAGCTCTCATGAATCAAAAAAAAAAGTGTCTAGTGATTAGGAGCGTTTTGGAAAGAGCAGAGCTTACAAAAGGTGAGATCATGAGTGATTATTGTTTTAACATTTGTCCCATGTCATTTATAACCACTGAATAAAGCAAGCTGCAAAGTTAGAAAATAAAAAAGGCACGGCAACTTTGCAAAATGTGTCAGGGCTGTTGTGATTTTCATGAGGACCCAAATGCCCCCCCGCCTTTATTTCAAAGAGTTTATTTTGCTTTGTGTGTTTGTTCACGTTTTTTGGCAAGCTTGCACACAAATTCATTTTTGCCGATTTGTTTACGAGGCAGAAAGGTGTGACACCAAAAACTCAATAACACAGATGAACTCTGTGTGGGGGAAAAAAAGAGGTTTACATGACAAAGGATGAGTTGGAACTACAAAACTGCACTTTCAATTCAGTTTTGTTGATTCTATTTTACACTTGTTCGCAAAAATAATTTCACGCAGAGATGGAATCAGATGAAATCAGACTACGACCAATAGGATAATTAAAAACTATAGATTGTGGGGCTGTAGGGATTAAACATTCGCTTACAACACGAAGTGAAAAAAAGGATCTAATCTAATTTCTGCATGAGAAATCCACACAAAAAAAAACGTAAATCTATTTCAGTTTGTTGTATATTTCATCCATACATAAGGAGTAAGCAGGTGGTTTAAAGACCCGTCCAATAAAACAGCGAACCACAGGATATTTCCTAATGAGAAGATGACGCTACGCTGTTTGTGGCGTGTTGGCCTGTTGCTGTGGCGATGGGCTTGGATACGAGCTTGTTGTCGAGGGCGGTCTTTTGCTCCTGGTCCATGAGCTCGACCAGGGCCGGCATCTGACTGAAGTGCTGTCTGGCCGTCAGGTGCCTCAGCTTGATCCGACGCACAAACTCCGGCGCGTATGCCTGCGCCAAAGAGGGTACGGTGAGTTGAAAATAAATCGTTTCGTCCAGATCATATTCCAAAAAAGGGACGGAAGGTTATAGTGAGGAAGAAATAGTACGGCATATATTTTAAAAGAACTCTGACACATACAAGGCTCTGTGTCCCATTCTTTGTTTCTCGACACAAAAGCTGAGCGTGACCAAATGATAGAAACCACGTAACTGGATCAATAATGTCATCCAATCACCAGATCTGAGGCGTTTACATGCAATCCGGAAATCTGATCATCCCCGTTGTGTCAATCATCTCAACAGTGTGGATATACCAATGGCCACTGGCTGCTCTGCTTTGCGACGACAACACTGGAGGCCGCCATTGCTCCGCCATTGCTGTAGTATCGCCATATAGCCGCTAGTCCCCCATTGGAATGCATTGCACTTTAGACACGTTAAAAACAACTTTAACGCCGGTGCCTAATTTTTTGGAACTGTCTAAAGCTAGATATTCCTCCTGTGATTACGCTGGGTTAGACACAATCAGAGGCACCAGGGTGGTTATGGTAGGATCAATTTTAGAAAACTCCTACTTAACGGGGGTCGGACTGTTGGCATTGGAGCTGCGCGAGTTACACGTCACGCAAGGGCCGAGTCTACAGTGAAGATCCCGCCCTTATGCCCTTATTAGGAACATGCTTCGTCAGAGCTTGGGAGGAGGAGCCTGTAAATCTGCCATGATTTCCCCCTCGAATGTGGTCATTATGGTAAACGGGGAGGAGTGAGTATTAACGGTCTATTAATAATATGTCTATGGGATAACATGTGTTTCCAATGGCCACACATAGTCAATGCTGCCATTTTAAAGGTGGAAGCGGAATTATGCCGTACTGCAACATAATCAATAATATCACTACTCAGGCTGTGATGGACAATTGATTGACCACAGCATTTGTATGTCACAAGAATGTCACAGAATTTCGCCTGCGCTGTATTGACTTAAATATTTATTGCATGATTCAAATAGCATGAATGGCATAATCTGGGAAAACTTAGAGGATTGTCAATTCCAACAATGGCAAATGAATTTCAGTTTGTTCCAAGAAAATAAATAACGTGGAATATTATGGCATTTGTGCAGCACCGACAGACAGATCAGGAAAAACACGCCAGGGAATAATTTGAGTCTTTCTCCCATTGTTCAATCACATTCATATTTTACCCACTTCTCCAGTGACTAAATCTCCTACACAATCGCTTCCCACTATCTCTAAACCAGCCATGCAGCAAACACAGTGCTTCCTGCTTGGCTTCTTCTCTGTCTCCTAAAACACCGTCCGCGTCCAGAGCTTGTACATAGTCCTCTGCTTCACACCTGCCAGATCCCACTGTTATTCAGTACTTCGGCCAGTTTCGCTCCCAGTGGCCCCTTCACGTCATTCATTGCACTCGAGTAGGATCACTTTTTAAACTTCTTGCTCCTTTTGGCAGCATTTGACTTTACTTTATGGCAGTCAAATTAAATGCTTTTCAGTGCCCAAATACTATATTTTTATGCCACAAATGTAAAAAAATAAATAAAAAATCACCGCATATTTCCTTTTGTAAGATTAACCTCGTACCCCTTAACCGAGCGCATTTTCTCCAGTTCAGCTTTACCTTAGATCTGAAAGCTTCTCAACTGGAGAGCAACAGTGTAATACCACATTTGAAAGCTAAGGCCTGCAAAACTGATCGTAACTTTATTGACGCGTTGTTGCTGCGTTTTGTCACATTTTTTGAGCGTTTTGTCATGTTTTCGTAGTTTTTTGTCATGTTTTGTCGCTTTTTAGTTGCTGCTTAGTGGCTTTTGTTCGTTGCTTTTCGGCACGTATTTTGTAGGTCTTTTGTCACTTTTGTCTCACATTTTTGTTACGTTTTTAAACTCGTTTTCGTTGCTATTTGACGCTTTGGGTAATGGAGGAACTGGAGGGGGAAAAACGCGGAAAACCCTGTAAAAGTGTAATGAAATAGTTGCAATTTTATACGGAAATAAAACATACAAACAATGCATTTACTGTAAAGGGGGGGTATTATGTAAAATCGACTTTTTCAAGCTTTATATCATGTTATTATGTCATTCCCTCATTAAACACATGCCTGGAGTGTTGCCTTGGCTCATTCACATATTTTTGAGTAATCAGTAAAAACTTAGACGGCAGCCATTTTAGGTGTAGCTATGCCTCAGTCCTCCTAGGAACGCCCCACCTCCTGGAGACGCCTCTGGACCTTTTGTCACCAACCAAGCCACCAACCACTGCTCCTCAGCTCAGCAGAGCCCCTCCCCGCACAGTGTTGTTGTTTAAATTCCACAGCAGTGTGCTGAAGGGGGCGTGTCGGAAAGCTTCTTAAAGAGACAGAGGCCTATTTCAAGACGTTCAGTACAGCCATTTTGAGAGAGCAATTTTATTCAAGGCAGTTATTTTAATTTACTGCATATACAGAGCAACAGAAGGTTACGTCATCATTGTAGTATGCTATAGACTGGTGCTATGTGATTGAAAAAAGCATAATACCCCCTCTTTAATTGAAATATGATTAGTCACAAACCCAGTGGATATAAGACTGTTTACTGTATCATGGCTATACACAATCAGTCAGAGCAATGGAGGCTGTGCAGGAACACGAAAGACTCCCCAATAATCACAGAGAAAATGATGGTGTCATCTCTTTGATGCCTTCACTTAGTCTTTAGAGTGAAAGAGCAGCTTTGGCAGTATTGAACAGCTTAACTCACAGCTGTACGTGTTTATCATGCACAATCAGCCCTGCGCTTTTCATCTTAAGAGTCTCTTTCAAATTCAAAGTCTTAAGTCTAGACATACCTGCTCAACGTCTTTTATCTGTAAATGGGTTGAAACTTCTTCTTTAGCCAGCAGGAGGCAGTTCCAGGGGCTCCAGTTCTTCAGATGATCCAGCGAACCAACACCAGGTTGTAGATGTCGCTGCACGTCATCAGGGCCGAGCATGTGGACCAAATCACATCGATCAGATATCGGATGTCCTCCACCTCGGGGAAGAAATGCCAGAGTGAGTGAGTTAACGCCACAGCAAAAGCATAAAGGCGTCGGCGATTTGAGTTTGGAGTATTTGTAGCACCTGCACTATAAAAGGAATGAGCGCGTTTTTATCGATCTGCTGTTCGTCCGCTCTCAGCCTCTTCAGGATGTTTTGTAGCAGGACAGGTCGTTGCGTTCTATGGCGATGTTGGTGAGCCGCTCGCAGTCCTTGCAGCGGTGGCTGTTTGGGCATCCGGCCGTGGTCTTAAAGCTGGTTGTGGCAGGAGGCGATGGCAGCTGCTGCACCGCTGGTGGTTCTTCAGCTGGCTCGCATCTGGGGGCACCTGCAGGGAGATGTAATATAGAGTTAGGAGGACTTTAGCGGGCACCGTACTACAGCACAGCGATAGAATGAAAACAGTATGGTACTGGGAAAAGTGATTATGGTATCGTAGGCAGAGTTTTACCTTGAGCAGCTTGGCCACTGCGGGGTTAAAGGCAGGCGTTTTGATGTATTGGAGGAACAGCATGGCGATCCTCTCCCTCAGTCCCGTCAGGCTCGAGGCTTTTAAACGGGGCATCAGGTCCACCTCTCTGTCCACCAAGTCTACGATATCCCGCGTCAACGGACAGTCCTGCTCCTGCTCAGTCACAGAAACGCAATCAGTAAATGTCTTCTTTCGCCAAATCCTAACTTCAAATGATCATCAATCCAAGCCGGTGCACTCTTTGAGCCTGTCCCAAGGTCCAATAAACGCAAATGGAGCAGACGGGAAGGGCACACACACACACACACACACACACACACACACACACACACACACACACATACACACACACACACACACACAGAACACAGATGACACCCTTCCTTTAAAAACTAACACAGTAAACAAAAGTTATCCCGCATGCAACAGCAGGATGGAGGTAAGTTCTAACATTGACTGTGTGTTTCAGCGTCATGAGGATCTGTAGGCGTTCATTTTGATTGGCCGTTGTCTTGCTGACGTCGTCGTACAGATCTCTCAACTCTCTGGCTCGGATGGTGTTCGCCGTATCCATCTCGATCCGCTCTCCTTTAGCTGACGTCCAGTGATGAGGTGCTGCAGCCTACAACAACAACAACAACGCACAATTATATTAAAGATATTCATAAGAAAATGCGGTAAAAGTTTCAAATGCAAATGTCAAAAAATAATAATGTTGATGATGAGAGACCTTCTCCAGCAAGTTCCTCATGCATCTGTCTTCATTGGTTTCCTCAAAGAGGATTTGCCTGCATCCAAGGTTTTTGATGTGCTCCAGCTCTTGGTGGAAGAGTGCGCAGAGCGCCGCCTTCCTCTCCGCTCCTTTCAGCTTGGCATTAATCTTCAACTCCTCATCCTTGTGCCACTCTGAAAAATAAAGTTAAACAAAAAAGTAAACGTAGAGTGTGTATTGTTTTTAAAGTCTCCTAAATAATACCCCTTGTGTTACTTTTGACTTCTAATTTGTATTTAATTTTAGTCTTGATTTATTTATTTATTTTTAACTAATGTCAAGAAAATCCAGTTTAAATCTGGAATAACATGCCTAGTCAATCCAAAAGAGCCACAAAAACATATTCAAATTCAATGGCTTCAGAGAGGTTTTAGCAAATGTACAAAGGACGCGTCACCAGACTTGTTTCTAGAAAAATTCAGAACAAACTTTGCCTGGACCTAGGGCTGGGCGATATGGACCAAAAGTCATATCCCGATATATTTTGGTTGAATATCAATATACGATATATATCCCGATATTTTTTCTGTAAAGTGAGAGCTGTGAAATTATATGTTAAGTCAAAGTCAAATACGAGTAGTTCTATGGAAAACTCACTATAAAATATAAACATAAACACTGCATAACAAAGCTCCGTAAGGTGCACATTTAAATAAAAAAAATCTTATTCAAAATAGCCAATAAAATAAAATAGGTCAATCTTTATCTGAGGGCAGCATTTATATATAAAGAAATCACAAGATAAAGTGCTCAGTTTAAGATAACTTTTTTTTTTTAAATCAGCTTGAGATTACCTGTTTCTTTTTGTTCACTTAATAGCTTATCTGAATTTGAAATATCCCGATATACACGATATGGTCTAATTCCATATCTCATTTAAAAATATATCGATATATCTTAAATATCGATATATCTCGCCCAGCCCTACCTGGACCTGGTTTCCATCTTGTTGCTTTTTTCAATGTATTATTAATAATTCAAATAATCTGTACATTTAGTTGAAGTCTTAGTCTTAGCAGTTAGTCATATGTAAAAAAAAAAAAAGTATTAACCCTAAATGTTTCTGTCGGTTAGTGATGGAGCATTTCTGCTTTGAGTTCTGGAAGTAATTTCCTATAGTTTTCCCATTTAAAGAAAAGAAAGAAATTATGTTTATGCTAAATGTTTAAAACAAGGTGACAATGTGAACGTATGTGGCATTTACTTTCCTTTGATATATTAGCATCATATTCAGTAAATACCACACAGCTGATTTGCCTCTGTTGTACCTTTAAACGATTGATACTCTCACCTTTTGAAAAGTCTATAAGTAAAATGAATCAACATTTTACATCTCGTGTCGCTTTTAAAGTAGGCAGGACTATTGCGTTTGCGTCGTCCTCACAAACAAAGCCCCCCTGGTCTTACTCTTGAGAGCGTTGTAGTGCAGGCTGAAGTCCTCTCTCCTCTGGGGGTTGAGCCAGCGCCTCCTTCTGTCTTCGAGCTGCTCCTCTTTCTCTTGTTTCCTGCGACGCTCCTGCAGATCCAGCCAGGCCAGTCGCCGGTCCCTTTCCTGCCGCAGAATCCCCACGGCCTCTTTGGCTAACCAGCCCCGGACAACTGCCTGCAGACGGATCACCTGTGGGAGACAACAGTGTCATATAAAGTGATTAGAATGGTAGCTAATGGTACCTTTTAATGCTTTCAGGCCTTTGTAGACATCAAAAGCTTTGTGTTTAGTGTTTAGGTACCTTATAACTTTGTATATTTGTGGTTACCATAGCGCTAAATGGAACTAATTGTACGAAAATGAGCATAGAAATGTAGACAGTTGTGCAAATGAAAAAAACATACAATAGCTCAAGCAGCTTTAGTGTCGCTTTACTTTGTCATTTTGGGATCTTTTTATGACTTACAGCATTCAGCCTGCGGTCATAGTACTCCGCCGCTGTGGTGTATTTGCCGGGGATCAGCACTTTGTCGTTTGCACAGGAGACATAAGAGCCCATTCCAGTCATCTGTGTCCTCACATCTGAACCACACGGCTGAGCCTGCTTCACTGTCTGCAACACAGGAGGACCGGCTTCACACACGGCTGATATAGTGTAATATACAACAGCTTTATTGTTGCCCATAAAGGGTTTTTGTTTTATACTTCATATTTATTGCAATTTATAACCATTCAAAAGCAATTCATCATTCTCAACAACTTTTTGCATACCCCTCTAAACATAAAGGGTATGCAGTAGTTACACCATTTTTATTGCAAACAGAATCCCTAATGTTCTGGACAGAGTGTCAAAACAATTAACTTCCTATGTAGTTAGTGTACATGGCAGAAAACAGCTGTTGCAACATGTTAAAAACTTTACACAGGATGTACTTCGCCAGAGCAGACTTGTGTTTATATAAATATAGATGTTTTAGCCTTGAAGCTAAAGGCTAACGTCAATTTTATGCTAAATAAATCTCTAATCGAAGATCTTTTTTTTTTAGTTAGTTGGTGTTTAATTAATTTATTCTTATATTATTTTATATTTACATTTAAAAATATGGACAGGAAGTAGTCTTTACCCTACACGTTTGAACTGGCCAACAGAAGGTTAGCCAAAGTTCGCTTAATAAAAAAATTGATTTCAGTTGTCATGCTGTTGCTGTGCTGTAACATACACATACATGGTTATTGACATAGCTTTTGGACAAAATCAGCTGTTGATAAACACAAATGACTTTTTGAGCTAATGTGGTGGAAGCAACAGTCGCAGTGAAAGCGTTAGGGCTGACCTTTCACGTTCACAATTACTCACAGCCCAGAAATAGAGCCCATTGTAATCCATCAGCAAATGACTTGAATACACAGCAAGCAATTTATTCACAACAACGTAAAACCCAAAGTGGTCACTCATGCATGTAATTTCTGTCGCATGGCGTACCGGCCCCCTGCGTCACTGTCATGGTAATGAGGCCATAAATGCCGCATGTTGTGTGTGACAGGTCAGTGGTGTACGCTGTTAGAGACAGCTCATTAAGAACCCGTGTGTGCCTGAACTGTGTGCAGTGTTGCAGCCGTACTGTAGCCATAACCGAGGTGTGCAGCCCATGTCAGTGATTAAGGCCAATTTCAAGGTCGGGGGAACCCAGGGTGCTAAGGGTGCTGCAGCATCCCCTGGTGGATAGTTTGTGCAATATTATTTAAAAATAGGCACAGATAAAGCGTTTGGTTGCCAGTTGGGTTGACTGGAACTGTTTTTATTGCAATTGGTGTTGGTCAAAAATTGTGGCAGATACAGTATTTGTGCATATTTTCTTTCCAACGCAAAGGGTTAGCTACTGTGAAAAGGAGAAGCAGAAAAGATAGAGAGTTAAGTTCTGTTGATGAATAATGGTGGGCAGAAAGGTTAGCAAAATATATAAACCTTTATATTTATTTACACTAATATAAGGGCAAAACTGACATCAATATGGGACCGCGCCGGCTGGAATCGTTCGGGTTGAGGTCGCACGCTGGAGAGCAGCATTTGGTGCTGATTGGATAAAGAACACTGCAAATCCATTCAATGTTTAGTTTTGAAAAGGTTATGTGTGTTTGTGTTGCAGCAGAACTCCTGTTTATTTGTGACTGCCGTGTTGTCATATAGTGTCTTTTTTGCCAGAAGCAATTTTGGTTCTGTCTGAACAGTGAAGGGATCGATTCAAGATGGATTCTCATGTGTTTGTAAACTCACAAATAGCGTGAGAATTCAGCTTGCTCGTGAGGTAAGTTTCAAAAGCAGCAATTTGTATTGCCTGTGTGCAGCACTTTAGGCAGCGATGGTTGATTAAATGTGCTTTATAAATAAACTTGAACTTGACCTAGCAACAACAACGTTTCATAACTTAAGATATGAAAACTAGAGGACATTACAACAAGATGCTAAAGAAAGAGTACTGTTTCAAGCATTTCAGTTCAGAAAAGGAATGAACAGTATAAGATGGCCTCTAACACATACGATATCCTTCTCTCTGAAGATGAAATGCTGACCTTTAAATCTAACATATTTCTGACTTCAGACCTCTGCAGTGCTCCCAGTCTTGTTTGAAGGTACATCATTGACCTTTTGTTCATGTTAAATGTAAGTAATATGCTTGTGTTGTTATCCACCTGCGCGCCTCGGCTGAAGACTTCCACCACTCGGTCTGGCCTCCTCCGGTGCAGAGTCTGTGTGCTGGCGTGGTGGTACACAGCTCCTGTCAAACGGTGCTTGTATCCGCCCAAGAAGGGTTTCCTCTGCGGAGGGCGCTGAATCTCAACCACCACCTCCCAGAAGTCATCTACAAGTGAAGAGCTCATTAGCAATAAATCAGAAGGTGTCATAAATATCAATGTGCTTGTAATGATCTCTATGAACGCAGTATTTTTAATTGCTATATTTTTATTTGTGCCACAAAGACAACAACCATTCCTTATTCATCGACACAATTTTGATTTCACAGTCATAACTTGAAATAAAAAGACGAGATCTGGAAATGAATCATTCAAGAGGACAAACAGGAATTATATTTTGGTTTATTTTTAACTTTTATTGTCCCCTTATGGTAAATTGTCCTCTGCCCATTTTTTAACCACTGCCTCTGGGTAAACTGTCGGGAGCACTTGCTGAGTGCAGCTCCAGCTCCAAATCTCGAATCAGAATCACGGCTTTAAAAAAACGTTTAATATAATTTTGATCAGTGACTCACAACGCCAGAGGCAAAATGTTCTCCTAAATGTCCGACTTTCTGTATACTGTAAATCAGATGTTGTGAAAGGGTGGTGTGCCAGTACATCATAATATGATGTATACATACAGATGCATGCTCTTATGTCATATGTCTGTGAAGGTTTAATTGTCCATGGTGAGCACAACATAACATTAGGAGGGGAAAAACAAAAAAAACAACATACATCTTTTAGAGTAGTTGTCCATCTTGACATTCTTACAGTAACAAAAAACTACTTTGGTTTATTTTTTCTCACCTGAAGAGGATGTCGGGCTCTCCTCTCCCCTGTGGACCCTCACAGTGATGACGTCTGGCATGTTGTCGTGCTCCGGGGGGCGAACAGGACGTAGCGGGTGTGTGTTTGGATCAACTGAGCTCATCTCCATTCGGGTGGAGCCATGAGGCAGAACACCAAGGTCCATGAGACTCTGCTGGTCTTCCACTACCTGGCCTCAAAAACATACAAAAACATACAACCGCAGTTAAACCGACATCTTTTTGCAGTGGCTTTGCTGGAGTTTTGATTCACTGTGTTCACTTATGGGATTTTTGAACTACTAAGCAAACACATTTTAACCTCCACTTACCATCAATAGCAATACGCAGCACCTCTGGAGGGACTCTCAGCTCCGAGGCCAGATGTAGCTTTAGCTCTTGAATACTGAGTCCGATGGCAAAGGCTACAGTCATCACATGGCCCTCTGGCACCAGCACTACCTTCACTGCAGACAAACAGATTTTCCAATGGTTCCAACAAAAACAAAACAATTACCAAAAGCACACAGCTCACCTGTTGCTGTGGAATTACCAATTTCACTACAGGACTGTAACGCTGCAGGTTGCTCTGTCATTTCAGGTAGATTTGCTTGAGTTTCAGCAACTTCTGCCACTTCTAAAAATAAAATAAAAAGAGAATGGAAAAAAATATGAAAGTCACCTGATCAACTTAGGCTGCTTGGTTCCCATTACTTATTTGAATAACTTTAACTTAGAACTTTGCCTTTAAAAAAAAAAAGTAAATGAAAAAAAAAAAAAAAGTTCAATGTGACAGACTGCAGCTTAACTAAACTAAACAGGACACAGCATATTTCATAATGAGACTGGTATTTTCATCACTATAAAGTCAGAGGGAGCTGCTTTCACTGGAGCTTCAGTGATCTGACTCGCCTGTGGTAAGCCCCTGTCGCTCCGGTCTCTCGTCCTCTGGTGGCTCATTTGAATAAGTGTCTTCTGTGTGCTGTTTTTGTTCCTTCACGCTTTCGTCCTCTTCTTCTCCCTCCAATTCTTGGCAGTCTGCTTGCTCCATCATGTTGTGGCTTCTTTCTTCTGACATTAGTAACGTTAGCTTGCTGACGCTGTTTTGTTTGGCTAACCGCGCTAAATGAAAACGAAACAAAAAAAAAAAAACTATTTTTTTCTAGCAGATCATCGTGACAAAAAGAAGATAAAACTATATTTTAAAGTTTAAGTAGAGTTGCTCTTTACTGAGCGCCTACGTACCGTTAGCCAGTGTATGCTTTTTATTTCTATGCTTTTGCCTACACGTCTGTCTGTGCGAGTTTACATGCTGCCATAGCAACCGAACCACCTGACTGCTAAGGGAGAGCATGCTTTGATAGTGGTTCTCAAACTGGGGTTAAGGGCGCCCTGGGGTCCCTCAGATTGGGGGGGCTGAAAAATATTTGGAATTCACTGCCACTGGTGATAACACATTTTGTAATTAGGCCTATATATCAATAAAGTAAACAATACAGAACAATACACAATAGACCCGCATTATTAATGGTTTCTCTTTACTTGGCATATTTCCCTCCTGAATGGATCATAACATCACACTGATTGTATGTGGAGAATTTTTATCTGACTACACTTTGGGGGATCGCAGTTTGTATTTTCATTTGATCAATACTTCATTGCATTTGTATAGGCAACTTGTATTGTAGACCTATATCAAGTTTAGCCTATGACTTATAATGTATTATTACACAATACGGTATAAGGATTAGAACAAGTGATATGCATCATAGATATTCTAAGTATTGCATTTCTATAGGCTTATGGAATAGGCTATTATTTGGTGACATGCAGGTCATAAAACTCAAGGTCGCTGTGAGTTTTTCTTGACCCTAGTACCCTGCCATACATACAGCGGGCCTCAGTAGAGTTTAGACCGATGTCGACTTTAAAGAGAGGATAAAAATCGTTGTTATATTTTTAGCCTATTTACTTCTTGCCTGTGTTTACGCTAATGGCAACATAGGGGCTTTACGTCGCAGCTATTTCAGAGAGACCCAGAGTAGGAGACACGTTGGCCCCTCCAAAGCCCCACTAATTCTCTACTAGACATCTGCTGGTTCCCCACGGATAACACAGGTATTCGTCCTGTCCGGCAGGGCTCTGTCGATCAGTGGTTCAAGCGTTCCTGAAGAATGTTTGGCTCATGTTCTTTAACACGAAACAATGACATACACATACAGGCTGAAGCAGTCACTGAACAATGTCCATAAATGGAGTTAATGTTTGTTGACTAAGTTCAGGAGCAGGACCACGCCTCAACCAATCAACCTCTGCATACCAAACAATCCTGCATTCACCTTACCACGTCACTAATTAACCATAAGCCAATATACCAGGCCAAGCTTCATTCCTGTCTGTTCGAAACTGCCGACCCCACCCTCCCTCTCTCTACATCTGTTTAATTTTCAGCGCTGATTCTCCTGCTTCAAAGGGCGGGTCCTGAAGAGCTGGGCTTATTTGAGACGGAGCCCCCACCCACAGTCTCGCCCAGTTCACTCTACACTTCTAAACATACACTCAACTAAAGGATTATTAGGAACGCCTGTTCAATTTCACATTAATACATTATCTAAATAACCAATCACATGGCAGTTGCTTCAATGCATTGAGGGGTGTGGTCCTGGTCAAGACAATCTCCTGAACTCCAAACTGAATGTCAGAATGGGAAAGAAAGGTGATTTAAGCAATTTTGAGCGTGGCGGTGCCAGACGGGCCGGTCTGAGTATTTCACAATCTGCTCAGTTACTGGGATTTTCACTCACAACCATTTCTAGGGTTTACAAAGAATGGTGTGAAAAGGGAAAAACATCCAGTATGCGGCAGTCCTGTGGGCGAAAATGCCTTGTTGATGCTAGAGGTCAGAGGAGAATGGGCCGACTGATTCAAGCTGATAGAAGAGCGACTTTGACTGAAATAACCACTCGTTACAACCGAGGTATGGAGCAAAGCATTTGTGAAGCCACAACACGCACAACCTTGAGGCGGATGGGCTACAACAGCAGAAGACCCCACCGGGTACCACTCATTTCCACTACAAATAGGAAAAAGAGGCTACAATTTGCACGAGCTCACCAAAATTGGACAGTTGAAGACTGGAAAAATATTGCCTGGTCTGATGAGTCTCGATTTCTGTTGAGACATTCAGATGGTAGAGTCAGAATTTGGCGTAAACAGAATGAGAACATGGATCCATCATGCCTTGTTACCACTGTGCAGGCTGGTGGTGGTGGTGTAATGGTGTGGGGGATGTTTTCTTGGCACACTTTAGGCCCCTTAGTGCCAATTGGGCATCGTTTAAATGCCACGGACTACCTGAGCATTGTTTCTGACCATGTCCATCCCTTTATGACCACCATGTACCCATCCTCTGATGGCTACTTCCAGCAGGATAATGCACCATGTCACAAAGCTCGAATCATTTCAAATTGGTTTCTTGAACACGACAATGAGTTCACTGTACTACAATGGCCCCCACAGTCACCAGATCTCAACCCAATAGAGCATCTTTGGGATGTGGTGGAACGGGAGCTTCGTGCCCTGGATGTGCATCCCACAAATCTCCATCAACTGCAAGACGCTATCCTATCAATATGGGCCAACATTTCTAAAGAATGTTTTCAGCACCTTGTTGAATCAATGCCACGTAGAATTAAGGCAGTTCTGAAGGCGAAAGGGGGTCAAACACAGTATTAGTATGGTGTTCCTAATAATCCTTTAGGTGAGTGTAATTAAAGTCTTTAATTGCACTTTGTTGTGGCGTGGTCCTTGCTAGTGAAATAATAATGCAGCCATGAGGTTTTGGAAGCGTGACGCTGTTACATTTTCATTATACAATTTCATCTTGCAGATTTGCGCGGACATGACAGTGACATACAGTATGTCGCTTCAAACTGGGACAACCAATTCACTTTCTTAGTCCGCCCCAATTCACTTCACCATGTGCGTTTTCATTATTGTGTGTACAATCACGTGTGCTTTGAAGACACATAACTCTAACTATGCAACTTACATGGACTTCACCTTTATAAGTTAGTTGCCAAGATGATATTTCAACACAATTTTAGAAAACTGTGTTCAACATGTTCAGAACAGAACAAAATGCATCCAATAATTGAGTAAAAGTAGAAATGTTGAAAACCTTTGGAGACTTGGAACGGGATGGAGAGCTTGACTGGTGATTCCTGTAGTAACTATTCTAATGTCTGTTTTGTTTTTAGAAGAAACGCCTTCTCTTCAAATCAACCAGCCCGACCAGATGACACACATCACTGTGTCAAAGCTTCCACACCTTCTGTCTCCAGGCTCTCTCGATGGTAAATTCATGCATTACATTGCATCTAAAAGGGATTTTTTAATGTGATTTGTTCTTAACTGACTCTTCAGGCTTACACCAAGGGATATTAGCTACTTCTGTTGCCACAGCTGCCCAGGAGCAGACTAACACGTGACTGTTCTGTTATTTTGCCCCCCAACGAAACCCCAATGACTTATTACTACAGGCGAGCTAGGTGAAGAGTTTCAAATCCTGACACAAAACCTTTAATTGATATATTAGTCTTTAGTTTGATACTATTAAATTCTTAATGGAACAAACAAAATAAAAGTAGAAACACAGTTTGGTTGACTTGACCCAAAGACCGCTTGGTGTGTGTATAGACAAATGAAACTTAGTATTTTTAAAGCGATTTATCTTCAAAGTATTCCATTGGTATATTGATCACGACAAAGGCCATTAGTTCTGTACTGGCTACAATAAGATAAACCCCATCTATGCACCAGCCTCAAATATAATTTTAACAAATAAACCATGATGTAATTCAAGTGCAACAATTACACAATAGACACTTGGTACGACCTGCGCATCACAAAAAGCTAATTCACTGCAACAAATCTCATCAAACACTGATACATTACTATTCATAATGAGAGCTGTAATGCGGCACCTGGAAACTTCTCAGAAATGTTATCACGGGGGAAGATTTGAGCTGGATTTAGGAGCAGCTCAACTCTTTATGAAGTCTTGTCTCATATTTCCAAGAAAGAAAAAAAAATCTAATTGATTATATTTTCTTTCCAGGGAACGTTAGAAGGCAAAGATGGCGGAGGGCTTGCATCTGTAAAGCGTAAGCCCCAAGGATTGACTGTGGGAATGTGGCCAAACATGCCAAAGTTCCCGGCTTAGCCCCACACAATGGTTCTGGTGTGTATGTGTGTGTGTGTGTGTGTGTTGGGGGGGGGTGTATTTAAGGAGAGGTGCTGCTTCACACGCCCCTCGCTGAGACAGAGAGCGGGTCAAGACTAAATATAAGAAGCGTGCGCCGCGCCGCACACCAGGGCCATCAACGAGCCGCGAAACATACCTCCACAGGTGAGAAATTTCTACTTCATTTAAGGGGCACTTGACTTTCTTGAGGTCCTGACATGATGTTGGCAAACAGACAGTTTAGAAAGGGGTTAGGCATCTAACCCCTGTCTATATATATATATATATATATATATATATATATATATATATATATATATAGACAGATAGATTTATTGATTGATTGATTGATTGATTGAACTCTCCTGCTGTGATGCTGTGATGGGGGTTTCCCTGTTCCGGTTAAATACTGTACAGTTACAGTATAATGCTTCAAGTCAATATGAAAAAAAAAAAAGTGATGCGTAATGGTCTGTCATTTGCCTTTGTCTCACTGGGGTTGCTGTGTGTTTGGTTGTAAATAAGACATTGTATCCCATGTGACTAGCCTGTATGAATAAAGAATGAAATGAAAAAAGAAAAATAACAGATGAACTTTTTCCCTTAACATGCAGTACGGGTTTTTTCTTGTAGCCTTAGTTTAACAGGCCCACTCTAAAGACCCTATAGTTTAAAGTTCAAGTGGTGGGCTGGAAACAATCCCCATAGTGGGTAACTATGGAAACAACTAAAATGCAGATTTTTTTTTTTTTACCTTGGTATTCTTAGCCTATATCCACATGAAACAAGAACTGTCATGTATCTCCTCTGTCAGCACATTTCAACAATGGCCACAACAACAATTTAGGCCGACTCTTTTAGAAATTGGTCCCTGCCCTCAATTTGACATTATGGAATCCACAAGTTCTAGGGCTGTTGGGCTAAATGTGTTTTGTTACCTGCAACCTATTAAGATTTGACGTCGACTAAGACAAACTTGATTGATCCATGCACTTAAAGGTTCACTATGCAACTTTTTATGTAAAAGAAAGTTGATATTAATGCGTATTCGACCTTTTAGTGACCCAGCGGCTGTATGGGTGGTTAGCTTAGCGCCTGTACTTTCAGGATCAATTCTATTTCAGGTTTCGTAGGGGTTTTGGTAGGTTTTCTGAATGGTAACCATGGAGACGGTTCAATCAGCGGTGAAACCTCAAACACAATTGATCCCGTAGCGTCCTACAGGCCACCGGGATGGTAAATAAATGCACTATGCTAATCACCAACTCAGTGAAAGCTCAAATACGCACTAGTATCAACTTTTTTTTTTCATGAAAAGTTACATAGTGCACCTTTTAACATTATCTCAAGAACAATCTCAAAAACTGGCAAAAAAACCAATATAAAAATGTTATAGTAATGAATTAAATAGCAGATATAGCAGAATAGGTACCAAATAGACAGATTCATAAATGTTTCACACAATAAAATAAAATAAAATAAAACACAAAATATGTAAAATAAACAATGCACAATCCACTTTATTATCTCTATAATGTAAACATGCCTTTTATGGTTATGTTGAGTTGTTTGTGCACGTAAATAAATTACAATACATACTGAATCCTATATTGACATAAGAGTGCTAGCATGTGTTGCATTTAGGGATTAGGGAATAGTTTCAATGATCCTGTTTATCTAGTCGTTTGTTGGAACGGAATACATTATTGTTGTGAGACCTGATTCTTTGAGGCGTGCCCTGTGTGGTTAATATCTGTTACTGCATAGCATTGGTCTGGAGCTGTTTTGGCTCGTGACGTGGGGCGGCTAATTACCAGAGGTGGGCAGTGACAGTGTAGTAGCCAAAATATGTATTAATGTAAGTACCCTTAATGAATTGAGAGGACCTACGCAGAACTATTTGAAGTAGTAGCATTACTGTCAAATCTTTGGGGTATGCAGGGACAGAAGCCTATCCCAGCTGTTTAGGCTAAGAAGGGGTACCCTGCTCTATTGTCTGTTAATTATAGGACTGATTACCGCATTTGTCTCCTAAATTAGTGTCTTACAGAGGGGCATGTCCATTAAAGGCATCGTAAAGTGACCAGTTATACCCATTCTTTGTCTAAACAGGTTGGTTTTATGACTTTGATACTGAGAACACTGTAAACCTGTGTTTAAACTATTGATCATTTGTGCATTCTTTATGGGTTAATAACATACATACAGCAAGTCTTACGCCACTGGTTCAAATAAATGTTAACAACAAAACCTTTATGTTTTGTCTCTTTGTCTTCATAATGAAAGTGATTATCCAAAGCTTAAAAAAAGTATTCTGTTGCAAGTGCTTCCTTCTTGCTCTCTGAAATAAAATGTTAATAGATTGGACATAGCAAAGTAAATATGGATAACAAGGGATACTACATTCTGTGGCTCTTTTTCCATAATGTGGCAAGACTTTATTTAGCCTTAATAAATGATGAGTTAATCATGAACACTTCAATTAGTTAAGTGTGACACTTAATAACTACTTATATACAACAGTTAATACCTAACTCATAATGAATAGTTCTTCATAAACTTCACTTATTTGTAACTAAGTAGTTATTAAGTGTTAGTCACACTTAACTGATGAATTGTTCATGATGAATTAAGTGTTAATATATCATTTATTAAGGCTAAACAAGGTGTAGTTATTATAAAATGTTACCCATAAGGTTACCATCTTAATACTGGGTTTTGGTTATGGTAAAGGTTGCAATTGTTCATTACACGTGTCATGTTTTCATGTTATTACCTCAATTACCATGTTATTACCATAGCATGTACCACCATGCTACCACGCTAGTTCATCCTATAAACATGCTAATACAGTGCAATAAAGGATAAGCAAAAGTTGTTTGATTTGTCCAGCCAACTCCCTAAAAACTCTTTTGAATAGTCTTTGCATCTGTCTCCTGTGGGAACCCTGAAGGAAATAAGCAGAAGAATAACTGACAACACGAAGAAAAAAGTTTGTAAAGTTCTTTTCGTTGCTCCTAGTGATGGACACCTATGATGAATTAAGTGAAGATGAGCTCAACGACTACAACATCCAACTCAGCATTCAAAACTCCTGCAGTGAAGCTTTTCTGCAGTCCTCCGCCAGGTACAAATCGCTGTTTGCAAGACACATTTTAAGCTTTAACACATGATTTCTTCATCCAAAGGCTTACCATTTTCTACTTTCTTTTCCTCATGGCATTAGTTTAGCAGCAACGACGGAGGAGAACCTCAGACTCCTGGCGGCCATTGAACAAGGTGAATACATACTGGCATGTTAATTGTCTCTTTGTTTTGGTTGGACCTGTGCACTGTGTCAGCTGCCGGCCGTGAGCTCTGCCAAGGTCTCATCACGAGGCTGGCAGAGACAGCACAATGGAGATAAATTTATTCTGATGAATGACGAGCCGACCACAAATTGCACTGTTCACATGAGAAGAATCAAATGGCGCAAAAGATTGGAAACATTTTCAGATGACACCAGTCAGTCAAATTTAGCACAGACAAATGCCATACAGCTGTAAAGGAAACACTTCAATTGATGGATAGTCTATATCGTACATTAGAAGAGAATTTCAAATAAATAATTATACCTGGGTGCAGGTACCCTCAGTTTGTTATGGAGGAGACTGAGAGCCTACAGAAACATGTTTGTCTACAGTTTGTCAGCACAGATATGTAGCTGGAAAATTGTCTATTCCAACACTCACAAAACGGGTGTCACATTCACAATAAATTCGACTTGTGAAGTGCAGCTTATGCTTATTCTTTTCCCTGGTTCTCCCTGCTCTCTCCCCCTCGTTCGGTTGCCACGGTATGTCAGGTGAGGTATGGGTGCTCCGGCAGATGCTGAGACACACCTTTGCCTTCAGGGAGATGGACGGTCGCGGATGGCTCCCTCTGCACCGAGCCGCAGCCCAGCCGCTCCTGGAGGTCCTGGAGACTGTCCTGACGCGTGAGTTTGCACTTCAGCCAAAAAATGATCATAGGTCAAGGACAAGGTATTACGGTGTTTAGGATCCAGAGAAAGCAATAAGTTGTTCAATGAATGCTGTATAGTCCCACAATTTTATATTAAAGCCACAACTCATAACATTTCACCCAACAAATAGAATAAAATACAAACATTCCTTTTATTACAGATATTTGAATAGTTGAAAAATACCTAAAAAACAACAAAAAACTGACAAACATGTATCTTTGCTGTGAGCGGCTCACCTCTCCTAAGACTTGACTTTACAGAGAGTGGGGACGTCTCCAGCTCGTCTCCATGGAGATGCAGCCCGAATACGACATTATTAGCTCCTCATTCAAATCCATTCTTTGACTACAGAAATGGCATTTTCTGTGTCTAGTTGATCATTGGAGGAGCATGCTTTGTTTTTGCTGGCAATGATATAATCTAATAATGTTACGCAGTGTGCCTTTACTTTTCGAAAAGGGAAACTAGACAAGAAGACTATGTACAAATAATGGTTTTATATTTCAAGGAAAAGCATATCTGGAGCCCGGCCTATAGGAATCAGCCCAATCCATTTTTCTGTCAGTTCCTAATCCCATGCCGAACTACTTCGCGCTGCTTTTGTATTGCGTGTGTATGACAAACCAATGCCTTTCCCCCCCTTTCACATTACGTGATTAAACACGACATGTTCTCACCCGTCATCCCCGCATGTCTATGGCCCATGACAAAAAGAACATCTCAACGTGCGGCCGCCGACAGCTGTCAACAATCCTGGCGCTCCGGGTAAAGTCGGTGATGTCAGTCAACACTAATGTGGCTATAGCGGGCGCTTCCTACGAGTACGAGGTGTCCGCTCAGTCCCCCCGCCCCCCCACCTGCCCGTTAGCGCAACTGTCAGGGCCGCGTGCACGCAACATATGGGCCGTGCGCGCCGTGCCATATTTATGCGTTATTTCCTATAAGCGCCAGCTCAGACGTTGTGGCTGATTTGGGGGTTGCCAGTGAGAAGTGAAGTGAATAAAAAAAAAAAATAATAAATAAATAAATAAATAAACAGATGATTCGTGGATTTAAAAAAAAAGGACTTTGAAATTGACTTTTCAGTGACCGCTACGGGGCTCAGCCTGGAGGAGAGGACAGCAGTGGGGGGGGAGACGCCGCTCACTTTGGCCGTCAAAGTCGGACGGGTGAAGAACGCCAAGAGCCTGATCAAGCACGGAGCCAGCCCACATAACACCAACGGCAAGAGCGAGACGCCACTGCTGCTCGGTGAGTTGGACTATTGGAACCGGAACCGGCAAAGGACACTTTTTTTTCCTTTTTTTTTTACGCAGGTAAGTCTGGCTACTCGACGACACCAAGGCAGAGGTAGTGCGAAAGATGTGACAATTTTATCAAGATGAAGTATTGGGAGTAGTCTAAAAGTAAAAATGTTATTAAATAGAGATAGAAATAACCGAGGCCGTGATTGTACCGTTGGTGCTAAGAGGACAGTTCGGGAAATTCCACAGTTACCATGGAGATCGGCCATCTTTGCAGGTGTTAGCATACATTTCCATTGACTAACATTAGCTAAAAACAGTATAAAAAGTGGAGAAACAAGACGTGGAACAACTCTGTTAGCTGCTGAGTGTTTTAATGTGAACAATAACTCCAGTATTTTAACTTTTAAAATCTCCATTAGTTTACAATTGCTGCTAATCCCATAATGCTTAGCGACATGACATCACATTCCCGAACTCTATAGGACAAAACATCACAGCAGCAGCAGACAGGTGAACCCAATGAAAGTGGTTTGCATAAAATCCTGGGAGACAATGACAAAAGCATATAAACAAGCTTTTTTTGGCATTAGAAGAGCCTACCGGAGAACATCACGACCACAGACTATACCAGTTGTCAATGGGCAGCGTGCTTAAAAGAGAGAATGACATTAGGAAGGGACATACTGTACATTTTAGCTATTTGACCAATGCCTTGATCGTCAGCAAAATGCTAAAACTCTTGAGCTGCCAAATGATTACAGTCTCAAACAAGAGTTGGGCACAAACTTTAACAGAACCTTTAAGACCAAATTACAATGGACGGGCCAATCCATCTGAACAATATGACAAGAGCTACATGGTTTGGCAGTCGCTTGGGATACGTGCGAAACGGGGAGCAGCCAAAACATTGCGACCACAAACAGGTGAGGGCGTTATTAAGCTCATCCTGTTGTTGCTGCTAGACTACAGTGGTCGTGTGTGATGTATTGGTGGCAGGACAATGGGAGAGTATAAAGGCTTGAGGGTTTTTTTTTTCTTTGTTTATATTTTTGGGCGGCTAATTTTGACTTGGCCATTCTCATGACAGCATGTTTTATTTCTGTTTCTGGATTTGGAAGTTATTATGAGCATCTGAAAACAGCACAGATACTATTCATAGATTTCAGGTGACACAATTGAAGGCACTACACTGTCTGTTGTACTGTTTTCATCCTTATCTACGGTTCACTAATAAGACTTAATTACAAATAAATTCAACATCAGGTGTAGTCCCGCCAAGATGTTTATAAATGAATAAATGCTCATATTTTGATCACTAGAAAATACATGGGGATGAGCTGTCTGTAATTGTGCAGTTATGTTTTGTAGTGGGTCGCCATGGTAATTCCCTTGAAGCGATGCCATTGAAAACGATCAGTATTTGTTTGTTTGCAAGAGAGATGACGGGGGGCACACCTGCCGGACAAATCAGTGAGGGTGGGCAATCATAGTAATAGCTTTCTGTTAAACACTACAATTATAAGCTATACTTTTTGTTCATTTCTGTTCAGTTTCTGCTTCATTGCAGAAACTGAACAGCCGAACATGCCATAGATACATTCTGTATCTATGGCATCTACTCCAAAACCACTTTAACAAATGCTGAATATATCTTCTACTAAATAAAGATACAGAGATATGAAGAGGAGCAAAGTGGTTTAACAGCCCATAAATACATAAATAATGTAGGATTATAACCATAATACTAACATTAGCTTCATGCTACATGCTAAACGCTTGCTTAGAGTGCCTGTTTTTCACTTCTGTTGGACAATCTGCCACATTTTTTTGAGAGACAAGACATCCACATGGATCTGATTTTGACTAAATATATAATCCGCCAGAAAACGAGGTAACCGGTTATCCATTCAGCCCCATTCACAGTAATGATCCCCGTATCTCTGCTGTTTGCTTTCCTGTCACGTTTGTTGTTGTAACTTTTCATCAAGCACTTTTTTTACTTTTTGTTTGTTTGTGTTCCCCAGCTGTCCGATCCGGTTCCTATGAAATGACCCACATGCTGGTAAATCAGGGCGCTTGGGTGGAGCAGGCCTGCAGGAAGAGGTGGACGGCGATGCATGAGGCAGCTAAAGTGGGCGACTCGGACATCCTGATGCAGCTGCTGAGGAACGGCGGGCGAGTGAACCAAAAAGACATATCGGGAGTGACCCCGCTGGCTGTGGCCGCGGCGCACGGACACATCCACATCATCGAGATTCTTGTGAACTGCGGTCGGTCTGCCAGGCCCAATTCCGATTTACAGAGCGGGTCTAAATTAGTCGCATGGTCACAAACCAGAGGGATTCTAAAAGTCTGCAGTGTGCTGTTGGTGTATGTCTAGGCTTTGGCCATGTGGATCAGAATAGAACTCCCTCTGCTGCCCCCTACTGCTGGGATTCAAATGACGTCACAACATTCTATGTGCCTGAAGTATTTCGCGTATGAAGCTGGGGAGAAAGCAACATTCTTATTGTAAACAAATTTAACGGTCATGTTTAATGGCCTAGTCCTTGTGGATATTACCTTTGGATGTAGAGGGTTTGCACTTACTTACTTTACTAAATAATAACTATCACTTGCCTCTATCTGCAAGTAATACATCATCAGATTCTAGAATCCGCAAACCACCCTTTGCACACTTTTGACAGGGCTTTATATATAAACTTCTGTTTTCTCACGATGGGTGTGAAAGAAACACACTTTCAATTCATTGTATTAGTGAGTGTTCCACAATTATAACCCACATTTTAAAACTCTAGAATTATTGTTCGCATAAAAGAACTTGGACTCTACAAGGGAATAGAATTACCCAGTGACCTCTGGTAAAGATTGATATCTGGTAGAAATTACAGACGTCCTCGGACTTTCTATGCCCGTATGAATCTGCTATGTCGGTAATTTGGTCAAAATTCCCCCAATTTTTACCTTGGATAATTCTGCAAACTCCAAGGTCCTCAGGTAATTTGAGTCCCGTGCAAATAGGGGTTTTAGAAGTATTTATCAGTTGTAACCCAACAGCTAACAGAGTTGCTCCGTGGCTGTTTTCTCTACTTTTTAAATGTTTTTTTTAACTAGTGTTATTCAGTGTGAATACCAATTTACAAAATGGTATTCAATGGTTAAATGTTTTACTTTTGATTCCGAACAACAGTAAAACACCAATAAAAGTCAAGAGACATGTAAATGAACACAAGAGTAAATGAATAAAGCGCCAAGATAAAGTGACTTCAAAAGATTGGTGTATTGTTATTACCTGAGTACAGTAAGTGCAAGAATAAATTACTTCCGTTTTACTGAGATCAGTTCAGGGTTCTTCCATGTATTTAAAATAACTATTTGAGGTTCAACCTGTCTTGATATTTACATGTGAGGAGGCTTGTGTTAAAAAGCGGTTGTGCAAATGCCACAATAAGACAAACATGAATCCAATAGAATCTTCTTAATTGCCAACCGCCGTAACTAAAATAGTTATTAAAGTTGAGAAAACAAATGAAAGTCTCCCAGGACTATTTCAGGTAATTTAATATTCCCTTCCTTTTTTTGTTGTTGCAGGCAGTAATGTGAACTCCCAGGCCTGTAATGGGGACAGTGTGCTGTTGGATGCAGCTGGATTAGGGAACACGGCTTGTATTAAATTTCTTTTGGACAATGGAGCCAACCCAAACCTGCACAGTGCGACGGGACAACTGCCCATCCACAAAGCTGCATACGCCGGGCATTATGAGTAAGCTCCTCTTTATTTAGTAACTGTTCATTGTAATGTATGACCTTTGTGTGTTTTATTTCACATCCCCACATTACTACTGAGAGACCAACGTTTCAGAATAATATAGCTTTGTTTGGCATAAAGTGGGGCTAAAGCGAAGTATAATTCTATTTGTGTTACTTATATTGTGTCCTTTGCAAATTGTTACATTTCTACTTGGCTTTCAGACACATACATGAGTTTTGACAGTGTTGATTAAAACAACATTTTGAATCACGGTTGAAGTTTAATTAAACTTCCTGTCTCGCTATTAGGTCTCAATCTCCTATGCAAATGACTCCAATATCCAATTCAAAAATAAGCAGACCTAAAGCAGATGCCACTGAATGACTGGAACAGGAACCTATTTTAGCCTTAACAAACAATAGAAAAGGCATGTTGTGAATTGGAAACATTTCTTCTTGCAGTACTAAAGTGCTCCATTATGCATTTCCTGCATTTTGTGCATTTCTATTGCATAATAGATCCAGAAGTGCCCTCTGCATTTTCTGAGCCCATAAACCATCAGCTGAGCAGTTCTGAGTCTGCACTCAAACTACTTTTATACATCACCTTTGATTTGTTATCCAGTTGGCTGAAAATGGAGGCTTGTATTTTGTGTTTATAGCGGTGAGTTCCCTCTGCTACCAGCGGAGGGCACTCCAGCCTACAGTAGCAAAGCGAAACACCAATGCTGAGGTGTCAAGAAGCAGATTTATAGGCCACAGCTACACCCACTTGAACAATTTCTCTGTACTCCCTTTTCCTAACAGTGCCCTGAAGATCCTCATCCCTCTGACCCACAAAAAGGCCATCAAAGAGGCAGGTCAAAGCCCGGTCCACTCTGCCGCCGAGGGGGGCCACAGCCGCTGCCTCAAACTCCTGCTGGCCTGCGGCTACGACGTCAACTACTGCATGAACACCAGAAACTCCGAAGCCTACCGGGACATGCGAAGGACCGCTCTGTACTACGCGGTTTCCAACGGAGATGTAGAGTGCACCCGAGTCCTGCTCGCTGCAGGGGCCAAGACGGATTTAGACCCCCTCTGCTGCCTCCTGGTGGCCGTCCGATCAGGCAGATACGAGATAGTGAAGCTGCTACTGGCGGCCAAAGCAGACGTGAACTGCTATTTCAACGTGGTGAGCGATACAGTCTTTCCGACCGCGTTGCAATATTGTCTGAAGGATGAGATGATGATGAGACTGCTGCTAAACAACGGATACAAGGTGGAGAGATGCTTCCAGTGCCAACACGGTCTAGAGCCAAGCGAAGCCTACGAAGGGGAGGACAAGATTCCAGTAAGTGACAAGCTATATTTGTTTGAGTTAGAAATGAAAGGTGCAATCAACTTTGAACATGGTGATTTGAGCACAGAAACAGGATGGATGTGTGTAATTACGGGTCCATGAAAACAGCCAGTTGTGTTGACTGGCACCGGAGTCAGTCTTTATGTAACACTGTTTTGAACATGCATGGATTTAAATAACAGTGTGTTAAGCTTTAGAGTTGTTGACAAAAAGTTTGTTGCAATTTTTGGGTTCAGTAATTTTGACTCGATCCAAATGTGAATCCGCCCAATCCATATACCTTCTTCTATCCTTGCAAAATATATTATTATACTGTATATATCAGACAGAAATGTTATTTATTTCAGACTTGAGCTTGGAGTTTTTCACATGGGACTTGCATGAATATAAACTTACAGACCAAGTTTGGCCTCAAACATTGGAACTGCAGGAATTCTTGAGTGTGCATATTTTGGTAGTATTCTTGAGCGAAGATCTCTGAGAATATCATTGGCTCATTAATCATTAATGTCAAATTCACTGATGCAAAATACACTTACCTAACACCTGCCATTACTCATTCCAGCTTGTGAGCACCCTATCTCGTCTGATCTCAGAATTTAAAGGGACTAGACCTGATTTTGAACCCTTTTAGTCAAAATGTGACAAAATGGGTATTTTTACCGTTACGGCCGTCCTTCGGAGTCACTATGTGGCAAAAAAGGTAAATCCCTTTTAGTCACATATAGTCATATTGACTATATGGGTTGACCATACAGGCTGATTTTTCACAAATGAGTACTTTTACAGCATACTTTAATGGGGCAAAAAGAATTTACCCTACAAGAAGAGAAATAATGTCATGTGTAGCTTTAAAGCTACCTTTAAAGGACCAGGCCACCGTTTTTACGTACTGAGATATGTTCTTACCGGAGTTTAGATGAGTTGATACGTACCTGTCTGGTCTTTGTGCGTGCGCTCAGTCATGCAAAAGACCAAAGATGTTGTTAGCATTTGGCCTCTCCCAATGTATTCCTATAGCTCCAAACGGGGGTGAAGTTGGAAGCGACCACGCTCTTCCACGGGCACGCACAAAGACCAGACAGGTACGTATCAACGTCTAAGCTCAGGTATGAACATATCACAGGATGTAAAAACGGTGGTCTGTTCCTTTTAAGCAGAGCCTGGTTAGTACCAGAATGAGACTAAGAGAGAATGTCAGTTTATAGTATTGTAGTAAGAGAGTTTTTCCTTGCAAGCTCCTTCCGTCGTATACTGTCATTGTGTCCTTGTACCGTGCCTCTGTATGAATGTGTGAATGGTGGTGGTTGGAAAGGCTGTTGGTGTAGATATGACGCCACCTTTTTGTCAGTCGACCCCAGGGCAGCTGTGGCTACATGTAGAGAATAATACATTCTAAAGAATTTTTGAGTGTCCAAAAAGGTGCTGTATAAAACCACAGATCCATCATCGCACTGTGGGTGGGCACTGCAAATTACCTAGAAACATTTTCATTTTTTCTTGGTAATAATGTGAAAATTATGGAAGACCGTGGCTGCCAAAACAATAAATATATATATAAATAAATAAATAAAATAAAGATCAGTAAGTGATCAGATAAGTGCATGTATTTATTTATGTAATTATTTATATATTTATTTTTGTATTTATTTATTTATTTTGTATTTATTCTTTTCTGTATTTATTTGTTTCTGTATTTATTTTTGTATTTCTCTTAATGTATGCAAATCATGGGGTGGGTCTGGATGCCGCTGCTGTAAGGTCATTGGTTAATCTTTCTCCATGCACATAGATTGACTTAAGTTCGAATCATGCAGGGGCACATGTTGTGCCCTTGGGCAAGACGCTTCACCTGCCTTGCACCCAGTGTCTGCGTACACTGGTGTATGAATGAGCGTGTGAATGGGTGAGTGGATCCTTGTTGGAAAGCGCTTCGAGTGTACCAAGGTGTCAGTGGCACAGTTGGTAGAGCTGGTAGTCTCATGATCGGAAGGTCAGGGGTTTGAATCCTGCCTCCAGCATAAACATGAACTCTGCTTTAGTCTAGCGTTTTTCCACCTACATTAGGCACTCAGCGCTTTCCAGCAAGGATCCACTCACCCATTCACACGCTCATTCATACACCAGTGTACGCAGACACTGGGTGCAAGGCAGGTGAAGCGTCTTGCCCAAGGGCACAACGACAATGGGCCCCTGCAGGATTCGAACTGCCGATCCTCCAGTCACAAGATGACCCGCTCTACTATCTGTGCCACTGTCAATAGACTGAAGCAGAGCTCATGTTAAGCAGTGTCTATGCTGGACAAGGCACCTGAAATCAATCTGTGTGCATGGAGAAAAATTAACCAATGACCTTACAGCAGCGGCATCCAGACCCACCCCATGATTTGCATACATTAAGAGAAATACAGAAATGAAAACAAAAATACAGAAATAAAAAAATCAGAAATAAATAAATACAGAAAAATATAAATACAAAATAAATAAATACATATATAAATAAATAAATAAACACACTTATTATAATAAATGCATGCATTTCTTTGCAAATTTGATCTTTATTTCTTTTTTCAATATATATATATATATATATATATATATATATATATATATATATATAATATATATTGATTGTTTTGGCAGCCACGGTCCTCCATAGAAAATAGGCCTGCACAATGCACGTGTCCCTCATTATCTCAGTTACTACACTAATTACCTTGTCATTTGTGTGCTGTGTGTATTATTACTGTGCTGCACTCGGAATTCAAGGACACAATCTTTCATTCATGTCCAATGCGAGGCAACTGTCTGATGCATTTCCTTTATATCCTTTATGTCCTCTTCAGTTCTGTGAATTCATGAGCCTGTGCTGTGTGGTGTACCTGTCCGGCAGAGTGGTACTGACCCTACTGGACTACATCAAGCATGTCCAAATCTGCTACAAACTCAGGATCATCCTGGAGAAACAGAAGGAGTGGCCCGACATATGCCACACTCTACGTGAGTTCTTCCGTTTTTGAACTTTTCCTCTTACTTTGTCAATAGAATATTTCATTTGGAAATTTGGTGACATCTAGTGGCAGCATTCCGTAAACACTTCAGTCATATAAACTGACCACTCAGTCCTGACAGAAACATTTGAATCTGGTTGTATTGTAAAAGTCTTTGATTCCACCTGGTTTAACCTTTTGTTCCGTCGCTTGCCTCCAGTTGTTGTATGTTGATTTCTTATGCAGAGAAATCCTTGACTTTGTCTGATATCATCTTTACCAATGAGCCAGACCGTGTTTCTCCCTTCAGGAAGCCCGCGCCCGCTCAGACACCTCTGCCGACTGGAGATCAGACAACGCCTGACCCTGAAGAGACTCAACAACCCCGAAATCATGAACTTATTCCCCCCAGACTCAAGAGCTTTATCCTCTATCAGGAGCTGGACCTCTACAGCCGGGACCACCAACGCGGCCTGTGAACGCCTTTGGTTTGCGGATGTTGTACACATATGATTATTATTTTAAATTATGTTAATAACCTTTCCTCTATATGGCCTTGCACCGGGAGTGAGGCAGTAAAATGCTGTATTATGTGTTTAGGATTAGGGTCCAAAGCACCTGGACAAAGTGACACTTTTCAGACTCAGGCAGAACTTGATGTGTTAACTTGTCGCAATGATGTTGTTTCTTTGTCTTATTAAGAACATTTCAAAAGATTGCGTGGTGTTGTTCTTTATTAGTCTATAGTCAGAAATCTCCACTTGAAAATATGTTCACATTGTTCACGTTAATCGCGGAATAGTTTGCTTTTCGCATTATGGAGCTGGCGATGTCATGCTTCGAAACTTGACTAATTTATCTTATGGCTAAAAGTAATTTCAGCTGACCAAAGCCATGTGTTTGAAGAGTGTGACCATTTTTAGACCCTCAAAGAGAGAGTTATTACTTCCTTAGGCCATTTGAGTTGGCAAAAAAGACACTAAACTTTGTGACAGCTTTTGTTTTATGTGGAAAGACCCAGTAATTACAGAAATATAAACCAACCAGCTCAAAACATCAGCATTTTGACAGCTTATAGTTCTAACATAGAGTTCTTAGACATCCAGTGAACACCACCAAACTTCCCTGAACACAACCAATTACTATAGCATGAAAAAAGAAAGAAAATTATAGACGACTGTATTTTTATTGATCTGTCAAATCAGACACGTGGTCTGTAACTTATTGGAAACAAGGTCAATGACAAATACGTTAGTCCCATCTATTGGGTCACTGTTCAGTCTGTACTTTACGTTACAATTACTTTATGAACGTAACAATCTATAATGACAACAAGATGTATGTACAATAAAAACACTATTTTCACACACTATTTTCTTGCAGAGTGATTATTACTGATTAGAAGAATCAGATAAAAACATGGAACTCTCACTTTTTAACTATAGTTTTTTTTTTTACAAAGAATGAAAGAGGGAGTGCATACATTTTTAACTGTTTGTTGCGGTTCAAACACACTTCTGACTTAGTAGCATACGTTTCACAAATTTCAGGGTAAATGCTGTCACTTAATGTAATTGTGACAGGGTGCACTGAGTGCCCTGAAACGCCTCACGTAAATGCTCTCGTTCTATTCGTCTATGCAGATAGCGTTGCCCCATTAAAAAGCCCTCTTTCCTCCCCCTTTCTTCCTCTGACTCCTTCACTCCGCCCCTCCCGGTGTTCGTCCCCCTTCCTGGTTTGGGTGCGCGCTGCGTTATGGCTGCGCAGGTAAGCGTTAGCCTCTAAATCACTGCCTTTTATCTTTTTAAAATTATATTAATTTAGCAATCTTGTGCAACTCAGCCGTGGCATGCCTGCGCCTCCCGGTGCGCTGAATGTTCTCAGTGGGTGCTGTGCCTGGCGGCCTCCAGTGGTGGGCCATACCCCAAACAGTGTCAGTGAGGTGAGATGAAGGGTTCCTTACTAGCTGACAGCGCGCAACTGTTTCAGGTATACTGTCAGTGAGGAGGGGCCAGCTACAGCTTGGGGACCCAGCTAGTTCTTTTTTTTTTTTAAGGAGTTGGTATTTACTCGTGCCTACAGTGGCCTTCACGGCACCTCATTTAGCCAAGGAAATGTGTGGGTTAGTGAGGAAACACTGGTTTCAATGTTTGTGTGTAGTGGCTCATACCTGGGCAGCGGTGGGTGCATTGGGATGTAGGATGCCTCAGTGGCCTGTCAGCGTTAAGCAACCGTTGTAGTAAAGTTATGGTGCCCCTAGTGTCTATGTCTGCGCTATTAGTCCTCAACACGCCCTTCTGCAGCCTTCACGGCACCTTGTCTAGCCCAAGTACAGGGGTGGTACGACTTGGAAAAATGCAGTCCTGGTAGTTGGTTGCTTTAGTGCGTACCTTATTTTGGGAGAGCAGCGCTTTACAGCCCCTCTCTCGCCTGTGTGAATGTGTGTGGCCAAAGTGGGTGTATGGTTCAAACCTGCCCATGGCCCTGGAAGTGGGAGGCTTCACCGCTCCCTTCCATTTGGTGTGTATTCCTGGTTGTGTCATCGTCGGGACGACGATTGAATTTGGGGGGAAGAATGTGACAGGGTGCACTGAGTGCCCTGAAACGCCTCACGTAAATGCTCTCGTTCTATTCGTCTATGCAGATAGCGTTGCCCCATTAAAAAGCCCTCTTTCCTCCCCCTTTCTTCCTCTGACTCCTTCACTCCGCCCCTCCCGGTGTTCGTCCCCCTTCCTGGTTTGGGTGCGCGCTGCGTTATGGCTGCGCAGGTAAGCGTTAGCCTCTAAATCACTGCCTTTTATCTTTTTAAAATTATATTAATTTAGCAATCTTGTGCAACTCAGCCGTGGCATGCCTGCGCCTCCCGGTGCGCTGAATGTTCTCCGTGGTGCCTCCAGTGTGCGGCTTGGAGGTAAGGGCTGCCGCGATCAGCTGTGCTAGTTTAACCAAAACAAACGCTTACATATATTTCGTTTTGACAGTGTTTGTGCCCCTTTTGTGTCGCGTGTCCATCGACTTAAGGTCTCTGTCCTCCCTGCTTCTTTAGCAGGTAAAATAACACTCATTATTAGAATGGCTCAGTTCTCAATGTAATTCTAACATCTCTGTATTTAGGCTGCTAGCTTCCGGTGCTGGTAACTGGGACTTTTTAGCTGCTGCCCTGTCTTTTTGGGTTCCTTGTGTTCTGATCGACGCCTATGGAATCTCCTACTCGAACTAAACTATGGACTGTGGCCCAACTAGCTGCACATATGTGGTTTAACTGAAAAAAGGTCGTTTTAACTGATGAAACTAAATGAATGAAAGAAACTAAATTATGAGATTGTGCAAATAAAACTTGTTACATTTTGTAAAAAAAAAGAACATTGCCTGTTATTTCCTATCATGTACTTACCTGTGCGCCTTGAGCTTTAGTTTTATTGAATCAAGTGCCCCTTATTCTTTAGGTGAAATTCCTATCGTGGCGTTGTCGACATACCGGTTAAGTACTAAAAACATCTTAGATTACCTCGCGCCATACTACATAATCAACAAGCCTAGTTCAAGATTGATTAAAAAAAATGCTTCAGGGCAGAGGTAGGCAAGTTTGATTGGTGGAGGGACAATTTTCAACATCGGCAAAATGCCAAGGACCGAACCTCTCAAAGTATCTCCGTTCTACAACTGCCAGCATTGTATCAGATATGACCAGATGGAGTGTTTTCTCTTTCTCTTTATTTAAGGACCCCCATTAGTCTCTACCAAAGCAATGACTACTCTTCCTGGGGTCCACTCTCATAAAAACATTAAGCATTATTTATATAACACACATTTTGCCAGAAAAATTTAAAGAAATGTACACTGTTGTTCACATTTTTAGAGGATGTTAGCAGGTATTTGGATAATGATTTCTGCAATATCATGTTATCATGGCGACGCATACACAAACAGCAACCTCCCTCTCTCTTGGTTCAGCTGTGTGTTTTTTTTGTGTGCCTTTTTTGCAAACTGCATTTGTAGTTTCTGTGTTCCACATTGTTTTACTTGATACTTTTGTACATCTTTGCCGTGTTTTTGTGGGGTTCGGTGGATATTTTTACTGCAGAGTCCATAATGGTCCTGATGAAAGCAGCTTTTTAAGAGTAAACAAACAGCAGCTTATGAGCTAAAGACATTTGAAACCTACACATTTCTTCTTCTGAAACACTGAAGAGGCACCAAGAGCCCCACACATGCAGTACAGTGAAGGCGTTACAAGAGGAGCTACAGGAAACAAAAAAAGGGACAAACAAGGAGGTATCTGGGCAAGACTCACAGCTAATCCGCACATGTCTGTTCTGGCTAATGGACGTTCACTGGAGAATAAAACAGATTAACTGCTACACTCTTCACAAAAGATGGTAAAAGACTGTTGTGGACCGGAGAAAGGAAGGAGGAGGTGGAGCTGACCAGTGCAGGACACCACGCTCTGAAACGGGGGCAAACCAAGGAGGTGGTGCACTGTTTCAGAGGAGCACTGAAGGCAGTTCTCTGGATTCCCCGACCTCCAAAAACATGCTGGTCAGGTTGGCACACAGTGGTGGTGCAGCTCAGTCGCAGCGGCTCAGGACTAACGCCTGGACACAATTTCGTTGTAGGGTTGTACAATGACAAATAAAGCACTTCCCAAAATCATCCAGGTGGCCAGAGGCTGACGTTGCCTACCCCCTGCTTTAGGCCTGTAATTAAGGGCACTCAAAAGTTTATTCCCCACACAATGTCTGCTTTTCAGTAAGGTAATAAGTGTCACCATGTTCCAGTTGTTTCTCTGTTAAGACTTAATCATATAGTCAATTTCTGAAAACGGATGGCGTCAATGCAGAATTAGACGCAAAATATCAAAGGATTATGTATTAAACCTATTATTATGATCATAAAAAACTGTCAATCACGTCTCTCCGCATGTTTACAGCGGCTTGCATCAATCAGATCCCTCCGCGACGCACACTGACGCACGGGGCTGTATCAGCTGAATCATAGAGGCTACTGTTCCATAAATATTCATACAAGAACGCCGATCATTACTGTTTGTCATTAGGGAAGGGAAAATGTGCTCAGGGGAGGGGAAGTTTCAGCCCATTAGACGCAGAGAAGCGGGCAGCATGTTAAATACACTGGAACAGGTGAGGCCTATAAATAACCAATGGGGCTGGCGGGAGCGCGAGTGAAGTGAGGGAGGGGAGACATGATCCAAACAGCGCGCGCCGACTGCCTCTGCGTCCCTGACTTCAATAATGACGGATTTAGAACAAGGTGAGAGTTTGTCTTCGAGTCTTGCTGTGCTGTTGCATCCCGGACCACGCATGGCCGCATTGGTTTACTTTGACTTTATCAATTGCAAGAAAGTGTTGGAAGCGGATATGGCTATTTATAATGGCAGCTGGAGCATGCACGTTGCCTTATATCGCAACAAGTGGCAACAGTCAGTCAAACAAGTTTCATTACAAGCTCTAATGTGCTCATATCTATCAGCAAAATGTGTAACAATTCTAAAGCATGGCAACATGTGCTCTGACTAAAGTTGAATTGATGTACATGTACAGTAGCCTATTGAGAATGAGGAGTCACGTGCCGAGTTGGGGTGATTTGGGGGGGGGCTCTGAGCCTGTCCGACATATTGGCTGCGGATTAGGGGCACGCTCCCAGAATTTCACGCATTCCTCATATTCCAGAGCACTTTAAATTTTGCGCATTTACGTTTTCGGCGAGACAGAGACGGATCTACGAATACGACAACGAAAAGACGGAAAGTAAAGCAATGCAAAGAGATAAGGCGAAAGAAAAGGGACCTTACAGGAACAAGCTCATACCAAGCACAAAACAGCGGTATTTGGAGAAGCTTGCGGACATTCAAAACATCAACACACGAGCTCCCTGCAGCGAAAACCTGGACCATTTACCTCCGTGCACATACATGCACATACATGGACACAGTAAACTACCTTGTTTTTGGTATAAGTTACTACACGATGCTGGAGTTTAAAAGCCACAAGTCTTTGGAAAGTTACGAGACTTTCTGCTGTGGCTGGGTGCAGGACTTGGCTCTACAAGCCTCCCGCTGGTGAAAACAGCGTTGTACTGGCAAAAGTAACTTTCCTCACATGCGTTTTAGTGTGTTGTCATTACATTGCATTTAGCGGACACTTCTTGACCAAAATGACAAAGTAATAAAGTGCGTGTTTCATAAACACTACATTGTTACGAGATGTTCAATGTACACAAACGTTTCCAACATGTTTTGACAGGTCAGAGTGAGACTTGCGCTCCTTGATGCGGTGTCCATTTCTGTAATCTAAAAAACTGTATCCCATTGTTCCTACGTTTTCCATGTCTATCGTGTGAGGTATTGGAGCAGTTTTTAACGCAGCAGTGACTTCCAGGCATGGTAAAACAGTGCAAGAACCTCCGCTACTACCGCGTTAACAACACACGTAAACAATGTGTATTGCCGCCGGAGCGCAGCCAATATGTCGGCGAGGGGGGATGGGGAGGGGGGGCTCTGTGCCGTGACGTCAACTCCTCATTCTCAATATGTAGGCCAAGAAGAGCCCCCTGTTGGTGAGCAGCGGCATTGACTCCAAACGCTATTTACTGTATTCTTGTAGGTCAGGGGTTCCCAAACATTTTTGGCTTGGACCCCAAAAAATGACACGTTAACAACTTGGGACCCCCATTGTGTAAAGTTATTGCGTCTTGTGGTATTTTAGGGCAGATAAAACATTTTAGAATCAAGTTAATATGTATTTAAACAGTTTGAATGGATTCCACAATATATATATATGCGGTTTTACACTCAAAAATATACTAAAACCAGTAGAATTGTATTTATTTATTTATTTGTTCATGTCATGTCATGCCATTACACTTTTTTTTCATCCATACACGAACAAAAAGAAACAGAATGAAGATTAATCTTGTAATATCTGTTCCCATTAGCAACTTTACAAAATAAAATCAGATTTCCCATCATTATACCCCGACTCCTCACCAGGTCACAAAACATAACAAAACAGCATAATTTGTCTTACAGTTCACTTCAGGTGTTTTCAATTTTTTTTCGTAATCACTCAGTATTTTGTCATTGTACATTTTTTTGAATTTGTAAACTCTTGTACAACATTTAAATTCCACACTTAAATGTTTCTTTTTATTTCATCTCAAAATCATCTGGGGACCCCCTCCCCACTCAAGGCCTCCCGGGGGGTCCCGACCCCCACTTTGGGAACCACTGTAGGTAGTGGAAGGCAAACTATAATTAGCCAGGGCGCTCCTTTTTATTGATTTATTATTACCCTGTGAGCCACTGTGATGTATGAAAATGCAGAGATCTTCTTGTGCTACAATTAAAACCCAGTTAGTATTATTCCAAATAATAAACAAAAAAAGTGTAAATATGCAACTTGGAGTACACAATGGAAAGAATTATCATGGCCAAAATGATATTTCAATGCAATCTAAGAAAATGACGTGACTTTCCTCGCTATACTTTTTGTGATACTACTATAAAGAATAATCACTGGTTGTTTTGTCGCAGCAAAGGAAGTCACAACCATACAAACTTAGCTATAGACAATCTAACATCACAACAATAACGGATACTAAAATGTGAATATTACAGTAAACCCTGCAGAGGACAGTGACGATGAGGCTCTTCTGGACCCGGAAGTCCAGTGGTTGATCCAAGAGTCGTGTCAGGCCCACCATCGAACCAGCAGGTGGGGAAAAAAAATCAAAAATATCTAGTAATATCTATAATAATAAGTCGTATTTAACCAAACTTTTTATGTTGCTGCAGGAGCTGTGAAAATGCAAACCTTGTAGAGGAATACGCAAACATTATAGATGCCATCAAAAAACGTAAACATTTCAAATGTTTGTTGACTGCTAAAATCAACCATTCAAAATTCATATTATGCTCTCCCTACAGGTGACTTGGAAGCACTACAGGAGCAATGCGAAAACGTGGAAGCTTTCAGCCTGGTGGACAGTCGCGGCTGGTATCCTCTGCACTGGGCCGCTGTCCAGCCCATTCCTGACATCCTAGAGATGGTGCTTTATGGTGGGTAAGACTTGGAATTGAAATTACTGACAAAACTGCTCATTTGGTCATAGGTTCAGAAAGTATTCATAGCCCATTCATGTGTTATGCAGAAGTCTGACCCTGAAAGTGTTTAAAGGGCCTATATATCATGCTATTTTAGACCTTCAAAAGTCAAGAACAGGCACATATGGTTAATATTTCGTATTTGGCAAAATTAAATAAAAATTTATTTTAAAAATCTGACTTATTTTCTTTCAACCCGAGAAAGTTGAGACGCTCGGTTCCGCTGAAACTCCGCCCATTGCATTTTAATTTCTTAATCTGGTGCATCTTAAAGTGCATATGACACATTAGACACAATTTTTGCTAAAACACAGTTAACACGATTATATTTAAGATTTTGCAATAGATTATTCCCAGTTTTCTTTAGTTTGACCATTTTTGTGATGTTTATATTTTCACTTCCTTATTTGACACCGACAGGAAGTGACATCGAAGAAGGTAAACAATTTTAAACTGTTGCCGTGTAACCATGTTAAGTCAATGGGAAATGAGTGAGTCAAACTGCTATGGAATGTTACCTTCTTTTATGTCACTTCCTGTCAAAAGCTTAAAAATTCAAATAAAAATAACTTTTCTGCCCAACATTTCTTCATTAAAATTGCTGCTTCACTGAAAAAAAAATATAACTATGCAACTGATGCGACTGATGTAATCCATCTAAATAAGTCATATTTTCAAAAGCATTAAAATCTGTCATATGCACTTTAAAACAGACGAAAAAAAGACTTTATGCTTTGATACTAAAAACACACATATTGTTTCTATCTATCCCAAGCTTCACGTCTCGCACTGCGGAGAAGTTTACATAAATGTATCGTACTTCACACTGAGCATAAGGATTTACAGGCTACACACAACCATATGAAATGCCAACCTAACCTTCTCCATTTAATTTATACAGCCGTGCCATTAGCCTATTATTTTCCAAAGCAACAAAACATGCACAACACTATTAGCTAACTTACCGCATGGCCTCCGTTCCCATAGAGTGGGTGTGTATGTCTACATGTTTACAGTACCGGCGATTGAGTCTGGTGGCCGTGGCATCAACTGCATTTCCACAGCGGTACATACGCAAGCAAACAGGAAGCGGAGTAAACCAATCAGCGATGGGCGGGCGTCTGCCGTTGATGCGGTGTTATTAGCAGTTCTGCGTTAATATTCGCACAGGATTATGAGTCACGAAATTCACCCACTTTCCATGTATTTTTGTATTGTTATTGAGGAACTTCCGCGTCCCGTGATTGACGCTGCTCACGAACAACACGTGACTGCAAATAAACAAATATGATTGCACGGGCTCGTTTGAGTTTTCTACTGTCGTCAATGATGGCATGGGTCCCAGACTGATGTCCCTCTGTATAAACAAGATTCAGAGGCGTATCATTATGGTCTCACCAGGCTAGGAGCAGAAGGGGTGGGTCAGTCCAATCTTACGCAATCATGTTCAGTTGAGTCTTTCTCCAGGAGAGGGCGGAGCAGCAGCTCAGACAACAGAATTAGTGAGGTTTGCTCTGACATGCAGGAATGACGCTTTTGTGATGTTTTTGATAAGGAATTACCATTGTAACAAGGTTATAAGCTCCAAAAAGTTAATTTTGCTCCACATTTTATGAATGTTCAAAAACAGCACAACTGTGTTGAGCAGAGAAATGAAAGGGGTCTTGATCTGCAGTTGGTGTACAGGGTCTGAATTCTTATTTCTTATGACATTTGTTAACTTTGTAGTTCCCATAAATAACTGTAGCACTATCAGTGTAAGATTCTGTGCCCAGAAAATGTGAGAAATGTTCGTATCAGACTGCTACCTTAAAAGAAATAATTGGTGCAAACGTTCTGATGCCCTTTGTTGACACAGTCATGTTTTCCTTAGCCTCTTGCAGGCTGACACTGGAGGAGAGCACCCTGGAGGGAGAGACCTTCCTGACCTCAGCGGTGAAGGCTGGTTTTGTCGACAATGTGAAGATGCTGCTAAAACATGGAGCCTCCCCTCATACGACCAACAGCCGAAACGAGTCTCCTCTGGTCTTAGGTGAGAAAGCAATATATATATTTAGGTCAAAATGGTTTGTTATGATCATCTGTTTTGCTTTTTTGTCCAGCCCGAGGGAATTCAAATCGCCACACTCTTTGCACAAACACTTGCACACTCCATGCAACTGAAACTAATTTTACGTTCTATTTGATGCTCCCGGGCAGCGGTCAGATTCGGGGCTCGTAAAATGGTCTCGGCTCTGTTAAACGGAGGGGCTCGAGTGGGACAGGTGTGTCAGAAGAAATGGACAGCCATGCACGAAGCCGCCATGACGGGACACGGCCACATCATGGAGCTGCTGCTGTCCAACGGGGGGAAGGTGACCGAGACCGACCAGCACGGAGTCACTCCACTGGGCGTCGCTGCGGAGTTCAGCCACACAGAGGTCCTCGAGATTCTCATTAAAAATGGTACAGAACAAATAACAATATAGGTATGTAAACTAGCGTAACCATATCAGGATAAAGTGGTGCGAAATGAAATAAAAAGGTCACATTGGAGAAACGAACTTCCTATAGTTAATTCTTTTGTCATTTACTCTTTTCCTCTCTGTCCTTGAAGGTGCCGATGTAAATGCCCAGGCACCAAATGGCGACAGTGTCTTGTACGATGCGACTGGTACAGGAAATACAGACTGCATGAACATCCTTCTGGAGAATGGGGCCAATCCCAACATCCACAACCTGAGTTTCCAGCTGCCGATCCACCGGGCGGCATACGAGGGACACTATCAGTACGTAATACAAATATGTGAGCAAAAGAGAATCTTTCATTATGCAATATCAAAATACAATGTGTCTTCACAAAGTATTATACAGAGGACTATGAAAGACTATCAAAACAGTTTATCAACAGTTAGTTTGGCAAGTGCCCACAATCCACATTTGTGTCCCAACCGACCAGTTGATAACCACTGCTTGATATTATATTACAAGTCCTTTGCACCAAGGATCTTCAGCGTAGAAATGTGTGAAGGGTGAAATTCAAATTTAAAAAGACAATTTATTCCAAAAAAACATATAGTAATCTTTCTTTAGGGCTGCATGCAGAAGGTGTAATTATAAAAATAATACCTGAAACATTTGTTTATGGCCTACTTAGCCTCAATTTGAGTTCTCAGACAACCCAGTTAGTATTATTCCAAACCCTTTTAACAATAAAAAACTCCTCGGAGACAAAGAGTTCACACAAACAGAAATATCAATTGTATAACTTTAAAGTGATTAATCTTTTTTGTCTGCTGCAGAGCTTTGCGCACATTAATTCCGATCACCACTCGGCGAGCTCTGCGATTGTCCGGCCAGAGCCCAGTCCACTCTGCGTCGGACGGAGGCCACACCCACTGCCTGGAGCTGCTGCTACAGAGCGGCTTCGACATCAACGCCCTGCTAGCTCCTCACGTCTCCGAGATCTACGGCGACATGAGAAAAAGCCCTCTGTTTTTTGCTGTTTCCAATGGTGACAAGATGTGCACGGAAATGCTGCTAAAGTCAGGGGCTCAGCCCAATTTGGACCCTCTGAGCTGTCTCCTGGTGGCAGTGCGCTCAGGGCGGCGCGCAATCGTAAAACTGCTGCTGGCGGCGAATGCAGATGTGAACTGTTACTTTACTGCGGTCACTGACACGGTGTTTCCCACTGCAATGCTTTACTGCATCAAAGATGAAGCGATGATGCAGCTGCTGCTGAACCATGGGCTCGACGCTGCAAAGTGTTTTGACTGTTCCCATGAAGACAGCTGGGACGACGATGAGGAGTACAGCCGCGAGGAGGAGGAAAAGGCTCCTGTGAGTAGATGTTTCACTTCATACTTTCATGTTTTTCATTGCTGGCAGCTGCATTTTATACTAATGTAGCGTAAAAGCAAAAATGAGGCAGAATAATCTTTGGAGAATAGAAACAAGTCCTGCTCATTGCTTGGCAGTCGGGTTGGTTATAGCACGTTAATAAAACCAGAGCTAGAGTGTGAGAAAATATTTCAAATACAAACAATGTGAGGTGCATGCACACTTCATTCTAGACTCACTTACACCAATATACATTTCTATTCAATAGTGGGGTTCACCAAGGATCCACTTTCGGACCATTGCTTTTTAACATCACGTATTCAAGTTAAAAAAACAAAAGTGTGTTGAACTGTAAATTTACTGATGCCTTTTTATTTTGTCCACTTTATATTTTAGTTCTGTGAGTTTGTCGGTCTCTCGTGGCAGATGCACATGGCAGGTCGAGTCATAGCCACCCTGCTGGAGTACGTCGGGCAAGTTTCTCTCTGCACCAAACTGACTAATATTTTAGAAAAGCAGAAGGAATGGCCCCTGATTAAGGAAACAATATGTAAGTCGAGACACTTGAAGGAGCATTGTTTGACATTTACAAGATACATTGAATATTGTAATGTTGTTTTGTTCCAGCCAACCCCAGGTCTCTGTCCCACCTGTGCAGAGTGGCCATTAGGAGACATCAGAGCTACAACAGTATCATGTCCCTGAAAGCACCAAACCGCATCAAAGATTATCTACTGTTTAAGGAAAACAACATGTATGGAAAAGTCACCTGTAGTGAAAAATAAAGAGAAAGCAAATAATGGCCAAACACAGAAGGGCCCATGTATAAACAAACACTTGAACATATTCTAACGATAGTCTCGCCGGGCTATGCGGTGTAAATGTCACTTCAATGTACATAAATAAAGCATAATATGGGCAATACAAAAAAGGTCAGCTCTGAATGATTTTATTATACTTTATGCCACATTACTTTGCGTAATCAAATATTCATACTAATTTAAATGTCACATATAAAGAGTTTCCACTGACCAGAAAGCTCTCTAGAAAGTTCATAAAACTAAGTAGTTTTTATTTATTACTTACTTTGAGTTATTGCATCCTGGTGCAAAAATATATCACAGTTACTGTCATTTCATTTGAAGGCCAAAATCTTGAATCCACAACATTTCAGGTAAGTTGCCATTCTTGTACTGTGTCTTTTTAATTCTTTAACACAAAACCTCAGCTCTGTCTGAATTGTGACACAATGTTTATTATCGGCAGTCAGCCGTAAAAGAAAATGTCTGTTTTATTTATGGGTTGTGTGCAATAGATGGGTTCCTTATATAAGTTGCACCCTACATTTATTCTTCCATGTGATAAAATGTGAAATAAATTATTTATTGAACCTATTTTTGCTCTTTATTCTTGGTTAATGTAAAGACCTGTTGGGTTGCAGTACATGATATAATGCAATTGGAATTCTTGTTCAAGCACAGAATATATTTCTGTTTCGAAGATCCTTTTGATATTTCAAATTAACAAAAAACAACGACAGTGTTACAGCTTAATTGTTCTACTTTTGAGTGTTACATAACTGGTTACCTGAACTTAAAACTATAGGCCTATATTTCCATATAATGTTCATAAAAGCATCTGTCAAAAAATGAAGAAGACACATAGGTTTTAATAACATAAAACCTTGCCTACATTGTGGCATAAAATGAGATGCAGGTAAAGTGTTTTCTTTCTATCCGAGTATACCATCAAAACGGCACAGTTATTATTTTATCTTTGTAAATCAGCCAGGCAAATATTTGAGAACATTTTGAACGCCACATTAGTGCGCAAACTGCATTATACAGTCCGGCACAAACATTTATATCCGCTTCTCAAGCAGGCTCATTTCTTGCGCAGTTTTACTCCACGTAGTAGGCTAAATGCGACTAGCACCCTCTAACTGTTCGCGCCCTTTTGCATATTGATTATGTCCCATGTGCTAAACTCGCCCTATTAGCATTTATTACAGCCATATCAACTACACTTGCTCCACTTTGAGCGCCTAAATATGCACATTATTAGGCCTAATTTGTATATCAATATGGGCAATTGGTCCAAACACAGTGCAAAACTCTCTCTGTCAAGGCGCTGTACAAGGATTTGTTGAAATATTTATATACACTGCCTGACCTCAAAAAAGTTGCCAACTAGATTTAACTAGGCTAAATGTTATGATCTGGGGTTGGTGCTGTTGGTCAGGTCTAGGTTCAGAACACTATGTGCCCAAAGAATGAGACAGCTGACTACCTGAACATCCTGAATAACCAGGTTTATTCCTCAATTTATTTATTCTTACCTGATGGCACCTCGCCCGCCTCTCTTAAATCCAAAACATGTCATATAGGATCCAGCAATGTAGTCACCCATTGCTCTTTTTCTTTTCCTTTCTTTCCTTTTGTCTTTTGTCTTTCTTTTATGTCTTTCTGTCTTTCTTTTCTGTCTTTCTGTCTTTCCTGTCTGTCTTTCCGTCTTTCTGTCTTTCCGTCTTTCCTTTCCGTCTTTCCTTTCTGTCTTCCTATCTTTCTGTCTTTCCTTTCTGTCTTTCCTTTCGTCTTTCCTTTCCGTCTTTCTGTCTTCCTATCTTTCTGTCTTTCCTTTCTGTCTTTCCGTATTTCTGTCTTCCGTTCCGTCTTTCTGTCTTCCTATCTTTCTGTCTTTCCGTCTTTCCTTTCCGTCTTTCCTTTCTGTTTTCCGTCTTTCCGTCTTCTTTCTGTCTTTCCGTCTTTCCTTTCCGTCTTTCCTTTCTGTCTTTCCGTCTTCCTTTCCGTCTTTCCTTTCTGTCTTTCCTTTGCGTCTTTGTCTTTCGTCTTCCCGTCTTTCCTTTCCGTCTTCTGTCTTTCCTTTCCGTCTTTCCTTTTCCGTCTTTCCTTTCCGTCTTCCTGTCTTTCCTTTCTGTCTTTCCTTTCCGTCTGTCTTTCCTTTCGTCTTTCCGTTCTTTCCTGTCTTTCCTCTTTCTGTCTTTCCGTCTTCAGTCTTTCCTTTCCGTCTTTCTTTCTGTCTTTCCGTCTTTCTGTCTTTCCTGTCTTTCCGTCTTCACGTCTTTCCTTTCCGTCTTTCCGTCTTTCCTTTCGTCTTTCTGTCTTTCCGTCTTCACGTCTTTCCTTTCCGTCTTTCCTTTCCGTCTTTCCGTCTTCTTCCGTCTTTCTGTCTTTCTGTCTTCCGTCTTTCCGTCTTCACGTCTTTCCTTTCCGTCTTTCCTTCTGTCTTTCCGTCTTTCTGTCTTTCCGTCTTTCCGTCTTCCGTCTTTCCTTTCCGTCTTTCCGTCTTTCCTTTCCGTCTTTCTGTCTTTCCGTCTTCCGTCTTTCCTTTCCGTCTTTCCTTTCCGTCTTTCCGTCTTCCTTTCGTCTTTCTGTCTTTCCGTCTTCACGTCTTTCCTTTCCTTTCCTTTCCGTCTTTCCTTTCCGTCTTTCCGTCTTCTTCGTCTTTCCGTCTTTCTTTCCGTCTTTCCGTCTTTCCGTCTTTCCCGTCTTTCCTTTCCGTCTTTCCGTCTTCCCTTTCCGTCTTTCCTTTCCGTCTTCCGTCTTTCCTTTCCGTCTTTGCTTTCTGTCTTCCCGTCTTTCCGTCTTTCCTGTCTTTCCTTTCGTCTTCCGTCTTTCCTTTCCGTCTTTCCTTTTCTGTCTTTCCGTCTTTCCTTTCCGTCTTTCCTGTCCTTCTTTCCTGTCTTTCTGTCTTTCCGTCTTCACGTCTTTCCTTTTCCTGTCTTTCCGTCTTCCTCGTCTTTCCGTCTTCCGTCTTTCCGTCTTTCCGTCTTCACGTCTTTCCTTTCCGTCTTTCCGTCTTTCTGTCTTTCCGTCTTCCGTCTTTCCCGTCTAGTCTTTCCTTTCCGTCTTTCCGTCTTTCCTTTCCGTCTTTCCTCTTTCCGTCTTTCCGTCTTTCCGTCTTTCCTTTCCGTCTTTCCTTTCCGTCTTTCCGTCTTTCTCTTTCCGTCTTTCCGTCTTTCTGTCTTTCCGTCTTTCCGTCTTCCGTCTTCTTTCCGTCTTTCCGTCTTTCCTTTCCGTCTTTCCGTCTTTCCGTCTTTCCGTCTTTCCGTTTCCGTCTTTCCTTTCCGTCTTTCCGTCTTTCCTTTCCGTCTTTCCTGTCTTTTCCGTCTTCACGTCTTTCCTTTCCGTCTTCCTCTTTCCGTCTTTCCGTCTTTCCTTTCTTTCTGTCTTTCCGTCTTCACGTTTTCCTTTCCGTCTTGTCTTTCCGTCTTTCGTCTTTCCGTCTTCCGTCTTTCCGTCTTTCTGTCTTTCCGTCTTTCGTCTTTCCGTCTTCCGTCTTTCCTTTCCGTCTTTCTGTCTTTCCTTCTTCCGTCTTTCCTTTCTGTCTTTCCTTTCGTCTTTCCGTCTTCCTTTTCCTCTTCCGTCTTTCCTTCGTCTTTCCGTCTCCGTCTTCTTTCGTCTTTCCGTCTTTCCTGTCTTTTCTTTCCGTTTCCGTCTTTCCGTCTTTCCGTCTTTCCTCTTTCTGTCTTTTTCCGTCTTTCCGTCTTTCCTTTCCGTCTTTCCTTCTTTTCCGTCTTTCCTCTTTCCGTCTTCCGTCTTCCTCTTCCTTTCCTTCTGTCTTCCGTCTTCCTTCCTTCGTCTTTCCGTTCTGTCTTCCCTTTCCGTCTTTCCCCGTTCCTTTCCTTTCCGTCTTTTCTTTCTTTCCGTCTTTCCCGTCTTTCCGTCTTCCGTCTTTCCTTTCCTGTCTTTCCTTCGTCTTCCCGTCTTTCCGTCTTTTCTGTCTTTCCGTCTTCCCTTCCCTCTTTTCCGTCCTTTCCCCGTCTTTCCTTTCCGTCTTTCCGTCTTTCCTTTCTTTCCGTCTTTCCGTCTTCACGTCTTTCCTTTCCGTCTTTCCGTCTTTCCTTTCTGTCTTTCTGTCTTTCCGTCTTCACCGTCTTTCCTTTCCGTCTTTCCTTTCCTGTCTTTCCTTCGTCTTTCCGTCTTTCCTTTCTGTCTTTCCTCTTCGCTCTTTCCGTCTTTCCTCTTCTTTCCGTCTTTCCGTCTTTCTTTCCTCTTTCCTTTCCGTCTTTCCTTTCCGTCTTTCCTCTTCCTTTCTGTCTTTTCCCTTCCTTCCTTTCCGTCTTTCCTTTCTGTCTTTCGTCTTTCCTTTCCCTTCTTTCCGTCTTTCCTTTCTGTCTTTCCTCTTTCCGTCTTTCCTTTCCGTCTTTCCCTTCTTTCCTTTCCTTTCCGTCTTCCTTCCGTCCCGTCTTCCTTTCTGTCTTTCCGTCTTTCCTTCTGTCTTTCCTCTTCTTCCGTCTTCCTTTCTGTCTTTCCGTCTTCCTCTTTCCTCCGTCTTTCCTTTCCGTCTTTCCTTTCGTCTCCCATTTTCCTTTCTGTCTTCCGTCTTCCTTTCCGTCTTTCCGTCTTCCTTTCTTCTTCCATCTTTCCTTTCGTCTTTCCTTTCTGTCTTTCCGTTCCTTTCCGTCTTTCCTTTCGTCTTCCCACTTCCTTTCTTTCCGTTTCTTCCCCTTTCTTTCCGTCTTCCTTTCCTTTCTGTCTTTCGTCTTCCTTTCTGTCTTTTCTGTCTTTCCTTTCTGGTCTTTCCTTTCGTCTTTCCGTTTTTTCCTTTCTGTCTTTCCGTCTTTCCCTTTCCCTTCTTTCCATCTTTCCGTTCTGTCTTTCCGCTCTTTCCTGTTCACGTCTTTTCCTTTCTGTCTTTCTGTCTTTCCTTTCCGTCTTTCCTTCTCTTTGTCTTTCCTCTTTCCGTCCTTCCTTTCCATCTTTCCGTCTTTCCGTCTTGTTCTTTCGTTTCCATCTTTCCTTTTCCGTCTTTCCTTTCCGTCTTCCCATCTTTCCTTTCTGTCTTTCCGTTTCCCTTCTTTCCTTTCCGTCTTTCCTTCCTTCTTTCCTTTCTGTCTTCCCATCTTTCCTTTCTGTCTTCCGTCTTTCCTTTCGTCTTCCTCTTCCGTCTCCTTCCCTCTTTCCTTTCCTGTCTTTCTCTGTCTTTCCTTTCCGTCTTCCCATCTTTCCTTTCTGTCTTTCCGTCTTTCCTTTCCGTCTTCCCATCTTCCTTTCCGTCTTCCCATCTTCCTTTCCGTCTTCCTTTCCTTTCCGTTTCCCATCTTTCCTTCGTCTTCCCTCTTTCCTTTCTGTCTTTCCATCTTTCCTTCCGTCTTCCATCTTTCCTTCCGTCTTCCCGTCTTCCTTTCCGTCTTCCCGTCTTTCCTTTCTTTCCTTTCCTTTCCGTCTTCCTCTTTCTTTCTGTTTTCCTTTCCGTCTTTCTTTCTGTCTTTCCGTCTTCCCTCTTTCCTTTCCGTCTTCCCGTCTTTCCTTTCTGTTTTCCTTTCCGTCTTTCCTTTCTGTCTTTCCGTCTTCTCGTCTTTCCTTTCTGTTTTCTTCTTTCCTTCTTTCTTTCCTTCCCGTCTTCCGTCTTTCCTTTCTGTCTTTCCTGTCTTTCCTTTCTGTCTTTCCTTTCCGTCTTTCTGTCTTTCTTTCTTTCTTTCTCTTCCTTTCCGTCTTGTCTTCCTTTCCCTTTCCGTCTTTCCTTTCTGTCTTTCCGTCTTCCGTCTTCCTTTCCGTCTTCTCTTTCTTTCGTTTCCTTTCCTCTTTCCTTTCTGTCTTTCCGTCTTTCCTTTCCTTTCTGTTTCTTCTTCTTTCCTTTCCGTCCTTTCCTTTCTGTCTTTCCTTTCTGTCTTTCTTTCTTTCCGCTCTTTCCTTTTCTGTCTTTCTTTCTTTCCGTCTTTCTTTCTGTCTTTCTGTCTTTCTTTTTTTTTCCTTTCTTTTTTCTTTTTTTTTTTTCTTTCTTCTTTTTTCTTCTTTCCGTCTTTCCTTTCCGTCTTCTGTCTTTCTTTCCGTCCTCTTTCCTTTCTGTCTTTCTTCTTCTTTCTTCCGTCTTTCCTTTCTGTCTTTCCTTTCGTCTTTCTTTCTCTTCCGTCTTTCCGTCTTCCCGTCTTCTTCTGTCTTTCTGTCTTTCCTTCTGTCTTTCTTTCGTCTTCCTTTCCGTCTTTCTGTCTTTCTTCTTTTCGTCTTCTTCCGTCTTCTTCCGCCTTCCTTCCGTCTTCCTTCTGTCTTTCGTTTTCGTTTCTTTTGTCTTTCTTTCTGTCTTTCCGTCTTTCTTTCCATCTTTCTGTCTTTCCGTCTGTCTGTCTTTCTTTTCAATTACAAGACATTCACCGTAGGGATCAGTTAGAAAAAATAAATACAATAAAAAAAATAAATAAATAAATAAATTATCCTAGATAGGGCACACAGATTATTGAACAGGGAGCTCCATACAATAATAGGGCGGTATTTCGTGTTTTATATCGATGAGTAATCACATACCTGTTTAGCTAGTAGAGTTCTTTTAAACCCTTTGATATTTTTATGTTGAGCTCCATTGCTATTAATCTTTATTATAAGGGTACATAATGACTGTGATTTTTATTTTATGTAGTAACTGTGACCTGTTTTCCTGACTGTCACAGTCTCTAAACGCAACCACTTGGCCCAGAAACCTCCAAACCACAACGATGCCCACTTGAGTTCATATTTTGGCAGGTGACAGGGAAAGCGATAACACAGACATTACACCTCCAAAGCTAAATAAAGACTCAAGTGCAGACTAGAATATACTGGCCCCAACATGTGGATTAACTCATGCTATATTAGGAAAGTTATATAATATAACCAAAGGACCTGTGTGTAGACGTAACACAGGTCCTTTGTATTAAGTGTAATTCATTTTCCAGTTTGTGCTCATCGTATAACTTGAAAATTTGTCAAGGCTTTGGCCACTAATCTTGGAAGATTCCAGTTCAGAGGTCAAATTTACAACAAAATTAGGATGAGGCCGGTGTTCTGTCACTCTTGGTCTTTCCACTCTCAGATGTGACATTTGATACGATGCTGCTGGTTAAAAGCCTGAGTGACAATCTGTTACCCCCGGAGACCAAACAACAAATGCCCATCTCTCTGAAAAGATTACTGTGATACACATTGTGGAAACTTAATAAAGAGCATGGCTGTCTCAATCCTCTATTTTATTAAAACCAAACTCCTTTGATATTGAGGTCAATGCTGAACATCAAAACCTAACAGGTCACTTATAGGCCAGGATGAATGTGAGTGTGTCGGAGTGCGAGTGTGGGACAACGGATGGAAATGAGCTCCAGCTCCAGCTCCACACCACAACAAATTCACCAAAACAATATACATAACATTTTTTGGGACAACTCAATTAAAGTTAACAATTTAAATTATACACACTCCCTGTTTCATTGTTTGCTCTAACAAACAAACATAATCAGTTACAGGGCCTTTCACCTCTTACCCCTAACCTGAACTGAGCGCATTTTCTCCAGTTCAGCCTAACCCAAATCTAAAAGCCAGTATAACGCCTCATTTGAAAGCTAAGACCTACAAAAGTGATCAGAACTTTTTTTTGTGACATTTTTGAAGCGTTTGTCATGTAACTCTCTCCCGACTGCGCTGAAACTGCAGACTAATATCAACATTTTTACCAGAGAGCTCAAACAGTGGCTCAAATCGGACCAAACTTGTTCCCATGTGTAAAATGTGCCTTATCTTGTTTAATAATGTGTTTTATTGTAACCTCGTTTAATAATGTGTTTATCTTTGTAACCTAAAAGCCCCCTATGGCAGGTGTTGAAAATTAGCACATGTGCTATAACACTTTAAACAATGCATCTGGTTCGTCCAATGTTAATTGCTATGTCCATATTAAATAAATAAATAAATTAAATGTTTTTTCATTTTTTTGTTGCATTCTCATCACTTTTTGGCGCTTTTTTGTTACGTTTTCATCTTAATTTAGTTTTTTTGTTTTGTTTTTTAGATTTGGGTAAAGCAAAACTGGAGAAAATGTGCCCGCTTCAGTTGGGGGTTAAGAGGTTAACTGCTCAGTCACTGGCAAACACATAACATACTGTCACTTCAGAATTTTTTTAATGTGAAGGCCAGTGTTTAGCATTTTCAATCCCCATTGGTTTAAAGACATACAACTGCGAATTTGATGCAGGATGACACATTCCTAGTGCCGCAGCTATACACTATGCTAGAAAGAAAATTGATTTGCAATAAGTCTTTGTCTGTTTGACAGGGTTAGACAGACACGCACATCCCGGGTCGGTTGAGTAGCGTGCAAGAGTTCAATGGTACATGAGAATAAAGAATGAAAACTCTGCACCACTGTTGCGCTCCCAAGGAATTTAATTACAGCACCACAAGGATAAAGTTTCGGGCGCTTAGCCCTTCGTCAGACAGTGAAAAAGTTGGCTACACACCTGTATATATAGTCCATAATGAGTAGATCACATGACATAGCTTACATGGGTGATCACATGGCATGCATCACATGACATTAAATGAGAGTTTGCGTAAATGGTATGTGTGTGCACACATTAACAAACAAATAGGGGCAAAACACCCATGGGCAGGTCAATAAAAGGAGCGATGGATAGCCACTGAAAAGTGATGACAGAAACCACAATAAAAAGATAATAGAGTAAAGGCCACAGCATAGAGTGTAGATCATGTCCATAAGAAAGAAAAAAACTCTATGTACAATATATTACAAGGATCCGTATTGGTACAACATATGCAAAGGCCAAGTCAAACTCTCTAACCGTGGTGGGGACATCAACGCCGCTCTACTCAAAAGAGAAGGGTTTTGGATTCATTCTCTCGATACACTCCATCCAAAAGGGCTCAACGAAGACTTTGATCTGAGACCCTTCCTTTGATTTACCGATTGTGCACATCTCTACTTCAGTGTTAGTACAGTTATTTGTTCATGTACATCACTGCAGTACTATGATTCAACATGGTTCGCTCCCTCAGTGGCGCAAGGTTCTCTCATCCTCTAGAGAGTGCTCAAACAAAATAGGTTCAGTGTCTCATTGTGTAAAAAAAGTGCAAACAAATGTAAAAAAATGTTCAGTGTCTAATCTTGTATCAACATTGGCCTTTGCATATGTTGTACCAATACTGATCCTTGTAATATATTGTACATAGAGTTTTTTTCTTTCTTATGGACATGATCTACACTCTATGCTGTGGCCTTTACTCTATTATCTTTTTATTGTGGTTTCTGTCATCACTTTTCAGTGGCTATCCATCGCTCCTTTTATTGACCTGCCCATGGGTGTTTTGCCCCTATTTGTTTGTTAATATGTGCGCACACATACCATTTACGCAAACTCTCATTTAATGTCATGTGATGCATGCCATGTTATCACCCATGTAATGCTACGTCATGTGATCTACTCATTATGGACTATATATACAGGTGTGTAGCCAAAATTTTCACTGTCTGACGACGGCTAAACTTTATCCTTGTGGTGCTGTAATTAAATTCCTTGGGAGTGCAACAGTGGTGCAAAGTTTTCATTCTTTAGTCTTTGTCTGTTTGGCCATGACTCACAGCTTGCAACCACAGATGAGAGTAGGAACATAAGCCAGCCAGTAAACAGAGCAATTCACCGGATGGCCCAGCTCTTTCTTCACCACAACAGACAGGTGCCTGTAAACATTGCAAGTGTAAATACAGGAGCAGCTCATGTGTTGTTATGCCTACTGTAAACATTACCCCGGCCATGTCCTTCTTCTCACAGCTCACTTGGACACAGCCACACCATCCCGCAGGACGACAAGTGTTCCTTAACCCCATCTTGACACATTATGTAAGCGTGCGTCCCTCTGCTCCTATTGCTCCCTGTAGTGCTGCAAGCTTCTCGTCTGAGTGGGCACAAGATGGTGATGAGTCCATGAGCTCCGGCCAATCACCGCACTTACATACCAGTCCTAAGATTATCTTGTTGACCCTTGATGTCCAGTGTCCTAAAAAAAGACTGTGCCAGGGGGGCGGGGGGCGTCATGATTGCTTTGTGTCCGAGATTGTCGTGTCCTGGCTGCAGATCACTGTAGGACCCTGTGATACGCCACGGCATCCTGAAGGGCAGAAATCTAATGGACTGGGAGGAAATTTACTAAAAAACAAACAAACGTAAAGGTGAGTACAAATTAATTGGATAATCTAGATTGCATTTGACCTTTCTTTGACTAAAATCTTAAAAGTAAAGGGGTGGAGAGAGCAGAGAGAAGTTTAGAAGTTGACAAAGCTAGAGTTATTCTTGGGTTTTTAAGGTTGGCACAGCATTCAGCACACATTATGTGATGGAGTATTGACTAACCTTAGCTATTAGCGCATGTTTTTTATAGTTTCTTTTAAATTATATGGATTATGCACATAGCTTTAATTGGCAATAGTTTGTGTTCACGCTCTAGAATGTGATGTTGTAATCTCAGATGGAGGACAGGGTACAAAACAACTCTATGGGAGAAAGACAAAGAAAATATTGTACCTCATCAGTATTAGGTTATGATTAGATTTACAAACCAGTCCTAATTTTTATAGTAGAAAGTTTCTACTGGCCAACATCACACTCACACTATTTTTTTTAAATATTGTCACCACTTTTGGACACCTTTTATTAGAAAATAATTAGACCTTTGCTTATATGTGCTGACAGAGAAGATGAACTTTGAAACTGTTTTTGTTACATGTAGATTCTCCCAGTAACATCAAAGATATTGGCCAAAAGGTAAGGAAAACATTTGCAGTTCGACAGTTACCACCATGGAAGTTACCCACCGGCTTAGACTTACGTATATTCAAAACACTACAATTCCCATAAAGCAATGCTCGAGTTTGAGCCACTGCAGGGAGGCTTGGCCACAAACTGATCGGCAACCAACCAACCAACCAACCAACAACCAACCTTCAATCAAACTTGCCTACCCCTGCAATAAAAGCCTTGAAGTGCATTATTCATACATTTATTTTATTTCCCCCTCCTTCAGATCAGAGTATGTTTGGATACCGCCGTGAGCTGAGAAAGTATGAGGAGGTGGATGAGGATGAGCTCTTGGCCTCTCTGTCTCTGGAGGAGATCCAAGAGCTGGAGCAGGAGATGGACGACCTGGACCCAGACACCAACGTCCCCATCGGCCTGAGGCAGAGAGACCAGACCGCCAAAACACCAGAGGGCGTCTTCAACCGAGAGGCACTGCTCAAGTACTGGGAGGAGGAGAACAAGAAACTTATCCAGGAGGAGAGGCAAGACGCCAAACTGTCTCAGGTGAGGAACAGTCCATGTAAAAGTATTGGGCAGCTGTGGCTTAGTGATAGAGTGTTCACCCACAACCCCAAAGGTTAACGGTTTCGATCACAGCTCTGACCTCTCCATACTTTTGTGTCTGTTGTGTTGCTAATAGCGGCGTTGCTAAGAAGCCATTTCAACAAGATGTTATTTCTCCTCTGTTAAGTAATATCTCCCTATTAAGAATTGTTATGCAAATGTCCTAGACCTCAGCTCCCAGTGTTGACTGAAAGGCTCTAAAAATAAGATGTGAGAGAAATGCCAACTTTAATGACTGTGTGCCAGGGCTTCATTAAAAGTCAAAGGCTGTTGAATGTCACAGCGGAGCCTAATTTTATGTCCTGCCACTGTGTCCAGAAGGAGTCGCAAGATAAGAGCAGCCTCTGGGGGGAGGTAGAGACGATCAACACAAACAAGTCAACCCCTAAAGATTACGAGAAGAAAAGGGTTACACAAAAGGCCAAGAAGGTCCCCGCACAAAGTGGCTCTACACAAGATGACAACAAATTTACCAACAAGAACATCAAGAGTAAAGTTTCTAGTCGGTCAAAAAGTGACACAAAAAAGCCTGAATTAGACCAGCCAAGCGGAAACCCAATTGTCATAGATCAAGCACTGGAGCAAATCTTGAACAATGACCCCGCGTTGATTGAAGTCAATCTCAACAACAAGGAAGAAATTTCCCAAGAAATCTTACTGCACTTTACTGAAGCTCTATGCACAAACACTCATGTCCGATTCTTCAGTTTGGCCAATACGCATGCAGATGACAGAGTTGCTTTTGCCATTGCGAAGATGCTACGTGAAAATAGCATGATACAAAACTTGAACATCGAGTCCAACTTTGTCTCCGGACAAGGCATCCAAGCCATATTGGGAGCTTTGCAACAAAATCGGACATTAATTGAACTAAGATTTCACAACCAAAGGCACATCTGTGGTGGAAAAGTCGAGATGGAGATGGTACAGATGCTGAGGGAGAATACCTCGTTGCTAAAGCTAGGCTACCAGTTTGAGCTACCTGGCCCAAGAATGGCGGCAACAAGCATTTTGACGCGCAATCAAGATCAACAACGGCAAAAGAGACTGGAAGAAAAAAAGAAACATAATGAACTTGAAATGGCTAAACAGATTACAAGTCCTGCAGTGGAAAATAGGACGAAGCAAAAAACAGAGACTTCTCAAAATCAGGAAGTACTGGCAAAAAACCCAGCCTTTCCAAACAGGAAGTACGGCAAAAAACCAAGCCTTCTCCAAACCAGGAAGTACCGGCAAAAAAGGCCAAGCCTTCTCCAAACCAGGAAGTACCGGCAAAAAAGGCCAAGCCTTCTCCAAACCAGGAAGTACCGGCAAAAAGGCCAAGCCTTCTCTAAACCAGGAAGTACCGGCAAAAAACGGCACGATTTCTCAAAACCAGGAAGTACCGACAAGAAAGATTGCGGAAATGGTCAGGCAACAAGAAGTGCACAATAAAACTCAGACCAAGAAACTCAAGACGAAGAAACAAAAAAATGGTGCCAATGAAAAGGAGGATGTGGATATTTTGAAGGAACTGAGGAACTCCCTAAAGCCGTCGGTAAAACCTCGAGATGAAGTGGCCAAACTGCCTCCTCCACAGAAGTCTGGAAGAGATGATCTGATGGCAGCCATTAGAGGAACCAGCATCTTTTCACTGAAAAGGGTAAGATTTACTGTATGCCTTTAGAGTTCCCCAATTAAAGCCACTATTGGCTGCATGCGACCACTCATGAAACTTTGTATATTTCAATACCCAGTCTTTTTAGCATTTCTATCAGGAAAGACCATACAGCAGACACAAAAATGAGCTGTGATGAATAGTCAAGCAAATGGGTCGATAGACCATAGAGTATCTACTCTATGGTTGATATTTTATCAGCCTTGGTGGCTAGACCTCTGCAGGCAATGTCAGCTACAAAGTATGTTCGATTAGTTTGGTAAAAATAAGTTGGAAGTATATAGTTAGCCGGGGTCGGCTTTTAGTTTGTTTACGCTAACTTGCTCCTAATTTGTCAATTCGTATCATGGGATTAACAAGAGGATTAGTGCTAGATAGTCTGCTCAGGAGGGACGGTCTGCTGTGAAAATTTGAGATTTCAAGACACAAATTAGGGTTATGGCCAGGGATATGGTTAACCTTAAAGGGACTAGATGCAAATTGGTCATTTTTATACTCACTACTGCCACCTCAGGTCTTACGTGCAACTGCAGTCTCTATATTAAGCTCGTGCATAACGGCACTTCGGACCTGAATTAACAACTTTTTGCGTGACAGTGCAGGATTTTAGAGGCAGTTGTGGTGAATAGGTCTGGGCTCATTCTACACACTAGGACATTGCTGGAATATGTTGGGGGAGGATAATACATCATTTTAACATGTTTAAACTCCGTATAGTCCCTTTAAGGTTACAGTTATGATAAAGTTAGTTATGATTAGGGCTATTTATATTTTACAACAAAAATGTTTGCACTAAGAATGGCGTATGTTAGGCTGTAAAGTGAATGTTACCATGTGATACCAATTGACAAATTAGGAGCAAGTTACAGCACAATAGAGAAAATAATCGAAAAACCCTGCCAAATAACTACACCACCTAGGCCTGTAAACACTGAAGAACTGACGCTGGAGACGCTGTTGTAGTCGGGTGGGAGGAGAGTTGTGGCACACTAGTCAAGAAAGGGGACTAATCAGCTTTGGGGTAATTACTGACCATAGGCATAATGATTTTAAATGAAAGCAAAGCTTTTGGATAAATATGATTAAAATTGTGTGTTTGTATGGTCATGGGTTTTTAAATAAGAGTCTAAAAGGAAAAACTAAAGAAAAGTCATGGGGAAAATTTTATTTAATTTGCCTTCCAGAACCAAGAGCAGGCATCGACATTGGAGGGACTGTTGAGCTCCTTAGGAAGCAGCAAAGAAACTTCTGAAATATATACATAAATATATGACATACAATGTTGTATATCTCCATTAAAATCCTGTTTTTTCCCACCATGAAGCGGTCAAAACACCAGACATAATTGTTCCCTCCAAACCCATTATGGGTCTCTGTAGACGGTTGCCATGGACAGATGACAGGAGCTGTCACATTGTAGATTCCTCTAGTCCTCATCACGTTAAAAATAGAGCAACTTCTTCAGAATGATAAGACAAGGCAGATGGAAAATGAACAAATTACTGTTATTAGTCAAACATTCAGCATGGCTTGTAACATTGGAAGCTGAATGCTGTTCTCCAATTAAAAGTCCCTTGGTGATTGTTGGTGTTTAAAAAGGCTTCTTTTCTGTAGAAGTGTTAGATTTTGGTTAATTTTGTTAAATTATTGTCATTTCAGGTGGATTTGTCACAGACCTGAAATATCCGAACTCTGAAGATAAAGCTTTTTGTGTGTGTGTTTTTTTCTTTTATTTGTCGTTCCACCTATACAAGCAAAGATTTATTTTGTGAAATGAAGCGTTATCAATAAATGAACACCTAAATGTCAAAGGATTATGACATGATTATTTCTTAATACACGCCATGCCGCCTTGGAAGATCATAAAAGAAAAACAGACAACATGACATCTTTGTAAATATTAACATTTATTTAAGTATACAATTTAGTAATCTGGCCCCACCCTCCCGCCCCATTCACAGGTTCAATGTCAGTTATAGCGGCTTTGACGCAGCATCAGATCTCAAGCTGGAGGACGGTAAAAACTCATTTTTAAGACGAACAGTTAAAAGGTTTCTCACAGGCATCGTCAAGCTGCTCGCATACTTTGGGTTCATTATTATTTGCTTTTTTTTTTCTCCATGTGGAGGCGTTTACAGACACGTTGCATAATATTGTACAGTTTGTTAAATTAAAGACAGAAGAGTAGAAGCAGTATCATTTCTATAGTATTCTGTCATATATTACCTATTATATTGTGAAATACTGACCGGAGCACAGCTGTAACAGGATGAAGTAACATAAAGGTAACAATGAACGAGAATAAAATGCCATAGTTTTATATTGCAATAGTCTGATAGGCATAGGACAATTGGTGGTTGTTTTGGCATAGTTACAGCAAAGTTGGGCATTTTAAAATAAATAAAAAGCATGCTTAAAGGCTATAGTTTAAACCAGTTTTAGATAGAGTTGAACCATTTTAGAAATCATGTGTCAGTTCCAGCAGGCATAATGCTGTTTTAAAACTTTTTGCTCAGATGATTTAAAACCTTATTAGGATTTTAAAATAAAAGTATCTGAACTATTTCAATAACATTCATTATCATTTTTTAGATTAATACTAAACACACTTTTGCTCATCAAAAGTACAAATATAAAGAATTTGTTTACTCTGAATCTTAAACATTTATGTTAAATAAAATTGTGCGTTCAAATTTAATACAATTCTTTAATTTATAAGTACTATAACCTTTTCAACAGGTTTTAATCAAATGAATGCACTCCATACCTTCAAACCACCAATTGCCCGAGGCCTATTTAACGATATATCAGTCAGTCATGTTTCCGTGCACACGTTCAGCCATAAAACTTCTATGAACTCAAGTTTTTCTTCAGACAAACACACATCAATATCGAACAAAAAACATGATATAAACTGTGCAAACGAACACGTCAAATAAAAATATAAGTAGAAGACAATGAAGCACTGGCGCCTCATGGTTTGGTCAAAAGTAAAAACAAAAACCTACGAACTAACTTGAAAGAAATGATAAGACTATTAGTGTCTTCACTTTGAAGCTTATATTTGTGCTGTTTTGGTCATAAACTATCCCTTTTCATTTGCAAGGAATGAAAAAAACAAACAAACTAAAATGATCTCCCAAAGAGTTCTCTGTATTTACTTCTATGCATTATTCTACTATTCATCATAACTGGTGACGATATGGGTTAAGTGCCTTCTTTAAGCAACAAGAAAGAACGTCCCGACACAGGGAGGGCTAAGGGAGGTGTGCAGATTTAACGGATGAGGTATTGCACAGATTAATTCAAATAAAACAAAAAGGCAAAAATAAATATGTACTGAGTCCATACAACATTTACATTACATTGTAGTGAAGTCCTGTCCTGGAAGAGTTTAAGAGTTTGTGTCCTAGTCCTCCCACTCATCATCATCCTCAAAATCTTCATCCTCGTCGTCATCCTCGTCTTCGTCTGAAACGAGCAAAAAATGGGTTTATAAACTGATTTTTAAAAGATGACAAGGATAAATGTAGATACGCTTTTGTTTATCGTGCCCTGATGCAGTCACTGTGAAAAAATACTGAATAAGGATCATGCCAAACAACAACAGCAGCAGCAGGTTGTTGCTGGTAAAATAAAAAAAATATTATGAGGTCTCTTGTCAATTTGCTGTTGTACAACACAAATTGGTTGCGGGTAATACAACTAAACTAAGAATATTAAATTGAGATGTGACATTTCTGTACACTAATAATGTGGGATTTTCCAGTTTCAAAACCGAAACAAAGGAAGCTAGTCAAGTTTAAAGGAACAGGCCACCATTTTTTCATACCGAGATATGTTCTTACCTGAGCTTAGACGAGTTGACCTGTCTGGTCTTTGTGCGTGCGCTCAGTCACGCAAAAAGACCAAAGATGTTGTTAGCATTTGGGTGACGGGGGTGAAGTTGGAAGCTACCAAGCTCTTCCACAGGCACAAAGACCAAACAGAAATCCTCCCTAAATGTTCAAGTCTGCGTATCAACTCGTCTGAGCTCAGGTAAGAACATATCTCAGTATGGAAAAATGGTGGCCTGTTCCTTTAAGGTATTTTAAAGCCCAAAAAAGCAATAAGCTCACTCGACCCATCTCTGTTGTATTCCCACATAGCATTGCTAGATGCGCCCCTTAAGAAACACTAAGTTTGTCCAGCGGAGGCGGAGACGAGCCTGCCACCTCCCTCACCTCAATTTTTACACCCCCATCACACCCCTCACCTGCCTCAGCAGCATGCAGTGCAGGGATCGCAAAAGTAGTGTAAATGTTTGAAGCAGCATAAGTAACAACAGTTAGTTTGCTACAGCCAGGATTTAGCACATAAGAAAGAAGTCTGCAGAAGATTGAAGAAGAAAAAACATGATCTGACCAACCAGATCAGTTGCAGTGGAAATCCTCCCTAAATGTTCAAGTCTGTTTGTTTAAGAGTCCAATATTTACAGGGAACTGTCAGGCCATAACGCACCATGCGTTAAAGGAGTGTGGGATATAAAACATCAGAACTACAAATGTTGTTCTGAACTACTGTATTATGTCGTAAAAGCCAAACTGGCCCAAATTTGTACAATTTAACCATAATGTCAACATTAGCTTCATGCTACCTTCTAATAGTTTTTCACTGACTTCTTTATTTGAGCAATTTTATAAGTAATGCAGTAATGACAACTCAAAAGGAGTAGGCCGAAGCAACAGCTTATAAGTGCCGACCCCATAATTGACCTGCATGCTGCAATTTGCTTTGTCAAAACATTCAAATGTATCCAAGTTGGACTTGACTTTATTATACTTTATGCCTTATAGTCCACCAGAAAATGTCTAAAAAGACTGAAAAATTATGATATGATTTTCATAACACACTTCCTTTGTTCTCGCTAGGTCTTGCCTCCTAGTAGGACGCCTCTCCGTCTGTATCTACACGCTGCAATTGCCACTTACCTCGACTTTTTCCCACTAATGTGGATACAATGCACATCAAGGGACTAAAACTGCTTTCACTCCACGATGAGTTAAATAATGGGTAGAGCCCGTTTAAAGCTGTGGTAATCAAAGTGTTTTCTTGTAGTGGAGTAAACTACATGTGGCACCACAGATCCACATTGTAAACAGACATTTGCAACAGAAAAAAACTTATTGCCATACTGTGTAAAATAAAAACCTCTGTGAATCAAAATGCATTATATATACTGTACAATTCCCTCATCCTTCCATACCTTAGCTATTGTGTCGAAATATGGGGAAATACCTATAAAACTAATATACAACCCATCTTCTTATTACAAAAGAAAGCAATTAGAGTGATCAGCCATGCAGAATACCTTGCTCCAACAAATCCACTTTTTATTAGACTAAATATCTTAAAATTGCATGATCTTGTTGATGTTTACACAGCAGTTGTGATGTATAAGGATCACAATCTCATGCTTCCTCACTGTTTACAAGAGATGTTTCAAACTAGAGAATCTAGTTACAACCTCAGAGGAACTGATGTGCTACAAAAACCTATGGCGAAGAGTAATACTAAGAGGAGATGTTTATCAGTCAAGGAGTTGATCTATGGAACGGTCCATCTATTCAACTTAAGGGCTCCAAAACTATTAAAGCATTTAAGAAAATGTACAAGTTAAACATTATGGAGAAGTATAGAACACTTGAATGAAGATTATTAGAAAAAAGTTGATCAAGGGATGCATAATATAATTTTGATTGTTGAAGTTTAAGTTTTGTGCTTACATGTTACCATCTTTGGTATAAGAGAAACTGTATAATGTGTCATCTTGGGATATAGTGTCTTAGTAAAGGGGTTAGGCAAAATAAGTCTTGACTTCAGCTTAAACCCCTTTCGGTCGGGCATAGCACTTAAATTCTTAATGTAAACTTTTTTTTTTTTTTTCTTATTGTATAATGTATAAGATCTTTGAAAATCATGTGACCTAGATCTAAATGTTCATAATGACCGAAGAAAAAATAAAACTACTACTACTAAAACAGACCATGTGTGCTGTTGTGCACTAAAATAAAGAGCATTTTCCTCGAGTGTGAACCAGGACGTCAGAGGCTAAAATAGTTGGCTAAAAAATTAGCATAGTTGGCAATGGCGATCCGCCCCGTTCTGAACTCTGTCTTGCTATGAACTCCGGCTGAAATGAGCTTCTAATGAACTCAAGTGAACACTCATGAAGTACGGAAGAATCTGTGACAGCTTACAAACGCATTTTACTACCTTTAACTTTCACGGTTTGATTCAGGTAGTGCAGCTTCAAAATCTCAACAAAAACAAAATTAGAGCAAGTACCAGTTATTTGAGTAGATGTCGTACCTGAAGAATGAATGGCTTTGCTCCTCTTCTGCATCACCTCCATGAGCGCGCCCACGATGCCTGCAGCAGGAGCCGATGTCGGGGGACTGGACTCTGGAAGATCCGACACCTGCGGACAGAAAAATGATCAAATGTGGCCTTAGAAAATGTACGCCCTTGAGCAGGGGCTATTATAAGTGTAATATTCAGTCTAATCCTCACACCATCCGTGGATTTTGTGAAGTGTGACTTGAAAGTAGGTCTTAATAACTCAATGACTCACAGTTTTGAGCTGAATGCCCTGTCTGATCTGGTCGAGCAGAGCGTCCCGTCCGGTGGTGGAGGCGGGTACGGGTTTGTGGTTCACCTGCTCCACCTTCTTCAGCTGCGTCCCTCCTCGGATCTGCTCCAACAGGGCCGACTTGCCCCCTCCTGAGCCCGGACTGGGCGAGTGAGGGGTCTCTCCCCCGTCGAGCTCTGGAGGCGGAGGTGGTCCCAGGGACGGCGGTGGTGGCGGGGGAGGCGGGGCAGCGGGGGTGACTGTTGCTGGGACGGGGGAGGCGGGGCGGCGGTGCGGAGTGAGGGGTGCTGTTTGCGTGGGACGGAGGCCGCGGAGGGGGCGGCTGGTTTTGGTGGGGCTGAGGTTGGTGTCCTCTTGAGGGGGAGGGGGCGGAGGAGGTGTGCCCAGGGCTCCGGGGCGGGACGGGGGCGGCGGAGGCGGAGGAGCCGAGGCCGGCGATCTGGAGGGTGGAGGGGAGGAGGAGCGCCGCGCCCGCCCCGCGACGGAGGGGGGGGAGGAGGAGGCGGCGCTGTGCTGTGGTGAGGAGGAGGGGGGGGCGGAGGAGGGCCACCGCGGGACGGGGGAGGCGGCGGCGCTGAGGGGAAAACCGGACAGAATTAGACTGGACACTGGACAGGCATTTATTTATAGCAGAAAAATCTCTCAAATAATGCGTCTCTACTGTGAGTGAGCCTCTCCTCAGACCTGACCTGTGAGGGCACCTGTGTACAGTTAATCGTTTTTCGATACCAGTACTTAAACAAATACTTGGTTTTCGATACCGATACTAAAATATTTATCATACAGATTAATAATATTAATTAATTCCTTTTCCTTCTATTTCTTATGCATTTGTGTCATTTGTTTTTCCCCACTCTGTTTCACCCCAACTCTGTTTTTCCCAAATTTTCCACAAATGTCTTTTTTTTCTTTTCAATTTTTCCCCTTAGATTTATTTCAGTTTTTCCAAAATTTGTGTTTCACTTTTTTTTCCCTTTAAAATTTTGATGACCAACAGCATCAAAACTTGAATAAAGGTTACATATTTTTTTTTCGGTATCTACTTTCGATACTTTCATTTTTTCTATACCAGAAGTACCTAAACCTTTTTTCTTTTATACCAGTACCCATCCCTACTCGCGACTGAAAAATATACATTTCAATACAGAGTAGTCACAGAGTCCACCAGAAGTGTTTGACTTTACCACTAGTACAAGAAAGAAAAGTTGATCCAATAATAGATGATAAAACGCACTAATCTGAGTGAATTTGAAAATAAATATTTGAGATAGAAGCGCCATGTTTTGGATTCAGTTCAGCCTCACACCTCTATGCTGCTGCTGTCAAAGCTACATGAATAAAACATTCAGAAACACTGGTCAGAGGAACTGTCACTGAAAAAAACTGCGGCCATGAAAACAGTGTTCATCTGCACTCAGCTCTCATTTACCTCCAACATAAAAACACAGGACTGAGAGCGGAGGCAAGAGTTCAGAACCATTGTAAACGTCTCTGTAGAGTTACTTAGACTTATCCTTGACTGTTCTGAACTCATCCATAAAAGCACAACTCCGGGACTGAGATAAAATGTGAGCATTTTAGGATCTTTTGATGCAGAGAAGAAAATAGACGACAGTAAAGTTATCTTTGAGGGAAATAAAGATTAATACAAATTATAGTTATTGAATTGAGTCAATATCGTGATCTTCTTATCGAAATGTGTATCAAACTGTGACAAAAGTGAATTGTTGCATCCCTAATAAAAAGTGTGTCGGTGCATTCTTTTACTCATGTTACGTGATCCTTATAATAAAAGTTTAATAACAGCAGGAAAAAGGTGGCTCGCCCTCTACAGGTCGATGGAGTCCTTGCCTCAGGTCGAGGAGTTCAAGTATTGTGGTTTTGTTGACAAGTGATGGATGGAGTGTGAGACTGGCAAACAGATCGGAGCAGTTAACCAGGCAAAGGGCTATTAACCGTTTAAACAATAATATAGCAGTTAACCGATTAACCATGAACGTCCGAAGTGGATAGGGAATATCCAATGAACTGGAAAACATTTGGGACTTTCTTTCACAAAGATGAGTGTCTGTGGCCTCACCTTGCCTTCGGAACTCGTTTTTCACAGCCTCGACGCCTCCTTTCTTCTCGATGAAGTCGTAGATGGCTTTCGACATTTCTCTGTCTTTGAGCTGCGCTTCCGAGATCCCACACATATCAAACAGGTTCTTTAGCTCCGGGTCCAGGTTATTCAACTGAAAAAGATTTAAAAAAAAAATAAATGAAAATGTAAAATGCTAAGAAAAAACAAAACAAAACACCACACTGTGATCATATTGATTTAATGCATCGGTTTTATATAGCGCTTTTCTGGACACTCAAAGACGCTTTACATTGCATTATTCATTCACTCCATACTTGGTGGTGGTAAGCTACTACTGTAGCCACAGCTGCCCTGGGGTAGACTGACGGAAACGAGGCAACCAGTCTGCGCCATCGCCCCCCGACCACCACCAACCACTCACTCTCACTACATTCACTAGGCTTCCTGGTGTTACCAAACGGTCTCCCATCCAAGTACTGACCAGGCCCTTCCCTGCTTAGCTTCCAAGATCTGACGAGATTGGGCATAGCAAAGCATAGCTGTGAATAAACTACAGTCTTAGAGTGACCTCTGGTGGTCGTTGAGGAGAAGTGTGCATTTCCAATCAAAACAAAGTTAAATTTACACCAGTACATTTAGAAATACAAACACACATGGCCTGCACAAGTTGGAGATTACAGTAACATGTTTTTTTATGAACAAAACATAATTTGCCAGGCAGTTAAATATATTTGTGAATCTCCTACTCTATTTGAAATGACTAAAATTAGACCAGACAGGTATCAAGAGGAGGTAATGACCCTCTACAAGCTGCTGTGACGTCAGCTCTATGGGATTCTAGAATGTTTATTAAAAGAATCCGGCTCGTGTGGAGCATTAGTGGGTCTGCGGTTCGAGAGCCTGAGATGTTTTTGAACACGAGGGAACAACAGAGGCCTATTGTTGGTTACATCACAGCGGCCGCTCGGGTGTCTCCACTGTGTCAGAGCTGACGGTACTCACATCAAAACCGGTGTTCGGGTCCCATCCCACGTGGCCAATGTGTCTGCAGAGGCACAGGAGAGAGGCAGAGTTACAGAGGTGAAGTAATGAACAGCAAAATAATATGAATATTTATAACGACAGTACTTTCACTTTTTGGACTTAAAAGGTGCATTATTCAACTTTCTATGCAAAAAAAACAAAACTAAAAAATAGATATTTGTGCATATTTGACCTTGTAGTGATGGCTGATGTGTAGTCAGCATGGTGCCTTTACTTTTGATCACGGTTGTCTCTACAATGCTCCAGGATAAATTGTTTTGTAGGTTTCTTGTGTTAGGGTCCGTCAGCAGAGAAAACCTTCTTAACAATTGATCCTGGAGCATCCTAGAGATCACCCTGATGGAAAGTAAAGGCACCATGCTGACCCACTCATACAGCCTCTGGGTCACTACGAGGTCAAATACGCACAAACTGTTTTTTCCACATAAAAAGTTGCAAAATGCACCTTTAAGCTTAGTTTGGTGGCCACGAGTACCTAGCTGGAGTTTTAGCCCATTTTGCAAATTTTCAATTGCGGACTTCAATGTGAGCAATATCACGTTTCAATCATATTACATCATGGGATTGAACAACAATTCCCCCAAAAATACCCGATATTGCCACACAAAGCCACTCAGAAAGCAACTGTTGAGCAACTGCGCCCAGACGCCCACGTGCCCATGCTAAGCAGCCAGTCATACGTCAGCTCCTCAGACAGAGCCTCCATTGACACCAAGTGTTTACTGCTGCCATCCGCACAGTCCAATAGATCACAAGAACTTGCACTCTGCTCCTCTCACCTCCGAACCCCACCAAATCCCATCCCAAAAGATCTGTGCACCCAACAGTCTGTTATTTGTTTGCCAATGATCAATCTTCATGGACTTACTGGAAGTTGCTTGGCGTGCCGATGTCCGCTTTGGTCAGTTTCTTCTTCTTGCCTTTGGTTTTCTTGTCTTTCTGGTTGAGCACGCTGTGGCTGAGCATGTTGTTGAGGTGGTAGTGCTGGACTTGGGGCTGGTGATGGTGGGAGTTGTGGAAGCGCACGTTGTTGATCTCCGGGTTCTTGATGTCCACTGTGGCCATAGGCAGCGCCGGACCTACACACATGCAGTACAGTAACGCAGGGAGGGGAGAGAGCGGCGGCGGAGGAAAAGTGATTAACATTTTCTGTACTTGTTGTACTGGTTCAGTTGAGTTAAATCTGAGACATTGTTCGCGTCTTCGGGGAGGGCATGGGAAAGACCGCTGTATAAAAGGACAAAGGGCTATTGCGAGTTTATAGGAAAAGATCACATTGACACATCAGGTCAAAGCTTAGTCAAAGTTACAGCACACGAGGCTGCAGAAGGCTCAGTTGTTAGAGCATGCATGTGGAGAACACTTCAGCGTAGTGGGTTCAGGACTGCGCTCATCCTTTCATCTTTTGTGCTGAAATAGCAAAAAACAATCCTGGATAATATGTCCCAGTCCCAAGTCCATGCGGTTATTCGTTAAGATTTCTTGAGTTGTGCTGTTGTCTTAAATTTAAAGGATGTTTGTTTGTGACCGTCATCTACTGTATACTGGATTATTATTTTTTTCTCTCATACAAGAGGCTTCGTCTGTTTTAGGTTCCACTAGTCTGGAAACTGGATTTGCTTATGTGTCAGTCAGGACATTAGCCCGCCTGTTCTTATTCCATATACCTGTGTCTGACACTATGTTGATTGTAAACAACAAGACAGGGCTAAGCTGATTAATTAAAGATGTCAACTTTCCCCCTTAAACAGAAGAGAGTACGACAACAACGTATTCAAAAACAATCTTGTCCAGATGACAGACATGGAAAAGTGAGCGCTAAATGATAAAACACATCTGCTCCAACACCTACACTGTTTATGGTCACCACAGCAGTGGTTTTATTTATACTTGTGAAGGTTAAGCAGACACGCACACCGCAGAGAACTGAAAAGCGTGCATGATCCAAAAAACGGTGGTTGAAGGCGGCAAAAAGATCCGCACAGCTCGAATGCTCCCAGTCAATTTTATTTCGCACACCACGAAAGTGATGTTTTGGGCCACAAATCAGCTTATTTATACTTCCCAGTACCCTCTGCCGCGAGGGTATCACTCATCAGTTAGAAAGTGAATGACTAATTCTCTTATTTACAAGCAAGAAGGTCAAAACTACACATTTTTGCTTTAATTCCATTCAGATTATATTGAGCTACTGATGTGACAAATTGAATTTCCCTCATGGATCAATAAAGTGTGTCTAAGTCCACGGTGTGAGCCAGTCTAGGCCACTCCAGCCCGGCCCGCTGATCTTTGCAGAGGGCAATGGTATCAAATACTTGGCGCACTTGTCCGAGTGTCACATTTGATCCGTCTGCTCTGAGCGTTTAAAAGATTCATCTCAATATATTAACGTCCCCCCTCGTCGCTCTCCGCTGCTCGTCCCACCAGTTCTTCGTAATCTTAAACTGCAGAGGCGTCTGACAACATAAGCACTAATCCACAGATAATCCCAGCAGCATAAATCCCTGGTCTCCCCTGCGAATCACGAAACGAACTTCGCCTCAAATCTGAAGTCCCCCCACCCCCCCCAGCCCCTGAGGCCCGGGACGATGGGCGCCCTATTTCAAAATGCGTGGGATGGCCTGGTTGGGAAAGTGCTGGTCTATGTATGGCAAAACTTAGCAGAAAGTTACAAAGTAGAGCGAGCCAGAGACACGTTTAATGAAGGCTTCTGAAAGTCTATTAAGCTGATAGCAGATGTTGAGTTATCATTACACGAGATTATAACGGGGGTCCGCACGCGCTGATCGTGGGAAACGGCTGAACGCAGAAACTGAAGCTGAAATGGAAATCTGGTCAATTAGATTCTCGGAGCGGCAGATGGGTGTCAGAATGATACAAATACTACCAAAATGTTCTTTTTATGAGAAAATATAGCAGAACTGGTTCTTTTAAAGAGGGGGTATTATGCTTTTTTCAATCACATAGCACCAGTCTATAGCATACTACAATGATGACGTAACCTTCTGTTGGTCTGTATATGCAGTAAATTAAAACAACTGCCTTGAATAAAATTGCTCTCTCAAAATGGCTGTACTGAACGTCTTGAAATAGGCCTCTGTCTCTTTAAGAAGCTTTCCGACACGCCCCCTTCAGCACACTGCTGTGGCATTTAAACAACAACACTGTGCGGGGAGGGGGCTCTGCTGAGCTGAGGAGCAGTGGTTGGTGGCTTGGCTGGTGACGAAAGGTCCAGAGGCGTCTCCAGGAGGTGGGGGCGTTCCTAGGAGGACTGAGGCATAGCTACACCTAAAATGGCTGCCGTCTAAGTTTTTACTGATTACTCAAAAATATGTGAATGAGCCAAGGCAACACTCCAGGCATGTGTTTAATGAGGGAATGACATAATATGATATAAAGCTTGAAAAAGTCGATTTTACATAATACCCCCCCTTTAATAAATCACCATGTCCACTAATGATTGAAAATGATGCGGGCTCTGCCATTTCTCTGCAAGTACCGGTATGTCAAAAAACAAATTCTACTTTATCTTGCATTTACGTCTCAATTAAACCCGTTCGGATTTTGATTTCATTCGTACATATGGTAATGATGGGAGAAAGGAACTATATGCAGTGACAAGAAATGCTCAACATACTGTACATGATGCCAGAAAACTCAAAATCTGGATTATAGTCAACGGGATTACGGGGTTTCCTCTTGGTGTTTTAACAGGTGTTTGCTCTGTTAAAACACAATCATATCTTTCCTTTAGGGCTGAAACAACTAATCAATTATTGAAATAGTTTATTATATATATATATATATTTTAGTAATCGATTAATCGTTTTCTGGTTTGATGGAAAACGACTTTGTGTAAGGTACAGTGTTTTGTACATTATACATTTCATAAATGATCTGTCTGTAACAATTACCCAATCAGAAAGCAGAATTAACTCCACTCTTATTGTTGCCAGATCCAATAGTTTTAAACCAGTCTGGAAATAAACTTCCTCAATTCCAGCTTTGTGCAGTTCCAGTTCCAGTGCAGCCTCAAGTGGTTAAAGCTTAGAACTCTGGAGGTTCTTAGCTTTCAAATGACGAATGGCCTGTTCACAGAAACTTTGATCAAACTAAGTCCAGCTGTATTGACTTTTTCAAAGCGCTAAGCCTCCTACAAACATTCCTTTCATTTTACTCCAACAATTCTTCAAATCTTCGGAAAAATAACTTTCTTGCGCCTTTTACAGCCATTAATCGATTAATCGTAAAAATAACGGGCAGATTAGTCGATTACCAAAATACTCGTTAGTTGCAGCCCTACTTTCTTTAAAATCTTGCTGGTTGGCTGGATTGACATGCATGACTAATAAAACACTCTTTCTTTCACTCTTTCCGATGAGAAAATGCACAATAATGTCCTTGAAATTATTTCCTACCGCAGCCCTAACGCAAAACTGAAAACGCATCGCTCAAAACAACTGAACATAAACATGGCCGTGGGCTACTCTTTGGCATTTGAAGACACTGTTGAGTAAACCCCCCGCATGGACCCGGGTCTTTTGTTGATGGTGTTAGGACGCTGTGAGCAAACTCTTCGTGGACAAAGACACAGAAAAGTGAGAAGAATGAGGTCCCTCCCCGAGAGAGCGGCGCATCCAGAGCCTGCCGTCTCCAGTTTCAGCTCAAATGTCAGAAAGAGTTCACGGAGAAAGTTTACCCAACGACTTAACGCACACACTGTACAGGTTTGGCCGGCCCGTTGCTGGAATTTTTTGTTAAACTTGTGTCACTTTAGTCCTTGGGTGCTTTTTTTGTTTCAACTATTCCGGTGTGCTCCAATATGAAACATGCCTCTTGTAGTGATCTTAACCCAGGTGGAGGTTAAAAGATTAAAGAATTTCAGATCTCATTTCCTCTGTCCATCTGCAGTTCCTTAAAAAGTAATGTAAATTTCAAGTAAATATGACAGCTGTTTTGGTAATAATTTATAATAGCTAGTTATTTAATTTTTACACGACAAACAAAGAAGTGTGTCTGTTAATATTTCTTCCCACACAATGTGAATCTAACTCATTATTCAAATCAATAACAAGAATGCTTAGAGGTCAATTATCTTTTTCTTGGGGGGCATCTTCAGACAATCAAAACAACATCACCTGGAGCGGCGGCGAGGATTACAGATTAGGCCTGAAGTGAACCTCGCTGGGTTTAAAGGGAGCAGCGTGGAGCATGTGGTCTACATATGGAGCAGATGGACTTCCTGCTGACCAGATTAACCCACAACAACCATCTCTCTGCTGCTCGTGCCACAACAAGTGTGTTTCAGAGATACTTTGACCAGTGTGCAAGGCTATAATCACGATCCAGGTGTGCCGAGCGAAGCAGGGAATAGCCTTCCAAAAAAAAAAAAAAAAAAAGGCAAGGCAAGGGCAGAAGCGGTAATCTTCCACAGGAAGAAATAGAGCAGGGGAAATGCAATACTATGGATAAAGCTTTAACATACCATTTCTAGGATCACTCCTTTTCTCTGCAAAAGACAAATTACATCAATTATATAAAGCTGTTTTAGGAGAGATGAGTTTAAGGAAACTTCAGGGAGCAAAAGAAGCCAGAGACCAGAAATGGTGTGTTAGAGCAGGATTAGTGAAGCACCCAAAGCGGTTTTTTTAATGAGGTATAAATCAGGTATAAAGGTTGCTTTAAAAATGAAAAAAAAAAAGGGTCTCATAAAAATAGCTGAAAAGTGCTTGTGTTAAGTAATAGCAGAATTAATGTGAGATGAAGAAAAGGGTGGATTTGGGAGTCCAACATTAGAAGCGTACCCGTTTTCCTCTGTCTGCGATTGAGGAGGTCATTGATGGCGGCTCGAAACCTCTTCGCCTCTTCTTCACTGGCAAAGTTCAGGCCGATCTGACTGGTCTGTAAATGCACAGGGGGGGGGGAAAAAGAAAGTTAGTAACAATGTTGATGGGAGAACTTTACATTTCATCTAGTTTGTGTTTAGCCGTCAGCAAAATACTCACATCTCCTGCAAATGTGATAAAGTAGGACCTGGGGCAGCTTATTAAGAAGTTGTGGTAGAGCTCCTGTTCGTACATGGTTTTTCCTTCCTGGGGATTGAATAAACAAATAAAAATAAATCAATGTAATAGTAATATATACGGTCATGATATTATTAACTCATTTTTGTTACACAAGATGTTGTTGTGAGCAATTTAAACAAAGTTTGTTCAATAAACAGAAGTCAGCATGTGGTTGATGTAGAGCAGTCACTGAGTTGCTGAGCAGCAGTTGGGCCTGAGGAAGAGGGAGCTGCTCATTAAAGCACACGTAGCTCTCGCCGTCATGACATGGTGCTGGGGTTGTGAACATAAAGGTAGCACAAAAAAGGACCCTTACACATTTTATTTATGGGTAAAAATATGTGGGTTCGATATTTACTATATTGTAGTAGTCCACACCGGATACTCAAGACCTCTGTATACCGAGACACAAGCACCTCCAGACACATTTATTTACACATCAGCCCCACATAGGGCCACACAGTATTGAAAAAAATATTGCAAAACTGATAATTGCGATATTTCTCATTCACCTAAAGAAATGCCCTGCATATTCAGTAAAGTTAATCAACATAATAAGAATGTTAAAAATACTTTTCATTGTTGATTAGGCAGAGACGGTGCTGACTGTTATACCAATTACTTACTGTAATTTTATTCAAATTACATTATGTGTAAGTTTGTGAAATAGAAAAAGTGCCAAGAATATCTCCAAGAAATCGCTTTACAAAAGTCAACAATCTCTTGCTTTCCTGGTGTAATATGTAAATAATTACAGCAGTGCTTTGTCGAAATATTAACATTCAATTCACCAACATGAACGACAAGCATCCAACCACAATGTGCTTAGCAGTAAACATGACTTCAGGCTTTTGCCACAACTAGCATATACTTTGACAGGTTTTAAACAAGTGTGTAACTTCATTTCCTCATGAGTCTAAAAAGACTCTCTGAATGTGAGCTGTTTTCTGGTACTTTCTCACCAATTTACTCACAGCTCTGATTCTATAGTCCATTCAGCTTACTGTCCATGAGTCTGTTCTTTTGTTGTTCAGCTCTAGCCCCATCTCTTTCTGTCCACCCCTGGATCACTGTGACTGACAGTGAGGTTTATAAAATTTGAGCACTCAAGCACTCAAATCCAAGCGCAGACTCGAGTTGGACAACACAGCACTAAACAGGTTCTGAAAAGTGATTTTTGTCTGAGCTTAGCCGTTCATATTACGGTTTTCTCTAAAATCTTAATGGCCCTGGATGGGGTCAAAGTTGCAGAGTGCTCTGGATCTTAATTATAGGACATAAACTACAAAACTAAATGCAATACGTGTAAAACAACAGTAGCACAAAGTACACATCATAATTACGCCTGCAGCCCATCACACTAAACACTATAAGCCTATTATATTATCAGAAAACTAACAGTATAGTGCAGCCTTTTAGCCCACGCACTAGCCGTCTGAATCCTTTCCACTCAGCTCCGTCTCAGGCACCCACCTTGATGTCGAACACTCTGATGAAGTAGGACCTCTGGGGGTTGTCTTTGACCAGACAGGCCACTCCGCAGCACCTCTTCAGCCACGTGCAGCTGCGATCCGCCGCATAGACCTGGACCACGGCCGAGCACAGAGACTGCAACGGACAAAAGAGGAAGACACTGAGCGGACGCTGCTTCGTCAGCACAAGTGAGAGGTTTTATGTGCGGAGAGGTAACCAGGCCTGCAAACATCATTAATTTGCATTTATTGAAAGGGTGTATGTGGTCGTGACTCGTGACTATGTAGATTCTATCCAACTAATGACCCGTGTCGGCATAGGGGTGATAGATGGAATAAATTACAACTTTATCTTATCCTTATCTGCCACCTTTCAAACTGACCACTATGGGGGTCAATTTTTCACCATTTACAGAAGCGATGCAAATATATGTAAATACCAACAACCACATTTTTGTTTTTTGCATTTGGATGTTTTCACCCCAGAACTGTGCAATAACTTCAGCTCTCTCTCTTGCATCTCTCCAGCTGTTCCCAACACATCTGCAAACTTGTTAAAGCCCTTTCCACACATTCAGCTGCACGTGTGTCAAAAGAAAACAGAATCCCACGAAACCTGCCTTGATAGAGATCACGTCGGTCACCTAAAAGTCTGCACAAAAGGCCAAACACAATGAACAAAACGAAGCCTGTTGCAATATGATTAGGTTACAGTCTCATTTTAACGAAGCTGTGTTAGTTTACAATGCATGACTAGGCTTTTTCTTTAATGAAGGGGGATTACCGGCAACACAAGACAATGAAAAGTGGGCTATACCAGAGAAACAAGAGAGAAATGTTATACTTCTGTGGTAAACTGTATAAAGACACTGCCAGTAAATTGATCAAGGAAAAGCAGTTTTATATCAAGACGGGGGTTTTATGACCCAGTTAGGCAAGCTTTCCCAATTTAAATCTATTCTTAGATTCTTAATTTGCCGTGTTATTTAGCGGCACAGTTTTTGGTGCGTTCACATGACATCGGATGGTTGAGCTCAAGCCTGTGCCAACGTCTTACTCGACTTTGTAAAGCCCTTACTGCGACGGAAAACTCCTGGCCCTGGATGACAAACAGATCCAAACAGATTTTAAGTGGGAATTTTGAAACCGAGGGATGGCATATGGGAGTAGCCTGCGCATTCACAAATTTATAATCCAGATGGCTTTGGCAACAGTCATTCAGCTGGGTTAGAAAAATTACTGACGCACATGTCAATATTTAGCCTTTATTACATTTTACACTGCACATCAGACACAGAGGCTAAATGAAAATGGTTACAATTCTCACAGGCTTTAATGTTTTTCTTACTTAAGTTTACTGACATGATATAGGTGGAAACTAATCATAGTTTTATCCTGGTGAAGTGGTAATATTAGGGAGAAAAGTTGACATTTTGAATAAAGTTTTGAATAAAATGTGCAAGTTAAAGCAGAACTAAGCAACTCATGCCCCTAGAGGTCATAAGTGCCACTGCAGGTATTGTAGCATGTTGCGGTTTTTTACTCATTAATTGTCCGTGAGAGTAAATACTATGCAGACAGAAAAGACAAAGGGAGAGAGGGATATTGTACATCCAATTACACAAGAGATCATTTTTTTCACTCAAACTTGGATGTAAATACTGTTTAATTGACGCTAGCCCGCAGTTAGCTTGGCTCGTTAGCCTGTTAGCTTCTTCTTCATGATTCTATTAGTGTGTATTACGCTTCCGACCCAGTGCAGGGAAAGTTGCAAGGTTGGTTTTCTGGCCAGAGACACCGGGGGAGATGAAAGAGCCCCAATCATCACATTAAGAAGAAGAAACTTTATTTATATAGCACCTTAACACTTACATTACCCCCAGCGGGGCTACGAAAAGGATTTATTAAGGTAAACAAGTTACTTAGTACTGCTTTAAAAGAGGGTAAATTTTACATTTCATTGGGCTGCTACTCACTCATGGCCCTGAAGTACAGTACACAATTATTTTTAACTAAATTTGTCAACAACAGCTACGCAGTCAAGTGAATTTAGAAGAATAATAGACAGTATATTACAATAGTATAGAACAATATCAACTACTAGGCCAATTATTTTCACTGTGCGCACTTTCCCCCCTCCAAATCCTCTTCTTTTCCAAAAACCTAACCTTGATAGGAGCTGGGCAGGATGTAGCTGCAACACTCAGCACTATCTGCTCCACAACTTGCCTGCTCCGATCTTTTGGTCTTTTTTTTTTACTGAGGTCAGACTGACTGTTGGCAATCCTCTCCCTTTTTGTGCAGCGCAGAGTCATTCTTACCTCCACACAGCGAGGAAAAAGCAGAAAAGAGGAAACGCCAGCGGGCCCATCGTTTCCTTGTCTGAGATTTACGAGAGGAGGTCAGAGGTGTACCGGGACGACACTTACCGGCATCACACAGGAAAGGTCTTCAGTTTGCGCGTTAAAAAATGCCCTATGAGGGCTTTTAGGACTCGCACTGAGGTAAAGTACAGCAACATTTTAAAACAGGTAGGAAGGTTTTATGTTGAAGCGAAGCACCCGGTAGAAAATCTCTTTGGTCCATTTCTTCATCTCTGAAATGTCAACGTACCACTTTCCAATTGTCAATATCCCACTAACAATAACACTCATTAATCCAAAAAAGCATGCCCTGTCCAAAAATATGCTGATACTTTTTCATCCCAGGCAGTTTCACCATCCTATACCCTTCATCCATTCTCTCGAACAGATATTGATGTCAAATATTATGAGGACTTGTATCAAATCCTCCTTTGTGCTCCTCCTTGGCCTCTTTTGCCTTTCAAGATTTCGAATTTTAAGATTTCATTATTCAATGCTGGAGGAAATGGGTTAGAAGTAGTTTACGCAAAATGGAAAAGATTTGTACTGCGTTCAAGAAAAAGTGTTAACTCCGTAAACTTTATATTACACCTATGAACAATATTAATCTAAGCTACAACAGCTACTACTGTTTAACAATCTTTATAAGTAGATTGCTGTGGGATGTACTTTTGAGTAAACAATGGATTCCAGAGAGGGTATGTTGCATATTCCACATTGGGATCTGTTATCACATGGCCACTATGCCTTGCTGTGCACAACTATAACAAGTTACCACGTTATTCATATGCGCACTATGTTGTCAATGGTTGGATACAGCAATTAATACAAGGGCTAGATCGGAATGTGTTAACTATTAGTGATGCGCTGTAGAGAAGTAACAAGGTCAATGCATTACAATGTGAATTCCAAAGGTTGTTTTAGTGAGTTTTGGATGCTTGCACAGAGGCAAAGCGATGCACAGGCAGACTAACGCATAAACGTGAATTTCATTGAATGCACCTGCGTTTAAAGCCCAACTGCAGGTGGTAAACAAACTTACAGCGCATTTCCTGCCCAGGTAGCCGAACAGACACTCGTTCTCCTGCGGAGTGAGCAGGATGGAGCCCACGTTCACTGCCCTGCGATGCGGAGGGTGGCTGTTCATGGTTTCACCCGAGAGTCTTCCAAATCCTAAACTCAAGACGGTGCACTTCCTCCCCGGGCGGGCTCAGCAAACACCACCAATTAGACAAAATCCATGCGGGCTGCAGCAGTCTCTTCTTCGGCCTGCGACCCGATCATCTCCCCTCCCTTCGCTGTGGAGGGCGGAGGGGGCAAGGGGTCTTATCCGTGCGTGCTCCTGCTCGGAAACTGTCCTTCAATGTCCCTGCAAATGGAGAACTGTAATATTGCAACGTTTTGAATCTCACTAGAAGGATATCCTTCCAACTTTCATTAGGAAACTCCAGTAGCTGCAGTAGCTATGCGTATTCCAACATGGCAGCGGGGCGGAAGAAGCCAATTTAAAACCAGGCGAGAGGGGGATTCGTGACACAAACTCTGGGAATGTTCGGAAATTTCCGAGAGAATATTTGCAAGTAGCCCAAAGATGTTTATTATTTGCTATGCAATATAATGTGCTCAAACACAAAATTGCAAATACATTTCAGTTTTGTTGAATAACGTGAAAGTAAATTCCCGTTGCTATGGGAAAATGGTTCGGCCCGAATGGAATGCGGCTCTGCGGAGGGAGGGGCGGGGCTGCGGAGCGTGACGTGCAAAGAGGCGGTGTCAGTAACGTAACTTTCAAAAAAGAAACGAAAACGTTTGCTATACTGAATATTTTCTTTATTTTTTGTATACATTGTTGGCCAAATTGAACTACTGACATTTTACAAACTTTTATTTCTCTCTTTAAAAAAAAAAGACAGCACAGTGTTCTAAAGGGCTATAATATTATATTGAGTTAAAATTATTTTGTTTTTGAGGAAATGTTTGGTCTTGTACAGAGAGATCATGGACACGATCATTTTTGTAATTCATACATTTTCTTTTTAGATACAACTTGTGAAAATGTAATCCTTTTAATAGGAAAAACTGGCTCCTGCCCCCTACCTGGTCCTGTGACATCATCACATTCTAGAACCTGCAACCCAGTAATATTTGAAATTCAATATATTGAGGCAGGAAAATAGCATGATAAATGATATTATTGAGAACCACTTGATGCCACTGAAAGCAACTTAAAATCAGTAATAGCTTGTTATAAAAGTATATACTATATCCTTTATAACACACGAGTTGCAATTAACATGACACTCAATGAAAGGCAATTTACTTGAGTAGAATTGTTCAAATATTATAAAAGAAAAGAATGAAAAAGAAAGAAAGAATGTAAATAAACATACAAGATGATAATTATGATATTATTAGTCTTGTATTGACAGCTAAAAATATATTGTTCTTCTGCAATTTACAATAAGATACGATACAGTAGTTATTGTGACAAGCCACTTGTATTTGGGTTATAAAACTACATGGACTTGTCCTTGTTAAAAATGCATGCTTTTATGGAAGAAAAAAACTTTGCGGGAGCAAATTATGAACAAAAACATGTAGCTTGTGTTTATAGTCAACTGCTGCTTTTTTGTAACTTTTGATCTAGTTTTGACTTGAAGAGATTTGTCCTTGTTACTCATCTCTCTGCTGACTAATTTAGGCTCACACACTCTGTTACTAAAATAGACACAGGTAGCCTATTGTAGAGATGCACTGGTGACAGATGGACTTCGTGCTGGTCCCGTCTTAATCTGGAGACCACCTGCCCACTCCGCTCTGTTTATCAAAGAATGGGCCAAAGCCACAGGGGGCTTAAAAAGGGCTATAGTCCAAAAGCCAAAACAAACAGGCTGGATTCTATAATAAATTAGTCTTATATCATTTGACAGCAAACATTTAGACAAATTATTATTAGGCCCGAGAGCCTGACAGGGTCCGGGCCTGTTGTTATTGTACAGGCAGTGCGCGGAGCGCACTGACGAAAGACGTGCGCGTAGCGCACGTCCTAAAAGAGCGCGGAGCGCTCAAGAAACAGAGCGCGGAGCGCTCCCATGCATTACACAGTAATAACGACACTCCCGGCACCACGACCTGTCCGGTGATGTAAGCGTGTGCCGCGAAAGCGGCACATTTGTTGCTGCTCGAATAAAAAAAGGTGAAAACCACAGGCAAGGCGCAACATGGACAAGAAAGCAGTCGATGACGAGCGCAACGCGCTCGTCATCGACCATGGCCACTCACCAGCACTCAAAACACTGTTAGAGTGACTCAGGGCATCGAGACCTATCCGATAATATAGGTCTTTGCCGCGAAAGCGGCATATTTGCTTCTGCTCGCACAAAAATACGAAAAAAAAACCCATTGGGAAATATTGAGAAAGAAGAGGTAAAATACGAGCGCAACGCGCTCGTATTTGACAATAAACCCCACGGTTGGATTACTGGACGTGAGACCTTCCGAATATATAAATATGCGCCGCCGAAGCGGCGCTATATTGTTATTGTACGGGTTTTTCTTATTCTTATTATATTTTTCTTCTATCCGTGTTTTTTGGAATAACTCGACGAGTCGTCGACGAAAACTCCCCATTTTTGCCCAAATTCAAAATCACGGCGATACACAGTGTCAATAAGTTTCATTCAAAAATTCCAAAAAATGGCGCGCCAGCGCCCCCTGGAAAATCAAGATTACATTGCGCCTATGGAGATGCCCAAAAATTTTAGTTCGTCGTAGACGAAAAAAATTCGGCACAGTGATTGGTCACATGAAGCCAAACAAAAAAACATATTACGCGGTTGCTAGGCAACCATCAGGAGGGCGGCCATATTGGCCAGAAGAGCGATCTGGCGCCGTAGGCGCCATTTCGTGCCCTCGCATTTGAACGAACTCCTCCTAGGGCGTTGAACGCAGCGACTCCCCGTTCGCTCCAGATCATCTACACAAGTGGGACATCAAAAGTTATTAAAAACTTTCTAATAGGATTAACGGTGTTGTCATGGCAACGCCATGAATTCGGCGTCCATTTTCCGCGCTCGCCACCGCGTTCAAAGACTCGTAACTCGCACATACTGTGGCCGATTTGAACGAAACTTGAATCGTTGGTTGAGTCCTCGACCCCGGATGTTGTGATATAGGAAATTTGAAATGGGTGCGATAGCGCCCCCTGCAGAGCACCAAATAAAAATGAATGAGGAAAAAAATTGAACTTGTCGTAGACAAACGAAATTTGGCACAGACATCCGTCATGTGACCCCGAACAAAAAGTCATTGAGGCCACGCCCCTTTTCCCACCGTGTTGCCATGGCAACGACCCAATGTCAACTTTGGCGCAGCCAAACCAAAAGTGGTACACGCGTGCGTCATGACTGTCCGAACAAAAAGTACATTACATGGTTGCTAGGCAACCAACAGGAGGTCGGCCATTTGGGAAAAATCGAGTGACCTGGCGCCGAAGGCGCCATTTCTTGTCTTTGCTCTTTTATAACATTATAACCAGGTAGGGCGCGGCAGCGCCTCCCGGTTATGGGCGGCGTGCGGCCACCGGCGTCAACCGGCCAAACGAAACCCTCGAGGGCCTCTAAATGCCGCTTGCGGCTTTAATTATTATTATTATTATTATTATCATTATTATTATTGTCAACCGTATCCCAGAGACAGTAACTATCTTCAAATGATCAAAGCAGCACCAGAGTGGTAAGCGAGTCTGGATTTAAACCAAGAGGTTGTGGGTTCAATTCTTGAAGGTTAATTCCCACTATCCGTCTCTCTGGTTTTCCAGGACATGCAAGTGTTTATTGGTGAACCAAAAATTCCCAACATAAGGAGTTGGTGTAGTCAAGCTTCTGAATAAAGATAATTAATAAACATAATGTTTAAGGTATACCCTGCCTAAGGCCCAGAGCTTTGACCAGCCACAGTTAAAAACAGTAAGCTGTAAGGAACAAGTTCAATGCCAAGAACCATGCACTCAAAAAGAAAAGGGGTGTTCTATTGTAATAAGGACATTGTCCAGCAGATGGCAGCAGATTTGAAGATACGGCTGGATGTTCCACTTCTTACTTGAGCCAAACAGTTCTGACTAAACTATAGACATTGTTTAGAAAACATGTTTTCCATGTAATAGCCTATGCTGTGAAGATTCCACTCTTTTTAAACCAATAGAGCAAAGCTACAGTGTTCAAAGATTTGTACTAATTCGATTAAGTGAGGCATCAGACAGGCGTGGATCAATAAAAACTGGTTTCCCGTTATTAAACCTCACACATTTCTGTTCAGATCAATGCTCTTTTGAGCTGCTACGTGTCTGCTTGAAAGAGCTACAGTCAAGCAAAGTGTTTGCAATAGATAGTGGACCTCAAGTCTAATGTGGTCCTCAAAGCTTTTCCATTAAAGGCACACTACGAAACATTTTGGATTACATTGTTGCCAATGTAAAGGTTAAGCAGACACGCACATCACAAAAAACTGAAAAGCGTGCAGGATCCAAAGAACTGTAAATTATAAAAGCAAAATGGTCCACACAGCTTGTATGCTCCCAATCATTTTTTATTTCGTGCACCATGAAAGTGACGTTTTGGGCCACAAGTCAGCCCTTCATCAGACATGTCTGAGTCATCATGTCTGATGGGATGCAGCCAGAAAGCACTGTGACGACGGACAAGAAACCCTTGTCCACCGCCACTCTGACAAAGCAAAGAGCTGGACAAGAATTCGGGAAAGTTCGTCCCAGTATTTCTGGACGTTTCGGGCCTCAAGTCAGCCCTTCATCAGACATGTCTGAGTCATCATGTCTGATGAAGGGCTGACTTGAGGCCCGAAACATCACTTTCGTACAAGCTGTGTGGACCTTTTTGCTTTTTCAATTTACATTGTTGCCAGCAATACAAAACATGCTCCTTTGACCAGCTACAGAAAATGTTATTTTGCAGTGAGTTATCTAAGAATGGATTTGAATGAGGACCTAACCTGTTTAAATCTCATATTTGGCTTTAGTCAACAACTCTGGAGACGAGCCGGGGAAGTTCAATCTCCCAGTGAAGTTACAGTCAGTTCTGAGGAAAGGTGAGTCGCTTACAGCAAACCAAAACAAACAAACAAACAAACACCAAACAGCTAATGTAACGGCACTAAAGCTTGAATATACAGTAGGAGGAAAAAGTGAGTAAATTGGTCATAAAATGTAGTCTGATCTTTATTAAAATCACAAGAATGAGTAAACAGTGTCTGCTTCAACTAATTCCACCCAAACAATGGTCTAAGATTCATCCTGATCGTTGTGAGCGTCTAATCTGCAACTACAGAAAAGCAGTTATTGCTGCAAAACAAGGGTCAGCCAGCTATTTAATACAAGGGTTCACTTACTTATTCCACGATGTTGTGAATGTCTCTAGTCTTTCTGCAAAATATCTCGATAAACTTGTGAATTAATTTTTCTATTGATGATAACAGGTTGTCCAGGCCCGGAGGCAACAAAGCCCTATCCCCACTGTGAAGTATGGTGCAGGGAGCATCATGGTGTGGGGCTGCTTTGCAGGGCCTGGACAACATGCAGTCATAAAAAAATAAAAATAAAATAAATAAATAAATAAATCAGCCTGACCCTTTTGTCCTTTTTCCTTAGCTCTGTGTAGCAACAGGTTGTCCCACCTCGTCCTATCAGTGATGTTTCTACAGCTGTGAACCTTTGCAAAGTTACACAAACTTCAAGAAGAACACTACAAATGAACTTTAGACATCTTAATTCCAATTGTTTCTTTGGTGGAACAGCATGGTGCTATCTAAATCCTAAGTGTGGGAAACGCAGCAGTAAATCTGCACAGGTGTCAGTCTGACTCTTGCATAAATGAACTGCTCAAGTGTGCAGAGCTTGTGCAGAGGTGGGACTGGTTCATATCCGTTAGATAGATATTTGAACAGCTGCAGTAAAAGTCCACATCCTTCTTAGGCTAACACAGATATCTTAAAGACGTTATCTGTGAGATCAAACATCTGGAAAAACGAACATATGTGCCTTTATTTGCAGTAAAATCCCAGCAATAAGGAGTTTGGATAGGATAGGATTAGTTTGGACTGTATGTGCACATAGCCTACAGTAGGGGCAACCTTTCACGCCAAATATCACTACATATAATATTTGACCTTCGACACGCCACTAGGCCTAGATCAAGAGCAAATCAGTATAAAACCGTGTCAAAGCATGGTCGAAAATATTACCTATTTATATATTTTTACTTTGAAGGGTAATTGAGGGTAATTTTGGTGAAGTGTCTTGCCCAGAGACATAACAATAGTCTGTTCTGGGAATGGAATGAACGTCAGTAACCATTCAAACGGGGCTTGCTGAGGAAGATAATATGCGACCAAGTTAGGTCCAGTTAATGAGCGGGTTCACACAAGGAGGGGCCACAGCAACGACAATAACGCTCACGGCGACACTGACAGTCCCCATGAGACAGAGAGGAACTTTCAACACCCTCCAAAAGAAGAACTAAAGGTAGGAAAAAAGTATTTATTTGTCAAGTAAATATGTATAGCAAACAACAATTGAATTTGATTTTTGGTCTGCAGCAGAAATAATAGTTGCAGGCCACAACATATTGAAACAACATTAATTCAGTACATGTGACAAATCTTCTCCATTTGGTGCTAACGGCTTTTGCATGAATCGGCAGGAAAAAGAAGACAGGCTTGTTTAATGAACAAAAAATGTGCGCGTGAAATGGGCTCGGTCTGTGCAGCAGGGAACTGTCTGAGTCTTAATCAAGTCCAATCACATCTGGAAACAGCTGCAGAAACCACAGCCTCAAACTCGACACCAGGACTGGAAACCAGAGTGAGTGGGAGGGAATAGGTTCAGAGTAAAGGAAATGAAAGGACATTTTATAGAGCTCATTGATAATATCATGGCCATGAACTTAAATCATATTTTGTATCCGGATATTTTAATAACAGTTTTGTTCTCATGAGCTACGTTTAAAACAATGAAAGAGGAAGCGGGTAAATTCAATTGTTATTGGGTCCAAACTAATTCCTAACTTTTCCTAACACTTTCCTGACATCCAAATTCGTCACAGGGAATTTGATCAGTTTTTCTATAACTTGGTGGGTCAATTTTCAGTGTCACTGTCACCATTTACATACAATATAAGGAGGACTAATCTGTCCCAAGAGTGCAAAGGATTGGTGGCAAAAAGTCTTTTAATATAGCAGGTCCAGACTTAATTAAGACATTATAAAGGTAAAACCCCGTGATCCCCTTCCTGACCTGGTAACATTTATATGCTCCTTTCCCGTAAACATAAACAACTGCACGACGAGAATCCTGACCCTAACAGTGTGACTCAGATCGCATAAGATTGTCTCGATGTGTGGTTCTAGTTTGAAGGCAGTCCCTTTAGTGACGGTGGATTAATGCTGCATCATTAACTGCTAATTTGTGGCTGAGTTCAAATTTTCCGCGCCGCACTGTCCAAACCGCTCATGAATCAGTGCGCGGAGGATATAAACATCTAAAAACCCTGGACAAGTTTACGACCTTTTGGACGCGGCAGGAGATTTTCACACAAGTCGAGCCAATTATTAGATTTGATTGATGGATGGTGGCTTTAAAGCATTTTGGATTTTGAAGGGTTCGAGATCAGTCACAAAGATGAACGGAGTGTCAGAGCTGGGGCCAGGCCATATGTCTGTGAAACGTCAAAGAATAGTGTTGCAACTTCACAGAACTAATATTTATGGCAGTCCATGTTCAATGCTCACGTTTCTTCTATGCACAGCAGGCGGGTGGTGACATCTGATCCTAAGTCCTTATCTGCAGATTGTTAAAAATAAGGGGGGAAGGGAGTCTTATTTGTATAGCGCTTTTTATATGACACAAGTCACACCCAAAGTGCTTCACACATGAAAGGGAGGGGGGTCATTCACTCCATGCTGAATATTTTCTCATCTGAACAATACATGCAAAAGGATGTAACATTTAACAAATATATCTAGGTAATCTCTCAATTGTAAAGGAGTTCTTCATCTTAGGCAAAGACTCGTGAGTCATCATCTGTACTCTGCAGTTGAAGTGTAGAGCATTTCACCTCTCATCCAAGATGCTTCGCCAGCGACACTAAAAAATTCTGTTCACATACGGACTAAATAAAGAGAGGTTTTACCTTATCATAGTTACACCCCTCTTCATTCAAAGGCTACTCTCAACATGTCGACAAACAACCGTTGTATTTCAGTGAGCAGACAGAGCACTGTGGTTTGTTCTATTCATTGCGAAGAAGAGGAATGCAAAGAGCTTTATATTGGAGAAACTAAACAACAACTCCAGAGGAGAGTTTACCAACATTGCAGAGACCCAGCGGCTCTCAGTCTGCAGTCCATCTCCACCTCCAACCACTCCTTTGGTGACAGTCAAGTTACAATTTGAACTAAATACAGAAAACGGTTTGTAAGAGGGGTCAAAGAAGCATTTTATTTGTAAAGAAACAATCAACAGGAACGGGGACTCAGATGCAGGGATGATCTCTGTGTGTTTCACTGACGCTGAAACTCACTTAACTACAAAGGTTGATAAGACAAGTTAAACCTTCTCCCTGTGGTCTTTATTTAGTGTTAAAATTCTTTAGTGTCACTGACGAAGCGTCTTGGAGAGGAGGCGAAACGTCCTACACTTCAGCTGCAGAGTACAGAGGATGACTCAAGAATCTTTGTCTAAGTTGAACAAATATAGTACATTTGTGATGGCCCATCTTCCCCTGTGTCGTCACACGGAAGCCTTTAGCGAGCTCTCCTAAGTGTCTCCTGGTTGTGCTGTGTGAGTTTGGCCCTGTTTCAGTATCTGGGGGGGTCTTTCTTGTGGTCTGGACCTCAGTCTCCTCACAGTCTCCAGACCTGCTGTGGTTTTAGAGACTGGCCGGAGAGGCTTCACCACACTCTGTTTATGTTGGAACTACATCACCACCAGGAAAACCAGCAGGCTCATGTTGTTATGAAACAGGAAGAGCTGAGAGAAATGGGTGAAGGAAATGCAAAAATGTAGTTCATCCAAGCTCCTACATTTGGCAGAGCAGTTCATTTGTTGATGTTGTTGCCATGCACAACCACGAGTGACATGAGAACATTGTGTTATTTCCCTTCATTCATGTCTATAATGATTGCATTAATGAATTTCACTTAGCCTCAAAGTCACCATGTACTTCTAGAAACACAAGATGAACAAAAAGATTTACTGCCTGAGGCAGCGTCCAGGGATTTCCTGGCTCTGATCTGGTTACATACCGCACACAGTGGCATGGCGGGAGATTTTCCACGGCGTCCTTGGAGGCAACCTCAGAGATCATGGTTCCCCCTCGAGCTGTCTTACAATGTCTTTCTCTCAACTCTGGAAAATGGAAATACGAATTGGTTACATATGAGATGGCGCCGCAAAGACAAGGCTCGGTGTTTGACGGAGGTCTATGGCATGAAGAGGTGCAGTTTTGGACGATTGATAAAGAAGAAAGTCAAGTGGAAGCAGTGCAGTGGCGCCGTAGCTTTTGCGGTTTGGGACTTCGGGGAAATCGCACACGCATGCATAATATCAACATCTGTTAATCAAAAGCATGTGACAGACTTCTGGAGGCATATTCTCTCTGGTTCATGGTTATAGGCAGATAGTTTATCAATGTCATGCCACAAAGGAACATGACGTAATCTCTAAAAACCTCAGTGGTTGCTTCCTTTATTCAATGGCTTTGGAAAATCAGCAAACAAAGCTTTCTAAGATCAGAGAAGAAGCTATAATTTAGAAACCTCTTTTGCAGGAATGTCCAAACTTTTTCACTGAAACTGTTGTGGAAAAATGTAAGACTTTTAAATGGGACAAAACAAAAAACGTTTTTCAACAAAAAGACAAAACTCTACTAGTACTGCATGGTACTTAAACAAACTAGCTACATTAATTATAAAAAGTCTATTTTACACATTTTGTTCAAAATGTCAATTGTGAATGTGTGACTTTTGTGTGATTATTGAGATTATTATGGTAGACCAGCAGGAAATCTGAGAACCCCAAAGATTTGACAAGAGGGCAGCATTTGGCCGGGTCACATGGACACTCCAGCTTTAATGTATTAGATGTGAAGTTGCAGCAGACAGTTGTGATGGTAATTTCCAGTTTCAATTTACACTGTGGGTATTTGATGCAGGAAGGGCATATGGTGTTGCCAAACATCGGAAAAATAAGAATGAAAGGAAAATGTAGAGTGCAACTGCACAATGTAAATAAGAACATTAATACATCAAAATAAAATATGAATAAAACACAAAACGCCAACCCCAGATTATTGCAAAACACATCAGATACTTCAAATGCATCTCACATTTGATCTTTGGGAACAGAAGTGAAATAAAGAAGTACAAATTGTTGTGATTGACTTAGTTATTGTATTGTTTGTCTAAATTCATTGAATTTAGATAATGAATTCATTGTTCATTATCTATTGGTTTTCATCAAAAATTTCTTTTTATTTTACATTTAAAAAAATGCAAACACAGGCTGAATACTTACTATAATTAAACAAATACATGTAACGATCATTTCAAACCCATTGATTTTTTATATAACTTTTTATATAAAGGTTGTTTGAACAGCCTTTGGAGGCCCCCCTGAAGTGCCTCTCTGAGGCCCCCCAGGGGTCCCCGGACTCCACTTTGGGAACGACTGGTCTAAACCATCAAATTAAAACAAGTGAAAAATTTAATATATTCAGAAGTTTACTTTGTATACTGCTTTCTTAATGGTAAAGTAGTTCATATGAAGTATTTACCAATCATTTAGTGTGTAATAGCCTAATTCCTATGCTGGAAATAAGCAGCAGTTTGCTTATTATTATGGTCATTGAACATGAAGGTGCATGCAGTATATAACCTATTTACATTTTACTTCTATTTACATTAACCATACAGTATGTGATGTTTGTCATCACTGCTGCCCTGGTTTACTGTAAACCTCTCCTGCCCCTCAAACCATTTGTTGTGTTCTGGAATCTGGAGCATTCACTTCACGCTGTGTGTGCTGACCCTGTGTTGTTGATTATTTGCGCTCAATGAAGCTCATAATGTGTTTATTCTTTCTTTCCATCCAGCTAGAGCTGCATAATTGCCCCATGTCTACCCTCCGGACATGGCGTCCAAAGGGCTCCCCCTGGTGGTGGTTCTGGCTATCTTGGTTTGCCGTGGAATGAAGATAGAAGTTTGGGGAGACCAGTCTAAGTCAGGACGTGCTCCCTTGATCCCTCACAGGCCTTTTGTTGTCGTCTGGAATGCCCCCACCGAATCCTGCCGACTAAGATTTAAAGTCGACTTAGATTTGAGCGTTTTGACATCGTGGCCAATCTTAACGAGACGCTGAGCGGCCCAAATGTTACTATTTTTTATCACGGCCACTTGGGATACTACCCTTACTATTCCAACTCTGGTATACCCATCCATGGTGGTCTTCCCCAAAACCAAAGCATCACCAAACATCTCAGCAAAGCTAGGGCTGATATCGACAAGATGATCCCGCCTAAAGATTTCAGAGGACTTGGTGTCATCGACTGGGAAAACTGGCGACCACAATGGGTTCGCAATTGGGGAGCTAAAGATATATACCGTAACAAATCTAAGGAGCAGATTCGGAAGTTGCATCCGAATTGGCCGGAAAGCAAAGTAGAAAATGAGGCGAAAGAGAGTTTTGAGAAAGCTGGGCAAATGTTCATGAACCTGACATTAGCGTTGGCCAAGGGGAGAAGACCAGAAGGCCTGTGGGGGTTTTACTTATTCCCGGATTGCTATAACTACGGATACAAGCAGCATCCGCAAAGATATACAGGAGAGTGTCCCAATGTGGAGCACGTGAGGAACGACCACCTGATGTGGCTTTGGAAAGAGAGCACAGCCTTGTATCCGTCAATATATCTGGACTACGAACTCAAGTCCTCACCCAACACAGTGAAGTTTGTGCACTATAGAGTCAAAGAGGCCATGAGGATTGCTTCAATTGCCCGGACCGACTACACGCTGCCCGTGTTTGTCTACTCCAGGCCTTTCTACGCATACACCTTCTTAGTGCTATCACAGGTAGGCGTTCAGTTTACATCACAGCATAGTGAAGAGTGTTTGAACGCTGCACGAGTTAGCAATATCTCTCATTAGCACGAGGAGTGTCAGTGACGGGGACTCATTCAATTCTCAGCAATTTGTCTAGGAGGGCAAGGGGCTGACATGGATGCTTTTGATATTTTCAAAATGATATATGTTGAGGTATGAACAGTTACATAGTTAATACTAGGGTTGGCTTCGTCCCAGGATGGAAAATTGTCTTCATACTTCATGTACTTGTCTTCATTCGCCAACGCTTTGTACACATTTCTTTGTTGTGTGCGTCAAATAGAGATTCTGAATGTTCATATCTTTCAGAGTGACCTGGTGCACACCATTGGAGAGAGTGCTGCTTTAGGAGCGGCTGGTGTCGTCCTCTGGGGATCATCAGAGTACGCCCGATCACAGGTACTACTATGTTTGGATAAGCATGAACAGGACGAGGTTCTTTGAGGACTTTCCTTCGTGCTTCCAAAGGTGAAACACCCTCAATTCAATCAACCAAGTCCATTTGATGACTTTGAAAACCTTTATGAATAGATAGATAGCTCTGTTGAGTTCATTTCTTTTATTAGTTGTAAAAGAAGATTGTATGTGGTGGATAAAATCTCACAAACATAACAAAAAGCAATCACAAATGATGCAAAATTATCTCTCTTTCTTCTTCATGTCTTTGTAGAAAAACTGTCTGATGGTCAAACACTACATTGACGGTCCTCTGGGTCACTACGTCATCAACGTCACCTCCGCGGCCAAGCTGTGCAGCAAGGCCTTGTGCAAGAAGAACGGCAGGTGCGTTCGCAAAAGCCTGGACTCCGACCATTGCCTGCACCTCAACCCGCGCTACTTCCACATCCAGCGCAACCCTTCCCCATCGAGGGGGCCGCTGTTCACCGTCAGAGGGCACCTGAACAACCACGACATCCTGGACATGAAGCATAAGTTCACCTGCCAGTGCTACCAGGGATGGACTGGAGTGTACTGCGAGGTTCCCCAAAGTTCTCCCCACGCCTCATCCCGCCACAGACAGACGATCCGCTGTTGCCCCACCCCAGAGAGAGCGGCCTCCTGGGGGATTTACTGCTACTACTGTCACTGCACTTCTCCTGTATCTGTGCCATCATGTTTTTAGGGTTGTGTCTGATTATAAAGTGTCTTATATTATGATGGCATGGTTAAAAAATGTTTAGGTTTGAAGTAAGAACAGGTATTTTAATAGAAAGCTAAAGCAAGAGTTGAATTGGTTACAAAATGTGTAATAGTGAAATGAAAGGATATCGAATAGAAAGGGTGGTATTGGGTGATAAATATAGAAGAATGTTGAAAGGAGGACCAAAAAGCAGATTTTAAGCCACACTGCGGCAGGAGCACCGCCAGGAATTCTGGGCCCTATGGAAACAAATATTTCTGGGCCCCCTACATTTTTTACAGATAAGATTTAACTCAATAAACATAGCCCGTTTCTTCATCAAAATAGACACAATACACACATTCAGTGCATGAGAGGCCCCAGCACCTTTAATTTATGTAAAAATATAAAATTTGAAGAAAGAGTCTGCTCTTCTGGGCCCTTCTTCAGCCTGGGCCCTTAGAATCGTCCTAACCTTCCACCACCTTACAATGCCCATGCACTGTGGAACATTCTAGGTTATCTGTTTCTACATCACATGAGCAACTAAACTGTGCTTCTAATGCTACGCAAACCTTGCACTGACAATGTTGGTTTTGACAGTGGGTCACCAAAATAAACCATTTGGAAGAGGGTCAAACAAGGGCCAAGCACCATCTCATATCAGATGAGCTGGTGATGTCCCGCTCCCAGCAAAGTTACGTGCCAGGTCTGAGAAGAAACAAGCCCGAAAAAATCATAGATGTGTGTATTATAAGGTATCAGGTATAAGGTAAGATATCTCTCTCTCTCTCAAATATATATATATATGGTAAATGGTCACTTTGTTTTTCATTTCTTTATTTGAATTGAGACAGTGCACATTAATCAACATGTGTATTTCAACATGTAAATGAGCCGGAGTTAACCATATAGGCAAATTTTCATCCGCAGTCCCAAGGCAGGTTGATGTCAAGAGAGGTAGAATAAGACATACAACAGGCACAAACATACAGCAAAACACTATCACAGAGACATAAAAAGACAGTGAATGATGAATGATGAATGAAGTTTTATATAGCACCTTTTGCTTTAGTCACTCAAAGCACTTTACATCAAGGAACCAGTCACCCATTTACACTCTCATTCATACACCAGTGTACGCAGACACTGGAGGCATGGTGGGTGAAGTGTTTTGCCCAAGGACACAATGACAGTGTGCACCTGCGGGATTTGAACCGCCGACCCTCCTGTCACAAGACGACCCGCTCTACTCCACTGCTGCATATACTGATATTTAGTCCATCTCCCTCTTCCTTTCTCAAAACACAAGCCCACACTCCTGCAGATGTCAGAAGAGGCTTCCCATGAACTTAAATCAAATACATCCGAGATAGAAGAGCGCCCTCTACTGTTGAATTGTACAACTGCATTTCAAAACATACATGAACTTAAGGGTATTTTGTAGAAACTTTCCTTCTTTCAAATTGTACAACAAAACACCAAGGCTAAGTAGTTGTAAAATAGATATATAGGACCTTGAACAAATGAGTGAAAAAGGGCATGAAGCTTGTTGGTTGGAGAGAATGTTGAAGATGGGGAACGGCCATGAGACAATTGTATGTACAGTTTGTATATTTGACTAGGAAGTTTCTAGCCTCAGCATTATATGATCTATAATAGAGTTTTTTTATTGATTAGGAAAGCATATAAGGTTAAGGTTATGGTGTTCTACATGAGTTTATTTGAGTCTCAAAAATGCCCTGTGTAAATGCACATATTGTTTCTTGAAAGATTGTCATCCATGTTTTGCTCTGTGTTTATCTCTGTTGGAAACTGCACTTGGCTGGAGATGATGTATTTTATTTGAGCCGCAGTGGCTTGCGGTGGGGCAGGTCACATGACTAACCTCGTTTAACAATGGTTTGATCTCTTGGGAAAGGGAGGGAGACAGGGTTTTTTTTTTTCTGAGACGAGGGAGGAGCGGCTTCTGTAATCGCATCCAGGATTAAAAATATGTCAAAGTCAGCTCTGTCAGTGAAGTTTCGCTAATCTGCTGCCGCTGACTGATCATGATTTTTTTACATTTAAATTGGGCCTTGGCTCCAGATTAAGGCATGAAAATGGAAGACGTCATGTTTATTTTTACTTTGGATGCTCTTGATTAAAGTTTATGGGTCATTAATCTGTGATGAGCTGAACCCAGGCTTATCTTTCACTGCATTATGGTCCACACCCTGTCTGCAGCTATGCTCAGCACATACATACTGTATGGCCTATCTATAGAAAGGATTTCAAGTCATAATAACATAGGAAGAATGGGTCAGAAGATTTTTCCAATGATATTAAAGTGCATATGACAGGTTTTAAGTGTAAATATCTTTCAATAAATTACACTCTCAAACCAAGGGCATAATAGCTTATTTCAGGAAAAATGCACTTATTTCAACATTACTTTTTCAGTGAAAGAAACCAACTTGCATAACAAACCCCTTTTACATTTTGAAGTATTGCAGTCTGTTTGTCTAAGTGGGGCAAGTTTGGCAATTGTTATCGAAAGTAACGTGGAAACGCTTTGAACAGTCTCTTCAGTCTTCAGTCAGGCAACTCACAGTGACACTTGGGAACAGACACTTTACCCCTGAGTGAACTCGCCCAAACACAATAAGATTTTTGTTCACCAAAAACAGAATTAAGGAACTTCTCAGCTCCTCGGTCTGGCTTTGACCAACTCTCAAACCGCTCTCTCCTCCCGCTGTCAGCGCAGACCCAAACATCCCACGCAGACCTCCCACTGCTGGGCAAGCGCCTTTCCCCATCACTTCAGGCATGTTCTGCATCGGTGTCAAATCACTGAGAAGGAGTCTTAAAACAAGTCCGGGAAGAGAGTCAAATCCAAACTGAAGCAAGAGAAGAAATTAGTCAGCATTTTGCATCCGTTTAGCTCATTTGACAGAGCACCATTTAAGAACCACGGCTATTACATAAGGTTAAATATAGATTTTGTATAAGAATTGTCAGTGTTATTAGCATGGCATTAGCATATTATGTAAGAAGGTTAAATCTCCATATATCTGACAGGAGTTGACAGTGCAGAACCAGTGTGACAGGCGCCATGCTGGTGTTATTATAGGATTTTGATGATTGACAGTCAGGAAGTAAGCTACATCTACTCAACCATCCATTGCCTCCGTCCGATTGCGTAATATTGCAGATTTTTCTGGCAAAACCTTTCAACACACACACGAGAAAAAAATGGGTTTTGGGCATGTTTGAACTTTGAAATAAAATAACAACATAGAAAGGACTGACGAAGCCTTTTGGATGAGAGGCAAAACGTTTGGAGACTTCAACTACCGAGTACAGCAGATGACTCAAGTACCTTCATTGAAGATAGACAACTCCTGTACGACTGAGAACTTACACAGACAACATAGAAAGGACTTGGCAATAAGTGAGCAAATACAAAATAAGTAGTTACCAGAAATTAAAACCAGAAATTAAATAACTAGCTGTCTACAAAATAGTATATTGCATCTAATGGAACAGCACTACTTTTATGATGAGAGTACAGATACTGTAGCAGTGAAACCTTTTTGCTATCCTGACAACAAAAATACTTCCAAGTTGAATCATTTTGGATGTACCCCTTTCTTTGTTTCAGTCAGGAAATCATTTGGCAGCTACTTTGATTTGATAGATGCTGCCCACATGTAAAGAGATTGTTTAGTAAATCACTGCATCACGTTTCCACTTTAAAGCGTACACTCAAGGGTCTCATCTTTCCATGAGTCTCTCTCACAGAGGATTGAGACGCATGTAATTTACCAGAGCTGTACTTAGAGAATCACCATAATCAGCCGCACAGAGTCAGCGTCACTCAGCTCTGCAGTCAGGCACACAGTGTGCTGTCGTTTTTTAAATTTAAACAGCGAGTTTGTTAATGAGAGAACTAGGGTATATTGAGCCTAAATAAGTCATTTTATGGCAAGTCTTAGTCATTTTTCATAGGGTCAATGTACTGAGACATCAAGCTCATGTTTTGACACCTGAAAAGCATAAAATTATTTAAAAATGTAAAAAAAAATTTAAAAAAAATCACAGAGGGGAGCTAATAAATTTGACCATTCTTATGGAAACTGGACATCAGCAAATACCAATAATACTAACTTTTTGGAGCTTTTAATGTAGTAACCATGGTTATAAGAGATAACCAGTGTTCCATTCAGCTCCATCCATAGAAATAATCCTGTGTGGTCATCATTGAAATTAACATGGCTGTTCAATCTCCTCCTATACGAAAGCTTGTGGGGTGGACTGGCTACGAGCCTCCACAGCGCTGCAGAGCCTGTCAATCATAGATTTAGGCTTCCACTTTTTATTGCTGATGTACAAAAACCAGCGAGGTTAAAAAATTATAATGTTTTATTTAATTTGGTAGGGACAGTGCATGTTAATGAACAAACCACTCCGGATTGTAGCCATGGGCTAATTTCCATCCGTCATCCCACACTCGCACTCTCAAACATCCTGACCTATTGTACATGTTTTTAGTGGTAGGGGAAATCTACACAGACATGGCGAGAACATGCAAACTCCACACAGAAAGGCCCCCTCTAGGTGGGAATCGAACCCGAGATCTTCTAGCTCACAAGAGCTAACCACTGTGCCACCGTGCTGCCCCACCCTGTGTTGTCACATGGGTCATAGCAAATTTTAGAAAAAGAAAAACTCTTTGGAGCCAGTACAAATGAGGCCCAAAGCTAGGAATCCTGTTTACCAAGTGTCGTTTGGAGTCACCCCGATCACCAGGGGGTGGTATTACAGCAATGTCAGCTTCCCACCATGAGGACCAAGGAGAAGGGCTTTCCTCACCCATTGTAACGTTTCCTCATCAAAAGCTAGATTAGAATTCACATTCACGCAGTTTTTACATCTTAAACCAAAGTGAACAGAGGACCTGTTCACTTCGGTTGTTTCTTCGTCAGCTGTTGAAGTTCTCCGATCTGTATTTCCTGGCTTTTGTTGCATCATAGAAGGAACACAAAACTGTCCTCCACATTTTTAATTGTCATAATCTCATAATCCGTCAGCAGACCCGTTCTGTGCTCAAAATGTGTTCATCATGGGGCTATGGATTTTCTAGCATGCTTGTACAGTAGCTGAAAATAAAAGCTTGTTTTCACTGTTTTATCACATCGCATTTTAAAACGTAAAATATCAAGGCTGAGTTATCCAAAAGTATGTTTTTAAACTTTAACTTTAACTGAACAAAAGTCACAGCAGTACACGGGATAATAACAAATGACACACAACACTTACACCGAAGTATAAAATTCCATTGCATGTCATTTCCAGCCACAGTTAAGTATAATCTTAGTGTTTGTGGATCCAAATGGACATTTTATATCCACATCTCTAAACAGTTATGTATCAATGTCATAATGTTTGACTGCTGTGGTACGGGCTTGGGTCCATGCTGCAGTTATGAAACGCTAAGTCTCTCGAGGCTGCACATACACACTGACCTTCCGCACGTTTGTTCACCTGATTGGCTGTTTAGAGCTCGCTTACACCTCTCCTCTGCCTCTTCATTAGTTCAATTGGCTTGTTGCTGATTACAGAGAGCCGAGCTAAACATTTATGACTCTCATAGACAAACAGTTAGCCCGGGCTAAACAGTCGAGACAAAGGCACCGGGGCTGGAGTTTGTCTCCATAAAAAAAAAAATATCTAAATTAGCCCGACTTCCTGTTGTGATTGAAGTCGAGATCTACCTTGAGCAAAACATGTAATTAACTGCAGGCTTTTAAGATGAGATGAGGAACAGAGAGCGAGAAAGGGAGAGTTATATCTGGAGTATGAGACAATCTTCCAATCCTGCTGTGCTGTTTGTGTGGCAAAAGTCCACTCTGTGTCATTTCTTTTGTGCTGTTCTAGTATTTGTGGCTAATAACAACTCTACAGACTGTGGTATTTTTTTTATAATACAAAGCAAATCAACATGGGCAAGAATGCAAGAACGTGCTATACCCTAATCACTTAATGCCAAACAGAACAGCTATTTCCAAAATGTTGCTCTTACTGGAATTGGCGTTGTGACATCAGTACTGTGAACTACTTAGCCACTCTTTGACCCCAAGGAGAGCAGTTGACTGGGGGGGGGATATTCAGCAGCAAAAGTGAAAGACCATATCCTGAAAACCTGCTTGCTCTCAAGAATATTTTGGCCGACTATCATGGCAGGAATTTGCTTAGACTCTGTATAAAAACTCTTCCTCCAATAACAACCCAACCCAAACTGGCGCTCAGGTCCAAACCTCTCGACTATTGACTGCAGCACATTTTCTAATTTCTCAGATCCCTGTCCCAGACCAACACAGGACCCACCCGAGATCTCCTCAGAGGTCGCAGCTCGCCCGAGAAGCCCCGGGCAGTGAGGATGGCACAAGAAGAATTGGAGCAGGAAGGGAAACTGGCCCAGGCGCCGAAACTTCAGGAGAAAACCACAAGATTTTCCACACTCTTCGAGGTCGGAGGAGCGAAGACATGGGGGGGTGGTCTATGTTGTTAAATGCAATTACTGCGCAGGAAAAGCGGTCAGAAATGTATTAAAGCAAATCCAAATGTCCTCAAGTGATCCTTAAGTTCCCATAGCAGCTGCTTTCAACCAGGCCTACACAATTGGACCGAAAGTTCTAGTTCACAACTAGAACTTTGTTTAAACTTTCAAAGGGGATGCATGTTTGGTTGGCCTAATTTGTTATCAACAGCAGCTAACCAGCTAATATTTTCCAAACCACTGAATGTACGCCATTCATCCCAATCATCCCAAACTAGAGTCAAGTTCTGTTCTGATCTCTCGTGATCAACTGTAACTTTGTAAGTGTGTCCTTGTAAATGTCCAAAAATGTATCCCGGAGTTGATTAGATGGGCCACAAATGCCTGGATAATGTCGTGATCCCAGTCCCTGCCCAATTTCCGAATACCTAATCGCAATTTTCTCCAACAAGATTTAGTTAACGGTGCACATTTTCCTCCCTTCCAAATCGTGCAAAACATATTGAACCATCCTCGCCATAGAGCCATCACTTCTCCCTCAAATGCCTCATTACTGAGTGGGGAGGGTCCGCAAAGTCTATAGCCCCAGACATTTTCATAACACGCTCCATATGTAAGAGAGGAGACTGGGATGTCTCGCAGGCTCCGGCACGGGGGAAGGAGGGGGAGCGTTTTCAACTCCAGAGGTGGTAGAAACGGAATCACGGAGTCAGGAGGACCGTCAGCAGTCCCAATATTAGCGGCCAAACCCCTCTCCGTTCTGTGTGGGAATGCGGTTTCCTAGTTAAACACTGGGGCATTATGAAATCCGTTTCCAGCGGGTTTGCATTTTACGGCGTTAGAACAGCCCACCGCTCAAAGGCTCGAACATGTACGGATCATGTGTGTTAATGTTTTTGTGTTTTTTAACTTCACTTTGGCCGGGCACGGTCGTAAAACTGCTGGGACGGAGAATATAATATTGGTATGAATGAGTGCACAAATCTGGTGTAAAATGTTACGGCCTCTTGTATGACGTATGGACATGAGCAGAACATGGACACTGCAAATCATTAGGTTGAAATAAAAGACTGGTGGTGAACGGTTTTCCCAAAGCGCGTATAAGCAACTTATGCGCTGAGGGTTTCACATCTCACATTCACTTTGGATGTAATAAAACTTCTAATGTATTGCCAGGTATTAAGTCTGGTTGAAGGCGTATGAGCTCTTAACTATAGGGTTACACTTACATCATTTTCATTTTAAAACCATGTCATTCCTTCAGCTTGGTGCTTCTGACAGTGGCTATGATGGGTTCCCAAGCAGAACTGCAGAGAGCAATGGCACTGGCAGGTTGACACAGTGGCATTGACGATGGGTCAAAAACAGAACATTTTAACCCGAAGAGTCCAATAAAGTTTACCTTGACCTTTTCCAATGACATTGCAATAATCTCTTTGGTCAAAGGCAAATCTTGGTCTGGCCGGATTTTGCTACATGCAGTATCCAGCACTGACAAAACAATCAATTGCATTGCAATTATTAATACAAATGTAGAATTGATCAGTTCACTTTCTCATGTTGCCACCAATTGTTTTGGTCTCCTGAACATTTCAACATATCAATGTTTTACCCCAAGATCCATATTGCTGTACCTTGAGGACATCGTGGCTGAGGAACTCACAGAATGAAGGTACCGGACCATTTAGAACCTTATGCTGCGACTCGGTCGAAGTACTCGGCTTCTCACGTATCGATTCTACTCGCGAGAACTTACACTTAATTCTGGATCACAGTTGTTGTGGTGGCGCTCCCTGAATGCGCACGCGAGGATGCAATCTTCTCTGACACATTCTTGTGAATGCAATGCAATACACATTACTGAAGGAAAAACAGAACTGCAATGAAAACTTTTGTGAGCTGCAATGACGCTTCTGAGGAAGATCACAGGAAGTGATCGAAACTAGTAAAGCAGGTAAACAAACCTGTCTCACTAAAAGAACGATCTTTAATAGAGAACATATATGGACAAATGCCGACTTTGGAGGGGTTTATGGAATTGATCAGAGGTGCCAAAGCAAATACTATAAGAAAGAAGCAGCTAAAAGACAACTATGAAGGTAAGCAACACCAGCTACAGTTGTGCTAACAGTAGCTAAATGCTATCATCGGCAAAATCACCTGTTTCAACAGCAGTATGATGTTGTGAAATATTCCTAATAATCCATATGACCTGCCTGCTTTTGTGCAGGCTGTCCTCTCTCCTCTGGCCAATCCATGGCCAGCAGTCTGTTCACGTCATGTTAGTATCAGTTCAGTGCTTTGGCCATGGCCAGAAACCGGTCCCAAAACGGTGCCTGGTCACATCGGAATGGCTCTGGCCTGGGCAGTGGGGATGCTCGCCTTAAAGGGTAGACCAGGCCCTGGGCTGGGTAGGGCCTGCTGGTGGAAACACCCCCATAGAGCCAGACATCTGTTCACCCCTTGTCTGGGTGGGCATCCTCCGGGTTCACAGGTTCTTCTCAAAACATACACAATAGGTTACATAAATGGTCTCAGCAGCAGAAAAAATGGGTCAAACACAGGGCCAAAATGTCACCTACCATGTGAGTCATGTGCAGTCCCCTAAGTGACCCCAAACACAAAACAAGTGCAACCAAGTGGTTCTTTTTCCATGTTTCTTGAAGTAGCCTCCCGGGACCCTTCAAATCCAATGAGATCTTTGTGAGCATATTAAATGTTTGGAGCATATTTGGTGGAAAAATAAGCGTGGCGAACAGTCAGCTGTGTTTGATTTTGTTTCCTATGTCTTGGCTGGCAGAACCTTCTCACTTTCACTTCAAAAACATTCCAGGCCAGGTTCAGCCAGTGGTATTTTTCTTCATTTGGGTTTGTGTTTCCTGGATCAGACGCAACGGGAAAATAATACTATGAGTTTGAATTGGAAATCTCATGAAGCAAGTTCACAGTCAGAAAAGCCTGTAGTAACACACCATGTGCCAGAAAGTTTATTTACTTTTTATTTCACTTGGGATCCCAACCAGAAGCAACCAACTACTCGGGTTTCTAATTTCGAACAATCATTTCAAAGCTAGTTTACAGCACATAATGGATATTTCGGATACACCCTTATGGCTGAAAACAATAAAATAAAATAAATAAATATGAAAATAATTGCCTTTTCTCACATTTCAACTTCCCATGCATTCTTGCTTTCCAGTTCCCACATACTGTGTACAGTACTGTGTGGTGGCTTTATTCATTCTAGGGACTCAAAAGATGTAGCATTGCTCTTTAAGTCATGTTATGTGCAAAACCTCTGGAGCTATGGGACTGTTTATTTCAATAGGAAGTAGCTTGTTTTTATGCTAAATACTTTCTGGACTATACTTTCTGTATTATTTTTATGCTCAATGGCGTAAATGCAAACATTCCTAACCGAGAAAGCAATGAGTAAAACATGACTGTACAGTTTCTGTGCCTTATAGTGGCTTCAGAAAGCTTTCAAACCTTTTACAATTATGTACAGGAAGCGCAATTTCTAAAGAACCGTATATTACTGTCTTTTCTGTACAAATCTGTTTTGAAACACCAGCTGATGTCTGACTATGCAAACAAATCTTCTAAAGCTTAATTAGTTTTATGAAAATATGAGAGTGATCACTGTGTACTTAAAGATGAAAGCATGTGATCGCAGCATGAAAGTGTTGAGGAAAGTTCTGCCGTATGTGTAACTGTTATACCTTTGGAAACCCAAGAATGCGGCTCTTTAAACATGAAACTCAAAGTCAGTAATCTTGGTCAGTCAAAGCTTTTGGCACTGATGACTCCTCTAGCATTACAGGCTATTGTCTTTATGTTTTTTAAGTAGAGCTATGAGCTATATCTTGCATTTTCCCCAGATGTTTTCCCCCCATCCCAAATCTCTTTGTTACATGAAATAATAGACTTGAAACGACATGAAAATAAACATCTTTGATCATCCACTACATTTTGGTGTGAATACATCAGTTGTTTATTACTTCATTTGGAATTCAGTTTGTTTCTTTCCACATTTCTGACCATACACTGGTAAACATGGTTTAATCTCTACAACTAATAAAAAAAATAAAAAAATAAAAATACGACCACATATATCATTAATGTGTTGGCCTTGCAAAGTCAGAGCAGTGAGTATAGTCAAGGAGTGCATTGGATCTATTCAATTTGTTCTACGGGTGGTCCAAAAAGACATGCACTAAACAAATCAGTTATGCAACACACAGACAAGGATCTTGCAAAGGCAAACAAAAATACTAAGTTAAATAGTCGAATTTGCATCTCTGTTACAAAATAAATAAACAAAAGCAACGTTTATCAGGTCATTTTTAGCCCAATTGAAAACTAAAGTAAATAAACTTGCAAAGTTCTGGGCTCCATCTTGATTGTTTTCAATAAAGGACCATGGCCAATAAGACAAAGTGGATTGCATGAACACACAAAGCATAAGCATAATGTGTCACAGCAAATAAACAAAGGAGGTTGACCTGAGCGGTAGCTGTGGTAGGGGTGACCTGTTGCTCTAAAAGAGAACTCATGTCTGGTTTATTAATGTGTGCCATTTGACCCAAAACTCAAACATGCATAAAACATGCAAGACAAACTTAAAAGTGCATTATACAACTTTTTATGCGAGGAAAAAAAAGTTGATATCTGTGCGTATTTGACCTTGTAGTGAGTGACCCAGCGGCTGTATGAGTGGTCAGCATGGCGCCTTTACTTTCGATCACAGTGGTCTCTACAATGCTGCAGGATCAATTGTTTTGTAGGTTTCTGTTGAGAGGGTCTGTCAGCAATGAAAACCTTCTAAACAACTGATCCTGGAGCGTCCTAGAGACCACTTTGATGGAAAGTAAAGGCGCCAGGCTGAACACTCATACACTGCGTCACTGCGTGCATGATGCATCTTGAAGAGAGGTCCTTTTTACAAGGTAGCAAGAGTGATGTCATAATAGAATCATTTTGGTTTAATTTAAGTGAAGAGTGAAAAGAGTTACAGGTGTGTTTTCTTGACAGACAAGACAAGTTAAATGGAGGTACTTGAGTCATCTTCTGTACTCAGTAGTTGAAGTCTCGAACGTTTCGCCTCTCATCCAAAAGGCTTTCGTCAGCGGACTAAATTCCCGCTCCTCCACGAGGAGGAGTTGGGGTTGGCCCGGCTCCTCCCCTCTAGACAAGACAAGTGTTGAGCCATATTCAAAAGCTGTTGTATTTGCGATCAAATAAATGAATTGCATTGCTACTGACCTTCTGACCTCATCCACTGCAAAAAAATCCACTCATCCGATAACAATACTTTGTGGAATCACAGTGAATCTTTGCTGAATTCTTTTTCATAACATGAATGAATAAAATGAAATACTTTAAAAAATATTTTTCCGACTCTCCTCTGTCAAGGATCAATACAACTCCATACTCACAACACACAAGAAAGGATTGAACTGTTGACCCTCCTGTTAATTGGCCCACCATGGCTCCACATTACAGGACGAACGTTTTCACCAAAATAAAGAGAAGATGTCTTCAAAGTTCATTCATCGTCTGACAGCAGCATCACCGCAGTGTCTTTCCCTTGTACTTTGAGGCTTGATACCCCATTAAAGTCTTAGCTCTGAGCTTTAATCAACTTCAGTGCACCACATAAACACATAACGCTTTTTAATTGTTCACTCAAGTGTCTGGGATATTGTGATTTCAATATGTCAACCCAAATCCGTGCTGACTGGAGAGGTCCCAATTGAAACGGGGGAAACTCCGTGTGTGCATGTCCACCGCAGCGGGACGGGGTTCAAGCCGACTCTTGTCCAGGGCTGGCAAGTATGCGTGGTTAACCGCAAGAATCTCGACTGGCTCTCTGTTTTACGTCCTCGGCCCATATGTGATGTCGTTTAGCACGGTGACACAATGCACAGAACTAGACATAAAAAAGAAATAAAGAAATGTTGCTCCTGAAAAAAACAAAAACAAATGGAACTTTGGAAGCTTATTGGACAAGAGGACAACATTATTAACACATTACATGTGACTTAATGGGCCGATATCAAGCAAGATCGGCTTTATTAATGTCGTAACGTTGCATCCTCATTAAAAGCAGTACTAAGTAACTCTTGCCCCTAGAGGCCATAAGCGCAACTGCAGGTGTCTTAGCAAGTTTTTTTACTTATTAAATGTCTTGGAGAGTAAATACTACGCTGACAGAAAAGGTGAAGGGAGAGAGGGGTGTTGTACATCCAGTTATACAATGGGAATATTTTTTTTCACTCAAACTTGGCTGTAAATACTGTTTAAAGTGGCGCTAGCCCGCAGTTAGCTTTGCCCGTTAGCCTGTTAGCTTCTTCTCCGTGATTCTATTAGTGTGTATTGCTTGCTCCGCCCCGGTGGCAGTCAAGTTGCAAGCATGGTTTTCTGGCCAGAGACACCAGCGGGAGATGAAAGACCCCCCAATCATCCCATTAACACTTATATTACCCCCAGAGGGACTACGGAAAGGATTTATTAAGGTAAACACGTTACTTAGTACTGCTTTAAAACATAGAGGCCTTCACTTTCCTTAAAAGGGGGGTATTATGTAAAATCGACTTTTTCAAGCTTTATATCATGTTATTATGTCATTCCCTCATTAAACACATGCCTGGAGTGTTGCCTTGGCTCATTCACATATTTTTGAGTAATCAGTAAAAACTTAGACGGCAGCCATTTTAGGTGTAGCTATGCCTCAGTCCTCCTAGGAACGCCCCCACCTCCTGGAAACGCCTCTGGACCTTTCGTCACCAGCCAAGCCACCAACCACTGCTCCTCACTCCTCCTTTGCTCCTGGGGCGTGTCAGAAAGCTTCTTAAAGAGACAGAGGCCTATTTCAAGACGTTCAGTACAGCCATTTTGAGAGAGCAATTTTATTCAAGGCAGTTATTTTAATTTACTGCATATACAGACCAACAGAAGGTTACGTCATCATTGTAGTATGCTATAGACTGGTGCTATGTGATTGAAAAAAAGCATAATACCCCCTCTTTAAGACGCTAGCCCACACTCCGGTATATGTGACACAGCAAATTCCATTAAGTTTCTATGAATTTCATAGTCTAGACAAATTCAACTGCACATTTAGAACATACATAATTTCAAGTTAGTAATACTACAAAAAATACCAAGACGAAGATGCCTAAAGTAGCCTAGGACCTTTTTGGCCAAGGGTTTTGTTTTTGCAATCAGGCCAATTTCAGGCCAGTTTCCCATAACTTTTGAATGAAGGGAAAATTATGTTTGAGATTTAATGCCAAGTCAATTAGAGAATGCGCAAGTCTCCGTATGTACTTAGTGGTGCCAAAACATCACTTCGTGAATATTCGGGCTGTGAGAGCCTTTAAATTACAGTTGAATATCGCGAGACACAAATTTGCGACGCCCAGGGTCATATTTTTCAAAAGACAAACTCATACAGTTATATTGTCACCCATCTATGGCCTGTGGTGCCGTAAAAATGTCTCTCTGTTGAAGTGCAATGAGCATCTCTGGAGGCTTTGTGCAAACAAGCTGCTTCCTTTGATTAGACTGCACACATTTCAGCTCAAGAAGGAAATGCACGTTAATGCTCGAATTATATTTAATGTGTTGGGTTGTGCTTTGTTGTTGTGCATTAGTAGCTGTCAGGATCTAGAATAAGATGATGTCATACTGAGGTTTTTACTATAAGCCGCATTCGCCAAACAATTAAACAGCAGATGTGTTGACCTTTTTTATGCCAAATATATCTCTGTCATTCCTGGGACTATCCAAGTGAAACAAAAACTGGCACAAGTTCAACCTCTTCTCTGTCGACACGTGTGAACTAAGGTCCAGTTATGTTCTCATAAAGGTGTCCAAAAGCGATGACAATATTCCAAAACGTGCTGGTGTCGTGCAGTTACAAGGGCTTTCCGTAAAACATGGCAGATTTTGAGACCTCATTCACATTATAACTGTATCTCTCCCATTCTATCGACACCGACCCCTCATCTGAGATTATGACATCATCAAAGTTGTTATCCTTTACACTCAGTTTGGAATGATGGGGGTTTCATATACCGGTAAAGTGAATTGAATGCGTGTTACACAGCATTTACAAAAGTTATTCATAATCTCACTGTACAACACCCGACGATTTCACTCATTTGTAGATGGCCAGTTGTTGTTGGCAGGCAGCTAACTACTTCCGTGATCTTAACAGCTAGTGAGTGTCTTGTAGATCGGATAAGAGGAGATTTACCCCTCTCTCTCCCCCTCACGCTCTTTGTCTGCCTCCTCCCTCCCTCGCTCTCCCTCTCTCACTAATCTTTGTTGTGGCTCCGACTCGCTCTCCCGTCCCTCCTCCTCCTCCTCCGTCTCTACCGACTGTACTATAAAAGCCTGCCCTGAGCCCGTGCTTCTCACTGACAACACCGATGCATGCGCGGGGTGTCCCTCCCTACACTTCACCATGACCTCTGTGGTGACCCCTATGAAGCCCCCTCCTTCACCTGGACGCCTTTCCGTCGGCCCGTACGCATCTACAGGTGAGTTTAGTAACATTCTAAAAATACGTTTCTGTGATAAGTTTAGAGTTTGAATGATGCACATTGGTGTTTGTTTTGATCAGTGCTGGAGTGGATGGAGGCAGTGGCATAGTATAGACATGTCAGGAATGTGGCACTCCCTTTAAAATATACTCAATGGACTAAAGTAGGAAGTTGGTATTGTGCCGAATATAAACAGGTTTCCTTCACTGAGATTAAAAAGTGCACGGTTGCACTTTGCAGCTCAGAAATAACACCGCAGTAGGAAAGAAATAGAACGATGATATAAAGCAAGAAGCATTTTTTCTGGTTTGTTAGGTGTATTATTGATCATATTACATTTTTTTTTACACATTTAAAGCATGCTATGTAAAGGAAAGACAATTTCAGGCTCTTTGGATCCAAGAGGTGGTTAAAAAACCCCATGTCAATATTGAGTGGATGTACATTTTTGCTAAAATGCTGCTCTAGCACAGTTTTAGGTTTGAAGGTGGCAAAAGTTAGATAAATTAAATTCATTGTGGACTTCCAACAATAGCAACTAAACTGTCACAATATACACTGACAAACATGACGCAATACCAAATGTGATCATCTGCTACACACCAGTTTTTGCAATGACTTTACAGAAAAGTATTTGAAAAAGGATCAGATACATTTAAACTTCATGACTGGTACCTGTAGTCAAAGTCAAGTGGCAATTGAGTTGAATTTTGAGGTAATTGTCACCAACAAAAAGCATACAAATTGTGAAAAGTGGCTACTGCAAAATGTTCAGCTCAGGATGCAAAACACTGCACTTTGTCTATTTTTCCTGATTCATCTGACACACATTCCATTCTACAATTCCCCCGACTAGACCATCACATTGTTCAGCTGCAACCAATTGTTCGAGATGTTTATCGATAGTAAACACACACAGGTACAGAGGTAAACATCGACTAAGGTGTGTTCCCCGGCCACTCCCTCGTGTGCGTTCTTCCAGCAGATGTTCCAGTAAACACAGGGAGGTCATGGGTAATGGAGGAAAGAGATTGAGGTTATCACAGCTGACTGTCATAAAAAGCCTTGGTGTCTGCTGTTGTGTCCGCCCTCTTAGTCTCAAGGAGACAGTCTGGGCCAGGGGGATCAGCAAAGAACATGTGGATGATTAGCTGAAGGAGGTTGAGCTTTTAATCTTGGCGTAGTGAAAGTAGGTGATGTAAAGGGGAGGCAGCGGGTCTGAAGGATGAAGAAGAATGTTAAAAGAAGAAGAAGAATGTTAAAAGAAGAAGTAGAAGAAGAAGAACGTTAAAAGAAGAAGAACCTGCTGCAGTGCACATACTTTGGTTGCTATGGGAAGTGCAGAAAGGAAATCCACCAAAACATGAGCAGAACTTGCAAACTCAACATTATCCTATGTCACTGACTGTGCAAAGTAATGAATCATTGTCAACCCAACTGAGATAATGGCCTAATTGTTACAGTAAATGTTTTGTCTACTTTATGTCAGCAGTATGTGACAGATGCCAACGCGACGGTCGATGGAGTGTCCACATTAGGAGTGCTCCTGTGCGCCTCTTCCCATGAATCATGCTCTTGTTTGGGACTCGGTTATGGTCAGTGTGGTTCAACACTTGGCTCACTTCAAAGTAGTTTAATTGCTATACATTTGCGCACGAAAATCTAAACCCTAGCGTTTGATCTCGGGAATAGTTTTCTTTCACGGAGTCTCACGTTTTTTTTTTTTGGAAGACCACCCAACAAGCTTCAAGGTGAGCCTCGGATGGGCATTGTTTAAAAGTCTGTCTAGAATTCTCAAGGACAATAAAGTTTGGATCTATTGCGAGCTAGCTATGAATCGACAATTATTTTCTGATACACAAACAAAAATGTAAATGTGACCTTCATATCCTTAATGCATTTGTCAGACTTGTGTTTGTGCTCCAAAATATCATCACAGTCCAACCCAATGTGCAAGTAGTTGTGAATATGTGTATTTCCATTAGCTTTTTGTTTGCCAGATTTGTAGACTCCCCCATATGTTTTCTCCATTTGAGATCTCCTCTTCCAACCATACCACACCACTGCCCCCTTTACCCCTGCCCCACTCCTGGCCACTTTCCGGAGGCTGGGTTTGGCTACGTTTTATGGAAATCTGGGACTGTTCTCCTAAGAACTTTTGTGTTTTGGGCTTTTTGGTACAAATGCTGTTCATGTGTGGGGGAAAAGGCTGTAACCACCACATTGGCCCCGCAACCATGTTTGATTGAGATGGGAGAAATAATGTGATGTAATTGGAGTAAACTAGATTTTTCATTTATCCAGTCTTTTGAATCTCAGGAAAGTTAATCCATTCATTTCACTTTAGTGAAAACAACCGCTGAGTAGAAGGTCAAAATTTGGTTCTGACCATATTTTTTATTTTGTTTAATTGGTGATGTGTATAGGACTTTACGGGTGCAGGGTGGCAAAGTTGTTGGTTCTGCTGTCTCTCAGTAGAGGGTGTAGATACAGCACTATATTCTCAGACGGGGCAGTAGCGATATCTGAGGGGAGTCTGCCATGTCCAGCCTCTTACTGCATGTCTAAAGAAAGACATATAGTGATAAGACACAGTGAAAATGCCTATAGTGAGTGAACAGCTCAGGTCCTTTGCAAAAACAACAACAGACAAATGCATTTAAAAATATCAATGCACATGGTTGAACCTTATTTTGTTTAGCAGAGAAGGTTACACCAACTATAATGCAAATTAAATCTTCAAATATATTGTTGTCGGGTCTGCAAACAGCTAACTATTGGTCTGACGTTAATTTAGAACTGATTTAGCAGTAAAATAATGTGGAAAAATGCCATTATGATACCATTATGTGAGCAAAAACACAATGTACAGCATGTAACATAGTGAAATCAGCATCAGCCTGGCACTATCTTTACTGCTGGTGGACTTGAATTTGTGTAGCGTGTGTGTGTGTGTGTGTGGGATTGCATTGAGTAAGTGTGGTGGGATGTCCTGTTCAGGAATGCCGGCCCTGGACAATGCCCCAGTACAAGTTTTCCCTCGACAGCACATTCTCTAGGCTTTTTTTTTTTTTCAACCAGACTGTTTTTTGTTATTTTCATTAGTTGTATACCAGACATTTATAGTGTTCCAGTTAATCTGGGTCCATCACATGACCTCCATTATGCCCGTGTGGTGAAGGCTTTGTGTCTAGACAACAGCGGGACTCTTTTGCTTTTCCTCAGTCTATTAATCAGTTATGTGTGAAACAAAAATTGTCAATGTTCAAATAATATTAATATAACATTAGTGCTTAGGATAGAACAGCTATACAGTTATACAGTAGAAGGCGCGGGAGGGTGAGGGACTATAGGTACTCTTACTTGAGATACCAATATTTGTAACATAAAAATAATACTTTAACAGGAGACTAATTCAAGTGATGAAGTATTTTGTGTGATGTACTGTATGTATGTAATGATTTGAACCAAACAAGCTAATAGCTAAGTGGATAATGGCCGGGTGAGGGTACACTTTGATATGGCAAAGGACATAAAAATTATAGACTGCATCTTTGGGAACGCCCACAAAATGGTCACGTTCGAAGCTGCCTGCAGAGGGAAAGCAAAATGGGAAAATAACCACTTTTTCATCTATACTACTAATAAGTAAAATGCTAAATTGTAGATGTATTTACCACCAAATAAATAAACAGTGACATGGTGAGCAGCAAAGTGGTTTAAAACAGCCCATAAATACATTAATAACAGAGAATGCTAACCATGGTGCTAATGTTAGCTTCATGCTACAAGATAACTGCTAGTTTCGAGTACCGGTTCTTCGACTTCTACTGCTGCTTAATTCTCTAATTTAATGCTTACTTCTCTCCTGCAAGAATTAGGCAAACATTCATATGGAATGATTTTGAACTCAACTTTATTTAATAATAATAATAATAATAATAATAATAATAATAATAAGGGGCGACAGTGGCGCAGATGGTAGAGCGGGTCGTCTCATGATCGGAAGGTCGTGGGTTCGAATCCCGCCTCCTGACGGTGCACATTGTCGTTGTGTCCTTGGGCAAGGCACTTCACCCACATTGCCTCCAGTGTCTGCCTCCACTGGTAGCCCCTAGGAGAGACCAACAGGCCCGGTTTGAACCGTGAGGCCGTCCTTCCGTGGACCCACCACCTGCAGAAGGAGCCATGGGGGGCTGGTGCAATGTGATTTGGGCAGCTCCGGCGGCTGCCCCCACGACCCGGCAACGGACAAGTGGAAGAAATGGATGGATGGATGGATAATAATAATGCATTAGTCTTATATAGCGCTTTTCCAGATGCTCAAAGTTGCTTTTACAATTTGGTGCATTATTCATTCACTCCATACTCAGTGATGATAAGCGAGGCAACCAGTCTGCGCACATCAGCCACCACCACCAACCACTCACACACACACACACACACTACATTTGCCAGGCTTCCTGGTGTTCCCAAATGGTCTCCCATCCAAGTCCTGCCAGGCCCTTCCTTGCTTAGCTTCCGAGGTCTTACGGGATCGGGCATACAGTAGCAAAGGCGGTATTTGTGTGTGATCTCAAAAGGTGTGTTCCAAACACTTTTTTGTATTGTTTTTATCATTTTGTGTAGTGTTTTTATCATTTTTTGTGTGTTTTATAACTTTTTTGTAGTGTTTTATAACTTTTTTGTAGTGTTCTGTCGATCTTTTGTAGTGTTTTTATGACTTTTTGTAGTGTTTTTATGACTTTTTTGATAGTGTTTTTGTCACTTTTTGTAGTGTTTTAATCACTTTTTGTAGTGTTTTTATCACTTTTTTGTAGTGTTTTTATCATTTTTTGTGTGTTTTATGCACATATCTTTTGTAGTGTTTTCGTGACTTTTTTGTAGTGTTTCGTCGCTCTTTTGTAGTGTTTTTGTCACTTTTTGTAGTGTTTTTATCACTTTTTGTAGTGTTTTTATTACTTTTTTGTAGTGTTTTTGTTGCTCTTTTGTAGTGTTTTTATAACATTTTTATAGTGTTTTGTAGCTCTTTTTGTGTTATCACTTTTTGTAGTGTTTTTATCACTTTTTGTAGTGTTTTAATCACTCTTTTGTAGTGTTTTTTCACGTTTTTGTAGTGTTTTTGTCGCTCTTTTGTAGTGTTTTTATAACATTTTTGTAGTGTTTTGTTGCTCTTTTGTTATGTTTTTGTAGCTCTTTTTTATGTTTTTATCACTCTTTTGTAGTGTTTTTGTCACTCTTTTGTAGTGTTTATCACTTTTTTGTAGTGTTTTTGTCGCTCTTTTGTAGTGTTTTTATAACATTTTTGTAGTGTTTTATTGCTCTTTTGTTATGTTTTTGTAGCTCTTTTTTGTGTTTTTATCACTCTTTTGTAGTGTTTTTGTCACTTTTTTGTAGTGTTTTTATCACTTTTTTGTAGTGTTTTTGTCACTTTTTTGTAGTGTTTTTATCACTTTTTGTAGTGTTTTCACTTTTTGTAGTGTTTTTGTCACTCTTTTGTAGTGTTTTTGTCACTCTTTTGTAGTGTTTTATCACTTTTTTGTAGTGTTTTTGTCACTCTTTTGTAGTGTTTTTGTCACTCTTTTGTAGTGTTTATCACTTTTTTGTAGTGTTTTTGTCACTCTTTTGTAGTGTTTTTGTCACTCTTTTGTAGTGTTTATCACTTTTTTGTAGTGTTTTTGTCGCTCTTTTGTAGTGTTTTTATGACTTTTTTTGTAGTGTTTTGTTGCTCTTTTGTAGTGTTTTTGTAGCTCTTTTGTAGTGTTTTTATAACTTTTTTGTAGTGTTGCTCTTTTATAGTGTTTTTATCACTCTTTTGTAGTGTTTTGCATCACATGTTAGTCATATTTTTGTGTTACTGTTGCTTTTCTGGCACGTTTTTGTCACATTTATGTTGCATTTTCATCCCAGTTTTCATTGCTATTTTGACTGTTTTTTTCCAGAAGCTTTTGGATTTGGGTAAAGCCAAACTGGAGGGGGGTTAAGAGATTAAATGTACCGTCCAGAGCAGGGGCAGATCTAAAGTGTGGTGTGGTGCATTTCACTGAAACCTTGCTGTTTTAGTGTTTTTTCTATGTTACTCAAGAAGATATTAGTGTTACCAACAGCTTTTACACTCTCAAATTAAAGTTTAGTTAATCACAAAACATGAGTATTTTCCTTTCCTATGAACTTACTTTGACTACCTTGAAAGGGACAGTAACGCGCTTGTGATTTTTGTGTGTGTTATAAGTAAACACATGAAGGGCAGGCTGGCTCTTGGTAAGTCATTCCCCTTCTCATAAAAAAAAAGTCCCCGCTCCTCTGAACGGTGTGACTTTGATGTGCTGTCGTTCTTTGTAGGAACGGCTTTGTTCAACTCCAACATGCCACAACATGAACAATATCCAGTTACACTTACTTAAACATACACTTTCCTCCCTGGTGTATGTATTATGTAACATCGATGGCCGGTGGCATCCATGTGGATCATATTTAACAGACAGATGGTGCATTTAAAGGGAGTGAGTATTTTGGCAGACACCTCAGCTGCACCATCAGGGAGTCGTACACTCCCAAATATGTCTCTCCCACTGTTTTTAATCTTTTTTTGTATTTATACAAACTCGTGCTTCCAAGACATGCTATATGTTTTTATTCAGATTGTTGAGGTTGAACTTGGAGCAAACAACAAAATGACTTCCTTTCGTGGACAGAGATAAAAGTTTTGTTATCAAAGAACAACATTCCGCTCTTCCTCTCAACCCTGTCTGAAAAAGAGAATTTAAAATACATTTTTTTAACTACCAGTAGATGCAATAATGTAGTATATTCCACAGTATTTAATGTATTTCTATGTTTATGATTGCTTTAATCAACAGTGGATTCCTTTGCCTTCCTAATCTTTTATTGATATATGAAGTGAATTTGAGCAGTACCAACCCAGAGAGGATTTGACAATGAAAAAGTTTGCAAAAGTCCAGTGAATGGAGACCTATTCCTTCAGTGAACTGGAGTCACAAATCTAATCCTAATCTTTGCCAGACAAACCCACGGCTCCAGCCATTCGGAATCATTCAACCACAATGATGTTGGCTTTTACTGTTTCTTCATGGGTCTCTACAGCGAATGGTATCACACATCTTCAATCATTTACAGCTAGATTTTTTTTTTTTTTTGTGGGCCAATTACAGAACATAACAAGTCAACGCCGGAGTAGTCCTGCCAGTTAGCTGAACATTTTTGCCTCATAATTCAATATCAATACAGAGCCCATGACACAATACATATGCCCATTCATCTTAAGAAAAGGAATCTCAAGTGTCACTAAGTGATTTTTTATTGAGGTGAATAGGTCTCAGTAGAAATGTAATTTGTGTACGTGTATGGGCTGCACATTTCACTATAAAATTCGCTATATTGTGATACAGCTTGAATGAATAACATGATTTGTGTTCATAAACATATGGGATACAATGTACAGAACCCAGTCCTAGTGCACACAAAGTACTTTACTTTATCAAATCCTAAAATCAAGTTTTGTTTGAACTTTCGTGAACTTACAGAAAGCTGGTGGCATTCCAGATCCCATATGGAAACAATCTCCATTTCAATTGTTGTTAACGTGAGACTAAAAAGGCTAAATTATGGCCAATCCCGTCATCAGGCGCAGTTATCACTCAGCCTTTATGAAGTGGTTTTTGCTTAAGCCTGGCGCCATTAACCCACACTACGTTTATACATTTACAGTAATCCCGTCTGAATGCCAGATCTATGGGCCGCAGTTAAATTGTTTCCAAAGTCATGAGAGAATAGCTGGCAACGCCGCGAAGCCTGATCCCAAACCGCCGCACCATATGCATACTGTATAATGGAGCATTTGAGGTGCTGGGGCCTCGTGAATGTAATCTCAATGGTTCAAGAAGTTATTGCCCTGTTACCAAGCAACCGTGACTGTACACTTATGACTGAATGGAGAAGCGAGAAGGAATGACGGCCCAAGGTGAGAGAAAAACTATTGAGCAGAAGCAAGCCGTGCTGAACAATGGGCTGAAGAGGAAACTTTATAGCACTGTGTTTACCTGCGCTAAAACTGGGGTATCGGATTTTTCCCTGTTTCAAACTGTAAACTGTAGCCTCAACTAATTCCAGTTCTCAAAATATCTCCCGCACATCCTGATTGTTCATGCAATTAATTGAATAATGAATTTATCATAAGAGGAGAAGAGAGTAGCGCTGATTCACACTGCTATTGAATATACTACAAATCACTGAAACTATGCGTACAATGTACATTATGCTCCAACTGTCTAAGTCTGTCTGAGTAGCCCTGACAGTTTCACACCCATCCACTAAACTAGTGATTATGGGTGATTAGTTTGAGGTTGGGTCAGACATGCTCTTTTTGCTGATATATGGACTATAAACAACACTTATGCTGCAGACACTACAGTCGTACAGTTTGATGCTTTTAAGAAATATCGACTGTCAAAGGAGAAGGACATCACAGAGGCAGATTTTGACGAGAATGGGCGGAACACAAGACTGTCCATGCTTTTGAAGACCACACATTGTTACTGGACCCGTTGTGACCAGATCTGCGCTCGAAGTGTGTACATTTGATTTGTTAGTGTGCTTTTAGCCGAGATTGAAAGCTTGTATTGCTTTTTCGCAATTTATTCCTCCCATACTTCCTGCAAAGGGCGCTCCAGTCCAGTTTGAAATCCTGACCAGTCCATTCCTTCTCCTTACACAAAAGGATGCCGGGCTTTGAACAGCCTATGGAGGACAAGAGGAAGACCGAGCCTGTAGCGAAAGACGACGTTACTTAAGCTGAGAGCGTGTTGCATTTGATGAAGTTATAGCAGACGATCCAGAAGCGGCGTCTCTGTCTGTTGTTGCTGAGTGGATGTAGTAAAGTGGGTCACAGACAGTGCCAGAGTGGTGAGTTTGGCTCCGCAGCATGTTATTAGTCTGAGGCTGGTACAAAGTCACGTCTGAACTGAACGCTGGCCGTCAAACTCTTCCGCTCCGTGTCGTCTGACCTCTCGGTGACTTTCGAAACGACCAATTTACCACGAGATTAACTGATCAGTGAGAAGACTTGGGCGACTTGAATTCATTTGCAGAATCTTGATATTATCTATTTTCTACATGAAGATGATCATGAAAATACGCATCACAAACATAGGATTTACAGTGTTTTTCGGTCATTTTCAAGAGTCTAATGATGTTCAAATTTGGTTCTTTATTTCATAATGGTAAAGCAAGCCGCGATCAACTGAACCTCTCTTTAAAAGCTAAAAAGCTAAAAGTACTATAGCCCACAACATGTCACACAATACAGATTGCTGAGATAAGCAAGAAAGACTGCGATAATTGAAGATAGCAGGGTGGATGGAGTCCCATCATTCTGCAATGGCCTCGGTATGATTTAAACATATAATTAAGTTCTTCCTTTTAGAGATCGCGTGTTATTAAGTAAACCATTCCTAATCCTGTGCTCCATACATTCGCCGCACTGTGTTTTCTGGGAAGGTTAGAGCCAAAACGGTCTGTCAGCCCCTTGTCTTTGTATATTTAGCCACTTTTCTAGTGAGTAATCTGTTTGGTTTGTGTTTGGGAAATCCCTAAAGTGGGTTTATACATCCTTATGGTGACCAACAAGTGGATTTATCCGATTTTAAATGTGTTGTCATTAGGGCTGGGGACCGTTAAACGATTCCAATATGGAATTGAAAAAAAAAATGAAAAAAAAAAGAAAGTATCAAAAGCAAGTACCAAAAAAAAAAATCTGTAGATCCCATGCTGTTGGTTAAAGAAAGTGACTTGGTGACTTGGAATTTTCTTCCTTTTTTTTTTTGCCCAATGTTTTTGCCCCATTTCTCCCAATTTCCCCCCCCCCCCTCATTTTTAATTATTAATATTTTCTCTATTCCTCCGGACCATTCCAGTTTTCCCCACGTTTCTGGTTCTTGATGACAAATATTTTAGTACGCATCGAAAAAAGTATTGTTCTTATTTGCTATAATGTTTGGACATAAATTATGAATGAAAATGAATTAAACATATTGACTAACTAAGTACAGTCAATAATTTTACAGGGCGGTGCCACATGGGGCGACCAATCAGATTCCAGGGGTGACTAGCATCCCTGCCTAACCCCCAGACAAGATTTTTTAAATTGTTATACTTCGTTGAAGAGTCAAAAGACCTCTCATCCAGCCACCTTTACTTCAGCGTCTTCGATGTAATAAACTAATCAAAAAATGTCTTACTTTGGAACACCTCTGGACGACTGAGAGCCCACATTTGCTAACCTTCTCTGTCCCTCCTCTAGGATGATTGACCGTCGCTGATCCCAGGATGCCTGTGGTGCCGGTGGGCGGGACGTCCTCCTCCCACATTGTACCCGTGTCCCTCACCTGCTCGTGGCTCCTCCTCTTCTTCCACGCCGCCTTCGGACAGAAACCGGCCAAACTGCCTCTGATTGGGCGTAAACCGTTCATCGCCGCCTGGAACGCCCCTCTGGACATGTGCACCATCAAGTACAACATCACTGCCAACATTGAGAAACTTTTCCACATCCACGGCAGCCCGCGGGCCTACTGGACCGGACAAAATGTCACTATATTTTACGCTAATAGACTGGGGTACTACCCGTACTACACTCCGCAGGGGGAGCCCGTGCATGGCGGACTCCCTCAAAACTGCAGTCTTGAGCTACATTTGTTCAAAGCTTTTCAAGACATCAACCATTTCATCCCGGCAGAGGACTTCAGAGGCCTCGCCGTCATTGATTGGGAGTTTTGGAGACCACAGTGGAGCCGAAATTGGCACAAAAAGGACATTTATCGTAAAAAGTCGAAAGAGTTGACCAGCAAGGCGTATTTTAACGTAACGGCGGCGCAGATAGAGGAGCTAGCAAAGAGGAGGTTCGAAAAGAGCGCTAAAGCGTTCATGCAAAGAACTATACAATTGGCCACCCGCCTACGCCCCAACGGACTATGGGGATTCTACCTCTACCCTGACTGTCATAATTACAACCTGCATGAGCAGAACTACACAGGATTCTGCCCCTGCTGGAGAGTATGAGGAACGACGAGCTGCTGTGGCTTTGGAACAGCAGCACGGCACTGTTTCCGTCAGTGGCGATTAGGAAAAGCCATACCAATAGCATCAGTAACTTGCACTTTTCACAGCACAGGGTCCGGGAGTCGATGAGAGTGGCGTCCCTGACCTCAAAGGAGTTTGACCTGCCCACCTATGTGTATCTGAGGATAGGGTACAGAGATGAGGCGCTGGCTTTCCTCACAAATGTAAGTCTATCGTAAAAGCATTGTCATTTAGACAAGAGTGTGAACGTGGGTCTCTCAAGACACAAAAATTTTTTTGTTTGACCTGTGAGAGCCTGTAAGGCTTAACGAAGAACACAAGGCAGCACGATGTAAACGAGGAAATGAATGTGAGTGGTGCTCCCATCAGAGCAGTCACCTCCTCTTGTGACACCCTTTTGCAAGTGGCGAAGGCGCATTGGCAATAGCTCCGCCACTCGGAAAATCTCAATTCGCTAGAAGCCTGCGCATCCCTTGCGCCAGGCACAAGATCTGGCCCAATGTCAATGATCAAATGATCAAATATCAGTAAAAAAAACAAAACACGTCGCTATTGTGGAGGGTGCAGATATTAGCCTATCAACAAACAAGATTATTATTATTATTGTTATTATTATCTGTGTGTGTGGTTTTGTTGTTTGTTTCTGTTGTTGTCTTTGTCTCTTAATTTATACTAATGTGTTTGTCTGTTCTATGTAGGAATGTGTTTTGTTTGTTTGTTTTTTGTATGTGTCCTTAATAAAAATTACAAATCGCAAAAAACAAACAAGATTGATACCATGCTATATCAATCGTGTTTGTTGATTGGCTAATATCGGCACCCTCCACAATGTCGATGTGTTGGTTATTTGGACCGATTGAGTTATTTTATAACAATTGTAATGTTAATCTATTTCTAGTTTCAAAAAACAATTTACATGATGTAAAAAGTTGCAAATGATGTTACATTTTTGGGGTTACGGTTCTCAAAACAATAATCCAATCGAAAGCATAATGAACATACATCTCTCACTTTCAAAAAATCTCTCTCACTTTCAAAATCCCAGCACCTTTACCCAATCAAGTCCTAAGTTGTACTAGTGCAGGCCTCCAGTGGTCCTTGTGTTGTACTTGTACTTGTGTTCATGCATCTTAAGGCAGCCCAGGCTTAGTTGCATAACCAAGATCAATAGATAATTGATAATTTGATACATTTGAATTTGTTCATGACTGCCATCTAATGACAGCTTTGCTAAAATGCGAGCACAGAATGACCAATGTTTGGAGTGCACCACAAGAGGGAGACAACAGTAAGGTTTCTGGTGTATGCAGATGTTTTCTGCTCAGAAACATTGCTGCACAAACAGTCATATGTATAAATTAGGGCCGGGACTCGATTAAAAAAATTAATCTAATTAATTAGAGGCTTTGTAATTAATTAATCGAAATTAATCGCATATAAATATTTGACCTGAGAACAGTGAGAAGTAAGTTTTTTCATAAGGATTTTTAGTATACCATTGAATAATGACTGAATACATAAGCTTAAGCAACAAAATAGTTTATTTTTGTTCAACCAAGTCCAACAAACCAGTGCAATATTGCCATTAATTGTGCGTCTGCAGAAAAAAAGGAAACTGAAGTGTGGAAAGCAAAGTGTGATTAATTTCGATTAATATTTTTAATCGCACTAAACCTCACGTAATTAATTAATCGCAATTAATTGGAAAAAGTCCCAGCCCTAGTATAAATGTAATGAATGTCTATGCGTTCTGTGCAGAAAGACCTGATCCACACGATCGGGGAGAGTGCAGCTCTGGGGGCGGCAGGCTTCGTCATCTGGGGAGACTTGAACTTGACCTCGTCCAGGGTGAGTGTTTAAACATATCCAGTTTTCCTATAGTTATATTGATAGGCTGCATACAGATAATGTTCCCTGTACGGTAAAGGGATTATACCAGGGGTGGCCAAACTACCCAATACCAATACCCATTGCCTAAAACGGGGGAAAGTCACCTATGCTTTCTTTCACATGATAAAGATAACGCATATCTGCAGCTTTTTTGTTGCTTTTTAATATGTGTTTAGGCAATTAGAGTGAGATTTGTACTTGTTTGTAACAACCCAACCCTGGTCTGGCCCTCTTAGCAAGTTAAAAAAAACAAAACAAAAAACAATGTGGCCCCTGCATCAAAAGGTTTGCCCATATCTGGATTATAAGTTGACTTGAAACACATTGCCACATGTTTCTGTAGTCTGCAGACATCGTAAATCATGCCAGACTCAACATGAATGCACCAGTGGTTTTGCAATAACAATGCACTGTTCAACACTGAAATTCATTTAAAAAAAATGGTGACACAATGAAGCCACTGTTATACATTTGTGATATAATTGCATCATGGAATAAAAAAGTTGAGCTGCAAATGAAGTACTATTCAAGACCATTTTTCTTTGTCCATAATTTTGATGGATTTGCAGTCTCTATCTCTTGAGTATTTTGGCTACCACCCTTCTCTGTAAAGAATCATAATTCCGCCCTGTCTCCTCAGCACAACTGCACCAAAGTGAAATACTTCCTGAGTCGCCGTCTGGGCCAGTACATCACCAACGTCACCCGAGCCACAGAGGTCTGCAGCGACTTCCTGTGCCAGAGTAACGGCCGCTGCGTCCGCAAAAACCCACGCGCCCGCCACTACCTGCACCTCAGCCCCCACAGCTACACCATCGTCCCGACCGGGGATGAAGACTTCACTGTGAGCGGCTGGCCCTCCCAACACGACCTGCAGCTCCTCCGGGACAGGTTCAAGTGTCACTGCTACGAAGGCCACGAGGGAGACGCCTGCGACAGTATTAACATAGTGAAGGAGGACGACTCGGGGTGGAGGGAGGACGAGGAGGAGCAGGAGAGGAAGAGGACGGAGTGGGAGGACGAGCAAGACGAGCGCTGTGAGGGGAGAAAGAGCGCTGCCGTGGCGAATACGTGCGGCGCAAAGCTAACGGTGCTAATGTTAGTGTTGAACTTACTAGTGTTGATGGCACATTGACAATTGACGTTGACAATCAGGGAATAAAGTAACATGCCCATTCACCACATGTAGGTAATTCGTTTGGAAGCTTTTTTTTTTTTTTTACCAAGCAGAACGTAATAGGGTCTGTTTTTGGCTAATTTCCTGTTCCCCGGTGCAGGGTAAAGACTACTTCCTGTCCACATTTTAACATGAATTAAAAATAAAATAAGATTCAAAAACAGAAGTAAACATATAAACTGAGTGTGTTTCATAAAATGTAGTTCAGATGATGTTATTTTACCTTTTGCTAGCGCTAAGTTAACGTTAGCCTTTAGCAACAAGGCTAAAACGCTTAGTTATAAACAGAAGTTTTTAAAAGAATAGGCCACCGTTTTACATACTGAGATATGTTCTTACCTTAGACGAGTTGATACGTAACTGTATGGTCTTTGTGTGTGCCCTCAGTCACGCAAATAGACCAAAGACGTTGTTAGCACTTAGCCTCTCCCAGCATATTCCTATAGCTCCAAACTGGGGTGAAGTTAGAAGCTACCAAGCTGTTCCACATTTTCCCTATTTAAATACAGTAAAAAGTTAAGTAAAAAGTTACACGATCCAAGTATACAAAATTAAACATGTTGATTTTCTAAGTGGATAAAAAGGGGCACTATTTGTAAGGCTTAATAACATAGGAGCACTTTGACGTCCGCGCAGTAATATGTTCACTTAACTGGCAGACGTGCTCCACAGGTAAATTACGCCTTACGATATAGTACCCCTTTTATCCACTGCAGAGGTTTGGAGCCATAGGAATATGCTGGGATGGTAACAATGTATTTGGTCTATTTGCGTGACTGAGGGCACGCACAAAGACCAGACAGGTGCACATCAACTCGTCTAAGCTCAGGTAAGAACATATCTCAGTATGGAAAAACGGTGGCCTATTCCTTTAAGTGTTTATCCAGCATCTGCTTATTGTCTGCCAGGTACTGTTAAATCTATATTTATGTCAGCAAGAGACAGCTAACTCGCCACGGGAATAAAACACAAACAGGAAATAGTTGTTACCCAAAGAAGTTAGCATCAGGCTAATATGCAATATTCCGGGCACAGAGCCGACACATTAATTGAATATTTGCTCATTCACCATGTAGTAGGTAATTCATTTGGAAGCTCAACCTGGTACAAAGACAAATCAGGTATTTGTCTTTGTACCAGGCAGCGTGTGATAGTTCTGCGCATGAATGTTTCACTGTGGCATCCTTCAAGAGGATGCCACGCCTGGCTAACTTCCTGTGCTTATTACCATTTCCTGTTCTTGTTTTATCCTTATGGGAATTCCCACTCACCAAAAATATCTATTCAAACACTACGTGGCAGAAATCATGCAGATGGCAGCTAATATAATTACAATGAAATGGAATCTGGATGGAAAATCTAATACTTTACAAAGTGTCTGCACATAGGGTGTTCACTACTCTACCTCTGTGAACCCAGACATTTAGTATAAAGTCCAAAAAGCACCAACAATTCTCCAAAACAAAATTTGTTTTTAAACTTTACATCCTACTGTACAACAGTAGTAGCGTTGTTGCAGCCTCTAGTGGTAATTTGAACAACTACACGTTTTCAGGACAACACAGCCATAGAGGAACAATCATATGAGGAAATTGTTTCTTCTTTAGGGACCACAATACTTGTTTTTTTACTGGATTTTCTAAAATGGAAAGGGAAACAAAATGAGCCTATGTAAATGCCTTGTGAATTTATTATATACACAATATGCAATGTCAAGAAATGTGTTTTTTTCTTCCAACATGACAGCTACCTTTTTAACTTAGGTGCTTGAAAGTCTATCGATAAATAATCTTTTTTTTCTCGAAACATGTATGTTTATTTTGAGATTGAGTTTATCCTTTCACTTTGAAGATATTTTAATGCAGAGGACTAATCGAGCAGCTCCAAACATCTGAAGTACTGTACGTTTAACAAAACACTGAACAGGAACTGCATATGCAATTCAAAACAGGTTTGTTTTGACTGTAACAATCTGGTTGCCAGATTGTTACGGTCACGATCGTGAATATGGTACTATAATCCGCAATAATTTAATTTACATTTGTCACTGTCCTAACCATCTGAAATGGTTTAGAAAAGATGGCACATATTAAGAGCCAAAAAGGCAATATAATCAGACTTGAGTTCATACCAAAGATTTAGAGCTTTAATTTTTTGCAAACCTCGACTTCTGTTCATCTCAGAGAAACTGCACTTCCTGTGGTTGTATTATGAAGATTGTAAACCAAACATCTATGTAGCACATACCTGAATGTAATGCACTGCCAATAAACACTTTTGAATCATCCATTTGCGTGTGTCGTCTTCATGGGCAATGTATATTTGGCTATTGGTTTCATTTTGGATTATAAAACGATGGCAGGAGACTTCCTTATTTGGAGATGTAACACGTTTCCTGTGAAAAATGATGACGCTAAACACAATACCTTAGAAACTGGGCTGTGATGACCGTTTTGTAAATGAGCTTTATAAATGCATTTGACCATGACCTTGAGAATTGCTCTGGGGCCAGATTGAAACTCCGGGGGGACTTCCTAAACAACATTTAGGAAGTCCAAGACAGCAAACATGCTGCTCCTGAAAGAAATGGTCTGACACGATTACTGAGTGAATTAAAGGCCCTGTACCTGATAAGAATAAGACTTAAAGGGATACTTCGGGATTTTTGACATAGGGCCTCATTTCCTAGTTATCCAGAGCGTTGTTGATGTCTGGAGATATTTTTTTCTTAAATTCATGCAGTTCTTATATTTGAAGAGTCTAGTTGCGCTAGCCTAGAGCAAGGCTAAAGCAGTTCTATGGTAAACGCTAGCCCGCATTAAAAAACAGTCTGACTCACTCCACAGTGCACCTGAGGCAAATCACTTATAACACCAGACTAACCATATAAATGTCTGTGTTAATAGAATATTTTTTTTAATATAACTGACCTTGTATCACATGAATTACCGCATTTTGAGGGACTATTTTCTCGCAGATCACTCCGCCGCTGCCTTAGCTTACAGCCACGAAGCTGATGCCGCTCAAATATAAGTTATTTCAGCTTGTGTTGAAGGCCGGTGCAAAAGGACGGGTTTTCAACAAAGACTTACCATTAAGAGACTAGTTTCATGGAAAGTGACCCATTGTTCCAGTATGCGTGGGAGAAAGGGTGTGGATACTGCAAGATGTATCACAGTCCACCCTGTACATCTGCAATTAAAGAGGACACCACAAGTCATATGTATAAAAAAATACAACCAAATAAATCACAGATTAGAGCAAATAAAATGACAGTAACATGTTCATTTTGGAGCTCTTTTTACTCAATTCTACCACACAGTTTTGTTTTGTTTGTTGTTATTGTTTGTTCTTAGTAAGAAGAGCTCCAAAATAGCAGGTCTTAAATCCTATTATTATTATTGTTACATGTTGTATATTTTGTATCTTGTTTTACTCATTAATGGTGGTTTTTAAATGTGCTGTATAAATAAGAAGTATTCATAACTCATTTGAAATACTCTTATTTCTTTAATATTCTCTGCAGCACGTTTTGCTCCAAGTACCACCTCATGAAATATTTGACACATATACTACCAGACCTATATTGAGATCAAATGAGTCCTAAATCAGTTTGAAAAATTAAAATAGGTAGAAAAAAGTAAACATAAATTGAACAATTATTAATACTTATCTGTGAAAAAAATGTTTAAACAGGGAAAAACGACTATCTTAAATGCACAACTAAAGCATAATTGAAATCATTTAAAATGAATAATGTGTATAATTGCACAAGGGCAAATACTCTCTTTGGTAATAATTTGACTGAGCACTTTCTTCTTTGACCAATAATGAAATAATGGTGATTAGTTCATTGGGCACACAGGTGTGTCCTTGCCCTGTGCACTCAGTCATGCCCACAGGACAAATGCACAGTGACGCGCCTGTGCCGAACCTTCCAATGATTAACATTTTACAGAAGGTACGGACAATACAACCCACTTCCTCTGTACAGATTAGCCAATATTACAATCCTTTACTGGCAGATTTCCCTTCAGACCCAGAGCATTCCTTGAGTGTCGGCACAAAATCCTGTGGAAATGACTTGTATGTCGGCAAAGTGTCCTGATCCTCTGTCCTGAAGGCAGGGAGTGTTGGGGTAGGGGTGGAAAATGAAAAATGAAATGAAATTAAAATGAAACTCCTCGCTGTCAGGAACATCCCAGCGCTGACAAGCCCACACATGTGCCCTGGCAGTAACTCGAGGCTTTACACTTAAAAGACATGCACACCAGGCACCTGAAGGAGACGAGCCACTGTGATAACGATCACAACAAGCAACAAGTGTTCGTGTGAGGGGTAAACTTTGGAAGCGAAAGGAAGGCTGGACCGCTTTGCAGGTGGGTGCTTCAAAGCTGCAATTATCCGCTAAAGGGTGCAAAAGTTTATTGGTTGTCAGTGAGAGTTCAGCTAAATCAGTTGAAGTTTATAGTATGTTGTAGACTAGAGCATGTTATAGCAAAGCAGGCACTATGAAAAGCCCGGGGATAATATGTTGATTAAGTGCTGTCAGAGCCTGGAAGTAAAAGCTATAGGCACATGGAAGAGGGCTTCATTCAGAGGTACAATTATAGCAAGCTACAAAAAGAAAAAATAATAATAACAGACTGATTAAATGAGAGGTTGTAGTCTCACATTATGTCATAGTATTTCTTGAAATTTTAATGATATATTAAAGCATGGATATCCAGTTTTGTGTGTAAAATTGTCAGAGATTCTTTAGTAACTCTGGCACTTGGTGGCCAACATGATATTTTTAAACCAAAAATGAGATGAATAGTTTCCCCAGCGTTCATCCATATTTGAATAATCAGTTTTCTGAACAATGAAAAAAAAAAAAGCAACTTGGAACTCTCCAGGCAAATGTTGGAGACACCCGATTTAAGACTTTTATGTTAAAACTACTTTCAAATCGTATCCCAAATCAAAACGTGCTGTTCTATCTCCGTAGCTCCGCAAATAACTACAGGAAACTATATATTCCAGACGGAGAGAAGACACTCGAGGCAACTGTGTATTGTTAATATCTAAAGTACAGACAGTGAATGGAAGATATCTTTAATTTCACCCAAACATCTGAAGTATTCCTCAAGTCAGCTCCGTCTCAACAGCCTCATAAATCTGAATCTCAACATGTGGCTGTTTTGCACTTGTGCAGCTGGAGTTGGATTACAAGTAGTGCATATTTTTGTATATACATTTAATACCATTTAGACTGTATACTTTTAATAAAATCATGGTGTTGTTTGAGAATGTTAGATAAAACCAATTTTGAACTGAAAATAATGATGAAAATCAACTGTCATTGTAAAAAAGTGTCCATAAACCATAATCAGGATGGATATGGGTGTGTATGAAATGACTAACGTGAGCGATGTGGAAGTTGACTCAGCTTCAGGTGCCGACTCGACTGGGCTGTTTGTAGGGGAACCTCTGTGTACCTCATGACTCCATGATATCTCACAATATGCCAATACTGCAACAATCAATATATTCACAACGACCTAGAATACATCGTTATTTTAACAGAACCATATGCGGTTTTTTAACCTTTTTTAACATGCGGCATATTTTTCATTTGTGTGCATGAATTGTTCCCCTTTTCTTAACCTCCTACCTTCCACTTTAACGAAGCGCATTTTCACCAGTTCGGCTTTACCCAAATCTTAAAGCTTCTGGACTGGAGAGCTTGGCCAGTGTTTCATTTGAAAGCTAAGACCTGCAAAACAATTTTTTTGTCGTGTTTTTGTTGCTTTTTCATCACTTTTTCACTGCTTTTTTGACACCTTTTTGTCTTTTTTTGGACAGGTTTTCGTTTTCACCACACATCTAAACCAGTGACTAAATGATCCCAGATTACTTCCTTTTAATGATATCACACCCCTAGTTGCTTGGAGGAAGTTTCGCCTCTAATCCAAAGGACTTTTTCACGCTCATTTGTTCAATCTTGACAATCCAGCGCTTTCCTTGGAAGAGAAGTGAAATGTCCCCCACTCTAACAACCTAGTCCAAACCTTCAACACCTGTATGACTGATCGATTTGGTCTCGTCTTCATAAGAATACGCTGCACTCTCACACCAGTTATCTGTCTGTTCCTACTTTCAGTTTCCAGTTTCATCATGAAGAATCTCAAACATTACATCCGCATCATTTCCACAATCTCATTCATCCTACAGTACAGCCATGCTTTACCGAGCACAGCCCCTCCGGTCGACTCGGGCCACGCCTTTCTGTTCATGTGGAACGCCCCATCTGAACTGTGCGAGGTTCGATTCGGGATGTCCTTGGACCTGTCCCACTTCCACCTGGTCAGCAGCACTTTGAAGACCGCCACCAACCAGCCCATTACCATCTTCTACACCGACCGGTTTGGCATATTCCCCTACTTGGACGAAGACACCGGCGAGATGTACGACTACGGTTTGCCTCAGTTGGTTGATCTGAAGGAGCACCGCGATCACGCCGAAGACGATATCAAATACTACATCCCCGTGGACCAACCTGGACTCGCCATTTTGGACTTCGAAGATTGGAGGCCCAGTGGATCAGAAACTGGGGTAGCAAGAACATCTATAGAGAGAAGTCTATTGAAGTCGTTAAGAAGAAAAACGCCTCTTTGAGCGACGACAAAGCGGAAGATCGGGCAAAGATTGTGTTTGAACGCGCTGCGAAAAGATATTTTCTCAGATCGATAAATTTAGGAAAGAAGTTAAGACCAAAACGATTGTGGGGGTACTACCTTTTTCCTGATTGCTATAACTACGATTATAATCAAGACATGGAGGGCTACACAGGGGAGTGCCCGGATATTGAAAAAGAGAGAAACAACAACCTCTTGTGGCTGTGGAAGCAGTCGACAGCCCTGTTCCCGTCCATCTACCTGGAGGCGGCGCTAAGAGACTCCATTCAGGCTCGAATGTATGTGAGGCACAGGATACAGGAGGCCATGAGAGTGTCCATGTTACCCAACAGCACCTACTCCATACCAATATACGCCTACATACGGCCAGTGTACAAGGACAGTGTGGATGAATACATGTCAGAGGTAAGATAAGCAACAAGACTTACACTTTTTAGCACGGTCTGTCACCTCACAGCAAGATTCAGTCCAGCTGGGCCTTTCTGTGTGGAGTTTGCATGTTCTTCTCCCCATGTCTTCCACTACCACGAGAACATGTGCATTAGGTTCCCGTCTGGAGCCAGGATTCCCTTGAATGACAGATCCTGAAATCTCAATGGGACATCCTCGTCAAAGAAAGGACAATAAAATAATATAATATCATCATCCCATCATCTCATATCGTACGCTTTATGTAAAGTTTAGCTTTTTATCAATCATCAACAAACTTCAATGAAGGTTCTTGAGTCGTGTTCTGTACTCTGTAGTTGAAGTGTCAAACGTTTCGCCTCTCATCCAAAAGGCTTTGTCAGTGCACTAAAGTTCAGTTGAGCCAACAGTCCAGAAAAAGACCATGGTGAGGAGTTTCGCTAGGCTAAGTCCTTCCCCTCTATTAACAGCCACGCTCACCTATAGGTAAACATCTTAATGGTTTAAGGATCGAGAGGAGGGACTTAGCATGGCGAAACTCCTCCCCATGGTCTTTATCTGGACTGTTGGCTCAACTGAACTTTAGTGCACTGACGAAGCCTTTTGGATGAGAGGTGAAATGTTTGACACTTCAACTACAGAGTACAGAAGACGACTCAAGAACCTTCACTGAAGAGTGACTACTCCTGTACGACTGAGAGCCTACACAGAAATCATCAACAAAGTGTACCATCATGAACAAGACTCAGAGTTGATTATTGACAACTCCCAAGACACTTCTCAAAAACATAAACATAAAAAACAAAAACAAACCTTTACTCCAATTCAACCATGGTCAACTGAACGTCTCTCTGTTCTGTCGGTCTCGTCTCAGTGGGACCTGGTGAACACGATCGGAGAGGCAGCTGCTCTCGGAGCTGCGGGAGTCGTGTCCTGGGGAGACATGAACATCACTGACAACGAGGTGAGCGCTCCACTTCTGTACGTCACAAAATACGCTGTGACCTGGTTGCTTCCTCTGAGGGATGGATTTTAGTTGTTCAATTCTCTGTTCAAAGTTTGCTTAAAGGAATAGGCCACCGTTTTTACATACTGAGATATGTTCTTACCTTAGCTTTGATGAGTTCATTTGTACCTGTCTGGTCTCCACGTGTGCCTTCCGTAATGTAAACACAGCACTGTTAGCATTTAGCCTCTCTCTTCTCCTCTATAGCTCCAAATGAGGTGAAGATAGAAGCTACCAAACTCTCCCACGTTTTCCCTATTTAAATATGGTTACGTGAAGTGTTACACTATAAAGTATAATTACACAATATTAAACAATGTGGATTTTCTAAGCGGATAAAAAGGGGAACTATATTGTAAGGCGTAATAATACCAGGAATACTTCGGCATCCGCACAGTAAAGTGAAGGTATCACTGCGCGGATGTCGAATTACTCCTGGTATTATTACGCCTTACAATATAGTTCCCCTTTTTAGCCGCTTAGAAAATCCACATTGTTTTGTGTAATCATACTTTATAGTGCAACACTTCACGTAACCATATTTAAATAGGGAAAACGTGGAAGAGTTTGGTAGCTTCTATCTTCACCTCGTTTGGAGCTATAGAGGAGAAGAGAGAGGCTAAATGCTAACTCTGTCTGTGCTGTGTTTACGTTACGGAAGGCACACGTGAAGACCAGACAGGTAGAAATGAACTCTTCTAAGGTAAGAACATATCTCCAGTATGTAAAAACGGTGGCCTATTCCTTTAAGTGTTAAAGTCATGGAGAGAATAAGAAAAGAAGAATAAACTCTTGGGTTTTATTTAGACAAATGACAAACTGAGATGATACAGATGAAACCGTGAGTGTCTTTAGTACATGTTTTTCCCTTACCGTAATAGCATGAAGTTGATCTATACAGTGGCAAAGAGTTAACGATTCAGTGAGGGAAAATAAAAATAGAGGCACAAGTGCATTGCTCATGTGATCCGGAGACGCCCCCGCTGACTTCACCTTCTCGTCTTTTGCAGGACTCTTGTTTCGATGCGCGCCGTCACTTGGACCAGGTGATGAACAGGTACATCCTGAACGTCTCCACGGCGACGCAGCTCTGTAGCAAGGGCCTGTGTCAGAAAATGGGCCGCTGCGTGAGAAAGCAATGGGACAGCGACGCCTACCTGCACGTGGACTCCCGCAGATACCGCATAGAAAGGCTGAGGAGAGGGGCCCCCTGGTGGTGAGAGGTGGACTCTCCCAGCACGACGTGGACTGGTACGACAGGTGGTTTGACTGCATGTGCTACACCGAGAAGCCCTGCCGGCGTCCGCTGACTCTGAATACTATAAATGAGGCTTTTATCACGGGACAAAGAAACTCGGCGGCGCTAATGAAGATGGGCGACTTCGTGCTCCCCATAATGATGCTGATGAGCCTGAACATTATCGATAAATACATGTAACTTTGAGAGAGAACTATAAAAAAATCACACAGAGGACTGAGAAGCAGCGCCATTTTGTCTCATAAGGTGAAAAACGTTATGAAGCTCTTCCTGAATGATTGCATATGAGTGACGCGAAAATAAGCCAAATATCGTAATACAGAACACAAACAAACAACATTAAACCAGATTTTAAATGTTTTGCATCTTTTATTATGTAAATGCTAATATTTTACAGAAGGGTGTCCCAAGTGATTTTGGGGGTCGCGGCCTGAAAAGTTGTGGAAACCCTGGTCTAAAGAAGCTGTAAACTTTGTGTCGCGTTATGACTTGACATTTATGACAATAGATGTAGCCTTAGCTAAATGTGAATCATTGTTTAATGCTTTTATTATCAAGTGATTAATTAATTGTAAGACTTTTTATTTTGTATGTGTTTGTGCAGAAATAAATACGTCTTCATTTACGCATCTAATGCATTTAATAGCTTATATTATCACTGAGCAACAATGTGACTTAATATCAGTAATGTGACATGCCAATGAAGAACCACAACTACAGTATTACAGTAAATGCGCTATTAGATATTGTCCTCAAGGGGCGACAAAGCTTTGCTATGTGAAGGGAAAGTCTTATGAGAGTGTGATTTCAGAGATCCCTAATACAATCTGAATGTTTTTGAAGAAAACCTCTAACGGAAACTTAGTGTGTGTGTGAATGGGTTTGTTTTATGTTGTGCTTATTTATTTAATTTTTATATTTTATATTTATTTTTCTTTCTTTTTTTTCTTTCTATTGCTTTAATATCTGGTGCCTTGAATTGTTCATTTTAATTTGTTGAAAATTGCCACTTTGTGTAAATCGTTGTTAATAAAAAAAAAAAAAACAGCAAAAATTTTTTTTTTTAAATGGTCTGATCCCTAATGAACACCTGTCACATGACTAACATTAAAAAGGTGTGGTCTGTTAAAGTGGCTCGGATTGCAAGCCAGTTTCACGATCACTATCACAAGATGTAGTGATCAAATTTCATTTTGAAGAGTGGATATATTTGAGTGGGTGACAAATCACCATAGAGCCAGTGCATCAAAAGTCAACTATCAAAATGCAGATGCTCGAGTACATTAATGCTTAACTGGGGCCATCCATAAAACAAAACAGCACAAATTTAATGTTTTCTGAACTAAGACACAAAAAGTATAAACTAAAGAGTGTAGCATACTTGACAGATGTTTCTAACACATTCTTTTGACATTTGTCTATTTTGTTTGATTATTCTTTAAAAGAAAAAATACAGTTACAGACTCCAGACAATATGACATCAAGGGGGAAGGGGAAGGCAATCTTAGTTATTTGTATAGCGCTTTTCATATGACACAAGTCACACCCAAAGCGCTTCACACATGAAAGGGAGGGGGCTACAATGTTGTGCAAGCTATTCCCACCATTTGAGAACCACCCAGCTGATTTTTTCATGTTTTTTTTTTAAATGTTGTGACTCAATGACATTTTGCTGTCCATTTTTCCCAAATTCTCATTCATGGTGTGGAATGTGTCGCATACAGAAACACTGAGGCGATTATTGTGTGAGTGGATCTGGAGCACAGAGAGATGTTATGCCACTTGTTCATCCATATTCAGGACGTCCCGTCAGCTGCTCTCTCACTCTCGCTATGGTCCTGCTCCTCGCTGACAGAGCTCCCTGTTGTGACTACAGCATGAATATTTGATGTTAGAGGTTTCTACCCAATTCATCTGAAAATATCCACACAACAGGTTGTGCTCACGTGACGTCAACACATGGTCAGACGTGGAGGTAGATTGGACGTTTATGCTTAATATTTTTGCAATTACTGGTCCTACAAAAAAAAGAAAATTAGCTAAATTTCAACGACTTCTTTGTCAGCAAAAATAAAGGTTTAAAGTTTTGAAGAACACAGATGCGAATGACCAATTTCCCCACAGGAATAATAACTTAACATTTAGGTCAATATGGCAATTATGTGGGTCTTCTATTTGGTTATTCATTTCAATTGCCAAAATTGTTAATTAAATCCATCTGGAACTATAACGTCAAATTCTAGAACGCAACTTAATTGTGCTCGTTGTAAAGTCATTTCTCAACACAATTTAAATAACTTCAATTTCACAAGGGCCCAATATATGAATATATTATGCACTTCCTCTGGATCTCCTCTCTGTTGGACTTAAGTGAGCTAGCAAAAAATATTCCTAGGTATTTGTACTTACCTACTATCCCGACCGGCTCACCATGTATCATGATCGTACTTGCCCCTGCCTTTTGACTTTGCTTTGGAGAAAGTAATAATCACCTCTTTGGTTTTATTGAGACTGCGCTCCAGGCCAGATGTGTCTGCACCAACACCGCCATCATCATTATCAACATTAGTACATTGAGCTGCTCAAAAATGGGATTTGCAGGACCGTGCATGACCGTGCTTGTAAACATCTGTGAAAAAGAACAGCTTCCCCACAGTGACAGGACTGTTGTGTTTCTCCTCAGTCAATGGAAATGCCGTACCCCTAAGGAAAGGTAAAAGTTGTTTAGTTTAAGGCTGAGCTCAAGTGACTTCCTCGAATTCCTGAGGTGGTGTTTATTGAGACGAGGAACACACGCTCATCCTGACAGGACAGACACTCCACTATGGGACTAAAGAAGGGAAAGACAATGAGTTCTGAGAGTGAAGTATTTATGTTGGGTTCGAAAGAGCCTATTGTGTGATCCCGAGTCGGGCAGCTAACAAATCTATGGTGGAATTTGATTTTAACTAAGGCCGTGGTTGTCAATTGGTGGTAATCTGGGCCATCTGCAATTTTAGACTTAATAGTCACAGGGTTAGCATGTCAGGTTTGGGGACATAATTCCTGATCAGGTTTCAGAATGTCACCATTGTTTGTGTTGATACTCCTCTGAACTCTAGAGTGTGGGCGTGAAATTACAAGACGGATTAAACAGCAGAGAATCCTAAAATTACCACACACGAGACTGCAGGGTGAGGTGCAGCGCCTCCCGGTGGGACGTCCCGTTTGAATCAGAGGTCCTGTCTATAATCTGCCATGTCAGATGGAAGCAGCCGCTCTCGCACAATAACAGCTTATTGTCCCTGTCCTCCGCCTGGGCTGGGGAACGCTGCTGCATTTCTAGGTCAGCGGCCGGGACTCAATGCCCACCGCCCAAACCCTCCTCCCCACAGTTTAACCAATACTAGACCAGAATCAGGAATGTGCCCCCAGCTAAACACCAACCACCACGATCACCAACGCTGTGTGAACCAGGCAGGACTGGGCTCATTCATTTACTGTAGAGAAAATTGAGAGGACATAGACATGCGGAGGCTATTCATGTTTTTTGAATATATGACTTAATTAGATGGATAACATCAGTTGCAAGTATTAATTTTCATTTTATGTCAGTGAAGCAGCAATTTTAATGAAGAAATTGTATTTGAATTTTTAAGCTACTGACAGGAAGCGACATATATAAAAGGTAAAGTCCCAGACTCACTTAATTCCCATTGGCACAACACGGTCGGCATGGCAACAGTTAAAATTCTTTGCCTCCATCTATGTCACTTCCTGTCAGCATCCAATAAGGAAGTGAAACTATAAACATCACAAAAATTGTCAAACTAAAGAAAGCTGGGTATATATAATTGTTACCTATGTTTTAGCAAAGATTATGTCTCATGTGTCATATGCACTTTAAGTATTTTCAAAGACATAAACTCATACTGTATGTCATTTCAGACGTCGACAATTTCCCCCACACATTCATTATGTCACTCACAGCCATAATGTCCAAGCTTTACATAGACTCTCAGCCTTTATATTTTTGTCATAAATTCATAAAATAATCCCAACAAATGTCCAACAAATAGCCCTAGAACGTAAGATGTTATGTAGATGTAGACGTACAAAACACCAGAAGAGGGCGCCACACAACTCCCACTGTTGCAGTGAAATGGGAAGTGGTGCAAATTGAAACCGGCAAACATCTGGACTGGGAAGAGAGTTTAATCACAAAGGATCTGGACAAGTTCCTCTACAGTATAATACATCTGTCGGAGAACGGGCTGGCGTTTTAAGAGCACTGGGGGAGATGGACTGAATATGCAGGATCACTGGCACATGCGCAAATTAAGTTATCCTTTATTAATCTCTGTAGAGAAATGTGTTCTCTGCATTTGACCCATCCTTAATGTCGCTAGGGCGAGCTGTAGGAACAGTGAGCTGCTAGCGTGGGGCAGCGCTCGGGGAGGCAAGTAGGGTCTTCCCCAAGGACACAACGACAGTGCACATTTTTGCGGGAGCTGGGATTCGAACCTCTGACCTTCCGATCCCAAGACGACCTGCTCTACCATCTGCGCCACTGTCGCCCCCCCAAAAAAAAACCCACAACTCCGGATGTGTTTTTGATTATGACATGGATACAAACTCAAACTATATGGGAATATAAGCTTGATTGTATCACAGCCCCAAAGCCAAAGCCACAGCTGCCTCAAAGGAAGCAGCACTCGAGCCTTGGGTCACACAGTGTGTTAAATAAATAAAGATGTTAGATGCAGCAACAAACGTCTGTGGAGAATCCCGAGCGAGAATTAGATCAGTCTCTACAAACACAACTCCATTAGGGGAGCGCCCCAGGGCTCAGTGTGAGTGACGTCCGCTCGAGCACCTTGAGTATAAACACAGGTCTGCTTCTGTTACTCAGGATGTTCAATGAAGTGAACGTGCATAATCTGGTATAAGAATGAGTGCCGAAGAAACATGTAGATGTATTAGATGTACAGTATCTAGTGCAATAGGTACAGTAGGGTCAGTACTACCTAGCTGGAGGTTTTAATCTATTTGTGTTTTAAGTTGATTGGGGCAAACAGAACTTCCAGAGTAAACCCAACCAGACACGGGAGAACAGGCAAACTCCAGTATACAAGTTATTAATGGGGATTTTAAGTATCCTGGTGTCCAAGTAAAGTGTCCTGATTTCAGTTCCATGGATAAGCCAATACAAAAACAAGGATATTCTCGGATATTCCCACAGCTTTCAGGATCTTGTGCCATCTAGACGCAGTGTCCTGGTTTCTCTACACTGTTGTCGTGCTGAGCGTGTGTGAACTTTCCAGTTATGGCAGGACTAGAAACCTTCCCACAGTAATTGTATCTGGTACATGGGCTTTTAAAACGTTGTATCTTGTAAAAATCAACAAAGCATCACAGTAAACTGTGCAACACCACTGCTTCTCGCTCCGTGGTAGCTCCTGTGGATGTCTGTGCTGTTCTCGGACTAAACTGTCACTTTGGGACTCTGCACAAACCTGCAATGTTTTTTTTGGTCAAATTCTCACATCTGTCACTGAAACTGGGAAATTGTTCTACAGTTTTAAGTGCTTCCTTGGATAATTCTTGTCTCTGTGTTTAATGAAATGTCATAACCAGGACATGACTAATAACCGGTATACTCGAGTGCATGTACACACGTCAGATCCAGATCCCGTCTTGCTGTGATGTGAGTATACTATAATCAATCGCCCACCACATTGGTCACATTATTTAATACAAAAGGATTCTCTGATGTCTGAGCGCTGCTAGCCCTCCTTGCTCCCTCCCCAGTTTTGGGGATGTTCCCAGCGGAGCAGTGGGAGCGTTTGGGTAAAGAGCAGTGGGCCTTGCTGTGCCGTCGCCGCATTGTTTCTGAATGAATGGCGCTGTCTAATTACAGGAGCGGTGAAGGGGCCGCTGTGCCTCGTCCACAAAGACATGGGCATAAAGGTCTGTGCCAGCAGCAAATCAAAGCCAAACGCTGATTACAGAAGAATGTGCCCCAACAACAAAGAGTCTCCACTGAGAACAATTAGACCAGAATGTTACGCCATTATTTAGCGTCCTCATAAATATTCACACACAGCGATCGTTCACAGAGATGTACAGCGCGAGCGGCTAAGGGCCTGGTATTCAGTCAGGTGTACTGGGGCGGAAGGGATTCAAGATGGCGGTGAAGGTCCGGGACAGACAGAAAGAAATGAATGGTGCCAAGTTGTCAATAAGAACCATCACCTTCAACCGGCTATTGGCTAGTCATGTTTAGAGCTGGGGATTGTGTTGTCAAAAAACACAACTGGACTTATGTTCTCTCTCTTGGTGACCATCCTCAGGAGACATCACTGGAAGTTCACCATCCACACCCACCACGGCTATTTCTGATGGGAGTGATTCACACAAAACTGCCATGAGGGTGCGCTCCAGATCCTGTCCTGTTCCATTTATTTATTTTTACTTAAAAGATTGTACTAAGGGGCATATGGTAAATGGTCTCAACTTATATAGCGCTTTTCCACCTACATTAGGCACTCAAAGCGCTTTACAGCAAGGATCCACTATCCCATTCATACACCAATGTACGCAGACACTGGAGGCAAGGTGGGTGAAGTGTCTTGCCCAAGGACACAACGACAGCATGCACCTTCAGGAGGCGGGATTCGAACCCCTGACCTTCCGATCATGAGTCATGAGTCTATATCATATATTAGTTTAACATTTTAAGTTGAATTACAGAAATAAATGAACTTTTTCATGATATTCTAATTATATGACGAGCACCTGTATGTATTTGAGCATATACGTGGCCATACTGCCATTGCTCTGCCCGATCCCGTCAGATCTCGGAAGCTAAGCAGGAAGGGCCTGGTTGGTACTATGGGAGACCGCTGGGGGACAGCTTGGGTGAATGGAGTAAGTGAGTGGTTGGTGGTGGTCGGAGTCGTCGAAGGCGCAGATTGAAAGCTTCGCTTCCGTCAGTCTATCCCAGGGCAGCTGTAGCTACAATAGTAGCTTACCACCACAGAATATGGAGTTAGTCAATAATATAATGTAAAGTGTCTTTACGTGCCCAGAAAAGCGCTACATAAAACCAATACATTATAGAGTTCAGGGCTGTGATGATCACTAAGAATTGTGGGATTTGCAGTAATAATAAACTAATGGAGATTTTTAAAAGGTAAAATACTGGAGTTACACATTAAAACACTTGGACACCACAGTGAGTTAGATGTACAGTATTTGCTAATGGAGTTGTTCCACGGCTTTATTTATGTAGTTTATATCTAATGTTAGTCTATGTAAAATGTATGCTAACAGCCACAAACATGGCAGATCTCCATGGAAACAGTGGATTTTCCCAAACTGTATTATCATTATTATGAGCACCTTACTCTAACTGTAGGGACAGTAGTACAAAACTCTTGATTGGTATTTTAAAAAATCTTGTGCTTGCAGACACCAGCTCAGACACCCCCAGTGGTAATAACTGTGTGAATAAAAGTCTGTCAGTGCGCGTCGTCATAGCAACGAGGACCAGGACAAAGACCTGCCTGTCTCTGCCCCACCGGCTCCAGGGCTGCTGAATCCTGCTGAGTCGGGGTACGGAGCATGACACAGCAAACTCACAGGCCGCAGCGTTTAACATGATTCTCTTTTGTTTTTTGTCACTGATAAAAGTGACTTCATTTCCCGGCAGTGGTTGGTTGAAGCAACATTGGTTTGGGAGTTAAGACACGATTCGTCTGCAAACACAATGCTCCCAGTGTGACCCAGACTCAGCCCCTTTTCTTCAGCTGCTCACGACTTCATTGTTTATGTCTCAGCTGCAACAGACATTTTTCTGCAGAAATAACAAGTCTGTTGTAGAGTTTATAGCCAGTGTCAGATAAGGACATAGAGAAACTAGACCACCAAGAAAACTATGGCGAACAATGTGTATGAGAAGCACAAAACATTGTGTATTAAAATCAGTCAACTAAAACAAAACATGACATGCAAAGCTAGGGAACATATTTGAATAGAAAATACATGTAACTTCATTTTATTCTTGTTCCTGAATGTGGGTTTGAAGATAATGTTATAACGTAAAAAGCTAATGTTATAGAGTGGAGCAGTGCAGGGAAGTAGCAGTTTGATCATAAAAAGCCACCTGTCCCCCCCAAAGTGCAGTAAAGCTGAGTGATTGTGTCTTACAAATCTTTTTAATAAAGTACTTTCCATCTCTTGTGACAAACCTCATGAATTCATGACAAACAGTGCATCACACAGTGCAACGCACTAGAACTATGGCCAAAAAAATCTGATTGACAACAGCAGAATCTGCAGCATCAACATTTTCAATATATTACTCTACTGTACATGTGATCCATTCACTCAACCAGACTCAACATACAGAAACTGGGATTTAGAGCCAAGTTGCCACGTCGTCAGTGCCTCGTTTACACACCATTTTAACTGAGTGAGTGCTCTGTATTTAACAGGAAGTGTCTAAATGTGACAAGGGTTTACTCTCGACTGTAATAAGCGAGTAAGTGCTAAAGACTAGAACAGTCATATTCAAACGCCATAATGGTTGGCAACATACTGTAGCTCATGTGATTTAAAAAGAAAATGGGGTTAATATAAAATACTAAATAAATTATGTTACCTAACAATGTGTGGTTTCATTCATCACTTCTGTAAACTGTAGCAGGGCGGATGTCTTTTGAATCAATTCAAGTCGATGCGATCGGTAGAGCATGGCCTCGTACCCCCTGACCTTTATGACCTCAACAGTGCGTGCCGACAGTGGAATAGGCTGCAGTAGCCGGTGTCTCCCTGCGCATGGTATTATAAGGGGACAGTTCGATTTCGGTCGTGGTGCCGCCATTGTCACTGGTTGTGGCGGGAGATCTCTCCGGCCCGCAGTCCTCCAAACAGCAGCAGCAACAATCCAGGATAGCCTTTGTGAACGGCTGGCAAAGAGAAAACAACAATATCGGCGTGACAGCGGATTTACAAAACAGCAACAGCTGGCTGACTAATTTCAGTATCTCCAAAGTCCTCCGCGGGATACCGGCGGCCATGTACGTGCTCAGGATGTTGCAAATGTTTTCCGGTATGATGCAAAAGCCGTAGACGATCGCCAACGCCACCACGGCGCAGTTCATCTGGCTTTCCAGCTGGATCTGCTTCTTGCTACCCCTGACGTTGTTGCGCTCGGCCTGGCGAATCTTGTGCGCCGTAGCGAGCGAGCAAAAAATGGTGAAGAGCGTGGGCAAGCAGAAGTAGCAGCCGAAGTACCACCAAAGCCTGGCCCCGTCGTAAGTCAGACCCAGGACGTACAGCGTGTCGGGGAGGTCCGTGGATATCCGGATGATGCAGCGTTCGCACGGCGTGGTGACCTCAGGGGGGTCCGACTCTTCCGTGACCAGCTGTCGGATCAGTAGCTCGGGGAGGGCCAGGAGGAGAGCGCCGATCCAAATGACGGCGAGTTTAGCGGTGGTGGAGGCCCAGTTCTCGATCATCTCGTAGTAGTTCTGCACATTGTTGGCGGCGCGGAAACGGTCGATGCACAGAGCACACAGGGTGAAGGTGGTGACTCCCAAAGAGGCCACCTGCACAGAGAGGGCGGGTAAAATTGATTAGAAAAGTCAATGTTGTAATAAAATAATTATTGGTATCATTTTTATAGCACAGTCATAGCAGTGTTCAAAGGTGGAAAGAAGCAACTTTATGTATGACCATGTGTTGTGTTTTTAAAAGCCTGAAACTGCACTCTCTAGAACAATAGGTGGCGTTCAGTGGAGTTCAGTGGAGGTTTAAGTCCCAAAGGAGCTAAAATGTCTCAGCGCAAACTCTAAGTAATACATCTTGAACTTTTGCACATTTTGTCATGTTTACAACCATAAACATTTTACTTTGATTTTTTTATTGAAAGTTCACACACAAGTAACAGACAACTGTGAAGTGAAAGTAAAATGATAAATGATTCTGTTATTTTCAAAAATAGAAAAGTGAAAAGTGGGGCGTGCATAAGTATTCATACAGCATTTTCGGAGTGCATTAAATTGCCTTTATAACATTCCTAATGACTGCAGAATGTTCACACCTTGCCCTAACCATTAAATAGAGGCCGCGTAATCTACTCTCAGTATAATTCCAGCTGTTCTGTGAGGGCCTCAGAGCTATGGTCAGAGTGTATTGGTCACTAAACAACATCATGAAGGCCAAGGAGCACACCAGAGAGGTCAGGGATAAAGCTGTGGAGAAGTTTAAAGCAGCGTTAAGTTATACAAAGATTTCCCAAGATTTGAACATCTCACGGAGCACTGTTCAATCCATCATTCGGAAATGGAAAGAGTATAGCAGCACCACTGCGAACTTACCAAGACACGGCTGTCCACCTAAACTAACAGACCGAACAAGGAGAGCACTGGTCAGAAATACAACCAAGTGCCCCAAGATAACTCTGGAGGAGCTGCGACGTACTGCCGCTGAGCTGGGGGAATCTGTACATGGGACAACTATAAGTCTTACTCTACACAAATCTGGCCTTCATGGACGAGTGGCAAGAAGAAAGCCATTATTGAAAGGAGGCCATAAGAAATCCTGTTTGAAGTTTGATAGAAGTCATATGGAGGACACAGCTACCATGTGGAAGAAGGTGCTTTGAATACTTGTGCACGCCCAACTTTTTGGTTTTCTATTTTTGAAAAATAACAGAATCATGTATCATTTTGCTTTCACTTCACAGTTGTCTGTTACTTGTGTGTGAACTTTCAGTAAAACATTCTAAATAAAATCTTTACGTTTAGGGTTGTAAACATAACAAAATGTGCAAAAGTTCAAGGTGTATTAGTACTTTCACAAGGCACTGTACACACATATACATTATATATATATATATATATATGGACAATTCTTTTGTTCCTAACTTAGGGTGACCAGATTTTCCAAGTAAAAAAACTGGGACATTCTCGAATCAGCCGCAGGGGTTCCAAATCTAAACTGTCTTTACCCACGATGAATGGTAAAACTGTCAACGACTTATGACATCCGCATCCTGAATTGAGATTTTGAATTGGTTTACAGGACTCAAAACTGGGACTGTCCCGGGTAAACTGGGACATCTGGTCACCCTATCCTAACTTAGTCCGTAAACTTTAGTGCAGACCAGAGTCAGGAGAGCTGCACATAAAAAGAAAGTTTTTCCTAGAAGCAGAAATTACTTCATGTGGACCAAGTGTGAATGCGCCTCAAGACATTAATAATATATTTATAAAAATAAATTACGAAAATACTGTACATGGCTTTGACTTTAACAATTTAGATTGTTTTTAAGTTAACAAGGTTGTAGTCATACCAACAAATATTAGCACAATACACAGTATTTCACTTGTTGCTCTTCAAGGTGGCATTGACCTTAAAACTTTATTATTTTTCTTCCTCCTAGATAACCGACTCCATGTTTCAATGTTATAACAGATATACTGCTCTGACATTTTGTTACTAATAACACAAATAAATATCATCATTCTCTGTTAATGCAACATTATCTTTAAGTCTTAAAGGCACTGTGTGAAAGTAAGTAGGTTAATGCGTTGACCCCTTAAGTGTTGGGGGTGGGACGCCCCATTAGGCCTAATCCTCCTTGTGTTTTAGGTGGGATTATTGTGCTCTTAAACTACAAAGGCGTGTACAGTATAGTTTGGATCTAATGGACATATAGCAGCATGCAGCATATCGATATCAACTACGACCAATCCATATCTTTTAATGAGTACTTAATAGCCTTTAATTTAAGCCGTGTGTAATCCACTCATATCAGCATTTACAGTATAATATACCAGAAAGAGACTTAGCCTTCAACCTGGTCTTAGTCTTTGTGGGCTGGCTGCTATTGATATAAACTCTTAAGAAAACCAGTACAAGACCCTACCCCAATCTATATGTTATACTGTAAAAGCAGACATTTGTGAAACAAGACCTACTGTATAAGCATTGTGCATGTAATTATTAAACGTTTTCATCCATCGTTATCCGGCAAGTTGTAGTTAGTTTTTCATGTGGTGGTTGCAGCAGCAGCAACAGCAATGACAGCACAAAGTTCTTTTAACATTACGATGCCTCTTGTTTACTTAGACTTCATCGGCCACTGACTGATTCTATAAACTGTTTTGGTAAAGCTTCTTTGGATAGAAATGATGCCAACTCACTAAATGGTTTGGACAGAGGAAAGAGCCTTACAACCCTAAGTCAATTTTACTCAAAAAATAAATGAATAAATCGACTCAGCCTTCTGTCCCCCTCAGAGACTGTACAGGACAGTCTCTGCGGGGGTCCAGATCTAATCCCCCAAAGTCTGAAGATTAAGGATCATACACATTTCAATTCAGCAACATTAAAACAAAAACAAGTTATATATTTATTTCTGGGTTAGGCGACATCACAGCAGGTCAATGATGTAAGATTGTGAAGACACAGATAACCTCTGGCCAGCCAGACGCGCTTTATAATTCTTAACAAAACTTTCAAACAGAAACTGATGGCAGGAGTGGCTGGCTGGCCAGGCAGATTAAACCGTTAATTTGAGAGAGCAGGGGAGTCCAAACTTTTCTCCCTGAGCCACATATCAGTGTATCAAGTATATATGAGGAGGTCCACTGATTGATGGTCAGTGCAGTTAAACATTCAATGCTAACAAAGGTTTAAAACGTGCCCCACACCATTACTTAGAACCTTAATTACGGCTTTGTCTTACATCAAAATGATACTGTAGGTTTTGATGTTACAATTGTGTAGAATTATAAGACTTATCGTAAAAGTAGCCTACGATTTCTGTAAATGTTCGCCAATTTAGTAAGAAGCTTGAGGGTCTCCAAAAAATGAAGTCTAAGGACCACATTTGGCCCCTGGGCCGCACACTGGACACTCCTGGCCAGGAGAGAGAGAGTGAGAGTGTCACAGTATGACAACTCTGTATAGGATAGATGGTTCACACTATAAAACTTCATAAACTTTTACTTTCACTGAGAGGACATTACACACTGGGAATCGTCTCTTACTCACCTCCAAATATGGGATGATCCTGCACGAGAACTCCCCCAGCAGCCAATCCTTGGTGAGCTCGTGAAACACGACCAGCGGGAGGCAGAAGAAAACCACCACAAAGTCCCAGAGCGCGAGGTTGGCCAACAGCGAGTTGGAGATGCTCCTCATGTAGTAGTTATGACACACGATACACATCAGCGACACGTTACCGAGGAGTCCCACGCTCAAAATGAGCCCGGCCACTATCAGCACGGCGTAAGCCCCATACGTCTCCGCGGTCACGGGATAAAACGGGTTCTTGTGGAGCTTCCGTTTAGGTCTGAGACTCACCGGGGCCAGGGGAGTGCTGTCAGGGAGGTCTGTGAGCAAATACTCGTCCTCATAGTCACTGGTGTTAAGAAAACGGGGAGTCCATCTCCTGCGCCATCGCAACAGGTGCGCTTTCTCCGCCGGACTCTTTTCGCTTCTCGCGTCTAGAGCTTCGTATATGTCGGATCTTACGCAAAGAACTCCCTTTACTTCTATTTCTAACGTGTTCGCCATCTTCTTCGAGTATTTTGGCTGTAAATCCAACTTTCTGAAGCGCCCTTTCATGGCTATTCGATGTGCGTAATGCGTCTTTTCCAACTACCCAACCTTTACGCATGAGGTTTTCGACACTTCGTTGCCTTAAAACTTTTACTTCATCAAAAACGGAGGCCCGGGCAGTGGCACCATGCCCGTCAGGCGTGTCCTCCCCGCGGACACTGCCCCGTTCAGGTCTTTGAGAAGCGCGTGATCCATACTTGTCGTTTTCTTGCGCGTGCTGTTGTCCCGTTATGGCTTCGCTACACAGCCACAAAGATAAGAGCTTGAGGACCAAGTACAGCATGATGCGGGGAAGGAGACTCGTGTTTAGACTAAAAAAACGGCACTTACATCATCAGTTAATATGGTCAGCCAGAGAAATTGACAAAGCGGGTGAATTTTAGTCATGTTTTGGAGTTTTTACGCAGCAGTTGGTGCGTATTGGCGCGGCTCTGGTCTCTAAACATGACGTAAACAAAAGAAGAAAAAAGCCCTCTATAATCTGATGAGTAAAAGGTAATTTCCCGTAGATCCACAAGTGGTTTTGAAGGGGTGTTTGGGTTCACACAGCCGTGGTAAAGGTATCTCCTCCGGGGATGAGGGCAACACGGACACAGAGGCGCGTCTGAGAACGCACCGACTGTGGAGGACGAGTGGGCGGAGACTCGTGTCAAAGTCAGGCCATCACTCATTTTTGCGAGAATTAGCATCTACTGAATGAGGCAGTTTAGAATAAAGCACAGAATAAGTATAGCTGAAATTCAAAATAGCCCACCTAATAAGAACTGCATTTCACAATAGACGATGACTTGTCAAAGTGTTGCGCGATGACACCGAGATACAACAAAATGATGCACGTTAACCTCTTAACCCCCACCTGAACCGAGCACATTTTCTCCAAACTGGAGAAAATGTGGCCTATAGACTGTAACCTTTTAGAGTTGGGTAAAGCTGAACTGGAGAAAACGCACTTGGTTAAGAGGTTAAAAAAAATGTACTAATCCATACTTCATTGAATCTCAACCAAATGTTTACGATCTTGCTCACCAACTAGTGTACAACCCGTGCCACTACAGATGATTGATTTATTCCTTTACATTAGAAATAACCATGAATCTCAATCTCATATGAACTATAGAAAACTTATACAAACCAATTAAAACAAATATTTTATTTATAAAGCACACAGCTAAAACCAATTAAAAGCATGTCATTATAAATCTACACATTGTTTACATTTTTACAGAGTTGACATGAATGTGTAATGTTACAAATAAAAGGTAAAACAGCCAAGCTAATGGAGTCAGGTGGTTATGCGGGGTCGGGATCAGGGGTGGATCTGCAGAGAGTGGTGTGGCAGAGCTGGTAAACCTTCTGGCTAATGCCTCTGTCATCTTTGGCTTCATATGACACAAGGCACACATCCAACCACGGGCGCCGCGCTGAGGAAAGAAGTGGCTGAGCATTAAAGTAATATTGTTTGTTTTCCCATTTAAAGCACTTACCTGTGCTGCCCTCTGGTGGACACAGAGACTCCATGGTGTGATGGATGTGGTTCTGAGATTCCTGGTTAGTGGCAGCATCAGCAGCACAGACGTTAAAAAATAACTCCTGACGATAAAGAAAAAGGCAGTCGTTATGACACATTTTACATTTTTACTTTTGGACATGAAAGAAATCTTACATCATATTAAACATCTATAAAAAGAATGAATCGAGCACTACAACTACAGCACAAAAGTGGCCAGTCAGGATGGCCAAACTGCTACACTAATATGCAAAAAGATTGAGTTTGAATATTTGATTGACTTGACGTAGGAAATGATTGCAATTCTAACACAACAGTTAATGTGAGCCCTTTTTCCACTGGAGCCATAGTATCCCAGGATTTAACAGATTTTGAAACTCCAGCTGTGTTCTGACCTACAATTAAAATATCACTTATATCACTGAGCACAAGAGCTACAAGATTAGGATTTTTTACATGATTAATTGTAATAATAATAATGTATGGTGAGTAGGGATGGGGCGAGATCTCGTGCCATGAGATTTTTAAATTTTTTAATAGGCTGCAATTTATATATATGCCTTAATGTAGACTGCTTATAGGGCCTCTGGGAATGTAGGCAATAGTTCTCTAACTGTGTGTACTTAAAGGTCCTATATCATGCAAAATTGACTTTTTGGAGCTTTTAACCATGTTGTTATGCTATTTCCTTCTCAAAAACACCTCCAGAGTGGTTTATGGCTTCATTCACGCAGTTCTAAGTAATCCTCCTGAATCCTGCTCTCTGAGCAGCTGCTCCGCCCTCTCCTGGGAAACGACTGAGTTGTGACACTCTGACGTATTTTACGTCATAGTGTCAAACAGTAAGGGCCAGACCTCTGTAATGTAATGCCTTACGGCCTGATTTTGATTTATAAAATTGCTTTTTCATTATTTCTGTTGTAAGAAAGATAAAAATAAAAATAATTATAATAAAAAAAGGAAGTCCCCGACGTGTCTGTGCTGTCCCGGGAGAGTAAAACACCCCCCCGGAGTATCCGAACAGAAGTCATGTTTTTGAAGACTGAGCTCTTTCTAACCTACTCTGGACACCGCCTGTTCTTTTTTCTTACCCAACGATAATGTCACGGATGCGCGTTTGGCTACAAGAGCAACAGGACTATTCAACCTTCCTAAAGAAGAGTGCACTCGCCAGAAGTTGGAATTTCTTTCTGGGATTCAGCTACTATATCAACCAACCTGATGGATGCTTGGTGAACCTTGGCCAGAATCAAAGTGGATTAACTTTTATAACCAACGCGAGTGCCATAACATAAACACCCGATGATGGGAGGCCAGGCTGAGCGGTGAGTCAATCAAAACGCGTGTTAGCGTGTGTGTTAGCCATTTATGAAACTGTGTTGCACATGTCAACTCCTTATAACTGCATTATGTGAAGTAACTTCACTTTTTGCAGCGATGTTTATATTTATAATACTGTGAATGTGGAATGAGCGGAGAGAGGGGCGGAGTTAACTGAATCGAAGCGTCTTGTCTTCCGGGTAGGGAAAATACCCCCCAAAAATACTTATATTTCTCTCAAAAATGAGTACTCCATAGTGATAGAGGTACAATATATCATATACAGTGAGGAAAATAAGTATTTGAACACCCTGCTATTTTGCAAGTTCTCCCACTTAGAAATCATGGAGGGGTCTGAAATTGTCATCGTAGGTGCATGTCCACTGTGAGAGACATAATCTAAAAAAAAAAATCCAGAAATCACATGATTTTTTAACTATTTATTTGTATGATACAGCTGCAAATAAGTATTTGAACACCTGAGAAAATCAATGTTAATATTTGGTACAGTAGCCTTTGTTTGCAATTACAGAGGTCAAACGTTTCCTGTAGTTTTTCACCAGGTTTGCACACACTGCAGGAGGGATTTTGGCCCACTCCTCCACACAGATCTTCTCTAGATCAGTCAGGTTTCTGGGCTGTCGCTGAGAAACACGGAGTTTGAGCTCCCTCCAAAGATTCTCTATTGGGTTTAGGTCTGGAGACTGGCTAGGCCACGCCAGAACCTTGATATGCTTCTTACAGAGCCACTCCTTGGTTATCCTGGCTGTGTGCTTCAGGTCATTGTCATGTTGGAAGACCCAGCCTCGACCCATCTTCAATGCTCTAACTGAGGGAAGGAGGTTGTTCCCCAAAATCTCGCAATACATGGCCCCGGTCATCCTCTCCTTAATACAGTGCAGTCGCCCTGTCCCATGTGCAGAAAAACACCCCCAAAGCATGATGCTACCACCCCCATGCTTCACAGTAGGGATGGTGTTCTTGGGATGGTACTCATCATTCTCCTTCCTCCAAACACGTTTAGTGGAATTATGACCAAAACGTTCCATTTTGGTCTCATCTGACCACATGACTTTCTCCCATGACTCCTCTGGATCATCCAAATGGTCATTGGCAAACTTAAGACGGGCCTTGACATGTGCTGGTTTAAGCAGGGGAACCTTCCGTGCCATGCATGATTTCAAACCATGACGTCTTAGTGTATTACCAACAGTAACCTTGGAAACGGTGGTCCCAGCTCTTTTCAGGTCATTGACCAGCTCCCCCCGTGTAGTTCTGGGCTGATTTCTCACCTTTCTTAGGATCATTGAGACCCCACGAGGTGAGATCTTGCATGGAGCCCCAGTCCGAGGGAGATTGACAGTCATGTTTAGCTTCTTCCATTTTCAAATGATTGCTCCAACAGTGGACCTTTTTTCACCAAGCTGCTTGGCAATTTCCCCGTAGCCCTTTCCAACCTTGTGGAGGTGTACAATTTTGTCTCTAGTGTCTTTGGACAGCTCTTTGGTCTTGGCCATGTTAGTAGTTGGATTCTTACTGATTGTATGGGGTGGACAGGTGTCTTTATGCAGCTAAAGACCTCAAACAGGTGCATCTAAATGTAGGATAATAAATGGAGTGGAGGTGGACATTTTAAAGGCAGACTAACAGGTCTTTGAGGGTCCGAATTCTAGCTGATAGACAGGTGTTCAAATATTTATTTGCAGCTGTATCATACAAATAAATAGTTAAAAAATCATACATTGTGATTTCTGGATTTTTTTTTTTAGATTATGTCTCTCACAGTGGACATGCACCTACGATGATAATTTCAGACCCCTCCATGATTTCTAAGTGGGAGAACTTGCAAAATAGCAGGGTGTTCAAATACTTATTTTCCTCACTGTAAATGCCTATACTTTACTTTGGAATGGCTAAAATAGCATAATACAGCATGATACAGAAGAAAGGTAACTGATACGTTTTCATGTTCAGGTGCTGGGGACCGCCGCGTCAGTGTTTAAAGGGACTATACAGAGTTTAAAAATATTACAATTATGTATTTTCCTCCCCCTACATGTTTCAGCCATGTCCTAATGTGTAGAATGAGCCCAGACCTATTCACCACAACTGCCTCTAAAATCCTGCACTGTCACTCAAAAAGTTGTTAATTCGGGTCCGAATTGCCGTCATGCACTAGCCTGGCTAACGCCAGACTGCTGTGCGCTTGAATCCTTTCGAACTTCACAACAGCCTGGGGACAATGGCCAAAATCTTCGCATGGATTAAATAGTTTAGCTTGAAAGTTTACAGCGGGTACGTCACACGTTATCGGATACGATATGATTGGCTATGGCTACGTGCAGACGCCTGACAGACATTTGTAGCTCCCAATAAACGGCTATGGACAATCGTGAACCACACCTCTCCTACGAGAAAATGAATTGGTGGTCCCCAGACTAAATATCACTTGTGATTTTAGTCTGGCGTTAGCCAGGCTAGTCATGCACGAGCTTAATATAGAGACTGCAGTTACGTGTAAGGCCTGAGGTGGCAGTAGTGAGTATAAAAATGACCAACTTGCATCTAGTCCCTTTAAACCCTCCCTCTGGAGCCGCTGCACATTCACGCCTGCACTCCGTACTTTCTCTTTCATTTTGTACTAAAGTCTGTGCTTTTGGAAGCTACGCTTTACCGCTGCACGCCGTGGCGAGTCCGGGTCGATCAGTCTTCTATTTTGCGATTGTACACGTGCACTCTACCGCGCACGTAAGAAGCAAAACAATGCGGATGTCACGCCCGTGCGGGCAGCATGGGAAAGGCCGGCAGTACAGCGCGCAGAATATGAAGGAAAGTTAATACCGGGCCATTTGAGGAAGAAAGGTCAGTCTAAGAATCACTCTCTGTTTAAAGCCTCCTGTGCATCAGTATCTGACACAGACTGCTCAGATACTAAATCTAAGCCTGTCTCCTCCTCCTGAAATCAACTACTAAGCTTCAAATTCTGTTTAATTATTCATTATTCCAATAGGAAATTTGATCAGAATACACCTTCTGCCAAAAGAGCCAAATGTATTAGCATTGTTCTAATATTAAACTATGCACACAAATAGTCTTGTCTCGTCTCGTGAGATTTGTATCTCGACCCACCCCTAATGGTGAGTCTTATTATTTTCATCAATCTTGAGTATCTACTGAAAATTGCAAGATACTCTTCGTGAGCTCCTGTATACATGTCTAATGTCTAACACAGTGGTTTAGACCACTCCAAACATGACGTGAAATGCATGTGATTCTCGTAATAGCATAGCAGTTCATATTTCAGTTTTCTGTCACCAATTAATCCTCCTGGGTGAGTTTAAAATGTGTAAACAAATCAGACATTTAATCGCTGCTGCAATACTTTAATTAGAGATTTTCCCCAAATGGTCAGTCCTATTTAGAGCCCGTCTCAGTACTTTGCGTCAGAGTGGTGGGGATGAATGGGATGTGACTCACTGAGTCTCTCCACAGCAGGACGTCCAGAGAACCAGAGGAGTCCTGGAGCTCCAGCCTCAGCAGCAGCCCGTACCGCAGCAGCTCCACGCCCAGCGCTGCAACCAACAAGCAACACACAGAGCATTCAGAGGAGAGGCTGGAACTCAGACCTGGAAACTGCAAACGGCTCAAACGTAATGTGTCTATGAATGTGATGCAATTTGTGCTGAAAACATGAAACTCTGATTTTTAGAAAGGTAACATTAGGGCATAAACAAAGTGTTAGTCCTCCATATTTTAAGAGACATGTTTAAACAAACGAAGCAAAAGTAGCATTTACTACTCTGAAGTCATATCCTTGAGTGAGTTTGGGTAAGTGTTTGAACTTGGAGCCTGCACCTCTGCGACTGAGGGGATTACAGTTTATTGAATCACTTCTGTCCACTGCAGGCAACAGTCCGCCAACAGTCGCGTGAGATATTTTATCAGCTTCATCACATTTTATGAGCTAAATCCATTTCCGTCTTCAAAAATGCCCCTTACCATTACGCCCCATTTACACCGAGTATGTTATGACCACGGCCCGTTTTACACACGTCAAATCACGGCCTCATTCGCAAAAATCAAAACCACCTCAAGCGAGCAGAAAAACTTTATGCAAATGAAGGCTTCTAATTGCAAAATTGGGTGTTTCCATCACTCGTCCCTTATGCGAAACTTCAAAATGCCCATTCAAATCAAGTGATGGAAACGCAGATTCTCAAAGATCAACTTGTGCATGTTATTTTCTGATCCATTTCAGCGCAAATTTAGAACAATTGCGATATTAAATCATTCCTTTATCACCTTTTTAGTATCTGTTTTGGCAAATAAACTCTTAAATTAGAGTTAACTGTTTATGTAGTTCACCACCACCAAGTACGGAAAGCGATTGTGATATTGTAAAGCAACTATGAGAGAAAAATGAAGTAATAAGACTATTGTACTATTATGTACTTCAGTACCTTCAGCCACTAACTTCTCAGAGACCACCTCCACCCCTTCCACGTTGGGCTCCCTCACCGCAGGGTTTGAACACTTCTTGCACCTAAAGACACAGAATAGATGCTTGAAATGACGTCTTTAAAAGTCGGGTTAATGTAAGAAAACATGATCGCAACACAACACATGACAGCTAAAAACCTTACCCATAGAATCTCCTTCTGCCTCGGAACAGGACGGGGGCAGACAGGTCGAGCGGAGCCAGCTGACCACCTGAAGACCGCACCGGGACAATGTTCAAATAACTCGATGACAACTTCGTCACCTGCTCTAGACCTGCACCTAAAAAAGACATCATTACAGAAGTGAAACTGTATGTCAGAAACGGGAATTCCTCTGGGACAAAATCATTTCAACATATGGTTACACTTTAGAATACGGCCCGGTAACTCTTAGGTAGTTACTGTAGTACATCCCTGGTACTTACAGAGATAATTATCAAGTACTTACAGTGGTACGTTTAGGTAAGTACCTAGGAGTTACGAGGTCGGCCCATTAGTCCGACGTCTCATTATTCTGAAAATCACCCATTGAGTAGGGGTGCCATTAGGGTTAGGGTTATATTTTTGTAATAATGAGACGTCGGACTAATGGGTTGTCGGACCAATGGCATGGCACCGGAGTTACCAGGCCATACCACTGCAAGTACCTGGTAATTACCTCTGTAAGTTCCAGGGATGTACCATAGTAACTACCTAGGAGTTACTGGGCCGTATTCTAAAGTGTTACCTACTATTTTTGTTGAAAAATGGGCCAGGTCACATCCACATCCATTCTTTGATTGCCAACTGCAAAAATAGAATTTCTGTGCCAAGCTGTTAATTAGGAGCATGTTTTGCACTAGCAATAGTAGAATCCAAAATGTTACGCAGCAGGGTTTATACGGCCACATTCAAGTCAAATGTAATGCTTTTGAATGCCCAAATACTATATTTTAATGCCATAAACGCAAAAAAAACCAAACAAATATATATATATATTTAAAAATTTATATATATATATATATATATATATATATATATATATATATATATATATAAAAAACACCACATATTTAATTTCTTAGGATTTGCAAACGTTTCATCAAACAGAGGAAAGATAATTGGACAAAATGAGAAACTTCTGAGCAAAGAACGTGTTACATTTCAGCCAAAAACTGTAGCTGAACATGTTTTAGACCAGGCGTGCGGAACCTTTTTCACATCAAGGGTCAAATACATTTTCATAAAGTATTCCAAGGGCCTTACAATTTAGCGACATACATTCTACAGTTCATTCAACATTGATGTAGGACTGACAGTATGGAGTATCATCATTTGTTGAGGCGTCTGATGTCAGCTGCAGTGATGATGACGCTTCTCGAAGCTGGTTTTCCAAGTTTCAAGTTTAGTCTTGTGAAAGCTGCTTGCTGGGCACCCAAACTCCAATGAAGAGCATTAATTTCATCCAAACGCATTTGTTCCGAGGTGTAATGTCGCTCGATCCTTCTTCATTACTGCCAGTCCCTCACCACATACAAGGCACACTGGCTTGCCTTTCACTTAGACAAAGAAGAAATCATTTCTCCATTTTTCCTGGAATACCCGGTATTCCAGATCCATCTTCCTTTTCTTAGTGGTCGCCATGATGCAGCACTTGTCAATGAATGTAAAATCACATGACCCTCATCTATATTATATCAACAATGATAAATGTGCCCCCACCGTGGAATCCAGGGACATAAGTCGGCTGACACAGTTTCCCACAAATCGAGAAAGAGGAGTATTTTTGAAAATTGGTGATCACGAAGAAGCCTCTCCATGTTTTAGATAACAGTATTGGTAAATTTAAAAGTGTGAATTCTCAGGTTGAAAAAGTTGGAGAAATAGCGCATGCCGTGGGGCGTGTCATTGTGTGTGTGGCTCATTATTATGCAACGCTGCCCCGTGTGCTGCTGCTAACGCTGGAATACCACTGCAGAGGTTCGTTTTGCTGCGTGAAACCAGTTAACTTTTCCAGAGCGACTGATGTTGACCATTACGTTTCCCGAGCCAACTCCATGCTTTCAGAGCGTGTTTTAAGACAGAAGGATGTAGCGCAGATTTGCATTTATTTGAAAATAAATGAGCGAGGAAACTGGATTTCATCACAATAGTGAACGAGTGTGCTGAGCAGAAGGCACGCAAAGGTTACTTCAGACGGGTGAGTGAAAGTTTGTTTTTTTGTTTGTGGCTGCTGTGCCATCGTGCCTGTTTGCTTTTTGATGAGGCCATTGTTGTGCTGTAAGCTAACGTGGTGTGTTCAGTGGTTTGGATTTGTTTGCGTTTTGTTTTGGTCGTAAGCTGTGTGTGCAGGTTAAGGATAATATAACGTAGTTATTGTCCATGGCACTAATGACCTTGTGTGCGTTCTTCTTTCCCTCTGGTCAAATGTGTGTATATTTGGATAATGTTGTTAGTTGTCATTGTGTTGCTTGCTTTGTTGGCACATTTTTCTTGCTTTTTGCCTTTTCTCCCCCCTGTGCTTTACAGCTTTACAGCTTTACAGGGGGAAGCGGGTATGTCTCATCTAAATGAGATGTAAATGTGCCTTATTGTCACTCGAGCAGCAGAGAGGTGAGAACAGCCCAAAAGTTAGAGGCCATTTTCTGCCCTTTGACATATTTCGAGTTCCTAAATTCAATTTGCCACATCTTCTCCAAATATGATCAGATTTCACATCATTGGAAAGCTTGGAGACTACACTTTCATAATCTATGTCCCACTCAAAATGCCCCAAAACAGAGTTGTGACTCTGGCCCAAATGCCTTGGGGCCTGGTCAAATGGTCCCATGGGCCGTATACGATCCTTGTTTTAGACCATAATGTTGGTATTTCAGTGAACTTATACAGCAAATATTGTTGAACAATGTCATAATTTTCCAATAATTCTAGATTTAATACCAGTTTTAATCCAATGCGTTCTTAATAAGTTTTAATGTTTTTTAATGCCCTGCGGAAACCCTGCACAGTGTGTCTAAGTGTAAATCTCAGTCAGGTGGAAGACTGCAGTGATTCATTGTGGCTCCGTGTGATATGGATATTACAACATCCATGCTGCACTTTTCTGTCCCAAAAAAAAAAAAAAGCGTCTTGCCTTTGAGAAACATGAGCTGCCTGTTCTTGCCGTCGGACATGAGCTGGGAGGAGAAGTACAGGTCGAGAGTGGAGGGTCCCGCTGACTCGGAGGGCAGTGGCACCGCCCCATACAGGGCCCAGACGGGAGCAGGGCACGGTTCACTGTCCTGGCACGCCTCGGCGAAAACAGCGGACACCTGGTCCTCGTCCGGGACGTCCTGCCTGAGAGGAGAGAGAGAGAGAGAGAGAGCAGGTTTGACTCATCTATTTCTTTACATCATTGCAAAAAAAAACTCAAGTGAAGGATGAAGGACAGTAGCACGCTGCGCTCACATGGTGGAGCACTTGTCACAGAAGAGTTTGAGGCTCTGGTGCAGTCTCTGGGGCTGGTAGGACTTCACGCGGACTCGGACGTGATGGATCTGACCGTGATCTGAGCCCTGGACCTCAGACAGGGTCACGGGGTTTGTGTCGTGTCTGCAGGTCCTCTCTGCTCAGAAAAAAAAACACAAAAAAACGAGAATGGCAACAAAGCAACAGAGCAGCTACAAAATAGGGCTCCATTTAGCAGTCGATTAGTCAAATGATTATTCTTTGTTGTGCATGAGACGTTTTATCAATATCTTCTAGAATCAAAGTGTGTGTGTCGTTTCTTACCTGTGATTCTCTCAGTGGAAACCGGCTCAGTATCTGTAATCAGGAGAAAATACGGTCACAAACTTGCTTTTTAAAATTGAAAAACTTGTTAGAAACAATCCATAGTATTTGTACTAATTGATCATGCCACACAGTAGGGCTGCTAGGCTGCAAGGTTTATCGCTATCGAATCGCAATCAGGGTTCTGACTGGGGATGCTCCGATTTGAAACTGGTATCGGATATCGGAGCCAATACTGAAAAAAACTACGATATCGGCAACAAATATCCGATACTAAACCAATACCAGTCACGTGTAGGGCTAGGGACCGTTACAAATTTTTTCTGATAGCAGTACTTTAACGATATTTGTTTTTTTTATACCGATACTGAAATATGTATCATCTAGAACAATAATGTGTGAAAGATCTGCTAATTTACAATATCGGGTTCATCTCCAATGTGGAGAAAAAAAAGGGGAATAAATTAGGGAAAAAATGGTGGGAAATAGGGAAATATTAGTAATAAAAATTAGCAAAAATTAGGGAAAAAATTGGGAAAACAAGGAAAAATTGTGTAAAAGAGAATTGGACAAACATTGGGCAATTACAAAAAAAATTTATGGGAGGGAGGAAGAGCAAAATTGGGACCAAATGGAGGGGAAAAATCATTTATTTGAGCTGAAACAACCAAGTCACTTCCTTTAATGCTGTCCCTGGACCAACAGCATCAAAACCTTTTTTTTTTCGATTCCTGCTTCTGATACTTTCATTTAATTTATTTTATACCAGTAGTACCTAAACTTTCCCCCCCAATACTATAGTGGTATTGTTTAACGGTACCAGCCCTAGTCACGTGGCTGTCCCCCAGTGGTACTCCGATTGTTGGGGAAAAAAATAAATGTTTGAAAGTAGATTGTGTATTGTTCACTCATCATTTTAGCAGTTTATGCATTTAAATGTATCAAATATAAAACTGGTGAATTGAATCGCAATCACAATATTTGTCTGAAAAATCGCAATTAGGTTTTTTGTCAAAATCGTGCAGCCCCACCACAGTCACAAAGAGCAACTCTCAAAGCACAACACGGCTTTCAGTGGATAAAACATGCATTCAGAAAGCTTAATCCTCGGTGTAGCTTCTGTAAAACAGTGGCCCAGACATTTAGTTTGGTAAAGTGAGTCTTCAGCAGACATTTGGCCCGGGGCCCGAGCGGAGGTTTGATGGGGAACAGACGAGCGTTTCCAAAATAAAAACCTCAGGGCCACAGATAAGGTTGGACTTTTCTATTTGATCCCAGTGAAGCGTGGGCTTTTAGACAAACAGCAAATGGAGTGGTGTCCCCGCGGCCCCCACTCAGCGTCATGTCTGTCTGAAGTCAGTTTACACAGGCTGCCGGCTACACGCTCTCTCTCTACACAACAACCAACTCTCTCTGTGTTTAAGGTTTGATTTCACTTCCTCCTCAAAGTCACCTGCAGGGATTTATGACTCAGAGATTCTACCGCAGATAAATAATAATGCACAAGCTCTATTAGTACACATGTATAGCAGACTTTGTTGGCAGTTTATTTCCACATCTACAGGAAATAATGGCATTATTAGAGTTGTCACGATAATTACTACACTGCGTTCCAAATTATTATGCAAATTGTACTTCAGTGTCATAAAGGTAAAAACATATTTTTTTAATTAAACTCATGGATGGTATTGTGTCTCAGGGCTCTTTGAATCACTGACCTCAATCTCAGACGCCTGGGGTGATTAGTTTGTCAGTTAAGGGAAAAACTACTGAAAAAGGACGTTCACCATTATTAAGCAGACCACCATTTTCAAGTAATATGGGAAAGAAAAAGAATCTCTCTGCTGATGAAAAGTGTGATATAGTTGAATGCCTTGGACTAGGTATGAAAACCTTCATTATTTCATGAAAGATTAAGCGTAATAATTGTACTGTTAAGAGATTTGTGGCTGATTCAGAGCACACACAGGTTTGTGCAGATAAAGGCACAATGAGGACAGGTTCTGCTAGACAAATACATCAGATTAAGAGAACAGCTGCTACAAAGCAGCAAACAGGTATTTGAAGCTGCTGGTGCCTCTGGAGTCTCCCAAACATGTAAATAAGACTATGCTGCGTGAGTAAAAAATGCATAAATTACTTTGTTGTTGAACCACTTTTGCACGTGCTACTTGCTTTGCACATGAGTAAACGTTTGTTAAAAGACCCCCCAAAGTGTTTTGAGACGAGCCTTAATATGAACAAAGGTTTAATACTTAATATAAAAAAAAAGCTTCGATCTGCGCCTTCAGGCTATTTACAAAGCGCAGTTGAAGCGCCATCACGCTGGAAATGAAAGACTTTTCTCTCCGTGGGTCGTCACATTTTAGATAGTGTGTTACGAACTCAAGAGCTAATAAATACGATTAAATTATTCTTTAAACTCACGCGTGTTCAGTCAGAGTGGCCGGGTTTAGAGGCAATTCCCTCGGACTCTGTGCACAGATTGTCTCTGTAGTTTAACCAGTGAATGGAGCCGCTCAGAGTGAGGCAGAGCTGGGTCAGTTGTTAATTCTAGAACAGGGGTCACAAATTAAATTTCACCAAGAGCCGAATTGAAAAAAAAATCGTCACGCAAAGGTCCGGAACATACGGGGTTAATTCACGGTTATACAAGTATTTTTAAGCCGTTATTAAATCTATTACTGTGATTTGAAAATAATGCAATTAATTGAATCCTGTTATTGGTTTGTTTTTTGCTCTCAAATATGTAGGCTAAGTTTGGACTCCTAAATAGCAGAATGCATAGCCTCTATTATACACAATGTGCACATAATATATGACAGTGATGCATTTCTCCTCTTTGCTCAGTTCAACTCTCTGAGTCCAGGCTTAGTCCAGGCTTAGTCCAGGCTTAGTCCAGGCTTAGTCCAGGCTTAGTCCAGGCTTAGTCCTGGCTTAGTCCTGGCTTAGTCCTGGCTTAGTCCTGGCTTAGTCCTGGCTTAGTCCTGGCTTAGTCCTGGCTTAGTCCTGGCTTAGTCCTGGCTTAGTCCTGGCTTAGTCCTGGCTTAGTCCTGCTCGCTGCCGATCAGGAAACAGCCGCACTAATTTGCGCATTATGATCGCGCGTGCATACTGTATTTAATTAGGGTGTCTTCTTCAGTCATTCCGAAACCGTTTCTAAAAATATAAAAAGTCTCATGGAGCTCAGAGGTAGGACTTTCTCTTTCTGTTCATCTGGGCTGTAGTTACTGCTCTGCTGCAGTCAGAGAGGGAGAGAGAGAGAGAGCACACGCAGCCGAGGGGATTCAGGGTCAGGTCTAAAGTTCAAATACAAGTTTCGGGTCCGGCGCGTGGGTCCGGATCGACTGAGGTCCGCCGTTTAGTGACCTCAGTTCTAGACTGAGTTTTGATTAATTTCACCCACGCTTCCCTCTGTCCCTCAATAATATTTCAGCAATGAGAGATTCAATCGCCTATTTAATACCTGAAGCTACGTCACAGGGTGTCCTACAGCTAGGCCTGCCACGATAATTACTATATCGACTTATCGCTCGATAAGTAAAATGAAGGACGATAACATTTTTAGTCTCGATAAATGCACGTGCTGCGTGTGCTTAAAATAAATACAGAAGAATGAACGCTATCACAGCACTGACTGAGCGGAGCGTCCAGCCAACCCGTCTCCAAGTGCGTAAAGACAGCACTGAAGCACATCAGCCGTATCCCCGCATGTATCCAGATAATTTATAGATCAGCGCTGCTTTTGGAAAGAGGCGGGGTGTAAACAAAGTGCCGTGCTGATTCCGACACTTTCTGTGAACTTTATCGCGGAGCAAGAGGGGCTCGTGTGAAAACACTTGGAGTTCCAGCCAAAAGAACGCATCACGGAGAGAATAACAACATTAATGCACACTGCAGGTATGTCTAACATGAGAACGAAACGAAACCACCGCCCAGTCAGTGAATCAAAGCTAATCAGAGCTACTGTTAGCGAGAGGAACCCGAGCGCTTTAGCCACTATCCAAATACAAGCGCGATAGTCCGGAGAACATATTACTGGTCCACACTTTTCAAAAGCCAGAGAAACGCTGCAGCAGTTTGACAAACAGTCACTAAGTTCCCCCACCCCCCAAAAAAGCTGCTTTACTCCGACAGCCGTGTATACAGGAGGTGAGATTTGAAAAGAAAAGGAAAAAACAAAACATATAGCTACTCTATTTTTGCAGTAATACAGTATTATCTGAATCCATACATTTAATATACATTTTATTCTAACCAGGTTTAATTCAACATAGAAATGAGTTTTTGTCGGGGAATATTTAACCAGACTAATGTAGATGAAATATCAATATTGTTATTGGGATATTTTTTAAAGAGGACACTGTATATTGGCTATTTAAAAAAAATGTCATGACAGACCTAGTTCAAACACAGAACCTGGTGAGAGAGTAAGTTATGTTAAAAGGTTGAGAAGCACAGATGGATACAGTGTCCTAGAATATATCGACCCTTCTAGTTGGCACTTTGTTTGGTATAAGGTGTTAATATTGAATGCCAAAAGTTCAATACATTTCAATTAAAATAGTTGCTTACAGTTTTCTTTTATTGCTTACAGTATTTGCTTTATACTCAATATTATCGTTTATCGCGATATTTTCTGAGACGATATATCGTCCTCAAAAAAAAATTATCGTGGCAGGCCTACCTACAGCTCAAGCCGCGCTGTGCAGCTGATCCCGCAGACAGAGCTGGAGAAGATGAGCTTTACCTCCTGTCTGAGTTATTGTGCAGATGAGTGGGATACGTCCACGTGACACAAACAACTTTGTGTTTGGATTTGGAGCTGTGTTTGCACATTTCTCATGCCAAAGGTCTTTCATTAGAAATAGGCAAGTGTTTTTAGACCCATTCACTCGTATTAGAGCGCTACACGAGTGCTTGAACATCTATACTAAATAGTAGTAGGCTACATTGCTACTGATAATATGACACAATATTCATAATTTTTTTTAATGGCTGATATTTTTCTACCGGAGCCTCTGATATTGTGTGTTTGGTTACACATGCCACTCACTGTATGCTACGTTAAAACATGCATTTTTAAAGTGGTTTGTTGCAAGATTGGCCACTGACTTATCGGCTCACCCATCGACTCAGGAGGAGTTCCCCACACGTCCAACATGGCAGCATCCTCCTCCTCTTGCATAAAGGCTGCGATTGCTCTGTGGGGGGAAACATTCAAAGTGAAGATTTGAAACAACACTCAACACAAGGAGCCAATTAACTGTAAACACACAGAAACCATTCTAATTATGGCTCACAGTGAGCCGGTTCCAATAATAGCAGCCCATTAACTACACACCTCACTGCACTCGTAGGTGCGAGTGAACCCCGAGGGCTTACTGTGGCAGGAACATTTCCAGCTCCAGAGAAGACGGTGATCTAATATAGTCTGTCATCGCGACTCAGCATCAGAACATATGCACACAGACACACAGTATGGCCGTGTGGAGGGAGGACACTATAGGCTGCAGTGACCCCTGAGACAACCGTTTAACCTCTTAAACCCCGCCTGAACCGAGCACATTTTCTACAGTTTGGCTTTACCTAAATCTAAAAGCTTCTTGAAAATAGCTAAAACAAGAACAAAACGAGGATGATCACTCAACAAATAAACCACCAAAGAGCAAGTGACAAAAGAGCAACAAACAAGTGACTAAAGAGCAGCAAAAAGCGACCAAAATATGACAAGAAAGCGACAAGAAAAAGGGACAAAAACGCAACAAAAATAAGGACGAAAAACGCAATGAAAAAAGCCACAAATGCGCTACAAAAGAACAAAAAGTTGACAAAATGCAACAAAAAAAGCAATGAAAGTGCACCAAAAAGTGGCAAAAAACCAACAAAAAAAAGTGGCAAAATGTCACGAAAACGCAATAATAAAAGCCACAAAAAACCGAAAAAAAAAAAAAAAAAAAAAGATTAAAATTGTCACTTTTTTATTGTGTTTTCCTTACATTTTCACCACTTTTTTGTTGAGTTTTTGGTCACTTTTGCCGCACTTTCATTGTCATTTTTCTCGCTTTTTGTTGCTATGCTTTTTTCACTTGCTTTTTGACACTTTTTTTGTTGCTTTTCATCCTCGTCTTCTCATTTTTGTCGCAATTTTGGTGTAAATCCAAAATGTGCTCGGTTCAGGTGGATGTTACAGATTAAATACACTGGTCCAGAGGGTGACTTTAAATCCATTGAATCACATGGTTTCATTAGATCTCAAACATTTTCTTTAACATTTTTTTTTACAGAAAAGCTTTAGCGCATCGCATGGTCTTTGTGTATGGTAGATGATAAAAGAAAGTAATAATACATTGTCTCACTGTACAACCATACGACAAGAGTTATGGAGCTACCACCTAAGATCTTTCCCATGACGAGCCAAAGTGTACGCCCCGCTGTTAGATGTGGCGTTACCTCTTGAGCTCCTGTACGTCGGCGCTGTTCTCGGGCAGCACCCTGATGCCCCTCCCGTAGGCCGTCCCGCCATGGAGGTGGAAGGCCAGGTGGTCCAGCTCCGCAGGCTGGCTCCCCGTCGGCCCCGGGACTCGGCTGGAGCCTTGGATCGCCCTTAGGTTATAGATCCTCAGGAAGTCTCCGGGCTGATGGGCACAGAGAAGTTGGACGGAGAGAGAGAGAAAACATTCAGTTAGGAAAGTCCAACACAGCATGTACGTGTTGTTGCTCCATGACTCGTTTTCCGGCCAATAACAAGTCTTTGCTCACATTTGTTATTGTTCATTATCGACCCTTGCGCACAGGAAGTGACAGAAGAGCAGAATTTCCACAGCTACCTTGTTAGCTTGCACCCATACAGTACCAATTATCCATCTTTAGTGTGTTTTGGAACAGTGGCTTACAAACTTTTCACACTAAGTGACAACCTCATAACATTTGACCTTCCAAGAACCACCAGGAATAAAAGAAAGGCCAAAAAAAGGGCTTGAATAGGACTAAGTTCTGTCTAACCCAGAAAAACACCAAACTTAAATTAATTACTAAAGCATGAATAGAGTGATCTTTGCTTAAAGAACTACTAAGTAACTTGTTTACCTTACTAAATCCTTTTCGTAGTCCCTCTGGGGGTAATACAATTGTTAATGGGATGATTGGGGGTCTTTCATCTCCCCCTGGTGTCTATCACCCTGGCAACTTCCCCTGCCTCCGGGTCGGAGGTGCAATACACACTAATAGAATCACGAAGAAGAAGCTAACAGGCTACTTTAGCAGTGTTTACAGCCAAGTTTGAGTTAGAAAAATTATCTCCATTGTGTAATTGGGTTGTGACACAATGTACAATATCCCTCACTCCTTTTGTCTTTTCTGTCAGCCTAGTATTTACTCTCAATTAATTACTCAATTAATGAGTAAAAAAAACGCAACATGCTACGGCACCTGCAGTGGCGCTTATGGCCTCTAGGGGCACGAGTTACTTAGTTCTGCTTTAAAATCCATCGATCCATCCACTTCCACTTTTCCGTTGCCGGGTCGTGGGGGTAGCAGAGCTCCCAGGATCATTCGGGTGCTCAAACCCCTCCACCACGTTAAGGTGGCGGTTCCAGGAGGGGTGCTTTAAAATGAAGTCCGAAATTGCAGATAAGGTAGGTAACTTTTATTTATACCCGTAGGTAGAATTGGTTTGCAGTTGAGAGTAGGCAATAGATAACCACGAAGTGTGACCTTAAAATGTCATAAGTTTTGCTCAGATACCTTCAATTTTTATCTATGTACGCAAAATGACAGATGTGTTGGGAATGGTCAAGAATATAACTGTAGCTTGACATTCTAGAACCACATATATTGATTTTGTAATGAAAGTATTATCTTTAACAATTTCTAGGTAACTGATTGCAAATTATAAATGTTTTATTTTTATTTTAACAAGCCTTCACGGTGAAAGCCCACTTGAATCTCCATAGACTTTCCCTCTTGCTTCAGTACGACAGATACTTTGTTCTCCAGTAGATGGCGCCTAAGAGCCGCCTCCCTCCACCTCTCCTCATACCCACATTCAAAAAGCAGCTCCTCGGATCCCTCCTTTTTTTTTTTTTTTCTCCATCCCCCTCTGTCACGACGAGCCTGCAGCTGACAGAAATGTGCCCGAACTGTCACAGCGAACAAACACTCACTTATCAACTGTCACACGAATTCAGAAAACTCATTCAAGCTTTACAATGTTCCTATACGGCCGGCGTGGGCCCGTGCGCAGCCCAGGACCTGACCTTTAATTTCATTACATGGACAAAATGAGTCAACGTGGTCCTCTCTATAGGCTGCTTTTAAATCCCCTTTTTCAATGTATCTCGAAGCCGAGCCAGCGTGGATTAGCAGCAGCTCTCCGAGGGCCATGAACTGGGAGCCCTGGGAAAAGACCATTAAGACCTGATCCTTATACAGAAACGGGGCGAGGGGAGCTCTGAGACGACAGGCTCCTCCAAAAAGTAACTTCTTATTCTTTGCTTTTGGCTTGTCCCTTTAGTAGCAGGTCCTCACACCAAATGAAAGTGATTGGATCATAGACATATTATTAATAGACCGTCAATACTCACTCCTCCCCGTTTACCATAATGACCACGTTCGAGGGGGACATCATGGCAGATTTACAGACTCCTCCTCCCCAGCTCTGATGAAGCATGTTCCTAATAAGGGCATAAGGGCGGGATCTTCACTGTAGACTCGGCTCCAATGCTAACAGTCAGACCACCGTTAAGTAGGAGATTTCTAAAATGTATCCTACCATAACCAGCCCAGTGCCTGTGATTGTGTCTAACCCAGCGTAATCACAGGAGGAATATCTAGCTCTAGACAGTTCCAAACAATTAGGCACCGGGCATTAACGTTGTTTTTAACGTGTCTAAAGTCCAATGCATTCCAATGGGGGCCTAGCGGCTATATGGCGGTACTACAGCAATGGCGGCCTCCAGTGTCGTCGTTGCAAAGCAGAGCAGCCAGCACCCATTGCATTCGATTCACAAACCTGCCACATTCACCTTATGTCCTTTCATCTGACCAACATCAGGCACATTATTTTGAATATAGTCTCCACTGTTGGACACCTTTATGAGACAGACATTTGACCTTAGTTCATATGTGCTGAGAGAGAAGATGTTGAACTTTGTGACAGTTTGTGCTGCACGTAGATAGCGGCCATTACAGTTATTAATTATAAACCGAAGTCGAAAATGAAGCATTTTGATGGTCACCATAGTTACCACAATAGAATTCTTAGCAGCCCATGCACTCAATGCCCCGTCATGGATTCCAGGGACACAAGTCGGCAGCCCAAGTTTCGAGAAAAACGCAAAATACGTTTTTTTTTTTTAATTGGTGATTTTCGCTTTTTTGCAGAATCGTTCAGGGGAAGCCACGAAGAAGCCTCTACATGTTTAAGCTAGCAGTTATGGTATATTTAAAAGCGTAAACTTTTAGGTTCAAACTGGCTTGTTTTGGGAGATTTCGGAGCATGCAGTAGGGGCTTTGTGTGTATTTACATACTGGATAAACACCAGGTTGTGTTGGATGGACGCCGCATAGATTGTAGCAGACGAGCTGAACCATGGACGTTACAACGAACATGTTTGGAAGTACTTCTGCTAAGTGGATTTATGACTCACGGATTATGTGGCGCCGCTTCCTCATGAAGAGCCTCAATAGCAAAGCAGCGACAGCGGGACGGAGACGCTGCTTTGCTTCCAAGACAGGACGGCACTTTCGCCACGCAGCTTCAGCGTTAAAAAAAGCTTCCCGCAAAAGCACCAAACAGTACGTTTTTTCTTTTTATTACGGTGGATTTTGCGTTTGAGTTGATCTCTGATGTCTCGCTTTGTCAAAACATTTGCCCGTTTCCACGTTAGAATCCCCTCGTCTCCCGTTTCCTTTTGTTGTTTGGGGAGGAGGCACAGCTGCTTTGGTTTGCGTTGTTGACACATCCTTTAGCGAACAAATGCCACGCAAAAAAGTCAAAAGTCAAAAAAGTTTTATACATACGGCTGTTGTCGATCAGTTTATGTGCGTTTGAGTGAACTCAAGGCCTGAGGACTGAGACCCCATACACATGACATGACAGGGGGAGCTTTACAGCGGTATGGCTTTTCTAAATGAGATGTAAATAAGCCCTATTGTCACTCAAGCAGCAGAGAGAGGTGAGAACAGCCCAAAAGTTTAGAGGTCGTTTTCTGCCCTTTGACATACAGTATTTCGAGTTTCTAAATTCAATTTGCCACATCTTCTCCAAATATGATCAGATTTCCATGTGTTACACATCATTGGAAGGCTTGGTGACTACACGTTCTCAAGCCATGTCTCTCTCAAAATGCCCCAAAACCGAGTTCCACGTCTGGGCACATTATGGTCTTTAAGTGTGAGGCATTTTATGAACTTTTCCTTCACTTGATAAGATAAATGAAGGTTAGTGCCGAGTTCATTATACAGATCAAATAGCAGTGACTGGAGGGCAAAAGGAAAATGTCTAAAATAACTGAACAAAGCTGGATAAAATACTAAATTGTATTTTGTTATTGAATTATCTCCTCAAGTGTTGAGAACAGTATGTCCCTGCAAGGCTGCCGTAGGCCGCTAAACGTGTGTGGGAGATTTAACTTAAGCTATTTATTTGCAAACGCAAAACAACTTCTTCAACGATAACTTTAATAAATTCACCTAGACTGGTAAAGGCCAGTGTCAAAAAAAGGCATCTGTTAAAAGGCCAAACACAAATATCAGATTCATTGTGGTCTCAGAGGACATCAAGAGAGAAAGGTTATTGAGAAGATAAAAAAAAACAACAGATACCATTTTAAGCCAATTGTCAAAGCTCGCCACATTCAGACAGCTTAATTGACAACGCACTGAAGAGTGTTTGCGTAGCTCGATGCTGCCTCCCTAGCTTAGCCACAGCCTTGGCAGAGAATTGGTCAAAATTATGGCATGAGATGAAGCCCCTTTTATCAGGGCATGACTGAATTTCAGTAATACAATCATGATGTGATTTGCTGCTATTTTTCAGAAAGATCGCAGCAATTCACATTATGATTCTTGGGAGAGATTTTCCAAACCACACCACAAGCCAAATCTCATAAGACCCAAAATATAGACTAGGGAAAAAGGCTTCCTGGTTACAGAGAGAAATCTCACTAATCAGCATGAATTTCGGTGCCCTTTGTTCTCCAAACGGACCTTTGCTCGCACCGGCCAAAAATGTCTGCTGTGCAATGCAAAAGTTTAGGAATAACACCTAGACAAGCCGTGCGCATTTTGGGAAAAAAAAAAACAGGTTATAACTTTTTATATGAAAGGACTACTTCAGAATATCTACTAGTCTATGTATTGATTAGGGACAAATGGCAAATGGTGATGGTTTAGTGTAGCTAAAGTTGTGGTAGTATCATATCAGTATCTGTGTGACTCATCTGATCACAGACAAGGCCACAGCTTTAGAGGCATCCTCCACAGCTCAGAAAACCTTGACGTAATTGATCTCCGTCATGATTTATGTAAACCTCAGCTCATGATACAAGATGAATTTCTTGAAGACTCCACACGGAAGGGCTGCTGGAAAACTCTTTAACTTGGGGAAAAAGTCTAAATTGTTGCCATCGATCACATTTGTGTGGTATGAAAACCTGGTAAGAAATCATTCCTGAAAGTACAGACCTGTCGAGTCTTAAGTTTGCAAGACCCCCCCCCCATCCTTCTTATATCTGAAATAATGAAATACTATACTATAAATAAAAAGCCCTTACATGACTACAGTGGGTTGTTATGGAAACATGCACAAAAGTCAGCACTACCCCTGGAGCTTTGGCCAATCATGTCAATGGGCTAGAGATACTTTTAGAATAATGGACGCATTATAACCATCAGCGTGTGACAGGAGGCGTTTAGGGCCTGTTGGAAACATCCGTTCTGAGAGCCATCACAGAAAAATGGTTCCCTGGAGCTTCCTGGCTAACAACCCATTTTGAGTTAAAAAAAGGCTGAGAACAGAGTGGCTCGTGGCGACGTCAGTGAGAACCATTTCAGAACTTTATCCTGTTATTATCGCCACATTGACGACTTTTGAGCCATGAATACAGTATATTATTTTATATTAATTGTTGCTATGACAACTGTCCTGATTATACCTCGCCTGAAAACATGATTATGAAATGTTTAAATTAATTGTAGCAGTGTTAATACTAAAACAATATAAAACGTGGACTGTAGAGCACTTTCAAAGAATAAAAACTAGGCTGCTCGATTATACAAAAATGAATAATCTTGATTATTTTAGTAATAATTGAAATCACAATTATTCAAACGGTTACTTGTTGCCTGAATTTTTTTTTTCTGGAATTAAAAAAAGACAGTTAAAAAATGAGTCAAAATTATATAAAATATGCTCACGTTTCTAAACTAATCCTCTATTGGAGACACCCCTGGCTCACCCCTGCTGGCCAGGGTATCCTTAATAATAGTTTTTTATTGATTATGCCATTCTTGTAATAGTCTAGTGTAATAAACTAAATCGTAATTGAATTTCGATTAATTGCGCAGCCCTACTAGTCTTTTCTGTGCACAGCAATCTCATCCCACTCTCCACAGACCTGCATTTTGTTGATTACCCATTAGGAATGAATACATTACTGTAAAGTGAATAAAAAATATGTTAGTATCAAGTGCGAGCAGTGCGTCCATCTTACAGAAATCTATCGGCTATAAGAAAGATATCTAATTCTGGCCAAAATCGCCAACCATACGGCTAATATTTAGAGTCCATGCCAGTTACTGTAAATGAGCAACAGCTTTTAGCCACAGAAGGACATGAATGGAAGCCTCGTAATAGATAGGATTGTGAATGGGAAAGCTTTAACCACCTGCACAATAAGGGTTGTCAACAGTAGCTGTTGATCAACGCAGCCTTTCGAACTCCTATAGTCCGACAGAGCCTTAATTAGAATGCCCCATGGCTACTTCTGCGAGTGAGCAATCTGTAAAAGAAGAAAAAGAAACTAAACAGCCACCATTTTCCCATTGCTCCAAAGCATCTTACTACTGCTGCTGCTGTCTCATGGCATTAGCTTTGCTCGAATGCCCGCTGAAAAGGGGATTCCTTAAAATTCAAAAGATCGCTTTGGGCTCGCTTTTTGCTCCTCGTCAGAAAAAAAAAAAAGGAGAGAGAGAGAAAGAAACTAAAGATGGCTCGATAAAGCAGCCCCCCCCCAAAAAAACTGGTGCTCTCTCACTGGGAAGGAAACTAAGTTGCTTTTTTTTTTACTCCCCACAATGGCGTCTTTTATAAAAGGGGCAGGAGAAGGGAATGGGCCCTAAAAAGACAGGCAGATAGAGCGCACGCTGACAGTGAAGCTCTTTGCAGGAAAATCTCCTCCGCAGGGAACCACGATGTGACAGACACAGACGTGCGGGCAGCTCAGATTTTCTTACTCTCGGTAGTTTTAATAAAACTATCAATGGATGAGACTGCTTCAAATTCATGTTTAATGGAATATGCAAGATTTTCAAACAGTGCTTTTTCACATCTTTAGACCTAACCTTCTGAAAAAGTCATGCTGTTCCGAAACTTCAGACTGAGAACTAGCAGCGCCAGTGTTTCCCACAGATATCTACTCAGACTGTGAGGGGGCGATTCCAATTCAAATGTCACTTAACACCTCTATTCAATCTTTAAGCAGCTCATCAGTAGTTTTCCCATGTTAAGTGAGGAACATATTAACACAGGGAAAACCACTGTAATACCCGTACCTTTACTAATGTGGACAATTTCGTCTTTGTGGTGTTGTCACAAGTCAAGGTGGATTTATGATTGCACTGGTAAGTGGCCTAAATTCTTCGTGCTTGGTTTGACATATTTTCGCCCGTTCTTTGCTGAGAGCAGACTTAAACAGTGTTGTGTCTCGGCGCTGATGAATAAATGATGAAGGGTGAGGCGGTGCTGTCGGCTGCTGTAGAGTCAGATGGCTGCGAGAGAAGTCCTGTGCCCGGCCGAGAAAAATGCATAATTTGTCTAAAATTGACATAAATGCTATGTAGTAAAGGTCTACACTACAGTTTTGTTTTTATTTTGCATTATTTATCATGGCCAGCCACCTCTTTTCCTCTTCTCTGCAAAGAGTCTAAAATCTTGAATAGACCTCAATAAATGATGATTGCAAAGTTTTAACCACATTGATATTTTTCTCCACATTTTCAAACTCCAAACCGTGTCAAACTGATTGGATTAAAGCCTCCCAGGTGATGGCCACCCGTGTAATGAGAGGAAATATGGCCAAAGCAGGTCCACGTTATGAATCAGGCGTGCACAATTATTACACAGTCTCTTTCTCTTCACACAAAATGAGAAGGAAAAGACATTTGTCAGACACTGAAAAATCAAAAACTGTCGAAAGATTGTCAGACGGATGCACCCCTCTGGAAATTGTAAAAAAACATTGGGACAAAACCACAGAATCAAAGATTTTACAGACTGATGAGATGACTGCAACTCTGGATGGACTGAGCCCATGGCTGGATCAGTAATGGGAGATAGGGCTTTTAGTGTGGCTGCTCCCAAACTCTGAAACAGCCTCCCCCAAAACATTAAGAGCTGCTCCGACCATAGAAACTTTTAAAACACATCTGTTTGGGTTGGTGTTTGATTCAGGTTGAGCTGCATTTGGACTCTCTTGTGGTTTTTTTTGCCCTGCATGTGAAGCACTTTGGGCACCTACAGTAGCATTGTTGTAAATGTGCCATACAAATAAAGGTGATATTGACACTGATATAAAGCTCCACTCCAACAGCAGGGTCGAGGAGGGGCACTGGTTTGGGCATGCATTATTAAAGAGGAGTTAGTCGGACTATTTTGGGTGGAAGAAGAACTCAACCCCCATACCTACTGCCACTTTTTAGAGGATTCCTCTTGAAGTAGTGCAACAGGACAAAGTCCATCCAAAGTCACACAAATCCATCCATCCACCCACTTCCACTTCCACATGTACTTCCTCCAGCGTGTCCTGGGTCTTCCCGGAGGCCTCCTCAGTGGTATATATGCCCGTACCACCCCCGGGAGGCGACCAGGAGGTATCCAAAATAGGCCCAAGCCACACACGTCATCAGTCCATAAAACCTTTGAAAAATCTGTCTTTAGATCTTTAGATTAACAATAATTAGTGCATCTCCAGCTCAAATACTTACTTGTTATAGCACTGGTCTTTATTCTAATTTTTTCAAACATGCAAAGGGATTAAAGGGTTAACAGATTAAGTTGTCAAGAGGATCTTCAAAAGCTAAAAAAAGAAAGAAATCCCCTTTCTTCCTCTTTCTTTGATTTCATGCTGCTTCAGACTTGAAGCAACACCCACGCTCCCTCTAACAGCTCGAAGTGTCCGAGGCATTATCATCTAAAATAAATGTTTTACAGATGGATGCTCGACTCCTCGGCGCTTCGTAATGAATTGGTGCAAATGCATCTTATGTGATGCTCTGTTGCTTCTGACTCTCAAGTAGCATATTTCTGTCTGTTTCTTTACCCGTGCAGATTTGAGTCCGGGGCCAGCGCAAAGCCTCGTTTTATCTCCCGATCTGTGCTCACTAAACTGTGTGGGTGTAAAAGAATTAAGTTAGTGCTTGGCCCTCAATGCGTGATCCAGTGACATGGAAGCACAAATTGGTCTGTGAACGTTAAAGAGAATAATGAGCTGGAGATGTCCGAGGTTCGAACAAAACGAAGAGATCACAGTGACACTGATTTCTTCACATGTCTGTCCGAGTGGCATATCACCCGCAGTGCATACTTTTGCAAGGGTAGGTTTGGATCAGAAGAGATGATCAAAATAATTTAATAATTTAAATAAATATTGTGCGGCCGATGGTCTATATGGGTAAAGCACATATGGGAACACTGTTCTGTCCTCAATGTCATGGATTGCTATTTTACTGACATTCAGACTATGTCCTGAATATTGAAACCATACACACACAGCATGGTGCTACATCTGAGCAATAATGGTTTCAAATTTTTAGCCGCTCAGATAAATAACTATCTGCGTATTTGGAAACCAAAGCCAGGACAGGAGTTTTGTAGCCTGGCTAACGCCAGACTGCTGTGTGCGCTCGAATCTTTTCGAACTTCACAACAGCCTGGGGACCATGGCCGACATTTTTCCATGGATTTGGGCACCAATCACAGAACGAGGAGGACGGTAAGACGATGACGCGCTATTTGACATACGGAAGCTTGTAGTTTGTTTAGGGATAAAAAAAAAAAAAAAAAAATTTACGGATCCAACATGACAGCAGCAGACGCGATGCCATCTTTCGATCAAGCTTTAGAACGTGTTCTAAATAGTTTAGCTCAAAAGTTTACAGCAGGTACGTCATACGTCATCTGATACCATGATACGATTGGCTATGGCTACGTGCAGACGCATGAGAGACATTCGTAGCGCCCAATAAACGGCTATGAACAATCGTAAACCACACCTCTCCTACGAGAAAATGAATTGGTGGTCCCCAGACTAAATATCACTTGTGATTTTAGTCTGGCGTTAGCCAGGCTAGGAGTTTGGTACATTGTGCTAGTTTTTCCTCCATTGGTTTGGCTCATTTCTTGAAACAGAAATTACATTCTCAAAACATGGACAAATCTCCAAACCACTTGGCAATTGTTCACAACAGAATTGAATTTCTCACAAATTTCATCAAATTGCAAATGCCTAAGACCATGTCTCAGTACATATTTGCAAATGATTAAGTACATGTAGCAATTAGCACAATTTCCAAGTGAACAGATCTTGTTGATCTAAACTGATTGTTGATTCTCAGCCTAATGGTTGTTGCTCTAAAACGTGTCGTCGTCATTTCATTGTATAAGTCATCACATGCACAATTGTCAAAATTAGTCAAGAACACAATATATGGACAAGAATCTTTGGCCAGACAAACAGGAGCGTGTGGATGGCGAGGAGGGGAGAGTGAGGACAGCGACCAGTGAAGAATTGTTGTGAAATTACAGCTTAATTTACAGCACTGTAGGCTGCATATAATTTTCATTGTTTTCTGTGTTATGTTACAGTATGTTAAAGGAACTACACATAAGTTTAACCACAAATAAATGTATACAAATTTTAAATTTCTTCCTCATACATGCTCCAGCAATGCCCTGGTGAGTAGAATGAGCCCTGGTCTTTTCACCTCAATTGCCTCTATATACCTGTAAAGTCACTTGAATAGTTTATGTTCGGGTCGAACAAGCAAACCGCGTAATGCGTAATGCGCGTTCACGCTCAGCTGTAGCGTCAGCTGTATCTCCTCTATACTGACGCTGCAGCGCGAGTGGTAACTTCAGAAGGATAGATTTAGCGGAGAATAAAAGGAGACCGGCTTCAAGCACCATCGAAACTCCAGCCCAGACCCCAAATAACGAAAAGAAATGAAGAGTTTATTCGAGTGTGACAAAAAAGGCAAAGCAACACCCGAGTCTGATCGGCGTATCAAAGAACCAGAGTAAACTTCGGAAAATGTGGAGAGAATCTCTCAAAAGACCCGCAGCTTATTTTTGCTTGAAAGGTAAGAAATTATTACTTATATTTGGCAGTTACCAAAATAGTTGATCTAATAGTTGTATACCTACAGAGAAGTTGTGTAGTATTAGTAGCAGACTAGTAGTAACAGTGGTAATGGTGCTGTATTTACAATGGCAAAAATAATGTCGCTAATGTTAGCTTTTCTTGGCCGCAAAATAAGCGTGACTGTTCAAGGATTATGAAACGACTACAAAAAGTGAACATGTGCCGTTTACAATATAGTTTACGAGTTAGCTACGCTAACTTTGGGCCCAGGGAATGTAGAAGAGACGATTTAGGCATTTCCTAGTAGCATTTCTATGGGTGGAAATATTTTATTATTTCAATTAGGCCTACGTTTATGCACACAAAGTATACAAGTTTTTTTTCTCCTTCAAACGTCATTCATTCGTTTATCTGTATTATTTGGCTTCTTCCCTTGATTCACTTTGCTGCATTTGCTCAAGTATCGCATCTTGGAAAATATTCACTCAAATCGATTTGGTCTAAATATCTTACAAAACAGTAACGTTTCTTACCTCAGTTGAAGTCACGCCTGCAAATCTGTAAATTGACCAGGACGGGACGGTTATTTCTGTTGCTCGTAAAGCCTGAGCGCCTCATGCACAGCTTATCATCGAGGCTGCAGTTACGCGTTTGGCCTGAGGGGGCAATTGAGAGTACAAAACTGCTAAACTCCACAGAGCCCCTTTAACCACTGTAATGTTTTGTCACAATTCAGCCTGTATAATGTCTGTAGGATGAAACTGAGATTCAACCTTCAGAAAACACATTGATTACACCAGCTAAAACAAGTCCAAACTCCAGATTGCTGCTTCAGCGTTAAAAGTTCAAATCTTTTAAATGAAAAACTTACTGTTAACCATCACACCGCCATTTCAATTTAGAGAATTCTAAAAGCCATTTTCTAAAGCTCTTTAGAAGTGCGAAACCTTCAAAACTCATTCAGGTGATATTCAAAGGGACAAGAGCAGACATTAGTGCAGAGCAACCTTGAGTTTTAAACCAGAATGAACTTGCAAACTGTTTGTTTTCTCTCATTTAAAGCATTCAATCACCCGCCTCCGCACTGTCAAAGTCTATCCTTCACTTGTTCATCATCCCTGTTCGGCTTGTGTCACGTCTCGGCGCAGATGTTTACCTGGTTACTCCACGCTCATCTCATTTTCTCTTCATGTCACTCCAGCGGCCCGACTCCAGAAAAACCCACACAGAAAGCCCGAATTTAGCACCTCTCCTGCCCCTCTCTGCCCGCAAGCCTCCAGGTGCGCGCTATCTTTCCCTAGCCTCATAATCACATGTTTCGTATGCACAGATTACACCCGCTGACAGTGGGACAGAGCTGAATGTGAATTCTGAAGCACGTATCAGAGACACATATTTTGGACTGAAACGCACTGACGACGGCTGGCTGTCCCGCTGAGATGAACTTAAACGTCACTGCTATTTACTAATCTGTTGTGTTGCATTGATGTGTGATCTTTATAGTATATTCCAAATCAAATTCATGGCTACAGGCATTTTGTTTTTTTAGTCAGCAAAAATATATAGGGGCTGTTGTCGAGTTGAGAATAAAGAATGCCATCAGTAGGTTGCGCTTTACTTTGGAACCATCTGTCAACCTACTGACGGCTTCGCAATTAAAGGTGGGGTATTATGTAAAATCGACTTTTTCAAGCTTTATATCATGTTATTATGTCATTCCCTCATTAAACACATGCCTGGAGTGTTGCCTTGGCTCATTTCACATATTTTTGAGTAATCAGTAAAAACTTAGACGGCAGCCATTTTAGGTGTAGCTATGCCTCAGTCCTCCTAGGAACGCCCCCACCTCCTGGAGACGCCTCTGGACCTTTCGTCACCAGCCAAGCCACCAACCACTGCTCCTCAGCTCAGCAGAGCCCCCTCCCCACACAGTAGTGTTGTTTAGATGCCACAGCAGTGTGCTGAAAGGGGCGTGTCGGAAAGCTTCTTAAAGAGACAGAGGCCTATTTCAAGACGTTCAGTACAGCCATTTTGAGAGAGCAATTTTATTCAAGGCAGTTATTTTAATTTACTGCATATACAGACCAACAGAAGGTTACGTCATCATTGTAGTATGCTATAGACTGGTGCTATGTGATTGAAAAAAAGCATAATACCCCCTCTTTAAGGGAAATTGTCAACAATTAGATGTGCAATTGATTTACGAAGCACATTTTAAACATGTACTACAGCATAGATGAGCTAATGAAATAATGAGTTCAGCTGTTAATCACGCTGGTCAGGTCAAAACAGTCGATTTTGATTTGCCAATTGTGACCATTAATAGTGTAATTTAACTTTGATTAAAATAAATCTTGCAGCACTATCCGACAGGCCTCATCTGTAAATCTTTAGCATAGAAGGAAGAGTGGCCTGCTTTGAGTTTAAGGTTAATAACAACCAGAGTACCTAATGCAGTACAAACAAAGGGACAACATGCAAACTTTGCTTGGTCTGGGTCTTCAACTCTGCACAGATTCTTCAAAGTATTCTTAATGTCCAGCACTACAGCAGAAAACATGGACACTTTGGATCGTCAAAGCAACACAGAAATCCTATGGTTCCATGAGGTCTGCCTATAATACGTCTTTGGGTAAATCCTACGTCAAGCTGACACAGTTTCTTTCAGGAGTTTCTTTAGAATAATAATGGCAGGTCTCAGCTCTCACATGTCAAACCAGCGTCAAGAACCTTCTTGCTATGAGGCAAGAGTGTTAAGCGTTGAACCACTGTGCCACCTTTGAAGAAGAATACTGAGCCAAATCACCAGCTCTCTGTGGGAAATAAAGGCCGACTTTGTATAAAACTGACTGGGTTGTTTCTTCGGGAGGCCATTAGCAACAGCGGTTTCTTTATTATGCAAAGACGGAGTAAGAATAACAAAATATAGAGATGAAGGAGGAGGACACCTTCAGTGAGCATTGATTTCCCCCCCCCCCACAACATCCTGACAATGAGCATTCTGAAGATGGAGAAAAATGCAGCTTTCAAAGGCACCAAATGCCACACTTAGTCATCACTTTTCTCCTTCAGCAAAAAGTAGCATGTTTATGAAAAGAGAAGAAGAGCATGTCTGCGCCCACACACGTTCTGAACAAGTTTAAAAACGCTTTGGGGATACAATAAGCATTTTCTTTGACAAAATCAAGGGCATTAAAATAGACCAGGGAGAAAAGGGAAAAGATTTTAAGGTGATCTTTTCCATATGCATTTAGTCACACTGAAACATTTCACACAGTAAATAGAATAAAATGGACGGATTCATTTAAAAAGAGTCCTTTCAGACGTATGTTTCCCTTTCAAATGCATTATTTGGAATATTCACTGCAACAATAACCCAGTGTCTAGCTGATCATTAAAAACAAGTTTGATACTATTAGCATGTTTGTTTATGACAGTTTAGTTTGTTCTGTGTAGCTTTAAATTGAAATTTGGCGTTTTGCTTTGAAACCTAATGGGTCCTAAACCAAAACGCCAAATCTCTCTGAATACATGTGCAGATAATATGTGGATGTGAACACAATCCCCTACAATAAACCACGAGTTTGCGCTCTTTGCGGAGGTCTCCCCTGAGCACAGGATCCTCCCACACTTCTTACCTGCTCAATCTCCTCTTCCTCAAATTGACTCGATGGTCCGGAGAGAGGAGACAGAGGGAGGCTGTGATGTGGCTGTGATTGACAGATCAGCCCACAGCCCTGATTAACAATGACCTTAACTAACTTTGAGCCGGAGCCATTATTGCAACCATCGTATGAGGGCCAGCAGTGTGCCTTGGGAGACGTTTTCAGCAAACAATCCTATTTGGAAACAACTATTCTTAATACGGACAATGTTATAACATACTAGAGCATTTTGAGTAAACAGATTTATGGGACCAAGGTAAATATATACAACCAGGCTCCTCAATCTAGAGCTTTAACATGTTTTAAACCCAGTGTTCTGTCTCTATTTCAACCTGAAAAGACTCAGAGACGTGTTGCGTTAGAAAGTTTTATCGAACTTAATTGAGATTGGGGCTCAGACCCCGGGCGGAAGATGGCCGAACGATACGGACTGCCTGGTGTTGATGATGATGGCCAGCATCTTCCCCCGGAGCCTGGACCTGGTGGTGGTATAACGGGACCCGATGCGCGTAGATGTGACGTGCTAAGCCTGGGAGGAGGAGGGGCGGAGGAGGGTCGCTGCACGCTGTGAAACTCCGAGTGATTGACCGGAGGAGCTTATGAAGGGGATCCTGGGCTGTGAATGGCTGAGCGGGACAGCGCTGCGCTGATTGCTGATGCGAAAGCGCGCTTGCGATGGGCCGTGATTGGATGCTGGTGAAGCAGCCGTGAAAGATGAGTAAAGCTGCAGGTACGTCTCCAGGTTGAATTTGCGCTCAAGCTTCATTTCAGCGGTCATGCCTCCCTAACGTCGCTGCTCTGCGTACGTAGATCGCAGCGTGTGTTCATTTACCTGGCTGGCACATGTGCGAAGAAGCAAGTGTGTCCTTCGTCCTTACAGTTCTGTCAGGCGTCGCATCCTTCTCATTTGTTTAATTTAAATCCTGGACCGTGTTCATAAATGCGCTGTTTATCCATGTCTTTGAAAATATAAAAGTTCCCCAAAAACACTGTGACTCTGAGTTCATTATTGTCAAACCGCCTAACAGTGACAAACTTCTTCCTGTTTGAGTTTTACACAATAAAAGTCGCTGCATGTTATTGGTTCAGTAAGACTCTTATTGTGAAAGGGTGCGACAGCGACAGAGCGTTACATTTACAGCAGCTCGATGTCATGAGAGAGACCTCTCAGAAAAGATGCCAAACCGCAACAAGCATTTACCAAACTTACTCTTTTACTTACTTCAACCTCATTTTATTATCTGGAATTTTTGTTTTGTTTTTCCATTTATAAAGTGAGGTCCAAGTCTATGATTGCTGTGTTGATTATCACAAAGTTGAATACATTTAGTATTTTCATCTTCAGTGTGTAATTTAAGTTATTTTTGTCATTATAAAAAAATCGTGATAAAATCGAAATCGTAAGTTTATAATTCAAAAATCGTGATATTCTATTTTTGCCATATCGGCCAGCCCCACTACAAGGCTCTTTTTAAACATCTGATCACACAGACATATTACATTTCAGCTGGATTTTTTTAGTAATGCTTTTCTGACCATCACATTTTTTTCCCCATATACAATGAAGGCTTACTTTAACTATATAAAAGTATCTTCATTATGCCTTGAGAAATTGTGAACTACATTATTCTAATTAGGCCTTTTATCTGTTGTTATTTCAGCAGAGGATTCCGATAGAGTTGTGCCGTTTGCTGTGTTAATAGTTTGGACACGAAAGTAGCTTATTATTGTGTGTGCCACACTTAACAGTAGAGACGTCCCGACCTTCTTTTTGAGCTCCCAATCCAATATTTTGATTCTTCATGCCAATCGATACCGATCCAATACAGATCCGATAGTCTTTTTATATTATTCTATTTTTATAAAATACTGTGTATATGTATATATATGCATGCACACTACAGTAGTATGGTATAGTAGTCAGTGTATATTATACATTACAGTAGCTTCACCAGTTGGTGTCGATTACAAGCCTTTTTATACATATGCAAGAAGTTTTGAATTTAGCTTTGAATTTAAATTCAAAGCTCAAACCGGGAAAGACCGACTGCAGCACGTTGTGCAGCACCAGGAGGCGTGTAGATCGGATCGCGGCTGACCCTTCTCACCCTGGACACGGACTATTCACCCCTCTCCCCTCAGGCAGGAGGCTACGGTCCATACAGACCCATACCTCCTGCCACATGAACAGTTTTTCCCCTTCACCATCAGACTCATGAACAATAACAAAATTCAATAACTTTATATCAGACTCATCAATATTTGTGGTCATACCGCCTTTGCTATGCCCAATCCCGTCAGATTTTGAAAGCTAAGCAGGGAAGGGCCTGGTCGGTACTTGGATGGGAGACCGTTTGAGAACACCAGGAAGCCTAGCGAATGTAGTGAGTGAGTGAGTGAGTGGTTGGTGGTGGTCGGAGGGGCCGATGGCGCAGACTGGTTGCCTCGCTTCCGTCAGTCTACCCCAGGGCAGCTGTGGGTACAATAGTAGCTTACCACCACCAAGTATGGAGTGAATGAATAATGCAATGTAAAGCGTCTTTGAGTGTCCAGAAAAGTGCTATATAAAACCGATGCATTATCATCATCATCATCAACAGAGTAACCTGTTTTGCACTGCTCTACTGCACTATGTGATATGTCTACACTCATATCTGCTGCCAACACTTAATGCACCAGCAATCTTCTTACGCATGCCCTTATAGTCTTATAGTCTAAAGTTTTTATAGTTTATGATTTATCTAGTTATAAGATATGTGTTGTATGTTTCATGTTGCACAATCGACCCCCCAAAAAAATCCTAGTTGTAAACTTGTTCATAACCATGGCAATAAAAACAATTTTGATTCTGATATTCTCAAAATGCCTGGATTGGCTACCAATACAGATATTGAATATCATATCAGGACATCCCTACTTAACAGCCCTATTCACTCACGAGGGGAATTGCAATTTCACCAAGTAACCACTGATCAGTGAGAACACAAAGAACATGCTGGTTTAAGATTCCTCCGACTGACGTTCGCAGAAAACTCAGCTCAAGGCGTGAAATGAAGAGTGCAACCCCTAAAATTATGTCAACCAACATTAATCCAAGAGTACAAAAAAATGGCAAAATATGCAACATATAAATGCTCTCTACTCAAGTACCACTTAAAGGAGCTATATCATGCAAAATCGACTTTTTAGCCATGTTGTTATGCTATTTCCTTATCAAAAACACCCCCAGAGCGGTTTTGGCTTCATTCACGCAGTTCTAAGTAATCCTCCTGAATCCTGCTCTCTAAGCAGCTGCTCCGCCCTCTCCTGGTAAACCACTGAGCTGTTCAGTTGTGTCGTCACAAAGGAACGGAAGTGCTCTACGTCTGTAATGTATTGCGTTACGGCCTGATTTTTAGCTTTTTCATTTTTGTTGTAAGAGAAATAAAGGAAAAAAAAAAAAAAAAAAAAAAACGAACTCTCCGACGCGCCTGTGCTGTCCCACGAGGCTAAACAAATGCACCCCGGCCGGAGGATCCATGGACCCGAGCAGAAGTGTTGTTTTTGAAGACTGAGCTCTTTCTAACCTACTCTGGACACCGCCTGTTCTTTTTTCTTACCGAACAATAATGTCACGGATGCACGTTTGGCTACGAGAGGAACAGGACTATTCAACCTTCCTAAAGAAGAGTGCACTCGCCAGAAGTTGGAATTTCTTTCCGGGATTCAGCGACTATATCAACCAACCTGATGGATGCTTGTTAAACCTTGGCCAGAATCAAAGTGGATTAACTTTTATAACCAACGCGATCTCATAACCCGATGGGGAAGCCAGACTGAGCGGTGAGTTAATCAAAACGCGTGTTAGCGTGTGTGTTAGCGTGTGTGTTAGCCATTTATGAAACTGTGTTGCACATGTCAACTCCTTATAACTGCATTATGTGAAGTAACTTCACTTTTTGCAGCGATATTTATATTTATAATACTGCAAATGTGGAATGAGCGGAGAGAGGGGTGGAGTTAACTGAATCGAAGCGTCTTGTCTTCCGGGTAGGGAAAATACCCCCCAAAAATACTTATATTTCTCTCAAAAATTAGTACTCCATAGTGATAGAGGTACAATATATCATAAATGCCTATACTTTACTTTGGAATGGCTAAAATAGCATGATACAGATCCTTTAATAAGGATCTGAGGATACAACACTGGTATCGGATATTGGAGCTGACCAAGCAAAAAATACAGCATCAGGCAGCGATTCCAAATACTGAATTTGGAAATGGTGATTAACATCTCATTTTGAAGCTCTTAACATGGAGAATTAAATCAGCAAGTGAGTGATACACCTTGTAAATGTTCTTTGATCGCTGCACATAACAGCTACAAGCAACAAGGCAAGGCAAGGCAACTTTATTTATACCGCGCATTTTGTACACAAGGCAACTCAATGCGCATGCTAAGGCTAGCATCAACAGATCAAGACAGGGACAGAAACTAAGCCTAAAATCAAAATTATTAACCACTGTTGAAAGTCTCCATGTTTGTAATTTAGTTGATAGAACATGTTTGTATTGCACACGTTGTTGATTGTCACTCTCAGCAGAGCCACTTTTAAGAAAGTCTCGCAGTATCGGTTTGTATGTACAATATGTTTGCTTCGGTTTGTAAGTATCAAAACTTAACAAAAAGTTCCCCTGTTATTTCGCCAAAAGGTCCAAACCAGGTGCAATTTCAACCAAAAGGAAATAGAAGCTTTCCTGCCTGCTTCACTTTTAAAGCAAACAATTCTTTTGTACTGTCTATGTCTTTGTCTCACTCAGTACACGTCTTGCTCTGACAACACCGTGAATGCATTATTCATGACCTTAAGCCTCCGCTGTTGTAAAAATAGCCCTAAACGTGGCCTTTTAGCAAGTTGAAGGACCAAAGCTCAGTGCCCCGCCTGAATCCATCACCAGCATCTGCTCTGTCGACTCACACGGGGACTCTCTCCACGACGCAGAAACAGCCAAAACTAAATTTAACCCAATCTTAATTTAATATTTCCACTCCAGCTAAAATTTCACACACTGATGAAAACAGCCTGAGAAGAAAAAAAACTTCTCACATGCGGTGGAGCCATCTGTGCCGGAGCGTCGTCACCTCCCCGTGTTAACACACCCAGCACATGCAACCGTTACTGCAATTGTGCGTTAATACAAAAAAAACTGTTTACGGTAATACTTGCAATATACTAATGACTTCGAAGGATAGGAGTCGTGACTGAATAAAAAAAAAAAGAAGAAGGCTTCCAACAGCACCATTTCAAAAGTCCTCACAGCAGCTGGAAATCAGATGAGTGCTTCTTACAGAGATAATTAAACAGATTAATGGGGAGAAATTTACTTCAAACAGCGAAAAGGATTGGGAAATGAACCAAATATTGAACACTGAAGAATTAGTATTTGGATGTGTTCATTTAAAAGGCAAAGTGGCTGATGAGGTCTCAAGAGACGAGCAACTTTTATTAGGAAAATTATAACCAAGTAATTAAGCCCCATGGCACTGATTGGCAAGAGCAGTCACAAAAGAAAAAGATGTATTAACAGTATCTCTGTATGTACCCTGCATGGAATTTGGTGCTCACAGCCTATATAGCCCGGTTCACTATGTTTAGATTTTCACTGTTGTGGGATTTTCGTGGAGTATGAAAACAATATATTTTTGGAAACCTTATGGTAAAAGCAATGAGAAAAACAATGTTTCCACTTGCCCTTGTCATTTGGTAAAATTCTGCAATTATACCATTTTTCCATTAGAGTAAATGGGGGGTTCTGGTCATCACTACGGTAATGGTAAACATATGACAAGAGTTTCATTGACTTTGATTGGAACGACTAAATGGAATTTTCTGCCAAATTTTGTAAATTTCCGCCAAACTATGTTTTTATTCCCCATATTAATGTTATCGCTATAATCGCAACTTTTTTTTTTTTTTTTTACTTATCAGAGCAAATGGACACATTGTTTTTCCGATTGCTCATTTAATGAAGTTTTCAAAAATGTATAGTTTTGATACTCTCCATTCAGCGAAATGACATAGTGAACCGGACTAATACAGGTGTAACTCGGAAAATTAAAATATCATGAAAAAGTTCATTTATTTCTGTAATTCAACTTAAAATGTGAAACTAATATATGATACAGACTCATGGCATACAAAGTGACATATGTCAAGCCTTTGTTTTAATGTTGATCACTTTGGCTCACAGCTTGTAAAAACCCCAAAATCAAAATTTCTGAAAATGAGAATATTGTGAAAAGGGACTATACTGTTGGCTCAAAGTGTCACCCTGTGGTTAGCTAATGAATCCAAAACACCTGCAAAGGCTCCCTGAGACTTTAAATGGTCCCTCAGTGGTTCAGTGGAAATCACCATCATGGGGAAGACTGCTGACCTGACAGTTGTGCAGAAAACCATCATTGACACCCTCCATAAGGAGGGAAAGGCTCAAAGGGTAATAGCAAAAGAAGTTTGATCTTCTCAAAGTGCTGTATCAAAGTACGTTCATAGAAAGTTAAGTGGAAGGGAAAAGTGTGGAGGAAAGAGGTGCACAAGCTGCAGGGATGACCGCAGTCTGGAGAGGGTGGCAGGAAAAGGCCATTGAAAAGTGTGGGGGACTTTCACATGAAGTGGACTGAGGCTGGAGTCAATGCATCAAGAGCCAGACAGATCCTGGACATGGGCTTCAGATGTCGTATTCCTCTGGTTAAGCTGCTCCTGAACTACAAACAACGTCAGAAGTGTCTTGGGTAGGCTAAAGAACGAAAGACCTGGTCTGTTGCTCAGTGGTCCAAAGTTCCCTTTCTGATGAGAGCAAATTTTGCATCTCATTTGGAAACCAAGGTGCCAGAGTCTGGAGGCTGAAAGGAGAAGCACACAATCCAAGACGCTTGAAGGCCAGTGTGAATACTCATACTGTATATAATATATCACCGTTTTGATTTGAACATTAAAATTATTTTTAACATAAAAGTTACAGATGTTACACAACACATTCTCAAGCCAGTGACAGTTTATCAATTGACATTAAAAAATTACAAAGAACAATAACAACTTTCTGCTGTGAGGTGAGATAAATACATGAAACCAAAAATAAGACTGATACACATAATGAAAGTGGTAAACAATGGTTGTTGTGGAAGCAATAACCTTTTTGCTGCCTCCCTGTGCTTTACTGCTTTGAGGGGGAGTTTGACAGGGGGTATGGCTTATCCCAATGAGATGTAAATGAGCCCTTTTGTCACTCCCAACAGCAGAGAGGTGAGAATGGCCCAAATCTTTGGAGAGCTTTTTCAGCACTTTGGCCTTTTTGGAGTTGTTAACTTCAAATCACCGCTACGCCTCCAAATATTATCCAATTTCCATGTGTTACACATCGCTGGAAAGCTTGGAGACTACACTTTAATAATCTGTGAAAATCTCAAAATCGACTTGTGTCCCTGATTCCTGTGACTGGTCACATATGTCACTTTGCATACCATGAGTCTATAGCATATATTAGTTTCACATTTTAAGTTGTATTACAGAAATAAATGAACTTTTTCACAATATTCTAATTTTCCGAGTTTCACCTGTAGACCAGTGTAAAGTGAAGACCTAAAAATGTTTTCATCATGTTTTCGTTTTTTTTCTGGTTTTGTATATTTGTGTCTTGTTTCGGAGTTTTGTCTTGTTTTGTGCGTTTTTTTAATTTGATTTTTTAATTTTTGGAAACAAAGACAAAGAGCGGTTCAGAAGCCCCTTATGAGAGACCAACAGGCCCGGTTAGAACCATGAGGCCGTCCTTCTGTGGACCCACCACCTGCAGGAGGAGCCATGGGGCTGGTGCAATGTGATTCCCACGACACGGCAACGGACAAGTGGAAGAAAATGGATGGATGGATGGATTCTTCATCGCTTTATTTCCTTGCTTTTTCGCGCTTTTTGTCATGTTTCATCACATCTTTGTCACTTTATAGTGTTGTTTTGTCACTCTTTCATTGTGTTATTGTGGCTTTTCCGACACGTTTTTGTTGCACTTCTATTGCTTCTTTGTTGCATTTTGTCACTTTGTGGCTTTTCATCTTTTTTTTAATTGCGTTTTTTGTCGTTGTTTATTGTGGTTTTGTAGCTCTTTTGTTGCTTTTCTTTGGGTACGTTATTGATGAGAGAACAACATTGTAACATTGTAATAAGCAAAACAAACCTGGTCCATTCTGTATACCCCAATATCTCAATAAATACTGTATGACAGACAAATTTGGATTGATCAAATACGCCAAAAAATAAATAAAAGGTTTGAAGCCTAGGGGGAAAAAAGGACCAAAGATGTACTATTTAAAAGGTGTGCGGCTTACTGAAATAAGCAACTGCAGGAGCCCAGGAAGAGTAATTTTAGCTAGTTGCCGTTATTATAGCAAAAAAATAAAAAAAATGAGAAAGGGACAAATCACCTGGCCCCTCCAGGCATCATTCAGAGTCAAACTGATTACCTCCGGAGCAAAAACACACCTCAGGAGGCTATGAATAAAAGGAAGGACCGCAATTATGGTCATGAGTCAAAAAATTGCGGTGCACAACACTCTGTCATTTGGAAAAGAGGGCCCTGTTTGCGAGAAAGGGGCGAGTGTGCTGAAGGGAGCTATTTGATGAACGGAATCCACCTTTACAAAGGAGGCGCTGACATTGAAAACAGCACTAAGCCCTGGATGTGTAATAGGATGTAATCAGTGAAGGAGGGAACAGTTCAAGTGACCGTCCAAGTCTAAGGGTTTTCAGCAGTGTCATTTATGCTGAACAATTATGTCATAAAGGGACATTATCAGGCTACCTGTACCTGACCTGTACTTAACCATGAAAGTCCCACTGAGATTAACTATCTTGTTCCAGAGTTGTCCTGGCGCCAGAGGGGAACCTATTGTACATGTTTTAGAGGTAGAGGAAACCTACGCAGACACGGGGAGAACATGCAAACTCCAGACAGAAAGTCCGTCCCCATCACCTTCTTGTTGTAAAGCACGAGCACTAACCGCTGCACCACTGTGCCATTAAAATTCAGCCAATATCCTAGGACTGTTAACAGTGTACTGAGTAGTTTAAAAAAAATGTATTAACCATCATTACGACTTGAAACTTCCATAAGATGTATGAAACTCTCCGGTCAGGGTTTTTCCAAGACACACAGAAGTGATTGAACCATTGTCGTGAAAGGCCAGCGGTGACTTCAGAGATGATAAACACAGCTGTCTGAACACATCCACTGCACCGTCTCAAATCAGTGCAAACGCCACATCTCGGGGATTTGTCACTGACACAATGTAATTTATGTCTGAGCCTCCAATAAAGACGGATGCACTTCTCCATCCCAATGTTCCACTCCGACTTCACGGCCAATTCGGAAATCATCACCAACGCAGATAAATGGATTTGCAGTCTCACATCACACTGAAGTCAGGCTAAAACAATGTGAACAGTGGCTGCAGCTATTGGAACATTGTGAAGGAATAACGCCTTTATAGCTGCGCTAAGCCATAGGAGCGGCTTCCTGTACGAGGGATATGGCTGCTGCGAATGGCTGCATGTGAAATGGACATCGATAGGACAGTGAGAATATACAGTGGCCAGTTCAAATGTCAAGAAAGAAAAAATAACTGCTTCACTGTTTGTTTTGTGCTTCTGTGATTTAATTACTAATATGTGATCAAATATACTGCACGAGTTGGAGACGATTATTCAAGCTTGGCCATCTACAAACATCACTGCAGAAGAGAGTGCCTTTGTCTGAATATGATACAATTAGGGTGGGCGATATGGCAAAAATAGAATATCACGATTTTTGAATTATAAACTTACGATTTCGATTTTATCACGATTTTTTATAATGACAAAAATAACTTAAATTACACACTGAAGATGAAAATACTATACTAATGTTTTCAACTTTGTGATAATCAACACAGCAATCATAGACTTGGACCTAAAGCAAACTCACTTTATAAATGGAAAAAGAAAACAAAAAATCCAGATAATAAAATTAGCTTGAAGTAAGTAGAGTAAGTTTGGTAAATGCTTGTTGCTCTCCAAATGGGTCTCTCTCATGACATCAAGCTGCTGTAAATGTAACGCTCTGTCGCTGTCGCACCCTTTCACAATAAGAGTCTTCGGGAACCAATAACATGCAGCGACTTTTATTGTGTAAAACTCAAACGGGAAGAGGTTTAACACTGTTAGGCGACTTGACAACAATGAACTCAGAGTCACGGTGTTTTGAGGAACTTTTATATTATCAAAGACATGGATAAACTGCGCATTTATGAACGCATTCCAGGATTTAAATTAAACACATGAGAAGGATGCAGCGCCTGACAGAACTGTAAGGACGAAGGACACACTCGCTTCTTCACACATGTGCCGCCAGGTAAATAAACACACGCTGCGATCTACGTACGCAGAGCAGCTGCGTTAGCGGGGAAAGACACTGACATGAGCGCTGAAATAGAGACAGAACGCTGGTTTTTTAAAACATTTTAAAGCTCTAGATTGAGGAGCCTGGTCGTATATACGCCCTGGAGAGGAGCGTCTCGCTGCTAAATGCTCGCATTAGCGTCTGACATTGCGTAGCAGAAAGTTTGCGCTTGGGATTCCTTCACAGACGGTGAAAGAGTAAACTGTGCTGAAGTGCATAAAACCGTGATAAAACGATCCCACAAAAATGACAGACCGTCTGCTCTGGGGATCGTAAGACGGTCTAATATCGTCATATCGCCCAGCCCTAGATACAATATACTTTATTAATCCCAAAGGAAATTCAGTTAATAAAAGTAATGAATAGTAATAGCAATACATTCTAGGGATTATTAACGGTTTTGAAAGAGGAGACAACTCTGTTTTTCAATAAAGTCTAGTACATGCAATAATTATAAGCCTGAGACATCACACATGACAGTTTGGGTCAGGTTCGGGCTTCAAGATTCTATTAGTCTAATAAAAATATAAGCTTAGTCTATTGGATAGAACATGTGATTATACTTGGTTGGTTTGGGCAATTAATTGAATTTTTATCTAATCGTGATTGTAATAAAGGTCGATCTCGATAATCGTGTGGTGCGTTATTAAATCGTCAGGAGAATTGGCCAGTCCTGTAGCATTCTGGTAAAAATTCTGGTGGGTTCAGATCAAACCCAGGAAAGACTCGGACCAACACACAGTGAGGCACACGTGGCGCAAAAGAAGAGGATCTGATGAAATGTAAGTGTAAAATCATCTACAAACCCACACCAACTCATATAATGGGTGAAACAGATACACGCGAGGAGCTGTCAGAGGATCAGGACGTTGCACACGGATGAAATGTTTACCTTTGAAATGGTAAATAAATAGTTAATGGTCTCAATTTACAGTATACAGGTGCTCGTCATATAATTAGATCATCATGAAAAGTGCATTCACATCTGTTATTCAACTTAAACTGTGAACTAATATATGATAGACTCATTACATGCAAAGTGAGATATGTATAGCCTTTATTTGTTATAATTTTGATGATTATGGCTCAGTTTGTAAAAACCCCAAATTAAAAATCTCATAAAATTGGAATATTTTGATAATGGACTGTAAGCCATCAAACAAATAAAGGCTCGACATATGTCACTTTGCATGCAGTGAGTCTATATCATATATTAATTTCACATTTTAAATTGAATTACAGAAATAAATGAACAACATTTTCATGATATTCTAATTATATGACGAGCACCTGTATTGACCCGTTGCGTGTAGTTACGTGATCATGTGAGTGAGCCAGGACGGACGTCAAGGGGAGCGACGGGAGTACGGATGGGAGTGTTATACCGAGGGAAAAAGTTAGGATTGCGATTGTTGTTGTAGTTGTTTTTTGCGAGTTAGCCATGGCTTCAGCAAGTCCGAGCTCAGTGCACTTGTCAGCTGAAGTAGCACATTTAGTCGGGACTCATAGGCAGAGATATATACAAAAGTTAGCAATAGCTAGCTTGCCAACAGACCCTTACCTTCTCGCTCCTGCTCCATTTACTGAAATGATCAAAACGCCGACTTTGCCAGAATTCACCCCTCACGATTTATACCATTATGTTGTAAACGGTGTATCTCCTTATACTGGAGCTGATTTAAAAGCTTACAAAAGTCTGGACGCTTACCAGTTTTTGTTGCTGGCTGGGTCACCGCGACGAGATGCTACCGTCACACCGGAAGGACAATGTATCTAATAATGGCAAAGGTAAGACTTACGCAATGCTTATTAGTTACAGTATCTTTGTTAACATGTAGGCCTGTAGGCTTTTTGGATCAATATTATTTTTACAATTATCCACAGAAAAGCATGTCCACCACTGTGTTGGGGGGGTAACGTATTACAAGTAGGGATGGGAATTGATAAGATTTTATTGATATCAATACCATCGATTCGATTCGTTATCGATTCTCTTATCGATACCTGGCTTGTCTGTGTGTTGGGGAAAAGCAAGGAATGAATGTGCTTTCGATAAACTATCAAAAAGACCCATTGTTAGTTTCCCAAGAAAAAATATTAATTAAATTAAGCAAGTTTCCAAATATACTGTGGCTCTTGCTGGCACTCAGCCTGCCTGGCATCCTCTAAATATAATGGTAACATTTGTGTCTGTAACTTGTAACAGACTGATGCGGTTTTGTAACACCTAAACAACAGGACTCGGTCTCAGCCCAAACCCTACACATTTCCATCTATTTCTGCTTCATCCTGCGCCACATTCTCCTTCCCCCTGTTCGTGTGAACTTCTTCTGTTGCAGCAGAGCTGCGAGAGATCAGCCGATCATAGCGCACTCATAGCGGAGACGGGTAGAGGTATTCCCACTCACAGTGCGCTCAGGGCGGGGACAGGCACCCGCAGCCTCCGCTCTGAGCCCCGGGCCTGAGCGGAGGCTGCCGAGGTGCGCTGCGCTCAGACCGGGGACATGTAGCCTCGGACCCGGGCTCAGAGCACAGCGGCACGGGGAAACAGGATGCGCAGCAGCGAGGCACTGAACCCCGTGCGTCATATCAATACAGCGCAAAAAACGGAGCATTCGCAGCAGCAAAACGAAAACGTAGAACTGACACGTTTATAGCAATGGACTGTTTTAAATTGACGACACTCTTTCGTCTCTCGTGAATGCGCAAAACGGAGGGAAGGGCGAAGCTGAGGCTAAGGGGGAGAATTGAGATTGGGCCGATGTTCCCTGCTTACTTCGAAGCAGCGTCAACAGACTCGAAGAACTATGTCATTACGCACGTGCGTCTCTGCGGCGCAAAAAGAGTGTTTTCAGAGCGGGAGCATCGATAAGAGGGATTGATAATAAAGAAGACGTACGGTTCCGATGCTTTGCTCAAACAGAACCGGGACTACTTGTAGAACCGGTTCTCGATTCCCATCCCTAATTACAAGAGTAGCGAGTTACAAAAATGTATTACTTTTTCACTAACTAAGGAATATGACATATTACTTATACAAAATACGGGCATATATTAGTCATTACATTTTAAGTAACTCGAGTTACAAGAGCATTTAAATGTATCAATGAAAAAAATGCCAAACAAGTTGGACACTGGTGAATTAGATCTGCAGTCTGTAGTGAATGTCGTCAAAACAAAACACAAGAGAATGGGGGAAAGCGAATGAAAAGAAAATCTCTGACTGAACTTTTGCTTGGTGGCATTATTACTATATTCAGTAAATATTTTGCCAAAAGTAACTCAAATTAGTGTAACTCAGCTACATTTTTGATACAGGAATATATAATACAAACATATGACATTTTTAGAGCTGTAACTACTAATATAGATTATATTAATTTTTTTAAGTAACTTGCCCAATACTGTCCACAACTTTAACAATATAAAGGCGTCACTTTATTTATCATTTCAGGTTCATCACAGTCAGTCTCTGTCTGAAGTTCCTCTTAAGCCCTGGGTGTCTGTAAAAAGGATGGAACGGTAATGTGTGGCCACTGCACATGCAAAGCAGGTCTGGGAGAAGTGTGCTCTCATGTCAGGGTGCTCCTCTACGCACTTGACGCTGGGGTGAAACGTTTAGAGGATAAAAGTTGCACAGATGGGCCTAGGCAGTGGGGCCTTCCTCCTGTCAAAACAGGAAAAGTTCTTTATGAAGAAGCGACTGCAATCAACTTCTCAAATCCAGCCAAGAAACATGACACAAACACCAAATCCCATACAAGACAACCTGAAAAGAGAAGAGCGAAAAGAGGTGTGTCCACAGCTGCCATAGAGAAGTTCTACAAAGATCTGGACAATGCAGCCCCAACAGCATCAGAGAAGAGTGTGGCCTCCTGAGGGTATTGCCAGAGTACTGTAATCAGTTTGTGCCAAAGGTGATTTCTCTCAAACTGCCACAGCCTCTGACTGAGTTCTACAAGTCTCATAACCGCGGGTTGTCTGCCTCTGACCTTATGATGAAATGTGACGAGGAATTCATGAACATGGAAGTCACACAAGAGCAGGTAACTAATTTTCTTAATCAAAACTATATACAGTATATACTGAAATTTGCGAGTGTTGTTTTAATGCTATTTTATTGTTGTAGGCAGTAAAAGTTGAGGAAGAGACACGGCAACAGGGACAGTCCAGGCTATGGTTTCACATGAGAGCGGGCAGGGTGACAGCATCCAGGTTCAAATCAGCAGCAAGAACCGACCCGACAAATCCTTCCAAATCTTTGATTAGGCAGATATGTTATCCCAACCAGGGCCGCTTTTCTACAGTGGCAACAAGGCATGTGTATGATGACACAAACATTCAAGACATGTTTTATAGTGAGACTATGCTCACAGCTTTCAAATCAAATATGAATAAGCAGATTTATATGTGTTACAATGTTAAGGAAAGTTCAGAGAACGGTCTCAGGAGCTTATAGGAAAATTGTAGTTAAAGACTGAGAACAGGGTTTCCGCGGGTACAAAAAAAGCATTAGCTGTCATTCAATGAATTGTGCCAAAATCTAGGCCTTAAATGTCATTCAAAAATTATGACATCACTCCACATTTTTTACTGTACAAGTTCATTGAAAATACCAAAATGATGGTCTAAAACATGCTTTGGCTGACATTAACCACATTTTTTTACTTACAAGTTTCCCATTTTTTCCTATTTATCTTTTCTCTTTTTGATGAAATGTGTGCAAATTCTAAGAAAGGAAAAATGTGTCATTTTTTGTGGCATTAAAATATAGTATTTGGGCAATAAAATGACATTAAAAAGCATTCAATTGAACTCGCTTCTGCCTGTATAAACCCTGAAGGAAAATGGTTGAAATCATAACAACTTGGCTTTGTTGTTTGTTAGATGGGGATGTGAACATGAAAAAATAGCGAGGCAGACATATGAAGCCATCGCTGGACCACAGCATCAGGACCTGAGAGTTTGTGACTCCGGACTGCACATCAACCCTCGATGGCCATACCTCGGAGCTTCTCCAGATGCACTGCTTTCCTGCACCTGCTGTGGTAATGGTGTTCTGGAGATTAAGTGTCCACATTGTGCCAAAGGTGCTGGAGTTCTTGGTACCACAGACAAGAAACATTTCTGCCTTGACAACACAAATGGGATTTACGCACTGAGCAGAGATCACGCGTACTACTACCACCAGGTGCAAACTCAGTTGTTTGTGACAGAGCGAATGTACTGTGTCTTCATGGTGTGGTCTGAATCAGATTGTTTTTTACAGAGGATTATGCCTGACAATGCTTTCTTTACAGAAGCATTGCAAAATGTAGAAATGTTCTATAGGGCAGCAATTTTACCTGAGCTATTGGCCAAAATATATACATGTCCAATAATGCTGCTATCAGACACCACACAGAGCCAGTGGTGGGAGAGAAGGAGTAGTAAAGCCAAGTTTATAATAGCTCTCTTCATTCTTGTTTGCAGTCGTTTGTGTTAAGAATGTGCAATAGGTTGTGTTCACATGACATCAACATTCTAAAGAGCATACAGTTTAATACTGAAGCGTAGGGCAACTAATAAATTCCATGGCAGTAACTAGGGTAACTGTTTGTTAGTCTTAGTTTATTGCCAATTTATCTGTAATAATTGGGCCAATTCACATGAAAAAAAAACTGTCACGAAGTTCAAAGTCATATCTTCCAACACATATGGTCTAATTGTTTCCTCATAAAAAGGTGTCCAAAAGTGGAGACAATATTCAAAAACATGTGCGTGATGTTGGTCAGTAGAAAGCACTTTCAGCCATAAGAATAATGTCAGGTTTGTGAATACAATCACAATCAAAAAATGATCAGAGAAAACATTGACATTTTCTTTTTTGAAAATTTCTTTCAAAAACTGGTTCTTTCCCATCGATTTGTAGTGATACCTGCCCTCCATCTGAAATAGAAATACATAATGTGAACGCAACCTATTTAAAAAAATGTTATACGTAGTTCAGGTTTTAAAATAAATGTGTTTACCGTGTAGATTTTAAGAGAAGATGTACCAATAGCTGAAATTGTAAGATATGAATTAATAAATGATCGCGTCTATATTGGGAATATACTGTCGAAATAATAGCAGTCCTTGCACGATGTTATTCTGTTTTACAACACACGTTTAATTTTTTTATTCATTGATGTGTGAAGTTACAGTACACAAATAAAGTTGATTTTGCACTTTCTTGGAATTGATTTCATATTACTAACTGTACAGTAGATGTGTAGTAAACATTTGAAGATGATTGTTAATCAGTTGGCACAACAGAAGGGCACAGATTAGTTAGGGCACATGCCACTCTCACTATTTTGTCCAAAGTACTGTACGTTGCATCATCACTGGACAAAAGACTAATGGGCACCGGTCCATGCAACATTTTATACTTTGAGCGTGCTTGTCCAATGACCCTCTCAACATGTATGCGGACTGCTGCAAGTCTTCGGCTGTCTTCCAGTTCAACTGCACCCAGCTGCTTTTTGCCCCGTGTGAACGCAGGCGTTTCAACTTTTGCACAGTACAGCCCAACTTGGTTCTGGATTGTGAAACCACGGTCAGCAAGGATTACATCTCCAGGTAGAAGGTGATCCAAAAAGCCACTGTTTGCTGTAATGTGTGCATCTGTAGTGCGTCCACCCCAGCCATTTGAGATGAAGGAAATGACGCCTTGAGGAGTAATGCTTATAAAGATACTTCATGGTGTTGTGAGATTTATATTGAGAGTATGTCTGTGCCCTTGCCTTCAGATCTTTTGGTTTATCCATGAATATCTCAAAACAATCTACAATTGATATGCAATGTTTGAAGGATTTTCTGAAGCACATAGGCATAGATGTTTCAACATGCTCCCTTTCTGGCCATAACACACATACTGGTACAAGGATATCATTCAATACATTAATCACATTGGTAAAAACTCTGGAAACAGTAGAACTATGAACATCAAAAAGATAAGATAAAAATGAAACCTGCAAATTACCGCTCAGCCTCATTAATGTAATAAGTAGTTGTTGGAAACTTGTCATGTGTTTAGTGTCTTTGAGGACTGGCTTTACTAGGTCAAAAACGGCCATAAACACTTCATACCTGTGTAGTCCTGTAAGTGTTCTTAGTTTTCTTTGTTTTTGAAACTGTTTTGTTCAAGGAGATGCACGCTTAGCTTCTCTTTCAGTGTAAATGTCTCATTTCGAAGAACCTGACACTCACTTTGAAGTATGTCAATGTACTCTGCATTGAGGTCTGTTTGGCACATCACATCACCATTTGAAGTGGCATCCTTACACATGTCGGCTACATTTTCATTGTTCTCTTCAGATCCAGTTGCCTCAACAGTGAGGAGTGCACTGGCGTCTTCATTTTGAGATGACTGTAGCTTCTTTTTTCTCTTGATTTCTTGCCTCATGCCATATTTCTGGAGAGTCTTCAGTGCACGTCTTTTGGCCTGAGACTTGGTGTGGGCGAATACAGATGGCACATAATCAGGTGACAAGGGGTCCTGGCTCTTCTGTCCTGGTAAAATAAATTAGTAGTTTAGTGATCAACAGTGTGTTTACTGATAATAGATACATGGTTTATTGCTACTTAGACGAAGGGCTAAGTGACGCCCGAAACGTTATCTTGTGGTGCGAAATAAATTATTTGGGAGCGCAACACCTGTGCACAGTTTCTTATCCTTTCATCTTACTGCTACTTAGAATCATGCGAATGTAACCGAGGGTCAGAAAGGAGATAGCCTATAATCTGCACCAGTTTTATGTAAGAATGAAAGCCGTATGGATTTTTGACAATGTCCCTTTTCTTTATCACGGTTTATCCGTAGAGAAAAAAACAAAAACAAATCCGATTCGGCGGCACTTAGCATAGCGTCTGTAGGAGCGTTATTTCAGTTACTCATTATTGCTTATCATCTTTCACCTTATTTTTACAATCTATGATTGTGTCTCCTTGCTTATGAAATATATTTACGTTTAACCTTCTTACCTTGTAAAAAATGCTCGCTGCAAATACGTGAATACTTGGAGGGTTGCCAGTCCTTACGATTGATGGCTGCCATCCATCGCCGCCTTCTGTCTTGATCAGCAGGTATGTGGTAAAAAGATACATTTGTCTGTTCACGCAGCCGACCGCGCAACAAGCTATGACCATTTTTATCAAAAAAAATCAACAAAATAGAGGGCAACTATGGCTACTTTTCCACAAACTTTGTAGAGCGCAAACGTTTTTTTTGACGTCTGTCGTAGTGGAGGGGCGTTCCAATGAGGAGTGTGACGTCACACGCAATGGATCAATAGCGGTTTTCTACCTTCATGAGGTCCAAAGAGCTTTACAGGAAGGAACCAGTCACCCATTCACACTCTCATTAATACACCAATGTACGCACCAGAGGCGAGGTGGGTGAAGAGTCTTGTCTACCAACTGCGCCACTTTTGAAGGGGAAAACTATCGCTGTATTTGGACCATGTGGATTACAGTATTTTTTAGGCTGCTGCCGTGGATTAGCTGAATTTCTAACAGTAAATTGTAAATTTGAGTCTCTTATACTTTTATATTTTCTTTATGTACATATTAAGTGGTTGGCGGGCTAACATGCACACAAACCATACGCTCATTGTCTGCTTCTGACATTCTTCAAACATTCCACTTTGCAGATGTTTGTGTGTTGCGGTGGTGCGTGGGCAGGTGAGGGGATGTTGTGTTGTGAGGCTAGAAGTGTGGAGCAGGACAGCATATTTAAATGCTAGTCCAGGAAAGGCCCCATTTATTGTTTTTATCACTAAAACAAAACAAAAAAAATTTGAAAAATTAGATCGATATATATGGGGGGAAAAAATCTGGATTATTTTTTTGGCTAAATCGCCCAGCCCTAGTTCGGGCTTTATGCCTGCGGGCCCGGGTTGGGTCAGGCTGGATTTATTCATTACATTAGACCCAGATCTAAACCTGGTTTCAGGTTTGACACAGGGCTAAATCAGTGGTTATTGAAAACGACATACTGTAGATGTGTAAATTGAAGTAAAATTAAAAAGTAATTGCACATGTTTTTGCTTGATATGATCTGTGTTTTTGATTTGTTATCAAAGTGGAGGTCACTGATTGTTCACAGGGTCATCCCGGCCCGAAAACCCCTGGACATAATTAAAGTAGTTCTAAACAAGGACAAGCCTAGGACACAACCAATAAATAAAAATAAGATGTCTTGGAAGATATCTCTAAATTATAACAAACATAGAACCACAGTGTGAAACATTGAACCAGGGATTAAAGAACAAACATATGTAAACTGCTCTTGTAATGGTTCTGCGACATGCACTGACCTGGAGCTGGCCGGCAGCCTCCACGTGGTTGTCATAGATCAGCACATTGGCGATGATTCTCTCTCTCTCAGGGGAGAAAGATGTGGGTCCCACGGTGGCCTCAGGCTCCACCAAAACCTTCAGCAACGTGTGTGGACACCGCGTCCCATCCCACACCTGGAAAACAGTTTTACCACTACTTGAACTCATAGTAACTCTTAGTGTGATATTTAAAAGTGAATTGTTGTCAGAAACGGTCATCTGCTTTCAAGTGACTTTCCTGCATTGACACAATAGAGTTAACAGCAGCTGAACTAAACACAGTCTTTATCTGAATAACATGTACTGGTTGGAAGAGTGTGTTTGTTTGTTTAGTTGTGTAACAGCCGGCTGCTGCTCCCAGAGAACAGCCTGGCAGTACACCAGTCTGCTCTGCCAAATACAGCTCACATTTATCTGCTATCAGCGTCACTGGCACCGGAGCCGTCCACACCAAGACTCTCAGTTCTGCTCCTAGAAAACACAAGAAAGCCACTTCCACAGAGAGGACCGCGTATCATTACGAGTGCAGTAAACAATAGCAACAATGGTCTTGAAAGTTGAGTCTAGCAGCATCTTCTCAAAACTATTAAAAAAATGAAAACTCATCTTCTGTTGCCATGGTACTTTATGTGTGGGACTACAAAGACTGCACAACATATGATAATGAGCTTACAGTGAGTTATTCGTCCACTCTTAGCCTTTTGCAGGACTTTTGATTGCTTGTAATTAAGTTATTGCTCAGTTGTCACGCCAATCATGGCCGCCCAGCAGTACAGACTCCTATTAGACTTTTTAAGAGTGTGTTCTTTCTCACATTACATTTGCCTTCTAGCGATACATTGAGTCACTGATGCACCCGAGGTAAATTGAAAAAATGGCAACTGGCATAAACCTCCTCTACTTGAAGTATTTACATCCTATATCAAGTTGTCAACATGCAGTGCGCCATCATCAACCAGGAACTCTTTGGAGGATATGATTATTCGAATATGGTGGGAACCTCTGGATATCTCACGATTTGATGCGATATGCGATACATGGCTCACGATAACATTACAATACGCCGATACTGCGATAATCAATATATTGCACACAATTATTTTTAAACATACTACATATTATTCATTTACATTTGTTTCCATATGCTTTACCCCTCTCATTAAAACAATTTAAAAAAAGTGAATAAATTATTCCCGCCTTACCAAAAATGGGTCTATTGATCTGTCAGTGACTCCATTTACATTTAAATAAACAAGAAACCACAGTCCTATTTCAATCCCAAATCCATCTTATTTATAATTATAAATACGATCATTATAAGTAATATATTTGTGTGACAGTGTTTGGTTCAAGTGCTTAAAATTGTGGTGTTGCCCCCTACTGTTCTGTCTGAAATAATAAGCATGACGTCGATCACTAATCTAGGCCATACCGCCTTTGCTATGCCCAACCCGTCAGATCTTGGAAGCTAAGCAGGGAAGGGCCTGGTCGGTACTTGGATGGGAGACCGTTTGGGAACACCAGGAAGCCTGGGGTGAATGTGGCGAGTGAGTGAGTGGTTGGTGGTGGTCGGAGGGGCCGATGGCACAGACTGGTTGCCTCGCTTCCATCAGTCTTCCTCGCTTCCAACAGTAGCTTACCATCACAGAGTATAGTGTGAATGAATAATGACGACAGTGTAGCGCTTTGAGAAACTTGGTAATACAGGCTTGTAAAGCGCATTACAAGTGTAAGGCATTATTATTATAATCTGCATGACGTCATCAAAAGATATCAGAATTAAAAGTATCGGTATCGTTCTGCAAAATCGATATATTGTCACCCCTATTCAAAGATTCAAAGTTAGTCTTAACAGGTAATGAACACAATGTGCCTAGCCTGCCAGACGACATGCTTTTTCAAAGATAAAGTATGTAGTCTGGAAGCGAGTGTGATCGCAGTGATTTCCCGGGATCAGGGAAGGGATCAACCAATTAGAGAAAGGTTAGCGGAAATAGCATCGCCACATAGCGCAACAAGCCAGTAGCGGTACAGGAGGATATGTGCTGCGCCTGTACCTGTAACGGGACCGTAAGTGCAAGGGATGTGACGATAAAACAAAAATCGGGATATGATCAAGGGGTGGGACAATATCTCGATTTTCCGATGTATCACAATACAATGCATGATGATATAATACCGATTTTTTAATTCTGATATTGATTCTTCTGATGTCAAGCATATCAATGAACAACGCTGTGCATATTAACGGGAGGCTGCAGTGACCCACAGAACAGTCGAGGGCAGTCCTACAGTTTTAGCACTCGGGCCAAATACTGTCACACAAATACATTTATTTTAATGATAATCTTATTCATAATTATAAAAACTAACTGGGAACAGGACTGTGGTTTCTTGTGTATTTAAGAGTATATGAAGTAGTCTCCCACTGAAACCAGGAGATCAATAAGCACATTTTCAGTAAGTCTGGTATCATTTCCTATCTTATTTAAGAAAGAGAACAATGCACTTGAAATCTGTACATCACAAAAATACGGAGAATGTAGTAATTCATAAAGCAATGTAATGTAAAAAAGTTTATTGCATATTGTGAGGGTATCGTTATTGCGAGCCATGTATCACGTGTTGTATCAAATCATGAGGTGCCCAGAGGTTCCCACTCCTAATACTGTATGATCCCTGTGACGATCTGCTGTTTGGATGATAATATAATATAATTTCGTAGTTCTCCACCAGTTCCCTCAGCCTAAATTGAATGCAAGTCAGCCCACTTTCAAGGCGATTTCTCCAAGGATAAAGAATACCCAATTCAAGTTAGCTTCGTCCTACTTTTAAATATTATATCTTCTTCTTCTTTATGCGAATCCCTCGACTGTAAAAGCAGATTCCAGATTTCCAAGACCCGGAGAAGCCCTGAAGTCACATCTCGGCTAAAAGAAAGCAGCAGGAAGCAGAAGCTGATGTGATCTGACAGTAAACAGCCCCGTGAGACGTGTCCTGCTGACTCGGAGCACACAGGAGAACCCAGCGGGACACTTCCTCCGCTGAGGTACTCTCTGATGTTACTGCACCGCTCCGACTATCTGATCCAGACACAAAACTACCGCTACAACAACACATCAAACAAACACACACACACACACCCTAACTGGCTGCTGCGAGAGCTGACAAGTGACAAGTTTATCCGGCGGCACATGGGTCCAAAAGAGGAAATGATGTAAAATGTTGTTATAGGTCGAGTTCATCGGGCAGTGAAACATTACAGAACCCACATTTTAGTATAAAAGGTGAAAATCCTTTACGGCAGTGACCTTGGAAGCCACCATCAGCCCAGGACGACAGGCCACAAATAATCACCTTCTTTTTTTTTTGGACAAATAAAACACTTGTCTGTTGGAATCAGTTAAGGGATGAAATATAAACCTATTAAACTGAAATCATGGTCACAATAATTGACAATCTTGGCACCAGTCAGTTTAGACTTTTTTTCAGTAGATTTCTGTGGGACGATAAAATAATGTTAACATTAAATTGAACATAAACTGGCAGCAAATAATGACATTGCGCTAGTATTGTTACTGGACAGGTTTATCTCAAACACAGAACTGTTGGTCTAAAATTATATTCAGCTTCAGTTTTGGCTGAAACTGTACACATTTTATTGCTAAAAAGTTGTGTCCACTCAGCTTCTGAAAGTAGAGATTTGTCCTCATTCCTGACGAGATGAAATGTTTGCAACTCGGAATTATTTCTGTGGAGACTTTGTGTGTGTGTGTGTGTGTGTGTGTGTCATTAAAATGGCATTAAAACAAGTATTATACTCCTCTTGCCGGCTCACATGGCAACATCACATCAGGGACAATAATAATAGATAATAATAACTTGTAGTGTGATGGGTTTTTTTTAAGAAACAGTCTTGAAAAATGGAAGCTCCAGTACTGCTGCTGCTTTAACAACAGTCGAGCTTATTATCTCAGAAACCGAACTTCCTTATTCATCGAGCAGCATCTATTCTGTAAAAATTCATGGTTCACAAAGTTTGCAAAGTTTTCCTGTTATAAATAATAAAGTAAAGTAGCTTTGTTATAATTAGCGTCTTGGTGTGACATAAAAGTTGCACTGGAGGAGGAAGGGTAAGAAAGTGAACCTATACTTTTGTCTTAATGCTTATAAAGTCAACTCATATATCACTTATTATATCAAAGCACCCTAAGTGTGATGATACAGCCAGATATCTAAAATAGTAAGTTTCTGAAAACGGTTACTGTGTGGGAAAGACATTCTATTTTATTCTTTTGTTTCTGTCAAAAAAAAAAGAGAAGAGGACTAAATTTGGCCCAAAACAATGTTTAAATAGAAGTTAATGAGGAAAATGAAGACTATAACTGAACTTTACACATTCTTAAGTTACAAAGCATATTTGTTTTTAGCCTCTGTTGCAACTTACCCTGAGCATCGTGCAGGTGGAGTCCACTGGGGCTTTAGCGAGCAGTTGGCAGGTGAGGTCAAAGTATGCTCTGGGCTGCACCGTGGACAGAGTCATAGAGGCGGGCGCGGGCAGCTGGACCCGTTGGGCAGACCAGGCCCTCAGCTCCTCCACCACACGCTGGTCATCTGCTTCGAAGTGGTAGTTTTGATTGGAGGTACGTGGCTCTACAGGCTCACCCTCCGTCCCGTCAAACGTCACCGCAGAGAAACCGTGCGACTTGACCAGATTGAAAGAGTCATTAAAAGGCGTAACCTGCAGAAAGAGTTAAAACTAGTTTCAAGATGATATTAAAAAGTAGTAGAAAATTAAAATTAGTTCCGACATAAGGGACACTCTCCGACTTCCACAATCCCAGCACTTGTCTCTAATCTGGTCTGAATTAGTGCTAGTGCAGGCATACGTTATTTAACACCCAGTGACTGAACTCTGGAAGTTCTTAGCTTTCAAATGAGGAATGGAAACATATGAACCTTGTGATTGTGTCCTCATGCAGAGCAAGACAACCAAAGTTCATTTGTACATGCAGTGCCTTTTAACCACTAGAACTGGATTGTAGTGTTTTGTATATTTTGCGTTCTATGTTCAGAATATTTGCCCCAATTTGGAGTTCTGTATTTGAAATCCGTTTGGTCAGGTCTTATAGGCAAAAAACAAACAAAAAACACATTTTCGTTTTGGTTTTACAAACACATTTAGCAGTACAATATACAGTATACACAGACAGCAGTGCATTTCATGACTCCATTGATGTAGCAGATTAAGATAAGATAAACTTTATTGCCCCAGAAGGGAATTTGTCTTGGGCTACAGTGCCACTCAGCTTCACACACAATACATACAATGACGGAACATTCACACTGAACAAAAAGTGCCACATCTGCAATGTCTCCATTACATTTGTTAAAAAAAAAAAAAGTGTCCCATAGAAATATCTACAGTTCACTACAATCATGTTCAAGATGTAAAACTGTGCCCAGACTAAATAAATATAGTATTCAATGTTATTTAGGTTTTGATGAACATTAGCTCATTTGATCATTTTTGCCCTTTCAACCCAGAAAAGCTTTTATTTCTGCTTCATTTACAAAAAAAAAAAACTTTCTTTACAATTATTTGACTGTCTAGACTTTTCCCCTTCACCTTACCTTCACTCGATGCATGCGGATGATGTCTCCAGCTTTAAATATTTTAGGATGATCTTCCAGCTTCGGAAGGAAAATATTGCAACTGATTGTGCTGTTCGACTGGTCGGTGATTTTTAGGAAGGTGCAGTAATCTAAAAAGGTACAAGTGCAATGCAAAAGAAAACACAGAATGATGAGCGATGCAGCAGCAGGAGGGGACGTCACGGAATTTAAAGTACTTTTTAGAAATTCAAAACACCCCGCCACACTTAGTAGCAGTTCACAAACTCATCATCCTTTCCTTATAGTCCTAGTATTTAGTTTGATCGCTTTCGTGTGTGGTTTGCGACAGCCGAAACTCGCTACTAGCTCATTTATGGCCGGGGCGCTCTGCTGCAGTCGCCTATAAACCACCATCATTACAATGGAGCATCACAGAGAGCGTTCCCTAAAGCCTATAAAGATATCTCAGAGGAACCATTGACTACTCCAATCGGATCTCAGATGCAATTTTTCAAACATTGTTCTCCGTTTACAAGAATCTCATGCTGTTGATGTGTATTCATAAAACAGACCTGATCCTAGGGTCTTGTAGGGCTGTTTGAAGAAAAGCACCACTCCATAGACGTTGACGACTGCCTGAGGCTTAAGTTCGTCCAGACGGCAGTATGTGTACTTAGTGGTCTTCGGCACTGTGGATGTCTGCAAGATATTATGACACTTTACAGAGCACGATCTAACATTATAGACATGTTATAATAGGGACAGTCACAGCCCCTCACCTGTGCGGACTGAGAAGCTCTTTTTCTGGTCACCACGGCGTTGACTTGAGGCTGCAGACAACTCACCTGGGTTTTAAAATATAAGTTTATGAGAGCAACACCTAACAGCCAAGAGTTATTCTGACTTATAATTTCCTTTCACATTTGATGAATTTAATCAGGCTTAATTAACAGCAACAGCAAAAAGCTGTATCTAAGTGAAAAGATGTCATACCAAGCAACTGTTTCCAAAGGTCTACTCTAGAATTAGATTTTAGTTGAAACGTATGCCATTTATTGGCAATAGTTTAAAGCTACTCTAAGTTCGCCTGTTTTGCCGGAGCGGCATTGTTGCATTCCCACATTGTATCGCTAGATGCGCCACACTCGCAAACAGCAGGGAACTTTGTGCCGCAGGAGACCGGCACCGCACCTCCCTCACCTCGCAGCACACCCCCACCACACCCCTCACCCAAGTGCCCCCACATGCCCCCAGACCATGTAAACACAAACACATGAAGACACAGTTAGCAGCTAACAGTTTAGCATTATGGCAGAAGTTCACAAAAAGATCATGAACTGATAAACATCTGACAGACCTGCTCTGATGCAGCTGAAATCTTCATGAAATGTCCGTTTGTTTAATAATGTAATATCTACAGGGGGGCATCAGGTCTTTTTCTCCTCATGATCACAGCAGCACCGACAGGTGTAAGCGTGAGGCGTTCAAGGGTTGCGGGGGAAAAAAGTTCTGCACTGTAAACTTTGTTCTAAATGTAGGTATTATGTTCTAAATGCCAAAAAAAAGTAAGTAAATATAAGTCTCAAAATGTTTACTTTGCTACATATCTTATTTATGCTAATAAATGTGTGTTATTCACAAGATTAATGAGATTGCAATCAGGGGAGGGAGTGAGGAGTGTGGGTGACGGGGGAAAGGGTAGGGAGAGCAGAGCAGGGTTCCCTACTCCATCTACTGACGAAAATATTAAAAGAAGACATTGCTTAGGGCAGCTTTAAAGACAACACAGAGAGAAAAGAAAATGTAATCTACTATAAAGTAAGTGGGCAGTCAACAATTGATTGACAAAAGCCATATCGCAAAACTTAGATTGGAATACTATACTAGTGTGTCGTTATAGTGAATAAGTATTTCAAACACATGTAACTGCACGTCTCTCCTCAAACCAGACTCGAAATTTTGGGGGGAAATCACCAGCTTGTTTCCATGGAGATGGTTTGTTTAGTTACCCAATTTATTTGTCAGGGACCTATAGTACAGAAGACACCAGATTTTGCAGGTATGTTTGTTTAGAGATGCACTGATCCAGCTTTTCTTTCGTTTCCGTTACGGATACTCGGGGTTTGAGTTAGAGCTGGAAATCTCTGCCCGAACTGGATGGGACCCGGCGGGTTCGGGTCGGGCTGCAGAGGCTCTGACCGGGCATTAAATAATAATTATTTACGTTGGGTTTGTTTCGGGCTCGGGCCAACAATTCAAGTTAATTGTTCAGGCTCGGCTCGGGTCGGGATTGATTTTTTGGGCCCCTTTCCAGCTCTAGTTTGAGTATCTATTATACCCGATACCAACCCACATCACGAAACTTTCCTAAAAGTGGCTGGCTGTCAGTGAAAAAGTGAATTCCCTCCATTGGGAGATTAATAAAGCCTTATATTGTCTTATCTTGTCTGAGATGTTACACATCAATGGGTTTTCTAATAAAACAGTAATAGAAAAAGCATTCAACAAGGATCACTGGACTTTTCTATGCTCATTATCTTTGGCCCTATGACACATGCTAGTTACATAATACATTAATATAAACAACTCACAATATAAAGTGAACTGATCATTGAACAACTTGTGCATTAGGAATAATTTATATAAGCCATTAGTTGACGCAAGAATTAGCATATTGCTACTTGAGGTGTTTTGCATAAACAAAATAGAATATGTTAGTGTAAAACTAACACAGTGATTGGGTTCTCCAGGTTCAGAGCTTCAAAATGTACAGCACGTCCATATTCACATAGATTTATTTGGTGAAAGTTGTGTTTTAAAAAAAAGGTATCGGTTCAGTATCCGATATTTTGGAATAGATACGGTATTCCAGGATCAGCTCCGATATCCGATCCCACTATCAGACTGGTGCGTCCCAATTTTTCTGTTTTACATACGCTTTATTGCTTTTTTGACAAAGCAACATAAAACCTGGACAGTTCTGTAGCATGACTTTAAAAGATATCGCACAGCATTCATTTTACAAATATACAACTGGTGGTACCTCTGCTGCCCTAGGAGACCGTTTCCTCCGCATTGAGTTGACTTCAGGACCACACACCTGGAAGATAGATGGATTCTTTAGAAAAATGACCATCATGCAATACTGTTCGTCAATCACAGTGCATCGTCTGTTCATTCCAATTTGAGTGGGAATCTTGGGCGCTCACATAGATGCATGGGTCGGCCCCCGACAGCAGAAGGGCACATGGATGAAGCTTCTCTTTAACCAAGGGCGAGTTGAAGACAATGAAGCCAGAGGCCACCACCACATTCTGGACAAAACGCAAGGCAAAGAGACGGAAGAAGCAGGGATTAAACTGGGAACACACAGAGATAAGTATAAGCCTCTCATTTCGAGGGAGGACTCATGGAAGACGCATCCTGGGAAAAGAACGACGTGGAAACAGATGATGAAAAGCCACAGTGAGAAGTGGGCACTGTCTTTTTGTTAAAGCTGTCAACTTAAAATCTAACAATAGAGCAGCTGAGTAACAGTAATGTTTTAGAGAATGATTGTAATCGAGGAGAAAGGGTTTATTCAGTGTAGGATGCAATGTAGGGGGTGAAATGGCTCGGGAGGAAAAGCCAGTTAACCAGTGACTGAAAGTTGGAAGCTCAAATCCTCATAAGCCAGTATAGAGTTAATTTACTGAGACACAAACACGGCACTCGGTAAGTGCTCAGTAATGGCTCATTATGTCAAAAATCAGAAAGAATCAAAGTGGCAGCTATCTTTAATTATTTTTCTCCTTTTCCTCCTTTTTTTTGAGGTGTTGGTTTAAAACGTCCACATTCGGGACGCACAGAGACAGCAATTTTTCAAAGACGGGCATGGTTGACACAGCTCTGATCTACACCTTAAAAAGACATCATGGGATGCGCATTGGCGGCTGGATTATGCCCGTCCCACGTTTGAAAACATTTCGGCAAACATCAAATACAGCTGCAGCATATAGAGCCTAATCTACAACGAAGTTTACCTTTCCGTCCAGGAATGAGCTTCCTGCTGCCTTCAAAAGTGCCTTATGAAAACTGCTGTGGACTGTCCGTCAGATTCTCTTCAAAGTTCTCTCTCCTCAATATCAAAAGCACATGTAGTTTATTGTTTTAAAAATCTACTGATGAGTGTGAAGAACGCACTAAAAACGGGGGGTATCTTCAGAAATTAACTCTGGTGGCGAGTGTTGTCAAACTCCTGCCCAAACTCCTTAGCGCGGCTTACCCCTTCCCCACTGCGCAACAACAGCCCAAACTATCCACCGGAGCAAACACACTGCAGCTCCTTCTGTTAATCGTGCCGATGTCCGACAGACACTGCATCCACGGAGCCGGCTCCGAGAGAGAGGCAGTAGTGGAAGTTTTTTTTGTTGAGGAGATTTGGGAAACTTTGAGTAACACCTCATTTACCCCGAGTACGTTATGTCCACGGCCCGTTTTACGCACATCTGCCATAACTGTAGGAATTAAATCAAATTAATCTGGCGGTTTATGCCTGTCCGTCACGGCTACGGCTCTACGGCAGGAATACGCAGCGATTCTATTTTTGTCAGGGGCCAGAGCATCATCGATGGCTTTTTTCGCAGCGCAGTAGTTCTACATGAGCCATGTGCCCGACAAAATGCAAAAACACAAGATAATTGTCTAGTTTTAACATTAAAGTCAAGGCGGAACTGCTTTCCTGTGTTTCGGTGGGGCAATAAACAGTGTAACACCACTTCAGAACAACTCCTGGAAAAAGTTTTGTCTGCGACCCGTGTCTCGTCTCTTTTGCACTCAGCCGAAATGAGCGAGCTAAAGACGGGTCTCTCCACCGTGACTGCACCGAGACCCATCGCATGGCCTGGCTTTTTTTTCTTTCTCACACGGACTCGCTCTGAAACTCCGGGGACCGAGAGCACGTTTGCTTCAGACGTTGGATATGAGGATAGTGATCATCAGATGTGTACAGAGGCCAGGAGAGGAGGACAGAGGACAACAGACAAGCGGATGATGAGAGGAGGAGAGGACACAGAGAGACCAACGGCGGCTTCATGTGATGTTTCTTGTAGTGCAGGTAAACGCATAAGCAACACTAACACTAAGCATTGCCTAAAAGATTAAGTTAAAATCTAGGAAATGGATATAAGCTTCTATAGGCCAATTGCATTTTAAACTCAGAATATAACTGGCATTACTGACTTACATGTGATTAAAAGCATAGATTATTGCATGTTGGATTAAAGACGTACGGACACTGTGTAAACTAGAATGTGTGATTTGACGTGCGTAAAACAGGCCATGTACATAACGCACTGGGTCTAAATGAGGGACATAAGCCTGTTTTAGATCAATACAGAATGTTTAAAGGGATACTTCGGGATTTTTGACATAGGGCCTCATTTCCTAGTTATCCAGAGTGTTGTTGATGTCTGGAGATATTTTTTTCTTAAATTCATGCAGTTCTTATATTTGAAGAGTCTAGTTGCGCTAGGCTAAAGCATTTCTATGGTAAAGTCTAGCCTGCATTAAAAACAGTCTAACCCACTCCACAGTGAGGTAAATCACTTATAACGCCAGACTAACGATATGTCTGTGTTAATAGAATAATTTTTGAAACTGACCTTGTATCACATGAATTACCGCATTTTGAGGGACTATTTTCCTCGCAGATCACTCCGCCGCTGCGTTAGCTTACAGCCACGAAGCTGATGCTGCTCAAATACAAGTTATTTTAAATGCAAAATGGTTAAAATTATTCCATCGACAGACATTTATATGGTTAGTCTGGCGTTATAAGTGATTTACCTCAGGTGCACTGTGGAGTGGGTCAGACTGTTTTTAATGCAGGCTAGACTTTACCATAGAAATGCTTTAGCCTTGCTTTAGCCTTGCTCTAGCCTAGCGCAACTAGACTCTTCAAATATAAGAACTGCATGAATTTAAGAAAAAAATATCTCCAGACATCAACAACACTTTGGATAACTAGGAAAACAAAATACACAATTTTGAACAATGTTTGAAGTCACCAAAAAACAGTCGAAGCATTTTTTTTAATATCATAGACGGCCAAAACTCAAGAGAAAATAGTGAAACGTCTGGTGTTGAGGTGTCCTGTAAAAGTGTAAAGTCTGAAGTTGAAGATCTGTGTTTCATTATCACATAAGAGAATGGTATATGCGCGTTATTCTCAGACTGTCGCAACTCCTAATGTAATCCTCACACCATATGTTATTCCAAAAATAAATCTTAAGTTAAGTCACAGACAGTTGACAGTTGCAGCACATTTGCTGTAATCAAGGCAACTGGAAGTCAGTCATTTCCTACAGGAACGAAACGGGTTACCACCTCAGAGCATTTTAGGTAAATTATCTATGTCTGTAAAATACGTTAGCACAAGTACATCATTGCTAAGTATAGGTTAAAGAGAGAGCTTCATTGTGGAGTAAAACACTTGGATATCCAACATTATACACAGGTATAATGGTATGTGATTTAGAAGGTTGAGACCAATAACAAAGGTAGCTTACTTTTGCTCACATTCAGAGTGGGACACGGAACTTCCTTCTTTGGACACATTCCCCGTTTCCCTGAATGCAGCCACCCACAGTAGATCTGCGATCAGGACCACGGCCTCACGGGGAAATTTCGAAGAGACGACGAAAATGATGACAGAGTGGCCAAAAGCACTCTGCTCCCTCAACTGTGACCCTCCTTAACATCACCACCCCTTTTTCAAATAAGAAAGTTCCAACGTCTCACGCTGTACTTGCGACGTCACACTTCAACTGGTGTATGAAGTGGGACCGCTCTGATAATTCCAGAGTTCGCAAGTAGGATGTACAAGTTCAAACAACGTGCTGGAGCATGATTTTGACAGAGATAGATCGGAAATCGCACAAGTTTCGAGTCGCCTTGGGACACAAATGGCTTACACTCACCCCAAGCTGACCGTTTTGGAGAAGTCCGTGGCCAGTGCTCCCATCAGCATCAATCGAATGGAAAAATCTGGAGAAGCCGTGTCAGGAGGCGAATCCACATCTACAACATTCCACAACATTGTATTGACACTTTTAGGCACAGATCATCATCTTTCTTTTCCGAGGCGCATCGGTAATTTATGCTAAACAGTCTGTTTATTTATGATCCATTTATCTCCTCTAGTTTCCTGCCCCAAACAACATGGGGTAGGGGGGGGCACATACTGGGACGGTGGCCAAGTCTCGTTACCTTGAATGACAGCTTTTAGTGTGAAGTCGTCATCGTCGTGTGGCACCAGCTCTCCTTTGTGCACCACTCTCCCCTGCAGAGCGGGAAAAAACAAGAAGCAAAGCGGAGATGAATGGAGTGTTGTTTATGTTTAGCGCCACGTCAGCTGATCAAAGTCGAGCGGGAAACAGAGCGGCGTTGATGAGCGCCTTTGGGAGACGCGCCGAGAGACAGGAAGTGGATTAGGCCCCACACTTCACTGGAGTTTAGAAAGAGACACTAACAGCTTTTTCATCTAAACAAGATTTTTTGTTTTAAAGCACAAGAAATTGGGAGAGACTGCGGTATCATCCCAGACCAAGGTTTGCAATAGAATCATTGAAGTGCATGTGTGACCTGCTGCACAATACTGCAGTGGATTTTGTGGCTTATATTCAGCGTCGTATTACCTTCATCAATGCACGTTTGAAAGCACTAAGGAACAAGTAGCCATTACTGTAATAGTCATGTAATACAAAAAAACATTTGATTCTTCAGGAGGTGGATCTGCCGTAACGAGAAAACTGTCAATCTATGATTCATATTTTCAACAGAAAGCTGCTACTTTCTTTCATGTTCAAGTGGACATAAGAGGAATGAGAGCGGGAGCACAATTTCAAAGGGCAAGTGCTCTTCAGAAGTCTAAAAAACACAAAACAGATCTAAGCTTGAAGCAACCATGTGAAAGATGGATTTCAGACTTCAAAATTTGCATTCCCGTTGTGATAAAAGATGGAGTCATTTTGGGAGGAAGGAAATGGTAAGGCAGTAGCATCAGTCAACAAAGGAGACTGAATTCAGACATACCTTGACATCCATTTTTAATCTAATCGCAATTTTAATAAAGGTCAATCTCAATAACGCGTGGTGCATTTTAATCGACAGGAGAATTGGCCAGCTCTGTCGCATTCATGTCAGGGAAAAATATTCCAGGTGCCGCGATGCTGCAGCACTGGTCAGATCAAGCCCGGGAATCACAAGCAGGAAGGAATACGCGACAACAAGAGAAGAGGATCTGGTGATTTTAAGAGTAAAATCAGCTACAAACTTGCGCTAACTTGTCAATGGGCAAAACAGAAGCACGCAACAAGTTTACCTTTGAGGGGACTTCTAACAGTGAATTGAACTGTAACTTTTTTTATTTTTTAAGAATAGGGTAGGAGTTTATAATATATTTTTTCATCCTACTCCTGCTTTCTTCTCATGAATGTATTATTGTTTTGTTTGCTGGATTTTGTACCAATTTTATGTCACATTACCATGAAAAAAGAATCAATAAAATGAAATGGAAATAAAACTGTAAGTTGAACATCTTTTATACCTATAAAATGTGCTGTATACTAGTATTTTTTAAGGGATGCACCAATCCGATACTGCTATCGGATATCGGAGCCGATGCTGGCAAAAATACGATATTGGGTATCGGCTACAAATATCCGATACAGAACCGGCTTTCGGCTACTCAACGCCTTAAAAACACAACTTTTACCACCTAAATATAAGTGAATATGGGCATGCTGTATATCATAGTAAAGCTAAGAACCTGTAGAATTCAACCACTGAGGTAGGTTAACCTTTGTAAATGTATTTTGATCAGCGCGAAATTCTGCAGTTAGCAATAGCATGTTAAAGCTAGCGGGAGCATGCTAATGCTAACGAAAACTGATCAAGGTTGTTTCAGAAACTATGATAGAAATACATAAAGAAGCCAAATAAAATAAAAACGGTCACTGCTGAAGCCAAGTGTTTGTATTTTAGTTAAGAAATAACTGATACAACTTATTTGTAATGATCAGATCACTTAATGTGAGTTGTTTATATGAATGTAACCTAATGCCTGTCATATAGGCCACCCAAGGATATTTAGTGTAGAAAAGTCATCCTTGTTAAATCTTTATCAAAGAGTTTATCAGTAGATATAATTAATAATTGTTCTGTAACATGACAATAAAATATGACTTTATTGATCTTACAATGTAGAAGAGTCAATACAATTTTTCACTCTGAGAAAGCCACTTTTAAGAAAGTCTCTTGGTATCGGTAAATATCGAATATCGGCAGATACTCAAACCCCAGTATTGGTATCGGTAGCAAAAAAGCTGGATCGATGCAGCTCTAATTTCTTTATGTACATATTAAGTTGTTAGCGCCTAAAACTCTGAAGTCGGGGGGCTTGTGAGGCTCCGCACTGTCGGTTACTGACATTCTTCGGACATTCCACTTTTTTGCATCTCCTTTGTAGAGGTTTGTGTGTCAAGTTGTGCGTGGGCAGGTGAAGTGACATGGGAATGTTGTTCTGTGAGTCTAGGAGTGTGGAGCTTGTCTTTGCTGCTGCGCGTTTTCAGTCCGGTCGCAGCATCGATTTACTTGCTATTCCAGGAAAGGACAATTATTGTTTCTATGATTAAAACTAAAAAAAAAATCAATCAATATGGGGGAAATAATCGTCCAAAATCGCCAAGCCCTACCTTAACAAAAGTGTCAGTCCAGTTGGGGCCGCAGCAGATGGCCGAGATGGACGTTCTGGTCAGATGGGCTGGGACATGACAGCTCTGAGACAGCACACGCACCGGCATGATGTCAGGGCGGCCTAAAAATGGAAAACATTCAGAGGATTTAAAGACTTAACAGGGACACACTTTGATGTTTTTATAGTTGGGATAAGAAAGGCTTTTTACATAGCACAATGTTAGTCTATGGAATATTTTCCTTCATTTGCAACTCACGCACAAGCAGAATTATGGTGGAACTGTTACTTCTAAACTATTGTGTAATTCATTAAAAGTGAATCACAGAAATGCTGGGAAAGGGATGGGCGACCTGAAAACAAAAGGATCCATCTCTTTGATTTGATTTCTTAATATTAAAATGAAAGTACGAATATGGTTTATGAGAAGAAAGTTTGGAGAAAAAAGCACTTTCCATTGTGGGACAAATAAAGGTTTTCTTGTCTCATCTTAGTTTGATATTTTATTAAAGAACAATCGCTACAAAAGGTAATTGAGCCAAAAAAACAAGTGGTGAAACAGTGAATTTGACAGGACAAGAGCCGCTAATGTGACCTTTGCATCTGTTTGGAAGGTGGTGAAAACTCATTAAGTGAATAAAGAGTGTGGCAGGAACATCCAGGTCGAGAGGAGCGCGGCCCTTGTTCGCAGCAGGTAGCACGTTGCCTCTTGTCAGGCCTCATTAGTTTGATCCGGGGCAGATTCGACGGGTCGGTCCCACGGTGCGACCTCGGCTTGAACATGGCAGAGGCGAGCGGCGTGGAGCGGGAACAGGCTGGAGGCACACGGCTGCTCACCCAACCGAGTTCAGAATCAGCACTGCTCAGCCAGGCAGAAGAGGCAACCAGGAAAACTCACATCCAGCCTGGATGGCCCAGAGGAGCGGAGCCTGCGAGCCGTGGGCCTGAGCTACAGAGTGATTCACTCAGGATTTCAGAAACTTAACTCAAGAGATTTAGAAGTTCTGACTGAAAGCTGTGATAAAAGCGCAATCAATTGGTTATTTGCAATCGCAATTGTTTAGGTGATACAATAAAGTCCTCTGAAAACAACAACAAAATGTCTCCAAACTTCTACAAACATGTGCTCAGATGATTTTTGTTTCATATTCTCAAATGTTATGCTTTTGAAGCCGTTTAAAATAAGGCTAAGCTATTACTATATTGATCCCCATCCGTCAATGCTGCTGGGCAGCCTGTCAGGAGCAGGAGTCAGCCGCAGTAGGTAGGTGCCCAGGGACCCATCTCCGGATGTGAAGCCAGGTTAATGGTCGGAAACACCTGACGAGAGGATTCACCTATTGTACATATTTTAGTGGTAGGGGAAACCAGAGTATCCGGAGGAAACCTACGCAGACACGGGGGAGAACTTTCAAACTCCACACAGAAAGGCCCCGTCCAGGTGGGAATCGAACCCTGGACTTTTTAGTTGTGAAGAGTCGCTGCTAACAACTGCACCATGCCATGATTTTTTTTTTGCCCTTAGAACAGATTTGTTTATTTACACAACTAAACTATTTGCAAGTGAGTCTCCTTTGGGGTCAGGAATCCCCTAAAGACATTTTAGTGGAACTTTCTTGGTTAAGTCCTCTTTAAATCCCAAATACAAATAAAATCAATGTAGGCTGGGCGATAAAACTAATTCAATTAATCCATGCTTTTAAAAACAGATGTGGAAAATGGCTAAATCGTAAAATCGCATCCACCACTCCATGGCCTCCTGATGAGCACCGTGCCGCCAATTTAGCAGCGTTTTAGACGCTCCGTAGTGACGGTTTTCGGAAATGACACGGGCGGAACCCAGCGACTAACGATCACTACTACTTCACAAAGGCCGCGTGTTGTCTTTTTATAGTGCTTGATCGAGTTTTCTTTGCTAAAACCAAGTTTCCCCGGTCTGCTTCTCTCACGCTGAGCCATGCTCTGAGCGGAGGCACCGTGTTACACCGCCCGTTTGCCCTTGAGTCTCCATGGAGATGGTTGTCAATCACACAGTTAGAGACATGAAGATGAGAAAACTAAAAAGCTTTTGAAAACTCCATGGCTTATTAAGAAGTTTTACTTTTGAGAAGGAATATTTAAAACATAAATAACAAGTTTGAATGGGCCTTAGTGTAGGCTATATTATGAACCTAAATATAGCCTAGATAAAGATCAGGAGAACTTTTTAAGTTTATTTCCAATTAAAGACGGTAAACTTCGCACATCTCTTGTTTGAAACAGGTGCGTAAGAGAGGGCATAAAAAACGTAAAACAGGAAAGAACTCTCGCACACTGTATACTTGCAACACCCGTGTTCACCCGTGCAAGTATACAGTGTGCGAGAGTTCTTTCCTTTTTTAAGTTTATTTCCAATAAAATCAATTAAAATCGTAATTGTCCACACTGAATAAACAAAACAAAAAATCTAGATTTTTTTTTTTGCCTTATTGTCCAGCCCTAAATCAATGCAACACCTTTTTTCATTTTGTACGCCAAAATTACGTGAAATTTTAAAGATGGTTATGGTTAGCACTCTTGTCTCAAACGAAGAAATATTGTAGTATTTCAAGTGATTCTGTTTAGTTACCTGCAACAGACACGGTACAAAATGCTGGGTTAAGAAACACAGGGGTCTAACATATAATTAAACCAACTTAGTAATTTTGTATTTAATTACTTTAAACAGTCTGAGCAGCATACTTGTGTAACACTCTCTATTGTAAGTAATTATCAGCCGTGATCTCCCCCGATATAGTTTCCATTAGGGAGCAGATTAATATTTGATGAAAGTACTGCCTTCTGTTCCCAGAAAAAAAAAAGTAAGACTCTGGTCCCTTTTTGAAATGCACACGGAGCCTGAAAACCCTTACACCTGTTGGCCCACGGCAGCTGATGTATCTGTTAATAAAGGCGGCCTCAACAGATTGACCGAAGGGCCGTAAGTGAGACACCCCCCGCCATGAGGGATCAATCAAACGTCAGCCCAAAGACAACCACAGGTCTGCAGAGAGGACAGGCTCGTTAAATCAAGGGGTAACTCAAGTTCATGCCAACAGGCTAACGGTGAAGCTACAGTGAAGTACCGACAGATGTCTTCATACAGGTGCTCAGTTTAGCCTTTAGCAACTAATGCTGCGCAGTCAAGTGAAACGCCACAATGTGGAGACACGTGTGGTTTCTTTTTGAGTTTCATCTTTCGCACAAAAAAAGGAGGACAGAAAAGAACAGTTCAACCATGGACACATGTCTGTCGACTGTCCTGCGGCCAACTGTGGTAAAAGAAGACAAATGTATATGTAAAATAAAGGCTTTGTACTGGTTGTTACATGAAATGTGTTTTGTTCTCCATACAGTGGTTGGAGAAATAATGTTTGTTAGCTTGTAGGCTAGTTTTTGTTTGCATTACTGCCCGAAAAGTGACCCTGAAAGTTATGCTCATCTGTGTGAAGAACTGGGATGTTAGTTAAACATGGAACATCCGCCGCTCTATGACCGCATGACGAGCACCATGCTGCCGATTTAGCAGCGTTTTAGACCCTCCGTACTAGTGACTGTTTTCGAAAAATGACACCGGCGGAACTCAGCGACTTTCTAACGATCTCTGCTGCTTTACAAAGGCTGCGTGTTGTGTTTTCATAGTGCCAAAAACAAAGTTTCCTCCGGTCTGCTTTGCTTCCCTTCTCTCACACTGAGCCACGCTATGAGCGGAGGCACCATGTAACTCCGCCCCTTTCCCCTTGAGTCTCCATGGAGACAGTTGTCCAACACAGCAGAGCTCAAGGCATGAGGATGAGAAAATGAAAACACTTGGCAAAACTCCATGGCTTAATAAGAAGTTTTACTTTTGAGAGTAGACAAGGAATATTTCAGAACAGAAATAACATTTTTTAATGGGTCTAATTGTAGGCTATATTATGAATCTAAGCAGGACTCTGAATAGTTTTCTTGGTTGTCATGTACGATGTACGATGTGTCATCTGTACTTGTGTACGATCGCCTGACACTACTGGAAATTCGTGACACAGTGAACAACTTGCCTGGGTGTGCTGACTATGGACAATCAAATACACCGCCACCATTCCTAACCTCTGTACCAGCCTATCTGAGGCGTCCTGTCTGTGCGTTGCCGCGCAATAAGAAGCTAAAGAGACGCGGAAAAAGAGGGGGACTTCGTGTCAAAATCAGAGCCTACCTGTCATCTTCCCGTGAGGACGACCCCGGTCGTTTGACAACAATCTGTGCCGCTTCAGATACAGCTATCGGTGGCTCCGTCCTGCTGTCCCAGACGCCGAGTGTCCGCTCCCATGTTGGCGGCCACTGAGGTCCCAGCGGCGGGGCTGCGTGAAGGAAAACCTCCGCCCGTTCAGTCGTGCTACTCCTCGGCAGACTGCGAATTCCATCCCGGTGCGCACAGCCCTGTTGAACGCTCGCTCCGTCACAAACAAGACCTTTGTCCTGAACGACTTCATCTCCACCCAAAAATTGGATCTTCTCATGCTCACGGAGACCTGGCTGAAGCCAGGTGACAACAGCGCTTTCTCTGAGCTCCTCCCCCCTGATTACTCCTTCCTGAGCACGCCGAGAGTAACAGGCCGCGGAGGCGGGCTTGCCACTGTTTACAAGCACAACATCAGCTGTCGCCCTGTTCCCTGCAAGAGCTACAGCAGTTTTGAATTGCAAGTAACTCTGTTACATCTGTCATGTCCCATACTGTGTGCTGTAGTCTATCGTCCTCCAAGTACAATAAGAATTTTATTTCAGAATTTTCGGACTTTCTTTCTGAAATAATCCCAAAATATGACAGTTTTCTCATCTGTGGGGACTTTAATATTCATGTCTGTTGTCCGTCCAGCCAACTGACCAATGAGTTTCAAAGCCTCCTGGCCTCTTTCGATCTGACTCAATGTGTGGAGGTCCCTACCCACCAGCATGGCCACACACTTGACCTCGTCATTTCCTATGGTCTCCCAATAACAATCTCAGAAATATATGAAACTTGTATTTCCGATCATTTCCCAGTAATATTTAATTTCACAGCACCTCCCCCTGCAGCCAAGTCACTTGCCCCAGCCTGCAGCCGCCGTGCCATCACTTCAACTACAGCTGGAGAGTTTGTTGAGGCATTCATGAACTCCAGTTTAAATACTCAAGATGAACTGCCTTCTCCTCTGTATCTGGAGGGGTTCATCTCCTCATTCTATTCCACCTGCTCTGGCATTTTAGACACCATTGCCCCTGTCAAGCAAAGGTCCATCAAACCCAAACCAGACCCCTGGTTAAATGACACCACTCATGCCCTGAGGAGGCGCTGTAGGCAGGCAGAACGCAGGTGGAAAAAGGATAAGCTGCATGTATCTCTTGGGATCCTTAGAGCCAGCTTTTCAGACTATCAAAATGCAGTCAAAGAGGCAAAATGTAAATATCTGTCAAATGTCATCTCTACTAGCTGCAATCGTCCCCGTGTGTTGTTCAGTACAATACAATCAGTTACTAATCCTACCGACAGTGTTTTTAAAAATGTGACCAATTCAACCTGTGAAGACTTCCTCAATTTCTTTGTTGATAAAGTGGCTGCAGTAAGACAAAGTATAAGCAGTGCTGTGTCTAGTGTAGCCAACATGTTTCCTCCGGTTGTCCATAAGTCTGCTGTCTTTAATGTGTTTGAGCCAGTGTCACTTTCTGAGGTTGTCCAAAAGTTGAGACCCACCACCTGTCCTCTCGATATTATTCCATCCAAAATGCTTAAACAGGTTTTCGACACAGTAGGGCCAGTTCTACTTCCATTCTTCAACAGCTGCCTAAGGTCCGTGTTTGTTCCAACTGTTTTTAAGCAGGCTGTGGTCAGGCCACTGCTTAAAAAACCCAACCTTGACCCAGCAGTTTTGTCCAATTTTAGACCTGTGTCCCATCTGTCTTTTCTCTCTAAAATCCTGGAGAAACTTGTATTCAATCAGTTACATTCATTTCTAGACCAGAACAGCATCTTTGAGAAATTCCAGTCGGGCTTCAGAACACGCCACAGCACTGAGTCTGCACTATTAAAAGTGCAGAATGACATCCTGTTGTCTCTGGACTCTAAAAAAACAGTGTTGTTGGTGATGCTAGACCTCACTGCAGCATTCGATACAGTGGACCACTCCATCCTCCTTACCTGCCTGGCCCAGCAGGTGGGCCTTCAGGGACCCGTGCTGCAGTGGTTCATGTCCTACCTAACAAACAGGTCTTTTTCCGTGGTCATCAATGACTTTTCCTCCTCTACAGCCTCTCTGTCCTCTGGAGTACCACAGGGTTCCATTTTAGGTCCGGTTTTGTTTTCACTTTACATGTTGCCCCTGGGTTCAATCATCTCTCGCCATAACGTTTCCTTTCACATGTATGCAGACGATCTACAGATCTACCTCCCGGTTTCGCCAAACTCCCCAGACACACCTCAGTCCATCCACAGGTGTCTGGATGACATTAAGCTCTGGCTCTCACAGAACTTTCTGTGTTTAAACGAGGGCAAATCTGAACTCATTCTTTTTGGCGCTCAAAATCCACTCAGCTCAACTGTTCCTGGTCTTCAGTCTCTCGTCCCCCACACTGTCATCAAAAACCTAGGTGTTAATCTGGATGCAAACCTGGACTTTCACAAGCAAATTAACTCTGTAGTAAAGGCAAGTTTTTTCCAGCTTCGCCTTCTGGCTAAAGTGAAGCCTTTCCTCAGCCGCTCCGACCTGGAAAAAACTATTCACGCATTCATCAGCTCACGATTGGATTACTGCAATGCACTGTATATTGGACTCAGTCAAACCCTCATTCACAGATTACATCTTGTGCAAAATGCTGCTGCCCGGCTCCTCACCAACTCTCGCAAACATGACCATATCACACCTGTCCTTTACTCCCTGCATTGGCTCCCGGTCCTTTTCAGAATCCAGTACAAACTTTTGCTTTTTGTTTTCAGTTCCATCCATGGCCTTGCACCTGTGTATTTATGTGAGACTCTGACCCCTCACCAGCCCAGCAGAGCTCTACGTTCTGCCCAACACCACCTGCTGGAGGTGCCCAGGTCACATTACAAAAAGTGGGGTGATCGGGCTTTTGCTGTGGCAGGTCCGAAACTCTGGAACTCGTTGCCGCTTGAGTTGCGTGCCGTTTCAGACCTGCCCTGTTCAAAACTAAACTAAAGACTCATCTGTTTAAAAAGGCATTTGACACATAGTTCTGTGGCAACTGTTGTGAATGTGATAATGGTCTGTTTTTAATGAAATTGTACTCCTTTTTAAATTGCATTTTTTTTATTGTGTGCAGCGCTTTGGTCAACTTTGGTTGTTGTAAGGCGCTTTAGAAATAAAACTTGATTGATTGATTGATTGATTCTTCATATGAACGATCAGGAGACCTTTTTAAGTTTATTTCCAATAAAATCTTAATCTTCCAAACGGAGTAACAAAAATAAATAATAATAGGGCTGCAATTAACGATTATTTTGTAATCAATTAATCTAATTAATCGATTAGTCGATTGGCTGTGAACGGTGTAGGAAAATGTTATTTTTTTTATCACATAAAACTAAAGTTGTGCCGCTTGAGGACATGTTGATGGAGTAAACTTAAAGTGTTTGTAGGAGACTCTTTGTGCTAATTCTGATTTCTGATTGGATGAGACACAGAAGGATATTCATGAAATTTACAATGTACAAAACACTACGAACACTAACTATAAAAACAAAGTAGGTTTTCATCAAAAAAATACTACACTTTCATGTCATTTTTGCTCTATTTGAGTCTGTGTGAACCAGAAAACAATTCATCGATTACTAAAATAGTTGTCGACTATTTCAATAATCGATTAGTCGTCGATTAATCGATTAGTTGTTTCAGCCCAAAATAATAATTATAAAAAAAAAAAATATATATATATATATATATATATAATTTAAAACAATTCTGGCCATATCGCCCAGCCCTAGTGTAAGGCCTTTATATAAATGTTTCAGTTATTAACACGGCCCTGCTCTCCAGCCTGAATGATCTTTTCCTGCATAGAAAGCTTCCTCCTGCCACTGGGGGGTGCTCCCACAGAGTCTGTTATTGAAGCAGTCCTAGATGTGAAGTCAGCAGGTGACGGCAGAGTATTTTTTATCAGGCCTGGAGCAGCATGCTGAGGGAGACTGCTGTTGGAATTGCTCAAAAAAACACAATATTAAAGCCATTTAAGTCCAAAAGATCCCTCGAAATGGAAAGAAAATGACAGACAGGTCTAGGGATGGCACCGTTAAACAGAGATGGCCCAGCCGCGGTCTACAGCAGGACTGAGCCGGACTAAACCGGTTGTAAAACCCAGAGCTAAACTAAACCAGTTATTATAAACCAGGACTGAATAAGAAACTTTAGTTTTAAGCAAATTGAAAAACAAAACAGAGCAGTGACAACAAGAAAGACGTCTTTACCTTTAGCAACAGACCCACGGAGGCTGAGTTTACGTGCTGTTGTTTACAACTTTACAAGCAGCTGCAGCGAGGGGAATATCAAAGATTGTTTGTGGAAAAGTGAGCGCTCACTGTGTATTAGACATTTTGGTACAGTTTTTGTAGATTAGTGGCAGAGTGAGGGCTCTCACTATGTAAAGATCTTTGACGGGAAAGTGCCTTCACTTCATCAAAGCGCAGTGTGTTTAGAAAAGTTTATCCAAAAGAAAACCGTGTCATGATGTGGATCTGTCCTGTCTCTGCAGCTCAGGAGGTAATAATGTCCTTTCTTTCTTTTAAATCGCTGCTTAAGTGAACTACACTTTTTTAATTGAATTAAAATGACATAGGTACCGAAAAAAGTACCGTTAAGGCACCGGCACCGAAAAGCAGGTATCGTTAAAGTACCCATCCCTAGACAGGTCAATATGGAGAAACAGTTTAAGTCACAAAATTCCTGCACTTTTTTTTTTTTACTGTGTATAGCTATTTTCTGCCTTCTCATAAAGTGGAAGTAAACACACCATTTTAGTGTATAAATTAGCATGTGGTATAAAACTAAAGAGCAAAAAAATACCTAAAGAAGATGGGACTTTGTTTTGATCATTTCAAACTTGTTAATTGCGTCCATTTCCAAGTGTGTTCCAAGATATTTCGACTGAATTTTGACCCGAAGACTTCATATCAGCTTTATGTTACACAGAGTGACCGATATCCACAGCTGAACTCAGTCATATCATCCAAACTTCCACTGCCTCAAACGCCGATTATTTGTCTTTACATCTTTGATCCGATGGGTATCTGGAGTCTGTATTTTCAGAGGAGCTGGATGTGAATCAGAGGCGGCGAGTGAGAGGAGCAGATATGTACTTCTCCCGACAGCGGAGTGTGTTATCTGCGCTCCCAAACCATCGTCTCCAGGCTGCAGCCCACTCACCGCAAAGGGAATCAGAAATCCGGCCCCGAGGCGAAAACACACACATCAACTGATAACAACAACAACACGACGACAAACTTCTCCCGCTTCATCAAAGGATGAACCGGGTTGTGTTCCCCCCAAACACTAAAGCAAGATGAATTTCTTCAAGGGAACATTTTTTTAGAACGGCACTGCTCAGGTCAGGTGGGTCTTGGTTGCAATAAGGGCAGCAAAACATACGAGATAGACGTATTGGGAGTGATTTTTGTCAAATCTAAAATTCAGTTTCTCTCAACATTCATCCATTAAATAGAATAAAATGCAAGAATTACATTTATTACGGGCATTTTGTAAAGAATAAACGGAAAGATAGGTCTATGTGAGTAGGCATCTAGATCCAACCATAGCAGTTTACTCCTGTCCCTGTCCTGAAGCCTGGATGATTTGTGTTGCTCCTTGCATCTGGCGTAACTAAAATCATCAACACACTCCACAACAGTATGCAAGTAGAGACAGGTGACTGACGCGAAAGCGAATAAAGAGCTGAACAAAAGGTGTAAATCTCTGACACTTCCATCCAACACCTTTAGAGCCAGAAACCTCTACCGTCTCGCTCTCCGCCTCCATCTTGTCAGGCTGTTATCGGTGTAGCTGCCGTGTTTGCTTTCACGGCTCTTGTATAGCGATCATAAGACAGCTGCGAGACGCGAATTATCGTCTTGCCAAACCTCCTGACAGTGGCCAATCAGAGCAGAGCGGGGCATACATGAAACGCCCAAACCAAAATGACAAGCGTGTCCTAACGGCGCCTCAAGAGTGTTCGCTTCCGTGACAACAAACTAACGAACAAAGTTTCAAATTCAAATTCCCACTTGTCTCTTGGCAGTGAAATGTAGCCTCTAAAGAATTAGCATCCCGTCATTTGCATTCCTTTGCAGATGATCGAATAGGAAGCAATATCTAAAAAGAGTGCGGTAGACATTATGTGACTAGTGGATAATCGCAGGCCTTTATCAACACTTAGGTCTCCTTTGTTGAAGTGACTGCATTCCACATAAAGGTTTTAACATGCTAGTAAATATTGTGTTATTGTCTTTCATAGGAATACAACAGAATATAAAGTCTTCAGCTGGCATTTTTGAAATGAAAGCATACAGTTCAAAATGGTTAACTTTTCTTGTATTTACTTATCGACTGGTTAATAAACAATTGGGGAGATGAGCAGAGACAAGAAAGCACAGAGTGGACCTACAGAAAAATCATCACTGGCCGTTAACAGGCAAAGTCAAAGTGGCATCACACCAGGCTGTTCTTTCACACCACGATGCTGCGAGAACTAGACGATCCCCTCGCCAAACTGCTTCATCTGTCTTTCCTGCAGAAACTGTCGGCTAAAGACTTTACTTTGTCCTAAGTTGCCTCAACTTTGAGAACATAATACATGTCTGTAGTGGAGGGCTATAGATGGGTTTCCGTTTCTCGATCCACAGCAGCGGCCGCCATGTTGTGTGGCATTCAACAAAGTTTACGTATGGCTCGCATGCACATTTAATGAATAATTGTGTCTACTATGGGCGTTGTATTCGCTAGTGTGTCGTTTTCACTCACAATGAGCCATGTGATCGATGGGTAAGCTAACATAATTATCGTAATGTACACATGCATGATACTCATAAGACGCAGGGTGCACTTAAACTTGCCCATTGAACCAAACAAACAGCTGTCATGTGAGCGGCTGCATTTATCACGGTTAAACAATGAGAAAAGGCTGCAATTATAACGTGTATCAGTGCCTATCTGCTGCATTTACCTCCTGATGAACGAAGAAAGTAGCAGCGGCCGACTCGCGCTCTACCCCGGCCGCCTCGCTCTCGCTATCTCACTTCACGGGGGACGGCCTGAGCTTCTTCCGCGATTTGTCCGAGTCTCATTTCTCTGCTAGCCTGCTAACTGTACCCTGTTTTTGTGTGGCAGCAAAATGAAATAATGCATTAATATTTCATGCTAGCCCCAATGTCAATTCTGTTTGATGCCACTTTTCTTTGCATTTTACTGCAGTTTAAACAAAAGGGCTATGATGAATAAAATGGTCTCCTTTTTTGCCATTCATTACTGCTTCGGCCACCAGTTCGACAGCTTTGTAACTCCTTGAAATCTACGTTGCAAGAAAGCACTTAGGCTAGCACAAACTCGCAAAAGCGATCTAAATGCACCATAAGCATTTATTTGTCAGATAAAAGCTGACATACCCTGGCGAAACCAGGGTACAGTAGCAAAGACATGAGACTCAGACACAGATACAGGACGGAATAAGCACAGGCTGCCCCCGTAGAGTCAGACAAGCCATAGTTTAAATCTCTCGTACAAAAGCTTTTCTGTCTCTGGTGATAAATTACTCTTGGGATATTGAGATGTTTTCTCTTCGTCTTGTCGGGATTAGCCCCACACAACAGAGGTGTGAGAACAATTTCTTCAGGATATTATCAATGATCCGCAATACAAACAATTAGACTCTTGCCACACAAGATGGCACCATATGGAGTTGTGAGAGAAGTGTGACGTCAATGGAGATCTATCTATACTTGGATAAGGCATAACAAATCAAATCAAATGTGTGCCGCCACAGACAACAAATTATAATTCAATAATTAGTCGTTGATTTAGTAACCTCAAGATTTCTACACAAAATTGGAAGATTTTGTTTCAAACCTATATATTAGTCAGCATAATAAAACAACCCTTTGCATAAGAACATATAAAATAGTCTGCCCACCATCGATTATGCTGTATCCAAAAACAGACAAGCATTTACAATGACATGTCTGACATTTTCTTCATGAACTTTTTAATAAAGTGCCTTCTTAAAAGGATAAAGACTGCAATTGCAAAAGGCTATTTCAAAAATGGAAAAAAAAAGAAAATACATTTTTCCGCCATGCAAACAATACAGACAAGGTCAAGAATAATTACTCATAACTCTTGAGTATAGGAAATGGACTGGCATTATGTACCATAAGCCATTAGCTGAGTCATGACCATTTTCCTCGACTCTACTAAATCTCATTCTAAATCAAAGCATACAACTTCAGGCAATAACCTAGCTAAACCGGTGCTGTTCATATTAGTTTGAAAGTTAGTTGTTGTTGTTTTTGGCCAACCCGTACATTTTGCATCAGTAGTAGTAAATGTAAACATTGCCTTAAAAACCACGTGTGCAACTGTCACACAATAACGTAAAGAGTAAATGAAGAAGGTTAGCTCGTTAGCGAACATCTAGCAAAACGACGCATAACAGCCGATCAAGGACATCCAAGCTACGCGAATAATAACCTACAACAACATATCTGACTACATCTTCAATCTGATAGTGCACATTTGAGACACTTCGCTTAATGTGGCGTGAAAACAACTCGCCACTCTATCAACCGATGCGAAGCCAAACTCCCCTTCAATGTACACCCGTTTTCAGTTCGATTAGATTCACCCACAAACTACAGTTTTAATAGACAACGATGTCCACTTAGGCGGGCATTTGTGCTACTACAGAAGAATTCGGCATTTGGGAAAATCGTAATATTGACCGCAGGATTAGTTTATTTATGCGTTATTGCGTTGAAAGTGTTCACTGAAAACGTGCACAAGTTTCGAGGCGGAAGCACATTGGACAATATTCGATCCATCGGAAAACAACACACTTTTAAACATTATCTGAAGCGCTGTCCGGTTACTTTACAGGGGGTGAAACAGCCAAAATATGAAAGAAAGTAACTTACGTGCGTGGAGGAATTTTCCCTCGCTGTTTTTCGAACTGACAAGGTGGACACATGGGTTGCCATATCACCGCGGCGCTTTTCAGCTTACTGCCATGTCTGAAAATTATCGAAAGCAAAATGGGTAATTTAAAGAACACATTGCACATTTCAATGTCTTAAGTCTTTTGTATTGGTAAAAATGTCAGTTATGAGTCATATAAGGCATTTGACGAAATTGTTATTATTAAGTAAATTAATAGAACATCTCAACCTGGCAACGTACTCTGGTATACAAAGGATATGTATGGCCAGGTTCTGTTCAGCTCTGTATAAGGACCAAACCACTCATTCAATCCAAATCTAAGTATGCTTGTGACTGAAAGACCAAAACTGTAAATGCGTATTAATTAAAATTACATAAAGTTAAACTGATTCCTAGTGTAACTGATTCCTAATAGCTACTTATTCCTTTCTATTTGTGATTGTCTTGATTGTGATTTCACCAAAATTTCTTAAAACAAATCAACAAAACATAAGAAGGTTTAAGATTGTAGAGATAGCTTGTTTATGGTAAGGGCTGTTCTGAACGGAGACGAGAGCTGAGTTATATTTTTCTATATAATTTTCTCTTCTTGAGTTTGTACTATTTTCTTGCTCAACAGATTTGTATCACCTCCAAAGAGTCAGCAGTAGCGACGCACACACTTATATGTGGTTTTCTGGCGCCGGGAGCTGTTGCTTTTTGGCCGCTGACATTATTTTGACTCCTGACTGAGCTCTTCTGAAGTGGCTTCAAAAAGGCTTGCCGTGCAGAGGTAATATCTCATGTCACCTATAGTCAGGATCACGCACCTTCTGCGTTAGCAAGAGTCAAGGCCAAGTCATAACATTGGCCAACAAACACACAGAAACAGCCAATGGCCACAACTGGAGTAGATGTGTTAACCTTGAGTGTTTTTTTTTCTGACCTTTTGGCAAGCATGATTCTTTCATTTTCTTATTTACATGGTAGTGATTACTCTATTTTTACTGATTTTGTATTTATGTATGACAAGTAGGTCCTACATTATTATTTTTAATTTTGGTATTTAAGTAGTACATTTTAAAACAATGTAGCCTATATGTGTTTATGAAATATATCAATACAAATTTTATGTAGTTATGTACAGTACAGGCTAAAAGTTTGGACACACTTTTTTTAAATGTTTTTTCCTTTCATTTGAAAACTGTTTCAATGGTAGATTCTCACCGAAGTCGTTCATTTATGGGTGAACACATACTGTACAGAATTGTGTTTAAAAACAAAACAAAAACCTTGACATAAATTCTTCCAAATGGGCGCCTCTCGCTTCGATTACTGCTTTACACTTTTGACATTTTCTCAGTGAGCTTCACGATGAAATGGTTTTGACTTCTCAAACATGTTGAAAACTTATTTCAAAAGACGACCTTATGAAGCTCATGGCGAAAATGCCAAGAATAAAGGGCGGCAATTTTGAAGATTCAGAATATAAAACATATTTGGAGTTATTTCACCTGTTTTTGTTTCCCTCATAATCCCATGTGTTCATTCATACTAGTTTAACGCCTTCAATGAGAACCATAGAGTGTTAATAATGTTGAAAATAAAGAAAAGGCAATACATAAAAAGTGTGTCCAAACTTTTGGCCTGTACTGTAGTTATACAAAATGCCAGTAGAGGGCGCTCTTCTTCCTGTAGTGCTTGGATGAGAAGAGCAACAATTTAACTTTGAAAAATTATTAGTTACCGACACATTATGCTAATCTACGCAAGGAAGAGAGTGTCTGAACAACTTGAGTGACTCGACCTCATGCACAGAGAAGCTTTAGTCATTTCTCCATATGATGTGCAGTTTATCGAGGCGTGGAGAGATTTTTTATTTGCTATTTGTTACACTTAGTAAAAATTACTCATGCAAATAGCAAGCATTCTTCCCCTAGCTGTATTCAGTTCAGCTGATGGTGTTGTGTCCAATTATGTAGGGATTCCCAAATGTTTTGGGCTGCTTTATTAGTGCTTATGATAATTTCACCTGATAAATGTTTGAAATCTGAAATGATGTTTATTTGAATAACGTCATCTTGTTATCTGGACTTTTTCATCAAACTATACCGATTTCAGTCTTTAATACATGAAATAAAAATTATGTTAAAAGTCCCACGACCCCCACTTTGGGAACCCCTGCTATAGTCTGTGAGCGCAGGGAGGCGGGATTTGAACTACCAAACCAGATCTACTCTTGATTTTAAGCCGTTGGCATCCTTCCCATAACACTTAGAGAGTAGAAGAGTTTAAAGAATTTGACATAGACAAGGTCACTGCTTATCGCTAAAGTAATACACGACACTGAAGGAATAAAGTTCCCATAATGTCCCATCTCTGGTACAAGCACAGTCTTTCGTTGCGCGTGGTCCTTGAGAATGTGCGTAGATGGATCTGGGTTATTACGCCGGCGGCAGAAACAATAGCATCCCTCTCTCATCACACCACGGCTCGCGGCTCACACTAATGTCAGGCCATGTTTCATTATAGATGGAGACCTCAGAAGCCTTTACAACCAGATTACTGACTGCTTAATTAAATTGAAAAATGCCAAACAGTAGCGGTGTATGTGATAGAGAGCACAATTCTGGGCTGTATTAGCAGGAGGCCCATTACTCAGCACTAATGAGTTTCTCCGTAGCAGACTCCGCTGACTCGGCCAAGAGGCGCGCTCATGGTAAAATCATACAGAGCTTATCCTGTTGAGGCCAAGGTTATACAGTATGTGGAGGTACTTTGAAGTTAGAGCGCTGTGTACTTATAAATCCTTCTTATCAGTTATGTTTACATGGGAATATTAATGTACAGTAGAGGAAGGCTAAGGCTAATTTCCTCATGGTCTATGCTGATTCTAGCATTGCTCATCTGTTGCTCATTAGAGATTATGAAATTGTAGCTTGTTATCGCATTTAGGAAAGATTCCCATTCTACGAAATGTGATCATTTAGCCTAGAGTAGGGGTTCCCAAACTTTTCAGGCTGCGACCCCCAAAGTCTCTCAACTAACAACTCAACTATTATCATTTACAATGATTTAAGGTGCACATTTAGGTTTAATGATACTGTCTGGATACTGTATTTTATATTTGGCTTAATTTCACACCAATATGCTGTTTTCAGTCAGAAATACATCAAATTCAATGTCAGAAATGTAAAAACTGCTGTCTCAAAATCATCTTGCGACCCCCTCTTTGGGAACCACTGGCCTAGAGCATAGCAGTTCTCTGTCCTCCCTGACCGCCACCAATTACATAGTCACTTAAACAGGACAGGACGCGGACACTGTGCCAGCTTGGAGTGCCAGATTGGGCCACCACCATCCTATGAAGTGGTGGGTGAATGTCTCTCCAAGTTCTGTTGTTTTAAATGACTGTGAGTTAGGATGCAAGATTAATTGCAGTTGAATTGCAATCACAAATTGAATAGTCAGAAATTGTAAATTTGCAAAGGCAATTATTAATACACTGTGTGACCCAAAAAAAAGTCAGCCGTCCGCCACCCGCCATCTGTCACCCCAGATCAGAGCAGCCACCCCTGCTCGGATCTGTGGTGGCTGCAGTTGCTCAGGTCTTGGTTCAGCAACACTATGGGCCCAAAGAAGGAGATCAGCTGACGACCTGAACATCCTGAATGACCAGGTTATTCCATCAATGGATTTCTACTTTGATGGCACGGGCATATTCCAAGATGACAATGCTAGGATTCATGGATTTCATATCATATTACACCATCTACCCTTACAAAATGAAGAAGATCCATGATGAGTTGCAGAAAAGACCTTGTCATAACGGCCATTATATCTAAATATTATATCAAGATACTTAACATTTTTAATTTTCTCATAACTGGCATCCGTCGTTTTAACCAGTCTGGGAGGGTTGATGTGCAGATTACGAATGACAAATTAAAAGCTGAATTACCGGAGAAAGTGCCAAATCCACGTAACTGAGCAACTTGCCGGCGGCTACTCGTGTGTGCGACATTAGCGCTGGATTATTTCCCTGATCATTATTAATGTGGAGGGAACATTACAGTGATGATTTATTCAGACGCATAAGAGCACTAGCACCTGTGGAGTTAAACACCACTGCGCCATTCATTATCTATGGGCCGCCTCCTGAGATCACTTTGACAAACAGGATTACTCATCTGTTAAGCATCTCGGGTCAGGTCAAATTAGGCCTCGCCGTCAGTCAAATTGATTAAACTTTTATTCAGTCATGTAGTGTTTGCGTGTGTTGAGAGACTGTAACTGTTCTCCTGCAATAAACGGTAGGTGCTATTGAAAATAGAAAGAAAAATCCTTTCAGTGCATTGATTAGGATATGAATGCATTGGTTCTTGCTACCTAAGAACCTTTGCCATCGGTTTCTGCAAATGAACTCTCCGGCTGGTTGTAAGTTCTGTCGAGATAAGCCATATTCATTCACATCATGCCTTTGTGTCTAAACGGCTTGCAAGTTTAGATACAGATGTTTTTCCTATCGGGCTGCCCATTACGTTGCAAAATCTCAAGGTTTGTCAATGCAATATACACGTCACAAGATGCTATAACATGTTTCTAAATCAGTGATGCCTTCTGTCTAACTGACATTTACACACACGAAAAACAAACAGAAATGCATGTTTAAAAGTATGGGGTGGTGGCTAATCAGTTTAGATCATTACTCCTAATTCAGTGTCAGTTTTATTTTGACACAGTTTGCTGGGGGGAAAAATACATTGCTTACGACTTTTGAAAATGTTGCAATAATATTGTTACTCCAACATTGAGGATTGTTATTGAATTACATAAAGGTGAAAGTGAAGTGCAGGAGAAGTGTTACCTACCTACTTGTGCACTGTCATGTGTACTGTACACATCCTTCGGATCTTGTGGGCTATATCCACACGAAGACAAAACGCGTGTGATTTCAACAGCGTTTTCTATAAACACAGACATAATACCATAGACATAATAAATTGTAGACTCCTTCTGCTCACTCCTCCCCGTTTATGTTAATGCCAATCGTTCCAGTGGGAGTCCATGATGGATTGACAGGCTCCTCCTACCCTGCTCCGACCGAGCATGTTCATAAAAAGGGCAAAAGGGCGGGAACTTTACTGTAGACTCGGCCCTCACGAGGCGTATAGTTCGGTCGCAACCGCGCCTTTAGCATCGAAGCTAACGACCTGTCAATCAGAGTCAGACCCTCATTAATATGCAATAATTCTAAAATGTACCTTACGAAAACCCGCCTGGTTTCTGTAACATTTATGGAAACCAGGCAAAGTAGTTATTTAAATGTGTGTAAAGAGCAATGCTTGGTGGTCACGAAACAGTGCTACTCGCGGCCATTGCCCAGACACATGGGCTGTTTCCCAATTGCCAGGATCAACGGCGTCTCGACCACTTCAGACGTAATTCACGTCATCACAGCGCCGCCAAGTGGTGTTCCAATTCACTCAGACCACTCGCTCCCTCGCAGCTCGACTCCTCCGTTTAGCTCATTTATGAAGGATGCACCTGTGGATCCTCCGCTGCCTCGGAGAGCTGAATATTACCCATGATGCACTGCAACATTGTTTTTTCCCCTTCCCTTTTCTCGCAAAACTTTATTAGTTTGAAGTTTTGTTCCAAATTTGTGCAAAAAATTATTGTAAAGTAAATTATTGGTAGAAAATGTTGTAAGCAAGTAAAGATGTAAAAAAAAGAGGTTTATATAAAGTTAATGAAAGGCCTAATAAATAGGCCTATTTATATCAGTAAGACATCCAACCAAAACCAGTTTATAAACAGCTTCCTAGCCTCTTTTATTCATGAAGCAGTTGTTTGAGTAAGCATAGATTGAATATGATTTGACACGTGACATGACGCAGCCGCTCGCTCCGCAGGCTGTTCCAGCTGAGATCAAATGCGGCGGTGAGAGGACAATCGGCTCTGTTTTGGAGAAGCCCACCACCAAGGACAACAACGAAGTGGACAAACGGAGGGAGGATCCTGGCCATGGAGTCACGTGTGTATAACCACTGTGATTCATCAGCCGGGCCTGTGCGTGGCGCTGTGACGCTATAACGCAGAAAATAGAACAAGACTGGAGAAGAGCATGTGCTGTAAACTTTGTGGAAACTGCTCCATGCATTTACGATCTACAGAAGAGACCAGGAGGTGAATGTATTCTTCAGACTCACGGGACTATAGCTGTGATGCTTTCAGAGACTGTCAGTCCAAAAACACAAAGGCTGCTAACACTACATTTTTTTCTCATGTCACCTGTGGCTCACTGTGGAGCTGTGCGAAGGATTGCGCAGTAAAGGTTGTTATAGGCAGTGGTTAAAGTGGGATTTGGGAGGTGGGGGAACTCTAACCTTTAACAAGCAGTAGGATACACGCTACATTTTATATTTTTATGTACTGACTTGTAGTCATTGGTTCTGAACAGTATAGTATTCATACTGCACAATTAGTATTTGATACTGTAATTATTTTATTTTCTATTTTATTTTTGTATTTTATTTTTAAGGCCTTGAATTATTTTTAGATATCCTTTAGCAGCTTTTAACAATCATAAATGATTAAGGGTCTATGTGATTTACTAAATGAACAAATTCTGCTTTTGCCAGATCCACTCTTTTGTTTTTGTTTCTGTAATCTATTAAGCTCCTCTCTGGGCAGGCATGGTGCTCTGCAGTCCTACGTCTAAGAAGAACCCATTTCTTGACATATTTGTCAGAATCCACTTATTCAAAGGAGGCTCAACCAAAGAAATGAATATGAGAGCTGAAACATTACTTATTAACAATTTTGGCTTGTTATTATGTTCATTTAAGAAAATGATATATATATATATATATATATATATATATATATATATTTTTATTGAAAATGAGGCGCGGGTCAGATGTTATTGTTTGGTCCCCAGGACGCATATTGAGTAGGCCCAACCTAGTATTTTTATTGCATTGATTTATCTCTCTCTCACAATTTTGTATGTGTGTAAAAGTGACAAAGTTGCAATCATTAGCTTTTTCTTTCTTTTTTTTGGCCATGCGAAGGTGCTCCCAACCCTTCCCGCCCACTTTAACCCCTGGTTATAAGGTCAGTAGAAAAGTTGCGGAGAGACCGTTTTGAGATCTCACCACCTGGGATTTAGCATGGTCAATGACCGTTCACAGATCCCCAAAACGGCGGTTTCGTATGGATGATATGCAGGATTGATCAAATATTTCTGCCTTTAGTCCTGAGCTCAACTCCGTGTGGACGGGGCCTCAGTCACTGACTGAGACTTTGAAGAAGCTACATGTCATGTGGTGAAACATCAGCAGTTTTGTCAAGAAAAGCCAGCCAGTTAAATTAATTGGACTTGTAACTTTTTGTTGTTGTTATGTTTTGCATATGCTTTTCAAACCTAGCTAAACCTATTCCCCTTCTCCACCCCGCTCACACCCACACACCCTTGCACTAATCCAGTCACTCTCTGTGGTCTCCCTGGTCTCATTATGGCTCGTCTCAGCTCCGCGCTCTGTTTCGTCAGGGCTGCAGTCTGCTCTGGGCTCAGCATAACAGCTCTCCACGGGCCCAGTGTCAATGCAGCCAGCACAGATGACGGTCAGTAAACCTTTATTAGCAGCAGGAGGTCGGCACTGTCGGGTTCTCAAGGGGACAGTTAGATTTTTTTCCTGGTGTTTTGTCAGAAGTATCTGGGTCAGAGCAGCGTGGGGCGGACGTAGATTGAAGGACACACAGTGTGTGGGTAGCATGGTCTGATGTGCCAAATCAACTGTGTCTTGGAGCATGCTTTTTGACAAAGCTAATATCTGGAAATAATATGCTGGAAGGAATGGATGGGCTGTATGTCGTCAAGTTTAATGAATTTATTACACTGGTGTGCTCTTTGAAGACACAACCCTGATGGCTGTGAAATACATTTAAAAATGATATAATGAATGTTGATGGGGAAAGGATATCACAGGGTACAAGTCTAAATATTTGCTAGATTGTGTATTTTCATTCTTAAGTGCCACACAACATGCGAGTTCCCTTTGGGGTATGGATTTGAAAACCAACTGAACTGCTCATTTTTCTACAAAGTATTGACAGTATTTGATGTATTTTGATGTGAGTCTGCACGGCACGGGGGTAGAGATCTGATCGCACACAACAGATACATAGGCACCTGTTAAACTTCTCAAAAGTTTGGAAAACATTGCCATCTCCTTTTGACTAGGACCAAAACCGTGCTTTCGTTTGAAGTGTTTAGTGTGAGTAACATCGAGTTGTTTATGTCAGGTTTTAGTTCGGTCCTGGCAGCCTCTCATAGCTGTTCCAATCATACTTTTCAAAATCATCTTGGGCTGGAACACATTGGCTCGTGACCAGACTTGTTTCCCGGCATGATATTGCAAACCCCTGCTATACAGCCTCGTTGTCAGTCAGTCAAGATACAAAGTTGAGGAACATGCATTTCCTCATCTTGTTATACACAAGCCTGGATAACATAAATTGACTCAAAACGTTGACGGTTTGAATCCCAGCTACCACTAGTGCAGACTGTCATACTTTCAGTTGTCCTACGTATATGCACAGGTACAGCTATAACCAACTGAAGTTCCTGATGTCCTCTACATTAACAGGAGACATCCAAATTAATGTAAAGATTGACTAGATCGCTTGGATAAGAATCTGCATAGGGTCCTTATCCTTGCATTTAACTGAAAATATGCTCCCATCTCATTCATCATGACCTTTTTGTCTTTACCTATGGATTTTAATAAGTTATTCATGAGTGGTAATATTCCAGCTAGCCCCGCCTTGACTTCTCTCTTATAACTCCAGTAAAAAAGTGTTTCTCAGCAGATTTTAAGAGGAAGGCACCACTCGGGGAGACTCCAGGTTCGAGATAAAATCGTTTGAATCAGCAGGGACTCAGAGGAATAAATGGGAACATTGCAGTGAGATTTAATTTAATAGGAGCAGGGACAATGGAGCGCATATACGGAGACGCTGTGGGACCTATAAATGTTTCACTAATTTCTCTAACTTTCACTGGAGCTGCTGGGAACAGAGCTGGAAGTTTTTTTTTGTTTTTTTTTCCCGGAAAACTTTTCACCATTTTGGAAAAAGATAAAGTTAATGGAAGACATTGGCAATCTGAATCTGAAAAATGGCGACAATAACAGAAAATGCCATCACGATCTTTTGTAGGATTTTACCATATAGGCTAAAACATCTGCTTGGTATTTTCCGCAGGTGCAAACATATGTTTAGTCTTCATCAGTGTCCATGAGTGAGTTAGGATCACAGCAGATGCTTCATTTTATTACATTTCAAATCAGGAGATCTGCAGTGCATGTCTAAATCCATTGTGTAATTTTGTTGTTTAATGTTATATAAAGATTTTTCTTTTCCACTCATATGTTGTTGTCATCATGCATCATAGGGGAGTATGGACTTGCATCATTTCATCACTATGACATCATGTACAACTTGATGCTGTTAGATACAGACGGCATTTTGAGAATGCCCGAAAATGTCACATTCAAAATTTCCGTTGGAGAAAACAAACAGCACACAAGCTGAATTTAAGATGCAGAGAGCAAAAAAAAGTGGTCACACGGCTTAAATTTGTATATGAATAATAAGTAACATTTATTTAGATAGCACTGTTCACAGACAAAAAGCCACAAGGTGCTTCACAACTCAAAACTCACAATATAAAAGGTCAAGACAACACAAAAATCATAGCAGCTCGAGAGTAGCTAATTAAAGGCCTAAACAAATAAATGAGTCTTAATTTTGCTTTTGAATGTGTCAGCAGAGTCGAATGAGCGCAAAAAAAGGAAGAACGTTCCAAAGCCTGGGAGCAACAGCCTGGAAGGATCGGTCATCGATTCTGATCCACAGACCTCAGCGCCCGAACAGGGGTGTAAGGATCAGATCACTGATATACAGTAAAGATTTTATTTTGAATTTTTTACTGAAAGTTCACACACAAGTAACAGACAACTGTGAAGTGAAAACAAAATGATACATGATTCTGTTATTTTTCAAAAAATTGAAAAGTGAAAAGTGCACAAGTATTCATACAGCATGAAATAATACTTTGTGGAACCTCCTTTTGCTGCAATAACAGCAGCAAGTCTTCTGAGGTATGACTACAAGGTTTGCACATCTAGAGACTGACATTTTAGCCCATTCCTCTTTACACAACAATTCAAGCTCTGTCAAATTAGAAGGAGAGCGTTTGTGAACAGCAGTTTTCAGGTCTTTCTACAGATTTTCAATAGGATTTAGGTCAGGACTTTGACTGGGCCATTCTAACACATTAATATGTTTGTTTTTAAATCATTCCATTGTAGATTTAGCTTTGTGTTTAGGGTCATTGTCCTGCTGGAAGGTGAATCTGCGCCCCAGCCTCAATTCTCTTGCTGACTCCAGCAGGTTTTCCTCCAAAATGTCCCTGTATTTGGCTCCATCCATCTTCCCAACTATTCTTACAATCTTCCCAGTCCCCGCTGAGGAAAAGCAGCCCCATAGCATGATGCTCCCCCCACCATATTTGACACTGGGGATGGTGCACTCAGGACGATGAGAAGTGTTAGGTGTGTGCCATACATAACATTTTGCATTTGGGCCAAACAATAGAATTTTGTCTCATCTGACCAAAGCACCTTCTTCCAGAGATGCACATAAGTCCCTGACCTGCAAGTCCAAGTCAAGTCCAAGTCCCCGACCCACAAATCCAAGTCAAGTCCGAGGCCGTGACCCTGCAAGTCCAAGTCAAGTCCAAGTCTCTGACCGCAAGTCCCAGTCTAGGTCCAAGTCTCTGATCCCTCAAGTCCAAGTCAAGTCCAAGTCCCATGGTTTCTATATGTTTTACATGAATACAAATCATGGTACAATAAGACTATTTTAAAATCAATAAACACCTGTAAATTAAAAAAACAAACAAACAATCAGATATGAGCCCAGGCCTTCCACACACAAATAATCAACATCACAATATTTATATTAAGCATAAGGCCATTCACAGTCAATCCCAATGCAATGGTAATTTAGGAAAACACAAAAATAATATGAATTATTTACAACAGTCTACAGCTGTGGCCACAGGCAGGCCCTGTGTCATTCATTCAATTAGCCCTCCCACACCATTACATTTCTTAGTTCAGTTTTGTAAAAGTAACATCAGTATAGTTATCACAGCTGTACTCTGTCACAAACATGTCTGCAGTATTAGCTTCAGAATGTTACTGAAGTGCCCTTTATCATACAGTAAAACTCCACTGTGGATAATAATACTTCCAGTCTTACCTTGTTTACAGACTGTTGACATGAGGGTCCTAGCATCTTCAGCTTGTTGCTACATGACAAGACCCTGCTATATCCACTGCCAGCTTTTGGTCTTTGAAAAAATATTCCCTAAATACCGTAAATTCTCTAATATAGGCCGGGGCCTTTCTTTACTCAAGCGCATCGAGGACCAGGCCTTTATTGGAACCAGGCCAAAATTAGAGACAGGCCTTTATTTCTATTTGAGCAAAACGGGCTACCAGTAGAATGAAGAAAAACGAGATTTGTGTCCATTTGAACCTAAATATTAGGTTCATTTATTAATTAACATTGCAAACACTCTCCCAGCGGCTGGAACATTGACGCTTTTTATTTTGTAGGGACAACAGGAAGCGTTTCGCTGCTGTTAGCGGGTTTCTCTTTCTTTTCTTTTTGGATTATTTGTTGTTATCTTGTGTAAAAGGTGAGTTTAGACGGAGCGTTCGTGTTTGTGATCGATCATGAAACAGACCTGAGAGAAGATGAGACGCTCGCGCCGATCAGAGGAGTTATTTTGCGGCGTGGGACTTACCTGCACACGGAGAGCTACTGGATGAGCTTTGAGGACGCGATGGTGACTTTATTAAAACCCTGGAGGGTCACACAACATTTGTTTCTTGCCCTGTTTCCAAAAATAGTCACAGAAGGTTTGAAAAGTGGCTAAATCTGTCTCAAAGTTACGCTTGGATCAGCTCCACTCCGCAGCAGCGTTCCCTCTCTCGGCCTGGGTTCCCGTTTGTTTACTTCCTGCACGTGGGTTATTGTTTACACTAGTATGAGACAAATTCCAACATGGGAAATATTTCTACCGCTATAGTTTCTAATAATAGCCCCGGCCTGTTTTAGAGACCGGCTTTTATTTGCCTCCACCAGCTACGAACCCGGCCACTGTTAGAGACCGGCCAGTAATGGAATACAGGCCAGTATTAGAGAATTTACGGTAAACGGGGTGGCCTCGTAATGGTAATGATTTGATGACTAATCACTTTACTGAGTAGTAGCTTTAGGTTACAACTTATGCAGCAGCTCAAACTCTTAACTCCGCATTTTTCCTTTACTCTTGCTGTGGCGCTAACGCTAGTATTAAGCCCAATGAAGGCTTACTGCGGTGGGCTTTACATTAATAATTAGAGAAACTGTTGTATTTCACCGTGATCGCTAGAAGTACTAGAAGGGAGAGGCCGACAAAAAGGCCAGAATCAAGCGTGTGTATTATGTGCGAGTCTCAGACAACGAGTCTGAGTCAAGTCTCGAGTCTTTGGGGGACGAGTCCGAGTCGAGTCACCAGTCTCTAAAAATAGCGACTTAAGTCCGCTCGAGTCCGAGTCCGACTCGCGAGTCCCCATCTCTGCCTTCTTCCACATGGTAGCTGTGTCCTCCATATGACTTCTAGCAAACTTCAAACGGGATTTCTTATGGCCTCCTTTGTGTTTGTGTATTGGTTTGTGACCAATACACTCTGACCATAGCTCTGAGGCCCTCACAGAACAGCTGGAATTGTACTGAGAGTAGAGTACACACAGGTGGCTTTTATTTAATGGTTAGGGCAAGGTGTGAACATTCTGCAGTCATTAGGAATGTTATAAAGGCAATTTAATGCACTCCGAAAATGCTATATGAATACTTATGCACGCCCCACTTTTCACTTTTCTATTTTTTGAAAAATAACAGAATCATGTATCATTTTACTTTCACTTCACAGTTGTTTGTTACTTGTGCGTGAACTTTCAGTAAAAAAATCAAAATAAAATCTTTATGTTTATGTTTGTAAACATGACAAAATGTGCCAAAGTTCAAGGTGTATTAGTACTTTCGAGAGGCACTGTAAAGGTGCGTTCAGACCAAACGTGCGTCCACGCTCCGTCAGCCTCTAGTTGGACGCCAAACATTGCCGCTTCAAGATTCAAGATTTTTTATTTGTCAAACCATTCACATGGTTTGAAATTATATTTCTTTAAAGCAAGAGGGTGGTGACTTCTTTGGCACTGGAAAGATGGTGGTCGCCTTGAGGCACGTTGGGACCACAGCCTGCTGCAGAGATGTGTTAAAAATGTCTGTGAAGACTTCAGTGAGTTCATCAGCGCAACCTTTCAGTACACGACCTGGTATGTTGTCTGGACCTGGTGCTTTGCGTACGTTGATCCTGCTCAGAGATCTTCTCACACTCTCTGGAGATAGCTTCAGCACTTGGTCTTCAGGAGAGGGCGTTGACTTTTGCGCTGGGGTTCACACTTACGAGAAACGCCTGTTCGCTGGTGCGTGAAGTTTTGCAAGCGACATAATTAGGAGGCGTGTCATACAACTCAGGCCGAGCGCCCCCCCCCCCCCCCACACACACACACATGGCTCTTTGATGGTTTTTATTTTTATAGAAAATAAATACCCTCTGAATTGACTTTATTTTAACGAAAATGTCACTATTTCACACAATATAACATCGACATTTCCCTCTATGGAGTTTGTTATCACAAAAAAACAATCACACGGCCGATTAAGCTTCTGTTGCTTCATTCACGTAACTTTTCCTCCTCTGCCTCTCTCTCCCTCGCGCGAAAACAAAGTGAAAGAGGTGTTTTGCTTTAACGTGATCTCCTCTGTAACCGTGTTTATTATTTCATTAGGACTTTTATCTCTCAAACTTGTTGCCTTATGCTCACTTTGAGCTCCTCGTGGGGCTGCAGCAGCAGCGGTGGAGATGACTGTCCCTCTGCCAATCCTACACTCCTCTCTGCCCCACTCCAGCAGTGATATGACTTTTGTTTTGCAAAATAAGCATGCACAACTAAAGTGACGCCTCTCCCCCAAAGAGAATAAAAAAAATACTTCACCTCCGCGAACCTGTTCATATCGTTCACTGTAAAGACTCGTTCAAAAGAGCCGGATCGTTCGCGACCGACACATCACTATTGGCGCCCCGTCCTTTCGGCGCCCCTATGCAAGGCATATATTGCGTATGCCCTTTTTGCGCCACTGCTGCAGGTAACAGGTGACGCTTGTGCTCACTATTTGAGCCCAGTCCCTGATTGATTAACAAGGCGTAAATGAACGCATGTGTAGATTGTGATTACTTGAGTGCATGAAGCAGTGGACGCGGCATCGCTGCTCTGTACCGCGCTGTTCTAACGCACGTTTATCCTCATCCGCTCGCATTTGCAACGCTACATACGCGCGGACGGCTTTGCTTACATTTCGAAGCGCATCGAAGCACGTCTAGGGTTAACATGGAAGTTGGTGGTGTGTCAGCGTTTGGTCTGTACGCACCTTAAGAAGGAGAATGACCATGCAGGGCTCTGAAAGCTAGAACCAGAATTTTAAACTTGATCCTATAAGACACTGGCTGCCAATTAAGTTCTTTTTAGAATAGGGGATATGCAAGTCCTCCTATTTGTGCAGGTCAGAATTTCTCGCTGCATAGTTTTGCACCTATTGCTGTTGCGAGAGCTCCTTCTTGTTTAGTCATAAAAACAAACTATTACAATAGTCTATGTCTACAAACATGTTGTAGGCTATTACAATACGAGATATACAAGGCTTATAATATGTTATAAAGGTATCAGTAGGCTAGTTATGAGTGAAACCAAGCCGTTTGTTGCTCCATTATCCACGCGTATACAGGGCGGTGAAGAGAAAAGAAAAAGCGGTGAGAGGCCCATGTTCCTAACCCTGCTCACAAGTGCCACCTGGTGGTTGTTTGGGTCATTGTAGCATCACTGGGGAAAAATAAATAAAAGACGCGTGATTCATGCGTGGGATCTCGTGGGAATCACGCGTGAAACGCGCCAAATCCAAGTGGCACGCACTGTAAATGCGAAGACACAAAAGCATAAGCTCCAAATCATTCTGTGACTCAATTTTAGTTCTTAGTTGAAAGAAGCAGTTCCTCGTCAACTGCAGTGCTGCACTAATGATGGTGTGTAATAACAGAGAATGTTAGCCTTAATGCCAATAGGTGCAATACTATATTGATCATTCTCTGCATTTGACCTATACTTCGATCCTTCGATGCATCCTTTGACCCATGTGGAGCCAGGCTCACCATCAGAATCTCATGGCTGGAGAATTAACCAGTGGTGTGCCGTCAGGGCCAGCAGGGCCTTCTCTGCTGGCCCTGGCCAAATGAAGAAAAAAAAGTGTAAAATCTCTTAATAGTATATTTAATTTCTAATTATTTATATAATGTACAGTTGAGTCGCTTATATTGGTTTTGTTGAGGTGTAACTGTAATTTCCTACTCAAAAAGTGCCTTAAACACCTCTGGCGAGCTGCTCCTCCTCAGGGCCTTCAGAACAGATTCTGCAGGCCCTGTGTTGTCAGGCCGCACACATGATAAACAGCCAGCGTGACTGACAGAATTATCAGCCAATCAGAATTCGACATATATTGACAGTACGCCCCCAGGGCCTGCAGTATCTCAGCAGCTTCCCCTACGCTTTCTTCGCCTGGGAACACCACTAATGTAGCCGCGGATGGGCAAGACGTTCCAGCCACTCTGAAGAGAACCGGATAAACAGATATTCCTCTTGGAAACGTCTGAACGAGGCAAAATGAAGTGGATTTACTGATCACGGATATTTTGCGCCCCTTCATTGTGAAGAGCTTCAAGAGCAAAACAGCGGGACGTAGACGCTCGGCTCCCCGGACAGGAGAAGAGTTTCTCCGCGTCAGCTGTGGTGGGACTCGGGCAGGCAACAGGTGAGACTACGAGCGCTATAAAAAAAGGATCTCAATAGCACCAAACTGTAAGTTTAGTATCTTTTTATTTTACTCGCTCTGTCAACAAAACATCTCCTAAAAACAGCCGTCTGTTACCACATTATAACGCGCTCGTCTACCTGTCATGTGTCGTGTGTTTCCGTATTCTAGCACGAGTATTCCCGAAGGTGTTTGCTTTTGTTTGGGGTCGGAGGCACCGCAGCTTTGGTTTGCGTTGTTGACAAATCCTTTAGCGAACAAATGCCACGCAAAAAGGCAGTTTTATCCATACGCCTATTGTCGATAAGTGTATATGCGTTTGACTGCGTGAACCCAGGTTGCTATTGAAGGCCCTGACTGAACCCCACGGCCCGCCACTGGAATTAACCTATTGTACATGTTTATGGTGGGATAGGGAAACCGGAGTAGGCTACCTAGAGGAAACCTATGCAGACACGGGGAGAACATGCAAACTCCACACAGAAAGGCCCCATTCGGCCAGCACCAATAATAAACTAATGGAGATTTTAAAAGGTAAAATACTGGAGTTCACATTAAAACACTTGGACACCACAGTGTATTAAATGTATTTACCCGTAGTAGCTCAACATCGAACAGAGTTGTTCCACGGCTTTTTACTCCACTTTTTATACTGTTTTTACCTATAATGTTAGTCTATGGAAAATGTATGCTAACAGCTGCAAAGATGGCGGATCTCAATGGTAACTGTGGATTTTCCCGAACTCTATAGAACCTGGGACCTTCTAGCTCTCAAGTAGGAGTGCTAACTGCCGTGCTAACTGCTGTGCAAACTACCGTGCTAACTGCCGTGCTAACTGCTGCGCTAGAGCCCTGCATTTGAGCCCGAGGCCCGAGGGGCCCGACGGCCCGAAGGCCCGCGGGCCGGGCTTCGGGCCCATTACCGCATCATTGCGTCGGACACGGGCCGGGCTCGGGCTTGGTTTTCCCCTGCCAATGCGTTGTGCTGTTATTTTTTAATCAACTTAAATGGCGACATTAAATGAAGCACCCGCTCTCCTCACTCCCTCTCTCCCTCTCTCACACCCCGTCTTGACCCGCCAACACAACACAAACATGTACCTGCCTTCCCCTTGGGCCGTGGCGTGGGAGTTTTCCTCGCCGTGCGTACAGGTCTGCAAAGCGGTCGTATTGAGAGAGAGGACTGCGCGGTTCACGTGCGGATGTGCTTCTATCGACGCGATGTCCTCTCGCCCCGTCTTGACCCGTCACCTCTTGCCACAATCATGGACCTGCCATCCCTGTGGGCTGTGGCGTGGGGGGTTTCCCCGCCGTGGGTAAACCTCTGCAAAGCGGTATGGAGAGAGAGGACGGAGCGGTTCGCATGCGGAGTGCTTCTATCGACGGTATGTGTTCGCAGTGCTTCCAGGAAACAATGCATGCGTGTTCCTCCCAACAATAAAAAATAAACACTGTGCTTTATGTTACGTTTAGATAGAAGTGTTATTTATTCATACAATGCAGGTCAACTGTTGCAGCGCTGTTTAATCACGCATTTGGGGGGGGAAAAGGGAGCAAGCGAGAGAGAGAGGCGGGCCGCGGGCCGGGCTCGGGCCTGCTAATTATAAAAGTCTGTCGGGCCGGGCCGGGCTCGGGCCCAGAAATCAGGCCCGTGCAGGGCTCTATGCTGCGCTACTGTGCCGCAACTTGGCTTGCTCCAAGTGCTGGTTTTTCATTTCTACTGGACAACCTATTCAATTTTCAAATGTTGTATTGTGTCAAAAGCCATCATAAGGACCCAGTGATTAATATGCTTTTAGTCCAGAGGATAAAATTGTCACATCCTGTTTAACATGTTGCCGTCTACTCGTTTACTGTATTTTAAATTCACTCTTACCATTTTTTTTTAGGTTGTGTTTCAAAGACATAGAAGTGGAAACGTCAGTTACCGTATCGTTTGTCAGCCCACCCTGTGAGTAGTGCTATGGCTATTGCCTTGAGTGTACCCTAGGCCTATATGCTCAACTAAGCCACACGCAATAGCCACTTGAGAGGACGACTGCAATATAAACATGCTCTAGCAAGACAAACAAATCAAACTGACATGTGGTTCACCATTTTGGTTTGGAAATGGGAAAGAAAGCAAATAACACAAAAAGGTTCAAAATGTGACTCTAAATTGAAAATGATTATGCAGTTATCCCGTTGCAATTCCTTATTAGTATTTGTTTATTCACCCGCCGTCATCATCGCCACCAGAAAAACTATTTTATTATTTTTTAATTAAAGTTGAGAGCGACTGTGTCTGTAGCATCTGCTCACCCCAGACTCTGTGATGAGCCTCATTATTTGTGTCGCAGCTTATATTAGATTATATGAGAGCGAGTGCAAGAGATGAAAGCTGTTCTCTCATAAAGGATGTATCAATTATCAGACACCGCGCACAGAGCAAAGAGAAATGTGCTTATTATTCCAACAGCCCGGGTGTAAACATTTGATTAGGAACATCTTGCATTACATCGTGATGGCATTTCCAATACAAACTGGCTCCAGTACTGACGATGTGTATCTTTCAAACTTCATGCGGGTAGAAAAGAGTTACGTCTGCTGTTTTCACTCCTGACTTAAGTTTGTGAATACATATTACGTCTGAGAGTACTTTAGTTTCCCCTCGATGTACTGTTAGGCCTTCTACTTTTTAGTCCAAGAGTCTGGCATTGACTGCAACAGGCTGGGCCTTTCCGTGCTGCCCTGCAGCATGGCAGAGTTTTCAGCAAGCGCGTTCACATCGTGGAAGTAGTTCTGAACTTACTGGCGAAAAGAACAGTACAGCGCTGGTGGCGAAGCTAAAGGCAAGGCAAGGCCAGTTTATTTGTAGAGCACAATTCATACACAAGGCAATTCAAAGTGCTTCACAGTTGCATAAAATTACAAGAAAACAGATACAATCAATCAATAAAACATCAACATAACGTTAATTACAGTAAAAGGCAAGAGTGCCGATAAAATACTTTCAGTTTTCATATGCACGGGTAAAAAGAGCTGTTTTCAGCCTGGATTTGAACATTGTCAAAGTTGAGGCCTGTCTCACATCCTCATGAAGACTGTTCCAGATTTTAGCTGCATGAAACTGAAACGCAGCCTCACCGTGTTTATTATTGACTCTGGGAACCACCAGGAGACCCCTCCCTGAAGTTCTCAGGACCCGAGATGGTTCATACGGCCCTAACATGTCAAAGATGTACTTTGGTGCTAAACCGAAAAGACTTGTACACAAGCAGAGCTATTTTAGATTCTATTCTCTGAGTGACAGGAAGCCAGTGCAGAGACCGGAGCACTGGACTAATGTGGTCGTATTTCCTGGTTCTTGTCAGGACTCGAGCAGCAGCGTTCTGGATGTACTGCAGCTCTAACAGCTCGTTTAGAAAGGCCAGTGAGCAGGCCGTTACAGTAGTCTAACCTGCAGGAGACAAATGCATGGATGAGTCTCTCTAAGTCTGGTTTTGACACTATTCCTCTGATCTTAGCAATGTTCTTCAGATGGTAAAAAGCTGATGATGTTATTGCTTTGATGTGGCTGTTTAAGTTCAGGTCTGAGTCCATGATTACTCCTAGATTTCTAACCTGATTTTTTGTTTTAGAGAGAGAGACTCAAGGTGACTGATAACACTTTGTCTTTGTGTCTGTGGGCCAAACACAATGATCTCAGTTTTGTTTGAGTTTAGTTTGAGAAAGTTGTTTTGCATCCACAAACTGATCTGTTCGATGCAGTGACAGAGTGTATCTACAGGCCCATGTTCACCTGCCGTCAGTGACACGTAGATCCGAGTGTCATCTGCGTAGTAGTGGTACGACACATTGTTACTGTTTATTAGCTGACCCAATGGAAGCATGTACAAGTTGAATAAGAGGGGTCCCAAGATTGACCCCTGGGGGACTCCACAGGTCATGGAAATTTTGTCTGAGACACAGTTGCCAATTTCGACAAAGTACGTCCTATCCTCGAGATAGGACTTGAACCAGTTTAGAGCAGTACCAGAGATTCCCACCCAGTTTTCTAACCTGTGAAGTAAGATCCCGTGGTCCACTGTGTCAAAGGCAGCGCTCAGGTCCAGCAGAACTAAAACTGAGACCTTACCTGCGTTTGTGTTCATACGAATATCATTTGTCACCTTGATCAGAGCTGTCTCAGTGCTGTGGTGGGGCCTAAATCCTGACTGGAAAGTATCAAACACATTGTTAGATAGGAGAAAGTAAGTGAGCTGTTGATATATTACTTTCTCTAGGACTTTTCCTAAGAATGGTAGGTTTGATATGGGCCGGTAGTTGTTCAGTACCTTGGGATCAAGGCTGCTCTTCTTAAGAAGAGGCTTAATGACCGCTGTTTTCAAGGCCTTTGGAAATGCTCCCGTCTCAAATGAGATGTTAACTAACTAAACAAGTTGTGGTAACAAGCTGGTCAGCACAGACTTCAGAAATCTAGTGGGTAATTCATCAAGGCAGCATGTATATGAACTCAGACCGGAGATAACCTCTTCGATTGTTTTGTCAGTAACAGGTGTGAAATGTGTCAGCTCAAAGTGTCTAGCTGGTGGCAGGGTTGCTATTTGTGTTGTGGAAATTATGGCATTTTTAATGCCTTGGACTTTGTCATAAAAAAATATTGCAAACTCATTGCACTTAGATGTAGAGATTAGTTCTAAGGGCAGTGAAACTGGAGGGTTAGTTAATCTGTTTACTGTGGAAAACAGAACACGAGAATTGTTTCTGCAGTTTGCGACGATTTTAGAGAAGTACTTCTCCCTTTCTCCACGCAAAAACTGGTTGAACTCACAAAGCACTTCTTTGTATATCTCAAAAAGAACCTGGAGCTTTGACTTGCGCCATTTCCGTTCGGCTTTTCGGCACTCCCTTTTCTGTGCCCTGACCGAATCTTCACTTCTCCAAGGTGCCTTTTGTCTATTGTTAACCATTTTAACCTTGACAGGAGCAATAGTATCCAAAACATTTAACGTATAAGAGTCGTATAAGAGTCCAACAGATTATCAGCATTAGAACATGGAGGAAAACCATGATGAAGCCTCCCAAACAACAACACTTAGGCAGCATCGGTCCTTCCAATGTCATCAACACACTCGTAGCCGGTTGGTTATGTGGTTGAGGAAAGCTGTACAATTAATCTACATCAAGTTGAGTATGTTTTGTGTTTATTAATACCAATTCAATGCACTTTGTATTGTGTAAGAGCTCCTTTACAGACGTTCTTTTCGCCAAACTGTTTGCATAAAGCGAACAAAGCTTTTATGAGTAGACTATAGGCCTGTAGTACATTATTGTTACCATTTGCTGTAATTTGTCCACATACAAAATAAAGCTCAGAAGCAAATTTATTGTTCTATTATTGAATACATTTACTGGCATTGGGCTGTTTGCATGAGTTAGCTTTTTTGGTGACTCAGTTTGTGGGACGGAGCGTTCCTCATCGGAAAAAATGATCGGCAAATGAAGGCTATATATAGAGAGAGTACTCTAACGCGTTACCTTCATAAAAAAGTAGTGCAGTAACATAACAAGTTATTTTTCCAGAGGAGTAACGAGGTAATTGTTACCCAACACTGGTCATAGACTGTGTAAAACATGGACATAGCATCAATATTAGCTGCTGAAGCCTAATAGGAAATGGGGACAGGCTTTTATTGCCCCTGTTTAAGTCAGTATTGAACACAGGCTTGTCATTCTTAACTCCATGTATTTGTCTTAAAGAAATAGGCCACCGTTTTTACATACTGAGATACAGTATGTTCATACCTTTGCTTAGACGAGTTGATGCGTAACTGTCTCGTCTTTGCAGCATTTACATTTTCTCATTTTTTCCTTTCGCCATTTTCAATTATTAGCATGAATGCTAATAACTGCTAATAAGCTTTCAGGTAACTGAAAAGCTGGAAGATTCAAAGATTACTCAACCATTCGCTCATTCTCGGAAACTACAATTATTCTATACTGGTGGATAGTCTTGACTGTTCCTCTCAGTACTCAATTAGTCCTCGTGCTTTAGTCCTTGCCTATGTACATTATTTGAATTTTCCCTCCCACTTGAGTAATACGTTTTGAAGTCGTCTTGCTTGGCACAACATTTCCTCATCGTTTGCATAAATAACACTTAAGATTTAGGAGTTTTCCACATATTTCACCACAAAATATCTAGTAATTACGGTCCATCTGCTCCCAAACAGATCATTGTGTTTACGTGGGGCCTTTTGCATAAGCAAGTTAAATTTGCAGAGTGTCAGGGGAGAGACACTGCCTGCTGTTACTTCACACATTCATGGTTTAAAATGGCGGATGCTGGAGACATTTGTGCACTGTGATGATGATCTTCCTTTTCAGAGACACCAAAACACTCCAGGAAGGGAAATATTGGCTCAGGATTAATGGATTAAGGTTTGTGTGTTTGGGAATAAAGCTGATTTGTATTTGTTTCTGAGGCCTCTGAAGAGTGCATGTCCTTATGTAGTGTTCCCTATACAAAACGCAGAGTAAATTAATTTAAATTAACCTGTCGAAATGTGATTAGTCGTAAATTATATAAATCACATTGTGGAACAGAAAGGGGTTGTATGTGGGTGATCAAATCCATCATTGCACAGTTAATCTCACTAAGACGTCTGTCTCAATGTAGGACATGACACAGAGTTGTGTATGCGTACCGATGCAGGGCCCAGATTTCCCGTCTCCAGTTTCTCAAGGATCTCGATAGGATGGACAAGTGCAGGATACTTAAAGTGAACATCCTTTGGACCTCCTGCCAGTGGCCCATGAACAAAAGCAGCAACTTTTGATGATACTGTACATTTACAAACAAATATACAAAAACACTGGAAGAAACAACAATTGTTTACCAGGAGCTTAAAGAGAAACTTAAGAATGTAAATACAGAAAACCTACACGTCTGCTTCACCCTTCGCTGGGCGTGACGGGGAAGGATTCGCTGATCAGATCGCTGTGTCTTATGATGTGAACCTCAAATTTAACACAAACTTCCACAAAAATAAAATACAAATTCCATATACTTTTAGCCATGAAGGGGCAACACACACACGCGCGCACACACACACGCGCACACACATGCACACAGTTTCGGGCCATATAAGTGCAAAATATACTTGTTTACACAGAGTGGGAACAGTAGATAACACTTAGCCTGGCTAACACCAGACTGCTGTGAGCGCTCGAATCTTTTCGAACTTCACAACAGCCTGGGGACCATGGCATGGATTTGGGGACCAATCACAGAACGAGGAGGGACGGTAAGACGATGACGCGCTATTCGACATACGGAAGCTTGTAGTTTGTTTAGGGATAAAAAAATAAAAAAATATTTACGGATCCAACATGACAGCAGCAGACGTGATGCCATCTTTCGATCAAGCTTTAGAACGTGTTCTAAATAGTTTAGCTCAAAAGTTTACAGCAGGTACGTCATACGTCATCTGATACCATGATACGATTGGCTATGGCTACGTGCAGACGCATGAGAGACATTCGTAGCGCCCAATAAACGGCTATGGACAATCGTAAACCACACCTCTCCTACGAGAAAATGAATTGGTGGTCCCCAGACTAAATATCACTTGTGTTTTTAGTCTGGCGTTAGCCAGGCTATATAACACTCTAAAAATCATCAGATATACAGTTTATCAGCAGAAAAAAACACGCGACATTTAAATGAATTTGGCACTGGCTCAAAGAGAAGATACCTTTGCAAATGTACAGGGCTGAATATAAAGTTGCTGAATTTTACGCCCGATTACACTCCTAATGTATCTCTTTAATCCAATGTAAACTTGTCCCTGGCCTGGCTCTGGCCTCCATTGGACCACATCAATAATTCACCCCTCCTAAAACCTGTAAAATGGAGCGAGGCGTGCCGTCGTTAACGCTGTGCTTTCAATAATTAATGCTGGCTGGAATCAGATGAATCAGTGGCTGCAACGCAGAGGAAGTTTACACCCTTTTACCCATTACACTTCCCATCAAGCCGAGCGGCACTAAATAAAACAGACACATAAAGACTATTGATTTTAGTCCAAGCTCAAATACTCCATGAGAATGGTCTTTGCACAGGAGTCTAAATCATTGTAATCCGTTCACCTCCAATAAGGTGAAAGTGGAAACTACCCATCAGCCCCGGACTGAACGATCAATATAATACAATAATATGGGTTCAACTCTCAGAAAATGTAAACTGTGCGGAATTATTTATTGAATAGACAAACTTTGACACTACAAATAGGGCTTCATGCAGCAATGGGATGAAACAATACGATGAAAGCAGTGGAACAGAAGAAGGTGGAAAGTAGATTTGGCTGATGTTTTTGCTGCTTTGGTGCAGGAACTGATAGCAACCATACCCTGTAAAATAGAGACGGGACTGAGGTAGCGAGGCTTCCCCATAATGTGCAGCGTACGCTAGCGGAACCTCGTTCATGCTAGCAATTTGACTGCGTTTTTGGAGCCAGCTCCATTATTTAGAATAGGGCAAAAATAGAATATAAATAAGGATGATGTTGCTTGTGCTAAGACAAACACATGGAGGTCAGAATGACAAGCCTGTGTAGAATAATGACTTAAAGAAGGGGAAAAATGTTTCAATGGAAAGGAACTTTTGGAGCCAGCCCCCATTAGGGTTACAGGAAGAAGTCCATTCCTAATTTTACAGTCTATGATTGCAACAAATCTGTTGGCCCAAGAGCGGTACTCTCTTCAAAGTGGAATGTCAAATAAAGGAAATCTTAAAAAGGCCTGGAAGTCTCTATAGTGGAGCCAGAAGAAAAAGAAGATGACGAAAAAGAAGAAGAAGAAAGCGCCTTGCATGGACACAAAGCGCTTTCTTATTTACAGATTTCTGGCCCTGTTACTGTTACATATATAATTTCAAATGTAAAATCAGGTGCAACATGCCCACAAAATAGCATATTTTATTTTTCAACTTGCTAATGAGTCCTGTGTGTCTCTAAACTTTTAATCCATATTTCCAATCTATAAATTATGTGAATATGGTGTTTCATTTGCTTGCACTCACGACTCTCTTGTAAAGGAGATTTCAATCTCAATGGGACTTCCTGTTCAGGAAGAGAACTTCTGTTCCATTTTTCAGCTTCATTTACTCATACATTTCCACCGGCTAAGAGCTTCACAGGTAACTTTGAGTAGTCCCCCCCCCCTTATCTGTGCCTGGATGTGACGTCTGCTGCATCATGCTTTCAGTCGTCCCATAATGTTCCGTCTCTTTCATGTCGTGACGTTAAATCTTTTTTGAGCCTCTCACAAACTGTAATTTCCGTATCAGATGGTCTCCAAATAGCTGTGTACAGTGTCGAAAGGGGGCAAAGTGACTCCTGCTCTTCAAAAGCTCATCTCTGTCGATACTTCATTGATTTTGCGAGGCCGCTAATTTTAGCAGCCCCCACAATATCTCTGACCTTTGCGATGAGGCCACGGATGATTGCGGCACACACTCACTGTACTGAAATCATGAGCGCTTGGAGACTCATTTCAGACGCCATTTCCGCTGTTTAAGGCCGGTGGGTTTCCTCAATATGCGGGTGAAAACTGCCACACTAAACAACTTTAAATCAATACATTGTAAGGCAGGTTTTAAAAGGATAATGGAGGCTTTGTTCGTGGATGGCAACATGACGCTAACTTCCTAGGGTAACTCATGGATATTGTTTGTTAATTAGAAAATACCCCTTTGTTTAGAGACTTTTTAAAATGCAGTTATAAAAACCGCCAGCAGAGGGTGCACTTATTCCTCTCATGCGCCCCGGTGACTGGGCAGTTGTACATAACCAAAACGTAACAACAACAAAAAAGAGCAGGGTTAGGGTTATGGTTAGGGTTAGGGTTAGGGTTAGGGGTTAGGGTTAGGGTTATGGTTATGGTTATGGTTAGGGTTAGGGGTTAGGGTAGGGTTAGGGTTAGGGTTAGGGTTAGGGGTTAGGGTTAGGGGTTATGGTTAGGGTTAGGGGTTATGGTTAGGGTTAGGCAAAAATGCTAATCCGTGTGGGGGAAGAGAGATTGACCAAGAACAAGTTTGGTGAAGGTTTCAAGACTTTAATAATCCAAAGAAACTTTACAGAAATCTCTAAAAAAAAAAAATGTGTGAAAGGGCTTGTTACAGACTGAAGTTTACTAAAATAAAACAACACACCGGGTAGGTTTTTGCTGAGAATATAATGCAATAACAACAACCAAAGAAAGAAACAATATACGTACAATTCAAAAAGTCAGGAAACACTGCTCTGCTTTACATACCATTGATACCTACCTACCTGCCTTCTTTTGACCGTGTTTTGTGGCGATTCCTTGCCGTGCATTTTGCTCCAAGTGTGTGTGTGTGTTTTAACATGTTGGACAGCAGCGACCCTCTCCAGCGGTGCAGAAAATATGGAGCGCTTCAGGGAGCCGCAGTCGCCTTTGAACCAACACAAACTCCTAAAGTGCTTTCATCACTCCAGGGACGAGCGCCAACTCGCAGCTCCGCGCCGCCGCTTCTCCTGCTGCTGCCGCTGTTGCCGCCAGGGCCCCAAAATGGCTTTCTGTCGTGAAATACCTGTAGGAGCTGACGTATGAGCAACAATGATGAGACCAGCGCTTTCCCACTGCTGTGACAAAAACTGGAGCAACTTAATACATTGTGTAGATGTATGCATTAGGAAAATATATACACAGGCCTTCTTTATGACATTAATTATTTGGAACTTGCTTGCATTAAATTAAAATGTATCATCAGAGAGAGAGAGAGATGCTAGGCTATGTAAGACATGAGAAAGAAGATTCACCATAATTATCAATGTACAAAAGGCTTATTGCTGTTTTGATAATGCTTCCATTAATCCTCTCTAAGATTAAGAGTAAACTGTTTTACTCTTAATCTTAGAGATTAAGAGTAAAACTAATGGCTGTAGTTGCAGCCATTAAAAGTGGCTGAAACTACTGAAGAAAACCTGCAGAATTTCAATTGACAACAACCATTGAGTCATATGACCACAGACAATAACAACTACATTGTGTTCCAGCCAGGATTTGATCCAACAACCTCCTGTATCAAAGTCCAAGTAACATGGAAGGTAGACCTGCAAGAAAAACAAACTTGTATAGTAACTACAATCTTGAATGTGTAGATCATGCTCCTTCAGAGATCAAGATCAGCATCAAAATCTGATATCTTTAGGTTTGAACCGTGGACCCTTAAGTCAGGACCATTGCGCACATATGGTTCTTGTGCCACACGCATCCCTTTGACTCTAATAGCCAACTCTACAGTTGACGTCACAAAACTAGGCAAACAAACTGCATGTGCGCCTGTGTGTGCTGACTTATATTCAGGTGACGTGCTATCAGGTACAATTTCGTTGTCACTTAGCGGAGCCGCAGGATCCTGTAATGAGTAGCCTTCTCCGTGACTTAAATCTGTTAAAAGCCTTTTTCGCCCTTTGTTTGGGTGGGTATGCTGTTTGGTCGAGACGTTCAGCTGGGGCCTTTCATTTACATCGTGGTTGCTTCTTTGATGACTCCACATCTGAAAGCATTGCTAGTATCAGCTTGTCATTCTCTTTCCAATTGTTGTCGCGGATCTTACCGGGCTTTGGAAATGGGATGGAAAATGTTCCCTCCGACAGCCGGTCTGGATATCAAGAGTCCAATTTGTTCAACCCCAACAGCAGTGTTCCTTCTTCTCCTTCCAGTTTAATAGCGGACTGTTAGCCAAACTAAGGCGCATGCCGCCACCTACCATATCATGCTTAGTTCTTTGGCATTTGAACATGTTCTGTAGCAGAAAACTTACAAAGACTATTGAAGCAACTGTGAAATACGCTATTCCAAATATGCAGAGTTCCACATGGTGCTACAGGTGGAACTGATTGATCGCCACAGCAACGACATGAGGTGGTCTCTGGCTCCCTCTAGTGGACACATACCACAACTGCAATGTTTAGACTCAACAAAACGGGAGTAGGCTTTCAAGTCACTGTTCAAGTGTCGACGTGTTTCCTTTGTGACCGATTACTAGTTACTGCTATGATCTAAAATTTCCCATACAGACCTGAATAGAAATGTAACTGAAGTTGGTCTGGAAATGTCCATTTACACAAAATCTCATTTGGTCAAGCATTGTTTGGATTGCCTTCCCGTGTGCACCAATATCAAATCAGCCAAAGTTCACGATCCACATCTAGACGTAGTCAGATAGTGATGGTCTTAAATACTTTAACTCCAGATAATGGAATCATTTAGTAACAAATAGTCTCCAAATGTATTTGCATTTTTCAGCAAATAAAGTCCAATGAAACTTTGTCTTCAAAATGCATTCAGTACATAGCGGCTTGCATGTTCCACACAATAGCTGGGTTTGCGGCAGATGCCTCGCCAGTCAGTCCAAGTCTGGTCTGAGCCCATCTGAACACTGTGTGGGAGTTTCGATAATCACAGCAAAGTCCGATTTAGAAACGGGAGACACAGACTTTATCAGCTGCCAGGAACAGGTCAACAGCAGATCAGAAAGAGTGAGATGGACATACACAAGACACCTGTTAGACATTGGCTCATGAATAAAGTGGTTTATCTTTATTAGACAGGGCATAGGACAGCTCAGGGTGAAAGGGGGTTTCTAAAGTGGCAGCAGTGTTTTGTTTGGTGAGTTGAGTGACACTGAAATCGCAATTTAGCTCTCAGCAACATGCAGAGAGGGTAATTGTGCCCTTCTCTTGTTTTTACAAATAAACTCTTTGTGCTAACCGGTGTTGTACTGCACATCTATTGTCGTCAAGACCAAAGCCCCAAAGTTTCGCTCAAACTTCCAGAACAAAGCCACCCTCCTCCAACCGTTCTTGACATGAACTTGACTGGCAGAGCGCTCTAATCAGCCTGTTATTCTGGGCCTATTATAATTTCAGCGCTAATTATTCTGTTTGAGCTTCAGCGGCGTGACCCGGGCTGAACCCCAACCAACCACCTCCACCACCCAACCATGTAGAAAACACAAACCCCGAACCGGGATGGGTGAGCGCGGCGGGAGGAGAGGTCCTTTTCCACACCGTGCGTTTCTCAAACACATGCTCAGTGATCCGCCTCCTCACAATTAGACTATAATTATCCAGCTCATCATTGTCTCCACGGGGAGGCTGAATGAAGCCCGCACTAACGCAATGTTAAAGCAGCAGCAGCGTGACCGTGACAAAAAAGACCTGACGGGGTGGAGGTAGAGCAAGCCAAGCCATTTTCTCTCGAGCAAGCCAGAAAATGGCTTTAAGTTATATTTTTAAACATGTGGGTAGTAAGCACTTATAGTTAGTCAAACACCTTTACTTGAGAAACATTTTGGAGAAATTGTACTCCTAAAAGCTTCCACACATAACAGCTTCATTGACTCATCCAACTGAATATTTATCTCCCTATGTTTGAACATTCCTGTCTAACTTCTAACAAAAGTAACATTACTTTTGACTTCTACTTGAATAATATCATCAACTTCTTTCACTTCTTTATTGAAGGGATTGAAGGGATTTTCTTCAAATATTTTGTTTCTAGCCAGATTTATTAAGATTTGAACTGCAAGAAAGATTTTTTAACTTATAAGTATAGATTATTCAAAAACTAAACAAGATATCCAAAATCCTCTCTGATTAAAACAAATCTTTCTAACTAAAATTTAACCAAATAAAACCATAAATTCACACCTGGGCCAATATTCATTCACTAAAAATATAGGAAATTTTCAGAATTCCCACAGGTTTTCTTGTTGCTGCCACTGTGTGTCAACCTGACCCGCATGACCTTGGAGGTCGGGGAAACTGTAGCACTCGGAAGAAACCTGGCTGGCTGCCCTCTCTCGCTGTCTCCTCTGAAATGGTGCAGCGCCTCCTGGGTTTGTCCCTTTTCAGAGCATGGTGTCCTGCACTGGTCAGCTCTTCCTCCTTCCTCTTCCTCCTGCAGCTCTCTCCAGTCTTTCACCATCTCCTCGTTTGTCCCTTTTTGTTTCCTGTAGCTCCTCTTGTGACGCCTCCACTGTGCTGCAGCTGTGGGGACTCTTGGTGCCTCTTCAGTGTCTCAGAAAAAGAAATGTGTAGGTCTCAAATGGGTTTAGCTGCTTTCTTCAGGACCATTTTGGACTCTCAAAGTAAACAGATCCACCAAACCTCCACAAAAACTCGGCAAAGACGTACAAAAGTATCCAGAAAAATAATGTGGAACACAGAAACCACAAATGCAGGTTGCAGAAAAAGGTAAGAAATTAAGTTGTAACCATAGACATATTATTAATAGACCGTCAATACTCACTCCTCCCTGTTTACCATAATGACCACGTTCGAGGGGGAAATCATGGCGGATTTACAGACTCCTCCTCCCCAGCTCTGACGAAGCATGTTCCTAAAAAGGGCATAAGGGCGGGATTTTCACTATAGACTCGGCCCTTGCGTGACGTGTAGCTCGCGCAGCTCCAATGCTAACAGTCCGACCCGATGTAGCCGTAGAAAGTGTTGAAAAAATAGAAACCAGGCGTTAAAGTTGTTTTTAACGTGTCTAAAGTCCAATGCTTTTCAATGGGGGCCTAGCGATGATATGGAGGTACTACAGCAATGGCGGAACAATGGCGGCCTCCAGTGTTGCGCTCATAAAGCAGAGCAGCTAGCGGCCATTGGTTGTACCAGGAGAGAGGGAGGTTTCTTCCTGTCTTCACATCGCCATGACAACACAACACAGGGGGAGGAGCTCGATCGTTTACTTTTGAAAGTCCTGTTCCTGCTCTCCTCAGTTTGCAAACTAAGAAGGGTTTTTCTGGTTAAAGAGGTGAAGAATTTGATTGTTTAATCTAAAATTTCACTGCATCTCTCCTCACTTTGCAAACTTACAGACTATCACTTTAAATCACATATTATACAAAGACGTAGGAAAAGAGCAATGCTTTTTTTTTAAAACCTAAACCTTTAATAATGCAGGTTGAATGGAGAATGTCGAGCTGTTACAACAAAAGTAGCACTGATTAATCCCAACACCAAAGAAGTGATTTTGATTGCCCAGTTCTCTCCCAAATGCTGAGGATAAGGTGCCCTTTTCAGGACAAGTATTTTGGCCAATTTTGGTTTTAGCACACGGAGACTCCACACTGTTCAGGGGCTGATTGGATTAGACTGAGCGTGGCTGGTCATTTTGGCACCTGCTGATTTTAATAACGCTCGCTAATTACTATATTCAAATACTCGCTGAGTGCAGTGTGACTCATAAATGTTCGTGTTTGAGAACTTGTATTTTTTCTGTTTGACTTTCATGTGACACCGAAGCCAAAGTAAGGCATCACAACATTTATTCACAAGAGTAATGGAAAGGTAGAGACGGCTCGCTCCGAAAACATGCCCCGCGTTTTCAGACAAAACCCTCGGAAAATTCGGAATAAAATGTTTGTTCCACCTTTCACATGAGGCAGTCTGTGGTGTTTCAAGGTGACTGGAGTAAATGTCAAAAAGTCCTGTGTGTTTAGAAAGTAGTTTTTCATTCAAAGTTTTTAAGCATGACATTTCTAAGTGCTTGGGAAGTTGTTGTCAGAGTATTATTCTGTGATGAAAGTGTTTTGAGGTGTTTAGGGAGCAAAACCTTGTGAAAGGAATGAAAAAATCCCAAACTTCCTTCATTCTTTTTTATTCTCTGCAATAAAGAAGCCCATATTTTAGGAGGCTAATGGATTGTTTTGTTTTGTTTTTTGTTTTAATCTTTCAGAACATTGCAACATTTTTCTCAAATCCAATTTGAATCCTTCCCAATAACCAGAAGGATGTTGTATGAATAGCATGTTTTCAAATCTCACTTGTACAAATAGTATTTCCCTTTAGGACAGTGAAGTCTGCCAGATACATGAGTGTTTATTTGACCCATTCTCCAAAGCCACTGGAGTAACCTGTCAAGAGCTCTGCTGTAAGGGAACCCTGATCAAAAGTACCAAAATGATTACTTCCTGAGGGTCTCAACCTATACTGTTTAATGTGCAGAAGCCTATATTGTACCTATATCAAAAGTCCTCTTGAAGGAAAGCAAAAGCTCTCAAACTCATATAATAACCTGAATCAAAGGCAGCGCTTCAAATTCACACATTTCAAAGTGAAGTTGACTCCTGTATTTAAATATAAATAGGACAGTACAAAAGGTTTCAGTTGGACCTTTTTGCAAATTCAGTCAACTTTGCACTTAAACTGTTGCAAAGAGAAACAACACGGCCTGTATGCTCCCTGGAGTTAAAAAAGCAAAGGTACAAGTTAAAGGTCTGCACAATTAATCACAACCGATTCAAAATCACAATTTTAATGGTTGCCATTAGAAAGTCGCGTGTACTGCAATTATTTTCCTCATCATATTGTACTGTGAAAACGACAATGAAACGGTTTTGGACAATACTGTTGCCGTTAGTACAAAACATGCTCCCAATGAGCAGCCTGACACAGAAAATGCTGTTACTGCAGTGGGTAATCAAAGAATGGATTTGGATGAGTACCTAACCTGTCCTTCTTAAATACTGCTGACTTCGACATCGCCATGGAGACGAGCTGGAGACGTACCCTCTCCCGGTAAAGTCACAGTCAGGTCTTTGGAGAGGTGAGCCGCTCACAGCACAGGCACACAAATGTTTGTTTGTACATTTATGAGGTATTTTTCAATGATGAAAATATCATTAAATTAATGTGCATCTCTGCTCAGGCCGATGCCTCCACGACCTGGCCCTGGATAAAGCGGAAGAAAATGGATAGAAATTAATGCTTGTATTTCAATTGTGTTTATCGGGTGAAATTTTACACGGTGTGACTTAAAGATTGATCGTGTATAAAACCTGCTGTTGCCCTGCTGTGCATCTACCAACAAACACGCTCTGAAATGTTTTGATTTGTTTGATCAGACCATGGCAGACAGTGATGTATATGGATTAAAGTTAGTATGGATGGGGATAGGTCAGCATAAGCGCTGCGGTTGATATTTTTGCAGTAAAGTGCGGTGTGGCTCATTAGTTCATAATAATGCATGGAAATTGGGGGATTATTAATAAAAATAGCAGCAAGGGGATGTCACGGGAACCTAAGCTAATTACAGTAGGAGGTGCGGCATTTTCCACCATTTATTCTCGCCTCTAATGTGATACAGAATTGCTGAAGCACTATTGTGGCGATTATAATGTGGTCGTGGACAGCTCCTACTGACACCGTAACACACGCAACTTACCGCCACATCACTCCCACTGTCATAACTCTACTACAGACTCACCGCGGGATGCTGTCCTCCTCAGATGTCAAAAATCTTTCCAACTTGCCTTGTACAGATCCAACTCGAAAAGATTTTACTACTGTACCTAGTATATCGGTTTGCATTTCATTTTGATATCGTTAAACGTTTCAGTAAAATTACAAATGATATCTCACGGAATTCGTGTCTCGGCCCACCTCTGCCGGCTGATACCGCCAAAAGAACTTACTTGACCCACATACTCTATTGATGACTTTTATCTATAGAGTATGTGCACTTTTAGTCAAGTAACAAACTCACGTACCTCGAGCTGACTCAGAGTGACAGCAAACACAGCGCAAAGTGACGTTGACAGAGAAAATTAGGGTCACGCCTGCGATCCAAGACGCACGAGCTGGAGCTTTTTACTCAAAATTAGCGCGATGATTTCAGCCGGAATTAACTGTGCGTTTTTTGGGCAATTTCAAAGCAACAATCCCAGCCCTGTCACTTCACATCACGCTTCTGTTTATCAGCTTAAAACGCACTCGGATGACTATGATGCTCTTTCGGGAACTGCCTGCGAGTCCGTTGCGTCTCTAGGATCTCTTCCTTCGGTGTCTGCCATTTCATCTGAGACGCTTTGACGTAGCAAAGTGTCATTTTTTCCCCTTCGAGCAAAACAAAAAACAAAAAAAAAACAAGAAGCGTCAGGCAGCAGCGGACGGACCCGCGCGAGTGTGACGCGATTGACGGACGGGAACATAAACTTATGATGACAAATTTGCAAAAGCTTTCATGAACCAGTGGATACAAGCTGCAGTGGTTTCCGAAGCGATTCATTCCGATACGCGGCAAAACTTCTCCAAACGTGCAATGATGGATAGAGTTGTGCTCGGTCACTCTGCTACGCTCTCTTTCTGTGGCCTTAAGTGAATATGTTTTTATTGTGCCCTGGTTGGCAAATGTAACCAGTGAGCAGCCAACAGGCCAGTGGAGCGGTGAAGCGAAATGCTTTCTTAGACACAGAGGGATTGACCAGTAAGATGCAGGCTATCCCCCGCTGACCGATGACAATGGAGAGTCGACAAAAAGCAAAGTTATTGAGTCTGTCATGGTTCCGCTATAGAGGGCTAAGCTTCTATAGTGTAGCGCTCCAAAGAATGCATTTAAAGGTTTGGCCGGCTTTACAGTTCAACAATCAAATAGGTAAAGTTTCATTTCTTTCTCCAAGGTCAATCCTTCAGATCAAACGTTTTGGAAATTCTGCGTTGCTCCTCTGCGTTCATGTTGTGATGAATTTTCTTTAAAAAACATTGTTAATAACAGAAAAAGTGATAACACAAATGCACCAAAGCATCGGGTCCATATATCAATAGAAAATAACTTGGAAGAAGGAGACTGGATCAACCAATCACAGAGCTTGCGTTCACCAGCATGTTGAGGTGAAGTCACGTTTGGAAGGAGACGTTTGGAAGGTCACACTCTCTAATATTTCATTGGAGCCCCTTTATGGAGTTATTTGATATTCTCCAAAGAAGTCCTAATGGAGAGTTGCAAACAGAGGCCGTAGACGCTGGATGTCTGACACAGGAGAAGTTTATTTACCAAACCTGGAGACATGAGCTCTCAACACATTGCGGTGGTATTGATCATTTAAGTCTAACTATGTTCCCACAAAAGAAGGTTTAAATAATCCTTGAGGTGGTGTCAAAAGAGAGCCAAGAATTGCAGTAAGACTTGTTAGAGACAACGTGACCAAGGGACATTGATTAGTGCATGGTAGAAGGCTTCTGTAAGGCTTTGTTATGCCAAGGGAAACATAGAAGTGTTTGTCAGGGGCAAATACTGTAGCACCATAAGATGACGCTGGGCAGAGATGGAGTTATTCATGAGGAATGCCATTTCAACACTAGAGGTGTCCTTGGTAGGCTGTGAGAGGCTAGAAAACACTTTAGGAACATATTTGCTGTGACATTGTTTCCACAAGCTTCTGCAACGTCAAAGGATCCAGAAAATTTTTTTTTTTACCAAGATCTTGTATCTTGTATTGGGGTTAAGATCTGGACTCATGCTCCCTGCACCACTCTCTCACGATGAGAGCTCGATGAATCCTGGCGTTGTCATCCTGGAATAACCTGGTCATTTAGGTTGTCAGCTTATCTCCTTCTTTAGGCACGTAGTCTTGCTGACCCTATAGACCTGACCAACTGCAACAGCCCCAGATACAAACAGTTCGGGAAATCCAGGTCCCAACCTTTTGCATTAAAGTCACAAACTTCTACTTGAGTAAAAATATTTTCAAGTAACCACTCCATCTTGGGTTAACATGGCTACTCTTGTGTAGGACACGCAGTCTCCTCGTCACTTGTCTGTCAGACGACTGTCAAATGAAATGAAGCTGATTACAAGTGTTATCATGTGAGACGTCCCGCTGCAAGTGACACTATGATATTTAGAAAGGTGCACTTGACTTGCATGTTCGCAGACAAGAGGATGATGGAGAGTCCTGGGCCCTACGTGACGTGTCCAACGACAGGGGGGATGGGATGGGGGGAGGCGCTGGTTGATGAGTAATGCCACGTTAAAGGCCCGGTGCAGCTGCGCGTCTCATGCACTCTGACAGATTAAGGCCAAAAACATGACAGCTCGTCGCCATCTGCATCATGTGCAAGAGCCAGACCAAACAAGAGCACGTGTGGGACCAGGAGGTAAGAGGTGACTGGCAGGATAAGCCAAAGGAGTTACAGGTGTGCATTTTAGGGACTTTTGCAGCCCCCGCTCCACTGATTGTACTAAACTACAATCAGCCATGTCATGTCCTATGTGTAATATACAGTACATATGAATAATAATAATAATAATAATCTCTTGGATTTGTATAGCGCTTTTCAAGATACCCAGAGCGCTTCACAGCTCATTATTCATTCACTCCATACTTGGTGGTGGTAAGCTACTGTTGTAGCCACAGCTGCCCTGGGGTAGACTGACGGAAGCGAGGCAACCAGTCTGCGCCATCGGCCCCTCCGACCACCACCAACCACTCACTCACTCATTACATTCGCTAGGCTTCCTGGTGTTACCAAACGGTCTCCCATCCAAGTACTAACCAGGCCCTTCCCAGCTTAGCTTCCAAGATCTGACGGGATTGGGCATAGCAAAGGCGGTATGACCACATAATAGGTTTTTGGTTTGTTTTTGGTGTGGGGCTGTTTTGTTGCCTCAGGGCCTGGACAACGTGCTATCATCAATAGAAAAGTTAATTCAAAAGTTTATCAAGATATTTAGCAGAAAAACCTAAGACATTCACAACAGTGTGGAATAAGTAAGTGAACCCTTATATTAAATAGCTGGCTGACCCTTGTTTTGCAGCAATAACTGCTTTCCTGTAGTTGCAGATTAGACGTTCACAACGATCAGGATGAATCTTGGAACCATTCCTCTTTACAAAACTGCTGCAGTTCAGCGAGATTCCTGGGTTCACTTACTTTTCCTCACTGTCCTGTGAATGTTTACATGTTATGGCCAGTAAAATATGACAACATGTAAAGGTTTGGGTGGCATTAGTTTAAGCAGACACTAAATTCATTCTTATGATTTTGTTGAAGATCAGACCACATTTTAGGCAGAAATGTGAGAAATTCCGAAGTGTACTTATACTGTACATTTTCCTCGCACTAGTAGCGCCCTTTTGAGGACTTCATCCCTTTGCCCCTTCTCCTCTTTATTGCACGGTGAAACAAAGCCCAGCTGTAGTTTCACAGGGGAAAGTCATGTGCCTGAAACTCATCTGTATAAGTTACAGTAAACAAACCACAACAAACAGTGAAAGATTGTTTTCTCAACATTTTCCATGCCTCTCGCTACTTTGACCCCGTTGAATAAACATTAGGAAACTTCTTACACCGTGCCGTATGTGAGAATTACTTCTTTCTCCCTCTGCGGTTGCTCGTTTCTTTCACATCTCCCCGCTGACAGCTATGGAGAGGCTTAATCTTGTGTATATTTAGCATTTCAAATAGAGCACCTCTGCGCGCTGCCATTGAATACGCATAAAACCACAGTTGCCGTGTCAGTTTAGTTCATTTGGGACCCGGACTGGGACCTCTCTTCTGCATTTTCCTCTCATTTATTAAAAAAAACCCCAAAAACATTAGTGTTTAGCTGTTAGTCATCATGTTTATCAGCGCGCCGCATGCTCCGAGCCTCATTGTGAATGCATTAGCGGAGAGGCAGTCATGGCCCCTGTCAGAGGTGCACCTGAGCACGCTCCGCTACCCTCCAGTGGCCGCGTCCCTCCCTCTGGCCTGTTTACACGCTCCTCTGTCTCTCTCTCTCTCTCTCTCACATGTCCCGAACCCGCCGCAGCAACAAGAGCATGGATGTCCCACGGCACGCAGTCAGACAGGGGTGGAAGGAAAACAAAGAAATGTGGGGTGTTGCAGAGTCAAAAAGCGTAATCAAAACCACAACCCCAAAAACGAAATGATTGCGTGATGTATATACATATTTACTACTGTTATGGATGAATGTATATAGCTAATGCATACATAACATCAATATAGACAAATCCTGACAAAGATGTGTGTGTGTGTGTCCAATCAAAACCAAGCTACGAGAAATCCATGCTCTTTCATTTCCATGTGATCGACTTCGTTCACCTCACGATGATGGTTGCCGTTTGTAAAAAAAAAAAAAGTCTTAAATGGCAGTGCTAAGAAGTAACTCTCAACATCCGAAGTCTGTTGAGGGAAACCTTGACCTGTGAAGAGTGCATTAGTCTGACTTTTATCACTGCATCAGAGGCGCTTTGATCAATAAGAGATGCTGATGTGAAAACGCCTCGCACTCAGAGTGTGAGGGTGAGGCCAGGTCGCCCACACCTCTGCCTCATCAACTAGTATATTTACCTCTGCCAGGGAAAAATAAAAAAGTCGTTCCTGCTCAAGGTTTTATTATACGATCATATAAACAAAAACATTATCATCCTGGATTTGAGCTGAGGTTATGATGGTTGGTGATGTTACTGTTACATTTTGACAGTACACAGATAAAAGTTTGTTGTTTGAAACAGGTTTAACAAGCCGTATCTGGGCCAGGTGCCAACTTTCCTTTCATTTAAAAGAGTTTTAGTGTCTGCCCAGACAGTAATGACGTGTCTGGGGCTGTGGAGGAAATAAACAGAGAAGTCAGTGGCGTGATTTGGGCTCATCCTCTCGCGGTGTCAGTCCTCTGGGCGTGTTTGAATCAACACTGCTCTGTCCTAATGAAGAAAAATGCTACCTTTCTGCTGCAGAACTCATGGTAAATAATGTGGCGTGTGCATAAGACCCAGTGGATCATTAATTTTAGAGCATCTATAAGGGGTCAGGAGCCAGTGGGGCCCCTGGGGGCCTCTGCTAATTATAGTTTCTGGCAGTAGCAGTGTGGTGCAGGTGTGAGATGTGCTCAGCAGTGACTGCACTGGATTTAACTCTGCTCTGGTTTAACATAATCACATGTTTCACATTGTTAATAAGATCTTTTCCTGAAAGGCTGCTAACCCTCTCCCTGACTCCACTCTTTAACTGATGCTCATTACTTTAAATGGAGCTTGTCTCAGCAAACAGGATTCAATTAAATCTGCTTTATCTCTGCCCCCACAGCAGATCCTGAGCAGAGGCAACACAAGGGGGTCACCAATCTCTCAAAGAATGACCCCAGCATAATCAGACGTTCATCCTGTTTCAGGATTAAAGTTGTTGTATTGCTCTGTCTAATAAGACAAACTTCTCTAATGGTAATTATAACGCATTGGTAGAATATCCTCTCAGACAGTAAATTCTCCATCTTTAAGACATTTCCATGTAACACTCAGTCTGGTGGTTTCCAGTCCGGAAACAAAGTGCTGAAACGTGTTCCTGCGGTGATTGCTCTGTTTTACTGTGGTCATATATTCTGTTTAAGAGCAGAGACGCGGAGTAACTCCACTTTACATCATGTGACTGAGCCGCAGCTCCTCACAGATGGCATTTTCAGTTCAGGTCGAAAGTTTTATTCATTCTTCACAGGCGACTGAGGTCATAAATCAAAAGTATGAAACCCCACTCTTCAGCACTTTTTATCTCTTTGGGATTCTCTCCATTGCCTCCATCTTTGATATCTTTCCGCAGGCTTATTAAACACAAGTCTGTTCAGAGACATCTAATCCACGGATACTTCCTTATGGTGCTATATCTGTCAAATATACATTCAAACAAACGGTTGAATCTATTGTAAATATTCAAGGTAAAATCTATAAATGAATTGTTCACACTTTGTCCTTGAAGCTGCAACATGGTCATTTCCACAATTGATCTACCTGAGGTCGATGGCAGTTTCCTTGGATAAAGTGTACGGTATATACTTGTTGAATGGATCCTGGCTTCCCAAACCTCAGTCCGCGAGAGCCAGTGACCCACCCTCTCGACCCCGCGCAGCAGCAGTCAATTAAAACCGCAGGACCGGAGCTGTGACCTCCTTCCTTCGTCTGACCTGGACAGGCTAAAAATATCCTGTGACGCTGCCACTACGCAATGCACTAGGGAGTCCCACCTTCAAGCCACAGCTGGTCAGATTCAGAGTGTAAAAGACTTTGCCAGAGTGAGAAAACGAAAACAAATGTCTTTACACAAACAACCTTAATAATTTATTTATTTCACCCAGGGAGCAGTGTGTCCAGACCAGGGTTTTGATTATATGTAATTCCTAGCTTGACCCCCGCTCCCATAAAAAATACAACATATAACAGATATCTTTTATCAATGAAAAATAACAAACGTGTTTTTGCTGTGAAGGGCCTGTCAGAATCGGCGCACGGGCATCGTTTGCAGCCTCAAAATATGAAGGTCGTGTGAACCCTCTCTTTTGGCGCACGGGCATCAGCACGAGCGACCGCTATTGACCGCATGAAAAGGTGTGAATCGCAGTTGGATCATCAGTCGCAGCTGAATGTCATGCATGCACAAAATTCAGTGGAGGTCGATTGCGACTGTATAGCCGCATCAGGCCGCTACAGTCGCGAGAATGGTGAAAGATAAATCGTCTCAGTCACGCAGAGGGTGAGAGACTGGTGAGAGACTGGTGAGCGTCGGGATCTTGTGCGATTCCTGCTGTAGGTATATCTATGCTCGTAAACCCGCTGTTACCTCATAGCGCAGGTGAATTCAATACTTCTCTCTGTCTGTGAGCTTAAAGCGAACGCACATCGAGACGCTTTAAAACAGTTTCACCACATTTCTACTGGCAGTGATGCGCGCGCTTCACAGAATCCATTAACCTGCTAAAAAAGCCACGTTTGCCCGCTCTCTTTCAACGCGGTTATATTTATTTTGAGAAAAGCCTTTGAAGTGAGGTTACGCAGGGCGTAATGTTGCCATGGCACATGGCGCGCTGCGTTCTGCCCCGCCACAGAGTTAATCATTTCAGACAGTACTGGACTGTCACGTTCACTTCGTGTCTGAGAGTTCAGCGAGCTCCACAGAGCGCTCCCTCCCTTAAGTCAGACAGAAGCTGATCACTTCCCTGGAGCAGAGCCTGAGCTCAGGGTCTTGCTGAGCTTGGTGCGTAAAAGCACCAATGCCCCCAGCCATGTGTGGGGCGGCCAACATCGTGCGCCACGGGCCCAGTTTCATCAACTAAACAGGCCCGCGCTGATGTGTCCGAGTTCAACCCGAGCCCGAAAATAAGTTCTAAATATTTGTCGGAGCCGGTTGCAGAACTCTAGTCCGCAGCACTGTCCGCAATCAATGTCTGTGGCCCGTGAAACACTCGCTCACCAGCCTCTCCCCAGCCACTCACCGTTCGCTTTCTTCCTTGCGCCACTCGCATTTGGACACTTTCCAAATCAACCGCATCCAGTCGCAGCCCGTACTCTATTGTGACTGTGATTTCATAAAAGTCTACTTTGCGATCTTTGCGGCAATTTCAATTTTGGGGCAGAACAAATGGGGGACAAAGTCGCTGCGGTCAATGCGCCAATTGTAACAGGCCCTTAAGCGGCTCCTCCTCAGACCTCAACTGCAACTTTGCTTGAAGCGGGAACGTTTTGTTGTGACAGTTTTTAGAGTTAACTAACTAAAACTAGTTTCAACAATACACAAGGCCAGGCTCCTCTCGTCTGAAGACGTGCTGAGTTTCTACTGAAGTGCCGGCGTCCTGCATCCTGACGGGATCCTCTTTCACACTTAAGACAATAGGCCAAAGACCTGTCCTTGAAACAAAGGGCTTCCTGCATTGCTCTATAACCATCTCTTGATTGTATTAGCACCCCAGACGTCTGCCACTCATCTGCATAAACACAGCAAACTGTCATGCTGTGACGTCTCATACTGTACCACCATTCCTGTGCCCTGCTGTGTTGTCTTGCCTATATAGCTTTGTCAGAAAGTCTGTTCGGCAGAGCTTACCATGGACTTCTCTGTGTGTGGGTTCTCCGTAATAGACCTCTCAGTTGACAAGACAATACTTTTCCAGTTTTTATTTTAGATTGGTAAGAAAATCCACAACAGTCTCCAGCTCGTCTCCATGGAGATGTTGACAATAGGCAGCCAAATATGAGATTTAAAGTCCATAATGACACATTACACACATGTTTTGCTAAAACATAGTTAACACGATATATTTAAGATTTTGCTAAAGATTGTGCCCAGCTTTCTTTATTTTGGCCATTTTTGTGATGTTTATAGTTTCACTTCCTTATTGGACACTGAAAGGAAGTGACATAGATAGAGGCAGACAATTTTAAACTGTTGCATGCCAACCATGTTTGAGTGAGTCACACTGCTATGGAATGTTAACTTCTTCTATGTCACTTCCTGTCAGCAGCTTAAAAAATGTGATAAAAATACCATGCCCAACATTTCTTCATTAAAATTGCTGCTTCACTGAAATAAAATGATAGTTATGCAACTGATGAACTTGCAACTGATGTTATCCTTCTAAATAAGTCATATTTTCAAAAGCATTAAAACCTGTCATATGCACTTTAAATAAGTTAGGTCCTCATCCAAAACCATTGTTTGAATATCCACTGTGTGGTGCTGGACATTAGGAGCATGTTCTTTATTGGCATCAGTAATCCAGGCAGCGTGCCTTTAAAGGGATACTTCGGGATTTTTGACATAGGGCCTCATTTCCATGTTATCCAGAGTGTTGTTGATGTCTGGAGATATTTTTTTCTTAAATTCATGCAGTTCTTATATTTGAAGAGTCTAGTTGCGCTAGGCTAGGGCAAGGCTAAAGCATTTCTATGGTAAAGTCTAGCCTCCATTAAAAAACAGTCTGACCCACTCCACAGTGCACCTGAGGTAAATCACTTATAATGCCAGACTAACCATATAAATGTCTGTGTTAATAGAATAATTTTGAAATATAACTGACCTTGTATCACATGAATTACCGCATTTTGAGGGACTATTTTCTCGCAGATCACTCCGCCGCTGCCTTAGCTTACAGCCACGAAGCTGATGCTGCTCAAATATAAGTTATTTTAAACGCAAAATGGTTAAAATTAACCTATCGACACAGACATTTATATGGTTAGTCTGGTGTTATAAGTGATTACCTCAGGTGCACTGTGGAGTGCGCCAGACTGTTTTTTAATGCAGGCTAGACTTTACCATAGAAATGCTTTAGCCTTGCTCTAGCCTAGCACAACTAGACTCTTAAAATATAAGAACTGCATGAATTTAAGAAAAAAATATCTTCAGACATCAACAACACTCTGGATAACTAGGAAATGAGGCCCTATGTCAAAAATCCCGAAGTATCCCTTTAAGAAACTACTCACTAACTAAATAAGCTATCTACAGTGAGAAGAAAAAGTAAAAACACCGTTTGAATTTCTCACATTTACTGTATGCCTAAATTGGTCACTAAATGTTGTCTGATCCTCATGAAAATCATAAGAATAAGTAAACAGTGTCTGCTTAAACTTATTCACACAAACATTTACATTTATCATATTTTATTGGCCATAACATGTGTGGCATTACCAATTTTATTGTTAAAAATAGGCTAGTAGATCTATTAATTTAATATTCATTATTAGTATATAGCATCAGAACATCAGCAGATGGCGCTCGACCCCTTAAAATCCTATAAAAGCCCTCCCCTTCGTTCATTCGTCCTCTGTTATTCTCCGTACTTCCGCCTTGTGTTCGCTGGGCTGGGAGCGCTCAGGGTGTGTTTACGTCTTCTGTCAGGTAGATATTGCAGCTATTTACCGTTCATTATCTTCGTACTTTGTATGGCCGCTAACACGAGCTCTTCTGTAGTGTCGCGGATGGTTGAGGGCTTCATAGCGCACCATCACATGGCGTCCAAAGCTCTGCTCGGTTGGCATTCCAGGGTCTGCTGGGGTGCGGTGTGAGCACTATCGAAGCACTGGAATGGCCGAGTAGCTTGTGCGGGCGTGCGACGGTAGGAGTCAGCTAGCGTTACGGTCATTTTCTTTCTTTTATGTTACAGTCTAACATTCTTTAATTTATAGGTCGAGAGGTTGGGTCATGTCCCTGCTGCTTGTGTTCTCCTGCTGCCTTGTTTTTCTCGTTTTATTAGTGTCCGGTTTATATGGACCTTTTCTTTTAAAAGAAACAAAACACTGTTAAACTATGGACTGAATGATTTTCTATGATCTTAAAAGAATGGAAATGTGAACAAAGGATTTTAAAGGAAACTGTGATAAATAAATATCATGTATACTTTTGGAACATTTTCTGTCCTCTCTCAATGAACGAACCTACGAGCTTTTCTAGAGGTCCGGAGCCTTCTCTCCTGTGGCGTTGTCTTTAGTTTTATTTAATTTGAATCCTGCTAAAATATACCATCACCACTCGTCTTGCTACACATGTAAACATTCACAGGAGAGCGTGGAATAAGTAAGTACACCGCCTGAATCTACCTGAACTGCAGCAGTTTTGTAAAGAGGAATGGTCCAAGATTCATCCTGATCATTGTGAACGTCTAATCTGCAACTACATGACGTTGTATGTTCCTGTCATATCCTGGCTGTTCTCCTCTCCCCCCCCCCTCCTTCACAGTGTGGCCGTTTCTCAATTCTCAGAGTGCAGACTCTGTACTTGTGAACTCCTGGGTACGGACTTGTGGGTGCAGACTCGGAGTATGGACTTGAGGAGTTCACGAGTGTGGACTCGGCTTTTTCAGCGTTTGGAACAAGTGAACTCGATGACATCACAGGAAGTAGCTCATGAACATGGGGCTGTGAGCTTTTATAACATTAAATCACCTCATATGAAATTAAAAGGGTGAGACACTGCAGGTGAAGTGGAAAGATGATTTTAAAGACATCAATTACAAACTTTTGCAGAAAACAAAATAAGATGTGTACAGTAGGCTACATTTTAGTCAATTTCACATTATGTATTTGTACATAAGGCATTATGTGTAAAGTATTTAAAAATATATATCTTATGTGCAAACTGAAATAAAAAATAGGTCAAATATATATATATTTAAACTGAAACTGTTTCTGAAGTTTCCCATACAAAGATGTGACTGCAGTGCTCCCTTAATAAAACAATGTCTAAATTAAATGCATTTGTTCTCAACCTGTTCATGACATATGACTTTAAATTCATCCTTTGCTGATTGTTGTGAGAAAATGAAAGTATGACCAAAGTTGTTTCAACACTTCTGCTCAGAACCCAGTAAAAACTGTCTTGAGCAGGAGACACTTCTCTGGGGATGAAATGGGTCATATAGCCGTGTTTATTTACATGCGCACGATCAGCTGTTAATCAGCTGGAGCGCGGCTCGGTGCACGCGGAGGAGGGGCCGCTGCAGGCGGAGGCTCGCGGTGATCCACGTGCTCAAAGCGAAACGGATTATGGGAAATATACAATGGCACTAGCTGCTCTGCTTTATGACCGCAACACTGGAGGCCGCCATTGCTCCGCCATTGCTGTAGTACCTCCATATCATCGCTAGGCCCCCATTGAAAGCATTGGACTTTAGACACGTTAAAAACAACTTTAACACCTGGTTTCAATTTTTTAACACTTTCTATGGCTACATATTCCTCCTGACATAATGCTGGGTTACTCACAAAAAAGAAACCAGGCTGGTTTTCGAAATAATTTTTTTTGAAATCTCGTACTAATGAGGGTTGGACTGTTAGCATTGCAGCTGCGCGAGCTACACGTCACGCAAGGGCCGAGTCTACAGTGAAAATCCCGCCCTTATGCCCTTATTAGGAACATGCTTCGTCAGAGCAGGGGAGGAGGAGTCTGTAAATCCGCCATGATTTCCCCCTCGATCGTGGTCATTATTGTAAACGGGGAGGAGTGAGGAGGAGCTGTCTATTCTTTTAACGGTCTATGGAAATATAGCTGGCGGAGAACGCACAAGCCTCCTCTGATGCATCCTCGGTAAAACGGGCGGAGCAAGTTCTCATCCGGGGATTTACAGCGAACTTGTTGAGAAGCGAACTTTGAATTGGAACAGGACTTGGGCCGCGCGTGATGACGTTTCACGAGTCCACAAGCACACAAGTACACAGATTGAGAAACGAGTGTGTTTTTGGGTGGAGTTACCTGGGCAGAGTCCTTCTCTCCCAGCTGCTGGCTGATCACTGTCACCTGCAAGACATCTACAATCCAGACAGTCTTCATATACTCCAGTTCTACTTCCACTCCTCGCCAGTTCGTCAAACTACAATAGTGGTAATTAGACTACGGCTCCAGAGACTAGTTTCAGTCAGTTTTTGTTAAAGAATTCTGTATGTGAAGTTAACATGAGTGTACATTTATCTTGAGTGATTGCAAAGTTATCATTAAGTATTACATTAAGTTTGACTGTTAAATCTGTGTTTTGTAGACAGTCAATTTATTGTGCAATGAGGTGCGTCTTGGTGCTAAAGGCCAGAATGACACCATGGGAAAATGTTTACAAAGTTGACATCATGACCTGCCTGTTTAGATAAACCCAGGAAAGATTTTGAGCACTCAAGCTTGATTTAATGTTAAAGCCAAAGCAGATGTCCATGGGTAAACAATACAGGTGACCTGTCTCTTTGCTTATCTCAGTTTGGGTTTTGAACGTGGGAGGTAATAAAACTAGCTTCACTGTTTTATGACCAGTTACACGCTCTTGTGACCCCACCTTATCCTTGGTCCAGGAAAGGAGGGGTAAGTCATTTACACCCCTCTCAGGAGGCAAGGGGGTTAAAGTTTATTACCCTGACTGAGGGGTCCAGGGGGAGGCTGGTTTTGTGATGTAATGGAAACTTTTGTGTTGTGTTGGAGAGAGAGTGGGCGTGCTTATTTTTCAATAAACCCTTGTGAAAAATCTGGATGGTTGGAGTTGAACAGAGACGGGCGAATAGCCTGTTAGTCTCTCTCCCCCGGTTCCGATAAGGTTAAAATCTGTCTGTGTTTAATCTGTTATTTTCTGTGACAGAAGTAACAGAGCGTTTCCAGATTGGTTGTGTCAGAGCTAAGCAGGCAAATTTCCTGACAGTTTTGCTATGTTTTCCATGGTCCTGTTTTTTATAGTTCAGAGGTTTTCAGCCAAGACTCCAGCCCAGCCAGACACCTCTGCTCCACCGGCCCCCAACCCATACTTACCTGCTCACCCCTGGACCTCGGCCTGATACCTACAGTACCTGCTCCCCCTGGACCTCGGCCTGATACCTACCTGCTCCCCCTGGACCTCGGGCCTGATATCTACCTGCTCCCCCTTGGACCTCGGGCCTGATATCTACCTGCTCCCCCTGGACCTCGGCCTGATACCTACCTGCTCCCCCCTGGACCTCCGGCCTGATACCTACCTGCTCCCCCCTGGACCTCTGGCCTGATATCTACTGCTCCCCTGGACCTCGGGCCTGATATCTACCTGCTCCCCCTGGACCTCTGGCCTGATACTACCTGCTCCCCCCTGGACCTCCGGCCTGATATCTACCTGCTCCCCCTTGGACCTCGGGCCTGATACCTACCTGCTCCCCCCTGGACCTCGGGCCTGATACCTACCTGCTACCCCTTCTTGCTGATTAAAATAAATATTTTTAAACCTTTGGCTTGGTTCTGCTCCTGTGTTCTACCCGGATTCCATAACAGTTCCTGCCAAAAAATTCAACCTTGGGTTCCTCTTTCGCATACCAAAGTTGAATAGTTTGGAGGAACACACAACGTCATGTGGAGGAAAATGGAACAGCACCAACATCAAAACCCTATCCCCACTGTGAAGTGAAGTGCAGGGAGAATCATGGTTTGGGTCTGTTTTGTTGCCTCAGGGCCTGGACAACATGCTACAGTATCATCAATAGAATTTTTGTTTCCAAAGATATTTGGCAGAAAGACCTGAGACATTCACAACAGCGTTGAATAAGTAAGTGATCCCTTGTATTTTGCAGCAATAACTGCTTTTCTGCAGATTAGACACAACAATCTGGATGAATCTTGGATCTTTACAAAACAGCTGCAGTTCAGTGAGATTCAGGCAGTGTACTTATTTATTCCACGCTCTCCTGTGAATGTTTACATGTTATGGCCATTCAAAATATAAAATGTAAATGTTTGGGTGGTATTAGTTTAAGCAGACACTGTTTAATCATTCTTATGATTTTGATGAAGATCAGACCACATTTATGACCAATTTAAGCAGAAAATGTGAGAAATGTACTTTTTTCTTCCCACTGTAAAACCAAATGCCAGAATATTAAACCTGGCTCTATCTATTATTGAGGGTACTTTGCATTTTTGATCATTTGTAACACATCAAATCCCTTATTCCCTTTTGAAAATATCAAATGACACAATAAATGATTCTTCTTTGTGTCAAAGTTTCAATTACCGGTAATATCTCAAATAGGCCTGCAACCTATTTTGAAATCTGTAGGACGGTTCAACGAATCTCTGCATTTGTGAGAACAAGTGTCATCCTTAAAAAACAATAAGCTTTTTGGAGAGCCCGCACTTTGTTCGGTGACATCTGAACACCAAAGACACACAAAGACTTGATTAAACCCCCCGTCTCATCTAAAAAACAGTTGATGACAGTTCTGTTGATGACATGCCGACAGTGTAAAAGTGTGCTAACTTGATGTGCATAATGTAGTCACCTGCAGCGCTGGCCTCACCGCGCTGCTGCTGCTGCGTAATGATAACCCCGCCGTGTCTGTCAAACTAACGCCAATTAAGCTGAATGTGCAGATCCCACAGAGCGCACTGTTTACGGGGGATAACAGGAGGGGCGTATCAGCACGGAGCATAGAGGCTTGTTAAACAGAGAGGCCTAAGGATCATACAGAGCTAAATGGAGAGGTTAGAAATGGGCTTTAATTAGTCAATATTTTGTAGCATTACAGCAGAGGCGTCAGGCTAAGAAGCAAGAGATCAATTTGACGCAGCCGCCATTTGATTAATAGAGAGTATGGTCATACATCATTTGCACTCCAAACGGAACCTCAAAGTTTATTGAGGGGCACATCAAACTATAACAACACAGGCTGCCACTCATTGACTTCTGTCGCCATGCTGTCGCTATGCTGTGACATAATTCACATTCCCAATAAGTTCATTCGTTGCCTCACAAAACCCCGTCCCCAGCGCTGTGATTGGTCTGGTCAGAATCAGTGCTTCATTTGTAAATGTGTAGTTTCAGGAACACTTTTGGATTGATGTGATGGATTGGGGGAACATGCCAAAACAGTTTCTGGAACACCCTCATCAAACACCATTATATCATCTTAAATCTTTGCCGGATCCTCCAGAATAGTTCCTGGATCCTTTACCCTGAAAAATTGAAAGATGGTGGAAGTTCCCACACACGGCGGATCAAATTAAGCACTGGTCAGAATTGAGGGTTCTCTTTGGATTGAAAAAGAAGTTTGAGCGATAATTGTATTCATGGTTGAGTTGTGCAGTTGTGTTAAGGTGCCATTATCTTGGCTGGGTGACACTTGGAAAGTATTTTGAGGTGGTATTTGGTGTGAAAAGTTTGAGAACCACTGCTCTACACTCTGACACTATACCAGAAAACATGAAGAAAGTCATTCTGACTCGCCGAGCTAATGATCAGTACCCCTACCTCTGCAAGACGACTTCATTGTCCCCGTCGGCAAAAGTGCTCTCTGTATTTGAGCCATCCTTCTACTCCAGTGGGATCCAGTCAGGGCTAGAGACTGGCCAGGTACAGGGAGAATATTCACAAATATAGTTCCAGTTAAAGAACTAACAAAAAAAGGATATTCTTGTTAACCACTGTGCCACGGTATAAAGGCAACTTCGGTAGGTTTGTCAGTGCAAACGACTGACAATTCATTATGGAGAGTGTCTAGACTAGACTTCTAAAAAACAATGTCAGATTTAAACATAGTCTGTTTATCCAAACTCTCCTGTATCCCTCGTCTAATCTTACTTTGCAGCCAGGAGAAGCAGAAATATTCATTACATGCATGAGCAGTTCCCAGTGGCAGCGCGTATCGATCGCGGCTCTCCCACTCCTCGAGTTATTGATCAGTCATCGATGGGTCTGTTTCTTCCAGTGTAATGAGTGCTACGGGCCTGTGTCCTATCCCGACGCAGAGGGTGCGGCGGTAAAGGTCGTATCCAGTGAGGCTGCTGCATCTACTCAGTGTGCACAACATATTGATACGTAAAGCATGGTTTTCCACCACCAACTTTGAATATAATATAATCGGATTATCTTCAGCCTCTGGTGTTTCTCAAGGCACTTCTTTTAGCGGCTGGGATAGAGGTTTTCTTTAACCTTGATTACTGTTCAGATTAGATTGGATCGCATACTGGAGAAGCTTCGCTTTGAAACGGCTCAGCACTTTGACATTTAGTTAGTAAACTTAAATATTACAAAAAAGTTAAAGCCACACTTAACATTTCTCCCGAGGGTAAGATACAAGCAATCAATTCATCAGAGCTGTTTGCATTGGTGAATAAATACAGTACATAAGAAATCACAGAAATGCCTTAAGCTATCTGAGCCTGTTCCTACAAATGCGCTCATTTTGTTGCTGTCAAATCTCAGACCCGATTTAAACTGAACGTTTCATCCAATACAAATGAATAGGGAAGGCAGGCCCAATACTAACGTATTGGGAGGTGTATGTTATTACATCTTATAAGATGAAGTTCAGTGGACACTGGATGTGTATCCGACCCCACAACTGAATTTGAGTTAGCATTTAGATCAGAGGACACTTTTAGACACTAAAGTAAAATCTCAAAAAGTCTGTACATCCATTAACCTCTTAACCTTAAGCATTAAAAATGCTGTTATGGCCTGCTTCCGCTGGTCATTACAAATAAAATAGAATTGGGCAGGCGAGATGTGGACCTGTGTAGGGTTCCCCCTCTCATAAATCATATATCTCATAAATCTTGTCTTTTTAAAGCACCACTTAGTATAGGATTATAAAGCGGTTCACTACATCAGCTAGTTAGGGCAGCAGGGTGGGGTCTCGCTGGTGGGGGCTACCGCCCTCTACCAGCTTGCCACATAATACCCTGGCTTTTTAACGCACCTCACAAATAGGGAAACAATCAATAACAACTGACAGAACAATCTTAACCAAATCATTACAGTTGAAGCAGGTATGATAGCAATGAGAAACATGAAGATGATATTTTTGAGAATGATACTTTTAAGAATGCTATTATTGTCATTGTTATTATGGTGATGATATATATGTATAATAAATATGTGCGCTAGTAATGTATGTGTATGTATATATATGTATATCTAAAACACTATGACTACTTAAACAATAAGTAAATGAATAGAATGGTGACCAGAATGGTATTATAAGCAAAGATTAAAAAAAATAAGAGAAAACTATAAAACTAAGTAAATACACTCAGAAATCACAAACTTGTCTATTTTCGCTCTATGTTTTTCATACCTGTAAGTCTCATCAGATGTTTTTTTGACATGTAAAAGCTTCGAATTATCAATGCTGCTAATCAATAATTGTATTTTGAAATTGGGGTAGGCACTTATAAGCTTTCTTGCTTCGGCCTACTCCTTTTGAGTTATTATTTATTTTTATTGTTTTTTGTGATAATGTAAATGTAATGATGTAAATATTGTGAATAATAACTCATTGTAAATAATAGCTCAAATCAATCAAATCAATCAATAAACCTCCACCTTAACCGAGCACATTTTGTCTAGTTCGGCTTTACTCAAATCCAAATATTTCTTACAGCCTATAGGCAGTGCCTCATTTGAAAGCTAAGATGTGCAAACTGATCTAAACTGATCTTTTTCCTTGCGTTGTTGCCTTCTTGTTGTCACTTTTAAGCGGCTTCTTTTTTTGTGTGCATTTTCATACTCATTTTCATCTCGTTTTTGCGTTTTATCTTCATTTTCATCTCGTTTTTGCGTTTTATCTTCATTTTCATCTCGTTTTTTGTCACTTTTTGTTGCTCCTTTGTGGCTTCGTTTTCATCTTTGTTTCATATCAAATCTGCTCAGTTAAACCGAGATTAAGAGGTTAATGATTTCTAACCTCCAATACCTCCAAAATCATGTCTGTCTTTATCGCTTTGCTTTGAGTACAGGGGGCAAAGTGTTTAAATATGTTAGGACCCTTTAAAAGGAGCTTCAGGAGCATGTTTGGTCCTGTTTGAGTCAACATATAAACTGGATTGTAGTGCTCCTTTTATGCTACTGATTTTATAAGAATCGAAAGTATCCGATATGGCAAATGCATAAGCAAGTCAAAAGTGCTTATACTCACACTGTAGAAATGTAAAGTTAGTAGAGACAAATTTGTAGCGTTGACATTTCAGTATTGTTGTAAAATAAACGTATAAAGTTAAACATTATGGAAAAATTGTTAATCATCAGCGTCCTCTGCAAAGTTAGAGCTGCAAAAGCTTTTCTTGTTGTAAGGTCAACACTCTGTTCCTGATTAATCTTGTTGCTTGAAAGCTCATCTGTCCTTGGTTACTCCCACTCATCATGAGCACGTTGGGTATCTCTGAGTTATGCCCACACTGTTGCAACTAAATTGTTTAGTCATTAAACACTACTCTCAAGTTTGAAAGTTCCTGCATCAGGCACTTTTGCTCAGCTGCATATTGTAAAAGTAAAAGAGGACTAGGTTTGTTCTTTTCGACTCACATCCAAAAGTATGTATAAGGGAGACAGAGACAAAAAAAAGTTGATGATAGAGGATCAGATGAGTATGAAGAGGCCCTACGGTTGAGAGGTAAAACGTCAAAACGCCTCAAACAGACAACTTAAAAATCTTTTCTACAAAGGAAAACTCCAGGGGTTTAAGTAATTACACATAATGGATTCCCTCCGATACCTGGAGTTGTGTTTTGTCAGTCTGTTCTGTCAGTCCGATTTCGCCTCTGGAGTTCAAACACTATTCTCTCCTTAACTCTTCTTTGTTTTCAAAGTTTCAGGGCAAATTTTGTATTATGTTCCTTACTTTTCCAATTTTCCATACAAGTAGGAGGATTCATTTTAGTGAAAAGTATGAAATGTCGACGCTGAGTTATCCAAAAGTCTGAGGGTTAAATACTGTAGAGATATTTCAAATAATGTAAACTACTGAGCGTTTTTAATAGTATAAAAACCTGCGAGGTCGGGAATAAGATGAGTATCGCGTATTATATGGAAGAGCCATATTAGTTAAAATACTTTAATGGCAGCACTGCTTTGACCACAATAAAACTGACACCTTTGTGAAATATTCTTTTATTATAAATAAATCTTTTGTATAAAAAACTGGCATGCTTCATTTTGAACCATTTCACAACCAAAAGCTAACGGCGTTTTTTTTTTGCGTTAGCCGAACACGATGGGCTCATCTCATAATGCGGGTCGACGAACGAACGACATGAGACAAGAACCAGAAAATTTCACGACCACAATTTTTTTTAAGTACAGTTAGAATTACGACACGCATGGTTGGATCCCACTTGTTCTTTTTAAACATTTAATCTTTCAGAGTCCCCCCGCTTTCAAGTTTTCCTCAGTATAGATTTTGTTCCTTCGGAGTTAGAGCAGTCTGTAAACATCAAAACACCTTGTTCAGTGTGCGAGTCGAGTGGTGCCACCGTTGGACAGCTATAAAGCCCTCATCCCTGACGGTCTCTTCAGATGTTGTGGTTGGCGTAGCTCACGTACGTCGTCTTAGGCGGTGGCACTGCAAAACGAAAAACACAGCTAAGACTTAGAAAGGGAACAAGACTTTAAATGTATAAACGTTTTATGTGCATATGTGCAGCTGCATAACAAGTACAGATGATGTCTGGAAACTTCTGTGCGATAAAGAGCTTACACAACCATTTAATAACATAGGATGACAGATGTGTGTTTTATGTCCATAGAAAATGAAAAAGACCGTGTAATTGATTGTTTTATACATTTAAAGTGATAAATGTACAAAATCGACCACCTGGTACGCTCCTTCCAGTAGCTCAGCAACTACCGTACTTTTTTTCATAGTCTTATACTCCGGGTGACTAATATGTGATTTAAAATAAATAAATAAATAAAATTAAACTATATAATTTCACATGCCGCTAGAGGGCACTGCAGGCGAATCGACCAGTAGAAAGAAAGTTGGAGTGAGCGAGAAAGCGGAGGTTACTCTTACTGCATGAAGCAAACAAAAAAAGCTAATCACGGGCTAAAAGCTAAATGGCCACAGCTAGAGGAACGGGTTCGCAAATGAGAGCTTGAAAACGTGCTTCCGGAGAGGCTTGTCAACGGCCCAGGGAGTTGCCAAGGCGATTGTTCAGAAGTGACACCGAGTATGAAGATTTCCATGGATTTAGTGATTTGGAGCGAGATCGAGAGTTTGGTATGTTCTTTATGCTATAGTTATCTGAACTGTTTAAACAAAGTATATACTGTATATATTTAAATATATTGTCAGTTCGCAGTTATTTTTGTTTTAAATCGAGGGGGAGGGATGGGGGGAAATAGAATCGAATCGTAAATCGAGTTTTTTATTAAAAAATCACCATCATCATCATCATTTTTTTTGGGGGGGGGGGGAAATTGCCCAGCTCTTCTACTTTGTTCATTGTTTATGCTTCATGTAGCTAACCATCAGTGTGTCACGTTAGCATACCGTACGCCTATTCAGCCCGTCATTTTTTTCTTCATTAGGCAATATTCGTCTTATACTCCGGAGCGACTTATATATGTTTTTTTTATTCTTCAGTACGTATATTTTGACTGGTGCGTCTTATACTCCGGAGCGACGTATAGTCCGCAAAATACGGTAATCAAAGTCTAGTATCCTCCCACGTCGACCAATGAGATGAGCTTTTCCTGTGAACCAGCCTGTCAGGTCCAATCAGGAGGAAGGGGAGGGAGCTCGATTGTTTACTTTTGAAAATTCTGTTCCTGTTCCCCTCCTTTTGCAAACTAATAAGGGCTTTCTGGTTAAAGAGGGGAGGAATTTGATTGTTTACTTTCAAATCCACTCGATCTCTCAATTTGCAAACTTACAGACTATCACTTACAATGATATCTTTACTAACAACTGCTAGTACAACGCTGTAAAGTGCTACTGATAATTGTAAAGCAAATAAGGGTATATTTAAATCGATTCATTTATCCCTTTCTTTGGACAATGTGTACATGAATCAACATTACTGTACACACTACATCCAAGAGTGAAATGATTGAGTCACAGGGTACAATGTGTCACGATATTTGCATAATGCTGTTCATACAAGACAATAAGAAAATGGCTCTGAGCATGAAATAGGGCTGTGCATTGCTTGTGCGTGCATAACTGCTATAGGATGTTTGTATGACAGAGTCACTCATGTTCCACTGGATAAGCTCTTTTATTATGTGCATATTTGAGCAACGTTATATAAGACATGCATCGGAGGCACAAGAAACAACATCTGATTATTTCAGCCCGATGTCAGCAAGAACACTAACTTTTCACAGACACTACTACTGACAGTTTGCCGACTGTTTCCCTGGGTTTTACATAAAAAGTCTCATATGATGGCATTGTTTTTTTAACTTATACTTTTAGAGGTGGGACGCAATAAAAAATGTTAATCGAGTTAATTATTGCCTTTGTAATAAATCGCATTTGAGCCTCATTTATTTACGGTATTTTTTAGATGCTTCTTTGTATTTTCCTACATTTCAACTTATTTTCGTGGAGATGTAAAGCCTGTGTGATCATTTCAAACACAAAGACAATAGCAGTTAGATTTCTTTTGGAGAGTTTGAAAGTAAAATTGTTTTTGGCTTCACGCTGGGTTTGTCCCTAAGCCGCTAAAGTAAAGTGTAATCCATTTCCATTACATTTTTAATTGCACTAAACCTCATGTACTTAATTAATCAGAATGAATCGAAAAAAGTCCCGGCCCTAATACTTTCATCTTCCTATCAATGCTTTATTGTCTATAAAGAGTTGCCATAAAAAGTCAATTTCTTCATATTGAGATTGCAGTAATTAAATGACCTCTTCTTGGTTATCAGTTCATAAAAGACATGAACATTTTGGACAATATGGATTGGCTGCAGATGAAGCACTGAACCCACAAACTCCTTGCTGCCACTACGCACTCTGAGCTTTTGAAAATCGACAAAAGAAATACCCCACGGCTCCATGATTTCAGCAGCAATAGATGTATGGAATTTGAGAATGACACCTCCATTAGACCCTTACCCAGATGTGAAAGGACGTCTATAAGGTTTGACATCAAGCTACTTAATTGATCTAGAAGCTCTTGAACAAGAGCACGGCTCCCGGTCTGGAGAAGTGACCTCAGCACATGATATAAAGGCTGAACACTTTCTCTCTCACTATGCCTCTCCTTTGACCTGGTTGAATCTTTGTTCTCAGTCTGATCCTAAAAGGGGTGCTGAGAGACGTCACCCAGAGCCGCTGCTGTGCATTCAAACTGCTTACTCTCACATCACACTTCAAAGACCCGTTCAGCATCGTCAGCCAAAAAGTTAAAACAACATCCCCTTTATTTGTCAAAGATGTGCTGACTGATCTCAGATCTGCTAACAAGCACAGCCTCCATCACTGTAGTTCTGTAAACGCTGACGTTTCTTTTATCTGTTCAATCATCGCGACCTCAGAGATGATACTTTGTAAAAGGCAGCAACTTGGAAAGAACATCTGCACTGATTTAAAGAGTCACTTTGTAGCTTTTCTTGTTAGTTTTGGTGGTATATATTTGAAAGTCATTGGTGCATCACAGAAAACATTACATCAAGCTGTTCATTGCTTCACATATTGCGTAGCACAGCTGTTTAAGTGTTGCAGAAAATCAACCTTATGGTAATTACAGGCATGCTGTACTTAAACCCGCTTGAACAAGCAGTTCATTTAATAGAGGGCAGTCTTTATGCTGTATCTGATATTGTCTGTATCAGTCAAGAAGATGTTTACTGTTGTTATTGCAGTAGTCCTGTTGCAGCAAAGTGGTGACAATGAATGTGGCGCTGGGGCGTGTACGTGTCGCTGTGGCGCTCAACTTTTAGTGTGGTCAGAATTCGGACTAATTTTACTGCCTGCCCCGTATCATGATGAAGAGATAAAGAGTGTTATTCACTTCCCTGGGAAAGTTTTATTTGTGGATGTTCTATGGCAGTGGTTCTCAAACTGTAATGAATGATATGAGGCTCTTTCAAACCATGTCTTTCTATGTTTTAGTCCATTCTATACATTTTACTTAGTCTAAATTAATCACCAAAACATATCTGGCAAGATGAGATTTTAATCATAGCTTTAGTCAGCATGAGCTTCCATGTCTTTTCAAAGTGTTAGTTTAGTTTTAGCCAGTAAAAATATAACCAGGACAAATGAGTCGACAAAATGAACACTGCTGTGCTCTGTGGCAAAGCACTCACCACTGGCTTCCACGGCTTCACACTCCTTCAGCTCGGTTTTCACCTCCCCGTTGGGCCGCTCAGCCGTAGCCAGGTGGGACAGTTTGCTGGTCATGGTTGCCGCGGTGACGATGGCCTTGAAGCTGCGTTTGCGCTTGGGCACGTTTTGCTCGGGGTGGAAGATGATGATGTAGACTTTGTGGATGTAGAGCATTCCCAGAGACACGGAGGCGCTGAGGCTGAGCGAGATGGTCAGGGTGGCCGTCTGAATGTACATCTGAGAGAGAAAGAGAGAGAGGGGACAGGCAGTTAGCAGGAAATCAATAACAATATGGCCAGCCCTATATTAGTGGGCAGCACCGTAGGAGAAAAATGGGGTATTTAATCCTCTATTGTGTACATACGTATATCACACAGTATACAGTGTGAACAATGCCTTTTTGCATCTACTGTAAATGGTGGATTGAGCGTAACACGGTTTCGGTTCTTTGCATGCGCGTTCACAACATTCTAGAATGTCACATATTTTCAGTTTGAGCAGGGGCCTAAACACCTCCAACACCTCAATGGGAGAGACACAGTTTTGGAAAGAAATCTCCAAATATTCATTATTTGGAAGTGATTGGATTCACAAACCTGCCCCATTCATCTCATGACTGAAAGTCCTTTCATCTGACCAACATTAGGCACATCATTTTGAATATTGTCATCATATGTGGACACCTTTATGAGTCAGTCATGTGATCTTAGTTCATATGTGCTGAGAGACAAGACGTTGACATTTGTGACAGTTTTTGTTTCACGTGGACAGGTCCAGCCAATACAGAGATACAATACTGACAAGTTGAAAATTAAGCATTTGGATGGTTACCATAGTTACTGTACCACAATAGAAGCTACCCACTAGCTCAATTTGAAATGACAGGCTGTTTAGAATGCTCTGATGTCATGTGAGTGCTAAATGTCTTTCGTTTTCTCACATTATCATTGCATATCCTCGAAAATCACTTCCTTCAAAATAATTTGATAAGAGATTCCGAATTGGCCAGAGTATACCTTTATGTTGTCAGTAATCATGACGCAAGATTAGTGCATTGTTTGACCGTGCAAAAAACAATAATAATGACCTTGTAGTGACCCAGCGACTCTATGAGTGGTCAGCATGGCGCCTTTACTTTCTATCACAGTTGTCTCTAGCACGCTCCAGGTTGGATTCATGTGACATCACAACATTCTAAAGAACCTCCAATAGTTTAAAATTGAGGTGGAAGGCAGGTGAAAATTCCTTGACGGTAACCATGGTAACTGTCAAATTGCAGACTTCTAGTCTTAATTCTTAGTTTATTGCTAATTTCTCTGTAATTCCTGGGCCAATTAACGTGAAACAAAAACAAAGTTGTCACAAAGTTGAAAGTCATCTCTTCCAGCACATATGAGCTAATTATTTCCTCATAAAAGTGTCCAAAAGTGGTGACAATATTCAAAAACATGAGCGTGATGCTAGTCAGATGAAAGAAAGGACTTTCAGCCGTTAAAATAATATGGCAGGTTTGTGAATCCAGTCACTGTCAATCAGGGAAACATTTGGATATTTTCCTTTTGGAAATTTCTTTCAAAAACTGTTCCTCTCCCATAGAGTTCCTCTTATGAATAAATTTAAAGAGCTTAAGGCAGACAAATACGCTATCTTACTCCAGGTGGACAACAGATGAACATCAAAAGGTGTTCAGAAGAAATCAGCAGGCATCAGAAGGTACCAGAAGGTTACGTGTTCTCAGAAGGCTCTTTTATTGGAGATAGATGTTACAAGTTGCTTGTTCAGTTGCTTGGAAAAGTCTAACTAAAACTCCGCTCTCCCAAGTATTTCTCTAACTGTTAACTCCGCCCACTCAATGCACATCACATGCATTTCAGCATACAAAGACAAAGGGAGAAACCTGAAACCTTCTCAATGCTCATCCTCTACATCAAAGCACATTCTTTTAGCTTAGATAGCATCTGGAGACCTTGTGCTGCAACAGATAACACTTCTTATGACCATCTAAAGCAGGATGTTCTCTGCTCCCCCCTCGAGTTCAAATGACCTTTGACCTCTCCGGCGTCACTAGTTTAAAGGAAGAATTTAAGCCTTACATACAAGCTAGCATACAATTTATAAGGGGTATCTAAACATACATTTTAAAACTCGACAATTCCCCTCTTGAACACATTTTTATGTGTTCACCAAAAGAAAATGTCACTAAAGTTTAATACATGCAAAACTAAAAACTAAATCCTAACATACTAAAAACTAAAAATTCAAAACTTTATTCCTACTCATTTATGTATCCACCTTCCACTTGCATCAACATATACCTCACAAACGAGTTATTTGTTAGTCCTATTTTTTGCTTTTATGTCGCTTTTATGCAAGATCACTTTAGTTTAGTTTAATTATTTTATTTATTGGTTTTAGCAGTTAACCTACTTAAAGGGATTGAGCTAAAGCCAAAGGCTTATATGCTAAGTCAGTTAACAATTCAGTATGGCAAAATCAAAACTAACAATTTTAATTATAATTTTTGGTTTATCAGTTCAACTTAATTCAAACTAATCCATGGCCTGCTTAGAAGCCTGGAATGAGAAGAAATATATTGCGATGTCGGTGGTTGACGTTGGAAGGTGAGCACACACACAACATTCAGTATTACTAGCAAGATGAGCTCCGCAGTTCACATCTTCATAACATATTAGCTTGGTAATGAGGAACTCTCTCTCTCTCCTCTCTCGATGTAACGTTTATGTCGAACTTCAGAATCTACATTTAACCAGTCTTCAAACAGTAATAAAGAAAACACAATTACGATAAACAAAATTGAAAAAAACACATATCACTACTCAAGGTGAGCATCCCATTTTTCGTAAACTAACTTTTTGATTTGTCCATGGTGACGTTGACTTCTTCTGGTCACGTGCAAGTGTGTATGATGTGACCACGATCGTCTATATGCCTAGAGCAGAGGTTATCAACACATGCTCTTCAGTCGTTCTAACAGTGTTTTATGTACTTGAATGGTTGCTTCCTCTTGAATTATGATATCTTCAGTTCACCCGGTAGGTTAGGTGAATCCAGGGAGATTTTATGAGACCTTCACAGCAGTGGGCCTCGTCCACAGCATGTGATTTGGACTCTCCCCTCTTTCTGCCCTTGAAGCCTCAGGGGTAGAATCGGATGACTGGTGGTGTCCGTCATCAGTGTTAGATGTTAGAACGGCCATCTTCTTTGTCTTCCATGTTGATTGAAGATTCAGATATGGCTCCGTCTGGTACGGTTGGGTCCAGTTGTCAACGTTTATGCATTTTAACATAAACCCAAGATTCTGGAGAAATGTCCATGTTCGTGTCAGGTCTGTTGTTACGGTTTGCTGCTTCTTTGATTGCCTTATCAGCTGCATGATTGCCCAGAGACACAGAGTCTCCGCCTTTGGTATGGGCTTTGCATTTCATGTTGGCTAGTTTCTTTGGCAATTGAACCGCGTCAATAAGTTGTCTGACCAGTGTTTCATGCTTTATAGGAAGTCCCGTTGTTAGCTTGGAACCATTTCTGATCCAGTCAGCAATAGATATTGTGACCGTCTTGAAAGCATAAACTGAGCCAGTATGGATATTTGCTTCGCAGCCTTCCAGAAGCTGTAAGGCGTGCAGTACTGTCATTTGCGTCGATTCTTCTTGTATTTGTTTTGCCTCCAGTATTTCATGCTGTTGTGTTGACAGTTGTTTGACTACAGCATGTGACGAAATGACATGTCCTTCTTTCGCTCTGTACGAGCAGCCATTACAGGATAAAGTCATTTCTGGATTGGGCAGTGGAGTTGTCTTCAGATCGGCTTTGATATACAGTTCACTTTTGGCTTTTTCTTCACACGTATGATGTTCAAATTGTCCATGATTCATATGTATAATTAACTGATGATTCTGCACAAGATGTGAGGTTTTCTCTGTCGTCTTGGTCAAAGCTGCCAAGTAGCGTGCACATCCAGATTGTGCCTTTTCGTGGAAGTCAAGTTTGCAAGAATTATGTTTCAGCACCTTTCTGGTTCCATACTGCTTTACTTGGTCTCGTGTGAAGAACTGGGACATTCTATTGTTAATTGCGTTTGTTATTATTATGATTATATATAAAATAATATTTAGATCCGCCATGCTTAGTCAAGGGGATTATATAGGTCTTAGTTAATCAATATTTTCTGTATTTATTTAGTTATTAGATTTATCATCTAAATCACTAATAGTTATGAATAATAATATTTATATTGCTTCATGCATTTATTTATTCTTTTATCTACTAAGGCGCTCTGTATTATCGTTACTTTTAATCCTCCTACTCCTACTTCTCCTCCGTCATGCTGCTCTTTGCAGCACCCCGGGGGAGGGAGAAGTCGCACCATGGGAGAAGGGAAAGGGAGGGGTTGACCGCGGCGTAGCCGGTCGCTAGGGGGTTAAACAAGACGAGAGGCAACTCCGTCTCCTCGCCTGATTTTAATATGTATATATATATATATTTTCTAGTGGACGTCCAACTATATATAAAAAGATATGCAGCTGTGTGAATTAGTACAGCCTGCGTTTATATTTTCCATTAATCTTTTAATCGTACGATGGAAAAGAAATAATGTTATTCAAAACCCGCACGTGTATCTGGCCATCTCTTAATTAATTAATCTTTATTCCTTTGTCTTTTTCTCCCGTGTGCAAAGAACTGTCCCTATGGCGTTTAAGAAACATCACGGATCCCCTAAAAGCGTTCTATTTACAGCGTATTATTTACATAGCGTTTCCTGTTTCTATTGTTTTAATTTTTTTATTTGCGAATTTTACATAATGTCCCAGTCCATCAAATTACATTTAATTTAATTTTAGACCAATCTTAGGCAGTTTAGAAAAGGTTGCCTTGCCGCTTTTTTTTGTATATACTCTTGAAATCTTCTGGACTCGAACTGTATGGAGACTTTTCGGATGTTTTTTTCTTTCTTTCTGAGGTTTGTCACGTGCTGTTTTTCCTCCTTTTCTGTTTTCCTCCACACGTGCTCTTGTTGCTTTGGCGCTGTTGGTCTCCTGCTGCGCGCATGCGCGGTCTGCTGTTTCCCTGCTGCGCGTGCTTGGTGCTGCTTCCGTTGTCCTCCTGCTGCTGTTTTGGAGCGTTTGATGAAAAAAGCAGTTCTTCAGCTCTCAGTGTTCTTTGCGTTTCCAAACAAAAACTTGGGTCGCCTTCGAGGTCTGCCTTGCGCCTTGATCACGTCGGACGGGCACCAAATTATGAATAAATTTAAAGAGCTTAAGGCAGACAAATACGCTATCTTACTCCAGGTGTTGTTGTACAAAACAGATGAACATCAAAAGGTGTTCAGAAGAAATCAGCAGGCATCAGAAGGTACCAGAAGGTTACGTGTTCTCAGAAGGCTCTTTTATTGGAGATAGATGTTACAAGTTGCTTGTTCAGTTGCTTGGAAAAGTCTAACTAAAACTCCGCTCTCCCAAGTATTTCTCTAACTGTTAACTCCGCCCACTCAATGCACATCACATGCATTTCAGCATACAAAGACAAAGGGAGAAACCTGAAACCTTCTCAATGCTCATCCTCTACATCAAAGCACATTCTTTTAGCTTAGATAGCATCTGGAGACCTTGTGCTGCAACAGATAACACTTCTTATGACCATCTAAAGCAGGATGTTCTCTGCTCCCCCCTCGAGTTCAAATGACCTTTGACCTCTCCGGCGTCACTAGTTTAAAGGAAGAATTTAAGCCTTACATACAAGCTAGCATACAATTTATAAGGGGTATCTAAACATACATTTTAAAACTCGACACTCTCTTCATATGTTTGAAGCAGTTGAGGGGGGAAACAAAGGGGAGAAAAATCTAAACTTTCTCCAATTATTCAAAAACTACTTTAACAAATGCTGAATTATGAATATAGTTTTCTTCTAAATAAAGATACAAAGACATGGAGAGGAGCAAAGTGGTTCAATGGTCCATAAAGACATAAATAACGGAGAATGCTAGCATCACGCTACATGCTAGCGCTAGCTACGACTGCCGTTTTTTCGCTTCTTCTGAACAATCTGCTCTGAAAAAAACATCCATATTGACCCGATTTACACTTGACTTTATTTGTATGTGATAAATAACTTTATATTCCGCCAAATGGCTAAAAAAAAGTGAAAAATTGTGTTTCCCAAAAGATACTTCCTTCCCCCTCGGCGAGGCCAAACCACCTTCTCACCAGAAACCTACAAAACAATTGATTCCAGAGCGCTGTAGAGACCACTGTAATTGAAATTAAAGACGCCATTCTGACCATTCATACAGCCGCTGGGTCACTACAGGTCAAATATGCACAAATATATATATACTGTATAAAAAGTTGCATAACGCACCTTTAATCACAGATAAGCTGACCGGACAATGTGGACAAAAGTGTGCAATAAAAGAAAGGAAAGGTCTACAAACTGTCTGTGAGTTTGTGTGTGAGAGAAGAGGTCTTTTTTTTTTTTATCTAATGTCAACCAATCTCAGCAAGCCCGGAGCTAGATTATTTGCTTTGGCTTCCTCTCAAGTGAAAAAGTTATAGTTTCAAAGACTTTCAGACATATTTCCCAAGTACGAATCACTTTTTCTTACCGCAAAACAAACAGATGTTGAGCTCCGACAAACCATTTTCTCTCCATGCCCACTAAGTTGTCTTTCGCCACACACACACACAGACACACACACACACACACACACACACACACACACACACACACACACACACACACACACACACACACACACACACACACACACACACACACACACACACACACACACACACACACACACACACACATGCTGCAGTTAACCAGGCAGAGCAACTACTTCCTGCCTCGGTCCCCTAGCATCTGTCACCCGGCACCTGTGCACGCTCCTCCCCAGCATGCGCCACTGCCTGCATACCCCGGTCGCCATGACAACACCCGCCCCGTAAAAGACAGAAACAGACACTAATGGCCGCCGTGCTGAGCGGCGGCGGGGAATCCTCCGCGGGGCCCCTCCAGTCGACAGGAAAAGGATGTCGGGAAAACAGACAGACCTGCACGCAATGCTCCGAGGGATCTGTGAAAATGAACAAGGGGCTAAAGGAGCGTGAAGCCGCGGGGAAACAGGTGCCCAAGTGATTTATGTGTTCCCTACAGCACCAAAAAAAACTAAGTAAAAAAAATAAATAGAAAAACGCAACATGTTGGCCTCAAAATATGCTTGTGCTATGTTGGTACCCTGTGTCCACTTTTCCTTTCAGGCATATAGACTATCAAACATGTCTGCACATAAACATAAATAATCAATATTACATTATTTTCATGAGCAAAATGACTTCAACGTTATATCTGGACACTGACCTTTGCTCACTCTGGCCATAAAGTTCTATTTAAATTTGTATTTTCTGTTTTTTTTTGTCTCCTAAATGCATGAGGCTTATCTGAAGCTTTTCTGTAGAACATTTTGACAGGAGTGGCCAAAGGTCTGTTTTGCACTGGATCAATCACCGACTGCAGCCACTGGCACAGGGCACATCTCATGGGTAGAACAAAGAACGGACACAATTAATTTCCAATAAATTCTGAGGGGAAATTGAACACCAGCTGACACTGAAAAGCAAATGGCTTCTACAAATGGGTAATGCAGTCTGAAGGTTTTGCTGTGATCTTCACAGTCGCTTGACCTAAATCTACCAGGGCCGAGACCGTGAAAAAGCTTTTGGCTCCTGAAATGGCTTGCCATTGGCTTCAACTGGGCTTTTTGTTGGCTTTTTGTTGGCTTCAACTGGCTTTTTGTTGGCTTTTTGTTGGTTTCAACTGGCTTTTTGGCGGAAGGCCAGTCCAAGAGCTTCCCCTTTCGCTGTCAAGTGACACTACACTGGAGAATATGGTGCTTTGAAAAAATTATGCGTGTGATGTCATTACAGAGCAAAGTCTGCATAACCAATGATTCAAGCTGACAGTTTAACTTTTGAGCTCACATTAAATAACATGTTCATTGTAAGGGCTTCTTGTAACCAGAGCGTTAGCAGACTGAAACCCGCAGGTGCACATGGTTGTGCTTGAGCAGGACATTTCACCCATTGCCTCCAGTGTCTACACTGGTCATCAATGAATGAAAGTGTGGCCTGTGAATGGGTTTGTGGTTCCTAGATGTAATGCAGTGGTTCCCAAAGTCTGGGTCGGGACCCCTTGGCTCGCGGGACACGGAGGTGGGGATGATTTCAAGACAATATTTTTTTAATTCATAACATTGAGTTTGATGTATTTTTGCTTGACAGTATATTTTAGTGAAATTGAGCAGTGACACTTGACAGCCGAGTTTGTTCCCGTTGTCACACAAACCTCGCAATCACTGCCCAGGCTTAATTTTCGTTATTAACTGATAACATATCCTTGTTGATAGTGCAGGCTGTTCAAAGCGCCACCACATACTCCATAAGCCTGTGTAGTGTCGCTTAAGCGAAAGGGGGGGGGGGCTCTTGGACTGGCCTTCTCCCAAAAAGCCAGTTGAAGCCAATGACAAGCCAGTTCAGGAGCCAAAAGCCAATTTTCGGCCTCACCCTCTCTCCCTAAATATCATTGAGGATCTGTATAAACTTCCAGTGTGCATGCAAGACTACCAAGAAATCTCTCAGGCCAGGAAGAGTTTAGTAAGGAAGAAAGGGCAAAAATCCCTGTGAAGTGAAAGACCCTTGGCTGCCCAGAAAGGAGCTTAAAGCTCAGTTACTTGGGGAGCTAGGAGGTTCTTTCTTACCCCTCTGTATGTCACAGGTCAGTCATCACTTGTAATTTGTCCCCTTGCAGGATTGCAGGTGTTGTATTGAGACCTTCATTGACAGACTTGGTCTGGAGGTCTGTTTGACGTGTGAAAAGCCGATCATCTGTTTTTAGTCTCGGATCGATAAGACAGTGACAGCCTCAGTGGACAAACGCTAATGGCAGTTTACAAACCTGCCGACCTCATGGGAATCCCTCATCAATATGTTATTTGCATACTAAATGTAGGCAAATAAGTTATTGAAAACATATATCAAAGCCACTACTACTACAGTCTGTATTTACAAAGCAACAGAACTATGGGCAAGTATTATTAACTTGTAATATTTAGTAGTAGTAGTGGTAGTTTTGTAGAAGTAGTAGTAAATAAACATTTAATACAGACATTAAACAACATTATTTTTTTGTTTCTCATTCACTAAATCAAATAATACAAGACTCCTTTTGTTGTCTTTGGAGCTGTCTCATTACAGAAGCAGCTTATTGTGATTCTGGGAGAGCACTTGTCCCGGGATAATTGGGGGTGTCAGCAGGTGTTGTAGGTCACACATCAATCAGAAGGGGGCGCTACCCTGAGGGACGTTTGCAATGGCAGCTCTGAGTGAGTCCTGGACCACTGCCAGACACAAGCGCTTCAAAAGAGACTGATTACCACATCACAGCCTCGCCAAGTCTGTGGGAATTCAGATGCTATTTTAGGCTTTACTACCAACAAGAAAAGAATCCTAATACACTGGCTATTAGGTATTAGTTAGTTTTGTTTTTAAACTGTTTTGTTCTGCTTGTACAATACTGTATGATTGGTGGAATTCTTGACTGCAAAGCTCTACATTGCTCACCAGCCAGATCAGCTTCTTTCTGATCAAAAGACAGTGGGTCTGGGCCATAGATTTATACAAGAGATAACTGGTTATCCATTCAGCCCCATTCATAGTAATGATCCTTTGTGGCCTGTGAAATTAACATGGCTGCTGCGTCTCCTCCTACAAAGCCTGTTCCGTAAAAGGGCAAAAAGGCTCACTAAGCAAGTGTCACCCTGTGCATCTTTGTAGGCTGCTGGGTTTAATGTCTGGCTAGCTCAGGGCTAGCTTAGCTGTGGAGTACTGTGCCACTGTGATCTGAGCTATTTCACGTAAACTTCAGTTTTGTCAGTTTTGTCAATGTTGACAATACATGTTCTGATACCCTCACCTGTTTAATAGCTAACTATGACATGTTGGTATCCTTAAGTTGAGCACACAGATTGCTTAAAGAGGGCCTTGACACTTCACTGTGGTATCTGCTGGAATTCTCTTGCAGCGCTTTGTTTTTCTTTAGAGATACCGCTGTCTGTGCAGCGCCTGGGTTATCGCCCTGTAACTTGTAATGTTTATACTGATTGTATAAATATGTGCTGCCCGTGTCCTCGAGCAGAACGCTCTTTGCCTATGGTTGGTGATGATGCTTTCTCCCTGTGCACAGGAAAATAAATGACCACTTGATTCAGATTTGAACACTCTCGATTGATTATTTGTAAGACTATTAATACATAAAAATTTCACAACAGATGTTTGGCCTAGGCCTGACATCAACAAATAAGTTGTAGTCATTTTGTTCAAATAGTGGCCTCCATTCTTGATGCTGTGATATTGCTAGCTCTTGTAGCTTATACTAATTGTTCTAACATCTGATAGGCAATCAAACACATGGTTACATTAATTCAGAGAAGTCTTTTAGGAATGCGCTTGGTCTGGTTTCTCTGTTTTGTGGGAAAATTGCCCCAAACCCTTCTCCCGCCATGTTTGAATTGGCTACTAGTCATATGTCCCGCCTCCATTTGAAGGTTCTTTTGCCCAGCTTCGTGTCCGAACTATTCTCCTGTTTAGGATAAATAGAGGAGAGTATAGGCCAGGCTACTACTGCTCCCTGAAAGTAGTCAAACAAGTCTATAGTGTGTTAAAAATGTGATCGTAATGTAAGGAATGAGTTTAGACCACATCTTACAGTTTAAACTTGCTCCATCTTTCGAGCACAGGGCCTCTAAATCGAATAGTGTGAATTTGCAAACTTTAATCTGTCTTATTTTTCCCTTAAAACCTAAAAGGATTACACATAACCTTGTGAATGAGTTCTTGAGACACCCAGCTACATCTAAATTTGGGATCTGTCGAGCAGTAGCTGATGGGGCGGTCCTGGGGAGGTGTTTCAGATGAGAGGGAGAGGGACACTGGCTCCATACAAACTAACCAGGTTCAAATTCATCTGTATTCAGTCTCTCCGTCTCCTCTGTCTCCCCTTAACTACTGCAACTCCACAGAGACCGGCTCCTCTAACCCAGGCACTTTATCAACGTAATGTAATCGCTGCACTGTCATTACATTGTTATCAACATCCACAAATGGGTTTATAATGTGAATTTGTGCAGATTATGGTATTTATTAGAAGATCATCTGATGTATTTATTGCACATTATTCATCCTCTAAGACCCACAGCCATTTCCCTATCTCTGTTATGTTATGCCTTATAAAGTAATCTATCTAATGTATTGTCTCTTGCTTCATATTTCCACATTATAATTTTTATCATCATATTTACTTTTTCTTGGGATAACAATTGAGCCCCGTACTATACTTCACATTTGGATCAATAATTTACATTTTGTTGGTTAGAAAAGTGAGTCTTTTTCTTAAAGCGGCTACTCCTGTCGGTTTGGGGCTTTGCTCTTGTGCAAAAGCGGCATAAATAAACAAGACATGTCTATATTTATTAGTATAGAGGTCTGTTGACTGCTGTAGATATGCCAGCTGGCCATCTTTGACAGTGGGTTTTACAGTGTACTGTAATATGAAAAGACTCATTTCAGGCTGCCTTACCAAGACCATGGGAATACTCGCGTCTCTCACTGCTTCCTGATATACCTAATCAGGCCGGGCTGTGTTTGTGGCCTCAGCGCTCCACTAGTCAGCACAGTGGGTGTATCGGCCGTGTTTCTTATGGAGTTAGGACAGATATTTCACTGGGGAGATGAGGGACTGGCTCTCTCAGTTTTCTTTTTTGTAACCACCATCATCATACAACCGTTCGTAGGTACAGACGGCGACGCGTCATGTGAGGTGGCATGGCCTAGCTGAGGGGGAAGAAAACCTCTCATGGGAAACGCAACTTTTCCCTCTTTTTAGTTGTTTTCTGACGGACTATAAACATATTTACCACAAACCAAGTGGCACCTTTTGCCTACCAGTGCAGAAGGAAAGACAAAGAGGAGCAACATGTCCAGAGAGCCCTCTCAGACTGCGGCTATCCTAACTGGTCTTTCACTAAAGCACAAAGGGCAGGAAGACCCAAAGAGCAGGACAGAGAGGCTACAGAGCCCAGAAGAAAGGGAGTTGCAGTGCTGTATGTAGCCGGGGTATCAGAGAAACTTCAGAGAATCTTCAGACAGCACAGGATTCCAGTGTACCATAAACCGGTGAACACACTGAGATAAAAATTAGTCCATCCCAAAGACAAAACTCCGAGCCACAAACAAAGCAATGTGGTTTATTCTATTCGATGCAAAGAAGAAGAATGCAAAGAACACTATATTGGAGAAACAAAACAAGTTTTACTGAAGAGACTTTAACAACACCGAAGAGAAAGCACAAGCGGCCCCCAGTCGGCGGTGCACCTCCACCTCAAAGCCTCCAACCATTCCTTTGAGGACGGGGAAGTCAACATTTTAGCTAAAGAAGAACATTGGTTTGAAAGATCTCTCGTCACTATACTCCAATCGGCATCCGCGCAGTGATATCTTCATTTTACTGTGCGGATGCCGAATTACTCCTGGTATTATTACGCCTTACAATATAGTTCCCCTTTTTATCCGCTTAGAAAATCCACATTGTTTAATTTTGCGTAATTATACTTTATAGTGTAACACTTCACGTAACCATATTTAAATAGGGAAAACGTTGAAGAGTTTGGTAGCTTCTATCTTCACCTCGTTTGGAGATATAGAGGAGAGGAGAGAGGCTAAATGCTAACACCGTCTGTGCTGTGTTTACGTTACAGAAGGCACACGTGGAGACCAGACAGGAACAAATGAACTTGTCAAAGCTAAGGTAAGAACATATCTCAGTATGTAAAAACGGTGGCCTATTCCTTTAAAGCGCATATGACACATTAGACACAATTTTTGCCAAAAACACAGTTAACACAATTATATTTAAGATTTTGCTAAAGATTATTCCCAGTTTTCTTTAGTTTGACCATTTTTGTGATGTTTATGTTTTCACTTCCTTATTGGACACCGACAGGAAGTGACATCGAAGAAGGTAAACAATTTTAAACTGTTGCCGTGCAACCATGTTAAGTCAATGGGAAATGAATGAGTCAAACTGCTATGGAATGTTACCTTCTTTATGTCACTTCCTGTCAGCAGCTTAAAAAGTCAAATGAAAATAACTTTTCTGCCAAACATTTCTTCATTAAAATTGCTGCTTCACTGAAAAAAATGATAACTATGCAACTGGTGAACTTGCAACTGATGTAATCCATCTAAATAAGTCAAATTTTCAAGAGCATTAAAATCTGTCATATGCACTTTAAAGCATGAACGTTTACCCTAGTTGACCAAATTTTGAGCAGAATGTTTACTGCTCAAATAAACTAATAAACTAAAACTAAACTAAAACTAAAAATCTGCTCATTGTTTTTGACGTAGGACCTTCAGGATGCTCAACATACCCCTGATGAAGACAGTGTCTGCTCAGTCACCTGAATGCCATTCCCCGAGTTTGACTGCGGATTGAACTCCATTTTGCCAGGAGGAAGTGACAGTACTATCCATGTAATCACCATGTCGCCATTTGCACATCAATTATGCACAAATGTATGGGAGTATGAATTATGTATTGTACCTTTCTACTCCTCAGGGGCTTTTTCTTTTTCTTTTTCAAATTCAGATGTAGTTAACAGTGCACAATATGAACTTATCCAGGGGCATTACCATTTGAGGAAGACTGCAACATGAACTGCTTAACGAATTCAAGCCAAAAACTTCACAGTCCCTATAGAGCTACAGAGGCCCACACTAAATGGACTTTTTAATTGCAACCATTCAGATTGCGACTTCAATTAGAACTCGAATCGCGCCCATATGAGTTCTCCTCCGGTCTGTGTATATAACCGAACCCATTTTCCTCTCAATGGCACTGCGTCTTTACCGCGCCAAGAGCTCCGCCGCCGCATCCACATAAAGTTGAGTCGTATAATGCTCGATATCGGGCCCCGGGAACGCAATTTCTCTCAATTTCATCATTTTATTCCCCCGACGAACTGTGAAGGTGAAAACTCTGCCATTTTGTCAACAGCCACTCCAGTTACTGCTATATCCGTACATTTCTGAGGCACAAGAACAGAAAGGCACGCAAAAGTAGATAAATAATGATTGAGGGGCGACCTGACGTGGGCCAAGTGTGGGCCAATACCCGGGGCTATTTTTATATTAAAGTGGCTGAGTGATAGATAGAAGGTGTACACAAATGGGACTATATTAAAGTACAGAGTGATATATCTTATTTCAAAGTGACAGTAGATGACAGGAATGAATGACCCATATTCACATCAGGGGATCCTAACCTCTTAACCTCCACCTGAAGCGAGCACTTTATCTCCAGTTCGGCATTACCCAGATCTAAAAGCTTTTAAGAAAAAAAGGCGTCAAAATAGCAAGGATGGAATGCAACAAAAGAGTGACAAAAAACATGCTGGAAAAGCAAAAATAACACAATTTTAAAAAGCGGCAAAAACACGACTAAAGAGTGAAGAACAAGCCACATAGAAGCCACAAAAGAGTGACAAAAAGCATGGTGAAAATGTGGCGAAAATGTGACGAGAACAACGAAAATGCAACAAAAAAGCCTCAAAAAACTCACAAAAACACGACAAAAAAAAACTACGAAAACACGACAACAAAAAAGCGATAGAAAAGAGACAAAAACATGACAAAAACGCTTCAAATATTTGATAAAAACGTGACGAAAACGTGGTGAAAACGCGACAAAAACGTTACGATCAGTTTTGCAGGTCTTAGCTTTCAAATATCAACATGACAGCCCCCATGGGAAAGCTTGTCTGCAAAACAAGTACAATGAAAAAAGTTCATTTTGAAAGGAAAAATACATTTATCTGGACAAATGCACCAGTTTAAACCAGTATGTAGCTATCATAGCTAGATGTTACTTTTAATGCCATTTTAGATGTAAAATTCTAACAAATTCTTTTGAATGGAGTAAATTATTATGATTTGGGGGGCCCCCGAGAGATTTTCCGATCAAAAGGGGGCCGCGATGTCCCGGACTTTGGGAATGGCTGCTCTACTGCATGGAATACATTTTAGAGTTGGCTCTCAAATACCTAGCTTAACTGTATAAAAATGGCTTAACCGGTTTAAATGTATGGGTTTAGTTTATTTTGGATATCGTATTGTGTTTTTTGAGGGGATTTAACAATTTAAGAGGGGGTATTATGCTTTCACATAGCACCAGTCTATAGCATACTACAATGATGACGTAACCTTCTGTTGGTCTGTATATGCAGTAAATTAAAATAACTGCCTTGAATAAAATTGCTCTCTCAAAATGGCTGTACTGAACGTCTTGAAATAGGCCTGTCTCTTTAAGAAGCTTTCCGACACGCCCCCTTCAGCACACTGCTGTGGCATCTAAACAACAACACTGTGCGGGGATGGGGCTCTGCTGAGCTGAGGAGCAGTGGTTGGTGGCTTGGCTGGTGACAAAAGGTCCAGAGGCGTCTCCAGGAGGTGGGGGCGTTCCTAGGAGGTCTGAGGCATAGCTACACCTAAAATGGCTGCCGTCTAAGTTTTTACTGATCACTCAAAATATGTGAATGAGCCAAGGCAACACTCCAGGCATGTGTTTAATGAGGGAATGACATAATAACATGATATAAAGCTTGAAAAAGTCGATTTTACATAATACCCCCCTTTAATAAATCAGGCAATAAGTAAATAATGACATATCCTTGATAATGTCAGATCATGTTAAGTAGAAGAGTGGAAAATGTGCTGTTTGTAGGTGCTCCTTATGTGGAGATGTTGGTGACACAATGTGCGCTTTATCGCTTGCCTGCTTCACATTCGGTGGCCTGCTTTACTCAGCCCATTTGGGAACGACTCCCTCGGCTGACCACCTGTGAAATGGCGGCTTGGCAGAGCTATCGAGTCCATATGGTCCACATTTTATAGATAAAGAACGCCGTAAAAAATGTAAATCTGACAGTCAGGAGACAGTTGTGATCCGTCTTCTGATCAGATAATGAGAGGATTAATCACGCTGACTGTAATGCTTCAAGCTGCTCCATAAAAGAAAATGATCTCTCCGGTACACTTTTCCCCACGTGTTTGGTACAAGTATACAGTATGTATACCGTACTTCCATTGACCTAATCTGCTTTATCAAAATGAGCAAAATGGATCAGTTTCCTTCCCACAAAACACAACCATACTATCTTTCTATTCCATGTCATATTTTCTTTAGACAGCAATGATTACTGTAGATTAGTCATTTAGTCAAACATTTTATTGCGTTTTCAATAGATTTGTTTGTGTTGTGGTTTACTTATTCATGTGTTTATTTACTCGGAGAAAATGCAAGTGGGTGAACACACTCCTGCATGTAAATGAGCCGCACAGAGGACCATTTGATTGAGGATATTTTTGAACAAGTAATTCTCATCAAAATTACAAAAAATGTAAACTGTTTTTTTTTTTTTTTTAACAATACAGCGTTATCTTTTGTAATAGACTCGTGAATGGAGGTTATCGATAGCTAACTTAGTGTTTGTGCACACAATGCACCTCTTCGAATTAGCTTATGATCAGGTCAGTTAGGTAAAGCTCTAAGCCACAGCCTGAAGCAAAGCTGCCTTAGGAGAAACACTGCTGTGGGAAGTACGGTACACTGAGCGCTATCCTCTAGTTCTACTTACTGCAGACTTAAAAAAAAAATTATGATACAATATTTCTTTTATCTGAAGTCTGTTCATAACTATTCACATGGTGTCCCTGTCCTACTCCCCCTTGGGAGTGCCCCGTTCTCCAGCGGGCTTGGCCCGTCTGCTGAGGGACCCCCATCGGCCCTGGGTCTCTATAGCCTGTCCGTCCATGGGAGTGGATCTCTCATTCTGTGGTTCTCCTCGAGGTTTATTTTTTCTCCCACTGGGTTTTTGAGTTTTTCCTCACCGTGCTGGAGAGTCTAAGGACGGGGGACGCCCATGAGGCTTGTCACCACCTGCTGCTACGTTTATTTGGACACTTCATTTGCCTTAACTTAACATTGTCTTGTTTACTGTTTTCTTTCTTTCTTTGTTGCTTTAATGTTTGTACATTCCTGTGAGGCAACTCTCGATGTGATATTGGGCTATGCAAAACCATTGATTGATTGATTGATTTTGTAAGTTTACAGCTCACAAATACACTTCAAAGACCTTGTACATTTACAGATTGGGCAGCACGGTAGTACAGTGGTTAGCGCTTGTGCTTTACAGCTAGAAGGTCCGGAGTTCGATTCCCACCTGGACGCGGCCTTTCTGTGTGGAGTTTGCATGTTCTCCCCGTGTCTGCGTAGGTTTCCCCTACCACTAAAAACATGTACAATAGGCCAGGATGTGATTGTATTTGAGAGTGTGCATTGGGGACAACGGATGCAAATTAGCCCAAGGCTACAATCCGGTGTGGCTTGTTTACATGTATGAGACCCATGTATGTTCATTAACATGCACTGTCCTGACCAAATAAACAAAAAAATAAATAAAAAGAAAGCAGCAAGTAAACTTTAACATCCAAATTCTTCCCAAGGAGTTCATAAGCACGTTTCACAACTTTCAGGGAACAAAGTGTAGCTTTAAATGTCACAACAACTTGCCTGCTCGCTCCTGCTCAATTTCTAATTAAATGCCCAGTCTACTGCATGTTATTGAAGAACAGAACTGGCTCCCTGTGTGTTTCAGAATCGATTTTAAGGTTCTTTTAATGTTTTTTAAATGTCTTAATAGTCCTTCTTATCTTTCAGAACTGCTTTTACCTTATGAACCTTCACGGCCCCTTCGCTCCTCCAGCAGGGGTCTCCGAGTTATTCCTAAAGTCAACAGAAAGACTCACAGCGAGGCCCTCGCCTCTGGAACGGCCTGTCGGAGGAGCTCAGGACCGCAGAGAACGTTCATGTATTTAAGAGCAGGCTCAAGACCCACCTTTTAGCTTAGCTTTTAACTGACATTTATTTAGTCCTAATTATATAATATACACATATTATATACAGTATGTGTATATGTGTGTGTGTGTATTATATATATATATATATATATATATATATATATATATATATATATATATATATATTTCTAGCTTCATTACTTGCTTAAACTCTTATGAGTGTTTTTAGCTGGTTTCTTCTATTTTTAGGCTTTCCCAGTGTTTCCTCTGAAGGGGCCCTGTGGCTCGGGAGCGGTGATAGGCTGTGACTGTGTGGGTGCTGTCCTTTGGGTGCTCAGGTGAAGGTGTGGTGTCTCTGCCACGCCTCCTCTGGGATCTCCTGGGTCAGTGCCCTGTAGCTGTGCTGGAGTGTTGCTCTCGCGCAGACGGCTCCTCAAATGAGGTTTCCACACTTGTCCATCTGTACCCAGCCTTGGGTATCTATTTATTTTATTCTGTGTGTGTGTATGTGTGTGTATGTGTGTGTATGTGTGTGTATGTGTGAGTTAGTGAGTGAGGGGGTGTGTGCATTGCCAAAGCACCCCCAAAGGTTTTTGCCACTAAATCAAAGGAGCACTAGTTATCTCTAGAAACATCCCTCAGACGTTTAACATGAAAAGGAGTGAGTAGGACAGGTTTAATTCCAACTAAAGGACGGGGCTTTGTCCGAGGCCCAGTGTGATGTTAATGCAGCCGTGTGTCAGAGCGCACGCTCGGTGACAGCAGGAGTCTGAGTCTGACTCCACGGTCATTATTACAGTCGTTCACTAAATTTGATCAATGAGCTGAAGTTAGACTGATGTTATAAAGTCAGACACTGCTCCTCTGGCTCTGAACACAAATCAGAGGTTATTATTGTGCCCTTTTGATACAGCGACGTGAGCGTGGCCGAACCTAAAGCACAAGAACAGAGCGAGTCCTCCAAGAGAATGCTGTTCCATTCGCTCGGATGCAGTTGTGAACAGAAAATTACACATTTACGGGTGCACGCGCCTTTATAATGTGTGTTATGTTGTCTAATCGCCCCAAAAATGTCATGTTTTGTGAGCACCCCCAAGAAAGACCTCAGCACCCCCTAAGCACCCCCTGGACAAATGTCTGGCGCCGCCGCTGGATGGGAGGGGATGCCGGGCGTATTGTTTTAAATGTTGTAATCTGTAAAGCACTTTCTGATACCTTTCGGTCATTTCATTCCACAAAAATGTACAGGGCCTGGTACAGTAGCAGCCCTTTCTCTGCATAACATCCACCATCATCCTATACAAACCTGTTTTCTTTCATTTCCGATTTCTGAGTCACTTGAGAGAGCCAGCAGCGTAGGAGGGCCAGTAGAGTTGCGGTTAGCACATGTGAGGGAGCGGGTTGATGAAACACCTCGCTCTGTTTCGGGACGCTGATGTCATTATCACCTGAGTTTGTGGAGGCTCGGTGCCGAATGTGCTGCCTCAGTGCTTTCTCGGGATAAAAATAACACTGTGTCTCTGTTACGATTCCAGGATCTGCCGGAGAAAGCCTTCAGAGGAACCACACACCGTCGGTCTGGCTTTTTACAGTTTAAATACAGTCTTCCAGGCAGCGAGGTCTCTAAGGATTTGTCAGACGGCGCCTAAAAATAGCGACAATTGGCGCAGTTGAAATATGTAACACATCACATTTCCTCATGCATGATGCAGTAAGACAAAAATGTGTCAACCGTGACAGGATAGTTAATATTTTAGTTTTTAAAAAGTTCTGTCAGTGTGTTGCAAATGACGGCACTTTGGAATTGCAGGTTGGTAGCATTTGGAAGGATTGTTTAGCTAAGTGCATGTGACAGGTTACCATTTCGCCAGAATACTAGTTTACAGAATCATATTTTAGATTGACTAGTTATTGACATTCTTGCAACGTTTATTATTTCACCTCATTGTTGGACGTGGCAGAGGATTTGAAAAAAAGAATGGATAACATGCTTTAGAAAGTGTGGGGACCATTTAAAGACTTAACTTTGTAAACAATCACACTAGTGGTGAGTCCATTCACATTTTTTATCGAGTTAATTATGATCTTTTTAATTAATTAATCGCAATTTTATCACTGATGATTTGGCAGATGTCGATGACGTGCTCCGACAGTGCCGTATGATGTATGTGCAGGCTAACATGCTTGTGCGCAGGTTTGGTGCGTGTACAAATTAAGTGAAAAGGACACTGTTTAAAGGGATACTTCAGGATTTTTGACATAGGGCCTCATTTCCTAGTTATCCAGAGTGTTGTTGATGTCTGGAGATATTTTTTCTTAAATTCATGCAGTTCTTATATTTGAAGAGTCCAGTGGCGCTAGGCTAGGGCAAGGCTAAAGCATTTCTATGGTATCAGTTAGCCTGCATTAAAAAACAGTCTGGCGCACTCCACAGTGCACCTGAGGTAAATCACTTATAACGCCAGACTAACCATATAAATGTCTGTGTCGATAGAATAATTTTAACCATTTTGCATTTAAAATAACTTATATTTGAGCAGCATCAGCTTCGTGGCTGTAAGCTAACGCAGCGGCGGAGTGATCTGCGAGAAAATAGTCCCTCAAAATGCGGTAATTCATGTGATACAAGGTCAGTTATATTTCAAAAATGATTCTATTAACACAGACATTTATATGGTTAGTCTGGTGTTATAAGTGATTTACCTCAGGTGCACTGTGGAGTGGGTCAGACTGTTTTTTATTGGAGGCTAACTGATACCATAGAAATGCTTTAGCCTTGCCCTAGCCTAGCGCAACTAGACTCTTCAAATATAAGAACTGCATGAATTTAAGAAAAAAATATCTCCAGACATCAACAACACTCTGGATAACTAGGAAATGAGGCCATATGTCAAAATCCCGAAGTATCCCTTTAAAGCCTATTGTACCCTGCTATATACAGCACACCTGTGGTCAAACTATAACGTTCGAGCATACGAAAACTTAACGTGGCATATAATGACTGCCTAAGAATATTTTTGAAAATAACTTCGATGGGAAAGTGCCAGACACTTATTTGTTTCTGCTGACATTAGAACTTTTCATGCTGTTTTAAGAAACTTAATGTACAGATTTATTTGTCGGCTCAACATCTGTAACAATATGATTATTATGAGCCTGACCAACTGCAAAGTCAGTGCCACACGCTACTGTGGCGACACTGGTACAGTTGTCTGCTCTGAACTGTTGTGTGTTATTGTTTTGTTTGTTGTGTGTTTGTTTTTTTGTTTTTTTAACCGGACCTTGTGTCTGCAATAAAGATTTGATGAATTAAGCATAATTTATTTAGGGGTTGTATTTATTATTTTAGAGGTACTGTATACTTCATTCCTTCATTCATTCATTCATTCATTTATTCATTTATTTCAGGCAATGGGCAACAAAAGAAAGGATATACAGTATGTAAACTAATGATCCATTTCTACCTGAAGGGAGTGGGAAGAAGATGATTTATTAATCCCACCCCCAGATTCCCATTCAGAGCTTAATACAATCAGCTTCACTGTTACTTTGTTCAAGGATTATTATACAAATGTCATATCTTATATATAAGGTGCTTCTTTGTATTTTTCTACATTTTCACTTATTTTCAGGGGGGGATGATCATTTCAAATACTTCAAAGACAGACGCAGTTTGATTCATTCATTCATTGCAGGAAAAAGGAAACTGAAAAAGTGTCTGTGCCGCTAAAGTAAAGTGCGATTCATTTCAATTGATATTTTCAATCACATTGAACCTTATGAAATTAATTAATTAGAATTAATCGGGAAAAAAGGCCCGGCCCTAAATCATACCTTAACAGAAGACTTTGAAGATGATGAAGTATAATCTAATACTGTGAACCTATATAGTAGATGCCTGGTTGTATGGTAATTTGTAAACCCAAAAATCTATATCTAGCAAGGTACGGGTTTGCTCTTGTAATCATGTATTTATAGCTGTGTAATATGTGACTGGACACGGACAATGAGGACAATGAGGTTCTCGGGCATTTTGAGTTATTCACAGATTCTGAAAGTGTAGTCTCCAAGCTTTCCAACAATGTCTAACACATGGAAATCTGATAATATTTAGGGAAGTTGTGGCCATTTGAATGTACTGTAGGAACTCAAAATTGCTCAAAGGTGAGAAAACGGCCTCTAAAGTAAATCTCTCTCTGCTGCTGGGAGTGACAATAGGGCTCATTTACGTCTTTGTTTTTTTCTATAATACACATTTTTTGCCAATCAGTGTTTTGTGTATGGCATCAAATGCTGGCATACAGTTCTGATTGTATTATATTAATTTACATAATAAACACATTGTTATAAAAAGAAAAGAACATTGCGTAGCTGTGGCAATGAATGACCATAAGTCCCACTTCAATCCTTTGAATATGGAACTCTTACTTTTTCATGTTTTTTTTTTTACTTGTTAATAACATTTACAAAAAAACTTAAAAAAAAAAAAGTGGTAGAGCTCATTGGATCACTCTGGATGCAAAATTTGACTTTTTTGGGCGTCATGTTATATTAGTTGAATTCACTCATGTTTCAGCCATCCTTAACACTCTCTCTCTTCCGCTCTCAAACCGCCAGCCCGTACGTCACACAAAGTAATCCATTAAGCTCTGATCCTGTCCGTGGCCAAACTCACTTCCCCAGGCTAATTTGCATGTTTGCCGGAGCATACTGTATCGTTTTGTTTTGCTCTATATAACTAATGTTTCCAGTGTGTTTAATCTCTAGGCTAAAGTATTAACATCGTGAACATCGTGGCAGGTTATCCTCCAGAAGGCGCTGCCGAGGTATTGGCGAGTATAGTACAATCAGAGATAAGGAGATGATGATTCAGTGTTTTAAAGCGACAAATGAGCGTGCTTTGTAATTTGTTCCCTTTGCGCAACAATGGAGACATATTGCAATGAGAAATAAGCCGAAAAGCCCTTTACTATTACACTCTTCATGTACGCTCACACTGTCCACAGCAATGGAAACTATAATTCCTCTTATTTTATTTTTTTACTATTTTCATATGTAGATGGATTACACGTGTCAAAAAGCACCATTTCCACACTATTTCTGTTATCTCTCCCAAACAATAAACCTAATCACAACGTCGTGATTTATGCTCGCCCAGCGTTATCGCATTACTTTCTTTTATCATACTCGCCTCTAAAGCTCGCCCACCCCCACCCCCAAACCCCGCATTGCCGTTATCACCCAAAAAATATGATCCATCATGCAATTCGGTGTCTTAAAAAATCACACAGCGATCCCGCAAGCGCGAAGCATGGAGCAGACGGGAAACACTGACAAACTATATTTAGAGAAAATCCCAGCCAATCACTCCACCTGTCGACCGCATCTCCCGAAGACCCGGTAATGAGCAAAACTCTCCATCTGGCAACGCACGAACGGCAAAATGTACGCCCAAAAAGTGTCATGTGAACCTGAGAAATGTAATTAATCCGGTGTCGAGAGGAGAGGAAGAGGAGCGCAAAGTAGATAGTGACATGTAGCAAACAATTGCTCGTTTGAGACCAAAGTGGTATTAAAACTTTTCTTCTAAACACATTTTAAGCCATTTTTTTCCAATTCTTTTTATACATACAATAACCTGGTATATGCGCCGCAGAGTGGCTTTCACATATGGACGCAGAGATTGAATTAGTAATGAGATTAGGGATTCAGCAAAGCCTCCAGGTGACAACTGCGGGCCAGTACGACTATCATTAATGCATGTGGATGTGTGGTATTGTATTAGAGCTGGACATACCTGAAATGAGTTTGGTCCAGAAACCTTCCATTATGGGAGAAATAATGGGGAAATAATTAGACATCACAAGCGGATTTCTAAGAAAAGACTTTTCAGGGAAAATACGCAAAGAGATTAATGTGGATCTGAGATAATAGATCCAGCGATAGTTTCATTACGCTGTCAGCTGGACAAAGAGGCGCGAGAGAGAAGGAGGAGGTGGTTTTCACTCACAGTTAGAAAGACTTCTTTTTTTTTTTTCAATTCATAGCTGCAGCTAAAAATAAAAATTTATAATGTGGCAATCAATCAATCAAATTGTATTTGTATAGCGCCTTACAACAGCCAGACGGTGCTCAGGGCGCTTTCCAGTATAAAAATAAGAATACAATAGACAGCATTAAATACACAAATGTACATAAAAACAGCAGTCGAGTCAGTGGCTATGTATCGAAGGCTTGTCTGAAAAGATGTGTCTTCAATTGTGATTTAAAATTGCGCAGAGTTCTGGCTGGTTGGTAGTTCGTTACTAATTCGGCGAGGTAGGCCGGGGCCAGGCCATTGAAACATCAGGACCTTAAACTCCACCCTGAACCGCACTGGGAGCCAGTGGAGAGAGCGGAGGACTGGGGTGATGTGTGAACGTCTGGAGTTTGCAAACGATTAACGTAACTATGACATGCTTTTGGTCTGGCTTTGTATTATTGTATTGAGTAAAAGCATTATGGTGTATTGTTCAAATTACCTGAAAATAGATTTCTTCAATGGTATTTCAACTACATAACACAATGCATCGACTAGTGAATATCAATTTTTGGGTCAGGGAGCAGTCACAGGTCGTGGGACCATTTTCAATGGTTAATGAGCCATTAAAAAAATAACTGTTATGGCTTGTTTCCACCAGCCCTACTCTCCCCTAACCTTCCTCTCTCCTGGTACAACATCATTTTTTTTGTATGCCTTTTTCTGTGAGCTACATTTGTGGTGTCTATGTTCCACATTGTTTTACTGAATACTTTTGTACGTCTTTGCCGTGTTTTTTGTGGGGTTCGGTGGATTTTTTTTTTTGCAAAGAGTCAATAATGGTCCTGAAGAAAGCACCTTTTTTAAAAGTCAACAAAAAGCTAGCTTCTCAGCTAAACCCAGCTGAGACCTACACATTTCTTCTTCTGAGACACTGAAGAGGCATCAAGAGCCCCACACCTGCAGCCCAGTGGAGGCGTCACAAGAGGAGCTACAGGAAACAAGGAAGGGACAAACAAGGAGGTATCCGGGCAAGACTTCCAGCAAAGCCACACATGCTTTCTATTGTTCTAGCTAATGGACGTTCACTGGAGAATAAAACAGATTATCTGCTAAGCTCTTCCCAGAAGATGGTGAAAGACTGTTGAGGAGCGGAAGGAGCAGCGCAGGAGGAAGAGGAAGGAGGAGGTGGAGCTGACCAGTGCAGGACACCACGCTCTGAAACAGGGACAAACCCAGGAGGCGCTGCACATTTTCAGAGGATCAGAGGAGACTGAAGGCAGCCATGTTTCCTCCGGGTGCTACGGTTTTCCCGACCTCCGGGTCAGGTCGGCCCACAATGTCAGCACGACTCAGTCACAGCGGCTCAGGACTAACACCTGAACACTATTTCGTTGTACGCTTGTTCAATGACAAATAAAGCATTTACTTACTTATTACCCTACTCTACATGGTTTGGTTGTAATTCCATCACTACTTTGGCTAATCTGGTCTTGTATTCATGATTATCAGGGCATATCCATGGATATGGCTTGGCTGTTGGCTGTATCCATGGAAACAGTATCTAAAGTGGACTGATGGAAACACTTCAAACGCAGGTACAGTAGAGTAGGGTTGAGTGTAGTCGGACACGTGGAAACAAGCCATTCAAATTAGATTACTTTGAGAGTTTTTGAAAATACTACATAATGATATGAAAAGAAAGTTACTGCAGCACAAATAAATGGTTAAAAAAGTCCTTTATGGAATACATGAACATGATCGTTCTGTTTTCTGTTTAATTCCTGATAATGAATAGAAATATTAGTACCAAACAAACAAACAAAAAAGATCTCTCAGGTACTAATATTGTAAACCAAGTACTGTGAAAATAATAGAATTGAGAAAATGTAAAGGTACTGTACCCAGCCCTAATATGAACTACTGTAAGTAACTTGCTACTTTAAGCCTTGCATGTCCGGCTTGGGGCCAACATCAGTGCCTGCTGAAATATGCATTCCTTAGTCCACATCCCCCTTTGTTTTATGTGAAGAAGAACACTGCACCAACATGTGATGTGCTGCAAACATTAGAGTACAAACCTCTACAGTATAGCTTTGCACAGGGGCATATTAAAAGTTAAACAGGAGAGCGCTGGGTTGAGAGGAGGATTAACAGTGGCTTCTGGCGTAGGCCGACTGGAGGCCACAGTCGGGTGAGAGAATGGAGATGCTGCTGACTGAGTGCCTTCACCATTTATATAAACAGCACTGCTGGCTTCGCACGCTACATAAAACATGAATGTACATTATTTATCGCTCTTACCCGCTCTGCCGACTGCGCCGTGCCAAAGAAGATGGGATGAAGGCCAGCCAGATGATGCAGGTGGTGTACATGGTAAATCCGATCGGCTTGGCCTCGTTGAAAGTCTCCGGGACGCTCCGGGTTTGATGGCGTAAACCGTGCACGTGACCATGAGCAAGATGCTGTAGCCCAGGGAGCAGATGAGGGACAGGTCCGAGATGTCGCATTTGAGCACTCCGCGGGCGCTCCTCGGGTCTTGCGTTCTCTGCTCGCCGTAATCCACGAACGTGTGAGGCGGGTCGGTGCTGAACCAGACCAGAATGCCGAAAAGCTGCACGGAAATGAGCGAAAACGTGATGACCAGCTGGGAGGTGGGGGAGATGAATCGCGGCGCGGTCACGGCCTTCTTGCCCTGCTCGAATATGCGGTGGATGCGGTTCGTCTTCGTGAGCAAAGCAGCGTAGCTAAAGCACATGCCGAGTCCGAGAAAAATCCGCCGGAAGGAGCACACCACCACGTCCGGCGCGGCTATCATGGGGAACGTGGCGATGTAGCACAGGAATATGCCGGTCAGCAGCACGTAGCTCATTTCTCGCCCGGCCGCGCGCACGATCGGGGTGTCGTTGAAGCGGACGAACGTGGAGATGACAAAAGTGGTGGCGATAATTCCCAGGACGGCGATGAAAACCGGGATGAGAGCCCAGGGGAGTCCCATTCCAGCTTGATGATGGGGATGGGCTGGCAGCGGTGCGGTTGTGGTTGGGGCGCTGTTCGTAAGAGCAGAGGTCGCAGGTGAATTCGGTGGACTGGTAGTGGTAGCCCTCGCAGCGCTCGCAGTGCCAGCAGCAGGGGACGCCCTTCACCACCTTCTTGCGCTCGCCGGTCTGACAGGGGAGGCTGCACACGGAGGAGGGGAGAGAGGGGTCCCCGTGGTCCACTGCAGGCTGTCCAACTGAGAGACAAAAATATACGTGTCGGTCAATAGATTTGCGGGGGGGAAAGCACCATTCACCACGCACAAGAGACGTCACGGTTCAAGGCCATGAGGAATTGTAAAAATACCAATTAAGTCAGTCAACTTAATCTTATTCACTAAATTGTATCAGACGGCATCTTTGGAACTGCACATACATTTTCATGTCCGAAGCAGCCAGAGGGGGACAACAAAATTAACTCTCTCCCATTTCTCCACCAGTACATTAACAAATGCTGAATTATAAATATATATTTTCTACTAAATAAAGATACAGAGACATGGAGAGGAGCAAAGTGGTTCAACAGCCCATAAATACTTAAAAACTGACATTGCTACCTAGGAATCTAATGTTAGCTTCATGCTATGTATGCTAATGTTAGCTTCTACTGAACAAGTTGCTGTGAAAAAACACCCATGAACCTGCTTTGGCTTGACTTTGTTTGTTTGAGATAAATATGTTTATAGTCCACCAGAAAACAGCTAAAAAGTGGGGAGAATTGTGAGTTCCATGAGAGGTTTTCTTCCCTCTCCGGTAGGCCACACCCTCCTGTATGACGTGTTGCCACCTATGTAAACACTAAGCCACTGCAAGGTTGTTTTTTTTTCATTTACACAGTAAAGGAGCTTTCCTTCGTATAAAAAAAGTTCTTAGAAGGGTGGTATAGCCAGGGGTTCCCAAAGTGGGGTCGGGACCCCTAGGGGGTCGCGTGACACTGAAGTGAAAGACAATATATTTTATGTTTCTGACATTGAATTTGATGTATTTTATATTTTAAACAGTATATTTAATTGAAAATAAGCCAAACATTAAAAAAAAGTATTCAAACTAACATCATTAAATCAGATTTTAATTGTTATGCACCTGAATTTATTATAAATAGTAATTATATTTTACAGTGGGGCGTCCTGAGTTGTTGGTCTGGTGATTTTGGGGGTCGCAGCCTGAAAAGTTTGGGAACCCCTGGTATAGCCTAAGTGTCCGCACCAATAATGACACCAAACTACAGCCTTCAATGGTTCTCAGCTGCTGGACCCAAAAGTGGGTCACAGTGAGTGTTGGGTGGAAAATGACTGTTTATTCTAAATTTTTGATAATTAACCTCATGATCAATGCCAGGATCAGCAGAGCCACTATTTAATTCTATTTGAATAAGAGATGATATCGGGTCAAATGGTTTACACTGATTACATTGAAGTCCCACTGGTTTTAACCCTGATGCAAAGTGTAAGTCTTACTGTGAGATAGAGCTGGTTGGTCCAGTGTCCGATGACCTTGTACTCTGCCACTGAGTAGTTGTTGATCTGATACTGAAAAATGTCATAACGTCCCGGCGCATCACCGTTCTCATTATACACCACCGGGGTCCCTGCACTTCCTGTAAAACACACACAAAGAAACATTATGTCGGTCATGTTATAAAGCAAAGGTACTGCGGATTAACAAGTTTTCGGGCCGTCATCAGATGAGCACGCGCTATTCTGTGAGCGATTTTGTTGAGGTTAGCGCTCCCTGGTGGAGGCTAAAGGTCACCGTAGTGCTAAGCCAGTGCAGATGTGGTTGTGGCGACGGGGCAGTCATGCGTAAAACAGTGCGGAACAGTAAACAAACAGCTGTGGACCATGTCCTACCCCCCACATCCGCTCCCATCCCGCTCTGCAAGCACCCAGCGTTTTACTCACACAGCTCACACCGTCACAACAAATGTCACCGCTATGTGGACCATAAACGACAAAACCTCTGAATTTTAATATGAAGCGACATCAATGAGCAGTACACAGTTTTCTCCAAACAAATGTTAGAGCGCGTGACCTTTTTGGGGGGGTTAGGCGGTGTATTTTAGGAATGTGTGGGCAAAGCTTTCACACTCTTTGCAAACAAAAGGTGATAAATCTTTAGGCTTTATTTTCCCCGAGTACCACCAGATCTAAACACGGGCTTTACCAAGAGTCTAAACAAGTGCTTAACCTCGGCTAAAGTACTTCAAAACAAGGACAAACTGAACAGACCTCAACGGCATAACTCGAGCTTCAGTCATTTTCAGAACCAAAATGTTAAATAGGAAAGTTGTGACTTGTTTGGGTACATCCTGTTTTCTTCCCTCTCATGTAGAAAATTGCAGTTTGGGCATTTTCTCTGTTATTTGCATAAGAATATCTCCAATTATAGATAAAGTAGCTTCCCTTTCTGAAATCTAAAAAGCAATTCCTTTCCGTAAGTCTTTTAATGCATTTATTCTGAGCTGCATTTTTTTTTTTTTTTTAAGTTTTAACGCCTTCACATTTGCATTCGATTAAGTTATCGCTCGACACAATGGGGGGAGCGGCGTATATTCATCGGGACGGTCTAATCTGCGAGCATAAAGAGTTTAATCCAGTTTCCATCAGATTTCCTTCCCCGTTATCGGCGCAGCGCGGCTCAGGGCGGTGAAACTAACACCGGGAGAAAGTTGATGCGGATTACCCTGACACCGAGAGGAGCAAGATTGGAGCTAAAGAGCAGCCGCAGATTCATGAAGAATGGAGTGGGCGACGTTTCATTCTGTCCCGATTTTTTTGTCTTTTGAGCATAAAAACAAGCGCCAGAGAGAGACCGTGAATCACTGTCACAGCCGGAGGACACAGGAACTCCCAACAAACAGAGCGTTTTATACACGCGATATACGCTTTTATGGACAGGAGAGGGAGGCGAAGAAGGCTAACGCTGGGTCAGGAAATTGGTTATGCGCAAAACTAGATGAGAAATAAACATTAAAGAGGGGGTATTATGCTTTTTTCAATCACATAGCACCAGTCTATAGCATACTACAATGATGACGTAACCTTCTGTTGGTCTGTATATGCAGTAAATTAAAATAACTGCCTTGAATAAAATTGCTCTCTCAAAATGGCTGTACTGAACGTCTTGAAATAGGCCTCTGTCTCTTTAAGAAGCTTTCCGACACGCCCCTTCAGCACACTGCTGTGGCATCTAAACAACACTACTGTGAGGGGAGGGGGCTCTGCTGAGCTGAGGAGCAGTGGTTGGTGGCTTGGCTGGTGACAAAAGGTCCAGAGGCGTCTCCAGGAGGTGGGGGCGTTCCTAGGAGGACTGAGGCATAGCTACACCTAAAATGGCTGCCGTCTAAGTTTTTACTGATTACTCAAAAATATGTGAATGAGCCAAGGCAACACTCCAGGCATGTGTTTAATGAGGGAATGACATAATAACATGATATAAAGCTTGAAAAAGTCGATTTTACATAATACCCCCTCTTTAAGCTTAGGTTATACTTTAATGACAAACTGAGATTGATAAAAATTATTTAAGAAGACACATTGTCGCGAACTTTGGTGTCATTGCCAAAAGTTCACGCGCAAAGAAGAGAAATGGATATCAATCTCTAACCCTTCTATTAACATATTATATACATACATTATTCTCTCTATTATTCTTTCCTAAACCTATTCCAATTTTGCCTGATTGATAAGACCCTGTTCCTGACACATACAACACTTTGCCCCTCAACTTTTCCACATTACTTCTTTATTAGGAACAAAAATCGCAAAGCACTACACTCTTAAGTCAAAGACCCTCTTTGTTTGTAAAAACTTGAAACCGTGTTGTGAAAATCTGCACGCACAAAGCAGATATAACACACTGCACAGCACATTTCATTTCATTTATTCATGTGAGTGATGCGCCGTCTCGTTTTCAAGAGGGTCCTCAATCGATCAAACATGAAACGGCAATTGCAAATAAACATATGGCTCTACGTTTTAGCATCATTTGCATCAGACGTGTTCAAAGGAGCAGGAGTGCTCTGACAAAAATTGGGGTAAGGTTTGCACAAACCATGAAAGGTTTTGACCAAAAAAGAAGTTGTGTTTTGAGGAATGACTGCAGTCTGTCAGTGGCTTTATGCTGTCAATGAAATTCAGTGTTTTATTAATCGAGAAAAGTATGGATTAAGATTGTTCATTGGCAGAGTTATCTGTAAAGAACTGAATTGAAGCCTTGGTTATATGCAGAAAAGAGATGCTACTTTGGGTAACCATATTAGCATTTAGCTTAAAATTAAACACACAATATATGGAAACTTAAAATGTGTCCGTACTCTTTCCCATCCCCTGTAATCGTCTCACTGCTGTCCACTTTTCACAGACCCACTCCTCTCTCTTTGTTGTGTCACACACTTCTGATCTGATGTGACCAGGTCAGCCCAAAACTGCGTCAGCCCACTGGGAAAACTCCCTAACCTGCTCCTCTGCTCTGGTCTGGGCTGAAGTGAAATCTGTCCGGATACTAGCACTTTGCCTTCTGTGTTTTTATCGACCCTTCGAGACGATTCTCCCCGGCCCTCGGGACGGTGCAAGTGTTCTGCTCCTGTCCTCCTGTGTGCTCTATTGCATTCACAATCGTGATCCTTTTCGTTCGTCACGAGTTACTGCATCTGACGGACGGCTCATGAGGCGATACAAAAGGAATCATACAAGCAGCCCTAACTACATTATCTCTGCAGGAGTCAAATGCTTTCACTGGAAACGATTTCTACACCACAAATTACGTTGCTTCTAACTCAGGGTACATGAAGCCGCTGATGAGCTGCACACAGAACAGATTGGCTCAATTATAAAGTTGCTAATTGTGGTGTGACAAACCCAAGCTGTGACCAGTCGACACAGATGAGGCGCATCGGACTCTGCTGGTGAAACTCACTGACATCACTTAAAGCACATGTGTCAGACACAAGGCCCGAGATGATTTAATACGGCCCGTTGTAGAGCATGAATTTCTGATGTCAAAAAAAAAAAAGTAAGTCTCTATCTCATGCCTGTGCGGCGTTGTGAATTTTAAAGAAATAACCAGAATGCTCACTCCAGCCACTAGGGGCAGCTTAAATTAAAACGAGGAAAGAATTCCACATGTGACCAGCAGAGGGCACCGACAAAATAAGAGATCAGGATATAAACAGCATATTATAGCCATGTGGTAAATGGTCAGTCTGCTCCAGGGCTGCTGTGGCTACAATAGTAACTTCCTGCCATCGAGTGTGGAGTAGCACTTTTATAGGACACAGGCTGATAAAGTGCAATAAGTGTAAGCCGTTGTTATTTATTAGGCCACAGTCCCGGGACCCACGGTGAAGGATGAATTTCGGCCCACGAGTTCGACACCCCTGACTTAAAGCATCGCCAAGCCGGAAATCACCTTGATAATGCCCAATCCCGACTGATCTAGGAAACTAAGTAGGGCTGGACTTGGTTGCAAATTTATTTTCAAGCCTTATACCTGATTTACAAAAGTTGTTTTTTTATAGAAATTATAGAATTTTTTCCCCCCTTTCGGTATACTGTAAATACGGTAGTAAGCTCAGACATTTAATACAGTGCAGTCTAATCATAAATCATTTGTATCAGTCTCATGAACTTGCAGGTGACAGTGACACTGAAAGTTGTGAAATATGTTTATAATCTCATCCCTGTGAAGAATTGGTTTGTGTGAAATATGCTCAGAAAGTTAGGAATGCGTTTGGACACAACTAACAATTTAATTTATTCACTCCCTCTTCATTGTTTTGTCAATGATACATTTATAAAATAGATAAAAACCATGTACAGGGCCTTTAAGGTACAGTATTCAAAGCGACCTTCCCCGACCGTCTCATAAAGAAGAAACTTCTGTCAGTCTACCTCAGGGAAACTGTTGGTTGGAACAACAACAACAAGAAGTGAATGAATAATGCATGAAATTCTAAAGAGATTTTGGGCATGTGGAAAAGCGCGAATGCCTTCTTATAATTATACAGACTTGTCAAGTGAGTAAGACACTGGAAACAAATGATGTGTTTAGAAGCCGTTTCAGAGTTGATCTGAGCTCTGGCTAAACTGTAAGTAATTAGAAATGACACCAGAACAGTATGTCCTTCTAATAGGCACAATACATAAAGATCTGTTTGCATTTTGTCTTTTTCATGCAAAACAGTGTTGCACTTGGGCCTTTGCCTGTCAGTATGTTTCCATTTAGGCCCTATGGGAAAGTCCATGCAATTGATCTTGTGCAGCCCTAAACATCTTGTGCAACAACCAGCTTTTATCGCCTCTTCTCTGCAGCGGCCTGAAAAATAATCAAACAAGCATCTCGAAGCGAAACCACAACAATCCTTTTAATAGCGCGCACATTTCACACTCGGCTAATCGCTGATGCTCTAACGGGATGCTACAACGGGGCCTCATTGTGTTAGATGTAGCACATCTGGCGCCGACATTAGCAGCGCGTCTCAACTAGCCTCCCGACGCTCCTCTATAAATAAGCTCAGGAGCGAGGAGGAGCTCACGGCTGAGTTAGCGATTAGCCCCGCCGGCTGCCGCACTCGACTCGGCGCGTGGCATTATGGGTAACCTCTGCGGCCCGTGTTGGAGGAAGCAAAGCGGAAGAGAAGCAGCGGGACTGGGTTTGATTTATGTGTACGGTTGATGCTAGACGATTTGAACACACTCCAGCGAGTCACAGACAGAGACGTTAGTGTCGACTTGGTGACGAAGAGCGACAAACGACACCAGGTAAAGACTGTTGGTATGATTTCAGTAACGTGGCCACGAGATGTTTCCAAGAGATGTTTCCAACACTCGTGGAAACATCTTATTTTTGACGGTCAAATCCACGGTCAAAACATTGGGTCCCAAGAGTTCGGGCGGGTTGGCTACCGCAAACTTCAGGTACGGGTGGGTCGGGTTAGAAACCTTTTTTTTCTTAAGTTGTTGACTTACAACATAACGTGCATTCTTATCCATACCACTCAAAGTAGAATATGTTTTGTTGAATGTCCAGTTTTATGGTGTAAACGTATCTTAGCATGCCTTGTTTTCTCATTGTGCTGAGTTTAGATTGACTTCATTCTGTGATTCACTCTCCACAGTAAACTCGCGGTCATGTGACATGCTTCAGCAGAGCGGCTCATACAGCGTCTTTGTAATGTGTGTGGGTCAGCAAATAGTTGCGGCCTGTTTTTCCTTGTGCCTACTAACCATTAAGCCAAGGCAAGACTTGTTACCATCCGTCTTGTCTTTTGCCAAGAGTTTCATGAGCTGTCTTTGCTGGACGTCATCTCAAAAAATGCTGTTTTTGCCACAGGAATATCTGGCACAAATACTTTTAAGTGCTTGTTGAGCAGCGGGTGGTATTCACGTCGACATGTCTCTATAGTCTAAAATGCTCACTGTTTCTTTGCTTGCCAATACATGCTTAATTTAGTTACATTTAATTGGAAGCACCCTGTATTGTATATAGCACTACAGGGTATAATTCACACACTAAACAAACCATCATATCAATGTCTGTGATAAGAACCTATTACATCAACTATGGGCATTAGGGGCGACAGTGAGTAGTCGTCTTGTGACCTGGGGGTCGGCGGTTCAAATCCCACAGGTGCACACTGCTGTTGTGTCCTTGGGCAAGACACTTCACCCTCCTTGTCTCCAGTGTCTGCGTACTGGTGTATGAATGTGTGTGTGTGAGTGGCTCTTCGATGTAAAGCGCGCTGAGTGCCTAAAGCAGGTAGAAAGGTGCCATATAAATGTGGCCATTAGGCAGAGTGTGTACTGTCAATAATTAAAATGTATCTTTTAGCTACCCCCTACAAATTATATGCTAACCTGTATGTAAGGCTTAGATTCCTCCTTCGGACTTAGTGGAGCCAGAAAGGTTAAAGGTCACTGAGCCCAAAGTAACATCCTTTGTAGATTGTGGGACGAGGATGTTATCTGTGTTTTAACATATGGTTTCCAGATGTTCACTAAGCTAAAGAATGTGCTTTGATGTGGAGGGGGATGAGCATTTAAGGATATCAGGTTTCCTTTGTATGCTGAAATGTATGTAAATGTGCATTGAGCAGGCGGAGCTAACAGACAAAGAAATACTCAGGAAAAACAGTTCTCATGAGACTTTTCCAAGCAACTGAGCAGATAACATGTAACAACTATCTTCAATAAAGAGCCTTCTGAGAACACGTGACCTTCTGATTTCATCTGTTTTTACAACAAGACCGGGAGTCAGATAGCGGTATTTTTTAGCCTTATGCTCTTTATTTTTTATTCATAGTACCATACACACAGTTAATAGACAGGACTGACACATTGATAATTCACTCCATTCATATTCATTTAATGAGTAATTTAGAGCCACCTTCTCAATAGTCTTTGCACTATTCGGAGGAAAGGGAGCGAACTCACAGCACCACTAACAGACTCCTCTCAAACAGGTTTATTAAAGAATATAACTGCAGAGAATGACCTGCACTGGCTTTGAAAGTGAACTGCTCTATCACTGATCTTGTTCCTTCATTCATCATCAACTATTTATATCTTGGCCAATGATGTCGTCCATTACATAGCAGTGAAGTTTGCATGTGTTTGTGCATAAACGATCATCAACACATTTTTCACGTGCCCAGCTCATGCCGAGCACAGATGTCTCTCCTGCTGAGGTTTCTTCAACAGTTCACAATAACACTGTCTGCACCCAAACAGAGTAAAGCTCATTTCAGACACTGTGTCAGAGCCAGGAAAACTCCACTCTGGCGGCTTCGCACCTCACACTTTGTTACAGTGCAAATTTATAACCGTTCAAACGCGCCCAAAATAACTACATGTGAAATTGAGGGTTGCAAGACGACAGAATTTAAGAGACAATATGCTCAGTCAATATTCAGCTTCAGCTTTATTGAGGCTTTCAAAAGAAATACTTTTAGAAATCTTTGCATTTGCAGGTTTATTATTATTATAATACTTGATTATGACTTCAGCTTTTGAGGAGACAGACTGAATGTTTACATGTATGGATGAAATAATCCACACCTCCAGTTAGGATGTAACTACATCAATCCTCCACCTGTTATACCCCTCTGTTTGCATACTTTCTTGATTTGTGGTTCCCAGATAATCTGTTATGTTAAAGAGGGGGTATTATGCTTTTTTCAATCACATAGCACCAGTCTATAGCATACTACAATGATGACGTAACCTTCTGTTGGTCTGTATATGCAGTAAATTAAAATAACTGCCTTGAATAAAATTGCTCTCTCAAAATGGCTGTACTGAACATCTTGAAATAGGCCTCTGTCTCTTTAAGAAGCTTTCTGACACGCCCCCTTCAGCACACTGCTGTGGCATCTAAACAACACTACTGTGCGGGGAGGGGGCTCTGCTGAGCTGAGGAGCAGTGGTTGGTGGCTTGGCTGGTGACAGAAGGTCCAGAGGCGTTTCAGGAGGTGGGGGCGTTCCTAGGAGGACTGAGGCATAGCTACACCTAAAATGGCTGCCGTCTAAGTTTTTACTGATTACTCAAAAATATGTGAATGAGCCAAGGCAACACTCCAGGCATGTGTTTAATGAGGGAATGACATAATAACATGATATAAAGCTTGAAAAAGTCGATTTTACCTAATACCCCCCTTTAAGCAGTGGGGCCAATTTCTTGGATACACCGCTAGTCCTGGCTCCACAACATTACATTTACCAATATAGCCTAAGTGAAAAGATTTGACTGTAACACTGCAGGACCCAGAGCACCTCTCTATTCTGAGACAGATTTATACAAAGAAGAGCATCATGGGAGGGTAGGTGACAAACCTCATTCTCTCTCCAGTGTGCGCAGTTAGAAAGTAGTTTGCTTGTGGTTTTCAGTGAAAGGATTTATATGGTTTTGGGACTTCTATTCTCACTCTTCACCTCTAACTCCGCGGTGAGTTTTGCTATTTCATTCTCCAAATCCACAGTGTCACAATTTGTTTGGTTTGTGAAGTTCTTCTGTCTTGAACTGCGGTCATAAAAGGATCCTCCTTAGAATAAGTAAGTATTTTTTCAAATGTGCCAACAAGTTGTAAACCACAATATTAAAGGGGTCAGTTCCCTGTGGTCTGAGGTGTGTTGGCAGAAATGTCATGCAGCCATCTTGTCCAGGCTTTGTACAATAATACAGTGTTTAAAAATCACTGATTTTTGATGAATCTAATTGTGGTATAGAGTTCAGGATCGGGATGTCATATCGCTAAGCAATAATAAACTGATGGGAATTTTAAAGGTAAAATACTGTTGTTTACATTAAAACACTTGGATACTGCACTGTGTTAGATGTATTTATCAGTAGTGACGCAGAAACGAAGAGAATTGCTTTTTTCCTTTTTAAACAGTTTTTAGCTAGTCCACAAACATGGCGGATTTCCATGGTAACAGTGAATTCATAACATTCCATCCCAAATCTATTTTCAATTTAATTATAGCGTGTATTACAGAATTAGGGCTCCATATCAGATATGTAAATGCGAGAATGCTGCTTGAGTAAAAATAAATGCAAATGACTGTGCTGCAGATCCACTTTTGCATATGGGCAAATGCTTGGTAAAACACTGCCTTAGTCTACAGATTTGTAATTGTAAATAAATCAACATTACAGCTGTTTCAGTAAAACCCATATTTGATTTGAACATCTTCATATCTGAGGTCATGGTTATGAAATATTTAATAAAAACAGGCCCGGTTACAAGGGCACAAAAGGGTACTTTTAGTTGCCTCAAGATGTATGTTATGGACAGGCATCTCTATTTGCACCGCTTTGAAACTCTGATGTAGCCTAAAAATCTTACATACCCTACCTTTATGCATCACAGTTCCTATTCTGTGTGTTATCTGAACTAAGGCTCATTATAACTTCAAAGTCTTCAATTCCAGACTAATTTGTATGACTGGGATGGGAGTAAAATATTTGTATGAGATAGAAGATACTGTGCAACACCAAAGGCCCTTTAATACTTGGGTGTACACCTCAATTATTCCCTGATTACATAAAAGTCTGCACATAACTGGCTCAGCAATGTCTCTGTGTTTAAGAAATGTCTTTCTTGAAGCCGTTCTGCCAAGGGCTCTGTGCATTCACGATGTCAGCTTCATTATTCACTGCAAAGACTTACAGGTTTACCTTGAAAATGAAAAGTCCAATTGAGCTTTCAGAATCCGACCAGAATGCGTTTACTGTCGAATTAATGAGAGTTTTTCAAAGCTGGTTGGCCTTGGCAGTGCAAATCAGTGGCGGGAGGCGGCGAGGGGAGACATTGTGCTTTGTCACGGCTTTTCAACAGTCAACATAATATTGTAGCACAACGTAACTCTGACCCAAGGCTATTGCAACTGAAACATTACTTTTGAATGACATGCTATACTTCTAGGTTGATTTGGTTCTCTTCAGCAGAACCAGGTTCACTGGCAAAGGCATCAACTGAAGCAAAGACGTGCCTTGATGGTTTACTTTTGAAACCCTCTCTTCATTTTACAATCTTACAGACTATCACTTTAAGTTTACAATCTTATGATTCTTGGTTGCTTTGATGTAATTGGTTGTAAAATTAACGTCCAGATAGCTTAATCCATGTAAAATATAAACATTTACATTTTATGGTGAAACAGTGCTGCTCCAAGCCTAAATAAAGGTGTGGAGAATGGTTTAAACCTCTCTTAAATGCACTCCATTGAATATTTAACTGCTATATAAAATGTATACACCGTTCGGCGGCCCTCCACGCTGTATACATTTTACCATGTAACCCTCGTTGAAAAAGGTTTGGAATCCCTGGCTTAATCAGACATCAGACCTGTTCTGATCATCTGACCCCTCAAATTGTATCCTCAAAAGGACTTCTTTATAGTAGCTGACAACTATTATTTTAAGCTTTACTTAATCAACACTTTTGAGATTTAAAGTTTGCTAGATTTCTCTAGGTATCAAAAAAAAAAAAAAAAACTTTAGGTACTGGTTTCGGAAAAGAAAAGCAAGTACTGAAAATAATATTATATCTTTAGAGACCAGTTTTGATATCTGTTGGTCCAGGGCATTAAAGCAGAACTAGTAACTCATGCCCCTAGAGGCCATAAGCGCTACTGCAGGGTCGTAGCATATAGTGTTTTTTTACTCATTAATTGTCCGTGAGAGTAAATACTACACTGACAGAAAAGTCAAAGGGAGAGAGGGATATTGTACATTGTACCACAACCCAATTACACAATGGAGATCTTTTTTTTTCCGCTCAAACTTGGCTGTAAATACTGCTAAAGTGGCGCTAGCCCACAGTTAGCTTTGCTCGTTAGCCTGTTAGCTTGTTCTTCGTGATTCTATTAGTGTTATTGTGCCTCAGACCTGGTGCTGGGAAAGTTACAAGTGTGGTTTTCTGGCCAGAGACACCAGGGAAGATGAAAGACCCCCCAATCATCCCATTAACACTTGTATTACCCCAGAGGAACTACGAAAAGTATTTATTAAGGTAAACAAGTTACTTAGTACTGCTTTAAGGAAGTGGTTGTTTCAGATCACATAAAAACACATATTAAAATAAATATTCTTTTATGGAATAAAAGACTATAAATAAACATTATTGTTCTGCTGTATGATTCTAGATGACAAATATTTTAGTATGGATATTGAAAAAAAGTATGGTTCAAGTATCGGAATTATTATTATTATTTTTATTTAACCTTTATTTAACCAGGAAAGTCCATCTTTTTCAAGGGAGTCCTGGCCAAGAGGCTGCTAAAGATACACAGTTACAGATAAAGTACCAGTATTGGAAAATAATAATAATTAACGGTACACAGCCCTAGTTTCCTCATCAAAAACAGAAATGGCGTAGTAGTTTAAGCAGTTTTTAGTAATCCAGTTCACTTTGGTACTTTCATTTCCACATTTTGAACACTGAGCAGTTATATGCTCATAGCGTGTTCATCACAGCGCCATGGATTTTGAAAGTCAAAGCTAGTTACATCCATTTCTGTAGCTCAACTCCAGCCGCAGCAAACCTAAAATATGTTTTTACTGACACGACCCATTGTTATTGTACTGGCCTGGAGTTGACCATAACATAAAGGAAAAGCCTCCAAACAAAGTGTTCCTACCGTTGAAGTTGACGGCGCGGATATGAGCCAACAGCTCCTTCCCGTCGATGTTGGCCATGCGCGGACACAGGCCCGGGGCTCCGGTGCACAGCTGGCGGTGCATGCTGTGGAGGGCGTGGGCCATGGAGTACACCGCATCCATCACAAACTGCACCTTCCCCTCCTGCTCGTAAGTGGAGTCCCGCCCGACCTTCTCCAGACCTGCAACAGGAAAGGTCAGTGGGTTCAGAAAGAGTTCGGACTGCACCCTTCGACACTGCTTGACTCCCAGATTTAACTAACTGTTGTGATCTGTGGTTGGGGCACTATGAACCTGAACATCCTGAATAGATTTATTTTCCCCATTGAGAGTCTTTGGGGAAAAACTAAAATCATTTTGAAAACATTCCGAACTCGACGCATTACAGCTGCAAATTGTTGAAATAGCATAACCTTACAGTAAAATGTGAAGTGAGTCGCCATTGCTTTTCACAGCCATGCGAGCAAAATCCGACCCGGGCAAGGCTTGGAATAGAGTTTGGATGATGCAAAGCTGGCACACCGCGTTCCCTGTTGTTATACGTGTTTGCACTTGCAGACTTTTAATGGCCTCTGAGGACGACTTTTCTATTTCTGTGCGTGTACCATGAAATCTGAGCATCCAGCATGAGTTTAAAGTGCAATTTTCTCACCCCGTTGGCAGATAAATTAACTTCAAATAAAGAAGCAACACACGTCCTTCACGGGCACTTGCCTCAGAAAAGTGATTTGTCTGTGTGTATCTGATGAGCTGAACAATACGGGGTGATATTGTGTGCGTGCTCTCTTGTTACTTTTCCTGTGCAATTTCTAACTCAGAGATTTGATAATGTGATTCCTGACACCACAAGCCCAAAAAATGAAAATAAATAAATAAAAAACACAAATCAGGGAGGAGCCGAGTGCCAGGAGAAAGCTCCTGTGAATGAATAGCTGCTTATAAATGAAATCCAATTTAATTTTAATAGTGTGCGGCGAGAGTCTGGGGGAGGCATAAAGACTGATTACAAGACTGTTGTAGTAATGAATGAGCGCACAGAGCTGGGATGCCACTGTGAGATGCTAAGCTTCTACATCCCGCGCTAAAATATTTACAAACACGCAAGTCGGCTCTTGGAAATTCATCCTCGATATAACATTGAAATTCATGGAGAGCGGTGTGAAGACAGAGAGAGATCACGCGCAGATCACGACAGGCCTGTGAGTGTGAAGTTATTATCTCAAACACAATGTACAATGTAATAGCGGTAGTGTTCGCAAGAGTTAGTTATTATGTTGTTGATTACACGGCGCTCACGGCTCACTGCATGGACATTGCTCTCGGGTTGGCTTTTTTTCTGACCCGCCCCAGCCCGACTCAACGTAAACCCGACCCACCTGACCTGAAAAATGTGTCTCAATTTGCCGACCTGAACCCACACACATAAAAGGCTAGGGTTAGCAGCAGAGCATGAGCCGCTCGCTGCTGTCGCTGTCACTCAAACAGGAGCGCGCCACATGACCGCGAGGTTACAGTGGAAGAATTAGCGCTTGAATTACCGCGCCGCTGAGGACAACTTTGAAATCGCTTATGAACTTATCAGGAAATGAGGAGCAGAAACTATCATGAGGCTTTACTTTCACCATGTCATGAACAACTCTTTCTGTCAAACAAAACAGAGTTTGGACTAAGGTGGAGCCGCCTTTACCTGACGCTACGAGAAGAAGAAGAAGAGAGAAGGTCCGCACAGCTTACTTCGCTCCCACAAAGAATGTATTGCTTACACCTAGGTGACGTTTCGGGCGTCTTGCCCTTCGTCAGGCGACATCTAAACAAAACATGCTAATGACACGTTTACCCTATAAAACTGGACATTCAACAAAACACAGCCGACTTTGTTTGGCATTTATGGATAAGAATGCACTGTTGTAAGCCAACAATGTAAGGACAAAACTAAAATACAGTATGTGCTAACCTGAACCACCCGCACTCGAAGTTTGCCGTGTATTTGAGGTGCCCGACCTGACCGAATCCGCGGATATCGGGTCGACCCGCGCAGCACTACTCTCTACGCTGTCTATGCCCGAGCTAGAGGCCATAAACATCACCTGTATGATTGTAACTCACTTAATAACCTTCAGCAAGTAAAGTTTGGAAACGATGATCATTTTGTCGTGTGCATCCTTATGCCCGGAACTCCACTTCAGTCGAAGCTAATCAGCACATCGGATAAAACACCACAGTAGTTTCTCTATCAGCTGCAGCTCGATCACATCAAGTCCCAGCGGTCACTCCCACACGGTCACTTGACTGGTTAATTATAAAACTCTGGAATGCAAATCTGCGGGGGTGGCCCATCTGAACTACTCTCATGTGGCTCGTTCAATCCTAGTGAAAGACGCTCTCCGATCTCTACTCACTGTCCCGTTCAATAAAGCAGCGCAGTGCTTTATTGCTCTGCTACACATTCAATGTAACAATGATTTTCAATCCAGGGTTGCATTCATTTTTTCAAAGTCTTCTTCCAAAGATGATCAATGGGATTAAGGTCCGGACACTTTGGAAGCCAATCCGTGTGGGAAAACAAGGATTCACGTTCACTATTTGGCCCCCTATGATCATTGCATTGCCATTTTAGGAATATGCCCGTGTCATCAGGGAAGAAAAGAAAATCCATTGATGGAATAACCTGGTCATTCACTGAACCTAAAACAGCGACCCCAGATCCAGCCTTTCAGCCACATTTTACTCTCATGGTCACCTAACTAGAAGTTTACTCAAAATGCCACAACACTCTGGAGATTGGCGAGAGTTCCTTAATCTGTTACTCTGGAGAAAGTTTGCAAAGAAGCCAGCTGCTCCAAACTTTGTCCATTTAATATTGAGGCTCCACACGGCCACATGTTGCTCTGTTGCAGGTTGTTGATTGATAACAAACAAAGATGAACTTTAGTTGGACTCTGGGGCCACCTCTCTATCATGTGCCCACTTTTTAATTAAAACTCCCCCAGACAAACAGTGAACACACAATTCTGCATATCCCTCCCCTCAGATTATAAATGAGACTGACAGCATGCCAATTACACGGGTTACACCGCCCAGGCTGGGATCCGCCATGATGAATGCAGAGATGGGATTTAGCCTGTTTGTTTATCAGTGGGAAGCCTGTGTCGACTTAATAAAGGTTCTTTGACACTGTCTCGCATCTATAAAGCGCGAGCAGCTTAGTCGCTCTCTGATTATGCATGTTAGAAACAAAAACAGCCTGCACAGGTAGCTATTTATAATGTGCGGCGTATTGGCAGTGAAGGATTGATAGAATCTTCACTTAGAAACATAAGCAACAGGTCTAGTACTAATGCAGTCCCATAAGATAAACCAGTGATCAGTCATGTGACCTGAGGCAGTTGACAAAGCATGGATATTTTATATTTTATCATTTCGAATAAAGTCTCTGTGTGGAAAAGACGGTGAGGGGGGAGAAGCTTTCCTTTTCTCGCTCTTTGACCAGGACAGCAGCGTTATAGCACGGCTCTTAACCCCCACCTGCACCGAGCACACTTACGTTTAGCTTTACCCAAATCTACAAGCTTCTTGAAAAGGAAAGCATCAAAATAGTGAGAAAACGAGGATGAAAATGCAACAACAACAGAAAGAGACAAACATGTGCTGGAGAAGCAACAATAACACAATAAACAAGCAACAAAAATACAAGCAAACATGATGAAACAGCCACAAAAAGACAAAAACGTAATGAAAATACACAAGAGACGAAAAGCTTCAATAATGTGACATAAATGTGGCGACAACGCACATTTATGGTCTTAGCTTTCAAATGAGACGTTACACTGGCCCATGTATAAACTCCAGGCAAGAAATTTGGGTTAAGTTGAACTGGAGAAAATGCGCTTGGTTAAGGGGTAAGAGGTCAAGCGTTCTACTCACACAGATCTTGCACATATTTTTAGAATATACAAGCTCTCAGCTTTCAAATGAGGCATTGCACTGGCCTATATATATAATAGGCTGTAAAGAAAAAATGCAACAAAAACGTGACAAAAGAGCTCCATAAGAGGAACGAAAACATGACAAAAAGCAACACAAAAAAACATTTAAAAACATGGAAAAGCGGGAGGGGGGGGGGGGTGTATGTATTATGTGACAAAACCTCGACAAAAAAAGCAACAAAAACACAACAATGTGCCATAAATGTGGCGACGACGCGACAACAATTTAGATCAGTTTTGTGGGTAGCTTCCAAATGAGGCTAAAAGCTCCAAAAAGTCACATTTCCATGTTATGTCTTCTTCAAGCTACAGTTGATCACTTTGTAGAAGCATAGACAGGACCCTCCAGGTTAGCCTGGCTAACACCAGACTGCTGTGTGCACTCCAATCATTTCGAACTTCACAGACAATGGCCAAAATGTTTGCATAGATTTGGGGACCAATCACAGAACGAGGAGGGACGGCAAGACGATGACGCACTATTCAGCATATGGAAGCTTGTAGTTTGTTTAGGGATAAAAAACATATATATTTACTGATCCAACATGGCAGCAGCAGACATGACGCCATCTTTCGATCAAGCTTTAGAACGTGTTCTAAATAGTTTAGCTCAAAAGTTTACAGCAGGTACATCATACGTCATCTGATACGATGATATGATTGGCTATGGCTACATGCAGACCCATGAGAGACATTCGTAGCGCCCAATAAACGGCTATGGACAATCGTGAACCACACCTCTCCTACGAGAAAATGAATTGGTGGTCCCCAGACTAAATATCACTTGTGATTTTAGTCTGGCGTTAGCCAGGTGACCTCCAGGTATGGGTTTAAAGAAATGACCAAAGGCTGAGCAGATCACAATTCTTTTTTTATTTTAAGACTTTACCATTCTACACCTATTATGTGAAACCGCAATAAAACTGTTATAATATACATAATCAACTTAAAGCCTTTGAAACATATGGGCAAGAAATCAATGTGAAAGTCCTACATACAGTCCTACATACAGTATTACCCCAGCTGTTCCGGAGACACTGGATGACGGATGGGTCAAAGGCAGTGAGCAAATTTCCCTTTGGTAAATTCTACAAAATGAGGTATGCCGAAAATGTAAATAAACAATGGTGACAGATTGTTTGCCATTTGCTGCGTTTGTTCAGAAGCTTTTCAAATCTTTCTGTACATCTGATCATGTGCCTCTCAGGTATTGTGCTCATTTCTGCCTGATTGTTGAGTTCAAACCCCTCTGTAACACATCTCATCTGCTCATTTGAAGACATCAATATTTCATTCTCCCGTGTTGAACGCGCTTCTGCTGCTCAGCCCATTGTTCCCCTCTGTTTCTCAGCTCTGTCCCATTTTCCCTAAGAGAGAGAGAGAGAGCGAGAGAGTGAGAGGATCTATCTGGGCGGCAGCATTTGTTTCGTGTTTGTTTGGGGGCTCGTGTTGTTGGCAGAGTTTGCAGATGAAGCCGCGATGTTGACGACGCATTTCTTCTAGAGCGTAAAACCGATGATGACGATGCTGCCTCCTCATAACAGATTCATAACTGTTTTGGTCGCGGCAACAATGAGCTTTCGTCCAGCGCTGAGCAGCTTTTACAGCTCTAGTGCAGTATTGTGAGCAAAGCTGCAAAGCTGGCTTTTTTACGCTTTTTCCTCGACTGACTGATAAGACGCTAAATTACATTCACTGCAGAAAAATACCAACTGATTGAACTCTTCTTCAAAACTTTGAAGAACACGAGTCATGGTTAGAACGCTGTTACCAAGACCGTAGCCGTCTTTGACAGGGCACTGGGCACTTTATAGCTGTTTTGAACATACTGTATGTGTCACTCATAGCACACATGATGGAGAACGAAAACATAGCCCCCCTACGTTTTCCTTCTCCATCATGTGTGTGCCTTTTTTTTTTTTTTTTGCTTTGAGCTTTTTACCATGTGACAATGTTGCTCTCTCATCAAAAAACATAAATGCAAAGACACAGCAGCTCAGCGAAGGAGAGCAAGAGAATGGGAGGGGCTTAGAGTGGGTACTTAATTTGTACAGTATCTACAGTATCGCTCATGTGTATTACCTGTATGCTTTTATTTACAGTATAGCATTGTACTAGTCTGCACTTATTTATTTTTATTATCAATTTGATATTAATTTGCATTAAGTTTTTGTCCATCTCTGTCGGTTCACACGGCAGGATAATTAGCCCGATTTTAGCCCCGATTTTTCCCTCCCAATGATCTTAAGGATGCTCCGATTATCGTGAGATAATCTTATCAGATAATCCTGCCATGTGTGATGTGTTCAGACTGCTCTTGTCTGTTCTAAAGGACGTTGGGATCGCTCCGACCTCAAATCGGGGATATTCAACATGTTGTATTTTTTTTGGCCCAATTTCTCGTCGAGTGTGGTGACCCCCGAGGACAACCGAGGGGAATCCAAAGTCAAAACAGCCGTCATGGCGGAACAGAAAGTCCGGAGGACGTCGGAGACAGGGTTTCTTCTCAGTTAAACCAAACTACAAACTATGGACACTGCCTCTTCTTTATCCGTCATGTTTTCACTGAAGTCACGTTTGATCTCAAGAGATTTTGTGAGATTTCCCGTCTGACCTGGGATTGTTCGTGAGTGAAATCGGTTTGTGAGTGATGTGTTGATTTTGCCGTTTTGCTGCACCACACACTGTACGACCAAAACTGTTAGACCCGTGATTTTTTATGGCCATGTGTGAGGGCTCTCCGGTTTGGAAAATCTGCCGACAATTTAAAAATCTTCCTGTGTGAACCAGGCTTTACATGTTGTCAGATGCAGCTGCACTATGTGCCCAGAACATGAGGGACAATAAAGTTTAATTAAATTCAATTATTTGATTGCAACTGTTGATGTAGCTACTGTATATTCAATATTGTTTTGTGTAGATAAAGTCTGCCCATAAAATGTGTATAAGAGCAGCAAATAAATGTTAAGATAGAAGATCTATGATCCTTTTGGCCTGTACCTTTGACTCCTATAGATCTCACCCTTCACGAGAGCTTACATAAAATGTATCACACTTTTATTGCTTCTGGTTGATGAAAATAGGTTTGAAAACCATAGGGATCGGATTAGTCAAAGATATACAAATATCAACCTTTCTAGGCGTGATGTGTTTACACTAGAAGGCGCTTGCATCCTGGTCAATGTACAATCCCATTCATTCTATTTCAATTGCCACTTATAGTAAATAGCAGGCTACAAAGCTGGGCTTTCATTACCATAAAGACATGATGTCGACTTGACAATGGCGCGTTCAGCCCAATTCTCTCTGATTGGAGCCAAATCAGAAGTAATAAAGCTGTATCTCACCGGAATTTTTCTCCTGACTTTTACCAAGTTCAAAGTATTATTCCACCTCACCAATGAACAGGCTATCATCGGTGGCAATTATGCGACCTGTGCGCTCTCTTGAAACCTTTATTTTCTTTGCATAACTGCATTGACATTGAAAGAACACTAATAAGAACACAATGACTTCGGCAGAACTCAATAGAGCGATCTCGAGCGTGACGAACTCTCTTTCCTCCCAGGCCGATCTCGAAGACCGCACTGTCGCACAGATAATAGCTACAAATCTGCAATAAACACGATGTCCAAGTCCACTGAATGCTTGACTGATTTATACGGCTTAACTAACCGCACGAATCTCCAATATGAAAAAAAAAGCCTTGTTAACCACATGAAGGAGGCGGCGACACTGGGTAATTGATTATATAACTGCGCCTAATGGAAGGGGCTGCTGTGTTGTGATTGGGGTTAATTACGAAACTGACTCTTGTTTTAAAGCGGCAGGAGATGAGGTCACCGAGGGGTTGCACAGTGACATTTTCCTGTTTGTAGCGCGAATGAAATTTCAGACCTGCGGGTTGGAGCGTCTCATGGATTTTGTCATTAGTCTAATTAATTACAGTAATGAGTTGGCCGTCCCTGTGCCCTGCAGGGGGCTGTACTAAACATGAATGATCTGACAAAGGGTGGGGTGTCTTTATTTCAGCTTAAGGGTTAAAAATGCAAAATTGAAAGCACCAGAATGTAATACAGTATGCCGGAGTTTCGACTTTGGACAGAACAAGCGTTTATTTGTAACGCACAGTTAAAGGCATGGTGCTGTATGTATGTAAGATGTGTTGTCAATATTTCATACACATAACCTATTTGTGTTCATATTATGTAAAAGCAGAATGAAAGTCACACCTTGGCTTCAATCTTCACAATCCCAGCACCTGTACCGAGTCGAGTCTTTATTGGCTCCTAGATTTCCAATGAGGAATGGCATGTTCATTGTTCCCAAATAGTTTTATACTGAGTTGTAGCTGCAGTGTCTTTTATAAACCATTATGAGTATCCTGTAAACAGAATATTTAATTGTGTATCTGTTTAAGTAAACTTGCAGGGGTGTCAAACTCAATTTGGGTCGTGGGCCGAAATTCAGCATCAGGAAACAGGAAAATACTATTATTCATTTATTTTTCAATAAATGATTAATAATAATGAGCATTGTGATTTTAAATTAGTGCTGCTTTAGTCCAAAGCCCAACAGGACTGTAGCCTGATAAATAATAATAACGGCTTACGTTTGTATTGCGCTTTACCAGCCTGTGTCACAAGTTTCTCAACGTGCTACATTGTAGTTATTATTCAGTCACTTCACACTTGGTGGTGGTAAGCTACTATTGTAGCCAGAGCCGCCCTGGGGCAGACGGACAATATACCACGTGGCTATAATATGTTGTTTATGTCCTGATCTCTTACTTTGTCAGTGCCCTCTGCTGGACACATGTGGAATTCGTTCCTATTTTTATGTTAGCTGCCCTCGTGGCTGGAGTATTCTGGTTATTTCTTTAAAAGTTCATAACTCTGCACAGTAATGGGCTAGAGACTTACCTTTTTTTTTTCATACTCAATAATCTATGCTGGATTAAATCAGATCCGGCCTACGGGCCTAGTGTTTGACACATGTGAAATATGTATATGTGTATATATATATATATATGTATATTCATTTATTTTCTCCTTGTTTCAGTACATTTGCTTTTCTGTTTGTTCTATAAATTACTGCTACATTTTGCAGTGATTTATGCATAAAATTAATCAAATCAATCAAATGCAAATGAAATTAAAAAAAATAAAACAAAGATAAAGAAATGTGGAAAATAAACTATAACTGTGAACTGCGTCAAAATCTTAGATGGTGGTCTTTACATTATTGAGAGTCAGCCACTGTTTTCCAGGTAAATGTTGACAGGGGATTCTCTGAGTCCTAAACTGGTGAAGCCGAACGCTGAAACCACCCAGTACAGATGATGTCTTCATAACCTTTGTCTACACTGATTAAAGTTCACGGTTATGTCAGCCTGTTTGTGTAGAGCAATACATGGGGGGTATGTGCTAGTCCTATACTCAAGGGCACAACATTCCCGCATATCCCATGAACACCTGGAGCATCTGCTGTGTACTATAGGTGCATATGGACATCATCTGTGCTGTTCAAAGCTAAAGCTGCAGGGATCAGCACTTGCACAGTGGTCCTTTATGGGACAGATGGTGCCGGGATGAGGTCAGGACTTTATGTGTTGTTTTACTACATCAGAACAAACAGAGGTCTGGGACAGAGTCATAAACTCTCTGTATATAACTAATTAATGAAAGCTGGTTTAACATAAGGTGAAAGTGCTAACGAGGAACACCAAGCAAAAACATGACAGGTCGTCTTTTTGTTGTGGTTTCTGATTAAAAACAACTCAGAAACTTCCTGACTCAGCTAGATTTTGGCTAAACTCCACTGCATCTGGGCGCTGGCTGACTCTACACCTTCCCATAATCCCTTTCAGCAGTCCCGCCTGTTTTGGCGGGATTTGGCCCCGGCGGCCCTTGTCCTGTGCGCAGAAAAACTCCTAAATCAGAGGATTACATGGTGCTGCGCGATGGTGTTGTCAGCACACCTAGGCTCGAAGGCGTAAGGACATTTCACAACGGGACAGTCACTGGAAGTCACAGACAAAAGTGGTCATTCAGCCACACGTTGGTTTATTGAGAAGTGGAAGAGTCGTTAGCACTTTTACCGTCGAGCACTGAAAAACGACATGATGTTTTCATGATCAAACTTTTATGTTTATATAATAGCCCTTTACTTTACAGTGCAGTCAAGAAATTAAAAAAGTTTGATACTGCTCTCTTCTGAATCTTCAGGATAGGGCCATGAAGAACAAATTCATATTTTTTCTTCGAAAGTTGACCGGCTTTATGAAATACAGGCCTTCTTTTGATGATAGCAGTATTGTGTTGAACTCGGGTCGGGGAGGTTGAACTTGAGCGACCTGACGAATTAAAAAAACATTAATCGCTCGGCATAAATCACAGTTAGTTTGACTGGGGTGCTTAATGTGGTGCGTTCAGGGCGTCTGGGACACTCGTCCTCTACCTCATTTCTATTCATGAGCCAAAGTTCTGCCTCCACTAACTGCATAAACGTCTCTATAATAATTTTACTGCGCGACCTGTGATACTCGCTGTCTGTTTGTAATTTATCCACTCGTCTTTGGACTGAATGGGTAAGAGATGTAAGGCCAGGTTTAGACTCAGTGGAATAATCTGCTGGTCTGACTTTTTGATAGCACCGTATAAGAGTCAAAGGAGAATACAGAAAGCACTACAAAAGTACTTTGTTTCTTTGGCATTTCTGTGTGGAGTTTTAATGTTCTCCCTGTATCTAGGTGTTGTTTTTCCCATGTGTTCTGATTTCCCATCAATTCAAAACATGACCAATAAGTTATGTCCATGAACCTATCTCAAGATCTGGAGATGGATCCCCAGAAGCTGCACATTTTAGAGCATGTATCTGTAGTTTCAACACCATTACATTTTTTTTTTTATTAGATTGCAGGAAAACATTTTGAGTTTTGGCTTATATTTTCAAAACCTCCCATCTCCCTAACTCCTGTCACAGCCTGCAATCTTTGCCACTCAACCAATCATCTCTCAAGACATCTATATAAATGCACCTTCGATCCTCTGCCGAAACCTTCCGCTGCCATCATTCCTAGACTAATTGAGATTGCAGTCTGTGTTTAGTTCAATCTCTCTCTTTCGCTCGTGGGACAAAGCGTGGTTTTGAGAGAGGCGCAGAGTGCAGGACCAGCATCTTGTAAAGCAGCACACCCACGGGTAAAAGCACACAGTTTGGAACCGTTTCAGCGATCCGCCAGCTGCAAAACCATCTCGTATTCAATGAAAATCCACGGGGCGATGCACATGTAATAAATGACGTTCACATAACTCATTTTAAAATGGCTTAAGGCGTGGTTTTGTGAGTGTTTAACTTGCTATGCAGTACCAAACATTTCTGCATAGGGCACCAAAATGGCTGGCAGCGGCCCTGAGCCAGCTTTATCAATCTCCTCCATGTCAATATTCTAAGGCCCCGAAGCGAGCAAACAACAAATCTACACACACAACCCTGTGGCGGAGAAAGAGCAGCTCTGATCCGCTCTCATACATTTCTTACCAGTGCACTTCTTGGGGCTGCCGGGTCTCTTTCCGTGCATCCCGAGTTTGCAGCCAAAGTTTTCCTCCCAGAACTCAGCGAACCACATATTTCTGCGGTTATTGGACAGCGACCGACTTTTGAAGTAACGATCGAACGCTGTAAGAAGAAGTTGAGAGTATTGCGGAGAGCAGTTCGAAAAACGGGTCAAATGTGAACATATAAGAGAGTTGATGTGCCGCTGACCGTCCACAGAGGCTCTCTTGGGCAAGATGGTGATGGCGCCCTCTGCCACTCGTTCCTGGTTCAGCACGGGGAGATCTTCGAGCCCCAGCTGTCGGAGCCCACCCACAGGAAGTGACCCGTCAGGTTGTTGCGTTTGGCCGCGTCCAGGATCCTCCTGCATGAGAAAAGGCAGACTTTACTGTCCAACATTGTGTGGAGTCCTAAATAATGGAACAAGATGAATCGTACAGATAACAAGGTAAACCTTCCCCGCTAGAGAGATATATGAACAGTCTGCTGCTAAAGGAGCATTGGCTGCCGATAAAATCTCTTGAGATGAGTAGTGAAACGTCTTGAATACTAGACGAACCCAGCACAAATAGCGGCTTAAGAACTGAAACTGAACTGAAATGAACATGTCAAGAAAGGACCAGGAAGCACAAGTGAGTGATTGGTTTCATGTGTGTGTAGCATACTGGATGTCGTCTTCGTTGGCGAACATGATGACTGCTCTGGCGTTGGGCGTCTCCAACAAACGCAGCACGATTTTGTCAAACTCTCCAAGTCTGGGTTCGCGAGGGATTTTCAGAGACTGAGCGATGCACACTCCACCTGCGGCAGACAGAAGAACAAGAGGAGACGAGCCGGATGAGTTTCATGACCGAGTAACTATTTTTATGTGGAATTCTAAATAATCAGTATATAGTCAGTATTGAAATAGAATGATTTGAATAAAACGTAACAGACGAAAAGTGAAAATGGTATTTTTTTAGAAGCACAGAAGTCTATCCAGGCAACTACCGTAGTAAAGGTAGTCTGCAGGAAGCGAGTTGACCGCTGTGGATAAATACAGGTTTAAAATAGAGTATATGAAGTTATTCAAAGTTCCAAGGCAAAGACAAGAGGAAGAAAGCAGCGGAACGATGAATGTACAACTGCGTACTACTGCGTATCATCTGTGTGGCTGTGAAAGTTGTGAAACGTGACAACACTGCAAAGAGGGAGCATGTACAGTACAGGTTAAAAACAACACTGGGCCTATAATCAAACCCTGGGGAACACCACATGTGACTTCATGGACTCTACAGGAGCAGGTATCTGTATTTCTCATAAATGTCCTGTCCGTAAGGTAGAATGTCTCTGGCTCGTTTTGGCTCAGGGGGAGAGGCGCTTCATTACAGGTATTTGGTCCAAGTTTCTAGCGCCAAGTGAAAATGCTCATAAGCTAGGAAGATGTGCGGATTTCATTTATATCTCACAGACCATGTCCTAATAAGACCAGGACTCTGATTCGCTGTAGGCTACAACCATTACCTCACCTATAATGACTTGCAGATTTTAGCTTGCAGGAACTTAGGGGAACTCCAGAACTCTCTCTTAGTATAGGAATCATCACTTTACTCACTGTACTTTGAGTTTAATATACGATACACACATTTTACACTAAAGTAATATCAAGCATCATCAGTCCTTACTAAACAGGTATATACCAGTAAATATACTCTGCACATGTATTTAAGATTTAAGTTAGCTGGTTATCCACTGTATCCGTCCTGGTGAGAGTGTCCAGGTCATCCTTATGGTCATGTAATCTCTAGAGTTTACTCCTTGCAAAATGGAGACTGTTGTAACAGTTGACACAGGGCTAAAGACTCGTCATAGAAATTAAAAAAGTAATACAGGGAGAATTATGCAGACTGCTTAAACCTTAACCCACAACCTCCTTTTTGATAAAGACACAAACAAGCCGGCCTCAGCACACCACGCAAAAGTTACACAAAGTTTCCATTGAGTCCTTTTTTTTGGTTTGTTTTTCAGAGTCATGACATTTCAGCTCATTACAGTTGTCACTTCTGTGGCACTTTAAACTCTGCTGTTTTATTTAGCAGCTTCTGCCACCAGTACGGGGCGCCGGGGTTCAACTTGCGCGTCTGAAGTGAACTGACGCGGCGAGATACAATACACCCGCACTTAATTGGAGCCTGAGGTTAGGTTTTTTGGGGAAGTTTCCCCCCCCCCCCCACACACATTTGTCCACAAGCTCCACATCCCGTTGTCGCGCTGCTGTCCTCGGGGAACAGAGAAACAGCTGAACAAATTCACTTCTTTCCGCCATGACCTCGATTGTCAACCCGGGGAGGAGGCGACTCGCGGCTGAGGCGAGAACTGTATCTTCAGAATAGCATTAATAAATATAAAGCATTGGTCTGACCGCCATAAATAGAAGATCAGTTTCTGCAGAGTTGGGCGAAATGCATTCAAAGTTAAAGACCTATTCTGGGTTTTGTTTTGTTTTGTTTTTGACTCTGGGATACCTCAGCATTAGTATTTATTCATATCTTGGGGTAATACAGAATCTGGACAGGTTTCATTTCTCTACCAAGAAGCTTCCTCTGGGTTGTTAGGAACATTAGACAAAATCGGTTCAGTTGTTGAAGAACCATTACTGACTAGGCAAGGCAAGGCAAGGCAAGGCAATTTTATTTATACCGCGCATTTCATACACAAGGCAACTCAATGCGACTACTTTTTGACACTTTTGCCCCTGGACGACTGGGGATTTTATACAAACAAAACAGATAAAGTAATTCAGCCAACTTTCAGGCTTTCTTTGTAGTGGAGGCAATTTGAGTATTGATATAGTCACAAGTCCAGTACAACCATCATTGGGCTGGTCAGTTCAAACGATGAATCTCATTACCGTGTGGAGGTGGAGAATGTTGTTCAATGGAGTAGAGAAAACAACCTGCTTTTGAACACTTCAAAACATGTGAACTTGTCATTGATTTTTGTCACAATAGGAATCAGTTGCCTATTACTATCCATGATTCTGATGTGCAGATTGTTGAGAAATGTAAATTCTTGGGTGTGACTCTTTCTCATGACTTGAATTGGAGCTCTAATACGATGAACACTGCTAAGAAAGCGAGACAGCGCCTCTTCTTTTTATGCAGGCCTCGAGAGTTTACTAAAAATACTAGGATTCTTTTGAACTTTTATTATTGTGTAATTGAGAGTGTCCTAACCAGTTGTATTACCGTGTGGTTTGGTAATCTCACTCTGAAAGAGAAGAAGGCTTTGAACAGAGCGGTTCGCTCAGCCAGCAGGACCATTGGCTGCACTTTGCCGCTCCTGGAGGCCACATATAAAGCTCGACTCTTGAATCGAGCTTTACAACTCGCCAATGATGCCTCAGGCCACCCTGCTAAGGCCTTGTTTGAGATGCTTCCCTCAGGGAGAAGGTATCGCTCTGTCATATGTTCTACTGAACGCCATCTTAACAGTTTCTTTCCTCAAGCTGTGATCACTTTAAACAAGGTACTTCTATTTATTTATTTGTATGGACTTTTATTGTACAGTATTTTACCCTTAAGCTTTTAATGTGGCATAGTTTGTTCTGTTTTTTATATTGTGTCTTATTTTGTGTCTTTTTATGTGTTTGGCATATCGCACTTTGAGCTCTTTGCACATTTTTTTCCCAATGTGGTTGTTTAAACTGCAAATCGCCAATAAAATGAATCTGAATGAATCTGAAATGAATCTGAATCTGAGTACTACTTTTTTCCTTTTTCCTTAAAGCATTTGCTCAAAAATGTACTACAAACATTTTCTCATGATCCTTGGACTTAAAGAGGGTTACAATTTGGACTTAACTTAACCTACAGAAGGGGGAATGGGGACGGAGCTTGATTGTTTACTTTTAAATGTCTCTCTCGGCTCAATTTGCAATCTTATAGACTGTCACTTTAAAATGAAGAAAGCCTGAAATTTGGTGGGGGGGGGAAATAGAAGGGGAAAAAAAACCCCTTCCCCTTAAGTACTGGCATAAAAATTGTGTTACTTTCCAACCCTGGTAAACATCAGTCCTCTGTTCCTCTGTTCTCACTCCAGATATGCTGACCAACCCCAACGCAGCGGTGCTACCGTCATGCTTAATTAATCTATTCCTCTATCGCATTTGTGGGCAGGCGCCTGTGTTTTCGAGCCACCGCGTATTTTATTTACAGATGGGACAGAGGGACGTCACATAAAACATAGCGGCAGACTCTCCCCTGCAGCCGCCGACACATGCAACCGACACAGCCTCCTGTTTACTTTGGTGCATCAAATCTTGGACACAGTTAAGCTTTTTATTTAGAACATTTTTTTTTTTCTTTCAGTTTCAGGTGGGCCTCGAGCGATTTACTCCCTGATTCATCATGTGTGTCCTTATGGCCGCCTCCTGCTGTTGTGTGGCCAGACGCTCAGCTTTAAATATTAACATCTCTGAAGTCAGAAAATCATTTGCATGTAAATGAGCGGTGCCTTTAGAGCAGATGATCTCTGAGTGGGTTATTTCTGAAGACTGGATGGCGGAGGAGAGGGGACTGTCATCACAAGTGGATTAGAAAAGAGGCCAAGCAGAGAACAGAAAGGCACAGGTACTACATAATAGAGTGGGCCGGGCGGTAAGATATGACAATACTGCATTTGGAAAGGGAAGGATGACAATACGGCAACTGGGGATAAAACAAGTTTCCCAACTTCCACATGTTTATCATTTAATGTGAGCTTTTTGGTTTAACATGGCTACTTTCTTGAGTTTACTATAAACTGTCATTGTCATTATTGTGAGAGGAATACCCGACATTAATGCACTAATAATGATAATATTAATGCATCAGTCTTATATAGCACTTTTCTGGACACTCAAAGACGCTTTACATTGCATTATTCATTCACTCCATACTTGGTGGTGGTACACAGCTGCCCTGGGGTAAACTGACAGAAGCGAGGCAACCAGTCTACGCCATCGGCCCTCCGTCCACCACCAACCACTCACTCACTCACTCACTCACTCACTCGCTCACTCCATTAGCTAGGTCACTTTTTTGTTGTTGTTGAAGCTTTGAGATTTGGGTAATACCAAACTGCTCAGTTCAGGTGGGGGTTAAGAGGTTAAATGCATTGCTAAAGCCTGAATGGAATGATCTCTAAAAGTCGCTGCTCTAGTTGAGTTTATCCGTTCACATTTCAGTTTTCTCTCAGATGTTAGGACTCCTTGACGTGTTCAGACTTGCACATTATGAAGTGAGTCACGATATTACCAATAGCAATCACAACACGAATAATACAAAACTCTAACTATTTTCTATGGAAGGTGAAAGAATGAAAAGTGCGATACAAATAAATCCCTCCCTTCCCACTTTCTTTGATTTACATTCCTGACAGGCTGTCCTTGTACATAGTTATCCCATTGCCCTGAGCACTGACAAACTACATGCTATGTTTGCTGCTCTGGCAAAAACCAGAAGAGAACGTGTGTGTTAACAAAAAAAGCCATATGTCTCTGTCAGCAGATGTGGTTTTCTTTACGTCCAGGCCTTTACTGCAAACATGATGTTCAAGTTCAGTCACAACATGTTTTTTTCCCCCCGCAGAGCCAAAACAAGAGAAAGAGACTACACCCGCCTGTTGTATATGCAGCATCTCCGATCGTCACCGACTGAAACAATCAAACCAAAGTGAAGAGACACACAGGGCCAAAAGCATTTACTGAGCCACAATCAAACACAACATGCCACAATATTTTCCAAACACGACAACACAATTACATTCCTCCCCATCCTCATTAGGAAAATGCCAATTTTAATCATGGCTCTCTTTGTTTTTCTCTCTCTCATTATGTGTTGAGAGTGTTTAGCAGGATTTCCTAGCGACGCCACAATTTCAGTAGTACAAATCATTTATTGGAGAAATGAAAGGTTCAGTAAAGATGGATGGGCGGAGGAGGAGGAGGGATTCATGGATTATCACCAAATGAGAAAACGTGGCTAAAAAGCTCAATTTAGTTGATTTGCATATTAACCACAAAAAAATGTCAAAAAAGTGTCTCACACCCAACAGCGAGAATGTCAACCTAAAGCAAGGGTGTCCAAAGAGAACCCTCCAAGAATATTGATTGGATCCGCAAGACGGAGGTGTCTAGATTTGTAAAGACTAAGGGTGTTTTCTCACAGGCTCTAGTTAAGTCGACCTAAAGGGCCCGAGAGCGGCACTTCTGGGTCAGTGTGAATCCACTTTACGACGGTCTAAACAGCCGCTTCGAGTGCGGCTGACACAGGTGGTCTCGTAGCGGCGCCACTCGCTCTCTGCGTCGGAGCGGGTGTGGTGTGAATGCGGAGGACCTCGGGACAAACTCATTCCCCATGAAATCATCAAGGTACGTCTTCTTTCCCGTCTTTCCCATCCTGCTGCAGTGAAACCTTCCTCTTCATGAGCCGATTCAAGTGCATTTCTCCTCGCTTCGCGCATATCACCCTCACTGTATTTAACCACGAGGGAGAGGAGTGACTGCGCACACAAGTGACAGGTTGATGCCCGTTGTCATGGGAATAAGTTCGTTAAACAGCTGATTGTTGTTATGTGGCTGTTGTTGTGATGTTTGGTGCGGACTTGTGTGAACACGGACTGAACTAACTTTAGAATAAATGCAGTTGGAACTAGGGCGGTCTCGGGGCGACCTACAAAGCGCTCCAACATGTGTGAAAACGTTTGTCATCACATTGTGCAAATACATAGAGCTGCTTGTATTCAATCTTCACATACACATCACATTATTGCGTTCCTGCCCTTGGCCTGCTATTGCCATTCCATTTTGACCATTCAATGGAAAAAATAAAAAATAAAATAAAACTTTAACCACCCTTGAACTGAAGGAAGTTTATGTAGAATGCGCACATAGCGGTTTGCAAAGGGCGCTACTACATCATAACTCAACCAGGGTTCTCTTAAGCTGCATGGTCACAGACGTTTGAAGACACGCTTCACCTTCACTAACCGCTAACCTTTAGCTACTGGAGAACTGCAAGTACAATTTATTTTTGTAAGTGTGAATAAATCAACAGTAATAGTTCCCTGATAAATCAATATTGTATTTGAACATGTCTGCTTTGTATCCGTGGATAGATAGGTTGATATAAAATATGTATATAAATACATACACTACTGCCGACCAATAAAAAACACTCACACGCTCTATTATTTGGTTGGACCGGCTTGTTTGATGACAGCACACATTCACTGCAGCATTGTTTCAATAAGCTTCTTTAATGTCAAAAGATCCAGTGTTGTATTCATTTTTCACAAAGATCTTTTTCTTTTGTATTGATGATGGGGGAGTGTGACCACACTGCACAAGGCCTTCTTCAGTACATCCCAAAGATTCTCCATGAGGTTAAGATTTGGACTCTGCGGCAGCAAATCCATCTCATGCTCCTGAACCACCCTTTCACAATATGAGCCTGATGAATCCTGCCATTGTCATCTTGGAATATGCCCGTGCCATCAGGGAAGAAGAAATACAGCTCATCTCATTGTTTGAGCACATATAGTGTTGGTGAACCTAAACCTGACCAACATCAGCAACCACAGATTATTAGTTCAATCCACAAACATGTTTCTCACATTCTTGATCCTTCCGAGATGGAAAAGACAAAATTGAGCTGAGTGCAGTGTGACACAGGTGGCAGTTTGACCTTCCAACCTTCACATATGCAGCTCTCACAGCAGTCGGCAACACGCGGCTGTAAAAGGTGATCTGCCGGCACTGCAATCCTTATGAACCTCAAAAGAGAATCAATTTTCTGCTTGGAGTTTGTGAATGAAGCGCAGTCTCGAGGAAGCAGAGCCGCTGATGAAAGAAATCATTCATCACTCGGTGTTGAAACGTTTAAAGTAACAGCTTGACTCCACCTTCTTTGGCAATACAGTCTGAAATGAAAACTTTCCGATTTGATTTTTGGAAACCTACAAGCAATTTAAACCTGAGAAACAGGGTTAAACGCAAAGTAAGTCGTTATAGGCCTATAGTGGGCGTCACGGTAGCTCAGCGGTTAGTACAACTAAAAACATGTACAATAGGCCAGGATGAATGAGTGTGTTTGAGTGCGTGAGTGTGGGACAACGGATGCTGATTAGCATCCGTTGTGTGGTGTGTTCATTAGCATGCACTGTCCCAACCAAATAAACCAATACATAAATACAATAAAATAAAATAAAATAATGTTGTACATTCAAGCTTGGCTTACATAATGCCTTATTTTCAATTGTAGTTTCATGAGAAAATACATTGATTGAACAGTGTGTGGTGTCTTGCTGTGTGTTATATCAGCTCTGTATGTGCAGGTTTTGAAAACAAAGTGCAAGTTTTGGGCGACGCTTTAGACCAACATAACACGGCTTTCTGAATTTGGCCGTTCACTTCCTCCACGCACATCTGATCAAGACTTTGGGAATGAGGCTTTTTGTTGAGATGGCCGCAAAGAAGCTTCTCAGGTGAGAATTCAAAAGCCCCTAAACCTGTGGATCCACTACATGATTGTTTTCAGTTTTAAGCGATTTGGAAGGAAACATGTGTCATGTGATCACTGCCTATGCTAACCAGCTCCTAGCACAGGTCTATGGTGCTAATGTATAAGTGTTCTTGAGCTTGTTTGTACTCTAGTTATCAATAATGGAAATTAAAAAGAGGTGAAGAGGCTACATATATTTCCAGCGGGTTTAGTAGTTAGAAAAGTTATGCTGGGCAGACATCAGCCCCGTGACAGAGGAGAGAAGAAGTACAGCAGCTTTAGCTTGAAAGCCGTGAGTAGCTATTTCTAAAGTTTGTTTGCAGTTGAGCTCTGGCTGGAAAAAGCAGGCTACTTCTCGTGGCTTTTTGGTGATAGTGGTCTACATGTGCCTCGCTGGAGCTGTTGTTTTGGGCGTGAAAACAGAAGGGAGCTTTGACTGCCCTCAACTTATTGAGAAGACTCGAAAATTATAGCAAAATCGGGCAAACAGAATGGTGTTGAGTGTTCTCAGCTTTACGGAAAATTATTGGTTGACTGAGATCTTCTACAAAGTGAAGAACACTCACAAACTACAGATCCTAATAAAAAGATAATAAAAGGAATATGTTTCAATCCAAACTGCACGTAGAGGCTCCAGAAGAATGTTTGTGTTGCATCAGTCTTTTTTGATGGCTACACCGCGTTTTGAAACAGTGGGAGTTCAGCCCCGTTAGCTTCTGTCAGTCAGAGTACCGCCCTCGCAAACATTCACACATCTGTCCTTGATCGCAGCGACTCACAGAGCGCACAGGAGGAGAGACATCGGAGGGTCACGAGGTCAGGGAGGGGAGGATGACGAAAGATCGACAACAAACGGTGGGCGACGGCTTCTCGAAAAGAGGGAATGTCCAAGTGTTACTTTGCCAAACCTTTCTGTCCAACATCAGTCTATTACTTTGCCACTTTGTGCAGATTTTTTAATCATTACATACAAGTAATTTGTGGTTAACCTTCAGGTGTTGCCATGGAAACTAACAAGACTTATTTCCAGTGTGTTTTCTCATAAAGAGTTGGCAGCGTTTTTCTGTTTATTGGAGGAGGCTGCGGCGTTATCGCGTCTGATCTCGGATGATGGAGAGGGTTTGGACTCTGACCTTCACTCTGTTCAATTACACGATGTTATCTGGACACCACCGGAGTGAACCAGACTGCCAACACCAAAACATCAAAACTTGAGCTGCCTAATACTGCCAATTATTATCCATCAATTCCAGCTAGATCTGTCGCGTGTTTTTGCTAAATCAGACGCCGACTCCGCCTCTTAGTTTTCCCAAAATCGTATATCTTAATACAGCAGCCCATTCTCTTTGCCTATGGTATGCAGTGCAAGTCCTCATTGTCGTATACTACATGAGTAACACTGGAGTATCTGCTTTAGTATAAGGAAGGAGGACATGTGTGAGGGAGAGAGGTTCATTTCCATAATGTGTCACAAGTGTCTCGTGCGGAGGCTCGGAGTTCGCCACATGCTAGGCCCAGATACGCACATGTCACCATGAGCCATGAGCCATGCTCTACAGTCAGAGACAACGGCACAAACGAGAGATATGGGAGAAGGCTATAAACCAACAACATTCACTCTAGGACAGGACAAATCTGCCTGATGGCGGTTTTTCAAGTATTGCAGTTACAGATTGATTCGCCATTTTGGGTTTTAAAATCAAGATCCAGTTCACAGTTCACATTTTGAACATGACCGGGAGCATGAACGATTAACTAAAGAGCTGCTAAACATTCTACCAAAAATAATTGCAGCTTTGGCACTATTTAAATTGTGATTGCTACCATCCATCAATCCATCCGTCCATTTCCTTCTGCCTTGTCCAAGGTCGAGTCGCAGAGGTAGCAGTCTGGGCAGAGATGTCCAGGCGAGGCGTTCCCAGGCCATCTGAGTGACGTATAGTCCCCCCCAACTTGTTCTTCTTCTTCTTGAGCCTCCACCCAGGTTTGTTTTCCCACCACAAAACAAACAAAAGTGCATTTAAAGAAGCAGGGTGGACTTTTTTTGCTCAAACAGCTACGTCTTCATGTGCCCGAGCGCAGGGAAAAAAGTAGAAGGTGGGTAAAATAACGTAAAAATTGTTCCCATTGTGCCGGTCAAAAATCTTTCCATGCATTACAGGTCGATCCGTCAGAATGTATGTCATTGTGAGATAGAAATGTCCTGGCTATGCCGACACGTTCAGCCACATGGAAAAGGTTTTAATAATTGGATTTTGCTGTTGAGTCTTTTGAACTAGAGAAGTTCAGATGTACAAGGTCTGAGGGTACTCACTTCAGAGTCCGTATAGAATGTGGAAATCTATTATAAATATAGTGTCATAATGCTTAAAGAAGGTGGCCCATACCAGATGGAACCTTGTTTGCTGTAGGACACATTTTCTCAGCCTGATGATCCTGTGTGCAACTCTGCCACTCAGCAATGAGCCGGACCAGTGGCCCACTGTAGAATATTTTCACAATGATGATGTGGTCCATTCATCGAGTCATATTTGCCTCAAAGCAACGCACAATCATGGGGAATAGCTTCAATGAGTTTAGCAAACCTGCTTGAACAGACGGCTAAAACAAAAAGTAACATGCTCAAGAAAGCATGCACACTCACGGTGTGAGTCCCAGCTCTTGCAATTTGCTGAATGTCTCTCTCCCAAACTTACCGTCTGTATGATACCACTAGGGTTAGGTTTAGGGTTAGTCTGGATTATTTCAAGCTAGCGTTGTCCTGTGGAAGTGATGCCATTTCCAATGGAGGTGTGGAGCTCCACTAACCATGGGTCTCTCTGTCAGCTGCACGATGGGGCAGATTAAACCTTCTTCCATGTTGTTAGACAGTGGCATTGACAGAACATGTGCACATGTGCATTTTAAGGCTTATTTTGCTTATTATATAGGCTGCCAACTTGTACTTTATGTTGGAGCCTTTGTAGAAGGCAGCAAGGTAGCGCGGTGGATACCGCCCGTGCTTCACAGCCAGAAGGTTCCGGGTTCCATTCCCCCATGGACGGGGCCTTTCTGTGTGGAGTTTGCATGTTCTCCCCATGGGTACTTCGGTTTCTCCTACCACTAAAATACAATAGGTGAATTGCATTCGGGTTGGCCCAGCAGCGTCGAGGGATGGGTCAAATGCAGAGGACTAACTTTGTTGTACAGTTGTTGTATAATGACAAATAATAACTTTTCTTCCCAACATTTCCTCATTAAAATTGCTGCTTATCCATCTAAATCAAAAGCATTCAAGCCTGTCATATGCACTTTCAGAAAGTACAAAGCATTTTCGTATTAAACAACCCTCAGAACATATGCAAAAATCTCCACTGACAACTTAGAAAAGCTTCCAGGAGTAACAAGTAAAAACAACAAGCTTTAGCTCCTCTAAGACATCATTTTAAAATGACTTCACTCGAGCTGAAGAATTCCCCAACGAAAGCCTCGGCTCCCGCCTCCTCTGCTGCGCCCCTCGTGCCTCTTCCTGTCAGCGGGCGCGCATCGCAGCGACAGAGAGTGGGGAGTAATCAGTTAACACAAACAGCCGATAAGAAAAATCCAAGAGCTTTCCAATAGAGGGGATTTACGGTGAGCTCTGAGCCGCGCTGAATGAGTTAATACAACCATTGGCACCTTCAAAATGAGAAGTGTCAGGGAGGAAAAGTCGAGAAGTCAGTCCCCGCCTAAAGACTTGTAGCGCACTTTAATCAGCCTGAGAGCTCCACGGTAAGTGTACGGGAGGTGAATTAGGAGCGGCTGACATGTCTCATTGTGTTTAGGGAGAGTCCGTCAAACAGCGTTAATGTGTATCCGTGCGCAACAAAAGCAGACAAACTTTAGCATTCGGGATTTAGTTAAGACGAGACACAATGCATGTGAATAGGGAAACTTTTGAAATAAAGAGATGCAATGTGAAACTTTGGCTGAGACAAAATCTGAATAATGCATTATGAGGAAATGACCCTTAAAACAAATTAAAACCACCGTCTAAAGAGCCAGTAGTTTAAAATCAAGGCGGTGGGTGACTGAAAATCCCACGCTGGTAACTATGGTAACTGTCAAATTGTAATTTTTTTTGTTTTGTTTTAGCTTTTGGCTAATATCTCTGTCATTACTGGGAAAATCGACATGAAACAAAAACTGTCTCAAAGTTCACTGTCTTCTCTGTCAGCACATATATACTAATATACTATAAGGTCAGATTATTCTCTCTGAAAGGTCTCCAAAAGTGGTGAAAATACTCAAAAACATGAGCGTGACGTTGGCCAGTAGAAAAGCCTGTCTGTCATAATAAATAATATGGCATTTTTTGGGAGATTTCTTTCAAAAACTGTTTCTCTCCCATAGAATATTGGCCCTTTCCCTCATCTGAGATTATTATTATGACATCATCACAACTTACTTTTACCAACTGTACCTTCTCTAGAGAACACTTAGAAACTATCAGTCATCTTTTTTGAAGTACTTAATCACAAAGAACTTTTGGAAAGATTGCTAACAATTTAGAAAACGTAATATTGACTCTGGATTCATTTGTGGTTTTCATTCAAAAACTGTAACTAAAAGTAAAAAAAAAAAAAAGTCAATCAACTTAATTATTATATTTTGCTAATTCTAGATCCACAAATGTCCTCTCTATCTTTCCCTGTTCTTCTCAATAAAATTAAATTGTACTTGTTATTTATTTCAAAGACTTAAACAAAAAAACAATTAGCACATATGAAAACGTATGTACTTATCTTGTCTTTGTTTTGCATACTTCATGTTTTGAAATCTGACGTTCTTCCTACTACAACCCCATTCATCCATTTACCATACGGAGGCTCGGGACTTCTAATGATTACTTTGTTTGTAATGCAGGGCAGAAGCTATGTATCAATCAAAAAAAGTGATAATATGAAGAAGTCTGACTTTTACAGTGTATAGGGGAGAGTTCATTTAGTGATAACACATTTAACTCACAATAAGTACCAAAACAGCATGATCCACAACCCTTTTCTGCTAAACTACAAGCATCCATTTACCGTTAATATAACCTGTACTGTCCAAACAGCCCTTTAGCTCATGAGCTGGTGCACATTTCAAAGCACACGTGACCCGCCGCATGATCCGTGCATAATATCTGTGCCAATGTTACATGCAGGCAGTGAAGTACATCATACACAATCAGATTATATGCTAAGTCAGTCCGGCGCTGATGTGCTCCTGACTCCTGTTACTGCCACTGAAGAGGTGTTAAGCTTTAGAGACATACAAAAGGTCTCTCAGCTCTAAGCACGTGCCAGTTTTCCCTCATTATCATGGATGTTGCCGTTTGATTTTGGAAGTTGGTCCTGACGCTGCTGCCACTTAAAATGTCTTTGGGATAATGTCTGACGTCTTTGAAGTTTTGTCAGACCTGTTCTATTCAGAGTCTGGTTCTGCTTCCATTGGATGTCATTTCAAAGGTGGGACAAACAAGAGAAATGTGAGAGGGTACAAGTTCATTTTCTCAGATACAAGTGAGAGAAAAAAAAATCCTTTGTCCTTGTCTCAAATGCAGAAGCATTGTTGCAAACATTAATGTGCTGTGGCCACATTAGATTAGAATAGATTCTGTTGTCTGTCAAGGTAGAAATTCATCTTTGGGTCACCGACACGTAAAAACACAAAAGTAGGACAATACTAATACAAATAAATGACAGTCATTCATTGCAATTCCAGTCCATTGCTATAGCCATTGTGTTTAGGTCACTGCTCCGTTAAAAAGGCTCACAGCTGCACAAGGGACAAAGGATTTCTTGAACACAACCTTTGTGGCCAGTGGAACACTGCATCATCTCAGTTTAGAAGCTCAAACTGAGTGTTCAAAGGGTGAAAGGAGTCAGAGGCAATATGCCGGGTCTTAGTCAGTGAAAGCTTCAGGGGAAGTGTCTGGAGTGAGGGAAGTCTGTGGAACTCACATGAACAAAGTATTTTCATCTGTTACCGTTCTCCAGTTACTAACCTCAAAAATGACTTATATGTTTTATTATCATTAATCCTTCTTCTGTGTGAATGTGAATCTCTGTCTCTCCCTCTTGTGCCGCAAGTAAAGCATATCGTATCCAGCCCCTTTAAGGCTGAAGAAACAACCTGGATCTCATCTTTAATTAAGTCCACGCAGCTCTTCACCAAGATGTGAAGGTCACGCAGAACTCTTTCATTTCAACGGTGCTCAGCCAAATGAGGCGTAGCACAGAGCCGAGAAAAGGAATAATACAATTTCACTTTGTTATAGCTCGCAGCGGGAAGGCCACAACTCAGAGCTCCAAACAAACAGGCCAAGTGTTCAAAGGCACGCGTCTAATGGAATTATGGGTATTAACGCATATCATTAAAGGCAGCCCTGGGGGAGCTGTTAACACTGACCTTTCAATTAACAGTTCAGCCGAGCGCGAGCCGTTTATGACGCTCCCGCCCTCCCCCTGCGGTACAGAGAAGACGACATACACAGCCTGCCTATCAACGCTCTGCTGGAGGAAGAATGGCAATAGTCCCAAAGCATGAGTCAGGCCAATTTGTCAAGGTGGATTTGTAATGAATGACTTGGGCTTTATTTATTGGGCTTTATTTCGGAAGTGAGCAATTAAGGAAGTAGAAAAGGTTCAGCAGTAGAGGGACGGTAGTGTACTATTATCCTCATATTCAATTCAATCAGCGTCATTGTCCATTCTGCTAAAGGAATAAAAGCAGAGAAGAGACATTTTGTTTCTCTCAAACCATTGACGTAAGAGGAAACAAGAACAAAAACATATCTACAAAATAAGAGGGAGAGCTTTTGGGAGAGTTCAGCATCCAGACATAATGTGTCATATATGAAGAAAACCCGTCACTAAAAAGGCAGAGAGGTTTAAGACACAATGTCCTCTATCAACAGTAGCTTTGTCCAAGCCAAGTGACGACCACAACATCAAGGGCACTATGACGATGATGAGTTTGTGGCACAACTCAGGTTAAATACATTCATAAGAATGTAAGAGTACGCCCTGCTGCTAGACATGATGAGTTGCTGACGAAGACGCTTACGGAGAGAGGCAAATAATAATAATAAGCCATTCTAAAAAGTGGGAGACCTTTTTCAAATATAAGTCCATTCGTTTTGTTTAATTGGTGGAGGTTTGAATTAGAGGTCGACCGTTATGAGTTTTTCTAAGGCCGATGCCGATTTTTGGTGATTGTTTTTGGCCGATGCCGATAAGCTCGGACGATATTTTTGACCAATATCTTTGGCCGATTTTTCCAAATGTCTAGTCTGTAACTGTAAAAACATAAATACTCCAGCAGTGGCCAGTTTTACTTACTTTTACTTTAGGTGATTCAATCATAGTTTCGGTCCCAGCTTTGACATCACTTGGATCAAAAATACAATTGCAGAAGTTAAAACTAACTCAGCGATTGAATTCTCCAGGTTCTGTGCTTCAAAATGACATGTCCGTTGATGGAAGTTTAGTGAAAATTGTATATAACAAGCTAACAAGTTTTCATTGTGATGTTTCTCTGTTCCCCTGAGGCCTAGGAAGTTGTGCGAGGACTCGTTTTTAAAGCCCTGACTTTGCTCTTTCCAAGGCAAAAGTTTCACTTTTGGTCTTGGAGATATCAGCTTTTTTTGGCGCTACATCGACCGATAGCCGATACTGTAAAATCCCTAATTATTGGTCGATCTCTTGTTTGAACCCAGTACAGATGCCGGCTCGTGAACTCTTTTCTATGAAGGAAAACTCCTGTATGACTGAGAGTTTACACAATTCATTCAGCTATTCATTTATGCATTTTTGAGAGGTTGAATTTCAGTTTCTTTATGGATGCCCTTATAGTTTTAAAGTTTTGATAGCTTATGTTTATCTAAATTCTGTGTTATATGTTTTATGTTGCATGATTGTACTTAGAAAAAAATCCTAGTTTGTGAACCCGTTCTCAAACCATGGCAATAAATATTATTCTGATTAAAGAAAACAATGCCCTCAAGTTCACTTCGTGATCATTTGCAGAAGTACTAGTGGTGGTAATCGTAGTAGTAGTAGCAGCCTAGGAGAAGTAGCAGTAACAGTAGCCATAGTTGCCGAGCAAATACTGTATTCCACAGTAAGGGCAGCATCACATAGTAACAACACAGAGGCTGAAACATGGCGCCTGCTCTTTCATTCCTTTGAGCCTCTCCCTCAGAGTCATGAAAGGTTTCCCGGGAAACACAACCAGGACTTTGACTTTAAACATGAACCAAGCGCCGCGCAGAGACCGACAGGAGAGGAAGCCCAACGCTCCTTCACAATGTAATGAGCTTTTGATTCAGAGCAGGTCTCCGTCAACAAAACAGGAAACTGACGAGGGCTAATTTCATGCACAAAAAAGTTTCACCCTGGACTGACGCCAGATGATTTCAGAAACATATTCACCAACAGGTGCCATATACAAAAGGGTACCAAGCAGACAAGGCACCCTCAACATATTAAGATCCACTGTTCAAGGCAAATTAATGGCAACGACTCACAATGCCACAAAAACCCACAGTATTAAAGAGAAAGAGACAAACTACTGCACAGTATATGCTAGGGTGGGCCATGTTGTATCACATATCGTTATCGCGATAGTATTTTTTGATATCATTGTAATTTTTTATATCGTTGTGGACACGATATAATTAATGTTACGCTCAGCTCCATCAGAGCAGCATAAACACTGACTGTAGGACACAGGGGCAGGTGCTTAAAAAGTAAAATGAAATGAAGGATGTAAACTGCTTGAGTAGATCATATTTGTGAGGAAATTAGTATTAGTATTAGACCATTGTTAATTATATTGTGAAATAAATGCCTATCCCTCAGGTAGTACAGGCTCTGTGCACGAAATGTTTTTGGGCTAACATCCTGTTCGCCAGTATAGCATAAAGATACTTCCTGTCAACATTTTAACATAAATTCTAAATTAAATACTATTTAAAAAACAGAAGAAAACATAAATAAACGTCAGACTGAGTGGGTTTCATAAAAATGTGTTCAGGTGGCGGAGCTACTTTTGACATTTGTTAGCGTTAGCTACAAACTTAGCTTCAAGGCTAACACACTTACAACTATAAACACAGAAGTCTTTGATAAAGTATTTACTGAGTAAAATTTTGAATAACAGCTGCTTGTTTTCTGACACGTACTGTTAAACTGTTTTTAAAATGTATTCATTTCAGCAGGACCGGGCTAACTCTCCATAGGAATATAACAAGGACAGGAAATATTACCATAGGAAGTTAGCATCAAGGTGCTATGAAACTACACATGTTCACCAAGCTATACTTCCAAACAGTGGCGCCACCAGGGGGTGGCCAGACTCCTGGCCGACTCCTGGCCACCCCATTGGCCACCCCACTGGCCAGTGTTAATTGTAGTACTGTAGTATCAGTTATGAATGTTATTGGATCATTAGTAACATTAAATATAAAAAACAAAACAAGTATAGCAGTAGACATTTTCCTTAAAGGTCCTATATCATGCAAAATCGACTTTTTTGAGTTTTTAGCCATGTTGTTATGCTATTTCCTTATCAAAAACACCCCCAGAGCGGTTTTTGGCTTCATTCACGCAGTTCTAAGTAATCCTCCTGAATCCTGCTCTCTGAGCAGCTGCTCCACCCTCTCCTGGTAAACGACTGAGCTGTTCAGTTGTGTCGTCACAGCGGAACGGAAGTGCTCTACGTCTGTAATGTAATGCCTTACGGCCTGATTTTTATTTATAAACAGCTTTTTTTTTTTTTTTTTTTTTTAAAAAAAAAAAAAAAAAAAAAAAAACTCTCCGACGCATCTGTGCTGTCCCGCGACGCTAAATCAAGCGCACCCACGGCTGGAGGAGCCATGGATCCGAGCATAAGTGTTGTTTTTGAAGACTGAGCTCTTTCTAACCTACTCTGGACACCGCCTGTTCTTTTTTCTTACCGATAATGTCACGGATGCGCGTTTGGCTACGAGAGGAACAGGGCTATTCAACCTTCCTAAAGAAGAGTGCACTCGCCAGAAGTTGGAATTTCTTTCCGGGATTAAGCGACTATATCAACCAACCTGATGGATGCTTGGTGAACCTTGGCCAGAATCAAAGTGGATTAACTTTTATAACCAACGCGATCTCATGGGAGTCCAGACTGAGCGGTGAGTTAATCAAACGCATGTTAGCGTGTGTGTTAGCCATTTATGAAACTGCTTTGCACATGTCAACTCCTTGTAACTGCATTATGTGAAGTAACTTCACTTTTTGCAGCAATATTTATATTTATAATACTGTAAATGTGGAATGAGTGGAGAGAGGGCGGAGTTAACTGAATCGAAGCGTTTTTCTTCCGGGTAGGGAAAATACCCCCCAAAATACTTATATTTCTCCAAAAATGAGTACTCCATAGTGATAGAGGTACAATATATCATATAAATGCCTATACTTTACTTTGGAATGGCTAAAATAGCATGATACAGATCCTTTAAGTCTTTCTGATACTTTTCTACAGGCCAGTTTACTACAACAGTAAATACAATTGTGAAATTATGGCTGATAGTTTTGGTTTGCCACCCCAAGATTTTAAGTGGCCCCATCTGGCCACCCCTATGAACAATTTCTGGAGGCGCCACTGCTTCCAAACTGTACAAGGTTACATTGACAAACACAGCAACAACAGCAGCTTTATCTTAATCTTCTTGTGAATTAAATCTCGAGATGCATACCCCGGCTCCCACTGATCCCCATGTTTCCTAAGCAGTTAGAAAAGGGGTGACACTGAAGCCCTATTAGCACAGGATTAGCATTACCCCGGGCCTCAGGTAAATGATCAAAACTACTGCCGTTGCTCGTGAGTCTATGCCTGCGTGAATCTGCAATTTGAAAGGTAAAAAATGACCCCGATTGTATTCCCTCAAACTTTGGAGTTGTCATAATCCTAGTCCTACAAATCAGTGAGCGATGAAATATAAACTAAGAACATCTTGATCTGCCCATTTATGTCAGTAACACTCTGTATTAATAACACGGTGTCCCAGCTAATTGTAAAACAGAGAAGCCTGATAACTGAAACCTCAACCCTCTGGCCCGGGAAACGAACTTTTTACCGACACGTTTTGAAATAATCATGCAAGTTTGAGACAGAGCCAAACTTTGTCGCTATATATTATCTATAAATACAGCCACGGAGGGACAGGAGAGGAAGTGGGACGTGCTCGGCTGTGGAGAGGTCCCCTTTTTTCACAGAAGAGGCTTTGGCTCAGGCCCAGTGACCCACATAGAGTCCTCCGGCGCACAGCAGGTCCACAGGCCTGAGCTAACAAGGCAGGATCACCGGGGTTCGCTGTAATTACTGAAATCATCTGTATAATTAGTAAGCACGTTTGGGAACGAAAGAGGACTACGGTCGGATTTAGATCCAGCTGCACAATAAAAGGAACTGAAGGAAAATGAAGTGGGACTGAAAACCATAACCCACTACAGCTTTAGTCTGTTGTGATGCTTTACTTTTGTGAAGAAGAAAAAAAGGGGACCACAGTAATAGTTGCCTTTATGCCACTTTATCAAGGTTTTGTCATCTTTCTAAATGCCGTCTTTCAAGCAACCAGCAGTGCCCCTATATGTTTCCAACGCTGAACAGATTAAGATTTCCTAATGGCCCAATTGCTGCTGTGGGACTGTGTTGAGATTCTCCGTCTGCGACTTAAAAGCACTACGTCTTGTCTAAGTAGTCGTGGAAATGTTTAGCGATAATAAAAGGTAATGGGTCCTCGGGGACTGCTCGCTGAGGCCTGTAATGTAAAAATACGAGCGCAGTTAAGCCCTCCTTTATTCAGCTCAGTCATCTGGGAGGCTCTCCTCTCACTCCGGTTATTGTCTTTATGATGTAATCTCACTGCGTCGCTACTCATTTGCAGTCATTTTCATTCCTATTGAAACGCTCAATCGGAAATTTGACCATCTTTTTTTATGTCACTATCAATGCAAATTCTAGGAGATGGGGTTTTCACAATCTGTATGCCTCCAGGATGTTGAAATCTTAAGGAGGCTATAAATACTATATAACAAGCTATAATGTCGTGTCATCATTTCAGTTGGAGCAGGGGCCTAACACACCTCAATGGGAGAGAAAATGTGCAAATGTTTCCCTTTATTTGGAAGTGATTGGATTCACAAACCTACCGCATTCGTGTCATGGCTGAAAGTCCTTTCATCTGACCAACATCAGGAATTTGGAATATTGTCTCCGCTGTTGGACGCCTTTATGAGACAGTCAGTTAAAGCTGGTTCATATGCACTGCGAGAGCAGATGTTGAACTTGGTGACAGTTTTTGTTTCACGTGGATCGGTCCTGCCATTACAGAGATATTAACCATACAGTAAACCAAGTAGAAATTCCAGCATTTTGACGGATTTAGTTTCTATCATGCTTCTTCAAAGCCCACCAACTCAATTTTAAGTTAGACATGTGGAGGTGTCACAAGAGGAAACAAACCAGAACAACAAGACAAACAGGAAACGGGACAAACGAGGAGGTATCCAAGCAAGACTTGCAGGTAAGCCACACAAATCTTCTTCTATGACTTAATGACTTATGTCCATTAACTGTGAATAAAACAGATTATACTGTATTTGTCTGCTTTGCTTTCCCCCGGTGGTGAAAGACTGTTGTGGAGCGGAGGAGCTGCGCAGGAGGACGAGGAAGACCAGTGCTGGTTTCCCCGACTTCCATAAACATGCTGATGACGTTGGCCCACAATGGCGGAGCGCTCAGTCGCAGCGGCTCAGGACTAACCCAAAACCTGAACGCAAATTAATTGTACAATTGTCCAGCGACACATAAAGCACTTACTTAAGAATGTTGTGATGTCATGTTAACGCAACCTATTTCAATTGCCAGTGACAAATTCCACTGCACATCAAGTGAACTGTGGAAGCCTACTGTATCTGCCATGGGTTTGGACAGATCCAAAAGCTCAGCAGTTTGGTTCCAGCGCTGACAGAGATATCCGCACCAGACTAGCTAACTGATTCATGCAAGCTGTGTCTATCACTACTTGCAGAAGTCAACAATAGTGCCCATTCGACCAGCTTCACTGCTGCAGCAGGAACAGGGTCATCTCAGAGGGAGTCCACTCCAGCCCAAGTACAGCTGACTGAAGGATAGGTCTATCCACCAGGCTGTCCCGTCCTCTCAATGTGGTGTGCAAGGATTAGCTGCAATAAGCTTCATCGATCTACCCCAAGGCTACTGCCTTACAACAATCAAACATCAGTGGTGAAATAAAAATAGAGCACAACATTGTAAAGCGTAAATGTAATGTGAAACTTGCCCCAAGTGAAAATCATAGTAGTGATGCTTCGGTTTATCTTAAATTAATCCCTAATATTCACAATAACATGTTTAATTATTGCACTTTTTGAGTCAATGTTTCTTCATAGATTTATTTGGGTAATTGTAAATTGGGCCTTTTCTCAAAATGCATTTTTCTCACATTGGTGCACCAATATCTCTATGTAATTAGCATCGACAGACTTCAAATGTTCCAGCCTTGGACTGAACAATATTTTGTTGCAGAGGGATGGTTTAATCTGATCTGATTCTTAGCCTGAGTTATTGAGTTTTGAATTTCTAAAAACAAGGGGAAATTTTAATTTTTACAGATTTTTCCACTAATGAAGCCAAGGCGTTAATTCAACCTGGTAGACTAATTTCAGCATCACCAACCTCCACCTTCGTAGCAGCCAATCATTGCCCTCAGTCCCGCTTTTAAGCCCCAGCAATCATGATCCGTTCACTTCCCAGCTGCGCTGCGACCCACCTCCACCCCATCTCCGCCTCTTCCGTCACGGCTTCTACCTGCTGCATCTTCATGGGTCTCCATACCACCACCAGTGTCCAGGCTCCGGGGAAGACATCCCTAACTCCAAGCTGTTTACCTACACTGACTTATACATCGATGTCTACCGCCGGGGTCTGATCGCCAAAACTAATATAAATCAATACATCTTTCTGTAAACAGCTTATTTGAAGTAAAACCATACCTTTAAACCCGACTCGTTCCATTATTCAGATTTCGTCGCTGAAAATAGGGAAAATGTTGAGCATTTTTAGGCATAAAAGCTCTTATTTTATATGAAAACATAAGATGACAGAAAACTTCTCATATTTACGCAGGTAACAGCAAAAGTTTCAAACTGTTCTCTCTAAATTGAAAAAGTTTCCTTGTTCACTGCAGCGTCTCGCCTTAAAAGGCAAGGATGGAAAAAAGGTACTTATTCTAAATTACTCATCAATCACTATGACTGCGACTGTCCAAGGAGAACATTCTTTTGTGAGTTTTTCTTTTGTAATTTTGTCACTACTGAATACCCAAGTACTGGTACAAAAAGAGAAGAATGGTACAAAACACAACACGACACCGTTTGACGCAGCAGTGAAGATAAAAATGTACATATATATGAAAAGTTTAGATGTAGAAAAAAGAATCTTCAACTTTTGAGTACACTGAATTGAAGATCATTCAAATGTACTTAGTCACTATCCAGCTCTGCTCACAGCTTTGTTTAAAGATCCTACAACAGCCCCATTAGCCCACGGTGCTGGTAAACACTCTTTTTACACTGTGCCCTGACAGTGATGTATGGGGCTGTAGGCTTCATTAGTAAACATGGATTTTTGCTCTTTAGCCCCTAAAACCAACAAAGGCGTCTCTGTGCCGTTGACATCTGCAGCGCAAAATAAATCTTTGTTCTAATTCGTCTGCTGCTTGTTGCTAACGAGGCCGGGATAATTGCAGGGCGCTACTTTTTTTTCCCCGGCAGCTGACGATGCCTTCACTTTCCTCCAGCACAATGGGAGAAAAGACGCACAATGCGAGCCCGGTGCCACTTTTGTTCCCTCCGCAGCGAGCTACAAAAGGGGGATGTAGATCATGGTGAATTATAATTTCTCTTTATTGAAAATCTGCAGAGACACTGATGACGCGCCGCGGTGAAGGTGGGGGGATTTCAAAAGGGGAACCGTATGAGCAGAAGAAATGATTTATATGGCTCATTTTATCTGCGGGGAAGGGAATGCAGGTGCAGGAGAGAGGATTTTAAAGTAAACAGTACAATATAGCACCCTCCACTTATAATGCGCTAAGAAATCCATTCGTTATTGGGCGTAATGCGATCATGAGAAGTTTTGGACTTGCAATGATTTTCTTGTTAGTGCATTTTTGCCTCCGGTGCCAATGTTTTCACGGATAAAATGTTCATTAAAATGCTTCATTTTCAGCTGGTTCACTCGTTGCTTTATGCTGTGTCTTTGGTTTGAACCATAGGCCATTCGTGCCTCGCTTCTGTCAGCTGTGGCTTTGAGTGTCTAGTTCAGGGGGTGCCCAAAGTGCAGGCTTCTTGTCTCACGCATCTCCAGAGATAGTACTTTTTGACTGCAAGTTTCCTTATTTCAGACAATTAATGGAAAAATGGAACTCATGCATGTAAACGCGCCAGTTTCAGTGTGTGGTTTTAGATCAGGGTTTAACAACGGCAAATCGTGTATTCAGTCTACGCTCTATGGTAGTGAGTACTTTACCGCAAAGTGTTATAGAACAAGTCTGCAAGTTTCTTCAATCTCTTCGTAAGGTCGCTCTTTATGTTGGTTTAACAGACTCCGCGTCCTTTACTGCGAGCTGCAGAAACAGTGCAAATATCAACAGTCACTCCCTGTAATAAGGAATAGATGTATAGAGCCAGACTGTATTGAATCGATGTCCCTGGAGTTGCACAAAAGCTGTGCTGTTGTATTATGAGTGGCCGGCCTTTCATTTAACTCTCCTTCTATAACACGAACACAAACTGCGTTTCCATCACTGGATTTTAATGCGCATTTTGAAGTTTCGCATTTGTAAGGAGTGACGGAAACACCAAATTTCGCATTTAAACTCTAAATTCGCATAAAACGTTTATCCGCTCGCTTCAGGTGGGTTTTGATTTGTGCGCATAAACGTAAATGCGCATTTTGGAAGATGGAAATAAAGTTTTTTCGCATAAAGTTTGACGTAGCGAATAAAACGTACACGTGACTGTTGGCGTAGCCGACCTGTGGACAGAAGTGAAGAGGAAAAGTAATCCATCAGTTGCAGGTCGTCTCTAGTCCAAAAATATTTCCCAGATGCAGAGGCTCAAACATCGCTGTCTCTGCCGCAGCATTCATGCTAACAACAGTGCACTATGGACCAAGTTAGCCACAAAAAACTTGCCCAGAGACGCAGACGCCGCCTGATCCTCATTTTTGTTTGTCCAGCCTTTACAGGGCATGCCAGACTTCAGAGTAGTAGCAGCTAGTTAGTTAAGATACTTTTGCTTAGCTTTAGTGTGTAGGTCGCCTAAATTAACATTTATTCATGGCATTACGAGTAAAAACAAGCAGCTAATTCCAACATGGTAAATTAATTTGGCCAAAAACTATACTAAAAAGCTCGTACTTCAAGTGACATCAAAAACGTACAGTGCGCCCTCTGCTGGGTAAACCAGGTAACCAACGCCACGATTCGCAAACACTCTTGGACGGAAACGTGTGAAAATTCGCTTCTGTTATATACATTTATTATGCACATTTTCTCTGATGGAAACACAATTACTTAGTGAGCAGTACATTTTCTCTATAGCTGTGGCAGGTGCGAGCAAAGGCGAGTGTGACGTTTCATCAGGTAAAAATTCAAAAATCGCAAAACTAACTCTGCTGCGCTTGACAGTGGACCTTTTTTTTCTTGACCTTGTTAGACAAAGCTTCTCAAACATCTTGCGCACACAATCGGCTGCCCTACATAAGGTCTTCAGCTGCGGGGAGATTCAGCACCACGGACAGCGAACGGTGCTAAACCAGGGAGCGGCACTTCAGAGACGTGGCCTGTCCTGAATTTACAAGCGCAGACGCAGAAACAATGAGAAATCCCTGATAAAGCATGGCGAAGTTTGTGTTACTATTCACACAGTTACACCAGGATCATATCAGTAATGGAGTAATGGAGATTTTAAAAAGTAAAGTCCTGTAGTTCCAGTACACATAGAAGCATTTATACTCCACAGTGTTGGATATTCACCAGTAGTGACCCAATAACTAATTTATTACGTTCCATCGTTGTTTCCCCCCGATACCAGTACTTTAAAGATACTTGGTTCACGATACCGATAACTGAACCTTTTTTTTTATACTTATACAAAAATGTTTCTAGTCTAGAACCAGAAAACAGAACAATAATGTTAATTTATTCCATAAAAGACGATTTATTTTACATTTCTATCATTTATTTGAGCTGAAACAACCATGTTGCTTCCTTTAATGCTGTCCCTGGACCAACAGCATCAAAACTAAAGATCTAAAGATTTCTTACAGTACCTGCTTTTGATACTTATATTTTTCTGATGACAGTTGTACTTCTACTTTCTCCCCGATACCATACTGTCTTGTATTGTTTAACAGTAGCCCTGAGCATAATGGACAGAGAAAAGAGAGTCATCAGGAGGTCTTAGTATGTTTAAAGCAGTACTAAGTAACTCATGCCCCTAGAGGCCATAAGCGACACTGCAGGTGTCGTAGTATGTTGTGTTTTTTTTACTCATTAATTGTCCGTGAGTGTAAATACTACAGACAGAAAAGACAAAGGAAGAGAGGGATATTGTTCATCCAATTACACAATGGAGATATTTTTTGTCACTCAAACTTGGCTGTAAATACTGCTTAAGTGGCGCTAGCCCGCAGTTAGCTTTGCCCTTTAGCCTGTTAGCTTCTTCTTCGTGATTCCATTAGTGTGTATTGATGCTCCGACCTGGTAGCAGGCAAGTTGCAATTGTGGTTTTCTGGCCTGAGACACCAGAGGGAGATGAAATACCCCACAATCATCCCATTAACACTTGTAGTACTCCCAGAGGACCTACGAGGAGGATTTATTAAGGTTCATCAGGTAAGTTCATCTTTAAATCCTTGATACGTAATAAGGCCATTGATGAGAGCAAAGTTTGAGATAAATATCTAATGCCCTCATTCGACCATAAGGGGAAAATATCTTTTGAAAATGAAAAAACTAAATCAGCATTTTTACAAATTTCTGTAAAATAAATGTATTAAAATACAATGTGTGGCTCTCCAAAGATATCGTAAGTCTTTACTCATTGATAACTAGTGCTGTGTTATATAGGCTAATATTTATAATTCTAATTCAGTGACATTTGCCATGACAACAGCTGCTCTCCGTTGTCTCCGTTATTACTGTCTCATCCTTACATAGACAATATTTCAAACAAAGAAACATAAAAATGATCCAAAAGAATGTTTTTGGGGCTCAACCATATGTCCGTTCTACGCTCCATCACATTGAAGCTGCAGGACAATACATCTGATGGACAGTCGAATAACCCAAAGCATATATATAAAAGAACACATCAGACAGGGATAGAAAAGGTACAATCCGAGTGAATCTCAGTGTTTAGGAGCATAATCACTGCTCAAACTCAAACAAAGAACAGTGCGCCAGTATAGCAGAGAACCGTTTGGCAAAAGAAGAAAAGCAGATTAGCTCCAGCTGCTTTTTCAAGAAGGAGAAACGAAGCCCCCCCCCTGATCCAACCGGCCGTCAGCAGGAACACGACACACTGAAAAAGGCTGAAGAGTGGAGGGTCGGCAAAACACATTCACTCACAATTTCACCATTCATTTGCGTAATATCCCCTTTAACATTTCCCTACGGTACATATAAAAACACATACATATCGGCCGTTTAGATGGTCACGGAAAATCTACTCAAAACGATTAGAATTTTCAATCAGTCATCAGCACATTTTAAACTCCGCAGGAAACACACAATCTGCAATCGGCCTGTTTGATGTTCTCATCAACACTGTACCGACCCGTAGTTTTGACTCAGAGCGGCCTCGCAGTGTGGTAGGGCACGCAGGGAGCCAGCCGGCAGCCTGTAGTGGCACAACGGTTCAAAGACTTCAAAGGCCAAAGAAAGGAGAGAAGATCGTCTTGCCTCTGTGTTAAATGGGATTAAATCAGAGAGAGGAAATCATCATTTAGGGGAGGGGGAGAGGGGGCGCTTCATAGATGTGACTGGAGCTGCCTCTAAATGTTAATGGGGTCAATGATTCTCCAATGGATCAGTTCAACCACAAACAAGCTCACAGCTTACAGCTTATATTAAGTCATCACGAGACTGTGTTGGTTGTTGTAATATAAGAATATCAAAGGTTTTTCGGAAAGCAAGTCATTTGGACTATTTTCTTTCTTCTTTTCAAACATCCAGGGCCAAGTCTTTTTGAAAATACTGTTATTGAGAGATTAATATAACAACCTTTAAAGCAACACCGTGTAATGGCTGACCTGAATATTCGCTTAATTTGAGTTGTTTCAGATGAGTTTTGAGGACAATGTAGATGACAATGTTCTACGCTGGTTCTCTCTCTCTCTAACGGGAGTGTGATCCCATCGACAGTAGTGGAGTTTTGTGATTCATAACCCTGTGCGATTATTAACACAGAACCGTGAATAACTGACTGCCCTTCGATGATTGGTTTACTCCGCTTCCTGTTCTACCTGATTGAAAACTATGTCTGCCGATATGAGTCTGGGAAAGAATGGAACTAAAACCAAGACAATATGAGTTCTTGTAAGGCTACTCGATATAATAGACGTACCGGTACCAGACATGTTTTTGGTTCTGTAAAATGAAGCTTCCGCGCAAATTCAACCTGGAAGACGCATCTGCAGCCTCATCAGCAGCAGCCTTTACCAATCGTCCAATCACGGCCCAGCTCAAGCCGCACCTTCGCGTCAGCCAATCATCGCCCAGGATCCCCTTCTTAAAGGGGGGGTATTATGTAAAATCGACTTTTTCAAGCTTTATATCATGTTATTATGTCATTTCCTCATTAACACATGCCTGGAGCGTTGCCTTGGCTCATTCACATATTTTTGAGTAATCAGTAAAACGTTAGACGGCCAAGTGGCCAAAAAAGTGTTGCTTTACATTTTCTCAAAAGTAGTGCTTGAAGGGATTTTGAATGATCCGAAGTTTTGGGGGAGATAAAATTGTACTCATATTATAAACAAGAGGGAGGAAAAAACGTAATCAGTTCTGTGGGTTTTAGCTTTCAAATGAGACACTACTCTGGCCTATAGGCTGTAAGCGCCAGTCGAGAAGCTTTTAGATTTGGGTAAAGCTGAACTGGAGAAATGAGCTTGTATGGGTTAAGGCGGGGGTTAAGAGGTTAATGGGAAAAAGCAATACATTTTCTGAGATTCAGACACACAAATGAAGTGTATTATCTTAACCCCTTACTCCCCGCCTGAACCGAGCACATTTTTCTCCAGTTCGGCTTTACCCAAATCTGAAAGCAACTGGAGAGCAATTTGAAAGCTAAGACCTACAAAGGTGATTGTAACTTTTGCGTCACATTATGTGTTTTGTTGCCCTTTTGCTGCTTTTTTGTCTCGTTGTTGTTGTGTTTTCATCCTAATTTTTAATGTGTTTTTTTTTTAAGCTTTTAGATTTCAGCTGAACTGGAGAAAATGTGCTGGGGTTCAGGTGGGGTTAAGAGGTTAAAGGGACACTGCGTAACTAATGACCAGCTCGACATAGACAATGCTATTCCTGCAGTGGGTGATCAACGAAATGGATTTGCATGAGGACCTAATTAAATCTCAAATTCCGCTGACTTTACTGTAGTCACATCTCCATGGAGACGAGTTGGAGACGTACCCACTCCCGGTAAACTCACAGCAAAGGCTTATCAGTGATGAAAATATCTGTCATAAAATAAATGCTTGAATTTCGAACGTAGACATTGGGTAAAATTTTACACGGTGTGGCTTTAAGTTCAGGCACAGGAAAACGCCCTTTCCAGTCTCCGTCCTATAAATACCTCCCAGTCCATCTCTTCACCCCACACTCCCTCGCTCTTGTTTCACTATTTTTCATTCTTTCTATCTTTTAGGTCAGGGGGGATGTACTGTAAGCCCGAGAGCTCGTCATCCCCTCATCAATTTACTCAAGCCTCATCTTTGCTTGTTTTAATCAAGTTTATTCCACTCCATTTGGGGGTTCTGCTCCTTGTGATTTTAAGTAACCGCTTCAGTGCAGAATGATTATCATGTGGAAAATAATGACTCATTAGCATATACTGGTTTATATAACTAAAGCCACGAGTGAAATGAGCCATATGCTTGACGCAAATACCAGTTTATTGCCAGCGCCTGAACAGTCTCGCCCAGTACCTCCTACGGACAAAGTATTGTAATACAGCTTTCTCTGCAGCTGGTGCACTACACGCCTGAGGGGAAGAAACCTCTAATCTGTTTTTATGGGAATCCAAACCCAGCACATGGCAAAGCTTCTTCTCCACAATCTGCACTTTCAAACTACAGAGACGAGACCCACGTACAACATATATAACGCATGTGAAACAGTGGTGTGTTTAATCGTCTGATCAGAAAGCTTCCCGCAGCTGGGATTTGCAGCGAAACAGGAGGAGACGGAGCTGGGAATGGCGTGTGATTTTGTAAAACGATTCACAGAGAAGCTTTCCCCCCCCAAAAAAATCTCCTGAGGAATCTGAAACACTGCCACGCATCTCGAATACACAACATGCTGGGAGGAGCACAAAGGACTGTGGAGTCCAGAAGGCAGCATCATGAGAGGAGCCATTTCTGGGGGATTTCTGAACCAACATGTTCGGAAAATCATTCAGTTTTGTCTGAATAATGAACGACGGAAGCAGTGAAAAGGGGAGCTGAATGCTAGGAATTGTGGCATTGATATGAAGTAGAAGACGGTGTTAGCCTTTTTAACCATGTGTTACTAACATGCGCCTCTGCTTCTTTGCGAACAGAGGAGGGAATGCCAACCTTCGTATCACTGTGCCGAGGATACCATGTCACGACTTTATTTCCGAACCTTTAGGAGGCATTGGAGATAAAAAAAAACTGATAGGGCCAGTTAGGGAAGGCAAACTGTGGCCCGTGGGCCGGACTATGGTCCAAACACACGGCTTATCGAGCTGCACTAAATGGTGTGGCTCAATGGTGTTTTAAAACTGTTTGTGATCAAAGTACCTTAAAAGCACTATACCTAATTATTTAAAAAAAATGTTAGTAATGACGCAACATATGTCATCTCCTCGTTTAGTATATTGTAATTTCAGACATTTGTGGGAAAACCACAATGGCCGCTGCACTGTAAAATGTAAAATTTGTTTCAACTCAAAAAACTAATTCCAAGGGCTGCCAAGAAATTTTATGTGTAACCAATAACCATTTTACAATCTAGTCGATTTGAAATTTGAGATTCACCTCTTTCGTTCAATTGTATTCTTAGGTTGACATAACTGTTTCCAGTTGTCTGAAGTGAAAAACTTCAGTTACAAATTAAATCAGTTGTGTCAACCTAAGTTTTTCACTTCAGACAACTGGAAACAGTTATGTCAACCTAAGAATACAATTGAACGAAAGAGGTGAATCTCAAATTTCAAATCGACTAGATTGTAAAATGGTTATTGGTTACACATAAAATTTCTTGGCAGCCCTTGGAATTAGTTTTTGAGTTGAAACAAATTTTACATTTTACAGTGTGGCTGCTCTGCTTTAAGACCGCAACACTGGAGGCTGCCATTGCTGTAGTACCTCCATATAGCCGCTAGTAGGGCTGCACCTTTTCAAGTTTTTCATTAACCGTTAACCGAGGCCCTTAGCGGTTAATACTCGGTTAACTATTAGTTTGCGCACTAACCAACCCCCCCCCCCCCCCACCCCCCACCCCCCAACTTGCATTTTGATCCATCATTCTCGGTTGTAAAGCGCTCCCATGCTGTGCTGTTTATGGCCCGCTTCATATTGAAAAGTTAAACTAGCTAGCCATGCGCGATGACGGCTTCTCATGAACAAATGTTTGGGAGCGCTCTGGCGGTCTCTGGTGGTGCAAAAATGTATTACAAGTACTTAATGGCACGGCAAATTATACACGCCAGTTAACCGAGCAAAATGCTTTTACTCGGTTACGCAGTTTTTAATGGTTAACCGGTTAATCGGTTAACCATGGACACCCCTAGCCGCTAGTCTCCCATTGAAAAGCATTGGACTTTAGACACGTTAAAAACAACTTTAACGCCTGGTTTCTATTATTTAAACACTTTCTATGGCTACATATTCCTCCTGAGATAACGCTGGGTTAGTCACAATTAAGGAAACCAGGCTGGTTTTCAAAAGAAATTTTTGTTAAATCTCGTACTAATGAGGGTCAGACTGTTAGCATTGGAGCTACGCGAGCTACACGTCACGCAAGGGCCGAGTCTACAGTGAAGATCCCACACTTATGCCCTTATTAGGAACATGCTTCGTCAGAGCTGGGGAGGAGGAGTCTGTAAATCCGCCATGATTTCCCCCTCGAACGTGGTCATTATGGTAAACAGGGAGGAGTGAGGAGGAGTTGTCTATTCTTTTTAACAGTCTATGGAAAAACACTGTGCATAAAATTCTAAAGTATTGGATCAATCTTACGAACTTGTAGTCTAGTTTTCTAGCATTTCTGTGAAAGTGACCCTGAAAAGTGACCCCGCTCAGTTGTGAAATGGGCCGATAAACTCCAACCCTGTGAAGAATTGAGATGCCACAAATATGTCAGAAAAGTTAGGAATTAATTTGGACCGCAACTAACATTTTAATTTAGAGGCTGTTTTTTCTTTGTTTGTAATTAAAAAAAAAAAAAAATCTGGTATAGTGCCTTTAAGGTTATAGGGTTAGGTTTAAATCCTGTAAAGGTCTGTAATACAAAATTTAAACACAGTTAACACGCAGCAGAACTTTCAGCCCGCTCAACAAAGCACTGCAGTTTTATCCAGCCCTCGACTGTCTTTCCATAATTCATCTACATTTTTCAGCATTTTCCCACGCCGAATTGCATATGGCTCTGTATTTTCAACTTACATTTTCATTTTATTTATTTACTTCATTCAAAAGTGACATTAAAGTATGTAAAACGAAACTGCTGTGAATGCCGTTTGAGTGAAAATATTTACAATTAACATCAAGCAAGTTCCAGATATCATTTAGTGCATTGTGCAGAGGGAGAAAGTTATGGTTGGTGCGTACCCTCTAAGTCACTTCAGGTCACTCATGTGGCCTCTTAAAAATCAACTGCCCACCCTTGAAGTAGAGTGACTTCTCATTCATGCTGACTGATGTAGATCATAGGAAAAAGCCATGTGTCCAAAATGTGCCTTTTCTTTTTGCCCCAATTAATAGCTCAGCTCCCAAGTTATCGCTTTTGCCCCCGACTTGCGAATTAAGACCTAGTATCTTTTTATTTTAAAAAGCTATTAACTTGATCAATACCTCCCATTGGTCAGTGAGTATCAGTATCAACTAACTCTGTTGCGTCTGACCTACTATCTACTCGTTAATTGTCTGTTGTTCAAAAACATTTATTTTTGCAACTCATGACCTACTTTGCTCCGTATTATGCTTCTCATTATCGGAATATCCCTCTTGTAAAATTCTGTATGTCCCTTTGGTTCACTGCTTGCTCTGGTTTTGGACATGCCGTGGCAGAGCAGATGAAACACAAGCCCCTACAAGCTGCTCGTTACAGTTTGGACGTTTAATCGATTCAGAAATCCATCCCGATGGGTCCTCTGGAGAGGCCCGGGCCGAGCTGTGGACATCTGTAGCACTAATGGCCTCCATATTCAGCTGCATCAAGACATCCCTCTGCCCACACGGACCTTAGCTGCCCATTAAAGCGCTGTGTGCTCCTTTGCGATATGTGTTTTTTACTTTGCAAACCGCAGGCAATGGCTCAAAAAAACAAAAACAGTATAGAAATTAATTCACGCAATGTTGTTCTCCGTCACAATGGGGACATTATGCAGTTTGATCAAGTTAGAAACACTTGTATAATCAGGAAGACATCTTTGTTACAGCTTCCTCTTGTAATAAAAGTTATGAAGATAGTGGATATCCCTGTCGTAAATCATATATACGATCATTTACACCTTTTGAACCTGCATTACATTTGTACTTTTGACTAAAATCGCAATTTGAAGAATATTCATTTGCAAATTAAGAGGACAGTTATTGACAGTTAATGGAGAAGGTAGATTATTGATTGGTTAAATGTACTATCGTGTCTCCAAAGCAGGAATCCATCCTGCACAGGTACATTTCTCTCTTCCTTCCAGACTCGAATGAGCTGATGTTTCATGTTTTGACTGAGGCAGTGCCACATCACAGTGCACAGGCACACTGCCAAACCAAAAAAAAGTGGCCACTTGAACTAACTGTTATGATCTGTTGCTGCAGGTTGGTCAGGTCTAGGTTCAGCAACACTTATGCAGCGTTCATGTGAACTTGGGAGCTTATTTTCCCGAGATTTAGTTTAGTTTATTTTATTTTATTTATTTATTTGAACAGGGACAGTGTATAATATACATTAACCTCAGAAAGGAGAGATGTATTGTACCAGGTTGTTTCCACCTGCAGTCCCTGTGACATCATTGCCCCAGTTGGTTTGTGTTCATGTGCTTTTCATGTCGCAAAGTGGGATTTTGATGTCATCAAATAAAAAGTGTCTTTTATTACTGATTAGAGCTTAACTGACCTAACCATATGAATTTGGCATTAGCGTCTCAAAAGCTAAACTTTGGTTCTTTAATTTTATAAAATATTATGTACATTTTCTTTTTACTATGTCGGGCATTTCTCTCGCAAACACACATTCATGCAAAGGACGATGGCTCACACTAAACTCAAGAACATTGTAGAGTTTAACAAAGAAGCTCTCAATAGACGACACATCAGTAGATTTCTGCAGTCAGGTGCGGAAGTCAGGAAGCTTGTTTTGACTCGAGTTCCCCAGTTGAGCAATTTTCATATTTCAAGATGACAATGCCAGGATTCTTTGTGCTGACATTGTGAAAGAGTGGTTTAGGGAGCATGAGACGTCATTTTCACACATGGATTGGCCGCCACAGAGTCCAGATTGATTGATTGATTGATTGATTGATTGATTGATTGATTGGATTTATTTCGAGTTATTAATGCAAGACAAATTCATGCAAATGTGCATGATTATGTACAGTTTAAACAATTACACAATATACAATATTCGGATCATGTACATATTCACATACATAACATAACATTTAATGTTATATTGCTTGAATATATTTAAACTTGAAAAAGGAGTGGGAAGAAGTAAAACTTATAAACTCCCACCCCCCTAAGTGTCATAATTACTTGTATATAGTGGGAGCTAATAGTGGACAATGAACAACAACATGACACCTCCCATAGCACAACTGCCCCAAAGCCACCGAGCAAGTGTGGTACAAACTCTCCCCGAAAGTGACAGGTCACAACCTAGTCAGTCATCATGATACACTACATCAGGGGTCACAAATTAAATTTCACCAAGGTCCGAATTGAAAAAAAATGGTCAAGCAAAGGTCCGGAACATACGGGGTTAATTCCACGTTATATGGGGATTTTTAAGCCTTTATTAAATCTATTACTGTGATTAGAAAATAATGCAATTCATTGAATCCTTATAGTTTTTTTTTCTCTCTCTAAAGATAAGTATTAGCTCCTAAATAGCAGAGTGCATAGGCAACTGTAGCCTCTATTATACACAATGTGCACATAATATATATTACAGTGATGTGTTTCTGCTCTTTGCTCAGTTCAACACACTGAGCCCTGTTTAGTCCAAGTCTGACCTGCTCGCTGCCGAGCGGAAACAGCCGCACTATTTGCGCATTACGACCGCGCGTGCATAATTAATTAGGGCGTCCTCCGCTCTTTTTTTAGCGAGCCATATTTCAGTCATTCCGAAACCGTTTCTAAAAAAATAACAAGTGTCATAGAGCTAAGATGTAGGACTTTCTCTTTCTGTTCATCTGGGCTGTAGTTACCACTCTGCAGTCAGAGAGAGAGAGAGAGAGAGAGAGAGAGAGAGAGAGAGAGAGAGAGAGAGAGAGAGAGAGAGAGAGAGAGAGAGAGAGGGAGCGCACACGCAGCTGCTCGTCTGAGGGGATTCACGGTCGGGTCCAAAGTTCGGATCCAAGGTTCGGGTCCGGACAGGCTGGCGCATGGGTCCGGATCCGGACCGAGGTCCGCCGTTTAGTGACCTCTGCACTACATAGTCATATTTTATTAGAATTTTTTTTTTCCCCTTTTCTTTTGTCCTTTTTTCTTTTTCTTTCTGCCTTTATTTGAATTATATGTCAGTCTGAATACATACTTCAAGTTTGTGTTACTCATCCAAATAGAAGTACAGTACTTTGTACTAAGGTTTGGATTTCCAGAAAAGAATGATAATTTCTGTTAAGTCGTGTTTTAAGCGTGGTAACCTATCAGCTACTGGTAGACAGCACGCCGACCTCGCCACACCACAGGCACGCCACAACGCCACCGAATCATCACATCCAGAACCAACTACAATCGCCACACCACAGGCCATCACCCCGCCACCGTCCACCACCACCCACCAGCTCCCACAATGGTTCCTAATCATAAGTAGTTCACATATAGACACACATTGATACATACGCAATCTTCTTTAACTTACCAGAACTACATGCAATAACATGTTGTTTCTGCAATATACACACACAGATCTTAACCTCATTGAGAATCTTTAGCATGTGCTGGAGAAGGCTTATTGGTGGTCACACTCTCCCATCATTAGAGCTTGGTGAAAAATCAAAGTAACACTAGATCTTTTGACATTGCACAAGCTTATTGAAACAATGCCACAGTGACAATGTGCTCTAATCAAATCTAAAGTCGTTCCACCCTTTTTTATTTTTGGTCAGGCAGTGTATTTGAGTCGGGAAGATCAGGGTCTATTTCACCAACAAGAGCCAGCAGGTGACCCAAGTAACAGCCACTTCCTCCCTCTAGACTTGCCACACGGCTCTCACAATACAATTACCATAAGGTTCCACAGAGCCGGTCGTATTTTAATCACAGAGGGCCCGATAACCTCGTTGTGACCTTTCTGCGGTAATTACATCAGAGTCGGTCACACAGCGGGGTCCTCATCGACTCCTGCACGCTGAGAGGAGGCAAACTGAGTGGCATTTAGCAGGTCATTCAGCAGGTGATGCCCAGCCAGGGAGCAAGACATTACTATGGATCGGAGTGATAGTGATGACAACGATTGTTATGAATATGTGAACCAAGAACAAAGTCTATGAACGTGTCCAGAAACAGGGTGTAGCGTATAGCTTTTTGCCATTGCAGCTCAGTCTTTGAATATTATTTAGTCTCTTTTGTTGTTTCGTCTGGCTTTTAACACAAGTTGAGCAGGATTATTGGTGGTTTGTTTTTGGTTTATAAAAGACAGTGGCCTGTGGTATTTTTTAATATTTTGATTCTCACATATTAAAAAAAGCATATATATTGCCTGTGTACAGCACTTTGGGCAGCAGTGGTTGTTTTGCATGTGCTTTTTAAAGGTGCATTAGGCAACATTTTATGCGTGAAAAAAAAGTTGATATTTGTGCGTGTTTGACCTTGTAGTGATGCAGGTTGTATGAGCGGTCAGCATGGAGCCTTTACTTTCCATCACAGTGATCTCTACAACGCTCCAGCATCAATTGTCTGGAAGGTTTTCACTGTTGACGGACCCTCTGGCCAGAAAACCTACAAAACAATTGATCCTGGAGCGTTGTAGAGATCACCGTTATCAAAAGTAAAGGCGCCAAGCTGAGCACTCATACAGCCGCTGGGTCACTACAAGGTCATATACACACAAATATCAACTTATTTTTTCCACATAAAAAGTTACATAATGCAACTTTAAAAAGCACATGCAAAACAACCATTGCTGTACACAAGCACTATATATGCTTTTTTTTTAATATGTGAGAATCAAAATACGCCATGAAAACATATAAAAATAGCACAGGCCACTTTAAATAAAGTTGATTTTGGGAGTTATAAAACATAAAACAAAAATCTCTTAAGTATATTGTAAAAGCTTTGTCTAATATTCATTCCCTGTTTGTCTAATATTCATTCCCTGTTTGTCTAATATTCATTCCTGCTCTATAAACAGCAGGCACCAATTAATTCAATTTAAGATTGTCCATCGCTTACATTATTCCAAAGTCAGATTACATAGAATATATCCGTCAGTTTCCCCAGTGTGTGACAGATGTATTATGTCAGAGGGTACACTGTCCCATGCATTTTGGGCCTGCTCTTCATTGACAAACTTTTGGTCTAAAGTATTTGACTGGTACTCCAAAGCGTATCAGAGGCCCCTCCAGCCTGAGCCTGGACTTGCTATTTTTGGCTGCTCACAAATAACAAGGACAATTCCAACTATAATGCGGCAGCCATTGGAGCTGGGATTGATAGTTGCCAAGAGACTGATACTGAAGGAATGGAAGTCTCACACTCCTCCTTCCTTTCAGGTATGGGTCACTGATATGCTATCCATAATACAAATGGAAAAACTCCGCACCAGACAAATGGACACATTTCTTCGTTCTTGGAACCCATTCTTGACTCATTTTGAAAAAGCTAAAATACAGTAAACCAATTGTGTTCCTGTATTAACAATCTTTCCTCCTACCGCTGTACTAAATATGACTGTAAACAACTGTCAATAGCTGCATCTGAGCCCTGTTTGTCTGTTTAATTTGAAAATATAAATAAAATATATAAAAAAAAAAAAAAAGTATATTGTAAAAGCAAAAAGGCTTTGCTTGCTATGCATCCAACTATAAACTCCCTGAATCGCTTTTAACCGATTCCCTATGAAGAATTTGGATAATAGAAACACATTCGGTAAGATAGGAATTAGTTTGATTCAATTTAAACAGTATGTGCCTCCTCTGTTGTTGTTTGTGAACAAAAATATCTGCAGGATATTCATGTTTTGATATTTTGTCCACTTTGTACTCAGGACCTGCTTGTTAATGAGATGAACTCCCTCGAGTGAAGGTGCAGTTTTGAAGCTTTGCCAGCATGGAAAGACAAAACAAATACATGTTCGTTGTGCAATTGTATAATGACAATAAAGTTCTTAGGTTAAAGTTAAGCTTAAAGTTTCGGTCAAATGTAGGTTGACTATTTTAATAAGGAGACAAAGGAACTCAACATTTATGAGTTTACGACAAAAAGCAGATGATTGAAAGACACTCATCAGTTTTAATAAAGGAAGCTGCATTGACAAAGCGTTTCCTACCCGTCTCTCTGGAGGTCTGTACGAAAGCCTCCACTCCGCTCTCCCCGTAATTGCCCTCGGAGGCCAGCGTGGAGACAAAGTTCCAGCCCAGAGCGGTGACGATGTCCAGCATGGCCTGCGCCTGGTACGAGTCCGGAGGCACCACTCGAGAGAAGAAGTCGTACCGGGTGTTGTCGCTGAGCTCCGGGGCCGTGGACGCGTAACTGATCTGCGGGATCTGTGAGAGGGAGACAGCAGAGGGACAAGAAGACACTTTACAGACGGTTTAGTGCCTCACTTGACGGGGGAATTACTGTAGGCAACCTGTCGACAGCGCAGAGCAGGAAAAGTTCTAGCCAGGATCTGGGTCAGTGCGAGGACCTCGTGGGAAGAACTGTTGATGATGAAAAACAGAGCACCCATAGGAACAGGAATAATTTACTGGGCAAAACTTAATGAGAAAATTATCAACTTATGCTGGAATTGTTTGGTCCAAAGAAATGTGTGTCTTAGCTCTCAGTCATCTAGGGGTAGTTCACTACAGAAAACCAAGAAACAAGACTTTAAGAATGGCTTCTTCACTTTGTGCACTCTTGGGTGTTTCCTAAAGAAAATAATCCTTTAATGTCTTGCTCTAGATGTGTTTTGAAATTGCTTTCACTGCACAGCATCTGTTAGCATCACATTTTTAATACTTCAAACACACTTCAAAGTCCTTTGTTACCAAACCCTCCCGCTCCAATGAAAACACAAGGGCTTCAGATGAACAGTTTTAGTTTTATTGCATTGTTTCATTACATAATCCACATAAAGCAGGGTTGGACGGGCCATCGGGGGCACCGGGCCTTTATCTGCACATTTTTAAACCCCTCTGTCGGCACGCTTTCCTGAGTTATGGTTCCCAGTTACTCACTTATAATAAGCAGTGGGGCTCATTTCTTGGATATACTATAAGCTCCACCACATTACATTTGCCGACATAAGTGAAAAGAGTTTATTGTAACACCAATCAGAGACAATTTATGCAAAGAAGTGCTTCATGGTTGTCAGGTGTCTTCTCTCCTAGACAGTGCAGTTTGAAAGAAGTTGGCTTCCGGTTTCCATAGAAAGGACCTCTGACAGTGTTGCCATTCCAAAAACAAAATCTACTGTACAGTGTGATCATTTGTTTGGTTTTGTGTATGAAGTATGTTTGTGTTTTTGGGCCGTGGTTCCATGTTGAACCTCTTTTTTTAGCTTTGAACCATGTCAAAAACAAACCAGGATTACTTCAAGTCGTTCATGCAAGTTTGAGTTATCTTCAGCAGCTGATTGTATGGACTGCATTTTATTGCCTAAAACACTGCGTGATTTTGGCCGTCTGCGACCTCGTTGTGGGGAAAATCTTAGGTCATAGCTCAAAATCGCAGGCCTTAGGTCGTACAGTGAGACGGGAACAACAATCTAAAATAAAAACGTCGTACGACCAAAGACGAGCCGCGACCGACGTGGGGGCAGTGTCTGATATTCTGGAACACTAGTCGCAGAGTGAGCCTCCTCTCGCTGCAACTAGGACCTCAGTCAGTGTCCCGTCAACACCGAAGCACCGCCAGAGTCATAAGCAACAGAGGCCAGGCATGAGCGGGCCTGAATCCGCATTTTACAGGACTTCCCCTGCACTTTCCGTGGAAATTAACACCGCTTTCCTGAGCCAAACAACACACAGAATCTGAAGCCTGAAACTGCTATAGTGCCATAATGCACCAATGGCCGCTGGCTGCTCTGCTTTATGACCGCAACACTGGAGGCCGCCATTGCTGTAGTACCTCCATATAGCCGCTAGTCTCCCATTGAAAAGCATTGGACTTTAGACACGTTAAAAACAACTTTAACGCCTGGTTTCTATTTTTTACACACTTTCTACGGCTACATATTCCTCCTGAGATAACGCTGGGTTAGTCACAAAAAAAGAAACCAGGCTGGTTTTCGAAAGAACATTTTTGAAATCTCGTACTAATGAGGGTTGGACTGTTAGCATTGGAGCTGCACGAGCTACACGTCACGCAAGGGCCGAGTCTACAGTGAAAATCCCGCCCTTATGCCCTTATTAGGAACATGCTTCGTCAGAGCAGGGGAGGAGGAGCCTGTAAATCCACCATGATTTCCCCCTCGAACGTGGTCATTATGGTAAACGGGGAGGAGTGAGGAGAGTTGTCTATTCTTTTTAACGGTCTATGTAATAGACAGAGCTCGTATCTGCCCTGCACATTGTTTTAAGCCCACAGTCCATCACTGGACCAAACCTGAACTGTCCTGTGTGTTCCTCACAGCGCTATTAATTTGTTAGCATGCCCGTCAGCTGAAAGTGAAAGCTTGCGTTCACTGTTTTATCACGTTCGTCTAACGATTACCTGCAGAAGGCGCTCCAGGCCCAGTTGAAATGCAAGCCAACACTCCATCTTTTCCATCTACAGACTAGTCATAAATTCTTAAAAGCTTCTTAGGGAACTTCACTGTGAGGATCACGACCTTGCTTTGTCCACCCTGCGCAGAGCCGGTTTATGCACAGGTCGTCTCACTCTCTCATACACCTGCGCTGGACAGTGCCACTGACTGCTGCTTGATAATGGGCCCTAACAGGAACGATTGAAGGCCTGATTGATTTCCCTTCAGGTCCGGTTGGGGCCGGCCTCTCATCAGGATTCAGAGCGGTGCGGGACGGCGGAGGCAGACGGACAGCTCCTAGGCCCCGCGGCTATACAAGTGTCAGTCAGCAGCACAGAGAGGAGACAGGCTGAATTAGAGCGCTGCAACTGTAAATACTCAGCTGTCTGCGGAGGGCGCTATCACAGGAGAGCAGCACTAACCAGGCTGTTTATTTGCGGCGACAATCAGCCCTTTCCATTACGCTGCGCAAGTTTTCAATTAAAGCCACAGGATACAGACAGCTTGGGTAAATGCCACGGAAAATCGCGAATGCCTTCAGCACGCTTGGATTTCTTCTTCCGTGAATTTGAGTTCAGTTTGGAAGGAAGCAAGTTATGTCAATTGGAAGTATCTTGTCGACAAAAGTAACAGCGAACACCAAAAAAAAAAAAAAAAAAAATCACATAAAAAGTTGCATAATGCCCCTTTAAATTGTAATATACTGATATAAATTTCAGCGACAAAATTTTTTGAATACTGAATAGAGCCAGGCTTTTGGGATATCTTGTCAAAAAGAACCATATTTTGGATTACAGCGCCATCTCGGTCGCCACGTGGACACTAAACCTGTCAATATTTGTGAATGGATATGTGTGAAAGAAGAGGGAGTGGGTTGTAGTTTCTTGTGGGAAATTCTGCGGACAAAACGTCATAAAATAAGCAAAACAAAATCAGAGGCTGTTTTTGTTTTTTTTACTCTGACATTAAAACTAAGATGTCATGGGAGAAAACTAGCTAAAGATCTCTACATCGAGATCTTTAGCTTTTGACCCAACCTTCCCGAAGCAGCCTATTCCCATGTGGGTGTCCAAACCTCCGCATATACCTGCCCTGCACACACTATATATTATTAATAACAACTATACAATCATGTGTATACAGTAAGAGCATAAAGCGGAGTGCATTGCATCTGGTACGGTAAAAACCTTTCGCAGTAAAGTAGGCCAAAGGATACAATGCATTTGTTCGGGATTGTATCCTTGACAACATCCGGAAGAAATGTATATCATCTGTCTCTTCTTTCTCATCAATAATAAATTGTGTACTCATTGGAGGCATTAATACAAAAACAAACAGGCTGATAGGATTACACAGTGGTTTGAAATGTAGTACCTCCAAGCCCTCAGGCAAGTATTAGGACGTCTCATTGAATCCGGATTGGTTGATAAGGTCAGATTTATGGATTTGATCTTCAGTGTGTATTCCAATCAGGTATAGACCGCATATAAACAGCACTGCCATATAACCTGGGAGTCTATTTCCTTGTTCTTTCTTTCTCTACTTGTATGACGCCATAACCTTGCCATGTAATAAAGTGAACCGCATGTTCTCTGATGGTTTACTTTATCGCGTGTCATTTGACTCCCTCCTCTTTGATTCCCCGATCACTCTGACACGTCCTAATCCTGTTACGAATCCAAAAAAAAGTTAAGAGCGTCAATCGCCAAAGGAAGCCACATTAGGTTTTGAACATGATGCAAATTAATCGAATGTGATGACACTTTTAGATCGAGACGCATCATTTTTTTTCTGCCTTCAAAAAGAAAAAGAACAATATTGCCGCCATCATCGATTGTTATCATTTTGGCAGATATCTTTGGTAAAAAAAAAAAAACCTGTGAAAGCTGCACTCTCCCACCGGCAAATACCAAATTACTATCTTTAATCACCGGTGCCAGGTTCCCCGCTGGGCGTAAATTTATGATGTTTGTTGGGACAAAGCAATAACGTGCATATTCGAGTCACGAGAGGCAGTAAAGTTTAATGAGCGCGCGGCAGAGGTTTCCGTAAATCACTTTCTGTTGACATGTTAAGGGTCATGTTTTCCCCCACCGTCGGGCGCCATGTTGGTCGTGTGTTTTGATGACAGTGACTGATGCTCGTCATCGTCTCGAGCGTTCTGCCCCGGTGAACGCCTGAAGAAGAAATCCATCCGAAGTGACAGCCGGGCGTCCATCATGTGCTCCACGCTGTGCTCACAGGAACAAACGGGCATCGGAAATGCGTGTCGGGAATATTATGTTTAAATGAATGTTTAAGTCGCTGGGAATAGAAGCGAAAGGGTTTTAGGGTCCTCAAAGGACGTTTGCATGGGTGCGTTGCTTTCATGTCGCAACGGGGACAGTGATTTTAGAGATTCAACCGCTCAAATGAAAAGACTGAGTTAGTTCGGAAAAGATTATGTAAAGGATCATGTGGGGATAAGATTGGCTAAAGCGCAAGAGTGAAATACTAAACGAATGGTATTCTTAGTGCTGGTCCAAAGCCAGGATAAATTTAGTGGGTCTAAAGGCGCAGGGGCATGTTTGTACTTCTTCCTGCTTCCTTTTGAACACACTATAGTAACTCTAACCCTAAAAGAGTTTTTTACTGTTCCTACATCTGAGACATTCTTGGGCACATTAAGGTGAGACATTTCGGTGCATTGGGGGAAAAAAATTTGTTTGGCTTTTGCATTTTAACTGTGGATTATCAACATAAATATGAGGGGGGAAATTGACAAAATTGTGTATAATATTCTTAGTGACGAAATATATCTATCAATCAATCAATCTAAGTTTAGTTGTAGCACTTTACGACAGCACCAGCAAGTCCGGGAAGTTCTTCACAGAAAGATGAAACACAAAATTATTAAATCCTAGACATATTTCGGTAAATTCTAGGTATTAAAAGCCAATTTGAGGAGATGAGTCTTTAATCTGGACTTAAGAAGGGACAAGTCCCTGAGAACACGCAGACTGAACATGGAGGCGGTGTCAAAGTTTAGGCGCAGCAACAGCAAAGGAACTAGGGATGCACCGATCTGATACTGGTATCGGATATCGGAGCCGATACTGGGAAAAAATACAATATCGGATATATTTTACTTTACTTTATCGCACATCAAAAACACCACAAGTACAATACACAAATACATATGACAAAATAACAAAAGACTCCAGTAAGTCTTTTGTTATTTTATATCGGCTACAAATATTCGAAATAGCCTGTCCCAAGGATAGTGTTGAAAATCCAGTGATCTTTGTTAAATGTTTCATTAGTTTATTAATAGATATAGCCTAATTGATCATTGATCTGTAACATCATGACAAGATAAGATTTCAATGATCTCACAATGGAGATAAGAGGACCATTCACTCAGAGAAAGCCACTTTTAAGAAAGTCTCTTGGTATTGCTTAATATCGGAAGCAAAAAAGCAGGATCGGTGCATCTCTAAAAGGAACGCTCACCTCACTGTTTGTACCAGGACCTGAGCACGTCCAGAACCACTTGATCGGAGACCGGAGAGCTCTGCTGGGGCAGCTAACAACTCAGTAAAAGATAACGGAGCGAAGCCATGAAGTGCTAATGCAGGGAGAAGTGGATGGGAGTGACCTGAATGTACCGGTTAGAAAATGAGCTGCTGCATTCTGAGCTAATTGTAACCGATGGAGTGGCGACTGTGGGAGGTCAGAATAGAGAGCGTTGCACTAGTTCAACCGAGAACTGATAAAGCATGAGTCGCCCTCTCGAGGTCTGTGCGTGAGAAAAAGGGCTTAACCTTTGTCAAACGGCGCGGCTGAAAAAAGCTGGCTTTGACAACAGCGTTTATTTGTTTGGTTGAACTTTAGTTCTCAGTCAAAGACAAGTTCCTGATGGCAGGTTTCTGAGGTCAACGGAGCCAAAAACAACTCAGATTTAGCCTCTTTCAGACGGAGAAAATAATGGATGGAGCCAGGTTTACATTTATGGATTCATTTTGTTGATATGTTTGTTGAATCATTCGTTACATCAATGTTTCAGTTTTTTTAAAATATATCTTCTATGTGTCTTTATGAATAAGCTATACATGATCACAAAAATTAATGAAAATTCACATTTCACCTTGTTTTTGGCAATTCAAAGCTCAATAAATCAGGTTAGGAATTAGAAAAGAAGACTGAAACATTCTGTAGGAGCTTCTACTGTATAAAGTGGAGATATTGCTGTAAGAGTGTAAGGAAAACCTAAAGTTTAGTAAAGCCTACACATGTGCCTGAATATCTCTCCCGCCTTTAGCCATGTTAGCCCGTTATGGCCATGACATATAAAGGAAATGACCATATTTGGACTACAGTGTCATCTCGACTTTCGTGCTACACGTGGATACCAAACACATGTCAACATTTGTGACTGAATAAGCGAGTGACAAAACATTATAAAATAGGCCTGGCAAAGTGGGCGAATCTGGTCTATTACTCTGACATTAAAATGATGCTTAAAAGAAGAAAACTGGCTAAAACGCGTTAAGAGAGGCACAATCATGCTATAACACTGCCCCACATGAAAGCTAAAAATTAAAAGATTATTTGTATTCCTTTGCTCATTCAAGCTGAAAGTCTCGCACTAAACTGAAAGAAGTGGACCGCGAGTTTGCTTTTATGGTTTGTAGGAGACATTAGGCAGCTGAATGCATAGCTTGATTGACTCATACATAATACATGGACACTGATAAGGCAGCAGAGCTCTCCAAGGAGTTCTTTGTCTATATCCAGTAGTACAAATATGCTATGAAACCTTTATTCCCATCATCTTGCCGCTGCACCATCAATTCTTGGAGTACAAGTTGAATCCTGCATTCATTCCTTCAGTATGCAGTCGTAAGCCCCCAGTAGGGAGAAAATGATAGAAGATGCACCACACTGAGCCAGCCCTTAACACATTAATACAATAGACTGCATCTCACCCAGACGTCCTGCTACTGCTGATGTTTTATCATTCTGTTTGTACATTTGCAAAAGGTAGCCTAATATCCTTTCGATTCCTAACCAAAAGGTACACTCTGTGGCACGTGGGGACAGGCCAGGCCGACGCGACCGGTGGAGTTGGGACTTGAAAACCAGCCGCCACAGAGAGGGGCTTTTATCTGGAGATGCTCAGATGAAGAGAGGGAGGTGAGAGAGGGTTCAGGCTGAGATTAGACACCCACCGAAAAGCAGGAGTGATCCTCCCACAGCAAAACAACAGCCAAACAAACCCAAGTCTGTGTGGCGCCTTTGTTATGTATCTACAGTCGACAACTCCTCTTTGAACTGGGCTGAATTTCACACAAAGGCAACACTGTCAGCCTTCGAGCATCATGTTCTATGTATTGAGACTTTTTACTTCTTTCTACTTTCCAACCATTGCTGCATCTGTACGTGTCACTGGTTACAATGGGGGGAAAATGCCATCTTCTCTTCGATAAAAGGACTTATAGCTGCACTACTTTAAATGAGGTATCCCTCAGCTGTTGCCTAAATGCGTTTCTTGCTCTCACAGACCCTCAGCACATCCCAATTGTTCACTTGAGTTAATTAGAAGAAATTGAGAGCTGAGTTGAGACGCGAACAAGGCAAGCCATTTTGTCATTTAGTTCATTTTGTCTCCAGTGATTTTTGGTTCTATTTTAAGTTTTAATTTACAAATAATGCTTCTTCTCTGGGTAATCTTATTTGAAGAGAGGTGTGGGAACATGTGGATACACCAAAATTGTAATGTGTACTCACACCACGCTGTAACTTTTCGGACTAAGAGTCTGATGAAGGACTGTTTTTATTCTTCTTGCATTTGTTGATTGTGCAACATGTGGATACACCTCACAATTCGATACGATACATAAAACATGGCTCATGATTAGGGGAGGGCCATAGCGTATCGCATATCGTTATCGCGATATAATTTTTTAATATGGTTGTAATTTTTATATCGTTGTGCACACGATATAATTTATGTTGCTCTCAGCTCCATCAGAGCAGCATAAACACTGACTGTAGAACACGGGGGCAGGTGCTTAAAAAGTAAAATGAAATAAAGTATGTAAACTGCTTGAGTAGATCATATTTGCGAGGAAAATTATTATGCCGTTAAGGCTGGGATTTTGAAGTAATTTGTCCATTGTCAATTACTGTATATCGTCAAATATCTCATTATCGTGATATTTCTTTTTATATCATGATATAGATTTTAGGCCATATTGCCCTGCCCTACTCATGATAACAATAACCTTACGATATGCCAATACTTGCGATAATCAATATACTGCTTCTGTTGACTGTGAAAGCAGTGGAGCACTGCAGCCTCATTCATTATGCAGGACGTCGATCATTAATATGTATGACATCATCAAAAGTATTGATATTGGAATAAAAAGAATCGTATCGTCCCACAAAATATCGCGATATATCAAAAAATCGATATATTGTCACATTTGAAGATAGTCCAAACCTACTCAAAAACACCCCAAACTGTCTTCATTCAAGCTCTTTTTCCCCATATGTCCTCAACTAGTTTGAAAATGTGTTATGTAACCAAAAAAGCACTGCATTCTGTAAACAATGAACCTTGTGGAGACTAATGTAGTCAAATTGACGGGGTCACTTTGTTCCTGAAAGCGCTAATGATCTCATGACGAGTCTGGATGTTAAGAATGCTTCAGGAAAGAATTTTAGGTTAGCAGTTTCCTTTTTCTTTTTTGCTTTGGGGGGAAAAAAGCGCCAGGGCCTTTCATGCTATTGATGTCGTTTCCATCTGCAAATAAATACTGTACACTCCAGCGTGCCATTCACAGCGATCTCCCCAACAGTGACTTGTTTGTTGAGTTTGTTGTTGGGACTGTATCCTCTGGGTGATATCTGACTCTGGCTGGTCTTGGATCAGCAGGACTCCGGTCTGAACATCGATTCCCTGTGGCTCGAACGGTTTCTGTTTCGGAGCCAAATAATGAGGGACACAAACAGGATTATTTTGGAGGGGGAAACCGACACCAGCCTTTGTGGTTTCTTTTACAGACTAAAGGACAGGGAGGGGATTTGACTCTCTTTGAGGAGTCCAGAGTTAGCATTTTGCAAGAGACACTGAACTGAGACTGTGCGAGCTGAACTTTTTTGTGAGGCTCATAATCGGAAGAGTATTTGTTGGAAAACTTCTAAAGCCCTTACTAAACCAGCACAATGGGGCTGTAACGCTCAACGATGAGGAGGGAGAGAAAACCTTCACCTATTACGCAACGGTACTTTTCACACAAGACTTTAAACAAAGGAGTGGAGTTCATTCAGCATTCTGGAAAAACGTCTTGAAAACCTAAACAACAAAAGCATCCTGACCCATTTACATGCATCGGTCTGTGCTGTTTTATAGCCAGTTCACCTCATTTGTTAAAAGGATACTTCGGGATCTTCAAAGAAGGTACTTGAGTCATCTTCTGTACTTGGTAGTTGAGGTCTCCAAACGTTTCGCCTCTCATCCAAAAGGCTTCGTCAGTGAACAAGATTACACTCAGCACGCAGCGTAGATAAAGACCAGTTGGGAGGAGTTGGGGTTGGCCCGGCTCCTCCCCTCTAATCACAGCTACTCTCACCTGTGGGTAAACACCTTTGAAGTAGAGCGTCTGTAACGACCTGCTCCCCCCAGTATCGGTCAGTCCTTTACTCCTCTTTCAAACCAACGTTCTTCTTTAGCTTCTTTAGCTTCTTTAGCTAAAAAAGAACATTATATTGGAGAAACCAAACAAGTCTTACAGAAGAGACTTTATCAACACCGAAGAGAAAGCACAAGCGGCCCTCAGTCGGCTGTGCACCTCCACCTTAAAGCCTCCAATCACTCTTTTGAGGACGGGGAGGTCAAAATTTTAGCTAAAGAAGAACGTTGGTTTGAAAGAGGAGTAAAAGAAGCTATTTTGTCAGAAAAGAAAATCCCTCCATGAACCGAAATGGTGGACTCAGATTTAATCTTTCTGCTTTTTACTCCAATCTGCTTCGGGGAAAACCGACAGGACACGGCCAGTCCAAGAAGACGATACCTCAGCTAACAAAAGAACAATAGGCAGGTAATTAGCAGTGATCATCTATGAATAGGACAGGACTGACCGATACTGGGGGGAGCAGGTCGTTACAGACGCTCTACTTCAAAGGTGTTTACCCACAGGTGAGAGTAGCTGTGATTAGAGGGGAGGAGCCGGGCCAACCCCAACTCCTCCCAACTGGTCTTTATCTACGCTGCGTGCTGAGTGTAATCTTGTTCACTGACGAAGCCTTTTGGATGAGAGGCGAAACGTTTGGAGACCTCAACTACCAAGTACAGAAGATGACTCAAGTACCTTCTTTGAAGATGGACAACTCCTGTACGACTGAGAACTTACACAGATACTTCGGGATTTTTGACATAGGGCCTCATATCCTAGTTATCCAGAGTGTTGTTGATGTCTGGAGATATTTTTTCTTAAATTCATGCAGTTCTTATATTTGAAGAGTCTAGTTGCGCTAGCCTAGAGCAAGGCTAAAGCATTTCTATGGTAAACGCTAGCCCGCATTAAAAAACAGTCTAGCGCACTCCACAGTGCACCTGAGGTAAATCACTTATAACGCCAGACTAACGATATAAATGTCTGTGTCGATAGGTTAATTTTAACCATTTTGCGTTTAAAATAACTTATATTTGAGCGGCATCAGCTTCGTGGCTGTAAGCTAACTCAGCGGCGGAGTGATCTGCGAGAAAATAGTCCCTCAAAATGCGGTAATTCATGTGATACAAGGTCAGTTTTATTTAAAAAATATTCTATTAACACAGACATTTATATGGTTAGTCTGGTGTTATATGTGATTTACCTCAGGTGCACTGTGGAGTGGGTCAGACTGTTTTTTAATGCGGGCTAGCGTTTACCATGGAAATGCTTTAGCCTTGCTCTAGGCTAGCGCAACTAGACTCTTCAAATATAAGAACTGCATGAATTTAAGAAAAAAATATCTCCAGACATCAACAACACTCTGGATAACTAGGAAATGAGGCCCTATGTCAAAAATCCCGAAGTATCCCTTTAATGTGTGCTCGTATATTACTATTACAAATCGAATGGAACCACCAGGTCGCGCCCTAGATTTAAAACTCTCCTTTTATCGACAAACTTCTCAGGGTATAAAGATGTTTTACTCTTTGTCCTCCCAGCCTTACGAGCCCTGCTGAATAAAGATTTCCACTTCTATCATCATTTGCCGTAAAAAAGGTCGTCCCCCCCCCCCAGAGGAAACCGAGCCGCTAATTACTGACCATTCTCTAAATAACAATAGACAGTGAGCGCAGACCGGGCTAATTGTTGGGTTGGTGGAAGCGAACAGCTGAAAAAGGCAACGGTTCAAAGTATGTGGGCGAGAACTCGAGAACAGAACACGAAATGAGCACCTTTTACAGGATTGAAAACACAAAGGATTGTAAGTGTGATGTTTGGGAGAAAATGTTACTAAGATTTTTAAATAATAGCAGGTGGTTTGGGAGTTTAATTCATGCATTTTCACAGCTCCGTGTAAAATGCGGTACCTTAAACAATGAAGAATAGACGACCCCGCGAATTTTTATTTGTTCGCTTTCTTTGCTTTGGCTCCTGTTTGTGTGAGAACTTTCTACGTTTGAAAGATACTGTAAATGTGTTACTCACTGCTCCACTATATTTCTATTAAGACAACAAGGTAAAAAGCAAATTTGGCAATGTGTTTTCTTTTTAAAAGCCAAATAATGCACACTCAGTGAACAGTAGGTGGCGCTGTGCAGATGTAACCGTCAACTGCCACTGACTCAAAAAAACGTGAAAGAAGATTTGTCCCTGTCGTGTTGCCGTACAGAGGGTGAATTCGGGTACAATTTTTGGTACCGTTTTTGAAGCTGCAAAGTTGTCTTTCATAACGTTTAAAGGAACAGGCCACCGTTTTTAGATATGTTCTTACCTTAGCTTAGACGAGTTCATCTGTACCTGTCTGGTCTTCACGTGTGCCTTCCATAACGTAAACACAGCACAGACGGCGTTAGCATTTAGCCTCTCTCTTCTCCTCTATAGCTCCAAACGAGGTGAAGATTGAAGCTACCAAACTCTTCCACATTTTCCCTATTTAAATATGGTTACGTGAAGTGTTACACTATAAAGTATAATTACACAATATTAAACAATGTGGATTTTCTAAGCGGATAAAAAGGGGAACTATATTGTAAGGCGTAATAATACCAGGAGTAATTCGGCATCCGCGCAGTGATATCTTCACTTTACTGTGCGGATGCCGAAGTATCCTGTATTATTACGCCTTACAATATAGTTCCCTTTTATCCGCTTAGAAATCCACATTGTTTTGTGTAATTATACTTTATGGTGTAACACTTCACGTAACCATATTTAAATAGGAAAACGTGGAAGAGTTGGTAGCTTCTATCTTCACCTCGTTTGGAGCTATAGAGGAGAAGAGAAAGGCTAAATGCTACGCCGTCTGTGCTGTGTTTACGTTATGGAAGGCACACGTGAGGACCAAACAGGTACAAATGAACTCGTCTAAGCTAAGGTAAGAACATATCTTACTATGTAAAAACGGTGGCCTGTTCCTTTAAATGATTTGCACTTTCTCCTTTGAATACTTCAGTATTTTCTGCAGCAAATACTTCATACATAAACTTATCCCCCACATTTTCTCCAGTTCAGTGAAACGCCTCATTTGAAAGCTAAGACCTACAAAACTCATCTAAGCTTCTCTTGTTTAGTTATCACGTTTTTAAAGTGTGTTTTTTTTGCTGCATTTTATCATGTTTTGTCACGTATTTGTTGCATTTTTTGCTACATTTTTACTGTGATCAAGCCACAGAAATGTGAGCAAAACGTATCAAAAAAAGCAACAAAAACGTGATGAAAACACAAACAAAAAGGACGAAACCGTGACAATGATAACGAGGAAGACGCTTAAAGCGGTTTTGTAGGTCTTATCTTTCAAATGAGGCGCTACACCCCAATGCTCAACTGGAGAAAATCCACTCGGTTAAGAGGTTACGTTACAATTTGACAGATTAGCCTTTACTTAATTAAAAAATGTCTGGCCTCTGATTAAAATGTACAAACGTGCTGACAGTATTCACTAACGTGTGCTTGATGTGGATCAGTAAAAAGTGCTTTTCAGACAGCAGCGGGACACTGCAGTCTAAAGGTGAAGTGTGCAGACAGCGTTGGGCGTAATGCTAGAGCTCCAAACAGCTTGTCCTCTAATGTGACACTGACAGGCTGCAGCTGGATCCAGTGACATGTTCCAGTCAACACAAACACAAATGTGCAGACCGGGGCCATTTAGAGCTGCATTTAACCAAAGAAAGCAAGCGTATTGGCTGGTGTAGAGGCACAACCTACCCTAATATGTTCTTACCACTATTTCGGTGAATAGTTTAGTTGTACAATTTGCTTACAACAAACAGGAGCAGAACAGATTTGGTTAAGGTGTCTAGACTGTAAAGATGGATTCCTCTGTAAGACAGAGTGTGAGCTGACGTATTATGCAGTATTACTGAAACAAAAACAAAACACTGCAGGTAGGTTTTTGATGAGGATATAACATGGTTAAAAGTGGTTTATTTAGCATGCCCTACAAGGACTTCACTATCCGTTTAAAAGTTTACAAAAGTTTAAAACACAACCGAGTATGGAGTGAATGTATAATTGTCTCAAGTAAAGCGCTTTGTGACAATGTCTGTGAAAGACGCAAAATAAATGGTGAAACTCCCTCTCGGATCCCAACTCCCGCTGCCTCCTGAGAATCTGCTAATAGGCTTTAAGTGAAGTCTGTCCTGCTGAGAGTTTTGGGAGGCTCATAGATTTTGGATCCAGGTTTCTCCACTTCTTTAAAGGGGGCTCCTCTGTGCTGTTTCTTTGTAACTCTAAAAATAATTTGGAGCTGTCAAACAGTGAACAGAAAGCCAACAGAGGAAGAAAATTACTTGGAACAGAGGAAGCGAGAGATGTGTGTCCTATAATTGCCGTAATTTACATACATTTGAGTCAAGCAGCTGCGTGATAAACTTGTCAATCAGAAGTATTAATAAAGCCTATAGTTCTAGAGTTAAACCTTGAGTAAAATACATCAGAAATTGTACTTTACTGTTAAAGTGCATATGACAATGCAAATTATCTTGATTTCTTAGTCTGAAATCTTTCGTGATGTTTATTATTTCACTTCTTTAGTGGACCCTGGCAGAAAGTGTTGTAGAGGTAAACATGTTTCTATTGCCGTGCCAACCATGTTATACCCATAGGTATAGACAGAAACAAAAAGGAGAAGCAGCGATCGATCCTAACGTATGCAGACAGTAGGCTAGTCCGGGAGATCTTTCAGAGTCTGCTAGCCTGCTCAATGTATTTTTCTTATACAGTAGCTCTTAGCATTAGTCATTAGTGATGGGATTTATGGCTCTTTCCTGGGAGCCGAGTTTATTGTTTATTGAAACAGGGACAATGCACAAAAGGATTTGTACCAGATTTAGCTAAGTAGCTATGCAGTCCCTGGACAGGTAAGTACACAAAACATTACAATTATAATCAACTATAAATGTAATCTACAATAAAATCACTATATAAAATACATTATATGCTATTCCTAAAAGTGTATACAAAAAACTTAACATTCCCTACAATTTACAATACATTCATCAATGCTGACACGATTGATAATCTAAAATGTACTTTTTCAAATTTCAAGTAAAACTCTACGGACCATTTCAGACTGTCTGGAACCTCATTCCACTGTTTAATGGAGCGAAATGAGAAGGCACATTGCGCAAAGGCCGAGAATCTTTTTGGGATTACACAGTTTTTATTTGCAGTGGACCGAGTGGCTCTCGTATTTTGCTCAGAACAAAGTCTCACAAAGTTCTTCAGTGGCGGTGGAGCTGTATTAAGAAATAAGTGAAAGCAGCCTCGACTGTCAGGCTGTTCCTCATATGTTTTAGAGAGGATATGTTATATTTAATTGTGTTGGTTACCTTTTTAATATGTTTTTTGAATTTTAAAGTCTTTGGGCTCCGATCATTTCAAAGAGCCGTTCAAAAGACTGGATATTTTTAATATACAATATTAATAACTCCAGCCAGATAACTCACAATATGTAAGAGGCCAACGGTAAAAGGCACTTTTTTGATATTTACACTTTGAAAAACGTGAATAATATTTTATGCCACAACTATTAAAAAAAGGCTGCAACTGTCTGACAAATCATTTTTTGTGCATTTGGCTTTGACTTTAGTACAAAAAGCTTTCACTTGTGTCGCCTGCTCCATTGTTGGGCTGATTCGTGTGTTTGCTCTTGAATCTAAATGATACTTTAGATCCAAATTAGCGTCTAAAAGTGTCCTCTGAGCTAAATGCTAACTCAAATTCAGTTATGTGTTTGCTTTTTGTGGGGTCGGATACCCATATTAATGATAGATGTTAATGATAAAGAAGCCACAGAAATTATACAAATGCCATTAAAAAGGACAAAACATACCTGTCTTCCCTATTCATTTGTATGGGGATAAAACATTCAATTTAAATCCTGTGCGATTCAACGGCTAACAAAATGTGCGTATTTGAAGAAACAGGCTCAGATAGCTCAAGGCATTTTTCCGATTTCCTTCAATACAGACGCATCTTTGGGAACGTCCATAAATAGTCACACACAACTTTTTCACCTTTTACTCCACAACTCCTTTAACAAATGCTGGGTGTATTTTCTACCCTCATAAAGATACAGAGACACGAAAAGGAACAAAATGATTCAACAGCGCAAATTTGTACATATAACCTTGAATGCTAACCATAACGTTAATGTTAGCTACGTGTTAATGCTAACCGCTGGCTTCGAGCGCCAGTTTTTCACTTCTACTGGAAAATCTGCTGTTTCAAATCATTCATTAGAACCTGATTTTTACTCCGCTTTATTTGTATGTGCTAAATGTATAAAAAGAGTGAATCCATGCCCCCAGTGTTGCCGTCTTTATCTACGAGAAGTGAGTCGATCCCTCGATATGTGATGCGGTTCAAAACATTTGAATAAAAACAACTTTTTGACCAAACTTTTCTTCAATAAATTGCTGCTTCACCAAAGTAAAACTGATAAATGCTTAGCACAGATATCATTCATCAAACTAAGTCATAATTCCAAAAGGATTAAGCCTGTCATGTGCATTTTAATGAGGCAACATGGTGGTGCAGCTCCAGCCTCACTGCAAAGAAGTTGTGTGTTTGATTTGCAAACCTGATGGGGTCTTTGTGGAGTGTTTGTGTTCTCCCCAATGGTGCTTTATCACACAACAATCTCTGTCTAATTCACTTTTTTGGTCTGCTGTTATAATTTAACAAAACCACAACTGATTTTGAACCCAGCGGGCAGGAGCATGTCACACTGACCCACAGTAGTGGAGTAGAGTCACGTTTTTTGTCGTTGTTCTGCTCATTTGGTCCGACCTCTTGACTTACACCGCTCCATTAGGAATAAAAGTGACAACCAGTTTGTTTGGAATGGGCTAGAAGAGTGGAGTGATGACATTTTGGAACACATTTAGTATATATTCATCCATCTCCCAGACAGACAGACGTGTTGAGTAGAAATGTCAGCGTAGCTAAATAACAAGTCTGAAAAGTAAACAAGATGTGCCTTATGTGGATTTATAATTACTAAGTATGAGACTAGAGTCAGAAAGGCCAGACTGAGAACAGCGGTGTGTTCATTAAGTGTGCCACAACATTATGTTAAAGCAGTACTAAGTAACTTGTTTACCTTAATAAATCCTTTTCGTAGTCCCTCTGTGGGTAATAGTGTTAATGGGATGATTGGGGGGTCTTTCATCTCCCCCTGGTGTCTCTGGCCAGAAAACCACAATTGCAACTTGGCTGCCACCGGGTAGGAGCACCAATACACACAAATGGAATCACGAAGAAGAAGCTAACAGGCTAACGGGCAAAGCTGACTGCGGGCTAGCCCCACTTAAACAGTATTTACAGCCAAGTTTGAGTGAAAAATAAAATCCCCATTGTGTAATTGGATGTACAATATCCCTCTCTCCCTTTGCCTTTTCTGTCAGCGTAGTATTTACTCTCACGGACAATTAATGAGTAAAAGAAAACGCAACATGCTACAACAACTGCAGTGGCGCTTGTGGCCTCTAGGGGCATGAGTTACTTCGTACTGCTTTAAGAGTCTGATACTAAAAGAAGAAAAAAAAGACTTTTAATTTCCACCTGTGGTCCCTTGGGTTAGGGTCACACAGGGGTCACACTATGTTACAAAATATAATGTACATAAAACAATGACTCATCAATACCCAATACAATTTCACAATTTACACATCAGTTACACAACAAATCCACAAGCACATTCCACCTGCACATGCACAACATAAAATGTTCACCAACATAAACAGCGATATTAAAACTGTCAATAAAATAAATCGAAGTCTGGAAAGTCCGTGAATCCACTCTATTCCTAAGCATGAGGCATCATTTTTGCAGCTTGTGAAAGTGTGCTGCCTCTGAATGTGACGTGACACCGGCCGCTCGCACAGTATCAGCAGGCGCCTGTCACCTCCATCTCGTCCCGGGCCGGGCTCCCACAGCTTAACCCCAAAACGTCATCGCTGCCCTGGGACAGTCACTGATCCACTGCAGCTGCTGTACTGGGGCGTGGGAAGTCAAAGTGTGCAGGGGCGGCCCTTCATGATGATTATGAAACAGAACGTCGGCACAGCGACATACTGTAACATCATCTGCCCGCGGCAAACGCACAAACAACGCAACACGTCTGGATTATAACCTGAGGCAACGGAATGTGCAAACGCAACACTGAACTCGGTGGGAGTTTTTCTGCTATGGCGTTCTAGTGCAGTTTTTCATATATTATAACTAAAGAAGCCATTCCATAATCTTCACTCCATTTATCCAGGCATGGGATAGCCGTATATGATTACACTGTTGAAATCTCAGATAGATTACCAAAATAATCAGTTTTAAATTCTTGAATATGCATAGTACACCCTGTTTTGAATTATTAGGCAATTTGTGTTTTTTAGCATTAAAATTGAGAACAGAGGTCTTGGTCAATTCAAAATATGAGTAAACCTTACCTGAATATTCAGGTTTTAGCTTCCTTAGGAGTATATCAACTATTATGCAATAAATGGTGCGCCAAATATGCAACTCAAATGAAAATCAAGAAAGAACGTCTCACGTCTCTTTTTATATTTTTTCTGAAAATAATTAACAAACTCATCCATCTAAACAGTCATTAAACATTTTGTTTGACTGAGTGCATTAAAATGATGGGCTGTGTTTAACGGTGGACAGATTCAATCTGTCATATATTAGCAATGGTTAGCAGCACTGAACAATCTGTACTTTCAAGATGAAGAGAAGATGCATTCTTCTAACAAGCTTTGTACAGGTTTAAATTATGTTTAAAACTTTTCAGTGTCTCATAGATCTCTATTATAGCCCATTTGGCAAAAAAAAAAAAGAAGCTGTATAATAATTCAGCCCACCCGATTTCAACGGCCACATATCCCCCTTAATAAACAGCAGCTCATCACCAAAGATGCTTCAGTCCAACAGGCTTTGCATTTTATACATTTGAAGTTATAAATTGTGCGGCCACAAAAACTCACTTGCCTAAAAATTCCGATACAAAGCCATTTGTTTTTTCAATGTGCTTAATACAAGCAAGTGCTGAATTTAATTTTCATTCTCACAAAAAAACCTATCCGCACAGCAGCATTGGAACGAGTAGGCGGGTTTTACATTTGCCAACAACAACATGCACATTTATTGCTACTGTTAATAATATGACAGCGACGAGGAATGCTGCTACAAACTCACAAACAAAGATCCCTGTTCAAACAATAGATGGTATTCACTTACTCTAAACAGAGCCCTCAATGTTGATAACTGAGTATCAAATCATGACAAATTTTAACATTCACACATTTTGCCTATGTTGCCATCCAGTGACCTCATCTGCACACCTTCTTTTTTTAAATACAGAAAACACAAATACAAACAAAACAAATCATGAGACAATATCTGCATAGCCAGAGGGTCTTTCGAATGTTATGAATGTCACATGAACAAAATGTATGTTATTGTTGAATGACCACAACATTTAATGCAACAATATAGAGGTTATGTAGGTGATGTCACACAAATTACAGCTCAATGGATTCCTTCTGCAGCCATGAACCCCCCCTGCCTGAAATTCACTCGTGTACCCTACCCTAACCACATCTCCACGATTGTCCCGTCAGATGTAGCCCGTTATGTCTGATGTCTCCGCCTCTTCTGCATACTGCTAATGGGACGTCCGCAGGGCACAAGGGCGGCAGCTAAATGTGGAGAGGCCTTCACTCCAGCCAAACAAAGGTTACCCTAACGTTAGCCCCAATTTCTTTGTATAGAAATGAGGCTGAATCATTGTAGCTTCCAGCCATTATTTTTACAGATATGTTTTATACATAATTGCTTGAAGATGGCAATTATGTATAAAAAAAAAACATAATGGCTGGAAGCTACAATGATTCAGCCTTGTTTCTGAACGGGTCGGGTGACGGTGACGGTGACGGGTCAGACAAAGAGCGGTTCAGAAGCCCCTTATGAGAGACAAAGGCCTCGGTTAGAACCATGAGGCCGTCCTTCTGTGGACCCACCACCTGCAGGAGGAGCTATAGGGGCTGGTGCAATGTGATTTGGGCAGCTCCAACAGCGGCCCCCACGACCCGGCAACGGACAAGTGGAAGAAAATGGATGCATAGATGGATGGATGGATGGATGGCTGGCTTGAAGATGGCCTCGAATATGAATGGCCTCTGGGGTTAAAGGAAGCATTTATAGGGCGGAACATAAGCAAGCAAACAGGAAGCGGAGTAAACCAATCAGCAAAGGGCGGACATGTGTCGTCGTTGTCTGCATTCATATTGAACAGGGTTATGAACGGTAAATGGTCTCAACTTATACAGCGCTTTTCTCCCTTCATTAGGCCCAAAGCGCTTTTACAACAAGGAACCAGCCACCCAGTCACACTCTCATTCACACACCAATGTACACAGACACTGGATGCAAGGTGGGTGAAGTGTCTTGCCCAAGAACACAACGACAGTGTGCATCTTCAGGAGCTGGGATTCAAACCCCCGACCTTCCAATTATGAGACTACCCGCTCTACCAACTACGCCACCTTCACAAAAGTCATCTGCTGTTGATGTGTTCTTAGTCATTTACCGCAGATTGGAAAAAGCTCTCGGCTCCCCCGTGCGCCATCTGTAGATTGTTATTGTAAGAAAGTAAGAGCTTTATTTTGTGGGCCAACCTGACCAGCATGTTTTTGGAGGTAGGGGAAACCAGAGTAACCTGGCTCAGCGCACCCTGGGGGTGGGCACTTATAAGCTCTTGCTTCAGCCCACTCCTTTTGAGCAGAATGTTTACTGCTCAAATAAACGAATAAACTAAACTAAACCCTGCTGGGTTTCACAGTGTGGTGTCCAGGCCTGGTCAGCTCCGCCACCTCCTCCTTCCTCCACTTCCTCTCGCTCCTTCTTATCTTCATCTTTATCCTCCTCTTTATACCCTGACTCTGACACCATTCTTCACCTGTGGGTCACCTGTGAAACGCGCCTTACAATTGAGCCAGGACTTAGTGACTGCAAATAAACAAATCTGACTGTATGGAACAATTTGGCAGCAGCGGCATAATACAGAGGGGGAGGAGCAGCTCAATTGGGAACAGTAAAAATGACAGAAAATGTCAGCCATGTGTCTGTCCCTACAGGTTTACACTGAGACGGCCCGGGAAGTAGAGCCAATTCAGCTCTTAACAGCAGCACTTAGTCCACCTGAGAATAGCAAAGAAATGCAAGCTAAAGCAAAAAAAATGTGATTTGACATTTCCTCTCAAATAATCTCATTCACGTAACTGAGAGCATCAGTTAGGGCTGTAACTACTTTTCACACCTTAGTCTTGATATTTTTTGTAGTACAACTTACAATACATGTATGTGCCTAGAAAATATCCTAGAAAATGCAGTTATACATGCGTTTCCAATGACATCACGCATAGTTCCGACCGCCATTTTGAATACCGAAGTAGAATTATGCAGTACTACAACATGTAACAATATCTCTACTCAGGATGAAAATGAAAGACAACTGATTGTCTTGTCAGTGGCATTTTATGTACTCATAATCATTGCTCAAGAAGATAACAGTAAACACGGCCCAGAGAGCGCACGTTTATGTGATATAACCAGCAAATGTAGCACAGACGTAGCAGTGCTGTCTGTCGAGCTACAGCAGGATTTACTAAAGATCTGCTTCACTCCTCAGACTAAATAACTCATCAAAGAGGAAACAGAAAACCTTTCTCTGGGATTTTTACAGTTTGTCATGTCAACAGAGTCTCAGTCTCAGTGTTTAAGCTGCTCAAGATGTTAGCATGCTATCGGTTAGCAACTGTCAACCATTGACTCAATCGACTGTCAATGGCTTCAACACAATAAACACATGTGTGGCTCACATCTATGAACACTAAGGAAATACTACAGTAACAGCTCAGCTTTGACCTATGCCACATGTTGTATCCAAGGCAGATGTTTGGAGTGTGGTTCAGGGCTTTCTCTTGGAGAGGTCAGAGCTGAGCTGTTGAAGCTAAATGCTAACCAGTAGCATGCTAACGTCTTGAGCAGCTTAAACACCGAGTCACTGGTTTCTTCACATAAACGTGCGTCTCTGGGGCTGTTTTTTTTTTACTGTTATCTTAATGAGCAATGATTACGAAAAAAATTACACTATCAATCAGTTGTCTTTCATTTATATCCTGAGTAGAGATATTGTTACATGTTGTAGTACTGCATAATTCTACTTCGGTATTCAAAATGGCCGCCATAACAACAAAAGTTCACATGACTGAAATGCATGTATACAATACGCCAGCAGAGGTGTGCACTCCTTCCTCTTGTTTACCGGCAAACATGCAACATGTAATCAGCACGGGAGGAAAGAGTTTGATCACGGACAGGATCAGAACAAGTTTTGCGAAGGTGGCTATATAGGCTTTTGAGGAAATCTCAGTGCGACATATTTTGGAGTATGGGCTGGCGTTTTGAGCGTGGAATAGGAACACACTGAATTTGAGGGATTACTGAAACATGCGTGAATGAATCAAAACACCAGCTGGGTATGTTTTTGATGGGGATAAAACATAAAAGCTTAAGAAGACCTATGGTATGGGGTTTTCAAGGAAGACAAAAGAAAAACATAAAATGAAACAAAAAAAAGTCTTGAATTGAAACACTTGAATTGATGAAAACACTTTCCGAAAATCTAAATCCTTTCATTTTATTTACTTCAATCTAGAGGGGGGTTATGTAACAACAGGAACGACACAAGGCAAGTACTAAAACTGCTTCCAATAATCTGCAACTAAATTTAGACTTGACCAAACGGAATTTCATAAAGCCACGAAAATCCCAACCGCAACACCGGGATCACACTCGGGGGAGTCTGGTTGTGTCAAGACAGCGCTAACGATACTTCATCTTGATCTAAAAGGAAACATTCGAGTAAAACCTCAGGAGATTCTTTTTTCCAGAGGTCAGAGTTAACCTGCTCCCATCTGTGCGGCTTTCATTTTTACATCAAACAACGAAGAGAGGCTGAGGATAAGGAGCCCGCTTAATCCCCGCATCGCTCAAAGTCTACAGGGAGCTAATCTTTCTTTCATGTTATAAATAAGAGGTGAAAGATATCTGTTTGTTATTTGTTCAAAATGTGCAACTACTTAAATAAACGGGGTGTACAAGTATGAGCTAGTATGAAGAAGTCTTGAATAGTTACATATTTTGGGAGATCAAGCTTATAATGCTAAATCCATACATTTTATTTGAATCCATGTTAGCAAAACAATGTACATCTCAGTCAAAAGGAAGATTCAGCAGTTTTGTAAAAAATATCGTTTCTTCTTGCGATATATCTCTATAACTGCAGTGAACGAACTATCAAACAGATGAAGGAGAAAGCCGGTTTTCGTCGTGCATCTTAAAATCTTGAATCAAATGTTTAATTTAGTGTGTTCCTCGGAGCAGACTGACAGAGCTCATCTTTTCCCCGTGTTATGAATAAAAAGGGGTCTTGCCTTTTTTTTCTTTTTTTTTGCAGACGGATCAGAAATGGGATCCTACGGGGAATAGCTGGGCCCAGACAGCGGCTCCGATTTGACGCTGAAATTTCACACGAGGCGGGAGAGAGACGCCGGTTTGACCTCGATGCTTCATCTGCCAGAGTGACGGCAGAGGGCAGAGTTCAACTGGTTTTCATTTAACACATGAGCGCACTCTCAATTATTACACGGAATAATAGACACGCGAGTGGCCGCGTTTCTCCTAAGGCTTCTCCGAGCAATCGTGGCCTGGTTTCAACCCTGGTTAATATATACAGACAGAAAGCTTTCGATGCAATATAAGTCCTATGAGTCCTGTTATTATGTCGAAGTCTGATAACAACGATGTTCAATTTTCATTTGAATCTACACCTACACTAGAAATATAAAGAGAAGGAGGCTCCAACGTGTTTTCTCCCCATTTACTTTTACAAATGTAACTTGTTTGAGCTTTTAACCTTGTCAAAAAATGCCTTAAAGGGATATTTCAGGATTTTGACATAGGGCCTCATTTCCTAGTTATCCAGAGTGTTGTTGATGTCTGGAGATATTTTTTTCTTAAATTCATGCTGTTCTTATATTTGAAGAGTCTAGTTGCGCTAGGCTAGGGCAAGGCTAAAGCATTTCTATGGTAACAGCTAGCCTGCATTAAAAAACAGTCTAACCCACTCCACAGTGCACCTGAGGTAAATCACTTATAACGCCAGACTAACCATATAAATGTCTGTGTTAATAGAATATTTTTTAATATAACTGACCTTGTATCACATGAATTACCACATTTGAGGGACTATTTTCTCGCAGACCACTCCACCGCTGCGTTAGCTTACAGCCACGAAGCTGATGCTGCTCAAAATAAGTTATTTTAAATGCAAAATGGTTAAAATTATTCTATTAACACAGACATTTTTATCGTTAGTCTGGCGTTATAAGTGATTTACCTCAGGTGCAACTGTTACGCTTTAGCCTTGCCCTAGCCTAGCGTCACTAAACTCTTCAAATATAAGAACTGCATGAATTTAAGAAAAAAACTATCTCCAGACATCAACAACACTCTGGATAACTAGGAAATGAGGCCCTATGTCAAAAATCCTGAAATATCCCTTTAAGTTAGTAAACGTCTTCATTCACGCCGTTTTGAGCAATCCTGTTCACTTTGGTTGTTTCTTCTTCTATGCTGAAGTGCTCTGATCTGTACTTCTTGAATTTTGTTGCATCACAGAGCGAGTAAAAAAAAAAAATCTATCTCTGGACCTGTTCTGTGCTCAAAGCGTGTTCATCACGTTGCCATTGCAAGTGAAAGGTTGTTTTCACTGTTTGTTTGTTTTTTCACTTGTCATTCCCACAAGCGCCTGCAGAGGGCTCTCCAGGCACATTTCAAAATCCTGACCAGCCCCGTCTCTTACTCTTTACTGTTTTCTTGAAAATATTTATAAAATAACTCCCAGGCCTTAGTCCAGACACGTGTCGTGAGTAGGGCTGGGTACTGCTAGACGATGTCAGTCTGGTATCGAAAAATAAAAGTATTGAAAGCAGGTACCGTTTTGATCCTGTTGATCATCAAAATTTAAAAGAAAAATTGTGAAACACAAGTTGAAAGAAAGAAAATAAAAAAAAGTGGGGTAAATTTGGGAAAAATTTGGAGAGAAAAAATGAAAAACTTGGGAAAACATTGAAATTTTTGGGGAAATTGGGGCAAAAACTTGTAGAAAATGTTGGGGGGAAAGTGGAAAAATGGGGGACATATACATATCAATTTGGAAAAAATATGAACAATTTGGGAGAAAAAACGTGAAAAAAATTGTTAAAAGTCGGGGGGGAAATAAGAAAAACTTACATATGATCCGAATACATTAACATGATTCATCTGTTTTATGGTTCTATATGACAAATATTTTAGTATAGGTATTGAAAAAAAATGTAACAGTACCCAGACACTATGCCATCATTTCGCTAGCAGTTTGGCAAAAGACTTCAGTCCTTTCGTTCTGGCAGACATATTGGTTTCCGAGGTAAGATAAATGACACGAATTTCACAAAGCTTTATTAAAACCGTCAGTCGGACTGAGGGCGCTCGCCGCAGACGGCTTAACGAGGCCCCTAGCATCTGGACGCTAATGAATTGTCGCCACATTGAGCTAATTCTCCTCAATTAGGCCCCATTATCATCGGCTCCTCCGTCTTCTCTGTTTTTCACACACAATGACTTCTTCTGTTTCCTGACAGAGCAGCGCGATCAGGTGACGAGGAGCCGGATGTCCACAGAGATGACAGAGTGAAGGTTGTCTCAAAGTTTAGGACACTCAAATATCGAATAAATGAGGCAACATTAGCGCTGTCAGAGGGTTTATGAATACAAGCGCCTTTCAGTTTGACCTCGGGCTTTCGGGACACGATGCCAACGCATTACATTTCATTATTCATTCGTTCCTCTAAAAGGCGTCAAGATGTTTGGCGTCTGTTCCAATAATGAAGGGCATATCATCCGGGCAGGCGAGTTTACAAAAATGGCTCCTGGTCTTGTGCATTTAAGTGACTGGTGTCCGTCCGTGTCATGGAAAGATAATGGAGGATGAGTAAAATACAGAACATCCCCAAAAGGCCTCTGACTGTGCCAGGCTGGAGGAGCGCCATAACCTTAACCACAGTTATGACTCATTTACAAGAAGCAACTTGGACTTAGGCCTGTGAAATTCATCAAAATGTATTTAATCAATTAATCAATTGTTTTGTATAGCCAATATCATAACAGGAGTTTCCTCACAGGGCTGCACAAACATTACAATAATTATTATACTCATTACTACAAAAAATAGCATCATAAAAGAGGGGGTATTGTGCTAGCTTTTTGCAGGTATTTGCAACAACATCAAACACATCTTCATCACTATCTTACACTTTGTTGATTAGAAAAGGCAACATTTATCTAGAACAGTTGAACCAAAATATCCTGTAGTTTCATTTCCTGATTTTCATGCGGTCTCCCCATAAGCAACTGTTTTTTAATCATCCAAAGGATATATTTTGTATTGTTTTGTGAAGGAAAAATAAAGACTTGAAAGGGACAATTACTTGAAAAATCATTATAATTGCTAAAATATTCGTGATTATCATGATTTGTATCACTGATTCAACTTGCCTTTTCAATCAATAGCACAAGCTTGGCCTCAGTCTGGTAGTCCCAGCCTGAACATAACATTATGGATCCTAAAATTTCCAGTAAGCGTTTTTTCGCCCTCTAAACATCCCAAGCTTTCAATGTGGTGAGTGATTATGTTAATTTAAACGGGTTATTTAGCCTCCTAATGAATGAATGCGCCAATTAACCTTATCAACCCACATTAACTCCGGGCCGTGTCACCACTCTGCTCTGAGTGGTGACACGGCCCGAGAGTGAGAGAGAGAGGGAGAGAGAGAGAGAGAGAGAGAGAGAGAGAGAGAGAGACAGACAGAGAGAGAGAGAATGGCCCCCCAGTCAAGAATGACCAAACCAAATCAGAATGTGAAATCTCTGTCCACAAAGTTGTCCACAAACCAAATATGAAGATGGGCTGTAACTATGAAGAATTGAGTTAGAGGCACAGTGAGTCGAGATGTGCTGACAATGGTGTTGTCAATGAGTGGTGACATGCTTCATGGCATAAAATTAGAACATTTCTGATACATTTTTGAATACAACTGTCAACTGTTACTAATTACGTAACCGATTAAAGCAGTACTAAGTAACTCATGCCCCTAGACGCCATAAGCACCACTGCAGGTGTCGTAGCATGTTGCGTTATTTTTTACTAATTAATTGTAAATTAGTAAATACTAAGTTGACAGAAAAGACAAAGGGAGAGAGGGATATTGTACATCCAATTACACAATGGAGATACATTTTTTCACTCAAACTTGGCTGTAAATACTGTTTAAGTGGGGCTAGCCCGCAGTTAGCTTTGCCCGTTAGCCTGTTAGCTTCTTCTTCATGATTCTATGAGTGTGTATTGATGACACCTACCCGTAGGCAGCGAAGTTGCAATTGTGGTTTTCTGACCAGAGACACCAGGGGGAGATGAAAGACCCCCCAATCATCCCAATAACACTTGTATTAAGCCCAGAGGGACGGGTGCATGCCTATGTTCCCCGGGTGCAATTTTTTTTTCCGTAGGTGAGTTGGTACTTTAACCAATCACAAGTCATGAGAGTGAAACGTCATGTATATATCAATCAGCTTAACCCTGACCATGCCCTAGCCACTAACCTTAAGGATAGTGGGCTGGTGCCTAATCTTAATCAATAGAAGTGGGGGACATAGGTACGGGGAACATAGGGCTGACCCCAGAGAGACTACAAAAAGGATTCATTAAGGTAAACAAGTTACTTAATACTGCTTTAAGAGCCCTTTGCCCAGTTAACTGCGAGTGTCACGTGATGCACTTATCCAGGAGTGTTTCATTCTTCCAAGTCTACTTTTCTAGAAAACGTTATTTTAGCCTTTTCACAAAATGTATGACGTTTGGCAACAGTTTTCTTCTTCTAATCAGCAGACACTGACTGACAGTCGGTGTCTCCACGCTTCTCTCACATCAGTGCGCACTCACCTGCCCTTCCATGGCTGCGGCCCAAAGGTACAGGCAGATCATTTTAGCACTGGATTAATCTTCATGGCACTTTTTAAAAAAGAAGTAGGCCTGAAACGACGCCGAGTGGAACCAAAAATAGGACAGGCCAATCACCGTGTTTAACTTATTGCCCAGTAATGAAGACAAGTCCTGCCTGTACAAACGGAGAGCATGGATCATCGAGGCTCTGTCGGGTTCTGTGCAGTTCATATATCAAGTATAAGTGACATTGGGGGAAAGGCTGTCTTTAGTAGATCTGCCCTTAAACACGAGGAGCGTGAGCGCTAAAACATAAAGCTAACGAAGAAATTATATGATATGTCCTAGCCACAGGGATATAAACGCTCATGTCACTTTATGTCCTCAATCTAAAACGCACATGAACTAATGAAAGAAAAGCGACTCGAGGTGTTACAAGGCATCAGCTGGACTCTGCCTTCAGACTGTTGTTTTGAACAAATAGCTGACTGCAGCTCAGCATCAGAGCACTCCGGGAGGGAAATGTGGAGCGGTTGTGCGTGAATCACAACCAGGCACCTGGGTGATAGGAGCAAAGGGTTCAATTTCAGTGCGGAGATTAAACGTTTAACCTATTGTTAACCGTTAAGAGCACCAACTATCGGTTATAGAAAAATAAGAAAACGTGTATAATGTACTATGAGCTCTATTTACTAATGCAAACACTAATGCAGAGAATGCCTGGTGTACAATCAAAAAATCCTTGATTAAAGACAATTATTGGAACAGCTGTAGAAGTAAAAGTAGTAGTAGTAGTAGTAGTAGTAGTAGTAGTAGACCTATTTGTTGTATGATGGTTTCGCTATCTTTGAGTTGTAGTTAACACTCAAGAAAGTTCTGATGAAATTTCCAATCTCATTTCCAGGGAAGTTGGGCCCTAGTTGGGACCCAAATGTACATGTTATTAACTTCTACCACGGTCTTCCCATTTCATCGCCCAAACAACATATGTTTGTATGCAATGCCACCATTTGGTCAGAGTCCAGGAAGTACCCAAGTTGCTTACAGTTAGTTCCAGAAACACAAACATCACTGCACAAGCCTTAGCATCAATACTTTAACCCCTAATGTGAGAGACGGATGACTTCCCAATAGATATTTTAGATTGACAATGGCTTTGAATGCGAAACAATGTACAGTAAATATAGACAATCTGCAGTACCTACTTTGGACATAATGTGAAAGAATAGCACCAATATCTCTACAACACTAGGACCAGGCTTGGGCCCATCCTGTGTGAAATTATAATCTAAAACACAGCAGTCTGTAACACAGGCTGGATCACACCTCGGCTATGACACCTCCCACAGGTTCACTCAACTAAAGAATTTTGATCGGCTGCAGCGACAGTGAAGAGTGTCTTAGCTCAAAAGGAAAGGGCAGACTGAGGCGTCTCCTGTGGAAACCTATTCAGATGAATAAAAGTCAAGAGCAAAACCGACGAATGACAGATTTGGCAAAGTACACAGCGGTTTTATGGCGTGGGTACACTGTGCGATTTTTAGATGTCACATTGTGTTTAGCTGAGACAAGTGCCGCACGCTAGCAGGGTTTAGTCTCACGGAAAAGTGCAGAGAAAGTCCTGTAAATGCGTAGTCGGAGTTGGAAATTTTGTTCATCGAGGCACGCATATGGAAATGTGAAGAGATGCTCAACTGGGTGAATTTGAGAGCGGTAACCCGTCTCCCACCACTTTATTTAGGCCTGGAACCCTAATACCAGCTCTGTCTCACGGTGAAATGTTAGATTTTGAAGAGGGGGTATTATGCTTTTTTCAATCACATAGCACCAGTCTATAGCATACTACAATGATGACGTAACCTTCTGTTGGTCTGTATATGCAGTCAATTAAAATAACTGCCTTGAATAAAATTGCTCTCTCAAAATGGCTGTACTGAACGTCTTGAAATAGGCCTCTGTCTCTTTAAGAAGCTTTCCGACACGCCCCCTTCAGCACACTGCTGTGGCATTTAAACAACAACACTGTGCGGGGAGGGGCTCTGCTGAGCTGAGGAGCAGTGGTTGGTGGCTTGGCTTGTGACGAAAGGTCCAGAGGCGTCTCCAGGAGGTGGGGGCGTTCCTAGGAGGACTGAGGCATAGCTACACCTAAAATGGCTGCCGTCCAAGTTTTTACTGATTACTCAAAAATATGTGAATGAGCCAAGGCAACACTCCAGGAATGTGTTTAATGAGGGAATGACATAATAACATGATATAAAGCTTGAAAAAGTCGATTTTACATAATACCCCCCCTTTGGTTTTAATTGTGTGGAGTTATTAAGCTCGCGGTACAAATTCTCTGGCGATGTGGGCCTTGTTAACAAGACACCTGAGGGCCACCAAAAAAATGGTCTGATAGCCGCCCCCGGGCCGCACTTTGGGAACCATGGCTTTAGGAGTATTACTTTAGTTAATAATGTAACTCCGGAGGGAAGATGACTAGTGGCCTACTATAATTATGACAGTATTTCCTGATAAAGTGCGATAAGGTCCAGGTGTGGATTCTTTGTTTGGTCTGGAGTCACTCCTCATTTAAATGTGTGCATCTTATTACCATGCATATTACTGTGTGTGTTACCTGTCATTGTTAGCGTTCAGAATCACAGATCAGACTTTTGAACCATTAAGTAGACAAATCAACCATCTCTGCCTAATCCAGTGACCCTGACACAGAAGCGAAGATGTCAATTGCACCATACTGTACTTTTTCCTCTCATTAATCTTGTGCTGTTACTCAAAAATGGTTGAACGCTTGGACCATTGCACTCCTTCAGAAACGACTCCCAAATCAATAGCCGTCAATGACCTTAGAACGTAACTTGTAGTGACATTCCCGCTACCGTTCCAGGATTGATGATTGTTCGATTTCACACATACTGAAGTAAGCCAAGGAAATGTTCAAAGGAAACTGATTCAGAAGTGAATACCAAGCTATGATTATGACATAGCTTGGAGTAAAACTGTACATGAAGGCAGCACTTTACTGTACGGCCACAATTGCACATTTTGACAGCCAATCCAAAGCTCCCTGATGTTGCAGCGTCTAGTGTGCCATCACATGACGAGAGCTTCTGCGTTAAAATCACCACGGCTGAGTTCGTCCGTCCTATCGCTATGGAGCCCCTTCAGTGGTGGAGATGTTGACAGCGCCAGTGGGAGGCAGCGGCAGTAAACCTCTGCATCAGCACAATGTGAGCTCCTCTCCAGCTCCTTCACCCCCCGAGGCTCAGAGGGCTAATTTTAGATAAGTGATGTGGTCGGGCCTTTCTGTCCTCATTAGACGGAGCCCTTTTCGCTTGTGAATCACCGCTGTTTTAGCACTGGGGATGTTTCGGTCTTCGCTCAGTTACATGGATATTTATATAAATGGGGATGTCTGAGCTAAGTTTGTAAAAAAAAAGAAAAGAAAAATGGCTCGGTTCCCTGCAGTTTAAGTCAGACGCACTTTTAAGTTGATGCGGGGGAACAAAGTGGGCTTTCGGAGTGAATTTTCGAGTGGTGAGCATATGAAAGTAAAGCATATACAGGAGTGGGCCAGAAGCAGGCTGTCCCGACGTTAGGTGAAAGTAAGCCCTGAGCAGTTTTGACCCTAAACTAAACTGCTTCTGAAATAAACTATGGAATGATGCAGTGTGCATGATTGGCTAAAACTGTATGTTGAACTGTATTGCCCTGTCATTGACTATAGCTACTGTACATTCTATTCTCTTGTTTGGTGCAAAGTTATTATCATTCCTATGTACATTACGTTTCATAAAATAAACGTTTTACTCCTCTCCCAGTGATACTAAATACTAAATACTAAATAAATGATTATGAGCTTATATTAGCTTTCAGTTATAACCCTGGGAAGATTATTATTTCACCTTACTAAAACAGTTATTATCAAACTCCATGCCCTGTTTTAAACCAAAAGGCTTTGATTTATATGGACCTTGGATCCATCACTGTATCCGTGATCGTACTGATGTATAATCTTGCATAATGTTTAATCCGCTAGTCTCTTTTATTGAAGTTGTTCACGTGTAAAGAAGGTTAAAATGCATCAGAATGCAGGATATTGCACCAATGCACATGAACCCATGACCCTGGAATTCAACCCCCCCCCCCCCCCACAAAATGTTGACGCCAAAGCTACGCACTTGCAAACTACAAATACGGCTCACACTCCATATTCAGCACTCTCTTTTTCCTTCCCCACAGGAGTGAACAAACACAATACAGGGGATAAAGTGGACTATGAATAAAAATGGTTTTGAAAACGGGAAAAATCAGGCAACAAATAGTGAAACAAAGTAAACCTCCTTTTGGTGCACCCTGTACAACTTGTATTATAACGCTGAACTTGTTATCCGAATGCTGACTAGCATTATGTCATGCCTTTGCCAATTGAATATTGTTGCTTAAAAATGTAACACAAAGCTGGTAAATAAGCAAATAATAAGCACTAAAGCTATGACTAAATGTGCTAATATAGTTCCATCAAAAAAAGAAAATGCTTTTCATAATAGCTTTTAATGAGTCAATTATTAAAACCAACCCTCCTGTTTCATAATCATTATTGAAAAGGTCAATGAGTACAGCGTTACTGCAGGAAGAACGTTTTTCAATCACTGCATTGAACCCTAAACTTGAAGTATTTTGACTTTGGTTATATTTCGTTACCATTGCGGGATAGGGTCAGATCAGTGGAAGTTGTTTATTTCACCTTAACGCCTGCCTGAGAAAAAACATTTGCATTGTATTGGGCTATGTAGTCTGAGCCTGGCAGAAAGCGAGGGGGAACAGCTGGAGTGGAAATGACACGTTGTGAGCCGAGGCGCAGACAGAGCTGAAGACACAGGAGTGTCAGAAGATGTGACTAAAAGACCAAAATAATGTAGAGCTGTGATTTCTCTTGAGGATTTGAACTAAAAACAGAAAGACGTGTGAACTTTCCAGATATACTGGTAGTTCATACTGTACAATTTGGACTTAAGCTCCCTTTTTACAGTTTGACAAAGGAAAGGGCCTTTAACTTTAACTGCCAATGTTTTGATGCACAAATGACTCAGTGACTCATTTCCAACTCATGACCAACATATCCAGCCTGTGCTTAGGGCCACGATAATTTATATATCGACTTATTGTTCAATAATAGGGAGATGAACAATAACGATACATTTTGGGCTCAATATTTATCGTCAGTACATTCATCTTCTATCTATCTATCTATCTATCTATCTATCTATCTATCTAGATGGTTAGAAAGCGGAATGAAGGAATGCGGAATGAAGGAGGCCATTTTTTTTTCAATAGGCAGGAAGGTTTAAGATATAACTTGCACTCTATCAATAGTAGCCTTCTCCGAACCAAGTCAAGCCACAACATCAAGGGCACCATTGAGTTGGAGACACAACCCTGGTCAGACCAATAGACAGTAAAAGCAGCAGATAGCAAGTCCGTACGAACATACGTGTAGCCGATACCCACATACACGTCATTGATAGAAGTCGTTAAACTAGATGAGGCCAATGATCAGATCTGCAATCCAAAACGTGTTGCCCAATCCCTGAGTCGCGTCTCACCTTGAAAAGTCTGAGGATGTTGGCGACCATGATGGACACAGAGCTGGCCGACGCTCCGATGACCCCACCACTTTGTCAGGTTTGGCGAAGATGGGCGGCTCTCCGTTGGCACAGCGCACGTCGGACCCGTCCCGCTCGATGAGGGCCTGGACGAAGGTGAGGGACTGCTCCAGGGCGTACGTGTCGCGGGAACATGTGTCTAAAATCCTGGCCCCGAGTGTCACATTGGGCAGCAGCTCCGGGTCCTTGTTGATGAGGTCGATGGCGAAGAGCATGGCCTCCAGTCTGTGTATGCCCTTCTCCTTTTTGAGCTCGCCGCAGGGCATGCCCCTCTCGCCGCGGGCGTGGACGGGGAACAACCCCCCCAGAATAATGTCTCCATCTATCCGAATGGAGTGGGCGAACTCGGGTGAGGACTGCAGGTCCGAGGAGGGAGAGGAGGGTTTGGGGGACGCTTCGCAAAGCAGCCAATAGCTTCCCAAAACGAGGAACGAAAAGAGATCGGAAATCCAATTGGAGGCCATTTTTGGGGGCGCGGCTCAGGTGCACGGGGTTGTCATGTGGTTACTTGGTCCGGATGAAGAATAAAGGGGCGTGGCCAAAGCAGAAGCAGCCGAAACATGCCAAAGGGGACATGCCACCTACAAACAGCAGTGCCCTGTGCGTTCAGGGAAACGGGCGTCTGCGATGCGGGTCAGAGGAGGCATCAGGGGCGGGGCTTATGGGACGCGACAGCTGTCAGTCACATGGTCTCAGGAAGCTGAAGCACAGAGAGCAAAGGGAAGAGAAAACATTTCCTGTCATTATTGTGCGTCATTAGTCTCATGAGGGAATAGAGGTGGGAGACCTCTGTATTGTGGTAATCAGCGCAGTTTTCACCAATAGCACTTAAAACATCAGACTGAATGAAATCGACGTCTCAATACATTCTGAATCTGGACCCACAGCAATGTAGCTGTCCATTCCATTGTACTTATCATTTATGTATGGCTTGCTAAATGGACCAATAAAAAAAGCTTTTCTTTTCAGATGCACTGCACATTAACAGGCAAACTATAGCTCTGTCAAAACATGCCCATATTAATAACCTGTACTAGCCTATAGAGTAAAAGTGGCTACTTTAAAATATGCTATTTTATAAGTTTTAACAATAGAGCACGTGAAAGAGACATAGGGTGTGAGGTGGAACGTGAACTTCAGGTGCAGACACGAAGTTCATACATAGGAGCCCATAAGTTTTCTGATATTTCTTCGCACTGCACTGGTCTGATGCGAACATATTTGATCTTGGGGCATGTAAAAGATAGCTGCCAATACGCGTAGGACTGTGGAAGTACGACATTATTTCAATACAGCTTTATGTCACTTAGCCTATTGTTAGGCTAAAACCAAAGAAGGTCTACTTCAGAGCAATCACCTCGTGTGCAGGTAAAAAGCCCATTTGTAGAAACGGAGCGCGCGTTAATGGAAGTGTTGTTTTTATACCTGAGTCCGGAGCCCGAGCAGGTGTTCCCTCGCGTCTCTCCCGCGCAGATGTTTTGTTCCGACTCCAGATGTTCGCCTAATCACAAACTGTTGTCTTGAGACTCCTCCGCGGGACCACGCGCTTTTGTCCCGCAACTGCAGATTCCATCCACTGCTCACTCGCATCCGACAAACCCACTTTACGCACGCCGGGTGCCAATTATCCAAGGCACGGCTCCAAACCCAGTCATTTGTTCCAAACCCTCAAATGCTGATTGTAAACAGTTTTAGAGTTTTTCTTTGTGTCGATGCCATTGCTAGAAAAACGCACTTGACTTTTGTGATTTATCCACGCAGCAAGAAGTGTGGCACCTGCTGTCCTGCGTCCCCAGCCGGGCACCTCCGTTGGTCAAGCAAAACCCGAGGAGTACAGGTCCTATCCGGTGCCCATTGGTACAGACAGAGGCTCCTGTGTGCGCCCTACAGCAGAGCGGACCGTGGACCAAACAGATCTATCTGCGCAGAGCAGAAGAGCGCTCCGTGCAGTTTAGACCGAGTTGAACTCACTGAGCGTCACAATGCAGCCTGTTACTGACACGGCCGAGACGTGGAGGTGGCAAAGCGGAGGCAGGCGCGCTCTAGCGATCCCTTCAGCAACTACACTCTAGAGCTCTTGTGTGTAATCAGATTTCTCTAAAGGACATGGGGAGCCCAGAGGATGCATGTTGTAGGGCCAAATTTGGCACCCGGGGCCTGACTTTGTCTACCATGCACTGCCTGAACGTTGTCTGACACAACAATACAAAAGTAAGGCAACAAGGATAATTTTATAGCAAATAATTCACATGGATAAACAAAGGAGGTGTTTAATTCATTCATCTTTTCTATCTCTCTCTCTTCTCTTGAGAGTTGTAAAGCCATATGTTTGATCGGATGAGTTTCTCCTGTCCTCCCTGCGCACAAGAGTGGCCCACGGTCTCTCTTTGCCCCACAGAACAAAGTCTGGATATGCAAGGGATACAAACACAAAGTAGTTTGCGGTCCATTTGGTGTGTTTTTTATTTAGTTACCACAAATAAAAGCCTCAAAGCCTCGCCTATCACTTCACTGTACTGTATCACGGACTAATGCGCCATCTTCTGGCATGAGTGTGTAACTATAACTCAAACAAAGATCCCCAAGTCACTCTTTCTCATAAAACAAACAATACAACTAATGTAAATACGTTAGCTTATCACATGTGGCTTGGTAGCTTGTTTTAGATTTTAGATTTTTGTTTCATTTTAGAAACTAAACAGGAGTCTAAGAACTAAGAACTATTGTGTGAGATGCAAAAAAACAATGCCAAACCCATTTTGGTTAGTTTTTGAAGGTTGGTTCAAATATTTAAAAATCGTGCATTAAAGGGGGGTATTATGTAAAATCGACTTTTTCAAGCTTTATATCATGTTATTATGTCATTCCCTCATTAAACACATGCCTGGAGTGTTGCCTTGGCTCATTCACATATTTTTGAGTAATCAGTAAAAACTTAGACGGCAGCCATTTTAGGTGTAGCTATGCCTCAGTCCTCCTAGGAACGCCCCCACCTCCTGGAGACGCCTCTGGACCTTCTGTCACCAGCCAAGCCACCAACCACTGCTCCTCAGCTCAGCAGAGCCCCCTCCCCGCACAGTGTTGTTGTTTAGATGCCACAGCAGTGTGCTGAAGGGGGCGTGTTGGAAAGCTTCTTAAAGAGACAGAGGCCTATTTCAAGATGTTCAGTACAGCCATTTTGAGAGAGCAATTTTATTCAAGGCAGTTATTTTAATTGACTGCATATACAGACCAACAGAAGGTTACGTCATCATTGTAGTATGCTATAGACTGGTGCTATGTGATTGAAAAAAGCATAATACCCCCCCTTTAACATGTTGAACTTTGAGGTGTTCAATATCACCACGACAACCTCTAGATTGATGAATGTGACGTACTGTGATCATCAGGGGAGATGAGTGAAGATGCCCACACTTGCCAAGATTGAAGCTAATGATGGTTAGTTTTGGAGACTTAACTGATTCAATACATTACATTTCCCCATAGCCTCTCTTCGCCCCCGTTTCTCACCCTTTCGGACAAATAAAGCCAGAGTGAGAGACATCAAAAGTAGAAAGGTTTGTCAAGCAACAAACATCTTGCTGAAATGTAAACTTCTAATAAAAGATGGAGAGAAAAACAAATCCATTTTCATTGAATTTAAACACACATCATCAAATGAACTTGGAAAAGGGGAAATACCTTAATTGTGAAAAGAAATAAGAAAACCAGAGCAGAAAGTAGAAAAATAAAAACTTAACCACTGTAAAAAAAAAAAAAAAAAAAAAAAAAAAAAAGAGGGAGACACAATTTAATACTGCATATTCCTCCTCAATACACAGTACTGTACTGAGTGGGATTTCTTCAGTTTAGAATCACAGGTTTTGGACAAAAGCTGTTTTCTTGACAACTGAATGTTCATACTGCTACAATGCTAAATGCTGAACAGCTGCAACCCACAACTTTTTTTGTGGGTTGGCTGAGGAGCTAGAGCCCCTCCTCAGCCCTTTCCTAACACAACAAATATCTATTTAAGCTTTATCTTGAATTATGAAACCTTTTGTTCATTGTGGTGGCTGTGTGCTACAAATGTGGTGTCATTTATTTAGCCGAGTTTGTACTTGGTGGAGCAATGTGCATTCATGTTTTATTTTATTTAATTTTGTTCTTGTTTATTGGATCATTTTCAAGCTAAGACCCACATTATAAAACTGGTTATTTTTGTAATTAAGTAATGTATGTATTTTTTGTGTTTGGAATCAAATATGCTATAGGACTCATAGGTTTGGCATGCATCTGACAGTAATGCTTCTCCTGCCCTATACAGATGCGCTCTCAAATACACCAGTGTCTTCCTCCAGGCGTCTTCCTGAGCTCGAGCGTGGGGCACAGTCTCTCCACCCCACAACAACGTGCCTGGATTAACACAGGGCAAAATGCTTTTCAGGCAGAAGTCTTCAACATGAATTGGCTTTTTTTTTTAAGTACAAAACAGAAACTTGAGATTTTAAGAAAACTTAAGTATTTTTTAGTGTGTGTATTCCTTACATGTTTCTTTTGTCAGGACTGTTATGATAATGCCGGCTCGAGTAGGTGGAGTGTACGGAGGCTCGATCAGGTGACCAGTGTTGGGATATGGGTGACTGTTCCCCGCCTCCTCCATCATCTCCTTCATCTGACAAACAACTAAGCATCAAAACAAAATGATTAGCTATATGGTGTAAATATAATTATTATTTACACCACATTAGGGCTGAAACAACTAATCGATTAATCGACAACTAATCAATTATTGAAATAGTTGAAACTATTTAAGTAATCGATTAATCGTTTTCTGGTTCTCACAGACTAGATTATTTTTTGATGAAAACCTAGTTCCGTTCCGTTCCATTTTCTTCCACTTTATCCGGGGCCGGGTCGCGGAGGCAGCAGTCTCAGCAGAGATGCCCAGACTTCTCGATCCACGCACACCTCCTCCAGCTGTTCTGGGGGACCCCGAGGTGACACCAGGCCAGCTCGGAGACATAGTCCCACCAGCGTGTCCTGGGTCTTCCACGAGGCCTCCTCCCAATAGGACATGCCTGGAGCACCTCCCGAGGGAGGCGACCAGGAGGCATCCGGAACAGATGCCCTAGCCACCTCAGCTGGCTCCTTTCGACGTGAAGGAGCAGCGACTCTACCCCGAGCTCCTCCCGGGTAACTGAGCTCCTTACCCGATCTCGGAGGGTGCGCCCAGCCACCCTGCGAAGGAAACTCATTTCAGCCGCTTGTATTCGCGATCTTGTCCTTTCGGTCATTACCCAGATCTCATGACCATAGGTGAGGGTGGGAACGTAGATCGATCGGTAAATTGAGAGCTTTGCCCCCGACTCAGCTCCCTCTTCACCACAACAGTCCGATACAGCGACCGCATCACTGCTGACGCTGCACCGATCCGTCTTATCGATCTCACGCTCCATCCGTCCCTCACTCGTGAACAAGACCCCGAGATACTTGAACTCCTCCACTTGAGGCAAGGACTCCCCACCGACCTGAAGAGGGGAAGCCACCTTTTTCCGGTGGAGAACCACGGCCTCAGATTTGGAGGTGCTGATCCTCATCCCGGCTGCTTCACACTCGGCTGCAAAATGGCCCAGAGATTTTAAATATTGCGTCTAATTTCTCTGATTTGACTTTTTTGTTTATTATCTAATTAACACAGTGTGCCAAAGTTGTTTCCACAGGACACTATTCTTTCTTTGTCACATATAAAAGCATCATTACAATACAATTCTCAAAGACTGACTGCATTTAACACGTATATCAAGAACTCTAGTCTACAAACAGAAACTAATCCATATATGTACTCTACCCTCAGGGGTGGGTTTAGGGTTCCAACTTTATTGGTGCTTAGCACCTGGCAGTGTTCTCCCTCAAACATGTTTTAACCGAACATAATGTAATTCCCTGTAATTTGATGCATTTTAGATGAACTAATTACAATGCAACACAATTGTAAAATACATAGATTCAAATGACACATTATGTATTAACTTCCCCAACACTAACTTTCAGATAAGTTCAAGAAAAACATTTTATCTGATTATTCATCCTTTAAACCTTGCACTGTTCAGATCAGAATGTTGTTCTGTTTGTTTACACTTTAGTTTTTTTAGTTTATTTATTTATTTGAGCTGTGTTCTGCTCAAAAGGAGTGGGCTGAAGCCAAAGGCTTATAAACGCCCAGCCCAAAATTAAAAACAATAACATTTACATTTAACAAATCATAAACAAGGGAACACGTCAATATTCAATGCCATCTGTTAATTGACTTTGATCAATAAACCTCCATAAACCAGTTTGCTTTGGTAATGTCTGTGTTTATTATTATTTATTAATATAAGACAACAAAGGTACTGGCATAAACATGAAATAAAGATTCTGGTACGATAAACTTAAAATGTGCCTGACCTGTTGTAAGGCGAAAAGTTGTTTCTGTATTTTAGAATGTGATGACGTCATTGCATTTCTAAAAATACTCAGATAGCAGTGATCAATCCACTGTGCCACACCAACAATAACAATACTATCATCTGCTGCGTCGTTCTTAAAGGTGTCCAGGGGGCGACTCCAAAAGACACTTGGTAAGCAGGATTCCTACGTAGCTTTGGACCTTTGTTTGCACAACTTCAAAGCCTGGCTCCAAAGAGGTTTTTTTTCTTTTCTTTAATTGCTTTGACCCATGTGACAACGGAGAGGTATGCGTCATATTTTTAACCACACTGGTTTTGTACATCAGTAATTAAAAGTGGAAGCCTAAATCTATGATGGACAGGCTAATCATCGATCTCTAATATGATATATCTATGCTTAAAAAAGGAAGTTAGTGGTTTTACGATGTCATCAGCCAGAAGAGTGGAGACAAATGTGAACTATCTATGTTGTTTTTGCCACAAAAAGTTTAAAGATACAATATAAAAATTATTTCAAAATACACTCAAATTTGTCCTTTCATTTATTTGCCACATAATTGGCAATGTTGAAGGTTCTATTTCTATTTAGATTTAAAATGCGCATACTCTACAATACAGCGTGTGATATCATAACAGCATAAGAAGAGCGGCTGCTCAAATTTCTAATGTTTTTCACCGCACTGTGTCAAATCAAAACAAGACTTGAATAACAATACATCAGCACCACAGTAAAACTAGAATTTAACTAAAAGACAAAATTTAGACATTTATAAACCCAATGTTTTTGTGTGTGTTTTTTTTAGTTATTGCAGACATCAGTTCGTTGATATCAGTCCGAGGAGGACTTTAGCGATGTGGCGATGTATTGTTATGATCACTTATTATACGGCCCTTCACAATGCAAGTAGAACGCTCCATTGATTTGAATGTGATTTCCCAACGTTCTACCGGTCATTATTTTTTGATAGAAGACCTCTGAAAAAAATAATGACCGCTGCCAATGGCAACGGAGTTCGTGCTGTAATACAGGTCTTTCATATCACTCCGCCAGTAGTAGTAGCGGACAGGCGGACACTCTGTCCCCGTCCCTGCGAGAGAAGTTGGGGGAATCGCTCGTGAAGTTAACGGGAGTCCGACTTTCAACTTACCCAGAGATTCACCTCCATTCCTCCTCTCTAACTGCACCTTCAACTAAGTAGCTAGGCTAGCAATAAGTAGCTAGCTGTGCTGCTACCAGCCTCGCCACACTGCCTGGAATCAACAAACGTTGCCAAGCAACGCGCAACTTTGGGGAACTATTTGCCGCGGAAATCATTAAATAAACCTTTCTGCCTTCATAAAAGTGTATAAAGTTTATTTGTGTGTGTACAGTTGGCAAACAGCCGTATAATAAGCGGGATAATGTATAGAACGCCGGTCATTATCGGGAAAATAAGTACCGACAGGGCGAACTGGACCCCGACGCGCAGCGGATGCAATATTAAGTGCAATATTAAGTATTGCATCGCAATACTTAATATTGCGATGCAATGATATTGTTCTGTTTGGCTTTATTTATTTATTTTGTTGTTGTTTTTTGTGATATAATGTGTCATTGGGAATTCTATTTTGCCCAACTGATTTGAGGTTCCATTTCTGATGGTGGACTATTGGTTATCAGTGGAGATGGGTAATCACAATGCCTTATAGGACCGCAGGGGTGGGGGAGGGCTGTTTTTTTTTTTTTTGTATCCATTTTTCTCTCTTCCCTTTATTAGTATGTATTAATGTTTTTTTTCTCTTTGTTGTTGGTGTTTGTTTTTTGTGTGTTTTTGTGTTTTTTTTAATTTAGGTTTTGTTGGGGGGGGGGTTACAACTTAACCTTTGTTAAGTTGTAACTTATTGTTCTGACTTCTCAATAAACAAAAATTAGAAAAAAAAGAAGAGCGGCTGCAATGTTATTCTTGTGTTATTGTTTATTCATTTGAGGTTCCATTTCTATTTAGATTTAAAGGGAATCTGCATACTGTAGTGTCCAAGTGTTTTCACATAAACATTATTTTAGCTTTCCAAATCTCCATTAGTTTATTATTGCTGTAAATCCCATGATGCTTAGCGATATGACATCACAGTCCTGAACTCTATAGGACTCAAAGATTTGACGTGGAGGTGACAGCAGAGTTTCCCCTGTCACACAGATGCTCTCTCAGAAACATCAGTGTCTTCCTCCAGGCGTCTTCCTGAGCTCGAGAATGGGCCGCAGTCTCCCCTCCCCACAGCACCATGACTGGAAAATGACAATAATACATTATTTTCAAGATCACAGAACTGAAGCTTAAGTGTAAATTAAACCTGAAAGGCCTATCTACATTACGTATTGTCATCCAATCCTTGCCTAGGTTTGTTTATCGTTATTGTAACATATGATTGAATAGTTAATAATGTGTTGCTTGTCTGGTTGGCTTAGTGTGGAGTGTATTTTAGAGTCTATCTGTTCACCCAGCCGGTAGAAGATTATGTATGCCTTAGTTTTACTTACATAAATCCGTATTTTTGACTGATCTAAAAACGGTGGTCCGGAAGTGAGGAGTGTACGGAGGCTCGATCAGGTGACCAGTGTTGGGATATGTGAGCAGAGTGAGCAGGTGACTGTTCCCCGCCTCCTCCATCATCTCCTTCATCTGACAAACAAGCAATAATCAAAATTACTACTGAAAATTACTTCACGTTTACCAACAACAATTTCTCTGGACAGTAAATGGAATCAAATTAATGCGAGGAAGTGTCTTACATTATATCACACGTTACATCTGCAAATGTATCTGCCTTTGAAGGCAGGCACAAACAATGTTCAAGTTTTGTTTGATTGTTTATAGGAAGTCAAGGACTGGATGCTCAAAATTGTTTAAAGCTTAATGACTCCAAAACTGAAATTGTTGTATTTGGTAACTCGTGTGATGCCACTGCTCTGGGGCCTCATTTATCAAGCTTGCTGCGCACAAAATGAGGCCAAAACTTTGCGTAGCCGCTCCTCTGCGCAAAAGATGGTAGTTATAGAAAACAAACTGAACGTGAAACATTGCGCTCCTCCACGCAAACTACGCACTTTTCAGAAACACTGCTGAGAGACGGGGAGAGGCGAGGGAAGAGCGAGGAGAGGACAGTTTGATTAAGTCATGTTTGGTCACTTTTCAAATAGTTCATTTTAACTTTATTTTCATCAGAAATTACAAAGATTAGAATGAAATGAGCAACTTAACACGATATTTGTGACTTGTTGCATATACGTGCACGCTCGTACCTGTGCGCGTATGTGCACTGATGCTGAAGCCTTTTAAACGGGAAGCAGGAATGATCCCGCTGTGCTTTAACTGACCCATCTCTGGACATAAGTCTGACCAACTGGGTTTAGATCCAAAGCTCGGGTCACATGCCCTTCAGACACGAGGCCGTCTTAATGCAGTGCACACCGGCACCGCGCGGCTCCACTGCGCGCTCCCTCCTCAGACACCACGGACGCTGACCTCTCCTCACTCACACCACCCGGACAGACAGCTCTGCTTCTTCCAACACAGAGCCCGAACTCACGTACAGCGTGCGCAATGGTTTGTATGAATGAATTCCCCAGTTGATCGTGTTTTTATTGGCAAACCCAAACCTTCCTATTGTCAAATACAGCGACACTTAAGGCTCTTCTTTATGTTGAAAACATGTGTTTTGAAAAGTTTTATTGATGAAATATACAGAAAGATGCCAATACGTGTGATCAGAGAAGCAGATCTCACTCTTCATTAAAACTCCTCGAGCCCGTGTCGTCTCTGCACGAGCTGCTGCAGTGTCAGCCCCTCCCTCTCTGTCTCTCGCCTTCAGTAAAACCCACTCATTACAGCCTAATGTTTATGGAAATCTCATTCATAAGTCACTTTGCATTGCCTTTTATGGTCAAATGGAGGCGGGCAGAGGGCGTGTCGTGATGTCCGCAGCTTTCTGCTACACGTGTGATCAGCGAAGGAAAGATTGCGGTCAGGTGTGCGTACCCGCGCATACGCAGGGTTTTATAAATCGGAAAAAAACTTTGCGTATGAATTTTTTGGTGCTTTTGCTACGCACTTTCAAAGTCAGAGTCTCACGCACAGTTTGATAAATGAGGCCCCTGGGCCCTTTGAGTATCTATTGCCACGTGTCTGCTAGGAATCAGGGGGTTGTTTTGGACAGTTCGTTTAAATTTGACAGACAAAGAAGTTCAGTCGTCAAAAATAGCTTTTTTCAGTTGCATTTGCTCAGCAAAATCAAACCCTATTTGCCTCATGGTGACCTGAGCGTGTCATTCATGCTTTTATTACGTGTCGCTTAGATTATTGTAACTCTCTGTACTGTGGGCTCGAAACCCTCAAACCTCCATCCGTCGTCTGCAGTTGATTCAAAACGCAGCGGCGCTTTTGCTCACAGGAACGAGGAGACGTGAGCACATAACTCCTGTGTTGGCCTCTCTGCACTGGCTCCCAGTCAGCTTTAGGATTCATTTCAAGATACTGTTGATGGTTTTTAAATGTCTGAATGGGTTGGCTCCATCCTACCTTTCGGAGCTTTTGTTGATCCGTGATCCAGGTCGAACATTGAGATACTCCAATCAAATGACTCTGGAGGTGTAAAACCAGAGGAGACCGGGCTTTTGCCGTAGCGGCTCCGAGACTCTGGAACAGCCTTCCACTGAATGTCAAAAGGGCCCGTTCCATTCATGTTTTTAAGTCATTGTTGAAAACTAGGGTTGCCAACTTTCTCTCAACCAAATACGGGACATTTTTTTGTTATTTTTAAAATTGCCAATACAAAACAATAACAACAAACTAATCTCAGATTATTATTATTTTTTTGCATCTTGCATGGACACACTGATACAGTAAACTCTAGGTGGGGCTTTTACACAAGGTGTTCGTGCTTGTTTATTTTTACTATCAGATCTACTAAACGCATTTGCCACCACTTGTCAGACTAAAAAGAAGCATGTAACCACATATCAGCAAATACCCACGGAACAAGCATTACAAACAACGCTTATTCCCAGAGCATCAGCCCATCATTAAGGCAAAAGTTTACTCTATAGACGGCTGTCAAACAGCTCCAAAACATCATTTAAACAGCAGACTATGAAACAGCAGATTACCTAATGCATTCACCCAAATGATATGAGAGCATAAAGGAGTCGTTTATGTCCTGCCAAAGTTAACAACAGCCCGGACAGATGTGAACCGTGTGTAAACATGGACTCACCGCGTTGAGGAACATCGCGTCCTCCTTACGTACATAAACGCACGGCGAGGAGTCGTCCAAAAACCGAAGAATATCTGAGTATTCCACCGGTATTGGCTAGTTCTTCATAGTGTTTACAGAGACCACGTGTGAAACTTTCAACACTCAATATAAGGGACAAAAGACATCCCGTACGGGACAATCCTATTTAGATAAATATACGGGATGTCCCGGCTAATACGGGACAGTTGGCAACCCTATTGAAAACCCATCTTTTTGCTTTGGCCTTTTCAGGCCCATGTATTTTATTATTATTGTTTCATGTTGTATATTTTGTGACTGTTTTACTCTTCAATTGTGTTTTATAATGTTTGTTGTACAGCACTTTGGGCAGTTGTAGCTGTTTTTAAATGTGCTATATAAATAAAGTTGACATTGACATTGACATCTCAAATGCTGTAAACTTACATCCATTGCAGACTCATAAGATGGCGAGTTCTGATCGTCCAGACCAACTACAACCAGCAGGGGGCACTGTACACGTCCCATCTGTTCAAAGAGACACATCTGTGGTGGTTAGTGAGTTTTACAATCAATTCCATCAACTCTGTTGTGTGGCCATTAATAAATCTGATACTGATGTTTCAGACCGACACATGATCATTTACTGTAAACTAGTTCCTCAAATGCCGAAAATTATGGTCACTTCATCACAATTCATCATTGGTCATCTACCATGTAGCCAACTCCAACTAATCTTATTGTCCGATTACAGTTTGATTCCTCAAGACTCGTCTCATTCTACATGCAGCTTATAAAGTCATTAAGCCGAAATTCAGTTCCCACGGCGGGTCCATTTTCCAGTAAATGAATAATAATAATAGTGAGCTGTGATTTGGACAAAGCACCAACTTGACTGTAGCCTAATCAACAACAACGGCTTACACTTAGTATTGCACTTTACAAGCCTGTGTTACAAGTTTCTCAAAGTGCTACATAGTAGGGCTGGACGATATGGACCAAAAGTCACAGGTTGAATATCGATATACAACATACTTGCCAACATTGGGTTGTGGAAAATAGGGAGATTTTTTCCATCTGTGTATCGGCCCAAAGAACAACGCGTTCCTTTGGCTGGTGTGTGTGTGTGTGTAATACAGTGTTTCTTGCCTTGTACCTGATGAAGGAAACTTGTTCTGAGAATATTGTTTATTTGATATTCCATAAATGTTTCTGTTTTCTATTGAGGACAAATTGTTGAAAATAGTAGCAGAAGTACAGAGACCAGTGAAAAATCAGACACTTAAGTGAGGACAAAGGAAAATAGGCTATATTCAAAACAATCTTACATTAATTTAAAATACTTTTGCAGAAAATATTATACGCCTAAATAAGAATTTACATGTATGTTATGATCTAATGATTGTATGGTCAACACAGGCCTATAAGCTTTTTTAACATTTAGTCACATGGTGTGGTGTGAGTAACTTGTCTCCATGGTAACGCTGAGGGGCGGACCAGCTGACTCTCTCGTTTGGTTCAAATGCTAATGAAGTACAAAAACAAACAGAGCGATGAACGTGTGATACCTGTCCTTTCCCCCTGAGTGTGAGTGTGTGCGCTGTAGGGCTGTCCTGTCGGACCGCTCACGGTAAAGGCACAACGTGCGAAGCCAAAGTGGATGTTGTCTCCCACAGCGGCGGTGTCGAGTCTAAGTGAATAGTTACGCAAACAGCGCTGAGTGAGTGATGACAGAGAGACAGAAGCACTTCTTCTCCAGGTCAGGGTTGCCAGTTCATGCAAATATATCCCCCACCATCATACTTGTTTCCTTCACTGTAAAATCGGGAGTTTAGCGGGAGAAATGACTGACCGGGAGCATCGCGGAAGACAGGCTTTAAAATCGGGAGGCCCCGCGTGAATCGGGAGAGTTGGCAAGTATGATATACGATATATATCCCGATATTTTGTATGCACGAGTAGTTTTATTGAAAACTCACTATAAAATGTAAACATAAACACTGTATAATAATGCTCTGTAAGGTGCACATTTAAATAACATTTTATAAATCTTTTTCTGCGGGCAGCATTTATATATAAAGAGATAACAAAATAAAGTGCTCAGTTTAAGATAAACCTTTTTAAACATCAGCTTGGGATTACCTGTTTCATTTTGTTAACTTAATAGCTTATCAGAACAGTCTCAACCAGTGGCACAAGAAAAAGACTATCAACTCAATAAACATGTTCTTTTTTTACTTTGATTAACAGTAGTGCTGTCTTGAGGTAGGCATTAGAAGACAGACAAGTGTGTCCTCCTTCATTTAAAGATTCTGTGCAAGAAACACCAGCCTGTCAACGGCATCCGGCTTCAGAGATGCTCTGTGGGAGGTCATGATATTGCCACTTGTAAGGATTGAAACAAAATCTGAACAAGCTCCTGACTCATGCTTTGCTTACAGGCTACAGAACAAGAAGACCATGTCCGTGAGATTACCTGATAAAAAACGGTTAACACCATAATCATTCTGAACATAACGTACAGTACAGATAAAGTACAAACACATAGACACAAACAAATGATTCACTGGTAGGCAGCCACCCTCTCTGTGCAGAGAAGTGCAAGACTAGGATAAAAGGCAACTGTCAATGGAGGTCTGGACTTCACGTCTCTCTCTCTCTGAAGTCACCAGCTGGTTATACTGCTTTGTAACTAGGAACAATGGCAATAAACGCCTTTTCTTTGAGACAACTTCTATTTCCAGTGTATCCTTTGGCTATATCCAAATAACTGTTCTCGCATGATACAAAAGAACCAAGTCCTAACACACTGCAGCTGAAAACCCATTCGGAGGGTGAACTGGTAGCTGGTACTGGGAGATACTTTTTTGCCAGGTGGCTCAGAGCTGGAAATACAATTTCATGTCCTAAATTTTGAACTATATCGATGTATGCGAAATTCCATATCTCATTTAAAAATATATCGATTTATCTTAAATATCGATATATCGCCCAGCCCTACTACATAGTAGTAATTATTCATCACTACTATAGTGGTCAGCTGTTACTGAATCCACAGCTGCCCTGGGACAGACTGTCCATTTACCGTGTGGCTATAATGTGTTGTTCATATCCAGATCTCTTATTATATCAATACCCTCTGCTGGACACGTGCGAAAATCTTTCCTTTTTTTTATTTAAGCTGCCCCCTAGGCTGGAGTGAGCACTCTGGTTATTCTTTAAGAATTCATAACTCCGCACAGGAATAGGCTAGAGACTTACTTTTATTTTTGACATACTCTGGAATTTATGCTCTACAGAGCAGAGGCCGGATTAAATCATCTCGCGGGCCGGATGTGGCCCATATGTCACTTTGCATTTAATGAGTCTATATCATATATTAGTTTCACAGTTTAAGTTGCATTACAGAAATAAATGAACATTTTCATTATATTCTAATTATATGACGAGCACCTGTATACAGTAGTTTTTTTAAAGAATATGAAAGATAACACAAAAAGTTTTTTAAAACTCATAAGTTAGTGGTTGTGTGAAGCCATTTACAAACTCTCTCCACCATCCTTGAATGAATTCATTAAGTTCATATCCAGTACAAGTGGTAGAGTGACCAGAGCCTCCACCAGAGGCGACTGTGTGGTTCCTTATAGACGCACAGCGTTCAGTCAACAGGTGCTGTCAGTGACAGGGACTACAGTATGGAACAGCATCCCAGCAGATATTCGAGACTGTACCACATTCATAGTATTTAAAACTAAACTTAAAGGTTGGCTGAAGGGGAATCAGACATGTAACCACTGACCATTATCTTTATGTTTTATGTCTCAAGTTTAATTGTGTGGATGATCTGTGTGATGATCTTTTGTCTTTAATGTTGTACTGGTCTTTGTTTTTCTTGATCTGCCAGTGACAACAAATGGAAAGTAGCCATTGGCTAATTCTGGCATATTTACATTTATATGTTCATTAATATGCATTGTCCCTTTAAATAAATAAATAAATAAAAACATACCCCAGTTTTTAATGCAATGACAGCTTTGAGTTTTTTGTGGTAGTTGTGGATGAGATTCTTTATTTTTTCTGATGGTAAAGCGGCCTATTCTTGTTAAAAACCCTCCAGTTCCTGTAAATTGCATGAACTGCACGTTTGAGCTCTCCCCACAATGGTTCAATGATATTGAGGTTAGGAGACTGAGATGGACACCAACGGGACCTTCCCTTTTATTCTGCTGGAGCCAGTGGCATCAGCGAGACACCTCCATATTTCACAATAGGTATGGTGCACTTTTCTTCATAGGCCATCATAGTCCTTGTTGACAACAAAAAGTGCACAATATTCTGCCAGGGTAGGCAAACTTTTGAGCACTGTATACTGTATTTAGTTTTCTATTTGTTTGTTTGTTAAAGGAATAGGCCACAGTTTTTCCATACTGAGATATGTTCTTTCCTGAGCTTAGACGAGTTGATGCATACCTGTCTGGTCTTTGTGCATGCTCATGGAAGGGCGTGGTCGCTTCCAACTTCACCCCCGTTTGGAGCTATAAGAATATGCTGGGAGAGGCCAAATGCTAACAACATCTTTGGTCGTTTTGCGTGACTGAGCACACGCACAAAGACCAGACAGGTACGTATCAACTTGTCTAAGCTCAGGTAAGAACGTATCTCAGTATGTAAAAACGATGGCCTGTTCCTTTAAACGGACAATTGTGATTTTGACAAATAACGCTTAACAGCGACCTCATTTTCAAAACAATGATACACAAGCGAGTCAGCATTGTGCCTTTACTGATCTAAAATGCTTACGTGCAGCTCTAAACCTTTATTTCCCAGTAAAGTTCAATGTGTCTCAATGGAGAGTAATACGGAGAGAACATACAGAGTACATGGTTTAGTACTTCTACTCTTCTATAGTAATCTGTGACTTATACTCACATCAACTTTTAATGCAGGGTCTTTGGGGACGGGCAGGGTCAGGTCACGCCAGATAACCTCCTGATTCTCATTGATGCGAGTATTTTGTTCTTTTCTAAATGAAGATTGATTTTTGTTACACGATGGCGGCAGAATAATGAGTGTTATTTGCAACTGGATATTGTAACTCACTTGTGCATGTACTCCAATATGTCTTTAACATTGCCGTCGACAGGTTGAATATGACTTCCGCTGTAACACACTGCACACCTGAGCTGAGAAACCACAAAATTGATAGAATGGTGTTCAATGTTCCTATGACAAAAACACAAGCATGGACCGTTTTTACCAAAATGTTTAACTTTGGAAGCTTTTAGATACCAAGCTCCATGGAATCAACTTCCAGCTCATGTTAAAGAGTCAGACACAGTTCCACATCTCTAAAATAGCCTTAGATATACTACTTAGATCTAGCCTGGCTAACGCCAGACTGCTGTGTGCGCTCAAATCTTTTCGAACTTCACAACAGCCTGGGGACCATGGCCGACATTTTCCATGGATTTGGGCACCAATCACAGAACGAGGAGGACGGTAAGACGATGACGCACTATTTGACATACGGAAGCTTGTAGTTTGTTTAGGGATAAAAAAAATAAAAAAATATTTACGGATCCAACATGACAGCAGCAGACGCGACGCCATCTTTCGATCAAGCTTTAGAACGTGTTCTAAATAGTTTAGCTCAAAAGTTTACAGCGGTACGTCATACGTCATCTGATACCATGATACGATTGGCTATGGCTACGTGCAGACGCATGAGAGACATTCGTAGCGCCCAATAAATGGCTATGAACAATCGTAAACCACACCTCTCCTACGAGAAAATGAATTGGTGGTCCCCAGACTAAATATCACTTGTGATTTTAGTCTGGCGTTAGCCAGGCTAACTTAGATCCACAAAGAGCTTCAAAAAGCTATAACAAAGTATGCTGGTAAAATAAGGATAAAGCTCATCATCATTGTCAGATTTAACACTAAACACAATATGTATAACACAGACCACATTGACTAAGATTTGATGTCATCATTTAAAGCTTTTAAAGAAATAACTGGACATCCCTGTATTTGGACCATGGGTTTAAGTCAATGGGTTTCAAATGTCAATTATTGATAAAAAAACAAACAAAAAAACAATGAATGTCATGCCAGTTTTGGTTACATGTGAATAGGCCCAGTACATATACTGTACGTATATTAAACAAAGAACAAGTCAAAACATGCACAATGTGACAAATGTTACCATAGAACAAACAAGACTGTTGAACTGATACAGCTGTACATTTTCTTAATATATAGAGGGCTGATGTTTCAGGCATAATACAAATCCCTTGTCCAGGGCCAGGTTTGTCTCTGACTTCCCACAAGATTGTAAAACTGGTGAGGACACATACCAGAGCACAGGTGTCTACCATTTACTATAGATTCCCTGTCTTTCAGCAATACTCAGGTGATTATTTATGTAGTTTTTAGTTTTATAATAATAAAATATATAAATTAACTAATATATATATTACAGGCACTGATTTTGTAAATTGAATAATTTAAATCATTTATTGACTCATAGATTCAAGTACCTTCATAACGTTTGAGTAAACAGCCATTTTTAAAGTCATAGTTGTACCAAGGACAGGCCCCACATGGCGATCCGGCTGCCCACTATCTGTGGGTGCTGCTCCAAGAACTTAAAGGCCACCTATAAAAGAAGACATTAAAGACTCTGTATATAATGCATGTATGAAAAAATAGGCCTTGCTTGTCACAACTGAATATTCAAACCACCTCTACACTTCACAAGTTGAATTGTCTGATGTCAAGACGCTCGGCCTGTTTAAGGTTGAATATGGTTCTGTGTAAAGTCAGTATTGTGCCATTACATTGTGGATCCAAGACAATGATTTAGTCATAAAGATATAAAGTTATAATATTGATAAGACTTGGCTGTTCTGGAGGTCAGTTGAGGTCATTTCAAATGGTTCTTAACAGATCTTGAAAGATTTATTAAGCATTTTTGCTCACTTGTTCTATAACAATGAAGCTAATCCAGGCATAGTTGGCAGTGAACATTTAACCCACATCACTAGCTTACCATGACAGAGGGTGTCTCATGAGAGTCTGCTCTGCATAAGAGTGCCAGCAAGTGAGAGGCTGGCACTACTTTAAAGTAGAATATCCAATCAGAAACGATCTAAGCACATCAAATCTACTGGCTGTCACAGTCTGCTGTGGAGGCGAGAAGGGGGTGAAAAACAGAGTCTGCTGCCGTGCGCTCTCTCCCCGTCTGAGGATTTAAATAAAGTTGTGCAGCAGAGAGTAAAACGCGGGACATGGCTCCAATTTACGTCAATACGGAACATCTAGTCAACCTATATTTCATTAAGAAGATGTCAGATTCAAATTACCTCAAAGTAGTCGTTCTCCACCATTTTCCCGGTTGTCTTTGTGAGTTCATTGGTCAGGTAATCCAGGGCCATAGCTGCAAAGCCATTAGAGGCTAGTAAAGAGGCTCGATACTCCACTAGAAACGTAACACCACCCCAGAGGTCCAGGACGGCAGGGAACGGTCCAGGCCCTGAAAAAAAACATTGTATCTGTGACCAAGAAAGGGGCAGAGGTTCATACTGTTCTTACAGAAAGAGGTTCACCTGGAGGGAGGAAGAGTGTAGCCGTGAGGCCGTGCTCTGTGACTGGAATCCTCCGAACTCCAGGAGCCATGTACCACCGCTCCACCACCACAGCAGCCAGAGCTCTCTGCTCTGAGAAGCCCTCTGAGAGGTGGCCCAGGTAAACTGAGACTGTCACCTCCATAGGAGTCTCCACACTCTTCTTCCTCAACCTGAAGCATTATGAGAAAGGCAGAGCATTTTCAGTACACCTACAGTGGGACAGCGATTTGACAGCAATTAGCCCGCTGCCACAACTCTATGGAGTATACATCTCAAGCCGCACACAAGGGGAAACCGTCTATGCTCTCGAGGAACCAAGACTGGGTATTGATCGGATCACCGCGGCTGCTTGAAACAAGACAAGGCTACAACCTACACTGCAAGCGGCTAGCTGAGGAACTAGCTAACCGATGCAGTGTTTGTCTTCGCAAAAAATACCCGGTGAGTCCTGCGATCACTTGAGTGTGCTAACAACTTTAAGATGCCCCCCAAAAAGGCGATTGTTGAGGACGAACTTGAGGCCATCAAGAAGTCGCTCAACAAACTACTGGAGCAAAATGACATGATTGCAAAACAACAAACATCCATCTAATGGAAGAAATCAAAGCCTTAAAAACTATTAATGAGGAGAAGGATAAAATTATTTTCTCCCCGGAAAGTCGTCTTGCAGATCTTGAACAGTACACAAGAATCAATGACCTAATTATCACGGGCTTGGATCTTAAGCCAAGATCATACGCAAGGACTGTCACTGTAGGAGATGAACACTCGGAGATGGTCCAGGAATCAGTGGAGCAACAGGTTGTGTCGTTTCTCGACACCAAAGGCATCAGTGTTGAGAAAGGGGACATAGAAGCCTGTCACCCCTTGTCCAAAAAGAACCAACGTCCAAGTGTTGTGATAGTCCGGTTTGTAAACAGGAAAAAAAAGACTGCAGTGCTCAAACAGGGTCGAAAACTCAAAGGAACAAATATGTATCTAAATGAACATTTGACCAAGAAAAATGCATACATCGCAAAGGAAGCACGTTTGCTGAAGAAAGAAAACAAAATTCAGGATACATGGACAACAAACTGTAGAATATTCATAAAACTGAACGGCTCTCCAGAGGAGGCCAAGGTTTTATGGATAAAAGATGTGCATGACTTGGAAAAATACAAAAGAGGTAACGTGCCCCATTGACACCCCCTAAATCACTGTTATGACTGACAGTACATACAATGAATCGTCATCTGAAAATAAGTCACGTAGAAATGATTCTATAAATGGAGACTTTGAACTAAATACACCCTTTTTTGCTGAACAAAACATAAACCAAAAAACTGATGATACTGATCCTGATACAAACTTCTATAATGATATAAACAGTATGTGCAAATACTATAAGGACTGTGAAATACAAAATAAAATGAACCAGAAGGAAACTTTATCTGTGATTCACCTAAACAGTCGGAGTCTGTATGCAAATTTCGAGAACATAATAGAGTACTTAGACCAATTCAGCACCCCCTTTGATGTTATAGCAATTTCAGAAACATGGCTAAATGATAACAAACCTGATAACTTCATCAAGTTTTCAACAAAAGTTGTTGAAAATATGACTGTAACTATAGATGGCCTTATGGAATGTCTCACTGTGGAACTGTGTTTTGAAAAAAGAAAAAACATATTAATAAGTTTATGTTTATGTTTATTTGGTAGGGACAGTGCAAGTTAATGAACAAGCCACACCGGATTGTAGCCTTGGGCTAATTTCCATCCGTCGTCCCCCATGCACACTCTCAAACACACTCAACAAGTTGCATCTGTAGAATACCTGGATCAAAAATTGACACCTTCACAGATTATATGGAGGGATTATTTTCAAATTTGGGACAAAAGGAAGTGTTTCTTTGTGGCGATTTTAACATTGATTTACTTACAATAAAAACTCACAGGCCCTCGGAAAATGTCTTAAATACTCTATACAGTCTATTTTTGTTTTGTTTATGTTAGACTTTAGTGATTTTTATATAGCTGTGTGGTGTATTGCTCATGTGTTTTGTGCTGATACTGGTGGGCTCAAAGCTCTCTGCCTTTTTACAGCTAGGTGTGACATTCCTCTGGGGGAATTTACGGCTCCTTTGCATTGAATTATATAGATGGAAGAGGCATGCTGTCCCAGCTCCTATCTCTTTACATAGTGGTGCTCAGTGGCGCATGAAACCAGTTTCGTCCGCCATAACGGCCCATAGTACCCGTATGACGCGTCACCTGTATCTATGCTCCTACGGCCCAAGTGGGTAAAAGCAGCGGGAGCGCGCACAGCTGCCGACGAAGCCTCAGAGCGGAGCGGACGCCATTACACTGTAAGTTAAATCTTTTGATATAATCGTACTTTAAATACAAAATGAATTTTTAAGGCCATTTGAGGCGATTAAGTTACTATGTTAAGATGATCTGTGGGGTCAGTTTGTCAGTGCAGGGCTTAATAAGCTAGATAGCCCCGCTCTTTTACAACAACCGTAACTTACAGCGGCCCTTCGAACGTACGTCGCCGCGCTAATGTACTCTCGCTCGGCCACTTTTCTGAGAAGTTTCGTAAGTGCTGGCCGTCTTCATATTGCAATAGAAATGATAAAAATCAACTTTTTACTTCACTGTATTTGCTAGTATAACCTCACCACTAGAATTGTTTGGCTGAAATACAAAGGAGCACTACAAAAGTGTTCTATATTGCATTATCATTAGTATAATTTGAAGTAAATGCTGTACCAGTACAGCATTTATCTGTACTGGATCCAGGGCATATTCAGAAATCATGTTTTGTTGTTTCAATATAGGTTTTATTGGTACTGTACCTACGTTATCTGAAAAGAAAGGTATAAACATCACCACTGAAGTAACTTAAATGATTTACCATTTTTTTATTATCGAACCAAAAAGCTATTTTCAAAGCCGTGCAGCCTAATCAGAAAAACGATCACGTCTTCATTAGTTTAAATTGTTGTTGTTCATGTTAGCTAATAGGCCTACTTTTTAACATTTAAACACGCTTGCCATGTGTAGGTTCGCAATACATTTTAGTACTGAGTAAAGAAAAAACTTACTTTAGGTGTTAGCGTTTATCCTAGTCCAGTCCCGTTCATTACCGTATTGTTGTCTGTTTGGCTCTCAGACTGCTTAACGGGGAAGACCTCTGCTCGTTCATGAGTCTTCACGCACACGCTCGCGCACGTCCACAGCACTGGTGACGTCACGTCATTGGAATACTTTTTAAAAATTGTTTTTGATGCTTTACAATTTTTTTACGAAGAAAAAAAGTCCATGTCCTAAAAATAGTAATTTTAAATAAATATATTTGCCTTAGTCTGAAACTCCAGATGCCCCGTGGACCATTTTACAGGCTGCTCCTTTTACATTGTTGTCTATGGCGAAAAAGGCTGTTGAGCCGTAGGGTGCAATATCACGGCCTGCCACTATCACAACTCATTTCAGAGCAAAGGGGGCGGACCTCCCACTGCTCCTTTGTCTCTACTGTTTGAAGCTCTGGGGGCAGGGTTCAAAGGTGGAGAGTTTTAGCAAGACACTCCGAGCAGTTGATTCGGACTTCTGGTCAACCCTGGAAGCAGCATCCTGGAGTCAGATTACAGATGAGGAAGGATGAGCAGGACCTTCTGATTGGCTTGTCATTTCATGTATATTCATTGATTGTTTTGTGATATATATTCTCTGAGCTCAGGGACACTCGAGCGTCCGGACCTCCCGTGTAAACCGAGGTGCATGTGTGTGGGGACAGAGTAGCGAATAGACAAATTGTGTTAGAGTTGTATCACTCAGGGAATAAACTTTTGATTGAATTTAATTAACCAGCCCTTTGCATTCTTTTTCATCCATTAAAGAACACGACAATACATTTCTTGGTGTAACACGCGATCATAAAATCAGCTGGAAACCTCACATCATAAAAATTAAAACTAAAGTGGCAAAGATTCTAGCCCTAATGAATAAATCTAAATATATCATTGACAACAAAGCTCTATATACTATATACTGCTCACTTATCCTTCCCCATTTAACATATTGTGTAGAGATCTGGGGAAATGCGTATAAAAGTAATCTTGACCCATTGTTTAAAGTTCAGAAAAAGGCAATAAAATCCAAGAATAATCCATTTAGCTGGATACGTGAACATACAAATCCATTATTCTTTAAATCAAAAACAATGAAATTTGAGGACCTTACTGAATTTAAGATGGCACAAATCATGTTAAAAGCCTCAAAAAAGTCGCTTCCTGAAAGTATACAAAATATGTTGTGCAAACGAGAAGTCAAATACAACTTGAGAGACAAAATGAGTTTCGATAAACAGTATTCCAGAACAACTTTAAAAGCATGTGTCCACGAGACGTGGTGTAGAGGTATGGAGGAATTTAGATGAGATGTTTACAAAGAATCTATATTTTTTAAATACGAACACATTTTGTGAGTGATGTAGTATATTCTTTTGCTGTTGTTTCTTTATTTTGCAGTTGTTGTTTTTTATTATTGTTCCTTATTTGTGGTTACCTTGCCTTATGTTCCCTTGTTTATGATTTGTTTATGATTTATCTTGTATTACGTTCCTTGCTTTGATTGTTAATGTAAATGTTATTGTTTTTAATTTTGGGGTGGGCGCTTACAAGCTATTTGCTTCGGCCCACTCCTTTTGAGCAAACTTACTGCTCAAATAAACAAATAAATAAGTATATGTTAGATTTATTTGCACAAGGTTATTAATTTAATGAGGACATGTTTGAACATAATGAGTAATCCCTTTGCCCTTTGTGTGGTGGTGTGCTCTGGGGACAGGCAGGGATACACAGCAAGTCCAATCTAAGGCTTTTAAATGCAATTTAAAGGCCCAAATATTATATGTTGAATGCCGAAATAACAAAAAAAAAGAAAAGAAAAGGTGCATATTTCATTTCCTAAGATCTGTAAACAAATGCAAAAATTAGTGGCAATTTTTTTCCATATTCAAAAACAAATTGGACACAGTGTGAAACTTAGCTCAGCCAAACTGCATTGAGTACATTTTAGACCAAATATTTGTATTTTTGATGGACTTATGCAGTAAAAATAGTAAACCATTATCATTACTTTCATTACCCTAGATACACTGTTGGTGCGGCTTAAGAAAATGTTACTGCTGTGCAATCAGATGTGAGAGCCTCCGGTATTTGGTGTTACGGACCCATTTTAGGGGTAAGAGAACTGTTGCACAAAAGAAAGAAATGTACAAAAAACTATTTAACACATTGTACAACGTATGCCTTACTTGAGTCCTGGTTTGCTTCCTGGCACTGATCTGAGGCTCCACAGTAATCCCATTGGTTCAACTCCTTCATATGTCCCACCAAGGCTGGGGTCCTTACTCACTGCCAACACATTTACAGTAAAAGCAATTATTTGGACTAATGATGTTTTTCCTCTCAATAGTTTTTATAGTCTCTTACAGTTAAGTGCTCCTGTGCTGTCGCAGATGTAGTGTCCAAAAGCCTCCCAGTCTTGTTTGTCTTCGCTGTGGTGATGGGAGCGCACGGTCAGCTGAGCCCCAGGAGGAGCCTTTTGGACTAAGACTTTAAACTTCTCATCCACCAGAGCTCGGGACGGCTGAACAGACAGCTGCACAGTGCACTGTTTGTGATCCATTGTTACTGACATTCTCTGCAAACATCAGATATACATTATTTTCAGAACACCGTGAAATTTGTTTTTGAGTGTATCTAAACCGCCCTCCTCCTTTACATTGTGAATTGAAGTGTGTCACTGTGTAGCCTGGCAAGTGCTATATTCACTGGATTATTTTTCTATCAGTTTCTTATCGTAATACAAATAGAAAATCAAAATACTGCTTTACGAAAGCCAAATGTTGACACTTGGATGGTATTATAAATACGTATTATAAAAACCAGGCTATCACCTTTGCTCTCATTTTTAATGGGGTGAACTCAAAGACATCAAACTTTTTTAATATGCACAATAGACCCATTTCTCTCAAATATTGTTCATCAATCTGTCTAATCTGTGTTAGTGAGCACCTCACATGTGTGGCATATCTAGACACTGTTTAGACCAAATGAATATTGCACAGGTGTGCCTTAAGCTGTCTACAATAAAAGGACACTCTAAAATGTTCAGTTGTATTTTCTTGGAGGGATCTAGAGGGGGAATGGTGGTCACACCAGTCAGTATCTGGTGTGACCACCATTCGCCTCACGCAGTGCAGCACATCGCCTTCATAGAGTTGATCAGGTTGTTGATTGTGGCCTATTTAATGTTGGTCCACTCCTCTTCAATGGCTGTGTGGAGCTGCTGGATATTGGCAGGAACTGGAACACGTGCTCATATACGCCAATCGAGAGACTAATATAAAAACGAATAAATGATGATAACAGCAAACACGCGTCAAACTTTATCACTGACTTCAGTGCAGGGGATGTTTTAAACGTGTTTCTGAGCTGCATGTGACTGACTACCCTCAACTATGCACAATGCTTTGTGTCATTGTACCATTTGGCAGGGCCGTAACAATGAAGAGGCTAACTGGAAATATAATTCTTTAACACCAGTAAATAGACCAGCTAAAATTATTATTTATGATCTAAAATGCACCAGATTGCAGGAAATCATATCTGAATTATTAAAACATTCTTGGGGGAGGACCCCCAAACCCCCCTTTGGACTGCCCTCTCACACTTTAAACAGGTTCTGATGGTCATATGGGGTGGTGCCAAACCCCCACTGACAGAGCCATTATGCAGCTCCTGATGTGCTCAGCCATGTAAATCATACACTTGTTTTTGGCTTATAAATTAAATAGGATTACGAGACACTATCGCTATGAAAAAGGCCACCAAGCTCAGAACCGACCAACGTCTCACTCCAAGGTTTGGTGAAAAGTTGGCAGCCCTGTTCATACAGAGCTGTCCTCAGAGACGTTAGGGTTGCCAACCGTCCCTTGAAATACGAAATCTTCCCGTATTTTTAAAAATAAAGGTGCGTCCCGTATTGAATCAACAAGGGACGGCTTTTGTTCCGTATTTCGAGGATCCGCTCTTTCTCCTCGTCATAATACAACAGATCCATGCCCATCACTCACTAAAACTGCGCTGGACAGAAGTCCACTCTTCAGAGAGAGACTGGAGAAATAATCGTAAGAACAGCAGCAGGTCAGTCCGCTCCCCATGCGCGCGGTTTAATGTGTCTCAATATAACAGCATTTATCACAAAATCATCAACTTTACGGACATAAACTAACCCATGAACGAAGTCTACTCTTCGCAAGCTTTAGCCCGCTTTTTATTCCACATCATTCGGCCTCATATTTTTGGTTTTAGAGATTAATTTAGGATGCATAATGAAAAGAAAAGGCGGTGCGGACAGTGAGGGATGGTTACAGCACGACATTGGCCTTTTCCACACAATCTTTCCTCTGATCTGATCCTCTGAATCTGTCCAGTTTAAAAGCAACAAAAACGTCTGGAATCCTGGTTAAAGTTGAGTCTTTAGTGTTGCCAGACAACACTAAAGACTCAATGATGAGCAGCTACAGACGGAGGAGGAGGAACAGGGCCGGAGCTGACACGGGCAGCAGAGGGACTGGGGCTCCACCAGAGGGGCCCCACAGGGAAACACTAACACAGGATTTTGACAGTACATAAAAAAACAATAAATAAATAGAATAAATAATAAAAGTAGTCTAATTGCAGCTATAAAAATCAGTGTTGCTTTTCTTTTTTTAAGAAAGTAATAATAATAATAATAATAATAATAATAATAATAATGTAGAAAGTTCTGATTTTCATCACTGTATAAGGCTATGTATGGCATCGCGTCTGCTGCTGTCATGTTGGATCCGTAAATATATATATATATATTTTTTATCCCTAAACAAACTACAAGCTTCCGTATGTCAAATAGCGCGTCATCGTCTTTCCGTCCCTCCTCGTTCTGTGATTGGTCCCCAAAGCCATGCGAAAATTTCGGCCATGGTTCCCAGGCTGTTGTGAAGTTCTTAAAGATTCGAGCGCACACAGCAGTCTGGCGTTAGCCAGGCTACAAAATTGTATCTAATTGATCAAAAATTTCCTGGGGAGGACTGGCTGTTGCTCTAACTTTCTTAAGAGTATTTCAAACAAGAGCACATATAAAGAAGAGTTATTCTGTAAAATGGTTTAAAACTTATTTCTAAAATAAATAGAATAAAAGTCATATAAAACACCTGTTACATGTAATCTATACACAGCCTTTCATATATCAAATGTAGCATACTGAGTCTTCTAGATTAGACTTCTACCACCTCCCAAAGTCCACTTTAACCAGTCTGTAATTACAAATCACAAGCTCTAAAGTTATCTATTGATGTCGTTGTCGCCCCCTCGCCCGGTCGCCCAAAAGTTTCCCTCATTTTTCTGTTCTCAAGTTGGCAACCCTAAGAGAAGTCCATCAGATTTGTAGCTTAAACAACATGGTAGGCTACATGTTTAAATCAAAAACACAATAAATAGTAGCCTCGCATATTCCCAGTGTCACTGTTTCCCATTAATAGAGGAGATGGGTGGAAGTATAAAAATAAGTAGGTCTGAGTAAATATTTAGCCAAAGCAAAATGACATTTCACACTAACATTGCATTTGATCTTTTTAATATTTTTATAGTAAAGAGGATTGTTTGTTCCATCATAGTGTGTGAGTGAGTTCCAGACACACCAAGCATTGTATTGTTTATTGTCCAATAGTGGAACGATAATTTGAAAACTTTACAACATTTGAGTGAGCCTTTCTATTGATTTTAACATAAAAATAAGTATCGGCAAATATCGGATATTGACCACAGCAGCGAGGCAAATATTGGATATCCATATTAGCAGAAATAAAATAAAATAAAAAGTCATGCCATAGAGGGTTAATGAACATACTACATGGGTCCCATGCATGCCTATGTTTATCTCTGTGAGATAGTGATAGACATAAGCTTTATTAATCTTGTAATCTGCATCACACTACAATGATTAAAAAAGACATTTAAAAAAAACAGTTCAAAGTTAAATATACGTCTGACAAAGGGCTAAGTGACGCCCGAAACGTTACCTTGTGGTGCCTGAATAAATTCTTTGGGAGCGCAACAGCGGTGCAGAGTTTTTATCCTTTCATCTCAAGTACTATTGCATACCACTCAACTGAACTGGGATGTGCGTGTCTGTCTATAACCCTCAAAGTTAAAAATAAATCAGATCTCCATAGAGTCCAAAGATCAAACCATAGAGTTGTGCAATTAAACGGCAGTGTACACCGTAGGGGTGTCCATGGTTAACCGATTAACCGGTACTCGGTTAACTGGCGTGTATAATTTGCCGTACCATTGGAAATATTTGTAATACATTATTGCACCACCAGAGACCGCCAGAGCGCTCCCAAACATTTGTTCACGAGAAGCCGTCATCGCGCATGGCTAGCTAGTTTAACTTTTCAATATGAAGCGGGCCATAAACAGCACAGCGTGGGAGCGCTTTACAACCGTGAATGACGGATCAAAATGCAAGTATTGGTTAGTGCGCAAACTAATGGTTAACCGAGTATTAACCGCTAAGGGCCTCGGTTAACGGTTAATGAAAAACTTGAAAACGTGCAGCCCTACAACGGACTTCCTCCGTCTGTCTGTGGAGTAGCTGGGACAGCAGTCTGCTACCTCAAAACCTCATTAACTGTTAAAAGCAGGGTTCGAATTACGGGGGAGCTAAGGGAGCTCGGCTCCCCTGAAAAGGACCTGGGCTCCCCTGAAAGCCTACTTTGAGACTTTTAGGGGGAGCTCTAAAACACTGTCCATTTTTTGTGTGGCATATAGATTTTGATTTTCTGTACATTAAGGTTCCTGAAATAAATGATGATATAAAAAATGTGTCAATGCTGTGTGTTTATTCGCTCATTACATTACTATTTCCGAACATCTGTTTTTTTTTCTATTTCCGAACATCTGTCTCCGCTAATAAATGCAATGCTGTGTCTCCTGCTGTGACCATCCATGCGTGGCGGCGCTGCACTGAAATTACTACGTTTACGTCAACACAAATGCCCGAACACGCACCAAAAGCGTTAAAGTTAGTCAGGGAGGATCGGAAAATAGGGCTTCCCCGAAAGCCACTTTGTAATTCGAACCCTGGTTAAAAGCTCAAATAAAGTCCGGTCTAAAGGACAACAGACAGCCACCGACATCACCAGTTTTGTACCCACCTCAATTAGGCAGCTCTTCTTAAGTGGCTCTAATCTGTGATTATGATGCCCTCGCTGTTTGTCGTGTGGATGACTGATTGTTGTTCATTGATGTTTGTTTTATTGTTTTATTTTTCTCTGTGCACTGCTGAAAGCGATGCTGCTCCAAGTGCAGTTCATACCCAGATAGCAAAATGTCGTTGAATCAACGTTGATCTAGCGTCAGGCTTTTTCGTTGAATCAACGTTGATTTCTGACGTTGAAATGGCGTCAACGTTGCTCGTTATGTTGAATGTTGATCCAACGTTGATCTTTCATTGATTATGACATTGAAACAACATCAGATCAACTAGAATTATCAACATTGAAACAACGCCGAATTTTCAACACTACATCAACATTGAATCAACATGGATTTAACAGTATTAAGCATTAATATTTCATTGATTTGACATTGAAAAAATGTTCTAAAATCAACAGACCATCAATCTTATTGCAGCTTCTTTATTACACAATTTATTATACTGTAATACAAAAACATGACTGTACAAAACTACCTACTTGACTACCAGACAAAAAATAACAAAAGCAAATGTAACATAAAAATGCATGTGAAGAATTATCATACTAGAAATTAACCTTTTTGTCTAAATTTAGCTTTAATGGCACCAAGCCCTATAGAACAAAGTCCCGCCCACTTCCAGTCTTGGACGTGTGTTGCAAGTAAAAACCCATTGATTTCATCTATTGATAAAAAAATAATAAAAAAAGAGTTAAAAAGCACGACACATGGTTATCAGCTTTGTACTAACTGCCAACCATGGCATGGATATTTTACACAAAGAATCCCCAAATACTTGAACATATGGTGAAATGTATTTCAGTTATAACATTTTAAATAAATATTCAGTTTAAAATTGTGTGTTTTAGCACATAATTTTAGCACATAGATAATGAGTCTGTGTTGAGCTTTTAAACTCTTAATATTTCTCAAAGTCAATGGATTAAATGGGATTTATACCTTGGACTCTCACTAAAGAACAGGAAGTAGGCGGGACTGTTGAGCTCAATTCAGATAATCACTATAGGCTGCATTATGTTACAAAAATGTTACAAATTTATGTTGAAAAAATATATATTTAAACTATAATGAATGGCCTTCACAGAGTACATACAGTTTGTAGTTTAGAGCAAACACTTTTAGAAATGCTTTTGATTCTTGTATTAGTTTAACAGTTCATATTTCATTCCTCTCATACTGTGGGTCAAATGCTTTTGGACAAATTAGAAATTTGCTACCTTGCTTTTCATGCCATCTTTGCTTTCTAGTCCATATATCGCAGTGGCTACTTCTTCAGCCCATCATTGTAGGTGAGTTTAGGTGAAGAAAACTGGCAAGAAGCTGCTAGGGGAAAAAAGAAAAGAAAAAGAAGAGGAGAAAACCGACACAGTTTGATACACAATGTACTAGAATAGACCTAAACCAGGCCCACAGGCTGCACTGGGCCTGATACAACTGAGACTACACCAGGACTACAAGCTGCACAAAACTGACACTCACCTCTTAACACTTTGGGCTCTACAGGGCTTTTCTTCTGGAGCTTAACCTGAACAGCTACAACAGAAATTATAAAGTCAGATTATGTTTGCTTGGAGTTGAACTGTAGGCATGGTTAAATTGTTGTCCACTTTGGTAAAAGTTTAGTAAACTATTATCAGTTTGTTGTATATTTAAAGGAAACAATGCCAATGTAACAAGAAAATAAAAGTAAATACCTGTATCAAAGAGATCAAATGCAGGTGTGCTGCAGGCCGGTGTAGAGTCTAAAATAAAACAAAAAAACAAACAAATAAATTAAAGGTAACATGTAAGTAGGCTGTACATGTAGAAGCATAAACACATATCTAATCATATTCAGGAAGAATATATTCTGCTGTAACAGTTAGTGGAAAAGACAGGTTTGAACAAACCACAATGTGTTTTTTTAGAAATGAATAATTACATACCAAGATTATGTGCGTTAAGCTCATCTTATCCTTGAGGTTAAGTCTAAAAAGACAATGAGACCAACATTACAACAACATTAGACATTTAATTATTTTTTTTATTTATAGTTTGATTGTATTGACATCAAAGTAGAACAATGAATCTACTATTTTATATCAGATTATACCATGAATACTGGGTGAATACTCGATTCTGATTGGCTGGAAGGTGTCCATTAAAAAGTGATAATGTACACCAGTTAAAAAAAACAGTTAAATCACATTCTATATCACTCCACTGCAGCTGTTTCCATAGTAACGGTGAACAATTGAGATGGAACTAGTTTCAGGTAAAACTGATTAAAAAGTGAAATAACTCCTGCCCAGGACTTAAAAAAATAAGTAAACAGGTCCCAATGAACAGTTTCAGTTTGCCGGACCATGGTATAAGCGGGATAATGCACTCCGAGGTGTCCATTATCAGAATAACTGGACGACGCGTAATATACAGTATTTAAGTGAGCTAACAAGATAACTAAAAAGTAAAAGGAACAGTTACCTAAAGATTATGTTACATGCTGTGTGGGTTAAGTGTGTACAATTATAAATATTATTAATCATCTAATCCTAATAAAAATCTCAACAAACTTACGGTAAGACGGTCTGCTCCTGACTTCTCCGAGAGAAAACTGCACTAAGTGGCTCCAGAGCAGTTGAGATTTGAAGGCTTTAGGTCACATGACAACTTCAAATTCCCGCTCTTTTTGCACCTGCAGAACCATCAGGGCCATGTACATTGAACAATGTTGAGTCAATGTTGGCACTTCAACCTTAAAATACCCGCGTTTATTCAACGTTGTTTCAACAGCTTTTTTTCAACCATTGATATTGTGTCGGTGATTAAACGTTGAATTAACATTGACATTTCAATCTCAACCAAAAATAACCAATCTGACCAAAAATCAACGTTGAATTAACATCTTTGCTATCTGGGTAATGTATTAATAAAGTTCTGATCTATTCAAATTGCAATCAAAAATGTGTATTTTGACAAGGCTGTGCATAACTGTTATGTGCCTCTGGCACACATTTTAGCTCTTCCCTCCTGCAATTGGCAATAGTGTGTTTTAATAGACTCCAGGCAGCCAAACAAAACACACCATACACGCCACGCATCACATTCACACATTCTCACCTGTTGCTGCTGCTGTCAGTCCGTCTGCCTCTCGTAGGCTCGTAGACGTCCAAAAGACCAGTTCAATGCCAGCAACGTGAAACCATTCACCTTCATATGTAGTAAACATTTTGTTGGGGGCCATGGTCCTACAGATGACAATCCTGATCCATTGCCGGCCACAGCCTGCCCCGAAGAGGTAAGCCATTTCTATAATTTCCTTTCTTTTTTGCTTGGCGTTTGGCCGTACTGCTACTGTCTGACGAAAATGAATGACGTGAAAAAAGTTTTTAAATGGTCTCTCTGCCACTGTTGTTCTAACCTGTGTTGTCAACAGCCTGATTTTTTTTGCTTCACACATCAATCGTGATATTGATGAACAACCTTTTATATTCTGTCTGTATGCTTCTGTCAGTCTACCTCAGGGCAGCTGTGGCTACACCACCACCCAGTGTGGAATGAATGAATAGTGCAATGTAAAGCGTCTTTGAGTGTCCAGAAAAGTGTTATATAAAACAGATGCTTGAGAGTTGAGATGGGCCTGAACTAAGGCCTCACCTGTGAGATGTATGAGAAGTTATTATTAGAAGGGATAAGCAGAGTTTTTGAGGAGATTTGTAAAGAATTTTGGTTTATTGTTGCAGATTGAACGTATTATCAGGCGGAGGAGAAAAGCACCAACACCAAGGCCATTCGCAAGCACTCCAGTGACAAAAAGAAGGAAAGTGGTGGACTCCGCAAATACTGATCTCGACGCAGCAAACATCTTGTTGGATCTCAGTATGATCTCACCTCTAGATGTTACTGACACAGAAGAAAATAAAGTAAGTGTACAAAGATATTTTTTGATGTAGTGTAAATCTGATTGTCATATATTTCAATAACTGATATTAAACTATTTAGATATGTTTAGAGTATGTGCTCTATCAAACAACAAAGTGTGGGTATTAAGAAATTGGCCTCTTAATATACACTTTTACAACAGCTTCATTTTTAATAACATCAGAAAAAGGTGGAGTCAAGCAATCTTTGAAGATGTCAATAATCACAAATTTGAGGGCCATCCAGAAAACAAAAATTGATTTTTAAAACCAAAACATTTTAAGCTAATTCCTGATCTAGTCCACTTAAATTCTAATAGATCAATTATATTTGTAGGCCTATAAATCTGTACCAGTATTAATGTACATGTATCTTTGTTTTTCTGTCAGGCTAACTCTGTAGGGATTCAAACAGAAGCTCTGGAACCCTGCTCAAATGTTCAAAGGTGATGGTGGATGTTGGCTGTCAGACTGTATATGACCGATACATGTTGCAGTCCAAGATTGAAAACATCATACTGAAGAATGAAGCAACTGTATCGAGAGCCAGGCCTTCTTCTCCTGATGTGCCTCCAAGTGATCAGAAACCTGAAGATGAGGCCCTCCTGACTTTAGATGATGTTAAAGATGATGCCAGAAAAAATGAAGTTCTTTACTGGACTTTCGTTTTTACACTTCATGGCCTTATTCAACTTCCTCGGCCCCGCGGTAAATAACCGTACTTACTGGAACAGTACTGGGAAAAGTGAGCAGAGTTCAACTAAGAAGAGGAGAAAGACAAAACCAATCGACAGACTACGTCGTGGCTATTGCGTTTATACAATGTCATTCTTATTCAAATGATCGGAGTCCTCACTAAGGTCAATATTACTACATGGCTCCAATTATTGTACTGCCACTTTAAAGAGGTAAAACTGTTCCCAGATAGATCTGTCCTCAAGAAATGTATGCCTAAATCATTCAAAGGGTTCAAAATATTCTGTGCTCTATGGACTGTACAGAATTCTTCGTACAAATGCCTCGTAACTTTTCTCAGCAAGGAAACTTATTCTCAAATTATAAGCACCATCACACATTTAAGTGTTTGATAGCTGTTGCTCCTAATGGCACTGGTGTGTTCGTCTCAGATCTTTACGAGGGTGCTATAAGTGACAGAGACATATTTCAACAAAGTGGCATATTGGAGCATTTACATCCCGGTGATCCTCTATTAGTTGATAGAGGCTTTACTGTGAAAGATTTACTCATGTCAAGACAGGTCAAGATGAACATTCCTCCATTTTGAAAGGTCGGGATAAGCTCACACCCCAAGAAGAGCTTCTGACAAGAAAAATAGCAAAGGCACGTATCCATGTAGAGCGATATAACGAACGTATTAAGAAATTGAGACTGATCTCTGGCACGATTCCCTTGTCTCTAACTCCACTAGCAAGTCAGGCTGTCTTTGTTGCTTGTTGTCTTGTTAATTTTCAAGATCAGTTGGCAAAGTAAATAAAAGAAGACATGTTAAAGCTTTATTGAAGTTGTAGAATGTTCTACTAATTCTGCACATTTAATCCAAAATCTATCAATATTTAGAGGGGTCATCTCAATATTACTTTGATGCTTAAAGGCAAGCATATTTCCAACAAGTGACCCCATCCAATTTCATTCTGAAATATACACTTGAACTTTGAAAATGTAAAAAGTAATTTTCTATAAACATTTACTTGGATTTATTATTTCATTTTTGTTTACATATAGGGGAAATTTATAACCTATATCCACAGAGAGAATGAAGGTTCATTGCAAAGAGAACAGTTGTGCACTATTGCCTTTATTGTATGTACAGTGAAAGCAATAAAGAAAGATAATAGAAAATATTCTAAGTTTTGAGGTAATGAGTAGATTAACATAGAATTGATAACTTGGGAATTTTGATCAAAATGTATTTTACATAAAACTAATGAAATGCATACACATGAAATGATCTTTTAAACATTTTAATTCAAAAGTTAATAGTTTAAAATCATCATGAATAACAATGAAATACCCGTAAATAACTGATCATTTCTGAAGTAAACATTTGTATAGCATCAAAATGTCGCCATTGTCTTAAGTAAATATAATCAAAGTTAAAGTTTTAACAATAAGAGGTAAATGCTGAGCAGGCACTTCTGCTGTAAAAAATGTTTGGTGAAAGGTCTATTACAGTAAACTAGTCAAAAGAAAACTACATTCAATGTCAATACTGTGTTGATATTTTATTCGGGAAGAATGAATGGTATTAGATTACGAGGGGCCCTCATTTCAACCAACTCTGGCATGACAACACAGCTCCACAACTTATAGTTTGAGTTAATAATGTCAGCAATGAAATTTGAATCGGAGTAGATTCTCTCAATGGAAGGATCTCCTTTCACTGACCACAGGACAAAGTCACACCACTCAAGGCCTGTGACACCAAGCTGATACTGAACTTGGTAATAATAGGGATGAGAACGACGCAAAACAAGTTTATTGTCACTAATCGTGAAACAGGTGGCTTGGATGTCCTTGTTGGTCATTTCTCCAGAGTTGTACTGATCAACACATTCCTGAGGAGATTTCTTCTGAAGAAGCCCTAAAATTTTGATTTCAGCAAGACCAAAACTATTTGTGGAGGGATCATATGATAAGCCATCAGGGCTACAAGCCAGTTGTGGAAGCCTGTGTGAAACAAACAGTCCGGTCTTCTCACAAGAGAAGTCACAGCACATAACTGTCCCTTGCTCTGTCCTCATTTTTGATTCCTTCATTCATATGTTTTGTGGTGATTCTGTCGAGGCCCCACACATTTTTCCGGATGTAGTGTAGCAGTCTTAACTTCACCGCAGCACTCATTTTTGTTCACAGTTTGCTATGACCTCCCAAATCTTGTGAGCCTCTTTACACGTGGAAGCTGTCATTCTGAGGTATCTTTCTGAATACCAAACATCTGAGGATGACTGCTCAACTGTCCCTGGAATCATCGAACTGATGCATTGCACACTGCACTTAGGTAGTAAGTTGGCTTCATACACACTACATAAGCTGGTGATGACATCCCTGTGGCTCTCTGGCAAATCATAGTCCTCATAATGGTATACAAGGACTGTTTCCCACATACTGATAACACCAGTTCCACTGTTTGCTCCCTGTAACTCAGTCAAGAAGGCATTGACATCCTCATTTTGACATGACTGCCATCTGGATGCGGATCGAAAGATTTTACTTTAGTTGGAGGGAGTTTACCATACGATTTTGCATTGATGCTACCAGGATTTTTTCATTTCCGACCCCGTTTCCACTCACATGGTAGGTCTGTACAAGCCGGTGTTCTCCCAACATCAGTGTCGACAACTTTTGTCAGGAAAAGAAGAAGGGCAGCCACGTGACTACACCGCCCTAGGGCTGATGCTTTACATTTACACGTTGCACTTAAAACTGCACCACTCACAGACGACATCTCAACTGATACATCATGGTGCTCATTTTTCATAGATGCATCAACTTTTGCTTTGTATACTATAGAATTATGAGTCTGCCTTACTTTGATATCCTGAACAAAGTTTGAGTCAACATACTGCCAGCCACGGCGCCGAGATTTTCAGTGACAACTGAAGTTATGTCATCTCATCACTGTCTTCTGTCTGAGTAGGCCTTGTGGGAAGAGTGGGCAGAGATTCCACCAGCCAGTGATACACGTAGCCATAGTTGTACAGTGGTGGGATGTTTGATGGTAGGAACTCCTTCCAATCATTAGATTCGATATCTGCTAATTTCTGATACCATTTCACTTTGTCAACTGGTATGTCAATGTCTCCTGCTTTCCCTGATGCAATGCAATCTTTACATCTGAAAAATACATAAAATGACACAAGTTGAATCATGAGACCTATGTAGGCCTACAGGCACTAGTCCTGTACTACGCCCTAGACATTATTTTGAGAGACATTATCTCTCTCTCTCTCTCTCTCGCTCTCTCTCTCTCTCTCTCTCTCTATATATATATATATATATATATATATATATAAAGGCCTCCTACCTATAGTTACTTGTAGGTGCTACTACTGCCTTGAATGACATGTATTTATCATAAAAGTCATATGTAGGCCTACGTTCTTAAAATACTCTTATTTAAATATGTAAGACATGTTCAGCCTCTGCCTTTTTCTAGCAAGCCTGTTCATGCCTACAGGTAGGCCCTAGATCTGACAGATTTACTTTTTCTGTAGTAAGGAAACAGCCTTAGGGGGAAGGTAAAATAATTGAGAGAATTTAGATTTGATATTAACTAAAAAGTAAGTGTTGTTGGTTGTGACCATGTGGCATTAGCGATCGCTAAACAAAAACAAAAAATAATAATAATATTAATATAAATTACCCCCAACGACTGTCAGACGTAAGACAACCAGAGGACATAGTATATATGACAGACAGGACATAGGGTGTAAAAGATAGCTTGAAACTGCAAAATGTCACTGTCAGTGGCGTAAGGCGATGTTTTTTGGGGGAGAAATTGTGTCGATCTACCTCTGGATCAGGTCGGCTCTTTTTCCCGTCTTTTTCAGCCCTCTACACTCAAGCCATCTCTTCAATTGAATATTTGTATGTTCTTCTACTTCTATACCAGTGAATTTGGCACCAGGGACATCATTCTCGGACAGAGTTAGCAGGTTTAGCTCAGTAGACATCTTGTCCGTAAACTATTTACATGCGTCTAGCATGAGTGACACGCGCGAGTTTGACCCCCCTAGCAACCGTCGCTAGCTTAATGAATATTAATGAGAAAAGGTGACGTATATCGTGCGGTACGCTACAATGGCCGCTAGCTGCTCTGCTTTATGACCGCAACACTGGAGGCCGCCATTGCTGCAGTGGCGCCTCCAGAAATTGTTCATAGGGGTGGCCAGATGGGGCCACTTAAAATCTTGGGGTGGCAAACCAAAACTATCAGCCATAATTTCACAATTGTATTTACTGTAGTAAACTGGCCTGTAGAAAAGTATCAGAAAGACTTAAGGAAACGTCTACTGCTATACTTTGTTTTGTTTTTTTCCTATTTAATGTTACTAATGATCCAATAACATTCATAACTGATACTACAGTACTACAATTAACACTGGCCAGTGGGGTGGCCAATGGGGTGGCCAGGAGTCGGCCAGCACCCCCTGGTGGCGCCACTGCATTGCTGTAGTACCTCCATATCATCGCTAGGCCCCCATTGAAAAGCATTGGACTTTAGTCACGTTAAAAACAACTTTAATGCCTGGTTTCAATTTTTTTAACACTTTCTATGGCTACTTATTCCTCCTGACATAACGCTGGGTTACTCACAAAAAAAGAAACCAGGCTGGTTTTTGAATTTTTTTTTTTTTAAATCTCCTACTTAACGGAGGTCGGACTGTTGGCATTGGAGCTGCGCGAGCTACACGTCACGCAAGGGCCAAGTCTACAGTGAGATCCCGCCCTTATGCCCTTATTAGGAACATGCTTCGTCAGAGCTGGGGAGGAGGAGTCTGTAAATCCGCCATGATTTCCTCCTCGAACGTGGGCCCCATCCGAAACCATTAAATTGTAGCCTCTAAGTACTAACACTGGCAACTAATCCTTAACCTTTCATGGGGTCAACTGTTAGATCTCTATGCAGTTAGTGAACTAGAGCTTCAGCAGCATTTGCCCAATTCGACCGTCCTTACCCAGGGGAAGTGACATCACCAACAGCTGTTCTTCTTCTTTAAAGTTCAGTGCAGGCCAAACAAAAGCGCATACCGCCACCTACTGTATATTGTCCAACAACAACATAGTGTCCAAATAAAGACATTTAAGGGGAAAAAAAGAGAAACATCCAAATGATCCTTCACATTTCCTTTATTTTATCTCAACAGCAGTTTCATAACGCTACAGTATGCAAATTAGCCACGTGGCTTAAGTTTCTACTAAATGAAGCAAAGCACAAACTGCCTTCATTTAAGCCATTTACTGAGGAGGCTCTTTAAAACCATGTGATTTTGTCACAAAATTTGTCACAAAAAATTATTATTATTAAATGTGCACCTGTCAATCAACAGTGGTTGCGCATGAATCACTCGAGGGTGGGGGCGAGGGGGTGGGGAGATTGGCGCAGTGGCTTATGGGATGGCACATAGCTCCTAATCGCCAGTAAGTTAGCATCAGAGGTCCCTATGCTAAAGTGGCTATGATAGTTAGCATACAGGCCACTTTCCCTAACTCCTTCCTAACTGACAGCCCAATTCGGACGCATCTTATCATGGCGGACGCTGACGCACATCCGGTTTGGCGTAAGACCTCTTACCAATTTAGTGGTTTCGGATGGAGCAACGGTCATTATGGTAAACGGGGAGGAGTGAGGAGGAGCTGTCTATTCTTTTTAACAGTCTATGGTACGCTATTGCGAGGATCCTCGGCGTCTCGACCACTTCGGACGTAATTCACGTCATCACAGCGCCGCCAAGTGGTGTTCCAATTCACTCAGACCACTCGCCTCCTCGCAGTTCGACTCCTCCGTTTGGCTCATTTATGAAGGATGCATCAATGGACCCTCCGCTGCCTCGGAGAGCTGAATATTACCCATGATGCACTGCAACACTGTTTTTTTCTTCCCTTTCTCGCAAAACTTTATTAGTTTGAAGTTTTGTTCCACATTTGTGCAAAATAATGAAAAATCATTGGTAGAAGTGTTGTAAGCAAGTAAAGATGTAAAAAAAGGTTTATATAAAGTTAATGAAAGGCCTAATAAATAGGTAGCCTGGCTAACGCCAGACTGCTGTGTGCGCTCGAATCTTTTCGAACTTCACAACAGCCTGGGGACCATGGCCGACATTTTTCCATGGATTTGGGCTAGGGTGACCAGATTTTCTGATTAAAAAACTGGGACACTATTTGGGCTTTAGTTGCATGGTCAACCAGGGAGCCATTATTGACAGTTTTTCCCACGCTAAATGGTAAATCTGCTTGTTACTATCTTACACCATGCACCAATCAGCATTAACATGATAGACTGATATTTTTATTGGTTCTACTTTGTAATGGACATTTTCATGGCCCAAAGACATGAATTTTCAAGCAAAGTTTGTTACTTTGTGGATCATATTGGCCAAAAACTGGACACTTGGGACAGATCCTGTGTAAAACTGGGACAAATGAATGGTTTTGGAGGAATGTGTGGGGACATGGGACAGAGGACTCAAAGTGGGACTGTCCCGGGTAAACTGGACGTCTGGTCACCCTAATTTGGGCACCAATCACAGAACGAGGAGGGACGGTAAGACGATGACGCGCTATTTGACATAAAGCTTGTAGTTTGTTTAGGGATAAAAAAAATCAAAAAATATTTACGGATCCAACATGACAGCAGCAGACGCGATGCCATCTTTCGATCAAGCTTTAGAACGTGTTCTAATAGTTTAGCTCAAAAGTTTACAGCAGGTACGTCATACGTCATCTGATACCATGATACTTGATTGGCTATGGCTACATGCAGACGCATGAGAGACATTCGTAGCGCCCAATAAACGGCTATGAACAATCGTAAACCACACCTCTCCTACGAGAAAATGAATTGGTGGTCCCCAGACTAAATATCACTTGTGATTTTAGTCTGGCGTTAGCCAGGCTAATAAATAGGCCTATTTATTGATAAATCAGGCCTATATGGTTGTTGTAAGTCTGCAATTGAAGGCGATTAGTGATAAACTGGACCTGCTAAATATATTTGATATTTTAATTGAATTTCTTGCAAATCCTTGCAGAAATGTTATTATTTTATTCAGGCCAAAATGTTCAAACAGTAAGACAACCAACCAAAACCAGTTTATAAACAGTTTTTATTCATAAAACAGTAGTTTTTGTAAGCATAGATTGACATTTTATTATATGATTTGACACGTGACATGACGCAGCCGCTCGCTCCGGAGGCCATTCCAATTGAGCTCAAATGCGGCGGTACGAGGACACTCGCCTCCGTTTGGGAGGAGCCCACCACCAAGGACGAAGTGGACAAACGGAGGACGGATCCTCGCAATTGGGAAACAGCCGTCATGTGGCAAACCGAGGTTCTTCCTAGTTGCGCGTCAAATAGCGCATTGTGGCGCGCTCTTGGCAACCAGCTGGTCACGGACTGAACCATTGTGTGTGTTGTTTACAATGTTGTGATTTATTGAGTTATTGGGTTTAATTTAGATTGTCATATGTAGGGCAATTTATTCTTATTATTTCTATGTTAATGTTTCTTTGTTTTTTGTCTGTTTTGGGTGAATGTTTAATACCCCCTTCAATTTGTGTTGGTCTGCCCGGGGGAGGGGCTAGGGGGTATTAAAGGGGAGCATTTGGGCTCTGGAGGGAGTTGGTTGTTGGGGCTGGAGATGGCACTGCGTGGCTGCTGCAATGCCTGTGAGTCTTTTGTAAATACTTTATTTTCACTGCACTGTACATACTTTTTCACTGTATTTGGAAAATAAAAAAAACCTGTGGAGCGAAACCTTCAACCTTGCTATCATTTTGGAAACGAACCCGTGACAGGTGGCCAGGGGGCGACTCCAAAGACACTTGGTAAGCAGGATTTCTACGTAGCTTTGGACCTTTGTTTGCACAACTTCAAAGCCTGGCTCCAAAGAGGATTTTTTTTTCTTTTCTTTAATTGCTTTGACCCATGTGACAACGGAGAGGTATGCGTCATATTTTTAACCACACTGGTTTTTGTACATCAGTAATTAAAAGTGGAAGCCTAAATCTATGATGGACAGGCTAATCATCGATCTCTCATATGATATATCTATGCTTAAAAAAGAAGTTAGTGGTTTTACGATGTCATCAGCCAGAAGAGTGGAGACAAATGTGAACTATCTATGTTGTTTTTGCCACAAAAAGTTTAAAGATACAATATAAAAATCATTTAAAATACACTCAAATTTGTCCTTTCATTTATTTGCCACATAATTGGCAATGTTGAAGGTTCTATTTCTATTTAGATTAAAATGTGCATACTCTACTATACAGCGTGTGATATAACGGCATAAGAAGAGCAGCTGCAATGTTATTCTTGTGTTATTGTTTAATTTGTCCATTCATTTGAGGTTCCATTTCTATTTAGATTTAAAGGGAATCTGCATACTGTAGTGTCCAAGTGTTTTCACATAAACATTATTTTAGCTTTCCAAATCTCCATTAGTTTATTATTGCTGTAAATCCCATGATGCTTAGCGATATGACATCACAGTCCTGAACTCTATAGGACTCAAAGATTTGACGTGGAGGTGACAGCAGAGTTTCTCCTGTCACACAGATGCTCTCTCAGAAATATCAGCGTCTTCCTCCAGGCGTCTTCCTGAGCTCGAGAATGGGCCGCAGTCTCCCCTCCCCACAGCACCATGACTGGAAAATGACAATAATACATTATTTTCAAGCTCACAAAACTGAAGCTTAAGTGTAAATTAAACCTGAAAGGCCTATCTACATTACGTATTGTCATCCAATCCTTGCCTAGGTTTGTTTATCGTTATTGTAACATGTGATTGAATAGTTAATGTGAACTTTTTCCTGAAGCATAATGTGTTGGTTGGCTTAGTGTGGAGTGTATTTTAGAGTCTATCTGTTCACCCAGCAGGTAGAAGATTATGTATGCCTTAGTTTTACTTACATAATTCCCTACTTTGGAGGGTTCTAAAAACACTGGTCCGGAAGTGAGGAGAGTACGGAGGCTCGATCAGGTGACCAGTGTTGGGATATGTGAGCAGAGTGAGCAGGTGACTGTTCCCCGCCTCCTCCATCATCTCCTTCATCTGACAAACAAGCAATAATCAAAATTACTACTGAAAATTACTTCACGTTTACCAACAACAATTTCCCTGGACAATAAATTGAATCAATTTAATGCGAGGAAGTGTCTTACATTATATCACACGTTACATCTGCAAATTTATCTGCCTTTGAAGGCAGGCACAAACAATGTTCAAGTTTTGTTTGATTGTTTATAGGAAGTCAAGGACTGGATGCTCAAAATTGTTTAAGCTTAATGACTCAAACTGAAATTGTTGTATTTGGTAACTCGTGTGATGCCACTGCTCTGTAGCCTGGAAAAATCCAGACTCACCGCTGTACCAGCGAGTGAGTCTGGTCACCGTTGCGTCAAATCCATTTCCCACAGCGGTACATACGCAAGCAAACAGGAAGCGGAGTAAACAATCAGCGAAGGGCGGGCGTCTGCCATTGATGCGATGTTATTAGCGGTTTTGCGTTAATATTTGCGCAGGATTATGAAACACGAAACTCACCTACTGTCGATGTGTTTTTGGTCATTTACCGCCGATTGGAGACTCGCTTTCTCTCTTTCGTGCGTCGTTCGTAGATTGTTATTGAGGGGACTTCCGCGTCCCGTGAGTGACGCTGCTCGCTAACAACACGTCACGGCAAATAAACGAATCTGATTGCACGTGAACGGATTGATTTTGCGGAAGCCGCGAACGAGGGCGGGTGACCAGACTGATCCCCCGCTGGATAAAAAAATACAGAGGGGAATCATTCTGGTCTCGCCAGGCTAACTGCTCTGGGCCCTTTGAGTATCTATTGCCACGTGTCTGCTAGGAATCTTGGGGTTGTTTTGGACAGTTCGTTTAAATTTGACAGACAAAGAAGTTCAGTCGTCAAAAATAGCTTTTTTCAGTTGTGTTTGCTCAGCAAAATCAAACCCTATTTGCCTCATGGTGACCTGGAGCGTGTCATTCATGCTTTTATTACGTGTCGCTTAGATTATGTAACTCTCTGTACTGTGGGCTCGATCAAACCTCTATCCGTCGTCTGCAGTTGATTCAAAACGCAGCGGCGCTTTTGCTCACAGGAACGAGGAGACGTGAGCACATAACTCCTGTGTTGGCCTCTCTGCACTGGCTCCCAGTCAGCTTTAGGATTCATTTCAAGATACTGTTGCTGGTTTTTAAATGTCTGAATGGGTTGGCTCCCTCCTACCTTTCGGAGCTTTTGTTGATCCGTGATCCAGGTCGAACATTGAGATCCTCCAATCAAATGACTCTGGAGGTGTAAAACCAGAGGAGACCAGGCTTTTGCCGTAGCGGCTCCGAGACTCTGGAACAGCCTTCCACTGAATGTCAAAAGGGCCCGTTCCATTCATGTTTTTAAGTCATTGTTGAAAACCCATCTTTTTGCTTTGGCCTTCAACACAAGCTGAGCAGGTCCCATGTATTTTATTATTATTGTTGTATTTTTTGTGACTGTTTTTACTCTTCAATTGTGTTTTATAATGTTTGTTGTACAGCACTTTGGGCAGTTGTAGCTGTTTTTAAATGTGCTATATATATATAAAGTTGACATTGACATTGACATCTCAAATGCTGTAAACTTACATCCATTGCAGACTCATAGGCTGGCCAGTTCTGATCGTCCAGACCAACTACAACCAGCAGGGGGCACTGTACACGTCCATCTGTTCAAAGAGACACATCTGTGGTGGTTAGTGAGTTTTACAATCAATTCCATCAACTCTGTTGTGTGGCCATTAATAAATCTGATACTGATGTTTCAGACCGACACATGATGATTTACTGTGAACAAGTTCCACAAATGCCGAAAATGATGGTCACTTCATCACAATTTGTTGAAAATAGTAGCAGAAGTACAGAGACCAGTGAAAAGTCAGACACTTAAGTGAGGACAAAGGAAAATAGGCTATATTCAAAACAATCTTGCATTAATTTGAAATACTTTTGCAGAAAATATTATACGCCTAAATAAGAATTTACATGTATGTTATGATCTAATGATTGTATGGTCAACACAGGCCTATAAGCTTTCTTAACATTTAGTCACATGGTGTGGTGTGAGTAACTTGTCTCCATGGTAACGCTGAGGGGCGGACCAGCCGACTCTCTCGTTTGGTTCAAATGCTAATGAAGTACAAAAACAAACAGAGCGATGAACGTGTGATACCTGTCCTTTCCCCTGAGTGTGAGTGTGTGCGCTGTAGGGCTGTCCTGTCGGACCGCTCACGGTAAAGGCACAACGTGCGAAGCCAAAGTGGATGTTGTCTCCCACAGCGGCGGTGTCGAGTCTAAATGAATAGTTACGCAAACAGCGGTGAGAGAGCGATGACTACAGGCCGGTGGCGCTGACGTCTGTGGTCATGAAGGCTTTTGAGCGCTTGGTCCTGCCCCACCTCCCGCCCCCCTCCTGGACCCGCTGCAGTTCGCCTACAGAGCCAACAGGTCTGTGGACGACGCAGTCAATCTGGCCCTCTACTTCACCCTGATGCATCTGGACTCACCAGGAACCTACGCCAGGATCCTGTTTGTGGACTTCAGCTCTGCCTTCAACACCATCCTCCCTGGACTGCTACGAGACAAGCTCTACCAGCTCAACGTGCCCGACTCCCTCTGCAGGTGGATGACTGACTTCCTGACGGACCGGAGTCAGCACGTGCGGCTGGGGAAGATCGTCTCGGACACTCGGACTACAAACACTGGAACTCCTCAGGGCTGTGTACTTTCTCCCCGGCTCTTCTCCCTGTACACAAACTTCTGCACCTCCAGTCACCAGTCCGTTAAACTGATCAAGTTTGGGACGACACCACCCTCATCGGGCTCATCTCGGACGGGGATGAGTCCGCCTACAGGAGAGAGGTGGACCGGCTGGCGTCCTGGTGCAGCCACAACAACCTGGAGCTGAACGCCCAGAAGACAGTGGAGATGATCGTGGACTTCAGGAAAGACACAGCCCCACCGTCCCCCTTGCCCTGACAGACTCTCCCACCCCCATCTCCATCGTGGACTCCTTCCGTTTCCTGGGCACCACCATCACCCAGGACCTCAGATGGGAGCCGACCATCTGCTCCCTCATCAAGAAGGCCCAGCAGAGGATGTTCTTCCTGCGGCAGCTGAGGAAACTTAAGCTGCCAACCAAGATGCTGGTGCAGTTCTACACGGCCATCATCGAGTCCATCCTCACCTCCTCAATCACCGTGTGGTACCCCGGCGCTACAGAACGGGACAAGCATCGACTGCAGCGCATTGTGCGTGCTGCTGAGAAGGTGATTGGCTGCGCGCTCCCATCTCTCCAGGACCTGTTCACCTCCAGGACCCGGAGGCGTGTGGGTCGGATCACAGCTGACCCTTCTCACCCTGGACATGGACTATTCACCCCTCTCCCTCGGGCAGGAGGCTACGGTCTATCCAGACCCATACCTCCCGCCACTTGAACAGTTTTTCCCCTCCGCCATCAGACTCATGAACAATAAGACCCTATAACCCAGTTACAGACTCATGGATGTATCTGCACTTGCACTGTGTGGTGTGTCCACACTTAGACACGCTGCTATCACTTATCACTAAATCACTTTATCACTTTATCACTTTATATGCCTACATCTGTTAATACAATCCCGCTGTTGTTCAATGTCAAATTGTTGTTGTCTATATGTCATATGTCACTTTATTTTATTTATTTAATATTTTTCACGCATGCCCTTAATAGCCTTATAGTTTTAAAGTCTTTTAGCTTATTTCTTTTTATCTTAACTGTTATATGTTCTATGTCGCACGTTTGCACCGAGAAAATTCCTAGTTTGTGAACCTGTTCTCAAACCATGGCAATAAAAACCCATTCTGATTCTGATGACAGAGACGGAGGCACTTCTTCTCCAGGTCAGGGTTGCCAGTTCATGCAAATATATCCCCCACCATCATACTTGTTTCCTTCACTGTAAAATCGGGAGTTTAGCGGGAGAATTGACTGACCGGGAGCATCGCGGAAGACGGGCTTTAAAATCGGGAGGCCCGCGTGAATCGGGAGAGTTGGCAAGTATGATATATATCCCGATATTTTGTATGCACGAGTAGTTTTATTGAAAACTCCCTATAAATGTAACATAAACACTGTATAACAATGCTCTGTAAGGTGCACATTTAAATAACATTTTATAAATCTTTTTCTGCACTCAGTTTAAGATAAACCTTTTTAAACATCAGCTTGGGATTACCTGTTTCATTTTGTTAACTTAATAGTTTATCAGAACAGTCTCAACCAGTGGCACAAGAAAAGACTATCAACTCAATAAACATGTTCTTTTTTTACTTTGATTAACAGTAGTGCTGTCTTGAGGTAGGCATTAGAAGACAGACAAGTGTGTCCTCCTTCATTTAAAGATTCTGTGCAAGAAACACCAGCCTGTCAACGGCATCCGGCTTCAGAGATGCTCTGTGGGAGGTCATGATATTGCCACTTGTAAGGATTGAAACAAAATCTGAACAAGCTCCTGACTCATGCTTTGCTTACAGGCTACAGAACAAGAAGACCATGTCCGTGAGATTACCTGATAAAAAACGGTTAACACCATAATCATTCTGAACATAACGTACAGTACAGATAAAGTACAAACACATAGACACAAACAAATGATTCACTGGTAGGCAGCCACCCTCTCTGTGCAGAGAAGTGCAAGACTAGGATAAAAGGCAACTGTCAATGGAGGTCTGGACTTCACGTCTCTCTCTCTCTGAAGTCACCAGCTGGTTATACTGCTTTGTAACTAGGAACAATGGCAATAAACGCCTTTTCTTTGAGACAACTTCTATTTCCAGTGTATCCTTTGGCTATATCCAAATAACTGTTCTCGCGTGATACAAAAGAACCAAGTCCTAACACACTGCAGCTGAAAACCCATTCGGAGGGTGAACTGGTAGCTGGTACTGGGAGATACTTTTTTGCCAGGTGGCTCAGAGCTGGAAAGACAATTTCATGTCCTAAATTTTGAACTATATCGATGTATGCGAAATTCCATATCTTATTTAAAGAGGGGGTATTATGCTTTTTTCAATCACATAGCACCAGTCTATTAGTGATGTGAAGTTCGGTTCATTTTACTGACTCGAGTTAAAATGAATCACTCACCAAAGTGAATCGGGTGTTTTGAGTCGTTTGATTCAGTGAGTCAGTCTAATGTAAACCACCGTTTAAACCAATTAAAATATTACAGTAGTTGGGAAAATATCATAGTGAACAAAAAACGTAACCTACACACATAATTAAATCCATTAATAATTGTTGTTTAATAAAAATAAAAAAAATACATGGTGATTGTAATTTGGTGCCATTTTAGACTGTAAAACTGGATAAAGGTATATTTTATGTAATCCATGATTTTGGCATTCAATTATTTATCTGTTTTTCCAATACTCCGCTTTATTTACACTTTAGCGCGAGGCTAGCTTAGCCGGGAGTTAGCAGTTGAGTCATTTGATTCATACGTATCAGTGCCTTTGTTTGACGTGAACCAGAGTGATTCGTTCTCCCAGACCAGTTCAGTTCATACGAGTCACTCACACACACAGAGCAGCATAGGACTTCTGAGTGCAATAATTCTAGTTTTGTACCGAAATATTCAACCTCATTTAACATCAATAATGTTCGAGGTGGTCACGTGTAGAGGTTTTTTTTTTTGTCAGAAGAAATGACTTTCTTCAACCCAGTTAGCGGCTCCGTGGGAGAACGAGAGTTACAAGACGAGTCAGCATCATAGAGTGTGCTGAATGAGATGAACGAGTCGTTCAGAGCTGAACGACTCGTTCAGAGCGACTCGAAGGGGAGCGGGACGGGGCTGAACCAGAACCACAGTGAGTCGTTCACTGCTCGTACGGCTCGTAGAGCAGGCGCGGGCAGGCAGGAGGGAGAACGTTAGGGGGAAATAGTTATTAGTTGTGAACAATAAGCTTTTGGTTTCTGTGCTCAAACGAGCTACACATACATAATATTAGTGTGCCATTCATTGTGACTACAAAACGCAGCCCAGGGATCGCAGTTTAGAAAGCAGTGGGCGGGCGAGTTAGTGAACGAGTTAATAGAGGCGGGGAATCACGACTCCCGAGTCAGTAAAGTGAATCTCGAGTTTTGAACGATTCGTTCACGAATCGCACATCACTACAGTCTATAGCATACTACAATGATGACGTAACCTTCTGTTGGTCTGTATATGCAGTAAATTAAAATAACTGCCTTGAATAAAATTGCTCTCTCAAAATGGCTGTACTGAACGTCTTGAAATAGGCCTCTGTCTCTTTAAGAAGCTTTCCAACACGCCCCCTTCAGCACACTGCTGTGGCATTTAAACAACACTACTGTGTGGGGAGGGGGCTCTGCTGAGCTGAGGAGCAGTGGTTGGTGGCTTGGCTGGTGACAAAAGGTCCAGAGGCGTCTCCAGGAGGTGGGGACGTTCCTAGGAGGACTGAGGCATAGCTACACCTAAAATGGCTGCCGTCTAAGTTTTTACTGATTACTCAAAAATATGTGAATGAGCCAAGGCAACACTCCAGGCATGTGTTTAATGAGGGAATGACATAACATGATATAAAGCTTGAAAAAGTCGATTTTACATAATACCCCCCTTTAAAAAATATATCGATATATCGCCCAGCCCTACTACATAGTAGTAATTATTCATCACTACTATAGTGGTCAGCTGTTATTGAAGCCACAGCTGCCCTGGGACAGACTGTCCATTTATCGAGTGGCTATAATGTGTTGTTCATATCCAGATCTCTTATTATATCAATACCCTCTGCTGGACACATGTGAAAATCTTTCCTTTTTTTAATTTAAGCTGCCCCCTAGGCTGGAGTGAGCACTCTGGTTATTCTTTAAGAATTCATAACTCCGCACAGGAATAGGCTAGAGACGTACTTTTATTTTTGACATACTCTGGAATTTATGCTCTACAGAGCAGGGGCCGGATTAAATCATCTCGCGGGCCGGATGTGGCCCATATGTCACTTTGCATTTAATGAGTCTATATCATATATTAGTTTCACAGTTTAAGTTGCATTACAGAAATAAATGAACATTTTCATTATATTCTAATTATATGACGAGCACCTGTATACAGTGGTTTTCAAAAGATGATTTTTTTTTTTTTACTTTGTGTTATCTTTCATATTCTTTAAAAAAAAAAAGTTTTTTAAAACTCACAAGTTAGTGGTTGTGTGAAGCCATTTATGGTGACACAACTGAGTTTGCAATTTTTAAGGTTTACAAACTCTCCACCATCCTTGAATGAATTCATTAAGTTCATATCCAGTACAAGTGGTAGAGTGACCAGAGCCGCCACCAGAGGCGACTGTGTGGTTCCTTATAGACGCACAGCGTTCAGTCAACAGGTGCTATCAGTGACAGGGACCACAGTATGGAACAGGATCCCAGCAGATATTCGAGACTGTACCACATTCATAGTATTTAAAACTAAACTTAAAGGTTGGCTGAAGGGGAATCAGACATGTAACCACTGACCATTATCTTTATGTTTTATGTCTCAAGTTTAATTGTGTGGATGATCTGTGTGATGATCTTTTGTCTTTAATGTTGTACTGGTCTTTGTTTTTCTTGATCTGCCAGGGACAACAGATGGAAAGTAGCCATTGGCTAATTCTGGCATATTTACATTTATATGTTCATTAATATGCATTGTCCCTTTAAATAAATAAAAACATACCCCAGTTTTTAATGCAATGACAGCTTTGAGTTTTTTGTGGTAGTTGTGGATGAGGTTCTTTATTTTCTGATGGTAAAGCGTATCTCAGTATGTAAAAACGATGGCCTGTTCCTTTAAACGGACAATTGTGATTTTGACAAATAACGCTTAACAGCGACCTCATTTTCAAAACAATGAAACACAAGCAAGTCAGCATTGTGCCTTTACTGATCTAAAATGCTTACGTGCAGCTCTAAACCTTTATTTCTCAGTGAAGTTCAATGTGTCAATGGAGAGTAATATGGAGAGAACATACAGAGTACATGGTTTAGTACTTCTACTCTTCTATAGTAATCTGTGACTTATACTCACATCAACTTTTAATGCAGGGTCTTTGGGGACGGGCAGGATCAGGTCACGCCAGATAACCTCCTGATTCTCATTGATGCGAGTATTTTCTTCTTTTCTAAATGAAGATTGATTTTTGTTACACGATGGCGGCAGAATAATGAGTGTTATTTGCAACTGGATATTGTAACTCACTTGTGCATGTACTCCATAATGTCTTTAACACTGCCGTCGACAGGTTGAATATGACTTCCGCTGTAACACACTGCACACCTGAGCTGAGAAACCACAAAATTGATAGAATGGTGTTCAATGTTCCTATGACAAAAACACAAGCATGGACCGTTTTTACCAAAATGTGTAACTTTGGAAGCTCCATGGAATCAACTTCCAGCTCATGTTAAAGAGTCAGACACAGTTCCACATCTCTGAAATAGCCTTAGATATACTACTTAGATCCACAAAGAGCTTCAAAAAGCTATAACAAAGTATGCTGGTAAAATAAGGATAAAGCTCATCATTGTCAGATTTAACACTAAACACAATATGTATAACACAGACCACATTGACTAAGATTTGATGTCATCATTTAAAGCTTTTAAAGAAATAACTGAACATTCCTGCATTTGGACCATGGGTTTAAGTCCACAATTGTCAATTATTGATAAAAAAACAAAAAAACAAAACCAATGAATGTCATGCCAGTTTTGGTTACATGTGAATAGGCCCAGTACATATACTGTACGTATATTAAACAAAGAACAAGTCAAAACATGCACAATGTGACAAATGTTACCATAGAACAAACAAGACTGTTGAACTGATACAGCTGTACATTTTCTTAATATATAGAGGGCTGATGTTTCAGGCATAATACAAATCCCTTGTCCAGGGCCAGGTTTGTCTCTGACTTCCCACAAGATTGTAAAACTGGTGAGGACACATACCAGAGCACAGGTGTCTACCATTTACTATAGATTCCCTGTCTTTCAGCAATACTCAGGTGATTATTTATGTAATTTTTAGTTTTATAATAATAAAATATATAAATTAACTAATATATATATTACAGGCACTGATTTTGTAAATTGAATAATTTAAATCATTTATTGACTCATAGATTCAAGTACCTTCATAACGTTTGAGTAAACGGCCATTTTTAAAGTCATAGTTGTACCAAGGGACAGGCCCCACATGGCGATCCGGCTGCCCACTATCTGTGGGTGCTGCTCCAAGAACTTAAAGGCCGCCTATAAAAGAAGACATTAAAGACTCTGTATATAATGCATGTATGAAAAAATAGGCCTTGCTTGTCACAACTGAATATTCAAACCACCTCTACACTTCACAAGTTGAATTGTCTGTTGTCAAGACGCTCGGCCTGTTTATGGTTGAATATGGTTCTGTGTAAAGTCCGTATTGTGCCATTACATTGTGGATCCAAGACAATGATTTAGTCATAAAGATATAAAGTTATAATATTGATAAGACTTGCTCAAGTTTAGCACATCACAGGCTCTTCTGGAGGTCAGTTGAGGTCATTTCAAATGGTTCTTAACAGATCTTGAAAGATTTATTAAGCATTTTTGCTCACTTGTTCTATAACAATGAAGCTAATCCAGGCGTAGTTGGCAGTGAACATTTAAAGGTCCTATATCATGCAAAATCGATGTTGCATGATGATGAGCATAATGTTGTTATGCTATTTCCTTATCAAAAACACCCCCAGAGCGGTTTTTGGCTTCATTCACGCAGTTCTAAGTAATCCTCCTGAATCCTGCTCTGCCCTCTCCTGGTAAACGACTAAGCTGTTCAGTTGTGTCGTCACAAAGGAACGGAAGTGCTCTACGTCTGTAATGTAATGCCTTACGGCCTGATTTTAATTTATAAAACACCTTTTTTTGTTTGTAAGAGAGCAATAAAGAAAAAAAAAAAAAAACTCAGTCTCCGACCGTCTGTGCTGTGCCGGGACAGTAAGCAAACGCTCCCGCGGCCGGAGGGTGCATTGTTTGTGAAGACGGAGCTCTTTCTAACCTACTCTGGACACCGCCTGTTCATTTTGCTTACCCAACGATAATGTCACGGATGCACATTTGGCTCTATTAGATCCATGGTTTGGCTACGAGAGGACTAGTCAACCTTCCTAAAGAAGAGTACACTCGCCAGAAGTTGGAATTTCTTTCTGGGATTCAGCTACTATATCAACCAACCTGATGGCTGCTTGGTGAACCTTGGCCAGAATCAAAGTGGATTAACTTTTATAACCAACGCGATCTCATAACCCGATGGGGAAGCCATGCTGAGCGGTGAGTCAATCAAAACGCGTGTTAGCGTGTGTGTTAGCCATTTATGAAACTGTGTTGCACCAGTCAACTCCTTATAACTGCATTATGTGAAGTAACTTCACTTTTTGCAGCGATATTTATATTTATAATACTGTGAAAGTGGAATGAGCGGAGAGAGGGGCGGAGTTAACTGAATCGAAGCGTCATGTCTTCCGGGTAGGGAAAATACCCCCAAAAAATACTTATATTTCTCTCAAATGAGTACTCCATAGTGATAGAGGTACAATATATCATATAAATGCCTATACTTTACTTTGGAATGGCTAAAATAGCATGATACAGAACCTTTAACCCACATCACTAGCTTACCATGACAGAGGGTGTCTCATGAGAGTCTGCTCTACATAAGAGTGCCATCAAGTGAGAGGCTGGCACTACTTTAGAGTAGAATATCTAATCAGAAACTATCTAAGCACATCAAATCTACTGTCACAGTCTGCTGTGGAGGCGAGAAGGGGGTGAAAAATTAGCACCGACAGAGTCTGCTGCCGTGCGCTCTCTCCCCGTCTGAGGATTTAAATAAAGTTGTGCAGCAGAGAGTAAAACGCGGGACATGGCTCCAATTTACGTCAATACGGAACATCTAGTCAACCTATATTTCATTAAGAAGATGTCAGATTCAAATAACCTCAAAGTAGTCGTTCTCCACCATTTTCCCGGTTGTCTTTGTGAGTTCATTGGTCAGGTAATCCAGGGCCATAGCTGCAAAGCCATTAGAGGCTAGTAAAGAGGCTCGATACTCCACTAGATTCCCACCTCCACCCCAGAGGTCCAGGACGGCAGGGAACGGTCCAGGCCCTGAACAAAACATTGTATCTGTGACCAAGAAAGGGGCAGAGGTTCATACTGTTCTTACAGAAAGAGGTTCACCTGGAGGGAGGAAGAGTGTAGCCGTGAGGCTGTGCTCTGTGACTGGAATCCTCCGAACTCCAGGAGCCATGTACCACCGCTCCACCACCACAGCAGCCAGAGCTCTCTGCTCTGAGAAGCCCTCTGAGAGGTGGCCCAGGTAAACTGAGACTGTCACCTCCATAGGAGTCTCTATACTCTTCTTCCTCATCCTGAAGCATTATGAGAAAGGCAGAGCATTTTCAGTACACCTACAGTGTAAGTATATGTTAGATTTATTTGCAAAAGGTTATTAGTTTAATGAGGACATGTTTGAACATAATGCGTAATCCCTTTGCCCTTTGTGTGGTGGTGTGCTCTGGGGACAGGCAGGGATACACAGCAAGTCCAATCTAAGGCTTTTAAATACAATTTAAAGGCCCAAATATTATATGTTGAATGCCGAAATAACAAAAAGAAAAGAAAAGGTGCATATTTCATTTCCTAAGATCTGTAAACAAATGGAAAAATTAGTGGCAATTTTTTTCCATATTCAAAAACAAATTGGACACAGTGTGAAACTTGGCTCAAGCCAAAACTGCATTGAGTACATTTTAGACCCAAATATTTGTATTTTTGATGGACTTATGCAGTAAAAATAGTCAACCATTATCATTACTTTCATTACCCTAGATACACTGTTGGTGCGGCTTAAGAAAATGTTACTGCTGTGCAATCAGATGTGAGAGCCTCCGGTATTTGGTGTTACGGACCCATTTTAGGGGTAAGAGAACTGTTGCACAAAAGAAAGAAAGAAAAGTACAAAAAACAATTTAACACATTGTACAACATATGTCTGACCTGAGTCCTGGTTTGCTTCCTGGCACTGATCTGAGGCTCCACAGTAATCCCATTGGTTCAACTCCTTCATATGTCCCACCAAGGCTGGGGTCCTTACTCACTGCCAACACATTTACAGTAAAAGCAATTATTTGGACTAATGATGTTTTTCCTCTCGAATAGTTTTTATAGTCTCTTACAGTTAAGTGCTCCTGTGCTGTCGCAGATGTAGTGTCCAAAAGCCTCCCAGTCTTGTTTGTCTTCGCTGTGGTGATGGGAGCGCACGGTCAGCTGAGCCCCAGGAGGAGCCTTTTGGACTAAGACTTTAAACTTCTCATCCACCAGAGCTCGGGACGGCTGAACAGACAGCTGCACAGTGCACTGTTTGTGATCCATTGTTACTGAAATTCTCTGCAAACATCAGATATACATTATTTTCAGAACACCGTGAAATTTGTTTTTGAGTGTATCTAAACCGCCCTCCTCCTTTACATTGTGAATCGAAGTGTGTCACTGTGTAGCCTGGCAAGTGCTATATTCACTGGATTAATTTTTCTATCAGTTTCTCATCGTAATACAAATCGACCAGTCAGTATCTGGTGTGACCACCATTCGCCTCACGCAGTGCAGCACATCTCCTTCATAGAGTTGATCAGGTTGTTGATTGTGGCCTAGTGAATGTTGGTCCACTCCTTTTCAATGGCTGTGTGGAGCTGCTGGATATTGGCAGGAACTGGAACACGCGGTCATATACACCAATCAAGAGCATCCCAAACATGCTCAATGGGTGACATGTCCGGTGAGTATGCTGGCCATGCAAGAACTGGGTTGTTTTCAGCTTTCAGGAATTGTGCACCTTGCAAACATGGGGCCGTGCATTATCACACTGCAACATGAGGTGATGGTCGTGGATGAATGGCACAACAATGGGCCTCAGGATGTCGTCAGGGTATCTCTATGCAAATGCCATCAATCAAATGCACCCGTGTTCGTTGTTCATATCAACAACCTGAAAAAAAAACTCTATGCAAAGAAGACTGCACTGCGTGTGGCAAATGGTGGGCACCTGCTGAACATTTCCGAGAATTCTTTTATTGTAGACAGCCTATGGCACACCTGTGCAATATTCATGTGGTCTAAACAGCATCTCGATATGCCACACCTTTGAGATGGGATGGATTATCTTGACAAAGGAAAAGTGCTCACTGACACAGGTTTGAGAGAACATATGAGAGAAAGGGCTCTATTGTATATATTGAAAGAGTTGTAGGGGAGAGCTAGCCTGGCTAACGCCAGACTGCTGTGTGCGCTCGAATCTTTTCGAACTTCACAACAGCCTGGGGACCATGGCCGACATTTTTCCATGGATTTGGGCACCAATCACAGAACGAGGAGGGACGGTAAGACGATGACGCGCTATTTGACATACGGAAGCTTGTAGTTTGTTTAGGGATAAAAAAAAAAATATATATATTTACGGATCCAACATGACAGCAGCAGACGCGACGCCATCTTTCGATCAAGCTTTAGAACGTGTTCTAAATAGTTTAGCTCAAAAGTTTACAGCGGGTACGTCATACGTCATCTGATACCATGATACGATTGGCTATGGCTACGTGCAGACGCATGAGAGACATTCGTAGCGCCCAATAAACGGCTATGGACAATCGTAAACCACACCTCTCCTACGAGAAAATGAATTGGTGGTCCCCAGACTAAATATCACTTGTGATTTTAGTCTGGCGTTAGCCAGGCTAGGGGAGAGCGGGGTAATGTGATAAAATGTTTACATTTGCAAAACGCAGTTTTGATTGAGTGTAGTCCATCAAATTTCAATTTTGTGTCTGAAACACGCCAGAACCAAAGGGGCGGGGGTGTCTGTGCAATATACACTCACCTAAAGGATTATTAGGAACGCCTGTTCAATTTCACATTAATGCGATTATCTAAACAACCAATCACATGGCAGTTGCTTCAATGCATTTAGGGGTGTGGTCCTGGTCAAGACAATCTCCTGAACTCCAAACTGAATGTCAGAATGGGAAAGAAAGGTGATTTAAGCAATTTTGAGCGTGGCATGGTTGTTGGTGCCAGACGGGCCGGTCTGAGTATTTCACAATCTGCTCAGTTACTGGGATTTTCATGCACAACCATTTCTAGGGTTTACAAAGAATGGTGTGAAAAGGGAAAAACATCCAGTATGCGGCAGTCCTGTGGGCGAAAATGCCTTGTTGATGCTAGAGGTCAGAGGAGAATGGGCCGACTGATTCAAGCTGATAGAAGAGCAACTTTGACTGAAATAACCACTCGTTACAACCGAGGTATGGAGCAAAGCATTTGTGAAGCCACAACACGCACAACCTTGAGGCGGATGGGCTACAACAGCAGAAGACCCCACCGGGTACCACTCATCTCCACTACAAATAGGAAAAAGAGGCTACAATTTGCACGAGCTCACAAAAATTTGACAGTTGAAGAATGGAAAATGTTGCCTGGTCTGATGAGTCTCGATTTCTGTTGAGACATTCAGATGGTAGAGTCAGAATTTGGCGTAAACAGAATGAGAACATGGATCCATCATACCTTGTTACCACTGTGCAGGCTGGTGGTGGTGGTGTAATGGTGTGGGGGATGTTTTCTTGGCACACTTTAGGCCCCTTAGTGCCAATTGGGCATTGTTTAAATGTTTAAATGCCACGGACTACCTGAGCATTGTTTCTGACCATGTCCATCCCTTTATGACCACCATGTACCCATCCTCTGATGGCTACTTCCAGCAAGATGCTATCCTATCAATATGGGCCAACATTTCTAAAGAATGCTTTCAGCACCTTGTTGAATCAATGCCACGTAGAATTAAGGCAGTTCTGAAGGCGAAAGGGGGTCAAACACAGTATTAGTATGGTGTTCCTAATAATCCTTTAGGTGAGTGTATATATATAATATAGTCATCCACAAATTGTCATTTGGGATTTTTGTATCATTTGAGTATGTGTCTTTCAAAATGGAGATAAAACAATCTTCCATACTTTATATGACTATTTACAAACCACCACAGAATTGTTTTATCAAAGATTTTACTGAATTACTTTCATTTATATGCACTGATTTTGATTGTTTAGTCATTTCAGGTGATTTTAATGTGCATGTGGATGTGACCAATGACAGGCATGCAAAAGAACTTAATGCTGTTCTTGAAATGTTTGGTTTAACTCCGCACGTGAGTGAGGCAACCCACAACAAAGGTCACACTCTAGATCTAATTATTACAAAAGGTATTAATATATCAAATGTGAATGTTGTTGATGTTGCTTTATCTGATATTTTGTGTCTTCTTTGACCTGTCTGTTACACCCAAACCAGTGGTTGGGCCTGGAGTTATTCAAAGAAGACACATAAATGATACAACAAGGACACAGTTTATGGAAATGATCAGATTTGAAAATCCTCCATGTTCTAATGCTGATAATCTTTTGGACTCTTATACATCAAGCGTCTTAAATGTCTTGGATACTATTGCTCCTGTTAAGGTTAAAATGGTTAACAATAGACAAAAGGCACCTTGTAGAAATGAAGATTCGGTCAGGGCACAGAAAAGGGACTGCCGAAAAGCCGAACGGAAATGGCGCAAGTCAAAGCTCCAGGTTCATTTTGAGATATACAAAGAAGTGCTTTGTGAGTTCAACCAGATTTTGCGTGGAGAAAGGGAGAAGTACTTCTCTAAAATCATTGCAAACTGCAGAAACAATTCTTGTGTTCTGTTTTCCACAGTAACAGATTAACTACAGATTAACTAACCCTCCAGTTTCACTGCTATTAGAACTAATCTCTACATCTAAGGGCTATGAGTTTGCAATATTTTTTTATGACAAAGTCCAAGGCATTAAAAATGCCATAATTTCCACAACACAAATGGCAACCCTGCCACCAGATAAACACCTTGAGCTGACACATTTCACACCTGTTTCTGACAAAACAATCGAAGAGGTCATCTCCGGTCTGAGTTCATATACATGCTGCCTTAATGAATTGCCCACTAGATTTCTGAAGTCTGTGCTGACCAGCTTGTTACCACAACTTGTTTAGTTAGTTAACATCTCATTTGAGACGGGAGCATTTCCAAAGGCCTTGAAAACAGCGGTCATTAAGCCTCTTCTTAAGAAGAGCAGCCTTGATCCCAAGGTACTGAACAACTACCGGCCCATATCAAACCTACCATTCTTAGGAAAAGTCCTAGAGAAAGTAATATATCAACAGCTCACTTACTTTCTCCTATCTAACAATGTGTTTGATACTTTCCAGTCAGGATTTAGGCCCCACCACAGCACTGAGACAGCTCTGATCAAGGTGACAAATGATATCCGTATGAACACCAACGCAGGTAAGGTCTCAGTTTTAGTTCTGCTGGACCTGAGCGCTGCCTTTGACACAGTGGACCACGGGATCTTACTTCACAGGTTAGAAAACTGGGTGGGAATCTCTGGTAGTGCTCTAAACTGGTTCAAGTCCTGTGTCGAGGATAGGACGTACTTTGTCGAAATTGGCAACTGTGTCTCAGACAAAATTTCCATGACCTGTGGAGTCCCCCAGGGGTCAATCTTGGGACCCCTCTTCAACTTGTACATGCTTCCATTGGGTCAGCTAATAAACAGTAACAATGTGTCGTACCACTACGACGCAGATGACACTTGGATCTACGTGTCACTGACGGCAGGTGAACATGGGCCTGTAGATACACTCACTGCATCGAACAGATCAGTTTGTGGATGCAAAACAACTTTCTCCAACTAAACTCAGACAAAACTGAGATCATTGTCTTTGGCGATACAGACACAAAGACAAAGTGTTATCAGTCACCTTGAGTCTCTCTCTCTCTAAAACCAAAAAATCAGGTTAGAAATCTAGGAGTAATCATGGACTCAGACCTGAACTTAAACAGCCACATCAAAGCAATAACATCATCAGCTTTTTACCATCTGAAAAACATTGCTAAGATCAGAGGAATAGTGTCAAAACCAGACTTAGAGAGACTCATCCATGCATTTGTCTCCAGCAGGTTAGACTACTGTAACGGCCTGCTCACTGGCCTTTCTAAACGAGCTGTTAGACAGCTGCAGTACATCCAGATCGCTGCTGCTCGAGTCCTGACAAGAACCAGGAAATACGACCACATTAGTCCAGTGCTCCGGTCTCTGCACTGGCTTCCTGTCACTCAGAGAATAGAATTTCAAACAGCTCTGCTTGTGTAAAGGTCTTTTCATGGTTTAGCACCAAAGTACATCTTTGACATGTTAGAGCCGTATGAACCATCTCGGGCCCTGAGAACTTCAGGGAGGGGTCTCCTGGTGGTTCCCAGAGTCAATAATAAACACGGTGAGGCTGCATTTCAGTTTCATGCAGCTAAAATCTGGAACAGTCTTCATGAGGATGTGAGACAGGCCTCAACTCTGATGATGTTCAAATCCAGGCTGAAAACAGCTCTTTTTACCCGTGCATATGAAAACTGAAAGTATTTTATCTGCACTCTTGCCTTTTACTGTAACTGATTAACTTTATGTTGTTGTTTTATTGATTTTTATCTGTTTTCTTGTAATTTTCTGCAACTGTGAAGTACTTTGAATTGCCTTGTGTATGAATTGTGCTCTACAAATAAACTTGCCTTGCCTCCCCTCCCTCAAGCTGAGATAAAGTTATATATCAGTAAAAATTAACACATTTCCCATTAATTCAGGATGTTGCCCAGCTATGGAAATGATTAGCATGTCTTCAGGACAAAGGGCAATGAAAATATGATTGTTCCTAAAAAGTGGTCATGTGTCTCAGTTTACCCCACCCGCGGAGTAAACTGAGACAGACAAGAGAAATCAACGGGGTAAAGTGAACCACTTTAGAAATACCATAATGACACGTTGTAACAATAAAAGCTAGACTGACAAACCACACATTCCCAAACTAATGTTGGACTAGTAACAGAATCATGGGGATTAGTCAAATAATTTTAATGTTTTAAAGTGATCAAAAGTAGGCTACTTTATGAAGTCAATCAAATGCAACATAATTCATTCAAAATGTTTTAATTAACAATCACAGTGTGGGGGTCAGAACAGTTAGTGTCTGGGGGTCAGCACAGGACAATTAGAACCAACTAGTACACAGTCTCGGGGTCAAATAAGAATTATTTTTAAACACTTGAAAGTGATCAAAATTAGGCTACTTTAAAAGTAAATGAAATACAACATAATGTGACTCAAAATGTATTAACATTCACAGTGTGGGGGTCAGCACGAAGGGCGATCAAAACCAGCTAGTAGCCTACACAGCCTCGGGGTCCGAACATGGACCCATAATCAGAACTAGCTAGTACACAGTCTGGGGCCCAGGACCATCAGAACCAATTAGAAGAGCCTGGGACTCAGGACACAGGTTAGACCAACCTGGATTATTGTCTCACTTTACCCCAGAGCCACCACCATTTTAGAAAGAACATCTCGAGCAATTCAGACTTATCTTTAACTAGCATCGAGCACATACGTTTACATGTTGGAAGTTCATCTACATGTGTGATATAGGTTTTTCTACCTGAAGCAATTTGTTTAGACACAACACTTGATAACGTTCTCAGCAAGAAAATGTACTTTTAGATGCAATAAACACATTTTTGTGACAAAACAAAACAAAACCATACTTACCACAGCACCAGCACCAACTTCTCCTACCTACCTGGCAATTGTGGAATGGGAGGTGCTTGAAAATATATTGGTCACATGACCACAAATGTGCCCGTTGCCTCTATATAATTCAATGCCCGTTGCCCAGATACAGGGGGTGTCTCACATTGCCCGCTGTCCCACATTACCCTAGCCTGGAAACCAGACTCACCACTGTATCCCCCCCCCTGTATCCCCCTCTGTATAAAAACATATAGAGGGGAATCATTCTGGTTTCACCAGGCTAACATTACCCCGCTCTCCCCTATGTCTTTGAGTTCGCGCCATGAAAAATTAGAGCAAAAGTGTTGCGTTTACATTTATAGTGTCCTATAACTGCAAAAGAGGCTCACAAAGATGGAATAACTGGTGCTGGTTTGCCCTATATCACAGTCAGTCACATTTGGCCCAGTCACAGCATTCAGTGCAGCTCAAAGTCCACATCATTTTTAGTCGCTTAGCCCAGCGCGTAACACGTTGACCTGTTTGATTAAGTGCAAAAAAGCATTGGAACAAAACCAAATGCTGGCACTAGACATACTAACGTTATACCTTTGTAATGAACGAAGAATCACCGTGACCCTACGTAATAACAAGACCGTAGTCCTCTTTGCCGTCTAATGTTCAGGCTGTGCGGAGATTGGGGTGAACGACCCTGTGGACGGGATCTGTTGAGTTTACTCAAAGCCTCTAAACTCCTCGACTCCTGGTTTCCGTTTGCGTGTGAATAACATATTGTTTAGAAACCTCTATAAAATGGTTATATCTCGCCCACAGATAAGAGTGCCATAAAAATGTGGCATGTTGTTTATTATCAACTCCAAGCGATGGGCAGGATTTACTGGAGGTTAGAAGGAGGAAAGTGAACAGAGATGAGACGCTTCCGGACGCAGACCGTGCTGTACGCAAACTCCGCCCCCTCTACGCAGGAAAGGGAAGAGACACTAGAGGGCGTCACAAACCAAGTCTAGTTAGTTATGGACATTCCGTATTATCAGGCAGAAAAATCATCATACATTAACATAACTACATCTTTTACTATAATGAAAAACGACTTAAAGAGATATATCTAGGTCAACCATCCATCTGTGGAAAACAGATGGATGGTTGACCCCCCACCACCCCTTGCAATTCTTGTAATTATTTATTTGTTTGATATTGTGTGTGATTACCCATTATGACAGGTGGCCCATGCTTCAGAACCGAGGAAGTATAGTTAACACGACTGAGCGAACAGCAACAAAGTGACAAAGTGCAGTGGTCTGGTCAGTCAGTCCCCCGTCTGTCCTAATGGGCACTGTCATGTGCAGAACATATGCATCTGCTCATCAGATTAAAGACCCATTTATTCTCTCTAGCAAATTATATTCTATTGTGGACCAAAAAGTCAGCACAGTCAGTGGATTAAGCATAACAAAGTATACGTACAGGTGTTGGACCCCCAGGAGGGCCTTAGAGGTACAGAGGGGTCACGGTATGATTTGATTTGTTGTTAGTAGTCTTTTCTTGCCCATAAACCTATAGGCTACTTATTCAATCATGCTGCAGAATCACACAAAAAATAATCATGATTCATACACTATATCAGAAACTATCCAAACATCTGGCAAAAATAGAAACACAATCCAGGCTGTGTTTCATGATCTTCTCGTTCTCACAATGTATTTTTCATTAATCTACTGTTCAAAATACTGAAATTATATATAGCCTATGTATATATATGGGCTATTGATATAGTTTTCTGTGAGATAAATGTATCCAAGGCGCTGTTTGTCTATGACGCCATTATTATCCCTGAAGCCATGATTTGCATGATTAGCGTCATAACATCCATTGGCCTTTGTGAAAAGAGCTCATAACAAATCAGCGTGAGGAAAACATATTGAGACCATGGATCTATTATAATATGATTGAGACGAGTTAAGAGGCCAACGGTCAGCAGTCTCCGTCAGAGTGACAAATATCTATAACCCCGCCTCCCCAAAGTCAAAGCGCATGGTCCAAATAACTCAGACTAAAACACAGAGAATATAGCTACATTTAATATTCATGGGTATCACCCATCATTGTCTGGTTTGGGACACAGGCATGAAAGAGGGAGTGAGGCCATGGGGGGCTGTCCTATTGAAATGCACGAGACACAAAGGCTGGGACACCTGTTAGTGCGCGACTGCGAGGGGTATTTCTGGAGGGAAATTAAACGCCTTGGTTTGTAAAGCTATGTCATGGTTAACTAAAGCACAATATGGGGAGAGGGGGAATTGAAATGGGCCTTTAATACATATGAACCGATGTCTTTTTTACAACTGAATTTGATTCATAGATTCATAATCTCAAATAAAGGACAGGGGCGAGATTGGCAATTTGTAAAAGAAATCTCCAAACAGAAAATCTGCAACATATTCATTATTTGTCCTTAAACCTGCCATATTAATCATCAGCTGACCAACAGCATAGAACACCTATTTTGGGAGTATTGCCACCACTTTTGGAGATCGTTATGAGAAAAATAATTGAACCCTAGTCTATATGTGCTGACAGAGAAGATGTTTAACCTTGTGCCAGTTTTTGTTCTGTGTATAGGCCCAGTAAATTGTGATTAACAAGATATTAACCATAAACCAGTTCCAAACATCAGCATTGTTAACACTATAGACTTCTGACCTGTCCTCCATTCGAATATTGTGATGTCACATGAATACAACCTACAGTATTTAAATTCAAATATTATTTTGAAATTTCTGAATAGTTGGTTGGCTCTGAAAAGACCTTTGGGAAGGACTGCAAACTAAAAAAAAAATGAACCAGGAACTTCTTCTTTATAATGGTCACTATTTGTATTACTTATTTTTCTATTCCAATCATGTTTAAAGTTAAACACTTTATCCAAGCTTCCACACTCACTTTATCCCACATGACAAATTTGTCTGAGGGTAACATTGTGCATAGAAATGTTGGGTGACTGTTAGTATAGAGCAGTTCTCATTTCTGAGCCAGAATCCAATTGTGGATGTTACTTTAAGACCCTGCACCAACTATAGAGCTGCTGTGCTACAATCCATGATTCTAGGATGAAAAGCAAAAATGAATAATAAATAAATATGCATACACAATATTTTTATTGCCACAAAATGAACATATTGTGTACTGTCTGACAAAAACAAAAGTAACCACCTGGACTGTTCTGATCTGGGGCTGCTGCGGTTGGTCAGATAGGTTCAGCAACATTATATGCCATTATATAAGAATGGGATCAGCTAACTACCTGAACATCCTGGATGACCAGGTTATTCCATCAATGGACTTCTTGTTCCCTGACTGTCGGGGCATATTCCAAGATGACAATGCCAGCATTCATTGAGCTCAAATTGTGAAAGAGCAGTTCAGGGAGCGTGAGATATCATTTTCGCACATGGCCACTACACAGTCCACATAGTCCAGATCTTAACCCCATTGATAATCTTTGGAATGTGCTGGAGAAGGCTTTGCGCAGTGGTCACACTCTCCCATCATCAATTCAAGATTTTGATGAAAAATTAATGCAGCACTGGATCTTACAGAAGACATTACAGAAACTTATTCAAACAATGTCACAATGTGTGCTCTAGTCAGAGTGTGACCTTTTTTTTGGTCAGGCAGTGTATTTTTATGTAAAGAAGTTGCCTATGTCTTCTATTTGCTGATCACTACCAGCCCCTTTCTGCCTGTGTCAGTGAGCGCAGCTGTACTGTAAACATCACAGAGGTCACACAGAGGATGAGAGTCCCGCTCGTGTTGACTGTGACATAACTCGTGCGGACCAGTGGCCTGCGTGTTCACCAGCTTTATTTAGAGTCTGACCTACTTCCGTGCAGTGGGAATATGCGCGACTTCACAACGCTTTCATTATTGTTGTAACACGCTAATGTTTTCGGATCCTACTGCCGCTACAGAAATCTGATCGGACAAAACGGAAAGAGAAAGAACGAGGCCTATACATTACTACTCTATTATTAAGTCAATATTTTAATTTAATTTTGAAAAGAAGCTGAATTTGTGGGGTTTGTTGATAATGAAATAAAAAGCATTCATGAAATATTCAATCAAGCATCAATTTCTTAATAAGGCATGAGATGCAAATGCACTCATCATCTTTGGGAATTTCAGAATCAGAAGTTTGTATTGCCAACTAGGATTTTTTTGGTACAATCATAATTCTCATCTCTTTTAGCACTTATCACTGATAAGAGATGAAGATGAACTGAATTGGATGAATAATCAAAAGTGATATGTAAAATCAGCACTCTGGAGCTTCTGCCATGTTATAATCTACATGATAAAATGTAACTTTTCATAGAGGCCAATGTCCATGTGCAAAAATCTATTCCTTTGACAAAAGGCTCTAAACACGCAATACATGTGAAATAGGGCTACAGAATATGAGAAATATTATGATAGTCAAATTGTGTCTTTTGAAGATCGCGATAATTTGATTGTGTTACTCAACTATTTCAACACAGTAAATTCTGTTAAATTGAAACAAAAAACAATCTGCTTTCTCATCAAATTGCTTCAAATTAAAACATAAAAAGAAAATCTTAAAGAAGGACCAAAACAAAGCCAAAAAAGGAACAAAAGCAGGATACTCGTATCTAAAAATAAACCTTTTCACTTTTTTAGTTATCATAATTTTTGTTTTTGTTTTTCAGGCAGTGTACAGAATAGGTGTAAATCATTTGGAAAATCATTTGAATGATGAGTAATGTGTCAGGTCTAGTGACGAGCGGTGTTAATATAGATATGTAAAATAAGACCAAACTGTTATGACTAAATGCCCTTGGTTAAGTCGGCCCCTCACTGACGTCAGTGTGAAACTGAGTCACTGAGGAGTCCCGAGGATTCTGTCCTAAACTGACCCCAACGTTAAAGCATTTGATTTAACAGAAACATCCACTGCTCAGACCCCGCTGCTGCTGCTACTCTGCGGTGCCTGGCTCAGCTATCCCCTCTGTCTATTATACAACAGTGGCCCGTGCTGAGTCCGACAGGAAACACAAGTGCACTAAGAACAGGACTGGTGGGATGCAGAGAGCAATGTGCAAATCTATTAGCAAATATAGCAGACAGAAGACAGCAAAGGACCATTTCACAGGTAATAAACTATTTGAATATTTTAACATCAACTAAAAGTAATTGAGAAAAAAGGTTGACAAACTTTCACATGACCCCCATAATAGAAATCATAGAAAATGGGCTCCTTCATGAGCCCCACTGGTCCTGGGGCCTGGGTCAACTTAACTTACAGTTCAAACTAACTCTAGCACTTTCAATGCGCTATTCAAACTTTTTTTTTCTCCGGCAGCCTGAGGAGAAATGTCCACACTGATCCACTTCTTGGAAATCCCTTCATGTGCCGCCTGGTCTTCCACGAGTTCCCATCAACAACATACTCCAGCGTCGTGCTCCTATTTAGTGTCAACACCGAGTCGCCTCTTACCACAGCTGTGAAGAGGGACCCTTTACTGTTAACATAGTGTCCCGGCAAAGACGTCCACTGCCCCGTTGTCAGATTGTAGCACTCCATGAGACATCTCAGAAAATCAGCAGATGGTCCATTTCTCATTATGTACAAATTGTCCCTATGTCCGACCATGCAATGACCGTAACTTTGCTTCCTGATTAGCGTTGTGAGAAGCTGCCAAGTGTCCCTATTTTGGTTGTACTCAAAAATCTCTGTAGTCTCCATTGGCCGCCATAAGCAGACAAAAATCCTGCCTATAGCTTTGGTGCAAGCAACTCCTGTACCGGGACGAGGCAAGTGAGCCACAAATCTCCATGTATTTTTCTCAATATCATAGCTTTCTACAGATGACATTGCAACACGGTCACACTCTCCGCCAATCGCATACAACCTGCCATCGTGTCCAATCAAGCTGAAATTGTAACGCAACTGGTTTGGACTTGCAATCTTGGTCCAGGTGTTTGTCGTAACATCAAAACAAAAGAGGCATTAACAACTTCTTTGTGAGCTCCGTGAACGCCTCCTACAATGTAAAGGATGTTGTCCAAAACCGTAACGCCAGCGAGCGATGAGCTAGCTTCTAATGGAAGATCTGTCAGTATATCCCAGCTGTCACTATTGTCATCGAGATAGCAAATTGTCCTGGAAGCTGCATGGACCGTTTTGTTATCAGCGCAAGTAACGTGAGCGCCAACAGCAGCGAATGTCATGGGGTTAAAGATTCGACATAAGATACTAGCTCCGGTGATAACGTTTTTCTCACCTCAAGTTCAAAGTCACTGTACGTGTCTCTGATAAATTGCGCAGCTTTGCGGTAGAGCTCCATCAAGCCATATGTTGCAGCTGCGTGGTACATCAGCAAGCAGTTGTTAGAATCTATGATGTAATAAGATGTTTAGTTAGTGGTGAAACATGAAGAAACGCAGCACACTCTATGGCGTCCACAATATCATCAGAAGTATCCAATATAGGTTGTTCGCCCCGTAAAACAGCCAAGGCGATCAGAAAACCACGCGCTTGCAGACACTGGAGGTGGATCTTCTCTTGGTAGCACTCCTTCATCCCAGAGCGATACAAAGCTTGGAAATATTCACAACCTTGAACAAGTAGCCCTTTCTCTTCAAGGAAACTAGTGTCCCCAATAACAACTGTTAACTTAGCTGAACTTGAAACAGGATTTGACAGACTTCTTTCAAAATCTACTGATACGTCGTAGTTGACCTCCATTACATTGATGACAAGACCAGCTTCAGTGTTCATTGAAAGCATGCAATGTTCTTGAAAGACGACAAGGCAAAAGCGTCCTGGGGCTATGAAGCCGAGACCGCAGGGAAGCACAAAAATAGATCCAGCTAAACATAGAAATGGACAAGAGACACGTGTGTTAAAGGACAGTACTTCCATTGATAGAGTGTGTGAGTGTTCAATTCAACAATGAGAAGTCAAGTCTGAGTTTATCCTTAAAGGTGTGTTATGTAACATTTTAATGGGGGAAAAAAAGTTAATATTAGTGTGTATTTGACCTTTCAATGACCGAGTGACTGTATAAGTGGTTACCTTAGTGCCTTTCCTTTCCACCCTATGATGCTCCAGTTCCAGGATACATTTTATTTTAGGTTTTTAACTGTTTCTGAGAGACAGTTCCATCAACCATGAAAACCGACCAGAAACCCTCAAAACAGCTGACCCTGGAGGATTCTAGAGGCCAACAGGGTGGAAAGTACCATGCTAACCACCCATACAGCGGCTGGCTCACTAAAAGGTCAAATTCACATATTAACTTTTTTCTGCATAAAATGTTACTTTTATGCACCTTTAATTACAAATATAAAGGCTATATCTGACGACATACTATCTCAGAGATAATGGTATTACCTCGTTTCAGCACAAGATTTCCATAGACTCTCAATGACATTTTACCCAATGTGTGATAACCTGAATACCTGCCTTCATATCCGGTATGTGTCTCTAATCTCACATCACTTGAAGTGAGGTCGATTTTCTCCCATCATCTGTTATGTACAGTAAGTGGAGGGAGGGTGAGGTGTGGCAATGACCTACATTTGGTTTGACATAATACAGCAGGTCATGTGACGCAGGCCGCTTCCTCTTCAGTCACAACAATCCTAGTGGTTACAACAGTTCCTGATGAGGCAGAAGGGATTCTGGGAAACTGCAACAAGAAAAGGCTTTGATGTAACAGAGTGACTGCAGGTGATGAGAGGCACCATGTTAACAAATAGTAAAGATCAAAAACAGTCATGTCTCATGCAACAAAATCTAAATATAATCTCCAGGAACAAGCTGAAACAGCCCACAAATGATAGTAAATTTCCTGATGATAATAAAGGTAAATATTTAAAAAATCAATTAAAATGTAAAAATGTATAGCTACCGCTATAATATGTCACCTACTGTTTGTGTTTCATTTTCTTATTTCAATTTAAATCAATGCATTATTTGTAATGCAATAACACGCAAATCTGTCATAGCATAATGTATTCAAAATAGGAAATAGCCTACCCTGTTTTATTGACATGAGGTTATTAATCTATAAAGATTCAATGTATAACAGGTTACACAAACATAGGGCCACTGCCTACTGTGCAAGTATATATCTTTGATCATGATACTCTCTCTAAATCGATAATGTAGCAAGCTAATTTTATTGAGCGCATTATTGTCTCTAGAGGAAAATACAAAGCACCTCTAGCAACCCGCATTACTACCACGTGTTCAGCGCTGTTTCCTAGTACAATAAAATAGTCCCCTGTATTGGTCACAACATGCCTCGGTTCCGTTGTCAATAGTCAGAGAATGGGTCACCATAAACTGATACGTTATTTTAGCGGTGTCTAGTCTGCTCTAAAACTGGCATAAGATCAATTAAATGTGTCATTGTGTTATCGCTGATCGGGTGTGGGCGGAGGGATATGGGTCTCAATCAAAACATTGGTTTAAGTAAACGGTTCAGCGGCGGAGCATGCGGCGCGCTTCTTGTCGGGCTTTCCCTTCTTGTCGGTATGGCTGCTATTTTAAAGGATAGCCGTCACGTTTCGATACCAAGCCCGTGATTCCCACTCGTATTCGTTTTGGACATATCAAAGGACTATTTTTGCCGCTGTTTTGGGCAGCATGCTGCTCTCAAAATTGGGCGCTTTTCCTCCCATCTCAACCAGCATGGATTTACCGGCGAAGCTACAGCTACAGCAGCAAGGTAGGGGTCACACCGGAGCTACAGCGATCCAGTTAACCCACTGACCCTGCTGTATTTCTTTTAACTAATAAATGTTTTAAATTACTAAATTATCCAAATGATGCCATCACCCTAACCTAACCAACATCAGCAACATTCTTCAAAACGCGTTGCAGTCAGCGTGAATATCGGCGTATTTTGTTTTGGATTCCACCGTCGATATCGTGAATAAAATTATTAGTTTTAAATGAAAAGGCCAGTGGAACATAAATGGACTTCAGTCGATTCTAATGCTGGAGCAACCACGTTATGATTTTGTTTTGTTTATATTAAAACGAGTGCCGCCGCCCTCTTATTTTCAAACCGAAACCGCTCAGAGCATGGCGGCGGCGGCGCTCATTTCTGTTTTTTCCCTCAAACATATAGTGGATTGATGTTTTCTTCGTCTACCCCCAAGTTTATTTACGTTTACGCTTTAGGGCAATGGCAACGTGTGTAGGAAAACGAGGTCAGTCAGTTAGTCTGCCGGGTTTTTTGTTGTGTATCGAGGTTACGTTAGCGGCTTTACTCCACATGGTGTGTGTGCGTGTGTGTGTGTGTGTGGCGCATCATGTCGTGAGAATGTATCAGAGCATTTATTTTGTTTATTCAGCCAAAACGGAGAGGCTACCGTTTGAGAAGCAGTACCGGCTTGGATCGGTGTTGGGCAGCGGTGGCTTCGGTACCGTCTACTCCGCTGTCCGCGTGGCCGATGGTTTACCGGTAAGAGCTGCAGGACATGCTTTGTTTTGGTCTAGGCCACATGGCTGGACGTCAAATTACGAGCACAAAGGGCGGCCATGTTGCCGGATGTTGGGCATAATTGGGCATAATATGCCCAACATTTGAAAATTACCAATCTTTCATATATATATATATATATAATATAATAAAAAAAAAAAAAAAAAAAAAAAAAAAAAAAAAAAAAAATAAATATATAATATATATATATATATAATAATAATCTTTCAAAAACAATTCGGAACGGGAAGGCTAAACCACATAAAAACAGTGTTTTGTTCATTTATTTTACAAGTAGGGGCAAATGTTTAATCCTGTTCTCCCTTTTCTTCAGGTGGCAGTAAAGCATGTTTGCAGAGACAGAGTAACAGAGTGGGGCACACTGGTGAGGAATTATTTTTTTATGTGTTTTGGTAAAGTGACAACCCGACGTTAGCACATAGCTGATCAGCCTGCCTCATACATTTAAACTCTTAATATTTGAACTTTTAGAATAGTCTATGACGATTATGAGTAGGATTTTTACTTCTGGCTCTGGACAGAGCCTGTACTGTTTAGCTCCATTATGCATCTGTGAATTTTAAGATTTCAATCCGAAGCTAATTGGCGCCTTCTGGTGGCAATAGGCTAAAATTGCACTACCAAACACAAAGCTGAATAAAAAATATAAAAACGACCAAATCTCTTCTTGACTATATTCTTTCTCCATTTAGGCCAGTGGTATGGTTCCTTTGGAGATTGTCCTACTGGAGAAAGTGGGTGCAGGTTTTGGGGGCGTGGTGCAGCTTTTGGACTGGTGGGAGCGCTCCGACGGTTGGCTGATGGTGATGGAGCGTCCTGAGCCGGCTCAGGACCTGTTTGACTACATTACAGAGAGGAGCACTCTGGACGAGGACGTCGCAAGAGGGTTCTTCCTACAAGTTTTAAAAGCCGTGGAGCATTGCTTCAGCTGTGGTGTGGTACACCGAGACATTAAGGATGAGAATCTCCTAGTGGATTTAAGGACTGGTCAGCTCAAACTTATAGACTTTGGCTCTGGGGCTTTTCTAAAGGACTCTGCATACACTGATTTCGATGGTGAGATTTTTGCACTGATTCAGAGCTGATAATTGGTCATTTATGTTTCGAGTTTTTCCCATTTGATGGTTTTGAGACATTCTTTGAGACTGAAAAATCTATACATTCTAATACTATTTACAGACACCGTTTATATTAGTTAGAAATAAGGTAGCAGATTTATTTCAAAGCAATAAAAAAATGAGTAAAAACTGCCAAAGTATGGAGTACACATTTTCTTGTCTCTTTGTTCAGGCACTCGTGTGTATAGCCCTCCAGAGTGGATCAGACTGAAGCGGTACCATGGTCGCTCTGCAACCGTGTGGTCTTTGGGAGTGCTTTTGTACGACATGGTGTGTGGGGACATCCCATTCGAACTGGACGAGGAGATTCTTACTGGGCGGGTCAATTACAGAGGACCGGTTTCTCAAGGTTAGTAAGGTCAAGTCAAACTCGGCTGCTGAAAATCTTTGATAGTTTAAAAGCCTTGTCCATGTCGTATACATGTTGTGAGCTTGTAATCGTTTGTCCCCTCACAGAATGCCAGCATCTGATTGGTTGGTGTTTGAGCCTTCATCCTTCAGAAAGACCGACACTGGAGCAGATCCTGGTCCACCCCTGGCTCACAAACACCAAGTCCCACCAAACGGAGAGCAACGAAATCACACTCCACAACATCACAGACCCCTCTGCCTCCCCTCATCTACCTCATCCAGCCAGGACAGCCTTTGATTGGCTGTTAAATTCAAAAGACATGTAATAAACGCACAGTTACTTATTCCAATGTGCCTTCATTTTCAAGCCGTTAAACTGTGGTGACATTTTGAAGAACGTTTTGTTTCTGTGTTGAAGTATTTTGAAAATTCCTGTCATATGCACAGTCAATGCAACCTCTTTTTTAAGAAATATTTTTTTTTATTTGTATATTTTTGGTACATTTTATTTTTTATGGAATATTACTTTGTGTTTAACTTATTTTCAGTTTGAATTTTTTGGTTTGAAGCTGAAAATAAATGTCTAGTTCTGTAAATGTGGAAGTTCTGGTGACTTTTTTTTCTCTATACACACAAGTATACTCAAATACGAGTTCTTGTATTTTTAGATCTGCTTTCATAGTCACATGACTAAATTATATTTAAAACGTAGATCATCAATTAGTTACCTTAATATTAAAATACATTGTGTTGTGGTGGTGATCAACACAAGAAAAATCTAGGTTTATAAAAGTAGAGATTTGCATAAAGAAAATACAGTTCTTTAAGTCAGGCGCAGCTGGGGCAGTTGGAGACGGGTCCTTAATAGCGGAAGCAGTGTACGCGTGAATGTGAGTATTTCTCATCCATGGTATTTCTCTTAATATATACAGATTTATTAAAATTTGACATTGATCTTGTAGACTTTTTATAATTTTTGCACTGTTTTGTTACAACTTCTCGGTTTAAAAAAAAAAAAAAGCTGCTGATGTACGGACGCTGCCGCAAGACACGACATACAATCATTAGTTATTTACTTTTTATTTGCTTGCCAGAGTTTATTTAAATTATGTCTTGAATGTGGTCGCGTCATTGTCCAGTGGTTCGTGCGGGAAGATGGGTCGCTCCTCCAAAGACAAAAGAGACATTTATTATCGTTTGGCCAAAGAAGAAGGATGGAGAGCCAGGAGTGCCTTTAAGCTGCTTCAGCTTGACCAAGAGTTCAACCTATTCACAGGTATCATACACAGACCATAATGTGTGCATGGTTTTAAAATGATCACCTTGGAGTCTGTTCACATCCTTCTCAATTTATCTCTGCAGGAGTAAACAGAGCCGTGGATCTATGTGCAGCGCCAGGCAGCTGGAGTCAGGTTCTCAGTCGAAAACTCAGGTCAGTTGTGTCCCACTTACACAGACTGTAGTTTACAGTGAAGTGTTGTCCATTGTCCATTTTCCCTCAGAGGTGGAGAAGGGAAGGATGATGCTGAAGTAAAGATTGTTGCTGTAGATCTCCAGGCAATGGCTCCACTGCCTGGAGTCACTCAGATTCAGGGAGACATCACAAAGGTAACTATTAGTCAACTAATGACCTTCTCTTCAACTGGAATCCGATTTTTAATGTGTGTCATATATATTTGTACAGATATCAACAGCAGAGGAGATCATTCGTCACTTTGAGGGTCAGCCAGCTGACCTAGTGGTCTGTGATGGAGCTCCTGATGGTTAGATACCTATGTTTTTCAGTGTAGCTGAACATAAATCATGTTTTATACTGAGCCTTTTGTCTTTTTACTACAGTTACTGGGCTCCATGATGTGGATGAATACATTCAAGCGCAACTTCTTTTAGCTGTAAGTCCAAAAATGTGTGTGTAAATATGTTCAACATTATTATTGATATTATTATTGTTATTATTATTCATAAACTAAGACAAAGGCTTTTAAGCCTTCATCTGTACTTGGTAATAGATGACGACTTAAAAACATTTGTCTACGATGGACACTTCCTGTACAACTGAGAGCATGCACAAACTTGTTTTCCTTCTTTTTCAGGCTTTAAACATCACAACACATGTACTGAAACGAGGGGGACCTTTGTAGCCAAAGTAAGCTCGACTTCAGGCATAAATAGTTGTTACATACCTCTTTGGAAGGAAAATAATGTATGTCATTTCAATATCATATTGTTTTTGTCTCAGATTTTCAGAGGGAAGGATGTTACATTGCTTTATTCTCAGTTGAAGATTTTCTTCAGTGGTGTCACCTGCGCAAAGCCCCGCAGCAGCAGGAACTCAAGCATTGGTGAAAAGTCATTACTAACCATTTACACAGCACAGGTGACACAATAAACACTTTGTAGTTGGTGTCAAGATCTAGCTGCAGCTACTGCTGCTAAATGTGGACGGCTCACCCCAGTACTGCACAGCGGTTAGCGCTCATGCTTTACAGCAAGAAGGTATCGGTTCGATCCCTGTGTGGACCTTGCATGTTCTCCCCGTGTCTGCTCCGGTTTCCCCTACCACTAAAAACATGTATAATAGGCCAGGATGAATGTTGCATTGTTCATGAACATGCTCTGTCCCAACCAAATAAATAAAATAATTGTTTTGAATTGCAATCAGAGCATACAAAATCTAAAACGTTGTTAATAAAATAATATGGGAATAATATTTGGGGATTAGAAAAAATTAGTTTAAGGAAGTTTTTAATAGTAAAGGAAGTAATTCATTGTAATGCATTCAAAACTTCAGCAGATTGCAGTTTTAAATGAGGCTTCAGTTAGGTAAAACCTTTGGTGGAGCAATATGCTAGCCTGAACAGCTGGAGAGGCTGGTGGTTTGCCCGCCACTAATCCCAAATCAGATATGCTTTGACTGTATGTCCAATCACAGATGCAAATTTGTAACGTGGCTCTCAAATGTGAATGCAAATCATTCAGATCTAACATTAAAATGTACTTCTCTCACCTGTAATTAAAAGAGTTTACTAGTTCGCCTTTTGATTTCGTAGAAGATGAACATTTACGGTGCGATATTTAAATGTAATGTTTTTCCTTACAGTCAACCCCCATGTTGGACAGACTGCACAGTTCTCTTCTCTGTTTGGTTAATGGGCCAGTCAAACACACCCTTCAGACGTCACTGAGATCAGTTGCCAAAATACACGTCTTTGTAAAGGATTGGAAAAGTGTGTAGTCTGGCTGGCCAGGCTGGGAATATGCTGTGAAGCCCCTCTGTTTCATTCTCCAGACACTATTTCTCTTACTGGGACTAGACAAATGTCAACACTTTGAGTTGTAAGGCATGCAACAAAGCATAGTCCCAGTTGGTGAACAATTAGGACTTTGGTGTGACTTGGACTTGAAAAAAATGACTGACATTTTTGCATGTTTGCCTGCAAAAAGTCGATCCTGTATTACAGCTTAAGATTTGTTAAATTTAACCTTACTTTCATTTTGTTTTCTATATTATTTCAGAGGCTTTTGTTGTCTGTCAGAATTACCTGCCTCCTGAAGGTTATGTCCCCAATATGTCCAATCCTTTGCTGGATCACTCCTATGGTATTACAAGTTCATTTTTATATGAGGTTGATGGTCATTGTTCTCAGATGATAAACATATTTTTAATGGGTTACAAACACGGAGATGTTTTGTGGCCTTTTTTTCCCTTTTGACTTATCATGGGCATTTCTTTGCCAGATGTGGATTTCAACCAGTTAGAGGGTCCAAACCGTGTCATTGTTCCTTTCTTGGCCTGTGGTGATCTTAGTGCCTATGACTCTGACCGAACTTACCCTCTGCAGGTAACCCAATTATTTAAATATCGTGACATATTCTTAAATGCATGACAATTATCAGTCCAGCTGTTAAAAATGCATGCAGATGTGTTTAAAAGGTGCACTGTAAATCTCATTGCAATTTCATAAATGTTACCACTTAAAATATTCAGCTCTGTTTAATAGGACTGCTGTCTTATTCATGATGAACTAATGTACCCTTTTCAGTTGGATGACAGTAAAGAATACCAGTACACGCCCCCCTCACAGCCACCCATCCAGCCTCCCTACCAGCAGGCCTGCCAACTACGAAAAAACAACCTTCTGTCAAAAGAAGATGCCCCATCTGCCAGTTCCAGCCAAAACCGTGACACGGCTGAGTCTTCATAGAATTTCTCCGCGTAAAGAGCATTTTATTGGTGTTGTAAATCTTGTTGACCTTGTTGTCTTGACATTTTATGCTGCTGTATTTTTGTGAATAAACTTAAAACAAACTCCTTTACTTATACCCAGGTCATACATCTTGTACATCTTCAGTATATGCACAGTAGCGCAGAGCAGCTAGGTTATATCTATCTTGGAGTTTGTGGAGATATGATGGGCTTCCAAAACAAACTCGCCATGCACTCGCCACACACTTCCGGGTGATCGGGCGTACGCGGTGACGTCGCGGCAGAACGCCTCGCAGCTGCATTGTTGTTGGGGGAAGAGAAGCTCGGGCTGCCGCTGAGGACTGCTACTTCAAACTACCGCTCTGCGCCTTTCTGCAAGTCAATACCCACCCCCAATACTGTATATCGCACCAGGCCGATATCCTAGCCCTGGATGACCGCCGGTTGCCGTTGGGATTTGTCCGGTTCAGCGACGCCGCGGCCGCATTTGCAGGAGCTGACTGAATGTGGAATTAACTGCTGCTGTGCTCTGCAGGCCGCGCCGCCATTGCTCCTGTTTTAAAAGGCAGAAATCCTAAAATTACAAAGGTAAGAACTGTCCAATTTTAAGCACATGTAAAAATGTTGGTTTAAATCATCCTGTGTTGTCTCAATAAGGACAATCGTCTCCGCCTTAAGCTAACAACCAACTTTTTCAGTTGAGTCAGTTTCATGTTGTGCTGGTCGCCATATTTCCTCCTACAGTGAAGCTAAAGGCTAGCGGGAGCTAAATTTGTGGACGGGGTGTCCTAATGTGTTTTACGGACCACTAGAGAGGCCACTGCCCGATTAAAACACCATCTGGTCCCTGTGCCGATAGCCCTTTATTGGGAAGTGATCATGAGCTTTGAAGGCACGAATCTCGATTTATTTTAACATACAAGGTCGATGAAGACAACCCAACATTAGCACAGGCAGATCCTGTTCATTCAGAGCGAGGCTGACCGAGTTAAAGCTGGTGGTTGCCGCTGTAATTCAACAACAGTCCGCTGCCTCCGGCTAGGGGCGTATAAAGGCGCATTGTTGTTTTCAGCCCCGGGTCAATGTCTCTTTATAAATGCAGCCAGTAACAGGAAAAAGAACGAGACGGCAGTACTTGTCCTCTGTGCTTTAAAACTGACAGATTTAAAGGTAACGCTGCAGACATCAACCACTTCTTTATGATTCCCGAGTGACCAACGGACCGCTTTTTCCAAGGTCGTTTACGTTTCCAAACCAGCAACCACCAAGTGTGCACTATTTAAAATAAAATAAATAAAACTAACATGTAAACAGTAGCATGTATCACGGCCCCACTGCGATACATCATGTCACTTCTTTCAGTGTAAATTAAAGGAGGTATCGTATTGTAAGGAGGAATCGTATCTTTAAACAGCGCTTCTTGGTGTCCAGACTGTTTTGGTTGAGCTGGGCCATTTTTACCACACGCCCTTTGACCTACTTCAGTGTCAGGACACTTCAGTTCAGTGGGCCAAATACTGGTGCAGGACTTACTTTTAAATGGCATTGTTTGTAAAAGCATCAGTGCTTTACGCTGACGCCATGTCACATGGACTAGTCCGTACTTCCTTCATAATACATTTCTTGTGTCATTTCCCCTCTCAACGTCTTAAATCTGCCACTTCTCTTAAGCTGAGGGCACGTCAACTGTGTGTGGGGGTTGCTTAAGGAACTAGAGGCAAGGCACAAAATCCCATACTCCCCCACTGAAGCAGTATTCGTTGATGCATAACAACGAATTGCCACCTGTATCAAATAGTAACCTGAATAACCTTGAACATTATATCAGTTGTAACTTGTATGTTGATATTGTGGCCTTGCTCGCATCATAATACTGTTAATGTTATCAGATCACGTGATGATCCACTTAATCCCCTCATAGAGACAGACTGAAACTCGCTAAACCAGTAGTGAGCACAACAAAGAGGTACACCCCTGAAGGACTTAATGACTACAGGCCAGTGGCACTGACGTCTGTGGTCATGAAGTCTTTTGAGCGCTTGGTCCTGCCACACCTCAAGGACATCACCGCCTCCGTCATGGACCCGCTGCAGTTTGCCTACAGAGCCAACAGGTCTGTGGACGACGCAGTCAATCTGGCTCTCCACTTCATCCTGGAGCATCTGGACTCACCAGGAACCTACGCCAGGATCCTGTTCGTGGACTTCAGCTCTGCCTTCAACACCATCCTCCCTGGACTGCAACGAGACAAGCTCTACCAGCTCAGCGTGCCCGACTCCCTCTGCAGGTGGATCACTGACTTCCTGACGGACCGGAGACAGCACGTGCAGCTGGGGAAGATGTCTCGGACACTCTGGACTACAAACACTGGAACTCCTCAGGGCTGTGTACTTTCTCCCCGGCTCTTCTCCCTGTACACACATTGCTGCACCTCAAGTTACCAGTCCGTTAAACTGATCAAGTTTGCGGACGACACCACCCTCATCGGGCTCATCTCGGACGGAGATGAGTCCGCCTACAGGAGAGAGGTGGACCGGCTGGCGTCCTGGTGCAGCCACAACAACCTGGAGCTGAACGCCCAGAAGACAGTAGAGATGATTGTGGATTTCAGGAAAGACGCAGTCCCCCCTCGCCCTGACAGACTCTCCCATCTCCATCAGACTCCTTCCGTTTCCTGGGTACCACCATCACCCAGGACCTCAAATGGGAGCCGACCATCAGCTCCCTCATCAAGAAGGCCCTGCAGAGGATGATCTTCCTGCAGCAGCTGAGGAAACTTAAGCTGCCGACCAAGATGCTGGTGCAGTTCTACACGGCCATCATCGAGTCCATCCTCACCTCCTCCATCACCTTGTGGTTCCCCGGCGCAACAGACCGGGACAAGCATCGACTGCAGCGCATTGTGCGTGCTGCTGAGAAGGTAATTGGCTGTGCGCTCCCATCTCTCCAGGACCTGTTCACCTCCAGGACCCGGAGGCGTGTGGGTCGGATCACAGCTGACCCTTCTCACCCTGGACACGGACTATTCACCCCTCTCCCACAGGCAGGAGGCTACGGTCTATCCAGACCCATAAATCCTGCCACTTGAACAGTTTTTTCCCCTCCGCCATCAGACTCATGAACAAAAAACAAGTCTCTGTAGCTTAGTTACAGACTCATGGATGTAATCTGCACTTGCACTGTGTGGTGTGTCCACACTTAGACCCGCTGCTATCACTTTATCACTTAATCACTTTATATCACTTTATACACTTACACATCTGTAAATACAATCCCGCTGTTGTTCAATGTCAAATTGTTGTTGTCTTACCATATGTCACTTTTATTTTATCATGAATATTTTTTATGCATGCCCCGATAGCCTTATAAAGTTTGTAGCTTATTTTTATCTTAACTCTGTGTGGTGCACGTTTGCACTGAGAAAAATTCCTAGTTTGTGAACCTGTTCTCAAACCATGGCAATAAAACCTATTTTGATTGGAGTATGTTTTGGTTGACTATAATTTTATTTTCTACACGCTATGGTGAGTTTGTAATTTAATCAATGGGACGTTGGCTGATATGCAAGTTAAAATCACTGCTTAAAAAGCCTAAAATACAGTTGGATGCTTGTCATTTAGTATTTCACTGATCTGTTTTTTCGCAACACCAAATATGTTAGAAGGTTGCATCGGTTTTTATTACAATGTAAATAATGTTTTAATCAATACTTTCTTCTGCGCTAGGTCCAAACGGTTCAAGATGCGGAAAAAGAATCGCAACCAGCGCACGTCGGTGCTGAAGCGTGAGCCCTCCCCCATCAAGCCCTCTCCCAATCGGGAGACGCTCACCTACGCCCAAGCCCAGCGCATGGTCGAGCTGGAGGTGGATGGTCGCGTTCACCGGATCAGTATCTACGACAAGCTGGATGTGATCTCTGATGACGACCCCACGGCGCAGGAGATCATGGAGTGCAACAGCAACAAGGAAAACCATGAGAAACCTCAACAAGTCTTGGTGCGCTCAGTCCGCCTCAAAAACAGCCAGCAGAAGAAGAACGCAGCGCTGATGGCTTCACAGGCTACCACACACAGCAACAACAATGGTTTACTGGAGCCTAAGTTCAGGACAGTAGAGTATAACCTCCCCGTGGTGCCCAAGAGACCTCCTGTGTATTATAAATTCACAGAAATGACTGAAGAGGAGCTTGACGAGGAGGTGGAGTATGACATGGACGAGGAGGACTACGCCTGGCTGGACCTTTTGAATGAGAAACGGAAAAGCGAAGGCATCAGTCAGGTGTCGCACAACCTGTTTGAGTTTCTCATGGACCGCTTTGAGAAGGAGTCCCACATGGCCACACAGGGGCTGAGCGATCACCAGTCTCTCGTGGACGAAGACGCGGTTTGCTGCATTTGCATGGACGGAGACGGGGCCGATAGCAACGTCATTCTTTTCTGCGATTCGTGTAACATAGCAGTGCACCAGGAGTGCTACGGCGTGCCCTACATCCCTGAAGGACAGTGGCTGTGTCGCCATTGCCTCCAATGCCCATCCCGTCCCGCCGAATGCGTCTTCTGTCCCAACCGAGGAGGCGCCCTGAAGAGGACAGACGACGACCGGTGGGGGCATGTAGCGTGTGCGATCTGGGTGCCAGAGGTTGGATTTTCAGATACAGTTTTTATTGAGCCTATCGATGGAGTGCGAAATATCCCGCCGGCGCGCTGGAGGCTTACATGTTATCTGTGCAAAGAGAAAGGTGTCGGGGCTTGTATTCAGTGTGATAAAATCAACTGTTACACCGCTTTCCATGTCAGCTGCGCACAGAAGGCAGGGTTGTCTATGAAAATAGAGCCCATGAAAGAAGTATCGCCATCGGGGACTACCACTTTGTCTGTGAAGAAGACTGCTTATTGCTGCGCCCATACGCCGGACGGGTGTGATAGGAGGCCGCTGAACATCTACGAGGAACAGCACAGGAAGAATGGCCTGTGTCAAAAGAGGAGTGAAAAGAGAGGGAAGGCCCGGTCGAAAGCGTGGCACAGGAAGAAGACCAAGAAAGTGGAGCCTGAGCCAGAAGCAGTACCAGAGACACCAGCCAACAACAGACCGAGCATCACCGCTTCGAGGTAGGCAACAGAGTATTATATTTACATTGTTTTGGAGGGGGAAAATAATGATGTATTTTTATTTTTTTATATTAATTGTGATAGTAAATGTTTCTACTGTAGTGTCAGACCACAATGCATTTTGATAAGTCTGGCCTTTATAACACCAGAATCATAAGCTTTTCAGTGCATGTTTGTAGAGTAAATTACGTTTTAGTTTATAAAAAGTGCTAATGGAGACAGTCATGTGCTAATAGTTGTTTTCACACGACTGAATAATTTCAGCCTAAAGTTGCAGTTTACACGAGGTCGAACTAGGCAAAGCAGCCTTAAATGAACCACTAAAAACATTGAAGCAAGTTTTTAGTTCCACTTTTGACAGGTAATTTAAACCAGGAGTTCCCGAAGTGGGGGTCGCGAGAAACTGAGGTGGGGGTCGTGAGATGTTTTCAATATCTTTTTGTAATTCATAACAATGAATTTGATGTATTTTTGATTCAAAGCAGTAGGCTCAAAACAAACAGATTTTGAATGTTGTGCACCTGAATTTATTATAAATACTAATTATATTTTACAATGGGGTGTCCCAAGTTGTTGTTCTGGTGATTTTGGGGGTTGCAGCCTGAAAAGTTTGGGAACCCCTGATCTACCAGTAAAAGATTTGCACTGAAATGTTTACTGACTTCAGTTGTGTACTTCTATGCGAGTCATTTTTGACTGAAAGCATTTCTTCTATTGCCATAGTTTTCCATTGCCATAGTTTTCACCTGGGATCACAGGATTCAGTTGTATTGTAGTATTCATCAGCCAAAAAAATTCTGAACTTATTTAATGAAATTGTTGCGTCTCATAAGAATGACTTTATTTGGTTTGCATCTGTCAATTAAACACAAAGTAAGTGTACTAGTTCAAATATTTGCATTTATCTTTGCAGTTTGGACACCATCCTGAACCAGGTGTCGGTGCAGAGGAAGCGGCCGTTTGTGGAGCGGGTGCTGAGTTACTGGGTGCTAAAACGACAGTCGAGAAACAATGTGCCTCTGATCCGGCGGCTGCAGGCCAACCCTCAGCCTCCCAAATCCAAGCAGATGGTTTGTGATTTTACAATGCTGTTTACATAGGCCTCTAGCAAAAGTGGCTGAGGAAAAGTTTATTTCTCAATTGTAGGATCACCGTGTGGAGGCAAACAAAGCCCTTAAAGAGCAGCTAAAAGAATGGCACCGCCTTCGCCACGACCTCGAGAGAGCCAGGTTATTATTAGAGCTCATCAGGAAGAGGGAGAAACTCAAGAGAGAAGAGGTACCGGAGCCGTCTCAATCTACTTTTGCCAAATGTCTAATTTTAGAAACGAAACGTGTATTAAAAAGGCGTTCTTCTTGTTTGTTTTCAGATGAGGTTGCAACAGTCCGTTCTGGAGATGCAGTTGACTCCGTTCAGCATTCTGCTGAGAGCGGTTCTCCAGCAGCTCCAGGAAAAGGACAACTATAATATTTTCGCTCAACCTGTCGACGTCCTGGAGGTACTGCCTTTTTATTATATACTAGACCATTTAAAATTCATTTTTGGCAGAAAGGACTTGCATGATGCATTAATCAAGTTTTGAAGTTAAATGTATATGTATGAAAAGCAGATCAAAGTAACTGCCCTATAGCTTCTGAGCACACAAAACAGCCAGACTCTGATGGCACAGAGAAGCAGTTAAAAGTAGTTAAAAAAATAAAAAACAGGCTAAAACGGCACAATGCGATTTGGTTTCTTAAGGAGACAGACTGAAAATGCAGAATGCCTCAAACATGCATAAATGTAACAAAACGCTACTTTATGCGTCTTTGTTTGCTTGCTTATTAAAAAAGGTGTACATGTATTATTTTTGCTGTGTCTGTTTCTAAGTTATTCTTTGAAAAAAATTATCCACTTTCAGAATAAATTCAAGTTTAAGGAATTTCTTCTAGTCACACCAGTAAAGCAAGTCCTCAAGCAGGTAACACCCTGCTTCAGGGTGTTGCCAATTACTTAGAATGAAAAAAAAGTGTAGCTCTGATTAGTACAAGGGATGGAAATCAGACCATGGCTAAAATCGAGTGCCCTTGTGGTCCGCGTACGCCTGGTTGGGAAACACTGGATTAAATCACTGCAGTAACACACCATCCCCTTTTAGACACATGACTCAGAGTTTCTATTAATACCATTGTCAGAAACATACTACATTGTGTTTTTCTTTTTGAATACAGCCTGTGTGTGTGTTAAATTACTCTCTTGTCCTTCCAGGTTACGGATTACATGGATGTTATTACGAACCCTATGGACTTCTCCACGATGAGAAAGCGCATCGATGATCACTGCTACAGAAACCTGGACGAGTTTGAGTCCGACTTCAACCTCATCATCGCCAACTGTCTGACCTACAACGCCAAGGACAACTTCTTTTACAAAGCGGGCCTTCGGATGCAGGACCACGGAGGGGCCATCCTGAGAAGAGCAAGCAGAGAGGTAGAGCGCATTGGCTTTGACTTCCCCAGTGGGATCCACCTGCCAGAGGCTCCTAAGCAGGAGGAGACGGGCCCTTTTACGTGGGACGAGGGTATGTACACTTCTGTTTCTGTCAAATTAATGTTGGCCCTCAGCCCACCGGTGAAGTATTTACATTATCGTTGTCTCTATATTGTTCTTGTTCAGTGGACAAGCTGTTGACCCCGCCTATCGCCAGCGCACCCCTCTGGAGGAGCAGCTGAAGGAGCTTTTGCAGAAACTGGACCTCAGTAGAGCCATGAAGCAGAGCCCATCCCGCAGCAAACGGCTCAAGTTACTGAAGAAGACCATCACCGAGGTCCGCAGCGTCATTGGCCTCCAGAAGCCCCTCTCCCAGCCTGTCCCCACATCCCACGACCCCGCCCCGACACCGGCTGAGCTCAAACCACTACCCGACCTCCCCACTGCAGAGCAAGAGTTCCAGCTACTGCCTGCGCCGCCTTCTCCACCCACAGACACTCCCCCCAGCCCCTCCCCCGCTGTCGCCCTCACTGAACCAGACGTAGACGGGACGCCCATGGAGCTGGACGCATCTACCTCACCGCCGCGGGACACGCCCAACGGACACCTCCCCGACGAGCTGCTGCCGGACCTGCAGCCCGACCTCTCGCCCCGTGGGAATAGACGGACTAACATCCTGTTCAGAAAGTCCAAAAGTGTCAGTCCCCATAAGCCCAGCCCAACGGAGGAGTCCAGTGCACCGCTGGCCAAGACCTTCCTCTCTGTAGTGATTCCTCGCCTCGAGACGCTGCTGTTACCCAAGAAACGAACCCGCAGCAGCAGTGTCGACGCACATGACGAGGTGCCCCGGAAACGCGCCAGTGCAGGTACACGGACAATTATGAAATATTAGATTGAAAATGCTTTGTACCGTTATGCGCAATCTAGGGCTGTGCGCAATATACAGTATCGTATCGGCAATATATTGTTACTGAGTACGTGACTATACGTGTGTATCGTATTGAGGCAATTGTATCGTGAAATGCAGATCTGTTTGTCTAACCATAGTCTTTATTCAGAACCTATCACAACATGCACTCTAACTACTCCAATAAAAAGGCTTAAACTGCACACTGAGCTTTTTCAGCATAATAATAACCTCCATTTTGTGCACCTATCCTTTTTTCTTTCTTTCAAATTTGGAATAAATGTATTATTATGGCCACTTGAATCGTCATGCGTATCGTGAACTCTATCGGGTACATATTGTATCAAGTCACTAGTCAAAGGTGGGCATAGTGGGATTTAGTAATTGTGATTCATCATGTATTTATGCAAGCTACATATAAGCCACCTGTATACACAATAGGTTTCAATTGTTTCCTGTTGATGTTTCAGGGCTTACAAACGGTTTTGTGATGGAGGAGGAGGATGAGACCTCGCTGCCCTCACGGCCGCTGGAGCCGCGGCGACGCTGTGCCTCAGAGTCCAGTCTTTCCTCAAGCGAAGTCCTCTGCGGCACCAGGTCTGAACAACAGCACCTGCCATTCATCATTCTACAATTTTTATTCATCATTTTAAAATTATTTCTTGAATTTCAGCACCACCTCAGTGTCTAAAAGTGGGAAGGGTCGGCCGGCAGCTCGGAGAAGCACTGTGGATGATAAAAGTTCAGTTATAAGCTGTGTGGAAAATGGAGAGTTCACCAACTCTGCAAAAGTATCCACAGGTAAAACATGCAGCACCTGAACCAGGGTCAGCCCAGTTTAAGTGCATGAATCGGCATGGCACGCTTTCACCAAACCTCTGCAAAAAGCCCCAAACTAACACCGTATGTACTGTATGTGCACACGTCCCGTTCCCCATTGACACCTAAAGCTGTGAAACAGGAGCATAATGAAAACATATTTATCAATATATAAACTCTGACATAATGTAATAGTTGTTACATAAACACTGCAGGCTCTGTATGGCTGACTTTGCAGAACCATTAAAAAAACCTGTCCAGAACAGTGTTTATCCAATTCTAAAAGCGCCTTTTGTTTCAATGGTTTTATGACTTCATGACAGCTCTAGGCGTTCTGTTGTTTCTGTATGTCTATTTTTGTGCATATGTTTTTGTAAACAAATTGACTTTTTTACAGAATATATGCGTCTGGACGATCAGACAATCTTGACTAAATAAGCCCAATGACAACATGTGAAAATGAGCCAAATATTTAACTGTGTGTTTGTTCTGTCTGTTGCTATTACGTGATTAACCGACTAAAGTTGCGTTTCCATAAGTTAATTAAATAAGCATTTTGAAAAATCTCATGAAATTCCTTGTAATAAAAAGTACAATTTGCACAGTTTGAGAGTCTGATCATATGATGTAATAGAGATGATGAATTCCACTGCAGTCTGACTTTTTGCTTCTTCTGTAAAAACTGTTCTGTGAGGCACCAATGTGTCATCTCAGCCGTTAGACCTCTGAACCACTTGTCTTTTGCATCTTTATGCTCCTTACGCTTTCACAATGGGACAGTATTTAATGATGACATCAGTGAGGCCGAATGAATCATATTGAAACGGTTCTAAAGCTCGTCACTTGTCATGACCGCCCAAAAAATACACCGTTATCTATACAAGCATATTTTACCCAGTGCAATAATGCTCACTGACATTACACTGATTGTACCTAGCCTTTGAAATATCATTTAAACTCCGCTGTTGAAAGTTTTTGAAACCTATTACAACTTACAACAGCTTCCAATTTTTTATCACACTTTGCTTTTTCATAGCTGTTCAAACGTAGTTTATGGAAACTCAACTTGGCAGTGTGGCTTTCCCTGTTGTGCGTCTTGTGTTTAACCTGCTGTTGTTGTCCCTGTAGCTGTGTGGAAGCCTTCAGACTCCGCTGCATTTGCGCTGGAGCCTCTTAAACTAGTTTGGGCTAAGTGTAGTGGATATCCATCCTTCCCTGCGCTGGTGAGTGGTCGGTCCTGGTCTGCCTCGTCTTGTGGTAGTGCCTCCGGCGGAGCTTCAGCTGCTTCTGCTGCATGAGGAGCCAGTGCATGCCTGTGTCTCTGTGCAGCCGCTGGGAGCTTGTGCCCTGTCGCCATGGAGACGCCAGTGTCCATGTACTGTAATGGCCCTGTTTATGTGCTCCCCAGATCATGGAGCCGCGGGTGCAGAGGACGGGCTGTCGGTTCCCCGGGCTGAACCTCCCCCGGCCGCCGCGGGACGTGCTCAGACTCGGAGAGCGGATGCAGTTCAAGTCCGAAGAGAAACTATTCCTCGTCCACTTCTTCGACAGCAGACGCAGCTGGTGAGTTCCGCACCATGTGATTTATATTTACAAGACGCTGCGCCACTTGAAAGCGAAGACTCCACTTCCTGCATTGTAAACTACTCTGTGAGAGACTGATCTTAAATCATCTTTACTTCAAACTTTGCGCTGAGGTTCTACAGTTAATTCCTCCAATCTTTTCCTACGGGACAAATGTATATATAATCTATAGCCGTCTCCTCTGTCATCAGGCAATGGCTTCCTAGATCCAAGATGGCGCCCTTCGGGATCCACCCGTCACTGGACCGCCTGAAGCTGGTGGAGTCGTGCTCCGCGTTCCACAGAAAGGCCGTGCGGCTCGCCTTCGACCGGGCCATGGACCACTTGAGTCGTGTGTGTGGCAATCCGAAACCGAGCAACAAATAAACCAGCTCTCACAGACTGACACTTCCCTCTTTCCCTCCCAAAATATCCACACCTTTAATTCCACTGTTTTTTATTCAATCATTTTACCCTTGTGTTTTATTTGTTTGTTTTTTTCTTTACGGAAACGCCGCCGACACGCACAAACTCGCCTGTCATGTTTACCATGTACCTGTCAACTGGAGCTGGGTTGCTTTTATTATCTTCTTTTTTTCCTCCTTCTTCTTCTTCTTCCCCTCTTCACGGTTTTACTCGTGTCACATCTGATTTTTTTTTTTTTTTTTTCAAACACTGTAGCTTATCGACCCCTTGTCCCACGAGCTATGCAACGACTCGGTTAGCGGGTGAAAGTTAAAAACTTTTTTTTTTTTTTAAATCCAACCGGGCTGTGAGTGACTGAAATCTGTTGAATGTGTCGGGGAGGGGAGGGGGGGACCTCTGACCTCTTCTTAAACGTGCTGCAAAGACTGCTGCAACAATCCCACTGCCATTTCCACATCCCATTTAGTCCAAGTAGCAGCGTCCTGTACATATTATAGGCCTGACACTAATTTATTCTTCCTTAGTTTGTTTTCCTCTACTCTTTGTTTTTTTTTTTTTATTGTTTATTTGGGTAGTTCATCGTATAGATGTATTTATACAACGAACGGGAGGCGTGGCTGCTTACTAGGGCTGGGATGATGCGCTTTTGTCACGATAAATATGTATCACGATACATAGAGGTGATTCGATATTAGGGCTGCTCTACATGAAAAAAATTGTGATGTTTGATAACTGTTGAATATCGTGTTGACGATATTATTGCAATTTTCTATTTTTTTTTTTTTTACTAAACCATTTTATCACAGTACCTTTTTTTCATCTTTGTAGGTAAATTGAAAAAAAATCATGTCTAAAATTTATGTTTCTGTGCGTTGTCACGACATGTTTTATCACCTAGAATTGCGATAACAATAATTGTTTAATATTAAGTAATGCAATACTTAACACTGATTAAATTGATGGACAAAAACACAAACTGCATTTTCAAATGTAAAAAAAAACAAAAAACTGTTATCCTGGAATTTGGCGAAATATTTTTTTAAATGCAAATTCAATGGCAGAGCTCTTGACCATTTTCGGCTCTTCTAGAATAAAAAGCAGCGCTTCTGCCTCATCAGCAACAACAATACTGGTGTCATGACAAAGTTTCACATTATCCCAGCCCTATTGCTTAAGTTGGTGCTATCTCTGCGGAGAGACAAAAACTAAAGCCTCGATTATACCAGGCCTTACGGTACGGTTCAGTCCGGTTTAAATAAAATAAAAAAACGTTGTCCTCAAATGGTCCTGGGGGCTTTCACTGTGAGCGACAGAGTCCGATTCATGTTTGTGTCGTCTTTTTTAAGTAAATCATAAAGTAATGAATTTTTGTTGTGGATGTGTCGATTCAACTTATATAATGCGCTGTATGGACCCTTTGCTGCAATAAATTGTACATAGAAGACGGTTAAGTGACTTAAAAGTGTGTGGACATTGGGGTTTTATGAGATCAACGTACTCCACTCCTGAGCTACGTGTAAATGTTATATAGAGGTATATTTGAGGAAGAAGCATTTTGTGACTGTTAATTTAAAAAAAGAAAAGAAAAAAGATGAGCCTTAAAAAAAGATGCCATTTTACGTGTGTTACCTATTATAACTATATTGTATTTTTCTAGTAAATTTATGTTTTTGTTTCGTGAGCAAGCGGCAGTGTTCAGCTCCATGACTGTCCTGTCTCTGATTCCGTACTGCAGGCTTTGTAAGGGGTGCCATAGTGTTGAGGACACCTGCCTCTTTCTGTTTTCATAACAGCGATGCTAACATTGTACCAAACTGAACCGTACCGTAGCATTTGGTTTAAACCTTGGCCTAAACTAACCTGCATACTGTTTTTTATCCACCTCTTTTGTACCATTTTGTAACTTATTGGCTAAAAGTTCTCTTTGGCATTAATTTGTTTTGTTTTTTGGTGTGAACGCATATTTTTAATTTTTTTTTTTTTTTACTGAATGTTTTTACGATGACATCACTCATGCATTCATTTATTATTATTCTGTTTTTTTTTGTTTGTACATATTTATATAAAGTCTATATAGAAGTTTCTAAAATGCCTGAAGTGCATAATTCATTCGAAACCAAAAAAAATCATCTGCCCACAAGTTTTCCACTAATGTGTGTTTTTATTTTACTTAATTTTTTTTTTAAGTGTTCAGCCTTTTTTTCTTTGTGAGTGTTTAGCGTGCTGTGATGAGTTAAAGTGTCTTCTGTTAAAACTTTTTTATTTTTTTTTACTTTTTTTACTCATAAACGACGGATAGGAGAGCTTGTGCCTGAACTAATTTATTGTAAAACAGAAATCGTTTATGCATCACTTTATAGTATTGTAAAAGGAAAAGTAACTACGGGCACAGACTGCAGGGGGCGCGCTTGTTGAGGCTGCCCACTGTCTTCCCTCCATTGTTTTTTATTTGATTTTTATTGATTTTTTTTTTTTTTTTTTTTTTTTTTTACATTTTATTTGTTTCATATGGATAGCATTAATCTGAGCGGTGCGGTGGTAGTGTTTGGTGTTTCTTTGATGGGTAGTGTCTGAGTGACATCGTGTGTAAATACATTTGGTACTTTAGCTGATTCTCTGGGAAAAAGACCACAGTATAGCCAACAGACGCTGGGATTTTTATACTAAAACACTGAGAAATTAAACTATGTTATTGAATCACCAAGGCTTGTAATGTTTTTTTGTTTGATTTTTTAGTTCCCTGAGGAATCTGTTCATAACACTACATCCAACCTGAACGTGTGTGATGTTTAGTGTGTTAGCCTACATTTGAATTAAGTGTACCACACGTGGGTACTCATTGTACAATTTGATACTTTAATCTTAAGTACATTTCATGTGTGCTTTAGTAATGCCTCAAATTGGGTGTTTTCCAGTATTGACATGGTTTGCTCAGTTTAGGCATTTGTCCATGTAGTTACAGAATACGAGGCTGTCACCACTGGGGAGTCTTTTATGCAAATTAGGAATCATTACTGGTCATGGGTGTGAATAAGGATAGCCACTAGAGGGAGCCATGTTTCCACTGTGTAAATGTATCATTTCAAAACAAGGGTTCCTATTTGCTGAAGATCATTTCAATATTATTTATTGTTCATGTGAGGGGAGTGGGACAGATGCCCTTAATATAGATCGTCTTCTAGCAATCTGAAGCTGGTATTGGTGTTTTAGCCAAGGGTAATCTGCAAGACTAATCCTTTGAAGGGCTTTTAACAGTTCGAAATGGCAATTAAATTAAATAGGCTATAATAAAATAACAGCTGTAGGCCTGTAGGAGCCTACCGTAATATGTCAAAAGGCAAAGTAACAAATTATAGCCTAACATACTCACTTCCGCGCCTTAATATTTACTTTATTACACACTCCCATCCATGACAACCACTCCACCACAGCTGACAAGTTTGAAAATAACAGTACCCACTCTCACACACTTAAAGTGCATATGACAGATTTTAATGCTCTTGAAAATATGACTTATTTAGATGGATTACATCAGTTGCATAGTTATCATTTTTTCAGTGAAGCAGCAATTTTAATGAAGAAATGTTTGGCAGAAAAGTTATTTTCATTTGAATTTTTAAGCTGCTAACAGGAAGTGACATAAAAGAAGGTAACATTCCATAGCAGTTTGACGTATGCTGCATCCGAAACCATCAAATTGTAGCCTCTAAGTACTAACACTAGCAACTAATCCTTAACCTTTCATGGGGTCAACTGTTAGATCTCTATGCAGTTAGTGAACTAGAGCTTCAACAGCATTTGCCCAATTCGACCATCCTTGGGGAAGGGGAAGTGACATCACCAACAGCTGTTCTTCTTCTTTAAAGTTCAGTGCAGGCCAAACAAAAGCGCATACCGCCACCTACTGTATATTGTCCAACAACAAAATAGTGTCAAATAAAGACATTTAAGGTGAAAAAAAGAGAAACATCCAAATGATCCTTCGCATTTCCCTTTATTTGATCTCAACAGCAGTTTCATAAAGCTACAGTATGCAAATTAGCCATGCGGCTTAAGTTTCTACTAAATGAAAGCAAAAGCACAAACTGCCTTCAGTCCATTTACTGAGGCGGCTCTTTAAAACCATGTGACTGTGCTATGGTGACTCTAACATGTATTTCGTCACTTTTATAAAGTTTGGCTTGTGCAGAATCTTGAAATTATTTTATTATTAAATGTGCACCTGTCAATCAACAGTGGTTGCGCATGAATCACTCAAGGGTGGGGGCGAGGGGGTGGGGAGATTGGCGCAGTGGCTTAATGGGATGGCACATGGCTCCTAATCGCCAGTAAGTTAGCATCAGAGGTCCCTATGCTAAAGTGGCTATGATAGTTAGCATACAGGCCACTTTCCCTAACTCCTTCCTAACTGAAAGCCCAATTCGGACGCATCTTATCATGGAGGACGCTGACGCACATCCGGTTTGGCGTAAGACCTCTTACCAATTTACTGGTTTCGGATGGAGCATCACTCATTTCCCATTGACTTAACATGGTTGCACGGCAACAGTTTAAAATTGTTTCCCTTCTTCGATGTCACTTCCTGTCGGTGTCCAATAAGGAAGTGAAAACATAAACACCACACAAATGCTCAAACTAAAGAAAACTGGGTATAATCTTTAGCACAATCCTAAATATAATCGTGTTAACTGTGTTTTAGCAAAATATGCACTATGTCATATGCACTTTAAGGGTTCACTGATTAGCCAGTTAATTACATTTAAACCTATATTAAAAATAGTGTCCCACATTGTTTAAAAAAAGACATATTTACTTTAAACAATGTTTACCACAAACCTTGGTCTGATCTGATTTCCCAGTCCACCATCAGTGTGGCTTTACAGTCCAATTAAGGGCAGTATTTAGGGTGTCCTGATCTCAGCCACGCTCCCTCTGAATCTCAAGAGGTAACATGTCTTTGAAGTGTGGGGTAATTGGGCTCATAATTAACCGTGTCCAGATCATAAATAAACACAGCACACATTGCTACAATTTGTTTTTCCTTTTGACCATTGTTGCCTTTGACTAAACGATGAGGCAACTAAATACAGATCAGGCTTACTCAAACTCCGGACTGCGGACCTCGAGGTAAGGCCTTTTTATTTATGTCTATGAGTTATTTGGTCTATTTGGGACTCAGGAGTCGGACCGCGGTGGCGCCTCTGCGCTGTGAATATTATTGCCATTTATTCCTATAAGAGCTATTTCAGCTTTGGCCTGTAGGGGTAGCGTCGTTAAAAGAGGTGGACAGTTTCCTGAATGGCGATAGGCGTGTTTAAGATGAGCCAGGTGGGCTCAGGCGCTGCCGTAATAGACACACACTGCCTGATGCTCCTGCGAGAGCAAGGAGAGTCCACCTGGCTCATCTTAAACACACCTATTGCCCATTACAGGGCGGGCTTTAATACATTAAAATTATAATTTGTTCGTTAAAATGCTGTCTATGATTGCATGGTTACATTTACAAATGCACTTTGCATTGTTACTATTTACAGTTTTCTGTAATGAGCAAAATCATATCTTTTTTGGCCCTTTGACTTTTGTGAATTTATATTTTGGGCTTTTTAATTTAAAGTCTGAGAACCCCTGCTATAGATGAATGAATACGTGGTCAACCAAAAAGGGTGACTATTGGTCTATAATGTTGCTTGACATCAGTAACATTTTGGCAAATGCAGAAAGGACTATGTTGAGCTGTTTGGGTCTCTTTGATTGAAAAGCAATAATCAATCTCAAACTATTCTTTTTACGCCCTTATATTCATTCTTCTTATCGGCTGACAACAAATATCTAGAGGTTTAGCCATAGTTTTAGACTTTATCAATGGCTTTTCATTTTGCTAGTCCTCAACATTTGTTGGGAGGGTGGGAAGAAAATGCACGTAACCTCTATTTTTTAATAGAAAACACTTTACAAATTAAGTTTTGTTTGTTTGGATTATATTCCTGAATCAATTTAGAAACAGCACCCACATTTTAGCAGACTACCACCAGCCCTTCATCCATATTTTGTTCCCCTCAGGACGTCCCGCTCATTGAGACCTGCTCCAGTCTGCGCACTGATTCTGTTTTGGGGTAAAGGACTTTGGTGACTCTGGGCAGCGCTGTAGGATTTGAGATTAATCTTGTGACAGTGAAAGAGCACAAAGTCTCATCTGAAGAGGATCACAGTTAATAAGCATCAACAGCTTCCTTCCTCTGTCCTCTGTCCTCTCCGGCCCCGGGACAGACATGCTGTTTTGGAGGTGAATCTGGGTAAAAGGACAAACTGCATGAAGGATGTTAGTGCTCATGGCTGTCTGGTTATCACCAAAAAGCACCAATCGTAAGCCCTTTATCCTGGATAAGACAATAAATACCTGGAGTATGACCATATATTAGATATAGTGTCTTCTAGCAGCTCTTACACAGAAGGTGCAGGTTGTCAGAAAATGTGTTCAAAATGTAGTATTTACCATGTAAAAAAATAAGGACACAGGTATGTGACAAACGTTGTATTTTTAACCATCATTTATTTCTTAAAAATCTAGTAAGACCCAGGACACGCTGGTGGGACTATGTCTCCGAGCTGGCCTGGTGTCGCCTTGGGGTCCCCCCAGAACAGCTGGAGGAGGTGTGCGTGGATCGGGAAGTCTGGGCATCTCTGCTGAGACTGCTGCCTCCGTGACCCGGGCCCGGATAAAACGGAAGAAAATGGATGGATGGAAAAATCTAGTAATATCATCTTTACCAGCTCTCGTAGAGCACTGCTCCCAGAGAACAAGCACTAGGGCTTTATATAGTCAAAACTAGCACCCCCAGCACACGGACGAAGACCAACTAAAACACAAAAACCTGGATCAGAATAAAAATGAAACTGAAAGTGAAAACTTTATGAAAGAATATAACATTTAAAGCATCCAGTGTACCATTTCAACCAATATGTTGCCATCCCATTTTTTTGCACTCTGCTTTTTGCACAAGTGCTGAAGCGCTTTTTATTATTCATGTTTGGTAAAGGTTCACTGTATATAACAATATTTATTCATCTTTTGCAAATGTCATACACTGCCGTTTTTATGTGTTGAACTGGAAGCACTGTGTCACGTGACTTGCCCGGATTAGTTTAAAAAGCCAGGCCCATAGCCTCTCTCATAGGAAGAGCTGTGGCGCAGTAGTCGGCCGTGGCCGAAGCCTTTGTACACCTGTGGGACGTGTAAGTTTTGTTTTATCTGTTTCTGTATACTGGTCCTTTTAAAACTTAATCCTAAAACCTTTTTTTTTTACTGTTTGTTCACAGGGGACCTATGTTTACCCCGTAAATGTTTGAGCTCAAAATAAACTTAAGAAAACGACATGTGAGTGCCCTGGTCATTTCGAGGGGGCAACAAATACATGTGCCGTGTAGAGAAAAACACTTCACATAGCCAACTTATTTTAAACTATTTACATCCATATAGCAGGTAGCGACAATCTCCGAGCTGTCTCCTCTTTTTTTATCAGAGAAGTGATGGTTTCTGTCCCGCACATAAATGCTTTTGTAACCCGCACCCCCTGAACTGCTTTTATCCCGGGACAGTGAGGTCAAGGGGCATCTGATGGAGGGTTTCAGTCCATCACCTCTGTATTATCAGCAGCCAAACCCTGAGAGATCAGGGCAGGCGGCAGAGCAAGACATATCTATTAGAGTCATGAGAGGGGACTGCTAAATGTCAGTGGATTTGGAGTGGAGCTGTCTGTCTTTGCAGGGGCTGTATTATGGTCAATCTGTATTAGCGTGGACATCACTGATACTCGCTTTGATATTGAAATGAGGTTACTGAGAACATATTGCTCTTTATCTTTCCTATCGGGACGTTTGAGTTGCTTCTGCTCGGGGGGGAAAAGGCATTCACTGTTTGGAAAATTCTAGACTCTGAACATTGTGTGAATATTTGGTGTTAGATTCTTATTGTATGTTTTTGAGAACCTTTCTCTACAATAAGTCAGTTTAGATACATATATTTTGTGCAATTACCACCAAGTAATGATTCTTTCACTGATTCTGTCTGGTATTGAAAGTATGGAAACTTTTCTTTGGATATCTTCTTGGATATTCTCAAAATCCAAAACCACACCAGTGCACGCGGCCTTCTTCAGTGCGTTGCCATTATTTCAACCCTTGCACCACTTTGAAACCCTTCCCCATTTGCCATGTGTTCAGATGAGTCTTTCAAACTAAACTTTTAAGGCCCAATACCAAGCTCCATTAGCGCTTCTGTCTGCTGCCTTCACTCCTCTTCACTCAGAGACAGAAAACAAAAACAACAACGCGGCTCACTCTTACCTCGGGCCAACACTCTTCTGAAACTTATCGACTTTTCTTATCCGATCTGCAGCAGAAATCTCCCCCATCAGGCTCGCGCTGACATTTAAACAACTAAACGCTGTCAGACAATCACACGCCAGCGCTACCAAATCCCCCTCGTCTCTATTTTGACAGGGTTCATTTTCTCCCTGTCACCACGGAGACCAGACAGTGAGGGATTATGGGATACCGAGAGACATAGTGAGATTGATGATGTCCCCCCCGCTCACCGGTGATGCAGCGGGAACTGTCACCATAGAGACAGAGTGTCCATCATTGCCGTGGAGACGAGCGGGCGGCTCAAGATCAGGTTCAAGCCTAAAAGTAAACAAGGTGTGGATTGGGGATGTTTTAGAAAAGATTTGTAGATTTTTATTGTCTACCAAGGTAGAAATTCTTTGAAATTTTAACTGATGTAACGTCTCATGGCAATAACAATTTTCCCCACTTTTTAGCCTTTTCCTGGCAGATAATAAACATATGTATCACACACAAATAAAGTCAAGCCAAAATCCAGTCCATATGGGTGTTTTTTCACAGCACTCGTTGCTAACGAGCATGAAGCTAACGTAGCTTCCTGGTTTGCATTGTCTGTTTTATAAGTACATATGGGCTATTGAACCACTCTCCGTGTCTCTGTATCTTTATGTAGTAAAGAAATATATTCGTAAGTCAGCATTTGTTAAAGTAATGGTGGAGAAATCAGAGAAAGTTTTGTTTTTTTTCCTCTTAGAATGTGATGATGTGAAAATGTATGAATGACAAAAATGATCATTAATATCAGTCACTGTGTCCATGATCTCTCTGGACAAGACCAAAAATGTCCTCAAAAGCAAAATAATTTTACTTCTATATATATTATAGGCCTTTAGAACACTGTGATGATATATTTCCACTAGTCCACTGATCCATTCTCGCAATTTTTTTTAATTGATTGACGTTATTTTGCCAAAACAACCTCACTAGACTGGAGTATAATAAACGATGGCAAAGTGTCTTGCCCAAGGGATTGAACTGAAAACAAATCACCAACCCTTCAGTTCAAGCCACACTTCACTTCAGAGCTGATATGAACTGATTGTGATTGTATGTGTACTGTATTCAGCAGCTGCTTCAGGTTCTAGAATGTGATGATGTCACCGGACCCAGCGGGGGCAGGAGCCAGTTTTTCCTATTAACTGCATTACACTTTTACAAGTCATAGCTCAAAAGAAAATGTATGAATTACAAAAATGATCATTATATCAGTCACTGGGTCCATGATCTCTCTGTTTAAGACCAAACATTTCCTCAAAAACAAAATAATGTTTTCCTCCATATAAGTATTGGCCTTTAGAATGCTGTGATGTCACCTGCAACCCAGCAATAATGTCTATAGAGAAGAGCCGCACAATTACATTTAAGTTATTTAATTTGGACCTCTGAGGCCACCGTCCTTCACGGCTTCTTTCTAATGCTGCCCCATTTAATAATAAGAGGAGAGTGTTTTGTCCTCGAGATGGCAGGGAGTTTGCCAATTCCTTCTTCTTCTCTAACTTTTTGAGAGGCCTTATACTTCTGAGTAGGGCTGGGTACCGTTAGAAGTTACCGGTATGGTAACAAAAAAGAAAATTAAAAGGTGCATTATATGTGTAGCAAGACCAGCGGTTTATGACATTTGTAAAATAATGTTAGAGCCAAAATAAACTAACATAAATATTGACAACGCCACCCGGAGAGAAGGCTCCGGACCTTAAGGCACGCAGTTTCGTTTATGATGACACAGGCAGAGTCCATACTTAGCAAAAATATAAGTTTTATTTACTATAGGCTATATTTTGTTTCAATATTTCATATAGTTCAATTTCAGTTTTTTATTTGTTGTTAAAAGTTAAATTTTCAGGTTCACATATTCAGACAATTCATAGAGTTACAATTACATTTGGCAGTAGTTTGTTAAAACCAAAGAAATAAAGACGGGTCTATGTGTGAACTATAACAGAACCACATAAAACAAGGTCAAAAGACAAGGTCTAGGGCAGCGCCGTCATCGCATCAGCGCGGCCAAGATCACCTGTAAATAATGAAGACTGTTAACACCTAGCCTTACTGTTGGTCAAGGTCAAGGTCAAGTTTATTTATAAAGCACATTTAAAACAACATTGCTGCCCAAAGTGCTGTACGCAAAAATACATATATATAAAATACACTATTTAAATATAAAGAATATAAGTAAAATAAAAATAAAGATGCAGAAAAGAAAATACAACACAAACAAATCCCAGCACAAAGTCCTGCTCAGTTTTGGTTAAAGGTCTTCGCAAACAAGTGGGTCTTCAACATAGACTTTAAAATGTCTAAAGACTGGGCTGCCCTAACATATAAGGGAAGACTGTTCCAAAGCGTCAGAGCCGTGACGGCAAAAGCCCGGTCTCCTCTGGTCAACATTTGTGACCTGGGTATGTCTAACAGAAATGTGTTAGCTGACCTCAATGATCTGATCGGAGTATGAACGGACAGAAGCTCAGAAAGGTATGGAGGAGCCATCCCATTCAAACACTTAAACACCAACAACAACATTTTAAACTGAATTCTGTTTTACAGGGAGCCAATGTAAAGAGGCCAACACAGGGGTTATATGTTCAGACTTTTTGGTTCCAGTGAGCAGACGCGCTACAGCGTTCTGTACCAACTGCAGGCCATGGATCGAGCTTTGGTCCAGCCCACAATACAACGAGTTACAATTATCCAAGCGGCATGTTATAAGGCATGAATCACACGCTCCAGATCTGTATGTGGTAAATACGGCTTAATTTTACTCAAAAGACACAGTTAGTAAAAACTTTACGACTGAGCCTATTTGCTTGTCCAACTTAAAAGATCCATCTAGGACCACGCCAAGGCTCCTGGCTGACTGGTGACAGCAGCCTTTTAGTGGGCCAAGAACAGAAGGATCGGACACATTTCCAAAAATGACAATTTCCGTTTTAGATTCATTAAGTTGGGATATAAACTGAAGCTCTGCCCCAAACGTACCATCGAACGCAGGGCATAACACACGGTGTGGGGCCATGACAGCGAGATGCACACCATCTCTGCACCTGGAGCATCTGGGGGCTACATCATGGAACCGTTACCATGACGCGGAGCTAAATTACAAAACCTCCAGTTAGGGCCAGTAAATAGTTACATTAAAGGCAGTAAAATCTAAAGCAAACGCTACCTGTCCTTCGGAGGAGCGAGGAACGCACTGACACACTGGCTGGACCAGGAAGTGAGTGACGTCAGAGAACGAAGGAGTGAATTCTTTGCGCTTATATACCCGCGGCGCCACCAGCTGGCAGCAGGAGATGCAACAGGCGCCATGCCAAGAAAAAAGTTTTCTTTGGATATTAAGTGTTGATGCTTGGTGGGTCCTGAGCACTAAAGAAAGTGCTTGATTGTAAATAAGTAAGTAAGTAAGTGCTTTATTTGTCATTGTACAACCGAACAACGAAATTTGGTTCAGGTGTTAGTCCTGAGCCGCTGCCACTGAGCGCGCCACTGAGCGCGATACCACTATGGGCCAACCTGACCAGTATGTTTTTGGAGCTTGGGGAAACCGTAGTATTGCCTTCAGTGCTCCTCTGATCCTCTGAAACGTTGCACCGCCTCCTGGGTTTGTCCCTGTTTCAGAGCGTGGTGTCCTGCACTGGTCAGCTCCTCCATTCCTCTTCCTCCTGTGCAGCTCACTCCGCTCCACAACAGTCTTTCACCATCTTCTCCTCATTTGTTCCTTCCTTGTTTCCTGTAGCGCCTCTTGTGAGGCCTCCACTGTGCTGCAGGTGTGGAGGATCTTGGTGCCTCTTCAGTGTTTCAGATGAAGAAAGCTGCTTTCTTCAAAACCATCATGGACTCTTTGCAGAAAAATCCACTGAACCTCACAAAACACTGCAAAGATGTACAAAAGTATCCAGTGAATGTGGAACACAGAAACTACAAATGCAGTTTGAAGTAAAAGGCAAAAAACACAGCTGTATCAAGAGAGAGGGAAGTTGCTGTTTGTTTACACGTCGCGCGCTTTAATAAATATTTTTTTAATGAAAAGAAATAATCTTGTATGGAATACTGTAAATAGACAATCATTCGCTGGGAAACAACCTCAAAATAGAGTCAAATAAACATTATTAAACAAGCAAAGATGAGGATTGAATGCGAATGTTGTGACAATGGCAGTTTAGGTTCTTCAGAGGAGAGGACAAGCTCTCAGGCATTCTGACTTAGAAGACAGAAGAAATTAAAAAGGCATAAGGGTAGGAGGGAGGGGCACGTAACCTGGAACACCGAGGAGACGCTGAAGAGAAACGTATACGTGAGGTGTGGTCCCGCTTCCGAACTTAACACACTTATCTTCATTCATTGTTCTGTTTTATGGTTCTATGAGTGTGTGTAGTACAGGTTTCGAAAGGTATACCAGAATTGTAAACCAAGTATTGACAAAAACAGCGTTCTACTTCTGTGAGCAGTTTCTACTTTATCAACATCTGAGCATTGTTTGATGATCAAGGTTTTATGACGTAAATATGAGGTAATATTGACCATATTGTCCTTACAGAGCCCCTCCTGGAACCGCCACCTTAACGTGGTGGAGGGGTTTGAGCGCCCGAATGATCCTGGGAGCTCTGTTGTCGGGGGCTTCGTGCTCATGGTAGGGTCTCCCATGGCAAACAGGTCCTAGGTGACGGGTCAGACAAAGAGCAGTTCAGAAGCCTCTTATGAGAGACCAACAGGCCCGGTTAGAACCATGAGGCCGTCCTTCTGTGGACCCACCACCTGCAGGAGGAGCCATAGGGACTGGTGCAGCTCCAACAGCTGCCCCCACGACCCGGCAACGGACAAGTGGAAGAAAATGGATGGATGGATGGATGGATGGGACCTTACAGAGGGTGTGTGCAAAAAGGTACTCACTCATCAAAAGGTAAATATAATGTCGGCCGTATATGTTCAAAAAGTAAAGCAAAATACTTCATACTTCTGAACAGTTTTTATCTCGCCCTCATGTCATCCTATGGTGCAGTGTGCTCTCATTGAGATGGACTGCGGCTCTTGTCTATTTAGCGGTCGTTAGCGGCACAGATTGGCTGAACAGGAGCTGAGGGGGCAACAGAAGGTAATTGGACCAGTACTGACCCCACAGGTGCCCCGCTCGCTCGCCTCCTCCCCCTCCCTCCCCGCTCCGTCTTTAGATAATTACTGCTTTGTCAATCAAGAACTCGCCACCCTCTACGGCCAACGCGCGGTAGTTATAACATGGGCAGTGTTTCTAATGGGGACTGAGAGTTTCCTGTGCCAAAGTCATTATAGCCACAATTAGCCGAGCAGTGAAGCTGATAACATGGAGGGGCTGCAGCGGGCAGGAGCCAGAACGCTACATTACGACAACTTGAAACTCGTCTGTGTGTGACCTAAATGTAAGTCAGGTGTCCTTTTGTGATGCTAGAGGTCGCAAAGTTAAATGGGACATGCACAATTATCAATAGAGGCTTGTGTCGTCAAAAGATTTTTTAGTATTCCCGGCGCATTTCATCTGAGCATGTAATGGACGATGTTTGTTAGTTTCTTCTAAAATGGCAGATTTCAGTGATAACATATGATCGCAAACTCAACTGTGGGCAGGCACGAATGTAGCATAATCATATGTTGCTCCATGAGTTTTTAGATCCCTTTTTGAAAACAGTTGGTGAGATTAGGCTCCCTGCATCACATGGGAATGAGGAAAAGCCAGATAATTCTGTTTGTGGGTGCAGAGTCCCATCCCCGATAAAGTCTTCCATTGGTCGAATCTTTTTATTAGCTGCACCTTAACCTCTTAACCCCCACCTGAACGAAAGCACATTTTGGCTTCATCCAAATCTATCAAAGCTTCTTGAAGAAAGTGTCAGAATAGCGATAAAAATGAGACAAAAATGAGGATGACGTACCCGCTGTAAACGTTCAAGCTTAACTATTTAGAACACGGTCTGAAGCTTGATCGAAAGATGGCGTCGCGTCTGCTGCTGCCATGTTGGATCCGTAAATCGAATGTTTCACTTTGATCTTTTATAGCATGTTTAGAGTGTGGAAAGAATGAAAAAAGAAAATGGTAAATTTACCAAAAAAGAAAATTATGTTTTTAGTTCTTGTTTAGTTAAAGTTCTTGTTCTAATGTTTTTTTAATGGTAAATTGTGTCAACTTATATAGTGCTTTCTCCCCAAAGCATTTTACATCAAATAGCCACTCACCCATTAACTCTTTCCTTCATTCATCAATATACGCAGCCTTTTTAAATCTTAAATTTGCCCATTGTTCACATCGAGACACAGAACACACACAGAGACGCAAAATGCTATGAATTTACTTGTTTTTGTTTCTTTGTTGTTCTTCTTTCATAATACAACAGTATTGAGACTATTCTAATGTGTGTCTCTGTTTTTTCTGCCTTTAAAACATGCTGTTACAACTGACCACAGACATGGTTGATTTGACTCCATCTCATTGTGTCTGTTAATATTTCAGGAATTATATTTTGTTCAGTCTGTAGCCGACAAATGTGGGCATTTGGTGTAAAGGTTTGAGAGTCATAGCTCAAAGGATCAGTTACAGCAAGAAAGCAAAAAATGTTACAACTGACCGCGGCCTCCCGTACGTCTGGGCCTGATCTCAGTGGCTGCGTTTCATCGGTTGAATTTCAACCTACCATTCAGCGAGCGCGGGAGGCGGGTGTTGTAGGTGACGTCAAGCATTTGCGCCGCATTTGCTGGTTGTAGTTCGGCAATGGCGGCGGATATGAAAGTAATGAAAGCTTTTCAATCCGTTCTGGCGCAAGGAATGCTCCCAAGAGTTATGGTAGCTTGCACTAGGGCACATTACATAGTGAAGATCCAGACCCTTGCACAAAACGAATTGAGAACGAGGGTAGGGTAAAACCAGGCTAAGGCGGTGGTTGAAAGGTTAAAGTTTTTGTCACAGACATGAATGATCAAGTCTATGAAATAATGTAATTTCACATAAAACCTTTACAGACCATTACACAATTGAAGCATGAACAGCATCCCTCAACAGTAAAGGTCCATATGTATTCATTGCATCTGTGATAAAAAGGTGTTGGCATGTGCGTAAGATGGCACACTCTGAACCCGCTTATGTAGGATATGATATCTTTGGCACTGCTGCAGACTTCATCTACTTTTAAAGGTATGTTAATAGGCGGCTACACTCCATTACTGGACCACGTAGGCTACCTCAGTGGGCCCGGCAACGGTTTGAAAATTAATGGTACGAATTTAACATTACTTATAAATGTTTAAACTTGTGGGAGCTGAAAGCAACTTATAGAACGTGTAACCGTGTAAGAGCAATTCTTTTAATATGGAAGTGCTCGGAGGCCAGGCCAGAATTCTACGTTGAATTTATGCCAAATTTTGCAAAAAAAAACAATATCACTTATTCATATTAAGACTCGTGGCTCATGGCGTAGTCTGAAAAGAATTTAAAATAAATGACAAGGAGACGGACAGTGAGCTGGATAGAGATCTCGTCGGGTAAATCATCACATGCCAAGGTCAATCCGAGGCCACGCTGCTTTTTAAATGATGAAAGAAAATGAGAAATTGAAAATGAGCAATTTGATTATGCCGCAGCTGGAGGCAGCAGTGATGCATGGAGGACGCCTCTACTCATCTCACGAGTGCAGGGTGTATTAGAAAAGAGAGAGCGTTTATGGAGGAGGCTGAGGCTTGATGCTTCAATAGACCCGCGTTCACCCCGAGTTCTGTAAGATGAGAACGCTTGGCATAAGGGGGGAAAAAAAGAGAAGAGAACAGGTTTTTGTGGAGAGTTTTTATTTTTGGAGTTAGATACAGCAGATGAAGAGGGGAAAAAAGTTGAACCCAGAGCAGCTGTGGTCATGTAGTGAATCAATTACTGGTAAAGAGCTTTGGGATGATGGTCAAGCATGCTGCAGGAGAATCTATAGACAAGTCGAAAATTCCCCTATGTAGCTTCACGACTTTTTGTTTATTTGTCTTACAAGTATAATATAGTCCATAGCTCATTTTATAGCTGATTTTCCCTCGCTTGTTTGCATGCCAAAGCCTGGCCCCTTTGCTCTTGGTCTCAATTTAGCCACAAATTGTTGCTCGTTGGTGGCGTGTTGTTTGTCATTGTATCACTGATTCAGCGGCTTTACATGCTTACCCTGCAGTTTGTTCCCTCGTATTAAACGTATTGTGTCAGTCTAGGCCTAATTAAAGGTGTGCAATATTCAAATGAGGCTGACAGTGAATGTGTTGCAGACACCTCCTCCCTCTCCCTCTCCTCCCCCTCCCCCCCCCCCCCCCAGCTCTGTACGAGGGCAGGGAGATCGATGGCGTTTGTGAAAGTGCCAATACAACACGACCTTGGCTTGTTCAGAACGGGAAGTTTGTGTAGGTTTAAGGTAATCAATTAAGACACAAACATAGCGTGTCAATTTTGCCGGACAAGTTGCGGCACACGGGGCTCGTGAACCACTTTGCATAAGGCTGAACATAATGGCGGCTCACTAGTAGTAGTAGGAGCCATTTGATATGGAACCAGTTTGAGTGTTGACATATGAGAAACGACTATAAAATGACCATCAAAACATAGCGTACCAGAGACATTCATGACATGTAGGGTTACAGGGTCGAGTGAAACACAACATTACAACAAACAACAAACTTAAGAAGAGTAAAATGGTGCCTTCAGAGTAATGGGCATGTTATCTAATCAACAAGTCAAAGCCAATGTTTGGAAAAGGCAGTTTGTGAGTAAGGATTGTGTTGGTCAGGGTTTCATATTGGCCTGAAGTGCAGTCTTTAAAGGGACTATATGGAGTTTACAAATGTTAAAACTAAGTATTTTCATCCCCCTACATGTTCCAGCCATGTCCTAATGTGTAGAATGAGCCCAGACCTATTCACCACAACTGCCTCTAAAATCCTGCACTGTCACTCAAAAAGTTGTAAATGGTCTCAACTTATAGCATCTAGTCTCTTTAAAGCAGTACTAAGTAACGTGTTTACCTTAATAAATCCTTTCCGTAGTCCCTGTGGGGTAATACAAGTGTTAATGGGATGATTGGGGGTCTTTCATCTCCCCCTGGTGTCTCTGGCCAGAAAACCATGCTTGCAACTTGACTGCCACCGGGTCGGAGCCACCAATACACACTAATAGAATCACGGAGAAGAAGCTAACAGGCTAACGGGCAAAGCTAACTGCGGGCTAGCGCCACTTTAAACAGTATTTACAGCCAAGTTTGAGTGAAAAAAAACATTCCCATTGTATAACTGGATGTACAACACCCCTCTCTCCCTTCACCTTTTCTGTCAGCGTAGTATTTACTCTCCAAGACATTTAATAAGTTATAATATCGTAACGTGCTAAGACACCTGCAGTTGCGCTTATGGACTCTAGGGGAAAGAGTTACTTAGTACTGCTTTAAAGCAGAAGATGGAAGGAAAAACAGAAACTAGGTTTTGCTTTTAGCCACCGGCCTGCGAGCGAATCTATGGCACCATAAGGAACACACTCTGAGCGCAGAACTGCTGACAATGTGTCTGCTTTATGGACTCTGACAATGTGGAGGATGCTTCAGAGTTTTATGTATTACATGATACAATGCTGAATGTCCCAAACAGCACAAGCTACTTTATGCTGCCAAAGACAAATGATTCTCGGTAAACAGGATTCCTCAACTTGCGTGAAAGTTTTTTTTTGACTTGGGAATAACGTTATAAGATGTGAAAGCTCAAAAGAAGGCAGTTCTGCACGATATGTCACCTCTGAAGTCATCATTTTGAAATCCATCAATGTCCTTTCCTTCCTTTTGTGGGTGTCAGCATGAACGGGTTAACCTTCGTGTCTCGCTGGCGTGGCGGGGTCCTGCTCCTCAGATTAGCCACTGATGCATTTATCACCGGATGACAAATGAGCTGTCCCTCCACACGCCTGATTACTTGACCTTTATTTGTTCGGAACGGGGGGGCCGCAAGTGGGCTTTTGATGTCCTATAACTATCAGGGACACGCCAGTGCGCAGAACGCACCGATGCTGGCGGCCCGTGGCGAGGACAAAATGGCCTCAAATTACGGAGGGACGTATGAAGATTGGCTGCTACCGAAAACCGAGGTAATAGAAAATCTCACTCGGACACATCAGGCGGGATTGAGGGCGCAGGGGCTGACGGGTGGCGGACATTAAAAGGCGACAGGGAAAGTGCGGTGGTGATTGGAGATCATTACAGAAGCCGTAGTGGTTTGATCAAGCCCCAGATTGTCATTTATGGCCTGCAGCGTTTTGCCCACACAACGCTGATTGTTTTATTAAGGGCTGTTTCCCTGTCTCTGGGCTGAAAAGGGACAATGTCTGCGCCTGCAATTTCTACAATAGTGGTCTGTACTACCCAGAGAAAAAAAAAGATAAATAAGTCAAATCAAATTCAGCCTTCATTACTATCGAGTGCTTATTTTTCTATTTATTTTTACCCCACATGCCCCTCCTGTCACACCCGCATGCTGTAATCTGTAATGTATGAATTACTATGATCTATTATATGACTCAATGACTGCATGTGCAAAGGTCAAGCTGCTGTCTCCCCTAGAGATGCAACGATCCGATACTGGTATCGGTTATCTGAGCCGATACTATAAAAAATGCAATATCGGGTATCGGCTACAAACATCGATACTGAACCGATACCAGTTTTGGCTCTCACCGCTTTAAAAACACAACTTTCACTGACAAAAGTTTTATCGTCCGCAAACGCATTTTTGATCGCCGCGCAAAATGCTGTAGCTAGCAACAGTATGCTAAAGCTAACCGGCTAATGCTAACGTCAACTAATCGAGACTGGGACAGAAACTATGATTTGATCACCTAAAGTATAGCCTCATGAAATAAAATCAGTGTTTGTATTTTAGTTTATGAACTGCTGTTAAGGAATAACTGATCCAACATAGTATTAGTTATGCACAAGTTGTAATGATCAGATCAATTTATGTGAGTTGTTCATATTAGAAGAAGAGCTTTATTTATATAGCGCCTTTCACAGACATGGTCACAAAATGCTTTACATGACACAACTGTACATTCACTCCATACTCAGTGGTGTCCAGTTTGACCTGGGGGAGACTGACAGAAACGCTGTTGCGACTGCGTGGTGTCAGAGGTGCCAACGGTCCCTCTGACCAACACCATGCATTCACGCACACGTCATTCATCCGGGCCTATTGTATATGTTTTTAGTGGTTAGCACGAGCGCTAACTTCTGCGCTACCGTGACGCCAGTTATTAATGTAACCCAAATAGCCGGTCATATCGTTGATGTAGTTATTCTAGTTTTCCCATTACAGTTTATTCATAGTTGGCTTATAATAATCGATAACATCTTGTTTGCAAGAAAAAAAATGTAAGATACTCAAACCTCCAGTATCGGTATCGGAAGCAAAAAAGATGGATCGGTGCATCATTAGTCTCCCCATAACCTGTTAGAGGATTTGGAAACATGCTTGAAAAAACATTAAAACTGTATAGAAATTGCATTCAAATTTCTATCTTACCACAAATTGTATTATAAATCTGCATTGACTTGGCTGAAAGTGTCTCCTATCAATGTTCTTTATCTTAGACATGTCTGAACTCTTCATTCTCATTTCAGCTCTTGTCAAACTCCACTGACTTTCACTATCACTTTTACTTTGCCACAAGTCTCATCTTCAATAACTAAATTTCCCATTTATCCATCTCGGAAAAAAAACCTGAGCCTCCATCTTTGCCTTCATATTTCACTCCTGGACTGGACTTGGGTCAGTTCCCGGTCTCTGGGAGGTTCTCAGAGGTCCCCGTTGGTCGCGGGCTTCAGATGAGGGGAGCAGCGGGGTGTGAAATGGGGCGGTGATTGCTCTAAACCAGGGTCCACAGCCCATTCTCCGTCTGTCAGGCTCCTAATGCAGGCAGCCGGTGAAATGACAGGGCCCGCAGGTGCACCACAGGAAAGGCCCTATATACAGTCTGAAACTCGGGACACATGAAGTCGGGATAATATTAAAGTGGTTTTGGTTAATAGTGCGGAGGAGATGCTGGCCCCCAAAAGCTTAACCTTCAAGTGTTATGGCTTGGTTTCTGTTGTTTAATTCACGTTTTTTTTTTTTTTTACCACTACCTTTCTGTAAGAATTATAAATAAAGTTATAAAGATAAAGTTTTCCTAAAGAATTACAATTGAACACTTTGTACTGAATAAATGTTTGTCCAAAATGAGCAGTCAGCAGAGGAGCAGCAGATGGTCCCCTGTTCTTGGAAAAACTCAAAATCCCAGTGGTAGAAAAGAGAGTACCACAGTGAAGGAAAGATTAGCTCCCATCTGCAGATAGGCCTGAAGACTGTGGAGCTAACGTCCAGTCAGGCATCTGAAACAGAATTGTAACATGTTATAAAAGAGATAGGAGGCACAGAGAGAAGGACGAGAGGGTAAGGCTCAGCGCTTTGTACTTCCCCCACAAATAACATTATTGCATAACATTGTAAAATCTAATGGTGACAATTAAAATCTGTGCAAACAATGACAGTAAATTTTTCCTGCATATTTAATTAAACTTGTTTGACGCTCGGCCTCAAGGGAGCTCAGTTTGTTTTGTTCCAGAATATTTGCGTAATTAATTATACATTTCTGTGTTTCAACGACAAAACAAGGGCTACAATTAGAAACGGGAAATGTGTGGCTATATTTAAACATACCGCTTCAAAGCGTGGCCCAGTTTATTGTCCAGCTAACCTACACATTCAGAAGACTTTGATTTGTTTTGATAATTACTTCTGGATCTGGAGCTCACTTTGCGCTGAACTATTTCTCAGTGGCTCATTTCGGTAGTTATTTCTGAGGGGTTTTAGAGGTTCATAATCAAAGCCCCAAATGTAAACTAGAGATGCTTTGCATTTTCGTGCATCAACAGAAAAACAAAACAAGCAGAACAGCATGCGTCAGTGAAAAATGTAGACTCGCAATAATTAGTTTGTGCCAAATATGAAAAGCACTTTCACACATGGATATGTTATATGGCTTGCAGCTAGGTATTAACGTGACACTAACAGATAGATGCTATTGTCCCTGGGTGCATTACTGTTGACCACTTAGTGTGTGTCGCCTTGAGCTCTATAAATACTGTAGGTACTGGTCTATACTGAAATGTGTCCATTACAAGCAGAGGTGGGCAGTACATGTACTTGAGTAACTTTTTGAAGTAATTGTACTTTTGCAAGTCGTTTTCTCATACATTACTTTTACTTTTAATATTACTTGAGTAAAAAAAAATTGTACTCGTGCCTGTGAGATAGGGAAAAATCTTCATTTTGACGTGTACAAAATGTGAGGCCTATTTGTTGTTTTGTTTCATTAATTCTTCGTAATGATTTCTGTTAAGGGATTTTCTTTGAAAGTATTACATTGTTTACATTATTTCATGTTTGTTTCATAATTTATGTCACGACTGAAACATTCTCCTCTCAATGAATCCGACTTTTATGCTCAAACAGTTACTCAGTACTCACAGTCCTCAAGTAGAATTTTAGTACTTTTTTACTCTTCTTTGAGTAATTATTTGGGCCACTACTTTTTTTTTTACTTCTACTTGAGTATCTTCAATGAAGGTACTTGAGTCATCTTCTGTACTCGGTAGTTGAACGTTTCGCCTCTCATCCAAAAGGCTTCGTCAGTGGACCAAGTCCCGCTCAGCACGCAGCTTAGATAAAGACCATGGGGAGGAGTTGGGGTTGGCCCGGCTCCTCCCCTCTAATCACAGCTACTCTCACCTGTGGGTAAACAACCTTTGAAGTAGAGCGTCTCTAACGACCTGCTCAACCCCAGTATCGGTCAGTCATGTCCTATTGATAGATGATCACTGCCCATTATCTGTCCTATTCATGGCTGATCACTGCTAATTACCTGCCTATTGTTCTTTTGTTGGCGAGGTATCGTCTCCTTGGACTGGCCGTGCCCTGTCGGTTTTCCCCGAAGGAGATTGGAGTAAAGTGAAGAAAGATTCAATCTGAGCCCACCATTCCGGTTCATGGAGGGATTTTCTTTCCTGACAAAAATAGCTTCTTTTACTCCTCTTTCAAACCAACGTTCTTCTTTAGCTAAAATGTTGACCTCCCCGTCCTCAAAGGAATGGTTGGAGGCTTTGAGGTGGAGGTGCACCGCAGACTGGGGGCCGCTTGTGCTTTCTCTTCGGTGTTGATAAAGTCTCTTCTGTAAAACTTGTTTCGTTTCTCCAATATAATGTTCTTTGCATTCTTCTTCTTTGCATCGAATAGAATAAACCACATTGCTTTGTTTGTGGCTCGGAGTTTTGTCTTTGGGATGAACACATTTTGTCTCAGTTGTTCACTGTGTCATTGTGGTACACTGGGATGTGCTGCCTAAAAATTGTCTGAAGTTTCTCTGAGACCCCGGCTACATATAGCACTGCAACTCCCTTCTTCTGGGCTCTGTAGTCTGTCTGTCTTGTTCTTTGGGTCTTCCTGCCCTTTGTGCTTTAGTGAAAGACCAGTTAGGATAGCCGCAGTCTGAGAGGGCTCTCTGGACATGTTGCTCCTCTTTGGTCTTTCCTTCTGCACTGGTAGGCACCTCTTTAGCTCTATGTCTGAGCGTCCTGATGACCCCTAGTTTGTGCTGGAGTGGATGGTTTGAGTCAAACATCAAATACTGGTCAGTATGAGTTGCCTTCCTGTAAACCTCTGTCTGAAGTTGTCCGTTTTCCCCTATGATAACTTTACAATCTAAAAAGGCAAGTTGTTTCTCCTTAGCGTCCTCCCGAGTGAATTTAATGCTGGGGTCCACAGCATTGATGTGATCCTTTGGAGACTTCAACTACCGAGTACAGAAGATGACTCAAGTACCTTCACTGAAGATAGACAACTCCTGTACGACTGAGAACTTACACAGACTTCCACTTGAGTATTTTTTAATAAAGTAACGTTACTCTTATTTGAGTAAATATTTGGGCTACTCTACCCACCTCTGTTAAGTAACACTGTGCATGAGGTGAACACTGACATTGGACTAATACGGCCTTTTGTTGGAGTTGATGAAGTTCAAAAACTAGTGGAAAGAAGTTGCTAAAGGATGAACCATGTTATGCAAACACCGGCAAAACTGCGTCTTACAAGCGCAGTATCACCGAGTCGATATGCAACAAAACAAGCGTAGACGGGCACCGCGCCGCTCGGTGACAGTCGGGGGGGGAAAAGCCTGTTTCTCTGCTCTGTCTGCTCCTCTGTTCGCTCCAGTTTTTGGCTAGTGTTTTGTTGTGCCCCGCTGCCTAATAACTCACACAGTTATAAATATATGAATGCGGCCTGATGAATGAATCTCCAGCAGCCCTGTCCCATACACTTTGCTGTGTAATTTGTCTTGTGAGCTCATGATCGTGTTGTGTAAGCTCCCATCCATCGCACTGCCCTTGTTAGTCCAACGTAGGGCGCCGCTGATTGGACCAAATGACACGCGCATCACAGTAGATACTCATACAGTTATGCTTTGTGCGAAAGGCCAATATGATGCAAAAGTGTGGTTTCTGAGCCCCGCTACGACGTTAGCTCATGGACAATACATCTGGACTTGTGCTGTAAACTACCTTTCCTTCTTGTTGACTGCACAAATGAAGTGAGCAAAGCCTGACAGTCCCCATCGCTGCCTGTGGGACTGTAGGCCCTTTGTTACAGTATATTCAAAGACACACTTAGTATTCATGAGTCCCCTCCCTCCCCTCTCTAGACCTAATGGTTTATTCAATCACTCCCACCGGTCGGCTGCTGTGTTATGACAACCTATTAAACACTAAATTAAATGCGTTTTCGCCCCAGAGGACACCACTCTTTTTTTCCAATATGCTGTTTCCATTCTGAAATGCTTTGTTCACATCATCCCAGACAGCAGAATAGAATAGGGGCCACGAGGCGTCAACGTCCCGAGTTCGAACGGAGATAAATGGCCCGTCAAAGCAACGGAAGTACGCACCCTGACACCACTGACCCGAACTGGAGACGAGGGTAAAGAGGTGATTGGTGTTGAGAAATGAGATGCCATAACAATATTACGGAGGTATGAATGACTGGCAGCACACACACAAACACACACACTCCTCGTTGTTGAAAGTTGTGGAGCACGAAAACACCCAAACAAATATTGGTTTTGTTGTTTGGCTCCACTTTAAATCTGCATAGAAAACTAAGCACGACTAAGAATTATTACTCGTCTAAAGTGCATTTGTAAATCAGCAGTTAGTAGTGTGATGTATCGGGGGGAACGTGCCAAAACGGTGACCGGAACACTTACATTAAACGCTCTTACATCTTTGCCAGATCCTCCAAACTGGTTCTTACAGATCTTGTGCCAATTTACTCCAGTTTGGCTTTACCCAAATCGAAAAGCTTACAGCCTAAGAGGTTGTTTGAGGAAACCAGAGCAACACTCAGGCCTCAGCGAACGTGCAAAAGCAACAGAGAAATGTAGAGCCAAAGACATCTGATCGCAGGCCGAGTGTTTGTTTGTTTCGGGTACTTTTCATTCCCTACATCCTGATAGTCTTCATCCATCAGACCCCACGTAACACCCCCGCACACAGACTGTCCCATGAGCGTTGCAACGGTGACAGATCCATCGACCTGTTTGTGGATGCATAATCATGACCCTGAGAAAGTGGCCCATTCATCACGGCGCAGACGTTTTGACTGAAGGTATTCAAGTAGCAACAATTTTTTTCAAAGAATTTTAGACAGCTTCTGTATCGTGAAAGGTTAGTGTATGTTAATGAAACCATGAATGAAAGCGGCATGTACTCGCTCGAAACTCCTGGATAGAACATATTGTCTTGGTGAGAGTATTTTGAGTATATATTTGCGGGAAACAAATACACTGCTGCTTTGTACTATAAACACTTTTTTAAACTATCATGAAGAATGACAACGTGAGGAAAAGTTTGGGTCAGAGGCAGTTTAGATCAGCTTCCTTGATCTGCCGGCGGCTCCAACTCCATCCATCCATTTTCTTCCGCTTTATCCGGGGCCGGGTCGCGGAGGCAGCAGTCTGAGCAGAAGTGCCCAGACTTCCTGATCCACGCACACCTCCTCCAGCTGTTCTGTGGGGACCCCGAGGCGACACCAGGCCAGCTCGGAGACATAGTCCCACCAGCGTGTCCTGGGTCTTCCATAAGGCCTCCTCCCAATATGACATGCCTGGAACACCTCCCGAGGGAGGCGACCAGGAGGCATCCAGGAACACATGCCCTAGCCACCTCAGCTGGCCCTTTCGACGCTCAGTCACCTCTCTAAAGGTGCGCCCAGCCACCCTGCGAAGGAAACTCATTTCAGCCGCTTGTATCCGCAATCTTGTCCTTTCGGTCATTATCCAGATCTCATGACGATAGGTGAGGGTAGGAACGTAGATTCGATCGGTAAATCGAGAGCTTTGCCCCCGACTCAGCTCCCTCTTCACCACAACAGTCCGATACAGCGACCGCATCACTGCTGACGCTGCACCGATCCGTCTATCGATCTCACGCTCCATCCGTCCCTCACTCGTGAACAAGACCCCGAGATACTTGAACTCCTCCACTTGGGGCAAGGACTCCCCACCGACCTGAAGAGGGGAAGCACCTTTTTCCGGTGGAGAACCATGGCCTCGGATTTGGACGTGCTGATCCTCATCCCGGCTGCTTCACACTCGGCTGCAAACCGCCCCAGAGCGCGCTGAAGGTCCTGATTTGATGAAGCCAATAGAACAACATCATCTACAAACAGCAGAGATGAGATCCTGAGGTTCCCACACCAGACACGCTCCGGTCCCTGGCTGCGCCTAGAAATTCTGTCCATAAAGGTAATGAACAGAACCGGTGACAAAGGGCAGCCCTGGTGGAGACCAACGCAGACTGGGAACAGGTCTGACTTACTACCAGCAATGCGAACAAAAGGCTCTTTTCCACATGCAGGCGCGTGTCAGCCGAATGGCTCTTTCACCCGCTTTGTCGAGCTTTTCCATAACAAAGGCCAGTGCCAAACTGGTCTGACCAGGTATAGGTTTTGGGCCCGACCTCTGGCTGTGGCCAAAGCGGGCTACCCCGTGTCTAATGTGACGTGAACAGACTGCTGGCCTCTGATTGGCAACGAGAGAGTGGACAGCCCTCACTATTGACACGCAGGTCATAGGATTTAATATTTCACAAGATCATACAGCTGTGCTAAAAGGGCAATTTAATTTAATAGCATTTAGCCGCTGTTAGCGCAGCTTTAGCTGGTGTTAGCATAACATTTACCTGTAGCTTACCTTCATAGTTCATAGTTTAGCAGTTTATTTTCTGTTTTAATACAGCTTGGCTCCTCTGAATGATTCCCTAACTCCCACCAGATAACAGCATTTGTCCACATTTGTTCTCATCGCGGCTTACAAAACTTTTAATGACGATCTGTACAGCGTGCGGCTCTATGCGGCTCCGCCCACAACAAATGCATGTGTGTGTGTGGTGGAAACAGAAGGTCTGCGGGCTAGTGTCCATACGTGCACGTAGATCGTGGCGTGCGCGGCCGGTTCGCGCTGTGTGGAACGACGCCTAAAGCTCCTGCTGCTATCATACAGGCTCCAACTCACAAAAGAATATTTTAAAACCATGAACAGACGTGCAATTTTTTTGTAATGCGGACTATATGTTATTGTTAAACAGTTCTCGGAGTCAAGTTTCAGTCAAAATTCTCAGTGGGACACTTCATTTTCTTTTTGTTGTGATCCTCTCCTTTTCTTTTTCTTCATGTTTTCCGTCACTCTCACAATTAGCCCCAGGCCTTCGCTCATCTCTATCTCTTTCGTTCTCTTTCTCTCTCTCTCTCTCTCTCCCTCTCTCTCTCCTTTTGGGAAATTAATTCATTTTTTTCTAAAGTGTCTTTAATAATTACACTGACATGGAGGTTAATTGCCTAATCTCTATTGCCACAGAGGCGTCCAAGCACAAATCCCCACACAATCTGTTCCACGAATGCAGCCGCCAGAAGATCCAGTGTTACCGGAGGGGACGCTCTGACCCAAAAACCTAGACACACACACACCCCCCCAGCTCCCCTCCAAACAGGGGGCAGGTATATCCAGCAGGGGAGAACAGGTACAACTCTCTGTCATTAATTTCCCGCTCTGATTTAAACTCATGGGTAAGCTGAGGGCTGTGATATAGTGACTCTAAAGGACGTTACGTGGATGTGTTGAGGATCCTCTATCGCTCATACATCTAGACTTTGCAATCATAATATATCATGTATTGTCATTTGTGGGGTCACTTCACCGAGGGCCGATTGGTTTAGGTGTATAGGTATGAGGGCTGCACACATACAGTGGGATGAAAAAGTCTGTGAACCTTTGGAATTTCTTACATTTCTGCCTAAATTGGTCATAAAATGTGGTCCGATCTTTATTAAAATCACAAAAATGAGTAAACAGTGTCTGCTTAAACTAATACCACCCAAACAATTACATGTTGTCACATTTTTATTGGCCATAACATGTAAACACTCACAGGACAGTGAACATTGGATTTAATCGCTGGCTGTCCCTTCTTTGGCAGCAATAACTTCATCCAGACATTTCCTGCATACATCTGTGCAATTAGCTCTATGAGGATCCTTAGCCAGGAGGTGTACTCACTTATTCCACGCTGTCCTCTGAATGTTTACATGTTATGGCCATAAAAATATGATAACATGTAATTGTTTGGGTGCTATTTGTTTAAGCAGACACTTTTTACTTATTCTTGTGATTTTAATAAAGATCAGATCACATTTTATGACAATTTATGTAGAAATGTGTGAAATTCCAAAAGGTTCATTTACTTTTTCCTCCCACTGTATGTTTCCCAGACCACCGTTTCCCCTTTTCCATGGACGAGGTTTTGAGGAATATTGGTATTGGCCAGTGTTCTGTCGAGCCATGCACCCTGTCAACTTGTGTATCCCCTCGTGCAAAACAACAGCTTTGACACCCTATAAATAGTGCTCCCTTTTCTCTCACAAAATACACAAACAGTAACTTACTTCAGCAGCCTGAATCAATGTTGAAGCTCGGATTAAAAAAAAGTAAATAAGCTGGAGCAAATAACAATGACAATGAGGCGCTGAAAGAAGTTACTGTTTGTGTATTTTTGTGAAAGAAAAGGGAACAGTTATCGATGGGGCGCATGTCTCGGGGACGTACAAATAAACAGAACACCGTCTCTCCCATCTCACGGCCAAATGTTAACCTCAATGTTAACCCACTCGATAGGTCAGAGGAAACTGATGAGAAAACTAAGCTATGCAGCTGGGGAATATATAGGTACCTCTGGTGTCCGGTGCCAGAGACTCTCCTCGGACTCTCATTTACGTAAGTGCAGTTCAAAGATTTTGGACATGTGGACCTAGAAGAGGCAAAACACCGTTATGTTGAATTGCTCCTCCTCCCTGGCTCTTGGTGCCATCTTCAAAAGGTCCGTGTGAATTTTAATGTCACAGAAATTAAGTCTAAGCTTAATGTGTGCTCATAATGAATGTGCCTTATAGAGCACGCCTCATTAGCATTGAAGCTTTTAATGAGCTGTGCTAATCACCTGCATAAACAAAAGGGAACACATAATCTCTTGCATTGTATACACCACGATTTACTTTTTCTATGGCTGAACCTAATTATTTTTGGGTTTAAATTATGTTCACAATTTAATGGGGCTAATATAATGTGATTTCATTCATCGCCTTGCACAATCACCATTCACCAGCATCATTTTGATACTGAAAGATAATTTCACCTATGAATTGGGGACAGAGTGTGCATAGGTCCACTAGTTCTGGTCAAAACATCTATAGGTGTATTTTGACTAAGTCTACCATTCTGACTAGCCCCCACCTCTATTCAAAATGATGAACTTTCTCGAGTGAAATAACATCACATGAACGCCTGCATTAGCATAACAATTACAATAGCATCACTTAGTCAACGAACACACCGACGCTAGCACTATAGCTCCCACGCTAAAGGGTGAACTGTGAACTTTCATCCCTGTAAAGGTAGCTTTTAATCATACTCTCTGCTCTCACATGGAATTATATCCAGGCGCAAATCCAAAGGTGGATATGGAGATAACTGTGGTCAATGTCCATCATCATTAGACGTGCGACTGTGTGACCTACTCTGTGAAATAAGAAAAGAATTCAGGTATGTTTTAAGGGAACAATGATAGCACATGCACTGGTAAAAAGTTTAAAAAAAAAAGAAAGGAAAAAAAAAGTTAATATTGCCCATGTCCTTTTTAATGAGAATACTTCAGAGAAAAATTGGTCTCTTGACAAGTTGGAAATGTAATTTGTGAAGTTCTAGAGATTGCCTCCTGAAGCACGCTTCTCATGGGGATCAACAACTATTCAAAAGTTTTAAGACTCATTCGGTCATTTTTATGGGGCAACCAAACATGTGTCAAATGAAAAGGTTCTTTGCCTCCATAAAAATCTTGAACAAAGAATGGGCGAAATTAGCATTGTGCTAAATCTGGGGCAGCCATCTTTTTAATGTACCTGTCCGTTGTCCTTTTAAATAACTAACTAACTAACTAACTTTTTTTTTGTTACATCTCCATCTCTTCAGTGAACCACCAAGAAGGAATGTTCAAGTTAGAAAAGAAACACAGTGAAGCTGATCAGATTTTTGGTATTTTCCAGGGAATTGCTGAGGTAAAAGTTCAGTGAATTGATCTAAGAGAAAAAAATCCAGAAAGGTATAAGAATTATTTGAGCAGAATCGTAGTTGAATTGTGCTGAAATGGAGAAGATGGAGAAGCTGAAGAGGCCCATCATCCTGCTGCTGGGCGTCGGTGTACTTCTTATGATTAAAAGCTGATTAAGTAGAAGCAGGGTCGGTCGACAGCAAAAGACAAACGACAGACACGAGGGAGAAACTTACTGATACAGTTCTGCTTCCCTGCTTGTGCCCCAAACCCCCTCCCGCTGGTCGGTTCCCTTAATGCCAAGCCGAGGCTGTTTGAAGTGCAGTAAGTGTCGTCCTCGTGTCGAAAGAGCGCGCCCCAGAAAAGTCTCCCGCTGCAAAACCGCTTGACCCTGTTCTTATTTATAAACCTGCTTAGTTAAATGTAGCTTTGTGTTTTCTCACTGTGATAATTACTCTCTGTCAGGACGAGCGCTTACTTCATCATTGGCTCCTCACTGAGCTGCTTTGCTCACAGTCTCATCGTTCTTTTTTGCTAAATTTTTTATTTATTTTTTGCTTTGTTTCGTTGCGTGAGTTATGGCAGGACACGAGTGCATTTGTTATGGGAGGGGGGTTATAGTTGCGTTTCAGAGAAGCCATTGCGGTGGGCGGGGCTAGTTCCCGGTTGATGAATGTTGGCTAATAGCAGGCGCCAGCGGTAGTCCCCTCGTCCATTCATCATCGGTGTATGGGACGCCCCGGCGGGAATATTAACCACACGCTCCACTCTTTAAGAAAGTCTTTAGTAACATTACCGCGGCTGTGGCATCACCCCGACCCAGGGGGCAGGGGGCATTTACTGTGGAAACTGGCACTCGCTGTCCATCCATTGACACACTTGGCAATAAATATGTAATAACTATATAGCAGGATATTCAGATGTCGCCTTCTTGAATAAGTTTGCTTGTGGAAACTCCTGAGTGAATGAGATCAAATGCGTCATCAACAAAGTTTAAATGGGGATACTATGTAAAACATGACTTTTTAGAGCGTTTAAGTGTATTACAATATTGTTTCCTCGTCGAAAACATATTGACATTCAGTACTTGGAATTGTGTTTTGAGCCTCTTGTGTGTGTTTGAGTAATTCTTCAGGCAGCCATACACAATAAGCGAAGTGGCCATCTCGCGCGTTGCATTATGGGTAATTTAAATGTTTTGGCTATACCAAACAACGCTACTCTCAGGAGAGCTATATTTGGACCATTTCAAACACTGGAAAGTTGATCATTTAGTTTCTAGTCGCTGCCGATTTTCTGTTACAACCAGGACTGCGTTGTAACAGAAATAAAAAAATAAAAAGACAGAAACGGAAAGAATTGAAAGAAGAGAGATACTGTCATAAGTGAGTACCAGTCCTTGCTCATACTTGGAGACGAACACATTTCTGACCCTTGAAGCTGACTGATGGAAAAACTGTGGCCTCAAGTCGCCAATATTGCAGATTATTTAAACAGGGAGCAGAAATCGCTCTCCGCCGGCTTCGTAAGAGGAAAAATCTTGACATTTTGAAAAACAAAGACAATTTATAACTTGACTTTATAAAAAGTCCAGACACAATCCTTGCTCTGGTAGGTGGACGGGAAACAAGCTCTTTTAATTGTGGCCAACAGTACGCCACACGACACAGCGAATCGATCGATAATTTAACAGGCTAGTTATCCACTATATTTAACATACTCCCCATTTAGAAACTTTTCTCTGATTCCTGATTCTGATTCCTCTGGCGAATGATTTAGGGACAGTTCGTATCGGGCTTATCCCATGTCTTGTCTCTCTCCTCGTTCACCTGTCCACTATGGCCCGCTCCTGCCTACAGTCTGTCTCTTTCCTTGGTTATTTGACCGAATAAATTTGTGCAGAAACGTCGCTTAAGACTTAAAGGGCCCGATCTTGTGTCTCAAAACGCAGACTATAGCATAACATAGTAGGAGCGCACTTTGTGATCTTGCCACTGTAGGCTTAATGCATTTAAGTGGGAAGTACAGTACGTGGACTGGAGACACACTTTTTCTTCCAACCAGATCGACGCAGCCGGGAGAGGGGTTGTGGGGGAGTGGGGGGTGAACATGTGCATTTGTTTTGTTTCGCCTTTACAGCCAACAGCTCTTGCAACGCCCTCTTGCAAGTGGCGAAGGCGCAAAGCACACAGCTCCGCCACTCGGACAATCTAAATCCAGCAGAGGCCTGCGCCCCCCGTGCACCAGGCACAAGATCTGGCCCAAAGTCTTTAAAGCAAAGCATGTAAACCTTACAGTTCACGGTTATGGCTCAATATACTTCATTGTTCACCTCCTGAATTCGCTCACACATATTAATGGCGGCGTGGGTTGTTTGGTAGCTGAAATTCAAGACCTGATTGACTCATGCTCGAGCTGGGCACTTCGCTTATGCTCCTCCTGTTTACCCCAAGCTCCTCCCGTGGCCCTACGCTTAACCAGGAAGCACTTTTCTTATCTTACCATTTCTGGCAACGCTTATCCATCCATCGCAGAACACCAACAGGTAAAAAAAACAAAAACATCTAATAAATAAGGGGGAATTTGAGCCCAATAAAGCATTTTCTAACCATAGTGATCAAGATGTGTTTGAAATTATTACCAAATACCCCCTCTTTAAACATTTTCAAGGTGTATCTATTTCTTTAATTTCTGTTTTTGGTTTTACTTTTCCTCTTGACCATCAACCGCCACAAGAGTCGAGAAAGTTTCCACTAATCCGATGTTGACGATATGCACAGCAGACTCTGTGGGAGCTTCCCAGTCAAGTGGACCATATACTGTAATGAGCCTACACATGTTTGTCTTACACATCCTTAGAGTTTTAGCTTCATTAATATTAGTTTAGTTTCTTCACATTCTTTCACGCCGTTAAGAGGTAATTATGATATAAAGGACATCAAAATGTGCAGCGTCTCCGTTGAGCAAAGTTAGTGTAGTAACCTGCCCCAGATAAAAAAACTATTGAATCAGCAAGTGGCTTCATCTGACCGATAAAAAAAAAAAAAAAACTGCCCAAAACAACGGTCATTTTGAAGTGCTTTCAGAGAACTCGCATAACGTCTCAGTTCAGACGCCGCCTCCGGTGGCGAAGGCATCCGGCCATCTTCAACAACAAGGCGCTGAAGTTGCATTAGTTGGCGCCGCCAAATCACCACGAACCTTTCATCGATTCAATTAATTACTTCTCTAGAGGTCCAATTACTGCGCCAGTGGACAGACATGAAGAAGAACCCCAAAGTGTTCATCTGCCGTCCTGGACAAGGCTGAAAATCCCAAAATATTGTGCTCATTAGACAAATAGTGAAGAGAAAGTTGGACGGAAGTTGATCCAAAGTTTTCATTGTTATACGAGTGGGACAGAGATGTAACAACGCTTTTTCTGCACAAAGAATTGGAAGAAGATTTAGCAGAGGGGGAAAAAATTTATTTATTTCAGATCTGGGCTCGGTGAGATACTTAAGTCAGGTGCTGGGAAAATGAATCCAGAAACACCGGCTGTTTGAACAAGTTTGTCAAAGTCGCTTAGTTTAACAATAAAAACTCAAACCAAGATATAATTGGAGATAGAAAAACATAACTGCAAAATGTAGTTTGAAAACACACATTTCCTCAATTTCAGTTTGCGGTTTTGTTTCACTCTTAATAATGGCAGTTCTGACGAGGTTTAAGATATGTTGCTTCACCGAAGAGCCGGTTGAGCAGAAAATTGAAGTTAACTTTTCACAATTTTTTTAACACTTAAAACTCAATCCAAAAACAGCTGTGGTTCTTATCTGAAAGTTAAATTGGACAGAGACAGGTAAACTAGTTGTTTGGCCAAGGAAAGTAAGGATTCATTTAGAAATGCAAACTAACACTATTGCTCTCAAACCGCTGCATATTAAGGACATAAGTCTGTGGACACAAGTCTGTGGACATGATAGAACCTTTTAACTATTGAACTAGCACTAATGAGGACTAGACTGGGGACATATGCTGGGGTTTAGAAGCGAAAGAGAGTCCTTATGGGTTTATTATAAACTGGTTTTAGCCATAGAAACCGGCAATGCAAAGTGTTTCCATTCGCGGACAATAAAGTATACAAAACAGATTTGGATTTCCGAAAGAAATTTTTTATGATGTTAAACTTTCATTTAATTTCTCCAAATCTATAAAGACTCATACTAAACTTACTGTATGTTAAAAAAAAACAATACAGTGATGCAGTTTGTGAGTTTCAATCAATCAAACCTGCCTTTTCCCTACATTATTACATTGTTTTGTTTTGTTTTCTTGTCGTTGAGGTGCATGGTGTCTGTGTAATATGAAACATCATCAGCGATCATAAAAGGCACTGATGTTAAAAACAACTAGCTGGTTGTTGTTAGCATTACCCTGCTGCTACAGCTCTACTTGTCTCCCTGAGGGCTGTGAAGTGCTCAACTCATCCGTGCCAACATTCGAGATAGGGCATAGAGCTTAAAGCAAGTAAGGAATACATTTTGACTATACCACAAAGGAGCTCCCTCCCTCACTGTTTGAAAAGGAGGAGAAGAAAAAAAAAGGCCGGGGGGGTAAAGGGGTTTCGAACATCCATCTCCTCTTTTTGTCCTGCTCTGACCAGGCCAGAACAGATGGGACGTCCCGCACCATCCATCAACACCTGCCCCATTGTTTGCAGATCCTCCACAAACTTAAGCCCCGCGTCCGTCCTCGGAGACAAACAAATCGGCTCAAATAAGACCTCGAATTGGGTCGAACTTGAGAGACCTGCCCGGACTGACCTGACCTTTATCTGGACCAACTTTAGTTCACTCAAAGCACAAGTTGGTTTCTCCTTGAATGACTTGAACCTCTCGTTGTGGATCTTGTAGCTGGACATGGGTTGCCACAGCCCGGTTACGTTTAGAGGCGAGCTGAAGGTGGAATTGCTGTGATGGGCTGGATACTTTGGCCTCTCGCTTCTCTACGGACAAATTCAGAGAATGGCATCATCAAATACTAGAATGTGGGATTAACCGCGGACCTGGCGACCCTGCAGGGGTGGGTTATGGTTCTGCTATTGTGGTGGATATGGGGTGGAGAGAGGCTATAATATTCTAACTTTATAACGATCAGCCAATTAATAAACATCTTAACTGGGCAAATTGTATACCGCTAATCAATTCTACTGTGGTGATTTTTGTTTAAATGGATATTTCAGGATTTTTGACATTGGGCCTCATTTCTTAGTTATCCAGAGTGTTGTTGATGTCTGGAGATATTTTTTTCTTAAATTCATGCAGTTCTTATATTTGAAGAGTCTAGTTGCGCTAGGCTAGTGCAAGGCTAAAGCTAGCCTGCATTAAAAACAGTCTGGCGCACTCCACAGTGCACCTGAGGTAAATCACTTATAACGCCAGACTAACAATATAAATGTCTGTGTCGATAGAATAATTTTAACCATTTTGCATTTAAAATAACTTATATTTGAGCAGCATCAGCTTCGTGGCTGTAAGCTAACGCAGCGGCGGAGTGATCTGCGAGATAATAGTCCCTCAAAATGCGGTAATTCATGTGATACAAGGTCAGTTATATTTCAAAAATTATTCTATTAACACAGACATTTATATGGTTAGTCTGGTGTTATAAGTGATTTACCTCAGGTGCACTGTGGAGTGAGTCAGACTGTTTTTAATGCAGGCTAGCTGTTACCGTAGAAATGCTTTAGCCTCGCCCTAGCCTAGCGCAACTAGACTCTTCAAATATAAGAACTGCATGAATTTAAGAAAAAAATATCTCCAGACATCAACAACACTCTGGATAACTAGGAAATGAGGCCCTATGTCAAAAATCCTGAAATATCCCTTTAAGTGTGTAATTTTTGGAGGCTAGCAACTTACCCTCCTCTCTCTTCAAAATCTTGTCCTTATTAATGACCACGTACACTTATGTAGCACTCAATACTTACGGCCGCTTTTTATAAACATTAAACATAATGTTTGTTCAAGTGATGTATAACCCATTATCAAACTGTTTTTGTTTTCATTTTTCTCCCCCGCTTCGGTTTAGTCCCCGCTTTCAGTCCGGGGCATTTATTCTGGTCGTCCTTTTTTTTCCCCATGTAAAACACAAAGCTGGATGTTTCTCTCCAGAGACCGCGCTGCCTCCCTCGACGGCGGCCATGATGGATGTTGTAGGAGACGGGGAGGACACATTTCCCATGAGGCCGAGCGCCGCGCCGCAGGTTAAACAGCGCTCAATACAGAAGTAACAAACAGCAGAGGACAGGAGGCTGATTGAGACGCACTTGGGAGGATCTGGGATGTCAAGTAAAATGTTTAGTTTTTTTTTTCTGTCATAAGCAACTGGATTTTACACCGGACAGCGTCAAATAAAGGCTTCCTCGGAGGGGGAAACTTTGTGGATGATTCTTCTATCCCAGTGTTTGCAGCTTGTCCACTTGTCTAACCCTCTACCTGACTGGGCAATTTTGTTGTGCATTGTCTAGGGCCTATGTACAACACACACCTGGGATTGCAGGGGACGGGCCCAGAGCTTTGTCTGGGTCAGATCCTATAAGTGAGGTTAGGAATGGATAAAATCATCAAATATGAAAAAGGAACTTTTAACTTTTAACTTTGCAGGGAACGGCACATCACCAGCTCGTCTTGGATAAAAATGCTGCTTGCATTGCTTTGATTACAGATAACCAAACACGACATTTAAATACACGCGGTTGCACAGTCGATAGCCTGTAGTGCGCAAGGCTGCTGCGTGCATAGAACAACTCTCTTTCACACTGTGTTATTGACTTATTCACCAAAGAAAATTCTTAACAAAAGCAAAGCAAAGAAACAGTATAGGTTCTCTTGCAAATGCTTTATTTGATAACCCACTGTCTAAAAAAAGCAGCATAAACTATTAGTCTGGAGCCCTGATTGTTTTACTAAAAGAAGATCGGGATGTTCCGCAGTGTGACTTTAATATACGGTAAGAAAGTAGAAACAAATGACAAAACGACTCAAGCAACAAATGACAAATTGCAAATGCAGGTATAAAAGACCCTCCTCTCTCCTCTGGGCATGCCGCTAAATTTAGGTGCGGTGCCCTGTAAAACGCTGTCTCCCGCTCTGCTCCGGCTCAGTGGGGACAGAGGGGTGTGACTGGTCGGACAGCCCTCCTCAGCCCTGTGTGACTGGACATTAATCATCTGCAGCTCCGCTCCGTCTGTTGCGCCTCCACAGGCTCTCCCTGGGACCAGGCTCTGTCCCAACTCCGTCCCAAGCCTTGTCCGGTTCATGTCCCCCCTGACCGGCTGTGGACGGGACCCCCTTAGCACCTTTTCTGTCCTGTCCTCATCTCCGTCACATGGCCTGGTTATCATTTACATGGTCACCCACAATAACTCAAGTCCCTAACATCGACAGTGAGAGCGTACCCAAGACTTTTACCCAAGTTGAGGGGGGGGGGGGGGGTTATTATGCAAAATCAACTTTTCAATAGCCTTTTTTTTTTACCATGTTACGATGTTGTTCTCTCATCAAAACACACCTCTAGCTGGTGCTTCGACCCACTCGTGCATCTCTGAGTAATCTTTGGATTTTACCCTGAGGCTGTTCATAGCAACGCAGAGCCGGCCCCCAAAAAACTCCTCCTGGGGTCCTACATATCCAGGAAATGCTTTCCTCACCTCTCGATCTCTTGGTAAGCTTAATCCTCTTAAAGCAAAGTAAAAACACTTGGCATAGCTTCACTAACCACAAGGGCCGAGTGGTCTCTTTTCTTTTCTCTCTTTATTGAAACCGCTGCTCAGTAAAGGGAAGCAAGAAGAGAGGGTAGTGGGAGGGCCTTATGGTAGCTCACTTCACTTATTACGTGTTTCCACTGGCAGGCCCTACCCAGCCCAGTGCCTATAGTCTTGCAGAGTTAGGCGAGCGTCCCCACTGCCCAAGCCAGAGCCGATCCGGTCTGACCAGGCATTAAAACAATACGGGATTGAATATTTCACACAGCTGTGATTTTGCTGTCCCCTGTTCAATAAATATTGGTCATGTAGTGTTAAAAAGTACAGAAATACCGTTTTAAAGTAGGAAAAAATGTTATATTTAATATAAATAGAAGTGAATGATTTGAAGAGAGAAATCCATGAACAAATGTAGCTAAAGTCTATGCATCCTATGCACCTGAAATAACATTTAACTGCACAAACATAATTTTCTTGCCAGATATGACATAAGGTCAGTCACAAAATCAGTGAGTCAATAAATAAATAAAAATAGATCAGGGCCAGTCACAAGATGGCCGTCAGATTGCCATTCATTCCAACTTATTACTAGAACAAGTCCTATCTTGAGTTTTATTTAAGATCTGTGATATTTATAATAGTTACAGTAGTTTTGTCTTTAGCAGCTTCTTTCCTCTGGTATTTGCCTTGGCACTTCTGAATAATTCCATAAACCCAGCAAAGGCAGCAATTGTCCACATTGTTCTCATCGAGGCTCGTAACACTTTTCATGGCTGTTCCGTTTTTTCTTCAGTAATGTCTTTATAAGAACAGGAAGTCTTTATAAAGATGTAGATATAAAGATGCTTTTGACATTATTGACAATACTGTATAAGTTGAGTCCATTTACCATTTAACATTATTACCAAATACCTGGAAAAAGCATAATACCCCCACTTTGACTTCCAGTTGTTCTGTTTCTGTTACATCATGTTAGTGAGCGGTTGAGTTCTGTAATTTCTAGTCTTTCCCTTTCATACAATAATGACACTGCGGTGGAAATGCAGATCTCGATTTAGTATGCATGAAACACATGAAAGCAAATGATCCTGGATTAAACACAAACATATAAACAGCACGAATCACATCCTCATTACGGCGCAGAGTATGAATTATTCAACTGGAAGATCCTCTCTGGTACTACAGTGTGTACATGTGTGTAGTGCATGCTATACACAAACACACAACTGTACATCTCTATGGGGGAACATCTGGAGGGCTTCCACAGAAATAAATCGCCTCATCCTAGATTAAGACCCCATTTCACCATCTGAACTTCATGAATAATAAAGCAAGTAATGTAAAGTTCTGCTGCTATATAAAATCATGTTTTCAATGGTATTAGGATTTGATAACTTCGGGATATAGGGGATAACGTATTTTGCAGTCGTGTTTTTATATTGTTTCACAAATTAATATGATGTTTCCTGGTAATTTACAGTCTCTATCTTGGGTTAGGATAGAGATTTACTTATATTACAATGAAATAAATGAGAAGTCCTGTTTCTGTAGTATTACTGTTAAAACAATGTTATTACACTTACAGGGCCTTTGCCAATTTCATCCCATTACTGAAAATAACAGTCAAAATGATAGGTAGCTATTTAGATTTTGTCAAATAAAATGGACAGACATAACAAACGTCTTCAACCAAGTCGTATTTATTCTCTGATTTTCTTTTCATTTTGTATAACTACTGCATATAAACACCTCATTACAGCATCACATATAAAAAATACATCTCCACATTGTGTTGTGTAGCTTCCGATATTGTATTTCCGGTAACATCAATGGTCCACGATCCTTGTTCTCCCAACGTTGATGATATTTTCTCTCAGATGTGTGGATTTTTTTTATAGGTTTATTCCGTTTTTTCCCCCCCACCGTCCTCACATTTGCACCTGCTCGTCTTTGGTCTGTAAATCTAGCAATGCTCCGTAGCAATCCACCCGGATCCCGTGTTCAAAAAGCTGGTTGTTTTCTTGTACTTCAGTCCACTGCAGGGGGCGCTGGTGTTGGTGTCTCCACTGTTCTTCTTGTATGTTCATTGAGTTCGTCACCAGCGGTTTTAGACGGATCATTTGGTGATAGAGACCTTGGTTTACAATGGTTGTCTTGTAGCTGTCAGGAGACCTGTAGGGAAACGAGCACGATTAGTCTGAGAGAAAATTCATTTGCTTGAGTTCAAGTCATTAGTTGTCCGCCTTTGAAGGTAGTGAAGAACAAAGTGTATTATCTTCTACGTAAAAAAAAAAGAAAAGGCGTTTAAAATGTGTTTCATTGAAGTTTCGTTGAAGTTTCTCTTAAGCTTTCAGTTATCTTAAAGTCACGCTGTGGACAATTCCTGGTTAGCTATATGTCAAAAGAAAAACTAACTATATATGATTCGCTGGACACACACAATACTATTTATGCAGCCGGTTATCAAAATGAAGCTCATGGAAAACGTACATATACTGTATATTTAAACTTTGTCTGTGGCCATAGAAATAAAAAGAAGCGGCATTCGATCACAGTTAGCAAGTTGACTGTTAGCAAGTAGGCTAGTCCGGGAGACTTTTCAGAGTCCGTTAGCCTGCTCAATGTATTTTTCTCAAATTTCCAAATTATGAACGATCCAAATGTTCTCAGCGGTTATCAACCCACTGACCACATGAAGGTGAGGTCATAGAATTAGAAATCATTAACGAATATACAGACCCTTTGAGATTTAGATACAAATTAGCGTCTACAAGTGTCCTCCTCTGAACTAAATGCTAAGTCAAATTCTGTTAAGTTTCTGCTTTTGTGGGTTCAGATTCACATCCAGTGGCCATTAAACCTTTAATATGTGAATGATACCACAGAAATGATATAAATGCCATGAAAAGGACAAAACATTTCTCACCATACTTTAGTATTGAGCCGTTTTCCCTATTCATTAGTTTGCGATAGTACGCTCTATTTAAATCTAACAAAATGTGTGCATTTGTAGTACAGGTATTTTAACCACTTTTAATATACCGTATTTCCGGACTATAAGTCGCACTTTTTTTCATAGTTTGGCTGAGGGTGCGACTTATACTCAGGTGCGACTTATATATCAAAATATATAATTTCACATTGTGTTACTTTCACACTGAGAGCTGCTAGAGGGCGCTCTAGGCTTGTGTATCAATATCTTTTACTCCTGCACGGTTGTACAATGACAAATAAATAAGCACGAACTTACTTACTGTACCACTGAAAATAAAAATAAAAACTGGTGCGACTTATACTCCAGTGCGACTTATAGTCCGAAAAATACGGTATATTTTTAATTATATTTTGTATATTTTTATAAGTGTTTTGATTGATTTATTTTATTGTGTTTTTATTGTGTATTTGGTGTTACTGTGAGGCACATTGAGTTGCCTTGTGCATGAAATGTGCTTTATAATACATTTGCCTTGCCTTGCCGTGTAGGAACAGGCTCCGATCGCTAAAGGCATTTCTGTGATTTCTATGTCTGTGGCCACATGTAGTCAAAGCAAAGCGGCTACATCTCCATGGAGACGAGCTGGCGATGTCCCGCTCCAAGTTACGAGTCAGGTCTGAGGAGAAGCAACGCATGTTTTACTTTTAGGGATTCTTCACCAGCAAAAAACACCCGTAGTTAAATGATGCATTATTTTATTTACTTTTTCATTGGGTGAAATGTTATGCAGTGTGGCTTCAATACAAATTAACTATAGGGCTTAAGATACCGGCCGGTCGTTCGCGAGACTCACTTATAAACAAGTATTACAATTTTTGCAATATCTTTTTATTACAATGTAAAGTAAAATGTCACAACACAATTACAGTACTACCCTTTCAATACAGCCGTAAAAAGAGACCAGAAGAGCAAAGCATTAATGAAAAACGCCATTTCAATCACACTCCTGAGATTACAGCAGTTTATAGGTATGAAAAGCACTATAATAATTGAACTTCTCTTCTATCCTCATTTACCTTCTGTCTCCAGTTTAGGACTTTCTCCTTGTGGACATTTCTCTCTTCTATCTTTCTCGCCGTAATTGTCTTAAGGTGAAAGAACCTATCGTCATAAACTCGGCACATTCGCCGTGTCTAAACTCTGAATTATTCATGCTCGTTCGGGTCCGTCCGACTAACACCTCGAATCCCAAAACAGGAGTCAGACAAGGACAATGTGAACTCTCATTTCTCTGAGGTGTCCCTAAACGCACCACTGACAGAGTGCTGGGACTGTGTCAAACCAATAAGAGCAAATTGGACATGAAACGTCTTTTGTAGGTTTCGAAACTGACCTCCTGCAGCAGCTTCGTGATAATTGTCAAACAGAAAAGTACGTGTAACAAGAGGCAGCAAGCGCAGTACTTGTCAGCACTATAAGAGCTGTAGAAATAGTGGGTGAAGCAACAACAGTAATATTATAGTCATAGTCGTCGTAGTCATAGGTGGTCAGTAACAAAGTCAATTCATGCAAGTACTGAGTTTTTGAGGATATGCTATTTAGTTGAGTAGTATTTTTGGTGAGAACATTTTATTTCTACTCCATTCTAAAAAGGCTCCAAGGAAAAAGTCAATTTGACCGTGTGTTTTTTATTTTAAAAGCACACTCTATGAACAGTAGGTGGCGCTGTGCAGGTGTTCTTCTGTGAAATGCCACTGACTCATAACAAGAAAGAAGGTTTGTCCCCGTTGTGTTGCCGTACAGAGGAATTTGGACGCAATGTTCATATTTTAGAAGCTGCAAAGTTATTTTCATTATAGCACTTATTTAAACAGATACGTACTTTCTAATTTGCATACTCATGTTTTTTCACATCAATTTCAAATTCACTACTTTATTAGAGTGACATTTGACCAGTATTATCTGTACTTTTACTCAAGCAATGAAATCAAGTACCACTGGTTGTAGTACAATAGACATTTGTATGGTCATACTATTTGTATTAAATTGTCAAAATACACAAAAACTTGTGAACAAGATATTGCATAAATACAATCGTGAATTTTTAATAAGACAATTAACTAGAGAAAAGGCTGTCCTAATTTTGTGACTTTTTTGAAAATTACATTATGGTGATTTTCTGACAGGTATAAAAAAAATCCAGACTGAGTTCACAGTGATCATTAAAGCTGGCCACACGCTGTGCTATATTCAGGGAGTTTGGGCTAATCATCGATTCACACTGAGCGACTGAATCTCATACGAGCAAAGCCCGAGGTCACGATGGCAGTGCTCGCTCCGTACGGAGCAATGACACACATGGCTGACCTGCTCACACTGTACGGGTGACATGACCCTGAGCAGGCGCGCACGGTGGATACAGATTTGGTCCCACTATCCTCTCAAACAGTGCGTGTAAACACCCACATTATCGTTAAATCATCAGCAACCGGCAGCAACAAATGAGCCAAATGTAATTACACTTTGCTGACTTTGGTGTTTATGGTGATATGTTCGGGAAGATGTCGTCATAGAGGGAGTTTGTGGTCCTCACTCTGGGTTCTCTTTACATTCAGAGCTGGGCGTGGGTTATTTTTTTCAACCTGCAGATGAATTTATATGTGCAAGAAACGCTTCCACCAGCTTAAGCGGTGCCATGACTAGGGCTGAAACAACTAATCGACTAATTGACGACTAATCGATTATTGAAATAGTCGACAACTATATTTATTTTCATTTATTTATTTATTCATCCATGTTCATGTTTTTCTTTACAAGGTCATACATTAATATGAACAGTACATGGTGAAAAGGAGCATGATGAAGACATTGTCTTATTGTCCATGCCCCTTTGTAATAATTACAACAACAAAAAAAACGATGACCAAATCGGCGGGTGATCCGTTCAACAAATTTGTGACACTCATGTATTACAAAAATCAATTATTGTAACAATTTTCAACATACAAGTTATGTTTTTTTATATTTCTCCATCTGCATCTCCTTAAACATATTTTTAAATGTATCTATTGTTTGAGAACATTTTAATGTGTCCTTTAATGCATTCCATAATCTTACCCCAGCAACCAAGAAACCCCTCTGTCTTAATGAGATTCGGGAGAACGGTACACAGAAGTTTCCTTTCGCCTTGTGTCGTCTGTGATCAAGGTCAATTTCTTGTAAATATGTTCTGGTACCAACTTGTGCTTAATTTTCCACATAGTCTGTAAAATGTTTAAATTAGCAAGATCTTTAAATTTTAATAGTTTCAGCTTCACAAAAAGGTCGTTAGTATGTTCTCTAGAGCCTTTATGACTTATAATTCTCACAGCCTTTTTTTGTAGCAAAAACATTCGATCTATTACACTTTTGCATGCGTTTCCCCAGACCTCGATACAATATGTAAAGTAAGGGACAATTAATGAAGAATATAAAAGAAATAAGAAGCCTTATCAAGAACATATTTAACTTTATGCAAAATACCTATACATTTACTCACTTTTGTTCGAATATACTCAATATGTGGCTTCCAGCTGAATTTAGTATCCAACATAACTCCCAAAAATTTAATCTTGGTAACTCTTTCAATCCTTGAATTGTCAATAGTGATGTTAATATTCCCCTCAATTTTCCTTGTCTCAAAAATCATATATTTGTTTTTTTCCCAATTTAATAATAATTTGTTTTGGTCAAACCATTTTTTTAAAATTTGCCATTTCAGTGCTTACACAAGATAATAATGTATTGAGGTCACTTCCTGATTTATAAACGGTTGTGTCATCTGCAAACAATAGAAAGCCCATTCTCTTTGTTGCTTCGTAGATGTCATTTATGAATAAAATAAAAAGTTTTGGGCCGATTATGGAGCCCTGTGGGATTCCACATACCACAGTTTCATGTTTTGAGTTTAGTTGATCGAATTGAACATACTGTTGTCTGTTTTGCAGGTAGCTTTCCAGCCATTTAAACACATGTCCTCTTATGCCATAATCCTGCAACTTAGACAACAGAAGTTCATGGTTCACTGAGTCGAATGCTTTCTTTAAATCCATAAAGATTTAAACTTACTATATTAGTAATCGCTTAATCGTTTTCTGGTTCACACAGACTCAAATAGAGCAAAAATGACATGAAATTGTTGTATTTCTGATGAAAACTTACTTTGTTTTAATAGTTAGGGTCTGTAGGGTTTTGTACATAGAACATTTCATAAATATCTGTCTGTGTCTCATCCAATCAGAAAGCAGAATTAGCACAAAGAGTCTCCTACAAACATTTACTTTAAGTTTACTCCATCAACATGTCCTTAAGCGGCGCCACTTCAGCTTTATGTGATAAAAAATATATATATATATCCAACACCATTCACAGCCAAGCGATTAATCGATTAGTCGTAAAAAATAATCGATAGATTAATCGATTACAAAATAATCGTTAGTTGCAGCCCTAGCCATAACCCCTCGACTTTTGACAAAAATTATACATGTTAGAATAGCCACATTTCAAAGCTCAAAGTCAGCTTTATTTACTTCAATTCTACTCTGTACATGCAAAAAAATGAACTGTACTACTGTCAAACCCTCAGTGCAAACAGTAAGATCTAAGAGCAATCTCTAAACCGATGCTGTGGGCGTTTCAGTGTCTCTGCGGGGCTGAAGGACCAGACTTTGTGATTGCAGGTGGAGCAGAGGGAGAAAAGACTGAAATATTAACTGAATTAATAAGCATACTAGGGATGGGCATCGATTTTCGAATATTCGAATAGTCGTTAAATCATAAAAAATCGAATAGTGTACCATATCTGGAGGGGAAAAAATTGTATTACTGCGGCTTCCGCACGGGGGCAGCGTACCATTTGACGATACACAGTGGCGGGCTACATGCCAAGCCGTAGAAAAAGTAACAACTGGAGAAGACACGATGGAGAAATTACTGCAGCAGTCGTCAAAAAGTTCCATGTGGAGCTATTTCCAAAAACAACTGAAACAGAGGTACAATGTAAACTCTGCGGAAAGGGTGTTTTCCACGCCGGGACTTATTGTAAACAGACTTCGTTCCCGTCTTCATCCCGTGCATGTGGACATGCTGATCTTTCTGAATAAAAACTTGGATTAGGCTTGAACTATTTTTCGGATTATGAGGACGAGCATGTTAAAAATGTTCACGTCAGCAATGCTGTCTCTCAGGTATGTTTAGTAAAATGTTCAAAATTTATATAATTATTGTTTGAAGTCTCCGCACTTTGTTAATTGTTTGACGTGACGACGGTATTATTGGGTGATTTATGAAAGGATAAACCCGGTCCGCACACGCACCTTTTGTATTGTATATAATATCCTGTGTGTTTAATGGGATTAAAGACAGAAAACGGTTCTATAATGTTGCGCTGTGAATTGCATCACTGTCAAAATAAAAAAGAAAGAGAAAAATCGTGGATCTATATCTGTTTCCGCAGCGGTGGGTGTTGGGGGGGTGGGGGCAGTCTGGCGGCAGTTATTGTTGAATATTCGAATATTAATGATTAGTACCCCACGATTATCGAATAGTACTTTTGCTTTAAATGCACATCCCTAAAGCATACATGAGAGGGAATGATGTGAGACTGGATATTTTGTTGTTTCCAGAAGACAAATGGTCAGATAATTGCGTACGTTATGATTTGCTCATCGCCACTATTCAGTTTTGTAGCCTTATTCTAAATGTTTCTTGGATGTATTTGCATATACAGTAGCTTTGGTCTGGTCCGCCCCGGCCGTCCCAAACACCTGTACTGGGTGTCCAACCGTCCCGTCGGGGGGCCAGCTGCTGAGACAGGTGGCTCAGGATGCCCTTCTTCCTGTAATTGATCCCATTGGGCTACAAGACTTTAGTGGTAACCAATCAGAATTCAAGGCTGCTCCTATCGGATTACATTGTTCAGTCCGTCACATTCTGTTGGTTTATGTATATATTCCTTTAATAGAAAAAAGGAAAACAATCTGCCAATGGATCTTTTGTCCCAATTTTGTTATTAATAATGAATGAGGTAATATAAATGTGTCTAAATAATATTGATTAACTTGGCCCTATTCACTTCTTTTTGTTCTTCCTGCCATTTATCTTAATACGAGAGATGAATTGTTAATCTATAGATTTTGTTTATTATTGATATATTCATCTAACAATTATCAAACTACTGAGGCTTCGGATAATGTCTCTAGGGCAGTGGTTCCCAAAGTGTGGGTCACGGGACACTGAAGTGGGGGGTCGCAAGATGATTTAGAGACAATTTTTTACATTTCTGACATTGAATTTGATGATTTTTTTTAAAACAGCTATTTTAGTGACATTGAGCCAAATACCAAAATACAGCACCCAAACTAACATCATTAAACCAGATTTTAAATGATTTGCACCTCAAATTATGATAAATGCTAATTACATTTTACAGAAGGAGGTCCCGAGTTGTTTGTTGAGTGATTTTGGAGGTCGCGGCCTGAAAAGTTTCCATATTGTGGCTTGCAGTAAAGCTTCAGTTTGACAAAGTCGTAAAAAAAAAAAACTAAAAAAAAAAAAAACTAAAATACTCTGGCCGTCTGCACTGTCTGTGCTGATGCAGTTTGTAGGAAATTACAGTGGCCTTGTTCAGAGCAGACACGTCCCTGCTGTAACCTGGATATTTGTGAACAACTGCTCAAAAGGCGACACATAGAATTTTGCAGTCGTCGATGTTATTGATCACGTTGACGCTTTGTTGCAGCGCTACTTTGACTTTGTTCTTACTGTATGTCGCTTTGTGCCTCATCTTTTACCCACTGATTTTTGCACACATATTTATCTTTCTCCCTCGATTCCAGCGGTCTGAATAAACATTGCTTCTGTCTCACTGCCAGACGCAATTTTCACTTGATTTAGTTTTCCTTTGTGAAGTTCCTGTGACCTGGGTTGCCTTTTTTTTTTCTCCATGTATATTTTTACCCTTATGCATTCGGGTCCTTTACCTGCCTCGACAGCTCTCTCTCCTCTCTCTGTCTCTGCCTGTTTTACATTTCTTTGCGTTCACAAGAGCCAAAACAGAGGAACAAATCACCGCGAGTGCAACCCGCCTGCCTTTGTCCTTGGAGGGAGCAGAGGCTCGTAGCTCTCAGGCGGGGAGACAGCAGGGCGTAAATACGGGCGAGCATTTGGCAAACAGGTCTTAGAGCCAGAGATTGAGGTTGTTTTGCCTTCTTTTCACGAGGGGGCAGTTTGATTTCAGGCTTTCATTTAGGGCCTGTGCTCAAAACTAGACTTAAATGGAAACTTTATTCTTTCTGCTTTTGACCTTCAACCGCATAGACAAAAATGGGTATTAAAGGGATATTCGGGATTTTTGACATAGGGCCTCATTTCCTAGTTATCCAGAGTGTTGTTGATGTCTGGAGATATTTTTTCTTAAATTCATGCAGTCTTATATTTGAAGAGTCTAGTGCGCTAGGCTAGGGCACGGCTAAAGCATTTCTATGGTAACAGTTAGCCTGCATTAAAAACATCTGACCCACTCCACAGTGCACCTGAGGTAAATCACTTATAACACCAGACTAACCATATAAATGTCTGTGTTAATAGAATATTTTTTAAATATAACTGACCTTGTATCACATGAATTACCGCATTTTGAGGGACTATTTTCACGCAGATCACTCCGCCGCTGCGTTAGCTTACAGCCACGAAGCTGATGCTGCTCAAATATAAGTTATTTTAAATGAAAATGTTTATTTTATATGGTTAGTCTGGCGTAATAAGTGATTTACCTTAGGTGCACTGTGGAGTGGGCCAGACTGTTTTTAAGGTTAGCTAGCTGTTACCATAGAAATGCTCTAGCCTAGCGCCACTAGTCTCTTCAAATATAAGAACTGCATGAATTTAAGAAAAAATATCTCCAGACATCAACAACACTCTGGATAACTAGGAAATGAGGCCCAATGTCAAAGATCCCAAAATATCCCTTTAACTCATTTTGACGTGTCCTTTTCCCGTATATGTTTGTGTAACTCTTGGCTCTCTCACCGTGGTGGTTTTGACGCGTCCTCCCGGCTGGGTGCAGGTCCAGCCCGAGCTGTTCTGGAGGAGATCACAGCCCTCGTGGTCCAGACAGGGAGACATGTCACACCACTGACGACTCCGCACGATGCGCACTGCGGGGCACACAGGAAGGAGGGTTATATAGGACATAGGAGGTGAGAGGACAAAACCCTCTGACACGGCGAACCAACGAGACCAGGAGAGACCTTTGCAAAAGAGTCGGGGGAGATTTGAAATGCCGCGTTACGTTTCAACATCGATCGTCCTTCAACAAATTGTAATTCCTTTTCTTTTCTAAAAATGAAAAAGCCGAAACCGAGACACCAAATCGATTCTCGCGTTGTTGTTTTTTCCCCCTCACACGCTGACATCCTCGCAGTAATTTCTCTCTCCACACGCATTAATTAAGCATGTGGATGGGGGGAAAGAAAAATCTATAAACCTGCATGTTTCCCTTTTAGTACGAATTCCCGGGTGATCCTCTCCAGCTGTAACAGAGGTCAAAGTTCTGATTTGATGTTGTAACTAACTCAGTATGTGAACAGCTGGGAATGGGGCAAACATCTGTCGGTGGTGAGTTCATGTGGAGTGGAAAAAGGTTCACGAAGGATAATGGGATTCATCGATCTGGACTTCACAACTGTTCGCATATAGCAATAGAACAGTCTCAAATTATGGAGAAAGGCCAACTGTTCATAAACCTTCACAGGTTTCTTGGCAATTCTCAAAGACTCATTTTACAGCTTTTGCCAAAACGTCTGTGTTCATTTTTGTTTTAATTAAAGAAGAACTAAGTAACTTGTTTACCTTAAAGGGGGGTATTATGTAAATCGACTTTTCAGCTTATATCATGTTATTATGTCATTCCCTCATTAAACACATGCCTGGAGTGTTGCCTTGGCTCATTCACATATTTTTGAGTAATCAGTAAAAACTTAGACGGCAGCCATTTTAGGTGTAGTTATGCCTCAGTCCTCCTAGGAACGCCCCCACCTCCTGGAGACGCCTCTGGCCTTTCGTCACCAGCCAAGCCACCAACCACTGCTCCTCAGCTCAGCAGAGCCCCCTACCGCACAGTAGTATTGTTTAGATGCCACAGCAGTGTGCTGAAGGGGCGTGTCTGAAAGCTTCTTAAAGAGACAGAGGCCTATTTCAAGACGTTCAGTACAGCCATTTTGAGAGAGCAATTTTATTCAAGGCAGTTATTTTAATTTACTGCATATACAGACCAACAGAAGGTTACGTCATCATTGTAGTATGCTATAGACTGGTGCTATGTGATTGAAAAAAGCATAATACCCCCTCTTTAATAAATCCTTTCGTAGTCCCTCTGGGGGTAATACAGTGTTAATGGGATGATGGGGGTCTTTCATCTCCCCCTGGTATCTCTGGCCAGAAAACCACAATTGCAACTTTCCCTTCCACAGAGGCGGAGGCCCCAATACACACTAATAGAATCACGAAGAAGAAGCTAACAGGCTAACGGGCAAAGCTAACTGCGGGCTAGCGCCACTTTAGCAGTATTTACAGCCAAGTTTGAGTGAAAAAAATTATCTCCATTGTGTAATTGTATGAACAATATCCCTCTCTCCCTTTGTCTTTTCTGTCAGCGTAGTATTTACTCTCACAGACAATTAATGAGTAAAAACATAGACCGTTAAAAAGAATAGACAACTCCTCCTCACTCCTCCCCGTTTACCATAATTACCATATTCGAGGGGGAAATCATGGCAGATTTACAGACTCCCCATCTCTAACAAAGCATGTTCCTAATAAGGGCATAAGGGCGGGATCTTCACTGTAGACTCGGCCCTTGCGTGACGTGTAGCTCGCGCAGCTCCAATGCTAACAGTCCAATCCTCATTAAGTACGAGATTTCTAAAATATTTCTTACGAAAACCAGCCCGGTGCCTTTAATTGTAACTAACCCAGCGTTATCACATGAGGAATATCTAGCTGTACAGTAGAAAGTTCCAAAAAATTAGGCACCGGGCTCTAAAGTTGTTTTTAATGTGTCTAAAGTGTAATGATTCCTAATGGGAGACTAGCGGCTATATGGCGGTACTACAGCAATGGCGGCCTCCAGTGTTGTGGTCATAAAGCAGAGCAGCCAGCGGGCATTGAGTAAAAACACAACATGCTACGACACTTGCAGTGGCGCTTATGGCCTCTAGGGGCATGAGTTACTTAGTTCTGCTTTAAAGCTTTGAAAATAAGGCGATAAATTAGCCGCTCATCAGCTTCTTTTGCACAAGTCAGAGCAGGAATCAAACCACCTACCAATTGATTAGTGGACAAACAAACACTCTATGAATTGGTGGCTTTATTATCTCATGTTTTTCCACCTCATCCTTTTATCATAATTTAAAGCTGTCATTTTTTTGATCAACTTTACTATTATTATTATTATTAATTATTATTTACAATCAACGAAAACATTTAGATGGAAAAAGATGACAACCTACTGTAAAGTCCACATTTAAGTGACTCTGTATTTTGGTCATTAATCCATTAAAGTCCAGCACTGCGAAATAAGTAAACAAATAAAGTGTCACAAAGTGAATCTTAAGCTTTGTTGAATATCCCTCTCCGCATCTGTTTGTTTCTCCTCATTCTCTCGGGACGCGGCGCCTCTCGCGCTCACTCCATGATGAATGCAGCGATTACAAGATGGCTGCCGCTGGTCGTGGATAAATGGAGCTTGCTGAGCGGTCGATGTGCAGACGGTGTGCGATAAATCAGAGTCTGCAGGTGTGCTGCTCGGCTCCTGCCTCAGATTAATACAGTGACGATCTGTTAATGTGGACGACTCTTTTCTAAAATTACCGTCTCACCACAAAACACCGCCATCCATCCTCAACTCTGATTGGTCGATGAAATGCAGGTGAGAGGGTTTGAACCACGACCCAAAGATACAAGAATGTTGTGATAAATACAGAATGTATTAAACTATGTGAAGCTGAGACAGATTATTATTTAACAGGGTTCTCTTTTTTCTTTCAGGAACTTTAAATGTTTTGAACAATTTGAGATTCAACAGCATCTCATTCAATCATAATAATAATAAAGTCTAATAATATTTGTTTACTGAGATGATTAAAAATGTAAATCAAACTGGAAAGTTGTAACATTATTCATAAGCGTCATAAGGCTGTTTTCCAGTCGCCTGACTGAAACGCTGCTTCAAAAATTAAACGTGGTCCGAGATAACACACATAATGAAAATACACTAATTTATGAAATACGTAGGACAAGTCATTATTAAAAAAATAGCCATGTTTGTCCATTTAGACATGCCATAAAATAAAGGCATTTTAACTGCCTTAGAGTTTTGAAACTCATGCTTAAAGTTTAAAGAATCAGACTGCTCTCCAGTGCCAAGAAATTTAAAGTAAAATGGGCAAACAGCAGATCCCGCCCTCTGTATTTCTAGAGTGAATTGTGTGTCTGGGTTAGCAGGTATAAGAAGCTGAACCACACACACAAAACCGAAATGTCATCGCAATGCATTTTGACACATGTTTATTAAAGGAACAGGCCACCGTTTTTACAAACTGAGATAGTATGTTCTTACCTTAGTTTAGACGAGTTGATGCGTACCTGTCTGGTTTTGACGCGTGACACATTAGGAGCACTTCGATGTCTTTACACTTTAAAGCGCGGATGCTCCTAAGGTGTTATTACGCCTTACAATATAATACCCCAACTATACTTGGATCGTGTAACTACTCACGTAACCGTATTTCAATAGGGGAAACATGGAAGAGCTTGGTCGCTTCTAACTTCACCCCCGTTTGGCCCCATAGAGGAGAAGAGGAGAGGCTAAATGCTAACAACATCTTTGGTCTTTTTGCGTGACTGAGTGCACGCATAAAGACCAGGTATGCATCAATTTGTCTAAGCTCAGGTAAGAACACATCTCAGTATGCAAAAACGGTGGTCTGTTCCTTTAAGAAAGAAGCATAACTTACAAGGAAAGCAGCCTGCTATACCCGCTGCACTAAACTAACCAGTACAACCAACTAAACTGTTTAGTCTCTCACCGTCCACACAGGCGGGCTGGGCTCTGGTGGTCCCGGCGATCTGCCCCCTCCGGCAGGCGCAGCGAGCCGTCTGCCGAGCGATGGTCCTCCTGGGCTGGCTGTCCCGGTCCAGAGTCACCACCTCACAGGCCCCAGCCGATAACTGGCCTATGGGAGACATGAATCAGGGGAGGTAAGTATTGGCAGCATTTTTTAACTCAGTAAAACCCATTTGAACAGGCGCTACTTCCATGAAATTCTTACCCAAGACATTCTCATATGCAGTGTAATTAGACCATGGGTGAAAATGAAAAACGGCATAAGTATTGGAGGTGCACAAAGTCACACAAGCCACGACCCAGCGGAGATCTATCTGCATTGGTTGCAAAGGGATTTCTGGACGTGGAAAGAACAGCGTGTCATCATTTTAATGACTATGACTACATTTCTGACAGAGGGGTAAAATCATTTTCAAAAGAGTCAACGAGCACTTGTGGGAGGACCTGAATGCCTTAAAGGACAGTCACCATGGAAACACTAATAGTTAACATACAGTAAGCAGATAAGTATATGTAACTAAACGCTTGACAATTGGAAAAAGAGATGATATTCAAAATGAGTAGCTAAATGCATAGTGCAGGCTTCATAACAATCCGCTAAAAAGCATGAAAAACATATTATCGTTGCTCCCTGTTGTGTTGAAAGGTCAAAGATTATCCCATCACGGGCATCAAAATTATTTCCCCAGTTTCCCAGTGGCATTCATGTGCAATTTTCCACTCGGCAAGTGGTATTTACCATAATTACGAGACCACATGAAGGCAGCATGAGTCCTGGTGAGTGAAACGCTGCCTTGTGTATTTTGCGTTATGTCAGAGGAGCTTACGGCGTCCATTTTATATCAGTTCTTTGTGCTGAGAATATGTGGCTAAAACAAAGCCCAGACTTTTGTTTCACTTGAGTAAACAGTGCTTCAGTCAGTGCAGGAACATCGGTGCTTGGTAGTGTTAACATTTGACCTCCCAGAATGTCACAGAAAACTATCTAAAGGTCGCTTCAGCTTTTCTTTCTTTCGATCTTTCTGTCAAACCAAAACCATCAGCCAAGTATAACGTGTGGAAATATTTCTTTATTTAAATTACTTGGGAGAGGAAGAACGTTCTGTGTCTAAATGGGTATATATATATTATAAATCAACAATGCCACAAAAAAGTGTGTTTGAGAATTTGCATAATTTGTCTATATACTACTCACGCACAAAAGTTGTAAAACTTGTTAAAGCAGTTGTTATTATTCTTTATGAAGAAGCAGTCTTTTGTACTTTTTGTTATTTATGTCATTCAATGCGAGCAGTGAACACATTCGGTATCTTTTTTACTTTGTCTGTGAATATGACTAAATAGTGTCAGTTCAGTCTGAGTTCGTCTCTTTGGAAACAGAGGAGGACACGCCCCTCGAATACTAATGCACATCTTCAATGGGACCATGGAGAACACATCGCTCTCCCCCCTCTCTCTCTCCCTCTCTCCCATCTCTCTATCGCTCACTCTCTTTCTCTTCTCTATCTCTCACCCTCCCGTTTCTCTCTCCCCTCCTCCCTCTATCTCTCTCTCTTTCTCTCTCTCCCTCCCTCTCGCTCTCTCTCTGCCGTCTGTCTCTCTTTCTCATTCTCTCTCTCCCCTCTCTCTATCTTTCACCCTCTCTCTCTAACTCACTACAGGTCATCAAGTGGATTCAAGGCTTCGAGCTTTTGTGTGTAATTACTTTTGAAATATTTGAAATATATTTTTACATTTAAATATATATATTTTATTTCTAAATAATAGTTTGTTTCCTTATTTTATGGAGAAAATGAAACCTTTGTTGATGTTCTTTGACTTTTCGTTATACACGAGATGGCCCAGGTTCTATTATAACCAGAAATGTCACCGGAGCAGTCGACAGTGTCTCACTTAAAAACACATCTAACAGTCCTCCATTTTGTTTATTTATTTGTTTATTTGTTTGGAAGTGGCATGTCTAGGGGGTGGCTATTTCTGCTGGGCCACCCCAGGTGCCACCCCACTCAGGGGGACTGAGGAAGCATGAGGAAGAATATTTGTGACAGTGTTTCCTCATTAGCACACACCTCCCCCACCAGCACTTTTTGTTAAGACTAGGCTATAGCTTCTTTATAGAATACAAAATAAAATGAATATTAATGCTATAGTGCAAGTTGGCACAATGAACATTACTATTACTAAGCAAAAAATAATGCTGACTGGCACTTTGTAAGTATCAAAATCCAACCCATGTTGTTGTGGTGTTAGCATTAGTTCTTGGTGGCACAGCTTGGATTTTGGTTGGTTGCTCCAGCAAGGAGATTTTAGCACATAACATAAAATAAATTAAATTACATCTAAAGCTGTAAAATAACCAGATTTTTTCATTTGGTATTCCTCGCTTTACCCTCACTTTCACTGTCTTGATTGACAAGTGCTGCATCATGGCGACAAATAAGAAAAGGAAGGTGGATCTTGACAGCTGCATATTCCAGGAAAAATGAACAAAATGAGTTCTTCTTTGTCTAAGTGAAAGGCAAGCCAGTGTGGCTCGTATGCGGCGAGGGGCTGGCAGTGATGAAGAAGGCAAATCTCGAGCGACGTTACACCTCGGAACAAATGCGTTTGGATGAAATAAATGCTTGAGTTTGGGTGACCAGTAAGCAGCTTTCACAAGACTGACCTTGAAACTTGGAAAACCAGCTTCGAGAATGTCATCATCACTGCAGCTGACATCAGACGCCTCAACAAAGATAAACAATTCCAGCCATCGCATTATGTGAGTCTGACATGCATAGAAATGATCCTCCACACTGTCAGTCCTACCTCAATGTTGAATGAACTCTAGATTATGTTTGTCGCTAATTTGTAAGGCCCTTGGAGTACTTTATAAAAATGATTTGGCCGTTGATGTGAAAAAGGTTTCCCACTGTGGTGTAGAGGTTAGACTGCAGCACTTTGCATGGTTTCAGCGAGGCGGTGCGTAACACAGTCAAATGTTTTAGTTCATTATGATGTGTTTATAATGTCTTAATTAAAAAGCACTTACAGTCGTGAGTTTTTTTTTCTTAACCTGAGTTGGAGGAACTACACTTTAGCAGCTCCTCCACACAAACTTACAGAGGCCGACCGACTCTTTTCCTATTGGACTCTGTAAGAATGTAATGTGTGTTTATTTTTTATTAGTTTAGAGACACTGTTGAACAACAATGATCTGAACAGGCCTGTTCGACAGGCTTTCCTTCTGCAGAGAGGGCAGGGTTATCTCAAAGGGAGGTCCACGCACCCTTCTCAGCCTCTTCAGTCCTGCCATCAGGGAGAAGAGTCTCAATCTGATCCCAATGACTGAAGGGCACCTTCATCCACCAGGCTGTTCCTCTGCTACCTTCTATAGCCGAAGTATTGTTCTTTTTGAGAGTAGCATTTTAAATTTTACATTTGTGCTTTACATCTAGTAAAATTAACAATGAAACCAAATAAACTAAACCTGACACCACAAACATTTTGAGATGTTACATCAAGTTGGGCCAGGTGTGCAAATATTTTGAGGGGATTATTAAAATCTACAATTCGATTATGTTTTGCGCTGTCATGGGACTGAGGCCAAGGTCAAGGTCAACTTTATTCATGAAGCACATTTACATCAACACTGTGCATTAAACTTCATACTAATAATATAACTCAACTAGTGAAACTAAAACATCAATGACACAAAAGAACATGTAAAATATAAAATGAATGAAACAACAGGTGAAAACAAATAAGTTTTAAGTAGGATTTGAAACCTGGGCGGTCTGGGCCAATGAGACACTAAGGGGTAGTCTATTCCAAAGTCAGAGGCCAGCAGCAGCATAAGGCCTGTGTCCTCTAGTTTTTAAATGTGTCTATGACCGGGGCACATCCAGGCGGAGCAGGTCAGCTGAGCAGAGTCCCCTGGAGGTGGCATGCACAGACAACAGCGCGGACAGGGAAAGGAAGGCCTTTTCAACATTTAAGGTGGAATCAAATTCCTCTTCAGTTTGACTGGAATCTAAACCAGGTCCATTCAGTAGTTAGTCCATATTCCATAATAAAAAACTATCAAAAATATGACAGTTGTCATAAATAATAACAATAAAACACAAGAAAAACTAGTATTTGTACAATTCACAGTATAGGTTCTGAACTTACAGAATGCATGAACTTTGTCTGACATGAGAACAATATGGTGGAATACATTATAGATAAGTGTATTTGTTCCCAATGGAGACGCCTGGTCCCAATAGTTTTATGTAATGCAAGTGCCAACCACAGACAGAAGGGCAGTCTCTGGTTCATATCATCTCAAGACAATAGATAATACCAGGTCTGTGTAACTGTGAGTATGCAATGGAAAAAGACAGACACAGGCAGAAGTTGTAATAGTTTTGAATCAAATAAACTATAGGCCTATTGTGTAACATGTTACTGGTTTATGCCAGACACCATGCCAAGTTCACAGAAAAATGGCAACAATAAAAACTACAGGATATCTAATCATTATTATGGTCATGTAAGCTTGTACACGAACTGCGTAAAATGTATGGACAGAATGGAATGAGTTGACCACTGTTCCCCAACTTAACCTGGTCGTATTTCCTATAAATTAGTGTTGAATGTATTTACCTTCTCGGAGCATGTGGCAGTGTAGCAGCAGCAGGAGCAGGACACAGACCGCCGCGGCAGTCAGACCCCACAGCGGCCGGACGCACTGCATCAGGACCCGCCACGACGCGCGCTCTCCTCGGCTCCAACAAGTCACTGCGCCCGGAGTAGAGCCGGGGGAGACGAGAAACCGGTGGCATCTCCCGTTAATCAGAAGTTGACAACTAAAAACTTTATTCCAAAACTATCCAAATGTTAGTTTCCGATTGGAGCTTTAGAGTCCCCTGCTTCTGGGGTCCGCTGCAACGCCACTACTCCGCGTAAATCCGTTCTCACGAGGAGGAAGAGACACCGCACAGAAACGGAACTGAAGCTCCTGGCCGGGCATTGTAGAGCTCAGCCCGGCTGACGGGTCTCTCAGTGCCAGCTGACAGCCGCAGGAGGAGAGAAAGATTCTGCCACCACGAGTGAAGAGCAATGAATGTGAACACAGCACTGACGCTAAACAGACTGGCGCCGGCTCCAGTTTGTCTCTCCTCTGGACTCTCTCTCTCTATTTGCGTAAAGCCAACGTGAGTTTGGAGGCAGTTGTTTCATGTACACATTCGGAATGACGATATGGATAAGCCTCTAAGTTAAAATGCATTGGCCTAAAGGAGTTTATGGATTGATGTCTAAGTCTGCAAAATGTGATTCTTTTCCCAATCCAATTGACTGAAAGTGCTTCCACATGATGTCTTTTAGATTTGTGGCCATTTTACTAAATGAAATATTTTTGAAAAAGTGACCTTTAACAATGAATATTTGTTTATTTTTTTTGGTAAAGCCTAAAATAATATTAAAACCCAATCAATAGCTAAGCCATTGGTTAATCTTAACAAACCACAAACATAAAGCAAAGGTGTGGCTTCTCCAGAAATCCAATAGTAAATTTAGAGCATTATTCATGGTCGTGTATTTTAAGCAAACCGTATTGGAAGGTGAGTATATTTTGTCAGTACACCCTTAACTTTTACCTCTGCTAGCTCTACACCTCTTTTTAATTTCTGTCTATCCGATACCTTTGACTAGTGCTGCATGTTTAAAATTGTAATTGTAATTGCAAGTTTTTGGCATTCACGAGGCGTCCATTTAGCTCAGAGAAACCGCAAGCATCAGCTGGTGCTTGGATTGCTGTTCCAATTTATTGGAAGTTCACTTTGTTTTGTCAAAGTGAACTTAATTGTTAATTTCACCACATAAAGAGGAGAGATAATTTAAATTACATCTTTTTCAATCCCTCGAAGCAAACGAATCAAAAATGTGTACACAATATTTACACAACGGTCTCATCTCTGGGATGGGACGAACAGAGTGAACAGGTGGGGCCTCAGCACACATCCTTGGGGGATTAAAAGGCATGAATCAACATACAAATTAGATTACGCCAATGAAGTAAAAACATAATTTATGAAGTAAAAACATAACTTATGGGGTCTCGTCAGGTGATGAAGAACATTTTCTCAAGCATTAATTGTCAGATGTATACGGCGCTTTTACAATTATGCACTATTGGCGCTCTCAAGGATGGCATATGCAAATAGATTGAGTCAAGTCATGACTCAATTTATCATGCACATTTTAAATATGCCCAGCATTAACATTTGAGAGACTGAACTGCTAAACTAATTCAGGAATCACATGTGCGTGGTACGATAGCCTTGTGGTGAAGGCTGCAGCACTTGGATGGGTACTTTGCTGGTCTCATGGGTTTGCCTCCCAGCTCCTGCAAATTGCAGAATTTCTCTCCTCGCTTCACCCCCTTTCGTGCTTCAACTAACCACCTGACGACAGGGTTGGGCCTATAAATCTTGGAAAAGTGAAACTCCATTCATTTCAAATGTTTTGCAGGGATCTTAAAGAGGGGGTATTATGCTTTTTTCAATCACATAGCACCAGTCTATATGACGTAACCTTCTGTTGGTCTGTATATGCAGTAAATTAAAATAACTGCCTTGAATAAAATTGCTCTCTCAAAATGGCTGTACTGAACGTCTTGAAATAGGCCTCTGTCTCTTTAAGAAGCTTTCCGACACGCCCCCTTCAGCACACTGCTGTGGCATCTAAACAACACTACTGTGCGGGGAGGGGCTCTGCTGAGCTGAGGAGCAGTGGTTGGTGGCTTGGCTGGTGACGAAAGGTCCAGAGGCGTCTCCAGGAGGTGGGGCGTTCTTAGGAGGACTGAGGCATAGCTACACCTAAAATGGCTGCCGTCTAAGTTTTTACTGATTACTCAAAAATATGTGAATGAGCCAAGGCAACACTCCAGGCATGTGTTTAATGAGGGAATGACATAATAACATGATATAAAGCTTGAAAAAGTCGATTTTACATAATACCCCCCTTTAACAGAGTTCAGATCTGATACAACATCATGAAGACTAAATAACCTGTTACATTATTGACAGAATACCTGGTCTTATTAGCCAATGTTGTATCTCCCCTTATGTCAGTATCCCATTGCGTTTGCTGCACTGTGTAGGAGGATGTCCAAACCTCTTCTGAACCTGCCAGCCACATGTCCCCATTTCCCTCCGTGTTGACAGTGATTGTGTCCATCTCTCTCTGCAGACTCCACACTGACGTTAAGACGGCTGAGACATAATCGATGAGAGAGAAACCGGGAGCAATAATAAGCTGCGTTTGGACGATGAGAAGTGTCCAGCTTTAGTGTGATGTGCAGCCAGACATGGAAGATATAGAGGAGGAGCGGAGACTTGGATAAGATTGCATGCGTGTTACTTCTCCAATTCAAAATGATGGACAGATTCATCCTTCACTGCTGTCAACGTCACATGACTCAATCAAACTGGGATATTGCAGCTTTAGAGAGAAAGGAGAGGGTTTAGGTTTGGATAGGAAGTGTTTCCTATTGAGAAGTGGCCAGCTCCTGTCTCCCATAGAGAAGCAGGAACATCGTGAACATTGAAAAATTGTCTGCCTCAACCAGAGAATATATCGCCTCCTCTTGATAGTAGAGGCTCACTGAGATAAAAAAAAAAAAGAAGAATTAATAAGAAACAGAAATCTCAGCAATGACTTGATTCTTTTTTCCCCCTTTCTATTCCATTTTTAGCAATATAATATAATACAATATAATATAATGGCAAGGCAAGGTAAGTTTATTTGTAGAGCACAATTCATACACAAGGCAATTCAAAGTGCTTCACAGTTTCATAAAATTACAAGAAAACAGATAAAATCAATAAAACATCAACATAAAGTTAATCAATTACAGTAAAAGGCAAGAGTGCAAATAAAATACTTTCAGTTTTCATATGCACGGGTAAAAAGAGCTGTTTTCAGCCTGGATTTGAACATCATCAGAGTTGAGGCCTGTCTCACATCCTCATGAAGACTGTTCCAGATTTTAGCTGCATGAAACTGAAACGCAGCCTCACCGTGTTTATTATTGACTCTGGGAACCACCAGGAGACCCCTCCCTGAAGTTCTCAGGACCCGAGATGGTTCATACGGCTCTAACATGTCAGAGATGTACTTTGGTGCTAAACCATGAAAAGACTTGTACACAAGCAGAGCTGTTTTAAATTCTATTCTCTGAGTGACAGGAAGCCAGTGCAGAGACTGGACTAATGTGGTCGTATTTCCTGGTTCTTGTCAGGACTCGAGCAGCAGCGTTCTGGATGTACTGCAGCTCTAACAGCTCGTTTAGAAAGGCCAGTGAGCAGGCCGTTACAGTAGTCTAACCTGCTGGAGACAAATGCATGGATGAGTCTCTCTAAGTCTGGTTTTGACACTATTCCTCTGATCTTAGCAATGTTCTTCAGATGGTAAAAAGCTGATGATGTTATTGCTTTGATGTGGCTGTTTAAGTTCAGATCTGAGTCCATGATTACTCCTAGATTTCTAACCTGATTTTTGTTTTGTTTTAGAGAGAGAGACTCAAAACAATGATCTCAGTTTTGTCTGAGTTTAGTTGGAGAAAGTTGTTTTGCATCCACAAACTGATCTGTTCGATGCAGTAATCAACATATTATTTGTGTCAATTTTTGTGTCAATTTTTGTGATATTCTTTTTTTTCTGTCATTTCATTATTTTAATAGGCTATTATTTTTATTGAAAACATTGCGTGAGCAATATGAATCTTTGTGCAGTGCTAGAACGGAATAAATATTTATTGACGTGGTCAAGGTATTCATCAGCCCTTAAAAATACAAGACATCAAAAACAAACATCTTTTTTAAACAATTTTTTTAAACAAAAATACAACAACATAGTTTTTTATTTCTTGGAGGTTCAGATCTCTCAAGAAGAAAAAATGAATGGATTGATTGACCCCTTTGAAAATGAGCTGCATCTCAAGGAGCATTCCAAGAAAGAATAAAGAATACATTAAATCATTAATACTGTGTGAACAGACACAAAGAAGTGGTCTGGACTTAATTCAATGACTGTTGGAATAAGTCCAGACCACGTCTTTGTCTTTTGTGACAGTTTAGGTGGACACATTACAGAACTGCAAGCAGACTGCAGGGTTCCCAACCCTACAGAACTAGACATGATGCTTTTTGTTCAGTCATTAAAGTCCAATCAGTGTTGGTCAGAGTTGAATTTTAACAGTAGGGCATTTTAAATATGCCCAGAATTTTAAATATGCTGGGCATATTTTAATTTTGTCAGAGAAACCACCAGTGACAAGAAAACAAAAAATCAAATGCATCTATTATTACGACCTCTATTTATTTAAGGAGTTGCACACATTTGGTAAATTGGATAAGTTAAACGTCATCAAAGTAAAACTTTATTTGTATCTCGCTTTCAACAGCAAAAAAAATAATAAAAAATAAATAAAAAATTAAAGACCATCTAGGCAGTTCTTAAAATTATATTGCAAAAAGACTATCTTTTGTCATTGAAGAAGATCACAGTTGATCTCACTCAACCTTTTGAGTTTGTTACAAAACTCGTCTTCAGTTCATTTTGTTGCTCATTTTCTCAGGGGACAAAGGTTGAAAAAGTTAGAGTTGTTTAATGTTCAGCGTCTGTGAGAGAGATCTGAAGGGAGAGACATGCAACCTTTTAAGAACATTGACTTGTTTTTCCTACAGAAGCCAACATTTATATTTCTAAATAATTTTCTTGAATGCGCTCATCCTTGTTTAAAGATTGTTTATTTTGCAGTTCGTCGGGGGGGGAAGTAGATCAAAAACAGTGGTCCAAGTTTGCATTTGTGGGAAAACAGCGCCCTCTTTGGACATTTGTTGCGATCATTGGAATGAGTAACAATATGCATTTTGCAGTTCTCATTCGCTTGTCTACTTGAGTTTGATCAAATAGAGTTGTCCCAAGTTGACTATATCCCTCCAAAAATGTCTATGAATAAAAATTGGCTTTGAAACGTGGGATTATGTGTCTCATGCGTAAGAGCTTAGTGATGCGTTCAATTGCAGTGTGAAATGTAGGATATTTGAATACGCTCACCCCGTATACAGGAAATGAAAGAAAAGAAGAATAAACAAAGGATACAGTTGTGATAGAATAAAAGGTTTTCAGCTTTTTCAGGAAAAAACTAAATTCTGTAATGCCTTAAGAGTTTGTGGTGTGGCGTTGAGATAAATACAATAGTTTAAAGCCCAAATAATTACATCCAGCGTTTGCAAATTCTAGAGAGAAATGTTAAAAATGAAAGGCCCGATTTAGTTTTTTTTTTACCTTTAAAGTGTACATGACAGGTTTGAATGCTTTGAAAATAATTAAAAGGATAACATCAGTTGCACGTTCGTCAGTTGCATAATTATAATTTTATTTCGGTGAAGCAGCGATTTTAATGAAGAAATGTTGGCCAGAAATTTTATTTTTATTTGAATTTATAAACTGCTGACAGGAAGTGACATAGATATAGGTAAAGTTCCATAGCCATTTGACTCATTTCCCATTGATTGACTTAACATGGTTGGCACGGCAACAGTTTAAAATTGTTTACCTTCTTCTATTTCACTTCCTGTCGGTGTCCAATAAGGAAGTGAAACTATAAACATCACAAAAATGGCCAAACTAAAGAAAGCTTAAATATTCGTGTTAACTATGTTTTTGCAAAAAATGTGTCGAATGTGTCATAGGCACTTTAAGGTTCTATGATGGTAGCTATTTCTGCCTGCTACTGCAAACTGGGGCGAAAATAACCTAATGTGGGAGACATTATGTAAGAACTATTATTATCTATGGTAAAAACACGCTCCTCGACCGCGCTTTCAGAAAATACCAGATTTTTCTTTGCCCCACAGTCACTGCAGCACCACAATGCGCCTCGAAGTTACTCCCACTTCCGCCAGCAGTCCGCTATTTGTCAAGTCAAAAGAAAGGCTGAAATCCGCTACTCGCTGACCCGCGTCTTTGTACGGTCCATTATTCACGGTCTGGAGGTGACCCGGACTCCCATAGATATCATGTCCGAACAGAGGTAACCTTCCTCGGCCCGCTGCTGCTGGTGGTGCCGCTGCCACCTCCACAACCTCCTCCGGATGAAGGATGGAGAGGCCGGGCAGGCTGCTGCAGTTGTCCGAGCTTCGCGTCAGAAACACGGCTTACGAAGTGAGCCTGAGCCGGTCTTTGCTCACCTGGAAAAAACGTGTTTCTAGCTCCGTGTATCACACGTTCAAACCAAGTAAGACGCCTTTAGCCCTTTTTGATAGATCTGTTATGATTTGCTGTTGCTATCCTTTGTTTTGTTTTGTCCTGCAATCTTAGGCACTTTTGCATGTTTTTTTTGTTTTTTTAACGTCTAAGGCCACTGCACGGTGTCCCATATCACAGGGCACTGGGGACATGGTAGTTCCGTCAACAAAAAGAAAAAAAAAAGCTTTGCAGGACTACTGAGAAACGCAGAAATGTAAACAAAGCACGATACATCTTTCCTGTTATGATAACCCAGCCACGATATATAATCTATTGTAGGTCACTCAGCCCATTAGCAACAATAGGCCACCAATTAACCAGCCTGTGGACAGTCAGATAAGGGGCCAGTGTAGTGTTTTATTCTAGGGTCTGTCTAATCTATAGGACCAGGTTAGTTATTGATAAACGAGAGCGACTGTGTGAGTACAGTAGGCTATGCCAGGACTTGAAGACTATGGATCTTAATTGGACCATCGTAAAAACATCAGAGGCTATAGATATATGCTATGTTTCTGTATATATTGTTAAGTCTATTCGGTTTATGCACAGGACCTCTGAACTGTATTGATCTCACAATGGAGAGATTCAGTCGGTTTCAGCAGGTCTCAACTAGTCTGGAAAAATGTACAATCAAAGAACAGTATAATGTACAAATAAGTAATATAGAGGTATCTGATGTACAATGAATAAAAAATAACTTTTAAAGGGTCAACAAAGGATATAAATAATCAAGTGTATTGTTATTAGGGCTACACAATGAATCGCAATGGAATCGAAATGGCAATTTCTCTGGTTGCAATTACTGCAGTTATTTAGATCATATGATATACAGGTGAAACTCGGAAGATTAGAATGTCGTTCAAAAGTGCATTCATTTCTGTAATTCAACTTAAAGCCACACCGCGTAGAGTTGTATCCATTAAATAAAATTGAAATACAAGCATTTATTTTATGACAGATATTTACATAATTGAAAAATGCCTTATAATGTACAAACACGTGTATTTAATGGCTGTGAGAGGCTCATCTCTGCTAAAGACATGCGTTTAACTTTACCAGGAGTGGGTACGTCTCCAGCTCGTCTCCATGGAGATTTTTAATAAGTCATTAGAATTTGAGATTTAAATAGGTTATAGGTTCTCATCCAAATCCATACTTTGATGACCCACTGCAGAAATAGAATTTTCTTTGTCGAGCTGGTCATTAGGAGCATGTTTTGTACTGATGGCAACAGTATAGTCCAAAATGTTACGCAGTGTGCCTTTTTAAAACGTGAAACTAATATATGATATAGACTCATTACTTGCAAAATGATTATAATTTTGATGATTATTGATTATTTTTTTACAAGCTGAGCCCTAATAATCAAAATGATAACAAGTAATTTTCTGAGATACACCTGTACTGTACTATGCAAACCAAAAGTATATATTCTGACTCCTTTGGGCCTTATTACCACAATATGCCTGCACAAACATGTCCTGAAATGCGTTTGTTTCTTGGATTAGTTTAGCATAAATGAATGAAAGAACATTGGATTACAAGAGGCTATCACATAACACACAACGCAGTCACGGGTTCTTGCTTCTGATGGATTCTTTCAACAAACGTCTGCTGACATCTCAGAACAAAGTGAAATTACATGGCGTATTCAGTTTCTCAATTATTGTTGCTGTAAAGAAAGTAGCTAGGCCTATGTTTTGGGAACTGTGTGTCTCTCAGTGAGCGGCCTGGCGGGGAACAGTGTTGAATTATAGTTTTTACTCTGGAGAGGGATCTGCTGTTTGTTCTGTCCTCCACGGGGAACAGATCTGAGCAGATTATTATACTGTATGAGTGCAGCCCCTCCTGGAACCGCCACCTTAACGTGGTGGAGGGTTTGAGCGCCCGAATGATCCTGGGAGCTCTGTTGTCGGGGGCTTCGTGCCCCTGGTAGGGTCTCCAATGGTAAACCGGTCCTAGGTGCGGTTCAGAAGCCCCTTATGAGAGACCAACAGGCCCGGTTTGAATCATGAGGCCGTCCTTCCGTGGACCCACCCACCACCTGCAGGAGGAGCCATAGGGGGGCGTATGTGATTTGGGCAGCTCCAAAAGCTGCTCTCACGACCCGGCAACGGAAAAGTGGAAGAAAATGGATGGATGAGTGCAGATTCAATGTGCTGTGTTAGTCAGTGCTTAAATTACAGGTTTACTTTATTCAGGCTTTGAGCATTTCTACACCCTAACGCTGGTATTTCAACATTTATGACTTAAAATAATATCAATTATGGAAATTCAAAGGAGTTGCAGTTAGTTTTATAACACTTATTTAAACAGATTTATACTTTGAATACTTAAGTATTTTCTACTGCAAATAGCCCACGTCAGTACTTTCACTTTGTAATAATTTGACATAGCAACTTGAATTGGAGTAATATTTGACCAGTTGCATCTGTACTTTTACTCAAGTAATGAAATCAAGTACTCCTGCTGCGTACCACTGTATCATTAGAAGTATTGGCGTAAAAATAATGAGGTATTTCCTCCATCAGTCTCTTTTTATATCAAATATATCAAACTTAATCATTAAAACCTCAATATACAGTCATTTTGTCTGGTTAGTAGTTCCATAGTCTTCAACATTTCCATGGGCTTGTTATTAAACCGGCTAACTTTACAAACATGCTCTGAAAAGCACTCTTCTTGCTGTTTTTATTTCAGTTTTCCCTCAGATGTCATTTGCTTCTTGACCTGTTTACTGTATCTTGATTTTAGAAGGAAAAGAACCAACTAGACATTGTGTAAACAGTTAAGTACAGCCTAATCTTACCTTGATTAAAGTCTATAGACGCGGCAAAGAAGACAGAAGTTTTATACATAGGACTAGTACTACTTTATGTCAGTGTAGTACCTTAAATAATCCATTTGCTATCAAAATTGGTATTGAATATTTTCTTTGTTTTGAAATAGAGTCTGAAATTTGAGTATCATGACGTTAACAACACTAAAGCCTGGTAAGCAGCAGTGTATGATATAATCTTAAATTTCCCTGTACAATGCTCTACGTTCAAGTTCTTGTTCCGTGTTGGAAAAGTGTTGTGTGCTGCCTTTGTAGAAACCGAAGGCCGTTTATTTTGAGTTGCTTTGTTTAATTTTAGCATTTATTCGTGACAGTTATTCCCCCGAGCTCTGCGCTTCCAAATGTGTGCGTCAAGTTCCTCCTCTTCTTCTTCTTTCGTGTTGTATTTGGATGACTGCATTGCCATAGCAGCCATTCTTAATCACGTATGTGCATGTCAATGACTCGTACTTCCCTTCTCCGCTGCTTTGTATAATCAAATAGTCATGCTTTTGTGTCTCGTGTTGAGGAGCGTGTCCCATTGTGTTGTTGTTGTCAAACAGAAGCTGCAATTACGTCAAGGGGGAAACAGACTGTGTTTCCCGGGCAGAGTTTTACATACGCTGTGTTTTTCAGTGGGCTCAGTTAATGTTTACGCATTTGATGTTTTAAAAGAGTTAAGGAACTGACTGGGAACATGCGCACAGGTTCTTTCACCGTATTTTTGTTTCATTTTGTTTTTTTTAGAAATCATCCACGCCATGGTCAGTAGTTAGCACATAGCTGATTAGCCTCCATTGTGGATTTAAACTCATGTTTGAATAAAAATGAAAAGTCTATAGAGATTCAGACCGAGCCTCGACTGTTGAGCTCTATATTTCCCATCTTTAGGTTTATTTTAATTTGATTTAAGTGTATTTTTTTAAACGCAGAATAGTCTCTGGCTTTCGTCCTCCACTGGTAACTTCAAAAGAAACTCTCTGATAAGCATTTTTGTTCAAAAGATTACAACTCTAGGTTGAATAACATTTTTGTGTCACTGAAGCGGAGCAAAGGGTCAGGGTTGATGTGATAAAGTTCCCTCTTTTTTAATTGTCGCAACTTTTGCATTTCAGCCTCATGCAGGAATTTCTGATAAAATTGTGATACCTTTGATACTGCTACATCATTATAGTTGCTCCAATACAATGATGTAGCATTAAAATGTAGTCCATGTTCACTCTCGTAAAAGAGCTTGTAAATCTCAATGAGTTTTTACCTGGTCAAATAAAGGTTACGTAAAATAATAAATAAAGTAGAGTTCTCTAGTGGCTCATGTTGTCTGTAGGTCACTGACATCACAGACTTCTCCCGTCTCCTGTTTCAGAGACTCTTCGCTTCAAACAGAGTGAACCTGATCCCAGAGTTGAGTGTCGCTTTAGGCCCAGTATTAAATAACTCAGAAGATCCAGACCTGGTCCTTAGCCAAAGCCCTTTATTGTCTGCCCTCTTCACTCAGTCTTGACTTACACATCGCTCATGTGGGGAATGTTCGGTGAAAGACGAGGTGAAAGTAAAATTAAGTGTTGCACAAAATGAAAGGTTGTTGCACATAATTGTGACATGTTACCAGCCTCAGTGGTGGATTGAGTCTCCAACAATTTGCTGAATGTTATTACCACGTTTCACCTGTTCCATCTATTCTTTTCATCTGTTCCCTCTGTTTTGTGTGACAGGTCTGTGCCACAGCGTAGCTGTGTCCGAGATCATCTCGGTGCGAGAGGAAGAGGAGAACAGCAGCAAAGACGATGGCAGCTGGAGGAAGATCAGAGAGAGGCAGGAGAGGGACTGCAGGCGGGCCTTCACCGGTACAGGCCATATAAAACGCTAATGCACAGTCAAAAGCAGTGCTTCATATGTAAATTAGTAGTTTCAGGATAACTTTTGGTCTGATGTGATGGATTCGGGGAACAGGCCAAAACAGTTGCTGGAACACTCATTAAACACCATCATATCAGATCAAATCTTTGCCGGATCCTCCTAAACAGTTTCCTTTTTCCTGAAAAACTGAAACGGGGGATCAAATTAACAGCACTGGTCAAAAACCATAGTTGCAATACACAGCAGTTGTAGTCTTTGAAAAAACTGCTCTAATAATTCAATAATCTGACCGTTTAAAATTTTCTCAGTAGTAAAGTGACCACCCATTGATCTGAATACTGGAGGTTCAGTTCCCACTCAAGACAGTTTGTCCACTCTGTCTCTCCACTTCCCAGTCTATGGTGTATGATGTCTGTGTGTCTCAGATGTCTGTGTGTCTCACCAACATGCACTTTTCTGACCACTTCATGTCATGCTGTATTTAAAGATGATTATTTCTGTTCCAGTCTCGTACGTGGAGCGAGGGCGTAACCACCGCTGGCGGTGTGCAGAGGTCTCTTTCATCTGTCCAGACGCCAGTCTGTGTCAGCGCTGGGTCCACAGCATCCTGGAGCAGCTGGCTGCCCTCAGTACGACTTCTATATTTAAATACTACTGCAGTGAATGTACACACCAGTATTATGTTTACAGCAGCTTGTATTCTCAGTAATGGAGCAATAACCTCTGACTGAACATCATTTATCATTTATATAAGCAAACTCTTGTATTGTGAAAACAGCCACAGACAGCTGTCATATAGAAGTCTGTTTACTCTGCTGTTTGTCTAATACATGGCCTGCCTCTTCAGTGACTGTATTGTGCTCTTGTCACAGGCTGCAGACCCAAACACCTGCTGGTCTACATTAACCCTCACGGAGGGAAGAAACAGGGAAACCGCATCTATGAACAAAAGGTGGCACCACTGTTTGCTCAGGCCGGCGTAACTACACAAGTCATCGGTAAGAAGCAGCTGTCTAATTACAGTATGTTTTCTAACTGTACGTTTATGATTTACTTCGAAAGTCGTATTTTCTCACTACAGTGACTGAATATGCCAATCATGCGAGGGATCACCTCAGGACTGACGCTGAACTAAAACAATTTGATGGGTGAGTCGCAATTATTTCCTTGTGCAACTCGGGCATAAGAATCATTACTTTTGAAAAGGTTGTGTTTTTCAAGTGTTTTAAAGCCAATGTGCCAGAGAAACTTGGCCTTTCAATGCCTGTGTTTATCATTCCAGGGTGGTGTGTGTAGGAGGGGACGGCATGTTCAGTGAGATCCTCCACGGTTTGATCTGGAGGATGCAGCTCGACAGTGCAGTGAACCCCAACAGCCCAGAGGAGGCGCTGCAGCCCTGCTCACTGCGCATTGGCATCATACCTGCAGGTTAGAGACGTCGTTAGTCCTGTCACGGAGTTCTTAGACCACTTTCAATTATTTCTCTTTTTTACTTGGACGACTAAAATGATAACTTCCTTCCTCAGGATCCACTGACTGCATCTGCTTTGCGACGGTGGGCACCAACGACCCAGTGACCTCTGCACTGCACATCATTGTGGGTCAGTAACATGCCAAACCAAGCTAATTTTATTACAGTGTGAATTTAGACCCCTTTGTTAGCCTAAAAAGTATCGCAGGTGTTTCCTTTTCTGGCGCTGCGCTGGAGTTGACGAGGTTTGTTTTTTTCCCAGGTGACTCGCAGCCGATGGACGTGTGCTCGGTTCACCACAACGACTCGTTCCTTAAATACTCCGTCTCGCTGCTCGGTTACGGTTTCTTTGGCGACGTGTTGAGCGACAGCGAGAGGAAGAGATGGATGGGGCCGGCCCGATACGACCTCTCGGGTGAGCAAGACTCGTCAAACTCCCGAGTAAACCCCAAGTGCTTACGGAAGAAATGGTTTTGTTTTCCGAGTAGCCTACCACTAGAACAAAAACAGGTCAATCACAACAAGTGAAACCAGAGCTAAACAATGTAACAAGCCTGAAGGGGTTCTAGTTGAAGACTAAGGCAAGGGAAGCCAATTAGGTCATGGTCAGCACTGTTTTAGAAGCCTTTTAGCCACACAGAACTGTAAAGCAATGTCTTTTTTCCCCTTCCAGGTCTGAAGATGTTTCTTACTCATCACTATTATGAAGGAACAGTGTCCTATCTACCGGCCAAAGGTATCATGGGAACTCCACGGGACAGTGGCAGGTGTCGCTCTGGGTAAGACCTTTTGTATATGTGACTGTCAAAGTAAATCAATCATCATTTGCTTGTCATATTTTATTTGCCATAATTTAACACTTTTATATCTTTATTTTCAGCTGCGTGGTCTGTGAGTACAATGGGGAAGCTTTTACACAGAAAGGTGAAAAGTACAAATTGGATGAATCGTTTGACACTGGTATGTCAAATGTCCGAATCCTGCAGTCTTCAATTTATGCGTCTCTCCCAAAAAAATTCAGTGTGAAAGTAAAACAAATGAGTGATTAGTGTTACTTGCTCATATTTCAGAGAGTGATGATGAGTGGCGGACGGTGCGGGGGAAGTTTTTGGCCATCAACGCGGCGAGTATGAGCTGCGCCTGTCCCCGCACCCCCAAAGGCCTATCTCCGGCCGCTCACCTCGCAGACGGGACCACGGACCTCATCCTGGTCCGGAAGTGCTCCCGCTTTGACTTCCTCCGGCACCTCATCAGACACACCAGTAAAGACGACCAGGTAGAAGAAAGATAATAAGTAACATGAACGATTCCATTAGTGCCGAAGCTTTTGTGTGTGGGCAACATCTCACGCTTGTAATTCCCTCTCAGTTCGACCTGGCGTTTGTGGAGGTGCACCGCGTGAGTCGGTTCCGGTTCGTGCCTCGCCAGTGTCAAAGCGACTCCGACCTAAACCTCCCGGAGGCCCACAAGAGGCAGATCTTTGGTCCTCTGTGCAGGGACCACCCGGCCTGTGGCTGCAGCCCCCACTACAGCAGCTGGAACTGTGATGGAGAAGTGCTCAACCACACCGCCATAGATGTCCGGTCAGTGTCTTTACTAGAGCTCGACACACGGTCATTTATATCAGTTACCACAAGCAACGTTCATAATCCTTCTAACAGCATTTTAACATATTTATAAACGACACTGATTCTCAGCTGATGAAAATGCGGTGGAGTGGAGTTTTTTATTCTATTAATTACATGGGTTACACTGTAAAAATGTTTTATTAAAAGTTTAACCTCTTATCCTTTGACTTAACTGAGCACATTTCTGCCACTTTGGAATTGCCTAAAACAAAAATGTGCTGAAAAAGCAACAAAAGTACAGCAAAAACACGACAAAGTGACAAAAACATGACAAAATGTATAAAGTGCTAAAAATATGACATAAACACAACACAAAAGTGAAAAAAACGTGGCAAAAACACAACAAAAATAGCAATGATTTTTCATTGCTATTTTTGTAGTAAAAACTGACAAAAAACATGGAAAAAAATGTGACAAAAACCCGACAACCTTTTTTTAATCGCAGCCAGGGGTTAAAGTGGGCGGGAACGGTGTTCCTGCACTTTCGCGTGGCCAAAGAAAAAAAGTTAATGATTGCCACTTTGTCATTTCGCACACATGCGAAAGTCTGCCTGTGAGATAAATCAATGCAATAAATACTAGGTTGGGTAGTTGCGCTGGACAAAAGTCCACTCTTCAGAATCTGGAGAAATAATCATAAGATCAGCAGCACGTCAGTCTGCTCCTCATGCGCGCGGCCTCAATATAACAGCATTTATAACGAAATAATGAACTTTATGGACATAAACTAATCCATAAACGGAGTCTACTCTTCCCAAGCTTTAGCCCGCTTTTTATTTCATATCAATCAGCCTCATATTTTCGGTTTTAGAGATAAATTTAGGAAGCGATAAACAGTGCGGCGTTACAGCGCTCGGTTACAGCGCAATGTCGGCCTTTTTCACAAAGTATTCCCTCTGATCAGAGCCTCTGAATCTGCCCGCGGTTTAAAAGTAACAACAGAGTCATGAATCCTGGCTAAAGTTGAGTCTTTAGACTCGTGTGGAGCCTGTGTCTCCTCCTCACAGCTCAGCGCTATGCGCAGCTACAGATGGAGGAGGAACAGGGGCGGAGCTGAGACAGGGAGCATAGGGACTGGGGCCCACAGGGAAACATTTACACAGGATTTTGACAGTACATTAAAACAATAAATAAATAGATTAAATAATAAAAGTCTATTTGCAGCTATCAAAATCAGTGTTACTTCTTGCTTTCTTTCTTTTTTTTTTAGGAAAGTAATCATAATGTTGACAGTTCTGATTCTCATCACTGTATAAGGTTAATTCAAACAGCATATTATTGTCTGATTACTAAAAAAAATTCCCAGGTAGGACTGGCTGTTGCTCTAACCTTCTGGGAGTATCTCAAACAAGAGTACATATAAAGAAATCTTAATCTGTGAAATGGTTTAAAACTTATTTTTAAAATACATAATATTAAAAATAATATAAAACACCTTTTGTTACATGTAATATACGCACAGCCTTTATATATCGACCTAATATAGCGTTCTGAGTCTTCAAGATTAGAGTTCCACCACCTCCCAAAGTCCACTTTAACCACTGATCGCAGCTAATGTTTTTTAATCCCTAATAGAAGACCAGCTTTTATTTGCAACCCCCACAGGGAAGGTTTTCTATTCAAACCACATAAAACGTATACCTCCCATATGATCTGGCGACCCACCCGAATTAACTGACCCCTAGTTTGAGAACAACTACTTTAGAAGAAGATAAAATAATTCACATAGCATTGCTATTTACACCAGTTGCGGGCGTGTGAAGACACAAAGATGCACTTATTTTCTTTAAGTAAATTATTAACTAAAAAAAGGATACAGTATTTAATAATAATAATAATAATAATAATAATAATAATAATAATACATAAGTTTTATATAGCGCTTTACAAATGAGACAAACGAACAAAGATGAGAGTGCTATTGTAGGTTGTAGGCGAGTTGAAACAAGTGGGTTTTTGTAGGTGGTCAGCGAGTCCGAGTGTCTGATGTGGATGGGGAGTGAGTTCCAGAGGGTGGGGGCGGCGATGGCGAAGGCTCGGTCCCCCAAGGTTCGGTGCGTTGATTTGATGATGGGTTTGAGAAGGATTAAGTCTGCAGAGCGGAGGCAATGGGTGGCGGTGGCGCTATAGGAGGTCTGTGAGGTATGGGGGGGCCAGGTTATTGAGGGCTTTGTAGGTGATGAGCAGAACTTTGTAATGGATGCGCTGTTGAACGGGGAGCCAGTGAAGCTGTTGGAGGACGGGGGTGATGTGGTCTCTGGAGCGGGTGTGAGTGAGGAGGCGGGCAGCAGAGTTTTGAACATATTTGCAGTTTTTGTAAATCTGAGGAAGGGAGACCATACTGGAGGCTATTGCAGTAGTCAAGTCTTGATATAATAAATGCATGGATAAGAGTTTTGGCAGCAGATGTGGAGAGGGTGGGGCGGAGGCGAGCGATGTTACGGAGGTGGAAAAAGGCAGTTTTGGTGATCTGACGGATGTGGGGCTTAAATGTGAGTGTGGGGTCAAAAATGAAGCCAAAATTCCTCTCCACTAGATGTCGCCAAATCATCAAAAACACTCTCCCTCCCTATGACCTGTCATTTTAAAATAGTTTTAAAACGGTCAATTGTTAAAAATTGTATTGTTAATTAAACTTAAATTTCACAGCGTCTTGTTATTATTGTTTTCCCAGGGTGCACTGCCAGTTGATCAAACTCTTCGCTCGAGGGATCGAAGAGATGACAGTTCTTGAGGAAGTCACCAGCCCTTGTGCAATATGAGCCCCGTCCCGGCGTCAGTCACACTCCCACTGTACGCACTTCCTGTTTCTTCACCCACACTGGCGCATAGTTATGACATCACTGCCGTCGCCTCAAACCCTCATAGCATTTTCAACATTTTTTTTATTTTTTATTATTAAACCTGCTTTAGATTCTTAAACTGATATATTGAAAAATATTACAACGACTACAGTTTAATACTGTACTGTGGGGGAAACTTTAGTGTTAGCCATCGTTTTTAGCCATGAAGTGAACAATACTCTCGGTCAGCCATCCAGGCTTTCTTTGAAAGATAAAAGTATAGACGCATCTTGATTTTCTTGATTCAAACTTACACTCCCATAACATTAGCCATTATCTAATACCAAGTGATGTAGACTTATCGTTTTCTTGTTATTCATTGCTTTTAGTATTAGTTATGAAGAATGAGTTATTTGTTACATTTTGTTACACGATGTTACCATTATTTGCACTTTCATCTAACTACCACGCGCCCATCCACACATGCTGATTGACTTATTTTTTGGAAGAGGAGGGGATTCAAAATGATCAATACTTTAATGAAAAGTATCTTTTGTTGCTCATATCACACTTTACACTTATTGCTCAGCTGCTGTAGGCATTATTCCTCATTCATTCTCATTCGTAGGTTACAATACTTTGAGCTTTAAAAGTGTATTTTTGACACAAATCGAGGCATTTTAGGGGAAAAAGATGAAATGATTTCTGTCAGTCAGGCTGGTCGTGGCTGAGCTTTTCAGTTCTTCCATTATTTCTGCTTCTTATGCAAAATACAGCCAAGGCGTAAGGATATACTGACACGAAGACACCAGTTTTGAGAGTCTAATAAATTCATGTGTAGCTCTGTGAATTTTTATTTGGAAAACAGGTTGATTTTGCTGTAAAAGATGAGAAAGTACCATTTGAACCTTCCACTAATCAAAGCAAGACACATCAAGACTTCAGGGCAAACATTACTTTAGTGTCACTTATCCACCCTGTTGAGACCGATTTAATCAAGGCTATTATCTCAATTTGAAGAAAAAGTGACATTTCATCATTTAAATAGAAGTTATTAGTACTAAGCCAATTGCACATGCATTAGACCAATTCTGTGTTACAAACAATACATTATTAAACACTTTCTTTGGTGGAAGTTTAATTTGGACTTTTTTTAAGGGTGCTGTATTGTTTTGTGACCTGCTGTTAGGCGTCAGCCGCTTCAGTCTGACTTTTCTCAGAGACGTTTTTCTGTAGCAGCTTTAAGCCTGCGCCACATTGTTTTCCCCTCTGCTTGTGTCAGAGCTGGTCTCTCATTTACGTAGAGGTAAACCGGTAGCCTTTGAAAATAAGCTGCTCCACTGAAACATCCATCGATCAAAACCAATGACTTTCCAACCCAGCTAACCAAATGCAATGTTCTGATGTAGCTGCATGCCTTTCTCCTGTAGCTATTGGTTTACATTGTACCACTACCCAGCAAATAAGTAGACAATGAACTGCTGTATACTGTGCAAATTTCAAGGCAAGCTTCTTCTTTCCATAAAAGGTTATGGGCAACGAAAGGTGTATTAATGTTGAGATACAAACAGAAAAGCTTACTAATTAGACTACCAAAGTACTGGTCCCATCTTGCAATATTAAAGACACAAGAATAAGCATGTCTACAGCACAGTTTGACTCAAAGATTTGCACAGTATTGTAGACTTTCACAAAAGAATGCTGAACGGACCTTCAATCAGTCTGAAAACTTGCTGTAAAAAACAACAACACAAAACCAAATGTTCATTGCAAAAGTTGATATTATTTTGAATGAGAAAATGGAGTCAATATTTTGTTACGTGTATAAATATGTTGCGATTGCACATCTAAAGAGGAATGGAGCCGAGCGCTGTAAAATGATGACGTTGAAATGTTACACCTGCAGGTCAAGTGTGGAACTGCAGCTGGATCGCGCTCATACGCTGTAGTAAACATGACTTTTTTTTTTCTTTTTTTTCTGTGTGTTCAGAATCGGATTGTAAAAATAGTGGAATAAGTGACCAGCAGATGACGTCAGTGAAATAGTCTTGTGCCAAGGCAAAGACAATTCGCTGTATTCATAGAACTATTGGTCCTACCATTGTTTATTGTCCGAAATGAAAACAACCAAACCAACCTGTCTGATTTTCCGACAAAATGTCCAGTAAAACGAGCCCGTGATCCCAGTTGGAGTTTAGCTGTTACTCAACAATATGATAAAACCTGGATATATTTTAGTGTCAATTATTCAGCAGTTGTCGTATGAATGATTGCAATCTTTATTTTACTGCAGATGTGCGCACGTTACTATTGTGATTGTTTAGAAATTGTCCTGAACTAAACCAAATGGTGAATCCTGATGTAGTGTTTTGGCTGTAGCAGCCGCTGAGCACTGGTCGAACAGACGCTGTCTAACTGATATTAACCTTCTGCTGTAGCTCTCTATCAGACAATAAAAATATGATGAAGTCGGCTTTTTGTGTGTTTATAAGCAGGCATTCCCAAAGCCCTGTGTCTCATGACTCTTTTATTAAACATAAGGCTGCCTGAAGATGATAATCCACTCCAAGAGTTTGTCATGTGTTTAGCCTTAAAATTACATATTATCACAAATGGAAATGAATATATGAACACAATCCTGATTTAAAACAGTGAAAAATAATCGGCTTGCAAAAATACATATACATTTCTTTTTAAAAACAATGCTTTGTAGATGGGCTTCAGACTTTGAGAGGCACCGGGCAAAAGAAAGTCAATTTCTTTGTGTAAATTTTAAACATGTCCGTGTGCCCACTTGAGCAAAGACTGAAATATGAACTACCATCAACTAATACAAGAGTCCGATTTCAGAACATGTTTGTAGAGGTTTTAACTACATAGTTGGCTGGAGATTGCAGTGTAATGAATGACTATTGCCACCATATTCTTTGTAGTTCCTAAAATTTTGACAAAATCTTGGTTTATCTACAGTGTAAAAAAAAAAAGTTTATTCTCAATATCTCCTTGTCCAGGCGGCTTTTTTAATTTTCATTTTATCTTTAAAGTGCATATGACACATGAGACACAATTTTGGCAAAAACAAAGTTAACACAATTAGGGGAGACCGGGTATGGTTGTAACACGGGGAGAGCTGTAACACCACCAATTCCACCATTCAGGGGTAAGATAGGAGTCAAATGATCATATCAGTGTTTACCCACTTCCTCCCTGGTCCCACATGGTCAAGGTTGTAAACTGGTTCATGCAGATTCTATAGAGAAAAATTTGATTTTGAGGTAAGAAAGTAAATTTTTTGACCAAGACTATATTTTGTTTAGTGCTTATACTATTGCACATAAAACAATATGACTTACATTAGATTAAATTGTAGTTTCTCAGGCAAAATGTGATGCACATTTCCCCTGCTAATTTCAAACCATTATGCTGATAGAGCTCGCTAAAAAATGGCTGACAGGGGTGGGGATGGTTGTAACACAATCATCCCCTACTGTATATACAATTAATAACACTTACTTGATTTTAATACTTTTGCAGAATGCCTAAACAGTGGAAAGGAAAGGCTGACAGATTTGTGCCAGCTAATGTTAAAAAAAAAAGAGCATCTGATGTGGTCAGAAAGACGGGCAGGTCAGCTCAGTTGCAAAGGCACATGTGATCTGCCATTAACACTGAGCAGATACTGCAAAACACTGCAGAAGCTGAGAGACTGGGGTCCAGTGATCATCCCAGTGTAGGTTACTGAAGCATCAACAAAGTTTTCTCTGAGGTGCAGGAGGAAGTGTTGGCTGATTATTTGACTCAGACAGCAGACCTGTATTATGGACTGACTCCACCTGAGGTTAAGCATATGACAGGTTAGAGAGAGAGAGACATTGTTCTGGATTGTGCTTTTATTTAAAAAAAAAACTCTATTTGAAGCATATTACATGTCGTGGCCTCTGTTTTTGCTTCTTTTGTCTAACTGTTACAACTTACCCCAGCATGTGTTACAACCTACCCCGGTAGTGGGGTTGGTTGTAACAAAGGAACACCATGTATTTGACATCAAGTCACGAGGCCTGTGATATTCTTGCAGAGGTTTGAATAGGTGCCATTTGTAGTTAACAAATGTGGGTACTTTGTATGAAAGTTTGAGAACTCTAGCTCAACAATTCAGTGAGTTACAGGTGCGGAAGCAAAAAGTGTTACAACCATACCCGGTCTCCCCTATATTTAAGATTTTTGCTAAAGATTGTTCCCAGCTTTCGTAGTTTGGCCATATTTTTGTGATGTTTATAGTTTATTCCATATTGGACACTGACAGGAAGTGACATACAAGAAGGTAAACAATTTTAAACTGTTGCCGTGTCGACCATGTTAAGTCAATGGAAAATGAGTCAAACTGCTCTGGAACTTTACCTTCTTCTATGTCACTTCCTGTCAGCAGCTTAAAAATTCAAATAGAAATAACTTTTCTGCCCAACATTTCTTCATTAAAATCGCTGCTTTACTGAAATAAAAGGATAATTATGCAACTGTTGAACTTGCCACTGATGTTTTCCTTCTAAATAAGTCATGTTTTCAAAAGCATGCATGATTATCATAACAAAATTGTGACTTTGTTGTGTGTCATTGTTAAATGTTCAATGTGAAGTTTCACATCAGCCTGTCTAGGGACAACAGATGGAAATTAGCCTATGGCTAAAATCTGACATATTTACATATTTTATATGTTCATTAATATGTACTGTCCCTACTTAAATAAATAAATAAATAAATAAATAAAATCATCATGAAAATCATAACAAATAAAGGCTATACATATGTCACTTTGCATGTCCATATCATAGTTTCACAGTTTTGTTGTTGTTACTTTATTGTGCCATAGGTTTCAGAATAACATTACACAATTAGCATGTCAGAATTAACACAATATATATATATATGTTGTTTTTTTTGACACCCAGTGAAATGAAAAATAAAAATAAATAATAGAAAAATATATATAATATTGTTATGATATATGTAGTTATTTTTTTCTTGTATGTGTATATATATATATATATATATATATATATATACGTGTATGTGTGTATGTATATGTGTGTATGTATATATATATATATGTGTGTGTGTATGTATGTATGTATGTATATTTATATAATTTTTTCATTATTATAGTTTCACAGTTTAAGTTGAATATCAGAAGTGAATGCACTTCTCTAATTATATGACGAGCACCTGTATGTGAGAAACACTGGGGAATATCTCAATGACATTAGAAAGATGCATGACGGGAAACAGCATCACCTTTACAGCCTCAAAACCCCCCTCCTTTTGCACGTTTGGATCAATGACCGGCATTGACTAAATCATAGTATAATTTAAACAAACACTGTGCGGTGATTTGCCTCATTAGGGAAGTCGAATTTGAGCCATAAACAAGCATTTGCGTCTGGAAATGTAACGTCCAAACTTCCTGATGTTGACTTGTTCAATATTCAAAGTGATAAAGCCCCTGGGAAGTCAATAGGAGGTCGATATTTGAGGAGGTACAAAAGTGAGAGCGATCAGGCACTTGTTTCACTCCTCAAGTCTGGACACTGGACAACAAGCAGGTGGGTGTTTAGATTTTAAGTCATTTTTGTTGCCTATGTTTTTGTCTTATTTTGAGTCTGTCCTTGTTCAGTACTATTTTAGCAAGCCAAATTAACCTGTTAATAGCTTACTTCCCCTGCCTGTGTTAGGTTGTAAATTACTTACAAAGCTTTTGAGTGTCCAGTGGAGGTGTTCAAACACTATAAAATACTATAAAAACGTCTTTCTTCTTTTCAGAAAACGTTTTCCGCCCGATGATGCCGCTGTCTAATGTATCCTCTGTGTTTCTCCTGCTGGGCTTAGTCTCTGTCGTCGCAGCTCATCCGGTCAAGTAAGGCAGTGGTTCCCAACCTTTTCTTGTCTCACATAGCCCTTGAGTCATTAATTTATACTCTGAGTACCCCTACCTTTTGGATCTTGCCAATATTATTACAAAGTGACCGACTAAACTAAGATTATACAGTGTTTAACAGTGTGTTGTGTTCAGAATGAAGCTAAAATACTCTCAAAATCAAACCTTGTACTGAAAAAACACTTTCCTTTGAAATTCATATTGAAATTCTATTCAGTTTCACGTTCTTTTTTCATCTTAAATAATTCCAAGTACCCCCAGTGGTCCCCGTACCCCTTGTTGGGAGACACTGAAGTAAGGAACCCAGCAACAGAACTGAACAAAATGAACTCAAGCCACAAGTCTCAAAGCCTTAATCTTCAATCTGTGCCATATCATTCCAGGACTGAAGATGAAGTGGACAGTTTTCGGACCCTGCTGAGGCGCCCATGGTCCACATCAGGGCAGGACTCTGAAGACCCGGTGCTGGAAACTGAACTCATGTAAATATATCTATGATTTTATATTGCACTTGACAAGCTCACTCACTCACAATGTCCTTAACCTTGGATACAGTTCTGCCCAAGGACCGAGAAAAGGCACTGATTCAAATAGGATCACGAATTTGGTCATGATAAAATGTAATGCTTTCTCGTAGTAAATTTAGTTTTGTTTTTTCTTCCAGGCAGTGGCTATCGTCTGGTCTGGACAGGAGGAGGCAGCTCGGGGACATCGAGTTTTCAAACAGATACTCTGAGTTTCTGAGGTCCAAGGCCAAGCACGTGTCCATGTGCGCGTTCCTGCGGCGCATGCAGGGGGTCAAGAAGAGGTAACGATCTGCGGTTCACCAAATGTGCAATGATGCGTATTCCGTCATAAAAGAACATTCTTCACTGTCTGTCCACAGCGGAGTAAACACCGACACAGAGAGAGTGGACCTGCTGCTGAAACAGTACATGTGCCCCTCCGTCCTGCCCTGGCCCTCTGACCTCTGACCAGCGGCATGTCCTCACTGTATTTAAGTTTATTAATAAAAGATTTCTGATGAACTCACACTGGTTTTGGGATCTTTCTCTGTATTTCTGTTGATGGATACACACAATATATAATTTTGTGTTCTTCTTTTATGTAAGAGATTTTTGTTTGTTTGTTTTTTTTTTTATAAAAATGGTGCACAATAGTGTTTTTACATTCAGTTAAGTAAATAAGCGTATAACTATATGCTTTCTCAGACAAATATATTTATTAAACAACCCGGGCCCTGAGCCATTCACTCCATTTATCCAAAGCAGCAAAAACAGAGACAGAGGCTTCGTATATCAGGACTACTGTATCTTACAAAACGTGCAAAACTGTTGAATTAAATCAATACTGAACCAACCGAACTTGAGGCCATATCTGAGTTTAAGATGTTCATCTCTAGATTGAAGTATTGGCTTAAAACTAAGCTAAATTGTACACATTTGTAAGTATCACTGTCCATAAGTGACTGAGGGATTCACATGGTTTTCGCATCTTGTAAATCACACTTAGCCCGTGTGTGGGTCTGGGCCTGATTGTGGGTGTGAAAAAGTTTAACACTTATTTAGACTTTCTGCAAGCACTGTAGGTATTGGATAAAACACTGTAATACCAGTATCGGATTGCAAGTACTGTAGAATATCTTTTAGTTTTTTGTATTCATCCATCCCTATCAAATGAACAAAAGAGAAACAAACAAACAAATAAATAAATACGCTTCTACATTGTAATTACTTAATAACTTTAGCTTTTGAATGTGGTCCAAAAGGCATTTAAGCCACTTGGATCAGATCTGGATATAATAAAGAAAGGTAAACAGCCGCTACATGGGACTTTAGTGTGAGTGTTTCGTCGTTGTTTTGTTAATGTCTCTTTTTGTGAATTGTATTTGACAATTAACCCCCAAAGTGCTGTGGCCACACCCCCTGGCAAGTGTAAACATAACGTGGGCCTTGGATCAACCCTTTGCTCTTAAAAGACTTCATACAATGTGGAACACAAAATGACTCATATCTTTAGCATTTTAGAAATAAGTACGTATTAATCAGTGATCACAGACACCGATTGTTTCCTCTTCTGCTGCTGGACTCAAACGTATCAGGATATGCAGGAGGTTTTTTATATGGCTTTCCAGCAAACAGGTGAGCGTCCAGTGGTTTATGGCGGGGAAAAGTCCAAAAACGACCATAAACTAAAGGCGATAAGGAAGAGCAGAGACAGAGCCCCAGGTACAGAGTGGACCAAACCTGGACTAAACCGTCATGGGGACCAGCACGGACCACAGAAATCTGATGACAAGTGGATTAGGGGTTCTGCTTCTGTTGGCACTGCTTCAGACTGGGACAGAGGCACAGAGTAAGTATTGATGTTTTTTTTAATGAGAAATGTAGAATGAGGATTAGACGGCATTATAGTCTTGTAATTACTTTGGCTTGGGGCTTTGGGTCTAAACTACAAACAATATACTGTAAGATTGATGTTGATTTAGGACAAGAAATACAAATGAGTTATTGGACCAAAGAGTTAGAATGAAATAAATAATGACAGAACCGGAGCTAAAGCCAGAACTAATCCCAAAAGACCAGAAAAATATAAGTCACATTCGAACCTCAAACAAATCAGCACTAATCTGCCACTAACTACATTATCCAACAAAAGCAAACTCATTCATGATAAGTCACTTTGAACAGGGAGGAAGAAAGTTACAGAAACAGGAAGTGACCCATCCGTGTGCCAAGCTGATGAAGAAAGTGGACTCTGGATTCTAATTAAAATGACTGAGGGACAGTTTTAATCACTTAATTTTGAGTGAATTTGTTGTTCCACTATAATTTGTTTACCTATTGAATACAAGAAAATATCCTACTTATATTACACAGGTCACATTTGTCCATCCAGAGCTGCTCTTATATTTCTCTGGTTTCTAGGCAAATTATGTCGGGGGGCCTGTATTTGCCAAACAATGTAGTCATTCATTCAGTATCCATTTTATGATGGCCAAACATGCCACAATCTATAGCTGTAAAGTGCAGCCAAGGCACCTTTCGATTAAAAATAATATGTATATGCAACATAAGTTATCTGAACAGATATTGGTTACATTTATTATTATTTTGCTTTTGCTTTGTTATTTATTCCCGGCTAAGACATTTTATACAAATTATAGTAAAGACAATGCTAATGGAGTTTGAGAAATAACTAAGTACTGTTTTCTTGGAGTAAATTTCCCTAAAGAAGAAATAATAAAAAGGTTTAGTTGGGGCTTGTCCCCGTTTATTTGTCATTTGATCCTCATATAGGCCTTGGTCTGATACTGGTGCTATTTGAATATTTTGTGAACGGATTTAGAAAGACTAAACTCATGTCAACTAACCCTAATCCTTTTGCTTGTAGAATGTCCAACACAACCGATCATCATCGTAAACATTGATGAAAACAATGAAGTGGGGGCAGAGGTCACAGCCTTCGAAGCGGGCGTTACTCTAGAAAACTTAACCCCACAGTTTCCATTCAGACTTGAAGGGACAAAACTAGTGACTACTGAGGCTTTGGACTATGAAAACGTGAGAAAACTGATCCCAGGTCAGGTTTAATGCAGGTTCTATAATGTAATATTAATGTGATGTCATCTTTGGCTGATTCAGAACACAGATTATTCACTGACGATTGGCTGCACTGAGGCTGGAGGAGTAAGATTTTTTTTTTTTGCCTTATTATAAATGTGAATGTATATTACTTATTTGTTTTCAAGTGTTTAATTTCTTTTTTTAATGCCCCCCCAAAAACAACAATGCTATCAATACTGTACAGAGTGCTGAGAAAACCTGTGGTTGATTAAGTGTGTTTGTAGGTTGTTTTGTATTCTTTAAAATAATAAAAATGCTGTGTGTATTTTCAGACACAGATACCAGTAAACGTCCTTGTTTTTGTGAACAATCTGAATGACAACCCTCCAAAGTTTGAGAAAGAACTTTACACTTTGACTGTTGCTGAGGTAAGACAAACCATTCTTTACAAGCTAATTCTGAAGCCCTGGGCTTAAACAAGTACGGTAAGTATGTAAGTGCTTTGTATCCAGGAAGAGGAGTTGCGTGACTTTAAATGTTCTGAGTGCTTTAGAAAAAATGTAAAGGGTAGCACATCGATGTAGTTCATAAATCCAGACAGAGGTACTCACATAGTTCTTTATTTGGTTACAGCATAAAATAAACGCTAACGCGTTTTGGCATAAGCCTTTGTAAGCCTTATGTAAGTACTTTATTTGTCATTGTACAAGCGTACAACAAAACAGTGTTCAGGTGTTAGTCCTGAGCCGCTGCGACTGAGCCGCGCCACCACTGTGGGTCTACCTGACCAGCATGTTTTTGGAGGTAGAGGAAACCGTAGCACCCAGAGAAAACCCGGCTGGCTGTTCCCAGCGATCCTCCGATGCGGTGCACCGCCCCCTGGGCCCGTCCCAGCCTCAGAGCGTAGCGCCCTGCACTAGTCAGCTCCACCTACCCCCACATGCCCCCTGCGCAGGTCCCTCCGCTCCACAACAGTCCCCCACCATCCCCCGGGAAGAGCCCAGCAGCCAATCTGTTCCAATCTCCAGCGAACGGCCATTAGCCAGAACAACAGAAGGCATGTGTGGCTTAGCTGTGAGTCTCGCCTGAATACCTCCTCGTTTGTCCCTTTTTGTTTCCTGTAGCTCCTCTGTGCTGCAGACATAACGGCTGTCAGTTCTATACTGACATTTACAATTAACAATACAGTGCTATATTGACTTTGCTTTCTTACAGAAGTTTTATCCTGACTAAATATATATATCTACACATAGATTTTGCTTTTTGTCCTAGATGGCACCCATAAATACAGTGGTGGGGAACATCGCTGCAGTTGATCTAGACGGCGACTTGGAGCCACTCATCTACACTCTGACATCTACACCTGGATCTGCATCTGTAAGAGGAAAAGTATATTCTGTATATCTATTAGTGAAGATGGAGGAAATAGCTTGCCTTTTAATAGATTCAAAACATCCATCAAATTATAATGAGCAGTACTTTTGGACAAAAGGATTATAGTGTAATCACATGACACCACTAATGATCATAAAAAGTATATATTATTTATAGCAATATAGTTGTAATGATCATTTTAAAAAAAATCAATTTAAAATGAGTGTATTCTACCTTTTGTTCTGATTGCTGTGTCTGGTTGTGGATAGGATGCCTTCAAACTGGCGGCTTCAGATGTGCCTAACATCCTTGTGGCAAAACTTCTGCAGTATGACGACATTAAAACTGTTCAACTGACACTGACTGTTCAGGTGAGAGCTACAGGACATAAACCAAAGATTGCCATGGAATTCAAACTACTTTCAACTACTTAATGTTGTTGCTATTACGATTACTAATGTGATCACTTAAAAAAGGTGACGAATTAAAACTTTTATCAGATACAGACCAACATATGTAGATGTGTTTCATTTGCCATTTTAGTCACAAAACACAAAACACACAGGGATATGTATTCCCTCCCAAACAGCACACAGTAGATATATTGTGTCAATTTATGCACATCTAACTTTATACAGTTCAATTCACTTTACAACTTTGAAAAAGTGACTGAAATCTAAATTGCTAAGTATTACAACCTAAAGAAGGACAAGAAGTACCCTTGCTATTGCTACTTCTATTTCTATAATGACTGCTACTAGAGTACTTCTGAGCATCTGAATATTCATATAATTTAAATCTAATAAGTGGGAATTAGATTAGATAGATAGATAGATAGATAGATAGATAGATAGATAGATAGATAGATAGATAGATAGATAGATAGATAGATAGATAGATAGATAGATAGATAGATAGATAGATAGATAGATAGATAGATAGATAGATAGATAGATAGATAGATTTGCATCATGTCCAGCAACATAGAAGGAAGGACTTTATTTGTAGAATGCTAAGGGATATAAATCTTTGTAGGGATTTTTAACCTCCACTGGACACTCAACACTCTTTTCACAGTATGCACTACAATGCAGTAGGCATGCAGAACATTTGGACAACCAGATATTGTAATTATTGTATATAAAATTAAGGATATATGTTAAACCATACTTTGTGTTTCAGGACACAGACCCCGCCACCCCGGGTTACACAGACAGCACCACCATCGACATCACCATCGCAGACGTAGACAACCGTCCGCCCTGGTTCCAGCCCTGTGATGAGATAGTCACCCAGGGAGTCACAATCTGTCCCAACACAGGATACAGGGGAACGGTCAACCTCGGAGAGCTAACGGTCAGTCACCACAGACTGAACACATCGATATATATGACTGTAAATTAAAAAAAATTTGCACATAAACCAAGGTATCAAAAAATAAAATGAATGCCACTGGTGCACAAAAAACAAACATACTTCCAAAAAAAAAGGTCAATAAAGTAATTTTTGATAATTGACAGAACAAAATCTTTACTGTATCTACAAGAGTATCTGTAACAGGGGTTTTCAAACTGTAGTATGTGGGCCAATGGTGGCACAGGCATTTTTGGTACTTACTTATTCTACTGTAAACGGCTTATTATTAATGATGTGTTAATTTTTGTTTTACCTTGGTCTATAGCTATTGCTTACTCCCAATGACCAACATTTGTGTGTCATTTTCAGAGTGGAACATTGCCTCTGATACCACAACAAATTCTGGCCATAGACGGAGACAAAGGAATAAACGAGCCGATAAAATACTCTATCATCAGTGGTGAGTGAACTCAACATTCACACAGACGTTGTGTTGCATGAAATGGCCAGAACTGACACTAAGGTCGACATCCAGCCACAAGTTAGACCTACTCAGAAGGTTGAAGATTCACATCGGCTCTTTATCAAACACTTTATTCTGGACACTGTCATCTAATTTTGGAAAGTCTTTCGGGATTGTGCAAAAGACTTCTGTCAAATCCATTAGTCAGGGGTGCACATCGCACTAGGCTACTACAAAGACATATAGCACACAGTCACGTGCAACTTCAAAAGCTGTGTGAGATTACAGAACAAATTACATGCTGGATGTTTTACTTTTTTCAGGCGATGAGGGTGTGTTTCAGATCGGAGAAAACACCGGGGACATCACTCTGCTGAAGGCGGTCGACGTGACAAAGACTGTGCACATGTCTGTGATGGTAACAGGAAAAAACGTTGATGTTTTTTTGCCTTTTTTTCCACCATATAAACAATGTCTTAATGTCATATGTTAAGAGATTGAGATCTAATTGTTGTCATGATTATTGAACTAGGGAATTTGTGTAGGTTCTTGGTTTTCCAGGACTTTTACATTTAAGTAGGCCTAGGTGACGATATTTGGAAATCTTGATATTGTTGCAAATTTCTTTCAAGAGATATGATGTAATTCATTCCAAAATAAAACTTCTTTCAAAAATCAGTCATAAAATGGATGAATGAATCTTTATGCTGCCTGTGTGTCTCTTTCAGGCCTATCAAGCCACAAACACGCACCAGTTTACCACGACCAGCCTCACGATGGAAGTGGTGATCAAAAGTGAGCATAAGCCGCATTTTGAGAAGGCGCAGTACGAGGCTATGGTGCAGGGAGTCGGGACCATGGCTGTGGAGGCTGTGGACAAAAACAAAGCTCTGAAAATACTGGCGACTGACCAGGACTATGCTGTTACCGGGGTGAGCAAACATGAGCGTAAGGACTTGAGCATTGAGCTGATAAACAATCACTCTTCGATGCATTTGTAAATCAAACCATCAGCAGACATTCAAAAGAGAAATGACTACATGGCAGAGCAAAGAGACCTGGATACACAGGGACACACACTTTAATCAAAAGTTGTCAAGCAATTTTCTTTTGGTTTTTGCACAGGGTATAAATCCTAATATCGTCTACTCCATTTTGGGAAACGCTGCCTTTTCAGTCATTGATGGATTCTTGTTCATGACCACTGAGGTTGCTGCTGGATCATATACTATGGAGGTAATTTTTCTTTACACAGTATTTAGGCTGATGTATTTTTAGTCTGAAGAATTACTTGTATACAAACGTAGAAAACTGATCTAGAACAGTGGTTCCCAACCTGGGAAGGAGGGGCACCTGGGATTGCAGGGGGGCCCAGAACTTTGCCTGGTCAGAAGGTCAGGTCATAAATTATATTATTTGAGAAAAATAAATGGTCTAAATCATCAAATATGACTGAGTAAGGACTACAGGTGCATTAAACACTCCAATTTCAATTTATTTGTTTGAAATAAACACTTATTAGCAATTATTTTCATGTTTTGATTTATTTGTGGGAGCCACAGTTTTGGACAGGGGGGACGCTGCCCATCTACAGCACGGGCAGGGGGGGCTTCAAGGAAAAAAGATTGGGAACCACTGATCTAGAACATAAAACATCAAAATGAAAGCCTAACTTGGTTCATTCATTTAGGTCAAAGCCACTGACACAAAACACATTGAGGAAGCGACTGCTGGGCTCGTAGTGGAGGTGGTGGAAGGTAGGACAAAGCACAGGCTTCATGGCAAGAGCACAAACAAATGCTGACCAATTATTAGCTATTCTGACCACATGAAGATGAAATTATTGCTGCTTTTGCTTCCGTGACTAAATGACGCAATGCTGAGAAGATTACTGGCCATCTAAACATGTATTAGCATTTAGCATGAGTACTTCTTATCTTTTTAACTGAATGTCCAAGTTTTTATGTTTGGAAGCACAAATTAAGGTTTAAACTATACCAATACTAATACAGGCCAGTTTAAGATGTCCACAATATGCTATGTTGATACAAATGATACAAACACTACTTTATTTATCTCTAGGCTCTTTACTTTAGTTTGATATAAAGCTTTAGTGGTGCGAAAAGTCAGCAGTAAGAATGTACGTAGTTACTGAGGGTCTAAGCTTCGATGTGTGCTCCTCTCGCAGAGCCCACCACCACCGCTCCTCCGACCACGGTCTCCACTTCGACCCCTGTACCCACCACTGGAGAAACAACTGTCCCTACCCCTGATACAACCCCTGACATTACCACAAACCCGTCGCCCGAGCCCACCACTAAACCTGAACCTACCGGCCCTACCACTGTAGAAACCTCTAAACCCTCCTCAAATCCCAGCACCCCCAGCACCGCAGGACCTAGCGTTCCAACGTCCGACCCCACGCTGACCACTGAAGGTGTCACAGCTCACACAGGTGCCCACCCTTACATCGAATTTCCAGCACATTATTTTTGAAATGAAAGGACAATAAAAACGGATTTAAAGAATGTCACCACCACTACCACCACCTTGGCTCCGTGCTTAATCAGGACAAACTTGGACCGTTAAAGCCACACTGCTTAACATTTCATTCTATATAAAGAAATCCAAACATTCTTTACATTATGGGTGTTTTCATTGGTGAGAAATACCTCTTAAAAGCGTGTCTTTACTGTGACTGTGAGCAATTTCTTCTTGTATGAAGTGGACTGTTCCGCAGTGTGGCTTTAAAGGTAATATACGAGCAGCTCTTATTGTGCGTTCAGGTGAAGCTAGTGTTCTGAAATTGATGAGCAAAGTCTTACAAAAGGAAAAACTGCCCATACGGGACATGTAAACATAGGTAAATAATGGTCTGGCTATCAAACTATAAAATGATTCCCCAAAAAATACCAGGAATACAGATCCGAAAAATAGTGAATTTAGTCATTAGAACACGCTCGCCTTTAATTACGCATTTCTGCTCAGAGGAAATGTGGCTGTCGGTGACATTTAAAGTGCATATGACTGGTTTCCACATCTTTTACACCAGAGCAGTGGCAGTTTATGAAGACAAGTTAAAAAAAAAGAAAAAGAAGCTGATATTTATACTGTATATTTGAAAACATAAAAAGTGACAATGTACAGTGTGGATGCACGGTGTGTGTTATGGACTGTGCACCTCTACTTGTGTCATATCCAACAACAACATCAAAAACATCACAAACAATGTCAAACCATTAAAAAAAAAACATTGTATTATTATTATGATTATTTTGTGAAATCATAAATAGAATTGAGCTCACCCTGTTCTGGTGAAATGGATAAACAAACCTGTCACATACACCTCAGATTAAAACAAATTATCCATTGTCTGGTAAAAATGTCTACAATTGCCTTCAAAGCAACCAATCAGAGCCAGCTGCTTCGTGCTAAAGCAAGAAATCAAAACTGCTTTAAATATGATTATAATATGATCAGTTTTGTGTAAAATTGTGGGTTCAGACTGTTTTCAGATCCCTTTCAATAATTCAGTTTTATTCTGTAGTACTTTGACACTGAAATGGTGTATATTTGTTTTCTATTGGTATAAATCCTACACGACAATCTTATATTAAAATACAAACATTTAAAAAGGTTTGAAACTATATAACATATAACACTATATAACATATAACTGAGATAAACCCCTATAAAACAACTGCTGTTTTTGAACATTCAGAAAACTGAGGTTTGTTTTAGTTTATAGATTTAAGTATTGAAATAAATATGGGGGTATGAATACTTCCTGAACCTACAGAGTGTAAACACATGCAGGTGCTAACTGTTGTGCTTTTACTCACTTGCACCATGAAGACGTTGTGATAAAACCTTCCGGAGGCTTCACATCTGCGGATATGGCCATCCTGGGAGCCACTCTCGGGGTCCTGTTGTTCATTTGTATTGTGGTGATTGCGGTGTTCGCTGTGAAGATCCGAAAAAGAGACTCTGACTGGAAGAAGATCAACGAAGCCAGTGCCTTCAGGAGCTCAGTGAGAAAGATATTTGTTACTTATTTTACTTTTATATAAATTCAGTTGTATTATTCTCTGTAACAATTGGTTTTACTTGATTTAAGATCTTAGAAAATAGGGAAATTCATTCATCTTAAGTCTTAATGATATAATACTTCTGTTTCCAGCTGGGCCCGTCCGGTCAAAAGGAGGGTGTCCAGTTCACAAATGAGGCTTTCCAACACGACGACCATGGAGGTGGTCATGGAAACGGCACTGTCCCATCCGGACTGGAGACAGACAAACCCAAACCCAGGTCCATCCCGAGACCCCCTTCCCCCATACAGGACGACGAGAAAGAGGTGAAGCCCATTCTATCGAAGGACAAATCCAAGGAGGACGGGTACAAGGCAGTTTGGTTCAAAGAGGACATCGACCCCAACGCGAAAGAGGAGGTGTTGATCATCCCGGACAGCAGAGAAGACGAGGAAGACGGGGAGGAGGATAGTGAGGGGGAGACGAAGATCCCGAAAGTGAAGTTTAACGACATAGACAGGGACAGTGGACTCGGGGTAAAACTGGAAGACTCGGATGAGGAGAAGGCTATGACGTCCAGCCTGTAAAATGAAGCAAAGTGAGTGATTAGACAAATACAAGCAGGTTTTCTTACGCCATTGACATTATTATCTTTGTAAAAATAAAATTACAAAACTGCATTTCTTAAACAAGGATTTCTGCCGAGAGCCTAAAAATTCAGTGCTTCACTTTTAATTATAGTTTAAAAGGTGGAAATGGTATTATTATGGCTACTACAACAATATGAAATTCAATAGTCTGAATTTGAGGCATTTGCAGGGTTTCATAATAGTAGCCTTCAGCAGGACCTAATCTGACACTTTATAACCAGTTGACATGGTTATAACAGTCAAAGCAGTAAAAACTCAGCCAAGACTTTACTGCAAAAGGAAACTGTTGTTTGATACTTTCAGTATAATGTTTAACTCGATGTTATATTTGTGGAACATTTTAAAAACCACCACAAAACCATAATTAACTGATTCTCCTGATCAATCTGTAACTGCAGCGTTGTTACTAAACTCAGTAAACTTAATTTTATTGCTTTATGTCACATATGTAAATCTATTTGCTATCTGTAAATGTTTTTCACTCAGGATTGAAAGTAGCCGATGTATAATTTGAATTAAAAGTGCAATATTTTACTAAATATATGACATTGTTTGGTCTGTTAATTACAAAATGTGAGAAAAACATGTTGACATTCTTTAACATTATCAGTCCTTTTTTGTGTGTGTCTGTAAAAGAGCAAACATGTAACCTGCCCATTGTGTGAGTTAATGATTATTTTCGCATCTGTGATGTTTGTTGTGGCTTTGTACCAAGGAAACACAGAGAAGGCTGAAGCCAAGAGATAAGTCAGCCATAAAACTGTTCTCCTCCCAGCTGTAAACATGACACACGTATCATACTACAATGAATGCTTACATGTTTGCCTAAAAGCATCACATTGGTGTGAGACAAAAGTAAGTTTCCTCCATAAAATACACTTCACTTGTAATCAATGCTGCACACATTATGGACTTGCCCAAGCATGCACACGGATAGTAAAAAGAAAATAACCGCTGTCTTTTCAGTCATTCTTGATCTTGACCACTAAAGTTGCTGCTGGATCATATAATACAAGTTTTCTTACACAGTATTTGGGCCCTATGTTTTTCAAATGGAACTACAAAATAAAACATTTAAAATCAAATCCTAATTTGATTCATTCATTCATGTCATGCCACAAACGCTGAAGAACCGACTACTCAGCTTGAAGTGGAAGGTCGGACAAAGCCCATGCTTCATGTTAATGAAGACGCAGCTTTAGACGCTTAAGTTGAGTGTGAAGTGAAATGATTCCCGATTAGTATAGGCGGGTAGTAATCAGTTACATTTATGCAAGTACTTAGGTAACTTTTTGAAGTAACTGTACTTCTTTGAGTAGTTTTATTGCATGCTACTTTTTACATCTGAATAGGCTAATATGTAAATTAATATTTACCTTACTCCTACATGTGTTGAAAAAAAAAAGATCTTACTCATTCCAATAAATCTTTAAGCTTCATGTTGACATAAAATAGATGTGTTCATGTACTTTATTATTTATATATTTGTCATTTTCTTATGACAAACAAAACTTAAAACAGTGTGAAAATCTTTTGATACATTTAGGTCACTTCTGACACATCAGTTACTGAGTACTGACAGAGCACCCCCAGGACTTTAACTTTTATTTGAGTAATATTTTAAAAGTAACTTTACTCTCCCCCAATACACATGATACAATTAACTAAAATTGTCAATTTGGCATGGTAATATTTGCTCCATATATAGAAGTGCAATATAACAGCAAAAGAAGTTAGCATTATTCTTTGACTTGACGCTCCATCTCATGTTACTATTTGATTAGTTAATTCATTTGGGGTCCCATTTCTATCTATATTTAAATAGAATCTGCATAACCTCTATAATACTGTATGGCTGTTGAGCTGCAGCTATTCAAATACACATCACACACAGCAAATGTTAGAAAAAGCTGACATTCAATTTATTTGTTGTGCCACACCAAACCAAACAGGTTTTCAAAATTTAAAAAAAACTATACAGATTGAAATTTTAGAATGGAAAATATTTACAGATGTACATTAAAATTCATAGACAATTCTCCAAGGACATTAAATGGTGAGGAATTTAATCATCTTCATCTTCAACGATGAGAGGTCTGGATCTACAAAGAGAAGAGACCAATTAGAAACATTCAAGTCATACAATCAGAACTTTCAAAATATAGTACAGCTGCTGCACTCGTCCAATTTTAAAATGTGTCAGTAATACTAAACTCGAATGTGAACTTTGTTCACATTAGAGCCAAGAGGCCATATACTTAAAATTCCTATTTAGTCACATTTTGACTACAGTTAACTCAAGTTATTTAGTCAAAATTAGGTATAGTGCCTTTTATAAATTTTGGCAGGGTGTAATTATATTGTATCCATTTATATGTTTGTTGTCCACTAGCATTATAGAAACCTAATGCCTTTTGTTTTAATGTAATGACCCTTTACACGACTGCTAGTGTTATGAATAATAAATCTTGGGAACAGACTTCCTGCTGGCCTTGGACGTCCCGCTGCCGCCTGCCTCCTCCTCGTCCTCCACTGAGGGCTGCAGGTTCTCCTTCTCAGGTATTCTAGGTGGGCCTCCAAAGAAGTCCCCGATGCCCTTTTGCCAGGTGGGAGTGGGCCGCGGGCAGACTGGGTTACCACCGGCATACTTGCCTTTTGCTGTGAACAGCAAGACCTCAATGTCATGAAAAACAAACCCACTTTACCCACAAAAGCACAATAATGTACAAAGTTTTATGCCATCATCATTGACAAATGCTGGTAAAATGTTTGGCTTGTCATTCTTGTACTGTCACTAGCCACTTAAGGTAATGAAGTCTTATGCGTACAAGCATCAACATTCGGGATAGTCCAAATATTCGACTTTTTTGTTGTTGAAGTATACACTTGTGAAGCCATGTTTTAAAAAATCTTTATACGTGGCTTAATTGTATAAATGGGATCAAAAGCTATGTGTGCTGACCAGGTGTGGCGGACCCATTGCTGCTGGAGGAGGAAGCGTTTGAAGAACTAGCACCAAGCGACTTCCGTGGAGCCGATGCTGCCACAGCTGGAAGAAAAAAAAAATACACTTATTGCTTGTAATACATACATCTGGTTAGTCCAACGTTCATATAAAACACATAAACAAATAAATAAAAAGAATGTTGATATAACGCTCATGCTTAGCGATGAAGTCAACCACAACTAGAAATACTGTGGAGGCAACAAAAGTGGCCTTTAAACAATTGCACACTCATTGTCCACAGGGCGGCGCTACAATCTGGCGCCAGTTGAGAAAGAAAATGGTAAAAACTCCGGTTTGACACTTAAAAGTACAGGTGGCCTGATATAACTCACACAACGCTAAAGCTTGTCTAACTAAATGTGGGCATTGTGAGATCTAAAGCGCCCTTTAGCATCCAGTGCTGAAAACCCGCCAGCACTCTACTCAAATGGCGGGAGATGATTGTTGTTGTGAAAAATAGAAATTAAAAAACAAAAAAGGGCCTGTAGTTTAAACACGACATCGCTACTTCGTTTTTCCTAAAGCCGCATAGTCTACAAATGTCAATATTGTTAAGGCAAAAATAATAATCGATGTAGGCATTGGCAGCATATGTATCACGATCAAGGAATAGGGTGTGTGCAATGATACACATAAAAATAACACCAAGAAAGCAGACATTATTTTAAACCATTTTATCCATACCTTTTCTGTAGGCCCCAGGGACGCTGTCGGCTTTGGTTCGGACCATGTTATTGAGTTGATCGGTTGTAATTTGATGTTGTTGAGAGACTCCGCTGCAACAAAAGTGGGTAAGTGACTGTCCCGCCTTCGTTTAAAAAGATCTTCCGCGGGAGCGTCTTCTTCTAAGGTAAGAGCAGTCAGATAAACCCTATGGCTCCCTCTGTTGGACACTAAGCCGAATAACTTTCATTCAGAGTTAGCTAGATGGACATTTGTGATCATAAAAGGCAAACAACAATTATTTGGTTAAATTAAATAAACTACTGACAAAATGACAAGTCAAAATAATATTTGATATGTGTATAAGATCAATGCCACTAAATGGTTAATGAGATTTAAACTATAGACATTTGTTTTAAAATTGTATAAGTTTCTTGCTTATTTGTTTCCCCCCCCCCCCTTAGTATTATTTTGCTGACTCTCTGCTAAAAACTAAAAACTGCTTTCTTTTTGTACAAACACTTACAACTCCTGTGCTGAAGGCGGCGCCAAAACCAAAGTATAAACCTTCATTATATACCGCCACCGTAGAAGCAGAGCACTTGAACGGCGCCGTCAAAACACTCAAGAAAAGTAAATTTCTTTGGTTTACACATACATTTAAAAAGGTAAGATATACTTTACGATATGTTTTGAATAACATGACTACTTATCAAGCAAATCGCCCTAGAATGGTGTCTACTTGTTACTGTTACGCCGCTTTTTTGTAACTATTTTGAGAAGTAAACCTCAGCCTATTCTGTTTAGCTTTAGTAGAAATAGCACGCTTCCTTGCCATTTTCTGTCACATAATTATATATTTCAGGCTTTTTGCTCAGTTTGATCTTGTTATTTTAAACTAATGATTTGCTTCCAATGTTAGTAAATAGAGTGTAGCCTACTCAAATCAACAGCCTGCTCTCAGTGTGCCTGTTTCTGTTCCTATTTTTCTTCAAGATTAAAAACTCATCTTTTCAAACTGTCTTTTGATTCTTATAACGCACTGAATTATGTCTAGGATGCAATCATTTTGTGTTTTTCAATTGTTTTCATCTCTTTGTAAAGCACTTTAGTCTTTCTGGTGTTATTGTAAAGTGCTAAAGAAAATAATAAACTTTGATTGATTGAGAAATCAGCTGTTGATCCAACCAAGAAGTGTGTCAACTCAAAGTAAATCAAAATCTCAATTTATCTTGGATTTAATGCCAGTATTTTTGCAGTATCTGAATAATTTAAATTCATGAAGAGCACAACAGTTATGAACTTTGGATAAACTTGCAATGATCAATCTCACAGGTTGGATAAATGTATACCTAGCACGCAATGTTTTGTAGATGTAAATAAATTAGAAACTTCTGAAAGAGTTTTAAAAGTGTCTGAGATTTTTGCTACAGGAAGAGTGCTTCTGTTCCCTTAAACACCTTTTTGATATCAATATTTTGAGGGATTTATTAAGTGATATATTTGCAAACCATCAGAAATGTGCAAATAAATAAAAGCGTGAGTAAACATCAATAAAGGCAGCACAGATATTTTGGCGGACAATGATTCCAAACCTCTATATCTCTAAAACAAATACTTCAGCATTTAATATTCTCATTTTACATGTTTTTACTTCTTTCCTCTTCCCAGCGGGAGAGATGGATGAAGTGGTCCGGCTGGTGTCGTCGGGGGACTGTGTGAAAATATGGGATGCGGTTTCCATGGCGACTCTGGAGCAGTTTAACCCCCACAGCAGCAGCCACCCCATTGCGCAGGCCTGCTGGAGCTCCAACAGTATCCTTCTCTGAACATCATCAGTTTGTTCATATTCATATATCACACATCTTAGATCAAATTCAACTTTGGATGGCATTTGATGTAAAAGTACAGGGCAAGTTTTGTATCGGGTGTGTGGTGGAAAGTGTTGTGACCTATATTATGAGTCACCTGTTGAATCCCCAAAGCCTTGACTGCATTTTCAGACCAGTACTTGGTCAGTGCCAGCAGTATCGGAGACAAACTGGTCGTATCCAGTCTTAAATCGTCTCCAGTCCCGGTCGTGGAGCTCGCAGAGGGGGTAGGTGCACTGTAGTCACTGTAGATCAACTTAAAAACTATTCTTAAAAACGAAGGCTCTAAATTTGCGTGTGCTGTGGTGGGTAAGTGTTTTTCTGAAGACTTTTTTTTTTTTTGTGATTCCAGAAAAAGCAGACTCGAGTGTGTCTGAGCTCGTCCTCTCAGTACGTGGTTAGCGGAGGCCTTGATTGCTGCGTTCACATCTGGGATCTGAAAACCAAACGTCTGCACCGTTCACTTGAAGTATGTATCTGAAAGGAAACTGCACACAAAAGGCAACCTACGCCATTGTATAGAAAGAAAAAGGTTATGTTGTTCTAAAAGTAACGCACAAAATAGGCTATTTCCTCATAGTCCTGACAAAGAAGAGGCCCCGGGGTGCCGAGGCGTTGAAAGATAAAACTATATTTTACACATATACGCTTCCAGTATTAATTGGGAAAAATAATAGCTGGATCGTAATTGGGATGGGGACAATTGAAATAAAGGGTTATAATGGGTCAAATTGTAATGTAAGACGTGTCTTTTGTCTCTAGGATCATAAAGAGGAGGTGACGTGTGTCTCGTTTAATGCCAACGACAGCCACATCGCCTCGGGCTCGACCAGTGGAGACCTAATCCTGCACAGCGTCATCACCAATGTCTCCAGCAAACCGTTTGGACACGGCAGCAACCAGGTACTTACAGAGGGGCTGGTGGTGCACTTGGGGAAAATGGGCCCATGGTAGGGCTGAACGCATTTGCAATTTTATCGCAATATTCACAACGTGATTTCGGCCCATGCAGCTGATGGCCGCGGCCCATAGAAGTGAATGTAGCGGCGAGAGACGCCACCGATGTCCGCTCCGCGCTCCACTGCATGCTTTTGTTTACTTCTCAGTCTACTTAAGGTGGCGGTAGATCGCGAATGTACTGTGAACATATCAGCGTTTATAATGCAGCCACCGCTAAGGACTATTGCTTTTTCCTCCGTTGGCATTGCGTTAGCTGCAGAGCTAATCCTTCTGATGCACTGATCACAGAAACTCTCCTCCGGAGTCACACGTCTGTGCCTCGAGAGATGAAGGTGAGCCTGTGCTGCTTGTTAATAGTAAAGAGTCCTTTGCGGCTCACTTTTGGAGGCTTATGTTTGGGAATGTTTTGGATAAAGATAAGAACTTATCTCACAACAACTGACTAATACACAAGAGCAAATAGCAAGAAATTATTTGGGCTATTTACAAAAAAAAAAATCAGTATAAGCTTACTGTAAATTATGTAAATGGCTATGTGGACTATTTGAATTATATTCCATATGATTATAAAGGACTTAAGAGTAAGTAATACTTTATTAAGTCAGTTGTAAATATTTAATTGTATTGCAACAAAAAGTAATTAGCGGAAAATCGCAATATTGATTTTTGGCAAAATCGTTCAGCCCTAGCCAATGGAGACGCTGAGATGGCTTTCAGCTTTAACTTAACTGCACCAAACTGTCTTTTGATTTCTCCAGCCCATCCATGACCTGCGCCTGTCGATGATGAGGCGCTCCTTGTTGGGCAGCGTATCCGACAGGGGACGATGGTTCTGTGGGACTCGAACACTCAGAAGGAGATCCACGTTTTCGAAACCGCCCACAAAGCCCCGGGATCGGCACTGGCCTTCTCTCCAGCCTCTGAGCTGCTGATGGTCAGTGTGGGACTAGACAAGAAGATCATCTGCTACGACACAGCCAGCAAAATGTAAGACTTTTGACAGAAGACCACCCCCTCCAAATTTGTCTGACATTGCACAAAATCAACACATTGCACCACTTATTTCTGACTCGACTGCTCTTTATGTTCAGTGTGGTGCGTTCGATTCGGGTGGACAGCCCCCTCACAGCTGTGGACTTCACTCCGGATGGGACCGGTTTAGTCGTCGGATCAACACAAGGAAAGCTCTACCAGTATGACCTGAGGAACTCTAGCGCCCCACCAGGATCACAGCAGCGCACAAGACCTCGGTCACCAGCCTGCGATTCCAGAACACCTCCAGACAAAAGGTAGTGAGCGATTAGTTGTAAGACTGTTGTGCAGATGAGAGGAAGTGGTGAATGAACACAGCTAGATAAACATACATTTACTTTTTGTTGCATTTTGGGTCACTCTGCAGTTCATTCTTGTTTGCAACATTTGTATTTTTGTCCTCAGTCAAGTAGAAGCAGCTCCACGAAGGTGAGCAGCAGCAAAAAGTCATCCTCGAAACTGTTGAGCAGCAGCCACCCGGACCCCTCCATCAGCCTGGGACTGTCCCCGCACAGAGAGATCACCACAGGTTTGTTCAAGTCATAAGAATGTGAAGGTAACGCTATAATATTGTGGTTAAAAATGCAAATGCGACCACATAGTCCACCTTTGTTCTAATTAGGCCACATGAAGAAATTACTGTTAAATTACTCTTAATAATTGAAATATAAAACTATTGCCTGTTCAAAAGGCTCTCTTTTATTGTGAGCTTTTCCATAATATTGTTACAAAATATCCAACCATAATAATCATACAGAAAATGTTTTGCCATGTCTTAACCTCTTATCCCCTGCCTCACTGAGCGCATTTTCTACAGTTTGGTTTTACTCAAAAGCTTCTGACTGGAGCTTACAGCCTATAGGCCAGTGTAACGCCTACAAAACAGATCGTAACTTTTTTTTGTTGCATTGTCGCCGCATTTATGTCACATTTTTGACGCTTTTTTTGTCGCATTTAAATTGTTATTGTCGCTTTTCTGCCACGTTTTTGTCACTTTGTTGTTGCGTTTTCATCTCGTTTTTGTCGCTTTTTTCAAAGGAGCTTTTAGATTTGGGTAATGCCAAACAAGAGAAAATGTGCTTTGTTAAGCCGGGGGTTTAGAGGTTAATGTTTATTTTTAGGAGCTGCAGTGGAGCCCATGTCCAGAGAAGCAGAGGGACAGCAGACTCCTCAGCCGCTTCCTGTTTTAGACAAGTTTAACATCGGCAGAAACAGTCTGGACATCTTCTCTCCGGCCCGAGAAGGTTAGTATTAAACACATTTATTAACATGACAATAATTTATTATAAGTAGAAATCGCTTTGGTCTGTCAACAAGACTCACCCACCCAACTACAGTTATACATAAAGAAAATCGTACTGTTCAATAACGTTTGTGCTATTTGCAGACTCTCGAACAAATGGAGACACTCCTTTGGGAAGGACCCATGGTATGAAACACACAATTTAATCTGGGATGTTACAGCATTCAGTATTGCTTGTGTCATTTTACAGTGACTAATTTTGAGGCGCTGTCCAGAGAGGGTGAAGGTCCACGGCACACAGGACGAGCCAGTTTGGACATTTTCTCCCCGGTCAGAGAAGGTCAGACAGTTGTACATGGTCTCTTTCTTACATTCCATCCTCTAAATGATTACTCTCCAGTGTTGAACTGAAAATACAAATTTATTTTCATATTTGTATAGAACTACAGCTTTTTTTCTCTCTCTCTCTTTCAGATCTGCCATCAGGCTCCAACTCGTTTCGTAAAACCCCTTTGGGAACGCCAATGGGCACCCCTCTGATGGCCTCTGCCGGTCGGTACAACCCTCTATATAACACCTTCCTGACCCCTCCCATCAAAGAGGAGGAACCTACTGCAACGGACCCCAGGAAGGTCCGTGTTTCTCGACTGCATCTCTTAACATTGACCCACAAAGCTTATAAATTCTGCATTGACATCTCTGCGTCCTAATCTATTCTCTTTTTATTTTCACAGGTTGACAAAGGCAGCTCTTCAAGTGTTGAGGCAGAAGTACAGACACCGCCCTCATCTTCAAATCTACCGACCAATCAGAGCTCACAGCCAGATTCAGTCTTATTCACTCCGGAGCCGAGCGGAAGGAGAGGGGACAGCGTCCAGGCTCATCTCACCTACGGGTCACCTGCTCAACCAGAAACCCAAACCACCACTACGGCCGCAGCAACAGGTAAATTAGAAATCACCGATAAAATGTGTTTTGCTCGAGGATACACGATTATGACCTGATTACCTGATAAGTTGTGCAAAACAAAACAAAAAAATAACATATAATCCTGGACACATTTTTTGCTGCTTTTCCTTCACATCTTATGTCTTGGCGTCTACTCATCATTTTCATGTGCGTCTTGTTTGTAGGCCCCACTTCGTCTGCTGCAATGTCCTCAACTTTGACCCAAAACATTGCAGAGGCAGTGAATCAGAATGGCGCCCCTTTTACTTCGCTCCAAATGCACTTTATCCAAAATATGATCCATGAAACGCTGGAGGACTTCAGGTCTGCCTTCCTTCATCATAAGTATTTAAACGGTTGTGTGAAGCTTTATGGTCTTACTTTGTGTTGTCTCTTACAGAGAAGCTTGCCACAAAGACATTATCAACCTTCAAGTGGAGATGGTTCGGCAGTTTTGTCTTCAACTGGTAAGTTCAACACATATTTAATTTGAGCGAGAAAAATGCCTTTAAAAAATTTTTTTTTTAGTTAAGCTTAATTTTAGTCATCGTTAAACTTCTTTGACTCCACAAGACCTCAATTATGTATATGGGAAAACACAAGTTTGTGTTCATTTCTTATTGTTTAGAATTGCTAATGTAAGTCTTTTACTTACGACGAAGCATAAAGCAAAAGTATATTACATTCTCTCCCAAAAATCCAACAATAAGTGTCTATTATGTCAATAAAGGATCATCTGCTTTGTACTTTACAGAACGAGATCCATAGTTTGATCGAGAACTACTCTGTAAACGAGGCTTTGGTCGAAGAGGTTCAGAAACTCCGAGAAGAAAACAAGAAACTGAGAACTAACTACTGAACTAGAGAACATTGAAACTAGAAAATGGATTATCCTCTTTTAAGGAAAAATGAATATTTGTAACAGATTTGTAGTTTTCCATAAGAAAACTGAACTATTGTAATCTACTTGGTGGATATTCATTTTTTGTGAAGACTGGACTGGTGGGCTTCATACAGAAACCATCTCCACATTGTCGCCCCATTGCTGATGCCTCAAGTGCCTCCTGTCTGTAAGGGGTTTCAAAAACAATTGTGAGCTCATGAGTTTATAAAAGCGGAATTGAAGCGTTTGAGGAAGTGGTTTGCACATTTAGACAAACACTGTGTGACTATTGTTTTTATTTTAACGGTATCATGTGCATATTAATGTAAAGTTTTGTCTAAATAATTAAAAGCAGAAGAGAAAAAAAATACTCGGGGGAATTAACTTTACATACACGAACGACTATGGGCAATTACGATATTATACTAGATCCATGGTAATTGCACTCTTCTACTACTACTACTACTACTACTACTACACAAGTCAAAACTTGTGAATTGTTTTTTATTGTGCTTAATTGTTTATTGTTTTATACTTGTTACCGGCACCTCTTTGCCAGGTTTATTATAATAGATCCATGGGTCTCCCTCGGAAAAGAGACTTATCTCAAGGGACTTCCTGGTTAAATAAAACTTTAATTATTTTTTTTTTAAAGCTTTGGGTATTTAGGTTAAAATAACAATTTTCATAGAACAGTGTTTTTCATTTTATTTCTTGTTACGGTAGGCTGCTGCATGGATCCCAGGCACGAAACAAATGGTTCTCTTGACTTTTACGCTCTTTGGCTGTTTACAAAATTGCTAACTCGAAGTGTAGCAAGCTAAACTGAAGAGGACACATTATCTACACACTGCATTTGGTATAAACTCTGTGTGCATTTTGCAAATTCTTTTATTTTAAATACTTCTGTAAATGTCTATCCTAAATATAAAAAGTTAGCATATGTTGGCTAGCTAACAGCAGGTGACTGAATGCTCTTTGTGCCTTCGCCTAAAGTCTATCGAACAGGTATGAAACATCCAATCACTTAAAATGTCGCCACATATTTCCTCCGATGGGATCGCAGAGTTGCTTTGGCTTTGATTTCGTTTTGCCTTGTAGCCTAATTAAGACTGCTCTTGGTCCTGGGCAAGTAAAGACCGTGATCTAGAATCTAAATTAAACAAAAAAATATTAATAAACATCACCGTATGACTGTCCCTAGTAGTTTTGCTCGTTTCACATGTGGGACTTTTTCTTAATTTGTTGTGTACTACATTTCCCCCTGGTTTTTCCTTGACCTTGTTGACCTTTTCTCCAGCCCTGAACCTGCTTCTAGGACTATGGCCAACCCATTAAGATCTGAAGTGGTCCGGCTTTACAAAAATGTGAGATCCAAGGTCTACTTTGATTTGTTTTATGCAATTGTTTCATTTAGTCACACGTGTCTTGCTTGATCCCATTGCTGAGACACGTGTGCATGTCACATGTAAACTTTTTCCTGAATTCCCTTGTAAAGTCGTTAGCAAATTGTTTAATATGGGGTTATGACTTGGAAATAAAAATTGATGACAGGGCTTGCATTTGGTGGTTTCTACAAACGTCCATTTATCCCATTCCATTTTCTCTTTCAGCTTCTGTACCTAGGCCGGGAGTATCCTAAAGGTGGCGATTACTTCAGGGACCGTCTGAGAGCAGCGTTTGCCAAAAACAAGTCCGTCCAGGAGCCAGAGAAGATTAAAGAGTTGATTGCAAGAGGGGAGTTTGTGTCCCGAGAGCTGGAGGCACTCTACTATCTGAGGAAATACAGAGCTATGAAGCAGCGCTATTATGACGACAAATGATCTGATTTACCAGACTAGGATTTAATTTAATTCCATAGAACGTGTTTAAGAGTCACGACTAACACATGCTTAATCTCATCCAATCTGCAATGGCACTGGATAATCTCCAAATATGAATCAATATTAGTTTATATTAAAATCTCAGTAAGAGATCTTAAACCAGAATGTTAGAAAATCTGTTTTAAAAGGTACTTGAAAAGGAGTAAAATGCAATTGAGTGAAAGCATTGCCCAGTTAAATGTACACAATATAATATACACAATATATACTTGCAATAATTTGACAACCACTCGTGTTTCTCGAATGCTACAACAACCTCATGATGTTCATATGTTTAACAATGCATACCATCATTCAGAAAAATAACAAAGATTAAGTGTACAAAAACACCATTGTATTTTATTAACTCTTGTACATAAAAGACTGAAGGGGGAATGCCTTTTAGCTCCTGAGATGAACAGGTTGGTAGTAAATAAAACTGTATATATGAGTAACACTGACTGTTACTGAGGTCTTGTTGTTCAGAGGTGAAACTGTTTAATCAAAGTTAAATCCTAAATTTTGTCAGAGGTTGTTTGGCTCCAGTGAAGCCCCATCCGCCAGATTTACGCGGCAGATCGGACACGTCGTGTTATCCTGCAAGAGAACATTTCATTAGTCAAAAATGCGCAACATTAAAAGTGATTGAACATAAAGGCACCATGCTGACCACCAATACAGCCACTGGGTCACTTAAACGGTCAAATGCGCACCTAATCCCTTGCATAAAAAGCTCCTCAATGCACCCTTTAAGGTAAACTCTGAAAATGCATATTTTATATTACATCTGCATTCTGCACGTCTGACCACCACTCACTCACACCATATTCATACATCGGCAATGTGGGTTAGTGTCAGAGAACACAACAGCCGTATGCGCTGGTCAGAGCGGGGATTGAACCAACGCCACGTCACCAAGAGAAGTGCTACTCCTGAGGAAAGCTTGTAAGCAGCAGAAGCAAAAAATGAACATAAATCGAATTCAAACCATAAAGTTTTGAGTTGTGTGAACAATAACTACTGAGCCATTGCCACCCCGAAACATCAGCATTTTTTTTTTATGTATAGTCCCATCTTGAGTTTCATGAAATCTAAGAAAGTTAAAAGTCAAAAAAATCCTGTTTACCTTCAGCCACCTGTCAATGCACTTGACGTGGTAGTCGTGGAAACAGGGCAGTATCCTGAGCTTCTCTCCGTTGGTGTAGTCACAGAAACAGATCTGACATCTGCACAGTCACCCAAAGTCAGACAATATGTTTCATAAAATATACAAAAGTTATCAGAACTTACTGTGAGTTTTCTGCTCCACCCTTTGATTTAAATGTATTTGTTGGAAACCTCTGGATTTGTCTTCGAGTGAGTTTCTTCGCCACAACTGCCCCCTGCCGCTCTTCAAACGCCAATAGAGCCTAATAATATACCAGATAAAAACAAAGGGGTCATTTACCAAGCGTTTTCTCATGTGCAAAACGAATAGCACGTGCAAACGTCATTGACACAAGCAGCATGTAATACACGCAATTTCAAATGGTACATTTGATGCAAAATGACCACAGTTATATATGCTATTTTCTAGCTTGCACTCACTATTTAGCTCCTGCTTTGATAAATTATCCCCATACTGTATAAACTTCAAACAGAAAGGACCTGAAATGTATTCCTATTTGATCTTGGATTTCCGTAAACAACATTATAACAGGGCATGATATTGGACCTTTCATTATTTTTAGGCAGTGATTAGTGTAGTAATTATCCACCTTTTAATACAACTTTAATTGAACAAATTGAAACACATTTTCACCTCATAGTCATTTCCCTGAAGGTCGTCCGAAAAGTTGGGTATTGCATTTCTCCCCCGACCTCTTGACTGACCGTATCTTCTGTCTGGACCAATTAAACCTGTGACAACAATGAAGCCAATTTAACATCCTAAAACTAGTCACAGGCCAAAACTCTCAAGTCATTCACCTCCTTCAAACCCAGAAACAGCTGCAAGGAGCCGAGGCAGATACGGATTAAACTGATGCAACCGAGGGGGAAAAGAAGTTTGTTTTAGTTTGATTTTACACAACATAATTATCATTAAAGTGAAACATTATATGCATCATGGGCTCAACTCATCTGCCGTCTTTTTTGTTTTCTTGACTAAGCAGATGACACCATTTGACGCTATATAATATCATTCAGCCCGAGTTACAGTCTCACCATGTGGCTCTGGCTGATGTATGATGCAGCTGTGGGAGACTGGTGATGTGGATGATGGTGATGATGATGATAGTAATGGTGTTGGTGACTCCGGTGCGTCTCAGCCTCTTCTCGGTCAAACTGAGCCTATGAAAAAACAAAATAAGTCAACTAACCAGCATCTATTTAGTTCTGTTTCCACTTCTGACCAAATGGCCTGTGTTACCTGTAAACTTTGGGCCAAAGCCGCATCTTCCTCCATCTGAGCCGTACGGACCACGGCCTCCTCATCGTCACTGATCACGATCTCCTCCACAGCGGAGCCTGAAAGGAAACAGAATTTATGTGCAAGCGGCACATGCTTCAACAGCTTACAATCTATTTCACTCTTTCACTCAACCTATAAGAAACTATCTAGTAGTTACTTCTACTTTCTGAATCATTAACTGCTCCAGAGGTGGGTAGATCAGCCAAGATTTCTACTGAAAAGAAACTTTATAAGTTTTACTCAAGTAGAAGTAAAAAGTAGTGACCAAAATAATGACTCAAATAAAATAAGTAACATATTAAATGATGCGAAACAAAACAAAAGAAAGTGAAAAGAAAGCACCATAAAAATGTATTAAGTAAATAAATACTTTTGCAGAATAAGGTACACTAAACAAACTACACTTATTTTCCAAGTCAATTTGAATCTTTGCTCCCTAAAGATTTACTCACAGTGGGATGATCAACTATAGTCTTACTCACGTAAGAGTTCAGATGCTAGAAAATAATGTTACTCAACGTAGAAGTAAAAAGTACCGTATGGTAAACTACTCCAAGTAGTACAGTTACTTCAAAAAGTTATTCCAAGTACATGTACTTGAATAAATGAAACCCAAGTACCGCCCACCCCATATTGACACTTCTTGCAGCTTTGTTGAGAAAATGGATTGACTAAGGTTGTAAATGAAACTATTTTGGTAAAATATCTAAAATTCATAGATTTGCAATATTGCTAACATACTGTGTGACTGGTAACACTCCACAGCATGTCTATTGTCTCGGGATGACTTTTACATGGCACCTAACCTGTCGTAGTCTGTGTTTGCTCTTCGTTCAGCCACCTCCTCTCTTCTTCTGTGAGGAACGACAGTGATCCAGAGCTGGGCAGCCCCTGAGGAGTTGGAGGAGAGGGCTGCGCGAAATCATAAACAGGAATGATGTCTTCATTGGATTCAGTTGAAGTTGAAGCCCCGTCTTGTTCATAAGCAGGACTCAAGTACGACGAAGAGGATGACGCGGAGGATGAAGCGGAGGATGATGCAGAAGATGACGCGGAGGATGAAGAGGATGATGAAGAGGAGGATGATGAAGAGGAGGAAGAAGAGGAGGAAGTAGAAGTGCTGGGCCGAGGAGCTTCCAACCAAGCCCCCAAAGGAAACACTTGGAGTGATGGAGCAGAGAAAACCCCATCTTTACGGCTGTCTGATGTGGCACGGTTAAGTTTCTGTCTCTTTTGACGGGTTGAAGGTGTTTGTTCAGTGGCAGCGAGCCTAGATGAGCCACTGAGGGCAGCCTAGTTCAAAACAGAAAGAAAGGACATCAGTGTTGTAGCACAGTAAAAACAGGACATAGAAAGTTAACGTTAGTTTACAAATTACCTATTTAATAAGTAGACTTGAATATTACTAAACTTACAGGGCTCAAATGCTCTCCCCTTTTACGGCGAGTCCTCCTCCGTTTTCCATGCTGAGGACTAGCAGAAAACATTAACAAATTATGCATCTATATTCTGTTATTCCGTACAAATAGCTTGTAGCCAAAGTTACATTATTTTTTCAAAGATGTCATACAAAGAACAAACGTGCTAACGCTATTAAGTGTCCAATGGTTGTTTATAATATTGCTTAGGGAGTACCACAACCACTAGCCTGTAAGGCAGATCCAGACCAGACCCTCTTTGTCGTACCTGGGAGTTTCCGGGACGATAATGGACATATCAGAGCATAGCATATCTTCAGGGTCCAGCAGACAGCCTCGGTTCAAGCCGGGACGGTCAGAGTCCGAACTGTCTCCACACGCCTCCGCCATGATCTGTCCTCCTTTTAAGACAAGCTTTTTAAAACGCACTGTCTTGTCTCCTGTCACTTAGCAACTACGACAAACAAATCCATTAGCAGTTGTAAGAAAAAGCAATGCAAGTAATGTCAATAATCGTAGCGTATGCGGCTTTGAATTAGCTTTGTTGCTGTCAGTTACCTAAGCAACGTTAGCTAGCCTATGTTTCTTTTTAAAGCTACAAGAAATAAACCGAGCAATAATCCATCGAATCAATAGGCAATTGACCACCCCAAAGTCCGCAGTTGCCAGATTCAGTTTAAAAAAACGAGAGTTAAAAGCGATAAACCTACAAAGTTGAAATACGTATATTCTACCGGTGCCACAAACCAACCGCTTTAGCAAACCCACAACAGGAATTCTCCACTAACCTATTTCCGGTTTAAGGACTAGGACATGTTATGACTTATCAGTCAAATTGGGCTATAAAGTTAAAATATCAATAATTATATTTTGTATCTGACATATTTATGGGTTATTCTGAACGGAGCCACGTTATGTTAAAAAGGGAGATCTGCGTTTACTTTGTTCTACACGAACACTTTTGCAAACGGGTCCTAAACGCTGCATTCAGATCCTGCCCATAACTGAATCTAAACCTCTGATTGGCTGCTTCTTCAGTTTGTGCAGAAGAAGAAGAAGCAGACACAGACAAAAACACGCTGAAAATGTGACTTATGTAGTTAAGAATTTGGTATCTAGAGCTACTGTTGTTAAAATTTACATCATAATGGCAACTTTGGTACTTGATAATGGAGCCTACACGGCTAAAATTGGATATAGCCAGGAAAAAGTGAGGTGAGTTCATTATAGCAAAATAGCTAACGCCAAAGGGATTGCAGATCTGTCACACATGTGTTATAGACAAGTAAACGCAGCTTTGCAATTTATTCTGTAAATTAACTTTGTAAAGCTAAACATAAACAGTCAAACATCATAATAAAGGGAAGCATAACTCTAGCCTTGCTGCTATTTTACTGATATTACAAGCAATTTATTTTTGTAAAACAATTACATAGAAAAGCAACTGTGTAAAATAAAATAAGTTTCTATTGCATTAACTGCTATTTGTTACATAACAAATCTCTCCCCCCCTTGTACACAAGTGATCATGAATGAACATTACATAAAGCAATTGACTGTTTTAATGTTTATGTTTATTCTTATTCTCCAGCGTGATTCCTAACTGCCAGTTTCGCTCAAAAACTTCACGTATGAAGACATTTACTGCAAACCAGCTGGATGAAATCAAGGATCCCTCTGGTCTTTATTATATTCTTCCATTTCAAAAAGTGAGTCCACAATATAAGCGGTCATACATAATGTTTCTGTTGTTTTTACAACACATTGTGTCTTTTTCCTCAGGGTTATCTGGTGAACTGGGATGTACAGAGGAAAGTGTGGGATCATCTTTTTGGGAAGGAAATGTTTAAGGTGCGTTGTGTAACAACATATAAGGTACATAGGTTTTACCACAAACATGGCACTGTCAGTTAGAATAGCACAAGACCAATGCACATGTTATGATGTAGTTTGTTATAGTTTGTGTTTCCCGTTGTGTCTTTGTGTTTAGGTGGATTTTGCCGACACCAGCATCATCATCACTGAGCCGTACTTTAATTTTACGACAATCCAAGAGTCGATGAACGAGATCCTGTTTGAGGAATATCAGTTTCAGTCAGTTTTAAGGATAAATGGTGATTTATATAGAAATACATTAACGTTTTATTTTCTAATTATTTCATTTTGTCAAATACAATAACTTTTTGTTTTGCCATATTTTTGTATTTCAGCCGGGTCTTTGAGCGCCCATCATTTCTTCCACACAAACCCCAAACAGTTGTGTTGTTTGGTCGTGGACACTGGCTTCTCTTTCACTCACATCGTGCCATACTGTCGCAGCAGGAAAATGAAAGAGGGCATCCGCAGGTGAGAGGCACATCCATGACTTGACTCTTCTATATGTTATTTATTCATTTATTGCATAATTTTCTTCAAAGAACTTGAACAGTTTCCAGTATTAAGTACCCTTCTAAACTGCATATTTTTCCTTACAGGGTCAATGTTGGAGGAAAGCTTCTGACAAACCACCTAAAGGAAATTATTTCTTATCGGTAAAATTACTTGCTTTGTTATTATCTCCCATAATATATTTTTATTATATTTACAAATGGTGTCCATTCGACATATTGTATTGTACTGTGTTTATTTCAGGCAGCTGCATGTTATGGATGAGACGCATGTGATAAACCAAGTGAAAGAGGATGTTTGCTATGTGTCGCAGGAGTTTTACAAAGACATGGAGATGGCACAGTAAGCAAAACTATGACCAGCTACAGCTATGACTGCTCTACAGGAACAGAATAAAAGAAGCACAAAAGCTTTGTATTTGTGATTTAACATATTTCTGACTTTATGTTCCATTAGGGCTAGGTTGGTAGTTCAGAAATGTTAAGATGATGTCGTCACAGCTAAACACAAAATTTGTGACATGAACTTTTGACATGAACATGTGACATAGTGAAAACTGGACACCCCAATTATGTGGTATACAAAGCCACACCTCAGTACGACATGATAACCTTAAACAAATATAAAATGATTAGAACATTTATAATATGCTTTTACTTCAGCATTGAAGTCAAATCACCATACTGTGTACATCGTACACATACTTCTTCAATTTTGTATCATGTTACACCATTTTATTACCAATAATAAATAATAATAGATAAACTTTGAAATAATATTTGTTTTGTTACATTTCAGGCAAAAAGGAGAAGAAAACACTGTGATGAGAGATTATGTTCTCCCAGATTTCAGCTCCATTAAAAAGGGCTTCTGTAAAGTAGGACACTACTCAACACTTTATTCTGACTATTTAAGACTCGTTTTAACTTTATGTTCCTCTGCCATGTGTTGCCCTTAGCCAAGAGAAGAGATGGTTTTCAGTGGGAAGTATAAAACTGGAGAGCAGATTTTACGTTTGGCCAATGAGCGCTTTGCTGTTCCCGAGATGCTCTTCCACCCCTCGGACATCGGCATTCAGGAGATGGGGATCCCGGAGGCCATAGTGCACTCCATACAGGCCATGCCAGAAGGTAAAATGGTGACAAGCAGCATTTTAATCTATGGGTTTTTGAATGTATCACAACAAATGTTATATAGTTGCTTTATGTGCTTTAATCTCATTTGTTTGTCCAGAAATGCAGCCCCACTTCTACCAAAACATTGTTCTGACCGGAGGAAACACGCTTTTCCCAGGGTTCAAAGAGCGTATGGAGGCAGAGCTGAGGTCCCTGGCTCCCGCTCACCTCCCTGTGTCCGTCCTAATGCCGGAGAAGTGAGTCATGATCCAAAAAAGATCTTAAGCTACCTTTTTGTTGTCTTTAGAATTTTATCACTGAAAGTCACTTATTTCCGTCACTTACTTTTCCTAAATTCTTTACAATCCTATGATATTGTGTGTATTGTGCAGTCCAATCACATACCCGTGGGAGGGAGGAAAACTTTTGGCCCATAACCCAGACTATGACGAGATGGTGGTGACGCGGGACGACTTTGAGGAAAATGGACACTGTGTTTGTGAAGACAAGTTTGACATTTAACGCGGATGAGGACCAAAACTCTACAAGTGGACTAAAATATTCTAAATATGATTTGTTTAAAAAGCATGTAGTTAGTGTGTTGCTGTGTTGAATTTAAGTTGGCAAATAAAAGCACACTAATTGAGTCACTTGGGAAATTAATGTAATTAGCTATACTATGAAATCAGGGTGCGTTATTGGATATTACTTATAAATCACCTCCCATGTGAACATCCTGGTAAGTGTAAGTAAGCTGCAGTCTTGCTATTTACCACAAGATGTCACCAAAAGCCAAGAAATGCACTTCTTCTCGCTGTGAAACAGAAGAGGCAACAAGGTACACCCCTGCATAAATCCTTTAACGGCTCTCATTTTTTGAGTCATTTTAAACACAAACCAATAACTATTATGCATGTTTTCTGAGTGAAGTCAAAGAAGCAACCAAACGCTTTAAAACAATGTACATTATTTTAATGTGTTCATTTGTACAAGCTTCATCATAATCTAAATTCAAAATAGATTCATAGACGGCCTTCGCTAACCTCAGTTTGCACAATTTACACATGCTTCAAATTCGGCTACAAACCTTTTAAGTCCCAGAGGATAATATAATCCCGACTTTTAACTTTAATCTATTTTTCTTTATATAAAAAGTTCTGGCCTTATTGTATACATGGTTAACCAAACAAAAAAAGTCTACACACTAAGGGATAGTTATTCACCTTTTACCTAACACAGGAAAATCAGGAAAGAGCTCTGCATTTTAAATCAAAATCGACATGAAAGCATCAGGAAACAAAAGTCTAAACAAATGTAGTTTTGGAGGAGTCTGTGTTTTGCATTTTCATGGAGGGAAGACACTTTGTCCAATACGTATCCATCGCTTAGGCAGATTTCTTGTCTCCTGGAAGTCAAAAGTTACAAATCAATGTTAATTCAATTTCTGATATCATTGTTTAATTGCTATTTACAAACAAATACGCTGTAAATGCCATGATTCTTAAAGGGGTAAGCTATAGTACATTAAAGGTGCATTATGCAAGTTTTTATTTAAAAAAAAATCATATCAAAAGTTGATATTTGTGCATCTTTGACCTTGTAGTTACCCAGCGGCTGTATGAGCAGTCAGTATCTTTTACTTTCCATCACATTGGTCTGTAGGACGCTCCAGGATCAGTTGTTTTACTGCTGATGGACCTTCTCACCAGAAAACCTACAAAATAATTGATCTTGGAGAATTGTAGAGACCACCATGATGGAAAGTAAAGGCGCCTTGTTGACCACTCATACAGCCGCTGCGTCACTACAAGGTCAAATATGCACAACCTAATATAGCTTTAGGTTTTTACAATGCCCCTGGTTGTATCATCCAGTATTTTTCTCATAGTCTTCTTACCTCTTGTCTTCTTGACTTTGGGAGAGCAGGGCTTGGACACTGTGACGTCTTTCTGGCAGTCGGCGTTGAACAGAGCCCTCTTCAGGCTGCCCGACCGGCTCTTGGTGTGGCTTGTAGCATCACAGGGTCCCCACAGGCCAAACTTATACTTGCAGTCGTCTGTGGACAAATGAGAAATGCAAATGAAGTATACAAGTACAATGAGAAAAGTCTGGTGCTTTTCATTTTTCAACCATTATATCTGTTTTGTACACATTGGAAGACAAACTACATAATTCAATTGCTTCTGGACTTCTTTTTTAATGGTCGGTTCAGTATACAGCTGCACATTCCTATCTTGCTGTTTTTGATGAAGTGGTGGCCATGTTGTGAAGAGAGAGAGACAGGAGCACCTCCAACTTCCTAGTCTGTGAACTGTAAAAAATTATCTTGAAGACTGGAAAGTGAACATGGGTATGTGTCATTCATAAAGGTATTTACTTTTTTTTTTTAACCTCTTTACGATTTGATTTTTGTATGTTTATCAACTCCCTGTATCTGTATAATCCAAAGTAGAAACTGATCATTTTGTGAGCCACGTTCCTGCATTAATGCTAACATAGTTGTATGATTGGCCTTTATCCCTGTTAAGCATATCGCCTTGTTGAGCGTTGAGGTGCCCTTTGAACCCATCAATGGGCCCACGTCGAACACTCACTGATGTCTTTCTTCCAGTTGCAGGGGACCTTGCAGTGGATCTTGTTGGTCTGGCCCTTACAGGTGACCTCCCGCTGCCCCTCTCCACAGTCGCCCTGCTCTGGGACACACTTCCCGTACTCTGTCTCTGCCGTGGTGCACTCGGAGGCGGCCTTGGTTTGTTTGCCTACACAAGCATGCAAAAAAGAACACGTTACAGAAGGGACGCTTAATTGCTCAAACTATTCATGAAAGGTAATATTTAGAAAAGACAGGTCTCGATCTCTTTACAAATGAGTGTCTAGATGAGAAGCTGTTTTAAGTATCGGTATTTGGATATCAGTTTTTTGGACAACCCTAGTCGCAAGCCAAAAATTACAGCTGATACATCGTTTTGATATTTGGCCTTATGAAATGCAGTGTTATGACAAACTACAACAGGATAATACTGTCAAATTATATTAGTAATTAAAGTGGATGACGGTTAATTGGGTTGGATCTTGTCATGTTGAAGCTGGAAAAAGTGATCTAGAAATAAGTCTTTAACGCTCAAATCATGAAAAAAAGATCTCATCGCACTCACAATGAGATAACATTTTATAAATTTAAGTATAAAAAGCTTACTCCATGGACAGATCAAATTAGTTACTCAAATCAAGGACAAATATACTAAAGTAAATGGTACTTATTCCTTGATTACTTTTCAGTGGTCCTACAGATGAGAACCATTGCTGTCTTTTACATCTCAGTCACACTAATACATACTGTACAGTGATGGTGGCAGCAGCTGACCTGGGGCAGGTTGGCAAAAGCATGGCTGCCAATCAATAGTGCATTTACACATTCATACAGGCAAAGATACAGGCGTGTGCAAAGCAATGTCTCAATAATAGAGATGTAGTCACAACCAGAAAGATGACCGCTTTCTCCTGTCTATTTTGGTATTTGCTCATACAGGAATTATTCTTGTCCTCTGTATTTGACCCATTGAGAATAAGTGCCTATGGAAACCAGTCATAGAATTCATTGCCAGACCTTGAGCTTCATTGATTGACTGAAGTTTTGATTCCAAATTTTTGCAGAAATATTTGTATCAAACAAAGTAGAAGTATAACTTGTATGTCGTACCTTTTGGACAGAACCAGAGCACCCAGTGGATGTCAAAATGTGTTTTATTTTACATGGGGCTTGTTTGACCCACTACCCACTTGAGCAACTACTTGTTTGGCAAAAGTAATAAAATAAAGGCAGTGTGTTAAATTTACAGCCTCAGCCCAGATTAAAAGTTTATTGCGTATTTTTATTCTTTTTTTTTTTATCTCCTCTCATTCCTAACACACTATTTCAAATTTTAACTAACTGCAGGGCTCAATACAGTATTAAAGTTGAGCTAATGCCATTTTACAATTACTGTCATTACATCTCAAACTTGACCTATAAAAAATGACTAGTCTGTAATTATTAGCCTAAACAGACTTAATAACAATGTCCGTGCTGCCAAAATGGAAAATACGAGTAGAAAATCTGCCTACCGTTGCACAACATCAGCAATTTCAAGCTGTGACCAGTAAAAAAGGCTGCACAGGCAGCAATGTGGTTTGAGTTTGACAGAGCAAAGACAGTTTTCAGTGGGTTATTGTCAAGCGCAGTCCAAAACCAGACAGACCAGTTAAATGAAGCATCAGGAAAAGTGAGATTTAGAAAGAAACAACAGCTGCAGCGCTTTGACTCAGAGAGGCCCAGACTTTTAGTAATGGGGATTACGTAATACAGCGTGAATAACCAGCCAAACAAAATAATTGGATCTCTTTGAGTTGAAGTCATTACTTTACTTTACTAAAACCTTATCTTTAGTGTTTTGTAGATATGTCACAGTCTTGTTTGTACTCTAAAGTAAACTCAGCTATGGGAGTAAGAAGCTACTGATAAATTGCAAAAAGGTTTAGACCAAACTGTCCTAAAGTAGCACTGTCCCACCTAAGAGAAGTAAAGTAGAGCTACTAGAAAGACTTTTACCTGTCTGCTCATTTTTGTTGACCCCAGATCATCTTGCTACTACCATCAGAAACATACTTGAGCAGATGGGTGAAGTGTCTTGCCCAATAACACAATGGCAGCAGGGGTGAGGGTAAGGGGTGGCCAGAGGGTACATAGGCCACCTCTGGAATCTCAATTGGTCACTCCGAGTATTGGTCTCAGGCTGATGTATACATTTAATTATTCTTAACTCATAAAACTATAATATCTCCAGAGATAATAAGGATGCACTTCTCCATACAAGTTTACCAGAACTATCACATTTTCGGAGCAGGAATTGAGCCCTAAACTCTAGTTACAGGTTGGCATTTTTCTTACGCTACTATCTATCACACACAAAAAAAGCTTTGATAACAAATAAAACCTTTTGATACTTTCTATATTTTATACAACCACATAAAAATGTAGTTTACAGACTGTCTCTCTATGACCGTCGGCCTCAGTTCAGTTGTGGTTTTGTCCTTGTGTTGTGTCTACATTCACAGCAAATACATAATTAGTAAATATAATCTCCCTCACCCTTGTGTTTATTAGACTTCCCTCCTCTTCCGGCGTCTACGCTGAGCGTCAGAGCCAGGAGCAGCAGCAGCGTCAACGAAACCAAGCCTCGCATCCTGTAAAAAAAACACACAACAAACAAGATCACAGGTACATATAAGTGTATTCTGTGAACAACATGCACACCATTTTATAAAGTAGACAACGGGTCATCTTTTTACTTTATATTCTGTATGTATATGCTATCAAGTCAGTGATTACTAACCCTTTACTTTCACTGGTCCTCATTCTACCAGTTTACAAACCCAACAAACTAATCCTACTTGACAAACTTTATGAAAAAAAATCAAGATGCATGAATGAAAATCAATGCTTAAAATGTCATCCATTTGTGAGATTTCTAGCCATCCAAGTGTGGACCTCTTTAAGAAGCCCCGGTGACTTGCTGTGAAACTTAAGGGACCTCACGGTTGGCCATCACTGCATAAAGTGAACGATCAGTGACAGTTTAGTTTGGGAGGCCTGACCCTGTGTTCTGAAAGCTTGGCTAAACAGATTATCTGTATACATCATGCCATTCAATAATCTGTCAATGACTCCTATACCGTTCTCTCTCGGCCCCTCTTTCTGTCTTTCATTTAAATCAGAGGTCACTAAACGGCGGACCTCGGTCCGGATCCGGACCCACGCGCCAGCCATTCCGGACCCGAACCTTGGATCCGAACTTTGGACCCGACCATGAATTCCCTCAGACTAGCAGCTGCGTCTGCGCTCTCTCTCCCTCCCTCCCTCTCCCTCCCTCCCTCTCCCTCTCTGACTGCACCAGAGCGGTAAACTACAGCCCAGACGAACAGAAAGAGAAAGTCCTACATCTTAGCTTCATGATACTTTTTACATTTTTAGAAACGGTTTCGGAATGACTGAAATACGGCTCGCTAAAAACAAAAGCGGAGGACGCCCTAATTAAATATGCACGCGCGATGGTAATGCGTAAATAGCGCGGTTGTTTCCCGAGCAGGTCTGAACCAGGACTAAACCTGGACTAAGCCAGGACTAAACCTGGACTAAATAGGGCTCAGTGTGTTGAACTGAGCAAAGAAACACATTACTGTCATATATTATGTGCACATTGTGTATAATAGGCTACAGTAGCCTATGCACTCTGATATTTAGGAGCAAACACTTATTTTTAGAGCAAAAAAACAATAACAGGATTCAATTGATTGCATTATTTTCAAATCACAGAAATAGTTTTAAAAAAGGCTTTAAAATCCTGATATAACCGTGAAATAACCCGTATGTTCCGGACCTTTGCTTGACCATTTTTTTTCATTTCGGACCTTGGTGAAATTTAATTCGTGACCCCTGATTTAAATAATCTACAAATGGGTTTCAGTCCCTAAACCTATTGTCTATTTTGTCTGTCCCTATCTCAAAAGCCCTAATCATACAGTATTTTGTAGGTCTGCTTTAGATTTGAAGGATATTTGTCAAATATAGTGTACATTATGTTGCTAACTATTGTAATATACAGCATAAACAATGCTGCAGCCGGCCATTGTGTGACTCCACGTGCTTATTGTCCCTTCATAATCTGGTGTTTTCTGATATGATCCCCGTTTGTTGTTTGTGTGTAAAGACCGAGGGCAGATGGTTCAAAATTAGTCCAATTGAACGTGGTCCAGTAATCCAGTAATCTGACCATTGTAGTCTAGGATTATAGAAGTGGGCTAATGTATTCACTGCCCTACAAAGACCCTCACTTGCACACGTAGTACTGGCGCCTTATCTTTTCTTTGCACCTTGGCCCTGGTGACACTTTGTAATCACTAAACGCTGGCAAGCTAAGAACTGATAAATACTCAATTCCCTGTTTATAAACCATTAGCAAAGCGCTGCTAATCAGTTGTTAATCATTTCTAAGCACGGAAATAGTGGAAATGTAAGTATGAACGGCGGAAGTGTTCTGGGAATCTACGCACATCGTTTTGTGTTTGAAATTGTAAAAAAAAAAAGAAACATTATATCTCTTAATCCCCGCCTGAATGAACCGAGCGCATTTTCTCTAGTTTTAGCTTTTCCCGAAATCTAAAACCGTCTTGAAAAAAAAGCATCAAAATAGTGACAAAAACGAGACGAAATCGAGGATGAAAAAGTAACAAAAAAAGCCATCAAAGTACAACAAAAAACGGACAAAAAGCCACTAAAGAGCAAATGACAAAAGAGCAACAAAATGTGACAAAAAGCGATGAAAGTGCAGCAAGAAAAAATCACAAAAAAGTGACGAAAAGGCCATAAAAAGCAAAAAAAAAGGATAAAAAATGAGATGGAAAAGAATAAAAAAGTGACGGCAACAACGCAAGGGAAAATACCCATTTAGATGAGTTTTGTAGGTGTTAGCTTTCAAATGAGGCACTGGCTTAGATGCTGTAGACTCTAGTCAAGAAGCTTTTAGATTTGATAGTAAAACTGAACTGGAGAAAATGCGCTCGGTTAAGGCGGGTGGTAAGGAAAAGAAGAGAAGAGAAGAGACAGGGAGCGCATTCTTCACAAGCTTTTCACAATACCAGACTGTAAATGTGGACAAGAGTGACATTTTCGTCAATACATTTTCAGTTTTGCCCTTTCGCCAAGTTTTTTTTTTCTTTTCTTTGTTTAAAGCTGATGCATTCACTTTGCCTCAGTGCACATGACAAATCCCTCCTTTGAGCTTGAGTAATAACTCTCTGTCTCTCTCCCCGTCCTCATCCCCGCTCATATCACTTTATTTGTTGACACGATCTTCATTCCTCCCTGTTTTGCTCTGTGTGAATGCTCTCCGACACAAATATACTCCCCCTCTTTGAGCGCCACAGTGCATTTCCCATAGTGCCCCATAGTCTCTGCCCCTTTCTCCCTCTCCTTCTCTCTCTGTGGAGCCTGAAGCGTGTTTTTTTTTTTTTTTTTTTTTTGTGTGCCCGAGAGATGACAGAGCTCCCATTTAAAAAAAAAAAAAACTTCCATTGAAACGTCAGCTGGCAGCACAAATCTACCACTTCTACCCGCTTTCGAGCCTCTTTTATTATGGGACAGTCCCGGCTCACAGCGGGGGTCCTGGGGCTCTTTCCGGGGGGGAGGGGGGAACACTCCTCTAAAAGCCCCTCTCAAAAGAATACTGATTCATTGGGCCGGGACAATGACGGCTCTAGCCCCTGGTTTGGTCCAATCTAAAGTAGCGTAACACAGATTCCATGATTTGTCTAAGGGAGATGGCTCTCGGTCGTCCAACTCAACCCCCCCCCCATCCCCTCCTTGCCCTCCTCGCATGCCTCCCCCCCCTCCTTCTTGCCCTATCCCGGGCCGTGAATGTGCGAGGATGAATAGGAGGCATTTCCATAGGAGCACAATGGGATCTGAGCGCAGAGAAAGCGGAGGAGATGCTGCTGCCTTTGGTTGAAAAACACAGACGACATTTAGAGGAAGTTCCCCGCAAGACCCGCAGTTCATTCGGGACGTGGATTCACCATGGCCAACGTTTATAACAAATATATGGTTCATTTTTATTGGAATATAAGAATGTGCAGTCAATGTTGTACCAGAAAAGAAAAAAGAAAGACGTCTGTCAGTATATTCTGAAAGCAGATGTATCAAATTATGAAACCTTTTTATCACTAGTGAACTAGCCGGCTAGTTGTTGATGTTTACATTTACATTCGCGTGACAGTCGGCTCCTGCTTCCTGAAAGTTGTGAAACTCTTTCCAGTGAACAATTTAGGAATGAAAGTGAGGAATTTAAAATTGACGTGCTCATTGTTTGTAAAATAAAAAACAGTAGGGGGAAAAAAACAGCTATAGGGCCTTTAATACAACTCGATCTGCTAAATATTGAACTAAATATACAGAATTAGAGACCATAACACTGAGAGTTTTAATGGCTGGATGAGTTTTGTTGCTATGATACACTCGTTTTGTGAAAGGAAATTGCAGCAAAATAAACATGAATTATCAGGAGCCAGCTGTCAAACCACTCCCTCCTCTGTTCCTGGCAACGCGCCTTATTGGTCTGAAGTAAATAAGTTTTCTGCTTTTGGCCAGTCGTTCACCTAATACCATAGCAACAACCTGTCAGAAGCAGTGGGAAACTTGCACTGTTCTTGAACCGTGATCTCGGTTAGGGGTACCGAGCTAGAACTGCTGTGCATGTCTTAGGTTTGACGGGGAAAACCAGAGGAAACCGACTCCAACAAATCAGAGAAACTCTCCATAGAAAGGCCCTGAACCGTCGCAGAGTGAGGCAAGAGCGCTAACCAAGACTAATAAAGTTTACCCAGCTCATGCCAAAAGGGAAATATGTCAATATAGTGAAATTAAATCGAAAAATGTCTCTCTTCACTTGGAGCCAATCCTGCTCACTTAGTCCAACATCAAGACACAGAGTGAAGGCAATATCTGAAGAAACCCCACAACTACCAGAGTTGCAAGTTTAAGAATATTTTGTGGAGAATATATTTAAATTTAGAATACAGAAACAACACAAAGGCCTAACCTACAGTATATCATTCTGTATCAGTCGGACCATTTTCTTTACTGCTGAACCAATCGCCAACTGCCAACTGACTAACAGCAATGTTTTTGTTTTCTAGAAAACTAAGAAGACTTAAATTGAAAATCATTAAGATGCAGATGTCTATAAAGAATTCTCAAATATTTCCTCATTTTCTTAGGCCCTTCTAAGAAATAAGGAAGTAAAGACATTTTCTAAATTAGGCTGACAAGAAGGAAGTGGCAATTACTTCTGTTGACTATCGTGCCAAATATAACAGGTTTTGGAAAGAAATCTATGAATAGTTAGCTGGATATGCAACTTGAAGAAAACATGAATTTACTTGTCATGTTAAACTGACTGAACGCTGGACTATATTTTCTGATAACAAAGTCATTCAAATCCGCTATCGCAATGTACACAATCACACCCATACATCACGTCTATAGAGAAGTAACACCATATAGAACGTGCAGATTGACAACTTGACTTTTTCAAACAAGATGTGGTAAAAGTCCAAGTAAAAATACAGTCAAAGTCAGTCAACCTGCTGAACCTGCTATGTTAAAAAACAGGCTCTTTAGATTTCAGAACAAAAGACCTCTAACAATGTGATTTTCTAAGCCATTATTATATCTGTAATAGAAATGTTTACTACTATGACCGCAATGGAAAATATAAATAGTGTTTAAAATAAATAAATAAATAATAATACTAGTGATTTTACTTTCCTGAAAGCCCATAAAAGTTTAGCTAATTGTATACAATGGGGCATTTGTGTTTAAAAACCCGGCTTTTATTAGGAATTTGTTAAGGATAAACTGACATTATATTAGATTAGGATTCTACAGTTTGCTGTCTCTAGACACCAATAAATGAATGTAAAAAACAAAACAAACATATGACCTGAATTTAAAAAAAAGATAAACATGGCCCGCCATCATGAGTGGCCAATGTATAAAGTGTGAAATCTTACTTTGCAGGAGAGGAGCAGCCAGTCGAGAGGAGCAGGAGTGAGAGTTGCGTGCCTCAGTTGCAGCTCTTCTCTGAGGAGCTCTTGTGTCAGACCCTGCCCCTCCATGACATCACAGTGACATCACAGGTCCAGCAGGAACAAAGTGCTTTCCACAGTTTATTATGGTGAGCACTAGTGGTAATGTAGGAAGGAGCACAAAAAAAAAAAACACAAATCTCAATAATATATAGAGAGAGATTTAACCTTTAAACCTAAAAACACTGCCACAGAGTTACTATCAGTTTTGCGGGTCTTAGCTTTCAAATGAGGCATTACACTGTTGCTCTCCAGTCGAGAAGCTTTTAGATTTGGGTAAAGCCGAACAGGAGAAATGCACTTGGTTAAAGTGGGGGGGGGGAAATTATTTTGTTGCGATGGTAAGATGCTTGTTGTGATGTATATTGTGATGCACTACTGGCTGAAGGAAATGGCAAACGTTGAGTCACACATCACCCAGACACTTCGCAGACATGGCGATGGTGGCGGTTGTGAGTTGGCTGCCTAATTACGTCTCTCTTAAAGCCTTGTTTTTTTATAGGTTCACGCTGGGTCTTGTTTTACGTTTGGCCTCTGGTTTATAGTTCCTTGGATACCTGACGGTAAGTGCTTATAAAAGTCCTCAGACGTCAGAGAGCTGCTGTTTTCCCAGGGCAGCGTATTGTTAGTCATGTTAAAAGGGAACGCCCACTCCACCTGTGTAGCTTATACAGGTCAAAAGGGCAAAAGGCCCAATTTTTAAGAATTTGAGTTTTTAATTATTCAGATCAATTTTAGGCTTCAGAGGAATTACAAAAGGCTGACGTGTTACATCTTAAAACTACTAGGCTACTTTAAGGTTTCTCAGGTTCATGGCGGTGACCAAATGTACTAAACTGAAGTCTGTTTTATAATGCAAAGAAAATTGAAAAAAGCTGTTGTAAAAAATAAAATATATATATTTAAAAAAACACACAGCGACAAGGATGTGCCAGCTCAAAGTCTAAACATCTACTAGTGGTTTGTTTATTAGACAAAGGACAATCAATGTAATAACTAGGTCAGTAAAATTACCTCGGCCAATGGAAAGTTTGTAATTTGTTTGGGGAAAAAGTTCTGATTTCGTACATTTTGGGTGTTCAGGAATGGGCCCTAGAATATTATTAATTTATGTATGTGGCTCAATAAATGGATATGAGCCAGGAACTGGATTATCCAGTATACTAGAGGGGTACAAATGATGAAACATGAGGAGCGTATCGTTGCCATTGCGTAAGAATTCAGAAAAATGTCATCAAACTGGCATCCATAGCAAGAAGAAAAATTTATTAATTAACAATTAATATGAATATCCATGAAATCCATCTATAGGTTGTCCTCACAAACTCTAGATAGATCATGATGTTATTTAATGGAGCACAGGAGCTTTAATAACTTTACTGGAGATTCACTGTTTTTCTTTAACTCTATCATGGAAAGCAATCACCTTTTTCATATTGTTGACAAAGAAGATAATGAAATTAGGTCTAGTAATTACATATAGTAACCATAAACCTGGTCAAAACATCAGTATTTCACAGGAAAAAGATCTCACATGCACTTTATCCCATTCATTAAAGGTACATTATGGAACTTTTTATGCAAATTGGTGGCCTCTCTGACGCCCCAAGATCGATTGTTTTTAGGGTTTTCTCTGCTGATGGAACCATCTCCAGTGTTATGCCTACGTTCCATCCATGGAGATGGTTCCAGTCCACCAGCAGAGGAAACCTACCAGAAACCTTAAATAACAATCCTATAGAAGCTATAGTGATGGAAAGCAAAGGCGCCATGCTCCCCACCCATACAGCCGCTGGGTCACTAAAAGGTCAAGTTGTCTTTTTCACATTAAAGTTCCACAATGCACCTGTGGATCCAAAATGATGAAAGATGAGAACCGCTGAAACCCACCTTTAGACTTTAGGATATTGATGTGAATGCAGCCTTATTATTTATTCACCATTAGTTTATTACTACAACTTAGTATTTGAATAATTGCATAGAGACTGTCGGCTTGGAGAGACAAACTGCAGTGAAGTTTGCAAGTAATCCTATAACTTCATTTGTTTTGTTTCTTTGCTTCTTGATGAGAGATTTTACATAACTTGTTACAACGCTGCCAACTTCTGTAAACATGTGTATGTTGATTCTCCACGTATGCTTCCTTATAACTGTGCCTGCCTCCTCTCTCATCAGGTCCACATGAAGTCCATCCTTAACCCCTGTGTGTGTCAACATGTAAACATTTGCGTCCGTTCTTTACATAGACGTCACTGGTTCGCAGTCTTTTGTCTGGCGTCCACAGGGCTCTCCTCATTTCTGTCCGACATCTGAGATACAAGAATGCAGCCGACTCCATCACTTTCCAATGGCTCAGTCATGCGTGAGGCCCATTGTCCGAACCGCAGCTGGGAAAACACACACACCAGAGCAGAGCAGAGGGGGCACGGCGCAGAGAGGAGCCTGCTTGTCCTCCTTCAAGTTGTGCTATTGTGGATTGCACAACGGAGTCGGATATTAAAAAATGCATGCATACATTTCTTCAAATAAACAGACCAAACTACAATCTTCCCGTTAGTTACTTCTGACTGTAGATCTGGGTCTTTTGAGTTGAATAGAAGTAAGCAAGTCTATGTTAAGTCTTGTGTGAAAAGCATAAAGATAAAATATCTCAAGGTTTTATCTCTTGTAAGTGATTCAATATAAGGAGTCTAGACTGTCCCATTACTCAAACTGTGGTAAACAGTGATTTTTAAAGGCGTACTGTGTAACATTTTGGACACAGATAATGCCATTTTAACAGAGCATTTCTGTGACAGTGACCCTGCCCGTTGTGAAACACGCTTCTGAAATCATCCCTGTTAAGATTTTGTATGTTAAAAATGTTTGGAAAGTTATGAGTTTAGACATTACAGCTGACATTATATCTACTCGCACTTGCTTTCATTGTTATCAAAAAAGCAGGTATAGGGCCTTTAAGTTGGTGCTGCAATTTTAGACTTTATTCGTTTTCATAAGATATAATTTAATCTATGCTTCAGTAATGCATCAATGGTGTGTTATGGTTTGAACATGGTTTACACACAATTTAGACAAAATGTTGGTCTATTTTAGACCCAGTTTAGTTCTGATTTGATGTGATCCAGGTCTGGTGGTACTTGAAAGGTCAAATATTTTATAAAGTTTACTTGGTGTCATACGTTTGAGAACCACTGCAATAGACAATTTACTGTAGCTCAAATTACCGAAGATGTTTAAAGTGCATATGACACATTAGACACATTTTTTGCTAAAACATAGTTAACAGTTATATTTAAGGTTTTGCAAAAAATGTTACCCAGCTTTCTTTTGTTTGACAATTTTTGCGATGATTATAGTTTCAGTTCCTTATTGGACACTGACAGGAAGTGACATATATAGAGGACAACAATTTTAAACTGTTGCCGTGCCAATCATGTTAAGTCAATAGGAAATAAATGAGTCAAACTGCTCTGGAACTTTACCTTTATCTATGTCACTTCCTGTTAGTAGCTTAAAAATTAAAACAAAAATAACTTTTCTGCCCAACATGCTGCTTTAAGGATAATTATTTACTTAGTTACAACAGATGTTATTCATCTGAGTCATTTTCAAAAGCATTAAAACCTGTCATATGCACTTTAAGCCCTACTCTGTTGCTAAACTCTGCTCCACAACGTACTTGTCATCCTTCAATAAAACTTGGAACATCTGCTTCTGAAATGAGAGTCCCGAGACCGGAAACTTAACTGACATACTTTATTGCAAGTCACTCAGAAATGATAAAACCAAACATTACTCTATAATGATATTGTACAGCGATACATCTTATCTTTGCAGTCACTATTGATACAATCTTTACTGCTTTGGCAGACAAACAGGCTTGCAGCCATTTAAATTCTCCAACAATGAATATATACTCTTGACGACACAGTACAAGCGTTTACCCATAACCTTTTGGTATGTAACAGACAAAATTACAAAAAAACAAACATTTCTTATAGTGAGTAAATTGACTACAATCATAAACAAATTCACAATAAATGAGATAGTGTGAGGCAGGAGGCGACGTGCTTCAAAGTTTTGATCTCAAGCAAGTGATATCTATGTCTAAAAGTATAAATAGCTTGAAAAGAAGAGACTTATTTCCATATGTGACAAAACAAGAGTAAACAAATACATCCAAACGGTCACTAAATGCTTTAAAAAAAAGAAAGAAAAAAAAACACGTTTTTGCAGTCCTTCTAAAAGTTATGGCAATAAAAGCATCTAGAGGTAAAAAGACAACACACAACACACAACCTATAAAATATCATTATTGTAGCCGGAAATACTTTGGAAATGTATCAAGCCTGAAAATGCTGAATATTTAGTATCGAGTGACCAGGACAAACTTATCTCTAGTCAAATTGGAGGATTTTGGATTGTCCACACAGCAATGGGCCCTTTTATGTTTGTTTGAAATAGACACCACTTAAATCTAGAACAGCAGTAAAGACAGCCAATGTGATTAATGTATTAATGCCAGTCCCAAGCTTCGAAAAAGGTCAGGACTTTCTTTCATGAGACCTAAAACTACATCCTAATGGTTCCATACCTATGCTTGTGCATTCATCAACAGTATTCATCAAACCCCTTGATTTATTTCTATCTTAATTATTTGTTCTCCGATACGAAAAAGATCAAATTTCTTTTTTTTTCTCCTTTAAAGATCTATACTCAGCCACAATGGAAAAGACATTTGTGTTATTTTAGTATCAGACGGCTGCATAACAAATAGAAACCAGTCAAAGAGGTGCAAGTGGTTCCACGTGTACAGTATGTTTGGATATGTGTCCTTAATGAAGAGAATTGACTGTTTGAAATGGAATCATACATGGCATAGTCCAAGTGAAAGCTTTGACTTATTTTTGCAGGTCCCGACTGTGATAAAAGGAAGATCTGCACAATTAGTCACACTATAAATCCAATTATAAAAATCTACCCAAAGGCTGCAAATATTTATCCAGTAAAATATCTATTTGTAACCTCAATCCTCGTCAGTAAATTAGCAATTTTTTTTTTTTTTTTTTCCAAAACAGTGCAGCCCTGAACAGCATCCCTCAGAAAACTAAACTGACCAGGGAAATAAATCAATTCAGTTCATCTACCGTGTCTAAATGTACAAATTACTATAAGCTGTGGTGAATGGACTTAACAGGCAAAAAATACAGAAAGACAAAATTCAAATAGATTTTTGAATAGATTCAAATTAAGTATTTGTTGTCGTCTTCCATAAAAGTCTGTGCACTTATTACTTAAACTGCCATGTTACAGCCCACTTCAATAAAACCCAAACGTCACCTGCAACTTCCACATGAAACTCCGTATTAGCTCTGTTTGTGGTCTACATTCATTGTCAGTGGAGATGAAGTGGCTCCTTGTTGTGAAGATACCTTACATTAATAGATTAAAAACATGACTTTAGGGTTCAGGGTCAGACAGCTGTTTCCTGGTCCTCTCTCTGGATCATCTGATAATGTTGGCGGTTTTCCAAGTATTCAGCCAAGTCATGGTCCGCCGCTTTCTCTGCGCGCTGTTTAGGAGTCTCCCCTGGAAGAGACGAGCAAGCAACCAGAATTACATTTATGTTAAAACAATAAATGGGGGTGACGGTGGTGCAGATGGTAGATCGGAAGGTCGGGGGTTCGAATCCCACCTTCAAGATACTCCACCCTCCTTGCCTCCAGTGTCTGCGTACACTGGTGTATCAATGAGAGTGTGAATGGGTGAGTGGATCCTTGCTGTAAAGTGCTTTGAGTGCCTAATGAAGGTGGAAAAGCGCTATATTAGTTGAGACTATTTACCGATCATGAGACGACCTGCTCTACCAACTGTACTATACAGTACTTGATCTGGTCATTTCACCGCTTAAGTCGCCTTCAATACAAAGCATGTATTTTTACGTAATACCCAGGCAAGACCTGTTCTATTACTAGTTTATTACATCATTCATGTGACATATAACCTGTTCTACAATATTTCATATTTAGCATGCGGTGAGGTTTGCAGCTGGTGAGGCACATGTTGTATAGACTCCAGTATAAAGTAAACAAAACTGCAGGAAGATGCAACTGACTCTATGTGAATGTTCCTTACATTGAAAGAACATTTATAATTGAATTTTCAACTTAAAAATAAATAATTCTCATGATACTGCAAATATAAATGAAAATACAACACATAGTGCACTTCCGGGCCTCGTGCCCTGCCCCATCCTGATGTGCCACGCTAACAGTGCACATTGCCGCGTCATTTGAACTGTAGACATTTGTCTATGGCATTTCATCCATAAAAAGCCGACCTAGTCAATAACGTTTTTACTTTCAACCAACCCTTTACATTTAAAACGCCTCTCCTAAACCGTGTAGAGAAATGTAACAGACTGGTCTTAACTTGTAGCTATAGACTGTAAAATTAAGAATGGACTGAGGGAGCGAGGCTTCCCAAGAGAGTTCGGGAATGTGATGTCATATCGCTAAGCATTATGGGATTAGCAGCAATGTAAACTAATGGAGATTTTAAAAGTTAAAATACTGCAGTTATTGTTCACATTAAAACACTTGGACACCACAGTGTGTTAGATGTATTTACCAGCAGTAACTCAGCAGCTAACAGAGTTGTTCCACGTCTTTTTTCTCCACTTTTTATACTGTTTTTAGCTAATGTTAGTCAATGGAAATGTGTGCTAACAGCTGCAAAGATGGCCGATTTCCATGGTAACTGTGGAATTTCCCGAACTAGCTTGTTCATGCTAGCAATTTGACTGCGTTGTTGAAGCCAGCTCCATTATTTAGAATAGGGCAAAAATAAAAATAGTCAAAGGGTAAAATAGTGACGATGTTGCGCGTGTTAAGACAAACGCGTAGAGGTCAGAATGCCTGTGTTCAATATTAAAGAGGGGCAAAAAAGTTTCAACTGCTTCACTTGCCTCCTGACCGCACATCACTGAACAAATTCAACTTTAAGAACTTTAAAGCATATGATTATTATGTCCATGTTTTTCTCCCATCCCCAAACAGAACACTGCATTTCTCAAGTTGCTTAACAATATATTTGATTTGGCAATTCACTGTTTTGAACAAAGTACCAAATTGAATTAGAGTTTACATTGGCCCCTGACCTCCATCTGAAATGATGACGTCAAAATCTAGAACGTTGCCCTATTAAAGCAATGCAAACTACTATTACAATTATTATATGCTCAACTCACTTTCTAACTATTATTTTGCTCCATACAATCTGAACAATTTTTTTTTTTTTTAAAGCTAGTAAAACCTTTGAAACATATCTATGTTTACACTGAGTACTGATGTATTAAGTTTGCCCCACTCCAACTTTTGAGTGTCACATGAAGTCCTTTCTTTTGGTCGAGGGGAGAGAGGGAAAGTGAGATTATGGGCTGCTTCCTGTTAGCGCTGACATCTCCATGGAGACGCAGCGCTGGGGCCTTTGTCATCGCGAGCCCAAGTCCCGGATTGTGGCCAGATCCTGGAGAGTTCGAACCTCTCAATGACACACAACATTAATCACTTTATACAAGTGGGTCACATGCTCTTGAGAGCCCGCACTCGCTGGTGGCACCATGAGAAACAACCGGGAAACGTGCATCCCAAATGTAACAAAATCAGGCCAAAATATGTTTAGGAGCAGCAATTTAGGGCTGCAACACGTCGATTTACGCACAACACATGGGTCTACAAGGCCATACCAGCTAAAGACATGAAAGACAGAGGGAAGGCGAGAGTTCAGCTTTATGCGTCACCTGCAAGTCAGTCTTCATGAGAGAAGCTCCAGCCTCCACCAGGAAGTGACAGATCGTCCGCTGACACGAACTGGCCGCTTTGTGCAGCGCCGTCTCCCCGCTGCAAAACACACGCAATAATCATACTAATATAATTTCCAACCGCATCAACGCTGAGAGGATACTCACGTTGGTTTCTCTGTGACGTCTAGGTGAACAGTGGGCACTGAAAAGAGACAGCAAACGGCACGTTACCCTATAAAACCCATCCATTTGACCAGAATCATCATCAGGACTTAAAACTTAAAATGTGGGTGCCAAGGCAGCGTCCCCCTCTTTTTGAATTGTTTGACTTCTTTTGGAAAACTTGCACTTACACTTTATTGGATGGCTGAGAGCTTACAGAAACACGCTGCTCATTACAATGAATCACTGCCTGTCACGGAGTTAATATTTAACCTATGTTGTCCATTTTTCTAAACTATTAAACCAAGTTGATAAAAAGTGCATTTGCAGGTGCGTAGACATTGGAAAACACTAATCCTATACATTTTGTATCCGCCAAACTAAGTCTCTAGGTGCTCCCATTAGGTTTAACCATCACATGGCAGGGATATGTCGAGCTTACCACACACGTTTACCATACAAGTTCACTACAAAGTAATAACAGTCATAAAATATTCATTTCCCTACACCATTTTAAAACTCTGTTACATTTAAAAAGAACAAGTGCTTCAAATATGTACTTTTTGTTTTTCTAGAGCTTGAAACTAGCTCTTTAACCTCTTAACCCCCACCTTAACCAGGCACTTTTTCTCCAGTTCGGCATTACCCAAATCTAAAAGCTTCTTGACCTGAGCTTACAGCCTATTGGACAGGGTAACGCCTCATTTGAAAGCTACGACCTAAGCTCTTTCCTCATTTTTGCTGTTACGTTTTCATTGTATTTGCTACGTTTTCACTGCGTTTTGGTCACATTTTTGTGGCTGTATCGCACTGACATTACATTTAAAAAAAACGCAACAATAAATAAATGAGAACATGACAAAAGCGCGACAAAAAGCAACGAAAATGTGACAAAAACACAACAAAAACGACTAAAACTTGACCACACAAACAAGGAGAAGCAGAGATGAGTATTGTAGGCCTTAGCTTTCAAATGAGGCGTGACATAGGCTGTAAGCCCTCAGGTCAGGAAGCTCACAGTAACTCACAGGGGCAAAAAAGGCGGCGAACCCTGGTTTAGATGTGTTTTAGGTGTCTCTAAATACACTCCCTTTAAACCACTCGCACTAGAATGCTGACAGACATTTCTTTGCCTCGTAGCAGTGAACAGGTTCCCGTCAGTGGAAAGTTCAGCCTCATCCATCAAACTGAGGGTGATTTATTGAAGGGGACGGGACTCAATGCACAGACGGAGTTCACCTGCTGCTGGGAAAACATGCTTGCGGCAAATTCAGTTTACAATTAACTCGAGACCGAGGCAAACAAATCCAAATGGCTTTAATCCACTTAACCCCATTCATGTGTTGCTGGTACTGTGTGTTTCCAGTTCTGACACAGGGACGGACCAAGTGCCACCTTAAAAATGTTTCCAAAATGCACCCATAACCTGTTCAACATGAGTGAGTATTTTACAAGAACTACACACACGTTACTAAACTAGGATGGAAAATGACATATACCATCACTAAACCATATCTTAACCAAGTATAATCAAGGTCTAATCTAGTATTAAAGAAAGAAGTGTTTAAGACTTTCATTTTCATTTCAAGCTATTTTCAACAATTAGCTCAAGATAGAAACCAAAGGCCAGAGAGTTCATGCCTTATGTAATAAAATCACCAATAAAAGCAAAACAGAGTGAGTAAAACCAGTTTTGCACAACATACAGTACAGCAGGTGTTTTAACTCAAGCATAAGAATGATAAGTGTCAGAAAGTATTTAAGTCAATCACAATGTTTCAAATGTGTCAGAAATAGAGGTCAATTGAAATATTGGCCAGCCAATATATCAGGGTCGATATTTGGGTATTTTTGGGCTATTGGGCAATAAAATAAAGATTAAAAGGCCGATATCCCCGTAACTGAAAAGTTTAGACCTGGTTTAGACCAAGTTTAGTCCGGGTTTGGACCTGGTTCAGTTCCTGTTTTTGACCGAAGTTACTGGTTTACTCGTTTAGACATTAAACATTAAACTATAAATACTTTTACTTTTTACTTATAAAGTATATTTTACAATGCATACTTTTATACTTTTACTTATTGGGACTAGATGCAAGTTGATCATTTTTATTCTCACTACTGCCTCCTCATGTCTAATGTGTAACTGCAGTTTCTATATTAAAAGGGACTACAGAGTTTAAAAATGTTAAAATTATGTATATAGTTTGCCGTCATGCACGAGTGTAATATAGGAACTGCAGTTACGCGTACGACCTGAGGTGGCAGTAGTGAGTATAAAAGCTAGTCCATTTAAGCTCATACATGACGGCAATTTGGACCCGAATTAACACCTTTTCGAGTGACAGTGCAGGATTTTAGAGGCAGTTGTGGTGAACAGGCCTGGGCTCTTTCTACACATTAGGACATGGCTGGAACATGTAGGGGTAGAAAAACACTTAAAAGGGTTTATACGGAGTTTAAAAATGTTAAGTAAAAATTTATCAGATACTTTTACTTTTACTCAAGTACATTTTTGGTCCTGTACCTGCATTTTTATTTAAGTAAGAATATTGAGTACTTCTGCCACCACTGATTATCTCACCATTGTCAATGAGGTACTTCATAATGTCTTTGTTGCCGACATCCACCGCGTGATGGAGCAGTGTGCAGCCGGCCTGGTCCTGAAGCAGCAGGTCTGCCCCCTGCTGGTGCAACGCCATCAACTGCAACAAGAGCAACAGTGAGTTCAGCACAATGGCCGGTGGCTGCTCTGCTTTACGACCGCAACACTGGAGGCCGCCATTGCTCCGCCATTGCTGTAGTACCGCCATATAGCCGCTAGTCTCCCATTGAAAAGCATTGGACTTTAGACACATTAAAAACAACTTTAACGCCTGGTTTCTATTTTTAAACACTTTCTACGGCTACATATTCCTCCTGAGATAACGCTGGGTTAGTCACAATTAAAGAAATCTCGTACTAATGAGGGTCGGACTGTTAGCATTGGAGCTGCGCGAGCTACACGTCACGCAAGGGCCGAGTCTACAGTGAAGATCCCGCCCTTATGCCCTTTTTAGGAACAGCCTTCGTCAGAGCAGGGAGGAGGAGCCTGTAAATCCGCCATGATTTCCCCCTCGAACGTGGTCATTATGGTAAATGGGGAGGAGTGAGGAGGAGTTGTCTATTCTTTTTAACGGTCTATGGTTCAGCATCAAAGCATTTCATTAAATCATGTGTGACTTACTCTGTTCAAGTTTTCCGTCTGTACACACTCGATTAGCTTTACATCTACGACAGAAAAGAAACGCTGTTAGACCGTGCGTGGCAGTTTCAGATGTTTTTAAGGGGATTTACATTAACTCAACATTGCCACTCACATGCCACTCAATGCAGAGCGTTATGGAAGTTTTTTTTTTGTAACTCTTTACCTTTTCAGTATTGTGTGATGACGGACTTGACGCACTGTAAAACAAAACGGGATAAATGAGTGCATCATTATTAATATCCCTTTATTATACTGAAATCAGCTGAGGTAAAAGGACACAAATAGCACAGCCAGCCCCGAGCCACAGGAAGTCAGCAGGTCACAAACAGGAAGTACTGGACTCCTACCTAATCATGGGCCTGAAATCGGCGAGGGTTGTATTGGAACGGTGCACATTGAGAATCTTTGCCCCTCTCCTTTAAATTCACAAACAAGACACGAAACAATGAGGACAACATGCAGAGCTACAGCACCAGCAGCAAATCATAATATTTCAGCAAAATGTAAGCAAATGTCTAAGACCTTCTAAAGGCAATATTGTCCAAAAAGAGCCTGGGTAGAAGCTAATGTTTATTTTGAGGTCAGTGTAAGAAGTACGAGGCTGAAGCGCTTACTGTGGCTAATGTAAAAGGCAGCCAAGTGGACGGGGAGTAATAACATTCAAGTTTCAGACTTGCTTTCAGATTCAAACTGCAATTTCGATTTGATTGCCATATACCCGTTTACCATTCAAAACTGTAGAAGCTTCAAATTATTCCCCATTAGGTTTAATCTTTACATGACAGGGATATGTTGAGCTTACATACAAGTTTACATGCAATTCAATACAAAACATCCATTTCCCAGACCCTTTTAAAAGCAAGTTTCCCCTTTCATATCACACTAGTTTAAAAAAAATTGGTTTCATTTCAAAAACTTGCACTTCACATTTTTATTCCTTGCCCTCTAGCTCTCCAACACAGCTCTTAAAAGTAGATTACGAGGCCAAAGACAAATTGCTGAGGGCTCTCTAGACATTCAAAGCCCGAGTTTTGCCACAAAACTCTGCACAGCTGTAATGCAACACCGGAGAATGGGTTGAAAGAATGGATTGTCCATCTATAACCTATATTAACAGAAGGTTAAAACATGGAAAAGTGTTTAACTGGAAACTAGGAATGAGTCATGAAACAGTGGAAACATCAAACTTGTTACGTTAGCCATGTGAGCTTTACTAAAACATTATTTCTTTAAAAGTTTGAACACATCACATCTAGATCGTCCCGGGTTCAATCCCCAGCCGGAGGGGGCCTTTATGTGTGGGGTTTGAATGTGATCATTACCTCACCCTTTTCTAATAGTTTTAAACCTTGCAGTTTTATCATAGATCAAACGCCATTGGTGTATGTCACTCTCCTGCCCCACGATGGCTAAAACCAGTTACTACATCGACGTCTTTCACTACTACTATAATGTCTTTGATTTATCTCCACAACATCCAACATGAACTACTCCTCATTCATATCCATCACAGGGAATATATATTTTTGTGCAACCAACAATCTCAACACATCCTTACTTGCAAACTTTACATGGTCCAAAGTAAAAAAAAATAAAGTGGTTACCTGCAGAGTTGTGTCTTTACATTTTGAGACAAGGCGTCTGTCACTGTGCTGTCACTGGAAATCCTCTTCCGCTGAAAGTCTCGCACCCTAAAATAAAAAGACATAGTGATCCCCCACAGCATTACAACAGTATTAAGGCTACTTCATATTACGGGATGGAGGTATTCATAATAAAACTGCAACTAATTATTGTTTGGAGGAGACTAGTCAGGAATAATTCTTTATTGTTTATGGACCACAAGCTTTATTTTTCTTTTTAGTTGCACAAAAGGGGTGAAGAGACAAGGCATTGTGTATATTGTTGATGCATAACTAAGCTATATAAATACAAAATAATATAAAAAGTCGACTACACAATTTTTGCAGTCCAGCGCATTTCCTTAACAGCAGCTTTTGTGGGAGTTGTCCTTTACTTTAAATCTATTTTCTTTGGCTCACGACGATAAAGAATGAATACGCCCCCCACCCCCCTTCTTCCATAATATTACAATAATAAAGAGGTTGTTGTAATATCATTGTTATGCTAACAGTATTTTCCACTCTCTTTCTGCGGTGGTGGCAGTAGTAGTTAGTAGTAGGTGAGTATCGATTGTCTCTCTCGAAAACAATAGCCGCAGAGATCGGCCGGGCCGGTGTTCGCGCGCGTCGCCATGGAAACAGCACTTCACAAATCGGCAGGAGTTCGTTTTGTTGGAGAGGGTTTCAGATAACGAGCAGCTGCTGCCCGTTCGCACCGGCTCATTTCATTCACACATCCCTGTCAGTGCGATGGAGGCTGGCGGTGCGGACTGCGGCCACTAGGAGGCGGTCACGTCACACGGAAAAGCTACTACAAATTGAGGAATAATATACAATTTAATGTCACTGTCAGAGCTGCGGTATAAAACGGTTCTTGAACAAATGTTTTGCTACTTTACAACCAATGGTACAAAAAACATTAATATTACTGCAACAAACATTATAGCGGGCAGTGCCGAGCGTCTTGGTCACAAACTGTGCATTACAATGTGGCGAGTAAACCGTGTAAGCCAAGAGGCGCAGCGTCTCACCTGTTGGCGTTGGTGGGAGTGGACGGACAGGTGAGGGAGGAGTCGAAGCTGAACGGTCTCTGCTCGTCCGAGTCCACCAGGTCCGGCATCGCGGGGGACGTCCCGACTGTTTCCGTCAAAACCATCTCTGGGTCCAAAATGTACAGCTCCTCCTGAGAGATCTCGGTCACGTAGTTCAAATGCTCCTGAAAGACCCAGGACCAGAGTTAAGTGCACAGATTATTGAACAAGGAGTAATGTTGCTTTGTGCTTAAATAGTATAGAATAGTATAGTAGGTCATGTCGAGAGCCAGTGCTTAATGTCTAAGGCAGTTCTATGCTCAAACACTGACACATTGCCCCATTCCCCACCCTATCCTCCTATAGGTCTCGTAGTGAATACATTAAACAGGACGCTGAATTCAGTTTTTGGTCCATTCTAAATTTTCTATTCTGCCATTGCTGCCTCACTTTAGCTAATGCAGAGATAAATTTGGGAACAAAGGGCACTCTTGTTTTAAACCTCCATGTTCTGCTCCAGAGATATATTAATTATTATAATGTTTCTGTTTTTTATACAATGCTTTGATCCACTTGATCAAATAGCCATGTTTAAAAAGACAATCAAATAAATACTTTGATAAATCCCTTATTTAAAAGGGACTATACAGAGTTTAAAAATGTTAAAACAAAGTATTTTCATCCCCCTACACGTTCCATGTCCTAATGTGTAGAACGAGCCCAGACCTGTTCACCATAACTGTCTCTAAAATCCTGCACTGTCACTCAAAAAGTTGTTACTTCGGTCCGAAGTGCCGTCATGCAAGAGTTTAATAAAGAGATTGCAGTTACGCGCAAGACCTGAGGTGGCAGTAGTGAGAATAAAATGACCAACTTGCATCTTGTCTCCAAGTTAGCAACAAAACATAATTCAACATATAGGCTTTGACAAATGAGTGCAACGTTGTACCTGAGCTCGGTCAATCCTGTAGAATCGATCAGCAGTTGTACCTAATAAAGATACAAAGGTGTAAAGTTAGATATTGTGAAATTGTGTATTAATATCCTTTGGCATCCTACAGTTCAGTAGGTTCATTAGTTAGTACTTACAGTCGAGGAAGCACCACTTCGTGGACAGCTTCTGAGATGAAAAACACTCTCCTCTCATCAGATCACCGTCCTAAAGAGAGGAGGACTTGTAAGTTATACAAATATTTCCCCTAAGTTCCTTCTTTTGTTTAGAAGGAATGTTTGGCCTTTTGGCTTTAATCGACAGGAAATCACAGGGCCAGGAGCTGGGAGAGACGTTCAGGAAAAGTCTAGCATGTGTTTTTTCAGCACAAACTACCTGGTCCGTGTCGTCCTGCATCCTCTCTATGTGCCGCCGACAGGTTTCTAGATCACAGTCTCCAGGAACAGTGATCAGCCCTAGAGGAGTCGCTGAAGACGTAACATGGAGAATTAGGTGCAAAACTTTCAGATTTCACTATTTACTAGTTGAAGTCATTAGTTGTTGTGTTGTTACTAACAGGCCTCTTTGAGCTGGTCCTTGTCGTAGTGCAGAGCCTCGTACGCCGTCATACTGATCCTGTTCACTCGGATCTGCAGCTTCTCCGGCACCGGCTGCTGACTGTCGGGACAAAACAAAACATTGACAACAGTTTAAACAAAAGATGTACGCACTTCGCTTTCTGCACAAAACGGTGTCAAAACAAGACTTTAAGAAAATACTATATCGGGACCAAAACAAACAAAAATTCATTTAAACAGGGAACACCATGACTCAAAGTAAATGTTTGCACATTTTATACAACACACTATGAACACTGAAACACTGGAGCAGAAATAGCCGTGATCTAGTTAAATAAACTGAAACTAAAATTGCTCCGTGCTGTCTTGTATCAAAATGCACGCTCTCACTCGTTGAGGTGGGGCATGGAGATCCTCCTCTTGGCCTTCTGCACCATATTGGCCTGCGACCTCAGACTGATGTGGATCACGGAGGGGGCGAGTTTGCAGGGCTCTCCATCCACCTGCATCGGGATTGACTTGAACGTGCTCAGCGTCACCTCTCGGCACTGGGACAACCGCTCGCCGTGGCCGCCCACCTGCAGCGTCGCCTGGGAAACCATGACAAAAACGCCATCAACCGTAGTTCATTCATTCATTCTTTTTTTTTTTTTTACTTGGCTCAAACGTATATAAATGTAATGACAAGAGACAGACCAGTGACGTCATGGTGAAGCCGATGACTTCGATGCAGCCGTCGTCGTGCCGCTGAGGCTCGAAGTCATGGTGTTCCCTCGTGTTTCCCCACGGGACCGTCCCGGCACAGTATCTGCACCAAAACATACAAGAATGAACGCACAGCAATGAAAACGATCTACATTATCTATTTAATCGATGGTGAAATATCTACTGAGATTATACGCAATACATAGGAAGCTAATAGCCCTCAACTTTAGAAATCCTTACCTGGGGATGTTGAGGAACAGGAGGCACTGCAGCTTTAGCTCCTGGACTTTGGCAGTGAGGTCTGTCCCGTCACACTGACGACAGAGGAAAAAAACAGTCCAATTGAGAAAAAAAAGTCCAATTGAAAATATATTATGCATTATTCTGGCTTTTCCCATTCTAAAACCTAAAATAATGATTATATATGTAACTAGGAACTAATTCAGCCCTATTTTCTGAGCAGACAATATGCAAGATTACTCAAAATGCATGAGAATGGAACAAAACAACTCCAGACAAGATTTTATGAGGGAATAACCATGGTTAATAAAGCAAGCAAATATGTAAATAAATAAATAAATAAATAAGTCAGTTTAATAGCTGGGCTGGTGCTATGTGATTTGGGCAGCTCCAACGGCTGCCCCCACGACCCGGCAACGGACAAGTGGAAGAAAATGAATGAATGAATGAATGAGTTTAATAGCATAGTATGGTCTCTTTTTAAACGTTTAGTTTAGTTTAGTTTATTTTGAGCAATTTTACATTCATTTTGTCTTTCAAAATGTATACAATTCCGGATGCTCAAAATAGAGTAGGCTGAACAATAAGCTTATAAGTGCCTACCCCGTGTTGAACTCAATATACATTTACATAGCATTATAAATTGTAAGGTCATATACATATTATAGTAACATTTTATCAAGTCTAAGTAAGAAAATTTATAAAGTCTAAGTAATTTATCAAGTCTAAGTCTAAGTAAGAAAATTGTTATGAACATTTTTGGTTATGTTCCAAATCACATTTTCAGACCTTGGAATATATTAGAAATGTATATTGTGAACATTACAATACTCACCACGACTTTGATGTGCTTGGCGAGGTCTTTCGAACTCCCGCTCAGGAAATCGGAGAAGGCCGTCTGAAGCACAAACAGAGGTGTGCCGTGGATTAGATTAAATTACCCTTTTATTCCGAACTGAACAAAAGGACGCACTTACCCCTGCATAGAACATTTTATTCCTGAAACGACTGTTGAACTTCTCCGGATTCGCCTCTGAAAGAAAAAAAAAATAGTCGGAAACATAAAGTCCAAATAGCCAATTGCTATAAAGTTACACTATTTACTTGTGCACCCCATTAGCATCTTTAAAACCCCTGATAGCTCAAATCTTTGCTTTGCTATTCAAAACTGGGAGGGCATTTACTTCATCTTACTTAGTCCCCAGTATAAACATCCATTAATTAGAATGTTGAAAAAGTCGTGAAAACAATGTGTTCACCTCTCGATTCATGGAAGCCCAGAGTGACATGAGCGTCGAAGCCCAAACTGAAGTAGTTATTGAAGACGTCAATGGGAAGCTAAAGAAACAAACAATAAAACCGTCTATTTGATATGTTTAAAAACCAAACCAATTGCAGTGATATGAAAAAACATGAAATGACTAAATTATGAAGCTATAGAAAGGATGACGCAGCACAAAACTCCACACCATTAAACAATGTTAAATAATATTGTCAATAACTTCACCCACCTTGACCGTCTGCTGTTCATCTCTGTCCTCGGGCCGCGCGTCTGGGTTTGCCGCCACCTGGAGGTCCCACCGGTCGAGCTGCACTAGGTTTCCATCCTCCACATGAGATAGGATCTTAGTGATGGGCTCATCGGTGTAACCCTGACATAGAATACAGGCATTTGATCAAACGTTTGACTCTCCAACTGGAGTTGTGCGATAACATGTTAAATCACAATCCCCCAATTCAGTGGTGGCTGGTGGCCTTTCAAACAGGACCACTTAAATCTTAGGAATTTTCTTTTGGAAATTTTGGGGGAAGTTGAGCTACCTTGTAATCAATGAGGAGCCGCCACCGCCCCAATTTGTAGAGACCATTATAAATCAGGAATCAGGTTTTTTAAAGTGGAACTAAACACTGAACTTTTCCCGCAAATAAAATGTATATATGACTTTCTAAGAGTAAAATGCACTGTTCCCTGTCTATTTTTGGCATTTTGGTGTAAAATTGTGTAATCTGCTCCACTATGAACGGTCACAAATAATAGTCCTGTTGTTCATAATTGTTATAACTTATGATTTTAAATGTGCCTTGGGCTTTTATGGACATGTGTGTGCATGTTTTGAGCCTGTCAGAGACGAATTTGACAATAAAGTTGATCTATCTATATCTATCTAGTGTTCAAAAACGATGAGTGTTCTTCCTGTCATGGTTTAACTGCAATCTGGATTTGTTTTAGAAGATAAGCTCTGCCAAACTGGTGCCAACCGATAGCATGACCAGTCAGGCGGTTCACTTGAAATGCGAAACATCCAAACAGCATCAGGCTCGTGTGTTATTAGCACTCCACAGAGAAGCCAACAGCACTAATGCAACGTGCTTTCCTGAGGCTTGGACCACACATTCAGCTCCCCCCTCACTTGCATGCAAGGCCCACTTTGGCTGGTGTTTTTAGACCGCACATGTGGGCAGACTTCAGTGTTTAGTTCCACTTTAAGTTTAAGGTCTATTCTCCCGACGCACTTGCTGTCTACTTTTCCCCACCCACTCCTCCTACTGGTCAGCCTCCGTCATGCTCTGGAGTGAGTCAAGTGGATTTAACCGAACACAGTGGTATGATTCTTTTTAGCCAACCAAATCTCCCGCCATGTAACCAGAGCCTCAGCACTTTTTACTCACGCCACCCCAGTTGAGCGTCCGCGCTAATCGTTCCCCGTCCCCAAGGGTAAAATAGCGACGGGTGGGCAGGCTGTATCTTCAACAGGTCCAGCACCGACAGGATCCATCCCACCTGCGTAAGAGACAAAACTTTAAGGTCACTCAAATTCCCGCTACCTTTAACATGTGAGAATTAAACAACTGAACTCACCGTGCCATCTCCTCCACAGGCCAGTATCCTTAAATTTGGCACTTTGGCATAAAGCTCCAGTCTGAAGAAATTCAAACAGAATCAGGATAACATTATGGTTTAAAGACAATTGTTTATTAGTCATAAATGAAAATATGAAGTTGTTGAGCAGGTTAAGCTCTGGCCTTACCCCTCCTTGGGCCCAGACTTTGACAGGTCAAACACCTGCCGTGGGTTCAGATACCACATGAAGGACTGGATGATTTTGGATCCCTGAAAATAATAAAGTCATACAACTCAAAACTAATTTTTAGTCGTAGTTATTAGTGTGTAAATAAAAACTTTACCTGATTTCCTCCACTCTTTGGGTTGACAAACACTATCAAAGGCTTCATTAACTGAAAGGGAAGAGGTTTCACTAAAAATGGCTTCCAGCGGCCGTCCTGGAGCTGAAAAGGGGATGGGAGATTTAGAGATTACAGAAATGCAGTGGATCTTTGGCACAAACACTGTAGATCTCAACTTGAATTGATATATTGTAGCTGTAAAATAAAGGTCAGTACAACCCAGCTTTTGAACAGATTTTATGTGGCATAGTAAGTTCACAACACTGTTTGTGAACATAGAATACTTAAAAGGTGCATTATGCAACTTTTTATGCAGAAAGGAAGTTGATATCTGTGCGTATTTGACCTTGTAGTGGTCAGCATGGCACCTTTACTTTCGATCACAGCAGTGTTAATTTTGACAATATATTTTAATTTAGTTTTAGTAAATGTAATTCATTTTAGTCGAGATTTAGTCAGAAAAATATCTTCAATTTAGTCTAGTTTTTTTAGTCGACTAAAATTGCAAGTCAATTTAGTCGACTAAATTTAAGACAAATTTAGTCGACTTTGCATTTTAATATTCATTATAATCATATTTATCCAGTCCTCTGCTTCATGAGCTGTTCATTGCAGAGAATTTAATATCTGAGGCTCTTTCAGACTGTCAATAGAAGTTTGGATGATTTTAGTCTCTCCTTTCATTTTATTTAGTCTTATTTTAGTCGACTAAAATATCTGGACATTTTAGTCATAGTTTAGTCTCATGAAAACGTCTATTTAGTTTTAGTCCAATTTTAGTCGTAAAAATATCACTTTGACTAAAATTAAGACTCAATAAATATTTTAGTCGACGAAATTAACACTGGATCACAGTGGTCTATAGAACGCTCCAGGATAAATTGTTTTGTAGGTTTTCTGGTGTGAGGGTCCGTCAGCAGTGAAAACCTTCCAAACAATTGGTCCGGTGGAGCACCTAGAGACCCCTGTGATGGAAAGTAAAGGCATCATGCTGACCACTCATATAGCCACGGGGTCACTACAAGGTCAAATACACACAAAGATCAACCTTTTTTCTACATAAAAGTTGCATAATGCATCTTTAATACTTTGAGTGCTAACATTGTAAACTATCATCAAAATACATATTAGGTCTGTATACGCAAGTAGATCTTGCTTTCTCACAGTCCAAGTAGATTATCTTTGGATGAAAAAGGTTGGACCTTTAAATCCCATTGTTCAATTGTAGCTTCATATACATGGCACATAAAAGTTGCTACTTCAAACTTCTAAACAAAAACAAAATTAAACAGCAGCAGTTCGTATACAAGTGCATTACCTCTGCTCCCTTTTTGCTCGACTTGCTTTTCAGTGACGTCCTCTTCTTCTTTTTACTGGACTTTAAAGACGTCTGCACAAAGATAAGGATGGAACTCACTTCCAACAGCAATAATCAACAAATATCAACATACCTTATCAAACCTATTTCCGTAAAGCCAGTGAATGAACTCAAGTATATAAATAGAACCTAAATACTGTATAGATAAAAGTCTCTCACCTGTGGTCGTCGGACTCGCATGATCCACGTCGGAGGGACAATGAGGGCGGCGTGAGCCCCTAAAGAACAGCACTCCTCGATCTGCTGCAGCATGAAGCACGTCACCTTGTTGTGGTACTGAAATGCGCACAGAAAATAGACCTGAATCAACGGGACTCGACGACTGATGTGAGCGACAAAGGCAAACGCTGAGATCACAAATGACCTGTTGTAAATTCATTTATTTCAAAAAGGTGTGACCCCGGTTCGGGTGTTTCTCGAAATGACAGTATTACATTTGTAAAAACATTGTGTTACTCACAGCCTGTTTGCACCACGAGCAGCTGATGGCCACGATCTCTTTACTGTGAAATGAAAACTTCTGTTGAAACCCCTGTTGAAAAAATACACAAACATGGCTGCCGAATAAGCACTTTTTGAATGTAGTTGCTTTTCCGTAATGTATTTAAGCAAATTTCAATACAATATAATTTAAAGCTACATGTACTGTATGCAACTATTGGACAAAACAACTCGAGTCTGACCTTTCCACATTGCGACACTTCCCCGCCTGCCGCCGCCTGTGCACCCAGTGATGCCTCACAACGCTCGGCTGAAAAATATTAAGCAACTATATTTAATGTCCATGTAGGCACTGTTATTTTCAGACTCTTCACACCAAGCACGATCCAAACAATGATAAGCATTTTAAGTTTATTTAGACACTGTGAATTTACATGGAGCAATAAAATGGCAAAGGCTAGCGTAAGTAATACCACCCCTCATATCTTCAACGGCATTATACAAATACAAATACAATACAAGACTAAACCAGGAGAAGGAGTCAATATTGAGGGGGAAAAAAACTTGATTTGGCCTGACCTCTCTCACAGTTCGAGATCCTGGTTCCCTGAATGAAGGCTTGCATCTGAAGTTTATCTGAACAAAACATGGAAATAAAGGCCAAACGTCCTCAACTCACACAGAACAAAAAAAATCCACACAATAAAGAAGTTAAATAAAACATTAATTAATTTGCCCTGGCTTTACCTTCTCCAGTTGCTCCATGCACATCGTGTGGACAGAAATCTTACACCCCGCGCATTTCTTCCTGGCCACTGACTTTTGCTGCACATTGAATAATAGTTTAGAAAGGCAGAAAGTGTTTCATCCACTTCATTTCACACGTCACATTCTCACCAGTGATTTGGCAAAGCAGTACTGTTCCCCCACGTAACAGAAATCTCCAGAGCCACTGGTCTCAAACCAGACGTGGTCACCGAACTGTGCATTTTCCTAAAACGATGACAAGGGAACGGTACAATATATGAAAATTGTCTCTTTGGATTATTTTGTTTTTAGTTGTTTGATGCTGTTTGATTGAAATGTTGTGATTTTCCTACTTTCCAAGTGTTTTAAATTGCAATTGAGTCCACAGTGCATTTATTTGAGTAAAGACTGAAATATGAACTGTTAAACTAATGCAAGAATCATAATCATTTCAGAACAGGTTTATATTGCTCTTATAAGACTCCATGGAGACAGGGGAATAAAAGAGAGCACAATATCCTGCACAAACAATAAAATATGTTATGTATCCATTGTTGGATAAATTGAGGGATAGTAGATATAGATTTACACATTTGGGGATTTTTGAATAAATCTTATGAAAAATACTGCCAATATAATCAGAGAAATATAGCTACTTCAACAATTTGCTTGTGGCTTAATCACACTGTATCAAATCTGAAAATAACAGCTTATTGACAATCTACTGAATCAGACATAATAACATGAGGTAGAGGGGACTCACGGTCCAGTCGATGCAGCTGCTGGGCTCAGGTCGTGGCTCTGTGGATGTGGGGCCAGTGTGCTGGTGACCGGACTTTGCAATGGCTTTTCTGCAACAAGAGACAGACACAAACTTTTTAAACCCAAGCTTTTTCAGTTTATCCTTTCAATCAGGCCTAAAGTGCCCTTACGGTCTTGACCAAGGAACACCCACAAACATTGGGTCAAATAGTACGCTAAAGTTTAGACCCCTGTAGTGACATACGCAAATACATTTTAAATTAATGTGAATATTACAAATCATTTGTCAAAAATACACGTCTTTCAAGGGATGTATCATTATGATATATAAGCGATAACACTCGCAGGAAGTCATTTGAAACACATAAACAAAACATTTTGCTCTTTGTGCTACACAGCATGTCTGCATTTCACCAATCACTTCCGTCGTCTCATCATTAAGCAGTTTCAGAGCATTCAAGTACCACCTTTCATGTCCAAACACTAATCCTTGAAGTGCGTCTAATGACCCGGTCCAGCCTTATATCGTGCGGCTATTGGCATTCGTATTTTACCTCAGATGTCCCTCCTGAAGGAATCCTTTCCTATTATCCAACCTTGTCACAGAGCTTTACCCATATAAGAGATCTAGTAATGCCAATGTCTGATTATCACTGTTCTAAAATCTAAATATTTTAACAATCATTCTAGTAGAATATATCAACATCAATACAATACATTTAGATATAAATAAGCCTCTTACCAATAAATTAATTTGTACCGTTTTTAAGTAGGCAAAAACCCAGTTTCAGTTAGTGTTTATGTTTGGTGTACATGCTCAAATCTAATAGACGAAAGAATAAAACATATTTTGCCTTCATACTACTGCTGTGAAGTCAAACACGCACAGCTGCTTCCCTGTAGGGGGCTTTGAGCTCACAGGAGACTAACAGAGGTGAGTAAACGACAAGGCACAGAACTAAAGGTTTAAAATTGGAGTAAATTATTGTCTGAGAAGCGGCAGCGACAAATAACTCACTGTGTCTTTGTTAAAACCAGTCTCTAATGAAGCTGCTCCAGGGCGATGGTCTGTACTGCTCCAGAATGTGGCCCAGATAATATGGCGATATGCAATTATCCCTGCTGCTGTGTACTGCCTAATATAAGTATACTGTATAAAGATGTAACGTGGCATTTTGTTGAAGCTGTAAAAGTGGGGTGTCAAGTAATGTTCACGCTTTACAGTTCACATTTAACATAATTACTGTACTTCCTATACAAGCATTAGCGTTCATATCAGAAACGGTTAAAGAGGTTTTACATTGATGTGTTCATTAACATACACTGTCCCCAACAAAGAAACAAATACAGTTGTGCCGGTAAGTTTACACACCCTGGAGAATATGAATGAAAACACAAACACTTTTTTTCCACTAATGGTCAGTGATCTTGTGAAGCCATTTATTGTGGAAAAAAATGTGTTCAGATCACAACAAAATAACGCAATAAAATACCAAAATGACCCTGTCAAAATGTGTACACAGAAGGGCAGGGCGATATGGCCTAAAATCTATATCACGATATAAAAAAGAAATATCGCGATAACAATATGCAATACGATATGGCCCACCCCTATTACACACCCCAGTTCCCAATACTATGTATTGTCCCTTTAGCATCAATGACAGCTTGGAGTCTTTTATATGGTTGTTATGGAGAAGGTTCTCCATATAATCTAATGGTAAAGCAGCCCATTCTTCTTGGCAAAGCCTCCAGTACCTGTAAGTTCCTGGGCTGTTTTGCAAGTGTCTTGCATGAACTGCACTTTGAGATCTCTCCACAGTGGTTCAATGATATTAAGGTCAGGAAACTGAGATGGTCACTAACGGGACCTTCACTTTATTCTGCTGGATGAAGTGGCATCAGCGAACCACCTCCATATTCACAGGAGGTATGGTGCACTTTTTGTTGTCAGCAAGGCCTATGAAGGCCTATGGGGAAAAGTGCACATACCTACTGTGAAATATGGAGGTGGTTCCTGATGCCACTGGCTCCAGCAGAATAAAGTGAAGGTCCCGTTAGTGACCATCTCAGTCTCCTGACCTCAATATCATTGAACCACTGTGGGGAGAGCTCAAACATGCAGTGTGAAATGAGTTCACACATTATTTTGATTTTTGATTGATTATGATTGGAAGGTCGGGGGTTCAAATCCCGCCTCCTGAAGGTGCATGCTGTCGTTGTGTCCTTGGGCAAGACACTTCACCCACCTTGCCTCCCGTGTCTGCGTACATTGGTGTATGAATGGGTGAGTGGATCCTTGCTGTAAAGCGCTTTGAGTGCCTAATGTAGGTGGAAAAGCGCTATATAAGTTGAGACCATTTACCATTTACACAATGAACGGCTTCAACATCACTAACATCACTAACCATAAGTGAAAAAAAGGTTTTGTGTTTTCATATTCTTTGAGAAATGGCCCAAAAATAAAAATAAATACCAGGTGTGTAAACTTATTTGCACAACTGTGAATAAATAAGAAGTCTAAAAACTATTTCAACCTCCGCTCATTTTAAAGTATTTTCAAAATCATGTTTTATGACCATTTTAATCATTTCAAAAGGAATAATTTATAAACGTATTATTTGTCTTCAGCACATTATATAAACTCATGTTATTAATAAGGGACTACATACAGCAGAAAGGCACTCCAGCTCTCCAGGCGGGAGTCATAGGCCCCGATCGGGCTGAGTGCAGCAGAACCGCGGTCATAAGGCGGGGGTACATGTGGTACACGGAGCTCCTGCGGTTTGGGGGCAGAGGCTGGCCTCGTCCGGGCCACGGGCTGCCGGCTTTGGATATGGTCGAGACCCTCCTCCTCTTCCTCTGGCTGGAACTGCGATATCGATAACACAGTCCCGTCTCGGCCCCATAGAGCTGTGAGGAGTTCCTACGAAGGCAGCGCGGGGCTCGTATTAGTGGCCGGGATGGAGGGGCGGGGCTGGAGGAGGCGTGGGTGAGGCCTGTGCTGGAATGGGCGGGACTTCTCCAGATGTTTCTGCGCAGGCCAATGAGTGCAAAGGAGGGCACAGCTCGAAGTTCTCCAATCGGTCGTCCTCTTCTCGAAGCACCTCCCCCTCTGAGATCTGGCTGTCATCTGATTGGCTTTCGTAATCGCTGCAGCTGTCGTGTCGTCTCCGTCCGAATGGAGCCCGCGCACCTCCACCTGCTGCTCCCGACGAGGCCCTCACCCTCGTCCGCCATTTGGACTAGACTGGCCAGCAACATGGAGGGGCCCAGCAGGTGTGCATCTATCGTGCGTAACTTCCCGGCTTTCCTCCGCCGGACCGCGAATCTCGGGTTAAGTCTCGGGGTAGTTGTGCTCGACCTCCTCCTACCGGGACCCCCTCTTTGTCGGGACATTATTCGCCCACAGCCCACAGAGGTCACCCCCTGGAGTTGGCCGCTGGATCTGCGACGCTGACTCAGACTTGAGGAAGCTAGCCCCGCGCTGGACCGCCGACGCGCCTTGCTCGTGGGCACGGCGACACTCGGCCTCCTGTGCCTGTTGGACTCTGCGTCCTCTGAAGCGGTCCCGTCTTTTCTCCTAAAGTGCCGTCGGAAAAAGGTGTCCATGGTGACGTTTCAACGCTCCTCTCACTGTCGGATTTAAACAGGTGTTATCGTTCAGAACATTTTTCGCCGAGTTCAAGCTTCAGGCTGTGGCATAGAATCTTTAAGCGGAGCAAGTTTGATCGTAAAAGTGGGAAACTTGTTGAAAAACATGTTTATGATCCACATTTCTGTGATTTGGAGAAGCAGCAGGAGCAAAGACGAGCAGCTTTTTATATCTGACCCTCAGCGTTTTGCTTTTTGTGTAACACGTTCAGAAAAAATTACAACATAAATCTGTATTGAAAATCTAAATATTGCGTTTAGTAATAACAGTCAATGCTCCCGGCTGCTTATCTAAATCGAGATTGTGCTGATGATAACCTTATACGGTATCAATCCAGATACGGAATGTTTTTACTATTTATAAATATTTCACTTTTACTTATGACTGTATATACACTCACGTTTTCTACACAACTTTTATATAATATATTATCAAATCCATGGGCCATCACATTCTCAATCTTTTACACACAATCTTTGCTTCTCCTGACGGTAGTTAGTTTCAGTGGTTTGACTTTCGACCTTTGGAATTGAGAAAATCTTTTAATTCTAGCTTACGCTTATAGGTTACAGGGTATTTTAACATGTGTTTCCCTCTGAGGAACAGGAAGACATGAATAATAAAGAGCTGAGGGGGGAGCCGTGCGACAGGGGCCACAGCAGGAGCTCAGGAAGCAGTCTTCTCAGTGAGACAAACAACAACACCATTCAATAACACTGTAATAATAATAAGATTAAGGCGACATGGTGTTTTCAAGTTTCAACAGAAACACAATATAGTACTGACTGAACTAACAGGGAGGTTTAACAAGTCAAAACTTTACCAGAATACAATAAAAATCAACCAGGGATATACTTATTTTAAGGGTTTTATTTCCGATTGTAATTGAGGCAGCATGCATCAGTCCCTTATAATAATAATAATGATAACATGATGTATGAATATAGAACCTCGTAATCTGGTAATATACAGCCCTGTCATTGTTGCAGTAGCACTGTCTGAACAGCATTTCATTAACTACACTTTATGCAAAGTATTAGCTGACAGTAACAGCCGTCTGGCAAACTGGCTAATGCAGTATGTCTTAAGGTTAATAAAAAAACAAAGTCTTGAGTTATATTGTTTAATTGTGTGGCGCACCTGCTACTCCAAGCAGAACACAACTGTTAAACATAGCAGCATATTAGCAGACTTACAAGTATCACATCACTAATATGAGCAGCAAAGAAGCTGTAAATGTTTTTTAAATTTCAGAAATGAGCCGGATAAAAAGGTTTAGCTGTATCTGTGATGTATCTTGTCCAAACCCACAACCAACATTAAGAATTGTACACAAGGACAGTAACTACACTGATCCATCATATGTGGATTAGAGAAAATCATTATTTTTTATTTCTCTTCAATGAGACATTGCTAATGTTGACCTTATTGTATATTTGACTTTCCCTAATCACTTATTGTAGCCCCTCCCACTGATTATTGCCATGACAGCACGGCCAATACAGATTAGTGACCAACTCATAAAAAAAATTAAATGTTTCGTTCATTCCTCTCATGCAACTTGCATGTGTTACTATAAATGCTGAGCCAAGTCGGCCGAATGACTACTGAATATGGAGTCAGAGCACATAAGCTTCCTCGCTTCAGCCGACTCCTTTTAAGCTTCCATTACTGTGTAACAATGTCAATTCTAAAAGAAAAAAGAATGTAAGCAGCTCAAACTAAATAAACTAAAAACTAAACTTAAATGCAGTAATTTAAAAAGAGTTCAGCACTTGAATATTTTGTACTTGAACCTATTTTGATACAATACAGTAGATGGTGTAATTCGGCTTTGAGGGATTTTTGCTTGTCAGCAAAATCATATATATTAAAAAAATAGGACTTGCAAATTTCGATTTCAGTGCATTAAATGTATCGAATCAAATCAAAATCATGACCTTCATATCGAAACACGTATCGAATCATGAAAAGTGAATCGTTGCATCCCAAGTGGGAACAGTGTGTTTGAAGTCAGCAGGCACTACACTATTACCGTTCTGTACGGGGACAATGAAACAGAATAGCACAATTTACTATGAGGAAAAAATCTTTATCAAATTGAAGGTTTTTTTAAAACAAAAACTGCCCTTTCAGAAACTCCAACCGAACATACATAACAACTCCATTTAATACAATGATTTGCTTTTTGTTTCTTTCCAACAGTTTACTGTACAGAGCTGCATCTGTTTTACAGAGACTGAAAACAAACAGCCTTATCAAAGAGCAAATGCAAAGCGGCTCCACGGCCCAATACCTCATCACTGCCCTATTCTCACGAGAGTAACACCAGACGACACAGAGACGGGCCGGATGCGCGGTTGACAACAACCGTGCCTGGACTTTAAACATTTTTCCCCAGCAAAACACACTTCCTTGTATCACTAATTCCAGGAAAACTGTCACTCATTTCTTTTTGGTTCCTCCTGGTTGATATTTAGATACAAGCGAAACTTTCTGAATAGTCAGCGCGTTTCCCCCCCCCTTATAATTAAACACTCTCACAGCACTCTCAGTAAATCTGACCACCTAACCCACCGTAATGGTTAGGGATATCACTGAGAACTAACAAAACTCTTTACTACTCGACTTACAATTTTAAAAACCTACTTTTGTAGAGTCTGGAAATGCAATGGCACAATCCATTCAGTGTTTCGTCATCTTAACAATGTGGCAATATTAAAATCACAACTGTTAATAGAACTAATCTATTCTAATCCACTGAATCGAAGCTTTAATTTACTGTGGGGGAACATTTTCAATATCAACTGTATGCACGGCAAGAAGAAGTTTTAATTTTTAGTATAGTAAGTTGAGAACATTTAAAACAAAAAAGAATAACCAGGAAAACAGCCATGTTATTTGCAAATGAATAAAACTACAAAAAATAATTAGTTTGTTTGTGATTGTAGTGCATTATTAAAGCACTCTTTAGTGACAGCATTTTTTCACACATCACTAAATACAGATTTTCACTAGGAAAACCAGTATCTCAATAGGTTTTTGGTTTGAAATTATTGTATAGCTGCTTCTTAGTCAGTTCTAGTTCAAATGCCAAGTATTACAAAGCAAGCACTTCAAAATCAAAGTAGTGTCAACTCTCTGTGTCTGTAAAATCAACATTTAGTTATATAGAGCTACTGTCCCCTTTTCATATAGAGCGATGTATCGCCTGCGTCATTGCTAGTTTGGTTTTACAAATGTGCGGACAGTAGAGTAGAGAACAGTAGAGCAGAAATCTACAAACTAAATGAGAAATATTGACCCAAAAAAATCAGTCTGCTCTCAGTTGTCAGTTGATTTCAATGTCAACATAAAGCAAATATATAAGCAAATACTCTGAAAACAGCAACAATTAATCAGTGTCGGAAAAAACTGTAGGTCAGACCTCAACAAACAATTCAAGTGATTCTTAGTTTGACACTTCGCTTCTCTCATATTTAAAATGTGCAATATGAACTACATGAAACTTAAGCTGCAAAGCTAAATCATAACTGTCAGAATACCCTCTCCCATCCTCCCTCCCAAACAACCCTGCAGCCCCAAAATAAGTTCCAAAGTACTAACTGAACACACACAATATCTTCAACTATCCCTATACCGGGACAAATCTAATACAAGACGCATTGATCCAGGCACTGATTGAGAACTCATTCTCATTCAGAATCAGAAGCAATAAAACATACTGACTAGACAGCCAAAGCATCACACCATTATCCCAGCACCAGTCTAATGCTTTCATAATTCACCAAAAAGAGAACAAATTAGTCACTTTACACACGTACAATTTCATTTCCCCAAAGAACTCAGTAATTGACCGTGATGGAGAACTGGCTCGTTCAAAACAAACATCTGCTCAACAGCTGCGATGTTACAGCCACACGAAACCAATCACATGATTCAACATCGTTTTTTGTTGTTGTTCTTTTAATGCATGTTGATACACTATTACAAAGCTTTACACAAAAAACTAAATGTCTCCAACTTATAAGAGAAAGGTGATGCTCCATTCAAACTCAATGAGGCAACACTTGGACATTTACAATTAAATATGACATTAACAAAAGCAGGTACAATATGATGTCAAAGTAATCGAAAAGTGCACGTCTTTAGCCCTGCACAAAATACTGAACTATTGATAATTGAACAAAGATTGACTTTGCAGAATGTGACGGCCCGTCAAACTCAACAAGATGACAGCATACGGACTTTATAGCTAAAATGTCACACTAGCTAAATTTTCACACTTGTTGAGAGAGAAATATTAAATGGCGTGGATACAACCTGATACGGAGTCCAATATGCAGGAAGCGCCGAAACCACAATGTGCCTGAGCAGGAAGAGACCGTGTGTTTTAGTGCCAAAAAGAGAGAGAGCGAGAGAGAGAGCGAGAGAGGGGGAGAGAGAGAGAGACCGACTGAGTATGCATGCGAGCGAGAGCGAGAGAGAGAGAGACTAAGCCGCTGTTTAAATAACTAAAGCTAATTCTGCTCCGTCAACACGCATCCAGCATGTAGCTCTACGTCCACACAGGCCAAACGCTCTTTTGTCCCGGCGCACTTCAATGCCCCGCATGAATGGACGGCTGCGGACACTCCACTCCTGCCTCAGTCCCCTTCATTATCACTTCAAGGCCCTGCACTCCTGCTGCATTATGGATGACAGACAAATATATGGCGAATGGAAACTAACTATATCTATATATATTTGAAGAAACAATGCTACAGACTTGATAGTTTGCGACTTTAGCGAGGGATGTGTGCAGGAAATAGAAATATGAAGATTCTCGGTCGAACATGCTGAGGGAAGAAGTGACTTGTCATTTCAAAGTCAGTCCACCGCTAGGTGCTTGTTTCATTTTAAATGATCAATAAAAAATAAATAAAAAAAGAGGCAGAATTTTATGGTCCTGGCTCTTGTTGCACTTTTCTCCATTCAAGCAATTACACAGTGCTTTATTCTTTCACTCTTCATTTAGACATAATGACAGAGGTGACCAACCGGTGAAAGAAAAGACACAATGGAAGAATGAATTGCTGTTAGCAGGACTATAAAAATAACAATGTGATTTTTTTTATTTAGTAAAAGGCATAGACATATTATTGTAAACGGTTGTTAAACTGGGCTCTCTTGCACATAGCTTATAGTGTTGAACGTCAGATATACTAGGCTGACTAATTTTTCACTACTGAAAATAGTTAGCTATGGAGGCTTTCCTCAAGATAAAGGCAGCAGCGTGAAGCATATATTACTCATACTGAAAACACAGGCATTTATCTCAGTCACCACAGACCAAAGATGAACTGTGGCCATTATATCTCATGCACTGAACAAACGCTCTGTTCTGTCGACTCCTCGCATGCGGTTCATTTGCTGCATTTTAAGCCTCCATGACACACGCAGAAACATTATTCAAATTTCCCGTAAGAGGAGCTTCTGTTGTGACCATTTGTCAATATTCAAACTTATCTGTGTCTATGCCGTCTTAGGGACCAGGTCTGCGAATTAGCTGTTGGCCTATGAACATGGCATCAGTTATTTGTAACAATGCTTCTTGTTCTGTCCCTATCAAATAAAACATATACATAAAAAAAATGATCAGAACCAAGAACAGAATCCCGTTTCTTCCACAGAGATTTTTGTAACCTTAACATTGACTGATTTCAGGGGTGTCTAAAGTGGCCCATTTTTGGTGGCTCTCGGACTTCTGGCTGAATTGGTACACATCATCAGAGATGATCCTTTTTATGAAATGTAATAATTCTACACAACAATTCTAACCTAACAACGAGGTTTTAAGCATAAATAATCAATCAAACTTCATTTATAAAGCGCTTTCATACCGAAAAGGTATCACAAAGTGCTTTATAGATTACAATTACAACAAACAATACGCCCCGCATCATATTTACACCCACACAACACACACACACACACACACACACACACACACACACACACCACACACACACAACACACACCACAACACACACCACACACACACACACACACACACACACACACCACACACACACACAACCCACACCACACACAACACACACACACACACACACACACACACACAACACACACACACACACACACACAACACACACACACACACACACACAACACACACCACACACACACCACACACACACACACACAACCAACACACACACACACACACACACCACACACACACACACAACACACACCACACACACACACCACCACAACACACACCACACACACACAACACACACCACACACACACACACACACACACACCACACACACAACACATAATTAGGACTAAATAAAATAGATGTCAGTTAAAGCTAAAAACTAAAAGGTGGGTCCTTGAGACTGCTCTTAAAAAACATGAACATTCTCTGCGGTCCTGAGCTCCTGGCAGGTCGTTCCAGAGGCGAGGGCCATAATATTGGAACGACGCCTCGCCGGGAGTCTTTCTGTTGACTTTAGGAATAACTAGGAGACCCCTGCCGGTGGAGCGAAGGGGCCGTGAAGGTTCATAAGGTAAAAGCAGTTCTGAAAGATAAGAAGGACCAAAACCATTGAGACATTTAAAAACCATTAAAAGAACCTTAAAATCGATCCTGAAACACACGGGGAGCCAATGCAGCGACTCTAAAACCGGTGTAATGTGGTCCCGCCTCCTGGTCTTTGTCAGGACACGAGCTGCTGAATTTTGTAAAAGTTGTAAACCTGAGATACTCTTTTGGGAAGACCAGAGAACAGGGCATTACAGTAGTCTATACGACTGGTGATAAAAGCATGCATCAGCGTCTCCGTGTTGGCCCGAGAGAGAATGGGGCGGACTCTGGCTTCTTTAGATGGTAAAAACCTATCTTTGTGATATTCTTAATGTGTGGAATAAAAGTCAGCTCAGAGTCAAAAATTTTTGTTTTATTAGCTCAATCGAAATACAGCAATAGCCATGCTGCCTTTGCTCTGCTCAATCCCCTTGGAAACTAAGCTGGGAAGGGCCTGGTCGGTACTAGATGGGAGACCGTTTGATAACACCAGGAAGCCTGGCGAATGTAGTGAGTGAGTGGTTGGTGGTGGTTGGAGGGGCCGATGGCACTGACTGGTTGCCTCACTTCCATCAATCTACCCCAGGGCAGCTGTGGCTACAACAGTAGTGTACGACAGTGACAGTGTAGCGCTTTAAGAAACTTGGTAATACAGGCTTGTAAAGCGCATTACAAGTGCAAGACTTTTAGTTAGAGAAAGGGTTGCCTTTGCAATATTGTTTATGTTGATGCGCTTTCATTAAATACAATAAATATATACATTTAAAATATATTTACAGTTCGCCATTATTTTGTTTAAAATGGGTGAGAAAAAAAATCGCATTATAAACGGGGGGAATATCGCCAGCTCTACAAGGACGTTATGTCAGTATAAAATCATTAAGTGGATAAAAAAAGTGGAAAAGTTTTCTAAGATCTTGCTTAAAATGTAATAATGTGTGGGTATAAACTCTGCTAGTCAAAGGTTTCGCGGAACTGACCACCGATCAATGGCCCTTCATCCCGTGTACGCTTCAATATGCGGCCCCCCATGAAAAAATTGGACACCCCTGACTTATTTAAAAGGCGCAGTGAAGCTCAAATTTTTGAAATCAAGTTTCATAAAATAGGGTTGGTCAATTAATCGAAATATAACCAAAATCCCACTCTCTTCTTAGTTTGGAGAATCTCAATAAATGTCATGGGACTTTATAATTTTCAGGTTTACAGGCATTTTTGTGGAAATGACGGCACCTTGTCTGGAGTTTGGATGAGTACATTTGAAAGCTTTTGTGTGTTAAAGGTCTATGTTGTTTATGTTTATTAGCATCAGATGTATTTGTTTTAATTTGAAAAAATAAACTCATAATGGAGATCGATCAATATGAGGCAAAAAAAAAAAAATTGTGCCACATGGTCCAGCCCCATCACAACATGCTTTTAAAAACAGAAGATAACAGGACTAAACTCTGACTTTACTGTGTCTAAACCATGACTAAAATAGTTAAAAAGGTCTATCTTTATTTCATTATGACATAATTAGCTTTTTCAAACATAGCTTTTTGGTTGCATAATCCTGAATACAGCTGAGTGAGTGCAGACAGGCACCTGTTTGTGGTGTTTGAAGTGATCCCACAAACTGTCACTGAGCACATGTGGAAAGACTGAGATGAAAACAGACTTTTACATGATTTCTCATAGCTACATCATTCATATTTGAGCTGCTCTTGAAGAAAAAAGCAAGGATTTTAAAAATTGTTGAATGCTTGCAAAGAGTAACCCGAAATAGACACATGTACTGAATAAGGATCAACTTGTATAGTTTAAAAATGAGTCAGTGGATGTTTCATATCACTCAAAACAGATTAGTAGAAAGTTCTCTATTCAAACCCCCAGTGTAGATTTGAACATTGCCCAATAGTATCACACTGTCACGTATCCAAAGATGACAAAGCAAACAAGTGCTCATGGAAAGGAAAATGCATCCTCCTCGTGACCTTTCAGTAACAGACAAATACAAAATATGTCAACGCAATGACCTGCATCTCACTGAAAGTGGTTGTGTCCATTATACAAAACTGACTTGGAGCATTTGACCTATTAATTATTATTTGGCCTTTTACATTATGGCCTAATGTTGCCATGTCAGCAAAAACACATAGGGGGTATTCATCAAGACAGGTGCTGAATAGCAAGTGCAAGCTGAGAAATATAATGTACCATACCATGCCACAAATCTGATATGTAAATGAGATAATGCTGCTTGAGTGAATAATCCACAAATATGACTATGCTTCGACTCCACATTTGCACGTGCCACTTGTTTTCCACAGAAGCAAACACTTGGTAAATTTTATTATATTTTATTTCACATGATTAATAACAACATGGTTAATGTAACAACACCATGTAGCCGGTAATGATCGCCCCCCACCCCCCACCCCCCCCTTTTACAAAAACCAACCCAAACCACCAACACAAACACAACCCACACAAAACCCCCAACAACCAACTTCACTGAACACGACCAACCACTGTACACCCCCATACCCCATAGAGCGGAGTGGTTTCATTCATGCCTGTTTGACCAATCGAGTCTTCTTCTTCTTCGAGCTCAGAACCCCTGCCTCATCTGCTGACGAGGGGTTTACCCTCAGGCTCAGAAATTTGGCTCAACTTCTAAACACAAAACATAAAACAGCAAAGCTCCTCTGGCACAATAGTTCCTGCAAGAGATTAATAAAGTTATACCACATCTCATCTCATGAGAAGTATTTTAAAAGACAGAATAATGCATCATTTAAAACGGGAGCCTATTACATGGGGTCCAGGGTGTGTACACATTTCTATCACTTCGGGATCACAGATATCATTATTTAAAAATGATCAAATACACTATCCTGCTGCTGCAGAATTAAAAACACAACTTGATGAAATGAAAGTCTGGGACCCACCAACAGGTAACAAATAACCTGCTGTAGGGACACCAAGTCTATTTACTTTTCCCACAACATACAGTATCTTATAGAGTCATGTAGCAGGAGAGAGTGAGACAGGTCCAGTAGTGACTTCAGATTCCCTCAGCCGTATGTGCCGTTTCCATGGAGTCGCCAGTCTTTAGGGGCCATTCTACTAAAATTTAACATCAGCTGTTCTGTTTTATCACAGGAACAAGCAGATGTTTCCAGGAAACAGGAAGTGTGTTATTTTTAACCAGAATTATTTGCCTAATTTGATGCATATGAATACATCTTTAGACTAAGGCTTGCTTAATCTCTGAAAAAACTGACAGATTTAGATGTAAAGGTACAACACAACAGTCAATAATAAAAGAGGCCGGTAACATAAACATGCTCACCTTTCTATCACAGCTCAAATAAGTAATGGTAGTAGAAATAGTACTAATAGTAGCTGTAGGAGGAGGTATAAAATGTCATTTTGGAACAAAAAACAATAAAATGTTTAAACCATTTTTTTAAACTCAATTTTTGTGTGTCCAGACTTGACACCGTTTCCACCTGGTTAAAAGGTGAGTTTTTTCAACTTGCCTTCACACAAAAGCATGTCTTATTAGCTAGCAGCTATTTTTAAACTCCTACTCTTGAACTGCTTCACAGAAATCAGGGCAGAATTTACTTTCAGTAGTTTTTCATAGTTCTTTAAAAAGGTCCTTTGATGCTTTGTTCAGGCTTTCAAAGTTACTTTTGGACATCTTGGCTTTGGTATTAATATGTAGTACTACTTTATGTGTCTAGAATATACCCCTAGGACTAGGATGTTTTGAAATGTAGTTGTACAAAACCCCAACAACAGGGTGTCTCGGTTGCAATGAGGAAAAGGCAAACAGTTCAAAGTGAAAGTTCAAATACATGCTAAACATGCTACTCTGCACAAGGAAGAGAGAGATTACTCCATATGACGTATTCAGTGCACATGAGGGAGACGGACTAAATAGGATTACTAAAACCCAGGTATGTTTTGAGTAGGATATAACATAAGGAGCTCAACAGAGACTATTTTAAATAATATAGACCAAAATGCAAATGCTAATGTCCAAAAGTAGTATAATATGCAAGTACACGTCGTTCATACAAGTGTTAGCATGAATCAGGCACGATTTGGGTCTATTGAGCTAGTTTATTTCTCTCTCTGGAGTCAGTGTAATCCTGATAAGAGCTACTGCAGACGGCTAGCCAGTAATATTAGTCCATGTTTCACACAGGCCCAGTCCAGTTGATGGTCTGTAAATAGTTGGAGATTACCTGGTTCCCTGAAGTAGCTTAAAGGTGACCGTCACATTGGATCAAAGCCAAGTGACAGATCAGCCTCGCTCTGACCCAGTGATCGAAGGAGGAAACTGCCCCACTGACTATATGGACTATTTTTTATATCGACCTCTGTTGTGATCCTCCTTGTTAAACAAAGGATTAGTTTAAGATCCAGTGTTGTAGACTAAACATTTTATATCAATAGATTTTTTCAGTTTGTTTTAGAAACTTTTAATTTATGTTAAATCAATGGCCTTAGTGATGAATGACTTGTCCTTTTACTGACATCTAGTGGCTTGATTTAGTAACTTTGCAGAAACTAGGAAATGCTTAGCTTTAAATATTCATGCAGTGGATCAAGTTGTTTAAAGTCCACGAATAAATCATACGTTTTCTTCACTCAACCAGTCTGTTGTTGTTTCTTTTGTTGTTTTGTGTGTGTGTATTTTACAATTAAACATTGACTTTCATTAAGAAACCCAAACTTTCAATTGGCTGCGAAAGTATGGCAAGGTCCACTATCTTTGGATGACTCCACCACTGCAGACTATAAACTTTATTTTGTTCTATTGACACAAAGATAGATCTATCTGTTATACCATAAGAATATTTTGAAGCAATCTAATAAGATAAATTGCTATAGCCCACATGTTGATATTGTCTGATTCAACTTTTACTTGATGATCTGTGAGTGATGCATGCTGAGAAATTAGACCCTGATCCGTTTAATACTTAATTCACACGGGTTGAGTTCCCCTTAAATAATGCCCGTGTCCCATTTCATCAAAGGAAAGTGACACATCGCGTTTCTCCCCCAAATAAATCTATTAACGCCGTCCAGTGACTACAGCGGAACAACCAGGAGCAAGATAACCTTATCAGAGCAATGGGTCCTCCGTCACCTCAAATAAACTAGAGGGAAAGAGAGTCAGAGGAGCAGTCAGAGGTAGTCTTCACTGCACTGACCTCTAGTGGTTCAAATGTGTATTACCTACTCTACACTACTTTTGCCTCAGGCTTCAAGCTTCATGAGAAGTCAGAATTTAGAGTGGGCAGCAGGAAAAAAAAAATGCAGGCCTTTTGCGCCTACACATAAAAGAAGAGAAGGTGGAATAACATATTGCTGCTGCCATTTTATATTATAACCAAAAACATATACTTTTGTACTTTCAACTTCTTTGCAGTTGAACGTGCATACAAACAGGGAGAAAATAATTATCTGTGTTAATTTTTTTTCTTACTGGGACTATTTTATTAAAAAAAACAAAAAAACAGCAAACAGTTATTTCTGTTATTGTAACTCAGTATTTATTTAAAACCATTATTTAGTGATATGATTTGGTTAATACACTATAATAAGTCAATAGGATTTTTATTTTATTTTTAGGATGATACAACACATACAACAATGTACCAAAAAGTGGAATTAGGTGGAAACAGGACATACCCCAAATGTACTTTATATGTACATGCAAATATGACTAATCCTACCAATGTAAATAACCAGGAAAGATAGTATTATCTTCGTCATAATATGGAAACAAGGCAACAAAATACATTATTCCTTGCTGTCCTTATATCATGCTACTTCCATTCTCTCACTTTGCAAGTACAACCGAAAAAACTCGTCTCATCAGAGTCTGTTGCAACTACTGTGGACGGACACTATTGAAACTTTTGTTATATAATAAACGCCTTTAAAAAGAACTTACATTTGCAAAAGCTAATGACAGACAGATAGACCCCACTTTATGAACCCAATTGGAAACCTTAAACCTCTCTCCTGCGTCTTCCTCTCGCTCGTTGCCTAATAGTCCCTTCGTCTCATTTGGTGGACACCTCTTGACTCCCTCGGTCCTCCTCCTTTTGGGCCAGTCTTTATTTAGAAACAGGGCCAACTACGGACAGAAACAGAACTGGGTCTCACTGATCCCTGGATGCTCCATAAAGGAGCTCCTTGAATAATGTCTTTCCTGGGTGAATATTCAGGTCTCTCCCATTCACATCCCTTCTTATATTAGGTAGGCTAGTGCCACCACTTTACTTACACACAGTAAACAAGTCGCTAAAAACATGGTGTGTGTGTGCTGAGAGGATACTTCTGAAGGATAATCAAAGACATATTGAGCATGTGTAATCAAAATGTGCAATTTCTCTTTGCAAATTTTCTTTGTGGCATATTTCCTAAAACTAGAGTAATCAATTATATTAGGAGATAAGCATAAAGATTCACCGTTTCAAACTCTTTCAACCCATGTCCAGAAAATGTATGTAAAATATCCACTCCTGAGTCCACAGATTACACATTATCCAGGATGGAGCTTTATATGCCATTATGGATTCTACCAAAGATAGTATGAGGCGAGTGGAGCGTCTGGGGATCCCTTTTTTACAAAACGGACTCTAAAGAAGTTCCACATTATGTAAGCTTCTGTACACTTACATCAGCCTGTTGCACAAAGCTACATAAGCACTCCACACTATACGTGTGAAAGCCTAACATGTTTTTTGCACGTCTGGCTTATGTTAATCAATATGGGGTTTAAATAGGGCAGTGCAACGGGACCAAATGTTATCAAAACCACTATCTCAGCTTTGGTCAGTCTTCTGTCTCGGTAACTGAATCTGGTTTGGAAGACATTTGTACAATGATACTAAAAAGGAAAAGGATTTATATTTAGTTTAAGCCAAGTTTTATTTAAAAAGGTCCATCATGTCTATGTTCATGAATAACAATAGGAAAAGTTTTATTTATCAATTTCTGAAAAAATAATACCAATATAAAAAACGAGTTTGGGCAATACGTACGCAATTACCAGTTAATTAGTCTAAAATTCACTTTACATGCTTTTGATTACGTTAAAAGCTAAAACAGCTGTATTTAATGGCCTGTATTCTCTAGGAGAATACAGGCCATTAAACTCCCAACAAAGCCTCGCATTTGAATATCAACATGACACTTGAGAGGGACGTCCTGCTGGGAACGGCTCGATATAGGCAAATGACCTCAAACTTACGACACTCAACCCACTTCTCTGTCCAATCGTCAGCCTCCCAGTGCTGCTGCTGCTTTTTTTCACGAACATGCTGTGTGCCTATTCCAAATTCAAAGAGAGATCCCCACAGGTCTATTGTTACATTTTTAATTAGGTATCAACCAAAAAAGCAGGGGTAGGTGACGTCAGGCCAACTTTGACCCTCCGGCACAGAACCTCTGGCCCTCAAGATGATTTTAAGAAATATTATTATGCAAATAAGAGATCAAATAACCGTTAAAGTACCAATACTCTAAAAATGCAGGAAATACTGTCAGTATTTTTTTTCTTCCTGGTAGAACGTCCCATTAGGTCATCCTGTATATAATGTAAAACATTGAAATTTGCAGAAAATTCAATCAATTGATTTGTGAGTTGCCTCACAGGGCTGCACCAAACATTAAAACAACAATGTAATGTCCAAACAAATGTAGAAATGTAAAATTGTTCTTTACTTTGGGCTACAATGGTGAGGTTCAGCCCTTGGTAATAATGAAAATCGTCCGTCCACGACGCAAACCTACCTACCCCTGCAAAAAAGGGTGCTCACTTAGTTTTGTTTTGAGGCTATTCTGTCCCATTCCTATCTTTGAGTTGCTACTTGAGGGCAGGTGAATGCTCAGGGACAGGGACAAAATGAAACATGTTGCAGCAAAATTTCTACCAACTTTTGAAATACCACCGAGCAGCCAAGATGGATCATTCCTAAATCTGAATCTCGTGAGTAAGCTCCTCCATTTGAGTACATGCCCATCATTTAATACGCCATCTTTGATGAGGTTATGCCATCATGATCAGGGGACGGCGCGACCTGTCCTGGCCCCAGTGACAAGCCAGTCTGCACGTCACATGACCTCATCGTGAGAAAAGTCACATGACCTCAGGAAAGGGGCGTCGTCTGAGGAACTTAATAAGAGCAGGTTCCATTTCACCGGGTAACAACATCTGATACAGTCGCCCCGTGACGCAACAGAATCACAGCGGGCAAGGCTGATAGGGAAGACTTCCTATATATTATAGGTAATAAATCATCAAAGTCACAAGTCAATGTTTGGCTGTTACAATACAATACAGAGGTTTACGATCACGATTAAGATATATTTTGATTAAACACAAGGCACTGCAAGGTAAGTTCTGAAATGAGATGTATTTTACTTTGCATGGCGATACTGATTATAATCCCATTCAATAAATATAGGCCTATTGGACTGTCTTGTATATATTGCAATAACGATATCAACACAATGTATAACCCAAAATGTTCCATTAAACAAAAATCATTGTTTTCCCTCCTCTAGAGGTGGGTATTTCTATTGGTTTGTGCTGGCGTTTATGGCCAGGGCTGATGTGTGTAAATTGCGGATGCAACAAAGTGGGTCAGGTTGATTCAAAATTGGGTCAAAGATGATAACAGGTAGCCCGACAGAAGCCATTTTCAATTGTCCTGTGAAGCGTCTTAAGGGTCTTGGAGAAAGAAAATAAAAAGCCTTGTTTGTTTGGACAATAGTAAGGAGTTGTCTTGGAAATCCGTATGTGAATTGGAAAATAAATGTTTGAATGAAAACTAAACTGAAAATAAAATGAGAGTCTCCCGAACAGTTTGAAATGTTACATGAGAAAGACTAAACTTAAAAAAATAAATTAAAAAAGGTATTGGGGAGCAGAACGAAGCCAGAACTAGAGAGAAAATAAATTGTTTAAGTTGAAACGCACTGCGTAAATAACTTTGACTAGGGCTGAAACAACTAAGAGCCTCCAACAAACATTTACTTCAAGTTTAGTCCAAGTTTACTCCATCAACATGTCCTCAAGTGGCGCCACTTAATTAGTATGTGATGAAAAAATAAATAAAATAAAAAATTTCCTACATCGTTCACAGCCAAGCGATTAATCGTAAAAATAATCGATAGATTAATCGATTACAAAATAATCCTTAGTTGAAGCCCTAACTTTGACCCATTCCTCAATGCCAACAGTGCGACATCTGGGGGAACTTGGGCCTGTAATTTTCATCATAGGTATACCTCAACTATGAGAGAGAAAATGAGAAGAAAAAAAAATCCAGAAAATCACATTGTCTGATTTTTAATGAATTTATTTGCAAATTATGGTAGAAAATAAGTATTTGATCAATAACAAAAGTTCATCTCAATACTTTGTTCTATACCCTTTGTTGGCAATGACAGAGGTCAAACGTTTTCTGTAAGTCTTCACAAGGTTTTCACACACTGTTGCTGGTATTTTGGCCCATTCCTCCATGCAGTGATGTTTTGGGGCAGGCGCTGGGCAACACGGACTTTCAACTCCCTCCAAAGATTTCTATGGGGTTGAGATCTGGAGACTGGCTAGGCCATTCCAGGACCTTGTAATGCTTCTTACGAAGCCAATCCTTCGTTGCCCGGGTGGTGAGTTTGGGATCATTGTCATGCTGAAAGACCCAGACACGTTTAATTTTCAATGCCCTTGCTGATGGAAGGAGGTTTTCACTCAAAATCTCACGATACATGGCCCCATTCATTCTTTCCTTTACACGGATCAGTCGTCCTGGTCCCTTTGCAGAAAAACAGCCCCAAAGCCTGATGTTTCCACCCCCATGCTTCACAGTAGGTATGGTGTTCTTTGGATGCAACTCAGCATTCTTTCTCCTCCAAACACGACGAGTTGAGTTTTTACCAAAAAGTTCCATTTTGGCTTCATCTGACCATATGACATTCTCCCAGTCCTCTTCTGGATCATCCAGATGCTCTCTAGCAAACTTCAGACGGGCCCGGACATGTCCTGGCTTAAGCAGGGGACACGTCTGGCACTGCAGGAATTGAGTCCCTGGCGGCGTAGTGTGTTACGGACGTTACTTTGTTACTTTGGTCCCAGCTCTCTGCAGGTCATTCACTAGGTCCCCCCGTGTAGTTCTGGGATTTTTGCTCACCGTTCTTGTGATCATTTTGACCCCACGGGGTGAGATCTTGCATGGAGCCCCAGATCGAAGGAGATCATCAGTGGTCTTGTATGTCTTCCATTTTCTAATAATTGCTTCCACAGTTGATTTCTTCACACCAAGCTGCTTACCAATTGCAGATTCAGTCCTCCCAGCCTGGTGCAGGTCTACAGTTTTGTTTCTGGTGTCTTTCGACAGCTCTTTGGTCTTGACCATAGTGGAGTTTGGAGTGTGACTGTTTGAGGTTGTGGACAGGTGTCTTTTATACTGATAACAAGTTCAAACAGGGGCCATTAATACAGGTAACGAGTGGAGGACAGAGGAGCCTCTTAAAGAAGAAGTTACAGGTCTGTGAGAGCCAGAAATCTTGCTTGTTTGTAGGTGACCAAATACTTATTTTCACTTATTTTGTTGGCTGACTAAATACTTTTTCCCCCACTGTAGCTGGTGAATTAGCTCTCCTGAGGGCTGTTTCATAAAACTGGCTTACTCTGTAAGCTACGGTTATTTGGCCAAGTCTGGCTTATTTTGTTGTCTTTTCGGTTTCATAAACTCACACCGAGTCTGGCTCAGTTACTATGGAAATATAGTCAGAGAACTTAGCCTGGTCCGGACCAGGCTAAGAGCAGACTGAGCACAAGCTATGTGTTTCTTCTTCGTGGAATCCAACACCAATGGGCAATGTAAATGACACAAGCAGGGTATTAGCGCCATCATCTGGTCAAAATGTATGTTGGCCTTAAAAATGTGAAAAAGAAAACATGACATCACAAAATCAATTACTTTATGCAATAAATTATAAATATACACCACCATTGTCTTTGTCTCTCATCTGTGAAATACAAAGTTGCGTGACGTATTAATGACATTATGTGTCATCAAAAATCCTGTCCAATAAAAGGAACCTTAGTCCACAGGACCAGTGCTTGATTTGTAAATTAGTAGTTTCACAAACACTTTTGGTTTGATGTGATGGATTCGGTGGGGAGTCCTTACCTCAAGTGGAGGAGTTCAAGTATCTCGGGGTCTTGTTCACGAGTGAGGGACGGATGGAGCGTGAGATCGATAGACGGATCGGTGCAGCGTCAGCAGTGATGCGGTCGCTGTATCGGACTGTTGTGGTGAAGAGGGAGCTGAGTCAGGGGGCAAAGCTCTCGATTTACTGATCGATCTACGTTCCCACCCTCACCTATGGTCATGAGATTGGGTAATGACCGAAAGGACAAGATCGCGGATACAAGCGGCCGAAATGAGTTTCCTTCGCAGGGTGGCTGGGCGCACCCTCCGAGATCGGGTGAGGAGCTCAGTTACCCGGGAGGAGCTCGGGGTAGAGCCGCTGCTCCTTCACGTCGAAAGGAGCCAGCTGAGGTGGCTAGGGCATCTGTTCCGGATGCCTCCTGGTCGCCTCCCTCGGGAGGTGTTCCAGGCATGTCCTATTGGGAGGAGGCCTCGTGGAAGGCCCAGGACACGCTGGTGGGACTATGTCTCCGAGCTGGCCTGGTGTCGCCTCGGGGTCCCCCAGAACAGCTGGAGGAGGTGTGCGTGGATCGGGAAGTCTGGGCATCTCTGCTGAGACTGCTGCCTCCGCGACCCGGCCCCGGATAAAGCGGAAGAAAATGGATGGATGGATGGTGATGGATTCAGGGAACAGGCCAAAGCATTTGCCGGAACACTCTCATTAAACAACATTATATCAGATCAAATCTTTGCCGGATCCTTTACCCTGAAAAACTGAAAATTGGGGGAATGCGTTCCCCCAAACGGGGGATCAAATTAAGCACTGCACATGACCCACCCTCATTGCCTGTGTCCTGTGTCAACAGAGTTTTCTTTTTTTTTTCTATCATCTATAAATTCCCGGGGAAAAAGAAAGTGTTTAAATTCATAAGCACCAATTTATGTTCTTCCCAGTGGGTGCCCAGTCCCAAAAAAAGAAAATAAGTCGAGGCAGAGATCGATCTCGCAACCTCGTGGATGTGAGCCCTGCGCTCTACCTATGGAGCCAATGTAGCGGAACAAAGCTGGCGGCTTATGAAGTATGCTGCGCGTTCACGCTTGGCCATGATTTCACATTGAACTGTGATCGTCAGTGTGGTCTACTCATGTACGCGGCAAGTGCTAATTAGTTGAACCCGTCTTGAATTAGTGAGATTAGCCAAGCTCGGCGTCCTTTTGGTGAAACCCAGTAATCGCAGCTTGAATTGTTGTGCCTTACGTAGGCTAGGATTTGAAGCCTAAGCCTAGCTTAACTGAACGAGTTTTAAGAAATAGCCCTCAGCTTTCAATGCAAACGCCATGAGTGCAAAGGAAACATCGTGACTTTGAGATCAAAGAGAAGAGCAGCATAATATGGTTAGTCCTTATCTGCATTCACGTTATTGCCTTTGTTATTGTGACATTGTTGGGTCGTTTGAATTGACAGAGACCAGGCCTGACGCTAACTGGCGTTTAATCTTGTTACATAGGGAGGCACCAGCAGCAGCTCATTTAGCATGTTTATTAGTGTTGTGACTTTTTCCATAATAAGCCATTAGTACAATCCATCTTTCCACAACGTAAAGGAGAAACAGCGAGAGGGCAAGTGGCTGGTGAAGGTAAAACAGGACGGACAACGCCTCATGCCAAAAGTGGAACAAATCGTGATTGAAAAAGATAGTGGATAATGTTTATGGAAAAACATTTTAAGATTCAGTTCACATTTAGTACCCAGGAGCTCTCAGCTGGTGTTATCAATGTATTTTCTTGTAGCCAAGTAGATTGTTTTTGTCACCATCAAATATTTGAATTGTAAACGCAGCATTTGTGAGAGAAAAACCGACCACGTGCGCAGGTAGTATCTAAATATAGCGCATGATTTACCGATTCCAAAACGCGGAACTAAGATTCTATATTGGCACAGTGTCTTCTTGGGCCGCCCGCCCAGTTCACTTTTCAACACGGTCTCACTCTGAGCTCCTAGCTGAAACTTGCATCTCATCAACTCACAACTGTGCAGGGTTAGCAGGTTTTAAACTGGACAAGACCCTTTGGAGACTGGACTGTGCTGTGGTTCGGAATGGTATTGTACTGCCTCAACATTTCAGTCTTTATGATTTGCTATTGCAGTTGTTCACGTTGCGATTTTGTCACAACAGCAATTGTGATGTCTTAGAGAGGTGACATCTTATCAATAAACAATGCATTCGGCCGCTGTGGCACTGAAAAATGCCTAAAAATGTAGCAAGGCCGAGACTTTATCGAATGGCTTGCGTTGGGTTTTACATAAAGAGCTAAAGGAAACTCGGTGCGTCAATACATGCAAAGCACACACAGTGTCCTCAGAGTGTTCAAATGACTTAAGCAGCATTCATGGGGTTTCAGCATTTAACCCTAAGACGCTAATGTTAAACCTGACGAGTCTCAGACATTAATGAAAAACAGACGTTGAAAATGTGTCAGACTTGCAGAAATAACTGAGGTTTCTCTTCAAAGTTTTAGGTCCTTCAACAAATATCCTTAAATATCATAAATAAAAAGCTAGGGACTAAAAAAAAAACTGCTGAGACTTTCCTCCAGAAAGCACATAATAAGTTGATCATAATAAGAAAGGTGACTTGATTTGAGCCAGTGAAAGCTATTGAACGCCATACTGTATCGAACTCAGTCAGTCCCCGCCCTGCAACGATCAGTATTCAAATGACCGGATCCCAAATCAGTGTTGCTGAGCTACTCATTCAGTGCATCAGATACAGATACAGTATAAAGGCCAGATGACTGGAGAAGAAATGGCGGACTAACACAAGTAAACGACAAGTAGCTCTCATGGGAAGCCGTGTTAATCCTTTGGGAGCATTTTCCTTTAGACACATTGTTAACATCGCCACAACCAGTAAAGGTCACTAGGTCAAAGTTGACCAAGATTATCTCGACAGACTTGTTTCTACACAGGACCCAAAACCACGCACTCCTGCTGCGAATTTTACATTTATATCCTAATTTTGTGATCTAGTCCCATCCCCATTAGCAATGTAGTGGGATGGGATGAAATGTGTTGTAGAAGGTATGGCTCCTTATCATTGAAATGTATGCCACAGTACATTTAAGGCAAGATAGGTGGAAAATGTATTAACTATGTACATTGTGTGATTTCTCGAGCTCAATGCTTTACTCAGAGAGGGACACAACAAGAAGCCATATGAATGAAATGTTGGAAGTATTAAAAATTATGTCACTCACCCCATTGGAGCCATCTACTTACATCCAAAGAGTTACCACTTTATCCATTTATTGCTAGCGCGCTCTTTGACACCAGCAGCTGTAATAGTTGCCCCAGTCCCCTTAAACTCTGAGACCGAATCCTCCACAGTGGGACCGTCCCACGAGACTATGGAAATGGCGCCTCGTAATTAATTTCTGCGCCAATCCATTAATAGCAGCTATAATTAGACAGAGCGGGCCAGATTAAAGAACCACCTGACTCCACATCAGCCGCCAATGCAACCTCTGTATTCCCAGCCCAGGACGTCCAGGAACTGATGCCACCGCAGTGCATTTAGTCACATTAATTTGAATTTAAGAGCCTCAACAGCTACAGCAGATAGTCTGACCCAAAACGCAGTGAAGAGGCTAAAGGCTCACCTGATCATCATCTATCACGTTTTAGCAGTAATTCCCAACTGCTGGGTTGGGACCCAAAAGTGGGACGCCGAACCATTTTTCAGCTAGTGACAAAAATGACTTAAAAAGGTGCATTATGCAACTTTTAACGTGCAAAAAACAGTTGATACTTGTGCGTATTTGACCTTGTATTTGACCCAGCGGCTGTATGAGTGGTCAGCATGGCGCCTTTACTTTCCATCACAGTGGTCTCTAGGACGCTCCAGGATCAATTGTTTGGAAGGTTTTCACTGATGACGGACCCTCTCACCAGAAAACCTACAAAACAAGTGACCCTGGAGCGTTGTAGAGACCACTGTGATGGAAAGTAAAGGCGCCATGCTGACCACTCATACAGCCGCTGGGTCACTGCAAGGTCAAATATCTTTTACAAATGTCACATTTACAGAGTAGAACTTTGGTGCCAAATTAAGTTCACTCTACTACAAGAAAATAAATTGATAACCACGGCTTTAGACTAGACTACAAATATCAAAAATGCACATAAATATTGTAACAGTGAAGTCTTATCCTTCAATATGTTACCTCTTAACACCCACCTTAACCAAGTGCGTTTTCTTTAGTTCGGCTTTACCCAAATCTAAAAGCTTATAGCCTATAGGCCAGTGTGACGCCTCGTTTGAAAGCTAAGACCTACAAAACTCATCTAAACGGATCATTTTCCTCACGTTGTCATCACTTTTGTTTCTTCTTTTTTATTACGTTTTGGTCACACTTTTCTGTGACTCCTTTGTGGCTTTTCTGTTGCTCTTTCGTGGCTTTATTGTCACGCTCTTGTCGCTCTTCTGTTGCATTTTCGGCTCTTTTTTCTCTCTCACTATTTTAAGGTTTTCCTCAAGAAGCTTTTAGATTTGGGTAATGAAAAACGGGAGAAAATGTGCTTGATTCAGATGAGGGTTAAGAGGTTAAAATACACGTTTTATTGCATCTGGACTGTGGGGTTGGATGACTTTTTTTTTTTTTTCCACGACCTATCAGCCAACATTCTTTGCACAAATGTCTATCAAAAGCAAAAAAAAAGTGTCACAGTAATGTAATTGCATCTTTCATAGCCACTGCAAAACAAGTTCTACAGAGGCTGCTGTGTGTTTGCCAGGCCCTAATCATGTTACCAAAGATCTGTGAACTTCCATCAACGCTGTGCTGACTGGACAACTGTCAATTATTAAACATGTTTGTTGACAAAACAGGAACAGCTTATGCCGACACAGAGACACGGAGATTTTACAACTTTTTACAACAATGGATGCGCTATTAGTATACACCCTTCCATGTAATTAAGAAGGATGCCATTATCACGCGCAAACTGAAGAGTTACGACCAGATACCAGTGTATTACCTGGTCGTAAGTCTTCAGTCAAAAGAAAATCAAAAGAAAATAACTTGCATATTTTAACTATTTATCACAATGGGGATAATGATTCAAATATACAACAAACGGATCAGCTCTAGGCATTACAAAACAAAGAATGCTTTATTTTCCCCTTCATATTTGGGTCAATTTACAATAGCGAACAAGGAAATAGTGCCATTTCTTTTCATTGCGACCATTAAACCCGCTCAGCGCAATGACTAACACTCACAGAAATATCACACAAGAATGACTTACTCAAAGGCTACTTCAGATCAAAAGGGAAGTCGAGGTAAATGCGTCTCATGGCACTACGAGCCCAACAGCACATGGACAAAGATAATCCAGTGTAGTTCCTTCTTTTTTTTTTCTTATCTGTTGTTTATAACACCAAAAAAATTAAAGCTAATCTCAAACCTGTACCAATGGGCCTGTGGGGCATCAGAGACACTATCCATCGGATAACATGATGGTCATTGTTTTGGTTGAGCATAAGAAAAAATATTTGCTAGGATTTCTTTAAATTAGACACATACAGTATTGTTCTACAAACGTTAATTATCACTTTTAAGCTGTGATGTTCTAACTGGTACACTTTCTCAAATCACCTCATATTTAAAAAGATATTTATCAACATCAATGCCATTACCTTTTCCTTGGCCACAGGGGGTTTGATTGTTATCTTATTTAAAGCATTTAGCCTGGCAAAGTTTATCATTTAAACCAATAAAAACAGCTCTGGGGCATTGCTCTTCCTAAACCTTTTAAAATGACACCAAATTGCAGTCGCTGTTCAGTGATTGTACTGCTCAGGTTCGTTTGATTGACATAATGTTATAAACTTGTCTTTTTGAGTGTCTTGAATTAACTCTATTAGCTAATGTTACATTCCTGTTAAAACCTGAATATCCTCTATAAAGACAACAAGTAACAATCACATCTCTAATTACGTCTCTGATGAACAATAAAAGTACTCATGACACATTCTCTATTATTAGTTGAGGTTCACCATATAATAATAATAATAATAATAACTATACACAAGCAGAGAAAAAATCGAAATGCAACTGAATTCCAGCATTAAATTCACATTTCCAGTGGAGGCCACAGAGGTAAAAAGTGCAATACAATTGTTGAGTAACACATGAATAAAATATAAAACACTGTGCTGCACTGTTCAAGTTCATAGGCTGAAAATAAATGGTAAGTTAGTGTTTTGTCATATCTTGCAGTGGCACCGCACTTCTCCAAGTGGCACCTCGACCCCAGTTATGCAGACTAGATAGTTCAAACAAATGTGTTATGAAAATGCTCGGCCATGGGTTCTCCACCTGGGAGTCAGAACCCCAACAGGGGAGATACTTTGAGGAGGGGTGGAGGTGTGTTCGCCATCATATCTTATTTTTCTGTGGAAAACTTGCCCTGTGGGGATCTCAAACACATTAACGGTTCTTCTATTGAGGGTTGTGAACAAAAATGTTTGAGAACCACTGATCTAGGTACATGATAAACTAAAGGAATCATATGTTTAATAGTAGGTGTGCAAAGTATTGGACTGCATGTTTGTTTGAAGCATTACTATTAACGTAATTACTGTGGTCATTGTATCCATTGTCAATACTTTTTTGTACGGAAACTGACTTGATAAATCAATCAAATGTCTTCAAACATATGAAAAAAATCTAAATATCTTCAGAAATGGATAAGAGTGGGTGTATTTTCATTTCAGAGAATGATGAAAATACTAGCGATGCCCCTCTCTGGACACACTGACCTATTTTCACCTACAAAGCGTAGGACAGTGAAGTGGGCGATTTGCGTTGCATGTAAAGGTATTGCATTCACTGACCTCCTACCGAAGATGCGTAGTGTGAATGGCTTGTTGTTGTGATGCATTTGAGGGGCTGGTTCGGCGCAGGACACCTCAGCGTTCGGAACAGCAGTAGGCGATGCGTTCGAGGACGTTGTAGATGATGACACCACCTCGCCATCCCGATCGCCATGGTCCAGACCGGGATTGTCCTCAGCATCCTGAGGCAGCTTGTCCTCCTCTTGCTCCATGATGGGACGGTCAAAATACAACTAATGTCTGTGAGGGTTTGGCCATTACGCTACTCTCCAGCCAGTGCAAGGCAACCCACAATGTCAATATGAAGTCTGGAGGGTTGTGATGGTACTGTCCAAAATTTGAAGTAGGAGAGACGGTTGCAAAAAGTCAAGCTTCTTGAGGTGTTTAGAGCATAAAATATAGATGCTTGAATAGCTGGGTATGGCCTGAAGAGCAATGTGCCAAGAGTGGAAGAGGCAGTTACAAAAATTAAGGGATAAGAAAATAAACTAATAACGTAGACATTTAATCCAAACGTAAATATAATAGTCTTTGCCCGTAATTCGGTGAAAGGAGGTAGACAAAATTTACATTCAGCAAATACGTAAAACAAAAATATACAAAAATGTACAGTCAATAGTTTTTAATTAAAAAAAACAACTCTTAGACTTTAAGATAATATATTAGATTTTTGAGTGCAGTCATTAGTGCAGTTTGAAAAGCTCGTCCTGATGTTGCTATAAGCTATCTTTTGAATTACATAGAAAAAATCTGCATTGCATAGGCCTATTTAAGTGCATACAAATGCATTCCATACATCTGAAATGTCAAAAAGATGAATTTTCTAAAAACACTGCCCACTTCTGTGGCTAGAATTAACAGGAACATACAGCTAATATTTCTTATACAACTTTAGAGAACACTCCACAGCGAGGCTATGACACAATGTTCAGCATCAACAGAAACTAAGGACTATATGTGGTTCAATTGTGGTCTAGCTGAGGGTTTTTAAAATAGTAAACAAACATTTACAAGGCTTGGTCTCAAACTATTGGTTGTTATTGCTATAATGCCTACTAAAGTTTGGCATTGTCAAACTGTAGATTGACAAAAATGCATTGTATTGCAATAACTTCTCAAACCAGTAGCCCATTTAACTTATTGATCAAGTCAGTTTATAAGTAGAATGTAGTAAGCTATTTAATCCTTATTATGCAGACAAACTATAATGAATAATAATTAAAGTCACTTTTCATTATGCCTGTTGACAGCTAAAAGTAAAAGAAACAGTATGTTCTACCAACAAGCTAAAACTTTGAGTGCCTGTTCTCAGAAAGTAACGGGGCAATCTCGTTATGACAGCCTGACAAAAACGGAGATAGACAAATGATCGAACAATAAAAACTCGTGTCAAAGTGCAAGTTTCAAAATAGCAGCGTGGATGAGGGGCTATTGACACAGGAAGTAGCATTTCAGACCTTCCTTGTGCGCTTTTCTCACCAGCTTTGCCTCTTTTTTTTCCTGCTTTCTTTAGCTTCAGACAGACAGCAACCACCAGGAAGCAACAAAACGCCTCTCTCCTACTCCCCCAAAGTCAAGGGAAAAAAAAAAAAATAAGACACTTAAAAAGATAAAGGAAATCCAACAGGTCTCCGTGCAAGCAGCGTGACAGTGAAGCCAGGTCCCTCAGAGTCGTCTCTTTTTGGGGGTAGTTTGAGAGCCGATCTCCTTCTCGTGAGTATATCTCGTTAGTTTTTATTCCTCCACGTCCTGTCTCCCTCTCTTTTGCCCAAGTCCCGCCCCCTGGGGTGTTTCCTGGCGCTGATTGGCTGAGAGGGTGACAGGTGAGCGCACTGCCACCTGCTGGAGTTGGCCGCGCGGTACTGGCTGAGGAAAGAGAGGAAATGAACTCATTTTCTCCTTCAGTCAAGAGCCGAAGGACGTGACACACTTTAAGGCATTGCTGCGCAGGGGTAGACCTACTAGAGTGGTGGGTTTTCCTTCTTGTTGCGTTGTTAACGAGGGAAAAGTCAAGGGAAAAACGCGGTCAGATTAGTATAGATGCCATACTGGTGGTCTTTGAAATGCAGGATAATACATGCTGTGTGCAGACTATTATAACATGCTGTAACAGGCTAGATGAAATGGTTTGAGATGAGGAAGTGGATTTTGCAGCCTTCCTAAAGCTCTGCTCCTTTTGAACGTATAGGATGAAACTGGAAGAGCGCAGGGCCCCACAGTGACGGATGGCCTATCAGTGGTTCTCAAACTGTGGTAAGTGTACCACTGGAAGTACTTGGGCTTCTTCAAGTGGTACTCAGGGTCATCTGCAATGTTGAAATGTCAGCTAAGTGGTTGCTTTACACACAGTTTAGACATATCTAGACGGCGCAATTAGTTCAATGTTGGTCTGTTTTAGACCCGGGTTAGTCCTGATTTGATCTTGATCTAGGCCTTATGGTACTTGGAAGGTCACATATTTAATGAGGGTGTGCGTTTATGAAAGATTTGAGAACCTATATCTCTAAACACTGATGGTAGGCTGCTCTCCGGACTACAGCGCTATTTGTGCAACAATGATTAGACAGAATAAGACAGAAAATTCAAAATGACAATTCAGGACATTCGGGCACTGAAATTGAAAAACTGAATTGATCAAATAACACCATTACAATAAACAGCACAGGCCTTTAATACCGAAACAAGCATTTCATGTTTAAAGTGCTGGTGTTAGCTCTTTCCTCTGAGTTCCTCCTACACCAGTGAGTTTATATAAAGATGGTGCTACAGCCCACACCACAGGTTAAAGTAAAAAATATGGGGATCCTTTTAAACTCTTCAAATATGTTTTAGGACAAGGCACAATCATTTATGATGGTAAACCTTTTTTCATAGGAGAAGAAACAATATCCTATCCTGAGAAAAAACATATACAATCCTGTACTTTCTATTGTTTCAAATTCAGTTTCCAAAAGGGAACGATGTAGAACTAACAACTGGTCAAAAATTATTGAGATAACATTGGATCTTACACTTTTTGGACATTTCAAAATGCAAAAATGTATTATCTTGGCCATTTATAAACCATTATCAATGTAATCACATTAATACACATACACCCATTACCTTTAGCATTTTAACCTATATGAAGTATGTTTTTGACCCCTTTCACGGTGATGTATGTGACAAAATAGATGTCCAGTATTTTGGTGAGACAGGTCTAAACAGCCCCACCATCAAAGTGATCATGCACCCAGACCATGACGTGCTTCTCAGCTCTACCCTCTTTATTCAGGTCTTAATAACCGTTCTGCAAAATATTAGCGCCCATCAAACATTAGCACTGTTATACATGTCTGTTTAATAATACAGTACATTGTGCTTTCAACCTAACCCATTGATTCAACTCTGACATATTGCAGTCTTGCACTTAACTGAAGGGTTTTTAAGACCTGCAACGTGTAAAAGATGAAGTTATACCATCTGCTTTTCTGATTCTATTTGAAAACTTAATGCAAAACAACAATGTTTAACCTCATTTTGGACACTAATAATACAAATATAATTTATGCTTCAGTATGTACATTTACTAACCTATATAGATCTTATTTTCTAACCTTAGAATAAACAGAGGAGACTAGTCTGGCGTGTCAGGCTACTTACTGTATTATCAGGAAATGTTTCAATGCAGTGTGCAGCAAATTTTGTTCAAAAATACAGACAGTATCTGGACTTTTTTTTCTCGAGATTTCAAAACATGAGTGAGTGAGGTCCCACAGACAGACTCTCTCCCAGTCGGGTGGCGGGTTGTCCAATGGGGCCTATACAAAGTGAGTGGAATACCAAGTAAATGAGACCCCAAATGAGTGCGATCCCTGTCAGGTTGTCAGGTTGCTTAAGTTGGGCTGAGACAAAAGCAGCATAGAAAGTGAAGTATTGATTTAGCCTTAATGACCCCCAGGTATAGGGGACGATAGTAAACTCACTCCCACACAATACTTCCAGTGCAACATACAGCTTATATAAATATTATTCGAAATCAACAAATTGAAACTACCGTTGCGGATCCAGAAATAAAAAGTCGATAATAGTGCGTATTTGACTCTTACTTTCTATCACGGTGGCCTCTATGACGGTCTAGGTCTAGGGTCAATTGTTTTGGGGGTTTCTGATTGTCATTGCTGATGGAACGTGCATCTCCATAGTTACGCATACATTCCATTCAGAAAACTTTCCAGAAACTCTAAAAAACAATTGATCCGGGAACATCCCAGAGGCCACCGTGATAGAAAATCCTAACCACCCATACAGCCGGTAGGTCACTGAAAGGTTTATTTATTTATTTTTTCCCATAATGCACCTTTAAAGAATTTGTTTGACTGTTATTACACTGTCAATGGATTACGCCACAGTACATGGAGATTTTTTTTTTTTTTTAACTTTTAAACTTTAGCTCTGTGTCGGTCCTCCTCTCCACAGTTGTAGGTGTAAGTGAGAGTGGGCAAAGCTCTATAGAAGTGGTTGGAGTTACATAAAGACCATTATGAAATCCATCCCTTTTAGTTCATACACCACATGCGTGACTCACTTCCACCAAAGTCTTGGAAAGTAGCAGGCGCAGGGTGATTATGACATCAGATGGGATCAACTTGTGTCAATAGACGCTCACTTGTACTATGAGCTAGAAACTGTATTAGCATTGACTTTTCTTGCTCAATACAATCAACCATTTTCACTACATTTGGTCTTTTCTTTTCCAATAAAGGGACCTTCTTTTCCTTGCTTTTCCAGTTTTAGTCATGGCAACATACTGTATTCTGTCACAATTACACTTTCATCTCCTCTTTTACTACAGATCTCCTCCATCAAGGCCTCCAATCTGGCAGCACTAAACTCGGCATCTTTCTAACCAATTTGTCCAACCATCTCATTCTATTTGTCTAAACTTTATTTCCAAAACACTAAAGTTTTATGGGCTTATCCGCCCCTGATCCTACCAAGTGCCACACCTCTAACTCTGACAAGGGCTGGGTACTTTAAATGGTTTTATTCGTGCTTATGCTAAATTATTCATGATCTAGAACAATAAAACGGAATAATGTTGAATTTTATGAAAGACTTCTCAGTGAACAAAACCAGTAGTTTTTATTATTCATTTGATAGGTCGGTAACTTTCTTTCATGTTTAGTTTTGGGAGAGAGAAGCCTCAGCAAAAAAATCCGATGCCATGTATTTCTCCGTTGCCAGGGAGATTATTAATTTACTCATTTATAAATAACAAATTCGGCCCACCTCTTCACTTGCTATTGTACACTGTACCCACTGTGAACATATAGCCTCGACTCTGCTGTCTATTCAGTGCAGCAGCAGCCCCATTAAGACAGCCATGTGTGTACGTCTTGTCTTGTTCAAAGGGACCAGGCGTTTATTATTAACTCCAGTCTCTTTGTTGTTGCCAGTAATTTACAGGCGCTCAGTCCATCTCCAGGTCCGTAGGTCTGGTCTATCGCATGTTCTTTTCTGTCGGGTCTGGATCTACATAAAAGACCATGGTTTTCAATCCGTTTACACTGATCTGATCTCATATCTGAAGAGGCCCTCTTCAAACAGCAGCTGCAAAACTCGTCAGCACAAAGAAACCAGAACCATTAATGCAGTTACAAGGAGGTAACACGGACTGGAAGCTATTACATGTCACGGGAAAAAATGGCTGCCACTGATCGGGTTAAAAGCTGCACGAGTCAACGAGGGAATGTTGGACAGGACGAGCCGTGAAACCAAAATATGACTTTAAAATGTTGTAGTTTGACCCTGTTAGTACCACACAGAGTTCTGTTGATTTAATCAGTGATCATAAGACAAGAGATAATGAAACTAGACAATGTCAACTACTGAAAATTATCCTTTGTCCCTCGTTTGTATCCCATCCTCACCAACTGAGACAGTGGGTGGGATAGTGCTATATGAACGGAAATGGACTCTCCTCTTCCTAGTATTATTACAAGCCTGCATTATGAACCAAAAGTGGGATGCAGCAAGTTGTCAGTCAGATCTAAAAGATGTTGAAGTGTTAGTTGTTCAATTGAGTTGCTATTACATTAGTGATTAAAAAAAAAAAAAACATTGTTGTGGATGGAATAAGTTATTCAGCTGACACAATAGAGTACAAAAACAGGCAACTACTGAATGTCTCATTTAGTCAATAATTAGTTTAGTTTAGTTTATTTGTTTATTTGAGCTGCTGCTCAAAAGGAGTGGGCCGAAGCAAGAGCTTATAAGCGCCCACCCCCAAAATCAATACAATTAAAATCATATTTCACAAGAACATAGTGGAACAACAAAGGAACAAAACAGCAACAAGGAAACAACAGCAAAACAAGAGAGACCCTACACACCCGCAGCATCCGACCATACCCCAAAACGGAGCAATACCGATTACGTAACAACTAATTACGAAACAACAATGATAATGCTACATACTTACAAACTATTTACAAAGAACTATAACTTACAAAACACTGTTTGAAGTGTTCGTACATCAACAGAAAAGAAGCACAATTACAGCAACGGTCCAGTTTCATGTACGAAGTCTAGTACAAAGCAAGTAACAAAAGGCGATCATTACATTTCTTTCAGATGGTTACCATGCATAACATCGTTAGCGTTACCAAAAGTCACTAGTTTTATGTTAAAAAGAAACATTAATATACATATTATACTCCGTGAATATTATTATGTACATTTAATATGTCAGCCCTACACAGTGTAGTGCGTTAAAAAGCCAGGTGTAGAGCGGGCCAGTTGTAGAGGGCAGTAACTCCTCATCAACAAACCCCTACGCAGCTGCCCTAACTATCTGATTTTGTAGATAATGTTCCTATGCTGTGTGGTGCGTTAAAAGATGAAGATTACGAGCCCGTTGGGAGGATCCCCTCAACAGACCATAGCTCGCCTACCCTAATTCTCTATTTGTAATTTTGAGCAATAGAATGACAACCGTTGAGAGCAACAACATTCTTCCTTAATTAATAAAAAGCAATTTGATCTATTGCGCCCCCTAGTGGCAACTCATTTCTTCTTCTCTATACTTTGCAAAAATCTTTTGCTTGAATTTATATTTGAACAGGTTGATGTTTGAACCTCGTTTCATCCCCATCCCCCATTTATTCCACAATTGGACCCCATTAACTGTCGGACTAAAACTTTTCAAAGTTGTGCTATGTTTCTGAGGCCTGAAGTTTAATTCATCACGTAATTCACAACAACCAGAACGTTCTTGGAACCTTCTTTGTATTTGGCTTGGTAACAATTTGTATCTTGCTTTGTATAACATCTGTACTGATTGGAACTCAGCAATGTCACAAAACTTCATGATCTTTGATTTTAAAAATAATGAGTTTGTGTGGTCCAAAAACCCAACTTTATGAATTACTCAGATAGCTCTTTTAGCAGCATTACTATTGGTTTTAATGTGTTTTTGTAAGTACAACCCCATACCACAGTTCAATAATGCAAATAGGGCAAAATCAGAGAACAGTATAAAAAGCTTTGATGTTTAAAATATGCTTTACTTTCGCAATTACTGAAATGCTTCTTGATATTTTAGTAGATATATATTTAATGTAAGATTTCCAAGTAATTCTATCATCTATAATAACTCCAAGGAATTTGATTTCATGCACTCGCTCGATAACAACACCCTCTATCTGAATTGCTTCCTGAGGATTGGAATTACAGTTGCCAAATATCATAATTTTGCTTTTACTTAGATTTAAAGATAGTTTATTTTGTTTGAACCACTTGTTGACACTTTTGAGTTCCAAGTTGACAATCTGACACAGCTGTTGTAAATCGTCTCCTGATGTAAAAATATTTGTATCGTCAGCAAACAAGATAAATTTATAAAAAGTATTTGAGATGTTTTACAAATGTCATTTATATACATATTAAACAATTTTGGACCCAAAATGGAACCTTGAGGTAAACCACACACAATTTCCTGACAACTAGACGGTAATTACCGATTTTCACGCATTGTTTTCTATTTTTTAAATAACTGGTAACCCACTGTAGGCTACCCCCTAATCCCATAATGTTTAATTTATTAATTAATAATAATTTATTGTGTCGAAAGCTTTGCTCAGGTCAATAAATAATCCTATTGCATATTTCTTATTGTCTGCAGCATTAGTTATTTCTTCAATACTATCTAAGAGCGCGTGTGAAATTGAGTGATTACTCCTAAAACCAAACTGATTTTCAGAGAGCAAATTATATCTTTAAGTCTAGAATTGAAAATAGATGCTTATCTCCTGCCTTGAACAGAGGAATCACTTTTGCTACTTTCATACTGTCAGGAAATTGTCCTGTTTGCAACGATAAGTTGCAGATGTTGTTAACGGCTTAGAGATACATTCAATGACACTTTTTAAGATCTTCATACATGTTGAAATAATCTGTAGAGGTTTTATTTTTACAACCTCTAACAATATCCAGAATCTCCTTTTCCTCAACAGGATTGAGAAACAAAGTCTTCGGATTTATGTCTATGAGCTCACAATTATATTTCTCAACATTTGCAATTTTTTCAGCAAGGTTCAGGCCAACATCTTCGAAGAATTTATTAAAAGTGTTGACTACTTCATCCATTTTATTAATAGTTTTATCCTGATCTTTAAAAAATGTTGGATAATCGAACAATCTTGGTTTATTTCTAATTAAACTATTTAAGATAATCCTCTGATAAGACAGAATCAGCCTCAAACACAATGCAACACCAAATTCACGGCTATTTTATTTTCAGTCATTTTAAACTAAAAATCTGTGTTTGTCCACAAGACAAACAGTGGCAAATGTATCTTTGGCCTGATTCTGACCTTCTGTCTGAAAATCAGTTCACAAAAAGACAACACTAACCCAATCTTCATGAGGAATAAAACATGGGTTTAGTTTTATCACATGACGTTGAGTAGACTTGAAAGCGTGTGACTTCTTGCCTTTTTCCTCTTAATTCATTTTAGTTTAAGGCAGTTTATGTGAAATGGTGTGGAAGGTTTATGACAGAAAAATATCCTTTGGCTTTTTTTTTCAAACATCAATTGACTTCCAGATTAAAACATCAGTATGAAGCTGCTGGTTAATTTAAATGATATAATGAGTTAAAAAAATCTTGAGTAGGGTCCTAATAAATAAATATATAAAGCTGAGATCAGTGCAGTGTGTGACCTGGTTAAGGTGAAGCAGTGCTGGAGGACTGTACTAGGGCTCCCTCTAGTGGAACCTTACTCATATGACACCGGGCCTGTATGCATGCATTCAGAATCCAATACATGCTGGCTGTGGCCTTAGATGACAGGGCAACTGAGGCTATATACTGCTATACAGTTTAAAAGTATTGATTTAGCCCCAATCAAACTATCTGATCAACTCTTCAGAGTCAATGCACAATGCAATGTTTTATATAGGTCAGAGATATGATGTGATAAGAACAAAGTATCCTAAAACAATAAAGGCATGCAGTAGCCCTATATATTACACAATAACGTAACTTGCTATGATCCTTTGGAATATGCTTGGATCTAGTAGGCTAAGGCTCATATCTCTCACTCTTCCCTCCTTTATAATTTTCTATTTATAGGCCTATAATAAAGTAGTCCGTGACCATTTTGTTACCGCATTGTTGAGAATTTAGCTATAGTGTCTCAGGCCTCTGCCAATTGTTGAAGCGTTTGGCCATTACTCCCTCTGGCGTCAGATAACTGTTATTATTTTTAGACAAACAGCCCCAGAATCGTGAAGTATAATGAAAAGGCCGTATCCACCTGCCCCCTGCCTTTTCCCACCTCCCCCCTCTCTCTCCTCCGTCAGACAAAGTGTGCAGTGGTCCAGCGGCTTCAGCGGCCAAACTAAACATGGAGTCCGACCGACACAAGGCCGCCTCCGTAGCGCAGCTGGGCCGCGGACGATGCCAAACAACCCGACAAACTGCTCCGTGTCTCCGCTGAGTTTCATGGCGAGTGTGTGAGCCGACTTTCTCTCCATAGAGTTTCACTGAGTTTACATCCGGGTTTTTTCCCTAGGCAATGGGAGTCGCAGCACCGCCGTTCCTTAGGCAAAGTGAAATAAATTCGCCGCACCGACACAAAAACTAGTCCGCTTCCCGAACACATTTTCTTACCCATTGTATCCGCTCATCGACTCAATTTAACCAACTTTACCGTCACCAAACGCAAATATCAGTCGCTTTATTGCCGATAAATGAGTAGAAATGAAATCTGGGAGAACTTTTTGTTCCCCTTCCTCCAGCTCCGAGGCGTAGTGATCTACTCTGTGGTTAGGCTGAGCTGAATGAGATTGAAGAAGAGTTCTTCTTGTTTTGTAGCTTCAGTTTCTCTGTTTTTAGACAAAAATACCAAAACTTAGTATAAAATACAGGAACAAAATTAAGGCCGAGTGGGAAGGAGTCCGTCATAGCTGTTCGTATGCTCTTATTCCATCGTGGATCGGCTTCTTTTAGATATTTATTTAATTAATCTAGAGGAGGACTGCTGCTGAGTAAGTGCACATTGGGCTTTTTAATTTCATAACTTTAATTTTCTCTCTTTTCAAACTTTACCTGGCGGGTACTATTCGCATTTATCTGTGTGCCTTGAGTGTTTGTGGGCAGGTGTTGCAGCTGGCAGGCGGTTTGGGGCAGTGTTAGCTTTTTCCCGGTGTGATTCTATCTATTTAGCTGGTGTGTTTCTTATTCTAGGAGTTGATATTCTGGAGGACAAGGGGCCGATAGAACTTCACCAATGGCAGCCAGCCTGGTGTCAGAAATGTTAAAAGATGGCGTCTGTTAGGAATGTTTCACTTCAGGTTTTTTGTATCACATTTTATATTTTCTTTCACGTAGCCTATATGGACGTTATTATTTTTCTTTGACGCAAGTTACCAGCGTGGCTCGTAGCGTTAGCCAGCGCTGCTAACAGGACGGCTAGCGTTAGCTGCTAGTTATGGTTGACGGTAGAATGGATCGGCCGGAGGGACCGACGACTGTCATTGGTTAAAATAGACTGCTGACTGCAGCCAGTGTCCGCCTGATGCCCACAGAAAGTCAACTCTAGTGTGGATGTTTTAAAGTCAAAGATATGCATGTAATATGTTATAGAGAAGAGTGTTGTTTGCTTTCTTCCCATGATAACACTGAGCGATTTACTCGGGAACTTACTTCTTAAGTCACATTTGCATCAGTGTTTACAAGTTGGCCAAACGATTCAAACATTGGCAACTTATTTCTATGATAACAAGCAAGCTGTGGTGCATTTGTCTTGCACTGAAGTACCACACTTTAGTGTCATTCATGGATTGCACAGGCCTACTCATCGCAGACGCAGTGTGATTTAATTGTGAATTTTGAAAAGTTTCAGGCGTTTGTTGTTCGAAAACTACTTTAAATATAGTTTAGTAAACTTCCTAAAAGTTGTCTGATACGTGCAACAACGTTCCATTTATCTTTAGATGTTCAGAAATGACCATTTTCCAACTTGTAGCTGCCCTCACCGAGCTCTTTACCGCAACACCCCGAGCGTCTGTCACAGTTTGACAGACAGCAGAGCCACCAATCAGAGCCGCCCACACCTTAGTTCCGCCTTTTGGGTGCGATACAGCCAATCACAACTGTGTGTCCCTGCGGCCGATCCACTCTACAGCAGTACAACGTTATCCACTTGTTCTCTCAGACGGAGCAATGTCGGTTATGTGAGAATCGCTTTGACTTGTTTTCCCCTTATTATCGATACTCTCTCCAAAACACCCAAATGTTGCCTGTAAATTAAAGTTTAAGCGAGGATGCGGCACTTTGAGTGAATCTGGACTCCTAAAAACAGAGATTTCTTTAGCGCTCAGCCCGGCCGGAGTAGTGTAATAAGGAGGTTATAAAACATTTATTTGATCGGGGAAACAAAAACAGTTCTTTTTACTACGTCAACTCTCGGAACGCCTTTCATCTCCAAACCCTCCATTTTAGCGGCTTTTCTTCCCGGTTCGGGCCTTGTGCTTCAGCGGCATGTGATGCTCATCGAAGTTTATCCCGGAGACAACTTCGTGTCCCACCCAGGGAGCAATTACTACAATTAAAGGCATAGGCATGTGTTGCCAATGTGGTTCTGCGAGATACTTTGGAAGACATTTTTTTCCCTCTGTGCATAGTTGTCAGCAGATTTCCAGATTGGAGTTTTAAGCAGACAGGAGCAAAGAGCTTGGCTGCTACTATTAGGCCTATAAATAGGGCCAGTATTCTGTGTCTATTCTCATTGTTGGATGTTGTTTGCACTGCTGTGTGACAAAGGCTTTTTTGGAAACATGCTTAAGTTCAGTATAAGAAACTGCACTTTTGCTAAATGTTGACTTTTTAACTAAAGTCAAAGCAACTGAATGACTTAAATGCTGGTGTTCAAAAAATATGCCTCGACACTCTTCAGTTTTATCATTAATTGTAGGGTTTTGAAAGCTTGCTTCTGGTTTCTTTGTGATTAGGCCCGTTCTACTTTTTAACAGATTGGCAGAAGGCAACTTTTCTAGAAATGCCTGGTTTATGTCATTTTTATTCCAACATAAATCTTGTAAACTTTATTGGACAAAGAATAGAAATCAACTCCAAAGCTAGAAATGTACAAAATACTATTTGACCGGGAGTGGCTAATCTGATAATCAAACAAAAATCTGTGCTCAGTGTTTTGATGTTCTTACATTAACTTTGTTATAACTAGAAGTAAAGACTGTATTTAAATGACTGCTAGAATAAAAGGGACAAAGCTCAAAGATTCTTCCAGTGTGAGTCATAAGCTCTCTAAATAAGGTAGGGTTTAAGCTCTGTTGTTTATTTTATTTTTTCCTGACAGTTTACTCTAAAATGTGTGGGCTGGAACTTGAGGCATAGTAGCTAATATAACAAAAAAAGAAAGTTGTATGTAATGAAGTGTACTTTAGGTCTTTTTCTTTGCTTTTGAAGCTGTTACTTGTACTTTATTCCATATACCCGCCTAAAGCAAAGACCAATGATAATTTTCAAATGTCAAATACAATTGACTCTAAATTTTTATTATATAAAGAAGCAGAGGAAAATGTTCAGCAAGAGAAGGCCAGTGAGCTGCAGCCACTCACCATTATTAAAGGCACATGGACCTCATTTGTAAAAGGCCTTATTCTAACAATGTCTCCTCAGAACCAACAAGGCTCTCAAATCTACATAAGTACAAAGCTAAAACAAGATGCCATTGCAATGCGCTCTTCCTGCGGATCTTTTAAATGATCAAAAGAAAATGTTAAAGTTTTGTCAAATGTTGGACAAAAAACAACCAGGAAATGGGGGATGGAGATTATTTTAGTATCATGTTGAAAAAACAGGATTGCTACTTGTGCATTTAGAACAGCTTGCAATTCACTTTTTAAATATCTAATACTACCATCAGTGCAAATATGTGACACACGGCTGGTGTTGGGAAAATCTGACTGGTATTGGGATTGCGTTTAGACTTCCTTTTATGTTGGGTTTTCGGTTTGGAATAAAGTTCACTGTTCCCATTTTAAACATTTCCAGGAGCATCAACGTTAGAATTAAGACAGAAAAATGACATTACTATAAAGTTAATAACATGTTTGTAGACATATTTTACCTTGAGACCTTATGGAGACAGGATATTTCATTGTTTGTAAAATAGTTCTTCCTAAATCACTGCAGCCTTAATTTCACTTTGCCTTCGGTTTATACTTGGTGTGGTGTTCTGTCAAAAGTTTGCACTGAGGAATAAATCACACGAACAATTCACCTCACACTATCAAAAATACTTCCACAGCACTTTCTTCAGCGAATATGACAGTTACTGTACCACAGTTCAACTTTTGCTCCTTAAATCCGGGTCCATATTGAAAGTTGTTTACGTGCGGCATACGTTTTAATGAGCTTTATCTGAATTGTGCGTTTGATTTGTTCTTCAGGGCAGCACAGAGGGGTGGAGCCCAGTCCCACAGCAGGTGGTGAGTTCTAACTTACTCTCAGTATTATCACCGTTTTCAGAAATACATGCGGTGCTTCATACATTTCTATACTTTCTTGTTGTGCTTGAACTTTCTGGCTGACGTTTCTTGTGTGTGTCTCTCTCTCTCTCCAGCGGCACTTTAATGCTTCAGTTGGATGGTTTTCCTACTGGAGACGGTGTTAAGGTGTGTACAGTTGTTTCCCGTTAAAACAAAACGCTTATTTCAGTCTGCGCTACTGTTATAAATAATAAAAGCCAATTCCTTCTAAACAAAGACTGAGGCACTAGTTTTTGTTTAGAAGTGACTGTTTGCTCCCCAATCTGAAGAGCACCTGGGTGAAACCTTTTTACTGTTGATAATAGACCCGTGATGAAGCAGTCCAGAAATTTAGCAACCTTGGCCTAATAAAAGCCAATGTTTAGTATTATTATTTGTATCAACAGATATTTCTGTGGCTTTTATATCCTAAACTTTTTTCATTTCTGTTTTTAAGTTAGTTTGCAGTAAGTTTGGCCTGATATTGATGTACCCCGGCCCTGTGGGAGGGACGGTCACGGTCTGACCTCATTTGACCTTGAGGGAAAACGGCAGACTGAGATAGGAAGCCTGTGTGTGTGTGTGTGCGGGCGCGCAGATTTTTTTCCCCCCAACCCTGTTTGTTTCCATGACAACAGATGTGACCGACTGAGTGTTTTATATTGATGTTGATATTAAGTGGATTCAATCACTCACATTGACTTATGCACTCAGTTATTATTATTGTAGCAGGACCAGCACAGTGTAGGTATACAGTAAAGTACAGACCAACCGAATTTACAGGTGTCATTTTGTTAACTAAAAGTAATAATTTTGCTAGCTGTTTGTCGAGTCGACTAAATAAAAATGAAAATAAGGGACTAAAGCATCTGAATTCTGCAACATAAAAAGTCATATTTCCATTTACTGCCAAAGGAACAAGTCTGTGCTTTGTCCGTGAAGCAGAGAATATGATGAAATATTTTGAATACAATGATATCAGTGACGAAATAAAGTTTTAGTTTTAGTCTACAAAATTGACCTGGAATTATTCTTGAATTCTTTGATACATCCTTGACTACATTTTTGTCAAAAGATGAAGATTAAAACTAAATAAAGGTATGTTGTCAAAATTAAAACTGTTTTTAAGTTCAGAAAAGTCACTTGAACTCCCTTATATTTTTCAGGAGGCTTGTTTTTGATAAAGTTTTGATACATAATGCATTATAAAGCAAAAAGCACATTGTCCCAAATCATTAATTGAGCTTGATTTACTGTGTTTGAAAAAAATGTAGACTTTGGGGCCTGTCTCTCTCGGGTAACTCTGGAAAAGTTTCGCTCTCATTAGGCTCAAGCTCCTGCAATGTTAAAGATATGTTCAACTATTCAAACACAATTTTTAAACTGGCAACTTTGGAGTGTCAAGCTGGGAATAGTGCAGATTTGTTCTGTAGGTGCTTCAGAAAGTGTGGGAGACTGTGTCACATTCATTTCCTAATCCATGACTAATGACAGATTGACGAACCAAATGTTGCCTCCTGTAAGTTAAACTATAGTTTGTGTGTGACGTGAAGGTAGTTGACAGATGTATGTTCTGTTGTGCAGGCTGATCGATCGGCTGGCAGACTGACTGGATCCATGATGGAATTACAGACGTTACAGGAGGCTCTGAAGGTGGAGATACAGATCCATCAGGTCAGACTCTAAACACATCCACCGGAGTTTACAAGTTTACTCTCAAACAGGGCTCTGCAACCGTTTTCTTAGTGAGACGCTTCCACTTGACAAAAAAAAAAGTCAAAGCTACAACGCTTTGAGAATACAGGTACTTGAGTAAATATGGGACAGTTACAAGCCAAGATGATAGTAGATTATTAGCACACTAAACTACACTAAATAAAAGAAATAAGAATTTACTAAGAACAAGACCAGAAGTAAAAGCTGGAGTGAAAGTTGAGTTTGTTTGTTGCAAAAGTCGGGTCAAAATATTGATACCATTTGCTGCAACATTTGGGCGAAATCTATCACGCTCAGTGATTATTGATCTAAATGCAGGCATTTACCACCTAAACAAGCTTAAATACAGAGGGCGTTTTCACTCTGTGAGCTAAATCATCACTGTATGTTGGACGTATGGCTTATGATACTTTGTAATTTCATTGAAGGACATATGTCAAGGTCACAACTTATGACTTTGTTACTTATTTATACTTTAACAATCAGTACAAAGCTATAAGAAAAGTGAAGTCTTTATTTTTTATTATAAAGTGAATTAAAGCTAAAAAGAAACATTGACTCTCATGAAGTTAATAATAGCTGTAGTAACCAACTTGTTCTGCAAACTCGTATGTAAATGTCCCTAATGTTTTCTACATAAATCTAGTCTTTAGTAAATAGTTGTCAAGGCAGTCAGTGCTTGTTGCCTAGGAGGCCACTTCAACCTGAGAGGTTTGAATACTGTATTATTTTTATCTGAGAGAACAGTCGTATCTACAGCGCACAGTGGGAGAAATCTAAGTAACAGTTACAATAAATCTTTAGTCAGCAGCAGTGACATTAATGTGACCCCGTTTGACTCGCCACAGTCACTGATCGAACTAAAGGTCGTTATTGATCACACAGCCGATAAATCGACTCAGACCAAGACAATAAAAAACCCTGTTTTCACCTCATTTTTGATTTGCGAGGGGATCTGCGAAATACGCTTCTTTTGTGTTTCCAAAGCGGCCGGCTCTTATCAAATACACAAGTTTTTGAATAGTTCATCACAGACAAAGCAAAGTAATAATGTATTGCTCACACTATTATAACTATTATAACTACCACTACCTACTTACTAATTATATAGATAAGTGTAATAAACGCACACATAATATTATTGACTTGTGTTCATATACGACCGCCTTTATTCTCATTACCACCATTACTCTTTCTACTTTTACTGATTTCAAAACATGTCACAGTCAAGTGGTGAAAAGAGGATTTATAAAGTCACCTTTTAGCTGTTGTATGTTTGTTAAATATACACTATAAATAGTGTATATTTAACAAACGTTCATTATTTCTTCCTCATTTGGTTTGGGGTTTGCAGAGCAACAGATATTTCAGTAGTGAAGGTGTCATTCTCTGTCCGTCCAGTAGGTGGCACTAAACATCACCAACTTGCTTTTGTGTTGTTTTGCAGAAACTGGTGGCACAGATGAAACAGGACCCACAGGTAGAACAGCGATTTTCACATTGCATTATGTATAAAAACAAAACAAACTAGAAAATGTAATATTTCTTTCTTTGCTAATAAGTTTACACTTCAATTACTTGCATCATAGGCTAAATCTGTATCTATGAACTTATTTTTTTACTTGATGGGGAAAAAAAGTTATTAATATTTGGTTTTAAATGTAATTTAAACAGATGTATTCACTTATTCTTCCTTATCATGGTACATTATTGTAAACTTTATTGTGTTTGTTTTCAAGAATGCGGATCTGAAGAAGCAGCTGCATGAACTCCAGGCCAAGATCACAGCACTCAGTGAGAAGCAGGTATTTACAAAAACACGTCATTATATTAACTGATTCATTTAGTTATACTTTCTCAAAAACAATAAAATAGGGATATTTTTAAAAACCACTCTGCGTCTCAAAACTAGACTAGTCTCTATAACGCATCTTTAAACCCCTTTAAAAACATTTTTGGAAGATTACAGTATTGTTTTACCATGATTGTTTCAATTTTTGTTTGCTTCCTCATCATTCTGTTCACTGATGATTCAGTATATTGTGATTTTGCACATCTAACCCACAGAACAATTTCAGTGTGATCTTCTAGCCGATCTATTGCCCACATCTAATATTTACCTGTAGTCTGAACATTGTGAAGACAAAACCAGGAAGTCTGTGTATTTATTGACACTGCCTGGCCTGCGCTGAATTCACAGCCGATGCCTCGTCTTTGTTTTTCTTTGTTTTTTTGTTCTTTCTGGCTTGTGAAGTTATTTTAACATGTGTTCTATTTTTAACACCGTTCTGCGTATTTTTGCTGACTTTGTTTTTATGTTACCTCAAAAAACAAGATTTACTTCCAAAAAAACCTAGAAATCAATATGAAAAGTTTTTACATTTTGTCCCCATGCTGGTATAACGCCAATGGTGCACTAGCCATTTGGTTTGGATGTCATATTTAGTAATTGGTCTTAATATACAGTACTTTTCTTAAGTCTAGACTAGTTCTGGCCAGTGTTAACACAGCCATTTTACTTCAACCTCAGCGATAATTTGAAATAAATACCTCATTAGGCTTGCAAGGCAGGTTTTTTGTCCAGCATTGTGTATTCTGTACACACTTTAAAAGAAGCACTGCTGTGAATAGCATTCCTTCTAATTTTACTGGATATTAATTCATTGCAATTTGTAGTTCTTATGTTAAAGTTTGTTTGAAATATTCCCATAAAAAGCAGCAGGTTTAGACAGGCCAAATACCAGTTGCACAGTTACATAAGCCATTCTGTGCAGGATCCCACTGGAAACATGTGTTACAGGATTTGCCACTGTCTGTGTTTGAGGCTAACGGCTGTGTTTACTGCCTAAGCTAGTTTTTAATAGTTTCAGGTCATAACGTGTTCTTTATATGTATTTGAATGTCTAACCTTATACTGCTATGCCTGCAGACTGTTCCTCCCGAGCCGACGATCTAGCAACAACCCTGCCTGTTCCCTGTCCTATTCTAATTATTCATTTATTTTTAGCCTGTTGTCTTTCAATTACAGTGAATTTATTTAATATCCTTGACCACATGTGAGCAATTTGAAATACCAAATGTTTCAAATTAGGATTCAGCTCGCTTTGGATGTTTTAAGCAGTGGGCGACCACAGTATAGGGGACCCATCTCCAGATGTGGACCCATCTCCAGGCTGATGGTCAGAATCACATCGCTGGTTGATTCGCCTATTGTACATTTTTTTTAGTGATAGGGGAAACCATAGTACCTGGAGGAAACCTACACATACACGGGGAGAACTTGCAAACTCTACACAGAAAGGCCCAGTCCAGGTGGGAATCGAACCCGGGACCTTCTAGCTGTGCGCTAGCGTGAGCACGAGCACTAACCGAAGCACATGTTAAGACAAACATGTGTTAAGTTAAAAAGGACATGCCTTTGTTCAATAAAGACTTAAAAATGTTAGCTGGAAAGTCTATTAGAACAAGGATCTACAAGAGCCAGCTCCCTCTTCCTATATACAGTGCCTTGCAAAAGTACTAATACACCTTGAACTTTTGCACATTTTGTCATGTTTACAACCCTAAACGTAAAGATTTTATTTTGAATTTCTTTGCTGAAAGTTCACACACAAGTAACAGACAAAATGATACATGATTCTGTTATTTTTCAAAAAAATAGAAAAGTGGGGCGTGCATAATAATACAGCATGAATTAATACTTTGTGGAACCCCCTTTTGCTGCAATAACAGCAGCAAGTCTTCTGGGGTATGACTACAAGATTTGTACATCTACAGACTAGGGATGTCACGGTATGAAAATTTTACCTCACGGTTATTGTGACCAAAATTATCTCGGGTTTCGGTATTATCGTGGTATTTTTTTTAATGTGTTCATAAGTTCAGAAAGCATTGATAGTCCTACACAAACTGAAATAGTTTCAAAAAAGTGTAACAGTGTTTGTTATATTTAAAAAATACAGATAAAGCCATATCAAAAGTAAATGAACTATAACTATGAATTGGTGATCGTTTTGGTATTACATGTACTATTTATAGTGCCAGAACCGTGTTAGAATATTTTTAACTAGATAAACCCTATATATAAGAAATATTGTTCTCAGTTTGTGTCCTTCCAGTGTGCTTTTGCTCTGCAGATTTGGGAAAGTGCCATCAGACAGTAATCATTGTTAAATTCATAATAATGCGGCAAGAGTGAATCTATTGCATTAGCGACTTTTATCTGCCCTCCAGGAGCCCTGTTACGCATTTGTGCCAGAGGTATCCACGACACGGTTTATATGCTGGCGGTGGCGCTGCGGCTGCACTATGGGACGACTCGTTACCTTCTCCCTAAACCCAAAGTCCCCACATTATGCATGTCTGCTAAAACGCTAAAGTGAACTTACTTGCATTGGCTGTAGAGTTGTGGTGAAGGTCACAAAGGTGAGTCATGAGGTTCGAAGTATCGCTCCCTTTAGCAGACACTTTTTTCCTGCACGTTCCGCAAACAGGATAACTGTCTTTTATCAACTGTCCCTCGGCTTCCTTAAAATACCCAAAATATACCCAGACTTCAGACTTGGTCCTGTTTGAAGGCTGCTAGACGTCCTGAGTGCTGTCGTCTCGGACATGATTCCAGCTTTGAGAAAGTTTTGTTTTGGTTGTAAGCTACGGAGTGTGGCTTCAGCAGATGAGACGGCGGCCGGTGAGGCTCATTTTGACTACACCGCGGGTGCGGTAATCCACCGAGATAATATAGTTTTTCAAAAACAAGACCGTAATTATTACCGTCAACATTTTTACCGGGGTTTACCGCTACACCGGTAACCCTGACATCCCTACTACAGACTGACATTTTAGCCCATTCCTCTTTACAAAATAACTCAAGCTCTGTCAAATTAGAAGGAGAGCATTTGTGAACAGCAGTTTTCAGATCTTTCTACAGATTTTCAATAGGATTTGGGTCAGGACTTTGACTGGGCCATTCTAACACATTAATATGTTTGTTTTTAAACCATTCCATTGTAGTACAGCGGTTATTGCTCGTGCTTCACAGCTAGAAGGTCCAGGTTCGATTCCCACCAAGGCCGGGGCCTTTCTGTGTGGAGTTTGCATGTTCTCCCCGTGTCTGCGTAGGTTTCCTCCGGGTACTCCGGTTTCCCCTACCACTAAAAACATGTACAATAGGCCAGGATGAATGAGAGTGTGTTTGAGAGTGTGCATGGGGGACGACTGATGGAAATTAGCCCAAGGCTACAATCCGGTGTGGCTTGTTCATTAACTTGTACCAAATAAAATAAAACTAAAATAAAACAAACAAATTTAGCTTTGTGTTTAGGGTCATTGTCCTGCTGGAAGGTGAATCTCCGCCTCAGCCTCAATTCTCTTGCTGACTCCAGCAGGTTTTCCTCCAAAATGTCTCTGTATTTGGCTCCATTCATCTTCTCAACTATTCTTACAATCTTCCCAGTCCCTACTGAGGAAAAGCAGCCCCATAGCATGATGCTCCCCCCACCATATGTGACACTGGGGATGGTGCAATCAGGACGATGAGCAGTGTTAGGTTTGTGCCATACATAACGTTTTGCATTTGGGCCAAAAAGTTAAATTTTTGTCTCATCTGACCAAAGCACCTTCTTCCACATGGTAGCTGTGTCCTCCATATGACTTCTAGCAAACTTCAAACAGGATTTCTTATGGCCTCCTTTCAATAATGGCTTTCTTCTTGCCACTCGTCCATGAAGGCCAGATTTGTGTAGAGTACGACTTATAGTTGTCCCATGTACAGATTCCCCCAGCTCAGCGGCAGTACATCGCAGCTCCTCCAGAGTTATCTTGGGGCGGTTGGTTGCATTTCTGACCAGTGCTCTCCTTGTTTGGTCTGTTAGTTTAGGTGGACGGCTGTGTCTTGGTAAGTTCGCAGTGGTGCTATACTCTTTCCATTTCCGAATGATTGATTGAACAGTGCTCCGTGAGATGTTCAAATCTTGGGAAATCTTTGTATAACTTAACGCTGCTTTAAACTTCTCCGCAACTTTATCCCTGACCTCTCTGGTGTGCTCCTTGGCCTTCATGATGTTGTTTAGTGACCGATACACTCTGACCATAGCTCTGAGGCCCTCACAGAACAGCTGGAATTATACTGAGAGTAGATTACACACAGGTGGCCTCTATTTAATGGTTAGGGCAAGGTGTGAACATTCTGCAGTCATTAGGAATGTTATAAAGGCAATTTAATGCACTCAGAAAATGCTGTATGAATACTTATGCACACCCCACTTTTCACTTTTCTATTTTTTGTAAAATAACAGAACCATGTATCATTTTGCTTTCACTTCACAGTTGTCTGTTACTTGTGTGTGAACTTTCAGTAAAACATTCAAAATAAAATCTTTACGTTTAGGGTTGTAAACATTACAAAATGTGCAAAAGTTCAAGGTGTATTAGTACTTTCGCAAGGCACTTTAGGACCTTGACCACTAGTAAGAAGCATTACAAAAAATTCGTAAATTTTTTTTGAAGCACTGGAAGCCAGCGCAATGTTCTCAAGTCGAGTGTTGCCATGGAGACAGATGAGTGTTTTATCTCCATTTCAAGCGTCACTATCGTTTTTGTGTCCGTCCAACCTTCTGCTGCATGGATGAATTACACAGGGACTTTTATTACTTCTTTTGTGCTCAAGAACACGTTTAAAATTGGTCTTTATATTATACATTTCTCTTGGTTTGCTTTATCGCCGCTGCTATTTCTGTATCGCACAGTAGGTTACTTGGATTATTACAATAGGACTTGATTTAACACGCGAGTAGCCATTTGTGAATAGCATGGAATTGTATTCGTGGCTCAACAATTTTTCCAGAATGTTTTATATATTTTGTCCATTATATTCAATAATCTTGATTTTGGTTGGATTTCAAAAGTAAGAGCAGATCATGTTATGTTGTAATCCGTCTTTGTGTGTGGTATCTGACATGACATGAATGTAAATCCACTGCCGCTGCTGTGTTTCCAGAAAAAGGTGGTGGAGCAGCTGAGGAAGGAGCTGATGGTGAAGCAGGAGCCAGAGCCGAAGCTGCAGGTTCAGAGCGGGACAATCACAGCCGAGGTCAAACCAGCCACTCTCCTGCAGACGGCACAGGTCACCGCCGGCATCACACAGGTACCACCCACAAAGTACTGGAGATACTGGAGAACAACCTCAGCTGACTTTTGTTGACTTGCTTACTTAACCTACAGTGGCTGAAGTCTAATTATATATTACAGACAGGCAATTAAAACAGTAGTGGGTCAGAACATTGCGTAACTTCCACAGTCAGACGAGATCAGGCTTTTGGTGTGGCTGCATTGTTTCTGCTTTTGTTTTCCCTAAAGAGTGTGACATTTATAAGTGACATTCGTTCTTGCCCATCTTTCCACATTTTATGGCATTTTAACTGAAGTTGTGTTAAATGCAAACTAGCATCATGTTCAAGCAATCAAAACAAATGGACTCTGTGCACAGGAGGCTGCATAACAACTTGATGCTAACTCCCATGGTTAACTGTTCCCTGTCCCTCTTATATTGAATGACACCATTATCTGACATTATTTAAGTTTTTTTCTGTTTTTTAAATCATATTTTATTTTCGATTAATGTTAAAATGTTGACGGGAAGTAGTCTTTACCCTACACTGGTCAAAAGGAAGTTAGCCAAAGCCACTCCGCGCACAGAGCCTACTGGCAAAACATTGAAATGTAAAGTTAAGTCGCTGAGTGTTTCCTCTCAGACGCTGACGGTGACGCCGGTGCTCACGGCGAAGACTCTTCCTCTGGTGCTGAAGGCGGCCGCGGCGCCGACTCTCACCGGCTCCGTCCTGTCCCCACGCCCTGCCACAGTCACCATGGTAACCACAGCCATCACCAAACCGGACCAGAACACCCCATCAACCTGCAGGTGGCCAGCAAACTGACCAATCAGAGCGGAGAACCCGTTCGACTGGTGACCAAGAACGCCATGCTGGTAAGAACGGACTTGTCCTCCAGTTGAACAGTTTAGACCGGTCTCATGTGTAGTTTTCAGTAGTGATGCTGGTTGTTACGCTGGTTGGGATGTTGCGGTGAGCGGTGGCTACAAAGGCTTTTAGTTTGAATCTTTCACTTTATTGACCAAGATCTGGAGGGCTGTACCATGTTTTAAACATAATGGATAAAACAACATACCACGACTACAGGTTTGATACAGATGGACATACTGTCATACTATAACTTTGTATGTGTTTCTATACACCAGCACACCTGATGTATGTGTTCGAAAGAAGATGTAAAGCTTTGGTCCAAAATAATGACACTCAATTATAGGGCTGGGACGATCCACTTTTGTCACGATCTGATCCGTATCACGATACTCAGGGGCTGATCCGATACGTATTGCGATACTGTTAGTAATTAGGATAAGTAATCGTTTACCTTATGTAAAAAGTCATGTGTCTATAAAACAAATGCTGTTTGACATTTATTTAAGTGCTGTGTAACTGTTACTGAAAAACAAAGGAGTGCAGGATAAAAATGCCAAACACAAGTATTGAAAAGTATTGCGATATTTGATAAAGTATTGATACTTCCTATTGGAGCACAAAGTATTGCAATCTAATCTGATATTTTGTCCCAGCCCTACTCAATTACCACTGTTGGTATCTAATTACTATTATGACGTATTATCTGATACCTGCGGTAATACCACCATGAATGTTTGTGACTTAAGTCGCTTATTGTTTGTTTTTATGTGTATTTTGATCATGTATTGAAAATACTGTGGGATTAATTAATTATGTGGTCCATGTGTTCATTGTCCTGGTTTGAAGTTAAAGGGGCAGGAGGAAGTTTGGGAAAGTTCTTTGTGTGAAGTTGACTGGTTTAAGTACTTGATCTCATTACTTGAGTAAAAGTACAGGTAATGCAGGTCAAAAATTACTCCAATAAGAGAAAACTCTTCCCTGAGTACTTAAGTAAATGTACTATGTTACTGACCACCTGTGGTTGTTGATGAAAAATGAGGTGGGTTTAATAACTTTTCTTCTTCCCACGTCTTTTCAGGTGCCAATGAATTAATTTGAACATTGAACTTACATGTTTTCGGTTGAAGGTATTTGCATTATCAAATACATGTGTCTGTTGTACGTAGGTCAAATTTCTAACATAGTTTACTCACTCTAAATACTTAAATAACATGAAAAGTAAACCCATGCACTACCACAGTTGAATGACCACTGACTAATAGGCCCAGGTGTGATGTGAGTGGTGCCGCTGCTGTAGTGAAGTGAGCGGAGGCCCACTGTCATGTGGTTGTGTCCAGGTGCAGGCCACCACCACCAACGCGCAGCCAATCAAAGTTCCTCAGTTTGTCCCTCCTCCTAGACTGACGCCTCGGCCCACCTATCAGCCACAGGTGCGTCCCCTTTGGCCCCGCCCCCTCTGACCCGTGTCTGTGGCCCACATGAGGTGACTTGCTCACTCTCTCCAGCAGAGGGCAGGAGTGCTCCGAAAGCAAACACTCATGCCTTGTTTTTTGCGTGGCACTAAAACGTTGTTCTTCTCTGTGCTCTCCTCTCGTTGTGTTTTTAATTTCTCCGACTGACCGACTGAAGGTCCTCTGCCTGTGAATGGTCGTAACAGAGTGCATTTGTGATGAGAGCTTGTTTTCCTGCAGCTTTGTTGGTATTTTGTGTTGGCTGTCGATGTTTTAACCCTTTATGTGACAGATCTGGTGTTGATTTGGGCTGAGTAATGTCACTGGGAGCTCTGGTATCTCAACTTTAAACGGCAAAAGGGAAATGCGTGTGTGTGTCTTCTCTGTCAAAAGTGTGTTTGTAAACCTACACTGTAACAACCAGAGTGAAGCAGCTTGAAAACCTCGTAGAAGCTAAAACCAGTAGAAAATGGTTGACAAATGTGGTTGGAGTACTGTGGTTTTGGACTTGCAGAATATGATAATAGAGAAACTAAATGCACTAATTATATTCATTTTAAATTACATTCACGGTATTGTTACCTCACATAAGCAGTCAAACTTTTATACAAGCTTTTACGGGACAAATACAATCATCAAACGCACAAACAATGCTTTGAAGGACTCCATGAACGATGAGCGTTTTACTTGTCCAAACCTTCGCTGTAGTGGCACCGCAGTAGCATTACTCAGCAGCGTCTTGTCCTGTCGATGCTGTTCCTCTGATTGGCTGTTTGTCGTCAGCAGGTGAGGCCCAAACCGGTCACGCCTGTGAACGTCCCAATCGCCCCGGCTCCGCCTCCTCCCATGATGGCCGCTCCACAGCTGCTGCAGCGACCCGTGATGTTGGCCACCAAACTCGCCACCTCCCTGCCCTCGGCCGCCCCCATCCACCAGGTCCGAATCGTGAACGGCCAGCCCTGCGCCAAAACGGGCACCACGTCGCTCACCGGGATCGTGATCACCACCCCCGTGTCGGCCACACGCCTCGCCAGCCCTGCCCATACTCACACCCTGACCGCTGTCCCCACCAACGCACAGGCCATCCAGATCAGCAGCATCACCACTGAGCCCAAGGTAAGAGCATTGCTATACTGGGTGTTGAGTCAAGTTTTTATCATGTTAATACAATCAAGTAAAGTTTTCAAAAAAAGTGGGAATTCATTCACCTGTTACTTGCCTTTGGTATGGGCTGTTGTATGGCCTGCGATTTTCGCCAGATGTTTTGGTGAATGATAGGCAAACAGATGATGCATCCTGGCCTCTAACTGTTTTTTTTCATCATTACTGATCTATTACAGCTCAAGGGATTCAGTGCCCTGTTTGTGAACAAAATTCTATCATAGAATTTTTTATTTTATTTTTATCTAATACACTAATTATATTAGGGAAAATTGACTTTTTTGAACTTTAAAGCCTGTTTGAGTAATCCTCAGGTAATCCTGTTTAAGATAACTGTTTCTTCTTCTATGGTGTCAGCGTTTCGTTCTGTGCTTCCTGGATACAATTGTTTGTTAAAGAAGAACTAAGTAACTTGTTTACCTTAATAAATCCTTTTCGTAGTCCCTCTGGGGGTTGATTACGGGGTAGGCGTATACAAGCTTCTAGCTTCAGCCTACTCCCTTTTTTGAGCTCCTGTAACAGAATAATGTGAATGTGAATGTTGTAAAAATTTAAAATGTAAACTGCTAAAAAAAATTAAAAAAAATAAAATAAAAACTTGCTACGACACCTGCAGTGGCGCTTGTGGCCTCTAGGGGCATGAGCTACTTAGTACTGCCTCTAAAACGCCGAACTGTTCGCCACATATAAAGCCCATATTATATCGGTTCTAAGCCGTTCTGTGCTTAGTGTGTTTATCACGCCGTGCTGAAGCTGTTAATCACACTGTAAATCAAAACGGCCTTTTTTTCACTGCTGCCAGTAGATTGATCCTGAGTCAAAGTCATCACCATCTAGTGCAGCGGTCACCAACCCCAGTACCCGATGAGGCTTTTTTTAAGAAATATAACAGTTCTTGCATCTTGATGTTAAAAATACAGTTATTTGTGTCTGAGACTCAGTATTGTTCAGAAACATGAATTTGTCATATAATATTCTTAATAGTCTATAATTAACAGTCTAACTTTAAGTCTTCAGGATATTATTTTAACTGGAACCCCTTGAACAACTTAATGCTCTTGAAGTAAATAAATGATGTTCTTAGCGCAATTCACAATTTTTTCCTCATATCGTGCAGCCCTGATCCCATTTAGCCAACGGGCACTTAATATCACAAATATTAAACAAACTCTTTGGATTAAATTCAACATTTGTAAACAACTTTATTACATAAGTATGGAGGTGAAATCTGATATACTACCACTAGATGGCAGTAACACCACATTTACATTTTGATAACGTTAAGAATTGGAAATGTACACAATAGGGCGGGGGGAAAATCGATTTGATTTAAAAATCGAGTTGTTAGGTCAAATCGATTCATATTTTCAAAAAAAATCTTTTTTTTTTTGTTGATTTTTTTTGTTTCGATTTTTAAAATTAATTTATTAATTTATTTGTTTGTTACATATTTTATTTTATTTTATTTTTAGCTTGTTGTTTTATTAGTTTAATCCAAATACAGTATAAATAATTTGGATGTTTAACAATCTTTGTTGCGCACTGCATAGTGACTTTTTAGTTAGAGAAAGGGTTTGCCTTTGCAATTTTGTTTATGTTGGTTCACTTTAATTAAATACAATAAATATATATATTTTAAATATATTTATAGTTCGCAGAACTATTTTGTTTTAAATTGGGCAAAAAAAATCGAATCGAATGGACTTTTTTATAAAAAAGATTTTTTGGGGGAAAAAAGTCACCCAGCTCTAGTACACAATAACATCACACAGAACAACTAAAACATAACTGCGTCGTTCTGCGTCCTCGTTGCAGCAGACTGTTAAAGCAGTGAGTGCAGCCGAACCCAAGGTCTTCACTCCTGTCCTATCCTCCGCGACCCCTCCTCCGTCTCCAGCCCCCAGACCCAAAAGAGAAGAGAACCCAGAGGTACTCAATGCAGCGGGATGGTTAAGTCCCTGCATATTGTCCAATGAAATCTACAATTGAAGTATCTTTGTTTTCTACAGAAACTGGCCTTCATGGTGTCTTTAGGCCTTGTAACACACGACCACTTGGAAGGTAAGTTTGACGCACAAGTTCTACGTTTAATCTTTAATCAAGGTTTTGAATAATACTAATACTAATTTTAATATAGATTTTAAATAACATCAATACTTTTCGTTTTGCAGAAATTCAGAGCAAAAGACAAGAGAGAAAACGACGAACAACGGCCAATCCAGTTTACAGTGGAGCCGTATTTGAGCCCGAGGTTTGTTCATATAAACTCACCGTACTTAAACTTACTGAACATTTTTAATGAGATGAGATATGTGTTTAATCGCTAGTCTTTGGTTTTGTTCTTGCGCAGAGGAAAAAGAGTGCTGTGAGTTACCTGAACAGCCCTCTGCACCAGGGAACGAGAAAGCGAGGTCTGTATAAATCACTGACATGTGGTTCTCTTGTAATATGTTATAAAAACAAAATTAAACTTGAATGAATTGACATACTAAGTTGCAAATTAACAAGTACTAGTTTACTAAAGACTAATGTCATGCTTTGAGAAGTCTTCGTCCCCTTTTCTGCTTTCTAATTCCTTCTGCACAAGTACATAATAATCTATGAAACTTAAACCACGTTAACCATTAAGAACTCAAATTATATTTTTTCCAGTCTTTGGTTATAAAACACCTGTGGCCTGAAAACATTTTGTTACAGGTTTAAAGTATTTGTGAGGCAGTAAGACTGTCTTGTGTTAGTTCGTCCACTTTGGGCTCTTTTGGCGCAGCTGTTCCATTCCTAAACTGTTCTGAACACAATCTCAAGCTCACAGGTGTCTTAAAGCCGCCCTGACTCGTAGCCCCCTTAGCCTCCTGCTGTAGTTAGCACTGGGCTCAGTCCGTGGGCCCAGTCTACTGCACTAACACTTTATCTGTGCTTCTGACCCCTCTGTCGCTCCTGCTGCACCCCGCCCCATAGCCAACGAAGACTCCCTTTCGAAGGTATGTCAGACTGTTTACGGTTGTGCTCTCCCCCTCTCCATCTTTTTCTTTTTTTTTTTCTGTTTTTCGTCTTTTGTCGTCTGTCATTTCACCCAGGTCGTCCACCCAAATTCAGCAGCGGTGTCCCGGAGCGGGGCAGTCTCACCCCGAACTCCCCCTCCAGCCCTGTCCGCCCCCTCCCTCTGCCCAGCCCCAGCTCTGCGGATGTAAGTACCGCTGGGGCAGAGGACCGCGCAGAGAGGCCCGCTGCTCTCTGTCCCATCCACACCATCCACACATCAGCACTCATCACTATGTTGTCTTCCATAAACGCCATCTGCCATCCCCTGGTTTTACTTTGATACAGCCTTACAAAGTGAACAGCGTCCCGGGAACTAATGACTCATGTAATAAGTCTCTAGGGGCGGGACAAAACATGCACACAATATTCCACTAGTATGCAGGCCGTGGGAGATGCTGTCAGTCGTGGACAAGCTGCAGAACATACTTTGAACACTTTTTACTGTAAGAACTGAGAAGTCATGTAAAAAAAAAAAAAAAAAAAAAACTGTTAACACACTCATTAATATCACTCCTGTTTAAAACCACTCAGACACATCTAACCCTTAAAAAGTAACCTCTGAACCACATGAGTAAATTAACACACCATACCAGTAGATAGAAGGCAAACTCACTAAACTAGTCGGATCCTTGCTGCCCCGCCGGCCGGTTGCCGAGCGGCGCGGGGCGGCTGTGGCTGACACTGATGGTCCCTTCCTTCTCGCAGGGAGACATCCATGAGGATTTCTGCACTGTGTGTAGACGCAGTGGACAGTTGCTCATGTGCGACACTTGCTCTCGTGTTTATCACCTCGACTGCCTGGATCCACCTTTGAAAACCATTCCTAAAGGCATGTGGATCTGTCCAAAATGCCAAGATCAGGTAAATGAGAAGCTAAAAGAAAAAAAAGCCTTGTTTACACCGAGCAGTTTGGTCTGGTTCAATTCGGTTTCGGCAAAACCTAATCTGGCTGGTTTCCACTGTGGGGCGTTTAGCTGAGATGAAGGCTGAGAGTAAACAGTATGTTAAAGGTTTGTTGATGTGCTTTTTAAAACGTCTTCCACAAATGAACTAAAGCCTGGTTTACGCCTGGTCTTTTTGTGACCGGCTGCTATAGGGACAAAAAACAAACATTTCTGTAGATCTCAATACAGTTTTCTAATTCCCCAAATGTATGTGATTTAACAAAACACAAACTGTTGCACTTAATATAACTGCGTGTGATTGGGCAGTTTCACAACAGGATGATGCATGTTCTAATTTTTCATGTAAATAAACCAGAGCTGTGCTAAACCAAACCGAACCACACTGATATGCTTGATGGTAAAAGGGTTTAACTCCTACCTGTTTCTTTTTTAAGTATTTTAAAATACATTTGGGCATATTATTTACAAGAGTAAAGTAAAACCCAAAAGAGAGAAAAGAAGTGAATGTCGGACTGTTCAACCCTTTGTAAGCAGGAACACGATGCACTGTTGTTTTTATTTGTGCTTCTGTCTCATTCACCGTGTAACGATTGGCATCTCACGTTCATCACGTCATCGCTCGACTTTTTTAGCCTCACCACGCGATGGGGCTCGATGCCAATGAAACATGTCTAAGTCTTTGCAGCTTTGACAATAACAAGCTTCTTCACAGATCTTGAAAAAAGAAGAAGCCATTCCCTGGCCCGGCACGCTGGCTATCGTTCATTCCTACATCGCTTACAAAGAAGGTGAGTTCAATATTGTTGCTCTGGGTATGGATGGCAAAAGTAAATAATGAATATGGTGTTGTAGCGAAAGAAGAGGAGAAGCTGAAGTTGATGAAGTGGAGTTCTGAACTAAAACTGGAGCGAGAACAACTGGAGCAAAAAGTTAAGCAGCTCAGCAACTCCATAACGGTAAGAAATGCATTTAGAATACAAGTGCACCATCTATAAGGTGTCTGGGAGTACAGAATACAGACTTTAAAGTGCTTGAGGTTTGTTTGGTGCCGCTTTATTTGATGTAGATACAAGAAAGAGTGGTCCGTTGACAAAATAGAAGTCAATCTGTAATAGAGTACATGATATGTCTTTACTTAAAGCCACAGTGTGTAACATTTTACCCAGTAAGTAAGCAAGGCAAGGCAAGGCAATTTTATTTATACCGCGCATTTCATACACAAGGCAACTCAATGCGCCTAGCAGTAGTAGCAAAATACAAGCATTTATTTTATTGCAATTACATCTGCAGCTCGTTTTCATGGAGATGTTGACTAAAGGCAGCCAAATATGTGATTTAAATAAGGTCCTCATCCAAATCCATTGTTTTATTGATGAACATTAGCATTATCTGTGTCCAGCTGGTCATTAGGAGCATGTTTAGTATTGCTGGCAAAATGTTACACAGTGTGCCTTTAAAGATGCATCATGGAACTTTTATGTGATTTTTTCGTATTTGACCTTTTAGTGACCCAGCTGCCTGTACGGGGGGTCAGCATGGCGCCTTTACTTTCCAGCACAGTGGCCAGGACCAATACATTCACTCAGAATTCCAATGTGCACAAACTCAAGCTTTTTTCAACAATCCTTGACAAAAGCTTTGTGGCACTCACTCCAGTATTTGTGATTTGTAGCAGAATTGTAAATTGTTTAAATTGAGAAGGTTTTGAATTGATTCCACTTTGAGGCTCAATTATCCCCTTGCTGTCCCTTAGAAATGCATGGAGACCAAAAACAGCATCCTGGCCCGACAGAAGGACATGCAGCATTCCCTGGACAAAGTCAAACACTTGATTCGCCTCATACAAGCCTTTAACTTCAACCAGGCGCAGAAAGAGCCCAAAGCGGCAACCCCTAAAGTCCAGGACAGTCCCGCCGTCCCGACCTTAACTAAACCAGAGGCGAACTCTGTGGAAACGGTGTCCACAGATCAAACGTTAACAACAGTGAAGAGAAACATAACGCTACGTCCAATAGTGTGGTGTCAGGAGAGGCGAGGGAGGTGAAGGAGCTCACAGAGGCGACAGAGGGGACTGAGCAGGCGAACAGCGTCCCGTCAGCGGACAACGGTGGACAAGAGCAGAGCGGAGAGGTGAGTAACGCTGGGACCGCCACAGAAACACAGCCTACAGCAGACACAGGTGCGTCACCAGGGGGCGATGACACCCCCTCTGAACCCCCACCACCTGTCACCACTAACGGGACGTCCGAGCCTGCCTGCCCCGAACACAGCCCGACGGGGAACACCACCGACCCCGTCTCCTCTGAAAACAAAATGGCCGTCGCAGTCGTCATCTCCGCGGAAAGCGACCAAGAGGCTCCCAACAACAACAGCAAAACCTCAGCACCCTCCCAGCACTGTTTGCCAGCGCTCGTCAGCAGTTCGGACACTGACAAGTAACGCTCTCCGAGTCGCGGGATTTCAAACCTATATTTAAAACAATGAAGACATTTGCTTGCGCCGATCGGTGCCCTGAAGTTGCCAATCTGTATAAATGTTGTTCGTTTGCATCGTATTGTCAGACTGTGTCAATGGTAGATAATATAAACAGCCCAAGTCACCTGACTGTGGGGCGATGCAGGCTCCGCCCACTGAGTGTCGTCATGCCAACTAGTGATAGACGTCAAGCGGTGGGAGAAAAAATAACGTATCAACACCAAACCAGAGTGTGCCTGTCTAGTGGCCCCTGTGTTCTGTCAGGACAAGGAAACACAGTCTGTAAGCAGCATGCGACATGGGCGTATTACACTAAACTGGATCAGTGTAGGTGCCTACACTAGTGGACAGGTGCGGTACTGCACATGGGGAAGACCCAAAAGGAGTTTTTTATTTTATTTTATTTATTTTTTACCATCGCCATAAATAGCATATTGATCATTTCAAAGTTGTGTGTAATGAAGTGTCTTGAAATAACTGTGTACTAATAGATTTGTTCAATTTTTCGACAGCAAAATGATGATCATTTATAATTCCCCAACAAATGCAGTGTTGAAATTATGAAACAGAACATGCTAAAAGTATATAATCGGACAAGTAATTTTCTACCAAAGTCAAAAAAAAAGAAAGAAAAAAGAAACTTTGGCCACACTTTGTCCACTCCAGTTTTGTTAAATAATACAGACCCATGACATGCAACATCTGTGGGAGGGGCTTACCGGTCTAAAGCAGTGTTGTGATAAGAGTAAGCCCAATGAAATGAAACGCCTGTTCGCCCTCTCTCTAAACCAACCACTCAATATTAACCTCACTTCTCGAATGATAACAGGAACTAAACTGGCCAAATTCATTACCTAAATGTTGATTTTTATTCGTATCTACATTTGTGCTAAATTGGTGCTTGGATAAAGAAAATAATCAAACAGGCATTTGAACGCAACTGCATAAATGTACAGCTGATTATAAACACACACAAAAAAGGGACAGAACTTCAAAATGATCAAAGAAATGCTGATCTGTTGTAGTATGTGTACGATTGCAATTGGAAAGATGTGAGTCGAATCTGTGTCCGTTTTGTCACTTTTATCTCTTAAATCTTGTCATGGTTCGTGGGACGGGGGCAAACGGGCCGCGTAGCCGAGCAGATGTTGTCCGTTGGTGTCTAAAAGTGAAGTGTAGTGAGTTTTCATTTGTGAGTCCAGTGTGTCAGCTGTGAGCACTAAATGTGAAGTTGCAATATCGCAAAAGTTCAACAACAACAACAACAACAACAACAACACATACACCACAACTACAGCAACACAACACCATAATATCTGGGCTGTGTTTCTTTTTTTAATGGAAATACATATTCAGGTCTTCCTAGTCTTCAGAAACAAGTGCTTTTTTTCCGTTTCCAACAAAAAAGAAAAAAAAAAACCCTGCTGGACGAGAAGGATGTGGTGGTGTAAAACTTTGTTGTACATTTATATGTTTAAAAAAAAAAAAAAAAAAAAAAACCTGAACTGCCAAAATGATGTTGTATCCAAAATTCAGCAGGGATAAAGTCCGCTTACTGTAGTGAGAGATCAAAAATCATTGGCGTCTTGTAGATAACGGTTAGAGGTGTCTCCGGGGCCGACACGGGAGAGCTTATTTCAACAATAACATTTTTAAGGATCGCTGCGTCGTCCTTAAAATGGCCGAGATTTGCCGTACGAACTCTAGATACGCAAATCCCGAGACTTAAAGCACAAGCTTGCTGCATTACAAAGAAGTGCTGAGGAGCTTTTTGTACGTCAATATGGATCCGAGCAGAGTATGCATCTTCGTCGTGATGTGACTTATCCCCACATTGCCAATATTTTCTAGGAGGGAACCCACATTTCTTTCTAACTTAAGAAAAAGAAAGAAATTGGAGGCTTGTTTTCTGTATTATTTTTTCTTCTTCTTTAAATGGTTTTCTCCAAGGAGCATGTCTAGGTTGAGATGTATGACGCTGTAGTAAGTGGCTGTAAGTTCGGTGAGATGGTGATTATTGGCGACTTGTTCAGTTTGGGGCATTAACAAAACTCTGGTGTGTCCATTGCCGGTGCCTCGGATCGTGCTTTCAACTATATTTTTTGGCAATTTTAGACTGAAATGTTAGTTTGTTTTGAAGTGGAGGTGTCAATTTGTGGGTGGATAGCAGCAAGGCAGTGCAACAAAAACTTGCCCTTTCTAAAATTGGCTTTTCACTTTTGTCAAAGGCCTTCTTCTTTCAAGTGCAAATCTCCAAACCTTTACATTGGCCAGTTATATAGTTTTTTTTACACATTGCTGATGTATTTTACAGAACATTTTATGAATACTGTCCCGTGTGACTTCACAGACATTGATTAATGTGCCTTCGCTGGCCCAATATTAACTGCTATCCAATAACTGTTGTAGTAGACATTTAACTAGGTCCAAAACTTTGTCTTTGCCTGAACAATTCCCTACAAAAGCAAATATTTGCTGAAACGGCTTTTAAATCTGGCTAATAAGTCTTGCACCTTTCTTGCCCTGCCAGTTACCCATAAATACTGCAATACTCCGCTTCAAAAACAAATATGAAGCTATAAATAAAAAGCGTTCAAATTGTATTCACCTCCGGAAACGACACATGTACATTTAAAAAATATATAGAGCTAGAAAGATAATTGTGTGCCTATGTATTTGGATCCTATATCAAAACGGCGGTGAATGCATTTTGAACGAATTCTCCCATATCATCCTGTAAAACATATCGAAACTCTATTTCCCATTTCGAGGCCAGAGATGAAAATATATTAAACCTGCCCCCACTTAAACGTTATTTTATGGCGATTATTTTTGCAATGTTGTTCGTCCAATCTCAAACACTCAACAGTAGTTTCCAGTACATCCATATAGGACCTCCTCCCCCCCCCCCCCTCTGTACAGTAGGTACCTTGAGTGCCTTTATCTTCAAACTGCAGAAGCGTATTTGTCTTTTTTCGACTTGCACTGTGACTTGTTTAAAAAAAAAAAAAAAAAACCTTACTAATCGCACCGTCCCGTTCTGGTATGGTCCCCCCCCCCGCCGTCGCTTCCCTTCCAAAAAAATAAAAAATACGAGCACAAAATCCAAACCCCCTATCTTCTATATATCCCCCATTATAGTCTATACACACTCCTCAGGCTGCCAGTTAGTCGATGCAAGTTGCAACTAACATTTCATTGCATTTAGTTTCACCACATAGTGTTTGGTTGTTGTAAAGATATAGAAGTTTTAATGCCTTAAATGTGTTTCATTTTGGTTCTTTTTTTTTTAAAGTTTTTTTTTTACTTTTATACATAGGGAGGGGAAAAGCGGTTGTCGTAAATATACAGACAGTATGCTCCAAAGATGGCGTATATATGAGGGGGGAAAAAAATTACTGGGGAAGTTTGACAGCCAGTTTGTTTTGTGATGCACTTTTAGTTCGAAACAGTATTATTGTCATGAGATACATCAGCAGATTTACAAATAACCATAAGAGAGTGTTTAGAGACTACCGTAAAAAGGAGCTTTGAGGAGCGTGGTTATAAAATGGTGGCGTAGATAAGAGATGTTGTATGGAGAAGTTTAGGTACTGTAAAATGTCAAATTTGAAATTGAGTGAATGCCCCTGGACATGTTGGTTGCACGAAGGATCTCGTTTAAATCGTAAATCTAATTGTAAACTGTCAAAACTGTCAAAACTGACTTAGCTCTATATAAATCGACTGCTTATCGCTGCCATATTTACTAACCCGGCCTCACTGCATTTCATTTTTTACTGTGTAGTCCACAGTGTGACTGAGGTAAGGCGTCAGGACTTTTATTTTGAAATCCTCTCCCCCCCCCCTTAATAATGTGGACATTTAATCTTTTGGGTGAGTTTGCAAAATCAGGTCACGTGAGCCGGAGCCTGTGTGAATTATAAAAAAGAAGTGTAATACAAGAAAGAAAAAGAAAAAAAGAACAAACTCAACTACATCTCGTGGGCAGACTCAGTCCCGTGGAAAAAGCATGCCTTTTCTTATGCAAATTTTTATACAAGATTTGTCAAAAACATTTTTAAGATATGCATTTGTTTTTTTTTTTATGTGAAATGAAAGTCACCTTTTCTTTGGCATCCTAAAGCCAAACTTGTGCAGTTTTAGATCTTTGAAAACGTGCAGTAGCCATCTTTGTTTAGACGAGTGTTCCTCCTGACGTTATGCTTCATGGACAGGATTTGGAGAGAGTTTTGCCCCTTAAAGGGACAGTGTGGCATCTTGTAATCGCATCTGGTACTTTGGGATCACCTATTCCTTTATAGTAATTGTCAGCCTGTTTTTTTTTTTTTTTTTAGGTTTGGAGAACCAGAGAAGCAATGACACCAAATGTACAGTACATGGTTGCTACATGGGTCAAGCTAGAAACCAACTGGCCTTTTTTGTTTTATTTGAGGAAACTACAAAAGAAAATCTGAATAAAAATGCTCCCAAGCGTGCACCAATCTGCCATTTCACGGTTTGGGGAAATGTACTGTAGAAATTCATCTTACCAAAGGCCCATACAGTAGTACGGGGTAACCATCGCTCCTGACTCTAATAATTGAATAATGAATATCTGTGATGTTGCTCATGTCTGCCTCTCCAAACCTTCAAGTTATCCTGACAGTTATGAACTAAAGCGAATACTAACCCTTCAAGTATCGTCCAGATTTACAAAATGCCAGACTTTTTAAACATTTTTTTTTAATTTGGCAATTGCACCATGCTGAATGTGGCAGGTGGGGCTGGATCAAGTCTTACTGTATAAAATATTCCAGAAAAACACCGCTGTACGTCATTGTTATAGTAAATCTGTAGGTTTCTTAATAGTCTGGCTCTAAACGTGATCTATCCAAAGAACTCTGTGCTTTTTCTGTTTTTCAACGCCTTTTTTTTTCTTCTTCTCTTTTTTTTTAAATTGTCGGTGCATATCATTCTGAGAGTTTGTAAGCGCAAAACGGACCATTTTTCGGTGGCTTTGTGTTGAGTCTCATATGCATTCAAAGCGGTTCATCTTATGTTTCTTTTGTTGGAGAAATCCTGTCGTAATGTACTTTATTTTTGTTCAAAGTCATGATTGTGGCCTTCTAAGTATTGTTAAACCATGACACACGGCATCAAAATAGCAACATTTATTTATTTTATTCCCCCCCACCCCCACCCCCATAATCCTAAGCTTCTTACCTCATCCACAGCTGAAATCCATTTTTGGGGGTGTTTGAGTGCAAAAAAAATAAAAATAATAATAATTTAAAAAATACGTACAAGAAGAAGAAGAAATCTTTTTTATCTTCCATTTTTGGTGAGATGCATTGTAGCGATATGAATAAAAGAAAATACGTTCACCTGGTGTGCTGAATAATGTGTAAATTGGTACTTACACAATCTTAATATTTGTATAATTGTTTGTATTTTTTCATAATAATTTTGGAAAGGAATGTTGTTATTTTTTGACTTTTTTTGTTCAAAACGTGTCTTCTGTTGGCCTGACATTGTGACTGGTCTGGTTGGATTCTTACCTCTCTGTATTGAGCCTATTCTGTGATGATGAATTCTTTGTATGCAGTGTTTAGGAAATACTGTAGGGAACACGGGGAGGAGTTGATATTAGGAGCATTTGATCAATTTGTATTTATTTATTTTATCATTTTGTTAATAAATTGTGAAAAGCAAACCTGTTGACTTGTCTGATTTTAGTCGCCCACACTTACGGGAACACTTTGTAATAACTACACCTTATTTAGCCTTAATGATGAAGTTACATTTAATCCATCTTGAACAATTCTTTAATACAAGTCTAAATAATACTAACTACTAAAGTAATTAATGTTTAACTTTTAATCAATAGTTCTTTGCATGCTTGTTCAATATTTAATACTTAATAAAGTAAGAATTTAGAAACACGTTTGAAATGCAATATTAGCCATACATTAATGAATTTATGATTATTTAGTTTGTTGCTGTATAAATGATTATCGACTGCTATGCATTAATAAGTCAGGCATGCTGTTAACAGTTTCTTTATTTAAGTCTTTATTTGAGCTTTCTAGTTTTGACTGTTATGCTACAGTAATGTAGTGTAATCGAATGAAGTAATGTAATGTATGATGTTTCCCAAAATTAATCAAAATCAAGCCAAAACACCTTGGATAAATAACACACATTTCTTGTAGATTTTAAATTTATATTAAAATAGGGCTGTAGTGTGACACATTAACAACATGTAAAGTTGAGTACGAGTCAGATTTAAGTCCTAATTCATAATTTATAAAGGAGCCCTCATCATTTCATTTTATCCCATTTATTTATTCATTTGAGCAGCATAGTAGTACAAACTTATTTTACAGAAAAGGGGAAGGGAGGAATCGTATTTGTATAGCGCTTTTCATATGACACAAGTCACACCCAAAGCGCTTCACATATGAAAGGGAGGGGGTTCATTCACTCCATGCTGATGGTGGTAAGCTCCATTTGTAGCCACAGTTTCCCCTGGGTAGACTGAGGCTGCATCCGAACATTAATTGTAGCCTCTAAGTATAACACTAGCAACTTCCTTTCATGGGTCAACTGTTAGATCTCTATGCAGTTAGTGAACTAGAGCTTCAGCAGCATTTGCCCAATTCGACCGTCCTTACCCAGGGGAAGGGGAAGTGACATCACCAACAGCTGTTTTTCTTGAGTGCAAGCCAAACAAAGCGCATACCGCCCCCTACTGTATATTGTCCAACAACAAAATAGTGTGCAAATAAAGACATTTAAGGTGAAAAAAAGAGAATCATCCAAATGATCTTCACATTTCCCTTTATTTTATCTCAACAGCGGTTTCATAAAGCTACAGTATGCAAATTAGCCATGTGGCTTGAGTTTCTACTAAATGAAGCAAAAGCACAAACTGCTTTAGGCCATTTACTGAGGAGGCTCTTTAAACCATGTGACTGAGCTGTGGGGACGACAACATGTATTTTGTCAGTTTTATAAAGTTTGGCTTGTGCAGATCTTATTTTTTTTAATTATTTTATTATTAAATGTGCACCTGTCAATCAACAGTGGTTGCGCATGAATCACTCGAGGGTGGGGCGAGGGGGTGGGGAGATTGGCGCAGTGGCTTATGGGATGGCACATAGCTCCTAATCGCCAGTAAGTTAGCATCAGAGGTCCCTATGCTAAAGTGGCTATGATAGTTAGCATACAGGCCACTTTCCCTAACTCCTTCCTAACTGAAAGCCCAATTCGGACGCATCTTATCATGGCGGACGCTGACGCACATCCGGTTTGGCGTAAGACCTCTTACCAATTTCACGGTTTCGGATGGAGCATGACAGAAGCGAGGCTGCACCATAGCCTGTAAAAAGAATAGACAACGCCTCCTCACTCCTCCCCGTTTACCAGAATGACCACGTTCCATGGGGAAATCATGGCGGATTTACAGACTCCTCCTCCCCAGCTCTGACGAAGCATGTTCCTAATAAGGGCAAAAGGGCGGGATCTCACTGTAGACTCGGCCTTGCGTGACGTGTAGCTCGCGCAGCTCCAATGCCAACAGTCCGACCTCCGTTAAGTAGGAGATGAAAAAAAAATTTATTCGAAAACCAGCCTGGTTTCTATTTTTTGACTAACCAGCGTTATCTCAGGAGGAATATGTAGCCATATAAGTGTTGAAAAAATTGAAACCAGCATTAAAGTTGTTTTTAACGTGTCTAAAGTCCAATGCTTTTCAATGGGGCCTAGCGCCAAATGGAGTACTACAGCAATGGAGGAGCAATGGCGGCCTCCAGTGTGCGGTCACAAACAAGCCCGGCTTCCAATATGGCCGCCGTTGATTCAATGGTTTGTGCTCATTGGCGCAGCGAGCCAGAAAAATTCTACTTCCGCGTTAGTTCCGGGTCCATGGGCCAGAGAATTTTTTAACGGCTACTATATACTTGCATAATTTATATTATTCATTGTTATGGCATATTAGTGTCCTTAATCATTTCAGATAAAAAACACAAAGAAACGCGATGTTATTGCCATCCCATGATTCTCAGCGCGACGAGAAGAGCACCGCTCGACGCTCAGCGGCAGAGTCCGGCAGTCTAGATCGCTCAGCCTAGTCATTGATGCAATACAAGTATTCACTTTGGAACTGTTTCCAACGTTTAATTACAAAGTTAATTATCTCAATTGACCACATGTCATGTAAATGACAATTATAATACATCCATGGTCACAAAGCAGAGCAGCCAGCGCCCATGGGCTGCACACATCTGCGATAACGGTCCCTCCGACCACCACCAACCACTCACACATAGGCATTGGGTGAAGTGTCTTGCCCAAGGACACAAGCCATTTGCGCTCAAATGGAGAAGGTTCAAAGAACTTATGAAAAACTACTCAAGTCTCATGTATCTCAAACATGCATGTTTACAGTAAAATGCAAGAACTGAACCATGGCTAGACCAGGACTGAATTGGATCCAAAATGTTTAGATTCATTAGAGGAAGACAAACAAATAGGCAGATTCTGAAGATCTGCAAAACCATGGCGAAAGAACTACTTCTGCTTCATCACAGATTAAATCTTTTGTAAAAGTGCTATCTGCCTGCATTTTGTTAGCGTATACATTTATTCTATGGACGTAAAGGCGTTTATATAGTAATGTCCTACCCAGTCATGCCGTGCAGCAGAGTGGCGCAGCGGAAGCGTGCTGGGCCCATAACCCAGAGGTCGATGGATCGAAACCATCCTCTGCTACACTGACATTTTTCTCCTCTGCTGCTCCTTAACTAAACATGAATAATTTTTCTATTTCAAACCAAACCGAGAACAAATGAAACCTGGAAACTTAGCCTAAACATCGACTTGTAGCCTATAAGCGGCCGTCTTTGAAACAAGAAGCAAAAACACGCAATTCAGATTCTGATACATACGCACTATCATTTCAGTCAAGACAAGCGCAACTTATTTTGCAACATATTGTTCGTCGATATTGTTGTGACATATTTTAATTATCAGTAGAGGGCTGGGCAGTCTGTAGCGGCTGCAGTGTAGCCAGTGTAGCCTAAGCCAAGTCTAGACCAAAGCCTCTCATGATCTCGTCTCCTTTTTACTTGTAGCCTACAGAACACAAATCAAACTAAACATTGCAATACGAATAGTATGTTAACTTATGAGAATAAAGCCTTTGTTTATATGCCCAGCTCAGTAAAACTATGAATGCAATTTCCTTAAGTAAACAGTAGAGGGCAGTCACGCATAAGGTTTGAGTCCTCCATACGGTCCTCCATGATCATCTCATAGTGAAACATTTCTTTTGAAATGAAATCTTTGAACATGAACTTTGATCTGAGAGGTCTAGGCTTCTGCATTTTGTCATCATATCACTCCTACTGAGCTGTCAAAGGTGAATAAAACATAATAGACCAATGAAGGCCAAGTCGGTTCCTGCTTTGCGTGTGGTCAATCACCCTGTTTATCATGTGAACAGCCTATTGTACTGCTGCTACAAGGCTATTAGCCCATAATAAAACGATCAGCTTAAGTACATAAAACAACAAAACTATTATAGGTTATGCCAAACACACTAGACTAACATTTAACATATAACATTTCTTTAAAAAAATATATATAGAGAAATCCATGAACAACACTTTTTTGTCTTTATACTGTATGAGGTTCAAACATACATTGATGAACGTAAAACAATTGTCTTTTCAAATGTAAAAGGATGGGAGCAGTTTGTAACATGTGACCGTGGTCACTATGGAAACCACTGTATCCGTGAACGTCTGTCTGTTCCTCTGTGATGAGCTTTGAAGAGATGTGTGAGGAAACCAGTCCGCAGCAAATTAGTTTTACTTAATCACGTCACACAATGTGGTTCCCCCGACTGTTTCATGACCTATTTCACTTTTTTTGTTGTTCTGCAAATTCTCTATCCACATAAAATTCTTTCTTTTTACAGAGGGTGTGCACTTAGCTATATTATTTTTATTCTAAACAGAACCCTCAGCATTGTGTTGCCATGCTATCGTCATGTCGTGACATCATCTGCTTACCATCTGTATTGTAATAATGGTTACAGCTTACAGTAAATAGATGGCATGCATATTCTAATTTAGAATGTCATAATAAAGTCAGGGCAGGTGCCAATACAACTCTATGGAAGAAAGAAATAAAGAAAGATAATACAGTTTTTGAAAGAAACTCCAATCCATATTCATCTTTTGGATAGGCCCAGGAATTGCAAAGAAATTAACTATAAACCAAGCCAAAAACATCATTATTTTCACAGTTACTTTAGTTAAAACCATGGAATTTATAGTAGCTGCCCAACACTTCGATTTGAAACTAAAGTTTGTTTAGAATGTTGTGATGGTGGCATAGTAGTGCGTCGGTTAGCGCTCATGCTTCAGCAGGTCTGGGTTTGATTCCCACCTGGACAGGGCCTTTCTGTGTGGAGTTTGCATGTTCTCCCCGTGTCTGTGTAGGTTTCCTCTGGGTATTCCGGTTTCCCCCACCACTAAAAACATGTACATTAGGTGAATCCAGGTGATACTGACCATCAGCCTGGCTCCACATCTGGAGATGAGTCCCCACACGCAGAACTGCCGTCGCCCACTGCTCTTACGGGTCACCCCAGCTGTGTCGAAGGATGGGTCAAATGCAGAGGACAACTTTTGTTGTATAGTTGTTGTATAATAACAAATAAAGCACTGTTACCTGAACGCAACCTATTATTATCTGTGTATTGTACATTTATTTACAGTCAAATAATATGCATACTTGAAGAATCAACAGTTTGTTGTCCCCATTTTGCCTTCAGTGTCCTTGCCGTACATCTGCATGAATTACTGGGATTAGTTTCAGTCAATGAACCTGCAGACCAAAAACTATTTTTCTTTCATTTAGAACTTTTTAGGTGCATTATGCAACTTTTTATGCGGAAAAATAATTGATATTTGTGTCTATTTGACCTTGTAGTGATCCAGTGGCTGTATGAGTGGTCAGCATGGCACCTTTACTTTTGATCATAGTGGTCTCTACAACGCTCCAGGATCAGTTGCTTTGCAGGCTTTATGGTGAGAGGCTCTGTCAGCAGTGAAAACCTTCTTAACAACTGATCCTGGTGTGTCCTCGAGACCGCTATGATTGAAAGTAAAGGCGCCATTTTAAATGCTCATACAGCCGCTGGGTCACAACAAGGTCAAATACGCACAAATATCAACTTTGTTTCCCACATGAAAAGTTGCATAATGCACCTTTAACACCTTTAGCCCAAATGACACAAAACTAACCCAGTCTTGCAGTGGTTAGGAATCCCACTAAACGTGTCTTCATGGGATTTGCGCACCCATATTTGTTATTGCGCATCACAGGTGAACGGTCTTTACCCAAAGTCACTCACGGATACAAACAGTAACCACGGGCCCCTCTCTCAGACCTCTCGCGGCACGCAGTGACCATGAAAACCACCATGACCGCCAGTGACCCCTGCCACCCTGTGCATTCACATGTCCAACTGCTTCCCTCAGACAGAAGAAGCAAGGTCTAGCAAAGATAAAAAATGGTCACAAGTAACATCATAAATACGTATATATGTACAGTATGAGTTCATTGTGTTTTAATCCTTGAATGCCTTTTAAACCGTGTCACAGATTTTCTTATCTTGATTTGCAATAGAACGACAATTTCCTCCTGTCTCAATTACGAGGCTATACGGTAATACATTCACGATTGACCTATAAAACCCATAAAACCACAGTAAAAAGCAGAGAGATGACCACCCTGCCACCGCGCATCTCAAACACTCCATGTGCCATCAGCATGAAGCTCATTACAATTTATAATGCTTTTCTTTTTAGGTTCAAAGTCAAACAAAAGCTCGTGTCGGTGGCTCTCTTCAGATCTTTTGTGCAGTGTTTGCTCTGATCTTGTTTGTCACACTCCGAGGTATAGGCTGGTGTCGTACAGGCAGGAATCAGACCTCCCTTTAGTTCAAAGACATCACACATTTCTATTAAGACACAGGTGCAGAATAAAGAGCCGCCTTGGTGTTCTGTTATGGACCTCCACATTGCGTCATCGTTAAATTCAACGTATTTATCAAAAGAGAAAACAAAAAAAAGTTATACAAAAAATATAGACGGACAGACGACAGACTGACTGAAGACCTAACTAAGCTCAAAACGTTAACATGTCAGTGATATTAATCGAAGTCCTAAAAGATTTTTCAAAATAAAGTAGCTGTAGTAGTAAATGAGAATCAAATGTTTGTGTCTGGCTACCTCAAAGCAGAGCAAGCAACATCGTCATGGAGAAAGCTGGTGATGTCCCGCCCCAGCAACGTATTAGAGTCAGATCTAAAGTCTAAAGTGAGCCCGCTTACAGAAAAGGTAAATATTTTATTTCAAGTATTTCTCCATCCATCCATCCATCCATTTTCTTCCACTTTATCCGGGGCCGGGTCGCGGGGCAGCAGTCTCAGCGGAGATGCCCAGACTTCCCGATCCACGCACACCTCCTCCAGCTGTTCTGGGGGACCCCGAGGCGACACCAGGCCAGCTCGGAGACATAGTCCCACCAGCGTGTCCTGGGCCTTCCACGAGGCCTCCTCCCAAGTATTTCTCATACACATAAAAAAAAAAACCTCGCCGGTGATGAGAATGCATGCTTATATATATTGGGCGAAATGTCATTTAGTATGGCTTCAAAATAAAATTATAAAAAAATAAAAAAATAATGAAAAATAAATAATAAAATGTGTATGCATATTGCAGTAAAAGAACATTCAATCACAAAGTTTCTTAGCATGTATGTTGGGAAACGGTTAAGTCTGTAACCCAGACCTATTGTTATACGGTGCTGTACATACTTACATTCTAGCAGCATGAAGCAGTCTTATACTATGTTGTCCTACTGTATTTCCTTGTCCCATGTTGGTCTTTAACGGCAACGACATGTGTGTGTAAAAGAACAAAACAAACCCATACTTTGTCAGGCCATAGGCTACACACTTGCAGTCGCCCACGGCCTCAATCTCTTTCCAAGTTACTCGTTTTTTCCCCTCAAAACCCTGCATGTTGTTTTTAATTGGATTCCATTGTGGACACCTTCAGCTGTTCATAGGTCAAACTCGTGTGCTTTTATAATAGAAAGTCCAGCTATAGCAGCTTTAACTAGACTCTTGATTTGACATGATACGGTGACCATTACAGTTCTGTCGAAATGGCTGTGAATCATACAGAGAAAATCAATCACTGCTACCGCTACGGAGGAAAAGGAGTATTCAAAAATAATTACAGCCTTTGAAAAGGTGTTGGCCTCCCTTAAATTAAACTGACACCAGACGCGACTGGACATCAAACAGATGTCGCTGATTCGTTGCATCGCATTTGCACCTGTCACATTTTGATCTATGAGTTTTGCACACAAAAAAAGGGCAAAACGTGCAAGAAGAGACTTTAATAAATCAAAGTTGTTGTGAATTTAAAAGCCCTTTTCGTTGTGTGAGTTATATATCAGGAATACATTACTGACGATTCACTCAGACAAACCCTGCTTTATTCGTTTAGGAAGATTTAGGGGTAATATATGTCCCTCTAAACCACAGTTTGCTGGTTCAACACATGCTACTGTTATCATACATGATTTCCTAAAACACGGTAAAACCCTTGTTATTATCATTGTTATTTAGATCAGAGACTCTTAACATTTGCAGCTTCAGAACCAAACTATCAACCAATGTAGCGTAGCTAAGCTGCGACCCAAATAAAATACACATTTTAAGCAGTCCCTCGTTCAAAACCTGGAGCTTCAGGGACTTGGCCCGCAGTCAATCTCAAAACCAAAACCATTTCTTATCGATTGAATCACAGATGCAAGGTGTGGTTGACTCTCTCAAATCTCAAATATAACTTCTCGCTCTCTAATTTAGTTGTTCGCTTGTTGATTGGGAAGAAATGGTGCTGTTTCTCGAGACTTCTGCATGATTTTAATTGTTATTTTTCATGTCTATGTTATTGTTGTAGTTGTAGGAAATCAATGACCAGAGAGGAAGCTTCGGATTACATCAGAAACCAGGTTTTTTTGAGACAATACAGTCTTCACAAGCATCCACACAGGCATTCTACAATCATATACTGTTGAAAGAGTCCACAGATCGTTTTATAAGGTTTGTTCAATGAGACATGAGTAAATCGTGAAAGAGTCCAATTCCACAGTATTCAATGGGCCGCCATGTTGGACGGACTGTGCGTTTCTCTCAATGGTGAAGCTGCCGGTCAGAACTCGCGGGGAAATCACCACGTCTTTGGGGCGTTTTGCTGGCAGAAGGAGAGACTGAATGAAGGATTACTGAAACATACGCAAAGGAAATAAAACAACACTCCAGGTATGTTTTTGAGAAGGATCTACGCTAACAAAGTAACATGGCCCAGGAAGTTGAATTATCATACAGACCCTTTAAACTTTCTATTATAATACGAGCATGTCCTTCTTGTAAAACTCACTTGTTCAAGCCTTTAAAGACACTTGGGTTTTTACAGTGATTGTTAAAATGATTGCCCTAAAGAACTTCTTCACTCCGATACAGAATGAGTGATGATCCTTAGGTGAGTGCTTATTGTAATAGATTCGGGGCAGTGTCAGGGCAGATCCGAATGTCTTATTATAACTGTGGGAGAGTTGAAGTGTGGAGGACTCAGCTGGTCGGATTTAACAAGCTCAGATGTGAACGGGACATCAGGTGGGATTTTGTTAAGAGACCCTTCTCGTTCCTCTGTGTCACGCTCCTGTCGCCCGCTTCAGACCAGGGGCTAAAAACGTCCTGGTGTCGCTTGTTCTCATCTCGCACCGTAGACTTTACTGCACACAGGAAACTTCAGATTGGACAAAACTACACTGCACTGACAGGAAATTGTGTGTCAAAGACAGAACACACGAGAATCCATCTTGTGCTGCTCCCATGGATCTGTTTGAATTCAGAACCGGTTGTGGTTGGGCCAATCACGTTCCGGTATATTGCAAAGAGTGGGTGGGTGACGACAACTACACACTAAAAAATGCTGGGTTAAAAGTAACCCAACTTTTAACCCAATGTTGGGTCAAAGTTGGTCCGACCCAGCGTTGGGTTATTTTGACCCAACTGTTGGGTTATTATTTTTTAACCCAACAGTTGGGTTAATATTTTTAACCCACCGTTGGGTTGTTTATTCTTAATATTACCCAATGATGATCACCCCAGTGCTGTTTTAGAAACTTTATTTCTTACAAAAGCAGAACATAATTGTTTAACACAACATCATCAGCAGCAAATAATTAATTTGGTTTTTAACAAGCCTAAGGAAAGTCCCCCATTGTCCATATTGTACTTGCTGTATTTTGGTGAAGTGGTCCTTTTTCAGAGTCAGAGACAGGGCTGTGGACAGTTCAGTCACAGCAGGGACAGGGCTGGGGACACTGCAGCGGGAGACAAAGCAGGAGACCGGGCTGGGGACAGGGCGGAGGACAGTTCAGTCACAGCAGGGACAGGGCTGAGGACACTGCAGCAGAAGACAGAGCAGGAGACGGGGCTGGGAAAAGTTCAGCCTGAAGCAGGAGACAGGGCTGGGGACCCTGCAGCGGGAGACAGAGCAGGAGACAGGGCTGGGGACACTGCAGCAGGAGACAGAGCAGGAGACAGGGCTGGGGACAGGGCGGACGACAGTTCAGTCACAGCAGGGACAGGGCTGAGGACACTGCAGTCTACAGCAGCAGAGACCACTGTGGAAATAAAGAGAGACATTGTCACAGATGAAATCCAATACCTGGTAACCATTACTCCACCAGGGACACCAACCTTCCCATAAGACAGTGACAGTATAATGTAAGACCTTACCTTGGTGAAGTGACAGAGGCATCGTCTCAGAGGCAGGCGGACACTTCCACTGAGCTGAAGATTCCACTGGAAGAGAAACATTACATTTGTGTTTGGTCTAAGACTATAAAGGGTCATGTTATATTTTGTAAAAAATATACTGCACTTACTGGGACTGGTGTCCAGTGATGCAGATGATGATCTTCAGACAGACAGTGGAAGAGCTCAGGAGAGTTTGTTTCTGTAGGACACACATTAACACAAGTTTGTATTTTAGCAAATGAATTAAATAGAGAATAAAACATTTCTGATAATTATAAAACTGCTGCTTACCTGTAAAGCTTTAGTGGCATTTATCAGCTCTGGAGGTCCCACATGGAGAGGGTAAAGCTGATCTGAAACACACAGGACAGAGGCTTTAAATATCCTAACTGAAAACTGTTAACACTTTTCTCTGTTTCTCCCATATCTGAGCCTCTCCTTCTCTCCTCTGCTGCTGCTGCATCTCCTCATCCCTTTAACCATATTAAATTACTAAAGTCATTATGTAAGAAACAACAGCAGAGATAAGACACTGACAAGTGTTTAAGAAAGAGTTCGCGTTAGCATTAGCGTTAGCATTAGCTAACGGTTGTCGCGCGCATTATATTAAATAGGATATCATAACCGATTATTTTAACTACCTTTAGCCCTCATTATTTCAGTCAATACTTGTCCTATCAACACGAAATAAAAACTGGGACAGAGAGTGAAGTGTCCTCTGTCAGGATTATTTAACTACACACCTCTGTGTTGAATCGTTTTTTAGCTACAGCTCGTCCAAAAGACGTGACTTTAACCCTTTCTCTTCTATGACAGAGCTAACAAGGTGTTAGGGAAACACAAAGCCAAAACCAAATTGATTAATTATTTGTGCCTAATCAGTTTCATTTGGATAAATACTGACTCTTTATGACAGAGTAATCAAATAAAAACATGTATAAATACCTTTATGAGCAGTTTCAATCGGAGGAGGTGGAGGAGCAGTAATGGCCGCTGCTGACAGTTGAGCTCAGTGGTTTTGACCCAACTTGCTGGGTAGGAAAAAAACAACCCAACTCTATGAAAAATAACCCAACAAAATGACCCAACAGCCATAACCCAGCAGTTGGGTTGTTAAAATAACCCAGCATTTTTTAGTGTGTACTGTAGCAGTTTTATGGAAACTGACAATGTGACGACGACAACAGAAGTATTGTGTAAAAAGGTCAATAATCCAAATAAATCCAAATAAAGTTTGTAATTCTGTTTTCTGATCTTAGCACAAAGTACTTCAGAGAGAGAGAGGAAGAGATGAGCAAATGTATTTACTGCAGTGTTTCCTAACCAGGGGTACAGAGACTCAAGATGCAAGCACTTTGCAGCAGGTACTTGAAGGTGAAACTGAACAGTATTTCAAAATTCTTTCATTTATAATTTGCAGTAAAAGGTTTGTATTTCATTATTTTTTAACACAATACACAACTCAATACCAATACATCTGAGTTTAGCATCTCAACAATGTGCCCATGCTTAACACAGGATATTAAGGCCTCTACACGGAGCTTCGCTTATACTGCCTCGCCATGCCATGTTCATAAAAATGGAGTCAATAAGGTCACCTGCTCTTGACATTTCCTCTGCAAAACGTTTCAGCATCAACAACTTGAACAACGGAAAGTAAACGCATCGACATACGGCCGCAGGAACAAGGACTAAAGTCTATTATTGGATTCCTGTCTTAACCTTGGCCCTGTGCATGTAAGAGACAGTTATTTCCTGAAGACCGGACCATGGATCTGAACCTGGACTTTGAGGAGGGGGGTCACACTCGCCCTCCCCCCTCCTCCTCCCTCCCTCCCCTTCTGTGGATGTGGTCAGAGTCTGTGATAAATGTGCTGTCAAACTGGTTTATTCCACATGAGAGACAGTGAGACCAATGCATGATAACAGAGCCATAGTTCTCGACATATTGTAAAGCCTGCAAACTAAACTGGACTTGACATTGTGGGAATTAGAACCGTAATAACAATAGAATGGAAAAAACTGTGAGCTTTAAACTATTTTTGTGCGATTTTTTTGTCCCTATTTATTTATTAAAGTTAACACTTTGTGATTTTAGTTGGCTTTACTTCTATTTGTCATAATTACAATGTAAACATGATTTCATCTGGGCTCTCCAGCCTGTGGCTCTTTTCTACATAAGGATTTTCTCTTTGATATTGAACACAATCTGCAAACTTACTGTAGGCAGTGTTGGTAGTAACTGAATACATGTATTCAGAATACGTATTTAGAATACTCATCTTGGTCAACTGTATTCAGGTACAGTTTCTCTTTCATTTGAGGGTATTTAGAATCAGTTACTTGATATCAAAAGAATACATCACAGTACTGAATCATTAAATTTCAGTTTCATAATTGTAACATTAATGAGAGAAGAAAGAAAAGATCAGCTCTCTCCTCCTGGGCTGTGGGCATTTGCAAAGTGCTTTAATTGCATTTCTAATTGGTGGTAAATAAGTTTGTAACAAGTGTAGCCTAAACATCTTCTTAATCTTTATTCCGCTTTTATGCATTAATATTATGCAAATTAATGTGAACGTATTCTAAGTATTTAGAATACAATACTCTGATTAGACAAAGTAACGGAATATGTTACAAAATACATTTTAAAGGCGGTATTATATTCTGTAACTAAATACAATTTCAAAGTATTCTCCCCAACACTGTGTATAGGTAAATAGCTAAACCCATTTGAGACCTACAAATGTATTCTTCTGAGACACTAAGAGCCCCCACAGCTGCAGCACAGAGGAGGGTCACAAGAGGAGCTACAGGAAACAAAAAAGGACAACGAGAGATGGTGAAAGACTGGAGGGAGCTGCAGGAGGAAGAGGAAGGAGGAGGTGGAGCTGACCAGTGCAGGACACCACGCTCTGAAACAGGGACAAACCCAGGAGGCGGTGCACCATTTCAGAGGAGACAGAGGGCAGCCAGCCAGGTTTCTTCCGAGTGCTACAGTTTCCCCGACCTCCAAGCACATGCGGGTCAGGTTGACACACAGTGGCAGCGCGGCTCAGCCGCAGCAGCTCAGGACTAACACCTGAACACTATTTCATTGTACAGTTGTACAATGACAATAAAGCACTTACTTACTTAGAAACGTATCACTGTAAGAAGACACTACTTTCATTTACTTTTTTGTGTTGACGTATCATCTTGGCTACTAACTTACGCCAGGTTTCTACGTAGTACGCATCTACCCAGCCCTGTCTGGCTGCTGCAACACCTCAATAGTTCCTCTAATTTCTCAAAGCAAAACTAGCTCGCTGCCATTTTTATTTTTATAAAAGTAGTTCTACCGAGGAAATGTCCATGGGTTTTGGCTGTGTCATTTCAGTGTAAAATATATAGGGTTAATTTATCTTGCTTGCTCACGAAGATCATTATTTCAAAAGACAAAACCTCAAATCCAAGGCAATCAGATTGGCTCTTTCTGTAACAGAGCGAGAGGGCATCATCATCACAGGAGCGCATTGGCTCATTAGACTAATAAAATGCATGGGAATGTCCGCACTCTATGTCCACGAGTTTTGGCTGTTTTTTTACAAGCACTTTTGGGCAGGTTTTTGGCCGCTAATACCTGGCGATCCTGCCCATGGGCTACATATCAATTAATTAAGCATTCACGTAAATATACAGACCTACTTTTATGGTATCAAAAAGTAAAGCATCAACCTTCTTGCAAAATCACTGCAGTGCTCACTTCAGCACTAACAAACATAACAAGTAAAAATGTTACCTACTGAGACAATTTTCTTCTCCCCTCAAACAATCTACTCTGGTAAATCCATTTAACTAAAGTAAAGAGCTTCCAGGAAACGGACCCATGTGTTTTGTTACCGGCTCACAGGAACACTCCTAATTGAAGTAGTACTAATTACATTCTTGTTAACAGTCTGTCTCCCGTAAACTGAAGCTAGAGCACAATTACAGGCTCGAGACACATACAAACCTTGGAGACTGTGTTACTCCTTTGGAAACGCTTCACAACTCCAGCATAATTTATAACTCTATCATAACAAGCCCAGTGTTTCTGATGGTGAAAGGGGGAGTCTGGCCATGTCCTTGGTCGACAGGAGGTGAAGCTATATTTCACTCTGCTTTTGCTGCGGAACAGGACAAGACACAGAACAAACAAAGTAAATCATAGTCTTTATTTGTTATAAGATGTGAAGTGAGTTTTACCGCCAGCCAAGTGGCCAATTCACGAAGAAAAATATGAGTTTAAATGTTCATGTTCTGTGAGGTACAAGGAAAGTCCCGTAGACCGTATGGAAGTTCTACCTGTTATGTGTCCCATCCTGTTTCCAAGGCTCAATAATAAAACTTCACAGAAAACGGCAAGCCGGCAAACATAATTGTGTCAACCATCAATTCACAATAATCCGTTTGGCGAAGGACGTAATTGACTTGTTTTCCCTTAGTTCGTCAATCGTTTGTCGAGTAAAGTCCATGTCTGAATGCACAAACAGGAAATCCCCTCGGCTTCCTGTCTCAGATCAGATTGAGGAAAGCAATTTAGCTCGGGCGCAAGGCGTGTCCTGTAATGTGTGTCGGTGAAAGAAAAACGCCCATACTGTCAGTACAAGCCCGAGTTCCCGTGAAGTGATAAGGAAACCGCAGTGTCCACCTTTACCTTGTAATACCTGTGCTGAGGAGAAGAGAAACACAGACCAGCTCTGGTGTAGATGGAGTTGTCGGATCGAATTGCTCCAAAAAGTGGTAATTTTTATCATTATTCTTCAGACGAGACACGGACAGTTTTATGAATGTGTAGACGTTGGCACTGACACAGAGAAGTTAAGGTGGCAGATGGTATGAAAGCTTTCCCAAGTCAACAGAGATACAAAGTCACATCTGCATGTACTGGGTTCTCCCTCACCTTCTCTGTAACTGAACCCCATAGCTCCTCCTCTCGATGGGGAGGAGCAGCGCGTCTACTCCGAGCTCCCCCGAATCTCATTTGTAATCAGATTCTTGTCTTTCCGTCACGTCTTTCAGCGCATGACCATAGATGAAACTATTTGAACTTATTTGCCTCTACCTGTTCTTTTCTTATTATTTGGTAGATTTAATTTAATTTAAAGGGGCATTATGGAACTTGACATTAGTGCGATCCAGCGGCTGTATGGGTTGTTAGCATGGTGCCTCTACTTTCCATCAACCGGCCTCAATGACGCTCCAGGATCATTTGTTCTTTCGGGTTTCTGGTAGGTTTTCACTGCGGATTAGTGCATTTTTCCCCAATACCAATACATTAATGATGCTTGGAATTATGATACCAATGCCTGAAGTACCTGAACGATTTTTGATACTAAAATGTTTGTCGTCTAGAACCAGAAAACAGAACAATAATGTTTCTTTGAAATGTTTATAATGTATTTGAGCTGAATCAACCAAGTAGATTGTAGAACCAAGATTGGTTCGGTACCTGCAGTAGGACCTAAACTTTTTTTTTTCTATACCACACTGGTATCATTTAACGGTACCCAGCACTACTGCTGAACTATCTCCATGGTTATGTATATTTCATCCAGAAAACCTCATAAACATTTGGTCCTGGAACGTCATAAAGGCCACCGTGATGGAACTAAAGGTGCCATGTTCAACACTCACTAAAAGGTCAAATATGCACTAACATCTTTTTTTTTTTTTTACATGAAAAGTTGAAGTAATTTATATATATATATATACTGTATATACTGTATATATATATATATATATATAAAGGAGACGAGCAGTTTTAATAAGACTAAAAGCAGTAGCTGAAATGACGAGCGCTTCTTGGTACAGGCAATTTGAGTGCTGAAATGACCATTTGAAGAAGCGATGATTTTGTTTAGACGTGGATGAGCCCTTCCAGGGGAAGTAGGGGAACTTCTCATGACATCAGCAGGTGGAACAGTGTTGTATCCGCTCTTGAGAAGGGCACTGTTATTTTTGTGAGGATACAATATATGTTTGATAACATGGTTAAAAACTTGAAAAGGTAGATTTAGCAAATGGTCCCATGTATGATTAACACAAACGTTCTCATCTCTCCACTTGTTATTTATGGTCCTCTCATCCGCTGACCGGAAATCTGCCGTTACGTAAAATAATGACAGGAGCTCATCACGTTGCATCTAGGCCGCTCTTCTGACTTCATTACTCCCTAGAATGAATGTTGTGTTATTGTGAAGAAAACTGCTGCGGTGAAAAAGACGATGTGCCAATCTCAGTTGCTAAGAAACTGCTGAGGTGTGGTGATAATTATACGAGTGAGAGAGTAACATAGTGAATATTTCATCTGAGGGAGAGAGACCGAGGAGATTTATGTCTCAGAAAAGTAAATAATCAGGTGAATGAGAAGTACAATGGCCCATAGTATTGCTGTGTCATAGAGGTAAGAATTGAGCCAATGTGGCGGTTCCGACCCCGACACTTTGAAGCCTATGTTGAATACAATGATCAATTTATTGAACGGTCCAACATTTTTAAGTCAAACCCAAGTGTACGTGATAACTTGACACCAATGGTAAATCTCAGCGGCGACAAAAAGCAAACCTTGGCCACATTATACATTCATGTCTCCTGTCCTTATTTCCAAGATGAGTATGGATTTCTGAAGTCTGCGCACCTGCTCCAGCCTCTCTTTATTCAGTTTCTTGTCTGAATACTGAGTAGTTTTGTTGTGATGGGGTGGAGGAGCTCAGTGACCCCGCAGATGTAGCTCCAGAGGATGGGAAATAACACGACTGACATTTGGCTGTATAGCTTTATGGCCCATTACCAATATATCTGCAAATGCCACAGACCACAAGCCGGGGCACAGCTGGGGGATTTGGGAGAAGGGTTTTGATTGTGAAACTGAGATTCAGAGGTAGCAATAGCATTGTGGATTAAAATAACCTAAATTATATTCAAGGGGGGGTATTATGTAAAATCGACTTTTTCAAGCTTTATATCATGTTATTATGTCATTCCCTCATTAAACACACGCCTGGAGTGTTGCCTTGGCTCATTCACATATTTTTGAGTAATCAGTAAAAACTTAGACGGCAGCCATTTTAGGTGTAGCTATGCCTCAGTCCTCCTAGGAACGCCACCACCTCCTGGAGACGCCTCTGGACCTTTCATCACCAGCCAAGCCACCAACCACTGCTCCTCAGCTCAGCAGAGGCCCCTCCCCGCACAGTGTTGTTGTTTAAATGCCACAGCAGTGTGCTGAAGGGGGCGTGTCGGAAAGCTTCTTAAAGAGACAGAGGCCTATTTCAAGACGTTCAGTACAGCCATTTTGAGAGAGCAATTTATTCAAGGCAGTTATTTAATTTACTGCATATACAGAGCAACAGAAGGTTACGTCATCATTGTAGTATGCTATAGACTGGTGCTATGTGATTGAAAAAAGCATAATACCCCCTCTTTAAATAATAATAATAATAATAATAATAATAATAATAATAATCAACTTTTGAGCTTTTGATTATTCATGTTATATCATCATCAAAACATACCTGAGTTGCACACGGTATAATTTTTTTATCTACGATATAGATCACACCACCAATCGTTTTGAATGTTGATCTGAAATGAATCAACTTTGTGTTTTCTAACCTCTGTTCTGTTTTTTACAGTTTAAAAACGTTTTCACGAGCGTAAGGCAGATATTTAAGTGTTCAAACATACCTAAAGTGTGTAAAGAACAATCTTTACTATCGATAGTAAGAGTACGAGGACATCTGAGCATGCGCAGATTGAATTTTCCAGCAGATCAAGTAGTCCAGCAGATTGGGCTGTCACAACCAGTTTTTCTTTCATTTCAGCACAGTTTCTCTTGTCACAGATGCACCAAAGGAAGGAATGCACCCTCTGCTGGCGTTTTGTATAACTACATTTAGTAACATCTTACATTGAAACTAATGGGAGATGTGTGACTGCATTATGATTGTGAAGTAACAGGAGTTTTGGCCAAGGGCAGTCTCATTATGCTTTAAAGATGGGTATGCTTTTACCAAGAGCCTAACAAAGAATAAATGATGTATTATCGACAACTTAAAAATCATAACTTTCTGCAAGCGTTGTACCCTCTGGACATGTTTGCGCCAAAAGACCAAACAACTATAAAGCTCTTTCTGTCTTTCTCTCAGTCTGAAAATGCCTTTATGGTCTGTGCCCCGTGGTTAAATAAAAAGTCCACTCTGCTATTTTCCCAGTTTCAAAAAGTAAGTGAAACCGTAGCATTTCACATGGATTTCAATTCCTATATTTGAACAGAAATGCTGATCAGTCAAATCTAGCTGTTAAATAATTTGTTGATACCTACAGTACAGCTCATGTTTAAGATTGCGTTTAAAATTCAATACGTCTTTTCCTTTGGTTATTCCCTCATGCGAGTCAGTCACCGTGGCAAATCTCTCCGCCCCGTGGCAAAGACACAATGAAAGCAAATTGAACCACAGAGACGAGGCTGCGGAACAGACGAGCTTTTAAAACATTTCTGCGGTTTTCATTTGCGCCAAAACTGCCCTCTCTCGATAATGGTTTTGGTCACTCCCGAGTCTGTGTTTCTTAATCCTGCGTTGCGTGATTTTCGGACAGCTCCGGTGGGACAGAGGGACAAGCAGCCTCCATTATCAAACTGTAGCCTCAGACTCCGGGGAGAGAGGCTTCGGCCCGTGGAAATACAGAGGGGAAATTAACTGAACACCACCAGTATGGAGGAAAACGTAAAGGCAGACCGTTTTCATGTATTTTAATCTGAAATAAAAAGAAATAAGTAGACATATGAGTCAAGGGCTTATGTGTATTTAACAAACTTCCAGCTGTTTGGGGTTTGGGTGTTGTGTTTGACAGACACAAATGAGCCTCGTGTCCCTTTAGCCCCGGGCTCTGCTCCGTGAAGCAGAGGATTAATTTTGGAGCGGCGTTTTAAATTGAAAATCACTGCCCTGACAATTACTCACAGCAAACTTCTCATCAGGACTGAGACCGAGTTGCTCTGATGTAAATTGACTTAAGACGGGTCTGATTTTTGATGGCTTTGCCTTGAACTCGATCAGAGGCAATTGGGCTAGTGAGTTCAGAAACTAGAAATGGTTTGTAACATTGTAACGTCTGTAATATGTTACAATTGACTTTGGTCTTCTTTATTGATTTGCATTAAGTAAGTGAGTGCTTAATTTGTAACGAAATTGTATTCAGATGTTAGTCCTGAGCCAACCTGAGCAGCATGTTTTTGGAGGTAGGGGAAACCGGCACGTCCGGAGAAAACCTGGCTCGCTGCCTGCAGTCTCCTCTGATCCTCTGAAACGGTGCGCCGCCTCCTGGTTTCGTCCCTGTCTTCCTCCTGCGCAGCTCCCTCCGCTCCACGACAGTCTTTCACCATCTTCTCCTTTGTCCCTTCCTTGTTTCCTGTTGCGCCTCCTGTGACGCCTCCACTGGGCTGCAGGTGTGGGGGGGGGGGGGGCTCGTGGTGCCTCTTCAGTGCTTCAGAAGAAGAAATGTGTAGGTCTCAAATGTCTTTAGCTCATAAGCTAGCTGTTTGTTTACTTTTAAATAGCTGTTTCTTTATGGCCGTTATGAACTCTCTGTTGTAAAAAATATATAAAATAATCTACTAAACCCCACAAAAACACGGCAAAGACGTACAAAAGCATGCAGCAAACCAGCGTGGAACACAGAGAGAGGAGTTGCTTTTTGTTTACGTGTCCTACCTTTATCTTAAATTAACTGATTGACATGTCTTCCATAATTGTGTCTTATAGATCTGCTTTTGAGCACATCATCATTCATATTTCATGTTTATAATTTAAATCAGTGTGTGTGGATAAAAAATACACTTTATTAGTAAGGACTGCTCTTTTAGGCATAATGCTGCTTGGAGTGCCCTCCACTGGCAGCAGGGGGAATCACGTGCATTAAAATCAAGATACAAGCCACCATTTTTAGCTAACAACATGCTAACTGGGGGCCAGTGGTCTAAGTCATATTTTATGGTTTAGGGGGAAAACACTTTCATAAAGATGACACAGACAGAATCTTCAATTCATTGGTTGAGGACATAGCCTATGGTTCCTCAAGTTGCAGCAATGTCTGGAGAGTAGAATGAACAAAAATCACAATGTGGCCCAGACATAACTTTGATGACAATGAAAATATGAGGCAAGGCTAATTTAATTCCTCTCAACAATATTATTTCTTTAAAAAAAAAAAAATTGAGCCTATAAAATACTTTCTTTTGCTTCCTAGGTGACATTACTAAACCTGTACTAGGGGGGAAATAGAACACACTTTACCACTGAAACCCTATTTATTTTTGGCATTGTTATCTCCCTTTGCAATGAGCATGTTTAGCTTTAAAAAAGAAAAAACACTTAAACACTGTGTGGACCCCTCTTGAGAATCCAGCTGGGCATGTAACTTGCCTCTACCTTAATTATAATCTGCATCGCTCTCTCTCCACGAGGATAGCACGGCTGGAGGTGCGTGGGAGGAAATAACTTTGCATGTTGTAGATGCGGCTGCTCCCATTAGCGCTTGGTGGAGGTCGAGGAAGGTTGTACTATTACGTCATTCCGCTTTAGGTCAAAATATATGAATGTAAAAACACTAAGAAAGCTCAACTAAACGTCATATCTTTATATCAAGGACGCACCTTTATGACTGCAAATGCACAAGAGAGGTTGTTAGAAGGAACAACATGCTATAACAAATGCTCCCAGTATTATTCAACGTAAAGGACATTATTTCCATCCAAGATTTCTGCACTATTTGAGATTCTTTATGGCCAGGATACCTCATTTCAAGCAGCGTCATATGCAAATTACTCCACTCAACATGCAGGCAAGAATAAAGGTTCAAAGAATGAAGAAGATAATCATCTCTCTTACAGTTTTGAATTCTGAAATATCTTCTTTTTTTTGTCATTTAAGTCATAAGCTACACTCAACATATTCATTCTCTCAACTTCAAACATTCAATGCAAAACCCTCTTGAAATGAACTAGAAGAGTGGAATTATTTTATGAACATCATGGCTAAATGCGGTGTATTGATCTTTTGCCATTTGCCGTTAAAGCAATCATATAAGCTTAAAGAGGGGGTATCATGCTTTTTTCAATCACACAGCACCAGTCTATAGCATACTACAATGATGACGTAACCTTCTGTTGGTCTGTATATGCAGTAAATTAAAATAACTGCCTTGAATAAAATTGCTCTCTCAAAATGGCTGTACTGAACGTCTTGAAATAGGCCTCTGTCTCTTTAAGAAGCTTTCCGACACGCCCCCTTCAGCACACTGCTGTGGCATCTAAACAACAACACTGTGTGGGGAGGGGGCTCTGCTGAGCTGAGGAGCAGTGGTTGGTGGCTTGGCTGGTGACGAAAGGTCCAGAGGCGTCTCCAGGAGGTGGGGGCGTTCCTAGGAGGACTGAGGCATAGCTACACCTAAAATGGCTGCCGTCTAAGTTTTTACTGATTACTCAAAAATATGTGAATGAGCCAAGGCAACACTCCAGGCATGTGTTTAATGAGGAATGACATAATAACATGATATAAAGCTTGAAAAAGTCGATTTTACATAATACCCCCCTTTAAGATTATTCAATTTATGAGCCTGCGTTTCAATTTAAAAACCTAATTTCAGCCATTTCAGTGCTCAGATAGTTACTTATTTACCTCTCCCATGCTGTCAGTCCTCCCACACTTTAATACTGTATCTATTTATTGCCTTGTCTAAACAGTTTGTAACCATGCGCTGCACTTCAACACAGCCCCATGTCTCCACTCCGCAGCTTTACAGTATGTAAGAATCTCCTCTCTCCGATAAACTACCTTATAAACTCTAATAACATCTCTCAAACACAAAGTTTACCAAAGGCCTTCCTGATCTCCAAACACGCAGCCGCAGACGGACGACGGTTAAGCATGGTGTCATTAAAATTTCTGGTTTAGCACACAGCTGCTCGGACACGTCGAATAACATTTCTCCGCTCCCTACCCTCCGCTAAAAGAAATTCACTCGGCTGCACTTAACTTCGTGACTCGGAGCTCGCCGATAGAAATGAATGGAAATTGACCTTTGAGTTTGCGGACATTGATCCGGAGCGGGGCGACCGGGCTGTCTGCGGACCGTATTGTGGAAATGAAGCCCGTGGTTAACTTTGAAAATGGCATTTATCTGACATTATGGACGATCCAGCGTGTCGCCCCGGTCCCTGTGGGGTCATTGTTACGGCACCCAGCTCCACGGAAACAGACGGAGACACAATGTCGAACACAGGCAATCAATCGAGGTTATTTTCACAGTAAATGTAGCTTTTCGAAAAAGAAAAAAAAAACCTGTGATTTTCTTGTCAGGGATAATCATAGCTATTTGATCCATTCTTATGACACGGTGTTTATAAATTGAGCACTGCAGTGTTTATCAAGCTATGTGATTTACATATTTTGTGCAGCTACAGCCAATATTCAGTTTACTTCATTTTTTTCTTCATAATAAACATTTTGATAACGGTATTTTAAAGCTTAAGAATTCACAGGTGGATCCCTTAAACAAACACATAGCATATCACAGTTTAGTTTATTTATCAAACACACAGTAACATGCAGTGAAGTTTTCCTTTGTGCCGTCCAGCTGCCATAACATAGTTTAAGACAAGACTCAATATATACTACGGGGGGAGTGGAAGCTAGGAGGCAGGTTGCATTCATAACAGTAAGAAAACACTCCAATGGACTTGTGACTTGGACTTGAGAAATGACTAGCTAAAGCTGATACAAACTGCCTTGGTTATTATGTAGTGACTATGTAGTGACTGTCATCTTGTAAATCAAACAGCTAAATTGGGTGGGCATGATTGTCGCAAAAACCTGCCAAGTGAATGTTTTTCGGATAGATAGTGAAATTTTGGCGGCTGTCCATAAAAATGTCAGTCCTTTTGCATTGTTTTAACAAGATACAATTAACCACACAGATGACTGAGAGTTAACACCGCTTTGTGTAAATGTCAACAATTTGTTCTTCTTACTGCAGACTTTGTCTTATTATTATACAATATATCTTTTTATCTGAAGTCTGTTACTTTTCACGTGGTGTCTCCTGTCCCACCCCCTTCGGGGAGTGCCTGTCTAGAGCGAACGGAGGAACCCCGCCTACATGGATCGGTCAAGGAGAATATGCTCCAACATGGACTAGATGTTCTGTGATCTGGGCCGGGCTGCTGAGGGACTCCTTCGGCCCTAGCTCTCTATAGCTTGTCCGTCCATGGGAGTCCATGGATCCATTGATCTCTCCTACTGTGGTTCTCCCAAGGTTTCTCTTTTCTCCCCCTGTTTTTGAGTTTTTCCTCACCGTGCTGGAGAGTCTAAGGAAGGGGGACACCCATGCCGCTACTCATCACCTGCTGCTGACATTTAATTGGACATTATTTTTGTGTTTGCTTGGATACTTCACTTGCCTGGACTTTACATTGTCTTATTTAATGTTTAGTGCAGCCCTGTGAGGCAACTTCTGTTGTGATTGTTAGGGAAATAACGTGCTCGAGAGGATTGGTGAAGAATAGGCAACAGTCAGGATGTCTTATGCAGGAGAAGTTTATTTGCCATCGTTACGGGACCCGGAGACATGAACTCAAGACATTGCACTTGTCCATTCAAGTCTGTCTATGCTTCCACAGAAGAGGGGTAAATACCGTCTAAGAGCGTCATACTGACACGCAAGCAAACATTCAGTGGCTGAGAGTGGGTGCCTGAGCACCACAATCAGGGCTATGACAGAGATAGTACGACTGTACAGCTTGACCCACGGGCAGTACGACTTTAGAGCTTGACCCAGTATGATAAATAGCAATTTAATATTAAATTAAGTTATCTTCTAACAGTGATATTGGGCTATACAAAACCATTGATTGATTGATTGATTGAATAATATTAACTTTCTGGATGCATTCAAACTGACTTAAGGTATTCATATGTTGCAGGGCCGTCGACAGACTTGATGTGGCCCGGGGCAAGAAGCTTTGACGCGTCGACTTGGACTTGGGCACTGAGAAATGAACATGCCATTGACTTTGAAAAAAAAAAAGTGACTTACTACAAAGCCACCCCTTTGTACTACCGCCAATTTGTTCCGGCCTAATGTCCACAAGTGTTTGGTAATGGTCTAATAAGATTTGGTAATTTATCTTGTATGTCATGGAAACCACAGGCCTCCTCCCGGTCCTTCCTGGTTGACATACCAGCAAATTATCTCGAGTTTTTGATCCTCCCCTTTGTCCAAAGGGCAATTACATAGGCTAGATTAAATAGCTTTGACTTTGCTGGGAGGTAGTTGACAAAGGTTAACCCTGCTTCTTTATTTAAATGTGAGGCGCTGGGCATTGGCAGGTATTACCATATTAATAATGTGCTGTTCTACATATAAATGGGCTATGTGGACGACTCAATTTTCGGCCCAGTTTAAAGATCGGCCTCAGAGCAGCTAATCTGCACCAGTGAGGATACAAATCAGGAGACAGTGGCGGTAAATGCAGTTAATTTCATCAAAACTTTGATAAACTCCCGGTATACCATTTTTATATCCCTGCCAAGTGTGTCATATGTTTACCGTAATAGTTAGTTTATGTTTTGTCTATATGGATTTATCCAGCAACAAGAAGTCAGTGAAGATCCAAGTTTATTTAAACATTCCTATTCATCTTCACTTCAATACAGCATGAAACTACTCAACACTTTTTCAACATGATTCCGTGCAATTTCCTTTTGCATAAATGAAAAGTAACAAAATATTGAAATGAACTTGAATTAATACGATCATTTTGGACTCTCCCCATGTGGCCACAGAGCATTTACTGTTCTATCATCACTATTAGGACATGCAACCAAATATTCAATGTTTTAATCAACAATCACAGATGGGCAGTCAAGGAACAAATGATTAGTTTTAAAGTACTGCGGGGTAATTAAATGCCCCCAGAGTGTGGTGGCTTTGGAGAGAACATAAACAGGAGGATATTTCTTTTGTTTAAAATTATTTTCTGTAAAGCTCAGAGTGGCGGCTGTTGTAATTTTGGACTCAACAAAAGTAGAATAAATTCAAAAGGATTAAAGCTTGATTTATAATGTAAAGGACCAAAGACACCAATGGTGCATTCAGAGGTTGGATTTGTGACTTCCACAGATTCTCTAACAAAACTTATTAAAAGCAAAATGGCGCTGCCCTGCGTTAGAAGTAAATAAAAGAACTCGATTACAATATTTCATTACATTTTGTGTGTACTTAACCCTTTAGTTTACCGCCTCTGCTCGCCTGCTTTCTGTTATCCACGTCCTGTGCGGCGGTTTACCCTCTGTAGTTATAAAAAGCTGAGCTAGAAACAATATTCATTACAATATTAAAGGCCCAATAGATGTTTTTTTTTTTTTTCTCATAGCAGGGTACATTCATTTTGCACCTTAAAAGAATGTTGTAAAAGTAGTAATCTGTGGGGAAAAAACTTTTGCTTGGAATTATGAATTCACGATGCTGTGTAAAATGGTAAATGGACTCAACTTATATAGCGCTTTTCTACATTTATCAGGCCCAAAGTGCTTTACAGTAAGGAACCAGTCACCCATTCACTCTCTCATTCATACACCAATGTACGCAGACACTGGAGGGTGAAGTGTCTTGCCCAAGGACACAACGGCAGTGTGCATTTGCTCCATCTGCTCCACTTTTGTCAACCCTATATTTTCTGGACTATAAGTCGCTCCGGAGTATAAGACACACCAGCCAAAATATGCCTAATGAAGAAAAAAAACCCCAGCAGGCTGAATAGGTATGCTAATGTAACACATTGATGGTTAGCTACATAAAGCATAAACAACGAACTAAAGAGGCGTCTGGTATGTTAACGTCACATAAACAGCTCAGATAACTAGAGCATAAAGAACATACCAAACTCTCGATCTCACTCCAAATCACTAAATCCATTGAAATCTTTATCCTCGGTGTCACTTCTGAACAATCGCCTTGGCAACTCCCTGGGCACGGGTGCGTAACTGCGCCGTTGACAAGCCTCTCCCGGCAGCACGTTTTTCAAGCTCTCATTTGCGAACCCGTTCCTCTAGCTGTGGACCATCTAGCTTTTAGCCCGTGATTAGCTTTTTTTGTTTCTTCATTGCGGTAAGAGTAACCTCCGCTCTCTCGCTCACTCCAAACTGCAGTGCCCTCTAGCGGCATGTGAAATTACATATTTGAATTCGCTCCGGAGTATAAGACGCACCCCCCTATGAAAAAAAGTGTGATTTAAGTTATAATCCGGAAAATATGGTAGTCAATATTCGACAAAAAGGGGTAGGCTATACCTTTTTGGTCATCATTTGACACCAAAGGACGGTCACAAATTATTATTATAATTTTTTTGTCAAACTACCTTTTTAGTCAAAATCTGACAAAATAGGGAAAAATGACGTAGGCTACAGCGCTTTCAATGCAATCACACTGTCATGGTACAAGGTTTTATGTTTTATTTTAGGTCTCACTGTTAGCAAACTTTCTAACTTGACAAGTGGAACACAGTAACTTGGTTAAAACAACATTCCTAACTCCGGCTTCCATCCTACGAAGACAATTGGAACGTAGCACAATTCTAGCCACAAGGGGCCAGTACCAGTACCGACACACGCCTGATTCCCCTTGGAAAGAGAGCGCAACCCCAGGATTTTAAATATACCTTACATAACTTAAAATATTATTACTTCGAAGAGTCTGTATTATATTTTCAGCTACTCCCGCCCCCCACTGAATCGCTCCCAAGTGTGATTTATTTACATGTCGTGCCGCAGTGGCTGCTCTGACGCGCTTTTCATGCCCCACTACATGAAAGCTGAAGCATGACATACATTTTACATGAGCCGAGCCTAATCTGGAGCGGGCTGATTAGGTGCTAAAAGGAGAGTAATTCACCACAAAATGTAAGCGGCTCGATAAAAATGTTCTGCAAATGCCAATGATGACGCATAATGCCTCAATAACTGTCGCAATCACCGCCGATCCCTCGCCCTTTCGGGCTTCCTTCCTGTTCCTGGAAAGAGCAGGCGTGACTTCTTGCCAACGGCAAGAAGTGGAAAAATTACCCCAAATGTGTACTTAAGATGCTGTACCCATTATTTCTCCCTTTGTGGGAGGGAGAAAGTTGAAGGCCCTGTAACGGAATTTTGTTTCTATTTGTTTGTCTAATATACAGGGAATGAATTTATTCCTTCAGAATAATGTAAAAGCAAACAGACAGATGTGGACTGTAGATCCCATTCTAATTTTGTCAATTGTAAAGTAGCAGTTAATTATTGTTAGCATTACATTGACAGTAAAGCTCCTCTTTGGACCCTGAAGGTTGAGAAAATTGCTTATAAACTCATCCCGTGGAGAATTGGGACGTTAGAAAAACGTATAGGAAATAGGAAAGTTAGCAATGAGTTTGGGCCGCAACTTTAGCTCTCGTAACCGCTCTGTACTTTCTGATTCTGATTGGGCAGAGACAAAAAAAACATACTATCGCTAATCGCAATGAAAAGAAGGCACGGTTAATTGATTGTAGCATTTTTAATAATTGCTGTTTATGAAGATAATCAAAAAACACAGCCCCAGAGCCACATACCTAGCCTATCAACAAAGTGCAGCTACGTCAGTCCAGCTACTGCAACATGACTCAGCCACAGTTCTTCTTCTACTCCAAAGACTAAACGATGGCATGCCTCTGTTATTGCTGTCTGCTGTCAGGGTTTTAGCCGCTCGGGGTGCTAGCGGTGGCTTGTAGCTGCTACAATGCTAAATGCTACGTAGCTGCAGCCCACATCTATGGGCCTCTTGTGGAAAAATACGGGGAGTTTAGCTTTTACATCTGTCAGCATGTTTTCCAAGAGTTTTGAGAGTGATATGTCATGCAGCGTATTACAGGCATCTCCAACCTGTAGCTTGGGAGCTAGAATCCCTCCTAGCCCTCTCCCAGTAGCTCTACAGTATGTCAGTTTTAGCTTGATCTTGGTGTAGAATGTATTTTTTCCTCATTGTGCACTGGATTATTAAATTATGAACACTATGCAGATATTTAGTGTAATATATTCTAGCAAAAATGGTAAACTTATTTCACCGTAAGAACATTATAACTAACTATCATGATAATATCGTTAATCGCAATTATTTTGTTTTCCTGAATGTATTTAAATTGCCTCTGCTGATTCATTCTCTGTTGTATATATATAAATTATGTTTTATGTTTGAAAGCACATTCATCACAAGTTGCAAAAAGGCCGGTCCTCCATGTGTTCACTGTAGGTTCAGTCTGACACCTGTCATTCAGAGCAAGGCGCCTTTTCTTTTCCGGTTTATTATAGCACACTCTTGTCCTGGAAATAACCAGACGAAGATGGATGATTTTTTAGCATTTTCAAAGAAGCGCGAGGAGAAAGTCTCAGCAGGGAGCCAGCTTACATTGTGTTATCTGACATGGCACTCAGACACACACTTTAGCGCTGGCGTCACAGAGAGCGAAGATGGGATGTGGTTATTGTGTGGGTTAGTGGAAACAGACTATTTTCAATGTACGTAAAGGGAAAATCAAGTATAGGTTTGTTGTATAGGTATGTATTTATTACCTGAACAACACCTTGGATATAATGACAGTTCTGACATTTGGGACACACACACACACACTGACAGACATCCATTTCCTCTCACATTAATTCACTACGGGGCAGTTTTAGAGCACTCTTCTCCCATGAATGCATGTGCTTGGATTGCGCGAGGCTTGAGTATTCCAACATCCCTTGGTTGTAAGTGACTGAATTGTGACAGTAGCTCTTTGTGTCATTTGAAATAGACTGTCCCGGCTTAGGCTCTGGCTGCTACTGCTGCTCTGTCTCTGTCAGCATGCATTGTCCTGGGGCAGGTTTGACATTTAGCTGGTCGTTGCCCCGCTGCTACCTCCTCTCTCAGCGCAGGAGAGGCCATCCTGACACCGGGCTGGAGAGGAGTGCCGTGCTAGCGCCACTGTATGTCACTCACAGCCTTTGACATTTGGGTTGCCCTGTTTGTCGGGCTCATTTATCACCACAGCACCTTGATGAATGCCCATCGGCCTCCGGAGCATCCGCAGCGCCTCATTCGAAAAAGTGAGGATCAATATTGAAATGTCAACCTGTGCTTTGTTGGAGATTGGAGATCGCAATAACCACAAATACTATGACCATGGCTGTTATTATGTTTCCTGAAGCCTTTATAGCGCGAGTACATGTCTGGTGACTAGTTTAACCTAGTTGGTTAAAGCGTTTGTTCATGAATCCTGATTTGCTTCTGTCAGTCTAGGGGCAGCTGTGGCTAAAGCGAGAATGAAGTGAATGAATAATGGCAGAATAGCAGACTATTAAAGTGCAACACAAATGTAAGCCATTATTAGATTTAGTTGTATTTAGTTGTAGGGCAGCAAAAGCTATATATATATACAGTATAAAAGCGTACTTAAAAAACAACAACAGCGATTGCTCGTATAGATTAGGGCAGTGGCTCACAACCTTTTTCCTTGAAGCCCCTCTGCACGTGCTGTAGTTGGGCCGCGTCCCAAACATGGAAATAATTGCCAATAGTATTTCTTTCTTTCTTTCTTTCTTTCTTTCTTTCTTTCTTTCTTTCTTTCTTTCTTTCTTTCTTTCTTTCTTTCGAAGAAGCTTTATTTGTATAGCACCTTTCACATATCATTTCACAAAGAACAAAATGATAAACTGAAACTGGAATGTTTATTCATGAGGATGAAGATGAGATCTCACTGTAAGAACTCTTTTGGATAGTCTTGTGTATTTATATATCAGTGATGCCAATGGAGCATTTTAATCACAGGTTCATAATTAAGCAACGGGAAGAATAACAAAGGAAGATACTGCTGGTGTCCTGGGATTTGGAGGAAAGCATCTCAGTGTATCCCAGTGTTTTATGTGTAACATCAATTAATCTGTTTTGCATGACTTATCATGCTACTGTTTTGTTTTTGCAGACTAAAGGGAAATGTGTCCTCTGCATTGGATTCATCCCTGTGAGGACCTTGAGCTATGATCTTTTTCAAGTTTTGTACTATTACTACCAGAACTATTGCTACTAGTTGAGATGACTTCATTCACTGAACTTTTGAATGAAAAAAATTACAGCATGTCTCATGAAAAAACATGACCAAATAGAGTACTTTACTTTGTAGTGACGTTGAGCACAGTTCTCTGTGCTGTGTAGATAATATTAGCTCTGAATCACAGTCGGAATAATTACAGATAATTAACTAAGTCCAAATTCACTCAAGTACTCATCAGTGTGATTAGGTTTTAATCAAAACTCGGAGGAGGAAAGGTGCACATACTTGGCGGGCAGACTATTTTTGAAGGGCTTTCTTAGTTTGGGAATGACTAGAAACAAATATACAAAAATATCTTCATCTTAAGTAAAAAATAAATAAAAAAAAACATCTATAGACCCTCTGTAGGAGCATAGAAAGAGTCTTGAAAAATACGCTGTTTTGAGCTTTTGTTATTTTGTTAAATCCTCGTCCGAAATATGCTAGGAGTGTTGTTTTATCAATCCTAGTCAGCCCGTCACTAAACACCAGCTCACACTCCACCTTCAGCAAACTTGTTCTGATCCTGTTCATAGACAAGTTACATATCTTTTGTATAAGCATTTTCTAGACACAAACAAACATACAATGTTTGGATATACAAAAAGTATCAAGGCTAATTCGTCTAAAGTAGTTGCAAAAGCCTGAAGAAAATATTATATAGAGCCTTTAAATTATTATTTTTTGTTGTTGTTGTCAAAGTTATTGCTGAAATAGTTGTAGTAAATTTCTTTGGGCCTATGGCATATCAAAACACAAACACAATTTAAAAAAAAACAATTAATTATTCTAGACAAAGAGCCGCTCAATTACCACACTTTATCAGCTTAAAGGTCCTATATCATGCAAAATCGACTTTTTTGAGTTTTTAGCCATGTTGTTATGCTATTTCCTTATCAAAAACACCCCCAGAGCGGTTTTTGGCTTCATTCACGCAGTTCTAAGTAATCCTCCTGAATCCTGCTCTCTGAGCAGCTGCTCCACCCTCTCCTGGTAAACGACTGAGCTGTTCAGTTGTGTCGTCACAGCGGAACGGAAGTGCTCTACGTCTGTAATGTAATGCCTTACGGCCTGATTTTTATTATAAAACTTTTTTTTTTTTTTTTTTTTTGAAAAAAAAACAACAACAAAAAACAAAACAAAAACAGCAACTCTCCGACGCGTCTGTGCTGTCCCACGACGCTAATCAAGCGCACCCACGGCTGGAGGAGCCATGGAACCGAGCATAAGTGTTGTTTTGAAGACTGAGCTCTTTCTAACCTACTCTGGACACCGCCTGTTCTTTTTTCTTACCGATAATGCCACGGATGCGTGTTTGGCTACGAGAGGAACAGGACTACCTTCCTAAAGAAGAGTGCACTCGCCAGAAGTTGGAATTTCTTTCCGGGATTAAGCTAGCTACTATATCAACCAACCTGATGGATGCTTGGTAAACCTTGGCCAGAATCAAAGTGGATTAACTTTTATAACCAACACGAGGGCCATAACGTAAACACCCGACGATGGGGAGGCCATGCTGAGCAGTGAGTCAATCAAAACGCGTGTTAGCGTGTGTGTTAGCGTGTGTGTTAGCGTGTGTGTTAGCCATTTATGAAACTGTGTTGCACATGTCAACTCCTTATAACTGCATTATGTGAAGTAACTTCACTTTTTGCAGCAATATTTATATTTATAATACTGCAAATGTGGAATGAGCGGAGAGAGGGGCGGAGTTAACTGAATCGAAGCGTCTTGTCTTCCGGGTAGGGAAAATACCCCCAAAAATACTTATATTTCTCTCAAAAATGAGTACTTCATAGTGATAGAGGTACAATATATCATATATATGCCTATACTTTACTTTGGAATGGCTAAAATAGCATGATACAGATCCTTTAAAGAAATGTCAGAACTTTAGATGTGAGGCATGGTACAGATTGGACATACAGTTGCTATTCTTCCATAAGGTACATATGGGACTGTATAGGAACTGCTCGTCCATGATACTTGGTTACTGCTGTAGTGCCCTGGGAGTCCATATGACAGGAAACAATGGGAGATGTGTGCGCCTCTGTCTGTGTGATAGACAGACCGGCAGCTTGAGGTGGGTCTCCAGCAAGAAAAAGAGAAAAGGGGAGAAAAAGCAGAGAGAGAGACAACTTTTGTTTCTCAGCCCGACAGAGGAAACGCCGTGGGGTGGATTTGAATCAGACTCAAGCCGCGCTATCACTGGAGTCAGCGGCTCTTTATTACATTCGGTGCATATTAAAGCAGGATTAGAAACACAAAGTGCACCCCGGTTTTAAATCCTCTGCAACAGGTGCAGAGCTCAGATACGGCAACACTACAGACGCTTCAGTGAGTGTTTCCCTCTGCACTGAAGGTGATAAAAACATCTGTGTAATGTTTTCATTTTGCTACACATCAGACAAAACACATCCCACACACAAAAGCCAGGTTTAAGTTAATAAGGCTTCATTTAAATTGGCCTATTATGTAATACAACTTTTTAAAGCTTTAGACCATGTTATGTTGTTACCTCATTTAAAAATGAAAACTACCTGGGGTGGTGTTTTGTTTGATTCGCTGTTTCAGTAATCCTGCATTTTGTAGTATGTCTCCTTCTTCCATCCATCTTCTTTCCATTCGTTGCCAGGTCATTTAGCACCGTTCCCTTATGAATGGCCCCACAACGCTCCTTCTGGCAGACCTCGCTCGTCGACTCTCATCATAATGGGCTTCTGAACCGCACTTTGTCACCTATAGTACTGACAAGAATTTCAACATTCCCCTCAAAGGAAAGTTCATTTTGAAGATGTTTTTCTGTAAAATGTTTAAGTATGGGAAATTTACAGGATAAACTAATACGGGAAGACGGCGGAAAGAGGGGCAAAATACGGTAGTCTCCTGGCCAAAGCGGGACACTTGACAGCTATGGTTACAATATACTAAAGGAGGACAAAACAAATGTCGTTCCATTACAGGTATAGTGCCTTTAAGATAGAGGTTTGAGGTTTCCTTCTTCCACTCTCAAGGCGAGTGGCTTGCCTGATCTTGCATACAGTATGTACTGTCCATTTCCAAGGAGTTCCACTGAGTTTAAAACTCAGGCCCCTTGCTTTGATCATGTACATGGTCAATTTGCTCTCCAATGTAATCAAGGATGAGATGGACTTAATTACTCCTCTTCATTTGACCCATCCTTCAGTGCCGCCGGGCAAACTGTCAAGAGCAGTGGGCGACTGCATTGCAAACTCAGAACTACTTAACCCGGAGGTATTTTGAGGCATAAAATCATTACACAAACAAAAAGGTGTCAAAGTGATTTCCAAAAGCCTGAATGAATTATACAACTCCTTTAATGTTTTAAATGATAACTTTTGCTTAAGTCACGCTGGCAATACATTTAAACCATAACTCATCTACAATATTTATCATAATCTTGTTTCCTTTTTAGCTCTTCCCTTCAGGAGTTGCCACAGCAAATGGCACCTAATGTGAAGTGAATGCTTATTCATTTGCATAGTTCCAGGTCTGATGCCCTTCCTGGCACAAAGAGCACAATGACTTGTGACCCCAGAGGCTGGATTATAAATACATTTTGCTTCATTAGGAATTAGTTCGACTTTTTTTGGGCGATGTAATTACTTTCACACAACCCAAGATTGTGATCAATCAATCAATCAATCAATCAATCAATCAATCAATCAATCAATCAATCAATCAATCAATCAATAATCAATCAATCAGTCTTTATTAATATAGCGCTTTTCATACATTTCATGTAACACAAAGTGCTTTACAGATTTAAAAACATTCTCTCACACCCACCTCCTCCCTCAAAACACATTGTCATATTCACACTCTCCGCACCCACCTTCCCAGAGACACACCACACAAGCACAACACACACACTCAAGGTAAAACAATGGACGCAATGGACATAAGGCTGAGCTAAGGCTGGGTACAGATAAACCAGGTAAGAAACACCACCCAAGGAGCCGTCTGCATCGGGAGCGGCACCTCGGCTGCAGCCACAAGGCACCAGCACAGGACGCCCGGAGAAGGCGCGGTAGAAACACCACACCTCCATCCAGACACCCACAGGACAGCACCCCAGCAGCCACAGCCAATCCCCGCTCCCGAGGCAGAGAGCTCCTCCAGAGGAAACTGGGAGAGCATAAAAATTATTAAAATAAATAAAAAGTAAAATCGAATAATAGGATCACTAAAATAAGACTGAGAGGTAAAATACATAAATACAAAATAAATATTAATAACAATTAAACTTCAATTAACTTAATTATAAGGTACTGAGATAAATAAATAGGCCTAGCAAGAATAAATGTCAGTTAAAAGCTAAACTAAAAGGTGAGTCTTGAGCCTGCTCTTAAAAACATGAACGTTCTCTGCGGTCCTGAGCTCCTCCGGCAGGAACGCCAGAGGTGAGGGCCGTAATACTGGAAAGATGCCTCAACGTGAGTCTTTCTGTTGACTTTAGGCATAATTAGGAGACCCCTGCCGGAGGAGCAAAGGGCCGTGAAGGTTCATAAGGTAACTAAAACCGGTGTAATGTGGCTCCATTGGCCTGGTGTCATCAGGAGACATGGTGATGTGCAACTGTGTATCATGATTGCGCAGCTGCCTGTGCCTGCACCACATCACCTCTAACATTCAGGTGCAGTAAATGCTTCTTTAAATGCAGTCTTTAATCCACTTTTCCAGATCATTTCTGACATTGTACGACTGTATTGAGCCGGAGCATGCCCCGTGGCACAGAGGCACATTCAGGCCACCATCTGGAGCGCCTGCCCTGCTGCGCTCTGTCAGAGGTGTCCCGAAATGGCAGCATCGATAATGGAGAAACAGCTTGTGGGAGACTGAGACGGCTTATTTACATCCACAGTCCCTGATGGAGAAAGATGGCTGCTCTGGATAATAGGAATCTATGCTGGTAACAACACAGTGAGGCCAATGCCTGAATGTTGAGATGTAATGTTTTCGTCTCGTATGATAACAGGACAACACGTTTGTGAGGGCTTGGCATTTGCAGCTTTGTTCAGCTCAGCTGTGAAGATTACCCAGAAAGTGGAAGTAGTATAGACACTTGTGTCATTGGGCAAGACATTTTCCTGTGTACACTGAATGTGTGCAGAAGCCTTAAGTGATCGGTTTCTTGATTTGATTGACCAAGAGTAAAATAAAGTCCAAAGCCTGGACAAATAATGGGTATTTTTTTTTTTTTTACAAAGTGTTTGAAAACCCACATATCATCTTTATTCAATGAGAACAAATTTCACGGAAAAGTTAAAAAAAAAAGAAAGGAAATGGACATTGGGGACGGTTCATGGGACCTCTGCTTACCTTTTTATTCGGTCAGAGATTAGGCCTGTAGCGGCAACACACCCCCGGCCTGTGGCCCTGAAGGTCGCCTGTGGGGCCCTCTGCACCACAAGATAAAATGATGATAATATGCCTGGCGTTTATGGAGAAAATATTGGAGTGGAGTTGCGAAAGTTCACTTCAGGATGGTGACTGATGTAAGCCACAGTGTCGAAGAGGAGGATGGAGAGAATGGGTCTGTAGTTGTGTTTATAAAGTGTGCACAGCAGTTGTGTCTTTCACAAGTCGCAGTGGTCTTAGTCTCACATTGGTCGTGACAGCACTCCTAAATAATCCAAACTTAAAATGTAGCGCTGAAAGACACATAGCCTACATCGAAAATGCATATAGTAATTGGTGATATTTGGGGTCATGGAAATTTGGATAAGGGTCATCAAGAGGTAATGGAAAACTGAAATCTATATAAACCCTGACAAGAGGCATCGCAAGGCAGTACAAAGAGCACATTGTGCAAAAGCGCGCTTTAATACAATGGCATACTATTCAAATAATTTCTTTCGTATTTTCATCAGAATATGAACATCCAAAAAGGAGGTTGATTATTCAGCAATATTAAGGCCTAACCCAATTTTTCCTGCCCTCATTTCCTATACAATATCAATTTGAGCTCAACAATGACAAATCAAACCCGTTTTTTGACCCTATCTTCGCCAGTCTTCATCCATTTCCATGGCGACAGGAGCAGGGGGCAGCCTGGGTTCAGCTCCAGTGTCATTGCAAAGGTTTTCATCTGACTCTCCATAATCGCCTCATAATAACACAACATTATCTCCGTGCAGCGGCGTGCCCTCCCCAGACACTGATCTGAGCTAATCAAAGGTGCCCCCTCGCCAGTCGTAGCTTACTCACTTTAGCTGAGGAAAATTAATTACACGAAGGACAGTAATGTCAATAGCTGTGCTCTGTTTGTGTCAAAATGCTAAGATTTCACACAGATATATTTGGACACTGGTAAAGTGACCCAGCAGCACACCAACTTTTTATATTGTGCTATTAGCCCACCGAGTTATTGCACAGCTCTTTTTCTACTTTTTTTTAAAAATATCTTGCTATTTACTGTTCTATGAAAACATATAACATTTTATCCTGAACTCTAAAGCTGAGTCTACATCATCTTTCATTTGAGGCAAATAAGGATTTGGACAATTTGGTAAACAACAACTAAAGCCCTATTCGCACGGGATTAGAATTAGGGACCTCAGGTAAAAAGTAAATATTCAGAGTTTCTATTCCTGTGTGAATCTGCCATGTCAGTAATTTGAAAGGTACAAATTCCCCCGATTTTACCTTGGGTAATTCTGCTAACTCAGAGGTCTACAGGTAATTCTAGTCCCGTGCGAATAGGGCTTAAAATACACAAATACATGTTTTCCATTCCATTTACACTTTTTCTGTGTTGTCGTTGGAGACATGTACGGTCGCTCTCGCTCCTGAACTCCGTGGGCAGGAGATCTCTCACTGCAAGATGTCAGTAATCCATCCATCCAACAATCCAACCATCCATTCATCCATCCATCCATGCATCCATGCATCCATCCATCCATCCATCCATCCAACAATCCAACCATCCATCCAACCATGCATCCATCCATCCATCCAACAATCCAACCATCCATCCAACCATGCATCCATCCATCCATCCAACAATCCAACCATCCATCCAACCATGCATCCATCCATCCATCCAAAAATCCAACCATCCATCCATCCACCATCCATCCATCCCATCCATCCACCAATCCATCCATCCATCCATCCATCCATCCATCCCATCCATCCATCCATCCCATCCATTCCATCCATCCATCAACCAACTGCATCCATCCATCCATCCATCCATCCATTCATCCATCCAACCATGCATCCATCCATCCATCCATCCATCCAACCATGCATCCATGCATCCATCCATCCGTCCGTCCATCCGTCATCCGTCCATCCATCCATCCATCCATCCATCCATCCATCCATCCATCCATCCATCCATCCATCCATCCATCCATCCATCCATCCATCCATCCATCCATCCATCCATCCATCCATCCAACCAACCAACAATCCTAGCCAATTTGGCGCCCTAGGCAAGATTGAACAAACATTTTGGATCAATTCCATTTATAGTTTTGTGTGTTTCTGCACAAAGCCTTTTCAATTTTTTTTTGACCCAAATGGCTTTCTCTATATTTTGTTGTTGTTGATGGTTTCTCTATCCCAATCCTTTTGGACATTCTTTGGAAAATAAAAAAGCTATTTTATTAATTTGTATAGCTATTTCATTTGAAAACATGAAATGCCTAGTTTCCAACACAAAACACCACAAGTCTCTATTACTTTCCGTTCCAAAGTTATGTCCAAAAATCGGCGATGTTGTAGATGGCGGGAGCATAGGGTTCAATAATTAAAGCGCAATTCGGCGCTCCCTCCAGCAGATGGCACCCTAGGCGAGTTACCTATGCCCAGGGAGAGTCAGAGTCAGGACTAAACACAGTGAGGCTGCGTTCAGTTTTACACAGCTATAATATGGAACAGCCTTCCAGTGGATGTGAGGCAGGCTCCGACACTAACAATGTTGAAATCGAGGCTTAAAACAGTCCAATTGCAGAGCTTACAACCGCTGAAAGTATTTATTTAATTTTTTTATTTTGAATGATTAATGAATGTTTTTATGCTTCGTTGACTGGTTTATCTTATTAATCTTTTAACGTTGCTTTTAAATTGCAAACAGCATTTCCTTGCGGACCTAGTTGCTTAAATATTGCACTTGTTGTAAATGAAATCTCACTTTTTGCAAGCTTGACATGTACAGGAGATTTTCAGTCTTATATGAGCTTTACGCACACCTTCTTCATATACGCCTGTTGTGAGAAGCGAAGCAGAAGTACAAAGCGCCTTCTCTTCACCTTGCTCACCACTGAAATAGACTGGGTCCAGTTGACAACTTTTGAAACATCTACTACTGTACAATATTGTGATCATATTTAGTACCATATGATCAGTTTGGTACCATGATATTATCTTCAATACAGTGGTCCGATAGCTGAAACAATCATCAGTCATCTGCACCAGGTTGCTTTGAATCCCTACAATGAAAAACTTCTGTACGACTGGGAGACGTTACTACTTCTACTGCCCTTTACTTATCATTTATACTTTGATGGAAGAAAAAATCTATGTTGGAAATTCCGTAAGTAAAATTCTCTGCTTCCCTGCAGTGTTGGGGTTCATCCTAATTAAAAGCAGGTTGTCACGCGGGTCTTTGATGGTATGTGTGGTTTACTTTACACCCTGCGATTTCTAATTCATTCAGTCCTTGGTTGGTGCTGTCATGTTTTCCTGTTGCTCATGAATTAGCCAGGAGATATTTATATCCAACTTTAATGAGGTGTCTTTCATAGATAGGGCTTCCACAGTCTTTCGTCAGACTTCATTAGGAAAAATAGTTCTCATGTTAGTAGATAAGCACTGGAACATGACAGTTATGGGACTTTGCTGTTACTAACAAACATATCACAGGTGCAACAAGGAAGAAAATGTGTTGGTTTGCCCCTTCCATGTTGAATGGGTAACAGATTATAGTTGGATTTTATTTTGTTTTTCAAATTTCGATCAAAAACATAAGGTCTTACTGACTGATTTAAAGAAGCTTGTCATGAATGTGACGCAAGCGGCTTCTTAAACATTGACTGTCTCTTGAAAAGTGTACTCTGCAAGTGAAGCAAATCTGTGCTGAACCATGAGTACGCGCCTCGACAACAGATTTTCCAAATGCAGTCATAAATAGGAATATTTTGTGTTGCTCATAGGTCCCTCACAATGTCCCTGGGTTCAGGAAGAAAATGTCAATTTTAACAAAAAATCTAAAAGTTTTACAAAAAATGAATAAATGAGCCATTGTCCTGTAATATTTGGGCTATGGTCAGTAGTTAGCATGTAGCTGATGTGTCTCAAATAGTCTAAAAGGAATTTTATGGAAACTTTACTCTCAGGTGGGAGGGACTGTTGAGCTCCATTCAGGGTCCAAAAAGCTACAATAGTCAAAACTGTAGCCTTTAAAGGCTAAGGGAGGAGAGACTATACATTAAAGGCCCTATACCAGCTTTTCTTGTAGTTATGGAACAATATTAGTTTTGTTTGTCCTCCTTTACTAGCTACCAACCATATTGGTAAACTCAGACATTCATAGTATAAATTTCATGAGGCCAGTTTTCTGACATTTCTGTGAAAGTGACCCTGAGAAGTAACCTCGCAAGTTGTGAAACATGCTTATAAACTCATCCCTGTGAAGAATAGCGGTGCTACTAATGTGTTAGGAAAGCTAGGAGTGAGGTTGTGGCTTCCTTATTCATTGTTGTAATTTAAAACAAAAAGGTATAGAGCCTTGAACAGCATTTTGCTGATCCTAAAATCTCCATTAGTTTACTCTTAAACTAATTCAACATTAAGTGCAGCATGATGACCCAAGCTCTACTGTTGGATTATCACATTGATCAGATTGATATTGATTTTATGTTTTCAGAATATTGTGTATTGTGAAAGGGGTTCACACACAGCCCTTACAGCTTTTACTAGACCCATACAATGAACAAATCTCATTCAATGTCACTTTTGTTACAATGCCTTACTTTAGACAGCTGAGTTGCCATAGAAACGTACTCAATTTGTGACAGTCAGAGCAAAAAAACACACCATGTTTTTTCTCCTTTTCTTTATCTCTCTTGGTTGAAGTTAGGAGATATAGGAGACGCTGCCACTTACGCTGAAGGACAAAGCTTTACATACTGTACGCTCCACTCTTGTCGGAAAAAGAAAAAAACACAATGCAGATTACTCGGTACATGAATGTCTTGCAAGAACATACAAGATACCTACATGCTTTACCACTGGGTAGTTGCCACACTGTTTGTTTTGCCAAAGACTCACTGAACATAGCAAACAGTTACAAGGCAAACTGCCCGCTTATTAGAAATAAAAATATAGAAAAATATGTTGTTCTTTTGCCTCTACGTATTGAGGCCATGCACATATGGTTCATGTTTCCTGTTGCTTTGGAGCCCAAACAAACCCTTTCCATATTTTTCCAGGTGGCAATTTATAGTTTAATGATTGACGGATAATGAATTTAACAAATTACAACTGAAAACAGAAGCAAAGTGCCATAGTTTACTGCCAATTCACAAGCTCTGCTGTATGCTCAGTGAACAACAAAATGTGTTGGAAATAAAATGTTTTTTTTTTCTTTTTCTTTTGTAAGTTAAAGCAAGTGTATTATCCTTTTTACAGGTTTTGGCAATAATTTCAAACACATCTTGATCATAATATTACACTTGCTACAGTATATTCCTCTGAAACAGCTTATTTAGAGTTTCTCTTGGCTTGGTTTAAAATGCACTGCCAATCACGGCAGTCCCTTCAAGACCCTCCTCCACTCCCCATCAAAACAAACTCATAAGCCTCTCTGGCTCGGCAAATGTAGCAACTGTCATAGTGGCAATGCTTTAGTGGCAATGCTTTAGTGGTATTTTATGCTTACTTTTGCCAATACATAAAGCAAGTGTGAGTGTTATTTTACATAAAAATGCTGGGGCAACCAGTTAGAAGCTGGGAATGATTGTAGTGCACATGCAGAGAACTAGCAAAGTTACTGTTTGGAGGTGAACCCAGAATCCTATTGTTAAAAAGTCAGAGCAGTTGAGATAGGGTTGGGCGATGTCCCCTTAATTGGCAGTTGACGATGTTTACAGTGAACCATAAGCATTTTTTAAAGATATTTACATAGTCTATATATAGGCTGCATAATATATATTATTTATGTTAGAAACAAATGTGAGATTGCAGGATAAATGGATCTAAACTAAACATGATCTTAACAGAGTCATGGAACACACATTTTTCAATAGAAATGCGTTAAAACTTGTGCGTAAAGTCTCTGAGGAGAACGACTTATTTAGAGCATCATCTGCTCCTCAATAACAAGGCTCTTATCAAACTAATACAAATGTAAATCGGAGCTTATTATTTGTATTTGCTCAATTTAACGTAATGTTTAAGAAACAGTGGGTGAACGGGACAATATTTAGAAGTTTGCGTCGTAGCCTACGTTATTGAAGCTGCTCCACGCGCCGCCCGGTCCGTGTGCTCGTAGCCTCGTACCTCCTGCATTGCGCCTCTTTCTCTCCTCTCTCTCCTCTCTCCGTCCTTCGTGAAAACATCCAAACCCATGTGCTCTCAGCTTCGATGTGAGATCCATCGCGACATTTTAAAACTGTTTAGTTTCCGTACAAAAGCAAAGCGAAACCACGCGGTGTTAAACAGTAGCTGCTTTTAGAGAGAGACCCGTCAGAAATAGAGCAGGTTGAGAGCAACATTACTTGGTACTTATTGATTTGTAATTGTAATTTTATGATAACACACATATATATAAATATGAACTATTGAAAATAGAAAGCACTGTGACTCAGATATACTGTACTATTCTAGCTGTCAGCTCCTTCAAGATGCATACAGTGTGATTTATATTCAGATGTTGGAGAAACACAGAGTAAATGGCTTCACACGCTGTACCGCTGTGATGGCTGTCAACTCCCCAAGTGAGTGTGGAACACTGGAAAAGTGAAGGAGGCTTCGACAACTACCTCTATGAGTATTGCACATTTTTTCTGAATCTTTGGCTGAAAACCGTTAAAAAGTGTAGAAAGACCATCATTTATTACAGTTTTTCTCCATTGGTTTGGCTCATTTCTTCAAACAGAAATTACATTCAACAACATGGACAAGTCTCCAAACCACTTGGCAATTGTTCACAACAAATTGAATTTCTCATTAATTTCATCAAATTGCAAATATCTAAGTCCATGTCTCAATGTCTCAGTACATCTTGCAAATGATTAAGTACATGTTGCCTACAATTCAACCTGGATAGACTCAAACAGACAAAAGCAGCGATTAGGGAGATTTATTGACATGTGTATTAGTTTGGCGATCAGACCCCGGTGGTAGACATCGATGTATAAGTCAGTATACAGTAGATTAACAGCTTGGAGTTAGGGATGTCTTCCCCGGAGCCTGGACACTGGTGGTGGTATGGAAGACCCGTGAAGCAGCAGGTAGAAGCCGTGGACGGAAGAGGCAGAGATGGGGTGGAGGTGGGTCGCAGCGCAGCTGGGAAGCGAACAAACCATGATTGCTGGGGCTTAAAAGCGGGACTGAGGGCAATGATTGGCAGCTACGGAGGTGCGGCTCTTACGCTGATGGCTGAGGTGGACGCGTGGCCCTCTCGGAAGCGATCATTGGCTGGAGGTCGGTGATGCTGAAATTAGTCTACCAGGTTTAATTAAGGCCTAGGCTTCATTTAGCACAATTTCAAAGTGAATAGATCTTGTTGATCTAAACTGATTGTTGATTCTCAGTCTAATGGTTGTTCGCTCCAAAACGTGTCAGTGTCATTTCATTGTATAAGTGATCACATGCACAATAGTCTGTTCAAATGTCAAAATTAGTCAAGAACACAATACCATGAATATATGAATCCCTGGAACATTTGATACATTTATTGCAGCAATTAACAGTCAGGTGAAACTAGAACTTGACTAATGAAGCACTGTAGGCTGCATATAATTTTCATAGTTTTTTGTTTGTGTGTTACAGTATGTTACAGTATGCTATGCTGAATACATTTTCTTTTACTCTGATGTATGGAAGTTACTTATTGTGTGAATTTTAATGGTTACAATTTCCTTAGCAGTATGAGTGTGATGTCAAATCTTGGAGGCTACTCTTACCCTCAAATCCTATTTCTTTGTTGTTGTTGTTGTTGTTTTTTTTAAATATATATATACACACACAATTGAATTCTGTTAGCTAGACAAAAAAAGTTACAGTAACCATTGTCAATGAAGGATTGGGCTAAGACTGAAAGGTGGCCATGAGGGACATTTCAATGGTCCTCTGCCATAGTGACAAAACATCTAAACATTTAGACTTGCAGTGCTTACACAATGCCAAAGGGACAAAGCATTTTGGGGGCTGACTGTTTAAATTTAGTTTTGACACATGAGTGAACTGTTTTGGGAGAGGGATGAGCTTTTGGAGGTGAACCATGGTGTTGTGCCAAACCATCCACGTTATTTTGGCAAAAGCACCAAGAGTGTTGAACTTGAGAACGTCCGGTCTGTTTCAAGAAATGAGCCAAAGCAATTGAGAAGGATCTTTGCCATTTTCGGGTCATTGACTGTTTAAATGAGAAGGAAATTTAGTTTTGAAGCATGAGTGAACTGTTTTGGGAGAGATAGGATCTTTGCAAGTGAGCTATAGTGTTGTGCTGAACTGTAAGACTGTTTTGCCAAATGATCTTAGAGTTTAAGAATGTAATTTCTGTTTCAAGAAATTAGCCAAACCAATGGAGAAAAACTGTAACATAGCGAGGTTAGTGTGGGACCTGGTTTGACATAATAATTGCAACCTTAAACTATTCATGAAATTATTTACTACATCCAATGTTTACTGCAGTCCTGTCAGTCCTTTACGGTTGCAGCATGTATTGTAACAGCAAAGAAATGCTCCACTCAAAGCAACGTATGAGCATCATGAGCGTCACCTGTTGCTGGTTCACTTCTGTTGCTCCTATGGGCCACTTTTGATGGACAGACACGGCATCGATTTATTTAGCGCTTTACAATCTTGACGAGCCACTACAGTAGGGGATTATTCATCACTACACAAAGGTGATGGCATGGTGTTGTAGCCACAGCTGCCCTGGGACTGACAGGCTGAAGTGTGACTGTCAATGGGTCGGGGGATTACATAAAATCATCTTTTAAGCGTGCTCTGCTGTGTTACATTGTTCTGTCATCTGTTATGTGGAGGTGCCTTTGAGACTCTGCTCTCCAGCCTCTTGAACCCAGAGTCTAGTGCAGTCTTCAGAACAGCAGTAGCTCTCATCCTTTGTTTTAATCCCTTTTATTTTATCAGCCCTAGTTTTTATAAAATAAATGATGTAAAACTTTGTTTGTTCTCCTTTATGTTGCACTCACTGAGCCAGTGTATAACATCATCAAAAAGAGTTTAGTTTTGTGTCAGCCACGCATGTTTGAGTAGTTTACATATCTCCTATGGCAACTGTTCAAAGTGCATTGTTACATTACTGCTCCATCTGAGCTCCTCTCAGGGCATTACATAATGAGGAAGCTCTCTGCTGACGTCCCAGGTTTTACTCTATATCTCAGCTCACCCCTGCTCCTCAGAGCAACGAGAGGCAAAAACATTCCCCAGAGCTCTGCTCCTATAGCACCTTTGAATATTAATGAATGTTTTTAACTCAACGACATGTGAGATATTGTTTGAAATCACGTGTTTGAAATGATACCTGAAAAAGCTTCACTTAACCTCTTAACCCCCAAGCGCATTTTCTCCAGTTCGGCATTACCTGAATCTAAAAGCTTCATGACCGGAGAGCTTGGACAGTGTGACACCTCATTTGAAAGCTAAGCCCTACAAAACTGATCACAACTCTTTTGCCGTGTGTCGTCGCTGCTTTTTTGTCACATTATTAAAGCTTTTGTGTCGTGTTTTTGTAGTTTATTTTGTTTGCTTTTAAAAAAAAAAATTTGTGTATTATTCTTGCTTTTCCGGCACGTTTTTGTCGCTTTTTGTTTTGGTTGCTCGTTTGTTGCTTTTTAGCAATAGGTGCATTGAGTTGCCTTGTGTATGAAATGCTCAGTATAAATAAAGTCACCTTGCCTTTTCATCACTTGATCGCCAGGTTTTGTTGCTTTTTTGACACTTTTTGGCTGCTTTTCATCCTCATTTTTGTCACTTTTTTGAAGATTTTTTTGTTTTCGCTTTTAGATTTGGGTAAAACCAAACTGGAGAAATATGTTCCATTCAGTGTTGGGGAGTAACGGATGTACCGCCGTTACGTATTTAGAATACACATTTTGAGTAGGCACATATTCAGTATTCTGTAACAGAATACATGTTAAAAGTATTCTCCCCAACACTGGTTTCGGCGCATTGACTTGCCTTGTGTATGAAATGCGCGGTATAAATAAAGTTGTCTTGTCTTGCCTTCATTCATAAGACTTTGCAGACTGTTTGAGAATTCCTGTCTTACATATGTACATTTATAATATCTATAAGTGAACAATGCACCATATATTTTACATTAGAATGAAAGTCATAAAGAGAGCAGTTGGCTCCAGTCTGGTGGTGATGTGGTTGTCTTTGACAGCTGCCGGGGCTCCTCCATTATCCGCAGCATGGCGCAGGTGTATGTCAGCTCTGATTCATCCTCCTAATAATCTCTTTGACTCCGCGCTGCTATTTCAGGACTAATTGATGTCTGAAAAGCAAAGTCGACCAGCGCTTAGAATAGATCAGATTCCTGCCTACGCATCACATGAGACAATCCACAGAGACAATTGTCCACAGTGGGCTATGATCCCGTCACACTGTGGGGTTAATACTGTGATAAGCAACAACATCTGTTGGGTTTGCAGAACATACCTAATGTGCTAGATTCAGTTTACAAACCTGACTTTTTGAGCCAGTATAACATTGTTCCCTCACACCAGTTGTAGTATTTTGCTTCATTCGCACAGTTTTGAGGAACCTTATTTACTTTGCTCGTTTCTTGTGCAGCTGAAGCTCTCTAATCAGAATTTTCTGGATTTTTATTGTGTAATAATAGAAGGACCACGAAACATTTGTAAAGCCCTAATTTCGTCACCGGACCCATTCTGAGCTCAAAGTGTGTTCGTCGCTGCAGCAACGCCATGGATTTACTCGCTGTAGCAGTTTCTGCAGATGAGTGGAAGAATGTGGAATTTACCAGGATTACTCAAAGTGTGTCAAAGGATTAATGTTATAACACGGCTAAAAGTAACCTGGCAAAAAACAGACAATAACATTATCAGAGTAAGACTTGTGTTTAAATCGTGGACATACCTTTATTGGGATATTTGTTGCTGATTGGATAAAGCGCAATTCGTTTTAACCACAGCTAAGTCTCATAGCTTAACAACATAGCCCTTAAGCAATTTGATATTCCATTTTTTTGCAATTGGTGTTTACGCCTGTGGCAGTAACTTCATGTTTTCCTAACTTTGCAGAGTTGTAAATTAGTATTGAAAAAAGTGCTTGTTGTCAACAAATGTTCTTCCCGCCCACTCACGACAATACCGCCACCTAATTGGTCACATGGATTTGAGCTCGAGCCTATCAGCCTGGGCCTTCCATGTTTTTTTTCTTCTATTGAGACTGAAAATTAAGATCCAGCAACAATCCAGCGTGCAGCACAAGCAATCACAGACACAATTGGTCATAGCCAGACCAGTTCAAAGACCATTATTTTTGGCACTTACATTTGATTGCACAGAACCACAAGTTTCCTGCCGCACAATAAAGTTTCCTCCCTGCTGTGAAAAAGATTTGTAGATTACAGAGCACTTTGACATGCTGTCTGAGCGGACAAGTGTTGATTTTACAATTTCTTTGACAGCAGATGAAAAAGTGCTCACGGGTTAAAGGTGTCTGCGATAACAAGAGTGTCCTCTGCCCTCTGGACTGTTTTGGACTCTCTGCTCTCACCTCTATAACCTCGCCGTCCCAAACCTGTCAAACCTCTGCCTCTCCGATCTGCACCCCGGACCCTCAACGCTCACAATGAAAGCCCTTAAATTAAATTGTGGGTCCAGCCTAAAATAGCTCACAGTCGTGAACGTGGCGGCAGCGGTGTCGGTCCGTGGATTTTGCCTTGCAGCTCTGCCATGGCAACAGGGTTCACAGTGTCCCATCTCCAAACACTTTTATTTGAGCTAATGTAATTGTACTCTTTCATAATTGAATTCATTTGTGTGTGCCTGTGTAAGAATAGATGCACCCACAGGGGTTCTTGAGACTCGGTGGCTGGGCCTTGGGTGCCGTCTTGCAATGGTACAGAATCTTTGTTAATCAATGAGAAGGGAAATTAAAGTTGAAAGTTGTGTAAGGCTGGAAGTCAGATGTGGATTGATAGCCCAGACAGTGTTATTTTTCATAATTTATAAGTTAATGTTACTTTCTTAGAGAGTGGAACTGACTCTTGAGGTGGAGGATATAGCTCTGTGTTGAAGTTTTCAACATTAGGGATAACTACTGGCTAGGTGTGATTGACAATCATATTAACCAATCAAAGAAAAGTTGGATATGACGCAGGTGGCGTGTTTTGCAAACAAGGAAGTTAGTGGTTTATGAAGCATCGGCCGATAGAGCGGACACAAATGTAAACCATCTATGTCGTTTATGTCGAGAAGAGTCTGAACGCAGCCGATGGAGGGGCACGTGATCTGTGGAGCTCCACTTCTCCACAGGAAATAACGTCACCTCCACAGGACAAAGCTAGATTAAACTAATCTAAACTAAACCTAACCCTAATCCTAACCTTAAGGATGGTGAAGTTTGCTAAAGAGAGAGTGTGTGGAGTGTGGAGCTCCACTGATCACGTGACTCTCCATCGGATGCATTCAGACCTTGTTGTTTTTGTCTCACAAACATAAGGATACAAGGAGTCATTAGCAACTCGCGTCAGACTTTAATTGTAGGAGAATTCCAACAGGTCAACACGAATTTAGATGTACACTTGGAACGGATCAAAAACACTTTCAATAGATGGAAACAACAACAAGACATACTATTATAGAAAGGTGACGCATATACATCTACTTCCCTTGAGAGTAATACAATTGTTCTCAGAGTAGATGTCCGAACCACTGTCCGAAACACTGAGGACAGTGAAGAAGATTTGTCGTGCCCCTCACCCATTACGCGGTACATTCTTGTTAAGTAACGTCTCACTTTAGGAAATGTTTTTCTTGTGGTTAATTCGGTCTTCCTGTCGTGACAACGTAGTCTGGGATTGGACTGATAAACAACGCTTAGATATGATTGGCTGTTGAGTTCAGACTTTTGACACTAAACAAAAGCAGGAGTAGCTGGCTGTGTTTCTATCCAAAAACAAATGATTTCTCCCTTGCCTAAAACCAGAGAATATTTTATTTTTGAATGAATGTGCTATCAGACAAACAGACCATCCATTCAACCTTATATACACCAACACTGGCCATTACAAACCTCTATAGATGGCCAATTGTAGCCTTCAAATAACGATTGATTCTGTATGTCACATGTTCTTTTGCGTCAGCTCGCTATGGCAACCGGCGCTTTAGTGGATTGTCTTCAAACACGCGTCTCTTCATTAACATCCAAAGGAGACGTCCTCCCTGCTTCTACTAATTGCATTCTGCTTGCGGTTTAGATGAGTGTCCCAGCATGGAGACTTGAAAAGGTAAACATGCATGGGCACAAGGGACAAGAGACAGCGCCAGGGGGTGTAATGTAAGTTATTATGCACCCCTCTCTCTCCCTGTCTCGTCTGGCTCGCTCGCCCACTACACTGTGTTGTTTACAAAGCCCCGTGTGGCCCTCACGCTGATGAGGTCTGATTGAGGTGGTGTCAAATTGAAATTGTCTAGTGAAACGATAAAACCCAGGGAGATGACCCCATAGTTGGATAATGATTGAATAACACGGATTACAATTATACCTTTGCCGGGATAGAGAGATGTTTAATTTAGGCCCTAACTGACTATCCAATGTTTCTGATTCGTAATAGTAAAGAAAATGCACCCAGTTCGGAATTAAAAAGTTTAATTTAGTGGTTTACAACACTTACATTTTAAAAATAGGTCTACAATCGCAGAGAGCAAAGCAAATTTAAGTATGGTGGAGGGTTCCGATCTTGGTGGAGAACACTGCTGTCACTTGTGTGTGTGATTGTATGTTGGAAGTTCTTTATAGGCACACCAGCATTTTGGACAAACCTACATTGAGCCACCAAAGGCAAAGCAGGTTTATTTGCAGAGCACAAAGTAATTCAAAGTGCTTTATAGACCAGGAATAAATGAAATGTAGACCACATTAAATTACAATACACATTTTTTTTATTTGACCTTTATTTAACCAGGAAAGTCCCACTGAGATAAGAATCTATTTTACAGGGGAGTCCTGGCCCATGAAAATATGTACCTATTGTACATATTTTTAGTGAAACTGGAGAACCTGGAGGAAACTCATGCAGACACGGGGAGAACATGCAAACTCCGCACAGAAAGGCCCTGTCCAGGTGGAAATCGAACCCGGACCTTCTTGCAGTGATGCACGAGCGCTAACCGCTGTACAACTTCTGGATTTTAGCTTTAGCCTCACCGTGTTTAGTCCTTACTCTGGGAACCAGCTGGAGACCACTCCCCGAGGTTCTCAGAGCCTGTGTTTGTTCATATCAGAGATGTTCTTAATACGCCGAGCTGTTTACTCCTCCACATCTTGCTAACAAACCAATTCTGCATCTTAAATCTAATGTAGAAATCGCAAACTCATCTTCAGATCTCCTGTTACAGATGCAATTGTTGATGGATGTTTGGCATTGCCAGTGATTTGTTTTGCGAGGCACAAACACTTGCATGGGGGCCTGCTGAGTCCCTCCTCTCATTCTCAAACTATTCTATTCTATTTATTTAAATCCGTGTGTGTTTACTCTTTATCCTGGTTTTACCCGGGCTGATCTCACCAGGGAGCTTCAGTGCTCTGCCTACATCACATTAAGGCGTCCTGCATAAATCTGGCAGTGATTTGCAGGTGAGGCCACAGCTGCAGTAATGGAGGTGTAGTCTCAGGCAGCTCCAAGTCAGCTCACTCCCCTGGGGCAGGGCTGGAGGAGGCGTAACGGTCCCGCATCTGTCCCCCGCGGACGCCTCATTAAGGCCTTTGCCAGGAGTCGTGACCGCACACTGTTTCTGACCATCAAAGCTAAACACAAGAAAGTTGCATAATTTAAAGTTCACAGATAGTAAACCATCACCAGACCCGTTCAGTTGTGCACCCAAACTGTGTTTATTATGGCGCCATTGATTTGTTGGCATGCTGTTAAAACGAAAGCTTGTTTTTTTTATGACGTATTTTCCGTTTATATTCACAATCCACAATGACCCACGATTTGTCCACTTTAAATGAAACTGATCCACTCCTGATTGCTAGATCGCATTAGTAAGCTCCCTGCCTTATCCAGTCGGCGTCTTGTCACCACCCGTCCATCAGGAGACCCTCGGCGGGTGATCCAGCGCACCTGGCTCCACTCTTCCATTCATTTGACTTTTTGCATTTGTGTACATTTGGATTTACCTTCCAGCGCATTAGCATAGAGGAGCTGCTGCCAGTCCTCCTCCGGTCCACTGGGCTGTGCAAAGACGCTGTCACAGTGAGAGACGGAGTTTCAGATAAATTATAAAAAAGTGCAGAGACATCAACAGCTTCGAAATGATAAAGTGTGTGGGATTCATAAGCGGAATTTGCTTTCTTTATTGTTTAGGTCATACGAGCGTCATGAACATCTAAATCGTATCATTGTAAGCAGTGTATCAAAACAATGAAACATACCTACAACATTGACACTCATTTCTTTTACAGCATACTAGTGTATAAACAACAAAAGGTTTGATAGAAATTAGATAAGCATGTTTGACAGCTTTCATTGAGCAGAGATAAGAGGCTTGGCCATGCAGAGCAGAAAGTATTGAGGAATAACAGCATTTTTTATTTGTCAAACATTGCAAAGATAGCTCCCACTGGCCCACTTTTGGTCACGTTATTTGATCTTTGTACTACTCCTTTATTTACTCTTACTTGTGTTCAGCGAGAGCTCAAGAAGACTTTGTGTGAGTGTGATCCCTTCCCTTCAATGTTACTTGCAATCCTTGAACGTACTGTAAAAAAACAAAAACAAAGCGCAAATCATGTTGTCTTATTGAAATTTCCTTTGGAGCGATACAGTGTCTAATCTAATTTGTTTTCCGTGATGTATTTCAATCAACTCATCCATTTTCTGAAGTCTAGTGAGATTTAAAAAGTATAAAAAAAGAAAAAGAAGTGTGTACCTGTCCTAAATCATATGTCATCCTCGCAGTGAGCTGTTTCCTCCCGAGACCTGCTTCCTGCGTCTGTCTCGTGTCGAGTTAATGCGCTGTGATTCATGACAAATCAAATTGAGATCACCTTGCTTTTTTTTTCCCGGCCGCCTTTTCAGAGGGCAAGACATCAGCGAGGGCCTCTCTCGTTCTTTTTTCCCTTTCTTTCTTCTCTGTTCTTCCTCCCACCACTTTTCTCCCAGGGACAAAGACAAAAGCTAAGGAAAACTCAGCGGCGCTTACAAAAGGGAGGATAGGTTGCACTCATGTGACATCATAACATTTTGAAGAGCCTAACGCTGAGTTCGAGACAGGCCAGAAATTCCTTTAAACGTTTAAAAATGGGGATCAGTTACAAAGATGCGATTGTTGTCAGCTGAAAGGACTTCAAACCACAAGATTACTGTGGAAACTTGAGGACAGAATCTTCAAACAAAAATGATATCATCCGACCTTACTGTGGATTGTCTGGTTGGTCATTTTTGTCAAACATGAAGCTCATCAAGCTTCATTTTTATTCTTCTGAACAAACAAGTATGGTGTATTTAGTAAGAAGATGGAGCGAGCATATGGTGGTTTGAAAAAGCTTTTTGTAGTAGCAGAGACCGTTTTTCAAGAAACCTGATTAGAGGGAAATTGCAGAAGAAGGAGTTTGTGTTTCCAAAATATTACAATTTTTCTTGATTAAAATTGTAGTTTTAATCCTCTTTCTTTTACAAAGAGCCTTCTGGACAGTCAAACGATGGCTTTGTAGATTTCATTAAATTTCATCAAGGAAAAAACACACAACAAAACAAACAAAACAATCAAACAATATTCTAACAGACAAACAGTGGGAGGAAAATGAATGTGAACGCTTTGGAATTTCTCACATTTCTGCTTAAATTGGTCATAAAATGTGGTCTGATCTTCATCAAAATCATAAGAATGAATAAACAGTGTCTGCTTAAATTAATATTGTGTTATCATATTTCTACTGGCCATAACATGTAAACATTCACAGGACAGGGAGGAATAAGTAAGTGAACCCAGGAATCTGGGTTTGTAAAGAGGAATGGTCCAAGATTCATCATCGTTGTGAACGTCTAATCTGCAACTACAGGGAAGCAGTTATTGCTGCAAAAGAAGGGTCAGCCATTTATTTAATACATGGGTTCACTTACAGGCTGTTGTGAATGTCTCAGGTCTTTCTGCAAAATATCTTGATAAACTTATGAATTCGTTTTCTATTTATGATAGCACGTTGTCGAGGCCCTGAGGCAACAAAACAGCCCCACACCATGATGCTCCCTGCACCATACTTCACAGTGGGGATAGGGTTTTGATGTTGATGTGCTGTTACATTTTTCCTCCACACATGACATTGTGTGTTCCGCCCAAACTATTCAACTATTCAAGAGCACTTGGATGCTACATAGCACTATGGCAAAATATACTGTGGACTGATTAGCCCAAAGGTATAAAAGGGTTTGACCTGGTAAAATGGTACATTCCAGTTTTCTTCACTGTGTTCAAGTTGATCATTCAAAGTTGGCCAAAGCGAAAGGAAATGGACGTCTTATATTTGACAAGGCTTCACACAGCCCTTGACTATGCGTCTCACTTCTGGACATTTCTCAGTAAGTGACGCCTGTAGCGCTGTCTCTTAGCTCTGCTGGGATCGGCTAATAAAGCTCTCGACCATCTGTCTTCTTCACTGAGGGGGTTTGGTTTCCTGCACAAAATGAGGGAAGATCAGTGTATGTGTGACTTAGATGACGACTTTGTGCACTGTAACTGGTATTTATGACCCATATTGTGCCAAATCGTCACTTTGGACCTTGAGTTTTAATTTCCGCATGTGTGAGTAATCCTGCATATTCAGTCCATGATCTTCTCAAGAGATTACAGCAGGAGTTTACAACCTTTTTTTTACCTGGCGAGCTACTTTCACCTTACATAAACACTGAGGAACTACTTGTTTCCCCCAAACTTGCGTAACCATGCAACTTAGGCGGAGCTCAGCCTTGAGAGGTAGAAGCCAGGATGCTATTTAAACATGATTGAAGAAAATGAATACAATTCTGGATGGATTTCACTTTGTCATATCTATTACACCCGAGAGAGCAATAAAGGTGCATAAAATCCTTTGAGAGACCATGAAAAAAGTTATTAATCATAAAAATAAACTTGTGTAGTTTTCTGTTCTTGAATAGACGGGAAATTACATCACGACATTTACATAGCTATTTGTTCATGGGGAACCGAGATTTTCACGTGATTTAAAATGACAGTCATTGCTTTGTCGTAAGTGATGAGGTCAGGGTATGATTGGTGGTTCTCCAAGTGAATGAACACTACTTTTGGACAATAGGATAGAGATGTTTAAAATGTGCAGTTTGTCGACAGGTCCCAATCATCAGGTGTTGTTTTAATCAGCTGACTTGAACGAATGGACAGGTCCTTGGATTACCCGACTCACGGCGGGGTCTATTATCGTCCACTGCTCGTCCATCACTAGAGACGATGGGTGTCACTGAGACTCAATTATTCATGTTTGGGGCACTCCACTTCAATCATCAGAAGACCTTGCACTTTCTATTCAAGGTTGTGTCTTCATTAAACCTGGGAGACCTTCAGTCAAAAGGTTTGTCCATTCGAATATGTCAGTGTGTTAATAGTTGGTATGTTTGGACTGTCTTCACATTTTTTTCACTTCTTATTTCACTTCTTAATAAACCAAAATAATATTCTTCAACAAAAGAGTCAAAAGTAAGCAGTCAATAGGGAAGGTCTTTCAGAGGGGGATAACTTTGTCATTTCACGACATTAATGTCTCACTCTGCAGCCCCACACACGTTGACAATCATCACTAATCAATCCTGTCTCCTGCTCCCCACTCAGATCTGCACCTGTCCTGATTTTTCCACAGCGGCGGTGAGCACTCGAAAGCATCACTGATTCCCCTAAAAGAGAATGAATACATGTGTAACAAGCACCTGCAATCAGAGAAACTGCGAGAGATCAGACCAGAGAGCGGATCATTTTGGTTTTATAATGTTGGAGGCAAGGAACTTCGTCATAGGTCAACTCTTTGTGCTCGCTATGCCTCTATAAGTTGTTTTAATCAACCCAATCACACATGCAAACTTGAAAATGCAGACGACTCAAATCTCTTATCATACAGAACATGCTTTATAACTTCTCACACATGGAATTAACGGACTGCAGTTGTTCGCGTATGGATTTGGATGGAGATGCTGCTGTTTTTCATTCTTCTCTGTGTAAGCCGCCATGTTTGTTTTGGTACAGATGGACTGTTTGTTTCTCACATTGGTTAATCCGCCAGTGCAGCAAGCCTGTCAGAAATGTTTGAGATAACACCGGGTCCCAGACTGCACGTCTTCGTATATAATAGGGGAAGTGCGTATAGTCTGGCTGACCAGGCTATATTTCCATCTGGGACAATAAAGGTAATTTAGATCTTCTTTTCTATTGTGCCTTTTACAATGAACACTGTGTTGTTCTTAGAGGGTTTCTTGTCCATTAATCTGTCCACGGGGACCTTGATTTAATGTGAATGTTATAGTTACTGAAATGTTTTGGTCCCCGAGTCCCTGCCTTTCATTGTAGTCGCTCCTGGACGACTGTCTCCCTAAAAGCGCCCAATATAAACATAATATAAGCAGTCCCACAGTGCTTTATGTGCCCCGTGCTCTTGTGCAGACTTTGCTTTAACACTTCATTAGTGTTTGTGTCACTGAAATAAACATAGACTCAGCTTTTCAACAGCACCTTGGTGTTAAAAGCACATAGATCTGAACATTCATACCGGTCATTAGACATTGCCAAAATAATGTTTTTTGTTTTGTCTGGAGCAGCGAAAGATCGGAAATATCCACCCCTCGTGCAGCTCCTGCATCACGAGACACGGCGAGGCGTTTGTTGTGTTAGATGTTGCGTTTAGGAGCTCCTCTTTGTGGAGGATTTCTGGAGGGAGCTGTCGTCCTAGTGTGAAATTCAAAGGAGAGTCTCACGGGGGAAGTTGAAAGAGCGGGAAACACTCTGCACCCAGAGGACGGTAAGTCTAAATGAATTCAGGTTTGTGAAGACATATTATATAACCGTTTGGTATAGTTTAAAGTGGATAAAATGACTTGATCGGATGTAACATGATTATATTGAATGTACAACTTATGATCGACCTGAAATATGATATGAGAACCTTAATTATGCTTTATTTTGACTTTTACTACAACTTCAGACCCCTTAACTACAATGTAGGTGAATAAAAAATACCCCTACTTATACCAAACCAAAAGCCTATAGAAGCCATGGACTGTCAACTAACTGAGGGCACGTGGCTTCCCCCATAGCGTTCAGGGCTAATTAAAGCTCATTCATGCTAGCAGTTTGGCTGGGTTTTTGGAGCCAGCCATTATTTAGGACATCAGCGTGTTAAGACATGTGGAGGCCAAAAAAGTTTTAATGTAAAGTCCATTAGAGCAAGGGAGTCCGAAGTCTGCCCCCATTTAATTTTAGCCTTCAGGAAAAAGGAGGCTATAATTAGTCCACTGATATACAGTCTATCTTGGAGGATGCACTTCCTCTTATGCGCCAGTGATCATGGAAACAAGGCAAAAAGCAGCAGATTAGAAGGAAGACGACAAACAGAATAAGAACCGGTTTTAGGAGGCTGTCGAAACATGGAAATCTCTGTACAACGTGCACCAGAGTGTGGACTGGCGTTAGAGTGCGGGAGAGGGAGCTCGACAAACTATGCAGGATTATTGAAACGTGCAAATAAAACTAAATACTAGCCTGAGTATGTTTTTGGATGAGAGTGGAGATACTCGGATCCATTACAATTTTACCGAAATAACGTTTTTATTTGACTACCACATTTGATTAGAATACATGAGCATTGAAGACAAAATGTGCTCTTGCTGAATACCCAACCAAACATCTAAGTCTGTGTCTGTGCTTTTGACTTTTTCTGCCTCTGGTCATGTTCTGCCTGATCAAAGATATGAGTAGCTTGTTCTTTTGTATCATCAGTCGACGCAGCTCTGATGGATTTGTTCATACATGTTTTCAAAAGAAGCGACTTACAGCTAAAGTTGCAGTTGCAGAAGACAATACGGGAAAGGCTGTATTTTCAGGTAATTGGAGCTATAGGACTAATACAGTATGTATTAAATTTGATTGCATTCTCCCAGGACAATATATTACCCCACACAAGCGGGCAGGGATTACAAAAAATACTGCTTAAATAACAGATTTAAATGCTAAGACACATTCAGTGCAGCATACACGGAATAGATCCATAATTTAACAACAAAGGGCAGAACACAATAAATCATCTCTTGTATTGTGAAACGGCCCATGCGCTGAACCAACTTCTCTGAGCTTTTAACCATGTTGCAAGTTTGTTACGAGGTCATAACTGCCTGCCACATAGAATATATATCAAATAATTATCAGTAAGTTTATAACACAACATTTGGGATTGTTTATGAAAAGCCCAGTGTAAAACTGTACGATTTACTGCCAACTTTGTCCTTCAAGTTGGTTCAGATTAGTTCCAAAATCCGATCATTTAAACACCTGGCCATAGCAAAGCTTTTCTTTCCACCCTCTGCCAGCGCCTACACCAGATAATACAAAGACAACTTCCTGCCAGGTAGGTTTGCCTTGGGCAGACATAACAAAGGCTCCTTGACACTAAGATATTTTTTATTGCTGTTATACATTTTTGCACGGTTGCCAGATTGTGTTGAATTTCAGGTTATCTTCCGGACTCTCTCTCTCAGCCCACGCTCCTATGGTTTTAATTTGCTGTTGAAGTTATCTCTAGGCCTGGCACAACACAGAAGCGCCGACTATAAAAATCCTTATTGAAGGTTGAAGTTCCTTCCAGTGCTCGCTGTTGCATGAATCTGGTTTTCTTTTATAACAATTACGGGACTTTGAATCACGTAAATATGCAATAAAATTTAACGGGGTCGTTGGGAAAGGCTGTAAAAGCATGTGAAATCAGGGGTGCTTTGTTTTAACTAACTAATGAAGATGCAGTTGCTTAAACAAGAAAGAACGTGTTCCTGTGCGGGATGATTACTGGGTTATCATTTCCTATACTCTTTTCTTTACTGACTTTTAATCTGTAAAGCCTTTTGTGTTACGATGTTTTGTATGAAAAGCACTTGTGGTTGTAGTTTGGGGAAAGTGTATTGTTTCAAATCACATCGAATTTACATGTCGATTTAGAATGATCCCAAACCTTAGCTACTGTACATCATTATCATTCTACGCTAGAGCAGCTGTCATTCACATAAAAAAAAAACACCTAAAAAGTAAAAACCCTTTAGAATTCCTCTCAAATTGGCAGTGACCCCTGGTTACATCAGTCAGTCACTGACAATTCTGCTCTCACTGGAGGATTATGGAGCATTATGACAGATGACACGGCTTTGTTGTTTACCACAAGAGGAACTGACAGGGCCGTCTGAATATTTTAACACATTTTCTTTTATTTTCCAACTTTTTTTTCATGGCCTTGTCAACATTTTTTATACATTTTGGCTGCTTAAGACGCTCCAGATATAAGGTTTAATACATATATACGTACATATACTATGACAAGTGAGCCACTGACTAAAAGACATAATTGAATCAACATCAACAATATCTTTCATTATCATTCTGGCTTCAACATTAGTGTGTTAGAAGCAAAACAAGCAAAGGGAAAATATATTAGAACATCCAAAGCACATGCCATTGATTCTCCAACAGTTTATGGTATAATGGGCTTATTTTTACTCTAACAAGCAGCAATGAGTGTGTTTATGCAAATTCACTTGTAACTCAGCAATTACTTGGTGCACAGTTACTTTAATCATCCGTGAAAATACGCGAGTTGGACTCTCACTGAAAAACAATAAAAAGTAAAATAAACAAAAGCAAACAGCAGCTGCAAAACTTCAGAGAGGGCGGTGTCACTCTAAAAAAGGGTCAGAGCTATTTCAGCGCACTGCCATAGCCAATCTGTCTCTACTCATGTACTACACACACAGGCGAGACGTACACTATACACATGACATAACACCAAGCAACATCAAGTATGACTCAAGAAAAACCTGTCAGAAACCCTTTGCTCTACAGAGGAGGGAAACTGAACAAAGAAGAGAAAAAAGTTTTGTTTAAAAAGTTTTTGGCAAAAACGCTGTGTGAATTTCTTTGTTGTAAAGTTCCTCAGATGTTTACTTTAGTGGGGAAGCTGTTTGAACTGTATATTTGAGAAAGTACTGAAAAATAATAATAAAAGCACAGAAAATTTGTGAGCTCCAGGTTTGTTTGTGTTTGGCTGACTAAATGTATTAATGTAATGTTTTTGAGCTTTATGACTTCATTATAACACTACACTCTGAGGCAATTAGAATAAGCAGTGTCGACCCTCTGGACCTGAGTCACAATAAACAGATTAGGATTTTCAAAACAATGGTTCTAAAACGGTGGTACGGGCACAATGGGTGCTCTGCTTCAGCTGGTGCTTGAATCATAAAGGAATGAAACTGATATAAACCGTCATTGAGCAGTTCTGCACTCAAACAGCACTTATCATAGCACCGTTGATTTGTTAGCATGCCGTTAGCTTCAAATGAAAACTTGTATTTTCCGTTTAAAACAAACAATTCCAGCCTTTGCCTACAGAGCGTGCTAAAAACACATAACACAAAGTCCGTAGTAAATAAGAATCTTTTCCATATACAGACATTGTAAGATATAAAAGTGAGTGAGATGGAAGGGAGAAGGAAGGAGGGGCGCTAGGTTTATCCATTTGAGGATTTCAGATTCACGCTTTCCTTCACCTGACCTCCTGAAATTAACCACAGTGCAAACCAAACTGAACCTGAAGGTAGAAAAGTGCCCATCAATGACCAATAAAGTCATTAGTGAAGCTGCAGGAAGTGCTGTTTTGTTCCATTAGCTCGTTCATTTGCAGAGTGGAGGACATGTATTGAGATGGGGGATTTGCAGTATTCCCTTAAGTCTCCTCTGACCTCTGTGCAGAGCTTAAGAAGGGCCCAAGAGAGAGGCCCTGACAGCGGCACTCACTCATGCTCTGCCCTGGGACCTCAACTGTAGAGACCCTATTTAGATCAGGCCCACAGACTTAACACAAGAGAGTAACAGAGGGTAAACAAAATAAAGACAACTATGTGTCCAATTAAAGCCTTTTGTGAAAAGAGAAGTGTGCTTTGCGAATGTCCAAATATTCTGTCTCTGTGGGATTTTATAACATTTGCTAACACTATAGTCTAGGCCTCTACAAACATTTTCCAAAGAATTCTTGTTTATGTATGAGTCTTTTCTCAAAGGTTAACGCTCCTGGTTGTGATTAAATTGTGGACTGAAAACTGATTCTGGCTTCAAATTTAATCACCAAAGCAATACTAGCAAGAAAAAAAAGTAACATACTTTTTTTTTACCGAGCTGCCACAGGTCTGTATCTTTTATTATTGCAGGATGGACTTAGTGCCTTGATGGAGGTCTCAGCGGTCTCAGTCAGTATTCCACCACATCTGCTGCAAGTAGATTTTTCATATGGTTTATGAGCTTTACAAGAGAGGAACAAAACAATATTGAGAATAATGCGTGACCATTTCAAAGCATTTTTACACTTGCAGCGAGTCATAAAAATTGTGCAGAAGTGACATTAGAGAATGGAGCTTTTGTGGAGGCTTGTACTCAACAGTTATTAAAAGATGGGATGAAATCTCCCAGAGGTTGGCTGCTTAAAGAATAAAGGTATGTGTTATAAAATGAGATCAATTTCAGATAACAGAGTGTGTGAGTAAGACAGATCCTAAAGCGTTGTATGAATGTTTGACACTGCTGTTTAATTTATGCTTCCTCCTTGGGCAAGACTCTTCTCCAAATTTGCTTCCAGAGTTTATGGCACTGGTGTATGACTGTCTTTAAGGGATTGAGTGTATGGAGTGTTTGCCGAAGGCATAATTTGGCGGCCAAGTCAAAGCTCATCATTGGCGTGTGACTGTGAAATGAATTAAGGATTATAAGAAAAGTTCCATAGAAGCCCAGCAAATTATTCTCATTATCTTGAAACTGGATGCTTGTTTTGCTATATAGCGACAACGGCCTCGTATTCCTTTCTGAATGCTGATGGATTGAGATGAAGTTCATCCAAGCACTTATGATTCTTTGTGGTTGTACTTCCTTTTTGGTGAATGATGCTTTTTAGTTATACCACTTCAACATAAAACTTCACCTGACAAGCTTTCAATGTTATGCCCAATATCACAACGGGAGTCGCCTCACAAGGCTTCACAACAAGGCTTCACAACAAGGCAAGGCATTATTATTTATACCGCGCATTTCATACGTGAGGTGCCTCAAAGCGCAAAAGTTACTGATCAAACAGAAAATCAGACAATGAAACAAATATAGAAAATGTGAGCCATCAAGCGGAAAATTCTCCCAGAGCATCCCGTGTTCTCAAGCAGCAATAAAAACAACAACAAAAACCAGTGGGGAAAAGAAGAGTCCTTGGAGAAAACCACACTGGAATGATCCACACCGACATTCTACTGGGCTAAAAGGAATGCATACATGTATTTAACACTTAAGATTCACCAATTTACCAACTCACGTGACGCACTAATGTCCATAAATAATGTCCACTTATTTTCAGTTCTGCAGACATTAACCTGCTCCTGTCTGGTGTGAAATAATTTGAGGGCATTATGGTGTGACTAAGTGCCGCCAGCAAACAACTCACTCGCTGTATAACGTTCATTCATCATGACCTCATTTCCCCACAACGTTTCAAGCCACTCAATTTTTCATACGAGTTGTAAGGAAATGTGTAATATTTACTATCTGGCACAGTGGGTGAGCGCTCCATATAAAACAGCAGAACTGGCTCCTCTCTGTGACAAATGAAATGATCTTTTATGGTTTTGAGATGGTTTCAAGTCCATTTTCTCATCTATTTTCACACATGGGAAGCATATGCAGTGCAGCAGAGAAAGTGGTCCATTTTGGCCAGTGCAGCTGTGAGAGGTCTGTATTTGTAGTCAGCGTGGCTCACAGTGTGTCTTAATGTGGTATATATACAAAGATTATATGGAACCGTAGTATACAAGTATTTGAACGTGTACAGCAGCATTTGTGGGAAAAAACTAACAAAACAAAAACATTTTTCTGCTGCATTTAACCTGCCTCTTCTAAAGTATTCTAATGGATCATAACCTGGAATAAAGAAACGGCATTGTGAATGTATATGATTTAATGCACTTAAATTGGAGGTTTTTGGGTTATGTTTTGAATCCCTCTCGGCATTGCAACTATTATTGTGATTGACATGTTACACACATTTCTTGTGTGAATGTTTGATTGCTATGTTTCAACACTAAGTGCAGAGTGAGAGAAAAATGAAACAACTAAAATAAATGGTAAATGGTCTCAACTTACAGTATATAGCGCTTTTCCACCTACAGGCACTCAACATATAGAGACGCATTGATTATAAATGACTTAACACATGTAGAACTGTAAATATTGCAGTGGCATTTGCACATGTGATCATTAAAGTGCCTGTGACATTGAGAGGAACATTTTAAAATTAATGAGAAGATTTTGTGTACACAGTGTACTGTATAATCAAACCCGTCAGATCCCACTCCACATAAACAGTGTTGTACAGAGTTCATGTTTATAAGATTTTGAAGTGTGAGGGCACCCATGTCCTTTGATGGTTACCTATATTGAACCTCCTTAAGCTTCATACGAGGATGCAAGTTCCGCATGCATCCAGTAACATAAGAAAATTCGCGTCACCAAATTTGTACTAAAAGACACCTTCACGTAAGGCTTTAGGTGTCCGTTCAAACCGTGACTTTCCTTTCCCCCCCCAAAAAAACACAAACCACATCAAATCACTGCTGGCTGCACATCATTCACTCCAGCCATGAGTCGCTGTCTGCCTTTCTTCCTGTGGCTAAGTGTGTCCACCCTTGAGCTCCAAAAACCCTCGGCCTCCTCCTGCCGCGGTGTCCTGGAGCAACCCCCTCGAGCCTGATGGGACGACATCTAACCCACACCTCTCCACAGGAGCACCCCTCACTCTCTCATCCCTTTCTCAACCGCCTCTCAATGCTCGCCTTTCTCTACTGGTTCCAAAACCAACCTTTTACCTTTTTCCTCTGCTGTGCATGCGTAAAGGTTACATATCAAGGCTATTTATGGCTCTTCTTCTGTTGTCGGCTTCATGACATCTTTTGACCCTTTTCACAGCCTAAATTGTGCGAGATGCCATCACCTTGCGCTAATGCCACACGTGTGACCCCCTCCTTTGATCTGACGCCCCGGTGTGGGGATTGAGCGTTCACAGCACCCATTGGAGACACTTAAGGCTCCGGAGCTGCCATGTTACATCACGTTTGAACAAGGCAAGGATGAACACGGATGGATTACAGTAAACCACATGTTCCCACACACACCAGCGATCCCGCACTCACGAAGGAGGCCACAGGGGACTGACCTATAGACCGCAGAGGCGTGACGTGGGAGGATAACGAGAATTACTTACCAGTTTATAACAAACTTGTTACAGATCAACATTGTTTGACTGCCTTCACTACATAGCGAGTCACTTTGCTGGTAACAATTAAGTTTTGTGTGTACGAGAATTAGGTATGCTTACTACTGTATTACTTTTCCATCTTTAAAATGTAAGACACAAAACCCTAAATGCTTTATTGATATTTTCCCACAACAATGTTCAACCCATAAATGAATCTACACATATGGAATATACTGTTTGGAAAACCACTGCAGTAACAAGTTCAGTTAATTATCTGAGTGAATAAACAAAAATAAAAACACATGCTCTGAAAAGTTGTTGAGAGATATGAGAGACTGCTTTTATCACAGCGGGTAGGCTTAACAGTAAAGTTAAAAAGAAAACACACACAAAAATCCACAGCAGCCAGGCAGCACTGAACGTAGGAGCGCAACGTTAGCAATGAGACAAAGTATATCTACAAAATGGGCAGTTTAGAATGGATTTGTAAAAGCATATCAGCTATTTGGAAACGGGCAGGTGGGAAAGAGTCAGTCACACCTATGACAACCTGAAGCGGTAGAACAACAATGCAACCTGTGGTCTGACATCTTAAAGGAGAGCACAGGTGTCTTTTCTACAGTAGAATTGGTATTTACAATTTACACATCTAGAGACTGACATTTTAGCCCATTCCTCTTTACAAAACAACTCAAGCTCTGTCAAATTAGAAGGAGAGCGTTTGTGAACAGCAGTTTTCAGGTATTCCACAGATTTCAATAGAATTTAGGTCAGGACTTTGACTGGGCCATTCTAACACATTAATATGTTGTTTATTTTTTACACCATTCCATTGTAGATTTAGCTTTGTGTTTAGAGTAATTGTCCTGCTGGAAGGTGAATCTCTGCCCCAGCCTCAATTCTCTTGCTGACTCCAGCAGGTTTTCCTCCAAAATGTCCCTGTATTTGGCTCCATCCATCTTCTCAACTATTCTTACAATCTTCCCAGTCCCCGCTGAGGAAAAGCAGCCCCATAGCATGATGCTCCCCCCACCATATTTGACACTGGGATGGTGCACTCAGGACGATGAGCAGTGTTAGGTTTGCGCCATACATAACCAAAGCACCTTCTTCCACATGGTAGCTGTGTCCTCCATATGACTTGTAGCAAACTTCAAACGGGATTTCTTACGGCCTCCTTCAATAATGGCTTTCTTCTTGCCACTCGTCCATGAAGGCCAGATTTGTGTAGAGCACGACTCTAGGTGTCCCATGTACAGATTCCCCCAGCTCAGCGGCAGTACGTCGCAGCTCCTCCAGAGTTATCTTGGGGCGGTTGGTTGCATTTCTGACCAGTGCTCTCCTTGTTCGGTCTGTTAGTTTAGGTGGACGCCCGTGTCTTGGTAAGGTCACAGTGGTGCTATACTCTTTCTATTTCCGAATGATGGATTGAACAGTGCTTCGTGAGATGTTCAAATCTTGGGAAATCTTTGTATAACTTAACGCTGCTTTAAACGTCTCCACAACTTTATCCCTGACCTCTCTGGTGAGCTCCTTGGCCTTCATGATGTTGTTTAGTGACCAATACACTCCGACCATAGCTCTGAGGCCCTCACAGAACAGCTGGAATTATACTGAGAGTAGATTACGCACAGGTGGCCTCTATTTAATGGTTAGGGCAAGGTGTGAACTTTCTGCAGTCATTAGGAATGTTATAAAGGCAATTTAATGCACTCAGAAAATGCTGTATGAATACTTATGCACGCCCCACTTTTCACTTTTCTATTTTTGAAAAATAACAGAATCATGTATCATTTTGCTTTCACTTCACAGTTGTCTGTTACTTGTGCGTGAACTTTCAGTAAAAAATACAAAATAAAATCTTTATGTTTATGTTTGTAAACATGACAAAATGTGCAAAAGTTCAAGGTGTATTAGTACTTTCGAGAGGCACTGTAGATGAGTCTAGTCTTCAAGGAAGTTTGTATGTTTTCTATTTATTTCATTATTTGTTCATGTTGCTCGGAGTGGGCTCTGCTGGCCGCAAGGGAAATTACATAAAAAATGTACAAGCTGCCATTTTATCTGGCAGCATGCCAACAAATCAGTGGCCCATTGATAAATGCAGTGCAGGGACAGGTCAAAAGTCGTGCGGTGGACTAAAAATGTGAAGGACAACAAAATCCAGGAAATACAGAGGGTTTAAGCAGTAGAAGGAGACAGAGCGATACGCACTACTACTTGACAGAAGTGTGTATTTGTTTGTTTGTGTTTGACAGAACAATGTGATGAAAGTAAAACATGTTAATTTTGCATGATATTTTCCAGGACACAGTAAGCACGCAATTATAACGTTAAACACTTGGAAATGCAATACAACAATTTCACAGAATGTTTTTGGATCAAAATAGTGCTAAACCAGACCTAAACTGAATTCTACAGAAACAGAACTTCATAAACTCAATAAAGCAAACAGAAAACTCTTCTACTACTAGCAGACGCTCATCTGCTGTATCAACCACCCCACAATTTGATGAACACAAGTCTACATTAACATCAAAATGCCCTTGTCCATAAACAGGTCATCTGTCCCATAAGATTTATTTGGTAACACATGTTGCGTAATCGTTTCTTATTCATCTATGTCTTTGCCGTTCTCCTTTTGGACTTTAATTGCATTTCCAGCCATAACCACAGACTCCTGGAAGAGCTGGCCCGCTGAGTATTTGTGTTATTTGCATAGAGAGGCTAAAATTAAATTCTCACTGCACATTCCTGACAGCGGGATCACCTCTGGCCAGACGTGGAGCACAGAGCGGTCGCTTCTATTAACACTTACGAGGAAAGAATACAATTGCAGGACTGGATAAGGGAGAGGTCTCTATTAAGCCTGAACATTTGCATATTATTTCTTAAATCAACGTTCAGTACACTCATTTACCGAGCTTCTTGAAGTCTAAACTATTGACAAATTTGATGAGAAGACAGGTTATCTTGTTGTTTGCAGATGACATATTGCAGTGTTAAAATCAGCATATCGTTTTGACTGTAATTCATCTCGCAGGCATTTGTGTTTGGAGCGAGAGATGCATAACTTACTGCTAATGTTTCTTCAAGCAAGTCAACAGGAAGTGCTTTCCCACAAGAGAAAACCATGCCTAGTTACTGTTGTTGTTGTTACTGGACGGCCCACTAATACCATCCCAAGAGGGTCTTTGTAGCTTCTTTTCTGCTTGAATTTGATTATCAGATGTAAAAAAATCCAGAGTGTCAGACATGATGAATGTAATATCTATTCCATTGCAATTAACTGTACTATTAGCAGTGAGTGTCATTGGCTCAAGCGAGTTTAATGGCCGTAAACACCCTGCCATATCAATTTGACATTTCACTTTGACAACCAGACAGCAGATCAGGTTAGAAATCTAGGAGTAATCATGGACTCAGACCTGAACTTAAAAAGCCACATCAAAGCAATAACGTCATCAGCTTTTACCATCTGAAAAACATTGCTAAGATCAGAGGAATAGTGTCAAAACCAGACTTAGAGAGACTCATCCATGCATTTGTCTCCAGCAGGTTAGACTACTGTAATGGCCTGCTCACTGTTAGACAGCTGCAGTACATCCAGAACGCTGCTGCTCGAGTCCTGACAAGAACCAGGAAATACGACCACATTAGTCCAGTGCTCCGGTCTCTGCACTGGCTTCCTGTCACTCAGAGAATAGAATCTAAAACAGCTCTGCTTGTGTACAAGTCTTTCCATGGTTTAGCACCAAAGTACATCTCTGACATGTTAGAGCCGTATGAACCATCTCGGGCCCTGAGAACTTCAGGGAGGGGTCTCCTGGTGGTTCAGAGTCAATAATAAACACGGTGAGGCTGCGTTTCAGTTTCATGCAGCTAAAATCTGGAACAGTCTTCATGAGGATGTGAGACAGGCCTCAGCTCTGACAATGTTCAAATCCAGGCTGAAAACAGCTCTTTTTACCCGTGCATATGAAAACTGAAAGTATTTTCTCTGCACTCTTGCCTTTTACTGTCATTGATTAACTTTATGTTGATGTTTTATTGATTGATTTTATCTTTTTTATTTTTTATTTTATGCAACTGTGAAGCACTTTGAATTGCCTTGTGTATGAATTGTGCTCTACAAATAAACTTGCCTTGCCTTGCCTTGTCGTATATTGACAACTCACAAAAGCAAGACATCTGTTGCAAAATATGCCAGTGATATGAAACGGGCTCCTGATAACCAGCTTCACACCAACAATGGAGATGATCAAATAAAGCGTTAATAAAGCCCAGACTAAACCAGGAGTTAGCAGCGATCTTTATATGAAAAAAGTACTGAGAAGACTTACAGCCACACTGTGTAACATTTCATCCATAAATAGAATAAAATACAAGCATTCATTCATTCTTATGTGCGCTTTTCATGATAAGATTTGACTCAGAAAATGTGTCTTGACTGGAAGTGGGCCCGTCTCCGTGGCGTGGACATGTTGCTGCTTTGAACTGAGTAAAGGTATTTAAGTGCATACAGTATGACAGGTTTCAATGCTTTTGAAAATATGACTTATTTAGATAACATCAGTTGCGTAATTGTCATTTTATTTCAGTGAAGCAGCCATTTTATTCTTTGGGGCAGACAAGTTATTTTTATTTGGAATTTTAAGCTACTGACAGGAAGTGACATAGATAGAGGTAAAGTTCCATAGTAGTGTAAGTAAGTAAGTAATATTTATTTATATAGCACCTTTCACAGACAGAGGTCACAAAGTGCTTCACAAAAAATACAAATAGAAATACAAAGTACATTTACATTTACAATCACAAAACATGGTGGTCATAAAACAACCCCTTTCCCACTGGAATTAAAACGCTTTTTCAAACAAGTAGGTTTTCAGTTTACTCTTAAAAACATCAACACAATCAAGTAAGTGCAAGGAAAGCGGGAGATCGTTCCAGAGCGTCGGCGCGACCACCTGGAAGGAGCGATCTCCTCTCGTCTTGTAACGGGTACGAGGGACCATGAGCAGGTTCTGATCCTGAGACCTCAGCCTCCGAGAGGGAGTATAAGGACACAACAAGTCTCTAATGTAAGAGGGAGCCTGACCATGCGAGGCTCTGAAGGTCAACACCAGGATTTTAAAATTGAAACGAAAAGTGACTGGGAGCCAATGGAGGGCTTTTAGAATGGGAGTAATATGAGCCCTTCTGTTTGTGCGAGTCAGTAAAACCTCGCCGCAGAGTTTTGCACCTGCTGAAGGCGGGACAACTCCTTTTTGTTTAGACAAGAGAATAAACTGTTACAATAGTCTAAACGGGAAGACACAAAGGCTAATCATTTCAAGATCATCTCTTGGCACAATTGTTCTAAGTTTGGAGATTTTTCTCAGTTGGTAAAAACAGTTCCTTGTCAGCAGTTTTGAGTGATGCTCTAAGGACATTGCTTTGTCAAAGTTAACGCCTAGATTTCTGAGGCTTGTTTTAGTAGACAAACTCAGGTCGCCCAAATACCGGTGAATCCCTGGAATAGCGTCATCAGGGGCAAACACCAGCATCTCCGTTTTGTCTGAATTTAGTTGCAGGGAATTTGTACCGAGCCATTTTTTAACTAACAGCAGAGAGCTTAACTTCTGGATCTCAGAGGGCTTGAAAGAGCAGTAAAGCTGAATATCATCAGCAAACAAATGGTAAGAAACATCATCAAAGCTCTGGATAATTTTTTAGCGTGACTCATTTCCCATTGACAAGGTCGGCCAAGGTCGGTTTGACATTGTTTGCCTTCATCGATGTCACCACCTGTCAGTGTCCAATAAGAAAGTGAAACCATAAACATCACAAAAATGGCCGAACTAAAGAAAGCTGGGTACAAGCTTTAGGAAAATCTTAAATATAATTGTGTTAACTAAGTTTTAGCAAAAATTGTGTCTAATGTGTCATATGCACTTTAAGGTTAAAATATGTTTAGCCATAATATTCAAAAATCAACCCAACAGCATTGACAGCAAACATTCATGCAGCCCGGGAATGTTTTCGAAGTGTGACTTAAACATGAGGAATATAAATATTTAAAAGTCAATTATAGGAACAGAAACTTTATTTGAAATACTAAACCAAGAACCACTTGTAGACAATCGTGCGCCATCTATTGCCAACAGTTTGAGAACCCCCTGCTCTCCAACACACAGACACATAATACAATACACTGCCTCGCCTGCCCCTCCTCTCTCTCTCTGTTTCTCTCTCTCGCTCTCTCTCTCCCTGCCATCGCTCGCCCTCACTATCGTCTCATCTCCCTCTCTCTCTCACACACGCGCTCAGTAGCTGCGCTCTGACGGACGGGGAAGCACTACCCGGGAAAGGACTTCAGTGGGAGCGTCTTCTATTGTACTTTGCCGTCACACCTCTATCTATCTCCCCCCACTGTATCCGCACCTGCACCGGCACTGCCCGCCTGGCTCCTGTCATGAACTGCCATTAGTGCACAAGCGCTCCGGTTTCCAAAAAAAAAAAAAAAAAAAGGATAAGCGGGATCTAGTATTTTACAAAGAAGACACTAAAGAAGAAGAAGAAGAAGAAGCCGGGAGCAACAGGGTGGTGGACTGCACAAGCGGGATCACGATATTTGCCTACTACATTCAAGACAGGTCAGTAAGTTATTATTACTACACTGACAACTGCTTTGAAAACAAATATTACTGACATCGCATTTCAAGACGTTGTGTGTATCCATTCGTCTCGTTCGTAAATTTTGATTGACTGTTCACTTACGGCTTGTTTTTTGTTTACAATGAGAGCAAAAGTCGATATTTCGAACCCACTTTAGATACTTTCCACGTTAAGCTCAAAGTTACGTTTCGTTTCTTGTCATAATTTCCTTTTCCGATTGATGTCACGACAGCAAACCATGAGTTAATCCATTTTCCATAAAGGTTTTTCAATGTCAGATGCCCCTCCTCAACTCGATGCTTTGGGACAGACTTAAGGTTACGATTTTGGCCTAGTACCTAAACGCATCTTTTCTGAAAAGTAGTGCGTCTGCGATTAAGTATGCAAACAGGATCCAGTTCAATGTGCACAGTGCAAAGACATCCGGGAGAATTTGAGATAAGACAGAAAGACTTCGGTTCACATCTGTAGACGTCTTGACTAAAACAGTTTTACACATAATGAGACCCCGCTGAGGCCGGATATTGTGTTTGCTCGATGGAGATAATGTGCAGCCAAGTTAAATGCCATCACTGAGATTCCAGTTCTGATCCCGACGACCTGTGCATCCCTTGCATAGTTTAAACCCTCACGACTAATGTTTTCCAAAGCTCTGTGTAATTCCGCATCTATATACTTCAAGAAGACACTACTACGGGACGGGCTTCCTCGCTCCTGTCTCTTTTCCCTCTCGAAACCTTCTCTTCACTCGCGCAGGAGGCAATTAAAGCGCGGACTGGCAGCCTAGCACCGCCGGTAACTTGGAAACAGGCGTGTAGGAGAGGCTTGGCGGCGCATGATGGGATTTAGGTGTAAGAGCGACACAGAAGGAGGGAGGAAGACCGGGAGATTCCCTTTGTTCGTTCGAGACAAAAGCAACAGAGGGACCTTATAGCGCTCAGAAATGGCACCGTGCAGCGAGCTTTTCGTGATTTCTGCATGACGTTGAACTCTGTATCGACATCATGGTTTATCAGGATTTTTCTCTTTTTGTTGTTGTTGAGGTCTATTAGTTCATGGGTAAAGGCATACTTTCTATTGAACCAAACAACTAATATCCATTCAGCTGGGTAGTATTGCTATTGGGTGCTGTGGATTGGGCATCAGTTCACCTGTGTATGAGTCACAGGCCCAGTTCAAAAATCAAGAAAAATACTGCGTGTGATGCCCTTAACAGCATTTTCCCCTCAATTGACTATGCCATACGATATCGGCAAAAATGCGTGCGAGCTGTGGTAGTAATGAGTGAGCACTCGCGTTTAATTACCTCAGAGCGATTCACACTTCGCAACCACTTCAACGACAAGAGAATAGGGACAATTTAGCTGAACAGCGGCAGGCCCGGCTCCTTGTAAATATTGCTCGTCCTGGGTGCGTCGCTCCTGCAATTTCTGTAATGAATGGTTGAGCGGCTTCTTTAATTCGCCCAATAAACAAGATCCCCGCGGACTCCCCCCCCCTTCGTCCAATTGTGTTTATCTAAACTGTGTGCTCTGATGTTACCCATAGAAACCCATAAAGCTCACTTCAGTGATCGCACTTCGTCACCGAGCAATTTTTTCCTCCTTGGTAAGATAAGATGAAATGTGAAATGGTGCTTTATGGCCTCCTTAACTCCGTATAAGCAATCAGACGGCTGTTCCCATGGTGTAAAGTGTATGTTTTAGGTAAAGTGAGGGCTAAATAGCTGTTATTCTGGACTGTTGTTGAGACATCGGATGAGACGGAGCCGCACTTTGCATAAATTTTAGGGACAGTAGAAGTGTGAAGTGGAAGTGTTTGCCAGCTATGAGCAAAATGTGTTTATACAAATCCTCACAAGAACAGCCTTTGAAAAGGCTCATTCAATTGCCTCTTTTGTTTAGTCTGTAAACGCTTTTTATTTCAACTTTTATCACTCCTATTGTGAAGACTGGTTACCTCGTGGGATGTATGTGATGTTTTTATATAATATATATATATATATATATATGTTTTGGTGGTGACTGTATAGGACTAGGACTTTAGAAACCATGACAAACATACAGTAACATTGCTCAAACCCAGTGGGAATGAAAAACAACCACAACTCCATGCGTTCCCTTTAAGAGATAGTGTACGGTGCTCTCTATAGGAGCGTCCAGTAAGCTGGGGGTCAGGACAGCGTCAGGGCAGTGTCAGCCCTGGTCATCGTCATTTATCACCAGTGGGACGTTTTGCGGTGTCACCTTGTACTGTGCACGACAGAAGCCTGTCTCATAGGGACAGCCCATCTCTCTCGACTTTGCTGCGAGGGCAATACACTGACATTGACTTTGCCCCATAGAGACACACTGGGAGATATAGTACGTGCAAAGTGTTGGTCATGGAAATACATAGGGTTTTCAACAAGTGCTTTTAATACATCAGAGTGCATTGAATCATTTTGATTTGTGATGGGAAAAAAAGAAAGAAAATGGTTGTACTTGGTGTCCTATGTGCCTTCGTATATTGCATTAAAGGGACAAGATGCAAGTTGGTCATTTTTAAACTGACTACTGCCACCTCAGGTCTTACGCGTAACTGCAGTTTCTATATTAAGCTCGTGCATGACGGCAATTCAGACCCGAATTCACACCTTTTTGAGTGACAGTGCAGGATTTTAGAGGCAGTTGTGGTGAATATACATCTGGGCTCATTCTACACATTAGGACATGGCTGAAACATGTAAGGGGAGGAAATTACACAATTTTAAACTCCGTATAGTCCCTTTAAGGTTTTTTCCTTAATAAACCCAGATTAGATCAACTTAAGTCCAGGTTTAGGTCTATTTTATCCCCTTTTTAGACCTGGTTTAGTCCACATTTGGTCTCTCCAATATACTTGGAAAGAGGTGGTACCTTAAAAGTTTGAGGGCCACTTTTTTAGTAGACTAACAATGGCAATAAAACCTATTCTGATCACGTCTGACATTAAATCACTATTTATCATACTGGGTCAAGCTGTAAGGTCATACTACCTCTGTCATAGCCTTGACTGTGGTGCTCAGGTGCCCACTCTCAGCCACTGAATGTTTTGCTTGCGTATCAGTATGATGCTCGAGAGGATATTTATCCCTTTTCTGTGGAAGCATAGACAGACTTGAATGGTAGGACTAGCGCAATGTCTCGAGTTCATGTCTCCGGGTCCCATACGATGGTAAATAAACGTCTCTGTATAAGACATCCAGACTCCTGCCTATTCCTCTCGAACACCATTGTTAATTCTCTTACAGACACCCTGGGCAATGCAAATATAAAGCATTAACAGCAAAAAGCAACACAAGATGGATCAATAAATCAATGACCACTATTACTGAAGAAACCACAGTAATAGATGAAAACTAATATGCAGCTGCAGCAACAACAACAACAAGAAAAGCGGACACACTAAAGCTGAGGTTATAGGGTTGAGAGAGTCAGTGGTAACTCGCTTTCAAATGATCCACTCTGCCTGGCATCTTTGAAGATTTACAACTGGATTAAACGTTCTGAGATGCTTGATAAACAGAAATGCTGCTGAGTGTTTTTTTTCTTCTCCCCCTCAAACCTGAATCCACCTGCGAGACGTCAATAACCAAATTCATATCACGCCTTCCGAGTTTCCCTGCTGTGGCGATCTGAGCACCAAAAACACCCTCAGTGCCAGGAATACAGCCCAGCCTACACGCGGCGCTGACAGCCAGTCTGAAATCTGAACACCGCTTTGGTCACCCGCTCTGAATTGGAAATGTGTTGGACGCTTGCACCTGTCCTGCCACCGAGCGGTCACCGTGTCCTTCCCCCTCTGTGTCACTGCGACTTTTGTGTTGATTATAATGTCCTGAGGCGAAGCATGGGTTTCAAGAAATGGAGATGAACAAAGAAAGGTTTATCTATGGTACGCCGTGTGAAAAAAAAATGGTGAGGTGCCCACACTATTAAAACCCAGCCCCTGCATTTTGTTGATGTCATAATGGAAGTTTAATGACGAGGATTTCACAAAAAGCTAATGCAACCCCAGTCAGTATGTTGTCGAACTGGAACCGAACTAAAAAAAAAATAAGAAGATGGATATGCAATTATTTGTCCTATCTTATTGATTAAAAGTGCTTTGTCCAATTGTCCAATGCAGTCGTCCATTATTGTCTCTTGAAGAGCAGGGCTAGATGTGACCTGTAAAACCAAATCTACTCAAACAGTGGCCCTCAAACTTTGAAGCTACCACCTCTCTCTAAAATACAGAGAGTAAAGCGATGGGCTCTTGTTACTGCATTTTACACGCGCGAGGCTAAAGTTAAGTGGAATGAATATCTTAACATTTTAATTGCACGACAAGAGATTTGGCTGTTGGAAAAAATTGCTGTGGGAAAATTACAAGCCTGCGCCATTATTCCAGTGGCACTTAATCTCTTTTTGCAAATGAACTTGTTTGGAGCTCAAGAATCCATTGCATTTTGACGTTTAAAAAGCAAAAAGTCTCCCGCAGATTTCCTCCCGGTCCTAAAACTCAATTATCATTCTGTGGCTTTAAGTGTGACCGTATGAACCAATAATGCACCTTTTTCGTATTGCTTCTAAAAACTGAAACCACTTCGGTCCGTGAAAACAGATCTTGTTTTTGCTGTGCTTCCAGGAACAGATAGGGATCAAATGTTCAAAATCAGTTAAAAGCAAACCCTGTTGAGTGCAATCTGTGCTTAAGTGGAAGAATTTGATTTTCTGAAAAGCTTCAACGCCCGGCACTTCTCACCCAAAAATATCCCATTGAATGGTCTCCAACAGTGGGGAAAACTGATTAATAACAGCAACAGCTACAGCGGAGGCAGCCAAATATTCGCACACACCGGAAATAAACAGGGCCGCCCAGCATTCAGCACGGTGCCTGATCTGTGGAGCTGAAAACACAAATTCATTTAGTCCTATCTGGGCTGTCAGTGAGATATCTTCATGAGGTTTGCCCTGCTGGGTCTTGTATGTGGGTGGACTGTGTGCTGCCCTTGGCTTTTGTTGGAATACATATGGTTGCATGTGTTGCATGAAGTTAAATGGACCTGTGTAACAGCAGTGTAAGGAGCGATATTGCCATTGTATGTTGGCAGTAATCCAATGTATAGAACTAAGTTGGATTAATTTTCACTTTTGTCTCATCAAAAAAATTGACGTCGATCCTTGCGCTTTTTTTTTTTTATAGCATTTCTCCATAACTGTTCTAGTTTGGTCATTTAAAGATCAAACACATTATGGACCCCCAATATTTTGTTTCAATGGACGATGAATGTGCTTCTCTATGTCCTCATGGGGGGTGCTGACATTGCTGTAATACCACCCCTGGTGGCCAGGGGCGACTCCAAAAGACACTTGGTAGACAGGATTCTAATGGGACTTCAGACCTCCCTAGAACAGCTTAAAAGCCTGGCTCCAAAGATTTTTCTTTTTCTAAAAATCGCTATGACCCATGTGACAATGCTGGGCGGGTGAAATATTTTCAACCACGCTGGTTTTTGTCAATCAGGCTCTGGTGCTTTGTGGAGTCTCCGCCCACCCCGTGAGCACAGGGCTTCCCACCTTTTTGCCCTTTTAAGGAACAGGCTGCATAGGAGGAGACTCAGCGGCCATGTAAGTTTCACAGATGACTTGGGGCTGAATAGGTAATCATCTATCTCTAATTATTATATCTATGCTTGAGCCCCACCTGGCCACGCCCCCGGGTCAAAAGGTTTTCTCTATTTTCGTTTAAAAATGTGTACAAAATAAGCAATTTGTTGTTGATAGAAATTGCATATACTTTAGCCGCAATGATCTGGGGCAGTTGAGAAATCCTTTGTTAATATAGCAATAAAATGTTTTTTTTAAATTACACTGTTTTCCCTCAGTAACAATAGCCAAACTAATTTGAATAACACGGCTGTGTATCTTAAGTCTTTATATTATTTACACATCAGGGACATTTAAGAGTGCACTTCAGACCCACAAAAGAAACGACTGTTCAGGAACGAAACGAGGCGAGCGTTCATTGTTCAATAAAACCCACAGCAAAGCTATATTTTAATTTCATCCTCCAGTGAACAAGGAGACAGGTTGAGGAACAAGAACTGACGTGTTTACAAACATTTGTGCAAACATTAGCATATAGTTTGTCTCTGGGACACTCCAAAATTGATAATAACTCAGGACCAGCATGTGTAAGCGGCTCCTATCATCCAACTGCAGTGCTGTTGGATTTAATTACCATTCGTGACAGCAGACCAGATCAGTTATTGAGAAATGCACAAAATGCAACTGTCTTGTGGTCTGCTTTCATCGTATGAATATGACAACCACACCTTTAGCTATACAATGTTTACATATCAGTGGTACAACAGGACATGTTGAAGATTTAGAGGAGCACTGATATTATTTATTAGAGCGAGAAAAAGAGGCTCTGACAGAAGCAGGTCCTTATGAAGTTGCTTTTGATGGCGGCTTCCCCATTGTACTGTACGCATCTTCACTGAGCAGCCGAATCAAACAAAAGCCTTTCATGGAAGAGAAAATTGACACACAAAAAGTGAAGAAAAAAAGAATCTACTGCTCCTTCTCGCCGCATGTGGTCCTGTCTGCTTCACTTGTGTAACCGTTCAATGTCAGGGGCACAGAATTGGTTACCACTTTTAGCCCAAGTATCCTGTCAGTGCTAACACATTTATACTGGGTCTATGCTGGGAGAGCATCGTGCAACTGAACTGCATTTTCTTGGTCGCACAAGTCAAAACACCTACGCCACATTGCCTTTTTTTTTTTTTTTTTAGACTGGATTAGTTTGCGAATGACTTCAAATGTTTCTTACATCAAATGATTTCAATATGTCAGTCTCCAAAGCATGGGGTACAGTGCTTTGAGCTCGTGTGCTACCGGCAGCAGACAGGCATTTCCTCTGTCTATAGAAATGAAAGGCTGATTGAATCATTAAATAACAAAGGCACAGCGGGGAGTAGACTGGGGTTCATATAGGGTTTTAGGAATATTTTATAGCAAGAATCCAATAGTACAGTATGCAGTCTTATCAGTGATTGCAGAATGCATCGAGTAAAATAAAAACATCTTCAGATTTCAATGTTATTTTCAAGCCTTCATTCACTCATTTATTTACAGAAGTACAATGTTGTTGTATTTTTGAACATACTAATTGGCAGAATAATATTGACTCATAGGCTTTATTAGACAATACTGTTTAGCAGAAGAAGATTTACAACAGTTCTAAGAAATTATTTTGATAGTTATTGTTGTTATAGTTGCTCAGTTGATAGAGCGTTTACGTTTTGATTCAAAGGTCGGTGGGTTGATCCGAACCCCCACCATTGCATATACTGCCACTGTGTCCATGGGCAACGCACTTGTGCAGTTTGTGAATGCGGAAGGGTGAATGGTTCCTTGTAAAGTGCTCTGAGTGTCCAATGGAGGTAGAAAGCGCAATACACTGTAAATGTGACAATCTCTGTGTGGAGTTATTATATTTCCCCCATGTTGACACTCTGGTTTCCCTCGTCAACCCACAAATACAGCTGGGTGCTCCTGACAAAGATCCTGGCTCCAGATGTGTAGATGGATCCCTGTCCAGACTCACTGCTCCCGACAGGTGAAAGGGTCAAATGCAGAGGACTGGAGTTGCCACAGCAGCCGTATCAATGCCCTCACCTGCCCCTCACCATATAAACAAAAACACTTCCAGAGATCGCAAATGTACTGACAGTTAGCGACTAACACAGCCAGAGTTTAGCATCATGACAGAAGTTTACAAAAAGATTGTGTACTGACAAACATCTGACCAACCTGTTCTGATGCAGCTGAAATCCTCATGAAATGTCAGTTTGTTTAATAATCCAATATCTACAGGGTCAGGTATTTTTCCTCCTTATGATTACAAAGCAAAGCAGGCACCAGGAGGCTGTGAGGATTCAAGGGTTGCAGGGGAATAAAAGTTCTGCACTGTAAACCTAGTTCTAAATGGAAGTTATTATTGTTCTAAATGCAAAAAAAAAAAAAAAAAAAGGGGGCGAGCTTTGGAATCATGAGTTTACAATTATACTGAATGGTGCCCCTTCCGTTGTTTTAGAGCATAGGTTTGACGAAATGGCGAGAATCTTCCCACCTTCCCATTGATCGAGACTTCACCGAGGCTTGACCAAGTGGAAAGAGTTCAATCAGGCGCAGTTCACAAACAAACGCTGCGGTGGGAATTAGAGGTTGAGCAAATATTTACCATTTTGGACTTAGTATGATAATGACTTTCAGCGCCTCCAGTTCATGAATGAATAATCAGCCTCATCAATTTTCTTACTTGCTTTGTTGTGCAAGCTTTTAGCCGGCTGAATGAGGTTAAAGGTGAATTCCTATGGGCCATTATAAAGGCACAACATGACCGTCAGATATATTGACTTCGGCCATAGTTTTATTCGTTCCTATGACCTGTAACCAACATACTGTAATGAACAGGGATTATGCTGTATGGTCTGAGTGACTTGTACAGTATTTAACCTTTGTTCAATCGAAGCGTCACTCAATATCAATGAATATGCCCCTCCCCCACCACCACCACCATCAATGACCCCAGCACTTCATCAAAGACCTCCACAGACCCTCCCCCCCTGCTCTCTCCATCTAAGAGGAGGAAGTGCGCCGGCAGTTCCTGAAACTGAAACCGCGGAAGGCCCTTGGGCCGGATGGTGTCTCCCCCTCCACCCTGAGACATGCGCGGATCAGCTGGCTCCCGTTTCACAGACATCTTCAACACCTGCCTGGAGTCATGCCACGTGCTGTCCTGCTTCAAAACATCCACCATCATTCCTGTCCCCAAAAAACACGGATCACAGGACTTAATGACTACAGGCCGGGGGCACTGATGTCTGTGGTCATGAAGTCTTTTGAGCGCTTGGTCCTGCCACACCTCAAGGACATCACGCCCCCTCATGGACCCGCTGCAGTTTGCCTACAGAGCCAACAGGTCTGTGGACGACGCAGTCAATCTGGCTCTCCACTTCATCCTGGAGCATCTGGACTCACCAGGAACCTACGCCAGGATCCTGTTGTGGACTTCAGCTCTGCCTTCAACACCATCCTCCCTGGACTGCTACGAGACAAGCTCTACCAGCTCAGCGTGCCCGACTCCCTCTGCAGGTGGATCACTGACTTCCTGATGGACCGGAGACAGCACATGCGCTGGGGAAGATTGTCCCGGACACTCTGGACTACAAACACTGGAACTCCTCAGGGCTGTGTACTTTACCCCTGGCTCTTCTCCCTGTACACAAACTGCTGCACCTCCAGTCACCAGTCCGTTAAACTGATCAAGTTTGCGGACGACACCACCCTCATCGGGCTCATCTCGGACGGGGATGAGTCCGCCTACAGGAGAGAGGTGGACCGGCTGGCGTCCTGGTGCACGCCCAGAAGACCGTGGAGATGATTGTCGACTTCAGGAAAGACACAGCCCCACCATCCCCCTCGCCCTGACAGACTCTGCCACCCCTATCTCCATCGTGGACTCCTTCCGTTTCCTGGGCACCACCATAACCCAGGACCTCAAATGGGAGCCAACCATCAGCTCCCTCATTAAGAAGCCCCAACAGAGGATGTTCTTCCTGCGGCAGCTGAGGAAACTTAAGCTGCCGACCAAGATGCTGGTGCAGTTCTACACAGCCATCATTGAGTCCATCCTCACCTCCTCCATCACTGTGTGGTTCCCCGATGCAACATACCGGGACAAGCATCGACTGCAGTGCATTGTGCGTGCTGCTGAGAAGGTGATTGGCTGTGAGCTCCCATCTCTCCAGGACCTGTTCACCTCTAGGACCTGGAGGCGTGTGGGTCGGATCACAGCTGACCCTTCTCACCCTGGCACAGACTATTCACCCCTCTCCCCACAGGCAGGAGGCTACGGTCTATCCAGACCCATAAATCCCGCCACTTGAACAGTTTTTCCCCTCCGCCATCAGACTCATGAACAAAAACAAGTCTCTGTAGCTTAGTTACAGACTCATGGATGTAATCTGCACTTGCACTGTGCGGTGTGTCCACACTTAGACCCGCTGCTATCACTTTATCACTTAATATCACTTTATACGCCTACACATCTGTAATCACGCTGTTGTTCAATGTCAAATTGTCTTACCATATGTCACTTTTATTTGATCTTATTTATTTAATATTTTTTATGCATGCCCCTGTAGCCTTATAGTTTAACTTTTAGCTTATTTTTATCTAACTCTGTGTTATATGTTTTATATCGCACGTTTGCACGTTTGTACAGAGAAAAATTCCTAGTTTGTGAACCTGTTCTCAAACCATGGCAATAAAACCTATTCTGATTCTGATTCTGATTTCGTTCAAAGGAAGGAGCTTTTTAGAATTCACACTGATGCTCAGAATGGTTTGGCCTAAATAAACATCTCATTATGTGGCAGCCAGAAAGAGGAAACAAGGTGTTTTTGACTTTTATCTTTTAAAAAACATAATCATGATACAGTTGCAAGTAAGGTTTTGGCACATACAGTAGCTACATGTACATCCTGATATTGTTGTTCGCCGAAACTAAGATTCAGAGACATTCGATCGGAAGAGTCAGTGATGGGCTGCCAGATGAAAAATAATACTTATAACAGACTCTTACAGTCATAGGCTTTAACTGGGGTAATAGATGGTTCATTGTTTTTATGTAGAGGTATAAATATCGTCGACTGGACTGGGTTGATTGCATTCAGGATGTTTTGTTTCAGAAGCTTCTACTCACTCATGTTGTCAATAGGTCTACCATAAGCACATGTTACTACTTGTTTGCACCAAAGCAGTTGTATTAAGTAGAATAATCTTTGTTCTTGGCTATAGGGCAAATTAAACTTAAACTCAGGTCCCGCTACTACAAATGAAAATTCATGGACAACTGAGAGCCTACACAAAAGAGTCTCTTAATGGCCAAGGTTCTAAGTATCTATGCGACCTCCTAACACATATGAGCCTCGTATCGGCCCCGTAGATCAGCTGGCTCTTGTTGCTGGTGGTTCCCAGAGTGAGGCGTTACTGTCCTGTTGTCCCCAATTATGGATCTCACTACCTGTAAATCAGTTGGAACTTTAAGCCAAGCAAAAGACTCATCTTGTATCCCTGTTCATAAGTTTCAATGAATAAAGTTGTGTTGAGGCTGGAATTTTGTCCGCATTAGGTATCCTCAAAAGCTATGATCCAACACACATTTGCCTTCAAAAGTTTGCAAATCACCTTAGAGACATCAAAGACAACATTTAAAATTCTCTCTCCCTGTGGCGCCAGTCCCTATACCTATCTGTTTACGAGGGGCGACGGCTCAGATGCAGAAAGAGTGGATCTTGAAGTGTCGAAGTATCAGAAAGCCCGGAGGTACAAGAGAGCCACTGTCACTTTGGCGCTGCCTTAACCCTCGACAGAGAAAGCTTTTATCACCACATGAAAGCGGAGCTGTGATGGCAGCAGCTAAAATTCACCCACAGCGTCAACATGAAGTGCCAGGACGCGAGGAGCAGCCTGGGACGAAACCTCGAGATGAGCACTAAATATTGCTCACATTTTGGGCAGACAGCGGTGTATCTGCAAATACTTCAGAGCATTTTCCTATAAAAGAGAAAATGTTGTCTTGATGATGGGTCTGGGTACTTCATTGCACAGTAGTCCGACCATCTTTGGTAATGTACTGTCTTCTGGGATTATGGGCTGCTAGAGGGTTAAAAATGATCATAATGTAGAGGTGAAAAAAGCAGCTGCGTGTCCCATTTTCATTAATACTTATCATGCCATCACCATTATTATCATGTTGTCACAATTCTAGGTGCTCTTTCCATCCCACTTCTGTGTACTGTTCTGTAAAGTCCTATCTCTGTTCCTTCTAACCAATTATTTGCACAGAAAAGTGGATTGTCGAATTGCCCATAGTGAATCAATATAAGAGTGAATGGTTGCTAGGCATAGTCAGCTTTCCAATTAAGCGTCTATTGTCCTGAGTCGATTCTTTGAAAACCCACACAATAAGCACGGCTGCAAAGAAAGTCAGACTAAAAAGAAAGTTTCTACACCGAGAAATGAACGGTTAATGTAGCGGGACCTTGTAGCCAGTGCCCTGTATCCATTGAGTCTTGAATTCAACTATGAGAAGAGAGAACACGCAAACAACCCTATAGTCACAAATACTTACAGAGGACATGTATAATCACAAACTCAGTGGCTGGAGCCACAGCGATGAGGCCAGTAAACCGTACAGCGGGAAAGTAGCACAGGCACAGATCTGCAATGACACACCAGGCCTCACTTCCGGCTCCATCACAGTTGCTCCTATCAGGACTTCACGCTCGGCTTTGATCATTGCACTGGAGCGGACTCGGAGCGCTGTAGCTTTGACCGCCAAATGTCACAGAATAGATAGCACGTCTCCAGTCACTTTCATTGCCACAAAAGGCTTCCAGGAATTGTTCAGTCCCCACTGCTTGCATCAAGGTTTTTTGTTTTTTGTTTTTTTCCTCAGCTCTTCATACCATCTTCACGAGCAATGGCATCAGCTGTCATGGCAGCAGATCCGTGGTTGCACCTCTTCTGTCTTTGGTTGGGAGCCTATGAGTCACGCAGCACAAGTGAACTATACTCTTGTCTCCCCATGTTTGTGGAGAATTGATGGTGTCGATGAATGCAAGGCAGACACTGCATGTAAGACAAGCACATTGTTTGGATTTTATGTAATGTTTATCTCAAGTAAAGATGTGTAATGACATTTTAAAAAGCTTTTAAAGGGATACTTCGGGATTTTTGACATAGGGCCTCATTTCCTAGTTATCCAGAGTGCTGTTGATGTCTGGAGATATTTTTTTCTTAAATTCATGCAGTTCTTATATTTGAAGAGTCTAGTTGCGCTAGGCTAGAGCAAGGCTAAAGCATTTCTATGGTATCAGTTAGCCTGCATTAAAAAACAGTCTGACCCACTCCACAGTGCACCTGAGGTAAATCACTTATAACGCCAGACTAACGATATAAATGTCTGTGTTAATAGAATAATTTTAACCATTTGCATTTAAAATAACTTATATTTGAGCGGCATCAGCTTCGTGGCTGTAAGCTAAGGCAGCGGCGTAGTGATCTGCGAGAAAATAGTCCCTCAAAATGCGGTAATTCATGTGATACAAGGTCAGTTATATTAAAAAAATTATTCTATTAACATAGACATTTATATGGTTAGTCTGGCGTTATAAGTGATTTACCTCAGGTGCACTGTGGAGTGCGCCAGACTGTTTTTTAATGCAGGCTAGACTTTACCATAGAAATGCTTTAGCCTTGCTCTAGCCTAGCGCAACTACTGTAGACTCTTCAAATATAAGAACTGCATGAATTTAAGAAAAAAATATCTCCAGACATCAACAACACTCTGGATAACTAGGAAATTAGGCCCTATGTCAAAAATCCCGAAGTATCCCTTTAACCTCTTACCTGCCACCTTAGGGTTAGGGTTAACAATAATTATATCCAAATCTCAAAGCGTATTGACTGGAGAGCTTACAGCCTATATGTCAGTGTGATACCTCATTTAAAAGCCAAGACCTTCTAGTTTCTCAAAATATGTGTGAGATCTGTATGAGTGAAACACAACTTACATCACATTTGCCGCTCTTAATAGAGTAGTAACTGTTTGGAAGTTGCACTACTCTGACTTCTCATTTGTCCTAATGTGAACATCAAATGTGTTATCATCATTTAACTATAAGCATATTTATCACACACCAATAAAGTCAAGACCAAATCGGGTTCATATGGATGTTTTTTTACAAGAAATTGTTCAGTAGAAGCGAAAAAGGGAACTCGTTGCTAACCTTAGCTTATGTAGCATGAAGCTAGCGTAGCTTCCTGGGTAGAATTGTCTGTTTTCATGGGCTGTTGAACCACTTTACTTCTCTCCATGTCTCTGTACCTTTATTTTGTCTGAAAATTATATTCATAATACACAGTTTAACCTTTCATAGACATTTGAAAACTAGATTTTTTTAAGGTTTTTTTGAGTGGGAAAAAGATGGGTCAAATCCACAGGACACATTTCCTTACAGCGACAATAAAGTCTCTATCATACATTAAACAGTTTGTCTGTATGTGACCGCTCTTTCCCCGTCTGACAGTACAGCTAAGCCCATTGTTTATTTGGATTCCATTTTACGCCCCTTTCTGGTCCCTCACATGCTCCAGCCCCCCTTCCCTTTGGAAATGTTCCCGTCGACTCCGGATTTAAAATATCGCAGACAAAACAACCCCCTGGGAATCTCCAAAACGAAACAAACCCAGCGTGACAGGGGACAGCGTTGGACACAGACAGAGCCTGGCCATAAAGCATGTGATGCCCTTGCTGTTTTGCCCCATGGCTAGCGCTAATGCGACAGGTTTCAGTGGACCACCAGAGCAGAAGATATTACAAGAGTGCGTCTAATATCTGGTGGAATCAAAACACTATAAACCAACTATAAACAGGCCTGAAATAGAGCATGCACTTTATAGGGGCACAAACACTGGCCTGCAATGAAATACTTTGGCTAATCCGCGGTGACGTTTACAAGAGATTCAGAGCCAAGGCATAGAGAAGAGCTCTTGCATCACCTCATGATGTGTATGCGCTTTTGTGTGCGTTATCAGCCTGATAGCCACCCGCTTTCTCCATGCATTCTATACAGAGTAAGAGAGTCATACTGATCCAGACTGAATTTCTCGCTGGTGCATCCTGGCTAGATCAATCGCAGAACGAGGGGAGGGCCTGTAGCGAAGCAGCTAGTCCAGAGTCTAAATAATTTAAACCAAAACATTCAAAATGGCAGCTGCAATAGAGGTTCTGTTTTTGAGAGACAAGAGCAAGTGACGTGAAGTGTGAAGTGTTTCTCCACACACACAGAAGGGAAACTAAGAAGCCCATGTTTTTTTACTGAGAACTGTATTTTTTGTCAGAGTTGAAGTTAGTCTTTTATAGTAATGTTTTGGATTTGTTGGTGTAGCCGACTCTTCTCATCTCTGAAGATATGAACAACAGTTTGGCACCAGACGTTTACCAGCAGGGTTCAAAGCTCACGCAGCTGTCGTCCCCAAAAAGAGCCCGCAGATACAGACCGCAGAGATTTGGGCGTCTCCAGTAACACCTGGAGGTCAGGAAAGGGCAGTGATGTCAAAGGCTACAGACCGCTGCACACTTTGACGCCAAGAGGAACGTGGATACGCTCCAAACTTCAAAACCCTAATGGTGTTTTGGCCACCGGTTTAAAGAAAATAAAAAGCGCTTTTAAAAAATGCATTTCGATCCGTTCCAGCGTTCGTTACTGGAAGCGATGGTTGACTGGCGATCACAGTCAGCCAGTAATAAGGCCGTCCTGGTTCTGACCCCCAAAGTGTGAACCCGCCTCTGCCGCTTCCAAGATTTGTGAATAATAACTTCCTGTTATGTCCTGAAATGCTCCCCGATAGGCGATGTCAGCAAGTTTAACGGTTATTGTGAATGTCAACGTACAAGCCACATTCATAAAAGTCGGGAAATGATGTGAAATAAAACAGATGGTGCTTTGCAAATCTCATAAAGTCATATTTGGAGAACAGTTTATCATGATTTCAGACGACAATGCATTTCAAATATGGCAACAGCAATACAAGTTATTTTAAAAAGAACATTTAATTGTGGGGTTTGGAATACAGATGGTAGGTCAATACACTGAGGCATTTAAGTTGATAGTCAATGGCACATTGTAAAAGCAATGACTTTTACAGTACTCACACAATCATGCAATCTTATACTTACAATTGACGTAAAACCACGGCCCAAAATGATCATTGTCCAATCCTACCTCATAGCAACCGTTGCTACCAGAGATTCCCCGGATATCCTCCTATAGAAACTAATGGCCTCTCTATCCTTTTTCCGAGCTGAAAAACAAGCTGAAAAACACTGACTGGTAAAGTTTGACTCCATTATCATCCGACTTGTTGTTTGCCAAGAGTTTCACGAGCCGTTGTTGCTGGACATCGTCAGAAAAAAGATGTTTATGCTGCCAAAATATCTGGCACGTTTACTTTTTAGGTGCTACCCCCACGTCTGTCAGCCGCTGCCTGCACATCTTATGTTAAATGTAAATACTCCAGACTGGCCGTTAAAGTCATACTTGAGGGTAGGACTCAGAGAGCTGAAGCCTTAGTGGTCACACGTCGTAAGAAGGGGGAAGCTGTAACTTTCAGATTTAAGTCAGTGCACTGTTGATTTTGCAAGCTAGCCAACTTAACACTCATACTTTATCAATACTAGAGTAACAAAAGAGGAGAACCTACTCGGTAGTGCAAGAGCATAACTAGTCCACATTGTAACGAATCAGGCAAGAACTCAAGCGCAGACTCAGCAAGGCAGTGCAAATAAGGTAGGTATTTATTGGCCAAGATAAATTTCCAGGTAATATCCAAGTAAGTCTTCTTCCCAGGTGTTGATCGGAAACAAGGAACACAGGAGAGTGGAGCGGACCGGGGACCAGGAGCACAGGTGAGTGGAGCGGACCGGGGACCAGGAGCACAGGTGAGTGGAGCGGACCGGGACCAGGAGCACAGGTGAGTAAGGCTGATCGGAGTGAAGCACAGGTGGCTGGGGCGTGGAGATCTGGAGTGAAATGGAGAAAATAGGTAAGTGTCCCAACAACGATACAGGTACAAATTCAAGAGCTGGAACGTAGCACTAACTGGAGCGAGTAATACGATCTGGCAGGGCTGAGCTGTCTGGGAGTGCTTCTTGAAGCTTGTTAATTGCAGAGTAGACTCAGCTGTGGGCTCCAACACACCTGTCTTCACTCCTAAAAAACACAAGGGGAGGGAGTAGATGGCCTCTCAGGGAGTGGCTTCAGAGGCCTGAGGGGCTGTGACACACATGGCAGTGCTAGCTGTATATAAGGTAGCTCCAGGGATATTTGCTGACTTCCTTTCACACTGGTGCTTTAACCTCGATAGTTACTTACTTGCATATTTTAATATACTGTATATTCCTCCACTGCACATTGTCCTATTATTACACCAAAAAGAATCACTTGCACACTCTTCATCCCATTATGACATACATGCTAAACTCCACTTCCTGATAGAGCTAGCTTAAATTTCTTCAGGGGTTGGGCTTTTACGAAAGGTCAATGGGCCAAATGTCTCCAAGCAATATTTACTGGGTGGCTGCTATAGAAAATATAAAAATAATATATAATAATACATTCACTATAAAGTTTAAGAATAAAATATGGCATCTAGCAATGTTTTCTACCGATTTTACTAAAATAATTTGAGTTTAAGCGGGACATATGACGCAAATTCAACTTTTGTTTATTTGTTTATTTATTAGGATCCCCATTAGCCCATGGGCCAGCTAAACTTCCTGGGGTCTTTGTTTTAACAATGCAACAGTAATTCATAGTATTTGGCTTTATTCATGCATTTTTGAGTCCATTACTGAACCCGCTCTGCTCTCATACTGTGTTTACTGTGCTTCATCGATTTCCCAGCTTGCCTAAATGAGTGCTTGTACAATCAGTTACATTTTGACAATTCCCACTGTTGCCTGCTGAGGGCGCTGAACTTTACAACGGGATAAAGACCAGCACAGATTTGCAGATAAAGCGTCTTTTCCGTTTGCAGATTATTTTTTGTTTGAAAAGACGGTGTTCCATCATTTTATTTATTTATTTATTTATTTTTGGGGGTATGTAAAAGCCCTGCTAATGCCTGTTGCTTTAGAAACATGTTTTGTGATTTAAATGAAGCCCCTGCTTCTTTTGTTGACAAAATTACAGCCATGGTTACTGTTCACATTATTATTAATGGAGGGAGCGGATTAGACCTGTTGTTATTGCACATGATGAATTTACTGGCGGCCATGGTAATTAATGGTTTTAAAAAGGGGGCAGTACACAATATGGTGCCAAACAAGTGGAGCAGGCACAGTTATATCAATAGGAAATACGTAAACTGCAGCCTACGCCTTAATTCATAGAGACAAACCATGAAATAAGAGGACCACTGCCATAGGAATTATGCTTTTTTTTTTTTAAGTCCTTAATAAGGCAGCCATTACAGGAAACATCCTATACATGCAGCCTGTGTCAAAGATCGGACCGTTGTAGAAAAATACTGTGCTATGGTTGATGTTCTTGCTGGACTGGGGTTGTAGATGTTGCCTGGCTTTGCCATACTATTCCCAGTCCATTCCACGCAGGGAAATTAGTCTGGTCACGGAGCAATTGGAGCAGTTTGAGCGGGCGGGCCTAATGCACAGATTGTCAGTGAAATAAACCAATCAGCAATTAGCGGACGTGACGACAGTGGTAGTCCAATTCTAAAAATATAAACTGAATCTAAACTCACAAGAACACGGAGGCACAATCCTCGACTACGTCATCCATGATTAGGTTTGGCTAATAACTTCTGCACATGTCATTGTTGATTGAACTAACAACATAGTGGCGCAGCAAGTGACGTAACCTTGTAAATTCTCTGTGACGATCGTGATTGGTTCGGCTAGGCCTTAGCCGCCAATCAGCCATTTGTTTACCATGTATGTCCAGACCCACCTTCTTTCGTGCAGAAAAAAGTGTGTGTGGTTTATCAGGCTATTGTAGATCCATCGTTGTCTTTAGCTCAGATGTGACGATTTCGAAATCACACATAACTGTGATACTTTATATCATTATGCCTCATGCATAAAGTCAGCAGTGTGCAGAACAAGGAATACATTATGGAAATTTGACACTTCCCTTCGACACATTTCTTGGTTGTGTAACATCTGAATTACCCCTCCATAACCTTTCCCAATAAAAGTTTAATGCTTTCTTTGTGAAAATCGCAAAAGCCTTCAGAACATCCTGAGATCAATTCCGTCCAAGAAACGAAGGCTGTTATTCGTTTATTGGCTACGTTTATTTTTAGTTGAATGCTGATATTGCTCTCTGCAAAACAGCAAAGTTCATAAGAATCTACTTTTGCCAGATGCTGCAACTTTTCCTGCGGCAAATCAATTATTCACATTATGCAACCCCCATATGTAAGTCAGGACACTGCATAAAGGTATATGAAAACGATAAGCAAGATCACTGACCAAGGGTGGCCAGTTGATTCTTGTTCTGACCTTTGGGAAAGACACTTAATTCTCATAGGGTATCCAGTGCAAATAAGAAACTAAATGGACCTTTTTGGAGATATTATGCAGGGTGTTCTAACGTATCAATGCATCATTTCACTTCTTTTTCTTACATTGAGACTCGAGATATTTTCCTTAGCTATTTGCACTGACTTTGTTCGTCGAAATGTTGTCTTTGAAGCATTTGCACGAGCACCTTTACTTTCTGGTCCAGCTGATGAAAAATTAATCATGAGGCTCGATCTGAAAGAGGAGGCAGCGTGGTTTCAATCAATGCGACAGGTCCCAGCAGGTACAGGCGCAGCAGGCTTTGATTACAACAACACTTTTAGCAGAACTAGACCTCCCTATTAGGCATGCGTAGCACTGATGTACGTAAGTATTTTATTTTGTCGTTCTGGTTAGTTTCATCACTGGATACCATTTTCATTCTTGATTTAGTCTAGCATTATAAATGTATGAACTATTGTGGAATAATTCTCCTGAGAGAGGAGGTTTGAAGCAGCTGAACCTCTTATCTCTCCTACACCGTCAACACTTCCCTTCAAGGCCAAGCCACGGAGCTAAACCTGATTAGGACTGAGCTCTCTGGGTCATATTTTGCATAACACTGACTTTCAGACTGTAAATAACCGCACACACATACCCCTCCCTAACCACGCCCCCGTCGTTCTGCGTCTGCCTCAACACGTTTCTTCAGCCCCGCAACCTGGTCAATGGCCAGTCATCGTGTATTTCCCATGTCCTGATGTTTCTATATATGTGCTTTTCCTTAACTTAACCTGATTGTAATTTGCATATCTTCTTTGTAAGGCGCATTGAGTTGCCTTGTGTACGAAATGCGCAGTATAAATAAAGTTGCCTTGCTTTCAAGTCAGGATTTTGCCCAGTAGTTTTATAACGACATAGTTTCATGACGACTTAGTTTCATCTGACGTTTCTCACTGTACACCATGGTAGATGTTGATCAATGCTTATTAGTCCTTGCATTACAATCTAAACATAATCTAGTTCTTCATGTAAAAACCTTGAGATCCACTGTCATAAGACACTGCTCTTTACAATAGCCAAGTCCATTATACAGCACACAGCTGCTCCAGTCAAACTCTCCACAACAAGCTCTATGGCAACCCCCCAGTGTTATTCTCCCTGAGGCTTTTTATAGCACGACTGTATTCATATCCTGTACACTACACCGAGACAGAGCTAATTGCTAAATCCTGGGTTTCCATCGTGCACGTCCTGGTTTAGACCTTATTTTGACCTTGTTGGCTACAAGTCCTGCTTTCAGTTTAGGTCATCCATAGATTATCAGTAGTAGTCCATAGTTTAGCCCCACCTGCATTATGAGGCCCAATTTGACACTTGGTTTAATCTTGCTTCAAATAGGACATACAAAGCTTAATTGTGACTTCTAAACCTCCATTTGGGAAGGTCAGCTTGAAAAAAAAAACGGTCCCTGTGCCGGCAGCAGTGGGACGTTTCTGTGAAGCTTTCATTTGAGGCTAACAGCATGCTAATAAACCGATGGTACCGTAATAAATGCAATTGGGAAAGTAAACCTGAACAGTCAGAGGGCACTAGCTCTGCACAGAAAGGCCCAGCAAGATCAAAGAATTGAACCCAGGACTTTTGAGTAGCCATGCAGCCGCCATGTTATCCTCCTGCTAGCCTTTATTGCACTCTTTGAGTCCCAGTGGAATGAGGGCGCTTTAATAGCTAAATACTTGTTATTTTTCCCCAGTGCGTCCCTCGTGACGCAAGTGTTTCTGTGGCGACATCGAGCCATCAGGCCAAAACACATGACTGCCTCAGCTTTATTTAGAAAACTTGATCTACGTCATTTGTTTAAGGAACTGGTCGTAAAACACACACATGCGGTGGGAGGAGAAGAAGCAGAGATTCATTTTGGAGAGGGGCTGCTCCAGGCACTCAGTGATACAGCACAAATGAATGAGCGTCCATTACCATGAAGGAGCGTAATCGGTTTGCAGTGGAGAGCGCCTGGGCGGTGTCTGCTGCTCTGTTGTCATGGTTATGTGGCTTAATTGATTATGTTTCTATTTTATTTCATGTTCATTCACGGGTGTTTCCCCCCCCCCTCTCAGCTGATGGGATCAAGAATGGGTACATAGGTATTTAATTGTGGTGTCATGATAATGTTTCTTTCAGTAATAAAGTTCAGGAATCTCCAACCAATAGCTCCAGCCCTTTCCAAATAGAACATTTTGAAAAGCATAGTAAAGTACCTACGGAAGAAACTCATTTTCAATCATTGCGTTGAGGTATCACATTGGCTACTAACTCTGCGGGCTGAACTGAGGCTAGACTTGGATATAACAATATCTCGAGGTAAGCCGAGGGTGGGTGAACGTAAATAAACAGAGATATTTTGGGTCCAAGCGAAGGTCAAAACTTCACTGTGATTTTATTACAGACTGAGACATTTGGGTAAACAGTGTGTGACCAACCGTTCACTCTGATCCAGTCACAACAGGAGAGAACACACAAATGCAGTGTATGAAAGACTTTTACCAACGTTTGGGATGATCATGATACTGTTTATGTCTGATTTGCAAGGATATTTTTCGTATTATTTAAACCGTTGATTGTTTAGCCAAAAATGCATTATAAACAAATGCCAAAAACGGATATGGTACAACTTAGTAATGTCAAGTGTGCACTTATAGCGATTTTCCTCTAATCCTCAGTCGCGCCAGTCTTCTCGAGTCATGACGAGTTGAAGGCAGTTGCACAGTCGGGTCTCAGTGTGTAGGGGGGGGTCACGAGTCATGACTGGACTCGCGTTCAAATCGTGTAATGTGGGCGACAGAAAGACGTGACAAAACCTCAGTCACAGGAAATCAAACATGTTAGATTGTTAAGCCCGATTTTGGACGCACAGGAGAAGCGTGGGTGATTTTAGCGTCCCAAAATGGACACACAGAATGCAGTCAATGACAGCACAATACACTCGGAAAAACACCGTAGCTCCTCCCTCTTCATTTCTCTGCCATAACAGCGGCACAAACAACTAATTCATGGCCACAGTGAGCCCCACACAGACCACGGCAAACAGCACAACATTATTCCACCAAAAGCTCACAAGAACCACCTTTTCCAGAAACATTTCAACCGCAAACAGAGTTTAGCGGCACTTACTACATGGAGTTGAACTATTCAGCTTTTCTCCGTTAGCTTTTCTCCGCTGTCTCCTCCGTCCACCTCCTTTTCTCATTAAATCCACCGTCCCGCTTCTTTTTAAGAGAATTATAAACAACTTAAGGACTTGTTAAGGTGCATCATATGACACAGTTGACCAATCGGAACACGCACATGTTTCTCACGGTCACAAACATCTGGGATCAGTTTTCTCCTCTAGAGAAATGAAGCTGGAGAGAGGATAGAAACTCACCACTGTGTCAACATCAGCTGTAACAGACTCGTGTAGGTGTCCGCTCTTACATACTGAGTCGTATGTGTGTGAACCCCCAGTCGTTCTATAATCGCGCTAAATCCACTCATGTAGTGAGGAGTGAGGACCCCCTTTCGCCACAGAATCTTTTAAGACTGAAAAAATCGTGTAGTCTGTGCTCAGCTTTACATGTTGTTAAAGGGGAGCTTTTTGTTATCTCTAGAAAACAGTAGGTATGACATGGCATCTTTTTGACAATAAAGTGCACAAAATCCCTGGTTTAGAAGATTTAGTTGAGGAAGTATGAATATCATCTTATGACCAGGAATGAGAGAAACTGACTTGAGAAAAGCCCATAACTGCAGACAAGAAAAAATAACCCTTAACATGGCTCTTTGGTTAGTAGGTTAGTACTATATGTAGCCACCAGGTTAAAGTTAATCATTCTCCACCTGAAAATTCAGGAAATGTAAAACCACTACATTAATTTCCTCGCACTAATGTGCCCCTTTGAAATAAAGGAACTAAGTGACCAATTACTGCAGCAGCCTCTGTGAATGTAACACACCCTCTTTATCACTGCACCACGGGAGACCCAAATCTGTCGCTGTTTGATGAGGCAAAGTTCAGAGCTCGAGATTGGGCTATTTTCAGATTAAATACACAAGAGATGTTCTTCCCTTGTCTTTCGAGCGGTTGCGTCCAAGTTTCTGACTGAAACTTCAAAGACTTTGCGTTATTATGATTTCCATACAAGAATGTTTATCCATTTTGGGTCATTAAATCTTTTATAGTGAGGCTTTTGAGGGCGTGAACGCTACTTTACATACATTTCATTTTTAGATGAAAGACAGAGCCGGTTCTAGGTTTTTGCCAATTCCAGGCAAAAATTAGTTTGGGTCCCCGTATTTGTCAAACCTACACTTTTTGAACATGTAACTTTTTTTTCTTTTACCATGAATGGTGAGCAGGAAGGCTGCAGTCACGTTTCAAATAAACTGAGAACATTCTATTTATTTATTTATTCATTTTTCTATAGATGTACATTGAACATTCTGTACATGCAATCTTTATGCTGTCAACTATCAGAAGCAGCTCTGATGGCTCTGGGATATGTTCTGTAAATAGTAGCACACAGCTACTCCCCCTGTTGGTTCTAAATCCACAATGTGTATAATCGATCATAATAGAATACATTCTGCATTTTGGAGGGTCTAATAATGCCTCTCATAAAAACAAAACAAAACACGAGAACAGTTGATAACCCCCATTATCAACATGATGGTTCTTGGAATGTTGTTGTGTTTTGTTTTCTATTGTACAAGGGGGAAATTACCATGGCACTTCATCCAGAACACACACAAAGCAGAAAACCACCGCCAGTCACTCATTCCCTGCTCAACCAAACCCTGCAGTATTCTGGCCACTGCCTTTTGTCTAATAACCGATGCTTCTGAAGATTGTCATTAGCCGATCACTCAGAGACCCTACAGAGGTCCATTAAGCTCCGGGCTGATTTAAACACTGATTTAGATCCTGACCATCGGTGCAGCCAGTGCAGTCCTGTTGTCATGTGGAGAGCCGGCTCCAGGCAGTGTGGCTGCTGAGGAGCATGTGGGAAAGTGGTGACTGTCACATACACAACGTGCCGCTCGACTGTGGAGCGTGTGATGATGACAAATCATTGCATCATCCAATGAGGAAGAGAGAGTTTTACGGTCGGTTCCAGATTATGGGGGACTAAGGGATGAAACGGTCCAGGCTTTTGGGTATGTTTACGACGATGAGCGGAAGAATGGATGGCAGTGGAATCTCTTGAGGTGCCCTGTAAAGGTGCCCATGAAGTAACATTACAATTGTTATCAGCAAAGCCAATATTTCGATTTGAACATGTTTATTTGGAGGACCGAGAAAGGGCCGGTTTATGAAATATTTATTTAAAAAAATCTCCCATACACTATCTTTTAAAAAGAACATTTGCATTATTTATTCTCTCCTCCTCAGTCACATAGAGGTTGGATAGCAGTCACAGGGCAGACTGACTAAACTTTGGCAGATATTCTTTGATTGTGCCCGCTCTAATCAATCCTAAATAGATCCCTGTCCTACTCTCGGAACTAGTTCTAGTTCTTGCTGCCATAGCCCAGGGTTTCTGTATGTATGACTTTACCTTGACCTTTCGCTATCTGTAATATTCCCCCTGTCTTGAGCGGTCCCTGTCGTAAACATCAGCTTCAGTGCGTACTTCTAATGTATATTTTAGCCTGCTCTCACATATAAACACCGGTAGTTCCGTATGCTGCCTGCGTCTTTGCGTGCACTCTATATTTCAAGACCTATATGTCCTCGGCACTGTCGTCTGTGTTGTGCCGTGTGCTGTACATATAGCGCCTGCATCAGCCTCAGTAAACAAAGCCCTTCGCACCCTCCGCTCTGCGTGTGCTAACAAGCCCAGCTGTGGCCGAGGAAACTTTGACCTTTTGCGGGAAGCGACACACGCACGCGACCATGGTGTGACTCTAAACGGTGGGATAGAGAGAACAAAGACAGCAGTGAGCCACAGTGAGGTGTTACAAACGGCCTTTAAAGGGGCTGCACAATATGAGGGGGAAAAATAGCAAATTCCAAAGAATAACAAAGATGGCCAGTTCTGCTCATAATGTTTGGTCTCTTGAACAAATGAAACGGAGGCAGCTGTGAAAGAACAATATCACCTGAACTAAACCCGGTCTCTGTTTGCTAAGCATTGCAAGATTAGAGCTATAGTGCCTTGACAGAGGTCTGCACTTGTTTAGCACTTGTTGATTTCTATGTCATTTGTTTCTCAGCGCACAAGATTTGCCTCCTGATTTTATGCTGTGGAATCATGAAATAAATTTAAAAAGCTTTGGATACGTTTTTGGTTGCTGCTGTTGCATTAATTTCAGTGCCCGTTTAACCATGAGTAGCAGCAAAGAAACCCTAGTTCTTCATGGCCATCTGCATTTTAGACACTTACTTTAATTAGCGTTCATTTGTTTTGGTAGGGCATTTCCGGGTGTTTTCTGATTTAGAAATGGTTTACATCCAGTTAAGACAAAATTTGATCCAATTTAGGTCTAACTTGCTTGGTCCTGATTTACTTTAATCTTCTATCTTTTATGTTATAAGGTCAGCTATAGTATAATTATTAAACTACTAAATGAAATGAAACACCAAGCCAAAGTGCATTTAACATTTCTGATACAGTAAAACCCAACATGGCTGTAGTATTTGTAGTATCATTTCCATAGAGCCACAGAGTTTAGAGACGTGGGAGTGATAGAAAAGCTGGAATTCCTTGTTGTGCTGGTAGCGAGCAGCTGACAGGATGCCAAAGCACCCACCAACGTGTAAAGAGAGAGAGAGAGAGAGAGAAAAAAAAGTGGGAAATATTTAAAATGCCACTCTAACAAGCCTCCTGGGACGTCAGCTGCCGGAGGAACAGCTTGTCTGATCTAAAATGCTTTAAAAGTCTCCAACACGCCACTGCGCTCCTGCATGCACTGCCCATATGGTCCGTCCAGTAATGGCGCGGCGTCTATGATGGCGGATTACATAGGAGACAGCGCAACAAGTCCAACCACAGCGCTGGCAAGCAAAGGGTGCCATGTGAGTAAGCTTCTTTAAGTAAATATCATCAATATTCAGCAAAAGCTTGACGAGCTGGCTTTATTTATCTGCCAAACTCAACATATATACGAGAGTGCATCATTCGTGGGAAATTGAATTATGTAACTTTAGGTGTTGAGCGCTAAAGGCTTGTCAAGGTCCAGGGGAAGTCTTGTTATAATGAGCTGCTCCAGCTGTAGGAGAAGTATGGTTACATTTAACAAGAAAGAAAAATAATGGTTTCTATAATGCTTATGTTGTTTGTTTTGTCAAATGTATTATGTTTGGGAAGAAAACCCAGAGACTGTCAGAGATCCATCCTTCAATGCCACTGGGGCGCCCTAACAGGTGGTCCACTGCAGTGTGCAGTCAGATCTTGGAAAAATGTCCTGGCCACATTGCAGGAGGATTAGCCTATCATCGCAGCCCCTTATCGATCTGAAAATTTCTCGGGGGCCTCCCCAATCATAATACTGTAATTTACTCCATTCAAAGAATTGTTATAATTTACAGCTAAAAGTCTAACATCCTTTCAAAATGAACTTTTTTCATTGTACTTGTTTTGCAGACAAGCTTTGGGGGCCCCACTTTGGGAATTGGCCCTTGCCATCCCGGGCTATGGGATAAATTCTTGGACATTTAGACACTCTCACTTGCATTGCTCCAAACAGATATAAGGAAATATGAATTAGAATTTCTTAGGTTCAAAAAACTTACTTACAAATACGATTTTTATTTTATTTCTAACATTTCAACTTGATTAGGCTCCCTTTCTCCACAAACTAACTGCAAAGTTATTCTGCTTTTGATCCTTCCTGAGACTTGAAATGCCTCCCTCACCCTCACATGTGGCCGGTCGAGATAAGAGCTTTAAAACACAAACTTTAAGTTGTTCAACTTTGCAAAGCCATCGCAAATCGTTACGTTTGCAGCCAATTACCATGGGCTGTGAGTCGACTTGGTTTGTTTAATGTCCTGTCAGAGGTGCCAGAGTATAAAGCTGCCTCGTCTGCAGACTGTCCCGGGACACCATTAATCTCTGTTTAGTTTCTGGACGGGCGGAAATGACGCAGCAGCCCCCGTCTACTGAGGTACGGGACTCCAATTCCCATGATGCTTCATTTACAGCCGAAAACGCACTTCGGCAGTTTGTGGCTCACACCTTTACATTGTGCTGAGGAGGGGAATTCATTTAATTACGTAAATCACATGCTTAACTTATCAAGTTTGTTAAACAATAATCATTTCACGGCACTTCTGAGCTCCAAAGCACTTCAAGCAACTCTTCTCAAACGCACTGACATTCTGTTTGTGCCTTTGAAAAACATGCATGAGGATTGGCGTGCAGACAGCAATGGCTTACACTGGTATTGTGTTTTAGAAGTCTGTGTCGAAACAAGTTCCACAAAGCTTTCCAGTGAGGTCAGTATTCAATCACTCCATACTCGGTGGTGGTAAGCAACTATTGTAGCTGCCCTGGAGTAGACTGACAACCACCACCATCCACTCACACTACATTTATACATAGACAAAGTGGGTGACGTGGCTGGGACTTGACTTCTAAATTGAAACATTTCGTATTTTCCATCATCAATCTTTTTTTGTGTGTGTTCTTGTCAGGTGTGAAGAGACAAAGAAGAAGATGCACATGTCCAGTTAGGACCCCACTGCGCCCCCTAGCCCCCTGGACCCCCCTCTTCACACATGCGGAAAAGAAGATGACTATCACCAGCCGCCAGTCCTTCAATGTCCTGACAGTAATCTTTCTCCTCCTCTCCACTGCAGGTATGGGACATGGGACCACTTTACTGTAACAAGGGCTGTTCAGGTGGGGACCATTGGTGTGTTGGAATGGACATGAAAATGTGACCACTGAATTGTGATGTTGTTAGCCTTGTAACATTAAGCCTGCAAGTAAATCGTGAAGGTTGACATGCTTAAAGGCCCTGTAACAATCCAAATGAAACGTGTTTATAGCTCTGTCTCTGTCAGTACACTCAATTGTACTCCACTTACAGTATCAGAAATGGTCACTGAAGTGTTTAAAAGCCCCTGGCACATATCACGCTGTAAGATCACGCAGCTCTGGTGTGATCTATACTTCAAACAAGCTCACAGTGACACTAAATGTAGGTCACATACTCACTGCAGGAGCCAGTCGCTGCAGTGGACTATATAGAACCTTAAAGCGCTGAAGAATCTGTATAGATCAGAGATGGATCACAAGTGACATCCCGAACACGTCAGAACAAGGCTCTTTCTCAGGGGACAGAAGTGTAGTTATTGCCAAAATACAGCACAAAGGCAGTCTGTAAAATATAAAGACCCTCCCAGTTGACAGATACTGTGGCAGTTTTGTGGAAGTGGGACGTATACACCGATGTTGTCAGGAGGTTACCGAAAGTCTGTACATTTCCAGGGAATAGGGCAACAAATTCAAATGATCGAATCCCTTGTTATCCCCATGCTATGTCCATCCTCATCAATGTCCTGATGTATTGAGTAAAAAAAAACATTCCATCATGTATTTTGCAAGTACAATCATTTTATTGTTAGTGTTATTATGTTACCACCCATAGTACCACATACTGTATTTGTAAGTATTATGTAGGTCTAATATAAATCATTATGTAATTATACTGATCGCTTCAGAGGTCGCTGCACCGAATCCTCTCGTGGTTTGTATAATTTTGTTTCTTGACTTGTTTCAACCCTCCGGCAACAAGGATCACTCTGCGGTTATAGGATTGTGGTGTTTTAGCAATGCATTACAAAATGTTAAGCGTCTCAAAGAGGCACGGGCTATTTGCAGCACATGTCTAACTGGAACCAAACCAAGGGAAGCTTTGAATAAGCCGTTTTAGATCAACAGAGTATTTTCTAACCAAAAAATGTAAGATAGTGATCAAAATATGTCACCAAATGGTTTGGAAAAGAAAGCACCAGCATCATTGAGACACATTCTGAAGGCATGGACAACAGCCTTTCGCAGGGACGTTACACTTGGCGTCACAACCAAAGCAGCCCGTCATCATCTTGGAGCAGAGAAAGGCCACCACAATGCTCTCCCACAAACAGCTGAAGGGAGTGTACAGCTTGAGACATTTGTCGCTGCTGGCCATAACCCGAAACACCACAGATTTAGTATCAAAGGACTCAAATGTCTTGCAGGTCGCACGAGATTAGAAGTTGGAATGGACCTCAACAAAAAGCTTGTGTTCAGAGATCGTGGTCACAACACTCTGACCAGACAGGGTGCTGTGGTCAGTAACCACACAACGGGCACTGGTGGTAGAATTAACAGTCCCATGGAGGAAGAGGTACAGGAAGCTTACGAAAGAAAGAAAACAAAATATTCTGTGTAAACCATGTAAACTGTGCAGCAAATGGCTTTGGATTAAAGGGAAAGAAAACCTGAGCTGTTAGATGAAATAGGCGGGACAGAAGCTGAGATTAATGTCCCTGAGACCAGTGGCGTGCTGGACCTCATTTCGGCCCGTGAATTTAGAGAAGACCAGCCCACTTTTCTGTGAGTTTATAGCTCAGTGATAAATCGCTAGTCTCTGGTGCAGGAGGTCCCTGGTTCAAGTATGTCTTTGACATTTTTCTAACGCTTTTTTTAACGCTCTTTTACATGGGCCTCTGCACACACAGTCTGAGCCTGATACAACTCCACATTCAGCACAAGTTATGAAGATAAAAATGTATTTGTCCACTTTTATACCTTTCACTGCCTCTTTCTCTCTTTACTCGCACGGACACTTGACTAGCAGGATTGGACTGCACCAACTTCAACTAAAGCGGAGGGGTGTTCCACTTAAACACCCCTCTGAGTTAATTCAACATCAAATGGTATCTCCCTGCCACAAGGATGAAAAGTTAGATGCGAAAATCTTTTCTGATTTTGACACATTTCCCCCTCGTGGGGGCGGCCCGGCCCTAAACAGTCCCACCGGAAACCTCCCGACTCTCCCTATGGCCAGCACGCCTCTGCCTGAGACCCTCACTATTGAGCTCAGTTGACCTCTCTGGAGATGTTGTGGGAAACATCAGGAAGAAAGGCGACCTGATGACCCCAGTGATGCATCTACCCATCGTAACACCTACTGTATGGGCCAAAAGTAGTGATTCAAACCAGGGACTCAAGTCATATTACTAATTGTCTGTAAAATAATATCCTCACTAAACTGCTTCACTCAGCACTTCCTTTGTAAGCTCAGAAAGAATCACTTTCACTAATGATGTTTAGGTTAACCTAGGAAACATGCAAAACAAATCCAAGACCCCAGTAAAGCATAAAATAGGACATTTAGCCAAGCTGTGAACATTTTAATCATCTTTAAGAGCACATTGAACGGACGCTGTTTGAACAATGTCTTAATATGTCAAACAAAATGAGGAGTCAAATCCAGTGACACACATTTGCAGAGGTCACATGAACAGTTATCCCCTATTTCTAATCACACACTATCCGGGAAAACTAGTCCATGGCTCAACATTCAATAAGGGGGAAAAAAATGACTTGTGTCAAAAGGGAAATGGCAGAGTGCAGCAGCTCATTATAACCTGAAAGAGCGGTGTCTTTTCTCATGCTGATGTCCCAGAGGAGAGAGACTTCTGTCATTCGGCAGCGGCATCAGAAGAGGTGGACCTTGAAAAGAATCACGACCTAAACACTTCAGTCAACGGCGCGGATGAAACGACAGACAGGATAAAGACAAATCAGATCTCATAAAAACCACTCGAAGGGAAATTCACTCGAGGGGAATCATTTAAATGAAGTGCAAATTGGAAATATTGAGGAAACTAGATGTCAAAAGTTTTCTGCTGCTTTGTCGTTTGACTCATTGAAGTTTGCAAGTCTTCCTCTGTCGCCCTATGGTTGGTTCTTGGCATCCTTCGGCACGCATCTTTTGTTGAATTGGTGAAGATAGATTTCCCAAACAAAGAGGAGCTCCTTTCCCCTCTCTGAAGTTACGTCTCACCCACAAAGCTGAACTCTCTCCCTCTTCGTCTTCAATATGCCAGCATGCCAACTTGACTGACTCGACTGACCACTTCGTTTTGGATTGGTTCCGTAGTTTGGACCATATTCATTAGACGTGATTCAAAAGTCACATCAAGCAGTGTGACTGTTGGCAAACCTTTTTCATTTTAATCTTTTAATCATCTTTTAATCATTTCTTAATCACGTAATCATCCAAAATTGTGCGTACTTTATTTTCTTAATAAGTCCTAATTAATCTCAAATAATCATGTTACACTTCGCCCACCAGCTTGCCTCCTTTGTTTGTATAATACACAGTCTGGTGTGAGGTGTTTACATGCATTTACCTGCGCTCACTAACACGCACTGACCAAATGAACAAAAAAGCTACATTGCATATGATTGTTTTTGATACATGTAAAAGATGCGTCTATAAAGAGAGTAAGAGTTGGAAGACAGAAAAAAGGATGCAACTATTTTCTCCATAAGTAAAGACAGTGAAACAAAAATTGGATTTAGTGCTAGTCTCATGGCATCAAATCACTGGTTTTACTCCCTTTACTACTACCAACATTTTGGCTATACCTCCAAATAAGTGTAACTGCCCCCACTGCCATCTCTTCCACTTAACTATAAAATAAGCTTACATTATGGCTGGTATGATACGTTAAATAGCTACTTTGCATCACTATAGAAAGTATACAGCATCAGCAACATTTTACCCCCGTTCTTTCATGCTCAGGAGTCCGTATTCCCAGCGCAGACAGTTTATACTCTCTTCTAAAGCTGATGTGACAGTGGCAGCTTCACAGTCGTTTTCTCCTACTTCTTCACTTACCTACCACAATAAAATAACATGAATTCTGTCTGAACACGTCTTTCCAAAGACTACAGGGACTTACATAGAGACACCATTTCATTGTGTGAAAACTGTAGGTTAAAACGAACCCTTTTCTACCAAATACACAGCTAAATCTTTGCACTGCAGCTTTGCCAGGTCTTTTAAGTCACTTGAAGGAAAGGTGTGGGGTTTTTGTTTGTATTCCAAAGGTAGAGCTTGGAGTTTCTTCTGTAGAGCTGGTTTAGTAACTTTACTCTTGCCTGAGGTAGAGGGCTGGCGGTACATTGGAATGAGAGTGTGAATGGGTGACTGGTTCCTTGCTGTAAAGCCTAAAGCGCTACAGTATATAAGTTGACCATTTACAATTAACCAATAGTTCGATGCGAGTCAGTGGTTTAATCCGCAGTCCCGGTGTTGTCCTGTTTATAGCAATTGTAGTTATTGATCATCTACTTTTGGCTCTCTACACTGCAGCTCTATCAGCACATTTCCGAGTGTGTGAACCCTACTCCGACCACAAGGGGCGCTATCACTTCGGCTTCCACTGCCCGCGGCTCTCGGACAACAAGACGTACATGTTCTGCTGCCACCACAACAACACGGCCTTCAAGTACTGCTGCAACGAGACAGAGTTCCAGATGATCATGCAGGTCAACGTCACCGCCACCTCCGACGGATACGCTCACAAGTAAGTCATACACATAAAACGCTCATAGATTAATGCATTTATTCGTTCAAGGTAATGATTGGTACGCCTCTCTTTTAGGGGCTGAATCAAATAGTTTCTTTGAATAATAATTTGGGTCATTTTTCATTTTCAGGTTGGTGTTCATGAATAGTGCAAAAGTTGACAGAAATAGTCTTGCATAACGATTCAAGCTAATTACGAAAGGCCTTCCAAATATGGAAATTTGGTTCTGGGTCTCAAAGTTTGCCAGCCACTTTTCACTTGTATTTACTTAAAACTAGGACTGTACACAAACTGACTGTAAGCTTATGAAAGAATGCATTTCAATATTATATAGGTTCTACGGTATTATAACTGCCAAATGTGTTTATTAGCAAAACCTTTTTCCTGTTTTCCTGTTGCACCTTGTCACAGTCCTCATGCATAAACTGTATTTTCCACACATCAACATTATTTTAAGTCACAAAAAAACGTAAAATAGGTGCCCAGACGAACGCTCAGGGCATAAAGTGTCCACTCTGAGGTGCAGAAGTGAGAGGAGGAGCTTCAAGGGGACAACAAAGCCTGCCGCACGGGCACTTTTCTCGGCTGGTTGTTCTGTGTCAGACTCATTGACACAGCTTGTTGCCTTCCGCTGCAAGGCATGACTGACATTGATCTACTCCGCACCTCCAGAGAGCGGAGAGGGAGAGATTGAGCAGCAGATGAGGCAGCAGTTGTTGTTGTGAGTGGGCCGATCCACGTTTCTCGAAGGCAGGTGTCACTTCGGATATTACCACTGTGTACACTGGTTTACAAACACATCTGTTCTGTGTTAAACGACCATATTGGAGCCTTTTCATCATACACACCTGCAATAGACATGATTAGTAAGGAAAGGAAAGTAAACATTAGTATTGCCCTGTTTGTGTGAGCTCTCAGTGGGACAGAGGTTCTCAAGACAAGAGAGCTCCAAACTGTTTTACTTTGGCGGAAGAGAGGGAGCGAAATGGCTCTTTTGATAATGAAGATTGCAGACCCCTGGGATAGATGATTCTCCAGCAGCTGCGGACATAATATTCATTCACTCAGAATCAACTTATCGCTGATTCGCTATCACATTTTGCTTAGGTCTAATGATTTCATTTACTCTGGACTTGTTTCATGGAGTGGCAGGATAAACTGGTCATCCTCTGTTTGGGTCACACTCGCAGTGAGCCTCTTAAGCAGCAGGGTCCTCAATGGGACAGAAGCGACCAAACTGTCCTCTTTGTGATCTGCCTTGGCCCGGTTCACTCTGCCTAAAGCGGTTCATGGTATTTCCGTTTCAGAGACAGCGAGCTCTCATCTTGGATTCACAGGCAGGGGAATGTGACCTTAAGCTTGAAGTTTACCAAAGGTCACTTGAGATAAAAGGAGCGTGTCACACGTCCCTATTGTATGAATGGAAGATGGCAGCTTCTCTTTTCGATGAAGTAAATCTAGAGGGCGATTTAACAAGCGTTAATATAGGCAAATGTTCCTATTTTGTCTAGATACCAATGTCAAAGCCAAATTATAGGCGCCTACTACATTTCGAGGACATCTATTTCAGTACAAAACATAAAGTACAAATGCATAGGAGGCACAATGACGTAGCGGTTAGTGCTCTCGCCTCACAGCATTAGGATGAAAATAGAGCCAATTTAAAACTGTTGAGTTTTCTGTTACACCTTCTCTTAGCCTTTTAGTCGTGCATTACACGTCTCCAACACTTCATCCGGTTCTTTTGGATCATACCGTTGATAAATAAAGACATTAAACAGATATAATTATTATTGAGAATTGGTATCACACGTAAATACAAACAATAGTTACGTTTCACGAGCAATACTGTAGGTCGTTCCACGTTGAGACAACACAGCGCTGTGGCCCCTCGTGAGAGATCTCTGCCACTGCTTTGTCTCTTACACTTTTATATGCTCCCTGACGCCTCCCATGCAAGGGAGCATCTGTGTTTGTGTGTCTGCAAAGTTCAGCTGAATCGGTCAAGGCCGGTTCGAGCTGTCCTCCACAATGTGACAATGTATGTACAGCGAGTGTGTTTAAGCGTGCGAGCACTAACTTTCTCCTTTATCATCGCTTTCTGTACCTTCTTTGTTACCATTTTTGTACTTGTTATTGTACTCCCTGTACTTTCTCTGTTATCATATTTACTTGTTATTGCTTGCATTCCACTGTTCGTTAGTGCTGTAGCAGATACATTTTCCTAACAAAATATATACACTATGCTCCTCTCTGGGCTCAGAACTCCCATGCAAAATGTTGATCTTGTTTTGTTGCTAGATCTTAAAGGAACAGGCCATCGTTTTTCCATACTATGGGAGATATATTCTTACCTGAGTTTAGATGAGTTGATACGTACCTGTCTGGTCTTTGTGCGTGCCCGTGGAAGAGCTTGGTCTAACTTCACCCCGTTTAGGGCCATAGGAATACATTGGGAGAGGCCAAATGCTAACAACATCCTTGGTCTTTTTGCGTGACTGAGGGCACGCACAAAGACCAGACAGGTACGTATCAACTTGTCTAAGCTCAGGTAAGAACATATCTCAGTATGTAAAAACGGTGGCCTGTTCCTTTAAGTAAATGCTAAATATTATGGTCTTATTCATCCTGAAACAGCATGTTCAAACACTGAATGAAGAAACAATCATTTAGCATTTGCGTTACGTAAGCTTCTTTTAAGCGCATGTAGTAGAGTGCGCTGTGGCAGCTCTGAGCCATCTGTGCAGTCTCTAAATGTCCCTGGTCCTGTATATAAACAAGGTATCGCTTATTTTAGCCGACTGTCTTATAAAGTCATTACAAACAGTTCACTTCCTAGACATTAATAATGGGGTCGGACTAACATGAAATTGTACCGCGCGGGTCATAAATTGTGGGACAATCCTGGAGAGATTTTCAAAAGCACAGAGGATTAGGTCTTTCTCCAAATTAGGAGGAATCATTTAAGTGCCGCAAATTGAACAGATGGGGTTTGTCTGAAATTATCACGGGACAATTTGTTAAAGGTCTTTGCTCTTTTTAGCAGCAGGTAACTTTCACAAAATGCTGGCTGCATCATTTAATCCCTTCTAAGACTGTTATGATGTTCGTGCTGCTTTCATGTGTCCTCGGGTCGTCTTCCTGAGACGTGGCGTCGCAGTTCCCACTTGTTTTATGTGTATGAGCTTTTATCTCGGAAATGGGGATATTATTGTCACCAAATAAACCATTAAGCTGGCCATCTTGCTTTGTTAGCCTTCTCAAAAACTATAGATCTATTTGTTTTATAAAATATCAAGGCAAGTTTATTTGTAGCGCACAATTCATACACAAGGCAATTCACAGTTGCATAAAATTACAAGAAAACAGATCAAATCAATCCATAAAACATCAACATAAAAATGAATTAATTACGGTAAAAAGCAAGAGTGCAGGTAAAATACTTTCAGTTTTCATATGCAGTGAAGATTGTTCCATTTTGGCTGCATGAAACTGAAACACAGCCTCACTGTGTTTAGTCCTGACTCTGGGAACCACCAGGAGACCCCTCCCTGAAGTTCTCAGGGCCCGAGATGGTTCATACGGCTCTAACATGTCAGAGATGTACTTTGGTGCTAAACCGTGAAAAGACTTGTACACAAGCAGAGCTGTTTTAAATTCTATTCTCTGAGTGACAGGAAGCCAGTGCAGAGACCGGAGCACTGGACTAATATGGTCGTATTTCCTGGTTCTTGTCAGGACTCGAGCAGCAGCGTTCACCAATCATTTACTTGTCTTTAAGGGTTAATGAATCAATGTTGGGAATTTCTCTTGCAAACAACTTACTCCGACATAACTATGTGTGTAAAGTGCTTTGTTCGAAAGCCTCATAAACGTATTCATATGTCCAGTCAGATTATTTATTCCTTATTTTCATGAGCAATATTGTTAAAACTTTTTTTCCCCTCAGCAAAAGAACAAAACAAAAAACAAAACATCGACACATGGTGGTTAATCATGTCCCAGTTGGTGTGGGCTTAAGTGTGTCGGCTGCTCTGCTCATGTGCACATTTGGAGATTGTTTTCCCAGATTACCCTGTGCTAACACCACTCCAAGTGCTAAACCTTGTGTGCTAAGTCTTTGAGCTAACAGTGCGGTCTGTCTCCTCTGCAGTAACTACACAGCCCTGGTGGGAGTGTGGATCTACGGCTTCTTCGTCATGGTGCTGCTGGCCCTGGACTTCCTGTACTATTCGGCCATAAACTACGAGCTGTGCAGAGTTTACCTGGAGAAGTGGGGCCTGGGGGGTCGCTGGTTAAAGAAGGCGCGCAGTCAGTGGCACAGGTCCATACCAGAGGAGAGTGAAGCCCCGGGCCCCGTGCAGCCCATGGGCGCGGGACACTACCAGCACAGACACAGCCTGAGAGGGGAGAGCCACAGCCCCACGCTGCTGCCACACAACACGTCCACGGCATGGTAAGATGAGCGTTTTCAAGAATCATGACTATTACCTGTACAATTTTCTGATCTTCTACTCACCCATCCTAAAGGTCCCTTGAAAAAAAAATCAATGCTTGCTCACCTTGGCAATTATTTGATATTCGTCCGAACACAAGCTTTGGGTAGATATTTTCATCAGTAAGTTTTCATTGTGCATCTCGAACCGTCTCCTCTCTGTGTCATCTCCTCTGAGTCTTTGCGGCTAATTAGAGAGCTATCATTATTAATGAATGGGAAGAAGAATGAGCTGGCTCCTCTGCCCAGTCCTGCCACAGCCGCGGGGGACTTCCCGCTCATATTTAACCCCATCATCCCACAATAAGACAGATTACAAAGGCATTTATAGACTTTCCGGCGCGTAACAGCAGTAGATCCCATCTGTCTTTTTGACCTTTGAAAGTATTTGAACTACTCCCTGGGTATAAGCAGTTGCACTGACGATGGTCTATAATGTTGCAAGTGAACTGTAGCCCACTACAACTTCAGGGGACAACAATGAAATCTCACTTCGCATTAAAGCTGTTAAACCTGTACATTTTTCATTGACCCATCTACAATAAGCAACTGTTATCTACTGTGACCACCATTAATATCCACACTACACTAGGGCTGCAAGGTTTATCGATATCGAATCGCAATCGAGGTTTTGACTACTGCAATAACCTAACCTCAAGAGGATGATGTTTTTATTTCTCTCTCTGGTATTTGATTAACAGATGTTCACCAACCAGAACTGTCAAGCCTCTGATCTCAGGTTCAGTTGCAACAGATAAAAGATCTGAGTTTCCATTAAGCAGATTCTAAAGTGTTACGATAGGCGCTACGTGATTCCATCCTGGACTTATTTTAGTCACGTGGCTGTCCCACAGTGGTACTGGTAATGTAGGGGGAAACTCCTCCAGAAGAGGGTGCTGCCCACATAAAACCAAAGATTATTCAAAGTAGATTATTAGGCCCGAGCGCCATCAGGGCTGGCGAAGGGGCTCTTGTAATCGTATAGAAACTATTATGCGATTTTTCGCAAACAAAAAATGGCTCCCATTCGCACATATGAAGCCCAATTTCGCTCATTTTGTTATCAGTTGTTAAAGTCACAGTCCTAAACACTTTCATTTGGCAAAATTCAAATTGGGCGCGATAGCGCCCCCTATAGGAATTATATGGAGAGTAAACATTTTTGTTTTACGAAAATTAAAATAATTTGGTACACAATTCTATTTGGTCGTTCCGATCAGAAAAGTCAATCACACCTATGCCATATTTTTCACGGTGTTGCCGTAGCGATGACCAGAATGTCCATTTTATTCTGATGGAAAAATGTTAAACTCCATAATTCAGCGAGAAGTGGGGAACCAAAGTACTTTGGATAACCTTTGTGGATTTCTGCGGTGCAGTCGCAACCCTAAGTAAAATGTAAAATATGCTTCAGTTTGCAGATACAGTGTGATACAAATTCATACTAATTTTTCTCTGTATAATGTCTAAATTGAGTGCGGAGTGCGCGTTAGCGCATTCCAAAAATCCTAAAACTAAGACCCTTGGGAAAAAGTTAAAAACAAACATAAAGCAGTAGCAATACCATTATTTTAGATTGAGGGAGACAAAAGGGCGCGAAGCACCCCTTGTTTTAGGCAGGGCGGTCGGCGAGGGCCGATAATTGCCGCTTGCGGCTATATTTCTGTATTGTTCTAATGTGGCACGATCTGAGCGAGAATACGTTGTTTTTCTAAAGTCTAAAAGTTCCTTCCTTCCATCAGTTTAGCAGTTTATGTATTTAAATGTATGAAATATAAAATCGCAATTGAATCGCAATTGCAATATTTGCCCGAAAAATCTCTATTAGGTTTTTCAAAGTCGACCAGCCCTACACTACCCTATTGCAGCCTACTACACTATTCACTATACAGTATTATCAATTATACAATTCATTCCTGCATCTGTGTGAATCTTTGTCCAACTGCTTCTAATTCAAGAAACCTTTCGCCATATTAGGCTTTCGTCTGGGAAAGGGCTGGGCTTGACGCGGTCCACAATCAGCAGAAAAATATGTTATATATTCACTTCTTACACCTGCTAATTCTCTCTTAGCTAAATTATTGGACTCTACCAACTTACACCCTTGAAAACCCCTCATGCAAATGGTATCTCCCTGGTACAGTGGAGTAGTATGAACCAACAGCTGGATGCAAAATTTTGTCTTAAACAGCAGCCAGGGTCCTCCTGCTTATTGGCCGATAACAGCACAATATGAGAGTCTGTTATTTATTAATAATGTTATTTCAGTGGAAACATTGTGGGTCACATTTTTTAGCCAATGCGTTTAATGAAATAAATATGAAGCTAACTTTATCGCTTTAGTATCTAGTTTCTAGCTGAAGACAGTCTGCTCTCCATGCTGCTTTGTTTTGGGTTCTGCTAAGCATAGCCATAGATCTCAGGTCCTCCTAATGTAATCCAACAGGAGTTTGGACAAATGAGTGTATGGGGCCAGACTTGTGGACTGTGTTAGACAGAGGAGCAGAGGGACCTCAGGCTGTTCTCTATTGGATACATGCTGTAACTACAAGACTGGACATTTCCACAGAGCCTCCTCATTACACGTAAAAACTGCCAAACTTGATAGGTCTCATCAATCTCCCCCCCTCCCCAACCCGCACATCTCCAGCTCAAATTCAGCCTACGAAAAGAGCTTATGGCCAAACCCGCATTGACAAAATGGGCTCGGGCAGTGGGATCGTGTTAACTTTATGGAGATGCATGCTGCTGATGAGTGATGAGCGCTGCTTCCGACCCAGAAAATAGTGAAAAGTAGTCGGGAGATACAAGGAATTTCCGCCAGAACTACTGCTATAAAAAGCTTTGGAATAAACAGGGCATTTACAGAGAGTGGAGACAATTCTTCAATAATAATAAATATCTGACGGATTTGGGACCTAATTTCCAAGACTTTTCTGGGGCACGATATTGTATTATTTCCACACATCTCTTTGCAGAGTCTGAATAACTCTTGCACTCTTCTAATGTGTTACATTTCGTGTTATTGTACAGACCTAAGTGATGTTCGCACGTCACCTATCATATAGGAAAAGGGTGTAATAAATGTATTTATAAGAGTTTTGCTGTCGTAGTAAATTTGGCATCTTATTTGGCCATAAGCAAACAGAGAAAAGGTTACGTGGCTAAGAACAGAAAGTTATACATGCACGACCAAGCAATGCAGCATCAGTGTCTCAATGTTGTAAATGTTGACATCTAGCACACAAAACGCAACTTTTGGAGATGTTTCATGCATCCTCTGTGGCATTGTTTCAATGAGCTTCTGCGATGTCAAAAAATCCAGTATTACAATAACCTTTCACCAAGATCTTGTATTGATGATGGGAGAGTGTGACCACTGTGCAAAGCCTTCTCCACCACGTTACAAAGATTCTCAATGGGGTTAAGATCTGGACTCTGTGGTGGCCAAGTGAAATTTTTATGATTCCTGAACTACTCTTTCACAATGTGTGTCATCTTGGAATATGCCCGTGCCATCAGGGAAGAAGAAATCCATTCATGAAATAACCTGGTCATTCAGGATGTTTAGGTCGTCAGCTGATCTCCTTCTTTAGGCGCATAGTGTTGCTGAGCTTAGATCTGACCGACTGCAGCAGCCCCAGATCAGGCAGTGTAGTTGCAAGCGTTGTTGTTATCCACGTGCGACAGTTCAAGTTGTAATTTGAAATTGAATTATAATAATAATAAGTAGTAGGAGAAAGTAGCTTTATGGGTATCTGGGAAAATAACTCGGGTCAGGTTTTTGATTTTTTTTTACTACACATCTAAACCCACTATGAGCACCACACCATTAGCAATGAGGAAAAAATAGTCCACAACAAGTGAATGGCATCCAACCACATATCCTGTATAATTGGTCCAGTAAGTTTGCACTGGCTCTCTCCCCCCTTCCCCCATTATGACTGAGTATTTGACTCTAAGTGTGTTTTGAAAGATCCACTGATGTGCAGAGTGAAGAAGCCTAGAAAGAGAGTACTTTAGCTCAGCTCCTTAAAAGGCAATTGACCGTCCATTTCCTGGACGCTCTATGTCCATTAAGGGCTCAGCTGCTTCAGAACTAAAATCTCTGGGGGCTTTTAAAACATTGACATTTGGAGAGCCTGCCCTAACTTCGTCTCTTTGGCACCAACCTAAACATCAACTAATAGTCAGCTGAAAAACAGACAGATGCTGGATCAATTTACTATTTGCCTGATGTGGAAAGAAAGTGACTTGATAATTATGTAAGGTTTTTTTTTTAGAACCGATCTGCAAATTTTGAAAGCTGTGGTCAGTATTCATGAAAGGGTCCATTAAAATAGATATTTATTTTTCTAAATTATAAACGCATGTGTGAGAAGGAGATATTAACAGATAGCGGATTGCATTTCCACTACCAGCACATCAAAGAAAGACTTGGCGATTCGAAATACACTTGGCGCAAATTCACTGTGAAATGTTGTCCACCTACTCAAGGCTGCTATTGGCTACATGGATTTCAGCAATTTGAGCTACAGTGGTTCGTCTGTCAGACTGGACTAAATTGGCCAGCCTTCTCTCCATGTCGTATCGCCACAGTTTGTATTTTTTTTTTCATGGTACTTTTGATTGATACTGACCACTAATGAGAAATAGAACAGAGATTTACACACAGTCCTCTCTGGCCATCAGAATTGGACGCTTATAAAAGTCACTCTTACTATCTTGCCACTTTTCCATCATCATCTTTGGCCCACAGAAACAAAGAAAGTTTTAGCCGACACCTTGAGTCTCTCTCTGTCAAACCTAAAACATTAGGTTAGAACATTACTATATACCCCACTCACTTATTGGTGCTCAGAGAAGATGATACAATTCACTACTGTCACCTTGATATGTTTACCTTCTTCTTCACTGCTCTACAAAATTGTTCCCGCTTATCATTGTCTCGGGGTGTGTCTATCTCCTTGCGTGTTGAATTGCTCATAGATAATCCCGTGCAGTTATGGCCCCCCGCTGCTCTGTCTGCTCCTGCGCCCTCATCGTGACAGCATGCTCAGCTATCAAGGATCCGACGTGAACATTTCAACACATTTCCGGGGGCATTTCAGTCAGTGCGATCAAAGCCCTCCCTGTCTCCTGCATATTCACGTCCATCTTTGAACTTTGGCGCTGGGCTTTGGGTGGCAATAATAGGATTGTACATTATGAAATTATTCCTGGCCGGACTGTCCGCGGAGCAGCATGCCAAGACCTTGTCCAATTAAAGCTGCTCTCTCCATGTGGTGCGAGTTAATTAACATCACAGACCATACAAAGGCAGCCAGGCGGGGGCTGCAGGCGAGAGGCAGGGGGCAGCAGGAAAAAAGTTCACCTGTTTTGCAGCGTTTTGAATGACTTCCAGACTCACATTGGTTTTTAAATTTGTTTTTGCCTTTAGTCAATCATGAGCTAGTTTTTTCAACTAGATTGTTCTGTCTTTCACCAATAATTTGAATTTGGAAAAGATTTAAAAGGAAGAGAAGAAAGGTATACGGATACAAATCATAAAGTATTATGCTGAGCCTTACAAGACTGTAAATTTACTGCATTGCATGAGATGTGGCACACTACAGTTTCCAATCATCAGCTCAGCAGTCACACAATCATGACACTCATAGAGCCGAAATGGCTTTGGTCAAAAGCATAGACCGTAAAAAAGAATAGACAGCTAATCACGTGGTTAATAACCACATTTGAGAGGGAATTCATGGCGGATTTACAGACTCCTCCTCCCCAGCTCTCACGGAGCATGTTCTTAAAAAGGGCAAAAGAGCGGGATCTTCACAGTAGACTCGGCCCTCGCGGGGCGTGGAGTTCAGCCGTAGCCGCGCCATTAGCTCTAATGCCAACGGCCTGTCAATCAAAGTAAGACCCTCATTAATTATGCAAGATTTTACTAAAATGTATCTTAAGAAAACCCACATGGTTTCTTTAAAGGCACACTGCGTAACATTTTGGACTATACTGTTGGCATCAGTACAAAAGATGCTCCTAATTAGCAGCTTGACACAGAAAAATGCTCTTTCTGCAGTGGGTAATCAAAGAATGGATTTGGAGAACCAAACCTTTTTAAATCTCAAATTCTGCTGACATTTCCATGGAGACGAGCTGCAGACGTACCCACTCCCAGTAAAGTTACAGTCATGTCTTAGAGCTGAGCCACTCACAGCAAAAGCACATGTTTGTTTGTATATTCATGAGGTATTTTCAATGATGAAAATATCTATCATAAAATAAATGCTTGTATTTCAATGTTATTTACTGGGTAACATTCTACGCGGTGTGGCTTTAATTGTAACTATCCCAGTGTTAGCACAGGAGGAATATCTAGCTGTAGAACGTTTAGGAAAATTAGAAATCAGGCTTTAAAGTTGTTTTTAATGTGTCTAAAGTGCAATTCTTTCTAATGGGAGACTAGTGGCTATATAAAGGTACTACAGCAATGGCGGACCAATGGGCCATAGTGTCACGGTCACGAAGCAGATTGACCATGGGTCAAAAGGCACAACACCAACATGCATTGTCAGAGGTTCAGATCAACCTGTCAGTTTGAGGAAGCCTCTGCAGACCTACTCTGGCCTCATAATTACACATTCTGATGTTGTTTTACTCAATGAGACATGCTTGCTAATGTTTTGTTTCCTGTTGTTGTTGTTTTTTTCTGGACAGAACGTTGACGCTGGTGGACCCACTGAAGAGTAGCAAACTGTGTTTGTGGAGCTGATGAAGCCTCTTTGGACACCTGTGAAGGAGCAGCCAAACTGTAGTACTGGACTGGAGTGCCACAGTACTAATTACATGTACTGCATAGGAGCCATGACCACAGCCTGTTCATGAGCACAAACATCCAGAGACTATCAGGAGCCAGACGCGTGGCATTTAGACTCCACTGTGGACGCCTCTGAGGAATGTGGACTGCCAGCGCCTGCAGTACTTGGACAGATACGACATACTTGTACTACAGAGATCCCCGAGAGGCTGTGGGGCCTGGAGCCCCATTACCTCAGACTGGAGGAGCAGTGCAGTTTGTCTTTGGGGCTGTTTTTGATAACTGTTCTTTACTGCTGTGCCGTGTCCTGTAGCAGTTAGACACAGTCTGTTTGGTGATTTATTTATGTGAACTAGTCGGAGAAATGTAGTGGTGGACATTCAGAACATGTACAAAACGTAGGGTGATGCTGCGCATCTCAAGTAGACTAGTGTTTGTTACTGATCAGAGACATAGTATCTGCAGCCATGTTTAGACATTTGTTATAGACAATGTTTTAGCTCTCCTTTATGAAAAGTGTGTTTCTCTACATTTTCTGATGAGGATGAATTGCCATAGTTTCTGTAGCTCTAATACTCGGTCATCAAGGTTTCTAATAGGTTTTGTATTACTGAGGTAAAGATAATCATTCTTAGTAAATCTTTCACCTGTAACTATAAGATCAGGGATTTCTCACAGAAAAGCGCTTTATGCTCATTTCCACTGAGTGCGACCTTCACCTTTGGCTGTGTGCCTATGAGCCCATTTAGTGTTAACAGATTCCTAGATAATCTCCTCAATGACTTGGACGCCCTCTGTTATTACTGAGCTGCCTGACAGTGGCTCCATTAGCAATATTATACAAATGACTCTCCACCCGGTAGTGCTTTAGTATGTCCCACGTTGATCCGACATGTCATTCAGCCATCAGCCATAACGCTCATAAAAAAACACTAAAAACACATCGAATCCCTTCACGGTCAGCAATAATGTACAGTGGCTCAGTGAGAAGGTCGACTGGAGAGTGAGAGTCAAAAGAGTTACACGCAGGGGGCAGTCAGGCTCTGCAGCTAATGGCACCGATCAGAACATTTCAAAATGCTCAAGTACAGTTCATTTCTAGCGAGACATTTCAACAAATCCATATTAGAAATGTGGATGGCGTCAGTGAGACATACAAATAAACATGGGCTTGAGAAATGCTTACCGTAAATCCCTCTCACAATTGTTTCTGTAATTACGGAGAGAGGACGGCGGAGATGCCAGACTTGATCACAGTCCAGATGTGCAAGGAGGTGTCTGTGCAGCTGCTGAATTGGCATGTCCTCTTTTTCTCTCTTTTTTTTTTGCACAGTCTGTGTTTCTGAAGGAAACATTGTCATAAACTCCACAAAACTTCTCAAGGACAAGTTTAAACTCCCCGTCTCTTAGTGCATTCATGTGGTCCTTGGATAGTCCTGGAAACTGGTCACAGCAAATATGCCTCAGAACGCTCTCAAACTCCAGAGTGGATGACCAGAGTGGATTCATAACAACGCTGACCACCACTGACAAGGGCATCTGAACAATAAAGCTACGTGATCCCATATGTTAGATCCCATGATTATGATTATTACCGCAGATTTTTCAATTGATTGTTATAGCTTTTCAATTTGGCCGATTTTAGCGCTTGAATGCATCCCTCAGTGAAACCTTAACCAGCCTGTAAATGAACGCTGGTTCAATGCATATGAGAGCGTCAGGTTATCAGCAATAATACTTCCATTTGCTGAGTGCTTAGAGCAAGTCCATCTCATCTCGCGGGCTAAAGTTTAATTGCATGTGGAGAACCAAAGTGCCCGAGTGGAATAATTGGCCCAGAGTTCAGCCGTGGTCTTAAATTACAGACTCCTCTCCTGTAGCTGCCTCCTCCGTCCTGGTTCAGGCAGAGCTTTCTGACAGTTTCTGCTGCACAAAAGGGATTTAATTAACTCCCAAAGCTGGATAAGTTGAAGTGTTAGATACGGCATTGGATGTGTCTTTGTTTTGTTTACTCTTGTATACAGTGTATTACGGTAATAAGATGCACAAGCTCGGTAGTCGACAACAACAACAATAATGAATGTTAAACCCAGGGAATCTTTGCAAATGGTAGCAGCAGGGTCCGAATGAATCATCTTTCAATCCTAGATATGTGTCCCAAGTTTTGTAATGCTTTTGGTTTTTTCGAAGGCGGTCTGATGTGACAGGCGTGTGTACATGAATGTGTGCTGCATTCGTGTGGTTCTTGGAGACGGTGAAAGCTTTACTTAGAACACTTGATGTTGGCCACTACATGTCTGCTGCATGTCTACAAAGAGGTCATGGTCACAATTTTACAAGAAAGAAAGTACAAATATTATCATTAAAATGTAGTAGTGTTTACTCAAATGGACAAGAACATAAAATAACCTTTTGGTTGCAGAAATACAACCGTCAAAGGACCACAGAATGCAGCATGCGCTTTGCTTGAAACTGCGTAACACGATGACTGTCCTTGGCCGTCAAGAAGCTCTCACCAAATTCCCGATCCCCTTATTGATTAAAGACTAGTACCATGTTCGGTCGTAGGAAGCCTCTCTGCAGGTTCTGTCTCTGATCCCGGGTTACCGTGGAAACAGTTGCCTTACAGTCGAAACGCGGTTCGCGCAGAAGCTTTGTGTTGCAGTATAGGCCTACAAGTACCTCACTTCCCCGGGTGTGGTGAAGATGACAGTGTTGTTCAGCGTCGTGCCACTATAGAGAGGAGGCTGTCCGTTTTTTTCGGCGTGTTATTGCACTTGTCGACTTTGTATTGTCACGACAGGGACGTAAATAAAGTTTTATCTTTTCCAGTGTGTCTAAGCCCTCTGTGTCCGCTGCTCTGTGGGGGGATGAGACAAACAGCTATTTTTAGGTTGACTTTTAAGCTATGTGCCCTTATGGGGTTCACGAGCCAAATTTAAGTTTAAACTGTCAGGAAAACAACACACAAACTGATGTTGAGCATGTTTTTAAGTTTCATTGCCTTATGTGCTCTCCATCTTCAGCATCGTTCAACGTGTCTTTAATTATCTGTCCCCACTTGTTTGAGTTTTGAGAATAATGAAAATTTTAACGCACGGTAGAGTCTGGTTATTTGAGTAGCTTTAGTATACTCTTTCAATAAATTTGCACTTCACTGATTTGCCCAGTTGTGGCTTTAAACCAGGGGTGTCCACACTTTTTTCCCCCGAGAGCTACATATTGAAATACAGCATGTGGGCCACAGATCAGTGGTCAGTGCATTCAACCGGATGCATTTGATAGAGGTTTAAATAATTTATTTAGGCCTTGAACCTTAATGCCAGTTCTGTCTCACAATAAAATGTTACTTTTTGAGGTTTGATTATTTTAATATAAAAAGAAAAATAACAATCCAGTGGGGTGGATTGTAGAGCTGCATTGTGTTTTGCTTCCAGGATTTGTTGCCACTTATGTACGGCTAGGGATGTCAAGATTAACCGGTTTTACGATTACCACGATTATAAAAGGACGCGGTAGGTTATCTGTAAGAATTTCAGAAGCCAAGGTTTACCGCGGAAATTTGTCAAGCTGACGCACGATCCGCTGCACGCATAAACAGCGCGTAAACTCACCGGTAGTTGAGCAAGGCAGAAGGACGCTCTCCGCCAGTGTTGTATCCACCCAAAAACGATTTAAGTCAGCGGAGTGGGACCTCTTTAGGATCCAAAAGATGACCAAGGCGTTGTTGTTGTCGATGGACATTCGTCATGCAAACCCTGTCGTCAGAAAGTTGCAGCGAAAGGCGCTGATATGGGCTACGTCAAATATAAACAACATCTTGGAGATAATCCTTCGCTGTGAATGTCCAGGTCAAGGTAACGAACTGCATACTTCCCAAAAAAGTTGTCCAAATGTTCGGAAATAGCCGCCACAACTGGCTCAGGATGTAAACAAAAGCTAACGCGCTCCGCTCTGCTTCAGCAACAAGTAGCAGAAAGGAAAGTGAAACCGCGCACATGTGGAAATCAGCTGTTCAAAAGAGTCTCCTTAGTCATTTTGTAAACACGTTTCATTCTCTGTTCATCAAAACATCTGACAAATAATTAAGCAACAGCATAACTTTTGAGAACATGAAACCTAGCCTAGCTTGTGGCCTAATAATATATAGTAACATAATTATGATAATTATGGTCAAGAAGTAAGGTTGACATTGTTTTGTCTTATTCATTGTAGACCTATTTATTCTAATGCAAAACAATCTTAAAGCATTTTTCATTTTTAGAAACAGTGAATGTTTACAAGTATTAAAAAGCTTTTTAAAGACAAAAACTAAAAATACCAGTTCTTTCCTTTCATTCGGTCGATAATCATGAATAATCGTAAAATCGCAATATTTTCTTTCACAATAATCGTGACTCAAAAAATTGAAATCGTGACACCCCTATGTACGGCCATCTGTAATTTTGGACGTTGTTCAGATTGATGATTCATAATTTCGTTTATGATTCGGTACTGCATTAAAGTGACTTTTGTTTCTGATTTAGACGTGGATTACGCCCAGACATAATTTGGTCAGATTCAGGCAAATTTTAGACTCATTTTAGACCCAGATCTTGACCTATGCCATGGTTCCTCGTTTTACATCACTGTAAACAGCATCTAAACATATCAATTTGACACGCGTTTGGCTTTTGTTGCCATCGTCTGCATACTTTACAAGCTACATGTAACAAGAAGACGTCCAGCAATAGAAGATTAGGCATGAATTAGTATACATTGACTTAAAACATTTACGGATGATCCCTCTGTCACCACTTTCCTTTGCTCGGACTATCTGTGCATTGTGAACCATTGACGAACCAACTCAGCTTTTCAAATGTACGTTTATACCCAATCAGTACAACACTTGTATTGTCCCTTAAAAAGATGACTTTTTCCAGTCCATAAAGTCACTGCTCCGGTGCTCAAAACTAGAGCGAAAAAGGTGCTACATGGAAACAGCAGCAGACAGGCTATAGGACGCCCCCACACCTGTCCCACCTGCTCACTGTGTTACCACATTGTCAAAGTCTACTAACAAGCTGCCCTCAAGGGACCTCCCTGTCAGTGTTATAGTCTCGTCCTCTTCAAAAACTGCACATTACAAAAGTGAAGGATGTGGTGTCATTGTACAATGGCCAAGAGTCATAAAAAAATATTGAGAAAATGTATTGTTCGACCCTAATTTATTAAAAGAAATTCTTTTAACTTAAAATAATTGGTCTGAAGCAACCCTATATTCTGAAACACGTATTTTAATACTGTATGGTTGTAAGCTGTGATTTACACTGTGATTCCTCTTGCACAAGTCGCCGTTAGGTTGACTACATATAGTTTTAATTCATTTAAATGTTGTTCATAATTGTAACAAGCACGTCACCACTCCTCCCGCTCTGCATTCACATCTCCCTATTCCCCGTAGCCTGTTTAAACCCTGGAACTTCTTCATCAGTGCTCACCAAATTTCCAAGAAGGGAAAGGAGTCTATTCTGCAGACAACACAGACTCAAAGTACCTACACACTGAGTTTCACGTCTGTTGTTGATCTTCCCATCACTCTCCGTCACCTGCTATCAGCATGCTGCTCTCGGCATCTTGTATTCAGCATCATCATTGCTGCATCATGCTCAATAAATATTGTTTTATTCGGCAGGTTGTTGTAGCATCCCTGCTGACACGAAGCATGGCATTAGTACTCCCACCCACACTTTTGTCAAAATCCTACTAACAATGAATATTGAAAGACGTTAATTACCGTTATTTCTATGAACAATTATGCTGCTGTTATCAACCAGGTCGAACAGAAGAGACTGAATGTACCGCAGATGTTTTCTGACTTAATTTTCGGATTAAATTTTGTTATTTCTAATCAGGACTACTTTAGTGCAGCATCAAGATTCACCTACTGTGCATCTACAAAAAGGACTGCAACAATCAAATCCAAATAAAATGTGAAGTTTTACACTCTAAACATTGAAACGAATGGTCATTTTTACCGAGAAGCACCTGTTCATAGGCACGTCACTCCATCTTGGTCCTCCTTCTTCCCGTATTAGCCGGTAACCAACACTCCTCATCTGTGCATTTGAAATCAATTGGTTCCATCAATCACCATTTAAAAGCCATTCTATGTGTTTCCACATCCTGCTGAGCTACATCCGCCCAACATTTATCTATTAAAACTACATTAGCCTATACTTTCTCCTCCAACCGGCTCTTCGGGCACGCCATTATGATCCATCTCCAGAAATTAAAGTTTCTGTAATCTATTTAAACGGGCTGTTTTCAATGTTCAAGCAATATCACGGCAGCAGGCCACACCTATCTTTAATGGAGCATATAGAAAACGGAATATCACATTTAGATGCAGAGATACGGAGGCTGGCTGGGAAATTTCCTGATGTAATAAAACATTTTCACAGAGGGTTGAGTTTAAAAGGTAATGGTACATGGCCTTTCAAGGTTTGTAATTGGACACTTTTCCTGTCTGCTGGGAAATTAGGATGGAATAGCTGTGCTTGAAATAATGAGTACACTGTGATGTTGTTCCACCCTGGAATAAAAAGTCACTTCCGTAATCCCATTCATTTCTGCTTCTGGAGCTCACGAATTTCCTGTTTTTTGTTGTGTCGTAGATGGAACACAAAAGTGTACCCATAATCCGTCACTGGACAAGTTCTGAGGGGTGTGTTCGTCACATCGACCTGGACTTGCTAGTCCCGTTAGCAGAAAGTGAAAGCTCGTTTTGTTTTGTTCATCATGTCGTTCCCTCTGCTGCCTGAAGGGGGAGCTATAGGAGTAGATTGAGGTGTCATAGAATGTCATAGAGCCTCCACGATGCGGCATATGTCCACAAAGTCAGGTAAACAAACCTACACTCTTCTTTCTGGAATCAGAGGTGAAACAACACAGCTCTTATTGGGTTTACCGCTCAATTATTATTTATACCAAAGAAAAGGCATAATAGGTAAGGCGGCAAACATCAGTACAGCTTCTTAATAGTAAATTATTATTAACAGTCAATCTATCCATCCCTCACCCGCGACGACGTGCGTGTGAGTGCTTGATCAAGAAGTACGCTCCTGTAAAATCAGCCAAAATGGGAATTTCATTTTATCCCTTACCTCTACCGATATGTTCAATTTGCTTTGGCGTTTGCTGGAGATTGGCTTTTGAAAACATCCAATTCAAGACAATTTAGGTTCAGCCAAAGGTATTAGGGGATATTTTAGACTCGTATTTCCTTTTCTCCTCTTCTAGTTGCTATGGTAACCTTCCCCCTAAATTGCCCCGGCCTCGGAAATCTGATGGGAGGACCGTTTTGAGCCTCCTTACTCCTAAATGAAATGGTATATGTGCTGGGTTTGCTGGAAGGTCAAGGGTGATTGGAGACCATATGACAAACAAAGGGGATGTAGGCAGTTCATTAGCTAACATAGACAAACAACTATTCACTGTTATATTCAATTTAGGGCAATACAAATAAAATCCTGAGACTTCATAACATTGAATTGAGCTTTAATGATTCGACGAAATGCTTGGTCACAATAGATCATCTGCGCAAAGACAGGGCTTTCAACATAGTAAGTAATATAGGGCTGTCAAACATGAGGAATATCCACCTTGTTATATTATATATTTATTGGTTTGCTGTTATTGTAAATGGGAATCGAATGTGATGTGAACGGTTGTTTTTCTGTTTCAATTGTGTTGCTTTGTTTCACTCCCTGACAACAAGGGCAACACATTTCTGCGGCGGTTCACGGATGGATGCCATAAGTGCTTGAGACCTGTGAGGAGCACGATCGCGCCGTCTTCCTGATGCGCTGCTCTCCAAAACAATGAGACGTCTTCAACCCAAGAGTGCGTGCCGCCTTCCTCTTTTGAGACTTCTCTTCCACCCCCCCCCCCTCCCCAGACACTTTTATTATTCAAGTTTCAGACGTGGTTTATGACACTGAACATTAACGCTCTTATCAGGAAACGGTCGGCCGTGTTTGAAGATAAAAAGCAAAAAGGAGACGGTATCAGAGAAAGAGGAAGTGGTGCCTCTTCCTCTTTCATTTGAGCTTATCTCAACACTCACTGACAACTCATATATTCTCCTACATGCGCCGTTCGAAATTCTGTCTGCTCTTATTGTGGCAGGGTTTTAGGAAAGCTCCTTCTATTTCTGAAAACAAGAGAACACATGCAAAATACTGTGTGCGTTATTATCTTTCATAAACATTCAAGCAGGCATATAACAGTGCACTCATGTACAGTATACCAATAAACGAATCCAATTTTATTCAACTTCTAGAGAAAAAAATCAGATACAAGTATTATCCATTATAAGATAGCTTACTGTAACATGTTTCACTGTCTACCCTTTCAACTCACTGACATCTTTTTATTATGAGGCAGCATCAAATATAAAGGGGGTGAGGCCTTATTTTGACGGCGTTCTTCTAACACTCCCATGCGTGTGTGAACTCTCGCCCTCCCTGCCTTCCTGCATCATTGTTTTGACAGCTCTGCACTTGTCTTGACATCAAGAAGCTGCGGGTTTGGTCGTGTCACACTTGCATTTTGCCAAAGGTAAGCTTGTTCCCCCAACTGATTTCTCTTTACTGACCTTGTTTGAAAGTTACAGTTACAAGCGCAGGAAAGGGAAGCCACAGAAGCATAAAAACTAAAATAGTGCTGCCTCAGTCGACGTTGTTGCTTTATTTCAACAGGAAGTGACTGCAAGCTACACTTAAGGACAAATTGTTTCCTTTTTTTTGTCAAATGAAGTTACTTTAGATTAGATTTTTCTTGTCATATTATCTTCAGTTTCACTGGCAGTTTACTGAGTGAGCACAAGTTTGTATGAAATGAGGAAACAGTTTGCGACAAAGTGCACTTGTGTAACAGACTTAAAAGGAGAGCAGAACTCAAGATGATAGGCATGTACAATTCAAGAAAAAGACTTGAGTTTCTCTTAAATTAGACCAATCAGGCACATTTGGCCTTTCAAGGAGATGTTTTGGAAAGCGCTGGTGAGCAACAGGTTGGAGAATCCCCAGCTAGAATGAATGACTCTGGAACACTCTTCTTATGTATCAGGAAGCAATGGAGGCAGACATCTTTGATTGTCCTCAAGAAGCAGTGACAGAAGACATTGAATATTTCCTTGGTAAGTCAATTTCTAATGTTCAAATTCACATAAACAATCTGCCGTGCCAAGCTATGTTAATATCAGGCCACCTACACAGCAATACAGCAGAAATCCAGGCTCTGAATAACTGTACTTTAAGGCACCGCCTCACAGTACAATACAGACAGACTTGTCATGGCATTCCCTTTGAGTATTGGCATTGAGTTATCCTTAAAAGAACTCTTCATATGTGTGGCACGAAACACAGAAATAGAAGCACTGACCAACTGTTGCTTGCACTCATTTGGCAACGCCTGTCTCACTAAAACAAAGCCTACCAATTGCACAATCACGGCTAAAAATAATGTTATCAGTGACAGCGGGAGTGCAACGTTTGCTCTATTAAAACTCTCAAAAGCTTAATAAAGCAAAGTGCATTACAGAACTGCAGAATAACATGTCTAAAAATAGGAGCGCTGACTAAAAGATATTTTGAATGCTCACACAGGGGAGAAGAGGAAGCTGATTCAACCTACCGCTTTGAAGGATCCAAAGCTGAAAAATCTCAAAGAGGTAAAAATTCATTCAGTGAAATAATCTTGTTTTGCATTCAACAAGACACTATAACAACCCCAAGTATACATTACTGTGAGAAACCTCCTACAAATGCTCAGTCAACAAGTATTAGCTCAGTAACAAGATGTCATGTGGGTGTAAATCGAGCTCTTGATCCAACCTAAACACGTTTATTTAAGCATCCTCACTAAACATTTGACACAGTGCGCCTGAGTCAACATTATAAAAGCTACATAAGAAATACATCATAGAGCTGACATGCCGGAACAGTCATGTGCTGCTGAAGGGAGGCCATGAATAATGTCTGATGCCAGGAGAGAGGTGGAAGGATCAGTGAAATTTTAATGAACATAATTATAAGTCGTGATCGCAGACAGATTGGAGACCAGTGCAGGAGCTGGCAGTTCAGTCTGACGTTTATACAGGTGAAGATGGGGGAAAGGATGACAGCAATGCAAGCCTGTTAGTAAGTTTATAGTTAAGTAAGTAAGTAAGTGCTTTATTGTCATTGTACAAGCGTACAACAAAATAGTGTTCAGGTGTTAGTCCTGAGCTGCTGCGGCTGAGCCGCGCTGCCACTGTGTGTCAACCTGACCCGCATGACCTTGGCGGTCGGGGGAACTATAACACTCGGAAGAAACCTGGATGGCTGCCCTCTCTCGTTGTCTCCTCTGATCCTCTGAAACGGTGCACCGCCTCCTGGGTTTGTCCCTGTTTCAGAGCGTGGTGTCCTGTACCGGTCAGCTCCTCCTTCTCCTCCTCCTTCCTCTTCCTCCTGCAGCTTCCTCCTCCAGTCTTTCACCATCTCCTCGTTTGTCCCTTACTTGTTTCCTGTAGCTACCTGTAAACCACTCAGAATTAGCAATTTTTAATGTTCTTTCAGCTAAAGTTTGTAACATGCTGTTGTTGATTGACCTTTGGGTACAATATGCCAGCAAGAAAGGCCATTTTGAACTCCTGTCAATACAAATTTGATCACCAATGAAACAGTTAATTGACATCAGTGAGTGAACGTGCAATGTAACAGCCCGCACTTGTGTATTCATTTGTGTTTTGTGGACTCACCATCAGTGTTGTTGAGATTACTCCATAAAAGTAACCCAACTTCTGATTACTGATTACTTCATCCATCCATCCATCCATGTTCTTCCGCTTTACCCGGGCCTTCCACGAGGCCTCCTCCCAATAGGACATGCCTGGAACACCTCCTGAGGGAGGCGACCAGGAGGCATCCGAAACAGATGCCCGAGCCACCTCAGCTGGCTCCTTTCGACGTTAAGGAGCAGCGACTCTACTCCGAGCTCCTCCCGGGTAACTGAGCTCCTCACCCGATCTCGAAGGGTGCGCTCAGCCACCCTGCGAAGAAAGCTCATTTCGGCCGCTTGTATCCGCGATCTTGTCCTTTCAGTCATTACCCAAATCTCATGACCACAGGTGAGGGTGGGGACGTAGATCGATCGGTAAATCGAGAGCTTTGCCCCTGATTACTCCTTCCTAAAGTAATCTATGTACTTCTTTGATTACTTTCAAAATGAATCTGATTACTGATCACTTGTTACTGTTTAGGTCTGCCGCACTTAGGTTTTCACAGTTGAGACACACAGAACCGACCTCAGCATTCTTTGCTTTAGATGAAATAAACTCATAATAATAATATCTATATTATCAGCCAGTTTTCGGTTGTTTTTCTAAATAAGACGTTTTAAGCTGTCAAAATATTACAAAAAATTGTTACTTGACGAAGTAATTATAATCTAGATAGTGTATCATAGTATGGTGTGGATAGATGGGGTTTGAATCTCGCATCACTTCCCCCAAATTAAAAAGTCTATCTGACGCAGAATGGGAAAAGATAAACCATCATGTATAATCCATCAGTATCTCAAATATGACAAATGTAGAAGCCCTGTTTTTATAATAAAATGCTGTAGATGTTCTATCACCATAAGTGCTATTCGTTTGTGCGAGATGTCGGAGGATGCCGTTTAACCCCCATCGTTATCTTTCATATCGACTGGGAATCAAGTGGAGTTTAAAGGAAGTGGCTTTGTGTTGTTAGCGTCGGCTTTTGCATCAGAAGTGTGGTCCTTGAAAAGGGGGGATGAAAGGGCCTTGGCGTCTCTGACTGTGATGAATTGTGTACTTGCAGACGCTGGTGGATTGGATCAATAGCACTTTGAAAGCGGAGCACATCGTGGTCCAGAGTTTGGAGGAGGATCTCTTTGACGGACTCGTGCTCCATCACCTGCTGAGTGAGTGAGAGCACTAATGCACTGCGGTCCGAGAGCTCTCCGGCACTTCTGTCCGTATCTCATCTGTCACATCTGTTTGTTGGGGAAGTTTTAAGTAGACCGAGAGAGATGGAAACGGTGGAGATAGTCCTCATTTCTTCAGCAGGAGACGCTTTGAACACCCCATTTGTGACGAGGGGTTCAAAGAAGTGGTAATAGTTAATAATCCGCCCTACGAGTTAAAGCAACATTAGGTACTTGCACTCAGCTTTAGTACACATCCCGAGTACTTCTCCCGCCTCTGCATTTGGAGTGTTTTTTTACTATATTTGGTGGAAGCGCTCATAATGGAAAAGTGCATGTCCCTTTTTTCGAGAGTGTGAGACAGACTAATGCACTCTACAGTAAGAGCTCTCACTGCCACTCCTCATAACTCCTCTGTCAGATCTACTCGCTTCACAATCATATTTTTTTTACATTCATGTCAAACGTGCTCCAGACTTCGCCTTCAAAATGGAGTGGGAAAAGTGTCAAACTATGGCGCAGTGTTTTAAATGTGTTAAATATCAAAGCGTGTACAGAATCGTGTTGTGTTTCACTTGCCATGTATCCATTATATAATTGGTTTCTCTACTTGCCTAAAATAGTGGGAAACAGACACTTTATCCGAGCGACCTTGTCCCAGTCGACTTACTTGACAACTTTATCCACCTCTGGTTATGTCCCCCCCCCCGCAGCCCGTTTGGCTGGCGTGCAGGTGTCCGCGGAGGAGATGGCCCTGACCTCCGCCGCTCAGATCCGCAAACTGGAGTTGATCCTGGGACAGCTGAACCAGAGTCTGGGCCTGGAAAAGGAGGGGGAGGAGGAGCAGACCAAGTGGAGCGTCCCCCGTGAGTCACTCTGCGCACTGGGCAAACAACGCCGCAGCAACAAGTGAACAAATGTGCAAGTCCTGGCTATTTTAACGTGGAGCGACGTTGATTTACCAAAAGGATTTAGTGTTAGCTGTGTGGGTGCTATGTTTGACCACACCAAATGTTAGGGATTTAGCAAGTATAGCGCACAAGATGCTGGTGTATGATTATAAAGTATTGTCAGTGCTAAGTCAGTGCTAACCATCATTGGATTCATATGAGCTGCGTCCAAACACGTGAAGCTAATGCCAGATGGGGGAAAACATTAGATTTTCCCCACAAACTATTAAAGAGGGGGTATTATACTTTTTTCAATCACATAGCACCAGTCTATAGCATACTACAATGATGACGTAACCTTCTGTTGGTCTGTATATGCAGTAAATTAAAATAACTGCCTTGAATAAATTGCTCTCTCAAAATGGCTGTACTGAAAGTCTTGAAATAGGCCTCTGTCTCTTTAAGAAGCTTTCCGACACGCCCCTTCAGCACACTGCTGTGGCATCTAAACAACACTACTGTGCGGGGAGGGGCTCTGCTGAGCTGAGGAGCAGTGGTTGGTGGCTTGGCTGGTGACAAAAGGTCCAGAGGCGTCTCCAGGAGGTGGGGGGAATTCCTAGGAGGACTGAGGCATAGCTACACCTAAAATGGCTGCCGTCTAAGTTTTTACTGATTACTCAAAAATATGTGAATGAGCCAAGGCAACACTCCAGGCATGTGTTTAATGAGGGAATGACATAATAACATGATATAAAGCTCGATTTTACATAATACCCCCCTTTAATGATTGGATACATGACTAAAATAGGTCATGATTGTGATTATGTAAAATTCAGTGCCTCCCCCATAGACAATAACATGTCTCCCTGTGCATTGGCCTGTTCCGAGCACAATGATATCATGCAGTGCTGCTGTCAGTCATCCACAACAAAGACGTCCCAGCCGCTATAGAGCATACAATGATATGTAACGTTTGAGACAACGCCAGTAATGCTATCGTCAACTACATATAAACCCTTTGTGGAATATGTGCCTTTGCAAAGACTTATATAGTTTACTTGATAGTTTAGTTTTATGCATATGCCTTTATTACGTTGAATTTCTTTGCTGAAGGTCAGTTTTCCTCTTCACATTGTACAGACATAATAAAAAAATAATCATAATCGAAATGAATTGTCTCAAGACGTCAGAGAAAGTAAAGGAACACATTATTGTTTCTTTTTCACATTGTGAGATACAGTGACTTTTATCCTAACTGTGAGAAAAGGTCAATCTCTTGCCCTACATTCATTGCAAAACAGGAACAGCTGCCTTGGCGGATGTTTGCACTTGACATAATCATTACTGGCCATGTTTGATGATCATGTCATACTAAATTACACAAAATTACCGGAAAAACAAAACAGGTACATGGCCTCACTTTAGTTTCAGCTGTGTTATTTAATATTTGCTAACACTTTTCATTGCTGATGTTAACCATAACCCAGGTCAAAACATCTGCATTTTGTTCGGTAAAAGGCAAATCATACCAAAGAATGATATACTATAGAAAACCGGTCAGTCCACCACAATATTAAGTCTCAATTCTATTCCTGACCCAAGCGGAAAGCCTTCCCACTATAATGCACATTGGAATTACACGTATGAATAGGTAGTCCTCCCTCCTATGTAAACCCTTGACCCTTCTCCCAGCGCAGTGTCCTGTTTTTTCCCCCGTTAGAGCACGCTGATTTCATGTGTTTTGTTTCGCTTCCGTTCATCCGTCAGTCATCCACAACAAAGACCTCCTGGCCACTGTTCATCTGCTGGTTGCCATGGTGAGACGTTTCCAGCCCGAGCTCGATCTGCCGCCGGGCGTGGAGGTTGAGGTGGTCGTGGTGGAGGTGAGATGAAGCTTGTTACCCCCGCCTCGGTGTGGGACACGGCGGTACGTACGGAGGTTCATACTCATTTTTGTTCACGTCTGTGTTTCTGCGCACCGTGCGTTCAGGTCAGCAAGAGCGGGATTAAATCTGAGGCGCAGATCGAGGTGCTGACGGAGGAGAGGTATGACTTTCAAATGGGATCATAGGGTTTTTGATAAGCTGTTATGAAAATACAACAAAAACACAAAACCCGTATTTGCATATTGCACACACTGGTTGCACTTTACAGCTTTGTAATAGTGTGGGATATGAATAAAACTATTTTCTCCTCACCAATAATGCAGTTGAAGGCGAACTGCAAGTGCTGTGCAGCCAATGGTAAAAGATTCTCCATTTAAATGAATGAATATGCAAATGGACTATGGAGTGGCACAGTCACCTTTTAACAAATGGGTTTTGGATTGGATTATCAGGCCAAGAGCGGCGTCCACGACCCCTTTGTTACTATGGGTCCCCATTAGCTTTCTCAAACGTCCAATAACTGACACTGATTTCTTTATTAATACAAATACGTGTTCTCACTGGATCAGCAACACAACTTTGACCTATTTTCCTATTTATAAACAGGGGCATAGGCGACACAGGCTCCAAAGTTATGTCAGAAAATCGGCGTCCCCTCTGCCATCTGCTGGAGGGGGCGGCGATTTTCTGACATTACTTTGGAACAGAAAGGGATACAGAATTGCAGTTTGCTTTTTTTGTTGGAAACTAGAGATTTCAAGCGTTCAAACAACCACACACGTAACACTGTGGTGAAAATGTATACATTCCTCCTCCAATATTGTTGTGCGCACGTTTCATGATTGCACATGTGTATTCTTTTTTTTAAATGAATAGATAATCATGATATATTATTAACAATGATAATCATAATACAATAAAATAAATTACAAATAGCCTTTTCCATCCAAAGTGTGTCTCAAAGGACTGGGATAGAGAAACACAGCAAAACAAAAGAACATTCAGAAAAAGGCTTTGTGCATGTGCGCTAGAGAAACACTATTAAATGGAACTTAATAAATTTATATTCATGTTGTTTTGTTTTTTCATGGGGGGCACAAAAGGTAAATCTTGCCTAGGGCGCCAAATTGGCTAGGGCTGGCCTTGGTTATGAAATATTTGTGATGTTTGTATTCTCTATTGCCTCATTGGTGTGCTATTTTATACAGGACCATTTTAGCCCATTGATTTTGGCTCTTTTTTATCAGGGTCGAGGCCCCGGACCGCCAGAGCAATGGTGAGTTGAGATCATTTGACACTCGAGCGGTCCAAAAGCATCCAGTATCCAGCTTCACCGTGATCACCTGACACTTTTCTCTGCGGTCACCAGGGGCACATCCGATCGATCAACTGCTCGGGTTGGACACTGGCAAGGTCGACACAGTCAAGCAGGTATAACAGAGTGCTGCACAACTGCTGAGTGAGGTCTAGAGGGCCCATTCAGTCCATTATTCCGGCCTATTAGGATACTTTTGAGCACCTTACCCTTAGTGTTTCTTCTTTCATTGATTTAAGGGGACATATTGTGCTTTTAGTTATGCTATATAATCAAAATATATATTATAATTTTACATTAAAATAAATCAATCAATAAAATATTCCCCCTTTGACAAACCTTTAAGGCCTTGGCATGTTTTCATCATACACTTCCTCAAAGGGCAGCTCCTAATGAACTGTGACAGCTATACGTTTCTTGTTTTCCAATCAAATCTAATGGTTGATTAGTTTCTTCTATCATTCTGACAAGTCTTATCTGCAAGAACACGCATTATCTGATCGATACCATTGAGCATTTTGACAGTGTAAAATGATCCTGTCAGGTTTTAATGACAGTAGCCTCCCGTGGCCTACTTTCCATTCTACTTACACTTCCTGTAACTCACCAACTTCACTTTCCAAGCCCCCATCTCTCCCCGTTTCAGGCCATTTTACACTTTGTCAACAAGAATGTATCGTCTCTGGGTCTGCAGGTGGCCGATATGGAGCGACAGGTAAATACACGGCGTTTGACTATTTACTGCTTCTCCAGAGATGTTATCCAAACTCTATTATTGGTGTCTTTCCCAGTTTGCTGATGGGGTAATCTTGCTGCTGCTGATCGGACAGTTAGAGGGATACTTTGTCCCTCTCTGCGACTTCAACCTGATTCCTGCCAATCACTCCGAAATGGTGAGGATTTTATATTCTTTAACACTTTAGGCAGGGGAGCGCTACATTAAATGGAGGTAATGGGATACAAAGCGTACATAGGGTCCGGTCCACAATTATGTGTATGGTGGGGAAGTGGCTCATTGGTTAGATTGCTCATACGTGTGGCAGTAGTGGCTGAGGGGATCGGCTGCAGTGACTCGGACTTCGCTGTCAAAGCCCCGAGCCCCGAGCCCCCGCTCAGACGCCTATGGTCAAAGAGAGGGTTGTCACTGCCGTCTGCCTTTTAGCACCTTCTTCTTTGTGTTGGTTTGGTTACGCCCCGTTACTGGAGACTCGAGCTTGTGTGGAGCTTCGTGTAATGACAGTAACACCTCTACGGATGTTGTGGAACTGAACATAAACTAAATATATAGACTATAAGAAACAAACGACTCAACTAAAAAGAATGTTAAGTAAATTGAAGACTTCTGTATACATCTTGCCTGGCCTCTGTGATCTATTTACTCAACAACAAACCTATGTGCTTTATTTTCTGGTGCTGGCCATCTCCAGCTGCCGTAGATTGGCATATTTGTATTAAAACTGCTAAGCTAATCGCTCGCAATGCCACAAATGCATAGTGTGAATCAATGAGTCCTCGGGCAAGACGCTTGATCCATCAAATGGGCTCAGGAAGTATTTATACTCCTCTATTTATTCCTTTGTTGTTTGAGTCAGATATTGAAAAGTATATGGAGACAGTGACGGAAAACCTTTTTACACAACCCTTTATTACACATAGGCTGACAATCCCACTAGTAGCAGTAGCAGAAGAACATTTTCCAGTCGTTGAATTAAAGCTTTAATTGTTACTAATGTCATTCCTTCCCTGTAACAATGGCTTTGATGTTGCCTCATTTGAACCAAGAATACAAGAACATGAAAAGTACTGTTTCTTTTATCACAGCGTGACAACCTCACGAATCTCTCACTGAAGATGTTTTTAATTCTTTAAAAGCTGATAAAAAGAGGCACACTTCAGTACATGTCACATCTGATTCATAATACATTATAGTGCCTTGTGCTCCCTGTGAAACTGTCATAGGACGACTGCGATGCTGCATTGTCTTGCTCCTGTAACCAAAGAGCATTTCATGGCTGTTTCTAAACAGCTCCGCTGTCTCTCATAAACAATGTATATATGACTGTGGAATAAAACGAATATAAGAATGTTGAGTTTTCTGTTTTGAATTATGTTTAATGTGGATGAGTACAGATTACTTTAGCATCGCAAGTGCTGCTTCACTGACTGTTTTGTCATTCTCTCCTTCACTCATTAGTCCATCCATCTTCTTCCACTTATCCGCAGAGGCAGTGGTCCAAACTGCCTGGATCACAGTGCCCCTGCCTCTTACGGCTCTTCCCACAGGTGGGGGACCAATGGGAGAACTCTCCTTAATCTGTCAGGCTCGGCACCAGGTGCTGCCAGTCCAGGCGACTTAACTGAAATCATTGGTCTATCATCATAAGGGCCTCATAAACCCATATAAACTCTTATAATCAATATTAGGTTATCTTTTTTCTGAGGTGGCTTCACTGCCCTTACTTGGACACTAGACACTATTTTCTTATTTGAATTGCTGCAAAGTCATAATATGTGTATTTTGTTTATTTGCTCAGGACGCTGAATTAACACAAGTTTTATGCCTGTAAAAATGCCGCAAAAATGCAAGGTTGTAGCTATGCACTTTCCATTCATTGTCCCACACTCTGACTCACAAACAAAGGGCCTTTTAGACCTCATTTGCTCCTGATATAGTGTAGTGGACTGGAGCACTTGGAGAAAACCTATACAGCCACAGGGAGACCACATAAACTCCCTGTATAAAAGGCCCCTGGCACATCGATCGTTTCCGGGACCAGAAAGCTCGCCATTGCACCACCACCGTATTGCCTCATGCACTGTGTATGTACATGGAAAATCTAAAGTTCAGTGTTTGTGAGAAGGACTTCTATAAAGTGAAGAATTAGTTCTGTTTGTATGTATTTAAGATGCATTGCTTGTCCTTGTAGTATTGGAAAGATCGACAATGCATTTGTACAATCAAAATGATACTCAATTCCATCCATGGGGCGACATTTGTGCAGATGGTAGAGATTGGGGGTTCAAATCCCACCTCCTGCAGGTGCACTCTGTCGTTGTGTCCTTGGGCAAGACACTTCACCCTCCTTGCCTCCTCTGCGTACATTGGTGCATGAATGAGAGTGTGAATGGGTGAGTGGTTCCTTGCTGTAAAGCGCTTTGAGTGCCTAATGTAGGTGGAAAAGCTGAGTTGAACCACTCTCATGTACCGCCATAACATATTGACTTTTGTTTTCCAGCTCCACAATGTAACTCTGGCCCTAGACCTCCTAATTGACACAGAATTGGAAGTGTCCGACATTTCTCCTCAGGGTGAGAGATAATATTACACCGTTTTGTTTTACTTTTTCACTTTTGCCAGTGCCGCACAGCCAACCAAAAATGCCTCCAGTAAAACCATTGTGAAAGGGAAACAACTTGTGTAATTCTTAAGATAGAGTGACTCATTGTCTCTTGCTTCATGAAAAAGAATTAAATGTTCTCCATTGTTAGGAGAAGCATACACAGCCTCTCTGAAGCGCGTGGGTTGTTTTGGAGGTAGCGATGGTAAAGATGAACATGAATGATTTGCTGTTTGATGTGCATTGCCGTAGCCCTTATGAAAACTGGAGGTCATGGTCATTCGTTTTGTCACTCATTTAGAAGCGGGCTGGAGAGCGTGGGAGAGATGGTGTTTCACTGATTGACGGGAGATTAACCTGCTGCAGTCATTGTTTGTGCGAAGACTGAGCGATCAGTATTCATGGGAAGTGTTATGCCAAACTGACAGACACGGGAGATGTCTCACTTGTGTTAGGACAGCCCGGCGTTACTGTGATGCAGCTTTATAAAACAGATGCGCAAAGGGGTAAACATTTCTCGCTATCTTAAACAATCCTTCATATTTACTTATTTGCTGCGTACATGTTTTGAAAGGCGTCGATAATTAAAACCGTTGCCCGTGTTTTATTTATAACCCGCTCACAGGAGACATGGGAAATTATTTACTCCAAATGTTACGATCTGAATATTTCACGGCATTATGTAACGCCGCGGTGCAGAAACAGTTTGTGCTCATGTGAGCATAAAGAGATCATGCATCTAATGAGTCCGGGGAGGTCAACATGGAGAAGACATATATAACAGCAGCAACAGTGCCTGTACAATGAGTCCCTTGGTTGGTGAAGAGACGGTTTTCACTGTAAGAATGCGCAGTGCCTCAGCCATGGCCTTGCTCCCATTCTGGACGATATATAAATTATGGGCCAAGTGCGGTTGAAGCTTGTGAACTATCCGGGCTGTGATTTCTAATGGGAGCTTCGATATCGTGGGTTGTTAAAAAAAATAACGGTTAAATTATACGCAACTCTAAATATGTGCATACAATTCTTGCAGAAATGCTTCATGCAATTGATCCTTGCTTTATACCGGATGAACTGACAGCCTGGTTTATTAAGAAACTGCCTGCCGTGTTTGTAAAAGAGAGAGACCCCCAAATTACCCAGAGTGACCCCACCATAACCCCATCCCATATTGGAATAGGTTTTGGTTTATTGCTCCGCCTCCGGTCTGACCTTTTTCATGTCACTCAAGAAGAGGATGATGTTCCTTTTAACTGCTTTGTCTGACGTCCGTCTCTGGGTCTGGGAAAGAGGGGATGTACATTGATCACATTGACCCAGTGGAATGGTTAGAAATGAGTCCATAGAGACGTATCATTGAATTTACACTGCATTAACACGCACTGGTGAACAAGGACTCAATAACTCTGTGACTCTTTTCCGTGAGCGGGATTGCCTCTCCTTACTTCGGACTCGCGACTTCGCTGAAGCAGGACATCACCAGCTCGTCTCCATAGAGATGTTGCTTTGACTACGAGTAGCCAAATGTGAGGTTCAAATTCATTAGGACGTCTTCAAAATGTTTCATATCGAGAACCCATTGCAAAAGTGGCATACCTGTATCTAATTGCTCTTTAAGATCACTTTTGGTATCGCTGGCATCTGGAATGTTATGCAATCTGGCTTTATCAGTAGGTTGCGTTCATATAATAGACTTATTTTTCAGTTGGAGGGCAGGGACCAATACGTTTGCTAAGTGATGATGTCATCGCTCTATTTCTGGGTCCAACCATTGACAGTAAATTTAGAATGTCAATGGGTCCAACGGAGCTTTCACTATAATGGGATTTAGCTGATTTTAACCTGCTGTAGAGTCGACTACAAGGCTCTTTTTAAACATCTGATCACTAAGAAATATTACATTTACTCTGGATTTTCATTCATCATCAGACATATATAAAGTTGTGTTTTTTGCTGTGTTGTCAGTGGAACTCTCAACAGTTTGGACCCGGAAGGAGCTAATAGTGTGTGATGTCACACTTAACAAACGTATAGGCTACAACTCTATGGGAGAGAAATCGTTTTTATTTAAAACATTTCTACAAAGAAAAGGTTTTCCCTGATCATTATTTGACAGTGATTGGACTCACAAACACATTGACACATTACTCTTATGGCTGAAAGTCTTTTCCACAGGCCAACATCACGCTCACGTTTTTGAATATTGTCACCACTTTTGGATGCCTTTATGATGATATAATTAGACAATAGTTCATATGTCCTGTAAGAGACAGATGTGACAGTTTTTGTTTCATGTGAATTGTCCCAGGAATTACAGAAAAATTAGCAATAAACTAAGAAATCAGCATGTTGATAGTTGCCATATTTATTGCTATGGAATTTTCAGCGGCTCCACCTCAATTTTAAAGGCTCTTTAGAATGTTGTGATGTCACGTACATTTTTGTAATGTGTATCTAACAGCAGGAGTGTCTACATAGATTAAATGCGTGTGCTAAGACGGGGTCAGGTCCCGATCCATGACTGTTATTCCTCAGAAAGCCCGTGCTGCATTTTGTTTTGTAACTTTCTCCCTTGTCGTCTCGAAGTCTCTTTTGCGAAGAAGCAGAAAGAACTCTCTGGGTGGCTTACAGACATGTCTAAAAGTGTGAGGTAATCGATGTTGGATGGATTTTCCCCGCACTTCCCCTGCGGATCCATTATTGACACGCCGCTTGTAGGCACTTTGAGCCTTATTCCTGCGCCTCACAGTCGCCGCAGCTTTCTCCAAACAGCGCCTTCGCTTCTTTCAACAACCCCCCGATCTGCTCTCAAACACCCCACCTCAACACCATAACCGTTAACGCCTCAGTGAGTGCTATTAATCTAAGACCGGGGCCTGTGTTTAACGCAATTCATTTTTTTTGAGTGTTGTTTTAATTAGCGCTAATGAATGAGAGAATCCCAATGCACATGACCCAGCACAGGAAGGAGCAGAGCCTTGTTATTGGGTTAGGTGGCTCAAAAGTCGATCTTCACGTCACACTTATTCAGTTAGTGGAAAGGGAGGGGGGCTAGTTTCACCAAGATCTCGGGCCCCGTGTGGATTTTATTGATTGAATTTCAGCCTAATCTGTTTTGGGGCCTTTTTGATCTATGACCTGTTGGGAGGGATTGGGAGATAGTTATTAGCTAATGACGGTAAGTCCTCGTCTGGTAAGTGCCTCTGTGGTTTGAGGATGATGCTGCAGATTTAGCTGTGGATTAATCATGTGTCAGAAGTTTGGAGTAAGAAAAAACACCCATTGAATTTTCTGAGGAAAAACCTGTTGACAAGATTTTTGGAAACATGTTTTAAAGAGAAAGTAAGTAAGTAAAGTCACAACCAGTCTGTGGCCCTTCACGCCAAATATTCTTAAATATACCACAAAGATTGAACCACCAAACTACAGTATTATTACTTCTTGATTTGGACTTTTTTGGAATATCCTGATAGAGCATTTTCTGTAAACTAAAAGTGTCACTTATTTTGCAGATATTGTGTCCCAGGACGTCTCGGCCACCATGAAGGTCCTGTATGCCTTGTTCAAGAAGCACAAAGAGAAATGAAAGGCCAACATGATCGACAACAAGGCAAATGGACTCATAGATTGAGAACGCTGAAATAACAGGACAGAGCAAAGACAGAGATGAACTGAAGTTAAACTAAGTGCTAAAATGGCTGACTGTTACTGTTATCTCTCAGATAAATAGAGTGTGTGTGTTCTGCTTCTCTGTCCCTATATCGGTTACAGCCATTATACTGCTGCAAGATACATTGCAATGCATAAGCAAGCTGCAAGTGCAAAATTATGGCTGTGTTGACTAACTCTTAGGAGTTAGTCATCGCAACACATTAATGTGAACACAATTTTGGACATAAATAATACATCCGCCCCTTTTACACCGACAGGCCATGGAAGTTTAATTAGCTGGGATTGTTTTAGTATAAAGAGGGGCTCGAATTTTAAATGATTTCACAATTTTATTTGGTCTTTTCACATTATCTGACATTTTATATTCACCACATTGAGACTGTGCTTTGGTAATGCTTTAGTCACGGCTTACATCACAGCCTTTACAGAGCCTGTTCAGTTTTATCTTGATTTGTTTGTACTTTTTGAAGGTGAAACGTTGTATGAGCTAGTTCTTGGTGTGAAAGGTTTGTGTAATGTTCATGGGAAAAGCTATTTAGTGTCTGCACCCTCTGTCCCGAAATTATGACAATGAGTCCAGTGATAATGGCTTTTAAAATCCCTTCGTTGCAAGAACTTGAGTCTTTTCCAAACGAGGTAACATCAGCAAACAGAATACGACGCTTAAACAAAGACGTGAATAAACAAAGTTATCAGATGTGTTTTTTGACGAGGAAAGGTTGTTATATAAATCCGCTAAAAAGTCAATTTTGCGTAATATTTAAAAGGAGATCTGTGCGGACATCTCTCGAGGGAAACAAGTTATATCACGAAACACAGTCTGCTTAGTCACCGCTTAATTGTCACTCCATCCTTATTCAACCTTTTTCTGTATTTCACAGACCAAGGTCAAGCGAGTTTTTCCTTCGCTTTAATGAAGACTCTGCGGACAGGGATGTTGTCTCGCGCTGCCATTCTAGGTCACGTAAAACTTAATAAAGAAGTGAGCTGAAATTTGGGGATTTTCACAGACCAACAAATGATTCCTCCGGCGCTCTATGTCTGGTTTATCTGTGCTTCTCGACTGGTGGGTCGGGATCCCAAAGTGCGCCACATAACCATTCTCAGTGGGTCATGGGCCGTTGCCAAAAATCACTGTTGATACATTTTTGATGGTTGATACATTTTTGATGGCCTTTTGATGCAGCCTCTGGAGTTAACAATGAGGAAATGCTGTATGTCCACATTCTACTAACAGCCAGGGTCAAACTCAAAATGTTTTTTTTTAAAGCCACACTGCAGAACATTCGTTAAACTTAAAGCATAATTATACATGTCAGTGATACCAAATAGGCTACAGTGATTGTCAGAGGATTCATCAAAATAAAGCATTTGAAAGTACGAAACATGTTTTGTTCATACTTGACCACACTTTGATTGGAACGCTTGTTTATAATATTTTTGGGGGAAATATCATGTGGCTTTAAAGGGATACTTCGGGATTTTTGACATAGGGCCTCATTTCCTAGTTATCCAGAGTGTTGTTGATGTCTGGAGATATTTTTTTCTTAAATTCATGCAGTTCTTATATTTGAAGAGTCTAGTTGCGCTGGGCTAGAGCAAGGCTAAAGCATTTCTATGGTAAAGTGTAGCCTGCATTAAAAAACAGTCTAGCGCACTCCACAGTGCACCTGAGGTAAATCACTTATAACGCCAGACTAACTATATAAATGTCTGTGTCGATAGAATAATTTTAACCATTTTGCATTTAAAATAACTTATATTTGAGCAGCATCAGCTTCGTGGCTGTAAGCTAACGCAGCGGCGGAGTGATCTGCGAGAAAATAGTCCCTCAAAATGCGGTAATTCATGTGATACAAGGTCAGTTATATTTCAAAAATTATTCTATTAACACAGACATTTATATAGGTAGTCTGGCGTTATAAGTGATTTACCTCAGGTGCACTGTGGAGTGAGTCAGACTGTTTTTAATGCAGGGTTGCTGATACCATAGAAATGCTTTAGCCTTGCCCTAGCCTAGCGCCACTAATCTCTTCAAATATAAGAACTGCATGAATTTAAGAAAAAAATATCTCCAGACATCAACAACACTCTGGATAACTAGGAAATGTCAAAAATCCCAAAGTATCCCTTTAATATTATTTTTTTTTATATTTTTGGGACCGCAGCTTGTCATTAACACTTGGAGTTAGATTCTGTAGTGAACAATGGGCGAGGAAAGCGCTTCTCTTTGGAGCATGGCGGGGAGCTGACATTGCTGCAATACCACTTTGTAAAACGGATTCCAATGGAGACTTTACATCTCCCAAACTCTACTTAAAATCCTGGGTCTAAAAAGTTTTTGTTTTTTTCCCGCTAAAAATTGCTGTGACCCATGTGACAACGCTGGGCAAGGTGCCATATTTGTGACCACTCTGGTTTTTGTTCTGTGGAATTAAAAAGTTTAAAGGAAAAGGCCACCGTTTTTACATACTGAGATATGTTCTTACCTGAGCTTAGACGAGTTGATGAGTAACTGTCTGGTCTTTGTGCGTGCGCTCAGTCACGCAAGTATACGAAAGACGTTGTTACCATTTTAGCCTCTCCCAGCATATTCCTAGCTCCAAACTGGGATGAAATTGGAAGCTAAATACAGTTACGGGAAAGTTATATGATCCAAGTCTAGTTACACAAAATTAAACATGTCGATTTTCTAAGCGGATAAAAAGGGCTACTATATTGTAAGGCGTAATAATAAAGGAGCACTTCGACGTCCGCGCAGTAAAGTCGAAGTGCTCCTAAGGTATTATTACGCCTTACAATATAATACCCCTTTTTTTATTCGCTTAGAAAATCCACATGTTTAATTTTGTGTAACTAGACTTGGATCATATAACTTTTCACATAACTGTATTTAAATAGGGGAAAACGTAGAACAGCTTGGTAGCTTCTATATTCACCCAGTTTGGAGCTATGAATATGCTGGGAGAGGCTAAATGCTAACAACGTCTTTCGTATATTTGCGTGACTGAGCGCACGCACAAAGACCAGATGGGTACGCATCAGCGCGTCTAAGGTAAGAACATATCTCAGTATGTAAAAACGGTGGCCTATTCCTTTAAGCTTGAGGCTTTGATTGTCAGGCCCTGGAGCACTGTGGTGGCTTGTTGCTGCTCAGTTTCCCGCCTTTTTGTCCTTTTACGGAACATGCTCTGTAGGAGGAGACTTAGCTGCATCATGGATTCTCTCTGGAGTAATTCATGTAAATGGGGAGGAGTGAACAATAACAGTCTATTAATATTAAGTCTATGGTGAGAACCACTGCGCAATTCAATGAGGGCCAGATACAATGAGAAAGTCTAAAATTTGCTCCCAACGCAAAAGTTGAAAGGTTTTTTTAAATGTGAAATGCTTGCATCACTGTCATTCTGCCCGATGTTTTTCGTATTGTCAAAAAGGCTGTAAAGTAAGCAAAACTTCGAGCGATTGCGAAACCTTTGATATTTTCCCCTCCTTTCTCTTTGAGACTTACAGCCATCGCCTGCAAGGAACGTCGCCAATTTTCAATAAACAATATGAAACGCCCATCTTCCTGTGCTCCCTGACTGACTTTTCACGACCGACCCCCTCTGTTGTGTCTTCTGCTTTGTCATCTCTGAAGAAATAGAGAAATTCTTAAGCCGTCGAGTTACTGACAAGCTAAAGTCGTGGCAACACAAGAGAGGAGCAGAGTTGAAATGAGACGCGAAGAATAGACGGAACACAAAAGCCGCAGTAGCTTCATAAAGAGACTGATATGACTAAGGAAAAATAAAAATCACAGCGAAGAACTGTAATGCCTTCGGTTAAATGGCTTTTCACATTGTCTGGGATAATTATATTCACGATATGTTCCCTGGTTTTAGCTTTTGTAATTGTTGTATAAAATTGTAATGGAAACCTAGGTCTTGTGAAAGTAGAAAAGTACATTTATGGATAAAATAATATAAATATAAAATGTTTTCATGAGAATTCCTATATGCCATAGCTTTTTCTGAACAAAATCTGCATGGGGATAAGTAGTAGTTGTCATAACGTAGTAGTAGTAGTGGTAGTGGTGGTGATGGTAGTAGCAGTAGCAGCAGAACTGTTTTGCAGTACTACTTCCACACATCTCTCTGTTTAAGTCTTAACTAAAATAATCACTCGTCTAAGTCATTCTGCGCTCGCTCTTCCTTGTTGCTCGCCTCGTGTTTGTTGACATTCAGAAGCCAATTTATTCGTTTCTGCCGAGGTGATGGAGAGAAGACGCCCAGTTCACTTTTTAGTTGTCTTGACATTTGAAAAAACTTTGCATAATTCGCTCTGCCGTTAGCCTGAAATAGTCAGTGGAGGGATCTTTGTTGTTTGTCAGGATAATGAGTTGCTTTGTGGAGAATTAGAATAGATAGTGCGGTGCTAAATGTCCACTTAGAGGCTGTTGACCTAGAGATCATTAGTTGAAGTTATAATGAGCCGCGTTGTTTCTGTGTGTGTTTTCCATTGTAATGAGTGAAACGGACGCTTTGTCCCCCAGTATGTGAATATCCAAGGCTAGAAAGAATTCTGATTTTTGTATTTGTATCTTAAGGAGATTCTACAGACAAAAAAATGACAAAGTGAAGTATAGAACATTAGCGACAACACAGCACATTAAAGGAGCTACTATATCATGCAAAATCGACTTTTTGGAGCTTTTAGCCATGTTGTTATGCTATTTCCTTATCAAAAATACCCCCAGAGCGTTTTTGGCTTCATTCACGCAGTTCTAAGTAATCCTCCTGAATCCTGCTCTCTGAGCAGCTGTCCGCCCTCTCCTGGTAAACGACTGAGCTGTTCAGTTGTGTCGTCACAAAGGAACGGAAGTGCTCTACGTCTGTAATGTAATGCCTTACGGCCTGGTTTTTATTTATAAAACAGCTTTTTCATTTGTGTTGTTGTAAGAGAGAAATAAATAAAATAAATAAATAAATAAAAAATAAATAAAAAAGAACTCTCCGATGTGTCTGTGCTGTCCCACGAGGCTAAACAAACGCACCCACGGCGTGGGTGTTGTTTTTGAAGACTGAGCTCTTTCTAAGCTACTCTGGACACCGCCTGTTCTTTTTTCTTACTGAACGATAATGTCACGGATGCGCGTTTGGCTACGAGAGCAACAGGACTATTCAACCTTCCTAAAGAAGAGTGCACTCGCCAGAAGTTGGAATTTCTTTCTGGGATTCAGCGACTATATCAACCAACCTGATGGATGCTTGGTGAACCTAGGCCAGAATCAAAGTGGATTAACTTTTATAACCAATGCATGTCTCATAACCCGATGGGGAAGCCAGACTGAGCGGTGAGTTAATCAAAACGTGTGTGTTAGCCATTTATGCAACTGTGTTGCACATGTCAACTCCTTATAACTGCATTATGTGAAGTAACTTCACTTTTTGCAGCGATATTTATATTTATAATACTGCAAATGTGTAATGAGCGGAGAGAGGGACGGAGTTAACTGGATCGAAGTGTCTTGTCTTCCGGGTAGAGAAAATACCCCAGAAAATACTTATATTTCTCTCAAAAATGATAGTGATAAAGGTACAATATATCATATAAATGCCTATACTTTACTTTGGAATGGCTAAAATAGCATGAACAGCTCCTTTAATGTCACTTATGTTGTTGAAATTCTGCGTAACAGGTTTATTAGGATGAAAGACCTAGAGGTACAGTGTAAATGAGCGTCTGACAGGCATTGGCCATATCCTTGCGACACCTGACCCAAAGTCAAGGATTTGATCAGATTTTAGCTCTTGTTCCTACATCTACGCAGCAGTCAGAGCTTAGTGCCGACAGTTTCTAATCAAAAACAAACAGGACCCACTTCTGAATAAACGTTTAGTGGATAATAATGTTTCTGCACCACTGGACACGTCCTGCATCGGGAGACACAAGGACAAAATTAATCTGAAATGTATGACACAGATTTATAAGAATAAACACAATTAAGAAAGAAATATGTTGTTGTATGTAAAAAATATTTGCTTCATAAAAGTTTCATCTTGACTTCAAACTTTGACTCTGGTAATTATTACGACCACCGTCAATTCCTTTTGTACATTTTGCCTCTTTGCTCAGCTTTACCATTTAGCGGTGAAGACTCAGCTGAATTGGACTTGTTTTTGCTGGGAAACAGATTTTGCCCTCCACACAGCAGCTCTCTGGACAAATGCTTGTCGTCAGGGCTGATCCAAGCGCTGACAGAAGCATGAGTAATCCCTCCTCTCCTGCCACATACCGCACAGACGGGCAAACAACGGCGACAGGTTTCTGTGTTGGCAGGTAACCACCGTAAATACCATATGAGACTCTTACGCTGCTCATAATAATGGCATAACTCGCCTGTCTGTGCTGCTTTGGGCAGAAATGAAAGCTCAGACTCCAAACTCATAATATATTGAAGGACTAAACAACCTGTATTTCACCAATAGAAAAAAATACAGGTGTAAGGTCTTAAAGGTCACTAACTATAGAACCCTGCCCTTGGTCATTGTGGGACAGTGGCGGGTCTAGACTTTTTTGTTCCTGGGGTGGCTCAGGGATGGCACTTGGTTTAGCTGGGGTGGTAAAATTAATCCACTAAATTAACCTTATTCAATATTTAGTGGTGTTGTATTCAAAATGCTAAAATACTTTCAAATTCCAAAATTATACTGAAAAAACATCATTAAACTTTCCTTTGAAAATAAATTAAGTACTACTCTGTTTTACCTTATTTTCTTAATTTGAAATACTTCCAAGTACAACCTGATAAATGCTCATTCATCCCCAGGCGTCCCCGTACCACTGGTCGGGAAACACTGCTGTAATGTATTCATTAATTTGGAATATTTCCATTGCTCTAAACATTCAGTTTTTCCTGTTATGTTCATTTGTCAGGAACATCAATGGTGTTCCGGGTCAATTTGACCCGGTATGTTTAATTATCCAAAAGATGTCTGAAACCAAAAAAAATCCTAACAAGCAGTCTGAATAATTCATTACTAACTCCATTACTAATCATTTTATCAATTATTATTGAATCTGGCATGACCAGCTCAAAAGCTGATTTGATGTCAGTCACACGACTCACTGCCATCCGAGCAACGCCGGCTCCAGAACAAACTGACTGAGGGTGTATTAGAGAATTATAAGTGCTGAATTAATTGGAACAAATGCCACTTAATATTATAGGTAAAATCTTCTAACTGACCAAGCAGCCAAAATCCAAGCTGATCAATAACAAACTAATGCTAAGTATAAGAAAATGGGTTTAATTTTGTCCACTTACAAAGTGCCAGTCAGCAATAATATAGTATTTTCACATTTTACATTCCTTTGTCGACTTGCGCTATAGCTATTAATATTCATATTATTTTGTATTCTCTCTTGGTAAAGATGCCTGTCTAAACAATCGGTGATTACTGCATAACAAAAGGCTTCTTCTGAAGATCCTGAGGAATGTGCTAATGAGGAAACACTGCCACTAATATTTTTCCTCATGCAGCCCCCCTGAGTGGGGTGGCACCTGGGGTGGCATAGCGGAAATCAGGGGTGGCCCTGGCACCTAGCCACCCCTTAGACACACCACTGGTGTAAAATACTTTAGTACAACTTCACTGATTCAAAACATATAGAGTCCTTGTCTGTCTGTTGGAGGGTCATCAGACGCAAGTCAATATCTAGCACAAAGCTAATGAGAAAAATATTAAAAGAATTTGAGTGAGAAGATTTTGAATTGAGTTTGACTTTGAACAATTGGGCCAAAACAACTTCAAAACTGCAGCTCGTCTGGTGTGTTCTCAGTCTGAAGTGGGCAGACAAAAAAGGTTCAAAGACAAAACACTAACAGAGGATGCATGATGGAGGGTTCACCAAGGTCTTATTTAGCGGACAAGGAGGTAAATTGTGAAAGAATTGTTCCTGTTTGAGAGTCCGAATAAAGCATAGTGGCGCGGGGGTTAGCGCTCTTGCCTAACAGTAAGATGATCCCAGGTTCGTACTGTGGTGGTTTTTACTTTACAATCTTCTATTCATGACTTTCCCCTCAGTGCAAATGTCACTAAGCGGAAACATAACAAATGAAACTCCCATTCTGTGTGATTCTCCAGGCATTTATTCTTAGATATAAAAACACACACAGGCCATGCGGGGTGAACTCCGTCTGCACCAACCCCTTTAAATAATTCAGGCTGTGGAACCAAAGAGCGCGGCTGAGCATGTTAGCAGGTCTCCAGGTTGCACTGATAGAGCGGTACCATTTCAAATACTCGTGGGGGTCCGCTGGGACATAGGGGCCCGACAGAGGGGTTCTCCAAATACAGCCTCACAAGACAGGATACGTTCTTAAGGCAGCGGGCGAAGTCTGAATGTAGCTTTTAGTTCACAGTGAATACATACATAAAAAGGCAAGATTAAGGCAAAATATGAATACTGTTGAGAAGATACATTCAAATCTAAAATAACATGCACATAACTGGTGATAGTGATCTGTAAAGTCTAAAGTATACACACACGTCCCATCTTGTAAACCATGATTGTTGCTTATTTCTACTAAATTTGATATGAACTCAAGCTGGAAACTTTGTATTTTAAATTGCATGATGCTGTGAATTGTTCCTGATAAGTAAATAAAAGCAAATAAGAATGGCTTAGTTTGGTTATACTGTTGTGTAACCAAATGATTTGATTCCTGCTCCGGTCTGTTCTCCACAGCATTGACTGCACTGCACTTAACAGTGGTGAATGGGCATAAGCAGTTTGTTTGTGTTCTGTAGCTCTTGTTTGAATAGAGCCGTATCAGTCTCCATTAGTTGCCTGGAAACCACATAGATCAGACCCCCCCAAAAAAAGAAATGGTTTGAAACAGAAAACACTAATGGGATCGACATACACTTTTTTTACTCAGTGGTGGATGTGGTAGTGTTTTTTAAAGTTACAAGTCATTTAGGATTTTCACTATAACCTTCCAAAAGCTCCAAAAGTATAAGAGGTGGGTGAGGATTACTTAAGTAAAAAGTCACATCCAATATTTACATTGAAATTACTAATAAGTTGAATCAAATCGACATAATTTCGCTGACTGAAGATCTTTCTGATGAGAATAATAATATTGTGTTGACATATTATGTCAAAACAAACCCTGGGCTTTTGTTTAACTTGCATAAACAGAGCTTCAGACAGTGCAGTATTTTGACCTCTAAGAATGTCACAAGAAACTATCTATAGTTTGATCTTAATTACCAGGTTGGAACCTATTCATTTGGCTGGTGGTTAGTTAGTGCTAATGTCAAGCCCAGTTAAAGTTAGATGGATTTCAAATAATTGATTTAAATGTGGTGATCAACAATAATGGAGACTCTACAGAATAATGTATTTCAAGTCCTATTCATAATATTAATGTTACATATTACTGTATAAACTTCAGTCAGTGGTACCCCGTCTGTATACACACACAATAAACAATAAAATGTTTTTATTTATATAAATGCTTATATCTATTATAGCGTACCAGGGATCTGACTAGCCGCAAAGTCAATGGACATCACTTGGAATCATAGACTGTAAATTAAGAATGGGCTAAGTGACAGAGGCTTCCCCCATAGCATTCAACGCAGGCTAACTGAAGCTCATTCATGCTAGCAATTTGGATGGACTTTTGGAGCCAGCTCCATTATTTAGAAAAGAATTAAAATAAAAAAGGAAATGGATGAAATATGATGTTACGGCAAACACATAGAGGTAAGACTGACAAGCCTGTGTTCTGTAATACTGCCACCTCAGTGCCCTCTGTCACGCAAAAAGACCAAAGCTGTTGTTAGCATTTAGCCTCTCCACCTCTCCTCTATGGGGTCAAACGGGGCTGAAGTTAGAAGCAGCCAAGCTCTTCCACGTTTTCCCTATTTAAATACGGTTACGTGGGTAGTTACACAATCCAAGTCTAGTTACACAAAATTAAACATATCGATTTTCTAAGCGGATAAAAAGGGGTACTACATTGTAATGCGTAATAACACCTTAGGAGCACTCTTACGTCCGCGCATTCTATACGACTGAAGATATTTCTGCGCGGTCTTTTTGCGTGACTGAGCGCACGCATAAAGACCAGACAGTTACGCATCAACTCGTCTAAGCTCAGGTAAGAACATATCTCAGTATGGAAAAACGGTGGCCTCTTCCTTTAAGCTCGTGCATGATGGTGGAGATAGTTGGTAAGTATGTATATTGGCACGAAGTAACTTTTTAAGTGACAGTGTAGGCTTTTAGCAGCAGTTGTGTGAATCGGTCTGAGCTCATTCTGGACATTTGGACACTGATGGAGCAAGCAGCGGGTGGAAAATACATCATTTTAACATTTTTTAATTCTGTCTAGTCCCTTTCAAGAGGCAAAAAAGTTTAAATGGGAAGTCCATTAGAGCAAGGAACTTCCGGAGCCTGTTGCCATTTACTTACGGCTTCAAGAAGAAGAAGGCCATAAATAATACATTCTTATTTTACAGTCTAGTCAGTTTGGAATTTCACGCCCGTGGCCATGGCGGTCACCAAAAACCGCCTGAGTGAAATATTGGCATCTAGAATAGGCTCAAGGCAATTTTCATATCATCTTTGAATCCTGTTTAGTTTCATCATTAATTTGATGAAACTCCCCTTTTGATCAGACATAACCTCAACTTCAGTAAAATCGTTTGACAGTTCAGCTTAAGATTTGCAAAGAGCGTCCACCTCATCCGATGCAAAGGCGAATTTACTCAAAAATAACACATTACCCTTTCAGTCTAGTATTCTGCCCTCGCACATTTTCCCGGGACACTTGCATATTCAAATGCTCGCTGAAAGGTTGCAGGGTTTCTTCGGTTGCAGCTAACATTCGGCGAAGGAATAAATAAATAGTGACACTTTGGAGAAGATGAAATACTAACATTCAGATCCTTTCTGGGGTTAAGTCCCGCGAGTCATTTTAAATCTTTTACATAATAATGAGTTGAGGTTCTTCCCAGCTGTGCACACTGTGCAGGCAAACGTAAAGGCACAAATCAGTGTTCAAAGTGATAATTATGCAAGACTGGAAAGTCACTCTGAGTTTTTGTAGTTGGTGAAAAGGTTGTACAGGACTCTGAGGGTGGACTTCAAGTTCAGGTTGACGACGTCTGCGAAATGAACCACAAAAGTGAATAATTAAAACACGTTATACTGTCTCTTCATTGCTTTCTTTTTTATCTGGAGCAAATTTGTCTACAAAGATATGCATATTATAGGTATAGTGCAATAAAAACAATTCCCAAAACGCTCTTGATTTATCCAGACTTGGGGCAGAAATAGTTTTGCTGTTATGCTAGAGTGGTTAAAAAATTAGTAATTTAAAGCTACATTGTGTAAAATTTCACACAATAGGTGGCGTTCACGTTTTAGCATGTGATGATGTCATAATGTCAGGTGGAGGGCAGGGGCCAATACAACTCTATGGGAGAAAAACAATTTTTGTTAGAAATTGACAAAACAAAAATTGACAACATGTTTTTACTCATCAGTATTTGACAGTGATTGGATTCGATAACCTGACATATTATTTTATGGCTGAAAGTTCTTTCAGACAACATCACACACATGTTTTTGAATATTTATGAGGAAATAATTAGAGTTTGAAGTTCATATGTTCTGACAGAGAAGACGATGAACTTTGAGACAGTTTTGTTCCATGTGGATTCTCCCAGTAATGACTGAGATATCAGCCAAAAACTAAGACAAAGTAATTTGCAGTTTGCCAGTTACCGTAGTTACCATCATGGAATTTTCAGTTGCCCTCCACCTCAGTTTCAAACTATAGGCTCTTTAGAATGTTGTGATGTCACGTGAACACAACCTATTAAAAACCTAAAATACAAGCATTATTTAGTTTTTGTGAGATATAAATACATTACGTTCTATCAGTTTTGATGAGCTTGAGGGAAAATAGCATTATTTGTGTCTTGCAGGGCACAGGGGCGCGTTGGGTTTCCCTCACACGCTTGTTAACACTTTCAGTTTTATGACAGTTTAGCTGCAAGCAACATTTAACCAGGGACTCTCTGCAACGTGCCTTTAAGTTCTGGTTTGGGGTTGCAAAAGGCAGAATCTTTGACTCTGTGGAGAGCCATGTGAGTTCAATCTAGGTGAAACTATGCTGTTGTGTATAATTAAAAATTAGTAGGAAACTTAAAGTAGGAGAAATATTATCTTGATAAAAGTACACAAAAATGACCAAGTTCGTAAGCATCATTCACCATCACATTTATCCACAATGGGAATTTATATTCTAGTTCAGAGAAAGAAACCAAAACTAGATGGCTAGCTTTATTTTGTTATGAAAAAAAAAAACTTTAAATATATATATGTTTAAAATAGGTATACAAACCATCTCCTTATTATGCATGCCCTGTGCTCTACATAGTCACTTATTGGGATCCTGATGAAATCCAGGTCTCTGTTGAGTTATTGTTACAGCCCCAACATTGCATCATTTTTTTCGTCTTTTCTGCATGCCTCAAAGCTCCCCCGCCATTATCTGCACTTCCATGTGAACTGCCGTGACACTGTCGATATCATTAACAGATTTGGGCGCACTTTCTTTGATTTTTAATGAACCCCCGAGATATGAGCCAAAAAAGCCATGCAAACTCTACATGCAAATCAGCCAGCACTTTTACAGTAGACCGGGGTAGGACTGCCACGGCAGCATGGAGATGGTATAATGGCTGTAATGGTCCCAATTATGGGGAAAACACATAGTAGTAGTGAGTGTTTAGCTGGAAAAACTAGGTTACATGGGGAAACTGCATATGAATGAGCAGGAACTTAATAAGCTGTATATATTACAATGATACAACCTCATTAAGTTCAATAACAAATGTACTTTATTTAGTATGTATAAGACGTATATATATTTGCACAAAAAATTTAATATATTTGTTTAATGGAAGTGGCATTGGTACATCCAATCAAGCAAAGGATATACTGCCATCTAGTGGCCAAACGTACCTACATAGCACTTTTTTTAACAGGCAAATTTCTACAGCCTTTACAAATATGCTGTATGCAATACCGTGATATTACCTTCTGGTCTGGCTTTAGGTTTCTTCAGGCCTCCGTCTTGCATGAGTTCAAACGCAAAGGCCACGTTGTGAACCTGTCCAAAACATACCAGAGTAGTGAAGTATTGTAGTAGTATTGTGTGATAATATCAGGGGGGTGTCATGCTAAATGCACATGACGCAAATAAAGAAATGCTTACAATTTTTAGTGTCTCCTTAGTTAAACAATACATACACAGCCCGACCAACAACAAAAAAGTCACCACAAAGAAAAAGGTCACAGACGCTAATATTTCGTTGATGACTGACTTCAGCTTTGATCACAGCCCGCATTCGCCGTGGCATTTTTCAATAAACTTCTTCAGTGTCAAAAGAGTGTTGCATTATTTTTTCTTATTGATGATGGGAGAGTGTGACCACTGCATAAAATCCCGTCCAGCACATCCCAAAGATTCTCAATGGGTTAAGATCTGGAATCTGTGGTGCCCAATCCATGTGTGAAGATTATGTCTCACGCTCCCTAAACCACTCTTCCAGATTGTCAGCTTGGGATATGTCTGTGCCATCAGTAAAAAAAGAAATCCACTGCTGCATTGATGAATAACCTGCTCATTCAGGATGTTCAGCTCAGTTTTGAGGGGGTGGGGAGGTCAGTCAGTGTACTTTCTACCATGCATTAACTGCTAAAATGATGTTCATAGTCATAACAGAGTTGCATAATTTTCCTATAGTTTACCTTCTGTTCAAAGCTCTCCGGCGTCAGAAAGAAGTTGTACAACGGGACAAAGTAGTCTTCAAGTAGCCCCATCAGTAATATTAAGTAGACCCCATCTGCAAACTGGATAATCACACATATTTAAGATAATGACAAAATGAGCCACGGTATTACCACAGACGCGCACCTATCAGATCCGATCCTATCCATTTAATTATTCAAAACCAGAGATCGGCCTTAAATGAAGCTGAGACCCCAGAATGACCCGTGTGAATAAAACATGAAGCACTTAGGATGATGCCATGAATAATGCAACGACTATAATTTCAGACAACAAACCTGCGACTCCAGCTCCGTCACTTCCAGGTTCAACTTGTTCAAGTGTTTGTTCACGAAGGTAATGAGAGACTAAAAAGGCAAAAATCATATTAGGCATATTTATTTTAAAGGAAATGTTCATTAAGCTACAGCAATTATCTGCCCATAGTGTACACAGGATTTCAATAGATTCTGGTATCCATTTTGGAGATGGAGTTCAGAAACGGGGAATAAAACAGCAATGTGTAGAAAGTAATTTACCGTTTTCACCACGTTGAGTTTGTCCGGGGCGTGATCCAGCAAAGTGTCAAACGCATCCCTCTCTGTGTTCCCGAAATAACCCAAAGGAAATTATGAGTCAAGCAGCAACAATAATCAAACCACACGATTTGCATAATGGTACGACTTGGAGCATATGCTCAGTCGAGACTCACCAAATCTCCCAGCATCATCCTGTGAATGTGAGGGAAAATCGGTTACAGAGAGAGAGCAACGTTGCGACTGAGAATGAAGGGGATTGCTAATGGAGATGAGCCTTACTCCGTGGTGCTGGTCAACTCCTTGGTCACTACAGCAGTGTGCAGGATACCCTCTTGTTTCTGTGAGAGGGCGAAGTTGTTAGAATTGTTAGAATTTGGTATCGCTTGGGTGAACTTTGAGACACTAAAGTTGCTTTTATGGCAAAGCACAATCTAAGCTGAAATGTTCCACAGTGTGGCTTTAAGGTAAGATGAAATGAAACTGAAATTTTATATAAGAAACGGCAAAGTGCATATAGCAAGGCACCTAAAAAACAAAATGTGAAATGAAGATAATAATAATAATAATAATAATAATGATAATAATAATAATAATAATAAAAAAGTATATGCAACAGTTAACCTCTTACCTGAACCAAGCGCATTTTCTCCTTTAGCCGAATCTAAAAGCTTCTCACATGGAGAGCAACAATGTAATGCCTCATTTGAAAGCATGTTTTGATATCACTTTTTGTTGCGTTTTTTGTCATGTTTTGTCCCACTTTTGTTGCTTTTCCGGCACGTTTTTTGTGTCACTTTTGAGTCGCTTCTTTTGTCATGTTTTTGTTGGGATTTCATTGCTTTTTCATTGCTTTGGGTCGCCTTTCTGTTGCTTTTCCCAACACGTTTTTTGTCACTCTTTCGTCACTTTTTTGTTTTGCGTTTTCATCCCAGTTTTTGTCACTATTTTAAAGGGGGTATTATGTAAAATCGACTTTTCAGCTTTATATCATGTTATTATGTCATTCCCTCATTAAACACATGCCTGGAGTGTTGCCTTGGCTCATTCACATATTTTGAGTAAGCAGTAAAAACTTAGACGGCAGCCATTTTAGGTGTAGCTATGCCTCAGTCCTCCTAGGAACGCCCCACCTCCTGGAGACGCCTCTGGACCTTTTGTCACCAGCCAAGCCACCAACCACTGCTCCTCAGCTCAGCAGAGCCCCTCCCCGCACAGTAGTGTTGTTTAGATGCCACAGCAGTGTGCTGAAGGGGCGTGTCGGAAAGCTTCTTAAAGAGACAGAGGCCTATTTCAAGACGTTCAGTACAGCCATTTTGAGAGAGCAATTTTATCAGGCAGTTATTTTAATTTACTGCATATACAGACAACAGAAGGTTACGTCATCATTGTAGTATGCTATAGATAGTGCATTGATTGAAAAAAGCATAATACCCCCTTTAATGCTTTTTGGGGGATTGGGTAAAGCCAAACTGGAGAAAATATGCTCGGTTCAGGTGGGGGTTAAGAGGTTAAAAAAGGACATAGAAATATTCATTAAAAAAAAGGACAATGGGGGATGGGCCGTGGGCGTTGTACTTCTCGCTACTGACCTTGACGACCACCACTTGCACTGAGACGTGTTCAGGCAGTCGGATCGGAGCCTGGTAGTGCATCGCCAAAGACACAAGCAGATACACAATCGCCACAATGTTCTTCGAATGGAGAGCTGGGAGACAAGGCGGTAAAAGGTCTAATTGAGAGCATTTCAAATAATCGAAAATGTCATTAATGAAACGTGCAAGTACAGGAACATTCAACACTGTGCCCTTTTTAATACAGCCCAGTACCTTTTGATGCAAATTCACTAACTCAAACCATATATTGTATCTTTTATTATAATAGTCATATGAGTAAAGCTCACCGTCGACGCTCCACTCGATGGTCCATCCGTGGGGGCGCAGCTGCTCGTTCACAGCCTCTAGAACCGTCTGCAGCTTCTGCTTCTGTCCGATCTCAGACTGGGTCACCTCCGCCACGTTCAGCTTTCGACCCGAGAGCTTTTCTGTGGGACGTCAAAGGAATTCCATGTATAAATAAATGCTTTGTTAACGTCACATGGGATTAGGAAGAGATAACACCAAAGGCAAAAGTGCAGGTCTGAAGACTTGAAAATCCCAAAACCAAGACGCTTTTTGAAGAACTAATACAGGCATTAATAAAGGTTTAATCTCACATGAATCATCATAATGGGAAGTGCAGCAAAAATGAAAGGCTCAAGTCAGTTCACAGTCGACTTTGTTCTTATGAAACAAGAACAAGATCATCAAAGGCGACTTGGGAACCGCAGCCTCTGAAGTACAACAAAAGAGCATGCAGCAAACACGACGGCGCCTCTCTGCGGCTTGGACATCTCAAACATAAGAGACAAAAGATAAAATGAAAATTATACGAGGGCTGGCAACATAAAACAAAGTGGAGCCGAAAAGGTGTGTTTTCAAAAGGCCCCAAAAGCACGTGCTCATTGGCTGTTACGTGTGGAAAAAGATGCGTATTGTCTTTGGCGTGACATGTTTCCTCTTTTGACAGATGATGAAATCTTTTGTCAGCGTGATCCGTGTTGGAGGGAATAAAAGTGACGTGAAGGAGAAGATTAAAGACGAGTTCTGACAAAGGCGCGTCAGGTAAAATACTGAGTCGTTGCTTGAGGATTTCAAAGGTTTACAATACGATAAAAATACAAAGAGAGTCATATAAAATCAAAGCATGATGTATGGAATCGTGATCCGACAGACTTACACATGCTGGTTACTTGTCCCCACCCATTCTTGACAGTGAGTGACAATCACAGCAAAGTGCATACTGTTGTAGTCACCGACAATATAAGGAAGCGACGTGCACATGAATAGGAATTTTAAAAAAGCTGCAATCTAAAAATGTTTCTTTTTTTTCTGCTGACAACTTTGGGCAAAAACTATGAAGCCAAAATAATTTTAGCATTCTGTTTTTTTGGTTTGTTTTGGCATCAGCTGACTTTCTAAGGCATTTTCATCAGTACGCATCTATTCTCAAGTTTGCCACCGGAGGGCGTTGTCGTTGAATGTTCCTGGGCATTCCTGTCATTCTTGATTTAGTTTGCATTTTATCCCTCAAAAGCTGTTTTGTTTGTCATCTGATGCACAGGTTTGTTCAGGTGACCTTGCTGTTCAGGTTGAAACTTTTGTATTAAGTATGAAATGTACGGCATATTTTGGGGGGTTATTTTAATGAATTGGTCCTGTGAATTGGACCATAGGAAGTACATAGAGAAGAGGGTGGCTGCGTTAATAGTGCCCTAATGATACCCTGTAAATAAACATAAACATATGACAGAAAAAAAGCACTACAAATATTGAAAACCCTCTGGTTTATTGCAAGATAAAGTAAATGATTGAATTGTTTTCTTTCCTGTTAGGGCAAGCATCTTCCTAGATCACAATACCAGGATCCCTAATCCTAACCCTAACTGGGACAGCCGTATGTATTACAGTTTTCGAGGCGGGAATAAAGTTCAGTTTCTCACCGAACAGTTTCTGCAGCACTTGTCCGTCATAACAATCCTCCTCCAGGTCTTTGACAATGATCCGGTCCTCCTCCAGCTCACTGTTGATCCAGTCAATCAGCACCTGAGGCACAGCCGACACAAATCAATGCTTCCCACCACAATCTATACTCCTCAGTTCATAAATTTTTTTCTTTTTTTTTCAATGTTTGGTCAGGAACACAGCAACACACAGAACATGCAAAATGTTGAGATGCAGATGGATTGCCATGGCAACCGCAAAAGGATAAACACTGATGGAAAGGGGAACCGTGGGATATTGCATCATACCTTGACCAGATCTTTAAATTTCAAGTTTCTCTTGACGTTGGGTCCAACATGATCCTCTCCGCGTTCTCCTCTAATTAAGACGAAACATAATAAACCTGTCACACGTTTTAATCTACAACATTTAAATTTCCTGTTGTTTTTCATTCTAGCGTTCACATTAAGGCGTACATTGTGTGACCATGATGACACATGGCAGTGTGTCTGTTGAACCATGATTCATGTGAGCATAAAGACACAGGACATCCCCACCCTCTTTCATTTCCTGCTCCTCCACAACAGTCCCCAGAGACTTCTTACTCCCCACTGCTACACTGTGTGACCTCTGTTACCCCTGTTTGACAACGGCCCATATGTCTCGGTTCTGTACAGCCCTTGTTTATCAAGTGGCACCATGCTAACAAGTTCACAAATGCTAAGATTCTTTATGCTTCAATGGATGACTACAATAAGCTTACAATTAGTCAGTATTGCTGTGGATCTATGTGGGTTTTGTGACTATTATTTTATTTTTTGCAGGAAAATAGCACAATGGCGGTATGCTGTTCCTACCCAGCAGTGTGTCCTCTGGGTGGATCTCGGTCCCTGAAGGCAGCATGGGAGCGTTGATGGCATTTTTTCCTTCCTCGTGAAGATCACTCACTAGAACAAAAATATACACAGTTAATGGGCGAAAGTAGGTAAAAAATAAAATAAAATACAATGAGAGGGGCTGAGAAACAGACAATGGTACAGTTTTAGATTGATTGATTGTTTATTCCGAGTTCAGTGTACATTACTTGAAATTTATACGTGACCTTTTTCCGCATTACCATGTGCAACTTTACAACATTTTAACATACTTTCATACATAATACTGTAACTCGAAAAGGAGTGGGAGGAAGTCTAACTTATACATTTCCACCCCTGTAAGTATCATGCAATTTCATTAATGTAGTCAGAGCCAATATCAGGGCAATGGGCAACAACCTGTCTGATTATTCCAGTAATATACAGTGGCTTGTATTAGTGTGCCAATCAGTTTAATTTTCCTTCTGTTTTCCTTCACGTGGCAACATATCAATTTAATGGTAGAAAAATACAGTGCCCCCTGCACAACAACCTCACTACACCACCGGCATGCCACCGCCCCACTACACCCAGGACCAGCCACAACCATCACACTACTGGTCGCACCTGTCATCATCCACCGCTATGCCGCCAGCTCCTTCAGTGGTTGCTTCATTTCACAAAAACAGTGAATACAACAGAAACAGAAACAGTTTACATGCAAGAAACATAAATTCATCCATCCATCCATTTTCTTCCGCTTTATCCGGGGTCGCGGAGGCAGCAGTCTCAGCAGAGATGCCCAGACTTCCCGATCCACGCACACCTCCTCCAGCTGTTCTGGGGGACCCCGAGGTGACACTAGGCCAGCCCCGAGACATAGTCCCACCAGCGTGTCCTGGGCCTTCCACGAGGCCTCTTCCCAATAGGACATGCCTGGAGTACCTCCCGGGGGAGGCGACCAGGAGGAATCCGAAACAGATGCCCTATCCACCTCAGCTGGCTCTAGGGCTGGGCGATATATCGATATTTAAGATATATCGATATATTTTTAAAAGAGATATGGATTAGACCATATCGCATATATCGATATAGGTCAAATTTGCGCTGTAATACTTGCTTCAGGTAAGCCGCTGATCGGAGCTCTCTGCACTGCTCCCAGCGCCCCGGCCCCGCCCCTCCTCAGACACTCTTCAACAAATATGGAGAAAGCAACAACGTCTGAAGCGTGCGGAGGAGAGCCCCGTGGTTGGTAAAAGAAAAACCAGTGGCTCAATCATTTGGAGATGGTTCGGATACAAATGATCAGATAGCAACAAAACCACGCTTATGTAGGGAGGCACGCGATTTTGGCCCATGCAGCTGATGGCCACAGCCCATAGTGAATGTAGCAGCGAGATATGGTGTGCGCTGCACCATGTGCTTTTGTTTACTTCTCAGTCTAGTTAAGGTTTGCGGTAGATCGTGGATGTACTGTGAAAATATCAGCGTTTGTAATGCTGCCACCGCGAAGGACTATTGCTTTTTCCCCGTTAGCAGCGCGTTAGCGGCAACGCTTGTAAAGAGTAAAGAGTCCTTTGTGGCTTAGTTTAGGAGGCTTATGTTTGGGATAAAGATAGGAACTTATCTCACAACCACTTATTAAAACACAATTTCAATCAATCGCAAATATCGAAATATTTGGGCTATATGCAAAAAAATAAAAAATAAATAAATTATCAGTATGAGCTTATTGTAAATTATGTAAATTTACATGTGGACTATTTTGATTTCATATGATTATTAAGGTCTAAAAAGTAAGTAATACTTTAATAAGTCCTATTTCATTGTCTCTGCTATAGTTTAGTTATATGCAATATAAAGTTATTAACAGTAAATGGGGTAAATAAAATCGAAATCAAAATATTAAATATTAAAACTACTTGTATTTGGCTTTGACTTTGACATAACATTTAATTTCACAGCTCTCACTTTGTGGAAAAAATATCGGGATATATATTGTATATCGATATTCAGCCTAAATATATCAGGATATGACTTTTGGTCCATATTTTTTTTGGTCCCAGCCCTAGCTGGCTCCTTTCGATGTGAAGGAGCAGCGACTCTACTCCGAGCTCCTCCCGGGTAACTGAGCTCCTTACCCGATCTCGGAGTAAGATGACTATAGGTGAGGGTGGGAACGTAGATTGATCAGTAAATCGAGAGCTTTGCCCCCGACTCAGCTCCCTCTTCACCACAACAGTCCGATACAGCGACCGCATCACTGCTGACACTGCACCGATCCGTCTATCGATCTCACGCTCCATCCGTCCCTCACTCGTGAACAGGAGGGGAAGCACCTTTTTCCTGTGGAGAACCATGGCCTCGGATTTGGAGGTGCTGATCCTCATCCCGGCTGCTTCACAGGCATAAATTATATACACAAATAAATATACAGAAATATGTTTCCATTCCAACAATGGTAAGAAGTACTTCAATTGTAAGCACTTCAGTAGAAATCCATTGTCAAGCCCTTATAGAGTTGCACCCACAGTGAAAGGATGACGTTTTTTGGTTTCCTTCCCCTTGGTTTACACCTAGAGCCTTTTGGTTGGCTTTTTGTTTACGTAAGGATATGAATGTTGAATGTTGGTTATCTATATTAATGTTAATTAGGGCTGGGCAATTTGAAAAAAAAAAAAAAATCACGATTATTTTCCCCATATTGATCGATCTCGATTTTCGATTCGATTTTATTTTTTACAATAAATTAAATACAGCTTGTTGGTTCAAAAATTTAACTTAGATAAAAATTTATTCAAACCTCAGCTCAAACAAAAACAAATGCTTTCCATCAAGTCTCATATAACGCACAAATGTCTTCCATTGTCTCGTACAAACTCCCAAACTAGGTACTGTTTGTACCAAACAAATGGCTGTAAACCTGTCGATTATAAAGTCCCATGACGATTATTCAGATTGACCAAAGTAGAGATTGCGATTTCGATTAAATTTCGATAATTTCCCAGCCCTACTGTTAATTATACTTCAAACAAATATAAGCATGTAGCACATGCCTGGCCCATGCCCTACTGCATCTACTACAAAGCTGATTTCAAACCGCAAAACCCATCATTTCCAAGTTAATTGAGAAAGGCCAGACACTTCCTCCCTGTGCAGCTCTGTCCTTCCGCTGTGCTGCCACTGCTGATAGGATTGTGAGGCTGTGGTGTCCTTTGACTGCTCAACAGCATGACAACATTAGCATCCAGGCTGAAAACAGTTCTTTTTACTCATGCATGTGACAACTGAAAGTATGTTATCTGCACTCTTGCCTTTTACTGTAACTGATTAATTTTTATGTTCACGTTGTTGATTTTATGCAACTGTGAAGCACTTTGAATTACCTTGTGTATGAATTGTGCTCTACAAATAAATTTGCCTTGCCTTGCCAATTAGCATACAATAATGAAGTGTCCATAAAGGTTTGCAAGTAGTGACAAATAAGAATTGAGTTTATTGTTGACATAATGGAGAAGGGCACATGGACTGGAATGAAGCAATTTAAATAAGGCTTTAATTAAGCAATAGCTGCAGACCATGCACTGTAGAGAAGGCAATTTGAGCGCTCAGATGATCAAGTGAAGGTGTATGGACTTTAAAGAAACGGCGGAGCATTTCCTGGAAGAGAATGTTTTGATCTTGAATTAGCATAATACTAGCCCTTCAATAGATTATTTTACACATGTTTTTGAAGCTTAGCAGTCTTAGCAGATTTACACAGAAAATCTTGAGTTCTGATGGAGGCAGTATTTATCACAAAGATTGAAAGCTGCAGTCCAACTGGATTTAGGAGCCTTCTTCCACTAATGGCTGCGTGGCTTTTATCGCCGTAGCATTTCGATTTGTGCAAGCAACAAATGGACAACAATCAATGACCCTCTTAGCTCGTCTCATTGACTTTGGCCTATTTATACAGCCCCAGAATAGGACACACTGAAGCTTCAAGACGTCTAAACAGCTTCTTTTTAAAAGTGACATATAGCGAATGACAAACACAGTACAACTTTAAGAGAGTCAACGGGTTCAACGCCAAAGAGGATCTATGGAGTGGGAAGGAGGATCCCCAGAGCTTTACAATCAGATGTGGAAGTATTTTACGAATTGCAAATCAGATAAAAAAAACTAAAAAAAAAACTAAAGCTAAAGCAAGCAATCTCATTATCAGCAATTTACAGAGCGGTCCTCTTTTGCCATAATTGTCCAGCTTCCTGCCTCGGGAGCTGACTAGTCAACAAAGTCAAAGCCAAGTTCACCAACAGTAATGATTTAGCACTCAGTTAACAACATTTGCATTCCAGTGTCCTATAGTTAACAACATAAATGTTCGTTTTTGCTAATTATTACATCAAAATATTACTCAGACGCAATTTTTGTTAAATCACATTATGAGTAGGTTTTATGTGCTGTTTCGAAACAATAAAAAAAAAAGTGCTGATATTCTGTTTTGTAGTGAAACACAACAAGCAGAGTACTATATGCTGCCCCATACATAAGACAAAAAGAAATAGTTTAGTATTCAATAAGTAGTTCGTAATACTAACTCAAATACATACATTTCTTGTTACTACCATTCAAATAACTATCTGAACCAGGCAAGCTGCTAAATTTACCTCTCCTGACCCCAGTGACTATGTGACAACCGTACATACAACGCATAAAGGTAACACGTCCTGCTTCCCTCTTTTACTCCTTTAGTTCCTCAAACCCCCCCCAAATATTAAAGTTAAAATGTACCTTGTTTTTTCCTCTTGGTCCCACACAGAAGCCCCGCCATGGTTCGGACACCCCTAACGTAGTCTGGAAAAGCCTGATTTTGAGTGCGTCTGAGGGAGTATCAGTGACCGGAGCCCGGGACAGGGAGCTTCATGACGTGGTTATTTCTGGCCCACCCCAGACCCCTTCCACCTCTGCGGTCCAGTTACGGGACGTCTCTCTGTGTTTGTGTGTTTGAATGTGTGCAGTACGTGTGGAGACAGGACACTGCGGATGTTAGAGGGACAGAGTAAACTGTGGGAGGCAATGAGATGCATGTGGAAGTATTTCAACAATAGAAGGTAATTTGACTGAAGGATGGTGTGACAATTTATACTGAGTATTACTGTATATTGGAGTAAAATCTGTTTAACAAATGCTTTTCAGTTCAAAATGGCAAATTCAGACAGTATATTATTATTTCTAAGTAACCCAAATAATTCAATTATTGCATAATGTCTTTGATTATAAGAATTATTAACTGACAAATCAAATTTAGATGCAGCATTTCTTAAATCATTACTGTATAGTATTTTTCTCCTTTCGGTTATAACAACAAATCATCCTCTACAACAAGGGTTCTCAACCTGGGGGTAAGGACCCCACAGTGGTCGCCATGGAGTGGCATATTTCTATGTAGAGTGAATGGAAAACGATGTAGGGGTCGCAAACAACAGCGGTTCTTATTTGGGAGTTGCAACAAAAAAAAGGTTGAGAACCAGCAATATTTTTGCTAATGTGCGCAGTTATACCATTTTGTCCTAATAATTTGCAAATGACTTATCAGGCTGTTGTAAAGACTGTCTCTTTTATCGGATTGCAAGTCACATTACGGGAAAAGTGTATTGTCAGCATCCAAAAATCTTTGTGCTTTGTTTTAGTCAGATCTACTACCTGCACTGCATCATACGTGTGTTCAATAATTGTCTAGAATATTGCATTTGACTGCATATATTGCACTCAATACTCAATATATGTATAAATGAATATTGCATTTTACCACAGCTATGTACGGTCCATTGAATTCACAATAGTATATTGAAAAAGTATTTGTTTGTTTCTGCAAATTCTATACAAAAATGAACAAAAGCTCCCGCACACTGTCTCACTCTTATGATAGGACACACTGATGAAGGTCCTTTTGACCGAAACGTTGCAGCAATATATATCATAAGAGTGAGACAGTGTGCGGGAGCTTTTGTTAATTTTTGCATTAATTTCCCTGCCTTCTACGCACCTGTCGCCTCCTTCTATACAAAAAATGCTATCAGGGCTACATCAAGGTTAAAATGAAACCAGGTTAGTAAAATCATGATTTAAACAGAATTTTAGCACATTTTCTTTATGTTAAGCTGTTAACAAAAATCAAAAACAAAAAAATGTCTCATGGAATACCGTGGCTTCTTGTGATATGGATATAGTAGTCTCCAATATATATGTAAAAATGAATATATAACATAACTAATTGGCAATATATATCTCAGCTCTTCGTACTACACTTGCTAAATAGTCTTTCGTAATGTAATTTCACAGTAGCTTAGGACTTATTACACAAATGGCTAAGACACATCATCAATCAGAGCCTGTTTTGGCGCACATATAGTCACAATAATTTAATAAGCACAGACTCGGCCGTTTATCTTTTGCCGGTTTATAGCTGTAAGTAAACAGTCCTTTGGGAATGGACTTAAAACATGTAAGTCAAGTCCCTTCTGCCTTCAGTGTGGAGCCACAGGCTAAATGTAATGAGTGAGTAACAAACAGGGGAAGCATAAAGCAGATTGAAATTGATCTGGTGCTACTGGTTCCCCTTGTCTCAGGAGAGGAAGGGGGGAGAGAGAGAGAGAAAGAGAGAGAGAGGGGGGGGAGAAAGAGCGAGGGAGAGAGAAAGAGAGAGAGGGAGAAAGAGCGAGGGAGAGAGAAAGAGCGAGAAGAGGGAGTGTAACGGGGAGGTTTATGTGAGATATAAATAATGTTGTGTGGGGAAACTAACTGGGCCTTAAATATAGCCTGGTTATTTACACCAGACTAAGACAGTGAGTAAGAGGAGAGAAGAGGCTGCAGCAGCTTCACGGGGGCGGACGGTAGAGAAAAAGAAATGGATAAATAAATAATTATAATAATTATTGGTGTTTTATAATACTACTTTTGTTTACAATTATATGTCTTATGAACCTGATCCATATTACTTCAGTAACATCTTAAAATTGCATTTAAAATAATAACTGTAAGATCAATATCAATTTATCTTGTCCAGTTTGATGAAATATGAGGACCATTGCAACAATAAATAAGAATTCAAAAACACCTTTGAATTATGGGTGGGAACTCTGGGTACCTCACGCTTTGATACAATTTACAATACTTGGCTCACGATAACGATCATTTAAAAATACGCTAATACTGCGATAATCGGTATATTGCAGTATAATAACCTATGATACATCACGATTTTTAAAGAAAAATGCTTTTTTTTTTTACATACAACATATTCAGCATTTACATTTGTTGTCATGTGCATTGTACTCCTTATTCTCCAATAAATAAATGAATAAATGATCCCTGACTTACTGAAAATGGGTCTATTGACCTGTCAGTGGCATCACTTCAATTACATTTAAATAAACAAGAAACCACCGTCCTATTCAATGGGAATAAATCGACCTATTTGTGAGACAGTGTTTGGTCCAAGTGGTTAAAATTGTAGTGCTGCCCTTTACTGTTCTGACTGAATTCTTGATCATTAATATGCATGACGTCATCAAAAGTATCTATATCAGAATAAAAAGTATCGTATCGTCCTGCATAATATCGCGATATATCGCAAAATCGATATATTGTCACCACACCCCTACTTTGACTAGTGAAAGTCCTTAAAATGGCACCCGTAATAGTAAAAACTCATATAACTTAAACTAGAAGCAGAAAACAAAACATAAAATTACATAGAAAATGAAGCCAATGATATTTTGTAACCTACAATTATGCAGTACTTACAAAACGCAGTGCACACTATTTCACCTATACAGATATTTAATGTAGCCTATACAATACAGGCAACTGGTGGGTTTTGAGACCCTAAGTGAGCATGTTCTTACTGGGTAATGAGTGTTGGTGAGAATAATTCAAAATTATTCAAGAATATATGGTTGCAGCAAATATTACAGATTGAAAAAGTGTATACAATGCAAAAATTAAAGTGATGCAATAGTTTTAAATTCCTTACTTTAGCAATAACGTGCAATATTAATTCATAAAATCCTTGTACATTTATAATACATTATAAAACAACTGAAAGGCATAAGTAAATTGCACTCACTTTCAATTAATCCAATTCGTACAGATGTACTTGTCTGAAGGAAGTCACTTTTGATCAATATACACAGTAAATTCATGATGTATTGTATATGTCCTGATGTGGGAGGGGCCAAACAAACCGTACATGGAAAAACAGTGTTTTTGGCCTTATTTGACCATCCTCAATGTGAGCTATAACTGACAGAGACTGGGCTGTGTCAGATGACTACACTTCCTTAAACTTTATCAGGACACATACTGTACAGTAGTGTACAGTAAAACTGTGTTTTCGGCCTTATGTGACCATCCTCAATGTGAGCTATAACTGACAGAGACTGGGCTGTGTCAGATAACTACACTTCCTTAAACTTTATCAGGACACATACTGTACAGTAGAGCTACACTGTAACGCTAACAACTGACTTCCACAGGCAACAGTGAGGACAGTGAGTGGCTATAAATCTATCTATAAGAATACGTGACCATAAACATTAAAAACAGCATGAAAGTAAATCAAACAATGCAAATTATTTTATTCTTTGTAGCTTGAAGACGTGGAATGGTCCGTGTGTGCAACAGTGATAAAAGTCTGAGCACTGGTAAAAGTACTACAAACACCAGTGTTATATCAAATGATAGATCAGTGGTTCTCAACAGTTATTGCTTCGGGACCCACAATCACCCTGGGATGATTGTGGGCCGTGACCCAAATACGACTCAGACTTGTATAATATTTTGTAAAATATTGTCTTTTCCTCAAAGAATGTTGTTGAATAAGCATTAAATAAGCCCAAAAAGCTGAAATTATGATAACAACAACCTGATAACTGTCATTGAACAGTCAGTGATTCTTTACTTTTTCTGCACATAAATATTAATGACCCACTAAAAACAGTTCAATGACCCACTTTTAGGTCCCCTAGATCAGGGTTCCCAAACCTTTCAGGACGCAACCCCAAAAAACACTCAACCAACAACTCGGGACCCCCTTCTGTAAAATGCAATTAGCTTTAATGATGATTTAAGTTGCAAACATTTAAAATGTTAGTTTGGATACTGTATTTTGATATTCGGCTTAATTTAACTAAAATATGCAGTTTTCAAGCAAAAATACATCAAGCTCAATCTCAGAAAGGGGATGCCGACCCACTTTGGGAACCACTGATCCAGAATAAACATTATTATTATTTCCACAGAAGTACATATGGTTAACTTCAAATGAACATGAAGAGCATTTATTTTACCATTTCTTTCACACTACCACACGACTGTCACAATGAGTTGTTTTTAAAAAGGACCCCAGGAAGATTAGCTGGCCCATGGGCACAGCTAATGGGGATCCTAATAAATAAACATAAACATAAACATAAACTGCATTAAAGTATTGCAAATACTATATCATATGACTATTTAGTATCATGTGAAGTAATTTCCAGCGCAACACACCCCTTGCACCCTTGCTATAGCCACACCCAAACCTGACAAAAACTCACACCACTGACAATCAAACCACATGCACATGCCACAATGTACTAAAGACTTGTGTATACAGTATTTTACTATGAACATGTTCAATTTGAATCATCTTTGACCACAGAGGGGCACTGCCAACTACAAAGAAGCCAGAGCTGCACAGCCTTAGAGGCAGGCAGTTTATATTCCAAAAGGCAAATCGAAAACAATTGTTCATAAATTGTGCTCGGTATACCAATACCAATGTTGACCTAGCCATGCCTACCACTAGAGATCACCCTACAAAGCACACTTAAAGACCAATATGAAGCATCCTATTAGCCTATACCCAAACAGTCTCCAAAATGTCTGGAAAACTCCACCTTTCAGAAGAATGCGTGGAATTAATGAGGTCCCAAAACAATGAATAGGTCTATTTGCTCCAATGGTGGTCCTTTAACTATCTGCCCACAGACACATGGCTGACAGCACACAAACACACCATAGCGTTAAACCATGCAGCTGTTCCCTCCAACAGGCGCAGACAGGGGCTCTGCCTGTCCAATCTGCAATGGGACAAAAATAGTTCACCTCACAGTCACAAATACATTCTTACACTACAATATCAGGACTAAACAGGGAGAAACCAGAACTCAACCAGGCCATATCAAACATATGCCTTTCTCCCCAGTTAGACAAAATGGTTGACATTACAATTATGTTCAAATGAGAAAAAAACGTTTATGTTCAAAAACAGGCTAAAAGAAGTATCAAATCAGGTCTATAGGCAGCCTGAGACCAAAACCAACCAAACCAGGTCTAACCCATGACAAGACCAAGACACCTAGAAGCCATCAGAGACCTCACAGTATACTTTACTTAAACTAAACTTAATGTGTGCTGGAACAAAACAAATCCCACCAAATCTCAGATCCCTCTCGTCTTAAAAACCTTACATTCTTGACAGGGGTCACTCTCACTGGACAGTCAGTATCAAGGCTATTTTTGACTCGCTGCCTCACAATAGTTGAATGTAAAGCTGCTGTGTGACATGACTGTTGCGCGCTATTGTGTTGTTTACGACTCTTTAATTCCACTGTAGTCGAACAATGCAGACCTATTATTTTTATATTGTGTAATCCAGTGGCTTGTGATGTCGTCCTGGAGGCGAGTATTATTTTAAAAAGCACTATCACATGATTGCAGCACCATGGACAGAGGAAAACAGCCTTTAACCTTTAGGAGACAAAAAAAAGATGGATTTTCCATTTCACTTACCTTCTTTAGACTTCTTTTTGCGCACCAAAGTGCCCCCTAATTTGCCCAGAAATGACTCGTCCTTTTTCATCTTGGCGGTGCCAGAGGTGCCCGTGGTCCCAGACATAGTAGTTGAGGTGATTTTGTCCTATCTGGTAATATTATCTGTAGTAAATAAAGCCTAGTTACTCCACTCTTGTTTATTTCAAACACCGGCCCGTTGTCAGTCCAAAAGCGCAGACGCGTGCCAGGTTTAGCGCTTTGGAGGGATCAGCGGAGGAAAGAATGACACGAGACATGCTTCACTCACTATGTATACCACAGCGCCGACCAGTGGTAGGTTACTGTTATTGATACTATTGGAGAGAGCTGAGAGGATTACGCCAAGTTTAGTGCTAGTCTCCTTATGATTACGTTCTATCACAAGTCATTAAAGCGCATGACACATTAGACATAATTTTTTCATAAACATAATAACACAATTATATTTTAAGATTTTGCGAAAAAATGTGCCCAGCTTTCTTTAGTTTGGCCATTTTTGTGATGTTTATAGTTTCACTTCCTTATTGGACACCGACAGGAAGTGACATAGATGAAGGCAAACAATTTTAAACTGTTGCTGTGCCGACCATGTTAAGTCAATGGGAAGTTCCAAAGTCAAACTTCTATGGAACTTTACCTTTATCTATGTCACTTCCTGTCAGCAGCTTCAAAATAACTTTTCTGCCCAACATTTCTTCTCTACTGAAATAAAATATTTATGCAACTGATGAACTTGCAACTGATGTTATCCTTCTGAATAAGTCATATTTTCAAAAGCAATAAAACCTGTTATATGCACTTTAAAGATTAATTTTGTCATACTTTTGTCATAGCTTGGCCTACTTTACATGTTGTTATTTTTGATTATGCATAGGTCAGGGCTAATCTAATTTATGGCATACCAAGGTTGCGCTTCCTGTATAAGCTTAACTTGGTAAACTCAATAAACGCCTTTCTCTGGGGGGTCACTTGTGTTTAATGTTAGCCTACACGTTGTATATCAATCATACACATATGTCACCCCTCCTGGAACCGCCACCTTAACGTGGTGGAGGGGCTCGAATAATCCTGGGAGCTCTGTTGTCAGGGGCATCGTGCCCCTGGTAGGGTCTCCTGTGGCAAACAGGTCCTAGGTGACGGTCAGACAAAGAGCGGTTCAGAAGCCCCTTATGAGAGACCAACAGGCCCGGTTAGAACAGTGAGGCCGTCCTTCTGTGGACCCACTACTTGCAGGAGGAGCCATAGGGGCTGGTGCAATGTGATTTGGGATGCTCCAACAGCTGCCCCACGACCCAGCAGCGAACAAGTGGAAGAAAATGGATGGATGGATGGACACATATGCCAACAACACATCATCAGCCAAATGTGAATACACAATTATTTATTCTTTAGAAAAGTGAGAAATTTGGTATTTGTCGTCTTGTGTCAGCCGTCACCACCACCACACTGGTTTTCTGAAACTGAAGGAGCACACAGTAAGTAATGTAAAGCTGTTTGCGGTCTAAACAACATTAACCTGTTAAATGACTGCCTCCCCCTGGTCTGTAGTAGCTTCCAGTCATGGCACAGTTTATGTCTCAGTTTCTCCACAGTCTCCACATCCTCAGAGAGAGCAGCAGAGAGAGGCCCCAGAGCTGGAGCGGGAGTCCCCAAGAGAGAGGCGACTGTTGGAGCTACACTCGGATGTTCACTGTCCTGAGACAAAATCATCACATCAGGTAACAACATACCACATACATTCTCAATATGTAGATACTAGGTAGTGATTCCTTTACTTAAATCTTCATACAGAGCCACTTTACCATTCACTGCATTATTTTGTATTAGTCCATTTCACATTGACAACTATTGAAATTAGAGTTAGAGTGCTGCCCCCTGAAGGCCATAGCTTCAGAGTACATGATAGCACAAGAACAGGACAACTTTCACTAACTTATATGAATATATACACCCTACAAAGGACTAAAATAGGACAAGATCAGACTAGTTTAAGATAAAATCAAGACTAAACCAGGAACCTGCAGCCTCTTTGAAACTTAATGATACTAGAAGAAGGTGCTTAAATATGTGCAGTTCCCACGGTGCCAGTGGTTTTGTATTTACCTGGAAAATGACGAGAGTGTGTCCCTGTGCCAGACCCTGTAAAAGGCCTGTTAGCTGCTGCCATGCACTTCCCAAAACTCCACAGTCTGAGGTGCGCATCAGCAACACCAGACTGGGGTCGTACTCATATCCTAGAGGCAGGAGAAGAGTTAGCACTGCCTGCATCAGCCCTGATGTGTCTCTGCAGCCCTGTGAGAGGAAAAGTATTCATCAAACATAATCATATGTGCATTTTGTCACACAAGCTTCCAGAAACATTGCCATTTTGCGTTTTATAACCTTAAAACATTTGACCAATGAAATGATCAGAACGGGTTTGGTGTAGCCATTGAACAAATTGAGTGAGCAACACTATAACATGGTTAAAACCATGTTAGCAGCCATGTTAGCAGCACTTTCAAACGATGTATTATGTTCTACCTATTATAATCAAGTTATGACATCACCTTCTTCAAGCACACAGGAATGTAGTATTTGGTCACCTCTGCATCAACATTCTTGTTGCTTAACTGTACAAGCATTATATTCCTAGAGACAAGAACAATCCAAGATGAATGCTTCCAATGAATGGCATTCATATTGCATACACAACCATTTCTAAGGTATCATTACCCATTTTGTGTAATGCAGCTTTTCACCATGTCATCACAGAGGAAAACAACCAACGTTCTACAAAAAACAAACAAACAAGAAATTCTAAAGCCTGGTTTTGTAAAATTCCCTATATATATATATATATATATATATATATAAATATATATATATATATATATACATGCATTTCCAATTACATCACCAGGGCTCGAAATTAACTTTTTTCTTGGTAGCGCTTGTGCTCCTAATTCTGAAATTTAGGAGCACAGTCAAAAACTTAGGAGCACAACCAAAAAACCAGAAGCTTTTAACAGGGATGAAGGGAATTTAAACATATCACATGCCACTTCCAACATTATAAATGGGACACCAGATTTTGTGCCTCACAATCGCCCCCAACCCCCGACTTGCTCCGCCCCTGCTTCACTGCACTTCATAGTCTCCTCTCTCTGCGTCTTCACTCTCCTCACTCTGTGCTGTGGGACAGCTTCATTGATCACGCAACACACGGCAAACTCCTTTGCCAGAATCGTTGAAGATGTGTTAAACATTGCGTTTGTGACTTTACGTTTGTATTTTGCGAGAGCGACGATGATTCGCTTTCAGCGCTGCACGAGGGGGGAGCGGGTTGGATTGAAATTTGCGCTGCTTCTCCTCCCGACATTGATTCACGCGTTATTTGAGAGATAGTTCCCAGTCCCAATGAGTTTATAAATTACATATATATTCCTCGTTTTCTCATAAAGAGACTACAGTTGCGTAAATACATTGGCTCATTCAATGAAAGCGGCAGAGGAATTAGAGCGTTGCACAGGCACACGCAGAGAACACAGGCTGGGCTGGTACAGGTTGTCCCAGGCAGCGCGTGTGACCGGGAGGAATGACAGCGGCGCTGAGCCAAAAGAGAGAACAGATCGTAGTGTACTATAAGCTCTTGAACCATTTTGGAACAGAAAGTTTGCTGTTGCTGACAGGCAGCGTTGTGAAAACAATGACACAAGCTTTTTTAAGGTAGCACGAGAAGGTTTTCTTTTAAGGTGGACCGGAGCATTTGTTGCAGTCGCAAACATGCGAGTGATTCTATTTTGAGATCGCAAAAGCATAATTTGGGAGCATATGCGACCAAAATGGTCGCAATTTCGAGCCCTGCATCACATAGTTCCGGCGGCCATTTTGAGCACCAAAGTAGAATTATGCAGTACTACATGTAACAATATCTCAACAGGATCAAAATGAAAGACAACTGATTGACAGTGGCATTTTTATGTTCTCGTAATCATTGCTCAAGAAGAAGAGTAAAAACACGGAACCAGAGAGCGCACATTTATGTGATATAACCAGCAAATGTAGCACAGACGTAGCAGTGCTGTCTGTCGAGCTACAGCAGGATTTACTAAAGATCTGCTTCACTCCTCAGACTAAATTAACTCATCAAAGAGGAAACAGAAAACCTTTCTCTGGGATTTTTACAGTTTGTCATGTCAACAGAGTCTCAGTCTGAGTCAGTGTTTAAGCTGCTGTTATGTTAGCATACTACCGGTTAGCAACTGTCAACCACGAACACTGAGGAAATACTACAGTAACAGCTCAGCTCTGACCTCTGTCACATGTTGTATCCAAGGCTAGATGTTTGGAGTGTGGTTCAGGGCTTTCTCTTGGAGAGGTCAGAGCTGAGCTGTTGAAGCTAAATGCTAACCGGCAGCATGCCAACATCTTAAACACCGACTCACTGGTTTCTTCACATAAACGTGCGTCTCTGGGTCCGTGTTTTTACTGTTATCTTCTTGAGCAATGATTACGAGTACATAAAATACCAGTGTCAATCAGTTGTCTTTTATTTTCATCCTGAGTTGAGATATTGTTATATGTTGTAGTACTGCATAATTCTACTTCGGTATTCAAAATGGCCGCCATAACAACAAAAGTCACATGACTGACAAGCATATATATATATATATATATATATATATATATATATATATATATATATGTATAGTCATCCCAGCACCCATAATTTTCTGAATTTCTCCCTGCTGTTCCACCAACTCATGATTAGCTCGCCTGATAGAGTACATGACAAAAAATCATATCAAATCCCTTATACCGGTTGCAAGAGGACGTCGCAGCATACTGGACAACCCAGTTCATCACTATAGAGACATCATGGACCAGAGCCAGGCCACTGCGGATCTGAAAGTAATTAAATATAATGAAAGCAGATCATTGATGCTGCTGATGTGGCCAGGTCAGGGAATGACACACACACACACACACGCACGCACAGGCGCCAGATGCACATCACAACACAAATTATGACAGGAAAAAAACGTGTTCTGACTGTACCTCGTTCTTCTCCATTTGGTCCATTAGACCGAGGAGTGTTGTGAGGACATCAGTATCATCAGTATCTAGGGTCACGTTTTCTCTTCTGGAAGGAGAAAAAATATATATATTTTAAGTTAGAACTAATAATACATCACAAAAATTGGTATCCTTTTAATAAAGATGTTTATATTTTAGAGTAAAACCCACACAGACACCATGTGTTAGGTAGCCTGGCTAACGCCAGACTGCTGTGTGCGCTCGAATCTTTTCGAACTTCACAACAGCCTGGGACCATGGCCGACATTTTTCCATGGATTTGGGCACCAATCACAGAACGAGGAGGGACGGTAAGACGATGACGCGCTATTTGACATACGGAAGCTTGTAGTTTGTTTAGGGATAAAAAAAATAAAAAATTTACGGATCCAACATGACAGCAGCAGACGCGATGCCATCTTTCGATCAAGCTTTAGAACGTGTTCTAAATAGTTTAGCTCAAAAGTTTACAGCAGGTACGTCATACGTCATCTGATACCATGATACGATTGGCTATGGCTACGTGCAGACGCATGAGAGACATTCGTAGCGCCCAATAAATGGCTATGGACAATCGTAAACCACACCTCTCCTACGAGAAAATGAATTGGTGGTCCCCAGACTAAATATCACTTGTGATTTTAGTCTGGCGTTAGCCAGGCTATGTGTTAGGTACATTGGGGACACAAAAATGAGACCTAACGTATGATATTGATATGCTGTTTTACTATTATAACTATTTGAGATTGATCTATGTATTGCAGTGTTACCAACAGTTGTTTGATTAAACTTGGATCAGGATCCTCAGATGGGCAGAACCGCTGACATCCTTCGGGACAGATGGTGCCTTCAGGGACTACCAGTGCTGTCTGAACATTAGGAGTCACGCGTTTAGGAGGATCCGGCCAAACCATGTCGTCAGTTTTTTCTCCTCTTCGTTTTTCTCTGCTTGATTTCCATCCTCTGCCAATTTACTGCGTTCGGTGCTGAGTTCGCCAGAGGGCAGATCACCTGGAAGGACACAATGATTCGCAGAACTTGAAAAGGCACTTTTGGGGACATTGCGTGATTGATTGTATACCTGCATGATTGAGACAGGACCAGTACTTTCTGTGAGCCGCCCGGACACAATGCAGAGATTCAAGGGCACTGAGGAAATAAGAGATTCAGATTTAAACTTGGTATCAGAACAGTAGGACTTGACAGTACAGCTTTTTATGAAGTACCACCAAGCAAAGATCAAATCTGGACTAAACCGGGTCTAAAATAGACTAGAGCCAGACTATACCGAAATTGGTGGAAGCAGCCTTTATGTACTGTATATGTGTACTATTAACACAATATTGATATGGTCTTCCCAATCATATTGTAGTCAATCAAAAGTATAGACTTGGTTCATTCTCAAATTTAGCACACAAGTTAATATTATGCTGGATTTTCCATGGTTTAAATCCTGCTGCAGCGTTTGTAACAATGGCACAAAACATTTTGGCTTTATTGTTGAGAAAGAATTCAATTAAGCCATGATCACTATCAGACATTGCATTATTAAACCAACCTTTTGCAGGGCCCTTCAAGGTTACTGGTCGAGGCAGTGGATCTCCGAGTAACGTCTGCACAGTCTCACACACGGACTGAGGGAGGGATTTCAAATTATAACCTCCCTAAAATAAAGGAAAGAAAATTCAACATTCTAAACACAACTGATCGTTTTTATGCAATGACAATGACTTACCTCTAAAACGGCACACACTTTCCATCAGCGAGATTCATCAAGAGGTGAGTGAGGTGTGCGAAAACATCCGGCGTTGCACACATTTCACCCTGAAATTTAAACTTATTAGCAAATAATTCACTTATCTCATTACATGTCATTACTCTGTTGCATTTTTAGGAACCTCTGGGTCGCCAATGGCTGTGTCAAATCCGGCACACACCAACACCAGTTCAGGGCAAAACTAGAAGATAACGTGCAACAAAAATACCATATTATGATTGTTCAGGAAATTCTCATTCAAATGCTCTCCTTACCTCATAAGCAACAGGCAAAAGCATATGAAGGAAGATAGACAAGTAATCACTGTTCTCCATCCCCACCTGAACACAAAGTATTAGGTTACACGTTATTTGACACTACCCTTGATACATTGTACCTTCCAAATTTTGCACAATGAACAGTGCTATGCAACAATCTGTAATAACTAATACCTATGTAGTACATACACAATGAAATAATGTGTATTAGCAGTATGGAGGTACAAACTACTAACACACATTATTATTGAGTATAGGTACAAGTTATTACCTAGCACATTACATTGTACTAAATTTAGCAGGTACATTGTATCAAAGGTAGTGTAAAATAAAGTGTTATCAGTATTTACTAGAAGTAGAAACAAAACTTTTAAAAACAGAAAAGTCAATGTAATTAAATCTAACCTTATTGAATGGTACATTTATTGTGAATCCTGCTCCATTTGCTGTGCCAACAGTGTCAAAGTCGGACTCCCTGAGGTTAGGCCAAAACTTCTGATGCTCAAAGCGGTGCCAGGAAAAGTAGAGCACACTAGGAAATTGATAACAGAATATGTTTTAGTGACAGAGTAACAAAATCAGTCGATAATTAGAATGGCTCACCCGGGATCATCTTCAAAGCAGTACTGCACGCCTTGACCATGGTGTACATCCCAGTCCACTATCAACACCCTCACAAACAAAATGCTTGTATTATTACTTCATAATACATTGCCAGTCATGTCCTAAATCAGTTCAGGGAATACCTTTTAACACCATATTTTTGCTGAGCATATTTAGCGGCAATTGACACATTGTTGAAAACACAGAAACCGTTGGCTGCACTGCGCATGCTGTGATGTCCTGGAGGTCTGGTAAGGAGAGGGAAGAATAGAGAATAATGTCAAATGTTTTTGTGGACCTATTATTAACTTTGAGCAAACCAAGCATTAAATGTCACCAATATTTTCGTAAACCTTCTTGCTTGTATTCATTGAACAGCCTCACCTGACCAGAGCCATGCCATTCCTCACCTTCCCGTTCATTACACTGTCAACCAGCTGCAGAGTGGCCCCCGAAGCCAGTTTGGCACAATGATATATGTTCTGACAAACAAAACAGAAAGTGTCAGGCAAATACATTTCCAATTAATGTGAGTAAACAGTAATTAGTTATGTATGTATAGCGCTTACAGGGTGAAAGTAGACATCCCCATACTGCAACGTAAACTCCTGCAAGTCTTCAAGAGTCATATAAGGGGTCTTCTTCACAGCTTCCAGATATTCCTGCTGTTCAATACAACAAATTGCTTATACTTCATAAAGAATTTCAATTAATTTTAATAAAAGTTAGACAAAGACTATAAAGACTATTTAAATGCGTTTAAATCAAACCTGTGAACAAGGAGGATCTCTGCATCTGTGGCCTCTCGAACAGGTACAGAAACACAGCGATCAGCCAGACCGGCTTTTACTAAAGCTTCATAACTCACAGTGAGACGTTCAGGGACCTCTATCTTACATGCTGGGCTGGGAGGGAAAAAAAGCTGAACTATATATCTTATGTAAATATTACAATATGATAAATATTATATCATTAAAATAGGTAAGCATTAACACATCCAACACAGCCTTCTAAGTATCTAGGTTTGATTTGGCCCAATTGATTTGTGCAGTGGCCTATAACACAATTAAAAGATGATTAGTCCTAAATTTGAATGCATGGGATCTATTTACAAAATATAATTTTTAGTTGGGCCCTTGACCTGCAGTTATTGAGCTGTTTAGGCTCTTTAAGGAAAAGAGGTTGGGCACCTGATTTCCATTGTCCCAACACGAAAAAATAATCCGATACAAACAAAATCAATCAAATTCTCAATCAAAAGAACAAATGGAAGTCTATAAAGCACAGCTACATATAGTGACAAAATGATTTATTACTGAAGCATACATAATGTATAGTACTAATAATAAACAGTTATAACACTAAGAGTTTTTAAGACAGTGTAACATCATCTATGCGTCGACAGGAAACAACAACTCAAATATGTGGTTCCGTCCCCCACCCTGTAAAAGTAGTGATTCAGCCAAAGATTCAGCACTTGGATTGCAGAATGGCGGTTTTTATTCGCTTTAACATTTTTCTGATGTGAATTTAAAAATGTCCGATTGTGATTTTTACAACATCACTATCGGACTTTACTGAAGGAGTTTAGGGACCATCGTGCGAATGCTTATCGTTTCTACCGCAGATAAATACTCACTCGACCCAGAGGAGCTTATAATTGGTCATCTCCACATCATAAACAAGAGCCGTTTCTGTTACCGGGTTCATTTTGCAAACTTCCCGTGTAAAGAGCTGCAGCAGAGCTTGAGCAGCAGAGTCGTAAGTCGCAGATGAATCAAAGCGCGCAGATTACATGCATGGGATAAACTCCTGAAAAATGATGTCGATGAAGACAGTCTATGGGGCCACATGGACAATTGGGCCTAAAAAAAACTTATGAGAAGTCCATGATGAACCGCCGGCCATCTACCATAGACTGTTAGCTACACGACAGGGTTGCCAGGTCTGGGCAGCCAAACCCGCCCAAAATATCTGAGAAAACCCGCGGACATACGGCGCGGCTGGAATTTTCAATATTGTTTACCAGTAAACAGAGCCCATGTGCGGTTTAACCGCGGACCTGGCAACCCTGCTACACGAGTACAGAAGTAAACTAAAACAGTAGGAATGTATGTATGAACGCCTTTGTGTGCCCTCTGCTGGACAAGACTGGTAAATTGAACAATACTGTATAACAATGTAATAACGTTGTAAATATTTGTTTATGTTTTTCATGCAGAATTGTAACTCATTCAAATCTTGCAGTCAATTCAGGTTTTTATACTGAAATGTAGAAGCTTATAAAGAGAAGAAAACACGCACAACTCGAAACACTACTATTGCAAAGCACACAAGCGTTATAAATAGTGTTTGTTATTGTGTTAAAGACACAGAAATGATTTGCAAGAATACTTTATTGAAATACAATAATAATGTATTTACATATAAACACGTGTAGAATAACAAAGGTCATACCATGAAAGCCTGCCTGCCTTATGGGGTGAGATTTGTGTCATTGATGCAAAAGTATAAATTAATTCAAAATCCCAGATTTATTCACAGTGTCTAATTTGAGTGCTTAGATTTATTCACGTAAAATATTATTTGCACGTACATATTTATGAATAAAAGGTATGTTTTGGTTTGTGAATCTCTGCTTCTGTGCATAAAACCTATGTTTGTGTTTGTGAATCTGCTTTTGCATGTGCCAATTTAAATCTGCATTTGTGAATCACCTAAAGGGTGAATTATTCTCTTTGTGAATGTGGATATTTTTGAAACAAATTTCACACGTTTTTATGAAAAATCTATGCACAGTTTAGTTTAGCATGCAATTTTTTTGAACAAACATTATCTAGGCATGTCCTATTGGGAGGAGCCCTCGTGGAAGGCCCAGGACACGCTGGTGGGACTATGTCTCCGAGCTGGCCTGGTGTCGCCTCGGGGTCCCCCCAGAACAGCTGGAGGAGGTGTGCGTGGATCGGGAAGTCTGGGCATCTCTGCTGAGACTGCTGCCTCCGCGACCCGGCCCCGGATAAGCGGAAGAAAATGGATGGATGGATGGACATCGACTGTTTCAAGAATCTTTTTAATTGTTATACATATATTGTTTGTCCGGTTAGGATTTTTGATATATTGGCCAGAAAGAGAAGAACTGAGGAAGACAATGCCTATGGAATTTCAGACTTACTTTTCAAAGAAAACTGCAGTAATAATTGATTGTTTTGAAATATTTATTCAGAGACCAACAGGACTAATGGCACGAGCTCAAACATAGAGCAACTATAAACACCAAAATACTGTTAAGTACCTAATAGGCATCACACCTCAAGGTTCAATATCATTCATTTCGGACGGTTGGGGAGGAAGAGCCTCCGATAAGTTCATCACAGAAGAGTGTGGAATATTGCACAAGCTGTTACCAGGAGATCTGGTTTTAGCCGACCGTGGTTTTGACATTTCCAATAGTGTTGGTTTACACTGTGCAGAAATAAATGTACCAGCATTCACACGTGGAAAACCTCAGTAATAGACGTCGAAACTACACGAAGGATCGCTCATGTTAGAATTCACATAGAGAGAGTGATAGGACTTGTTAGAAATAAGTATACAATTTTCCAAGGCAAGCTGCCTATTGACTATTTAATGGTGTGAGTCCTGTGGTTGGTTTTGATTAAATATTTGCATGGAACTATGCTGCATGGAATTATGCATTTGAATATAAAGTATTCAAGTTAACTACACATTGTCATACTTCCTTAAGGTAAAAAGCATCCTACTACATACTTGTTTTCCTTTTTATTTACATACAGTTAACTTGGTTATTACCACATCACTTTTCTACGGGGGACAATAGTATGGAGGTTTGGGATTCCTCTTAATACCAACACATTTGAAATGCAGAAAACCATACTGACAGTTTTCATTGGCACACTTCACTGTATTCCTCATATGTTTCTGACTGTTCACCACAAACACACCAGAGTGCACTGCATGTAGTGCTGCCATCTTCAGCTGCTGACTGGCTCAGAGTCTGTTGGGGTGCATTACTGATTATCCCATCGGGACTAGTGCTGTTGTTGAACAAAGTGTTTGATTGTTGTTTGTGCAGCCTTTCCCTTGTAAGAAGGCTTCCTGTCACCTCTGGGAGGACGACAGATAAAAAGAAGTCCTCAGACTTTTTCAAGATTTCTTCTTCCAGGGCTTGGTCTGGCTCAATCCTCTGGATGAACATTCCAGTCGGACTCCACACAACAAAGTCACAGTACTCTTTCTGTGTAACTGTTAACTGAGTCTGTATCTGATACTGGTACTTGTGTTTATCAAGTGTCCCTCCTTGATTTAATCCACACTTACAAGACCTTTCTCTTTAGCTGTGTAGGCACATTTTACTTTGACAAGACCCTCACCACAGCAGTCGCACTGTACAATTGCATCAGGAGTGGCACCAATATGCAAATACCTGCAATTTAAGAAGAGTCCACACTTTTTCACACTAAAATTTTCATGGTGTTGACACATATTCTCTGGGTATGCACTTAAAGCAATACCTTCATGTTTCAGACCATAGTCAGTGGCTTTAGTTTTTACCGGCTTACTGCCACACACAGCCTGAATGGTTGAAATAGCCTGAGACGCTGAATTGTCATTACAGTAATCCTACCTAATCTAAAGCGGAACTACTCTTTACACTTATTTTGTTCTCATGTCAGTCGTTCCACATTCACAACCTGCTTTGGGAAGACAGTTACATCCTTTGCAATTGTCAAACAATGCTGTCTTAGGAGTTCTGGTTCCATTTCAAGATACTTCTCATCTCACAGATTAGCAAGTGGCTGAGGCAGATTCCCATCTTGGAGAATCTTTGGGACAAATTGGTCTTGAAATCCACTGGACACAGTCAGTACAGATGCTTTTGTCACGCGATGCAAGTTCTGCAATATTTCAAGTTTGCCGTGATCCCCACAACAAAAAAAGTGACTTCTGGTCCTTCAGGATATTATTACAGCGACCAATGGAGAAGACTACGAGGCTCTGATGTTCGTCATTTTAATGACGCCTCAGTCATTACTGCCTGTCTCAAGGGGAAACGACTGCATCTGTTAGGAGACTCCATCATCAGACAGCCTTACGAACTCATCACAAAAACTGTCCCAAGTAAAAGAAACATTATTTTACATTAAAATACGAGGGTATAGGCTGATCGAGCAGAATACAGGTCAGTCAAAGTACTTTAATGATCTCCAAGCTGTATTGTGGCTACATGGGGATAATGGGGGCCTGAGCCTCAGAACCCCATGCAGGGTCAGTATCCACACAACCAGAAGTGGGCAGAGTAGCCAAACTATTTGCTCAAGTAAGTGTAGCGTTACTGTTATTACTGAGAGTTGCTGTTTGAGTGTAAAAGTCTGATTCATGTTTCAGTAGTGACATAAATCGTGAGAAAATGTTTTGAAAATTTTAATATTTAAAAGCTTATCTCACTTTACATTTACATTATTCAAGTAGAAGTAAAAAGTACTTTAAAATTACTTGCAAAAGTACAAATACTTCAAAAAGTTATTTAGTACTATATAGTTGAGTAAATGTCATTGAGCTCAGAACTCAATGAAACCTCAAACAGAGCTTTCTGTTCTGGTGCATTTGTTGTGTAACACCTGTCACCTGCTGCACCTCACATTTCTCTCTGAAAAACTCTCACTCTCCCTTCTCTCCCCCAGTCTCCCTGACGGGTTTCTCTCACACACGATGAGAAAAACACAGCAGTCTGTGGTGGACAGACGCAGACAGAGTAAAGTTGGCAAAACATGTGGTGCAGAGTGACAGCACATAGAGTTTTTGGATGTGACCTGCACTGTCAGGAAGTAAATGACTGTGGTCAAAGAAGGGAATCTACTGGTGCATTCTTCACATCACAAACTTTTAGTCTGTTGAGGGAAGAGGGGGTGAGGAACGTGACATTCAGCATATTGATGCCATGGAGGGGCGTCGCCAGGAATTCTGGGCCCTATGGAAACAAACATATCTGGGCCCCCTACATTTTTTACAGATAAGATTTAACTCAATAAAAATAGCCCGTTTCTTCATCAAAACGGACACAATACACACACTCAGTGCATGAGAGGCCCTAGCACCTTTAGTGTAAATTATTATTTTTTTAATTAAAAGAAAGGGTCTGCGCTTCCTGGCCCTTCTTCAGCCTGGGCCCTTCCTAACCTTCCACCCCCTTATTGGCCATGATGCCATGACGCTGATAGTGGAAAAGTGTTTGTGTACGGCAGCACCCTTGACTGCACTGGCACTCAGCACGGCTCAAGACTCACTGTGAGGTTAAAGGGATATTTCGGGATTTTTGACATAGGGCCTCATTTCCTAGTTATCCAGAGTGTTGTTGATGTCTGGAGATATTTTTTTTCTTAAATTCATGCAGTTCTTATATTTGAAGAGTCTAGTGGCGCTAGGCTAGGGCAAGGCTAAAGCATTTCTATGGTAACAGCTAGCCTGCATTAAAAAACAGTCTAACCCACTCCACAGTGAGGTAAATCACGTATAACGCCAGACTAACCATATAAATATCTGTGTTAATAGAATAATTTTTGAAATATAACTGACCTGGTATCACATGAATTACCTCATTTTGAGAGACTATTTTCTCGCAGATCACTCCGCCGCTGCGTTAGCTTACAGCCACGAAGCTGATGCTGCTCAAATATAAGTTATTTTAAATGCAAAATTATTTCTATCGACACAGACATTTATATCGTTAGTCTGGCGTTATACTGTAAGTGAAACCTCAGGTGCACTGTTGAGTGCGCCAGACTGTTTTTTAATGCAGGCTAGCAGTTACCGTAGAAATGCTTTAGCCTTGCCCTAGCCTAGCGCAACTAGACTCTTCAAATATAAGTAGGGGTAGGGGGGTAGGTGTTGGGGGAGCGCGCTGAGAGAAACACGTGCACAGACGTGGGTCACGTTTTTACAGCATACAGTAAAGTGAGAAAAGTGACTCCTTTAACGTGTCAATTTAAAAGTGGTGAAAATGACAAGAAATAGTAAATATATTCTGAATTCTTGTCATATTTACTCGTGTACAAACGTCTTTATGCATCGTAAAACCGGCAGCAGTGGCATTTAGAGACCGGTGGTGTTTCCCTGATCGCCACAGGAGGGCGGTGTCTCCCTGGAAGACAAAGTTCAGCAGCAGCAGAACCGTCTTTTCCAGCGCGGGTGTGTCTGGGCCTGAAGTGGAGCAGTTTGCATATAGAGTCTACAGTGGAAGAGTCTGTTTCACAAACTCCCGGAGGTGTCTTCAAAGTCACTTCTTTCAAAGTTCAGTTCCCAAAAAACCCAAACATTCTCTTCAGACTCTAGGTTTTGGCGTCAGGTGATTGTCTGAGCTCCGGGACTTGATTTGGTGGATCTGGCGAAGTTCTATCTATATTTTGACCTTTCTTTAACCTCGTAACCCCCTCCTTAACCGAACATTTCTTCATTTCGGCTTTACTCAAATCTAACAGCTTCTTGATTCAAGAGCTTACAGCCTATAGGCCAGTGTAACGCCTCATTTGAAAGATGTTTCGTCACTTTTTTTTTTTACCTTTGGTTGCGTTTTTTTCTGGCGTTTTTTGTAACTTTAACCCCTTATACCAAGCGCATTTTCCCGTTTTACCCAAATCTAAAAGCTTATTAACAGGAGCTTACAGCCTATAGGCCAGAGTAATGCCTCATTTGAAAGCTAAGACCTACAAAACTGATCAAACCTTCTCGGGTCGACCCGTCATTCCGACACCCCACCATTCCGACACCCCGCCAATCCGACACACCGTCATTCCGACACCCCTCTATTCCGACACCCCGCCAATCCGACACACCGTCATTCCGACACCCCTCTATTGCGACATCCCGCCAATCCGACACTTTTTGGTACCGCTATTCCGACAATCTTTTTGGGCGTATCTGTTTGCCCTGGCTTTTGTCCGTGTTTCGTGAGAATAGCTGATAATGATGGAGGCTTATTAACGATCCTCATGGTGCTAGAGGAGTCAGCTCAGCGTCTCCTTCCCTGTTCATCCCCGCTCTGAGAGTCCCCGCTGTGGGCCCATCTATGCGCATTTCTCAGTCCCTCTACAGTGGCTCATGAGATAGTTTTGGGCAAAGGCAGTGACAGGTGCGGGCTAGTCTGTATTTCACAACAAAGCGCTGAAGTCCGCGGGAAAGACGCCGCGCACTGTCTCAAGGCTTTAAAGAGAAGTGGATGCGCCGCTCACAGCGCTGACCAAGCCACGCGCTCCCCTTCGTTCAAAACATTGTCCAAAAACAAGTCCTTCTCCAAGAAGCAGCGCGCATGGGGTGTGTATGTGTGGGTCACTGTGCTTTTACGCATAATGGACACGCATATGACGCGCCCCACGGACAGTGCCGCGTAATTGTGCCAATCGTCTCATTTAATATGGATCGTTTTTATGTCAACTGCATTTATAAAACAGCGGCACAAATACTGTTCAACATCATTCAATCACAGTGGCCTCAGTGGTGCCTCTTGGAGCATCAGACAGCCGACGCACAGTGCGTAATGTGCGTAATGAGCGCATGACAGGCGGCGGCACTGAGAGAGGAGTGATGCATGTGTTGCCCCATTCGTAAAAAGATGCCCAATTTAACGTGCATATGGATGGAGTGCAGCCGTCAGAAAAAAAAACTTGCTGAGAGCTAGGAGCGGCTATGGCACGAGCCGCTGCCCTTGGCTCTCCGCACACCACGGACTCCTCCAGTACCATCAGCTATTCTCAGGGCTTTGTTTTGTGCCCAGACAACACGGGAGCCGTGCGAAATTGCGCACGAGCGCGAGAGGGAACCGTGTAGAGACATAAAGAAAATAACACTGCATTATCTGGTCCTATAGGCTCTTGTGATCGTGACACTTCATTTTGAAATCTTTTGTCTTGTGTGAGTGGATGTGAGCGTAAATATAGGTAATTCTAGTAGGCCTACGTATTTTTGATAATTATCTTTTGTGTCGGAATGGCGGGACGTTGCACAAAAGATAAAAATGTCATCACTCCGACAAAGGGGAAAAAAATGTCGAGTGTCAGGACGTTTAATAATAAATGGAAACACCGCCACTCCCGACAATTAGACCTCAACGTCAGAGTAGCGGTGTGTCGGAATGGCGGGGTGTAACCCGGCTTCTCGTTTTTGTTTTTAAGTTTTAGTTTGTGTTGCTTTTTTTCCCAACGTGATAAAAACACAAGAAAAAAGGATGACAACGTGACAATGATAATGAGGAAGAAGCTTGGGTTAGTTTTTTTTGAAAGGTGAGGTTTTACTCTGGCCTAAAGGCTGTCAGCTCCAGTCGAGATGCTTTTAGATTTGAGTAAAGTCGAACTGGAGAAAATGCACTTAAAGCAGTACAGTAACTCATGCCCTTAGAGGCCATAAGCGCCACTGCAGGTGTCGCAGCATGTTGCGTTTTTTTTAACTAATTGTCCGTGAGAGTAAACTACGCTGGCAGAAAAGACGAAGGGAGAGAGGGATATTGTACATATAATTACACAATGGAGATATTTTTTGGCTGTAAATGCGCTAGCCCGCAGTTAGCTTTGCCCGTTTGCCTGTTAACTTCTTCCATTAGTGATCGACAACGTCCCGCCCGGGGGACAATTTTGGCCCGATGCCAATATTATTTGGCCCGCCAGAGGATATCGAGAAAAAAAAGAAGTTCCTCTGGGAATGAGACTGACTTGTCATCAAAATATCGAACATAAATACACATTTGTGCCACGTCCATCGTGTCTGTGCTTTCGTCAATAGCCAGGGAATAATGATCAGCTTTATGGAGAGCGCGCGTTATTTCCCCATGTATGTCTGATATGAGGACAGTGCTTCGATACGCCGTACAGCAGTGCGCGCGGAGAGTGGCATCTACAGAAGCGATCAGTGCCGCAGCAGTCAGGCCTCGAACTAGGACACTGCTGCTCCGGATGTAACTATCATAAAGAGCATTGATTTTGAGACGCCTTGACTCAGATTGAAGTGGAAAGGATGCACTGAATTACCCATGTTTCGTTTCGTGATGTCGCCGAATATTGTACTCTTTGCAAACGGCGATTACCTCGTTGCAGATGAGGCACAGAGGTTTGGCATTCACATATCCAGGTAGGATGAAACCATATGTTTGCCGCCATTCCTCACTGAAACTGCTGTTTTCACTGTCCACTTTTCTTTTTTGTCCTTTGGAAAGCGACATGATGTTTGTGATGCTAACTTTATTTTTTGCTAGTGTAACCCGCGAAAATCCGACAGCTCGGGGATAGTATTGTTTCAAACAATATTTTATTTTTAAATAAAAAAAAAAGTATAGTTTGGGGTTATCTAATATTGAATATCCATGCATGAATAAATCTATTTTTTATCAATTGACCGGCTGGCCCGCCACCTATCGGCGTAAAAAAATATTTGCCCGAAGCCAAGCCAACTTGCCGCCCCTGACCTAAGGATACACTTGCAGGGAGGGTTTGTCTAGCTAGCCAATGACCCTACCAATAATAATCGTGCTATAAGAACCATGTTCCAAAGAGAAATAACAACAATACCCAGTGTCATTTTTCACCGGAATGTGTTTGTGGATGATATACCATGTGTGGCATTACCAATTTTATTGTTAAAAATAGGCTAGTAGATCTTATTAATTTAATATTCATTATTAGTATATAGCATCAGAACATCAGCAGATGGCGCTCGACCCCTTAAAATCCTATAAAAGCCCCTCCCCTTCGTTCATTCGTCCTCTGCTATTCTTCGTACTTCCGCCTTGGGTCCGCGCTGGGCTGGGAGCGCTCAGGGTGTGTGTACGTCTTCTGTCAGTGTCGCGGATGGTTGAGGGCTTCATAGCGCACCATCACATGGCGTCCAAAGCTCTGCTCGGTTGGCAGTCCAGGGTCTGCTGGGGTGCGGTGTGAGCACTATCGAAGTGTGACCTGTGTTGTATCGACCCTGCGTTGTGTTTATGTGCTCTGACTCATAAAGAGAGACCTTGCTGAAGTTGGGGTAGGGCAACGCCCGGAAGCCCATTTATTCTGGTGGCAAATCAAAACGAATGGCGTTAGCCCATTAGCACCAGGGGTTGACCCAACGTGGTCTCATCTCAAGACACAGAAATCAGAGCGAACATAAAGAAATTAAACTATACCTGGTGGCAAATCAAAACGAATGGCGTTAGCCCATTAGCACCAGGGGTTGACCCAACGTGGTCTTCGGGATAAAACAGAACAAAATACACGTAAGTAACAAATATCGACATGACTAATGATAAAACAATATAAACAACATAAAAGACAAGTTAAACGTTTATGATGTACATTTTAACAATGTGATGGCTAACGATCCCTAAACACGCTCACCTCATCTCAAGACACAGAAATCAGAGAATGAGGTGGAGGAGGAGCCATCCCTATATGCTCCCAGACCGGATGTTCTCATCGTTGGACCGACAAAATAAAATACACAAGACAACTAACGCACACTCAACCAGGTACATAAAACAAACATGTAACCAAAAAGGTGGGACAAAATATACACAACCCCGAGTAACACTTACTCGGGGCACTCCCACACCCTGCCACACCGTGGCGCTCAAAGCCCATTACCAGGATTTTAACCCGTCTATAATAACACCATTACATACACCCCCCCAAAATCCTGAGTAATCGGGGGTGCACAACCAAAAACACAGAAAGAGGAGAAAAAAAAATATATACAAGAGTAACCTTAAAAACCGGAATTATCCATCCCAAAGGATCGCACAGAGTAGAGCCCTACTCCACGCGGGTATGAAGAGTGCCGTTTACACCCCTCGTTCTACAGTGATACTCATGAAAAAAAAATTTCACACCTCTTCCTCTCAATGGGAGTTACAAAACCTCCCTAACACAAAACCAATGGGAGCTGGTAAGCCTTCCCTTGCGTGAACATACTATTTACAAAAGAGATAACAAATCTCACAGGCATTGAGGGTCCCCCTAACTCTACATTTTGTTCATTCATTTCACAAATCAACCGAGCGGGGGGTTAACCAATCTGCCTGTTCTGGTACGCACAGGTAACAGTTGCGCGTCAGCTACTGTGTCACACGTCACTACGTCTGCGGAGACTAGCTCTGATGGATCCTCAGGTGGGGTGTGGTCGCCCACGCTAATTGGCAATTGAGAGAGCGCACCCTCAGACTCAGCACGGACAGAAGCGCCATCACACGGACTCAACGCCACAGAATCCACATCAGACTCAGCAAACGGATCGGACACGGTCTCTTCGTCGACTAGACTCGCTTCTACACTCTGGTAAGAACCATTTTCAGTGTTCAAAAGCCAATTAATCGTCCTAGTCTCACTGTCCTGTGTCTCAACAGGAATTTCTGGTTCGTCGTTCGCTAATGAGGAGCAATTAGACGCACATGGGCTCTCTACATTCGACGAAAGGAAACTGACAGGGAGTAGAAGATTTCTATGTACCGTTTTGACTTTCTGAGTGTCAGGGTCTTTGATGGAGTAGACATTTACGCCCGGTCTCACGGAGATAACTTCAAACACCGTCGAAACCCATTTGTCCGCAACTTTCCGCTTCCCTCTCTCCCCTCGATTGGCGAGTAAAACTTGATCCCCCACGACGAGAGCCGCGCCCTTAGCCTTACGATTGTAGATTTCTGTCTGACGGGCTTGGGCTGTCCTACTGTTTTGGAGGGCAATACGCGATGCCTCAGCTAAATCCCGCCTCAAAGCTGCAATAAACTCATGGTGGTCAACGACAGGTGTACCCTCGAGCACATGTTGGAAAACGATATCGACAGGCAACCGTGGGACTCTCCCAAACATGAGATAAAAGGGCGCAAATCCCGTAGTCTCATGTTCAGTGCAGTTGTAGCAAAAAGTCAGCATTTGCAACATCTGGGGCCATCTTGCTTTCGACTGCGGGGGCAAAGCACGGATCATGTTCCCCAGAGTCCTGTTGAACCGTTCTGTGATGCCATTCCCCATAGGATGGTATGGCGTCGTGTGCGATTTCTGGACCCCAGACAGCGTCAAAAGTTCTTTCATGAGACTGCTCTCGAAATTTGCACCTTGGTCTGAATGGATGCGCTTTGGGAAGCCATACACGCAGAAAAAGTCACTCCACAATCGGCGGGCGACTTGTTTAGCCGACTGATTCTTGCAGGGAAATGCGTGCGCCATTTTCGAAAAATGGTCAGTAACGACCAAGACATCGACACATTTTTTGTCCGTCTGTTCAGCAGTCCAGAAGTCGATGCAAACCAACTCCATTGGCTCTGAGGTTTGGATACTTTCCAAGGGAGCACGTCCGTGTGGTTCAGGCGTTTTACCCACGATGCATCTGAAGCACTTCTTGACGTGGTTGATGACATCCCTTTCCATCCCTATCCAGAAAAACCTTTGCCTGGCCAGAGATAGCGTCCGCGCTTGGCCCTGGTGGCCCGCTGAATCGTGGAGGCCAGTGAGGACTTGTTGTTTCAAAGCGCTTGGAACGACGAACTGATGGAGCGTCACGTTCATTTTATTGTCTCTTTTCGACCGGAACAACAACCCGTCCTTGATGGACAACTTTGCCCAATGTTTGAGGAGGTTCTTAACACCACCTGGTTCACGTGCGCGCTCACGCTTGGTGGGTCTTTTACGCCTTTGCACGTAATAAAAGACTCGACTCAGGGTGCCGTCCTGTTCTTGCATGGACACAAGCTGGCTCAGCGGGAGCGAAGCACTGTCGGTGATACACGCTAGTTGCGGGACATCAGCACAAGTGACACGCAACGGGCTGGTACCCCCCTTCACTCTGTGCGCTTAACACCGCTTGGACTTCGTCGAGGGACAGAGATGGCTGTGGGAAGAGCGAATTGGCGGAATCCCCGGACTCGTCTACACGTTGGCAGTTATTTGTGCACCTAAACGCGTCTTGGACTCTCTGGTCCGCTAACTCACTAACTTGGGCGAGTATGTGAGAGTACGGTTCAGACACTAGACGGTGGGCTACGCAGGACTTAACAAATGGCTCCCTACTGAGCGCGTCAGCAACCACATTCTTAGGGCCCGGGACATAGTTAAGATCGAAGCTATACGCCGCTACTTCGCCACCCACCTCTGTTCGCAAGCGTCAAGTTTGGGCTTAGTCAATATATACGTCAGTGGATTATTGTCAGTCCAAACAGAGAAGGTCCGTCCCTTTAACCAATGGCCAAATTTGTCGCATACAGCCCACTTAAGAGCTAAAAACTCCAGGCGGTGAGCTGGATAATTCAACTGGGCTTGAGACAAAGTTTTACTGGCAAAAGCCACAGGTCTGGCGATCTTACTACCAGGTGGCAATTGCGAAAGAACAGCGCCTATCCCGTCGAAAGAAGCGTCTACAGCGAGGATAAAAGGGGCCTCGAAATCTGGATGAGCCACGTCACACTGTGTATCAAATCATGTTTGAGGGTCTCGAAAGCTACCCTACAGTCGTCAGTCCAGTCAGCGGGGGTCAGTCTCACTAAACCTTTCTTGAACTTAGGCTTGGGAGGTCTGCCCTTTTTCTTGGAAGTGGAGGGTTCTGACACGAGACTAAACAGGGGCCTAGCCTTGGCTGAACAGCCTTCAATAAAGTGGTGGTAATACAGGGCCATGCCTAAAAAGGACCTAATCTTTTTAGCGCAGGGGGTTTTACCGTCTGCCTCCATGAGGTCTGTTTCCCTAATGTCCCCGATGGCCTGGACTTTACTGGGGTCGGTTTTCATGCCTTCTTCGCAGACGATGTGGCCCAAAAACTTTACAGAGCGCCGGAGGAAGTGACATTTCTTGGGGGAAAGCTTAAGATTGTTTGCAGCTAACCGCGAAAATACCATCTCCAAACGCTCTAGCGCAATCTGTTCGGACGGCGCAAACACCATCAAATCGTCCAGGTAACACAACAGGCTGGTGAAGTTTTTATCACCGAAGACCGACATCATCATGCGCATGAACGTCGCGGGGCTGTTGGTCAGTCCTTGGGCATCCTGTTATACTCATGCAGCCCAAACGGGGAGGAGAATGCAGTGTAACGTTTGTCGTCCTCGTGTAGCGGAACGTTGTAAAACCCCGAGGTGAGATCCATGGTGGAAAAAAACACATTGCCCCCAAGCGCCGCTAGCGCATCGGTCTGGTGGGGTAACGGGTGTGCATCTTTAATAGTTCTCGCATTCAGCCACCGAAAGTCATTACAGATGCGCAAATCGCCATTGGGTTTCACGACGAGGACTAGCGGAGACGCATACTCGCTCTGGGACTTCTTGATGATCCCGACTTCCTCCATCTCATTCAAAGCTGTCCTCAATTTCTCATAGTGACACGGAGGGACACGCCGGTATGGTAGTCTGAACGGCTTGTCATCCATCAACCGTATCCTGTGCACAAAGTCTTTCGCCTCTCCACAATCCATCTTATGCCTGGAGAACGTGGAGTCGTATCGCTCGACCAGGTTGAGTAGCTTGTTTTTCCACTCCAAGGACACCTCACACGACGTGATGTCAACTTCTGAGAGTCCCATGTCGATAAGAGCCTTTTCAATCTCGTCCTCAGTTTCAAACATGGGGTCTCCGTCGCGCGCTGGATATTTGACTGAACTCGCTGTGGCTCCGGTAGATCTTGCACTGACGAACTGGGCGAGACATCCGCTAGCTTGGCATTTTTCTTCAGTGTGAGTGCTTTCTCCGTCGGGTTCACTATTTTAACGGGAATCCACCCGTCTCCATACAGAGTGGTGACGACTCTCCCCACCAAGATCTGCGCTGGTCTCGTTTTAGATCGAGTGGGCTCCACGATGACAGAGCTCCCCACTGCCGAGGCGTCCACGGATGGTAATTTAGCCCACACCAAATGTTCAGTCAGGGGCTGCAGCGTGACACTCCTTTTTAGTTTTGCAGTCCCAAAATCCAGCGATGACGTGTCCGTACGATGCACTGTATGGGACAACAGTGATAGCAGCTGGGGTAACTCATTACCGGAAGCGCCCATCTTACTTGAGTCTATTTCTCCATCTTCGATCCGCCTCATGAGCCATTTCAAGACGTTACTCCCCAGGATCATGCTGTCAGACTGGCCGGGCACCACTAAGACCGGGACGACGACTCTGATACCGTACACTAAAACAGAGAGGTCGTACAAAGCAGTGGGCATTACCTGTTGACCTCCGCAGCCCACGATGACATACTCATCCGCACGCTTCCTGTCAATCTCCGGATAATCCCTCTTCATCATCGAATCAATCTCACCGTTAATAGTGCACGCCATAGATCCACTGTCCACTAAGGCCTTGATGACATGGCCATTGTCCATGATAACGTCCGTGTGGAATAACGAGTCAGTTTCTGAAAGTCTTTGTAATACTTGTACAACTGGTGTCTTGCCCAGCGGCACCCTGTCGCTGTAAGCTGCACGCCCGGGACCAAGATGTACCGCACTGTCCATTGTGGGAGGTGACGAATTCCCATCTACGCTGTTCTCCCCTATGCGCAGACTTACTAGTTTCCCTTGAGGCCCGGAGGGAGAAGTGTCAACGCCCTGGGGACACGCATTGCTAATGTGGCCCTGTTCATGGCACCGAAAACACAGTTTATGCTTCCAACAATGTGTGTACGCGGTGTGGGACACATCTCTACAGATCGCGCAAGGCATGCTGTTTAAACTGCTAGCACTGGGAAACCGCGTGTCTCGACGTGGCCTATGCGTTACCTGGGCGCCATCTTGGGACTGCGACAAAACCTTTTTCAACATGGCGGCCAGCTCCTCGAATGCGGAGTGGTCGGGCACGTTAGCAGTGGGGGCTACGACAGCGGGAATATCACCTCTATTCACAGTAACCATATTCATTACGCCTGCCTTTCTAGAGCTATTTTCTAAATGGTACTCGTCCAAGGAGCACAGACCAGCACCAAAATGTTTACGCAGGAGACCGTAAATGGCCTCGGGCCCTTGTGTGGAATCCAGCCCGCCATTTTTTATACCCAGTTTTGCGACATTTCTAGCTTTGCCCCTTAAATGTACAAGGATTTCCTCCGTTCTGCATTCAACGGGGATATTACTTTTCCTGAGATAAACCTTCATCAAATCCTCCCACTCGTCGATGGCCAGGACATCGGAGCCATCCCCCTGTACACCGGTGGCTCTTTGGCCCCTTTTTCGACAAAAGTGACATTTGACAGGTTTAAGCTGTGACTGTTCATGGAATCATTTGCCTGTGGAGGCGTAACGGGAGCCCTGGGAGACTCGGCGGATGAGCTAGACGAGTTTAACCTAGACACAATATTATCCGCCAACATGTGACCCATCTGTTGCATCATATCATTCATCTGGCTCATACCCCCCACAGATTTCATCACCATATACATGTCCCGTGCTGCACTTAGGCAGACCAAACCCACATTGTTCATATTACGAGGCACAGCTCTGCCCCGAGCAACACTACCATCCACACCACTCAAAGGAAACGGGAGAGGAGACACCAAGGCTCCGCGCCCCCTGCCGGTCACGACAGGTGTGTGCAGCTCCTCCGAGTCCATCTCCGCGGCGTGAAGAAGACGTAGATGTGGACGATGCAGTTTCCCGCCCCGGTGGTCCGAGCACGAACAGCCCCTCGTGTGGCGATGGCGGCTCCCAGCGGCGAGGCGGCGGTGGCACAGGAGAACCGTCCTGTAGCCCAATCTCGAGAACCCGTGGACCCAGCAACGTCTGGTCCGGTTCGAACGGAGTCACGGCACCAGTGTGACCTGTGTTGTATCGACCCTGCGTTGTGTTTATGTGCTCTGACTCATAAAGAGAGACCTTGCTGAAGTTGGGGTAGGGCAACGCCCGGAAGCCCATTTATTCTGGTGGCAAATCAAAACGAATGGCGTTAGCCCATTAGCACCAGGGGTTGACCCAACGTGGTCTCATCTCAAGACACAGAAATCAGAGCGAACATAAAGAAATTAAACTATACCTGGTGGCAAATCAAAACGAATGGCGTTAGCCCATTAGCACCAGGGGTTGACCCAACGTGGTCTTCGGGATAAAACAGAACAAAATACACGTAAGTAACAAATATCGACATGACTAATGATAAAACAATATAAACAACATAAAAGACAAGTTAAACGTTTATGATGTACATTTTAACAATGTGATGGCTAACGATCCCTAAACACGCTCACCTCATCTCAAGACACAGAAATCAGAGAATGAGGTGGAGGAGGAGCCATCCCTATATGCTCCCAGACCGGATGTTCTCATCGTTGGACCGACAAAATAAATACACAAGACAACTAACGCACACTCAACCAGGTACATAAAACAAACATGTAACCAAAAAGGTGGGACAAAATATACACAACCCGAGTAACACTTACTCGGGGGCACTCCCACACCCTGCCACACCGTGGCGCTCAAAGCCCATTACCAGGATTTTAACCCGTCTATAATAACACCATTACAGAAGCACTGGAATGGCCGAGTAGCTCGTGCGGGCGTGCGACGGTCGAGAGGTTGGGTCATGTCCCTGCTGCTTGTGTTCTCCTGCTGCCTTGTTTTTATCCTTGTTTTACCCCTTGGTTTCCTTATTTTATTGTCCGGTTTATATGGACCTTTTCTTTTAAAAGAAACAAAGAAAATGTTAAACTATGGACTGAATGATATTCCCGAGATCTTAAAAGAATGGAAATGTGAACGAAAGATTTTAAAGGAAACAATGTGATAAAATAAATATCATGTATACTTTTGGAACATTTTCTGTCCTCTATCAATGAACGAACCTACGAGCCTTTCTAGAGGTCCGGAGCCTTCTCTCCGGTGGCGTTGTCCTTTTAGTTTTATTTAATTTGAATCCTGCTAAAATATAACATCACCGCTCGTCTTGCTACATTTGACGTTGTTTTCGGCAGGATCATTGATTAAAAAGAGGCTTATGTTCCATCTGTAGGCTATTGAAATCTTACTGCTACGTTTGGCAAACAGCAGGTGTAAATGCTTTAGTTTTCCTCCTACAGACCCTTGACCAGACCAGCCATGTGTTTTTTTGCATTTTGTTTGATTTGTACATGCATGCCTAAGTTTGATATTTTTGTGTTTGATTACAGTAAATGACACATAGGCCAATGGTCATGCTAAGGGGTGAACGGGTTGTGAAGTCTGGGAATTTGCTATGTAACTGCTAAACCTGCTCTAATTTTTCATTGTGTTCTCTGTGCAAAATGTGTGTTATGTTCAAAAACAAGGCAGCAGTTTGGAGTGTTTTAGACGGAGGTATCGAGGATGCAGCAGCCTTGCGCCCTAGTCGGTATCGGGGCCAAGTTAGTTTTTAGACTCTGAAGTTGGTTGTGTGACGCTACGGAGTCGCGTTACAATTTTTAATCGTCGGGACGCCGATTCAGTTCATAGGGGAATATGTGGCATTACCAATTTTATTGTTAAAAATAGGCTAGTAAGATCTTATTAATTTAATATTCATTATTAGTATATAGCATCAGAACATCAGCAGATGGCGCTCGACCCTTAAAATCCTATAAAAGCCCCTCCCTTCGTTCATTCGTCCTCTGCTATTCTTCGTACTTCCGCCTTGGGTCCGCGCTGGGCTGGGAGCGCTCAGGGTGTGTGTACGTCTTCTGTCAGTGTCGCGGATGGTTGAGGGCTTCATAGCGCACCATCACATGGCGTCCAAAGCTCTGCTCGGTTGGCAGTCCAGGGTCTGCTGGGGTGCGGTGTGAGCACTATCGAAGCACTGGAATGGCCGAGTAGCTCGTGCGACGGTCGAGAGGTTGGGTCATGTCCCTGCTGCTTGTGTTCTCCTGCTGCCTTGTTTTATCCTTGTTTTACCCCTTGGTTTCCTTATTTTATTGTCCGGTTTATATGGACCTTTTCTTTAAAAGAAACAAAGACAATGTTAAACTATGGACTGAATGATATTCCCGAGATCTTAAAAGAATGGAAATGTGAACGAAAGATTTTAAAGGAAACAATGTGATAAAATAAATATCATGTATACTTTTGGAACATTTTCTGTCCTCTATCAATGAACGAACCTACGAGCCTTTCTAGAGGTCCGGAGCCTTCTCTCCGGTGGCGTTGTCCTTTTAGTTTTATTTAATTTGAATCCTGCTAAAATATAACATCACCGCTCGTCTTGCTACATTTCATGTGGCAATACCAGTTTTTAGTAACTGTATTTAATAATCGTATTAAATATAAGCTTTTTAAATATTGAAACGGTCAGCAGATGGCGCCACCGCTCAAAATAAGTATAAAAGCCCACCCTCGTTCACACGCACTTCCTCTGTCTCCCTCACTGGCGTCTTCCGGCCTGGTTGGGCTGGGCCCAGGGTTGTGTGTGCTGTTTCATGGGTCCAGCGTCACGGGTGGTTGAGAGCCTCAACGCGCACCACTCCATGGCGTCCATTGCTCGCTCTCGGTGCATGGTGGCTCGGGGTCTGCTGGGGCCCTCCTGTGACGGAACTCGGGGGCTATCGAAGCACCGAGCCGGCCGAGAAGGGCTAGATGTGGGCGTGCGACGGTGGACCGAACCACGCTGCTGTCTTGTTTCTCCTTGCTTTCCCCTTGTTTTGTTTCCTTTTCGTTGACCTGTTCCGGGCATTTTGTGAGCCCAACTAAATGTAACAAACCCCGTGATATGTGTAAAGAAAATATGAAATCCCAAAGAAGGACAAAGTAAAACATGGAAATAAACCTAAAGTGAATGTACAAGGAACATGATGCCTCTGTCCTTATGGGTCGAACCTGTGTGCCTTAAAGCACACTTTTTCCAGTTTATACTGGATGGCGTTGTCAGGCTTTAATTTATTTTATATACCACTCGTCATGTCACACATGGAAGAAGGTCTGGCTTTTGTCTAATAGATATTTAGTAACAAACAAAGTAAAAGAAGTATCCTTCAAACTTATTCATAAGTTTTATCCTTCAAAATGTTACATTAAAAACAGATTTAAGAAAGAAATTGATATTGACTGTAGTTTTTGTAAAGAATATTCTGAAACCATTGTGCATCTTTTCTGGTACTGTCCAAGTGTTGCATTATTTTGGCAGAAATTCTGTGACTTTATTCATGGAAATATTGAAAAGCATTTTGTTCTACATTGGAAGAGTGTATTGTTTGGTTTGTTTGAATCTAACTTACAAAACAGTAACGCTAATTAGTTAATTAATCTTTTGTTATTGTCAAAGTATCATATTCATTCATGTAAATTTTCCGGGAAAAGGCCGTGTTTCTCTGCCTTTTATAACGGCTTCAAACAATACATTCTCCCAATTACATTTTCTGAAAAACAGAAGGCAATTAAGACTGAGTGTTGTACAGCGTTGAATGTCTTCATTTAAATCTTGACCCCCCCAGCATTAGAATGTGCTTATGTGTTTTTTTCTAATTATCATTGTTATTATTATTATTTATGTATTTATTTTCCCTTTTTCTTTGCTCTCCTATATTTTTCTTCCTGTTTTTCCCCCCCCTTTTTTTTCTTAATGTCTACTGGTCATTTCCATGTGCATCTACTGAGAAATGTTGATTGTTATTGTAATTGACTCAATGATTGTATATACTGTTATCACTGTCAACATTGTATTAATAAAAAAACAAAAACAAAGCATGCGGCGGAGCAGACTTTGCTGCAATATCTCGCACCTTCATTCACTTCTGAAATCGCATGGTGTGATATCGCGATAAAATTGCAAATTCAATTAATCGTTCAGCCCAAGCGAAAATCTACCCTAAACCTAAAAAAACTGAAATAAAATGTATCCTGAAGCTCCATAGAGCCCACCGGGATGAAAAGGAAAGATGCTAAGCTAACCGCACACATACAGCCACAGGGTGACTGAAAGGTCAAATACGCACTGATATGAACTTTTTTGTTTGCATAGAAAGTTGCATAGTGCAGCTTAAGGATAGTGGAGTTTTACTAATGCGTTTTATTGAGATTAATTTCGATAAATGTCACGGGGGGAAAAGTGGAAGTGATGTCATTTCCTGGAGGTCTGGAGTGCCACTGATTATGTGACTCCATTGGCTGCGTTTACATTATTTCTATGGTTTAGACCCTCTTGCAAAAATGGTCAAACTAAAGAAAGCTGGGTAAAATTAAATTACTTGAAATACCGGCCTATAAATCGGCTATCGGCCACCGGTATTGGACCCCAAAATCCATATCAGTCGGGCCCCAGTGTCCGACTGATAAGGTTTCTTGAAGCACGTGTAACCAGAATTTGCAGAATATAACTTATAACCGGGAAATGCGAGCGTGTGATCCCTGTAGATGTTCACTCCTCTGTTCCCCATTCATGGACTTTTCAACCGCTTATCGAGGACATTTTTGTTTGGTCCGTAATGTGCCCTTGATATTTGTAGACTTGGTGCCAGAAGGAGATGAACTTTGGCAACTATTATTGCTTTTATTGCAGATTATCAACATTATATTTTCTCCAACAATAAGTAATGGCATGACATTCATCACTGTCTTTTTAAAACACTGTACCCAAATTTAAGATTAATCCATAATCATTTCATGATTCTCTATTCATTAATTTAGAGTAAATTTTAACACTTAGCAGTCGCAGTGCAACACCGAGTAAGAGTGTCCAATAAACACTTATTTGGAGTATATTCTAACACTTTACTAGATCATTTTTTAGCTTTTTAGTATATTTTAACTCTTTAAAGTGGGTAAAAGACAACACTGGGTTAGTCTGTTGAGCTATTGTTCAGACATGACTATAATTTAAACATTTTGACATTGCCCTCCGTTGGTCAGGTGACCAGATTTGCTACATTAAAGACTGGGACACATTAGGAATTTGTGGCGGTAGCTAAAAGTGACTGACTGAGACTCTCTTGACACTACAAACTCATTATATTTCATAAATAAATAATAAATAAAGACGACCATTCTCAATCATGTGACTTTTGGCAATCAGCTGTTTGGAACTGTGCCTATTTAAATATAAATATAAACAGGCTGAGAATGCCTTCTTGAAACATTATTATTGTATAAAATGCAGTTGCACAAGTGATTTTAAACAATTCCCTGACAACGGCTTTTGAAAGTATTGCTACCACAGATTTCTCTTTGATAGCTTCTGTACTTCAAGTTGGCGAAGGATTTCCCTTTGATAGCTTTTGTACTTCTAGTTAGCGAAGGATTTACTAATCACACCAGACACTCGTCACTGACCGGCAAATTTGGTAAGTTTTCTCATTAATTTTATTCTGTATTTTGTACAATTTTGTGACTTGATTTTGGGGTCATTTACCATGTGTTTGCTCATGTGCAAAATGAGAAGCACATTTTACATGTTACGCATTGTCTTAACATTAATGTAGTTAAGTACATGTCAGACTTGGGCCCATACTGTAATACAGGCAACATCAGACAGTAACATTAAATAAGCTAAAAGTTAACCATAGTGCAATGTGCCCACAAAATAGCATATTTTATTGATAAATGACCGACTTTGCTATGTGTTTGAGCAAATCATAGACATAATATTTTAATGTAAGTGAAGGGTGCTTTTTTTGTAAATTTAAGTTCATGTGAAATTACTTTGCACAGGATAAGATTGTGGGGGCAACTGTCTAAAACTTGTCATGAGGTAACCCAGGCTGTTTGAGGACATTTTGGACTTTCCTGTTTAGCTGTGTACAAAACAACAAAACAAAAAACATCAACAGCATCTTTACTGTTAGCTGGAAGCAGAAATGTGGTTTCCATGTTTTTGTTTGGTTTAAATAATAATGCATTTTTTTGTGATGGATTTTCATAAGATAGCATTTGAAATGAATTTAAATCTAATCATGTATGCTCTCTCACCTAGCAACCGCGTCTCGATGCTAATGCATGGCTACGAAACAACTACGCGGCGGTGATTAGATGGGATAATCAAACCAGTAGCCCCTGCGGGTCAAATCAATTAATCTCACCCAATTCTTTCAGTTTTGCACTTGCTCTTGTAGTGTAGCAACATGTGACCTTAGAATATTCCACTGTGTGGCTTTAAATTAGCATTGGGAGTTAACCGTTTCCTTTCAAATCTGAAGCTTTATCCAACCACCATGCCGGAAGAGGAGCCTGAAGGCGACTCCAAAGGGCCCCTGCTGTACCCGGACTTGGTTCCTGAGGTTTTAACCTTTCAGCAGAGCAACTGGCTCCGTCGCGGGTGTCTTTGGCTGACTGTTGACGCTGCGCCCCACCTGAACAACTTGTCTGCGCTTGTCGTGGTGTTCGGATGCTGTGCGATGTTCGCCTACGACCCGTGCAACGAGAGGAGCCAATTTGTGGGGGTAAGCCACTGTTCTGATTAAGTTTTCCAAAGGAGAGGGTACATACAGTAATATGCATATAGCTTTTAACCATGTTTCCACGCCAGAAACGGCATACCCGGAGTAGTATTTCACTTCATTCACAGAGTGTGTCCATTCTGCTTTGGTCTTTTCTTCTTCTACTGCTGAAGCGCTGCAATCTGTTTGAGCATTAACAAGCATGAAGAGCATGGTCCAAGACCCAGAGAAAATTGAGTTCTAGGTCTATGTCAACACCAAACCCACCAAAAGAAAGATTAGACTCTCTCATCTAAAAAAAAAGTTTGTTTGTACCTCTTTCCATCATTAGTAATCGTCTGTAGAAAATAGGTGAAATCACCCAAAAGCTGAGAAACAAGCTTTTTGTAATCAAGCAGAGCAGTGACTTTGACGCTAATATTTTTTGCTTTAGTGACACCTCAAACATCTCAACTGTGGTTTCCTTCTGTAAAACAGAAGCAAAAAAAACTTCTCTTCTTCTTCTTCTTCTTCTTTTTGGGGTTATACGGCAGCCGACACCATAAATGTGTATTGCTGCCTCCTACTAGATCCATCTTCTCGAGTAAATTACATAAACAAAAGGCAGTGTCTATAGACCCTTTAATTGTTTGTAAACATTCCGGGCTTACCTGGAGGCGGGAAGCTCGATTCCTATCTATTTCCATTGTAGCTGTTGTCATAGTAACGATAAACACATGTCTAACTGTTTTTGGAAATATCAGATAAACCTTATTTTATCGTCTCAAATGTCATTCCTCTTGTTCTTGCTCCTTAAGCCACAACAGGACCACATCTTTCAGTTGTAGTTTTACACTTAAAATCGCTAGTTTTAGTTTAATCTTATTTCTCTTGATCACTTCCTGCCTCCAGCTGATGTCACTGATGATGTCAGCAGTTAAAGGGTCAATAGAACCGTCTGACGGCTACAAACTCTTTTTGCTATTTTGCCGTCTCCTTATGACACCCCGCCAGTGCTCAACTTCCTCCCTCAGTGCTTTGTCCAAATCCTCTCCAGAAATGCCATCAACGTGCAAAAATGTCCGTGCTGCTTCAAGTATCACATCAATTTTAGCGGACTTTCCATGTAGCCCAGCCGTACAATTAATGATCATTGCCACAAAAGCCAAAAAGGACTTTTGATCCACTCCCAAGAAACTTTTCAGTGCGCCTGGTTCTTCTTCTTTCACAACTTCCTGCTCTTTTCCTTTCTTCACAGCCTCAGCGCTACTTTACTTTCCTAAACTTATCTAACTTTAAGCACTTTTCCTTCTTGTTTCCTTCTCGGGCAGTGTACTGACCCCTACCCGATGATCTCTGTCACAATGCAGTTACTTAACTTCCACATCGTCCATCTCTTTACATCTCTCCGAATCACAGTCATTGTTTCCACATCTAGCGCATTGTTGTGTTCTTCTGCAGACCGCCGCCACATGACCGTATTCCTGACAGGAAAACATCTAAGAGGCGCCTTTTCAAAGGGCTCACGAAATCTAAAAGTACTCTCACAGGCAATACATCAAAGAATGTAACACAAACAGATTCGCTTTCTTACCTCATTCCATTTGGAAATCGTGACAGACGACTGACTACACAAACGTTGGCAACACTCAAAAACCTCTTCACATTGACAGAAACGGCAACTTCACTTATAACCCCCTTCGTTCTCTTCTTTCCGTCCAGTTCAAAGCAATTGACACTTTATACAATGCAATTTTCAAGGCAATATCTCTTTGTCGTTGTGTTTTGCAGTCAATAATCACCATGCCACTTCTAGTTACTTTGACTGCATTGACATCTCCCACTACACACCTAACAAACTGTCCAACCTTGTGCGGATCCTTGAAAATCCCATTTTCTTTCGTGGTAGCGACCATTGCCACAACAAATTCCTCACCATCCTGCCAACTCAAAGTATCTCGGCCCGAGACCACTGATACAGATAATTTCCTCCTTTTCGTATTTCCACTAAATCTTCTTTCAATTTCGTCATGCAGTGCATATGACAGGTTATCAAGTTTTTATAATTCATGAATCTTGAATGTAATTGTGTTAACTACGTATTTGTGAAAATGGAGTCTAATGTGTCATATGCACTTTAATGCACCCGTCCCCACTGAAAAACCTAATTGACGTCTATGGAAATCAATGGCAGTCAATGAGTTAAAAAGTTACTGAATGAATTGTGGTAAAATTAAGGCCTTAACGTGCATGTGACACATTAGACACAGTTTTTACCAAAACATAGTTAACCTGTTGTTGTGTCCTTGGGCAAGACACTTCACCTACCTTGCCTCCAGTGTCTGCGTACATTGGCGTATGAATGAGAGTGTGAATGGGTGACTGGTTCCTTGCTGTAAAGCGCTTTGAGTGCCTGATGTAGGTGGAAAAGTGCTTTATAAGTTGAGACCATTTAACACAGATGTTTACTCAGGCTGTCACAGCACCCTCTCTGAGAACAATTTTATTGCCTGTTTTTGAACTATAACGATAGCGTTTCAAACGTATTCAGATTAAATGTATGTCAATGATGATATTGTACACACGGTCACGTGCTCATCTACATTTAGAGTTACAGTTTTCAGATCTCCTGATCCCTGTGGTTAATTGAATGATTGCAAGCCACTTTCAAACTGTTATTGGAAGCTTACAATATTTTTAGTCACTTCTTTAATTTCTATTTACTTTTATTCAATCAACAAATATAGTTTTAGTCCTCTTAACCCTCACCTTTACAGAGTGCATTTTGTCCAGTTCAGCTTTACCCAAATCTAAAAGCTTCTCAACTGGAGCTTACAGCCTCTAGGTCAAAGTAAGGCCATTTGAAAGCTAAGACCTTCAAAACTGTTTGTAACTTTTTTTCGTCGCGTTAAGCGTTTTGTTGTGTTTTGGTCACATTTTCATAGCATTTTGTCCTCTTTTTGTCGCTCTTTTATAGCGTTCTTAATTTTGTCGATTTGCTGATTTTTTGTTGTTGCTTTTTCATCACTCTTTAGTCGTGTGTTTTTGTTGTGTCATTGTTGCTTTTTTTGTCGCTCTTTTTGCCCTCACTTTTTTGCTTCTAGATTTGGGTCATGCCAAACTGGAGAAAATGTGCTCAGTTTGTGCGGGGGTTAAGACGTTAACTCCTTTTACTTTAGATTCGTGACAGTAACACGCTGTTTTGTCACGCAGATCGTGGACATCGTGATCACGGTGTTATTCTCCGTCGAGCTCGCTGTTCGAGTGTTGGCCCTGGGGCTGTCTGGCGCGGAAAGCACGTTCCTGACGGACCACTACAACAAGCTGGACCTGGTCATCTGTGTCGTTGAGTAAGTCGATCGTGTATGTCAAAGTGCAAATAACACGGCAGGTGAAAGTATTGTTTGAAGTGGAGAGTTTTAGCTTTTTTTCTCCAATAACATCTTAGTTTTCATGTCAGACAATGAAAATGATAAAACATACCCCCTACGATGCGTATTTATGATGTTTTGTCGCGAGTGAGGCAGAGATAGATACACACGGCATCTCGTCATAGAAGGGGGCAAATAGAGTCTTTTGGGAAACACAATTTTCCACTCTTTTTAGCCATTTTCTGGTGGAGTATGAACTTATTTATCGCACATAAATAAAGTCAAGTCTAAATCAGGTCCATGTGGATGTTTATTCACAGCAGATTTTTCAGTAGAAGCGTAAAAATGGCAGTCGTAGCTAGTCCTAGCTAGCGTTAGCATGTAGCCTGATGCATGAAGCATCATGCCTTCTCCGTTATGTATTTATGGGCTATTGAAACACTTTTCTCCTCTCCATGTCTTTGTATCTTTATTGGATAGAAAACTATAGAAATAATTCTGCATTTGTTAAAGTAGTTTGAATAGAAATGAACAAAGAAGTGAAATATTTTTCTCTTTGTTTTCCCCCTTAAAGTGCATATGACACATTAGACACCATTTTTGCTTAAACATAGCAACATAACATGATTATGTTTAGTATTTTTCTAAAGGTTGTATCCTGCTAAACGTTATTTTTATTTGAATTGTTAAGCTACTCACACGAAGTGACATAGAAGAAGTTAAACAATTTTAAACTGTTGCCGTGCAACCATGTTAAGTCAATACGTTTGATAAGTGTGACGTCACGACTTCCGCTTCCGGGTCCAAGCAGACGGGCAAATATATGAGAAAAAAACATAAAAAACCTACAATGCGTATTTATGATGTTTTGTCACGAGTGAGGCAGAGATAGATACACACGGCATCTCGTCATAGAAGGGGGCAAATAGAATCTTTTTGGAAACACAATTTCCACTCTTTTTAGCCATTTTCTGGTGGAATATGAACTTATTTATCGCACATAAATAAAGTCAAGTCTAAATCAGGTCCATGTGGATGTTTATTCACAGCAGATTTTTCAGTAGAAGCGTAAAAATGGCAGTCGTAGCTAGTCCTAGCTAGCGTTAGCATGTAGCCTGATGCATGAAGCATCATGCCTTCTCCGTTATGTATTTATGGGCTATTGAAACACTTTTCTCCTCTCCATGTCTTTGTATCTTTATTGGATAGAAAACTATAGAAATAATTCTGCATTTGTTAAAGTAGTTTTGAATAGAAATGAACAAAGAAGTGAAATATTTTTCTCTTTGTTTTCCCCCTTAAAGTGCATATGACACATTAGACACCATTTTTGCTTAAACATAGCAACATAACATGATTATGTTTAATATTTTGCTAAAGGTTGTATCCTGCTAAACGTTATTTTTATTTGAATTGTTAAGCTACTCACACGAAGTGACATAGAAGAAGTTAAACAATTTTAAACTGTTGCCGTGCAACTATGTTAAGTCAATACGTTTGATAAGTGTGACGTCACGACTTCCGCTTCCGGGTCCAAGCAGACGGGCAAATATACGAGAAAAAAACATAAAAAACCTACAATGCGTATTTTATGATGTTTTGTCACGAGTGAGGCAGAGATAGATACACACGGCATCTCGTCATAGAAGGGGGCAAATAGAATCTTTTTGGAAACACAATTTTCCACTCTTTTTAGCCATTTTCTGGTGGAATATGAACTTATTTATCGCACATAAATAAAGTCAAGTCTAAATCAGGTCCATGTGGATGTTTATTCACAACAAATTTTTCAGTAGAAGCGTAAAAATGGCAGTCGTAGCTAGTCCTAGCTAGCGTTAGCATGTAGCCTGATGCATGAAGCATCATGCCTTCTCCGTTATGTATTTATGGGCTATTGAAACACTTTTCTCCTCTCCATGTCTTTGTATCTTTATTGGATAGAAAACTATAGAAATAATTCTGCATTTGTTAAAGTAGTTTGAATAGAAATGAACAAAGAAGTGAAATATTTTTCTCTTTGTTTTCCCCCTTAAAGTGCATATGACACATTAGACACCATTTTTGCTTAAACATAGCAACATAACATGATTATGTTTAATATTTTGCTAAAGGTTGTATCCTGCTAAACGTTATTTTATTTGAATTGTTAAGCTACTCACACGAAGTGACATTGGTTGGTTTTATTGGTTTATTTGGTCGGGACAGTGCATGTTAATAGAAGAAGTTAAACAATTTTAAACTGTTGCCGTGCAACCATGTTAAGTCAATACGTTTGATAAGTGTGACGTCACGACTTCCGCTTCCGGGTCCAAGCAGACGGGCAAATATACGAGAAAAAAACATAAAAAACTCTTAAAAATAACCATCAATATTTCTGAAACTCAACAGAGAGTTACTGAACCTACTTATTTCTCAGACTCATTAGCCAAAAATGCCGCACCTACTGCTAAAAAAGTAATATTTACTAAAGTCGCTACTTCCGGGTTTAGCGGAGCTGCTACGCCATTAGCATTTTCACCGCTAACCCGGATGTAGCGATTTTGGTAAATATTACTTTTATAGCAGTAGGTACAGCATTTTTGGCTAATGGGCCTGATAAATAAGTATGTTCAGTAACTCTCTGAGTTTCAGAAATATTGATTGTGGTATTAAAGAGTTTTTTGTGGTTTCTCGCACATCTGCGGACCCGGAAGTAGAGCTGTGACGTCATCACTTAACAAACCAATGGGAAATGAGTGAGACAAACTGCTCTGGAATGTTTCCTTCTTCTATGTCACTTCCTGTGAGCAGCTTAAAAATTCAAATAAAAATAACTTTTCTGACAAACATTTCTTCATTAAAATTGCTGCTTCACTGAAATAAAATGGTAATGCAACCGATGAACTTGTGACTGATGTTATAAGTCATATTTTCAAAAGCATTGAAACCTGTCATAAAACGTCACATATCCATTCATAAATATTGACATATTTTACATCCACGTATCCTGAAGGGTACCGCGATGACACTATAATCCAAGTATGGTATTTTTCCTTCTCCGAGAGACACCCAATACTAGGGATGGGAATTGATAAGATTTGATTGATATCAATACCATCAATAGTTTTACCTATCGATTCGATTCTTTATCGATTCTCTTATCGATACCTGACTTGTCTGTGTGTTGGGGAAAAGCAAGGAATGAATGTGCTTTTGATAAACTCTATCAAAAAAGACACATTGTTAGTTTTCCCAAGAAAAAATATGTATTAAATAAAGCAAGTTTCCAAATATACTGTGGCTCCTGCTGGCACTCAGCCTGCCTGGCATCCTCAAATATAATGGTAACATTTGTACTTTTTCACCAAGTGTCTGTAACTTATAACAGACTGATGCTGTTTTGTAACACCTAAACAACAGGACTCGGTCTCAGCCCAAACCCTACAGATTTTCATCTATTTTTGCTTCATCCTGCGCTACTTTCTCTTTCCCCCTGTCCGTGTGTTGTTGCTTCTACCGCGGGTTGCTGTGGCTGCTGCTCGTAGCCAGAGCTGCGAGAGATCAGCCGTTCCGCTCATATAGCGCACTCATAACGGGGACGGGCAGAGGTAGCCCCGCTCACAGTGCGCTCAGGGCGGGTACAGGCAGCCGCAGGTTCCGCTCTGAGCCCCGGACCTGAGCAGCAGGCGCAGCAGCGAGGCACTGAACCCCGTTTATCATGACAATAGCGACGTATCGTAAGTTTGGAAAGAAACTCCAAGCCAATACAGCGGAGCGTTCGCAGCAGCAAAGCGAAAACGTACACTGACACGTTTATTGCAATGGACTGTTTTAATTGACGACTTGTCTCTCTTGAACGCGTAAAACGCGTTCCCGATTCTACCCCTTAGGGTAGAATCTCAATTCTACCCTAAGGGGTAGAACCGGTTCTCGATTCCCATCCCTACCCAATACTGAAGAGCGGAGAAATGTGTCACGCACTCGTCACAAAACTCATCCACTCATGCGACGGAATAGCCATAGCTCCATCTCTGGAATCGCCCACACGTGTTCATGTTTGAAGCAGTTGACGGGGAAAGAGGAGAAAAATCTAAACTTTCTATAATTACTCCAAAACTACTTTAACAAATTCTGAATTATGAATATAGTTTTCTACCAAAAAAAGATACATAGACATGGAGAGGAGCAAAAGGGTTCAACAGCCCATAATGACAAAAATGCTAACATGAACTTCTTCTGAACAGTCTACTGTGAACAAACATCCATATAGACCCGATTTTGGCTTGACTTTATTTGTGTGTGATAAATATGTTAATGTTCTGCCAGAAAATGGCTAAAAAGAGTGAAAAATTGAGTTTCCCAAAGATCCCCCTCAGTGAGGCCACGCCACCGTGTATGACACAATGCCAACTGTAGCCATGCATTATACATAATGCATGGCCTAGCTGTTTTCTGGCGGAATATAAACATATTTATCACACACCAATAAAGTCAAGCCAAAATCGGGTCAATTTGAATGTTTTGTCACAGCAAATTATTCAGTAGACTCGAAAAACGGCACTCGTTAGCATCGCTTCGCTAAAGTTAGCATACTTTCTGGTTAGCATTGTCCACTTTTTGAGTATTTATGGGCTGCTGAACCACTTTGCTCTCCATGTCTCTGTATTTTTATTTAGGAGAAAAATATATTAATAATTCAGCATTTGTTAAAGTAATGGTGGAGAAATGGGAGATTTTTGTTGTGTTCTCTTTGTTTTCCCCCAAACATGACCATATATGGGCATTTGCAAAGATGCTGTCTGTATCTATGTAGCTTTTGACAGACAATTCTCGCCACAGTGGACATTGGGAGAAGTGTTTTTAGATGTTGTGTTTTTAAATCGAGAAAAGATTTTTCTAGATTTGTTTTGATGTCAGCACATTCGGCTTTATTTTTGTACAGCCTATAGAGTTCAGGAATGTGATGTCATATTGTTAAACATCATGGTATTTGCAGCAATTGACTGTGCATAACTTCAAATCATAACAACACCGCCCATGAAGTAACTTCCTGTTTCGCTCCAGCACACCAAAATAAAAGCACCGTCTTATTCATTAGTTCAGCTTTCTTTCTGCCTATTAACACACAAAGCACTTTAAATTTGTGCATTTAATTATATTCTTGTAATGTTGCAAGTACCTGCTGAACTAATCAATGAGACGAGCAGTGTGCTTTTACTTTGGCGTGCTGGATCGAAACAGGACGTCACTTCTTGGGCGGCGTCGTTATGATTTGAAGTTATGCACAGAGTCAATTATAAACTAATGTAGATAAAAGTTAAAATACTGGAGTTATTGTTCACATTAAAACACTTGGATGTATCTAGCAGCAGTGACTCAGCAGTTGTTCCACGGCTTTTTTCCTCCACTTTTATACTGTATTTAGCTTATGTTAGTCTATGGAAAATGTATGCTAGCAGCTGCAAACATGGCGGATCTCCATGGTAGCTGTGGATTTTCCCGAACTCTATTGGCCAGAGTAACGCCTCATTTAAAAGCTAAGACCTACAAAACTGATTCTTTTTTAAAATTGTATTGTTGTCGTTTTTGTCCTGTTTTTTCCTTGCTATTTTTTTTTACCCTTTTTGGCGTGTTTTAGTCACTTTTTAGTCGTTATTGTTGCTTTTCATCACTTTTTCATTGTGTTTAGTCCTGAACTGTATGACATAGGTAACTGATTATAGTTATCAGAAAAAACTATATTCTAACACGAGTTTACAGATGAAAACATACGGTGAATAAAAGATAACTGTTGCTTTTCTCTTCAGCGTGCTGAGCATGAGCCTGAAAGTCCTGAAAATGGACATAACTCTGTGGTCCGACATCCTTCGGCCGCTGCGTGTGGTCCGGAGGGTCCCACGTAAGTCCAAAGTGCCTCCTGTGAATCTGCCCGAGTCGCCGTGAAAAGATCAGCAGTTAAAAATCTCTCTTGTCTGTCCTCGCAGATATGCGGCTGTTCATGGCCATGCTCTACCAGATCCTGCCCATGTTCTTGACCATCGTGGGGCTGTGCTTCGTTGTGTTGGCCATTTTTGGAACGGTTGCAGTTCAGCTTTGGTCGGGGGTGCTGCACAGGCGCTGCTTTCTGGATGATGATGCGGCGTAAGTACAAAAAAGCCACACTGCATTACATTTCATCCGATAATTAGAATGGAATACTTAAATTCTGTACAGCTGTTTTTATCAGTGGAAAGTCTGTCCTTATTGGAAGCAGCTTAAATCACTAGAGTTCTCGTCCGCTCACATGCATTTGGAAACAACAGTGTGTTAAAGTGCAGGTTTAACACAGGTTTAAAGACAGGTTTGAATGCTTTTGAAAATATGACTTATTGAGAAGGATAACAGTTATATAACAGATATCAGTTGCAAATAGAGCTGGGTACCGTTCCTTTTTTTCGATACCACTACTTAAATGATACCTGCTTTACGGTGCCGGTGCCTTAACGGTACTTTTTTTTATACCTATGTTATTTTAATTGAATTGAAATAATATGTGTCAAAAAGTATCGTTCAGGAGAAAGTCCTTCATTTTTTGAGCAGAATTCCCACTTAAGGGGAAACACTACAGGCAAAACTAAATTTTTCAGTTTTCAGGTTTTGGGCCAAATTGGTCTCTGAACATATAAACCTTCACCTGGAAATAAAAATTGTACCTAATCTTCACAATAACATGTTCAAATATACATGCCTTTCAGTCATGTAACTTTTGTCGTTATGGCGGCCATTTTTAATACCGAAGTAGAATTACACAGTACTTCAGCAACAATATCTCTACTCGGGATGAAAATGAAAGACAACTGATTGACAGTGGCATTTTATGTACTCGTGAGTCAGTGTTTAAGATGTTAGCATGCTACTGGTTAGCATTTAGTGTCAACAGCTCAGCTCTGACCTGTCCAAGAGAAAGCCCTGAACCACAAACATCTAGCCTTGGATACAACATGTGACAGAGGTCAGAGCTGAGCTGTTACTGTAGTATTTCCTCAGTGTTCATAGATGTGAGCCACACATGTGTTTATCGTGTTGAAGCCATTGACAGTTGATGACAGTCAATGGTTGACAGTTGCTAACCGGTAGCATGCTAACGTCTTGAGCAGCTTAAACACTGACTCAGACTGAGACTCTGTCGACATGACAAATTGTAAAAATCCCAGAGAAAGGTTTTCTGTTTCCTCTTTGATGAGTTAGTTTAGTCTGAGGAGTGAAGCAGATCTTTAGTAAATCCTGCTGTAGCTCGACAGACAGCGCTGCTACGTCTGTGCTACATTTGCTGGTTATGTCACATAAACGTGTGTCTCTGGGGCCGTGTTACTGTTATCTTCATGAGCAATGATTACGAGTACATACAAATGCCACTGTCAATCCGTTGTCTTTCATTTTCATCCTGAGTAGAGATACTGTTACATGTTGTAGGACTGCATAATTCTACTTCGGTATTCAAAATGGCAGCCGGAACTATGCGTGACGTAATTGGAAACACACGTATTGCATTGATGAATGTTACTCCATAGATTTCTACGGGAAATTGTAATTTCAAGGGCCATTTCCTCAAAAGGCATTTTTCTCTCATTGGGGCAACACCATCTCAATGTCAGTAGCTCCGACAGACTTCAAATTTTCCAGCCTTGGATTGAACAATATTTTGAAGATTTTTCAGAGGGATATTTTAATATCTAATTTCTAGCCTGATTTATTGAGTTTTTATTTATTTTAAAACTAAACAAGATATCCAAAATCAAAAAGTGTTTGTAACTAATATCAGGGCTTTACTAAACACACTGCGCTGTTCGTCAAAGTGAAAACACTCCACACGTCCAAGATCTGTCACATAGTGAGAGCGCTCACTCTGTCACATAGTGAGAGCGCTCACTCTGTCACTAATCATTTACCAAAACTGTTCCAAAAATGGCTAATGCAGAGTGAGCGCTCACTTTTCCCACAAACAATCTTTGATCTCCTCCTCCGGTGCAGCTGGAGTTTAGTAAACAACAGCAGCAACTTCAGGCTCTGTGGGTCTTTCCTAAAGGTAAATAGCCGATGTGTCACTGCTTTTCTCTTTGTCTAAGAACTCTAGTTTCTTATTCAGTCCTGGTTTATAGTCCTGGTTTAGTTCTAGTTTTTAACCAGTTTAGTTGTTTAGTTCTGGCCAGGGCGTAGCACCAAATCCTGGGCCCTGGGTACAAACTATCTTGGTGGACCCCCCCCAGTTCACATTTAATATTTTATGTTTTTTAACCACATAACAGTGGTTTAGTTTGACAGTGCAGTTCATTTATTTTCTATTATTACTGTATTATACCCTAACAGGCCTAAAAATGCTTCATATACAAACACATATTCAATACAGATTTTCTTGGATACTTAGTTCATGGTTTATTTGTTTGTTTGTTTTGTTTGTTTGTTTATTGTGTATTCAATGTTTGACTTGAAATTTCATCTGATTTGGCTCCTGTTACAGAAATGGAATAACCTTTAATCCTGTAGTGATATAGATATTTAAATTGGTGATGGAATATTCTACTTTCATTGGGCCAATTAAAATTGCTAGTTTTATATAGAACATAATGATTATTAGCATACCACATTAAAATATCTATTAAAATGCTATTTTACAAAAAATAATGATACTCTATGTTGTCTCTGTGGCCCACAGGCATGAACAAAAAACTCAAGGGCTTCAGCCGGATTTAGTCTCTCACCATTGTATTGTCAGTAAATTCTTGTTCTAAAAAGTTACCCTGGAATAGGCTAAATGACGCGGGCCCTCCCCCTTTTCACTGGAACCACGTTGACTCGTCTCCAAAGCTGCGCATTTATAATGCAAGTCTCCAAATGAGCGATGCTAATTAGCATAAATAATTCTGCAAAAATAGCGTTAGGGTGACCACCCGTCCCGCGTAGCGCGTGCACGCACAGCGTTTGAAGCCCAATTCATGCGTCCCGCAAATTGAGACCGTGTCACGCATAATCATTAATCAATGCTTGCTCAAAAAAAAAAAGTTGGTCGCTCTATATCCTCGAGCCGCAGGCAGCCAAACGAACATTGCGTTCAACACGCTACTGCCCCACCCACCCCTCAGTTAAACTTCTGACTAGGTTGTTGTCAACTTTTTTGTTGTCATGACAGCGCACGCACGTGCATACTAGACACACTGGGAAGGGACTTTTAGATGCGCACGCTTTCCAATTTGAAAAATGGAGAAAGAGACTGAGTCTGAGGCACCGCCATCATCAATTAAAAAGAGAAGGTGTGGGTACAACAAAGACTGGGAAAATGAATATTGTGGCTGGAATGTGTTGAGGGGGATACCGAGAGGGCTTTTTGTGACTTTTGCAAAACGTCCTTTTCCATCGGACATGGAGGGGAATACGATGTCAAACGACACAGACTCACGGAGACTCACAAGAAACGTATGCAACAGAAAGAGACATCCAATCTATAGATGCTTTTCTCCGACCTAAAAACGACTTTCTAGCTGACAACGTGAATGCTGCAGAGGTGACGAATGTGTATCACACTGTCCAACACGCTACATCATATTGCCCTATATTCAGGAGCATAAATCAGCAATTACGCATGTTTAGGGGAATAGGGCATTATTAATATACCATGTAAGGTGGTATGTGCTAGAAATGGGTAAACCATCAGCCCGTGGGGTGGGGGCACCGCCGGGCCAGGCAGTGTCCCACATTGTCCCTCGGAAACATACCCCTTGTCCCCCTTGGGCTTATTAGCAGGTGGTCACCCTAAATAGCGTGAGCGACCTGTGCCCTTTGTCACTATATTGGCCTGATTGCAGTCAATTACAATAAATATAAGGATAGAGAAACTTTAGGAGTTAAAACGAGGAGAGAAGGAGCTCTGTACTCTGCACCTTCCACTTCTCAACGCAGGCAGAGAAAGGGACTCGCCTCACTTCATGTTTAACTGTCATTTATGACAGAAAGTTGCATCCAAGGCCAGCTAGAATAGGCTAGTGTTAAATAAAAGCACATAAGAGCGTGGCAAGACTAATATTTCTCTTCCCTAGCTTAGTGTCATTGCAGGGCCCACCTCATCAAAGTCACTGTTGAGTTGAAGCGCGCGGTGCTGAACGTCAGTGTGTGGGGGTGTCAGGGCCCTGAGATTCATCCATCATTATTGTTTGTGCAAAATTCTGTCTAGCAACCATTGTATTTCAGCCGTGTTTTGTTGAATTCTTATATCAATTATGAGGAAATTTAGAAAGTACAGTACAGAACGCTTTTTGCAGCACTTTTGAGGGCCCCTACCCTGCTCTGGGCCCTGGGTACTCGGTACCCTTTACTCCCCAAGTCCAACGCCCATGGTCCTGGCTCAGTCCGCGGCTCTGACTCTGACTAAGGTGTTAGCAAGTTATAGCTTACTTCCCTTTCTTGAAAACATCTGCATTTGCGCTGAAACTGCTCTTGAGTTCAGGTAAATTTTTTAGACTCACTGCGGATCATTTATTAGCACCGAGAAAAAGCATCTAACAAAGTCGTTCCACTGCTCCTTTTTCTCCTTTTTAACAGCGCTGCTACGTCTGTGCCACATTTGCTGGCTATATCACATAAACATGGGGTCGTGTTTTACTGTTATCTTCATGAGCAATGATTACGAGGACATAAAAATGCCACTGTCAATCAGTTGTCTTTCTTTTATCTCCCGAGTAGAGCTACTGTTACATGTTGTAGAGCTGCATATTTCTACTTTGGTATTCAAAATGGAGGCCAGAACTATGCGTGATGTCATTGGAAATGCATGTATTGATTTAGTAAAATATTTCCTGTTATGTTCACAGCAAATATAACCGGACGATGGAAGAATACTATCAGAAGAACAGTTTGCATCCATTCCTCTGCTCCCCCCGGGCAGGAACGGGATGCGAACGTGTAACGACATCCCCGTCTACATAGACAACGGCACATTCTGCACCCTCCATCCAGACAACCTGTTCCAGCCGAGCAGCAACCACACCGGCAAGTGTGTCGACTGGAATGAACTTTACAACGAATGCCGCAAAAGCAACGACACCCCCTTCCGGAACACCGTCCACTTTGATAACATCGGGTTCGCACTGCTCTCCATGTTCCAGGTAGATGTTGTTTCATGATGTTGTCGTTTCAGACCAAAGTGGAAGCACTCATTTAATCTCTTAGCCTGAGCCTTAATCAAGCACATTTTCTCCAGTTTGGCTTTACCCAAATCTGAACGCTTCATGACTGGAGCTTACAGCCTACAGGCCATTGTAACACCTCATTTGAAAGCTAAGACCCGTTTTCATCACCTTTTTGCCACCGTTTTGTCCCTTTTTCATTGTTCTATTTAGCTTTTCCGGTGCGTTTTTGTTGCTCCTTTGCCACTTTTTTGTTGCATTTTCATCCCCGTTTTTGTCGCTGTTTTGTTGCTTTTTGTCAAGAAACTTTTAGATTTGGATAGAGCCAAACTGGAGAAAATGTGCTCGGTTCAGGTGGGGGTTAAGAGGTTAACCAAACTTGATTTGGTTTGATGAGTTTATGTTTTTATTTATTTATTGGTTTATTTGGTTGGGACAGTGCATGTTAATGAACATACATGGGTCTCATGCATGTAAACAAGCCACACCGGATTGTAGCGTTGGGCTAAATTCCATCCGTCGTCCCCCATTCGCACTCTCAAACACGGTCTCATTCATCCTGGCCTATTGTACATGATTTTTAGTGGTAGGGGAAACCAGAGTACCCGGAGGAAACCTGGGGTGGGAATCGAACCCAGGACCTTCGAACTGTGAAGCACACCGCCACCGTGCCGGCCCACAACTTTGATGATCATGGCTCAAACCCCAGATTAAAATTCTCATAAAATTATAATATTTTTTTAAAGTGTACTGTAAGCCATAATCGTCAAAATTATAACAAACAAAGGCTTGACATTTTTCACTTTGCATGTGATGAGTCTTTATCATATATGTTAGTTTCACATTTTAAGTTGAATTACAGAAATAAATAAACTTTTTCATTATATTCTAATTATGTGGCGAGCACCTGTATTTAGATTTTATCGTGTGTATTATCTCGGGTAAAAATCAGTAGCAGTACAGTAAGTAAGTACATAGTAAGTACTATGTTATAGTGCATATGACAGGTTTTAATGCTTTGAAAATATGACTTATTTAGAAGGATAACAACAGTTGCATAATTATCATTTATTTCAATGAAGCAGTATTTTTAATGAAGAAATGTTGGGGAGAAAAGTTATTTTTACTTGAATTTTGAAGTCACTGACAGGAAGTGACATAGAAGAAGGAAACATTCCAGAGCAGTTTGACTCATTTCCCATTTATTTAACATGGTTGGCACGGCAACAGTTTAAAATTGTATGCCTTCATCTATGTCACTTCCTGTCAGTGTCCAATAAGGAAGTAAAACTATAAACATCACAAAACTGGCCAAACTAAAGAAAGCTGGGAACAATCTTTAGCAATAATCATGTTAACTATGTTTTAGCAAAAATTGTGTCTAATGTGTCATATGCACTTTAATTTAATTGTTTTACTGTTGACTGTTATCTACAAGCCACGTACACCTTTGTTACACCTTGTATGCAGTTGTTACACTTGTCCTTCCCCTCTTCAAAACATACCTGAAGTACTTTGCATCATTCACGCCTTAAGGCTGGGTACCGGTGCATTTTTTTATTTCCACACCAGTCCTTTAACGATACTTGGTTTTCAATACAGATACCTGAACAATACTGTTCCTGATACCTATACTAAAATATTTGTCACCTAGAAGCAGAAAACAGAACAATAATGTTTGGAAGATCCGCAAATTTACAGTATCGGGTTGATCAATGTCGGGACATGTGTGAAAAATGGGTAATCATTTGGGGGGAAATTTGGCGAAATTGGGAAAACGAGACCAAAAAAAAAATGGGGCAAACATTGTGTCTTGATGTTGATGCTGTGTCTTTGCTCCAGGCTGTCACTCTGGAGGGATGGACGACAATCATGTATATGGTCATGGACGCCTACTCCTTCTGGTCCTTCCTCTTCTTCGTCCTCCTCACCATTGTAAGTCCACCCGTTGTTTGAGTGATGCACCCCGGTGCGAGCGCTGAATGAGCTTCCTCTGGGCAGATCGGCGCCTTTGTGTTGCTGAACGTGTGTGCCGTCGTCATCACGGCGCAGTTCTCCGAGAACATGGGCCAACATAAGCAAGAAAGCGACAAAGGGTTCCGGGAGACCGCGGGTGGCAAGATTCTCTGCAAGGTTGCCAGGTAAGAAGCTCTGAGATCACGTGTTTTTGTTGCTTTTTCATCACTATTTTGTAGAACCTTTTCGATTTGGGCAAAGTCGAACTGGTGAAAATGCCCTCGGTTAAGGTGGGTGTTGAGAGACCAGGGGTCTCATTTACAAAACTGTCCGTGAGAATCTGCCTATAAGAGTCCGTACAAGCAAAACCCAAACTTCACGTACGGAGAAAACAATTGGGACTTATGAAACCCTCCGTATGCGCAGCACCACGAAAACTCCCCTTCACAAATTCCACCTGGAGCAGAAATGTGCGCACATGACCCCTCCTCACGTCACGCCCCCTGCACGCCTCCATGTCACCATATAAGGACATGCAAAGTAACTTATGAATGAGATTTACCTAAACATGAGGCGATAATGAGAGGGTTTTACCGAAACCCCGGGAGCAGAGAGGGAGGGGCCACACGCTGCAGCAGTGACAGCAGCGGCCGGGTGGATCGTTACTGACATGTTACCGCTGTTTCTCTGATCACAAGTAACCTATTGGCAGAGTGCAGAGTCTCATCAATAACACTTTTGGAAATACACTTTTAGAACGTGAAGAGCCTTTTAGACGCTGATTGTGATATTTCCCAGTGCTGTTCACAGAGCTCAATTTCCTGAAACTACAGAATGAGCTCGGTGGGCTTTGAATCACTCAGATAGTCTATTGTTTTTTTGAGCTCGCTGTACGTGCAGTGGGGATGAGGCACCGGTTCGCTTTGGGCGTGAATGAGGAGCAGAGTCCGGGTGGTGTGAGAAAGAGAGGGAGGTTGTGGAGCTGCAGCGTCTCTGAATGGACTTGTGCCTTGGACCAGCCCTCAGCGCGGTCTCTGCAGGAGTTGGTCAGACTTTGGTTAAAAGCACAGAGCGGCTTGGATCCTTCCTGCTTCTCGCTCCCAGCTGGCGGCAGTGCGCTCCGGTGTCCGTGCATGAGCGTACATGAGCGTGCACGTCTTTGAGTGTCACACATGACTACAATATTTTTATTAAGTATATAAACGAAAGATTGAAACACTACACAAAGCCAACGGTTGATTTCCTAGATTTTATTGTTAATGATCTTAATCATTTCTGTAGAAAATAAAGAAATGAGCAGTTTAAAAATGTGCACCAGACTTCATTTCCTCAATCCGACCTCCCCTTGCTGCTTTCCCTCGCCTCTCCTCGTGTGTTTGGTTTCTGAAAAGTGCGGACTGCGTACGCCAGGTACAAACCTAGTGTGGCGGTGCGTAATGTTTCACGTTCAGTTCGATTTCTATAAATACCACCTTTGGCGCAGAACAGTTCGTACGGAAGGTTTTGGCCTCATTTTGTCCGTACGTGGGCTTTATAAATGAGACCCCAGATCACCCAGATCTTACACATATCTTCAGAAATCAGAATCAGAATAGTTTTATTGCCATTGTTTGAGAACAGGGTCACAAACTAGGAATTTTTCTTGGTACAATCCAGTGTTGGTTTTGGCAGCCCTTTTAGTTTTAGTCTTAGTCTTTTGGACGAAAATGCTTATAGATTTAGTCACATTTTAGTCATTTCTAAATGTGATCGTTTTAGTCACATTTTAGTCAGACGAAAATTTAAAAGGTTTTAGTCAAGTTTTCGTCAGTTTCATTATAAAAAGTTATAATTAATTTAGATAACTATTGGAAATTGGGATAAATAATAGTTATCTATTGGCTTTATAGCTTTTGACAAACCGATTACTCAACAATAGGCACTAGTAGAAGTGTCTTTGTGAACAGGACTTTTCCAAAAGAGCCTGCTCTCCTCGTCCTCTGATCGCCACTTTTGTTTTTATAAACAGCGCTGTCTTCACATACGTAGCCTACCTCAACATGCGTTCTGCGTTCATATGCTACGGTATTTAAAACTGTCCTGAGGTCGATGTCCCTGTGACACGCTCTGTGTCACGTTTACCGGTGTGTTCTCCCGCTCCACGTATACACTCTGTTTGTGAACGATCCAAGAACCACTTTCTCCCATTTTAGTCTCGTCTCGTTGACGTAAACTCATAAACGTCTCGTCAGGTTTTAGTCCCCAAAGACCTATTTTTAGCTCGTCATTGTTACGTTATCATCATTAAAAAAGGGGCGTCAACGAAATCATATCGTTATCGTCTTCGTTGACGAAAACAACACTGGTACAATCGTGCAACATTGAACATATAACACAGAATTTGAAAAAGTAGAATATGATAAGACGACAATGATTTGACATAAAACAACAGTGGGATTGTATTTACAGATGAGCAGGTGTATTAAGTAATAGCAGCGTGCGTATCTACAGTGGCCTGAAAAAGAATCTGAAGCTTTTGGAATTTCTCACATTTCAGCATAAAATCACCATCAAACGTGATCTGATCTTTCTCAATTAATGTATTACTGTGTGTGAATGCATTGTCTCAAATGGAAAGGCGCAGGTCTGCTGTGAGTAAATATGAGCCCCTGAACTTTTGGAAAGCATGTGGCCGCCTTAAAGGTTCTGTATCATGCTATTTTAGCCATTCCAAAGTAAAGTATAGGCATTTACAGTATATGATATATTGTACCTCTATCACTATGGAGTACTCATTTTTGAGAGAAATATAAGTATTTTTGGGGGGTATTTTCCCTACCCGGAAGACAAGACGCTTCGATTCAGTTAACTCCGCCCCTCTCTCCGCTCATTCCACATTCACAGTATTATAAATATAAATATCGCTGCAAAAAGTGAAGTTACTTCACATAATGCAGTTATAAGGAGTTGACATGTGCAACACAGTTTCATAAATGGCTAACACACACGCTAACACACACGCTAACACGCGTTTTGATTGACTCACCGCTCAGCCTGGCCTCCCCATCGTCGGGTGTTTACGTTATGGCACTCCTGTTGGTTATAAAAGTTAATCCACTTTGATTCTGGCCAAGGTTCACCAAGCATCCATCAGGTTGGTTGATATAGTAGCTGAATCCCAGAAAGAAATTCCAACTTCTGGCGAGTGCACTCTTCTTTAGGAAGGCTGACTAGTCCTCTCGTAGCCAAACCATGGATCTAATAGAGCCAAATGTGCATCCGTGACATTATTGTTGGGTAAGCAAAATGAACAGGCGGTGTCCAGAGTAGGTTAGAAAGAGCTCCGTCTCACAAACAATGCACCCTCCGGCCGCGGGAGCATTTGCTTACTGTCCCGGCACAGCACAGACGGTCGGAGACGGAGTTTTCTTTTTTTCTTTTTTTTTCTTTTCTTTATTGCTCTCTTACAACAACAACAACAACAACAACAAAAAAGCTGTTTTATAAATTAAAATCAGGCCGTAAAGCATTACATTACAGACGTAGAGCACTTCCGTTCCGCTGTGACGACACAACTGAACAACCTGAACAACTCAGTGGTTTACCAGGAGAGGGCGAAGCAGCTGCTCAGAGAGCAGGATTCAGGAGGATTACTTAGAACTGCATGAATGAAGCCAAAAACCGCTCTGGGGGTGTTTTTGATAAGGAAATAGCATAACAACATGGTTAAAAACTACTCGATTTTGCATGATATAGGACCTTTAACTTTCCTCCTGACACTCCCACTTTGATAAGCAGCCAATTAATATTTGCTACTGAGTTTTTGTTTGATGTAGTTGGACAACGGTGCTGTCAATCATTGTAATGTCACCCGCATGCGGATGTGCCTTGACTGTAAACAATACGAGTAGCTTGTGTGGTTAGCAGCGCTTTACTACGAACCCAGGGGAGTATAAACTACTCATTTGAGAGATGGGAGAAGCTTTGTGTTGTTGCCTGAGAGGAGGTGAAAGGATTTTGTCTGACTTATGGACTTTGACAACTTTCTTCAGTAAGAAGTCATGTCTAATGGACTTTGCTGGAGGTAGCATTACGATGCTAACTAGTTTGTTTGCTTTACCATTGATCTATTATAATAAACGGCTTTAGCTACTGCTTGTTTATTTCAAACTTTGGGACAACCCTCGCTGGCTTGGACAGACAGTTATGTCCCAGGACGTGGACATTTGATGGAGAGAAGATTCAGGACCTTGAGAAGCGTGCGATAGAAGATACGAGGGGAACGTCATTCATTCATTCTTTGAGGAGGCACTCAGATGCTATGGAGAGGTTTCTCATCATCAAACGTTAGCTGCACTTTTATTTCTGACTGGATCATTTGTCTGACAGTTTAAAGTTTAAACCTGTGGCTCTGAGGCACCTGGAAACACCTCCTGCCTTTGTTCTGATTCTGTACAAAACACGAATCTTGTACTTAGTGGTGCAAAAAAAAAAAAGGTATAGTGATTATCTTTGCACTTTTCATTTCATTTCATTGACAGAAAACAAGATTTAATATCCTGCTTCTTTGTTTAGTTGTGTCTTTTGATAATATTCACCATAAAATAAAATGCTCTAATGATAACCCTCCTGTTTTTGAGGTTAAAAACAATGTTTATAAGTAGCTTTTAAAATATAACTAAAAGTAGGTATAGACAACAGCGTCCCCCCTGGTTTTCACATCACCAGCCACTGCTGGTCCACAACATATTTTGCCAGTAACTCTGTGGAGTGTCCAAGTGCCTTTTTGCGAACATTAAACGTGCAGCAATATTTTTTTTACTCAGCAGTGGCTTCCTCCGTGGAGTCCTCCCATGAACACCATTCTTAGCCAGTGTTTTACATAGTAGATGTGTGTACAGAGATATTAGACTGTACCAGTGATTTCTGTAAGTCTTTAGCAGACACTCTAGGGTTCTTTGTTACCTCTAGGAGTAGTCTGCGCTGAACTATTGGCGTCATTTTTGGTGGACGGCAACTCCTTGGGAGAGAAGCAACAGTGCCAAACTCTCTCCATCTGTAGACAGTTTCTCAGACTTTTAGAGATGGTTCTGTAACCTTTCCCAGCTTTATACAAATCAACAATTCTTGATCGCAGGTCTTCAGAGAGCTCTTTTGAGCGAGGCATGGTGCACAGCAGGCAATGCTTCTTATCAGGTGTGTGTTTTATAGTGGGCAGGGCAGCTTTAAGCCACTCCTCAGTTATTGAACACACCTGACCAATGGCCGCTAGCTGCTCTGCTTTATGACCGCAACACTGGAGGCCGCCATTGCTCCGCCATTGCTGTAGTACCTCCATATCATCGCTAGGCCCCCATTGAAAAGCATTGGACTTTAGACACGTTAAAAACAACTTTAATGCCTGGTTTCAATTTTTTAACGCTTTCTATGGCTACATATTCCTCCTGAGATAACGCTGGGTTAGTCACAAAAAAGAAACCAGCTTCGAAATTTTTTTTTATCTCTACTTAACGGAGGTCGGACTGTTGGCATTGGAGCTGCGCGAGCTACACGTCACGCAAGGGCCGAGTCTACAGTGAGATCCCGCCCTTATGCCCTTATTAGGAACATGCTTCGTCAGAGCTGGGGAGGAGGAGTCTGTAAATCCGCCATGATTTCCCCCTCGAACGTGGTCATTGTGGTAAACGGGGAGGAGTGAGGAGGAGCTGTCTATTCTTTTTAACAGTCTATGCACCTGACTTACATTTTTAGAAAAAAAAAATGCTATTAATTGCTCTCAGTCTCGCAGAATGTTCAGTTACTTATTCCTCGCCCTTCTCTCATTGTTTGCATGTTATCCTCATTAAAAATATGACAACTGTTGTGTTCAAAAATGGATGAAAAAGAATTCGTAGGCTCGTTCTATTAAAATCAAAATCGTTATTTTATTCCCTGAATTTACAATCTAAAACAAAAGCTATGCTAAAGGCTACATGATGATGTTCAGTGGGCAGCGAGAGAGGCAGCAGGGCAAGAGAGGGAGGAGCCCCGTGGATTGACCTTTTATGAACATAGGAAGTAGGCGGCTACTTGTTGAAGAACCAATCAATGTCCTTGGAATGCTTCTTCTGCTGCGCGATCTGACTCCGCATTATAACACACTGTCCCCCAGTGGATTCCAAGAGTAAGGACAACAATACAGCAATTCAATTCAAATCACCCCAAAAGCACAGATTACAATCAACACAGTTTCATATAATCATTAAAGCCTATTATAACAAAAACATATATAGAAATATCCAACACAACCTATAAATGTTTGGGTGTTTTTAGTTAAAGCAGACACTGTTTTTTATCTGTGTGATTTTGAGAAAGATCAGATCACGTTTGATGGTGATTTTATGCAGAAATGTGAGAAATTCCAAAAGCTTCAGATACTTTTTCAGGCCACTGTAATTGTGCCATATACCACACATTGCAATAGAGCAGATTACATCCCTGACTCTGTAATGAAGTTATTGGGTCTTATCGTTCATGAGTCTGATGGCGGAGGGGAAAAACTGTTCATGTGGCGGGAGGTATGGGTCTGGATAGACCGTAGCCTCCTGCCTGTGGGTAGAGGGGTGAATAGTCTGTGTCCGGGGTGAGAGGAGTCAGCTGTGATCCGACCCACACGCCTCCGGGTCCTGGAGGTGAACAGGTCTTGGAGAGATGGGAGCTCACAGCCAATCATCTTCTCAGCAGCAGCACAATGCGCTGCAGTCGGTGCCTGTCCCGTTCTGTAGTGCCGGGGTACCACACAGTGATTGAGGAGGTGAGGATGGACTCGATGATGGCCGTGTAGAACTGCACCCATCTTGGTCGGCAGCTTAAGTTTCCTCAGCTGCTGCAGGAAGATCATCCTCTGCTGGCCTTCTTGATGAGGGAGTTTACTGGTTAGCTCCCATATGAGGTATTGGGTGATGGTGAAGGAGTCCACGATGGCGATGGGGGTGGGAGAGTCTGTCAGGGCGAGGGGGACGGTGGAGCTATCTCCACTGTCTTCTGGGCGTTCAGCTCCAGGTTGTTGTGCCTGCACCAGGGCAGACTCATCATTCTCTCTCTTCTTCTTTAGGTTTATATCAGCGCATCCTTGGTACAAAGCAGTGGGCGCGTCATGGCAAAGGTTTCTCAGTCTCCCGGCGGTGAGACGGTTTCTGACCCCGTGGAGGCCGTTGAGGGCTGAACTCAAGAAACTTGTGGATAGCAAGCTGTTCGATCGAGTCACGCTTCTGTTCGCGCTCGCGAGTGTCATCGTGATTGCAGCTGAACACCACGACCAGGTAACGATTCCGGCTCTTCTTTCAGGGAAAGTGCCTTGGCTCAACACGTTTTTGTTCAACCAAAGTACCTTCACCAAAGAGCCACAGTATCTCAGCACTTTGATATTTATCACTCCTTATCCTCCTCCATCGTGGCTAGGGCTGGGTACTTTAACAACACTTTCCAATACCTTTACTAAAATATTTGTCATCTAGAATGAGAAAACAATAAAAATAATGTTTGGAAGATCTGCAATGTTCATCTCCAATGTCAAGAAATGTGTAGAAAAATTGGGACAAATTTGGGGGGAAATTGGGGAAGGTGGGGAGAAAATGGGAAATAGGGAAAATATTTGTAATTTAAAAAATGAGCAAAAAAGAGAGAAACAAATCGGAAAATTTGAAAAAAAATTGTGGCAAATGTGGTCAATACAAATTTTAAAAGTTGGGCAAACACTGGACATAAAAAAAGAAACAAATGGGCAAAATTGGAGAAAAAAGAAATAACAGCATTTTTTCAATTCCAGCAGTACCTAAACCTTTTTTCCGATACCAGACTGGCATCGTGTAACAGTCCCCAGCCCTAGTCGTGGGTTAGATTCCTGGCCCAAAAATTGCGATTCTGACTCAATTCTGATTACTTTTCCACGCCAATGTACCTAATAACTTTCCCGGCTAGCCTGCTGGAATGGAGAATGGCATTTGGATCTGCAGCATCGTCTTCGCCATCCTGTTTGTGCTGGAGATGCTCCTAAAACTCGCCGCTCACTCGTGGGACTACTTCAAAGACTTCCACCGAGTTGTGGAGTTCTTAACCGTTGTGGTCAGGTAATTCAGACCCAAATCTGTCTGTCCTTTGTGCCTTCCCGGACCTGGCTAACTCCTGCTTGTGTGCGCAGCATCGGCGAGCTGAGTCACCGCGGCCGATACTCCGCACTCTTCAAGTTCGCCCGCTGCGTGCTGCACTCCCCGCTGCTCCGGAAGCTGCTGCTGGTGTTGTGGAAGACGCTTCAGAAGGCAATCTGGCTCTGTGCACTGTTGCTCCTCAGCATCTACTGGTACAGGTAAGATGCCACACCAACTCACAATCTGTCTGGGGAAGGTTCGTGGTGTTCAAGCTTTTCCTGTAGATTAGTGATCTACATGAAAAATGCATGTGTAAATGAAACAAAGTCTAGATTCATTTGGTTGGCATATATTAGCTACAAAAATGATTCTGAGATAGAATTGGGGATGTCTGTCTTCTTTAGTCTATAAAGCTGGGCACACGATTTTGAACAAGCTCAAATTTAATCATCAGCTCACCTTGTGCGTGTGAATCGCTCACACTGTACGAGTAACATGACCCGCGTTACCATGGAAACTAGCTTGGTCTGTCGTATTGTCCTGTCAAACAGAGTGTCTAAACATCAATTAAAGAGCAACTAAACACCAAATCAAGTCTTTTTCTTACTGATAAACTGTGTCAGTGGGTGTCTCATAGTGTTGTCTACTGGTCCCTGACATTATTCTGACATTATAGCGCAAACATGTGTTAAATCCTAACTTTGGCCTGAAAACGAATGGGTTGCGCCCCCTTCAGGGTAAACTCTGGTACTAAATTAGAATTTCCTGATTGGCTGGAGACGTGTCCACGGCCTCCACAGAACGTCATAAGCCGCACCAGCTCCACACATCGTCATCAGGTGCTGCCAATTGTCCTGCCCCGACCTGTGGTATATAACCAAGTCCCTCCCACGTAATCAGTCTGCTGTGATTGTGCCAATGCAAAGGCCCACACATCGCCCGACGCCCACGCACCCCCCTCCCCCCCCCGCATGTCACCCCCAAACTAGAGAGACCACCTCTTTCGTGGCAATTTTTGACTTTGTTTGTGGGTGGGGAAAGGCTTTGGTACGCCCGTTTAGGTACTCTTTAAGTAACTTTGGCAAGGCTAACTAAAGCAGTACTAAGTAACTTGTTTACCTTAATAATCCTTACCGTAGTCCCTCTGGGGGTAATACAAGTGTTAATGGGATGATTGGAGGGTCTTTCATCTCCCCCTGGTGTCTCTGGCCAGAAATCCACACTTGCAACTTTCCTGCCTGAGTCACCAATACACACTAATGGAATCACGAAAGAGAAGCTAACAGCTAACGGGCAAAGCAAACTATGGGCTAGCCCCACTTAAACAGTATTTACAGCCAAGTTTGAGTGAAAACAAAATTATTCCCATTGTGTAATTGGATGTACAATATCCCTCTCTCCCTTTGTCTTTTCTGTCAGCGTAGTATTTACTCTCACAGACAATTAATAAGTAAAAAAACGCAACACGCAACCTGCAGTGGTGCTTATGGCCTCTAGGGTGCACGAGTTAGTCTGCGTTTAGAAACTCAAGATCGGGCCCTTAGTGTCTGCAGTGATAGATTCAGAGAGAGAGAGCGTGTTCAGCCCTCGCTCACCTCTCTGCAATCTGCCCGCCCTGTGTTTCCTCCTCCTTCTGCAGCTGTATTTTACTGTGTCCACTCGGCATGACTCGCGGAAAATATCAAACATGTTTGAAAGCGCTATGACCAAGAGGAGAGGCTGAAAGATCGCACCACTTCAAAATTGTCGTGCGATCAAAATTTATGCCAAAATGGTGAGGAAAATCGCACTATATGCCCAGCTTAAGTATAATTTTTAATTTGAAAAATGTAAATATGCAAATCAGATAGATGAAAAAATGAATTAAATAAATCAACAGATTCTTTCTAAATGTTGTTACATTATGGAGTCTGTAGGTGCTGCTTTAAGTGTTGATGTCCCGAGAGTGCACATTTTGTTATGTAATTTTAATTGTGTAGGACCACAGATGGGAATTAGCATAGTGCTAAATCTGGTGCAGCCATCTTTTTAATGTAACTGCACACTGTCCTTTCAATAAACTAAGCACCCATTTGTGCATTTTGACCTAAAGCACTTTTTATTTACAATGTCAGAAATAAATATACGGAAGAAAGTTGATTCAATGAATGGTCCTGAAGCACTGGTTTGACAATGTTTTGCCTGCATTGTTTTGCTTTAAACTGGATAGTTAGACTTTTTTTCTCCTTTTTCCCTTCGGTGCTTTGCGAAGGAGGGAAGTAAAAAGAGATCTTACTGGTTATGTATGCAAGGCACTATGGGAAAACTTGAGCTCCTTCCCCTGCCAAGCTTCGGCTGTCCATTCTCTTCAAGCACGGCTCGCGCCTGTCTATTGTATTTATGCGGACTCTGACTCCTCTGCAGCCCAGCAGAGCCCTACGTTCTGCCCAACAGCCCCAGCAGGAAGTGCCAAATCTCTGGAACTCAGTCCCACTTGAGTTCGGTGCCATCCCATACATACCTCTGTTCAAAGCTAATCTTGTATAGAAGGCACGTGTCCCCTTTAACGTAAGGAGGAGCTTGATGTATGTCGGACCTAGCATTATGTAGGATTACTGAAACAAAGCAACACTCCAGGAATGTCTTTATTCAGAATATAACACCATAACACGGTCAAAGGCTCAAACGTTTTGCATAAAAGTACACAGGATAGCTCATGGTATGTGTTTCATTGCAGCGTGCTCGGAATGCATATTTTTGGCTGCAAGACCAGCTTCCTGTCCACTCACCCCGTCTACGCCGCCGGCACTTCGACAACCTGCTGTGGGCCATGGTCACTGTGTTTCAGGTGGGTTCATTTACACCAGTCTCTCCATCGTCACATTTCACCAGAAATGGAACACACGCATTTCTTTCTCGGTTTGTTTATGTGAGCTTTGCTTTCACCGCATGGCGCACGCTACAACGATCAGCGTAGGGCTGGGTATCGCTACTTTTTTTTTTAGGGCCAACTAAAACTAAAACTAAAAACAATTTAATCGCAAATTTACATTTATCGCGATTAATTATTGCCATTAAGAAATGCCTTCAGTCGCCTGACTAGAATTTGGCAATGAAAAAGGCAAGAACACCTCTCTTAAGCTCAGTGCTCCTTGTTCATGAACATCTTCTTAAGAAACTTCTTAAAATCCGCTCAGGAAACCACGCCAGATTTACGACACGTTCTTAAGTAGGAAAATCCTTCACAACTATGCTCTCAAGTTTGCAAATCCCAGCTTGGAAGGGTGTGCATGTGAGGACTAATTAGCATAATGTCTCCGCCTCTGATTCACCATATAAGGACACAAAAGTGCCACACGCAAAAGGCAGTAAAGAAGGAAATGAACGACCAAACATGAATCCAAAACTAATAATAACAAAAAAAACTCAAGGACCCAGAGGTGTAGTTTGCCATTAGGCAAGTCAGGCAGCTTGTGGCCCCCAGTCGTCAAGGGGCCCCGTGATCCAGCGCAATTGTCAAAATCTTGCATCAAACACTTGATATGCACATAAACATATTATTAATAGACCGTCATTACTCACTCCTCCCCGTTTACCATAACGTTCGAGGGGGAATTCATGGCGGATTCACAGACTCCTCCTCCCCAGCTCTGACGAAGCATTTTCCTAATAAGGGCATAAGTGCGGGATCTTCACTGTAGACTCGGCCCTTGCGTGACGTGTAGCTCACGCAGCTCCAATGCTAACAGTCCGACCCTCATTAGTACGAAATTTCTAGAATGTATCCTACCATAACCGGCCCAGTGCCTCTGATTGTGTCTAACCCAGCGTAATCACAGGAGGAATATCTAGCTGTAGACAGTTCCAAAAAATTAGGCACCGGGCATTAAAGTTGTTTTTAACGTTTCTAAAGTGCAATGGATTCCAATGGGGCCTAGCGGCTATATGGTACTACAGCAATGGCGGCCTCCATTGTCGTCGTCGCAAAGCAGAGCAGCCAGCGGCCATTGGATATGCACCGTTTTCCTAGTGACTGTGGTGCTGCAGTAATACTGTCTCGCCACTAAAGCTCTATGGCGCTGTTTACCCCCATCCTGCTGCTGCTTTAGTGAGTCATAGGTAACTTCTAATGAGCAGTGGACAGAGTTTTTACTCATGGCTCCAATACATTATATTTCTAACAGTGTACAACCAGTTTATTGTGACATTCAGCAGGACCTAAAGAACCTCAGGCCTCTGTTCTGGAGGAAACTTATGCAGAGAACTGCATTATGGGAGTTGTCAGGTGACCAGCTCCTGCCCACATCATGACGTCCTCTCTTCCAATGTGCAGTACACAGTGTGGCCGCCAGAGGTCCCCTTCTTGCTTGGGGCCCCTTGGTACCCTTGCTACGCCACTGCAAGGACCCGCCTAAACCTTTGAGCGAATTAGCTCTCATTACAAAATGTTTAAATAGATATAACCTGTACATCGCGAGGGAGTTTCCCATCTCTTCCCGCGGCTCAGTCCCTTAAAGGAATTGGCCACCGTTTTTCCATACTGAGATTATGTTCTTACCTGAGCTTAGACGAATTGATGCGTAACTGTCTGGTCTTTGTGCGTGCGCTCAGTCACGCAAATGTTCCACGTTTCCCCTATTTAAATACAGTTACGTGAAAAGTTACACGATCCAAGTATAGTTACACAAAATTAAACATGGGGATTTTCGGATAAAAAGGGAACTATATTGTGAGGCGTAATAATACCTTTGGAGCACTTCGACGTCTGCGCAGTGAAGATAACGGCGTGGACGTCGAAGTGCTTCTATTAAGGTGTTATTACGCCTCACAAGTGGAGGTCGTTCTAATCCCATGTGAATAGGGCACAAATGCTAGTAGTAAATTCCGTAGTATTCTTCTTAATGAACATTTTTCATCATCGTGAAGTATTTTAAAATTTTGTTGGACAGTTAAAACGCGCTGTTATGATGGCCGAATTCTACCAGTCCACCAAATGAACAATATGTGTGACGTTTTGCGTGCACAGGTCCAGACCCGGAGCGACTGGCACCTCGTGATGTACTCGGGCATGGAAGCCACCAACGATTGGGCAGCGCTGTTCTTCATCACGCTCATTGTGCTCTGCAAACACCTGCTGCTCAACGTGTTGGTCAGCATCGTCGTGCAGACATTCCACGAGCAGGTACGTGTGCACTTTCACACCAGAGGAGTGAAGGTTCCTGTAGATCACACTAAACACTGCACTGTCTGGTGCCATGAAATGGAGTGAACAGAAGCCTGGGCTTTGTTTCAACAAATTCACACAACATGTGAGGCGACGTGTTTGTTTCTGTTAGACCCTCTTTAAAAACATGTCATTATACACACTCATGACTTAATGTGGATAATAGAATGATAGCAAGTATGTGGTTATTATGTTTACAATGTGTCACCATGGTTACTGCAAATCAGGTACCCCAGATTTAACCTCTGTGGATATCTTCTAATTCTGCGATCTTTCACTTTACTCAGATGTGGAACTTTAGGCTTAGAGAGTGGATTCTCAGCATAAAAACATGTTTTGTTTTGTGTTGATTAATCAAATATCTGCGGAGATCTTCACATTTTCAGATTAAACTGAGCTACAGTCTGTTTATGCCTCATTACATGCGCCGCATTTACGCAGAAACATGTCTGTAGTTTAATTAGGTCAAAAGTTTTACTAAAAAAACATAAGAAAATAGTTGGAATGCTCTGTCCATAACTAAGACGTGTAAAATGCAATGTATTTAGACCCAGCTCAGCTTGTATTGCCTCACGGGGCTCGGGTCACGTCACTCAGTGTGAGCAGGTCAGTCGTGTTTTCACTCTTTACAGTAAAACACCTGCGTGGGCTCAGGCTCTCTTCGTATGAGCGCCAGTCGCAGTTGGCACGTTCAAAATTTAGAGACTATCTACAGACTATAAACATATTTATCTTTCACCAATAAAGTCAAGCCGGCAAATTGTTCAGCAGAAGCGAAAAACGGCAATCGTTAGCGTCCCCTCGCTAACGTTAGCATGCGTCCTGGTTCAAATGTCAAGTATTTATGGGCTGTTGAACCACTTTGCTCCTCTCCATGTCTTTGTAGAACCATGTCTATTTTAATCATCCCGAAAACATGCATACATTTGGTGTTGGTTGTCTTGCCAAACGATCGACCCATAGCCCTGTTAACCCTGTAGTGAAATGCCTCAGAGAATAAGCACAGAAAGTATGCAGCCTTAGATCAGCTTTGTGACATGAACATGTGCATTTCACTGATTGGTTGCATCTCCCTGTTTTTCTTGCAGATGGCACCGGAGATCGAGGAGGTGAGTTTACTTATACTATTTAAGCACATGACTCAAACATCTATTGTACTCTGTGAGATGACACTTTAGATGACTGCCTGCGAGTTCCATGTGTAAGGTAATTACACATGAAAGTGCAAGGTTTAATAACTGTGTGTACGTGTAACAAAAGTGTACATAGCATCTCACTTTAGACTCATGTGTAGTTAAAAAAATGTCTATCACAATCTGATAGATATTAATCCGTTAAAACCGCCGCCCGGGAAACGCGCCTATACAGGTAAAAAGTCTTATAATTCAGATGAGCTTGTTTGGACCTAAACATGTCCACTCCAGAACCAAACCTCAAGAGCTGCTTTGGACCCGAGTGTAAAACTCTGTGGAGGCCGGGAGCGCGGCTGAGGCTGAGCATCAGCCCTCGCTACAACAGCAGCGCCTTTAACATGAACAGCACAAGTATCGAGTAGCGATTTCTGTAATATCTGTCATAAAGAGAGAGGAGCCTGTGTGCCGTCAGACTGATGGTCCGAGGGGAGAAGGAGAAGCATCTGTGGCTGTCCCCTCCTCTGCCGCTAAACCCGTGGCTTTGTATCTGACACAAACATTTAAATTTACGAGCTTATGTGCAGTGGCACGTGCAAAGATGGTAATGTCCTGCGTTTGACAGTACAAATGAGGGGGCGGGGCCAAAGCGCAGAGTCCAAACCAGACTCTGACGTTCAGAATGAGCTGGTCACTGGGACAAAGCAAAACACTCAGCTTTACCCATTCACACTAACAGCCTCATTTACAAAATAATAAAAAACTCAAACTCATTTTCATTTAATTGTATTTACATAATCTTAAAAGACTATCACCCAGACGAGCAAAAACATACTGAACGTGGAAAACCTGCTTGAGTTCACTGTAATAATGCTTCGTGACTCATCACCCAAAGCTTCAGGGGGAACCACTGCATTAGAGGGTTTCCGCGGGGCATTAAAAAGCATTTCATTGTGCCAAAATTAAGGCCTTGAATGTCACCGAGAATTAAATTGGAATTAACCTGGCATTAAATCGAAATTTCTCTGAAAACGCTGATATTTTTTACCCTATAAGTTTCCAGTTTTGTCCCATTCTCTTTCCTCTGTTTGATAAAAATCGTATGAAATAAAGTGCTGATTTATGTCTGCGTTTGTGGCATTAAAATTCACTATTTGGCCATTATAAATTACTTTTGAAAAGCCACGTACACCTTTGATACACCTTGTATACAGTTGTTACACTTTGGACACCTTTATTAAACCTTGCACTTCAATGTGTAATTATCTGTACTAACATGTGTAATTACTTTCTTGTTCCCTGCACCTACACGTGGAGCTCGCAGGCTGTAATCTGAAGTGTTACCGACTGGAATGCTTAAAGCCACATTGTAGAGCATTCCTGACTAGGAGTGTGACGATGTCTCGACTTTTTCTTACATATCGCAATATTTTGCGGGACGATGCGATACGATACTTTTGATGACATCGTGCATATTAATGAGCGACCCCATGCATATTAATGAGGCAGCAGTGCTCCACTGTTTTCACAGTCAATAGAGGCCAATAATGATAAAGAATATATATGAATATATGAATTTTAATGATAGTTTTTATAAATGTAAATAAGATAATTTGGGGTTGATTTATTCCTTTTGAAAAAGGACTGTGGTTTCTAGTTTATGTAAATGTAAATGAAGTTATGCCTCTGAGAGATCTATAAACACATCTTCAGTGTGTAAGTCAGGGATCATTTATTCACACGGAGGTAAAAAAGCACATGGAAAGAAAGATGAATAATCATCATCATCATCAAACATTTATTGCAGACACAAGGTCAAATTTAAATAACAAACACATAAACCAACAAAACAACAACAGACAAAAGTTTAGAGCAGACAACTGTACCAGTGTCGCCACAGTTCAGACGTTGATGTTGGTCAAGCTCATAATAATCGTATTATCACAGTTGGTGAGCCGACAAATAAATCTGTACATTAGGTTTCTCAAAACTGCATGAAAAATTCTGATGCCAGCGGAAACCAATAACTGGCTTGAGTCTTTCACAAATTCTAACGATGTAAATGTGTCGATAGAATAATTGTAACCATTTTGCATTGAAAATAACTTATATTTGAGCAGCATCAGCTTCGTTGCTGTAAGCCAACGCAGCGGCGGAGTGATCTACGAGAAAATAGTCCCTCAAAATGCGGTAATTCATGTGATACAAGTGATACAAGGTATATTTCAAAATTTATTCTATTAACACAGACATTTATATCGTTAGTCTGGCGTTATAAGTGATTTACCTCAGGTGCACTGTGGAGTGAGTCAGACTGTTTTTAATGCAGGCTAGCTGTTACTGTAGAAATGCTTTAGCCTTGCTCTAGCCTAGCGCAACTAGACTCTTCAAATATAAGAACAGCATGAATTTAAGAAAAAAATATCTCCAGACATCAACAACACTCTGGATAAGTAGGAAATGAGGCCCTATGTCAAAAATCCCTAAATATCCCTTTAAGCTTGTGCATGACGGCACTTCGGACCCGAAGTAACACCTTTTTGAGTGACAGTGCAGGATTTTAGAGACAGTTGTGGTGAACAGGTCTGGGCTCATTCTACACATTAGGACATGCCTAAAATGTGTAAGGGAATGAAAATACTTAGTTTTAACATTTTTAAACTCTGTATAGTCACATAGTCGCATATCGAATCGTGAGGTTCCCAGAGGTTCCCACCCCTATTCCTGAGCAACATATCACCAGGAACGTGGGGGTTGTGTCATCAAGTAATGAACTACATTCTCTGCATTTCCTCTAAGTGGGGATGTTTTTTTTTGAAGGCTGCCATGGATTGTGACTAATTTCTCACTTACCTTAATAGTTTGGTCGGTTTGCTTTTTTTTCTGTTAATCTATGCAGTTTCCGCGGTGTATGTGCTCAAAATATTTCATCTTTTTTCCTCTAGAACATCGCCAAACATGCGGTGGCCAGTCAGCCAGAGGCGGTGAGTTTGCTGTTTCATGAATGTTTTTCAACAATCCTATTGCATATTCAGTCCCTGTCTCCCTCTCCCGCACTCCACACTCCTGTATACATCACGCAGAGTACTTCATGGAGTTTTTAACGTCCAGAAAAAACCCTCCACCAAACTTGTTCTGATCGTGTCCGTGGTCAAACTCCTGGTTAGCCTGTTCGCGCGTCGCTTTTGTGGATGATTATTCAGGGCAGGGCATTCACAACCCCCGTCTTGATCCGAATCCTGGCCCGTCTGCTCGGCTCTCGATGGTCCCCAATCGACCCGAGTCTAAGGTGTGAACAGCTATTTTAGAATCACCTCCTTTTTCAGCCAAACTCCAGGCGCCTTCTGCTGGCGTCAAAGCTGTATTTCACACGGTTATACATGCGTTTCAGTCACGTGACCTCTGTAGTTCTATCTGCCATTTTGAACACCGCTGGCTAGTGCAACAGTGTATCTACCTGCGTCTCAACTATTGAATTCAAGATGCTACATCAAAAAATTGCACACTTGACAGCAGATGAGCTGAACAGATACAGAAAGAAGATCAAAACCTTGGGATTTGATCCTTATCAACTGTCTGGAGATTTTTTAACGGCACTTAAAACCAGTGACAGTTTACCGGATCTAACTTTTGCGGACATCTATTTGGTCCATAATCCCTCTCCATACACCGGTGAAGCCCTCAAGGCTTTTAAGAGCACGGAAGCCTATCACTGCTTTATCTCAGGATGGTTTACGGATAACAATATACAGGTGAAGAGGCGCAAAATGTTCTTGGTCACAGGAAGAGTAAGTAATAAGCAAACGATTGCCTTTTGCGAACGTTAGCATGTGTCAGCACTCATCTCTCTCAAGCAAACAGCTGTGGGTTGTTATTTTGTTTTAGCCTACTATGAGTCATGTTTATCGATAGTTTATGGTTTTATCAGCTATGGATCGGGGTAACGTTAACAAGAGAAGTGTGTTTATGTTGCTCTCCGGCGAGCAGTTCACACAGGTCAGTAGGCTACATGTTAACCTCTTACCCCCGCCTTAACTGAGCACATTTTCTCCAGTTTGGCATTACCCAAAGCTTTTCGACTGGAGCTTAAAGCCTAGGCCAGAGTATATTCATGTAGGTAAACGGATAGCCTAGTGTTTGTTTGTAGCCTAGCCTTACTTGCGTTATATTGTTGCAACTGTTTCAACGGCGGCCGCGTTGCTTCACTTACTTAACCGAAACAAAATGCTCACTGCACAGCTTGGCGTCGGCTGTTGGAGTCTGCCGGTCTCTCCTGATAGCAGTTATCCATTTCTGTCGACGAACTGGATCTTTAGGAAACTTGTAGAAAGCGAGTCTCTTTTTTTGAGACAGGGCATTCGTACATCCCATAGCGCAACAGGCGGATGGCATAACTGCGGTGTTCGGTGTTTTGGTATTCAAAATGGCGGCCACAACAATGCGTGACATCACGGGAAACGCATGTATATTGAAAGATGCTTTTAGGTTGTACTCGAAAATATCCGTTCCATTCCTCTCAATTGCTATGAGTTCCCTCCACAGTAAAGTCCCCTCAATGAGGAAAGTGCAAGTGAAGATTTTTCTCCACTGTCAGGACGGGAAAGTGCACACTTTTTTTTGGGTGGGGCAGGGAGCATTTTTTTTTCCTAGATGGGAAAGGCCAGCCGGTCTATGATTGGCCAGTCACCGACATCGGCAACCAATGATAAGTGGAGCTCCAACCATGACTTCAACTCCACAAAACGAGACCTTTAACTAATCCAAACTAACCGTATACCTGACCCTAATCCCAACCTTAAAGGGACTAGATGCAAGTTGGTCATTTTATACTCACTACTGCCACCTCAGGTCTTATGCGTAACTGCAGTCTCTATATTAAAGGTTCTGTATCATGCTATTTTAGCCATTCCAAAGTAAAGTATAGGCATTTATATGATATATACCTCTGTCACTATGGAGTACTCATAGTGACAGAAATATAAGTATTTTGGGGGGGTATTTTCCCTACCCGGAAGACAAGACGCTTCGATTCAGTTAACTCCGCCCCTCTCTCCGCTCATTCCACATTCACAGTATTATAAATATAAATATCACTGCAAAAAGTTACTTCACATAATGCAGTTATAAGGAGTTGACATGTGCAACACAGTTTCATAAATGGCTAACACATATGCTAACACTTTTTTTTTCTTTATTGCTCTCTTACAACAACAACAACAAAAAAAGCTATTTTATAAATTAAAATCAGGCCGTAAGGCATTACATTACAGACGTAGAGCACTTCCGTTCCTTTGTGACGACACAACTGAACGGAAGGAACAGCTCAGTCGTTTACCAGGAGAGGGCGGAGCAGCTGCTCAGAGAGCAGGATTCAGGAGGATTACTTAGAACTGCGTGAATGAAGCCAAAAACCGCTCTGGGGGTGTTTTTGATAAGGAAATAGCATAACAACATGGTTAAAAACTCCAAAAAGTCGATTTTGCATGATATAGCTCCTTTAAGCTCGTACATGACGGCACTTTGGACCCGAAATAACACCTTTTTGTGTGACAGTGCAGGATTTTAGAAGCAGTTGTGGTGAACAGGTCTGGGCTCATTCTACACATTAAGACATGGCTGGAACATGTAGGGGGAGGAAAATACTTAATTTTTAAATTTTTAAACTCCGTATTGTCCCTTTAAAGTGCATATGACACAGTAGACACACATTTTGCTAAAACACAGTTAACACGATTATATTTAAGATTTTGCTAAAGATTGTACCCAGCTTTCTTTAGTTTGGCCATTTTAGTGATGTTTATAGTTTCACTTCCTTATTGGACACCGACAGGAAGTGACATAAAAGAAGGTAAACAATTTTAAACTGTTGCCGTGCAACCATGTTAAGTCAATGGAAAATGAGTGAGTCAAATTGCTATGGAATGTTACCTTCTTTTATGTCACTTCCTGTCAGCAGCTTAAAAATTCAAATAAAAATAACTTTTCTGCCCAAGATTTCTTCATTACAATTGCTGCTTCACTGAAAAAAATGATAACTATGCAACTGATGACCTTGCAACTGATGTAATTCATCTAAATAAGTCATATTTTCAAGAGCATTAAAATCTGTCATATGCACTTTAAGGATAGTGGAGTTTACAAAAGGTGTCTTTCAGGCGTTAGTACAAATTTACCAATCAGGGAGTCGATAGTCCCGTGTATTTCCTGCCCTGACAGTGGAGGCGGCTTGAGAGTGGAGCCTGCGGCGGTAGCAACCTCACAATGGAGGCCTGCAGCCAGGACCTCTTGAGATTTTCCCCTAAGGCAGTGGGGAAAGTGGGGTCCGGGGCCACCTGGGGGGCCTCAGAGGACCTGCAGGGGGCCCCCCAAAGCTTGTTTACAAAACAAGTACATGGAAAAAATAATTTTTTAAAGGAAAAGTACATTTATTTGCTACATTATACTACTTTAAACCAGTATTTAGTCTACAATCATAGCTAAATATTGCTTCGTATGTTATTTTTTTCTGCAAAATAATACAAATTCCGCAGAATATAGTAAATATATTATTATAGGGGGCCCCAAGAGATTTTCGGATCGATAAGGGGTGCGCGGCGTCCCGGACTTTGGGAATGGCTGGCCTAAGGAATGGGACACCACTAGTATGCAAAATTAGCGCAGCGGACGTGTTCCTTACACCTTTCTGATTTCACCCCAGTCTCATAGATGATGGTAATACACATTGCCTGTAAATTACAATAACACCATGCACAGTACTATTTTCATTCACATGTGAAAATGCCGGTTCCGGCGTAGCGCCTGCCTGTTGTGTGTGCTATGTTGATTTATCTACGTTTGATAAATCAACATAGCAGAAATAAACTAAACAGAAGACGCATTCGCTGTATGTTTGTAATTGTCGGGATGTTTCAGGTATGTCATTTTGTTTAGTTTTGGCACTTTGCTCAACTCAGCTGCCAACGGGCTTACCATTGTGTCTAAAAACAAGATGGCCTACACATTCAGATCGTATAATTTGCATCCAGTCTATGGTTAAATGATTAGACATGATGCATTGCTGTTTTTGATAGGTCAGTCAATAATCATCTATGCCACATAAGCATAACGTAAACAAGCAACACTTTCAGTCCTCTATCACCACAAGAGAAGGGGTTCAGCTTAGTTTAGTTTAGTTCAGTTTATTTATTTGTTTGAGCAGTTAACCTGCTCAAAGGGAGTGGGCCGAAGCCAAAGGCTTATAAGCGCCCACCCCAAAACTGAAAAGCTTGAATCAGAGTCAGTAGATTGAGAACCTGGATAAGCACGAAACATCCGCATGTACACCGGGACACACACCCTGCAGTCAGTGTATATTGATGGGCAGGCTCTTGCGAAGCCATCTGTTGGTCTCTCATAAGGGGCTTCTAAACCGCTCTTGCGAAGCACTCGGCATATTCACGAACGTTGTCAATAGCGACTTTCAAACTGTAGCTTAAAAGTCCATTGCATATACATCAAACTAACACATTCCAACACATTTCAGAATTTTTATAGGATTATTTGTGTATATATTCTTAAATTTGTAATGGTCGCTTCCACCGGTAGACGCCATCTTTATACTGCCTTTTTGGGGGGGATAGACACTTCCTCTTGCTCCCTAAAGTATTGGGACACCGTACCCCCTCGCAGGAACGCGCAAAATCTAGGGGAAGGGCTCAAATCTAGGGCTAGAGTTTGAAATGGGACAGGGCCTAAGTTCCCTAAAAGTGCGATCCGAGTGTCTGGAGGATGAAATGTTTCCTTTATCCTGCAGAACTCTGAGGTCGCCAACCCAGGCAACAACGTTTTGGACCCAGAGAACCCCGCGGCAGCTCAGCCTCCAGGGGCAGCGGTGAGTTTGTCATGTCGCGGGACTTATACTTACAGTATGCATTGACTTTTCCGTTTTCGCAGACTCTGGTCATTCATAGGATCTGATTGGCTGAGCGGCTTTGAATCAGATGCTCTTCTAACTCACTTTCACTTTCAATCATTTTTCCCGTGTTGGTTCCGTGCACTTTCCTTGACAAACAGGAGAGAATTGCGCACTCTAGGGCCTGACAGACTCTCCTCTTGTCCGGCGGCAGATTCACTGTCCAAAATCTAAATTATTTTCCCTGTAGGACCCTGTGATCGGCAACCCTGACAACATCGTTCCTTGTCCTGATGACAGCGCGGAACCCAGTCATCCAAAGGCGGCCGTAAGTTTTTCACGTCACTTTTCTCCGTCTTTTTCTGTTCATAGACAAGTTCAGTTTTATTCACGATCTTCCACTTTAGTTCAGTTTCTACCTTGTTTTGGCCAATGTGATGTAGGGCTGGGCGATTTAGGGGAAAAAAAAGAAAATCACGATTATTTTCCCCATATTGATCGATCTCGATCAATATGGGGAAATATGGAAATATATCAATATTTCGGCCAAACTGAAAACTGCAGCTAACTCAGTAGCAAAGACAAGCGCCACACTTCTCACAGTACAACATCCCCATCAGTGTTGTTTTTGGCAGCCCTTTTAGTTTTAGTTTTAGTCTTAGTCTTTTGGACGAAAATGCTTATAGATTTAGTCACATTTTAGTCATTTCTAAATGTGATCGTTTTAGTCACGTTTTAGTCAGACGAAAATTTAAAAGGTTTTAGTCAAGTTTTCGTCAGTTTCATTATAAAAAGTTATAATTAATTTAGATAACTATTGGAAATTGGGATAAATAATAGTTATCTATTGGCTTTATAGCTTTTGACAAACCGATTACACAACAATAGGCACTAGTAGAAGTGTCTTTGTGAACAGGACTTTTCCAAAAGAGCCCGCTCTCCTCGTCCTCTGATCGCCACTTTTGTTTTTATAAACAGCGCTGTCTGCACATACGTAGCCTACCTCAACATGCGTTCTGCGTTCATACGCTACGGTATTTAAAACTGTCCTGAGGTCAATGTCCCTGTGACATCGATGTCAGACGCGCTCCGTGGAGGATGTACGCTAGCAGTGCACTGCACGCCACGGGGAGAGAGGGACAGAGTGAGAGAGAGAGGGAGAGAGAGAGAGAAAGAGGCGCCGCTGCCCGGCAGCATCATGAGAGCTGCGGCGCCGCTCTGTGTCACGTTTACGGTGTGTTCTCCCGCTCCGCGTATACACTCTGTTTGTGAACGATCCAAGAACCACTTTCTCCCATTTTAGTCTCGTCTCGTTGACGTAAACTCATAAACGTCTCGTCAGGTTTTAGTCCCCAAAGAGCTATTTTTAGCTCGTCATTGTTACGTTATCGTCATTTAAAAAAAGGGGCGTCAACGAAATCATATCGTTATCGTCTTCGTTGACGAAAACAACACTGATCCCCATGTCACCTGGCCAAGCAACACACAAAAATCTGCAAAGGAGACGCAAAAAAGTGGAATGTTTGAAGAATGTCAGAAGCAGACAACGAGCGCATGGTTTATGTTCAGTGCGGAGCCTCAAAATGCTACGACTTTGAAACGCTAACATCTTAATATGTACATAAAGAAATACGAGTAAACAGCACATTTATAAATATAAAAGACGATCAAACTTACAATTCATTGCTAAGAATCCAGCTAATCCACGACTGCAGCCTAAAAAAATCCACATGGTCCAAACAACGATCGATAGTTTTCCTCTTCGAAGGTAAACTTTTGTCCTCGTGCGTGTGTCCTGATCCTCTGACGGCTCCTCGCGTTTTTCTGATCGACCTTTATTAAAATCGCGATTAGATTAAAATTCAATTAATTGCCCAGCCCTAATGTGATGTGTTGAAATTATTTAATATAATATTGTTATTGCAATATCACAGGCAGTTATTGATTGCAGCAAATATTTCTCGTATTCTAATTGCATCGTGGACAATCATTGAATTGATCACAGTTCTGTACCATACTCTGAGAAGTTAATGTTTAAATAGAAAGAGACTAAAGACTTCTGAAACCTTCCTGATGCTACTGTTTTCTGTGTGTTTTGGCGACGACTCAGAAGGAGCCCGGCTATAGAGCGATGGCTTGGTGCTACGCCCAGTCTGTCGCAGAAAAACACGCCCCAGCCTGGTGCAAGGAGCGAGAGGACTGGGCCTTATTCCTCCTGTCTCCGGACAACCGGTAGGCCCACAGTATTGCAACTTGTGAGATATGTTATTAAGGACATTTAGAACAAGAAAATACTTTTTTCCTTTTATTTAGTTGGTCTTAGTGCCATCGAGTCATCCTAAAAAATATCATTTAGTGTAATATCTTCCTGTCTCAATATATCTAACTCCAAATGTTGCTATCTCCTTTTAAGGTCTTAACCCCAAGAACATTTTGTCCCGTTTGGACTGTACCCAAATCTAAAAGCTTCTTGAAAAAAGCATCAATAGAGTGACAAAACAGGTGACAAAAAAGCGATGAACAAGCACCAAAAACATGACCACCAAAAATAGAACGAAAAAGTGACAACAACGCAGCAACAACATGAGGAAAACTCTTGGATCCGTTTTGTAGGTATTCGCTTTCAAATGAGGCATTACACTGGTCTCTATAGGCTGTAAGCTCCAGTCCAGAAGCTTTTAGATGTCGGGTAAAGCCGAACTGGAGAAAATGTGCTCAGTTAAAGCGGGGGTTAAAAGCTAAAATCAAACATTTTGGAATTGAGATTTCAGTCATGTGATTTTATGCATTACTACAATATGTAACAATATCTTTACTCAGGATATAAATGAAAGACAACTGATTGACAGTGGCATTTTAATGTACTTGTAATCATTGCTGAAGAAGATAACAGTTAAAATATGGCCCTGTTTATGTGAAGAAACCAGTGAGTCGGTGTTTAAGCTGCTCAAGACGTTAGCATGCTACCGGTTAGCATTTAGCTTCAACAGCTTAGCTCTGGCCTGTGTATAAAGTGTGTGGTTTTACAGCCTTAAAACATATATAATAATTGTAAAAAATAAAGCTGTCTACTTCGCGGATTTCGCCTATTGCGGGTTATTTTTAGAAAATAACCGCCACGATATACGAGGGAACACTGTACTATATAATTCTACTTCAAAATGTTCAAAATGGCCACCAGAACTATGCGTGATGTCATTGGAAACGCATGTATAACCGGTGCCTTCTGTGTGTCCAGCGTCCGTAAGCTTCTCCAGAAGATCACGTCCCACAGGAGCTTTGACATTGTCATCCTCGTCTTCATCTTGGCGAGCTGTCTCGCCATGGCTGTGGAAAACCCCAGCATCGCCAGGGACAGCAATGTAAGATGACATAGCCGTCCGTTGGGGAAATTTGCAGATAAGTAAAAGCTGCTTCGTAACTAACTGCAGACCGTCTTCTAGGAGCGGTACATCTTGGACATCTTGGACTACTCGTTTTCGGCGATCTTCATGGTGGAGATGGCGCTCAAGGTGAGAAATACACATGCGTTCGGACCCCTCCGCTCATTCCCCTGTTCTTACGCTGACGATTCACTCAGAATAAATGGAAAGGATTCTTTTGTCATTCTTGGAAAAAGGTCAAAACTGCACTCATGTTTTGCGTTGTCATTGAGTGAATTGTGCCACCATTAAGGCCTTAAATGTTATTAAATTGGATTCAAACTGGCATTACATTTAGATTAAATAATAATATCGTTCAACTACATATCGTATAGTTTTGTCAAAAAATACAAAATACTGATCCAAATCCCATTCTGCTGCAGTTCTGAATGAGATTAGACACCATTTTATTCTCAAAAGTCATTGTATCCAATTTCATTTTGAATATCGGAATTACCCCCAAATATTCTGTTTGATTGCACTTACAAACCTTAACAGATGAAATATGCACAGATTTTTGCATTCGCAGCATTGAAAATGTTGTATTTGGGCTTTAAAGCCACACTGCACAACATTTCACCCAATAAATAGAAACAATTAAGAACATTTATTTATATATTTTTATTACCTTAAAGCAGTACAAAGTAACTTGTTTACCTTAATAAATCCTTACCGTAGTCCCTCTGGGGGTAATACAAGTGTTAATCTCCATTGTGTAGTTGGATGTACAATATCCCTCTCTCCCTTTGCTTTAAAAAAAAAAAAGTCCAAACAAACGTCCTACTTAAGGAAAACATGAAAGACTCGATCAGCTTAGCAGCGCCCCTCCTCGCAGCTGGGTGGACATATAGGGCGGATAACACAACACCTGTGGAGCCGGTGTTCTCCTGTCCAGCCCTGGCTTTATGACGCTTTGTGAAAAAACTCAGTGAATTAAGCGTTCTTATGAGATGGCGCGCTCAAGTTTGCATCCACATTTATTCAGATTCAGCCACACCCGTTAACTCCTGCCGTTACAAAGAAACATCTCAACGCTCGTATCTTCACATTTCCCACAAACGCAGATAAAATTGAGTCAAGGGGTAAACGAAGCAAACATTTATCCGTCAAATGAATAATTCAGATATTATTTAGACTCCAGACAGCGATTGACCGGTTGAACACTCGTGCTAGCCCGGTGCAGTTTCCCAGAACTCACCCTACTTCCGTTTCATCACTCGCTTTACAAACACATCCAAAACTGAAGTTCCTTACCTTAAAGTTACTGGTCAGGCCCTTTGTACCGATGAGGACAGGGAAACACGCTGTCCACCTGCCGAGGACCGCAAAAAGTCCTGCTCCTCCATGTGTGATAATCCGTGTAAAACTCCAAAGACATGATGCACGAGCGCTTCGGTTTGGTAAAGTCTGTCAGTCCGTCCAACGATAAGCCTCCAGTATTCACACTAGGGATGGCCGTCTTGAACCACGGGATTCGACACTGTGTCGAAGTCTCATGGCGCATGCGTGTCGAAACACTGCTTCAAAACAAGGTTCAAACCGCGCATGTCACGTGACTGGATCTGAGAAACGTTTCATGAAACGCCGCTGTTTGGCAAGTGTTTCACTAGGGGGCACCCGTGCCGAACACACAGGAGTTTCAATGAACCACAGAAAAGCGCACCTGTCTCAACCTATCTCCCATAAAGTTTTAAAGCACATCTGTCCCTTGTGGGTTTTGTGAGAGACGAGAGAGATTCCCACATTTGTTCATTCTCTCAAAAAAATACTTGTGTATGCCAGCGACAAGTGTACCTTGTGTGAGAGTGTTTTCTAAAGCAGGAGAAGTTCTTAGTAAGAAAAGAAATAGACTAAGTCCTTCCACAGCATAGAACATTATATTTCTGAAAAAAAATCTTGAAAGCAGCCCATGTAAAAAGAGCGTTAAAAAATGACGAAGTCATACTTGAACCGGGGACCTCGTGCACCAGAGACTAGCGCTCTATCACTGAGCTATAGACCCACAGAACAGTGGGCCGGTCTTCTCTAAATTGTCGGGCCGAAATGGTCCCAGCACGCCACTGACCGACCATGCTCGCATGTGAGAAGAGAATCAAAGGACACTCGTAAATTACGGGTTATATCTATTGAATCATATTGTTGACAAGGTAACTTTGCCCAAAGATGTGGGTGTCTTTTTTTTTCTTTTCTTTTTTTTTTTAATGTTTGTTTACGTTGATTTAAAGCTTACACTGAATGAAGGATAACTGAAATAGTCAAAGGGCACAGGGCAACAACATTAACTCACACATAAGCCTACTGAAAAACAAAAACGACATCGACAACAAAGAAAGCAAAAGATACAATAACAAAACAAAAACAGCCAAAGATGTGCTTGAACCCCGTAGCACCCACTGATGTAGTGTTTCATCTCTCGGCTGAACCTTTGTGAATCTTGTAGTACTGAAACATTGCCTCTTGATGTCACTGTGGAGTCGGTTCGAACTGTGTTTCGAAGCTTCGGCACAATCGCTTCAAATGCTTTGGTGTTTCATGAAGCTTCATGTTGCCCATCCCTAATTCACACTTTAGCCGTTTTTCAGCGGTTTACAGAGCCATGTTTACATTTCAGCCGCTCTGAGGCGATGGTAGCAGAGCTGCATAAACACAGCTACGCAAAGCGGAGCGTATGCGCCGCGGAGCGACGCTATAGGGCTCTCTACTATCCGGGTACTTTCAGTGCGCCGCAGATGTGGAGGTGAAAACAATGGCGGTATTAAACAGCGTTTTTGCCTGTGAGTGACCGTTTGTGTTCGATAAATTTAGTTTTTCTCAGTAAATCCTGCCTAAACGCTGTTGTGCGGTTGGATATTCCATTTTGTCGGAACTACAGCTTCAATCTTGTAAACTGAGTAAGTTTTATGATTAGAATCGACGTCTGCAGATCTAAACACATTGTGTGGATTATGTTTTAAAGTTTAACGTAACTGTGCCGGACACGTCAGGCTCTAAATTCTCCCATTTACTTTGCTTTAAACATAAAATAAATTGTTAATCAAATGTTTAATGTCATGACATGTGTTAGCTAAGTCATGCTTTAGCTAAATCTAAAGCCGAATAAACTAGACAGAACGTCACCTAAAAGCTTCTAAAACATTTTCTCGTCAGCATTACGTTTAACTTAGATCATGATTATTTCCTGTAAAGCGAAACATAAATGCGTGAAATTCAACACAGTTACGATGGATTAGCGACGCGTACTAGGCGACCTCTTGGCAGTTTGTACAAACATTAATCGAGACCAATTAAGTCAAATTTCTGTTTATATCAGACTTTTGCCTCAATAGGCAGGTTATCATGGTAATCAAATCACATTTCATCACAATCCAACAATTATTCACCTTAATAAATCCTCTTAAACAACCACCAAATATCAGCGATCTCCCATTGTTTTCAATGAAGCGAGAGCGTTGTATTCACCTCCGCTTGACTTGTGACGTAACACCGTAGAGCCCTATTGGTGCGGATAATGCCAAAAAATATTGTTTCTTATGGAAAATAAGGCGCGGGTCATATTTAATTGTTTGCCCTCGGGGAGCCTATTGAAAAGGTCCAGTCTAAACTAGTAAATGTAAAGTCAATGAAAATTCACGTTGTGAAAGTGGAGGGGACCAAACAACCACTTTTCAAAAGTGGGGGGACACGTCCCCTCACAATGAATGGTTCCGACGCCCATGGATGGACCTCATACTGTATGCGATTTCAGTGTCAGGTTGTTGGACTGAAAAGACTCAGCGGTCCTCTCTCGCCCGCAGGTGCTGTCTGTCGGCTTCATTATCGGGAAAGCCGCGTACCTCCGCAATCCGTGGAACGCGCTGGACGGTGCGCTCGTGGTGGTCAGCGGCATCAACATCACCGTGGCCCTGGCCAGATCTGGCAAAAGCGGATTCCTGGGGCTGCTCAAAGTGCTGCGGCTGCTCCGTACTCTCCGTCCGCTCCGGTACGTCTCCTTAGATACTCTTCTCACGAGAGGTTCTCTACCCCCTCGGTTTGTTTGACAGTGTTGCATTTGCTGTAAGGATGGGTGATACCGCTGTGCTATCATCAGTTTCAAAATCTTGGCGTTCTATTCCGCTCATCTAATATCACACTTTCCTATACTTGACCGTCTTTATACTGAGTCATTGTATATGTTTAATGATGTAGTCGTCATTCGCTGTTTGTCTTTGTCTTCACACTGCTGTTTTGTGTGACAGAGTACTGAAGCGGACCCAACGACTGAAGCTGGCCGTGGAGGCGGTGATCGCGTCCTTGAAACCGCTGTTGAACGTGTTCTTGCTTAGCTGTGTGTTTTTCATCTTTTACGGCCTCCTGGGTGTGCAGGTGAGATCACACCCAGCCAGAGAACACGTTAAAATGCATATGACAGGTTTTAATGCTTTTGAAAATATGACTTATTTAGAAGGATAACATCAGTTGCAAATTCATCAGTTGCACAATTACCATTTTATTTCAGTGAAGCAGCAATTTTAATGAAGAAATGTTGGGCAGAAAAGTTATTTTTATTTGAATTTTAAGCTGCTGACAGGAAGTGACATATACCAAAACAAAATATTACACACATTTCTAAGAGTGTTTATGTCAACTTCGTATAAAGAGCATGATATCAAATATTGATGAGAAAATGGTTTCACTTACGGGAGACTGGCATTCGCTTTCGTTTCATATGGAACTTCATCCAATCAACTTCAGTTTGCAAATAAAACTTTTTTTTTGCATTCAGTCTTTCGTTGTATAACTGGTCAACTGTGTGAGAAGTTTTGGGGTCCGATCTCAAGGGTTTATTGCGAAACCTTGCGTTTTTGTCCAAAATTGATAATCCGTCTCGTTAATTAGCATGAGCTGTATCTCCAGCATGGCGGCACATCCGGGTCTGAACCAGATTTGTGACGTACGTGAAAACACCCTATAAGGAAATGAAACTATAAACATCACAAAAATGTTCAAACTAAAGAAAGCTGGGTACGATCTTTATCAAAATCTGAAATATACTTGTGTTAACTATGTTTTAGCAAAAATTGTGTCTAATGTGTCAGATGCATTTTAAAGGACTATACAGAGTTTAAAAATGTTAAAAAGAAGTATTTTCCTCCCCCTACATGTTTCAGCCATGTCCTAATGTTTAGAATGAGCCCAGACCTGTTCACCACAACGGCCTCTAAAATGCTCCACTGTCACTAAAAAAGTTGTTTAGCTTAATATAGAGACTGCAGTTATGTGTAAGACCTGAGGTGGCAGTAGTGAGTATATAAATGACCAACTTGCATCTAGTCCCTTTAAGGCGCACCAGAGTGACAGTGCTCTCAAAGTGTGCACAGGCCTTTACTGTGGGCACAAAGCTCGTATAATTCTGCAACTATTTCATTTCATAATTTATGTGAGCTTTCTGTGGTGCAATGTCATTTCATTAATCGTGTCCACATTGAAAAGCACCGAACTGGATTCCAACTGGCATTGAATACATTTCTTGAGAAATAATGACATTGTTTGACTATTTTTACAGTGTATGATTGTTGAAAATACAACAAAATGATAATTGGCTGAAATTGTACATAATATGTAGCTGTTTTTTAGCTCTTTTAAAGGAACAAGCCACCGTTTTTGCATACTGAGATATGTCCTTACCTGAGCTTAGACGAATTGATACCTACTGTACCTGTCTAGTCTTTGTGCGTGCGTTCAGTCATGGAAAAAAGACCAAAGATGTTGTTAGCATTTGGCCTCTCCCAGCATACTCCTATGGCTCCAAACGGGGGTGAAGTTCAGAGCTACCACGCTCTTCCACGGGCACAAAGACCAGACAGGTATGTATCAACTTGTCTAAGCTCAGGAAAGAACATATCTCAGTATGGAAAAACGGTGGCCTGTTCCTTTAAGCATTACTACTCATTCATTTGTTTGTAGGAAGGTTTGAAATATGTGCATTTGTGGCAAAACTATGGTAAACGTCATAGGCGCCGATCCCGTGGGTGCTGCGGGGCTGGAGTGTAATAGTTTGAGTGTTACAATGGCATTAAAAACGTTACATTTGATTGGCTGCAACCTGTATAACTCCTCTCATAACTGGGCTTCTGAGAACTCGTTTCCATGGAAATGTTGCTGTGTTGAAATTTGATTTCTAGGTTCCAAGGGTTCTTTTGTGCATTATACAAACATTAGAAGCACATTTGGTGTTGCAGGCATGTTGTTTATCAGATGCCGTTTGTGTTCATGAAATCAAAAACAACCTGTTGTCTTTCAGCTGTTCAAGGGAAAGTTCTACAACTGCAAGGACATCTTTATGAATGACTACAGGAAAGTCACTACCAAGGCCGAGTGCCTGGCGCTGAACTACAGCTGGATGCGCCGCCAGTTCAACTTTGATGACCTGGGTCAGGTATGGTTGATTCGGATTCACTTTTTGTTCGAAGTGTCAAGCTGTCATTTGTCCTGGGTTGTTAAGCGTTGAAAGCATTTTTTGGGCCTGAATTGGTCTAGCATGTTCTTAAAGGGGGGTATTATGTAAAATCGACTTTTTCAAGCTTTATATCATGTTATTATGTCATTCCCTCATTAAACACATGCCTGGAGTGTTGCCTTGGCTCATTCACATATTTTTGAGTAATCAGTAAAAACTTGGACGGCAGCCATTTTAGGTGTAGCTATGCCTCAGTCCTCCTAGGAACGCCCCCACCTCCTGGAGACGCCTCTGGACCTTTTGTCACCAGCCAAGCCACCAACCACTGCTCCTCAGCTCAGCAGAGCCCCCTCCCCGCACAGTGTTGTTGTTTAAATGCCACAGCAGTGTGCTGAAGGGGGCGTGTCGGAAAGCTTCTTAAAGAGACAGAGGCCTATTTCAAGACGTTCAGTACAGCCATTTTGAGAGAGCAATTTTATTCAAGGCAGTTATTTTAATTTACTGCATACACAGACCAACAGAAGGTTACGTCATCATTGTAGTATGGTATAGACTGGTGCTATGTGATTGAAAAAAATCTTTAAAAGCTACTCTCAGCTTCTTTAATGACCTTTTAGTTTAGCAGTGTTGGATGGCGAAACCTTTAAATGTAAATAGTTGAATTTACTCTGTGTTACTGCGCTATACTTAATTAGGAAAGTAACGCATTCAAGGCTCAGTGTTTTTGTCACATATTTAAAGTGGGCTTTTTTGTAGTATATTTGTTGCTTTTCATCTTTTTTTGTCGTGGTTTTGTAACATGTTTGTAATATTATTGTTGCTTTTCTGTTAATGTTTTTGTCGCCTTTTTTGTGACTTATTTGTTGTGTGTGCACATCCTCGTTATTGTTGCTATATTGACGCTGTTTTCAAGAAGCTTTTAGATCCGGGTACTAAATATCGCATTGCTTTGTTGAAAACGCGCTGCTGTAATATGCCCCCTCCTGTGTTTGTCTGTGTCCAGGCACTCATGGCCCTGTTCATCATGTACTCCCAGGACGGCTGGACCAACATCATGTACGACGGCCTCGACGCGGTGGCGGTCGACGTGCAGGTAACGCGGGCGGCATGCAGGTGTAATGCTCCCGCTGGATGTGTGCGAACCTTAACCGCGTTCTTTTCGTCCCGTCATGTCTCGGCAGCCGGTCGTCAACCACAACCAGGCCATGCTGCTCTATTTCCTGTCCTTCATGGTGATTAGTTTCTTCCTGCTGGACATGTTCATCAGCACGATGGTGGAGACGTATCACCAAGTGCAGAAGCAACAGCGGCAGACGGAAGAAGACCCACCGGATCGTCCGAACGAGGGTGAGTCTCTCTCCGGTTCACACTCACGCCATGGTCTGTGGAAAACTGCAGTCCGTCGCACTGAATCAAAATGGCAGAATATCCTTAAAGCAGTATTAAGTAACTCTTGCCCCTAGAGGCCATAAGCGCAACTGCAAGTATCGTAGCAAGTTGCGATTTTTTAACCTATTAATTGTTCCTCAGTACTGCTTTAAAGGCCCATGATTTCTTTGATAGCAAAAATGAAAGAGGAAGCCACAAATTTAAATGTTCGTTGTGGTCTTTCCTAACATATGTGCCCAATTGCGAGAACAGGGGACACAACTTGGTTTTGGGGCATTTTGAGTTGGACATAGATTAAAGCAGTACTAAGTAACTTAATAATAATAAATCCTTTCCGTAGTCCTTCTGGGGTAATACAAGTGTTAATGGGATGATTGTGGGGTCTTTCATCTCCCCTTGGTGTCTCTGGCCAGAAAACTACATTTGCAACTTGACTGCCACCGGACCAGAGCAACCAATACACACTAATGGAACCACGAAGAAGAAGCTAACAGGCTAACGGGCAAAGCTAACTGCGGGCTAGCACCACTTAAACAGTATTTACAGCCAAGTTTGAGTGAAAAAAAATACTTTGTATTGTGTAATTGGATGTACAATATCCCTCTCTCCCTTCACCTTTTCTGTCAGCGTAGTATTTACTCTCACGGACAATTAATACTTGCAACTTGCTACGACACCTGCAATGGCGCTTATGGCCTCTAGGTGCAAGAGTTACTTAGTACTGCTTTAAGAAAGTGTACTCTCCAAAGTTTCCAGCAATGTGTAACACATGGAAATCTGATAATATTTGGAGAAGATGTGGCAATTTGAATGTAGGAACTGAAATTATTTGTATAGCATTGAGTATATTGAGTATATTGAAACAATACACTAAAGAGGACAAAGCGAATTTCGTTCCATTACCTAAAAAAAAAATCAGGTATAGTCAGGGGTTAAAGTGGGCCGGAACCTTGGGTAGTGGGAAGAAAAAGAAAGAAAAAAAATTGCATCTGACAGACAATCACCAACACCAAATAAACAAAGAAGAAGAAGAGCGTATGGGGATTATTGTTAATTTGCTGAAGCTGTGCTGAACAGAAGTCACTCTTCAGAGAGAATCTGGAGGAATAATCAAGTAACATCAACAGCTGGTCAGTCCGCTCCTCATGAGCGTGGGTTTAATGTGCCTCAATCTAACAACATTTATCATGAAATCATCAACTTGGCGTGTATAAACTAATCTTGACAATAAAAATGAAGTCTACTCTTCCCAAGCTTTAGCCCAGTTTCTATTTCACATCAATCAGCCTAATATTTTCGGTTTTAGAGATAATTTAGGATGCACAATGAAGAGAAAAGGCGACGGAGTTACGGCGCTTGGTTACGGCGCAATGTCGGCATTTTTCACAAAATCTCTGAATCCTCTGATCTGATCCTCTGAATCTGCCCGCGGTTTAAAAGCAACAAAAGAGTCAAGAATCCTGGCCAAAGTTTAGTCTTTAGACTCGTCTGGAGCCTGTGTCTCTTCCTCACAAAATATGGATGGATTTTGCTCTGTTTAATCAACCCAAAATATGAGCAATAGTTTAATCATCTAGCCTGGTGATTCTGACCGTTAGCCTGGCTCGACATGTGGAGAGGGGTCTCAGTGCACTGCTTAGCTCAAAGTGTTTCAGTGGAGTTTTTGTTGTTGTCCCATTTCAGCACCTGTGGAAGAAAACTTCCATCTGCAGTACTCTCCGTGGCGGTATAAGATCTACCAACTCAGCACCCACCCGGTCACAGACCACTTCATGAATGTCGTCATCTTCCTCAGCGTCATCGTGATGACGGTCGAACATTACAACATGCCAGAGGTAAGACTGGATCGGGAAGAGGTGGGGAACATCTTCCCGATCCAATAGATACAGACGGCATCTTGTCATAGAAGGGGTGTGGCTTCGGGATATGGATAATTTTTCACATCAGATTGTTCAGTAGAACCAAAAAAACGCAGTCATAGCTAGCGCTAGGTCAAGGTCAAGGTCAAATTTATTTATAAAGCACATTTACAAACAGCAGACACTGCCCCAAAGTGCTGTACAGGTTCATAAAAATAAAAACAATCAACATTTAATACAAAATAGAAGAGTAAAATAAGCATAAGAAAAGTATTCAGCTCAGCTTGTGCCGAAGGCCAGCGCAAAAAAGTGAGTCTTCAGGGAGCACTTAAAACTCTCCAAAGATGTGGTAGTTCTAATATCCAAAGGGAGAGAATTCCACAACTTAGGGCCAGCTACAGCGAAGGCTCTGTCCCCTCCGCTCTTACGCTTAGACCTGGGAATGTCTAAAAGACATATTTCAGCAGACCTCAGAGCTCTGACAGGACTGTGCAAGGATATCAAATCTGACAAATAAGGTGGGGCTAATCCATTTAGACATTTAAAAACAAACAAGAGGATTTTAAAATCTATTCTATAAACAACAGGTAGCCAGTGCAGAGATGCAAGCACAGGAGTGATGTGGTCATATCGTGATGTTCCTGAGAGCAGTCGTGCAGCTGCATTTTGTACCATCTGGAGCCGCTGAATCGAGGATTGGTTCAGACCAAAATAAAGTGAATTACAGTAGTCCAAGCGACTGGTTATAAGGGCATGAACTACTGTTTCAAATTGGTTAGAGGGCAAGTAGCGCTTCACCTTCCCAAGAAGCCTAAGATAAAAAAAGCCAGCTCTAACCACTGCGCTTAGCTGCTTTTCCAGCTTAAATGAGCTATCAATAAAAACACTAAGAGCTTTGCCACAGGACTGAGACTGAGACTCAAGTGGCCCAAGGGCACTTTTGCAGAGACTGAGGTCACCAAAAACAACAATCTCTGTTTTGTTCTCATTCAAATTTAGAAAATTAAAGGACATCCAGTCCTTCACTTCTTGGAGACATTGATGCAAAAAGTTTGGTGAGTTGACATTGAGAGGAAGATACATTTGCACGTCATCTCCAAAGCAATGAAATTGGATGCCATATTTTTAAAATATGGAACCCAACGGCAGCAAATACAACGCAAAAAGAATTGGTCCTAGAATTGAGCCTTGTGGCACACCGCAGGTTAGGGGGCCCTTTTTGAACTAAAAGAATCAACATTCACAATGAATGACCGATCTGTCAAATATGATTTAAACCAATTGAGCACTGTACCTCGTAATCCCACACAAGACTCAAGACGAGAAATTAAAATCTTGTGGTCGACAGTGTCGAAGGCTGCAGTTAGCATGTAGCACGATGCTAACATTGTGCTAGACGATGCTAACATTGTCCGTTATTTATGTATTTATGGACTGTTGGACCACTCTGCTCCGCTCTATGTCTTTGTATATTTATTTAATAGAAAACTATAACTCTGCATTTGTTAAGTCGTTTTGAATAATTAGAGAAAGTTTAGATTTTTCTCCAAATTGTTTTCCCCCTTAACTGTTTTCAAACATGATCATATAGAGATGCCGTCTGTATCTGTGAGAAAATATCCTTAATGGTCCGATTTAGACTTGACTTTATTTATGTGTGGTAAATAAGTTTATATTCCACCAGCAAATGGTCTTAAAGAGTGGAAAATCGTATTTCCCAAAAGATTCTGTTTTCCCCCCTCGGCAAGGCCACGCCCCTTTCTAAGACATGATGCCGTCTTATTTTTCTGGTGCATTTTCATCCTCATTTACGTCTTGTTTTTGTCGCTGTATTGACGCTGTTTTTTGAGTTTGGGTGAAGCCAAACTGGAGAAAATGTCCTCAGTTCGGATGGGGGTTAAGAGGTTAAGATCTAGGTTTTGATGCTGTTTGTCCAGGGACAGACAGCATTATATGTTTGCCCCATTTTTCTTATTTTTGCCTAAATTTTTGTTTCATTTTCCCAATTTGTTTCCCTAATTTTGCTGTTTTTTAATTACTAATATTTTCCCTATTTTCCCTCCTTTTTCCCCCCACATTTTTCCCAGTTTCCCCATATTTTGAGTAAATATTTTCTACTCACCTCTACCAATGGGTCTGCAGTTTTAGTTTTAGCCCACATTTTAGTTTTCACTCTTTCATACTTGTTAAACTCATTTTGATTTGTGTGTTTGTCCCCCAGTGGTTGGAGGAGCTCATCGAATCTCCTTTTACGTGTTCACCGCCATCTTGGTTGTAGAGATCCTCATGAAGCTGGTGGCCTTTGGACTGAGGCGATTCTTCGCAAGCAGGTGAGCGTTCCGTCACGTTGGAAGAATAGGTTACGTTCACAAGACCAGAAGCTCCTCGCGTAACGTTTTACCTCAGCAATAGATTGATTTGTATGCGGTTTGAAAATAAACATGGGCTCGCTTCTCAACAGACCTGACTCGACACAAAGGTTCGGATAACAAAGGTTCTTATTCCATAATAATAATACGTAGATTTTCAAATGCATGATAAGTTCACGTAAAAGCATGTGGACACTTTATTGTAAGGATGTGGCGAGGCGCGGCAGGTGAAAATATCGACTTTTCGCTCAGTGGTCAATATGGAGATTTTTTGTTTTCTCCCTTAACCTCTTAGTTGTTTCGTCAGAGTGTTTTAAAAAGACGAGAAGACAGAAGTAACTCAGAGAGGCCAGGTTCCCACACGCATTCATTCACAAATATTGGCATGTTTCATATCCAACATAATTCTCTGTGATTTTTACAGTTTATCATGTCAACAGAGTCTCAGTCCGAGTCAGTGTTTACGCTGCTCAAGACGTTAGCATGCTACTGTTAGCAACTGTCAATGGCTTCAACACGATAAACACATGTGTGGCTCACATTCATGAACACTGAGGAAATACTACAGTAACAGCTCAGCTCTGACCTCTGTCACATGTTGTATCCAAGGCTAGACGTTTGTGGTTCATGGCTTTCTCTTGGAGAGGTCAGAGCTGAGCTGTTGGAGCTAAATCAGAATCAGATTCAGTTTATTTGCCATTTGCAGTATAAAACCACATTGGAAAAAAGGTGCAAGTAGCTCAAAGTGCACTGTCAAACATTCATTCATAAAACATAAAAAGACAGTCTTAAAAAACAAAACAAGCCACATAGTTAAATACAGTGCCTTGCGAAAGTACTAATACACCTTGAACTTTTGCACATTTTGTCATGTTTACAACCCTAGACGTAAAGATTTTATTTTGAATTTTTTACTGAAAGTTCACACACAAGTAACAGACAACTGTGAAGTGAAAGCAAAATGATACATGATTCTGTTATTTTACAAAAAATAGAAAAGTGAAAAGTGGGGCGTGCATAAGTATACATACAGTATTTTCGGAGTGCATTAAATTGCCTTTATAACATTCCTAATGACTGCAGAATGTTCACACCTTGCCCTAACCATTAAATAGAAGCCACCTGTGCAGTATAATTCCAGCTGTTCTGTGAGGGCCTTTGAGCTATGGTCGGAGTGTATTGGTCACACATCACAGCTTGTGGAAATGCTAACCAGTAGCATGCTAAGCGGTTCACTGGTTTCTTTACATAAACGCGCGTTTTCTGGGGCCGTGTTTTTACTGTTATCTTCTTGAGCAAAGATTACAAGTACATAAAAATGCCACTGTTCATCAGTTGTCTTTCATTTATATCCTGAGTAGATATACTGTTACAAGTTGTACTGCATAATTCTCCTATGGTATTCAAAATGGCCATCATGACAACAAAAGTCACATGATTGAAAGTCATGTATACAGTAATTTGAAAATCTTAAACACTGAAATATGGACTCTTTTTTTGTGGCATTAAATATATAGTCTTCAAGCGTCATCTTTCAAAATGATGTCGACATCACATCCGACAGGACCTTGTGAATGCATTCTATTTCCTGTATGTGTGCCTGTGTGTCTAACCCCTCTGCATGCCGTTTTAGATGGAACAATCTGGATCTAGTGGTGGTCTTGGTCTCCTTGATCAGCATCATTTTCAGTGAGCTGAAGGTCACATACGAAATCCCCATCAACCCCAGCATTCTCCGGGTGCTCCGGGCGCTCCGGCTCGCTCACGGTACATACACACACACACACACACATGCCTTCGCTCAGTATGTGCACTCTGACATGTGGAGAGGCCGTTTACTCATGTGCGTTTGCTGTGGTTTCAGTGCTCAAGACCACGAAGCTTCGAGTCCTGATGATGACAGTGGTCAAGACGCTACTGCAGGTGAAGTTTACACTCGCATCTCCAACATCAGGCTCTTAGATCAGTGGGGGGTCGCAGGACTAGGGCTGGGTACCATAAGTCGGGGGAAAAAAAGTTTAGGTAGTACCTCTATCGGAAAAAAAATTCTAATATCTTAACCTCTTTACCCCCTCAGCTTTACCCACATCTAAAAAAGTCAAATAAACGGATACAATTCCTCGCGTTGATGCCACATTGTCATCGCCATTTTAATTTTTTAACTTTTTCAACACTTTCTTTCTTGTCACTTTTTTGTCACTTTTCTCATGGCCTTTTTGTCTCGTTTTTTTTGTCGCTTTTTTCAAGATGTTTTTGGATTTGGGTGGAGCCAAAAAGGAGAAAATGTCCTCGGTTCAGGTGGGGGTTAAGAAGTTAAGATCTAAGTTTTAATGCGGTTTGTCCAGGGTCAGACAGCATTTTCCCCAATTTTGTCTTATTTTTGCATCAATTTTTGTCTCGTTTTCACAATTTTCCCCCTCATTTTTATTATTTTTATTACTAATATTTTCCATATTTCCCCCAATTTTTTTCAAATTCCCCCCCCCAAGTTTTCCCCAATGTTCCTATATTGTTTTCCCCCAGAATTTTTCCTTAATTTTGCCACAACTTCTCCCAATTTTCCCCAAAATTTCACACATTTCTTGACAGATCTTCCAAACATTTGTTATTGTTCTGATTTCTGGTTCTAGATGACAAATACTTTTTTCGAAATCCAAGTATCGACACTGAAGTGGGGGGATTGCAGGACTAGGGCTGGGTACCGTTAAAGGATACCATTATGGTGTCGGAAAAAAGGTTTAGGTACTACCGGTATCGGAAAAATTAAAGTATCGAAAGCAGGTACCGAAAAAATATCTTGAATCTTAACATCCAAGTTATGATGCTGTTGGACCAGGGTCAGCATTAAAGGAAGAGACTTTGTTGTTTCAGCTCAAATAAATTAGTTCTCGCTCAATTTGTGCCTCAATTTTTTTTTTTTTCACAGTTTTTCCCCCTAATTTTTTAAATGACTAATATTTTCCCTCTTTCTCTTCCTTTTCATTCAATTTTTCATCATTTTTAAATGCAAAGTTGATTAAATCAGAGAAGAAATGCACACTGACTAAATCTTGACTAAATCATCTTGAAATTTTAATTCAATATAGCTACAGACGGCATAGAAGGGGGCGTGGCTTCGCCGAGGGGGAAAATAGAATCTTTTGGGGAACACAATGTTTCACTCTTTTTAGCCATTTTCTGATGGAATATGAACTTATTTATCACACATAAATAAAGTCAAGTCTAAATTGGGTACATAAGGATGTTTATTCACAGCAGATTGTTCAGTAGAAGCAAAAAAAACGCAGTCGTAGCTAGCACTAGCTAGAGTTAGCATGTAGCACGATGCTAATATGAAGCATCATTTTAGCAATGTCCGTTATTTATACAATTATGGGCTGTTAAACCACTTTCCTCCTCCTCATGTCTATGTATCTTTATAGGGTAGAAAACTAACAAATGCAGAATTTGATATAAAGTCGTTTTTGAATAATTAGAGAAAGTTTAGCTTTTTCCCCCTTAAATCTTTTCAAACATGACCATATATAGGCAATTACCAGAGATCCCCTGTATAGGTTGCGTTCAACCTATTGCTGGGTTTCAGGTGACATCACAACATTCTAAAGGCCTATAATATATATAGAGGTAACATTATTTTGCTTTTGAGGACATTTTTGGTCTTATCCAGAGAGATCATGGACCCAGTGACTGATATTAATGATCATTTTTGTAATTCATACATTTTCTTTGTTGATACGACTTGTGAAAGTGTAATGCAGTTAATAGGAAAAACTGTCTCCTGGGACCCCCCACTGGGTCCTGGGACCCCCACTGGGTCCTGTGACATCATCACATTCTAGAACCTGCAACCCAGCAATTCATCACATTTATTTTTTCTGCACCATAATTTATTTTATTTTGTTTCTTGTAGGTGGGGAATTTGTGCTGGCTGTTTGCGTTCTTCTTCTACATCTACGCTATTTTGAGTGTGGAGATGCTCGGCCACATCGGTGGGTGGATTACTTTCCTCTCTACGAATGCACAAATGTATTGAGTTTAATTCACTGCAGAGTCTTGTGTCAGGATTCCTTCTGAAAGCCTGTTCTCATTTTGCCTAGAATGCACCAGGCTGTACCCGTGCATTGGGATCCATCGTCACTCCAATTTCGAAAACTTCGGCCAGGCCCTGATGTCCCTCTACAAGATCTGCACGGGCGACAACTGGAACGGGATGCTAATTGTAAAAAAACAAAACAAACATCCAACAGTCAATGCTAGCTTGTCTGGATTTGCCTCACAATCGGTGCAGAGACGCATTCTGGAATAACGCCCAGTTTGCCTTTACCCAAGTCTCAGAGCCTCTTGAAAAAAGTGTCAAATTAGCGATGAAAGCGTGCCGGAAAAGCAACAATGACGCGAGAAAGGATCCACACAAAAGAGAGGCACAAAAGTGACAAAAACGTGCTGCAAAAGCAACAAAAAAAGTGTCAAAAAAGCAATGGAAAAATTGACGGTTAAGGCACTATTCATTATTTTAAGACCTACATAAAATGATCCCAGCACTAAAGCATATTTCGCTAGACGTTAGTAAAGTCAAACATAAAAGTTTCAGTTCGTGGGACCGAAGCGGACTCCACAGCAGCTGTTTCGATAAACAATTGAGCTTCAGGTAGCTAGCGTAAACAGCGTAAAAGTGAAATAACTCCTGCCCAGGAGTGCCACACACTATCAGTGTTTATTTCCACCTAAAAGCGCAGGGACAGTCCTGTTGTGTTGTGATTCTGGCGATGCAGCGTGTGCTGATGTTTTGTTGAGCCTGACGGAGATCCTCGCTGCAGCGAGAGAATGACTCGCTCTGAGACGAGCCTTCAGACAGTGTAAGACTGGCTAAAACCCACAGAAAATAGTCCCGGTAGTTTGGCATATTTAGCCAGTTTTGGAAATGAAAAAAACATTTGTTATAAAATGTTATGTTTGTGGGGCCATGGTATAAGCGGATTAAACAACTCGGAGCCGTACATTAGACGGTTATGATGCAGGACACGGAGGAACACTACTCCGCTGCGCGTCCTGCATTATAACCGTATAAAATATATTAATATATATAATATATATATTTGTGAACCATCCTTGACTTGTGCCTAACCTTAACATGTTGACTGAGTGATCCCTTTTCTTGCTGCGTGCAGGACATGCTCCGGGAGTGTCGCCCTGACGACCCCACCTGCATGGGCTACCTCACCTGGGTAGCTCCCCTGGTCATCATCTCCTTCGTCATCATGGTGCAGTTCATGCTGGTGAACCTGGTAGTGGCTTCCATCATGCAGGCCCTGGAGGACAGCTCGGAGGTACGGCCCATGTCCCGGCTAAGGAATTTTAGATAATTGTATTTTTGTCACGTTTTCATTACATTTTTGTAGCATTTTTCCCCCATTTCGTATTTTTTGTGTAATTAACTGTGATTAAAGCCACCAAAATGTGACCAAAACATGTCAAAAATTGGGGGAAATGGTTTAGCGGTACTCAGCCCTACAGTCAGAAGTACAGAATCCATAGTCAGAATCACGTCAACCCCGCGCAGCCCTTATAGGAATCATTTAGGAGCAGAGGCTCTTTGGCTCATATTTTGCATAACACTGACTTTCAAAGATTGGAAACAACTGCACACACATACCCCCCTCCCCTAACCATGCCCCCGTCCTTCCAGTCACTAAGAAAACATTCCAACACATGACCTTGTGTTCTGTGTATTTCCCATGTCTTGATTTCCGGACTTTACGTTGCTCGGGAGTAAAAGACGCTCTAGCCAAAAAATGCCTTATGAAGAAAAAAACAACAGGCTGAATAGGCGTACGGTATGCTAGTGTCACACATTGATGGTTAGCTACATGAAGCATAAACAATGAACTAAATAGGTGTCATGTTAACGTCACATAAACAGTTCAGATAAAGAACATACAAAACTCTCGATCTCACTCCAAATCACTAAATCCATAGAAATCTTCATCCTCGGTGTCACTTCTGAACAATCGCCTTGGCAACGACCTGGGCACGGAGGCATTACTGCACCGTTGACAAGCCTCTTCCGGCAGCACGTTTTTCAAGCTCTCATTTGCAAACTTGTTCCTCTCGCTGTGGTCATCGAGCTTTTAGCCCAAGATTAGCTTTGTTTTGTTTTCTTCATTGCGGTAAGAGTAACCTCCGCTTTCTCGCTCACTACAAACTTTCTTTTTGCTGCTCGATTAGCCTGTAGTGCCCTCTAGCAGCTGGTGAAATTATATATTTGAATTTTTTTTTTAAAGGAAAAAAAAAAAATCACATATAGTCCTCTGGAGTATACATTGCTGGCCTACCAAACGACATGCCTTCATATAGATATTTCAAAGACATATAGTCTGGGAGCAAGCATGATCTCAACAATCTCCCGGTGAGCGTAACTGACAGACGGCATCAACCAATTAGAGGAACGCTAGATACGTTGCAGTAACAAGCGGCAGAAAGCCTTTCCAAAAAGGTCCTTTTTTACGAGAAACGCTTCAAATGCTGTTTCTTGCTCCGGTTTTAGGGATTTCATATTTTCCAAATGATTTAAAACAGACGAAAGAGCAGAAGAAAACAGTGTATTGTCCGCCATCTTTAATGTTTTGGAAGAGTGCGTGGTGGTGACAGGTGACGGCTTCCATTTCTTGGTGCGTGATTGTGGGTCGCAGCCAATCATTTCACGCAGCAGCCGCCCAGACGGTTCTTCTTTTGAACAGAAAGGAGGAGTGTCTGGCAGGCCAGGCAAGAGTATACATGCGTCTCCAATGGCATCACGTAAAGTTCCGGCCTCCATTTTGAATACCGAAGCAGAATTATGCAGTACTACAACATGTAACAATATCTCTACTCAGGATGAAAGTTAAAGACAACTGATTGGCAGTGGCATTTGTATGTACTTGTAATCATTGCACATGAAGATAATGGTCAAAACTCAGCCCCAGAGAGCGCACATTTATGTTAAGAAACCAGCAAATGTGGCACAGACATAGCAGCGCTGTCTGTCGAGCTACAGTAGGATTTACTAAAGATCTGCTTCACTCCTCAGACTAAATTAACACATCAAAGTGGAAACAGAAAACCTTTCTCTGGGATTTTACAGTTTGTCATGTCCACAGAGTCTCAGTCTGAGTCAGTGTTTAAGCTGCTCAAGACGTTAGCATGCTACTGGTTCACATCTATGAACACTGAGGAAATACTACAGTAACAGCTCAGCTCTGATCTCTGTCACATGTTGTATCCAAGGCTAGATGTTTGGAGTGTGGTTCAGGGCTTTCAGAGGCTTATCGTGTTGGAGCTAAATGCTAACTGGTAGCATGGTAACATCTTGAGCAGCTTAAACACTAACTCACTGATTTCTTCACATAAACGTGCGTCTCTGGGGCCATGTTTCAACTTCTTGAGCAATGATAACGAGTACAAAAAATGCCACTGTCAATCAGTACAGATATTGTTACATGTTGTAGGACTGCATAATTCTACTTCGGTATTCAAAATGGCCATCATAACAACAAAAGTCACATGACTGAAAAGCATGTATAAGAGACACCCCCAGCCAAACTATGGAAAAAAGTGCGACATACAGTATATTCCGGAAAATACGGTATGTGCTTTGCCTTAACCTGACTGTAATTTTGCATATTTTCTTTTGTGAGACGCATTGAGATGCCTTGTGTACAAAATGTGAAGTATAAATAAACATGCTATGGCTTGCTTTGCCTTGCAAAGTCCAATCGGAAATAATCTCAGTAAACTAACTGAACTTTTGTTGATTTTCACAGAGAGCTGAACAAGAGGGTTTAGAGGACTTATCTGCCAGGAATCCACCTAGCCCCCAGTCTGACACTCCTGAAACCCCTCCTCCACCAGAATTCCCGCCGGAATACTCACCGTGCAGCACTCCTGGAATCACGCCTCCAGATTTCCCGCCAGACATTGACGATTCTCCAAACTCCATGCCTCACCCTTTCCCACCAGAATTCCCGCCGGAATACTCGCCATGCAGCAGTCCTGGAGTCACGCCCCCTGATTTCCCACCGGACATTGACGAGTCTGCAAACTCCATGTCTGACTCGTTCCCGCCGGATTTCTCACCGTGCAGCACTCCTGGAGTCACGCCCCCTGATTTCCCACCGGACATTGACGAGTGTCCAAACTCCATGTCTGACTCGTTCCCGCCGGATTTCTCACCGTGCAGCACTCCTGGAGTCACGCCCCCTGATTTCCCACCGGACATTGACGAGTGTCCAAACTCCAAGTCTGACTCGTTCCCGCCGGATTTCTCACCGTGCAGCACTCCTGGAGTCACGCCCCCTGATTTCCCACCGGACATTGACGAGTGTCCAAACTCCAAGTCTGACTCGTTCCCGCCGGATTTCTCACCGTGCAGCACTCCTGGAGTCACGCCCCCTGATTTCCCACCGGACATTGACGAGTGTCCAAACTCCAAGTCTGACTCGTTCCCGCCGGATTTCTCACCGTGCAGCACTCCTGGAGTCACGCCCCCTGATTTCCCACCGGACATTGACGAGTGTCCAAACTCCAAGTCTGACTCGTTCCCGCCGGATTTCTCACCGTGCAGCACTCCTGGAGTCACGCCCCCTGATTCCCACCGGACATTGACGAGTGTCCAAACTCCAAGTCTGACTCGTTCCCGCCGGATTTCTCACCGTGCAGCACTCCTGGAGTCACACCCCCTGATTTCCCACCCGACATCACGCCCCCTGATTTCCCGCCCGACATTGACGAGTCTTTATTCATTGATAGATTCTTTATTTAGTACAGACACTGGTAATGATTGAGCAACCTGTGACATTGAATGTTGAGCGGCATAATGATTGAGCCTTTAAATGTTTGCTATTATTTTATAATCATCAATGAAAAACAAACCTCTTGATAGTGATTGTTTATTGAAATCAAGAGCTCTTTTTTATGTGCATATTTCGTGTGTTCTTCTTTCTCTTCTTACTTTACAAAAACAAAACATCAGATACCCCAGCTTTAATATACAGTTTGCACGACCATCTTTGTTTTGGTTTGTTTGGTTTGAGGAACTGATAGATTCTTTATTTAGTACAGACACTGGTAATGATTGAGCAACCTGTGACATTGAATGTTGAGCGGCATAATGATTGAGCCTTTAAATGTTTACTATTATTTTATAATCATCAATGAAAAACAAACCTCTTGATAGTGATTGTTTATTGAAATCAAGAGCTCTTTTTTTATGTGCATATTTCGTGTGTTCTTCTTTCTCTTCTTACTTTACAAAAACAAAACATCAGATACCCCAGCTTTACAGTTTGCACGACCATCTTTGTTTTGGTTTGTTTGGTTTGTCGAACTGATAGATTCTTTATTTAGTACAGACACTGGTAATGATTGAGCAACCTGTGACATTGAATGTTGAGCGGCATAATGATTGAGCCTTTAAATGTTTGCTATTATTTTATAATCATCAATGATAAACAAACCTCTTGATAGTGATTGTTTATTGAAATCAAGAGATCTTTTTTATGTGCATATTTCGCGTGTTTCTCTTCTTACTTTACAAAAACAAAACATCAGATACCCCAGCTTTAATATACAGTTTGCACGACCATCTTTGTTTTGGTTTGTTTGGTTTGTCGAACTGATAGATTCTTTATTTAGTACAGACACTGGTAATGATTGAGCAACCTGTGACATTGAATGTTGAGCGGCATAATGATTGAGCCTTTAAATGTTTGCTATTATTTTATAATCATCAATGAAAAACAAACCTCTTGATAGTGATTGTTTATTGAAATCAAGAGCTCTTTTTTATGTGCATATTTCGTGTGTTCTTCTTTCTCTTCTTACTTTACAAAAACAAAACATCAGATACCCCAGCTTTACAGTTTGCACGACCATCTTTGTTTTGGTTTGTTTGGTTTGTCGAACTGATAGATTCTTTATTTAGTACAGACACTGGTAATGATTGAGCAACCTGTGACATTGAATGTTGAGCGGCATAATGATTGAGCCTTTAAATGTTTGCTATTATTTTATAATCATCAATGATAAACAAACCTCTTGATAGTGATTGTTTATTGAAATCAAGAGATCTTTTTTATGTGCATATTTCGCGTGTTTCTCTTCTTACTTTACAAAAACAAAACATCAGATACCCCAGCTTTAATATACAGTTTGCATGACCATCTTTGTTTTGGTTTGTTTGTTTTGTGGAACTGTTCAATTTGCTTTGGTATTTTGTGTGCACCGAAATAAACATTTAATGAATACATTGTTTTTTGTTTATTTAAACAATAACCACCAAAGAAAAAAGTGTTTCCTCTTACCTCACGCTCCCTTAAGTGTTAATTTAAATTTAAAGTTTTGCATGTGTATGGGTGTTCGGAAACAAATCTTTGAGTTGGCGCCCCTTTAATCCCCGTTCTAACATCCACAGTCTGTGTGTTTCTCAAAGCGACACTTCTCGGTCTCTTATTTCTCGAGCAGACGAGCGAGAGGCCGCTGCAGGGGTTGATGCACGATGTACTGGTCAGAAATAGGACTCTATTGGTTGTTTTCAGGTTCTAGAATGTGATGACATCACAGGACCCAGTGGTTTTTCCAATTAACTGCATTACACTTTCACAAGTCGTATCACCAAAGAAAATGTATGAATTACAAAAATGATCATTAATATCAGTCACTGGGTCCATGATCTCTCACAGTTTCCTCAAAAACAAAATAATTTTACCTCTATATAATATTATAGGCAGTGGTTAAAGTGGGATTTGGGAGGTGGGGGAACTCTAACCTTTAACAAGCAGGCTACATTTTATATTCTTTTGTACTGACTTGTAGTCATTAGTTCAGTATAGTATTCATACTGCACAATACAAGGTATTTGATACTGTAATTATTTTATTTTCCAATATTATTTAAGGCCTTGAATTATGTTTAGATATCCTTTAGCAGGTTTTAACAATCATAAATGATTAAGGGTCTATGTGATTTACTAAATGAACAGATTGCCAGATCCACTCGTTTTTTGTTTTTGTTTCTGTAATCTATTAAGCTCCTCTCTGGGCAGGCATGGTGCTCTGCAGTCCTACGTCTAAGAAGAACCCATTTCTTGACATATTTGTCAGGATCCACTTATTCAAAGGAGGCTCAACCAAAGAAATGAATATGAGAGCTGAAACATTACTTATTAACAATTGTGGCTTGTTATTATGTTATTCATTTAAGAAAATCCTCTTTCACAGTCAGTGGTGCTTACAGCAGGGCTCTTCCATTACTTTTTTCACTGGGGGAGCTTTGTTGTTTGTCATTGGCCACTGGGCCGGTCAGGGGTCAGCCTTCCACCACCAAACGTATTCATGTTTTTGGGATAAATAAATGAGAATTTCATTATCATCACTGCTTGAATAGAATAGAATTGGACCTAAACATAAAAGTTGTATTATATTCGAGTATTTTAAGGCTTTGGAGAAAAAAAACAAAAAACAAAAAACAGAGCAATAGATTAATACAGAATAATAAAGAGCCTAATAATAGACCAGGACTACTCAGAACTAAACCAGGGCAAAAATATGCAATATCAGGACTAAGACAGGACTAAATTACATCTAAACCAGGCAAAAGGCCTAACACAGTACGAGAGAGCTATATGTGAGGACCAACTGAACCAAGACCACATCTCAAACAACATGACTAACTACTGCTCAGCCACTGCTCCTCTCAGTGAGCGGTCAGAGGGCTGACCAAACATCTGAGCCGCTGATTTGTCCAGACCTTGCGCTTCATGAAAAAACTAAGTGAATGAATCCGCATATTCAGCCTCAGCCTCTTTTACCTGTTAACTTCGCAAAGAGCATCTCTGTGCTTGTACATTTCCCACAAAGATGTATCAAATGAAGTCAGAGCAGAAAGGAAGCAAAAATGCACCTGTCAAATGGATGGTTTGGATGTTATTTGGTAAAGTTAGAGCCCAGATAGCGAGGTTTAGCTTGTTGAACACGAGTGCTGCCGGTGCAGAGCAGTTTTCCAAAACTCACGCACCATCAGCTTCATCGTCCGCTTTACAAACATCCACAGCTGAACTGGTGTTCCTTACCTTGTCCGGCCCCTGGCTGCGCCTAGAAATTCCTGCCACGACCAGGACGAAAACCGCATTGTTCCTCCTGAATCCAAGGTTCGACTATTGGCTGGATCCTCCTCTCCAGCACCCTGGAGTAGACCTTACCGTGGAGGATGAGGAGTGTGATCCCTGTGTAGTTGGAGCACACTCTCCGATCTCCCTTTTTAAAGAGAGAGACCACCACCCCTGTCTGCCACTCCAGAGGCACTGTCCCCGACCCCCACACAATGTTGCAGAGACGTCTCCCCAACCCGAAGGCGTAGGGACACCTCTTGGGGTGAACTCCAACACGTGGTGGCTGAGCTGGGGGTGCAAGCCCAGCCCACTGCCTCTCCCCGTGGGCAACGCCAGAAAAGTGGAGCGTCCAGCCTCTCTCCAGGAGTTGGGATCCAGAACCCAAGCTGTGCGTGGAGGTGAGCCCGACTATATCTAGCTGGTACCTCTCAACCTCCACAAGCTAAGGCTCCTTCCCCAGCGAGGTGACGTTCCACGTCCCAACAGCCAGAAGCTGCGCACGCGGACCGTATTTACAAAACACCATCTCCAAACATGCTTTAGGTACAGGAGCAAGGGTTGACAGAACCGGTACCAACTGGCTCTCTTGCAATTTCCATCCTGTCTCCTCTGGTTTTGGAAAAGGTGGCTTGGTCACCATGGCCACCATGGCCTGGTAATGTGACCTCAACAGATGGTGTTTAAATGCATCACTCGTTCAGGGCTGCTAACTTTACCAGATTCCTCTGTCTTATCTTATAATCGGTAGACAAACTTTTCAGCAGATGCGATTTTGGAGAACTCAAGCACTCCTTCAACAGACTCAAGCAGGTCATAGTGTTTAACAAACACTTTACACACTGTCTTCTTGGAATAACTAGAGATGAACAAGGTGCTATCACACCCTGTGATTGCGTGGAATGGGAGCAGTGCCTCTAAACACGTTTGGGGAAGATGCGTCAAAACATCTCCCAAGGGGATGAACTTTGGCTTTTTTGCAGTACCAGCCCAAAACCACATATTGGTGGTGACTCTTGCACTATGTGCCAACAGGAGTATCAAGATGTTCGTATCTCTCGCAGACACAGTAACGCTATCAACATACTCATTGAGATGAACGAAATGCAATCTTTGATGACCGATTTGACCATGAACACAAAAATTGGACTTGGCAACATGGATTTTTTTAAATCAGCACCCTTAAATGAGTAGAATAGATTAGTTTCCATTTCAAAACACAAAACTAAATATTTTACCACATATGGATGATGAGGTCATTTTTATGACCGATTTGACCATTTTAACATGACGTCATCGTTGATGACCGATTAGACCATATTAACGCAAGAATTTGGCTTGATAACGTAGATTTTTTAAATCAGCGCGCTTGAATTAGTCAAATTTCAAAACACAAAACTAAATATTTTACCATATGGATGATGAGGTCATCTTTGATGACCGATTTGACCATTTTAACACAAGAACTGGGCTTGGCAACATTGATTTTTTAAATCAGTGCCCTTGAATTAGTATAAGTAGCTATGTTTGCAAAAATCAGAAAGATCAATTTTTAAGGTCATTTTTAACAGTGTTCTCCCCATACACCATTAAAAAGAATAGACAATTCCTCCTCACTCCTCCCCGTTTACCATAATGACCACGTTCGAGGGGGAAAACATGGCAGATTTACAAACTCCTCCTCCCCAACTCTGACGAAGCCTGTTCCTAAAAAGGCCATAAGTGCGGGATCTTCACTGTAGACTCGGTCCTTGCGTGACGTGTAGCCATGGATCTAATATAATAAACGCGTGTAGCTCGTGCAGCTCCAATGCTAACAGTGCAACCCTCATTAGTACGAGATTTCAAAAAAAAGAAAAAATCGAAAACCAGCCTGGTTTCTTTAATTGTGACTAACCCAGCGTTATCTCAGGAGGAATATGTAGCAGTAGAAAGTGTTTAAAAAATAGAAACCAGGCATTAAAGTTGTTTTTAACGTGTCTAAAGTCCAATGCTTTTCAATGGGAGACTAGCGGCTATATGGCGGTACTACAGCAATGGCGGCCTCCAGTGTTGCGGTCGTAAAGCAGAGCAGCCACCGGCCATTGGTTCTCCCTGGCTATAGCGTCTACATTGGAAATGTGCAGTCTGTCATCACACTGCCCCTAGCGGTCACGATGGGAACAGTGCTGTTGCGGAGAGTAATCTGGGAAAACACAGGCCGGAAAAAAGATCTTCAGCTCTATTGAATGCAGAATGATTACACTGGAAGAAAGGTTTGAACGTGTATCCTCTGACCTGAAGGCTGTTACCACCAGGGTGACCGCCGTGGAACAAAAAGTCACTCAAGTGGGTCAGCCCATCGTAAGCATCCAAAAGAAGATGGATGAAATGGAGACGCGCATGAGAAGACAAAATTTGAGACTGGACGGATTACCAGAATCCATTGGGGCGGAGGTTTTACACGAAAAAGTGATTAACATCTGTCAGAAGCTGGCACCTGATATCCAGGACCGGCTGACACGCGACATTGATGTTGCACACCGCCTGGGGAGACGCATCGACACCGAGGAGGGATCCAGACCACGGACCGTCATCATGCACTTCGTCTCCCGGGATTGCAGAGATGCCGTATGGGACGCAGCGAACAAATCGACTTACCTGAAACAACACGACATGCGGTTCAAGGTGGACCTGTCCAAAGGGGACCGAGACCGAAGGATGAAGTTGTGGCCTTATGTCAAGAGGGCACGCGAGGCCGGCAAGACTGCCTACTACGTGGGAGGACGAGCGTTTATCGACAGAGAAGGAGAGATCACTCTACCTGATTAACTTTTTTCAATGTAATACAGGTCAGTTTTGACACTCTTATTTAATGAACGTTATGCAATGAAGATTTATTGACTTAATCTAACTCCTTTTGAATAAATAAATGAAATACTAGGTGCAGCAGGTCATCAACCTGTCTCTTTTTGTTTACATCCTAAGAGAGGATTTAGATCCCCAAGTCTCTTTTTAGGTTTTATTATTACCTTTTTTTTTTTCCTTTTTTTTCCTTCTCTTTGTTTATGTCTATTTCTGTTTTGTCTATAAATGCCAGGGGGATCCGAAATGACTTAAAAAGAAATGGGTTATTTTTATTTTGTCAAGGGAAACGCGCAGATTTTTATTTTATACAGGAAACCCATGCGTCTGAATTGGATAAATCATACTGGAAAAATCAATGGGGAAAAGACATCTGGTTCTCATTTTGCAGCAACAGATCAGCAGGGGTCGCTGTATTAAAGGGGAATTTTGGTGGACAAATCATTAAACACATCGCTGACGAAAATGGTCGATGGATAATATTGATTGTTGAGATTGACAATGTAGTGGTAATTCTTGTAAATGTATATGCATCTAATAACAAGAAAGCAAATGTAACTTTATTCCAAAATATAGAAGGCAAAATCAATACATGGTTATCAAAATTCCCAGCTGCCAAAATCATATGGGGTGGGGATTTTAACACTGTAATGAACGAAAGGGTTGATAGATTGCCTCCAAGAGATGAAAGAATAAACAAACTAAATCATATACAGTATGTAACAGGATGGATTTAACGGACATCTGGAGAAAAAAACATCCAAACACCAAAATGTACACATGGAGTAACAAGGATTTATCCTTACAATCCCGTATAGATTTTTGGCTTATCCCAGCTAATATGACCGAGACTGTTGAATCTATTGAAATTATACCAACTGTATTTACTGATCATAAAGCCATTATTATTGAAATTAATCTTTTACCTAAAAGGGCTCGAGTAAATGCTGACTACTGGAAATTCAATGAGAACCTACTCAATAATGACGGCTTTACAAGACAAACTCTGAGTCTTATCGAAAAACACTGGAATATGGCCACGATATCGAATCAATATGGAAAATCCTGGGAACTAATGAAGTTTGAAATCAGAAAGTTGGCTATTGGAGTGAGCAAACAAATATCTAAAGCAAAGAAGGAAAATGAGTTGCAAATTGTTACACAAATTATGAAACTAACTGAAAATGTAAACCTAACCGAGGACGAACAAACAGAGCTTGAACTTTTACAAATTTCTATGGATCGAATTTACGAAGAAAAAGCAAAAGGTGCTTTTATAAGAAGGAAATGGCTTGAACAAGGGGAAAAATGCTCCAAATATTTTTTCAATTTGGAAAAAAGAAACTATGAAATGTCCTCACTAAGTAAACTTAAGATAAATGATGTTGTTAATGAAGATGGTAAAACTGTTGCTGAATACGTAGCCAACTTCTATACAAAACTGTACTCTAAGGAAAATCTTGATGAAAATAAAATGGATGTGTACTGCCAAAATGTAGAAGACAATATAAAAACAGTTGATGATGAATTTAAAAATGAATGTGACCGAAAAATCACTACTGATGATGTAATAAAATCTATTGATTCTCTTAAAGACAACAAATCCCCCGGTAACGATGGCCTAACAAGTGAATTCTATAAACACTTCAAAGACTCGCTTGCTCCATTTCTGGTCCAAGTTTTTGAGGAAGCAATAACAACAGGTCACCTACCACCAACACTACAACAAGGTCTTATAAAACTAATTCCTAAACCAAAAAAAGACAAACTGAACATTGAAAATTGGAGGCCGATTACTCTACTGAATAATGATGCGAAAATACTTGCCTCAATATTTGCAAAAAGACTTAAGACGGGGCTGAATGAAATAATCGATGAAGAACAGTCGGGATTTATGCCAGGAAGATACATTATCAACAACGTGAGATTCATCTTGGATTTGTTGGATTATAGTGAACATATTGCTGAGGACAGCCTTGTTTTATTTATCGATTTTTATAAAGCATTCGATACAGTCAGTCATACATTTATGTTCAAAACATTAAAAACCTTCGGATTTGGTAACCGATTCATCAGTATGATCAAGACCTTGTATAATGGATGTAACAGCTCTGTTAAGCTATCACATGAACATCTCCTCGGTTTGCTATAGGAAGAGGAATAAAACAGGGCTGCCCCATAAGTCCGTACATTTTTTTACTAGTAGCACAAATGATGGCTAGTCATATTAAGATGTCTAACTTTCAAGGTATTAATGCTTTTGACCGAGAATTTAAAATATCCCAGTTAGCTGACGATACTGCAGTGTTCATCAATAATCCAACAAACGTAAGTATAGCGGTCGAATGTATCAATGAGTTTTCGGAAGTGTCTGGGTTAAGAATGAATCTAAATAAATCTGTCCTGTTGCCACTGAAAAATTGTGACGACCTTGAAATACATGGTATTCCAGTGAAGAGAACTATAACTTACCTTGGAGTAGTATTGAACAGTATAACCAAATATTAAGATGCAGCTTGAATTTTGATCCCATAATTAACCAAATTACTACCAAATTCAATATGTGGCTCATGCGTGATCTGTCAATATATGGCAGAGTCCTATTGTCCAAAGCCGAAGGTATTTCAAGGCAGTATATATCTCCCTGTCAATTAATATGCCTCAAAAAGTATGTACAAAACTTGATAAACTGTTGTATAATTTTATCTGGAAAAACAAAGCTCATTATTTAAAGAAGGATGTACTTTGCAATCAGAGGGGAAATGGAGGGTTGGAAGTTCTGAGCTTTGAAACTGTTAACAATGTCTTCAAAATTAAGTGGATATCTCAATTAGTAAAAGGGAAAATAAATATATGGAATGCAATCCCCAAATATATTTTTAATCAAATTGGCGGAATTGAATTCCTACTAAAATGTAATTATAAACCCGAAAAACTTCCTATCAAACTCTCAGACTTCCATAAGCAGGCGTTACTCTCCTGGAGGCTGATGTACAAGCACAGCTTCTCACCAACCAGATGTTACATCTGGAACAATCAATATATCAAACATCGCAACAAAACGCTCTTTCTCAAAACCTGGTTTGATAATGGAATAATATGGACTAATCAACTCATCAATCAACAGGGACAAGCATTTTCATACGACGAATTCATTACATTACACAAATTTCCAATTCTGCCGCGTGAATATGCTCAAGTTTGTAAATCAATACCAAAAGGAATAATGTGTCTCTTAAAAAACGATCAATTTAATAATGAAACACAGAAAATCCAGAACAAACTGTACGTATATAGGAGAAATTGATATTATTAAAAGAACATGTCCAAATAAATACATCAGAAACCTCATCCAACCTTTACAAAGACCAGTAGCAACTTCGCACTGGAATCAGTATTTGGGGAAATAAACTGGAGTAGGGCTTGGCTGGCTGGTGAGAGGCTGTGCGTCTTTAACAAAGTCAAAGAAATCTCATTTAAAATCCTACATAACATATACCCAGTCAAAAAAACACTTGAAAGATTCAAACTTGACATAGATTACAAATGCGACTTCTGTCAAGCTGAACAAGAAACCATTATCCATCTGTTTTATCACTGCACTTACAGTCAAAACCTATGGTTACATATACAACAACTTATCCAGAACAAAACTGGCTACAAGATCAGCCTTCAGGAGAGTGACATATTGTTTTATTTTGATAATCCTAATATCCCTAATGACCTTTTCCTTCTGATTCAGACTATCATTCACCTGGCCAAATATCATATTCATAAAACTAAATGGGCACAAACAAAACCAAATGGACATTTCATAAACGAACTCAACCAGTACCTTAAAACAATAAAGACTGTGACCAGTCAAAAGCTATTAAGGTCCATGATGCTTCCTGCAAATATCATCTGTTATAGTGGCAAGCCAAGCTGCACAGCTGTTTGTGTAATTAGAATGTGTGCTATTGTTTCTGTACTGTATCCCGTTTTGGTTTGTGTACCCCTGCCATGTTTTATTCTTTTTTGTATGTTTACTATTATTATTTTTCTTCCTCCTTTTTTTCTTTTGTATATAAAAAAATGTTTTGTATTTAATACTGCAACAATTTAATTAAAATAAAAAATAAAAAAATAAATAAAAATAAAAGATCTTCAGCAGATCAAAGGCTGAATGCACGTGGTGTTGAGTGATTCACAAGTGCAGATTCAAACTCTCACATGCAAAACTTGGGATTTACAAATAAAATGTGAATTATTTTGAATAAATTGAAACTTAATTTTTATATAAAAAAGAATGTTCAAAAAAATGTCATGCAAAACTAACTTTTTTGAAGAAATACGGATTTTGCGAGGATTCAAAACTCTGCATAGATTTTTCATAAAAACATGTGAAATTTGTCTCAAAAATATCCACATTCACAAAGGAGAATAATTACCCTTTAGGTGATTAACATATGCAGATTCAAATTGGCACATGCAAAAGCACAGATTCACACGCACAAAAATATGTTTTATTCACAGAAGCAGAGATTCACAAACCAAAGCATACCTTTTATTCACAAATATATACGTGCAAATAATATTTTACATGAATAAATCTAACCACGCAAATTAGACATTGTGAATAAATGGGATTTTGAATTAATTTATATTTTTGCATCAATGAATCAATATGTACAAATCTCACCCCATACTGCCTGAGATCATTACTGAGCTCATCTTTTCACAGGACGTGATGGCATTTTTGTTATGAGAACTCTATAAGATGTTTATTTGTATTAAGTTTAGCAATGGATACTGTTACAATCACAGGGTATTTCGGTTTTGTAATTTATTTTATACTTATTTATAAAACGGTCATGTTTATAGTTCACAGTCTCTGGCCAACACATACTTAACCTAGCCTGTCTTCTTCTGTCCGATCTGCAGTATCCTGTGTCTTTTCCTCCTTCCCTCCGTCCCCCTCTTCTTTTCGATCCCAGATTTCTCTTCTGTCTCCTCCTAATGTTGCACAAGAAGAACAAAGCCCCTCTACACCTCTTCCTAAACGCCGGGTCGCAGGCTGCATAGAGGAGCGGGTTGAGGCAGGAGTTGAGGTAAGCTATGCAGGTCACATATGGCTGTGCACTCAGTATTACTGTATCCAAAGCACATGAGTATGGTATGAACCCAAACCCCAGCAAAACAGCTACTGTCTTATTCACATGTAAAGGCAGCCAGCATAAGAAGAAAGAAAGCACTAAAGTCACTATCACCCTGAGAAGTCGTCGCTGTCGTTTGCGATCGGGACGGGGGCCTCTTCCAAAATGCTTATTGAGGAGTTTGGCCAGTGAGCAGTAGCATATGAGCAAAATGATAAGTGGCAAAAGGAAACCAATTAGTGTCGATTTCAAGCTCAGAATCGCAGCCCACCACATCTCCGCGTGTTCTCTTTCAGTCTCATTCAAGTCTTCTCCAATTAACATAGAGTAGTCCATTTGACAAGAGAGGAAGAATAATCCAGGATGAGTTGGATGCACTGTTTCCTCCTGCCAGTCATCGGTAGCAGCCTCGATTTCCTCGACAGAGCGTAGCAGCAAACCGGGCAGTGCTAGGATACATGACAACAACCACACACCAGCGAGGATTAGTGCTGCTCTTGTGGGAAAGCTTTGTTGCGGATGGTGTCCTGAATGCCTGCGCCCGGTCAAAACCCAGTACCTCTCCACACTGAGCACGCTCAGGCTGAAGACGCTGGCGTACATGTTAAGAGCTGTGAGAAAGCTGCTGATTTGACATAGAGGTTGCCCAAAGGGCCAGTGGTAGCCCAGCGCAGTGTAGACCGACCATAGAGGGAGAGTGACGAGAAAGCACAAGTCAGCTAATGCCAAACTGGCTATGAGAGATTCGGTAAGAGAGCGGGTTGGGCGCGGGACAGATGGAGGATAAGAGACTGTTGACATTAGGGACCTTGGCCTACAACTCGATCTAGGTGTCCACTGTTTTGGGGACTTCACTGTTAATGTCCTGCTTGCACCCTGTATAGCAACACAACTTAGAAACTCCACTCTGGCTTCCTATGTTCTGTCTTCCATCAGGACGGTCCAGGTATGCCCAGAGCACAAGTCCATTGCCGAGACTGCCAACAAGAAAGGCCAGCAGGTAAACAGCCGGGATGATGGAGAGAGAAGGAGTCCATTCGCTGTAGTCACAGTGGTGGAAGGATGGAAGGGGAGTTGGCGCAGACAGGTAGTCTTCATCATACATCTCATCAAACTCCATTATCAGCTCTGCAGGTGATGCTACAGTTGTCCACGGTGCACGTCAGCCTCTACTTTAGATATTACTCTCTTGAAAAGTCTGGAAGTAGAGAAGGAATGTTTTGGAGTCAAATATTATACATGCCAATGACAAAATTGTTGCTTTAATGCCATGTGAAATAACTATAGGATAAGGTTAACCCCGACCTGAACCAAGCACATTTTCTCCTGTTTGGCTTTATCCCAAATCTAAAAGCTTCTTGAAAAAAGTGTCAAAATTGCAACAAAATGAGACGAAAACAAGGATGATATGCACCAAAAGAGCGACAAGAGCGTGAGCAAAAAGTTACGAAAAAGTGAATAAAAAGCAGCAAAAAATCAACAAAAGAGTGACAGAAAAGTGACGGAAAAGAGACAAAAATGTGTGACGAAAATGCAACAAAAGAGCAATAGAAAAGGGACAAAGTGCAACATAAAAGCGATGGAGAAAAATGTCAAAAAAGTGACAACAACACGAGGAAAACGATCCGTTTAGATAAGTTTTGTAGGTCTAAGCTTTCAAATGAGGCATTACACTGGCCTTTTAGATTTGGGTAAATCTGAACTGGAGAAAACGCACTTGGTTTAAGAGGTTATGAAAATACCTCGATAGATAATATGAGCTCACCTTATAACAGTTTTTCCTCAGGCATGGTCAAGCATCTTCAACAAACTTTTTCTATCACTCCTCCACTCACAGCAGACAGCTCTAAGCCTGTGCCTGCTTCCCTCCATTATATACCACTGCCCTGTCCCCCTAAAGCGCACACATGTATCAACACCGGACCCTCCTCTCCATCCCCAAACGGGACCACCCCAAAACACAGTTACGAGACCTGCAAATACTGCCCCACCTCCCCCAACCCAGGACAAACATGCTGTCCTCCCATGAGACACAATAACCCATCCATGGTCTCCCCTGCCTCTTCTGCCCCCCACGTGTGCACACAACTCTATGGGGCAATGCAACCAACAAGCCCAGCCAAAGATGCATGTAGCCGAACCTGTGCAAATACTCTTTGTTTTGTAAGAGTCAGTGTTTCAGGCTCAAACGTGCATTGTAGAAACTGTGTAAATACGCACTAAGCCCTCATAGATATGGTCAGGGAGCTGCATGTCTAAAAAGAAAAGAAAGAAAGACAAAAAAAAAAAGGCCTGGTTTGTTTGTGTCTGTCATAAACTGCTGCAAACATAAATACAGTAGTTCACACAGCTGTGTTGGCTCTGGTTTTAAAGAGGGCCGTAATATAATGCTACTTCAAATGGCCCTTAGTGTTGTTCATGCACGGGTTAAAAAAACAAAACAAAAAAACAGAGAGACTATATTGTCCTGCCATAATGAAATATTTGATAAACTGCTGCCAGTGCCACATCATTGTTGAGTTGAGCCACTGAACTGCAGGTCTGATTTTCAGATAGGGTGCTCAATGTATAGCTTTCAGAGCAACAATGAACTCTTTATTCATTGTCTAACCAGCTCTATGATATATTTTCTTTCAATAAAATTAAATTCATATCTCTTTTTAACTATTATAGCAAATAATTTTAATATCAGCTTAGATATTTTGCAGCAAAGGTTATTTTTTTCATTTTAATTTCAGCAAGAGAAACGTGCATAGACAGAATTACTTTGTCACTCATAATATGTATGGGTAATTAACGTACAGTACTACATCCCACAATGTAGAGCATAATTAACAACATTGAAATTATGGCCCTCTAAATATAATACACTGCTGTATGCAATTTGAATTTGGAAGTAAAATGGAAAGTATTTGGGGTTTATTCTCATTCTGACTTGTAACTAGACCCACCAACATTAATCCTGGCATTGCAGCATTGGATACCAGTGTGTTGTAATTGTAAACAGGAAGTGTTTGCTTCCACAGGCTCAGAGGTCACAAGACCGTCAACCTGTCGTCGTGGGAACAGATGTTTTAGAAAACATTCCAGTGTCTTCTGTGCCAACACAGCTTCCCTTATGATATTTAATGACATTCACCACCAATGACATTCAGAGTACAGCCAAAATACAGCATGGCATGGTTTTTTGCATGTAGAGGCTGAGAGTAAAGTACTTTTATTGAGTATATTAGTTATTAACACATAATAAAATAACTGTGGCAACAACTATTTTGTGAATAGTAGTAACATTACTGTTTCATTGCCTAATAAGTACAGCATGTTCTTCACAATGTACTGCCAGGCCTGTTTTATTACCGTGTATGAGCCACTATCTTTCTATTCTAATGGACACAAATGTAAGGCATTATTATCTATTAAAATTACATGTAAAGTTTGCATGAGGTGTTGGCAGACTGTGAAGAAACAGAAGCTGTAGTACTACAGTGTTGCAACGCTATTGAAAGTCTGGCGGAGGATTTCCTAACAATGTTTCCACTCTTTTTCCTGTTTCTTTTGGTGATGGTTGGAGCAGAGGTGGAGGAGAAGCTTCGCCTGAATGCAAGCAGTTCCTTACATGGGTACTGTGCCTCGTGGACTTGAAGATCAGCCGTTTAAGAAGATTTGTCAATACTACGCCGGTCATCCGAGATTTTTCACCCTGTACGACACCTTCAGCCACATTCCCGTGTATTCTGCCTATACGTTCAAACGCTCCGATGGGTCCAAGAAAGTGGATGTGCCCTGGATGTACGAACCACAGGTAAGTCTTATTATCCTTCTTCTTCTTCTTTTTTTATTAATGAGATAATATATAAGTTTGTATTGTTTAAGACCGATTTTTTATCATAAAGGTTTTCAGAGTCAACAGCTGGACTTGGTTGTTAAGAGTCTACGCTTCTCAGATAAGAGGCGTCCTCAACTCAAGCAGCCCAGTCCGTTTGACGGCTGTAAAAACCTTTGTAATGATGAAAAACTCCTGTATGACTGAGAGCGTACACAAAACAGGAAAAAAAAAACATACACTGTACTTAAAAGAGCAGAGCAGAAATAAAATGGCTTTTTTTAAGAAGTTGTTTACATTACTTGGCAATGTTGCTCCCTGAAACGTGTGTATAATAAAACATTCCTGAGAATAATCTGGACGTATTAGGAAAGTTAGGAAATTAAATTTACACGCTCAATCATTCGTCATTTGTAAACAATAGGCCCTTTACCGTATTAAAGACTTTTTCATTTTGTTTATCCTCATATGACACACGTTTGTTTCAGCTCGCTCTTACGTCTGGCTCTCGAGAAATGCTGCCCTTCCCACCTGACGCCATGCACAAGAGCTTTGAAGACGCCCAGGCCGTATTGGATGACTACTCTGACAGTGTCTTCTACGAGCGCGGTCAACTAAACCAGACGAACACCAGGCCTTTCCCGAGGACAAAGCAGCCACATATACTCTAACCAATGTAGTGCCTCAAGTGCGTGAGTTCAACATCGGTCCTTGGAAAGCTCACGAACACACCATACGCAGGCGGCTTAACAATTACTGTCGCGGTACGGCGTATGTAGTGACAGGGGTGACAACTGCTGGACATATGATCCGGCGGCAAAATATCAATCGGCTGGGCATACCCAAATATCTGTGGTCAGCTTACTGCTGTATCAATTACGACCATAACGCCCCGTTTGACGAGCGCTCAAAGTTCCCCGCATTTGCATCGTTTGGGCTGAATGACAGCGAGGATAATAAAGTGCAGGAGATGATAGTGTCACAACTAGAGGAGTTTTTGAAGAGGGTAACGTATGTGGGTAGTACCTTCCAAATCTTCTATGACAACTGTGCGCCTCCAAACGGTGTGCAATATTAGACAAATAATGAATGAATAAATGAAGCATAACATTATGACTGCTTCAGGTAAAGTGAATACACAGGTTATCCCTTCAGCAAGTGCCACTGAAATAATTGTGTATATGTACCGTGTAAAATTACCAAGTCACATAATACACATTTATCCCATTTTTATCCTATACTTATTAGTGTGCTGTCAAGTGCAACCAATGAATTAAGTATTTGCCAATACTTAAATGATTCTTGGTAAAGGTGTTCATGTTCAGAAGTGGAGTTGTTGAGTTGTTTCATTGCAATGTTATCAGAACATTTGGGTGCACATGAGGGATGTGGTCATAATGTTGTGCCTAATAAAGTATCTTAATCTCTCAAATCAGCTTTCAAATTCTGTTCCTTTATAGCTGTAAACCATAAAATAGTAAAATGTTACATTTACACAAAGCTTCTATAATATGTATAATAAACATTACAAGCATGTATGTAATAATCATGGTAACGTAAATACATTACATGAATGAATAAACTAAGATCTTTGAACTCTTTTCTCTTGTTAAGGGTTTATTCACATGTAAAAGAAATCACTATACACTTATTTGAAGCATACAGGTTTTTAAACTTTGACTGTAGCATAAAAACAACATGCCATTCGAAAAGTAAAAATAAGTTTAAAACTCTAGTAGTCCTAAACTATTATTGTTTGTACGTACTGTAGACTTCAAAATAATAAATTATGAAGTAACCACACATGACTCAGAGTGGAAAGCATGTTTTGCTGCGTTGTCCAGACTATGGAGAATAGATTTGATCTTAGTTGAACCAGGTTGTATTGAGCTGCGTTTGTTTCTTTATGCTTGTGTCCAACTTGAGGATTTCACGGATGGCCATTGTAGCGTAGGTCGAAGAAGGCAAAGAGAACTCCATCCGTAAGGCTCGATATTTCCCCTCTGCAGAAGAAAGAAAGAAAAAAGATTATACTTTTCAGATATTTCTAAATATTTATAGTTACAAAACTAACCTGTGCTGAAGACTGGAGCAGGTTTGTTCTCCAATTTCTCTATGTCTGTGTGCACCAGGGGATTCCTCGGATCATCATACTGAATCACTTCCCTTTGCAGACAATAGACAGAAGCAAAGGCTAAAGACATCTTTTCAAACAAAGTGTTGAAATATGTTCATGTAAATACTGACCAGCTGACGTCACTGGGTCTGATAACAACTCGTCTATAAGCTCCAGCCAAACTGTAGTCTTTTATTTTGTGCCGCATGTTGTCGATATCCAGCCCGTCTGCAGACAGCATCTCTCTATAGCCACTGCCAACTGTAATGCAAACAGGAGACTTGAAACAGCTTCTAATTATCCAGTTAATTTATAGAGTATTACATGGTGCAGAGAGAGTGACCATTATCACAGAGGAGCGTTACAGCGCAGCACACAGCATTTCTGACATCTGTTAAGTTTGCCTAACAAAGTCAATGAGCCATCATTTACACAGCGCCATTTCTTACCGTGGTGCGAAGGGTAGATGACGTCAAACCCAGGCAGAGGCATCACAATATCGTGAATGGAGTGAGTCGCCGCCTCTTCAGCCGACAACACATGAGCCGTGGCTATAAATAAGAGGAAATATTTTCACTTTAGCCCAACAACTCCAGTAGTTACATCGAACAATACTTTTTCCTTTGTTGACGGCTGAAAGAAAATCCTAAGCTCCATTCTCTGCATTTACTTCTCTCTCTAAATTCATAAAACTCCTCTTTGATCTTCCTTGCAGCTTTAACGTCAGAATTCTTCTAATCACACACTCGCTATTTATCTTTCTTGTAGATGTCCAAAGTAAACAACCCCCGTCTGATTAAGCCATTTGTTCTTAAAGATGCCCAACAATGATTAAAAAGAAGAAGAACTTACTTCCTCTCAGCATCAGGTCGCCCTCCACAGGTTTTAGGCCGAATGCTTCAATCCTCCGGCTGACCATGGTGTTCCACAACACACTCTGGTAACTGTGGATGTACATGAGCCGGTTGTTACGAGGGATCTGTAAAGAGGGGGAAAAAGGACACAAATCTCAGACGAAACCAGTAACTAATATGGACCACAAAATGCATCACCCTTTCAACAATAAACTTTAAATCCCAAAGCTCATCTTTATATTCCGACACTAAAGGTAGTTCACGAAGAATGCGGTTGAGGTGAAAAACAAACCAGTCCGAATGCTTGTACGATGTTTTTCTTCCCGTACATGGACAGACCTCTCAGGAGTTGCCCCTCGACACAGCGCTTGTTGGGCAGCTTCTTCAGGGCGGCCTCTGGGTCCCGAGATTTTGCCCACTCCTCCCTGCAGCGAACCAGGAATTCTTTCTCAGCTGTTGTTTGGATTAGGAAAAAAAAGGTGTGGATCATGTAGCGGGAAATGTTGAAAATTCAAAGCTGAATAATGTAATACCTCCAGGTCGTGGTAAAAGAATCAGATCCACTACCTCATTCCAATCGTTTTTCAGAATGGCCCTAAAAAACATTTTTGTCCGACAATCAGCTAACACCTTTCAATGAACCTGTTTTATTGATGAGGTAGGAGATACACTTATTGTATGCCTTACTTGCCAACTTTAAACGTCGGTACAGCTGTGGTCCCAAAGCGCTGCATGCCGTAGTAGTTTATAAAGCCAGTATCTCGCAGAGAATTCATAGCTTTATTAACCTGATCATCAGACCCAGTGATATTCCTGTAACAGTACAAGTATGATAGTCAGCAATTCAACACATGCACGTCACTGCTTAATAGAGCTCAGAACATATTTCATAGTAAACATGGCAATTATGAAATCATTGTAATGTGTTGTAATTGCTGACCTGAGAATTATGGTGAAGTGGTTTCCTCGCAGCTCTCCTAGCTTCAGAGGGTGATTTTTGTAGCTGAAGTTGCCAAGCTTCAGATTCATGAGGCACTTGTTAAGGTGGGCCAGCCTTTCTGCAGTCACCCTAAAATTAATTAAATTTAAAAAAAAAGAAATGAGTTAAATTAGAAAAACATCCATAATTTTGTAACTGCAACGCAACGTACTTGAGCACAGCAATCTCCTGTACAGTGATGGCTCTTTTGTCTTTGGTTCCCATGTATGAAAACAAATTGGGCTTTAACCTACAGAAGAAAGACATCATAACTGTAAAATATAATCTGTAAAATTAGTTAGAAAAAATAAATAAATAAATTCAAACCTGATAAACTTTGAAAGCAAGTTGATGGCGTCCATAGTATCCTTGTTTTCCTTGTAAAGGACAAAGTGGCAGAAGCTTCCACGGTTTTTGGGCCAGAAGTGTTTTCGTGGTGCTTTTGTAAAAGAAGAAACGAGTTTGGTTATAAACGGTATCACTTCAACGAAAATAGTTACAATTGTTATACAGATATAGATAATGTATCTTGTTTCAGCTTTCTTTTAGATTTTTTTCCCCTGTTCTTGCATAAATGTTTCTTACCTGCTTGTGCTTTGGCCTCTATCCACCAAAGAAAAGCAAAAGGAGGATAGTATTGTTACCAATAGTTACTAATGTACACACTCTTATGAATGGGTTCTTATTGGTCTGCATGCTGGTGTGATGGTAGAAATTGTGCAGTAACTTGTGTGGCAATGCCATTTCTAGAAGGGCTTGGCAATAACCATATTTATAAACATCATGCACATGGTCATGCTCAGTCAAATCTGGAGTGAGTGAGTCATACACAGCAGCTAATGCACAGTGCAGGCTTGAAATACCTGCTAGAGCTTTCTTCCACCAGCATGGTACGCCACTATGAACTTGCGGCCATCCCTGTCCTCTGTTTTCGTCTCCAATCCGGGAAACTGAGTCTTGACAGCTTTGTGGACCCGTGTTCGTTTCTCTTTTGAGTCTTCTAACACCTAAAGAAACAAGAAACAAGAAAATCATACATGCCACAGTCAATATTTAGTGATAAAAGTGACAGTACAAAACCACTCACCTCTATAGAAACACTGCCCTCTTTGTTCTTGAAAAGCTGTAACTCTCCAAGTTGTGTTCTCTGTTCCTCAGTGAGCACATCTGGTTCATCTGGCGGCTGTGAAGATTCCGGGGTTTCCTTTACGATACAAAAGCCAAATTAAAATATTATAACAAACAATAGAAATTCTTGTAAACTGTTGGATATGCAATACGTATGCTACAATACCTCGACATCTAGAGGAATAGAAAGGTCGTCTAAGTGCACAGTCTTGCCTTCTTTGTTTATTTCATGAACGACAAAATCGGAGTATCTATCAAATAACAATGCTTGATGTTAGTTGCTTCTCATCACCATTGCCCGGTACATAATTAATGTGGCACTTCTGTACTATCTGGAAAATGTGTTCAATCACATAGGAGGCTCCTGAAACTTTAGAACAACCATAAGATTATAACAATACAAAAACCCTGCCTGTATCTCTATACAGAATGACTAGATTACAATACCTCGACCTCAGGTTTACTTGACTGAATTGGTTAATTTAAAGTAAAATAAAAACTACTGAATTGAAATAAGCATATTGTGAAGCTATTGCTCATTAGAAACAAAAACAAAGTGACAAAACAGTGACTACCTTTCCTTTAGGATTCCTGAGAAGCCCTCATGGTCACTGATATACTTGGTAATACCCACGTCCACCTCAGTCAGTCCATGCTTCATCATTTCAGCAAACCTCTCTCCATCTCCCCCTCTCCCTCTGTCTCCTCCGTGTCGTCGGGTTGGGCAGCTCCACCATTCTCGTGATCGTCTTCATCAACTTTAGGTCTTTTGGATCAGTGTCTTCACCGTCATCCTGTGGAAGCCCTCTCTTCTCTCCAACTTGAGACACAAGGGCGGCTGTTGGCTCTGAATCAGCCATCAAAACCAGTCTATAGAGAAAAGGTTAAAGTATTAGTAGAATATCCTATAATTGTTCAGTGATAGGACAGTATTGTTGAACGCTTAACTTACTTATAACTACGGGCTGGCTTGAAACCAACAGCTTATATCGACCTCTTGATATTCCACACTTTTACCGAGACACTAAAAAATAAAACAGAAATGTCCGCTAATATTTGTAAACATGGCTAGTGTTCGTTAGCAAGGCAGCTATGTTAGTGCATCACGTTGATTCATTCTGGGCAACGAACTATTCAAACTAGATTGGGTGATAAACCCAATCCACACGAACCAATGTTTTCAGAATAATTTTCTCACCTAAGTTTGGTGAGATTCAGGAGAGAGCGGAAAGCAGACAGTTTTCTTGCCCACATGTGCAGTGTGTGCCCTATAGTTCCGGAAACAGATGAGTTGTTCCCGCCCACTCTCCCGCTACTGGACATTAGTGCTGTCAATCAAATAATTCTCCGCCATGAAGCCAATGCTTTCTTATGTTACATTCTTGAAACTTGGTGGTTCCGTCGATTGAAAGCTACTGTGAAATACAGAAACCGCAAAAAAGGGTAAAAGCTGTATTCAGTACGATGTGGAGTCAGTTTAGCTCAAATTTCAACCAGACATAGCCGAAAAACAGGAATTATTGAACTGGTGACTGATTATAGGTGAAACAGCGGCGCCGTGGCTTAGTTGGTTAAAGCGCCTGTCTAGTAAACAGGAGATCCTGGGTTCGAATCCCAGCGGTGCCTTTTCAATGGATCGTCTACTTTGAATTAGTTGCGTGTGTGGAGGCAGAATACGGTGGAGATAAGATAGAAGACTAATTAAAATAAGTTCCATGCATGACTATGCAATCTATGAAACGTACTTGCAACTTATATTTCATATATGTATAGAAATAAAAGTCGTGCATCGTTAAGACGATCATCATTGGTTTATTTAATATTTTTCCCAAGTTCCAACCAATGGTCCCAACTACATTTCTTGAAAATAACGTGCCAGACTCATCTCCCTATAAACAGCAGGGGGCGCTGTTGGACCAGTGCGCGCTGAGGCAGCAGTGTTAGCTGGGTTAGCTGAGCTGTGTAGTGTTTGTGTGCGCACGGGGGGACAGAGAGGACCGGTTTCGCTGCTGCCCGCTCCTGACGGGATCAGGAGGCACGATGAGCTCCAGGAAAGGTGAGTATCCCTCGGGTCCAACTGGGCTATACAGAACTTTGCAGTGTTCACAATAAAAGTTATGTGGGTCGATAGTTTGTCAGGACATGCTAAACGCCTGGTAGTTCTCAAGCTTTAAAATGCTGATGATGTGTTTGTTTTCCCTTCTCCCCTGCCTGGTGTGCTGTTCCCGTGAAATAATTCCTAATCCCGACAGTGATGGCCATTCAGGCCAGAAAGAGGAGGCCGAAGGGGAAGAAAGACAAAACGGGTCACCATCGGAGGTAAGGGGCGACGGTGGAAGGGACTGGGCGCAGTGGCGGGCGAGAGTATTTGGCAGGTTTGGTTTGTGACATTGAGCGGTTCGTCTGATTCAGACGGCATCCTGTTGTATGTGCACTGCACAGCAGTGATGCAGGATTATGTGATAAATGTGCATGTTATATTTTCAAGCGCACAACATTGAACTTGGCAAATGAGAAACACTCTCCAACCCCCAAGGTTTACCTGCCTACGCTTGGAGTGCCAGTACTTTAAATATACAGCTTGGTAATTGCTTTCTACAACATTACTTATATTAGATCGGTTGCACTCTCCTCATGATTGATTTGCGGACCACAGGGTTGCTGAGTAGGTCTGACAGATGTGACAGTCACTCTTTTACGGCTGTCAGTTGCTGGCGGTGAGCTGGGCACGCATCCTTTGTCAAATGTTGTATATGAACGCGTTAACAGACATGAAGGCTATAAAATGATCGGATTTGTCAGTGCAGCATGATTTCCTCGGCGTGACCGGCTGCAGCGAGGGCAAGGGGGCGTGTGCTCTGCGAAGTGCATGTGAATTGGAGTGGGGAGAGCTTTACTCATGGCATCATGCAGTTGGAGCGACGTCACCACCGTCTGAAAAGGCGTCAGGTGTAGATACAGCGTTGGCGGCCAGACAAATAATGGGAACCCCCACCACCACCATGCTTGGTTATACACATTACATAATATATTGAGATAACAACCATCCTGCTTGTATGCATTTGGATATGTGTTGACTTACAGACCGGGTTCAGGTTAATTCAGTGCATCACCACTGACTTTTCTCTTTTGGTGACCACACAAATCACATTTGCCCACATATGGGTAAGACGTGACGACACTTGCTATTATCAAAACCACCCACCCCCTTTATCTTACACAGGTCTGTGTCCAGGGCTAAATCATAGGACCAAATGAGGACTGGCTCCGCTAGATTAGGCCCACACTAAACCAGGAAATCATCAAACACGTTTCACAAGATCAGGGTTTCCGCGGGGCATTAAAAAGTATTTAAAGTCATTAAAGAAATTCCGCATTTAAAAACATTAAATTGGATTCAATTAAATATGCACTGATTTATTTTTTCTTTCTGTGTTTGTGGCATTACATTAAATATAGTATTTGGGCATTAAAATTGTATTAGATTTGACTTGCTTCTGCCTAAACCCTGAAGATACAGTTGTCAAAGAGATGCTGAAAAAGGGTCACAATTTGAGTGTCATCTTGAACTGCTAATAATAGAGTTAGAAATATCCATAAATCATGTTTTTGACTAAATATGTGTATTCATTTCATAGATGACAGTTGACTTTTCTATTTTTCAAAACAGTTATGGCTCGTATTTAGTCCCTAAATAACTCCTTTTGATTTTATTATCTTCAGAAGAAAACAAGATTAAATCGTTATTAATGGTCACTTGTGAAGAAAGTCTGCCTATTCGCGGTGGACCACATGCTCAGTGCTGTCTTGGCTCAGTCACAAGTGCAACAACGAGACAAACTGCTGAGTGGAGTATGTTATAAGGGCCCTCAATATTAGCCTCAGAGCTGCGAGTGTTTCTTCAAAGCATTCTAATAGTTTTTTTTTAGTTCAATATGCTGACCACACAATAAGAACAGGCCTGGGCACAGACACTGACTGTGATTTAGGGGAGATTGACTTACGCAGTTGTGCTCTGAGAAGACTATTTTCTTCTGTTTTGTTTTGCATCTCTCATAACCTCCAGATAGACTAGAGTAATGTAGGGCATGGATCTGCCTTAACCAGAAATAAATTCTTAATCATTAAGGTCTTTGAGATATACTTTATTGTCCCCATAGGGAAATTATTCCTCTGTGTTTGACCCATCCTTCGATGCCGCTGGGGCAACCTATAAGGGACAGTGGGCGACCGCAGTTTGGTGCCGGGGACCCATCTCCAGATGCCGAGCAAATGGTCAGGAACACCTATTGTGCATGTTTTTTCGGCTGATGGAGGTAAACCGGAGCACGCCAGAGTACCATCCCAGACACCTGGAAGAGAAACAATAATCCTAAGACTATAATCTCAATAATCTTCTAATTTTGGTTAATGTGCCTAAATAAATAATTGAAAGGAGTTCTTGGAGACAACATAAAATACAACTTCTATTATACAGTACAGTACTTTTTAAAACTCTGTAGACAACCTTCTAGTTTTAGAGTATTGTGGCATTTAGGCCATTGTTAAAAACTTTATTATGAGGTGCTGTTGTGAGCAGTGGTTGAATGTTTTTGCCATGGAAAGGTCTTTCTTATGCCTCTCATTACAGAATACTGCAGGAAACTTTGTTGCACATGATCACAGCCATGATGCAATGGTTTAAAACTGACACTGGCGCTCATGCGATTTCTTGTACTTAGCCCATGGTTAAGTAAGTTGTTAAATGCCATCTATGAACTTGGCATTTTTTTCCCAAGCGAGAAACCAGAAAAAAACATGGCTATTGGTTTCACGGATGAAAAATGAGTATTAATCGAAGGAAGAAATGTATCCTTTTGGTGTTATATGTGAGGATATACTAGTTAATAAGTAATGTTATAATTGGACCAACCATAAAGTCCATTAAAACAGAATTTGTTTCAGCCTAACTGTGCCAGACGGATGAGTCGCTGTGAATCTAAATGCTAATATTCTTTGTGGGAGATATTTCTGCCAACTGGCTCATTCTGCTTTGTCATTATAGGCCTTTGTGCATGAAATAGGCTGACTCTAAATTGACTAACACTTCGGCACATCGCTCTGTAAACCTAATTGATTTCTGCTGAGAGTTTGGCCCAGGTTCAAGTGTGAGACTCTGTTTTAAAGTTGGGAGTAGAAGGCTAGAAAAACGTGCAACACAAGGAGCTTTCAGTGTCCTGGTGCTCGAAACCATATGTTGACATGTTGAATTTGTAACAATATTCAATATAATATGACTTTTAACTTAATAATAATAATAATAATAATAATAATAATAATAATAATAATGCATTAGTCTTATATAGTGCTTTTCCAGATGCTTAATGTCGCTTTAAAATTTCGTGCATTATTCATTCACACCATACTCTGTGATGGTAAGCTACTATTGTAAATAAAAATAGGAAAGGGTGAGTGCATCAATGGTCTGGGAAGAAGTGAAAAGGTTGACCGGTGCTCTTCAAAGACTGGGCTGGGCTTACATGGAATACATTGCTGAGATTGGTTTGTAGAATAGCTACTATTGTAGCCACAGCTGCCCTAGGGTAGACTGATAGAAGCGAGGCAACCAGTCTACGCCATAAGCCCCTCCAACCACTCACTCACTACATTCACCCAGGCTTCCTGGTGTTCGCAAACGGTCTCCCATCTAAGGCCCTTCCCTGCTTAGCTTCCGAGATCTGCCGGGATCGAGCATAGCAAAGGCTTCTTTTTACTGATTGTTATTCTTTATTTGAATTCAGATGATTTGTTGAGTTTATTATTTCTGCATGATTTTGCGGTACTGTAAATTTCATTGTAACGGTTGCAATAAGCAAATCGCGATGCTGTAATTATTTAGATTATATCATGTGTTCTGAAACAACAACATCTCTCTCCATCGAGATCTTGTTCTGAAATGCATTATTGTATTGTTTAGTTCATACAGTATTTTTGTCTTCCTCTGTTAAACCTTCTGAACGTGTTTAAAATGTCTACTTCGTAATGAATCCTGATTTCCCCCCTCGTCCCCAAAAAATTATGCTGACCAAATGATGCTTGCATGTGTAAGTAGCATTGTCCGTAATGAGGAGTTAGTTTAATAGATTTTGTCTGTCTTTAATCATTGTACATTTGTATTAATATATGTGCAAAATAAAACTTGTGCATCTCTAATAAGAGATCTGCAGTTGTAATTATATGACATGATGTGTCTGGTAGGTTGAGCAATAGATGCTCAGACCGAGGGAAAGAGGAGAGTGAGTGCGAGAGGGAGAGGAGGCTGCAGACTGGGAATCGGAGGATGCCACAGGAGACTGAAGGCAGGAAATTAAGGTTTGCAAAAAGTGCTGCGTCAGTTGGACACACAAAGAGGGCGCACCGGTTGCAAAACGTCAGAACAGCAAAGTGGAGCACGTATATGATCCGCACAGCCCACTGCAGCTCGATATTATGGACACTGGTGCTGTTTGTTATCCCTAATGTGAGACACCGCCACTCAAACTAGTCTTACCTGATGATGAGCAACAACTTCAGCTAGATTCTTGTTTCTGTGTGTTTGTGTTTTCAACATCATTGTCATGGTTGATTTGGAACATTGACTGTCATGGTCTTCTTTTTTGAGGGAGTCCAATTAATCTCTGATTTAGTGGAGTCAGGCGGATACAACTGATGAAACTGTCTGTAAAACGTTCTTGTCTGCTCAAGCTGTGTGGTTTGCAAACTCGTTGGTAGCTAATCTTCAGAGTAGTATTATTAGATTAGTTTAGTCCTTCTTCTGCCCTAGATTAAATTGTTATCTTAATTATGTTGTTTACGTATTTTGTAATGCATTTATATATTATTGGATCTTTTAGGCCAGTTTTGTTCCTTTTTTTTAACCCAAATGTGTTGAGGAGGACTTTTGAATAAAAAGTTTGCCTGTCTTATGAACTTCATAGCCATATATTATAGTTCTATTTGGACACATTTTGAGAGTGATTTCTTGTTGTCATTTGTGCTTCCTATGTGGTGAGAGAGTGAGACTGGTGCCCGGATTATTGCTGGCTGACAGGCTGACTGAATGGGAAGTAGTGGTCCACACCAGAAAGTGTTAGAATGCCCTGCCTTGGGATGGGGACAAACAAAACGATCCAAAGCAACATCCACTGCTGTATGTGTTCTGTTATCCACCGCATTTACTGTTACATAGCCAGCTGCTGAACATGTGGGAGGATTCCCAACATTTCAAACTATAATAACTATAATAAATAATGCTTTATTATCCTTTTTTCTGTCCTTTGAGTAATGATGTGCATTACAATTGTATCACTTTCTGTTTTTTGTTGACTTGAGACCAGCCAAACTAGTCTGATTATCAGAGGGTGATGGCAATAAACCTCACACCTTGTAAAATACAAAACAATTTAGCGTAATAAGAAATCAATACATTGCCTGACGTATTAAACAACATGACAAATGCATGAGTCCGTAACAGCGCTCCAGGATCAGTGCTCATTATACAGTATTAATTGCATGGTCAGGTGTGATTATTCGTTCTCATGTTTGGAGCCTGTTTTGTAGAGCGTTTGTTTGTATTCTGGTTTATCGCCCCTTCTCTGCTCCGTGCATCGCTAGTGTCTGTGTATGTGGGTCCTCCACAGTCCATGCATTGGTTTGTTTATTTCACGGCCTCAGCTGCCATTGTAAACACTGAATAATTGGCCGAGATTGAGATTCTGCTGTCCTTGTTTAGCCTCACTGAGCTGTGTCTGATTTCCCCTAGTAATAGATAAGGTTGGGTTACCCTAAACAAGGGGTAGGCGTGTTTGCACTGTCTTAGTACAAGTTTGGGGAGCCTCTCCATGATGATGACTCAAACTAAGTCCTATGTACAAATAGTAGTGTTGTACCCGACATAGAAACGAGGTGTTGTTGTGTGCAGTCACGCTTTTCGAAATATCATTGCGTTGAAATTGAAAATTGACAAATCAGTTTCCAAAAACGTTACTTTTGTTAGCAGATCATAATTGTAGCCGTGCACTAATCCAAATAACAGGTTGCGTCAAGTGTCCTGACCTCTATTATTGAAGTGGATGCATTTCCATCAATTGCGTAACATTTTCACGGCGAATAGCTCTGAGTAATAACACCCACTGTTTCTAAGAAAGAAATAAAAGAAGCAGAGCATGTCAGCGTATTTCATTTGTCAAAACCTTAAGGGAAATTTCCATTGAGACTGTTGACCTTGTGTTTGCTGCTGACCAGGCCTCCCCTCTGTGCTCCAGGCTTTTATCACGGACTGAAGTTGCAACCACAGGGAGCCCTTTGTTGAACACCCCCTCAGCTTGCCTTGTGCATAACACTGTTTTCCCCTACCTCCCCTTAGTTATAAGGCTGCAGAAAAACTTGACTTGTTATCTTTCCCTGGTCTCCCACAGAGCACCGCGGCCGTGCTGTACCCTGTCTCTCATTATAAAAAGCCTGAAGGAAATTGGCAGTAATAGAAAAGTTTCACAGGGGCAGTTCCCCTGTCTGACCAATAGAGGGCAGCCAAGTCCAATGTTTTGCTCGTAGGTGAAAGGGTCCTTTGTGGCTCTACATTTGACACATTGGCGATGGAAGTGACGGAATACTTTGGCTGTGACGTGATGTTTGTATTTGGAAACTACTTTTTTATCATGACAATGATAACATTTGCTGCCATATTGTTTTTTGTGTGTGTATTGTTTCACACTGTAAACCTGAACGTGATCAAATCCCTTTCAATTTCGAACATGCTTTATTGTGTTGATGCAGCATGTGAATGAGGTCAAAGCTCAAAAACAGGGGCCAGGGTCACTCATCAATCAATTAAACATATACCACTTAGCTAATGAGGTTCACACCCCCACACGCACACGCATACGGCCGACTAATGTGGCCACTGGCTGCTCTCGTCACATCTGATATATAGCAACACAGTTTTGGCAAGTCAATAAATGAATCCATACAACCCTATAAAATCCTCATTAGTATTCTAGGTAGGTGTTCCTTTATCTTTAAACATACACATACGTACTTTAAATTGCAATTACCCACCCACACAGCCAGGCCTTTTGCTTTTGAGTGCATTATTCTCTCTCTTACTGAAGCAAAGAAAGTGTAAGTTGCTTATCAAAGTGTCTGGTAGATAAATTACAGGCACTCAACAGTAAACTGCACTGGGGCGCTCGGTGGGCCTAAGTGTGTCTCACCAACATAAACGAATGCGCACTTGTACACCCACTGTAAGTGTTGTAGCCCTCAGGTGGGAGGATGGAATGGCTTCCAGACAGATCAGTGACTAATCTAAATATCTAACAATTATACACAGTTATTGCTGTATTTAGCCTTTCGTCGGGTCTTAAATACCAACGCACTTATTATACTGAGGATTCACTTCTGGCATGAGCAATTGAATCCGATATTCCAATTTTGCACGTCTGTCCATAAAGCAATTGACATTTCAACAGTTATTAGTTTACATACATTTAACCATTAATTAGGTTGCTATAGCCTACACAATAAACAAAACTCACACAGCTAATAGAGGCATGACATCAGCACTTTTTTAGAAATGTAATAAACCTGACTTTTTTTATAAATTTAGCAAATGTTATTCAACTTTTTCCTCACTACTTGATAGGGAAATATGTCTCCATAGAAACTTAGACACGAGGAGAACATGTAGATGCACAGAATCGAACCCTTCTTGTTGTGAGGCGAGAGAACTAAACGCTCTTCGACTTTGCTGTCAAACCAAATGGTGGATGTAAGAGCACAGGCACCACATGAAAGAAAAGCAATAGGCAAAATCTGTACACAATGTCGCTTACTTTCATGTTCACTTAGAACTTTACTTATTTACATATTTTCACTTGTAAGAGGCTGTGAGTGTCTGTGTATTCCACTTGGTGGCAGTGTATTCCCTCCCGACAGTCAGAATCAGCCTGATGGCACCAAGAATGCAGTTATGCAGCAGCATCCTCCTGCTTCTCCTGTGACACCATTTTAGATAATTCGCTTATAATGTTCAATCTCCTATCGCTGCTTGCTACATTGCCATCTACCCAATAGTAACCTACTGTCTGGCCAGTTTGCGTCACACTTGTATTTTGCATGAATACTCCTCCTTTAGAGTATCCACCAGGCATCGTAAGGAGAAGTAGGCCGGTTAAAGATAGCTCACGGCAGCCTCAATACTGGCTCCCAAAATATATCTACTCCTAAGTATCATCCCCTCTCCTCCCCCACTATATTCTTCTTTTGCTCTTTCTAGTGTCCAAAATAGATCAAGAGGATTCGGCCTTTGAATTTGCAAATTGATAGCAGGGGGGTGAACGTCCCAAAGCAAAGGCAGGAGAACTGTGTCTGGATTTGGAAGCGTGTGAGTTGAACGGATCACCTTTGGGAATCTCGCTTGAATATGATCCCAGTTATAACAGAAGAATATATGGCAACGCAATCATTAAATTGGGTTTGTTTTGTCTTTAATCCACGCCATGGTGCTGCTTTGACATTACATTTTTTACCAGTTACGTTACCCCACCTTAGAAATTACCACTGAACTGTCAAAGGCAGCACTGTGTCAGACTTTCCTGTTGGGATGGCTGCTCCAGTTTCCTAGATCAACCCTTGAACTGTGTGCACAATAGTCTCATCCTCCATTTGATGCTCCTCCTGACCATGATCCTGCCTCAAACAAATCTGGTAAAGGTAAAGAAACCTCCCTCTCTCCTGGTTCAACTTAATTTTTCACCTTTTTCTGCGACCTGCATTTGTGGTTTCTGTGTTCCACATTGTTTTTCTGGATACTTTTGTTCGTCTTTGCCGAGTTTTTGTGGAGGTTTGGTGAATCTGTTTACTTTGAGAGTCCAAAATGGTCCTGAAGAAAGCAGCTTTTTAAAGGTAAACAAAATGCTAGCTTTTCAGCTATACCCATTTGAGACACTGAAGAGGCACCAAGAGCCCCCACAGCTGCAGCACAGTCGAGGCGTCACGAGAGGATCTACAGGAAACAAAAAAGGACAACCGAGGAGATGGTGAAAGACTGTTGTGGATCAGAGGGAGCTGCAGGAGGAAGAGGAAGGAGGAGGAGGAGGAGCTGACCAGTGCAGGACACCACGCTCTGAAACAGGGACAAACCCAGGAGGTGGTGCACCGGATCAGAGGAGACAGCGAGAGAGGGCAGCCAGCCAGGTTTCTTCCGAGTGCTACAGTTTCCCCGACCTCCAAGGTCATGCGGGTCAGGTTGACACACAGTGGCAGCGCGGCTCAGCCGCAGCAGCTCAGGACTAACACCTGAACACTATTTCGTTGTACGCTTGTACAATGACAATAAAGCACTTACTTACTTAAGGACTCTGCAGAGAACATTAGCCCTGCCTATAGGGACAACGTTAGGCCTAGAGTTTATGTAGCTTAAAGCAGAACCCAATGCTACATTTTAGAATCACAGACACTTTATTGACATAATTTTTGCCATGACAATATTATTGTAATAGAGTATTTTACAAAACCATTACAGCACAGGATATTTCATTAAATTCCATTCCATTCACTTAACACACAAATCATAGTTTGCTTTGTTATTTTCACCAAGTTGCGTCAAAAGAAAAGACTTTTTAAAAGTCCTAAATCTGGTACAAAACTGACAATAGAACAACAATACAACTTTGGAAAACTATGACTAAAAATTAACTTCTTAGAGGTTGAGCCAATATATGGACATTTTATAATATCGGCTATCCCATAAAAGGTCGACATCTCTGGAACCGAACGTTCTAGAGAGTCAGAGCCTTAATATGAGCCCTCCCACAACCTCTTAGTCCTCAGGGGAGCTGAGAAACATTGCAGTGAAAATTGGTCACAAGTTTGTGCACCTGTACATACTTGTGACCACTCTAATTGTATATTATATATTTCATGTTGCAGACTTTTGCATATAACTTAGAAACTATAAGAGACAGAGACTTAAGTTTTTTATTTATTTTTTATTTTTTTGGAATCTGCTAATTTTTGTCTGTCATACAAGCTTCCTCTGAAGAAATAGTACTTGAGCTAAAACCTGGTACTAGGCATCTCTCCCCTTGAGGTTAATGTTTATTGTACACTGTCCCTGTTTCTCTAAATAAATAAACTAAACTAAGCCTATTAAACATTAATGTCCTGAATAAATCAGCCGTATGTCCCTAATAAAGGCCTCTATTAGGACTAACCCAACATCTGATTGACATAATTTCCTTGTACAATTGTATAATGACAATGAATTTCATTCATCAAGCGCCCCCTGCTATCACAGTTCAACATTGTCACATTTGACAGTTCAAGAAGCATCATACACAGAATTATACATGAAAAAATCTAAAAATACATATACAAAAATAATAAAAAGAATATTGGCCAAAATATGCAGATATGCATCAGCAAATCAAAATCGACAAAATCAACCTTTGAAGAACCCATATCAGGCGACCTCGATAACTTTTGCACATTTTTACATTCAGTGTTTGCTTTAGGCTGTGCTATAGCAAGACGTTTGTAAATCTCAGCCAATGGAAGACCTCAGTGAATCAGAATCAGTGATCTTCAGTGATTCTGGCTTCTTGCGATTTGGAATTTGTGTCACCGAATAACAGCTACAACAATAATTTTGGCGATGTATTCAACCCTACACGACGCTTACACCATGGCCACACAAGAATCACCCTCAAAAGTCAACGTAGCTTCTCTAAGAATGTGACCCCAAAAATGTGCATGGATTAATAATAAAACAGGCTGATTCTCTTGCCGTGTGGAAGCACCGAGGCCCAGCGTGTACTTTACCCCCACTGGCCCATATCCACCGAGAAGCAGGACAATGGTTTGGCTCTGGGACATGTGTGCTTAATGTAGCTCTTTTATGTGGGAAAGTAGAGACAGCAGCTCGGAGAACGGATCATTGTGTCCTTAGTACTCGCCCGTGTATCTGTCCCCTGTCGCATGCAGTCCATCAGGAGAGACTGTCTGTGTTGTGTGATGATTTCAAAAGGAATGCTTTCACTACTACAGGCCTGTTGTTCGTGCCATTCTCAAGCCTGAATTAAATCAGAGGAAAACAGTTACTTAGGGTTGGAATTTTCAGAAATGCCTTTTGAGAAAGGCCAAACTCAGTCGGGAGAAGAAGAAAAGGTTTCAGTTTGAATCGGTCACTCTCAAACCCTTGATGTAAAAAGACAATTGGCTCGTTGCACACTGTGGCATAGCACATCCGCTAACCATGGGGTTGTGAGCGCCAGCACTTCTTATTCATTTCCCCATGGATATTGCTCAGGCCTGTATTGAATAATCATATTTTCTAAAAAACTTGATGTAGGATGTACTGTCAATACTTCAGCGGAGAAGACGTCTATTAAACAAATCGTTTTAAAGCTAAAGACTAATGTGCAATAAATAATTAAACAAATAGGCCTAAATAAAATGATAAAATAATAACTCTAGACTTGACGATTGTCTTTGTACAGATTTCTTCATATTTGCAGCACAATTTTTTAAAATTGTAATTCATCAAATTAACGCGCTCACAGCTTCAGTCATCGGAACTAGCATAGCCACAACAAGCAACAAGCCAATGATTAATGTGTGTAGGTATATCCAGTGTACACAATAGGGGCAGTAGGGGGAGGGGAGAGTTCAGCTTTCTGACAGCCTGGTGGATGAAGTTGTCTTTCAGTCAGTTGGACCTGGCATGGAGCGAGACTAGTATAATGTTTTTTTTGTTTTTTTCCTGTCAAATCCATGTATAAGCAAAATTTGGATCATGGCCTAAAAATACAAGAATGGAAAAAGAGAGGTCTTGCTTACCAGTTATCCAGCTAACTCGTAGCGCACACATCCTTTCATTTCAAGCTTGAAACATTTTGCATTATTTGCTTAATCCTACCACTGACCTGTAATGTCGCTTTGCATGTGTATTTTGGCCCCACCCTTAAATCCCATAACTATGCAGATAGTACCTGTTCAGCAGCTCCTAGTCCATATTTCCGCTGATAATGTATTTCCTGGTCAATATCATTAACCTTATTGTGCCCTTTGAACACCCTGCTGTGCATTTTCACACACTGCGTCACATATACCACACTGCCATACTCCCATACAGCAATATTGAGGTCAGATGGAGAGATGAGACGACCCCCATCACGGCTTCACCCTGTGGCTACGTCCTGCACTGTTTACTCATGTAGAAGCTCCCATCTGCCCAAAAGTGAGGTGAGAAAACACAGGCGACCGCCGCGACAGCCACATTATGACGCAGAACAGTGTCGGCATCCAAAACGTAAAGGTGAGACCCAGCTTTTTGAACAACTGTGTGAAAAAACAAATTACCCTGAGTAATTTAATTTTGCATTTTAGCCTTGCTTTCCTCTTAAAACAAATGTCTACTAACTAAATAGTGTCTTAATGTCAACAAACGATGCCAAGTCTTCTATGCCATGTCTTATCTCACACCAACCAACTTCATGACTTCTAGCCATAAGTCTCTGCTTGGGTCTTCATCTATAGGTCTAACGACTGGCTACTTTAACCTTAGCATCCTTTCACCTACAATCAATTTTACCCAAATGCGTCTTAACTCTATCCTAGAATTGAATTAAACAGAAAAAAAAAAAAAAAAAGCCAGTAAGCTATACAGCACATGGGAATAAAGGGGTAGCCGATCTGTGCGGCGTTGCCCAGAGATACAGGATGTCGTAATAAGGCAATTGGGAGAAGGAGAGAGAGGCAGAGGGATGGTGAGAGGGGTGGGAGGGGCGCATTTGCTGCGGAGAAAAAGGGGAGGAGAGAATGACTCAAAGAGAAAGGCATCCGCTTTCCTGCCTCTGAACTGAGCCGCCACCCCTGAGTTTTCACCAGCGGTGGAACAGTCCAACTTGCTGTGGGCTCTGTTGTTGTGCAGAGCTGCAGAAGGCCTGACAGAGCCCAGCAGACACTGTGAGAGGCGAAAGGGGACGTGCATCCACAGACAAGACACACGGGAGAAGGAGCTATTCCCACTGATATTTTCCACCAGCAGCAAGTACGTATCAAAGGAGAAGATAAAAAGGCAGAAGGAAGCCCGAGAGGAAGCTGACGCTAAAGTGAAAGTGATAGGCAAGGTGAAGGAGGAGAAGGAAGGAAGGAAGCGAAGGAAGCGAAGGGAGGGAGGAGAGGACGCTAGGACATGAGGAGGGGCACCTGACTGACATGTCTGCTGCTACAACCAGCTAATCCACTCACACTGCCAGACTGAGCCAGTGCCTTTGCCAGGCCCTTTGTGCTGTCAAAAACCAAATCGTGCCCTCCATCCTTTCTTCCCCACTGAGGACAAGAGGAAGAGCGAGGAGGAGGAAGAGGAGGAGAAGGCACGGGAAGAGGAGGGGGTGCCCCTCTCCTCTGCCCAGACACAGCAGCAGCAGCAGCAGTAGCAGCAGCAGCAGCAGCAGCAGCAGCACAGGAATAAGGCGAGAAGTCACCTCAAAAAGCCCTAAACTGCTTTGCGTTCTCCCACCGCTCTGCCGCCGCCTCCTGTGGTCCCCGGGCCAGAGAGCGGCTCCCAGGCTCCGCTCATGTCCGTGAACTCAGAGAAATCTTTGTCCCCCGAAAGGTAATGCTTTCTCCCTCCACCTGTCCATACCTCTCTCTCCTCAAAGTGTCCTGCTTGTCCTGGCTTGTTATTGTTAAATCTCTGATGCCATTCTGTTCTGTATAGTCCCCCCCCCCCTCCCCTCCTCCTCCAAGCGCAGTCCAACCACCTACCTTCCCCCTCACCACCTCCATGTTTTGTTTCTGTCTGTGTTTTTTTTTTTTTTTTTTGCAGCTATTGTCTGGGTCACATTGATTTTGACTGTATCATGCAACAAATGTGATGTCTCCTTTGTTGCCAAATGCCCACAAATCTCGCACAAATCTTTTCAACGCACCACCTTTTTAAAGCTTTTTAGCATGCAACCTGCTGGCTCGCTCCTCTTCAAGGTTGCAGCGTTTCTTTTGACAACAATGACAATCGCACATACACACACACCCCGGGCAAGCGTGTCTGATGGTGCCAGAGCTTACACAGCACAGAGTGTCAACACACGTCAACATGAGGGGAGCCATGCAGCAGCAGAGGTGCATCTAAAACCGCTGGGGCCAACAGAGCACATCAGATACTAAACAATGGCATTTCCAAGCAACTCGGAGGCAATACATGGGCACCGATTAGGGTTTGTTGGCATTTTAAGTTGTCAGGTGGGCCTAGAGATTATTGCACATTGAAGATCTGTCAGTTCACGGGTGTGTAAAAATATACAATTACGATTTTTCAGAAAACAGTGCTATTGAATTTGTGTTTTTTAAGTCAGTCTTCAAGTTACTGTGCAGATTTGAAACATTTCTTGGAGCAAACATGAGAGAAGACCAATACACGAATCAGGGTTGTCTTATGGAGCCAAGATACTGTATTTGACATATGATACCGTCAATGCTAAATTGATGGCACTATTTGCAATTTGCTTACTACGGCCTTAAGATTTCGAAATTAAGAGTTTAGATTGAATTATTGATTATTGCTTGATTATTTGTAAGACCGCCGTTGTCTTAGATGCAAGGTTTCAGATGACGTTCACATCAACAACTAAAGGTGTATATTGTGCACTTGATATGTGGACAGGACTATATGGCTATAGATCTTTGGTGTGGCACAGTAAGGCCATGTCGGACTAATTTGGCAAATATTATTTTGATTTGAATATTTTATTTCGAGCTAAAGAAGAAAAGAAAAAACAGAAATATATATATATATAATAAAAATAAAAAAATAAAAAATAATTTACATTACAGCTCGAAAAGGAGTGGGAAGAAGACAAGCTTATTGACTCCCACCCCTGTTCATAAACTTCAATAACAATAACTATAACAATGACTGACAACAGTGCATATTTCTTACCATTTTACAAACAACTATCAACCGAGTTGGTTACATATTAACAAATGCGACACTGCATTATACCAGGTCAACATTCACAGTATCTCACACGCTCAACATTCACAGTATCTCACACGCTACAACCAGTGTATTATTTCTGTCTCCCATACAGAATTCATTACCATGTTGGCATTATCGTTGTTCACCATCACCATTACAACCCATATAGCATTACTCTGTATCAAAGTGTTTGAATGGTACATAAAATACTCCACATTTATTCATGAAAGGTACAGTAATCGCAGACTGATTGATGTTCATGATAACAAGAATGGTCTTACTGATATGTGTTAAAAGGGATTCGGGGCTTTTCTTTCTTTTCTTCTTTTCTGTGACTGGACCAGCTGCCAGAGGGGAGCAGCCCCCGAGCAACCGGACCATCATTTGTTAAGTGTCCTATACTATGCATTAAAAGAGACAATTTTTAGGAGTCTGCTGCCAGAAGAGAGTTTCCTCGAGCTGCCGGCCCCCACATGTCTGCCCTATACTATGGGTTATGTTGAATGCGGAGTACCTAGATATGTGCATGTTTTACTTCTAAGAGTTTATTTCCTTTATATTACCATCAGCATCAATAGCAGTACCGCTGTCTGAATCGATTGAGTTGGATTCTAAGAATAATCCACAGATTGTTAGGTATTAATCCTAGACTGTTACATTTAAAGTTTAAATAGTGATGATAACAACACAACAGCAATAGCAATAACAATGGCAATAACAACTGCAATAGTGTAATAGTAACAACCACAATATACTTCATTATTAGTTAGATCTGACCTTTAAAGTATACAGCACTTTGTGACACCCATTAGCAATCAAGTACCCATTTCCTCCTTCTGGTACTTTGACCATACCATTTTTTTATATCTTGATTTGAAATGATGAATATTTGGACATTGTTTATATTCTGCCCCCAATTTGTTCCAGAGTTTAACTCCACATACAGACACAAACATACTTTTCCTAGTGGAAGACACTGCTTGAGTCTTAAAGTTATCACACCCCCTCAGGTTATATCCCCCTTCTGTGCGTGCAAAAAGCATTTGTATCCTTGCAGGTAGCACATTTTTGTTGGCTTTAAACAGAAGTTGGGCAGTAGAGAAATCAACTAAATCATGCATTTTTAACAGTTTAGACTGCAGAAATAATATATTAGTGTGATCATAATATCCTACTTTATGTATAATTCTTACAGCCCGTTTTTGGAGTATAACAAGGGGGTGTAATGAGCTTTATAGTTATTGCCCCAGACTTCTACACAGTAGTTTAGATATGGCAAAACTAATGAACTATATAACAAAAATAATGCATTGTAATTTAAGAAAAACTTTGCTTTGTTAATGATTGAGATACTTTGGAGACTTTACCTTGTATGTGTCTTATGTGTGGTTTCCAGCTTAATTTACTGTCAATGATGACTCCTAAGAATTTAATTTCTGATACTGTATCTAAGACTACACCTTCTATGTTTACTGAGTCTGGTTTCCATTATAATTACCGAAAAACATTACTTTTGTTTTATTTAGGTTGAGGGACAATTTATTAATGTCCATCCATGTTTTTAATTTACTTAGTTCACAGTTTATGTTAGTTACTAAATTACTATAATTGTCATTGGAATAGAAGACGTTTGTGTCATCTGCGAAAATCACTAATTTTAATAATTTAGACACATTAAAAATGTCATTAATATATAAATTAAACAACTTTGGGCCTAAGACAGATCCCTGTGGGACCCCACAGCCAATGTCCAAATAACCTGATGTCCATCCATCCATCCATCCATTTTCTTCCGCTTTATCCGGGGCCGGGTCGCGGAGGCAGCAGTCTCAGCAGAGATGCCCAGACTTCCCGATCCACGCACACCTCCTCCAGCTGTTCTGGGGGGACCCCGAGGCGACACCAGGCCAGCTCGGAGACATAGTCCCACCAGCGTGTCCTGGGCCTTCCACGAGGCCTCCTCCCAATAGGACATGCCTGGAACACCTCCCGAGGGAGGCGACCAGGAGGCATCCGGAACAGATGCCCTAGCCACCTCAGCTGGCTCCTTTCGACGTGAAGGAGTAGCGACTCTACCCCGAGCTCCTCCCGGGTAACTGAGCTCCTCACCCGATCTCGGAGGGTGCGCCCAGCCACCCTGCGAAGGAAACTCATTTCGGCCGCTTGTATTCGCGATCTTGTCCTTTCGGTCATTACCCAGATCTCATGACCATAGGTGAGGGTGGGAACGTAGATCGATCGGTAAATCGAGAGCTTTGCCCCCTGACTCAGCTCTCTCTTCACCACAACAGTCCGATACAGCGACCGCATCACTGCTGACGCTGCACCGATCCGTCTATCGATCTCACGCTCCATCCGTCCCTCACTCGTGAACAAGACCCCGAGATACTTGAACTCCTCCACTTGAGGTAAGGACTCCCCACCGACCTGAAGCGGGGAAGCCACCTTTTTCCGGTGGAGAACCATGGCCTCAGATTTGGAGTTGCTGATCCTCATCCCGGCCGCTTCACACTCTGCTGCAAACCGCCCCAGTGCGCGCTGGAGGTCCTGATTTGATGAAGCCAACAGAACAACATCATCTGCAAACAGCAGAGATGAGATCCTGAGGTTCCCAAACCGGACACCCTCCGGCCCCTGGCTGCGCCTAGAAATTCTGTCCATAAAGATAATGAACAGAACCGGTGACATAGGGCAGCCCTGGCGGAGACCAACACGCACCGGAAACCAGTCTGACTTACTGCCGGCAATGCGAACCAAGCTCCTGCTGCGGTCATACAGGGAACGGACAGCCCTTAGCAGAGGGCCCCGCACCCCATACTCCCGGAGCACCCCCCACAGGGCACCACGAGGGACACGGTCGAACGCTTTCTCCAAATCCACAAAGCACATGTGGACTGGTTGGGCGAACTCCCACGAACCCTCGAACACCCGATGTAGGGTATAGAGCTGGTCCAGTGTGCCACGACCGGGACGAAAACCGCATTGTTCCTCCTGAATCCGAGGTTCGACTATCGGCCGGATCCTCCTCTCCAGCACCCTGGAGTAGACCTTACCGGGGAGGCTGAGAAGTGTGATCCCTCTGTAATTGGAGCACACCCTCCGATCCCCCTTCTTAAAGAGAGGGACCACCACCCCGGTCTGCCAATCCAGAGGCACTGTCCCCAACCGCCACGCGACGCCGCAGAGACGTGTCAGCCAAGACAGCCCTACAACATCCAGAGACTTAAGGTACTCGGGACGAATCTCATCCACCCCCGGGGCCTTGCCACCGAGGAGCTTTCTAACCACCTCAGTGACTTCAGCCTGGGTGATGGACGAACCCCCCTCCGAGTCCCCAGCCTCTGCCTCCTCATCGGAAGACGTGACAGTGGGATTGAGGAGATCCTCGAAGTACTCCTTCCACCGCCCGACCACATCCCCAGTCGAGGTCAACAGCTCCCCGCCCGCACTGTAAACAGTGTTGGTGAAGCACTGCTTCCCCCTCCTGAGGCGCCGGATGGTTTGCCAGAATCTCTTCGAGGCCGACCGATAGTCCTCCTCCATGGCTTCTCCGAACTCCTCCCAGACCCGAGTTTTTGCCTCTGTGACAGCACGAGCTGCAGCACGCTTGGCCTGCCGGTACCTCTCAGCTGCCTCCGGAGTCCCACAAGCCAACAAGGCCAGGTAGGACTCTTTCTTCAGCTTGACGGCATCTCTTACTTCCGCGCGCCACCACCGGGTTCGGGGATTGCCGCCGCGACAGGCACCAGAGACCTTACGGCCACAACTGCGAGCAGCCGCATCGACAATGGAGGAGGAGAACATGGTCCACTCGGACTCCATGTCTCCAACCTCCCTCGGAATCTGGGTGAAGCTCTTCCGGAGGTGGGAGTTGAAGACCCTACTGACAGAAGGATCCACCAAACGTTCCCAACAGACCCTCACAACACGTTTGGGCCTGCCAGGTCTGACCGGCTTCCTCCCCCCCTGCCAGCGGATCCAGCTCACCACCAGGTGGTGATCGGTTGACAGCTCAGCCCCTCTCTTCACCCGAGTGTCCGAGACACGCGGCCGGAGATCAGATGACACAACTACAAAGTCGATCATCGACCTCCTGCCTAGGGTATCCTGGTGCCACGTGCACTTATGGACACCCTTGTGCTCGAACATGGTGTTCGTTATGGACAAACTGTAACTAGCACAGAAGTCCAATAACAGAACACCACTCGGGTTCAGATCGGGGAGGCCGTTCTTCCCCATCACCCCCGTCCAGGTCTCACTGTCGTTACCCACGTGGGCGTTGAAGTCCCCCAGTAAAACAATGGAGTCCCCAGTCGGAGCACTATCTAGTACCCCTCCCAGGGACTCCAAGAAGGCCGGGTACTCTGCACCGATGTTGGGCCCGTAGGCCGAGACAACGGTGAGAGACCTGTCCCCAACCCGAAGGCGTAGGGACGCGACCCTCTCGTTCACCGGGGTAAACTCCAACACGTGGCGGCTGAGCTGGGGGGCTATGAGCAAACCCACCCCAGCCCGCCGTCTCTCCCCGTGGGCAACTCCAGAAAAATGGAGAGTCCAGCCTCTCTCCAGGAGTTGGGATCCGGAACCCAGGCTGTGCGTGGAGGTGAGCCCGACTATATCTAGCCGGTATCTCTCAACCTCCCGCACAAGCTCAGGCTCCTTCCCCCCCAGCGAAGTGACGTTCCATGTCCCGAACGCCAGAAGCTGCGCACGCGGACCAGGTCGTCGAGGCACCCGCCTTTGACTGCCACCTAGTCCTCTCTGCACCCGACCCTACGGATCCCTCTGCGGGTGGTGAGTCCACAGGAGGGCGGGCCCACGTCATCCCTTCGGGCTGTGCCCGGCCGGGCCCCGTGGGCAAAGGCCCGACCACCAGGCGCTCGCATTCGAGCCCCAACCCCAGGCCTGGCTCCAGGGTGGGGCCCCGGCTGCGCCATACCGGGCGACGTCACGGTCCTTGAATGTTGTACGTCCATATGAGTCTTCTGAACTGCTCTTAGTCTGACCCGTCACCTAAGACCTGTTTGCCATGGGAGACCCTACCAGGGGCATGAAGCCCCAGACAACATAGCTCCAAGGATCATTCGGGCACTCAAACAACCCCACCACGTTAAGGTAGCAGTTCACGGGGTTGATAACCTGATGTAAACTCCCCATCTTCACATACTGTTGTCTCCCAGTTAAATAGCTTTGAATCCAGCTCAAAGCCACTCCCCTTATGCCATATCTGTCTAATTTTTTTAATAATATAGAATGATTTAGTGTATCAAATGCTTTTTTCAAGTCAATGAATATTCCAGCTGCATGTTTCTTGCCCTCTAAGCTATTAGTAATCTCTTCTATTGCATCAATGATGGCCATTGAAGTTGACCTTGCTGCTCGAAACCCGTACTGACCTTCATTAATTAGTTTGTGCTTATCTATGAAATTATCCATTCTACTGTTATAAAGTTTCTCTAAGATTTTGGAGAACTGGGGGAGCAGAGAGACAGGTCTGTAGTTAGTGAAGATGTGTTTGTTCCCATTTTTATGTATAGGTATAACTTTTGCAATTTTCATTTTATTTGGAACTGTTCCTGTTTGAAACGATAGGTTGCATATGTAGGTTAATGGTTTCACGATACTATGTATAATTTGTTTAACTAGTGTCATATCTATATCAAAACAGTCTGTAGACGATTTGTTCTTACACCCGTTAATGACATCTATTATTTCTGTTTCAGTTACTCCAGACAAAAACATAGTTTTTGAATTAATGTCTATCAATGACTCCATTTCGTTGTTACTACACTCCGGAATCTCTGCTGCCAGATCCGGTCCAACATTTACAAAAAAACTATTAAAACTTTCCACAATGTCATTCATATTATGGTTGTCATTGATCCCATCAGTGAAATAGTTTGGATATGAATTATTTTTGCATTACCCTTGATTTATAGTGTTTAGTATTCCCCATACCCCTTTCATGTTGTTCTTGTTTGTATATAATAGATTGGTATAATATAGTTTCTTAGCCTTCCTTAATATATTGGTCAGTTTATTTTTATATGTTTTATATCTACTTTCAGAATCCTCTGTTCTTAATCTAATGAATTGTCTATATAGAGTGTTTTTTTTCTTACAAGCATTTTGTAAACCCTTGGTTAGCCACGGACATTTTGTCGTTTTTCTGTTTTACAGAATTGCTGAATAGGGCAGTTCTTATTGTATGCAGTACTAAAAATTTCCATGAAAGTATCGTAAGCATTTCTACATCATTCTTGTTGTATACCTCGTTCCAATCTTGTTTTATTAAGTCACTATAAAGTGAGTAAATTGAATCCTCAGTTCTTGCTCGTTTATAAAAATATTTTTGAGGTGATTTTGATCTAACTCATTATCATCATACACCGTGAATACGGGCAGATGATCCGTTATATCACAAACCATTAGACCGCTGACATTTGTGAACTGCATATTATTAGTGAAGATGTTATCAATGAGGGTAGCACTGCTCGCTGTTATTCTGCTAGGTCTTGTGATAGTTGGGTATAAACTCATACTGTACATGCGATTAATATACTCATCAGTTGTCTTATGTTTATTTGGATTTATCAAATCGATGTTATAATCCCCACAGATAAATAATACCTTGTTACTCAGTTCTGAGAATGTTTTTCTGCCCAATTTGTAAATATTTCCACGCATGAGCCTGGTGACCTGTATAAACAACTAACTATTATGTTTTTCTTTTTTCATTGATAATTTCTATTGATAAGCATTCAAGCAAGTTGTTTATTGATGCAGTCATGTTTTTTAATATTTTGAATTTAAATTTGTTGAGGACATATATAGCAACTCCTCCTCCCCCTTTATTGGTTCTGTTTACGTAGTTTAATGTATAATTGTTTAACTCAAATGCAATGCCTTTATCCTCATTAAACCATGTTTCTGATAATGCGATGATACTAAATGGATTCTCAAACTGTTTTAAGTATTCTTTGATTGCATCGAAATTCGCGTACATGCTTCTACTATTGAAATGGATAATTGAGAATTTCCCTTCTGTTTTAACAGAGATGTTAAATTCATTCTCAGTATAGTATTTGCAATTAATTGCGTTAGATGTTAAGAACAGGTTATCTGGGTCTAACTGATCTTCCCAGTCCAGTGCATTATGTTCAGTGTACTCTGAAGCTTTCAGCTCCAAGAGCTCACAGTCCAAAATCCTTTGCTGTAATCCTAGGTCACTTCCATCAGTAGCATATGAGGTATGATTGGACATCATTGTATGAGTATATATATTACAGGACATGTGAAATTATGTTTTTTACATACCAAAATCCATAAGTTTTCCCGGTGATTAAGCTTGATTTGGAGTACTGGTGCGCGGACGTACAATGAGTTTGTCATATCTCAAGAAGGCTATGTCCCCCCTTTCCCTGGCAGCTCTCAGCTCCGGCATTAGATCTTTTCGTTTCCTTTTAATGGAGTCCGTGTAGTCCTCGTTTATGTAGATTTCGTTCCTTTGAGTTGTTTAGCGCGCTGCAGGATTGCTTCTCGATCCTTCCAACGCAGTAGTTTGGCGACGATAGGTCTCGGCCAGTCCAATATTAAAGGTCTGTTTCATCATTTAGGTACTGTTTTTCTCACCTATGGCACCAATATGCACCTCATTCCACAGATGCAGAGGCTGAAGCCATTTTATTTGCGCTAAAATGATACAGAAACACCACTTAATCTGATTATCTTGTTGATTTGCTGGTGATTTTTTTATTACCAAAGATGGAAATAGTGTCTCAAGATACCGTGAGCAAGCAACGCCATTTACCCCTAAATTGCAGACAGTGTTTCTGCCTGTACTTGCTAATCAAACCCGCTACTTGTGTTTAATTAGATGCTCCATTACATCACATAAGACAAATGAAAATGGAAGGCTTAAATGTATAAATATAGTTATGAATTTGTAACAAGGTGCTACTGTTACTGTATATTTATGCGGCAGAAAATAGCTTATTTGGATTGCTGGTTGACTAGACAATGAGAAAAGTTGGTGAAAAGTAGCCAGTTTACACTATTAATGTTGTGACACTGTGTAATGAGCTTCTTACGTGCGAGTTTCTGAAAATGGAGACCTTGACACTAATGGAGACTTGATTAAAACTGTCCTTGGGTGAAAAGTTGTACTGTATGTTCGAGGCACGAGTTACTTAAGCGTATCGCAAAAATTCCTTTAGTTAAATATGGCACACGTCTGAATAATACAAACCCTTATTGTTGCATGGATGCTTCCCATTCCTGCTCCCGAAACCGGCCAAAGTCATGGCGTGTGTCTAAACCGTCGAAAGCCTAGATCCATTCAGATCTAATTGGAGCGGGCCTGCATTCCTCCTCCCTGAAGTGAATATGCGGAAAGAGCTGGATTTGACGTGCGCTGGAGGGTGTTGTCGGGCCCAGGCAGAGTGTGTGACTAAGGTAGACAGTGACGCTGTGCCAGAGGATCCCGCGTCCAGACTGGTACTCTCAAAACACGGAGCAATGGACACTTTGATAGAACTAAATAAGCTTAATAATTTAGGAAAGCGATTCTGAATAACTGTTTGCAAATGTGTTATTTTTTGAAAGAAGTACGCAAACTAAAAAGCAATCAAAATCATACCCAGTATAGCAGTTTGAGTTATCCTGTTTACTTTTGGGCGCTTTGGGAGTAGAAGAAGTAACAACCAATCTGTATCACTTGAATTTTTTGTTGCGTTTTGGTGTTTTACTGTATGTCTCTGCCGCCAAAAATAATCGGGCCCGTTCTGCATTTATCACGGCACCATTCGTTTGTTAGCATGCCGTTTTGAAAAAAAAAAAATGGTGACTTGCATCTTGTTGCCAGCGGACGGCGTTCCAAGCAAAATACAAGATCAATAAAAACGTAAAATGAATCCTTTAACCCTAGTGTGAACCTGAATCTGAGACAAACGGCTGTGAAAAGTGACACACTGGAATGCAGATAAAACGACATCTTTGGAAAACTACCAGATAACATTTCGGAGACGCGAGCTCCATCACATGCATCATCCGGCAGCCGTGAAGTGTTCTTGGGCCTCACAACCGGAGTATCCTTGTCACATTATCCGTTGTTTGGGGTCACAGAAGTCTGACTGTAATTAAGAATAATGGAGAGCACTCTATTGTTGCGTGAAAGGTAGCAATGAATAGATACACTCATCGGGCCGCTGCGAGCTGAATAGCCCCAGACATCTCATATGACAGGAGCCATGGACCATTATACAATAACAGATTGAATATTATATGTGCAAATTTCGCTTCTCATCCCGATCAGCTGTGGAGCTTTCTGATGATTCTGCCTTCAAAGCTGTGTATTTGAATTGCACTAACCTAGAATGTGTGGGTATGGTTTGGTCGCCTTTTGTTCTCAATTCACACAGTACCGAGCGGAAAAGATGCAAATGAATCTCTTCGCTGATTTGCATAAGCTGGCAGCTGTTAAAAGGGATTGATATAAGGCATAAGTTTGAAATGATCACTCTCATTAAGATGTGTGGTAAGAGATGCTCCCAAACTCACTTTTAATATGGTCTTAAGTTCTTCTTGAAGTAAGTCGTTAGGATTAGATAATCACAAGTGCCAGTTCAGCCAAAATGTCTTTAACGCGTCCTCAGGGAAACACTTTGTCTTCATGCATTTGTTGGTTTTTGCCATGTTATGAAACTTGTTGAGCTTTTATCAAATTTTTACAGTGACTGTGCTGTTTTAAAATCTAGATTCACTTCTCATGAGACAATGGAAATACCTCCTGTGTGCTTTAACATTTGCGAGAAGAAAGAAATCTGAACTGCTGAACAAATACAAAGAGTGGAGAGACATTTCAAAATATGTTTGTGGAGCTCAAAACTACCAGCAGGTTGTACACACACAAAAATCACGTGGTAGGTATATTTTTCAAAAATAACAATCAGAATCCTGACACACATTAGAAGTAATACCACCGAAATTCCGATTTTGATTCGATTTGCACTTCCTTTCAGTGAGTCTGTTTCTGTGACGTTTTGTGTTATGCTGAGATTTATCTGCACAAATTATACTCATAAAACCATCTGGCATCCAGGTGTGTGTGAATACAATTATTTCAGCATCATTTTAAGGACTGTCTTTACGAGAGATGCCAGACTGTGTTTCTTTGTAATGTGCAGGTGTTTCAAATTAATTAAAAAGACATAAGCCCCTTACCTTCAGCAGGCAACACTTGAAAGGGAATTAAGTCACAAACGCTAAATCTTTACATGATTTCCAGGGTTCACCAGAGATGGACATTTCTACCTTCAGTGTGCAGTGTTGCTAACCTCTCCATTGTCCTATACTTGACATCGGCACAATAACTACACTTCAGGTCCCGGGTTCGATTCCCACCAGGACGGGGCCTTTCTGTGCGGAGTTGCCATGTTCTCCCTGTGTCGACTCCGGTTTCCCCTACCACTAAAAACATGAACAATGAAGGATGAATGAGAGTGCGCATGGGGGAGGACCAATGGCCGCTGGCTGCACTGCTTTGCGGCGACGACACTGGAGGCCGCCATTGCTCCACCATTGCTGTAGTACTGCCATATAGCCGCTAGTCTCCCATTTGGAATCCATTGCACTTTAGACGCGTTAAAAACAACTTTAATGCCCGGTGCCTAATTTTTTGGAACTGTCTACAGCTAGATATTCCTCCTGTGATTACGCTGGGTTAGACACAATCAGAGGCACTGGGCTGGTTATCGTAGGATAAATTTTAGAAATCTTGTACTTAATGTGGGTCAGACTGTTAGCATTGGAGCTGCGCGAGCTACACGTCACGCAAGGGCCGAGTTTACAGTGAAGATCCCGCCCTTATGGCCTTTTTAGGAACATGCTTCGTCAGAGCAGGGGAGGAGGAGTCTGTAAATCCGCCATGATTTCCCCCTCGAACGTGGTCATTGTGGTAAACGGGGAGGAGTGAGGAGGAGCTGTCTATTCTTTTTAACGGCCTATGGGGAGGACGGATGGAAATTAGCCCAAAGGCTACAATCGGTGTGGCGTGTTTATATGCATGAGACCCATGTGTGTTCATTAACATGCACTGTCCCGACCAAATAAACCATTAAAATAAAAATAGAGAAGTTGAGTTAATTTTTGGCAAATTTGTAGGTCATTGCTTTTCGTAATGAGCAATAATATCAGATTCCTTAGTACTATTAAAGTATTAAAAGAGGAGTCAAATCATATGCAAAATCAACTTTTTAGAGCTTTTTATCTTGTTTCAATGTTGTTCTCTTATCTAAAACAGACTTTGAGATCTGTCTTGAGCCACTCGTGTACCTTTGAGTAATTTTTGGATCTCCACCGGTGGCTATTATTACTGTAGCACCGTGGCGGCAGCTCCCGAAAACCTCCTCCTGCGGTTCTACTACCCAGGAAATGCATTCCTCACCTCTCGACCCCTTGCTAAACTCATTCCCAGAAGTGAAACTACTGGATAATTTGTTTCAGCTGTTTTAGAACCAATATTGCTTTGCCCAACCAACAAAGGGTAAAATAACACCTTTAACAGTAATACAGATGTGTAAGTGTTTGAGATTATTATCAGCAAAGAGCATAATACCCCTATCTTGAAGATTTGTTTTCATATTCAAGAGACAATTCAGGATAAATCAGTAGAAAAAATAGCTAAAAACATTATCTTGTTAACATTACTATTTTTTTTGCATTATATTGAAAACATTTCAATTGTAATTTTGATTCGATTGCAACTGATGGTGCAGCCCTCCTTCCAAGCTTTCCCACTGGGTAACATGTGACTTGTTTGCTAAACCACGCGTATGGATGGATTGGAGCAAGAATTGGGCAGCGCTTTAAAAGAGCAAAAGGTGGCACGGTGACAAATTTCTCTAGGAGCGCTCGCATTAGGAAGACGATCCTTCTTGTGTAACTTGGCACTTTTAAGGCGCGGCGGTGATGCAGATGGATAGAGGACACGTTCGGCGCAAGAGGTGTGCGCTGTGCGTCTGACATCTCGGGTGCACGTGAGCAGCTTAAAGCCTTTTTCTGCGCGAGGATGACATGCCGCTTTAATGTGGCAACTCGTGGCAGGTTTCGAGGGCTTATGTCCTTCATGCAGACTTTCTTTGAGGATTATGTCGAAATGTGATAAATAAATACTTGCAGGTCAAGAGTTCATTAGCTTTGTGTGCCTCTGTGGAGACGGCAGAGCGGAAAAGCACTGGCTAAAACTTGAAGTGTTTGTGTATGTTTGCGCAAACTCTCTGTAGTGTTGGAATTTTCCATAGTAGTTTTTAAAGTCGTCAAATGGACTGGATTTATGTGATATGTATGGTGTGTATCCTTTCAACTAACCGTTATTGGCTGCTATGACATTCTGACAGGTTGAAGTTACCAATATTATTGGTACTGTCAGAATGTATATGTTCTTGACAATGCACAAGAAAATTAACCTCATAAAAAAAAGTTTTAACAGAAAAGCTAGTTTACACCGGCAGTCCCCAGATCGGTGTCTGTGTAGAACGTATGCAGAAAAGTATTATTAACATTTTATTTAAAGGATAGAAGAAATGTAAAGCCAAATGTTGCAAGAGATTGCCATGTGATGAGTGTAATTTTTGTCTCAATCCCATGCTTGAATAAATGGAGAAGGATGGGGCATGGATATCAATCAATATCATTAATATAACAATCAGAGGACAAGTTGCCTAGACAATCCCAAAAATTAAATACAGGAAGCAATACTAAGTTAATTCTACTGATAGCTCCTTGGGTGGGTCATATAGGTATTCAAAATGATATGAAATTCCAACATAGCCATATCAGAGCCATATCAGTAAAAAGACTAACACAATAGATAATAGAGCATCAGATTAGTGGCAGGGCTGAAGATGATGATGCTGTGTGGCGTATTGGACCTCAGCCAGTCTGTCAGGAAGCCAGGCCGATGCAGCAGACAGCAGTAGATCAGGCATGGGTGGACAGTAGGATCCAACATGGCTCCCACCGTCTTCTCCGGCCCGACCCACATTACCGCAGACGCAAACAGGCCATAGCAACACACTCACAGCCCGGAGCAGCCCTAGCCATGCCGCGACATGACAATAGGTAATGAAGCGTAGCAGGGAGCTAGCTCGCAAAGTAGGAAACGCTGGCCTGCTTGTCTGGCTCTCTGGCCTCCATTATCCAAGCTGTCCACCCGTCCTGATTATGTACTGAAAGGATACTGCTGTTTTTGAGGCCAAACTTTGCTCCTCTTGCATGTGGTCCGATCTATTTTCTCCATCAAATGCAGAATTAGCTGGATATTAATTATTATAATAATTTTTCAGAAAATACTTGCCCTAAACTAGTTAAAAGCAATGCATTTTGTCTCCTTTTATGCCTTTGCTAATGATTGTTGTCCCATTTTCCCACATGAGAAATGATTCATACTAGTAGTAGCAGATGTAGTTGTAGCAAAATATTCTGCCTGTATGTACATTTATATTTTACTTTCTTTTAAAAAAAAAAATTTTTCCTGTGAACTAGCCCTGTTTCTTCTTGAGGAATATACAGCTACAACGAATACTCCATGTGCAAGTCCCAAGCACAGATAAATGGAGATTATTGCTGCATCAGGAAGTGTGCGATAGAGGCGAACAATTTCTATGAACTTTTTTTTTTTCTTTGAGTATAGCTTAAACACATTCCCACCACCTCTGATCACAAACATTTGGGGAAGTACAGTATTAGCGGCTCAACAAAAGCGCTTGTGTTGTGTGGTCATAGGCCGCTTATCCTGACTTTTTACAATACCGTGTTGCTGTGACACTGCAGAGTCAGCACTGGGGACTTTCCACCATGTTGGATCAGGTCCTGTGTGGTTAATCAGTAATGGGAAACACTGACTCAAACACTTCGCAAACGAACAGGACACCGCGCGCGTCTCACGTGTGTCTGCATGTTGCTATGGCAATGACCTCCGAGGAGAGGTCATGTGATACAGACCTGTGCGTCTGACCTGGAAGTGAAACAAGGCCAGGGCATGCAATTTTTGGCGTTGCTAAGTTAGTATGTTCTTGAGCTAATTCACAGTTCTTGTGCTAATTGGATACGGTGGTTGTAGCAGTGCAAGGCATTCGGTCAATTCCATGTTAAAATGTACCCATGTACACATTTTTGTATAGCAACAGTTAAACAGGGAGTGGATTCATTCTAAATGGTAGCTTAGAGCCTTTTTGTTTGCGTCCTAAGCCAGTTGTGGCGGCTATTCGAACATTTGGGCAAACGTTATTGGGAATTATAGATACAGACGACAGTTATTTATTTATTTATTAGTTTATTTAACAGGGACAGTACACATTAATGAACATTTATGTAAATGTGTCAGTATTAGCTGCAAAGCTAGTTTTCAACTGTTGTCCCTGGGCAAGGTGTATAATGCCAACAACAATTATAAAACATAAAACAATTTAAAAGTTGAGGCTACATACTTACATAACAAATGTTGATACAATTCATACATTAATAACATCTGAATGTTCGTTCTGTGACTTGCACAATAGAATGGAGATTTTAGTGCAAGGGCAGGTCATACAGTTCAAACAAACATAAGGATAAATATGTACAAATATTATTTACAAAGCAACATCTGTGCAGAGGATCCTGACACTTGGCTCAGTCCTGCACCAGGAGGTCTAATGAGCACATCGTTGATTGGATTTCAACCAATTTTTTAATTGAGTCCTAAATGTGTTAAACGTGGGGCATTCTCTTATAGTGAGAGGGATGCTGTTCCAGATGTTACAGCCCTGACTGAAAGAACAGTCTGGCCAAAGGTGGTATGTCTGAAGGGCACTTCACAGTCTCCTCGAACCATAGACCGAGTGGCTCTGCCAGAAGAGGATTTAAATTTTACAAGTTGAGGGGGGAAAACAAAGGGGAGAAAAATCTAAACTTTCTTCAATTATTCAAAAACTACAGCCCATAAATGCATAAATAATGGAGAATGCTATGGACCCAATTTACACGTTACTGTATTTGTATGTAATAAATAAGTTTATATTTCACCAGAAAATGGCTAAAAAGAGTGATTATTGTGTTTCCCAAAAGATACTTCCTTCCCCCTCTGTGAGGCCACGCCCCCTTCTATGACGTGATGCCGTCTGTATCTATGCAGTTCGTTTCCTTGACAACGACATTTACAGCGAAGGATTATCTCGAAGATGTTGTTTCAGATTCGACGTATTGTCGCCTTTTGCGGCATCTTTGCAACGCGAGGCTTTGCATGTCCATCAGTGACAACAACACCATGATCGTCTTTTGGATACACAAAGAGGTCCCACACTGCTAACTTCAGGTGTTTTGTGGGTGGATGCAACTCTGGAGGAGAGCGTCCTTCTGCCGTGCTCAGTTACCGGTGAGTTTACGCACTGTTTGTGCCGTGCAGCAACCGGTACGTCGGCGTGAGAAATTTCAGCAGTAAACTGTCGCTTCTAAATTAACCTAATCGTGGTAATCGTAAGACCGGTTAATCTTGACATCCCTATAATGGAAATGCAAATAAGCATTTAAATGTGGTATCTGTTGAATTTTACAAATCTATTACTTGTATTTTGGTAAATAATTCAACTTTCTAATGATGTTTTATGATTATTACTCGTAAAAAAATAATGTTCGCAAAATTGTTGATATAAAATATGCCGTACAATGACACTAAGCCAGTGTCTTTGTTATAGGTTGATCGATAATCGTTACCAATTATTCGATTAATGAAATTGAGCTGAATGTGCATCCCTAACACGATAGTACAGTGGTTAGCGCTCGTGCTTCACAGCTAGAAGGTTGGGGTTCGATTCCCACCAGGGACGGGGCCTTTCTGTGTGGATTTTGCATGTTCCCCCCCGTGTCTGCATAGATTCCCTCCGGGTACTCCAGTTTCCCCTACCACTAAAACATGTACAATAAGCCAGGATGAATGAGAGTGTGTTTGAACATGCGCATGGGGGATGACCATAGACCATTAAAAAGAATAGGCATCTCCTCCTCACTCCTCCCTGTTTACCATAATGACCACGTTCGAGGGGGAAATCATGGCAGATTTACAGACTCCTCCTCCCCAGCTCTGACGAAGCCTGTTCCTAAAAAGGGCATAAGTGCGGGATCTTCACTGTAGACTCGGTCCTTCGTGACGTGTAGCTCGCGCAGCTCCAATGCTAACAGTCCGACCCTCATTAGTACGAGATTTAAAAAAAAATTCTTTCGAAAACCAGCCTGGTTTCTTTTTTTGTGACTAACCCAGCGTTATCCCAGGAGGAATATGTAGCTGTAGAAAGTGTTTAAAAATAGAAACCAGGCGTTAAAGTTGTTTTTAACGTGTCTAAAGTCCAATGCTTTTCAATGGGGGCCTAGCTAGCGGCTGTATGAAGGTACTACAGCAATGGCGGAGCAATAGCGGCCTCCAGTGTTGCGGTCATAAAGCAGAGCAGCCAGCGGCCATTGGGGATGACGGATGGAAATTAGCCCAAGGCTACAATCCGGTGTGGCTTGTTCACTGTCCCTACCAAATAAACCAATAAACTAAACTAACTTTGGGTCATTTGCCAGTAGCCAGGTAACAATTTAAATATTGACAGTTTAAAAGCACGACGCAGGCTAATCAGCTATGTGCTAACAAAAACAAAAACAAGAACGAAGTACTAACACCGTTGACGAAACAGCTAAATTTAACAGCTTTGTCGTGAATGTAGTGAGATACTACTCCAGGCGTGTCTTTGACGAGGTTATAACATGCTCTAAAAAAGTCGATTTTTGCTTGGTATGTCCACTTGAAATGAATCTACAGTTTAGAGTGAGGTCGGATCAACATGACTTCTAATATATTACATTTACATAACTTTTTTAATAACATTTAATTTTCAATCTTGATTTCTGGGTTGTCCTGCATATAAGCCATGCAGTGTCTGAAAACCTGCCTGGATGGAAACAATGCTGATCTTAACCAGGGAGAAATAAGGCGTGCAAGGATTTGTTATTGAATTACATATTATGCAAACATGTGGAAGGATTTTATTTCATTTAAAAATAATAGATTAGATTGAGGGTAGAATCACAGCTGACACTTTTTATTGAATACTGTATCAACGTCTGCTTATTTATTCAGAAACATTTTAAATCGTCAATCACCGCAAGTCTGTAGCAATACATGTCAGTGGCTATAAACTCCTCCACGAGCAAAAGCTGAAAACCATTTAGAAACCAATGACTGACAGTTGATCTTTTACCTGTCACTTCACTTGACGAGGGGAATGGAGACCTCTCCGTTGTCAAGAAATCAAATGTGTTTAAGGGGCTTTCAACACAAGAATCATTTAGACAATGACAGTGTGAAAATTTTTCCGTGTTACCAATTGGCTGGGGCATAATAACTTACACATCACCCAATCCTACTTTGGGATTATCATTTGATACAAATAAAAATTATGCACAGAATGAATGTTATTATCTTATTTAAGCTTCACTCATCTCCAAACATAGCCGTACGTTGGGCTCATTTGTGTAAAATGCTGGAATGCTGTGATCACATTGAGATTACAGCCCCATCATATCAGCAGTTTGGTTTTGTGGCTGTTCCTTTCCCTGTTTAGACGCTCTGTTTACAAAACACATTCCAGTCTCATATTTGTCACGAGCCACAGCTTATATGAGCAAGTTTCTAGACTTTCCCCTCAGCATTTCTAATATTAACTACTGTTCTTATCTACAAATCTCATCTTTCCTTTAAGTACAAAGATATTTTTGACTTCTCTGATGAGATGAAGTCCATTTTTATTGACGTAAGTGAGAAAGTCGAACCTTTGTGGGGTGAAATGCACTTTGTTTATGAGAAGATACAGCACAATTTGTCATTTTTGAGTTGGGAGCAAAGACGTAGTTTGCTGCAGAAAGAATTTCAGACAGAGGTCCAAGCACAGGACAGTTGAATTCTCTCAAGACGCAGCCACCGGTGATGACTGAGGATAAAGATGAAACGCCTCCCCTCCAAAAAAGAGAAGAAAGACGCAGAGAAATAAAAGTGAAAAGAGACCAGGGGATAAGATGGATGTATCTCTCTGTAGATCTGCACTGCATGCTGGGTAATTCTCTGTTGACAGGGGACTGCAATGCTGCACTGGCGTTGTGGAATGATAATAAGCCGTTTGAGTTTTTCTTTTTAATGGTGGGAACAAACGCTTTGAGTTTGTTTGCACAGCTCTGTGTACACAGGTGAATATACAAAATGTCGAGGTCTGAAGCTTCTTTTTTAGTCTAATTCCAGAAATAATTGTGACATTGTGACCTTTTTGGTAGTGCCCTGTGCCTTGTCGAACTGACTCAACGGAGTAATGTCCTCATCTGTTGTGTGAGAGGAACTGTGGCATAGATTACAATGAGCCTGTCCTGCTGTCACTAGATTCTGTGTTTGCGCTGAGTGATTTGTGATTTTTGTATGGAGTCTGCCTAAGATGGGCGTGTGCTGTGAAAGACATGCCCATGCTTTCTTTATTATAGTAAACTGAGCATTGCTGAATTCCAATATTGAATATGCAGCATGTGTTTTGAATTAATGGGGAATATAAATCAATTTGTGCCACCTGGTCTCAATATGCAAATGGTCTTGTTTTCTTTTATTAAAAGAAATGAAGCCAAATGAATAAATGTGATATGCAGAGAGATTATCATAGAAATTGAAATACTATGCTGCAAGAAAACAGCAAATGTATAGTACAAGCTCAACTTTAATTTTCGTGTGGCAGTGTCTCTCTTACTACGGACTCTTAAAGGATCTGTATCATGCTATTTTAGCCATTCCAAAGTAAAGTATAGGCATTTATATGATATATTGTACCTCTATCACTATAGAGTACTCATTTTTGAGAGAAAGTATTTTTGGGGGTATTTTCCCTACCCGGAAGACCAGATGCTTCGATTCAGTTAACTCCGCCCCTCTCTCCGCTCATTCCACATTTGCAGTATTATAAATATAAATATCGCTGCAAAAAGTGAGGTTACTTCACATAATGCAGTTATAAGGAGTTGACATGTGCAACACAGTTTCATAAATGGCTAACACACACGCTAACACGCGTTTTGATTGACTCACCGCTCAGTCTGGCATCACCATGAGATCGCGTTGGTTATAAAAGTTAATCCACTTTGATTCTGGCCTAGGTTCACCAAGCATCCATCAGGTTGGTTGATATAGTAGCTAGCTGGATCCCGGAAAGAAATTCCAACTTCTGGCGAGTGCACTCTTCTTTAGGAAGGTTGAATAGTCCTGTTCCTTTCGTAGACAAACGCGCATCCGTGACATTATCGTTCGGTAAGAAAAAAGAACAGGCGGTGTCCAGAGTAGGTTAGAAAGAGCTCAGTCTTCAAAAACAACACTTCTGCTCGGATCCATGGAACCTCCGGCCGTGGGTGCGCTTGATTAGCCTCGTGGGCTAAACAAGCCCACGAGGCTTTTTCTTTATTTCTCTCTTACAACAAAATTATGAAAAAGCTGTTTTATAAATTAAAATCAGGCCGTAAGGCATTACATTACAGACGTAGAGCACTTCCGTTCCTTTGTGACGACACAACTGAACAGCTCAGTCGTTTACCAGGAGAGGGCAGAGCAGCTGCTCAGAGAGCAGGATTCAGGAGGATTACTTAGAACTGCGTGAATGAAGCCAAAAAAACGCTCTGGGGTGTTTTTGATAAGGAAATAGCATAACAACATGGCTAAAAGCTCCAAAAAGTCGATTTTGCATGATATAGCTCCTTTAAATGTCATGTTGTGACTAGGGCTGAACGATTAATTGCATTTTCAATTGTAACGCGATACACGCGATTTTGGAAGTGAATGGAGCAGCAAGATATGGCAGCAAAGTCCGCTCCGCCGCGTGCTTTTGTTTACGTCTCAGTCTAGTTTAGGTGCGCGGTAGATTGTGAATGTACAGTGAAAATATCAGCGTTTATCATGCAGCCACCGCGAAGGACTATTGCTTTCTTCTCCGTTAGCATTGCGTTAGCCGCAGCGCTAATCACCCCATTCTCTCGCTGCTACTACACGCTCTGATCACAGAAACTCCCTCACCTCCGAATTCACACGCCTCTGCCTCCACAGAGATATAGGTGAGCCTGTGCTGCTTGAAAAGAGTAAAGAGTCGTTTGTGGCTCAGTTTAGGAGGCTTATGTTTGGGAATGTTGTGGATAAAGAACTTATCTCAAAAGCATAACTGTTGATGACCATAAAGTATCCGCGGATACTGTGCCTTTATTTACCTTTGCATCTACCGCATATGTGCTCCGTAGGTAGTACAGACGCTAGATATAAACACTAAACTGCTGTATGAAAAGGATTGGAAACTGCGATCCGAGGCAGGAGTCCTTGTCATGTCTTATTTTGCTGAGGAAATGTGCTGTTTACGCTGAAATGTCACTAAATGGCTGCGAGTCAAAGAGAAAGTAAAGTGTCTGTGTTTGGCACCTCATGTCGCCGTCTCCTTGCGTCACTTGTTCTTCTCTTTCGTCATATTGTCTAAAGTTACATCCCAAACCAAAATGCTGCTCCTAATTCCACTGTGTTTTGACGTGTGCTCCATCTGGCCTCTCCATGTCCATGAATAACGCTCATCTGAAGCAACTATGAGTCGCAGCTCAGACAGGGATTTGATCGGCCGAAATAATAAATCATAAATAGTTTATTTTGTATTAATTGGGAGTTGAACCTATCCAACTAGTTAAAGCAGACGTTTGTTCTTGCTTTTCCTGCACTTTAGTATGGGTGATGTTACTGACTGGATCAGTGAGTTCTATCTTTTTTTTATATCTATATATATAATTGATCTTTTATTTATAGACTGTACTGTTAAGTTCAGACAGTTTTTAAGAAGTGCCGTCCACATGTTCACAAATTTTGAATAGGTCAAGCAACAATTTTGTTTGCTTTATTGTTGCAATTTTCACTTCAAATTAATCTAATATTGTTTATTATGAAACAGACTGATTTATTGCTTGTGTTAGGTGAAAAATACATGAAAAGAGGACCTTGCAACAATAATCGCATATTTAATCGCAATCACAATATTGAAGAAAAAATCGCAATTAGATTATTTTCCAAAATCGTTCAGCCCTAGTTGTGACCCAATTTCCCAATTCACTGAATATTTTATTGCTTTGACCAGACAGTACATTGCCCTTCACAACGTGTGTTTCTGTGGATTCATTTGCACTTAGTACAGTGTCTTTTATGTTGCTTTTACAGCTTTTAAAGCTATGTTCAGCTTCTTAAAGTTCACACATCACTGTGATTGGTTAAGTCGATGTGTCACTCACTCAGAGCTTGCCAAGACTGACCAACTGGCGGAGTGAGTGGGGGAAATTATCTCTCTTTGAACAGAGAAGCAGTGACTATCTCTCTCAAATGGCAATTTAGGACACAGTACTACACCATTCATCCATTCATTTGCTTCTGCTTTATCCGGGAACGAGGCGCAGAGGCAGCAGCCTGAGCAGAGACGCCCAGACTTCTTTATCTATGCAAACATCCTCCAGCTCATCTGGGAGAATCCTGGGGCCTCCCCCAATGGTATGTGCCCAGAACACCTTCCCAGGGTGGCGACATGGAGGCATCCAGAATAGATGCCCGAGTCATCTCAGCTGGCTGCTCTCAACGTGAAGGAGCAGCACCTCTACTCCGAGCTCCTCCCAGGTGACAGAGCTCCTCACCTTGTCTCTAAGGGTGCGCCCAGCATACTTGCCAACTCTCCGGATTCGCGCGGGAGACTCTCGATTTTTAACCCCATCTCCGCGGTGCTCCCACTCAGTCATTTCTCCCGCTAATCCCCCGATTTTACAGTGAAGGAAAAAAGTAAGATGGTGGGGATATATTGGCATGATCTGGCAACCCTATCCTTGAGAAGAATCACTCCTTTGCCTCTCTGTCATCGCTACTACTCAGTGCTGATTGCGTAGCTATTCATTTAGACTCGCCACAGCCGCTGTGGGAGAAAACTTCCACCTTTGGCTTCGCACGTTGTTCCTTTACCATGAACGGACCGACAGGACAGCCCTACAGCGCACACGCGGCCCTACAGCGCACACGCGCCCTCAGCGCACACGCGCCCTACAGCGCACACGCGCCTACAGCGCACACGCAGCCCTACAGCGCACACGCAGCCACACGCAGCCCTTCAGCGCACACGCAGCCCTACAGCGCACACGCAGCCCTTCAGCGCACACGCAGCCCTACAGCGCACACGCAGCCCTACAGCGCACACGCAGCCCTACAGCGCACACGCAGCCCTACAGCGCACACGCAGCCCTTCAGCGCACACGCAGCCTTCAGCGCACACGCAGCCCTACAGCGCACACGCAGCCCTTCAGCGCACACGCAGCCCTACAGCGCACACGCAGCCCTACAGCGCACACGCAGCCCTACAGCGCACACGCAGCCTTCAGCGCACACGCAGCCCTTCAGCGCACACGCAGGCCTACAGCGCACACGCAGGCCTACAGCGCACACGCAGGCCTACAGCGCACACGCAGCCCTTCAGCGCACACGCAGCCCTTCAGCGCACACGCAGCCCTACAACGCACACAGAGCCGTGCCGCCGGGCACACATTCAGGCTCGGGGGGATGAGACATGAGACATGTTTTTGTACTTCATTAGCACGAGGGAACGAGAAAGAATTGACACGTTATCTTCTAATGATTGTAAGGTCTACACCTTACAATCATTAGATGATAACGTGTCAATTCTTATTTAGGCATATAATATTTCTGTTCTTATTTTGCAAAAGTATTTTAATTTAATCGAAGATTGTTTTAAATATAGCCTATTTTCCATAGGTTTGTTGTCCTCCCTTTTGAGTATGTCCTACTTTTCATTCTTAACTGGTCTCTCTACTTCTGGTACTCTGCTCATTTTTTTCTTTGGTAAACAGAATAATATGGAATATCAAAGAAACAATATTTTCAGCACAAGTTTCCTTCATCAGGGAAATACATAGTAAAAAATGACATCAACAATTACACACACACCTGGCACGATACACCGATGAAAAAAAATCTCCCTATTTTCACAACCCAGTGTTGGCAAGTATGGCGGCCAGCCACCCTGCGAAGGAAACTGATTGTGACGGCTTTCAGCCCTTTCAGTCATGACCCAGATCTCATGGCCATAGGTGAGGGTAGGAACGGAGATCGACTGGTAAATCGATTCAACTCTCTCTTCACCACAACAGTCTGATACAGCGACCGCATCACTGCAGTTGCTGCACTCGAGTGCCCAAATGCGTTCACATTTCAAACTCGGATAGGCGTTTAGCAGGTGGGTGTCATTGTCCCATGTGATCAGCTGCAGGAATCTAGGCCGGGCTGGTCTCCTCTGCCTATCCCTGCTTTGTTTTATTGTCCCAAACCATCAGAACCTGCCGCTCTTTGGTCATCCATGCTTTTTCATACAATATGGAGTACAGCCCATATTCAACTACCAACAAAAGATGGGGTCTAGCTCTCTGCGCGCTTCGACTCCGCCACAGAGCCCTCAGGAAAAGGTAAGCTGCCTTGTAGAGCAGATGGTAGTGCTGTGTGGTAGATTGACAAGGCTAATAGGCAGAGTTGGGGAGTGGGAGTGAGAAGGTTAGCTGGACCGTGGTGTTTTTATGTAGCCCAACAAGAAAACATTATTTTAACAAGGTAGCCACATCACAATGACTCGCATGTCAAACTGTGTGAAGGGTGAGTGAGAGGTGGTAGACAGATTGTTTCAGAGCAGCCCAGAAGCTGTAGGATTTATTTGAGCTTTTCCGAGTGCTAAATGTGTTAATCTAGATATGTGCGGTTTCACTGCGGGGGACTATCAGACTAGATTTTCAAGTCTTGGATTTATTTGAATTTATGTATGAATTCTATGTGCTTTTTTCGCTTCCATTAAATGGCCTTAGATATTGTATACCGCTGTGCTTTCTATTATGGCAACATGACAACATAGTGTTTGTCTCATTATCGATAAGCATTTCATTTATTACCTCTTCTTAAATCCCAATTGTTGTGCAGCCATAAGGTTACAAAAACATCCATGTGTGAAATATTTCGTAAATGAAGACTAATTTGTTCTAATCCATGATGTTGTAACTACTGACAGTTGCGTGAATATTTTATTGGAAAGTAAAGACCAAATACAGCCGACTGCTTTATAACTTGTTTGTGAACTTTCAGATCAATCTTGTGTTTTGAATTGTGTGTTTCATTGTCCGTGGTTACCAAATATAGCTGGTTAGCATCCTTCTTAACTTAAACTCTTTATATGAATTTTTCCGAAATCCCAGTGACAAAAATGAATGGAAAGTTGCTTCCGGAATGCTCTGGTGGGCGGGACATAGAGTTCATGCACTAGTATCATTTCTAAACTGAAGCTTTTAGACCTTTCGGACTGAGTGTCAAAACGTATAACAAATATCATAACACAAAATGATCACACAATCTGTTGCCATGTTGGGACGTCACTTGCATACCCCCAAAAGTTATTTTCGTTTTTTAATGCATTTTACATCATTTCCAATGGCTGTTTTTCTTCTTGTATTGTCATAATTGTCATATTGTGTTGTCACGACTCACGATGGCGCAGTGGTTAGAGCGCTAGCCTCACAACAAGGTGCTGAATTTCCCAGACATCTCAGTAGGACAATCGGAGATATATTAAATTGATAAAAATAGTTATGTTCTGTCTTTCCTTTTTAAATCAGAATTAACCACATGTTTCCATTTTTGCCTTATAAAGAATAATAAAACTATAATCTTACAATGAAAATATTGCTTTTAAAAACGAAGCTGTATTCAATTTTTAAGTCTTAGAAATATGTAATCTTTAGTTGAACAAAATATAATAAATTGTACATTCATGTAGCTAAAAATAGTATAGCAGTATGGATTAATGATTGATTCCAGCACAGATTGTAATGCCGTGTAGTCACCTTTCTTACCACGGCACATAGGTGTTACATAATTGCGATAATCAATCGTCGCTCCTCCTGTATTTCCCCAGGCCTTTGTCCCGTCAGCTTACCTTATTGCATTCAGAGTCCCCTCTGTGCCATAGTATGTATAGATTTAATTAAACTGAGCATTATCTGTGATTGGCAGTGTCTTATTGCAAAGATTTAGTGCCGCCTTATGAAACTAATAATGCCGTGTTACTTTAGAGCGATTTAATTTAAGACAGTGTATCATGTCACCAATATGGGCCCTTGGGATGAGAGGAACATCACAACAGTGTTATAAATAAACAAAAAACCAGTGTAAAACTTTCATACAATATTTATTTCCTTTATTTTATCAGTGATACCAGGAGTAAGTTGTAAGTAATTTACAAGCACAGACATGAACATATTGCTAAGGATATTCGTTGTTCTGACTCATGCCTTCTCTGAATGGGTCTGGCCAAATCAGTAAGTCTGTACATGTGAGAGAATTATAGTCAAGCTGGTGTATTTTAATTGTCAAACCTACACAGCCAATGTTACAGATCATTGTTTGGAGTGAAGTTCAGACTTTGAAGAATAAAATGGAAACTACTTTGTGCTAATTGTACTAAAGGGGAATGCATTCATTTGGTGTTCAGAAATAAAAATGTGGTGATTTTTTTGTTTGTATTTTTATCATATAGCTCCATCTCTGAACATAAGAACATCATAATTACGTATGCAAAGTAATAACTTGAACATTGCTAGACACATTAATGAATGTTTCACTCATAGGAAGCCCGTGCTAAAACAGGAAGCTCATGCAAACTGAGATGCACTGCAGCTCAAACCTCTCTACTTTGTGGTGCAAATGTTTGATTTGTGGACTAGATTACAACCTTGTACTTGTCTTTACTGGTGCTACGTTCCATTTAAATATTCCATCCATGACTTCTTATTTCATCTTCATAGTTAATACCCGTCTGTACATGGAAAAGGTCACGTATGTTTGCCTATAATATGGACCTTAAATACCACCAGGTTTTTGCACATGACATTTCGAAGCATGGAGTAGTGCAGGACTTTTGATTGCATTTCTCTCGTTAAATATCCTTCATATGTTTGCAGGATTCACACATAGTGGCGGCGTAGGCGGATGTAATCTCCACAGTGCCCGTCTTTGTGGCTGCTGACGTCAGTGGAATGTATGCGGATAGAGGGCGAGAATGGAGCTCTATAGAAGGCAGCGGGACTGGGTTCAAAAAGCAGTGCACAATGAAACATACAGAGGGTGACCATGCCCAGGGGTGTGGTGGGACGCTTCATGTGGTTATGTGACGATCGGTGTAATAGACTAATGGTCACATAAATGGAGTTAATGTTTGTTGACAAAGTTCAGGAGCAGGACCACGCCTCAATCAATCAATCAACCTCTGCATACCAACCCATCCTGCATTCACCTCACCACGCCTCTAATTAACCATGAGCCTACATGTATATATACTCACCAGGCTAAGCTTCATTCCTGTCTGTTCGAAACGGTTGACCCCACCCTCCTCTCTCTACATTTGTTTAATTTTCAGCGCTGATCCTCCTGCTTCAAAGGGGCTGGGCTCATTCGAGATGGAGCCCCCACCCACAGTCTCGCCCAGTTCACTCTACACTTCTAAACATAATTAAATTCTTTAATTGCACTTTGTTGTTGTGGCGTGGTCCTTGCTAGTGAAAGTTCTGTTATTACTCTGTTTGGTTTGTATGTAAACAGTTGAATTCATTGTGCATTTGAAGGATTTTCCAAAAAAGTAGTTGTAGTAGAAGTTGTGCTTTTTACTATTTTGCAGTAGTTTTTATTGGCCAGTATATTGTAAAATAGTAGTAGTAGTTGTTGTTGTGATTATTGCTTTTTGATCAGATAGCTTACCTGTATAGAAGCTTGTGCCTGTATGGGCCTCAACACAGCAAAGCAAGTTGGGATTCTCTGGCAAACAACAGCCCGGCCCGATGGAGTCAACCGTGTGGCAAAGGCTAGGATAAAAAACAACATGAAAGATAAAATAGTTCTCACGGTCTGAATTTACCACTTCACCTATCTCTCGTATCAGTGAGTGTGTTGTTATGATAACACTGTTACAGATCCCTATCTCCCTTGTGCTACTGGTTCGGCTGGTGAGCCACTTAAATTCCTCTCAAGAATTGGTGGAATATGCACGAAAAGCCTCTCCTGAACTGCTCCCGTGTCACAATACAGTTTTTTGATCCAGTACTGAGCGAATGTTTGATGTATTCCGTTCCTATAATGTTCTGCCGGACCGCCGTGTTTATTTTTAGAGCAGTGACATCTCTGTATGGGGCGTATGTGATTTTGTGGTCACCATTAGCTTTTGTTGCTCGTTTCGGCCTGTCTGCACTGCACATTATCTAACAGTAGGGTTGAGTCGATGCAGCGTAGCATGTGGTCTTGTATCCTCTGGCCGCCTGTGGGGATTTTCAGCAGCAGTCGGTCCACAGCACATATAGATTACTGTGTGTGTGTAATGCTGGAACAGAGTTTTTGTAGTGTTTGTTTACGATGAGGCCTACTACCTTAAGAACACAAACAGGTGTATAGTGGTATTTTTTGGGGGGTCATTAGGACAAAAAAGGCAATATTTACAGTTCATTATCTGTAGCATTTCAAACAGTATTTACATGTCTTGATCTGCAGACTTGATTGCTGCAGACTGAACTCAGTACTCAGTAACTACTACTTCTGAATGCAGAAAAACAACTCATCACAAAACATACACAATCTGGAGACCAGAAAACAAGTTTTATCTAAGTTCATTTGTGCTTACATAGAATATGCTGAACTTTGTCAGTTTTTGTTTCATGTGGATAGATTACAGACATTACAGCATGAAATGGGTCAAAACAACAGCGTTCTGACGGTTACACTTACCACTATAGAAGTCGTAACTACCCACCACCTCAGTTTAAAACTATAGGCTCTCTAGAATGTTGTGATGTCATATGAGGGAAACCAATTGAAATGATGTTACTCTCAATCCCTAGGTGCAAAGACTATAGATCAAAATGATATATTCTTTAAAAAATGCATAATGTAACACAAATGGGGAGTTGCAGAGTTCAGTGTCCTCGGAGTGAACCACAGTTTGTGAATGCAGGTGGCAGCGGGGTAGAAGGGCGGTAGGGATGGAAAGGGAGAGAGTTCAACTTCCTTACAGCTGGTGGATGCAGCCTTAGCTTAGCCTTAGCTACATATTGCTACTGTAGCCTCATGGCAGCATGCAGTAATTATCATATTTCTGGCCAAATTGCATCTGTTGCTCTACATGTGCACTCAAACACCATCAACTTCGTGTTCACAGATACTGGAGGCCGGGCAGGTGAAGTGTTTTTGCCCAAGGACATAACGGAAGTATGCGTTGTACGGAACTAGAATTGAACTACTGGAGCAGTTGAGGAATACTTTCCTTTGCTATTATTTAGCCACTTCCCCAACCCTCCTATTTTGTCATTAGCGTTCCTATATTTAAATGCTAAAAACGACAATGTGACATAGCAGAAATACTGAATATGGTAAAGATCTTTATCCCATTTTTATAGCCATTGAAACGCCTAAATTTGATTAAGATTATGTAAGATACAGCTGCCGCACGCTCATTATGTAAGCTCTATATTGTGCCTGGGAATAATGTATTGAAGGTCTTGCGGTATGAAACGAGATCTTGCGTCTTGCAGAGCCTTAATGGCAGCTGGAAGGGGGGTGGGGGGGGATGACACTGGGGCAGTGCGGCCCGGCGTGACGTCAGACCGCACTGATCCTTAAAAATAGCAATACGGGATCTCAGTTTCTCCACTCCGGCAGACAGAGAAGGAGAATGAGTCAGCTGTCCCGCCAACTACGGCCAACTCACTGAGACAGAGGCGATCAAAGACTAACCATGAATCAATGTGTAGACAGTAGCAGGGGAACGCTGCCTGAACTGAAGGTGCCCCCCGGCCCCGAATCCCACGTCCAGGCTGAAACTGAGGAGAAGGGGGGGGGATGCTCTTGTTGCTAATGGCTACTGTTACCTCGGTGACAGGAGGACGTTCTGAGGGATGAGTCATCGGGTTTTGAAACTCAGGGCGGTCAACTGTAACTATTAGATTTATCACTGGGGACATATGTCAACATGTTTTATACGTATTTTACATTTTTGTCAAACGTGAAACCACTGTAATGATAATGTATAATGGTGCATCGTTTGTGTATTTATGAATAAAACGCAATACTTTCTTACAGTAAATACTTACGGGCTTATGAGACCTCCTTTTCTTTTGGACTGATCATGTAGGAGTATGAGAGACATTTCACACAACAGAGACCTAAACTCCTATAGTAAATAATAGTGAAAATATTTTCACCTCTTAACCACCACCTGAACCGAGGACATTTTCTCTAGTTTGGCTTTAAGCAAATCTAAAAGCTTCTGGGGGAAAAAGCAGCAAAATAACAAGGATGAAAACGCAACAAAGAAGCAACAAAAGAGTGACAAAAGCTTCCCAGAAAAGCAACAATAACACAAGACAAAAGAGTGACAAGAGCAACAAAAACATGACGAAAACGTGATAAAAAAGCAACGAAACAGCAACAGAAAACGACAATAACACTTAAAAAAATTATACAAAAACACAACAGAAAGCATGTGACAAAATCCCGGCGACAAAAAAGTTAGGACACTGTTGTTCTCCAGTCGAGAAGCTTTTGGTTTTGGGTAAGGCCGAACTGGAGAAAATCTGCTCGGTTAAGAGGTTAAACCTTTCTTGGAGGATGACTCCCAGACCCCCATGTATTAGTCTGTTTGAGGAACACTATTTACAAAGTAATGCTTGAGTTGAGTCATCAAAATAAAAGTCACACCACCCCTGCTTTAGATCCAGTTTTCAGGATAAATTGTTGTTATGGAACCATAGACTTCACTTTTGTATTTGAAACCATTGTTGCTTCATCAATGAATGGACTTGTTGACTTTTTCTGTACTTTTTCAAATCCTGCCTGCCTGAGCCTTGAACATATTGCGGTCAGACGCTTCCTGACATCCTAGACTTCCACCAATATACAACATGCAAATGGCTGCAGGAGCTTTTTTGCATAACACCACTAAGAGTCCAACTGCCACCGAGGAGCAACTTTTCCTGGTTCTAGAAGATAAATAAAACAAATCCTAGCCTGTAGGATCATGTTCTCATAATTAGAAGACAAGACTTGTGTTTATTTTAAGCTGGCTCCTGTCTGTGACCACACTCCAGAATTATGTTGTAAAAAGCAGCTCGGGCCTGTTCTCTCGCCCCGCACCAAACAGTGCATCTACAGTTTCTTTTGCTCATGTCTCGACTCGCGCTCCCAGGCGCCCCACGCTTCAAGTGTCTGCAGAAAAGATAAGACCAAAAAAATAAATAAAAACTGTTCTGACTAGACAAAAGTGAGAAATTACTAAAGATGACAGCACAAACTTATTACTGATTATGCTTGCCTCAGAGGTTACGACTCTCTTTGCACAGGCTACTTTATATGCAAATAGAGCAGGTATTTTCAAATCTAATCTAATCTCAAACGGAATAAATTACGCAAACCAGTCTGGGCTACTTGACTCAGTTTGTAGTCGGAACGGTGTCACACACTTAGGGAAGGGAATCTTATTTGTATAGCGCTTTTTATATGACACAAGTCACACCCAAAGCGCTTCACATGAAAGGGAGGGGGTTCATTCACTCCATGCTGATGGTGGTAAGCTACATTTTGTAGCCACAATTTCCCCTGGGGTAGACTGACAGAAGCGAGGCTGCACACATCTGCGCCAACGGTCCCTCCGACCACCACCAACCACTCACACATAGGCATTGGGTGAAGTGTCTTGCCCAAGGACACAACGACGGTCTGCATCTACAGGAGCCGGGATTCGAACCCCTGACCTTCCAATCATGAGACGACCCGCTCTACCATCTGCGCCACTGTCGCCCCACTTAAAGGGGGGTATTATGTAAAATCGACTTTTTCAAGCTTTATATCATGTTATTATGTCATTCCCTCATTAAACACATGCCTGGAGTGTTGCCTTGGCTCATTCACATATTTTTGAGGAATCAGTAAAAGACGGCAGCCATTTTAGGTGTAGCTATGCCTCAGTCCTCCTAGGAACGCCCCACCTCCTGGAGACGCCTCTGGACCTTTCTTCACCAGCCAAGCCACCAACCACTGCTCCTCAGCTCAGCAGAGGCCCCTCCCCTCACAGTGTTGTTGTTTAAATGCCACAGCAGTGTGCTGAAGGGGGCGTGTCGGAAAGCTTCTTAAAGAGACAGACCTATTTCAAGACGTTCAGTACAGCCATTTTGAGAGAGCAATTTTATTCAAGGCAGTTATTTGAATTTACTGCATATACAGACCAACAGAAGGTTACGTCATCATTGTAGTAATAGACTGGTGCTATGTGATTGAAAAAAGCATAATACCCCCTCTTTAAGCACAGTATCCATCTGTTTTTGTTTTTGCAAATATGATGAGAAAGAAATATCACACCAAATATGCTCCAAATATTACACAAGCATAAATTCAGTATGACTTAAAGCATTCCTCACCAACTCCTATTGATTTTTTTTCTTTTTTTTTGCTGTCTTGCAATAAGGCTGAAGCATTGTGACCTATTATAAAAATACATTTTCATTTACCGTTGTGACATTTTGTATATTCTTAAAGATTTGCAGCAGGTGACGCTACTGTTAGACCTGTGCGTTATAACCTCACACTCTCCATCATATGCCATATACATTATAGAACATTTTTCTGAGTGAAAAGTTGCACTAAATAAACTATATTCTTTAGTGTGTGACAGTTGCCAACGGGGCTGCACTCTGGAGCTTCAATGATGGCAGCGTCTTTATGATTTAGCTAAAATCAAAACAAAAGCACACACAGTCTGTCTCATGTTCATCTTTTTTATCTCCGTTTTTGGGCACTGCCTTGAGGCAAAACAAACATCGAGCTGCATAAACACACAGTCTAAACCTGCACCATGACACTGTAATGCTATTCATATAAATAGCTTTTTCTATTGAAACTGGAACCTCATGTTCACTGTGCAGGCAAAAATACAATCTCTATGCATTAAACCAGGATCTATTGGAAATGTGTAGTTTAGTAGCGCTTATTTGTTACTTTACAAATGTTGTACAAATGCCGGTTACATTTGAGTGCACTGGATATGTTTGCATGATATTTTTTTGTTTGCGTACTATTTTTGCTCAGGTTTCCAGTACCAAGTACAAATCCAGGAGGAAGTCTGTGGATATTGTCAGCCGTTTATTGGTCTCCAGGGGCAGAGACGGGAATGTCACACCATTTAAAAATGCATAGAGATAGTCAACCCATAATACCTCATAATGTGATATTAAATTTGGCGTCTTTTTCTATAAATAAACACAATCTGAGAAATATCAAATGTTGCCCACCTATTTGGAAGTATAATGTTGTGAACAGTAGCTGGGTGTTGTGTTTTTGCACTCATGGATGAGCGCTCGTCTCCTGTTTTGCTAATGCTGTGTTTCCACTGGCTCAGCACTAATGCTTTCTCCACCTCTACCTGTTTTCAGTGTACACAGAGGTTTCAGGTCCACAATAACAAAGAAACATCAGCTCTCACTGATTACAGACACAGACTCTCAGCTGTATTGTGTTTCATTCTTTTTAAACCCTTTGGACCAGAAATATCTCCATAAATAAAATAAGTAAATACAGTTGACTAGCGAAAGCCCATTGGAATGGTCGCAGTAAAACGGTAGCTCAAAGCATGCTGCTGTTTCATCCCATTCTCATCTAGTCTCCCTCCTTCTTTTGCAATCCAAATTTTTCCTCGGCTCTTGTCCAGAAACTTTTCAAAGGGATAAGTGTTAGTGCAGCTGTATAAAAGGCCCGTCTCTCTTATAAGTGTTGTATGACACTTCGGGACGTGACTGCTGTAGCGAAGGAGCACAGGCTCACTCACTGCAAGTACACTGCTCAGTTACAGTCTGCGCAACAGAGGAGCCTCGAGCCAGGCTCACAAGATTAGCACAGATCTGTTGCATACACGTTTCATAAAGAATACCGACACAGAAACTTCACACAAAACGAGGGCCGCACAATAAATCGCCAAATTATCGTCGTTGCAATGTGAGTCTTTCGGGGCGACGGTGGCGCAGATGGTAGAGCGGGTCGTCTCATGATCGCAAGGTTTGCGGTTCGAATCCCGCCTCCTGAAGGTGCACACTGTCGTTGTGTCCTTGGGCAAGACACTTCACCCAACTTGCCTCCAGTGTCTGCGTACATTGGTGTATGAATGAGAGTGTGAATGGGTGAGTGGATCCTTGCTGTAAAGTGCTTTGAGTAGGTGGAAAAGCGCTATATAAGTTGAGACCATTTACCATCTTCCATCTGGCTGATATTTACACACTTTCTGCTAACACACTTCAACAAAAACGCATGGTAAAGCCGTGCAAAAGGTCAGTTTTTCTCACGTTTTTGGTTTAAATTGAATAGAATGTACTGTGTTGAAATGGTTTTGAAAATCATTGCAATGGCATAGCGATTGCAATGTTCTAAACAGTAATCGAATATAACATTTATTTTTCTCTTTTTTGCCCTACACCAAATTCTGCTACTAAACAAGTACAACTTTGGCACCAGGAATATGAAATAAACCAATAGACTAACAAAAAAACTGGAAATTATTATGTGAAGGCATTTATTACGCTGAGGTATCCACCATGAGGTAGGTGACTGGATTCCTGCACACTATTGTCACGTCATTGTGCAAGACACTTCATCAGCGCCTGGTCTAATTTCTATTGCTACATTTATTACAAAGGTGCCACTGAGGGAATGAATGATGCGTCAAGTTGCAAAGCGACTTTGAAAACACACCTCACAAGACTTAGTAAATTCATATCTACCTCTTCAGCGCAGAGATATCCACTGACAACTGTTTCGAGCCTTTTGTATTTTCTTGTTTGTGTTTGGCCTTGGCGTTGTTACATTAACTCTTTGCACCCCGAATCCCCTCCACCCCGCTGCCCGTTCGCTCTGCGGTTGCCGTGGAAACAGAGGCTCGATCATGTGTCTAAGCCTGTGCCTGCAATTTATAACAGCCTTCCCTTCTCCCTCCACATCGGCTTTGTGTTGTGTTTGTGTTTCTGTTTCCACCTTCTGTCTCAGTCAATTTGGTCGCCGTTTTAGTAGCTATCCGCCAGTCGTACAGCGAGGTGGCTATTTTTTTCATGCTTATTCATGCTCTTATTATTTTAAACTATAGCTGATTAAATGTATTCCAAGACACTGATCTAGCAGCAAAATTAATAGTGTATGTTTATGTTTCTACACCCGCCTATAATCGAAATCTATATGTTGGTCTATGCTGTCTTTAAAAGTGGCTTGTGAGCCCCCAAAAAGTTGAGCCTCCCCTGCAGTAAAGCCATTACCTACTACATCTGTATAAAGGTGACAGTCCTTCAAAGAAATGACATTCAAATTGTGACTCTAATCTATTCTATACGCACCCAAAGTGTTGAGTCTGGTCCGTAAATGCTGCAAATAGTAAACAGTAGCCATCTGTGCCTCGGCATCCACTTAGAAAGCCAGTGTGCCGCTGCCTGATCAATCATTGTTAGTCTCCGTGGATCCGAGTGCCAGCGCAGGGCAGAAAAGGAAGTCCAGACATGTACAAGGGGCAGCCTGTTCTCTTGCATTCCGCTTTGAGGCTGCTCCCGTGGGCTCTGCTCCGTTTTACACAAGTGGAACAAGGCCATGAGAGGACTGACCAACTGTGAACCTGAAAACATTGACCAAATGGCGCTTTGTGGTTTACGCGATCCTGCAACTGTTTGAGAATGAGCAAACGTGGGGGTACTCATCAATGTACATATGTGTAGCGTTGGGCGATGTGGGGCGATGTGACCGTAACATCGAATTATGATTTGACACCTGTGACGATTTGCTATTTTTGAAGAGATCGTCACATTGCAGGCCAAATTGTGTGAACTTACAGAAGCAGAAGATGACTTTAGTGATCTCTTAACGGCAATATAAAGATGCTGAGTCAGAAATGGACGCCTTTCGTCCATAGAGTGACGGTATATTCCCTTTAACACGTCGCTTCAGTCTGCCGCTGTCTGACACAGTGTCTAAAGCTGCTCCTGTAGTGTTAAAGCTACCTTTTCACAAAGCGTGGATGAATCACTGTTGAGTGCTGCCACAGAGCCACGCATACCTCAAAGTTGACCACTAGTTTTTGTTTGCCATTAGTCACGAACCCTTGAGGCTCAGTTTATTGCCATGAGTCAGAGAAAGCAAAAATGTGACTGAATAAAAAGCAACCTTGATTGGAAAAGGCCTTTTGTGATATCAAGAGCTCTTACTGAGAAAAAGTTATCTGATAAAGTCTTTGGCGGCAATAACTCTAACAACTAGTAATATCATGTCCTTGGGCAAAGTGCTACACTCACATTTCCTTCCCAATGTGAAAGTGTCTTAAACTGTTTGATTGGAGGATGACGCAGAGGCCTTTGGGGCACATTCTTTCCATCAGGGCCACAGGGGGTATGCCTTCCACATAGACACACATGGCATCTCTGGAATTTCCCATACAGGTATGGTCACGTTTGAAAGAAGTTCAGAGGGAAAACAAAGAGGAGAAAAATCAAAACTTTCTCTAATTACTCCAAAACTACTACCCAATAAAGTACAAAGACATGGAGTGGAGCAAAGTAGTTCAACAGCCCATAATTACATAAATAATGGAGAATGCAAACAGCTTCATGTTAGCATCACACTACATGCTAACGCTAGCTACGACTGCAGTTTTTTGCTTCTACTGAACAATCTGCTGTGAAAAAACATCAATATGGACCCGATTTAGACTTGACTTTATTTGTGTGTGATAAGTTTATGTTCTAACAGAAGAGGGGTAAAAAGAGTGAAATATTGTGTCAAAATATCCAGTGTTGCATTCATTTTTCATCAAGATCTTGTATTGATGATGGGAGAGTGTGACAAGCATATCAAGCAGGGTTAAGATCTGGACTCTGTAGTGGCCCGTCCATGTGTGATGATAACGTCTCATGCTCCCTGAACCACTCTTTCACAATGTGAGCGTGATCAATCCTGGCATTGTCATCTTGGAATATGCCCGTGCCATCAGGGAAGAAGAAAATGAATCCATTGATGGAATTACCTGGTCATGCAGCAACCCTAGATCAGCAGTTATTTCAATCCCGATGGCGACCTCTTCTTTCTTTGGTCACGCAGTGTATTTTAATTATTAGCAGTTATTGTTATTATTATTAAAGAGTTTTTATGTGTCGTTTTCAGGCCTGAGACGCAGCAGAAAGCCCCGGTGAGCACGCCCTCTCCCCCGCCGCCCCCTCCACCCCCTCCGGAGCCTGTGGGGCCTCCTGAACCCGAGGAGGAGATCCTGGGCTCGGACGATGAGGAGCAGGAGGACCCCGCCGACTACTGCAAAGGTCAGAGCACAGGGACATTACTATTAGGGGTGCGCTACGGGAGATCACAGCGTACACGCGATATGCATTATGCTCTAAATCTTAGTTTGCAGTAGCCGTGATACTTCTCAGTGAGCATGTGTGTCTTTCCATTGTTTATCAGAGAAGTACACCTACAACACGGACCTTGAAAGCTTTACGCCAGATGGCAGCGTAATCAAAGCGAGGTTTTGTTACGGCCCATATAAACACTATACAATGCATCGGATAAAAAAAGGGTTGTTTGTGTCTGAATGCTCCTCCGCCTCTTTGACCTTGCTTGTTTGTGTTGCTGTCTGCTCACGGATTATGTGTCATTGCCTGGTTATCACTTGCAGCCTCCATAACCTTCATCTCGCCTCTTCTTTATCTTCCTCAGGAGGGTACCATCTGGTGAAGATCGGGGATTTGTTCAACGGGAGGTACCATGTGATCCGGAAGCTGGGGTGGGGACACTTCTCCACAGTATGGCTGTGCTGGGACATACAGTGAGTCACATTTAAATACAGTTACTTGGAACATCTATGGGTTTAAGTAACAAATACTAATCGCCCTCAGCTCAGTAGTAATTGTGGGCTCTTCTGTATTATGACATCACATGACTACAACCTCCTAAAATGGGGGACATGCAAATGAACGTGTCCTTTGTTAATTATTAAAACGTTGTGTTTGGCTACATAAATACTGTCACGTAGTTGTCTAACAGATCTAATCTAAATGACTGGCCTTTCTTGCAAAAAACACGACATAATCGATGAATATTTGCACCTTCTCGCCATTTGACAGCGTGACATCATCAAAGCCTCCCATCTGAAAGCGAGCAGTAGATACAGTAGATGCTCACCACAAACACAGTGTGACCTAGAAACAACAGAAGATACCGCTCTCACGTAGCAACACAACTTCACACATTCGAAGCCCGCATCCTCCCTGTCACATTGGATAGGCCTTTTTTATAACTTGTGAACAATATGGTGGCTTTAGGGTTCCAGAAAGCGTACAACGATACCTCCAACAAAAGAAGTAGTACCAGACTTCAACGTAACAGCATAAACTGATGAGAATGAATACTCCGGCAACCCACGGTACATACATCTAAGGATCTGGCACACCATCACCATGACAACATCTGCAACCAAAACCTCCTTGAGCATCCACCGTCGTCAGTCGCTCGCTCGCTCTGCTGTTGTTTTCATCCGCGTGGCAACAGCGCAGGATGACTGACAAGATCGTCGAGCAAGTGTCACCTTTCCTTTCGACTCACGGCCTCACTCAAAGTCGTTCGCTTCTGTCACTGGTGTTAATTACACTCACGCTGCCAATGGACTCCTTATACGGAGTCGTGTTGCCTTATTTGGAGCCTCACAATTAGTCATGACTTCACTTATTAAGGAATTGACGGGCTGGATATGGGTAGTTTCAGATTCTGGATGGGGATGAATACAAATATTACTCAATATTAGAATTATGGTCAATTATCCAGATATTTAACCAACCACACCCCCTCAAAAGAAGCTTAAAACCAGGCCCCGTTCTAACTTGAATTTGAGTCAGCGTAATCAAAATATGTGTGCAAATAAAGTGGGGGATTAAAATTTTTACCTGAGCAATAGGATTAATGAAAGTGGGCACACATCAACTAAATTCTCGTTGTGTCGTCTTAAACTCAGAAATTGCGAAGTCCCTTTGACATATGAAGCTTCAGCGCAAATTCAACCTGGAGACGTACCTGCAGCCTTCACTCGTCGCCTCAACGGCAGCCTTCACCAATCACCCAATCACGGCCCCAGCGCAAGCTGCACCTTTGCGTCAGCAATCATCGCAGCCGCCTCTTCTGCTCAGCCATTCATCGTCCAGGATCCCCTTCTTAAGCTCCCCGGTCAATCACTTGGCCGTTTCCCAGCCGTGCAGCGACCCTCCTCCGCCCGTCCTCCTCCTGTGCTCTCCTCGGGCTCTGCCCGTCGCATCGACACTCTTCGGGTCCCGTCCTACCACCACCAGTGTCCAGGCTCCAAGGGAAGATTCTGGCCATCATATATCAACACTATGCAATCTTACGCCGGGGTCTGAACCCCAATCACGATCCAAGTTCAATAAAACTTTCTAATGCAGTCTGTCTCTGTGAGTCTTTTCAAGTTGAATTAGTAAATAGCAGTATTTTTTTTTCTAATGCATGTCGTTTCATGGTTTTTGTTACCCCAATCAAGCTGTACAGTATAGCGGTTTTTACCACTGTCTTTTGATGTGCAAAAACACCTGTGCATGCTGATAGCAATGCGTTGGAAAACTAGTGCATCCTATCAAGCACAAGACTGGAGTTAGCTATACGTTAAATCGTTATCTTGTAAAATGAAAAGAAAGAAAGAAAAACGCAGAACAAAGCAAGCACTTTGCATATAATAAGATTACATGTTACAATTTGGGATGATAATGCTAAGTAATGTGAGAGAAAATTGTTATCTTCACATAATACATTCAGCAAGTTCTTGACTGTGGCTAAATTCAAAGTTCATATGACAGGTTAGACAGCCCATTTCACTTGAACATAGTGAACACAAATAACATGTCGCTTAAAAATGTATGTAGTTTTGTCTGGATTGACATTTTGTGATGTTTATTATTTCATGCAGCATAAAAGGTTTTTGGTCTCAAATTCTCAAAGGGTGGTTGGAGGAAAAGCATCTGGTAAAATGAACACCCCATGTAGATAACTGATATGGAAGGGTTTATAAAAGCAAACTTGACAATTTGCTGGTACAGTAAGAGTAATTCTTAAAATGGCCAAAAACAAATGTGCATAAATTAAATTTTTTCAGTCCCTGCCTGTATTTAAAGGTTCCAAAATTGTGGTATGAATTATGTGCCTTTACAGTTTGTGCATGATCAATTAAAAAAAGAGGAAGAAAATGTTAACGTTCCATAACTGTTGTTATACTGTACATAAGGGCCATGAGTGAGTCCCAGTTACTGTATATCCTTAGAATATGGATCTCCCTCCTCCTGCATTAGCTATGTTTTAGATTGTAACATAAAATGTCACATTTTATTTTGAGCTTTTGGTTTATAAAGCCAAGATTAATACTTGCACAGACATTAACATATCGGACTAAGTAATAATTAGATAGAAACACAACATAAAACAGTCTGTTCTCAAAAGGTGAACCTGTTATGCAACCTGAATATCCTTTTAGAGATAATGCCAGACTCTCATACATTTGCATGTCCATTTGTTCGAGTGGGCAGTGTGAATGAGAATAGGCAGTATTTGTTCTCTATATTTGACGTAGACCTGTTAATCAGCAGTATTAACTGCAGGGACCCGTCAGAGTGACTCAGGTAACATTTAATCGTGCTTTTGTTTGTGTTGTTCCAGAGTGAAGAACTTTGTGGCGATGAAGGTGGTGAAGAGCGCCCAGCATTACACTGAGACTGCGTTGGATGAGATCAAACTGCTGCGATGTGTAAGAACTCAGTCTGTTCTGTATCATATGTTGTCAGACATTTTCTCCACACTTTGAAATGTTTTTAAATGAAATAAAAGGCAGTTATTGGTGACTCTAAATATTTTTGCTCGAATGCGCTCTCTGTTTACAATCACATGCATAACTAATACATTCTTTGCCCTTCTCTAAAAGTCAAATCTCTACATGTCCCAGACTGACAGTATGCAGGAAGAGGGAGAGACTTCTTCATTTATAAACTACCCGTCAGCCCATTGCTCATTGTGATTCTGTGCTGCAGGTGAGAGAAAGCGATCCAGACGACCCCAACAAAGACATGGTTGTTCAGCTGATAGACGACTTCAAGATCTCGGGAGTCAACGGCATTCGTATCCTGCTCAGAGGCAAACCTCAGAGGCTCTGTGCATAAGTGTGTGTTAGTGAGTGAGCAGAGGAGAAGAGTATTCAGAATCTTTATTGGTGTAAAAGATTAAAAAAAATAAACAACATGAATCACTTTGTAGATAAGTACTGTAAACAAAAGTTGATTGAATTGATAGTGAAAGGATGTGCATGTAAAAATGGTGTGCAACCATGGGTGAAATTAATGCATATGTATCTATTTATTACTCACCCTGATAGTACAACTGAACTGTAGACTATAGGAGTTATTGGTCCTTGACTCTGGTTCAGATGTGTGCATGGTGTTCGAGGTGCTGGGTCACCACCTGCTCAAGTGGATCATCAAATCAAACTACCAAGGCCTGCCACTGCCCTGTGTGAAGAGCATCATCCGACAGGTACAAAAGCACTCTCTAAATCAAGAGGATCCAACAGACCTGAACATTACACTGCACTTCTGACGTGTAGTGTGGTTCCTGTTGGTTTAACATTTAGATAAGGAGAGCTCAAGTGACGTGACATTAGTATAACCGTCATACTATTTAACGACTACTCGATGTCGGGCGCCAGCAGCTCCGGTGGCCGTTTGTCCATAAACTACTTGTTGGTTGGTGATTCTGCCATTTGCGGGTTCTTGAGCAAGACACTTCAGCCATACACTTGTCAAAATGTAATTAAAACCACACAGCAGAACATTTCACGCAATAAATAGAATAAAATCCGATCAATCGAGACAGCTACATCTTCATCTTGAAGATTCCGAATTAGAATCAGAATGTAACAACACTGAGGGTGTTTGACACAATTGTGTGGTCTCTCTGAATAAATAGTTTGAAACCCGTGTGCTCAAACTCCCTAACGTCCTCTAAACAGTTCATGGTATTGTGCGCTAACTCCAGCCCTGTCCTCCTGAGACTGTGGGGGTTCCAGACATTGTCCCCAGAGCCACCGAAGGAGCTTGTGAAGCTGCTGAGCCATTTAAGCTGTTGCCATTTTGTAGCTTCAGAAAAACAGTGTGTAAATGAGAACAAATTAAATGGGGACTGTGTTGCTTCAAACTAAAGGCCTTTGGGCAAAAAACCCAATTAGATCAACAGTGCAAGAAAACACAACGAGTTACAAGAGAGTGTCACAAGGAACAATTGTAAATCGGTTGAATGAGCTCAAAAGTGTTTAATTGTCACTTAACAGAATAGCAGGTATAGTGTTCTTGATTGTAGAAAGATTCAACTCAGTTTTTAGATCAGTTTGATGATGGGTCACTCATTTCTGTCTAATCAGGATAAAAGGCGGTGTGAGCTCATCAGATGGATGCCTCAAGACGCAGATGATTCACTTTGGCAAAACCAAAGAAGAATTGCATTGGGATTTGAGTGCTTGCTGACATTTTGTGATTCCAGGAGCTACCAAATCTACTTTCTTATCTTTTTATCTAACTTTAGGTGCTGCAAGGTTTGGACTATCTCCACACCAAGTGTAAAATCATTCACACAGACATCAAACCGGAGAACATCCTCATGTGTGTGGATGATGCCTTCGTTCGGCGAATGGCCATGGAGGCGACCGAGTGGCAGAAGGCAGGAGCGCCCCCTCCGTCTGGGTCAGCAGGTAAGGATATGGTTGCAAACTTATTGTTGTAGAAAGCCAAAATGATGTATAGTGTTATCTATCCAAAAATGTACCGCCATTAGAAATACACCAAAAGTTCCCGATCATCTTTTCTTTTTTTTAATTGCAGATACACTACACTTGCATCACTGTGTAGGCGTCAATCAAGCTAGCATTTCTGTTTTTGATTGAGTTTCATACCCATGTGCGTAGAAGACTGCTTGAAGCTTAACAATTTCCTTTGAAACAACTTTGCTTTGAAAACGCAACTATCATTAAATGTAGTACCTCACAATTACCTTCCCCATACAACATCAAAGTGTCTGGAACTCCTTGACATTTGCGTTGGCGTGAAATTGGTGTGGTAAAAATGTAGTTGAATTAACAAGAAGAAGCTCAAATATAATGGGATTTGCTCACCAAAGCAACAGTTATTCTCAGCCCCACAGTTGGTCCCACAAAGCCGTGTGTCTCTCGCTTTTCATCTTCTGCCTCCAAGTTCTGCCGCTGAAAAAGAAGCACTTCTCCGAGAAACAGACCTGATGAACTCAACATGAACCCTGTCCTCTCCACGAACCTCTTATAGGCTGTTGGTTGCATCAGCCAATGGAGAGTCTTCTTTGTGCCTTAGGCTAACCAATCATACACATCTATAATGGAATAAAGTGAACTGCAAATGGCTGTAAATATATGTATCTGGGATATGAGAATACGTAAATGTGTTGTTTGAATTTTCACACTTATTTCACAGGTTTCGTGGTGAATTTTGATGTAGAACACGGGAGAATAAAGCCGTCTAATTTAACGATAAGGTGAATGTTGAGGTCAGTGTTTCGAGTTAAAGCAACTCTGATGACTGTTTTGTCTTTTGTCTGTCAGTTAGCACAGCCCCCCAGCTCAAACCGGTGAGTACGATAGATGTGAGTATGAAAAGAAGCACCACACACACAAACATACCACACAATCAATATACATTTGTAAAGCTACACAGTTGTGGACAAACTTACTTACATTTCAAATCACATCCTGTACTACATTAAAGGTGCATTATTCAACTTTTTATGGGGGGAAAAAAGTTGATATGTGTGTGTATTTGACCTTGTAGTGACCCAACGGCTGTATGAGTGGTCAGCATGGCACCTTTACCTTCGATCATCGTGGTCTCTACAACGCTCACGGATCAATTGTTTTGTAGGTTTTCTGGTGAGATGGTCCATCAGCAGTGAAAACCTTTCAAACAATTGATCCTGGAGCGTCCTAGAGACCACTGTGATGGAAAGTAAAGGCACCATGCTGACCACTCATACAGTCGCTGCATCACAAGGTCAAATACGCACAAATATCAACTTTTTATTCCACATCAATAGTTGCATAATGCACCTTTAAGTATTGTTATTTGCCAATGTGTGGGACCTATGATCCTATAAGCCAAATGCCCATCTAGGGTCGCCCGTTGCATTATGGGTAATGGAATTTCTTTTGGCTACCAAACAATATTGATAGTTAGCATAAAGCAACGAAGAAAGCTCTGATTTGGACCGTTTTAACCGCTGGAAAGTTGATGATTTAAAGCGTTTTTGTAGTGGCCATGGAGCCTGTTACAATATTAGCTTAAAGTGTATTTTTACAAACAGGGCTGTTACACGACAGAAACTGCCGTTCATACGAAGAGATGCTGTCAAAAGTGACGACCTGTCCTGTTCATATAGTTGGAATAAATATGTGAGAAAAACATTTCTGACCCTTGAAGGCACCTGATGGACAAAGTCCAGGGTCTGAAACTGGCCTCATGTCGCCGATATTCACAACATTTAAACTGGAATGAGAAATAAAAACATAGAATCCCTCTTTTTTTGTCAATAAGGAGGTGGACAGTTAACAAAATCTTTTTTTAAATTGTGACCAGAGAGATCCACATACACACATACGCTATGCCATCTAAATTTACTTAATTTTTATTTATTTTATTTTTACGAGTGATCTGATGGAACAACAGAGCTAATCGGTCGCTAATTTGACAGACGGAAATGTACCCACAATATTTAACATCAACACTGTTTTGAAACTTTTCCCTGTGATTCCAAGACGAATTCAAATGATTTAAAAAGTGACTGTGTCTGTGTCAGGCTGATCCCAGGTCCTGTCGTTCCCCTGTCCGCTATGGTCCGCTCCTGCCTACGGAGCCGCCGCCCTGACTGTTCCCTCGCTTTCAAGATATAGAGTTCGGGAAATTCCACAGTTACCATAGAGATGCGCCATCTTTGCAGCTGTTAGCATACATTTCCATTGACTAACATTAGCTAAAAACAGTATAAAAAGTGGAGAAAAAAGCCGTGGAACAACTCTGTTAGCTGCTGAGTTACTGCTGGTAAATACATCTAACACACTGTGGTGTCCAAGTGTTTTAATGTGAACAATCACATTCCCGAACTCTATTGACAACATAAATATTTGCAAGAAATGTCACTTGAGACTTAAAGTCTTTAAACCAATGCCCATAAGTCTTATAGTTCACGGTTATGGCTCAATATACTTAAGTGTTCACGCTCCGCTACCTGAACTCGCTCACACATTTCAATGGCGGTGTGGTTTGTTTGGTAGCCCAAATTAGGAGCCTGATTGACCCACGCATGCGCAATCGAGATGGGCATTCGGCTTATTAAAGGGTAGGTATTATGCAAAATCGACTTTTAGGAGCTTCTTACCATGTTACAATGTTCTCTCATCAAAAACATACGTGGAGCTGTGTTTTGAGCTGCGCATCTTTGACTAATCCTGTGGCTATTTTTAGCATCGCGACAACAACTGCCAAAAAGCTCTTCCTGTTCCCATAAAAAAAACTCCTCCTGAGGTCTTTCCTCACCTCTCAATCTCTGTAATAATAAATAAATAAAAAGAAACAGTTGTGCAGCAAAGGGGAGCAAGAGGAGGAGGTGGGAGGGCTTATGGTCGTTCACTTGGAGGATCAGGAAGTGAAACTACTGAACATGAATAATGAATTTTGTTTTGGTTGTTTTAGATCATTATTGCATTTTCTAACCAACAAAGTGATATTGATAAAGATGTGTTTAACTTTATTACCAAATACCTGAATAAAGCATAATAATAATAAAACGTGTTTATTAAATTTGAGACATATTTTAAAAAGTAATGTGTGTTGGCAGTAAAGTATGTAGATATTAGAAAGCTTCAAAAAAGTTCAAATTTAGTAAGTAAAAACAAATCTTTTTTCCCCCTCATGTTGCTTAATTAAACAAATGTGAAGCACACGCACTGACATACAGTATTATTCACACTGCACAGCAAGTATTACTTTGGTGTAATGTTGCTTTTAAACAGCTTTCATGTGTTATTTTTCATTGCGCTTATAGCTTATTCTACATTCATGTTCTCAGATGGGAAAAATCTCCAAGAACAAAAAGAAAAAGCTGAAGAAGAAGCAGAAGCGGCAGGCCGAGCTCCTGGAGAGACGGATGCTTGAGATCGAGGCGCTGGAGCGGGAGGCGGAGAAGAAGGAGGAAGAGGACGAAGAGCAGACCAAAGACGGAGAGGAGAAAGGCTCTCGCGAGAACAACCGCGGGACACCCGAGCAGACGGCACCCGCCCTGGGGCCCAGTACCCCGGATCAGACTGCACCAGCCCTGGGGCCGAGTATGGCTCTGGGAGAAAGTGATGAGGAGGAGGAGGACGAGGAGGAGGGAGAGGAGGGAGAGGAGGAAGAGGAGGAGAGAGTGGAGAGAGTGGAGAGGCCCACAAGGCTCACCAACCACACATGTGAGTGTTATTATTACAGTATTATTCAGTAGCCTAGTTCAACTCTTCCAATACCTGTCATTGTGTCCTTAATTTCTTTATACGTATGTTGCTTTAATGTTGTCTTTGATGCATTTTTTTGGACAATATTGTTATGTTTTGATTAGGGCTGAAACAACTAATCGACTAATCGACGACTAATCGATTATTGAAATAGTCGACAACTATTTTAGTAATCGATTAATTGTTTTCTGGTTCACACAGGCTCAAATAGAGCAAAAATGACATGAAAATTGTGTATTTTTTATGAAAACCGACATATCTGGCTGTGTCTCATCCAATCAGAAAGCAGAATTAGTGCTAAGAGCCTCCAACAAACATTGACTTTAAGTTTACTCCATCAACACATCCTCAAGCGGCACTACTTTAGCTTTATGTGATAAACACATTTAAAAAATAAAATTTTCCTACACCATTCACAGCCAAAATCGATCGATTAATCGATTACAAAATAATCGTTGGTTGCAGCCCTAGTTTTGATGCATTTGTTGAGGTCACGGTTTTGGACTGGGGGTGTGTGGCCTGCCTACAGCATGCCCAACAAAAAACTTTGGGAACTACTAGGCTAGAGAATAGTAGACACGTGACGTAAAGCTGTGTTGGTAAAACACTAAAAGGCATGCAGCTCGAGGAATGATGCAAGTTGCTGCAATATGCAGTACTTCACCAAATGATCGGACTACAGTATCCAGCGTATAATACATAACAAACAGAAGTTTTTTTTTTTTCTCTCAGGTATAAAACTATAGATGCTCTGCAACTGTAGCCTGGCCAGCTGGCCTCTTTAAATGGGGGAGGCTGGTGGTTTGCCCAAGCCAATCTCAAAATCAATACGATTTGTATCACTCCAGTCCATAGGCGCCGATCCCGTGGGTGCTGTGGGGCTGGAGCACCCACTTAAATCTTTGGGCACCCAGGCTTTGCCCTATTTAAAAAATGATTCAATAAATATCGCCTAACCTGTAAAGCCGCTACTCTGTATTCGCGTGGGCCGTTTCATAATGTAGTATGGCGAGGGTTAATCTAAGATGTTTGGTACTTTAACTGGTATGTCGATACGCCACGATAGGAATTTCACCTAAAGAATAAGGGGAACTTGATTCAATAAAACTAAAGCTCAAGGCGCACAGGTAAGTACATGATAGGAAATAACAGGCAATGTTCCATTTACAAAATGTAACAAGTTTTATTTGCACAATTTCATACTTTAGCAATGCATAATTCAGTCGTATTTTAGTTTCATCAGTTAAAACAACCTTTTTCAGTTAAACCACATGTGTGCAGCTAGTTGAACCACAGTCCATAGTTTAGCTCTCTGGAGAATCCATAGACATCGATCAGAACACAAAGGAACCCAAAAGACAGGGCAGCAGCTGAGAAGTCCCAGTTACCAGCACCGGAATAAATACAGATAGATGTTAGAACTACATTGAGAACTGCGCCATTCTAATAACGTGAGTTCTTTTACCTGCTAAAGAAGCAGGGGGGACAGAGACCTTAAGTCGATGGACACGCGACACAAAAGGGGCATAGACACTGTGACAAAACGAAATATAAGTAAGCGTTTGTTTTGGTTAAACTAGCACAGCTGATCGCGGCAGCCCTTACGTCCAAGCCGCACACCGGAGGCACCACGGAGAACATTCAGCGCACCGGGAGGCGCAGGCATGCCACGGCTGAGTTGCACAAGATTGCTAAATTAATATAATTTTAAAAAGATAAAAAGGCAGGGATTTAGAGGCCAACGCTTACTTGCGTAGCCATAACGCGCACCCAAACCAGGAAGGGAGACGAACACCGGGAGGGGCGGAGTGAAGGAGTCAGAGAGAGAGGGGGAGGAAAAGGGGCTTTTTATGGGGCAACGCTACCTGCATAGACGAATAGAACGAGAGCATTTACGTGAGGCGTTTCAGGGCACTCAGTGCACCCTGTCACAATAACATTAATGTACGTGCGGAGGCGGCATTCCGCTCCGCCGGAAGAGAGCGCCGGGCTCCCAACCACGAGACTGCAAGATCGATCCCAACCCCTACTCTTTTTTTTGTTTTTTGACGGGAACCCGCTGGGAAGAACGTAAATCGGCGCCTATGCTCCAAATCACATATGCCAATGTGCTGCATGGCATTCAAATGCTGAAGACTCTCAAATTGGGTATCATTCTGAATAAACTGAAGACAGCAATTTTGAATTAGATAAGTAAGGATTAAAAAACAAGGAGCCGTGTATTTCACAGTTTTAATCAGCCTGTCAATCAGAACTCACCGAGATTACTGTATTCCGACCACCAGACTACACGTCTTTGCAAAAGCGTGTTGTCTGGCTGGCCAGGCTACACGCTACAACTGGGTTTTGGTAGTTCAGCTGTAGTATTGGTTTGGGGAGATAACCAGCAGCCCTCTTTCCTGTGTGTCCTGATTCACAACAAACAGCCTGACCTTTTTCCCTCTACCTCACTCATTGTTGTGCACTTTACTTTATACGTTCCCCTTTTATGGTGGCTACATGTGTTTGCATTTTTTTTGTATCCTAGTCCCACGATTTTTGATGAAAAAACAGCATTCCACACTGAATTAATATAATAATAAACATAAAAATAACAAACTGACAACACTACAGTTGTGCATTCATTAGTAAAGGATACAATTGTGTTTTGGAAAGTACTTCAACGGTTTTTTCATGATTTACTTTTTGTTTGTTTGACTATTAGGTGCGGAGCCGCCTCAGGATCACATCGACGACACTACTCCTTTCCAGGATGCCGACGAGGACACCACTGAGGAGGCAGAGGACGACACATCCACCCCACTCGTCGAAAAGGACACTCCTATACCCCCTGAGTCCGAGGATGGAAACAGAGATGAAGCATCTCAGGAGGAAATCGAGGAAGAGCAGGAGGCTCTGAACAACACTGAGGATGAAGAGGAGAAAACAGATGAGACTAAAGATGAGGACACTGAGAAATCCCAAGGAGACGAGCCAAAGAGTGAGAGCAGGACAGTGGAGACGCCAGACAAGGAGTCAAGGGGGTTGAACGCAGAGGAGGAGGAGGAGGAGGAGGACGAAGAGGAAGAGGAGGAGGAGGAGGAGGAGGAGGAGGAGGAGGAAGATGATGAAGATGACACGACAGCGGATTTGCTCACAACGACAGACTTACTGACAGACAATTCACCCATTAAGTACAATAACAACAAAAGCAACCTGGCCAAGACAAACGGTCACGTGCGATTGGGTAGTGAAGGACTTAAAGTTGGAGTTGGGACGCCTCCCTCGCCCTCACCCACCCCCGAGACTCTGCTCTGCCCCCTAGTGGAGTCAGAGCTCAGTTACACGGACAGGGACCAGTCGATAAGTTCAGGATATGAGTTGTACAACGGGGAGCTGACAGAGACAGCTTTGACTAATGGCTCAGCCAAAGAAAGGCATAAAACTATAATACCTAACTTCCCTGACCTGCCCCTGGATCCTGAGCCGGGAAACCCTATATCAGAGGTGGACATCGGAGCGGGGCGGACACCCAATAGCCCCGCAGTTGACCGCAGCCGGACTGTGTCGTCTTCCAGCACCGGAGACACACCCAAAGGTGAGGTGAATTTAACACAGAGAAAGTGGACACATTCAATCTGATTATACAGATCATTTGCAAGACAGAAATAATAATAAACTTCCTGATCTGATCATCATGCAGCCTATAGTCTAGTGGTTAAGTCTAGTGATGGGTTAAATGAGCCGAAGGGTCGACCTCTCAAGCACAGAAAGCAAGACCTCGGCCGAGTGGTGTCATAGGCGTATCATTTTAAGAAAAGTCACATGACCAACACTTTAACTGTGTCCACTTTCACAGTCCTCCCCAAACCCTCCTTTTGTATCATGTAGTGTCGTATGTAACGCGCAGCAGCGAGCAGCAGGGTGCGCCTGTCATTTTGTCATTTGGGATTTATGCACCGGGCGCTGATGCCTTTGGTGCTCTCGGGCTTGACCGGCCATCCAAATCTTTGGGCATGAGGCGAATCTGCCCTGATAACATAATAATCAATAGATAGACAAGAGCAATCTCTTTTCTTCTCTTTAATGTCCATATTAAAGTGCAACACAAAAACATAGATACAATAGGCTAGTACATAGTTAAGTTGTTATACCGTTCACGTAGCTCTGAAAGAGGAGCGTCCGGTTTATGATCAGGGGGTCGTGAGTTCGAGTCAGGTTATGGTCTATGATGGTTTAGTCGTTTGACTTGACATCCACTGGTGAACAAAAGAAAAAATATGCCTGGTGCCCTATTATTGTCACAAGGACTATTCTTTATAAAATCGTGATCAGTGACTTCATTTTTAGATGATTGTATCACTGATACTTCTCATTAATACTCATTCATTTGTTTCTATTCTCATTATCCGAAGCAGTTTATCTCTTTCTAAATTATCACTCTCAGCTGTTAAACAGATTAATCCTGACGGTTTGGTTCACATTTCTGAACGAGAATAAATTAGCTCAGTCAGTGTTGAGTCAGTGTTGACCTCCTTTCACTCTTAGCTGTCCTGTCTTCCTTAAAAAACTGAAATTGCGGACTGCTGGCTACTTGTGCTATGGCTGGATGAATGGCCCATATGACTGTATATCTTGAAACATCAGGAGGGCTTTGGTTAGTTTGTTTTTTTATTTTATTTCTGTGTAACTCATCATTATCAGTGTTCTTTATTTGTCTAGCTGTCGTTCTAAAAGTGTTTCCTAGCACTCCACTATGTCTATCTTTCAGTTAAAGCTCGAGCAGCTGATCTGTTAATAAACCCACTAGACCCACGCAACGCAGACTCCATCCGTGTGAAGATCGCTGATCTCGGAAACGCCTGCTGGGTGGTAAGGCACTGACACTTTTAACTCTCACTATTAACAAAAAGGAAATTATCAGTTCATCTAACTTTTGAATACATTTGTCTTCCCTTAGCACAAGCACTTTACTGAGGACATCCAGACTAGACAATACCGGTCCATCGAAGTCCTGATAGGAGCTGGGTATAGCACTCCGGCTGATATCTGGAGTACTGCCTGCATGGTAAACATGTGTCTATTCCTTAAGTAGACGAGTGTCCTCAAAAGGCATTTACATCAGAAGAAAATAAGATTACATGACTGGAACGTATGAACTCCGTTGCTTACATTTCCCATAGGAAGGAATTATTTACATGAATAACATCATCTTAACAACAGTTTGACTAAGTAACATCATAATAATCATAACAAGGCTTCAAATTCATGTGTTCGATTTTCCATACCCAGGCACATAGGCAAGGCAAGTTTATTTGTAGAGCACAATTCATACACAAGGCAATTCAAAGTGCTTCACAGTTGCAGAAAAAAACATACACACACAATTCTGTGCATGCACCTGTTTATGAATTATATTTATGCAATTGCAAATATCAAAATGAGGATTATGATCAACCAAAACAATGCATTTATTATTAATTATTATTATTATTATTATTACTATTATTATTACTATTATTTGTTTATTATTATTACATTTTCGTTATCATGGATATCACAATATAATATTTTAATATTATACAGGCATATTTAATATTCATATTATTAATGTGGTGCATATATACAGACTCTCACCTACCTGTTTTTCTTTCAGGCATTTGAACTAGCGACTGGAGATTACTTGTTTGAGCCCCACTCCGGAGAGGACTACTCTCGTGATGAGGGTAAATGTCTTATCTTAATTTTATAAAAATTAACTTTTATAGACAATGTATTGGTGCAGCATTGTTGTATAGCTGTCGGATTTATACTGCTTGTTTAGAAATGTTTTTATCACACCAACTCCATTAGTATATAAGTTTAGTTGTAGAAAGTGCCCAGTCCTCCCCAAACCCTCCTGTCCACTCCCAACTGTAAATCTTCCTTGAAGTGAACTGCCTCCACTCACCTTCACTCTCCACTGTCACTGACTTCTTCAGTAGATACAGGTTTCATGTTTTGTCCAGCCAAACTTAATCTTGACAGAAATGTTGCCAGCTGCTAGTCAAACAAGAAGTGTTGGCAGCTGCTGCAACCACAAGTATATACTACTGTATATAGCCTTAGCACAAGTAAAAAAAATCAATCTACTGCTTCTACTGCTACTTTGTCCTCTATTACTTTTCTACCAGATACCAGTTATTGCAAGTACTGCTAAATTGCCTTCACAAATATATCCCTTTTCTGCACAAATACTTCCCACTTGATTGAATAACTTTCTATGTTATATGCTCCATTTCTTATGCTCCATTTTGCTAATATGTTATACCCCGGAGAACATGCATGATCTAGCAGCATAACAAACCATCCAGAAACAATAAGTATTTCTTTGTGTAAAAATAGCACAGAGGCGTGTCCGTGTGTCTTATGATTCTCAGTATTTAAACAGTAGTCTCTGCCTCATAGCGGCATATTCCCTCCTTTATGTATCTGTCTACAACATCTTTACTGTCTATTGAGTGTTAAGTTCTTATCAGCTCACTGTCCGTTTGTTTTGAAAGCCTCTAGGTGTGTTCTATAAAAAGCTGAAAGACTTATGAAATAGTTGCTTTTGTTACACTTGGCTGCAGTTGAGCCTTTGGACTATATAAGCATTTCATTTCTGCTGTGTAGGCTCACTAACAAATTTCTCTGTGCCCCTCTCTTCCCACTTTCTTTTCCATTTTCTGTTACTTCTCCCTCATATTTCCCCTTTTAAATTAATCACTCTATTCCTCTCCTTTTCCGTATTTTCTTCCCCATTTTCCTTCGGTGTTCCTCCCTCCTTGCCCTCCCCGTCCCTCTGTCCTCTGTAGACCACATAGCCCACATCATAGAGCTCCTGGGCTGTATCCCAAGGCACTTTGCTCTCTCTGGAAAATATTCCCGGGAGTTCTTCAACAGAAGAGGTAGTGCTGACCAGCGAGCAGCGACTGGGACTGTGGCGCATTTTTGCTTAAGATTCTGGAAAAAAAGGACACCATTGGAAAGTTGTATGGAAATTACAGCTGCACAAACTATTTTGAAGATGTTTATATCATCCTATTTTAGTGCTGCTTTTTTATGGTTTACCTTTATAGCAATAGTCCAGTGTTACTAATAGATCCTATATCATGCTTTAACCATTTAACCCCCACCTGAACCGAGCACAGTTTCCTAAAAGCTTAAAAAAAAGAGCATCAAAATAGCAATGAAAACGCAATGTGACCAAAAAGAGACAAGAACGTGTTGCAAAAGCGACAAAAACGCAACAAAAAGAGACAAAAACATGACAAAAAAGAAACAAAAAATATATGAAAACATGATTAAAAAGCGACAAAAAAAGATGAAAACGTAACAAAAAAGAAACAAAAAAGAGACAAAAACACAGCAAAACGCTTCAAAAATTCGTACAATCACGTTTGTACGTCTTCGCTTTCAAATTTGGTTAAAGCCGAACTGGAGAAAATGCGCTCGGTTCAGGCGGTGGGTAAGAGGTTAACACAACTTTAAACTTGGTTAGCCTAATTAGTTTTCCACAGAAAAGGTCCCAGTAAGTCATGGTTTAAAGTAGGGCTGCAACTAACGATTATTTTGTAATCAATTAATCTATCGAATATTTTTACGATTAATCGCTTGGCTGTGAATGGTGTAGGAAAATTTTATTTTTTAAATGTGTTTATCACATAAAGCTAAAGTGGTGCCGCTTGAGGATGTGTTGATGGAGTAAACTTAAAGTCAATGTTTGTTGGAGGCTCTTAGCGCTAATTCTGCTTTCTGATTGGATGAGACACAGACAGATATGTCGGTTTTCATAAAAAATACACCATTTTCATGTCATTTTTGCTCTATTTGAGTCTGTGTGAACCAGAAAACGATTAATCGATTACTAAAATAGTTGTCGACTATTTCAATAATCGATTAGTCGTCGATTAATCGATTAGTTGTTTCAGCCCTAGTTTAAAGCCACCCTGTGAAGTTACACGTTGCTGTCGCAAGAGAAACCCTAAAGATAAACAGAATAAAATTCAAGATTCTATTTCTTATGAAATTGCAGCGCTGAGCCACTCCAAATCAAAGCTATGCACCCATGTCCCCGTGCTGATATCTTAAGCAGCGGTGCGCCCCGGTCCCGTACAGCTAAAGGGAAGGCATGTGTAGTGATTGTGAAGTGTGTTGCATGCTGCGATGCTGAAACCTGCCTGTCCCTCTGTGATGCTCATGTTTGGTGTTGGGACAGACCACATCGCTCTGATCATGGAGCTCCTGGGAAAGGTGCCCCGCAAAGTGGTCGCTGCCGGGAAGTACAGCCGGGAGTTTTTCTCCAAGAAAGGTAAAACCACGGTTGGTCCGAAAGTGAGTGAGTTGGGTCTGTAAGCTGAATAAACACAGGTAAGGTGTACATTTTCTATACAGTAATTAACAGCTAAACTCAGATGCCAGTGATAATAGTAATACTAGGGATACTGTCATTGTCATATTGTTCTCAGACCAATTTGACACTTGATATGACGAGAAACTAAAAGAAAGTAGCCTTATAACCTTCTAACGTACAGCAAAACCAAACTCTTTTTTTGTCTATGTCTTAACCTAAAAGGATGATATTTGGTAAACGAAGCTCATTTAGACAGAAAAGAAGCATTTGTAGCTTATAGACAAGACAGCATTTAGTCCTTTCCCATGGCTCTGCTGAGCGTTGCACCTCTGTAAGACTGTGGTAAGTGTGTGTGTGCTTGATACAGCTGATAACCCTTGCACTCGATCATTTATTCCCTTTCTACCTTGTGCCAATCTCTTCATATTTTCTTCATAACGTGTCATGAACGCTGAATATTCTGGCTTTGATGTTGTCTCTATCCGAGGTCTGAGCTGCACTTGATGTCTCAATGTTCCTCCCTTTTATCACGCAGCTCCTGTTAATCAAGCTTGACTTTTTGCTTTCTGCCTCCGGGTTTTTTTCTGGCTGCCGCGCCGCCTCCAGTCTCATTGTGTTGTTCCTGTATTTTGCATCAGTGGTTCCCAAAATGTCCAACCTTTTTTTTTTTTTTTTTTTTTTTTTTGAGACCTACCTTAGATAAACAGAAGTACAGTTTTCTTCAGTGCTCAGTATCACCCTATAAACAATAATTCTTAATTTTAAAGAGTATTCAATATACAAATAGTATTCAGTTTCTCGTGCATTAGTCCAGGTACCAATCAGGGTTGGGCCATACAGTATCGTATCGCATATCGTGATATAAGTTTTTGGATATCGTTGTAATTTTTGATATCGTTGTGGATACACGATATAATTTATGTTAAGCTCAGCTCCGTCAGAGCAGCATAAACACTGACTGTAGAACACGGGGACAAAAGTAAAATGAAAATAAGGATGTACACTGCATGAGTAGATCTTATTTGTGAGGAAATTAATATGCCGTTAAAAACAGAAAATAATCAAATATCACTGAAATTATCTTCCCAATAGGCGTAAGGCTGGGATTTTGAAGTAATTTGTCCATTGTCAGTTATATTGTCAAATATATCGTTATTGTGATATTTCTTTTTTATATCGTGATAGATCCTGTATAAGTTTTGACCTGTTATAGGCCTAGTTTAGGGTTGATGGTACAAATAGAGCCAAATTGTTTATTAGGTGTCACATATGATTTTAGAGCCACTGCAAGAGACAATATTATATTTTCCAAGCTAAATGATATTGTTACCGAGAATGTTCTTGCATGTGTGCCGACCAATCAGAGCACACTACGAGGTTGCCATGGCAGCTGGGGTTTATTCAAAGAAATCCTTTCGCTTCAATTTTTAATGCTTTCTTCTTTTTTCATATATATTCTCTTTTATTTCACCTCTAATTTCTCTTTTCTATTAAGTCTTGTACAGTGGTTAATTCTGGAAAGTTAATCTGTTTAACTGTATCGGCAGGCCCAACTTCTTTAGGCCACTGCTACAATAGGTCTCTTAATGCTACAATGATGTGCTATTATTCGCACAAGTTTGCAAATGATACGCTCCCCACTGCAATTGCAAATTTAGTCAAAGTGTAGCCTGTTCAGGTAAAGTACAGACTGTCCCTCCTGCCCATACAATCCAGCATCAACCCTGTATAGTTTGTCTCCATCTGATTCCACTTCCCTTTCCTGTACTTTGCGTTTCCGAGACGGTGAAGATCTTCATGCTGATTGGAACGTTTCTGTGATTAGCACACCCATAGAGAAACGGTGAACTAATCAGGGAAGTCGTTTACTATGAATAACAGCTGAAGATTTCCACCGCTATGGCCTGGTATGGGTTGCTGTGATAAACACCATACTTTCCTTTTTAGATTTGGTGCTATTACATTAGCGCAAACTGCCAAGAGACCAATGTTCCATACTTTTTACTTCTTTTTTTCGCGAGACTGACTTTAAGCAGCAGAGTGTCATTAGTGAAACTTGGGGTGGGTAATTTCTGTTGACATCTGTTGGTCAAATTGCACATTGCGTTGTGGCAAATGGGCACACTACCCACAGCCCCTTCATTCTAGACTTAATTGGCAGCTATGGTAGCCTGTCAGGAAAATGGGAGTTACATTTCCTCTTTAAAGTGTAGAAAGGTTTCTTAACCGCTCACCCCCCGTCTAAACTGAGTGCATTTTCTCCAGTTCAGCTTTACCCAAATCTAAACATTTACAGCCTATAGGCCAGTGTAATGCCTCTTTTGAAAGCTAAGACCTACAAAACTGATCTTTCTCCTCGCGTTGTTGCCGTAGTTTATTTTGTAAACGCTTTTATGTTATCTTTTTGTCCTTTTTTCCCCCCCACTTTTTTGTGGCATTTTTTAATGCTTTTTTGTTGCTATTTCGACGCTTATTTTCAAGAAGCTTTTAGATTTGGGTAAAGCCAAACTGGAGAAAATGTGCTTGGTTCAGGTTCAGGTGTGGTGGTTTTGTGCCTAAACATTTTTTTAGGCTTTTTTTGTTGCATTATCGTCGCATTTTTCGTCACATTTTCGTCACTTTTTCCTCACATTTTTGTCACTTTTTGTCGCATTTTTGTCACTTTTTCATCACTTTTTTGTCACATTTTCGTCACTTTTTTGTCACTTATTTGTCACTTTTTCATCACATTTTTGTCACTTTTTTGTCGCATTTTTGTCACTTTTTCATCACATTTTCGTCACTTTTTCGTCACATTTTTGTCACTTTTTTGTCGCATTTTTGTCACTTTTTCATCACTTTTGTGTCACTTTTTCGTCACTTTTTCGTCACTTATTTGTCACTTTTTCATCACATTTTTGTCACTTTTTTGTCGCATTTTTGTCACTTTTTCGTCACTTTTTCGTCACTTTTTCGTCACTTTTTCGTCACATTTCGTCACTTTTTCGTCACTTTTTCGTCACTTATTTGTCACTTTTTCATCACATTTTTGTCACTTTTTGTCGCATTTTTGTCACTTTTTCGTCACTTTTTCGTCACTTTTTCGTCACATTTTCGTCACTTTTTCGTCACATTTTTGTCACATTTTTGTCGCATTTTTGTCACTTTTTCATCACTTTTCCGTCACTTTTTCGTCACATTTTCATCACTTTTTCGTCACATTTTCGTCACTTTTTCGTCACTTTTTCGTCACATTTTCATCACTTTTTCGTCACTTATTTGTCACTTTTTCATCACATTTTTGTCACTTTTTGTCGCATTTTTGTCACTTTTTCATCTCACTTTCGTCACTATTTCGACGTTTATTTTCAAGAAGCTTTTAGATTTGGGTAAAGCCAAACTGGAGAAAATGTGCTTTGTTCAGGTGGGGGTGAAGAGGTTAAATATCGTCATCTGGACTTGGTTATTTATGGTGGAGTCATTAGAGTTATTCAGCTCGTTTGGTAGCATTGGTCTGTGCTGTAAACGCAGCAAAGGCAAAACACATTTATTTCCTGCCCAAAGTGACCCATACCACATTGCCTTCCTTTTTGCCTAAACAATAATAAACATCTATACGTTGTTGCTGATTGCCTTTTTTTTGTCACTTTCTTCAGGCGAGTTACGGCACATCACCAAACTGAAGCCCTGGTCACTGTTCGATGTCCTGGTGGAGAAATACGGCTGGTTGCACGAAGACGCCGGACAGTTCACCCACTTCTTGTTGCCGATGTTGGAGATGGTTCCGGAAAAACGAGCCTCGGCTGGTGAATGTCTCAACCACCCCTGGATCAACTCGTAGCCCCCCTGAGAAATTCCAAAATCGAGCTCCTCCTGTCCCTTCAAAACTTCATACCCCGTCGTAGACTGTGAAACAAGACTATTTTTTATGTGCTTATCTGTCTATACCCGTCATACTTTCCCCGAGAGGAATGTATAGGCAAAGTGAGCCGACTTCAAAATAAACGTGGGGTCTTCCAAATGATTATTTAAAGGTATGGTAGTGGACTGTCTCACTTTGGATAACAGGTCGTGCCATCGAGATGCCAGCAAGCCACTTCCAATAGTCAACCCGTCTTCTTGTAGCTTCACGGTCATCCCCCCCCTCCCTTAACATCTCAGTGACACGAAAAACATTGAAATCTCTGCTTTGGTTGAAAACAGACTAGAGCTACAGCTGCCTCAAAAGGACCGATTGTATGAGCAGATTATTGTGCCTGACTGTGCGATATAATGTCTCTGAACAAGTAGTCTAAACAGCTATATGTCCCTCTCTACAGAGTCAAGTTTACACCATGCAACCTTCTTCAAAGTCCCGTTTTAGCAATTGGTAAGGAGCCCCATCCGAGCTGCATTGGGGCCTGGAGACATATACATACATATATGAACCTGGCTGCTATTACTGAAGGATTGATATGGTGCGATTTGATAAAAATAAAATAAAAAAAATTACTATCAATTTCATATAGGAGACATCTTGATCTGAAAAAGAGACTCTTTACAAACTGCATGGAAAGACTGACGGATCAGCATGAAAGCGTATGGGGAAAACGGACAAGGATGTTTATTTAAGTTATGCATTTCATTCCTGTTTCATTCTTCTCCATGGATATATTTGTTTAGAAGGACTTTCACTGGGAAGGGAGATCAACTCATGTCTGTTTGGCTCTTTTGGCGTTTCTGTACCTAAGTCATTCCTGAATTTAGTATCCTGGTTCTAATCCTGCTGTGGCACGTTTACTAAAAAAGAAAAAAAAAAAAAAAAAAAATGGTACTAGCCCTTCTATTCCCCCCTTTTTTCGAGGAACTATTGAGAACTTCTCCCGAGAGGGAATGGTGGCGGCGTGGACGTTGCACTCGTCTTTGTCCTTCAGGGAATCGAAACATTTGTACATAAAGAGGAAAAAAAACACACACGCACACACACACAACTGAAAATCTATAGCGACGAGGGAAAAGTGACTGAAAACACAAAAACACCATTCCAAAAACGAAGAGACGCTTGTTCCTCTGCTGCAACGGGAGGGGGCGCCAATAGCTCAGGCCCAGAGGAATGTTGACATGATCTGCGCACTCTGGTGGTGATATGAGAGTACCGCTATCGCTCTCAGTGCCAACGCTCCAAAAAGAAAATGACAAAAAAAAAAAAAAGACGTTCCACCATATCTCCACCTAATAGTTCTCGTTCTCACGCATACACAAAAACATCATAGTTAGTCCAGTTGCCTATTTTTCGCAATAAATAAAAAAGATGAGTATAAGTAGATGGTGAAATATTTTTAAAAGCTATTTAAGTCATTAAAAACAAAAGAAAAAAGAAAAAGGCGTTCTCTCTGGTTGTTGTGACCGTGGCAGAATCTCGTCTTATACTGAGGTGATTGTGTTTGTCTATTAGAGATGTTTTTATTTCTTTTGTTTTTGTTACTATTACGTAATTATTATTATTATTATTATTAGAGAGGATTTTTTTTATTATTATTACAGTTGTCACCCCCCCTCCTTACTTGAAACAGTGCTGCTCTGTCTGGGCTCTCTATGGTGATATTAAAAAATAATCAACAGTTTTGCAATAAAGGCACCGAAACTTGATTTCATGCTTTCAGACATAACTCTTCTTTCTCATGACACAATTTAACATTTTACATAAAACTGTTCTTGCCATTACAGTAGATCCTGATACAGTAGGTTCATGTTCCCTTTATTATTACACATTAAATTATGTAGTGTACCTTGAGGATATAATACATACCATTAACAAAGGCTCATTTGCAAAGAAATATGAGATAAAAATAAATTTCACAACCATTTATAAATATATGTTGATCCATTTACATTTCTTATTGCATACGCATTATTTGCAAAGGGACAGTGTATGAAGTATAACAAAAAATGGAGGCAAATTAATGAGGTATTTCCGACCAGCACATTGTTGTGGTCTGAGACAGTACAAATGATACTGAAATGAAGGTTTCTAATGGTTGATGTCTTCAGTGCAGTTCACGCCGATCAGAGAAGTGAAGCACTGTTTTTGATCAGCATGGGCTTCGCCAGCTCTAGGATGTCAAGGTTTGGATCTAGAGACCTGCCCAGTCCTTCCAGCACCATGATGGCAAACACGATGGATGCAAAGTTGCTCTCCAGCTTTACCTGAATCAGAAAAAAAAATACATTTAAAGAAAGCATTTACACAAAGCTACATAAATATTTAAAAGTAGGGATGTTAAAGACTGCATGGAGTGCAAATGTTTTTCAGTTACATTAACTTCTTCTACCTCCGCCTAAACAGTGTGCATTTCCTCCAGTTCAGCGAGTCTTTAGGCAAGTGTAAATCCTCATTTGAAAGCTAAGACCGATCTAAACATATCTTTACACTCACATGGTTGCCGTGTCGTCATAACTTTTTTTCTTCATCGCTTTTTTTGGTCACTTTTTTGTCTTGTTTTCGTCGCACTTTCGTCATTTTGTGTTTCCCTTTTGTGGCATTTGTCACATTTTCATTGTTTTTTTGCTTTATTGATGCGGTTTTGTTGCATATTTGTGTAAGTCACATGACATTACTTTTGGGAGCTTTTTTGCAGTATTTTTGTCACATTTTCGTTGCTCTTTTGTGGCTGCTTTTGTTGCGTTTTCATCTTCATTTTCGTCTGATTTTTGTCGCCATATAGACAAGAAGTTTTTTAATTTGGGTAATGGGAAACTAAAAAAATTTGCTCGGTTCAGGTGAGAGGTTAAAACAATCAATGAAATTGCAATATGGCTATGGTCAATACAATTATCAGCTTGGGGCTTTTTAATCCCCACAGCCAATCCGGTGGCAATCCAGTAACGGCACGTGGTTTGGACTTTGGAGGAATTCAAAACATTTTTGTTACTGGAGTGGTAAGGCTTTATTTTTATTTTAAGCTGAGGTTTATTTAAAACTCGTTCTTGTTCATGAACCATATTTGTTTGTTTTCATAGGAAGAAATAAAACCAAAAGTAAACTCGAAATTGATCAAAACGAGGGGAAAACAATCATACTTTTGTTGCCAATTTTTGTCATTCCACCCAGCAGAATACTCAAATATTTATGTCAAGTGAAAAAGCTTGAATTTTATGGTAACTTTTTTCCAAAAACGTAATACTGAGTCACATTTATCCAGGACAGGACAGACAAAACTCATAAACAATTATAGAGATGAGATTTCAACTACACATCGACAATTTACTCCTGCTTGACCAACAGTGCAGTTACTTCACACAAAACAAAACACATTACCTTGTGTTTGATGAGAAGACCAAAGACACGGGAGAGCAGGTCAGCGACTTGAATCTGCAAAATACATAATGCTACTCAGTCCTTTAAAAAAGTATTTAGTTTTGCCCAAGTGTTTATTGTACCTTCCCTAAAGCCAGTGTGTTGCTGAGGGCGTGGTCGACGAGCTGAGCCATCTCTTTTTTAAATTGTGGGATGTCTTGACACTCATTAGCCCGAGCGTGATGTAGGATCAACTCCGCTACTCGCTCACCCTGAAAATGCATATTTAATGTATGGATTACTTGACAAACTTATCAATGTTCTAGTTATATAACTGTGGTACTGGCTGGACTCATTAATCTTTTGTAGTTACCGTCCTTCGTTCACTGTTACTTCGTAGACCATGTTTTTTTGTGGTTGTTCACCTAATTATTATACTTACAATGTTTTATTTCAGTAAGTAAAAAAGATTACAAAGTGCTTCACAGAGTAGGCAATCATAAAATGCCTCTTGTCCTGTATTACATATTTTTTGTACTAGGTCAACCATAATTAGTTATTTTTAATAGATGGTACTTTGCTTTATGTGAACCATTGAATTACTCCATTATATGTAGTAAAGCAATCAAAACTATTAGACACAAAATAAAACAGTCGCTCTAAGCACCTTGCGCATGACGACAGCAGTAAAGACAGCCTTGAAGTTGGCCAGGTCATGTTCGCTGAGCTGCGACACGATGCCGGCGTCCAGGAGGATCAGCTGAAAGGGACTGGGGTTTGGTCTGACGCTGACCACCACTGTGTCCCAAAGGTCTGTGAGGGTGGTTTTACCGCGGAGGTCCCCAGACACATCAGTGGACGCAGGTGCTTGGGACTGGACCAGGATGTTACCAGGGTGAAGGTCTCCGTGAACAAAGTTATCCACAAATACCTTCAAAAAGAAAGAAACAATCAAGCACTTGTTTAGTAAGTGTCACCTCACGCAAAAAGGTATGTCGACAATTAGTATGTCGACCATTCGTTTACATGAACAGTCTTGCAATGATAAATATACATGTCCAAATCTAGACTCAGCTTAAGATTTGTTATGGGGAAAATGCTTTATTCTACGAAGTACTCTTGCACTGTTGATAGCCTTTGGTCACAACTCATTGAGGCTATACAAACAAATACAAACGGCATGATCTCACCATCTTCAGCAGAGTATCCACACCCATCCTCGCTATCTTCTGCTTCACCTCCAGAGGAATGTCGGACCTCAAATAGTTTGATATTGGCTCGCTTTCCTTAAACAAAAAGGAACAAATATTAACTGATAAAAATGATATAACTAATTAATATGACGTTAAAGCAGTTGCAACTCACTTCAAAAGTTTCTACTAAGATTGTTCTGGTCACAAATGGCCGGAGCGGCGTGGGAAACTTGACGTAATCTACATCCCGAAAATTGTGTCGGAAATGTTCAATGTTTTTGGCCTCGAAACGAAGATCGATCTGTACAAAGAGTCAATGAAAATCGGAACACTTATATAAATGTATAATAATGTACATACATCATGAGCAACTTACCTGCTTGGTCATAAGCTTCTCAAATTCTTCAACTATTTCGGACAGACTGAGCCACTTGAGTCCCGGCAGATGGTCTATTATCCAGCTGCCAATTTTCATTAGCAGCAGGTCAGTCTCTACTTGCCTCCTGACTCCTGGGTGCACCACCTAAAAGGTAAATAAACATAAGCAAAGAAATAAAATCATTTGAATTAAAAGATTCCTGAAGTAAGTCCAGAAAGATGACGCTCCTCACCTTTATAGCTACAGGTATGAGAGTTCCCTCTGTGTGTTTGTCCTCCTCCTTCCACCCCGTCTCCCCCATCTCATCCTCACTCCTCCCAGACCAGAGCCTCTTCAGCACCCCCATCACCCCCCTGAGACCAGGGATTTCCCAAGCTTCCAGCAGGTCATCTCTGTCCCTCTCCTCCACCAGCGTCTGGAAAGCTGGATCCTCCACTCTGTCGGCCCTCGCCCATCCCCTGTATACCTGAGCCACACACCCAGAACCCACGGGCTCCTTGCTTTCGAAGACAAAAACTCTCTTCCACTCCTCTCCGAATGCCCGGCGAAGGCACTGCTTGGTGTGGGACCACGCGTGAGGCCGTACTCTGACGTGCAGTCTGCAGAAGCGATCACAAAACTCCTTTGGGAAAATGTCTCTCCTAGTACAGGCCCATTGTCCTAGTTTGATGAAAGTTGGACCGGATGATTCAGTCACCCATAGAAGGGCATCCAGCCATTTAGAGGCCCATCGAGTGGATACAAGAGCCGGAGGGAAAAGGAGCATAAGGGGACCAAATTTCAGGAGAAGCACCAATGCTCTAAAGCTAAGGCGCAGGACAAATATAAGTTTATGCACCTGCACTTTGGCAACAGACTTCCTCTCTGTGATGGGTGTTTTAAGAGTGGCTTCCTGGCATTTTGCAGCATACGGTGTAATACTGACAGCACCACAACATATGAGAGATAGAGAAACCTTAGGTAAGTGGGACAAAAGAGGTCTCCTTTTCAGACATGTTCTACAGCTTTGATAAATTCTGGCAAATGAGCAGGACCTCTGAAATGTATGTCTGAAGTTTAGGGCAGCCCTCACTCCAATAAATAAAGCCATTTTGTAACAGGGCTAAGTACCCTTAAACTACCTTACATAGATGTAAGCATGTCCCTGCTAGCACATATGGGATTCCCATTACAATCCCATAATATAAAGCAAACTATACGCTAGTACCTGCTAGTCCTAAACAAATTCATATCTTACAGTCTCTCATCCGTTATCTTTTCCGGGACGAAAGATGCTCAGGATCCTCTATATCCGCTCCGAAGCCACTGGCTGTTTTATCGTTTGCATGGCTCAGTGCTGGAAAGAGAAACGAGTGTGGATTTCATTGATAACAACAACAGCTATGAAATAAATGCAATGATCATAGAAATAGCAATGATGCAATGACGTTCGTGCCTGTACTTCCGCATTTGACGTAGACGAGCGAAGTAATCACGTGACGTTAACATCATGTTTTATGTTTGTTATTTTGTATCGCTTACAGTAAATTATTTATCTATTTTGTTATTTTTTTTATTATTTTTTATTCAGCTAGCACGAATGATAAGCCTTTGGCAAACTATTGGCCTGTTTCGTATTTTTAAGTGTGTTTTAGTAGCGTCCTAGTGACTTGCAGGATAGTAACATGGCCTATAGGTGGAGACAAATCGTCCATTTTGATGATGTGAAAAGTGTGAAAAATAGAGACTGTGCACAGTCAGAAATAATGATTAATGTGTGCAACTTTCCAAAATTACGATTTGGTTTCAATGTCATCCAGTCCTCACAGTTTAGGCATTTTTATTTTAAATGATTAACTATTATACCAACAAACCTTCATAAACACGTGTTGTGTGTTGTTTATGTGGTATGCAGCATTTTGATAACTTGTGAACATATAAATGAAAATCCTACAGGGAATAAAAAACATATTAGTTGCTTTTGTACATATTCTTACTAGAATTTTATATATTCTCTCATATTGTATCTAATGTCTCAGAGCTGAGAAGAGTGGGCCGTGTGCGCTCCCAGGGTCCCAGCTGAAGGCTATATAGACGACTCCGCGACACAATAAGGTGGCATAAACGCCAAGCAGATGTTCCAAGCCCCCCGCCTCCCTCTCCAATACAGCCATTGATGGACAACCAGGCCTTTCAGATCTGCGCTGCATTTCAAAGACGGGTTCACAGTTTGGGCTCAGAGGTCAGCAATAGAGAGGCTTTGACTGAGGTGCTGCTGCTGCTACATACATTATGAAGAGGAGCATAAGGTAAATCTCCAATGGAATGCACAAGTGATTTAAAATTAGGCTTTGACGTTTCAGGACGTGTACACAGGGACAGATAAACTGAAAAATCATTACTGTGATGATGACACCGTTGACACTATTTTGAAGAATTTTACTGGTTTTGGAAAGAAAACAAAGTGTCCTGCAATTGGCTACTTCCTGTAGAAATGATCTGTTGTACGATCAGCCTTTAGACAAAGCAGCACAAGTTCAACACAAGCACATGGACATACTGATTGTATAACTACAATTGATTGACTGGGTTGATGTAAGAAAAAATATAAAACAGATGTATACAAAATACCTTAAGTAGATCAAGAAACTTCATCATTCTTGCAAGGTTAATGTGTCCTCTTACACGTGTATTCTGTTGATTAGGTTGCATTTTATAACATTAGTCATTGACATTCATGCCTTGCTTCTCTCGTTTTCACTTGCAGTGAGTAACTCAGCATAGCGTGTGCCAAAGCAGAGAGTTGGAGCCAGCTTGTGTTTGTTCTTGAGTTCAGGTCAGTCTCAAACTGAGAGCTGCCAAACCATTTCTGCTTGATTTCACAGAACAGAGGTGGAATAGTTTTCTTAAATTTGTGCTGAAATTTTTTGAACACATTAATGCAATCAAAGAAAATAAAAAAAGTATTATATTTTATTAAATCTACTGGTACTTCTACTGCTACTACAACACTATAACAAGTATTTCGAGTTAATGTAGTCCCTCTGCACCTCTGACGTACTCTCTAATCAGCATTTATGTACATTTTGTTGTCCGACACATGTGAACCAGTAAACAAGGCTTGTGGAGATAAAACAGATACATGTCCTGAGATAGGAAGATTGGCCCTTGAGCTTCTTTGATTGCATCCCAGTGGACATTGTTATTTATGTATCCAGTCTGTACTACTAGGCTTTGCCCCTTCCTTTTTTGCCCAGAGCTGGACACTCAGTTCCCCAGGCAACTCCAATCACTTGGGCCAGCTGCAGATTAGTTCCTAGGCAGTGGTGGGGGGTGTAGGTGGGTGGGACAGGGGGGTAGAGAGAGCACGAGAGGAGAGAGGGAGGAGAGAGCAGGACAAGGGGAGGGATAGTATTAGGGAAAGGAGGGTTGTGAAAAGTTTGGAGCAAGAAGAGAAAGATCTAACGTCTCTTGAGAGATAGATAAAGTGACAGTTTGCAAGGCGTAAAAAAGACTTGTAAATGCTTTAACCTCGGACAAAACAAAGGGATTTCTCTGACTTTTTGGCTTCTTTTTTCTCTTCCCCGCTCTTCTGCAGCACTTAACTTGGAGCGTGTTTTTGCGTGTCTTCCCCTTAGTGTGTGTGTGTGTGTGTGGGAGCTATGCAGAGCGAGAGACGTCGGAGGTTGGAGTAGGAGGCTTTTAAACTCAAGAGGAAGAAAGCGAAATCTGGAAAACTGCACTGATGTGAAGGGAAGTGGATGCTGTTTTACATTTGGATACACAAAATGAATGACTGCATAAGGAGGACTTCCCCAGGGCTCCCCAAGCTCAGAAAGGTAAGAAACATTCACTCTAGTTTGCATTCTTCAAATGTTTTTATTGACTTTTTTTTGTCAGCCAATCATCTAACCCAGTGTGCAGATCCGCATATTGATTTGGCGTGTTCAAGTTTTTCTGTAACTCTTTGGGTCTATGCAGGCTTGGGACTGCCTCAAACACTTTCCATGCATTCATAAATCAGTGCTTTAGGAAAAATATTTTTGAGTGAATTGAACTCTGCTTTTCTGAGTTGGAAAAGTTCATGAGACTGGTTTACTTTGTGACTGCACTGTGTTGCTTAGATGACACACCTGTCCATATTTTCTGCATGGGTTTTGCTGAGAAATAGTTGACTTGGTTGTTTCATCAAGTGCATGGTATAACTGTCTTAAATAGTTCATGAAGAATAGAGTTTTTTTCTGCCCCTGCTATGCTTTAAGGCTGGTTTGGGCTCAAGGTAATATGCCAGACCAGTTGCAACTCATTTAAGCCAGCTTCTCTCCATGAAATGTGCATTTAGCTTAAGTGCGTCTCATATCAGCCCATTACTGCAGCCCACACTAGAGACGTACAGCTGTATCGCAGCATATGGGATCTTCCTCTCTCTCTTTCTCTCTCTCCCTCTCTCTGAATCACCCCTCGAATAGACTGTCCGTGCCTGTCACACTATCCCGCCGTAAACGCAAACAATGTGCATGACCGAGTGGAAGAAAGGACTCAAACCTTCACATTCCAGAGAGTGAGGGGACAGGGGAGAGAGGAGTTGTGTTGTGAAAGGTGTGCAATGCTCTGCTCCAGACAATGGCATGACACTATTCAGAGCACAGGGGGCTTATTGTGGTCGGTGGACAGGAGTGCTATCTCTTCGGCAGTTGAAATGGTTCTAACATTGCTAACAGTGTACAGACAGTGTGCCCAAAGAAGAAGAAAAGAAACGACCTCTGCTAAGGCACAACACCTCTTGAAGTCAAAGCTGATCCGTAACCACATTAAAAAAAAAGTATTTTTACTGAAGTGCTTTATTAATTCGAGCAGCTTTTCAAATGCCAGTAAAAACGTTCCCCCTGTAGTAAAAACTAAAACACTGACTTTCTTTATGTTAAGTGTTTGTTCATGAGATACCTGGGCAGTAGGAATGTCCGCTGCGTCCCTTAAGCCCTGACCCTGTGCCAGATGGTTATCAATGCGCTAACATAATCAGTCTTGGTGGGGGATTTGAAGATAACATTTAACTCTAAAAAGGGGAATATTGTGAAGAAAGATGTCACTTTTATTGTTACTACTCCAATAAAAACGGCTCACAATTTTCTGCTATTCTGCGTCTCTCAAATGAACTGTCAACATCCCGGTTTCTGTCTGCCGTCTGTTTACCTGACTGGGTATGGTCAGGTTTATTAAATTGCGACTGGCTGACTCTGTGGCGCTGCTGAGGAGTGAGGAGAAAAGATTGGCTGAAAAGAGATACAGAGTCAGGGACAGTCTGTCTGCAGGTCAGCAACTCTAATCCAGGGACAAAGCAGCACCAAACCATGTTCTGGACTTGCGATAAAAGACAAAAGCTAAACTCCACAAACATATACCAAAAACTACAAACAATTAAAGTTATAATGAATACACGAAATAAAAAAAATACAGGAGTAATCAAGAATCTCAAACCAGGACATATCCAGGGGTCTATACCAGGAACAAACTAGGTCAAGCATTTATAAAGCACCGTTTTACTTTCCTGTGTGTAGAGAAGAGTTACTGTGCAGATATAAAGAGAGAGGGGCAGCCTGTCTAAAAGTCAGCAAGACGGTAATAAGCAGGCTACAGTCTTGTAAAGTCTGGAGCCATTGTGCATGTATGTGAGTGTGTAACTAATGGTACTATCGCAGTGGTCTGTCACGTGGGGTCAGGTTGTTTACATTCGGAGCCAGGGGTAACTGCCGGGTTGCTCTGTGCACTCTGGTGGAAAAGTGAAGATGTGTGACCTAGATTTAGGCCTCGTTCCACAGTAATGTAGTTTAGGCTGAAACAGATTCTTTTTGGTCATTTATCTAATTTACCCTTGTGCTGTGAAGACTTTCTATTCCTTCTAGAATATGGCCTTCATTGTGCCTAACTGTGGTTTACTTTTTGGTATTTACCTAAGTACCAAAAGATAGTTTGCTAAAGGCTTACCATTTAGGATTGGGCAGATTGGGGAAAAAAATAATATGACCGTTTTCTACCACTACTATTACTATTACTACTACTGCTGCTGACTGCTGACGGACTCTCTCACCTGAAAACCTACACAACAATTGATCCTGGAGCAATGTAGAGACCACCATGATCGAAAGTAAAGGCGTCATGCTGACCACTCATACAGCCGCTGGGTCACTACAAGGTCAAATGCATACAAATATCACCTTTTTTTGCATAAAAAGTTGCACGATGCACCTTTAAGCGGTCAATAAAGAAATATATCAATCTATCACAGGCACAAGCTTCTATTCTATTATTCTATTTTGATCACCCAGAAGGAGGGGATTGACTCGATCATGACCTACTATGACTACAGCATTACAAAAGCTATCAGCCCCTCTCTCCATCATGTCGTATATGTCATATATTTCCATCGTATGTGTTTTCTGATCAAAACTAGGAAGTATTTCTCATTGTGCAAATATCAGCAGATCTGTCAGCAGGGTTACCTGCAGTGGCTTACTAAAGTAATCCACTACGGAAATTTAATTACTTTAACAGAGTAATGTTGCAAGATTACAACTAAAATAGCGGTAATTGGATTGTGATTACTTCATCAAGTAACTATTGATTACTTTTTGTAATATTTTGATGTTTATTTAGAAAATGTCATGAATTTAGAAAAAAACAACCAAAGTCTTTCTGATAATACAGATAAGTCTTTCTGGAAATGCATTATTTTGAGTTTATCTCGTCTAAAGCAAAGAATTTGTGGTCCATTGTCAGTTCTGTAGGAAACACGATGTTGTCAATTGTGAATAACTAAGCGTGGCAGACCTAAACAGCTTTGCTTTATACCTTTTTTAAAACTAAAGAAAGTAGTACTCCTTAATCAGATTACTTTTGAAATAAAGTAATCAAAAAATAACTAGATTAATTACAGAAGGAGTAATCAGTAATCAGTAGTTGGATTACTTTTATGGAGTAATCCCAACAACACTGTTTATGAATGACAGCTGAGGGTAAATCTACCATATAGTCTCTTCTTCTGCAATAACCATATTACCATTGCCCCCCCCCCCCCCCCCCCACTCACTCAACCTAGTTTTGTTTTTTTGATCAAGTCTCGTGACAATAGTTTTTGTCTCTGCGCCCATGTCGGCACAAACACCGACATCTGTCCTCTCTGTTTGTCTCCGTTCAAATCACTGACAGCAGGCCAATGGGAGGTTACGGCCGCTCACCCCTCCTCTTACAGGAACTATCTTTTGGCAGGCGCTCAGCAGGATGGCCCCAAGTCCTCCTAAAGCCCCCGCCGGGTCACTCTGTTGCCACGGTGACACCCCTGATAGGGAATGTGTCCTGTCGAGAGGCTGAAAGGGCCTGTCCTGCTGTATAGATATTAGGTTATAGTGATTTTATGGTTCAGGTCATGATCAAAAACAAACCTTATATTACTATTCACAGCTTAATTATGCAGAACATTTTATTGCTTTTTATTGCGCTGCGGCATCATATTCTTTCTGTGTGGCTTCTTCTATTTTTTTATGAGGAAAAAGGCCCATCCTGCAAAATGGATCTCTTGTATTTGTAAGCAGTGCTAATGTTTAGTATAATGTAATCTGGACCGTACATGTTACTCTCTTTTCCAAAATGCCTAGTATTGTGTTTATGTTTAAGCAGTCAGTGATGATGATGAGGACAATGTCTGGAGGTTTATCCTGTGTAATGACTTAATGAGTAGATAGAGTGGATGCAGTGCAGACTCGCAGCCGCTTTGATCACATAGAATCATATCTAAACACTGTCTCACTCTGAAGCTCTCAGACAGTGGGGGATCTCGGTTGTTAGCTGTAATTTCAGGACTGCGCCAGGATTTTTTTCAAACTTACATTGGTGATACTAGCTTCTTAAGTGTGAGAGTAAGTTATGTGTTTCGTTGATATTCAGTGATGCTAAATATATGTTTAGCATCACTGAATATCAATGGTTTCAGTACATTTTGTGCTCATTGAAAGGATATCCCGGGATAACTCTTTGGATTTTCTCCTCTCTCCTCCCTCTCTCTCACTCTTTGTCCTCTGACTTCTTGGCTGGGTTCATAAAGTTGCCGGTCGAAGGGCGTGCAGAGGTCTGACTCTCCGGAAGAGCACATTCCCAAGCTCTCGCCTCGTCCCTCCCCTGGGATCCAGCCACCGAATTATAAAAATATGATTCAGGGCCGGCAGTAGAGCATGGACAAGTAATAGGACTTTTATATGAAGTAGGTGCACTACAACAAAGTAACTATTTTTGAGTGCACTGTGCAAAGAAGCAATATCATTGTACTATTACTGCAGTTAGTAGCCTACTTCTACTGCTTACAGTTGTGCCAATAGGTTTACACACCCTGGTGGATTTTTTTTGGCCATTTCTCAAAGCATATGAGTGAAAACGCAAACACTTTTTTTCACTCATGGTCAGTGATCTTGTGAAGCCATTTATTGTGGAAAGAAATGTGTGAACTCATTTCAAATCACCATCACAAAAAAATTACCAAAAGGACCCTGAAGAGTTTACACACCCCAGTTCCTAATACCGTGTATTGCCCCCTTGAACATCAATGACAGCTTTGAGTCTTTTGTGGTAGGTGTGGATGAGGTTCTTTATTTTTTCTGATGGTAAAGCAGCCCATTCTTCTTGGCAAAAAGCCTCCAGTTCCTGTAAGTTCCTGGGCTGTCTTGCATGAGCAGCGTGTTTGAACTCTCCCCACAGTGGTTCAGTGATATTGAGGTCAGGAGACTGAGATGGCCACTAACGGGACCTTCACTTTATTCTGCTGGAGCCAGTGGCATCAGCGAACCACCTCCATATTTCACAGTAGGTATGATGCACTTTTCACCATAAGCCATCATATGATACAAAACCTTCTCCACAACTACCACAAAAGACTCCAAGCTGTCATTGATGTTGAAGGGGGCAATACACGGTATTAGGAACTGGGGTGTGTAAACTTTTCAACAGGGTCATTTTGGTATTTTATTTTGTTATGGTGATTTGAAATGAAGAGGGAGCTGAGTTGGGGGGCAAAGCTCTCGATTTACCGATCGATCTACGTTCCCACCCTCACCTATGGTCATGAGATCTGGGTAATGACCGAAAGGACAAGCTCGCGAATACAAGCGGCCAAAATGAGTTTCCTTCGCAGGGTGGCTGGGCGCACCCAGATCGGGTGAGGAGCTCAGTTACCCGGGAGGAGCTCGGGGTAGAGTCGCTGCTCCTTCACGTCGAAAGGAGCCAGCTGAGGTGGCTAGGGCATCTGTTCCGGATGCCTCCTGGTCGCCTCCCTCGGAAGGTGCTCCAGGCATGTCCTATTGGGAGGAGGCCTCGTGGAAGGCCCAGGACACGCTGGTGGGACTATGTCTCCGAGCTGGCCTGGTGTCGCCTCGGGGCCCCCCAGAACAGCTGGAGGAGGTGTGCGTGGATCGGGAAATCTGGGCATCTCTGCTGAGACTGCTGCCTCCGCGACCCGGCCCCGGATAAAGCGGAAGAAAATGGATGGATGGATGGATTTGAAATGAGTTCACACATTTTTTTCCCCCACAATAAATGGCTTCACAACATCACTGACCATGAATGGAAAACAAATGTTTGTGTTTTCATTCATATTCTTTGAGAAATGGCCAAAAAATTCACCAGGGTGTGTAATTAACTTATTGGCACAACTGTATGTTCCTTGTATTTTTTTAAGATCAAATTTACATTTTCTGTAATTGCCACGTGTGACAATACTTAAACACTGTTGTTTCTGCCACTATTCCTATGACTAGAAAAAATAGCACAACTTTTTTGTGTCTCCACAAAGACAAAGGGAAAACTTACAAACTCCATACAAAATGGTCCCACTGGGCCTGGTAACCGAACCGGAGACCTTCGTGCTGTACTTGACCTTATTTGCTGCCTGTTTTTCTATACACAGCCTGCAATAATTTGCTTTAAAATGTCCTTAGAAACAAAAATATTTGAGTAAATGTATCAAAGCATGTATCCCACATCCTCACCCATGCCTTTCCCAGTCACGCTGTCCTAAACCTCACTTATTTTAACACATTGTAATATCAGATATCTGGAAGGCATTTGTGGTGAAAGGAAATCCATCTTCTCTTCCTCACAAGTCGCTAAACCTTTGTGGCTCTCGACATAGCCATTGTCCAAATTACAAATAATGCCATGCCTGTCTCCTGTGTTTAAAGGCACTGTGAAACCTAATACACCTACGGTCGCTCAAGAGCCTGGCCCTGCATATGAATCAGCTGTCATATTACCTGTGGCTATTTGAAATTACACTTTAGGCTTTCCCGCTGAAATGTATCCCAGCCTGCCAAAAAGCTGGGCCCGGTGCCAAAGTGAACTCTGTAGCCCTTTTTTGTGGAGTAACCATTTCTGTCAATGGCTTCACTACTTTCTGTCAGTGGAGATTTATGCTCAACCACATTGTTCCAACCACAGGTGCATCACTGAGTTTAGGCATGGAGCTGATTGAGTGTAATAAGATGTCTACATTTACTAAAACATATCGTGTTGAAATGGTTTAAGTAAAATATCGTAATCACCATATATTGTTTCCATGGTAACAACATTGGACAGTCAGCGCCATACTGGGGGATAACAAACAGCTAACCTTGGACAAGTAGGAAGAAACTGATCAATATCAATATTTAGAATACGGCCCGGTAACTCCTACGTAGTTACTGTGGTACATCCCTGGTACTTACAGAGGTAATTCCCAGGTACTTACAGTGATACGTTTAGGTAATTACAGTGGTACTTCATTGTGAACTTAAGTAGTAATTCTTAAATACTTAAAGTGGTAGTTTCTATGTAATAACAATGCAAGTACTATATATTTACTGGTACCAAAAGTAGTACCAGATACCACTTTTGATACCAGTAAATATATACTGGGTACTGGTAGTACTGGGCACAGTAGGGCAGCGGTTAGTGTTCGTGCTTCACAGCTCGAAGGTCCCGGGTTCAATTCCCACCTGGACGGGGCCTTTCTGTGTGGAGTTTGCATGTTCCCCCCGTGTCTGTGTAGGTTTCCTCCGGGTACTCCGGTTTCCCCTACCACTAAAAACATGTACAATAGGCTAGGGGGAATGAGAATGTGATTGAGAGTGCGCATGGGGGACGACGGATGGAAATTAGCCCAAGGCTATAATCCGGTGTGGCGTGTTTACATGCATGAGACCCATGTATGTTCATTAACATGCACTGTCCCAACCAAATAAACCATTAAAATAAAAAATAAGAAAAAACTTTTAGTGGCAAGTCCTAGACACTCAGTGATATATAGTAAGAATTGGCATAAACGTGGGTTATGGTAGCTGGTACAGATATGATTGTATTGTAAGTGTTACTGTCACCGGAAGACTTTATTATGTCAGACCTGTAAGCTAATCACAGTTGCTAATTATTTGTTAGCATTTCAGCCAATATACTTCATAATATAGCTATTTTTATGCTGTACCTCCATTGTTGTAGTAATTCTTGTTGCCTCTGTGACAGTAAAAAAGTGAGAAACGCTGGATAGATGAGCAGTTAGCTTTGCGAGTTCAATTCAAGTTTAGTTTGATATTATTTGCATTAAAAACATTATCCAATATGGCGGCGGATGGCATTTTTGTCATTTGACTCCCAAAAAAGATTGTAAAGTCCTAGTAGGCAACACAAGAAGGTCCCGGGATAGTTATCTAGACGGTGTGGTTGCAAACTTGTTGCTTCCTGTTGGGTCAATCAATATACATGAGGTCATTTATAACCAGCAAATTCCTTCTTTGGATTAACATCATGAAATAGGAAGTTCCACTCAATCCATCCAATAATGGTGCTGGTAGTAGCTCGTGTTTTTGCTCTTGCGTTTGACCGAGGTTGTACTTAAAAGGGTCACTTGGGTTGTTTGTAAGTTGTGTGAAAGCGCTGCTGGGAAGAGCTGGCATGTGACCCCGACCCGCAGAGCCAGAGGGGTAATTGGGAGCAGACTGCATGGATGAGTCAGGAGCTGCGATTATGGCACTCGTTTTGGTTTTGAGAAACTATTGATGTATTTGTTGGAGAGGCTGAGAGACAGATGCTCCTCCTCTGTTTTGATGTAACTGGACACCCCCATTCATTATGTCAACAGCCTTTTTCTGTAGCTTGTCGCTGCAACTGTATCTTTGATCTCTGATGCAATCAGCAAATGCAAAGATGTACATTATCTTTCGCAAAAACCCAACGGTGTTGTTTAAACCTTCATATTTCAGTCGTCTCTCAAAATCTAAGGCGACTGGACATGTTTTAAGTGCTGTCGTTTTAAGCACATTGTGAGCCTCCCAGCGGCACCACTGGCCATCAGTGGAATGTGAATTGAAAAGCCTCAAACAATAGAAGGTAAAAGGAGAGATTTCTCTAGTAAAAGACTATGGTTAAACTGTTACGACAGAGTCATTTGTTAGGCTTGACAGGTCGGGCAAGTGTGGTCAAAATTTACCAAGACGTTTTGCTTATGCTTTTAGGTATTTTGGCCTTGTGTTGGTCATAGCTGGTGACCTAATCATTGAAACATTTGCAATGAAGGGCCTTTCTTTCTCGATGATCATTGGGCTGCATGGTGGCACAGCTGCAGCCGATATTGCTCTCTCCTTACAGTAAGAAGGCGAGTGGGGCCTTTCAGTGTGGAGTTTGCATTGTCTCCCCTGGAGCCAGGACTCTCCTGAAAAAGAGGTTCTGATATGTCAGTGGGTCTTTTGTGGTTGAACAAATGAATAAATATATGAGCATTTTTGGAATACAGTAGCTCGACACTGAACTGTGAATTAAATTTGCAAACATTCTTGTGTTTACAATTGCACCCTTTTGTCCCTTTTTTAAAGTCAGACTTTGTTGTGTTTCTGGTGCACAAACAACTAAATAACCCTTCATTTCATGCTGTTTACTCAGAGGAGAACAGGCATCCTGCCTCTCTGCCATAATTACATCTACAGTGGCTTCCCTCGGCAGCCCAGTCATAATAAGGGAGTGTTTAAGACATCTTCTGAGGTTATATTCCTGTCCATTCTTTCAGTCCCCAGTGGAGTTGACAGCAGGCAATTGCTCACTCACAGCCATAGACCACAATGACATGAAACACTGCCTATGTCACACTGTAGTAGCACAACAATAGAGATCTGTATTTAGAATGCATTGATAAGCTGATAATGGAGGAGAGAATTGATTGTTTGTGGTTTCCCCTTGCACTTCCTCTCTGGTCAACTTACTTTAAATGCTGTCTCATATCCATCCGCCTGTAACAATAGTGAGAGAAGGAGGAGGGCAGAAGAACAGGAACACTACAGGCGCAATTTAAATGAAGTTTGTAAAGTGCATGGTATTTCTAGTATCTAGTAATCTATATTTTATTTATTGCCTTTCACAACACCTGCTACTTACAAAACAGACAGGCTGTAAGTTTCTTTAGGTCTGCAAGTACATGGGGTTTTATATGAACAGACAAATATGCAAAAAGTACACACATTACATTACATTACATACACAGCCAGTCCATATTACACATTCATATTATGTTTTAAGAAATGCCATTCTCCTTCGCAAATCGCCTAATTGTTCACTAACTACAGAGATCTCTATCTTTTAAGGTGTACATCCAGTAGATGCAAAGCTATACATTTCTTGGAGTGGAATAAAGTTGAGTAAGCTCAAATACATCGCTTGTACTTCCTGACTTGCAACACTTTTTTTTAAATACAAGTGACAACAGATAGACACTAGATACTGCACTGTACGTTCACACATAGTCATTGAGTTTGCCTCTTTGGCCGATGTCCAAGGCCTCGCTTCAAAATCAGCTTGGGAACGCAGCGGGGGCCCTGAATGGGACACCGAGAGAGAAGGAGGAAAAAAGAGAGAGAGAGAGACTTTGCGCTGCAGAGGCCAGATCAAATTCCATTATTTATTTGACTGAGCTTCCCTCCTCCTCCCCATACATCCCATACATCCCATCTGTACCATCCACCCTCCATTTCCTACCGTCTCTCTTTTGAACCAGGAAAAGCCCAGCCAAAGCCAGCCAGATCAAGGAGTTGCGAAAATCCCCATATCAGTCCGTGTTAGCCATGGCAGCCCCAGAGACAAATGGGCCATACATGAATAAGCACCAAAGTGTTAGCCCAAAGAGAGGCTAAAATAAGCTAAATCCTTCCTCCTTCTAACTGAGGCAGCCACTTGACGGGAAGGAAAGATAGAGGTACGTCGGAGAGAGTGAAGGACAGGAGGAGAAGACGCTGCCAAGGCCTTTCCAGAAAAGAGTTGGCTGAACGTGTGTTGGGGCGGTAAATTGCGCTTGGCACGTGCAAAAGTGAGCCCCATCTTAACAAGGATTATGTCTTCAGCCTGCGAGGAAAGGAAAAAAGTTAGTGGGCATTCAGATGTACAGAATTTCTCTCAAATCTGATACTTCTGCTTATTCTATTCATTCACTCCATTCAGTCCATGCATTTATTCTTAGTAATCCAAGGCTCGGGCTAATTTGTCCTTATTAGGTGCTTGATTGTCACAGAAATCCCAAACAAAAGCAGTTTTTCGAGGCACAAACTCCACACATGACGTCATGAGCTATATCTGCAGCAGCCAGGGCCCTAACAGTGGGACGGAGCTGCGGTGATGGAGCGGGTGGGGGGGGGGGGGGGGGGGGGTTCAGGCTTTTATGAGAAGCAGCTGTTTTGTGGAGAACCAACATCTCACTGACAACAGCTCAGAGGCCAGATAACAGCCGCTGACAGCACCTCACGTACGGCCAGATAAAGCGAAAGAAACCAGCGCATCTGATCAGGACATTCGAGCACAGCAGAAAGCGACTCCAGCAGAGACAAAATGAGGGCAAATTATTTTTCCACAGTGGGTTTTTGACGCTATTTGTGGTTTATTTCAAGGGTTGGCTTGCATAAAGATACAGCACTGAATGTTTGTGGTGGAGTGGAAATAATGCCACACAAATCTTACAGTGATAGCGTGGATGCAACTGAATCCAAAGATGTCCAATTGAATTATCTACAATGAGTCCTAAGTTTTGACCAGCTAGGTTCTGACCTTCTTTGTGTTTCAAGCTTATTCGCGAGGACAAGGATGCCTTTCAATATTTCAAGCAGCATTTGGTTGATTTTTTTATTTTGAGCTACACAACACAGGCACAAAACCAGAAAAAAAAGATAAAATAAATAAATAAATAACATTCTAGCTCGAAAAGGAGTGGGAAGAAGACAAGCTTATTGACTCCCACCCCTGTTCATACTTAAATAATAATGTGGTTGCAATGATAACAATGTTTAGTTATTATTGTCTTACTAAACAATTAAGTTGGTTACATTTACAACAAATGGAACAATGCATTACATTAAGTCAACATTCACAGTATGTTACACTTTATAACAAGTGTATAATTTTGTTTCCTATACCTATTTTATTACCACGTTGGTATTACTGTTATTCACCATCATCATCACAACCCATATAGCATTACTTTGTATCAAAGTGCTTGAATGATACATAACATAACATACTCCACATTTATTCATGAAAGGTATAATAATAACAGACTGATTGATGCTCATGATAACAGGATTAATCCTAATGATGTGTATTAAAAGGGAATCGAGGTTCTTCTCATAATAAGATTATTATGTATCATTTTTGTGGCTAATAGTGAAAAGCCGAAAGGAAAGAAGATGTCTGGAAGAAGACCAGTAACTCGCATGTTGTTGTGACCAACTGGTTCATCTACAGATAAAGATCCACAGAGATGAGTTATGTAACTGATGCTTGTGTCTGATGTCCCCAATTTCACCCCGAACTCAAATTGTGTGACTATCTCATGTTGTTGCGGGCATTTGGCATCATTGACTGTTTACAGTGAAGTGATCCTGTTTATTCAGGGGAGATCGGGGATAATGTGTGAGTGTATAATACTGGTGAATGATACAAATCAGATCAGCTCCTCAAATGCCTGACAGCACTGTGCAAAAGGCTGAAACAGGGTTGGAAAAAGTTGCACATAAAAGCTGACATTAGTGAAAACAGACCTTTATGTGCTGATATTTTATCATTTGTGAATAAGCTAGTTGTTTATGTCATCAGTACAGGTGTGAAACTTGCTTCCAAACTCATTCTTGTGAAGAATCGCAATTAGAGGTTGACCAATATGGGTTTTTCTAAGGCCGATGCCGATTTTTGAGGATATTTATTGGCCAATGCCAATATGCATGGCCGATATTTTTGACCGATATTTTAGGTCAATTTTTCCAAATGTCTTGTTTAATCCTATAGCCTAAAAACATAAATACTTGGCCACTCCAGCAGTGGCCGATTTTATTTGATTACTTTAAGTCAGCCATTCCCAAAGTCCCGGACGCTGCGGACCCCTTATCAATCCGAAAATCTCTTGGGGCCCCCTATAATAATATTTACTATATTCTGCGGAATTTGTATTATTTTGCAGAAAAAATAACATACAAAGCAATATTTAGCCATGATTGTAGGCTAAATACTGGTTTAAAGTAGTATAATGTAGCAAAGATGTACTTTTTTATATATTTTTTCCATGTACTTGTTTTGTCGACAAGCTTTGGGGGGCCCCATGCAGGCCCTCTGAGGCCCCCTAGGGGCCCCGGACCCCACTTTGGGAACCACTGCTTTAGGTGATTCAATCATAGTTTCTGTCTCCAGCTTTGATTAGTTGCTGTTAGCGTTAGCATACTGTTGCTAGCTGCGGCATATTGCGCAACGATCAAAAATACAATTGTGGAGATTAAAACTAACTCAGCGATTGAATTCTCCAGGTTCTGTGTTTCAAAATGACATGCAGCATGTTCATATTGACTGAGGTTTAGTGAAACTAACTTTAATAAAACTTGTAGCTAACCAATTTTCATTGCAACCTTTCTCTGGTTCCCCGAGGCCTATGAAGTTGTGTGGGGACTTGTTTTAAAGCCCTGACTTCGCTCTATCACTCTATCACTTTCGGTCGGCTTTTATCGGCACTAGATCGGTCAATAGCTGATATTGTAAAATCCCCAAATATCGGCCCGATATATCGGTCGACCTCTAATTGCGATGCTAAAAAAAAAGTTTTAAATGTAAGCGCTTCCTCATTGTTTGTAAACACAAATAAGCAGACATTTAACTTTTAAATTGTTCGTTACGTAATTGTTCAGGTATACAATATTATGAGCAAAAATAAAAGCTCATAACTTCACTTAAAAAAAAACAAAAAAAATTCAACCAGATGCAAAACACTGAGGGTCACTTCTTCTTTCCCTGTGTCTTGGCGTCACACCTCACAGGGCTCTGAGCTGAAGGGGTGGGACGACGAGGGGTCCCCGGGATGTTTTATTGGCCTCAGCAGATGGTTTCCCTCAGACCTCTGTATTGTTGTGGCAGCTATCTTGGTCTTGAGGGTCAGCATTAACAATTGTAGGCAGTTGTTGTAAGACACAAAAGGTGTAGTAAAGCAAAGGAAAAAAAAAGTTTCGCCAGTACAGAATCGAGTAAAACTGTCTGAGTTGTTTATGAGACACCGAGGCAGGTGTCATAGTAAATCAATGTGAGACATCCAATTTGGTTTTGTTTTTTTAATGTAGAAATGAGCTCCTCTACTGGCTAGAAGATTCTTTAGGGCTGTGCATTTGACGTCCACAGATCTTCATCAACATGTTTAGTAACTTCTAGCAATCTAGACTTTTTTCTTGTTGGTGACAGTTTGTTATTCATTACACGCTACACAATATCCTCCTTAGTTTTCCTCCAGTGCTGTTGTGATAACCCTGGTGTTTTTATCTTCATATCATTTTGGCAAAATCTTCTCAGCTCTGTGGTTAAACTAGAAGGCTCTGTACATTCTGTATCCCTGCCTCTTTCTGTTATTGATCCCCCCCCCCCCCCCCCACCAGATTTAGTGTGACGCAGAGACTGTTTCCCCTCAAACATGTGACCCCTGCCTGGTTTGCAGCTGAAAATAATTTGTGTTATTGTGCATGGTTGACTTAAGCCCTCCTCCTCTTCTCTTGCCCTGAGGGGTATTTGTGGGGCTTAGACCATTTTTTCAGTTTATAGATTCTCTAATAATGTAAGAAATGTGTTGAGTTCATCCTCAACGTGGGGCAGTTTGCTTGGATTTAGACAACTTCATCGATCCACATCTATTTCAAGGGTTTCTTTATTTTCTGGTAATATGTGACTTTTATGTATTCATCTTTATTCATGTTAGGAATTGCAGATGGTTTGAGATCATTTTTGCAACTATAGGAGTTGGGTGAGGAATACTAGTCCCCAAGAATTCAGTATGTTTCACTAGTTTGCCTAACCATTTGAACGTCTTTAAAATGCAGAGAGGAATCGAAGTGGAACTGCAGCTACCACATCTACGACTATCAATAATAAAGCTATTACGATTACACCAATGGAACGACTAATACATCTCAAAACAGCCATTTACTTACCATTATTTTGATCTTAAACTCAAGAGATTCTGATTATTACCATGGCCAAACTACTTTGACATGTTTACAACTTAATAACACTGAAATATCAAGTTACCTTCACATTTGTGTGGTTAAAGGCAGGGGCACTTTCCTTTGCTCTTCTCATCCAGGAAGTATCGCTTCAAAATAACCACCCAAAGGACCAATTATGTTCCATTACCCAAGAGCCAACACTTTACGTAATCTTCAAAATTACTGCTTTCCCCCCCCCCTTAAAAACGGCCAATTTCAACAACAATTTGTGGAATTTGTTTCAATGGGACTCACATTCTTCACATTGTCCAGAAAGAGTAGAGAGAGAGAGAGAGAGAGAGTGAGCGGGTCAAGAGGATTTTAGGCCAAGGCAGCCGGGCTCAGGAAATGTTTAACGGCCTCCAAACACCCCCAAAGTATCCCATGAACATCTGGAACAAGTCCCACACGCCGATCCATTTGCCGGTCCGTATACTACGAGCTGCTGGCTGGCAGGATGGGAAGGGCCGCAGAGGTGTGCTTTATAGGCCTCTGTTGGGTTTGGTGTGTGTGGGGGGGGGGTTAAACTATGAAGTGAGTTTAAGTATATAAGTATACATTTAAATTTTACGTTAGACCATGAGCAGTTAGATCACACAAAATAAAAGAACAAATATGAACAAATACAGCAAACAGGAGGTCAGAAATAATGGGTTAAAGTCGATGCAGGAAATACATACTACACTATAAGCCCATGCCATCAGGGTAGAACAAATCCATTGATGGAATAACCTGGTCATTCAGGATGCTCGGGTCGTCAGCTGATCTCATTCTTTCAGTGTTGCTGCACTGAGATCTGACCAAATGCAGATTAAATCCAGGTGACTTCTTTTTTTGGGCATTATGGTGGCGCAGCGGTTAAAGCTCCTGCCTCACAGGCTGGGTGGAGTTTGCATGTCCTCCCCTGTTTTCCAGGTTCTAGTACCTCAGAGGTAGGCAAACTGGGGGCCGAGGGCCGAGGGCCTGGTCCGGCCCTCCAAGCAATGTTGTCCGGCCCTTGACTCTCTTTCCATAATTTGTTCTGCTTTTTCTACAGCGAATTATGTATGTCAGAGACACCATTGCCACCCCCAGACTCAAATGGCTCTATATATGTTTTATTTATGTATTTCATTCAAAAGTGACAAAATATATACACAAAAACTGCTTTATTAAAGTCAATGCAATTTGAATGAAAAGGAGGATGTTATTTAGTCTTTTTTTCTTTTTTGTATACAATATTTACAATTACCATCAAGCGTGTTCCAGACATCATTATTTTAAATTATGATTATAATTTAGCATTTTGCAATGCGAAACCTGCAGCTGCAAAATTAAGTTCAAGTTATTGTTGGTGCGGCCCTCTAACTCAATTCAGGTTACTCATGGGGCCCCTTGTAAAACAATAATTGCCCACCCCTGGAGTACCTGATTCTCTGTGAAAGCACCAATTACAGATGGATGATTACAGGATTACAGTTTTTTTTCTGGTTGTTTTTGTTGTATCCTTTGTACTTCAATGATTGATAATGCCCAATTTTGCGTTTATTCATTTATTCATGTCTGATTGCAGGATGCCAGCTGCTAGCACCATGACCGGTGGACGAGCCCTGCTGCTCTGCACGAACACTGACAACTGCATCTACCAATCAGTCAGCGGGTGCGTATACACAGAAAGTCCCCCGCTTTTACACCCCCAGTCCAACTCTGCATCAGGCTTGCATTAAATATGAATGATGCCGGGCAGACACTCCTGACCCTGCTATTGTTCTGTTCTCCTGAGTAAGCTTTAGACATCCTTTCCTTCAGGGTCAGCCGTGACACAAAGTCCCTGGACCAGTGCGCTGAGTGGAACAGGGTTGGCCATCTGTCGCACCCCCCTGACCACTGTCTACTGTCCCATGTACCCTTCTTCTACTTTGGGTATTATTATTATGAAGGGATTAGGCTTTTATCGATCAGTGGGAGAAGTCATGCTTGGTGCTGTTTTGATACTTATGTTTAGATGGTTTCGATGACTTACCACTTACTTACTTTTTTATGTACAACTAAAACCTATAAATGAGTGGGCCATGGCCACAGGGCCATGGGTTTAAGAACATCAACAGAAGCACTAGTGGTTTGTAATAGAAAAAAAAAGAGAAAACCCTCAGTTTGAAACACAAGCAATATAAATTTTCTTTTCCATATGCCTCATGTCTTCTGTTCCCATTTGACCTACTTTGTTTTTTTTTTCCTTTGGTTGCTTCATGCCTAATATACTGCTGTTTTAACTTAGGCCATAGAGTGCCTTTGTGTGTGTTGGGGGTGGGTGATCAGCCGTCCAGCTAAAGACCACTTCCTTGTGCTCATATAGTTTCAAGGTCATTCTGTTCTTTACCCAGACATCTCAAAGGAAATCTGAATGGAGGATTATCTCAAAGACACTTCCATGATTTAAAAACTTTATCGCTAAGTATTTAACAAAACCAGTACAAAAAAAGACAATGATATCAGAAGTAAATTGTAAACTTGGAAGTAGCACTGATGTGCTGTGAGCATGCCAGCTGTTGTTAGAATTACCGGGACGTTAATGCTTTGTTCAGCATGTCTAAGTAATAGTTAGGAATGAGTTTGGGCCATGGTTAACAGCTGAAACTACTTCCTGTTGTCATTGAATGAGCAAAGGATTGAGAAAAGGATGAGAATGTGAAAAAGGATTGGGAGCTAGATTGAACTAAAACAGTGTATTACCACACGTACAATCAGTGGGACTAGCACCATAACTTGAGACTTGCTCTCGATTCCACGACTCTTGTTTTCACATTCATCCGTGTCATCCAAAGTCACTCAGCGAGGCCATATTTCCCTTCCCTTCTTAGAAACACGGGTTTAATCATGCCTGGGCCTCGGTCCAAAAAACAAAGTTGCGTTTTGTGGGTCAGCTGTAGAAAAGAGAAGCTGCACGTCCTGAAAGCCATCGCTCATGTGCGGACACTTTCTTCTCAGCTCCAGGAATAACTTTGTGTGTGTGGAGCTTGTAAACTTTGACCCCTAAACTGAAAGTTCACACTGCCGTGACCCAGTCATGTTGAAGGAGTGACTCACCGCGTCTGAGAAATTTAACTGGAATTCCTGTTTAGCTTGTAAAAAAAAAGATCCATTTGAGGCTAATTCAGTGGGCTGCTTTACAGAGCTACTTGAATGAAAATGTATACACAGTATATAGACTGCACAGTGATGTACTTTTCTTTGTTACTGTGGGGGAAAACTAAAAAGACCCTATATTTGAGGATCTTCTTAACCTCTTCACCCCCACCTTCACCAAGAGCAGTTTCTTTCTAATCTTCATATCAGCTTTACCCAAATCTAAAAGGTTATAGGCCAGTGTAATGCCTCATTTGAAAGCTAAGACCTACAAAACTCTTCTAAATGGATCTGTTTCCTCGCGTTGTCACTTAAAAAAAATAAAAATAATCAAACCTACTGACCTACACTGACCTACTCCACCACCACACTCCATCTCGATCCCTCCGCTCCTCCAACACCAACCTCCTGTCCCTCCCCCGTAAGACCAAGCGCCGAACCTGAGGAGACAGAGCCTTTTCCATCGCCGCCCCGACACTCTAGAACTCACTGCCCCAACCGCTCCGACCTCCCCACCTTCAAGAATGAACTCAAAACCCACCTCTTCAAAAAGGCTTTTAATGTCCAGTAATTGCCCTCTAGTTTTAATGTGCTGTTTTTATGTGTGATTTTATTACTGTATTTCTGTGAAGCGTCTTTGAGTGTCTTGAAAAGTGCTATACAAATAAAATGTATTATTATTATTATTATTAAACCTTTTATGTCGCGTTTTCGTCACATTTTTAGAACTTTTTTGTCACTTTTCTGCCAATTTTATGTTGCTCTTTTGTGGCTTTTTTTTGCGTCTTCGTCGCTTTTTCATTACTTTTTACTTTTTCTGTTGCATTTTCATCCTCATTTTCGTCTTAGTTTTGATGCCATTTTGATGCTTTTTTCAAGAAGCTTTTAGAGTTGGGTAAAGCCAAACTGGAGAAAATGTTTTCAGTTCAGGTGAGGGTTAATCTTTGTGATATTCTTAATGTGTGGAATAAACGTCAGCTCAGAGTCAAAAAATCACGCCCAGGTTCTTTACCTGTGAGGAAGGATTAAAAGACAATGACTGTAGTTTGGGTAAAGGTTTCTCTCTCTGGGCATCAGGACCGATGACTAAAACATCAGTTTTGTTCTGGTTAAGAGAAAGTTTTCTGCCATCCAGGATTTGATATCTAAAATGCAGTTAAAAAGTGCATCCATTGGACTGATGTCATCAGGAGACATGGAGATGTACAACTGTGTATCATCAGCATAACTATGAAAGTTGACTCCATATCTCCTGATGACATCACCAAGAGGGAGCATATACAGGTTAAAAAGCACTGGCCCTAAAATCGAACCCTGGGGCACACCACATGTCATTTTATGGACCTTAGAGCAGCAGGTATCCACACTTACCATGAATGTCCTGTCTGTGAGGTAGGATGTAAACCATTTGTGGACAGCACCGGAGAGGCCGATGTGTTTTAAACGAGTTAAAAGAATAGTGTGGTCGACTGTATCAAAGGCGGCGCTCAGATCCAGTAGAACCAACACTGTGACCTTCTGAGAGTCATAGTCAAGTTGGATACCGGTCTAAAATTGTTAAAATCATTACAGTGCAAATTGCTCTTCTTCAGTAGGGGCCTCACCCTTAAAGGCAGCAGGGAAGACCCCCGTCTGAAGAGAGCAATTCATCATATGTAAAAGCTCGTCTTTAAAAGATCCATAGAATGTTTTAAAAAGCGTATCATTAAAACTCTCACCAGACGGCTTGAGCACCTTTTTCCACAATGCACGACTGAGAGCTTACCCAAACATGCTTTCTGTTTGAGCTTTCCTCACAATCGCCTTATACCACCCCTGCCTTCTCTTCCAGGCTCCAGTGCTGTGGCTTGAAGCTGAGAGACGTCCCATCGGCTGTGGTGCCTCAGCCCGCGGAGGAGTGCGGGACGACGGGTAACAGGGCTCGGAGTGACCCATCTGTGCCCCCGAAGCGTCCCGTCTCCCCTATAGTCCAGAGCCCGCCTGATATCATGCTGGCCCAGAGAAGAACCACCACCACCACCACCAGCGACTCACGGACTCCTAATATCGAGAACGGTTTATGCGGCACCAAAGTAAACAATAACAAAAGCTCTGCCGGAGTGAAGCCGGCCAGTATTCGGGATAAGATATCTCAATGGGAGGGCAAGAAGGAGCCGGCTCTGGGGGTATAACAGACGCAGAGACAGTACGAAAAAAGGACGCAAAAAGTTCCGAAGTTCAGAGATCGGACAGTAAGAGGTTTGTTAGCTGGGAACGGCAGGACTCAGGAAAGGAAAATGTTGGAAAACTAGACATGAAGCCCAAAACTGCAGAGGGCAACAACAATAAGGACTTGATCCTGGAGAGGGCAAAGCCAACGGAGCAACCTCAAGACAAGAAAAATGTTTTAATTCATGTGAAAAAGTTGGAAAAAGCTACAAAGAACTCTCCGTCTCTGGCATTTCCAGGGAACTACTTCTGCCCTCCGTCCAGAGAGGAGCAGGAGGAGAGTGAAAAGAGGACCACCGAGCCCATATTCGGGACCTTTGATGTGGTTCGGACCGGATCGAGGCGGAGGAGAGATGCAGAGAATGTGTACAGTGAACCGGGCGCTCCGTCTATAAACCCCCTTCCGAAACCGCAAAGGACCTTCCAGCACCACACTCCGCCCACCAGCCCGGTCTCAGGTCTCGGGACGGGGAAGGGGAAGAGGAACCTGCCCCCTCTGCCCTCCATCCCGCCTCCGCCTTTACCCACCAGCCCTCCGCCGGGGGTCTGTAGGAGGGTCTGGTCCGACAAACCACGGGATGCCAACAACAGGTGAGAAGTTTCCTTTTTAATGTAAAGAAAAAAAGAACATTTGTAAGGGGGATTATTCTGGTGTTGACTCAAAAGCCCGGCCACATTTGTTTCTGCTTATAGTTTTCACACGCAAAGCTCTCAATGCCACGTAGCAAAACATGAGCTGGGAATGAGAAACAACCCGGCGTTTAACAATTAGTCGTACTTGTGACAACAATACCCGTGCTAAATCTACTGAAACAAATTGCTCAGATCACGTTAGCCGTCTCTTTCTCTCGGTTTAATGCCCCTTCCCCCCTCCATCGCTCCCATCCAGAGGTGAATATGTGAAACATCTGCTGTAAATCAAAACCGCAGTGACATCATGGCCAGCCTCAGAAACACAGCTCAACATGAGGAATGCAGCTTTAGTCCTGCTTTTCTATACTATTCAAGGAGACGTCAAAGAGAGACAATTTTGACCATGACAGTGATGTAAGTGACAGTGTATATACTGTAAATACAATAGGCGAAGCAAAAGCAGAATATAAAGGGTTACTGTGACTCCAACTGTAGGCTTTGTAAGATAGCAGTTCAGGATGAAAGGGGGTGAAGAACGGGGAGAGACATTTGGCAAATTGTTTGAGCCGAGACTTGAACCGTGACCCTGAGGACAGAGCAGTGTTCTACTATATGATCTGCAGCGTTACCCATTATAGGCTACTGTCGTTGTGTCCTTGGGCAAGACACTTCACCCACCTTGCCTAGGGTATCTGTATGAATGAGAGTGAATGGGTGACTGGTGATGTAAAGCGCTAAAGCAGGGAGGAAGGCGCTATATAAACGTGCCTATTGACCATCAATAGGTTTGGACAAATGTTCACATTCCATTCACGGAGCAATCAATATTTTGATTCAGCTGAAAAAGGCTCTACAGGTTAAGCCTTAGTATACAGTAGTCAGTAGTAGTCAGTTTAGTGATTTTGGGGGTTAAGTATTGTTAACAACCTCATGATGTGACATGTGTTGTTATACGTTTTAATTACAACTGAGGTCATAATATATTCCTTTTTTGTTTTGTTTTTATTTGCATATCACGTTACAGGAGCCTTGGCGCAATAATGTATGATGGAGTAAGTCACAACACACTCCTGATACTATATAACAACCCCATGATTTCAATGCAATAACGCAAGTTATTACCACTCCATTTTCATTACCATTCCGCATCGTGTTGTCACTTGAAGTATATCTACTCCTAATTGATTTGAACACTGGTAGCTATGTACGTATTTGTGCAACACCAGGAACCAGAGTATTCTTGATAATTAGAAAAATATAGACCGACTGGACCCAGGTACTAAATCTATCATAGTTCTTATTTGTTAACTATTATTTTTACATTGATGCACAACATCAAAACTGTTTCACTATTTGGATAAAGGGATTTTTTTTACATGGCCTTGTGTTGTCAGAGACTGCCCTAACATCTACAAATCAAATGTGTTTTAATGTATATATTTCAAAACCGCAACTACTCATTGTTTATATTCTTTCTCGGCTGCTTTACATTTTAATAGCTTTCCTAAAGCAGCGCTCATATTCAGATGGTAACAATCAAACGCACTGGGCTCTATAGGGAGAGTCAAAAATGTGAGCGCTGCAGTTTTAGCTGAACATGTATTGTATTGTTGGAGGTCTCGGTGGTCCAGGGTCTTGGTCTGGGGCCTGTTGTTCTGAGTTTGGCTTGAGTTTGCTGCATTCCTGTCCATATGAAGAGGCCTCCCTGGATCCTTTGTTCAGTTCGAATCTGTTCACTTCAATGTGGCTTTTGCTGTGTGTAGGTTATGTGCCTTTGAGACTTAATGTATCGGTATCCTGCATTTGAGAAGCAGCACAAGTGCAGAAAATGGTTAGCAGGGGACGAGGTCAACATGTTATGGAGACCTAAAGCATTTAATTGTGAATTTGTTAAAGATTAACTAAGGATGAATTTATTTCAAGGAATGCCTCTAATGCCAAGAAACAAGAGACTGATGCTAAATGTGGAAACTTGCCCAGGTATGAATAATCTTGGGTTTAACCGATATGCAGAACAAAATGAGTTGTTTGTTGATGTAAGGAAACCCTGTCAAACAACAATTGTTCCTTGAATTCTGTATAGTGTAAGATACTTTTCACAAGAATCATCCACGTTATACATCTGCTATTCTACTTTGGTACTTAATTATTGGGCTTTTTCCGTTCAGACTTGTCCATTTATCTAGGCTTTGAATTGGCACAGAGAAAAGAGCCTTGTGACTATGAGGCACTATTATTATTTATTTAGTTATTTTGGAGGCCATTGAAGTCAAAGGAAAAGTGGCTTGGCGATATAGCAAATGTTCCCTTTCATATTTAATACCAGTCTCATTTTTACCATTATGTTACCATTCAACACATACAAATGTTTTCCCCTCCAAACTTTGTTCAGTTACTGTCCCTGGATTGACTGTAGACCTGATGATTAAAAAGTTGATAACTGTGATTGACCAAAATTGAGATTACGATTTGAGTACATTTGTATTGATCACACTGCCCACATTGTAACGGTTAAAAATTGTGTTCTATTTAGAATCAAGGCTAAAAAAAAACGTGAGAGTCCAATGCATTAACAGTGCACCTCCAGGAACCCATTATGTGACGCAAGGTAATATGAAGCCAGGCTGCGTCTATAAACTTTTGAGCTGACTCTAATTGGCCTAAAGTGCGTTTATGTGGCCGACCCACGTGTCCCGATGTACGTGCACTTCTTCTTCCTCTTCTTTAATCTTTGGCTCTGATTAAACTCTCCTGTGGTCATTCAGAAGTGGCAGATGGTAGCGACACACGGTTGAGCATTATAAAGCTATTATCGCGCACACATTTTTTTTTTTTTTAAAGGGTCCAAATCCAATTCCTGTTCCTTCCTGTTCCGGTCTGACTGCAGCGTGTGATGTGTTTCAGGAAGTCCTACGAGTTCGAGGATCTGCTGCAGTCGTCCACCGAGGGCTGCAGGGTGGACTGGTACGCTCAGTCGCGGCTCGGACTCACACGCACTTTATCAGAGGAGAACGTCTACGAGGACATCATAGGTAAAAGAAGGTCACCTGCACTCAGTGAGCCAAAACACAAGGGAGACAGTTTGGAGATGGGCCATATCTTTCCATTGCCCTTAAGAAGTAACTAAATCCACCTGCTGCTTCTGAATATTCACGCTTCACTGTGATTGGTTACACCCCCCCTGTCACTCACTGAGACTGACCAATAGGAGGAGCGCGTGGGGGGAAAATGTCTTGTCTTTGAGCGTAGACCTGCAGTAAACAGTAAAGCCTGGAATCACGATTGCGCCAAATGATCACAGGAATAAGGTTCCAAAAAATTTGAAATTGTGCAATTTGAAAGCTAAGCCCCACAAAACGGATCGTAACTTTCGGTCGCGTGTTTTCGGTCAGCGTTTTTGACACATTTTTTAATGCGTTTTATATCATGTTTTCATCTCTCTTTTTTGACGCTTTTTGGTCGTGTTTTTACGCCGTGTTTTTGTCAGTTGTTTGTCGCTTTTTTTGGGGTCACATTTTTGTTGCATTTTGGTCCTTGTTTTTGCCGCTATATGGGCGCTTTTTTTCAAGAAGCTTTTTTAGATTTGGGTAAAACCAAACTGGAGAAAGATTTAAGAGTTTAAAATGTTAATTTAGTGCCCAATGCGGGATGTCATGTCACACAAATAATATCATCTGTTTTCAGCTCGAGTTACCTTACCTTAACAACAAGCAAGAACTGTATATTTGCACCTAATTTACAATCGGCTTGTAAATGACTGGACCCTGCATACATGCCCTTGTTATATCGTTCTATATTATACATAATTACAGAGCTCAGAAACGAAGGTAACAAAGAGGCCAAGCAATACTCCGTGTGTTTTCTCTGCTGCACTTTTATTAAAACTATGAGCAGTGTGCCTACCTCATTGTCTCAGTGTTATCTTAACCCTACTCAGTGCCTGTTCATTTCATAACTTACAATAGAGCCCTTGTGTGGTCTTAGCTGTGGTTAGCTCCTGTGATTGTAGGTGCAGCAGGGGGTGCGTTAGCTTCAAAGTTGCTACTTTCAGAGTGTGTGTGACTTTCATCAGTTTTATACAAAGTCATACAGCATGATATTTCACCCGTTGTAATAGAACAGGCACTCATTTCATGACAGGATTGTGTAATGTGAGTTGCCTTACCCTGAATGTAGTTTTCAAAGCATTACGGTACACCTCTTCAATGAGAAAGAGCAGGTCCTCTTTGAAGCAGATGGACAGAACATCCTTTAACTCCTACAGGCCACATCTGGACGGGTGATTGATTTAACAGAAGGGGGACATGGAGAAAGAGAGGGACGGGAGAGGGGGGGGTCATAGCGTTTGGAAAATTACCAAGCCCCTTTATCCTTTATCTATAGGGGAAGGTGAAGGGCTAAAGTTACATCGACTGATTTAGCAATGTCCTTCACATCTGGAGCAGGAGTCATCTGGAAAAATAAACATGGATGATTTATAAGCAATGCAGATGGTTCATAAGGAGTCATGGGCCAAAGGCAAACATGTTATGCAATGTGCCCTGATTGTTACTGTAAGTTATCATGTGCTAGAACAGTGTTTTTCAACCACTGTGCCGTGGCACACTAGTGTGTCGTGAGATATTGTCTGGAGTTATCCAATTTCACCTAGTTGGTCTAAAAAATATTTTTGGAAAACAAATTAATTATTATCCGCAAATAATGTGCTGTTGTTGAGCGTCTGTGCTGTCTAGTGATCGACAGAGTAATCATGTAATACTCTTCCATATCAGTAAGTGGCCGCAGACAAGAGAATTAGTGATGCATGGATGCGACAGGTGGCATTGTGGCTAGCGAGACTATACGGTGTTCCTATTCAAGACACTTTGATGAGAACAACTTTATATTGTAAATATAGGCTACAGAGTTCAATTTTTTAACATTTTCTGCCGGTGGTGTGCCTCGTGATTTTTTCAATGAAAAAAATGTGCCGTGGCTCAAAACGGTTGAAAAAACCCTGTGCTAGAAAAACCTTTATAGTGAAGACGGTTCTAGTCTTTTGCAATATTGTAACCTTGGTTTTGGATGAAACTCTGTATATTTGCTTATCAGCGGTGGTATCATCACTGTGGTTGTCATTGTGCGTTTTGTTGTTTTCCGAAGATCCTCCATCAAAGGAGAATCCCTATGAAGATATTGAGTTAGAGAGGAGCTGCTTGGGGACCAAATGTTACTCACCCATGTCCTCATCCCCAGTGCCTGATACTCCTACAAAGGTACAACCCACAAAACAGAGATGAAAAAATAAAATAAGGGAGAAAATGTCAATAAACTTTATTCTTCATTCTTTATTCTTATTCTTCATTCTCCAGACATCGTCTAAACCTGGCTTCTTCCGGCAAAACTCAGAAAGGCGAAGCTTCAAACTCCTGGAACTGCGTAAAATCAACAGAGACACTGGGATCTCGTCACCGTCCCGGATCAGCCCGCCCTCCACCCCCAGCAGCCCCGACGACACGCCCTGCCTCTCCGGAGACCCCTACAACCGCAGGCGCCGGAAGATACCCAAGGTACATTTATACACTGAATTTTTACAGGACTATGAGGTATGAGATACTTCGCTAATATACCAAGCTAAACAGTATTGTAACTGTTTTATTTGGATGTTAAATATATACTACGGTTTACAGCTTAAAGATATATGTAGGCTCTCAGTCATCCAGGTCTTTTATTGTTGTAGAGACAAATATAGTCAGCTGAACTTGGTGGATTGAGTTGAGGACTTTCTCAACTCCATGTTCACAGTATTGTCTGTAACACATTAAATAGGCCACATCCAGTTGCTGATATTTGAAAAACTCCAAAACGCTGCATCCATAGTTTTTCTTTACAGGATACAGAGTAATACACATTTTCATGGATGGAAGAATGGCTTTGTGACTTTTAAACATTTTTATCATGAACATAAATGTATAAAGTGCAACAAACCCCAAAAACCTACCAAAACATGGCTTACCTGCTTAGTTACTGTGCAGTCAGAATATTATGTCTTCTTATTAAGAAACATTTTTTCCTGACACGTGAAAATTTCAATGTGTTTTGCGGTAATCTCTTTCAGATGGTGTTGAAAATCAATGCCATATTTGAGGCTCGACGGGGGAAGAAACGAATGAAGAAAGTTTCTCAGTCGACAGAGTCCAGCTCAGGGAGAGGTGGGATCGTAAATCTCAAAACACCATCTACATCATAATATACTGTGCTTTATAACGCAGCGCATACATTCAAAGATTGACCGTAATCACAATATTGACGTTTTATTAGATGTTATCATGCAGACTAAAAGTCCAGAAACTTTAACTTGAAATGTATTCCATATAATTGATTTATGATTTGTTGAATCAAATGTTATGTCAGTTTTTTAAAGCTTTTTTCATCATTGCAAAAAGACACTTCATTAACTGTTAAAACACTCAAATTTTCAATGTACTGGACTTGAACAGTTTATCCCTTTTTAGGGCACTCAGTGAAATACTTTGAAATAAATAGTTTCAACTTGAGAGTTTTATTGTGGGACATAACACAAGTTTGTTCTGTTTTAACTTTTTCAAAATTGTTCAATATCATGCAGAAAATCCATGTGAGCGAAGTTACCACATTGGGTTCCTTGTCCTAAAGTGGTAAAAAAAACAAAACAAAGGTGTATATATAAAATATACAAAACGTACTTCCAGGTCTCGGAGGGTTTCTGGTACTCAGGAGACGTTGTGTTTTGTGATATCGATGTTTTAATAATCACACCTGTCATAGGCAAGTGTTTTGTAATGTGATTGTGCTTTACGTGCAGTGGGAGGGGTCAGTCACCTCCAATATTGTTTGCCTAAAATTTTACTAAAAAAATAACCTTTGGCAACATAAAAAAAAAAATACTCCTAGGGTTTATTGTTTCTTTTTTCAAGAAAACACTGTAAGTATGAATAATAGGTGCAACGGGCATGTCCAAATATGGACAAAACTAAGGCAAGGCAAGGCAACTTTATTTATACCGCGCATTTCGTACACAAGGCAACTAATCTAGGTTAAAATTCATGCTGTAATTTCACTCATTTCACTACGTCCTCCAAAAACAAAACACATATACATCACTTAGCACAATTATTCACCATAAAATGGGGGAGTTTCATCAACTTACCATAGTTTTCAAGTTATGTGAATAATGTACCATGAATTTAGCCAGACTTGGGTCTTTTTCAGGAAGTTTAGAGCACGACCGGTCTCTGCTGATTGGTCAAATGCCACAGTAGTGGGATCTGTGCTGTAGGGTGATCTCTTCTGATTGGCTGAGTGACGACTACATGCTTCTTTACTTCACTGATGTGTAAAGTGGCGGAAATTACCAAAAATAGTCACTTGCCATATAAAGGGTTGAATATGTTTTAGTAGTTCTTCATTAGTACTTTATCATGTACGCACTCATATAAATCAATGTATAACTTCAAGCTCACAAACAGTGCTGTATTCGTTAGTTTATATTAGTTTAATCAGCCACTGGCCATTTTGCTCTTTGAACGCTGTATATAGCTGGTTAACTTTTTTCCTGATCAGATTTTTCTCGTTCGTCACAGATGAAAACAGTGAATCAGAGAGTGACACAGAAGAAAAACTAAAAGGTAAGAGAATAAATTCAGTGGTAAAAGTTATTCACGATAAAACGTTTCTACCTGCTTAGAATTCAAAACTAAGCATTCACTGTGTATCAATAATTTGTCTGTAATATATTCGGTATTTCTTGATGGACCTATTCTGACTCTTTTAGTAATGAATTGACACATTCCCTCTGGCTTATCTTTAGCTCACAGTCAGAGGTTGGTGTCGGTCCAGTCCATGCTGCAGCAGACGGGGAAGTATCGGACGCTGGAGCGGGATCTGATGGAGCTGCAGGAGAGAAAGCTCTTTGAGTACTTCATTGTTGTCGCCCTTCACAAAACCAAGGCTGGGGTCCCGTACCTGCCCGAGGTCACACAGCAGTTCCCCCTAAAAGTAAAACAAAAGTTACCATTTTCCGCCACATTCAATACCTATTACTGCACAATATAGAATCCATGTATAGAAGATGTACTGAATGATATTAGGTGCGTTTATCGTTTCTCGCTCATGTGTAATCATCATTCCTTCTTCAGCTCGAGAGGAGTTTCAAGTTCATGCGGGAGACCGAGGACCAGCTCAAAGTCATCCCTCAGTTCTGCTTCCCCGACGCCAAAGACTGGGCACCTGTGGACAACTTCCCCAGGTCAGTCATCCTCAAAGTGGCACCTCACCAAGTTTGTTTAGTGAAACCAAAGACAACGCGGAATGTTCCAGGACAACAGCAATGGCTCAGCTGTTTTCCTGTCTAATAAGTACGTGAGCAGCCCATAGCTTATACTGGAAGTGACAGTATGGCTTGTAAAGTGGGATGACTTCTTTACAAGGGTGAGGAGGATGATAGATGATTACAGAGACACTTGAAGGATTTAGTGCTTTTTGCACCTGGTTTGCTGTTGTCCTGCAAAAGCAACAATGAGGCGTGGTTCACATAAGGCAACAGCACTTTCGATTCACCTTAAAATGATGTGCAAGGCAATTAATAATGGCATATTGATCTTTCTGGCAACTTATCTTTGTACTATTGTGTATTAATCTGTTTTTATAATGCTTTACCGTTAACTGATAGATTAGGCTGCACAACGTGAAACCGTCTAGTCTAAGGCTGGCTGCATGATGCAATCCCCTCTATCATTGGTTTTCGACACCCCCATTGTTCAGAGTAGACCCTGTGAACTCATAATTAGGCTAATAATTACCTATTACCAGAGGTTTGAAGGATGAGGGACACACCTGCAGAGTGATCATCACATAGTTGCTTGTCAGAGGGCTCCTCTGGTCATTGAAAACCTGTCAGGAACGGCTCAAATTGCTTTTGTGTGCTTGTGTGCAGACTAACATGGTCTCAGAGGTCTTTGGATGGAAATATAGGTATATACTTTCATCATTGCAGCTGTAATTGTCATGTAAATATATATTTTCTCTCGTTTTTTTCTACACAGTGAGACGTTCTCATTTGTTCTGACTGGTGAGGATGGAAGTCGGAGGTTTGGTTACTGTCGTAGACTACTGGTATGTTAAATTTTTAAACTCACATGAAACAAGATGATTGTAGATCTCCTCTGCTCCACTCGCCCAACCCCAGATTTGCCTTTGGGTGAGAAAATCTCATGTTTTGAATCCGTGCTATTTTCCTTTGGCCGTTCACAGCCCAGCGGTAAAGGCCGGAGGCTCCCTGAGGTCTACTGCATTGTCAGCCGCCTGGGGTGCTTTGACCTCTTCTCTAAGGTAAATAAGAAGCATCAACTCATTTTACTTGTCACTTTTTCACTTGCAAAGACATAAGTAAGTTCTGGATCCACACAGAGTAGACCCACCCTATAGAGGCAGTTTTCCCATAGATTTTACAAGTCTCCCTGGCTTCAGCTCAGCTGCACATGTGAAGCTGATGTGGTTACAGCAGTGGAAAGACTCCCTGTAATAAGATTCAAGTTTTATGCATCTTAACCTGTGTACACAGCTGAGAACAGTGTCCAAACCTCCACAAAATGAAATATGTTTAATATTCTTTGCAAACTGAACAAATGTATTCCGACTGGGTAAAAAGAACTTCACTGATTTATTGTTTTGGTTTAGATTTTGGATGAAGTCGAGAAGAGAAGGGCCATTTCTCCTGCCCTGGTGCAACCCTTCATGAGGGGCATCATGGAGGCGCCCTTCCCCGCTCCAGGACGAACGATCACTGTCAAAAACTTCCTGCCAGGATCAGGGACTGAAGTGAGGACTTTTGAGTTTGGTTAAGGGTAACGTTATGGTACACTGTTGGAAAATGTGTCCCATCCTTGAAGTCTGCCGGGGCAACCCGTCAGGATCACTGGGCAAACCGCAGATGTTTGCATGTTTTCTCTGTGTCTGGGCAGTTTTCTTTCGTGCACAGTCGGCTAAGCGTCTCCTCACCAAGATCCTTGCCCAAATGAAATAATCTGGGCATTTCACTACAGTTATTCATTACTTCAACAGGCTTTTCCCAGCAGCACTGAAGGATATGTCAGAGAGACAGAGAACACATTTCCCCAACAGTGACAATACAGTGTTTAAAACCTTAACCATAATAACAGATGTCCATACTCCCGCATTTGCTAGTTTTATTCTCTTCTGATCCTGTGTGTCCTCTGCACCTGTTTTACCCATGTACCCTCTCCTCTCCTCATTGCAGGTGATAGAATTGTGTCGGCCGTCGGATTCCCGCCTGGAACATGTGGATTTTGAATGTCTGTTTTCCTCCTTGAGTCTGCGGCTCCTCCTCAAAGTGTTCGCCTCTCTGCTGCTGGAGCGCAGGGTCATCTTCACCGCTGATAAACTCAGGTTAGATGCAACACGACTCCGGTGTTTCTCAAATGTGGACACTGGAACTACTAGTGGTGTGTGGTTGTTATTTAATTTCAGCTGTGTCCATAAGCGAGGTACAGACCTGGTATAGTCTGAAATAAGAACTGCGTTTGGTCCTTCGTTTAGTCCTGGATAATGTTTTTTTTTTTCTTGTTTCCACATGGTTGAACCTGATTTACTTTTGGTACTTGGTTTGCTGATGGTTCATACATTCTTTATTGGTTTACGTATAGGTTTTTTACCCAAAATTGCTTGCGTACCACTGGCCTTTGAGCAGGAATTTCTCGCTTGAAGCGGAAATGACACGGGGACCTCAAGTCGACATATTGAGACAGAGAGGAGAGAGCGGGGGGGAAGGAATGCTGTTGTTTTATACAGTCGCCCGGGGGACAATCTTCTTCCGTGGAAAACTGTCATGGCCGCCAAAGTTAGTTCCAGGGTCCAGAAACAACCACATGTGCACGCTGACGTCACGACACCCACATACTTCACAGAAACCTGTCATTGGCGCACTTGGGAATCCACCATGTAAACTTAAACCGGTGTGAAGCGACTCTGAAGCGGTTTCGATAACTGCTGGTTAACGTACTCGTTTTTGACAGAGGTTTACTGGGAAGCCGAAATGCACTAAAGTAGGAGTTAGTTAAAAGTGTCTTCGAAATAATGCGAAAATTGAAAGAAAGGCTCAAGTATTAATTAAAAACAAACTTTTTTTTTAGACAAATAATGACATAATGAAAGTATCCAGAAGCCAAAGGAAAATATAAGCATCTTGCAATAAATAAAACTCCATTCATTGCTTCCCACCTGCGGCATTTGAGTGGGTGAACATCATGAGTGGTTGCACATTTTTACAATAAGCGGAACTGGGTCTTTTTTAGTTTTTTTTCTCAAATGAATTAAGCGTGGCCAGATGTACACGCTGAAGACATTAAGTTAACTGCGTGGGGCTGCTGTTTTATAGCTTTATATGTGTTACATCACACACGCCCCTAAGAGATGCTTTTCCACATTCCATATGGAGAAATGGGAGACTGGGGCCAGTACAAGTCACCTCCTCACACAAGGGCCCAGAGTTCGGAGAGATTGAGCGCCATCTTGTGGTAGAGACCGGAGACCATGAACTTGAGCATGTCTACCTCTTCTGCTATGCTCTCCTATTTAGCTAAGGTGTGTAAAAGGACTTGTCTGTTTCTACAGCACGTTGTCCCAGTGTTGTCACGCTGTAGTTGCCCTCCTGTACCCCTTCACCTGGCAGCACACGTACATCCCCGTCCTGCCCCCCTCCATGCTGGACATCGTCTGCACCCCGACGCCTTTTATTGTGGGACTCCTCTCCAGCTCACTGCCCCGGCTCAAAGAACTCCCTATAGAAGAGGTGATGTGCTGTTAACGTTTATCCCTTTTTAAGTGGAAGAGTAGCAATAATTACTTTCTGTATCTCCTCTGTCAGGTCTTGGTGGTTGATCTTGGTAACAGTCGCTTCTTACGACAGGTAGGTTTTAAAGCTATATGATGACTCATAACTATAATACACAACTTTTATTTGAATATCAGTAAACGTATTACCTGAGAAGTTATAAACAAATATTTCATCGCATGTTTAAAGAGGGGGTATTATGCTTTTTTCAATCACATAGCACCAGTCTATAGCATACTACAATGATGACGTAACCTTCTGTTGGTCTGTATATGCAGTAAATTAAAATAACTGCCTTGAATAAAATTGCTCTCTCAAAATGGCTGTACTGAACGTCTTCAAATAGGCCTCTGTCTCTTTAAGAAGCTTTCCGACACGCCCCCTTCAGCACACTGCTGTGGCATTTAAACAACAACACTGTGCGGGGAGGGGGCTCTGCTGAGCTGAGGAGCAGTGGTTGGTGGCTTGGCTGGTGACAAAAGGTCCAGAGGCGTCTCCAGGAGGTGGGGGCGTTCCTAGGAGGACTGAGGCATAGCTACACCTAAAATGGCTGCCGTCTAAGTTTTTACTGATTACTCAAAATATGTGAATGAGCCAAGGCAACACTCCAGGCATGTGTTTAATGAGGGAACATAATAACATGATATAAAGCTTGAAAAAGTCGATTTTACATAATACCCCCCTTTAAGTTTTCTGAATTTTGGTTAAATATTCGTGTTTCTGAGTTTGTAGTCATCACATAGTTGACTGGTTTCCATCGTGTCTTCAAATGTATTATACTATTTTGATTAAAAATACTGTAATTTAAAAAAAACTCTGTATGTGTTGCTCTCTCAGCTGGATGACGAAGAGTCCATTCTCCCTCATAAGCTCCAGGCTGCGCTTGAACATGTGCTGGACAAGAGGAAAGAGCTGGCCTGTGATAAAGGAGACCTTTCTAATGGTGAGCAGTGTCCTTGTGTCTGACCTATCAGTGGAGAATTAAAGGTGCATTATGCAACTTTTTTTATGTGAAAAAAAAGTTTATATTTTGGCGTATTTGCCCTTGTAGTGACCCCAGCAGATGTATGAGTGGTGAACATCGCACTTTTACTTTCGATCACAGTGGTCTCAGGGACGCACCAGGATCAATTGTTTGGAAGGTTATCTCTTCTGACGGACCCTCTCACCATAAAACCTACAAAACAATTGATCCTGGAGCATTATAGAGACCACCATGATCGAAAGTAAAGGTGCCATGCTGACCACTCTTTTTTTTTTTCACATAAAAAGTTGCATAATGCACCTTTAATCAACCCTGTCTGGAAATTCACAAAATAAGAAAACAAGTTGCAAGACTGAATTAAAAATAAAGACTAAAAAAACAAACAAACAGTGCCCTAAGATTACCAGGGGCTACGTAAACAAATTAAGATGTAACATTAACAAATTATCACTGTATATGTTTTACATAATAAAGTACAGTTATTGAATTGTAAAGGGGTTTCCTTCCAGACTCCAACTCCCTCAGCACTGTGGTGTCAGAGGCCTTTGTGCGTTTCTTCGTGGAGATCGTGGGACACTATTCTCTGTTCCTGGGTGGGACGGAGCGCGAGGATGACTCCGTCTCCTCCCCCACCTCCCCCTCTCCCACCTCCTCCACATTTCAGCGAGAGCCCTTCCGAAAGGCCATGACCTCCAAGAGTCTGCGCCGCTTCCTGGAGGTGTTCATGGAGACCCAGATGTTTACCGGCTTCATCCAGGAGAGGGAGCTGCGGCGCCAAGGCCTGAAAGGTAAAAGTCTGCATGAAGATGATGTGTCTGATGTTTCAAATGGGTTCTTGAAGCCATAGCGTCAACCAATTTATACTGTACAAAAAAGTACAAGCTTTAATTTAATTATGGCTGTTTTCCTTGTTGGAAAAGAACCCCAAAGCATGCCTTCTCACTGAGATCCTTTTCATTTTGTAAATCGACTGCAAAAATAGTCATGTCTGTGTCTAGTCAAGCTGACCGTTACAAGCACACTTTGAGTTTTTCTACAGTTTAGTCACTCTTGTGCCCCCAAAAAACGGGTATATTCTGCAGCGTGACTTTAAATATTGTTTCTTCTACCCAGGTCTGTTTGAAGTGAGAGCACAGGAATATCTGGACTCGCTGCCAGGAAGTGAAGCGCGAGGAGTCAACAAATTTCTCAAAGGCCTTGGTAAGATTTGGTTTGCAGCTAACAGTTGTAATTGCTTGGATGGGAGGCACCATACTTGCTTTCCTATATGTGAATAGGTCTGGCTAATTTGTTGTTCATAATCTCAGTTTCAAAAGTTGGAGTGATTCTAATGCACATGTGTCTCTATCTACGTTTCAGGAAACAAGATGAAGTTTCTTTCAAAGAAGTGATGATTATGAAATTTCTTATTGGAAAAATAGAAAAACTTGCAAGTAATAAAGCCTTGGAAATGTGGATATTGTTTTATGTATTCTCATAGGATTGTATTGCCTTATACCAAGTGGGCTGTTTCTCTTCATCCTGTCAAAACTAAAGAATAATTTCAAGAAAATAGTCTCCACACATCATTGTTTTGGTGTGCAATGTCCACCTTGTTTATGCTTTTTAAACCTGTGAATAAGATTCCATCTTTGTACCATAGTGTTTAATACTTTCCAATTATAGAAACAGTTTAGTATCACAACTTCTTCAATGGGAGGCTTTTAATATGTTAATTTATATTCCTTTAGACAGAATAATCTTCTTTTCTCTTTTAAATAAGTGCAAATAAATCTCCTATTGCTTGTATTAGGCTTTATTTAACAGAGTCTAGTCAGGACTGTGTGTGTAGACCACTTTTGGTTGTCAGGTTTGTACACCACTGTTTTCATATGTGAATGCAACTCTCTTACTTGAGTTTAAAAAAAAAAAAGTGTTAGATCAAGCTACCAACTGTTTGTTTGTTTGTCGTAGACTTGGTCAAGGATGATAAAGTTTATAAATAAAGTAATTTGAACAAATGAATGTTGGATGTCAAAACATTTTTTCCCCCTCATTCTCCCTAGTCACACAGCTATAGAAGCATACTGACATTATAGTGGACTTAACAAGTACTTTTATTTACTGCTTTGTTATAAGACTTCAGTAAAAGGTCAGAATCAGATAGCCACCTGCAATCAATGTAATAATAATAATAATAATAATAATAATAATAATAATGCATCGGTTTTACATAGGCCTTTTCTGGACACTCAAAGATGCTTTACATTGCACTATTCATTCACTCCATACACGGTGGTGGTGAGCTGCTATTGGCAACCAGTCTGCGCCATCGGCCTCTCGGACCACCACCAACCACTCACTCACTACATTCGCTAGGCTTCCTGGTGTTACCAAACGGTCTCCCATCCAAGTACCGCCCAGGCCCTTCCCTGCTTAGCTTCCAAGGTCTGACTGGATTGGGCAGAGCAAAGGCTATGGCGGTATGGCCACAAAGTAAGATATCTGAAAGACTGTCCTCACTTTTAAGGAAATTCCGACATGCTTCACCAGGGGGCTCTGCAGCTCAGTTAATATTGTACTAACTCCTTGTCTCATGAGTCCAAAGGTCAGTCACTTCTAAGACAATTGTTCTCGGGTCAATGGACTTGCGCAACATGAACAAAGAGTGCTACTTTTCTGTTTTTCCAGTCGTTAAATACTCGGTAAATTCGCCTAAGAGATACGCAAATCACTGGCATCCCAAAGACAGAAAGCTGAGTATAATTTTTAGTTGACACTTGCTTTTTGAGATATTCTTTGCATCTACTTTTGTTATATCACAGTATCAGGTCATTTTGTACTAATGTAATTGCTCTTATTTGGATAATAACTTCATTGCCTCTCTATGTGAACATTTATACAGCACTTCATATTTCCACTATCCACGTTTTGTCTGTGCGGCTGCGGTGCTTCAGACCTTAAGTTCACTACATTTTCTTTTGTATTTATTTCACCTATGATTCTTTTATGGGCCTGTACAGAAATCAGCACAGTCTCAGTTTCCCCAAAGACAAACATGGAAATATGAGAAGAGGTTCACGGCTCTATCATAATCCCCGCCGGTCATGTGGTGGGCCCTCCTTATCCGCAGAGAAGATAGTGTTCCCCTGTGAGTGAGTGTGTGTGTGTGTGTGTGTGTGGTGTGTGTGTGTGTGTGTGTGTGTGTGTGTGTGGTGTGTGTGTGTGTGTGTGTGTGTGTGTGTGTGTGTGTGTGTGTGTGTGTGTGTGTGTGTGTGTGTGTCCCCTTATAGAAGCCAGTCGACTCACCCCCTCCTCGTCCCCTCTACGTCATCACGCTGACCGGTCAGACCTGCTTGCGCCCTCCCCTCCTTCTGTGCCTTGGGTCTTTTTCTCCGGCTTTTTCCAGGCTTCATGTCATACCACGGCTAATTCCTGAAATTCCTGCCCTCCTCTCGCTTCAAACAAACGGCTCCAGGAAGGAGACGAGGCAGCACAAATACAAACAAAGGCACCGGGAGAATTGTGTGCAACTTTTTGAAAACTTACATTTAAAGTTTGTTGTCCCACCTGCAGCCCGCAACAACATCATCACACCGCAACAGGTAAGCTCTTTTAAGTTATTATCATTATTGTTTTAAGTAGACACATTGTCTTTCTTTCTTTACCTCTTGAATTAAATATACACTTTTAGCCACTAAGATTGAGTGTTTATTTGTATTTGAACGCATCTACTTTTCCGCGATAACATTCCTCAAATATCTTACATTTCTTCGCTCAAATTCCGACATTTTTTCTTTAATTGTTGTAGCGGTGCGCGCGGTCTGGGCTTCCTGTGCCGGGATTTATTGTGTTTTTTTTGTTTTTTTTACTCTGGAAAAGGGAAACCAATCACGTCATGGTGCTGTGGTCAAACATTACCGTCAGACTGGCTAAAGTGTTACAGGGATATTTCATTTATTAACTCGCCTGATTCATTCAAACTGTTGGCGTTTTGAAGCAAAAAAAAGCAACAACAAAAAAAGCAACAAGTGCGCGCAAACTTGTGCCATACTTTTACGCACAGACGTATTCTTGAACGCATTGATCATTTTCATTATACAACGAGTGCGGAGTAACCTCCTGACCGTAGACGGTATCATATCATAATTATTATGTACATGCTATAATAAAATGCTATGTATCGTAGCCTACTGATCTGCTTCTGCCATGAAAATGTGAAATATCTTGCTAGCAGTGAGATATGTAACATTATTATTATTATTATTATTGTTATTGTTATTGTGTATTATGATTATTACGCACAGATATGAACCACACCAGTCACCAAAGTTAGTTGGTGTAGCGTAGAGAAGCACAAATGGCACCATTATACTCAATAACAAACATGTGAACACAAAACATTTTGTTCACAACTGTCAACCATATGCCTATTTTTCAAGTTAATACTTGTATTCAAATTTGATTTTAGTTTATATTGCGCGACTATGAATTAAACCCTGAATGAGTCTGGAGTTCAAACACATTTTGTTTTACCAAAATATCAACTTAAATGTATAAATATCTTTTCCAAAAGGAGAACCTTTAAATTATACAGTATACCATGGGCAGCAAATGTTATTGTTAAATCATTTATAACGTATTAATTATTTAATAAGATTATAGATGAAAATAACTGCAACAGAGCCAACTGTTCCCACCACAACCACCTGTTCAATACAAGCCTGAGTCAAGTGCAGCAGACTTTACATCGTACATAATTGTATCTCTCTGAAACACCACTGTTATTGTTTGGTGCTTCAGGAAGCGTTGCATATTAAGGACTGTTGTAGTTGAAACAAAAGAACTGCTGCAGAGGTTTGTGTCGATTGCCTGTGTTTGAGAGCACCACATGGGAGTGCAGAGCAATGCGTTTCCACAGGGGCAACAGGTGGATAGTGACAGCGGGACTGGGATGTGGCAATGTGTGTACGGCATCTGTCAGTGCCTCCTCTCAGACATGGGAAAACTTTACCAAGACTGGGGTCTTTTGTTTTAACACTTTACTGTTTATTTTTTTAGATAATGCCAAAGTATTGGTCTATTCAAGTCTTAAATCATAGTCATTTTTTCATTGTCATGCCTGATAGAGTCACGGGCTATAACCTCAGTGACTGATTATTATTTGGTCCTGTCTGTATTATTTCCTAATATTATGACAAATGTGACATTCAAATCTCTTGCTATTGTCATTGAAAGTCATTGCATATTGAATATAGCTTTAGCTGTAGTTATCGTACAGACAACAGTGCATACAGTGAGTTTTCTGAATTAGCTGTAAGAGTGCGTGCGTTGCCCTAAGACATGGGTTGGTTCTGCACATCCCACATAGCAGTCATTCCTCCTCCGCTCGCACGACAGACCCAACAATGCTTCAGATATGAGTCCAGTATAACAAAGACACCAGTGCTGTCTTTGATTTTTCAGCAGCACTATATGCATTCGCAACTCTGAACGTATGCGCCTAGATTGTCACTTAGTTCACTTAGATCCGAATATTTGGATTTGACTTGAGACTCGTCTGATGCAGGAATGGACCAGCGATTCTGGACTGCCAATTATGGAGGTCTTCAAAACATATTAAGGATTAAATGCATATAATGGGGTAGACTATATATTGTACCAGAACGTAACACATTTATTTGAGAAAAGGTAAGTCATAAATACAAAACATTAAAACCAATCATATACGCCGTAAGGATGAGTGCTATGGCATGTGTTTTCTGACACTCTTGAGGGAACTATCCCTCGAATTCAGTTTAGCAGAGAATGGTTCCAACTGCAAGCAAAAACTCCACAAACAATCCAGTTGATCTCCCTCAGGATTCGTTTCACGGTCAATTATTTATTACTTAAACTATATGTTAAAAAATCCAGCTGGCTGCTAAATTCTAACCACAAACATTGAAACTGCATTAAATGCATTTGAAGTGTGTTATTCCAAGTTAACAAACTCACTAATATTTCTTATCTTTACTGTACAGATATTGTATTGTATTTGCTGATTAGAATGAGTTTATAAAACGGGACAAGGCCATCACTGTTCTGTCACAGGTGTGGGTTAAAGCAGATCCGGCTCAGTGACATGCTGGCCCCAGTAAAATAGCACTTATACTTCTATGTTGTGGTGCGTTTTCTATGCCTACTCTATGTATATTTTAAAAATGTTTAATTGACTTGACTTGATCTGCTTATGCTTGCCGCGTGTAGTATAATTGCTGTAAGTAAGTGTAGGGTGCAGTTGAGAGGTTGTGTGGCCCCTGACCGCTGCACCAGCTGGGATTATCCCTCTGAGCAGATCTGGAGAACAGGGGGAGAGCGAGGGGCAGACTGGAGCAATAGCGGGAGAGCCACAAGGGCTGATGGAGAGGCTAGGATGAAACATAACTTTATTATGTTGGTGTGGAGTTTTTATTTTTTCATGTTTTTGAAGTAGCCCTTCTCTAAACCTAGGAACCTCGGAATTCTACATTAAGATCCCATTGTCAAGAGGCTTTAACTCCCATCTAACTACTGACAGTTTTAGTTTTCAGTTTTTCATTTTTTAGTTAGTGAGAAATAACTTAAAACAGCTGGATACTTGAGGAAACTGTGTCTGACATCGGGGGGTCTCAAAGGAAGTGTCTCAAGACTCAGGACAAACGCGGACTCACTGCGGGCTCAGACTTGCCCTGACTCTCCGCTCACTCCAGTCACTTCAGCCGTTCATTAGCTGGATTACAATTGTTGCTTTTCCTCGGCTTTGCCTTAAATGGACAACAGAGGCATTCTAAGTTTTGATGGTGACAAGAAGGAAATGACAGCTCTTTCTTCACCCTATCACCGGTGCCCACTCCCAAGCCGCTCCTCTCTCACACACAAAGCCAGGGGTCAACATATCCCCTCCCAAAGATATGAGCTCTGCAACGTGCACATCCTAAACAACTTCACAAAACAGGATATGAATCCGTGCTGAGGCTCAACTCAAGCATTAAAACAGCCACTGTCTGCAGGCTTTTCATGTCCTCACAATACAGAGCGAGTCTCTGTGGCCAAAGTCATGTGAATCTTAAGCTCTTCCTTGTTTATGATTATTAAGCACCTACTTGGATGCTGTATGTGTTGGCATAGTAACACAGCGCACCATCCCTTTGTCTGGTTATGGTTAAGAAAATGGTTGTAGGGGCTAAACATATTCATAGTCTGATCAATAAGATAATGACTTTTTTGTGGTTATGATTATGAACAATATCAAATGATGAGAAATGTTTTGTAAATGTGTTATAAACAATGATTTGATTATTCAGGTGTGATCTATGAGCCAGGTGGGGCATATCTGGGTGGAGTTTAAAAGTTCTTATGTACCTGTATATCCGTGTAACTCTTTTCCCTGAGTCCCCTGATTCTGAAACCTCTCTAACAATATTTCTGGTTAAATTAAGTTCAGATAAAATAAAACGAAATTGACGTATGCTTTACAAAGGCTTAATAATGTGTAGTTATCAGCATTGGTGTCCTCCTCCAGAAGTCTCTCAAACTTCCACATCAATTCCCGCAAATTGACTGAAATTCATTGCACCATCTCAGCCACACTGTATTGTTTAGCCTTTCGCAAATAGCGATAATGGTTTCCAAAAGTCATTCATCTTCTGACACTGATATCAACAGGGGTGACAGGCAGCGGAGGTCTATGCTCCTGCATTCAGATGAAAGGATGTGCTGTCTGTGCACTTTTCTCTTACCACTGAAGCCGAAACCCAAAGTTACTCAATCATAAATTCACAAACGTTGTTAATAGTAGGAAGGCATTGACCAGTTGTCTTTGCAATTGTATGACTTTTTCTCTATTACGAAGCTTCTGTAATCAATCAGCCAATGCCCATTTGAGCATTAAAAATACTTTGCAAATACCGGTTTATTCACGCCACACAGTGACATTGATTTCATTTTCCTTTCTTGTCCTTTTTAGGATCGGTCTGTTCTCAAGGACCCACCGCCGTGCCTGACTAGTGTCTTTAAAACCCAGTCCACCTGCCTGCTGCCCAGCTCCCACCCCTCACCCCCCTTGTCCCGCTCACTTCCGTCCCACCACGTCTGCGGAGTGGGTGCCAGCTCCCTCCCCCGGGGCGGGAGTGAGGAGCTGGGGGATGGACTGGACAAGCCCCTGGAGAACGATGCGGAGGGAGTGTGGAGCCCTGACATCGAGCAGAGCTTTCAGGAAGCTCTGGCCATTTATCCTCCGTGTGGGAGAAGGAAGATCATCCTCTCTGACGAGGGCAAGATGTACGGTACGCCCCACTCTGTGCGCATTTAACACTGAAGCCACTTCAGTCACATCAATAAATACTTAATGGCCTGTGTAAAAGTATTAGGTTTGTGTAAGCTGGTTTTAGAGGTTATCAAATCACGTCGACTGGACTGGATTGACCAGGCCATGAGATTTGATCATCTCTACCACAGTATTGTATGGGCTTTTACAAACGCAACCAAAAAAAGAAGCACATGTTAATGTACACCAATTCACAACATAATGTATGAATAAGACAATTAAGTAGATATAGTAACCATAAGACTTTTGATCAATAAAAATACTCAAGTCTTTTGGAATGATTGCCTGTTTTCTCATGAATTGCAAAACCGTGATGAGTCGCGGATAATCTGTGTTTGGGTAAAAATGATACTCCTTGATCACACAGTTAGTTTGGTTTCACATACACCCATGCACTCATGTCCATCCCCGCTTCCTGCCCAGCTGTCCACGTAGCTCCGTGCTGGTTATATGACAAAATGATGTGTCATTGGCAGGACTCTCCTCAATTTACAGTAAGTCTCTTCAGAAAGAGCATATACGTAAGCTGTAAGAGCATTGATAAAACTAAACAAGCTAATAAAGGTCTTCAAATGACGAAAGTAAACTACCCCATACAAATGCTCATGCAAGAAACTGGACTGAGGAGGTAACCCCCCGTGCTTACGCCAAAAGAAAACATATTTATGAGCCGCATATGCACTTTCGTCAACTAATCCTAGAAAATCCCCTCGATTTATCCACAGGTCTTTTCCCATTGGATCACTCAGTGTTGTAGTGCCAAACAGGTGTTAGGAAGGTGAGGGACATTTGCCCATGACACGCCGCTGAAAGACGCGCGCTAACAGATGACTGGCCCTGTGTTTGATAGTGGATCTGCTCAGTGGAAAACCGGGTGGACTGAGGTAGCACTGTCAGACAGCCCTGTCATCACCTCCGCCTGTCACTCTGCCAGATAGCTCCTTTAACTGCTAGCTTAGCCTAGCCTAGCTTAGCCACCCATTGAGGTCAAGGCCACGGTGTGATCAACTTCAAATCCATATAAAGCCTGTAATAATAGATGCGGGGGGCGGGGGAAAGGGGCAGGTGGTGCTGGCTGAGGTTGAGGGGGGCGTATTTGGGTGAGGCGGGCCATGGGTCAGGGGCAGGTGATGCGCTGGCGAGTGCACTGGCTCGCCAGGAATGGCATCTGTGCTCGGGTTCAAGGCAGCTAGCCTGTAACCCTAAACCAGAATAGACGTTTACCCTTTGAGCGGCTGGTGGGGGTGGGGTGCACAAATAAACACCAAGGTGGGCAGTGGGGTGTGCGCAGCCCCATGCCACCTGTCCCGGCTGTGTGTAAGCGCTCATACAGGACTGTACACGCTATTTCTACTCTATAGCTCCCTCACATCAAGCCTGCTCTTTGTCCTTTAAGAGCAGCCCTCTCCTTGTGGGTATAGTATTTAGTTCACCTCCAGCTGCTCTCTCTGTTCAAGCTGACATTTTTGCACCAGAGCAGATTTATGAGCTGAGGAGAAGGCAGGATCTGCCTAAAGTGGCCCACGGTGCCCCCAGTGCCCCTCCTCGTCACCATCCCTGGGGTCACGAGTGGCCAACAACTCCAGTCATTCAAGCAACCACAATCAATGCAAAGCCACTGAAGGCCTTAAGTGTTGTTAATGCTATTAAAGCGCTGATAGCTGCTCTTAAATTTAGTAGCCAGTGCCACATCAAATATAAGCAGAGAATATACAGTATTTAGGACATAAAATTGCCCAATTATTATTATAAAGTTAATGAGTCTCCTTGTGGGAGCTAAATATAGGCTAATGGTCAAAACAAACTCCAATCTCTCAAAATCCCTGCCATGAATCTTCAGGCCCAGAGCGACATACTTCACATTTTAGGTTGGATTCTCCTCAGTAATGAATGCCATTTGCGGCGAAAACAATGCCCTGCTCAGACCCTGAACAGCAAACAGAGAATGTGTAAAGATCATCCTCTGCCCATTCTCTCCTTGTAAATTCCTTCATTCAGGGCCATGTTTCTGCCACATATAGTGCTCACATTCGCCACATTTTTCCCATAATGCTGTGCATAGCAGTGGCCCTCATGCTCATTACTCAACAGACCTATTAGCTGGCTTATTAGAGACGGTGTCACGGATATTGTGGCGGTTACTGCTCCAGCGGTAATTCGACATGCATCTGCCAAGAAAAACATTTCCTGCTTTGTGTGTCTCGGGCCTCGGCAAGAGACATGCCCTGTGGCCTGTCCTGGGCCTCATGCGGCGGGAATAGATGGAAGGTCCAAATATCGCGGACCAAAGCATGCACACAACTCTGCAGTTCATACAGGATCATTATCTTTAGAAGCCTTTTATGCACATTCTTGTATAATTAACATGTGCGTTTTATAATGTTGAGCTGTCGGTGGACTTGTCTATCCAGTTTTATATCGTGTGCAGCTGTTGTCCACATCTGCCAGACTCGTGGAAATTTATTGGACGTTTTACTTCCTGTGCCGAAGAAAACTCTATGGTTTAATCTGTGACCACAAGAGCACAGTCCTCTGCTGCTTGGATTTCCTGAGGAACCACGATCAAATAATCAATACCAGAATCTTACTGCTTCCCACACACTGACATGTTTTGTTGCGGATAAACAAACATGTTCACTTGTATTTTGGAGTGTGTTGCAAAGGTCGGTGTGAATCAGGAGAGTGTCACCCAGGTCCCAACTCTTTCGGTGAAGTGTCAGATTCAGCACAGTTCATGTCCGCTCCCTCTGAGGATGTGTTTTGTTTTGACCCCCTCACTACAGAAACTAATGTAAACAAGAGTCTAATTTATAAAGAGATTAAGTAAGTTCTCGTCAAGCGTTGCATTAATATCCTCCAACTTGGAAATGTAGGTTAAATTATGTTGGGATGATCGCAGTTTGGTCCTGATTGAGCTAGTTTGGTTCAAGTCCTCTTCTTTCAACTATTACCTATGCTTTTGATAGTACCAGAGGACGCCGCATCCATCAGCCCAGGTCCGATTTGTGCGGAAGTAAACTGTCTCCACGTAAATCAAAAGTAATTGCGAGTTCATACGGCGGCTCGTGTTAATTTAAGATGACATCTGTTAAATTTACTCCTCCGTCGGACACACTATACTTTGTCAGAAATCGTGGGTAAACTTTGCCTTTGGCTCCGACGGCCGCGCAGCTGGCTCCCATGTTGATGAGTGTAAACGCCGCCTGTGAGATATCAGAATCCTATGGTTAATGAATTAGCAGATTACATCATACTTACGGTAATGGTCTCCACGGGGAGGGGGTGAGGGGGGGGGGGGCTGGTTGTGGCAGTAAAACATAATGCCACGGGTTAAGCTGACTCAGACATGAGATAATGTTACAGTTTTTGATGTGTTAAACTGCAAAGTGCAATATATTTTGTCCATTATTCTATTGGGCTTTATTGATAAGATAAGATAGCCTTTATAGATCTCACAATGGAGACATTTACTTGTTACATTCAGCTCTTAGAAACACTCAGGCAAATAGGCAGGAAATGTGAAAAAACAACAACAATTAAATAGTAAATAGTGGTATCTTATATACAATGACTACCAAGGACTTTGTGGGGACAAAAAGTGTAAACCGTAAATAATAATAAACTAAACAGACTATAACAAAAAATGTTATAGTCAGTATTAGCAGTGCAGGTTTACATCATATTGTAAGTGGTTGATAAAGTGACGCAGATACGTGATGTAAATACAGGGATTATTGCATGTATTTTTTTATTGCACATGTTACTTTACAGTCTTGTTGTACAGTCCACTTCCACTGAAAGAGCTGCTCAGTTTCTCTACAGTCCCGTGCAGTGGGTGGGAGGTGTTGTCCATGATGGAGGTGAGCTTGGCTAATACCCTCCTGTCCCTCACCTCCTCCACAGAGTCACACGGCTGCATAGTGGATAGCAGAGGCTACCACAGAGTCATAAAAAGTCCTGAGCAGAGGCCTGCTCACTCAGAAGGTGGAGGCGACTTTGGCCCTTCTTGGTGTTGTGGGACCAGTCCAGTTTTTTTGTTGAGGTGAACACCCAGGTACTTGAAGCTGTCCACCACCTCAGTGTCCTCCCCTGGATGTTCAGTGGTGTGTGCGGTAGTGACTTCCTCCTTGTCACAGTGGTGGTGGCACGGTAGTGCAGTGGTTAGAGCTCGTGCTTCACAGTTAGAAGGTCCGGGGTTCGATTCCCACCTGCACAGGGCCTTTCTGTGTGGACTTTGCATGTTCTTCCTGTGTCTGCATAGGTTTCCTCTAGGTACTCCAGTTTCCCCTACCACTAAAAACATGTACAATAGGCCAGGATGAATGAGAGAGTGTTTGAGAGCGTGGGGGACAACGGATGCAAATTAGGCCAAGGCTACAATCTGCTGTGGCTTGTTTACATGCATGAGATGTTCATTAACATGAACTGTCCTGACCAAATAAAACAGGAGTAAAATATTGATTAGTGATTTTCTGAAATTAGACATGACATTGATGATAATCTCTAGGACCATTAACAAAGAAGACTGAATTACAATCACCTACACTTTAGCCTTTGTGAATAAAACCTGTCAACTTCAGCAGGTTTTATACATGGGAATCACGGAGACAGGTTTTTGGTGTTTGCGAAAGATATACTAATTGCCTAAGCCATTTACATTTACCATTAATGATTTCTTTTACATTATGGCCATTCAACTATGGACTTTTTAATCTTGTTTCATCATGAAATTAACTGAATTAAATCAAATAAATCCATCGGATCTGCAACTATTCAGCCCTAGCCTGGATTTCGTATATTATTTGTCTGTGGTTTCCAAAGTCTGATGTGGGCACTGCTTGTGGAACTGAAGACTTCTCCGTTGTAATTGCATTTTGGCTTTATTACTAAGATCCTGGATCATGATGTAGAGATGGACCCCACTTCTCCTGAAAGGCTGCCCAAGGCACTGGTTGAAGGATAGATCAATACATTTTATTTTTTAGAAGATTAAAAAGGGATAAAAAGCCAATACATCGTTTAGTGCTGGATTAGTCCTTGTTTATTGTGTCTTGAGTGCTGATCCACAGCCAGACTTGGGTTAGTTGTGGATTAGTCTGTGTTAAGTTGCTATGTTAGACTTAACTTTGTCCTGTTTCAGGTCATTTGATTTGACTTTAAAAGTCATAGTTTGTATATTTTCTTTATTAATCAGGATTGTATTTATGTAATAAAGTGGAGTTTTAGTTTACAGTTTTCTAGTGGATCTCTAAAGGAAAACAGCAGCGGCTGTGTACAGAGTCAGTCAGTGAAGAAGAATGAGAGGTATTCATCACTTAGGACTCAAACACAGACTCAGGAGTGAGAGCAGTGATTTACAACCTGCAGGTCCTGGGATGCTTCTCTACAGGGACAGTTTGTTTGGCCTTTCATGATCCTTTGCCCCTTTGTCCAACCTGCAAAACAGTAGGGGACTATGTACCGACTCCTGTCTGAGCCAAGGCACTGGTTCACTGTGTTTACCACAGCTGAAGGTTGTGATAGCTTTGAGATAGTAATGTTTCAATATTATGTCATTCTTATCTATTTGTGATAAGATTTGAAAACATTCTCACAACAGTTGGAGATTTGGCTTTTTGGCTCTGTTTTGCTTTCGCCATAGTAGATTAATTGTTGTGATTTGTTGCCAGTGAGAAAGGTTTTGAAAAAATCTCTGTAACACTGTAACATCTAGGATAGTTATGTCCGCTGAATGGCCTTAAATTCATTGTAAAAATAATAAACAAATACAAGTCTGTGTTTAAGTTGTACCTGATTTGTCATGATCGCTGGCCCCTGGCCCTTAGTGCAGTGTGACATTGCTGTCACAGTAGTAGGTCAGTGGTGATGGCCTGGTCATTCTTTCCAGACTCGTGTTTCCCTCAGACATGTGTGTGATAAACAGCATCGGAGCAGGAGCAGCGCTGTGGGATTGAGTTGCTCTAACTTTTCCTGCTGCCTTCGCTGGCCCTCATCACTGTCTGTCCTGTTAGATATCATGATCTCATCAGAGTGTGACCCCCCACTCTGATCTCATGGCTGCGGGGATGGGTATTTTGGGGGGACCTGGACTCAGACGCTCACTCAACAGTTGTGGCAGGGCATCTGATACACTGAGCCCAGGGCTGGGCACTTCAACAGTCCATTAATGAAGCTGCAAGAATAAAAACACAGTATCTTTCTATTGGGGGGTAAATGCTTGTAGTTTTTGATCATCTTTTAATCATCTTTGATTTAACATCTGCTAATGTCAAGATGTCAAGAGTTAACCTTTTTTTTAAAAATCCAAAACATTTATATGTATATTTTTGCCAGCTGTAAATCTGAAAATCCCCGCCCTATGAACATCTATGTCACTTACAGCACAGGAAGGGAACTTTCTTGTCGATAAATACCAGAGAAACTTGCTGTAAAGCTGCTAAAGTTGATACGCACAACTAGCTGTTCATTTTGCATTGGAGACTTTGACAAAGCTTTCTGGTCGTCTATTCAAGAATGTGATTGGGAGCGAACGCAAAGCTCTTTCTTAATCCCCGGGGAATTAACGGAATATGCATATAGTCGCTCAAACAATCGGCCAACAAGTGCACCTCTTGATAAACATTAACGCTTGAGGAGTTACAGCAGCCGTGTGAGGGAAATGAAATTGAAGCTTAATAATATGTCTTTTTTTTTTTTTTAAACAAGACGACTTCTGGAGCTGAAGTGTGTCTGCATCTGTGCGCGCAAAACTGGGGAGTGTTTAAGAAAGGTTTAGTCCACAAAAGACCCACACAAAAGGCCGCTTTAAGACCTGATAGGAAGAAGTTTTCTCTCCATAAACCAACTCATTCACATATAATAAACGTTTTCGACTAAGGCATTTTATGAATCATTGTTTAGTTTGCGCATACCTGTAGTGCAATGTCTAATATCGTGTGGTATTGCTTGACAGGTTGCCCCAGTGGCATTGAAGGATGCGTCGAATGCAGTAGACACATTTCCCTACAGGCGCCCGGGCACCTCAATGCAAATACAATAATATCGCAATTAGAAATAACAAAATAGATCCTCCAGTGACTTGAACGTGGTCTGCCCGGGTCAGTCAAGTATGGACAGTCAGTGTTAAACATTCCGAACCAAATGTGATCACTTTTATTGGCTGACAGGATTTCAGATGTAGGTTCAAACCCGTGTCGTGTTTCCTCCTCTGCTCGATGTGATTGGGGCGGTTGTCAGGGCGCTGCGAGGTCGGCCCGCGCTGTCACTATGCGGGGGGGGGGGGGGGGAATGTGACAGGTTTGAAGCAGGTTGTGTGTCGTGACTGATCCCTGTGTTAATTCACAGAGGGACGCAGTGCCAAGGGAAAAATGAGCGTGTTTAAGAGGTGCTGCAAAGTCCCAAAAACTCCTGTGTGACTTTATGGGCCCCGGACGCTGATGTGGGGGGTCTGTTTGTGGACCAGAGAACTCACAGGCAGGTGATATTGTGTCTCGGTTTCCTTTTTTAGATTCTTATAATGGTGACGAGAACAGGGAAGATGATGTGCAGTCAAAAGATGAATCTCAATGGAATCAAAATTGTAATTTCATAGGAGACCTCTACAAACCTCATAAAAAAAACAAAAAACACCATTTCAGTTTCCCTCAAATCTTATTGCCCCTGGATGTGATTGAAAAGTGCAAAAAGTGCTGTAAAGTGTACTGTCCAAGATTCTTAACCTCTTAACCCCCGCCTTAACCGAGTGCATTTTCTCCAGCTTTACCTAAATCTAAAAAGTCCATAATCCCATAGGCCTGAGTAACGCCTCATTTAAAAGATAAGACCTACAGAACTCTTCTACATGGATCTTTTTTACCGCGTTCCCCCCAAATTTTCATTGCTTTTTGTCACTTTTTATTTGCGTATTTGTAATACATGTCACTTTTCATAACTTTTTGTCACGTTTTTATCGCTTTTTTGCATTTATCTTTGTTTTCGTCTAATGTTGTCGCTGTTTTGACCCTTTTTTTCAAGAGATCAAACAAAACACAGTTAAAACTATAAATGGCATCTGTTGCCTTAGGCTATAATGATGGTCAAATTGATTTTTTTGAACTAATTTGACTTGTAATGTTGTGTACCTTGAGACACAATGCTGCACCAAAGAAGCACTCAGTAGTTATGTAGTTATTTGTTTCACATAGCGCTTTTTCTGGTCACTTTAAGGCGCTATAGTGTGTATTATTTATTTACTCAGTGGTGGACATCTACAATAGCCACAGCTTTCCTGGGGTAAACTGATGGATGCGAGGCTGCCAACCTGTGCCATCCAACCACCACCAACCACTCACTCTCACACCACATCTATACTGTGTACATCCAAGGACACAATGACAGTCTGGACCTGACCCCATCTGAGCCAGTGTTAAGACCACAATACATTATTATGTGTAAACAGGCAGCAACCTCCCTCTCTCTCTCGGTACAGCTGCATTTTTTGCCTTTTTCTGTAAACTACATTTATGGTTCTGTGCTCCACATCGTTTTACTGGATACTTTTGTGCGTCTTTGCAGTGTTTTTGTGTGGATCGTGGATTTTTTTGTACTGCAGAGACTTAATGGTCCTAAAGAAAGCAGCTTTTAAAAGTAAACAGCTAGCTTATCAGCTAAACCCATTTGAGAACGACAATTTCTTCTTCTGAGACACTGAAGAGGCACCAAGAGCCCCACACCTAAAGCACAGTTGAGGCGACACAAGAGGAGCTACAGGAAACAATAAAGGGACAAACGAGGAGGTATCCGGGCGATACTCACAGCTAAGCCACACATGCCTTCTATTGTTCTGGCTAATGGATGTTCACTGGAGAATAAAACAGATTCCACAAGTCGAGCATTGGACCGATCTCCATTCTATTGCAACAAAGCTATAAACAAAACTCCGAACTGTGGACTGTCAACCTGGACAATTTTAAAACAAATTATGGAACATTAAGCATAGCTGATTTTGATACTATGTTTAATATTAAGAAACCAGCCGTCAATGCTTCGGCACGACGTTTTTACATAAAAGTTTAATAAAAAATAAAAAAAAAAATAAAAAGATTAACTGCTAAGCTTTTCCCAGAAGATGGTGAAAGACTGTTGTGGAGTGGAGGGAGCTGCGCAGGAGGAAGAGGAAGGACCAGTGCAGGACACCATGCTCTGAAACAGGGACAAACCCAGGAGGCGCTGCACTGTTTCAGAGGATCAGAGGAGCACTGAAGGCAGCCAACCAGGGGTTTCCCCGACCTCCAGGTTCATCCGGGTGCTACGGTTTCCTCTACCTCCAAAAACCTGGTCAGGTTGACCCACAGTGGCGGCGCGGCTCAGTCGCAGCGGCTCAGGACTAACGCCTGGACACTATTTTGTTGTACGCTTGTGACAATGACAAATAAAGCACTTACTTACTGGGTTCGATTCCCACCTGGATGGGGGCCTTTCTGTGTGCAGTGTGCATGTTGTCTCCGTGTCTGTGTAGGTTTTCTCCGGGTACTCCGGTTTCCTCTACCACTAAAAACATGTACAGTAGGCCAGGATGAATGATGTGTGAATGTATGATGGTGGTCAGAGGGACCGTTGGCGCAGATGTGTGCAGTTGCAACAGCACTTCAGTCAGTCTCCCCCAGGGGAAACTGAAGCTACTAATGTAGCTTACCATAACTGAGTGTGGAGTGAATGTAAAATGCTCTCATGTAAAGCGCTTTGTGACCATGTCTGTGAAAGGCGCTATATAAATAAAGATCTTCTTCTACTTAGTACATCAACAGACATGGGCAGAGGTGTGTTTTTGTTTTGTGTGTTGATGCAATATCCAAACCTGTGAGGGCCTGTCGTTGCCAACTCTTTGTGTCCCTAAAATGGAGGCTGTGTCGTAGTGAGTTTGTACTGAGTTTGTACTGAGCAAAGCCACACAACCTGAGCTCCGTGTAACAGTACTCTGTCGCTGTGTATGAGCGAACGAGGCCATGATTTACTGAAGGTGTAAAGGCATATTCCATAAACATTGACACACACACAGCAGCTGCCTTTCTCTCTCTCGCTCTCTGGTCAGCGAGTCCCCCCCACCCACCCCATCTCCACCCATGTGACCTGTCTATCAGCGGACCCAAAACACACACATACACTGTATAGTTTACCTTATACATAGGAATATAGTTACACCTGCAGTGCTTAGCGTTGACACGTTTGACAGCCAGGGCTAGTGCATTTGTCACGCGTCTTTGCAAATGAATCTGCAATGTCACATTAGAACGTCTGCAAAGATGTTAACGCATCGTCCAGAAGCTTGCAGTGACAAATTAGAAAGCTAGTTTTAGCTTGGGTTCTTGAGAAGCTATAACTTTGTTTTGTTACTGTATACATTTTCTAATGACCATATTGTCTGCAATATACATGTTAGACTGCACAGTTAATCACAATCGCAACAATCAATATCATTTCATCTGCAAACAACAGCTGCATTATGAACAGAGTCTTGTTTACATCTACATGGGAAATCTAACTTGCTATAATACAAAAAAAGAAATCGCATTAAACATTTTTCCAAAAGTGTGTAGCTCTCTATGGTTGTCTTGTTTATTCTTCTTCAGCAAATAGTTATTTAGTCTAAGCTTTTCTAGGAGTAGCTTTATCATTTTGAGACCAGATAATCTCCGGTTTATCACTATCACCATTAGGTATTAAGGTTAATTTTCTGTCTCTCCTCGATTTTAAAATGTTCTTTCTTTTTTTACAACTTACAGGAAGAAACGAGCTGATTGCCCGATACATCAAGCTCCGCACGGGGAAGACGCGGACCAGGAAACAGGTGAGGCCTTATCTGCTTTAAAAGTGACTTGTGGCAGCCTCTCTATTTTAAAACTTGTCCAGAAAACGCTGTCGTGTTGAGTGAAGCTTCAACACCCTGTCCCGCCACAACTCTGCCCCCCCGTGCGCCCCGCTCCCTGTGGGTTTTGGGGGTCGGGACATGACGAAAGATTTAGGGCTGGGGACCAATGCACAGATGCTATAGGATCATATGACGGGGTCGTTTCTTCACCACCTCATGCATCCACTTCTTGTTAGGGGCCAGAAAGTAGCTAGGGAATTGGGGTGACCTCTCTCTCCCCCCTCTCTCTCTCTCTGGTTGGGACAGTCTTAACCGGGACAGGACGAGGGATTTGGAACCCTATCTCCGCTGTGGTATTTGATACGGCAGACCTTATGTATAGGCAGTGATGGATGTGGAGAAAAGGGGTTCCCTGCTAAGTCCTCTGGCTGTGTCCCATGTGAGTGCGGATTGGTGGGACGGGGCGCTGATGTTAGATATGGATAGAGTAACAGGTTGAGGGGTAGGGGGGCGCCTGCTGGTTTATCAGTAGTACAAGGCCTATTGTACACAGTAAAGAAAGATAATATGGCTTCTTACTCAAAATCATCTACCTTTAGTGTGTGTTGCAGTAAAAAGCTGTATGGCTTTTTAAGGCAAAACAGGGGAATTGAAAGGTACAAATAGCACTTCACTGAATGAACGCAAGAGGCCTAACAATAGGCGACACAACATAGGGATGGGATGGGAAAAGATATGAGTTGGACTGGATCAAAAAGCATCACAACTTGAAGCTTTGCACAAGGCTAACATGTCTATCCTGTATGCTCGACCTTTTACTAAGCATGCTTTTGTGTCTTAGAAGAGCAAACTTTGCGCTCTTTGTCCATCAGGTGTCCAGCCACATCCAGGTGTTGGCTCGACGAAAGGCCAGAGAGATCCAGGTGAAGCTCAAGGTACGCTACGTGAGTCAAACCTTTTCTTTTGTTTATACACACACTCACTGTAACTCGTGCATTAACTGATTGTAAAGTAGACGAGTGTTTGTTTTTGTGTGCAAATAATGAGGAAAATAAAATGTGGTTTGCGCTCTTGCTGTCCTGCAATGAGGTCCCGGACCCGGTTGCCTCTGTTTCCCCTACCACTAGAGGGATGCACAACAGGATGAATGAGAGTGCGTTTGCGAGACTTCCCCAAATAAATTGCGCTTAACTAATCGCCATTCTCCAAAGATTATTCCACCCCTACTTCATCCCTTCCCGCTATTGCGTTTGTAAGTGCCTGAGTAAATGTTTTTGTGGGTGCTATGCAAAGAGGGAACTAGCGCATCTCCGTGCCGCCGCTCCTTTCTCAGTTTACATTTCTCACTGGCAGCAGACACCCGCACTCTCCCCTCTGCGTTTGGACGGCGGCCACGGAGGTCCATTTGGCAGGGCAGAGCGGCGGTCACAGGGTTGGCCTCTGCGATAGCCCTTTTTAAATACATCTTTGGTGTAACTGAGAGCCCTCGGCCCGGCCACGTGTACTCCCCCATATTCCAGATATGCCTTGTGTTGGCCCGTCCTACGCAGAAGAATGCGCCGTGTGGCCTTCCCCATTAGGGCTTAGGTCCGCTGTGGTTTGGAAACTGCTGAATTCAAAAACAAGGCCTGTATCGCTTTACTGACAAGAGCCGCCATTAGTCTGAATGTGAAATAAACTTTGGGTTAAGCAACTGTTATGAACTTCAAGCCAAAACAAAGCACAACGCTGCATACAGGACCTTTTAAATTGTAAAAGTATGTGGACGTTTATTGCTCATTGGTGTCTGACCTCCACTGTGATCTTGTCGTCAGCCGCGCCAAAGCAATAAACCGAACTCTCGACCTGAAGGCCCTTGACTGTAATATCGCATGGCCCTGTTTGCTGGCAGGCCTTCACAGATGATGCAACGGCCTCTGCTTCATTTCCCTTTTTAGTGTCGGGGGCCTGACTTACACGAACAATGATAATCCTGTGCATTTGATTGTCTCCGCCTCACTGCAGGACCAGGTGGCTAAAGACAAGGCGCTGCAGAGTATGGCCACTATGTCGTCGGCTCAGATCATTTCACCCACAGCCTTCCAGAACAAGATAGCTCTTCAGGGTCTGTCGCGGCCGGCCTACCACACGACCGGCGGAGTGAGTGTGTGCCATACCCACATGAATTACGTTTCTCTACTCAAACAGTGCAAACACAATCAGTCAGTGGAGAGGATTGCATCAGGTGATGATGTATTGTTTTATAAACAATTATTAACACCAAAATTATACCCCATTTTAATCGGAGATAGGAAAGAGTCCAGGTAGGGTCAGGACTCCGAAGAACTGAAATAAAGAGATAGAAAACATTTTCACACTTACGTTACTGAGCCTTTTGCACAAGATACAACATATATGAACCAATGGGCCACTTTTATTTAGAGCACAAAAAGGCAATTTCATAAAATTGACACCAGGTATTATTAGTCAAACAAAATAATAATAAGAAAGCCACACGCACTACAGGAAACAAAAGTTTATACATTCAGGGAATCTAATGTGGGGTTTTATGCTATAATCTGCAGCAAGAAACCCCTTCCATCCACAAGTAACCTTTGATACACTATCCTCCATGATAGATAGATAGATAGATAGATACAAAACAGATAAAAAAACAGCACTTGTTCATTGTAAGAAAGTAAACATGTAATACAACTGTTTTAATTTCTTTGTGTGTGCCTGTGTTCTTAGTTTTGGCATGGATCCCTTTCAGGACAGCCTGGAGGCCATGAAGAGTGAGTAGCCATTATTGAATTTCTGGCCTATTTCATTATGTCATTCTAACAAGCCTCAGATAAATTTCACTTAGGGGTAATTTCTGCACAAATTGAAATGCATGACTGTGAGTTTGAAGCAAAGGTTGCAGCTGTCTGACAGGCCGCATACCTCTGTGCCCCTCACGACTCTGTGGACCAATTAGTCTGTGCAAAGATGGGACTTTTCTAACATCTCTCTCTCTCTCTCTCTCTCTCTCCTCTCTCTCTCTCTCTCTCTCTCTCTCTCTCTCTTCCTCCCTCTCTGTCTCTCTCCCTCTCCAGCATTAAGCCCTTCTCCCAGCAGAGTTACTCCATGCAAGCATCCGGCCCGACGCCCATAACAGGTGGGTGCTCTTCCTCTCCTCTCACTGATGACTGACAGGCTGGCTCCACATCAAGTACATGCTAAAACAGACCCACACAGGAGTACTTTCGCAAATATAAATAAAATGATCAAGTATAATGACACAATTTCAGCTTGTTGGACTCTTAAAGCTGTTTCAGACCTTTGCTGAAGTGTGTTAAATTCCTTTTCACACCTCATGGGTTATTGACTTAGGTTGACAGAAAAGTTATTGGCTTGATTTTTATATCATAATGAATATTGCTTCATTTTGGCAAACATAGCACTATAAATTAGATAAAACAATATTGTTAATGGGGGCATAATGATATGTTTAGAGGTTTATCATGTTACTGGAATGCCATTTACCACCCCACAGTTGACTCTTCACATGTAAGTCTGTCCTACTCACAAACGTTACACATGCGTACAGGTTACGAGAGCACTGCAGGCCTCTCCATGTCCCCCGGCGCCCCTCCTTGGCAGGGCAGGTGTATTGCCGGCTCAAAGCTTCGAATGTTGGAGTTCTCCGCCTACTTGGAGCAACCTCAGGACACAGAAACTGTGAGTGAATGAACAAAAACTTAAACAGTATTCAGTGACACGTGACAACATAGTGTGGAGGTTTTGAATAAGGAAGATCCATAGTTTTGATTCTCATACAGTGGGTTCAAGCAGTATCCGTATTCCCGTTATGGTGGTGAAGTCTAACAATAATTTTTATTATTCTTATTAGGCAAGGCGAGGCAACTTTATTTATACCGCGCATTTCGTACACAAGGCAACTCAATGTGCCATTAATATTATCATTATTATTATTTATTTATTTAAACTATTACAAAAAAATCTACCTCATTTGCTCCTCGTATTTTGTCACTCTTTAGTGGCTTTCTTGTTGTTTTTGTTGTTGTGTCACTCTTCTGCTGTGTTTTTGTCACATTTTGGAAGTGTTTTTGTTGTGTTCTTGTCTTTTTTAATCGCATCTCTGTCATGTTTTTGTTGTTTTTTTCATTGCGTTTTAGTCGTGTGTTTTTGTCGCTTTTTAAATAATGGCTTTCCGGAACATTTTTGTCGCTCTTTTGCCACTTTTTTTGCTTTTAGAATTGGGTAATGCTTCTGGAGAAAAGGTGCTCGGCTCAGGTGGGGGTTAAGAGGTTAAAACAACAGGACTTACAGTTTTTGACAGATGCCTCCTCATAGCAGTTTTTTCATTATCGTCATGCCCATCAGATATAGACAGTGATGTCCAATGTCATGTCTGTCCTCTGAACGGCTCTGTCCCAGGTCCCCCATGTCTGTTGTGGGCCGGGTGTGCCGATCTCTCTCATATACAGTCCTGTTTTCTCTCTCTCGAACTGCTGCTGCTCTTTATCCAGCAAGCGCGTGCCCTCGTGCTCAAAAGAGTGGCACATTTCGTTCATGAACTGAATGTTCACAAATGGCACATTTTGACTGAGAGCGTTGGAATGGCTCTGCAGTTGTTGTATAGGGTCTGGATACTTATTTCTCGTGCAGGACTTCCTTTATGTAACTTTGCTTTAGTTTTTCCTATCACAAATCGATGTGCAAAATCTCCTACCTTTTTCTTTATTTAAATATTTTAAGGAGATCTGAAAAATCTAATTTCATTGAAAAGCAACACACAAAGTTTGAGTTGGGAACTGAGCCAAGGTTTCCTGCTGCTCGGACAAATGGATGATGCATTGGGAGTCAGACAGATGTCCTTGGATTTACAGTTTGAGATATTTGGCTAACGGGACATTTGACATTTTTGGCTGCGCTCACTTCCTGATATTCGCGTTTGTCTCTGCAGTTCAACAAGCACCTGTTTGTCCACATCGGCCAGTCCAACCCCAGCTACAGCGACCCGTATCTGGAGTCCGTGGACATCAGGCAAATCTACGACAAGTTTCCAGAGAAGAAAGGAGGCCTGAAGGAGCTGTTCGACAAAGGGCCACACAATGCCTTTTTCCTAGTCAAATTCTGGGTAACATTTTATTTTCATTATTCACTTTTTTGTGTAATATTAAAATACAGGCTTTGTGTCAATTAATGTGAATTTGATGCAAAGTACATTTAATGCAGCGGTTAAATTCCACGGGCAGATTTTTACATTTAAAAAAAAAGTTTCATTAAAGTGAAACAAATACCCTAAAAGCAAGAGTCTGAGTGTGTGAATAGCTCAAGTCCAAAAAGGATATTTGATGGGGGTCTACAAAATATATATATTCACTAAATTAATCTTAATATATATCACTAATTTGATCATGAAATGAAAGATTTTCCCATTTTAGTCACGTTAACATAGTAAGTGTGTACAGTGTGGTCATTTAATCCACATGAATGTGAACTGAGAGGAGAGCGGATTCTCTTGTTAATGTTTTGTGGCACCTGTCGGCTGTTAATGGCCTCGCGGTGTTAACTGTGTTGTAGCTTAAGCGTTGGAGTTGCAGGAACGTAACTGTGCTTTAGAGCGAGATTCGATTAGAAAGTTTTGACCCGATTGGTTGTTCAAGTCTCAGTGTGAAACACAGTGTGAAAGTAAAGTGTGGGCCGTAAGCTTCGCTGATGACAATTTTAAAAATCTTTCACGCAAACAAACAGAAGTTGAAAAGTACATAGAGGCTTGTTGTTAATTTGCTGAAGCGGGTGCCTCCATTGTGGCTGTAGTGTCGTCTGCAGCCCGTGTCCTCTCCACAGCTCACAGGCACTGACCGGAGCAGGGAACCGGGACCCTTAGCAGTAAATATATAAATACTGTAAATAAATAAAGCTAGGCCTGTCACGATAACAAAATTTGAAGTTCGATATATTGAGGCAGAAAAATATCGCGATAAACGATAATATTGAGTCTAAAGATACCAGATACTTTTAACTTTAAAGCGTAAAAATGATAGTAAACTGGTGTTCTAAAAGTGCTTAATCCCACCCTAAAATAGCACACAAGCTGCAAAAACATGAAATATAATTTAGCACAATTTACTTCAGTTAAAAATTATACTTTTACAAAGAAAAAAATAGGGGAAAATGCTAATAAATGTACAGGCGATAAGTATCGTTTATCTGTTATTTATCAAACGATAAGTCGACATAGTAATTATCGTGACAGCCCTAAATAAAGCTAAATTTGTTGAGTGTTAGCGTTGCTAGAATAAACTATGATTTAATTTAAACGTTTTGAGAAAAATAAAAAGTAATCGTGTTTGGATATTTATGTATTTTCTAATAAGGCTGAGAACAAAAAGGTCATCCAAAATATACCTGTCTATACTTAACCTGCTATAAAAATAATAAATGAATAAATAAATAAAAATTGATTGTTTCAAACAGGAAGTCACCTAAATGTTACAAATCTAAACAATTATTTTTCAAGTAAAAGAATTAAAAGTGACATAAAATTAAGATAATACTTTATATCACTTTTAATTCCTTTAATTTTAAAAATTGATTTTAGATACAATAGCAATATTGTTTTTTTTTTTGTACCATGCAAAAAAAATAAAACAAGTAAATGGAGGTAAAAGTTTGGTTGCCACAAATGAAAGAAAGTGAATGATGTCAAAGTATGTTGTCCCCGTGACTGTTGTGTGAGGGTGGTACGTGTGTGATAGCAGCCTTGGGCAGAGTGGTAGCTCTGATCTTTCACTGGGGAAATGTGAGCCCAGACACCTGTCCTGGGACTGTTAGCCCAGCCAAACCCCCTACACCCCCTATACACCTATTTATAGACAAACAAAAAACATGCTCCCAGACAAACACATTAACCCCAACTCAACACTGACCCCGAAAATAACAGGCCGTGACATCAGATGACACCAGAGATGGAGACAAAGACCGTTAGGGCAAGTAGGCAAGGGTATCCAAGAAGGCAAATGTGTGCAGGAAAACCTTGATACAAAAATGAAGAGTTGTGTCTTGGATGTAGAAAAGTCGCTTCTTTGCTTTTTGCCAGCTGCTTTCCCCCTAGTTACAATGAAGCGTTGTTGCGTAACGGCCTAATTCAAAGATGTGTAATCTTTTGTATGAAATCACATTATAATTATGTTCTTCTGTTTGTTATTGAGCTGCATCAAAGACTGTGAATGTCAAGTTCAAAGTGAAGTGTTGTAACCATACGCCCCCAGTTGGAACGAGAGGCATCCGTGCTCTCATAGATTTAACCATCAGATTATTTATTATGGAGTGATAAAAGACATTTATGTCTGACACCATATTGGATGAGGTTTTCTCCAGTCCTTGAGATGAGCAGCTGGTCAGAGCTGTGGCATTTGATTCTGGGGTGGGAGAAAGGAGGAGACACGTTACCCTGCCATATATCATACAGAAAAAGTAAGACTGCAATAAAGATGTGGAGATAGACCCAGGGTCACGTACTGTCAGCAAACAGCGTGAACAGGAGATGCGGCCAAGATATTTATCAATGAAATATTACTCTTGTGATTCATGTTTGTTTGAGTGTGTTCCACTCAACAGATCCAGCATGTGAATCCGGACACAAAAAAACACTCATAACCCTGTCCCTCACACAGTTCATTTCATCATGTCCCAGGGGTCCTCCCAACTCTCCAAACACCTATGACAAAACACAAAATGCTACTTAACAGCTGGGCATTTCAACACTCGGGGTAAAGAAAGAAACTGAGATATTTGTGGCCATCAAAATCCATGAAAATGAAATCCTGCAGTCTTCTGAAAATACGCTAACCCAATTTCGGTATGGGTAAAAACACATTAGATGAAAGCATAATGACAGAGCCCCGTGGCAGCCCCTGACCCGCGGTGGTGTGAGGCGCAGGTTGGCATGGAGACGCTGACAGGACACTGGCCCTACTCCAGAGCTATGGCACTCCAGATTAGATTTCCTTCAGACCCCTCTGTCGGGCCGCTGGCTCGCCTTCCTCCCTCCCTCATCTCTCCTTTCCCCACAGTCACCCCTCAGCGCCCGTGGCTGTGTCCTAACGGATTGTCTCGCGCCTTTGAAGTGCCGAGGGAATCCGATTTGAGCTGGCTCTGCTAAATTGTTACACAGCCAGCCTGCCGCCCTGATCTAATCAAGCAATCGCACGCTGCTGATTGTAATTGGATGAATTCCCTCGCAGGCTGTTAGGGAAGCAGGCAATGGTAGTGAGTGTGGGTCAGCAGGCCCCAGGGATGAAGACAAATGGAGGAATTACATGGACCCAGTATGAAGATGAACAGGGCCATGAGGAGATGAGAGGGGGGTGAGCGCTGTCTCAATGGCCCATTAGGAGACAGGGGCTTGACAGGGGAAAGGGTTGGACCGTCCTGCTGTCAGACGGAGCACACCGCACCTCGGTCTGGGCCACAATTAGGTTATACTGACACTAGTTCAGGATCATGATAATGAAAGCATCAGGGACCATCAAGTGAAGCTGCTTTCACCTGAGGATTCAGCTTTACTAAAGCATGTATGTCCACAAAATGAGAACGGGCAAAGACCAATAAACATATGACTGTATGTACTTTTGTTCATTAACTGTATATCATTTGTTTTAAGAAACAGTGACACCTCTCTCAATAGGTGCAACCAAAATTCAACTTCGTTTCCTTTCTATGATTAATTAAAGACACTGTACCTGATTTTTATTTTATTTTTTAATTTAGTTTGAATGGGGGGGGAAATGGTTAAACTGTTTGTGGTGGTAAAACCTTTTCCAACACATTCCTCGCATCTCAATTCTTCATGGGAATAAGTTTAAAGTTACATTTCATAACATTTTTGGGAGCAAAGCTAGCTAACCTGCTAACAGTGCTGCAATCACCTGGCTGCAGAAAGCTGAACTCTCACCTATCCCTCCCTCTTCTGCTGCTTTCATTTTTGTGACATAAAAACTGAATAGTATCTAATCAAATCTCACTTATAATGCTAAATATACTCATGATTGAATTGTGTGTCTCTTGTTTCCAGGCGGACCTCAGTATAAACCTTCAGGACGACAGTAACTTCTTCTACGGCGTCTCCAGTCAGTACGAGAGCTCTGAAAACATGATCATCACCTCGTCCACCAAAGTCTGCTCCTTTGGCAAACAAGTGGTCGAGAAAGTGGAGGTGAGAACATTCACAGCCTGTCAAATGATTATTTTTTCCTGCCTGTGTTTTTTTTTATTTTTTTATCTGAATCTGTCTTATTGGTCATGAACAACATCCCAGATCTTTAGTCACCAGCTCACCCAACTTACGTCCTTATCGGTTCAACTTCGCTAGGTGTAGTGGATGGAAGGACAAATCCAAACACCTCTAACATACAAGCATGAAATCCTAGCCAGTCAGAACTGTTCCAGTCAGTGGTGTAGTCTATGTGATATGCAGGTATACGCTGTATAATCACGAGAAAGCCTGCCGGATTACCGTATGCCCACTAAAGGTTTAGCAAAGATATGTATCACTCATTTGTGCAGTGTTTTCTGTTTGTTTAGGGACCAGCACAAACTTCCAACCCAGAACACGAAATACGGGACTGGGGTTATTGCGCAATTTTTCTTTCCCATTGGACACTGACACGCCGCTCATCGGCCGCAGAGGCGCAGGTTAAACAAGACAGATCAGGAACAACGTCATAACCCCAGTGGACAATGTCTCACTGCTAAACATTATTGTCACAACATGGCCTAAATGCGTGCTCTGACAGAAAACTGATCCATTACATAAAAAATATGTAGCTGTAGAATTAGCCTAAATAAAAGAATAAAAATATGTCCCACTCCCAGCTGCTTAGTATAACTGTATCATACATTGAAAACATATAGATTAATTGGCCTTAACACCCTCAACCCACCCAACCCCTGTCTGGGGGCCCGCTAAAATAATGACAGTATACCCACTAGAAAATTGAAGACTACACCACTGGCTCCAATGGTCAACTCAAAAAAGCAAACAAAAAATAATAATATATATTTGTTGCTGGATTTGAATGTTATTTATTTATGCCTCTTTCAATAGCAACAGGTCATGACTTCATGACTTAATTCTTTAAATGACAAACACATTCCAGTCCGACCATCTGTGATCAGAAAGCAGAGATGATTCACACTGTGCAGCATGACTAACTGTGATGTTTCCCGTTAGCTGGACAATACTATCCCCCACCCCCCATGCCTCCCCTCTGCCTCTGATAGATTGTACAATATAAGCACACACACGTCCCGGCCAGGGCAGAGCCATCTGCCTCGTGGGCCACATGATGATATTTAATGGCTTCATAATGTTATTACGGTTGTCACAAGAAATATGTTTATTGTCATTTCTGCGTCGCTATATGCCCCATTAGGTGTATTGCGTTTCACGTCTTGCAGCTTATCACACAGATGTCCATATCACATGTAACCATTTGAGTTTCTCTGAGGGATCTATTTTTTTTGCATTTGTTTTTCACATTTGTTGCACTGTTATAACAATACTACTGTATATTACGGGCATGACTGAGTGTTGTGGTTGTTCTTTCCCCACGTAGACGGAGTATGCGCGTTACGAGAATGGCCGCTATGTTTTTCGGATTCACCGCTCCCCATTATGTGAATATATGATTAATTTCATCCACAAGCTCAAGCATCTACCGGAGAAGTACATGATGAATAGTGTACTGGAAAACTTCACAATTTTACAGGTAAATATACAAAAAGTATTGAAAAAAGGTTGGGTTGGGTTTATCAATGGGTTTCAGTTACATGACTTTTTCCATTTAAAATGTAATGTATTTATGAATTACAATTATATTATATATGGTGTATGGCAGTGGTCCTTGTATTAAATAACTTCATCAATTTTATATTGCAATGGTAAATATAGTAATAATTATGTACTATAGTGCCCAGACATCTTTTAGTTTAGGGCTAAATCCCTTTTTTGTGAGGTTAGCTTGTTGTCACGGTGACTTGGTAGTAGAATAGTGTCCTGCAGTTATTCTAACCATGAAACCAGCTAACCCTGCTAAGCGACATTTGCGGATGGGTCAAAAATGTTTTAAATAAAGTAGATATTTGTCTTGGATCTGTCACTGACCTGTCCTAAATTTATAATCAAAAATAACTCTGCAAACAAAATAATAACTCTTACATGAATTGTCACAGACCAAGAATGAGGTGAATGGGGGGCTTTATATTAACGGAGTAGCCCTGAGGACCCGGGTTCAAAGAGACTGGTGTCCCGTCTATTGTCGGCTACATTCCGACTGCACAGGGCACAATGCGCATACTCAGCCCACGCAGACGACTACACGTTAGCATGTCATTAGCTTTCTCAATGGACTGATTTAGCTCATAATGTGACCACAGCTCTCCCATAAACATGTGTGCTCGTTGAAAACAGACAGTAAGCCTCATTTGCTGGGGCACAATTAAACTTATACAGTCTGTTTCATTTTGCACTGAATAAGAGACTCTATACAGCCTACTTTTGGAGACAATCAGATATGTCCCTGATCTGGACCCCCCGAGACGATGCATTTCTATTTTATTTTATTTTTTTTGTACAATTGATGATAGTTTAGCAAAATTATAATTTAATTTAAACATAATGAGATATTTGTTTTGTGAATAATAACAAGGCTTCAAAGACCAAATCAAATGTAGTGGAATGAAAGTGATTCAGCAAGTGTTCACCAAAAAAGTTGTGAAGTGTAGAAATAGTCAAAAACTCTTGCACAATAACACTTAAGTTACTTTGTTACTGACCATCTCTGATTTCAACTCAAATACATCACCCACCTCTGCTGACAACAGAATGAGTTGAATTTTGACTGTGTTTTTTGCTTGTCTGCAGGTGGTGACTAACAGGGACACACTGGAAACACTGTTGTGCATAGCTTATGTATTTGAAGTATCCACTAGTGAACATGGTGCTCAACATCACATCTACAGACTAGTCAAAGACTGACCCCACACACTTGAACTGGAGCAACCGCACTGCACAACGGACTAGCTCTTCTGTCAGCTTAAAGCGCAGCCTCATCTGAAGAACCACATACGCTCAACACAGAGGAAGATGTGAATTAAAACTTGGAAACCAACTTTTATTTGAAGAGGGCCATGTTCAACTCTGTGGTCTTTACACCAAAAGATCCAACAGTTTCCAAGTGAACTGCATGAACCAAATACCAGTGGTCATCTCTTTTTTTTACTAGTGCTAGCCTTTGTTTTATTGCCATTTACACTCGAAGCCTGAGCAAGAGGAGCTTGTGGATGAGTTTGGCTGCTTCAGGGCGCCACCTAGTGACTCTAATATGAACAACAAAGTTGTAGTTCCTCATGCCGCCCTCATTTTATCACGGTCTTAGTGCCAATCTTCCAGATTTGAGGTTATTATGAATAGTGCTATAACATCCCCTCTAAAGTGAGTTGGAGGCTAAAATAATTATTGTTTTTATTTGTTTGGTGTTTGATGTTTATTGTATTGTTTTGGGTGAGAACAATTTGGCACATGAGATAACACTGCTAACTTGAACCAGCTCACTCTGTAAACTGGAGTTTGCAGATTCTGTGATTGTAATAAGCCCTAATTGTGTCAAATGATGCAAATACAAGTGTTTCATACATGACAGTCTAAAGTGCTTTGCTTTGTACAAAATCTGAACAGTTAATGTGATGATTGATACACATCTAACTACTGCCTTCACAAGCCGACCTGTCTTCACAACCAGGTTTTGATAGAATCAGGTTTCACAGCCTGCTGCCATCAACATTTAGAATCAGAAGGGACTTTTAGTTAAATTCTTAAGTGAAAGAACAAACACAATCTGGTTTTATTTAGAAAGTGCAGAGAAAAGTCACCATCACTGTCTTTGCATGTCTTTTATTTACCTTTATCATAATAATTATATATATATTTTTTTATACATGGCTCCATATTCCAATATTTATGTGTCCCAGGCTTCATTTGATGCACAGTTTTGGAAAACGCTAACCCTTTGCTCTCAATCACTGTAATGTCAGATTCCTTGTTATAGCAGTAAAAGTGTATTGATTTACACACTATTACACACATTTTGCACTTATACCAATACGCTATTTAGCTTCAGCAAATTGCAGTGCTCTCTATAAACCCATTCTTCTGAGAGGCTCGCTCAGCTCCCAGGTGTAAGCTGAGAATGTGGCACAGTGACGGACAAAGACAGACAGGTGTACCAAATCCAAAAGCCTTTTCTCATACAGTAATCCCATTTGAAAGAATTGAGGCAGATTGCTGCAATTATAACAATCCACTCTCACATGGACCAAATGCAATGTTTGTTTGCTTTCCCCTTGAAGCTTAATGTTACTGATCTAAGTGGGCAGGACTTTTTGTATTGTCACAAACGTTACATTTAAGGTAGATACTGTAATTAGTGAGGAATGCCAAGTAGATGCAAATATATTGCATCCTTAAAAAAATACCATTGTAATAATTTATAATCATGGATCAACTATTTCAGCAACTGGATAAGCAAAATCTACATAATGTACCCATTTCTGCCTAACAATTCCCTTCAGGCATGAGAATTCTAGTCGACCACTCTCTTTTTCTTGCGCATACTGCAACTGAGCTGGCCCCACCTCCCGCAGGTGCGTAACAGTGACAGCACACCTGAGAGGGACTGTCTGCCTACAGTAAACTGTGAATTCACTGTACGCTGCCCAGTCCCGGGTTAAAGCGCACTAAACCTTCTAATGAGTCCGTCTAGCCATGCTCTGATCCACATTACGCGCGATGAATGCCACATGGCGCTTGCTGACGCTCCTGAGTGCGCTGTTCAGCGCTGAGTCGAGATGCTCGCCGACCTCCTATTACAAAAACTGCTGGATCCGTCGCTTCCCTGGGATTTACATCGATGTGGAGGAGTCCCTGAGGCGAGGAGCGCAGTTACTCAAGTTTTATCAAGAGGAGACTGCGCTCAAGTGTAGCCGGACCTGCTGTCTGACCAGAAACTGTAAGCAATGACTTTGTGGTGATCACATGCAAAGACAAAATACTTGACTGTTTTGTTTCTTCTGTGAAGTTTCTTGTAATCTAGCCATTTTCCACTTCGACGCTACTCAAGAAAGTGTGAACTGCTTCCACCTGCACTGCCCGAGTCTGGAGAGCTGCATACTGAGCCACAGGAGCAACGTGGTCCTGTACAACATCACTAAAGGTACATGGGTATAGAAGCTGAAGGACAAAACTATCATTTATTTTATGAAATATCGTATAGTTGTTAACTTAATTGGCGCTCAATAATTAAGTGCCTTCTACCTGATTTTTTGTTTACAAACAATGAAAGATACATTTTTAGGTCCAAATTCAGTACTAACTTTATAAACAATTCCAATACTTCACTGGGAAGAGTTTTTTTTTTTTTTTTTTTACAATATAAGCAACACCTTTCACAATTTTCTACTGTCACGGTAATGTAAACAACTCACCTGCAATACAAATTAGATAAATGCACAGCTTTTTTATCATATACTGAAAGAAAAATAAATAACGTAATTTAATTAGTAGAAAATAAAATCAGGTATATGGTCCTAAAGATTTCGTGACTTACGTATATCTAATATTTAAAAAAAAAAAAAGTACAATAACATTTTAAGTATTTATAAATGATTGTATATTTTTTTAATGCCGTCTTGTTAACGTCTTAGCCCCCACCTGAACCGAGCACATTTTCTCCAGTTTGGCTTTACCCAAATCTAAAAGCTCTTTGAAAGACGTGTCAAAATAGCAACAAAAATGAGACAAAAACAAGGATGAAAATGCAATAAAAGAGCGACAAAAACATGACAAAAAAAAGAGACGAAAAAGTGACAAAAATGTGTGATGAAAATGCAATAAAAAGAGCAACAGAAAGTGATGAATAAGTGATAAAAAAAAAAGCAACAAAGAGTGATGGAAAAAAATTAAATAAAAAAGGTGACGCCAAGAAAAATATCAATTTAGACTGGCCTATAGGCTGTAAACTTTTACATTTGGGTAAAGCTGAACTGGAGAAAATGCACTTGGTTATGGCGGGGGTTAAGAGGTTAACTCAGAGTCCTTATCCGTGTGTCACAAAATCTCATTATCTAAATGTGTATGCCTTAGTAATCCTTCCTATCACCCTGTAGGTGTGGACCCAGACCTGCTGGTGTTTGGTAAATACTTCAACACTAATGTACGTGTGTTACCGCATCACTATAGCCGCTCCAACGCCTCAGACCCTCTGCCTCCGGACAAGCGCCACTTCATCCACCCACGCCCTCGCCCCGTACCACCAGCCCCTTCCCCTAAGCCCATCTCTACAGAGACCACACAACAACGCTCACACCGGCATCTGCGGGAAAAACGTCTTACACTGCAACCGGAACGGGACCTCCAAACACCGCAACCTGGATAGAACACTCCACCATGGCAACCACAACGCAACTTCATACCACTACTGATCTGCAACAAGCCAGGACGACACCCACGACTCCGTCAACTAGTCCAAAAACATTTCAATCAAGCTCTCAAAAGCCAGACACACACGCTACAAGTCATTCCACCACCCTGACCTATCCGCTCTTGTCCACCATGGAATCTGCAACACCTACAAAATCTCCCCTCTCCTGCATCACAAGCCCCACAATGTCCGGCGGCCCAGCGGCTAACATAGAAGGCAGCAAACACAGCGCCAACGACACCAAAGGGAGCCTGGGCCGGAACCAGAGCGCGGTCAGCGAGGATGGCCAGGGTTCGGGTGGAGTTGGCGTGGGAGGAGGCGACTCGTGGACAGACGTGGTCCTGGCTGGCACGTAGCCACCCACACGGTGCTGGTGCCAGTGGCCATCTGCGTGACTCTGCTGCTGGGCTGCTGCTGCTCAGTGGTCCTGGTGTTCAGCTGGAGGGGCCACAGGAAGAGGATGGGGCGCTATCGGACAGCGTGGAGGGCAAGAAGGGCTCCATGCGCCTCATTAAGTACGTCCTGGTTAAAGAAAACTCATGAACGGTTATGTGATGTAGATAAAGACATTTCAGATAAGTTATTACTGTAAAAATGTATATAGGGATTTAGCATTTCATCAGCTTTGTATTTCGTATTGTGTTGTTTTTGTTTTGCCAAATTGGTTGTTTCATTGTAGTCTCAAATACTGCAGCAACTTTATTATGCGAGGAGGCGGATGATATGTTGTTAGTGTAAATGTGACACCAAAAGCAATACTGGATATCATTATGCATTAAGAAACATAATTCCAACAATATTATGTATACATGTTGAAATCAATACTGAATGCAATACAGGAACATGTGTCAGAGAAATAATTCATATCTAAGTTTATTTTACTTTCAGATTTTCTACAGTGTAATTCACCTGTACTTTTCCACTCATGACGCAAAAAAAAACAAAACTGGTGGATCTAGCTTGTGTAATCCACTCATTTTGCCTTCAGAAAGTTGATCTAACCATTTGAGTGACCTACATTTTGATGCACTTGGGCGAGTTTTGACTGATGTTGATGCCAAAGACTGTAGGGGGAGGGGGGAACTTAAGACCCAGGTTTGTGCTCTGGTCTTAAGTGGGTCTAATGGGGGCTCCCAACCAGAAAAAAACACAGACGACAGAGTGGTCAAAGTCAACAGCGCATTGTCCTGGTGCAGCCCCTGATGGACTGTCTAATGCTGTGTGTTTAACCTGAGAGCGCATCCCCTCAGTGCGTAGGGTTTCTAAAGAAGTGCCAAGAGGCCACGGGCCAGAACGTGCAAAACATCCTGCAGATTAAGGCTGAATAATGTCAGTGCGAGTACCATTAACCTTGTAAATCAGTAGATCAGTTTATTAGTTATTAGTAACACAGAAGAGAAAGCACATCATTGTCTCATCTTAGATTCACAGTTTGAGTACTTTCTTCACAGCCTCTTTGTACTCTAGCAGCGTGTCTTCGTTCTCTCCTTCGTTTTTTAACCTGGTCACCGAGTACTTGTACTCCTGTACCTCGGCACGTCCCAGGAGCTGTTGGCGCATCTCTTCCCCTTCTTCTGCCTCCACGGCCACCTTCACATGCGTTAAAGTGTCCAGGATATTTCTTTGTGACGGGCTGTCCTCCCAGCTGTACTCCTCCATGTCAGCCACTGTCTTCCCTGCCTCCCAAGCCTCTGTTTTCTGCAAAATATCAGACACAGCGTTGGTGAAAAACAATAATAAATAGACTCTTGTATTGGCTATGTGATAAGGGTCACCAAATTATTGTTATTACAACATCCATATCACACGAAGCCATATTACATAAAAAAAATCACAGGTCATCCATCTGATGAGCCTTTTGTTTAGGCTCTCTTCATGAGAGCCTAAACAAAAATACATAGTAACTTAAAAACAAATTTTGTTGTTGATATTATTAATTTTAATTTGCATACATATTTTCGTTTTACAAAAAGGTCATAACGTTTTGTATTTTTAAGTACATTCAGAAATTTGGTGGAATAACTTAATACCCTCTCAAAATTGAGCTTCTGATTTCGCAACTCATAAAGCAATTGTCCAACTCCCTACATACCATCGGCCCTGGGCCCTCTTTGATGCTCCTCTCACAGAGATACTATTTCTCCATATGTATTGCTCTATGCACTGGCTGTGTGTCTGTCGTCGCGTTCACCCGAGAACAATGCGGTCCGTTGTGGGGCAGATTAAAGTCGAACAGTCCTTGCTCTGCTGCTGTCCAGGTGTGTGAGGGTAATGACCATCATTACTGCTATACATTTCAGATCTACACTACATCCACTGGACAAGCTCCATTCATTGAGGGGCTCAACTACTGTAAGAAACTAACCAAGATGACCATTGTTTTGAATAATGTTGCAAAATAAAGGGCCTTTTTTTTTAATGTGATCAGACATCAGAGCAGGTTCGTTGTTCACCATGTTAGATAAAACAAATTCACACCTGAAACATTTAATGATAATGTTGTGTTTGGCAAACTACAACAACTAAGAATTTCTGAAATCTATTCAAGTGTGGTGCATTTGTTGCTGTAAGTGCGCCATCTGGTGGATAGAGGTGTAATTAATGATATTATTTTACACATGTAGCTGTAAATGGTAAAATGGTAAATGGTCTCAACTTATAAAGCGCTTTTCCACCTTCATTAGGCACTCAAAGCGCTTTACAGCAAGGATCCACTCACCCATTCACACTCTCATTCATACACCAATGTACGCAGACACTGGAGGCAAGGAGGGTGAAGTGTCTTGCCCAAGGACACAATGACAATGTGCTCCTTCAGGAGGCGGGATTCGAACCCCCGTAAGTAACTATGATAAATTAATGGTATTATTTTTAATTATTAACTGTGGTACGGAATAGTCTTCAAGAAACAGCGCCTTAAAAAATAAATAATAATAATATATTGTGGCTCTACTCTATTCTATTAGTACAGATTACATATACCAAAAGCAGTTAAATGCGCCTCTAGTGGTAAAATGTCACTTCCCTGGGCACAATGGAGCTCTGGATTAGCACACGCTGGATTTTGCAGGCACGGTCGCACTGCCTGAGAGAGCTGCAGATAAAATCACCTCTGCAGCTCTTTACAATTGGCCCTTTTAAGAGCTAGCATTACAACCTGAACGTTGCGCCGCTCTCACTGCTTCCCCCGGGCTTGGCAGCTGGACAAGCACTGTGTGTCCATTGTGAGTCCGAAAGGGCAGCGGACAGTGTTAGCCTCCTTGGCTCGGACATCTTTCCCCAGAAGAGTTTTTTTAGTGTGACTAAGCCATGACTGGAAGAACTATAAAGACATGAGTTGAGTAATAGCAGGAAGTGAGGCATTTTGTTTTTGTTAGATGTATGTGAACAGGGCCAGAGCTGCCAACCTGAAGAATGGTCTTTCTAATGTGGTTTCATTTGAGTATAAGAGTCAACACCTAATAAAGAAGTCAGTGTTCTCTAGCAGCTGTAGGAAATGTCAACTAGATAATACAGCTGTTTACGGTCTTTCTCTCCATTCAGAGCTGATACGTCCCTAAAGGGATAAGACCACAGATCACAGGGCAAGATTCAAGTCTGAAGAGGACCAAAATGTCACCACGGAGCCCAAATTTAAATTTGCATCAAAATGGTTAGATGCAAGTACTTTCCATTTATAAACAGTTAGCAATTATAGCATCACCATACATTGCTGGTAACATAAAAATACTATTGTCAAATCTCACCCAAAAGTCCCAAGTATTACATCACAATGAGGAAATAAATGAGAGCAGATGAGGGTGAATGCATCAAGGTTCTCACTAAATGAGTGAAAAGGTGCTCTAGGACCGGTCACCGTTTGGGTCAAAACGCACAAGCATGTTCATTTAATCACTAACCACAACAATACTTTTTAAACAGCTTTGGGCATCCCTTTTTGACTGCAATTTTTTGGAGCTACTGGAAGCGGTATTCACGTCTCTATTAGAGGTCATACTGATATGTTTCATTGGTGTATATTACAATTACAATAATAATAATAATAATAATAATAATAATAATATAAATAAAATAAAATAATGGGCTCATTTTTGAGACTCTAAGAAGCAAAATGAAAAAGGTACTCACCCATGACTCATGGTAAAGGACAGTAAGTAGATACATGGCATAGTCATAATTCTGCTTTCGCAATGGGCAACTACAAATGAAGAGCAAAATTATTTTCACACCTGTATGGGTTTGTTTAGCTGTTTAGCAGTGGTTTACCTGTCAGCGACAATTGTCAGAACATCAGTGTCTTTGCAGTATCTTGAACCCACAAGTTTAATCATCTTCTTGCGTGCGTGATCATCCAGATTTAAGCTGGACAGTTTCACCTGTACAAATCATAACAGTTCATAACATTTAATGTACTGTAACCATTTGAGTCACAGCAGACAAAATGTCATGATGAATCCCCTGCCACACCAGTGCCTCTTTAATAAAGTCAGTCAAAGGCTGAACTAAGTGCATGGTTTGTTTTGATAACCTATATAGGGCTGTGACAGCAGTACTTTAAACCCTATATAAATTAAATGCTCAGATGAAACTAAGCCTTGTGCTGCGGGGATCAAAAACAACAGATTACATTTCGTTATTATGTTTCTGCGGCTCCAATTTATATAGGAATTAATCAATGCAAAAACATGAAAATATTGAAGTAATAAAACTGTGGGCACTGAAACATATTACACGCCTGTCTGCTTTTTATGTGTCTGGTATTCATTTCATATTTAGTTAGATTCATATTTTATATTTAAAAGGTGTTTCTGTTAAAAAATATAAATGAATTTACGTGATCGTAACATTTTGTAGTGGAGCTTATCAATATACACACATAAACTGAGTTATAGTTCCTATAACTCAGTCCATGCAGACCTCTCTGAGATTTGATCTACAATCTCTTCCGGTCTAATCCACCGGGATTATTGCTACACTAATTCCTACCTTGCTGATATAATCTAAGTGTCAGTGGAGCAGCAGATGGCTGAATTTTAAAAAGTAAGAACACTGCAGTCTAGCCTACAAGCCCCAAACTTATAGCCGCGCTGGGGAAAAGTCGATTTGTTTGATGATTTCAAAAGAAAAGTTATTACCCCAAGTCATATGTAATAGCTCGGTTTAGAACAAAAAAATAATTACATAAGGCATCAGGTAAAGCAGGAGTTAGATACATAGTCATCCGATTGACAATTTATGACAACTATAGGATTGTGGATTAATGACTGTTCAAGGTGTATTGTAAATCGACAACTGTTGTCAAACATCTTCAGATAAAAGAATGGATTATGAGCAGTGCTTAATTTGATCCCCTGTTTGGGGGAAGGCATTCCCCCAATTTTCAGTTTTCATCAGGGTAAAGGATCCGGGAAATACTTAGGAGGATCCGGCAAAGATCTGATCTGATATAATGGTGTTTAATGAGAGTGTTCCGGCAAATGTTTTGGCCTGTTCCCGAATCCATCACATCAGACCAAAAGTGTTCCTGAAATTACTAATTTACAAATTAAGCACTGATTATGAGGTATTCATTTTTACATAAAGGCCTTAAAACTGAGCAAGATTACGCATTGATGGTTTAGTACAATCATGGACAAAATTTGAACAAAAAAAAATCTATAAATTAGCGCAAAACTTTGAGGATTCCGTAAATATTGTTTTAAATAAATGCAGGGATTAAGCCCTATAGGCATGTGTCCTTGGTTTTGGGGTCAGCGAACAATGCCGTCTTTCTGGACACAGGAGAATGATGTCAGACGGCGATTATGCTGCCTTCCACTTAATCTCTAATCTCACTTTACATGCTATGTTTCTGCGCATTTAACTTTTTATATATTGTAAAACCTAACCTCAAGCTGAAGCTAAAGCAAACACACAGTGGGTTCAAGTCAAAGTATTCATACCCCTTAAAACACACAACACACAATAAAACGTTTTGACGTCTACATGGTAAAATAGAAATATATACAAAAGGTCTGAAAATAGACCTCACTGTCCAGTTGCCGCGATTGGTTGGATGAAAAGGCTGAAAGAAAGATAAAGAGGAAAACTTACTTGAAGGTTCACAATACGAGCTGAGGGGTTTCGGAGAGATGGACCGGCCGATACAAAGTCTGTGGTTTGGACCTTGATGGGGAAGTGTTTGGAGCACTTCACATCGGTGTCTAGAGCTGAGGGCCACTCTGTGCAGAATGCTAAAAGAGAAGCTACTGTCAACTTTCAAACTAAATTTTAATTAAGCTTTAACAAATCATAATTGTAATTTTTGGTAACAATTTATTTCATAAACCGGGAAACATTTTAAACTATAACATATTTCCTGTATGCAATAACATGGGCAAAAGAAATGGACCAGCTGCTTGTTTTTCATTAGGTTATTTAATACTAAAATGAGTCGAATGTCTAGGTTTCAGTACCTCCTGTTCTACTGCAATCAAATGTGTTTTGATTTAAAGCATCAGGTTTTCAGCTCTGTTAAACATGTGACTATTTAGCATGGTCATAAAGTTGGAAACAACTTACGTTTCAGTGCTTCACAATGTTTCTTTATAGCTGCGGGTGTCAGATGCAAAAAATTGGGTATCTGAAAGAGATAATCAGAATGAGAAAATATAAACTTGAATTTGTACTAGGGTTGCATGATCCCCAAATAATGCAATATGATATTTTAGCGGGATATTGTGCAGCCCTAATTTCAATCTAACATTGTAACAATGAGCTGTACTGTTGGGATGCTTAGAGCACATTTTCGGAAACAAAGTAATGCATATCAGGACATAACTTATCTCTGTATAGGGGAATTAAACAAATAGATAAAATTGCATAACATTCCAGCCATAATCCGGAAATGCCTATAGGCATCCATTAAGATGAGAGAACATTAATGCTGGACCGTTTGGACCTCAGTTTTAAAGGCTACATTTTAACACGTGTTTATCAGAGAAAAAGAAGGAGGGAGATAGAGAGACATAGATAGAGAGAACGAGAAAGGGATGGAGAGCGAGAGAGATGATTATTTGTAATTTAAAATCTTAACATATTTGACTGACCTTGATTAGTTCCAGGTTCCCGTTTTTGTGAGGGGCCACACCTCCCTTAATGGGATATCCCATCCTGACGGGCAGCGGGACAGCGTTTGGTTTGAAGGGAGCAGCTGTAGGATATACTGCACTCCAGTCCTGATCTACAGCCATCTTCTCTGTCCGCGGCTCTCCAGGCTGATAACGACGAGACAGGCTTTAGATTTAGGGAGAAAACGATTAACACTGTATATAATTCGTTACATACCTCTCTCTTGAGTTTTCTTCCAAACTGGCCTCTGCCACCTCTTTCCGGGAAGCCTAAAATGGGTCATTGGACATAGCGTGGGATCAGTAAAGGAAATAAATTGGAAACAAAACCTTTGAGCACGGGTCATGCTTGATCACAGCAAAGCGATTAAGTTGTATGTTGATATGACATATCATTGCATTGCATGGTGATCCATGTGTGTTTTTTTCGTTAACAGTTGCACCCATTAATGAAGTACTTATTTTTTTATTTATAATTAAATTATCATTGTCCTCCTAAACAGTTCAAAACGATCAAATGTACTTTACTTATACGAGTTTACATGGACTTCGGTGAGCAGGATTGGGCTTGATCCTCAAAATGTCATTGACAACAACATGATAGCGACTGCAGTTACTAGCAATGAGCTAAGCCTCCACTGCTAAAAAAAAAGATTCAGTATTTTGCTTTTACGTCAAATCTTACCTCTATTTCCAGTTGGAGAATTTATAGACAAAGCAGTCACATATGTTGCCCTATTTGATGCATTTTGAAGACAGACACCAGAGATGTTGAATCGCCCAAAGACAAGAAACGCTTTGGTCGTGTAGGAAGCCATTTTTGAGTGACTACGGAAAGCAAAGAGGTACAGAAAAGAGTGACGCGTCGTGATCATATTAGATCCATGGTCGTGATGAGGAGGCTGATGTTGTTACGGTGGTTACTGATAAAAGTATTTTAATACTTAGTGGGTAATACAAAGTAAATGAAATAATAGAATGACTTTGAATTATGATTACCGATAGATAGAAACCCAACTCAACACTATTTTTGGCGCCAGTAATTTGCCAGATGGTGGCGTTAATTAAGTATTCGGTACGTAGGCTACAGTCTATGCGTACTACTTGTATCAAGTTGATCAGTTTTTATTCAGCCTAACTTAACTTTTGTGCCCAACCGCCAGGCATCGCGCACGCATCCCGGTGTGGCGTGCAGACTTGTCCAGCGGCTGTCTCTCTGTCTCTGTCTCTATCTCTGTCTCGCTGTCTGCAGCTGTCACAGCACCAGCTGCTGTGTGCAACGTTCAGGTACATAAGGAAAATACCACCTATGCATATTAACTCTCTTCACAAGTGTCTTCATCATGCAGCATATGGTCTTTATGAACCACTGTAATTATTGAATGCGAGAAAGGGAAAATACCATCTTATTATGTACGAATCTGATCAACCAGTACCTTACAGATGACTCAAACAACTTTTCCCAACCACGGAAAACTTGACTGAGAGCTTACACAGACACAGGGAATATATTAATTTTCTGTCAGTTGTTTTGTAGGAGGGATAATGCATTTGCGCAATTCCCTATCAGGCTTAAATAAGTAAGCGACGTCACATAACAGTCTTCTGTACTAGTCTACTCAATGAGCCTACTACACATGTTCTGTAGCTGTTCTGCCTGTGTTTGAACGCAACAGTCCGAGACCGCGATGCGCTTCAAAGCTACAAATTACGCACGCATCAGAGGATGAGAGACTTGCACCCCTATTTCATTGGATTTATTTTGCGTTTACATTGCCTGGTATTATTTCATGCCGTTCCTGCACCGAAAAGGCGGCAATCTTCTGCATAGATGAAAACTATTAATCTGCCAGCAACTTCAGGCGTGTTTTGACTGGTAAGATTTGAATTGTTGACGCCGAGTGTTCAAATTGCAGCGCTTCGGCTGCGGCAAGATCACAAAGTGTGTTCAATTGGCAAATATTGACTTGATCTGTATATGCTATTTTGTGCGGTATGCAGTTTTGTTAGCCTAAGTTTATAGAAACGCATATTGTGAATGTTGGATAAATATGGATAATAAGGTGTTCTGTGACAAAACCGTGCGCATTTTACCCATCTGTTAAGTGACACAAATTTCCCTCGGGACTAAAATTGTTTATGCATCTATTGAGTGCATTGGACGCATATTCAAGTGTGGACCTTATCGGAAAATCTTTGTTTGTAACTCTATAGTCCCCAGCAGACCTGTCCTGCGTAAAGTGTGACAGATTTGATTGTGTGTATTTTGGTCTTGTTGTTTTAAAGGCAGGAAACTCTATCTACAGCAGGACAGCAACGCGTGTGGCACCTGTCATCACTTCATCGACGTACTGGAGAAAGATATGGCCAGGGGAGGCGCAATCTAATTAGTCTGTCTCTCCACTGCCAACCAACATTTTCCGAAGCTTTTAGGCATACGTTTGAATTGATACCCCACCACTCCGCAGCAGTCTACAAAGAGGGTCAAGGCTAATTAACACTACATAAAAGAAAGGACTAGTTGGTTGGAGGTCACAGGTTGCTTCAAAGTGATTTTATTAGGCCTATTACTGCAAAATTAAGGTATGATAATTTCCTAACCTAGTATGTATGGACACATTTTCACAGGGTAAACATTCAGCAATTCACAAATACTGTAAACATTAGGCACACAATGTAGTATAGTTTTATGTTAGCGATATAGCAACTTTATTGTCACTTTATTGGCTGTTACACCTCTGAAATTCTAATATATATATATTTTTTTCCAGATAAGAACTAGAAAAGTTTTGTCAAAAGAATACAATAGATAATACCCAAACTGAGGTTGCAGGAATTGAGTTATCCTGATCTGTTGTTCACATGTACAGATTACGTGCTGAGAATAATAGAGCCGACGATGCTTTTAATACGGGACAGGTCAGGAGCCCCTGGGTGCACTTGCATTAGCTCCAAAAAGAACAGTTATTCATCCGTAATCAAATAATTCTTTCTTTTTACATTTTCTCTCATGTCACCAAAGGATGATGCTGCAGATACTTCCTGTTGAGCCACGATACTTGGAAATAGTGTTGGGCCATATCGTATCACATATCTTTATAGCGATATAATTTTTTGATATCATTGTAATTTTTTATGTCGTTGTTGACACAATATAATTTATGTTCTGCTCAGCTCCATCAGAGCAGCATAAACACTGACTGTGTAGGACACAGGGGCAGGTGCTTAAAAAGTTCAATGAAATGAAGGATGTAAACTGCTTGAGTAGATCATATTTGCGAGGAAATTAGTACGGCACTAAAAAAAAGAATGAAATATCTTTGCATTATTCTTCCAAATAGGCGTATGGCTTAAATTTTGAAGTAGTTTGTCCGTTGTTAATTATATCGTCAAATATATCGTTATCGTTATTTCTTTTTTATATCGTGATAGAGATTTAGGCCATATCGCCCTGCCCTACTCGGAAACACATACAAGTTTGACATAGGTTAAAATGCTACATTGCCGTGATACTGTAAGTGTAAAAGGAGCTTGATGGTGTGTGACCATCTTGTTTTACAGTGGCCCAGTCCTGTATTTTTCATAATAGATCCTAAACTAACAGGGGTGTCAGAGTGGAGAGCACACCTTTGTACAGTCACACTATCTCATAGCTCATATCACTTCTTCCATTGCAGGTGCGGACATGTGGATCGTGCCCCCCGGGGCAGACCTCGCTCCCACTGGCAGCTAACCATGCCAGATCGAGTGATGTCTTCTGCCGTACTGCTTCCGTCCACTTGAACCTCCAGTGGTCATCCCAGGACTTATATGCCGAATCTTTACCTCGGGAAAAATGGGGGAAAAACGGGCACGGTCCTTCCATATGACCTGCCATGTGCAGCGCGACTATGGCAGTCGTATGGGGAGCTCCTTCATCGGGTACAGTCCAAATGGATATGCCGGCACCAGCCACAGCCTGAGCCTGGACCAGGACCTGGATGTGGACCCCTTGGGCTCTGCAGACTCCAATGTGGCGGGGCTGGGCCTGCAGGCATCTGACAGGAGCCACTACTCTCCTGTTTCACTGGAACTAGAGCCCACAGCGGTGAATAATGGATCAGGCATTCCCCGTTGTCCGCCTGTGGACACAAAGGACCCAGCGCTGCAGATCACACCGGGCCAGCCTTCACTCACCTCAATCCCGCCACCTCTCGGGCGCTCGAGCTGGCTGCTGCACCACAACCCAAAGGAGTTCCAGAGCCCCTACATCAAGACTAGTATGCAGGGGGATGTTTACAACTTCTTAGAGAGACCTGCTGGATTAAAATGCTTCCTCTACCACTTTCTCGTGTGAGTACCGCTCTTCACGGTGTCAGTGCACATTGCACACTCTACACAAATTGATGAAGTTGATTTTATCTCTGACCTAAATTATTTAAAGTATTTCGAAGAAACTACTGCCCACTTTGTTGTTTTATCTCAGTGGTAGCCCAGATGGGTGATAGATAGATATGCTTAATATTTGATAAGGAATCGTCTATACTAGAAGTTGTATTGAATTGCCTTGTATTGAAACCAGACTACGAGGTATCTGACTTTGATCATAGACTATTGTCTGAGGGTCAGCTTCATACAGGGGATGCACAGTTATTGCCTGAAAACTGAATCAAAATTGGAATTCAAATTGTTGCAATAAGCAAATCGCAAGGGCTGCAATGCAATTGTTTATAATGCAAATAAATATACGGTCTCGAATGAGTTTTATATAAAACCTTCTACACCTGTAGTGTCAACCTCTACAAACACGTTCTGAAATATGTGATTCTTATATTGGTTTAGCAGTTCATACATCACTCTTTTTAATACTTCTGTTCTGAGCAAATCTAATTGCAATCACAATACTCAAGACGTTCTGGGAAATCAATGTGCAGCAGCCCTTCTTCATACTTGGTAACAAAGTATGAAGTACTTGCATATCAGCTTCTTTGTGAACTAGAGGGAGTCTATGCTTGTCAGTCGTAGTCTAGATCAAATCGTACCAGGTCAGTGAGATTTAGTGCTCACACTGTTAGTCCAAGGGAGCTGTGTACTGTATGCCTCTTCCACACTGTCAACAAACCAGCAGCTCATGCATGAAACATGGAGCACCTTCTTTGTGCGGCTCACTTGACCTGCTATAGGAGTCTACTGACCTCTACTTAACACATTTATCAAGTTCACAACATACAAAAGACTCATAAGTAAAAAAATATTTCAGTTATCTTTTTGGAATACATTTGTACAAATTTAGGTAATGCTTGGTAGGCAATCCACACACTGATTGCAGATATTGTTTATACAAAAACTTGGCAATTTGGTCAATCTTTACTGGGATAATTGTAAATTTCTATACTACTTATATAATGTGGATATTGTAAACAGTACTTTGACAAAGCATTTTTCTGATTATTAAAGCTAAGCAGGATTTGGCATTTTATACCAGGATGAAAAACCCTGTTATAATACTACAAATAATAATAATTAAAATTTGATTAATTGCACAGCCCTAACATCAACTGATTTGGGTAATAGCATTTTACTCATTGAGTGACCCATTAAAGTATCTTATAAATCAACTAGTACTGCACCAATCGAGTCATTATTATGTACGTTTAGTGTTCCCACTATAATAAAGTGTTGATGCAGTAATTGCAGCTCTAATGTTCACCCGTGACAAAAAAGAGCTAGAACCTGAGACCATACTTCATAGAATATTAAACCCTTCAGACTGATGCCTCTGACTCTCCTTAAGTAACTCTTACTTGTCAATGGCTTTCACTGATGGACGTCTTTATCACAGGCTCTTCAGACGTGAGACGGTGTATAAAGGCCCGACACTCTTGCTGATAGTCTAGTCTTACTCTGCAGCCAATCTCACGCAGAGTAGCATAGCGGCGGGTACCTCTAGCCATTTTCTCCAGTTCGGCTTTACCCAAATCTAAAAGTTTACACCCTATTGGAGTGTAACGCCTCATTTTTTAAAATGGCTGTTTTGTTACACATTTTTGCCAAATTTTTTTCAATGCCTTTTAATAATAATAATAATAATAATAATCTCTTGGATTTGTATAGCGCTTTTCAAGATACCCAAAGCGCTTCACAGCTGATTATTCATTCATACTTCACTTCTTTGTTGTATTTTCATCTCATATTTGTTGCAAATTTGATTCTTTTTTCTATTCTGGTGGGGTTTAAGAGGTTAATGCATTTCACTTCTTTAATATGTGTGTTCTTTGGAGTAATAAAAAATGGTTGCAATTACAATTTCTTTAAATCTCACAGATTAGTTTAAGGTAGTTCAGAAGCCCCTTATGAAAGACAACAGGCCCGGTTAGAACCATGAGGCCGTTCTTCTGTGGACCCACCACCTGCAGGAGCTATAAGGAGCTGGTGCAGTGTGATTTGGGCAGCTCCAACAGCTGCCCCACGACCTGGCAACGGAAAAGTGGCAGAAAATGGATGGATGGATTGATAGTTTAAGGTAATTTTAAAGTGGAAAGAAATTTAACCTACAATAATTAATGCAACACACACGTTACAACAGGTTAAGTAAGAATTTACTTCAATGAAAAAGCCTTGCCAAAATGTTATGAACTTGCTTTGACTGTGCGGAGACTCTCAGGGTCTTTCACAGTGTTGTTGTAATTTTGCTGAACACAGCAACACAACCAAAAGATTTTTTGAAGTTTATGAAAGACAACATGCGTGTATTTTTTTGTATTATTTTTATTGCATAATTGTATGCAGTTTTGTGCAACCACAGATTGATTTGCCCACAGACAAGCTGCTCATGATTAGAGAATGTGACCTCCACTGTTTGAGCCCGTGTGGCAGACGCAGCCAGACATCAGCTCTAATGCAATTGCTTGCATGTAACTGGATTGCCTCATTCACTCACAATAAATAGACATTAGCTCACACAAGCTTATATCCCGAAATACAGATCATCTCAGCCTAATCTGTTTGTCCATAAACATCTGTCCCATCATCAACAGGTGATACAGATATGATTTAATCTATAGTTGCCAGTTTTGCGGTGCATTAGGGGTAAAACCACATATGTTGTCAGGGAATACCCATACAGTAGTATGTTATAAATGTCTCTGCAGATGCAATGAAGTCTACAAATACAATTACACAATACCTTTGGTGACACATAACGTTGTATCTGTAAGAAGAGTATTGCAAAGAGCAGTAGTTGGTAAAAGTGACCAGAGCCTATGTTGACATTGTGTCGGAAAAGCGTCTTATGCAATGGCGAGCACAACCTGAGTCTCTTGCTTGGCCCCGCCCCCTGCATCTTTTACATAATCTCAGGGGGTAAGCATCAGCCGCTCCAACTGCCCTCATCATGCCCTCATCACTATAAACGTATAGTACCTTTGGAGCTCCTTAAATCCACATGATTTGACAAGTGACCGGAGATATGCCTGTGGACACTTTAAACCATACTGGGGATCACTGCACACAAGAGTTCAAGTTCAAAGTCCAGTGATTTTTATTGTCAATTAATTTGGGTGGAAGCATAGGGAAGGGCAGAGAAGGGTGGGAGTTGTAAAACTTTTCTACAATCATGCCAGATTCATAATGTGCTCCTAATGGCCTGTTTAACACGGACATTTGGAAAGGGAAGAACATGATGATCTTATCCTCCTGGATAAGTAAGTACAAGCAAGTAAGTACTTTATATGTCATCCCAATGGCAAAAAAAAAAATGTGGGGAGTTTCTAACCACAGCAACCACTCAGATAATACCCAATGAAATTAATCTAATTGTGAGTCAGAGATTCATTTTACATTGAGCAGTATAAACATCTTGGAGCATTAACATTGAGCTTTGAGAGAAGACTGAAATACGACTAAACGTAAAATTTTGTACTATAACAGATTTGAGAAGATCCAATGGAGACCGGGCCATTTTGTATGCTCTTCAATATTTCATTCAAATTGTGATTTGGTTGTAATAGGTCTTGTAGCGCTAGTGGAAGCCCTTTCTCCTTGCATTCATCTTGACCTGGGACCTGTGGGCAGATTTACATGTATTTTCCATGTATTTGGGGGAAAAGATGATGGCTAAGCCTGGATGGAATATCTGTGTTTGCGAGTGGCAGCTGATGTGCTGTAATCCAGTCTAAGCCTCCATAGATGGGGAGGGCAGGGGGGCACTAAATAGGGTTGTGCTTCATGGCTGCTCGGCTTCAGACCAAGTCGGCTTAATGTGGCGGCCAAGTTAATGTCAATTCTCATCATTGCTGCTCGTTGTTAAACTGACGGAGGCGGAAAGGAAATAAGTGACCCCATCATTAGGGAAATGTAATGCTCCAATCAAGTTATGTATTTTTATATTGAATACAAGTAATTATGTCATCAAAAGTAGGGCAATAATCCAGTCCAAATTATTTACACTTTAAAAGTGCTTAGAAACAACACAGTGACCTAAATTCTGTACAAGATCAAAGCAAGTTAACACTGATCATTATATTTTTATTTAACCAGGAAAGTCCCATTGGTATTAAAAACCTCTTTTTCAAGGGAGTCCTGGCCCAGAAACAGCAAAAGACATTCAGTTACAATTTAAATTACAATTCTCAAAATACAATGACATGAAAACAGTTACTGTTACACACAACACAAATAAAAACATGAAATATTAAAAGCAATAAAGAAAATAGTTTTATTTTTAAAATGATTAATGGAGGAACAACAAATGTTAAGATGTGATCAAGTGATTTTTTAAATTAGTTTATTTGAGCAGTTAAAATTCTGCTCAAAGGGTGTGGGCTGAAGCAAAAGCTTATAAGCGCCCACCCCCGACATCACTGCAATAAAAACATTAAACATTAGAACATAAAACATTAAAAACATAAAAAGACACATTAATATACATATTACACTCAGTGAATACTACTATGTACACCCCACAACTACAACAACGCTCCCACCCCATGCACAACGTCCGGAACAAAGCAAACGACAAAAGGCATACTTAGTTACAGATGGTTATCTATGCCAAACACAGTCAACATTCCTGAAGTCACTAGTTTTGAGTTAAAAAAGAACATTAAATACATTATTATCTGTGATCGTGCTACTTCCCAGTTGTCATTTCCATCTTTAATATGGTATTAATTAGTGAACAATTTTTCTTGGTTGCTTCCTTTTTATTTATTTATTCATTTATTTATTTTTCTTTTATGTACAATGAAATTATGTAATATGTAAGCCTGCATAGTGTAGTGCGTTAAAAAGCCAGGGTGTAGAGCGGGTTCATTGAAGAGGGCAGTAGCTCCTCCTCAACAAACCCCCACCCAGCTGCCCCAACTAGTTGATTTGGTAGATGATGTTCCTATGCTGTGTAGTGCGTTAAAAACAAGGTATACGAGCCCGTTGGGAGGGTCCCTCTCAACAGAGTTGTTTGAGTTTTAGGAATTTAGACCAGTTTATACCATGGATTATGGATTGGCATTGCTTGAATTATCTAAAGTTTTATTTGACACATTTGAATGTGGTGTGATTGGTGATGATTGGACTGGCAGATTGGCAGGTACGCCTCTGACAGTCTACACCAGAGCAGCTGTGGCTACTGCTTGCACCACCAGTCATTGTGGAATGTGAATGATACAGTTGTATGTGTCTGTAAAAGCACTTCTGCATTATGATGCATCGTTTATGCAACAATTCATTCAGCATCCATTAAGCGATTATCACTTGATACAATGTATTGAGATGTAACCACTTAATAATAATATTGTTACACTCTCTTTAGAGCCCTGATAATATTTAGTATTACAATCCATGGTTTGTCCTTCATGTTGGCTGAATAAACACAGAGCTAAAAGCGTGTGAAAGGTTATTTTATAATAATAATTTAATTTGTTTTGTACTTTGACTTATTTGAGTGCGCATAAATAGAAATGGTTTTCCCTCTAAAACACTACCCACGTCATTATCCCATGCGTCGCGGAGACAAACCACTTACATGATCCTATCAATAACCTACATGAGGATAACATCTTTATACTCTTCCTAATAATACGGACCAAAACATTGGTCTCTGGTCTTTGCTTTGGCTTTTCATTGGCACTGCGCCTCGACCGGTGCTTTTCCACTTCAAATATCATGATCATGACCGTTGATGATTAAAAACAAAAAGGGTGTATTTTATGTAAAGCTAGGCTGCACATGTTACGTAAATGAAAAAAAAGACTAAACTAAAGTAAATTTGCTGCAAGAAACTGAAGTAAATAATTTGTAAATGCAGGACCTTTGAGGAAGAGAAATGTGTACATAAGCAGCAAGTAAAGAGATGCAAAAAGAAGTGGAACATGTATAGGAGTGTGTGCTGCCTCATACATTGCTAATCCTTATTCCATCTGGGCACTGGGCAGTTGGTGTCTATAGGGCAATCTTGCTCTTCGATCATTACCTTGTATCACTCCCTCTCTCTTTGTAATGTTTTTATTCTCTTTTTCTCATGTGTGTGAAAATATTAACTCCAGAAATAAGAATTATTATTATTGTTATGGGCCTGTCTAATGTCCACAATCTGAAGAACTATCAGTGTACCAGAATCTATGTTCCCATGTATGGAAATGGATCTTCGTAAAACATGATTTATACCAGGGCCTTACATAACTTGAGCCACGCGCATATGGCCACTGCACTTCCTCATAATGGAGCTGCTGCATCCAAACTCTTGACTCATGAGGATTATTTCTGTAAAATACACAATTTATCGTTAATCTCTAGTTCCTGTCAAAAATGGCAACCAAAGTTACTCCGAAGGACATGGGTGATAATAATGTCTTCCTAATAATAACCAAATAAATGTCGTCCAGTAAAACTTTGAATAGATGTTGTTAGCTTAGATATACCCGATCCCAAATCAGGTTGTTGCACATGCCTCAAAAGTATTATTTTTTTTTAACCCCAAAATAAAAATAATGTGGTTAGTTGTTGTCCAGTTAACCCTAGCTTTCCTAACACATTTTTGTGATTCTGAATCTGGTTTTACTCTGTGCTCTTCTTCCATTTTTACTAGTTTCCTCCAAATAGAGATGTCAAACCCCATTTCCTCCTGAGGCACCAAGAGTACTCTTTACCTCGCTGCTCTTTTCTGTTTTTCCCATGATGCAGTGCTGACCTTGCTGTGTGTGCTCCGCATCGTATATGCTCCGATAGATCGAAGGTTCTCGGTGGAATGTGCGTTGCTATAGAGATGTGGAAACATTCTGTGAATTGCTAAAGCAAACAGATCATCAAGACCCAAAACACCTCAGAGGACACAAGGCTAAACAAGTGTGCATAACATGTGATTGGATGAAGAATGTAGATGTTCTGTCAAATTTTGTGTAATGTGGTGTGGTGTATTGATACAAAATGCATATTCTTTTAACTTAAGCAGTGACAGGACTGTCGTAGACCGCAATAATAATAATAATAATAATAATAATAATAATAATAATAATAGTGTTTAATAATGTTTAGATGAGATATGACATTCTAACTGGAGCTTTATCTTCTTACAGCTTTATCATGGTGCTGGTGTGTCTAATCTTCAGTGTACTGTCCACCATAGAGCAATATGCAGAGTTCGCCACAGGAACTCTCTTCTGGATGGTGAGTAAACTTTTGCAAAAGCTGCCTTTGGTTTGGTGTACAACAACCCATCAGTTCTGTTCTTGTGCATGTCATTTTACAAACTGTGGTAGGTTACAAACTCTGCTTAGATAATCCCCCTACTCTTTTTTTGCATTTTATGCAAATTGTTGGGCGATAGTGGCTCAGATGGTATAGGTTGTCTTATAACTGGAAGGTTCGAACCCCGGCTCCCGCAGGTGCACGCTACTGTTGAGTCCTTGGGCAAGACACTTCACCCACCTTCCCTCCAGTGTCTTTGTACTCCATTGTATGAATGAGTGTGAATGGGTGAGTAGTTCCTTGACGTAAAGCGTTTTGAGTGTATGTAGTTGGAAAAGTGCTATATAAAATGAGAACATTTACTATTTATTTCCCATTAATGAATGGGATTTTTCCGCTGTCAACAAATAAAATTGTGATTTCTTTACACATATTTCATAAACTTTTTAAACCGCTCAGAGCGCAACCCCACACACATTAGGAAAGGATAGCCTACACAACTGTATAACACTAAACTATTCAAGTGAGTTATCTATTTATTATTTCATAATGCAGTGAAGTTTCTCCAGTGTTGCTGCAGTTCTCTTCTTGTTCCACATGATGGTGATAAAAGATCTCTGGTGGGTAGATCTCCATTCTCCCTTGTGCTGTGGACAAACTGCCCCAAAAAGTTTGTACTTCAGCTGCTCAGCTTTTCTCAATTACCCTGTGTATGGATTTAACTTATTGTGATACTTAGTAGAAGTTATTGCATTTCATTTGGTTCCTGGTAGGCTGCTCTAGCTGGTACTCGCTGCTAAACGGCTTATTAGGCCATTAGTGCTGCTAAGTGCTGCAATAAATCCAGAGCTTAGAACAGGTAGAGAAAATTATTGCTCCTTTTTGGAAACTTTACAAAGGCCCTGCATCATCCGTCTTTAAAGAACTCACAGACAGACATGGGTGAACTCACATGTATGTTAGCCGTTCAGACCTCGGGGGCACACAGAGGACAAGAGGGGAAACTGGGTTCTCTAGGCTTAACGGAGCAAGTGTTTGTGCAAAATGAGTAGCTCGTGCAAAAGTCGATATGCAGCAGAGTCAGTTCATAATGTGCTGCTCAAAGAATTGACTTGAAGAAACATTACTTTTGTATGATTTCACAACATGTATTTCCCACTAGCAGTTTTTGCTTTTTTTTTTTGTCTCAACGATATAACCAATTTTGTGCATATCTTTCCAAACAATAACTTTGATACCATCATGATGCTACCATGCTGCTCATCTTTGGCCATAACTCTGACTTACAACTTCTGATTCCAAGATTTCTGCAGCCAGTACCACTGCTGTCATTACTAAACCATTGTATCATAGAGATCGACACTATTTCACTTTTTATTGAATTGACAAAAAAGAATAAAAGTTTAAATTGTATTTCAGTTGATATCTATTTTCTCCCTCACCTATAACTTTTAAACATTGAGCTAGTATCCCTTCCTTTCTTCCATTTCTTTAAGATGCTGTGTGTCCCTTTGTGCTGCTATGTATGCTTTGTTTGTGTCATAAGTTTTTACATGCCAATTTTATTTAGGATTAGGGGTTTGTTCACCTAACCAGCCAGGCATTCATTCAATTGAATTTTATGTGCACCTGTGTGTGGTAAATGTGTCACACACAGAAGTCAATCCAATCATTTCTGATATAACTGTATAATACCCACTTTCATTTTTGAGAGGGTTGATGAGATTAGAGCTGACTGAACAGGCAGCTGTTTTGTGGTAAACACTGATTTTGTGATACACATTTCGTACATCTGGGTGACCTTATTTACGGATTTATGTGGAATAATCCATTCACTTTTTCAAAATCTATTTTTATTTTTATTTTTAATTTCAAGAACGACAGTGGCAGAGAGTCAATATTATAGACTGAGTCTTTTACGCCACACATGTTGAAATAATGTTGAATAATAAAAAATTACGTAATACAAACAAAATCAAATTACCCTTGAAATTACACTGTAGTTTTAGTTTTGATCATTTTATTTTATACATAGAGCCCCATCCCCCATTTCCCTGTAATGAGTGGTTTGACTGGCACCGCATTGTTATTCGTGCTTCATTGGTGCAGTGTTTTTGCAGTTAGACTCGTGGTTTCAGGTGTCATACGAGAGTCGGTCAAGGTGCAGTCAGTTCATGCAATCAGTCAGATGGCCACCCACATGGACAACCACCCGAAGATTATGCTACCTAAATATTATGGATACACACAGGTTAATGAAGATAAGTCCTTCATTTGGCCTGGATATTCAAGATCCTTCCCCAAACTTAATATAGCAATGCAATAAATGGTAAACAATACATTATCAATATTACTGGCAACTCATCTTTGTTTTATCTGACAGAGCAATTTTTTTTCTTGCAGTGTAGAGACATTGGTGAGTCTAACAACCTTTTCCAGATGGACTAATTGTATTTACCAAAAATGTAAATAAAGTTAAGATGAAATATGATCATGTAATATCAGATATTCATATCCAATCATTATAAGTCCGCCAACTAAACTGTATTTCTCAGAAGCTATGGGGACCCAGGGCTAAGCTTTAGGGACGCTATTATTTGTCCCGACCCATAGGTTACACATACAGCAGGTTATACAGGAAATACAGTAACAGAGGTTTGTTGATTGTAGGATAGTTTGAAATTCTTTAATAAATGTATTTATCACTATTAATGTGTGATGGCGACACCATTTTAAGAAATGAATTTGAGATATGTGTACTTGACAGTTTGATTTTAAGAGACACAGAGTTGTGGGTGAAGAGAGCGAGTGTCTACTGCTCTTGAAGCTGTGTGATCTGCCACATCCACCCGACAGCAGAGTGTGAGAAAAGAGCATTCAAAATGTATTTCAAGTCTTTCAACGTTTTTGTTTTGTTTTCCCCACTAGTTAATTCTTTTTGATCTTTTTCTTTCTTTCTTAAATGACAGCTATGCTTAAGTTTAAATATTGATCTCACTTTTTTTTCTCATATCATGTCGTGGGTGTGCCAATGGTGTATGCACTATGAAGTGTTGCAGCACCGTTTGCATTCATAACAGATGCCATCTACAGAACTTAGACCCTTATCTCTTCGAGTGGAGTGTGCTGGTATTTTTCATGTGGCTTCAATCACTTGGCCATTGACCGCGCCTCAATAACAAAAGAGTTATCGCCCTCCATCTGTGCTCACAGGTGGGTGGTCCTGCTTCACAAGACCACCTCTGTGTCTCCGATGCGCTTTGTCTCACACTCGCCTGTCATTACCATCTCATTTCATTTGGATAATCTTGGCCACTGGAAATAATGGCTTTGATAATTTTACAGGTTACTGCGACTTTCATTTTCTAGGTCTGGAAACAGGACTGGAAAAAACAACAAAAAAACATTTATTCTTGCTTAAAATGTTACAAATGACACCTAAAATTAAAGAAGTAACTTGTTTACCTTAATAAATCCTTTTCGTAGTCCCTCTGGGGGTAATACAAGTGTTAATGGTATGATTGGGGGGTCTTTTATCTCCCCCTGGTATCTCTGGTCAGAAAACCACAATTGTAACTTGACTGCCACTGGGTCGGAGCAACCAATAGACACTAATAGAATCACGGAGAAGAAGCTAATAGGCTAACAGGCAAAGCTAAGTGTGGGCTAGCGCCACTTAAAGAGTTACAGCCAAGTTTGAGTGAAAAAAACGTATCTTCATTGTTGGATGTACAATATCCCTCTCTCTTTGTCTTTTCTGTCAGCGTAGTATTTACTCTCACGGACATTTAATGAGTAAAAAAAAACCGCAACATGCTACGACACCTGCAGTGGTGCTTATGGCTTCTAAGGGCACGAGTTACTTAGTTCTGCTTTAAAGGGATATTTCAGGATTTTTGACATTGGGCCTCATTTCCTAGTTATCCAGAGTGTTGTTGATGTCTGGAGATATTTTTTTTCTTAAATTCATGTAGTTTTTATATTTGAAGAGCTTAGTGGTGCTAAGCTAGTCTTAGGCTAGTGCATGTCTATGGTATCAGTTAGCCTGCATTAAAAAGAGTCTGACCCATTCCACAGTGCACCTGAGGCAAATCACTTATAACACCAGACTACCCATATAAATGTCTGTGTTAATAGAATAATTTTTGAAATATAACGGACCTTGTACTGTATCACATGAATTACCGCATTTTGAGGGACTATTTTCTTGCAGATCACTCCGCCGCTGCGTTAGCTTACGGCCACGAAGCTGATGCTGCTCAAATATAATTTTATTTAAATGCAAAATGGTTATAATTATTCTATCGACACAGACATTTATATGGTTAGTCTGGTGTTATACAGTAAGTGATTTGCCTCAGGTGCACTGTGGAGTGGGTCAGACTGTTTTTAATGCAGGCTAACTGATACCATAGAAATGCTTTAGCCTTGCACTAGCCTAGCACCACTAGACTCTTCAAATATAAGAACTGCATGAATTTAAGAAAAAAAAACTCCAGACATCAACAACACTCTGGATAACTAGGAAATGAGGCCCTATGTCAAAAATCCTGAAATATCCCTTTAAGGCTACATTGTTGCAAGGTTTTTCTGTAAACCACCTCATCAGTTTGCTTCAGACTGTACCTGTTTGATCAAATCAACCAGTTTTGTGATGTGACTGGAATGTGATTTTTAACAACTCCACCTCTGCACACACTACATGACTCAAGTGTGGAAGATGTTTGATGTTAATCAAAGTGCTTTTTCCATCAGCCTTGAACCAGTACACAATGTGAAAGTGTCATTCTTGACCCAGTCCTGTTGTTTCCCCCGCAGGAGATGGTATTGGTGGTGTTCTTCGGCTCAGAGTACGTGGTGCGGCTGTGGTCGGCGGGCTGTCGCAGCAAATACGCCGGCATCAAAGGACGGCTGCGCTTTATCAGGAAGCCCATATCAATCATAGGTGCACCTGGCATTTCCTATGTTCCTTTGCTTTCTTTTGATGTGTTGCCTTTTAGATGTTTCAACATTTTCTTCATCAAATATTTCCACAAAACCTATGTGTGTGTCCCCTCTGGCCTCTGGTCATTCCTACAGATTTGATTGTGGTCATTGCGTCCATCATTGTGCTCGGAGTTGGATCCAACGGCCAAGTCTTTGCCACATCAGCAATCAGGTAAAGTATTAAACATCAATGAATGAGAAGCTTCAAAAGCTCTAATGTTGTCGCAGAGGAATGTGAATCAAAGTATAACATGAAAGGTGAAGCTACACCAGTTGTGAACCACTGCTGTCGAGTATAATTTACCTATAAATCACTGGGTGGGGCTAATTTTTTAGACAACCTCTCTAAAAAGGTTATGTCAAATGATAAGCTGCTGTTGTGCAGGGGTATACGCTTTCTTCAAATCCTGCGCATGTTGCACGTGGACCGACAAGGCGGGACTTGGAGGCTTCTGGGATCTGTAGTCTTCATACATCGACAAGTATGTGGAAGATTTCTATGCTGATGAAAGGCCAGTGGTGTTGGCTAACTTTATTTAACAATTCCATTTTATTTATTTATGTTTCGTAGGAGCTGATCACAACCTTGTACATCGGCTTCCTGGGTCTAATATTTTCATCGTACTTTGTCTACTTGGCGGAGAAAGATGCGGTCGATGAGGAGGGCAAAACTGGCTTCTCTAGCTATGCAGACGCCCTGTGGTGGGGAGTGGTAAGTTTGCTCAAGTTTGCTCAACTGGATATTTGTCTTTGTTACTATTATATGAAAGTAGAGTGGTCATAGAAAACCTTTTGAGGAGTAGCATAAATCGATAATTTACACAGATTTTAACAATATTCATGCACTTAACCTCTTAACCCCCACCCAAACCCAAATATAAAAGCTTCTTTCAAAAAAGCATCAAAACAGCAACAAAAACGAGTCTGGAAAAGCAACAAAAGCAACAAATGAGTGACAAAACATGCCGGAAAAAGCAACAATAATACAACGTAAAAGTGACAAAAGAGCGACAATAAAGTGACAACAACGTGAGGAAAAACACAATGAAAATGTGACAAAAACATGATGAAAAAACGATGAAAAAGCAACAAAACATGACGAAAAACGTTCAAAGTGTGACAAAAATGCAGCGACAACATCAGTTTTCTTGGCCTTAGCTTTCAAATGAGGTGTTACACTGTTGCTCTCCAATCCAGTAGTTGTTGAACTATAGTCTTATTGAAATTTCATGCAAATGATGGTATCTGTCAGCAACACGGTCTCGAAATGGGCCGCTCTACTGTTGATTTGTGCCGTGAAACTGCGATCTGTGGCCTGCGGGGCAATTGTCTGTCCTCCTTTCGATTTCATCTCACTTTGGTTGTTTGGTGAACCGCAGTGTTCACGGTAACACTCGTGGCAGGTGGCACGTCAGGCCGTTTCCCTTTCTTTGCGGAGATTCACGTTTCCAGGGCAGTTAATTAAACATTTGAATCGAAAGCCTTGGAGTAATGAGAAACCTATGGCAGCTTTGTGCGCGGGATCAGCAGCAGGTCACAACGGAACAGTGATAACCCATTCACGTCTGGGTTTTCTTGGCCTCAAAAAAACTTTTAGCGCACCGATGTAAAGTGTCAGTTCCTTTAATTAAAACTTTAATTGTGGGATTACTGCCCATTATGTAACACAGGTCTGGAGGGTCATGGATCTCCCTCACGTCTGAATAAAACGAAGTGGAAAAGCTGTTAATTTTCAAGTGCAAGTGAAAATAGGCCGTAAATCAAAAGGGTCACTGTTTTGCCCCTTTTTGTCTCTGTGAAAGAGCGAACTTGTGGGGCTTTGATCCTGTGTTCTTGCCTTTCGGTTGTTGGAAAATGAATTAAGCGGCATTTACTGGAAAAATGCAAATCATTTACCGGTTTGTGTGGCTTCGTTTGGTTTCGTTTCACGTTTGGGATGTGCAGGTGCAGAGGAAAAGCCAGCGCTATGATTCATATCCCCTTTTCCCGGCACATGGGTTCTCTCAACGACTCCGCCGGTTTGAGTGCAAATTACACATCATCATAATACTACTGTGCAAACGTTTTCGACAGATAGTTGAAATGCTGTCAAATATACCTCAGGAAGGTGTTTGTGCGGTACTGTTCGGAGTGTCACTTTCCACGTTGATGTGAAGCAGGTCTTCTCCTTTATTGTCTGTAAGCACCACTCAACTTGAGCTGTCAAAAGAAGGTTTTTTAGTCGTGACATTTGGGCCTCTTATTGGCCATCCACTCCTCTCCTTTTCTGCTCCCAAATCCCCTTTAAGTATCTCACCTTACAGCGGCCTTCGTTGTGCTTCACAGTCCATGGACACCCTCAGTAAGACCGAATGTGTTACAATTGGCTTGCTTTTGAGAGCCGCTCTGAATACAAATTCCAATTCCAGAGCTACTTCTTTTCTCATCAGATTCTGACACTCAATTTGGGATTAGAGCTACAAAGATGAACTTCTGAATAGAGCTGTGAAGACCTGATCTTGGTGGTTTAAAACTTGTTTGGGGAAAAAGTATAAATATACACAGAACTGCACAGTTACATTCAATAACACTGTGTCACGCCTATGCCCAGGACTTGTTCAGATTCCCCTTAACCTCTTAACCCCCACCTGAATCGACCCAAATCTAAAAGCTTCTCGACAAAAAGCATCAAAACAGCAACAAAAAGTGAAAAAAATGCGCCGAAAAGTAATGAAAAAATGGGATGAAGAAGCAAGAGCCATAAAAGTGACAAAAACTAGACGAAAACTCGACAAAAAAGTGACAAAAATGTGGTGAAAACACAACAAAAAAGAAACAAAATCCACAAAAATATGACAAAAACACAACTAAAAAGTGACCAAAAAAAATCAATGAAAACAACAAAAACATGACAAAAAACGCTTAAAGGGGGGTATTATGCTTTTTCCAATCACACAGCACCAGTCTATAGCATACTACAATGATGACGTAACCTTCTGTTGGTCTGTATATGCAGTAAATTAAAATAACTGCCTTGAATAAAATTGCCCTCTCAAAATGGCTGTACTGAACGTCTTGAAATAGGCCTCTGTCTCTTTAAGAAGCTTTCCGACACGCCCCTTCAGCACACTGCTGTGTGCCATCTAAACAACAACACTGTGCGGGAGGGGGCTCTGCTGAGCTGAGGAGCAGTGGTTGGTGGCTTGGCTGGTGACAAAAGGTCCAGAGGCGTCTCCAGGAGGTGGGGCGTTCCTAGGAGGACTGAGGCATAGCTACACCTAAAATGGCTGCCATCTAAGTTTTACTGATTACTCAAAAATATGTGAATGAGCCAAGGCAACACTCCAGGCATGTGTTTAATGAGGGAATGACATAATAACATGATATAAAGCTTGAAAAAGTCGATTTTACATAATACCCCCCTTTAAAAAATGTGACAAAAACATGGCGACAAAGTTCCAGTCGGTTTTGTTCACTTTCAAATGAGGCGTTACACTCTTGCTCTCCAGTCGAGAAGCTTTTAGATTTGGGTCAAGCCGAACTGTAGAAAATGTGCTCGGTTCAGGCAAGGTGTAAGAGGTTAAAAAAGATGTATTCTCTTTCACCTTTACTTTATTTAATTTTTTTATTTTAATTGAAAACTATGCACAGTAGTAGGGCAGCCTAAATAAACACAATCAATTCGCAAAATTGCAGTTCGCGGACTGCAAACACTGCAATTATTTTGGCAATGCAATATCTTCTGCCAGCAACAATACTCTGACGCTTTATTATGTTGAAATCTGCATATTCTGCGGTGTAGATCTTTATGAACCTGTTCTGAAATGCATGTCTTTTTGTTTGTTTTTGCAACACCAACCCAATCACAAACTCAATATTTGCCGGAAATATTGCCATTTGTTTTTGTGCTCCCTTTTAGGTGACTGTCACTACTATTGGTTATGGAGACAAGATCCCTCAGACGTGGATTGGCAAAGCTATTGCCTCCTGCTTTAGTGTGTTCGCCATCTCCTTCTTCGCTCTTCCCGCTGTAAATCTTGCAGTATTGCCTATACTTTGTGTTATGGACTAGTGTTATGGAATTGATCAATTATGTTATTGCTCTAGGGGATCTTGGGCTCAGGGTTTGCCCTCAAAGTTCAACAGAAGCAGAGACAGAAACACTTCAACAGACAGATCCCTGCAGCAGCCTCGCTCATCCAGGTTTGGCTCTTTTTTATCCAGACTACACATTTTCTTATTGTCCCTGGATGTTAAGCCCGCTTTAAAGCTGTATAGAGTTAGAGCAGCAGCTTTTGAAAAATGAGACTGTTGCGTTCTGTGGTAGAAATACATTGGGCTGTTGCTAACAGTTAAAAATTCAAAGAAGAAAAGAGAAGAGGGAAGCGCTGCGTTAATTACAATGTGCTGATAATGTTGCAGACCCTGTGGAGGTGCTATTCGGTGGAAAAACCATGCGGTAAAGCTTCCACCTGGAAATTGTACTTCTTGACTCCAGAGGCTGTGAACCTAGCGGACTCAGTGGACGGTTCCAGTCCCAACATCAGAAAACTCAACTTAACGGTAACCGCTCAAGAGACATTTACTGCTATAACTTACCTTTCACCCATTCTACTCGTAATCATTATATTCAGACACAGTAAGTGGTTAGGGGGAAAAAACAAAGCAATTATTGGCTTTCGTCTCAGCAAACCAGCAACAATCTCCAAGTGTCTTTATCCCCTCCTGTATTACTCCTGAACCCACGTACATTTCCCCTCAGCCCGTGTTCATAGATGTTCACAGATCACGTAGGCCACAGTTGTACCCCGTCGCCTCTGCTGCTCCAGAATGACTCCAGGCTTTTGTTTGGACCGGACAAAGACCCAGTCAGTGGAGATGATGTCACCGCCGCCTTTCTCATGGGAGTAAACCTTTGTCTAGTGGAACAACAACAAAAAAATCTTTGTGTAGCGTTGAACCCACATGAATGAGACCAGGTTTCTTCCGCTTCTTTCTGTTTCAGTGTGTGACTTTACAGTGGCTGGTAACATTGTTTAAAAAAAAAAAAGTTGCAATCTTTATTCATAATTTGATCTCCTGGATATTTTATTGAATCTCGCTAACTTTACCCACGAATACAACAAGTAGTTCTGCTCATTTGCTCAGTTCTGTAGCGAGATTTTTTCTGGGCCGGTGGGCAGGATATTGAAAACCCGATGAACTAACAAGGGGCATGTTCATTCCCATAATGAGCCATTAAACTATGTTAATTTGTAATGATTTGCTGGCACATCATAAGCACGCAAATCTGATCCAATAATTTTATATAAAGCCCATCCTCATAACAGTTGCATACAGTAATTAGTGTGGGAATTGGCACCAATTTAATCACCATTTAGATGAGGCAAAAATTTGGGGAATCACATGCACAGTGCTTTGACCTCAATTAAACTGACCAAATATCCTAAAAAGTCAGAAACTGTCTTATTCTCTTTTACATAACCTCTTATTCTTCTGTCACATGTTATTCCTGTCAACTAACCCAGGCCTTGGTGTCACAAGAAGTGTACCTTTAGTGCCGAATGGAGGAACGAACGATGGACCATGTGGGTCTGATCGCTCTTTATTTTTTTATCAGTCGGCCTCATAATAGCGGACCAATGAGGTCAACAAGCCGACAGTTTTGTATAATCTAAAAATAAACCTTGTGTCAGACGCGAGCGCCGCATCCTCGCGACATATTTCTGTCAAAATATTGCAGCTCTCTTGTAGTGCCCTTTTGATTTGATTTTGAGCCCCTGCCCCTCTGTAGCTCTCTGCACGGCCCTGTTTGTACAATAGGGCAGTGACTCTGGGAGGGGGGGTCTTGAGCTTCCGCAGATGTACATGCTGGGTACGGTTTCAAAATCAGCGTCATGAGTTTGACGCCCAGTTCAGACAGTTTGCTGAATGTCTCTTTCCTCTCTTCACACCTTTGCATGTCTTATACTGTAAAGCCTACGGGACAAAAAGATGATAAAAAGAAAGATTAATTAGTTCCATATGAATCTGAAAATGAAGGTAATTATCATAATACCACGGTGTGATATCGTTCACAGATTCACGTCACAGCACATTTATTGTAATACAGTACAGTGCCTAGACTCACAGTATTGGAGAAATGCAATGTTTTACTCTAAACCATCCCTGGAAAGAGATAACATAGGACTTTATGGATCTTTTATTGATAACCTTTTTTTTTTTTTGCTCCAGAAAAGAGGCACGAAAAGGAGGTTAAAGTCTCGTGGTAATGGGTCTATGGGGGGTGGAGCGGTGTCCATCCCTCAGATCACATACGACCACATCGACGACTCTATGGGGAAGAAAGATGTGTCGTACTTCCTCGAGGAGCCCAGAGGAGCCGTGGAAGGTAATGTAATGTAATGGCTTTGAGATATGCCAGTCCAGACGTATGTGGCTTCATGAAGTTGTGAACTACTTACTTTTACATAGGATGGTGGTTCTGAGGTAGAAAGTTATAATACTCTTTTGGATTTCTCTCATTGTCCCAAAACGATATTTTCATTATTTTCTTTTTGGATTTCCCTTTTATTGAGTATGTCATAAATAGTTTTGTATACCGGTCGCTATAAAGAAGTGGACTGGTTGGAGGCAATACTGGCAGAAGTAGACATTGGATTTTAGAGTGTGAATATTGAATACAATCATGGCTAGGCGCCTGACTTACTCCACTTCATGTATTTTATAGAGAGTAAGATAGGCTGGTATGAATTTCCTCCAGCAAATGCAGTAAACCAGACTTATGCCATGCTTCTGGATTTGGAAGTACCCAGAGGTGGGAGACTCGAGTCAAATGACTTGACTCGAGTCGCAATTTTCGGGACTTGAGACTTTCTTGACCAAAGCTCCAAAAAGACTTGACTTGACTTAGGACTTGCTGTTTGGGACTTGAGACTTAACTTGGACTTGAGGCCAACGATTCTCAATGACTTGCTGTGACTTTATAGTTATTATTTATTTGAGTGAAACGGTTGAAAGATCAGGACACATTGCGTAAAAGCGGCGCATCTATGTTTACATATGGTAATTAGTCACATGCTTTTTCGGCTTCCTGACGGAGCGCGTCTAATCAATACAGTGCGAAAAGGCAGGAGGAAATGTTTCTTTGGATGCATCAAAAGTTTTCTACAGTGAGTGAAGAGGTGAAGATTCATAAACATTTATTAAGGACAGGAAAACGTTTGAAACAATGGACTGAAGCTACGGAGCCTCAAGAATGACAATGCGTAAGAGCTGGATCAATGACAAACATCTTGGGGGCTTTTCGGTGTTTTAAGGCGTTCTCACGAAAGTTACAGCATTTAGTAGCTATATTTTCCGCAGCCACACAGAGCCCAGTGACAGCAGGACTGAAAGCTGTGCGGAATCTACTTCGAGCAGGGGCGAATCCGAGTATACAGGGGCTGGGGCATTACAGGGGAACCACTGACAGAAAAAGTGTCAGAAACTAACAAAAATAAAAATATTATTTATATTTATCTTTCAGACTGCAGGGAAAAGCAGCTCATATCCCGCTGCTACTGTACAAGTAACTGCTACTCCTGAACCTCTGAAAATTAAATAAACGGTCATCAAGCACCAGAAAAAAGTGTGGAGTGAGTGAGAAACTTGTGAGGGGCTGGTGAAAAGCGGAAGCTACTCTTACTGCAATGAAGAAAACAAAAAAAGCTTGATGGCCACAGCTAGAGGAACGAATTCGCACATGGGTGCTTGCTGCAGGAACGTCAACGCAGTTAAGTCAATGCAGTTAGGCCTCTATGCCAAGGTAGTTGCCAAGGCTGGTGCGACTTATACTCCGGAGCAAGTATAAGTATAGTATAGTCCATAGAAATACGGTAGTTCAGGTTTCATAATCATGAGAGTCATGCTGAGGCATAGATCTATTATGTTGGTAAGGTACAGTATTCCTACCTTACCATTTTGCCAAGATGGCGGCCAGTTGTCTTGTCAAAGGCAGATGGAAGTCATTACAGCCTGAGTTGTGATTAGAGCTCTGTTTACTGCCTCATCTGCCGTTGCTGCCTACAGAGATGCAACAGGTTTCCACGAGACAAGACTTTGAGGCTTTAATGCTAAGAATACAATACCTGTATTACCCAAAAACAAAAATAGCCTCCGGACATAGAGGTACAAACTGGTTGGTGAGGATGGTTGCTTCGGGAGACACCTTTCATTAAATTGTTAGCGTCTCTGGGCAAGTAGCAGTTGGTTTGACTTCCTGTATTTAAAAGCCAGTCAGGTCAAATAAACTGACCCAGACTTCAAGACCATAAACAGGCTTAATGAGTTTTTCCTGTCCAAGGGTGCAATCATAAAAAGTGTCCAATGGCATAAACCTAACATAGACATGAGTCATGACGTCTCCAGAAACAGTGATGCGGAAGGAACCCAACTCTGTTTATTTACAGTAATTTTAATTCACATACAGTTTTCAAGCATCATTATTAAATTCGATGTAAACGGACCTATAAATGTGTATTGTGTCATCAAACATGTCTGACATAAAATAAATAAAACTGATACCTTTTCCCAAGTGGAGAGATTGCATGCAGTCTGGCTAAACTAAACTTTTGCTGAATCAACCATGAAGGAACTATGTTTGAAAATGTTACATATTTGTCCATATTATTCAGAAAATGTTTCTGTACTTTTGCAGGAATCACCAGGATGTTCAGACAAACGGGTGAGCCTCCTACTCAATTCCTCTCTGCAGTTTTATCTTTAGCCCGTTTCCTGCAGGGGTGTTTTAGGGTAACAAGCCAAAAGTAGCCAAATGTAGAACTTTTTCTTCTTCTTTTCAAATCACTCTGAGTTAATCATTAGCCAACCAGTCTTTTAATGGGATCCAGACAGGATTTCAATTAGACTGTGTGACTGGGCTTTTGTCCTGGACCGGACCGAACCAGAGCCAGACTGAGATCTTCACTGGGTCCTGGACTGCTCTGCCAAGTCCACCGAGTGGGACCAGAACCAGGGCTGGCACCGGGCCGGGTACACAGGCTGGGACAGGACAGGAAGGGAGGGGGATATGAAGTTGATAAGAGCTTATTGTGGAGCTTCACTGGTCAGAAATAAACTGGGCTTTGTGTGATTTAGTCAATGGACAGATTATTGCTTCATTAATCTGTCTGGCCTCATCCCAGTCTCTGTCTGGGAGATGCCACCTACCAACTCTCTGCACCAGTGTTCAAACCACTTTTAATTCTAACCACGGGAAAATGAAGTAGAGTACATTGATATTTTATTCAAGACACTAGTATCTTGAGTATCTTGGAAAAGTGATGAAACACCGTTGTCATCTGTGAACTCTTCATGGGAGAGTGAAAAAGAGGAAGGTACTGTTTATAAAGTCTGGTTTTGTTTTGGTTTGCCTCTCAGATAGGCAACATTTAGAACTTAGAAAGAAAGCAAAGTTTATTGTTACTCAACATACAGTAAACTACTGTTCTACGTTCCTCCCGTTTTGGGGAAAGGGTTATTTGATTTCTCTATAAGCATTCTTTAGATAAATATAACTATCAGAATAGCCCTGGGATTTGAGCGCAGATACAGATGTGTTTTTTTTCTTCTTTTTTATTTTTATTTTTACAGAGGGTCCAACATTGAAAGATTCCGCAAAGAAGAGTTTAATATGCATTTGTTGTAGTACTATACGTTTTTATTTCATTTCAGCATTTCCCTTGAGTGCATGTTCTACTGGATCTTTGTTTCTTATGTTTCTTGTTTCCATATTTTTGCATGACTTCAGGCCCTCCGCTCCACTCTTGGTCATCTTTCAACCTGAGCTGTCCTGCATCTTCAGGTATCTTTCAGTTTCTCTATAGGACCTGCAGTCATTTTTTTTTTTATAACTATACTGAAATTATTAAGACACAGCAATCGCAACATAACAACCCAAACCACAATTTGAAATGGTCCCTGTCAGCAAATCTCAAAATCTGCAAACCTGCTCTGAAATACATCTGAATCTCAGTCATATTCTGTAAATTTACGATTGAATGTACTTTATTTGACTCCTGTTTGCAGTGAAGAAGAACTTGGACAGCAGCATGTCCATTGACATCTCGCGGGCGAACAGCTTCACAGACGAGCTGGACTGCATGAGCGAGGACATCGCGCTGCCCGTCGTCACGGACAACAAACAGTAAGTCCCGCCCCTCATCCATCAAACCCGCGCCGACCCCTGCTCGCCGTACATAATGCTGATTTCTCCACTCGTCATAGTACGCCAGCGCCTTTTGTGGGAGCGCTCTATAGCCCCTCGAGTTGCTTTTTTAAATCAAGTTGTTTTGTTGAACTCTCTTGTGAGCTAAAGAAACACTCAAGCACCAGGGCCATATCAGGTTAGAGTGATAAAAGAGGATTATTCTTCCAGTCTGGTGGGAAATGTCAACAAGTCCCTCTCCAAAGGTTGTTGGACAAGTATTTGGGTAATATAGTGTGCTCTTCAGAGAACCAGATATTGTGTTTCAACGGAGTCTTATTATCTCTGTAGCTTAGACATCCATGTTCTTAAATGGACGTTATTCTTGTATTTGTTTAGCAGTTCATGTTTCTGTCTTGGGAATTGACTTGGATCAAACATAGTTGTAATTCAGGGTCGGTAAAAAAGTGTTTACTGAGTAATGGCGTGTAATTGATTGTATATAGGGTGATATTTTGTCGTTCTTTTTTTCTCTGTTCTTAAAGTAGCTAGCCTGTTTGTGCCAATCGATTTGAAGCAGCTTTTCCGATGCAGATAGAACATGTCAGTTCACAGTTAGACCACATACACCACATAAAAATCAATAACACGTAACTGAAGTTGTGTATTGACCTTTTGTTGCAGCGAGGGGTTGTGTTGTTTATTCTAAGCAAATTTCCGGTCTATTTTGTGCAAGGCGCTTAATGCACTTGAAAAGATGTTGTGTGGAAAGTTCTCCTAATTTGACAGGGTTTAATGAGCACAACCTGGAGGTTTGACCGAAAAATAGAAAGCTAAAAATGCATTGCATGGCACAGGTGGATGAAAATAGTTCCAATCCTTTCACAAAACGGCATTTGTTCGTTTTTTCTTTCCTATACTCACTATTTTATGCACATTAGAGACGTCAGGGGAGTATTCTCATTCACGTTTTCAATTGGGATTTTGCGAGGTCGTGAGCTTGATAAGAGAGTTTCTATAATCTCAGCCCATGAGCATTTGCGGGTGTGTGTGTGTGTGTGTATTTCAGTGTGCATTAGTTACACAGTTTGCCCGGCTGCTGTGACCCACGTCAGCAGGCTCAGTCCGAGCCACTCCCATAACAGCTGCTTTGTTTTGCCCCTGGTGTCACGCCATCAAGGACACCACCGTCATTTGGCTTCTTATCTGGACATGCACGTAGTTCCACCCACACTGCTCCAGGCTAGAATTACAAATATTGATGTCTACTTCTGTATACTACCAGGAAAAGGTTTTGTTTTTTTTGTATTTAAAAAAAGTTTGGTCAATGCCAATAATGAGACAAGAAAAACGAGATTAATTTGTATGTGGATCCAAATCACTGTTCTGGCCTTGATCTGGGAGTATTTCCTCATTAGATTCTACAATCTGAAAGCCACAAATATCCAGGGTGTGTATTTGAGAATTCTGTGAAATTTGCCGATGCAGATAATATTAAACAAATACGGGAAAGACTGAGAGCTGAAGTCTTTGATTGTACATATCTCCCTGAATGCTTTACGAGGCTAGTTTCAACATATCTTCCTTTCACATTGAGTGTCTTTCCACTGTCATTCATAAACATCTATTATGGAAAATTAACATAGTGACATATATATATATACACAAATATTTACATTAATAAGTTGCCATTTCGTGATCAGTGTGTGTGTGTGTGGGTGTGTGTGTGTGTGTGTGTGAACTTAAAAGTTAGCTGTAAAGGAAATAGTACATGTAGTATCATCCCGTCCAAAGCAAAACACAAATACACATGTCCTTATTCCAGTCCAAACAGTCAGGCCTGATTTACTCCATTGATTGTGTTTTGGTCTGGGGCTCTCAGGGGACCTCCTGCTGCACTAATACTCTGTGTGCACTTCTCTCTCTCTCGTCTCTGGGATTTAGTGAATAAAGTCATAACAAACCACACATAAATCCAAAAGCCCCAAGTGCACAGATCCTGTGCCTCGTGGGGGAACACAATGTTTCAACTCACTTCAAACTGTCCCCAAGCAGAGGAAGCCCTTGTTTTGCTAATGCATGGTGTAATGTTGTCCCAAAGTATGCAAGAGCATGAGCAAATATTACAGTATGATGAGTGTCCAGATCGACAAGAGGGATACATTTTCTGGTCATTAGCCATAGTTTTGTCCCATGTTTACAAAGCTTCACGTCTAGTCTAATTTATACAAAGTCATAGAGGGTATGCGCATGCACCACATTCCCCTTAATTATTCCCCTTATGTTACAAAGAGTGTCAAAACAAACACGGGTTCTTAGTATTCAACACACTAAAAATAATTGGAGCTTCCTTTTTGAATGTATTGCAAATTAAGTCATCTGAATTGTTCATTTTCAGTTGCTATTTTGCAGTACAAAGTTGTTTAAGGTTGACCAAAACCATTACCAGTAGTAAAAGTCACTCAGTTCTGTGTGATAATCCACGTGATCCCAAAAGCTATAGGAATTGTAAATTTAACTTTAATTTACATTTTTTGTCTTAATTAGCATTTACACTCTTTTGGCTTCTGTTGCTATGCTGTTGCCATGCTGTGACTTCATCTCCATAACCTCTATTCATCGTTTACACTGAAAATCTTGAGCTGCATTGAGGATATGCGCCCAATAGTTAGTTTAAAATACCTGCTAGTTTTTAATACTCATACTGTAGGCATGCATTTGTTTTTTAAACAGATAGTGAGATTGCACTTAGGTATTGACCATACTAAATGAAATAATACATTGTCAGTACTCGTCTGCCTTGCGCTGAAAACGCAATGGCCCAAAAGCAGATGCCCTTTTTCCTGTTTCACACATCCTCCTCCCCTCTCCCCTCTGTCCCGTCTCAGACCAGTAAAGACCTGCCTGGCCCACCTGCAGACACGGCTTAATTAGTTCCCTCTTGAAGCTGGAAAAGCAGATAAACAATGACCAGCCAGCCGCGCCACGGGACACTGCCGGGCAAAGACACATGCATCACGGGACGGCCCCTTCAAGTACAGGGGCCTCTCTCTACTCGGCAACCGGCCTCTTTTGTGTCCTCCTGCTTCGAACAAATTGACTTTTTGTCTGTGTGACTCTGTATACCGCTCATGTGCACTGTACTCCAGTATGAGGCGCAACCATCCATCGTCTGCAATCTTATTAGCCTGTAATAAAGCACCAGATCTTTTTTTTGTTGCCTGCACTATGTTTTTGACCAAGTGCTGGCAAAGTTCAGGAATAATTTGCAATATTTAGCCGTAAATCAAACGCCCGGGCAATAAATCCTCTCGAGCTCGCTTTCCAGGTAATTCTTAGGATGACAAATTACTCGCCAAAATAGCCAGGCATGAACGTAGATAAATGGTTTTGCGTTTCCAGACTGTACAGCTGCTGCACTGCTTTCGCCTGAGAAAACTTGGTTACGTTGTACATAAATAAACAAAATAATTATGTTTTTTTTTAGCTATTTGTATATGTGTGACTTAATGAATGACTTTGTAAACCTTGACTGTACACCTACTTTGTGAATACCATTTTCTTTATATGTTGAACGGCAACTTTAGTATTCCCATTCCATCTCACTAACTCTGCCAAAGTTCATTTGATCTTGTTGGTGAAAGAAACTTCAAGTAAAGATTACCCTTTCCCGTCAGTATAGATGCTGCACTGTCTTTAAGGGCGTGTCGTCTGCTGCTTCTTCCAGTAGCCTATTAAAAGCACCTGTAAAAATACTCTCCTCTTTCTTGCTCTTGTGAATGAAAACAGTGGTCTGCAGCAGCACCTGAGCGGCCTGTTTGTGTAGGACGTCCCGTCGCTCTCTCCAACTCTCTCTCTCTCTCTCTCCTGTTCCACTCCTCGAGCTCAGGTTTTCAGATGTGTGCCGGCCGGGCTGGTTTATTCAGGTGTGGCGACCAGCATTGCCACCGCCCTGCCTCAGATGTCGGGTCCAGGTGTTGAGCTGCGTGAGAGGGCCCAGTGTTCGGCCTAATGTAGGTGAACAGAGGGCCTCTTGATGGAGCTCGTCTGTGGGGCCTTGTGGTTTTTGAGCTCTTTCACGCGGAAGGCCTGGGCATATACCTTAGACTTCACTAATGTGAACCTGTAGCACTAAATGGAAATGGGCTGAGGGCAGGTTTTTTGTAGAACCGACTTTGAAGTGCACTGGAACAAACTGTCCCTGTGTTGCTCTGTGTCGTATAGTAAAGCAGCTTTTAGGGATGTCAAACACACTGGCTGCTTTGGTTCTGTAGTAGAGGATTTCAAACAATAAAGACTCGACTGGATTGATTGAGTTGAGGATGTTTGACCTTTATCTATAGCGGCTTCTTCTCGCTCTTGTAGCCAATTGAAAGACTGCTTAACCCACAAGCTAGAGGCGAATCTCAATCAACCCAATCCACAAAATCTGAAAATCTCTACTTCAATGGAAAATTGAAGTAGACAGAGCCTAAATAACACATTTGTTCAATACAGATGATACCTTAAAGACCATGAATAGTTAAGTACATAAATACACATACTCAAATTCACAAAAATGTTTCTAAATAACAATATTGGCAAAAACAAAAACAGAATAGGTTGTTTTAGGAACAATTCCGTTTTATAGTAAACAGTTATCCTGCAAAATGATTAGTTCCTAGAAAATGCATCAATCAAAAGAATCTCCCACTTCCTCATAATACCCAGAAATGAGTCAGTTGAAACCACATATTGGTAACTATTCTGTTCCTAACTGGAAGCCTCTAACCACAGTGCATGGTGAGTATTTGCTGCATTTGTCTTGCTGCAAAGCCAACTTCCATTTACAGCAAAAATGTAAGCCATGCGAAGGATTACTCGTAAAATAAAGATGAAATGAGTCACTACGGGGTGATCTCTTTAATATATTTGGTTCAGATAAAGAGACAGCATTGGGTAATCTTGACGGACCTAAATACCTCTGGAACCAGACGGTTTAAAGCAGGCAGGACAGGAGGGGCAGTTAATCAGTAACTGCCTTGACTATTGTGATACCAATATTACTGCAATAATTTAATAAACCATTTCAACACAGTGTATTCCATTAAATTTAAACAGAAGTACAAAATACAAATTTGTTTGGCGATATAGTGTGTTTCCTACAGTCATATTGGCTTTTCTTCATGCAACCCAGTAAACATCTTATTCTGAGAAAGACAGAAGGCAGATTTGCTGTAGTGTTGTGGGTTGGGCCTCACAATTTCAGGGAAAAGTTGAGTGTGTAACTGATATATTTCTGAGAAGTACTGCAATTGTGGTTAGAGTTTCTTCTACTTGTCCGTTGCCGGGTCGTGGGGGCAGCTGTGGAGCCGCCCAAATCACATTGCAGCAGCCCCTATGGCTCCTCCTGCAGGTGTGGGTCCACAGAAGGACGACCTCATAGTTCTAACCGGGCCTGTTGGTTTCTCATAAGGGGCTTCTGAACCGCTCTTTGTCTGACTCGTCACCTAGGACCTGTTTGCCATGGGAGACCCTACCAAGGGCACGAAGCCCCTGACAACAGAGCTCCAGGATCATTCGGGCGCTCAGACCCCTCCACCACGTTAAGGTGGCGGTTCCAGGAGGTGATGTTTTAAATTAAAGATTCAAGTCCATTTTAATCATAGGTATTTGAGAAAAGACTGAAATATGAATGGCTAAGGTAATGCTAATTATTGCTGAACTAATACAAGGATCCCTTCAACATATAGTTGAGGTCTGAACTGAAGGGTTAACAGGTGTTATACCTAATAAAACTCAATGGAGATGAGCTACAGTATTTCATTTTCTACTCCCAAGAAAAAGAATTATCGCTACTTTGGAACTATTGTACATTTGTACAATAGTTCCAAAGTAGCGATAATTCTCACATTATTTTACACTACCCTTGATACATTCTACCTGCCACATTTAGTACAATGTAATGTTCCATGTATCAATGTGTAATAACATGTACCTATGTGTTACATACGCAATGGAATAATCTATATTTGTAGTTTGGAGGTACATAATGTAATAACACATAAGACCCTAACTCTAACCCTAACCCTAAGGGTCTTATGTCTTACTACATGTACTACATGTACCTCCAAAGTACAAATACACATTATTCCATTATGTATGTACTACGTAGGTACAAGTTATTACACATTGTTACAGCACAGATTACATTGTACTAAATTTGTTTGGTACAATGTATCAAGGTAGTGTAAAATAAACATGTGTTACTCTTAATTACTTACTTACTTACTTACTTACTTATTGGATTGAGCTCACTCTGAATTGGCAGACCCCTCAGGAACTATGGAAATGAAATAATCTACACAGAATGTCTCCTATAATGCATATAGTGCGTTATTCCATGTGCATATTTTATTGTAGAAAATGTTAATGAATCAAAAGCAGATCATGGCATGTGAGAAAACACTCCAATAGTATACCTATATAATAATGATTTCAGAGACTAGGATGTTGCTTGATCAGTATTATGGGTGGGCATATCATCTTTTAGTGCATATATTTGAGCCCATCTTGCTGAGCAAAGAAGTGTAAAGTCAGCAGAAACCTTTGCTGTGGAGGAGGGGCGCTCAGGGATAATTCCACTTTCCGACCAGCAGGCTGCGCTCTGGCACCGTTGCCCCACTCTCTCCTCTGGCAGTACACACACGGCTCTCAAATGCAGATTTAATAATTTTCTCTTGTGAGGCTCCAAGGGAAACACAACGCGCGCGCCCGAACTGAAGTGAAAACGTCTTTTTAAAAATCTTTTCATGAGTTGGTGCTTTACAAACGACTTTGCCCATAACCAAGGCCATCAACACCATCTGACGTGCCACTGCTTTCCTGCTCAACCACCACATCCTTGTTTTCCATTCTGTAACATGAAGATAGAATGAAACTTGTAGGTATTTAAGATAATTGGCTAGACCACATGTGTTCCTTTTTTTCTGTTAAGGCTAAATCAAATCATTATCAAAATTTAAATGGTTACCCGTTAAAAAATTGCAAAGGCTGCAAATATTCAAGTTAAAGGCCCCTATACCTGATTATTTTTTATTTATTTATTTATTTCATTTTTTTTATTACAAACAATGGAAGAGGAAACTACTAAATTGAAATGTTAGTTGTGGTCCAAACGCATTCCTAACTTTCCTTACACATTTGTAACATCACAGTTCTTTACATGGATAAGATTATTGGTGCATTTCACAAATTGCAGTGTCACTTTTCAGGGTCACTTTCACTGCAATGCTAGAAAACTAGCCTTCAAGTTCATAAAATGGATCCAGATGCTTTATAATAAGATGCACAGTGTTTATCGCTCAAATGAGTTTATGATATACTATAGGAGGACAAAACTAATTTGGTACCATTACTAGAACAAAGAAAAAAAAAAGTATAGTGCCTTTAAATTATGTGCTCTGTCTCTTTGGGATCTCAACCCTTTAGTTAAGACCTTTTCAATGTAAGATGCATGTCAGTTATGTATAAGCTTAGCGGTTCATATTTCAGTTTTCTCAAATGTTTATGCCCCCAAACATGTCAACTGAATCTTGAATTTCAAACATTAATTGCAACTTTAACAAACAAATCGCAACTTTCCAATCGCATCACTTGTTGGAATAGTTGCAAATCAAATTCTCTCCAAAACATCCAGCCCGACTTTCCTTTTTTTCCCCGCTGGTAACGTTTCCCTGTCATTTCGTTTTAGTTGAGCTGTGAACATTAGCGGTGGTGCCGTAGTTCCCAAACAGTTGATAAGGTTTGGTTTCAAGATAAATCTTTGGGTACAGACTTCTTTATCTTTTGATTGTGGAGCTATTTTGACCTCATGTAACACTAAACTTAGAATGATTAAAGCTCAATATTGTTTTTTCCATTTCTGTTTTTTTTGGGTTCTGTTTGTTGGGTCCAGTATCTTCAAGCTGTTTCTCTTTTTCCGTCCTTTTACGTTTGGCTTGGCGGCAGTACAAGCAGCCGTGAGTTTCAGGAAATGCACTGCGCTCTGTTGGGAAGTGAGGTATATCTGTCTTCTGGCCAGACCTCTCCCTCTTTTTATTTTTTTGTGTCAATTTTATCAGCTGCAGCTTACGGGAAACACAAGTCGTCCATGTGTGACGGTCGGGTTGCACCACTGTTTTGATTGTAAGCAGCAGGCCAATCGAATGTGAATGAAGAAGGTGAAGGCATGTTTGCGATATGAGTCATTTAAGTGGACATTATTGTATAAGATCAATTAAGCTACATTTGAAGATATTATATTAGGCTTTATTTGGGCTTTTCAGAATACCTAAAACCCCAGAATACATGCCATATTAGTATCTAACAATGTAAAGTAATGTGTATGAAACAATAATGTATGGAAAACTAGTATAAGTAATTTCAGAGCATACAAAAACCCATGAAGCGAATCTCTGCTGCCTCAGAGAGAAGCTGTTTGATCAAAAGCAAAACACAATTTGTAATGGTGGCAATTGAGTTCTGAAATGATGACTGCGAGCTCTCAGAATCCTAATACAGGTTTCATTCATGACGTTTCATACACAGAGGAGGTGGAGTGTTTACAGGAATTGGGCAAAAATTCCTCTAGCATAAAGTGAAACATATGCAAACTTTTTCCTCGAGGGAACATTATAACACGGTTTAAAGCTCAGAAGTTTACTCAGCCGCGCGTGGGATTTGTCTGTGTGGTGTAGCTACTGTTTCCGTTCAATTTTCAGACCTCTTGAGTTGACAGTAAAGTGTCTGTCCCTGAGCTACTGTTCAGGGCAGTAGAATAATAATAGTAGTATGATCTCAGCAGAGTTCAGTTCAAGGTAAGGATCGTCCGAACTATTCCAGATTTAGCATAATGTAAAATAGATGCGGCACATGCTACCAACAATAACTATTTTCTGTAGCACATCTAACATTGAGATATTAAAAGTGCTGATCTAAAAGCAGCACATATAAATGGTCACATGATTGTGCAGTAATGAAGCGCGTGCAGAAAAGCAATGAAAACAAAGCCGTGTGCAATGTGGCCGTAGGGGGAGCAGCGAGATGAATTAGCATGACTGTAGCGTGTGTTGGTGCGCGCGTGTGTGTATCTGGGGGAGTGGGGAGTGCTACTTGAGTCCAAACAGGATATTGTAGTACACTGGAGCACAGATCCCTCCTGCGGCACTTAGACTCAGTGGAATCAGGACAATGACAAGCTTCATCACCCCTCTGCACCAGCCCAACACATGTCAATGACCTAATTCACTCTCCGAATTCACGTCCTCTCAGTCAGCATGATTTGGATGAAAGGCTGAAGGCAAAATCGACTTTTTAGAGCTTTTTCCATGTCGCAATGTTGTTCTCTTATCAAAAACATTCCTGGAGCTGTGTTTTGACCCACTTGCGCAACTTGGAGTAATCTCGGAATCTTCTACAGTGGCTATTCTTAGTCTTAGCAGGCAGCAACAGCTCCAAAAATGCTCCTTCTGAAACGTATAAATGCTTTCATTAGATCTCCATCTCCTGCTAAGCTTAATCCTTTCATCGCAAATTAAAAACAGTCGCCATAGCTTCACAGCAGCACCATGAGACGCACAGCCTTTAATTATTATTTTTTTCTCTCTTTATTGAAACAACTACCAGCAAAGGAGAGTAAGAGGAGCAGCTGTTTTAGATCAATATCGCATTTTCTGAAAACACATGCGCGATGGCGCAGCACTTAGCACTCGTGCTTCACAGCTAGAGGGTCCCGGGTTCAATCCCCGGCCGGACGGGGCCTTTCTGTTGGAGTTTGCATGTTCTCCCTGTGTCTGCGTTTCCTCCGGGCACTCTGGTTTCCCCTACCACTAAAAACATGTACAATAGGATGAATGAATGAGAAGAGGGGCCGCTTGGGGTGGGGTCCATAGCTTCTACAGTGGTCTGTGGGAGTAGGGAAGGGGTTGATTTATTGATGTTGAAATATAGAAATATTACTGAGATAGTATAATTAATATTGAACCAGTGTTTAAGTGTATAATCTCTTCAAAATGATAAAAATCAACTATCTTTATTCAGTTCAAGTTTGTGTGCTGCATGAAATTACCATGAGTATGGCCATGGTAATGTCACAACTTTCAACGCGATTACGCAACAATATCAGATCAATAGAGCAATTCTAGCCCTTCAGTTTCTTGAGATTGAAATTAAACTTAAATCACTGCTATTACGAATCCTGACTAAATAAAATATTGACACTTTAAAGATAGACATAAATATAGTGTCATAGATTGGGAGACCCTGACACATCTAATTTAGTCAATAATCAGCCTTGGATACAGTATTGTCGTCTCGTCGACATCTCTGTCAATCACGACTATAATATATTATGCACTCTTTATGTAGTGCACTATACCAGGTGAGAGCTGTCTTTTATGTGTAATCTTCTCTTGTTAACAGTAGTCAGTGTGTCATAACCTTTCTGTCATTGACGTTCCAGCTCCATGTGGTAATGCAAAACTCTGGGACTGGAGCCCCTCTGTGTGCATTTCCAGTTGATAAGAAAATACAAACCAGCACGAGTCCAAAACCCACTTTAACAACCCTTGACCCTGTTCTTGAAATCTGTGGCCAATGCTCATGTGCGCTTACTTAATTTCCAGGGTTATGACTGATGAAAGATGAGCCCGGACCACTGGCCCTCGCTGGGAGTAGATTCATACTAACCCTCGAGCAGAGAAAAGCAATAGGGAGCCAAAGCAATAAAGAGCTCTGACATTGATGGGCCAGTTTCCCAAACACTTAGGACCTTAAATCGCCTCCTCTTGAGTCTGGCGGCAGAGGCCAGGGCTCCACTCCTTATTGCAGCGTCTGAGCAGAGTCGCCATGCCCCGGAGAGGGATGACTTCTGCTCTCGGGCCCCTGGTTCCTTTCCTGTGTGTCTGCTGTGCTGAGTGCTATAAGTCTGTGTAAAGCCAGCTATTTACGTCACGTGTCACTGTAGTGTTAAAAGCATGTAGCATTTTCCTATCAGACTTAGACAAACCAACAAACCAAAGTGTGCAAAAAAAACAGCTGTCAGTGGCTGTAAAAACTTTGAAGAAAAGTGAACTTGTAATAGCACAGAAAAAATACTTAGCAGTTTTCTTGAAAAGAGTTAAAAGGTCTGTAATTCTCCAAGTTCAAAATGAAAAGCTTTTAGCCCCCTTGCGTTTGTCCGTTTGGCTTCACTGACTGGATTAGGTTCATGCACAAGACCCCACTCATGCCAGTGGATTGCTTATGACAGGTCCTTACGCAGACACCTTGACTGCCACGAGCAATTACTCTAAATACTCAGGAGAGGGCCAGAGCACGGCTGACCTGTGGGGCGCTCATAAGGGGGGAGACAGGCGCACTTTGAGAGACAGGGCCATGTAATGTAAAACAATCATTTTCTCCAGAGCAACCAAACGCCTCTAGGGAAATTTAAAATGAATTTGTTAAAGTTTCTAGTCTGTTCTTTATCCATATTTAAAACAATTTGAAAGATTTGTTTGCCTGTAAGGGTCTTGATTTCGTTTAGGTTTCATACACATATAGACTGTTTTACCGTGAGAGCTTTCTGTGAGCCCTTCGTCATTGGCCTTCATTGGTCTTCTCCAGAGTGCTCAGATTGTCCACTCATTGTGCATGTTGTGTTTGTGACCATACTAGTAAACATTATTAAATGCTTTATACATTTCTATAGCATAACTGTCATTAACTAGGTTACACACTACAACAAAAGAAACTGAAAAGACTTCTTGGACTCTATGGTGATTGTTGTCAGGCTGTTGAGGCTTTCGTGTAGGGCTGGGAATCAAAGTGTACCTTTTAAGTTTTCATAAAATATGCAATACATGATTGACAATATTACAAAATATTGCACCCATACAGTAGCCGCTGATTTATCATTGAGAACACATTTCATTTCCATTGATCCCTTTTCTCACACTTATCCGCAGCCATGTGTGAGGTCGTCCCCGGGGCCTCCTCCTGATAGAACATCCCAACATACAGTGTATGATAGAAGATCGAAAAGCGACGCTCGAGCCACATCAGCTGGCTCCAGTCGGCGCTTCTCTCAGTGACCAAGCTCCTGACCCTATTTCTAACGGAGAGCACTGCAGCCACCCTAGAGCAGAGACACACACAAACTGATGTGGCTGGAGACCTGCAGAAGTGCTGAGCTGTTGCACATGTGCAGAGACCGTCAGATCACATTAGCCTGTGCTGACAAAGGGCCTTTACATACAGGTGGATTTGGGGTTGGCTCATGGCGGTCAATCTAAAAGCCAGTCAGTCAGCAAAACAGATACAGGTCAACCTACATCTCAGACACCCAGAATGGCATGGCTGTGTGTGCCTGTCTTCATTGGAACTATCTCAGTTGTCATACAGATAAGATAAATTAATGTAAAAAAATAAAATAAAAGTAAAATATGCCGTTCTAATCGCAACATTTTGTAGTAATTGCAGCGGTGACAGAGTAGATAGTGATCCTATTACAAGAGCAAATGTACTTATCGCTTATTCTCACTCTATATTTTTCTTACTAATTAAAGCAGAACTAAGTAACTCATGCCCCTAGAGGCCATAAGCGCCACTGCAGGTGTCGTAGCATGTTGCTTTTTTTTACTCATTAATTGTCCGTGAGAGTAAATACTACGCTGACAGAAAAGACCGAGGGAAAGAGGGATATTGTACACTGTGCCACAATCCCATTACACAATGGAAATAATTTTTGTCGCTCAAACTTGGCTGTAAACACTGCTAAAGTGGCGCTAGCCTGCAGTTAGCTTTGCCCGTTAGCCTGTTAACTTTTCTTCGTGATTCCATTAGTGTGTATTGTGCCTCCAGGCTGGAGCAGGGAAAGTTGCAAGCATGGTTTTCTTATTAGGTAAACAAGTTACTTAGTACTGCTTGAATTATTACTGGATCGAAGAGCAACGCTAACCTTATAACCGCTTTTTTGTGCGTCTAAAATACTGACAAAGGAGCTTTCATTTCTGCTGCAATTTGAGCAACAGCTAAAGTCTCAGTCTTCGCACCCACAGGAATGACCTTTTGACATTTTAGGTCACCTCTGTTTCTACACCAGGCTGTCTAGACATCGCAGTTGGTCAAACCTGTTTTCCTGCTCCTAACACAATCATTTTGAACAGATTCACTCACTGGCTGATATGATGTATTGATAATCCTTCTCATTTTGCGTTGCAGTATAAAATGATGCTATGTGTAATGCCTGTATTATTCTGCTTCTTGCATCTAAGTCTTTTGTCCAGGCTAAACTCATACATTTTTTACACCAAACTAGATTGTTTTGTGTTTTTGCAACAGGGACTTGATTGATTGAATTTATCCATCAGCTCCTATACACGCTGGGTGAAAACCATAATGCAGTCGCATCTGTTGATGCTATAGTTATGACACTTAATCCGTCTAATTGTTGAGTTTGGTATAATGGGCCCAGTCTGCCTTGGAACTAATTCTGTCTGGGCATTCTGTTTAATTCTGGGCCCTAAGCCCCTCTAAAGGCAGGCCACCCCCACCACCTCTGCCTTAAGAGCATAAACCCCTTATCTCCTCCTCCTCCTCCTCCCGCGGCCGCATGCAAGAACACTGGCTGACTTGTGCTGCCGAGTGATTTCTCAACAGTCCATAAAACATTCTTCTGACGTTTTGGACATCCACTCTAATGAGCCCGGATAATAGGAGCGCCGCTATCAGGAGGAGCGGGAAAAAAAAAGAGAAAAGAAATAGGCCTGCAACTCAGGGTGACAGTATGACAGTAGCTGTATTAAGTGAGACATGGCAAGGCATGAAATGGATGGAAATTGAGATGCACACCCGTGATAGTTCAGGGAAAGTGTCTTGACAAGGTCGTGTGGACGGTTTCGTATTACCCGTCGATCCAAAAAGTGTTTTGTAAAGCAATCCCAAAATGAACTGGGATGCTACAGAGACCGCTCCCAGGCAAGCTTAGAAAGAGATGCTTAAAACAAAACGGCCAAAATAGTACAAGCGATTACAAACAACAACTTGTAGATCTCTGCTATGGCACTAGTCCATAATGCTGGAATGAAAATGTTGCTTTCAGCGGGTCTAAATCTCCAAATAGCTCCAGAGAATACGCTTTTAAATGTTGTTAGTTTGCGACCTGCTCCTTGTCGGTTTGTAAGGCCGAACGGTGATAATCCACAACAGTAAATCCCATGCGTTTAGCCATATTATTCCAAGCCTTAAGGCCCCCATTGTGGCCGCTGGCTGGTGCGCTGCTGTCTGAGCCTCCCACAGGGAAAACAATGCCACCATTCAGGGAGACTTGGTCTTACCGACAGGCAATTTCAGGTGTGAATTGGCCATGTAACAAGTGGATTATATTAAATGACCCTGTCGCATAACCTCTACGGGTTAGAGGGATAAAAAAAAAATTAAAAGAGGAGATGGAAGAGTGGGAGTGAAACAGATAACGGTTCAAAAATAGTTATGAAGGTTTTACAAAGCTTTAAGATTCTTTATTGCGGGACACACCTTTTTCCTTCTGCATTTTTTTGTACAGCGCTGTATATTTTTAATTATCGGTGATTGACATTTGGGCGGCTATGTGAAAGGCAGAGATATAGCCAAGAGTCTGATCCCATTTTGTTATATTAGCCTGATATCTTCTGCCTCCGCTCCTGTTAAACCTCGCCTTCAACCCCTCCTTCACCCAATAATGTGCTTTTAATCATATTTCCTTGGCTGACTCTCTTGTGTGGGTGAGCTTTGCGTCCAAGCCCTTTGATGGAAATCTGTGATGCACCAAAACTCTTTTGAAGTGTCCTGGCCGAGAGCTACGGGGAGGGGGCTTGCTCCGGGGCCGTCCCGCTTTGATGTGCCCGGGGGCTGGGGCGGCTGCTGGCTGCACGCTGCCCTATGCCGATCTGTCAGTAGCACAGCTGCACGGCTCGCTGGGGAAGCCCTCCTCACATCTGACTGCTGGAGATGCTGTGAATGCACCTTTATTTACACTGTTGTATATGCAATAGGCAAAGGTCAATACATATAAGTAGATTTTTTTTTTGCGGCTGTTTACTGAAAAATACTTTGTCTGCTTTTTCCTTTAGGCCACTGGAAAATGTAAATGTTAAATGAGAGCTCTCCCCCCCCCCCCAAAATGGAAATGATTTCACTGCAGCTGCATGAAACTGCACTGAAAGCAGCCCATGTGTTGTAACCTGTTAGATTTCAATACAGCTCAACCTTGGCTCAACTCTCTGCCTTTAGAAAGAGGCTGTCTCCAAGGCCGGGGTAATTGACACTTCACACATTGCTCTGCTTTTCTATTCTCTGCAAGGCCACTCAATGAGTTCCTCACATTACTCTTGTTATACTGCTTTTTTTTTTTTTTTTACTATCGTACAAAATCACATGCGTGGGTGGAAAAGCAATAATGTTTTTCCCCTTCCTTTAAACCTAGAAATTCCAATCACAAAATTTGGAACAGTTCGGGACACTTTGTACTTCCCAGTTGCAGGCGACGTTCCTCCCAGTAACAGGCTATAGTGATGTCAGGCTGACCTAACTGTTCGCTTAATCCTTCAATACAAGCACTTCTTTGTACACTCTGCCAAGAAAAATTATGTATGCATACTAATTAACAGAGTGTTGCACCTTTTTGATCATACAAAAATAAATACTTTTCCCCTCTCACCTTGGTCTGTTAGATCCGTCTCTCCGTCCCCCCTTTCAGGAACCCATCAAATGGTCCAATATTAGTTTTGTCCAGTAACATAAAGTAACTTACTGTATATTTACATAAGGTGTGCTGTTTCCAGTAGTGGCCTGATTCAGTCTTTGCTATAAAACATGTTCACACCACTGGGGATTGAAAACTGAATGCTTTTTTACTGGAACCGCCTATAGCACTATACGGGTTGGTTTGGCCAGAATGCTGTTGTTGACATATGATGCTGGCCAATGGCTTTCTACAAGGACCATTTTATATATGCCATATTGGTGTGTCCCATATGTAACCTTTGTTTCCCATATGCTCGCAATATAAAGCCGATACATTTCCCAATAATGGTGACTTATGATATGCAACACTCATCTGTCACCATTGTCTGTCAGTGTGTGGGGTGTCTTGCCGAATTTTATGAATATTTAATCCCTGGAGAATTGACTCTATTCATCTGCGTTAGTCTGTTTTGTGCATTAAACCCATGTGATTTAAGAACAGGCCTAATACATCTACAATATGTACGATATGTACCGGTACGTAAGTAAATCTAACATGAGTGGGGATGGACATTACTTGCCAGTCTCCCACAATGCTTTATTGTTAGAATATTGTCTATAGTATTTTTATTGGCTTTTTGATCACTGGTAGAGGGACAGAAAGTACTGTCCTTGGTAATTCTTCTGGCAGGAAGAATTAAAAAAAGTTTTTTTTTTTTCAAAGTCTGGGCTGGGCCAAGTGCAGTCATTATTTAGTGCACGGTTAGGTCACCTTTTTGGATCTGGTTTAGTTGGGATTTGGTGTTCTTGGAAAGCCAACTATTTTTGGCGAAACTACTCGAGAAGCAATGACGTTACTCCAAAGGACAAAAATGCATCAGTGAGTTTGTGGAATATACAAAGCAAAAATAGGGAGAAACTACTGTCAGTTATTGCATACATTTTTAGAAGCTCCCTTTCCTACTTTCCCATTTAAACTTGTACAGTTTTTTTCCCCCACATTGTGCGTTATCTGTTCTGCGTCTTCATGTTAAACGCCGTATTATTTCCATAGTGGGGCTGGAGGACCTCAGTGCAGCTTACTCAGCGAGCCCCTGAAGTCTGAGTTGCGTTGCTTCCTCGCTGAGCCTCTGCAGCATCAGATGGCCTGAGCCTGACCTGCCCGAGCAAACCACTATCTTAAACACATCTGTGACTGCTTAAATGAGGGTTATATTTTAGGCCTATTATTGTCAGGGAGACAACGCGGCCCGACCGTTAGTTTGACCACTCGCCGCGGCCTGACTCGCACATGTGGGCTGTCTCCATGGCGACGTGCCGAAGACTGCGGACTCTTGTGTCTTTGAGGTTTGGCAACGCATTGTTACCTAGATATTTTTTTAGAGTGCATGTGCGTGAGTGTGCGTGTTGTACTTTTGGACATACAGAACATGATTTTAAAAGTCATATTTTAGGCTTTTGGACAGCATGGCTTTGATATTCCACTGATCAATTTATATGTGCCATACGCAAGCCAAATCATCATCTTTTTTTAAACTTCAGTCTATCTATCAGTCTATCCACCTCTATCTATCTTCTGAGGTGAGCTACTGTTGAGCTCAAGTAATTAGCTCAAATGCATTTGTGACATACTGGAAGCGCTCTGAGCACTGAAATAGATCAGATTAAGTAGTGAAGTTGGAAGAACTTCAAAAACATGGAAAAACAGTGGAGTGCGGGCAAATCCAAGTATATATATATTTTGAACGCGCAAAAAAAAGCCAGTTTAGCATGATATAGGGTCTATAGTGCCTATATTTGCGGTATGTCAGCGGAGTCAGCATATCTCGACCCACTCTGAGTGACGGTATGTGAAAGCCCTATTGCTGTGTTTGTCAGCTGTGTTGTCCCACACCCATCTGTGGCTTTTATTGCTCCTCTGGCCCTTTCTTCTCCGCGCCTCTCCTTCGGTCCCTGTGGCAGCTGTAATAAAGCCCTGACAGGCAGAGCGTGAAGGTCATGGTTATTAGACGAGAGCCACAGCTGGGACGAGCAGGCCCAAAAGCTCCGGCCAAAGTGATGAGTTGTGCGGAGGGAAAGGGGCAACGGCGCGCTCACTCTACACCAAGTTTCTCAAAAGTTTTTTTTACTTTTTTTCCTTACAGCCACCTGGTTTGGATAGGAGCAGCCCCAGGCCTTTCTGATAAAGTGTAGGTGTGAGAGAGAAGACGTGGCTCAGATTATAAGCGGGGACGAGTTGAAATACTGCCCAATTGTGGTGTAGGACTTTTGGAAAGCCCTGAAGCGTTCACACCTGCTGATCTCCACTGTGACGCACACCTAAATCCCTTTTATATGAGAAGGCACAACATGGGAACACTTCTTTATCTGTTGTGCAGTGAACGTTGAAATGATTGTAAGAAAGTAAATACATTGCACAACTACTTTAGTCTCCCATCTAATAATATTTTTTTTTTTTCTAGGGGTGTAACAATGCACCATGCCACGGTGCACCGCAGTACAAAATCTGACAATATGCACCGTACTAAAGTACTAAACTAAAGTTTTAGTCTATATTTCCGAATATATTCTAAGCTCCGTGGCGCATGTCATGCGTGTGTATGTGTATTATGTCATTGTAGAACCGTACAACGATATTGTGTTCAGGTGTTAGTCCTGAGCCGCTGCGACTGAGCCGCGTCGCCACTGTGGGCCAACCTGACCAGCATGTGTTTGTAAGAAGGGGAAACTGTAGCACCCGGAGGAACCTGCCTGGCTGCCTTCAGCGCTCCTGTGAAACGGAGCAGCGCCTCCTGGGTTTGTCTCTGTTTTAGAGCGTGGTGTCCTGCACTGGTCAGCTCCACCTCCTCCTCTCTCTTCCTCCTGTGCAGCTCCCTCCGCTCCACAACAGTCTTTCACCATCTTCTGGGAAGAGCTTAGCAGTTAATCTTTTTTATTCTCCAGTTTAAGAAAAGTCCTCTACTCCTCACTTTACTGTTGTGATATGATGCTTTTAAATGCTGATTATGATGTTAGCTTTGAAATGCCTCGTGGCTGAACAAAGAAGTTTCACCCCTCGCATTGACAGTCTGGGTGACTTGTGTCATGTGAAAAGCGCTTTACAAATATTCTGCTACACTACATCAGCCGTATCAGCGCTACCGCTGTGAAATGTAGTTCTAATGTAGTTCTTATCGGAACGCCACTTATAATATACATAAATAAGAAATCATGTCACGAGCCAACAAAAATTACCATGTGGGCCACGTGTCTGAGACACCTGCTTAACAATAAACCGCTACATGTCGGTGCTAATGCATCCCCATGAAGAAGGAAAGCATTTGAAGAAAACATGCCTGGGACCAGGGGTAATTGTGTCTGCTATCTGTTGCTGCACAATGAGCTGTCTCATTCTTGGCTTTGGGTGTCAGGAGTTCAGCTTTTATCGCTATGCCCCACGTTTGACCTCACAGGAGGAAAGAGTTGTGACTGAAGAGACCTCTGCGAACTGAAAAAACACACATCCTCAATGAATTATTGGCAAAACATTTATGATGTAAGAATAGATTCATTTACTTTATACAAACATTTAAAGTATGTCCATGTTTTGAAGATTGCTGCTGCAAAACGACAAATATATAATGTATGTAAAATTATCACTTTGAAAATATTATCACTCCTAGCTTTTATGAGAAATATAGATAGAATGAGTGCATGTTTACGTTATGCCTCTATATAAGATCCTGGCCTTTTATGAACAAATTCAAACAAATTAGGTGACATGCATTTCCAGATCAATGACAATAAACAGGGTAAATATTTAAAAAAAGATATGAGGCTAAATGTCAACAGTCAGCTATGTTTAGTTGGAGAAGCTGAAGGATGAAGCGGATGACAGTGTGTGTGTGTGTGTGTGTGTGTGTGTGTGTGTGTGTGTGTGTGTGTGTGTGTGTGTGTGTGTGTGTGTGTGTGTGTGTGTGTGTGTGTGGTGTGTGTGCGTGCGTGCGTGCGTGCGTGCGTGCGTGCGTGCGTGCGTGCGCGTGCGCGCGTGCGCGTGTGTGCGTGCAGCTGGAAAACAGGTCGGAGCTGAGCAGGTCCAAGGTCACCTGACAGTCATCTGAGCACACAAACATCTGCTGCTCCTGCACACAACCAGCTGGATGTACAATGCTGTTTTGTGTATTTTTTCCATCTGTATGTCTATTTTAAAACCTTTCTGCAAGGATTTTTTTTTCTTCAAACATTTTATCTGACTACACCAAAAAATCATAAATGAATAAACAGTCCTGTGTTCTTTCTAAATGTACCACCCTGTTCACTTGTTGCCCTACTGCTCTTATGGTGCGTACAGACCAAACGCTGACACGCCACCAACTTCCATGTTCACCCTATGTAGACGTGCTTCGACGCACGTCGAAATGTAAGCAAAGATGTCCGTGCGTATGAAGCGTTCCAAATGCGAGCAGATGAGGATTAACGCGCGTCAAAACCAGTGAGAACAGCGCGGTACAGAGCAGCGATGCCCCGCCCACTGCTTCATGCACTCAAGTAATCACAATCTACACGTGCGTTCATTTACGCCTTGTTAACCAATCAGGGACTGGGCTCAAATAGTGAGCACAAGCGTCACCTGTTACCTGCAGCAGTGGAGCAAAAAGGGCATACGCAATATATGCCTTTCATAGGGGCGCCAATAGTGATGTGTCGGTCGTGAACGATCCGGCTCTTTTGAACGAGTCTTTACAGTGAACGATATGAACAGGTTCGCGGTGGTGACGTGTTTTTTTGTATTCCTCTTGGGGACGGGCGTCACTTTAGTTGTGCTTATTTTGCGAAACAAAAGTCACTGCTGGAGTGGGTCAGAGGAGTGCAGAGGGACTGTCATCTCCACCGCTGCTGCTGCAGCCCCACGAGAAGCTCAAAGTGAGCATAAGGCAACAAGTTTGAGAAATAAAAGTCCTAATGAAATAATAAACACGGTTACAGAGGAGATGGCGTTGAAGCAAAACACCTCTTTCACTTGCGTTGTTTTCTCTCCTCTTGCGCGAGGGAGAGAGAGGGAGAGGAGGAAAAGTTACGTGAATGAAGCAACAGAAGCTTTTAATCGGCCGTGTGATTGTTTTTTTGTGATAACAAACTCCATAGAGGGAAATATCGATGTTATATTGTGTGAAATAGTGACATTTTCGTTAAATAAAGTCAATTCAGAGGGTATTTATTTTCTTTAAAAAAAAGAAACAACCATCAAAGAGCCATGTGTGTGTTTGTGTGTGGGAGGGGGGGTAGTTGCGGTAGTTGCGCCCCTGACCTGCAGCATGGAGGAGAAGTTGATCATCGCGGTTTGCGCTCGGCCCTGAGTTGTATGACACGCCTCCTAATTATGACACTTGCAAAACTTCACGCGCTGCAAACAGGCGTTTCTCGCGAGTGTGAAGCGGCAATGTTTGGCGTCCAACTAGAGGCTGACGGAGCGTGGACGCACGTTCGGTCTGAACGCACCTTTAGGAGATTGCTGGCCGACAAAAAGTTCCCCACTAGTGCAAATAAATGTGCATACCCTAAATATTGAGCATTAAATTGATTGTTAATTTACTATACTGAAATATAGTAACTATCATTATAAATCAGTTTGTTTTGCAGAATTTCATTTGTTTTTTAAACTGCCTTCCGATCACATTCTCTTCATCCAGCCACACTAGCCCCCTCACATGGGAAAGAGTTGCTTAATTTGAACTAGAGCTAATGAAATGCCAACGCCTGAGTCCTGAGTCAGGAGTGGAGTTCTTACTGCACACACAGTGCTTCGGGAGGGACTGACCCGCCGTCCATCACCGCATGGGGGAAAAAATCACTCACTTAGTTATTTAAGTCCTCAACATCTGCTCTTATTTTGCTGAGGCATCTTGTCAACTTTGAACTTTGAATTCGACATTCATCTGTCTTTAACCAAGCACTGGATCTATATGGCATTATTTTATATTTGCTTTAACTGTCAAATGAATGCACTGGACGTTCTTAACATGTTCCCATCGTGAACACAGAACGCTTTATAACTCATATGTTTTCAGTCTTCCTTTGTTAACTGTAGCCTTTATAAAAAAGAAAGGCTGGAGTTAAAACACTGGTTGCAACACTTTGCAAGAAAAGCAAAGCTGTTTGATGTGGCCAAGTTGCATCTTTCTCAATCAGGGTAGAAGCTGCTGTGTCTTTTTCATCATGTTTGTTGTGTGCAGTAAATATATCAAACACCTGTCGGGGCACACAGCTACTTTACAGCTACTACACTGCACTACAGGAAGTAGATAAACAGTAACCCACCATGTTCAAATGTTCCTCCTTTGTATTTTGAATATTGCTTTGAAACCTGTAACTAATAAGCTTATAGCCCCACTTTTTCCTTTCAAGTTTACAAACCAAGCTCAAGGTAGTTTGAGCTGTGGCAGATCAGTCATTTTTGTTGATACATTTGCAAAAATTGCCTTTGACCTGAGGCAGATTTAAACATGGGAATAGATTTATAGAAATGACGTGGACAAATACCAACATTAAATAGAAATGGTGAAAATGGTCTTGTACTTTACGGATTCCCACACTTTTCATATAACCGTGATTTTACACTATCTCTGTATTCCTCCACAGTGCTTGACTGATGTGTCATATTGTTTCCTCTTGACACAACACAGTGAGCCCCTCCATCACACTCCAGCTCTTGTGTCTCGATGTAAAGTCGCAAGAGAAAAACCAACACAGTTTTAACTCTGCCAATCCAATCCCCTCTCTCAGCCCCAGCGTCGCTAGGCAGCTCTTTTTTTCCCCCCTGCTCTTCTTTCTCTTCCTCCTCTGTGCTCCTGAAAGGGGTCAATGCCTCTGCATGAAGAAACCACAGGGCTAAAAGTCTCCGGGCCAGACACTGGAGGAGTCCACTGCTAATTGCTCTCAGCGAATCCCCAACTATTGTGTCCTACTGGGTTTCCATTTGAATCTGAATGGAAGAAGCTAGCTGGTGTGGAGTGTGTAAGGTACACAAACGTCACGTATGGGCAGTATTGTGAACCGGCATATTGTTCTTTACCTCCTCAGCATAAGCTATTCTTGTTGCAGCGTTGACTCGCCTCGCTCAAGACGTGAACTCGGCTGTAGTTGTAAAAGGTAGCGGTTTTGAAAAATGTTTTGGTTGCGAATGTCCTCCACTTATGACATTTGCAAAGACAAGTAGCTCGAGGCTGTACTTTTGCAGCCACTTGTCTTCCCTTCACCGTCTGTTCCAAAATGCTCTGAGCGTAGTTCAAGATGCCTCTCGAGGGCTCAAGTCAATGCTTCACCCCCCCAAAAGCACGACAGAACAAACTTTGAGCGGCTCAGACGGACAGACCGTCAGCTGAACAAATTGCCAGGCTCCCCCCCCCCCCCCTCCTTCCTGCCGTTCGCTCTTTGGTCCGCATAGAAGCCATGGTCCCGGTCTTCTCCTGCCCCACAAGTGGTTAATTGAGCCCCTGCCAGGCCTCGCCCCTTTATTACTGCCATTTGTCAAAGCGTACAGGCCTGAATGGTGCCAGAGACCTTATACAAATGAAGCCTCTCCATTGCTCCTCTTTATCGCTCTCTCCATCCTCGCAGTGCAAACAGCGCTGGCCCGGGGCAGCTGAGGGCAAACACGGCCCGCACAAAGCCACTGGCTCGTTTTCGACACAGGTCAGGGGTGCTAAATCTCACTTTGTCCATGTCCTGAATGTGTCCCAGCCTCAAACTCAAAGTGACCCAATTTGGAACAGATGTGCTCATAAAACATCACAATTTATTGGCGGCGTTCATATATATGCCGAGGTGGAGGACAGGCACTGACTGGTAGGGTTTGCCTTTGTCACATTGCAGATGTTTGGACTCGGTTTGTGGTAAATGCTGTATCTCTAAATGCAGGACTTATCCACATGGCCAAAAGTGTGCAACATTGTGAGTGCAACCTATATATTCCGGACCAAAAACCAAAGTGATCAGACCTCTCGGGACGTCCAGGCAGGGGACAGGTGCACAGTGGGGTGTATTGTGTTGCACTGAGGCCAGCCCGGTGTGGAGCTGTCATCGGCACATGTGCTGCTGCCGTCCTGTGGCCTGAACTCGGCCGATAAGAGCAGCATTCAAGCGGCCGCTCATTCAGTACAGTCATCTTTGTTTGTCCAGAGCTAGACACTGTTCCGCGGAGGGGCAGGGGCGTGTAATGCACATTGTGGAGAGACAAAGGGCAGCACAAAATGAACTCACTTCATTTGCCTGCTTAAACCAATTTTTACAATTTTCTTTTCATCGTGTTATTATGTTTTTTCCTCGTCAAAACGTACAGGGAGTAGTATTTTGCTACATTTAAACATGTTTGAGGAATCCTGTTTAAATTGGCCATTTCTTCTTCTACTGGGTGAAGCACTTTGAGTTGTATATCAAAATCCCAAAAGTGCAACTCAAGTCACATTTATTCTGGTGCTACTTATTTGATTAGAGTGGTTTGCACAAGAAGCGACATGATGCAAGGTTTGTTGTATAACCATTATTGCAGTAATTTATTAATAGCTTTAAACATAAAGTGTAATCTAAAATTAACAATGCTATTCCAAATTCTTTGTGTCTTTGTGACTTGTCTGCTGACTTTGCAAATATTGCTACACAAAGACAACAAAGGTTGTGGTAAAAACCTGTTTGAACCTGGTCTATTTTGTCATCTATGACCCCATAATGAACTCTATTTATATTTATTTTTTTTCTAGGTTTTTGGTTGGCCTATTTATAGCAGTGGTAGTAATACACAGTGTAGTCATGCAGCTTGGTTCTAAAGGGAACAAACTGTGCAGACTTTAAAGTGTGTGTCATCTGGCATTTAAGCTGATGTATTATCCGCTGCAGTTTGTTTTTGTAGATGGTCAGAGACATGGCGTCATGTGACCGGGTCTTTTCCATGGCTGAATCACCCCCACGGCTTTTGGAGTTCAAGTTCATGACAAAGAAGCTGAAAGTCTATGTCCATATGTTTGAACATACAATTATTAGTTATTATCGTTTTCCTAATTTCCTTGTTTTGCAAAAATGTATTTTGTTGTCCTTTTCAGTACATGTAAGCACTTGCATCCATTGGTCAAACACTTGTAAATTGTGTCAGAGTGCTTATATTGTGTGTGACTCTATGTATTCATATTGAGGGTGCAGTGTGTGGCTCCTCTCTGGGGTGCCCAGCCCTGATGCAGTGGTCTTTGTTGTGATGGCGGAGCATGAGTCAGGCCTGTGGGAACAAGCCCAGCTTCGCCCCTCGCTCTCCCACGCTTTCACACTCACCCCATGAGGAACACCTCTGCTGCAGTCCGGTCCAGGGTGTGGTGGACTGAGCACCACTATGGAAAAACTCACACATGTGTGTCATCGCAAAGGAAAGACTGTATATGTGTTCTATATGTGTCTGTGTGCAATAACACTTCCATAGTAATTGAATTATTTGGATATGGACAAATGCAGCAGTTACACTTACTGACAGTTGCTTATTTATACACTCACATAAAAGCCTAACAATAGAACATGCCTCCATGCTTCATTAGTGTTGTTGCCAATGCAGTTTTAATGCCATGCTCACTATCTGGCTATACCCAGTAATCTCCATCGGTGGGTGCCATCTGGCTGCTGTGCCCAGTCAAAGAGCTGGTTGTGGGGTTAATATGCAGCAGCAGAGAGATGAGACTCAGTGTCCCGAAGAACCAGGCAGACCAGACCAGGGGGGTGAAGCCCCTCACCCAAACGCTCAGACAGGGGTCTGGCCAAGCACCAGAGCCAGAAGTGAGAGAAGGCCCTTTATCAGCAAGGCCAAGCACAATGGTGTGTGCAGTGTGGGAGTTGGGGGAGTTAACTCTTTGTGTGGATGAATGGATGAATAGAGAAGGAGGGCTGAAACACTAGCATGTCCCCCTCCTCACTCACACACACCCTGTGCTGGAGCGCTGTATGGGCCCCTCTCCATGGATAAACCCACAGATACCATCAATTACCAGAGCAGCCCCTGGCCACCATATGGCCAGTGGTAGTATAGGAAAGAGCCTGTTCACTTAGCAGCATCAGTGCTGCATATGCTGCACGCAGGAAGGCTGTGCACCCTGTGTGTGTGTGTGTGTGTGTGTGTGTGTGTGTGTGTGTGTGTGTGTGTGTGTGTGTGTGTGTGTGTGTGTGTGTGTGTGTGTGTGTGTGTGTGTGTGTGTGTGTGATGGGCTGCACAAGCATAAGTTTGGCTAGTGTTACAGAGCAGCCAAACAGTGTCAGGGTGGCAGGATAAAGTTACCGGATAGAATTATACCTGTGTCTGTGGCCATTCAGTCCTACATCTGTCTCCATGTGGAGGAGGATTAGTTTTAGAAATTACCATTGGTGTGAGAGCTCATGCTGTGTAGTTAGACATTTTTCAGATGGACATGATCAATTATATTTGTTCCACAACGAAACCTAAATATATTAAGCATTGTAATCAGATCCTTGAATACACAAATGAATGGTTTTATCCATTCCTTCCACTAAGCCTGGTTTTGTGTTGCACTGTGTCCCATAATGGAAACTGTAAATAACACTGTTTGCTTGGAGACTGTTTCCGCTCTCAGCTGTGACTGAAAGTGATTGAAAAGGGACTCGTCTTAAAAAAAACATGATGAGCAGGTAGTGCATGTTTTAAGGAGGATGAGGTTGCCCTACTGAACTGTGAGAAAGAGGATGTGGTGCTGAATAACAGATTACAGCTTCTCAATGGAAGCACAGAGTAGCTAAATTTAACTTTTATATATTATTTTCATTTTATTCTTTTAAGGTAGGAAGAATAAGTAGGGATGTAACGATTCATCGAAAATCGATTTAAAATCGATTTAATATGCGTAAAATGTGAATCGATGTAAAAAATTAAAGAATCGATTTTAAAGCCACCCTCAGCTACTCCATTTTGCGCTACCGAAATAGACCGGAACATAGCTCGTTGTTTCTAACGACGTTAACTTTTTCTCAAGACAAGCTCCACACCACCACCCGCCTCACCCCCAACACACGCCACACCATGTAAACACATACACGTGTAGGCATCGAAGCAGCAGACGCAGCTACGAGATTAGCGTTAGCGGCTAACGCAGAGTTTAGCATTTTGACAGAAGTTTACCAAAGATCGTAAACTGACAAACATCTGACCAACCTGCTCTGATTCTGCTGAAATCCTCATCAAAAGTCCGCTTGTCAATTAATCCAATACCTACAGGAGCTGTCATGTCTTTTTCCTCCTCATGTTTACAAAGGCTGCACAGGAGGCTGTGAGGCGTTCGAGGGTGAAAAAAACTGCACTGTAAAATTAGTTCTAAATGGTAGTATTATGTTCAAACTGCAAAAAAAAAAAAAGGTTTGGTAAAATAAATATAATCTCAAAATGTTTGCTTTGCTACACATCTTATTTATGATGAAAACATGTAAATTTACAAGCACTCATGTCAAAATGATTATAGTTCATTTTCATGTCTTGTAATTTTTTGTAATGTACAGTTCTCTTACTGAGACAGTTGCAGTTTGTTACAAGGACAAAAATGCAGATGTTAAAACCAAAGAAACTTTGGTATGAATGAGTCATACTCTTTTCTAAAAAAAAAGAAGTTTAAAGGTAAAAAAAAAAATCGGAAAAAAATCGAAATCGGGAACTTAAAATTGGAAATCGAATCGAATCGGGGCTTGAGTGAATCGTTACATCCCTAAGAATAAGTAATTCATTATTATGAGCTTGTGTAACTAAGTTGTTTATGAGGAATAAATGAATTATCACATCTATAAATATAAATAAGAAAAATGTTGAAAACAAAGGCTTCCTAAAGAAGATGAAGATAGGATTTGTATGGATTGAGGTTTCTGCTGACCAAGCTAGACCTAGAAGTTTACAAAGACACATGTGAGCCAGACACTGGTTTGTTTTGACAAAATCCACAGACACACCATCCCACACAGGGCTAACATCTTGCTTGCCTTTTTGCTTTTCCATTACCTGCTGGCCTAAATTAATTGTGCTTTCTCTGTTCTTTTGTTTTTTTCCGAAAGCATACTTTTGCTTCCAAACATTACTGACCTGTTGTCCAAAAATGGCCTTTTGGATGTTTGGTTATCTCTGAAATATAACAGCTGCTGCAAAACAAGGAAACATCTGTGTGATTCATATTTTTGAGGAGGAAGAACAGTACAATCTAAGCTGTACACCTGAGCACGGAACAATAATGCACTGCTGTAATCACAATTTATTCACATCTGAATTGTTAGGCCCGTGCTATGCTCATAAATATTGTTATTGCAAGAAGAAATTGACATTTTACTGTGAACATGTGTTTTTCTCATTGAGTGCATAGCCACATTCACACTTTAGCAACAGCCACAGGGAAACCACAAGCGTTTTGCCACTGTGCAGGCAGAGCCCGGCGCTGCTGGGAGGGAAGCTCTAAGTCTCATACAGTCAACATGAATCATTTACTCCTTGGATTGGGGCAAACCACCTGGATCCTCTAACCACCACTCTACAGCTGCTGACTCATCAATATGTGTATGAGGTCAGATTAGCTATAAGGTGTGATGGGCAACTCCTTGTCATGATTTTCTCAAACTTTTTGGGACTGAATATTTTCTGAAAGGATTAAAAAGTATGTCACACAACGATACATTATGTTTTGCTTTGTGATTAAAAAAATGTGCATGAAAAGCGCTTTATAAATAAAGTTTGATTGATTGATTGCTATTGACAGTGTTTTGTTGCTGTCAATGGTTGGTATTAGGGCTGCACAATGTGAGGAAAGAGGTTTGGATTATGGATTATGGATTTGGATTATTAGGTTTCGATTATCATGTTGATGATATTGTTGCAATATTTTACTAAACCCTTCAATTAAGCAGTTTTCATCGACAGATTCAGTGTCAAAACATGTCAAAATGACTAAATCCCAATCAAAACAAGGCCAAAAATGACAAAAATAGTAACTAATACTAAACTTTCACACATTTTTAAGTTGCCGTCTATTTTTGTGTCTGCTATCACTGCGATACTGATCATTTAGCGCCACGGCTGCACAAAATATTACATACCTGGTGTGTTTGTTTGTATTTATGTTATCCAAAGATTTTTTTTTTGAATATGACGATTACAAAACATAATAAAAAATAAATTAAAATGACTGTATTCGCCGAAGATGTAATGAAAAGTATATTTCAAATCTACGTTAGCCAAGGATTTGAAATCTACTTTCTATTATTTGAACTCTACAAGCCTGCGCTCTTTATTATTTATAGCAGTACTATTTTCACATTATATGATTATTTCAAGTCATGATTTTCCTCAAAGTAGTTTGTTGTTCTGTACATTTGCAGCTGTGTTCTTTTCGCAACTGTTTTCCTCTCCCTTAGGCCCGGGGCTATGAATCCTCGAGACAGGTCAGAGCACTCGTGTTTACTCACGCTGCCTTACAGTAACACTAACAAGCCGGAGCATAACAACTCAAATGGGAATATGTTATGACTAGCTTGTCCCAGACGCTGATGAGATGGACAGATAGATGAGAATAAGCGTGAGCAAACGTAGAGAGAAACCTGGGCCCCTGCTGGCGTTTGATTGTACTGAGCGATTGCAGGTGTCTGGTGATAGGGCGGACACAATGGAGACACATGACACAAGACCACCCTCATGTCGAAGACCACAAAAACATGTAGGCAGTCACATGCACAGTTGGCGCTCTCGTCGTGTGACGCGTCCATATTGGCACCATCTGTGTTGCAGGGGAAGTCAGTACTTGACTGAAATACATTTTGTGAAGATAATTGTAGAGGTGGCCAGTTTTAACAATTTTTGGGTTATTAAATGGGTTTCTTTTGTTTTACATGTTATTTATTTATTTGGTACAACGAGACTAAGTTAAATCTTACAAAGAAATTCTTAAGGCAGCTTAACAAGTCTATAGCCATACCGCCTTTGCTCTGCCCGATCCTGGCAGGACTTGGATGGGAGACCGTTTGGGAACACCAGGAAGCCTGGCAAATGTAGTGTGTGTGTGAGTGGTTGGTGGTGGCTGATGTGCGCAGACTGGTTGCCTCGCTTATCATCACCGAGTATGGAGTGAATGAATAATGCACACAATTGTAAAGCGACTGGAAAAGCGCTATATAAGACTAATGCATTATTATTATTATTATTATTATAGGATTATATAGGATATTATTGGATACAAACACAGAGAATGCTGTCCTGATTGAGTGTACCCCCCTAATTTTACTTTATGTCTGAAATAAGACAAAATCAGAGGGGTGGGGGTGTCTGTTCCCTATTTAGAGACAACCTATCTTGCCACAAACTGTCATTTGGGGAGTTTTCATCATTTGAGTATGTGTCATTTAAAATGGAGATACAACAATCTGCCATACTGTATACTGTTATTTATAAACCGCCCCAAAATGGTTCTTTTATTGATGATTTTACTGGATTAATTTCAATTGTGGCAACAGAATTCGACTCCTTGATTATTACGGGAGATCTGAATGTGCATGTGGATCTACTGAATGACCGGCACACAAAAGAACTTAATGCTATCCTTGAAACATTTGGTTTAACTCAGCATGTGTCCGAGCCCACCCATAACAGAGGACACACATTGGACATCCTTATTACAAAAGGTGTTAGCATTTCTAATGTGAATGTTGTTGACGTTGAGTTATCTGATCATTTTTGTGTTTTCTTTGAACTTTCTGTTGTACCGAAACCAGCAGTTTGGTCTGCAGTGGTTCAGAAAAGACTCAGTTTATGGATATGATTACATTTGAAGATTCTCCCTGTTCCGATGTTGATCATCTTTTGAGCTCTTATACGTCAGGTGTTTTAAATGTCTTGGACACCATAGCCCCTGTTAAGGTTAAAATGGTTAAAAATAAACAAAAGGCGCCCAGGAGAAATGGAGATTCTGTCAGGGCACATAAAAGGGAGTGCCGGAGAGCCGAACGAACATGGCGCAAGTCAAAGCTCCAGGTTCATTTTGAAATTTACAAAGAAAAGTTACACATGTTCAACCAGACTCTGCGTAGCGCAAGAGAAATGGATTTCTCTGAAATAATTTCAAATTGCCATGGTAACTCTCGTGTTTTGTTTACCACGGTTAGCAGACTCACAAACCCTCCAGTTTCACTGCCCCAAGAATTTATTTCTACATGCAAGTGTAATGGGTTTGCAAAATTTTTTAGAGACAAAGGCCCTAAAAACAGCTGTCATTAAGCCACTGCTGAAGAAGAGTGGTCTTGATGCCACTGAAATGAAACAATTACCGGCCAATATCAAATCTGCCCTTTATAGGAAAAGTCTTGGAGAAAGTGGTCTACAGCCAGCTTATGGAATTTCTTCTTGTAAATAATGTTTTTGATGTGTTTCAGTCGGGCTTCAGACCCTGCCACAGTACTGAGACGGCCCTGATCAAGGTGACAAATGATATCAGGCTAAACAGAGATGCAGACAAGCTCACAGTTTTAGTTCTGCTGGACCTTAGCGCTGCGTTTGACACAGTGGACCATGGGATCTTACTAGAGAGGTTAAAAACCTGGGTGGGAATCTCTGGAAAGGCTCTCAAGTGGTTCAGATCCTACCTTGAGCACCGAAATTACTATGTCGCAATGGGAAACTGTGTCTCAGACCAGATGGCATTGACCTGTGGGGTTTATTTATTTATTTATTTATTCATTTATTTGATAGGGACACGTGTGAACAATAAACATGTACGACACTACAACATTTATAGCCAAGGCTAATTTGTAATGTCCGTCCCTAGAAGGGCTTTTCAAATACACATAGAAAGTACAGGGGTCAATTCTGGGGACCCTCTTGTTCAATTTGTACATGCTTCCAATGGGTCAATTAATATCTAGTAACAATGTGTCCTATCACAATTACAGTATGCAGACGATACTCAGATCTATTTCACTGACAGTGGGTGAAAATGGGCCTGCAGATACACTGTGTCATTGTATCAAACAGATTAGTGTGTGGATGCAAAACAACTTCCTCAAGTTAAGTACAGATAAAACTGAGATCATCGTTTTTGGCCCATAAAAACACAGAGAGATTGTCATTGGTCATCTCGAAGCTCTTTCACTGGGACCCAAAAGTCAAGTTAGAAATCTAGGGGTAATCATGGACTCCGACCTGAATTTTAACAGTCATATTAAGTCCATTACATCAGCGGCCTATTACCATCTAAAAAATAAAATGCTAAAATAAAAAACATAGTGTCCAAACCAGACTTGGAAAGACTAATTCAGGCTTTTGTCTCCAGCCGGTTAGACTATTGTAACGGCCTGTTCAAATGAGCTGTTAGACAACTGCAGTATATCAAAATGCTGCGGCTCGAGTCCTAACCAGAAATAAAAAATCAAATCAAATCAAACTTTATTTATAAAGCGCTTTTCATACAAAATGTAACGCAAAGTGCTTTACAGTACTTAAAAATCATTAATATCGTCCCCACCAGCAAATATACATAAATAACAACAACCCCCACCTCCCCCTACCCCACCCGCACACACAGACACACAGACACACAGATACATACAGACAGCCCAGCAGTTAAAAGTTAAAAGGGAAGACACCAGTCTGAAGAGAGCAATTCATCATGTTTAAAAGCTCATCTCTAAAAGATCGATAACATCTTTTAAAAAACGGGGTTGGGGCCGGGTCTAAAAGACATGTGGTGGGTCACACTGAGGAGAAAACTTTATCAAGCATCTCAGCATTCACCAGGACAAAACTGTGCAGTGTTTCCTCTGGAACAAATAGACAACCAGATGCACTTAAAACCGTATTATTTTGAGTAGATAAAAATATTACATCTGATAGTGTCTATCTTTCCCCTGAAGTGGTCTGCAAACGCCTCACAAAGGGAGTCACTTGGAGTAAAGTTGGTCTTGTTAAAATCAAGATTGATTAGATGTTCTATTGTAGAGAAGAGTACCTTGGGATTGTTTTTATTATTGTTGATAATTTTGAGAAGTAATTGTTTCTTGTGTTTCTTACTGTGCTATTGTAATTTGTTTATTTGTTTATTTTGTTTTTCTCCATTTTCTCTCTGCCACCCTGCATTGTCTTTTGAGTTCTTTCATTTCCTCATTCCTCCGTTGAGGAATTGTTTTTTTGGGGAGTTCCTTGAATTTTAAAGGAGCGATAGACTCAAGCACTGACCTGAGTTTGCTGTTAACATTTTCAATAATATAATCACAGGGGGCAGGTCCTTTTGTGTGTATATATATATATATATATATATATACACTCAACAAAAATATAAACGCAACACCTTTGTTTCTGCTCCCATTTTTCATGAGATGGACTTAAAGATCTAAAATTCATTCCAGATACACATTATTACCATTTCTCTCAAACATTGTTCACAAATCAGTCCAATGTGTGATAGTGAGCACTTCTGCTTTGCTGAGATAATCCATCCCACCTCACAGGTGTGCCACATCAAGATGCTGATCTGACATCATGATTAGTGCACAGGTGTACCTTATACTGCCCACAATAAAAGGCCACCCTGAAATGTGCAGTTTTGTCTCACAGCAAAATGCCACAGATGCCACAAGCATTGAGGGAGCGTGCACTTGGCATTCTGACAGCAGGAATGTCAACCAGATCTGTTGCTCGTGCATTGAATGTTCATTTCTCCACCATAAGCCGTCTCCAAAGGCGTTTCAGAGAATATGACAGTACATCCAACCGGCCTCACAACCGCAGACCACGTGTAACCACACCAGCCAGGACCTCCACATCCAGCAGGTTCACCTCCAAGATCGTCTGAGACCAGCCACTCAGACAGCTGCTGAAACAATTGGTTTGCATAACCAAACAATTTCTGCAGAAACCGTCTCAGGGAAGCTCAACTGCATGCTCGTCGTCCTCATCGGGGTCTTGACCTGACTCCAGCTCGTCGCCGTAACAGACTTGAGTGGGCAAATGCTCACATTCGTTGGCGTCTGGCACGTTGGAGAGGTGTTCTCTTCACGGATGAATCTCGGTTTACATTGTTCAGGGCAGATGGCAGACAGCGTGTGTGGCGTCGTGTGGGTGAGCGCTTTGCTGATGTCAGTGTTGTGGATCGAGTGGCCCATGGTGGTGGTGGGGTTATGGTATGGGCAGGCATCTGTTATGGACGAAGAACACAGGTGCATTTTATTGATGGCATTTTGAATGCACAGAGATACCGTGATGAGATCCTGAGGCCCATTGTTGTGCCATACATCCATGAACATCACCTCATGTTTCAGCAAGATAATGCACAGCCCCATGTTGCAAGGATCTGTACACAATTCTTGGAAGCTGAAGATGTCCCAGTTCTTGCATGGCCAGCATACTCACCGGACATGTCACCCATTGAGCATGTTTGGAATGTGCTTGACCGGCGAATACGACAGCGTGTACCAGTTCCCACTAATATCCAGCAACTTCGCACAGCCATTGAAGAGGACTGGACCAACATTCCACAGGCCACAATTGACAATCTGATAAACTCTATGCGAAGAAGATGTGTTGCACTGCATGAGGCAAATGGTGGTCACACCAGATACTGACTGAGTCCCCAGACCCCCAATAAAGCAAAAAACTGCACATTTCAGGGTGGCCTTTTATTGTGGGCAGTATAAGGTACACCTATATATATATATAGTATATATATATATACTGTACATACATATAAGTATATAAAATGTAATTGTAGCAATTGATTTAATTGATTTTGATTGTGTTTGTAATGTTTTTTATTGTATTTTTTATTGTGTTTGGTGTTGCTGTGAGGCACATTGAGTTGTCATGTACATGAAATGTGCTGTACAAATAATCTTGCCTTGCCTATTATCTACCAATGAACTTCCTGGGTGGAGCTAGACAAATCCAAACATTCATCTATCTCCCCCACAAAAAACAGAAAAGAGCGGCAGAGGGAAAGGAGCAGGGCGGGCATGTAGTGGGGGAAATCTAAAGGGATAGAAAATGGGAAAGGGGGATGGAAAAAAGAGAATGTGAATTAAATGCACTGCCTAAATGTCCACTTTGACTTTTGCCTCTTCTCCGTGGACATCATTCTCCTGCTGTAAGGGGAGGGACAGCTCCTTCACTTGCTTCTTATCGCTCTCCATGGTCTGTCGCTGATCTGCCACTGTCCTCCATCACAACAGTCTTGAACCTTGCTGGCCACCTCTTTGAAGTTGTCTCTCTCTCCGACTTGAGAAGCGTCTTCGGATCTCTTACTACACCCCTTTGCTCCAGCGGCTTCTCCAGGGCTAAGACTTTGACCTGAAGCTGCTGCCTGTTCTGTGCTTCTTGTCTCAGGGCGACTTCATAGTCCCTAACTTTGTCAGGTCCCTGCTTTACCTGTCTTGGGGCTCCTTTGGATACGACAATACTACTTTGCAACAAGTAATCGAAGAACGCATTTTAAAGTAGAACTTATATGGACCTGTAAAGCAAAGCAACATTGCATAGATTTTATGTAACCCTGGTATATAGTATAAAGACAAAGTGTACATGTACTGTACCTTTGTCTGTCAGTACAATGGGGAAAAGGTCAGTTCTAAGGGCCATAAGTACCTGCCCCGGTCCCATTGTCTTGGGGGCTCTCCTCTGGGACTCCCTGACATTAGAGGACCTCTGACAGCCTTATGTGAACCTTCCCCTAAGAGAACAACCACTACACAGAGTACTACAGCCGCATATAATTAGAAAAAGCACCTAACAAAACACATAGCACAGAGGCAGGAAGTGCAGCCCGTGGCTCTTGGCTGCGAGTTCAGAGCGCTCCTGTTCGTTTTGAGGCCAAGGCGCTCGGTGGATGGAGTAAAACAGAGAAGCTGTCCACTCCAGGGGAACAAGGACCAGGCCTAATCCACCGTCGGTGAGGCCAAGATACAGTTTCTACATGTTAATCCAGGATGTGCTTCACTCCAAGTACAGCTCAAGTCAGATGCTGGACTTTTCCATATTACCGCCTAATAATTAGCTTGGCGCAAAGATTACATTACCAGACCCTCTTCAATAAAGCTATAGTACTGTATCTTTTTCTCTTTTTGTTTATAAGCTAGGCTATAACTTATATTATAGAGAAATACTTAGTTACTATAGGTCTCTATTCTGTCTTTACAACAGCTCAACCCTAACAGCTACAATAATACAAGTCAAAGCTCCCATGTCTTTGATTTATTTGGTGTGTTTATTATGTACAACTATCTTGGCTATTGTCTCATGCTGGAGTTAATTTGGGATCCACTCAGTAGCTACAATAACTCTCCCACAGCCACTGAGGTACAGACCTGAATCCTCACTTCCCCTCTTCATTCCCATACAGCCGCTCTGTCCCATTCCTGTAGCCGGGACAAAAGGACCAATGCATCCGGTCACAGGCTGTGCAGAGCCACCCAGTCAGGACAGGGCCAGGAGCCGCTGTGACCCACCAGATTGTTATCACAGTGTAATCCCAATGTAGGAGATGCTATGACTGTGGCACTCTGCAAACTGCCAGGTGCAGCTGCACACTTTTAATGCGTGAATGGGGGCAATGTTCATTTTGCTTCTTTCATCAAATACGGTGGTCATTTTGGATATGTTAGCTCTTCTTTAGTGTTAGTTCATTGTACATGTTCTGAAATACATGCAATCCTAGTATTCATTTAAAAGTTCACATTGGGGTTTTCTCTGTTAATTCATCTTTGATTGTTGTTTGATTGAACAGACTAATGTACGCTAAATCTTGAATTTGAAACTTAGACACAAATATTACAATTTGATCTATGTCCAAAATTGTGGAACCCTTTAACACCAATCTATTCTGTTTGGGTATGAGTCTCAGTGATTGAAAATTAAAGCAAGCCGCGACTGTATTCTCACTTGGCGACACAGAGGCTGACATTGATAGACTGTGGTTGGAGGATCCATTTCATTGTCTGTATTCACTGAGGCTCCCATGGACTTGTTGTTTTTATCAAATCCCCGCTTTCCTATCTCCGTCACAACACTCCCACTGAGTCTGCCCTGTGGCCTGTGCAAGAGCACAGATACACACAGATATTATTTTTCGTTTCTTGTCCTTGTTTAGGTATTATAAAAATAATATCCTGCACTTTTCAATTAGCTGGACTTGAGAGGGTTGACAGTCGACTTTCCACTCATTTTGAGAGGGTCTAGTTTTGTTTGATCGTTTGGTTCATTTCTCAATATGAAACCCTGAGTTTTCTTCTTCCTCTTATTCTTCCTTATGTATTATTGGTTACAAAATGGGATGTACCGTTTATAAAACAGGTATTTTGGTAATGGCATATCTTCCACAGTTCGGACATACGTATCTACAAACCAAATGTGATTATAACGTCGCGGCTAATTAGCATCAAAGTAAACTGGCTTGTACGCCTCAGTTCAGACGCAGTTTCCTTCACAGACCCCTGCCCTGAGAGGTTGCGTTGCGAGGCCTGTGTGAACAAACCAAAGTGGAGTCACATATGTCTTTCATTTGGACATTAAAGCCAAACTATTATGAGATTAAATCTGGGACTGTGATAATTCGGTCAAAGTCTCAGCTCTCACCAGCCGCAGTCACGCAGAGGACCATTTACACTGACAACAAGATAAACTGGACCTGCGCAATACTCCGCTCAAGTAAAAGAGATGATTGTGAAAATAATTGTAAATTATTACTGAAAGTAATAGATGAATAATCTCATAGTGATTCTTGTCAGAGGGCCAGGAGCCCAGAGTGAGTCGTAAAAGCTTTTTTCGTGAGCCTTTGCCAAGGATGACACATGATCAAAGACTGAATATCCGACCTCTGTGCGGAAATGCTGTATTTTGATGTTATACTGTTAAATGAACAACGTTGCACTTAAAAACATAAATAGAAATGAATGCTTTTATTTGAGTTGCAGGTTGTCATGAGCTTGTTGATCTAAAGTTATCTAAAGATCTAAAGAATAGTCTATGAGGCTCCACAAATACTTAATTTGACTATAAAACGAGAATGAATTATTTGAAAATGTAATGCCATCTCTAAAAAAAATTAAAAAAATAAATCTCAAGGCCGAATATTGCTATCATGATCTTTCCAAGAACCATATAAAAAACTTTGTTCCAAGTTTGTTATATTTCAGTGCTAATACTCTAAGCTATTGGATTTTCTATTAATGCAGCATATGACACTATTAGAAACATCAACATGGGTCTAGTTCCTATCACCAATGTAGGGTTGGGCGGAGCTGAAGACGCCATGTGAAGGCGGCCTGTGATGAACCTCCGATGACATCTTGGCTCATACATGTCCACTAACTGGAGTCATCAGAGAAATAAAACAATCTCCCGGGAAAGACGTTACACACTTGGTTCATAGTGAAATGGTTTTTGCATTAGAGGAACTGCAGCGTAACATCATAGTTTACATCACACATGCTGAAAGGGTGGAGATATTTTTCTTATCGAAAGAAACGTGAGAGAAGTTGATACAGTCATCTCTGAGGCTCTGATTTTTCTAATCATTTTTCAGTTCTTTGCATAGAAGACGGAGAGGGTTAAGTCCAGGTGGAAGAGGGAGAGGGATGTTATTGCCGTCAGTGCAATTTTCCACTTGAGTTCGGTCCAATTTCCTGAAAAAAAAAAAGGATCAGCTGTAAATAATTGAGTGTCCACACCTGGGCCGGTTTTCAGCACCTGCCCCACGTTCTGTCGCTGTGGTATACACATCCCTATGGCCAATACTATAGTATGCCAAACTTAGCCCTTGATATAGTATTGCCTCATTGAAAATACTCTCCCTCCTGTATTGTTTCGTGCGTGTTAATTGTCCCATGTGTGTCTCTCCAAATCGCTCAAACATTCATTCGGGTGGGGTTTTACAGCCTATTTAGTGAGTGGAGGGAGGGGGGGGGGGTGCGCTCGGTCATTTGACTGCCAGGTCTATCCCAAAAAGTCTTGTACACGATGTTCCCACTTTACAACCCAACTCCGCTTCATTGTGTGGATAAGCCATTAAGAAAGAAAGTGTCCCACAAATGTATTCAGGCATGTCCCGTTCCCTAATTACTCAGCCAGTCTGGGAGGATGGACTTTAAGGGTTTGACCGATAAGAAGAGGTTTCACACAGGAGGAAGAAAAAAAAAAAAACGCTAAAGAAATGTAAATAGTTCTTCAGACCCTGGAGATTTGTTGTTGTCTTTTGTAAAGTCAAGATTTGTGTTAACAAAAGCTTTGAGCCGGCCATGCAGTGTATAGGACAGACTGGATACAAGACTGGATTTTTTTTTTTACTTTGAGATAATACTAGAGAGGAAATAAAACCTCAATATGTACAATGTATATACAGCAATTCTTCTTGTGGATTAGCTATTTGACTGTGTTACAGTTTGGGTGCATTTACGTAAAAGTGAATCAGGGTGGCCACCATTAGAAGTACATTGTGCTGTTTTAGACTTTTCAACTTTGGTAATGAATCAAAATATACAGGTCTATGTTGGCAAAAGTTATTTTACTTCACTGCAGGAGAAATAAATCGGTTACACCACCTCTTAGTTTTAGATATTAGAAAGAATATTTAACTGTATATTCCTACCTCTGAATATTATTTGTACTTCTTACTTTTCTTAACATTTCACCCAGTAAATAGAAGAAAATACAAGCATTTATTTCATTTCGCTTGTTTTATTGTTGAACCATGACTGGTTTTACTGTGGACGGGCTTTTCTCTCTTCAGAACGGACTTGTAACTTTGTTGGGAGTGATACATCAGCTTTGATTTGACTATGGGAAGCCACACATTAGGTTTAAGTATTAGATCTCTTATAGCATTATCTGTGTCTAGATGATCATTAAGAGCATGTTTGGTATTGCTGGCTTGTTTGTTTATATTTTGAGCTCAGCCACAGTTGAGTTGCTGTTGTGTCATAGCAACTTGAAATGTACTACAGTGAGGCTTTAAGTAGGCCCCTATGTTTTAAAGAAGTAGCAGAGTCTAAGTACTTCCTCCCGCTCTGTGTATAAGACATGTACCGCACTTGCATGTTGTACATTGTGCTGTAAATCTTGTGCACAGCTGTGTTGCCCCCTCAGTGCCACGCTCAGCTCTGTCTTGAGGTTTTTTTGTTTCTTTTCTTTTTTTTCCGTGGGGGCTGTTTGATGGTGGAAACGTAGCGCAGGTGTGTTTATGGGGCAACAGGTGCTGCGGAGAGGGAGGCAGCACGTCACGGCCAATATACCAGGAGAGAAACTCGACACATGGCATCGCAGTTGTACGTGAGGCCCCTGGAAAATCTACTTAAGCGTTTGCACAAACCCTGCACATGCTCACAGCAGGCGGCAAGACAAGGACAGGATTCAGGTTCAGATCTAAAGGGACCCTAGACCAGTCAATCCCTGTGGAGTGAGACTTGGTAAATGGTAAATGGTCTCAACTTATATAGCGCTTTTCCACCTACATTAGGCACTCAAAGCGCTTTACAGCAAGGATCCATTCACCCATTCATACACCAATGTACGCAGACACTGGACTTCAAAATGGGTGGCAGAAAAAACACAATTTTTTTTAAGCATAATGATTGATCTAATCGAATAACGTGTAAACCCAGAACACGCATGTCAACAATAAGGTTAGCCTCTAAAGAATATTTGCCTTTGAATGTATGTGTCTGCAACTTACCCATGATTGTTGGGATCCGCTCCAGTGACAACCAATACCTCCTATGAATCTTGAAAAATATTCATAATCACATGCATAGTTTTTGCCTGAGTGAAATTAAATTAGGTTACAAAGACAGACAAAGTGCAATAGAAATTAAGCGCATAAAAAAAAATCTGTCAGGTAACATTTATAGACTATTCAAGTTTAACCAGTGCATCAAAAAAGCTGATTTGTTTTCCCTCCAAATGAAGGCGAAACAACTGTTCTCTTTCCTCTGTAGGGGCACTCTCCCTCTTCTTGTCTATCACATCTTCACTGTCCTTTTTTTCCACTCATTTCTCCAGTGCTTTATGTTCCCCAATATTTTTATTCCATTTGCCATTTCCATGTGTTTGCAAAAGCACAGTGCAGCCCCGGTCACCAGACTAGATTCAGGCTGTTACTATGAAAACATTGGAGGTGAATGAGAGGCTAGGCGCTGGTTCTGACTGGAGCTTAGACTGGCTTGTAACAACAACATGATTAGTACGAACATGTCTCTGCAACTAAGAGGTCGCCAGGGTCGACCTACAATGGCAACTGTTCCGTATTGTTTACGTTTTGGCTTGAGTCAACAGATAGGCAGGAAGTGTGGGACTGAGATTGGATCACATCAAGCAAAGATTGCCCTCCGTTATGTGGCAGTGATAATGTCTAACAAGTAAGAAAAGAAAACAACTTCAAGTAGCCACAGCAGCTAACTTTGCAAATAAAAGTATTATAGTTCAAATTAGATAAATGTTCATATTTGGTGATACAGATAAATAAATTGGTTCCACAAAGTGCAGCCAACATTTATCTTTCAATGCAGTATTGCTTTATACTGTAAAATGCTCACAGATTTTAACTAGATCCCAAAGGAGTTGTTGTTGTGAATCTTGACTGTTGTGTCTTGCTCTGTAACAAACACTCTCCTCGTTATCACAAAGAAACAAATATTTACGTCTGTCCTGATCCCAAGAAACATTCTCATGGCCTCCTTCTCTGGTTATGTCACCTCCCTCACCCCGCCTCTGTGGAGAAGCTAGCAGCAGAAGGATTGTAATCTCAATTCAAGCAGACTTTTATAGGGTGAAATTCATGTTGCCGCCTTGCTGAAGATTTGGTCGTAGACATTTGCGGGAAAAAGAAACACGCGTACAGTGTGTGCCATGTTTTTTAGCAAACATGAACCCGGAAGTTGTACTCATGTTGGGGGAGGAATAGAGAAATATCTCCCATTTCTCCACCATAACTTTAAAGCTGAACTAAGTAACTCATGCCCCTAGAGGCCATAAGCGCCACTGCAGGTGTCGTAGCATGTTGCGTTTTTTTTTACTCATTAATTGTCCGTGAGAGTAAATACTATGCTGACAGAAAAGACAAAGCAAAGGGAGAGAGGGATATTGTACATCCAATTACACAATGGAGATATTTTTTCTCACTCAAACGTGGATGTAAATACTGTTTAAGTGGCGCTAGCCCACAGTTAGCTTTGCCCGTTAGCTGTTAGCTTCTTCTAAGTGATTCTATTAGTGTGTATTGCACCTTCGACCCGGTGCAGGGAAAGCTGCAAGGGTGGTTTTTTGGCCAGAGACACCAGGGGGAGATGAAATACCCCCAATCATCCCATTAACACTTGTATTACCCCCGAGGGAGTACGAAAAGGATTTATTAAGATAAACAAGTTACTTACCTTTTCTTTAAAGGGACTAGATGCAAGTTGGTCATTTTTATACTCACTACTGCCACCCCAGGTCTTACGCGTAACTGCAGTTTCTATATTAAGCTCGTGCATGACGGCAATTCGGCCCCTGAATTAACACCTTTTTGAGTGACAGTGCAGCATTTTAGAGGCAGTTGTGATGAATAAGTTTGGGCTCATTCTACACATTAGGACATTGCTGGAACATGTAGGGGGAGGAAAATACACAATTTAAACATTTTTAAACTCCTTATAGTCCCTTTAACAAATGTTGAATTATTGATATATTAAATAAAGATACAGAGGCATTGAGAGGAGCAAAGTGGTACAGCCCAACAGCCCAAAAACAAACGGACAATGCTAACCAGGAACCTACATTAGCTTCATGCTACATATGCTAACGTGCGCAAAGAGTCCCGTTTATCGCTTCTACTTCTAAAAAAAAGCAATTTGGAGTGAAAAAGCATCCACATGGTCCCGATTCTGGCATGACTTCATTGGTCTGTGATATGCCCATAGTCCGCCAGAAAACGGCTAAAAAGTGGGAAAAGTTGTGATTCCCATGAAAGGTTTTCTTCCCCCTCAGCCCCCTTATATGACACGTTGCTGTCTGTATCTGTACATTCATAATGCAACATAAACGGCTTCACATCAAAACTGTGAGTAAGAAGAAAACAACCCACTACAGATATATTAAAATTAGAATTAAAAGCTGTTTCGTTTTTTCAGACCTAACATAGTTTCCGTATATCACCTCACATGTCCTCCTCAATCACTCCCCGTTTGTTATCCTTGGTAACAAGTCAAAAGTCCAGCAACAACCGATCATATTCTTGACTCCACCGTGTGCCCAAGAGGGTTGTGGGTAATTGCTATATTTATGTCCCCAGTTGCAGGAGCCAGGCTGGCGGTCACCTGGGTAGCTACACAGGTATTTCTGCTGTACTGTAATTTTCATTTTATACAAGGGGCAAGTTAAATATTTGCCTTCCACCACACGATGAGCCTCCTAGAGCATTATAAAATTCAAAAGTGCCTCTTGTCATGTTTGTGGCCCCTAAAACCTGCCATTACCGTAGTATTTGAAGTGGTAGTAATAGTAGTAGCAGTTCTAGAAGTCGTAATAGGTTTTGGTATGCAATTACACAATGAGGGGATCTTTTCGATGTACTAGCTAAAAATATTAACTTTGCTGTTTTTAGTACACCTAAGGATCATGCCAAATTTTAAGTAGCTCTTACCAAAAGGCCTAAGCCGTCATTCCATTATTGGTTCAAACCTCGATGAGAAAATACACCTTGTACGTATTTCCCCGTCATGCGCGTCAGGTGCATCAGAGGAAAAGGCTCACTTCCTGCTCAGACTTTGATGTCGGGACTCATTTCCTGTCGTCGCAGTACTAGAAAGACCAGGGCACGGAAATACAGGCATGTTTTCAGAAAGCCTTTGTTTTGGCTGGAGCCTTTTCCAATTACATCCACCGAAATGATTGTGCCAAGCAGGATCACGCGTGCTTCCAAATCATCAAAAGAAAAATTTCCATATTTGAGTAATGTTTTTCAATTTTCTGGATGACTACATGGGCTTGGAAGACCATTACAATAAAATATATAGCTATAGTCTGTTTTGATGTGGGCGCAGAGCTTCAAAAGAGTTATAAGAAGGGCTGTAACAAGAATTTAGGACGAGACGTTTTAACCGGTTCACTGGGGATAGACTGGAACATTTTGTTATTGTTTCGAAAGAGGAAATAATCCGTTAACAGTAGGATGCGCTCCACTGGCTGTCGTATTTATGCCTATTCAGAAACAATTAGAGTCTGTTAATTAGGCCCATAAACCAGCGGCAGGAGTTGCGCTGCGGGCTCTAGCTGTGGCAGTTACCTTGGCAGGGCTCTCGGAAACAACATGTTGACGCGTAATCATTCACTGGGAAATGGAAATGTGGAGTCAGTAGGCTAGACCTGGGCCTAACTCGAAAGGGAAACATGTATGCCGTAATAATCTTCGGTAACATAATTCACGCACTTGATTATTTTGAATTCAAATTAGGAGGGGGAGTGGGTATAGCTTACACTGGGCTGATTTCTGGCTCCAAAGTTACATAATTTTAACATACAGGAAAACACTCTGGATTTGGGGTATTTCTATAGACTCAAAACTCTATTCTGAACTCTCTCTTATAGGTCTATACTGTACATGTCTTTACATTACTGTAGCCTTTGCCCAATAAGCTTCCTCAGTTCTCTTCATCCTCTGATATGGAAACTGGGACAGATGAAACACAACATTGTGGTCTTAACTACAAACATGTCGGTAAACCCTTATTTCACTACACAGGCTTTCTGAGGACACCTCTCTGCACTGGGCCCATCTACAGAGCAATTTAAATTCACCTATTCTCTTGCATGTTTGGATAAATGTAGAGTGGGCGGCACGATTGCCACAGCTAGAAGGTCCCGGGTTCGATTCCCACCTGGATGGGGCCTTTCTGTGTGGAGTTTGCATGTTCTCCCCGTGTCTGCGTAGGTTTCCTCCGGGTACTCCGGTTTCTCCTACCACTAAATGAATGAGAGTGTGTTTGAGAGCATGGGGACAATGGACAACAATGTATGTTCATCAACGTGCACTGTCCTGACCAAAAAAAAAAACAATAAATAAATAAATAGAATGTCTCTGAGAAGTACTACATTACATCCTTACAAGTAGGATGGGTCAAACCAGATTTCCCTTTAGTGAAATACACGACTTAAACACAATCACAGAATAACCACTGTATTTTTGTGTGTGTGGGCAATTCTCAAAAATGATACTTTCAAGGTTGTAAGATTGTTCACATTGATCCTGCACATGATTGCACAACTTGTATTGCTGTTGCTAGTTCGGTGCTATCCCGGACAGCACACCTGTACGTGGGTGTTCATTTCAGCCGCCCCCGAGTGAGTGACGTGTTGGCCCGATCCGAGCCCCTTGTTCTTTGTCATGTCCTTTCACTTAATTAGCACTCACTCACAGGTCAGAGGAGCGCGCTGAAAGCCCCCACAGTGTTTATGGGCACATTCATGCATATGTTTGGGATTAGCCTTTTAGCCTTGATATAGGGCCAAGCCGATACACAGGCGCGCACATGCATTGGCCTTATCTGCGCAGCACCTGTGCATCATTTGGAGACAGATTAGCCTGGCACAGACGGGCGTTGTTATAGAGGGGCATTGAGATCACACATCAGGAGTTGTGCTGACAAAGCAGTGTACAACAGATCTATGTCCTCTCTTTTATTAGGGGCTTTCTCTTGGGGATATTAGAACTCCCATTACCCGGAATACTGTAAGCAAAGTCCACTTGACCTGAAAAGTGCACTTTCAACATATTATCAGCATTTGACTTCAATATATAACGTTGTAGCATTGTAGCACTTTTATTTGAGCTTACAGTACTTGAATGCTGTGGTAAGAGTAAAAGTTTTAAAAGCTATGTACTGTGAAAAAGTTATTTGAAAGTGTGAAATCTTTTTCGTTACATGCAAAAACAAATGTTGAAAGTCAGTGTGGATTTTTATTTTCTTTTTAATTTCATATATATAAGTACCGGTAATACAATTCTGAAGTTGAACTTAAACTGTTATTTCAGCACTTGTTTTGTCTGCTCAACCCACTTCAGACCATAAGTTTCATTTTTTTTTTCTTCTTCTTCTTTTTTTTTTTGCTATGCGTGTCTACTTAAAACTACAAGTGCATTTTTATAGCATCGCTGTCAGTCACGGTGTTTCTGCGGCGTGTGCTGGACCTAAGCCACTTATTAAATAACACGGTTACACCCACCCACGGGCCTGGAAACACTTGGACTCCAGTCGGGGAGAAAAAGAGTGTAACTGGAGAGGTGAAGGAGAAGGGAGAAGGTGTGTTTTTTGGAGAGAAGAATGTCAGGAATGAAAACAGAATTAAAATTATTAACATAGTTTGCAGCAAGTGTAAAGGGCTCACCAGTGATCAGAAAGTCATGCTTATATAATAGTTACAGTGTAGATGGATGTATGAAAGCGCAGGCTCAAATATATAAATGACAATATCCTTGCTTGTGCTGGAGGTCACTTAGAAAACCTATTCAAGATCAAACTTAGGCTGCACAATTAATCCCAATCCCAATTTTAACAATCGCTAATTGCAAATACGTGCAATGATTCAGATATATAAAAATGTCCTTCCTTCCTATCATGTGTAATGCTGTAGTTCAGATCTATTCAAACATATTCCGAAATGCATAATTGCTGGATTCATCATTTGTGTTCAGAATCGTGCAGCCTTCTACTTGAAAACCTCCCAGCTCCTCCAGTGAGTGCATGTGCCGTTGTTGTGGAGTCAGTCTGGTGTCCACTCCCCGCGGCTCTCACATGTGTTCTGGCACCGGGACAGGGGCAGGAGGAGGACGAGGCCAGGCAGGGGGAGGCGAGGGACCTGTCGGGCAGCGGGCCAGGCAGCAGTAATGTGGAAATGTGGCGTCGTCTTGATTAAGTCTGCGCACGTGTCTGAGCACAGAGAGAGAAGCCCAGGCCTAATCACCTCTGGCTCTCCTCCTCCTCCCTCTTCTCCATCCCCTCTGTCCTTCTCTCTCCTCTTCCCCTACGATCCGGCTCTGATACTCCTCCCACTCTCACTTTTTTCAGATTTTTGTTTTTCAGCTTTTCTCTCCACTCCCTGTGAGTAACTGACTTCCCCTTTGTTTGGGACGTCCTTCTTTCATTCTCTTTATCGTGGACTTTTCCCCCCCCCCAACTGTCTTTTCTCTCACTCAGTCTATTTCTTTCTTTTTTCCAGTGCATAATTTAACATCTCTGCATTTTCTCTTGTGGTTGTTTGTTTGCTATGCATTTAGTTTGGAGATTTTTTTATTTGATTAATGTTGTAAAAAAAAAAGAAGAAGAAAAAAAACTACTCTGGCTATTTGCAATGAAAGGCCACTCAATGCTAGCTTCAACTAAACTTTCTTGGCAGGATGAAACTGTACTTTGTCAAGCTTGTGGCTGGCATAAAGAGTACAATGTGCTCCCAAAGCTAAACTTTATTATTGGTGTCTAAAAGTCGCCTTCAAAGTACCTCAATATGCACTCGCAGCAGTAGATGCTGTGTACCTGAAAGGTTTTACAACAATGCGCTTTTACACTATTAGTAATATAAACTATTATTGCATAGTATGACAAATTGTTGCAGAGGAGGCCAAAGCTTTGGCAGCTTTAGGCTGAAGCACCTCCTGCAAAGTAGAGACTGCATCTATAAAATATCCTCCCCTCAGGTCTGGCTGCAGTTCAACACAACTCTTACATGTGTTCACACTCAGTCACATGCTGGGATGTGATAACTCTGTTAGAGAGATTAAGTAACAATCTATTTCTGTACTTAAAATTGGTTACGAAAAATGTAGACATTCATTTTGCCTTTGCATAAACTATCAATATGGCAGAAAAAAATATGTGACGGCAATAGTAATTCAGACCAGTTTGGACTCAGTGAAATGCAAATAAAATGTTTATTGATGTATTAAAGTGTAGATGTCTAGAGTCCCGTTTTCACTGTCACTACTCAGGCTGGACTCTGCTCGGTGCACATCTGGCTTTTGAGCATTTTGGACCAGTTACTATTGTAGTGCAGTCGTCCCCCTGGGCCAAAGCGAACGGTGTGGGTTCTAAATGTGACATCAACAGACTGTCGGACGCAAGGCAGCTCTCTGAAACACGCTTAGCATAACGCAGTTTTAAGCGGTCACTTTTGCTTATTGCTGACCGCTAGTATACGGCATGTCAACTAAACTAAGTTGCTCCTTTACACCCGTCTTTGGCTTGGCACTTCTGAATAACTTACCTAACTCCATCCAAAAGTGATCTTTGTCCCCCTGTGATGTTGTGATTGTGTCGGGGGTATGTCCAGGGTCGCGGTGTGAGGTCTCCATCCTCTTTTCTGCCATAGCAAAGCAACTGGAGCTGTGCCAAGTAGAGCACGTCAGGCTTGTTTTGCTAAGGGAAAACCCCTATGTTATATTATAGAAACAGCCAGAAAAAGTAAAATGGGCGAGTCAATTAATGTAACATCGACTGGGTGAGATTCAACGCATGTTACACTGGTCATTAAGTCGTTGCGAGTTCAGACAAGACGCACATGTAAGACCTCCTAGATCCAACATGCCCAGTCATTTCACGCCACTGCTCACGTATAGACGGCCTCTCCACAATCACATGTCAAACTCGCTCACATCCACACACATTGAGCCACGCATTAACTGTCCACCCGGCCTGACTCAGCACGTCAAACACAGCGGCAGCAGCAGCAGCAGATGCAGGGACTTGGATCCATCACATGCTGTCGTTGTCCCAGTGGGCTAAATGATTGCATTAGTGCGTCACGCTGGGGCCTCAAAGCTCCCACTGTTCCCACCTCCACAATGTGCTCCCAGCAATCTAGCCCATGGGTTGATAATTTGCCCTGAAAAATTGGCCCGGGACAAACACCCAATTATGGCTTAGCACCCTCTTTCCCAGCACTTTGTTTCCCATAACTGCCCTAGTAAAGTATTTTAACAGCATAAACATTCCAGCTATAATATTGAGTGTTTGTGTGAACATAATTTGTTCGATTTGAACTTTGCTCACACAGCACCAGATTGTATCTATGTTAGGTGAGGCATGCCATAGATATCAGGTGATATTAAGTGAGTTAAGATGGAAATGTGCAAATTAACCAGTCTCTAGGCCTACAGTGTGCGACTAATACCCCAGGCACCAGGTGGGTAATGTAAGGCCAACTTGTACTTTTTATTTGCATGTTAGATCACATTTTTTACGTAGTGCAGTACTACTTAATGGCATGATGTTATCAGTGTGGGATATGCGGATGTTTTGCATTTTTCATATAGGAAATGCAAAACATCTCGAGTATTCTCGAATAAAATTAGCCACTTATGAATCTTAAAATCCCGATATTCATATTAAGCCAATGTATCGGTGAGATCACACAGCATTCTTAAATTCAAGTTCAGGCGCTTTGTTTCATGTGTAATCATCAGCCAGTAGTTGCTACAATAACAAAGCAAGCACACAACACAGAACACAGCTCCTCCCGCAGATCTGAGCCAGTAGTTGTGTCTGTGCTCCAAATCAACCTCTGAGCTTTACCTAATTATCAAAACACCCTTGAATTAACCTCGTCCTTTACTACACTATTGGTATTGGTATTGTGCAAAGTTTCATGGTTCATTTGCCAATTAGAAAAGTAAAGTACATAAGAAGTCCCTGTTTAAAGGGTAAGTAAAGGTTGAAATCAATTACTTTAGTCTTGAAACACATGTAATTTACCATCTTGTCAACTAAGTAGTTTCCTCTATCGATTTATGTAGTGAAGAAATGTTGGGTGAAGTTGAGGATAAGCACACAGCGACGTGTTTACCACGACTTGCTCCCTCTAATTTCCCCTTTTAAAACGAGGTGTTATTTTTGGCTCACGTTCTGACCCACAATCCTTATCTTGAACTCACATGGCTCTAATGTAATGTTCTAATTGAATGTTCTGTTCTGGAGATTTCTATCACGTTTTATTTTTATTTTTTATGGTTTGATGCTCAGATCAAGTGAGTAATTTTCACAGTTTGTAGGACGGGGGCTGTTGTGTTGTTGTTGTTGGGAGTTCACGGTCCAGTGCCACTTCCCCTTGGACTTGAAGAACCCGTAGAGGCTCTTTTCCTTCCTCACTAACTCTGCTGACTAAAGCAGCTCAGAGCCTTATCACCAGACATTCAGACTGATGTGTGTGATTTTCTTTCAACTCTTTGTAACCAGTTAAGTTAATGAGACATTATTTACCATGACGCTCAAGACTCACAAACACTTGATAAATTCATCACTCATCTTTCCTTCACACACTGTATTTCTTGAATATGGTTTCAGAAGAAAGCGTTTTTAAACTTTACGCATGACGCAGACAGCTTTTGACAATCTTCCACTTTGCTATTCAATTTCAAATGTTTCCTCCAAGTTCCAAGTGGTGTAATTTCTCAAGTACATTGAAGCAGAATTGTCTGAACACAAAAGAAAGACCCGATTATGAAGCAGCTTTAGCTTTAGCTGTTTGCCCAGTCACACACGAACACAAGAACAATGCTCCTTTAAAAGCCAACTTGTGGTTTTATAATTCACATCCACTGATTTAGGAAAGGCCACCACTATTCCGTCCGCCTGCTGTGCTCAGGGCTTAAAGCGGGCTAAACACGGGCACTCCTGTGACCGCTACCTCCAGCAGGGCCTTGCTCCCCTAAAGCTAAAGGTAGCGTTAATTGCCTTTTCCACATAGACACAGACACAACACACACATGGGCGCTAGCATGACCGACCACTGGGCTCATGTGCCTGGATTATTGGTTTTTAGAAAGAAAAAGGGAAAAAAAGAGGCAGCCAATTTAATCCAAAAGTGGCGGTTGTAGGAAGGCTAAAAATGGGAAAGTAGGAGGGGAGTTTACGTACTTAGAGACCTCTGACCAAGAAAAAGATTGAGAGAGAGTGAAGGGAGGAAAAAAACAAACAAACAAGAGAAGCGCCCATGCATGCGCCCGCCCTGACCTCACCTCAGCACTAGCCACCCTCAAAACTCTCCCCACCCCGCGCAGCACAGGGGACCCCCCGACTGCTCGCAATAAATAGATTCTTTCTCTAACATGCCTAATCCCGCTAAACAGCAACAAATCCTATTAGGCCATGAATTATAAATCCGTCTTCACCCCTTCCTCCCTGGACCAGAGAAACCCAAACTCCCCTCTCTCTCTCTCTCTCTCTCTCTCTTCATAACATGCACCTCATCTCCACATACGAAACACATGGACACACAGGCCATGTATGGTATGGTTTTGCTTTAAATGTAACGCTTATGACAAAACATAAAACCTACTGGCATTCTTCGCTCAACCAAGGTCTCAAGGTATGAGCCCCTTAGGCCCTTGAGCTCCGCTGGCTCTGGTCTGCTTGCTGGAGTACGGACTAAATATGGCGACGCTTTATTTTCCTTCAGTGCGTCCCAATTATGGAACTTACTGCCGGAAAATTTTCAATTGAGACCCCGAATTTTTTCATTTTTAAAGGTGTATTATGCAACTTTTTTGTGGGGAAAGAAAAGTAGACATTTGTGCGTATTTGACCTTGTAGTGATCCAGCGGCTGTATGAGTGGGTCAGCATGGCACATTTACTTTCCATCACAGTGGTAGGACACTCCAGGATCAGTTTTTGAGACGTTTTCACTTCTGACGGACCCTCTCACCAGTAAACCAACAAAACAATTGATCCTGGAGAGTTGCAGAGGCCACTGTGATGAAAAGTAAAGGCGCCATGCTGACCACTCATACAGCCACGGGGTTATTTATCTTTTACATGTGGAAAATGTGTTTTTTTCCTCCGTTCTGTTGAGATGTACTTGTGCATGACAGTTGCTCTGCGAATAAGTTGATTTGAGTTGTCATTTTATAATAAGAATGGGTTTATATCAACAAAATGTATTAATCAAAAGCAGCTATAATGAAGCTTCAGTGCAAATTCAACCTGGAGACGTACCTGCAGCCTTCACTCATCGCCTCAACGGCAGCCTTCACCAATCACCCAATCACGGCCCCAGCGCAAGCCGCACCTTTGCGTCAGCATCATCGCAGCCGCCTCTTCTGCTCAGCCATTCATCGTCCAGGATCCCCTTCTTAAGCTCCCCGGTCAATCACTTGGCCGTTTCCCAGCCCTGTTGCGACCCTCCTCCGCCCCTCCTCCTCCTGGCCTCTCCTCCGGCTCGGGTCTCGTCCTACCACCACCAGTGTCCAACCTCCGAGGGAAGATTCTGGCCATCATCTATCTGTTAGAGAAATAACAACGGTGTTCGAGAGGATGATGAAGAATAGGCAGCAGTCAGGATATCTTATACAGGAGAAGTTTATTTACCATCGTTACGGGACCCGGAGACATGAACTCAAGACATTGCGCTAGTCCTACCATTTAAGTCTGTCTATGCTTCCACAGAAGAGAGATAAATACCGTCTAAGAGTGTCATACTGACACGCAAGCAAAACATTCAGTGGCTGATAGTAGGCGCCTGAGCCCCACAGTCAAGGCTATGACAGAGATAGTACGACCTTACAGCTTGACCCAGTATGATAATGTTTTAATGTTATCCTTTAAAGGGGGGGTATTATATAAAATCGACTTTTTCAAGCTTTATATCATGTTATTATGTCATTCCCTCATTAAACACATGCCTGGAGTGTTGCCTTGGCTCATTCACATATTTTTGAGTAATCAGTAAAAACTTAGACGGCAGCCATTTTAGGTGTAGCTATGCCTCAGTCCTCCTAGGAACGGCCCCCCTCCTGGAGACGCCTCTGGACCTTTTGTCACCAGCCAAGCCACCAACCACTGCTCCTCAGCTCAGCAGAGCCCCTCCCCGCACAGTAGTGTTGTTTAGATGCCACAGCAGTGTGCTGAAGGGGGCGTGTCGGAAAGCTTCTTAAAGAGACAGAGGCCTATTTCAAGACGTTCAGTACAGCCATTTTGAGAGAGCAATTTTATTCAAGGCAGTTATTTTAATTTACTGCATATACAGACCAACAGAAGGTTACGTCATCATTGTAGTATGCTATAGACTCGTACTCTGTGATTGAAAAAAGCATAATACCCCCTCTTTAACACTATCAACACCATGTATTTCATATCGTTCGTCAATCTTCCGCCGGAGTCTGAGCCCCAATCACGATCCAAGTCCAATCAAACTTTCTAATGCAGTCTGTCTCTGCGAGTCTTTTCAGGTTGAATTAATCTTCCATATTAAGTAAATGTATTTTGCCCTGAGGACTGCTCTTACTCCCACCCTCCAGTTCAAGCCACAGTTTTCAGTACCTTTTCAATAAAACTGTTTGCCCTGATGCTATCACTAAAGTACACAGTGCCACGCCTTGATTCAAACACTTAGATAAAGCCATTAACGGCTAGTCCGTTTCCAGGCTAATTACTTTTAACACCCGGATTGTTACCAAAAGATTACCTGGTCTAGACATGTATTTATTGTTATTCTAACCGCTGTTTCCTGTGTCGCCCTTTTAAAAAATACTTGGATCTGCTGGCTAACCACAGCTACTTGTTCAGGTCCAAAGGCTTTTCGAGCACTCGTGTCAGAAAGAGTTCACGCGCATTAGTGAAGTGTGCATGCTCCAAGCTTCTCTTAATGTGGTGGGAGATAATTAGATTACGAGAAATTCATTTAACATCAACAAAGTGATAGTTGAAGCAGTTCTTGGATCAGACGGTTGTCAACAAATACTTTTCACTAACTGTGTGGAGCAGCTGCAGCGTTCAGTACTAGTTATGTATTACCGCCATGGCAATGCTCGTCATATCTGGATGCTAAGAAGTATTTTCCCGCAAGAGAAAAAAATAATCCAAACTTTAAACTCCACGTCTCTATTATAATCTCCTGTTATCTTTGTCATTTGCAGCTCGCAGAGTGACAACTTGTAAAGTCCAGCCAGGGCTCTTGCTTGTCGGTCATGGCCCACACACTTCAAACACTACAGTCTCTCTGTTCCCTCTGTGTCATCAGCTCCTATTGCACTCTCTGGTCTTTGATGTGGCTTTTGTCCACTATTGTCTACGCAATTTGTCTTGATGAGGCTCTATTGAACTGGCAATGAGAAACAGAAACAAGCAGAGCTGGCCACAACAGGCAAAATGTGTCAGGTGGTAATTATTAACCAGCTGCCTATTGTTTAGCTGGGTTTTTGCATTTGTGATATAGTAGGTTAAGTCTGTAAACGAACAAAAAAATAATTCCTCGGGATCAATACACTTTTTCTCATTCTGATCATTGTTTGCATCCATGTAATATTTGCAGAAGTGGAAAATCACATGGTTTGGTTTTTGAAATATATTCAAAAGAGAGTCTCCTGTTTACTATAAACAGAGGAGAATAGTCTTGCATGCTAGGCTAGAGCGCTACTGCCATATGCATGGAAGGTGTCATAAACTTGCATCATATTTTTCAATTGTTAGAAGACCATTTGTATTGCATTATTCTAAGCTAATCCCAGTTGATACCCATTATTTAGCATTTTAGGCAAAACGCTATTTTCACGTGTAAATATTGCTGTGTTGTGTGCGGTATACCCAGTGATTGTAGTTTTCCGGGTTGTCTCTATAGTAAAGATTGAGAAAACTATAGCAGAGCAGTTAGCAGCACCCTATAGCGTTGTAAGTGTCAGTTTGACATTTGTTTACACTGGCAACGACATCAAAAGCCGGGACCAGCCCTTGTTTTTGACGTTAGTAATTTACTGTATGTATACACAGATATCCATAGTTAGTAGTATTAGTATAGGATAACTGTAAGTAGAAAAAATGAATTTGTCCTGCATTTGACCCATCCTTCGACGCCACTGGGACAACCCGTAAGGAGCAGTGGCGATAGTACTACGCTCAGGGAACTATCTCCAGAGGTTGAGATTCAGCAGTCTTGAGTTAAGTGCAATTTCCTTACGTCACATCATTGCAAATACGCCAGGTCATAATTCTAAGATTATGATGTTGTCTTTGACTTCAAAAACATTCATGTTGCAGAAGCTTGTGGAACGCCACCAACCACAGCGCTTTAATTATCCAAGTATAATTAAGTAAACAAAATATATACTGTGGTTTCGAAGGCTTAATAATTGCGTACTTCTTCAGCACAAGATTTACTGTCTCAGAGGGCTTAACGCAGCCTTTATGTCCCGAAACATTTCTTTAATCTCCATCTATTTTCATTTAGGCACGAGAGAACCCACATGGGAGCACTTTGCATTGAAGGCCATTCATTTGAAAGCCTCATTGAGTGGGAGAGTTGCGTCTTAAGCAGCGTGCCCCTCGCGATTCCTACCACGACACCCGCTGGCATGCCATCACTTTTAGATCAAACATGACTGGAAGAATGCAGTGGTCTTATCCCTCCAAAAGATATGATAAAAGGATGTCTGTTTTTGAGGAGAAACTCTTTGAAGGCCCAAAGTACTAGTCATAAAGCTTATCTTGCGCGCACAGGCTGCAAGCCTTGCTGGTGTCCGACCTCGGCACATTGATGTCTGAGGATCCTTTCTCTCCAGTTTGAGGTTATTACCAAACCCCATGGAAGCACAGGAAATTGAAAGATCCCTGCCAAAGTAAAAGCCATGGCAGTGGTGGCAGTGTGAGAGTTGCCCCAGACAACTCAAATACTTATGTCTGTTTCCAAGTATGCCAATTTGTGTCGTCCTATTAAAAATGGATCACTATCGCAGAAGAACATCATAGTAGTAAATATATAGTTTTAATATCTAGTGCTAGCAATAGCCGTACAACATTATTTACGGCGTTGTTTAGTGACAAATATTCCTCTATAATTACTCTACATTAAATTGACTTTCATTACTTGAGCATTTATTCGTTGCCAAAATAAGAACCAAATAGCGGTGGGTGTCGGTGACAGAGAGTTGCTGTTGACAACGCCTAAGTGACCATCCAAAAATGAAAGACATTATTAAGAACTTCAGGAGGCGGCAGCAGGGCTAAATCTGCCACTTCTTTTAATAGCTTTTACATGGCTTCAGAGGGTGACCTCATAAAGAATAGTTTGTCTGTTCCGAACCCTGGCAATGGGTTTAATCCTATGGAGAACAACATACAAAAGCCACTCTCCCCCAGTTTGAGTCATGCGGGCCTGGATAATGGAGGATGTATTGAAAAAAAGGCGAGATTTGATATTTATAAAACTCAATAAACCGAACTGGGATTTTCAAACTTTTTATATCAACTACCTCAATACCAGTAAAATTGGCTAAAGTGGCATATATTAGACGAGTGAAGGTGTTTTTTTTTTTTTTTTTTGTATAACAAAGTAAAACCAGATAAGATTAAGCAAGGTCTTCATACAAAAACAGAACATGGACTAAACCAGGCCTTGAAAAACAAAATACATCGGCATCTTCAATTGAATACCAGGAGACGGAGCCTATGTTAAACCACACTTGTTCAGCTGTGCCACAGAATGAGAACCCACTAAAATAGAAAAAAAGGGGGTCGTGCAGTACAGTGGGGCCAAAACCAAGTCGATGTTTGAAGTGCACCCTCAGCAAAGAGATGTGAGAATCGCGATGCCGGGAGTTTCTGGTTGCCAAATGTTTAATGCAAGTCAAAGGCGTGGGGTTTAGTGTTAGACAAAATCTCCCCCCGTGTTATTCTTGTGTGAACATGTGTGGTGTCAGGAAGCGGGAGGCCGAGCGAGTATGAAGCTCTACAACCATCAAAAACCGCACATGTTTTTTGCTTCCTACATGTGTTTTCTTTCCCAATTATGCCCAAACCTCAGTCACAAAGCAAGGAGCGGAGGGGGGGGGGGGGGTGGAAAGGAAAAAATACTCCCTTTTCTTCATGCGCTATGGAGTACGTGGCCCCATGCACTTGCGGGTGTCGTATTGTTTGTGTCGCATTTCCTGCCATAGCATGAGCAGGCAGGGGGTTAAAAGAAAAAAGTCTGGCCTTTGATGTGCGTGTTTTATGCTCCCATGTCAGCGCATTGTCTGTTAAGGCCTTTTGTTGCCCCTCGGTCTAATTAAGACTTCAGAGCGACTTGTTGACTCCGTGGACCTTTGTGAGGAGGGGGAGGGGGTTGCGTTGTAGTCCCGGTGTGGGGCTGTAAGTCCAAGCTGCTAAAGTTCGGTTTGTGTCAAGTCCAAGTTAAGTCGTTAGCATAAGTGCGAGAAGTCCAAGTTCAAGTCAGGTTTTTTTTATTTTTTTTTAAGTGCAAGTCTGAGTTTGCTTTGAGCCAGTCCGGTTATAGAGTAGGCTGTTGCTCACCTACTGTATATTTGCCTTATACCTGTAGTTAATAAACATTGTGGTGAATGACACTTGAACCAAGACTGGAAAGTGTTTTGTATTGAAACAAATCAGCATCAGCCCTGTCCCACAACTGTCCAAGTTGAATAGGAGTTACTGTTGTTCCAGTGGTGGCTGCGCTCGTCTTTCACGCCACACCATCGGACTTGAACTGAATGTTGACACAGATGTGCAGCTTGGAGCCGGGGGACTTGTGTTTTGGGATTTAGCTCACTGCAAACTGTGTCTTCCCTTACAGTCGGGACCTAGATCCAGATGTAATATTCAGAACTGAGAAAATAAAACTAAACTCCCAAATCTCTCCAAGAAGTGAACAGTAGTAAACATGGTATACGGTGTTAGCAAAGGTTCAGAAAAATATCTGTACATGTCAAAGGCAGCAACACATTTCAAATTATACGTTTGTTGTGACTCTATTACATCTAATATATATTTTCATTTTCATCGAGCTCAAAACTGGAAATATTGACTGTGTTGCAAGTTATATATATGTTGCATGATATAGATGTTATATTTTCTTGTTACAGGTTGTCCCACGCACAGAGGTCTGCTGTGAAAGTCATTCGCCGAATGCAGTACTTTGTGGCCAGAAGGAAGTTTCAGGTGAGAGAAAAAATCACGAGTTGAAAGGTCAAAAATAAACTGACAGCGAGCTAAACAGACACAGGCATGTTGTGAGTGGGTTGTGCGAAAACACTGCGAGAGTTGTTTTCTTTTAATTTGGGGATTGGGGGATGGGGCTTCAAATCAGCTGTGTTTTTGCCACTCTGCTTTGTTCTTGTTTTTGTCAGTGTACTGTACATATTTGTGTGAAAATGCCTGTAACTTGCACCTGCATGCCTCCTCAGTAGTATCATGGGATCTCCACTTTACTGGTCTCATGGGCCCTGTAGGAATTCACTACATGTAAACACCCATGGACAATGGACATTGCCCATCTTGTTTTAGCTTTCATACGTCCAAAAAGTAAAACATTTCATGATCAATTTCAGGACATATTAAAGCTCTTTTTGGATATTTTTTGGAGGGTTTTCAAAAACATTAATTAACAATCTAACAAAAAGTTTAGTAGAAAAAGGTCTGTTTAACATTTTTATCATGTATACTTACAACATTTCAGTTCAATGGCGGACAAAAAGCGACCAATTTCTCTTTCTCTATTTTCTATTTGTTGAGTAGTAACTAAGATTTGTTTACATTTATACAGAGTCCCAACTGTTTTGAGGGGGATTGTGCTTAAAACGCTAATCATGTTTGAGATACAATTTCATGCTAGACTATTTTCCAAAAGGGGTTCTATATTCTTACACTTTCCAAGCCCCGAGCGTGTTTTCAATTACTGCCCCTAAGTGAAGTCAGCTGCGGAGGCTGTGTTCTGTGTATACCTAAGATACCCCTAAAGAGTTCAGTGAGTTGACGGCGACGCTACTTGTATCACCGACGCGCTAAACAAAGCTGTGAAAAAGCCTTAACACGATTGCTTTCTCCAGACCATGCTCTTGTCACTATTCACTCTCTCTCACACACACACACACACACACCACACACACACACACACACACAGTGGGGTTAACAATGAACCCATTGCACCCACATGGGGGGTTGGGTTGGGGATGTTTTTGGGGGGACTAGCCAACAGTGGCGCTGTCTGACAATGGCTTTTGTGTTTGTGTTGTGTACGTGGACTTGCAGCAAGCGCGGAAACCCTACGATGTGCGGGATGTGATCGAGCAGTATTCCCAGGGCCACCTCAACATGATGGTCCGCATCAAGGAGCTCCAGAGAAGGTGCACACGGCTCCTGCAAAGCCTCTACATATGACTGCAGTGGCTTTACCTAAACACAAGAGTTCATTTATTTTTTCTAATCAATCATTGCTTTGGCTTAATCTTGGACCAAAAATGTCATGATGGGTAAAGGTTTTAGATTTACGATGCATCTTAAAGAGGGCGAATGGGCGTGGCAGACCATGCTACCCAGAAGTGAAAGCAATAGTGTCACCAACCAATAAATTATATTTCAACAATAAGATACCATTTAAATAAACTGTTTGCCCAAATCAGTATGCAGACGCCTTGCATACAAGCCTTTTTAATATTCTCCTTTCTTCACAATGGGGAGACTTTATGGCCTCTTGATTTATGACTTTGCTGTTTTCATTTCAGTCACAAAAAGAAGGGGCTTGCCCAATGGTCTCAACCAAAGCTTTTACATATAGATAAAAACTGCATATATCATCTTTGCGTGCTATAAGTACCCTTTTTTATTTTTTATTCAATATTTGACTTTATTTCCTCACAGTGTTCTGTTTTAGGCATTGATCAATAACTTTCAAACGACTAAAACAATGTATCAGCTCACAATAACAATCCGCAATCTCTAAAGAGTCCATCGGCTTTTTAAATGTTCTTACTTTGAACCTCAATCATTTGTAACTTATTAAAATGACTAGACTCTCCTCCCTTTTTTAGTCTCGTGCTCTGTCTGATCTCCCTGTGCTTTTTTCCAGGTTGGACGGCACACTGGGAAAACCAGGAATGTTTCTCCCAGGTAAAAAAATAAAATAATATAATTAAAAAACGTCATCTGAGTCTGACAGACAGACATCACTCGTCACATCATGTTCATGCTTATGAGCGTGACATACACAGCCCACACAGCAGACTAAATATGAGCCCATCCCTGGGGCACACGTGTTTATGTCACCTCTGTGTGTGTTTACTGCTGCGGTGCGCTGTTGTAGGCACACTAACTTGTGTATTATGTATTTAAATATTTACAAACAGTCTTTTCAGTGAATATCAGCTTTTTCAGGGATGTATTTTACTGTGTTGGCATATAACACAATGTCTTTACTTAAGGATGATTTAATAAGCTGATTTGCAAAGTTATAAATGTTGTTGTTTTTCTTCAGGAAAGGGCGAGGATAAAGAATATCCAACCATCGGTGCTCGGCTCATCAGACTAGAACTAAGGTAGGCACTTCTCACTTCTTTTGTCTCGTGAGAGGACATCATGTGGTTGGTCATTTTATGAATGCAGGTTATCTACTACATCTTCCGTCTTCTTCCCGCATCGATCTTCTGGTTTAATCTTTTTTGGCCTGTGTCCTTTTGAGATTTTCCCCATACTCTTTTTACTTTGGCATGTTGGCCTAATTTACAATTGTTGGATGTTTATGTTTCCATTAAGGCACTAAAGAGAGAGCTTTCTGGCAGCTAAAGGCCACAGCTGTGTTATGACACCCAACTAGATGTGTCCTCCATTCTCCTGCACAATAACAGTCATAGATACAGTCATGTAAAGCCATAGATACAATACATGCATTTCTCTACTAGCTTGCGTATTCCTGCCTCTTTTCTCCTGTTTTAATTCACAAATCGTGTGGGATAAATATCGGTTAATGTTGCTCTGCGGTTACATCTGGTGCCTGTTTGAGTGGCATCAGCAGATAGTAAAGTGTGCGGTTTTGGAAAGTTAGGAAAAATGTTTTTATGCACTGAAGCGTTCACATTTTGCAAGATGGTTGGCAGCATTTGTGCAACAACCTGACAAGTCACATCACACAATAGCCGGCCTTCCAAACGTGAAGCAAATGTGTTACTCACAAAAATAACTCACATGCAACCTTTTTAACCGTTAAATAGTAAAGTCCATCACATCACTTGTTTCCAAGCTAATGAGGTGCCATATCCATACACACCCTATCGTAAAACGGTACACATATCCCATGATTCTTTGCTCCCACACGCATTAATCCCCCCAGATGTTTGCAGGTGGTTTTTATTCTTGCATCTCTTTGTTTGAGAGAAGTAAATGATCTTGAACCACAGCGCATTCAAAGGCTGGAGTCCTCCCTCCACGAGACATGCTCCATTTGCTCTGAGCTGCCTGCGGTGATCTTAATCTTCTGATTGAAGTCGTAAACTTCACGACTGATTTCTCTACTTTCCCATTTGGACACTTTTACCAACAGGCATTATTTATTTGCGTCTTAAAGCTACTCTGTGTAACATTCCTCCAAGTAGATATAATAAAATGCAACCATTAACTTTGTGTTTTTGGAGTGACAAAGTCCAAGCTTTCTGTGAGCTGGCTCGCCTCTCCTCAGACCTGACTTGTAACTTGGCTGGGAGCGGGACATCTGAATCTCGTCTCCATGAAGATGTTGCTTTGCGTTCTGGTACCAAACATGATATATCATCATCCAAACCAATGTGGTCACCGTTGTAATGACTATTTTGCCTGCGCGCTAAACCCGCTTCCTCCACCCCTGTCTTTGTGAATTTGTTTTGATGGCTCTGAAGTGGTGCACACCTGTTACACACCAGTGGGCTTCCTGTCCCTCGGGGAACAGGTGAACGAACCCTCTCACCCTGGACCTGCACATTCCCTGGGTCTGCTCCAAATCGTTAGGCATCAATAAGCCCAAGAGCTGGCACCACGCATGCTATTTATGCAATTCAACTCTACACGCTGTAGCCCGGAAAACTAGATTTTTGAGAAGCTTGTTCAGCATAAAAAGGTAAAAAAAAAAAAAAAAACTTAAAAAGAAGGACTTGTGTTGCATAGCACATGGTCAAAGGTTATAAAGAATGTAAGGAATATGAAAACATCTGTATGGCCTCACAGCAAGTAGTTCCCAGTTCGGACCTTGTGAGTATTTGAGTGGAGTTAATTTCTCTTGTGTGTCCGGTTTCCTTCATTGACCCCAAAACATGCACAATATGCTAGTTCTCCGGCGAATTTTCTTATGGGGCAATGCCTTATCTAAATAGGCTAAAGGAGAGACCTAATCCTTGATGACTTTATCTGGTGCTAGATTTTGTCTATTCTAGTAGTAATTTGATTAGGTACTTGTTCAAACAAATTATTTCAGTCTTTCAGTCATTAACTTTTTGGATTGCCAGGTCATCTACCCCTAAGCAAACATTTTTAGTTTTTTTGGCGTCACAGCCCTCTCTCTTGGTACAGCAGAGTTTTTGAATTTTTCTGCGAACTGTTTCTGTGTTCCGCATTGTTTTACTGGATATTTCTGCGCATCTTTGCTGTGTTTTTGTGAGGTTCAGTGGATTTTTTTAATGGCCATAAAGGAAACAGCTTTTTAAAAGTAAACAAACAGCTAGTTATGAGCAAAAGACATTTGAGACCTGACCTACACATGTCTTCTTCTGAAACACTGAAGAGGCACCAAGAGCTCCCACACCTGCAGCACAGTGGAGGCACTTCAGGAAACAAAAATGGGGCAAACGAGGAGAAGATGGTGAAGACTGTTGTGAAACGGAGGCAGCAGAGGGAGATGCGCAGGTTGGCTTGCTCTGTCGCAGCGGCTCAGGACTAACCCAACACCTGAACGCAATTTCGTTGTACAATTGTACAATGAGAAATAAAGCACTTACTTAAATGGTTTTCTGATTATTTTTTACAATTGGTATTCTTTCTAGGACATGTATGTATACGCTATACTAGCACAAAGTTCAGACTTCTGCATCTTCATTTCATTGCTTTTTTTGTTCTTAAAATACTCTGTAATGATAAAACCGCAAAATGGCCTCATGGGTGATATTTCTGCCTAGTTCTTAAGGTCTGCGGCCCCCTACAGTTGTTTGTTTTTGAACCCCCACCCACACAGTCAGCCATGCATTGTACAAATCCAGTATTGCATCACCCCGCTGTTTCTCATAATAGTAAAACCAAGTGCACAGAAAGCAAAATCCCGGTGTCACACTTGAATCACTTCACAATGGGTCCTATCCAAACTGCCCCGAGCAATTATTCATCAACTTTGTGCCCTTAACGTGTGTGCTGTGTGTGCCTTCCCATGCCTTTCTGTACACTCACCGCTGATCTGTATTCAGCACTTTTTATATATATATATATCCTAAAAAATCCCCCTTATTTTCCCTGCCCGAGTGAATGAAACAGTCATTTTGTTCGTCAGCACGTCACTTGTAGATGAATTTATCTTGAGCTGACTCCTGCATTGTGGTCCTGTACAGAGACAGACAGTGATTTATTGTGCGAGAGACAAAGACGGCACTTACAAGTACAAGTTTGATTAATCGCTCCACGGTGTCGTCGTCCTCCCCACACCCTGAAGATTGAATTCTGCAGAAAAAAAACGTCTTGGAAACGAAGACGGATGGCCCGCAGTGACACGGTGTTATCTTTCTGTCAGGCGCACTTTGTGAAAAAATTACCCAAAAGACAAGCTCAAACAGTGGCCAGAGACTAGCCTTTCAGGGCAGATCCAGTGTCTTCTTCTTCTGCTGCTGCTGCTGCTCGCGGTAAATCTCCAAAACTTTTATAGGATATGGATTTATTTCTCAGCTCAGAAAGGGTAGAAAAGTTAGCTCAAGGCCCCTTTGTGCAATATTATAAAGCCTTGTTTTCTCTTGTTAGCCAACGTCACAGATCTGACATGTTGCGACTGTCTCACACTTTTCATACCAAGTCTCCTCATAAACATCCGTACATTTTTGGCAGTTTTGCCTTGTCACACTGTCACGTATTGGAGCGGGTTAATTCAGCTTAGAAATGACTAAAGTCTGTGTGTTTATTTGGGCCAAGTCCAGACTTCGCTTTGGTATTTTGAAATCATACACGGGCCCCTAATCAGTGTAAAAGTATCAGCAGTTATTTGAAAGAAAAACAGCCGTAATGTACGCTCTAGACGCGCACCAACATGCCTTTGCCTCACGCATCATTATTTGTGCTGCTCCGAGCGTCCTACGTGAACCATGGGCCTGTAACATTGCGCCAAAGATATACCGTGTGGTTTTAGCCTATGATCTTGTGCATTAGCAGGAGGCATAGTGGCTGAAGTATGCGTGCGCTGACCTTAATAGCATCTCAATTAGGTAAGTATGTTTGTAAATTACAGCAAGGCCAAATACTGGGAATACTTGAGGGCCATGTTGAGGAGTCCATCTGTAAAGCATTTAGGGCCTCTCCACTCTGAACGCAGGCCTCTGAGGGGGGGGGGGGGGCAAAGGGTATGTGTGTGTGACCAGGCCTAGTTCGGTCTATAGTAAACACACCAGGGCTGACTTATTTAGAATTAACCGAAAGCTTTAAAACTGGGAGTCTAAACTTTTTGTCAGGACTATAGTTTTAATGTTTCATTTACTTCCCGAGTCTAAAATGTTGCTTAAGCCTATATGAAGTAAAATGCATGTGCTATTAAGACTGTATACTTGAGAGACCAGAACCACTAGTAAATGACGTGAATAGCCATCGTCTGGTTTTGTGAACTGTACATGTATGTTTACTAATGATCCATTGATTGTGTTGTCAAAAAAGCTAAGATTTCTGAAATTCCTGGCGTGTTTCATTATACTAAAGTCATTTAATATGTAAAATGCTTGAGTTATGTTTACATATTACCAGTAATGACCCAGCAGCTAACGTGTTGTTCATGACTCTTTCCTCTATACCTATTATTTGTTCATATATTAACATTAGTCTAAAGCAAATGTCTGCTAGTACCCCCAACATGTCTGATTTTGATGGTAATGTTGTAATTTATAACATGCCTTTCTGATCTCTAGTGATATAGGTGTTTCATATTATCTTGTTTTAACAGTTTTACACTGGCTTATTTTTCTCGTGCTTTCTGATTTTCAATACTTCTTGAGTTAAGCGGTAGTTTGCTTTCGTGATTGTTGCTGGACAAATGAAACATCTAACAAGGAGAATGTAGGCTGTCCACATCGATACTCAAATGTGAGCAGTATGAAAAAGTCCTCAATCAGTGCAAAGGAAAATAAAAACCCTCTAAAAGCGCAGCTCAGTTCACAAGCCCCTTTATTTGCTGTAGTAAATGATAATTTACTGTGTGTGCAGCAGTTAACAGGGAGTCTTTGATTTGTGCTGACAGTCAGATCAAGCCTTACCCACATCAACTGTGTTCCTTTACAAAGCCTGTAGGGTGCCTCCGTGGTTAGAGCTACAGACGTGTTGCACTAGTCTTATGACCGCAACTAAAAACAAACAAGAAGACAACACACCTATAGATGGGTTTCAGTCGCATGACTTTTTATTTTGAGGAGTTATCACCAATCAAAAGACAGAACATTTTATTTACCGGTACCTTCTTAAATGTTCTACGGCAACGGTCCTCATTTTACATCACTGTGAAACCCACCCATATGCTTTCCAGTACACTTGACTGTGTTGATTCCTTATAATAATAATCTTTTCAGCTATACGAATGCAGACAGTGTATTTGTATTTGTATTGTTATTGAAATAGTAATTAGACTAGTGCAGCACTTTGGAAAACATTTTTTGTTGGTTAAATGTGCTATACAAATAAAGGGATTGGATTGGACTAGAAAGAAAGTGTTTTTAGGACTATGTAATCACCAAAGCAGGACTAAACTAGGTTTTATGAAGAGGCTGAAACAGACCTATCATCAGTTTGAGAACCACTACTGCAAACCGCAGAAGATTCCTCCAAAGTCTTTCTCCAAGGACTTATTCTTTTCAGTAAACAATCTAACTCCATGAAAACATATTCTCATTTATTTAGTCACATCATGTTTTGAGTATAGCAGCCTCTCTCTCCAGTCCATTGCTGTCATGCCTTCCCGTGCTTTCTTCATTCTTCATTTACGGCACTTGTTTTGCAAAACTCCCCTTTGCCCCTATTCCCAGCACCTCTTCTGGCCCGCGAGCGGCGTGTCTGTTGTTGTCCCGTGTTTTGATATATGCCTGTATTTGGCTGCAGTCGGCCCAGTGGGGGGGCTGCACGGACCTGGAGGCTGTAAACAAAGAGAGGAAACTTGGCAAAGGAAGCACACTCACATAACACACGTAACACACAAATCCCGAAATACAACTCAGTGTGCAGCATTACGAGGCAAAATCTGTACGGTTACTTCCAATTCAAGAGTAAAAATAAAATAAAAAAACTACTGTTTTGCAACTTTAAATATAATTTTCCTCTTACTCCTCACTACTGTTGAGCGAGCTATTTTTCCACCAGGATTATTTATACATTGTCACTCAGATTGTACCCAAGAGTTAATGTGATGGCAAAACACATACTGTATGCATCATCTCTGATAAATAAACAAATGTTCCACAAAGTTTTTTTTAGAGTAAGTCACTTGTGAGAATTTAGTGCACTCATGTCCAGAGCTCAGTCCTGTCCTTACAGCATCCTTGTGCAGCATCAAGAAACGGTGGAAGGTTACGATGTCTTTTGTGTGTACAACCAGAGAAATAAAGTCCTGATGATATTGGGTTGAGATACTAGTTGAAGTTGGGCACACAAATATATCATTTTCATTAAAGCAGAACTTATTACAGGCCATAAGGGTCCCTGCATGTTCCGTCTTTTTATACTCATTAATTGTGAGAGTGAGAGTAAAATACTACACTGACAGAAAAGACAAACTGAGAGAGGGATATTGTACATTGTGCCACAACTCAATTACACAATGGAGTTATTTTTTTCCGCTCAACCTCGACTGTAAATACTGCTAAAGTGGCGCTAGCCCACAGTTAGCTTTGCCTGTTAGCCTGTTAGTTACTTCTTCCTGATTCTATTAGTGTGTATTGGTGGCTCCGACCCAGAGGCAAGCAAGTTGCAAGTGTGGTTTTCTGGCTAGAGACACCAGGGAGAGGTAAAAGACTCCTCAATCATTCCATTAACACTTGTATTACCTCCAGAGGGACTACGGAGGGGATTTATTAAGGTAAACAAGTTACTTAGTTCTGCTTTAAGTAACAAAGAGGGAATACCAGAACCAATAATGTAATAATGACCAAAAACGTAATAACGACCAGTAACATGATAGTTTTGCCAATAATGTAATGAATTATTGTGCAGTAATTCATGATTAATAGTGATATCAGTATTCAAGTCAAGATAGTTTGTAACATAAAACAATATTTGTCAGTGAATCGACGGGGTGCGATGATTTGTTTCAGCTGTGGGCAGATCAAATGTTGGACATTTCAATTTAGCCCCACAATTTTCCTTTAAGTAACTGTTCATAAAACCATCCAAAACTATTATACTACTAAAGTATTTTAATTAAATCCAGTCATTTTTGTATATTATACAATTATATACAAAAGTGACTGGATTTAAATATTGGATAACATACAATAAATTCAACAATTTCCTTACATTATTAGCCTGTTATTATAGGCGTATTACATTAATGGTTATGTTATGATTGTTGCATGGCATTATTAACCATCATTACATTATTTGTTCCTATGTTCCCCAAAAGTCAATATCTATATCTATAGATCTACTTGTGCTGGTTCTTGGCCCAGTTAAGCAGAGCGGCTTTTCTCTGGATCATTTGTTTATGCGCTTAAAAAATGCTCACTTAAGTGCAACACCCATAAACCAAACAGTACATTGTGAAGAAAAGGGTTTATTTTCAGATTAATGAGTTCTCCAAAGTCTTCCACATTTTCCCACAGTGGTTTTGGTTCCCAGCCCTCACCCCCGATCCAGAAGTGCACTCTTGACAGACTGCACCACCCTTCGCGCTGCTCTTTCTCACATCGTCACTTCTCACTGTTGATGTGGTGTCTTTACAGCCTTGTGAACTCAATAGCATGCCACGCTCTCTCCGTGCCGCCGCGAGTCTTGATAGCGCCCCACCAGGACCAGAGCCTGAGAGAGGTTCCTCCTGACCCACTTGTAAATCATGTTTCTGGGCAGTGCGCTAGGGATGCAGCACCCTGGCAGCTCCAGACGGCCTCTGGCTCCCTTCTCTTAGCGCCACTCTCTAATTTCAGAGCCGGGACCCTGCCTACTACTGTGTCCTCCTCACCACACTCCCACAAACAGAGTCGGTCAGTCTGCCTGCGTGTCTCGCCTCTAGCCTCTGTGTTGTCTTCTCTATTTCTTTGTGTTTTCTGTTTCGCATTTTACTCTCGCTGCTAAATTCAACCTGCTGTCACATACTTGCTCGTTTCTGGGGCTCGGCGTATTTCATCATTGTCTCGCGGACTCTGGCTAAATAACAAACAAAGCAAATACCGTGGCCGATGCAACAAGACTATTGGAAACTAGAGTGTATTACATCATGCCATAGTAGTTAAATTAGTTCATGGAAAGATTTCAGCTCTGACCAATGCGTTACGGGTGCAAAAATAGTGAAAAGACTATGATGTAAATATGTTAATCGTCGTCAAAAACAAAAAAGTCCTGACCAAGATTATGGCTTTAAATCTGGAGAATTATTGACATCTTCTTTAGTTAATTTGGAAAGCTGTCCTTAAGGATGGGTGAAAAGAACTGTAAAGTCGCATCAAATACAAACTTAGCATTATGAAAACAGAAGTATTGCTTGTTTATCAAAATCACTGGTTTGTGAATGCATCTGATTTGGTTTTATGGATCATTGCTGATTACGACCTCAAGTGGACGGCAAATGTTGGTCACAGCGTGTGGTATAAGTGCTGTATATATCTCCAGCTTTTGGCAATTATGGAGTACCACGTAAAAACAGTTTAGTGTTTGCATATACTTAATGTTGCTCCAGTGCCACGTCACTTCTCTGGACGTGCCCCCTCTGCTCCAGTCTGCCTGGTCCTGTGCTGTCACGATTATAGGCTCTTGCAGCATCTAAATCACACTGTGCCCCTGCCACTGCCTCCTGTCAACTCTGCCCAAGTCTGCTCTGCGTCTCCCCAGCACCCACTGAGCGCGCTCTCCCATTGGCTGTAAATACACATGCTATATTTCCATTTTAATTGCCGCCGCAAGTCTCAACGGCCTCTTTCTTGTGCGTATATTTTATTGTTTTGGCCAAGAGCCGCTGTTACTTTTGGTGGGACTTCAGCCTGCTAATGTACTCCGATGAGGACCACTTCATTATCAAGCGGGAACGTGTGAGTTTATTTAAGCGGGTTATGGACGGGGCGACGCGCAGGGCACGGGCTAAGGGGCCAGTTTTTATAGGGGCCCCGTAGTCTCGCTAACGCACAGTGCTAAGTAGCCACGGTGCCACCTCGCTTATTGGGCGCTATTAAGCCACGTCTACTGCGAGCAACGCTAATCTGTGTGTGCGGATAATGCCAAGGTGAGCAAAAGACTCCAGAGACCTGAACCGCTGACATTAAATGTCAGCGCAGTTAAATTTAAAGCCGCCCGGAGAACACGCCGAAACGCACACAGTGTACTGAGATGCTCTGTCTGTTGTACGCCTACAGATTTATCTTTAACATATGAAGCATTTAGCCGCATATGTTAAGTCTGTAACTCATTGGCCAGATCTTATCATGCCAGGACATGCTTTGGTCCATAAACAGTAAAAATTGATGGGCCACTGCTGAGGCTTGGCTCCACGCGAGCTGGCTCCCGAAGACATTTCAGAGCACAAAGTCATTATTTTTTATAGATACACTTTTGGTCATTTGTCTTTTCTGAAAGCGTTGTCAAACTGGGCCTGTTATACCAACTTTCAGAAAGCATAGTCTTAATTACTACACTGGGTAATCATTTACACTTTTATTAGCAAGCTATTAGTTCTTAGTTTGGAAGAACCTAACGTTGTTTGGTATTTTATAAGACAATTAAAGTTACTTTATTTTGTTTTCTGCTTAAGTATTTTGTAAAAGATGACATTTGTGGGGAAAAAAGACCTTGTATGTGCTGGGCTTCAATTTTAAAGTCTTTTATTGTTATTATAGTTTTCGTTACTGTGATAGTATTGCTCCCAGAAAGTTATGAAACTCATCCCTGTGAAGAATTGGGATGTTGGAAATGCATTAGAAAATGAGGAATGAGTTTGAACAACATGGCCCTGACATACTCTTAAAGCAGAACTAAGTAACTCATCCCCCTAGAGGCCATAAGCGCCACTGCAGGTGTCGTAGCATGTTGCGTTTTTTTATTTTTACTAAATAAATACTACGCTGACAGAAAAGACAAAGGGAGAGAGGAATATTGTACATTGTGCCACAACTCAATGTCACAATGGAAATAATTTTTTCACTCAAACTTGGCTGTAAATACTGCTAAAGTGGCGCTAGCCCACAGTTAGCTTTGCCCGTTAGCCTGTTAGCTTCTTCTTCGTGATTCTATTAGTGTGTATTGCGTCTCCGACCCGGAGCAGGGAAAGTTGCAAGAGTGGTTTTCTGGACAACGACACCAGGGGGAGATGAAAGGCCCCCCCAATCATCCCATTAACACTTGTATTACCCCCAGAAGGACTACAAAAATGATTTATTAAGGTAAACAAGTTACTTAGTCCTGCTTTAAGTCTGAGACAAGTTCATTACACTGTATACATAAATCAGAAAATATTTTCCTTCAACATCTCCCTTTAAACTTTTTTTTTACATGTTTATCAAGCTTGTCTATAGTCCATATATTTACAGTGACTGACGAGGAACATAATGGTGTGTTTTTCTATACGTCTGGGCCTGCCGTTTCCCTGCAGAACAATTAAAGAGACCCACCTTCCAATTGTGTGTAATTAACTTTGTAGTGCGCACCGGATACTAGTCCCATAGTGCACAATAGATGGGATCAGGAAGCTCTTATTTGAGGCTAAGTCAGTGAATGGATGGGAACGGCATATTCAAAGCAGAGTGCATAATAGTTGTCAAAAGACTTGTCCCGCCCCTCATTTGTTCTTCACTGGCAGCTGGCGTTTTCCGTAAGTTGACCTTTTTGCTTGCTAAGAATTTCAATTCTCTAATTTTTGGGTTGTTGGTTTTGCAACATACTGTATCAGTATCACACGCTCCAGTTATGTTCTACGGAAAGGCCTCAGAGTTTGTTCTTTCAGTTTTCTTTTCCACAGGATCCGGTCATCATATTCATCACCAACATTGATTCCAATATAGTTTTTAAGTGTGTGATACATTGAGTGCCATTCTTCGTGTAACTTTCCATTTTTGTAATTTTGTTTAGCCATTAGCCAGAAGCTACATACAAAATGAAAAGGTATATCATTGGCATTTTAAAGTCTTATTGTCTAATGGTATTTTAGATTAGCAGCTATGGCACGCTGTTCTCATTCCAGTGGCTCTTACAAAGAGACACAACAGATAGGCAGTAGACAGACTCTCGTCTCAAAATGTGAGTTTTAACATCTCCTCATTGACATTTTACTGAGCGAAAGAGCCGCGAGGAGTGTCTGTCTGATAAGAGCTGCTGATAAGGCAGACAGGAGAGCACAGGGCCGACGTCTGACGGAGGGAGGAGTCAGTTTTGCACAACTTTTTCAGATCAAATCAAGTTGCTTTTGTGTAAGAATAGGAACAGTTGGAAACCAACACGGACACAGACATCAAATAGTAAGACAAGTCTAGACTTTAGTTATAGGGGTGTTTGAGGATAAGTCAACATATGACATGATAGGGCGATAGAGCAGGTGTCTTTGTATGTTTTTATTTTTGTTTGCTTTTCAGGTCAACAAGGGTCACATACTGACAGATAATTGTCTACAGACTTGTGCAGGATTTTTGTTTTTATATATATTTTATTGTCTTTTTCACAATATGATTTTACAGAATAGCAAGGCATACAAATCCAATACTTTAAGATTTGTCACAACAAGTTTTCCTTGAATGCCCCTATTGATAAGACAATAGATTTTTTTAACATAAAAAGAAACAAAAATAAAATAAGTAAAATAAAATTGTAGCTTAGAACCGGGGTGTGGTATATGTTAATCTCAATGACATTTCTTGTATGGTAAATTATGCTTTTCTCCTTCTATCCGGTACACTGAAAAAGTATTCATAAGCACACAGACATCACATCAAGTTCCTACACAAAATCTGTTCTATGTTGCCTAATATATTTGAACCATCCTTTCCAGATGTTGTTAAATTTATCGACTTCCAATCTAATGGATACGGTTAGCTTTTCCATACATCCATCCATTCTTCCACTTTAGCCAACAACATAATTTGTAATATTTTGTAATCGTCCCAAGATACATCAATTCAAAACTGGTTGGTATATTAATTTCTATCACCTCATCAATTACCACTTTTAATTGTGTCCAATATTGAGTTATAAGGGAGCATCCCCAAAAGATATGGAAGTGATTTGCTTTGGTTTCCCCACATAATCTCCAACATTTAGTATCTCCATGATTTCTCTGTGCAGGGGTCACACAAAACCTTATTCTTCCATCCATATTCCCTCCAAAATGATTCTGCAGGATTTTTCTTTCCCCCACTCATCACTGCTTTTCACATCTGCTTGTCATTGCCTGTTCTTCATAAATTAAATTTTACACCGTGGATGCCCTTTTCCCAACGACCGAACAACCTAAATTTGGTCCAGACAGGTGCAATGATGAGCTGGTTTGCTTATTAGATACATACTTAGCACAGAAGCTATGTCCCTGTTTTATGGTTGACAACACCAGAGCGCATCAGTGGCAGCTCGTGGTGAGAAGTGAAGATAAAAGTTCACTGTCAGGCCAGGGGGTCATTCCCACCAGCCCAGTGCAGGCCGGGGTCCGAGGGCCATGGGTCATCTCAGCAGGCCCGTCGGTGCAACACAATGGAGCCCCTCTTTATCTGTTTGCTCAACTGTGCTGTTGTCAGTATGTGCGGTGTGACAGGCGGCAGTGCACGGCCTGACAGAGGAGACGGCAGGTACTTGAGTGTGCCGTTTAGCAGGAAACGCACGCGGGCCAGTGGACATCTATGGGGCCACACTTGACCCTTCATCAACACTGGTTTTGGGACTTTTGAGGCTCACCTCTGCTGAGGTGGGTTTCAGGTAGCTCGAGAAAGAGTGAAACCGCAGGTAAAGGCAGGAGACATTCAGTATTGGCCTGGAGACAAAATTTCCCTAATAATGAAGTCAAAATGTTTAAGTTGATCTTTCCTGAATAAATAAAAGTTAAATAAACAAAAACATAATAAGAGCATTGATCATTCAAGTCTGGAGGTTTAACAATTTGTGGTTGGACACAAGAACTTTAGAATGAGATTTTATGCCAAGGGAAACTGTTAAACGCTTGTTAAGGACAAATTGTCTACGAATGTTGACACTGAGATGAGCCCCTTGGCCCTGTCCCCCGACCTGTTCCAAATCCTTCTCTGCTCCTCTCTTCCTGGAACAGACCTTAAATCACTGCTGTTGGATCTCCTCCCCGTTACCTCCTCTAAACTCTCACATCCCACGCCCGAAAGAAAACAAACTCCTGTCTTTTATTTCATTACTCATCTTTGGCCCCTTCCATTGTAGCCACTGCTGATGTATACACTCTGCCTACTACTATTTAGATCTTCATTATTTCATCATTGAAGGGTGAAATAAATTGATTTGTATAGACTTTTCCTTTCCTTTGCTGTCTATTTTCCACTGACAGTTAAGTTAAGGTAATGTAGCTGAAATTTCAAAACACCATCTTAGCAGTCTTTACATCCATGACAATGATGTCTCTGACAGCTATTGTGGAAATATCACATCCCGTTCAGTGACAGCTGGTGTATGATGCAAGTGGCAAGCTGTCGTGCCGTCACGCTCAGTGCTTTCCACATGCTACAGCGTAAACAAAATGCAAAGTAGTTACAGGACAGGCACTCCACTGCAGCCCCTTACTTCTGTCTTTGTCATAAAATATAATGTAACATCATTGAGATCTTCATAAAGTCATTTATTTATTATGTTGCGTATTTATCAGAATCAGATCTATCCTTCTTGTATAGTTCACTAAATAAGAGGAATAAAGCAGTATATTGCTTAGAAATCCAATATGGACTCCACCCTGGATATTATAGCTAGCCCCAGACTAACTGTCCTCTGTCCGCTGTGCACTTGTCCTGCAGGCACTACACGCTACTACAAACATATTCATTATGGTGGTTATGCTCAGTGCTATGTTTATTTTTGTGTACTGGAGTGTGTCCATCTGTCAACTCCTGAAATATTTAGAGACTTCGAGGACCATGCCATTACGGCCGGCCTCTCAGACAGGAATGCATGTCCCCTGTCTAGCAGCCGTAAACCGCGATGCCATCTTTCTCTGTTGTAAATGAGCAGTAGAGACATATCTTTGCATCGCTGAGATTTCGCCAAATGATTTTTAGTTCTCAAACATTTTTCTCTGGCACTGTGGCATGCAGCCCCATAGTTATACAGACATTAAATAAACAGAAATTGGTTGAGATATTTAGTGCTATAATCTCATCATGTGTGCCGTGCATATTGTTCAGTTTTCAGTTTTGGATGCACTTCCTGATGCAGTGCAGAGTTTCCCCATTTCGTGCTTGGAACTGGCAGAAACATGACCAGTAATTACATGGTTGATTTGTTAGTGTTTAGTCAACATAAGTTAACCTAAAGTATATCTCTGACATATAAGTGCTGACATGGGGAAAACTAAGGCCTAACCCTTCATATCGGCCTGTAAGAAATGGCCAAGCCTGATATACATGTATATACTGGCTGAAAAGGGTTGTTTTCACTGACATAAAGATAGATAACGTATAACTGCTGTGATTTGCTATGTGTTGACAACATTAGTTTGATATGCCCCGAACCGTGGCTGCAATCCTGGCAAAAATCCGATGTGGCCCCTGCATTAGAAGGCTTGTCCCTGCCTGTGTTAGTGCCATGTTAACCAACTTCGGTTTTATGCAGTTAAAATCTGAAACTGTCTTCCTGAAGATGTACATCAGGCCTCTACTCTGATAATGTCCAAATTCAGGCTGGAAACAGTTCCACTTAGCTGCACATATTTATTTTGTCATTACGAGGCTTATTCATATGTTTCAATTATTCTATTTGCCTTTCAGTTGTAATTTGATATACTTAACACATCCCTTTTGCCTTGTGAAGCATTTTGAAATGTTTGCTCAACAATAAAGCCTCCCTTGCTTCGAAACAGCATCAGTCTTGAGGCCTGAGCTTGTTGTGTCTTCCATGAGGCTGCCCTGATACGGTTTTTGAGATTATGCTGCCCATGTTTTGTAAAGCTGGCTCTGATCGGGCTCCAGTGGAGCTGTGGTCGTCGGTCCTCAGGCCTGAACTCCCTGACTCCGGGCTGCGTTCGGGGCCGAGTGCCTGATTGTTTCCAGCCCGTTGAGGTATAATGAAGGGGTGTGCTCATCAGGCCATAGGTGAAAACACACGCGGGGGAACGTTCGTGTGTGCATTTGTACATTTCCTCAGCCGCAGTACACAAACCGCCGGGTCACTCGGCTGCAGGCGCTTATTAGTGGTCACCCATTCTGCAGGGAGCACACACCACTGATTTAGTTCGGGCCAGAGTAACTTGAGAGTTACTTCGACTCCGTGATTTCCTGAGTGTATTTTGTAGAACTTGCTTTTACCTGGGGAATTTGGGGGAGATGCGCCTTTTTTTTAAACCATCAGTGGGATGGAAATATTTGTACTAATAGTAAAGGGAGTGGCAGACTTCGTTTAGTAGAGGATATGCACATTGTGGCTGCATATTTTGAAGCAACCGTTCTTTCACATCTTGGGTCCGTGCACAATTTTCCAAACACCTGAGCGCAAATCCCCCTCTTCCAGTCCTGCGTATTGTGTTTGATGCACGCCACGTTAGGAGCGTTCAAAGTGAAAGCACATGCAGCGCAGTTGGAGTAGATCTGTTAAATCTCCCGTCAGAGAGGTGGCTGAGTCATGCCGGATTTGGCGTGCAGCGGTGCGTGTGCGGTTGCCATATCACAAGATGCACAGTGACAGGCCGCAGAGAAAGAGCTGACAGAAATATACTCAACTGTCCACAGCGTTACGCAGATTGGCGTCAAAATAGTCTGGCGAGCCGGGCGTTTGGGGAAGTGAAAGTTTCCTAAATTAAGAAATACTTTCAAACAAGCGTTTTTTTTTTGTTTGTTTGTTTTTTTCAAGTAACTGCAACTTCAGAAATCTTGACCCGTTAAATGTAGACAGAATAAATCACACATTAAAGCAGAACTAAGTAAGCCAGAGGCCATAAGCACCACTGCAGGTGTCGTAGCATGTTGTGGTTTTTTACTCATTAATTGTCCGTGAGAGTAAATACTACACTGACAGAAAAGACAAAGGGAGAGAGGGATATTGTTCATCCAATTACACGATGGAGATTTTTTTCACTCAAACTTGGCTGTAAATACTGTTTAAGTGGCGCTAGCCCAAAGTTAGCCTGTTAGCTTCTTCTTCGTGATTCCATTAGTGTGTATTGCGCCTGATGACAGGCAAAGTTGCAAATGTAGTTTTCTGAGGGAGATGAAAGACCCCCAAATCATCCCATTAACACTTGTATTACCCCCAGAGGGACTACGAAAAGGAAAAGGTAAACAAGTTACTTAGTACTGCTTTAAGAACTGTAAATGTAATGTTTTACAATCTCTAAAACTGCTAAAAATGTGAAAAACCACTTGAATTTTTGCACACTTATTCAGCAACACTTGCCATTTCCAAAACATATAGACTGCAGAAAAGGCCTGGTTATCATCAAAACAGATTAAATGCTTTAAATTAAATGAGCAAGGGCAAACCCTTCCTTTCTGTTGCCACCATCCCAACTATGTGGCACTGAGATCGCACCGCGGCACTATACGTCTGTCCAAACATTCAGAGCCTGGACACATTTACCGATGCTGAAGCTCTGCCATGAAATCAAATGTGAGCGTGCGGTTACATAGGAGTGAACTTTCCCACGCTGGGCTGCATCTTAAGGTTTGCCCATGGCTCCCAGCCCATCCCTGCACAAATGAGGGCCAATTAACAACTAACTACATTGTAAGGCTAAAATAAACACTGTAATTGCTTTATAGCTCCAAAGGGAAAACTCTCTTGAAGATTCGTGTTTTGCAATTCATACATATATCAATTCTAGTTTTATTGTGGTAGTGGTAACCCTTGTTTTGCCAATACAGTTGTTGTTGTTGTTGTTGTTGTTTTTTTGTGGTTTTTTTTACATCATTTAACATTATGGTTCTAAAAGTCAGTACACATTAACCTGCCACGCGAGCTCCGGTCTGTAGGGCCCACCTCTGCTGCCGTTCTGTTATCAGCAACGTTTACTGCAGCATAAAACTACAGCGCTGCGGCCAGGAGTGTTAAAACCCAGTCAAGTTTAGTGAGCGTAGTCATATATTAAACAGGGGCCGGGGCGTAACAGATTGAAATGCGAGAAACCCACTTTCTTTCTTTTTTTTTTTTTTTTTTGGAGAGCTACTTGCCAAAGATTTAGTTACATGCGCCATGTGTGGTTATCTATTTCTCTGGTGACGATTGACTATTTTAATTTCTGTTGTACTAGTATGGTGTGAAGAGGTCATTACTGGAAGATTGCATTCGATGATACACAATGTTCTCACAGCAAGAACATTCACCCCGAATTCTGAACTCAAATCCGGCGTATCACTTTTCGTACCGTAACACAGCGCCGGCTTTATTGGGTATCATGACTGTTACTCATTGACCTGTAAAACTAACCTTTTTAGACCATAAAACGCCACCAGGAGGAGAAGCACACACAAGAGTACGCGGACAGGGGCCAGAAATGCACACAAAGTTAAAGCATACTTTCCCAATTATCGGCAAGATAAATTCAAATGCTCATTGTGTTGTTTTGTGTGTGTTGAGGTTTCTTTTTTTTTTTCCCATGTGCTAAGGCCATTTGTGCGTTATGGCGTGGCTGCAGCGTTGCTGTGGTTGCGTGGCAGAGAGAGTATAGCGTTGGCTTGCACCAGACGGGAAGTTTTCCTACAGAATCCCGGACGTAAGCATTACATAGCACCAGGGCGTGTGTGTGTGTGTGTGTGTGTGTGTGTACGCGGACATGACTCTGGCAGCGCACTGTTGGGAGAAAATATGGGAAATTGGGCGGAAATTATGATTTACCTTCAATATTTTGCTTGGGTTTCCAGGGAGGAAGAAAGAGAAATATGTCATTATTATTGCTCCATAAACAGGACTCGATACTATATAAATATCACTTATAGTTTGTGTCATACATTTTTGAACCACTCCTCAAAGTTTGACCATTTCAAGAGCAATTTGGTGGAGACAAACACATTAAGATAATCGGTAGCATTTTCTGTTGACTCTATAGCACTGAGGTCGTCAAGAAAAGTTACATTAATAGATTTTTATTTGGATTTTTTTTTCTGTTCTGGAAATCATCAGGAACACCAATCTTGCACATGCTTAACAACAGGGGTTAGAGTGTTCGTTGTGTCCTCGGGAAAGACAGTTCAGACACCTTGCCCAATGTATGAATGTGGTGTGTGTGTGTGTGAGTGAGTGTGTGAGTGAGTGATTGTTTTGTGGTCGGAAGGGCCGATGACGCAGATTGCAGCCCTGTTTCTGTAGCTATAGCAGCTATTTTGATATATTTTTGTCTTCTTATGACCCAAAGCTCATTCAGAAAGAATCGTCACATTCTGTGTTTGTCCAAATAGGTCACTACTGAAACATCAATCAACTCACCACATAATATTCTACTCTCGCTTGAATCTTTGTTTTTTTAACCTCATAACCCCCGCCTTAACCAACTGCATTTTCTCCAGTTCAGCTTTAGCCAAATCTGCGCAACTCATCTAAACGGATACATATCGTTTTTGACACTTTTCTGTTACTCTTTTGTTGCTCTTTTATGGCGTTTGTGTTCCTTTTCTGTTGTGTTTTTGTCAAATTGTTGCCACATTTTCATCACTTTTTTGTTGCAATTTTTTCACTCACTTTTGTCACTTTTTCATCACTTTTTTGTAACTTTTCTGTTACTCTTTTGTTGCATTTTCGTCGCGTTTTCGTCACTTTTTCATCGCCTTTTTGTCACGTTTTGTTGCGTTTTTGTCACTCACTTTTGTCACTTTTTTTAATCACTTTTTTGTCACTTTTCTGTTTTTTTTCTGTTTACTCTTTTGTAGGTTTTTTTGTCACTTTTTGTTGTGTTTTTGTCACACATTTTGTCAATTTTTTTCCATCGCCTTTTTGTCTTGTTGTGTTGCATTTTCATCCTTACTTTCGTCTCATTTTTGTTGCTGTTTTGACACATTTTTTCAAGAAGCTTCTAGATTTGGGTGAAGCCAAACTGGAGAAAAATGTCCTCGGTTCCGGTGGGGGTTAAGAAGTTTTAACACCTACTTTTTAAATGATTGTAAATATTTTTTGGACTCATCTAGCCACCTCTGCACACAAGCCCTGTTCGCCCGGTGGGTTTGGTCATTTTTCAGTTAAACTGGAGCTCTTCTGTGTTATTCCCGTTTTACCCAGTGTTCGAACTTTTTCCCCTGAATAGATGTTATGACCCTGCGACCCGCCTGACCCTCCTCAACAGTTTGTATATTTGCATGCGTTTGGCTGTGTTTTCACCACTTTATCCACGTCCACCCTTGTTTGCATACCAACATGTATACACTTTGCATATGAATTGGTGACTTGTCTAGCGAGCAGCACTAGCAAGTTGGCTCCATTCAGCGCGCACTGAAGAGGTCCTGCCCTGTGTATGAATAGGCGTAATTGCGGCGCGATGGAAAACACTAATGCGCCTCGTAAAAAAAAAAAAAAGGGACACTTAAGGCTCGGAAAATCACTTTTTCCAGCCGCGGAGCCAAAAAAACAACAGCACGAAATGCGCTCTTCATGTCATCGGACTAACAAACAAGCAACAATCAGTCCAACTTCTTAAATACTTAACTATCCCTAATGGCGTGAAAGCCATTGTTAAAGCTATGGAGGGGAATCTTTGCAGAAGACGTTTCTACTCAAATAACCCCGTATTAATCTGAACCAATCTCGCAATCACACACACGTTTTTCAACAGAGGGTGTGCAGATTATGTCACTGCAGAGTAGCAGCAGAATAATTTGCTTTGACATGAAAGCAATGTTCCCTCTTTAATCCAGGTGTATGATGAACGGGAAAAGTTGTAAGAAAATACTGATCGTCATCATTTAGATATAATAGCGGATAAGATAAAGTGTCTTGCCAAAGGACACAACAACAGTATCATCTTACAAGCTTCCTTTTAGTCGCCAGTCAGCTCTATCCACTGCCTACAACCATATTGCAGCAGAAAGATATCAAACGTTTTCACTAATTGAGGTCCCACTCCTCACTCACACGTTGATTACTGAAGCCGACTCGCAGACAGTTCCCATGGCCCCGGACTCACTTTCCCGCCACTTTTGCCCTGGATGCCCTCCCACTGGCCTCCCACTGTAACCTCTGCGATGATTGACGTGCCCATTATTTTAGCCTTCTTGTACTAATGATCTTGTTCGACACCAGTAATGAGCTTGCACCACTTTCAGCAACGATTTCCCACCACTGTTATCCTTTTTTTCTTTTCTTTTTATATAACTGTAGCTCATCCACAACGCAATTTGTGAGAGGCAAAAACAAAGAGCTGCTTGTTTAGACGCGGCAATCAATAGATTATCTCTTCTGACTGATTATGAACACAAGAGGAAGGAAGGGAGTGAGTGGGAGAGAAACAGGCAGGCCACTGTTGCTTTACATGGCTGGATATGATTGTATAAACCATTATATGCATGAGTAAGGCTTTATGGGGCCAATGGGCCTGTGTGTGCTGTATGTAAACGTGATTAGGTTTAATTAACAACACTATTCAATTATAGCCAAAATGTAATCCAAGCCCTCGACATCATCTTTTGTAGCACATTCACTGGGTCCTGGCTGTGGGATTGTATTGTATTACTATAATGCTGGATCTGAACAACAATGCTACATCTTTATTTGCAAGACAAATAAAGTTAATTCTTCCCTTAAGGAAATGTTGGAGGATGAAGCATAGTACAAAGTGGTTTAGCCTTTGGCATTTAGCAAGTATTGTAAAACGAATACTCTCGAAATTCTTTCTCCATTAATGACCAGAGAAATAGCCTTCCAAAGTAAGTTATTCTTAAAGCTACTCTATGCGATCCTATTTTGCCTGACCGGCATAGTTGCATTCCCACATTGCATCACTAGATGCGCCACTGTCGCAAACAGCGAGGCAACTTTGTACCGCAGAAGGAGACCTGCGCCGCACCTCCCTCACCTCGCAGCACACCTCCCAACACATGCCTCACCCTCACCTGCCCCTCACCATGTAAACACGTGTAGAGATTGCAAATGTTTGAAGCAGCAGAAGCACAACTAACAGAGTTTAGCATCATAATAGAAGTTTACAAAAAGATTGTAAACTGACAAACATCTTACCGACCTGCTCTGATGCAGCTGAAATCCTCATGAAATGTCCGTTTGTTTAATAATCCAATATCTACAGGGAGCTGTCAGCTCTTTTTTTCTGCAGGGTTCACTACTGACAAAAGAACAAAACAATTCAAAAAGACACAGCTTAGTGCAGCTTTAAAGTAGAGATACATTCATATTTTCAGCAGTTTATAGTAAATCATTTTAAAACTAAGAATGCCACTTTTTACCAGTCACTTGGTCTTTGTTTAAAGGATTTACATAATTTGCATGATATTATAATAGTATGATCACAGGCAGGAATCTGTGTGTCTTCCGCATCTTATGCTCTCCGGCTTCATCCAACAGTCCCAAAAACATGCACATCTGTGGATCTAAAACGTTAGTGAGACTGAATGTTCCACTCAGCTTATGTAACAGTTTGATTGGGTATTAGCTTATTGAGGTCAGTGTGACCTCATAAGAAACTGCCTGGGCAGCTTGGTAGCCTAATCTTATCTGTTCATCTTGATTAAATATTTATTTTATCTGAAGTAATGGAACATTAGTGATAGCAGTGGCTTAAGTTTCTCCTACTACATTTAGATGCTACTGATACGCTGGCACTGTTTGGAGAGTTTATTGTATCACCAGCTCAATACACAACACACCACTTTTTTCTGTTTGTCCTTATGACACGTTAACCTGCCCTGAGGCTCTGGGCCAACACACACACTGTTTCCTCATATGTCCCCTGCAGTGGTGCTAGGGGTCTATAGTGCTGTATCACGTTCCCATGGCCTGTCCATCACTGGCACACGGCCCCCCGTTTCAGCAGCAGAGAAAGTCCTCTGGGTCATCCCATAATGGCCTAAATGCAGCTCATTATCCTGATAAAGCAGAGCAGTGCTGGAGCAATGGTTAGGTCTGACTGGCTGGATGACAGGCGCACAGCCCTGACAGGTCGTGCCAGGTAGACACACAGAGATCCACCTATCTGATTAGCCAGCTGACAGATCCAGTTGCACATGACCGCCGCTTCCAGGCAATGAAGAGTATGGAAACTTAACCCGCATAGACCTGCTCTAATATCTGCCTTAGTCATAAGAGGTGAACCCCTCCCCCGATATGTGCTCAACTCAGAATATTGTTCAAACGTGGATGATTTCAGAAGTTTGCTTTCTCAAAACCTGTACCTTTTGATCAGTTCTTATAGTTATAATAGATTCACGAAATATTTGTGTTGCGTTTATCAATGTTTTTTTTTTGGTAACTTGTGTGGTTATCTGGAGACTGTCTCTCTCCCTCCTCTCGCTCTGTTTACCACTCGCTCTGTTTCCTTTTCTCCCTCTCTCTTTATCAGTGCACAGATCAGAGAGGGGGGCCAGTTGGTCTGGGATGTGATGGTTCTGGTGAGGTCCTGTCAACAGCCCTAGGCCCTCGAGCGTCTGAGGAGAACAGATTCTCTTACAGCCAGATGTCACCAAAACACACCGCACATCCATATCTGTCTGACTCGCTCTCTCATTCTAAGTCTTCATAATTTCTCCACGTTTAGGCGCACCAGTATTTTATTACTATTCGGTGCCCGTGTGAGGCATGGTGCCAACTCAGTGGGCGTTTGGCAGCCGCTATAAAGGGGAATATAAGGGGAATCAGTGGCATGTATTGTGCAGATCTGACTCTGCTGCCCACCTTTGAGACAGGCAACCGCTGTATAGAGTGACAGGGAAAGAGATACCTTTAACCTGCAGGACATGCAATAACAATCTCTTATCCAGCGATAAAATGTTTGATTTTCCTGAAGTCTACCTGAATTTTGTCGCCCTTATCCGCAAGTCAAAACTGAATATGTTTTATTGTGCCATCCAGAGAGCCACTGTTTGGCCCGTTGCTGTGGCACAATTTAAGACTTCTTTGTGTGGTTAGCAATTTAGTGTAAATCCACTTTATCCACGCGCTCCTTGGACGCTCTCACTGTGTGCTTAAGCAGATTTAAACTCTTTCTAAAATGGGATCTTACAAAACAGTCTTTTGTCTACTGCACCGCCTGCCCTTACACCTTCACGAGATGTAAAATACTTAATTATAGTCTTGGCACAGACAGTTAATTATAGCGGCCAGGGTTTGTACTCACTTCCAAAGAAAAAAAAAAAAAACCTGCCTTGAACTTGTATGATAGGTGGAAAATCTTCAGATATGTAGGTTTGTGTAAAGTAAAATGGCTTCGTTTGAGTAGCCTTTAGTAATGTTTTTTGGGTGTTTTTATAGTGTCTTAATCTATAGTACAAGGAAAATATTTGCCACCCGGAGTTGATGGAATTTTCCTACTTGTGTCCCAAATGTGTGTCCTGGTCCGATCCCTTTGTTCGTGACCTCAGCCCCCAGCCCACAGAGTGCTGTGTGTGGCCTGTATTTGAGGTAAATCTCGGTGGTTGCTGTGACAGAAGGGCACTGTCCTTTCACACAGTAGGTACGGCGCGTAGGACCCGCCTAGTGTCTCGTTTGGGTAAAATAGCTCCTTGTTCACCTCGGGAGCGATGGGGGAGAGCGGTCCAGAGGAGAGCGAAATGTGAGGAAGGGTGAGAGTTGACCCCTGGGTCCTGGTGGTAAGTGAGGGGGCGGAGCTTCTCACTAAGTGCCTGATTCATGTCCCAAGGGACCCCCTTTGCCCAAAAAACCTCTGCTCGTACACAGAGTCCAGGCCTGGTCCGCTGCTCCAGGTGCTCGTCCCTACAGACATGGCAACGTGACCTCCACTGACCCCGGAGCCCGTGGAGATACAGCCGTCTGTGGGCCCTGCCTGACCTCATATGCCATTTTTCCACAGTTTGACAAGGGAAGAACAGGAGAGGCACCGCAGCGGAGTTCACTGGAGTTAAGAAGTTGCCTGTAGAAAGCAGAGGGTGTAGTGCCAGCAAATTGCAGTATCTTGAATATTTTATTGACGTTTCTGGTGGGCGTGCCAATTGCACACTCCTTCAAAACTTTCGTCTATGGCATTGTGCTGGGTGTAAAACTGAACATTTCTATGTGTCCTTTTATTGTGGCCAGCCTAAGGCACACCTGTGCAGTATTCATGCTGTCTAATCACCATCTTGATGTGAGGTGGGATGGATTACCACAGCAAAGGAGAAGTGACATTTTTGAGAGAAATGTGTCTATTGTGTATATAGATAATGTTTTATGTCTTATGAAAAATGGAAACAAAAAAGCATTTATATTTCTCTTCAGTGTGATTGTGTTGCATAAGATATTTGTGGGCGAGGGGTGTACAGCCAAAAAGTCACATCAGATCAGTCGACTTTCATTCAGAAGAGTGGGGTTTGCATCCCGTGTAAACCGGCCTTTCTTTGCGTGACACTTTCACACACTACAACAGCTGACACATCTACAGCCATCAGCAGACATCTTTACACAAATACAATACAAGTTGGCAATTCTATTTTTCGTGAGTCTCACTAAAACCAGGCAGACCCATGACTCGAGCCTGCAAGGCAGCCTTGTTCCATAAAAGTAAGTCTAGTAAACAGCAACTGAACTTGGCAGGAACTTGCTCTCCTCCCTTCTTCTCTGTCCTTTCCTCTTGCTCCACCTCTCCATCTTCAGAGATTCCTTTTCAGCTTGATTCCCACATTTCCATGTCTTGCTGTCTTGTTGTTGTCTTTAAAGCATTTATGCTGATAATATTGTCCCTCCTTGCATGTTTTGACTCATGTGCTGTAACATTTTATGACTAGGCAATGTGGGTGACTAGTCCAGCTTATAGCAAATTCAACAGGCATTTAATTCGAGATCAAGTGAAAGGGAATTTTCTTTTTCTTCTTTTGCCACATCACATTATACCATACAATCATATAGGAAGACCACACGCATTTTGTAAAGATGACAGATTCAGCGGTTTTAGACGTGAATACAAGAATACATGTTTCATGCTTACAATCCGGGTTTCTCCTTCTAGCACCACGGGTAGCTTCTAATTTGCTTTGCTTTGAAATAAAACATTCTGATTAAAGAAGTGGAAGAAAGGTTTTTGTCGTCCTGGTCGCTGCACCGACTTGATGCTGACACGTCTGCGGGCAGGAAACCCTGCAACAAACAGCACAGACTGAATAATTACAGTGTGAACAGACAAAGATGGTGAAGCGCTGTTCAATTGCTTGCTCACATAAACCCTGGCTCACACGTATCCAGAGCGCAGCAGTGCAGAGGGGCTTTAAGGATAAAAGGGTAGACTTTACACTCTCTGCCCCCCTCCCCACAGCACGGCACAGCAAACAGAGCGGCAGAACACAGCCCACAAAGATGCTGAGTGACAGGAAGAAAGGGGGGGAAAAAAGCCTCAAAGAGAAAGACGGAGTGGCACCTAGTAAAGGAAGAGACAGCGTGTCTTTACTACTTCCTGCTGCTCAGAGGAAGATCCACGTCTCCTTCTGCCTCCTTTTAATTATGGCCAATTACAAGCCCAGACCGCCAGGACTTATTACACGGCAACCAGAGAGCCCACCTCGAGTATGTTCGCGGGACCAAAGCGCACATTATGGCGGTTAGCGTAGCAAAATTTCCGAGGCCGAGGCAGCGAGGGGCCTTTGCAGTTCTCTTTTTGTGGTTTTAATGAGAACTGAAAGCATGAAAACGCACCAGTGGAAGAAGGCCCCCGGTATAAATGAGCAGCACTCTGGTGTGTTTGAGGACGGGCCGCTTCGGAGGTACCGCGGGGTCATTTCGCAAACATGTTATGGTTCATGCTATGCTAATGTCTTTATCATAATTGTGTAGGACGGGATGGAAAAAAAAAGAAGCTAAACAGGCAAAGGAATCCAAAGACTGACTCCTTCAAGATGCAATTCACTGCACGTTTTAAACAAGTCCAGGAGCATTCACTTTTGACCGGAGTCTGAATAGGAGAAAACCTTTTTTTTGATTCAAAGATATAATTTAATGCAGAGAAACATGTTTATATTGTGTTGCTTTCAAGTTCAACATTTCTATTGGAATATTTACAACAATTACATCTAACCCCACCCATAGACAACTGCTTTCTACAACAGTCATTTTCTCTCTTTCTCTCTCTCATTTTTTGATTCTGTTGATGACAAATTGGGTTCCGCTAACCTCCCGCCCCCGTGTGATCTGGAAACCTTCTGCAACAGGAAGCGCTCACAAAACACGGCTATGACGTCAGTGCCACATCTGCCTCAGTGATAAAGAAGCCAACCTGTTTGTGCCTCATCTATTTATCTCCCTCGTTTGTACTTGGTGCTTGTCTTGGCACTCTTCTGTCCCCATATAAACAGGCGCGCATTCCCCCATGCTGAGCTCATCTGATCGGCATCTTATCAAACATTTTGTAAGTGTGCCGTTGTTATGACTGAAGTTCCCAAAATAGGCCCCCGACCCTGAAATAGAGCATTCTTGCGTCCTTCAAACATTCCTCCAAATATCGGTCGTTGCCTCACTGAAGATCATCTGTCTCCTTCAAGTTTACTCTTAAAAGACTGTAATGAGAAAAACAAAGACATGGGCCAAGATTCCTAAAAAAATGCAGAAGTCTGTAATTTCAACATAACTGTCAAGGAACTAATCAAGCCTTATCCTTTGGGTTTCGCCACAAATCATCTTAAAACATATTTCACAAGTTAAACGCAACTACCTCTTTTCACTGTTTGAAAAAAGGATGACTCTACTGTATATTCACTGCTATTTACTAAATTCTCCATTGATGTCATCTTCACTTCAAATCATCCAAAGCATAGCCAGCTATCTAAAAGTGTGTTTACTTGTATCCCTGCAACTCATTAGATAATATTTTTTCCCACTTTGGAACTCATAACTACTGTAAGAACTGCTTCTTCTACTTAAACGTAAACCTTAAATTATGATATTTAGCTATATCTTATAAAAGCACGGTTTCACACTAGAGTAGTTGCCTAATTAGTCTCCACACACGCTTTTGTAGCCTTACACAACAGAAAAGAGTATCCAGTTAGAGCTTAGGGGTGCTGCAGGGGCGCCATACAGTTGTTCCTCCCCTAAATCTCGTAACTCCATCTTGGGTCATGAGCTGAGGGAGCGACAGGCGCGTGCCACAGGAGCGCTGGAGGGCCTGAGCCACACTGTTGCTCTTGGGTAGTGACACCCTCTTTTTACAGTGGTGTCAAATTCTTCGGGGGGCCTCTCTGAGAAGATGAGATTTTCTACAGGTGCTGCCTCAGCTCACACATACAGACGTGATAGGATTTGTACAGCTGTGAGAGAGAGGCCCCACCCACCCACAGTTTGAAGTGCGGTGCTCCTATTTCATTCATCGGCAGCATAGAAATGACACAAGCCAAACTACGAGAAACCTCCTGATGTTGGTAGTTAAATAATATTGTACGGTATATTCCAGGGATATTTGAGATGCATGTTGCTGTGGGCGGTTGCACAGCGGTTAGCGCTCGTGCTTCACAGCTACAAGGTCCCGGGTTTCGATTCCCCCTTGGGTGGAGTTTGCATGTTCTCCCCGTGTCTGCGTAGGTTTCCTCTGGGTACTCAGGTTTCCCCTAACACTAAAACCATGTGCAATAGGCCAGAATGAATGATGTGTGTGCGTGAGTTGCGCTTCTCAGGTTAGAAATCTAGGAGTAATCATGGACTCAGACCTGAACTTAAACAGCCACATCAAAGCAATAACATCAACAGCTTTTTACCATCTGAAAAACATTGCTAAGATCAGAGGAATAGTGTCAAAACCAGACTTAGAGAGACTCATCCATGCATTTGTCTCCAGCAGGTTAGACTACTGTAACGGCCTGCTCACTGGCCTTTCTAAACGAGCTGTTAGAGCTGCAGTACATCCAGAACGCTGCTGCTCGAGTCCTGACAAGAACCAGGAAATACGACCACATTAGTCCAGTGCTCCGGTCTCTGCACTGGCTTCCTGTCACTCAGAGAATAGAATTTAAAACAGCGCTGCTTGTGTACAAGTCTTTTCATGGTTTAGCACCAAAGTACATCTCTGACATGTTAGAGCCGTATGAACCATCTCGGGCCCTGAGAACTTCAGGGAGGGGTCTCCTGGTGGTTCCCAGAGTCAATAATAAACACGGTGAGGCTGCGTTTCAGTTTCATGCAGCTAAAATCTGGAACAGTCTTCATGAGGATGTGAGACAGGGCTCAACTCTGACAATGTTCAAATCCAGGCTGAAAACAGCTCTTTTTACCCGTGCATATGAAAACTGAAAGTATTTTATCTGCACTCTTGCCTTTTGCTGTAACTGATTAACTTTATGTTGATGTTTTATTGATTGATTTTATCTGTTTTCTTGTAATTTTATGCAACTGTGAAGCACTTTGAATTGTCTTGTGTATGAATTGTGCTCTACAAATAAACTTGCCTTGCCTTCTGTCAGTCTATCCCAGGGGAAACTGAAGCTACAGATGTAGCTTATCACCACAGTGGCAAGGCAACTTTACCGTGCGTGGCGTAAATGAAGAACAAGTCCTCTACACTGTGTGAAGCGCCTTCGGTGACTTGTGTCATGTGAAAAGCGCTATACAAATTAGCTTCCATTCCTTTCTTCTCTTCAGTCCTATTTCTTTGTGGCTTTTGTTGAGTAATACTTTTTTATTCTTTTGTTGTTTTATTGTAATGCAACACATTTCTTCCTTAGTTGTCCTTGTGATCTTTGTATCTAAAGAAATCTAAAATCATACATTAAAAAAATCTAACGTTTTGGGCAAAATCCGCCATGTTTGTAGGAAACAGTTATATCAGATAAGACAATATAAAAAAGTAAACAAATGAGGTGTGGCGCAACTTCGGTAAAACAGTATAAACTCAAATTTCAGCAGCTTTATAAACTTATTATGCAACTTATTATATGTGCTACTAATCAGGGACTTCTTAGCAGTTTTAACAGTGCAATCATGAGCTCTTTTACCAGCACAGACAAACTCAGTTTCTTGAAGCAAAGATCAAGCTCGGTCACATTACACATTACATTAGTTTCAGAAAAACATTCAGAAAAGCATAAACTCAACAAATCACATCTAAACCCCCTTAGCTCTCTGACATTTTTAACCCTTAAAAACAGTTGCGGTTCTCCCTCACTCTGTCTCTTTTTGCAGACAGATAATCAACTCTCGACACATGAAGGGAGTGGAAATTTCCTGTTTTTAACTGATCCGAGTCTGGGATGAGATGAGGCTGCAGCTGTGCGCTCCGTTACCGTTCGCCGGAACATCTGTCTGTCTCCCCTCACACCCACAACCCTTTTTCCATTCTCTCTCTGTCTTCAATGTATGTGACTACAGTTTACTGTTTGGTTGTCATTTTGGTATGGATTAATTAGTAGTTAAAGTCATACTGCGTAACATTTCTCAAAATTACCCCTCAAAAATACCATGAACTTACTTTGAGTATAGGTTCTCTCCTCAGACCTGACGTTTAACTTTTGCTGTGAGGCGACCGAGGGGATTTTACAGCTTTGCTTTGACTACAGGTATCCAAACAGAATTTTCACATGAATAAGAACTTCTACCAAATGTTTTATTTTTATTTTGATGACCCACTACAAAATTAGCAGTGTTGGTGTCTAGCTGTTTGGTATCACTGGCATGTTAATGTTTTATGACAGCTTGTTGCTTTGCTGATGTAACCACATACAACCATAGAGGGGTATAGATGTTGACAATAAGGAAATCGTAACTGCTTACTTTTTGAATAAAACCTAGCAGGCAAGAGATGTACAGAACTGTATAGTAGGATACGCTACACTATAAGTTACTCTCACTAGGTCTAAAAGGCATTTTGTGAAGGCACAGACTGGACTCAGGGTCATATCCCAAGGGGCTTCCTCCAGCCTCCTGGACTTCAAAGTCATAGTGCATGTTGGTGCCAGACGTCGCCTTGGGGGTGGTCCCATTATGGTAAATGGTCTCAACTTATATACGCTTTTCCACCTACATTAGGCACTCAAAGCGCTTTACAGCAAGGATCCACTCACCACTCACTCATTATGTCTGTTTTTTCCCTTTGTTGTGAGATCTTCTGAGAAGCAGGAGGCTACATAAATTACCAATGCATTTTTTTGTCAGGGATTTGCCACGGTTTGTTTCTTTGTCTATGTTGGCACAAAAAACACCACATCAAATGTATATCTAGTTTTGTCAATTTTAGAGGAAGACCTCAAATATATTCATCGTCTACAATACCATCATATTATGAGTGAAAGTTTTTCCCCTAGTTTCTATGTTTCTGCCGCTGTTGTTGGGACGATTGTTGATGGGTCATTGCACAAATAGAACACACATTATTGTTAATATAATCTATGCACATATTATGGTATTGTATGATGTCCATTTGTGACCGTGAAGGAGAATTATAAATTGTAAAAGAATTGTTGTCTGAATGAATACTTGGCATATTTGTTTGTATTGATAGAGTAGTATAGAGACAGGCTGTTTTGCTAGTATCCGGTCCAGCTGGGAGCTCATTGTCTTTCTACATTTTCTCTTAACCAAAGACTTATTCAACGGTTTACAAATACAAAACCAGGACCAGATTTTCCGTCACTCAATCCAACCCTCTTTTCATCCACTGAAATGAAGTGTTCAAACACAGTTTTCCTGTCCACGCGCACACGCACACAATCATCTTTGCCCGTGACTTTCAGCAACCTGCTCTTCTCCTCGATACCAAGGTCCAGATGTGCAGACAGAGGCAGCGCTCTCGTCACTCTCTCCTCTCAGAGTGTACCAGCACCTGCGTGTCTGTCTGCACCACCGCATGCCACTCACACGAGCCCTGTGACGGCTTCACAAGCTGCCAGCCAATGTAACCCAGTCTGTACACCACGAACTGAGGCTGTTTCTCACATGAAATACATAGAAAAGTGGTGAAGGGGTATGTTTTTCTTTGTGTAAATCAGTTCAGTATATGAGTTTGGATTCAATCATCAGTCCTGAATGTTATAACTACTTAAGGTAACAGGAGAAATGTGTGTTTTGACTTAAAATTAAGACCAGACGGTGTTTTCAATCGTTATTACTGTTTTATATTGGAGAAAGGAGAATGATTGAGATGGTCCTAGTGAAAATTGCATTACTCTCAAACCCTTAGTGGATAAAGGAGCAATACCAATATATGCACAGCACTCTGGCAGCCTAGTGGAGGAAGCTGTCCTTCAGTCAGCTGAACCTAGCCCAGATTGAGACTCTGATGATTCTGTAAGCTGAGATAACTCTGTCCACTTTGCCGGTCAAATGAGCACCATCCATATTGTTGTTGACCAAAAGCCGTCAATGATTTCACTTCTTTCTGTAAACAAAAACGCCAATGTCTTACACAGTCCACTGAGAACTAGTGGAGCGATCGAGTGACTTGCGCCTCTACAGGTCATGCATCAATATCTACTCCATCACGAAGCTGCTCACAACTGAACTCCACCGCAAATACTGGAGTTTGCGCGATAAGGTCCAGGTCAAGAGGGCAGCGGGACAAACAAACCCTCTGTGTCCCTATGTTTGGACAAGGATCTGTCCCAGAAACATATTCACTCTGTCTTCCTCCCACAGTGTTTACGTGCACTTGAGCTTCCAACACCATGTCAGCAGATGTTGACGTTGTTCATTTAGATCATCGCCATATAATTTCATGAATAAAAAGGTCTGTTTTTAGTTTTGTCTGCTATTAATATTCCCAGGAAGGCAGGCCCAAGGACTTCCTATCTCTCGGTTCACCAACATTTGCAAAACTTTGAATAACTGTCATATTGTCTGGCTCCCTGACTGGCATCTTCACACAGGCCATTCAAGGACTGCCTCTTTATACTGCTTTTATCTCATCTTATGAATAGACTTATTCAACTCCAGTTTCACAGAAAACCGTTCATCATAAAGCAGTGACAGATAAGTATGGTCCTCTTGCCCTAACACATTTTATGAAAGCATGAATTAAAGAAAGTTTTTTTTTGTCAATGACGCATTCTGAAAACTGGTTAAATAGACATTTGTTCAATTCTTGCTATGGAAGCGGCCCAGGAAAAAACGAAAAAATGTACCCCGTACTTTTGAACCTTGTGTCGGAGAAATACATCGGCGCAAGAACATATAATGACAATATTGTGAGGTTTAGGCAGGAATGGTTTTATCAGCAGGCAGTTTGTGGACTATACTCTTAAATTAGTCTGCTTCTTGTAGCCTTTTGTTAGCAGGTGATGGTTCAGTAGTGTCCTGGTGGGAGTGATCCAGATGCTACAGAGAGGTCATTCAGGGTCGAAGCTCTCACCCGCGAGGCCTTGTTCAAAATCACCAAAGCGGACGGCTAAGTGTTTCTACTAAAGGAGCTGACTGCTATTAGTGCTGTGTCACCGGGCAAGGATTTATCTGCATACAGGAAAGAGTTATGCCTTTCAATAATGAGGAAGCACTTGGAGTCATAAAGATGTAACCACGCAGAAGGCCAGTCGAGCGTCCTCCTGACTCAGCATTTTGACAAAGTCCCGGTTAGTGCATACTTATTCATCACTGTAGGAGGAACCTATGACAGAGGTTATCATTGGCAGCTTTGACCATTGTCCTTAAAAGTCGAAATTACCATTCTGAAATGTGTAAGATAAAATACAGTATATTTCAATTACTTATGACTTACAAGGTTGTTGGTGAAATTGGGTCCCATACAAACTTATAATTTAATAGATAATTGCATTCAGTCTCTGATGAATGGAGCCAAATTAGTACAAAAAGACTTGATTTCAGTTATTTTAAGTTCAAGTGATAAAGCATGTGACTCTGTGTAATGCTATGACAACGGTGTCTCATCTGGACGACTGTAACTATTGACTCACAGTATGTCTGCGTCACATCTACTGTACTGTATACTACAGCCTTACACTGGTCTGATGTGTCAGGCTGCACTATTCCTGTTTAATAAACCACAATTGGCCAAGAGGAGTGGCGCTCGGTCACTGTTGCCCAACTTGGGTGGCTTCCCCTCCCTTCTCATTACTCGTGTTCGTAACTCTGGAAAACTGCACAACCTGCCTCCATGGTCTGAATGATGAACACTTACGATCACATGCAGAGGCCTAATTTTCCTATTACTGATTCCACACAGCGGCCTGTATAGGTCTATTTTCGCTCTATTTACAGAACCCAAAATAGGTTATGGACACACGCTATATTTTTACAGCATTGCCTTTGATTCCGTGGCGAGCACTGGGCACGCTGTGTTCAGGTGGCGAGTAAAAATAAAGTGTCAATTCAGCAGGACTAGGACACTTGAAAAGACTGGATACCTGCTCCAGACGTTTCCTGAGCAGGTCCATGTTTCCTTTCCTCTTACAGACCAATGAAGTCTGCTGACTGGTCCCTTTGAGGAGCAAGGGGCACAAGTGGTTCTCAAATAGTGGTCCGGATAACAGTGTTGGTTCACAGCCTTCTACTTGTAGTACTTCCACATTTTTAAAGGATTAATTGTTTGGTTTAATCTTAAGTGCTCTACATTACTCTTATTTTAAATATAATACTCACTTTAATCTTAATTTGCAGCTTAGGTCTTGTTAAGATTAAGACCGTAACTTTTACTGAGTGAGAGTGTTTGAGTGTGCCTATGTGGGAACGACGGATGAAAATTAGCCCAATAAACGAACTATCCTATTTCATTTCAATGTATTGGTTTAGTTATTTGTTTTGTCCTTATTAGTCACTGTTCTGTCCAATTTAGTCTGTGGTTGAATCCGGTTTAGCTCTGGGTTTGGTCTAGTTCTGGTTAAAGATCCAGTTACCCCAGTATTTTCCTCTGGGTAACTGGAGTAAATTCCATAATATGAAGGAAACTACTGGAGATTTTAAAATGTAAAATTCTGTCGTTATCGTTACATAGGATCATTTGGCGCGTTATTAGATGTAAATACCAGTAAAGTGACCCAGCAGCTAACGTGTCTCGTGGCGCTTTGTTTGTCTATGAGCAATGTTTCCCTGTTCCCTCTAAAATGGCAGATTTTAAATCTTGGCGTTTAGATTCCCTGCTGTGTGCTTATTTTGTACATTCATTTAAGTTTAAATGTGTCACTGTGCTAGATGAAAACGGCAAAAAAAAAAGAGGCTGTGGCTTTTCTGTTTACTACAAGCTAAAAATACTCCAGTCTGGTTTTTCGTGAGGAGGGGGTGTGTTTTACGCTGCTGTTGCCCCTTGTCCCGACAGCTGTAGGTTATAGAGACTAAGAGTCGGTCCAACTGGGCTACAGGGGAGCCAACAGGTGCTCCTGCCGCCTGGGGTGTCTGCCCCACAGTGTCTGTGTCTGTGCGATAGGCTTTGTTCATACATAAGCCACACTGTACTCACTTGTTCATGCATGTTATGGAGGGCTGCACACTAAAAGGCCCTGTCTGCGTGAGGTGAGAGCACCGACAAAGTAACATGCATATATCATCTATGTTTGGGTCAAGGTCGAATGGAAAATGATTATCTGGATGTAGAAAATGTAATTAATTGACATATTCTAAGTTTGTCTTACAAGAAATGCGAGAACAAATCTGCCAAGTGCTCGCCTACCTCTAAAGTGCCCGTACCCTCCTTAAGAAACACCAATAAATGATCACACTGCGCTTGAGAGTCATTTTGTTGCAGTTCTGTTTGTTGCCACTAGAGTTTGATGCTGAACAGGTACAGTAAGCTCAACACAGAGGCTTAGTGTTGAAATGAGGAGCCGAATTGTCTTGCTCATGTTCTCCAATCTTTACAAATCCCAAATGGGCCAATGGTCTTGAATGAAAGTCCACCATGTTGTTGAAATCCTTGTTAAATCTCTTAAATAGCCTTTTATGAGTGTCAGTTTTGTACATATGCGCATGTGTGTCTTTCCCCACTGCCCACTTTGGTCGTAATGACAAGAAAGCAATTGGCCTTCTCAAATGACACTAGGTAATGGAAGGGAGATAAGCAGCCAGCCTGTCCATAAATCTAAAATGAAAGTGGTTACTGATTTTTCTGATTAAATACCTCTCTATTTGCGTGAGCGATCAGATTAGGGCCGGCTTGTAAGGAATCCAAGGCCCCAGACAAGGTAGAGCGTTGCAGGGTCATAATCGGCATACTTTAGATGCTTAAATATAAGAAATGATTCCATAGTCTCGGTGAGGAAAGCTACAATCAATAAACAGCGTTCCCTTTTATGCTCTATACAGCATGTTATATGTTTGCTTTTGTTGTAGGGGCTTTTTAATTTCACTTTTAGATATGCTCATAATAGATCAATTGTATGACCTTATTATGTATGTCTTGTCCCCGGCAGCAGGCCTTCATCTTGAAAGAATGTGAGATCATAAACTAGAGTCCAGGCTGTTGTTATGAAGAATGCCATTGCAATAACAAGTGCAAATGGCAAATGGCAAATATTCAAGTTGACCTTCATTCCAGCAGTGCTCAGTCACGCCACAAGGATGTGTGCACTTTCATTCTCATATTTTTTACACGCTTCTCATGATTTATCTCAATGCTTCTTCTCTTGAACAGTCTCCAGACCCATTGACCTCAGCGCTGTTTGCCTGGCCACTTGGACCAATAACTTTGTCTCTAAACAGCAACCATTGGCCAGCCAGGCGTCTCTGGTCCACTCATACTCCTCATATTTCCCCTAAAGCTAACAAACATCGCTCCACTCTGGGCCAGATGCGTGCCTGTGTATGTGGGGGCACATCTTTCAAGAGGGAAAACACCACCATAACACAAACAAGGACATGAGTGGGACGGGAAGAGAGGCTAAATTTAGAAACAGGCAAGAGAGTCAACATGTCTTTTGCTGCGTGTCCCTGCGTCTGCATGCAGGGCCAGCTGTGATGTATAATATAATAGACTCTTTATGTGAAACAGCGGCTGTTTAAATCTGAGGGGTGTTACTCCACTCCTGCGCCCCATAATCAGTTGGCATACATCGGACCGTGGCACCAGGCACGAGCCACTGTCTGGGCTGGACTGACAGCTGGCTGCAATTTGACAGGGCTCTCCCAAATACTGGGTCACCGTGACCTTTTTTTCATAACCTTTTCCTGTTATGGACGCCATTTTAGGCCTTTTGACCAGCCATAAGACAGAACCACAAGCTTTTATTTTAATGCACATTTGAAAGTTTCACTTAAAGGCGCATTATGCAACTTTGTATGCTAAGCAAAGGTGATATTTGTGTGTATTTGACCTTGTTGTGACCCAGCAGCTGTCATTACAAGGCCAAATACACACAAATATTAACTTTTTTTCCACATAAAAAGTTACATAATACACTTTCAAGGAGCGAGTGATGCAGAATTTTGCATTTAGAACCCATACTTCGCATAAAAAGTTTATCTGCTTGCTTGAGGTGTTTTTTTGCAAATAGGCATTAATGTGCATTATGGAAGATGGATTTGTTTTTCACTCTCTATTTGGTTCAAAGTAAGATTATTTTTTCCTTGATTGTCAATGTCTATCTGATTATTTACAACCATGGATTTGCAATGATATGAATGTTGTAATCACCTGATTAACCCTGTGTCTTCTGCTGGTGTTGTGTAATAATTTCTTTTGTTGACATCAGATTAGGGTTTCTACTTCTTCACACTCCGCTATTGATTTCATCACTACTGTGCTCTGCTTCATTTTAACAGTTTGAACCAGTTTCTCTCTGAACTGTCTGAAGGTGTTCAACAGAAGACTCTCCAGTTGTCCATTAGCTTAAGTGATATTGGGTCTGACTGTTATCAATGCTTCTCTTTCCTCTGGCTGTGTTCCCCAAGCTGTAGGCCACTCCTATAGAAGCCTATTCTAGAATCCAATGTTCTAGCCATTTCTCAGTTTTATCTAAGGTTCTTGGTTATATGCTGAATTGCAGGCACACTTACATGCCAACAGCATTTTAGAGAAATAGAGCGATTTTTATGATTTACTTTTATCTGTTGATCCTGGGTGTTCTGCATTTCCTGTGCTTTTAGATTTGACGGCGGCCTACAGTCGATCACTGTATTTTGCTGTCTCACCTTGAAATGTAGCTTGCCTCAAAGGGACAGCAATAACTTGGTTCAAATCTTATCTCAGGGACAGGAGTTTTTCTGTCCCTGAGTTACGGGACAGAAAGCGTGTGATTAAAGCTAGCTTCTTTCTGTCATGATTCGTCTTTTGTTCCCCTGTTTTTGTATGTCGTCTTTGGTATAGTCCTGTTTTATTTTGACATGTGTGGTCTGTCCTTGTGATTCTGCTTTGCTTCCCTTGTGTTGAGTGCCTGCCCCGCCCTGATGTGTTTCACCTGTGCCCCGTTTCCTCATGTATTTATACCCCTGTGTTTCCCGTGTCCTTTGTCATGTCATTGTCTACGTCAGTCCCGGTTTGTTTGAGTTTTGTAATCGCTGGCTTTTGTTATTTTGGTGTTCGTCTTTATTAAACATCACCAGTTTTGTTGCAGTCCTGCATTTTGGGTTTTATTTTCCTCACTCCACCTCAACCATGACACTTTCAGCTTAAAAATCTAAGTAAAGCGAAATCTTGTCTTCCTCTTATCTAAGCTCTTGTGTGTTTATGTCCCAGTTAGATCAGGGAGGTCTGCTAATCAGCTGCCCTTGAACGTGCCCAGATCTCGTTTAAAGACACAAGGAGATATGGCTGCTTTTAGTCAGGCTCCCACTCTGTAACTCTGGAACAGTCTTTCCACAAAACATTAAGAGGTGCTCCAACCTTTGAAATGTTTAAAACTGCTCTCAGAACACATCTGTTTGCGATGGCGCTCGATCTTTATATTGTTGATATTGTGTCTTTGTTGCTTATCCCTGAATGTAAGCACTTAACCATGTAGCGTTGTTGTATAAGTGCTATATAAATCTGACACTGACATTTGTCAAATTTATATAGTGTAGATTTCAGACATCACCCTGAGCTGGCATGCCCCTCATCATTTATAATGATGTGACTGGCCCATTGACAATGAAAACAAAGGCACAGTGTGGCAGACCTACTGCAGTGGCGGCCGTAGTAACATGGCACCTCCCTGGTGACTGCCGATGCCATGTTGGCTGCCACCACTGCCTGGCGCAGGAGGGGGCGGGGGCAGGGCATGCGTGTGCTACAGGGTGGACATGGGGGGTATTTGGTGCTTGTGGCAGCTGGCAGAGATGAGTCGAGGGTGAGGGGGGGTTTGGTTATAAAGACTCCCCTATGTGAGCGCCATGTAAAGCCACACCCTTGTCCGCCACACTGAAGTCTGCCGAGGGTCAGAAGTGATTCATGGTCTTCGACAGATTGTGCCGATCCAACTGTTTCTTTCATGTAGCGAGCAGGTGTGTGCTTTATGGATGACTCGTGTACAGTTTGACATTGTCAGCGTTAATCACAGATCAAACAAAATGTGTCGCATTCCTCAACTGCTTATTGACAGAAGTTATGTACAAAGGTGCAATTTGGGGGGAAAATATGCAACTTTAAGCATTTTAGTTTTTAATTAAGATTTAGTAATAGGATAATTGCTGCCATTGCAAAGTGTTTATTGTGACCATTCAAATTGCAATTGGTTGGGCCGCCCAATGATGTTTAGTTTATTGTTTATTTGAGCAGTTGAAGTTTTGCTCAAAAGGAGTGGGCCGAAGTAAAAGCTTATGAGCGCCCACCCCCAAAATCATTACAATAAAAAATATAGCCGCAATTATCGGCCCTCGCCGACCGCCCTGCCCAAAGAGAGGGGGCGCTTCGCACCCTTTCGTCTCCCTCAATCTAAAATTACGATATTGCTACTGCCTTTATGTTTGTTTGTTTTTAACTTTTTCCATAGGTTCTTAGTTTTAGGATTTTTGGAATGCGCTGACACAGTTTTTCTCAGAAAAAAAAGAGGTTTTTGTGTTATATCTAGCCGGTATCTCTCGACCTCCCGCACAAGCTCAGGCTCCTTCCCCCCCAGCGAAGTGACGTTCCATGTCCCGAATGCCAGAAGCTGCGCACGCGGACCAGGTCGTCGAGGCACCCGCCTTCGACTGCCACCCAGTCCACTCTGCACCCCCACAGGAGGGTGGGCCCACGTCGTCCTTTCGGGCTGTGCCCGGCCGAGCCCCGTGGGCATAGGCCCGACCACCAGACGCTCGCATTCGAGCCCCAACCCCAGGCCTGGCTCCAGGGTGGGGCCCCGGTTGCGCCATACCGGGCGACGTCACAGTCCTTGTTGTTGTACTGTCCATAGAAGTCTTTGAACTGCTCTTTGTCTGACCGTCACCTAAGACCTGTTTGCCACGGGAGACCCTACTAGGGGCATAAAGCCCCAGACAACATAGCTCCTCGGCTCACTCGGGCACTCAAACAACCCCACCACGTTAAGGTAGCAGTTCACAGGGTTGAGTATGAATTTGTATCACACTGTATCTGCAAACTGAAGCATATTTTTACATTTTACTTAGGGTTGCAGATTTATTTATTTATTTGACAGGGACATTGCACAACAAATGTGTTGTACAGACCAGAGATAGCTACAAGCTAATTTTCATCTGTAGTCCCTGGGCAGAGGCAAAGTGACAGCAGGTTTATACAGTGGCCAATACGCATTCTTACTTAAGTCCATTCACACTATAAAATATAAAATACAGATAAAGCTACAGCAAAAGGATCACTTCAACAAACATTCAGATGCAATATTTACAGTATTTACACTTGCTATTACAAATATCTACAGTTTATAAAAAAAGATTGTACCTTCATACATTCTTAACAATCCCCCGATTAACCCGTTTTTTGCTAATGATCACAAATCTGACTGTCTTTCAACCACTTCTTCAGGTCAAGTTTAAACTGTTGTAAGGTACTACTCTCTCGAACAGTTAATGTTTAAAGATAGTTTGTTTTGTTTGAACCACTTATTGACACTCTTGAGTTCCAAGTTAAAAATTTGACACAGTTGTTGTAAATCGTCTCCTGAAGCAAAAATATTTGTATCATAGTTTAGTTTAGTCTTTATTGAAGGGACAGTGCACAGAGACATTAAGCTCAAAGACAGATATGTTCTGCACCAGATTATAGCTAAATAGCTAGTTTCCATCTGCAGTCCCTGGTTACATAAATAATATACAGTAACATTGTAGTCAAAGTACAGATAAAAGAAAATATATATATACAGTAGCATGCAATGAATAAGCAATCATAACAAGCCCTCTCGCTAACACTGACTCTCACACCACACACACATACACAGCATCACACCTGTATAATTCAGCCACACCTCTCATTTACAGCGTCACATTCACATTCATAAGCACTAAACACAAATTTAATAATACATTCTAAATTTCATAGTAAAATGTTCTCGTACACATAAGTTGTCCTGTGGTTCAAACATAGTGTTCACCTCAGTGTGAACAGCTTTGAGTTCTCCAAAGCCACTGCAAACGAGATGAATCTAAGAATTGTAGATGTTTTACAAATGTCGTTTATGTACATATTAAACAATTTTGGGCCCAGAATGGAACCTTGAGGTAAACCACACACAATTTCTTGACAACTCGACTGATAATCACCTATTTTCACACATTGTTTTCTATTTTTAAATAATTGATAACCTACTGTAGTGCTACCCCCTAATCCCATAATGTTCTAGCTTATTAATTAATATGTCATAATTTATTGTGTCAAATGCTTTACTTAGGTCAATAAATAACCCTATTGCATATTTCTTGTTATCTGCAGCATTAATTATTTCATCAATTATATCAAAGAGCGCGTGTGAGGTTGAGTGATTGTTCCTAAAACCAAACTGATTATCAGAGAGTAAGTTAAGCATTCTTTTTCAGAATATCCCTAAATTCATTGAATGGCTTTGTCCACATTCAGAGGATGCAGTTGGAGGTTCTTGCGTGCGTTGTTTTTTTTACGACTGAGTTACAGGCGTGTTGTTAGCGTGTCTGGAGCGAGGGCCACCACACCAGGGGCCAGTTAGGAGCTAATCACGAGCAGCTGTCTGCAAGGGACAAATGTTCATCAGGCAACTGCTGCTGCGGCCCCACCTTGGCCCGCTCCTCCCCACCTCCTCGCCCCTGTGTGCCGACTGGCCTTTATAGACTGAAAAGCATTTTCAGGGCTTTTATCAACTCAGAAATACCTCGTTCAAACGTGATGACAGCCCCTTGCAAGTAACTAAAGATGGTTGAAGTTTTCCTATTGCAAGTCTTCTAGCTTTGTCTTACAATGATTAATTAATGAATTTATTTATTTATCTATTCAATAGGGACAGTGCATATTAATGAACATCTGTAGTTACAGTGTAAATATGCCAGTAAGTATACTGTATTTTTCTTTATTCCGTGTCCCTCTTGCCAAAGCCTCACATGTCAAGGCCGTTTTTTTTTTTTAATAAATACTTTTATTTCCTCTTATAATCTAGATGTTATGTTTTTTACTGAAACATAGCTTGACAAAAACACTGGTAACGCAGTTTTGATTGAGTGTAGTCCATCAAATTTCAATGTTGTGTCTGAAACACGCCAAAACCAAAGGGGTGGGGGTGTCTGTGCAATATTCAGGGACAATATAGTCATCCACAAATTGTCATTTGGGATTTTTCTATCATTTGAGTATGTGTCTTTCAAAATGGAGATAAAACAATCTTGCATACTTTATATGACTATTTACAAACCAGAATTTACTGAATTACTTTCATTTATATGCACTGATTTTGATTGTTTAGTCATTTCAGGTGATTTTAATGTGCATGTGGATGTGACCAATGACAGGCATGCAAAAGAACTTAGTGCTGTTCTTGAAATGTTTGGTTTAACTCAGCACATGAGTGAGGTGACTCACAACAAAGGTCACACTCTAGATCTAGTTATTACAAAAGGTATTAATATATCAAATGTGAATGTTGTTGATGTTGCTTTATCTGATCATTTTTGTGTCTTCTTTGAGCTGTCTGTTACACCCAAACCAGTGGTTGGGCCTGCAGTTATTCAAAGAAGACACATAAATGATACAACAAGGACACAGTTTATGGAAATGATCAGATTTGAAAATCCTCCATTTTCTAATCTGTTGGACTCTTATACATCAAGCGTCTTAAATGTTTTGGATACTATTGCTCCTCTCAAGGTTAAAATGGTTAACAATAGACAAAAGGCACCTTGGAGAAGTGAAGATTCGGTCAGGGCACAGAAAAGGGACTGCCGAAAAGCCGAATGGAAATGGCGCAAGTCAAAGCTCCAGGTTCATTTTGAGGTTTACAAAGAAGTGCTTTGTGAGTTCAACCAGATTTTGCGTGGAGAAAGGGAGAAGTACTTCTCTAAAATCATTGCAAACTGCAGAAACAATTCTCGTGTTCTGTTTTCCACAGTAAACAGATTAACTAACCCTCCGGTTTCACTGCCCTTAGAACTAATCTCTACATCTAAGTGCAATAAGTTTGCAATATTTTTTTATGACAAAGTCCAAGGCATTAAAAATGCCATAATTTCCACAACCCAAATGGCAACCCTGCCACCACATAAACACCTTGAGCTGACACTTTTCACACCTTTTCACTGACAAAACAATCGAAGAGGTTATCTCCGGTCTGAGTTCATCTACATGCTGCCTTGATGAATTACCCACTAGATTTCTGAAGTCTGTGCTGACCAGCTTGTTACCACAACTTGTTCAGTTAGTTAACATCTCATTTGAGACTGGAGCATGTCCAAAGGCCTTGAAAACCACGGACATTAAGCCTCTTCTAAAGAAGAGCAGCCTTGATCCCAAGGTACTGAACAACTACCGGCCCATATCAAACCTACCATTCTTAGGAAAAGTCCTAGAGAAAGTAATATATCAACAGCTCACTTACGCAGGTAAGGTCTCAGTTTTAGTTCTGCTGGACCCGAGCGCTGCCTTTGACACAGTGGACCACGGGATCTTACTTCACAGGTTAGAAAACTGGGTGGGAATCTCAGGTACTGCTCTAAACTGGTTCAAGTCCTGTCTCGAGGATAGGACGTACGTCGAAATTGGCAACTGTCTCTCAGACAAAATTTCCATGACCTGTGGAGTCCCCCAGGGGTCAATCTTGGGACCCCTCTTATTCAACTTGTACATGCTTCCATTGGGTCAGCTAATAAACAGCAACAATGTGTCGTACCACAACTACGCAGATGACACTCAGATCTACGTGTCACTGACGGCAGGTGAACAGGGGCCTGTAGATACACTCTGTCACTACATCGAACAGATCAGTTTGTGGATGCAAAACAACTTTCTCCAACTAAACTCAGACAAAACTGAGCTAATTGTTTTTGGCCCACATACACAAAGACAAAGTGTTATCAGTCACCTTGAGTCTCTCTCTCTAAAACCAAAAAATCAGGTTAGAAATCTAGGAGTAATCATGGACTCAGACCTGAACTTAAACAGCCACATCAAAGCAATAACATCATCAGCTTTTTACCATCTGAAAAACATTGCTAAGATCAGAGGAATAGTGTCAAAACCAGACTTAGAGAGACTCATCCATGCATTTGTCTCCAGCAGGTTAGACTACTGTAACAGCCTGCTCACTGGCCTTTCTAAACGAACTGTTAGACAGCTGCAGTACATCCAGAACGCTGCTGCTCGAGTCCTGACAAGAACCAGGAAATACGACTATATTAGTCCAGTGCTCCGGTCTCTGCACTGGCTTCCTGTCACTCAGAGAATAGAATCTAAAACAGCTCTGCTTGTGTACAAGTCTTTTCATGGTTTAGCACCAAAGTACATCTCTGACATGTTAGAGCCGTATGAACCATCTCGGGTCCTGAGAACTTCAGGGAGGGGTCTCCTGGTGGTTCCCAGAGTCAATAATAAACACGGTGAGGCTGCATTTCAGTTTCATGCAGCTAAAATCTGGAACAGTCTTCATGAGGATGTGAGACAGGCCTCAATTCTGACAATGTTCAAATCCAGGCTGAAAACAGCTCTTTTTACCCGTGCATATGAAAACTGAAAGTATTTTATCTGCACTCTTGCCTTTTACTGTAATTGATTAACTTTATGTTGATGTTTTATTGATTGATTTGATCTGTTTTCTTGTAATTTTATGAAACTGTAAAGCACTTTGAATTGCCTTGTGTATGAATTGTGCTCTACAAATAAACTTGCCTTGCCTTGCCTTGTTACAAATACAAGACATGAGGCTTGATTGCCTTGTAAAATGTGCGCAAAGTGACATCTAAACATGTGATCACCAAGAATCATAAAAGCTGTCACAAACTTGCTAAATGTAGGTTAATTTGTTTTAATAATATTTATGCTAACTTAAAGATTGTTTTCGTTAAAAATATCCCTTCACTAAAGTGGTGGTTCTCAACATCAACCCTTTTTTGAGACTATAGTTTCGACGAACACGTACAGAGCTTGGTTTGCGAAATAATGTCAGTCCTTGGCTCTGTACATCAGAATGATACAACGCACTCTGCTTGTGGAGGAGGAGGGGCCGTGCGGTCGTAGCGGATTGTGCGTTCTTCGTGAAAGTAGCCCTCAGAAACAAAAGCAGCTTTGAGTGCGCGCCCACTCTGAGGACAGATTAGCCGACACACACCCCCCCTCGCTCCACACAACCCCCTCCCAAAAGAGCTTTGGCTGCACTTTAGCGGCACGTGGCACAGCTCTTGATACTTATCATGTGCGTCAGGTGCTCCGACCCTGTTTCCTCTGCATTTAAAGCATAACCACCATTTTCCTGTTTTCACCCTGCTTCTGCTGTCCACTGCTGATCCCTTTACAAATCTGGACATTTTCCCCAACTTTTACAAACACAAAGAAGGTATTGTATCTGCCCGTATTAAAGTTTCTGCCTGGCACAGCCCTGGGTAAATTGCAACAGCAGTAGCTCTGGTTGCAGTTGGCACAGGGGGAGATGGTGGGGAGGTTTGGTTACCCGTACCATCAGTGAATTTGAGCTCAGATAACGCATTGTTTTAGCATCCAATCACACAACTTGTCACTCTAGCTCTTTGTACATTGGCTTGGCCCTGGTCCATCCTACGACACCATTTACTGTCTTATGGATGTCGTTTTTCCCTTTTGCTGGTGATTACTGATTAGGAGAAATATTTGTTGGAGAATTTTCTAAGATTAGGAAGAAAAGATGTGCACGCACACTCACCATTGACTGTAATCAAATTACTACTTTTTGAAAATGTCTGCTTGGATGTCGTAAACAAACAAGTGAAAACCTCAATCCATTTGACACTTAATAGTACTGTAATCAGGGCTTTTCCTGACTCTCCAAGAAATAGTTGTTCAACATTGTTCAGATCATCCTATTTAGTGATCTTATACAAACTAGTCTTTTAGATTGTCACAATTTGACTTAATCCAAGGAAAAAAACACTATACCTCTAATCTACTAATCTTTACAGTCTTTATACGTGGCTCGGGCATGAGTTCGTTAATCATATAACCATGAAACTATTCAGGATGTTCCCTGTTTCCATGTACCTATCATCTTATTACACTTTGACACTATGCTGTATCCTTACCATATGTGTTGGAGAGTAAACTGCTACTCATTTCTCTATCTGAACATTCTCTTGAAGGATATGTGTGAGAGCATAGCCCTCTCCCCGTGTTATTCGCATTCTTACACACACAAAAGCAAGTATCCACTTTTCTCCTCTATCAAATTTGATTTAACTTTTTTTTTAAACCCTTGTTGCTTGCCTCTCCGCTTGTGGCCTCGGTCCCCCCTGTCCTCTTCGCTGATCTCCTCTCTCCATTCATTTCAGCGATGATAATGATGACCTCCGTGTAATGCTAGCTTGTTATTGGCCCACCAGCGAGGCCTGCGTACACCCCCGGCTGCCTCATTGTCCATTGTGTTTGAGGCTGAAGCCGTGGATCATGTGTGTGCTCCTGTGTGTGCTCCTGTGTGAGAGGAGCACAAAGCCGAGCGAGGCAGCGTCAAGGAGCGCTACCCAAGCAGGGAGGCTTACCTGCACATGCAAGGCAAACTGTAGAGTTGGAAATATTTAGTACAGATATTATTCAGTTACGTGTGTGTCGAATGTGTGCTTTCGTCAACAGTGGCATTGTTGAATTGGGGTCGGGTAGCTTTGTTAATTTTAAAGTGCTAATGGTTCCCAATTGAGCTCGTTTTGAGGTCCCAATTCAGCCATAGGGTTGAATTGGGGACCTTGTTACCCTTTGTCCCAGTTCCAAACATTTGTTGAACATTATTGAACACTTATTGTACCTAACCCAGTAAGGATTTAAAATAAAAAAATATGTATATGAAGTAAAGTTAAAGACAAGGCAACATGAAAAGGCCACCCTATAGGTTTCATAAGGAAGACTAACACAACATCCAAAAAAAACGACTGCATATATTTGACTGAAAATTGAAAACCAATGTACATTAGTTTCCTTTCAATCCACCTTTTGGCCTCACAAGTATCTGGCAATCCATGTCTATATTTTTGTGTAAAGTCAAGTAAAGAGTCTGTAACTTGAGCTAAGATTTGGTCATTGAACTTCATTCATTGTACCCATTACCGAAAGGTCACTGCTAATGAACATAATTCGCCGCAGTTACCCCGATGCTATGTTAAAACCGCAGTGGAACATTAAACTCTCCTCGAACTGTAAAGTGAGTCACATAATTGTTGTGCAGACAATAAAGACGCCTTGACTGAACAGGACATCCCACAGCCCTCTAAGGTCAGTGTCATCACACATTCACCCGTGCTTGCAAAGACTCCGCAGCGCGCCATTGTTTTCGCTCTTGTCTTATCTGTGCCTCCGTCCCAGCGCGGCCTCCATTGTCGCCGGGCCCCCGAGATCCTCCGATTTCATTGACAGGGGATCTCGTTGTTAAATAGCCTTGTCAGACGCAGTCGCCAAGACATTCCTGGGCTCGGTAGTGTGTCACGCTGCTGGCACCTCTGCCCTACTAGCACCTCCCCGTCCCGTCTCCCGCGCTCCTCTTAAAGTGCCTGTCAGACCGAGCAGTGGGACAAAAGACGCGGGGACAGCCTCATATAGAAGTTCATGTTGTCTTTCTAAATATACAGCGATAATTAAAAGGCGATCAGTCTGCTTAGTTGTCAAGCTAGGGTGTTCATAGAAATCCAGTTGGCAGAAAGTGGCCAAAATGTGGACTTGGGTTTCAGGTACAATTTAAAGTACTTAGAAAACAAATTCCTTCCTACTAATCTGACCCTGAAATGAACCTAGATAGAATCTCCTATTGCAGGGTAACTCATTTACTGTACAACTTTGTCCAGTTTAGAAACTTTAAATATTTTTTTTTAAATAAGGGTCTTAAATTCGTATAAGCAAAAGCATGATGTGGAAAAACAGGCCAAAAAAAGAGGCGTAACAGGAATAAAACAATTGCTAATTTTTCTTGTTGTTTATTGTCAGTGTATTATTTTTTCTTGATCAACCATTTGCATTTTGAACTGGTGTAAAATCCTTGCAGCTGTGAGATTTAGTTCCTGTTTTTCACTCCCCAACAGATGGCAGTATGATTCGCTCTATCAGCAAAAGCCAGCTTTGACTTCTCCTTATCCATTTAACTGCTTAGTGGCTTCAATTTAAGACCATTGATTTGTAACCGGTGGCTCAGTGTCCAAACGAGGGGTGCAAAAAAAAAGATGAAAAAAAAGAAACAGAAAACCAGGAAGAAAGAATACAGATGAGCTTCTCTCATTTTGAAACAACCCAATATAGAGTAATCTATTGTAGGCTGTGTTTTTATTTTCTATTATGTTCTGTAACAGTGTAAACAAAGTAAAGATAGATAGATAGATAAATAAGTAAATAAATAAATAAATAAACATGTTGCCTGTTCAATTGGATGTATTTCTGTTCAGGTCAATATCACCACAGCAGTCGCCTCAATGGGCTTCAAGCCATGTGTGTTTACATATTTAATGCTGTTTGTTCCTATTGTTCTTGTGTACCAGACGACAAAGGCGCACCCCAGGGAGACATGAGAAAGTGGTCCAGGAAGGGTGTTCTGAGAATAGGAGCTCCGAGGCGCCTCCATCGCTGTTGAAAAGTCACACGTCTCCACAACTCGCATAACGCCGTTTGCATTGGCTTAATATGTTTGCTTTTTTTTCTACGCCCGAAAAGTTGATCTAGTCTATGTTGGTGATCGAGGGAAGTCCCCACTGCTGCTTGTGTCTCATGTGTTTTCTGTGGTCAAAAGCCGACAGCTGAAGTGTCACCTGTCATTAGACGCTTACTAAATGGGACACCAGTGACCGGGGCACACTACTCAGGCAAAACCATCACAATGGACTGAGCACAAATTAAATATATATTGTATTAGTTCCACACAAATGACCATACTGGAGTTATCAGAGTCCTCCAATAGTATAGGGAACTGTTGTAAATCACGGTAAAATGATGTTCATAGGAAAAGCCATGCAAATCATGTTAACGTACGGTCAAACAAACACAGGAAGAAAGTATATCAGCGATGTGTGTATACAGTGGAGCTTTGGAGAGTCTTTTGTATAGAAGAGCTATGGCGGAATATTTGCATAACAGTGAACACGCTGCTGCCTCAGGGGCTGTACGTGTCAAAGTGGTTACAAAAGGAATTCACAAAACAATACTGGAAATGATTAGCTAAATATTTTCAGATTGATCTATTATGTGTATTTGATTCACATAGCTTCACTTGTGTAAACAATATTAGCATTCTGTGTTGGGAGTAAATTGAGTTTGCGGTTGTAGTAAGTAACCGTGTAACTGCTGACAATATCATAGCACTTTTTCCTTCTAAAACTAATGGTATTTTGTGAAAGGTGCTCAATATTTAAACTTAACTATAAAAAATCCCATTCATTATTTCCTACAGACTTGAACATTTTAAATATTAAGAGTTTAACATGACTGCTAAATGAGGAGAAGTAAACGATCAAGCTCCCTCCCCCTTGCATCCTGATTGGACCTGACAGGCCGTTTCGCAGGAAAGCTCGTCTCATTGGTCAAAGTTCTGATACTGGAGATCGTGATTAGTAAGAGAAGGACTTTAGAAAACATATAATTATTAATAGTTATGTTACATCAAATTGCAGGCCCAGGCGCTCAATTACGCACAACATTTTAAATTTGTAAAACATTGAAACTTACAGACTATCACTTAAAGGGCAAGACGGCTATGTTGCAAAGTTCTGTGAAAGAAAATGCCTTGTATTTTAAAATAGCTATTTTATTCTTAATCATGAGATGGTGGCTGATTTGTTTCCATCATTCTCTTAGAACTATTCAAGAAAAAATAATGGATTTTTTTTTTTTTTACTTCCAAACCAAGGGCGGATTTTAAGACTCATACTTGCAGTACACTGGTAGTGGTCATACAGCACAGTTTTTACTATTTATTCATTTACTATTTCCCTTCCTTCCTTATTTATATGTTAATATACTCATAGTTTATTTTGAATACTTTTCCACCTCTGCATGGATGTTCCAATTGCAACACACGTGATAATAAAACGGCATATCTTGCACAATCCCTGTCCCCCCCCCCCTCTCCTCGCCTCTCTCTTCTCCGTGGACAAGCGCTTAAGTGGCGATAAATAAGACTTGTGCGCTCGCAACACGTCAGTCTCATTATGTTGTTCTCGTCCAGGGGCTGCCTCATTCAAAGTCACAGTGGGGAGGAATTTGTGATCCATTTTAAGCCCAGTGGAGAATGTTGATAAGTCTGTAGATTACTGGCCAACATGTTTATGATAGTCTATTATTCCCTAAGCTTCATCCGGACCCAGCGCGTGCTTCAGCGACTTAGTGCAACTATTTAGGTCACGGTGCAAGCTGAGAGGAGATCAGCAAACATGCTTTTTTTTTTTTTTCAGACACCTTGATGAGCAAAAGTACAGTATTTACAAATATTTCCTGTCAAGGTCGTTATCCTTTCATGTATTTCCTGAAACTATGAACCCGGGAAACTGTTGCTGCAGCTCATCACCATCAGAGTGGAACTAAGGACTGAATGAACGGGTATCTTACATTGATACGTAGATGTTCTCCTTTTTCAAACACGCTGTAATCTCTCCACTTCATTCCTTCTCTAATGCCTCATACTTCAACAACAATAATAGCCAGTAAATGTCTCTGTTTGCTATAAAGATGTCTGGACCGTCAAGCGCACGCACTAAAAGCACGGGAGCACAGCGAGGCATTCCTTGAAGCCTTAGAAAATGTCATAGACGTTAACTATGAGTCCGCGCCCTGCCAAAAAGCCCGCAGTCGGCTGTAGTTATCAGTGCCGGTGCGCACAGAACCGCCAGTGCGTGACATGTTGTGTCTCTTTGATGTCCACTGCTCTTTAGGCTGTGATTTATGAAACACCATCTTTATCATTTTCTCCTCGCTTTGGAGCCAGTGCAGTTTTTTTCTCGTGTGCGTTTGTGCTGACTAAGGAGGGATAACTCGATAAGTGGAGAGGTAAAACAAAGGCCAAGGCTGCAAACAAAGATGTACGAAAGGCCTTTGATGTTTTTTAAAATGTGCATTGTGGAGCAGCCACGCCTGTTTCTGTGGCTCTAAGCGTACAAACAAGACGGCTATGGAGGTATATATTAGCTATGTCGCTAAACAGTGGGGTGTGTGTTTAGTGACGTCACGGGGGATCTACGGTTTCATCTGTGTCTCGTCACTGTCGAGCTCAACAGGTCATTTCAACTCATTTGCATTTGTTTTTGAGAATTCAAATGTGCCAGAAAAGAAATGTTGGAAAAACTGGACGAAAAGAGAGAGAGAGAGAGAGATTTTCTTTAAGCTTTGTGCTTTAATGGTGGTAGTTGCGTGTCGCACCTGTGTTTACTCTCGGTTCAGCCTGTAAACACTGTCTGACTCTCAGATCATGTGTCTGTCTGTAATGAGTGGCTGCAGCAGGTAGACGGCGACTGGCGCTCTAACGTGTCATTACTGTATACCCGCACTGCTCTGTCATTCTGCTGCTATGAGAGAGGGCAGGACAAAGCGCTTCGGTATTACGCTTCATTTTTTTATCGTTCTGTAACGTTTGTGAGCAGTCAGCGTGAAACATATTGTAAACCTAGACAGAATGCAGCTTGTATTTGCAGTGATAAAGCGGAGTCCTGCTCATCGCGATTCCGTACTGTATTTTTGCGACTGATGGATCTGACACCATTTTCACCTCTCGTCTGCAGGTGCATGACATGGATCATAAAATGGACTCCGTGTTGCGGATCCTGAAGGAGCAGTTCCTGCCCAAACCTGAGCTGACGCCCCGGCCCTCCATCCGCAGAGTGACCATCCAGAAGAGCATGGGCATCAGCATCGACGAGGGGCCCTGATGTCCCCGTTTGACAACATCGTAAGCGAAAGGACAATGACAGGAGAGGGACTTGGATGTAAACGTTGGAACAGGGAGACCATCGTGAACATAAAGAGGGCACTCAAGTCTTCCAAAAAAAAATGAAAAATCTAGCCTCCCTTTGTATTTCAAATCCCGATTCAGCTCACGGACTTTTGATTCCTGCTGATCGAACAAGCACTTTTGCACTGCCTCAGGACCCGAGATGCACTGCACGCGCGGAGGTGTGGCGCAACTCGCTAAAAATAATATCATTCTCATATTCTGGTTTTTAGCTTTTCATCTGGGTTTCCAAGGAAGCACGCCACTTTTGGAAGAGTATTACACCAGATTTGATTTCACTACTTCAGCCTAATAATGAAAAGAGCAGTCACTGAGGGTGCATTCCTCCACTCCAAATATTATTCCAAGGCTAACTAACTCCGAAATGAAGCTTTAATGCAATCAAAGCAAAGAGGTCCCCCCAAAGACACAGAGAAAAGGGCGCAGGCATGGTACAGGCATTCCTCAAATCCTTCTGAGTATCTTGGCACCATCCGCACCCACTTATTTCCATAGCCTCACAGCCATATCCAGCCTAACTGTGCATGCGGCTGTTTGTTAGTACTGATCGGATAACATGGGCAGGAAAGGGAAGATTATCTGGTACTGAAGCTCGCACTGAAAGAAAACTGGACTAAAAAATATGTGTCTGGCCCGGCTCAGGTGGCTACCGCGGCGCTGATTTACAGCTATGCTAAAGCTAAAAGAATCAACTGTGACTGGGGCTGTTGTAAGAAACAAACATCGTGCTCAAGCGAAGTATGTATTGGCTTTTTAAAAATTATGAAATGAAAGGCGGTCCAGTGGCGCAGCGGTTAGCCTTCAGGATTGGAATCCCTTTAGTGTGTGGCGTTTGCATTTTCTCAATATGTCTGTGTAGATTTACTGCTAAACCATGTACAATAGGGGATTCTCAAATTCAGTGGGACTTGCCTGGTTACAACGGTTTAAAAAGTAGTAAACAGAAATGATCAAGTAACATAAAAAGTAAATGCAGAAATACTAAAGTGTCAGTAAAACCTGCTCAACATAACTACATTACACTGAAATTAAGCTAAGTTTAGAGACTAATGTATTTATAACATTACTCAAACTCATTACTACCTGCCCATGGTGCCAATGCTACTGAAATAGAGTTAGAAGTCATGTCTGGCTCTCATTTGTGAAGCAGTCCCAAACTCACATTGTAAGGGTCTGGACAATGTCCTCTATTAAACCTCTTCTGCACAAACGCTGCTGTGTGCAATTTGAACCACATTTACCTCATTAAACCTGTAATTATTATTGTTTTCTCTCCTGTGCTAATTAAGTGCTGGATTCCCGGTAAGGTGATATTGTTCCCTGTGTGCACCTAATGGAAAAATGCTGGGGGAAAAAAATGTGACCCTGGAGAGGCAGGCACTGTCCCAACTGCCTATGTACTGTTAAGCTCAAATGTGTTTATGCCTCGGCTTTGCACAACAACCAACGCACACACACTTACTGCACAATCTAAAGCGCTCTGTTTTGCGATGTTTGTGTCAACATTGATCAGTCATACATTTTATTGCATTACTTGATTGGTTTATTCCTAATTGACATCCTGAATGTTCCTACCCAACACAGAGTAATGAAAAAATAAATTATATTTAGAGGATGACCAATATGGGTTTTTCGAAGGCCGATGCCGATTTTTGGGGATTTTTATTGTCTGATGCCGATATACACAGCCGATATTTTTGGCGATTTTTCTAAAGCCTGTAAAAACATACTGGCAACATGCTTGGCCACTCAAACAGTGGCTGATTTATTGTATTACTTTAGGTGATTCAATCATACTTTATGTCCCAGCATTGATTAGTTGCCGTTAGCATTAGCATACTTCCGTTAGCATTAGCATACTGCCGTTAGCATTAGCGGGGTCGGCCTATTAGTCCGACAACCCATTAGTCCGACATCTCATTATTCCAAAAATGTCCATGAGTAGGGGTGCCATTAGTCCGACATCTCTTTAGTCAGAAAAAAACTGACCCATTGGTCCGAAGTCCCCTTGCTCCGACCATAAACAGCGGAGATGTGTTTGGAGTTTATGAGTTCATCCTCTGAGTTTATGCCTGCTCCACGTCCGCTGAAGAGAAGAGAATAGCTATTTCACATGACATTTATTTAACACTAGAACTGCCGCAGCTCGTTTTATTGTTTGTAATGCTAATTAATATTAGGGTTAGGGTTAGGGTGTTTATGGTTGGACCAATGGGCCTGTTTTTTTCTAACTAAAGACATATCGGACTAATGGCACCTCTGCTCAATGGTACATTTAGGAATAATGAGACGTCGGACTAACGGGTTGTCGGACCAATGGCATGGCACCCATTAGCATACTGCCGTTAGCATTAGCATACTGTTGCTAGTCGCGCATTTTTAAAACTGACTCAGCGATTGAATTCTACAGGTTCTGAGCTTCAAAATGACATGCAGCATGTCTATATTTAGTGAAACTTGTAGCCAACCAATTTTCATTGCAATGTTTCTCTGTTCCCCTAAAGGCCTAGGGAGTTGTGCGAGGACTCGTTTTAAAGGCCGAAATTTGCTCTTTCCAATGCAAAAAAACGGGAAGTCTCCATCACTTTCGGTCCCGGATATATAGACTTTATCGGCCAATAGCCGATATTGTAAAATCCCCAATATTGTCCGGCTGTTATATATCGGTCGACATCTAATATAAGCCTATACATCTTTGCAGGGCTCCAGACTGAGACCAATTTTCATGGCACATTCACCTAAACCTTTATTTAGGTGTGACTGAATAGAGGCTAAATAGAGGAATAGCCTAACACAAAATATGTTTGTTTTAATATCAAGTCATGTAAGTAACCTTTCATATTATAGAAAATGTATGGTTACAGATGAATCATTAAGATAGCAAACATGATCCACTGACGTTTTGGCTTTGAACTTTGTTTTTTGGATGCTTTCGGGGCATTTCTACAGTGGTAGGCCTAAATTATATCCTGACACACTTAACTTATAAACTATAATTTACTTAACTGTATTATGTATTATATTCGCCGGTCCAAGCGACCCCAAAATGTGTGTCTGGAATCTCAAAAACATGGAATTCATGCATGTGTTACATTACTAGACACCGAATTTGTGCTATAAAAACCTAAAAACTATTTCACTCACATTTTTTTACTGAACTATATCAAATGTACCCGCCAGGCACTGCATATCTCTGAGCTTAACTGTGATGTCTTTTGTCTCCCGTTGCCCTGCTCACACTGTAATCCAGACACTGTGGCAAGAAGAAAATAGAAAATAAGCTCACTGTGTACCAAGGCCTCCTATAATTATATGACGTTCCTAAAAAAGAAAGATGCACAAAACAAACAAGCAAACATGGACTTAAGTATATGTTCCTTTTTGCGGTGATTCAAATTTTCTATTGCGTAATCCAGTTGTCACGTCCCATTCTGTACAGTTTTATATAAGAATTGTAAATAGAAACATTGCCTTATTGTAACTGTATTTAACCGTATCTCGTGGAAAGATCAACACGGTTTTGTGCAAGCATACGGAGTGGTTGGAAGTATTGTTTTTTCGATGGATGGAAATGATTGTAAAGACACACGCCCTCTACACTGTAGCTCTGCTGTACATAATAAATCTTGGTTTCATTACTCTTTTGGCCTGCCGCTTTGGCTTAGGAAGAGAGTTCGATTCCCCGCTCATCTATTCCATAATTTGCTTTCATTGGAGAGGGAAACTGATCGTCCGCAGTTAGTCGGGACAGTTCAAGCTGAGCTGGGTCAAAGCGAACTATTGAACCGCAGCCTGGAGATTCCATTCAAATAAAATCGCTATGTCTTCCGAAAAGTTCCCAATCTCAGGGAGGAGCTGAAAAATAACATATTGGAGCTTGTGCCTGGTATTTCATAAGCAGTGGTTCTTCTAAGCTGTGGTGGGCAGCAGTAGTGGCTCTTTTTCATCAGACCTGCTTTAGGGATGCAATCTAAAGTGTGTCCCGCTGCAACCTAGACTCAGTTTAGAAACTAGAACTGGTTTAGACATATACGTATATTAGACACCACATTGAGAATGCCAATCATATCTGAGTTCTGAAGTTAAGTAGGGAAAGGCCTGGTAGTAAAAAATAAACAACATTTTCCATCACACTCTAAATTAGATTTGAAAAGTCCTTGTTTTATTCTAGGTTCAGTCCCTGTTTGCCCCAGAATAACAATACTGAATATAATACGTGATCCTATTTTTTGAGCTGGTCCTCGGTGTGAAGAGTTTGAGCCTCTGCTATTGGGCGAGTCCCGCTGAGCAGAGGGAGAAAATGTCTCATATTACCACTCAATTATGTTTCACTTCAGCGGCCAAAAAATACTGGGGATGTCCCAAGAACAGCATGGAAGGGTTGGGAGAGTCGCCCCTTGAGAGAGGGAGAGAGCGGAGACGGGACAGCAGGAGTGTACCTCCCTGGGGGACTTGCGCCATTTCCAATTATCCAGAGACAGGACACGCGGGCCGCTCCGCTGGCTCCACTCCTGCTCTGCTTTCCATCACCGTTGCGGCTTTCTGGCACTGGACAGGGGCGCGTAGAAACCCCGTGGCTACCTCGATGCGCGGAGGCCGTCCCCAAGTCGCCCTGGTGCAACCCCTTTCATCTCGGGACAAGACAGAGAGAAGGGAGAGAGACTTCAAAAGGCAGTTTGATGTGAAAAGTACACGGCCTACAAACAGGATCAGAGAAAGCAGATTAAAGGAGAATATAAGAGCCGTACTGTCGCAGATGCATTCGGACAGTGGGGTCTGGACGCGGCGTCTGTGTGTGAGAGGAGGAGGGGCCTGAAACACAAGAACGAGAGCTTTGATGAACGGCCATGTCAACTTTGATCCCAGCACCTCTGTCGCAGCAGGACGGAGCTCAGTCAGAGTCGCACAACTGCTGTCTGGGCTCTGATATTTATGAGTATGCCAAAAAGATAAGAGCGGTCACTCTGCCCTTTACAGCACAGTAACATACAGGTGCTCTCGTCATATAATCAGAATATCATGAAAAAGTGCATTCACTTCTGTTATTCAACTTAAACTGTGAAACTGATAGACTCATTACATGCAAAGTGTGTAGCCTTTATTTGTTATAATTTTGATTATTATGGCTTAGCTTGTAAAAAACCCAAATTAAAAATCTCATAAAATTAGAAGATTTTGAAAATGGAATCTAAGTCATAATCATCAAAATTATAACAAATAAAGGTTTGACATATGTCACTGTGCATGTAATGAGTCTATATCATATATTAGTTTCACATTTTAAGTTGAATTACAGAAATAAATGAACTTTTTCATGATATTCTAATTATATGACGAGCACCTGTAGTACTCGGACTGAAAAAGCATCAACTCAACTAAAGGAATAGAGGGTAATAACAGGTCATGTTTTCATATTACCAAAAAAATCATGTTTTTCTAGGCATCAACAATGTCATTTTTGCAGTGGGTTAAAAAATAAAGCATTTGGAAGAGGTTCTATGTATTTAAACCTGTATGTTTGATTACCTGTAACCAAATGAAAGCAGCAACAGAAAAATATGGGTCTGAGGAGAGACAATGAAATGTTACACAGTATGACTTTGAATCTATGTCTTAATCTTCAAATGATTAAAAACATAATAAAAATGACCAGAACTGACAAACAGAAAAAGACTCGAGCTCCCAATTAAATTCTTCAACCTCCCAGGAACAAGTCTGGTCCTTTACATGTGTTAAATGTTCTCTCAAAGCTTGTAGTATGAAACATACTCAGTGTTTGCTTGCTGTAAACATGATTTGACTAACATTTGGTTGAGAACATTATGTTAGGACCAGGCATGAAAAGGCCGATGAACAACTACTTAGAACAACGCTGCAAAATGTTGAGTTGTGTTGCTGCATCCATTCCATCATTACCTCAGGACAGCTGTAGATGTAGAAGCACAGAATAAAGTATGGAAATGTAAAAGCATCATAAGCACTATAATATTTGCTTTCCTTTTTTACTTTATTTATTACTGTGTTTGTTGGCTTATATAAATATGTTCCTGAAGCTGTTAGGGTGGCATTAAGTTCTAAAGTGTCAGCAGTCCCTTCCCTCGTGTGTCTTCACGCAGCAGTTTATTTGTGAGTTACAGTTTAATGTGGATCAACCTGAAGCAGGGCCCACTCCACAAGGCATTGTAGTAAACTATTGTTGGCTCACGCCTAATCATTGAATTTAAATTGAATCATTGAGTAACTGTACTTACTACACGTATTGTGAAACACGGTCACTCCTCGGTCTTCAACACCTGTCACTGAGCGCTCTCCTGTCAAATCAAGCCTGGGCCAAAAAAAAAATCTGTCTAAATGATGTGTTTACACTACATCAACTCTAAATAGATCTACATTGGACTCTTTGCACCAGTGAAATGTGTACCCCACCACACGGTGTCCCCCATCAATCCAAAACATACATATTGGACTAAAACTTCCAGCTAGGTTCTCAAGATCATGATCGTAGCTCAAGATCTGGAGTGGTGTCCCGGGCGCTGCACTGCAGTCACCATTGCTCCTGACAGGTTGGCCCAGCAGCATTGCAGTATGGCGTACACTTGACTCTCACTATTCTATATTATCAGAATCAGAATAGTATTTATTGCCATTGTTTGAGAACAGGTTCACAAACTAGGAATTTTTCTTGGTACAATTGTGCAACATAAAACATATAACACAGAATTTAGATAGAAAATAAGCTATAAAAATGTTAATACTATAAGGCTATACGGGTATGCATAAATAAGATTAAAATAAAAAAATTAATGATAAAAAAGTAACATATGATAAAGACGACAACAATTTGACATAGAACAACAGCGGCATTGTATTCACAGATGTGCAGGTGCTTTAAGTGATAGCAGCGGATCAAAGTGTTGACATACCACATAGTGCAATAGAGTAGAGCAGTGCAAATGGCTGGAACAGGTTATTTCGTTCATGAGTCTGACACATAGTTATAGTTATAGCGTTTCACTCTTTGCAGGAGTGGAAAGATTTGCTTCATACATCAATGTATTGAACAGTACTGGTCTGGCATTAAGCCTGTTGATAAAAACTTTGCACAAAGTGTTACATTGCCGGGCATTTGGGGGGAAAGCTGCTTTGGGAGATGTAATTACTATGTGATTTGAGTGTACACTTTTTTTGCCAATATCAACTCAATAATATGGTGTTAAAGTTACATCATCAAGTGTTCTTGAATGGTCAAAGTGCGTATGTGTTGTGTAAGTATGCCGTGCCTGGGCTCTGTGGGGGTGCAGCCTGGACACCACCTGTCCAGAGAGGCCCAGGCAGCAGGAGGCCCGGCAGTCTTCTTTATGAAAGCAGATATGAGCCAACAGGTGTGTGCTCATGTATGTGTATGTATGCTGTATAAAGCTGGACTGGGACAAACAAAGTGCACAGCAGCTGATGCCAGTCCTCCTGAAATAGCCCAGGCCTGCACAGTTGTCTACAGGGGACAGTTGTTCTACCTTCAAGGCCCCACGTCTCCGTCTGTATTCCATTTGCTGTTTGGTCTTAATTGAATGGTGCTTGATTGGGTAAAGAGCTACTTATATAACAGAAAACAATATGTGAACATGGTTGAGTTGAATTCTGATTATTTAAATGTAACTTGTGGGGTCCCTCAGGGTTCAGTACTAGGCCCGGTGTTGTTCATCTTGTATATTAATGACATGTGTAAAGTTTCTAAACTGATCAAATGTATTTTATTTGCCGATGACACAAGTATTTTCTATTCAGATAAGAATGTCGACAAGTTATTTGAAACAATAACCACAGAAATGTGCAAATTAAAACTATGGTTTGATCAGAACAAACTCTCACTCAACTTAAGTAAAACTAAATATACGTATGTTGTTTAGGAACAGAAAAATTAATACTGAAGCAAAAGTCCACATCAAGGAGGTAGAGATAGAAAATTTCTTGGGATTTTAATTGACTCCAAAGTAAGCTAGAAGTCGCATACTAAACTTATTGAAAATAAAATCTCAAAAAGCATATCAATAAAGCCAGACATATATTGGATTATAAATCACTTCACACTCTCTACTGTACGCTAGTCCTACCACATTTAATGTGTATTGAGGTCTGGGGGAATGGCTACAACAGTACTACAAATTCACTGGTCCTTCTCCAGAAAAGAGCAATTTGTGTAATTCATAATGCAGGATATAGCGATCATACTCACCCTCTTTTCCTAAAGTCAAATCTACTTAAATTGAAGGATCTAATCAACTATTTCACCGCAATAATGATGTTCAAAGCTAAAAATGATCTATTACCAGCCAGTATTCAGGATTTCTTTCGACAACAGGAGGAAGGGTATAGATTAAGGGGGCACGTGAATTTCAAAACTCCAGTTGTCTGAACCACCATCTGCTGTTTGCAGAGTAAACCTATGGAATAGCTTGAATGTGTCACTCAAGCAATGTACCACAGTTTGCCAATTTAAATCTATGTATAAAATCATGGTCCTTTTATGGCCGTGTTGTTGTAAAACAAGAACGATTTCAGCTTCTTTTGCATCTGTAAAAATATCGAATAGAAAGGGGGTGGGACTAAATAAGGTCACACTTCAACCCACTCTTTTTCGAACATATGCTTTGTCTTGGTATGCATTATTATTGTTTTTTAATTTGTTCAAAATAAACTAAAATAAAAAATAAAAACATTTTTAAAAATTTAAAAAAAAAATTAATGATGCCCAGGGCTATGAATATTCCTATGGGCGTATCAATGACTGTTGACTTCTGATTTGAGTGTTGGCCTGGTCGCCATGGTTCTCAAAGGTCAGGACCCTGTGTCTTCTTGTTTTGTCCCACTCAGGGAGTTGCCACAGATACAGTATGACCTGCGCCCCTCCTCTGTTTGGGCTGGGCAGGACGACAAGGCCCCCTGGGATCATAAATCAACTGGAGGTCAGGAGGTTAGGCTGACCCCCAGCGACATGTGACCTCTTAGAGAGTTCCCTCAGCCATATGTCTGAGGCCTTAGATCAGGACTCAGTGACCAAATCTAAGTAGTCTGTGGACCAAAGATCTTTCATATCCTCACTGTCACTGAGGAGCTGTAGCGCACTCAGGACGGATGGCTTTACTGAAATTACCATACATGTTTACAGCAGAGTTTGGATGTTAACACTATCACGGCATGAGGCAATGACATGACAGCAGAAAAGTAAAACTTCTGCAGCCACACAGATGTGGGCATGGAGTTTTAAAATATAAATCCATTTTATCAGAAACGGGAAGTTTGTCTTTAATCTTCACAAAACATTGTCTGTGTGACTTCCTTAATTCTCATCGTGGCTTTTGTATGTGTCAAAACATTTGAAAAAAATATCTTATCCAAATTTTCAAGAGGCAAGGACCCTGCCACACATAAGACCCCTATTAATAAAGCTTTTCTTTATAAAGTAACCAAAGCAAATCATCAGTCTTCCAGTGTATGTTTGCACATCAAAATATATGGTCTTCATGCCTTTCCAGACACACAACCCTTGAATTTATCCAGGCTTGGGATTATGACCATAGGATATTGGACTCAAAACTCTGTGAGTGAAATTCAACAGCAGACAAGAAGCATATCCAGTAAAAATGAGAAAACCAGAAGTCCTTAAATCCTCAGTGAGTGCAAAATTGAAAATGGAGAGCAAAATTGAATATTGCAGAAAGCCGGTGGAGCGTATCCCGACGCAGAGGCCCGTCCCATACACACGGCGAGTCTGCTTTTCTCATTTGGGTCCAGTTTTGGAGAACATGCTCAGTCTTTCTTTTGGGGCAGGACACGTTTCAACACCTCGAGGCCGAGCAGTCTCCTGATGAGGGCAGCAGAGGCAGAAAAACACAGGCCCGAGATACAGTAGAGCACTTTTCAAACTTGTGACACTAAGCACCGACTTAGAAAATATTAAGCTGTCCAAGCACAATATTTTAAAAGAGTAATGTGACTAGTTTGAACCGATAAATAAGATCGCTTTGCAAAATTGGGATCAAAGTGAGAGGACATCTGTAGTATTTCCAAATCACGTGCGTCTAAACCAGAACTTCATTTTGAATGTGTCCATGACTCTACAACACAAGAACTCAACTAAGAAAAGAAAAAAAGAAGTCTAAAACCACATAACTCAATGAGAAATAGGCTACTGAAGGACTTCCCAAACCATTTTTTCCATTGCTTTGTCAATTCAAGGTTAATCTGTCATTGCTTTAGACATGAGAGATTACTTTACAGGAGGATGAGAAGTCATTTCATAGGCTGTGGTCACCCATGTAACTGTATATTGAAATAAAAGTTACCAAAAGTTGCATCATATGGAAATACCTTTGCATCAGGACAAATTTGCTTCATGCCTTAACACACCCTTCCCGTCATTATCATCATCTGGAACATTTCTTAAGAACTAAAATAACACATTTGGGAAGATCAGATGTATTTAGGTTCATTATTGAGTTATTGTGGGCAACAAATGCATTTTGAGTGTGAGTGTGTGTGCGTGCGTGTGTGTGTGGTGTGTGTGTGTGGTGTGTGTGCCCTAGAGCGTTTAATTAAATGTTCTTGGTGTAATAACCGTTGGAATTGCTTCTGCTGCGTTTTATGAGCAAGGCTATTGTTTTCAGCAAATCAAAACTCACATTAAAATGCATGAAAGCTGCATGAAAGAGCTGCATTTATGTGCGAGTCAAAGTAACATGACATTTTCTCATTTCAAGTCACGAGTAAAAAAAAAGGCACATTGAGCATATTGAGGTTATGATTGAAGTTGAATTCCGAAATGAGCTTTTGTTTTATTTTTCCTCAAGTTCCTACCCATCTGTTGCATTTGTTGACCCTGTATTTTTTGGCAACAATGACTTGCACCTTCAAAAGAACAAAAAAGAAAAAAGAAAAAAAGGGTTCACTTTCTATTCTAAGAGAGTGCAAAATGTCTTGCTGCTTGTGTTTCGTCACTTGTGCATTACACTAACTGAAAGAGCGTATCTATCAGGCAAGCGCTGACATTTGGCCCCTGCTCCTGCACAGATGTTCAGCTCGGAGCCCTCTTCTGTGTGTGTCTCGGCCAACTCGCATCCCGGCGCATCCCGGAGCATTCCTGGCGGGATTACGGGCCCAGGTACGGGCTCTGGTCGGGACCCAGCGGGGAGGAGGAGGAGGAGGACATGAAGGAAGAAGGGGGGGGGTAGTGAGGTGAGGAGGGTGAGAGAGTGAGAATGAGCGGGACGGCACACTCTGCTTGTTTTCACATATGCTGCGTGCTTGAGCAGATTTCTCCTTGATAACAGATAAAGGCTCTTTGATAGGCTGCAGGTGCGCCGCTTTAATGAGTGTCCCCCCCCCCCCCCCCACCCCACTTTTTGGCCTGACACACTTGGTCTTCTCCTAAAAACTCACCACATCTGCACAATCTGATTTCGCAGTAGCGCTGACGTTCCAGGAACATCGTTTGTAGTTGATCAAAAGGAACATTGCAGCAAAGAACTAGTTGTATATGATTGGTCTAAAGTCTGTAGCAATTACAAAGTTCCCTAAAGATGAATAAATACAACTAAATATAGACTACAATATTCTCCAGACGATAAATCGCACTTATTTTCATAGTTTGGCTGGGGGTGCGACTTGTACTCAGTGCGACTTATATATCAAAATATATAATTTCATACCTTTGTTATTTTCACACCGACAGCCGTTAGATGGTATAAAAGAAAGAACTTTGGCCACAGCTAGAGGAACGAGTTCGCAAAGGGTGCTTGAACAACGTGCTGCCGGGAGAGGCTTGTCAACGGTAGAGTTATGCCCAGGTAGGTGCCTAGGCTGGTGCGACTTATACTCCAGAGTGACTTATAGTCCGGAAAATACGGCAAGTACAAATTACGGGGGGGGGGAATTCATCAGGTGTTCATACTGTATCAATCGTCTACTGAATTTCTCAATGAAATGTCAGTGTATCACTTCATACAATCCACTTAACACATTCTCCACTGACGTTCTATCAGGCATTGACACTGACGCTCCTTGGATTCTTTTTTTTTTTTGTTTTTTACCTTTATGCTGCAAATCTAGAAATTATTTTCAGTTCAATCTAGGCTAAAACAGAGTCAGCCATATATCACACTGCTGAACATTCCAGGTCGGCTTATACGTTGCGACGTCTGAAGACGAAAGCGACAAAACAAGCGATACCGAAACATGCTCATCTTGATATGACGATATGCGATTGCTTTTTTTTGTCAGTGTGATTTGATTTGATAATAAAACATTTGGGGCGAGGAACTAATGTATTTTTTTAAAACAGACATATTTGGCTACTTGTCAAAGCAAAACAGTATCATCCCTATGGAGACTGTAACAAACTGGTGATGTCCTGCTCCTGGCAAAGTGACGAGTCAGGTCTGGGGAGGAGAGGTTTTCCAAAGTACAGACCAATACTGAAATCGATGCTTATAGTTTTTTTTTTTTTTTTTTTTTTTTTTAGTGTTTCACGCCGTGGCTTTGAGCATTAGGAATTTACATATTTGGGCCCACACTTCTTGCATCACCGTTGTCCCACATTACATGCAAATCAAACATCCCATGAGAGGATAACCCACTCAAGTTATCCAAGGCCGTTGAGAAACAATCATGAAAATGTTGTTCTGCGTTCACTTACAGCGCAGAGCTATGGCGCGGCCTGACAGTCAGTAATGCCAGCTGTTAGTTTTGCACACTCTTTAGTCAAGACCATGGTGCCAGGGGAATCGCTCGGTGACGTGGGTTGTGGCCTGGGCAGGAAGCTCAGGGAGGAACTTGTGGTTTTATATTAAGTGCTGTAAGTGCTAGGGCGCTTAACAGGAAAAGATAACCTGTTTGCGCAGATACAGTACAAGGAAGTGTGAATTCTTGGCACACGCAAGACGTTGTAGAGAAATGGGGCCGACATGCCTCCTTCTTCCTCCTCCGGTGCCGTGATGGAGAGTGTTTTAGGAATTTCCTCAAGTCCGCTGTGGTTTTGTTTTCTGTTTGGGTGGACGTGATGGAGAGGGACAGGACTGCTTCCAGGGACATTCCTGCTGTAGGTCAAGAAGCTTTTCTTATGCAACAATTCACAGTGTTGCATCAGTAAGTATGTAGTGCACTCATGGGTGTTGTGTTATGGCTTTCTGACTTCTGGGGTCTGGCCAGGACAAATAACCTGCTTCCTCACGACTGCCTATTGATTTTGCTCATAGGTTTAGACCAGATGCCCTTAATGATGCAACTTGCATGCTTTTATCTGGGTTTCCAAACACGTTGGGGATGCACTAATCCCTTGAGGGGCACTGTGTTTTGTCTAAGAGAAAGTGACATGGAAGAGCCACTTGATATAGCTTAGTGCAGTGGTTCTCAAACCGTGGCACATATTCTACACTGCAAAACGTCTATCTTGAAATAAGTAGCCTACATTTGCAAAGAAATCTGTCCAAATGTTTTTACATGTAATTTAAGAAAAAAACAACAATCTTATTTCAAGCAATTTCATTCTGAGTGCCATGAGATGTTTTTTCTTTTTTCTTAATTTAAATAAATAAATAAAAAAGGTTAAATGTGCTTCTCTGGTTTAGACTTGGTGTTCAAACGTTTGAGAACTAGCTGCAGCACATATAGGCTGTGATGGCCTCAGTGTAGTGTGTCTGAGTTTCTCTTCCCGATCTTTGCACATTCATGCTGAACTGTGATGTCCAATGCACAATGGCTGTGCATATAACAGGGTGTAAATTAGCCCTATGTTTCTCCTCACAATTGAGTCAGTCCCACTCGAGTGCCCATAGATTCATGCAATCATTTAGTCAGTGGGTCAGTCCGTCAGTGTTTGGGTGGAGCTTGTAGACGTCCCTTTGTCTGCTCCGGGACAGACACAACAGACACAACAGTGGCTGGCCCGGGCCCCTCACAATGCCTTCCCCACACAAAGGCACTTGGACAATAGTCTGGACTAGCATTGGGGGCTGAATTTGTATCCACCTGTACAAGACCGGAAACACTCCTCCCTCTCTGCCCTACACTCTATTCCACAAATACACAAGGTGCTAATGTGCTAGTGCAGGTGTCCTTGTCCTGTCAGAGTATGACATTTTTCAGGGGGGATATAAGACAGACACATGTACAAAGGAGCAGCAGGGGTCATGGGCCATCAGAGTCTGGATTAGAGCAACCCTGGTGTCCCATAACACTCAACATGACAGCCAGAGCTTCAATGGGAATATATAGAGGCTTCTACGGAAAAGACCTGGGTTGAAGATTTTGAAAGGTGATTTTAATTTGGGTTATTGTGTCTCTATGAATACGCCACAGACTTCCGCACACTACTGCGTCTCCTGGTGCATCAGGTTAAAAATTAAATAAAAGTAAAAACATAAATTATTTAAGAGACAGACACCAAAAATACACGTTTTTGTTCTGCATTATTTACTATACGTTTTACTGGCCATAGGGCTGTGATATCAACGCAAAATAGTGAAAATATTGATAACCAACATTCACCTCAAAACTGAACTACTCAGTGAATTGCAACAGGTTTAAAACTTTTTTTTTTCTTTTTAATTGATTGCAACACATTTAACCACACATTACAAAATGCACATCATTTTTTTTTTTTTTTTTTTTTTTTTTAAATCAGGCTCAGTTTGCAACCATAATTATCTGAAGAAAAAAAAAAAAAAAAAACTACCAAAGATATGGTTTTACAAAATAAGAATTATAATAAAATGCCACTTTGGATAACCGTAATCGAAACCCCATTTTTGTTCTACATAGAATAGAAAAAAAAAAAAAAAAAAAAAAAAAAAGACATAAATAAGTTAGTATAATTTCTCAGTGTTTTTACAAAATTATGTACAATAGTACATTGCAAAGATTTACACAAATACACAGGCATGATGACTGCAACCATTCGCTGTCTAGGTTTACACTGGACTCCCCATCATAACCAATACTTTAGGCAAATAAAAGAGAAGCTTTTGGACGCGTATATTTGCATCCTCAGCAGGCAAACCACATGGGTCGAAAATATATCTATGGAAATTTAAGGTTATCACAATGTAATACAATGTGAAGTCAGACAGAAGCAACCATGTATTTGGCATTGTAGGACATTCGGCCCATTTCAGACAGCCACATCCTCACCGAGCTATAGAGAAATAATAACATGTAATACACAATACACCCTGTGCAGTTTGTGTGGTCTTTGTCCTTCAATATCTGAGTACCTCTACTCTACAGAGGGAACTAAAGAGTCAATTCCAGGTTCACGCTGATGCTAAGGCACCTCCGAAAATAAATAACCTTAAAAAAAAAAAAAGAAGTGTTCAGTGAAATCGTCTCAAAGCATTTTTTTTTGGGAGAACTTGGATTTTGTGACGCTGAAATGAAGAAAAAAAAAAGAAGCTCCATTTGTACCGTTCTTCACTGTGGACTTAAAAGGATGACGAGTGAAGACACACTGAAACTGTGAGAAGCCATGATTTGTAACTGTAGCAATGAGGGACTGCCTTTGAAAAACAAAACAGAACAGCATTTGGGAAACATTTCTTAAACTACACTGCAATTCTTCAAGTTAAATCAAAATTCACACTTTTTACATAATGATTTGTTTTCAAATCATGTTTTATGTGCTACATATGGAAAGAAATAAAATAATATATATATAATATATATTTATGTACACACAGGTAGTAAAATGAGCAAAAAAGGAAATCAAACCTAATTGCACACTGCTACATTGACTGCTTTTAGAGGCAGTGACTTTTAATTGAGTGCCACAACTTTTTAGTGTTTCTATTCAGTGCTTCAACAGCGTCCTCCCCGTCTCCAGGAGAGATGATATGTTTCTGGTGCTGTAGTTCCTCCTCACTCCGGCCAACACCGAGTTTTCCAGAGGGACAAGCCTCACAGGCCCTGTAGACACACGAGTAGATGGTTAGGTCATTCTTTGTTTATAAGAGATTAAAGTCAGAAATTCATAAAACACTTCAGAAGTTAATACGTTGACTTTAACAGTCAATTAATAATCTTTAAAAAAAAAAAAAGAAGTGATCTCCTATACCTTCTGTGTTATGGGAAAAAACAAAACGCACAAGAAAAAACAGCAGAAAACTGCCACTGCGGGCACTGCCTAATCTTCCAAGCACCCCTTGATTTGACTGTCCTGGGCCCTCTTCGCTCTTTGCAGATGTGAGCAGTAGCTACACTGTGCACTGTGCGCACTGACACACTCCTACACACTCGAGACAGACAGAGCCAGCCCCTTCCCGTCCCCGCTCAGCTCGGCTGAGGGCAGTGGCTGCTGACGTGTTACTACTACACTGTGTTCACCAGACTTGTTTACAGTGCTCTGAAACACAAGGCGCAACCGTGGTTGTAGTAAAAGGCGGAAAATGTACAGCCACAAGTCACCAGATTATACCTAGTGGATTTATAAACAACCATACCATAGGCTAGCCCTATGTACATGACACGAAAGTCAAGAAAGAAAACAGAAAAACAACCTAGGTGGTGGTGGGGGCAAGAGATCATGAGTGGAGCCATGATAGAAGTAGTAGAACAGTGCGTAGTAAAGGGGGAAACCTGACAACGCCCTCGACGTGTTCGCACAAAAACAAAAACACCTTGCTTGTCAAATCCACGCACGCCCAAAATACTATTGACCTTGCACAATCACCGATTAGCTCAGGGGTTGGAGAAAGGTTACAACCACAAGAAATACTATTACAACTCCGAAGTGGTAACAAAACACAGTCTGACTTTGCTCACTTTGTTAAGCGCTCAAGACACAAAGTCAATACGCACAAAACTACGTCCTAAATCAAATGACGTTTGAAATGCATGGTTGTGCCAAAAAGTTTGGACAATTTTCTCAAATCTTACCACTTTTACGTTTGCCTCTTCGGACTCTTCTTTCTGGGTGTATGCTCTGCGGAGCGGCTCAGACTGGGACAGCTCACCTCTTCTGGATTGCTGTGTGACCTCTTGTTTTGGGTCGAATGCTCTGTCAAGCAAAGGTTTTATGAATGAGTGAGTACAGTAGCAACAACACGGTATTTTTGTTGTGGTCTTTTCCACATTAGCGGAGTATGGTTTTATTGCGTTGGAGATTTGCGCAAACATATTCAAGCAAACCGGGCTTAATAGAACAATCATTACCGTGGCATGCTTGCCTTTTTCTCATTCCTGCACACTGCTCCGTGCACTCCATCTGGCCGTCAGACCTGTCACAACGATGGTTCCCATTTAAATCCACATGGTTATTCCCAGCAGAGCAAACGCCCTTCTTTCGATGCGGCTGCCTGCTGTAGAAATCCGGGACCGTTCTACTATCCACCAACTCCCAGCTTATCCGCGCATTGGAGAGCGGCGTGTCACTGGCAAAGTCGAAGCCCCACTTGTCCGTGGCGATCGCTTCCATCTCCTGCAAATGTCCCTTTAAATCCCGCTTTAACTCTTCGTGATCCACCGAGCCAAAGAGGTTCCTACAAGCGGAGGGTTTGGGGTGATCCGACACACGGGAGTCCGTCCTCTCCAACGTGGGGCTCCCGTTTGAAAGACGCACTTCTGACATTTTATCTCCTCCACAGAAGGGGAAAGATGCGAGCGGCCCGAAGCGTCCAAATGCTTTACGACAGGAAAAACAACAAAAACAACAGGTATCTCCTTGACGCCGAGCGATATCCAAAACACGCGTAAAACGTCTTATGCCATGCGTACGTCACGGTGCAGTCGGTAATGGCCGCGGCGTTGTTCAGCCAAATGCCGTGTCCAGCGTTCATCAAAGCAAAGTGCAAAGGAACAGAGGCCGCTCGGTCAATGTAGTCCGGTTGGTTGGTAGTAAGAGAAGCTGCAGAGAAACCTTCAGTACCCAATATGGCGATTGAGAGACGTACTGAGGATTGAGAAGGGAGGTTGACTGGGGAGAAGAAAAAAATGATTGACACAGCTATTTAAATACATAGGAGGCGCCCCATTGGTCCATGCGCTTAGTCCCGCCCCTGACTTTAAGGTGGACCATATTTATGAAATCCCTCGCGTTTTATCATTTTCGAACAAAACAAAAGCAAATAAAAGCTATGTTTTCCTCCAAATGAGGGGTTTTGTAGAGATGAACATATATTTTGTATACAATTATCTTTTTTAACATATATTTTTCTTGCTTTTTATTAGGCCACTTTTTTTTAATTGCAAATGTGTTTATTATTAATGTGAGATTCTGCAAATTACACTGTATTAGTATGTCTATTTCACGGTTGCAGAAAATCCTAAACTTTTACTAAAACACAACTAAATAATATATTAATGAATATTTATTAAAGTGTCATCCACAGACAGTGTGTACCAGACCTCATGGGCTTATATGACACAATCAACAATAAGGAAGACAGCCAATACCAGTAAAACCATTTTATATATATATATATATATATATATATATATATATATATATTGTTACTATCTCTCAGGATATAAAGTTCTTTGCCTCAGTGTTGCTTTTTCAACAAAATTTGTCAGAGCAAAAATTTCATTTTTAAATAACCAGCACAGCCAATCACCGTCAGAGAGCCAAAACATATCAGGATTTTTACATTCAATCTCTGTGAACAGAGCAATTCTTAAAACTTTATATGTTGGACAGTAAAACAAGGAATTAAATTCATCCTCCACTACTCCCAACTCACACAAAGCACACAGTGCAAGTAATAATAATACTATAATAATATATATATATATATATATTAATAATTCTAACAATAATACCTTATTCCATTGGCAAAAAAAGTTTGTTAAAACAAACTTTTGATATATTTAAATTTTTCTAAATGATACACTCCGATTAGTGTATCGAGTGTATTTAGATACTGTATTGTTTGAAAGGCATATAATCATAATCATGTCGTTTGACTTTCGAACCAACACCTTACAATTAAAATAAGCAGTAACTAACCTGTATAGAAAACAAGTATATTTGTCTTATTTGTAAATGTAAGATCTATATAAATCTTTCACAGGCTGCCTTTTACACCAAGTGGAAAACTACTTTTTAAACTAAAAGGAGAAAGAGATTTTTGTGTGCATAATTTTTAACAAATGCTGGGATAAAATAAGTTCCTAGTAATGGAGCATTTTGAGAGAAAGCACGCTTAATTAATAAAGAAAAAAATAATCTAGTTTTTCTGAAACAGTTCACACTCCTCAACCCTGCACACTTTTACTGAACTTTTTTTATTTTTATTAACATTTCTGGATCAAGCATAAATGTCTCTCCGCATAATACGGCTTTATACATGTTGTTAAGAAGTTATTAGTTACTCTTTTATTTTTATTTTTACTTTTAGTGATGTTTATGATGTCTCCGTTAGAAGAGACTGGGGCAGTGGCTCCGCGGGAAAAGAAAGCCCACACATATATCTGGGACAATACTGACCCCTATTGAATTAAACAGGTATTTAACAAAAATGTGAGATCCAATGTCGTCTTTGAATGAAACATTTGTTTTAATAATAATTTACAAAATCATATGTACATAAAACAATCTTCATACAATAACCAGCAACCTCTGTATAACCCGCTTCACTGTACAAGAGATGGCCCTACCTGGCATGAAATTGTTTCAGAGTAAATGTCTTTAGTAGTGTCCCGGGCCTCACAAACTGAGCCATTTAATGATGTAGAAGTTCTTCTTGCCCACTCGGAGCAGGCTCAGACCATTGGACAAAATGTGCAATTTTGGGACCAACACTTGTTCCGGATTGTTTACGCGGCTGTGATTTATGTGCACAGCTCCTTCCAATACCATACGATACCTGCAAAAAAACATCAAAAAACAACAATACAGAATCTGAATGAGAATCCTTTTTGTAGCCATTGTCAAGAATTTGCTTTGGTGGAATCATGCAGCATGGAATATGGATTGATGATAATACTCAAAAGTTATAAAAGAATGTAGATAAAGACGAAACTAATGTAAAAATAAACAGAACAAAAGAAAGATAGAAAATAATCTGAACTCAAAATTTACTAAATGCACATGTACGGACCAAACAAAGTGACTAGTTGGTGGATTTACAAATGCACAATAAAACGGCAGATACACACTATGGTCGGTTATGACCAGGTAGTGTCAGTGACAAGTGAAATAATAGAGTGATTATGCTGAGTGCGTCTACAACACACTTTTTAAGGGAATAGTTAAATAAAAATTAGATTATTGATTAATCCAATGTATTGATAATATGATGGCTTGATATTTAATTTAAATGTTACCTGAGAAGACCCTTGTTTGTACCCTGTGCAATGGTTCCATCATGCAAACTCAATAATTAAGCATATAGCAATTTTCGGAAAGTATAAGCTTTAGTAATATTTTTAGTAATATTTTTAGTGACAGTTTACTAACAATATTGCAAACATCTGATAATTTTGCTGTAAGTTTCCACATGACCAACATTTATATTCCGGGCCACTATATGAGCATCAATTTAAGGTTCTTTAATAGTCCTAGAACTGAAACAACTTCTTACCCCTTGGGCCCATCTGGGATGGCGTTGACTTTTCGGCAAGCATCAATGACAGTGGTCCCAGGTTCAAACAGTGTCTCGTGGAAAGGCGCTTCTCTAAAGAGTTCTTGTAACTCCTCATCGGTCATCTCCTCAAGAGCCTCGACACTGTTGTTGTACAGGGCATACGTGCATCTGCAAAATAAGTTCATTAGTACCAACAATTTAAGTGATTACAATGTTCAAACAACGTAACTAAAGAAGTCTGACCCAAGTTTGGAAAAGGTTAACTTGGCGTAAAACTAGCAGTTGTGTAAATTTCCTTTAGCTTTCTGTGAACTGACAACAAAGGCGTAATATCAAGGGTGCCCTCTGGTGGCCAAATTGAAGATTGCAATGGCATGCACGGCATGCAGGGGGGCACGGTAGTACAGTGGTTAGCGCGTGTGCTTCACAGCTAGAAGGTCCGGGTTAGATTCCCACCAGGGACGGGGCCTTTCTGTGTGGAGTTTGCATGCTCCCCCCGTGTCTGCGTAGGTTTCCTCCGGGTACTCCGGTTTCCCCTACCACTAAAAACATGTACAATATGTTAATCCTCCAGCCAGGTGTTTCTGACCACCAGCCTGGCTCCACATCATGGAGATGGGTCCACGAGCACCGGAACACGCTGGCAGCTCACTGCTCCTACAGGTCGCCCCAGCGGCATTGAGGATGGGTAAAATGCAGAGAATGAATTTCCCTACGGGGATTAATAAAGTATACCTTAACCTTATGTCTCATTCTTTTAATGAGACATGAAATTGCACTAACTAAAGCGCAGGGTGAAAAAGATCATAACTTCAAGAGATAATTGCAGAGAGATGTGCAATGCATTTATAAGTATGTGTGGACTGGATACCATTTCGCAGTGTCCAATTCAAAATTGTACACATACCGTTTTGCACTTTCGAGCCCCTCCTTCCCATGCACCAGTTTAGTCACTTCAGCGGCCAGTCGTTTATGCGCGAGACGTTTGTCTGGATCCTCCCTCTGCTGCTCCATTAGACTCTCGATCTCCGCCAGAGGCAAAAAAGTGAACAGCTTTAGGTATCTGGCAAGATATACACACACAAACATTTCAGTCACACTGTTTAAAAGATTGGAATAAAACAAAAAACGTCCAATACACACTTTTCTATTGTCGAGTCAGGCTGTCTAACAAAGAACTGGTAGAGTTCAAACGGAGAGGTCTTGTCCCTGTTGAGCCACACAGCGTTGCCTGCCGTCTTCCCCAGCTTATCTCCTACAGAGCTTGTGACCAGTGGGATTGTCAGACCATACACTTCCTGTCCACTCACTCTGTAAAGGTAATGAAATGATCCATCAAATATTTTACACAAGCTAATACAAAACAAGTTAAGTTATGGGGAAGATATAGAAAAAGTAAAGCCAAATTTACAGTAGCCTCAGAGTACTGAGGTAACCTTACCCCTGAAAGCTGAATTCTTGCAGTATTTTTTGCAGAGGACCAAACACTTAAACAGGTGGCACTTGGTGGTTAGATGGCATAGGATGTGGGGCAGGGCGATATGGCCTAAAATCTATAGTACAATATAAAAAATAAATATCACAATAACGATATACAGTGCCTTGCGAAAGTACTAATACACCTTGAACTTTTGCACATTTTGTCATGTTTACAAACCTAAACGATTTTATTTGAATTTTTTCCTGAAAGTTCACACACAAGTAACAGACAACTGTGAAGAGAAAGCAAAATGATACATGATTCTGTTATTTTTCAAAAAATAGAAAAGTGAAAAATGGGGCGTGCATAAGTATTCATACAGCATGAATTAATACTTTGTGGAACCCCCTTTTGCTGCAATAACAGCAGCAAGTCTTCTGGGGTATGACTACAGTGATGACTACAAGATTTGCACATCTAGAGACTGACATTTTAGCCCATTCCTCTTTACACAACAACTCAAGCTCTGTCAAATTAGAAGGAGAGCGTTTGTGAACAGCAGTTTTCAGGTCTTTCCACAGATTTTCAATAGGATTTAGGTCAGGACTTTGACTGGGCCATTCTAACACATTAATATGTTTATTTTTTAAACCATTCCATTGTAGATTTAGCTTTGTGTTTAGGGTCATTGTCCTGCTGGAAGGTGAATCTCTGCCCCAGCCTCAATTCTCTTGCTGACTCCAGCAGGTTTTCCTCCAAAATGTCCCTGTATTTGGCTCCATCCATCTTCCCATCTATTCTTACAATCTTCCCAGTCCCCGCTGAGGAAAAGCAGCCCCATAGCCTGATGCTCCCCCCACCATATTTGACACTGGAGATGGTGCACTCAGGACGATGAGCAGTGTTAGGTTTGCTCCATACATAACGTTTTGCATTTGGGCCAAAAAGTTCAATTTTGTCTCATCTGACCAAAGCACCTTCTTCCACATGGTAGCCGTGTCCTCCATATGACTTCTAGCAAACTCCAAACAGGATTTCGTATGGCCTCCTTTCAATAATGGCTTTCTTCTTGCCACTCGTCCATGAAGGCCAGATTTGTGTAGAGTACGACTTATAGTTGTCCCATGTACAGATTCCCCCAGCTCAGCGGCAGTACATCGCAGCTCCTCCAGAGTTATCTTGGGGCACTTGGTTGCATTTCTGACCAGTGCTCTCCTTGTTCGGTCTGTTAGTTTAGGTGGACGCCCGTGTCTTGGTAAGTGGTGCTATACACTTTCCATTTCCGAATGATGGATTGAACAGTGCTCCGTGAGATGTTCAAAGCTTGGGAAATCTTTATATAACTTTGTATATGTGGCCATACCGCCTTTGCTATGCCCAATCCCGTCAGATCTTGGAAGCTAAGCAGGGAAGGGCCTGGTTAGTACTTGGATGGAGACCGTTTGGTAACACCAGGAAGCCTAGCGAATGTAGTGAGTGAGTGAGTGGTTGGTGGTGGTCGGAGGGCCGATGGCGCAAACTGGTAGCCTGCTTCTGTCAGTCTACCCCAGGTAGCTGTGGCTACAATAGTAGCTTACCACCATCAAGTATGGAGTGAATGAATAGTGCAATGTAAAGCGTCTTTGAGTGTCCAGAAAGCGCTATATAAAACCGATGCATTATTATTATTATTATTATTACTTAACGCTGCTTTAAACTTCTCCACAACTTTATCCCTGACCTCTCTGGTGTGCTCCTTGGCCTTTGACCATAGCTCTGAGGCCCTCACAGAACAGCTGGAATTATACTGAGAGTAGATTACACACAGGTGGCCTCTATTTAATGGTTAGGGCAAGGTGTGAACATTCTGCAGTCATTAGGAATGTTATAAAGGCAATTTAATGCACTCAGAAAATGCTGTATGAATACTTATGCACGCTCCACTTTTCACTTTTCTATTTTTGAAAAATAACAGAATCATGTATCATTTTGCTTTCACTTCACAGTTGTTTGTTACTTGTGTGTGAACTTTCAGTAAAAAATTCTAAATAAAATCTTTATGTTTAGGGTTGTAAACATTACAAAATGTGCAAATTTTCAAGGTGTATTTGTACTTTCGCAAGGCACTGTATTTCATGATACAATTGACAAATTACTTTAAAATCCCAGCCTTACGCCTATTGGGACGATTAACTGATATATACAGTATATATATATATATATATATAATATATAATATAATTTCCTTGCAAATATGATCTACTCAATTGATCTAAGCAATCAGCTCCATCAGAGCAGCATTTACACTGACTGTGTAGGACACAGGGGCAGGTGCTTATAAAGTAAAATGAAACGAAGGATGTAAACTGCTTGGTTAGATCATATTTGTGAGGAAATTACTATGGTGCCAAAAAAAAAAAATGGCATTAATCTTCCTAATAGGCGTAAGGCTGGAATTTTGAAGTAGTTTGTCCGTTGTTAATTAAATCGTCAAATATATCGTTATCGTGATATTTATTTTTCATATCGTGTGTTGGAGATTTTAGGCCATATCGCCCTGCCCTAATCGTGATACAATATGCGATGCGATATGGCCCCTACATAGATGCATGAGGATGGCACACATACAGCTCCCACAATACAATAACAGTAAAACACATATTCTTTTAACTTGTATCCACCAGATCTAGATTTGCACGGTTTTTCGGCTTCTAACATAGGCTCTTATCAATTAAACATTCAGTTTATAGATTGACTATAGTACACCATACAATTTGAGCTATGAAAGGCTTTTTTTTACTTGTGAATGTAGTCGTGTCCTGACATGAGGTTGCCCAGTTGGTCAGTGCCTCCCAGCTGAATCTTACAGCCGTATATTTGGTTGAGATGATAAAAGTCATAGGCCTGAAACACTTGGTACGTGAACTCAGTCAGGCTCATGCCCTCCGCGCTCCTGAGCCTGGACTGCACGCTGTGGCGGCTCAACATAGTGCCCATCCGAAAGTGTCTGCCAGCCTGGGACAGGAAGCTCACCACGTCCCAGTCCTTGTACCATTTTAGGTTGTTCAGTACAGTCACCGTGCCTAGTTTCTTAGAGTTGATATGGAAATGTAGTTCATAGTTGGTGAATATCCTTTGGAGACTTTCTCGAATACTGTGGGTGTTCGCCTCCACCGTCTCCGCAGACAGTGCGTCCCTCTCGGCCGTCTTGCCGCTTGGGTCTCCGATCTGCGCCGTGGCTCCTCCGAGAAGAGCCAAGACGTGATGCCCTGCCCCGCGGAAATGCAACAGGCCGATGATTGCGAGCAGGTTCCCCACATGGAGGCTGTCAGCGGTGGGGTCAAAGCCGCAGTAAACCGTCTGTGACTCGGACTGGAGGAGCTCGGGAAGCCCCTCGTAGGCGGCGTGCTCCGGGAAAGAGTTCTTGATTACCCCGCGTTTGTTTAGTTTAAGTAATAGGCCACTGCAGACCGGAGCGGAACAGTGCAGTCTACTCCTAAGTGGTAAGCAAACGCGCGATATTTTAGTAAAAACAGTGAAACGATGTCGCGAAACAGCGGCACAAGTCCTCGCTATGGACGCAGCCATGTTGGACAATGTGACGCAAAACCAAAGAAGAAGGTTTAAAAGTGTTATAGCGCCCTCTAGTGCAAGTAGTTTAGATACGGGTGGACATAGAAAAACGAAGGTCAAATACGCACTAATATCATTATTTCTGATTTAATCATCGACATTTATAAAATAATCAATATAAACAAAAACACATAACTTTACTTGTTTATTCTCAGAAAATAAAAAAATATATCTAAAATCCCATTTGAAAGAAAAAAGTAATAAAAGAAGTATATAAGGCTATGTCAGCAAAATAAACCTATAAATGCAGTGTTGGTCAAGTTACTTTAAAATTGTAACATATTCTATACTGGTGGTTACAGCTTTAAAAATGTAACATGTTTATATTACATATTACGGTTTCCAAAATTGAGTTACTTTTGACAAAATATAAACTGAAAATGGTAATAATGCCACCGAGCAAAAGTGCAGTCATAGATTTCCTTTTCCTTCCTTATCCCATTTCTCTCATGTTTTGTTTTGACGATATTTATGCACAACTGCAGGTCTTATGAGTGTCCAACCTGATTAGTACCATCAGTGCTGCATTCAGTTTGGGGGCATTTTTTTGTTAATACATTTAAGTGAACTTGTAACTTGAGTTATTGTAATGACTAATACATTCCCATATTTTGTTTCAGTAATATATTCCTTAGTGACTGAAGAAAGTCATATATTTTTGTAACTCGTTACTTCTGTAATAAGTTACCCCCAACACTGCATAAATGTATACTTTGATGTAAACATAATTCTGGTTGTGTCCCTGTATTTTGTTATGAAAATATGACAGAAAATTGATATATTTTCCCCTATATTTTTGTATGTACAATAGTCTTTCTCTCTTAAAACGTACAACTTTGTGTTGGGTGCATGAGACTGGCGCAGAAGCTGAGACCAAATTTTGTGGATTTTAAAATTATTTATTTTGAAATCCATTCAATTAAAATTCATTTTAAAATGACTATACATTCATCACACATTAACAGTATCGTTATCAAGCCACAAAACACAAACTGCACATCCAAAGACTCTTGACCTGACACTAGGTCACAAAACAGACTCCGACACATTTTAAATTAAAATATTTAATTCCTATTACTGCTGCCTGGCAAAATATAGGCAATATTTCTGTCGGTTCTGAGAAAAGATAAGTTAATTCATATTGTTATTTGAGCTTTTTGTGAAATAAGGCAGAGCATAGGAAATTAATTTTTAGACAAACAACGAGAGAAAAGGACATCGGTACTTTTCTACGTCCTGAGCTAGTTCAACAAAGGAAGACTAGGTTTCCCTGATACATGTTACAAATTCCCTTGTCAATTCAACACAAAACAGACAATCCTAAAGGTAAGCAGACATTGTACATTTACACTCTTTCGTCTTTTGGGCAGCGTCTTTGAAACTCTTTCTGTATCCTGTGAATAAACTGTCATATTCTGTCTGCTGCAATGTGTTGTTGTGAGTCCTTTTAAATTCAAGTTTTCTATGAATATCAATGTTGTTTTATGGCTGGGCACGTGTTAAGGCACAGAGTTTTGTGGTTTAATTCCCAACAGGCTGAATTCCAATCAAACATGACCAGGAATCAGCAAATGGGAATGCACTGAAATTGTATTGATACTAACAAGTGCTGTAAGAAAGATACAGTTGGAGGCAGCTTAACGGTCAATAATCTACTCATGGCAATGTATGAGGAGTTAGTTACACAAATAGCAGCGAATGAGGAGCAATAAATATGACAGTAAGTAGGGTCACATACAAAAAACAATGATATCTATGGCATTTGAATAACTGCATGTCTATTGATTAATACTGCATGTGAGGTGATGGCAAATGAATGAAATTCAAGCAGGAAATAGTGGAGACTTTTTGGAGGGCCTATAGGCATTTTAACCCTAGGTTCATAATGCAAAACCTGAGATCATTAATAAAAGAGGCAATTAAGTCAGTGCGGATTTGTTGATCGTGAAATTTTGTTTGCTAAAACTAAACCAAACACTGATGACATAGACATGGGGAGAAAAGAAAACAAAGCCCAAACTCTGCTCATAGCTTACGACAGCTACACATCTAAAATTAACAAAAAGGAATGTCCCAAAGGAGATTCAGATGTCTGGATATTACCAATAGTGTCATTTCAAATAAACATCAGATGCACACATTATATATACACTTCAGTAGAAAAAATATGATCACAATTGTCAGCAAAGAAGATACAGTAAAGATCTTCTTTAACAATAAAAAAAAATGCATTTAGGAAATTTACAGGATGGATTATTATTAGTACCTTCTACATAGGGTCAACAATCCATTATTGGTAATATTTCATAGACAGTTCCATTCTCCAATTGATAAAAAGTATTTTTCATTTTATGCACATACAAAAACATTTCAGACATGCATCTTTTATCCACTGTCAATTTCTTAAAATAGGCCTATCCCGAGAAGAGTTTAACCAGATAGACTCGGTGTGAACTGTTAATTGTAAGGTTACTATACAAGTGATCTCATTCCTATATACGTACATACGCAATTTAGGAACATAGGTTTTAAATTGAACCGTGGTGGAACTGAATAACAATTAAGGAAACGTTATAATTTTGTAAAGTTCAGGTTGTGACATTGAGAAAAGACTAGATCAAGAAAAGATGAGAATGATTGATGATGCGTTGACTGTGCCTGTACTTCTATTCCATCTCTCTCTTAGCCCTTAGCTACCAGGACACTAAACTGATGGAGTGCCAAAGTCTGTGCAAAGTTTTGGTTGAAACGGCATTACCCAAAGTACTTCAGGTCACAGGCTGTCAGTGCTTTAAGTGTGCATTGTGGTGCTTTTTACACAGTGACTCTCATATCTCAGTCTTACTTTCAAGTTCCCTTAAATGCATCATTTGCAACTTGAATTTGAGATTTACAGATAATTATGAAATATGGCAAGCAAAAAAGTAACCCATGTACATGAGAAGGATCACAATCAGTGTTTTTTTTTTTGCAAAACATGACTTGAAAACACATACATTACAAGAACTGGTGATGACACAGTTCGATAATGCTGGAGGATTTTAAGTAGCCAATGCAGAAACAGCTGCCTTATTGTTGCTGTGTACTTGTTTCCATTGTTACTCAAGTCACTTGGGTGTTATATTCTGTAAATATATTATGTTGGATGGCTCGTTGACATCTACTTTCACATTAACTGCTGGATTTGTGATGTATCATTAAAACATGAACACCTAGCTAAAACATTGCATACATTGGAGATGCAGAGGCTCATTCTGCTGTGTGCCGAGCTGTGTATAAATGATTTATCTGCCAATACAGCATCCTCTGGAGTGAGATCTCGACCAAAACGAGTGCTAGCACCCACTGTTCTGTGCCAACAGCAGGGCCACCGCTCGGACACTGGCGCGTGTTGCTTTTGGGTCCAAGTGGTTCAACCTTGGTTTTAAGAGAACTCTTCTTCCTCTGTACCTGATTGATGGAGATGTCTCTGGCTGTCCTCTGCTCTCTGGTCAGTACATGTCTCTGTATATCTCCTGTAGAAGTGGGTGCAGTGAGGTGTCCTCAGTCTTTTTGATTTCTTGGATTAACTGAGCATGCTCTGTTACCAGCTGCCGTAAATCAGATAGTTTCTGCAGCAGTTTGGGGAACAGGAACAGGTCGTCTGGATGATTAGCCAGCAGATGGAGCTGTAACACTCTCACAATCTTCTCTTGCATGCGTTCAATGTGGCCAACATTCACAAGGCCTGGGCGGTCTAAGCACAAATGCACAGAGGAGACATATTGAGTACAAGCATATGTAACAAACAGCCCTTTGTTTCAATAAAGTAGAAACCATATCTAGATTGTTGCAAAAAGATTAGTAGGTTTTGCAAATATCTATGTAATATTTGTTATCAGATTGTGATTGGGGAGTGAATACAAACAAATCTATTATAGCACATTTGACAGTATCGTTTTAAATATTATAAAATCTACTTTCAAAACAGTGCTTTTCTTGTACTTTCTTACCTCCACAGCAGATGATAGCAGCTACAAACAGAGCAATGTCGCTGTCGTCTAGCTCTAGAGAGTTAAACTTCATGGCAAACTGGAACTTTGGCTCCATCATTTCGCTGAATGGTCTCCGCAGACTTTTGAGGAACTCTCGGGTAATAAATCCTGAGCCGTAAGCCACGAGCAGTCCGTCCTTGTTCATGGAGGAGGCCAACATGGCAAACATAGCCTCGTACACGCCGTACTTCAATAGAGTCACCTGGTCGTTCAGGTCCAAGTTGGAGAATCCAGGAACTGACTTTGCAAATTCAGTAAGTTCAGTGACGGTTTCCACAGAGGTGCATTGGCAGCAGTGGAAGATCCGCACCTCTGCCTCCCGGTCCCTCAGCATCTCCGCAGAGCCCAACATCTTAGCCACAAAAGTCTGCTCGGCCAGCTGCAATGTCTCCATGTCGTGGATTACAAAAGGCTGTTAACACAAAGAATGCATTATTTTAACCATGAAAAATAATAGCATTGTTTGTTTAGTAACAGCAGCAAAATGTATTAATTATGGTTTCCAGTGACATATTAAATCAGCTTTCTATGAGCAATTGTATGGTCACACCACTCACTGTCTAATCACTACATATATTATATATATTAATGATAGAAATAAAAATGCCAGCTTTGTGGAATTCCATTAAAATATAGTACATTTATTGTGAAAATATTACAGAATATTTATGAACCAAAGACACACTATGACCTCCTTTAACTTATGTAAATGAAGTAAAGTAGGTTCAGCAGCTCTGCTATGACCACAAGGTGTCGACAAGGTCTCTGCTGAAAGGAGCCCATAGCCCTTATTGCTACACTTGGATCTAGTATCTATACAATTACATAACTATTGTAGCTTTAAATCATTCTAAGAATCAGGCACAACACTTCTTGAAAAACATTATTTGATCAAACAAGAAGTATCCCATATGGTGTTACTACTACTACACCGGGTTCTGTCTGTCACAGAAAATCTCTGACTCATAGTTGCTATGATCTATGTAGTTACGAATATGTCCACAATAGCTGATTTACCGAAAGGAAAATTGACTGAAGCCTAATTCGCATATAATCTAATAACAAAATACATGCAAGTATCTAACTTCCATGTTGAGGACAAAGTCAGAACTATTGCGTTGAATCACAAAACAGCGAAGTCAGTTAAGCCTGATGCCAAAACAGCTGTAGATTAGATACGGTTACACAGTTTTACTCAGACGTAGCCAAATCACTCCATCTGAAAAAACATTTTCACAATCTAATATTTATGTGTCTTGACTTGTAAAGCCAAACGCTTACACAACCAACCTGAACAATCATGTCAAAATAACAGTGTACATATCTATAAAATAATAATTTGAATTATTGAATGCCTTGTCCTCTAATGTACGGTAGGGCTGCACGATTTTGAGAAAAAACCTAATTGCGTTTTTTCTGACAAATATTGCGATTGCGATGCGATTTTCGATTTTTCTGTTCAATACTTTTAAGTGCGTAAAACTAAAATTATGAATAAAATATTTTGTTACTTTTATGAAACAAAGGGTTAAATAAACTACATCATAGTGATTAAGGTAATGAGATTGTTCGATGCTTTGTGATTATTAAATGTTCCCCTTAATGTCCAAAATTACTGAAACTACTGGGATTTTACACATGAAACAAAAACTATACATTACAAAACTAATCTGTGGATTTTACATTTCGAGATTTCCATCAAAAACTAAACGTGAATGTTGAGAGGAGTGGTGCTGCTTATCACACATCGGTTTCTGAATGTCTGGCTCTAAAGAGGAGAATTTCAGTCTCACACTGGAAAACCTAACTTAACAGGTATTGGGAAGGGCATGCGCACTTTGAAGGCAGACTCTGTAAGCTTTGGATGTTGGTAACGCAAACTCGTGCACAGACGCGCATGCCGTGAAAAATACGAGACATTTGGTTCCACAAAAGCGTTCTCTGGATCACAAGCAACAAAACGCTGCTTATTGTATGAAAATCCGCCGCATATTGACGTCAAACACCTGCTGTAAAGATGGTAGAATGAGTCGTGGCTGAATACAGTGGACGCGCGTACGGCGGCGGTGAGCGGCGGCGCGCAGCAGCAGGCCGAGATTGTTCGACCCGCCACAACCAGACCCGCCATCAAAGGAGAATGTATGACCCGATCCGCGAGCATGGCTGCGGAGACCGCGGGGGAACCCGCAACCCGCGCATCAGGTGCGCTAATGCCCCCAGCCATGTGTGAAATCCTGCGCGTTTTACAATAGCTACATATTGACGGGATGAAGAAAGATTACGCACGGTTCTGAGAAGTGCCCTCCGTGCGCATCATGTCGTGTGTGTTACTGTAGCTCAGGGTTGCCAGGTCTGGAGAGCCAAACCCGCCCAAAAATATCTGAAAAACCGCGGAAAACCCGCGGACATACGGCGCGGCTGGAATTTCCAATATTGTTTACCAGTAAACAGAGCCCATGTGCTCCCGCGATGATGAGAAACCGCCCCTTTCTCCCTCTCTTATTGAAAAAGCAGCTCACAGAGCCTTGGATTTGAGATTTTGTCATTTGAAATAGTGATTTTGTTCAAAAAATAAGATAGAAATAGCCAATTTTACATTGATAACAGCAAGGCAAAAAACCGCGGACAGTTTTTTTCACCCGCGGAATGGCTTAAAAAACCGCCCAATTCCGCGGTTTAACCGCGGACCTGGCAACCCTGCTGTAGCTGCTTTGCTGTTGACAAAGAAAGGCGGTGTACTGCATACAAGTTTGTTTCCATTGCCATTTCTGATTGGCCACCAAGCCAGGAACGCGAGATTCGACCATTTTGATTGGCTAATAGGTTTGTCAATCAAATGTCAGGGGCGGGAAAAAAAACTCAGCCTCCTGAGGTTAGGTTATGGCAGGAGTTAAAACCTCAATATCGATGCGATAAAGGTTAATCGTGCAGCCCTAATGTACGGTACATGAAAACATAAAACAGTGACCCACAGGGGGTTTACGCAATTGTCAAAACTGTCTTTAGTTTGTACAGTCCATTGATGTCCAGTGGAAGCACAATAATTCTGTTTGAACACAACAGTGCCATTTCACACCTACACACAGCTATCTGTGGAATTCAGTGTGGCTAGCATTGACAGCCATTTTATGGAAATAAAAAGAATACAAGGGTAAGAGAAGGTTTTTGAATGGGAGTGATTTAAAAACAGAATTGTTAGATGGTCTTGCAGGCTTGGAAAGAGTGATCATTGCTTAATATGGCCTAATTTACTGAGTCTTTATGCTACTTTCAGCCAGACAGACATTCCTTTGTTCTGCCCGTGTTAGCTACTGATTGAGCAAGTTATTTCTGTAACTAACTGGGTAAACATGTTCTGTGAGGAATTGCTACAATGTTGTATTAGGTCTCAGTGATATAAGTCATATTTCAAGATGCGTGATAAAGACTGTAAATTGTGACGTACAGGCGTGCTGGTTTTTCCAGTGAGGATAGTCCGGGCCTTGGCTTTGTTCATGTTGAAGTTTTTGAGATAGGCGTCATATATCTGCCGAGCCAGGCTCTTCTGATCAGCCACCTGAGGATTCTCCACCTCCCTGTCACCAGTCCCCATCTCCGCCTTTAGTTTGAGCTTCTCCGACTGTGGCATTCGACCAAAACGGATCGCTGCAGGGAAGCAGATGAGAGACATTCATGCATCAGGTAAAACATGGCAACAATGTGCTGTGGAATACACTTGAAATAATACCACACTCTGATTTTGCTGCAGTTAGCAGAACTTCACTGAAAGGTGCCAGATGGCAGTGCACATAAGGTAACCTATACGTTATGGTAACAAATTCAAGTCATTTTGATCTGAACAACTGTTGTTTTTCCACAAGAGCACTGGTATTTCTCAGACACCTTGATCCCATCTGAGTGATGAGATTAGATGTGAACTGTTTTTCACCCCGTCAGCGGTTTCCTCATGCTGCTCCAAAGGTGCTGCTGAAACTTATAATATATATATATATATAATATATAGCCCTATATCGTGGGACAGGGTTGATATTGCGCATCTATAAGTTATAAAGAGAAGTTCTATTCCCTGTGAGTGAGATGCCTGCTGGGATAATAGAAAACCTGAAGACCAATTAAGATTACTGTTCACAAAGTGGATGGATCATCCAAAGTAAAGCCGCGCAGCGGGTGGGGCTGGGCAGGAGCCAAGTCTAATTAAGAAGTGATGAAGTGAGTGATGTTAAGCTGCGCATAAGTCCATTTGGTAAAGCACCAGAGAGAAGGATGAGACTGGATCTGAGGTTGCAGCTGAATGGGCTGATATTGTGGATGTCCGACTCCTGTGCCTACAATAAACTATAAAGCTATTTTGAAATAATTAAATGTAATCAGAGACAGCGAGGAGAAATCAATAGGTGATCCATGTAAATGTAGAAGCAGGAGCCAAACATAGCACTGCAACGGTTCTGTTGTCAGTAAGACCACCACCTTAACAGATCCAGTGTCACTACCTTCTCACATTTCTATCCTGCTTCTCTTTAGTTACATTTAGGTGGAGCTGAGTAAAATACTACTCAGGCACATTGAGTTGCCTTGTGTACGAAATGCGCGGAATAAATAAAGTTGCCTTGCCTTGCTCTCATGAAAATACCCGTAGCAATGCCAGAATTTTGGTAATTATGGATGGTAGTTAGCACAACGAGAAGTCATCACTATTTGTACACATGGACACTGGAGTGGATGTGAGCTATACATCTGCTGTAGTAACACATTTGGAATTATGATTAAAGCTTGGTTTGGATCGCTCAGTTTAGTTTAATCTGGAACTCGTTATTTGAATCACATCTTCACAAGTAGTCCTAACAAGACACAAAATAATAATAATAATAATAATAATCCCCACGTGCCAACTTGTCCGGACCCGAACTTTCTCTCTGTCTCTCTGCAGCAGCCAACAACAGCCAAGATGAACAGAAAGAGAAAGAGTTGCCCTTCAGCTCCATGACACTTTTTATGTTTTAAAACGGCCTGAAATACCGCTCACTAAAGGTTTTAAAACCGAGAACACCCTAATTATCTTAGTTGAATATGCGATCGTCAAGCGGAAGTTGTGCTGCTGTTTCACGATCACGAAAATGAGCAGAGAGCAGATTTGAACCAGGACTAAACCAGGACCGAACCAGCACTCAATCAGGACCAAACCAGGACTAAACCAAAACCAAACCAGGACTAAGCTAGGGCTCAGTGTCAAGCCCTGAGCAAAGAGGAGAAACGAAGCACTGCATTGGCAACATTGTGTAAATAATATATTCAGGCATTCTTCCATTTTGGAGCTTCAATGTATATGTAGAGTAAAAATAAATAAACAAATAACAGGATTCAATTAATTGCATTATTTTTAAAGCACAGTAATAATGTTGTGGTTAAAAAATAATGGTTAAAAAAAATTATTCTAATTTAATCGTAAAATAACCCTGTATGTTCTGCACCTTTGTTTGACTTTTTTTTTTCAATTCGGACTTCATTGAATTTTAATTCAGGACCCCTGGTCTAGATTCTTGACTGGATTCCGAGTGGTTTTACCAGCATGTATCACACCTTTCAGGGGGCATAGCGGCATGTTAAAGGTTAATCATGTGTTATGCCATTTCCTTATCAAAAACCCCCAGAGCGGTTTTTGACTTCATTCACACAGTTCTCTGCAATCCTGCTGAATCCTGCTCTCTGAGCAGCTGCTCCGCCCTCTCCTGGAAAACGACTGACTTGTTCCGTTGTGTCGTCAGTGTGGAACGGAAGTGCTCGACGTCTGTAATGTAATGCCTTACGGCCTGATTTTAATTTGTAAAACAGCTTTTTCATTATTTCTGTTTACTTCACCCCTGTGGAGTAAACAACGCACCCCCTGAGCGTCTGAACAGATGTCATGTTTGCACCAAAAGTTGTGAAGAAGGAGCTCTTTCTAACCTACTCTGGACACCTGTTCTTTTTACTTACCTAACGATAATGTTACGGAGAAAAGCCCATTTTTTTCCACTTTTCCGTTGCCGGGTCGTGGGGGCAGCTGTTGGAGCTGCCCAAATCACATTGCACCAGCCCCCTAAGGTTCCTCCTGCAGGTGGTGGGTCCATGGAAGGACGGCCTCATGGTTCTAACCGGGCCTGTTGGTCTCTCATAAGGGGCTTCTGAACTGCTCTTTGTCTGACCCGTCACCTAGGACCTGTTTGCCATGGGAGACCCTACCAGGGGCACGAAGCCCCTGACAACAGAGCTCCAGGATCATTCGGGCGCTCAACCCCTCCACCACGTTAAGGTGGCGGTTCCAGGAAGGGATTCAGCGACTATCAGCCAAAATAGTGTTTGTCTGTGACTGTCACTGATGGATGTTTGGTGAACCTTGGCCAGAATCAAAGTGGATTAACATTTATAACCAACGCGAGTCCCATAATGGAAACATCAGAGTGGTGAGTCAATCATAACGCGTGTTAGCGTGTGTGTTAGCCATTTATGAAGCTGTGTTGCACATGTCCACTCCGTATAACTGCATCGTGAAATAACTTCACTTTTTGCTGTGGTATTCATAATTCTACTACTGCTAAAGTTGTATGAGTGGAGAGAGGGGGCGGAGTTAACTGAATCGAAGCGTTTTGTCTTCCGGGTTGGAAAAATACCTCCAGAAAATACTTATATTTATCACAAAAATTAGTGTTCCATAGTGGTAGTGGTAAAATATATCATATAAATGCCTATAGTTTACTTTGGAATGGTTAAAATAGCATGATACAGCTCCTTTAATGTTTACAACAAGTTACATGCATCAGCCTAATTGTTTTTAGCATCGCCATTGTCTTCCGGACTTACTTTCACTAAATTAGTTCATAATGTGCTGCAGATGAAACGCATCTCTTTTTCCCCACAAATGTCTGAATACATTGTGCTTCTGCAAGGGGCCACAGTGGATTTCACTTGGGGAAAAAAAGAAAAAAAAAGTGTACAGCCCCTCTAAATCGACAGTACAATGAGAACAAAAGAACAGGTCAGATATAACCCACAGTTGTGCTGTACAAACATGATACTGAACACCTTGTAACGGTATCGGATTGCTTACTTACGTATGTTAAAATAAGTGTGTACCAGCTCCTGGCACCGGTGCACCAAGGACTGTTGAACAAACCCAGTGTAACCTGAACCCCCCCCCCCCCATCACCTCAGCTCTGTGCTCATGGACCTGCCTGCACGTACCGTTGTGGGACATGCCCACGGACAGGCACTTCTGGAAGCGGCAGTATTGGCACTTGTTGCGGTTCTTCTTTTGAATTTTGCAGTGGCGCTCGCACTTGTCATACTCCAGCTTCAGTCTGATCGTCCTCCGAAAGAAACCCTGGGAGAACCAAGCAAAAAACAAGTCATTAACAAAACAGTTATACTTTGATTTAATAAAACAATAACTCAGTCAGACAATAACTTAAGAAAGGATATTAGTTTTCCCATTACCACAGCTGGATATGCAGTATGTTCTTTCATTTGCAAATAAATGTGACAGATCTATCACTTATTCAGATATAAATCATGGATCAACAAACTTCTTAGCAGCCCAATGATGAACCTTTCCCGTAAGATAAATGTAACTTGATGTGTTAGTAATTAATAACAGATTTTCCTATTCATCTTATTCCGGAAATTCGCCGTGGGCACCGCCATGAATTGTGCCTGCCCCGTCACTCGTATTAGTTTACATATGACTGGAGAAGTCAAGATAAAGTCAATCCTGCACAGACACAAAGCCGTTTTTCGGCCGCGCAGAGAAACAGTGCAGTGCTAACTTGTTGGAAATTTTACACAAGTCAATCTACTAAGCATCAGATTTTAGCAGTGAACATTTTCCCTCGTTCTCCGCTTAATGAACGGACTTCGCGCTCTACTGGAAGTGTCAATACAATGGCCGTTCCGATCCGTGGCGAAAAGAGGCAAAAGTGGGCGGAATTAGGTGAATTGTAACCTACATGCAATGACACTTTTTAACTTGGGTGATCATTTACAGTTTACACGTCATTGCTATGACATTACTCAAGGAAATGATACAAACATAGCCATCAGCGACAGCCATCCACTCAAACAGCACACAGGCAAAATAAGTGGCTTCATCCTGTCCGAGCCTATTAGTGTCTGATCTTACAGCATTAACATATATAGTCGATGTTGGGAGAAGTAAACAACCCAATAACACACGGATAAGAGCTGGACTATGAACCCGGATTGTCCTTCGTTATGAATTATGGCAGATTAACAGAGTCTGTACATGTTTTACCTAGGAGGCTTTTTTACTTTTAACTATAGTGATGTTGCCAGATTTTATGGTTTTAAAGCTTGACCACTTCACCTCACAAGACCACGGGTCAAATAACTCGGCTCACATTCTGCATGTGCGCAATTTTTAAAAGATGAGAGCATGAATGGCTGTCATTATGAAGAACTGAGTAGTGATATACTTCTAAATATATATTATATGAAAGAGTAACTACAGTACAGGACAATAGTAGCAGATGACCAAAAGTGCTGTTAAAAAAAGAAAGGAACAAACTCAAAATTACAGTATACACTTTGAATTTTACTATCATAATGCATATCCATCGATTTCTGGTTACAAACACCTCCTCCCTTACACACTCCTACATGCACACATACACGCACACCAATTTCTCAGTGTTTTTGTTTGTTTTGCTGTTGTTTTTGTACATTTAGTCTTTGGTTATTGTATGTGATCTTTTTCTGTGTTGTTTTTTTACATTTTGTCTTTGGTTAATGTTGTTGTTGCTGTTGTTGCTGTTGTAGTAATAAAGTAAAACAAAGAAAAGAAAAAAAAGCGCTGTTTACACCAGCCACGTCACATGTTAGTCCTTTAAAGATTTTTAAGATCATGCCCTGAGTTGCTCAGTCAACAGTTAATGCAAAAATGATTATGTAACCACACTTTGAGGAACATGAGATTATTTTCCATTTGGTCAAAAGTCACACCCCCGTTGGAGTTCTGCTTATATTGTGATAATAAGGTACAGCAATAATCTTGTGATAGATGACATTTTTTCCAATATCATGCCACACCCTCATGTAAACAAAATGCTTGCACAAAATCACCAAATCAAAATAACTTTTTTTTAACATGCTGTGAATGAGTAGCAGAGGTATACATCTTTTTTGTATTGTAATGTCTAATACAGTATTGCTCCAGAAACCAGTAACCATGCCACCAATATGGATTAAGTACTAACAAGAGAAAGGCTTATATGAATGTAGTTGCTTTAGAGTAGGTACCTAAACGCTGGTGGACCACAATTACAAATCTTTATATTAAAAAAACATTGTTATTGTTACAGTAAGAGACTCTTAAATAAAGTTTTCACACATGGGGGCTAATCTAGAAAGAAATGAAGCTAATGTGACTGAGAGTAGGGCAGCTCACCTTGCAGCCCTCACAAGCATGGACGCCGTAGTGGTATCCAGAGGCGCGGTCAGCACAAACTCGACACTCCAGGTTCAGCGTGGAGGTGGAAGTGGAGAAGTCGTCTTGGCCTGCAGCCATCCCGAACACCACTGAAGAAGGGCTGGAGGCAGGAGTCAGGGCATCTACAGGACATACAGGGTAACAAATGCCGACTGTAAATGAGTGTTTCATCAAAATCTGGCCTACTGCCTATGGTAGCACAAATACTGTAAACGCAAACACTCACAAAGTGTAAAGTGGGACAATGTCAAAGTTTGTTACAGAGCTGAAAATGGACACTATCTTAACTTTGTGATGAATTAAAACAAATCAACGGTCAACACACTAATAAGTATTTGTCCAGGTAAGGTCTGTTTATTTATACCGCACATTTCGTACACAAGACAACTCAATGTGCCTAATTATCCTATAACTGTATAAGCATAGATAATTACAGCAAAAATGTAAATAACTAATTCTATAACTATTAACATATAACTAATGAATTCTGTTGGCATGCTGTGACAGCATCTGCATAACCTAAATTTGATTGCTTATGACAACATGACTTTTTCTGTATGTAGGAAATTGTCAGTGGATGAATTTAGCGTTTGACTTCACGTTTAAGTGTTTGTTAGGAAAAGGTACTTGTAGATGGTAGTGCGGTTCATCTGGTAACTGGAAAGTTGATGGTTCAAATTTCGCGTCTCACAATTGCAGAAAGACGCGTCTTTGGGCACTTCACCCCCGTTGCCTGTGTATGACAGTAGTGTGTGAGTGTGGGTTGGTGTTGATTGGCTGATTGGCAATAATAGCTCACCACCACTGAGTGTGAAGTGAATAATTCAATGTAAAGCATATACTATACAAAACTACTGCATTATTGATATTATCTGACCCATGTTTTAGTGAAGCTGCAGCAACCTGTCAGCAGCAGTGGGTGAATTTAGTCCTAGATATTGAGCCAGAACATTGGTCAGAAACACCTGCCAGAGGCCATTTCAATAAAGTTTTCTTTAATCCCAAAATAATTGGACAGCACAGTTTGTCCCATATCGAATTGACCCCAACTCTGGCCTTATCCAGACAAAGACAGTCCCTCTAACTCAAATATTGTAAGCATTTATAACAGATATGTGGGGATGTTGTCGGCTCCCAGTCAGAAACACATCACTGGAGTGTATTTCTGATCCATCTCACATATGACAGGTCATGAGGTTCATCTTGGTAAACTTATGAAGGGAACATGCTGGTACCCAAATAGCAGGGATAAAATGGCACCAAACAGTAACCCCGAGTCACATGAGTGGAAAGAGGGTAGCGCCAGAAGTAGGATAAGAAGCATTTGGAAACTCGGCTATGCCGAGTTGAGTATGCCACTGTTCTATTTGGCCTCTCGGTGCAAGCACCCATAAATCCTTGCACCCTCTTCTGTGATGTCATCTCATGTTTTCCATGACAGCCCATACTATTTGTATTCCTCTCTCGCTCTTTTTCACTGTTGATTTGTAATTCATTTTTGTTTTCAAGGTTAGCACAGTGTTCCTAGCTCTCCTATAGTCTTGTTACATAATTCTGTAGCAGTGACATAAATATCCTGGACCCATGTGTATTCATAAGGAAACGGACGGAAAGAGGATGTTTCCGGAGAGGGGCTACACAGTGCCTTGGGAATGTGGGGATTCCTCACTTAATGTGGAACGAACAGATGGGTTTGACAAAAAAATAAAAACGCTTTGGACAATCATTGCATAAGCAGTGTATGGTGTATTGTATCTTATACTGCATAACTCTGAAAGGCTCCCTCTGGAGTAAACGTGAGGAGGAAGATATTTCAGGAGAATAACAATGATGGAAGTACAGTGGGTCCTGACCTTAACAATGCCTGTGGTCTATATATAACCCTAATGTTATTCATTAAGTACATTTTTCAGAGAATGCCAAGAACTAAAGTAAAGTAATATTATAGTAATATCATATTACGACCAAGGATCAAGACCATTCTAAACTACTCAGGTCTGCAAATGATTCGTAACTGCCATATAAATGTGGCCATTTACTGTATTTAACCTCATGTCAAACTTTACCTAGGATCGTAGACCCTTCTGAACCATTACTGGAGGACTGGTACTCGGGTACATCGAAGGAGCTGAGAGTGTTGTCGTCTATGGACTGGGTGATGTCCTGCAGATCCTCCATCCCTCCCATTAAGTCCTCGTTAGCACAGCGGGGACTGCCCAGCCCCGACTCCCCCAAAACTGGCTCCTCCAGAGGGGACAGTGGGCGGTACGAAGTCTCCATGTCGACCATCGTGGGGCTTCAGAGGAGTCATTCATCAGACTGAAAGGGGAGGAAAGACAATAGACAATTATTATTAAAATTGCATTAAAATAAAAACACATTATCTTCTGCTTCTGCTAATGGTGATAATAATAATACTAATATAAATAATAACAATAAATAATAATAATAATAATAATAATAATAATACTGCTGTCTTTAATGTGTGGTTAACACACAAGGTCAAACACTTATCTTTAAACAGATAGAGTAGGTACAATTTCCCCAACAATGCCAAAACATTCGGGCCATGAACAGAAAGCAAGGCAAATATTCAAACTACAGTCTTCAAGATGACTTTAAGATTGTTTTTTTAAGGGATCGGCATCCTTTACAGAAATGAACACCGGTCTCTACTATTACATAAAGTACAAATGCCTGTAGTCCCACACTGAAAAAACAAGCAAGCATTAGAGGCCTGAAAGGATCTACAAGCATAACACAGGCTGCATCACACCTCCGGACACCCAATCCTGTTCCCAGTAACTATGCAATGGTGCATGTCCCAGAGCAGCCCAGTAAGACAGGGGCACTGTTTGGACCCATGAATTTAGGTCAGTAGGCTGGCTTACAGGGTGCTGATACGGAACCGACCGTGTGATGTACGCAGAGAGGACGTAACCTGCTGAATTGCTAAATGCTAACGAAGATGGAGCTACTGTTCAGCGCTATATAAGATTTAATAGTTATCCTTAGCTAATGAATCTTACAATGCATATTTAAACTTTTGACATCCGTATGTAAACTGGGTCAATCTCCCATAAGCTCTTTCCACCAGGCCTCGCTAATGGCATCAAACCAGGCAGGGGCGCGATGGGGGGGCGGACACAAGACTGAAGGGAGGGCAGGTTAAGAGGATTTAAGAAACAAACTCCCCCCGCTTTTCGGCTCCACCACACACACACACACTTTAGTTTAACGACCCTAAGTTGGCCCGCACAGTGTAAAAGCCTGCCTGCTAGGTGCCAGTGAGAGTGACAGCAAGCACAACAAAACTCAGAGCAAGTCAGTGCAAAACAAAACTCGATTATTTTAACTAAACTATTGCTAAAATGAGGATGAATGAGATGAAGCCTCTTGGATGCAGACACAGCTATTCTGATGGCCTGGGTTATGTCACAGAGTCTGCCTAATATCTCTCCCCTACACCTCACCCCAGTTCATCATACTATCCTGTCGAGTAAACTAAAAGTCAAACAACAACATACAAAACAAAACCATAATTAAAGCCGCAAGCGGCGATGTAGGCCCTCGCCCCTGGCGCTGCCCCCCTTGCGACCGCCCCCCTTGCTACCGCCCCGCTCTCGCCCAAACCTGCTCTCCCCTCGGCCTCACACACAACCTGTGTGCTCTCTGCTAACTCTTGCTCCGGCCCACTCTCGCCTTGCCTTCGTCACACCTTACTCTTGCCCCAGGTATCTATGATGCCAGCCCACGTGCATTAGGCCCCGGCCTCACGTTCACCACAGCGGTGCTTTCACTCGTTCTATAGTTGAAATACCTTCTATGACCAGTGAACTGCAATACTCGGGAGAAGCCAGCATGCAAAACAGCATCTGGACAGAGGTGCACTCTTGTATTTGCAGAAAAAAGAGCAGTGATCTGCACGAGTAAAGAGGAAAATGGCAGTGAAAGGTAGAAAAGTGGCTAAATAAATAATTGTGTCTACATAACTTGGTGCTCATTCTGGAGTTGTATCGGGCTCAGAGCTTTAGTGGCCCATGTGAAAAGAGAAAGCATTATAAAAGTGTCAATACCATGTTTGAACTTGCAACCTCCTACATCAAAGACAAGGACATTATTACTGAGCTATAACATGACCCCAAGGTTAACCTGATATGGGCTACTTTTGTCTAAATCCCGGGTGTGAAAATATGTCCAAGCAAGGCATTTGGGAAGAGAGGTCATTTCAGGTCATTTCAGGTCATTTTTGGCCCTACATTTCCCCCCAGTTCTTCCTCTATTGTTTTCCTACTGTCCCCCATGTCTTTCTGTGTAGTTGTGCATATTTCTAAACTGTTCTTTCTTCATTTTTAATAAGGTTGGGACCATAGGCGCCGATTTATGTTCTTCCCAGTAGATGCCCAGTCCAAACCAAAAAAAGAAAAAAAAAATATGGTTGGGTTTGAACCAGCAAACTCCTGCACCAAAGACCAGCGCACTATCTCTGAGCTATAACCCTGTGTAATGGTGTGCCTAATGTGGGCTACTACTATTATCTAAATGACCAGGGTGAAATTAGATCCCACCATGCCACTGGAGGAGAGAGGTCATTTCAGGTCACTTTCCCCCACCCCCTCCATTTCTTGATTGTTTTCGACACCCTCCTCAGTTTTGCCTCAAGTGTTTCCCTAGTGTCCCCACATTTCTTTCTGTGTAGTTCCACATATTTTGAAACTGTTCTTTCTTCGTTATTAATGAGGATTTAATAAAATATTAATTAAAAAAAGAAAAACAAAAAAGTCATGGTTGGGTTTGAACCGGCAATCTAATGGATGCAAACCCTGCACTCTATAAACAGAGCTAGACAAGCACAGATACCTTAACAACCGAACTGACAAATATCGTATGAAACGCCTTGCGCTCATGTAGTCCAGGCTCGGACAATGTGTGGGTCATTTCCCCGTTTTTAGTGAGGGTGGGGCCATAGGCGCCGATTCAGGTTCTTCCCAGTAGGTACTGAGTCACAAATAAAAAGAAAAAAAAAGAAGTCACTGTGGGGTTTGAACCGGCAATCTAATGGATGGGAACCCTGCACTCTATAAAGAGAGCTAGACAAGCACAGATACTTTTACAACCGAACTGACAAATATCTTATGAAACGCCATGTGCTCATGTAGTCCAGGCTCGGACAATGTGTGGGTCATTTCCCCGTTTTTAGTGAGGGTGGGGCCATAGGCGCCGATTCAGGTTCTTCCCAGTAGGTACTGAGTCACAAATAAAAAGAAAAAAAAAGAAGTCACTGTGGGGTTTGAACCGGCAATCTACTGGATGGGAACCCTGCACTTTACTAATGGAGCTATACAAGCTTAAGCAACAACACCGCGGATTTTATATTAATCTTATGAAACAGTTACACTCGTGTGTTCACAGAAAACGGAATTACAGTTCAGGCAATATTTATTGAAACATTTTGTAATTAGGGCTAATTCCCTGGGCGCCCAAAGATCTGAGAAGGTGCTCCAGCCCCACAAAAGTCTCGATAGATGACGGAATATTTTGGTGACACCAAAATAGTACGAGGACACGGGAGACACGGGACACGGGAGACGGACAGGAAACAGCTTATCTGAACTTCCTGTGATTGTACTTTCCAAAAAAACTGATTTTGGAGCCAAAAACGTTCAAATTAAAGCTTCTTCCTGTAACAGAGGGGTAGTAAAACTATGTAGGAGTCTAAAAGTGTGGCTTTGTGAATAAAGGAGGAATTTGGGAAAAATGGACGATTTTCAGGAGAAACTCTGACAGAGGCCATCATGGTGCCAGAATAAGAACTCTGGCTATTTTCACGGAGGATGGGCGGGCCACTTACAAGCCACTTAAAAGCCATCTTAAGCCAGCAGGTGGCGCTGTTCGGCCACTTTGCTGAGGCATAATAAGTGGAGTGGTTAACTTGACCCCCACATATTATACATCTTCGGAAAGCTCTGACTGAGGCGCATGTGACTGTCAGATGTCTAGATGCACTGTGCCAAGTATGATTTGATTTAGCTGAAAAACCAGGGACGAGTTCGTTAAAACATAAGTGAGTCCAGCCGTTTTTCCAATTGCAAGTCAAAATGGCCGACTCCCTGTGCGTCCGGGCGTGGCGCTCCAATGGAGTTTTTGGTTTGTCCTGATGTGCCCTTTCACTGTACCCAAGGATTTGGGCCTACGCCCAAAAACGCATGTTCTTTTGAATGGGGGTCAACTTTGAGGGGGCGCTGTGGAGCCATTTTGTTTTGGGCGTGCGCATGTCGCCCACTGACATGCAATTTTCGCCGACTCTGATCACTGTGCCAATTTCTGCGTGTACTTTTGCACGGGAAGGCACTGAAAAACAGGATCATAGGGGGCGAATAATAATAATAATAATAATAATAATAATAATAACAAGAAACCGGGGGAGAACAAAAGTCCCTTACCAGGACTTTGTCCTGGCTCGGGCCTAATTATAAAGAGAATGAAGCAAGATAGAGGCATGTTGTAATTGACTTTTTGGATCAGTATGGCATGGGGAATCAGAAAATATTTTTGTTTTCACTTTTGTTCAAATGGGGGTGGGACCACCCAGACAATTCACACTGGCTTTATCGCTGTTTTGGCGTGTGCTATAGCATGAACCATGTCTATGTCATGAACATGGATTCATTTTCATCAAGTTCATAAGTGATTACATTTTCAACTCAATCTGACAAGGTACGTGAGAATTATAAAGGATATTATGCAGTCTCTGGGACATTTAGCCTTGCCACAAGCACATCTTAGAAAATATCATACACATGTAATATATTTGTGTGTTTGTTTCAATGTGTAGAATATATCTGCAACGTTTGGATAGAGCGCATGCCTGCGAGATGTTGTGAAATGTACAGCAAAAAGGGATGTTGGTGGCATTATAATCTCTTAACCCCCACTTTAACCGAGCACATTTTCTCCAGTTTGACTTGACCCATATCTTAAAGCTTCTTGAAAAAAGCGTCAAAATAGCGATAGAAACGCAGTTACAAAAATGAGACGTAAGTGCCCAAAAAGCACCAAAAATACCACGAAAATGTGCTCAGTTCAGGTGGGAGTTAAGAAGTTAAGAGCAGATGTTGAATGAGAAAAAAGCTGGATGTTTTTTGTAGCCCCATGTCTCTAAAGTCCGTTAAAGCAGGTGTGAGCTTATTCTGTTGAAAAAGCAGGGACTAGATCAGGGGTGCCCAAACTTTTTGTCTCCGAGGGCCAAAATGAAAAAGTGCCTGTGGGTCGCGGGCCAAACACGGCAATGTCAAGCGTGAAACACATTTAACGGCAAATAATAATAGTTACTTTATTTAATTTTCGGTATACATTTGTATTTGATTATATCTATGCACATAACATACTATATAAAACAAATGTTAACTATGGCAAAAGCCTAGTTTTAGTAGAACAAAATCAACAATTGTAGCAATATGTAAAATGTAAAAATCACCTGTTTTTACTTACATTGACTTTACCTCATTCATTTGTTAACTCAAAGAAAATGGCATATTAGATCATTTTGAAAGTGTCAGTTCAACATCAATTATTTTATAAGTACATTTTTAACATGACCTATGTTGATGTCAACAAACTTTGCAATAAAACTTGGAAAACTGGGAAAGCTGATGCTACAACACTCTGTGATAAACACCAAGACACCACAACAGTGTTTCCTTAACTTTGCGAAAGGAGTGAAACAGCGCCCCCGATTTTACGCTAGTGGCCAAAAAATGTACTGCATCCATATTTACCATTGAGAATGAATGAGTTGGTATTAACCATACAGCGCAAAAGTAGGTCATTCTTTGGCGGGCCAACAGAATTATTTCGGCGGGCCAAATTTGGCCCGCGGGCCCCACTTTGGCCACCCCTGGACTAGATCATTAATACATAAGATGAGTCCAGACGGATTCCCAATTAAAAGTTAAAATGGCCGACTTCTTGTGCGCCCTTGCCACGCCCACATCTTCGGAAATATCAAATACATGTAATATATTTTGTGTTTGTTTGAATGTGTAGAATATACCTGCAACGTTTCATATAAATCGTACAAACTAAAATTTTCAAGGTATAGATAGGGGGCGCTATAGTGGTGAGCACCATGCAGTTATTGAGCTCTATGAATTCAGACCATAAGAGGCCTTATGTCAGCCAAATATGATCCAGATTAGATAGAGCGCATACCTGCGAGGGGTTGTCCAAGGTATGGGGAAAAAGCATGTTTTTTGTGGGGGCGCTATTTGAAAACCGGAGGTTCAATGTAAAAAAGCTGGCATCACTTTGTAGCCCCATGTCTCTAGAGTCTGTTAAACCATGTATGATTTGATTTAGCTGAAAAACCAGGGACGAGTTCGTTAAAACATAAGTTGAGTCCAGCCGTTTTTCCAATTGCAAGTCAAATGGCCGACTCCCTGTGCGTCCGGGCGTGGCGCTCCAATGGAGTTTTTGGTTTGTCCTGATGTGCCCTTTCACTGTACCCAAGGATTTGGGCCTACGCCCAAAAACGCATGTTCTTTTTGAATGGGGGTCAACTTTGAGGGGGCGCTGTGGAGCCATTTGTTTTGGGCGTGCGCATGTCGCCCACTGACATGCAATTTTCGCCGACTCTGATCACTGTGCCAATTTCTGCGTGTACTTTTGCACGGGAAGGCACTGAAAAACAGGATCATAGGGGGCGAATAATAATAATAATAATAATAATAATAATAATAACAAGAAACCGGGGGAGAACAAAAGTCCCTTACCAGGACTTTGTCCTGGCTCGGGCCTAATAAAGAAGGGTATTTGATCACACCAATAATGCTGCACAGAAAAGTCCATAAAAGTAAAAAAACAGTACTGCCATTTCCAAAAACCTAACCGATTTGCTGTTCTTTCTCAATCTGAACTTTCCCGTCAGCTGCCTGAGCGAGTGGATCTACAGATCAACCAAAGGTGCAATACAGTATGTCACTGTCATGTTAACACAGGTACGCATGACTGGGGTGTATATATGATATACAAGACTCAAGTCATGTGCCCCTGACTCCCAGCCTGACCCTGCTGTTGTCATGCCGTGACGACAGTAAACACAGAGCTGAGTGGACAGAGTGTGGGGAAGAAGGTTTGCTAGCTACTTTCATAATGGGTTGGTCCAAGTGAACAATACGGACCAGAGCAGTCTCTGTGGTAACAATGTGTTGAGTCACTCACTCCTGCTGAGGAGGAGCAGGTCACACATGTGTGCTCAGAGTGGCACAGGCCAAAGGACAAGAGGGGACTCTGATAAAAGGAGAGCTACAGGGTAGCCATAGTGATGTCAGGCCAATGTTGAAGAATTGATCATGGACTAAAATAGCAGCAACAGGCACAAAACAGCAACCACAACTTGCTAGCACTGCGCCCCTTCCTATACATATCAATATGATGATCTACCTCAAAAATAGGTTGTGTGTGTATTAGGCTTGTAGCATCAGGGATCAAAGGCTGGATGTGAGTGAGGCATAAATAATCCATACTATCCCATGGATTTCAACACAGTCGCTACGCTAAGAAGGGTTACCCAGCCAGCCCCCCACACTACGCTCATCCACCGAGTCAAGACCCACTTTAGACAGACGGGCCGGCACAAACTGGGTCCTGGGACTGGGCTAGGTACGAGAACAGTCATAAAGACATCCTTCTTCTGAGGCACCAGGGGAACACTTCCACCACTGAGGATGTTTACACAGCAGCTGGAGATCATGTTCAAATGTGTCTACAAATCACCTACACATGCACAGGAACAAGCAGAGCACACAGGCTGGTCTTCAGATGCACAAGAATTTGCAAAGATTCACATATATTTGGACATGAGGATACAGCTCAGTGACTACACGCGATCCCTGCTATGATATTGTTGTACAGGCCACACAAACCTAATCATTGCTTTCTCAGACGCTAATTATTCAGGTTTCATTATCTTAGACAAATATTGCATATAGTGCAACCACCTTCAGTATCACTTTCCTCGAAGCTGTGGTTTGTAAGACCCCCGTGTGTGTTTTCTGACAATTATTATACACACTCAAATAAATGCCTATTTTCTATGCTCAAGATTTGTTTTCCGCTCTACAATGGTCATAATGTTAGGGCTCATGGTATACTATGCCCACCCCTCCTTCCTTGTGACTTCTACTGTATACCAGCATGACTAACTACTGCCTTGCTCAATAAAAAGATGTCGACAACAAACAATGTGCTGAACCCAGACAAGGTGGCTGCCTGCCGGGAGGCGGGAGCACACAAGTGCACGGACTGGCCCTGCAAGGAGTGGAACAAAACTTAACAAGCAGTACTGCCTTTAGCTTCTCAACAATACTTGAAAACTGACGGAACAAGAAGTACTATAAAGTATACAAAACTTTGCAAAATCTTCTGCCCTACCTTCATTGTTCAAACCATGGGACGAATAGCACGAGTGGCAATCAAGTTTTATCAAACCTGTTGGTGTTTGCAGTTTAGAGTGTTTGAGCGAGCAAAAGTTAATCTGTAACCTGTCCATCATGTGGTCTGAGAACTTCATAGCGGTGGAGGAGAGGGGACATGGGCTGATGGGGTTGGGCTGTGTCTCTCTCTGCATTTGCTTCGATAGTTCACAATGAGAGCAGAGCTTGTGCCATGCCCACATTGTAAACACTTGAGTGAACCCTTATCAGTCCGAGCTGATGGCTGGTCAGGTCACCATTATTACAGAGAGGGACCAAAGTACAGGCCGGCCTATGTTTGACATTGGACTTTAACAGCCGTCTATAACCACAGCAACCCCCAGGACTTTCAACTACGCCACAGAAATTCAGACTGCTATTTATAGACTATGATCTAGGTACATGTGCTGTACTGTACTGAGTGGAACCATTACAAAAATAAAGTAGATACAAAATGGTCCTGTGCAATTATCAAATGATGCATACACATACACACTGCTACTTCACAAGGCAAAGTGTTTCATGTAAAATGTGAAACAGTCTGAGCCGATTTATAGTTATGTTTTGAGCCATGCATCAACGGAATAATTTACCACAGAATATAAAGCAACAAAATAGTGTTGGGGGCTTAGTACGGCTAGCATAATGTGTGACTGTCATAATGTCAGGTGGAGGGCAGGGGCCAATACAATTCTATGGGAGAAATACCGTTTTTTGTAAGAAATCTCCAAAACGAAAATTGACAAATATTTTTCCTCATCAGTATTTGGTAGTAATTGGATTCAGAAACCTGACATATTATTTTATGGCTGAAAGTCCTTTCTACTGACCAACATCACGCTCATGTTTTTGAATATTGTCACCACTTTTGGTCGCATTTCAGTGAAAATAATTGGACATTAGTTTATATGTGCGGACTGAGAAGACAATGAACTTTGAGACCGCTTTTGATTCATGTGGATTCTCCCAGTAATAAATGAGATATTAGCCAAAAACTAAGACAAAAAAATCTGCAGTTTGACTGATACCATAGTTACCATCATGGACTTTTCAGTTACCCTCCACCTCAACTTTAAACTATAGGCTCTTTAGAATGTTGTGACGTCACGTGAACGCAACCCGTTTGCCCGTCACAACTCACATTTGTTAGAACTTGGGTAGATAATACAGGGTTCTGACTTGGTACAGTAAAAGAGAGTCGTCTTGGAGCCAGGCTAATGTGTCTGAAGTATGTGGTCTTTTGCCCTACTTGGCACTTGCATGGATGTCAGGCAGTCAAATGCAATATACTGCAACATCAACTATATATATATATTTTTTTTTACTGGGAGTCTAGCCCTTTCTGATCTATCAGAAAGCAGAGTGACAGTGGGACATGTTGCTTGCATTGTTAAGTGACCCAAGTCTCTATGCTCTGTGTTGTTTCCAGCACATCCGTAGATGCTGGAGACAGTATTTGGGATGTGGGTGTTTAAGTACTCCATATTTTTAACCAATTAGACCTATGGTACATCAATAGCCATGGGAATTTATGGTTATTTAGAATGCCAGTGCAGATGAAAGCAAAGTAATTATGACAATCATTAGGAAATTCCAAATGCATTAAAAAGAGCTATACCTGATTTTACTACTAGAAATGGAAAGAAATGTATTTTGTCCTCCTTTAGTATATTATAAACTCACATGTTTGCGGGGAAAACAGCGTGCACCAAATTATTAAACACTTGTATCAATTTTATGAACTTTCAGGCTATTTTTCTAGCATTTTTGTGAACGTGACCCTGAAAAGTGACCCTGCAAGTGGTAAAATGTGCCAATAAACCTATCCCTGTAAAGAATTTGGATGCTACAAATATATTTGGAAAGCTACGAATGAGTTTTGGATCACAACTAACATTTTAATTTAGTGGCTTCCCCTTTCATTGTTTGCAATAAAAAAAAAAAAAATCAGGTATAGGGCCTTTAATAAAAGGTTTAAACCATTTCTCTCAGTAGCATAATTGACTTTTCCTGTACATTCCTATTTGATGATATGCATTACTGAATGATGTTCCATTGACTACAGATAACCTATACCGCTCTATATTTACTGTATATCGTGTCTCCATGGCCTGGTTAAATTCTGATTTGTCAGCATTTGTGGTCCCATATTGAGAAATAGCGCAGTGTGTGACCTTGACTCTGGCCCACAGCTCCACAGCAGGCCTCTGCCCCGCTGCGCTCACTATGTCCCAGCTGAACTAATGTCTCCTGACCCCGAGTGTCCCTGCTCCTCATGTTCCCTCAACCAATCTCAATGTCCTTAAGAAACACTCTGTGCCAACTCTGGGGCTATGTCGGCCAATGGCGCTCATTTCCAATTCAGGGACTATAAGTACCGGACCCATTTCCAAACTTCTTCTGTCAGAGCACAAATAGACCTCTGGAAAATAAGAAACATTTCAGACTTTTTCAGGTTAGTATCTCCAAGAATCTTTTGTTCATCTGACTCAAGTCTTTGAGTTCAGGCTGGGCTTGAACTGGCAACACTCTGGTTCTCAAAAGCTTTGACCATTATACAGCTGGGGCCACGAAAGCTTCTTCAAATTCTGGAAATAAAAAGGATTACCTTTCATTTCAAAATCGGGAGACAAAATGGTCACCAAGTAAATAGTTTAAATGATCCATACTGTGAATGTTTTACCTAAGGGAAGCCATTTGATAGATGGAGGTAATAAACGGCTATATTTGTATGACCGAGTCAATTGGGCAAAGATCGTTACTTTGTGCACCTTCTATGTCCAGGAATATTATGGCCCTGGATTTATGGTGATGGTTTATGATTTTAACCACTCATTGCAGTCCCGTGTTATACTGTATAGTGTATATTTGTACACAGAGGAAAGGAATGTTCGAGTGTGTACAGCTGCTATGTCCTGAGAGGCTCTGCCAAAAAATATCCACGGCCAAGCAACACTGGGACAGCATAGAGAGGACTATATAGAGCGGGACATGTGGAGTTTGATTGTCAGGACAGTGATAATCCAGAATAGACATTGGACATCTTGATCAAACATGTCATTCTTTTACAGTCATTGTTGCAAAACTATGTATATTTTTCTTAACAAAAGTATATCCCGGTGTGCCCCTCACGATGAGTCCTAGTGATTTAAATCCCTAACATTTTGACTTCCTTCCTTAATGTAGAGATGATCGGTTATATGCTTGGTTTATCCATTGGTTTTGAAGTGAAAAGAATATCAAAGCCCTTGTCAAATTCATGAATGCTTCGCTTGGTTAATTTCAGCTTACAGTGTGTGGACCGGTCTAATCGTTAGCACAGACAATCTCCAGTCCAGAGCTGATTATGGTAAGACTGGCAGCGAGGTCCCAATCCAATTCAGCCCGGTGGGACCTGAAGAGAAGAAGGCTCAGAGTAGAGAAGCAGTCTGACCCGTGAAGGTCAAACTTGGGTCAGTGAACAAGAAAAAGCCAAAAGAAGCTCAGTTACTGAACGCACACACCAGGGTCTGTTTACATAACACGCAATAACCAGACAGTTGCTTGAGTAATACTTCATAAGCGAATTGCCAGACCTTAGATAAATATACTGTACATCGCATAACAGGCAGAAAAAAGTGGATGCTTCCAAAGTCCAATAATTCTTTATACGTTCTCTGTTTGATCTTTGCAATCTTCTCACCTGTCTTTACAACACGTCTGTCTGCACCCACAGTTCTGACCATGAACTAAGTGATTTGCATTACGCAAGAATAGTGTCTCGCCAAGTGCGTAGCCCAGGGACACCATGGTAATACACGATACCACAAAAAAAAAAAAGGTGAATCCTGGTGTTGTTATCGTGGAATATGCCACCACCATCATGGAAGAGAAAAAAATAATGCCACTAATTTGTGGGATAACCCGGTCCATTCAGAACAACCAAGTAGTCAGCTAACCCCATAACCGTGTAATGTTGCTGAACCTAGATCTGACCAACTGCAGCAACCCGAGATCCAGGTGGTGACTTTAATTCTTTGGCCAGGCAGCGTATTTTGAAGGTAAAAAGAATCCTCTGAAATTTCCGGGAGTGAAATATGACTATGAATGCAAGTGAAGGCTGCAAAACAAAAGTATGACCTAATCCCAGTATTATCTATGAGTAAAAAGCTTGCCTCAAATGGTGGTAAGAACGTTTCTTGGACCCAGTGCAGCACTCCCGACCACCTTCCTTTCCCAGTATTATCTATAATTGATATTTACGCGCACAAAACAAACTCAACATGTCTCACAAAGTGTTGGATATACCTGTATCAACAGCTCTATTGTTCATGGTTAAAAGAACAACTGAGTCAGTGGAACGAGTTTCACTGACATTGGTTCCTCAGACTGTTGACAACCTGAAAGACCAGTTTCTTTTCTTTTCTGATTACTCTCACTCTCAGTTTGTCTTTCTCTGGATGAGAAAGATTGTCAAGTCTCAGGCTCAGGGAAACTTAACCACCCGCAAAACAACCGCATGAAATTCAGAATGAAAGGTCATCAAGGGGTCGTCAACAAATCAGGAAACCTACACAGACACGGGGAGAACATGCAAACTCCACACAGAAAGGCCCGTCCAGGTGGGAATCGAACCCAGACGTTCTAGCTGTGAAGCACGAGTGCTAACCGCTATGCTACCGTGCCATGCTGAGAGTGGCATTTACTCCTGAACTAAAATTGTATGATTCTGAGCCCAATTTGAGACCCTTTCATGTCCATTTGTTTGTTTTCTTGTCCATAGCTTTTGTAATAACTTTGGCACAGTGATGGTTATGTGTTAATATGAAGGTTCTTCCAGATGTTCCTCAAACCAAAACATTAAAATAGTTAGTAAGCAGGTCTCTTATTTAGTTTTGGGACAAACAAGCAATATGGGACAGTATGTAAAAAGCACTGAATAATGCAGAAAGACGTGTAAAACCTGCAGACCTTTGAACAGGGGCTAAATGCCATGCTGATGTGGACACCAGTTGAAGGGTCACATTCAGAACATTACAAATCACTACATGTGCGTTTGAAGCGACTCAGTTCACAGTACGTTACATCAATAGCATTTCCTCACCATATGATTTGAAAGTGTGCCAGTAAAACATACAAAAATATATTGACAGAAAAAGTCAAATAAACATAGTGACAAATGAATGTAACGAAAGCAAAGATGTGCCGTCATGAAACAAGCAGAAGCTAGTCAAATAATTGTGAAATACTGTATTTCTGTTAGTATAAGTAAATCATATTTTCACCTATATGTATATAGTTAGTTACAACGTATCTCGTCTATTAGAGAGAGAGAGTTAAAGCAGCAGACTTTGTGCTCAGACCACACAACATCACCTGCCAAGCCACTGCATTGTTTGTTTTAATTAACATGGCTTACTTTCAGCACACTTCTCTCACTAGCAATTAACTCGTTATTGGAAGCTATATTTGCTTGGTTCTCTGAGTGTTGATCAATTAAAGATACAGCTTTTCTCCATTGGTTTGGCTCATTTCTTGAAACAGAAATTACATTCTTAAAACAACATGGACAAGCCTCCAAACCACTTGGCAATTGTTCACAACAGAATTGAATTTCTCATCAATTTCATCAAATTGCAAATGCCTAAGCCTGTCTCAATGTCTCAGTACATCTTGCAAATGGTTAAGTACATGTAGCCTACAATTAGCATAATTTCAAAGTGAATAGATCTTGTTGATCTAAACTGATTGTTGATTCTCAGTCTAATGGTTGTTCGCTCCAAAACATGTCAGTGTCATTTCATTGTATAAGTGATCACATGCACAATCTGTTCAATTGTCAAAATTAGTCAAGAACACAATAACATGAATACCTGATTTTATGGTGTTGTAGAATACATGTATTTTTGCCACCTCAATGCTGTATGTGTGTGAAATGTGCATGTAATTACATTATTTGAACAATGTGAATACACAGGAGGGACTGTGAGAGCAAGAGCCAGTTTGGGCCAAAACAAAAAACTAAAATCACTGTTTGAACAGGAAAAATCAGGTACCCCAGCTTTAACAGTAAGGTGAAACTAGAACTTGACTAATGAAGCACTGTAGGCTGTAAATAATGTTCATTGTTTTTGTTTGTGTGTTATAATGTTACAGTATGTTATGCTGAATACATTTTCTTTTTACTCTGACGTATGGAAGTTACTTTATTTGTGTGAATGTTAATGGTTACAATTTCCTTGGCAGTTTGAGTGCAATGTGTGACGTCAAACCTTGGAGGCGACTCTTACCCTCAAATCCTATTTCTTTGTTGTTGTTGTTTTTTCAGTTTTATTACACAATTGTATTCTGTTAGCTAGACAAAAAACAAAGTTACAGTAACCATTGTCAATGAAGGATTGGGCTAAGACTGAAAGGTGGCCATGAGGGACATTTCAATGGTCCTCTGCCATAGTGACAAAACATCTAAACATTTAGACTTGCAGTGCTTACACAATGCCAAAGGGACAAAGCATTTTGGGGGCTGACTGTTTAAATTTAGTTTTGACACATGAGTGAACTGTTTTGGGAGAGGGATGAGCTTTTGGAGGTGAACCATGGTGTTGTGCCAAACCATCCACGTTATTTTGGCAAAAGCACCAAGAGTGTTGAGAACGTCCAAAGCAATTGAGAAGGATCTTTGCCATTTTGTGGGGCATTGACTGTTTAAATGAGAAGGAAATTTCGTTTTGAAGCATGAGTGAACCGTTTTGGGAGAGATGTGAGCTTTTGCTGAGTGAGCTATAGTGTTGTGCTGAACTTAAGACTGTTTTGCCAAATTATCTTAGAGTTTTGAGAAACTGTTTCAAGAAATGAGCCAAACCAAAAGGAGAAAAACTGTAAACCAAAGCCTGAGAGCCTTTTGGATCATTTCTCTCACCCAGATATTGCTAATACAACAACAAGTGACACTGCACAAATCAGTGTGGTATCTTTGATTTCACTGGGCAACTCGCATGGTACCACAGGTGGTTTGCTGCTATAAATATCTAGAGAATAGTGTCAGGGGTTTGTATGAAGGTAGATTACATCATAGCAAAAAATAAAATAAAAGGTGTACCAATGCTTCAATATGACCAGTAATAGAAACATGGCGGAGTAAGTTGCAAATAGAAAATCTTTGCAGAATCTTGCTGGCATAACACCCCCACATCACTGCCCAACATAATGGAGCTGCGCAGGCGTGAAAACTGAGAGGAGAATAGCTAGTTCACACAATAACAATGATATAGAGTAGTGCATGATATGTGAACGTGATTAGAGGTTCTACTCAGAAGAATATCTGGCTTATCCTGTCAAATGCATTGGACACCGGGGGTGTTAAATCCCTCTACAGGCATGCACTGAGCTGCAGCAGAGGTCTGTGCAAATACCCAACACAAACCCCAATAAAAAAAAACTAAAAAAAACAATACGCACCTTGAAGCAAGCAACGCCATCTGAAGCCGCCATAACGAAATGAAGCACGTCGTGTGTCGCAAAAGGGTGCAGGGTCAGGAGAAAGACGCACCAAGGAAATAGTCCTCCGAGCCCCACACGTCCTTGTTGTGTGTTTTTTTTTTTTTCTTTTTTTTTTTTTACCCACAGCGCTGTCAAAAATCCCCAACCACATCCATCCAGAGCAGGGAAATGGGGGCTAACACCCACAGGAAGTGACGTAGTGATTGACAGATGGCGTAAGAAGCGGCGCACACCCACTGACACACCTATGGTCTCAGCAAATAGAAAGCGACGAGCTGGTTCTTTGGAGAAGGACGCCCCCTAACCAGACGTAGAGCACGAGACACGGTGCAGAATGACGAAGCTGCTGTGCTCCCGGTAAAACATTAAATTAAATAAAAAAGCGTTTATGGCTCAAATGATGTGAGGTCAGTTTGAGTACGGTATGTTTCAGCAGCCCTGGGGGGTGTGCACTATGAAGCCACCGGCGTGCGGCGCGTGATGTGCGGTAGGATTTGATTTGCCCCCAAAAGAAATGGAGCAACATATTTGCATATGTCCTGACATGACCCACTACTCAAGCCATTCAAACCATTTAAGCTACTTGCAGAGGCACACTCAAATCCTGGCTGTGCACATTTGGCAGTTAATCAAATCTTATTAAGAATAGCCTCAAATAAAAATCTGTTCAACCAGATTTAGTACTACTATTATTGCATTTTAGAGGACAATGCAGGGATACACTACTTTTCTGGCAATGAGACTATTTGTTTACTAGTAACTTTGATCTTATTTGTGCCCTAAATATAGCAATGGCTATATTATTCAGAAATAGGCCAATCTCAATGTCTGCAGCCAGATATACATTTATGCAAATGATACATTTGACATCATCGCTTTGCTATAAAGCATAATGTAGCATAATGTATCCAAGGTGGCTGACATATTGTAAATGATGGTACTCTACAGAGACCATAGTTTCTCATCCCAGGACATATTATGTCCTGGGATGAGTGCAGGTGAGAAGCACATGGGATTACAGTGACATAATCTATGCTTTTATAGTGAACACAATGCATATGTGCTTTTGCTAAGGCCTGTATAGCCCTATATATAGTAAGTGTGCGTGTGTGTTTTTCCATGTTATTTCAGATGCAGCTCCAAGCATGTTTTTCCTCTTTTGCTTCCTCACTGCGCCGCGTCCATCACATTCTGTCCACGTCTGAACAAGAGCGAAGTGGGCGTCACATTACGCAGTGGATCCAGGCCAGAGATGGGCTTCTTCGCTCTGCCAAAAAGCACACATTCTGCAGGCTCAGCAATTAATACAACTGCCGCACTGTGCTGGTAAGAATAATGCAGACTCACAATGACTTCTTTTATTGTCAAGAAAGTTTAAAATAACTTATGCACAACAACAAGATGCTGAGAATACCTGGGTGTTATTGCAAGATTGCCTATAGTCCCAGTGTTAAATGAAAACATTTATTTCATATAGTCCTCCTGCATTATCACGGAGGATTTCTGGGTATTTGTCATATTATTATTTGTTTTGCCTTTTTACTCAAACCTTATCCATATTATTCCAATTATTATCTCAAATCTAAATACCTATCTATATCCATTCTCTGTGTTTGTGAGGAGGTTGACTATAATCCCGCTTTGGATTTAGCATTTCATCAAGCGTTTTTCCACTTATTCTGGAGTCTGTCCCAAGCAACAATCCTTGGGCTAGTGCACACCTTGGGTTGTGGCCAGTTTGTCAAAAGATTATTTATATGAAGTTTCACAAAGGCCAGTGCTTATCAATTCATTTAACAGATGCATGTCTTTGGACAGTGAGAGAACGCTTGTACAGTAAAACATATCAGGAACATACAAACAAAAGGTTGAGTTGGACAAGGTTTGTGTCTTAAATATTGACCGTACCAAAACTGACCCTTTCTCCATACGAAGGGGACGTGCAGACACACACATACGCAGGAGTTGGATGATATCTCTCGTTGCAACATGATTCGAGAGGAGCGCCCAGTCACTGTAACAGGCTGTGGTTAGGACACTGTGTCTGGACAACAGCTGCTTTCACAATCCTCTGAGAGCCATTTCCACAGATAATGTGATGGACGGTCAGCTCATCTTTTGCTTACAACAACTCCCTGACCAGATACAAGTTGCAATAAAACTGTCAGCACGTTGATCAGCCAAATGAAACCAGGTTTTGAGGGGAAAGTAGTGATCTGCGGTAAACGGATTACACAACTATTTATGATTGTAATAAGATAAGATACCTGTGACCCCATCTTCTCATTGCTCTTCACCCTGAGAGTGAGGGCAACATTTACAGTGATAAATGCATTATAGGTAATAGGATAAATAAGTAGTGACATGCTGCCATCTACCTGTTGAAAGTGTCAGTATCATTTTGGCGGTTTTTCCCCTTCACAAAACACAACAAATAACACGGATGATGCTTTAGTGGATATTCATTTTGGCTGCTACTACTTTAGCCTTTTTTTTTTTTTTTTACAAGTTAAAATCATTCAGATGAATAGGAATGAAACAGAGTCACTAAAGTAAGCGACACCTGGTTAATTTCCAGCTATTGATAAAACCCCATGTTTTGGGCAGAGTAGGCCTATATATTCTTAACTTTTTATAAACTACTACTAACATTAACACTATACATAACTTGTTGCTCTTAAGTTACAAAATGTTAACGTGGAAACTGGTGATGTACTGCCACTAAGCAACCACTGGGTGGCAGTATATCACGTCTTTTTCACTGGTTTCCGTGCACAGGCTGTGCGCGCACCGGGCCACCAGCCAGTGTATAAACAGTGGGGGTATCTCATTTTGTATGGGGAGCAAACATCCCAACATCTTTATTTAATTGTATTATTATTATTATTATTATTATTATTATTATTTTGCAGTAATCATGGCTGCTCAGTTTGTTGAACTTGTATGACCATGCTTTTAGAATTGGATTGTTTATTTGTGACTTGAACACTCTGGGGTTTCAGTGCTATCCACTTTCATTCGATCGATACCTCTTCCATTTATAAAGTCATGACATCATTTTGATTCCAAGGCTATGAAAAATAACACTATTTTCTGTGAGTTTGGTGAGTTGGAAGCAAACATACATTACACTTACATTATCAAATTCAGTTTTGGACCACTTCATCAGCTCCTGGCTTGCATAGGGAAGGGTCCCAGGGTGAACCTCTTTGAGAGGGCAGTGGCGAGGCTGAGGAGATGAGGGATGGACCCGGGCATTTGGAGATGCAGACCAGAGACAGCATGCACACAGAGCCATTGTCTCCAGTGCCTTAGTATTCAGTCCACTGCACTGCCGAGCCAGGGCCAAGGCTCAAATCAATTCAATATGGGCTGGCAGGGGAGCTCCTCATGGGTGTAGCTCCAACAGACAGCACTGGTCCGAGCACATGATCGCACAGTCCGGGTTTTTCCCACACTGCAAGAGTTTCCGTTTTATGGTCTTATCATTTTAATAAACTATGATGAACTTCATAGTATAGCACATTACTGTCAGACTTTACTGTACAGCGCAGTAATAACACAGTAATAGCAGGACATAGCTAGCAAGAGATAACAAGTAATAATGTTTTATTGCAGCCCCATTTCTATGTCCTTACCAAGATACTAATTATGTTTCCTGCATATTTATAGTATTCAAACTGGTTTAGGATATTACAATAAAATAAAGTTTAATTAAAGATGTGTGTCCTGTTTCCAGGAGTAAATGCCATGTCATTACACCATTACTTCCTTTCCTATTACCATGCTATTACAGTTCTGTAAAGTTAAGTGCTGCCCAAATTTCAATACAAGGCAAAAGTAAAACCAGAAGTTACAGCTGACGTATACTGTGCCACTTCCAAGTCCATATAAATGGACAGAGTAACAAGTATTGCATTTGGTGCAGGTAGAAAGCTCACCTGCTGAGGTGACCAGGGAAAGGATAATCTGAAGTGGAAGACATCTGAGTTACTTGTTAAGTTAGCAGAAATTTTAAATACAGGGATGGTTGAGCACTTTATCTAGAGCTTGTTATAAGATACGTGTCCGCAGTCCCAGACACTGTGGCATGCCCATTGGCCTGGTATCTGCTGGCACTCACTTCTTTAGGCGCGCGTGTGTATTAGTGTGTGTATATTGGTGTATAATGTGTCTAGGGAGGGCTTCGGTACTGTAGCGTCATCTGTTAGCACATGAATCATGCTGCAGCTCCGAGGTGAGACTGCGCCACGGCCATCTGGGCTTTCAGATCACAGGAGCCGCTCTGCACAATCATCTCTGCTTTTATATTAACTTATTTACACTAAATATTTGTTATTTGATCTAAAACACCAGTCATCAAATTCAAACACACACTGACACAACAACGAAACAGAAACATACGATTGAATTTCGTCAACTTTTATTATTTTTAAGAAGATATACATATACATTTTTACCTTATAACTGTTGTTGTCTTCACACAGATGAATGCAGGGATCATTTAGATTTGCTGGTGCTCTCAGTAGTGCATGGTGAAGTATTGCTGCCCTTCAGGGAAGGCAGTAGGTTGTATAGTTAACTCCTGATCGGGCAAAATCACCACCCTGAAACCACACAACCTACTACCTCACCCCGTTCGAACATCACAATCACACAGCAACGGCCATATTGAAACACATATTCATTTTTCTTTTACATCTACTTCCATTCCTCACATTTTACATTTAATTGCCACAACATAAAAATATGACGGCCTGAGTGTGAGTGTACAGTGTCTTATGTGTATATTTTAAAGCAAAAATAAGTAACCAGCACAGACAAAAAGATACACGCAAATACCGCTGGCCAAGAATACCTTGACTTACAGTAGAGCAGTTGGGTCCTTGCCGACAGTGTAAACCTGCACATTCCAGTGTCAGTCTTCATCTCCCACGAAGGCTCGGTGACATTACAGCCACTTCAGGAAAGACAGTAAGTTGTATAGTTATCTGACTGGGAGGGTACAACCCTAAAACTATACAACCTACTACCTCACCCCAAAGGACAGTGTGCACAGCGGTTCCTCATTCCTCTTCTCTCACGCAGCGCTCCGACAATTGTACTCATTCAAACAGAAACACAAAAACACATGCCACTCTCGCTGTAAGAGCTAAGAACACTATGTCCTAGTCGGGTCACTGGGTTCACTCCTGGAGACACGGGATTCAAATAAGTGTGTGCCCTAAACAAATACCATATACATTTCCATATGCAAACATCATGCCTCAAATAACACTGACATTACTTTCTCAACCTTGCATAAAATGTATTTGTGTAAAAAAATAGTAACACATGATTTAAAAAAAAAAAGAAAATATCCTGCACAAATACTGGTATATGTTTTTTCTAACTGCTTTATTTTTTATGTATTATTACGCTATAGTTTCTTGGTTTTTCAGATTATTTGAGTACATTATTCAACAACTATGGCAATTCCTTTTGTTTTGTGCAGCGCATGGGCTCGTGGTTTAACCCACATTGTGCAGAGCAGAGCTGCAGCCGCTGGAGACGTGTCTCACCTCGGTCACACACAGCCAACAGGGCAGCAACTCATCTCACCTCCAGGAGAGACAGACTCGGGCTGACTGCGTCTGCGAAATAACACAAAAGAGCATTCGGAAATAAAAAATATATATATACTTTCAACATATTCAAGGACCGATTAAAAAACAATCAACAGAAGTAAAAACAGTGTGTTCATTTTTGACTGATTAATAAGGTGTGTTCCCTGTTTCAATGAGAAATGGCCATCTTATTACGCTTTCAGTTACTATTACTTTATCGTACAGTATTATTTAAAGCAAGTGCTATCTAAATTAACCAAACCTGCCTTAACCAAGAGCATTTTCTCCAGTTAGGCTTTACCCAAATCTAAAAGCGTAAGTCTATCAGCTTACAGCCTATAGGCCAGTGTAACACCTCATTTGAAAGCTCATCTTTTTTGCTGAGTTTTGTCACCTTTTTGCCGCTCTTTTGTTGCTTTCTTATTGCATTGTCATCTAATTTTTGTTGAGTTTTCGACACTTTTTTGCTGCACTTTCATCAATTTTTAAAATTTTTTTTTTTTTACTTTTTTGTTGCTCTTATGTTACATTCTTGTTTCCCTTTAGTGGCCTTTTTGTGGCTTTTTTTGTTGTTGTTATTTACCGTTGCCAAAGGAGGGAATGGCTGCGATTTCGAGACCCAAAAGTGGGTGGTGTTATTGATTACTTTTGGATAATTTATGACAGGAAGATTTCAGATCAATGCCTGAATCAGCTGCAAATAAATACTGCAGTGTATTATTAAATGTACAAGAAATGGTTGGAAGTCGAAGTTCATACTTTTTCTTTTTGGGGGGGGGCTCATCTCGCAGAAGATGAGTCCTGCAGCTACAGCAGTTGAGAACCACAGACAAAAATAAACAATCATGTTACATACTGAAGTATATTAAGTAATAAGTATTAAAATGCGAGGGGTCGACTTCTTCCTATTCCCTCCCTTTACTGTAATTTTAATTTAATTTTCTTTTATATTTATATCTTTATTATTATCACAGAGTTATGACTGTGTGCTTAGCATGTTCGAAATAAAGAAAGGATAAATTATGCTACAATGAAAACTCCATGCATGGGTTTGGGATGGTGATTTCTCAATGCCTAGGGATAACAAAGTATGGTCTGTTTCCTCACAATTACCAAGAAAATACTAATCGTGTTTCTAATTTAAGGTAATGTAATTTACCGTCTTCGTACTGGACTAGCATTGTGGTTAATCATATTTCCAGACAATAAGTTTGTGTCCAGTTACTGCGATGTTAATACACTTTCAGGTACCATGCTATTTCCATCCCTATGACTGTGTAATGTGTAACCAGAATCTACAGAGACAAGAACAAAGACAAACATCTGCATTACTTTATTTTGTTATCATCAGTACCTGGCTGTGAAGTGGCAGTATAATTAAAAGCCTCCGGTGGCTATATGGGTTACATGTCCTACTTTCCAAATGTGCGGTGATTTGCATATTATGCACATTGCAGTTGAACGAGGTGAGACTTTGCCAGTACATGCCTGTTCTGATCGTGCGATTGTGACTGCGCAGATGAACAGCTCGTCGTTTAGATCGAGCTGTAACACAGATATCTTCGTGGCTACAGAGCAGCGTTGTGTCGGCTCCGTGGGGGGTCCGCGGGCTCCTGCATTATTCAACACAGGCTTACTTACAAGACCGCTACGAATGAGTAGGCTGTGAGTATATCCACTTTGCGACGAAAAGACACCGAGGCCTGATAGTTCTGGAGTATGCCAAGAAAATATTTAAAAAGATGTGAGAAAGTTGACTGAATACGGTGTTCTAGTATTCCAAATGCCATGAGTCCATTGAAGATTACTCATTCAGGCTCACTTGTTACACTGAAGGGGTCTGAATGAAAGGCCCTATTCCTGATTGTTGGTGTAATAGTGGAACAAAGTTTCTTTTATCCTTCAGTATGTTTTAAAATAAGACAGTGACAAAAAAATAAAATAAAATAAAAATGATTAAAGCTCTTTTTATCAATTATAGGCTAGCAGGCTACTTCCTGTTGTTTTTACAGTATTGCTCCCTGAAAGTTGTGAAACGTCCTTATAAACTCCTCCCCGTAAAGACATTTTTTTTACGAAAGTTTGGAATGACTTTGGACCACAAATAGGGGAAAACCAGAACTAGCACTACACTTGTAAATTTAAAACAAAATAACTTGCAGCACCTGTGCTGTGCCACAATTTGAAAAGTGCAGTATATAATCATATTACCACCTATAACACAAAGTAAAACGTATGAGTGATTAGCATTCAGCTGAAGTTGTCCACTGTGCAGCTTGGCTAAAAGCTGAAGGGCTCAGACTCCATAAGGTCAATACTCTCCCTGCTCTCACTCTGCTGACTGGACACACTTCAATCTAATATAGTAGATGGCTGCGGGGTCCCGACCAGCAGAGCTCCACCAGGGAGACTACTGCTTTCAACTCTCGCCAACTCCTACAACATAGTTGCACTGGCACTGTAACACACACAGGCAGACACATGAAGCTGCTTTAGGGAGCTTTATGGAGTCATCCCAGCACTGTCAATTCAGGATGTTGATGTACATTTTTAATCACATTTCATGTTTGATTAGAGAGATGGTTATACCTTATATAACTCTTATTCTTATCCTTGTTTTTGATCACAGCCATGCACACTTGCTGTCCGCACTGTAGTTGTATTAGAATGGCCTTAAGTAAATTGAGTTAATTTCTCAAACTGGGAATATCAGCATTTCATATACTTTCAGCATATCTCCTGAAAGTATATATAAAAAAAAAAACCTACCCTGATTTATTAGGTTACGTTAAGGCCAGCGACTGAGAGTAACACTATACATTACAAAACTTAGGAAAAATGTACCAAATCAATCAACACTTATCAAGTTTACCAGAAGGTTTTTGACCTAAAGTGGAAAGAAAACGTGTTAACTGTAAAGGAACCCCAATAAGTCAGGTAAGGCATCTGGTTTAATGAAAACCAGAGGCAAACCATTGCGGCGACCTGCTCAAGAAGAAGATAATCTCTTTAGAAAGTCCAAAGGCGCAAAGACTCTTTTTATCAAATAATCAAACAATGTTGCCTAATGGGTTAGTGGTACACACAAACAGCTATCTATAAAGCTACAATGGCCTTAGCAAGAACACCTCATTCATTTATGGGATCACATTCTCACAGCCTCCACGGCAAAGGCACGTGGGGCTTAAAAGGCTACTTTAATTGAATAACTCTTGAGTCTAAGTGCTACAGAGCTGTGATTAATCAATACAGGAGCGGACTCGGTGCTCTCATAGTACAACACATGTGGGCAGGGCCATATAAGCGTGTAACGTGATCTATAGGTTTATGTGGTCTATCCAGTGGTCAGCACGAGGGTGATTCAGCAAAAGCTTCTGGACAGTGATGAGACTTGGACAGAGACATAGGCTCTGTTCATAAGTTTGTTGTGTCATTTCAGTAAGCTTGAAAGATGGAACCAGATCCATGTTACAGTACAACTACCATTGGCGCAGTGATATCAATCTGGAAAAGTTCTGGCTTAAATCGTTCGTGATGAGGATGGACTTTTAATGGGGGCGTATTCTGATGTTTCAATCAGGAGCACCTCATTTTAGCCAATCACAGCCAAGTCTAAATATCATTCATCACGTCGCTGTGTGACAAAAGTGGTTGTTTTTGTCGGCAAATGTAAAACCTGCACACTCACGGAATGTATGTCCAAATGTGTCAGCTCGAGCCTTTCAAGATACTTCCTTGAGATAGAAAAAATTGAGATCTCGAGGCAATATCGAGTATAATGTAATAAAGTAATATGGAGCCTTCACAAACATAATAATAATGATAAGATAATGATGATGATAATAGTAATAATAATAATAATAATAATAATACCTTTATTAAAAAAATGAACAAACTTTAGCATTCTACAGAGGCATTTTGGTTTGGATGCTTGTGCCACCTCTTTCTTTGTATCAGACCTGGTACTGGAGGCCTGGATTGCACTGTGGTGCCTGGACTGTAACGTCGGATTTGAACATTTCAGAAGTGAATCATGGTATCTGTACCTGCCATAGCCCCTCAGGCTAATGCAGCGAGCATGACCCATCTATTTATACCATGGCCAGTGGGAGACAGTGAGAGGGAGGGGGCAGAAAGACGGCACAGGCAGGTCCTGTTACACATGCCTAGGGGCGGCTGGGGCAGGCCACAGGGGGATTGTGCTCAAAGTCAGACAGGCTGACCTCTCCGTCACCTCTGTCCGACCCACAGAGCGCACCATGTGGGGCTGTGTAAGCTACAGTAAAGGTGTGCAGAGTCTGATGCATGTGTTCATGAAAGCGTTCGCATGTGTGACTAGACCTTGGTACATCATGCATCCTTGGCTTGTGTTATTTGTCACGGAGCAGGCACGCACATGTGTGGAGAGCACATACCCGCCGTACCTTTGTGCATAATTTGTGTGTCGACCTGTCAAGACTGTGAGATGAACCGGCCCTGGCCATAAACTCACTGCCCTCTCGGCCCTCCGCCCTCTGCCCCCATGGCAGCTATAAACATGCCATGTGAAGAGGCTTGGATTAGGCAGGCTGCCCCTGGCCCCATCTTTAGAGGTAAAAAATGACCCCAATCATTGTAATGACAGGGCGCACAGCGGGGGCAGCCATGACCAGCCAGTCCAACCTGAGCAGCTGCTTCTCATCTGCCTGTACAGTAAGTCACATGTCCATGCTTCCACACTGACTCCATGTGTCTCTGCAGGAGATACAGCCATACAGCATCACCACGGCAACAGCTTGTTTATGGAGCGCTCGCAGGTGTCTGTTACAGCAAGGGGACACTCACTTCTAATTACTGCGCTTCAAACAAAGACAAAAATACATATAAACAGAATGGGGGAAAAAAATTGAACGCTAATACAAATGTTTATATATATACACACACACACACACACACTCTGCAAAGTTATCATCTGCAGCAGAGTTTTTATTTTCACAATAACCGTTGAACAGAAAAATTAGACACATTGAAAATTCTTGTAACAGTATATTCTTGGTCAGATTTCTGGGGAATGTTGGAGAGGCTTTCATCTCCATGTGTCTGCTGACCTGTGCTAACCCTATCATCAGTCCTGACAGTGTCCAAACGGCCTCGGCTTGGGTCGGTCCACAGAGCCCCTCAGCCTGGCACTGCCCCATCAGCTGCATCTGTCGCCAACTATATTTAGGCAGTGGGACACATACCTTTCTGCTGCATATGAACTTGAGCTGACAGACAGAGGAGACAGACAGGCATCTGTAGAGTGTAACCATGAGGAGCCTGTTAGCTCAAGGCTGCAGCTGGCTGTGCTGAGAGCCAGTGTAGACATCAAAACTTGCTCTAAATTTACTGTAACAATATTCTCCGAGCAAACAATTCACAGGTAGAAAACATACCCTTTTCTCTGTAATTATACAGCTACGCAGCCTTGGTTGTGCCAGAGCAGCACCCTGAGTGTGATATGCGGACCATGTTGCACGGCCATCTGCTCCATATAATCATAAACAAATGCAGCCAGGCCAGCTTCACTGTATCAGTTCCAAGAGGTCTAGGCTGGAGAGATGTATCAATGCCTTGGTTTCTGGGTAGATACTGTAGAGATATGCCCTAGAAACAAGCCGTGGTTATGCAATAGCATTCATAATTAATTCCACAAACACAATATAGAGGCCACTATGTCCCCTATGCAAACACATAGCCAGATTACAGAGTGGAAGCTGAGGGACAGAGTATTCTGAACTCAGTGACGCTGTGTGTCAATGGCAGTCTGTGACAGGCCTATTTAGGCCAGGTCCTCTGGCTGCTGGGACCACTGCTATATTCTGCACAGAGGCTAAATCCGTTTCACACCAATGTTACAGTGGCAGTATTTTAAACAGCACTCGTGCTCTGCAACAGACTGTGCAGTGTCTCTGTGAGGACTATCAAAATGTCCTGACCCACTGACACGGAGCGAGTGTGTGAAATATGCAGCTATGCAAATCAGACGCTTCTCTTCAGGCCATCACAGATCAGCATATTGCCTGCAAACTTGCTTGGCTACACAAATATGCAACAAGTCACAAACTCACATCTGTGCATTTGATTCATCTGTGTAATCCAATGGTCCAGCAGCAGACAATTGTGCCAATCGGTAAGCTAAAAAATCTTGACACTGTATCTGCCATTGAGTGGTAAAAGGATAAGAGGCCTTTAATAACATCTGCACATGTAATCAAATGCCTGGCACACACAGGATTCCAGAGAGTGTGCGTGGGGTGGGGCCGGGGTGAGCCAGTTCATGATACAACACAGTAAAGGTTGAGACAGTGAAGTGTTGGCCAGCTGGAGGTAGGTACAGTGGATAGACAGTGCTCTCTCTCTCTCTCTCTCTCTCTCTCTCTCTCTCTCTCGCTCTGGTGTATAGTAACTGTGCAGATGGTGTGACCATAGGGCCAGGCTGCTGAGACTAATGGTGGTTTGGAGAAGGAGCAGGGTGCGAGGGGGTCATGCAGCTGTGGACACTGCCAGCACATTTGCCCCATTGAAAAAGAACTGTTCCATGGCACGTACCCAAGGTCAGCCCCTTTGAGAAGAGGAGCTGGGAGTCGGCCAGAGGGAGGCTGCCTGTTTGCATGCAGTCAGCAAGCTACAATCACAGCCACTGTTACCATGCGGACACGACAGATTTACTTTTACTACTGTCCAACACAATGCCGCCGTTTCTCATGATTTGTGGCCGTACAATAGTCTTTTTGAATCTGCCCATTTGGTCCTGGTTTTAGGGAAGCGCTGCCGTTCCACTACCTGACTGCTCTCTGGCAAAGAGGCACAAAATGGCGGTGGGTGCAGAGCGCTGGAAGGCAGCGAGTGGAAGCCATTTTATAACAGAGCTAGACCCGGACAAAAGAACGACTCACGACACACTGGACAATGAGGATTTAAAGGGGAAATATTCTGCTAAACTGACTATCCCTGAGCGTTTAACTTGTTGACTCCGGGTGAAAAACAAACTTGCGCCGTGCTTTGTTTCATTCGTTTGATTTTGAGTAATGCCACTTTTCCAGTCTGTTGGCTTCTCCAGAACTCCAAACACTTGTCTCTCACTTACTGATGTCATGAGGTGATGCCCCAACATGTTTTTAGTGTCCTGATAGCTTCACTGGACTCATTAAATGACCTCCACTTGAATTGTTTTCTGTACACAGCCATTCACAATTATCTCTGTTTTATAGTCAGGTTAGGAACAGTTAGGAACTAGCTTTTATAATGGCATAGATCTAATTCAGTGTAGACGCAGTAAAAAAGAGATAGAAATGATGCATAGAGCAATTAATGGCCCCATGTAACATACAATAAAAACCAGTGGGATGAAATTACGGACTAAATCACATTACACATAAAAGGCAGGACGAGAGGGCAACACTACAAAGGAAATTACAATAAGTACAACATTTGTTAGTATTACGGTACTTACAGGGTAGTGCTGTGACTCTGTTTCGTGGGAGCACTTGCTGGCGAAGCTGTGAACATCTCAGTCAGGCATACGACCTGCAAAGAAGAAAATAAGCCACTGTGAATATCAAAATGAGACACTCAAACAAAATAAAGCAGGAGGTAAAGAAGGAGTTGAGGCTCTTTGAGGCAAAACGCCACCGAAAACCTATGAAGCTATGCATTACCTTGAAAACAAGAAAGCATCGTGACATGATGACTTAGGTATAGAATTAGATGAAGAAAACCACTAAACGTATCAAATATGCAACAGTTTTCCTTACTGTTTTCAGCAGTTACAGTCATTGTATGTACTGTACAACAATGTTATAACCCAGCTCTGCTAGGGTAAGGGAAGTAACAAAAACCAAGATGTAAAATGGATAAAGTTAAAATTTAATAAAAGGAGTGTAAAAGGTAAAGTTAACAAAAGGTGTAACAAAAATAACCAAATTAAGGCGATTTACATATTTACAAAAGGTTAACCACAATGTAACCTAACTAAAACAAAAGAGGGTGCAAAACAACATACCAGACCTAAATAGACAACAAGAAACTACTGCCTCAAAAGTGTCACGTACAGGCCTACACAAACTGGGGGTTCGTCCGGGAACCATATTCTTTAACTAAACATATTTTGTAACTTAAGGTGGAGGGTGTTATGGCCCCAGGCCTCCAGTCTCCCTCCAGTTTGTATTAGTTTTGGTTGTGTGGCTAATTTCCCTTTGTCCTCCATGGAAACCTGGCTGTGTGAGCCCTGGCCTGGGATTGGAGGACTCGTTTCATGCTCGATTCTGGTTGGCTGCTCGTCCCTGGTCCTGATTGGTGCGGTAACGAAACACCTGGCCCCAATCAACCACCTGCTGCTGCCACGCCTATAAAAGGCCACACCTAAGAACATTCAAGGCTGATGGTCTTTGTGGCCAGTACGCCATATTCTTTGTGTTCCTTCGTTCCTTCGTGTGCTTGTTTTCTAGGAACACTAGTTGTTAGTTTAGTTAGGTAGGCTGCTGGTCTTTGTGGATAGCACGCTATTCTGCCTTTTGTGATTTTACATGTTCTCCCCCCGTCTGCGTATGTTTCCTCCAGGTGAGATTCTGAATCTCAGTGGTATTTTACCGGGTAGATAAAGATCTAATGAATAAACATATTTTCTGATAAAAGACTTGAATCAAATATTGATGGGTGACGGCTATTGCCCCCCCGGCCCAAAATAAATAAATAAAAAATTAGTGGAGTATTACATTTAAAAGATGCAACATAGGTTAGCATAACTGCCAATCCTAATAAAAGGGAACAATAGGTGAGAGGAGGTAGGAGGCAGCCTATAGGAGTCCCTCTCTGAGTCATATTTACTAATAAGCCTGCCCACAGTCTTGCCTGGCGACAAAAACTCATTAGTGGAATACAGCACACCACTCCCTCTCTGCTGCTCCGGCACAGCGGCCAAATCCGGCTACAACCAACCACCCGCTTGCCCATCGCACCGACACAAGCACCATCACTGGCCCTGCCCGGAAGCACCCACTCGCTCGCTGCACCCTCTGCCAACCAAAGCGCTCCTCTGTCATGCGCGTGGGCGAGGTGGCGAATGCGGCCGTGTACTTGTGAGCAGGGTAAAAAAAAAAAAAAAGATTTCATGAACGCGCAAGAGGCAGCGGCCGGGTTCACGCTCGCACACAAGGGCATGTACGGACCAAGCGGTGTTAATTTAGGAGGCTTGTTTTCTGACATGTGCGCACGATAGCTTAGCAGAAGTGGGAGTGTGATAGCAGGTTGTGGAGGTGAATGAGGATAGAGGACAGCAGTTAGCAGAGCTGCGTAATGTAACGTTCAGCGTCGGGTGTTTTTCTGCTTGATGAAAGGAAGGCCTAAATAAAATGAGCTTGTGTGGTGTTTTATTTTGACTATATTGCTGAATTTCGTCTTGCCACAGAAAGTCCCAAAAAAATGGCATTTGCCTGAGAATAGGCGTCTTGTGTCACACCAATGCACTATGCCCATCACACTAGATAGAAAATTATTTCCTAGGTTAACTCTAAAAACAGATTAAACCCATGTGTTTTCCAAATTTTGCAACAACAACAAAACAAAAAGTATAATGATGTAAATGATCGCTCAAGGCTATACTCAAAACAAATAAAGCAGTTATGAGACCCGCAGAGATGCTACGGTCGTCCTCTGGCAGGCTGAAGAGGACAGTGCCAATTAGTGTAGCTCAATCAGCCCGCTGCTCAGGGCTGATCACTGAGCACCGGGACCAGGCTAATTGCAGGACAGGACGCAGCTTCCCGCGAAGGCTCTTTATATATTGTTTTTAACGTTTGTAATTACAGCGCGGAGCCTTGGCCCGCTGCCAGCACATGTTTATGGGCTCATGAGTAACCCTACTCCTCCGGCCCGTGGAGGCAGATCCATGTCTGCTGCACTCGCTGCACTCTGTGTTTGTCAAGCATGTTCCAGTGGATGATTCACGAAGCACTGCGATCATGTGCACGGCAAATGTATTTAAGAATACATTATAGCCTGTGCATGTACCATATAGACGGCCGAGGGAGGATTACAAAGATATATGCTCATGTAAATCGCATTATTTTGTGAACAGCTTGAAGATGCATGCACTCATATTGCAAAGAAAACCCTCTTGGTTTACACTATTTATTCTATGGCGGTTCATCATATTATGCATACAGACGACACTTGTGATGTGAAAGAGCATTGACTTTATGTCTTGATTTAGTTAAAATGTTTGACCTGCTGTATGTCACAACAGTTTGTATAGTACGGACAGGACAGACAAAATAGAAACGTGCAACTAAACTGTGCCAGAATATCAACCACTAATAATGCAAATACAGACAAAATGTTCACCTCTGTTATAAGCAATTCAGTTACAAGTTGTTGCAATCTCATCTGGAACATAAGCAACTAATTAAACCACATCCAACATGACTGGATGGACCGTTAACAAGCAGTCTGTACAGTCAGTGAAAAGGCAGATCGATTTTCTTTGGAAGATTAAAACATTGGCTCCAAGTTGAGTGTTGGTTGAAGACCGATTTTAATGGCTAAATTACGTTGTAAATGCACAATGTATACATCTTCAACCCAGATCACGTCATTCTGAACACCAGAGGAAAGTGACAACAGAGCGCTGGGAGAGGGATTTACAGTATTTAGGTAATGGAAGAGTTGCAGGCAGCGCCTCTCAACACGTCCAACTTTACCTCCTAGTGGAACAAATGTGCTGATAGTGCACATTTCTCCCTGCAACTAAATTGCCTTGGTGACAGCAGAGGCCCCCCAAAAAACCTCTAGAAATATATGAGCCCCGGCGAAGAAGTGAGCGGAGGAGGTTCTGCCGAATCTGGACTATTGCTTTGGCAGGTTCACTTAATGTAAGCCCTGGGTCCACTGCCACTACTCTTTTAGCTTTTTTTTACTTGGACCTGGTGCTATTTTAGGGCTCTCCAGGACCAAGTCGAGCAGAGTACAGGTGTTTGAAAGTGACGTCAACAGACAGTTCGCCAGAAGAGAGACAAGATGGCTCTCTGGGCGTATCATAGGCAATTTAATATAGTTACAGCATAACGTGATTGTAGCCGGAGATTTACACCGACTTCCGAACACCAGTATAAGCCACCGTTAACTTGATTTCATACTTTGACCTTCAGCTGCTTGATGATTCTCGTTTTTGTGTTTGATACTTCTGATGAGCTTCATCAACTCTCTCTAAAAGTGGATTTTTTTTGTCATTCACCTCAGATTCCATGTCTCATTGCTGAGCAGGATCAACCCAAGCTCCATTATTATTGCTGCTGTACCGTGTCCTGGACCATGGCGTGAGATAGGGCTGAACGATATGGAAAAAATTTCATATCTCGATATTCATGCCAGATATCTCAATATCGATACGATAACGATATATCTGGCTTTTTCGATATTAATATCTTGGATGTTCATACATACGATAACGATATATCTTTCAGCCCTAGCTTGAGGACTCCGCCCCCTCTGCTATAGTGGCAATGCACCGAGTACACTGGAGTAGAGTAGAGCTGGTAGCAGTGGTAAAGGGCCTCATCTGTCCCAAAGACGAGTGCCTTGAAAGGGTTACAAGTGACGGACGGCAAACACCACTGACCAAAAAGCACAAACCTCGACTCTGTGCGGTTTAGGGGGTTAAAAAAAACAGGATCCCGCTTTCATGATTCAAAATTATTAATGTGGTCGGGCGGAACACATCAGTCTGGGCTCAAGAAATTCCCCAGGGACACGAGCCTAAATGAGAGCCATTGAATTGTAATGGTCCACTTGTGCAGCAGGTTCAAAAGTGTGTAAGAAAACACTGTGCAAACAAACCACTGAAAAACTTGCTGAACTTGACCGAAAAAGGCTCATAATGTATGTCTCAGATGAGGCCGCGCTCGCACTACAGCAAATCTGTGACGCCTATAGGTTCGCCTTTACAGTTTTGAAGCAGCGACAACGAACGGAGAAATGAATGAACAGGATTTAGTCATTGTCAATACAGGTGTAATATAAAAGATCATTTTGCGACATTTACAGCCAACTAGATCAATAACTGTACCAAATATATATTTTTATAATGTATTCCATTACGTCAGCCACAAATTGGAAAAACAAACAATAGTATTAGATTTTTATTTTGCTTCCTTAATTTAACCCCTTTTGATACCATTGGAAGCAGCTATTGCTCTTGTTCTTTTACTACTTTCACAATGATTTTATTTTCACTCACGGATTGGACACCAAAAACAGAAAAAAAAATCTCCGAAAAATGTTCCGCACAAAACTAACACTGGGAGAGTAGACCACAAAAACCCCGGAGCAAAGAAAACTGAAAGCACCTGTGATATATAAAGTTAAGGTCCCATCTGCAGAGAGTGGGAGGAAATTTGTCACTTTCCCCCCAAAAACGTTCCTTCAGTCCAATATTATGTCACCGTGCACACCTCTGCGGAGCTGCTGTGGTTTGGTGGATAAATTACGAGTGACACTCCCAGCTGACGTCCTGATTAACACGGGGGGAATAAAATGGAGCCCAAATTCTCAGCAGTCAACGCAGCGATGGACTTGTGTTATGCGGCTGGAGGGAGGCTTCAGTGCACACACGTGAATACAAGCCACATATGCAGGGTTTACTTTGACTGGGGGAGAGATGAAAACCAGTGATTTGTGACTTTAACAGCTGCGTGCACAGAGGGACAGCGAAACGTTTTTTTGATAGATCGCATTTACAGTAAAAAGGAGCCAGTTCGATGTAATTAGAAAACACCTTTTTCTTTTTTCAACGGCTGAATATGATTTTAGATTGCAAATGTAGAGCATGGTTAAAGAAAAGTGCTCAACTTTAACTTTTCCCTTGTCCACAACACCAGTTGCTACAGGAAATAGTGCAGCCTTGAACTTGAGGTTAGATCTTTTGAACACACAGCACTACACACAGTACGGGAATTTAAAATAACATTTCTGTATACTTTGTAAAACCGGTACGACCTCTGATTCGTGCCTTTATTCTCTATGGTCAGGCTAAATGACTACAGTTCATGACGTAGTCCTGAAGGACACCTGGAGTACAACAATTAGTTACTTATATGGTTGCATTAAAGCGATCCAACACAACATCAAGGTCAAGGTGAGATCGTGAAGCGCAAGTCCCAGTTATTTCTTATGATTAATGAATTTTTTTTAATATATTTTTTTCCACATAAAATTTGAACAAAACTCCTACAATGTCAGCTAAACATGTACGTGCCACGGATCCAATTGAAATGTATTCCCATTACGCATTCTTGCTTCATTCTTGTTATTAAGAATAAAAGGTGATTATTCTGATTATTTCTAATGCTCCTCGTGTCCAATGCTACACACAGGTCCTGGGTGTTTGCGTTTGGCACTTCTGTCCTCTCTGCCTCCTTCAGAGGGACGAGGCTGGAAAAGTCAATGATCCACTCGGAGTTCACTTTTGAAATTATTATTTTTAAAAATGTGTTTTAGCCACGGGCGCGAGACATTTTAATAATCGGAAACAAATAGAGTGAATCATTAATCTGAATACATTTCTCATGCTTCCTAACTGGGAATACACTTTTTTAAGCCCTGCAATTTGTACTTTAAAATTCCCTTATTACTAGATTTTCTTAATATCTAAAGAAAGAGTAAGCATGAAGATATGCAAAAAATCTAATGGTAAAAATTCTATTAATTAAAAAAAAAAAGAAAGAAAAAACTATTGTGTGAAAGTTTAAACGGTTCTTAAGGTTTTGCGATTCATTCGTTTCTAATATATTCAATAAGAACTGAATCTAATCCAGCCAAAAAAACACGTCCCAGTATCACTATAAAATAAATAACACTTTAAACGTCACCTGCTTGTAACACGTTCTTAACATTGATTTCATATTAGGAATGCACAATAAAAGTGTGTCTCCAAATCACTTACAATGAGCACTGCATTGCACTCACCATGTTCTGTGGTCTACAATCAAATCCAACTTTACACACAAACTTAGCACAAGTTTACTTTGGCACTGCCTTTTTCATTTGGGGCAGTTTATTTCATTATTATCGTGACACACTCTTTCTGTGTTAGTGTGTACGTGCACGTATTGAGTCATTTGTCATTTTACGTTTGTCATTTTACTTTATGCGGTCAATGCGTTATCGCCGATCAAACTCTTATCAAGCTCTTCGCGCTGATTCACACAGTAGTAAACTAGAAACAACACACTTCTAACTCGCCACTAGACACATAAAGTAGATTACACTTTTGCCAGAAGGAAATTGGATGAAATTTGCCACAACAGAGCGAATGGGGTGAATGAAACTAAATCACATAATCTTAAATAGCATTTGATCTACTTTACAAGTGGAGCAGTGTGTCGTGGCTTAGACTGTACTGTGAGATAGAAGGAAATCGCGAGCTGTGGCACATGACCTACAACACACACACACACACGAACACACACACACACACACACACTTCTGCTCTTCTTAAACTCTTTAAGCACGGCACATACAGCCTGCATGCAACATCAGCAAACCAGCAAAGTGTCCAGCCGCAACGGATATATACTAAAGAAGCACTATTGACATGATTTATACTAAATAACAACATACACTTAAGTTAGCTTAAAAAGGTCTGTAATATTTCTATGAAAAGGAGAAATATTTTATGTAAAAATTAGAGAAAAAATTATAAAAATAAATTGTTAATAATTGGAAACTTTTCTTTTTTTTCAGTCGATATGACTGAAGTGTATACAGTACAATACATTATGTGAAGTTTCTAAGAAAACTGAAGCAATACACTTCATAATTTTCATTTATTTAAAAAAGAATGTTTGACTTGGGGACTTTACGACCTTACGATAAAAATCTAAATTAACTTTCCATAAGTTAAAGACCTGCACACACACATCCCCATACACACACACACACACACACACATACACACTCGCACACACACACACACACACACACATAACATGACACAATACATAGAATTTTCAAAAGGGCTGGATTATTTCCAAAGTACTTTCAGGAATGGCAAGAATATATAAATATTCCCTTTGTGTAATGAAAGAAACATTTAAAAGTGATATTATAAAAAAGTGTCGCACGGCATATTTAATGCATACACTGCATTACTGAAATACTATGGATCAGGTTTAAAAAAAAGAAGACGAAAGTTTTAAAAAGTTGCAACAAGTTTGAAAATTCATGTAAAAAAATAATAATAATTTTGAGACTTTTGAACAATACAATGACTGTCAATTCATCTTTTACGTTTGCAGTAGTTCATATTGAACACAAGCGTTTAAAAACTCCAAGCGTTTTGTTTCTACTTGAATTGGCAAAGAAATCTAATATAAAACAAATAGGAAACATCGTAAATGAAGTCGACTAAATTCAAGTTCAAAGCCTGTTCCAAAGTTCAAGTTCGGAGACACTGCACTTTTGTCTGGACCCACATTTATCGCTTTAATTTGAAAAACATATATATAATAATGCTAATGCTAATGACAATGTATATAATACATATAGAGTTTATGTACATTGAGGGGTTTTTCTGTAAATGTAGTGGCATATGTTGTTTTAAGAGAGTAAACTGATAAAACAAGGGAAGAATAATGAAAGAAAAGAGCTCACAAAAGGCGTATTAATCATTCCTGGCCATAGTAAAAGTAAATTATTCTTTTAATCATTACTCCTATATGAGCGCTTGTGTATATGCTATACAGTTGCACTGTATTGCCCATAGAAGTGTGTGTGCAAAGCTTAGGGCCTGCTCAGGTATCCTGCCTCTCCTCTCTTTCTCTGCCTCGGCCCCGTCCTGCCCTGGACCACTGCCACTCCATGCCACACACAGCACATCCTGGTGCCCAGCGGTCACTGGACACTCAGCCCAAGAATAGACTCAGGCTCAGACAGACGGTAAATGAAACACTTCTCCTTTAATCAAAGAACAACTGATTTCTACTCTTCCGACACAAAGGGAAACCTAGCAGCCTTGCTTAGACTAAGTCGACAAAGCCGCATTGCACATAAAACCTAAAATGACATTACTGTAATTCCAAACTTAGTTATTTTTGGTCAATTTTACATTTTAGAAACTGAAGAGATTTAAAACCACCTTCACGCAGAGAAGATTTGCTCATTATAATAAAGGTCGTACCATTCCAAAACTGTAGGCAAAAACGATTACAGTAATGTTTGTTACTGCCTGTGGTAAAATCAATGTGGCTCTACAGTTTAATTACAAAACTAGAACAAAACCGAAATAACTGACGCTCCGTGAGACACAGCGCTAGGCTCAAATATTAAAATAGGTAAACGAGCAGAACATGGTGTTCCTAATGGCCACAGGACACAGAGGCGCATCCTCAGCGCCCCTCTCCAGCCAACACTCAGTGGGCATTATTATATCTGAATGTGATTCTCTGCCTTTTCAGAGATATCACTGAAGCATTCACAGTACGACACAAAAGAGAAACAGTTACAAACAAGTTTTCAACTCAACCCACATAGTTGCACCAAAACACGAATTACTTACTATTTTTGGGATGTTTCTTCTCGTGTGTATCCATATTTTTGCAGTAAAGGAGAACAAAAGCCAGCTCCAGTTTAGCGGTGACTTGGCTCCACAGTTGTGCCTCTTTCTACACTCTAGACTCTGCCCTGTCCCGGCCTGTAGCCCCCAGGCGCCCCCCGTCCCAGCCAGAACAGGCCTGTAGAGGCCTGGGACAATGCAAGGCCATGAGGCTGTGGGAAGTCTCCAGTGAAGCCCGTCTGCTGGTTAACACGTCTCTCAATGTGGAATGTTAGCAAACAGACAAACAGCATGTCTGATGCATGCAAATAACAGGAGCAGTGCGCTCCCCGGCCTGGACGGCCACATGAATAATTCAGCAGTCTATATGCTGCTCCCACATCGCTCCCTCCCTCTGCTTCAGCAAATGCCTTCACTACAAGAAGTGTCACTAACTATTGAAACAAGCACTTTATCAGCAGCTTTAGCCACAGAAATCTGTTTTAGTACTTTGCACAGACATGTAACTGGGCTACGTAGCCATGGTCCATGGTCATGGCTCCACTACAGTTTAAACCAGTGTAAATTTTCTTCTTCTTGTGATTTCATGTCTTTGTTTGCAGTTGGCACCTGTCCCAGATGGAGCAGCTCGCCTCAGAGAGAGACTGCGCAGAGATCCACACAAACACAGGTTACTCAGGCGAGTAAAGGAAGAACTCCATTCCCGGAGGAAGTGCGTGTCCAAAAGGACGTGAGGCTATACAACACGTGCACCACACACTCTCACGATCACCTATGGTCTGGGCATCTCCAGCACACCAAGGCTGTGAGCAGGCATAGGCCGTTTACTATCTGACCTAGTGCCGCTTCAGTCCAGAATGAACAAGGCCTGATACAGAACAAACCGCTTGTACAATGAAATCCCAGGCAAAAACAGAGAAATGAATAAAACTCTGATCTGAACCAGAAATACAACAACTACTGCCAAATATTTGGAAATCACTCAAAAAATATCCAGTGTGGTGCAAAGAATGGTGCAGCCAAAGTCTGAAAAGGCCTAAAAAGCAACTTGTTGCCAGCTTTTGCAGAGCTGTTGCAGCAGTTGGAGGCAGAGGGTTAAAATCCAGCTCGTAGTGAGTGAAAAAAAGCTCCGTGTGTGAAGGGCGGGCTGTGGGGAGGCCCAACTGTAGAAATAGCAGCAGACTTTTTCTTTTTTCCCCTGGCAAAGCTTAAGTCTCCCCCTTGCATGTGGCTGGAGCAGGCAGAAGAGAGCGAGCCAAAGCAGAGAAATGCAGCGTGGTGAAGCGGCTGAGGCAGCACACACTGAAGGAGTCCAGAGGAGAAGAGCAGAGCAGCGCGCCAAACACTTAACCATCAGACCAACACTGCAAGGAAGACTATTTGCACTGGAGACAGGGGCGAACGAGAGAGCAGGGGCTGAAGAGGAGACAGAGAGAGAGAGAGAGAAAGAGAGAGAGAGAGAGAGAGAGAAAGAGAGAGAGAGAGAAAGAGAGAGAGAGGGAGGGAGATAGAGCGAGAGAGGGAGGGAGGAGGGTGGAGCGCTCTGGGAGTGGAGGAGGAAGAATGACACAGAAATCCACTCCTCTGGCTTTGCGCAGACGCACTGCACTCTCTCACCATACTGGGATACACTTTACACAGGCACAGCTCTTGTATCAACTAGTGAAAAGAGCAGCGGCGGGAACAAGACACAGCGTTCAGAGTGCACTGTCCCACTAAAGGAGCTCTGAAATATGCAGCACTTTGGAGAAGCAAATGAATTATTAAGCCTTTCTTTTAACGTGGCAGTGCCGGTCATGTGGCTGCACTCTCCTGGCAGCTCCGGCTCAGAGTGAATTAACTCTTTAGCATGCCACAGTAACTTGAGCAAAACAAGCATGCAGACAACACAAGCGGCACGGTTCACTAACATGTGACACAAATACAGGCGCACAAACTTCCTCCTCACCTCACAGGGAGCCCTCGCCGCTAGTCTGTCGCTGAGCCGAACAGATTTTTTTTGGGGTGGCAGTTGCCTGGCAAAGCTCATTCAACAGAGACACCATTTATACTTCCCTAAAGAGCGAAAAGCAATGATTTAGTTTGACAAAGGTATTTGAATGGTCGCGTTAGGTAGGAAGAACTAAACAAATATGGCCGTCTCCACCATCTTAGACTGTATTGATTGTTCTTGTTGTAATGACTATCTCCTAGATCCCTCGCCCTCCCTCGTACGGCTGTTCTGCACCTACTGTACTCTCCATGATGGCGTTTGGCTTTTTCCATTCGGGGCAGATGACTGTAACTCTATTGTACAGCAACTTCCTGCCTCTCTTGGCTGTGATTCTCCGGAGCAAAGCGTATGGAGAGCCATAGACGAGTTAACTTTTCCCTTTGGCCTTGAACTGCAGCAGCAGCAGCACGAGGGAAGAAAAGCAGGAAGGACACGAGTAGAGTGCGCCTGTCACGAAGGAACTATTTTGGTTTCTTTTTCTTTATAAACTGCTGAGATTATGAGAGGGCGACCGAAGACAATAGACAATGAGACAGACAAAGGTACAACTTATCAAACTGACTTTTTCCCCCCCCGTAATTATCAGCAGCCACGAGTTTATAAAGGCTTGTCTAACATGGCTGCTGTCTTCAGGCTTAGAGCTACTTTCTCTTCCCGCATTACAGCAGCACACACTCTCTCTCATCGACCGCGTTCAGGAGAAGCACAGTAAAAATGCCGCTCTGTACCAACTTCGATCGGAGTTTTCTGCCTTAAATCAGACACAAGCAGCCGTTTGCATTGGCAAGAGCAATAGAATCCAATTACTGGGAGCAGAGTCTCACGTCACATCACGCCACGCGTTTTAACCAATTAGTTTTAACCATGATTTTATTACAGGGTCATTGTATAATGCTCTAATGTACAATACCTATCCTAAGTTGATCGGCACAATGTCAAAGATACTGCACTTTGCATCTGGGACAGATCAGGATACAGATGTTATGAGCAACATTTAGCCACTGTGAACAAATTGTTTCAAAGTTTTTCATTTCACACAACTTCAACTACACAAAGCAGATATTTTTTGGAAAAAAAAATAAAAATAATAAATGGGTAATTTTTACAAAGCCGAGTGTGAGTGGGAAATTAAATTGCTGTTAAACCTTTTATAGATGAATAAATATTTTGTAAGGAAAATTGAGCACATTTTTAATCTACATATATTTCATAGGAATGTTTCTTTGAAAATACCAAACATATAAATCCACAAGCTAAGAGTAGTTTGTTTATTAGCAGTATTCAGTCAATGTTAAAGTTAGAGAAGAGTGAATGTATAAAGTAACAGTCCAGCCCAGAGGAATATGAGAGTGTTGCCACAGGATCCACAAAGAAAAACAACATTTGCACTCAGTGATTTGCAAACATCGAGGCGGCATTAGGACGAGAGGCAGAGGGGGTTCGGTGCTTGGTCAGCAACCACAGCTACATCAACACGCTCCATGAGCTGTGGCACATAAAACACATGTATTCTAATGGACTGCTTCATAAAGATGACTGGGACCACAGACGTCTGCCTCGACAGCAGCGGGGCAAAGATGAGAGGTGGCCTTGCTTAAGCTGCGCACGTGTCTAAACAACTTCTCCATTACACCCGAGACCTCTGAGGGCACTCCCCACCGAGTGGGGGCAAAGATCACCACCCCAGGGTCAAAAGAGTTACATGGGAGGCTACAGGGCCATTCAGTGTCCCACTGCTGTTTTCTTTGAGAAGGTAAAGATTACCAACACATTAGCTAACGCCGATTAAGGCCGGGTCCTCCTGCGACCTGGTCCCACTGCGGCACATCACGTCTCATTAACACCGGCTGACCTTTGACCCCTGTAGTCACCTCAGGCAGCTGACCGTGACCACCCTCTGCTCCCAACTCACTCACTTTCTCTCCCCTCTCTCTCAGACACAGCTCAGAATCACACACACTCTGCAACAGGACAACAGGAACAGCGCTTGTATTGATCACAGTCGTAATGAAAGCAATATAATAAAAATTTTTTTAAAATAATAAAAAGAAACAGGCTCAAAATGTGGATTGTGCGGACCGTGAATCCCAAATTTCCTAAAATGGGGTTCATGAAGTTGGAACCACAAAATGGCGGACGGTGGACATGCGCAGAACTGACCTCCCTGTAGAAGAATACCACGCAATAATAATGATGATCATCATCATCATATTGTGTTTAGTTTCGAGTGAAAGGATCCGAGCTGCGATCAGAAGTGAGCAGGCTGAGAGCAGCTGCAGCAGACTGGGCTTTAACCCTGCGAGTCCAAGGCTCACTGTCGGGAAGAACATGTTCAAACTGACATTTCTATTCACAGTCTCGTCGGAAACAAAGCAAGGCAACACGATTACAAATTCAGATGTGCGCTCGTGTCACACTGATGAGGGAAATAATCAGCAAATTACTGAATTATTGTTGTTCATCCTTAAATTAATTTTGGTGTCATCAGCCTGCTATAAATAAAGTTATTTCCTCCTGTATTTAAGATAAATACACACTTCTTGTGATGTTCATGTTTTTTTAAATATGTTAATATATATATATGGTAATATATATGTGATAAGTGAATATCGTAAGTTATATGAACCAGATAAAGCACATTCAAACACCTTAAAAAAAGAAATAAATCAAGGCACATTCCAAAGCTCGCAATAATCACTGGAAGTACAATAAAGTTTTTTTTAATAGATGTTTTTAACAACTATAAGAATAACCCGTAAATAATATTTTATTTGTTTGTTATAGACATATTTTTCAGATTCTATATTCTCTTAGCGCTGCTTTTCAGCTCGCACTCGCACACGTTTTATGAGAATAAAATGTGACCATTTTACATTTTTTACAGAGAAATTTAAGGAATATCAAAGAAAAGCGCTTAGTAATCCTAATGTTTTACTGCTAAAAAAATGAATGAAGAATCTGAGCCATAATTGTCTGTAAGCAGTGCTTCTACCGTTTAGTGAAAATTTATAATTTAAAGATATTATATACAACTGCGTGAATGCAAGTTATGCAACATATTTTTTTTATACATAGAAGAACAAAAATAAAACATTTTTAGGAGCAGACACACACTCACACACACTTCGCAGTGTCAATCTCTGTCAATGTGCTTTTATCGGCAGTCCTCAGGATCCACCAATCCAAATTCACAAAGTCACATTCAAAACCTCTGTCACACAAAGATATTTATCAAAAGAATAGGGTAATGTAATGAAGAGCTCTTACCTTCGTGTTTGGGCCGGGCAGAGTCAGAGAGGAGTGGAGGGGAGAGAGTGAGCAGAGCTTCTCCAGGGAGAGCTGGAGTTATGGACCTATTCGATATCAGGCCTCCAGGACGACCTATCAGAGAGGGACGCGCCCTAACTGTGACTGCAGCAGCTGACTACTGCCCTCAGAGGCCACTTCTGCAACAGGGTCTGCTCTTAGAACTTTTTATTCAATTATGAAAGTTGGTGATTGACACGAAAAAAATGTGCACGCCTAAAATAAGTCAATTTTATAACTCCAAATTACAATGAACTTTGTTCATGTTCTTGTTCAACCTGTTAACCTTGATTTGTAAAGAGCATTACAACAGCACCTGCTGAACCTACGTGCTTTCCATAAGTGCAACAAATAGCACGTGGAACATTTATATACTGGGGTAAAAAGCTATACATTGTATTGATTTATTAATTTAACAAATTAAAAGATTTTGATGTTATGTAAGGGTATTTTTCTGTCCAGGGACAGAAATTATTATTATTATTATTATTATTATTATTATTATTTGGCTAACTCTGATCTGGTGTATTTACACCACTAATCTAATCTCAGACTGCACAGTTAAACCTCAGGTAAAAATGAACCTTACTTTACAACATTAACATAAGCACTAAGCACAATGCCAGTAAAGCTTACTCAACAAATGGCAACTACAGAAAATACATTTAAAGTACTAGTACAGCTGTGCACAAAATGTATAAATGAAGAGACAAATTAATTTACTCTGCCTGGAGTTTCTGATGATTACAGCTGACCATCTGAGATGGTAATTTATTCTCTGAATGAAGATGTAAATTTGATTTGGACAGTTGGAGCATTTAATCAACATATGCCATTCATTACATCTTACTAACTGACAAAGCTAACAGCTAGTTTAATCAAGTGATGGCAAAATCAGGAAAAGGGAACACGAAGAACTATAGAAATACCAGGGCCTCAGAGAAGAACTGGGGAAGGCCTAGAGGTTGAATGTATCAGCCCGTGGTCACTGGAGCACTCGGGGCAGTGACCCCAAACCAGAGTTTTGGGTACAGCAGATCCCAGGAAAAAGCATCAGAGATCTCACACCAGGAATGTGCAGTTCTAGAAACAGCAGAGTTACAGCACAGACCCTCAAGCTCCCAGGCCCAACCTGAGAAGGATAAGAAGCCCGCCAAGGGTGAAATACTGTATATCCATCCATCCATCCATCCATCCATCCATCCATTTTCTTCCGCTTTATCCGGGGCCGGGTCACTGGGGCAGCAGTCTCAGCAGAGATGCCCAGACTTCCCGATCCACGCACACCTCCTCCAGCTGTTCTGGGGGACCCCAAGGCGACACCAGGCCAGCTCGGAGACATAGTCCCACCAGCGTGTCCTGGGCCTTCCAAGAGGCCTCCCCCAATAGGACATGCCTGTAATGAAATACTGTATAATGTAATTTAATATTCAATGATAAATATTTCAATATATTATAGTATACTATACTGAGCATGCTATCCGGCCTGCTGTCATGTTGGGACGTCCCGTAGCTGAGGGTGCCATTTGGTCTTGACCCTCAGCTTGTCCTGGGTCACACAGAGGACAAACTGCTGCTGCACAGAGAAGTCAATCTTCTCCTTCCGCTCTGCCACAGGCCCCAGTGCAGCGACAGCAAGATGAGCTGCAGGGCTTTCCAAAATCCACACTTGTTTGGCTGCGAGCAAGGCACCAGGGCTGAGTGTGTTTCAAAGGAAACGCTGAGGAAGCGTTTTGTGGCAGCCCTGTGTACTTCACTGTTAGAGCGACTATGCCTCTTTACTCATCCACAAGTTCATGTCCCAAGCACAGATTTGAGTCATCTTTTGTGGACAACACAGCAGCCTGTCCAGCTCCCTCTCTCTGCATTAAGAGGCATGTACGTCTTTATCGTGACACTTCAGGGTTAAAAGGCAGACTGTCACTGAGCCTGTGTACAGAGAAGGAGGGGGCACACCTGGCACACTCCCAACTGCTAATGCGCCCTAAATGTCAGAGAGATGGCGGAACGACACTTCATTTATATTTGAGAGAAGGAGACGCAATAATGCACCAATAGGCAAAGCTGGGGTAACTGAGGACAGGACAGAGTGGAGTCAGACAAGGAAAAGGGAATAAAAAGTGGAGCAAGAATGTAATGGATGCAGCTTCATCTGATGGTGTGTGTTCAGAGCGCACCCCCAGACAAGGCACAGGGTGTGGCCTACTGTTGGGGGAGAGTTCTTCTCTGGAGGCGGGGCCTGTTTTGGGGTGGGACCAAAGAGTGTGGGTGAGAAGCGGATGGTCATGTGTGCAGAGCTCATGACAAAAGGCCCTTTTATGTGCAGCGTATGCAGACAGAGCAGGCTTCATTGACCAGGTGGAGGTCCCAGGCCTGTTCCTGCATGACAGAGGAAGGGGCCTCTCTTACACAGTGGCGTCTCTGCAAGTCTTACCTTCACTCTCTCTTGAGAAACAGTTTTCACATAAAACAATGTTTGGGGGAAAATGATTTTTGCAAGGTGCTCAACACTGATGCCCTGGAACCACCTTTCCCCTGACAGCACCCTGTCTGCTTAAGGCCTGCTTCCTCTGAGCAGCTCCGGTCTGCAGGCCGTTCACCGCCGGACACCTGCTCCTCACTCTAAACCAGACAGATCATGACACTCTCAGGTCATGACCCCTGACCCGAGGTGAACACTAATGCACTTGAGCTGAGGACAAGAGACACTTGGACATGAACTTGAACACACACAAATCCCAAACCATCGTGTATCTAAATAAAAAGAGATAGATTAGATAAATAATAAAAGTACCTCCTACCAGAATGTGGATATCTCTATTTCTTAATGTCTTAGCCTAGTCTCAGATGCCATTTTTCAAGCCAGTGGCGTACGTGGACACACATCTCCAGTGACTGGCACGAGAGGGACAACACAAACTGCCCACAGCATCTGGCCCACAGCTGCAACACTCCGAACCACAGCGAGAGAGAGAAAGAGGAGATTTCTTTATGTTTCTGATAAGTCACCAGAATATATGCCGAGCGCTGGCCGCCGTGTGGGGCATTCTACCTGAGCCTCCCATCACTAAATCAAAGGCTACATAAATAATGAGCAGTCGGCGAATGGCAGTTAAAATGTCAGCACTAATCTGATCAGCCAAACAGAGGAGACTGTGCCAGCCAAATCAGATTCTGCATGGTTTTTTTTAAAACTAATCACTCGAATTCACTCGAAATAGAAAAGCGAGTAAAACACACCTGAACAACTTTAGACTAGCTAACTAAGTAATCAATGGGTGAATCAAAATCTGACTCCCAAATCTAAAGTACCATATTTAGGTATGGTAAAAGTGTCAGAGAGTAATGATATAGTCAGCATCAATATTAGCTGTGGCCTTTTTGCGGAAATTCACACAATAGATGTTTAAAATAAGTGGAAATTTGACTTTCATTTCATTTACGAGAGCTTATCACTACAGCTCACAAAGGGGACGTCCGGTGACACCAGAACAATTAGGTTGTACAGGTCTAATCCCTTACACAGCACTTAGGGCACTTTTAGAGGCCACAGGGGCGCAGTGGAGAGCCCCCTTAACTGTGCGGGTGCAGTCTGGTCCGTTTTACAGCCGCTGGGACACAAGACCGGACCGTTAAGACCAGAGGAAAGTAATCCCAGGAGTGGGCCCACTAAACCTGCGCCGTCCTCGTAACCATGGCAGCAGACAGGTAGTGTCTGGGTCACGGGGCAAACATGGCCGACGCCAACACCGGACACCTCTTAATAAAAATGAGCGCACGCATGGTGAAGGAGAAGAGAAAGGATTTGCATGAAAAGATAAGAGCTTACACGTAACCGGTGTGAAATTCATGTGGCAGCCTTATCCACTAAATTGTCGGCTGCACATAGCAAGCTTTTTTTCTTTTTTTTAAACGTTTTTACTCCCACCAACACATTGACCTATACATTCAGAGGCAAGTGCCCAAGGACACAATGACATTCACTCTGTAGAGGAGGGGAGATTTAAATGTCAATCTATTATTTATTTGTCTAATTAATTTATATGGAAGTCACACAATACATTCATGAGTTGTTTGTGTGGGTTAGGGGACAAAAGGCTCTTCCACCTATAGCTGCCAAAATCACTTGCAACAGTTGGTTCTCCACTTAAAATTTTCCAACAGACCAAAATCTTTCACCATACAGTAGTTCAGTGTCAGCAAGAGCTATCCAAAGCCTCTTTAAACTTTGCTGTTTGGCATTTACCAGCTTCAGTCATAACGAAGCCAATACTTATACATTGGCCACTTGTGTTTCCCAATAAACAATGCTATAGACTGGTCGACTTTGCTTTTTTTTTTGGGAAGACCACATGATTTGTCCTCTCCCCGTCAGTTGCTACGAGACACTTTAGCCCCAGCCAAGACGTCCACAATTCATTACAGGACAAACGAAAGCCCCAACACCGGACAAAGCCAAGCAGACAGACTACACGCCTCGTACTTCTGTACGCTCCTCTTAGGGCCACACCTTTTTTCTTTTATGCCACTAAAACCACACAAAACTTGTATTCGCCACATGCTACAGCAACTGGGTGTTTACTGAATAGCTTTTAAGAACATTTAATCATTTCTTGATGAGAAATATGATGCAAGACTGTTTGCCAAACCCTGATTTGGCTACAGCACACCATCACTTGCAACATCACCTGTCTCTGGCTAAAAACCAATTCTGCCTCTCGCCAAATCGTGAAACATCTCTTTTCTCTCCAGCCAATCAGGGCCCGATCCGAGGCTGTTCTCATGCAAAGAAAGAAAAGTGGAAGCCAATGAGAAATGGCCCTCCTCCTTCTCCTCGTATCCTACACACACACGACAATCACCATGTGAGAAATGCCAACGGACGGCCAATCACTCATTGTAATTAGGCTGGCTGCCATTCCCCAGTCTTCATAACTCACACTTGGAGCCGGGGCCACCACTGGCTCTCCAAACCTCTCCCTCTGCCCTCTCTCTGTCTGATGGGGCCAGCACAAGTATGAGGGGCCGGCTGCAAAATTAAAGCCCACTCACCCCCGCCTCCCCTGTCTACACTCTGTCTACTCACTGCACTGCGGAGTTGGGTTCTAGAGTTTGGAATTGCAAAGTGTACCCACTATTAGGGCTTTGAAAGAGAGGCTGCCTCGCCTTAGGCCAGCCACAATAATTACTATAGACCGTGTTAGGATAGCCGTGATTGAACAATATTCCGATCCTTTCGCTAGTATACCTGACAAGACTATAGCTAAAAATCTGGAGGAGTTGGGCGGGGGCTGCTCTGCGGTCGCCCACTGCTCCCGACAGGTTGTCCCAGCAGCTTTGAAAGACTGGCCAAATGCAGAGTACAAATTTCTCTAGACAAGGACAATTCATATTTCACACCATACGAAAATGGATTTGAACAAAGGGGGAACTTTTATGTCAGCCTGCTTTGTCCTGTGTTTTGTCATCGTCAGCCATTGTGGTCCGAAGAACTAGCTAATACGTCATTGCCTGAGTAGACTGTACGCCTTTATTTGATCTCAAATAAAGTTGAACATTCTTCAAATCTTCCATGTTCAATACAGTATTTTCACGTCTATTGCAACAACACATAATAAGTGAATGACTTAAATGATTGCAGTATGGATATTGCCGCAGCAGAGACACAACTAAGCAGGAAGCAATGGGCGATTTCTAATGGCAACCATTGGGCTTATTCGCAGTGATTGACTCTGGCTTTACACTTGTATAGGACCTGAAGTTTTCTTGGCAGTCCAATGAAGAATCGCAGGTTCAGCCAAAATAGACAATAAAGCAGAATGGAGGAACATGCCAAATTGCTGGAGCAACGCAGTCCAGAGGCTCATTTTTCCAAAATGACTCACACTGGAAAGAAAAGCATTTCCCTGTCCTTAGATGAACTTAGTGTGCTCTCTGTCGGCTTTTACAAGGAAGCACGAGGGGAGGGAGGGGCGCGCACGTACACACACACACACACACACACGCTTAATAAGGACGCGCACGTTCACGCACACACCATCATGAGTGCGCGCGAGCCCGTAAACAGGAACAGGCGGCCATCACTGTAGTCGACCCATCTCTCTATGTGGAATTAGGTCACACGGTAAAAGCAACAACACACACATATGCTCACACTACTTTCAAAAAGATATTTCTTGAGTCTCAGTGGAGATCACGGTTATGTACTTCACAGGAAAACTCCAATAGCTGCCCTGGTAAGTGCCACTTTACATGTACTCCACAACTTCAGCCCTGAGTTGGTCTCACTTAGTGCTATAGCGGACAGTGAGGCAGCGTTTGCATCAGTCAGCAGTATGGAGTGGGTTTATTGGCTCGTCCTGCTGAGGCGGCCTGGCTGACATTGTTCACCTGTTTCTTCTCCAGCTACAGCACGGCCATCCCAATACAAGTTCATTTTCAGGGTGTTAAGCCTTTTTCGAGTGCCGTAGCTCTTGGGGAATACAACAAAGAAACAACAACAAAAACGCATTTAACTGAAAAGTGACCGTGTGTTTAAAGGCCATTACGATTATGGAGTATTATAGGAGTAGCAGTAATGATAGTAAAGCAGCAGTAGCATCAAGGAAATGCTTTCGTATACTTTATGGCACTTCTACCAACTCTTAAAACAAATCTTATTGGTGCATCACGCAATGAGAAAGAAAATCCCAGCATTATCATAGCGCATCTCAGAATTTTGTTGCGTCCGTTTGCTGGTGTAACATGGCTCAGTTTAGTCACATTTGCAATACCAACTGAACAACATAATGAGAAAATAAGTGACTGGAAATTATTATCGGTGTAGGTTATAGAGTGCATTGGAGTGTGTCGTCGGAAAATATGAGGTTCATTCATAAGCTCCACATGGCTATTAAGTAATTGCTTCACCAAGCCATAAATAAATAAAGCAGTGCAGAAACAGTGTGCACAGCTGGAGCTATATGGAGATTATGGGGTGGAGTGTGTTAGTATTATTAGCACGAAAAAATTATATTGCCAAACATTATGTCAGTGTGCTATAAGAGACTATATCCTGTAATAGAGCTATAGCTACAGCATTATATTTATAAAAATGTGTTCAAAGTCAAGTGTCAACAAGTCTCTTTATGAACTCATTATATTTTTGAGGCGTATCTCCAGCAGCAAACCCCCAAAAAACAAACACAAAAACACTGCTAAATAATGTTTTTCAATCAGGAGCTTAATTGTTGCGGAGATCAGCAATCCCTTAATATATACAGCAGGAAAAAATGCAATTTTTATTATATGGCACTGACTCCAAAGAAATTGGTGAATAAAAGAGGCATGGAAATAGGTCGGCATGTGCTTTACTTGACTGCTTTTAGAAAATACACAAAGTTGGATGTCTTTGTGTACAAAGAAGTTGAAATGAATAACCAAAAAGCACAAAAGAATGAGTGGACTCACCATAACAAGGCGCCATGTGTCCGTGCTGTCATCTGTGTGCGCGCCTCTACGGACCACGGTCCGCGGGGCAACAGGGAGAGGTTAACGCACTGTCCCGGGCTGCTGTCTGCCTCTCAGCCCCGTGGCTCCCAAAAGGCACCGCGTCTACCACCTCCAACACACCGCGATCTGCTGCGTCTGTTTGCGCGCGTCGCTGGCATTTCTCTCGCTTAAAACCAACAAATCGATCCTAGCGCGAGAAGGTTTGTAATCTACGGTGGTCTGACTGTCGTGAGCAGAGGATTAAAGCCTACAGAGACTACACATTCACAATCTTTTCATCTGGTTTCATCCGCTGTTCACTGCAGTGTCCTCAATATCCCTTTATCCTCGTACGGCTTCTGCAGCGCGAGTGGAGAGAAGAGAGCCAGCTCGGACGGATGATCGCACGTTGTTATCGCGACCTGCTTTTTACATCGGTGCTTTTATCCACTCCGTTACGCTATAGACGTGCAGCATGGGGCGAAATCACAAAGCCAAATGGAGTTCGCACACTTTCCCTTATAGGAGTCAGAGAGTTTAAAGGGGAATAAAGCTCTTCCACTTTCTCTGTGGTCGCGAGTCGGGTGGCTATTTGTCCGCGCGTCAGGGTCAGTTCAGGTCAGAATAGGAAATATTAGGCTACCTGTAAGTGGGCTCAAATAGCTATAGTTCAGCGAAAATATAGTGTAAAATGTATGTCTTTCTAAAAGTTCAAATATTCATCAAGTAGCCTAGGAAACTGCAGTACAGCCACAAATTGCCAGATGTATAAATGTTCTATTATTTTGAATTTGATATGAATGATTATTAATACTCACTTATTACTTAGTATTGGCTCAGTGCTGATGAGAGATCACCTACCTGTTTGAATGAGTGTAGCATACATGCAGTCAGCTTGAACAAGGTTCAAATCAATAAGTCATTTTTCACCCGAAACAAAAATAAAAGTAGACAGTAGATGTTGCCTATTTGTAATACAGTACGTACAAGATGAGAAGCTTAATATCTCCAAGAAAACTTCAATCGAGAACAACTGGTGTACTATTCATTCTAAGATTTGCAAATGTATTTCTGCAAAAGATTTCCTCAAAACAAAAAGCAAACGTCTAACAATGTCTTTTAGAATAGCCTTGATTGTCTAAAAATATATGTGTGAAATACTAAAATAAAATATGTAACAGGAACAATAATATGTATCTTTCGGTTATAAATCTAAAAGTCAGAACGTCCCTTTATAGATGTGAACAACCATCGGGGCAATCCACAATCCACTCCATTCAAACTATATGCCATATTTTTACATCTAAATTCAGACACAAACATTAAAAATAGTATTTTTTAATTAAAGTTAGAATATCAACACAATTACACGGAAACTTAATTTTTGGTAACCATTAGATTAACAGAACAAATGTGTCCGATCGCTCCACTCTTCTCTGTAATTTGGGATTCTTAGGCTTTACCATACCATGCCACAACTTTCCCTGTGCCCTCACCTGCACCTGTCGCAAAATCGGCTCTGAAATGCCATACTTTACACGAGCTGGGTTGGTTTTCCCATACAAACACGTTTCACCCAGCAACAACTACCTCTTAATGGCCGCTATTTATAACAAGTTTCATACGGAGGCGACTGGACAGCTCGGATACATGTCTGTAATAGAGGCTACACTGTGGAATAAACAACACGACCCATATTGACCAGGCTGTTTAGAGACAGGGGTAATAAGATTAGCTGCATGACTGTAAAGGCAGCATTTGTGACGTTGCTTCTGCAGTTCATGTGACTAAATGAGAGCGTGGAGCGGGGTGACTGGGTTCAACATGTGAGCTGAGGTCGGGCGAAGCAGCCAGAGGCAAGATCTGTGTTCACAAGCACACACAACAATGACAACAGTTTCAACTTTCCATAACATTTCTAGTATTAATAATCATTTCTAGTATTAATATTTACAGATTGAAAATATTTACTTACAAAAAAGGGTTTCCTTTGATATTGAACAGTCAAAAGTAGTAAATTATCAGGTCAAGATAATACTTTTTATGCCAGTCCCAGGCTTGGACGACTGAAGACAGTTTCTTCAGGTCGTCCATCTACAAAGCTTATGTGCCAAATCGAGATGCTTGCACGGTAGAAAACTGATGAGTGTGAAGAAAAACATACGGTAATACTTGGGATAGTCGCTGCTTGGTCTTCACATTAAAATTAAAAACATTTTCCTTATGAGCTGCAATGAGAGATGTCCTCTTTCAATGCCATTGTCTGGTCAATACAACACAAAAAAGTGCTATAAGTAGCTATCCAGTAGCTCTCTGAATAAAACAAAGTTTAATATGAAGTCTCCTGACTGAGTGGATTTAAGACGTCTTATTGTCGTATGTGGAAGGCACATGTACAATCACTAGCAACATTTTCACAAATTATTTTACGGCATTACTTCACACTCGATTCTCGCATTGTATTGAAATCCCAATTTTTTGTCTCTCGTGGTGTCAATGCTACATCAAACTGTCCATTGCCCTTTTTTTCACAATTACTCTGGCAGTTGAAAGTATTTTTTTTATGACTGCTGTTTTGACTTTTGCAACTATGGAGATAATATTCCGTGTAATCAAACTGAAGACAATAGTTTCCGTATATAAAAAAAAATCTGGAAAATAAAATTAGGAAACTGGGTTTGGGGGCCCCATAAGACACACTAGCAGCACTATATTTTAGTGTCTTCCACTGTATTTGTACTTCCACTGTCCCTATGCTCTTATGTTCTGTCACAATTTCTGAATTTTTTTCCAAGGCAGTGTGTGGTACCTCTCTATTTGCTCTATTGATGTCCCTCCAAGAAGTTGCACATTTTCTTTTTGCCATCAGTATACTGGCATCTACAAGTATTTGTTGATCTTTTTATTTTATTTAGCTGGGTGAAATATTTCTTCTACAATAAAATCAATATGCAAGTATCTCATATTTTTCCCACACTTAACTTGGCAGCTACAGCGACAAATTTGATGGCAAGTTTTGACATCAAACGTTTGTGTTGTTTTAATCATAATAAAACAAATAATAAAAAAGATTGATTAACTTCAAATGACAACTGCCCTCGCTCCCACACTGCCAAGTCCATAGGGTTAAGCGCTACACTTACATTTGTTATTCAAAGTCACTCAAAGTCACATTGTGAGGGAGCCTGAATGCACACAGCCCTCTCTGTGTCTATACTGTGCTTCAGACAATGGGACTTCATCAACATTCCAGACACAACACGCTTGAGGAGGCAAAACCCGCTTGATATTTAGATGAAGGATAACTACATCCATGTCTCATTGCTGTGCTCAAAGTCGGCGGATTTTTGACGCATCTTCATAGTGTGCGCACTGGTAGAATAGTTTTGTTTTGCTTTTAACTGGACTCGAATGATTTGCCTGAACGCTGCCCGAGCTCAGACTGTCTGGAGGCCCTGTGCACTGCGAGACGGGCTTATTTGTAAACAGAATGCTTTGCCTGCAGTCTCGGAATAAAGCCATTTTGCACAAAGGGGCCATTCTTAGCAGTGTTTGGGCCTCTGTTGACTCTATGTGTCTCATATAGTCTGGTCATTTTATATCTGGTTCCTTATTGTGTGTTTTTTTTTTTTTTACCATAGATTAAATATAAAGCAGCAAAAATATCTATATCTACATCGTCTGATAAAAAAGTCTTATATTTGACGTTTAAAAGATAATATTGCCTTAGTGAAGCACAATTTGATTAGTGACTCAACCCACACGCCACTGACTCTTCTCTGGTATCCCTTCCCATCTTCGTGTATTTACTCGGGGCTAGCTCCTCTGGAAAGCATGTTAATTAGACCCTCAGCAGGAGTTCCTACGTGGGCTTCACTCTGCCATTGACCGACGCATGAATGACTCAATATGCATGTGTGTTTGTAACCTGCAAAGAGCTTAAGAAAAAGCTCTGTGGACAATGGCAACGCAATGCAAAGCTTCAGATCCCTCAGCCTAAACAAGATCTCATTGTTCACGTTTTTCCACATTAAGGGGGCATGCCATTCCCGTGCCCACCCCCGGCCCACAGCACTTCCAGAGCTGCTCCATGCCACTCTGGGCTCCATCTAAGTGGGCTGTAATTAAACATGGCTGCCTCTCAGTTTCGGCGACTCTATGGGGGGAGTGCCTCCGTGAAACGCACTCCTTATTCTGGGTCCAGACGGCAGCTGATCAGGGATTATCTGAGGCAGAGGCGTGGCATGCTACCTTCCATAATCTTCAATTAGTTCACTGCATGGTAATGTGTCGGCCGGACCTGCCACTACCTTTCCCACGGCTTCCTCGACAAACAAACATCATTCTGTAAAGTAACGCATTTGATTTGATAAGCATCCCATATCTTCATTGTGGCACGCGTTAAAGAAGCAGAATAAATGGGAAAGCAATTTAAGTTTTGATGCTTTCAAAATACTTAGTGCTTTACAATATGTTGATATGGGGCTACATTAAGATGGGTGTCATAATGTTGCCGGATCAGTGAATATTATGCTGTCACGAGTACATGCAATGCATGCCATCTGAAGACACACAGTAGTGTTTGTGCAGATAGAGCTAATGTTCCCTGTGGGGAAGAATGGAAAGGTTGGAACTGTGGCGGAGTGGTTGGTGCTGAGTCTTATGGCAAGAAGCTTTGGGGTTTGATTCCTGGGCCATGTGGGCCTTTCTGTGAAGTTTGCATGTTCTTCCCATGTCTGTCTGTCTTGACCTCACACAGGTGATCAAGTCTCCACCTTCAATCCAAAACATGCACAATATGACCATACGATGGTTCCACAGGCATTGGGAACCATCGTATGGTCATATTGTGCTATAGTAGCTGCCTACGGCTCCTTACAGGTTGCCCACAGACAGACCACTTTACCTTGTCCTCCATAATTTACCCTTCAGTCATTGAGGACTTTTCTCCAAATCGGTAAGTTTTGTGGTTAGGCTTATGTGTTTTAGGTTGATGGGGAAACATGAGCACTCATAATCATACAAACACCACACCAAGAGGCCTGATATAGTCCAGGAATTGGAGGAAAAATCCTCATTAGTATCAGAAGTACTGCTTCAGCTACTCCTGGAGTCAGTTTGCATCACACTCATTCATTTCGACTTTTACAGGAGTCATATTCAAATTCTTTACAATGAAACAAATTCAGAGCATACGGTGACTTTGAATTATTAATATTGGCTCAAATTGTTGCTTTTGTGATCTTGTCTTGTCTGTCAGCCATAACATCAAAGACATCCAATAATGTCCAACTTTGTATGAGCACGTATGTCATATTTATTTTTAATTCTTTGACTTAAAAAAAAAAAAATACATGCATGCATTTTCATCACAGTGGCACATTTCTGACATTCTTCTCAGTCAAAGGCCTATACCTCCAGTGGAGTCTTTATTGGACAGGATGTAGGAGTTCTAGTTCATGTGTTTATGTAGCCCTTTCAACATAAGTAAAAAGAAAGTTTGAGGCCTGACAGCTTGCACTTTGCTGAGAGGGCAACTAAATTGAGACGCAAAGCTTGTGGGATGTAATCGGAGATGACAGTGGGGTTGGAAAGAGCGCTTTATACTATATAATATGAAACTGCAAGGGTTGGAGTGGGGAAAGTAGATTAGAGCTTATAGCTATATTTATCCAGGATATTAACTCCATTTAAACACAAGGCAGCATAAAACACCATTGTGCAGATGAGACTTGCAAAAAATAAAGAAAGAAATAAAGAAATAAAAATAACAATTTCTTGTAAAGTAAATTTGTCCTAAAAAAAAAAGAAATCTGTCCATGAGGCAAGTTTTTTTTTCAAGAGAAAACATCAACAACAGTCTTTAGTAAATTAAGGTTATGTTTTGCTAGTATTGAGTGCAAAGACCTTTTTGAGGATGGTCAGCAAATGATGATCATATAGCAGCCTGCTGAATTAAAAAAAAGTAACTCAATAAAAGAACAAATCATCAGTGGTTCAGTTGAAAGAACATTTCCCCCAAAATATACAATGATTCGATTTGATTTTGAGTCTGATCTGGATTGACCACTGCGGGGTCAGTGCCTCGGCCCGAGGTCTACACTGCCCATTTGCTTTGAGTCTTATTCAAATATATAAACAGATGAATGCATTGTTCTTCGCCTTTAAAAGCCTTATTCAGCTTTGTGCACTCCCCAGCTCGCCACACAACAGAAACCAACAGTCTCCATGTAATCAAGCCCAGTTTATACTTCGTAATATCTCTATACTCAGTGGAGCTGCAGTTTCTTCAGGCGAGCCCGCACTTATTACTTTGCATCACCCCAAACTGTACAAACATACCCGTTTTAATAATTCATCTTTCAACAGGCGGCTCGTGTTCCTGGGGACTTGCACGTTAAAGGGAAACGGCCCCTGTATCGGACAACGTGCGGTGTTTGCAGAGGAACTGAATACGTGGTTGAACCGGTTCTATGGGCCCGAGCACATGTTGGAAAGTACAGGCTTTGACACTCACAAGGCTTAAACTAGGGAGTGAGAGGCCGAGGGGAAATGTAGGGTCCTTGGGTACAACATTAGAACAGGATACGGGGGCTGTAATGATCAAAGTTGATTCATATGTTCCTGCAGATTTGGATCAAACTAGTAAATGTCAGGCTGATATGATTTGTGACATGGGGGAACTGAAAGGAATGTTTTTTGCGTATCCTCGGACCTTATACTGTTTAATCAAAGATAAGAAACCGGTAGAAATTATTAATTTATTGGTGTCAAATGTCAATGTTACACAACGGCCTATGAATTTGTCATCAGTGTCACTGTCTACGCTCTATACGTCGTACTACAGTCATTAAACCAGCTGATAACTGTGTTTACAAGTGGCAATAAAAGCGCCACAAAAGATGAGATATCTCCGTGGTTCACGTTTTGTTATTGTAAAAGCCAGTTACACCCACATCGTGAGCTCTGTTAATCTGTGCGGAGGTCATCCCAGGTAACTCCTCCCTCCCCCTGGCACAACACGGCTTCATTGTTCACCAGCGCGCTCCCATATGCTGCCATCTGCAAGACAGTGACACAAGCACACCACGTGACTCCCCTGAAGTTACCCCCGTCCCGTTAAAAGATCGGCCCTAGGGGATGACTGATTTTTGTGTCCATGCATGCGTGTGTGTGTTTTTGTTTGTTTGTCTTCGCTGTGAGAGTCCCGCATAGGCATAGCTGACGTGCCTTAACAAGATATGGGACAGGCCCTGATAATACTTTCAGATAGGACGGCTATTTTCGGTCATCAGACTTGATGCACCCGTTCACCCCGAGCACTCAAAAAAACAAAAAAACAAAACACACACACACACACAACATTTTCGAGCAATTTGCGGATCAAAATTAAACGGTGAACTCCCAGCTGCACTTGTACAGACATTATCCACAGACGCACTCGCATCTGATTCCACCGTTCATTTTATTTGATAGGAAATTAAACTTCAAGGGGTCACAGGCCTGTGTACTGTGGTGGTGGTCCCAAGCCAAGATAAATATTGAGAGTTGTGTCAGAAATATGCAAACATGCAACCCACATGAGGCCGATGATTTGCTTGGACAACCCCAGCAAGGTGATAAAGAAGAACATATGTATTTTGATGAGAGCAGTGCAGATGGGAGATAAATATGCAGATATAGCCTCCAGTATTTTTGCACGAGCTGCAGTGGTTCACCTCATGTGACCCGACCCGGGTTTGTCAGGGCATTACTGCTCCTGATCCCTCTCAGCTCCTGGACATTCTCCATCTGAAGGTATTATCAGCTGACCTGAAAGATGCCCGCGCAGAGCCCCGGGACGCTGCCTTACGGCTGTGAAACTCAGGCGCCATGTGTTACTCATGACACGCTGTCAGAGCTGTCAGTGGCGCAATGACAAATGCTGCATTTCTGTTTATAAAACCTTCATCTTGTCTTCAGATCTGCCGAACTGACGGGTTGTGTGCTGCAGGTGCAACTGCGCCTTGGAAATGTACAATGAACTGTTGCAACTCACACTTCAAGCTCTGTCGTGCCACAGGGTCGGACTGACCCACTGCAGCTACGGCCTCTTCTCTCCACCACCAAACCAAGCGCCTTGCACAAACCGACCAAATCGCAGGCAGAAGGGGGAGTTCAGAAGAGCAATTTATTAATTGTTTATTTATTATTACCCATTTGCACATAACTGGTCTTTTTTCCTGATAATTGACACCCCCTGTGTGTTCTTCAGAGCTGTTGTAACAAGTGGATTTCTCTATAAACTCTTATCTTATTTAGCAAACCTGTATGTTTTTTTTTTAATAAATAAAGTAATGTATTTGATTTATATTATTTATCATTTATTAGTGTCTATTGTGACACATACTACAAACTAGGTCAAGCTGAGTCAGGTATCTTGAAAGTTAGAGATTTGTACTGTAAGACTGTTTGCTATTTATACGGCCGTTAATGTTTTCTGTACATGGAACAAGAATGTGTAAAAAAAAAAAAAATCTTAGACTCATTATTGAAAATGTACTCGACACCTGACAGTCTGCGCGCGCTTGATCGTTTCCACTCCTAAAAAACAATCAAACATCTTACAGAAGAGCGACCGAATAACTTCTGACTTTTGAATGCGTTTATCCCGTAAACTTATTGAAACATTATTTGGTTGAATATGATCTCTGCGTTTGGCTCCCCGCGTTTCTCTCCCTCTCCCCTCTCCAGGCTGATTCAGCACACACACACACACACACACACACACACACACACAGAGGCACCCACTTCAAAACGTGCACTGCTGCGCATCACACGGCCGTCCGACCAATCGCGGCGGCCGCAGAAAATAAAGTGGGCGTGACACGGATTTGAAACAGCCGAGTTTGCTCAAGTGAAAGAATCAGCAAGTTGAGGTGGGAGGGGGGGGGGGGAGATTTACGGGGATATAGACGAAATAAATCACACTCATGGCTTTACCGTGGTAATTTATTGGGGATTTTTTTTTTTTTTTTTTTGGTTCGCTTTAAAATAACATCTGTGTTAACTTTGAGGTAAGTGCCTTCATGATAAAAATCTGCGCGCACGATAATGGAACATGGAGCAAATGAAGGAGATCAATGCAAACGCGTGTTGCTGTGAACTCGCCAGTGACCCCTGTGATTAGGGAGAGAGGGCTCAAACGGCTGAGCTCGAACGCCTCAAACTCACTCACTCACTTAAAACAAAAAAAAAGAAGAAAAAAAAGGTGCCAATTGGTCCCGGCGAAGTCAAGACTGATTGCGCACAAACAGAAGGAAATGTGGCTCATGTGTTTATGGCCAGGGGTTTTGGCGTTTTATTTGAACGCATTACACTGAAAGATAATCTCATTAGCTGAAACTACTTCCTCGCAATTTGAAGAAATGTGAAGTCATGCATTTAGGCTTCTTTTTTTTTCTTCTTCTTCTTCTTCTTTTTCTTTTCAGTTGCCCCCCATCACACCAAATATCTTCCCCCTCTGCATCCAGTCATATTCGGTGTCCAGAGAAAGCAATGCTGATAAAGTGTGTTTGCCCGGGGTGAGCAGAAAGTGATACCATCTCTAGCGGCAGGAAAAAGTAGCAGCAAATTCTTTTTTTTTTTTTTTTTTTCGTTCAGTTGTTCAGAGGGCATAGATAATCATAGATAAGAAAATAAGTAATGTGTATAAGCTTCATAAATATGTTAGCTCATGAGTTGGGAGTGGCGCTAAAAACAGGCTGTATATCAACTCCTGTTTTAAATACAATCATTAGGATGAGTGGCGTTTCCTCCCTGGAGAATAATCAGATCTCTCAGTACAGTTGTTATTACTATTCATTTTATGTAAGACGTGTGCGCAGCTCTGCAGGCCAGGTTTTTTATGTCAGTCCATGGGCTATTAGAGGAGACATGCCCGAGTGTTCGTTTCAGCTCAAATTGAGAATAATGAACATTTCCATGTGTTTGAAGTTAGCGGGGCGGCGGCGGCGTTGCATGCACGGCCACAGCTGCGGTTGACTTGGACGTGGCTTGGTAGGCACGGATGTCTATCTTTGATCATGCTGCTTTTGGTCTTAATGTGGGTACTGTTACCGAAGGGTGATACCCCGTATGGGACAAGGGGGCCCGGGGTGTCCTTGGCCAGGCAGTTTCTATCACAGCGAGAGGCTGACTTAGAGGAGATGTGTTACTCGAATATAAAGTGCAATCAAGGCTTTCACAAGTTCCCCACTCAGACGCAACTTGGAGACAGCAGAATCGCAGTGTCGCAGTGTTAGGGTATGCAACAAGTGTAGCCTATAGAACAGTAATAAACGTGCTGCTTTAGAACGATCGTTTTCTCTCTTTATCCTCATCTAACCGATTAGACTTAGAGCACAGGTCTGCAAGCTTCTGAATCCAAATTCAATTAGTATATGTCCCCAGTGAATTGATGAACCAGGACTAAACCGGGATTACATAGGTCTAAAAAAGCAGGAATAACTCCAGATAAGGCCCGCTCAAAGCACGTCCAAAGTAGGACTAAACCGGAACTTCACCAAACCACCTTTCACTTCACTAGACAGCTAAAGAGCCGCAAGAGCTGATATCCTACAAATAACAGGATGCAGATGTCAGAATCAGAGACACTTGGTCAGGCTTGTCTGGATACATCTGACAGGTTTGGAAGTGCCAGGATCACCTCATGTATTCAATGCAGTTTATATTAAAACAGCATGAAAGATTATTGCTCATGTTACACTCCAGAACAAGCCAGAAATTGACAAAACAGCCTCCCGTGAATGTAACTGCAGTCGCTCATTAAATGCACGGGGCTGTGGTAAAGATGCGGTTATGACTTACTAAAGATATGAAAGAAGTAGGAGAGTGCAAGATGGAGCAGACCACCATTATGGGTTTCTCTCAACTTCACTATGTTTCATTGCTCGGAGTGTTTCCTCCTGAATGACTGCAGTTCCCATACAATACTTTGCTTCTTGTAGACAGAACTGCACCTATTCAGAGTTTTGTTTTCATCGCATTTATCGCCTCGATTCGTGCTCGGAAACATAGCAGGAGTTAAGATGGCGGCAGGTTTGGGGGGGACCGCCAGGCCCCAGCTCCACATGGGCCGATCCACTCACTTCACTTCAGGCTGCAGCATTGGCAGACACAGGAACCTCCTTCTCGCTGTGCACTCAATACTAGTGCAACGGCTCCCTCTGCTGGAGGGGTCAAATCTGATCACAGCCACCCCGAGAAAGACCCAATCATTTCACCATGTTGTGCGTTTTATCTCAATCACTTCAAGTCGTATTTAATGATGCTATATATGTGATAGAGGAATAACGCACCATTTAGTGAGCACAAAGAGCTCACTAAATGGCTGACTAAAATAATAATAATCAAAATGTATAAACAATAAAGAAAAGTACAACATTAAAAATATTGTGTTTGCTTCTGTTAAGGCAAGACAATTCATGTAAATTGAAAAAAAGAAGATATTTTAGACTAATGAGTATGAAACTATTGTGATAGATTACTATAAGCTTAAAACTATATAATAATAATAATGTTTACAAAAGGCCTTTTATGTGTAAAATTGAACAAAAATTTCAATCTATTAAACTATAAGTTATTCAAATGTTACATTGTTTTATGGGGTTCAAAGTCCAATAAATAAGACTAACAATAGATTAGATAGATAGATGTAGATCATAAGTAAGATGTAGTATAACAGTAGATACGATATACAGTACATCCAGTTAAATCCAAATGCCATACACCGCAGCAAAAAATACAGTACTACAAATAAATAGGCTAAAAGTTACGAACAACAGTCAAAATAATAAAAATGTTTACGCATTTGCCAGATTGGTTATACAGTCTTTTGGCGGCCGGGCTAAACGACCTCTTCAACCTTTTTGGGCTCATGGAGAGGAATCTGTCACTGCGGTGGCTTTGCTGAGCGACCGCAGTGTCGTGCAAAGGAAGAGCACTGTTACCGAATATAGCCTTCATCATGCTCCTCATCATGCTCCTCATTCTTGCCCCACCAGTTCTGGCACAGAGTCCACTCCCCTCCCCATAATGTTTTTGAATAAAACTTCTATATCGTGTACAAGAAGGTGCCGTATCTGCTATTTTAAATGCAGATGTTATAGAAAGTTATAGAGCAGTTATAGTTTCCCATATAAATCTATGGAGAGACAATGACCCAGAGCAATAATGAAAAACATCTTATTGTAAAAAAAAAAAAAAAAAAAATTATGAGTTCCCAAGTTGAAGTTTATGTTAAGAAAGTTGAATGGAGTTTTGCCTGCAGCCTCTCCCTTTATAATGTCTTTATTATTGTCTTTATTATTGGCACGGCAGCACAGTGGTAGCGCTCGTGCTTCACAGCTAGAAGGTTCGGGTTCGATCCCCAGCCGGACGGGGCCTTTCTGTGTGGAGTTTGCATGTTCTCCCCATGTCTGCATAGGTTTCCTCTGGGTACTCCGGTTTCCCCTACACTAAAAACATGTACAACAGGACAGGATGAATGCAGTGAGTGGTTGGTGGTGGTTGGATGGGCCGATGGCACAGACTGGTTGCCTCGCTTTCCCAGGGCAGCTGTGGCAACATTAGTAGCTTACCACCATGGAGTGACTGAATAATGACTACATTGTAGCACTTTCAGAAACTTGGTAATACAGGCTTGTAAAGTGCAATACAAGTGTAAGCCATTATTATTATTATTATTATTATTATTATTATTATTATTATTGTTGTTGTAGTCTTAGTCTTTTGACGAAAATGTGATTTAATTTTAGTCGAGATTTAGTGAAATAATTATCTTCAATTTTAGTCTCGTTTTAGTCGACTAAAATTGCAAGTCAATTTACTTGACTAAATTTAAGACGAATTTAGTCGACTTAGCATTTATAATATTTATCTAATCATATTTAAATGAAGCTCCTCTGCTTCATGAGCTTCTCCCACATGAACAAAGCTCAGAGCTGCTCCTTTGGCAGAGAATTTAAATGATATGAGGCTCTTTCTAACTTTCAGTGGAAGTTTGGAGGATTTTAGTCTCTTCTTTCATTTTCATTTAGTCGAATTTTAGTTGTGAAAAATATCTAAACATTTTATTCATAGTTTTGGTCTCATGAAAAACGTTTAATTTAGTTTTAGTCCAATTTTAGTTACAAAAATATTACTTTGAACAAAATTATGACTAAATATTTAAATCGACAAAATTAACACTGGTTTCTTTTAGGGCTGAACGATATGGACACAATTTCATATCTCGATATTCATGCCAGATATCTCGATATTGATACGATATATCAGAAAAATGTAAATATCATAATACAAAAGAGAGCAGTTTTATTGATGAACCTATATCGTTTATATCTTGCTTTTTCGTTTTAATATCCTGAATGTTCATATCTCGATATCTATACGATAACGATATATCTTTCAATTGTTATGTCTATTATTATGTTTGGTCGATGTGTCATCTCAAGGAGTTTTCCAATAATGAATTGAAATTGAAAAAATGTACTTGAAGAGAAAAAATACAGACTTACTTGCATATACTGTATATTTCTTTCCACCACATGGTTGCATTAAGTAGTAATTGATCATTATCATAGTAAAAAGTAAATATCAAGCATTGGTTTAACCTCTTAACCCCCACCTGAACCGGGCACATTTTCTCCAAATCTAAAAGCTTATTGAAAAAAGTGTCAATATGGCAACAAAAGAGCGACAAAAACGTGACGAAAAGTGATGACAAAAGTGACAAAACGTAAAAAAGAGCAACAGAAAAGTGACGAAAATGTGAGGAACAAGATCCATTTAGATGAGTTTAGTAGTCTTATCTTTGAAATGAGGTTACACTGGCCTGTAGTCTGTACCAGTTTACAGATAATTTAGTTAATAATTCTATTTTATATCTCCTGTGATCTGGATCGAGGCTCGTGTTGGAAGGTTAAATATTTATGAGGTGGTACCAAGGCCAATTTATGCAGGCTACAGGGCTAAGCCAGGGCCAGCAGGTTGAAGGCAATGGCATAAGGAGAATATGCATGCTTAGTTCGGGTGTCAAACTAGTTCCCTCTCTCTTTGCCAACTCCCTCACATGTAAGGCTTATCAGATGACTTTGTACCCGAGACTAACCAGGTCTAAACCAGGACTAACCAGATCTAAACTAATTCTAAACAAGGTTGAGTCCAGTTGAAGCTGGGAAATAATATGTACCTATTGGTCTGTTAAAATGCATGAGAATGCACCAAAATGCACCATTAAAATAAAAAAATCTCTGGGGAGGACCCCGACCCCCTTTTAAATGTTATTCCCACCAGTCTGCCGTAGCAAAGGTGTTCCGTGAGGACCCTGGACTCACATTTTTCAAAATCATCATTTTAAACTAGTACTATGTGTAAGAATACTTCTGCATGTTCAAATAAAACAAAAATTCATTGTAGCGAGAGAGAATTCGACAGACATACAGTAATGGGGGCCTGAAAAACTTTAGCCCGGGCCATTTACTTAATCGGCCCTGGGTGGTACTTTATGTAAATTGTTTGAGAACACTGTTCTAAGTGGTGTTTACATCTAAAAAACAACAACTAATGGTTAGCACAACACATGTATTACATTTTTATTTTATATTTCAGAGATATCGGTAGCTCCAACAACTCAAATAAAAAAAAAAGTAAAGAAACAAAATTACCTGAGGCTGAAACTCCAGACTTTTTTGATGGCCAACAGACAGTGGATGGTAAATATGTGTTTTTAATCCTCTATGTTACCAGTTTAGCAGCATGAGGATGAAACGCAACAAAAAAGGCATCGAGCACAGAGCGACAAAAATGCGACAAAACAAGCGGTAGAAAGGCCATAAAAGGGAACATTTTAGATCCGTTGTGTAGGTCTTAGCTTTCAAATGGGGCGTTACCCTGGTCTAAGGGCTGGGAACTCTCCAGTCGAGAAGCTTCTAGATTTGGGTAAAGCCAACTGGAAGAATGTGCTCAGTTAGGCAGGGGGTCGGAGGTTAAGTGACTTGAATTGAGAATTTTTCACTAAACTGACCAAGTTTACTTTACTTGTTCGACGACATTTCAAACGGGTTCAGAGGTATCTCGCTTAAAATAAGAAGTAGAACTGCCAATGGGATGAGAGCAATTTTCTTTCATTAGAAATAGAAATTAATCTCAAATAATGACAAAAGTATTGAAACAAGTCATACACATCTCAGAACTAGTGAAATAATCTAGGTCAAAAACCCAACTAAATCAAATTGAAATTATTATGCTCCATTTGAGACATTAAAACTAATCTAGTCCATTATTTTTTGCAGTGTAATAGTTTGCGAAGGAGGCAGACGCACTATGTTTTGATGCCTAGAAAGTGTATGAACAGTAATTAGTTTGGAGTAAACAAATACTCAAAAGTAACTGTCCAGACACACTCAAGTTCTCTGATGGTGAGTTTTGGGGGACTTTAAAACAGGCTGTTCTCAAAGTTTGATCAGTATCCGGTGTTGTGTCTCCATCTACTGGTGAGATGGCGCCAAAACTATCATTTGCATCTGCGCTCTTCAAATCACATGATCTATTGTGCAATACTTAGAAAAGTGAACTTACGAGTATAAATTTACAAGGGCCTTTAGCCTATACGCTTTACTTGCCCAACAGCCCATATTTCTCACATATGAGACTGTTCAGAGCTGGTTCTTTGACATATTGCTCTAATTTAGCGTCCGACACACAGGGCGAGCAGCTATTCCCTGAGACATCATGGTTCGAGAGGATTCCTGATGACAGCAGTCAAGTCTGGGCTTCACACTGCAGTGCCAGCTCTCAACCACCCATTAACCACCAACATATCCCTCAATATATTTAATCGCTCTGTTCTGAATGATTTATTTGTCTGACAGTGCGCGGCGCCAGCTCTGTGCACGATTGGGACCCATTATTCAGTTCAAACTTGAAGAAGATAAAGGAAAAGTCAATTTATTGCGCTGTTGGTCAAAAAAAAAAGAAAAAAAAAGAGGAAGAATAGCATTGTGAACACTTTCTGCCACTCTGAGCATTTCATGTGTCGTTGCCAATTCAGCCTCTCTGCAATTTCCACGAGATTCCAGTAAGTGTGGCCTGACAGCTTTCCTGGGCTTAACGGGAAAACTGTCTTTAGGGTGCAAGATTATAACCTCAGAAAACCACCGGTCAATGGAAAAGTCCTAATCCACTCACGGGCCAACCACTCCAGGGTGTAATATTGGCTCTGCGAGTTATGGAGACGGCCATTTTGACCAAAAACAAATAAATTCGGGGAAGGATTAAATAAATAATGCGAAGAACAGCATGAGGACGTTGTCTGAAAACGTCCCTCATTGTGTGTGTACAGTCACTTTCAGTTATGTGTGCTACCGATTCTGGGCAAAAGAGTCTACTATAAGAATATGATGTCATTGTGTGCTGTTCAAACTACTGTGCTACCCCAGACTTAAAGCTTTTTAAGAAGTTGGCCTCACACCATAGTCCTTTGAGCAAAGTAGAGGGACTGTTACATATTTCAACAAATAGAAATCGCCAACACACAACTCACTCTTTTGGCAATGGTTGGTTTAAATAATGAAATGTTTATTGTTTTTACTCTCTTGACAGACTAATTTCCAGTATGTGCCCATTTGTACTGCAACATTATCAGTATCAGCAATCAAAGACAATATAAAAAAAGTATTTTTCTGACTGTGGTAGAAAATACCGTTGTTTGGGGAATTGCATCCGCTGTGGCATCTTAACAAAACACATACAGCCAACACAACTTGAGCTTCATCAAAGGGAGGATCACATCACAAACCATAAGTTACAGTCTGACCCTAGGCCTCTCTGAATGTAACTCTGCAATCTAATCTACAAGCTGGCGGGATTTTGGGTTTGGCACCGGCGACTGTCACTTCACCCAGACCGATGCACAGACCGAGAGACCAACCGCACGCAGCAAGTTGAACCAGCAGTCACGATCGCACAGAAAGCCATTGCTCACGGGGGGACGCCTCAGCGTACTCTCACAACAAAGCAGGACTCCTTCACAGACACGGACAGGAGAAGAAAAGTGCGAGGGGGTCACGCCGAGGCTGAGAGCTTCTGACAGTTGAAACGAGGTGAGTTGACTGTAAATGCAAATGTTGTGGGAAGTGTGTCCTTACAACTCGGTAAGTGATGTAAACACTTCCGACCTTAGATGAAGTATTCAGATGGGAGACTTCTCTGTTTTGGAAAGAATAACTTTGTTCCTGCATGTGTGGTCCAGTTAGCCTGGACTGTAGTATCAGTATACAAACTCATGTGGGCTGGTTGTCAGCAGCTCTGCAGCGCAAGGACACTGATGCCGTCTGACAAGGAAAGAAACAGGCCTGACCCTCCTGACCATGAATAATGTGGCTGTTTCCTTTGGTCTGGACGCTTCTGTTTGTCCACCCTCACAGGCTGAATTCACAAATAAGGGATACAATACTATTGTGTTACATTTACTGAATATATGTAAAAAAAAAAAAAAAAAAAAACATGGTTATGTATTTGTTTGCTCTGGACAGTGGCCAGTTTACTACAGGAAGGAATCAACATTGGCAGACTGTTTATGGTCATTTCCCAATGCTCATAATACATGCAAGTCTGTGTACAGTGTGAGGAAGCAAGAGAAGCCCAACAGCACAGGAAAGACGTGCAGACTACACTCATAGTGAGTCTGCCCAAGAACTGAAGCCACAACTTTATTTTTGACGCCATGTTGCATTACATAGAATAGAGGCCCATGTGAAGGCAGCCTATAGGAGAACCATCTTACCCACTTTAGATGAAAGGTATCTGTTTGTGCAGTTAAACAGCCAAACAAGCCATGTGTGTGGCGCTGTAATGGATCCTGCCAAACATTCTTTGTGTACGTGAGGCCCCAGTGAGGTTCAGCTCACACAACAAAGAGCACCAGTGTCTAACAAGCTGCGCCATGCTGGGCCCAGCCCAGGGCAGACAGCACCCACCTGAGGCAGTGTCCAGCTGAGGCCGCAAGCACAATCCACACTTAACTCACAGAATATGGTTACTTTTCTCATGTGACTTTTATTATTTATGTACTTGACCTTTGTTTTAACCAGGAGAGTCCCACTGAGATTCAGAATCTCTTTGCCAGGGAAGCCTAGTACATGTTTTAGAGGGGAAACCAGAGCACCCGGAGGAAAACTACACACACAGTGAGAGCATGCAGTCTCCACAAAGAAAGACCCCACCTGGTCCGGGATCAAACCTTGTACATTCTTGCTGTGAGGCTAGTTTGTTTTAGTCATTGTTTACAGGATTTTAGGTCCAAATGTATGTGAATATGATCATTTTGGAATTTACAATAAAAATGTACATGCCTGCAATACATCAGTGAAGCATAAACATCTTGAAAAGAACAGTAATGGAGCAATCACATACCATAAAATCTGGAAGCCACAAAAGTGTGTTTCAAAAGGCGATTAGTGAAGCTAATTGCTGCCTTATATCAACATCGTATCCACGCCTGTTATTTCGCACGAGAAGAGTGCAGAATTTGTGACGTTTCTCTCACCACAGTTCTTCAGAACAGCAGTATTAGGCCTCACAACACATCTGCCAAGCCATCATTGAGGAGAACTGGACCCACAGATGGCCTTTACAAGTTCCTCGCACGGGTTTTAAAGTCACAATGCTATAAGAAAAAACACGTAGCGCGCCAAAACAGGAAAACCACTTCGCTATATCCAAACATGAGCTCTCTGTAAAAGAAACCTCAATCTGACAAATGCAAGGCTGAAGATAAACACGTAGCCACAGACTAAGCCTGGTGGGAAACAGAGTATCTGAACCACCTCCCAGTTGATACTGGCCAGCTTATCGAGAATTGACTGCGTGGCTGTGAGTACTGCACTTTGCAGCACATTGATCCTGGTGTTTTTTTAAGGCTAAATTGGAAAAAAGATACAGTGATCGGAAATATCATTCTGGCAACCTGTTTATTATAATGTGCATTTGTACAGTGTATCTAAGCTAGTGGTGGGACTCAATACAATTTATAATTGAGTTAATTATGGCCTTTGTAAATAATGAATCGCAAGTACTCATACTTAAGCATTATTTATTTAGGGGTTGTATTTTTTTTTAGAGGTATATTTTAGATGCTTCTTTGTATTTTCCTACATTTTAACTTATTGCAAGAGTATATGTGAGGCCTGTGTGATCATTTCAATCACTTCAAAGACAATAGCAGTTTGATCTATTTTGGAGAATAATCTTTTTAAGTAAGTTTATGTTGGCTTAACTGTGTGAATAAACAAGTTCGACAGTAAAAATAATTGTTATTGGCTTTACGGTGTTTGTCCCAACGTCTTGAAGGAAAAATGAAACTGAAAAAGTGCAGCTAAAGTAAAGTGTGATTAATTTCGATTAATATTTTTAATTGCACTAAACCATATGCAATTAATTAATCGGGGGGGAAAATCCCAGCCATAGTCTAAGCACATAGACCACCCACACATGTTTATGGCAGTTTCACCATATTTGTTAACAAGTGATCATATATTTGTGTGAGCTCTCAGTCAGACAGGAGTTCTCCATCGTAGACCAAGGTTCTGGAGCCGTCATCTGAACTCTCTTCTCTTTCAGCGTTAAGTTAGCATGTTCTCCCCTGTCTGTGTGGGTTTTCTCTGGGTGCTCCAGTTTCCCCCACCACTAAAAAACTGGCACAACAGGATGAAAGAGCATGTGTTTGTGAAAGCGAGTCCTGGCCATGGCTACAATCTGGTGCGGCGTGTTTACATGCATGAGTCCCATGTGGGTTCATTCAGCACTGTCCAAACCAAAATAAACAGCAAATCTTCTATTCTTCCCCTGTCAGTGGTCTATTGCCCTGGCCTGATTGGTATATTTTAATCCACAAGATGACCCTAAATAATAGTAGCAACTTTATAATACAAGATATCACAAGATTTTTTTTCCAGTAAGGCTTTCCGAATGTTGATACGGTTTCCGTTTGCTAATCCTTGTTAATATTTGCTTTGTGGTTAAGCAAAGTTCATTGTTTATACTATTTTCAACTGAGGTTTGCCTTCATGACTGCCATTGTCACAATCCCTTCATACTATCCATTATGATTGGCCAAGCATTATCAAGTGCAACAGAACAAAACCACAGGCCAAGCGTATCAGGTGCATTACTGAAATTGCTCCTTGATTTCTCAATGAACTTGGCTCTTGTTGTTTTCCTAGTGCGACCGTGGGGCTAAGCCTTCCCACTTTTCCTTTACAAAAGCAGCCCATCGGAGTGTGCTTCAATGGCCAGCGAGGACCTTGTTTGAAATCGGTGCAGAGCAAACAAAGCCACAGCATGGGCCAGTCACCCAGCAAACACGCCCAGCTGTTACGCGGCCTCTCCACGTCCGCTTGTGTGCAAGAGTTCGTCCATGGCAGCGGCCGCATGCAACTATGAGCCCACACCTTAAGTCAATGCACCGTGTTTAGCTTTCACAGGTATGTCAACTCCACTGCCAAAGCACGCTCTTGATGTGTCCGCAAAGTTTGCCCATAAGGGAAGGAAAGTTAATGGCTAATTCGGTTTTGCAATAGCCGTATATTCCGGCCTATTGAAGCAGAGACATTCACTAATGGCCTTCGAGAACAGTGTAGCCAATATGGGCCGAGTTCTACGATGTCCAACTGCAGGTCATGTTAAAAGCGTGGGGTTCTCAAAATAAACCTCAAACCGAGTGATTTATGTCTTTTAATGCTGTTTTCACTCAAGCCTTCATCTCAAAACAAAAGAACAATTATCAAGTTGGATTTGATGTTTCTTCTGGACACGGACAGTTTGTCATAATATTAATATTTCAGATAAAAGAGTCACGTTTATGGAGGGAGTCTGTTCTCTGGGATACTCTTCAGCTTCTTACGGGGCAGCCCTATTGTGTTTGCTTGACTGCACGCAGGGTCCCGGCCTGTCACAGACACAAGCCGTATGTCTGTCACTTTTTATGATGCTGTAAATTCTTATTTTTATTCTCGATAAAAAAGAAAGAATTTTGACTTCCTTTCCATTCTTTTTTTGGCCCAATTTCATCTTTCATTTAGATGAAAGTTTCTTTGGACAGCCTCCATAAAAGAATAAAAGTAGTGTTATGAAGCATCAGTAATACTCTTTCCCTAAACAGGAGATTGACAGCTGGGTTGGTGAAGCAGCCAGTAATGCGGTATGCACTGGTCCATCAAAATGATAGAAAAGCAGAAACAAAACTTGGGTAACACACCCGGAAGGGTTGAATAGCTGCTTGTAGCAAAAACATTTCAAATTTAAGGTGCATCCTTTTTATTATCTACTCCATATGATCCATCCTTCAATGCTGCTGGGGAAACTGTAAGGAGCAGACATGTTCCTGGCGTGCACTACTGAAAGATCTGGCATAAAACCTTTCTTTGAGCTTCCACTATATAATTAAAACAACTGAGAGAACTATGAGTCAAAATTAACACATATACCTCATGGTGACTTCTAATCCCAGTCATTTCCAGCACTTCAGTCCTGAAACTAGCCTCTTTCCTTCCTAAAGCCATCTAATTCATTTCAGTGAGTGCTCCACTGCAGGGAGGCTGCATCATTGGCCTGCTGCTTCACTCTGTCAGATTAGGGCAAAGTGATCTAAACTTCCATCTGAGCACATGTACTCAAGAAAATAAAATGAACAGTGGGAGTAGCAGCAACCGGCACATTGACACATTTATTATGTTTGGTACATTGACTCCTACAGCTAGAAGGTCCCGGGTTCGATTCCCACCTGGACGGGGCCTTTCTGTGTGGAGTTTGCATGTTCTCCCCGTGTCTGCGTAGGTTTCCTCCGGGTACTCTGGTTTCCCCTACCACTAAAAACATGTGCAATAGGTGAATCCTCCAGCCAGGTGATTCTGACCATCAGCCTGGCTCCACATCACGGAGATGGGTCCCGGGCGCGGCACTGCCGTCGACCACTGCTCCTTACGGGTTGCCTCAGCGGCATCGAAGGATGGGTTAAATGCAGAGGACAAATTTCCCTACAGGGACAATAAAGTATACAAATACAAAAAAAATTAAATAGTCTATGTGGTAGTCCAAATCCAAATGAGCTTCACTCGTATAGCACTTTAAACATGAAGCAGTTTCTAAAGTGCAGCAGGAGTGATAGTAGAACAGGTAGAAACGCTTTATCCTGTACCTTCTCTCAAGCAGTCTACATCAGTGGTTCTCAAACTGTGGTACATGTACCATGGTAGTTGGGCTTCTTCATGTGGTACTCAGGGCAATTGTCGATTTGCACTTGTCGATTTAAGACAATTAATTAGAGATAAAATTACTGAGATTACATTTATGATTTCTATAGGAGTGAAGATATTACTGTGCAGATGTCGAAGTGCTCCTAAGGTGTTATTACGCCTTACAATATAGTAGCCCTTTTTATCAGCTTAGAAAATTGACATGTTTAATTTTGTGTAACTATACTTGGATTGTGTAACTACTCACGTAACCGTATTTAAATAGGGAAAACGTGGAAGAGCTTGGTCGTTTCTAACTTCACACCCGTTTGGCCCCATAGAGGAGAGGAGGAGAGGCTAAAAGCTAACAACATCTTTGGTCTGTTTGAGTGACTGAGCGCACGCGTAAAGACCAGATAGTTACGCATCAACTCGTCTAAGCTCAGGCAAGATATCTCAGTATGGAAAAATGGTGGCCTATTCCTTTTGGGCAAGGTTTACACCAGGTTAAGACTTAATTTAGGTCTATTTTAGACCATCTTAGGCCTTATTTAATCCTGATTTTATCTTGAGGGAGGAGGTGGTACGTCGAAGGTTAAATATTATACCAGGTAGTACTTGCTGAGACACTCTGGTTAAAGTTATTTTTTTTATGGCCTTGGAATCAATTTTTCATTAGTTCCTGAATTCTCAGAACACTCTTCCGTTTCCTAAGTTGTACAGGAAAAACCAAGACGGATCATGCCAGCACATTTAACCACGGAATAATGAGCCGGCAGTACTGCACTGTATCAGCGATCTCGGAAAGGAATTAATTATCAACCAACCTATTTCCATGCTGTGACTGACCTGAAGAAACAGCACAGATTGTTTTCCTTACCAAGCATTTGTAAAAAAAAAAAAAAAATTTAAAAAGATAAACATTATTTCAGTGTTTTTACTTCTGATCTAGAATACAATAACATACTATCGCCGTGACTATACATGCGCATGTCAGTAGCAAAAAGTGTACAATATTATATTTTCTATCCTTACTTTGAGTACCGTACACTATATTAAATATTTCACATGAAAAGTGTTACCCAGCTAATAGCCCTGAAAGCTGTTTGTATGGAGAGTGGGATTTGGGGGTGCTATTCCTCCTCCTCTTATGCCTGGGGCCCAGTGTAGCTGTGGTGGACCAAGCCCCAGACAGAACTCTATGGTTTGGCACAGTGTCCATTTGGGCCTTCTCACTGTTTCCTATTGAACGGGCTCCCATACAAACACATGGGCAACCAGTGGCTTCTCTTATTTAGTTGTCGGTCAAGAGTACTTAATAATATTCAAAAAGACAGTGCGACATATCATCTCTGTCTGGCCAAAATAGTATGATCATTTTTCCTTTCTTTCCCGCACTTCCCCTTTAAATGAGAAGGAACAGATGCACAGCGGTATAGCCTTTGAAATAGTCTGACAGAAAGTTACTAAAGCAATATAATGTGACTTTTTACCATAAAATATACACTAAGCCTCAAAATAGGATACAGAGTGAATATTGTTAGTTAAATGTAACAAATCCGTCACACTTCTGTACAATGTCTGTAATTTGTTTCAACAATTGTACTAGCTCATAGGGATACATATAATGCATGTTATCGTTCCTGTTTACAAAGAAAGAAAGAAAGAGGGAGCATGTTTTTTTATTGTTAGCCGTAGTCCAAACTCATTCTTAAGTGCAGATGACAGCTTTTAATGATTTTAAAAAGATGACTTATTTAGACGGATAACATCAGTTATAAGTTCATCATTTGTGTAATTGTCATTTTATTTCAGTGAAGCAGCAACTTTAATGAAGAAATGTTGGGCAGAAAAGTTATTTTTATTTTTAGGCTACTAACAGGAAGTGACAAGAAGGTAAAATTCTATAGCAGTTTGACTCATTTCCCATTGACTTAACATGGTTGCACGACAACAGTTTAAAACTGTTTACCTTCTTCTATGTCACTTCCTGTCGGTGTCCAATAAGGAAGTGAAACTATAAACATCAGAAAAATGGCCAAACTAAAGAAAGCTGGGTACAATCTTTAGCAAATCTTAAATATCGTTGTGTTAGTTACGTTTTAGTAAAAAAAAAAAAAAAGTGTCTAATGTGTCATATGCACTTTAAAGGAACAGGCCACCGATTTTCCATACTGAGATATGTTCTTACCTGAGCTTAGATGAGTTGATGCGTACTTGTCTGGTCTTTGTGCGTGCGCTCAGTCGCGCTAAAAGACCAAAGATGTTGTTAGCATTTAGCCTCTCCTCTATGGGGCCAAATGGGGGTGAAATTAGAAGTGACCAAACTCTTCCACGTTTTCTCCTACAGTATTTAAAGCAGTACTAAGTAACGTGTTTACCTTAATAAATCCTTTTCGTAGTTCCTCTGGGGGTAACACAAGTGTTAATGGGATGATTGGGGGGGTCTTTCATCTCCCCCTGGTGTCTCTGACCAGAAAACCATGCTTGCAACTTGACTGCCACCAGGGCGGAGCAACCCATACACACTAATAGAATCACGGAGAAGAAGCTAACAGGCTAACGGGCAAAGCTAACGGCGGGATAGCGCCACTTTAAACAGTATTTACAGCCAAGTTTGAGTGAAAAAAAATATTCCCATTGTATAACTGGATGTACAACACCCCTCTCTTCCTTCACCTTTTCTGTCAGCGTAGTATTTACTCTCCAGACATTTAATAAGTTAAAAAATCGTAACTTGCTAAGACACCTGCAGTTGCGCTTATGGCCTCTAGGGGCAAGAGTTACTTAGTACTGCTTTAAATACAGTTACGTGAGTAGTTACACAATCCAAGTATAGTTACACAAAATTAAACATGTGGATTTTCTAAGCGGATAAAAAGGAGTACTATACTGTAAAGTGTAATAACACCTTAGGAGCACTTTGACATCTGTGCAGTAATATCTTCACTTCACTGCGTGGACGATTTTGTGTGACTAAACTATACCCCATTCGTTTTTACAAGTAACTCCCAGGGCGCCCTTGAATATTTTGAGATAAATCTGCTTTTGTTCACGCCAAAGCATTTTCAAGTGCAATAAGTCATAACGTATAGTATTACCACCCATGTACAACAATGTGTGTCTGTCAATCTTATTTTGATTTGTGAGTGCTATGTGAGATTCTTTGATATTGCAAGCACAGGGTAAAGCCAGGAAATATGTGAAATGTCTACAACGGCTATAGCTGCTGACAAATAAAGCCTGACGCACACTGTCCCTGGTCTAGGTCCTGCGCCATAAAAGTGCGTCAATCCTTTGAACATTTTAATTAAACTAAGCAGGACGATTCCCAGCCGGGCCGCCACCATGAGCTATGTACACTGGAAGACAAACAAGGCCATCTTTTACAGGGCAGACATCAAATGCAACGTCTTCTTTTATGTCACCCTGGGCCCGCCATGTTGACTCTCATTATTTCTCAAATCCATCTGGAATTTTGATGGGCATGTTTTGAAAGAAAAGGCCCCGAAACCGCAGAGCAGCCATGTCTTCAAACAAAGGTCTTTGTGGTGAAGTCTGTTTCTCGTGGTCAACAACTGCCTCTCTCAGATACCTCATGTCTATAATTTTAGCCCATGCCATCATTATTACAACACTTTCAACATTTCAGCCATTATTTTAGATGCACAGACATTAAAAAGTGCAATTGTCGATTTGCACAAAACCGAGAATCTAAATGTTATACACTAAACATGTACCAATGAATATCCTCTCAACTAGATCAAGGATTCCTTATTTCAGCTTTGCATTTAAGATGTAACATGCGCCACTGTTTACTGCTGGCAAGAAATGACAATCAAAGTTTTTCCTCAAAAAGATCACCTTTCTATTTTCGTTGACCACTAGAGGGCCATCGACCCCGAGTCAGAAGTTTGCAAAAGACTCAACTAAACATCTGCGCTATAGGGCGACAACACTTAAAACAACGACAGTTCTCGCTAGTTTATGGGCAACACTTGATCAAAGTGAGTGGGTAGAGCTCAGAGGCATGTTTCTCATGACGCCAGTAGATTATTATCAGTCATCATTAGTCACGCTGGTAACTGTCCCTATGCAGCGGCAGAGCCAGAGCTGTCTGCGGGACTCACTGTTGTGGTGAGAGTTCACACTGTGGGGAATAGCCTATTGTTACAGACCCAGCCTCGCCTGCTTAAAGGCCTATATAAGACATTTCGACTCATTTGTCTGGGTTTTCAGTTCTAGTCCTACAGCACATGGGCCGGGAGAGAAGCCCGTCCCATTGGCTCCATTTTCCCACTCAGGAGGAGGAGGCAGGTAGAGCTGTGTTACCTGAACACGCACTACCTGGCTGCGCACTCACCTGCGTGCACAGAGCCAAGATGTTTCCAAAGCAAGGACTATACGCAGACTGTTAAAGGCGCATTCAGTCTTTACCAAACATGCATCTGCAACCAAGAGACTGAGCTGGATCGAGGCTTCGTCGCGAGCGCAACAGGCACCCCGAGCACCGGTCCTCGTTTAGCATCGCACTAGTGCTCGTATCATGGATTTGACACGGACGGACACTGACCAGAGGATTCAGATAGACCTGCTGGAAAACCAACGCCGTGTGTCTATTTGGAAGGGTTAGAGAAATATCCAATGTGAACGCAACTGTGCGTAACCACTTGTTTACAGTGCATGGCCTAAGAGGGACTACCGATCATGCACAGACCCCTCCGAAAGCGGAGTCTCTACGTGTTCCTGTGTTTTAGCATCTTGTACCTGAGACTTGGGTGAGTCATTGCGTTTACCTGCATGTGATCGAAGCACACACAGCGATTACGCACATTTGCAGAAATGTTGGAATAGGCTGTTTGTGTGCCCTCTTGCGCACCATGAGTCAAATTCACTGCGTGGACACTTAAATTGATATTACATTATTAGCCTCGCATAACAACTATTAGGGTCGTGCGTCAAAATGTTGTAGCCTACGTGTATTTCTCACTTTGACACAAGAGTTTGTTTTTGGGACAAAAGATTATTTGAGTTGCTGTATCTGTTCCAAAAGCACTACAGCGCCGCATTCCTTCATTAATAGCGGCACAGTGAGCTGTATTTCCACATTCCTATACCCACTGATTTTTTTTTCCTGTTTTGCAATTGCTAGCCTTGATGCATAAACAGAAGGACAGGTATCTAATCCTACTGCACTTCACACAGCAGTCTCAAATATTATACAGTATGAAACCAATTCTGCCTCACGCACGCTTGGAAGCTGACGAGATTTACTGTTTGAAATGTGTAGGGAGTTAGACTGAAACATCTCTGTCTTGTGCGTTGGCTTGGTCCACGTGTGACTGTATTAGGCCTAAGGCAAGGCAGGCAGAAAAATAAAGCACAAGAGTACTAAAGCATAGAAAGTGTTTATAATCAGTTCGGTTAATCATTAGGCGCTCAGTCTAAAATTATAGGCTATGTTTTGTAGCTATAGTCAGATTTGCTTGATAATGTCTTATCATCTTAGTGTAAGTTTTGGGGCAGTGCTGTTTAACATAAGCCACAAATTATGTTAGAACACTTCTGAGAAAAAAAGTGTTGTCTATTTCCGGATTATATTACATTTCTGTTCAACTTTTTTTGCAGTGCTTGGCAATAGAGGATATGCACGTGTGTTTTATATTCTACAACACTGAACACACTATAAGTGTCAAATTTAAAAAAATTAACAAAACAAAACAAAACAATGCAGACTTGTTACTCATTTGGCAGGGTTGCTATGCTGTTGCTATGATGGAATGCTATGCATACCCTCTTGTCGACGTGTCGACGCCGTTGAGCTTCCTCTCTTCACTGGCCAATCCATCACTGCGCCATGTTAATTTACCCGGCTGCATCTGCAGGTGCTGACTGACAGTGACGCTGCAGTGGCGATAAAAGACTGTTTTTTTATCCATAGCTGAATTGTTTTAAAACTTTGAATACATTGATCACAGGAGATGTAGCTATATGTGAAAATCATATCATTCGCCTATAAAAGGCTAACACCTATTTGAAATATGCCAGACAGAAGTGCACATATGGCCTATATTAGAAAAAGAAAAAAGCTTTTAAGGTGTACTTGTCCACGTGAGATTTTTTTCCCCTCCGCATTTGACCCATTCTTAGATGCGCAGGGGGCGTAAGGAGGAGTGGGCAGCCGCGTGCAGGGCCCTGCCTTGACCCATCTCCAGATGTCGAGCCATGGCTGATGGTCAGAAATCACATGGCTTCAGGACCTATTGTGCTTGTTTTGAATTGATGGGTGAAACCGGGGCACCTGGAGGAAACCCATCCTCCCACAGGGAGGGAAACATGCAAACTCCATACGGAACCTTCTTGCTGTGAGGCAAGAGTACACTCAGCCATCGTGCCGCCAAGCTGTAGGCGGATTTTTACAACCTGTAAAAGAGGCTAGATCTATGGGCCAACATGATCGCTGTCATTTTGGAGGTGGGCAGCATTTTGCGCATGGACTTGTTGAGGGCAGTCTCTGTTTCCGGGCTCGCGCCGCTGGAGGGGGTTTGAGGATGAGTTGCTGAATGACGATGAATGAAACCTCGTACTCGTCAAGCGCAGATCGGATCAGTGTCACCCTATTGTCCCATTGTGGCCAAGTGGGCGGATTGTAGCGCGTCTCTGCCCAATGGCAGCCGCGTCTCTCATGAGAGCAGCGCGAGGAACTTCTCTGCCATACACGAGCCCTAAAAGCATCATCCTCATCCTTAGTCCAGCTTGTGAGCTCAGACATGACACAGCCGATGTCAGCGCGCGCACGGCACCGGGATTTTGGAGATGCGTAGAGCCCGCAAAGACAAGCAGCACGCGCAACACGTCGCTCCGTGATTGAGCTCAATCGGAACTTATTGCTGAGGATTAACAGGACTTGTGTTTCATTTGACTCGAGCCGCACGCGGCCGTTTGCTCCATGTCATCATGATCATCTTCTCCTCGCGCAGTGTGCTGCTGTCAGTATACTACCCGCAGATCTTTCTCATCCTGACGAGCGGCAGCTACCTGTAAGTCTCTCCCGCAAATTAACTTTATGCCATTAACTTCACAAACGCACTTGTTCTGCATGAAGGACAGATGCCGAGCCTGAGTCTGCCATCACATTCACAATGCATAGTGCATTTATGGAATGAGTTCGTTGTTTACCAACGCTGCAACAATATGATAATATTTTAATAGACCAACACTCTTCTAATGTTCCTCTAGCTACACCTTTAACATATAGGCTGGTTTGAATTAATTAAACATGAGAAAATGAAACCGTCTGCACATCATGTGGACACGCACCATTAGAATTCAGTGCAATTAAAGAAATTCCAAAATACTGTGTTGGGGTAACAATTAGTTTTAAAGCTCAGATTGGCCACGGAGTGGCAGAGATGTTCAAGATAATCAGATGCCGAGTCAGTGTTTTATTCTGGAGACGGCTGGCCAGTCAGAGCGCACTGAGGCGCTCTTTACGCAGTATCTCGTTTGGTTAACGACTGCACTTAAAACAACTCGTTATAGTTAAATGAATGGAATGCCCACTTGATAGTGAAGCGCTACGGCTGTGAATTAAAAGGGAATGACTGACTTCCTTAAATGCTTCCCAAAGAATTAGTGAGCCGTGCGCGCGCGGAGAGGAGACCCCAAAGCTGACGCTCAAATAGATGTGGTTTTGGTCTGCAGCTGAAAGTGGGCTGCGCGGCTATGTTTAGTGAAGGCTCCAACAGTGAAGCCACACCGTTGTTTGTTTGGCTTATTCCTCCGTGCTCTCTGTGCAGAGCTGACCACTAGAATTAGTCTAAAGAAGCGCTTTGAAATAAGGCCAAATAATGCCTCCTCTAAAAAGATGGTTCATCCACCGGTTAACAGTTAAAAAAAAAATCATATTATTTATTTTCTTTAGCTAATGGTATTAGCCCATCTGAGAGGAAACTAACACTTTATTTCAAATAACCTCCAAAATATTAAGAACTTTTATTCACTTGCAGGGTGCTTTGGCATTTTCTTCTTCCTGAGTGCATTCCTGGGCAGAGGATGCATGCCTGGTAGCTAAATAGTGTGTCAGTTTGGCTCAAAGTGTTCTGTGTGATCGAGTAGGTGCTCTTGGGTAAGAGATGTTGCATTTAGTCCAAACAAATTTTGACATCATTGGTGCAGTCAAAAAAAAAGCAGCTCTCAAGACAAGATTTTTTTTTCAGGTGTAAGTGGGAGGTTTTGATTGTGGATGGATATTCAATCTTACTTGTCATAGAATTATAGCCATAGGTAATAAACAATACACAAAAGTATGCATTACACATACTGTATGATAGTGAGCGGTCCCACCCAGCCACATGCTGCATTTACAGTTTTCTGTTGCATCTGGTCCATATTTTGACCCAGGTCATTAGTTGTCTGGGTTTTACTGTCGTCTCTTCTCTCTTGTCCATACAGCCTCAATGCGCAAGCATTTGTGCACTGTAGTGACGTCTAAAAGACTGCTGTAAGATATTATGAAGGCAAGGCAACTTTATTTATACCGCGCATTTCGTACACAAGGCAACTCAATGCGCCTACAAATGAAGTACAAAACACAATCAACGTCAGAGAATTCTCTATAGTAGTTAAAATATAACGCAATAAAACAGGTCTAAACTACCAATTCATGTATATCAAGACTAAATCAAGTACAAAAAGGTTACAACACACGTTTATGGAAGGCCTTAAACAAGACAATCCAAAAACTTGACTTAAAAATCAATTCTTAATATGGGCCAATACACATTTCACCGTAGACCTGACAGGATAACGTCTACCGAGTTAAAGGAGGCTTTCACTGCTTGTTTTCTGCTGATGTTTTTGACGGAAAGACCGCATAGATGATCAAAATGTAATGAAGCGAGCATATGAGAACTGCCTCACCATTCATTTGAATGAACCCGGATAGAACGCTGCATGACCGTGATAACTGATAAGTCCAGGAACTGAAGTGCCTGCATTGTAGCAACGGGCGAATATAGCCAAAAAAAAAAACACCTCCCATTTCTGTGGGTGAGATGGTCTATGGTTGCCGGGGACGACTGTGTACAGCAGGGTCAAAGAGGTCCTAGGTCAAGGGAGTTCAGGCTTGTTTAAGTCCACACAGACAGTCCACACACCCCACAGAGCGCTGATGTTTACTGTGGGTCTTAAATGCACCTGACTAGGCTCTGCTACATGTTTCACAGTCCTATGAGGAGGGTAAATATTATTTCACAAAACTGTTAATTGGAAAGAGACTGTTTATGCAAATACAATGAGGCTAATTACAGTAATTCTGAGATCTTTGCGAAATAAATAAATGTGTCTTGGAACAAAAGTAACAGAGGTTTGGAGATGGTTGCTGACGCTTAAAGGAGGTGGATGGTTTGCAGTGAGCAGCTTTATTCGAACTTCTTTTATGTGATCAAAAGCATGCTGCATAGTTTTCTCTCCTTAATTTAGTATGTTTGTGTAAATTCTCAGCCATACAGGAGTTGATATCAATATATTAAGATATTAAACGTAATCTCTGGGTTGTTTTCAGTGTTGTCAAGTTACTTTAAAATTGTTACATATTCTATATTAGTAGTTACAGTTTTAAAAATGTCATATGTTTTTATTCCATATTACTGTTTCAAAAATGTAGCTGGGTTACACTACTTTGAGTTACTTTTGGCAAAATATAAACAGAAAATAGTAATAATGCGACCGAGCAAAAGTGCGGTCAGAGAGTTCTCTCGTTTTGTTTTGACGTTAGCTACAGACTGCAGATCTTATACACCAGTGTCCAACTTGATTTGGTGCTGCACTTTATTTGGGGGAGTTTGGCATTTTTTCACTCATACATTTAAGTGCACGTGTAACTCGAGTTATATTCCTTAGTTACTGAAAAAAGTCATATATTTTTGTGACTAGTTACTTTTGTAATGCGTTACCCCAACACTGGTTGTTTTTGGGTTGGTGACGTTTCGCTTCTCACCAGAAAAGCTTCGTCAGTAACTAATGATCTTCTAGCGGCAGGCTCTACATAAATTCAGTTGGGAATGTTTACTTTGTTATCGGTGGCACTCATATATACTCTCAAAAGCTCAACTTTAGTTCAACAGCCTGTGTTGTGTCCTGAGCATCAGTATTAGCCGACCTGTTATCTACTTGTTACTCGGTTTATCTTGATCGGTATATACAGCATGCTGCTAGAAGATCATTAGTTGCTGATGAAGCTTCTTGGGCTAAATGTCCGTAACACTAAAACAACACAGTGTAGATGACGGCTTTAGAACTTTTGTGACATGCAAACTCAAGACAGAAAGGCCCCGTCCAGGTGGGAATCAAACCCTGGACCTTTTAGCTGTGAAGCGAGAGCCCTAACCGCTGCGCTACCATGCCACAGGCCTTAGTCCATGTGTTTCGCTTTTCACTGGCTAGTTCGATTGTGGTGAAGCCCGTGAATACTTCATACAACACACTTCAAAGATGGCATTATTTGTCCAAACTCATTTATGGCTCCTCATCACTGACATGTTTGAAAAGCATGTGTCTACAGGGTCTGCAGGGCTATAAACACGGCGGTGCGTTGCTGTAATCTGTTTTGGCTTTGCCCGTGGTTACAAACTCCACTGCTCGACATGTGTTTTGATATTATCACATTGACTGAGCAGACGTGATGAGGTCGGGGTGTCATTTTACCCAATGCACAATAACAATCCACAAACCTGTGTTGAAAGCCTCACTGTGCATAGTTTCCACACACAGCGATCTGAATGAAAGCACATTTGTGAAATTTATCCTCCTCACTTTAGACGTGAAATATGTTTCAAGCAGGTCATAACTAATAATATTTTGCGTGACATTTGGTTTCAAAGTAAAAGTTGTGGGTTTACATCATACGATACAGAGCAAGTGGATGTGCTTCTTGGCTTATGCTCATACCGCTGCGTTACCTAACAATTAATACAAAACCAGGTCATTACTCAAAGTACCACTATCCAAACCCATGTGGAACCGTGTGTCAGAAGTCGAAAAAGCGCTTTCTGTTTTAACAACTTTCCCCGCACTTTTTAAAGTGTTTTATCCTGGATTAAATTTTCAGAGTTTGAAAGACCTCTAATCCAATGCTTTCATAAAAAATATGGCCGTCACAGAGCTTCAAAACGCTCATTATTCATCACAGAGAACTGGACTGTTTCTAAATGTGAGACAAGCTTGGAGAATAAAATGGGCTCCTCCTGACAACATTTAAGCACCATTTTAAAAAGAATTTAACTCACAAATAATGTTGTTTGTGATAGAATGATTGGAAAGTTCTGTGAGACATACAAAACTACTGAAAAATATTTGTTCCCCAAAATTTGTCAAACTAAATTATTAGCTATGCGGAAGTGGAAGAACACTATGGTCCCACCGTGTCAGTAAAATCCATTACTGCTACTACAAATACTTATTATTGCCAATATCCTTTTGCTCCTTACTCCAAGTTTTAACTGATAACATGATTTCCAAGGTTAAGAAACTGGTTCTTTACGTGCAAATGGTGTAGTTCTATTGTAATTGTGTAATGTGTATTGCGTATACCATGCCTTCACTCACGATCTCCTGTGCGTTGCAGGGCCCTGTCGTCCGTGGTCGCTCTAGGTGCCAACATCATCTGTAATAAGATCCCCGGGTTGGCCCCTCGACAGCGGGCCATCTGCCAGTCCCGGCCGGACGCCATCATCGTGGTGGGTGAGGGCGCTCAGATGGGGATCAACGAGTGCCAGTACCAGTTTCGGTACGGCCGCTGGAACTGCTCGGCGCTGGGAGAGAGGACGGTGTTCGGACAGGAGCTGCGAGTAGGTCAGTCTGGGTCCTAGCAGCTTGTGTCGTGAGTGAAGTTTTTGTGCATTGTAGTAAAAAAAAAAGAAAAAAAAAAGTAATGTTGCTACAAATGATTGCCACACACTTGTAGACATGAGAAAAGGTCCCTTAGCAGAAGGGATAGTTTTTTTGGTATTTTAACGCACATGATTACACATTAGCTTTACATTGCACTGTCATAAGATAACCCGCCTACCTTCTGACAGGCAGTTGCAGTGTCCTTTTGGTATCATTCCCGTGTATGGATAAAGGCTGTGTATTTGCCGGCAACCTCAGAAAGAGAAGCTGGAAAGGAGATAAGTTGGTTGTTAATATAAAGATCAAAAACACCCAATTACATTATACAACAAATCCGAATCTCTGACCTCCTGGAAAATAAGATATTCCAGTAGTATTAAATCATAATGGCTTGAACTAAAGTTTATGTCTGCTGCAGTGATACCGTGAATGTTTCCAATCCTGTAAACATACTAGTGCTTACATTACACTCCGAAACAAACAGCCCCAAGTTTACGCCATGTGAGATTTCGAACAAGATGCGGTTTGAATATTTTCGCAACAAAACGACGTGTGCTCGCGAAGAGGAAAAGACCTGCCAATATAATAGTCACAATAAAACTAAAATGACAGTTGTAATTTGCGTTTTGAGCCATCCTATTGTCTTTGGTTTATTACAAATCTTAAAAATGTGGTACCAGCGCCCGCCCTCTGAGCTGCATGAAATACGGCTGCTCTCAAGCCAAACCCAAGCTCCACACATCACACGGTCTCCAGTCAATGCAGGAACACGCAGTTTCTCTGTTTGTTGTATAACCACTCGACAGAAATTACACAGGCCAGATCCCCAGCCCATCCTTTTTCCGATTCCGCTCAATGCTGTGAAGGCAAACTCCGTTTTAGCACATCTTAGCCCTGTATCTTTTACCTACAGGTCGCATTCATGTGACTTCACGACATTCGAATAAACCTATAGTAATGCATATGAAAAAAAATCTATGTCTTCTCTGTCAACACAAATGAACTAGCCTTTTTAAGTCATATAGGTTTGTCCGATCTCCAAACAGCAATAGCTATCCTATTTGCACTCTCATTCAACTTTTGGCCAATCTGCAGTGCTCTGGTTTCTGTTCATGGATTTGCAATAATAAAGCTCTTGGTTAACAAAGTACCAGCTTCAGGCCAACGGTGCCAAAGCTATGGGAAAGCTACCGAGGAGAAGCTCTAATGAGAAAAACATACAGCTGAAAAATGATATCACAAATAAAGAGACAACTAATGATGTTATTGCAGAGAAGGCTTGCTGAGTTAGCTGACATGGACGGACACATCTGTTGTCAATTGGGCTAAATTGGTTGTGTCCATGGTTCATGGTACAAGCAAAAAACATCTTCAAGCGGGCAAACATTTACATTAACAATGCCTTTGTTGGAGAAACTCGGCACTCCGCAGACCTCTTATGCATCCCATTCGTTTCACAGCGACTTTTTATACATTTCCTTTCATTTAGAAGATGCTTTGTTGCTATTACGCTGTGGTTTGGGTGTGCATTTAATGTACTGGTTCTGCTAGCAATCATTCTTCTCACAGGCCAGCCGAATAAGCCCCAGCTCACTCAAAAAAAAAAAAAAGGAAAAAAAAAAATCTCCCTTTGTTCTGTATGTGGCACTTTCTTTTGTAATGATTTTCACGTTGTTTTTTTTCAACATTGGATTTTTGGATCTTGCTCTTTGCTTCTTCATTTGAAGGGACTTAAGTTAATATTGGGTGATGGAAGTGTTATTAATAAGAAATGTCCATTAGTCAGATCTCATCCAGTGTACTGTTATCTAGTGCTACTCAGGGATTATATACCTATCTTGTGTAGTGGTTATAGGCAGAGAGCATAATGCTAGAGTGGATGGTGGTGGACCCATGACGGCACTAGTTTAGATTCCATGGCAACAAATTGACCTAAGTATATATGAATGTATGAGTAAATAATGACGAGGCATGATCAAGGTCAAGTCTGACGTTCGCGGGTGTTGCAGTTTATTCACTGAAAATGTGGTTGATGACTATCTCCAGGGTTTCCATTTGGTCCCAACACTAATTCTTTCCTTTTGTTGTGTGTAATCATGCAAAACGTCATGATGTCTGAGCTCTTATGAGATGTTCCCAGCATTCAGTGGTCAGTATCTATGAGACAGGTGAAGTATGGGAGTGTGTTGCCCGTGTGGTCTAGTCCAGTGGTTCCCAACCTCTTCCGCTTGAAGGCCCCCCGTGTGTGCTGTAGTCGGGCCGCGCCCCCACAGCCTAAAATGGTGGCCCCCACAAATGTATCAAAACGTGAAAATAATTGCTAATAAGTATTTATTTCAAACAAATACACTGAAATTGGAATGTTTAATGCACCTGTAGTCCTTACTCAGTCATATTTGATGATTTTAGACCATTTATTTTGCTCAAATAGTATCATTTATGACCTGACCGTCTGGCCATGCAAAGCTCTGGGCCCCTTGCAATGCCAGGCGCCACCCCTGGGGGGGCCTGCCCCCCAGGTTGGGAACCACTGGTCTAGTCCTACAGATGACCTAATGCAGTTCAATTTACAAAAGATGTCAGATAGACTATTGTCAGAATATATTGATGTTACATTTAATAATGTGGCGGTTGGATTTTAGGTGGGTGGTCTAAAAGTTGCACAACCATAATAATTGGTTTAAAAGGATTGGTTTAAAACCCTGCATATTGTGTAGCACTGACAAAAGCTAAAATGGTGGGACTGCTTTCCACTTGTTTAATTCCTCCAATGCTGTCCAACACTTGCTTTTCCTGCTCTGGTGTGGAGATGTCCAATTTGCATGTTTTCTTTGTGTGGTGCACCTTGTGTGACTGGCTGCATCCTGATACAGATGATTGATGAAGTCTGTAAGCGGAGCAACAACGGGGCTGACTTCTACCAGAGCACACGGAGTCTTGCAGCATCCCACTAGGTCATCGCGGGAGACCACAGACACCACAGCTACTGCATAACTCAGCTGCCAGTCAGACATCGGAAAAGTCCACCGTTAGGGCTTCGCGCTCCGCACCTATTTGTCCCACTGCCATATTTTATTTCAACATTGATCGTTTCAAAATGTCTGTTGCTTGTGATTGAAGATTTAAGCGTGTTCTCTGACCAAGTCGATCTGCATTATGGATTTCTTGGGTTTGGCATATGAAATCATGGAATACACCCCTTGGACCGAATGTTCCAGTGCCTTCTCCGAATCATCATAATCAAGTGCAGGGGAAAAGCTATGCGACGTTCCGCTCCCCGTTTAGGTTTTTTATTCAAATCCCCCAAATTATGAACACTAAACCTTTCCCTCTGCTCTGAGACCCAGCCGTAGTGTTGGTCTGGAGAGAAGAAGAAATGTGGAGTTTTTCATGAACTGAAGATCAGACGACCACAAGTTTAATGCATTCTCTGAGCACTTTTGGGGACTGGCTCCTGCTTCTCTACATCAGCTTTCATTAATAGTTAGGTTCATTGTAGAGGCATCTAAAGAACGGAATGCAAAGGCTGCCGTGGTGGTCGAAATCCTTGATTTTATTACTTGAGTAAAAGTACAGATATTACTTGTCAAATATTACACCAAAACAACAAAAAGTCAGTCAAACCTTAAGTGAAAGTACTGAAAGATTTGCTGTTAAGTATTCATAGTAGAAAGTGCAAATTAGTTCAAATAGGTGATTGTTAATAATAAATTAGCAACATTAAAAACATAAAGATCACCCAACCTGAAGTCACCAAGGTGATTGCTTCTCGGTGGCAAGGCTCCGGGGGTGGATGAGATTCGTCCTGTCTCTGGATATTGTAGGACGGTCTTGGCTGACACGTCTCTGCAACATCGCGTGGCAGTCGGGGACAGTGCCTCTGGATTGGCAGATCGGGATTGTGGTCCCTCTCTTAAATAAGTGGAATTGGAGGGTGTGCTCCAATATAGAGGGATCATACTCCTCAGCCTCCCTAGTAAGGTCTACTCCAGGGTGCTGGAGAGGAGGATCCGGCCGATAGTCGAACCTACGATTCAGGAGCTACAGTGCGTTTTTGTCCTGGTCGCGGCACAGTGGACCAGCTCTGTAGTCTCCATTGGGTTCTCGAGGGTTCGTGGGAGTTCGCCCAACCAGTCCACATGTGCTTGTATGACTGCAGCAGGAGCTTGGTTCATTGCCGGCAGTAAGTCAGACCTGTTCCCAGTGCGTGTTGGTCTCCACCAAGGCTGCCCTTTGTCACCGGTTCTGTTCATTACCTTTATGGACAGAACTTCTAGGCGAAGCCAGGGGTCGGAGGATCTAATCTTTACTGTTTGCGGATGATGTTGCTCTATTGGCTTCATCAAATCAGGACCTTCAGCGTACTCTGGGCTCAATCAAATTTACTTTCTGACCACCGTATACAGTGCAATGAACCAGTGGAACTATATACAGTCTCAAATGGTTCAATAAATGAAATGAAGAGGATTACTTCAGAAAATATTGTCTGCATCATCCCTCTTACAATTTACCCTACAAGGGATTAACTCCTTGAGGCTAATACAATTCGAGGAAATGTCTTCATCTTTATTTTGTTATTCATCCGTAACTCCAGATTGAATTAAAAATGTCTGTGTCTTTGCTCCATCCGCATCTTACTTACGTGGCTTGTTACGCCAGGTAAAGTGGCTAAATAAGATGTTTTAGTTCAATAACAATGTCTTTGATATTATTACCAAATACCTGCAAAAAGCATAATTCTCCTCTTTCAAGTATGTTTCTTGTTAAGGCAGATTCAGCCACTTCACTTCCAGTTCAGCTACCTTTGCACTGTAGACTTAATAAAAACATAATTATTTGCTTATGCAGATTACACCTGGGTTTACCCAATACTCCATCCACTTGCTTTAAAAAGCATGTGATCTTCCATCTGTGTAACAGTGCACTCTATGTCAGCACTATGGAGCCTGGAAGTGGACACTTTTCAAAAGCTGCACTCAGCCTCAAAGGCCCCTCATCGTAATACCACTCCAGGTCCTCTCTGTTTGACTTTCAGGCCAGTTTGTCACCACCACATCCATTCATCCCCAATGGGCTTCACCTGAGATCTACAGGTGAAATATTACAAGAGTTCAAATTCATAGCCTGAGGTCAGTGTGCAAGAGCAGACCTGTGAGGATCAAGCTCTGAGTAATAGTTAAGTTCACCCACCTCCAGCATTTTTGAAGTGGTTGTGTTTGTTAGTCATTGGCGCTGTATGGATACCAAATCTCCATCACTCAGCCCCAAGGCAGCTATGGCTACAAAGGTAACATACTACCAGCATGCACTGGGTCAGTTATTTTGGAGATCATTGGCCACTGGGCCGGTTATTTGGCAAACCCCCGACCACCACCAAACGTGTTAATATTTTGGGATAAACAAATGAGAAATTAAATTCCATCATTGCTCAAATAGAATTATGCCTACATCTACATTTTAAGCATATTCCAGCATTTGAGCTATTCCAGCTTTTTTTTAAAGCACTGGAACAGATTAATACAGTACTATAACTCTCAGGTGTGTCACAAGTAGAGATGCACAGATCCAGCTCTTTTGCTTCCGATACCGATACTGGAGTTTGAGTATCTGCTGATATCCGATGGTCCTCTTATTTTCTTTCTGGGATCAATAAAGTATTTTCTTGTCAGGATGTTACAGATCAATTATCAGTTATATCTATTAGTAAACTAATGGAAAAACATTTAACAAGGATCACTGGATTTTTGACTCTATCCTTGTAACAGGCTATTTTACATTAACAGCTGAAGTGATCTGATCATTACAACTTGTGCATTACAATATCTTATCAGTTATTCTCAGCATTTCATAAACTATACTACAAACACTTGGTTACTCCAGCAGTGGCCGAATTTATTTTATTAGGCTACTTTGGGTATTTCTATCATAGTTTCTGACCCAGCCTTGATTAGTTGTCGTTAGCAACCCGCTAGCTTTAGCATGCTGTTGCAAAAATATGTTTGCGGAGGTTAAAACTAACTCAGTGAACTCTCCAGGTTCTTCCCTTCAAAATGATATACAGCATGCCCATATTGACTTAGTTTAGTTACTACTACTACTACTACTACTACTAAAAATAATAATAATAATGCCTTACACTTGTATTGCACTTTACAAGCCTGTATACTAGTTTCTCAAAGTGCTACACTGTCGTCATTATTCAGTCACTCCATACTTGGTGGTGGTAAGCTACTGTTGTAGCCACAGCTGCCTTGGGGTAGACGGACGGAATCGAGGCAACCAGTCTGTGCCATCGGCCCCTCCGACCACCACCAACCACACACTCACTCACTACATTCACCCAGGCTTCCTGATGTTCCCAAACAGTCTCACATCCAAGTACCGACCAGGCCCTTCACGGCTTAGCTTCTGAGATCTGACAGGATCGGGCATAGCAAAGGCGGTATGACCTTTGCGGTATGGCGGTAGTTGGTCAAAGCTGTGTTTTTAAAGCATTGAGAGCCAAAAACGGTATCGGTTCAGTATTGAATATTTGTAGCCGATACCCGATATTGATTTTTCCCCCGTATCGGCTCCAATATCCGATACCAGTATCGGATCGGTGCATCCCTTGTCACAATTAAGCCTAATTTGTTACTTATAGGAAATTGGCAGTGGGTTAGACCAGACTGTTTAGCAGGTCGGATGAGGCCCCCGGGCGTAAATTGAATAGGTTTAAATAGAGGAACTACTGCAAAGAGCTTTGATTAGGAGGTGGAAATCGTTCAATCTTCAAGGAATTCTACTGAGAATCTGAAGTTTCCCAGTTCAAGCCAGCTTGAGAACATACTGTTGTTGTGAATAAATGAATATAGCACTTAAGCAGCAATGAAACCAACACAGGTGTGTAGGGGCTCGGGCACTCCTGGAATCAAACTTGCCATCTCAGGTGCCACAATATTTGAGGTCAATTTCAAGTTTTTTCAATACAGTATTACTTGCCATGATCTACATCTTGTATACGTGTAACACATACTGTATGTAATATTATAGCCAACATGCAAGTTCACCAGAATGTTGAACATTTAAATGGTCAATTCTCAGTTATTAGTTGCCCTAAAGACATGAGCCTGTCTTTAGCTAAGTTGCCTTGGAGAACCGCTATATTTCACTTGTTGATATTCAGATATTTTTTAATCAGTACTGTAGGTACAGTAAATGCACTAAACCATATAGGTTAACTAAGTGACAAACCTTTGGCGGGGCATTTCCAGTTCATCTCCTTGCACAAACTTGCCCTTTAGTTCATAGGCTATTACCATTTGCTGGCAGGTAACTTAGGGGCCAAACCAACGTCTAGTCAGATAAAAGGACGGGATGTGAGCAGTTGTGGAAAGATGTGTTCAACAGGCACATACTTGACATAAAATCCCCCTGTCAGAGCACGGACAATGTTGATAGCACAGCTCCGTGGAAAGTGAGAAGATTTAGTCAGTATGGGCATTTTTTTCTGGATTTAGCCCAGGGTTTTTCCATTCAAAATTCATTCCAATTTGGCAGCAACAAGGCAGATAAGAGTGATAAATACTCCTCTTTCATGCGTTAAGCCTTTGTCAAAACAAAAAGCTGAAGTGTATTCTTAGAACTGTCACCAACCCGTTTTGGGTCTCCTACTTCACTAATTATTTTCTTGGTGAGTTCCAATAAAAGTAAAAGCTTGTGATTGTAAACACATTATATTGATGAACAATTAAATTTGTTTCCAAAGACTCACAGGTCAGTTATTTATTGGTGCTAATATCACATCTGCATAAGTCAGCAGTCACTTACTGTAAAAGCAAAATAAATATTTATAACAAAATTATTGCAAACCTAAAGCATTATCTTAGCTTGCGAGTTACTGTCTATCCAAGGCAAACATATTTTAGATTAAGCCGCAGTGAGACAACATTCCTCCCAAGTCCAGTCTTGAATATATGAAAAGGGTTTATTTGTGAACCAATCTGTGAAACTGTGCAGTAGATGTATTCTTTTTCTTTCCCTGTTTCGGGTTGCTACCACAATGGCTTAGCTTGGTGTTGCAAAAAGAACAAATCAAATTAAAACTTTTACAGTTGAAGACATATTTTATGACTATAATCCCTTCTTTTATTTGTTGTTGAAGGCTTTAAGTAGTGTTCTTTTACATACTGTACCCACACGATCATCTATGGCATGCTTTCATGTTGCGACGCACGCTCCCGGCTGGAGGACAACAGAAAGGCGTGTGCATTATAAAACACGCTGGCACGGCTCCTGTAGCTTCTCGGAATCAGTTGCTGGTCATTTGTGGTGAAATTATATCCCACAGAATCCGAGTACAACATCTCAGTCCAACCAAGGGCTAATAATGAATGGTCTAAAAAATATATAATTTGAAATGACCGCGCGATTCCATTGTTTCCTCACTTGAGAGAGAGTTAAAATATTTTCTTATGTGTAAAAACCATTGACAGTATATTGGTAAAAATGCATGTGACAAAAAATTATTGAGAGACTGCAAGATTTGTCAAACATCTCAGTCACGGTTGCGTCATCATTATGATCCAAATCGCGACTCCAGAATCCAGTGCAAAGAAAAGTGGTTATGCCTCTTGTGTTATTGAAATTCCTCTGAGCATTTCCCCCATCAACCTAAAAGTACCTAGAAGTGTTTCCTCCTTCAGCTAAACACACCACAGGGCGGGCATTGCTGTTTCTACTACCCTTTGACAGGTTGCACTTGTAGCACTTAAAGATGGCTCTAATGCAAAACAAATTTCCTTTGAGGACATAGGGGGTTTTATGTTTTTTTTTAAAGAATATTTAGTTTTTCAAGTTTTTCAGCATGGACACTTGATTTTAGAATAGCTTTATTGATCCCCAAATGGGTAATATAACATACCATGGGGACGTTTTCACCTTTCACCTTGAATATTGCTGTTTAACTGTGTCAAGTAGATGTTTGCCCGTTGAACTAAAGTTTTTTATTCTTCTTTTGGCATGCCTTTCATCTTTGTTTACTTGGGACTGAACCTGAAAAAATGCCACTTAGACATATGAGCTTTGTGAGTTGGCTAATACCACTATTCAAAGTACCAGCTTCGTAAAGACAGTCAAAAAGTCATTCATCAAAACTGAGGTTTGTTCAAAAGGCACAGGCGAATGTGACATGGCTGAACTTCAACCAACTATCATCAATCATCACACCACTGCCTCAGGGTTTCCTCTTTGTGGGACATTTTTCTTGTTGCGTGTACACCCTTTGGGCAAGTAGTCATCAGAGATATAGGAAGTTGTCATAAGAACCACCTAATGCTTTAAACTGTTGTTTAGACTGAAAATATAGGCAGTGGCTTGAGCTAATGTGTGCCTCAAAATGATCTTTTTAATTCATACAGCAAAATCTCAAAGAGCGACACATGGTTCAATTACTTGTGATTATTAGAACCATCGTTTAAAAATGTTATATCCAGAAAAACAATAATTGAAGTGTATAACTGCCTCTCGAAAGTACTATTACACCTAATAGCTGTCATACATATATAAAATTGGTTATGATTAATCACTTAAATAATTCTGATTTCTAAAATAATCACAATATTATCCGTAATTGAGCAGCCCTTGACACTTTTCCAACTTATTGGCTGTTGTTTACATAATGTCTTCCTCGTGTTACACTTAAAACACAGTATGTCGATAAAAGATCTTGCTGGCTATTGTGCAAGACACACACAGGTTTCAACAATTACAATTATTAGTTGTGTGGTTAAATACTAAAGTGGAAGTTAATTTCAACACAACGAACTAACGGCTGTATCGGAGTGAACCCAACCATGCAGCACTACACTGGCAGTTCACCCCCATTTGAAACCCTTAAACTAAATCCATCAGCACAACTATAGCTCAGCTCAGCATCAAAACAAAATCCAACGAAACTATGAAAATTTTGCCACAAAATATTCAGCTTGTGGTAAAAGGTCTGGTGCTTTTCAACTTTGCGTAGCGTAGCCTTACCCTAAAGTGCAGATTCACTCAATAGGCAGCCAAATAGCTGATAGCATGGGGATAAGAGTGTGGAAATGACGCGTGTATTGTGCTATGGTGGAACGGAGGCGGATAAAAGGCCTATGTTTTAGCACATCATCATGTGGGCAGCGCTAATCCTCTGGGCCGTCCTGTGTTTGCTGGGCCAACAGTGTGTGTGTGTACATGTTAGTTATCTCTATCAGAACTGCAGCGTGTGGGCTGTGGTCATTGCGGATCACTAAAGGTCAGTCTCCCTTAAACTGGCCACTTGTCCCTGCCCACAATAAGAGTCTGTTTTTGGTGAGGGCAAACTAGCAAAAGCACATGTACCTCAACAGCATTCCCTCTACAGACAACTTCTTTTCCCACTGACAGCCACGTCCAAGTGAGAATCAGCAGTGGTCTATGGTAGCCTATATGTAGCATTTTTGTAGTAATCCAGGTGTTCTGCCGTTGCATTTATTTGATTTAATTAGACATTTATGTATGTTATGAAATGGATGAGATTGCGAGGATTTTTGATTTAGGCTGGGTCTGATCCTTCTTTAATCCTCTTTCAGGTCTGATTTAGTACAGGAAATAATCTATTTTGTAATTTGGGATTATCAATTTTGGGAACCATTGGAATAAAAGACGCCTCTGACGTTAGACACCGTCACAGCTTCAGAGGGATCGGTATGTTTTTGTTTTTACTCCACTGGATTCAACTGTAATAACTTTTACAAGGTGAGAGTCGTATCTAGTGTTGATCTGGCAGTATTTTTGATTATACCCTCTTGAGGAAACATAAATTAATGATGTGTGCCTTCAGATCATCCAAAGCCTAAACACATTTTGTAGCCTATAATGTCTGGATGAAAGATGAGGTGACAAAGTTGACCTCTTTGTGTCCCTATAGATATAAGGCTTTACTAATGACACTTACAGAAAACTTTTAGATGATGAAAAAAGTTGTTTATGGTTACATATTTAGTTGTAGTTCTCAAGACAATTACTTCCACAATCTGCCCCCAACAAATCTTAATTAGTGCTAGTACAGGCTGCCGATAGTTAAAGCTCAGAGGCTCCACTTTGGAGGTTTGTAGTTTTACAATGAGGAATGGCATGTTCATCATGAAACTTGTGTCCTTAAATGCAGTCCAAAGTTCAAGGTGCTCAAGTTGTGATTCTAGTGCCTTTTTCAAATCACAAAGAGCAGTAAAACCTATCCCACATTACATTTCATCTCCATGAAGGTGTTCTTATCAGCATGAGAAGTGTGGTGATGGCCCACTGATGGCCAGGACTGTATCAATGACCTCTTTATGGCTTATACATAGCTCATGGTCACTCACTGTCCTGCCTGGGTCTGAGAGTGCGGGGGTGTGTCTGTGTTTGTGTGCTGACGTGGCATGATAGGGTCATACCGGGCCCTAGCTCTTGTAGCTCTTGGGCCCCTTGTGTGTTGTGCCTGCTTCTCGTGGGCCGTCCCATCCGTTATCAGTGCGATCTATGTCTGTCTGGTCTGCTGTGCTGTGGACGCAGTAGGAAACAGGAAGCCAGAGGATCAACTGTAATCTCAGTGTGCGCTTTGTCTGACACTATCCCAGGCTGATCACTGTATCCTCTGCACAGGCTCGACCACTACGGGACAGTTACACATGCCAACAATCACGGCATCCCACAACCACTAAGGTGAACTGTTCAAGGCCTCACTAAATGTTTCTTATACTAAAACGTACATGAGTGGCATGTTGACACATTGATTACAGAAGCAGACAGAAGTAATGATACTATCTCCAATTATAAGAGTGGGATTGATATAAATCTCGGTGATAATGTGGCCGTGGTAGATGAAGGGAAGCCCGAGATATTGTCCTGGCTCGAACTTTGTATCACTAAAATATTCTGATGCAGAACTTTTTGCTGTAAGTGAGAGAGAGTTTGTGTTCATTGAAAAGACTGGTAGGAGGATTTATGCTTGTTTTAGCAAGTCTTGGTATTCCATTTACCTGCACCTCCAGGACATCTATCATGTTCAAGTTTGAAATATGTTTCTTTACCTAGAGGCCGTGTCTGGTCTGCTGTCAATTTGTGCAACAATTAATGCCTTTAATAGTTTTAGCAACTACCATTTGAATTAGTTTCAGCAACTAATTAGACTAGACTGTGTGACTTTTGTTTTTTATGTGTAGTACATTGTAGACAAAGGTTCTTCTGAAGCTGCCATCTGCACAAAATAGTTTAAGTGTTAGAACAGACAAAACGTCTTGAATAAAGATAAGGGGCAGGAAGACACATTTTGCAAAGCAGAGACTTAAACTGCACTGGGGCCAGAGCAATGGGCGAGGGTAGCACTCTTTGTGACCGTGATGGGTCACGGGGGTCACGGGGGTCAAGGGACAGACATTGCTGCAATACCACCACCTACTGGCTAGGCGTGAAAACCAATAAGGACTTTACACATGTCAAAAACAACTTTACAGCCTGGTTTAAAAGAATGTTAGAGTTTCTAAAGCTAAATATTCCTTGTGTGTTAACTCTGGAGTGGGTACAGTTTATGAAACCACACAGGTTTTTGTTGTTAGCATAAAACTATATAAACGTATAGAGTTTTAGCGTTGTTCTTACATTGGCCGGCTGTGGAGAATTGAGGAGGGTTGTTGCCGCCAGTTTAACGCCTTCTTTTTTGGAAAATGCTCTGTAGGAGGAGACTGACCTGGCATTATGGATTCTCTCTCGAAAGATGTTATTATTGCCAAACTACATGCTTTTTAAAAAAGATTTTTCAAATATATCTAGTCTGATCTAAGCGTGATCTAAGTGATTTCCCGGTGGGCGTGATTGACAGATGGCATCAACCAATTAGAGAAAAGCTGGATATGTTGCAGGGGCAAGCAGCAGGAAGCCTTTTCAAAAACTGCCTTTTTCACAAGGAACGCTTCCAACGCTGTTTCTTGCTCCGGTTTAAGGGATTTTATATTTTCCAAAACAGACGAAAAAGAGTAGAAGAAAACAGTGTATTAGCCGCTGCGCCGCCATCTTTAATGTTTTGGAAGAGTGCGGTGACGGCTTCCGTCTCTTGATGCAATGAATTCCCGCCTCTTGGTGTGTGATTGGACTGATATGGGTACATTCAGGAAATTATTGGCTGCCAACAGCTGCCCAGACGGTTCTTCTTTTCAACAGAAAGGAGGAGCATCTGGCTGGCCAGGCAAGTGTTATTGATGTAAATGGGGAGGGGTGGGGAATGACAGTCTTATAATAATAGGTCTATGGGTCAGAGTAGTGTTACGCATACAGTACAGATACAGCAGCCATATCCACTGGGGGAGTGTTTCCCAACCAGGGGTACGGGGGCCTGACCTGGCAAAGGCAAGATTGATTACAGTGCCAATAACGGTAACGTGGATGTCCCTGTTCGCCTCTGTCTTGGACACAGAGAATGCTCTGGTAAAACAATATTATTTTATTGTACAGGAACATGGCTGTGCTAATTCCTCGAGCTGCAAACCTCACGGACCACAGCTTTGTCTGTAATTTTCTGGGAGCATATGTTCATAGCAACGGTACATAAAGCGGAACGGAAAACAGTAGTACAGAGTGCATTAGTCAGTTCAGTGATTGGTATACAAAGACAGGGGTTTTCCTCCAGCTTTCCCCTCTTTACATGGAGCCCAGCAGACACTGCCCTAGTCTGCCACCACTTTGGCTAGAGTTACTTGTGTATGTATAAATATAGTGTGTGAAATTATTATTATAGGATACAATGTATATTTTGTTTCCATCAAAATTATTCAGGTTTTATATTTATACTTCAGCCGGGAAATGACTTGGCTGAAGCCTGGCCTTTGTATTTGACTAGTGATATTGAGGGGGAAAACAAAGGTATAACATTTTCCATATTGTTTCACATTAAGGGAATATAGGCCTGTATGACAACCCTGCTGGATAAAAGTGAAGTTAAGTCATTATTGTGTTTGCTTTAGATGTGTAATGTCGAAACAGCATTCAACCAATCCTTATGTGTTTGCTCCTATATTAAACAACATATCATTGTTGGGTGTTATTGCTTATGTAAGCCTGGGGTTCTGTAACTACTCTGTACTTTGGGACAGGCCTTTGTGCTCTGCTGTGATGCTCAGTATAACCAGGCTTCCTCTTTTGTCGAACCAATAATAGTCATCTTTATTTCAAGAGTTAAAAAGTACTCTTGAATTATTTTTGTATAGTTTATATATGTTTTTTATTATCAATCTTTTATTTACTATGCATGCATTCATTGTCATCGTGATGTGTGTTTCAGGCGTTATCACAGAACTTTCCTCTTCCTCTTCAAAAAGTCGACTATGGGCCTTATCTTTCTGTCCTGATGAGAACCTCAGCATGCTGGTGTAATGTGTGCTTATAGCGCACAATATTTGATTAATAATCAATTTAAATAGTATTAAAGTTCCTACACACATCAAAGTACTCCTTAGTCTCTTAAATGCCAGTCCAGATTACTAGAGTTTGTACAACTTGAATGTTTTGGTGTCCCACTAGACAGGAAATCATTCTTGGACAAGCTCACAGCAAACACTGCTTTTATTTTTGAATGCTTCCCACTTGGGTCTCCTCCTCCTCTACTTCTCTTCAATGGCACGTCCTCATCCAGAGTGGTGCCGTCTGTGGGTCCTGCAGAGGTCAGGGCCGGCGCTACTACATCAGCTAACCTTTTTATACAGTGCTGCAGAGCAGACAGTGTTGTGGGCATAAATCTCCCCTGCTGTGTCATGTGAATTTGTCTAGCGGTGCGCTTGCCTCAGGGCCTAAACACAGATTGCAGTCTCAGTGGCAAGCCGCGACAACTCGAGATTTCTTTTTGGGTCCCAGATGGTCAAAGATATGATGGACGTTGGAGGAAAGACTAGTGGCTGAAGCGATGCGGTCAACACAAGTGAAGGCCAAGTCAGCAGGCATTGATACATGCCTGTTTTTCTCATTTTGAATACATTAGTCAAAACATTTTCTATTGTAAACTAACAATACCTACAGTCAAGGAATCACTACTGTGGATTGTGGACCAGACACTTGCCACCAAAGTCCATTAGACATCTGGTTTAATATTTCCCCATTCTTCTTTCCTGGATGTTTCCAAGTTCATTGAGGTTTTTCTGGTCACTCCAATTTTCCACTGGCAGCTCACAAGGCAATCCCAGGGTGGTTCCTGCTGGAGGGCTGTCAGGACTCTGGGGCCAGCCTCTTAAGGGCTCACTGCTGCAGCGATGGGTGCATTTTCTGCTCCACATTTCATCAATCACACAGTGCTGCTCTTCCTGTGGTCATGACCATACTGTTATGTTACACACGCAAACATAATGGAAGGCTTAAGTTTTTGCAGGGCCAGTAAAGTTGTTTTTTAATTACCCTGAAGATAGTTGTATGGAATACTTACAGACTTGATTTACATTTACATGGCGTTTTCTAGGTAATATACGTACAACAGTTCTAATTGATGTGTAAGCTGGATTTTAGCTTGAATTTGTATGTGTAAATGGAGGTTTCATTTTAAGATGCAAAATAAATGAAACTGTGTACGTCCTCACTGGAGGGAATGAACAGTTACATTTGTGCTGTCGATGTTAGAGCCACAGTGAGAAATCAGAGGAACTAGCCTCACCACTTCTCTATTATCCTCCTCATCATGAGCATCTCAATGGGCCCAGACTGCTCCAGCATAGAGTGTGGTGGAGGGACCCACCCTTTCTCTGGAAAGTGCTTTTCTCCTGTTTTTACCATTACACTGTGTTTGTGAGCATGTGCAAATGTGTTTTGACCAGCGGACTCATGCGGATGCGTGTCAGGGTGGAGGGAAGTGTGAGTGCGTATTTTTATGAAGCAGTGGCCACTGAATGGCTGTGGATGCACAGTAATGCCTGTGTGTGAGGGGGTGGGGGCAGTAGTATGTTACCACACGTTGGTGGGGCAGACCAGGGAAACAAGTGGTTGTGATTCAGGCAAGCCATGGTGCAGCTCTGTAGGAGCAGCAGGGCCAGCATCGGAAATGAACAGTGGCTTTGGGTGAAAACATGTCCGAGTTCAAAAACAGCTCAGAGATTGGAGCGAGGTGCGAGAGGAGCTTCAGCAGAGCTGAGGAAATGAAACAGACACAGCTGCAGAAGGAGCAGTTTTAGCTTAACATGGCCTAATGCTCACTTTGTCCACAGTTGGGAAGATAAACACATTTTATTATCTCCATGCAGAGTGTGGCCATGACCAGGCCAGGCTCCAGCTCACACCAGCAGGCCCACTCTATCTGACCACACTGCCCATAAAGGCTGCAAAATAAGCAGCAATTTGACTTATGTTACTTTTAAAACGATTATAAGTTTATTTGGTCACGATTTACACAAACCATACTCTATTATTCTGCTTCATGTCCAGAGAACCGTTTGTGCCATAGTATAGCAACAGAAAACACAGTTTCTTCTTTGGGAATATTTTTGTGGTGATAATGCCAAGGCAAGGCAAATTTATTTATACGGCACATTTCATGCACAAGGCAACTCAATGTGCCTCACAGCAACACCAAATACACAATAAAAATACAATAAAACAAATCAATCAAAACACTCATAAAAATATACAAAATAATAATTAAAAATATATATTAAAAGTGGTTAAAATACCATCAATTGCCATAGGCAACAGTAAATAGGCATGTTTTCAGCCTGGACTTAAACATAGTAAGAGTTGTGGCCTGTCTTACATCCTCACTGAGGCTGTTCCACACTTTTACTGCTTGAAACTGAATCGCAGCCTCACCGTGTTTAGTGGTGACTCTAGGAACCACCAGGAGACCTCTCCCTGAGGATCTCAAGGATGGTTCATACTGCGGTACCATGTCAGCTATATATTTTGGTGCCCGACCATGAAGAGACTTATAAACTAGCAGAGCTATTTTAAAATCTATTCTCTGAGCGACAGGAAGCCAGTGCAGAGACCGGCGCACTGGACTAATGTGGTCATATTTCCTGGTTCTGGTCAGGACTCGAGCAGCAGCATTTTGAATATACTACAGCTGTCGAACAGCTCGTTTAGAGAGGCCAGTGAACAGGCCGTTACAATAGTTTAATCGACTGGAGACAAATGCATGGATTAATCTCTCCAAATCTGGTTTAAAAAACAAATAAAAATGTTTTTTATTTTAGCAATGTTTTTAGGTGGTAATAAGCCGCTGATGTAATGGACTTAATATGACTGTTAAAATTCAAGTCTGAGTCCATGATTACCCCTAGATTTCTAACTTAATTTTTAGGTTCTAGTGAAAGAGCTTCAAGATGACCAATGACAACTTCTCTGTGTTTTTGTGGGCCAAAGACAATGATCTCAGTTGCCAAGCTCTTTCTTGTATTCTAAGTATGTGTATAGTTTAAATCCTGCATGTTTCCTCACTGCCTAAATACCGTTTGTGACTCTTGTGTGCAGGTAACAGTGCTAGGATATCATAGAATGAATCAGTAGCTCACAATAGTTTCATACTTGAATTCTGTGTGGTCACAGTCGTAAAATGTATGGAAATGTTTCTGTTCGAGAAAAGATTTTTGCCAAACTGATTAAAATGTTCCTTCTTCCAAGCTGCGCATAAAGCTATAAATCATAAAGAAGTTTATAACCCTCAGACGTTCAGTAAAAATGCATTTTTACCTCGAGATTTTAAAAAAAGATACATGTGAGTGCATTACACAACATACATAAGACTTGCAAAACATTCCTTTCCCGTGGCTGAAGGCCCCTGAAACACTTTGCGGTTAGCCTTGTTCTGCTGGCCCCTTCAGATTACTGCCAGTCAAGGGGAGATGGGAGCACCAATAGCCTGCAGTGTGTTTCGGCGTGGGCAAGGAGGTCCTGTATGTAAGACCTCCCTGCCCATTGTATCCATTAGGAAAGTGGAAAAATCACACAGGTATTGAGCAACAGCAAGAAATGATACTGAATTATTGCTAACCATTAAATAATGGTTCAGTTATGGAAAGTATGAAAAATGAGCATATTTCTTTTCCTAATGTTCTATAATTTGGGGGTTGTGGACAGCAAAGACATAACACTCTGTATATGTTGCATAAGGACATTTGCTGTGTCAGTGTTGTTACTGAGGGCACGGGGTGTAGGTGAGGAACAGACCTGCAGACCTCAGCTGCTCTCACTGTGGACAGCTGAACAAGGTGCTCCTGTCGAGGAATTCAGCACATTGGACAGCACCTAGAACAACTCTCCCTGAGCTCACACATTCCTGTACACTAACGGCCAGTCTGTGGCCAGTCATGTGACTCCATCTCTCTAAAGGTGTAAGGGAAGACTGGGGCAAGCAGGGATGCATCTTTTTTTCCTTTTCTTTTTTTGCAAATACAAATACTAAATATTTTTAGACTTGTTCCTTCAAATCTACAAATATAGCAACCCCTCCATTCACATGTATTGGTCTTTGTGCAGGCAGTCGGGAAGCGGCCTTCACCTATGCCATAACTGCTGCAGGAGTGGCCCACGCCATCACAGCGGCCTGCAGCCAGGGCAAGCTGAGGCAGTGTGGCTGTGATCGGGAGAAACAGGGCTACTACAACCAGGAGGGCTGGAAGTGGGGGGCTGCTCCGCCGACATCAAGTACGGCATAGAGTTTTCCCGGCGCTTTGTGGATGCGAGAGAGATTAAAAAAACACCCCGCCGCCTCATGAACCTGCACAACAATGAAGCTGGCAGAAAGGTAAACATACTGTAAGCCTCAGTACATTTTTTTTTTTTTCTCAAATGCTACTTGTACAATATTCTTTACTCTATTACTATAAAAGCATGCGTAGTAAGGTGAATGATTCAGTGAGACGGTTAAGACATAAATATCACAGAATTCTTCACTTTTTAAAGAATTTGTTCCAATAAGACAAGAGGAGGACAAGGTTAAGTGATGAAAAATCATGATGCTTAAATGTCCACTGGGAAAAGGGTGCACTTCCATGGAAAAGTACTCTCAACAACAACAAAGAGGAGTAAAATCAGGAATAGGATATTATCACTACTCTTGGCAGGGCCAACTGACTGTGCCTACAGAGCGTGTGAAAGCTGGCAGACAATGCCAATGTTAACACAGCAGACTAATGGGACTGTGGTGTGTGCCAGGCTACAGCTCTGGGATTGGCATCGCTCCTTTTGACTCTAACTTGGACCAACAACAGCTAAGCCTGGCAAAGAATACTTTCTCATATTGTTGAGAATTTAAGTATTTGAATGCCAGGTCATATTCCTTCTGTAAATTGTTATAGATAGAGCCTAAGCAATTATCAGTTATGAGTCTTAAACACTCTGGGAAACTATCTCATACACAGGGTTGCACACAAACAAACCCACAAATGACTTGCTGAGAATTTTGCCACTGTACCCTTCCTTAAAACAGTATCAAAATATATAGATTTGATGAAGTATTTTAAGAAAAGCTTCAGTGTTGTTTATTTACGTGACAGTGGCAACTAATCCATGTGGTTATTGTTTTTCCCAATCACAACTTAACCTGTAATCGGTGGCACGGTAGTCCAGCAGTTAGTGCTCGTGCTTCACAGCTAGAAGGTCCCGGGTTCGATCCAATGAATGTAGTGAGTGAGTGAGTGGTTGGTGGTGGTTGTGGTGGTCGGAGGGGCCAATGGCACAGACTGGTTGTCTCACTTCCGTCAGTCTACTCCATGGCAACTGTGACTATAATAGTAGCTTACCACCACCGAGTATGGCGTGACTGAATAATGACTACAGTGTAGCGCTTTGAGAAACTTGGTAATACAGGCTTGTAAAGCACAATACAAGTGTAAGCTATAATTATTATTATTCATTTCATTCATTTTCATTTTATTTATTTATTTCATTCAAAAGTGACATCATGCAATCACCACAAGACCGCCAATCCAACATAGCATGAATGAAACGGAGCAGAGGAGAAGAACAAGTCTTATAATATCTGCCCCTTTTGTTGCTTCACACTTTACATGCTCTTTTAAAAGATGTGCATATATAAATATACATACATATGGTTACAGTCATATACATATTTACAGTATTTTCTGTCTGCCATCTTAGGGTTAGGTTTAGCGTTGTAGGGTTAGAGCTGTAACAAAGTTCTTGCGTCTTATGTCAGAATGAGCCTTTAGGGTTAGGAATTATGCATACCCAAATCTCAAGCATATTGACAGAAGAGTTTACAGCCTATATGCCAGTGTAGGGCTGGGCAATTAATGGAAATTTAAACGCAATTGCAATCTCTACTTTGGTTAATCTCAATAATCGTCATAGCACTTTTTAATCGACAGGTTTACAGCCATTTCTTTGGTACAAACAGTACCTAGTTTGGGAGTTTGGACAAGACAATGGAAGACTTTTGTGTGTTAAATGAAACTGGAGGAAAGCCTTTGTTTCTGTTTGAGCTGAGGTTTGAATAAAAGATTATCTAATTTTATGAATCAGCAAGATGTATTTCATTTTTCTTATGAAAAAATTAAATCGAATCGAAAATCGAGATCGATCAATATGGGAAAAATAATTGTGATTTTTTTTTTTTTTAATCGCCCAGCCCTATGCAAGTGTCATATTTCATTTGAAAGCCAAGGCTTTCAAATTTCTAAAAATAACCCTAATCATAACCCTGACCCTAAATCTAACCCTAACCCCCGGGGACGGCAAGCAACAGGTCAAACATGTGCAGCAGACTAGTAAATAAATGTATGGATATTTTTAATCATCTGTAACAAAAGTCTTAAATGTAGCTGTATAATCATTGTACTAATTAGGAGCAGATGAGAGGCTTTGACGGACACAGTTTTACTAAATGTTTCCATACATCTATCAGACTTTGGATTCCAGACAGTGTGGTTTGTGCTTCATAGACTTTTGGAAATCCTCATCTCTAACACAACATGACCCTGGACTTTATAAAGATCTGGAAGCTCATGTTTTTGTTTTCAATCAAACCTATTTTAATTCACCAACACATAGACAAAACAAACAGTAATGTTGGACAACTTTGATTGGTCCTGTGCACATTTAACGTGTCTGATGGAAATGATGATATGTGTCTACGCCCAGGCACAATGCCAGGAAAAACTGCACTGGAAACTGCCAACTGGGCTTACAACTTACACTCTGATGATCCCAGAGCCAGGCCAAGTTTGGGCTCCTAATTGGGTTTAGAGTCAAGTTGAGCACTGTGCAGCAGCGCTGTGTTTGTTAGCATGGGCTATTTGGATCTTAATCTCACCATAGAATCTATTCTCCAGCTACTGAGAAATATTGTTTATAACATAATTTAAAACTTTATTTGTTCACATCAACTAAAGATGCACATTTTGTTTAATTTCTTGAATCAATTTAGTGGTTGCTTTATCAAGCCATTATCGATTAACTGTGTGATGTTATTTTACATTGAATTTTGCAACTATATATTTTATTCCCAGTAAAAGTATGAATTATTAGTATTATCAAAACGCTGGATTATTGTCCACACACATTATTTATCCAAAAATCAGTTGATTGTATTGTACTATTTAATTACCCTTTCATACAGCATAACGATTGTTAGTTTTTCTCTTAATCGATTAAGACCATGATAGGTGTTAATACTGCCATGACCATGAACACCTAGCCTGGGAATACCATGCTGCTTGCGCGCTCAAATCATTTTGAACTGCTCAACAGAATGGAGACCATGGCCGAAATTTTCACATGGCTTTGGGGACCAATCACAGAACGGGGAAGAAGAAGAAGAAGAAGAAGATCTTTATTTATATAGTGCCTTTCACAGACATGGTCACAAAACGCTTTACATGAGAGTATTTTACATTCACTCCACACTCAGTGGTGGTAAACTACGTTAGTAGCTTCAGTTTCCCCTGGGGGAGACTCAGTCCCGGCACCAGCTCAGTACAGAAGGGGGGGCGGCTGAAAACCAAGGGGGGGCGATGACGTTAGGGTCAGCTCACACTACACGATTTTTATGCCCGATTTTGATACAATTCTCGGTCGCGCCGAGTCTTCCCGAGTTGTGTCTATAGTCGAAGGCAGTCACAGAGAGTCGTGTTGCGTAGTGTGGAGGGGTCACGACTGGACTGGCGTTTGAATCGTGTAGTGTGAGCAGCAGTCAGACGCAACTGGACTACAGTCGCAGGAAATCAAACATGTTTGATTTTTAAGCCTGATTTTGGACGCACAGGAGAAACGTGGGTGATTTTACCGTCCCCAAAGTGAACACACAGAATGCAGCGGCCAATGACAGAGTGAAATAAAGACAGAAAAACACTGCGGCGCCTCCCTCGTCATTTCTCTGTTAAAACAGCGGCACAAACAACTCATTTCATGGCCACAGCGATTCCCATACGAAACAGCACAACTTTATATCACCAAAAGTTAACGAGAACCACCTTTTCAAGCTACATTTCAACCGCGAACAGAGTTTAGCGGCACTTACTGAGTTTGGAGACGGACTGTTCAGCTTCACCTCACCGCTAGCGGCTCGCCTCTCCGCTTTCTCCGCCTCCTCCATCTCAGGGCTGAGGCCCGTCTCCTTTTCTTATTAAATCCACTGAAATACGTCCCGCTTCTTCGTGTCGCCGAATTTTATCTCCATTTGACAGAACTATAGCCAAGTTGAAGGCTTCGTAGCAGTAGGAGCCTTGCACTGCGATGTTGTTGTGACACGATTGACCAATCGGGACACGCACATTTTCCCACGCTCACAAACACTCCATTCTAAACAGAAAATATAACTGCTGGCTACAGGCTACTCCTTATTATGTCTATGCTCCTTATGGCGGGATGATGCACTGATGACATAGTAAGCAGGTGCGTGATGGGTTCAAGGACCACTGGAAACTCTGAATTTGAAATTCCAAAACTGTTCATTAGAGTCAGTGGAGTTTCTTCCGAGTTTTGGGTTGTTTTGAACACGTCATAGACTGAAAACAATATATTAAAAAAATGAAAACACTACATTTTGACTGAGGGGGCGGGACTGCCTGCGTGAGGGGGCGACGCCCCCTCACGCCCCCTCTTGACGCCGGGACTGGGGAGACTGACAGAAGCGCTGTCGCGACTGCACACATCTGCGCCAACGGTCCCTCTGACCACCTCCATGCATTCACATACACATCATTCATCCTGGCCTATTGTACATGTTTTTTGTGGTAGGGGAAATCGGAGTACCCGGAGGAAACCTACGCAGACACGGGGAGAACATGCAAACTCCACACAGGGAGGGACGGCAAGACGATGACGCACTATTCAAGAGGCAGACGCTAGTAGTTTGTTTCCAACATGACAGCAGCAGACGCGAAGCCATCTTTCGATCAAGCTTTAGACCGTGTTAAATAGTTTAGCTCGAAAGTTCATTTTAAAAGAAGAACATCGTTTGGCTGACATACGTCATCGGGTACAATTGATACAATTGGCTATGGGCTACACGCAGACACATGATACACATTCGTAGCGCCCAGTAAACAGCTATGGACAATCGTAAATCACACCCCTCCTACGAGAAAATTAATTAATGGTTTCCATATTGTGATATTTAGTCTAGCATTATCTAGGCTAATAAACACCCCTAGCATCACAAGACTTAAATATTTATTTTGTTGTACACTGATAACACATATTAAATAATATGTCAGTTCAATTTCTTATTCATTTGTTTATTTGGTCAGGGCAGTGAGGGACATGCACTTAAACACGCCACGGAGGGCCAAATATTTAAGGTGGTAGTTGCCAGTTTATATATTTTATGAGGCGATACCTGTTATAAAAAATACCATTGCTCTGAGATATAGACAGTAAATTATGATTATTCACAATTGTCATGTCAAATTGCCATTATTTCCAAATAATTTTTCTCTTTTCAATTTTTCTCAACAGGTGTTGGAGGAGAGGATGAAGTTAGAGTGCAAGTGTCATGGCGTCTCTGGTTCCTGCACAACCAAGACTTGTTGGACTACACTTCCCAAATTTCGTGAAATTGGTTACCTTCTAAAGGAGAAATACAACCACGCGGTACATGTGGAAGTTGTGCGAGCGAGCAGATTACGGCAGCCCACTCACCTCAAAGTCAAGCAGACTCAGGGCTATCAAAAGCCCATGGAGACGGACCTTGTGTACATAGAGAGGTCTCCAAACTACTGCGAGGCGGACACAGCCACAGGTAGTGTGGGCACCCAAGGGCGACTGTGTAACCGCACCTCACAGCACACGGACGGCTGTGACCTCATGTGCTGTGGCAGAGGCTACAACACGCACCAGTACACTAAAGTGTGGCAGTGCAACTGTAAGTTTCAATGGTGCTGCTTTGTCAAGTGCAACACGTGCAGCGAAAGGACTGAGGTGTTCACCTGCAAATAAAGAGGAAAACTAAAGAGGAACTTACTGCCCGGACATGTTCTGTCCAAGACTAGCTGAATGAGGAAGACATCAACATCTGCATGGTGTCTTGGAACTGTGACAGACATTGGAATAAACTATTAGAGTTCTTCAAGGCATTGATTTGCACACCAGAATCTATGTAAGGCTTTTCAGAGAGTAAACGTTTAATATTGGTTGGTCTCCTCCTGTAAAAGCTCGGACTACGATGGGAACTGTTTCTCTGATTATACAATGGTTATACAATACTGAATGTGTCCTGAGAGAAAAGTCTTTAACGGGTTTTGTTGAGCTACAACTTAACTCTTGGAGGGCTTAAGAAAGGCTGAGAACTTTTGGGACTGGAGCTAAATGTGGACCACGCCTAAAGAGTATATGGGCATATGTTGAAGGTGTGTGGAAGTGAAGAACTGATGTAGTATTTGTGCATTGGGGGTGCACCAAACACTTAGAGGACTGTATCAACCCCCTGCTGCCAACTGGAATATGTTGTGTTAGTTTTCCAGTCACACTGGAACTGTCTGTTCTGAACACTGAAATAAATGGTTTATTTATGTTATAGTATCTTAAAACAAAGCACTAACGGGTAGAGATGTCTTTTTGTCTTAAAGAAAAACTATAGAAACTATGACTAAAATGTATGTCTGTTAGATTGTCCCTTCATTTCTAAGCTGGACACTTTATCTTTCCTTAAACATTTCTTTGCTACTGGTGTCATCATTACATTTGATTTCAGACTTTGTTTTCTATTGTCGATGAATAGTAAAATACACAGCAACGGATGCCTTTTCAACATGACAGTAGAGGGATATGTTTTGGCTGGAAAACCCCTCCCACAGTTATTTATCAAACGGTGACTTGTAGCTATGTTGTCAAAGTGCTGCACTGATATTTTCTATTCAGATACGATTGAGAACCTAATAAACTCTCATCTGACAATGTTTGGTCGTTTACATGTGATTCTAGAGATTAGTTCTATCTTGTATAAATGTTTTACAATGAAAAGTCATCTTTTATTTCCTGAAATGATAATCAATCAAAATGGTTTACTTTTTTTTTACACCTTAGCATTAGTCATTTCCGTTTCACGATTGGTCAACTAATTCTTATTTCTGACAAATACAAACTAGAGCATTTTAAATGAAGCTAAAAACAAAAGGTGAAGCTGCCTGGACAAAAAAAAACAAAAAACTGAAAACTGAAATTATGACCAGTGTCAGACAGCACTGGGTCATACTGATCTGATCTAAGATGCTGTGCTGTTTCTCCGGGTGTGTTCTGCCATTCTTATATAACAAGTCTGCATATTGCGCATGTTATTTAACAGATGTAAGATGTAATCATCGTTTCATATTAAGAGAAATACATATTCTGAATAAGTATCTGAGAGCAGAGAATATTTATACTGTTGAGGAATTAAGAGGACAGAGTACTCACTTAATTGTTTTGAGCTGTATGCTTCGCTTTTATCCAGATATTTAAGATCTTCCCCAGATTGCAGTGACATGCTGGTCTCAAGTGAAATAAAAAAAATTAAGCAATCAGGCAGCCAGCAGACTTTGACAATATTTTGTACACAGCACACAGTGGTAATAGTCTGTGGGTTCATGTCTTGATTGTGGTATGCAACGAAGAGAACTCAATTATGTCTTGGTTTACAGGGAAGGATCTGCTTCTGACTCGTGCGCTAATAGGCTAATACCAGAATGTTTCATTTCTGTCAAAATGTGATTTGTTCTCCCAATCTATTAACCTGTATTATGGCTCGTCAAACACACCGGAGTGACTCATCTAAAAGACTGTGAGGTAACTAAGAACGTCCAACACACTTGTATTTAGTGATAAGGCAAGAGTATGCTTTTCTGGCAGTCAGGTGTTTGATGAAGAATTTTAAAGCAAATTCGACATGATTTTAAATTTTACTTACATGTAAATATACTGCCGCTATAGTGTATAATTAAATTAAATTCTGAACTCAGCAGCAATTCTTCTACCTCTGGCCACACTGCTCTTAATTAAAAACTAGCTTTCTTGTTATTGGCAGCCGGGACATTAAAAGCGAAGAGCTCTGATGCAAATGAGGCTTACAGGATGAATGAGTGAAGAGGAAGTGTCTCAGTGTGCCTTTTGTGCTAGACGCACAAACAGGAGTGCAGGTCTTTTGTGAGGCTGTTTTTGAGATGGGCGCCACAGCTCCATCAAACAACAAGGAGCATGTGTATCCAGAAACTGAGAGGAGCGAGACTGGTTATTAAGTATAGTGCTAATTGAGAAAATTTAGGAGACAAAGTGCGTGATAGCGGGACAAGCAGAGAATCTTAAACAGGAGGGCTAATTGGCAAATGTTGAATCCTTTACTAATTTTACGTAATTACTAGTTTAAATTGGTTTTCCAAAGTTTCCAGTGAAATGACTTCCCTGACTCAGTGTGTATGAGAGAAGCATTGTGGGCAGGCAGCAGAGCAGAAGTAAGATGTGTTTTGTTAGTCGTCTGAAGCCCTGGAGACCGGAACAAGCTCCCCAAACGGTGGGCTGGTATCGAGAATTTGTTTTGTAAGTAACCGAGAAACTGTCTATTCAACATGTTTTGATAGCTCATCGGGATCATTACAAATTTTGTTTTGTTTGGGATTATCTCTTATAGGGTTGTAATAGTCATCTACTTTGCAGTGGATCTAAATGCAACACTCTTATTAAGATGTTAACTGTATTTTTCATAACTGTGACAGCCTTCTTGACCCTATGGCTGCTGTCGCTTTTTTATGAGTAAATATTGTAAATTGGTAAACAATAATATACACCTTCTTTTAAATATTCTCAGAATTGACAACGTGAACTGAAACAGGTAAAAGTATAGCCAGCCAGATGGGAAAGGTGGACGAAAAACTCCCAAGGCGCACCTGACGGTTAAATGCTGCCACATGATGTGACATCCCACTGAAAAACAACTAAACAGTAAAATAAAGATGCAAAAAGATGATCAGTGCAAGCTGCAATAAGTTAACACCAAACTGTGTAAAATATGAAGCGTCAGGCGAGGCTTGTACAGAGCGACTTGGGAATTTTTTGTAACAATAACAGAGAAGCAGACTATATATTCACTTCATGTATATTCAAAACTGATCTGGGGTTCAGTGGGATGTAAGAGGCTGAAAAGCTCTTACGATCATTCGCAAAACAGTTTAAGAAGTCTGGCCTCATCCAATGTTCTTTGCTATAGTGAGGTAAAGTGAAGTGAAGTGTTGTTTGGTGACTTCCATCTTGTCTGAAAATGATTGGCCTTGTAAAATGGTTCTAAAACAGAGGGATTCTTCAGTGACTTCCTCTTTTCCTCAAAAACACTTTTTACAATGTGCTATAAAGAGAATAGTGTGCGGTAATGCTATGAAGGAATGCCAAACTCACATAAAACAAGAATACCTCCGATTATAATGAACCAGAAAAGCTTTTAGTGTATAAACAGCCATGTTATTTGATGTGGTAAGTCTAAATTGATGTTCGAGATTGTGTGATTTGTAATGCAGTGGTGTAGCTAAGAGGGGAGATAAAAGGGGGGGGAAAAAACATGGGGTAAACAAATGGCATTAAATAAAAAATCAAAGACTAAGGGGCTTAAAAGTGATGCTCGAAGAATTCCAGATCTTCAGGAGAAAAAAAAATACTCCCAGGCCTTGCCCTCCAGTTACAGTCTTGAGAAACGGTATGTCCCATGGGTAACGGAGCATTTCAGAACAATCCTGTAAGTCCTGTTTGTTATACCAGGACTTTAAGGCTTTGGTGAAGGTGCTATAAAAGGATGCACTACTGATTGAATACATTATGGCCTACACTATTAAGTAAAAGTACTTTAAGACTTTTTTCCACAGGTAGAGTGTCCTCCTCAAAGCACATCATTTCTCTCACCAAGTTGGTATCAAACCAATTACATCTGTTTGTTTGCAGCGTGCTTTCCATTTGCAGAAGACAAAGGGAACTAAAGCCTGTTTTCTATCCACAGCTACAACAAAGTTCGGCATGTAGTTCAAATCAAAAGACTCGAAGGATTTTACTGTCCAAAAAGCATCAAACGCAGGAACTCTAAATATGCACAGCACGAGGAAGTACTTAAAAGGCCTTTATTTAAACTATTCATACACATTTTGGAATACATTTTGACACCTAGAGCAATCAGTCATTTTGTTGTTTCTACAGATATTCATTCTCTCAAGTCCTTGGTGTGGAGTGGGGGTTGGGGAGTGAGGGGTGGAAGCACAGAGAGGGCAGGGAAAGGAGAGAGTTCAGCTTTCTGATAGCCTGGTGAATAAAATTGTTCTTCAGTTGACTGGAACTGGCGGTGGATTGCGCAGTCTCCTCCCTGAAGGCATTACCTTGAAGAGACTGCGTGATGGGTGCCTAGGGTCTCTGGTGATTCTGAAGGCTTTGCGGGTTAGTGGTCCAAGTTAGTGGTCACCAGTGTGTGAAAATTTTACGGTTACATGTAACCATGGTTCTCTAAATGAAGAGACTATCTTTCCAGGTCCACTTACATATGGAATATTTATCGGGGTGGCGGGATAGTCTTGATATGATAGAGAACGTTAGTTGCAGTATGTAACCATGGTTCTCTGAGTCAAAACCCAGTTACATAGTCCACATGTACGGGGAGCTGGAGAGATAGTCTCAATACAATAGAGAACCACCACTTACAAATACATTAAACTGTTACACAGAACTACAGTATGCAGCTGAGAGGTCAGTATTAGCTTAGCTCGCTTTGGACCAGGTTGAAGGGAAAAAAATGGTATCTGATTCAACGCACTGGCATCATATGGAAATGCTATCTGTACAGATGCATGCCACGTATAACCGTTGAGGAAAACCTACATTAGTAACTTCTCACCTCTGTGAGGGGGTGTGGCTGTTAAGCACTTAATGAGTAAATTATCTCAGATTATTTTACTTGTGCACAACATATACAGTATTTCACAATATAGAATTTTAAAACCAGCTTTGACATCCTGCAACTACAACCAGGCTAAAGCTTTCTTCTCTTGTGCCTGGGTCACTTGGGCTGGTGTTTTTGTGTGTTCTTTAACTTTGTTTTGACTTCTTGTCTTCATGAAAGACCGTCATTTAGGTTTCTCTTCATCTGTTTGATATTAGTGGTGAGGAACACATGGCCATTCAAAGGCAGAGCCCAGTGTGACATCATCGACCACAAAGCAAAGAGGGGATCATCGGGACCCCAGACTGAGGACTGCAGCACTACCTGACTGCATGGCCACATGCAGCTGCACTAAGGAGAAGTCAGGCAAGGAGTAAGGCCTTCATTAGAATAACTATCAGAATCACCAGGCCATAGATGCCCACGTGTCCAAAGTATTGACAATACTACGGTTGAACCCAAAAGCGTACAGTAGAGAACCTAATCAGGAGTTAAAATTATCAAATGTTTTATCAAGTTAGTATCAATTACTCAGGTTAGTAGCGTAGTTTTTATGTAGTGTAAGACCTCTATTAAGGGTTATTGACAGACTATGCCTTTTCACTTAATACCATCTGGAAAACACCTACATCTAAAAATCTATCCAATGTCACTCTTATATCTTACAGACGTGTTAAGTAACCTCTGATTTACAGATAAACTTAAGTGTTCCGACTGTACAGTGTAAGCAGACCAGGCATTAGCCTGGGGATCACTGAGGCCCAATTTGGCGTGAACACCTGTTTATGTTGGACTGGGGCAATGAGTGCTCCATTATAAAATATGGCTGAGTTTAATGGCTGTGTGGTGACGCCCTCAGGCCTCACAGCCTCAGTCTAGTCTGAGGGATGGGATGTTTCTAAACACAGACATGCAGCATGTTCTTATGTGCACATCACTCTAGATACTTGTCGGTTACAGCTCAGCCCATGTCTGAATTCTATTTACATGGACTAAGAGGTTCATAAACAGATGGAACTGATAGATGGATAACTTCTGGTAACTTACACAATCAAGTGCAGATTCATTTGATCAAATTGCCAGTTATGGTACCACTACATTTTCTGTATTATTTAAATCTAAAGATCTATTCATATCCAGTCAAGAGTCCTCTTCAAAATAGGGCTTTAAGTGTATGCCATTTCTTTTACAGAGCCACTGGACCGGCTCTCAGACTCTGGAATTTAATATTTCAGTTTAGAATCATGTCATTAGACATTCAAACAACACATCACAGTCTTATGTGGTGCAAGATAAGATAAGAGGCCAGTCGATCAATAAGAATATAGGTTAACAAAGACGTCATTGACCAAATGGTCAACAAAACAACCATGGGGGCAGCCCTTGATCTTAGTCAACTAAGCAAAGTACAGTAAGGTAGTGCGAAAAAGTTTAAAAACTCTGGTCAGACACATCTTTATTAGAACCGGCTTTCTTGTTTGAGGACAGCCCACACGCACTTCTGTGCTGCCTACCGTCCAGTGGTATAGGCTTGGCCACGATTTCTCCTTGAGGTTATTTTTCTCCCCACGTTTTGTTTTGCTTAAGTGAGGTCGGGGATCCAAAAGTAGACTCCACCTAAGCCGGGACGATGAGACCCTTAAGAGCTCTTCTTTTCTAAGCACTTCACACCCCTCTCCCCCGCAACACCAACAAATGGTAAATGGACAGGGAAAAGAGAAACTCACATAATCATAATGAGGCTTTTAATACAGATCACCATGTTATTTGAGTGTGTCAAACGGAGGAACAGAGAACTGTGTCTTAAAGGGCTTTAGCTTTAGACTATATATCAGCAAATATTTGTATTATTCTGTCTGCTGATTATTTTACTATGTCTGAAATCCCATGTGCAAGTATTTCTGTAATAACTGCCCTATGGATTGAAAAGCCAACCATGACCTGACTTGACCAGAATGCAAAAGACACAAGAACGTTCTTTATAAGATTAATGGTATGATTCAAAATCAAGAAACACTTGAGAGTTGATGCTAAGTATAGTATACTGTATGAAGTATATAAACGCCTGTGCCAGCATGTTTAATGCCATGTATCATCCTGTCATTCTGGTGTGTGGAAAGAGCGATGGCAGAGGTGAGGGGGTTCCATGATACGGGTCAATTGCATGGAAAGTTCTGCCGAATTTGCAGCTTTTCCATGGGGATGGAAGACCACGGGAACAACATCACCGGTTCAAGAGCTGATGTAGCAATGTCTGCAGAGAGAACACTGAGGCCGCTTGTTTAATGCAATCATTCGACTATGTTTAGAGTCTCTCTGTAATGGTGTCAAACCAGGCGAACGGCTGATTCTAAGTGTGTGAGGCAGTAAATGATGAGCAGCCTGGTGACAAAGTTTGCTTAACACAAGTGAACCTGTCCATCTCCTGAGCTGAGAGTTGATGGGTAAGTAAGTCTGTCAGCGCAGCACACCGCATGGAAAGCAACATCAGAGGAGCGGGTTGCCCAGTGCTTGTACATTTCTGTCTCCATCTGTGTCACTGGCTGGAAGCAGCTCCTGTTCATGCCTCTGAGTATGTAGGGCATTGGACACCAGCTCCTTGTGGTTTGGGACCAGTTAAGGGCTGGTTGGGGCTCTAATCCTCCAACCCTCCTCCCTGTTTTTCCCCTCTTTCCACATCTCTGTGTCCCATTCCCTGCACCAGTCCCCCGAGCCAGACGTCCCACTCATTCCATACCAACATGGCCCACACTGCCACAGTCTTGACATCCTAAGGGCTGATGGATGCAGCTAGGTCACAATGAGGATCTAGAAAAGTCCTTCCTGAGACTTTGATCAACAAACTTAACCCTTTCTTCCTTAGAAGTCCCAGTGTGGATGAGAATGTGGGAGATTGAGTTACACAGTTCTGGGAAGTGGCCAGGCTGACATCCCTTTGGTAACACATGTCTCTGTTTAAGGCCAAGCTCTGGTACTGTCAGTCCAAGCAATTCAGCTGCTCCTAAAACCTAACCAGAGATCTCCAGTCATGTTTGAGAAAATACTAACTTTCTAAGTTACATGGTGGGTGGTGCAGTGGTGATCACTCTCACTTCACAGCAAGAAGGTCTCGGGGGCCCAGGGGGATCTGGGTGTGTGGAGCTTGCATGTTCTGTTGCATGTTTGCGTAGATTTCCAAGTGGTCTAGTTCCCCCTACCACTGAAAGCATCCACAATATGTCAATCCTCCAGCCAGGTAATTCTCACTATATTACATCTGTAGAAGGGTCCACGTGCGCTGCTCTGCAGTCACCCACTGCTCCTTACAGGTTGCCCCAGTAGCATCGAAGGATGGCTCAAATGGAGAAGACAAATCTCCCTACGGAGACAATAAAGTACACCTTAACCCTAATCTTAACCAGGCAAGCTTCCCCTACATATGCATTGCAGCTTTACCAATGAGAGAAATGGCAGCATGAGGTTTTAATTATTTTCGGAGACCTCCGAAAAGATTAGTTCTTTGAATGTAATTCATTCCATGTCCAAGTTAAATCTGTGGTAATCAAGTTATTTTCTTGTAGCAGAGTAACGTTAAATGTTCATTGAAGGTTCTTGAGTCATATTCTGTACTCTATAGTTGTGTTAACATTAGCGATCCACCCTGTTCACATCTCAAATCGCTATGAACTCCAGCTGAGGCGAGCTTCTAATTAACTCAAGTGGATAAATGGGATGTGCAGTAAGGTCTGTGAGAGCTAGAAGCGCGTTAAGGCAGCAACCTTTACTCTACTACCTCCGACTTGGGCTGATCAGTGCAGGACACCACGCTCTGAAACAGGGACAAACCCAGGAGGCAGTGCACTGTTTCAGAGGATCAGAGGAGACTGAAGGCAGCCAGCCAGGTTCATCTGGGTGCTACGGTTTCCTCTACCTCCAAAAACATGCTAGTCAGGTTGACCCACAGTGGCAGCTCAGGACTAACACCTGAACACTATTTCGTTGTACGCTTGTACAATGACAAATAAAGCACTTACTCTCTTTCACGGTTTGATTTAGAGAGTACAGCTTTAAGTCTAAGTAAAGTTTCAAAACTTAACCAACTAATTGAATATACTATAAGGCCAAATTTGACAATTGAACATTATTATATTCATATTTAGGCTTAATGTTTTGAATTCTAAAAACAAAGGAAACCAAATTCATGGGTCCATCATTACAGTATATTGTTTTGCCATTTTGTTTCAAACAAATAAAGCTCAGCCAGCCGTAATAAGATTCCTTCACTGTTAGCTCTGTTTGCCTTTGAGTTCATTTCAGGATCAGCTCACCAGAATTCGGATATGTTCTATCAATTAGAGGCTTATGGCAGAAAAGTAAAGGGAAAATTAATATGTTTCTAATTTTAAGTGTCATAGCTCCTATAAATGGATTGGTATATTGTCCTTCCAAAGAAAACGTCTACCCTTACATTTCTGTGTTTTATTGAGCTGAATTGCCATAAAATGTACTCCACAAATACATAAACGCATTAGCCCTCATTTAGAAGTGCTATTAGGCCTGTCGAGGCTGTAAAAGTACCATATTTAACTTCAACCACTGGCACGGTCACGCACACTCGTCACTCGGCCCATTGAGAAAAAGTGCCTACTACACAATGACTCTACGGTCTTTGGTGTGTCTACTGCCTGTCTTCTTGTCTCCAAATGGGCTTTTGCCTGGCAGCAGGTTATTGGTGAAGTGCAGCAGCTGTCAGAAGGCGGTTGACGGCGGGGCGTGGTGCCTGACCAGTGGCTTTGACCGGACACTTGTGCTGCTGCTCAGAGCCACGGCCAGAAAGCTCACCCCAAATCCTGCCCTGGCTTCAGACGGATTGGAGAAGCCGTGCTGTGGTTACTACGGTCCCAGCTGGAGTCAAGACTTCCTGGGTATGCGTCACCGACCAAATCTAAAGATCTTAAGCCTGCATCCATTTTGATTAAACTTGTTTTTATTAGAAAGCAAAGCAACTTCACAGCTAAACAAACTCAGGACTTGTGACCACTGGTAATTCAGCGCTTTGGTCTTTGCCATGCTTTTCTTAAAATATGCTTCTTGAAGTTCCCTCAGAGAGATCTTCAAATCTGGCAGGGGAATAAAAAAGATGACATGAGTGATGACTGTAACCATGACAACCTCCCTGTGTTTATGGTAGAAAGCTGACATCGTACTGGGCCCTCTTTATGTACTGATGTGAGGATAGTAAATGTTATAAATGTATGAGGTGAGTTATTAGGAAGTCGGTTAATAACAGGGATGGGGTCATGTATAAATCTTGTCAATTACAGGCTGGATGCAAAAGAAAAACAATCTGCACGCTCAACACTTACTCCTTCAGTGGAAGCTCCTTGATTGGAGGGTTGTATAGCCACACAGCGAGACTCAAATATCAGCAAACTGAGGCTGGTTGAAGATGAATGCAGGTTTATATTACGAACAATGTTCTTCTGTCTGCGCAAAACCAAAATTGTAAAAAGCTTTGTTTTGTTTTGGGGAGGTTGTTGTTTTGGGATTTAAGAAGCAGATTTTGTTAAACTTCACGGCCTAGCACAGAATCACACAAAAACTGCAACAGCAGCAACAATATAGCAAGCAATTACCTTTGTCAAGAGCAGAGAGATGTTGTGGCATTATGTACTGTAGTCTAGGACAGGGGTGGGCAACTCATTTTCATAAGGGGCCACATAAGAAGCCTGAATTGAGTCGGCTTACACTTATTCTGCTCAACTTTATCCTATAGTACATTGCACTACATTACATCAATTATTATTAGCATACACATTTTTGGTTTTACACTGTTCATTAGAACTGTAACTAGCGCAAAGTGTGTTTTCATTATGGAGAAGGACATTCAATGGAAAGAGATCCATTGTTGTGCCCACCCTCCAATAATGTTGGGACAGCAGAATAGAGAATTAATTATTTGCCACCCAAGAAATGTTTATAGAAGTCAGTGTGATACAGATAAAATAAAAAGGAATACAGACAAAGAAAACTATCCCAAATATTCCCTCTAGGTGAGAGTGGCAGGCTTGTGGAGCTGCAGAGGTTTGGGGGACTCTGGACAATAGCTCATGGGCGGCTACTTTCTTCCAAGTGGCAGGTCCTTTCATGGGACCCCTCCTGCAAACAAAAAGGACCCCCGCATGCGAAGATACTGCTAAATTTCTTCACTTTCCCATCATTCTCAGCTGTTTTGACAGCCTGCGGAAGGATATGTTTTCTATGGGTTTGTCATGGTAAGCTATACACATTCATTTTCAGATATTTCATTTTAAGTTATTCTTCAGCTTGGCTGCTGAGAAGCGTTTAAGTGCTGTTGTTCGGACATTGCAGAGGTCCATAATAAAATGTTGGTAGCACAAAATGTCTGACAGAGATATTTCCTAATTATCATGAGGGAACATAATCTGTGATCAGATATCAAATGAAACTCACGTGGTGTGCTTTTTGTGTGGGGAAAGTAACTCTACTCTGCAATTTTGGCCAAGCAATAAGATGTTTCAGGCATCACCAACATTTGTGCTGAATGGATGAAGCAAGGCACCATGCACCACAGTAAGTCTGACATTTTCTTGGCTTTACATAAACAGGTGCAAAGCTGCAATACTTGTGGAAACAGACTTATTGCTGTAACTAACCCTCTATCACTAACTTTATCTTCATTTGTTCAATAAATGTGTAAAAAACGGTTTCCGGAATTTGTTACCTGTTGGTGTTCCAAAGGAATTAGTAATTTTAATATTTACTTTAACAAGGTTTAACTACACTTGGTGTAGTTAAACTGTAGTTATACCACACACCACTGTAGTTATACCACACAAGTGGTATACAGTATACTGTAATATACTGCGTTATTGTTCCTATGTTGATACAGTCTAACTCAAGTTAGATGTCCAACATGTCTAAAACATGTTTTCTTGATAACATTTTGAATCTACCGTCACTCTGTCAACGCCTAATACTTCATTTGAAAGGACTGACTATGAAGCTGTTTTTCCGGCTGACTTAAACCAAGCTCCAGAAGCTTCCATTAAGCCCTGAGAAGGTCATGGCTTATGAAGAAACTGGGACCCAGGATATCCTGTATTGCCATGCCCGTCACGGGACCTGGATCGCCACAGCCCCTATAGGACATGGTCGCCATGGTCCATTTGTTAATGATGAAGCAGGTCTGCTGGGCTGACACTAAGTGGTGACTCAGGTCAAGCGGCCATTCAGAGGAATTCTATTTGGACATTCCAAAAGCACTGTTCCCCAGGTTCACATCGAGAAGGACTCCAGGGAAAAAGGGTCAAACAATGTATTGTGGAATTTGGAGGGAGGGAGCTTGGCCACTGCTCGTTCACAGCTCCTGAGATATGAGTTAAACATGCGGAATGTTAATCTGTCAATGTGTGGTCATGGTGCGTTTTTGTAAGCAGTTGTGATTTGAATCACGAGGCCCTGCGGTTGTGCCCGGGCTCGCTCTGCCTATCAGCGACGATTAGAGGTAACCACTTCTGACACCCTGATGGCCATGAGAGACATCTCTTCCCCGCCAACAAAGCCACATGTCACACTCGGCCATCTTGTTTTCTCCCAGCAGGCCTGTGGAATTTACTTCATCCCCTCAGCTTTCTCAAAAAGGCCTTTCTACAAATTCAGTGAGAACCCATTGAAACTTAACTTTGTAAGGTGATACAAAATAGCACTCAGCATGTGAAACTGTGTAGAACGAATGCATTTAAGCTGCCGTTATTTGTGCTTCAATAGACTGTCCTTCATGACACAGGTGTTTAGAAAGCTGTCTTGGTAAACTCGTCTCAACACTGAAAAGGTGTAACAGTTGTGTCGACATGTGAGCCCATCACTTAAGCTGCAAATATTCTGTTGGGTTTAACCTTGAGTGTATCGCAAATCTCCATCAGAAAGTAAACCAATCCTAACTTTCCTTGGTTTTCAAAGAAAAATGCATTTTTAATTTCAGTATGCAGGGGTAGATCCATGCCATGTTGGAAAAACATTTGCACCACAGCTCTGGTTTGTGGCTGGCTATTGTACAGGGAGTGGTATTTCACTTATGAAGTGATTCCGTTACAGCTGTCCCCTCCACCACCCCCTCCGCACGCACGCACTTACTCCTGTTCCACCGCACTCGGGCGCACTCACCAGCACGACCGTTTAAACCTCCATAAACACGGACAAGTCAGATCCTAAGAGTAAAAAATCAGCCTCCAACCAGCAGTGTTAAAAAGCAGGTTATTTTATAAAAGAAAACTTGCCAAGTTGCACATCTGCGCTCAAATCCTGCCAAACTGCAATGTGAAATACGATATAATTCTGGTTAGCTTGATTCCAATGAATGACATCCTTACGCTCCTATTTGTTGAATATTGCATTTTGCTTAAGAACCCATATAGTGAGGCTTCTCTGAGGGGATGAGAGAAATCTTGAAAGGATTAATGTATTTACTTTCTTTGGCGAGGTTGGACTGGTAAAGGAGGTAGCGGTGGTTTCTGTGGTCATGTGTTTATTGTTTATGCTTTGTATTTATCCTTAATTAATGCCGTACTGATGAGAGCTGTCACAGACTGCAATGCAGTCTCACGCAATGTGCAGATAATTTCCTCGCCACATTCAAGGCTCCGAGAGGAGCGACCGCTTCCTCATCTTGTCTTTTTGAGCTGGAGCAGGAAGACAGATGCTCTGCAAAACACATGGCAAGATCAAAGGCTGTCAATCCACTGTAGACACATCTTTTTGGCAGTGGTTCGCTGCTTTTTATAAAATGTTCACTTTATAAAAAAGGTGTGTTAAAATATAAGTTTTGGAATATGAAAACCATTGCATAGATTGCACACAGGCGAGGATAAAGATGATGGTAAATATCCTCCGGGGGTCCGAGTCAACCCATCTCTGTTAGTATGTTTTTTTTTAACGACTAATGACGTGTGACCAATTTCATAACAATGCTTCTATTTTCAATACATAATAATGGTAAGTGTTTAGTAACACTTTTTAAATGTGTTATTTCTTGACTCTATACGCCACATTCTCAAAACAATAATAAAATAAGTAAGTAAGTGCTTTATTTATGTGTTTTATTTACCGTTCTCTATTGATGTCTATTGAGGCTTTTACTGGAAAGCAACTTGTGCACCTTATGGCAGTTATACAAATTAAATGTGATTGATTGATTGATTAATTGGTTAATTGGTTAATTGATTTGAATTGCATCCAGGTGTTGGGTTAGACCAGAGCCGGTGCGACTGAGCGCGCCGCAATTGTGGGCCAACCAGACCAGCATGTTTATGAGGGTATAGTGGAAACAGTGGAAAAGTGCTCCTGAAATGGTGCACCGCCTCCTGGGTTTCTCCATGTTTCAGAGCATGGTGTCCTGCACTGGTCAGCTCCTCCTCCTTCCTCCTCCTTCTTCTTCCTCGTGCACAGCTCCCTCTGTTCTACAACAGTTTTTCATCAGAAGAGTGTAGCAGCCGAATATAATCCAGTTTATTCTCCAGTGAATGAAGATTAGCCGGAAAAATAGTAGGAATAGAAGGCATGTGTGGCTTAGCTAGTCTTGCCCCAATACTTCCGTCCCTTTTTTGTTTCCTGTAGCGCCTCTTGTGACGCCTCCACTGTGCTGCAGCTGTGGGCAGCTCTTGGTGCTTCTTCAGAGTTTCAGAAGAAATGTGTAGGTCTCAAAAGTCTTTAGCTCATAGGCTAGCTGTTTGTTTACCTTTTAAAAAAGCGGGTTCCTAATGGCTCGTACGGACTCTGTAGTAAAAATCCACTGAACTTCACAATAAGTTAAGATGTACAAAAGTATCCCGTACGGACTATACAGAGTTTAAAAATATTATGTATTTTCCTCCCCTTACATGTTCCAGCAATGTCCTAATGTGTAGAATGAACCCAGACCTATTCACCACAACTGCCACTAAAAGCCTGCACTGTCACTCAAAAAGTAGTTAATTCGGGTCTGAATTCAGGCTTTCTGCTCTCCCAAACTTTCATCCCTGAGCGCCGCTGTGATCAAAAAATTACAACGTTTGTTGCGGAGCGCGCTTCCTGTTGCTAGCATACTGCATTCAGACGAACGCGATGGAGACTGTTCTGTTCTGTTGTTTTGCCTTAAATGTTTGGTGCAGCCCTGTGAGGCAACTCCTGTTGTGATATTGGGCTATACAAAACCATTGCTTAATTGAGATGTCAGGGGCGAGTGATTTCAACTCTGACAATGTTCAAATCCAGGCTGAAAACAGCTCTTTTTACCCGTGCATATGAAAACTGAAAGTAATTTTATGTTGCTGTTTTATTGATTGATTTTATCTTTTTTCTTGTAATTTTATGCAACTGTGAAGCACTTTGAATTGCCTTGTGTATGAATTGTGCTCTACAAATAAACTTGCCTTGCCTTGATTTTAAGTGTGTTCTGAAGCGTGGGAAGGAGCTCTTGACTGAAAAACAACTGCTGTTTTGGGGCTAACTAGTCCCTCTTTGCTACTGCCATGTCCTATGGATCTTTAACTATAGGTTATACCCATGTTCTACACGAGGATCTCCCCAGTATTTAAGCCGATATCCAGCCCATACGTCCAAATAGAGGACGATTATTTGTACCAGTGGACAATGGTTATTTCCAGGTTACCCCATTAGCTTGTTACAATCGCCTACAGCTCATTGTTGATGAAAAGTCCGCAATAAACCACAAATGCGTCAAGCCTGGCTCAGTGTGTGGTCTGGTTATCTTAAAGGCAGCTGTATGTAGTTATTGTCTTTATAGACGTTATTGATGCATAACACTTGTTTTCACCGGATCTATGCGTGCTAGCTGCTAAGCAGCTAGTTAGCCCCGGGTGCTAACCGCTCGGCTACGGACTTATTTATTGACATGGCAGGATGTTGTCACGTTGAAAACACAGACACGATAAAGTTGTATTGGGCAGAGAGAGCTGATCCGAGGGCTGGCAGTGCTTATGAAATGGCTGCTTTTTACTGTAGTCTCCCAGGGACAGCTCACAGACACCGGGGGCAGCGGTTAGCCATCCCGGGCTTCGAGACTCCGAGCCGGAGCTTTTTAGAAGAAGATGACAGCAAGCAGAGCGAACCAAAACACTCCGGCAGACAGAACCGGAAGTTGCTAAGTTGAATGTTACCCCAATGCAACGCAAAATTCAGTCGCTCCCCCGCCCATCGGATGAAATTTTAGGAAAGCAGAACGTCCAAATTGCCGTCATGCATGAGCTTAATGAGACTGCAGTTATGCGTAAGACCTGAGGTGGCAGTAGTGAGTATAAAAATTACCAACTTGCATCTAGTCCCTTTAAATCATTTTAGTAAGTAGCATTTGAATTATCTTGTTTTCAGACAATTTCTTACATTACAGATCATTTTAGAGCGGAGTAGTGGGCGGCACGGTAGCACAGCGGTTAGTGTTCTCGCTTCACAGCTAGAAGGTCCAGGGTTCGATTCACCCCTGGACGGGGCTTTTCTGTGTGGAGTTTCATGTTCTCCCCGTGTCTGCTTACCCCCGGCTCACATTAACTACGGTCCGGGTTTGGTCCTGATCCGGTCCGGGTTTGCCCCAAACTACCACTCACAGTGAGTCTGGCTGACACTGTGGCCAGCTCCGACGCCAGATGCTGCGCCAGGCACAGAAACGGCCCTCGCAAGAACAGAAGTGCACGTGAGTTTCCCTCTTGGTGCGAGTTCACGTGATAAGTAGGCCCAAATATAGGTCGTTTTGTTAACAAAATCCGTATTTGCCAGTACAACGACTCTCCAGTGAAGTGGATGTTTTGCAACACACTAGTGCCCCTGTGTCACTGGTAATGGAGAAATGTTTACATTTCCGACGTTACGCGCATGTACAGGTGGCAAACGAGACCAAATAAGTAGTGAGCGGACAGATTTTATTTTGAAATACACCGGATCTTCCTTTCTCACGAGACCTGACTTCCTGTTTGGCTCGTGTTTTTCTGTCAACTTGATCCGTTGGGGCCCCGGTCTCCGGCAAAAATAGATTCCGGCGGACTTGCGGCCGGATGGCCTCGGTAGCCGGACCCGGACTTCACGGAGCAGTGTGAGTGTGCAACATTGGTTTTAATTACTTCCTAAGATTGCGGACGCCGTACCGGACCTTAACCGGATTTAATGTGAGCCGGGGGTTAGGTTTCCTCCCGGTACTCCAGTTTCCCCTACCACTAAAAACATGTACAATAGGCCAGGATGAATGATGTGTGTGAGTGAAAGTATGGTGGTGGTCAGAGGGACCGTTGGCGCAGATGTGTACAGATGTGTGCAGTCGCGACAGCACTTCTGTCAGTCTCCCCCAGGGGAAACTGAAGCTACAAAAGTAGTTTACCACCACTGAGTATGGAGTGAATGTAAAACTGTCTCATCTAAAGCGCTTTGTGACCATGTCTGTGAAAGGCGCTATATAAATAAAGACCTTCTTCCTCTAGTGAGTAATTTGTATTTTTTGTGTTGAGTGTAAGGACAGTTAATATAGCACAATACCCTATAATCCTAAACAAGTTATTATTTTGACTATGTATTGGGTTGAGTGTTTTTTTCTTAAGTTACATTGCCCCATGTACTTTACAATGAAACGGTAAAGATCCTGTGGTCTGCTAACTGAAGCATGGGGGTTTGAGATGTTGACACACCCAAGTCCTTTCTATTTCGGTGGAAATCCTTAACCTGTCACGGGTGCTCTCCCTTATAGAAGAAAACATTGCTATGCTTTTATTATGGCCTGGGGTCAGGGTGTCCCCAAGGGACAGAACCGTGGGTTCCTAGGTTTGCCATATCAATAGGGCCATCCTAGTGTGTAATTGGCAACGTACAGGGCCGTTGTACAGTCAACTGTTGGACCACTTCAGTGCCAAGGCCTGTGTGGCTTGGGTGGCGCAGTCTTCAGAAGTTTATTTTGGATAACTGGCAATAGAAGATGTGTACAACAAGCAACAAAAGCACAACAGTTGATTACTAATAACTAATAATAATAACTAAATAAATCACTAAATAAATGACTAATAAAATTAAAAAAATATATATTATTTACTGCATTGCAACATTTGAGTGTTTGCTTAAAGAGCATTTTCATGCTAGTCTTCTAAAGGGTGGTTTCCCTTTTTGATTCAGTATAGCAGACTCCCCGCAAACTAAAGTGGAAAGTCTTAACAGAATTTCACCCAAAAGTTATCATTTACACATCTTTTCCTTAGACATTCCTCAAGTTTCTATTTTTTTCAAAACAATCTGACACACAACTCAGTTTGGCAAGGGGAGATTCACTGGTCTTTCTATTTTAGCCTCCCCCACCACAAAGTAATGTTTTTTCCTGATCTCCTCGTGGTAAGATGTGTAAGACTTGACCCTATTTTGGTCTACCTTCACAGTTAGTCACAGTGTCACAGTAAGGGGTGACAATGAAGGAAAAAGTGATGATTGACTGCAAATAGTCACACAAAAGCCAAACTTTAATGACACAAAAGTTGACTTTGGACATTTTCTTTTTCAATCTTTTTTGTTTGTTTGTGGAAGCATTTCTATTGATAATCCGGTCTTTTTGTGGGTCTCAACAATGGCATCACTGAAAGAATGTATTTTATTCAGTATTTGTTCAACTACAATGCACTGTGGCTGCCAGAGGAGGGCTCAGACTGACCACTCTCCTATTTACCCAAACTGGCACAGCACAGGGGCAGCCTGCCCGGGACATCCTCAATCTGCCTTTGTACTCAGAGAGGTTTGGATGGGATGGAATGTTGAGGTAAAGTGCTTAGCTGCCCATGTGAGGCCAGTGTCAAGGTAAAACAAATAAATAAAATAAAATAAAATCATCTGAATTCAATTTCAAATGTATTTAATTATTCAATATGGACATATAGCAATGACATTGCATGAACCAGGTGCATTGTTTACATGTGGTTCAACCACATGAGCCATTTGTCAACAATTGTCCATAGAGGGCTTTCTTTTAAGTTACAACAGGTTAATAACACTTCATAACAAGATCAAGATAAGGAACGTTTAATTCAAGAGCAACTGTTTTAACTCTTGTTAAAGATGTTGACATTAGTCTGCTACTTTAGTCCAGTGGACTCCTTAAAGAAAAAGCTGAACCATCCAAAGGATGTTCTGAACTTTGGTTGCACAGTACCCACCGACTAAGGCTTAGAATGAGGGTCTGAGGGAGACATCTCACCATGAGACCAGAGAACAGTGGTGATGACACAGTTGTTCGTACATTTAAAGGTCACTAATTTCACTATTATTTACAACATTTTCAAAGGTAAAGCGCTTGCACTTTTGCATGAGATCACCCTCATGCCATCTTGCAAATTGAAAAGTTGGGATATTTTTGACTGCAGCTTGTGCCTCATATGAGGGGTCAGTTTGTCTGCGTTTTTAAAGGGCATCCAGAAGAAGACCAAAATGTGAATGTAAAACCGATTTTCAGATTTTATTGATCAAAGTCAGAGAGGGCATCAGGTGTCTAATTACATGACCTAATGAAAATGAACCCAGTAATTGAAAGACATAAAGTATAGCTCAAACTAGTACATTATATTTTGTAGATATTAGGCCAGCTAGTTTGTGATGTTGAACGAGATTGATACGAGATGTAAATGGGCTATAAACAGTTCTGATGACTTCTTTTGTGATGGCTGAAGGAGACAGTCATTCAATCTGTTTATTAGCCTCGGTGTCACAGTGCCCCTCCCAGCACTGCCCTAACTATTCCCCACTTTAATTGAGTTCCCTGGAAGCCACAGGGAGAAGAAGAGGTTAAGGTAGGTGGTCAGAGAAAGGAGCGGGGAGCCTGTATTCAACTCTAAACTGCACACAACAGCAGACCACTGTGTTCCGAGAAAGTGGTAAAATACTCAGTTTTCAATTAAAACCCGCTCTCTGTTTTGAACGCTGTTGTGTCCTTGGATTCAAGGGTTCAGGGTGAAAAGATATTAGACAACACAATAATCAGCTTCTTTTCTCACTGAATACTCCCATTTAAAGAACAAACACTTCTTTACAATTACATTGAGTGCCATCAGAGCTCTCTTACTCTGGGGAAAGTCCAATCACTGCACTTACATATCACCCTCCCATGTGAATTAACAATAACTACATAACAGATAGAAAGTTGATAGAGTTAGGTTAGCAAAACCATCTCACCAGACTATAGGGGAAATATAGGGGAAAGCAATTCCCTACACTCGACTTAAGCACACATTTTCCATTTTCACATCTATTCTCAGCTCCCACATGTTCTAAAACAAGTGAAGAAGAGTGTTGGTCACTGATATCAATGCTTCTTCATTCGGACCAGAACAAGAACCATCTGCAGCAGATAAAAATAAAAACGCTTATTGAACAATGCCCTTTTGAAGAATATTATCAATGGCCCCATTATGTGGCTTATTTTCTTAATGATTGGAAACATAATGCAAAGTGAAAAGGAAGATCTGTGTGAAACAATGGGGATAGGAAGTATTAGATGTCGCTCTCTCGAAGCTTCCTGATCAAAACCACAGACATCTGACTTGGTTTACTCTGCCTCATCTGTAGCCACTCACTTCATTGATCTTTATGAGCAGTTCTCAGATGTTAAAGAATTCACGTTTTGAGTGAAAAAAAATGAAGTTTGCAATAGGACATAAGCAATGAGATTGCATTAGCTTACATTTACAACACATCTTGGAGGGACATGTGGACCAATAGGCTGCCTCACATTTTGTGACATAAACTTTTCAAATCCAAATTCTCTAATCCGGGATTCCGACCGCCAACCTCTCGGATATTGGACGACCCGCGCTAACATCTGAGCCACTGTCGCCCAATGGCTTTTGCCCGCCATAAGTTTTCGGATACACCACAATCCAATGTGACAGTTAAACTCTGTAATTCTGCAGTAAATGGCACAACGTGACTTTTATGTTTTACAAGAAATGATAAAGACATTCTTTGAAGAGATTAGGGTTGGCACATCTCTATGTACATGGTTATATTGGGCATGAGCCGGGGTGGACGAGTGCCTTTCTGTCACTTCGCACCTACAGCACCTGAAGCATCAGCAGTGACATCAGCAGCTGCTTTTAGACGAAAACCCCCAGTGGCAAAACTGAGACCACGGCAGTCACTTCCCTGTGACGCAAGACCTCAAATGGAAAGCTTCCTCAAATCATACGCATGACATGTTACAGTTCTGTGCAGTAGTGGCTTTGTTATGTTATCGGCATGAGAGGTAATGTAAGGACACAGAACCCACACTGTCAGGGGGACAACAAGCTTCTTTTTCAACTAATACAGTTCCCATTTAAAGATATTTAAAGTTTTTACTATTATTAATACAACCAAGTAAGAAAATCAAACCTTTGTGATAAACGTTTGCAGTCAGTAATCATTTACCCACACACTGGAGGCGAAACTGGAAAACACTATAGACATGTCCTGAATCCTGATACTCCCCTTGACCTAAAGGTATAAGATTTATCTTGTTGTTACACTTGTTAGCTAGCGTGCATCATCTGGTCCAATCTAATACAACAGTAGCCCCGGCAACTATCCTCCCACAATCCGGCAGGGCATTCTCGAGTGCTGACGAGAGATTAGGTTTAGGGAGAGCTAGTGCACCCCATTACCGTGCTATTCAGAGTACCCAAAGGTGGAATGAGAATTACTCCTTAAGACACTCTATTGCATTCTCCCGCTGGGGCGCACTTCTTTTGGCTTCCAGCGCTGCCACGGCAACCGAAGGCTATGAAACCATTAGTGCAGTCATTGCATTTAAAGACGCATTTTAAAACCGCAACTAAACAAACATCTGGGCCAGCAGCTCTTACGCTGTGGTGCGATTGCAATGATGTGTCTTCAATTGACATATGTTGTCAAGATGAAAACACATAAAAAAACATTTTGTGAAGTGAAAATCCCTACGATATGGGATGCCAAAGTTGAGTGGTGCTAGAAACCAGGATTATTGCCAAGAAACCATTACTAATGCCTTTGAGCCAAAGTACAAGGAGTGTGTGCCCGTAACGGAGCCTCAATAGAGCATCCCCAATGTGTAGAGAAAACCATGAATTCTCCCTCTCACTTTTACATAAAAACATGTGAATTTTTCAAAGAGGAACTTGGAACACCTGTAAAAGACTATGGGCCTCATTCATGACCGTTCACAACACTTACGCACAACCTACTGACTACCAGGGGAAAAAGTTGTCCAATCACTTTTTTTCAAATCCCCAAATCTTTGTAAGGTAATTAGAAGACTGAAAAACATGTTTTTATTATTTTTAAGATATCATGTGTCCACTACAGTGGACATCGGAAGGCCATACGTGTGAAACTGAACCAAGGTGGCAAAGTTAGTCCCAAAGAAAATGCCAAAAAGTCAACATTAAAATGAGTTTAAGATCCAAAAAACTGTCCATCATCACTTATGTTTTGCTTTGTTGGAATGATACTTCAAAAAGTAATTCCTCTTCTTGGAAACACAGAGGAATACCTTGCACTTTGTGCACAGGTTTTGCTCTTGCAGCTTGATCTGCGACACCTTGATGATGATGATGATGCATGATGCATGTTTCGTCCACCATCTCTGAAAGATGGATAGCACCAAAGTGTCTCAGAGCTGCATTTGGCTGGGGTTTTCACTTTTGATGTGGGGCGTATAGTTATTTTCTTCTATCTTTGTACTTATTTCCTCCATCAAAACGGACGAAATAACTACAAATGTCCACTACAGAGGACATTTGTACATAAATGTACATAAATACTATAGTAAAATACAGTTATAATAAGTCATACTGTGTATTAATGTGTTGTCAAGAGACTTATAAACAAACAACTTTTCAATCCAAAATTTTGTCAATAAAAAGTTTTATGCATTTACTTTTACTTTGCCCGCATTGAGGGCCACTATTTTCCTTGATGAAAAAACAAAGTTACCAAAGCCCCACCCCTTCACATTTGGCATCATTGAAAAGCTCTAAATGTCCTCTGTATATGCCAAAAGGAGTTAATTCAGTACCATGTATTGGGTGGGAGATATTCAGGTTTAGAAAAGTCCTCTACAGAGGACAAATTTGCATTGCTGGTAGTCATGAGGTCTTCTTAGTAAGGTTTTTGGCATTTACAAAACTTGTTCTCAGCTGAAAACGTTCCTCTCAAGAACAAATCTGTCTGGAGGACTCTTACGCACAAAGAAATCTCCAGAATTAGTAATATCACTTGTAGCCTACTTGTATTAATGGCAAGTAAAGTACCAATGTATTACTGCTAAAACATTTGAATACGGCCATTATAATGCAGCATTGAATGCGTTGCATAAATGTTGTTTGATAAAGACGAACGTGGGCCTCAGTCCTGTGACCTTACGTTCCCGAGGAACGTGCTTTACTCGTGGAGCTAAGCAGGCGGAGTATTGACATGCCAACGCATCTATATAAAGGACAGAACCGCGGGAAGAGAAGGAAAACCCTTTCACTATTTACAGGTTATATCTATTTAACATTTTGTAATGAGAGCTAATTCATGCGCCCAAAGGTTTAGGTGGGACCTTGAGTGGTGGCGCTGATGGCTGAGATTTTGTCTTTGGGGTTTTGTTGGTTATTAGTTTGGGATTTGTGTCTTGTCATTCATATCCTCCTCTGGGTGTACGCTGCACTTTTTGTCCTATACGGTGAATGATAGGCGGTGACATTTGCTACTGTAATTAGTCCTCACACACACGCGCTTCCAAGTCGGCATTCACCAAACTCAGGACACACGTGCAAAGTATTTTCCTACTTAAGAAAGTGTCGTGAATCTGGCGCAGTTTCCTGACGCTGCCTTCGTAAGAACGGATTTTAAGAAGTTTCTTAAGAAGGTGTGCATGAATGAGGCCCTATATTCTTACTGATGCATTAACGTTGTAATATTATGTGTGACCATGGATACAAGCTTAAGTAAGACAGGAGCCACTTGTAGCGTTTAGACCATAGACATATTATTAATAGACCGTCATTACTCACTCCTCCCCGTTTACCATAATGACCACGTTCGAGGGGGAATTCATGGCGGATTTACAGACTCCTCCTCCCATGCTCTGACGAAGCATGTTCCTAATAAGGGCATAAGGGCGGGATCTTCACTGTAGACTCGGCCCTTGCGTGACGTGTCGCTCGCGCAGCTCCAATGCTAACAGTCCGACCCCCGTTAAGTAGGAGATTTCTAAAACTTATCCTACCATAACCACCCCGGTGCCTCTGATTGTGTCTACCCAGCGTAATCACAGGAGGAATATCTAGCTCTAGACAGTTCCAAAAAATTAGGCACCGGCATTAAAGTTGTTTTTAACGTGTCTAAAGTCCAATGCATTCCAATGGGGGCCTAGCGGGTATATGGCGGTACTACGGCAATGGGGGAGCAATGGCGGCCTCCAGTGTCGTCGTCGCAAAGCAGAGCAGCCAGCGGCCATTGGTTTAGACACTAGCTTTATTGCAGTACATCAGGGAGTGTTCCTTCTTAATGTGTCCCACCAGGTATACCATCACACATTGGTTCCTATGTACACACCCACAGTACATCTCCCCCTTTTAGCTTAGTGTCCATATTTTCTTTTTCTTCACAGAGCATCTTACTTTTACACTGTTTCAGCTTCTGAATTACTTAATAATAAACATATTGAACAGTTGTACTGTTGTACTGTAATCAACTTTTTAAGTGCATTTACAATAGCATTCCTCTTCCTTCTCTTTTTTTTATTTTTGAACTTTCTTTTGTTAATAATACAGTGTAACCTTCTGTTTTCAACCTTTTAACAAACATGACATTGAAACCGTCTAGGGGTCAGGATAGACAACCTGGGTCCCCAAAACTGTGCAGGGATTATTCTGCCCTGTAGGTCACAGCTTCCTACTCTAGGAGTGGTGATCATATGTTGAGTCTCTCCCTTTTATATAGCGCTCGTAGTCACGTACCTGTTGCCTGCCCGAGTCCCAGCACAGCTGACGCGGAGAAACCCTTCTCTGTCCGGGGAGCCGAGCATCTACGTCCCGCTGTCGTTCCCGCTGCTTTGCTCTCGAAGCTCTTCATAATGAAGGGGCGCAAAATATCCGTGATCAGTAAATCCACTTCATTTTGCCTCGTTCGGACATTTCCAAGAGGAATATCTGCTTATCCGGTTCTCTTCGGAGTGGTTGGAACGTCTTGCCCATGCGCGGCTACATTAGCGGTTTTCCCAAGCGAAAAAAACGTAGGGGAAGCTACTGAGCTACTGAAGGCCCTGGGGGGCGTACTGTCAATGTACATCGAATTCTGATTGGCTAATAATTCTGTCAGTCAGGCTGGCTGTCAATCATGTGTGCGGCCTGACAACACAAGGCCAGCAGAATCTGTTCTGAAGGCCCTGAGGAGGAGCAGCTCGCCAGACGTGTTTAAGGCACTTTTTGAGTAGGAAATTACAGTTACACATCAACAAAACCAATATAAGCGACTCAACTGTACATTATTGAAATAAATTAGAAATTAAATATACTATTAAGACATTTTACACTTTTTTTTTCTTCATTTGGTCAGGGCTAGCAGAGAAGGCCCTGGTGGCCCTGACGGCACACCACTGGTTACGACCCGTCAGCAACTGTGCAGGTGACATGCCGTGTGCCAAGGGTGTGGCTCTGTATGCCATGAGAGCTTTGTGTGGATCCTCCCCCTTATTCAGGAGAGTTTTCATCGTTCTCACAGCCCTCTCTGCTTCCCCGTTACTTTGAGGATAGTGGGGGCTCGAAGTCACATGGTTGAAATCATAGTCCCTTGCGAAGGCTGCAAACTCAGCTGCTGAAAACTGGGGGCCATTATCTGTGACGAGGATTTCTGGGACCCCATACCTTGCAAAAATGGCCTTCAACTTGTTGATCACTGAGATGGCAGTAGTAGAGGTAAAGTTTGCAACTTCAATATACCGGGAAAAGTAATCCACCACCACCAGGAACATGGCACGATTCCACTGGAAGGGATCTGCTGCAACACGCTGCCATACCCTAGTAGGGAGTTGTGTCGTCATAAGAGGCTCTGGTGCATTGTGAACCTCCTTTGCGCACGTTGTGCAGTTTTCAACTTTGAGTTTGATTTGTTTGGTCAAACCAGGCCACCATATGGACTGTTGTGCTGACAATGCATTTTGTCATGCCCTGGTGACCTTCATGTACCATGTTGAGCATTTCCTCCTGCATGTTGGCTGGGATGACAAGTCTCTCACTTTTCATTAATAGTCCATCTACCACAAGCAGGTCTTGGTGGTACTGCAATATACTTGAGGTTCCGGTGGGAGAGCTTTCCTGCTGGTAGGTCACCCTGTTTGTACCAAATCTTTCAGTTTTATACACGTACTGTCCATTTCCTGTGCCTGTCTGATTTGTGCAAGTTTGCTTTCAGATGCTGGTAGCTGTTGCAAAATCTGGTTAATGGACACGGACACATCATCTTCCAGCTGCTTGTCTTGCATTGTGAGAGCCACTTGGATTGGCGCTCTGGACAGTGCACCCACAGTGATTAAGTTCTTTCCTGGGAATCCTGGGACATGTTCTATTTTGTACGTGAAGCGAAGCAGTCATAATCTAAACCTTAGAATACGAGGTGGAAAATCATCAAGAGCTCTGCTGCCTAGGGAAATGAGAGGCTTATGATCTGTTTGGATCTAAAAGTCCATTGGGTGGGTGAGCTCAGTTCCTTTCGTAGCTCATCAAAGGCACGCTGCTGTGCTGTCCCCCATTCCCAGGTGGTGTTCGCTTTGAGGAGCTCTCTTAGTGGCTGTGTGAGTTCAACTATACGTGGGGAAAACTTTCCAACATAGTTTACCATGCCCACAAACCTTTTCATGTCTGCAGCATCTTCAGATGTAGGCATCTACGTGATCGCTTTGATTTTGCCTGGGTCTGCTTCAATGCCCTGTGACATGACAATGTGACCCAGAAACATGACCTTTTCCACAGCAAACTGACACTTGTCGCTGTTGAGAGTCAGCCCCTCCTGCTGGAGCCGCTCCAACACTCTGTGCAGTCTGGTCGTGCTGTTCTCGAGTGGACCCAAAAACCAGAATGTCGTCTGCGTGGCATAAAGTCCTGACAGCATTTGGGTTAGTCTCTTTTGGAAGTGTTCAGGTGCGGACGAGATTCCGAACGGCAACCTTTTGTAGCAGTATCTTCCAAATGGCGTGATAAATGTGGTCAGAGGGACTGACTCTGGATGTAGAGGTACTTGCCAAAATCAATCTGTAGCATCCAGTTTTGTGAAGACTGTTGCACCTGCAAACTTCCACAGCAGGCAGTATGTGGCGCTCTCTACAAACATACTCATTTAGGTGAGTCATGTCAGAGCAGATTCTGACCTTTTCATTGGGCTTAGGGGCCACCACCATTCCAGCACACCACTCTGTTGGTTCCTCAATAGCCTCAATTACCCCCATCTTCTCCATCCTTTCGAGCTCTACCTTCACTTTATCATACAAAGGCAGTGGGACTCGTCTTGGCAGTGACAATGCATAGGGTTTGGCACTTCCTTTCAGTTTCACTTTGTACGCCCCTTTTAAAAGGCCCAGCCCTGCGAAGACTTTGGGGTACAGCTTTTTGATGTCAGCCTCAAACTCTGTAACACTGTCTACGGGGTGCAGCAGGCCTAAAGCTGAAATAACTGGGAAGCCTAGCAAAGGAGTAGCCAGTACACTGGCTGCGTTGTCGTTTTGTCCTTGTATTTCATGACAGCATTAAACTGACCTCCTACTTTCAGGGCTTTTCCACTGGGACCACACAGGGGTTTCTCTGCTCTGGTGAGTGGGCCGTGCAGGTCTTTTGAGTATGTGGCAGCAGGTATCACGGTCACATCAGCTCCTGTATCCAGTTTAAAAGTCTGATTTTATCTCCATTTATCTCCAGTGTCTTTTTCCAGTTGTTGGGCTGTGCCCCTGCCGACACTGCTCCTAAAAACAGTGTGTTGTCCTCATCCTCCAGGACCCACAGCTGCAAAATGTCCCTTTTTTCGACAATTTCTGCACTCTGCGTCTCGTGCAGCACAGAGGTTTTTGGAGTGTGCAGGTGATTTACCACAGCGCCCACAGTACTTGTATCCTGTTTGATTTTCATTTTGACTCTTTGTTTCAAATGGTTTTCGTGCTTGGTTTTCTTTGAAAGTCTTTTTCTTAAACTTTAAGAAAATGTTTGCTTCTTTCATGTCCTTGACATTTGTCTCTCTCACGACTGGTTGTTGTTGTTGTTTCTTTATGCTGTCTTATTTGTTGCACTGCACTATCCATCTGCAGCTTCTCTGACAGGCCCTGGTGCTGTATGCCCACCACTAACCTATCTCTCATTTCGTCCTGCAGTGGTCCATACTGGCAGTTTTCTGCTAACTTATAGACTGCAGTGATGAAGGATTCAGCTGATTCCCCCGCTTCTTGGCATCGTTTGTTAAAATGTGCTCTCTCATATATTACATTGTATTTGCCAATAAAGTGCTCAACCCCAGCATACTCAAAATATCATCTGCTTTATCGCCCATGGTGTACACGAGAGAGTTTACTTGATAGCTTTCATCCTTGCCATCCAGTCCCACCGCCACGCGAAACCTTTCTTCACTCGCGGCAAAACTGCTACTTCACACTGACGTAGTCTTCCGATCTCTGCCTGAGACTCTGCCTGACTAAAATGATTTTCTCTGATCCAGTCGTTCTTCACTGGTTTAGTGTCAGTACCCAGATTCAATGTATCATGACAAGCCACAATCTAAATGAAAATATTCATTTATGATTAACTAATTTGCAGTTACCCACTGATTTTGTATATTTAATATGACAAATGCTCAATAGATGTCCTCACAGACAACTATCGGGACAAGTTTTGATTATATCCTGGACAATCAAAACTATTCATCAGGTATTTTTAACGATAAACCATAAACTGCTGAAAATGTGATCCACTTTTGAGTTACTGCTTTGTTTGTTTGCGTTTTCCTGTTTTATCACTTTTTTTATACTTATGGATGAACTTTTTCATTTAATTTTTCTTTAATTTCATTCAAATGAATTTAACATTGAGTATTTTCTTTAAATGGGGTTTAGCCTATTATGTTTTTTGCAGGTATTTGGTTATGTACTTTTGGAGCATTAAACCGTTTTCAGCAAAAAGATAAAAGGATTTTCAATCTCTGATTTAAAATAACATTCAAAATCTTCTTGAAGTTAATTGGAAGCATAAGCAATATAAAAACTGTTAATGTGGATTTATTATTCTTTATGACTCACTTTATTGCTGTTTGCACATTGAAGTCTATTCCATTCTCTGAAGCACAAAATAACATATATTTCCATTTGTTTTTCTCATGACAACAATAAAATGTGTTTTTGAAAACATTTGATCAATTAAACACTTGTTGCAAGCGCAAATGAATGAATAAATAAATAACACATCTTGCTGCCATGACCAAACAATACATCACACAGAGATTATATATTCATTCCACAACTTGTGTCTTCCACAAAACCGCAGTAAGATGAATGAGCGTCCACAAAAAGCAGTGCCAACAGGGAAATGGTGGGTACTGCTGGGTTCAAAGTTCAGCGTAGACTGGTTTGTGGTACAGTTTGGCATTTGGGACCCAATTCACAACATCTTTAGCCTTATAGTTGAAAGAGGAGTAAAAAACTCTTTAAGTTTTCCTTTTAAACCAATGGCAGACTCCACATTGAGCTCATCTGTCTCTGTTTAAGTAACCACGTTTTGATCATCCTCCAGTAAAATTAAGAGCAGGTGGCAGCGTTTTCCTTTGTCTGTTTGTTTCCTAAAAGTTGGCTTCCCCAGTCTTTATACTTGTAATAAATTTTCCCCACTAGAAAGCTAAATATTGTTTCAGTCATTTGCCAAGAGCATAACATTTGCTTATTTACTAATCAAATGTGCAAAACAAAGAATAAAATAAATGCGGAGTCGGCCACAGGGAAATACATGAGTTTAGCTGAAGTCGTAAAAGCCGCCTCACAAGAGGCCATGAGAGAATGGCAATAACAAATAAAAAGGCGTGCAAGTCTTTTCCCTGCTGTTTCAGATGGAGTCACCGCTGGGCGCTCGGCAAATGAACCCAGTAAAACAGTCCCAATAAAACACAAGGGACCACAGTAGACAGGGACACCATTTATACGCTATGTCGGAGATATAATTAGATATTACATATACATTGAATTTTAGATCAATCACCATATACAGAGCAAAGGTGGATGAAGGAAAATTCTGATCTCAAGTAAAAGTATATTTACAAAATATAAAAAGTAAAAGCCCTCACCAATTTTACAAAAGTAAAAAAAAATTCAACTACAACTTAGCTCCTGTACCCGACACATTTTCTTGTAGAAGAAATTTATCAAAAATGTAGATGCAGCAATTCGTGAAAAGACAGACTACCGCACGCTGCCGGCATGTAAATATAGAGCATTTTTGTTCATCATAGGAGTAAGAGTATGTGTGTTCTTAATCGGCATAAAGCCTGAGAAAGCTGCAAGAATGTCTAAAATGTGCAAAATGTCTAAAATGTACACATCCTAATTAACATTAAATGGGATGTGCAGGTGCCAGGGTACCTCCTCCATTCAGGGTTTCAAATTGGGAGAGATTGGGTACAGCAGCTGCTGTTACTGCCTCTGGGTATATTTACTACTACAGTAAGATGATTTACAGAATGTCTTTGGTAATAGGGATGGTCCGATATGAAAACTTTCTGCCGATATCGATATCCGATATTTGCCTCGCTGCTGTGGCCGTTATCCGATATTTACTCACCACTCAGATGTAGCGACAATCCATCAGAAAAAGATTCATGTTAATCCTGACTCAAAATAATGTCCATGGAGGCAGTTTTAGTCCAGTTTGTTACAGCAGCAACTTGTGGCTCTGTATCTCTGTGGTGTCCAAGTGTCCGCTGCACTTTGTTTAAACTTAGTAAAAACATACTTTCTTTTGGAGACGTGTGAATTAATGCTGGAGTTTCTATGCTGGAGCCACTGTTTATTTCAGATAATTTGAATAAATTGTTGCCCCAGTCAGGTCAGTGCAGCCCGTCCACACTCCTACATGCATTCAAGTGCGCTACGAAATTACGGCGCAGTAAATAATCCAAAGAAAAAAAATTATATCGGCCGATATTTTCCCATATCGGACCGATACCGATATGTGAAAAAACTGACAAATATCGGCGCCGATATATCGGCCATCCCTATTTGGTAAACACAGTGAAACTTGAGTTCAAACATTTGTGATGCTATACTGTTCTAAAAACAGCTGATAAAGAAAAATAGACTTAATTATCCTTATAAGATTATTAACAAATAATTGCCAACAATAGCTTCTATATTACTTTCCGGGCCCTTTACATCCCTCCATACTAAATGGGGCAGATCTCAGGCCTGTAGCTACATGAGGGCCTGCACAGCTCAGTGTTAGTGTGAGAGGATGTGTTTTTCCTGGTTAATGAGCTTTAGTGGATGTGATGAGAGAGTAATATGGCGGGACTGCAGGTGCGCCCCTCTCCCTGGAGTGAGAGTGGATGCGCCTCACTGCCATCCGTCCCAACAACACTCTGCCTCTGTCCTCGTGCACATCCCCGGACACACAGGAGCATTTTTCATCTCACCAGCTGCTGATGGATTCACATTGTTACAGTGCCACCTCCCATACCGCAGTTTACAAGGTAAAGATTCAGCCACAACCACAACCACAATAGTGTCAGCCACAAGCCTGGATAAAAGACATGTGGCATAAGCGCTGCCAAATCAACGGTTCAGCTATCTCACATCACGGTGTGATATAAGAAAGTTGTTTTTTTAAATAAAATAGCAGAATAATATTGGCAATGTTTTCAAAATTTTCAACACTGCTTTATAATAACATGAGCCCCTGGGTTCACAATGCAAAACACAATGGTAAACAAAATTGTAATTTGAGGCTCATGTTTGGACTGTTGCTGGACAACACTCTGTACTTTTTTGAAAACGAAGCTTTTATAGGCGGGATTATGACCAAGATTTGATCTTACATATTTGTCTGCGCCTCTGACAATAAGCGTTGTACTGGATGTATCATTCACCGCAGCCTGGTCATTTGCAGATTTCATGTGTTTTTGAGTGTCTGCAGCAGCCTTCAGTTTAGCGGTAAGTGATGATGACACTCATGCGCTCTGTTTGGGCATGTGCTTACACGCATGATACGTGCTGCAGAGCTTATAAATGAAATAATATAGGCTAAAACTTGCACCGTCACTTAGTATGATGCATATCATCAGATTTTAGCACCGCAGTGCATCGTGGCACGGTGCATTGTTACACCCCTAATAATTTCCTAGATAAATACTATGGTCTTCCAGATTTACCCGTTCCCTCTTCTTCATGCTCTGCATAATGAAAAGGATATTTCATATTCACAATCAGACTCCGTAGAGGAGTGTGGAGCGTAGGGGGGAAAGAGCTGCAGATCAAGAATTCTTATACATCAATGCACACTCACAGATTTTATAAATCATATAACGTGTTTTCTACATGTAGTGAGGTGGGGGTCTGCGGGCTCGTAGGGTGTCACGCTTCATTCGCTACCTGGTAGGATCTTTTGTTTGATACCTGTAACCTGTATTGGTGTAATTTTATTTACTGTACATTTCAATGTATTCACAGGGTCCTGGCAGCACCATCATGCCTCCCCTGTGCTTCCCCTGTCTTGTCCTACTGTTTATGTCCTGGATTCAGCTTTTAAACAAAGTAAAAGATGAAATGAACTTTTTTTTTAAACAAACTTAACTTGTATAATAAAAGCAAAGCATATTTTTGTAAATCATTTGCTTTTGCCCGGTCCTTCTACGAACCCGTGTACCTTAAGTTAGAACCTTAAGTTGTTTCCCAGTTATACTGGGTGGTCAATTATTTAGTTTAAGCCAACTATTTAGTATCACCCCCACTCTGCGACATACAGTACAGCTGACACTGGTTTCAGACCAGACGCCAAATTGGCTGCAAACTCAATATACAACAAAGGGGCAAAATGCACTGTGTGTAAAAATCTGTTTGAAAATGATAAGAAAAATGTACAGTATCATTAAGATGCTGAGGAAATTGTGGGATCTTGAAAATCTATCATTATTCATAATGAAATGCCAATAATCACATTTACAAATGCCAACGTCCACAAATCTGGACCTTCAGTTTCAATGTATTTCACCTTAGCCCTCCTTTATAAACCGCACACCTCATATATAACATGTCACTCACTCCAGCAGCCTTCCCGGGGCTGGGAGCACAGCAGAGCCAGGATCGGCCAGAGCGTTTGAGTGAGTCATGCAGAAGGAGCAGGCTACTGGATGTAAAACAGAGCCGTGGTTTCCTGCTGAGTCAAACCCGCAGAGCTCATTAAGTCATTATGTGCTAATTAGCTGTGTTAGCGGAGAGGTAGTATAGCAGTAGCAGCTTAATCCTGGACTCTGTATCCATAAATTCAAGTAATCCAAGGTCACATAAGAATAGTTCGTTGCTGCTTACTGTTATTTCATCAGGTTATTGATCCAGACCAAACTGACATTGACATACAGCACGCAGGCCATCTAATGGTTGTGTTTATCTTACTACTGGCAACATAGGTTATAGTTTTCATAGGTTGTTTTGTACTCACACTGGATTTGGAGTGGAGTTCAGGTTTGGTTGGATGCACTTCCTGGGATTTAAATGCGAAGGAGGACCACTTTATTGAGCGTCAGTCAGTAACCTAGTAACGAGAGAGAGAAAGAAATAGAAAAAGAGGAAAAAACAAATCATTCAGAAACAGAATGACTTTTCAGTGTAATCAGTTTTCTTTAGTGGATACCGCCCTCAGTATTGTGGGTTGGAGACCCGGCTGCAACTATTGTTTGCAAGGTTTTTTTTAGGGAAATCCGCTGTTTTAATACACTGTTGTTGTTGTTTTGTTGTCCTTTGAGATAGCAGCCACTGATTATTCAATGAGGTAAAAGCCAAATAAAATTAACAGCAAAACAATAAATTGTAATTTCAAACAAGGCAACGTTTTTTGACCTGGTGACCTCATCTTTGTGCTTGGGGAAATCCCCGTCTGTGGATGTTTCTTTGTCTTTCAAAAAGACACCAGAGAGCAAGATGTTCCCCGCTGCCACTTCGTAGTGAGCTGCTATGAAGTGCTGTGCTCCAGGCCTGGTTTGTCAATACATTTCGGCACCTGACAGAAAGTTGTTGACGGTATCAGACTCGAGGGCCTGGAAGTGACCCAGCGATTGGCTGACAACAAGGCAGCTGCATGACACCGAGCAAATTCTAATGGTGGGTGGAACAGGTGCTTTCCAAAACCGTAATAGATAATTATACAGCCCTAATGACACTGATATTATGAAAGGTTGGAAACTTTACCTTAATTATCAAATACAATAAACTGTGCCAAAGGAAAAGGCGATGAAAAGGCAAAGAGCCAAAACAAGCTGACAACTGATTGTGCTGAGAGCAAACATAAGATGTTTTGCACAGGGTTTATTGTCCTCGGGCTGAATATGAACAACACACGTTTATTTTTAATTGCTCAATGTGGTTAGATGGTAATTCCCTGTTCACGCAGTTGATGAAAGACAAGATACAAGTAAGTAGGCGGTCATCTTCAAAGGTGAGACTTTATGAGACTTACATATTATTTGATTTTTAATAGGCTATAAAACCCTTATAAGCAAGTAAAACTAAAGGGAATTTGTGCATTTAATTGTCATGGAGCGGCAGAATCAGCATTACGTTTTCATACTCTTTATTTTAACTTTGTTTATTTATGTTTTATTGATTTTATTTTTTTAAAGTGTCATTTTATGTACTTTTGAGCAGCACGTAACCTGGCAAAAATCAGATTGATAATGCAGTGCAAATAACATTTGTACAGTAACGTCAATCTGGAAAAGCTCACGGAATTGTTCAAGGGTGAACTTTAATTGGAGCGTTTGACTGAGACACAGATAAAAACACACAATTACACAAATAATTTCTTATAATAATTTAAAAAACTTTTACCCATTTTACTTGTTTCAAACACATAACACACACTTTAGAAACACAAGGTACCATATATTGAGAGCCTGAACTCTTTCATTTAATCTCCGCTTAAGCCTTAAGATATAGGCTGACTGGTTCATTTATATTTGGTGAGCCTGTGGTATTTCAATTTCACTGCTCTACTTTGGCTCAAAAAAAGTGAGGTGTGACTTTTATGATCGTAACCACAAACAACCGTTACAAATACCCTGCAAAAATATCTGCAACAATGCCATCTCAGTCCGCATAATCACTGTAAGACTCACACATCACAGCTATGCCGCAGATTACAGGCCACTTCTTCAGTAATGACTACTGGCCAGGCCTAAGGCATAATCTTGCAATTTCCTCTATGACGCGCAAAGCCTACTACTATATAGCTGCACACCGATGACCACTTCCTCTTGTTACTTGGAACACATACATACCTGATTCTTCAGGTGAGCGATTAATCATTGATTAGCCATTTATATGTTTCCCATACAAATGTTACATTTAAGAGGGCTATAACAAGCAGTGGTTACAGCTGGTTTAGTGATGAAGACACATTAGACAACATTTTTGCTAAAACATAGCAACTTAATTATATTCAAGATTTTGCAGAAGAAATGTGCCCAGCTTTCATTAGTTTAACCATTTTTGTGATGTTTATAGTTTCACTTCCTTATATAGACGGCATCCATAGACCGTTAAAAAGAATAGACAGCTCCTCCTCACTCCTCCCCGTTTACCATAATGACCACGTTCGAGGGGGAAATCATGGCGGATTTACAAACTCCTCCTCCCCAGCTCTGACGAAGCATGTTCCTAATAAGGGCGGGATCTTCACTGTAGACTCGGCCCTTTCGTGACGTGTAGCTCGCGCAGCTCCAGTGCTAACAGTCCGACCTCCGTTAAGTAGAAGATTACAAAAAAAATTATTTCGAAAACCAGCCTGGTTTCTTTTTTGTGAGTAACCCAGCGTTATGTCAGGAGGAATATGTAGCCATAGAAAGCGTTAAAAAAATTGAAACCAGGCATTAAAGTTGTTTTTAACGTTTCTAAAGTCCAATGCTTTTCAATGGGGGCCTAGCGATGATATGGAGGTACTACATCAATGGCGGAGCAATGGCGGCCTCCAGTGTTGCGGTCCGCTAGCAGAGCAGCTAGCGGCCATTGACGGCATCACGACACAAACGGGGGCGTGGCCTTGCCAAGGGGGAAGGAAATATCTTTTGGGAAACACAATTTTTCACTCTTTTTAGCCATTTTCTGGTGGAATATAAACTTATTTATCAACATAGAAATAAAGTCAAGTCTAAATCCTCTAACAATTTTAAAGAAGAAGAAGAAAATTTTACATTCACTCCACACTCGGTGGTGGTCAGCTACCTTTGTAGCTTCAGTTTCCCCTAGGGGAGACTGACAGATGCGCTGTCGCGACTGCACCATATGCACTTTAAGAGCCATGGCAGATTTACCCACTGTTGACTGTGACTGTAAGTTATGGTGTGGATAATGTATAAGAGGATGGCATGTCAATCTCAGCCCTGGTCTCAGCACTTTTGGTGGATATTTATGGTTTCACCTTAAAAACAAGATGTGATTTCAGCATCAAATCACATCAAATCACATAATGTCAGAACATTTCCTGTCTAGTCCTGCCCAAAGTAAATAACATTAATGTATTCTTTACTCAGGCCAGTTCTTCAAGTAATGTACATACAGTATAACTTTAGTAGTTCATACTCACTGTTTAGCAGATGGGAAGAAAAACTTGTGATGCGCACAGCCTTCTTTCATACGGGCTGCTGAAATGCCTCTGTGGCCCAATAATCTTTGAATTTAAGACTACAATCCTGTGCAATTTAATCTTATTTTTCATGCTGCGGTTTCTATACCATTTACAACTTGATTGACTATACTTCCAAAAACATAATTTTCTGTGGTGGTGGTAGAAACATCATTTCCAAAAATGCAAACACTGGCAATTAGATAGGAAGATTGCAGTTTGAGTTTTGAATGCTCGTCTCTCTGTGTAGGTGTTGGAGCTGCACCTAACCAGTCATTGTCCCCAAAGACACCCAGCATTAATTCCTATTAAGAATAGGGATAAAAAGAACAGCAATTATTATGTGCTCAACAACTTAATTCACGCATTGTTTTTTCCACTTGTATGGTCATTTGTTTGTGTAATGTCTTGTCTGGCGTCTGAGTCATCTCTATAACCCTATAACTGCCTTAAAACTTTGCTCATGTTCTATTAAACTTCAACAGCCCGTGCATTGTTGTCCTCACAGCTCACTTGCGTTAACAGCACAAAGACAAACTGAGTGTGATTTGTGATTTATTTACAGACTTAAAAGAAATGTCAAGCATTAATTGTAATAGTAGCAATCTGTTTGGCCATTTTTGTCATTTTATGGGGTGTTTCATAAAAGTTAAAACAAAATAAAGACAAGCATTCATTAACATTAAAATGCTTAACTTCAAACAATGTTTGACTAAGCACATATGCTTATGGAACTTTAGGTAAAAGATACAGTAAGTCGTGTGCGAATGACCTTTTTCAAAGACTAACTGACCTGGCTGAGGGTCAGACAAATAATGCAACAACAATACAATTTCCTTTGTCAGTTGATCCCAACGACAGAACCAAAGTCAAGGAAAAATGACAAGTGGTTGTGTGGTGAAGGCTGTTGTGGCATTACGCATGAGTAGTCAATGTCTCGATGTAGTGTTATGTAAAATAATCCAAGCTAAAACAAAAATTATCGGAAGGAAAGGTGGATGCCAAAGCGCTAACAGGTACCGCAGTGTGACCATGCAGTAATGCACGCTAATGCATGCTTTTATCACCAGTCGTATCGACTACTGTAATGCCCTGCTTTCTGGTCTTCCCAAAAAGTCTTCCCCAGGTTTACAACTTTTACCAAATTCAGCAGCTTGCGTCCTGACGAAGACTAGGAGGCGGGACCACATTACACCTGTTTTAGCTCCCGTGTGTTTCAGGATCGACTTTAAAGTTCTTTTAAAGGGGGGGTATTATGTAAAATGACTTTTTCAAGCTTTATATCATGTTATTATGTCATTCCCTCATTAAACACATACCTGGAGTGTTGCCTTGGCTCATGCACATATTTTTGAGTAATCAGTAAAAACTTAGATGGCAGCCATTTTAGGTGTAGCTATGCCTCAGTCCTCCTAGGAACGCCCCCACCTCCTGGAGATGCCTCTGGACCTTTCGTCACCAGCCAAGCCACCAACCACTGCTCCTCAGCTCAGCAGAGCCCCCTCCCCGCACAGTAGTGTTGTTTAGATGCCACAGCAGTGTGCTGAAGGGGGCGTGTCGGAAAGCTTCTTAAAGAGACAGAGGCCTATTTCAAGACGTTCAGTACAGCCATTTTGAGAGAGCAATTTTATTCAAGGCAGTTATTTTAATTTACTGCATATACAGACCAACAGAAGGTTACGTCATCATTGTAGTATGTATAGACTGGTGCTATGTGATTGAAAAAAGCATAATACCCCCTTTAATGTTTTTTTAATGTCTTAATGGTCTGGGTCCTTCTTATCTTTCAGAACTGTTTTACCTTATCAACCTTCACAGCCTCCTAGTTATTCCTAAAGTCAACAAAAAGACTCACGGCGAGGCGTCTTTCCGATATTGCAGCCCTCGCCTCTGGAACGACCTGCCGGAGGAGCTCAGGGCCACAGAGAACGTTCAGGTTTTTAAGTCCAGGCTCAAGACCCACCTTTTTAGCTTAGCTTTTAACTGACATCTATTATTAGTCCTAATTATTTATTATTTATTTATGTTGATAATTTATGATATTAGTGATATTTTTATATTTATTTCTAGCGTCCTTAATTGCCTTTAATTCTTCTCTTATGAGTGTTGTTAGATGGTCTCTTATATTCTTGGCTCTCCCAGTCTTTCCTCTGAAGGGGCCCTCTGCCTCGGGAGCAGTGACAGGCTGTGGCTGTGTGGGTGCTGTCCTGTGGGTGCTCAGGTGGCGGTGTGGTGTCTCTGTCCCGTGGGGCCTCAGGTGGCTGGGCTCTCTTGGATCAGTGGCCTGTAGCTGCACTGGACTGCTGCTCCCGGTGCAGACGACTCCTCAAATGGGGTTTCCTCACTTGTCCATCTGTATCCAGCCTTATGTATCTATTTATTTTATTATTTGTGTGTGCGTGCGTGCGTGTGTGCATAGATGGGGTAAAAGTTTGAGTGTGTGGTGTCACGATTGAGAGATCTGTATACATTCAGGGGATGGGAGGGTAGCCTGGCACGAGCCAGACTGATCCTCCATGTTAAGACATACATGGGGATACAGTCTGGAATTGTGCGATTTGAATTTTGCCGACTCTGGCAAAATCAAGCAGAGCCAATCATATTACGGGAGGTGGGAGTATTTCCCATAAAACCCACCAGTGCTCCTCCGGGCCGTAACCAAAACAGTGAAGATGGCGGCCGTGACACAACGATTAGTGCCCTTTGTTTGTCTTCTGTTTCAGAACAGTTGGTAGAGCGGGTCGTCTCGAGACCGGAAGGTCTCACAAATGACATTGCCGTTGTGTCCTTGGGCAAGACACTTCACCCACCTTGCCTCCAGTGTCTGCATACATTGGTGCATGAATGAGAGTGTGAATGGGTGACTAGTTCCTTGCTGGAAAGCGCTTTGGGCTTGATAAAGGTAGAAAAGCGCTATATAAGTTGAGTCCATTTACCATTTACCATTTAAATGAGCTGGACTTCTCCTTAAAGCCACAGCAAGAAGCTGCTCTGACGGCTTTCACCGGAACATTTACTCGACTGCACGTGTGGACTACAAACAAACATGGGGAGGCCGTAAACGCAAAGCGTAGGTCGATGTGTTTGATTGGTTCTCTCTCATTCAAACTGCAATCATTAGCCCCGCCTCAGTCTCAATTTGGAAATTGTGTCCTATTACCACAATTCCAGACTGTCTTTATATGTATTTATGAATACATAAATAAAGTCAGTCTGGCTTTATGCCAGGCTAATGGAAGGGTGTGCCAGGCGTATTGTTTTAAATGTTATAATCTGTAAAGCACTTTTTTCTTTATTTATTCTTTATTTTGAACATGTGAGCAACACAACACACCTTTACAAAATTTAACATAAAGGCTGTTACAAATCAAAAGACAAAAGCAAACTTGTCAGTTCTCTTGAAAAGCCAAATATACACATGCACATGTCCAAAAAGGAGTGAGGAGAAGTTTAACTTATTTAACCCCACCCCCTGTTCCAAACACAGTTAATAACATCAATTACCTGTTCCAATATAGAGTTTCTCAAAACTCAAAAGAAAATAAATAAAAAGTAATAACAAGGTAAACTATTTTTTGAAAATGAAAAAAGACACACACATGAGACGAATCACTTAGAATCTATAAGTTCTGTCATCTCACATTTCAACAAAAAAAAATCTTTATATTTTATTTCTTCTTGAACTGATTCATACTTGAGCATTGTTTTAGATCTGAGCTTTGTGATACTATTGGGTATGAAAAGTGCTTTATAAATAAAGTTTGACTGATTTGATTGACTGATTGAATCAAACAAGTGGCTGGTGCTGACAGGAAGCAGGCCCTATTAGTAGCCAAACGAGGGACCTATCCTAACCCACGTCACGTCAAGGGACCCTTTTTTAGTGGCCTTTATTTGTCAGAACATCTCAGCGTGAAAGGGGGTGTTGAATGGGGAAGAAACATGTCAGCATGTTATCGAAGCCAGAGGAGAGTTTACACAGTACCCAGCATGTTTTGCAGCTTTAACCCTGAGGCCACTGTGCAGCAGTTAACACAATTTTCTTATCCCTGCTGTTTAATGAGCTGTTTAGGAACAATATAAATATTTGAAGCTGCTATGCCAGGAGATTGTACACTGCCCCCTAGTGTGAGAGCAAATGTTCTCATCTGTACCACAGCAGCACAGAGCAGAGCTGGTAAGTGATACCTCAGATGGAGATTAACGCGGGCATGACGAACACTAACAGTACACTGTGTGTTTGTGTTTCCCACGCTGCACTGTCAAAACAAACAAGACTCAGGCTCCAACCAAAATAAGAATTACCTCTGGAGTGAATGAAGAAGATACAAAGTAAGGTGGAATTATTTCCCAAACCACACAAAGACCCACATGCTCACCACCATCATCGGCTTAGAGGCACAGATATAAACAACACGCGGAGCCTCTAAAGCCTCAAAGCACTGAGTGGTAATTAAGTTTGTACATTCCAGGAGTCATTCTTTGAGCTGCATCCGACAAGTGCAGAACGACAAAACTGTTTTCCCCCATGCCTCTTTATAATTTCCCTATACTTTTAAAAACTCTAATATTTCTAATCACAAAGGCAGCAACAAACTAAGTGAATGAATTTTATCAGAATTCCTCAAGAACAAGTTTCAGAATTTAAACATCTCCTAAATTTTTAACGCACAGTCACAGTAAGTAAATCCATAGTTCAATGTATTGTTGGCTGTATTCACACAAATGAAAAAAGCTTAATTTCATGTTAAACATTTGCTGATTTTCCAGACTTATTACTAGATAAAACCATGCTGTGTCGATTCACGTAGTACTGAGTTCACAACAAATAAAAATATACTGAACCCACAACAAATGATGTGGTACACAGATGATACATTCCCTTCATTGATGAGGCCTCCTGCATCCCAGAGGGTGATCTTTGAGTCTTTTCCCTCCATAGTTACATCAATGGCATCAACAGCTCTAAGCACAATTTAATTAAGTTGGACTTTCATTGATAAACATGAAAGGGCAATACTTGATTTAAAAAATAAAAAATAAAACAAACCCTCTGGTGAAATGTGGCCGTCATGAGCTGCAGTTCAACCAAAAATAGCTGTTTGTTTAATACAGAAATAGATGCATGACAAGCACTAGACTAAATTCACATCTGCATGTGAAGGCCTTTGGTGTCTGGCGCATTGAAAAGAAGAGGAGAATTTATTGAACACAGCTCATGTCTGGATGGGCAGATGGCATTCACATAATGCCACTATTTTAGCATTGCAGTGTCGAGCTGGAATCAGCTGGCTCAGTCTAAGAGGAAGCACAGGAAAGAACAGGGAGTAAAGAGCGGCTGGCAGTGGCCTGGTCTAACCTGGCCTTTACCAAGCTGTCAGCAGAGACCCAGAGTAAAACCTCAGGGAAGCGGAGGAGACTGGTGTGGGACTGGGGTGGACCTGGGTTCTGTTACATCATTTGTGGCCACCAGACAGTGTGGTAGACTTATCTGTCTGTGGTCTGGGGTGGCAGTTGTCTGGCCCAAGAGTGAGTCACTCTTTCTGTTTACCTCAGTGTGAACCCTTCCCTGGAGCTTCTCTGTCCAGCAGCAGCGTGAGGCTCTGCAGCGGCCTGAGGGCCCGCAGCAGGGTGGCTTCCACCACGGCCCACCACCAGAGAGGCCAGGAATGTGCTGTGCCCACACCTTCCAAACCATGACACCTTTTCCTGTGGAAGGAGCTCTTCCTCTTCCAACCATCAGGGTAAATATAGCTCTCCTACTGCAGCCTGCACAGCAGTCTCAGGTCAGGCACTGATGAAACCATTCAAGTGTTTGTTTTCACCAAGTGTGGAGTCCGATTTCTAGGATTTGTCACACAGGACATTAAACCGACCCACTGCTGTTTAGACAAGCACAGTAAAGAGCCTGGAAGTGCGTTTATTAGACTTTTCAATGACAGCTTAGCAGACTGTGTGCGCAGTCCTGATGTGGGAAACCCTATCCACCTCGTTCTACTAAATGACTTGTATAAACACAGATTTCTTCTTTCCTCTCCAGCAGGTTAACACAGGATTCAGGCTTTAGGATGTGTAATGCCACAGACTCCTCTTCTAATTTATTATAAGTAGTGGGTTTTAAAACATCACCTGATACAGCTTTTATTGATTTTAGCTTGCCACCCCTGTAGAGTCTGCATCACTCATTTCCCTGAGAGCCTCAAGATATGCTTACACACCTCTGTTCATCCAATCACGGCAGCAATAAGGGCCTTCCTTTACTGTCCATGACCCCCATGAGCAAGTTCAACATTAACCAATGATGACAACATCCTTAGGTGAAGCCCCATTAGTCGGACACAAACCAGATCAGTAGCTCATCCCCACTGAAAAAGACATTGGCATTGTGTTCTTGCTCCCAAATGTAAACCAGCAGCAGTTTTCGTGAGAATCACTGGCTTGCACTGTCGCACCCCCCTGCCTTTCACCTTTTTAGTATCGAACTTCATTAGTCCAGTGACTTCCCTGATTCACATATTACAATAACTGGATGCATCTATTTCTTATGGTTCAGAAATGATATGCAAAAGTGTACAACATAAAATACACAAAATAGGTGTACAAATTGTGACCGGTTTTCACGCGATTTCACACAATGATAAATTCCCACTTGTCGAGAGAACAAGCGATGAGCAAATAACATTTGCAAGGATTAGCAATCATCTCCGCTAATTTGGACACTGCAGTTTGTGGCAATCAGATACACTTATTACATAACAAGTAGAGCCTGCCGCAAATCTCTGTTCCACTGAGATTGGCATTTATCTTTGACAACATACTTACAGAGGAGATACAGCAAAAGGAAGATTATGTGTTTCATGACAGCTTTTACTGAGATTGAAATCAAGTTGTGTGGCATAACATCAAGAGGTATCACTGACTCGACACTGGCAGAATTACGGTTATTGCGTCTTACCATGGTTATCACTAAGAATTTTAGTTGTACATTTTTAATATAGTATGCAATTATGTTTACAATTATTTATGACTATGCACAGTGGCACAATTTACAAAACACTATCCCGGTGTTTTTTCTGAAAGTAGGAGCCTATCTAAGATGGAAAAGTGTGCCAGTTCACGCTGGAACATAAGAAAATACTGTATGAATGACGGAAAGCCGGAAAAAAAGCCAGAGCCCGAGCATGGAGAGATAGCAGCTAATCTCAGCATGAAGGAAAACACAAACGTGAGACAAGCTACCAGAGCACAAGGCCCAATGCATCAGACATCTTTGGGCAATATTGAATCTCAAAAAGAAAAATGGCCAGGGAGCTGCAGCAAGAACAGAGAAGCCATCCCACCCTTGAAATAAATCGCCATTTAGAAATTGCAGCAAGGCAAATCAGCATGTATGGGACATTGAACTATTGTTACCAGAAATTATAAGTACTTTAGTACGTTAATGATAGTACAGTGTCACTTCAGAGTACATGTACATGCCGTCTATACAGTACACCTACTGTAAAATTTGATCTCATGCTCTCAGATGCAATACAGAGGCCTTTTTAATGGGTGATTAGATTTTTATTGTACAAGTACAGTACACTAAAACTAGATGCAGAGGCGCAGAAGGCAAGAGCAAATGTTGGTACGCAGTGTAAATATATCCAAACTCCCACATTTCCTTGAAATCCTAACCTTCAAAATCTCAAGACTTAGTCTAATAGTGTACACCCGATAGTCCAGTGGTTAAGGCTGCTGCACATACTGTTCTGTCCTCGGCATTCGAGTCCCGTCTTCGACAACTTATCCGTCAATATCACCCCCTTTCACCCTTTGCTGCCATTTTGAATAAAGCTTACAGGCCAGAAAAGGCGATAAAAAAGTCATAAGGGCTGGATATTGATCTAAACATCACGGTGTAATCTTCTCAGTGCAATCTCACAGCATCAATGCATGACTACCTATTTTAAAACAATTACGCTGCTTTAGAAATATATAATAATAAATTATAGCATATAATGCCTTTGTTACTGCACGACTAAAATAGATCACCACAAAATTGCTCATAAATCATTTTGAAAACCAAAACAGTTGAAGACAGTGATAAGTCATTCTGCGAAATGTCAGCTGATGTCTCGACACTCCTTTTGCATAAAAATGATACAGAACATATAATTATAACATTGGCAAAAATATATTTTCACACAATTGTAATTCACATTGACAAGAAAACAATAACAATGCGGTTGCTTCACAAACGAGTGGAAAACACGAATGTGGGAATTCCCCATATTTTCGTGTTGCGGAAAAGTCTATTTGGTCTCAATATGTCACATTCCTCACCATGAGCAGCACGACAGATGGCCTTGACCTAATCTCGTGGGTTTTGCTCAGAAGACTAGCCAAATACATTTTATAGCAATAAACAAACTCGATGCATTCACATACTCAGACATGCAGGATTAATAGGCACCAAGTGGTTTCTATGACGCGATTTCCATGGTTTAGTCTCCCAACATGGGAGTGCCTTTACAATTTCATGTCTATGAACATCCAAAGATACAACTGACCAACAGGAAGAAAGTGCCACATGGCAAAATGATACAGTAAACACAGGAAACCTGGGCGTAAAAGGACCAAATACATTCTGCCGTTTCAGCTCCGCACCCAGTGTGCCACCATCTATTTCTGTGCAAGATGAGGAAAACACTCACCACCGAAAAATGTGGGTTTTGTGTACAAATATTATTTTACAAAACTTTAAAAAGTGATGCTCAATAAGTACAGTGATTATCGACTTAATAATGCAGCTGTCTTACAGTCATTTACTGGAGATTGCTGGCTAAACCACGACCATTATATTTTGTTACTGAAACTATCAAGTTTGTGTTTAACTATGTCCACATGAAGAAAATCAATGAGCAATGCTTTTCCATTAAAGCTATACCCTCATCAAGAAGACTCCTGTCTACAGTCACATTGTTGGCCCCAAAACTAAAGAGGTAATGCGCAAGACTTTCAACTGTTTCATGATATGACCATCAAAGTAGCTTGTATAGGATAGGTTTCCATTAAAAACAAAAGAATAACAATGGGTTTAAAACGGATGCTTAGGTAATTCATCTTCGTTTTGAAAGCAAACTACAAAGAACGGACAACAATAAACAACAAGAAGAGGAGCGTTGCAGCTGGCGCCATAGGATAGATGCATCCTTTTGAGTCACAGGGAGATTAGCCATTTCTTCAAGTGACAAAAAACCTGATTAGCCTCTCAGTGACCTCTAAGGATTGACCTCTGACTTGGCCCACAGAGAGAGCCTTTTCATTATGTTTCATCAAAATGCCACAAGGAAAAGCGAGTCTTGCCTGAATGACACAGGATGTCACAATGGAGCCGAGGGGGGATTGATAGGCCAAGTGGGTTTAATTAGAAACAAGGCATCTCCGGAAACAAAAAGAACAGAAGCAGGAGGGGCAGGAGAGAGAGATGAGAAGTTTTTAACAAGAGGTCAGAGAAACGCTGGCTTAGGACGTGGGGCTTCATCAAATCCACTTGCAAATCCGCAGATAAGCCCCATGCATTGTTTTCAGGAAGTCTGCTCCAAACATCCAGAATGGAGGCAGTGGATTTGGGAACTTTTGCAAAAGGCTCCAGGCCACTGAGCTGGATGGCAGAGCGTTCATGCGTCTTTCCACGTGTGCATGTTGTGTGCATTTGGGGGGATGACACGCCGAGGAAGGGGCTGTCAGAAATGCTCGGCCTCAAATGCGAAAGCTCTGACCAAAAAATTCCAACAATAGCTCATGACTCTCAGGCCACCAAAAGCAATAGCAGTGAATTGTGGCTGGCTCTCCCACTGCGACCTCTCCATAGATAATATGTTCTTTGGACGCGGTCACCCCTCATGGTTTCATTATAAACGCTGTTTGATATTTACATGGCCCACTGTGCTATTCTCTAGAGTCCAACATGTGAAATGATCTTCTAAGAATAAACAGAGTTGGCTCCATGCAGAGACTTTCCTCCCAACAACCAAAGGGAAAAGGGCATTTACATGGTCACTGAATTGGGAAGTACTAAATATTTGAATGCTAAAAAGAGGCGGAAGTGACAAATTCGATGACATAATATAGTTATTTTTTGTTTGTTTTGTTTTTTTAAGTACATTATCTGTACTACTTTGACTAAAGTCTAAAATGTGATGCTCTTATCAACAGGTTGTGCATCAATAAATAGAACAGAGTGTGGTTTTGTTGATTTCACTTTACCTGCTACTGTGGGCCGGAACAATGCTTCCGCCGACAGGTTTGGGGAATGGAGAGATCAACTGGGAGCAGGAATCACTCTTAGAAGCTGAAACATTCACAGCGCCTTTTTAAAGGAGACCTCTTTCAACCCCGAGAAAAGGACAGGGGGGGTGGGGACACATTAGTGAAATAGCCAAAGAACGGAGACACAAAAGGCAAATGATTTATTATAGCTTTCAGCTGAAATACCTGCAGCCGAGTGGAGGCCCTCAGGTGCTTTCCGGGAGTGTAGAGCGTTGAAGAGACAGTGCTGAGAGATGCACAGGAATGAAGCAGCACAAGTGGGACGCTTCCTCACTCAGATTAGACGAGGAGCACTGTGCCCTGCAGACGTGCATGAAAACAGTAAAGCTTATACAGGGAAGCATGTAGTTCGCTTTTGTTACTACTACTGTATATAAGTGCGCACTTAATCGAGGCCTCGTGAAATGCGCAAGGGTGAGGTGAGAAGGGCTGCCACGACCTGCTTATCGCAGCAAATCAACTAATAATAATCAAAAACTGTTATGAATAATTAAATTACGAGTGTAATATAAACCCCTACTCTATCTAATCATGCACATCCAAACGTCTTCTTTACGATTTTAAGATATATGTAGGCCTACATTATCTTCAGCTAGGTTTGATGATAGTCTTGCACAATTTTTTTTAAACATTACAAAACTTCAATCAGCTTACCTCCAATAATCTGTGTAAAAATAAAAAAATAAATGCACTTAGCATGCACTGACTCTTCTTCTGGTGTTTCTAGACATTTATGTTCTGCACTGATCGCGCCCTGCTGGTGAAGCTGAAGGTTGCAAGTACGTGCCTGGAAACCAGACTCACTGCTGTCCCAGCGATTATTCTGGTGACCGACCGTGGCATCAACTCCATTTCCACAGCGGTACATACGCAGGTATACAGGAAGCAGAGTAAACCAGCGAAGGGCGGGCGTCTGCCCTTCATGTGGTGATATCGTTGGTCTATATTATCAAAAGTGTTACAGTATTAGCGGTTCTGTATTCATATTCGCACAGGATTTAGGGCTAGGCGATATATCAATATTTAAGATATATCGACATATTTTAAAAAGAGATATGGAATTAGACCATATCGCATATATCGATATAGTTCAAATTCAGATAAGCTATTCCCTAACAAAAAGAAACAGGTAATCACAAGCTGATGTTTAAAAAACTTTATTTTAAACTGAGCACTTTCTTTTGTTATCTCTTTATATAAATGTTGCCCTCAGAAAAAGATTTACCTATTTCATTTTATAGGCTATTTTTATTTACGATATTTTTTTATTTAAATGTGCACCATACGAAGCTTTGTTATACAGTGTTTATGTTTACAATTTATAGTGAGTTTTCAATAAAACTACTCGTATTTGGCTTTGACTTTGACATAACATTTAATTTCACAGCTATCACTTTGCAGAAAAAATATCTGGATATATCGTATATAGATATTCAACCTAAATACATTGGGATATGACATTTGGTCCATATCGCCCAGCCCTAACAGGATTATGACTCACGAAACTCACCTACGTCCATGTATTGGTTATTTACTGCCAATTGGAAGAAAGCTCTCACTCCCGTGCGCCATCTGTAGATTGTGTTTTATTATTATTATTTTGGTGGCTGTACAAACAATCAAACAATAATATGCTGTGGGGATAAAAAAAAAGACAATTAGACAGAGTAAAAGCAGCAAGGGGTTGACAAATACTTGTTTGTTTGTTTGTTTGTTTGTTTGTTTGTATACTTTATTGTCCTCGTAGGGAAATTTGTCCTCTGCGTTTGACCCATCCTTCGATGCCGCTGGGACGACCCGTAAGGAGCAGTGGGCGACGGCAGTGCCGCGCCCGGGAACCCATCTCCTGATGTGGAGCCAGGCTGATGCTCAGAATCACCTGGCTGGAGGATTCACCTATTGCACATGTTTTTAGTGGTAGGGGAAACCGGAGTACCCGGAGGAAACCTACGCAGACACAGGGAGAACATGCAAACTCCACACAGAAAGGCCCCATCCAGGTGGGAATCAAACCTGGGACCTTCTGTGAAGCACGAGCGCTAACCGCTGCGCTACCGTACACCGTAATACAAAAAAACAAGAAGCACAAAGACAGAAAGAAAAAAAAAGTAAAACTAAATAACAAACAGGGTTTACGCAGTCACAGTATTTAAGTATATCGTCACCGGGTTTATACAGGCAGAAGCAAATCAATTTTAATGCTTTTTAATGCCAATTTAATGCCCAATACAATATTTTAATGCCACGACTGCAGAAAGAGCCGGTGCCTATTTAATTTCTTATTTCTTCAGATTTGGAAACATTTCATCAAACAGAGGAAAGAGAACTAGACAGAACAGGCAACTTTTGAGCAAAACATTTGGTCAATTTCAGCCAAAACTGCAACTGCAACTGTTTTAGGCCATAACTTTGGTATTTTCAACGAATCCATGCAGTAAATATTGTTGAACAATGTCACAATCCTTCAGATTCAATGCCAGTATGAATCCGATTCAATGCTTTTCACTGACAACTAAGGAAAATATATGCTTTTTAATGCCTCACGGAAACCCTGCCAACCGAGCACGCAAACAGCAAAAATGCGAGAGGACAGAAAAGTGCGGAGAGAGGAGGGTCGTAGATTATAACTGAGGGGACCCGTCCCATGAGTGATGCTGCTCGCGAACAACACATGACCGCAAATAAATGAATCTGATTGCACGAGCTTGTTTGAGTTTTCTACTGCCGACAATGATGACTTGGGTCCCAAACTGATATCCCTCTCTTTATAAAAAAAATACAGAGGGGTATCATTCTGGTCTCGCCGAGCTAGCAAGTACCAAATATGAAGAATGATGAGGTAATTGTCATAATTTCCAATTGTCATCATAGCCTAATTGTAATGACGCTAGTTACATATCTATGAATTAATTTGATTGGATGAACAGCATTTAGTAAGTCTTCGGGAGTTCGGGAATTCTTGCAAGCTACAAATAAGAAGCATATTTTACCTCAGACAGCTAATGGTATTCTAGTCAATCAATCAATCAAACTTTATTTATAAAGCGCTTTAATACCAGAGTATGACACTCTGTATAGCCCATGCCTGGCGCTTGCTGTTCATGATCTATATCTTTTACAAGAGGAAGGAAAATGGACCACTGCACATTTGAGCAGTGACCACAACATCCAATACTGGTCAGGTTTTAACTTTTGTTTGGCCTGTACCTCATTTTGGCAGATGCCAGCTCACTCCTTTGTGATGTCTGCACCGGCGCCTGTGTATTCTCAAGGAAAATTCAAAAGGCGGCTCCTCTGATTGTAGCAAACTAGATTCTAAAATTATTTCTGTAGTTTAAAACTTGATCCTCATTCAGATATTTCACACACCTCTCGGCAAGTGTGATTCTAAAAGTGCCATTGCCAAAGGAAAAGCAAATATTTGACCAAAGCTTAAAAATACATTTCTATTCCACTAACAGGACCACACGCACATATACACTTTGCATGTTGATCTCCCAAGCACACCTACTCTTATACTTAAAGCCACATCCTGCAGCGGGAGGATTTACACTGTGGTCGTCCTTCAGGTGCAGCAGAAGAGCCCTGCAGTTAGGCCTAAGCTCTCACTGGCTTCACAAACCTCACGTCTTTATAAGAGTCAAAGGGATACTGTGCAAAAGAATGGAGAATTGCATTATGGCACAAAGTCAGTTCCATAACTTATTGGCACACTTACTTGAGTGCTGCAGACAACGAAGTGGTTGGCCAAAACAGAGCAAATACCATGTGTTTCGGTGGTGTTCTATAGAGACATCGAAATAACAGCATTTGCTATATGGAGAGAGCCATTACTTCCTGTTTATCTCCATGTTACAAACAGCCGCATAAAATGTCCAAGCTCGGGCCATTGATGTACAAATATGTATTTAATTACTGCATTTGATTTTTTTTTTCCACTTCCAATTCATCCAGGTGCAGTTTTGGCGTACAGTATTTTGCTGGCTGAGAGGACTTCTGTATCAGTTCAATTTGTTCTGTTTACTCTGTTGTCAATTCTTCCTCAAGTATATACAATCCAAATTCTATGGCAGCCTGGTGGGTGCAGCTGTCCCTCAGTCTTCAGTCAGTTTCACCTGGCATCCATCAACACTGTAGTCTTCTTCCTGATGGCAGGACTGAAAAGGCTGTGAAATGGGTGATGGGGCTGTCATGATATTTAGTCTAATTTTTCCATTTGACTTTGAATTTAGACTGACATCTGACTTTGGGCCCTAAGAAACTAAAGCACTCAGAGAGAACTCGTCATAACATGGAAATCATGTGTTAGACTACGGCATGTTTGCACGCCACAAAACTATTGGCTGAATGTTATCCATGTGTCTCTACACCTTAAATTGCATGGCCAGTGCTTCCCATCACTGTTTCTTCAGTGTGGTGGATTGTCCATAGAGCTGGTATCAATGTCTTCTAAGCCAACAATGGCTAGGTTTACACTCTGTTGCTACTGTAACTCTAGAAACTAAATGGGCTGGATCTCTTTCTCCTAAATAAAGTGGCTTACTGGAAAGGGCCGGGTAGAGTTAGACATACAAATGACAGATGCCGAGGTTTGAGGGGCAACTATTTGGATGTCATACAGTTTCTATTGCTAATGCCAATAGCCGTCATTATGGTCAATCCATGCCAGGAGTGATAACATTTTTCTGATCACTGCAGTGCCGGCAACCTGATGGATAATTGGCTGGCAATAACTCCCACCTGTACTTTTAATAGGAGGCTCCAATTCAACAGAGTTAGCTTACACATCACCTGAATTCCAGGTCTATTTGCACTGCCACAATGATACAATTGTTCAAATGGGCCATTCAAAAATCTGAAATGAAATGGGAGCGGTAAGGAATCCAATCTGATATGCTTGGTTTGAGAGAGGAAGGAAATGTGTGACTAGTCTTGTGTTGGGACCAAATACAAGGCAGAAAAAGGTGGCCTTCCTGCCTTTAGGAGGTGGTGATAAAGGGTTAGACTTAACTAATACAAATAGTACAACTAGTAGCCTTGTTTTTTTTTTTACTGAGTTATGCTACATTGACGTTGTGAACATAGTACGGTAAGGCATGTTTATTCATACCGCGCATTTCGTACATAAGGCAACTCACTGCGCCTAGTACTGGATATCAAATACTATGCCTCCTCTAGTAACAATAATATGTTTGAAGAAGAAATATGTGCATGTTTGGCTACTTTTCTCACCTCTTATGGATTGGGGTGGAAGGAAATGGTCTGTCTAGCCTTGTTTATGGGCAGAACACAGAAAAATGTACATGCTTTACCATTTTGCCAGCATTATGTGTCTGTGCGGTTTCTCTGTCAGACACAATCACTCACAACAATCCCTTGACTTCAAAATAAACAGTTTATGTGAGAGGTAGCGGCTCTGAAATTGCTCCCATTGTGTTGTTTAGTTTGCAATGCTGCGAAGGTATACAGCCTGTTACAAAAATATGGCTGGTAATTTCTTTGACCTTGGAAATAACACATTGACTCCCTGACCACAGGCATATTTGAGTCAAAATCAGATGAACCTATAGGGAAACTAATTTGGCCAAAAAACGTCTAAAATAAATTTCACGGTATTATAGTTCCAGTATCAAAACTCTTCATGGTGGTATCTGTCATAGTCTCATCACTCCCCATTATCTTTAAGTCTACCATGATATAACATGACAAGATTTGATTTGTCAGTGGTCTATAAGCATAAACAATTACAGAGAGACCAGTAAAAATTAAGCTGTCATCTTCCTAAAACAACGTTTGGGTGAACTCGATCCAAAGTGGAAAATTAGGAGAAAATAATCTGTATTTTCTGATAGAGAAGTATGTGCGGCTTTCTTAAAATGGAATATTAGGGCTATCCAAATAATTATTGGCAAGCTAGACTCCAGTCTTCATTATTATTGGAGCGTCTCCCAGCAGGACACATTTGGTACTGCAGCTCTGCGTCACTTACGAATAATTTCTGCTTCGTGCAACACTGTGCCATATTTTGTTTTATCCAACAAAAAATAAAAATCTATGATTAAGTCCTTTACGGAAGTTATTATTTCAACAAGGACATTTGCTTCTTTTCCACTTGTAAATTAGCTGACCGCTGCAACTATTTAATTGATATCGACACAATTCAAACCCTAAAATGAAATGTGGAATAAAATTGGAGGAAGAATGCCCAAATTTGTCTGTTTCCCATGAAACATGGCTCTTGGGGCCAAGCAGCACTTTCTTCTTATGGGCCTCGTGTGTCAGAGTGACTGTCATTCCCCGAGCAGTGGTCCAGCACTGCTTCCTGAGGTCAGAGGCATATAATGGTCCAGCTGACGTCCAAAGCCGAGGTGGGTTTGTTTTTGTTCAAGACTGTGGTTTTTGGGTTGTTGTCTATCCCTCCCACACCACCTCCACTGCCATTTACAATAGAGGACTCACAAAGGCCGCAGTGTGACCTTTGTGATTTGAACATCAGGCAGAAAGAAATGTTTCATAGAGATCTTATCCCCACCAATACTGCTATTGATTTCTTTCTTCTTTTTTTTCTTTGCAATATTGAACGCACACACAATCTGTACTTCTATCTCAGTGAGGACACTCATAGACATATTGTATTACCCAGACCCTAACCCTAAGGTTAAGGCCCCTAACCCTATCCTTATTCCTAACCCTAAAACCACATCTTGACCCTCAAACAGTCCTTCAAATAAGTGAGGACCACCCAAAATGTCCTCACTTTACAAAAATGTCCTCAATCTGTCGGTTAAAAACTCAAACTGATCCTCACAATGTCGTAAGTACAAGAAAACACACACACACACGCACACACACACAACATTCACTCAAATGTTTACAGGTTTCCTTCTTTTTGCATTACATTTAAAGCCAGTAATTATATTTATCTATCTAGAGTTTATCATCAGTTATATTCTGTAAATCCAAAATGGCTCAAGTTATTTCCTCCCAAAACATTTAGAGCCCGATCTTCCACTTAGAACAAGGACATCATTGCGCCAAACGAGATGGTCATCTTTCATGTGTGCAGCTGTTGCACTGTGACTGTGCCACTAGCTAGAGGGCATCACTTATTTAAAAAAAATAAGAGAGAATGACGGAGGCATGGTTTATTGCAACCAGCACACATCTTTTCCTCATTTACATCACTTTACCTCATGTTCTTCCTTCAGCATGATTGGCTTTTACGTAGAAGCTCTCACAGGTCAAACTAAAAACTGAATTTATCCCACCGTGAGTTAAACACAGTCCGTGTTCGGTGTCCCGAGAGAAAGAGAATATACCTTAACCCAATGTGGTGCAGGTCTGCACACGGTCGAACAAAAGCACATGTTCTCCCCCATCCCCCCTGTGTGTGCCCTCACCCTTCCCGACCAAAGAGTCCGGTAGGAGGAAAAAGGTTGTTCTACATAACATCGCCATTGGCCATGGGTGACTGTCCAGCCCACCTATAGCCCAACTTTACTTTTGTAAGGTGGGCTGTACGTGTGTCTGTATCTGCATTTGATACGTGCATCAGGAATGATGCGTTAAAATGGTGGACTTTTGCAGGCGCGATACAGTTTATAATTAACCACCTTTGTTGATCGTTACCTTGCAAACTGACAAAAAACTAAATAAATAACCACACCATACCCCTTTTAATGCAAGAAATCAAACTGTAAAGTTCTTCCTTCACATGAGCCTCCTTCCAGGTAATGTGGAAATAACTTACAGAGTGAAAACGTTAATGACCACATGACGTACACAAAACCATGAATCCCCTCTCAAATGGTACACATTGATCAGAATACACCAGAAGTGGAGGAAATTTAAGTTGACTTATTAAAAAAGCACATGTCCAGAAACGTTTAATCCTCCTTGGCTGTACAAGGATTAGCAGTGGTCAGTAATGGGCGGTGGTCTGGCAAGACTTTTCTTTGCACTTCCTGTCTCCTCTCTGATAAAGACTTCCTCAGCTAATCACCCTAAGTTTTATTACGTCCAGTGAACGTGATATATTCTTTTACACACTTTTGTCTGACTGACCTTCCCATGCTGGACGAGCTCTTTATATTTCAAGCTTTTTGAGGCTTCATCTGAAACAAAAGCAAAATTATGGGTCTGGTTTGGCCGAGGGAGAGCGCAGTGACCCCGGCCTGTGGTTTCCTCTGACCAGACCAGAGAGATGTGAGGCAGGGGGAAGAATTTGAGTGGATCTTGTTGTGTATTTGTACAAACCTTAACCACGGCTAATTTGAATGTGTTATCAGATCAGCAGTGAGGTGTTTGAAGCCGGCGGAGAGTCCGGTCTGGAAGATATAATCCTTGTTTGGGTGGTAGTTTGATTCGTTTGACAAAAGTGCTGTGGCCGCAAGGGTAATCTCTAAGACTTATCACGTCATAAAGTCTCCCACCTCCTTGTGGTTCAAACATCAATAGTGTAAAGACTCCTACCTAAAGCTATTGTGTGTGTCTCTCCATTGCTGAAGAAAACTATGCCTGGCCTTGTGTCAAATGTACATCTCATAGTCTGATACTAGTGCATTTTTTGTTTAACTTGACAATAAGGCATCATAGTATGACAATCGTAAAAAAAAAAAGTCTATCTTTTTCTGAAGTCAGACATAGTGGTCGAACCATATCCATATATTAGATTATTCTGCCAAAGTGAAGTGACACGAGAGCAGCCTGGTCCTACTCTCTAGTGACCTTCTTGTTTCTTGTCTTGTAAGACTTCCCTTGTGGGCTTGCACCTTTCTGTGTGGTCTGAACCCTATTTATGGTCTGCACCGCTGTACAATTAGCTGTGGTATGTTTCACACCAGAAAGAAACTGAGGTTGGTGACATATTCATGCAGAAGGATTAATTTTACTTTCTACACAATGGGATTTTACTGTTAGTCATTTTTAGCTGACCTTTTTATTGGTTCCACTTGACGCATTTGACCCACGGATGTGTATAACAGTCCAGCTGACATCCAAAGCCCACGTTTCTTTCCTTTAAAACCTACACATATGAACTTTGACACCGAGTTATATAACTGAAACCACTTAGATGTAAACCATCTTCTATTTCGTTGTTTTCTGGGGGGGTTTAAATCAGTGACCACATGATGACAGCTCCCATTGGCCATACTATACTTCACATGCTTACAAAGTAATGGATGGGTATGCCGCCAAAGAGAAAAAGCAAACCAGGACAATGGTCGTGCCTTATTGTCCAGCAACAAAACAATGTAGCTTGATTGTTTACATCATTCAGCATGTTTTAATATAAAAAGTGTTTACACAGTATCAAGCGCTTCCAATGGTCAATGTCTGAGGGACCTCTGAAGCGATCTCATCTTCAGTTGCTGTCTTGTCTTCATGAGAGAGATTGACCTCTAAGGCCTCCTTGTGGGTCACGACCACCATGTTGAAGACCATAAAGTAAAGCAATACTTGCGTAGGCACACAGCATTTAATGATAATTCAATTTGCTGTAAAGACCTAAAACAATGGAGGAGAAGCTGCTGTGGTGACATATTCTGGGCCTAAACTCTGGGCGCTCGAAACGAGGCCTCTCCATGTTGTACCCACAGCGACTCTGCTCTTAATTGCGGCATCAGGAACATCGTCAAGACTCATTCCGTTCTTTCGTTTCATCCCGCAGACGCACCAGAATACAGAAGCAGCATTAGTTTACATTTTCCACTGAACCCAGCCACAAACAAAAAGAAACGTCATCGTACAGGAATCCGACAAATACCAGGAGGTCTGAGTTTTATAACGAAAATCATTAAACAATATGGTGCACTCACACTTTTAACTGAGAAGGCAGGATTTTGCACTACTATCATCAGCAAGTGGGTTATAATCCATTGATGTTTCATTGGTCATTCCTAGAACCAGATCTACTTTTTTTTTTACCGCTGCTTCTGATCAGACCCTCCCAAAAATGAAAACGTGCCAAAAATGAGCCACTCTTTCTGTTGCGAGACGGGGTCTGGGTTTGAAGCCACAAGACTCAAACAGAAATCCCCATTGTTACTTTAGTGGCACACATCTTGGATTTCTTTGGGGAGTATTGTTTATTCACTTCATCATAATGGCTGTTTGTCATCTGCAGTTTATGTGATAGCTCCGGTAATAAAGCCAACTCCGCAGCGATTTCAGAGACTCATTGAGAGAAAATTTACATTGAACCCAACTCAAAGGTGACTCACTTTTCAACGTGCAATTGCCTTTTCTCGGTAGCCTGTGCTATTTTTTGTACGCAGACGGCCACGGTGGCTCTGGAGTGAACGCGAAGGTGTACAAGATCACATCAGACACTTTTAGTTGTCTGATGTGACGGGGAAATAGACTTGCAGTACAACTATGAAAGTGTTTAACTTTTTTACTTGGAAGAGTGAGAGAATGCAGAGTGTAGACTGAAGAAGAGGTTGACATTTTTTTTATGTTTCTTCGAATTTTTTGTTCATTGACACAACAGTGAACTATCAGTGGATCTCGGTTGGAGGTGCTTTCTCTCCCAGACTGGCCAAAGTAACTGGATCTCATTTTTTTTTGAATGTCCGCGGCCGGCAGCTTTTGGACAGACTGAGCGGTTTGCATTCAGCCTGTAACCCATTGTCCCAGTGACCACAACAAAGGCCCAATACGGAGCGGAGAACCCTCACAATGAATACCAGAGTCTCCCTCCATCCAAAACGAACTGAGTTTTAAACCAGACTGTAGCATCTATTTAGTCCGTTTTGTACAACGCGACCACTCGATGCAGGGTGATGCAGAGTTTATTTGTCCAGGTCAATACGGAGACAGCTTGATCCACTTAATCCAGCCAGACGAAATTGGAATCAAACGAAGACATCATCACAGCAGTCTAAATGCAAGTCAATGCGGGCCATATGTGCATCATCTTGGCTCAGCTTGTAATTGGTGGTGAATTTGGTTAGTGCAACAGAAGAATAGGGTTATGTTCAAACCCAAAGTGGTTAGGCTCAGGCATTAGGACTCTTTATGTTGCAAGAGCAAGGAAGTGGCTATATGTAAAATGTTGCATGCATTACCTAAACATGCACAACAATTATTCCTGTTATCGATGCTACAAATCAAAGGTTGCATTCGGCGAAAACATCTACCATCGCGTAGCCCAACATACAATTTTATTTTGTATAAGCAGCCGTGTTTATTTCTCGAATTGGTTACTCTGCCTGTCAACTCACGCATCAAGATATAATTGCACTACATGAAGAAAAAGCCCAATTTTCAACATACATGCGTTCCTCTGGAGAAGATATTGTGCTTCAGAAAAAGAGAAACTGGCACATTGGCAAGCATTAGCAATAATATTTGAAGGAAGTTGTTTCGCATTATGAAGTCATGATGTCTATTGTATCCATAAACATTTAGATTCACCCTCTGTGAGCGAGAGCCTTGCCAAATCTCAGCCCATTATTCTTTCTGCTGAGTGATGGCTGATGCATAACTGCTGATTATACACTTGACACAAGCAATCCAAAGATACAGTGTGTAATTGTTTCCTTTGTAACAAAATGCCACAATCCACTGACAACTCTGTGTTTGTAAAGGGAATTTCTTTTGTCCCAGTGTTCCTGTCCCATCACAGCGCTGACACTTCAGGACATATCCGAAGGAGCGAGTGGTCCACGCGGGGGTGACAATTGGGCGTGCGTACATAACCCACAGACAAAACAAGCACTTGGGAGACACAGCAAGCTCCCGGCTCATTTTCAGCAACAATGAAGTCAAGTATTTGAGGTCGCAGGGTCGCTGATGTCGATGAAGGCTTCTGGCAGAGTGAGATCATGGTCAGTGTGTGTTGGACCTCCTCAAGAGCCAAGCATTAGTGGGACAAGTGGATCGAATGTTTCAGTGTTGTAGATTTAATCACATGTCTGAAAATTCGTACTTGGGGAATCTACGTGTGTCATTACAGAGGGTTAGTTCAGTTCAAGAGTTTTCTGTTTTTTTGTTTTTTTTTTCCATACATGCCTTGCATTTGAGTCTGCAAGTTATCTATGTGACAGATTTGTGGACAAGTTGGCACCGTGTAATGAAATGTAGACCTCAGTGTAGATTGGACATTTTCTTATTTTAATAGGAAGATTAGGTGTAAAAGGAGTAAGCCTCAAAATAGTTTAAGAAGACAAACACAAGATGTTAATCCAGTGGTTCTCAAAACACTTCCCAAAAGTTCCACCTAAGAAAATATTTGGCCATCAAGGAACCATCAAGATCTAAACCAGGTCTCAACTGAGACTAAATCAGGACAAAAAAGAACTAAACCCAAAGAAAGACAAAGCCTTCAATAAAATGTTATAATCAGACCAGACCCCAAAGCCCAGACCACAGTTTGGGACACAATGTCTTAAAGGCCTTGAACCCGATTTGTTTTTGTTTACAAATAAAGGCAGCCAGAGAGTAAAGTTTAAACTGTTAGTTGTGGTCCTAACTCATTCCAAGGTTTTCTGACATGCTTCTAACATCCCAATTCTTCAAAGAGACGGGTTTATAAGCACGTTTCACAACTTTCAGGAGTGAAGTAGAGCTTTACTGTCGCGCTAATGTTAACAACTAGCCAGCAATATTCACAATCAGTCACATTTTTTATTGAGCACAGTCCTTTTTTAAGAAAACAAGAGTCATTCCACTTCTAGAGGGAAAAAACTCAGGCTTATGGCCTTTAATCGGGACTCGGGAGTATAATGCTTTAAAAAAGAAAAGGCCATCAGAAATGAGCTCTTATTGTGGATATTTAAGGGTCAAACATCTACAATGTACAATTTGGAGGTTAAATCTTTTATCATGAAACAAGGTTGCTTAAGTTCAGGAACTTTTTATATAACCGTATTTTGCTGTAAAATGTCATGGTTTTGCCATCAGAAAGCATGACTTGCCATTGTGAGGACATATTCTATTTTGAGTAGTTTTATGTGGTTACCCTTCTTCCCGTACGATATGCATTCGCTTCAACACTCCAGACGTCACAGCGTGGCCGTGAGCGGCCTGTAACAACAAAGAGGCTGCACTCTGAATTTTCATGAGTTCAAGCTCACTCTAAATTCCCCGACGCGATTGATCCGCTGTGTATTCTGGCAACCCTGTGCTTTCAGTAGCTTTAAGTTATGGAAGGGCACACTTTTCTTTAGGTCAAGGTAAAGCACTGGAAGAATTATCCGACTGTCTATCAAACAAAACCACAAAAGATTTTAATTGAGTTAAAGTATACCATCTCAGTGTGCGTATACAACTTGTCAAAATATATAGCGTTACATACTAATCCTATTTTTGGTGAAGGTCCCAGTCTGTAATGGCCACACCAGATCTCCATGTCCGAGCCAGCGCTCCATTTGGCTTGAATCTTACAAAGGTTTAGTATCGTGGTTTTATTGCATGGTCTGTTTTAGCATATAGAGAGCTCTATTCAAAAAGGGGCTTTCGTTGTTAAGTGTTTGCCAGTGCATGTAAGGTGGTGACAGTTGTTCTGTTTGAGACACAGGGAAATGTGTCTGGCAGTTGCGTTGTATTTTTCTGCCATCTATTGGACTGCAGGGAAACATCACTTTGCATGGTTTTAATACAACGTCTGAATCGATTTTAGCAGAGATGGAAAGGCAAAAATTTGGTCATGATTTGTAGTGTGGCGCAATTATTGCCCATGCCATTCCAATAGGGACGGGAGATGGCAAGTAAAACACAACATAAACGCATCAGATTGTGAGCAATACTTTGTTGCAACAGCTGCAATACAACAAGACTGGAAAAGACATACAATTGTACATGAAAAAAAAAAAAAAACAGCGACTGAGTTTTTGCAATGTTCGTTACATTTATCAACTTTAAGGTAGTATAGGATTCTTATTATTATCTAATTTAATAATAATACTGTACAATCTCCAGAAATATGAGACAATCCCATCAAATAGTAATTGTTGATTTATTCAGGCAGGCTAGTTGCCTTATGTTTAAGTTCTTTGTATTTGGTTCCCACACTTTTTGTTGCCAAATCCTTTGACTAGAACTAGTTTTGTTAAAGTATAAAAGGACTTTCTCTCGTCCAAATTCTCCGCATCTGCCCCCAATCAAGTCCCAATAGTGAAGGCCAATTGTTAAAATGGCAAGGACAAAAAGGTATTAAGTTGCTTATGGGTGTGTCCCCAAACTTATACTTGTCGCCCAATTGTCTTATCTGCCAAGAGCGCATACACTTTCTATTAAAGACAAGATGAAGTCTGCATTATTAATACTGGCTGTTATATGCTTCCAATGGCATTGTAACAATAGAAAAATCTAGCATTGTATTAAACTAAAACATATCATTGGATTGGATTCGATTGGTTTATTTGAATCGATAATGTACCAAATAGTTAATAAAATGGTACGCAAGAGGAATAAATACCCCAAATGTATTAAAAGAACTCACTTACATCCTCTAACATGTGTTGCGGTGAAAGCCAGGGTCAGAGCCAGGAAAAAGAGTGAGTGGGTGAGTGGAGGAGCGGGGCGAGCACGTGCCTCCTGAGGCCTCCCATCAGCCCCCTCTGCCCCAGCCCGGGACAATCAGAAACACCGCCGAGACCGCTACCTCTGACCGCTGCAGATACACACAAACAAACACTACGCAAATCACCATTCTCCTGAATAGTCTATAAACCATTACCCATCAAGGCCACTCAACTTAGTCAGACCTCCAGAGCTCCGTCTTGGCTCAGGCCTGTGGATCAGGCAAAAGATATTTGCTCATTTGTCCCTGCACTCGAATGTGGTTTGGTAACGGTGCTAGAGCCAGCTGCTGCTTGAATCCAGTTCACTCTTGCACTCGGGGCTTTTCGGGATAATGTCCACCCACTGTGCAGCTTCTGAGCGGTCCTTTGGTGACTTCTCTCATAACATTGTGTTCAAAATGACATGTTGTTCATGAAGACAAAACAACAAAATGAACGCTTGCTTGTACTTTCTTCACATTTACCAAGTGTTTGCTCAGGTGTAACATGCCAAGAAAAAAGCTGTATGCTATTAGTTGCTATTTAGCGCCTGTCTTGATAAATGACTCCCCTTGTCTTTTCTACTATACTAAATCTTCTTCATGAATATCTGGCCTTTACTTGATGGCCAGTGTTCCAATTCTGGACATGTATTTTAGTCGTAGGTTCCAGCCTCCTCTCTGTTTAATGCAGCACTTAACACAAAATACGAAGGATAACTTCAATAAAGCAAAAATAACACAGATGTTGACTTGGGGCCACAAAAACATACTCAGTCCATCTGTGGACCTTTCTGATGTGGGGTCCCGGACCGAGCGGCTACAGTCCTGCCTTAAACCCATCCCTGTGTAGTTCTTCTGGCCTCAATGCTTGGTCCTCTCTTTATTGTCTTTGAAGCATCAGAAAGCTATGGCCACAGTGGTGATTGCAGTCTCAGTCGGGCACTTACCGACATGTGCGTGGTTTTGTCTGTGCCTCTGTGTGATGGAGGGTGTTATGGTCCACTGACAGGAGGTTTGTGCCGTCTTTATTCTTGTCCCCGCCATGTTCTTAAAAGACAACCTGGACATTGGTTTGAGGACATTGCATTTCACCTCTCGTCCATCTTCACACTCATCAGTTCCATCTCTATTTGAGATTCTCCGGCCTCAAGTTGTTCTTGTTTCACTCATTTACCAAACCATTTCGCCTCTCATTAAAGTGCATATGACTTATTTAGAAGGGTAACATCTGTTGTAAGTCATAAGTATCATTTAATTTCAATGAAGCAGCCATTTTAATGAAGCTACTGACAGGAAGTGACATGGGCAGAGGGTATGTCACTTCCTGTCAAGTGTCCAATAAGGAAGTGAAACTATAAACATCACTAATGAAAGCTGGGTACATTTTTTGTGTGTAAAATCTTAAATATAATTGTGTTCACTCTGTTTGAGCAAAAGTTGTGTCTAATGTGTCGTATGCACTTTAAATGTCCAAAATAAGAAAACTTTGCACTCACAAGTTTCTGATTGGATTATTGGCTTGACATTTAAATCATAATATCCAATATTACACTTTTTATCAGTCAATGAAATATTGGATTTGAACATGACATAGCTTGTACATAATGAAGTAATGAAAAGATAAATGTCCCATCTTGACTCTTTGTGCTGCATTTATTACTACTATGATGTCAGTAAGGTCGAAAGAGGAAACTAGTTTATTCCAGGTATAAATAGTTTAACTTACTTGCCTGGAAGGTTTTAGTTACTATACCTCATGTATAAATGCTGTGTATTCAGTGCATTCAGAAACACAGCTAGGGCCGATAGTGGGGGCCATTTTGTAATATTTGTCTACTCTTTTGGCCTTTGACCAAGAATCAGACAATGGAAAAAAATCAACAGAATGTTTTAAAATCTCTATGGAAACAAGACATTCACCCGAGTCAAAGTCACCCAAGTTTGATAGTCATATTTGTAACGCTTTGTTTTCCGGTTCAATATTGACACATCTTATTTCCTGCCGTGAGTTACGACTTAATCCCCAATATGGCCCACACGTTGCTACTTTTGGGAAACTTTTGGAATAATGTGTCTTTTTTAACCACAGCCCAAAATAGCCAGCCCTAAAATGCTTAAAACAATAAAATAAAATTGCTTCAAATATTGGAAAGGAAATTGGAAATACTTTTTAAATTAAGCATTCAAATATTACACCAAGACAAACAACAAGTAGGCGCCATTGTCTATAATAATGTGTATTTTGTAGAAAAAAAATACAGAACAATGCATGATGTGCATGAAAAGAAAAGTGATTTTTACATGCTTAATAAGCAATACTCTTAAAGTAATCACAAAATGCATGCGCTTTCCACACAAAAAGTACAACAATCCGTCAAATAAACTTCATATCGAGGCCACCAATGCATGTCTAAATCATGCCCAGCTTGTCAGTAAAAAATGACCACGAGTGCTATGTTATTCAGTTTGCAGCAACATTCAAGGCACTTACACGTGATCAAAGTGTACAGTGTTGAAAATAAATGTCCCAATAATACTAATACAGAGTGGCAGAGGTCTTCGCGCTCTTCAGAACCAGAATTCGGAGACAAAGACGTGAACGTTGATGACATTCTGGCTGGACTCGCCCTGGGAGCTGAGGTTGCGCATGAGCAGTTTCAGGACGGTGGAGAGCGGACCAATCAGGGGCTTTACCTGACGCACCACCCCTGCAAGCACAGAGACGGGACATGAGTGACAGGCGAACAAACACTATGACATGTGTCCTCTGTAGGCTCCTGTACGGACTAGTCTTGAATCCGTGTGAAGAGTTTTACACACCTACCATCCTTACGAATATTATGTAGATCCATCTGCAGAAACAAGTTGATATCATTGGTTCTCAGACTTTTACACAGAACCACACCACCACGGTTTGAGAAACACTGAATTAAGATATATTTATTCGCCCCATTACGGTTTGTTCTCATCATTGACTCATCCGTCATGAGCGACTCATCCTTTGAGATTCTCTGGTGTGGTCCATATAACAAAGCAGTAAAACCTTTGATCAGCCATAATGAGCCATTCCCTGTGTCTTTTGGGACAGGGGCATTGTATCACGGCAGAACTCCAGATGAGCTCCCCTTCCTCCCCTCTCCCCTCTCTCTCCCTCTCTCTCTCCCTCGGGGGCCTGGTTTTGTGGCACCGCGGCTGTGGCCCACCAGTGTAAATGAGTCCCATGTGTTTGATGGAGGGGAGCTGGTGCAGTCACGCGATAGCCATTTCTCCAGGAATACTCTGGGAGGGACCAGTCAACGGAGCTCTTTTTTTCTGTCACTGTTTTTGCCCCCTTCACGACCCATCTGTGCAGGCACACGGCGGATTCTGGAAGATTTCGACGATATGCGCTCGAGGAGTGAATTGCAGAGGCCCACATTCCTGCCGCCGGTGCCCCTTGTTTGGATGTTTTGGGGCTCTGTTGCGTAGTGACAATAGACGGGGCGAGAGGGGCTGGAGTTTTATTGTTTCCCAAGCGCCATCAGAAAGAGCTATTCCATGCTTAGGCCTAACAACGGACATAACATCAGACAAAATGACATGGAAAATGACATTTGGTACATGCAAGAAGAGGGGTGGCCAATGTAGTCATTTTGAAAAGAATTTGGCCACTGGGTGTTACAAGCTCGAAGGTTCATAGAAATGATGGGATTGCCACTCGCGGCATCCAATAAAAAGGATTACACTGAGCACATACCTACTGACTAAGATCTGTAGAAGAGTGTACAACACTATGATTTCTTCACAGAACAGATTTCCAAACTACAAAGGACTCATTTATGACCCTACAGAGACAATCGTGTCAACTTTGTTCCCCCATTTGAATTCTGCTATTGATTAGAAAGTCGGATGAAATAAAATCTTGCATCATTAGTCACAGAATCTGACAATGGGCACTAAAATTGAAAGAGAAACTATTTTGACAGTTAAATAAATACAATTTTCATGCGGCCCATCAAAACAGAGCAATATGTGGAATGTGTCTGAACTGCTAGTGATTTGTACATTCTGTTTGTGTGGGAGGCAGTTTGACAAAAATTTATTTTTCTAAATTGAAAAATCTGCTGAAAGCTGAAAGTGTTTTGCGTCCACTGTAATACCACACAATTGACAGTTTCAGAGTTGTCTCTCAGGGACCTGCTGTGTTGGAAGTGGAGACAGACTGAGGCGTAATCGAAAGCAGTGCATCAGGGCAGCTGGCAGCAAGATGTGAAGCAAAATGTATTTTACCGAGTAACACATCTTTAGTAGAATATACAATGTCATTTAGGAGTTTGTGCTGTATAATGGCTTGGATTTATGTAGCTCTTTACTGTCTTAACAAATTTCTAGGTCGTTATGAATTCAATGCTCACGGGCCTGATGGAAACGAGGCTGCCAATACGCGCCACCAGCCGTTCCAACCATCACCAAACACTTACTCACACACACCACATTCCTCCTTAGGCAATGCCAATAAAGTGTCTTGCCCAAGGACATAGGAACTGTATGCAGCACTGTCCAGAGCTGCGATCGAACCATTAACCATCTGCTTACAAAATGAGCCATCATCGCCTTATGTCTTTCTTGAGGCCAATGCTTATACACATTTTACGTAGGACTCTTTTGCAGTTCAAGTTTTTACATTTATTGCCCAGATTTAATCTTATTTTATCACGTTTTGTTCTGGTTTAGTCCCAATATCTTACTTGATCCTGGTTGACTGGGGATACTTACATACAGAATGGGAAGGTAACATGCCGGAACTTTTGACTTGTTCTGTATGCGATCTTATGCTTTGTTTATACAAGCCTCCATGCCTGTGGTAAAGGGAAAAGCATCCAAGGTTGATACTATAGTACCTGACCTCTCGGGTACCTCTAAAGCATTATGTCCGCGTGTTTCCTTAAGCCGTCAGAAGGGCATTCTGCGCAGAGGAAAGCATTAGCTAACAGCCGACCCATACTGACGTGAACCTGAGGTGAAGCCACAACCGCACACTCATCTTTAGCAGCAGCCACAGAGCAGGTTGTCTCTGATTAGCCTTAGCACACTCCGCCTAAAAATCAAATGAATAAACATAAGGAGATCTGGAAAAATTGAAGGTAAGTTGCATGTCATAAGGGGCTTCCGCTGTATATCCCATCAGTGCACAATGGTGGAAAGGGCTGCAGCGTTTTTCCACTTATGGCAGAGGGATGGACCACAAGGGGCAAAGGTGAGAGTATAGGTTTTGACAGGACATGCTCAAACAAATAGCTGTATTTTATGTACAACGCAAAGGTGAGTAGGAAGGGGTCACAAATGCTTGAAATTCAATAATATTAATAATATTACCTACAAAGCCCTTTGCCCCATTTCCCCCGCAACAGTAGAACCATCAGAAGTCTCAATCGCTCCAGAGTCTACAAGGACCTGTTTATTCTGATGAAATACTAGCCATGTTTCAGGCGTTCAGTTAAGATTAGGAATACACTTTCTTAAATAAACTTTTGGTTCCTCCACCCACCTTGGTCCACTAAACCAGGATGTAGCAGCTAAGCTCAACAACGTGAGGAAACTGGCAGGATGCATTTGTCATCTTTCATGACCACAAGGGTTGCAATATTGAAGGTTTACATGTAAACAGTGACATTTCAGGGTTTTTCTGGTTTCTACATCTCAGCTTGCAAGTAAATGACAAAATCCAAAATGAGCAGGTTTTGCACCAGAGACAAATGAACAGTGTGTGTTGGCCTCACCACAGCCTCATGTGCTCTGTATAATGACACACTGTAGGCGCTCACAGCTGCAAACCACTGGAGAGCGGCCAGGTGCCCGCCGCATCACAGCACAGGAGGCCGTTACAGGGAAGTGAATAATTCTAGGTACAGAACAAGTTTGGTATTAAACTTTCGAGTACAGTCACATCAAAACAAATTTGTGTGCCACACATTTCTGAAGAGTTAGATCACGCTGCGCCATCTTTCCTGACTAAGCGTTGTGCATTTAGTGACTGAAAATCAAACCAAATCTTGAAGTATATATCAAAGAGACATGAGGACCATGGTAAAAATGTAAGCAATAATAATTCTCGTATTGTTGGAAATAACAAAGTGTAAAAGCACACATTTCTGAGTAAATAAACATCTTAAATAAATGTATTCAAACAAGATTACGATAGGTGCAATTATTTATATTTAAAATTACATGCACACAATGTGCGAATTTAATATTATGAAATCGTAATATCAGCAGGGGTTTTTCCATCAAATGATTTGACCGAACTAGTGTGTGGACTGTTCCAAAAGGAACGGCCAAAATTCACTGCTAACTAGCTCCCCCGTCACCCCATTAGCAAAGCGAGCGATTCCAGCAAACGTTTTTACATTCCATCAACACATCAAATTTATAATCTTCTCAGATTGCTTAGCAAAACATAACAACCCACTGTGCAATTGTAAGTGCATAGGCCTACTAGAAGCAGTGTTTACAGCCCGAGGCACTGGCAGAAGGCGGGATGGTCAGGATGGGACATCCAAACATGAGATTGACCGCTACACAATACAGCTGGGATGTGTAGACCAAAATGCCGGTGAATGTGGCTTGATATTTTAAGGCCAATTAACAGTGAGTCATACTGAGATCTATCAAATGGTCCGTGGGTCTTTTTTGGACGGTGCCGCTCATCATCCTGGGACCTGCTGGGTTTTTTCTTGGACTTGTTTTGGTTTTAGAAATTGCACCGGAGCAGCTGAGATGACATAACATGTGCCATTATCTTCACCGCAAACTTTGCACAAGATTACAACAGGGCTCTCAAAGACCAATATCACTGGCCTGAAGAAGAGACTGAACGATGAGCAATAAAACACAAACATGTAAAATGATTCCGATTTCTTTAAATCCACACTGTGAGTTAAAATTACTTTAGCTCCAGTTTTTAAGAGCATTTATGAGCACATATTAAACATGAGGGTAAAGTAAACATAAAGTAGATCAGAGCGTCTTAATAACAGGACAGTTTTATTGCTTGCCTCAAGTACTGTGTAAGTATCTGTTTAACTGTGTGTCTAATATGTGTCTTTAGGTGTAACACATGTACGTTTAACTGCTTATATGTTTGACACGATAGCAAACCACCAAAGATAGTTTAGATTTATAGCCTTTTTCTTGGTGGTTTCTAAATGTGTGAATAATCCTTTATTCAATTAAATACACATTAAAGCACATGCAGAGAATCACAATTTAGTTTCTCTCAATCCATTGATGCAAAAAGACAAATTTCAGCTCTATTGAGAAAAAAAAGAAAAGAAAGTTCTACCTGCGCATACAGCGGGCAAGCTTTCCGACTGCTATTCAGTCATCCCACAGCACCAGTTGACTGCGGAAAGTATGCAGTGGTCAGGACATATCCTCACTAGTGCTGCATTTTGTCAAGATTTTGATAACGCCAAAGATGACACAAAAGATTTTATGGCCCACTAAATTTCATTCATGACAAATTGCTACTAATAAACAAGGAGAACTCGACTGGCTGTTTGATTACATGCATTAATTCAAAGTTATGTCCACTGATATGGTTCAGCCAACTTCATGGGCCGAGAAGTAGGTTTAACAAATCATGTATTTTATGTGAATCTACAATTTGTCATTCTTATGAAGCAATTGCAGACCACCATGGTGTTCTTTATGCAGTTTATATTGTTATTATCCAATGGTTGCTGCTTTGTTAAGATTGGAATAACAGAGACTAGAGGGTGTCCTCCATTCACTTGATTATTTTCACTTTATGGCTTTTAGGTTATAAGGTTAAAGAATCCACTGTTGTCAGCTGAACTGAAATTATTTGATTGATTTCAAATAGTTATTTTAACGCAGAGGTTAGGGCTAATGTCTGCACATGGCTTTAAGAATCCCCTCGATGTGGCGGCATTGTGAAATAGAATGATGGAAAATCAAACCTGTAGAATGGCGTCACATATTTGTTTTAGCGAGCAAAGGTGAACATCTCTGTGTGTCGTCAATTGACATGATGTTTTCAAATCGTGGCTAACTGAGAAGAAAAGAAAGATCTAATTACAAACATCACTTTTTCATTCTATAGCAAAAGACACCAAAGTGTCCAAAAACAGGAGGAAAAATGTTGCCTTGAGCACATTCCTGTTCATTAATGGAGCCTCACGGAACTGTGATAACACTATTGGAGATTCTGGAAGCAGCACTTCCCTAATGCAACAATGCAAGACATTTTCACCTAATAGTTACACAACAGAGGAATTCCGGAGCAACAAAATAGGGTCTTCTCTTTTTGGAAATGTGTCAGCCAAAGGGTGCTAACAATCATATCCAGAAAGCATCCGACAGATTTGGGCAGAAACAGCTCTTCAGAAACTGTCTTTTGATGTGGTGAATACAGTTCAAATGCTCTAATGCTTGGCGAGACACTCAGGCCTAGGGGAAATGAAACAATACAGTTACCACATGAAGAAACAAGCCAGGATAATTCTGCACATTCTTCCTCTTTCATTGTGAGTATCATTCTTACTGACTTAAAAGACATACTGTACATATTTTTCTTGTTGCCATAAACAAAGAATGTCTCCCCAAACCCTCTTTATACAGTTATTATAATCCACAGGCACAGAAGATTGCAATTACAAAAGAAACAACGTTGCGTCACATAAGAGACATATTTTTCGTATACATTTTTTGAGGGCGAGCTGTTTGATTATTCAGAAACTTTAGCAGCATAGGCATGGCATGTTTATTTATGGCAACTCAATGCATAGAATTGGTAAAATTAAGGTGGTGCAACATACAGTATGGACCTCTATATTTTGCTTATCTCATCAGATCCCGGAAGCAGGGGCGAGCCTGGTTAGGGATAGGAGATTGTGAGATATTACCAGGTCTACTATAAGGGCAGCTGTGGCTACATTTGTGGGTTACAACCACTGAGTATGGAGGGAATAAAAAGTCCCTTGTTAAGCGCTTTGGGTGATTTGAGTCATGAGAAAAGCAGTATACAAACAAGACTCCCTTCCATAAACATATAATATTGAGTAATCTTTTCTCTTATTTTCTACTTCTTTTTCTACCAAAAACGGAATCTGGAACTACAAAGCACTGCACACGAATTAAACGAGAACTTTTTCCCGATCAACTTTTCAAAATCAATAGATAAAAAGGTACCGATTTTTTTAAGCTTTGGTTTTGTGGAATTTGATATTTTTTTAAGGTATTTGGAAGCTTAATATTAGTTTGTTATTGGACTTCTGTGCTAGTTACAGTTTGTCCATAACGAACACCATGTTCGAGCACAAGGGTGTCCATAAGTGCACGTGGCACCAGGACACCCTAGGCAGGAGGTCGATGATCGACTTTGTAGTTGTGTCATCTGATCTCCGGCCGCGTGTCTCGGACACTCGGGTGAAGAGAGGGGCTGAGCTGTCAACCGATCACCACCTGGTGGTGAGCTGGATCCGCTGGCAGGGGAAGAAGCCGGTCAGACATGGCAGCCCCAAACGTGTTGTCTGTTGGGAACATCTGGTGGATCCCTCTGTCCGTAGGGTCTTCAACTCCCACCTCTGGAAGAACTTCACCCAGATTCCGAGGGTGGTCGGAGACATGGAGTCCAAGTGGACCATGTTCTCCTCCTCCATTGTCGAGGTGGCCACTCGCAGCTGTGGCCTTAAGGTCTCTGGTGCCTGTCGCGGTGGCAATCCCCGAACCCGGTGGTGGTGCCCGGACGTAAGGGATGCCGTCAAGCTGAAGAAGGAGACCTGGCCTTGTTGGCTTGTGGGACTCCGGAGGCAACTGAGAGGTATTTATTTATTTATTGGTTTATTTGGTCGGGACAGTGCATGTTAATGAACATACATGGGTCTCATGTATGTAAACAAGCCACACCAGATTGTAGCCTTGGGCTTATTTGCGTCCGATGTCCCCCATGTGCACTCTCAAACACACTCTCATTCATCCTAACCTATTATACATGTTTTTAGTGGTTGGAGGAAACCTACGCAGACCCGGGGAGAACATGCAAACACCACACAGAAAGGTCCCGTCCAAGTGGGAATCGAACTCGGACCAGAAGCACGAGCTCTAACCGCTGTACTACCGTGCCGCCCCACGGCGGCAGGCCAAGCGTGCTACAGCTCGGGTGGTCACAGAGGCAAAACCTCGAGTCTGGGAGGAGTTCAGAGAAGCCATGGAGGAGGACTATCAGTCGGCCTCGAAGAGATTCTGACAAACCATCGGGGGCCTCAGGAGGGGGAAGCAGTGCTTCACCAACACTGTTTATAGTGCGGGCAGGGAACTGCTGACCTCAACTGGGGATGTGGTCGGGCGGTGGAAGGAGTACTTCGAGGATCTCCTCAATCCCACCGTCACGTCTTCCGATGAGGAAGCAGAGGCGGTGGACTCGGAGGGACCTCGCCCATCACCCAAGCTGAAGTCACTGAGGTGGTTAGAAAGCTCTCGGTGGCAAGGCTCCGGGGGTGGATGAGATTCGTCCTGAGTACCTTAAGTCTCTAGATGTTGTTGGACTGTCTTGGCTGACACGTCTTTGCAGCATCGCGTGGCGGTTTGGGACAGTGCCTCTGGATTGGCAGACCGGGGTGGTGGTCCCTCTCTTCAAGAAGGGGATCGGAGGGTGTGCTCCAATTACAGAGGGATCACACTCCTCAGCCTCCCCGGTAAGGTCTACTCCAGGGTGATGGAGAGGAGGATCCGGCCGATAGAACCTTGGATCCAGGAGGAACAATGCGGTTTTCGTCCTGGTCAAGGCACACGGGACCAGCTCTATACCCTTCATCGGGTGCTTGAGAGTTCGTGGGAGTTCGCCCAACCAGATCCACATGTGCTTTGTGGATCTGGAGAAGCGTTCGACCGTGTCCCTCGTGGTGCCCTGTGGGGGTGCTCCAGGACTATGGGAATATACGTTCCCACCCTCACCTATGGTCATGAGATCTGGGTAATGACCGAAAGGACAAGATCGCGGATACAACCGAAATGAGTTTCCTTCGCTGGGTGGCTGGGCGCACCCTTCAGGATAGGGTGAGGAGCTCAGTTACCCGGGAGAACCTCGGAGTAGAGTCGCTGCTCCTTCACGTCAAAAGGAGCCAGCTGAGGTGGCATCTGTTCCGGGTTCCTCCTGGCCGCCTCCCTCGGGAGGTGCTCCAGGCATGCCCTATTGGGAAGAGGCCTCATGGAAGACCCAGGACACGCTGGTGGAACTATGTCTCCAAGCTGGCCTGGTGTCGCCTCAGGGTCCCCCCATAACAGCTGGAGAAGGTGTGCATGGATCGGGAAGTCTGGGCATCTCTGCTGAGACTGGATGGATATTAGTCTCTTTGATGACAGCTCGCAACGCCATATTGTTTACATTAGCGACCCCCAAGGCGCAATGCATTATGGTATTGCGCAAGTAGCGAATAACCCCTTTCGAATTCTTAATTGCTATGGTAACAATCCTCTTTTTACACTGTGTGTGAAATCCATCTATGTATTTAATTGGGCCTGTATAACTGAAGATCAATGTATATTGATCGTGTTTAATAGTTATGGTCTTAACCTAATGACCTTGTTCTTCCTCTCACACACCTGCCCCACATCCATCAACAGGACCAGACGAGACCCTGCTGCCTGCATCAGCGCTCGCCACAATTCAGTCAGACTGACCAAATAGAATAAAAACTATCAAATGAGCCCAACTGCAGGTCAATGCTGGAATTGGAACAATGTATCCTCAGTTGGGTCCATTGTGTTAGGCATTGATTATTGAACATAGTAATGATCCACCATAGTCATGTGTAAGTGAAATAAAATGTACTCTGTATGACCACAAGATTGTAAGTTGATACCACATTAGGTTAGGGCAGACACAACCCTCTGTCTGTAAAAGCCACTCAGAGGACAACGGATAAGAAGTTGATGACTGCTCTGCACTGAAAAAAACACAACACGCTGGGTCAGAGCTAGTCTATGGTTGAGCTGTTGCCTCTCGGACTGTTTTTGCTATTTGTCTTTGTTAGTGTGACTGTGAATGGAGAAAGCATAGGACGTTTTAGCCTAGTCTAAGAAGAGTTCAAGTCCAGATCATCTATGATCTCTAAATTCAATAGACCATCCATCCACCCATTTTCTTCCGCGGAGGCAGCAGTCTCAGCAGAGATGCCCAGACCAATTCAATAGACTATAATCGAAATTTAAATCTGGTAAATGTTATCTCTGCCTTATAGTTAAATTCCTGTGTTGCCTGATGTACTCACCCACATACATCCCGTGCTCTATCCGCTTGATAATGTCGAAAGCGTTCTCCACGTTGCCCTCCAGGATTTCAAACTTGACGTCAAAACTGCCCAGGTGATAGGTGCCATAGGGCCGCACTGAAGTCCTCAAGAATACTATCTCTGTTGGGTAATTACATTTATCAAAGTTTGTACGTCAAAACAGTGAAATATCCGGTCAATTGGCCTGACAAAACGTAACAAAAGGTAACAAAACCACCTGAAGGCTTTCAAAATGAGCCAGTCTTTGATCTGTGCCATCATTTATGTTAATAAGAGAATAATAGATAAGATAGATGTCCCTTACCTTCTGGCCTGAGGAACTCTCTCATGGTGGCCAGGGAGATGGAAGTGTGGGATATGGAGGTGACTGGGTCCAGGGTACAGCTGTAGTCGTTTGGGAGACAGTTCTTTATGCAGCGAATGATGTCCGCGCGCTGAAGTCTGGGCACTCTGTGAAGAAAGAAAAGTAAGATGCTATAACAACAGAATCAAACAGATAGACAACATCCTTTTTTTCCCCTTTTGTTTTAGATCCCATAGTTTTGGTACAAATATTTGACTTAGTTTAACATTTTCTCCTTGTGTTTATACATTAATTTAGAATTTTCAACACTTGCTTACAAAACTACTGACCTATGATGTGGAATTTTTTATTTTTTCTCTCTTCCAGATGCACTTTGCCAACTCGACACAAATAAATTGCTTCACTCACACAGGGGGATGATCCAGTGCCTGCTCGGGAAAATATTTGGATTTAGCGCGCATCCCCGGACTTCACATCAGATAATCTCCTGCCGAGGATTTATGGGACTAGGGAGTGTTCTAAAAGTCTCTTAAATTCTGAGGAACATGACCAGACGCCTCCCCAGTCCCTCCCTGGGGCAGCGCCCGTACCATCATTTAAAGCTTTGTTTATTTCAGTCTCATCAGTGACAGGGTTGAGGAGTTGAGAGGAGCGCTGTGCTGAGGATCCTAAAGCCACCTGAAGTATCAGCACTCACTACCTGTCTCAGTGGTTTTAACAATAATATGTCTATGGTTTTAACGCATTAGCGGATGAATACATCAAGGTTTGTCTTTGCTACATGAGGCTTGTGATTATGAGATGGGGGATAAGGGGGTTTGCAAAGTGTGGAAAAAAAAAATAGTGCTCCAAAGTGTGCTTTAACAGCCTATGTGGAGTATGATTTAATGAATGAACAATAATTTTATACCAGTGCAATTGAGGATTCAACAAATTGAATATTTGGAACTTTGTTTAAAGCCACACTGTGGAACATTCCCAGACACATGTTGCTATGTTACAGACAGCTTTCCATGTCTAAAAGTGGGCAGAAACTGATCAATATCTGTCTCTAAAAGTTCCACACAGCACTTCCACACATACATAGCATTTTTCAGTTGCCAGAAGGTTTTTTAATATTATGTAATTGAGCTATTTTTATGCTGTACATTGTGGTTATAGTAATTCCTATTGCCTCTGTGACAGTAAAATAAAAAGTGAGAGAGACAGGATAAATGAGCAGTTAGTAAGTGTGATTTCACTTCAGGTGCAGTGTGACATTATTTCCATTAGAAACATTATTCAAAATGGGGGGCGGGGGATTTTTGTCATGTGACTTACAAAAAACAATTGACAAAACTCAGTGAAAACATAAACAAACATGCCAGCGAAACATGCTTGTAATATGTCAGCCAATGCTATTTCTACAATAGAATACAGGCCCTAATGCATGGGAACCTCATGTTTCACTTAAAATGTTGTCAAAGCACCAGCAGTTACGAGTAAGGCTGGAGGAGAAGCCTTACTCTGATCACAGGTTGTGGTTTTTTTTTAAGTAATTTGCCCCGATAATAACACACTTGTCAGGGAGTGTGGCTAAAACACCAACAAACAGCAGTTTACCCTCAATATCACAATATAAGTTTTGAACCTGAAATTATATGTGAAGCTCATAATAACCACTGGACTTGAATGCGCCACATAATTTGAGTCTCCTGTCAAAGTTATGCATACAATACTGTGTCCCTTTTTAGGTTGAAATATAGGGGAAAAACGTTTTTCTTAATGATGTAGGAAATACAAGCCCTCTCCTTGACATCCAACATGTTAAATTTAACTTCCTTCACACAGGAGACGAGCTGGTTATATTGGGTTATGAAAACAGCCAGGTTGCCATGTATAAGAACAGTTAATGTGCATGGCAGCCGTATAGCCACACTGTTGAGATCTCTCTGGACTTCCTCAGGGGAGCCATAGGCCTAAACCACGGTCCGAACTTTCGGGTTTGCACTCCTCCTTTCATACGACGAGCGAGGAGAGAAGACATAAAGTCAAGCCACCGCTGGGTATAGGGGCTTGTAATTAGCAATTAGTGAGTGGGTCCAAGTTTGACTCTGGCCTGGGCCAAAGCCACAAAATGTTCTCTATAGTTTGTAATACTGTGGCCTGAGCAGCAAAACGGGCTGTATGGGTCTCTGGAGGACGAGGTGAAAATGCTCTTTTGGGCAAAGAGTAAATTTATGAGAACATAATAAGGACCCTTTTACACTGTCCCACACAAAAGAGGACCTGGACGAGGCTGCAGCAAGTGTTTGGTGTTCGTTTGGGCGTTGTGTGTGAGCCTGTTTAGAAGTGTGTCACTATGTAATAACAATTTTGAACTTTCCGTGTTATTACAAGATGCAGCTCTACAATGCCTCTTTACCCAAATTTATTTTTGATTTCAATATCTACAATGAAATTTGGCAAGACATGGTGAGAGACAGAGAATTTTGTGTACTTGAGTACTTATTTAGCAACTTTCGCTTGCAACTTATGCAATATTATTTTAAAAATCTCTTACTGCTCGATCTCCACCCTGTTCTAAGTGTGCTTAGAGTATATTGAGTATGACTTCTTCATCTCTCCATGCCTCACGTGGCCCAGCCCAGCAGCAAAACCCCAATAGTTTTCAGACCAGAAAGAAAAACAGACTTTTTGGATGAAAGTCTTATGGTCAAGCGTAGGGCCCGTAATTATTATTTATAGCCAGCACATTGATAACGCCCCAACACAAACACTGCAGGGCATCAGTCATACTGCGCACGCCGATGCTGCCGTACCACAAATTGTTCAGACCACCGGCCAGAGCCCTGGGCCCCATAACTCACTGTCAGGGGAGAAGGGGAAAAAACCTACTCCAACGATACACAATACTTATTTTAAGGAGGGTGCCGCTAGGGACAGTGCATCCTCGCTGGATTGGACGGGTTGGTTTTGACAGCGCAAGGGGAGAGGGGAACCTGGGACATCTGAATGCAAACCACAGCCCCAAGCATTACTTTCATGTCAGGCTATTTTTACTAAGCCACTGGATCCCTTTGCATGTTACCAAACCTCCAATACCTATAGTGGGTTCAGGAGGCATTCATATTAGATTTATTCTTTTGTCATACTGAAAATGTTCAATTTGTTATAAAAGGTACTTTGGTCATGGGCAACAAGTATAATTTACCACATAGAAATAAGAGGTCTGAAAACCCACTGTGTTTGTATCTTTAAGGGTTTAGACTGTGCAGTGAAGAGATTGGTAATTTTGAGTAACTTACTTAACTTTCCCATTGTATTGTATCTGTAAGAGCAGTTTACATCATGACATACTGTTTACTTCTACTGCTGTAATATGATTTTGAAGAAACTGTACAACTTCAGACTCTATTCTGGCTGTCTGCTTCACTGGCTTGGGGTTTGAAGTGAAAATATTCTGAGATGTGTAAGAAAAGCCAAAACGATAATTGATGCATTTATAACTCAAGTTAGCAATAGTTTGGACAGAATATGAATTATTTAAAGAAATCTGGCACGCTTTGTGAAATTGTGTGGTAGGGATTTTGTAAGAAATGTAAACACAAGCTGCTATCAAATTCATTACTTGGGAGTATAACTGCTGGACTGAATCCGATCCCGTGGTGATAAAGCTTAAAAACTACAAGTGAGTTGTTGAACATGTGTTATTTCTATTTAAACTTTAATAGAAAATCGTTCACCCAGCATTAAAACCATAAAACACTCCCAAAATGTCAGGCTTTATCATGCAACTATCATCAAATTACACTGCGGCTGGACTATGACAAATTTGGGTTTAGTCTGACCGGCAGCTCCACCTTGTGGCTGCCCTGAAGCATTACTTCAAATACATTCCTCAACTATTGATCTCAACTATTTATCTATCCATATATCCAAATCCAATAAGTGAGTGTTTATTATAAACCCTAGCTAATTCAAATTATAGTATTAAAAATTTGAAATAACCACTATTATCCTATTATCAAGAAGGTTTCTATGTTCTACAGCAACAACCATCTGATCAGGAGTAAACTGCTCATGAAAACTTTGCAGAGATTATATAAAAACAGTTTGTAGGTTTAAAAATGTAGAATTACGTTGACTGTCCAAGGCCAGCTATTAAAACTGTTAACAAGTAGTGATTAAACACCACTGTATACCACTATTGAACTACTTAGTTAGTTTAGCTGTTACATTGTGCATGTTTGTTAGTGCTGGTGTGATAGTTCTGCATTCATGCCGAGCTGAACAGTGGCTTCTTCCCCTTTACACAGTACATTCCACTGTATATGACACATGAGATGAACCCTGTTGTCGGTTATTCCAGTAGTGGGTTGTAGGGCACTTGGGCTTGTCCTGAGTGACAAACACCAGCACTTTGGCCAGGTAGGAGCTGAGTGAGTTGTAGCGTTGCAGACTCAGCTCTACAGACAGTTCAAAGTCCTGTGGTTTGTTGATGAGTTTTGCCACAGACAGGACACCTCCCGTGGGCGTCCGATCCGTCTTGAAGAAGCCGCCCTCGTTCCCCGCCTTAATGGAGATCTGGAGGTCATCCCCCGGCAGCGTCTGGGACGGGCCCATGCGGAAGATGTTGGTGAAGACGGGGATGTTGGTGGGGAAGGTGAGGAAGTAGTGGGTTATTCTCAGCGGCATGGCCAGGCAATCGACAGACTCATTGCAAAGCAAACGTTCACATCGACTGTGAAAGAGAGAAAGACAGAACAAAACAGGCACAAAGAGAAAAGAGGAGTGAATTTCATTTGCCGTGCATCACATGCAGTGGAGGATCACCACATCAGCTACATCTCAATGAGTGCATCATGGTGTCTTCAGTCGAGACATGCAAGGCATTCCTACTGCCTTCTAAAATCATTGTCAATAAGATCATGCTAGGGACAAATTGAACATGCACAGCCTTCATTCAAACAGGGAACAAGTTATCTAATAAGCTTAATACTGTCTACTGCACTTTACAGGTGGTACGTGATGAACTAGGCAATGTTTGACTGGATTTTTAAAAGCTTTGGTCAGTTTGTTGCTAACCACTTACATTTTAGTTTTCACTTTACTTATGGTTCAATGAAGAATTAAAACATGTTTAAAAAAAAAATGGTTGTGTGGCTACTGTGTTTTACTCACGTTTCCCCCACTTTACGGTAGTTCTGAGGACAATCAAATGACAAACATCTGAATTCTCCCTGAACATTGAAGCAGCTCTGGTCCACTGTGCATGTGTGAGTCCCTGCCACACATTCATCAATATCTGAAACAAATAGGATGTATTTTCAGTGTTGGAGGTCACGTATTACAAAAGCAACGAGTTACACAAATACTTGTTTTCAGTAACTAAGGAATATAACACAAAAAAATTGAATATATTAGTCATTACATTTCAAGTAACTCGAGTTACAAGAGCATCTAAATGTATGAACGAAAAATGCCAAACTTCCCCCAAATAAAATGCAGCACGCCAGATCAAGTTGGACACCGGTGTAAGATTGGCAGTTGCATGTAGTTAATGTCATCAAAACAAAAGAGAATGGGGAAAGTTAAAGAAAAGGAAATCTCTGACAGCACTTCTGCTCCTTGACATTATTACTACATTCAGGTTATATTTTGCCAAAAGTAACTCAAAAGTAACTCAACGTAGTGTAACTCAGCTCCATTTTTGAAACAGTAATATGCAATAGAAACATATTATATTATTAGAGCTGTAATCACTAATATAGAATATATTAAAATTTTTAAGTAACTTACACAACACTGTGTATTTTTTCATCTCCATGAGGATTTTATCTTATCAAAAAAAATCTCACCTTGGCAGCTGCGACCATTAGGGGCGAGAGTGTAACCGCTAACAGGGCAGGAGCAGTGGAAACTTCCGGGTGTGTTGTGACAGCGATATGAGCAGATATGGCCACCAGTGGGCAGTGCACACTCATCAATGTCTACAAATGGCAGGAGAGGCAAGTGAATATGGGCCCAACGCTCAAAAAGGATATTATTTTATATGATAACATAATCAATGTACTCTACCTTCACAAGTCATGCCATCAATGTCACTCAGTTGGTAGCCCCTGCGACAATAACACTGGTAGGAGCCATAAACATTAGCACACTCTTGGCTGCATGGGTTGGCTTCACACTCATTCAAATCTACAAAAAAAAAAAAATCAACTTGTTATCCTACCATGATATTTATGAATTCCATTTTGAGTTGAAATAAATGTATATTGTTGTCAGGGCTTTTCTTACCGTCACAGTTCCTGCCATCAGCTGCCAGTTTGAAGCCTGTTGTGCAGCTACATTTGTATGAACCAGGTGTGTTTTCACATTTGTGAGCGCACAGGCGACCAGGGTAGTGCCTGCACTCATCTATATCTAAAACAATTTGGTTAAATAATTAGGAATGCACTGAATATTATAACATGCACAATAGGGCTTTCTAAGAAAAGTGGAGCCCAGGGTTAAATATTTTAGTCTTGACTTATACCTGGTTTAATCCTCATTCTAGTTTATTTGCAGTGCATTATCTAGTATTTATTTTCAAAATGTTATCAAGCTGTCAGGAAACAAGGACTGGGTTACAGTATTATAGAACAAGGAATGTACACAGTAGAAAATGCGTCATTTTCACACAGTACAGCTAGACTTATTCTAGAGAGAGAGATCTAAATGGAATTTAGAGAATTTGTGCTTTTTCATCACAAAAGTAAAAAAAGGCTATGAAATTTCTAGCATGTTGCCTATATTCCCCAGAACATAACCTAAACCACACTTAATTCAGTATTACAATAATGGACAAAACAATAGATTACCCACCCTCACACGTTCTGCTGATGCTGTTGAAGACGTAGCCGGATTCACACTCACAGCGATAGGAGCCCACCAGGTTAATACAACCGTGGCCCCCACAGACCTTTTCAGGGTTCTTGCATTCGTCAATATCTGACAAATAAAAGTAAGAAAAAGTGTAAAAATGTAACACGCTAAGGCTGTTTTGTCCACTAATACTTTCTGAACATGATTTTCCCCACACCGATGCAGCGTGTGCCCTCTTCATTAAGGTGGTATCCTCGGCCACAGTTCACAGAGTTCCTCTGACAGGTGTAGGACCCCACTGTGTTGATGCAGAGGTGTCCTCTGTGGCATGGACTACTCTGGCTTACACACTCATTTATATCTGCAGAAAAGACAGAAGACATTTGATCGTTGATTCACATACGTAATTACATCATTGAGTTACATTCCTGTGAGATTATGCATTATGTATGAAGATAATTTGATCAGTGCACACCAATGCAGTTGCCCAGGGCATCCTGGATGAACCCGGCAGCACACTTCACTTTGGGCAGGCAGCGAAAAGAGCCCTGTGTGTTTTGGCATTCAAACTCAGGGCCACAGTTATGGATGCCTGCCTCACACTCATTTATATCTGCAAGAAAATACCACAACACAATCTATGTATGACTTTGATCAACGTAAAAGATGTTAACTTAACAGTCCTCGGCCAACTATTCTGAGCAAGACAAGTGGAAGATTTTCCACATTTGATGCCTTACTGTAAGACCCTACAGGTTTGTTAAAGTTGGGTGAGGTGGGGGGTTGTCAAACCTTCACAGTCGTTGGTGTCAGTGAGCTCGTAGCCCGTCCCGCAGCTGACCTCCCTCTGACACCGGAACGACCCCTCTGTGTTGATGCAGCGCTCCCCTCCGCGACAGTTACTGGAGCCCAGCAAACACTCGTTTATATCTACGAACCAGGCAGAAGAGGGTGAGCACACAGAGTACTTAAATGGCATGAATAAACATATAAAACTGACCGTCACAGCTTTTCCCGTCGGGTTTGAGTTGGTAGCCTTTGAAGCAGCCGCAGGAGTTGTTACCCACGCACAGCTGAGCACAAAGTCCTATGGAAAGAACATGTTATTGCATCTAAAATCAGTTTTGAAGTAGATAAGCTTTATCATTTTACCATTGCATTGGTCTGACAGCACAGAGTTGTCTCTGTTTTCTGTTGTTTCATCTTTGTTCGGCACTATGTGGAAAAATATAGCATTAGGAGCTCACATCTTAAACACTTAAGAGCTGTTTTAAGTCTTTTTATTTTGTGTGTGATGTAATAGTATGTTAGATAATAGATGTTCCATATTATTATGCCCTTATGTTTAAAGGAAGCACAACATATTGTAAATTGTAAAATATTTCCTCTTTACATTCATTCGTCCTTGTTGTATCCGTCTGGTTGTCGTGGGCCCCATCCACGCAGCAAGCGCGGGACACAAGCCCACACTGGTAACTCACTGAGAGCTTATGGTCACAGGGCAGACCCTTCTCCTGGAGGGACTTCCCCACCAGACAGCAGTTACAGCACATCTACAGAACAAACATTATAAAATGTACAAATAAATCTATGGCAATACGTTTGTCTTACACAGTGCCAATAGGATGGAAACAGCACAATGAGGAATAAATGATTCCATGTAACCGGTGTGTGTTAAAGCTGGGGTACCTGATTATTGTGACCAGTGATGCCAGTAACTAATTACTTAGTAACGGATTACTGTAATCGGATTACTTTTTTCAGTAAGTAGTAATCTAACGCGTTACTATTTCCAAACAAGTAATCAGATTTAAGTTACTTTTCCAAATCACTGTGAGTTACTATTTTGTTTTCCTTTGGAAAAAAATATTTATTTTGCATCTCGACGATACGTAACATAATGTCACGTTTTCAGCCTAAAAACACTAACACTGGTCGGGGAGAGAGATGGAAATGCGTCACTTTCTGTCTGGTCAGTTGATGTTACTGTTAAAATGCACTTCCAAGAAAGTGAGTGTTGGTAAAAGGGTTTGTCATTAGTGTGTTGAGGCGGTGGTGATGTTGTCGGCAGCATCTGAATGTAACTAATAAAGTAACTTGTAATGTAACTTAGTTACTTTTAAAATTAAGTAATCAGTAAAGTAACTAAGTTACTTTTCAAAGGAGTAATCAGTAATCAGTAATATATTACTTTTTCAAGTAATCTGTGGAAACACTGATTGTGACATACTTTGTTTTGGCCCAAACTTGTTTCTAGTTCTCACAGTCCCTCCTGTGTATTCACATTGTTCAAAGAATGTAATTACATGCACATTTCACACCCATTTACAGCATTGAGTGATGACAAAGTGAAGCAGGGCGGCCACCCCCAAGATAAATACCACTAATTTAGATTAGACTTCTATCATCCATTGCTCAAAAAAACAAGGAATACAACAAGGTCTGTATTTTGCTGTGTTTACAACATACTCTGACGTGGCAAAAATAAATGTATTCTACAACACCAAAAAATCAGGTACCCCAGATTTAACTTATCAGTGTGGATGAAGTGTCCTGTCCAACAACATAACAGTGGGTCAACGTGCCAGTTTATTCATAGAGCACAATCCGATTCCGAACACAAGGTGACTCAAAGTGCGTCACAGCTACATAAAATGATAAGCCTCAGCCCACACAACAACACCACCACCCCCAAAACACTGCCAAACTCTTGTTGACCCATTGTCGAAATACAAAGAAGACTGTTTAAGAAATGCTAGACCCTGTGGATTTTCCCCAAGACAAGACTGAATTTATAATGAAACTCGCTCCATTCCTGTGTGGAGTGGCAAGCCCCATCCTGCTCACTGCTCCCAGAAAGGCACCACTATCTTCACCCAAATCTAAATCCAATATAAAGTTTGCTCTCATGTGGAAACAGATTTATGTATGTATCAATTTTGTGATTACTATTATCATTTAGTGATACAATCCTGATAATAGGATTCAATTCTTACCAAACCAAGTTAAAGATCTGGCGATGAGTCCCACCGCTCCTGGCAGGTTGACCCAGTGACAAAACTGACACATCTATGTGGAAAATTTTTTGTTGTTCTTTTGGAGTAGCCTTGTCCAAAGACCTGCACACGTTTTATTTACGAGAGACCATAGTGAATGAAACATGAGAATGACAGTAGTCTGTTACCCATAATATGTTCTCCTCACCCATCTATACTAGACTTTTAAAATAAAAATTATTGAGTTTAGAATATGTGCACATTTTGTATATGATGTGGTACATACAAGTCTTAAAAGGATCTTGAACTTCCCAAGACCTGTGGCCCCCCTGATACGATCATCTGTATTTGGATAAACACACACATACGTGACGGTACTTGTTCAAACGGACCTTTTTAGTCTTGGTGTCGCAGGTGCTGCTGAACAGAGAGTCGCAGGCTCCTTCGATCTTTGCCATGTTGATCCCAGCGCTGCACATGTTATCCTCCTGGACAGACACACAGCACTGCTCCCTGACTATCCTGCCAAGACACAACACAGGACTTTTATTAAGAGAAATGTTTGCGGCGGTGTCTGGGGATTTACTGGTGCTTATCTTTAGTAGCTGTAGGCAAACAAACACGATTATTTTTACTTTGTTTGCACACAGCAAAGGAGAGGGAGGCCTTCTATGGCAGGGACATGAGAAATATCATCTTTTCATTTTGATGGAGCCTTCAACAAAGCCATCTCTGAATTTCATCATGTATTTTGTGCAAACATCAGATTCTTGACAGTAATTTAGACAGCTTTAACCGCCAGCCACAAAGACATGTAGGTATGCAAGAAAGTTTAATTCAATAACAAGTAATCACAGGATATGCAGGATAAGCACAGCAGTACGATTTTGGAAAATACTCTTTTTCTATGCACAAAATCCCTTCTGCAACATGACTGAAGGCGGAAGGGCACAGTGGGCAATGCAGATTGAAATCATGATTATAAATGTCACGTTTGCAAAGGTTACTTTACATAATATTATGATTTAGTTGGGTGGATTGTTGCCTGTTAAAGTCATTGAAAATGTAATTATGTTGCAATAGTAAAAGCAGACGTCATGAAAGCTTTACGCACCATCGAAATATTAAGTCCTTTTTTCACATTGCGCTAATAAGGTGTCCTTTAAATTTGGCAGCCTGGTCTGGATATTTGCTTCTGTGTGATTTTCATAATACGCGTCCAACCGCTCCCCCTCATTTCCAAAGAAGCTCTTTATCAACACTTACCAGAACCTTCCGCAGCTCATAAACCCCGACTGTCTGAGACCCACGTCAGGCACACACCTCCCCAGCACAACCTTTTAAGGGCACACTCCGCTGCTGTTTTTCTTTTCTCAACTCACTTTTACATTTCCCCCTTGGTTTCAGAAGTAATCATTGAGATTTCCTGTTATTGGCCTGACTATCCTCCCGCCATGTTGCCGCTCACCTCGAAGGTATTTCCTGGGGTTTCAAACAGCCCCTCTTCTGACCCCCACCAACCAATTTTTGTCCACAAAAAAACCTGCCCTTTCCCCAAGCTATATCATTTAGACAAATTTGGGACCGGCTCTGGTGACTCTGGTGAATGGGTTTGCCATCAGTAGCTTGCTCTGGTTTGTGTAGGTCTGAAATGGTGGCAATACTTATATTCTTGGGTTACCACTATTGCAATCATTATGTCATCATTTTTAAGTGGCTATAGATTTAGAAGAGTCAGGTAAAGCCATTCGCTAATCTGAGAAGAGAATAATCTATGGAAGTGATGCTCACACACACATTTCACAGGAAGAACCATTAGAAAATGTAAATGGCCCTTAGTTTTGTCAAACCAACTCTGCATGACTATATTATGCTCAAACGCCCAAACCAAACCAGGTTGAATGGCCAGTTCAAGCAATAATTTTAGTTCTACCTCAAATTGTGGTCCGTCTATCTACTGGGATGTGCAAGTTTGACTTTGTGCCCTGACAATTTGCTGAACGTCACCCTCCACTCTTGACTCACTTCACACCAGTCCTGTCCAAAGAAGCCAAAAAGATTAACTTAAAGTTGAAGAGTAGAATTATTAGTTTAGTTTAGTTCATTAGTTCATTTGAGCAGTTAAAATTCTGCTCAAAGGGAGTGGGCCGAAGCAAAAGCTTATAAGCGCCCACCCCCGACATCACTGCAATAAAAACATTAAACATTAGAACAATAAAACATTAAAAACATAAAAAGACACATTAATACACATATTACACTCAGTGAATACTACTATGTACACCCCACAACTACAACAACGCTCCCACCCCATGCACAACGTCCAGAACAAAGCAAGCGACAAAAGGCCATTACTTAGTTACAGATGGTTATCAATGCCAAACACAGTCAACATTCCTGAGAGTCACTAGTTTTGTGTTAAAAAAAAACATTAAATACATATTATCCGTGATCTTGATACTTCCCAGTTGTCATTTCCATCCTTAACATGGTATTGATTAGTGTACAATTTTCTTGGTTGCTTCTTTTTTATTTATTTTTTATTTATTTATTTTTCTTTAATGTACAATGAAATTATGTAATATGTAAGCCCTGCATAGTGTAGTGTTTTAAAAAGCCAGGGTGTAGAGCGGGTCCATTGAAGAGGGAAGTAGCTCCTTCTCAACAAACCCCCACCCAGCTGCCCCAACTAGTTGATTTGGTAGATGATGTTCCTATGCTGTGTAGTGCGAGGTATACAAGCCCATTGGGAGAGTCCCTCTCAACAGATTTGGAGCTAGCCTACTCTAATTCTCTACTTGTGATTTTAAGCAATAGAATGACAACTGTTCAAGCTGTAAATGATCTGTATCATGCTATTTTAGCCATTCCAAAGTCAAGTATAGGCATTTATATGACATATTGTGCCTCTATCACTATGGAGTAGGGCTGAAACAACTAATCGATTAATCGACGACTAATCGATTATTGAAATAGTCGACAACTATTTTAGTAATCGATTAATCGTTTTCTGGTTCACACAGACTCAAATAGAGCAAAAATGACATGAAAATTTAGAATTTTTGATGAAAATCTACTTTGTTTTTATAGTTAGGGTCTGTAGTGTTTTGTACATTGTAAATTTCATGAATATCTGTCTGCGTCTCATCCGATCAGAAAGCAGAATTAGCACCAAGAGCCTCCAACAAACATTTACTTTAAGTTTACGCCATCAATACGTTCTCAAGTGGTGCCACTTTAGCTTTTTGTGACAAAAAAAAAAGAAAAAAGAAAAAATGTCTACACAATTCACAGCCAAGCGATTACTCGATTAATCGTAAAAAATAATCGATAGATTAATCGATTACAAAATAATCGTTAGTTGCAGCCTACTATGGAGTACTCATTTTGAGAGAAATATAAGTACTTTCTGGGGGTATTTTTCAAACCCGGAAGACAAGACGCTTCGATTCAGTTAACTCCGCCCCTCTCTCCACTCATTCCACATTTACAGTATTATATATAAATAACGCTGCAAAAAGTGAAGTTACTTCACATAATGCAGTTATAAGGAGTTGACATGTGCAACACAGTTTCATAAATGGCTAACACGCGTTTTGATTGGCTCACCGCGATCAGCCTGGCCTCCGTATCGGGTTATGGATTATGGTCGCGTTGGTTATAAAAGTTAATCCACTTTGATTCTGGCCAAGGTTCACCAAACATCCATCAGGTTGGTTTATATACTAGCTGAATCCTGGAAAGAAATTCCAACTTCTGGCGAGTGCACTCTTCTTTAGGAAGGTTGACTAGTCCTGTTCCTCTCGTAGCCAAACCATGGATATAATAGAGCCAAATGCGCATCCGTGACATTATTGTTGGGTAAGAAATGAACAGGCGGTGTCCAGAGTAGGTTAGAAAGAGCTCCGTCTTCACAAACAATGCACCCTCCGGCCACGGGAGCATTTGATTACTCTCCCGAGACAGCACAGACGGTCGGAGACGGAGAGTTCCTTTTCTTTTTCTTTTCTTTTCTTTATTTCTCTCTTACAACAAAAATTATGAAAAAGCTGTTTTATAAATTAAAATCAGGCTGTAAGGCATTACATTACAGACGTAGAGCACTTCCGTTCCTTTGTGACGACACAACTGAACAACTCTTAGAACTGCGAGAATGAAGCCAAAAACCGCTCTGGGGGTGTTTTTGATAAGGAAATAGCATAACAACATGGTTAAAAACTCAAAAAAGTCGATTTTGCATGATATAGCTCCTTTAATTAATTGAACACAAATTAATCCTACTGCTTCCCCTAAAGACAATGCGTTTCTTCTTCTCCTATTACCAGAGGAAGAGAAGCAGATCTTATTTGGATTGTGCTTTTCACATGACACAAGTCACCCTAAAGCGCTTCACAAGGGGCAATTATAATTCACTTTGTACTCTGTGGTGGTAAGCTACGTGCACCACACAGCTGCCCTTGGGGTGGGCTAACAGAACAGAAGGACACATCTGCACCAACGGAATCCCCAACCACTCACCCAAGCTACCTGGTATTCCCTCAGAGTCTCTCGTCCAGCTACAAACCAGGCCCATCCCTAATTATCTTCTGAGATTTGACCAGATATATACACAAGGTAGTAACACATTCAATCTTAGCAATATTGTATATTTATTCACTTACATGCATGTGACTGAATCTGACATCAGGGGAAGAGAGGAGCAGTCTTCACCGCCTTTGCCGTGGTTCAGTCCATTTTGACAGCAGTCCTCAATAGTCACTTCTTTTACGCCTTGAAAAAATGTCAACAGGGGACTTTATTAGGCTACTGTTTATACCATCTCTAAATTGTTTGATTTGCATTACCTAAAACTTGCATTAGATCAGAAGGATATGACAAGAACAGCACAAAGTAAAATTAATTAGGCTTTTATGCTCACCTATAGGCCTAGCAAAATAATTTTACATACTATATACTTTACAACTTGTTCCTCAAATGTATTATTATTTGGTAGACACTGCAATTTGGTGTACAGTATACGCTAGTTTCTCCTGAAGTGCTTACTAGCCATAAATGCACATCTGACCACTTGAAATACATTGTTGTTTTGGATACAGAGCAAATAACAATTATTCATCTAGTTGTAACAGTTTGCCATAGGGCAGTTGCTTATTCTCTTTATTGGTGGTGAAAACAAAAATGTGAATCTGTCGAGCAATATGAACAACAGCCCTGGGGTTTTTCACCAAAGATGCTGGTTGTTGTTGTACATCCAACACAATACAAGATTTTGATGGAAGCTAACATAACTCTATGATACTCCCATAAACAGTCAAGTCAAAGATTCACTACCAATGAAACTAACTATTAGCAAAAGGTCTTGCGTGAAAATGTCTCTCTTTGGATAATGCTGATTAAAAAAACAAAACAAAGGAAGGTTTGGGCGGGTAGGTGTCACCACAAAAAAAAATGTACCAGGATGAATGAGAGTGTGTTTGAGAGTGCGCATGGGGGACGACGGACGCAAATTAGCCCAAGGCTACAATCCGGTGTGGCTTGTTTACATGCATGAGACCCATGTATGTTCATTAACATGCACTGTCCCGACCAAATAAACCAATACATACAAGTGATAACATGTGAGAGCCTCAGACTGAAAGTGTCTGCACCCCTTTATTTGGAAGGATGGGTGTAAGCAATGCAAGACTGAGGAGGATGAAATAATTGTATGCACTTGATCAACTATGATACTGATTATTTATCAATAATCCAAGGTTTGTCATTTGTAAAGCAAATGTGGTTTATAAAACTGTAACAAACCAAATGAAGTGAGCCATTACCCCAATAATAACGAAAAGCCAGTAATAAGAGGCAGCTCCTGCAAAATGAAGGATGATTAACCAGGCAAGCAGCCGAGACAAAGGAGCAGCAGACAGGCACTGACTAACTGACTGCTGGACTCCAGCCACATCGAGGCAGCAGCAGAATGAAATGAGATAGCATTTTTAAAACGCTTCACATGGACCTACCATAACACTCCCGGAGCTTAGCTCAGAGCTCTGAAACTATCAAAACAAACCATCTGATTGTCTTAAAAACCTGCATAAAGGTTGTATACAGTGAGAAACCTCACTGAACAGGACAGCCAAAGCATTTATTCAGTACAGCAGGTCACCATCACCCTGGAGTCTGACATGCTGATGTCAAAATGAGAAAACTGAAGGAGCACCGAATCCAGGAGAAGCTTACTTCTAAATATATTCCCCTCCAGACACTCATAAACATGCTGTGAATGGCAACATGGATGTCTCACACTGTCTGCTCTCCCTGATGAGTTATCCACACAGTAGCTGCGTTGATAACCACTATAATTCCAACAGTCTACCACTGAACCCCTAAGTGAAGCAACAGAAGTAAACAATGAGATACAATTGAATCAAAAATAGGCAACCCGTTTTGCCACAGCTCTTTCAGTGATGCATTGTCTGCATGGATAAAAACTGATTTCTATCTTGGATAGCAGAACAAGTTGAGAGGGCCATTGTGTCTTGGCAGAGAAGCACATGGCTTGCCTGCGTCTAGACGCCTCATGTAAACAAGTCTAATGAGCCCAGCAGTGGAGCAGTGCCCAGACAAAGTAGTTGGTTTGAGCCAGACATCGCAAAAGCACTCAGCATCTCTTCTGTGGAAGCACTGAGAGCTTTAAGGTTTTGCACCATGCACCATAAAGCATTGTTGGATGTTGTTACACACTTGTCTTTAACGTGAACAAACCAAACACAGAGCACTCTCCACTCATCAGACTGATGTGATCAATCTTAAGTTCAGAGTATGGTTCAATGTGTGTCTGTCCAGGAAACCAGTGTCGTCCTCCTTCTTGTGTGATGAGCCAGCAATGGGCGCTCAAGCATAAATCACACCCAGGTGTCTGGTCCTCCTGGGCTGGGACTATGGCTGTAGAGGGGCATCGTTGCATACCTCATTGTGGCCTTTGACACAGCACAAATTACAAAAAGCACTGACAGGATCTCTCCTGACCATGACATGTTGTATCTCCTGTCAAAATGTTAAAGGCAACCATTTAACATTAGTTAAAAAGTTAGTTTGCAAATGATCAAAAATGTTGGATGGACTTCACAGAAACAATAGCCCCATAAAGTATCTACAAAAACAACATTTTACACTTTTTTTTAACTGGTTTACATAGGCTGGAGGAAGGGCGCACTGATATAAAGTCAGTTGGTATCACATGCCCAAACTAGTCCAGTCATGACATCACCACTGCAGGTCTATCTCTTTGACTATTTGGTACACTGAAAGGTAAACTAGCAGTTTGTTTGTCGCCTTTAAGTATATTTAACACAGTCAAGAATATGCGTAATTGCGGAGACTGGAGCGATGTGACAGAAACAGGTAAATTACCTTGAGAGAGGATGACTCCGAAGAAGGAGCAGAGCAGCACCGCCTGTGGACCCATTGGATAAAGATACAACTTTGTTCAGGTATAAACTGAGAAACTAGGACGTGTTTTGGGTGGCCGTTATTGTGCAGGTTGCAGCGTGTGCAGTGGCGCCACAGTCTTCTGGGATTTGAGAGAGACGAGAAGTGGAAGTGATGGAGTCGTGGTTGAAGCGTGACTGCCGCCGGAGAGAGCGTCTCATTATAGCACCGGAGGGGCGGGTCACACACTGCTGCACCGCTGTTCACACTGGCCTTACAACTGCAGACTCTTACACACTTGATATAAGCTATACAGAGGCGGGTAGAGTAGCCACAATATTTACTCAAGTAAGAGTAACGTTACTTTGAAATCATTTTACTCAAGAACAAGTCACAAGTAGTGACTATTCATGTAAAAGTAAAAAAGTACTTGAGTAATGTGAGTACTGAGTAACTGTTTGAGGGAAAATGTCTGTTTCATTTTCAATGCTGCTATAAATTCTGTGAATAAAAACAAAATCAGGTGGAAAGTGTGATATTTTCAAAGAAATTCAAAGAAAATGGCATGAACATACAGAAAAATCTAAATAGTTATAAAGAGCAAGGCACACGAGACGAACTACATCTCCTTAATAGATCAAAGTGAAGCATATTTACTCAGTGGGAAAAAGTAACAATTATTTTACTCAAATAAGGGTATAGATACTCTACTCTAAGAAGCTACTCTACTCTAAGAAGAACAATATCTTCAATATGTTACTCAAGTACTGTGTACTACCAGCCTCTGAAGCTATATATAGTGTACCTTTTATACATTTTACTGCTGTAGTTAAGTGCAAAGTCACCAAACTCCCACTCTTACTCAGAGTATTGTAAATAAAAAAAGATTAAAACAAAAAAAATGATTTAAATTACAGTATTATAGGCCTATTGTTGTATATTTCCTTAACTTTATATTAATCAATATTTAAGATGGTATTAAGTATTGATACCAGCCCATAAAATAATGCACATTTGGTGTGTTTGGTTATAACTGAATTTGAGTCAATCAAGCAAACTGTAAGGATTGTATCGCAATCTGAACAGGCTCCTGACGCACGCTTTGCTCACACGCCACAGAACAAGAAGACCATGTCGGTGAGATTAGCTGATAGACAACGGTGGACACCATAATCATTCTGAACATAACAGGAAGTACAGATAATATACAAACACATAGACACAAACAACTGACTCACTGATAGGCAGTCACCCTCTCTGCGTAGAGGAGTGCAAGACTAGGATAAAAGACATCTGTCGACGGGGGTCTGGACTTCATCTCTTCTCTTTTTGTGAAGTCACCAGCTGGTTATACTGCTTTGTAACTAGGAACAACGGCAATAAAGGCCTTTTCTTTGAGACGACTTCCATCTCCAGTGTATGCTTTGGCCATATCCAAATAACTGTTCTCGCGTGATACAAAAGAACCAAGTCCTTACAAAACACAATACTCACATAGAGTAGACATAATCATGTTTATATTTAGGATTATATTACATGTTTTGTGACATTAAAACAATAGGAACACTACAAAGGCGTATCATATTTCATAAACTATACTGACCCTGCCCTATTAGCCATAGATAATTTAGGAAGGCTTCTTAAAATCAAAGTATTTTGTTATTGAGGCCCACGCCATTGCATTTATCACCTATGATCTTTCACATGTTTTTCCGGTGTGGCTCATTAACTTGCACTGTCCCTACCAAATAAACAAATAAATAAATTTGCTACTGTTGCATAACCCTCTTGGTGCTACTGTGCAATGGACTTTTGCTGCACCCGTGGAAACTTCCCATCAACAAAAATGCTTCTTCTCTGACTGTGACAAGTGAGTTGACTGATTATTTCACATCTGGAGTTGGTTTGTGGCAAAGGTACGTCCAATCTACGCACAGACTGTACATCCCCAAATTTAACCTCATATATTTACAGCCACCAACAACTCAACCGAAACCATGGACAGTTTTTATTTTTTCTGATCTTATACAGTGGTTCTGATGTATCCCATATACTCCAGTGGTTCTCAAACAGTTGTGTACCACTGGTGATACTTGGGCTTCTTCCGGTGGCACTACTGCAATTTTAAAGTTGATTAGAGATAATGTAATTTATGATTTAATAGCACCTTGAAGCTGGGTGTTTTTTTTTGGTTTAGATATGTTTTACATTCAGTTCAGAGATAAATTAGGGCAATCTTAGACCCTTTATAGACTCTAGAATCTATCCTGGTAGTCAAATGTAAATTCAATGAGGTGGTGCTTTGTGTGAAAAATTCGAGAACCCCATATCTAGCCCAAAGATTCAGCACTGGAAAATACCAAATATTGATGTGAAATATCTAAGAAATAGCCAAAAGCATTGATATTTATTATTTCTTTGTCACGGCACAGTGCAGGAGTTGCCACACAGTCACACGTGCATAGACACACACATACATCACTCACCGAAATTGGCAAGACACCGTTGAATAATTGCTAGACTGTATTATAAACATTTCGTACCCACGTGAGCCTTCTGCAAATTCGATCAGTCTACCGGCTCTGGGCATAGTGACAGAGAGAGGTGAAATGATCGCGTTAATCAAAGCCATATGTCTCCTGCGCCACAGACCCACATCACAGGGGAGAGACTGAAGAGCTGACAATTACGTCTGCACTATACAGCAATAAAACTGTAAGTGCATCGTAAACATTAGTCTGAGATAAGGCCAATCTCACTGATAGACTGAGTCAACTCTGTTTATGTAATGTTTAGGTACACTGTGTGTGAGTGTTTTAACATTTGTGCCATGAAAAATATCAAAGGATGCAGTCCAGTCCAGTATGCCCTATCAGAACTTTTTTATTTTATTTTGAGTTATGTCCCATTAGATTGATTTGCAATGAACACCTGTTGGATGTTGTTAATACTTAGTGACATGCACCGCTCAAAATCTTTCTTATATCTCATTTTATTCAGGAGTGGTTGTTTACATTTTTAAAGTTAGAAAAATAAAAGTTAGGTGCATTATTTTCTTCAGTTGTGATGTGAACCTATCCTGGTAGTTTACAAAGTTGTCACCAGGAGCTGTTTGGGGCCGTTTTCTGCATTGCTTTTCACCAAAGTACCCTCATCTGTAGCCTATTGGCTCTTCTGTTTATTGAGCAATATATAAACAAGATAGCAGCAGATTGCGACAAAGAAGCAATAAACTGTAAACATTTTGTTATTGTCGCAAATACAAGTCTTACCTAAATGTAACAAAATGTATTGACCCTCAAAAGTTTAAACCATTTCTGTTGATGAAAAGGGACACACTTTGGGGGTTTGGTACTATTCCTTTGAAGCCAAACAAAGCTTGTCGCACTGCATCTGTGTTAATCAGTAAAGGGCCCTCTGGGGCCTTTTCCTGTGCAGAATCTACCACCATTAGGGACCACTAATGAGTGGACAATAACTGCAGGGAGTGCGGATGAAACTTTCACACTAACTTAACATACAGTTCCTAACTAAACATACCTGAGAAGCTGGCAAAATAGTTTTATGGGACTTGGATACAAAACAAAAGGCAATTAATATTTTTGTTCCACAGTTGAAGCATTTCTTTAAGTAATTGACATTTGGAAAAAAAGTTGATATTTGTGTGCATTTGACATTGCAGTGACCCAGCAGCTGTATGAGTGGTCAGCATGTTGCCTTTACTTTCCATCACAGTGGTCTCTAGGACGCTCCACTAACAATTGTTTGGAAGGTTTTCACTGCTGAAGGAACCTCTCACCAGTAAACCTACAAAACAATTGATCCTGGAGCGTTGTAGAGACCACTGTGATCGAAAATAAAGGCGCCATGCTGACCACTCATACAGCTGCTGAGTCACTACAAGGTCAAAAACACACAAATATCATCTTTATTTCTTTTTGCATAAAAAGTTGCATAATGCACCTTTAAGATATGGGTAATAAACAAAATTTTAGCCGCAAGCCGCATCGAACGGCCCTCGTGGGCCGTGCCTCCTTTAGTGCCTCCATTGCCGCGCCATAACCCTACCGAGAGCGCTAGCACAGCCACACTACATTTTATTGCCCTGATGTGCCATTAATTTTGTCAGTAAACATCCAAACTACATTTTTAGCCTCTCCATGAATAATGGCTCCAGCCTGCAGAGGGCGCTAGCGCGCCCTAAATCTTTTTTATTTCACAAGCAGCTTCGGACGGCCCTACTGGGCAGTACTTCCATGACCACTGTCCACAAGCTCCATACAGAGGGCAATTACGTGCTGTAATTGTGTATAATATGAGATTTATGTGTCAGTCCCATTAGAATGAAACTAGAAAAACAAAAACGCACACCAAGTTCTTCTCATGAGGTGCATGTGCTGGAGCAGAAATTAAATGTATTGGAAAATACACAGCACACTCGGATAGATGTCCAAAAGATCTAGTATTTATTTAACGTTTCGGCCTTAGCCTTCGTCAGATCATTTTATCTTATTCATTTGGATCACAATAAGTCCCATTAGAATAACATGGGGGCCCCGCACCGTACAAAATACGGTATTGGTCCCATTGGCTTTTTTGACCGGGACGCCATCAACTATTTTTGTGGCGAATTTCATCCATCTCCGAGAAACCATTTTTTTCCCATAATGCATTTTTCTTCTCAGTCTAGAGGGGGCGCTATCGCGCCCAATGTCACTTTTTCACATTTGTTGTGTCCGGGGGTAAAAGGTCAATAAAATGTATATTACCGATTTTTCATAGGAGTTTGTTTGTGCGAATGGGAGCAATTACTTGTTTACGCTAAATCGCAAAATTCTTCGTACAGATTGCGGCTTGCCGCACTCAAATCGTAAAACATTACCAAAAAATGTGGATAACTTTTGATGCCCCACATCTCTAGATGAGCTGGAGCGATGTGGAGCTCATTTGGTGAAACGCCCTACGAGGACTTCTGCTGACTCAGCATTTTCCAGACTTCCTGTCAAAATGGCGGACTTCCGGTTTGTCAGGGGGCGTGACCACAATAATATTTTTTGTTTGTCGTCACATGACGAATGTCTGTACCGAATTCCGTCCCTCTGCGACAAAGTTGACGTTGGCCCCTCCCCCATAGGCGTAATGTATTTTCACTTTTATTTCCCCAATACACACATTTAAATTATTTTTTCACCGGACCTGAATTTTGGGCAAAGTTTTGTGAGTTTTCGACTATGTTCAGGGGGTCATGACAGTTGGCCCTATACCCCCATTAATGTTGCTGGTGTCACTGTTTTACACGGTGAGTTTACGGTTGACTGGGGGACAGCGCTTCGCGCCCTTGCGACGGCTGGCCGCTCGGGCCTAATAAGTGAAACTATATTTCAGGCATACTCACAATATAATATGGCAAACACATTTGTAGTGCTTTTAAAAAATATATATTTTTCAGACTTTTTAAACCCCCCAACAGCTTGATCATATCAGTATGAAGTATCTGGCAATCACACCGAGCATCACTGGAGCGTTGAGCAGGAGCCCACTTGAGCTGGACCAAAGCAGCCCGACTCCGAGTTAGACTAAACACCGTGTGAAGATATTCTTTTGTCAAACTAGAACTTTTTTGGCTGAGGTTTGTAAGTTGCCTGTCGGTGAGAAGAAAAATGTTGTGCATTTTGTTGTAGGCCCTAGAGGTCGCCCAAGTACTGCGCAACTTCAAAGGGAGACGTCAACATATCGTTTCCACAGAGACCAACAACAGAACCTAGGAGAGACCTAAAACATTAGCACGAGCGGCACTATCAGGTAAACTAATGACAATACTATTTTTCACCGTGTTTTTGTAAGTTTCTGTAAAATTAGAGCTGACAAGTGAAGTCAAGGCATAATTATTTAAAATAAGACTAACTGCTATTTGTCTCGCAGGAAAATGTAATTGTAAGGCCCTTTATAGATTACTTTGGCTCGTAAAAAAAAACCTGAGGGTTTTGCAATCAAGCAGTTTGGTTGGACAATACTGAAATCTTACCCTTTCTCAGTAACAACATATAAATTTGGAAATATTTGCATAGGCCAACACTTGTGGTTTTGCAGAAAGTCTGTCGAAAACAGGATCAGCGATGCCCAGAGAGCGAAGGAGCACTAAGGCGGTGAAGTCAGAGGATGACAGACCTCTGTACCTGCAGCACAAGGCTCAGGCTGAGGCAGAGCTGACCCGCAAGAAAGAGGAGATACTCACCCACTTCCTCAGGGTAACACACCACTATCACTACTATTTCCACTACTACAACTACTGCTGCTGTTTTCAATATACTGTAGTGCTTAATTTAAGAAATACAATACAGTACATGGCTTTTTATGTTCTGTTTCCTTTCGTTTCAAGGTGGGCATTGTGACACCAGTAGAATGAAATGAATAGTCAGATGATAACACTACAAGACTATACAATTCAATTGTATAGTAATTGATGCGCAATAACCTCTGTAGGCAAAGTCATGTACAATAACCTGCATCTTTGTTAGCCACAATCACCTGCACTTAAACTGTAATTTAAACTATCATCATTTCTTTGCACTGCCAATACTGAAATTATGATATTTTGTTCTCATTTGATTTCTATTTTTTGCTCCCTTATTTGATATTTTTGATTCATTATCCATTAAGATACCTTTATCCTGTTATTTCTTATTTGCACATTTACCTCGCGTGTTCGAGCTGCTGTAATAAAGTACATTTCTCCATTTTGTGATCAATTAAGTCTTCAGATTTTGCATCACAGTAGGCAGATTCTAAGTTTATTCTCAGATCATGTGGGCCTTTCTGTGTGGAGTTTCTGTGTTTTCCCAGTGGGCTTCCTGTGAGTGCTTCATTATTCTAATTTTATAAACACAATATGAGCTCTCTGAATGTTGTTTTCCAGGACAAGCTCCAGGACGATGAGAGAAACACAGCGCTGAATCTGCAGAAGCTGAGTGATGGCTGGAGATCTATTCTCCGTCAGAGTAAATCCACAGAGATCAAGGAGGACATCGACGTGCTACACCAGACCTTTGAGAGGCAGCTGGATGGGCAGGACAGCATTATAAAGGTACAGGCCAAAACACCATGAATGCAAATCTATTCCTTCACTATAAATTAATGGTTTTAAAGGCTACATGGAAATTAGTTGCAAAGCTATGACGTGGTGCGATGAATCTCTGATAAAACCTTTTTGCATGAAAGAATGGCTAATATTGGGTCACTACAACAAGCCTACGCCTAATTAGAAAACATACATAGAGGAAAATATGTGTTTATAATATTGTTTTTTGCAATAATTGTGTACGTCACATGAAAGTTAAGATGTAAAATTACACACCATCCAACGTGTTATGAAGTAAATTCATATTTCTTCTTTTAGAACCTAGAGGTCAATGTAAAAGAGGCAGAGAGTCAGGCGGCCCAGCTGCACCGCACTCACCAGAACCAGATAAATAAACTGCTGGAGCTGCAGAAGAAACGCATGGACTTCTTGGAGCAGAGATGGGAGAGCAACTTGGAGAAAATCAAAAATGAATACACATCCCGAAGGTAAACATCCTTTGCTGTGCTCTCTGTGTATCACCAAAAAATACCATAAAACTTTCACGTCTACTACTTTCTACTTCATAGTCTGATTGAAGTATTGAAGGCATACTGTGAAGTGTTTTACATTCATAATTTAGTAAAATGGTGACTCGCCTAGGTGGACTACAGACCACAGTAACTGGAGAGACAGTTATTTGATTTCTGACTGTATTGACTGGTTCATGTTACCCCATATCTTCCAGGGACCAAATGTCAGCAGAAATCCAACAACAACACACAGATATAGAGGACAACTCTTTATTGATGCAGCACAAATATGACGAGATGATGAGTGAGATCACTGCCGTGTACAGACAGGTCATGGACTTCTATGAAAATCTTTTCTTGGACAAGGTAAGCTGATCTGGTAACTTTTAAATTTGATACATTTCTTAGAAACCCATACATGAAACCAATTATGGCAGTCTTTTCACTTAGCACCATCTAGCGGCTCCTCACGGTATTACATTATATCTGTCATAGGTAAGCAAATTGGAGAAGATCCCGGAGGAGAGGCTCAAGGAGCACCAGCAGCTGATGCAGGAGCACAGTGCCAAGCGTCAAGAGTTGGAGTCCCTCATCAAGGAAAACCAAGAGTACACCAAGTCCATACAGCAAACCAATGCAGAGCTGCAGCGTCTACAGGTGAGGAAAATAACAATATGTGAGGAGTTAAAGTTCTAAATCTGTATATTATATTATAACCACATTTATTTTAATATATTTTGTCTTCCTGGCTTCAGCATTCAATCCATTGCTGGGTTGCAGGTGACATCACAGCATTCTAAAGGCCAATACTATTATATGGAGGAAAAATTATTTTGTTTTTGAGGAAATTATTGGTCTTGTACAGAGAGATCATGGACCCAGTGACTGATATTAATGATCATTTTTGTAATTCATACATTTTCTTTTGAGCTACGACTTGTAAAAGTGTAATGCTGTTAATAGGAATAACTGGCTCCTGCCCCCCCGCTGGGTCCAGTGACATCATCACATTCTAGAACCTGCAAGCCAGCAATAGTAGAGTGTTTGGGTCTTAATAAAAATAACTAATACTGATGCTGTGCCATGTTAAAATCTTCGACTGTATTTAAGTTCTATATTTTCATTGTATTGAGTGTACCATTTTCTCCCTCTTTCTTCCAGGCAAAGTGGTTTGATCTACAATTGTCGCTCAGTTTAGGCGATAATGGTCTGTCAAAACTTCAAGAACAGCTGACAGCCACCACTGAGGGAATCAAAACACTCCGTACAAAGATGGAGTTTGGACGGAGCCAGGGAAGGAAGCGCCTGATTGCGCTCACTGTCAACAGCGACAAAGCCACAAAGAAGCTGCTGAGTGTTATCAACACAGTAAGACATAATACACATAATAAAATGTAATTATAGAGGTCTGCAAACTTTTTGAACACATTGTATATATCAGTACATACAGGTCTACAAATCACTATAAAAAAATGAAAGGTTTTCCTCTAATTTAATACATGTTTCAGGGTGACAGAATATTACGTCTTGCTAAACTCTGTAAGAAGTTGGAAGACAAGCTGCTGATCTCTGAGCAGCTGGAAACTCCACCTCATAATGACCTGGCAGAAGAGGACGAAGAGTCAGAGGTGAGAACAGGTTTACTGTAGTGTTCCTGCAGAAGAGTCCATTCAGAAAGAAGCTGGTCATTTGAAACCATAGCCAAAACATGTCACTACAGTTAATGCTGCAAAGCCCTTTTGCAATTAATAGAACATTTCAACTCATCAGGGAAAGTGGTGGGGGAAAAAATGAATGTCAGCTTGTAACAACAAAATACATATAGGTTTGAAGTATGGCCCTGTTACATTATCCAATCCAATCCAATCCACTTTATTTCTATAGCACATTTAAACAACAAAACAGTTCCAAAGGGCTGCACAAAAAAGAAAATAGAATTATATTCTATATCAAAGTATAGTATTTTAATCCGAGTTCTGTTGTTCAAACATTGACCATGAAGCTATAAGAGATTTGGTCACCTGGATTTGATTGATAATATAAAGACAGGGGCTGTTGTTGTGTCCTTGGGCAAGACACTTCACTTACCTTAACTTATGTTTATCAAAGTAGTTTGTGAGTGAGTGGTTTGAAGAGCTGAAGGTGCAGATTGGCTTCCTTGCTTTTGTCCAATTACAGTATCTGAGGGCAGTCGTACCCACACACACACACACACAGTACCATATAAATGTCATTATTATGAAAATAAATACATTTTCAAGATTTAGTCTGTTGGTGCAATGAAAGTAAAGTAATGGTTGTCTCTGTTCCATCAGCCCTGGAAGTTTCCTGAGCTAAAGATGTTAATTCACCGTCAGAATTCAGCTCTCCTACAACGTGAGGCTCTGAGGAGACGCAGAGATGCCATGCGCCATGAAAACGTCCAACTCCACCTCAAAATCCAGCAGCTCCGGCAGCGCCAAGAAACCATGACAGTCAGTGGACACAGCCTACCAAAACCTGACAACAAAAAGGGACGCGCCAAACCAGCCCAAAATCCTCCTCAGGGGGGCCCTCTGTCTCTCACTGGGACCCAAGTGCCCATTGCAACTGGACAGAAGAGATTCTAACATTGACTAAGGAAGGACCAAAGCAAAATCTCACATACATCCATTTTTTTTCTTCTGCTTTACCCGGGGCCGTTCACGGAGGCAGCAGTCTCAGCAGAGATGCCCAGACTTTCCGATCCACACACACCTCCTCCAGCTGTTCTGGGGGGACCCTGAGGCGACACTAGGCCAGCTCGGAGGCATAGTCCCATCAGCATGTCATGGGCCTTCCACGAGGCCTCCTCCCAATAGGACATTCCTGGCGCACCTCCCGAGGGAGGTGACCAGGAGGCATCCGAAACAGATGCCCTAGCCACCTCGGCTCCTTTCGACGTGAAGGAGCAGCGACTCTACTCCAAGCTCCTCCCGGGTAACTGAGCTCTTCACCCAATCTCATAGGGTGCGCTCAGCCACCCTGCGAAGGAAACTCATTTCGGCCGCTTGTATCCGCGATCTTGTCCTTTCGGTCATTACCCAAATCTGATGACCATAGGTGAGGATGGGAACGTAGATCGATCGGTAAATTGAGAGCTTTGCAAAGCAAATCAAAGCAAAATCTCAAGAAAAACATTTATTGTAAAACATTCAAATTTAAGAATATGTAATTCTCAATGTAGTATATTTAGTCATTTGGGATAAGAAACACAATGTGTGTTATTTAACAAATCAATGCAAATGTGTCGACAACAATGCTCTTTTGAATACATAAGTAGCATATTAGGTGTTTTGGGACGTCCAAATATGCCTTTACCTACTTCCATTGTCAGAATGGAAATAGGCAGGCAACCGTGCCCTACATGCTTCAAAAAGCAAATAAACCGGTCTTACAATGAAACAATCTTTGAATTCTTATTAGTGTAGTTTTGTGGTGCATTAACATAGTTAGAAGACATTACACTATATAAAAAAATGCCAATGACAGCAAGATAAGATATTATGCAAAACTATTTTATTTACAAAAATGGCATAATTAACTGCACATGCACACTCCAAACATGAGTTTCTTCCATAAAATCCTAAATGATTCCAGTCAAACAGACATTTCAGGCAAGAATCACAACCAAGATGAAGGAGCAAATATTGCTTAAGGACAACAGTTTGTAATTTTAAGGCCATTTAGAGGTCTGAATAAGCAGCAATAGTTGGTACTAATTGAAGTACAACTGGCTACAAAGTGTTTTTGACTACTTTTACCTGCAGTACTGTATCAAAACAAAAGGAAAAACAGAAGCGTGCGTTGTGAATTTTTCAGAAATCCTTCACGGTCATGCACTACATCCAAGTTTTAGAGGCATGTAAATTTAAAAGCAAAATCCTACCAAAACTACTTTTATCCCCATGCATGGTTCAAGTATTTCAGCAAACAACATCTTATGTCTAACTTCAGGATTTTCATTAACACGGCAACGTTTAGGAATAAGTTGCCCATTTTTCATCACGTAGCCTATTTGGCTGTGCCTTTGTTCCCAGATATTACATAAGTGAAAACACAAAACATGTAAACTGCATTAGATTTAACATGGGAGGTGGAATGGTAACCTAACAATGTGGTCATAGAAGCTTTAGCCAGCCAGTTTGCTTGCTAAAACAGTCTTTCTCTGAGGCAGGTCCTGAGGTGTGGGAATGTGGCCTCCAGTGATCTCGGTCTTCTCCACTGGGGCCAATGGTAGCGACTTGTTCTTCATTTTTGCCTTTGCCATGTTGTAATCACCTGAGTCGAAGTACTTTGGCTACAAAAAAATAAACAAAATCACTCAGCCACGTTATCTTGACAAACAGACTGATTTATAAGGAGGTTGGGCTTACCCCTTTCTGTAGTCGCTTCCTGAGGAGATCTGATCCTCCCGGCTTGGCTCCGAGGCCGGGATACCTTGCTTTGAGTTTTGCCTCCTCCACCTTCTCTGGACTGACCACCGTGTCGTTGACTTCCTGTCGATTGAACACAATAAAAATGTCACACGCTCGAAGACGTTTAAACACAAGATGAACAAAGGAGCTATAAAAAGACTGTTGACAGAAGCTAATGCGCAGGCGTCCTCGCTACCCAAGCGAAAGCCAACACCAACATGTTTGAATTAGCTAGCGTTGTGTATCTTTACATTTCTAATAAATATCATGTATGAAATATAAAAGACGACATATAAATGAACACTTAAACAGCCAATTGGTTTCATCCAGGTGTTCAACAAAAGGCAAAACATGACCTGAATTTCCACAAACAATGGTGGCTAATGAGCTAAAGCTAATTAGTTGGCGGTAGCGTCGTTAATTTGGCGGATTAGTTGCTAGCAACAATGTGTCAACAAGAAAAGCCAAGATTGTGCATTGTATTTTTTACCTGCTGCTCCTCTACGCTCATTGTCTCTTCCTCCGCGGACATGGCTGTATTTGCTGCCCCGCTCTGGTGCTTGATGTGTGTCGGTCCTGGTGCTCGTCTTCCTCGGGTTGATAGTTCTGACAGCAGCAGCACTGAGCACAGGAGGCGCTTGCACCAGAAACAGGCCGCTCAGCCGATCACAGAGCATGAGGTGGAGGGACGGCCCTGCGCCTAATGACTGAGAGGCTGTTGAGCAATTAGCATAATTTATTCATTCATATTGTCGCAGTAAGCCATCAATTTTAAGGCATAGACTGCAATGCACTTCGATCAATATCTCAACGAAAAGTAAAGGCATATTGTAAACTCAAGACATTAGAGGGGAATGTCTTGATGCACAAAAACAGCATTCCTCTTGTGCATCAATGCCTTGATGCACAAAAACACTGTGCATCTAATCATACAGCATTTGTTTCAATTTCACGAACTTGCAGGCTAGTTTTCTAGCATTGCTACCAAGTGACCCTACAACTTGAGAAACCTGTCCCTGAGAAGAAATTGGAACGCTACTAACATGTTATGGACCACAGTTCATCTTAATTTAGTGGCTTTCTCTTTTATTAGCGGGCCTTTAATAGATATAGGGCCTGTAAGGAAGCCTTCTCTTGATAGAGTTAACAATGAATAAATAAAACAGTCTAAATTAGACACAGATACATCTTTAGTAGATACAGCCCACGTTAAGTAAAACACACACAAATGCATTAAGATATTTATTTTGGGACATTAATGACATTTTGTACATTGCTATACAAATTTTTGCATTGCAATAGATCTGCATGAGTAAAGAGCATAAAATAATGTAATTGCCTTTTGAATATATTTAGCCAGTCCCATCATCAGACAAAACTGCACAACTGTATCGACCACTTTGCCGATATGTTACAGTTTAACACATGGACAACTCTATATGCATTTTAAAGACGTTCAACAGTTTAAAGATCCTCATCCCCCATTTCGACGTCTTCTTGTAACTTCTGCACCATTTTTTCTTCCATCTGTTTGGCCTTTCCTGTAAAATACCAAGAATGTGAGTTAATTACTGCATTTAACATCAGTTAAATCTCAAAGCAATCATTACATTACAAAATCTTACCTGCATGTGGTGCTCTGATGAGGTGAATGTTTTTCTTGACTTCGTTGATGGCCTCTTCCTTCTCCAACTGTTTGCCCTTCTTTAATCTTTGAAATTGATCACAAAAAGAATCAAGCTCCATTGTTTTATTACATGAAAAGTTCATACAATTTGCAGATAATCAACTCTGTCCTGCAGAAATTAGCCACATAGTCATGGTATGGAGATCCACAGCAAAAGCCCAGACTAAACCTTAGTCTACGGACCCACCAATTTGAGTGATATAGTCAAATAAACCACACTTGTTTGTCATTGTACATAAAAGGCTTGCAACAAATCAACAAAGATTGAATGGACTTTAAATATTTACCTGTTCATAATAAATCGTGCCTGCCGTTTCTGTTTGATTTCTTCCACCTTCTTCATTGCTTGAACTGTGCAAAGAAAAAAAGTAAATAACTTTTGAATTAACTGGATCTATTTCATAATACAAATCAATCCAATGTTTTTTTTTCAATCAAAAGTAAATTACTTCAAAAAACAAAACAAAAACAAGGCACTCTGGTAAAGTTAAAATGCCTTTATTTTTATGGCATGTCTAAATGGACAAACATAACAAACGAAAGTAAATTACCTGTCTTGTCCCATAATTCTCTGTTGTATTTGACAGGAGTATTCCTGCGTTTCTCAACTCCAAACAGTTGTCCTATAAGATAAGGGTACCTCACAGTCACAATCACAAACAATGCAATTATATATTTATATAAAAGCAGTCTCACAACAGTGAAAATAAGTGATGTTGCAATCATGAGTTATTTTATAAAATTATTGAAGAAATCACTGAAACTACCCACCACTGTGAGCTCCTTTCCTGCTGACTTCCTGAAAGCTTTGGTCCATCTGGTCTTTCTGGGATTACGCTTCTTCTTGAAGTTCTTAATGCATTTAGATCGACAAAACCTGAACGTCTACAAAAAACAAAGACCAACATTATAATGTTTAACCCATCACCAGGGAATAACACAAGCGCTGTACATACACCATTAGGTGTCGCTGCTGAATAGGGTAAACACAGGAGAGGCCCAACTTAAATATAACCTACCCATAGACTATCCATCTGAGCGTTAAAAATGTTAGGGCAAACCATTCAAAATCAATGCAGATGCTACACTTACAATACGATATGTAATACATTCTAAAATCAATGTAAACCTGAAAGAAAGCCAACACCTCTCACTGACTCCTATCCACGTGAGTGAAAAACGGGCTAACAAGCTAACACCACGTCGATCCCAGAACAGGCGTTTTCTGGACTTAATACATCGGTTTATGGTCAGCAAAAGTATCATACCTTGCAGTCGTTTCGTACAAACATTACTCCGTGTCCCGGATACACCGGTCCCGAGCAGAAATAACATTTTTCGATGCGCATTTTCACAGCTGATGTGCTGCGTGTGGCATCTATGAAAACAAGACCGCCCCGTGCGCTCTTCTTCTATGAAAATACTACTGTCACAGCTGCTGAACTCACGGTGTCCCCCTGCTGGACGTGATGCGAAATGTAATATCGTGTTTATTTTTGGTAATTGTAAAAGTGCATAGGTTATACTGTGGCAGGCTATGTTGAAACATTAGGTGTAGTAGTCCTCCAATTCTTATCAAAATGAATTGTCCTATCCTTGCTACAAATCAGAATAGCAAAACAAATTATTCTGCTGCATATGATTAAAGGCAGTATGCTATATTTACCATGAATGCATTTTTCCACACTTACAATATAACCTTCAAATTTCTCTCTTTATAATAACTATAATTATAAGAAACCATGTGTGTAGTGTGTATCTGTTATTATGCTTGTTGTGTGTAATGCAAGTTGCAACGTGCATATTGTCAGCATTTGAAATTCATATACAAAGAGACAGCACCAACCTTTTTCCAAGATAATTTTATTTTCTAAAATTTGTGACAATCTTGAGAGTATCAAAAAGTCTGTGGCAACATTACAACTTTTAAAATAACTTGTTGCACACTTGCATTGAAAGATGTATTTGGTTTTCAAAAGTAGAAATCATAAATAATAACAGTTCAGTCTACATTCTACGTCTATATTTTTGGCACCTGAGCAAAGTCAGCAAATTCACATGAGAGAACCAAATAAGCAATCACAGACAAAATATGGGACTAATCAAATAATTTAGAAAAAAAGCCATATAGAAAATGGGAAACTTTTTTGTTCACAATAGCAAACTAAAACTAAAATCAAATATTTCTTTGCAACCAAAATTTCATTTAGATGACCTTATGGTGAACAAATACAGCAAAACAGCTTATGATATCTCAAGCCTTAATCACCTATGCCTTATTCTAGTAACAAATCCAAAAATCATTTAAAACGCAAATTTTAAATGAAAATAATGCAAAAACCAAAGAAAATCGCTAATAAACAGAGACTTTTACATTTCTTTGGCTAGGATTATTTGTATTACAAAGATTTAAAAATTGATTATGTTGCTGTTCACACATAGGGTTTTCCATTTTTGATAGTCAGAATCCTTCATTGTCGCACCTGGACAAAAATACTATGGAGAAACAAAGAATTCTTCCCCATTCTGATACAACTGCTCAATGGTCGTAGATGACTCTCTCAAAAACAAATATATAGCATCATCTGCACATGAGCGGTTGTCAAAATCTTTCACCCTGTTTTAATAGAAGACTAAATGAAAAGCTATATAACCGTATGAGGAAGCAGACAACTCTTTGGATAATAGCATCGGCATCACCTCTGCGTTTAGCAAATGGTCTCGAAGGCAAATGGGGCACAAGTCAAGTGGACCTGCGCTAAAGCTCTCACCAGAATAAAGCATTCAAGTTATACACTGAAGTAAAGCACCTAAACCATTATTTTCAGTCCATCTTCGGAAAAATGTACATTATTTGGCAAGAAAAGGAAGAACAATATTTGGCAAACGTACAAACCCACAATCTTATTTTTTGGTTGCCTTAAAATATCTAAGGTATCATCATCAGACTCTTTGGGTACAATTCTTCCTGTCTTTGGATCTCTGTATCCGAAGCCGTTTCAATAGTAAGGCCATGTTAAAGCTTTAAAGTTTAGTGCAGTGTTATGCCAGACAATTCAGTATAATTTTAAAGCTCGAAGTAGTCTGGCAGTATCTAATGCACTTGTTTTGTTTTCCACAACATACACCAAAAGAGAGAGAGAGAAAAAATGCGTAACAAAAGCTCTTCCAACTACAAAAGTAAAGCTGGGACAGTTCAAAGTATGAAAATCCTCTTTGGAAATATTTCCGTCCTCTAGAGGTAGAAAGACATGGTAAAAAAAAAAATTACCTTGTCCCTGAGTTTGAGAGAATAATAACACTGCACAATATGGTAAAAAAAAAAAAGGAGGTAGTAGTGTACAAAAACAACTGAGGTAGATAAATCAGTCTTAAGAGCTCCACTCCCAAACGTTTGCTCCAGTGGCCACAAAATATAATGAAATGTATGCTGATCAGGCACAACATTATGATCCTGACACTTTTTTATCTATGGGAACTTGAGAGCGACAGGGGCTCAGTGGTTAGAGCATTTGTCAATGAATCCAATGGTCGGTGCAAAAACTGTAGTCAAGGAAGTGGTTGACTCGTCCAAGGACAAGTAAGGAGTGAATGCTAGCCTCCCATCTAACCGACAAGCTACAGTGGCTCATGTTGCTGAAGAAGTTATTGCATGTTCTGCATTGTAAGAATGGCACAACCAATAACGGCAGCCAGGTTCAATTATCATAATGTTTTGCCTGATCAGCTTAAAACAGTAAAAACAGTACATTCTTCTTGACATTCATCATAGGTGAGCTTTGTTTTTTGGACAGACGATGACCAAACACAGACGAACAGGTAGAAAAAGTGGAAATAAAAGTTACATGAAACATTCATTCAATATCCTGAGGTAGAGCCGGAGAATATGCACTCCCCCCCCCCCCCCCCCCCCCCCACTGCAGCAGCTTCAGCTTCCTGACCGTTTGTGCCACAGTTAATGATAGAAAGGCTCAACTTAGGAAGCGAACAAGGAAGGGTAAGTAGCATAACTCTGGCCATTTTGCAAAGCAAGGCCAACTGTCGTCAGGAGCAGACTCCTTGGGGCAAATGCTGGGAAGGATGGGGAGCCTCCGAGCTGCATCGGGGTGCACTTGAGGTGGAGTGATGTACGGTATGTCCGAGCATCTCCTCGTTTTCTACTTCAAACGAATGCTTTAGTTCGGAGATGGCTGGGACGTCGTCTTGTGAGCCAAAAGATTCGGGCCTGGAGCTTTGGGAGGAGGAGGAGGTAGAGGGGTTGCTCATCTCTTCGTTGCTGACTTCGTTGGAGTAGTGTCCGGAGTCTCCTGTGTCCTGGCTGCCCTCGCTAGAGTGCGGGCTCTCAGAGTGGAGCGGACCGTAGATGATCTCACGGGACGAAGGCGGGAGTGGCGCAGAACCCAAACGCTCTTCATACGCCAGGACGGTTTTACCAGCCTCGTATAAACTGGCTCTGCTCTCAACCTATGGACATGAAAACAGTGTCAACGCAACTTTAGAAACAGAAATTCATTCGATCTCTGCAAGTAAAAATAATTTCATAAAAAATAAGTTGCAATGTTTATTTAGTTATGCATAAAACAACTACAATTTACCAAGTTAATGTTACACCTTCACTGTCACATTAGGCACTTACATCATTCTGAGTGGTGCTGTGTCTCTCTTTGCTGAAGAGAAGCCATCTCTTGCTCTGGTTCATGGAGACTGGACCAGCAGTGTTTATAATCATACTGGATCCACCCTAAAAGGAAAAATACAAATTTTATTTTCTGGTTACATTATCTTCAGATGCTATTTGTCATATCATTATTATCACAGTATTCTTATATTGTATTGTTTGTATTGTTTTCCTGGAATATCACTAAACACAGTCTTACCCTGGCATCAATGAAACGGTCTCTCATCATTGGAATCAGGGCTTCTACATTTTCCACATGGCGTTCGTTTGGGAGGGACATCCCAGGCCTCAAGCCCTCAGTGTTCCCAACAGCTATCACTTTGTGGCCGAATGTTTTTCTATTACACAATTACATTTCAAATATAAATTGACAAGTTGTTGCAAACACATGGTTTATTGCGCATAGTGATGCAATGTTGTTGTTTATACCTTGGACTGCCTTTGCTGATGAGGATGAGGGCACACATTATGATACAGGCCAAAGCAATGCTCACTCCAACAATGATCCCAGTCATAGACTTCTGGTCAATGTGGTAGAGGCCATCGGAAAACACTGGAACGTCAACAGACCCGCAGTGAAAACACAGTTGCTACAAGCAGCCAGGATTTACTGTGCAAACACTACCCTTTATCAACTACGTGCAGCACTTTGGAAATTGTTTTAAAAGCAATATAAGGAATGCATATAATATATCTAAATAGAAATTGAAACATCAACATTGGCAAATTGAGGACTAAATAAAAAAACATTGCAGACATGCCACTCATTTTGCTGTGTTGTTATGCTTTTGGCATCAAGGACTGCTATGCAATGACATCACACACCTAACCTCTATATGAATACAATGGAATGGATGAATAACTTGTACATACGTAAACAATTATGAAAAGCAAAGTTGAAAATAGATAATGAAATGACGGCAACAGATTCTACTACTAGTACTACTATCACTACAGTATTATGTGTGTAGATTACTTTCATATTACCATATTTCCACATTTAATATCACACACTTTTATCATTATCCTCACCTGTAGTGTCGGAGAAGGTGTCTGAATGCCTGGGGATCTTGCTACGATGTCCTCCTCCTCTCTTCAGAGCCAGTTCCACTGGGTTTGAAAACGGTCCATCTCCACCTGGTTTGAGGCCGAGATCTTCACCAGGTAGATGTTTCCTGGGTCCAACTTTTCCAGAAGAGCCATAGTGTGACTCCCTGTTTGCATAGAAAATAAAACTAAATTAACCTAATAATAATAATAATAATAATAATAATAATAATATAATAATAATAATAATAATAATAATAATAATGTTTGGCCTGTTCAGTAGCATTTATTATTTTATTGATATACTGTACAGCGCAGTTTTTAATGAGCCCAAAATGAACTCACCCTCTCTCTGAATGATTTGCCAGTTTCCGGCCAGCCAGGACTGCTGTGAGGCGTACATGATGGTGTAGTGAGAGACCACGATGTTGGGCTCAGGAGGCTCTCTCCAGGACACCAGCGCAGTGTCATCCTCGATCAGAGTGACCCGGACTGCAGTGGGTGGGTGGCTGGGCACTGCACAGAGCAAAAAAGCATTTAGCTTAATGTCATTTAACACTAGTATTGAAATACAGTTTTATTTTCAGTTTAGTTCGTTACCTGATGGCAACGTTTGGTGGTAGACAACAGAGCTCCAAGGGCTGGACATCTGTTCGACATGAAGACGCACCACAAACTCATAACGTGTGTTTGAGGTCAACTTCTGCACGATTACACTCTGTTTGGTGCTGTGCAATAAAGAAAAAGCTTGTCAGCATTAAGGAACAATTATGTACAGAGAGTAATATAGCAATTACAAAGCATTTATCGACACTTGCATGTTGACTCACGTTTGTAAGTATCTAATGGCCGAGGCGTTGTGTGTGCCCACAGGAGTGCAGCGGACTGTGTAGCTCACAGCTTTCCCTGATGTGAAGGCAGGACGGCTCCAGCGCAGAGATACTGAGGTAGCGTTATTGGCCAAAACTATCATGTTATTTGGAGCTGGAGGGGCTGCTGCAAGCTGGTCTCTGGCAGCTGTACAATAAAAAACATACACATAATTATCAAGCATTTTAACAAATGTGTTTATGTGCTTTTTCCTCTAATCCAAATAGAGGAATTTGCTTACACAGACATCCAGGGGTAGTGACAGTTTGGTCGGTCTGATAGCCTTCTCCAGCTTGGCCCACAGGAAGGATCTTCACATGATATTTTCTTCTTGGATCTAAAATATAAATCCAATTGTTTAGTAATTTAGTACTATCTATCATCTATCTATCTATCTATCTATCTATCTATCTATCTATCTATCTATCTATCTATCTATCTTGCTACTGCTGTTTTTTACAGCACAGTTTGTATATGAAATGACCCAGCAATATGGAACACACAGCCTTCTTAAGTTAAAAAATTCTGTGAGTGAACTTTGTTGGTTAAGTATAGCCTGCAACCATTAATTTTAACTCTAAAAATTCTCCCCAGCTCCTAAACTTGGACACTTTTAGGGAGTGATAAGATTTGTTTATACCCCCAGTGTGAAAGGTCAGCTTATGGGTATTGACCAGTGAGGGCGGTGTGTCTAGCATGGTGGGGGCAGGTTCAGCTGCTGGGAGCCTAGGCCCAGGGGACAGAAGGGGTTTGACTGGGGTCGGCGGGTCAGGCCAAGATAGAACAGAAGGAATCCAGGCGTAGGACTGTGGGACAGACCTGGGCCTCTTTTGTTCCCCTCTTTCACGGTCATCCAACAGGCCAAAGCTGTGGACTTAAACTTCAAAACATGCACATAGGAAACCGTGGACAGTGGAATTGGGCAGCTCAGTCTGCTTTAAGTAATGCATTTTTCGTTACGATATAAAGTTATATTTTACAACTTGTCAATGCTACTCTTGTACTTCCTGATAACTGTGACAATGTGAACTGGTTTGCCCAAACATGAGTTCTCGTGCACTGTCCCCATATCGTTCAATAATAAGGTTTAAAAAATGTCTGTACTGTAATATTGTGGTCGTAATGCTATAATTAATTTCTGACTATTTGACTTTTGGGAAACACTGTTTTAATTATGTATATATACTTCTTAAAGATAATCATGCCTGGCACAAAGATGTATTAACGGATATCAGACAAATAGTGAGTACCGAGTGTCATAATTTACATGAGCTAGCCAGTGGCCTAAACATTATCATATTGTAGAATTTAGTAGGTAGGCCGACACACAAACCTACCTGGCATGCAAATGAAAACTAGCAAATTTCTATTGCTTTTGTAATTTTTTTACCTGATACTGTGTATATAGAACTTACTTGGTACAGAATTTTGTGACTTTTCATCTAGTCTTTACTTTTTGACACAATGCCTAATGCAAAATCATTACTGACCACATGCTCCTGAAAATAATGTGAATTGCATATTGATCACATTGGTTTATTTACATGGATAGCAAATGGGGCATGGGGGTGGAAGGGCAGGGTCCTAGTCTAGCTCTACTGTCTCATGGTCCGGGGTCATCGTCCCTGTCCAGCTCTGGACAATCCCAGGAGTATTCCCAATATGTCCCAGTGTCCAGCTGAAGAAGGGGTAGTGGACTGGGGGCTTACGGGGCAGGTCTGGCAGTGGACACAACACAATGGTTTGGAGTAATTACTATGCAAGCGGCGGGATGGGAAAAGGGTGGTGGGAGGGACATCTGGACTCTGAACCTTGACCCTCCGGAGCCTGAAAACGGTGGCCAGGCTGCTTAGAGAAATGGGGTCACTCCATATTGATCAGGACATGAGACCAAGATGCAAATTGATCAAAACGAGTGGTCACTGCATTAATTGAAATAGGACTATAGCGTAAAAACTCTACACAAGTATTTCTCTGTTACGCTTTACACCGAGAACCATTACAAATATGATCGACTACAGTTAGTTTATAACTTATCTAATTTCGCCAAATGCGGAAAAATACATCACAGTAAGAAGTAGAAAAATATGCACAGAACCAGGTCTAAACCAAAATGACACTTCACAGCATTTTGCCCACACACTCACCAAGGCCAGTGATAGTAAAGGTGAATTTGTGAGCTTGCAGCTGGATGGCAGGCTGCTCTGGTTGGTCTTCCTCATGGTAAACCAGTCTGTATCCCAGGACAGGCACAGTGTCTGAGGGGGGCTGCCAACGGGTCACTACAGAGGTACAGTTCAGAGGCTCCAATTGCAGGATAGGGGCTGAAGGCACTAAAGAAGAACAGAAATGTCATTAACACATTATTCAATACCTGTTTACATTTAAAAAAAACAATTGGATTTGTTCTGGATAGCTACAGCTTTTTGTCTTTTACCTTGCATCTATATTCATCATAATAAGATTTAATTATTTCAGTGCCTTGACTTTAACACTCAAACTACATGTTTCAAACTTCTAAGACCTCCCTTGAATTGTCACAGGTCTAGCCACTGGCCAGTTGAGCAACCAGGAGTTTGTTTACAATTGCCTTTGTATCAAGTCAACCATTTCTGGAATATTCTGTTTTGGGGGCCATATAACAAACCTATGGAAAACACAAAAGTTTAGCATTGGTGAACAAACAACCTCCCCCGGCAACACACAGGGCTCTGAAAAGCAGCTATTCTTTCCCCCACATAGACGCCTGAGGCCCTCTTTTTATGACCCGTGACTGAGGCTGCTCTAACATCACTGACAGCCAAGGGCAAAGGTTCCTGGGTAACCAACAAAAAGACTGTGGACAATGCCATAAGGGCTAACTCTGGTGCTCATGCTGGCCACTTTCTATCAGTCTGAGAGGCCTTTTAGTATGAAACCATCTTACATGACTTATTATCAACAGTTTCATACTTAATCATTTTCAAGAAAACATGAGATGCCACTGCCGCCTCAATACCTTCTAATACCTGAACAAATGTTTATGTGCAAGACACTCCACAGAGTAAAAGATCACAGTGGGGCTTGCCTTTGCTGCTTGTGGTTCTAGGAGTGCGATGGGATGTCCAGGCTGAGGGCTCACACCAGCCAACACGGGTCGCTGCTGCCATGCGGAGCAGGTAGATGTTGTCTGGCTGTAGGTCCTCCAGCAGGTACTCTGTGGTGTTCTGGGGCAGCTCCACTGAGTTGACTGTGGGGTCCGTTGCTGTTCGGTAGGAGAGGCGATATGCAGACACCCGGCCACGGCTCAGTTTGGCCGGCAGCGGCTGCCAGCTCACCTGGATGTCAGTGGAGCTGTGGCTGGTCAGGGTTAGCTCAGGGGTGCGAAGAGGCACTAGGGGAAAACAGGAATAAGTTATAATTACATCCTGAGTGTGGGACAATAGTGTCTACTCTTTCACTTGGCATATAAGAAGGAGATATTGTTTTTTCAAAAAAGCCATACCAGTTCCCCTCTGCGCCCCTCAAAAGTACTCTGTGCACACCCCCTGCATGTGTGTTAGCCTAACTACCACTGTGATTTACTGTGAGGAATGTTAAAGTCCCCGCTCCTTGCTTACCATCTTCCAGGGTATGTTGACTGACTTGGTCTGACATGCGACTAGCTCCCATTGGCATATAAGCTACAACATAAAAGCTATAGTTTCTGGCTGGCTCCAAGTCATCGATGATGTAACTTGTTGTGTCGTTTCCAATAACAACCTGGTATTCTTCATTGTTCAGACCTGGCATGAAACAGACAGGAAACCAAATTAAGTTAAATTTCAACATGACAGGGTTTAAGAAGATGAGAGTTGAAATGTTCTAGAGCATATTGTCAGTGTTTACACAAGTTAATAAAGTTAGGTAGGATAAGCAGAGCCCCTAAAAGCTTCAACATCAAAAAGTGTTTACAGCTAAAACAGGCCTGAATTACTGAATGTTTGCCGCTAAAATGCGTTCTCATGTTTGTGTATTTCTCCAAACGTCCTGTCCCTTTAACTATATGAAGCACTGTAGAGTGGACAAAGGGCTGACTAAGCCTGTTGTTATGTGAGCGTAGTTGCCATTCTAGGTCCTCCTTGACCTCTGCTTTGTGCAGCAACACTAGATGGCCTATACCAAGAAAACTAATCACATGTGTGGGAGCCCGATAGCCTGTTGTTGTTATCTTCCCCTGGTATATTTCAAACCTTTAACTAGTTCAAGTATGAGCTCAACTCCACAACGTTTATTAGGCTGTTCAAGTTTGTTTTTATTTTATCATTTAGCTATAGAGACTTGCAAATACTCTCGTGGTTAATCTAAGTCTAAATCTCACCTTCAGCCTTCATATAGTGGATGGAATAAGCGATGACTTTGTCTGCATTGTAGAGTGGCCTCTCCCAGGCCAGTAAGATGGCTGAGCTGGAGATGGTTTCTGCATGAATGTTTCTGGGTGCACTGGGCCTGTCCTCAGACATGACCACAATAAGTCGAGCCAAGGACAGCACTGAGCCCTGGTCACTCTCTGCCACGCACTGGTAGATGGCATCGTCTTCAGGGATGATCTGGGTTATCACCAATTTACTGTGGGTCAGCAATAAATATGATTAATAAAACACTCAAAAGAACATAAGAAAAACATATGTACACAGGGTTGCAGAATTATTTATACCTCTTTGTTTACACTAGTAGTCTCATATTGAAAATGTTACCTGTTGTACAACTTAATCCTGCCGTTCAAATGGACCTCTTCTCCGTTCTTGAGCCAACTGACTTGGGGCGGGGGCACCCCTTCGGCCTGGCACATAAACCTCGCTGTCCCTGCTCTCGGACGAGTTTGACTTTCGGGTTTTTCCACAATGGTTGGTGGCACTAAAACACAGGAGAACATGTTTAGCCCGTGGGCACTACAGAGTGTAGTGGTCATCTTTCATCTGGTTCATGTTTACCCAGGACAGTGAGATTAGCTGCAGCGATGGTGTAGTTTCGAGTCCCGGGAGTAGTGGCCCTGCAGAGGTAGACCCCGTTGTGCTTGACATTGACATCGGTGATAACCAGGTTTCCATTCCCCAGGACTTTGGCGTTGTACACGTCAATGGGTTTACTGTCAGCGCGGCTCCAGGAGATGATCGGCCAAGGATTCCCAGTGGCCACACATTCCAGTACGACGGTCTGGTGAAGAGACACTGTGACGTTCTGCGGTCCAGCTATGATCTGGGGCTTTTGGCGGGGTTTAGGGCCTGTCACTTCAGAGTAAGAGGACAAAAGTCAGAAATCATCTAGCATGCAGTAGATCGAATTCAAATAGGAGGTGAAGAGAACATTATATATAATTTTAATATCAGAATGCTACATAATACAAATAAATTAATAAAAGCGATCTGTAGACTTTCTGAACCTCCTGTATACACATTAAAGTCATCCAGCAAATTTTTTACCTTGATTAACAGTCAGCATTGCTTCTTTGCTCCTCAGTCTGCTACCGATGTTTGTTGCCACACAGCGGTACTGACCAGCGTCCTCCAGTTGAACATTGTGGATCTGGAGGACTCCATTTGGCAAAACGGTGATCCTAAACAATAAGAAGTATTTAAAATGATTACACTACTGGACCATGCATTCATGTTTTCTAAGCTCCAAGTTGTTCCACTCTAAAGTGTGACTAAAACGTGAAAAAGGCCTTTGCCAAGCCGCCCGTACCTGTCTGTTGATAGTGGTAATGTGCTTTGGTTGAGCTCCCATGTGATGGTGGCTGGAGGGTTGGAGGCCACTGCACAGAAACCGTGCTACTGAGCCCTCGCTCACCACCATAGGCACTGGATGGGTGATAAACTCTGAAATTCCTGGAAAAATAATATTTGAATTAGGACCAGAAGACACAAAAATAACAATTAGCCACTAAAAACGGGGCTTTAACATGCTAAGTCGGACCAAAACAAGGCTATTGTAAACCTTTAAATAACAGCTTGGTCTAGTTGGTCCAATGAAAAGATTATGAATGAACATACTGAATTGGCCATCAAACAGTCCCTGCTTAGACTATGATTGATATAAACTGGTCCTCATGAAAAAGCATTGATCTCAGCTGAACTCGAGGCTCTGGCTTGAGTGCAGATGACTTATATTGCCAGTCACACCAACCAGCTGAGCAAATCAATGGATCAATGCAAGAGTGACAATGAATGATGTAATGTTGTAGGAGCAAAACCAATTAATAATATCCAATCTACATAAAACCTAGACCTGCCGATCATACTCAACAGCTAAAACACACACACAAAAAGAAATGGTGTTCATTTACATGGTTCATGGACAAATCTATAGCTGACCATGTACTTCAATAAGAACCATTTAATAAAAAGGTTTCCATTTTATTTCTCCAAAATGCAAATGCTTTTCTAAAACTGCCACTACATTAGCTGTGAATTTGTTGACTAAAATGCCCATTGCCACATGCTGGTTACTGACGTAGAAGTAGGTTATATGTGCTAGCTTAAAAACAGCTGACCAGTTTCCCTGAGTCATGGTTTGTTACATAGTCATATAGATTATAGATAAAGCATATATCAATAACGACTTCAAACTTACACACAGCCCAATTTGCAATTATCTTGAGAACAAAGCACGTAAAATATGGGCCAATGACCTTCACTCATTAAGGTGAAAACTCCCTCTTCCTCCCCCTCACTTACAGAAAGACAGTCAATATCATGTTAAAGGAAATCAATGGGTTGGTCTCCAGCTGAAGCTCCATATTCAAATCCTAGGCTTTCGGGGGATCAGTACGAAAGAGCGCTCCTTTCATTTGGAACTTTGTGTTATCAATAAAACAGAGATAGACTGGGTTACTACCAAAGGCGGGACTTAATAATGTTCAGCCCTCCTTATTGCTTGTCTATATGAGTATTAGTAGAACAGATTTAATTTAAGGTATAAGAAGCTGTTCTTTTTGTATTTCGGCCCGATATAGGTTTTTACTGCATAATTTTACTGGTAACTGCAGTAATTTATATAACGTGATAGGGTTTTCTGATAGAACTTCTACTTTTTTTAAATCTAAATTTGCTCCAAAACATCAGAAAGAAAACACTGTCTTAATATTATGGTTTGCTTTCTATATCGATACCCCTCATGAAGAAGATGCCGCATGGTTGTTGAACATCACCTACGATGATATACAAAAAACTGCATGTTGTTGAAAAGCTAATGAGAAAGGCCCAAACATCTGCCTTCATGAACCGTGGGAGGAGTCTGTCCGAGCCGGTAATATGGCCACTTCTGCTATAAGAAAGAAATCAATGTCTAGGTCAAACAGCACAAAGGTTTCCCTACAGATGTCAGAGTTCACCACAGCCCCTTGTCCACTCTATTTTAACCCAAACTCAGATTCGATCGTAGATTTTGGTCATTTGTGTGAAAGGGCCTTCTAGTACTTTTGTGTTTAAGCAGCAGTAGGTCCTTTTAAGATTCATAAGCATGATGGAAAAGTATATTCAAATTATTAATCTGTGATATTAAAGCTACTTTTTTTTTTTCTTTTTTTTTAATAATTTGGTTTTGTCTATGTTTTTTTAGACTCAGCATTTGCAACTTGCAATTTGAGAACAAAAAAAAAAAAAAACTGCATTTGAGACATCATAGACTGGCATTGTAATCTTAATGTTCATGGTTGTTAATCACAGGACAGAAAGACATTAAAACACTTTTCGAAGTTCAAAACAACCCCCTGTTGGATCGGGCTATTTACTCATATGACAAAATACCAAGTCGTCAACAAAAGACCCCCGGTTGACACGTCAACAGAGGGAATGATCCAGTGAAAGGGAGTGGGGGGGGGGGGGGGGTTGTGGGGCTGCAGAGAATAGCAGGCTGTCCCAACCAGAGCGGGCCCTGACATCACAAAAGCCTTTCCCCGATGACCTGTGACCCCTGGAGCCCCTGGACAGAAGGAGCGCAAAGCCGGCCCATCCTCCACTGCCCTCTGCCCCGCCGCAGCCTGCAGTTGACCAGAACCTTTAACCCTTTCATCAACAAAAGACTGGACACCAACCTTGACTTTTGGAGATGAGATAAAGCATAAAGTTACAATGCAAAACTTGAGTCCCTCTTTTAGTATGTCACATGTCTGATACCAAAATATGGATGTTTTGAAGATGATGTTGATGATATTTTAAGAGCTGTTGAGCTACTTCCTGGTTGTATAGTTTGCAAGTATATTAAGTGTAGCATAGAGCACAATATCACAGAGTAGCTTATTGCAATTGACCACTAAACAAACTTCCCACAACTTTCCACTTTCTCCAAAGTCAGAATTCAGTGTCAATGTTTAAATGCAATATTTTCGGATCATGCACCAGTTTCCATGACAGCAGCCAGGGGATATGCCCTCAAAGACCCTGAGACTCAATGGTGAACGAGGCCTATTGAATGGACACAGCTGTCCGGTCCACTGATACATGGACAAACAAATGCCCTGGACCTTCAGCTTTTCTTCTAGGGCAGTCAGGGCCACTCCAAACAAAAGCTAAAAAGCAAATGGCTTTTGAGAGATTCCTCTGGGTAGCAGACCATTCAGCAGTTAGTGACACAGGGCCTAAAACTACTAAAGTGTGAGGAGAGAGAGTGGACCATTTAAAGTTTATGCAAGTGTTCCCTTCATTTTACAGGCAAACAAGTGGCACTGCTAGCAAAACATACCCATGTAGTAAAGTTAGAGTTTTCTATTTATGGGCTATTTATTGGCTTCTTGATTGACTCTCCATCTACCTGTAACTGTCTCTTAAAACGGGCCCATAACTGAACTGACTGATTTAAACTCCAATTTTGTCAGGTCAGAACAACTTTCAGTGACACAGACACAAAGATTTAAGGGTTTTTCCTCTTTAAAAATGGCCAACACTTGGTACATCTGCTTCCCATCTCCAGGTTAATAACCCATGCCATTCTAATGCCTCCTGCACGCTGACACCCCGCTCAGTGCAAAATGTGAAAACCTTAGCTAAGCTGCTTAAGTCCTGTGGTACCAAAAAATGTCAATGTCAACCTGCGCTGATTAGACAATATATCACGCTTTAAGCTTTACACTTACTTGCGATAGTCAGGCGTGATCTTTGGCTTAGGATAGCTCCGAATTTGTTTTGGGACAGGCACTGGTAGAATCCTTCATCCGAATCCTTAGCAGCATCTTTTATCTTTGGTATGTACAAGGAGCCGTTGGGCAGAAAGTGTACGTGCTCGGTTTGTCTCAGGCGCACTCCGTTCTTAAGCCACTTGATGGAGACTGGAGGATGCCCATGGGCCTGACAGTCCAGGACAGCAGGATCCTTTGGTAAGACTATCACATCGCTGGGCTCTGTGATGAAGGACAACTCGCTAAAGCATACAACCCCTGTTGGAGAGAAAACACAGTGTCAGATATGCTAGATCACCTTACTTACATCATGCACTTATATAGAAGACGTAAATTATACATGGGCCTCCTATATTTGTCTATATAGAGATTATCTATATAGATGATTAACACCGTAGTCTGTTATTCTGCAATGTTACATTTAGATTATGTTAAATGATGGTGTGACATTTTCATTCCCGAGGCATGAACACATTAATGGTCTGTTAACCACAACAATCCTCCAAAATAGAAAGATGTTTATTATTAGTGTCAATCTGTCTTTGCACCAGTCTCTATGAAACTGTTTAAACCATAGCTTATATTGGTTGCTAAATGGTTCAATATATGGACATAATGAATACTGCATAGAAATGACACGGAATAAGTCTATTACTGTTTTCAGAGTAGTGGGCAAGCAACCAATATGCTGTTGCCTCATTATTTTTTTATCAATCCATGACATAGAAATAGCTGTGCGCAAATCTTTGGCTAAACGCGCATTCACCATCCCTTCACAATCAACAACTATAGACTAAATCAGAGGATAAAGAGTGAAAACATGCGAACCGGACTCTTACCTGATAAAGGTACAAACAAAACAAAAAGAAGCCATCGCGGACCAAGTTTCATTTTAAATTTTGCCATTATAATCCACTGCGTTCAGTCATATTCCACCGAGGACGGAAACCTCCGCTCTCCAGCAGCGTGCTCTCCGTCGATCCCCCAATTCTCTTGTGAGCGTGGACCACACCGAGCGCTGGACAGGGGTCCCGGCTGCCCCTCACACCCCGTCCATCCCGCCCCCCACGCATGCGCACATCACGAGTCACGGCACAATCCTACGGCACCATGGGACCCCAGCCAGGGGCCACAGGAAGTAACGGCGAACACGTTGGACAAGGTTGTAAAATTCAGCTTGGACCTAGCCAGAGAAGATGATTCTGTAGCTGCACAATTACGTAACTTTTTGTTTTATTGGGATATTTGTTGTTAATTCAGACATATTTTATTTTTTAGCCAGAAATATATTGTAGCCTACTTAATTAGTGCGTTGCATGTAGGCATCTTTACATGTCTTATTGTATTTATTTTATCTTTCCCTACTTCGCCTTTGCCTTCTAATAGTGATAAGTACTTGGCCTACGACCAGTGCATAGCCAGTTGCATGATTTATCCAGATTTGTTGCAAAGGTCCAAAAATATGTTCAGTCCTTTGCCATAAATCCCTCAAATGTTTTGCTCAGATCTATGCCCTTGCAACAGAAGAATGTTTTTTTGCTGTGGTCTAGCATACCTGAAAGTTACATAATATTTTCTCGGGCTATATTTTACTGTACAGTACATTTAGACTGTTATTACTCCCGATCATAAATCTGACACAGACAAGGCAGCCAAACTGAACTATGTCCTTTATTCTGTCCTTATGCACAGTTTGACACTAATAGACCTATAGGCGGCGAAGAGGCCTAATAGTAATAATAGCAATAAGAGGCCTATTGATAAGAGGTCCAATGATCATTTTGATACTGATGTAAGCTGTGATATTAGCAGAAGTAGCAGTAGAAGTTGCAGAAGTAGCCTAGATGTTTGTAATTGGTAGCAGCATATAATTACAGTTAACAATTTACTGGAACACATCTTGGTGTTTATTTACCTCTTACAAACTCAATCTAAACTTTATTGCCAACATTTATTACAGATTTAGGCATTATATTAGGCCTTAACTCCTATCTTCTAACATGGATGTTTTGCCTGTTTTTCAGATATATATATATATATATATATATATACAGTATATAGCATATACTACACGATATGAGGACCCAATGTGAATGATCAGTCAGATGGGGGGTGATTGGTGAAGGTCATTGGACAGCATCTGCTCCGAACACAGAAGCTGGTAATTATGAAGAGATATTGATGGCCGACCATCAGCTGCCTAATAAATTCAAATATTGATCAGGCGGCCATACCTTTTGACAATGACCCTCTCCACTCTCCAACTCTCTCTCTCTCTCTTTTCCACCTCTCCCTCCTCCCACTCCCTCTCATTCAATAGTCAAACAATGGGCTCCAGCTGGGACTGCAAGCCTGCCGCATCAGCAAAAACACCCATATAAACTCAGGTAAAACAAACAGAATATCGCATTTAGTCCCAAGTTGAATAATGATTTTTAAGATGCATCTGCGCTCTTCAATATTCAATCAAAGTAAGACGAGCCAAGTGTAATTATCTATGGATTACAGCCGAGCATTGATTTAACCATTTCAATCCTTATAGTCGAAATCATAATTCACGTCTCCAAACCAATAGTGTGTTGTTCATAGCGCCTCGTAAAGTGTTTACTCGATAGTTTGAATTTTTTGATGATGCTATTAAAGATTTCAGATGGAAAGTAAACAAGACAGATGTGAACGTGGGTCGAAATAGTTGACTGGGGGAGAGAGTCAATTAGCCAAAGTCGTCTCTACATGTATGAAATTATAATACAGACTGTTGTATGTAATGTGTCAAGAATAGCAAAATTCACAAGACGATGACAAACCACCGTAACCTATTTAGTCCTAATTTGTAACTTTTTCTACAAAAGATATGTAAACAAAACAAAAAACAGCAACAACAATTTAATGGTTCAAACTAATAGCCGGTTTATTAAAAAAGGGTGCCCTCCAGTGATGTGTATATGATGTTGTCTAGGATTAAGAGAAGATTATACTTAATTGACAACTATTACCATTTACCTTAGGCATAGATGCAAATAGATGTTAATTTGTAAGAAAAGCTACAAGCAAAAGCTCCATATCAAGTTGCCATGAGTACAGCATTATGTTGGGAGTTTCCAAAGCATTTTAACTGTGTACCTTTAGCCTCTGCTGCTCATTCAGTTACTACTATATCAATGCATTGTTTACAAACAGGAAAAGGCTATCTGCTATCTCTCCTATTGTGAAATGTGCAGACTCACTGATGTTGTGGTGTGTATGTGTAGGTTAGCACTGACCTGGACTCCACATGGCCAGAGGTTATAGGCTGTTCGGCCACGATCAATAGGGTTAAGGTCATTAACATATGAATATCTCGGGGCCATGGGAAAGCTGAGCTGGGGACCCTCGTGCTGTGCTGTGATTGGTCAAATTCGTCATTGGGACCGGCCACCCCCAAAGACCTCTGGGGTCATTCAGAGCGCCTCTGACCTACAACCTTTTGCCAAGACTGTGATGAAAAGGTTCGGATGCAGGCATTCAATTGGTGGTGAAAATATTAAAAGTCCATGGTAATGAATCAAATGCAAATAAACAGTAAGTGTACAGTTTGCAAGGATCAATACCACTGTGTCATTGGCCGAGGCTTATCAGTTGAACAAGGCTGATAAAACATAAAAAAGCAGCTGTAAACCTAAACAAATGCTTTAGACTAGACTTTAAATAAGTAACACTTTCAAGAGCAACAAGGTCAATGCCTCATATTTCAAAATATAGATTGGTTTATTTATCTTGGTCAGCATAAATTAAAATGTTAGATCTAAAATGCAAAATACCACAAATATTGTCAATAAATTAAGTCGAGATAAAGGATGTTAACAATAATAATGGCTTGCATTTGTATCGCTTTGTACAGGCTTGACTAGCTTCTCAAAGCGCTACACTGTCGTCATTATGCATTCACCCCACACACAGTTGTGGTAAGTTACATATATGTATATACAGCACAGTGCGTGAAGCGTCATGCCCAAAGTCACATTTGCAGTTGGAGTTCAAACTGCTAACTGTTGTTATTGTTACTAACCGCTTAGTTGGAAGAAAATAAAATTAGGTCATGCAAAAGTGCACATAGGAAGTGCTGCAATTATGTAGGTACCCTATTGTCACATCTCCATGGGGTTTTATTAAGAATAAAAACAGATAATCCTGTAGTATATTATACTACTACATTATATTATTATACTGTAATTAACATGCATGTGACTCTTTTGTCAGTTCAGCAGTTCATATGTCAGGCTTTTCTCAAATGCTAACGCTCTTCAGATAAAAGTTAATTTTCATTGAACTGAATCTTAACTCATTTTGTTTATTATGTGTTGAAAACTAATAAACATACAAAGTTAGAAGCACAAAACTCTCTGGTATAAATATTTTTTATTATAAGCAGTATTTGACAGAAACATTTTAATGCCAATATTAAACCTTTTTTGTAATTCTTGCATAAAATTAATCAATAAAACACACAGAATCATTCTTAAAAAAGTTTATTGGCTTTTAAAACCACTTTAAAAATCTCACCAGTGAGTACTTTCCATTGAAAAAAGAAACAACGCGTTTGCAATATTAACAAGCTACTGTACATTAAGCGGTACACCAGACAACATCACAGAGGAGGGTTCTTCTATTGTAGAAATGGACTGAGTCAAACAGTTGGTTCTGGGACAGTCAAAGGGAAAGTTCAAAGTCACTGATGGAGCTCCTGTACTCTGGTGCAATTCCTTCATCCAAATTTTAAAAATCAGTGCCTTGTTGTCAAATACAAACTTAAGAAACAATGTAAAAATTTTTCACAAATGCTTGTTTTGCAAAATAATATGTAAAATATAAACAAATAACAAAAACAGTCATCGACTTAACATTAAGAACATTAACTTAGTAAACAGCACACAACAAAAGTAATGCAACTCATAGAACTAGCACTGCCAGTCTGGTTTAACAGAACCTGCCCAAATCACAGAAGACAGTGGTTACAAGAATACAAAGTACAACAGAAGTAATCACACATGTGTGCGTACAATCATTTATCAACATAATGAGCATGTAGGTTTTAAAAGGTTTCCCACTTTTTCCCTCAATGCTTTTATTCTCATGTATGAGAATGAGTAAGAAATGTGTATCTCACTGAGATTAATGCACATTTTGCTACAAGACAATTAGCCATTTACTGACAATTTCCTACTCACCATATTTTTATTATCCATTTTTCGGGCATCCATCATTTCATTTGTCCATAAAGATGTGTCAAAGCCATGTGTAAAAATTTAGTGCAAAAAGGTGAACCTCCAGAGTTGAAACACGAGTAATAGTTTTTTCCAGTGTCTGCTCAAAGGCTCCGAGCACAGTCTGTCACAGAGATGTTTGAAACAGTATCCAACCAACAGTATCACAACTTTTTTCTCAATATACCATGCTATTGATCCTGCTCAAAGCGCACATCACTTCTGCAACTGCAGAGACCTATTATCTTGAATAGAAAACAAAAAGAAAGTAAAATCAGCAAGCGAGACCAGACAGCATTACTGTTACGACACATCGAGCCAAAAAATGTAACACACAACATACAGTATCTTGCGACTATAGATCTGTTGAGCTTTTTCTTTTCAATGGCACATACTTAGCTAGAATAATGGCCATAATATAGTGTCTTGATACATCAATTCTCTATGTATCTATCCTATTTACAGATGGAGCTTAAACATGACTTATACAACATTGACGATAGCCAAAAACTCAAGCAAGCATCCTACTGTCTCATAGAGCCAATCTGGCTAGCAGTGATGGTTTCAACATGCTTTCAGGTCCATGGTTACCTAGAAATCATAGTGACTGATTCACTAATTTACATACTGTACATAAGATTTATGCAACTTAATTCATTAAACTCTTAAATATCTCATAGGCAGCCCAGTCCCATTGTTCTTAATGTTCATTAGGAGTGTTCCAGTTATAATAATAATCTCATATGGTATTCAAAAATCATCTTTGGTATGGAAATAAGGCTGGATTCCTCTTGATTTGCAGATGACATATTTTCAGCCTATAGCCTACAACTAAAGCCTTCTCCATACCACAATATAATCTGTACTGGGATTCTAGCATGCCCAAAGAAATGTTAGGCTGTGTGTGTGCGCCTTCCATGGTTCGGTGAAATGAGCATTTTTGAATTCCATTATCCATTGGGGCACACAGTGTTGTTAGCCTATACAATACAATAAACATCTACACGGTAACACGCAGAAGAAACAGAACAAGAAATAGAAGTGAAAAGGTCAGAGCTACAGCTGCCTTGATATGATGAAGCTCTGGATGGTTCAGAAGGAAACATTAACGTTGTACTATATACAGTCAATCTCTACAGATGCTTTAAGGCCATGGACTTTCGGGATAAGGCAGCCAGTTGTTGATGTGTTAGTCCACAAAGCGGCCTAAAACTAAATCTTCTGTCTACTGATTTATCTACTCCCTTTAAGATATTAAACCGTAAGAAAATTTCACACTTGGAGAATGCTTCGATGAGAGACAGTTTTTCATTGATTTGGTAAATGATAAAGTATAAAGACTAAGTCATAAATTCAGCACCTGGTAGCAAAAGTTGCTACCGTTTCTATTAAGATATGGCAGGCAAATGTACTACAGCTATTCTGTGCATAAATTACAACCCAAAAAATGTCTCCATCAGGTTGAAGTTCTGCACACATTGAACATAATGTATAGAACAGCATACACTTTTGGTGAAGTTTTGTGCCAATTTTTTTCACTAACCATACAAATTTAAATAACAATTTAACATAAATATATTGCATTTTTGAATAGCAACATAATGGAAGATTCTGTTTCTGTTGTTCATAGCATACTTGCCTGCACGTACACGTTGCTATTAAAACCTAAACTGGAAATGCTTTCATTTTCAATTGAAGATGTTGTGGATTTCTGGCTGACAAATGAAATATAGAGCTGTAACTAAATGTTGTTGTCAATATTTTCTGGTGAGTCTGGCATTATAAACAGAACTAATGGCAAAGGTCAGACATATCCCAACAAACTATTATTAAGAAAAGAGATATACTACATATGCACCAAACAAACAACACAGAAAAAGATCCTCAGCCCAGCATCTCTACTGTTGTGGGCTGGTCTTTGCTCTCGAGCCAGTCAAAACCAGAGTTCACAGTATCACTGCATATCTGCTGGAACAGCGGGTCATTTTTTAGTTCTTCCAGTGTTGAGTCTTCATATTGTTCCTGCTGCTGGTTCGGGTCAAACAGCAGGTTGGTGTCTAATGTGTTGAGATCAGTGATGCTACTGGACAGATCAGAGGGCAGCCTGATGTCATTGGAGAAATCTGACGCTACTGCGTTAAGCTCCGACGCTACCTGCCCCACCAGCTGAGAGCTGGGGTTCAGGCCGTCTTCTCCCAGCAGGTCTTTGACAGTGTTGTTGAAGTCCAGCTGCTGCTGCTCGTCCTGTGTGCCCTGTGGCTGTGTGCTCTGGAGAAGGAGCTGAGTCTGTGTGGGACTGTCCTGGAGCGGTGGGGGAGGCTCCGGTTCACTTTGCCCCGTTTGTGCTTGGGCGTCCCCGGAGGAGAAGGCTGTCTCTGCGCTGCCTGTGCTGAGGTAGCCGTGCTGCTGGAGCTCGAAGGCAGCAGGGCTGGAGCTGACAGACAACTGGCTCTGGTGGGAAGCTGCTCCAGCGAAGGCAGGAGTGGTCTCAAGGATCTGTGTGAGGTTCATGCGCGCGGTGTAGTTAGAAGGAAGGTTGTTAATGCCCAGGCCGCGGACAGACTCATCACCATCGGCCTCCATCTTACTGAGGAGAACATTAGTTATTTTGGCGGTGTTGCTCTGCTGTACTGGCAGCATCTCACTCTGCATCATGATGTTCAAAGGTACAGACTGGCTACGCTGAACCATGCTGTGCACAGAGCTGACTGCCTGTGTGTTTGACAGGATACTGAGCACCTCAGAAGTGATGGGGGAGCTAAAGGGGGAGATAACAGCTCTTGCTGTTGATACTGTGTTTGGCGTGGTGTTTGGGGGGACACTGTTATCACTGGAGTTCCTTTGACGCACTGCGGGGCTAACACTTCGACACCGGAAAGTGCTGGATGCAGAGGAGGTGGATGCTTTGTTATCCAATGGGGCGGGAACTGCAAAGCTTTCCTGTTTCGTGGGGGTCGTGACACCTGTTGCCTGCTGTTGCTGAAGTTGCTGCTGCTGAACTGGAGAAATAGGGGTCAAACGTCCAAGGTGAGCAGCATCTTGTCTGGACTGTGCTTGAAATGACTGGCCAGGGATGGCAAAGGCATGTGGTTTACGAAACTGGTCATCTACCAGGTCTTGGTAGCTTGGCAGAATGCCAATGCTGTGGTTGTTCACAGGCCCTGAACTAGTGCTGTTGTTGTAACGGTTGTTTATCCACTCCAGTTTGGCCTTGTCTGGATGTGTCGCCATGGGCCTTTGCATGGGTTTAACTGGACTACTAGACACTATACTGGCATCGTGATAACCTGTCATACTTGAATTAATGGGAGTGAATGCGAAAGGGTTCCGGCACTCGACTGGGCTGGGGGGTACACTGCTGCTGCAGTTGGATAGAGGTGTGCTGATTGGTGTGTGGCGGCCCATTGCACTGTCTACAGGTGTAATGGGGGCCATGCGTGAGCAGGGGCTCTCTCTAGTCAGCGTGTGCCCCAGTGTCATCTCTGACGTGGGGGTGGGGGTGGGAGTCGGTGTGGGGGTTGGTGTGGGGGTCTGGACGGGGGTGGTGCTGCTGTGGGCAGAGTGGTAGAAGGTAGTGCCTGTCTGATGAGTATTGAGGATTGAAGTCTGATTATTTTGGGTCTGGCTTTGAAGTGCCACATCAACGCAACCACCAAACAGGCCTTTCAGCTTCATCTGCTCCTCCATTTGCACTAACTCCTCCACAATGCTGTCCTGTGTCATGTCATCGTCATTGAATGGGAAGTAGTCTATGTTGGACTGAGAACCTGCAAAGTCAACCATTTCCTGTGCCAGGGAGAGCTGGCCTGAGGCCTCCGCAGGTTGAGTTATAATGGAAAGCTGGTCAGTGGGAGCTTGTTTGTGTTCTGCTGGTATCTGCTGAGCAAATGCGTGTCCCTCCTCCCAGATTGTGCTCTTTAGTTCACTCATTGCAGAGGCGTCATGTGCTCCTGAGTTGGCTGGTATGGCACGGGGGTCTCCAGTGATCTGCTGCAGTAAAGCCTGACCCGGGGCAGAGCTCCCAGCGGCTCCAACACTGGTATTATTGGTGAGAGAATTCACTTGCGGCTTCACCAAAACCAGGGCTTGTGGTTTGACAACAGTCTCAGTAAGGGCGATAGGCGCGTCGGACAGTGCAAGAATCTGTGGCGGTCCAATGGTTTGCCTCACAGTCACTTTGCAGGGTGCACTATCTGGTCGTGCAGGTGTTCCTGGTCGGGGGATCCTCTTCAATCCAGCACTGATGCTAGGTTTGGGATTGTCTACGACAGCCAGTGGCTGCTGGGAGATGAACACCCTTTTCACAGGAATGACAGGTGACTCTCCGCCTGGGCCTGTGCGCTTTCGGGGGCTTTTGCTGTCAGGGCAGGAGTCTTTGAGTGCATGAGTAACAGCAGAGGAGCCATTGGAGTTTTGATTATCAACAGTCAGATACAAGGTACTGTCATGGCAGTTACTGTTATTGCTGTCCAGACTCCCAGCTACAGCTACAGATGATATAGAGTCAACTTTTAGCCTCCCTCCTTTGTCTGGTCCCAGAGAACACTTCACCAGGAAGCTTGGTTCACTGGTCGGCCTGAACTTTGACACTCTGTCCTCCTTCGCAGCCATTTTCTCAGCAACAGCGATGTCTGACTCATTCTTGGTGTCAGAACAGACAGTAAATGTTGAGGGTGCAATGCTTGTTCTGATAGTGGCCGACAGGTTTGCCTGGGAATCTTCTGATGCTGCAGTGGTGTTGACTCCTGCTGAGGCCGGTCTCACTGTTGTGCTGCTGCTGCTGGGAGCGAGGGCGATGGCCGTCATTTTCACCACGTTGACAGAGCTGACATGGGGCGTGGGCATCACAGTTTTTATAGGACTGTTGGTGATGAGGAGCGTAGGGGGTGAGCGTAGGGTAATGGCGCTGGTGGCAGAGGGCTTGGGCAGGATTTGAGCATACCGCGTGCCATGTCGAGCTAAACGGTCACCTACAGGACTGGCCGAAATATTCTGAGGAGTTTTGGGTGATTGTTTGAGAGATTGTGTAACGACTTGGAAGTTCACTGGCAACACTTTCCCCTCCGCTGTCCCAACTGGGCTGGGTGAGGTCATCAGTTGCCTATTTCTTTGTACCTATGGGAGGAACAGAATAATAAATGAATGCAAAACTATGTAGTATTTGAACCATTGAATCTTAATTGTTTTTATCCTCAATACCTGTGATATAGTTGATTTATGAAAACTAAACCAACTTAATTTAAATAATGCTAAACTGGCTTTTTATATGTTGAAAAACCATGCACATGCAGTAGCCTGCCTAATAGCTCAAAAAACTCATTCCAATCTGCTAATGTCATGGGGTTGTGATCCACCAAATTTTTAAAGCCCAGACAGTTTCACCTGAATTATTCTGATGATTGGACATTCATATGGTAAATGGTCTCATACATCAATGCAGACAATCAGCTTGCTAGCTAGTCAAAATGCACTGAAATGATGAAACAATGTACAGTATTATGTAATGCCATGTTTCCACACTGCACGCTTCAACCCAGCACTGTTTGGCCGCAGTACACGGCTGTGCCTGGTTTTACTCATCTACTATTTACATTAGAAATGGAACGCAGTTGTTGTGGGTGGCGCTCCTACGGATACGCAACACCGGAATACACACTACTGAAGGAACTACAGAACGGTGATGCAATGTTTTGTGTTATGTGTTATCCTGACACCAGCTTAGGTTGTGCTAACAGTGGCTAAATGCTATGATCATCTTTTTCAACAGCATTATGACATTGCAAAATATTTAATCTCGTAGGACATGTTTTAATCAAGGCTGTCCCTCTTTCCTCTGGTAAATCAGAGGCCAGAAGTCTGTTCACATCATGTTAGTATCAGTTCACCGTGCTTTGGCATAGGGTTGAGCACGGTCCCAAAAACATGTACCTGGTCCACACTGGTCCGTTTAGTCGAGTGGAAACACTCGACTAAACAGGTGGACCTGGCGCAGGGTTGGGCAGGAGGCGCCAATGGAACAGTTGCTTACCGTCACTGGGCTAGGGACTGCTGCTACGACGATGCCGATGGTTGGCTGAGGGGAGAGCAGAGCGGGGCTGCCACAGGGGATGGTGGGGCCGGGGGTACTGGCCTCCGTTCTCTTGACCTGGACCTCACTGGGCAGAGGAGAGTGCAGTTTCTGTTCCTGTTGTTTCTTCTGGATCTTTCTCTGGAGCTGCTGCTTTGCGTCAACAGAGGAAGAGGGCAGGGTCTTCACCTGAGGATGGAAGGAGTTCGCCTCAGCGGTGGGCACAAACGCAGATGCTGGGGTTGGCGTTTTCATTCCTGGAAATAAAAATCAATAAAATGTTTTATCCAGCGAGAACGGAAGCTAGAAGGTCGAAGGTTTGTTTCCCGGGCCAGACGGGACCTTTCTGTGTGGAAATTGCATGTTTTCCCAGTGTATGCGTAGGTGGTCCAGATTCCCCTAACACTAACACAAAATCATATACAATAGTCTAGAATGAATGAGAACGTGTTTGTGACTGCAGGGCTGGTGCAACAGATGGAAATGTGCTCATGGCTGCAATATGGTGTGGCATGTGTACAAATAACACTATCCCAAACTCCATATTGTTTGAATTATAATGATTTGGGGCAAAAAACTTTTGATTGCACTTTGCACAGCATGGCAAAAAATGAGGGAATACATTTCAGAGCTCAGTTCCTTTATTATTACCAAGAAAACACCAACCATCTATTTTTATTAGGGTTGGGGTTATGATAAATTACATTCATATCATATTACCATGAAATAAATTAGGTTTGCGTCCTGTTTCCATGTAATAACCATAGTTACATAGTTAAAATAAGGAACAACTGTGGTATATACCATCCATTTAGAATGCAACAAAAACGTTATGTGATAACCATACTTAATTTTGCACTTTCTGGAGGAAATAGAGATAGCCTACATGAATTGTGTGAATATTTTGGATTGAAATGGGTTCTCTAAAACAAGCATTTTCACCAAGCAAACGATTCCCTTTACCTGTTGTTGGTGTTCCCGTCATAACAGTAAGTGCTGCCATGGACTTTGTGCCGATGTAGTGGCTGTTAAGAAGGAAACGGGCCAAATCCTCGACATTATCAAACTGACGACTGAGAACCTTCTGTGCCCACTCACACACCAGCCCACAGGCCGCCGACCGCATCTCGTCCTCGGCGCTCGGGGACTGGCCACTGGACTCCATCAACTCGCACTGTTTCCAAAAACAGAAAAAAAATAGGCAGGTAAGAGGCAGGCACCAGGCAAAACAAACCCCCTTCGCCAGTCTGTCGAGATACCTACCCCATCACCAGATTTTTGGAGATCCAGGTTGGGTAGCGATGGCATGTGAACAAAAGCTTTCTTCCTTAACCCGCTATAACAATATGTGCAAAGGAGTTAAGGCTTTTTCAATTATAAAATATAAAATATAACATAACATTCTTTACCAATCAAACGTGAAAAACATGTGGTTGCAAGAAACTAATTGTTTCACAAAATGGTGGTAATATGATACAGTAAAGTGTAAACTGCTATTGGGTTCCCAAACAGGACCTTTATGACCCCAATTGCTAAACTGGCTGAAATGAATCAGAGGGCAAATTAGTTCAATGTGTATGGTGTCAGGGATATAGATATTATAATGGCTTTAACACTGAACAACCAATGCACCTGTTATTTTACTTGTTTTATGCATGAAACGTCAAAAAAGGATATTTGGATTTCCCCCTCATGCCCAGTCTCCGCGCCTTCATGTTGGGAAAGACATTCTTCATGATCTTCCCAAAGTCTGCAGCACTCAGTGGATTGTAGCCGAGATTGTCACAATAGCTCCTTTAGGGGGACAAAACAACACTGGGTAAGATGACGCCAGCTGTTTTGTAAGGATGACGGCAAAATACTTACTTGTATTCATCATAGACCTCTTGCTTTGGAAGGGACGTCTCTGGATGCTCTTCTAGGTGATTCCGGATCCAGTTGAAAGCGTACATTTGTTGCGTACGGCTTGACGACATGGAACTCTGGTCACTGTCAAATGCACAAAACATGGCATTCTAATTACTAGTTTCTGATCATTCTTGAACATCTATAATCTATTTTAAATTCAAAAATAATAATACACCTATAATGAACTAGTAATGATATTTATTTACTGAGACCTACAAGCAAAACAAAAACAAATGGCATTCTATTTGAAAAGTAGAATCTAGATTGTTTTGATAGTACTGAACACATGAGATGTACTGTATGTGTGTGGGAGTCATTACCTTTTGTCATTGCCACTGCTGGACCAGAAGGCAACTTAAGGTAGAGGTAGAGTTTTTCGATGTCTGTAAACTTCTCAACATCTTGCTGTGGATGAAAAAAAAAGTGTTTTCCAATAACAACAATTAGACAATTTAATCTGTAAGTAAAGCGCACTGATGCTTTTATTATTATTTGAGCAATTGTGAATATCTATCATTCCAAAATGTTTACCAAAAAAAAGTCCTGATAATTGCAAAAACAATTCAGCCCTTTTCTCAACAATGTAGAGCTGTCTAATTAGAAATACCATAAATTAAATAAAGAAAGGGTGTCAACACGATGGATACAACCTGCTCATTATGCTTTTCCAAGAATGAGTTCATCTTTACACTTCCTATTCTATTTGGCCTTTGTTGCTAGGAAACCAATTCTTGAATGAATGAGGTGAGAGCCGTTAGCCAATCAGCATTGACCCAACACTGTTTACTACAGAAAAAATGCATTGATTCTCTACACTGTGTAAGGACTTTTTCTTTTAATAATTGTTCAATCATTGGTTTAAAAATGTGCTTTTCAACCATTACTCTACAGATATTATCCCACCACTTTGAATATTGACACTTTTGAGGCTATAGTGTGGAGAAAAAACATTTCACATTAAATCATTTGTGTGGACAGTGTTCATTAAGCTGTATGCTGATAATATCTCTATATCTAAAAACAGTAGATAGCACACACATTTGTGGCAATTGTTTCAAGTACAAAGGGAAGATCAAACAGTGCGATACCTACAACTCACTGAGTGGTAGAAAAAAAAGATATTGTTATTGTCCAGTGTCATTCAAATACAATGGTCTGAAGATCTATTTTAAGGAGACAAAAATGAATAAATAAATATATAATAAAAAGCTTTATACAGCACCTTTGATGTCACAGAAATAACTGTGGTTATGTAATAAGGTCCGTGTCAGTAAAATAATATGTTGGTCTAATATAGTACACGGTAGTACAGCGGTTAGCGCTCGCGCTTCACAGCTACAAGGTCCGGGTTCGATTCCCACCAGGAACGGGGCCTTTCTGTGTGGAGTTTGCATGTTCTCCCTGTGTCTGTAGGTTTCCTCCAGGTACTCCGGTTTCCCCTACCACTAAAAACATGTACAACAGGCCAGGATGAACGAGAGTGCGCATGTGGGACGACGGACGGAAATTAGCCCAACGCTACAATCTGGTGTGGCTTGTTCACATGCTTGAGACCCATGTATGTTCATTAACATGCACTGTCCCGACCAAATAAACCAATAAAAAAATTTTTTTAAACATGCCTGGATCAGTGAAGTTTACTTTCAACACTCACAGACTATATCATTTGAAACACAAACTTCAAGAGATATAGTGCACAATCAATGAATGTTGAATGAAGGATAGATACCATGGCCTTTTCCGAGTTATCATTCAGAATAATATGTTGCTTTAGCTTACAAGTAACTAATTTTCTGGAAAGTTTGCAAATGAAGTAGGACACTCACCAATATGTTGTCCACCTTTGATTGTACAGATTTGCTGCAAAAGAAAAAGGAAATGTTATTTACAGGTCTTTAGATAACGTATCTTTGCTTTTTCTTCAACTGTCTTGACATTATAATCTGCCGTAATTGCTAACCGTGCTGTTGAACAGGGCTGAGATTGTTACGTTGTAGTGATTTCACGTACATTAAGGATTGGAGCTTCTCAGTTGGCTTTGTGCAAACAAGGAGAATATGCAAATGAATAATTTGTTTACCCAGCACGGGCTAATCTGCTCTGCTTTATTGTTTGCCAAAATAATATTGTGTTCTGCGTCACGCAACATAAAGTCCAAGGTGACATTCACAAAGGGTTTACTCAAAAATTTCAGGTGCAAAGCAATGCCAATTAAGCAAAAATATGAGTGACTATAGCCTGTTCTACCATTGCACATACAATTGTGTGGTTAAAGAGATTCGCCATTGTGATGAGAGCAGATTCATAATATGGATATATATCTGTCAAGACCAACCTAAATAATTGGCTAGATCATTGAAGACAAAATAATCCTTTATTGATCTCGCAATGGAGATATCCACTTGTTAAATCAGCTCTCAAGAAACACTCAGGGTGTGCAAAAAAAGTGAAATGTGCAATCAATTAAATAGTGAATAAAAGTATCTTATATACAATGAATGCAAATAATAAAAAATAAAGTTAGAGCAGACTATAAAAAAATGTCAGCAGTGCAAATTCTTTCAGTGAAATTGATAGAGATTAAAATGACGCTTATACAGAGATTTTGCACGTACTTTTTTTTCCATATATAGTCGTTATTGCACATTAGTTACTTTACAGTGCTGTAGGCTACATTTCGGGTGAGCATCCTATCTTTATAACAAGATCTACAAAAAAAATCTTACAATGCAATGTCTCATAACTATTACAATGCTACAACATAGAATAAAATAATAAATCATAAGTAGGCCAATTCTCTGCCATTACACCCATTTTATGCAGTCGTAGTTCAAACCGCTATCAGCAGATCATCATAAGGCCACTGTGTGATAATGCACACATTTTTAATGTTGCATTTCTCATCAGAGACATTTGTGATTTGTTAAATGGGTGTAGGGCACGCGGTCTGCAGGCGGATCGACGTGCTTTGACACCTGTCATCTCGAGCCTCACATCAGCACCACCGGTGCTGTTGGTGTCATCGGTAACATGGCCTCCTATGGCTTCATGCTAATCATTAAGCACCTCCTGCCACGAGAAACGCGTCGTTACAGCGTTATTACAGCATAAACAACATCATCGGGCCCGTATTTCACTGGAGCCGTGACATTTTAGTTCAATACTCAATGATACTGTGTCTGCAGCAGCCGTGCTCTTTAGAGACGCTTTGTGCAGCACATTGACTGAAGATCTACACACGCTAATTATGAGGCTATAGCTAGTGAAAAGGACAGTGTGGCTCCGCTCCTGGCTCCTTTGCATCCTTACCAAATTGAACTCTTTATTTTGAACTGTAACGCGTTTGCTTCGGGCCCCTGGAGTCCTGGGACGAGCGCTGGGAGAGAGCCTAATCCCGAGGCAGGCTTCAGACCAGGTTGTTGTTGCTCATCAGCCATCACGACGGACGGAGGGGCGGTGGGGGAGCTTTAACAAGTAGGCCTCATCCCCGGCTCAGTGCGCTAGGACAGCCCGCTGAATCCGGCACGGAGGAGCAGCGGGAGACGACGTTAGGGAAACGCAACAGAAAAGCAACTGAAATAATGGAGCAGCCGGCCATACAAAAGGCATTTCGCAGAGGTCTCTCTCCGCTGCCGCAAATAGCACGCCTGCAGCAGCCAGCAGCAGCTACAGACGAGCAAAGTCTGCGTCAAGACGAGCGCATGCAGAGCGCACCAAAGCGGAAACACAGCTGGATTTGGGCTTCAAAATAAAAAAAATAAAAAAGAAGAAGAAAATACTGGGAAAGGGAATACACTCTCTCTTTTGACCTTGTATGCGCTGAACTTAGATGTAATAGACATGTAATAGACTGTAATAGATCACTCACTTGAATAGATTTTGTCTTCTACATGGTTGATAAAGTCAGCGTACATCCCTGTGGGCCCAAGAATTTTAAAAGTTGAAAAGGCCTAGTTTGTGGCTTACAATATGTCAGATGCTTATAAAATATGAATTCATGGCAACATACGTCCATCCATGTCATTTTACACTAGGGCAGCAGCTGGGATAAACCTGAACAACATCAGGACAAGACTACAAAAACATAAAATCATGATGAATGACGTTCACACTAGATCTGAACCATGCCCCTTTAATGCTGGACTAGCACAAAAAAATGCTTATGTCCTTTGATTAAAAATAACAATAGGAAAAGGGATGAACTGTGGGGGAACTACCTCTCTGGGCAACTGAACTAATGCTGAGACCAAGTAAAAACTAATTAATTATTAATGTATGAACTATTACTGGAGTAATTCTCTGAAGCAGCTGGACCTATCTCTCCTACGCCGTCAACACTTTCCCTTCAAGGCCAAGCCACGGGGGCTAAACAAGATAAGGACTGAGCTCTCTGGGTCATATTTTGCATAACACTGACTTTCAGGATTGTAAACAACTGCACACACATACCCCTTGCTAACCACGCCCGTCATTATGCATCTGCCTCAACACATTTCCTAAGCCCCACCCCCGGTCAATGGCCGGTCATCCTTCCTGTCCCCAAGAAAATATTCTGCACGTGACCTCGTGTACTGTGTATCTCCCATGTCTTGATGTTTTCATGTATGTGCTTTGCCTTAACTTAACCGGATTGTAATTTCGCATTTCTTCTTTTGTAAGGCGCATCATGTTGCCTTGTGTACGAAATGCGTGGTATAAATAAAGTTGCCTTGCCTTGCCTTGCCTAGAAGAGTTTTAGAAATTTGACCATTATCATTGCAAGCATTTAATGACCAAAATGTTGTAATAGCCTGTAATAATGTGCGAAATTTCAATTTTGTCATATATGGCAAGCAAATGTGTTCAACTGTGTCTTGTTATAGAACTGCTGGACTTGTCTTATGTTATCTCATGACTATTTCATGTTGAGCATAGTGCTGGAAGGTTAGACTTTTCGATTTAACAAACAAAACAGACCTAACAAAACTTAAGCTGTTTTGGTGTGAAAGTCCTGTGATCCGGATCCTCTCCATAGAAGTGCTGGTTTTTACGCTACAGTACCGCGGTCAGCCGGAGTGGGCGCTGTTGCAGGAAACCACTTGATCAGATAGTGACAATGACGGGTAAACAGCCAGAGTGATATCACACATGTATGTCATTTATCAGCGCGTTTTGACCCTATATTCACCCGCAGTCTTCATGTTCCCTGATATCCCGCTCATACTCAATGGGACACAATCATTTAACCACGTCTTTCCTGTGTCCTCTCAGGCTCATCATGCACCGTTCGGCTTCTGCTTATTATTTCCCCCCCATCGTGGTGCTCTGATACACAGCTGCATCAAATACGACCGAAAAATGGGCATAAAATGCGGACAATACACAACTACACATTTCTAGACCTCAATTTATTTCATTTAGGTCAAAATAGTGTATCTGATGTAATATCCACTGGATACGGTAATACACACGCGGTGCAAATCATTTTCTTATTATGTAAATTACAATTATATTAATTATAGGTCTGTAAAGTCAACAGATCGTCTTTTTGTCGTTGCCAACGTAAAATCTACTATAAGTCAGCAGGTCCAGAAAAACAAGTCTTAGGTAAATGCGTCCATATTGGCTAGCCCTCTGTCGCCATCTTTTGGAGACAATAGGTCATTTCATGCTCTACAGTCTACATCTGCTTATGAAAACGATGCAAACTGATAGAGGCAGCACACTGACGAGCCTATAGGCATATATGATAACGCTATCTCCTGAGGTTGACTACTTGCTTCATCATTTTTATGCAAAAAGACTATTACTTTACCTGGCAAGCGGGTTTAATTTGACATTCCTATTTCCCACTATAATGAAACTTGCAGTAAAAACAAATCCAGTCTTTTGGCTTCTTTTTATATAACTAAATGCTAACACAAAGCTGGGGTACCTGACTTTTTGTTGTTGTAGTGTAACTATATATTTTGCCTTCACAGAGTATCAGGTAAATACAGCAAAAAAACAGACCTCACCTAAATATTCATTGAGTGATGGAAGGTCAAGGTAGAATCCAAATTAGTGCATTTTATTTTGGGGTTGGTCCCCCCTGCTTCACTTTGCCACCGCTCAAGGCTGTAAACGGGCGTGAAACGTGCATATAATTAATTTGCTTGAATAATTTGGGTATGCAAGAGGGATTGTGAAAGCTACAAACAAGTTTGGGCTGAAAAAAATACCACAGCTTTAAACATAGCGAGTCAGGAATGCTCACACCCTTCTATTTATTCTTACGTTATTATGTTAACTGCTCAAACCTTTGATGAAGAGCAATGTAATATGTCTTCCATTGTTGTGCAGGGTCTGGATAATTTTATCACTATCACTAATTATTCTTTTAACGGCTTGATTTTGTGAATACTTTAAAGAGACTGCCTTTCTGTTTGGTTAAATTGAGGCATATCCGTAGGTTATGTTCATGTGACATCACAAGTCTCTATGGAGTCTTTGGTTTACAATAGAGAAGGAGCACAGCTTATGGTGGAATTTGCCCTTCAAAATGCTTCTGCTTTGTAGTTTTTGTGAATATTTATGTAATTACTGGGCCTATTCACATAAAAGTGGCACATTTTGCCTCTTCTTCCAGCTCATCTGATCTAAGTTTATTTTATTTTGTCGTTATCAGTCTCAAGAGTTTGGGTAGCTTTTCCTTTACAACAGTGGTTCTCAAACGATGGTATGTGCACCTCTGTGGGCTCCTTCGGGTGGTACTCAGGCGCCTTTAAGGTCAGTGTTTTCTGTTTTAGACATGGTTTACACCAAATTAAGCAAAAATTACAGTCTATTAAAGACCCTTTTTAGAGCCAGTTTAGTCCTGATTTAGATCTAGGCCTGGTGGTACTTGGAAAAGTAAATATTTTATGAGGTTTAATGTCTGTGGATTTTCTGTTTTGAGATCTCTCTTTCGGCCCGTGCCCTCCATCTGAATAAATGAGATCAAGTTCCAGACTGTGAACACATACTATTATCCATCAAATGCTGTCATTGCCAACTTGTTAACAACACCGGGGGCGGTGTGGAGCAGTGACACTTCCTCTAAATCTCAAGAAAATGTTGTTACCTTGTTAGTCATTGTTTTCTCACTCTATTTTTGACATCGGCTTGCTCGCTGCTCTCCGCTGATTTATTTTACTGTCAATCTCCTGTCACCTCACATTTGTGTTTGTCCGTAATCTTTGCCCTTGCTCATTCCTCAAAACATGAAGATTTATATGTCACTCGTTTGCTTGCCGTTTTTGTGGTTGTGTCATGAGGCAATCCTTTTTTTCCTATGGCCTACATTTGCCAACTTTTAGACTAGACTTTAGTGTTTCTGGATTTCATGACATTCACAGATATATTTTTTTTCTTTTGTGTAGTTTCCACAAAATACAGGAACCGCTCGCGTTCAGATTCTATAATCAGACGGGAGGCAAATAGGTGGAGCCAGTTTTACTGTGTCTAAGGTATAATATGTGATAATGTAATTTCAAATATGTTGAGTCCATTCATATTTAAGTACAGGGTTTATTATTGCTGGACGTCTTGCCTTCCTTGTCTCAATTGGTTTGGTTTATAGATTTGTTTACTTCATAATTTCTGATGGAGAGCAGGGGACTTTATACATTTCTGCATGAACAGAAAAAAATCTACTCATCTAACAACATTAGTAAAAACAATAATTGTTTTAGGATAGGATGAGTACAAAAACCAAGTCAAAACATACTCAATATGGAAGTTTAAAGGGTAATTTGTCCATATAACTTGAGAGTGTGTGTGCATTTGAAGACATACTTTTCTACTAATCCTATGCTTTGTGGGTCAGAGGCTCTCGGGACATTGATCACGTCCCTGGCCCCTTTATGTGCGGTGCGTCTGAAAGTGGGACAGTCAGGTCTTGCTGGCAGAGGAGGTCATCAAGTCTAGCTCTCACGTGAACCAGCTACAATCCTCTTAAACCCCCACTTACCACAGCACAGGCCAAACCTCCAGCTCAGCAGCATTTATCCTGAAGACACTGTCACGCAGCAGGTATCAAACATCCAACCCACTTACCTCTGCGTGGAGCTGCTCTGCCCATTGGCCGCTATACCACCTTCTGATTTGCTAAAACCAATTACATATTATTTGGTACTTTATTAACACAAACACTGTTTCAGTGTTTCTTGCAAAACATATTTAAAATATTGCAATATAAAATGATTAAGATACATTTATACAGTATTATTGAATAAATGGTCTTTCAATAATGTTAACTCCAGTAAAAATCTATGTATTTTCTTTTTATCTCTTAGAAAACATTGAACTGAATGCATACCTCTGTAAATAATGCATGCCAGAGTTTGGATATATTTTTAAAAACATGCACATCAGGTCTCCTCTGAAAAAGAGATTCTGAGATCTCAGTGGTGTACTTTCCTGGTTAAATAAAGGTCAACAAAATGAAGTAACTGTCATTTGACATCCAAAGATCTTAAATTCCATTTTGGTCAACAAGTTCCATCCGTTCAGGCACTAAACTTGCTGACTGATCTTGCATATTTTGATATTATGTTGATTTATTCAACAGTTGACACAGACAGCATTGAGAGGCACTGACTTTATATGAACCATGGTAGAAAATCTCTGGATGAATGAGAGCCTTCACAAACATTTACATGAACCAGTATCTCTTTTATAAACACATTTCTTGCTTCTTTATCCCCTCTCCACACTATTATAACATGGGAGTCCCAGCTTTGACGTCACTTACTCCACATAGTCCCGGGCCGTGCTGTTATTGCAGATTGTATACTGCGTTTTTTACCCCTCGTTCTTGGCCATCCCGTCAGGCAGAGCGGATGGGAAACTCTGATGTCATCAACCTTGTCGCAGCGGGACGGAGGAGCATGCAGGGCCTTAGGGTGCCATGCGATCGGGGTGCCCATGTGTTTCTGCCCCGTAGATGGTGCAATGGATGGTGTGGCGCTGCCTGCCTGTGCTGCACCTGCGTCCCAGCACGCTGATTGATCAGTTTGGTCATGTGGAATGTCACCATCTGGTCCCCTCGCCCCTCGTCTTGTGTGAATGCCAATCACGGGCAGGAAGATAGTTATTTAAGCCATGTCAAATCAGGCGCACAACCACAAGCGGGATGCCAGCAACAACACTGGAAATGTGTGGAAGGCACATTATGAACAAGGATAGCTGCAGTCAAAAGACCAATGTGATATAAGCAACAATGCAATGCGTACTGTTCTTTGGGGGGGGGGGAAAGGGTCAGCAATGGGTCAAACAGAAAACGATTTGGTGACAATCCAGATCGGTGTTTTAGACTCATCCACGAGAGCGTCTAGGGATTTTGTACCATTCTGATTATGTATGATTAGAATCATTGGTCAGTTAGACTTTTTTTTATGATCATGAGATGTTTCATTATGCAACTTTTTATGCGGGGAAAAAACAAAACAAATAAAAACAAAACATAATCTTGATATTTACCAGTAATTTACCTTTTTGTGACCAATGGCTGTATGGGTGGTTAGCATGACACCTTTACTTTCCATTATAGTGGCCGCTACAACTCTCCACTATCGATTCTGGTGAGAAACCTACCAGAAACTCTAAAAGCAATGTATCCTAGAGCATCATAGAGGCCACTGTGATGGAAAGTAAAGGCGCCTGCTAACCACTTATACAGCCACATATGAAAGCACCTAATGCCCCATGTTGAAGAAAGTTTACCAAAAGATTTTCAAGTACACTATTCTTATCATAAAGAATCAGTGTCTTGGCAGAGGTCTCATATATATTTTTTACTCTTTTAGTACGTTTTTGTTGTTCAAAAAAGTAGTTGTACATTGACATCTGTTAATTCTCATCTGAACTTGTGAACAAATTCGATCCAAACCATATATTGCCTGCTAGTTATTTGTCACATAAGCTTTTCATGATAGATTTACTGTCCCCAATCTTATGTAGAGCCTATAATGACATTTTGAAAACAGGAAAATGGCCTGACCCAATTAACGTAATCGACTATGCAGTGAAAATAAAGCAGCAAACATTACTAGTGACGTTAGACACAGAAAAAGCATTCGATCGCGTGGCCTGGCCTTACCTATTTAGTGTGCTAGGAAAGTTTGTTTTTTATAAAATCTTTATTGACGTAATTAAGATTATGTATGCAAGATCAACGGCTAGAGTTAAAGTTAACGGAATGCTTTCGGAGAGCTTTGACCTAAAAAGAGGCACAAAACAGGGCGATCCTCTATCAGCACAAATTTTTTCCATCTGCATTGAGCCCCTAACAGAAAAAATTAGAAATAATTTAAAGATTAAGGGTGTCTCGGTACAGGAAGATGAACACAAATTAGCTCTGTATGCTGATGACATCATAATTTACATTACTGATATAAAACACATTTTACGGGCACTACTAGAAGAAATAAATAATAAATATGGTGAGATCTCTGGTTATCAATTAAACCACAACAAGACTGAAGCAATGGAAATAGGGGAAAATCTAGAAAATGAAGAAGAGTTCTAAAACAAATGGTCTCTCTTTAACCAACAGATTCACACAATAATATTAAAAAACAATAATAATTATAATTATATATATATATATATATATATATATTTGAAGAATTATAATCCCATGATGGGGAGTCCCATTTTCTCTTTTTCAAATACACGTCACCCAAGGCAGTGTTGATGTAGTATAAAGCAAGGAATGGTAAAAGAATAAATTTAGCATGTTGTGTTTGTTTGGTTTGGCTTGTTTGTTCTTTGCTTTTCTGTGGTTGTTTTTCTTCTCCTTTTTTATTTCATTTTTCCTAGCTATCAATATGCCAATTAATACACATGTATTTGCTTAAACCAATGTAATACATCAGGCATGTAATAGCTCCTTTTGTTTGTTGATTTTATTTGTACACAAGTGGGGGGGGGGAATAAAAGTGTTGTGTATTGTGTGTAATAACAGAAACGTTAAAAAATGTATACATTTGAAATGTTAAACCACACAATAAAGTAATTAAAAAGATAAAAAATAAAAAAGCTTTTCACGATACAAGATTTCCCATGACTTTCCTTTGAAAACAATTCGATCTTCTTGGTAAATTGCTTGTTTGTTGCTTGTTTTCCTGCAAGCACCACTTTTTCATCCTTTTCCCCCACTCTTTTCTTAGCGCCTTAATGACCACAGCGTATCTCGGGGCCATCAGCAGTGACATTCTTCATTGTAGAGCCTCACACCCAATGACATTTCAACCATGGGAAAATAAAGATATGCAAATTTGCGCTCATTAACATTTGCATTACCTGTTTGAATAATCACACTGCTGACAAAGCTGCAATTAGCCAAGATTGATGCAAAGTTCAGGCAAAGGGGACGGTATATTTTTTGCTCTTGGGTCATTTAGTCTTGATGTGTGCTCTTCGCATCTCTGATAAAGATACTGATACGTGTCAGCAGAAAAGGTCATTCAGGACCAGCAAGTATACTTGGAGAATTGGCTTTGTTTCAAAATATGTTTATATTGCAAAATAATGAAAGGATTTTTGATCTTTGCTGTTCACAGGAAATAATGACGCAACCATTTCTCAGGTGCTGTACAGCCCTTCACACTGTTAACTTTTGCTTTTATCTAATCAGTATAATAATTTGTAATATTACTCTTGCATATCTTATACCAATATCATCAAGGCCTTTTTTAATTAAAGTTTTACAAATATTTTTTTTCTGTTAGGTGCATAAATTAAAATGACAATTGAGCAAGACGTAACAGCCACCATTGATTTCTGGTGATGGTCAAAGAAGGACGACTACTGACCTGCTAACCCACTTAATGCTAGTGTGGACGCTGAGGATTAGATCTCAAGAAAGCCGCTCACCTTTGTGCACATGCAGAGCCGCAGTGGTTAGTGGCAGTGATTCAGACATACTTTCCGACACTGCCACATCACATAAGATCATAAACCGCTGTGACAAATCGACTTGAAAAACCTATGGACTATTTTTTGCAACGATGCTAACATGCATTAGTATGAAAAGCATAAATGTTTGGCAGCTGCGGCGTGCATGTTTGGAGCACTGTTGGCCCATGGCATTCTGGGTAAAATGCTCTGAATACAGACCAATGCTGTGTGCTGCTGTCTGGGGGAATTATTTGAGTAATGCTTGGGGTTGGGGGGGCTTTGGGGGGGAGGGGGGGGGGGTCTCTTTAGGACATGAGGGATAAAATGGGACCATTCTTGTTTTCATTCATGTTACAACAAGTGCAGCTTTCACATAGTGGCGTGCACTGAAAACTGAATCTGGAAATCGTGCATCTTGAACCAACAGAATAGGAGTTGGAATCAATAAAATAAATTCCCAGATGACCCAATCTTCAGTGCAGCCTGTACAAGAGTCAGGGCTGTCAACAGACTTGCTAGGGCCCAGGGCAAGAAGGTTTCACACGGGGCCCACCCCACGATTGTCCATTATTTTTAAAGTTGAAAATGGGCTCCTTCATGGGCCCTCCTGTGTGCCACTTACCCAGCTGACACCGACACCCTACTGTCTATGGCCATCATCAGTGTGCCATCATTCTCCTGCCTAGATTGAGGATTAGGCTACTATGGAATTTGTGTTGCAGGCATTGCAGGAACATGAAAACTCTATGCAGAAATGATCTTATAAGCGCTACCATTTGAAAATGTTGTTTCTTTTGACTAAGTTCCTGTTACTTTCCCATCTTTGGTGGAAACTGTGGGTCAGTCCTAAAAGCTTATGAAGATGCTGCTTGTTTTGGGAGTGTCTTGTTTACATAATATCCAGCCCGTCTCCAGTATAGGTCAGAGAGGTGTGAGGCCAGCAGACAGTGAGGAAGTCTCGGATTGTGTACATGAGAAGATCCACCGACAGTCTTTAGTATTTATAACCATTTACCCGACAGCCGCCACACGTGCCTCGCTCTAAGACTTGGACTATTTGTAAATGTGGGTCAGACAGGCATTTACTGGAAACGTCCTGGCTCCTATACCTGTTCCAAGTAGATAATCTGCATGAAGTCACTGCTGCACTCGAGATTTCTTGACTCTGAACTCCAAATAAACATAAATTAAAACATTTAATCTCAACATAAAACAATGAAGTCAGGTTGCTTTTTCAATAATTTCTCTTCTGGAATTTTGGGCTTTGGGCAGGGAACATACCAGCTACACAAACAGACTACCTTTCAGTCTTACATTGACTGGGAGCAAATGAAAGTCACCTGTTAAGTGAAAATGGAAAGGAGGTGCAAACACAATGGCTCTGTACCATGAGTAGAACGGCTTTATCCTCATGCATCTAAAATACATACAGATTTTGTATTACTCGTGTTGAAGCGTCAAAGTTAAGTTTGAATTCATTAGATTCAAACACATTTGTGTCTTGAAGGTGCATTATGCAACCTTTTATGTGAAAAATATATTTGTGCGTATATGACCTTGTAGTGACCCAGTGGCTGTATGGGTGGTCAGCATGGCGCCTTTACTTTCCGTAACAGGGGTTTTTAGGACACTCCAGGTTTTCACTGCTGACGGACCCTCTCACCAGAGAACCTACAGAACAAGTCATCCTAGAGGCCACTGTGATTGTAAGTAAAGGTGCCATGCTAACCAGTCATACAGCGGCTGAGTCACTACAAGGTCTAATACGCACAAATATCACCCTTTTATTTTGCATAAAAAAGATGCACCTTTAAAGCCACTCACACAGCGGAATATTCTATTCATTGTTACATCACAAGAGCAAATACAGATGCAATAGCTATTTAGCTACACTCTGGTGCAGTTCAGCTCGGTCTCTCTTAGCTTAACGTCTCTGTAACTGTCCCTTAAAAAAGATTCAAGTAAAGTAAAAAGCTGTCATAACACAAACATGTCAGCAAAACTATATGTGCTCCTAATGGCCAGACACTGACAATGCCATGTTTTGCAATGGTCGTCAAAAAAAAAAAAAAAAAACTTGCAAAACAATACACAGCCAGCTTTGATAGCACAGAACCAACATTATACTTACAAATGAGAGGGTGATGTCCCACTCCCAGCAAAGTCTCAAGTCAGGTGTGAGGCGAGACGAGCATTCTCATTGTTAAATAGCTTTTTTTCTTGGAATATTTGCCACCAATAAAAAACACACATAGATCTGCTTTTAAATTTTATTATATATATTTTTTGTTTTGGTGAAATGTAACAGTGTGGCTTTAAGAACGTTAGCTTGTATGTTTTTAAGGCGGGAGAATATTAGTATATTGTTATTTGTTATTTATATTTCAATATCATCAGAAAGTCAAACGTATTATCATCTCAGGAGGATGATAGCCCTATAAGATGGGAATTCCCAATTTATTTGACTATTTCCGGAGCATAATATCATGATGCTGGCTGAGTTAAAAAAAAAAAAAACTAAGCACACAAAATGCTTTATTGAACTAACCGAGAGAACTATAGGTTTACTCTTTACTCTGATTTGCTCTATTCCTATCTCAGCACCAGAGATAGCGCCAATCACAATCCCCCCACCCCACTCACCCCACCCCCCTTCTCTCTCCGCGAATGGTTCAGCCCTGATTTGCATAAGTTGTCTGTTTGGTAGCTGCATGTCCAACAGGGGGGGGGGGGGTTGAACGCACATGAGTGAAGGCGGCGCGGGCGGGGACGGGCGGTGCGTGCGTGAGTGTGGTCAGTGCCGTGCGCCCGGAGACTCGCTCGCATTGAACGTGAAGCCGAGTCGGAGTTATGTACCGCGCTCAGTCCGTCCCTAGTGCGGGCAACAACAACTCACTGATGTACTGCTACAACGTGAAGCCAGTGAGTATACTTTTACGAATACCGTTTGCCTATGTGTGCCAGTGTGTAGCCTATGCATTACAACTCGATGCCAACCAATTTCTGTAATGTTTTTTGTTTTTGTTGTTATTTTGTTTTGTTTTTCGCTGCAATGGTTTAGAAATTGAATAGTTTGAGCTTTGTTATTAAATGTGACAGTAGATAGAGCCCAATAAGAACAGCCAAATACCAGCTTGTGATTTGCTTCATAGTTACTAGTTTAATCTTTTAGGCCTATTGGTTAGAAAATAAATGTAATTTGAGGAGTTGCATCTAATAAAGATTAGAGAGGAATCTATGTGCTGTTTTTTTTATTACTGGAAGAACTCTACATAAATCCATCCCTTTGCTTTGAGTCCTGCTTTAATTTGGCATAATGAAGTTAAGCTGTGGAGATCTAGTTTTCTCTGGCTCTGTATTGAGTTTGAGTTTTTATGAATGGAAATCTGTTGCACACATGTTTTGGTTGTAGGCGGACTTTCCTCCCCCCCCTTCTGTCTCTTATTTCACTCATTAAAAAAAAAACTTCAAAGTTATTTTTGATCATTGCAGCTTGATGATGTTTATGCAAAAACATGTAAATGAGAATCGCCTATAAACAAGTGCTCTATAAATCTGTATGTACCACTCACAAGCTCAGCGCCACATACATCAATAGGTTGTAGTCCCTCACGCTGGCAAAGTCCTGCTAAAATGTGGTCCGGTGAGACTTCCTGTTCGCCTGTAAGCACCATGTAGTCAGCCCTCAGAGCAGAAAACATCTTGACATGAAGCAGATTGCTGCTATTTCTATTTGATTTAACCCCGCTATGCTGGAGCAGTCCCTACACCACTGCTGCCATTATCAAAGGCCGCTTTGATCTCTGTGAGACTAACCATATCCAGACATCGTGGATCACAGAGGCAGAAAATTGGTTGCATGTGGCTTGCAGTTGGCCATGGTTGCAGCGCAGTATAGGCCCTGAATAGCAAGTTGATATTTCACTCATCCGGCATGACAGTGTTACACACTTTCTACATTGTCAGATCACTGGAGCCGCACAAGTTCAAGGCCCCAAGATTAAATGTGGTGTAAAAAGCCAAATACATGTCCAGATAAAGGGAGCAGTGTGTGCATTAGGGTGGCACAACATAGACACAACATAGGAATAAGATGATGTAACTTGCAGGTATTCAGTTAAATTCAAAACAGCCATCCAAGTTAAACCTTTTAACAACTGGTTTACATAGGAGCGTTGCGAGATAAAATGTGGACAGAATCAGTATTTCTTTCTTTAATTTATTTTTATTTGGTCTCATTCCATGATGCACTCCATTTGATTGTTTACTTTGTTGACATTTTCATTTTGCTTATGTCTGTTGGACATCAATAGTAAATATATGCCTATTTATTTTCGGAATTAGCACTTGCACTGTAGACAAAGCATATGTTTAACAGTTTCCTCCCTCGCTCGTGGCCTCTATTTGCTCCAAACAGCCCCTTATCATTTGTGATGCCATGATTGATGCTCCCTAAATCAATGCCCCTCCAAAGGCTGGATAGTGCCATGGTGACGGCTCCTCTCCCCAGAGCGGGACGGGGCAAGGAGGGGGCCTAGAAGGGGGCGTGCTGGGGCGGGGGTGTGACCATTATTAACGGGTCGCCTGCTATGCTGATGGTAAGGAGGACAATTGGCTTTATCCTCGGCCATATGCTGCCCATGGCGGCTCAGACGGGCCCAGCGTCGGCAGGGGTTCCTATGTTTGGCCTGGCCCACAATCAGCAAGGGACTCGTGCCAGCTCGGGTCACGGCTTTATGTGTGCGTGTGCGTGTTTGTGGGTGTGTACGCGTGTGTGTGTGTGTGGAGGCGAGCCCAGTTTGTTTGTAGATTACGGTTTGTGTGTATGCAGAGTGAGGCAAAATGCTTACGAGACAAATTAGAAGCACACAGACCAAGTGAAATGAACATAAATAATTTATTAAAAGTCAGTTTGTATTAGTAAACAAGCCAAATGGAAATTATTGAGATCAGTGCAGATTTAGGAGGAAGAAAAGTTTCACACATATTTGCTATAACCAGAAATCAGTAATCGGAAGGATAGTAGTAATTTCCCCCCTCATTTTGTTTTTTGTGATGAAGTTGATATTTGCATAAACATAAATTGTCCTCATTGTGCAGTCCAAAGTGTGTGTGTGTATGTGTTTCTTGCGTGCGTGCCTGCGTGTGTGTCTAAGCCGATGAGTGAGCGGCACGAGCGCACTCCAGAGAGTCTTTAAGAGCCTGCTTTACAGAACTTGTCGTCCGGGTAACTGACACCCCATTGATGCGGCACAGGGAGGTTTGTTCTCATTTCCTGGGGCACATCAAAGCAACGGAGGGAGGTGCAGGTGCAGCCCAGACCTCTCATGGTTTTGGAGTGACTATGTGCATGGGCTGTTTGAGAGGACTAATTGTTATAACATTATTTTACATATGATGGGAAATGCACTTCACTGTGCACATATAAACATGTATCATTAATGTTTGAGAGAAGACTGAAATGTGAACCTATACAAGAATCACAATGCGTTTCAGGGCTCTAACCTACAGTGCAGGGTTAGCTTCTTTTCTTTATATATACTGTATATTTAAGACCCTAGAGAGACAAGACATTTTGTTGTTTACAAAGAATTCTAGCCTTTGCGATTTGCTAATTGCAGCCATTCATATAGTGATACAATAGATTGTGCAGCCCTTGTACATAGTAGGTGTTTATTTAAGCTCTGCGTAAAGCAGAAGTGAAAAAGATAAGGGCCCCAAGGAGAAAATAGATTTAGTCTTTATTTGTTTAGTTTTGAACATAATAAATAGTAATAATTTTAAATTGTGTTTCTTTTTTCTCACTCTATTATTTACTTCTAAGACAATAGAGGTGTTCTTTTATTTTGTATTCAATTTTTGAATACAAAATAAGGGAACTACTGATCTATAAATCATGTCACATGAAATTGTTTTTGTTTGAGATTGACTTAAACATTTTCGGAAAGTAACACACACACACAAAAAAGCAAACTGTAGCCAGTTCCAAGCCTGGATAAATAGAGTTGCACATTACATTTTTTCTAGCAAAAGAAAGAAGCGTTCAGAGAGAACAAAAAGAGAGAAACAGGCAAAGATAATTAACACCAATGACAGGATAGATAAGATAAGAGAGTATTAGATGAATCTTGTACAAACCTATATTTGTTTTGTATCTTGTAATTTTAACTTTTCTGTAAGTAATCTTTGTTCTTGCCTTGTTCAAAGCGTAATGTAAGGTAGGGTTATAAGAAAGGGCGTCCTCTACAAAAATAATATGCTAAAATAGCTTGTCAGAACTTGGGTAACTGATTTATTTTCTTGTCGGAGAGTACATTTGTTTTGTAACCTTACACCTCTATCGTAAAAACACACACACCGCTCTATAAAAGCATGTTATAGTTAAAAATAAAATGTATAATGAATCAATGGCGTGTGGGGAGGTATTGAGAGATTTAGAAACGAGCAACGGCTCACGGTTTATAATCAACTACCTCTGTCTTTCACAGCTTGAAAACAGCAGGAAATGAGTTGTGCTGCTTTAATTAAAGGGCAGTGGTTTTGTTTTTTGTCGTTATACATACCAGTTGTGCATTAATAATGGATTCCCACGAGCTCAACACCAAAATAATGTGCTGTGATGATGTCAGACTCGACCTGATATCGCTAAATAAACTCCCACATCACAAATCCTCCACTGCCAGTATGTTGTAAACATATTTCGATTCTTTTTGATCTGTCCCAGTAAAAGATCAGAGCGGGTCAGACTTGGCATGTGTATTTGGTGTAAGCGGCGGGTCGTAATTCAATTTTATTTCAGGGCTGAGTTTCTAAAGCCAGTCGGACCTGATCATGATTAGGGCAGGGATTTCTCATGGTGAATAGTTCTGTAATCCGGATGAGGAGGTGCATGGATCTGCAGCTTATGGATTACAGCAATAGCTCTAAGTGTGCATCAGCTCTCCGCTTTGTTTCCATAATGCAGCGTGGTTTTCTGCGCATGTTAAATATAAAGATCTCCAAGCTTAATCAATTTATCTCTGGTGTGTTTTATGTTTGCAGATTTATGGGCAGTCTCCAAATGACGACATCAACCAGAACCCGTCTCCACATCCGTCCGTTAAGGGCCCCGGCAGTTTGTTCGCGAGCACATTTTTTGGTAAACTCAGATAATCCTAAACTGTGTTGTTTACGCAATCAGTTGGTTACAGATCTACAATTGTGTCCCATTTACTGAGAAGGAGAGTTGGTAACTTTGCGTAATTTTCAGTTAAAGAAGAACTACGTTTACTTTAAAATATCCTTTTCGTAGTCCCTCTGGGAGTAATACAAGTGTTAATGGGATGCCTTGCCGCTTTCTTGCCTCCGGGTCGGAGCCACCAATACACACTAATAGAATCACGAAGAAGAAGCTAACAGGCTAACGGGCAAAGCTAACTGCGAGCTAGTGCCACTTTAGCAGTATTTACAGCTAAGTTTGAGTGAAAAAAATTAGCTTCATTGTGTAATTGGATGTACAATATCCCTCTCTCCCTTTGTCTTTGCTGTCAGCGTAGTATTTACTCACACGGACAAGTAATGAGTAAAAAAAAACGCAACATCCAACGACACCTGCAGTGGCGCTTATGGCCTCTAGGGGCATGAGTTACTTAGTTCTGCTTTAAGTTCACTCAGTTATATTGTCGATTCTACCACATGTAAATATTAGAAGTGGCATTTTTCTGAAATTCTATTTCATCATCAGCTCTTTCTTTGGTGCCAGTCTCGAGCTCAAATGTGTAGAGGGGGGTGCTCCTGGAAGGGCATCTGTTGTAAGAGCCATGCTAAATCCATATGCCTATCACTGCGGGCTGAGGGATGATTTGCAGTAGCAACCTCAGAAGGGAAATTGTGTACCCCGTAAACACTACATAGTCCACTGATGGCTGATTCACCACATTCAGATTGTATTTACTCTCACAATGTTGTAAACAGAGACCCGATCTCTCCCAGCGCGTGATAGATCTATTGCTTCATTAGAGGCTGCCGCTGCCGTCTAGTGCCTACTTCTCCACATTTGTGCTGATTGAGATGCTGCTCCGGTGCGGGCCATAACACGCCGTTATGTGTTTTTAGAGGGGACGACCAATTCGCCCGACATCTGGAGCGCCGTAAACGGGCTGAACCAGCAGGGCTATGAAGGTGCACTGGGAGCGGCCACTTCTCTCCTCTCGCAGTCGGGGAGCTACGGCGGCATGCAGCCTCACAGTCACCTGGTAAGATTTACATCCAGTGAACTACCTCCTGACACTGCACTTTAAGCCCCCCCCCCTCCCCCCGCTGAGTCTGACTGAGCGGCTTGTTTCTCACTTTGCAGGACTTCTCTCCTCATTCGGTGATGGCTGCTGATTTGAACAGGGGCCTCCCGCCGATGTCCTCTTTTCACCGCAACAACACGCCGTCCCGCAATACCATCAATGCTGCGGACCACTCAACAGGTGTTTGATGAAAGGCCTCTATGTCCACAACTAAAGCATTTTCAGGCGGACCGTAAACAATATAGGACTGGTTGTTATTCTCATTGGGAAATGTAATCCTTCTCGTAAACTGCATAGCAAGTCCATTCAAGTAGTTAATGGGAGAGCCTTGGGCCTCAGCAATGAGCCATTATACCATTTCATGAATTAGTATCCTTTCAATGTTATCTTAGTTGCTTATTTTAAATGCTTGCGAGAGTAAAGCCCATGCCACATACACTCTTAAGGTACTTGACCAACTGTGGCAATGGACAAAAGGCATAATGGAGAGGGAAGTAAGGAAATATACAGTATATTTTTTAAGGATTTTTTTTTATTAAATGAATGCAGTGTGTTTCAATCTGCTGAGATGTAGTCACAAAAAGCATAAAAACAGATAACAGAGGGAGAGTACATTTTGCTAATATTGTTAATGATGATGATTATTATTATATTAATAGCTTGTTGTGCCTCTTTTACCAATAGTTGTGTTTATGTCCTCACTGTCAGGTAACCAGAGAAGTCCACAAACAGGAGACACACTGGGCAAAGCACTGGCCTCTGTAAGTATGCACAGCCCCGTCCCCATTACAGCAGCTCATCTGTGCTCAAATAGCAACATTAAACCCAGTCCCAGTGGCATAATTCAAAAGGGAAATAATTATTCTTCCCCCGGATACTGCATATTAACTCGCCGCTACTACTCGCACACTGCAGGAGTTTTTATTGGCTGCCAAACCACTAAAACGAACAGAATTGATGAGTTTAGCTGAGGTTATGGGGCTGCACCAAAGGATATCTCAGCGACAGTAAAACGCGGCACGGAAAATGACAAGTCGTGTCCTCAAAATGATCCATGGTGTCAGACTGCGATTGTCAAGCTTATATGGCAAGTACCAGCACCAGCAACAAAGCAGAACTAAACAGGGACTAAACCGGGACTAAAGTAGGACGGTTACAACTTTACCTGGGTTAAAACAGAAGTACAGCAAACAACAGAACAAGTGCAGTGCTGCTTGGTTGGTTGGAGCAGTGCATGTTATTAGCCAAATGGACATACTACAAGGGCATATAGCATGTAAACACGTGCCGGACTGTAGCCATCAGCTCATTTTAATTTGTTACACATCTGTACACCAGCGTGTAAATAGACTCTGGAGGCAAGGCTATTGAAGTGTCTTGCCCAAAGGCACAATGATAGTATGCACTGACCGGGGCTGGGATGGAATGCCAGCCTTTAGATCAGTGCGTAAACATGCTGCCTCTGAGGACAAAACATAAACAAATTTGGCCCTAAATTATCGAGAAGAACAATAAATGATCAGTACCACAGTTTGAGAAGCACTGATCTAAGCCTATACTTCTTCTCTCTTCTGAAAGATCTATTCCCCTGATCACACCAGCAGCAGCTTCCCCTCCAGCTCATCAACACCGGTCCGATCGCCCTCTCCTTTGACCAACGCTGCTGAACCTGCCGGTAACAGAATATGACTCAACATTTAATCCAGGTTCAATTATGTGTGTATGGTATATGTGCATATACTATGTATATATGTATGTGTATATGTATTTAGGATATGTATGTATACTGCTATATGTATGATTTTCTATTTTCCTTTTAGGTACAAATACGTGGCCCCAGACTTCGGTTCAGTCTCAGGTCTCACCACATTATGAGTCATCTCTAATTTCGCTGGTAAGGCCCAAAGTGACATTAGCGTTCATACTGTACAGAAAGCATCTATCTGCTACCTTAACTCTTTCATGTTTAGAAGACTCTAAAAACACCCTGCTTGTTTGTACACAGTCTCAGGTGGAGGATCGTCTGGACCGGCTGGATGATGTGATCCATGTTCTGAGAAACCATGCGGTGGGTCCAACGGGAGCGGGGCCAACAGACGTCCCGGGACTGCTCTCACCCAACCCCCACGCCCCCCCGGGACCCGCCAGCTCCCTGCCCCTCACATGCCACACTCCCTCCATGGTTAGCACACTTTACTTTGAAGTATTTCAGGAAGCCAAGGCGCAGCGCTCGTCGTAATAATAATAATATGTCGAGTGTAAATAGTGACAGGATCTAGTTTCTAGGCGGCTCAAATTGAATGTACTTATGGGTGCACAGTTATAGTTGAAACATCTTGGCTCGCTCTCACAGTTGCCGCTGTAAATCACCGGCCTCCAGTAGTTTGCAAGGATACAAAATGGCACTAAATACAATGAGTTGTGTTAATTGTGTCTGTTACATTGCTTTTGGGGACTGTAACCAAACTTAAGTGAGTCCCAGTTCTATCCTTGGAATATGGAATTCTGATTTATATAGGCCATCTCATGCCCGCCCACCGTGGTTAGTTCACTTTACTTTGAAGTTTTTCAAACAGCACTACGACAACTGGAAGCAGGCACCGCATCTGGTGTCAGGAATGGCTCGACTGCGTCCATCTGCATGTTCGTTTTTCTCTCAGGCAAAAGGTTGTTGTCCTTGAAATCAGAAACAACACAAAAGCTGAGTGACGCGTTTGGGAAATGCCCTGTATGCGTGTGCTAATTCCACTGTGGGATAGATGGGGGGGGGGTGCTTGATTCGTCCACTCTTTTAGCCGACCAGGGGATTTTAACCCAGCTGGAGTGAAAGTGTAAACAGGGAAAGGGTTTTTTAGCCGTAATCCTATGGGGAGGGGGTATTAAACGCTCTCTCTTTTATTTATTTAATTATTTGTTTTTTTTTTACAAATGATGGGTCAAAGCGAATCGCTCCTGTAAGAGAATTAGGGCTTTGTTTGGGGACTATACGGTACTTTTAAGAGTGGGATTAAGATGGTCTCAGATTAAATTAATTCTGTAGAGATTGAGCCAAGGTTGTGCTGAGAATGAGAGGGCAGATGTTGGACTTTGTTTGTCTTCGGGCTGACACGCTATCGGCCGTAGCCCCTTAGAAAAGATTTACGGACGCGCGGAAATGTTACACGCTGACACTGTACGTGAAGCCGAATGCTCAAAGTGTGGACATGAATATTGATGTGTGCTTTTGTTTGTCATAAAGGTGGAAGCCATCGCAATCAACAACAACCATCAGAGTGCTTTCCAGAGCCAGAATGGGCATCCGTACTCAGGGAGACAGAGACTGGTGATGCAGCACATGCAAGAAGTCAATCGAGGTCAGTCAGTCCCTCCTGTGCACAGAGGAGGAGTGGAACGATAAAGATTTATCAAGTTCTTTACTTTGTTGTTTGAGATTCAGAAAATAACTTTCGGTAACACTTTACATTGTCACTTTTCTAATTTGTAGGTAAAAAATAAACCTTGACAATATGGGAAGTAAAAGGAGTAATGGCAGCGACTGAGTTGTTCTATTAGTAGTTACCAGACCTTTAGCTGTATGTAGTAGTAGTAGCAGTAGTAGTAACAGTACAGGTTGTAGCAACAACATTCCCAGTAACTACTACTTGAGTAAACCAACAGTCAGTAATTTTCTTACGTTGTTGAGTACTTTTACTTCAACATGTGTAAGTACTTATTCAACCTCTGCCTCTAATCCTATTTGAATTTAATTCAATAGTACTTTATTCCCCCCCAAAGGCAAATAAAAAGCATGTAAAGTATTCCATTATAAACTAAACAAGAAAACAAACAACAAACCTAAGATACTCTCCTTCTGTAGACGCTGTATGTGACAACTTATAAAAAATCACGTAAATGGTTGAATTACTTGATGTAAAAGTGCATCATCATCAACACGGTGCTTATCTAACATTTGATCATTGAATGTGTAGGCGTCTCAGGATCACAGGGTAATGTTGAGCTCAAGCTGGATAATGCAGACCGAGAGGACATGATGCACACCAGCCACAGCTCGGACAGCCAGCGGTCGGACGAGGAGAGCGAGCACAAAACACACGGAGACAGCAGGTGAGAAGACAAACGTATTCAAAAGTAGGGAATAAGACCATGTAAGATTCAACTGTAATCTGATCATAATCTGGTGCGTCATATTGTGATAGAGGTCTGATCACAGGTCACCAACTTTTCCCCATTCACAGCTCCTATTGGATCTAGTCTCTTCCTAAAGGAAATATAAAGCTAACACCCCAACTCCAAATCAGCGTTTTCTAATTATGGCAACCAAATGTGTGTGCAGTCATTTGCAAATGATTTATTTGATTTATGACAAGAGCTCTGCTAATGCTGCACTTTTCATTTATCCAGGCTTGGGACCAATGCAAAGAGTACACTGACATATTTTTAGGACAAGAAAGATTTCAAGGCAATCGTCATTTTTAAAGCATAATAAACTTTATCATGGTTGAATAGATCATACTCAAAGTGTTCGAGCCCGAATAATGAAAGAAAGACGGGAAGGTCATCAGGCAAAAAAACCTGCAGCAAATTAACAAATTATGCAAACGGATGTACTGTACTCTTGGTTTTGCCGAGGTGGTCCCATCATCCCAGAAGTATCAGACTGATGCCTAAATCCAAATACAGTAATCTAATTCCGGTGCAGTGTGTTATTCAATAAAATTTTGTCATTTTAGTTTTATGATTTTACATTAGGCCCTCAGAATATCAGATAAAAAAAATGGTTCGAGGGTCTTCATCGGTCATTTCAGGACAGGCTTCATCCCCGCTGTCCCATGTCTGTTTTGCCCTTAATAAGTCGGATAATCTCGTTGGATGATAGCGATCTTTTATGTGATGCGCCACGACTGCCAGCAACATTTCAGTAATTGTCGAGGTTTGGTTTTGGACGTTGCCCCAACACATGTCACGGAAAACAGTATTTAAATTGATGCATTTCATATGGGCAGGTCTCTAGTGCTGTTTATCGGACAACAAAACAAAACAGGGAATCTAAACAAGAATTAGGACTGAACAAAGTATGAACCTCAGCTAAACTAGAAACAACCAAAGTCTCTATAAACAAGGATTTAACCGGGATTAAATAAGCACTGAACAGGGACTAAACTAAGTATTTTTCTTGACAGAACTAAACCAGCCCTACAACAGGACTAAACAAAGGACTCAATCAGAATAAAACAAAGGCTTAAACCAGGGTTAGACCAAACCCCCACAAAAGCAAACCTTAACCAGGACTTAACTCAGCCAAGATTGATTCATAGTAGTGTAGGTTTAAACCACCCCATAAGTAAAATCATCAGCCCATAAGTATGGAAAAATGGCCTTTTGTAGTCTTGTTTGTGTCGACCAGCAGAGGGCAGCGTCACCCTTATTTTCCACGTTTCCCTCTCAACTTACAGAAGACTCTTTCCTCTCTCACCAGTATCCATGAGGATGAGGACCTGAGCCCTGAGCAGAAAGCAGAGCGAGAGCGTGAGAGGAGAATGGCCAACAACGCCCGGGAGCGTCTGAGGGTCCGGGATATCAACGAGGCGTTCAAGGAGCTGGGACACATGTGTCAACTGCACCTCAAGAGCGAGAAACCACAGACCAAACTGTTAGTGCTGCATCAGGCTGTGGCCGTCATCCTGAGCCTGGAACAGCAAGTCAGAGGTGAGAGGATAACCGTGCGGTCATCGTGCATGCTTTTGAAAACGCAGATAAAAGCTGTGCGACTTAGCGGCTGAGTCAAATGCATTAAAGTGGCAGAGGGGCAGGTCATACACGAAGAAAATGTCCTGACTTGGCAATGTGGATTCAAGTCTGCTTTCTGACTCTGATTTAAATGATTCATAGTTTTCATGTGGCATCATAGTATCTAAATGTCAACAGTGCAAGCTCTCAGTCGCCTAGGAGTTGGGTTTTCACAGTCTGCAACTGCACTGGATAGTTGAGGGCATTTGGAAAGTTTCTTTACGCTCACATTACTCAGATTAAAGAGATGAGCATAATTGAAGAATTACAATGGTATGCATTAGTAAGCTTAGTGAATTGAGTGCTATGTATACGGCATTTTTATGATGACCTCGATTTTGAAGAAAGTGTTGGTCTGTCTGAACTATTTGTGTGTTGAATCTCAACCAATCTTGCGCTCAGTGTTTTTTAACATTCTATACACAGTCTAATGTGTCTACTATACTTTATTACAGAGAGGAACCTGAACCCCAAAGCGGCGTGTCTTCGGAGGAGAGAGGAGGAGAAGGCAGCGATCATGTCTGATCCACATTCCATGCATTTAGCTTTCCACCCTGGACTCTCAGACGCAGCCAACCCCATGGGCCACATGTGAAGACCAATAAAAGGCATTGCCATTTGATTTAACTGACTCTAATTTGATGTGCTTAACACCACAGTATTGGCTTATGCGGTGTGTTTTACTTGCAGATAGATTCTTACGGACGCTGACGTTACTGAATTTGGACAAGTGGAGAATATGACTTCTCCACGCAATGCAGTTGAACAATCATGTCCTCACTTCCCAAACAAACTCCTTACATTGTGCCTAAACGCTATAGACAAAAGCATTGTACACTGCAGATATTTTCTATGTAAATAACCTGTTAATATTTCTGTTTGAATATACAGTTAAAGGGTGTGTCATCTGCAGTTTTTGATGTAAATTTCATTAATTTTTTCAGTGCGTTTGACATTACGACGGACATTATTTCCATAGCCTGTTGTGTGTTTAAAAGTTTAATTTGCTCAGAGCGGTGAGTGTTTGTGTGAATGAGTTTTGCAGGAGTTTTGACCATTCTGTGAATGAACTATCTCCGGGAATGTCCCTTATGTACGTACGTTACAAAGTTATATTTGCTGTTACATATTTGTGTTCTGGCATTGACGGCTAATCAAACATTTCTCTGCATTACTATGGCTAAGGTTAGTTTGTGTCTGTTTAAATTATTAAGTTATCTTTTTTTACAAATATTTGAAGTATCTGTTCATTGTAAAACTGTATTGTTTTTCTTACTGATTTTTTTTTTTTGCAGAATTGTTATAGTGGTAGTCACATTTCATTCTGCTGTCAGCAATACCCCAAGTATTTTTGCTTCTCATAACATAAAACATGTTCATACTCACAGTAATCTGAAATACTGTAAAGTACATGTACAGTTTGAAGTAGCCTACAGGCATGTGTTATATGAATAATGTAGCAATAAATGTCTTTTTACAAATCTGATGTGTTATATAAACAAAAAAATGTATTTTCCTGTGGTTTCCTTCATTTCTCCTTTTCCTTCCTCTTCTAATCCAAAGACATACTGATGTTTGATGAATTAGTCACTGTGTCACTGTCAACCAGGAACTTGGTCCAAGCAAATTTACCCTGCCTAAAACCTGTAGTTGCTGGGATAGTAACTTTTATTTGAGAGGTTTCAGTTAGTTTGAGCACAGTTTAGACTTTAGTTAATTTTGGGTCTATTTTACCCTTTATGGACTTGTATGTGTATCTAGGCCTGGCGATACCTGGAAGGCCAATTATTTTATGATGAAAGTTTGTGAACCATTGTACTATATGATTATTTGGCCAAAAATGCACTTTTGTCCAAGTCTTACTGGAATTAGAGGTGGTTACTCCATAGCTTACATATTAGGCAACAGATCATTTACTTGCCCTACTTTGCCACCATTCAACGTGTTTTCCTATTAGCTCCTTTGTCTGTTACTGCATTATGTCACTTTACATCCCATTGACAGAATTTACATCCTGGGCGTGGCCACTGTTGTCTCTTACTGTTAAACTACTTTGTGCACGGACTTCTTTATATTTTCCTTGAATGTCTTTGAGATACATGCCTATTGTTAAGTGTTAAGTTGGCTTTTCACGTTCATTAAGGATCAATAACTCGGCTACTTTGCATAAGAGTGTGAGGTCTGACCCTGAGGAGCGCACAGTGAAGGCATCTCGTTGCGGGATGGTCTCTCTCTCAAAAAGCGAATAACTCTCGAACAGGACGCACGGTAAGTGTCAACTCTTTCCTGCGGTGTTTCCTGGCTTTTCCTAAACTTATCTGTTGCACTAAATAGTCAGAACGTTTATAATTATATATATACCAATCTAACTTTTTTGAAGCAAAGTTCTTTTCTCCTGAAAGTTTACTCTAGGCTACTTCGTGCGCTTGGATAAATTTACAGCGGAGTGTGTTTGTATCTTTAAACCTATCCAAAAGCGAGATCATCTAGCAATGTTTTTTAATTGCTGTAAACATTTGTATTAGCTTTAGATGAGTTGTCCACGTCCTTATAAATGACGCAGCTAAATGTTTCCTCACTCTGACAAAAAGCGGTTTGGAAATGTATAAGACTTTAGTTGTTATTAGACTTTTTCAGCTTGTAATTTAACTACCCGCTGCCTGACAGTTAATTAGGTGCAAGGAGGAGCTGCAAACTTATGGCTTTAGTTTGTGCCTTGTGTCTTATTATGGAGGACATTAAGAAGTCCCAGAATAAGTAAAATAAAATGGAATATAATTATACATATAATCCAGATATCTACTTTACGCACAACATCTTTGGCTACTGTGGAGAAAAAAATGGGCTTCATTTTACTCTTTTCTTTGTTTTTCTATCACTTCCTTTTGAGTCAAGGCTACTGGACTTACATTGTTTGACACACGCCAATATTTCACTGTCCATTAGTTTAGGGCATCCTCATTTTGTGTGCAAATAAATTTGTAAAAATATATAATTATCATTATGTTGGAAACACTTTCACATAGGCCTGTTGATAATTCCTTCTTGAATAATAGCACGAGCTACCAGAATAAAGTATTATAAGTATTTGATAATAACAAAAACAAAACAACTAATAATAATTCCCAGTGGGTTGGTACAATATTTTAATAGCGGTTAACCAACCATGTTTATGATGATTGTAGTTTTATTGCTGGTATTTATGTTCTTTGCATTATTTTGAGCCTATAATTTATCTGTCAAAAGTCACCCCAGTTCCTCATCAGAAATGATGGGTCTTTAGTGTAACCGGGTGACGTCAGCTCTTGCCCTGGTCCTGTTGTATTCGTCATTGGTTGTGCTCAGCTCCTTCTGTACAATCCTCCTCTGTCACTCACACACTGAACTAACTGTCTTCATTTAGCCTCAATATCAGCCTCTTGTCTGTGTCTCTTATTCTCTTTATGCTGCGTCTGGCGTAATCTGTCATTGTTACTGCAGTGACTCGGGCCCATTGTTGTGTAAACACACTTTTTTCTTCTTCTTTTTTTGCTTGAGCAGCCGCTGTTCTCACCTTCCCATGATGCACCGGGTCCTGTCAATGTCATGATATTTACCTGTGTTTGCTTTTGTGGCAAGACTGTGTGGAAAGAACAACGGCTACGGGCTGCATGAAATATCACAAATAAACCATATCCAGACTAATAACATTATGACTGTCTTTGGAAAAGTGGGGAAAAAAGGCTTTGTAAACAAAAGCTAAATCCATACCATACCCTAGGACCGAAACGGGACCAAAAAGGGCATATTTCTGACTTTACAAGAAATAATTGAAAACTTTGGAGAAATATATGTCTGAGCTCAAGACCAAAACCAAAACATGCCTAAATACACTCAATTAGGGCTATTCATGGGTTTCAGGTGATGCACATTTTGGACCGTCATTGCAGTAAGTCCTCAAAACAGCATCCATAACAGATAATAGTCTTAAAAATGGTTGTGTTTACTGGACAAACCTCAATAAAACTGTGTCTTTTTCCACATGGTAACTGCACTTGAAAGGATTAATGAGAGAAATGTAATGTTTCACAGGTTATAACAGCCTCTACATCTCAGCCCCAAGATGCAGGGCCATCGACAGAACAGCGCCCCGGACATCAGGGTCCTGCGGAGTCCCACTCAGGACGGCTTGTTTGGAGTCAGGGTCCAAGTCCAAGGCGTCAAGGGCCAACCCTTTGTGATCCTCAACAGCTCTGACCAGCAGACCCACCGAGACGTTTCGGTCATTACCCACCAGGCAGGGTACAACCCAGGGGTAATCACAAAGAGGTCTGGGGAGGACAGGCTCTCTCTAGCCGGGACAAATCGAAAAGCTGGATCGCCTACTTTTAATTTCCACAAACATCCAGAGCTATTAAGACCCTACAACCCTGATAGCAATGACAATAGTATACTCCTGCCCTCGCAAGTGGCTAAACTTAATGGCAATGCCCTCAAGCCAAGGATCCCACTGCCAGCTGAAGGACTGGAGGTACATGAAGTGCCCCCTAAAGGTGGGCCAAACCCCCCAGGTCTCCAAACTCAATAGACGGTGACCCGTTCGTGTCAGTTGGCAAACTCATTAGCCAATTCAACAGCAGTCAGCAGCAGAGGGGCAGGCGCGGGCCGAGATCCAGACTGGATCTAGACCAGTGCAGGAGGTCTCGAAGTGTGGACAGCGGGCGCGCCTCTGATTCGTCATCCTCCTCTAACTCCAGCAGGGCGTCGTCCCTGAGAGGAGTGAGAGGAGAGACTCCGGGTGGGGTGTATCCTCCTGGATCGGCCCGGGCCAGACTGCTCAGTGGCGAGGTGACTGCCATTCGAAAGAGGGAAGACGTTAAACCAAGCGGATTAAAGGAAACAGTAATATCCCCACAGGCTGTGAAACTGGTGCAGCGCTCAGTGTCTTTCAGGTCAAACACTGATTTAACAGGGGAGTCTGGAGAAAGGGATGCTCAGGTAAACAATATGCTAATGAGGACCAATATTTAGGTCTTCACAAAATGAGTAAAACATGTGCTTTGCAAAGGAAATAGAATACTGCCCGAATAATTGCAGTCTTTGCAAACACATCAAATTGTGATTTTTATTCAAATGTGATGTAGTGTGAGAGAGAGGATAGGGACGATGGTCAGAAAGCGCTGAGGCCACAGAAGTAACTTACTGTACCGCTACTGAGTATGGAGAGGGAATTCATAATGCATGGAAAGAAATAAAGCAACTTTCAGGGGGTCAGTTACCAAGCTTTTGCCTTTGTGCTAAACAAGTAGCACGTGCAAAAAAGGATAAGCAGCACAGCAATTTGTGCATATTTATCTTGCATAGAATTCTCTCATTCACATAACAGATTTAGACCCTAATACTGTAATACACACAATTTCAAATAGCCAATTTGGTGCAACATGCCCACAAATAGCAGTATGCTATTTTCGTGCTTGCACTTGTTTAGCACTTGTCTTGATAAATGAGCCCCTCCGTTTTTAGAGAAGCGTATAACAAATATATTCCAAAAACAAAAACACACACATATAGGCCTCCAACAAAATTTGCATTTATTTAGCGAAAAAAAATAGGAAAATGTTATTGCAACCGTGTTGTTTTTATTGGACGTATATTTCCTAACCAGGTCACTCCTGATCTTCTGAAAGGGCAGCAGCAAGAACTATCAGTGGATCCCACTGAAGACTCGGCAAAACAAGTGCTCTTTGCCTATTTACAGGAAGGGTAAGGATTTCCTGGATAAAACTATTATAATGTTAACAAAACTGAAATGGAGAAATGTCTAAGAGAAACCTGATTATTAATTAGTTGGTGCTTGGTGTGAAAGGTTTAAGAAGTACTGTATTGAGGAAATAACAGTTCTCTTTTCTTTATTGGATAAATTAAAGGATGGCAGTATTTCTTTATTGTGGTGATTTTTTTGTGGTTGAGAAGAACATCCTTGGAGTGGTGAGATAAGGAGGTTCCTCTCCAGCTGTGTGAACTCTCACATGCAGCTTCAGGAATGCAGAACACAAACTTCTACCTCACTGATAATAAAGGGTCACTGATAGTTTCTATCAACCAAGAAATATTTGCTGAATTGAGTTTTTTGTACTGTTTTGTCAGAACGTATTTAACTCCAGTAATGCTCCATGAGAACTGTAGGATAGTTCTACTTAAGTAACTATATTTTTGCAATACCTGTACTTCTAATTGTGCGTGTATCTGGAGAGCTTCTTCCACCTCGGCTGTTTGGGTTGTAAGTGAAACTGAAATATTTGTTTTGTTCAGGACGACTGACGATGAGTCCACAACTGAGATGAAAGTGAATCTGCTGCTGGAGCGGATAAACAGATTAAAATGGAGGACAGCGGAGAATGTGGAGGAGGAGGAGAGAGTGAGTAACCTTTTACTTGCTAAAATAATCTGCAACAGTCAAGAGGCAAACACTGCTGCAAAAACAGGGGAGTAGATGGGTAGGCCTACTTTTAAAGGCAACCTAAACCACAGGCTACTCCTAGTTAGAATCATGGTTAAAGATGTGGAAAAGAGTCCCACTGATCCAGACAGGTTTGCAGATAAATTATCCTTTGTCCCATCAATGTAAAACTGAGCTATCATATCCATATCATGATCAAATATTTGTGTTTCAATACATTGTAGCTATTTCGGATGTTTAAATAATTATCAATCATTGCATCTTTGCGATACCTTTCAGTCGAAACTGGAGGTTTCCCCAGTAGCAAGAGATCCTCTTGAGCACATTTTTCTACAGCCATTGCATAATCTTTGTACAACACTGCCTGACCAAAAATCCGTCACCACCTGGATTAAACTGTTATGATCTGGGGTTGCTGCAGTTGGTCAGGTCTAGCTTCAGGAACACTATGGGGTCAATCAAGACAGGTTCTAAAGAACGAAAAAAAGGTGTGAGTAAAAAAAAATGCAGTGGTGCTACTCCACATACTACTCGTTTGCACATGAACACATGCTTAGTAATTGACCCTCTTTATGCCCAAAGCATAAGATTAGCTGAACATCCTGAATGACCAGGTTATTCCATCAATGGATTTCTTTTTTCCCCGATGGCACGAGCATATTCCAAGATGACAATGCCAGGATTCATTTCAATGTGAAAGAGTGGTTCAGGGATAATGAGACCTAATTGTCACTCATGGATTGGCCACCACAGAGTCCATAATCTTAACCCCATCCCAATCTTTGGGATGTGCTGGAGAAGGCTTTGCACAGTGGTCACACTCTCCAATCATCAATACAAGATCTTGGTGGAAAAGTATCTTTGATCTTTTGACACTGCAGAAGCTTCTTGAAACAAAGTCACAGAGCATGTCTGGTCATGCAGCGTATGTAAGTTTTACACTTTTACAAAGTAACTCATGTACATTTTGTGCACTCAGACGTTCGAAGCGGAGGTGAACGTTTTGCAGGGCAGACTGCTCACGCTGGGGAATGAGGTTTATGACCTCAAGAACAGACTACAGGTCGAACTGGAGGTAAAATTCAGATAATTTAAATCTGAACTAATCTATTTTACTGCAAAATGATTATGGAACCTTTCCTCTTATTCCTTGTGCAGAATGAGAAGACATTGGCGAAGGCGGTCGAAAAGTCGAGGACAGAAAAGAAGAAGCTGCAGGACGAGTTGGTCGAGAGTCAAACTGAGCTGTCCCGACTAAAAAGCCGACTGAGTGACATGGAGGCGCAACTTCAGAAAACCAAAAATGAGTAAGGCTTTAAACAACTTCAACAAATAAGCAAATAACTTAACTCCAAAATACAAAAAAAATAAAAGCAAAAACCTGTTATTCCCCTTATTCCCCTTAAATCATCTTTGTTTTGTTGTCAAGGTCAAAATACATAAATGTGCATACGTATCTATTCCTTATCTAGACAGGAACTAAACAAGGATAGTTTCTTAGTATATTTTTGACATTTCCAGACTGAACTGCATGAAGGCGGACAGGGAGCGATCCAAAACGGAGATGAAAGACCTTGAGCAGCAGCTGTCCGAGATGCACGATGAGTTGGACGACGCTAAAAGGGCGGATATAATAAACACTCAGAAAGAAGTCCTCCTCAAGGTAAAACAAAACCATGTGTCCAAACCAATATCAGCTGGACAAGCAAAGGCCGCCTGATTTGTCTGTGCAGCTGATGTTACAGGAACAACCATGCAAAATAAAAAATTATGAACAATTAAATAAGTTGACAGCGTGCCGTCATAGTAGTTTGTAGAACATCAGAAAACATCTAAACTCTGTCATGGTTGAACTGCAGGACATGGTGCAGCTTCGTGCAGACTTCCAGGAGGTGCTTCATGTCAAAGAGGAGCAGGAGGAGGTGCTGCATCACAAAGAGAGGGAGCTCACTGCCCTGAAGGGGGCGCTGCAAGACGAGGTGAAGACTCACGATAAATACATGGCCGCTCTAAGGGAGGAATACGAACAGGAGATCGAGAAACTGCTCAATGATTTGGAGTTTGCCAAAGAGGTACTGCCATGTTTGTATCTTATAATTACACATTGTTATTTTGTATTTTTGTGTGTGGGAGAGGGGGTCGAAGAACTTAATTTCAGTACTTGAGTAAAAGGACAGTCACCACTGGTCAAATATTATTCCAATGGAAGTGAAAGTTGCTCTGTCAAAGTGAAAGTATTGAAGTGAAAGTATTGAAATATTTGCCATGGAAAATACTTAAGTGTTTGAAGTAAAATGTACACATCTGAATAATGATTTTGCAGCTTAAAAAAAGAAAGAAAATAATTTTCTTTTTTTGTGTGTGCCTATTTTCATCTCTCGTACGGCAACACGACAGGGACAAACCTTCTTCATTGTCCTGAGTCTATGGCGTTGACAGTACATCTGCACAGCGCCACCTGCAGTTCTGGAGTGTGCATTTTAAAGAGGGGGTATTATGCTTTTTTCAATCACATAGCACCAGTCTATAGCATACTACAATGATGACGTAACTATCTGTTGGTCTGTATATGCAGTAAATTAAAACTGAACGTCTTGAAATAGGCCTCTGTCTCTTAAGAAGCTTTCCGACACGCCCCCTTCAGCACACTGCTGTGGCATCTAAACAACACTACTGTGCGGGGAGGGGCTCTGCTGAGCTGAGGAGCAGTGGTTGGTGGCTTGGCTGGTGACAAAAGGTCCAGAGGCGTCTCCAGGAGGTGGGGGCGTTCCTTGGAGGACTGAGGCATAGCTACACCTAAAATGGCTGCCGTCTAAGTTTTTACTGATTACTCAAAAAAAGCAACCCCGTGAACTGCTACCTTAACGTGGTGGGGTTGTTGAGTGCCCGAATGATCCTTGGAGCTATGTTGTCTGGGGCTTCATGCCCTGTAGGGTCTCCCATGGCAAACAGGTCTTAGGTGACGGGTCAGACTAAGAGCAGTTCAGAAGACTCATATGGACGTACAACATTCAAGGACCGTGACGTCGCCCGGTATGGCGCAGCCGGGGCCCCACCCTGGAGCCAGGCCTGGGGTTGGGGCTCGAATGCGAGCGCCTGGTGGTCGGGCCTTTGCCCACGGGGCCCGGCCGGGCACAGCCCGAAGGGATGACGTGGGCCCGCCCTCCTGTGGACTCACCACCCGCAGAGGGATCCGTAGGGTCGGGTGCAGAGAGGACTAGGTGGCAGTCAAAGACGGGTGCCTCGACGACCTGGTCCGCGTGCGCAGCTTCTGGCGTTCGGGACATGGAACGTCACTTCGCTGGGGGGAAGGAGCCTGAGCTTGTGCGGGAGGTTGAGAGATACCGGCTAGATATAGTCGGGCTCACCTCCACGCACAGCCTGGGTTCCGGATCCCAACTCCTGGAGAGAGGCTGGACTCTCCATTTTTCTGGAGTTGCCCGCGGGGAGAGACGGCGGGCTGGGGTGGGTTTGCTCATAGCCCCCCAGCTCAGCCGCCACGTGTTGGAGTTTACCCCGGTGAACGAGAGGGTCGCGTCCCTACGCCTTCGGGTTGGGACAGGTCTCTCACCGTTGTCTCGGCCTACGGGCCCAACATCGGTGCAGAGTACCCGGCCTTCTTGGAGTCCCTGGGAGGGTACTAGATAGTGCTCCGACTGGGGACTCCATTGTTCTACTGGGGGACTTCAACGCCCACGTGGGTAACGACAGTGAGACCTGGACGGGGGTGATGGGGAAGAACGGCCTCCCCGATCTGAACCCGAGTGGTGTTCTGTTATTGGACTTCTGTGCTAGTTACAGTTTGTCCATAACGAACACCATGTTCGAGCACAAGGGTGTCCATAAGTGCACGTGGCACCAGGATACCCTAGGCAGGAGGTCGATGATCGACTTTGTAGTTGTGTCATCTGATCTCCGGCCGCGTGTCTCGGACACTCGGGTGAAGAGAGGGGCTGAGCTGTCAACCGATCACCACCTGGTGGTGAGCTGGATCCGCTGGCAGGGGGGAGGAAGCCGGTCAGACCTGGCAGGCCCAAACGTGTTGTGAGGGTCTGTTGGAACGTTTGGTGGATCCTTCTGTCAGTAGGGTCTTCAACTCCCACCTCCGGAAGAGCTTCACCCAGATTCCGAGGGAGGTTGGAGACATGGAGTCCGAGTGGACCATGTTCTCCTCCTCCATTGTCGATGCGGCTGCTCGCAGTTGTGGCCGTAAGGTCTCTGGTGCCTGTCGCGGCGGCAATCCCCGAACCCGGTGGTGGCGCCCGGAAGTAAGAGATGCCGTCAAGCTGAAGAAAGAGACCTGGCCTTGTTGGCTTGTGGGACTCCGGAGGCAGCTGAGAGGTACCGGCAGGCCAAGCGTGCTGCAGCTCGTGCTGTCACAGAGGCAAAAACTCGGGTCTGGGAGGAGTTCGGAGAAGCCATGGAGGAGGACTATCGGTCGGCCTCGAAGAGATTCTGGCAAACCATCCGGCGCCTCAGGAGGGGGAAGCAGTGCTTCACCAACACTGTTTACAGTGCGGGCGGGGAGCTGTTGACCTCGACTGGGATGTGGTCGGGCGGTGGAAGGAGTACTTCGAGGATCTCCTCAATCCCACTGTCACGTCTTCCGATGAGGAGGCAGAGGCTGGGGACTCGGAGGGGGTTCGTCCATCACCCAGGCTGAAGTCACTGAGGTGGTTAGAAAGCTCCTCGGTGGCAAGGCCCCGGGGGTGGATGAGATTCGTCCCGAGTACCTTAAGTCTCTGGATGTTGTAGGGCTGTCTTGGCTGACACGTCTCTGCGGCGTCGCGTGGCGGTTGGGGACAGTGCCTCTGGATTGGCAGACCGGGGTGGTGGTCCCTCTCTTTAAGAAGGGGATCGGAGAGTGTGCTCCAATTACAGAGGGATCACACTTCTCAGCCTCCCCGGTAAGGTCTACTCCAGGGTGCTGGAGAGGAGGATCCGGCCGATAGTCGAACCTCGGATTCAGGAGGAACAATGCGGTTTTCGTCCCGGTCGTGGCACACTGGACCAGCTCTATACCCTACATCGGGTGTTCGAGGGTTCGTGGGAGTTCGCCCAACCAGTCCACATGTGCTTTGTGGATTTGGAGAAAGCGTTCGACCGTGTCCCTCGTGGTGCCCTGTGGGGGTGCTCCGGGAGTATGGGGTGCGGGGCCCTCTGCTAAGGGCTGTCCGTTCCCTGTATGACCGCAGCAGGAGCTTGGTTCGCATTGCCGGCAGTAAGTCAGACTTGTTTCCGGTGCGTGTTGGTCTCCGCCAGGGCTGCCCTATGTCACCGGTTCTGTTCATTATCTTTATGGACAGAATTTCTAGGCGCAGCCAGGGGCTGGAGGGTGTCCGGTTTGGGAACCTCAGGATCTCATCTCTGCTGTTTGCAGATGATGTTGTTCTGTTGGCTTCATCAAATCAGGACCTCCAGCGCGCACTGGGGCGGTTTGCAGCCGAGTGTGAAGCGGCCGGGATGAGGATCAGCACCTCCAAATCTGAGGCCATGGTTCTCCACCGGAAAAAGGTGGCTTCCCCGCTTCAGGTCGGTGGGGAGTCCTTACCTCAAGTGGAGGAGTTCAAGTATCTCGGGGTCTTGTTCACGAGTGAGGGACGGATGGAGCGTGAGATCGATAGACGGATCGGTGCAGCGTCAGCAGTGATGCGGTCGCTGTATCGGACTGTTGTGGTGAAGAGAGAGCTGAGTCAGGGGCAAAGCTCTCGATTTACCGATCGATCTACGTTCCCACCCTCACCTATGGTCATGAGATCTGGGTAATGACCGAAAGGACAAGATCGCGAATACAAGCGGCCGAAATGAGTTTCCTTCGCAGGGTGGCTGGGCGCACCCTCCGAGATCGGGTGAGGAGCTCAGTTACCCGGGAGGAGCTCAGGGTAGAGTCGCTACTCCTTCACGTCGAAAGGAGCCAGCTGAGGTGGCTAGGGCATCTGTTCCGGATGCCTCCTGGTCGCCTCCCTCGGAGGTGCTCCAGGCATGTCCTATTGGGAGGAGGCCTCGTGGAAGGCCCAGGACACGCTGGTGGGACTATGTCTCCGAGCTGGCCTGGTGTCGCCTCGGGGTCCCCCAGAACAGCTGGAGGAGGTGTGCGTGGATCGGGAAGTCTGGGCATCTCTGCTGAGACTGCTGCCTCCGCGACCCGGCCCCGGATAAAGCGGAAGAAAATGGATGGATGGATGGATACTCAAAAATATGTGAATAAGCCAAGGCAACACTCCAGGCATGTGTTTAATGAGGGAATGACATAATAACATGATATAAAGCTTGAAAAAGTCGATTTTACATAATACCCCCCCTTTAAGGCTTTTGGAGCCTGTAGCGACATTTAGAGGAGTAGAAAGTATTTATCTATCTTTAAAATGTAGAGTAGTAAAAGTAATACAGTAAGTACTTGTAAATGTACTTTAGTACTTGACCACCTCTGGTTGTGCCTCTTGGTTTTGATGATTTGCTTTATTGTTCCCTCAAGTAAAGAAATGTATGACAGTCTAATACATTGAAGTGTTTGCATCATATAGAGCAATACGCTTCTGAACCATGAGAGAGAACAAGTCCAGGAGGAGAGAGGAGCCACCAAAACACAGCTGAAGGAGGTGATTCAGGAGAAGGACCTTTTAAGAGCCAAAGTCCAGGACCTGAACAACAAAGTGGATCAGCTCAACCAGACCATCCTGGAGTTCAAAACCAGGGAGAGGCTGCTGGAGCAGAGGATCAAACAGCTGGAGGTGGGGCGGACATGAAAGTAGACGGAGGTTTAATGAAGTGACCTGTGAGTATGAGTTTGACCCAATGTTTTTCCGCTCTTAGAGAGAGAAGCTGCAGCTCGAGGAGACACTGAAGGATGTGCGGAGGAACGAAGAGGAGATGTGTCAGTCCAACCAGTCACTGCTGGGAAGATTGGAGGAAGTGCAGGTAAATATACATCTTCCTCTTTTGCACCCAAAACACCAGCCTGTGTACTCCAATAGTACGTTACACAGGCGATTACATGACGTTTCTTATAGTTTTAAAGGCCAAACCTGTTCTGATCGTGTCCGTGGCCATGTCTTTTCCCTGTGCAGATTAGCACAGTAGCCACTGCTTCTGTTGACAATTCTTACAATTTGAATTGTTGCTGGCATTATGGATAACTACATTTAACATCTTTGGAACTAGGGGTATTTTCTAAGTCACACATTATTTGCGTTATTCTACTAAAATATTATGGCTAAGGTGTCCAAAAGGAGACCTGTAAGTGTAGTAAAAGTTCAGGTATGCAGGATTTATCATGTTCAGCTCATAATTCATCATCTAATTCAGCTATGATTCATCCAAAGATCCAAAGAAAAAAATGCATTATTAAATCCAATCATTTAAACAAAAATGTATGTGCGTATTTAAAAGTGGTATTGGTACTAAAATGATGAACGAGGGATATTTTGTATGAAAACTGAGCAACTGCATTGCACAAAAGAAAGCAGATGATTAGGCGATAATTCCAAAGATAAAAAAAAAGAAAAAGGTTAGGTTTTGAAGTGACACCTTTACATTTTTTTCACCAAATATAACCATTTTGCTTGATTTTGTCCATCCAGGCAAAGCTAACCAAACTGAACCACGAGCACAGGGACCTTAAGGAGAAGTTGAAGGAGGAGAGGCGGCAGATTGAGGAGCTGTGGAGGTGTAAAGCCGAGCTGGAAGATGAACGGCGGATACAGGACCGCACCATTGAGCAGCTTCAGAGGAAGGTCAGGGTACAAGCTGTTTGAACTGTCACTGTCACACTGTCAGTATGTCCTTTCTGGGCTTTCCTGTTTCCTTGCATCACCTACGGCGATCGACCTACATGTACAGGATGACATCAGTGCGATATTTCCTACGCTTTTTCAAAGTGCAGAGACGGTATAACGATGGGGTGAGCGTTAATAAAAACGACAACAGAAGAACAATCATTACAAAGCTTACATTTTAGTGCCTTTAGTTTGGTTTTCTGTAAGTGTAAGGAACATGGTGGCGAAACAGGGCACACACCTGTTTTACGTCTTTATTTCAAGATAAAATATATACGTAATAATACAATAAATTGCGTACACTGTGTGACGCGCTTTGGTCACTTGTCTCATGTGAAAAGCACTATACAAATATGCTTCCATTCCATTCCAGTGCAAACTATAAATTACAAAGAAGCAAAAATGATGTCTATGTTCTGGAAAATGGCTGGTAAATCCATTATCCCTTGTAGTTCCTAGTTACCATGCTATGGCCATCCTATTGCCGTGATTTTTTCTGTGGTAAGTAAAGGTTGACTTAACTTTTATCTTGCTGGCAAAGCTACACCTCCCAGGCAGAGGCAATGAAACGTCCTCCTCTCTAAATATGCCTTGAAACTTAACAATAGCAGCCGTCAGTGATGTGTTTTCCCTCAACTCTGAGCTGAGCAGACCTCACTGTTATTTTCTTGATAAGCACATTGCATTGTGCATGGCTGACTGTGTTGTTTTTCTTTGTGCGCTCAGATGAATAGCATTACGGAGGAGTGCGAGGCGTCCACCGATGTGCTGCAGAGCCAAGTGGACGAGGCCAAAGAAAGGAGCCAGCGGGAGTTGTCCGAGCTCCGGAGGCAGCTGCAGGAAAAGGGGGCTGAGCTGGAGAAGTCCCGACAGGCCGCCAAAAAACTTCAGGAAGAGGTGTGGGCCACTGTGTGTTAGCTCTGATTCACCGGTCAGTGGTTTACAATGTCAGTGCTTTGGCGAGGATCGCTGCGGCCCCGCCCTGCAAAAATCCTCATGTTAACACATAGAGTTTATTGTGAGAGAGTTGAATTCATATTCCACCTTATCTAAGCTTTGTAAAACCCTTTTGGGGACTTTAGCGTTCATATTTCCTGTTTCAAAACTCATACTAATACATTGAAACAGAGATTGAAATATCTCTTAGTCCCCACCTGAACGGGGCACATTTTCTCCAGTTTGGCTTTACCCAAATTTAAAAGCTTCTTGAAAAAAATCTAAATAGAGACGAAAACGTGGATGAAAATGCAACCAAAAAGTGACTAAAAAGCAACAAAAAACACGGCTAAAAAGTGATGAAAAGCAACAGAAAAGTGACAAAAGAGTGTCAAAAATAATTCAAAAATGCGACAACGCGACAAAACAGTTACGCTCGGTTAAGGCGGGGGTTAAGAGGTTAAACACTGCCAATTAGTTGAAAGAAATTCAAGGCAATTTGAGCACTGAAATGAGCAAAAATGACTCTGGAGAAGCTGGCTGGGCTTTAAAAATGCTAAAGAGCACCACTTCATGACATCGGGACGTGGGGGGACAAGTGTTTTGATCTATTGAGAAGGAGACCCTATTGATCAGAAAACAGTCCAACTCCAGTTAAGGGGAACGACATTACAACACTGGTTTAAGACTCAAAATGTCTGTGTAGAAGAACAGGGGCCCTTTAACTGGGTTACAATATAAAGTTGTATTTTATCACTTTTATCTAGGGTAACTCATCTTTAATATTGACGCTTTATTATATTTTTTATTTGGTATAAAAATGATGTAGTTATTGTACTGTCTTGCCGTAAGGGATGTTTTTCGTCTGATCATGTTAATGCAATGGACTGCCAAAAAACTCCAGGAAAAGGTGTGGACGCCTATGGGCTCCTCTGCTTCTCCGGTCAGAGGGCTTCACTGACAGTGTGCAAGCTTGAACAGTCAAGGCCCCACCGTGAAAAGTCCTTTTTTTAAGCCTTGAAGATCATTTATTTGAAAGAGTAGGGGATAACTTTGCGCAAGCTGCGAATAAAGGTTAACTATTCACTGTACATGACAGAGATGAGCTTCTTATCTGAGAGTTTGGGCATTAATTGTACTCTGGTTTGTGTCCAGCTGCTTCCTGTGGAGGAGGAGCTGCGGAGGTGTCGCTGGGAGCAACAGGAGGCGCAGGTCATGGGGCAGCGGCTGGAGCTGAGGGTGTCCGAGCTCGAGGAGAAGAACGCAGCCACGATGGACGACAAGGATCGGCAGCTCAAACTCATGGAGGTAATGATGAAATACCCAAAAACATCTCTGTCAGGATATATCCCTTACGCCTGAAACCTTAGATATCTATAGCAGATACCAATAAATATATACAAAACAACAGCTGAGTCATGAAGTACATTTTCTCAGACACTTGACTCTCTCTCAAGTGTTCACTGTGTGCCCTTACCTGTTGCTGCTGAAACCCGTCCCGGCAGCAGTCTCTCACAGCTCGGCCTTGTTTGTTTTAGCGAAGACACTAAAAAACACCCGCTCAGTGCTCCCCGTGTTGACACTGTGGATCAGAGAACGCTCGTGTTTACAGTCAAACTTATCAGACCTGTCCCAGAGCTGCTGCTGCCGGGACTCTTCTTTCACACTTCATTTGTGTTGACTGCACAAACAGAACATTGCCTCGCAGGTTTATTAGGCAAGGCAAGGCAAGGCAAGTTTATTTGTAGAGCACAATTCATACACAAGGCAATTCAAAGTGCTTCACAGTTGCAGAAAGAGAAATTACAAGAAAACAGATAAAATCAATCAATAAAACATCAACATAAAGTTAATCAATGACAGTAAAAGGCAAGAGTGCAGATAAAATACTTTCAGTTTTCATATGCACGGGTAAAAAGAGCTGTTTTCAGCCTGGATTTGAACATTGTCAGAGTTGAGGCCTGTCTCACATCCTCATGAAGACTGTTCCAGATTTTAGCTTCATGAAACTGAAACGCAGCCTCACCGTGTTTATTATTGACTCTGGGAACCACCAGGAGACCCCTCCCTGAAGTTCTCAGGGCCCGAGATGGTTCATACGGCTCTAACATGTCAGAGATGTACTTTGGTGCTAAACCATGAAAAGACTTGTACACAAGCAGAGCTGTTTTAAATTCTATTCTCTGAGTGACAGGAAGCCAGTGCAGAGACCGGAGCACTGGACTAATGTGGTCGTATTTCCTGGTTCTTGTCAGGACTCGAGCAGCAGCGTTCTGGATGTTCTGCAGCTCTAACAGCTCGTTTAGAAAGGCCAGTGAGCAGGCCGTTACAGTAGTCTAACCTGCTGGAGACAAATGCATGGATGAGTCTCTCTAAGTCTGGTTTTGACACTATTCCTCTGATCTTAGCAATGTTTTTCAGATGGTAAAAAGCTGATGACGTTATTGCTTTGATGTGGCTGTTTAAGTTCAGGTCTGAGTCCATGATTACTCCTAGATTTCTAACCTGATTTTTTGGTTTCAGAGCGAGATTACTTATTACTGGGCATATCTCTATTCCAGGATTTAGTAAGAGGAATATTGTTTGCTGACTTTAAATGAACATGTTGTGTTGAAAAATATGTAACTATGGATATCGCCTGTTTTGACTGTTGTTTCACATATATTCTTGAGCAGCTGTTTTACACGATTGAACATCAAAGATTAAGATTTTAAGACTACTCAATTCATCCACATGAATTTATGCAGAGAAATGTTGTTCTCTCAAACCGTTGTTCACAAATTGACTGAAATCTCAACATACTGTTACAAGCTGGCACATTCAGCATTATTTTCATAATTTGTCTGTGGATGACTTTCATACAGTGAATTTCAATTCAGTGAAATCCATTCAGTTAGTGTTTGCTTTGTGTCTGTCCCAAGCCTTGATAAATGACAAGATCTTTGATAGGAAGAAATTCACCAGCATAACACCCACATCTAGAAGTGGGCGGGGGGAAAAGGTTTGGATTTTCTTAGAACCTAGATTATGATTTAAATTTGAGTAGGTAAAAGTGTCTGCATTTGAGCACAGAACAGAAAAACTACTGCATCACCATATACCTTTCCAAAATGGCAGCTGGTCACAGGGCTTGGATCACTCATGATTCAATTTAACATCATATCGATAACATACTGTATATCTCATCCCTAACCAGTGTTGGGGAGTAACTGAATTTAAATATTTAGAATACGCATTCTGAGTAACTGTATTCTGGTAAAGTTACTCTTTCATTTGAGGGTTCTTAGAATACAGTTACTTTCCTAATATCAAAAGAATACCTCACAGTACTCAATAATTAAATTTCAGTTTCATAATCATAACAATAAGAAAGAGAAGATCAAAACAAAAGGAAAAGGGAAAGTTTCAGTGTTGCAAAGTGTTTTTTTTTACATTCCTAATTAATAGAAAATAAGTTAATAACAGCTGGTGTAGCAAGTCTAGCTGCATGTTTTTAATCATACACTGCTTTTATGCATGATTATAATGTAAGTCAACATGAAAGTATTCTAAGTAATCAGGATACAGTACTATGATTGGACGAAGTAACAGAATATGTCACAAAATGTGCTTTAAGGCAAGTATTAAGTATTCTGTAACTAAATGCAATTGCAAAGTATTCTCCCCAACACTGTCCCTAACAACCCACCACCAAACAGAAACAAACCTCTTAAGCATTTTCATTTGTGCTTAGCCAAACCATGTCCATTCAACCCTCTGTCTCCGACCGCAATTTCATTAAGTTCTTTTGCCACAACAGAATAAACAAATGTGATTGCATGACATTGTCTCTTCTTTTTCCAGAGCCGCATCGGTCAGCTCCAGGAGGATCTTAACGATGAGCGGTGCAGTGCGGACCGCCTGATGGAACGGCTGGACAAAATCAAAGAGCAGGCGAGTTGCTTCATATTTCTCCATTATTGCCTCTCTCACGGACATAAATTTTCTTAACAGCGACGTGACGGTTCATCTCAAGTGTTGGTCGTTTTTATTATAAACAGATGTGGAGCTGTGGCTCAACCCCCCCCCCCCCCCCCCCCCCCCCCCCCACCCGCCAACACTAAAACCTGCGGATCAGTGCTCTTGGGAAATTAGGGAGGATAATTTGAATTTTTTGACACCTCCCTTCTTATTGCTGGCAAACATAATCACTGTTATTTATGCGGTTGTTTTAAAAAGACGCATTTGGTGAGAAATGATGTGAGAATGTTACTTCTATTCATAATGTCAATGCTACAAGCCAGTGTATTGACAATGTTTCTATCTCTATCTCTAAGCTACTTTCACAGACAGTGATATGAGCCCCTGCAGCATTCGTATAAACATTCATATAACATCCTCCTCCTTGATGTAATCCCTCATCATCCTTTCTCACATATATAAAAGACCGTGAAGTAGGCCAATGTCCATGAGCAGGGCAGTGCACACTAATTGATGAAAAGCACTGTTTTGGTGAGAGAAAGAAAAACACACTGGCACACAGCTGACTATTGTGGAGCCTTCTATTGAAACCCCCTTGTGTTGGGCCTCTCCGCGTTATTAGAGCTACAGCCTTCAGACTAGACTGCGTTTCCGTAGAGAAAATTAATCTGGCAACTTCTCAACGTCCAATCCATTTGATAGCAGGTCACGACCCGGTGTCCATGTAGTCTGCATTGTGTGAGGGGTACAGGCTGTGAGATTATGGATATGCAGTATCTGAACAGAAAAAAACAGAAAAAAAGCAATGAAAAGGTGACCGGAAAGTGTCAACAAATATCAACAAAAATAAGACAAAAACGAGGGTGAAAATGCAACAAAAGAGTGACAATAACATGACAAAAAAAAACGATGATAAAAGTGACCAACATGTGATAAAAAAGCCACAAAAGAGCCACAGAAAAATGGCAAAAAAAGGGAAGAAAACGCAACCAAAAAGAAAAAGATCAGTTTAGATGAGTTTCGTAGGTCTTAGCTTTCAAATGAGGCCTGTAGGTGGTAACCTTTTAGATTTGGGTAAAGCTGATACGAAGATAAGGACAAATGCACTGACTTGGCGGGGGTTAACTTGGGATTCATTAGGAAATTCTCACACATAATGATTTAACTGTCAATAATAATACAGTATGTACTTGTCATGTACATACATGTACATGTATGGCGGCACGGTAGTACAGTGGTTAGCGCTCGTGCTTCACAACTAGAAGGTCCCGGGTTCGATTCCCACCTGGACGGGGCCTTTCTGTGTGGAATTTGCATGTTCTCCCCGTGTCTGCGTAGGTTTCCTCCGGTTTCCCCTACCACTAAAAAAACATGTACAATAGGCCAGGATGAATGTGAGTGTGTTTGAGAGTGCGCATGGGGGACGACGGATGCAAATTAGCCCAAGGCTACAATCCGGTGTGGCTTGTTTACATGCATGAGACCCATGTATGTTCATTAACATGCACTGTCCCGACCAAATAAACCAATAAATAAATAAATACATATATATTAGGAGTACACAGTTTTGGAAAAGCTTTTTTTCCCCCCTTTTTCTGAGAAGTACTTGGATTATGATTAGATTTGTGAATTACGAGAACACGTCCAGGAGCATTGAAATATTAGCAACTTAAAGAGGGGGTATTATGCTTTTTTCAATCACATAGCACCAGTCTATAGCATACTACGATGACGACGTAACCTTCTGTTGGTCTGTATATGCAGTAAATTAAAATAACTGCCTTGAATAAAATTGCTCTCTCAAAATGGCTGTACTGAACGTCTTGAAATAGGCCTCTGTCTCTTTAAGAAGCTTTCCGACACGCCCCCTTCAGCACACTGCTGTGGCATTTAAACAACAACACTGTGCGGGGAGGGGGCTCTGCTGAGCTGAGGAGCAGTGGTTGGTGGCTTGGCTGGTGACGAAAGGTCCAGAGGCGTCTCCAGGAGGTGGGGGCGTTCCTAGGAGGACTGAGGCATAGCTACACCTAAAATGGCTGCCGTCTAAGTTTTTACTGATTACTCAAAAATATGTGAATGAGCCAAGGCAACACTCCAGGCATGTGTTTAATGAGGGAATGACATAATAACATGATATTTAAAGCTTGAAAAAGTCGATTTGACATAATACCCCCCTTTAACTTGTTCAAGATTCCCATGCATTTCTTGTTTGTAGAGGCCTTGACTAAAGTAGTAGCAGTAGTAGTAGTAGAAGAGAGTTTGCTCAGGAAACATGAACTAAATAATTGCAACTTTTCAGATTTGCTAATTGCAGCCATTCAACTGGTCATTTCGGTGATTGATCTTATATCGTTTTCATTTCCACTATGTGCTTTGTTGCAGATGGATCAGATGAGGACAGAGCTGCTGCAGGAGAGGACTCTGAGACAGGATCTGGAGTGTGACAAGATGAGCCTCGAGAGACAGGTACTGACCCCTCCCTTAATCACATTTACCTCAGCAAAAAAAAAACAACACAAAAAAAACACTCAACCGGCATTTATTTCTTTTTGCTTCAGAATAAAGATTTGAAATGCAGAGTGAACCATTTGGAGGGTTCACAGCGGACCAACCAGGATTCTCTCGTGTCCAAACTCAACTCCCGCATTCAGGAGCTTGAGGAGAGGCTGCAAGCAGAAGAAGGGTAATTCTTACACCCCAATAGTGCCAAACGGCCAAACTGGTGGGAATATAGAACACGGTACAGACGCGTCTACTCTGCTCATCATGTTGAGACCACTTCTGTCCAGATTCAGTCCTGGTTCTGACCTTGTTCAGTGCCATTTTAGTCCTGCGTCAATGCATAAGCCTTTATTTAGTCTTGGATTTGTCATGATTTAGCCAAGATTTTGTAACATTGTGGAACAAGTGTCAATGTCACTCCTATCTCCAACTTTCCAGTGACAACAACAGCCTCCAGCAAGCGAACCGCAAACTGGAGCGAAAGGTCAAGGAGATGAAGATGCATGCAGAAGAAGAACATATCAACCTACTGACTGAAAAGGACCAGGTACATACATGTAGTGGGAAATTAGAGTTGATTAACAAAAACTAGCAATAGATAAATCGACAGGTTTTGTGTCACAAGACTTGTTCCCTGACTTTGGTGCCCCTTGCAGCTGACGCAGAGGCTGAAGACGGCCAAGAGGCAGATGGACGAGACGGAGGAGGAGATCGAGCGCCTGGAACACGGCAAAAAGAAACTGCAGAGAGAGCTGGACGAGCAATCAGAGGCCAACGAACAGCTCCTGGACCAGATGAACGCGCTCAGGAACGAGCTCAGGTGAGGAAAAGGCTTCTATAGGGATTTAAAAGGGATTTTATTTTGCTAATATTTCATAAGCAGAACCTATTAATGTCTTCAGATCAAGGTAAGTGTGTTGAAATCACAGAGTCCAACTGATTTACTGATTCAATTACAAAAAATCTTTTACATGATCTGTTTTTGTTTGCATTTTTTTATTCTGGTTTTTGAGACGATTCTCAGTCAGAAAGAACATTGAGCCACTTACTTGCAGTTGCCAGGTCCTATAGCGAGAACCAGCTTGTAATTAACTTAAAAGTGCTTTCTGTCTGACTTCAAAAACCCCAGCACCTGTCCGACTTAGGGTTAGTGGCCTTCAGTAGTTTATAAAGCGCTGTGAGTGAATTCTGAAGGTTGTGAGCTTGACATTAAAGGTATAAATAAGCTGCTTATCAAAGGTAGTAATAAGATGCTTATTAATACCTTTACAAGCACATTGTTCATGGCCTATTAACATCTTTTCAAGACCTTATAAATAGTATTATATATTGCTTACAATACACTTAGGATTATTATAGATTATTAATGCGTATTAATGCCTTAATAATAGTTAACAAGCACACCTTTATCTAAAGTGTTACCAAAATACTCTTGGAGGATTTGCCAATACTTGCTTGCCCTATCTGAACAGTCTCTCTGCTTCATTTAATTAACTAGACTCAAGAATAAATATGATATTACAGCAAGTCCTGGCCTCAAGTCTCGAGTCAAGTCTCAAGTCACAAAAGGCAAGCCTTTCTAGAGCATTGGTCAAGTAAGTCTCAGGTCCCGAAAATTGCGACTTAAGTCTGACTTGAGTCAAGTCTTGTGACTCGAGTCTCCCACCTCTGGAGCTTGTTGTATGGTATGTCCACAAACTTGTACTTAAAGGGACCCATGTTGAGCTGGGATTGTAGTAGCTCCACCAACTCAGAGCGCACGGTATATACCTGTACATACTGCCTCTAATATAGAGATCATTTGATTCGCAGGTATTTAGATTTAAGGCGCACGAGGACGGTGCAGCTCATTCGTAAAACCTCTGAACTAGAAGATCCTCAAGGTCGTTGTCTGGGCACTTTGACATAGCTAAGATAAGACAGTGCCTTAGTGTGCGCCTCTTGCAGTGTGTGTATTCCTCCATCTTTGACTTCATCTTCTGGACTGTATGCAATATTTTTAAATAATAAGTTGTACAAATTCCAGTAAATTTTTCTGTGTTTTCCAGGCGTAAGAAGAAATCTACAGCTCTCATAAGGGACGACATGAACGATGCAGAAGTTTCTGAGTGACCTGAGCCACGCGATATATGCAGCAAGTTATGGGAAGAAATCAAGGACCTATGATGAAACAATGGAAATCTTTGATGTTTGATAACTCAAAATAACAATTTCAAAGGAACTCAGGTGTGCTGTTCTTACTAAGCCTGCGGAGAATTGAACAGACTGACCTCTTGTGGTAACTTTGATAACTACATCATGTGACCAACCTGTGATCATAAAAAAAATACCATATTTAGCTTTTGCTTCTGTGTGCTAAAAATAACTTATTGTACATTTGTGTGAATTAATGCAGACTGTGAAGTAAGTAAGTAATTCTAATAAAAAAACACAAACGATTTCTTATGCTTGTCTATTCATGAAGGTAATTCAGTTTACAACAATAGCCTGCCCATCCACATGTATTTGAGCATTAAGCGACATGGTTGTGTTGGATCAATATCCAGAGCTGAGTGGCTGTCCCGGGGCGAGATGGTGACTCCACATGAGCGCTATGATCGAGCCCCATAGTTTCACACAGTGGGACAGTCAGTGTTAACTTTAGTTTAGAGCGGGATACACAGAGACAGCCTAAAAGAAGAAGCATGAGGCGACGCTGTGCACTAAAACATGGAATATGCAGGGAATTTCTGGCAGAATTCCTTGGAACATTTGTTTTGGTGGTAAGTTACATTCTGTAATTTACCAATTGCTTTTGTACATTGTTTGTATGTATAACCACCAACGTTCTTATTCATATACCATTCTCTCTTTTTTTTGTAGTTGTTTGGTTGTGGTTCAGTGGCACAATCCGTCTTGAGTCGAAGCCAGCTGGGTGAACCCCTAACGGTCCACATCGGTTTCTCTGTTGGGCTTATGATGGGGGTCTATGTCTCTGGGGGAGTCTCAGGTAACTCAAAGTAACTCTCACTCTTTCTTTTTCTAATATTTGTCTTATGCACCCACGTAAAAGGGCCCTATTAGATTTATCTCTCCAGGCAGGGCTCCAACATATAAAAATGATACGCTTTTTGTCCAGTGGTTCTCAAACAGTTCACACCTCCAATCTAAACCAGGGCTTAACCAGTAGGTCTTGACTTGAGTAGTTCTAAACAAGGACCAACCCAAGAGAGATAATAAGGACTCTCACATTGGCTCCAGATGATCCTGAGTAGCATGTAGACAAGTATGGTTTAATCTTGCTTAATAATGGTAACTAACCTCACTAGTCATGTACACTGTGTAGCGTCACCATAGTCTATAAAGTATGAATAATGCTACAAAAGCCAGCACACATAAAACCAGCTTGTAAACATAAACACTAAACAGGCTTCGGAGTCTTGTGATAATAAACTTTATGCTGCTTGCCATTTGCCAGCTCTTGTGTTTGGCGGAAACGTGCCATCCCAGTCCACATCCAATGTACATTGATTGGTCAGGGCGTTGGGCAGCCTTTCCGGGGTCAGCCATAGCCCCGGGCACTAAACGTCCTGCAAACTCGATTGATCATAGGCACTGTGAATGCTTGCTTCATCAGAGCTGTAGCTAATTCACATTCTAAATGCAATTTGTCAGGGAGGGCTCCTTAGTAAGTCATTTCTAGAGCGGATTGTTTGCTTTAATGCAGAAATTGTGAAATGACATCCCTATTGTGAATAAGACACTGCTTTGGCGACTAGTTTTTTTTAATGATGACAAAGGATTTGAATTTGATTTAGACAATGCTCTGTTAGCAAGTGCTGTTGCTGGAACATACTTTTAACCTTAACATTGAGCTGTTTACCATAATAGAGAAAGACTTGAATGATATGGTCCATTGGCGGGTTTTACTTAAACTGTGCGTTCCTATTATGCAGCCATTATCCTGTGAAAACACCACATAATAGCCAGCACCGCCCCGGGGTCTGCTGCCCTTCTGCTGCTCTCTTGTAAATGCGTCAGTCCCACTAATGATGGAGAGGGTATTATGCAGCCCACCCAACCCCTGCTATACCCCCCCTCTGACACTTTGCTTTGTCCCGTCTCCCAGGGGGGCACGTGAACCCCGCTGTGTCCCTGGCCATGGTCATTCTGGGCAAACTGAAGATCTGGAAGTTCCCCATTTATGTCCTTGCGCAGTTTCTTGGTGCTTTCGCCGGAGCAGCCACCGTCTTTGGGTTGTACTATGGTAAATACACGGCACATGTAGCACGGATGTTACGTTTTTTCAAGTAATCTCTACAAGGAATATACGAAGAACATTAATTGTGTCAGCCAAACATAAATGACCATAATCCAATATCTCTGCTGTTGTGATAGAGGCTGCTTCACAATACTGTTATTCATAATCTTCCTCTCCTTCAGATGCCTTCATGGACTTCACCAGTGGTATTCTGTCTGTGACTGGGATCAATGCCACTGGTCATATATTTGCTTCGTATCCGGCGCGACACCTGTCTGTGCTGGGGGGCTTCATCGACCAGGTGAGAGCCAGTCTCAGCTCTGACCCCGTTTTATCCAGGACAAGTTCACATTTCAGCGCTTAGCTAATCCAGTATTGATTTGGAACCTTTTCTGTCTGAGAACTGCCCTGATTTACCCAGTTTACCCAGTTTAATGCACTGGCTGGGGTGCACTGACCTGTGACTCCCTGTGATACTCATATCTTCTCATTTCTGTTTTTCACAGAAATTTAGTAGTGTGATTTTATATTATTAGGTTTTATCGTTTCAGATGTCACAAGTGGAGATTGCCCTGTTGAACCTTAGTCTTGTTATTAGTCAACAGTGTTTCTGTGCAGGTGGTGGGAACCGGGATGCTGGTCCTGTGTATATTGGCGATTATTGACGGTGGAAACATAGGAGCACCAAAAGGAATTGAGCCACTAGCCATTGGACTTATTATTATGGCTATCGGGGTGTCCATGGGCCTGAACTGTGGGTACCCCCTGAACCCTGCCCGGGACCTGGGACCTCGTCTGTTCACTGCTGTGGCAGGGTGGGGCTGGGAGGTCTTCAGGTAATCAAACGCTCAAATTACACGATGAAGCTGTGGAATGAAGTAGCTGCTCAATTTCAGCACAACACCAGCTCTCTGAACTCTCGTAGACGGCTTCATCCAAACACGTGCACCATTTTGCCTTCAGTCTCCAGCTAACTCTTGTGCATGAACGTCTGAGTGCATGTGAATGGTTTGTTTATCTGAAGAGCTTTGAGAGAGCGTTTACAAATGTGACTAATCACAATGACCATAGGTTGTCCCAGCAGCATTGAAGAATGGATCAGAACAAATTTAATAATAATAATAATACTAATGCCTTACACTTGTATTGCGCTTTACAAGCCTGTATTACCAAGTTTATCAAAGCACTACATTGTCCTCATTATTCAGTCACTCCATACTCGGTAGTGGTAAGCTACTGTTGTAGCCACAGCTGCCCTGGGGTAGACTGACGGAAGCAAGGCAAGCAGTCCGTGCCATCGGCCCCTCCGACCACCACCAACCATTCATTCACTCACTACATTCGCTTCGGTGTTCCCAAACGGTCTCCCATCCAAGTACCGACCAGGCCCTTCCCTGCTTAGCTTCCAAGATCTGACGGGATCGGGCATAGCAAAGGTGGTATGGCCACTGCCAAATTTCCCACCTTATCCTTAAAGGGTCTATACCGGATTTTTATTCATTTATTTTTTTAGTTGTGGGTAGAAAAAAAGCAGACATTCGTGAAAAAGAGACTTCCCAGAGTTAATGCTCCCAGAAAGTTGTGAAACGTGCATGTAAACTCAACCTTGGGAAGAATTGTGGCGTTAGAAATGCGGTTTGTAAAGTTAGGACTGAGTTTGGACAACAACTAATCATTTTAAATGTACGCGCCCCCTTTTTCATTGTTCATAAACATACAATCCGGTATAGGGGATTGTCTTTAAACGAAATACAATCCAATACAGAGCCAACTGTTTACAATCTGGTCATTTCAGGTTCGATGTCACGTTCCCAAGCTCTGTAGTGACCTTTTGAAGTTCATCCACCCTCGTGCTGTTGCTGCTGACACTATCTATCGCATTACATAACGTCACATATACTCGCCTGCTATGGTCGATACTTATTACTTGCCCGGGACAGTGGAAAGTGAGCTCATTTGTTTTCATATTATACACCACACACACACACCACCACAAGCTCGTCACGTTTCTGTTTTTCCAGCACGGCGGGATACTGGTGGTGGATCCCCGTGGCCGGGCCCATGGTCGGGGCTGTGGTGGCCGCGGCGCTTTATTTCCTGTTGGTCGAAATGCACCACAAACAGGCCGACCCGCAGAAGCCCACTGAGGAAGAGGAGGAGGACGACGACGAGGATGACGAGGACGAGGACAGCAGCCTGAAGGACAAGTATGAGATGATCATCATGAACTAAACATGCAACAACTACAAAAACAACAACACATAATTAAAAGTGCATGTGACAGGTCAGACTACGTTTCTCCAAAGCTACGATTTTGCATTTGACTTTTCCCATCAAAACCACATAATTATCAGAAACACCTGTCATGTGCCCTTTTCTTCAGTGCGCAGGTTTTCAACGTGTTTTGTCACTGTTGCAGGAATGGCACCACTCTGTTTGACACAAGTTTCAATAATATGGACGTCCATCAGCTACAGCTTTAGATACGAATAGCAGTGAGCGTTTGTTCGTGTACTCCATGTAAATATTGCAAACATCATTGACTTGGACTGGCTGCACTTCTCTACAAGATCTGCTTTTTCACTTCTCACATTTTGTTCATATTGTAAATATTTCAAAACAAAAAAAGTGTTTTCCCATTCATCTGCTCGTATTTCCTAATGCTTCCCAGTTTTGCATTTATTTTATTCACTTGTGTATTTTAAATGCTGCACTTATAGACCAGTATAGCCTATTGTGCCGAAGATTGAATTTGTGCTTTTTATTTGACCTCTTCCATGTCGGTTCTTATTTGTACAATGTTTTGTCTACATTAAAGTTTACACAAAAAAATTATGAGATTTTCTATCTTAAATGTCGCACTAATAGCTCAGTGGGTGGAGCCATTTCAAGAGGACCCAATGATTATTTTTGCATAGTGCCATTGTGTCCTTGGGCAAGACACAACAACCACGTTTGTGTACACAGGTCGGTGTATGGATGGGTGTTCCTTGATGGAAAACGGCTTTGAGCACCAATTTATGATGGGAAAGTAGCATCCTATATAAACTGAGACCATATACTGGTACTGCATCTAAAAAACTGAATATTTTTTACTTTTATCTTCTCTCCACTTGTCATGTTGATCCATCCTGAAGTACTCATAATCTACATTTGTAAAACGGTTTCAGGGCTAAGAATATGACGTTGGATTTAAAATGGCATGATGAAGTAGCTTTTCAGTTTTGATGACAGTTTATTGTGGTAAGAAATAAACTGTCATCATCTGCAAATGAAGAAATGGAATCTATTAGTGACTATAATCTCACCCGGCGTCAAAAGTCTGAATATGAACACAACGGAACCTTTCTCCATCTCACTTAAAGCTTTTACTGTTATGACGTAATCTGAAACCCAACAATAGTCGACGCACATCAGGCCAACACTGGTGAGGTCAGAGGGAGTCATTCACACGCATCCATGTGCATTGGTTTTTTGTATGTAACACAATGCTGTACACTGTAGTCCCTCCACAGCCCTTGTAACAAATGCAGTGTCTGGATGATGGCACATTTGCTGCAGGTGCGGCGGGCGCTCTAGTCTTTCACTTGGATTAATCTCTTCTAGCAGGAGGTCTTACGCTTCACCCTGTGCCTGTTCAACCCTGTCCAAACATGCGCCAACAGCCGGCGGAGCGTAAACAACAAACACTTTGCTGAGAATTCGGTCTCTAAAAATGTCACTGCAAGGATTCAAAGTTCAGAGTGGAATGTATGTAAAGTACCTGGTGGTTACCTGGAGTCTAAAGGGAAGAAGAGGAGTTTGTTTAACCCCTTATACCCCCATGAACCGAGCACATTTCCTCCAGTTTACCCAAATATAAACTGGAGCCTCATTTGAAAGCTAAGACCTTCAGAACTCATCTAAACTTCCTTTTTTGTTATTACGTTCCAGTCGTTTTGTTGCATTTTTAATCATGTTTTCATTGCTTTGTTGTTAAATCTTTTGTTGCATTTCGCTTCTTAATGTAATGTAACTGGGAAAGACCACAAAACTGTGACCAAAACATGTAAAAAAAAAAAAAAAAAACAACAAAAACACGATGAAGACACAAGCCAAAGGACGAAGCCGTGGCAATCATAATGAGGAAGAAGCTTAGATTAGATTAGTTTTGTAGGTCTTAGCTTTCAAATGAGATGTTACACTGCAATGCTAAATAAACACATCTTGCCTATAAACCACAGCCTGACCACATTTTTCTTTGGAACTATACTGTTGATTCCCCATCCTCATATTGTCATTGTTAATGGGAATCACTCCACTTCCTAGGATTTATTGAGCCTAATAACTTTGCTCCGACCATGACACAACTGCTGGCTGCGGCTGAAGATCTGCATTGAAAATCGATAGGGACCACATTTCACTGCATGTGCAAACGAGTGAGTCCAGACCCTGGGTGTTACTACGTTGTTATGCCAAGGCTCTCGCGACTGTGTATCACTGTGACATGTAAACAGACGATAACTCAGTGAAGTACTTGAATACACTGAGTTGAAGCAGTGGGGCTTAAGTGTGTGATATTCTTTGGTTCAGCTGCTCCCTCTGCTGTTGATACCTCCACATTACAGGTAAGGATAAGACATCTTACTTTTTTGTGCATTAGTACATTTCACAATTCTAAGGCAGCAAAGTTGTGCTTTAATATCAGTAACAAGCTCCTAGTTTGTGACTGATAACAAAAAAGTGTTTTAATTGATGCATAAGCTGTGCCATATTTCTAAAGGAAACCACATGGGGGGAAAAATCAGGTACTTGATCTTTATAACCTCTTAATCCCCGCCTGAACCGAGCACATTTTCTCTAGTTTGACTAAATTAAATCTAAAAGCTTCTTGAAAAAAAGTGTCAAAAGAGCGACGAAAACAAGGATGAAAGTCACAAAAACCCAACAAAAAGTGACACCTAAAAAAGTGACAAAAAGCCACAAAAGAGTAACAGAAAAGCAAAAAAAAGTGATGAAAAAGTGACAAAAAAGGCGGTGTATAAGTGATGACAAAATATGACAAAAAGTGGTGAAAATGTGACAAAAACATGACAAAATGTGACAAAAAAGTGATGAAACTGTATAACGAAAACACAAGAAAAACGAAAAAAAGCAATGAAAGAAAATGTAAATAACGCGAGGAAAAAGATCCTTCTAGATGAGTTTTTTTTAGGTCTTAACTTTCAAATGAGGCGTTACCCTGGCCTATAGGCTGTAACCTTTTACATTTGGGTAAAGCTGAACTGCAGAAAATGCACTTGGTTAAGAGTTAATAAACCAACACAAAGCCTGTACATGGTAAAACAAAACAGATATGCAATCAGGTTGTTTGGTGATGTCAAGTCTTTCAGTTGAGGTTAATGCTAATGAAATAACGCCAAAACAAATCAATTATAATAATTTACAAATCATTGCATGTTAAGAAGCTGGTCAACAAGGGAAATACGTTGAAAATAAGCACTGTACAGGCATTCCCAATGTCAATATCAAATAAATGAACACACTGTGACGACCCCAGACAGAAGGAATCGGGAGACTTTGGAGACAGTAAACAGGGGTCTATTTTATTTTGAACGCGTCTTTTAATTAATGCATTTCAAGTACTCCAAAAATTACATCTCTTTGCACAATACAATTTGAAATGTTTTTTAGTAAAAATGTTCAAAGTGAACAAAAATTTCCGATACTGTATAAAACACAGTGAACATTAAAATCAGACAGTAGTATTACTTTTTAATCGTGTTCTTTCAGCCTACAACAAACCTACGACATTTCAACTCAATTTGGACATTTTCAGTGCACGTTTAGCTAAAAACTTTTTACCAAGACTAGGAAATAAAAAGCAAAGAAAATAAATTTACAGGCATTAAATCTGCTGCTCGTCTATCCAAACCATGCCACAGAAAAACGAAGACGGAAATAAAAAAAAAAAAAAAAGAAAAAAGAAAAAAAAAGGAACAGTTAAGTCCATCACACTGAATTGTTTTGCCGGTGGTGAAAAGTATCATAAGCAAACGTTAGTTCGGCTAGCACATAGAAGAACGCAAATAACTTAATAGAGAGCAAGGTTTTGTCACATATGAACAACTGCAATCAGAAATACAAAAAAGAAAATTGAACAAAACGTATCAAAAATGTAATCTTCATCTTCAAACGAAATGCAAATTTTTCGAAGTACTGTACAAGTTTACATGTTGAATTTATCTCAGGCGTTTATGAACGTGATTCAACCGTGAGCAGACATTTTTAAAAAACAGAGCTCTGGTTTCACAGATGTAGGAAGTAGAGTGATTCACAGAAAACAGAGGTCCAAATTTAAATTGCAAAAAAAAAAAAAAAAAAAAAGAGAAAAAGAAAGGAAGTCGTGTCAAATCCCCTCCAGAGCAAGTGCGGTTATACAAGTTGCCTTTTACTGCATGCATTGAAACGTGATCATGAAGAAAAATACTTTTTTTTGCTTGCATTATGGTCATCCACAGTTTACACTACAGCAATCCCTACAGACAAGAGTCAACCAGCTCAAAGCAGAAAACGTGTCTCTGAAACTTCAAATGGCACGCTATAGTAGATCCAGATACCTACAGTACTATACGAAGGTATAAAAAAAAAAACTTTTTGGTCAGGTACTTTTGCTGTGAATTTGAGTTAAATTCTAGATCCAGGAGAGATGGGGCTGTCACGATAATTACTATATCGACTTATCGTTCACATTTTTGGGCTCGATATTTAACGTCTATACATTTATTAGCATTACCCCAAATATATTCTTTGTAAAACTTCTAACTGAAGGAAAATGAGACTTCCATGTTTATTGCAGCTTGTGTGGTATTTTAGGATATGATGATGGACTTTTAGAACAAAATGTTACTGTCATTATTATGCCTGAGACTTGACAGTATCTAGTATCGTCAATATTATCGTTTATCGCGATACTTTCCTGCCTCAATATATCGACCTTCAAAATTGTTATCGTGACAAGCCTAAGGAGAGATGCAATCAATCCTGTACAATTATAAGACAACTGTATCTTATATATTTGTTACAAGAAACGACATTATTTCATAGCCACTGCATGTAAAGTTGTAAAGGCCATGTGCACAGCAGCTTTATCATTGCAAGATAAAGCGCTAGTGCCTTGGCAGTGATCCACACAGAATACTACTTTTCCAATTTTTTATATTTTGTACATTGTTCCTCCTCTCTTTGTTCATTTGTATTTGGGAAAAAAAAAAAAATAGACATTTGCAAAGTACTGTATCTCTAAAGGGGATGGTCAATTAAGTCCCACAAAAACAGTTGAATTAGTATAAAAAAAAAAAAAAAAAGTGATGTCAAGTTTGTCGTCTGCTCAAGCTGGAATGTGTTTTTGTGTAAAACTGTGTCAATACTGCCGTGTCCACTGCACCGTTCATTTTGATTCTTAAGACCAAACAGTATCAGCTGTCGAAAAGTAAAATAGTGTTGAGTGACATACAAATAGTAAAGACCTTTTGTCAATTAAAAATTCACAATAATAGATGTGTCTGCATGCCCACATTGAAAAAAAATCACTATCTGAAGAATAATAGCATGATCTTTTATACACAAGCACACTGGCGATTTTCATATCTTCCCACACTCATGTAAACGAACACTTCTAAAACTACGCCACAGCAGCCTTCACTTACCCCTCGTCTTCATATCTCAACAGGTAGAATTATCGATTAGTGGTTATTCGTTTTTTTTGTTTTTTTTCGTTTTTTCCCCCGTAAATCACAAAAACAAAATAAAAATCACCAACAAAAAAAAAAATCGTTGTCCCAAAATTAGGCGATCTTCCCTTTTCCGTTTCTGCCAAAAAGTTCCTCTAGCTTGTTAACACAAACGATTGGACATGATGTTAGCAAGACAAGGAAATAAAATAAAATAAAATCATGGGATTGTGAACAAAAAGGCCCTTGAAATGTGGGATATGCGGGGCCTTTATTGTTCGAATCGACGCTAGCAAAAGTGAAAAGAGCTCCACCTGATTGGACGCGTTGAGTTTGATGGCAACTAATCCTCAAAAGTAGTGTCCTAGGAACTCGGCATGATCCTCCTTCATGTGTTAGTAAGTCCTGAGAGCACTAACGAAAATCATAAAAGAAATAAAGTGAAGAATTACACATTTACAGTAGAAGAAATAGTTTGTTTTTTTTCACTTATAATACACTAAATATGTACAATCACATGCAGAGGAACCGTCTGCACGAGACACGCCGAAGCCTGTGTCTTTGCCGTTTTTGACGTGTGTAAAATCACCACAAAAAAAAGTGCCGCTTATTTCCCCACTTGTAGGTGTCCCTTTCTCTTTCTGGCTCAGAAGGCCGAACGGAAAGCACAGAACAATTCACCAGCAGCCACGGGCGAGTCACTCATGAAGACGACGTCGCAATAAAAACGAGAAAGACACACACACACACAAAAAAAAAAATCTGAACGAAATGAACACATCACAGAATGTACTAAAGCTACACGTGATTCCTTAACTCCTTGGCACTCCTTCGAAGAAAAAAAGAAAAAAAAAAAAAAATAATGGTGGTGGGAGAAAAAAACAAAAAAGAGATGCTTCGATCGCACTGCAAACGGCTGAAGGGTCCCACTCCACAAAGAACAGATCGCGTCGCTAGATTGAGTGTTTTCTGTCATGTCTGCGCTGTCCATTGTCTGTTACAAATGGAGGATATGAAGATGACTAACAACTGTCCCGGACTTTTTCTTTGGATGGAGTGACACTGCTTTTTGTTTTTCCCACTGTAGGCACAAGGAGGAGCCAAGGCATCGGGGGGTGGTGGTTGGTGGTAGTAGTCAGAGGTTGTGGGGCGTGGGGGGGGGGGGGGGGAAGGGGGGGTGAGGGGGTAGTAGCTCTTAGCGTCTCATCTGGCCCATCTGATAGTTCTCTCGGGGCTGGCGGTGGTGACGCTGCTGCTGGGACTGTCGCGGGGGCTGTCTCGACGGCTGCCTCTGCCCTCCGTGGGCCGCTGCGTGCGCCGCGCCATGGGCCCCGTGCCCGCCGTGGGGGTCCCGCGACTGGTGCTGCACCTGGGAGTTGGCGTGCTGCTGCGCTCGCCGCCTCTTCAGAGTGCCTGCCGAGACACATGGAAGACGTTAGTCAAAAGATGAAAGAGCAGAGGAAGAGCCATACAATTATCGTCGACAACAGGCAAAATTCCTGACAGCTTGATTGTTATCGAAAAACAAACACTGTAATTCATTTTTCTCAAAATTACTCCTGGACACTTTTCATATTTTTAGAAACGGCTGCGGAATTACTGAAATACGGCTCGGTAAAAATAATAAGAAGACACCCCAATTAAATATGCATGCGCGATCGTAATGCGCAAATAGCGTCGCTGTTTCCCGATCAGCAGCAAGAAAGTCTGAACCTAGACTAAATAAACCAGGACTGGACCTGGACTAAACCAGGACTGGACCTGGACTAAACCTGGACAAAACCTGGACTAAGCAGGGCTCAGTGTTGAACTGAGCAAAGAGGAGAAACACATCACGGTCATATATTATGGGCACATATACAGTAATAGAGGCTAGTATGCTTTCTGCTATTTAAGAGCCAAAATGTATTTTTAGGGAAAAACAATAACAGAATTCACTTATTATTTTCAAATCACAGTAATAGATTTAATAAAGGCTTAAACATCCTGATATAACTGTGAATTAACCCCATATGTTCTGGACTATCTTTTTGTTTTCCAATTCAGACCTTGGCGAAATTGAATTTGTGACCCCTGAGCTAGTGTATCTACCCTTATTTGTTACTTGGTTTTAATTTTGGTCAAACTCACTAAATCAATGAGATTGCATATGCAGCACTGACCTGGAAGTGGTTTAGGTGGCGGCAGTTTGGGGTTGCTGCTCGGTGTGTGGACGCTGCAGATCTTGATGAATCCAGCCATCAGCATGATCAGGGCGATGCCCATCAGCAACACTGCCCACCAATGAGCCTGAACAGGACAAAGGAAAAGAAATACATTTGGTCCAAGAAGAAACTAGAAAATGGGATCTGAACAGACGCAGGGATAGCAGGTTTTGTAGCTACAGCCTAAAGTACTTAACAACATACCACTATCCACTCTGCGATGTTCTCGTAGAGCTCTGGGTTGAAGATGGCCTTCTTGAGTCGGGCCAGGGGTCCATCTGCGTCCACCAGGCGACACTTCATGAACACGTCGCAGTAGCCCTTGAAATCGTTACATGGCGAGCCGGCCGGCAGAGTAGTCACCTTCTTGTTGAAAAAGCGAGCGAGTTTCTCCGAGCCAGTGCTGCTGCAGGTGTTTGGATTCACTACGGTGGGAAATACGAGAGGGACATAAACATGTGAACGTTTTTGTTGATGATCTCTGAAAATACATAGTTAGAATTGTCATTTCAGATCCTTTTGCAAAGTGAAGAATTGCCTTGTGGTTGATTTTGTGAAAGGACATTTATTAAACAGGAAAGTGTGGAATGAAGTGAAAAATGGTAGAAAGATAAATAATTGATCCATTTCCAAGGAGATTTGTTGTTGTTGTAATTTTAGTACATTTTTGGACCCGGAACTCAAAGTCATGACTGGCCGCACTGGTGTAACTAAAACGTTGATAAAATACACAGTGTTACGAGGTGCCAAGAACAAAAGTTAATTGCATTACGTCAAAAAAACAAAAGCCTATTTTATGCAATATCCTGTTCCCCAACGCAGCCAAGACGACATACGAAGCGTCCTCTCTTGGGCATCAGGACGTAGTGACTCACTCTTCTCCATGCAGCACACGTGGCACAGCTCAGTCTCATCCTTCCCCTCTTGGCTGGCACAGGTGCACGCCTCCAGACCATACTTCTCACAGATCGAGCCAGAGCAGCCCTGGGGGGACAGGTGATATCAGTCAATGACAGGTGTGAACAGAGAATCCACGATAATAACTGGTGTCTACAGGGGAAGACTTTTGCAGTGTCCATTAAGACCCCTGAGAATATTATTGTCACAAGTTACAGAATTTGCAAAAGAAACAGTATTGACATTTTAGTAGTTAAAAATGGTTTATGAACTTTAATTTTACATGATATCTCTTTTGATGGAATCTGTACTGAATTTAATTGGCTAGAAAGCAATTTAGTCCAGCCACATTACCTGCGAAGCAATATCATTAGCTTAATTGCCAAAATATGAACTTAACCATGAAAGCACGAAAGCATAACAAATTGGAAACACCGCTAGCATCCGACCATCACGCCGCTCACCCCGTTGAGGCAGACTTGGGTCTCTCCGTGGCAGGCGGTGAAGTTGGCCTTGGGCTCAGAGGTCGGACACTGGGGGGTCACTCCGTTGCACATGCCCTGGTGAGCGCACTCCGACTCCTCTCGGCACTTCTCATTGCGGCCCTTGTAGCTGCATTCGAAGGTACAGCATGGGCCTTGGCTGGGACTAAAACATACAATGTAAATATTAGAGATGCACCGATCCAGCTTTTTTGCTTCCGATACTGGGGGCTTGAGTATCTGCCGATATCCGATATTAACCGATACCAATAGACTTTCATAAAAGTTGTTTTCTCTGAGTGAAAAAGTTAAGTGGACTTTTCTTCAGTGTGAGATAAATAAAGTCTTATCTTTTCTTGTCATGATGTTACAGATCAATGATCTATTATATCTATTAAAAAACTAATGGAAAAACATTTAACAAGGATCACTGGACTTTTCCACACCATCCTTGGGACAGGCTATTTTATATTAATATAAACAGCTCACATAAAGTGATCTGATCTTACAACTTGTCAGGCTACTTTAGCTGATCCAATCATAATTTCTGTCCCAGCCTTGATTAGTTGCCGCTAGCATTAGCTTGCTCCCACTAGCTTTAGCATGCTGTTGCTAGCCACGGTATTTTGCCCAGCGATCAAAAATACATTCGCGGAGGTTGAAACTAACTCAATCAATCAATCAATCAATGGTTTTGTATAGCCCAATATCACAAAAGGAGTTGCCTCACAGGGCTTTAGCGACTGAATTCTGCAGGTTCAAAATGACATACAGCAGGTCCATATTCACTGAGGTTTAGTCAGTGAAAATTGTGTTTTTAAAGCGGTGAGAGACAAAACTGGTATCGGTTCAGTATCGGATATTTGTAGCCGATACCTAATATCGTATTTTTTTCAGTATCGCCTCCGATATCCGATACCAGTATCGGAGCGGTGCATCCCTAGTAAATATATTTAACTTTGCAAATGTTTTCGTTTTTTTCTCACTTCGAACCCACTTTGGTTCATTAATAGATTTTCTTGTTCGTCTTATTCGATCGTTCTCTGTGCTTGGCAATGATTCACACATTACCTGCAGACTTTGCCAGGTTTGAGCTTGCACTTCTTGTTGTCGGGCTGGTTGGCGTCGTAGCAGCACAGGTCTCTGCACTGGTCGCTGTAGCCGCAGTCGCACTCCTCTCCTGCCTCCACCAGCCCGTTGCCGCAGATGGGCTGGCCAGACTCTGTTTATCAAAGCAAACACTCAAGAGGATCAACATGGTGTCGGCTCTCATGGCTCAGCTCAACCAGCAAAATTAGGTAGTTTTTTTTTTAGCCAGAAATAGTTTAGATCCAGATTTGGTTGAAATTTCTACCAGAATGTTTATCATGAAAATTTCAAAATTCAGCACACTTCGCATAATATGAAATAAAAGCAAGCACTAATTTGGTAGGTTGCGCTACAGCAGTTGAACAGATACACCACTGCATTGTCCTTTCTTACCGACAAAGCAGTTGCCCCTCTTCTTCTCCAGGACCTGGCTGATGTTGCGCACGCTGCAGATGGAGAACTTGTTGTTGTTGAGTTTGTCCCCCGATGTGGCCCGCGCGTACATGATGTAATTGCCCTTCTCCTTTTTGTCTTGGCTCTTGGATTCCCCGGGCGTGCACTCCGCTCCCGAGTCATGCTGCAAAGTGAAGAAAAATCAGCACCACGCGTATCAACAAAAAAAAAAGAAAAAGAAGCATAATCCTGACTTAATGAATCCTGTAAGACGTCCAAGTTACTCACCGGGGAGCCAAAGTTATGTCCCACTTCATGTGCAAAAGTGATATGGGAGACTTTAGGCGGAACGTGGGAGGCATAGTTTTGAACGGTTATTATTCCAGTATTGAGAGACTTCTTCTTGCCATCTGAATACAGCTTGCTCTTTTCACAAATACCTCCAGAGCTCCCTGGAAAAGTGAAGAAAATAACTACTTGAAATCAAAGTCATTTCAAGCAATAAGGTTGAAAAATTATGTCATGATTCGCCCTGCAAAGCAACAATGTCATTTTAAGTGAATGTGGGTGCCATCAGTCAAGCTAGCCATGTTGATATTATCAAATTACACCACAATAGTTGTAAAGGCCACACTGTAATTTTACCTGAAGGAGCGCCGACCCAGGCAAGTCCCAAGACGCCGTCATCAAAGTCCCTGTCAGTGAAAACATAGGCTAAACAGTAGTCATCATGATTCTGCTCAGAGTTCAGCTCCAGAAACTTCTCCACGCCGATGTTGGCGAAACGAAACGGGTTGGAACGGTCCCTCTCATCGCTGGTGGTGTTAATCTACAGACAAAAGAAGAAATACTGTGTTAAAAAGCAATGGTCAAAGTGTAAAAAAAATGAACTGGAGAAGAAATAAGACTATGACTCACCCGGATCCTTTTAACCATGAAGCTGATGTTTCTGATCCCCATAAAGTCGGTGCCTTGATAAATGGCATCGATGGCCTTGACGTGACTTGAGATCTGAGACGGAGGGAAGTAGTGTTACCACAAAAAGTACAAGGCTGGAACAGTAACTGCAATTGAAATGCGATCGCAATGAGCAATACATGGAAATATTTAGGTTAATACGATGCCCTCTGCACCCACTACATGTCCCTGTGACTCTATTCTTAATGAGTAGTGTCTTCAGTGTTTCCCACAGATTTCAAGGAGACTGTGGTGGGAGAGAGCGCCACCTTTCCGGGGGAGGGCCAGCCATCTAAATTTAGATGCGTTTTCCTGCATTCTGGTGCATTTTAAGCAAAAAATAATAACTATTTTTGGCTATTATGCTGCTGTGAAAAGATTAATTTCTGGTTAATTTACATAGGGTACGCAGCTGCAGGACTGTCACGTCGGGTCTAAAGTTTGGATCCAAGTTTCGGGTTCGGACAGGTTGGCGCGTGGGTCCGGAACCAGACTGAGGTCCGCCATTTCGTGACCTCTGGTTTAATTCATTATAGTGACAGCTGCATTAGCATACTTAAACAGTGAGACATTGTTCACTGCTCCTTTTCTGTCCTGTTAAACCTGCCCTCTGCTGCAGATGTTGGTGTTGGGTGAGAGACAGAGAAAGAGAGGGGACATCGAGACTGTGGCGGATAAAAATAGACTATGGCGGGCCGCCACAGACTAATATATTAGTGGGAAACCCTGGTCTTGTTTTGAATTCCTGGTCTTTTCTCAAATTTAATGTCTGAAAATTATGTCAAACATGTACTACACTAAGGCTGAAAACGTACCAACTTCAGTATGTTTCTAAAAATGAAAGCACACTTGTAAATAATACAAATCTTATTAAATTAACTTAATTGAGGTCATGTTGCGCAGCTGCACTGACATCTTTAAGCTGTTTGCCTAACGTTCTTTTAATATTCATGTAGTGTTTTGCCATGCATTATTTATTTGACTAGCATGTGTTTTTAATTTACTGGGAGGGGGTCACTGGTTTTGAAAAGAAGGGTAGGAGGGGATTTGGTCAAATTTTAATAGGGAATGATTCATGGTTTGAAATGCGCTTTGCTCGGGATGAAAAACCTGCTTAGTGTGGGCTGTACCTGTGCTATAACGGCCTCTCTGGTTTTGTAGTACTTGTAGAAGAGGTGGTCGGTCTGAATGAAGAGCTGACAGGTGTTCTTCTCAACCTGAGCCATCCTCCTGCGCCTCAGTAGCACCGGGCCACTGGCGTCCTCATCGATGTGGAGGTCCTGGGTGTGGACAGGGGAACGGGTTCAGTAAGACTAATGCACTGTGTAATAACAGCAGCAGGATCAAATGTATTTCCTTTGTCCGTATGAATGTATGTGATTCTTGACCCAGCACAAATGGGGAAAAAAGGGCCTGTGATTTCCTTGTTTTTAGATTCCATATGATACACATTTTTTTGCGGGAGTTTATAGACAATACAACAAAACTGCACAAAATGCTTATGAACACTGTTGTAGATAGGCAACTTATTTGTAGAAATGATATCACGACGTTCACAAAGACCTGCCACTTAATTTCTTCATGGCAGCTTCGTGAGAATATAACGCTTGTGACAGTGTTTTGTCCTTTTTTTCACCTTGAGTGGCTCTTCGACAGCAGAGCTCTGGTACTTCCTCATGCGCTCAAACACGGAGCTGTTGGCGCAGCCTCCCTCAGGGCCATACTTGTGCGGATAGTCTGCAACACATAGACACAACACTGTAAGGATTATGGCAGATAATGTCAACCACTTAACCCACTGAGTCACTCTGTTTCCAGTGCCAATCACTAATGGATGAATGGATGGGTACTTACAGCTACTTGAGACTGGCTTCTCTGCCCTCATCTCTATCAGGCCATTATTAGCAATTATCACTTTACTGTATGTTTAGATTGGCCTTTATTTCAAATGCTAAATCATAGAGAATTACTGCTAGGAAGGATGCTTGATGCCCCTTGTAACTACAGTATGCAGTGCACTATGGTCCAACAAACAGCTATATACTTTTCAGACTGCATATTTTTGTAGTAAACAAATCAACCCAAGTCTTTGCCTCGATCCCTGTGGGGATGATCACAGCAGCTTGTCCCTGTGCACTGAACTAATCCAACCATGCACTTCTCAGTATCATGAATTAGCATATTTGCACATCTTATTACACACTGCCAATGATTACAGGCAAATTGCCTGTCAGACCGTTCCCAGGGTCGGTGGGACTTACGTATGTCGTCCTCGTGGTAAATGACAGAGTGGAAAGGCACGTTTTTGCCCTGTAGGTATCTGTCGGCGGGCTCCACGTAGTAGGTGCCCTGGTAGCTCTGAATAAAGCCCTCGAACTTGCCATCCACAATAGCACCATGTGTGAGCGTGTTTTTCTCCCCTGGAAATTCAAAAAGCAACTCATTTATATATACAGTGCCTCTCGAAAGTACTAATACACCTTGAACTTTTGCACAATTTGTCATGTTTTCAACCCTAAACATAAAGATTTTATTTTGATTTTTTTTTACTGAAAGTTCACACACAAGTAACAGACAACTGTGAAGTGAAAGCAAAATGATACATGATTCTGTTATTTTACAAAAAATAGAAAAGTGAAAAGTGGGGCGTGCACAAGTATTCATACAGCATTTTTCTGTGTGCATTAAATTGCCTTTATAACATTCCTAATGACTGCAGAATGTTCACACTTTGCCCTAACCCTTAAATAGAGGCCACCTGTGTGTAATCTACTCTCAGTATAATTCCAGCTGTTCTGTGAGGGCCTCAGAGCTATGGTCAGAGTGTATTGGTCACTAAACAACATCATGAAGGCCAAGGAGCTCACCAGAGAGGTCAGGGATAAAGTTGTGGAGAAGTTTAAAGCAGCGTTAAGTTATACAAAGATTTCCCAAGATTTGAACATCTCACGGAGCACTGTTCAATCCATCATTCGGAAATGGAAAGAGTATAGCATCACCGCGAACTTACCAAGATACGGCCGTTCACGTAAACTAACAGACCGAACAAGGAGAGCACTGGTAAGAAATGCAACCAAGTGCTCCAAGATAACTCTGGAGGAGCTGCGACGTACTGCCGCTGAGCTGGGGGAATCTGTACATGGGACAACTATAAGTCGTCCCATTTTAAACCATTCCATCTACAATGGAATGGTTTAAAAACAAACATATTAATGTGTTAGAATGGCCCAGTCAAAGTCCTGACCTAAATCCTATTGAAAATCTGTGGAAAGACCTGAAAACTGCTGTTCACAAACGCTCTCCTTCTAATTTGACAGAGCTTGAGTTGTTTTGTAAAGAGGAATGGGCTAAAACGGCAGTCTCTAGATGTGCAAATCTTGTAGTAATACCCCAAAAGATTTGCTGCTGTTATTGCAGAAAAAGGGCGTCCCACAAAGTATTATTTCATGCTGTATGAATACTTATGCACGCCCGACTTTTCGGTTTTCTATTTAAAAAAAAAAAACAGAATCATGTATCATTTTGCTTTCACTTCACAATTGTCTGTTACTTGTGTGTGAACTTTCAGTAAAAAATTCTCTCTTTATGTTTAGGGTTGTAAACATGACAAAATGTGCAAAAGTTCAAGGTGTATTAGTACTTTTGCAAGGCACTGCATCTAATAGCTTTATGTTATTGTTTAATGTCGATTCTGTGCATTTGTGTAAATCTCACCATAAATTTCCCCAGTGTAGATGTGAGAGGTATCAAAAGGAATCTCTTCTCCTGAAACTTCTACCTTCAAATCTTCGGAGAACAAAGAAGAATCCCTCTTCATGCGCAAGTTAAAATGCCTGAAAACACAACAACACCACATTCACACACAGAACTCTGTGAATCTTTAGGTTACAACGGTACCATACATCACCGTACTGAAGGAGGTTGCTTTTGTATTAGCCCCAAACTGCCTTGTGCCATAATTTATGTGTTAAAATGTGCGTCTACGAACCTCAACATGAATCAGGGCCTGTGCTCACTTCTGGGAAATCACTCATACTCAATAAGTCTTTCAGAAAATGCAAATGAAATTTACTAAAAGGATGAAAGGAGACCCAAGTTTAGCAGAAAAACAAAGAGACATTATCTGAAAAGGGAAAGCTTCGTTGTGATCCCAACAGGGCAAACACTGGGGCCCTGTGTCTCAAAGCTGGTTAAGACCTGGTTTAAATCTGTTTTGTCCATAATTCTCAATCCAGTTCACTCAAATTTCTACCTTGGCTATCAAGTCATAAGCTGCTAAATGAATATAGCCCTTTTTTGTTTTTTAAGATACTACAGGAAACAAACCATTTTAGACGTGGTGCGAAAGGTTTAGAAATCAACGTGCAGCACTAAATCAAAGCATCTTGGAACAACAGCAAACAAAGAGGTTTGGTCTCATGTTATGTAACACCTACACACACACTGGCTTATTGACTGCAAAGACACAGTTCTCAGATTAACATGGGCAATACATGCTTTGATCTGGATTCCAATCAAGAGAGAAGTCATATTTAAGGCAAGGCAAGGCAAGGCAAGTTTATTTGTAGAGCACAATTCATACACAAGGCAATTCAAAGTGCTTCACAGTTGCATAAAATTACAACAGATAAAACATCAACATAAAAATTAATCAATTACAGTAAAAGGCAAGAGTGCAGATAAAATACTTTCAGTTTTCATATGCACAGGTAAAAAGAGCTGTTTTCAGCCTAGACTTGAACATTGTCAGAGTTGAGCCCTGTCTCACATCCTCATGAAGACTGTTCCAGATTTTAGCTGCATGAAACTGAAACGCAGCCTCACCGTGTTTATTATTGACTCTGGGAACCACCAGGAGACCCCTCCCTGAAGTTCTCAGGGCCCGAGATGGTTCATACGGCTCTAACATGTCAGAGATGTACTTTGGTGCTAAACCATGAAAAGACTTGTACACAAGCAGAGCTGTTTTAAATTCTATTCTCTGAGTGACAGGAAGCCAGTGCAGAGACCGGAGCACTGGACTAATGTGGTCGTATTTCCTGGTTCTTGTCAGGACTCGAGCAGCAGCGTTCTGGATCTACTGCAGCTCTAACAGCTCGTTTAGAAAGGTCAGTGAACAGGCCATTACAGTAGTCTAACCTTCTAGAGACAAATGCATGGATGAGTCTCTCCAAGTCTGGTTTTGACACTATTCCTCTGATCTTAGCAATGTTTTTCAGATGGTAAAAAGCTGATGATGTTATTGCTTTGATGTGGCTGTTTAAGTTCAGGTCTGAGTCCATGATTACTCCTAGATTTCTAACCTGATTTTTTGGTTTTAGAGAAAGAGACTCAAGGTGACTGATAACACTTTTTCTTTGTGTCTGTGGGCCAAAAACAATTATCTCAGTTTTGTCTGAGTATAGTTGGAGAAAATTGTTTTGCATCCACAAACTGATCTGTTCGATGCAGTGACACAGTGTATCTACAGGCCTCTGTTCACCTGCCGTCAGTGACACGTAGATCTGAGTGTCATCTGTGTAGTTGTGGTACGACGCATTGTTGCTGTTTATTAGCTGACCCAATGGAAGCATGTACAAGTTGAATAAGAGGGGTCCCAAGATTGACCCCTGGGGGACTCCACAGGTCATGGAAATTTTGTCTGAGACACAGTTGCCAATTTTGACAAAGTAGGTCCTATTTTCGAGACAGGACTTGAACCAGTTTAGCGCAGTTTATCAAACACTTTGTTAGATAGGAGAAAGTAAGTGAGCTGTTGATATATTACTTTCTCTAGGACTTTTCCTAAGAATAGCAGGTTTGATATGGGCCGGTAGTTGTTCAGTACCTTGGCATCAAGGCTGCTCTTCTTTAGAAGAGGCTTAATGACTGCGGTTTTCAAGGCCTTTGGAAATGCTCCAGTCTCAAGTGAGATGTTGACTAACTGAACAAGTTGTGGTAACAAGCTGATCAGCACAGACTTCAGAAATCTAGTGGGTAATTCATCAAGTCAGCATGTACATGGCAGGGTTGCTATTTGTGTTGTGGAAAATATGGCATTTTTAATGCCTTGGACTTTGTCATAAAAAAAATATTGCAAACTCATTGCACTTACATGTAGAGATTAGTTCTAAGGGCAGTGAAACTGGAGGGTTAGTTAATCTGTTTACTGTGGAAAACAGAACACGAGAATTGTTTCTGAAGTTTGCGATGATTTTAGAGACGTACTTCTCCCTTTCTCCACACAGAATCTGGTTGAACTCACAAAAGCACTTCTTTGTATACCTCAAAATGAACCTGGAGCTTTGACTTGCGCCATTTACAGTTTAGTAAGTGGTTTTGCACAGTTATCATTATTCATTCACTTATAATCTGTGGGGTTAAGCTGCTATTGTAGTCACAGCTGCCCTGGAGTAGACTGACGAAAGTGAGGCTGTCAATCTGTGCCTTCAGCCCCTTCAAACACTCACTCACACACACACCACAATCATTCATAGGCAAGGAGGGTGAAGTGTCTTGCCCGAAGACACAACGACAGATCTGAACTGCTAACCGCTCAATGTTTAGATCTGAAGTGTGATCTATAGCAGGAAACTGAATGAGCATATTGTTGCAAATTGGGGACAAAAGGAACACATTATTTCCTTGGTGAGAGTTGGCAGAGTAAAGAATCTGCTGCACTCCTAAATGTTTGCCGTTCTTCTCTTCCGATTAAAAACTGTATTTGTGGAGGGCGAGTGTTTGTGAAAATCAGGCCTAGCTACATTCACAAAGATAACAGTGCACAACAAGATCTCAGCCAGATGGTCCCTACTCAGCCACACCACCTCTTCAAACGGCTGCCTGCAAAACCATCTCTATCTGCACTTAAAGTGCATATGACAGGTTATCAAGTTTTTATAATTCTTCTTGATTTGGTGGGATAATACCTGTGTTAAGGAAAATATCACAGTTTTACACCCATAAAATATCAGCTTGTGGAGAAAATATGATTAAAAAGTCAAAACTGTACTTAATCTAACAGGGAAATGTCCTTAGCAACTCCTTAGCAACAGTAGAACGCTCTTCAGTGCTGACGTAGAGGAAGGTAGGTGCAATAAAAATACAGCAGATGGCGCTCTTTTTGTAGGTATTTGACAGTCTTTTTCTTATATTCTTGATCAGATTTTATGATTAGCTCTATTTATATTAAACTGAATTGGTAATTTACTTAATAAATAAGTTATTGTGTGTGGAGTCAGCCATTTGTTAAATGCACTTCTGGTGCAGTTTTCTTCAGCTAAGGTGTAGCTCGTTTTATTTTATAATGTTTATACAATTCTTTGCAGTCATTAAAAGTTTGCTTATTTAGAAATGCAGCTTATTTCATTTCTTTTTAATATATTTATAAGAAGTTGGTTCCACGCAGGAAATAAGCTCCTCCTTCACTTTGCGCCGCCTGCATCAAAACAAAAACAGCCACCATGCGGACAGGACACACGTGCATCGGCATTTTGAGGAACAGCGGAATTACAGGAGTTTATCTGTGCACACAAGGACTTTATTTTGCCCGTGGGACGATTACGCTTTTCCATATCCATACCAGGATGGATATTTTTTAGCTGCGTGTGGAGCAGTGGCTGGCCTACCCAGTGGCTAAGGAGTCGATGTTTTCCATAACTTGGACATTATTTATGGGACACTTTGAGGACTGAAGGCTTTCACACAATGGAAGAGCGATGTCTGCGTTTGGTGAGTACTGTAACTTTTTGTTTTTCTGCATGTTTAGTGAATCAACAGCTGCTTTGTGGTGGTTAGCTTCTTAGCTTCTTAGGGCTGGCGTTCACTGTGCGATTTACTTTTGTCTAAGATGTTTAGATGTCACTTAACACAACATGGGGTTTGTAAAATCGTGAGCTGCTCTGTCTCCAGTATGCGATGGTTCAAAGAGAGAATTGTGGCTACAACCGATGTTTGTCAATATCAGGCTACAGACGTGTGGTCGCATGCTAACGATGCTAGCGCAGTTTTTATTTCCAGAGTAAAATCCTGCTGTTTAGGGCAGGGTCACGGTACAGATCCACGTGAGATTTCATTCTGCAGACTTGATCTGATGGATCAGTTTGTGTTTGTGAGCCTTCGTTCCGCGTTTGTAAGCCTTGAAGATGTCGTCTCCTGGTGTTAGCTTTGGCTACTGTGTGCTACAGTGTAGAGGCCAAGTTTATCATCAGCAACTGTCATTTTACATCTCTACCGTGAGCCAATTGCTCTCCCGTTAATGCAAAGCACAACATAAAAGTGGTGTGAACGTAAACAAACTAATCCTGAATGAATCTGCTTGCAGCCGGCGGGCTAGTTAGCTTTAGCCTGCTAGCTTCTTTGCGTTATCAGCGCTGATCTCCATTCATTGCATCAAAACCTTTTTAAATATCAGAGCTCAACATTTGTTCTTATCGTTGGTCCTTAGCCTGTCACATTTTGTCCCAGGTTTATGGTGATATAGTTGTGGTTCGCTAAATGTTTGTGGGAGAGAGACAGTTTGCAGTTTATTTGGACACATTATCCCATTGACTTCTATGGCTTTCAGCGACCGTTAACATATTTCAGTTTTGTTCTACGTCACTTCCGGGGCTCCATGGCTAATGCGGAAGTGTTTTTCTTTTCCAAAATAAAAAGGTCTTTTTTTGCCAGATTTAGGGAAAATTTTAACATGAATCTTGAATGTAATTGTGTTAACTACGTATTTGTGAAAATGTAGTCTAATGTGTCATATGCACTTTAAAGGAACAGGACCGTCCAGGCTTTCAGCATTTACAGACAGAGACAATCATATATTTCCAAAATCGAACACATTTTCTTGGAAAGCTGCTAAACGTGCAAAAACGTTTAGATTTAAGCCTCATCGTGGTTCCACAAACTAAATCATGCAATCAGAAAGGTTTGGATCAATTTGGACTAAAACATTTCTTAATATACCGAATGCTTTGTGCGTTTTACATAACTTAGTAATCACTGCGCCTAGTATATGAAAAAGAAAAAAACAACAACAGGAACACGTCCAAAATCAAAATGCCTCCAGCTTTAAGGAAAATTGTAGTGATTTTTTTCCTCCTCTCAAAATCAATAGCAATACACAGTCTATTTTTGTAGCAGCACAGGAAAAACCAAGGCACACAAACTTAATACGCATATTGAAAAATTATTGGGATTCCAATCACTCCTGTTATTCAAGACGAGCATTGCGGCTTCCTGCATTTCCCATATTGTTTAAAAAGGAGGCCATTTGTTTTATCCTTACATTATAACTTGTCAGTCAAAACATGAAATTTAACCATGAATTGAGACAAACCTTCCATGGGCGTGAAAGTCTAAATGGAGGAACTTGTCTTCATGGGACAGTGCCCTCTTGGCTCTCTGGTGATCACGGTGCACCAGCTCGTTGTCGTAGGACAGGCCTTCATAGTGCAGGATGTACTTGTTCAGAGGATTTCTATAATGTCCTGTGGAGAAAAACACAGCAAGTCAGCACTGTGAAAAAATGAAAAATTTGATTTCCATATCAAATTAAGGCCAAAGAGATAATGCATGATTAACATAAACTCATAACAGTACACCTTTACCAGGGAGAAGCTCCTACGAAGCCCATTGCGCCTAAACCTGACGACTTCCATCTTAAATAATTTCTGATTTGAGTGAAAACCAACATTGTCAAGTTGAGGCAATGTTACTAATAATCAGTCATCTCCACAAAACTCAAAAGGGTAACAAAAAAGGTCAGCATAAGGTGTGACTGCTCTTAGCGGTTGGTTCAATAGACAGAGACTCTCTATAACCTGTCCTATTCTAAACCTATTCTGTTCTAAATATATGGAACACAGCAAAAGACAATCAATGCATCCATACCATGAATACATTGAGTGCAAAATCAGAATAATCTAAACCAATGAGCAAAATAAAAGTCTTGAAAACAAACCAAACCGCATGAATGTAAAGTGGCCAACTAACCCATGACATCAATGTGCTCATGAGGTTTATATTAAGTTAGGTTGATGTAATAATGCCTGTGTAAGTGTGAATCATAGTTTACACCAGGGATGTTGTAGGGCTGGGCGATATAGATATATTTTTAAATGAGATATGGAATTAGACCATATCACGTATATCGGGATATTTCAAGTTAACAAAAAGAAACATTTAATCTCAAGCTGATTTTTAAAACAATGTATCTTAAACTGAGCACTTTATTTTGTTGTATCTCCTTATATATAAATGCTGTCCTCAGAAAAAGATTGACCTATTTTATTTTATAGGCTTTTTTATCCAAGATATTTTTTTATTTAAATGTGCACCTTACAGAGCTTTGTTATACAGTGTTTATGTTATTGTATTTATTTACGATTTATAGTGAGTTTTCAATAAAACTACTCATATTTGGCTTTGACTTTGACTTAACAATTCATTTCACAACTCCCACTTTGCGGAAAAAATATCTGTATATATATCGTATATCGATATTCAACCTAAATATATCGGGATATGACTTTTGGTGCATATCACCCAGCCCTAGAATGTTGTTCTAAATCATTAGTATTAGGGAAAGAGGGAAATTTCCATATTCTAAAGATAACACCGGGACTTTCTCATTCCTATTTCACATCTTGCCAACACGTCTAATGAAATAACACATACTACACAAATATCAAACCAGAGATAAGAAAGGTATTTATTTTTTCATTTAAGCAAAATCTTAAGCAAAACACAATGTTCTGATAAAATTCTGTCTCAACGGTCCTATGCACTTACTAAGTTCCTATATAACAGTAAGATGCTGTTAGTTGAGAATAGAAAGTAGACAGATCTTTCACATGTAACTGCATCATCCAATGCTTATCTAAATCAGCTGCACACCAGTGTTTTTGAACAGGCCTTGGCTTTGCCTGTCACCGTCTCATGTAAGCGGCACATAAGTCTATTTAAATCGCACGTGTGACAGATTTTCAAACACATTAAACTACATCCCCCCACATCACAGGAAAAATAAACAATATTTTTTCACCAAAATCTGGGGGTGGCAGCACTGACGGAAATTAGATATTGAGCAAACAGCTTCTTGCTAAAAAATAAAGTCACACATTTTGAGAGGGACATGAGTGACTGGGACCGAAAGCAATATCCCTGGGAGGTTCATACTTAGCCCATACCACCAAAGAAAAATTGCAATTGGGATATGCACATAATGAGTAGTCTGTGTTGAGTAATTATGTCAGGGCAGTGAGCTATAGATGACTGGTTTCCATGTAATTTAGAAACAAAGATGAGGGAGTACACCAGGCTTGAGCTACTTCCCCTGTTCATGTGTGTGATGAAATATTCAACCAAAACTCTTGCATTTTTCATTGAGGTGAGTATGAGAACTGAAGGCCATGACTGTTCAAAATGCCCTAATGCCACCAATTTCTACAAACGGCAACAAAGCAAGCCAATGTTTTTCATTTCTATGACCAATGAAGGGGGGTTCCCTCAGGACTCCCATAATGATGTAATAAACAGGAGGCCAAAAATGTTTTAATTGTCATCCATGTAGCTTTGACAGCAGCAGTCCTATGTGGGTATTTATTAAAGGCATACCAATTTAACTAGGAAAAATACAATTGTCATCCTGTAGGCTACATCTTTAATTTGAAGACTGAGAGTGAAAGTTATAAACTACAGTGTAGAGTATGATACAACTGTAAACTATAATTTTTAAATAAACAAACCTAATTTCTGAAAGAAAAAAAAACTGGAGAAGCCTGCGTTTAAACACATCAGCATCACGTCAAACCAGGCTGTAAAAGGCGAACCCGGACAGTGCCGTGTGGTGGACTTGTTTTTCATTCTGACTAAAAAGATTAGGGCTGATATGTTAGCTCAGAGCTAGCGGTCCGTTTAGCAGTCGGCATCTCCATCTTCTCATAACAATGGCTGTCGGCTGTTCGCACGATCACAACAAAACCCACACAAACCGCACAATCACACGGTGACAGCGCGCACAAATAATTCAGCATCACTGGCTAGTTACAGTTATAGATTCAAATAAAAGGGGACCCGGGAGTACGGTAACATTAGATAGACATAAGCGACACGGCAAAAGGGTGCAGTCCTCTTCATAACAAGCAGGCCTTGCTGATCCTTTGCGTTAGCTAAAGGGCTACCAGCCTTTCTGCTCCTCAGCCGCTTCATGAATTTAACACAACTTACAGTGGTTTCCTTCCCCGTTTCACTCACCTTGGGTGTTGTTAAGTAAGTAAACGAAGAGGAAAAGTTTAAGAAGGACCATATCTGACAAATCCATTGTTAGAGCATTGATACCGATTTCACTTTATTGTCCTAGTTAGATAGGCGCAGACGCCCTGTGTGTTTATTGCAGCTTCCTCTCATCGCCTCCTCTCTCTCCAGCGTGCTGACGTCAGACGCATGGATACAGGCATCCCCTCCCCCATGAACCAGGCCTGCACTCCCCTCACAGACCATAGATTATTTTAAAAATCAAAACATACGCACACTGCATCATAAACTGTGTCTCTGTAGTCAGACCTATGCATAGAATGTTATATCATACAGCTTAGTGTTCCTCTCCATAGACACATGCACACAGCGTCCTTAACTGTCACTCAAATGCACAGAGCAACACAGACTGTTCCTCTAGTCTGCAGAGACATATACTCAGCATCAGACAATTGCTCTCCAGACAGATGCACAAAGCATCATGAACTGTTCCTCTCGGAGACATACACACATCATCCTCTCCACTGACACATGCACAGCACACAGATCACACCCAGTGTGGTGCACCACACTGAATTTAACCAAAATGCATTGGGTAAATTACTATCACTATCAAACAAAAACAACACTTCCACATGTGATACAACATTTTTCAACATTTATTTTTGTTTAATTTAAAATGAAAAACAAATTTCAGTGAATGGTTAATAAAGCAATAAAATATGCCACTATGAGCAATCAAAAGGTTACCATGTGTTTGCTGTGCTGCCACATACAATAATTTATAATTTTCTTTTGTAATATTTTGACTGTTCTCACATTTTAGAAGAAAACCATCTTTAACTGTTTTCAAGGAGATCTGTGTTCAGTGAATCAAGACGATTTAATTATGTATATAAACTCAATGAGCTTTAAAACACTGATATGAATGTATTTCGGTTGCTTAGCAACCAAAAGTCATAAAAATAGCACAGCAGAAAAGAGATTCTCCATCAGTTTTTCTGGTTGTTTGATCTATTTCCTGTCATGCATCAGCCCCGATTATGTGCTGGTATTAAGTGGCAATTCTCTAGCAATATTCTCTATTTGAAAGCCAGGAAATACAAATAAGCTCCTGTATCAGCCTCAATTTGAATACATTACAGCAGCTATTCTCTAAGTCCGGGACGTCACGGCCCCTTACCGATCCGAAAATCTTTCGGGGGCCACCAGCAATAATATATTTACTTTATTCTGAGGAATTTGTCATTATTTTACTAAGATTACAAAAAATCAAATTTAGCAATGACTGTAGGCAAAATACTGGTTTAAAATAGCAAATAAATGTACTTTTCCTTTGAAATCTTTTTTTTTCAATGTACTGTTTACTGTACCGTTTTGTTGGCAAGCTTTGGGGGACCCCTGCAGTGCCTCTAAGGCCCCCCAGGGGGCCCCGGACCCCACTTTGGGAACCACTGCATTACAGTAATAAAAGATTCTCTTTTAATTTTGTCCTGAAGCTCATAACCCTACTTTCCCTCCTTTTTAAAAGTGTCTTTAGTGTATTTATTCTAGGCGAGATCCTTTAGCTCCTGTGGCAGTCACATGACACACCTCCACATCAGCACCCAACTTCTGCAGCTCGTCCAGCCAAATCTGCTGCTTCTGGGATAATCTGTCATTTGGCCCTTTCACCTCCACCAGCTACAAAAACACACAGATCTTAAATACCTGTACATGTGCTCACAAAATAATCTGATTTCAGAAAATAATGAGTATAATATAAACCTTGTAAATGTTGTTTGATGTGTTCCAAACAACTAGATCTGGCAGTCCTCCTCGGCAGTGTCTGTAGTCCTTCGCCATTCTTGCTATTACACCAGCTAAGAAAGGTCCACTCAGGCAGGACACAAGAGACTGAAAAATATATTTTAGATTTATTATACTGCCTTATTCAGGTAACTTACAGAAAACTGCAAACATCTGGGTTCAAAATATGACTATTGTGGGAACACAGTAGGAAGTGTATTTCTTTTGCAGCATGTTTTAACTATTTTGTAACAATACCTGCGCCTGCTGAAGAGAAGAGAATCTTTCCCAGTTAACCAGTGTGCACACCTTTCCCTCCTGAGTGGTCCAAACATCCTCCAACATACTGTGCAATGTCTCCACAGATGCTCTGGAAATCAACTCTATTCGAGCGTCTATGGCATCTTTTCTGTTTTCATAGAAACAATCCGTGTACAAGTCCAAAGGACATGTCTGTAGAAGTAGCATGATAATTAGATTGAACAGAAATAGACAAAAGTGGTGACAAGTGTTAATCACATAGCCATGAGCGGTGTCAAAGCATTCCGTCACGACATTTTCAAAATGTGTGGATTATCCATTTGAATAATCTTTTAAATTGTGCCATCTGCCTTACATCTAAATTGTAATCATCAATTGAACCTGTAAAATTACCTGATATGGATTTCGGAAAACATCTGGAATGCCCTCCATGAAAATTATGTCCCACAACAGCAGAGCAAACAGACTTGAAAACGTAGAGCCCTCCCCATGAATCCCTATGAGATCATAAAGTATATGTTACTGATTAAACTAAAACCGCATCGAACAATAAACTAACTGCACAGCTGTAAACAACCGTTACTCTACTTACCTTCATTAAACCCCTGCTTTTGATAATGTGCCAAAGACAAATCCTCCACAGAGCAAATCACTGTTGCATTAGCACTATCATCATTGTTTCCCATCACAGGTATAATGAACCTGGATTTGCCAGTGCCTCCTTCATGAGGAAAGAGCTGCCCCTGTATTGTCACCTACAAAACAGGAGCCGTATTGGCTTACAAACAAAATACATGACATATTGCTTTGCTCGTACGCTATACTTACATGCTTGACATCATCAACGTGAATAGTGGGTAAGTCTCTGAGTTTTAAGCAGTACTTTTTGCAGCTTGCAGAGTCTTTCATCCTTGTCGCTCTCTGATGAAGGGACAATTTATGTCCAGTGCGCACCAATGGATCAGTCAGTCCATCACTGATAGCACATATAGCCTGCAACCATATAAAATAGTGATCATGCTGGGACAAAGAATCAAATTGCTCATCAGATCACTTTCATACTTTACTGTGGCAGGGTATTAAAGTAATTTGACAAAGGTTTTGGTGGAATTTGAATTACGCAATATTTCTTTTATACATATGTGCTTACCTGTTCTGGCTTTTTCAGGTGCTGGTGAAGGTTTAATGCCAATCTGTCCCACCACCGTCCTCGGCTGTCCAGACAATAAACACTCTGAGACAATAAAGATTTCAGTTCTTCTACGGCTTCCTGTATAACACAAATATACCAATTATATTTCAAAACAGCAAATGTAATATTTTTTCAGTTATTTGTCTTATTACAATTACCTCATAGCGGCGCAGCCTTTGCAAAATCTCCACTCCTCTGGATAGAATACGGGTGTAGGCCCATCCAGTGGTGAAACTACGCAGAAATAGGGGAAGCTTTTCCTGGTGGCTAGAACAGAAGAGCTAATGTTATAACACACCACTACACTACGTAGCTAAAACCAAAGACAAAAAAAAGTTACTTTTTGTACTCCTCACCTGAAATCATGTTTATCCCTATGTTGTTGCCAAACACATTTAGAACAAGTGTACAGCTCAAAGGCCTCCTCCCACTGTCCATTCTGCATAGCTGCTGTGAGTTCCTGAAGGGTTCGCATAGATGCTTCGTACCTAGGATCATCAAAATGTAATAATATTTATACATGTACTGTACCCATATTATTGGATTCACTCATCTTTTCACCTTATAAGGTCCTCTCTGTCCTGGAAAACTTTAGCTGAGCGTTCCACTGTGTAATCTGGGAAGGCCAGACGTCCTGATTTGACCAATAGGATGGTGTAGAGCTGGCTTTGTCCACCTGCTGCCATCTCCTCTTCTTCCAGAGAGTCAGTCAACGTGAAGAGGAGCAGGACTCGGGAAAAAACAGCTCTTGGACCACGATTTAAACGCACACAGGAACCAGCAAGTTGTTTTGCCCTATTTGTCAAAGTAGACAGGAGTAAATCTTTTGTAAATGAAACATAACAGCATAATAAATCACCAGACCTCTTGAGCATGACTGAACTAATGTTGCTTTGACCAGGAACCAGAGAAAAAAGTGACTTTTGTTTGCTCAGTCGAAGAAGACCTTCCATAGCTGCTGTTTCTGAGTCCCAGAGTTACCGACGTGGAAGGTTTTGGCCAGAGTCTTCAGTTCAGGAGCAGGTAGCAAATCGAGAGCCTCTCCAAGATCTTCCAAGTCATTCTCTTTGAATAAAAGTAAGCACATGAAGCAAGAAAAGCAAGAAAACCGTCTACAGGCAAACAATCTGAAGTAATTATATTCTAATTTATTACATTCACACCATGTATTAGAGACTTTTTAAAGTTTTGTCCCATCTTTCTTCAAGTTACAGTAATACAAAATAAAAAAGTAAAGAGGTTTTCAACATTGTAGTTCAATAACATTTCAATGAATATAAAAATGCATCTTTCACCATGTCTATGTTATAAGTGGTTAATAATTACCTGACTGAAGAAAGCCCTTTTGAACAAGCTCCTGTGTCACTGGTGCCAAATCATCGCATATCTCTTCATAGTCCAGTTTATTGACTTGGAGCCATTTCAATTTCCTTTGAAAGAGCCTTACATACAGCTTCTGCCCCATCACTTTAAAGAGAAACAATATATCATATACAGTACCTCATTGCATATGTTTAGTCACTTGTAATGACGGTCAGAGTGGCCATACCTGAAAGTTTCTCAAACACATGTATAAGTGACATATCTTCATCATTAAATAACAACCGGTCATCTTCATTTTCAAGAACAGCCTGAAGTACAGTCAGAAAGTTTCTGAGGTAATAAGGGAGCCGTGGAGATTGGGAGCTCGCAGGGTCCTCATCTTTGGACAAATGATTCTGCTTTTTTTCTGTTTCCTCAGTGGTGTCATTGGAATCACTTATGGGCAGTTCAATTACATGGTCCTCACCTCGCTCATTTACATCCGTTCCCTTCATAAGAGCAATATCTTGTTTGACAGTCTCGTGCTCTTCATTCTTATCGACATATTTAGCTCTCTTGCGTGTCTTTGTCATACTCAAACCGGTTTCTTTTTTCCTTTTGGTTAATTTGGAAGAAGTAGGTAATGATTTTGGTGTAAAGAGTTTATGAAACGTGTCCTTCTTGAGTGTTACCTTTGCAACATCCTTCACGTTTGGTCCCACATCATCACTCTCTGTCAAATCAATAACGGCACCACGATCTTGCTTTTCTTCTAAGACATTTTCTTTCTGAGAGCTCGACAGCATTGTCTCATTGGATAGCTCTTTCTCATTTGAAGCACTAAGTCCATTGCTAATAATAATGTCCTTGTGTTTCGTGCCAGAGACTTTGCCACAGTTCCTTGACAACTTGGAGGAAAGACTACCCAGGTCTATCTTCGAACCACAGTCTTGCTTACCATCTCTCGTGGATTCTCTATTAAACTTGTCTTCTTAAAGTAAGGACTAGTCTGGCTTTCCTTGAAGTCTTCCTGTTTTTGGGGGCTCCTATCTGGTGTGTCGGTTGGTGAATTCCTTCTAGGTGACAAGTGGCTGCTAGGCACAACATTATTACTTGCTGATGTCGCATTGCTTTCCTGTCTCTCGAAGTTCTGACATTGCAAATCAATGTGCTCATTGATCTTGAATCTTGGTACGAGCTGGCCACACAGAGGACAGGCCAGTTTGGGGGCTGGCTGCTGAAGAAAGAGGTGATAGTGGTCGTGGTACTAGTACTGGCAGCAGCAACCCCAGCTTTGGCTTTGCTCTTCTTACTCCTGGACAATGACAGGCGTTTCTGACGTTTGTCCTTACTTGGGGTTTCGCTCATCTTGAAGAAGGTAAGGAGTTTTCTCAAAACAAGAGCTTCTTCTTGTATCCTTCCCTGGCATCACAACTGCTTAGACAGGCTTAGCTCCATTCAGCTTATAAACGAAGAATAAGGCATCGGAGTGATACCGAAAAGTTGTCTGATAAGGTCAAAAAGACTGACTTACACGTACATTTCATATCACATATAATAAACATAACACCGGACTTACTCGGTTATGAACAAAAAAACATACCGAAGAGCAATGGACAGATTTGCTAACGGTAAAGCATGAAAACAACTCTACTACCCGCCAATCAGACTTGACTAGCCGAAAGCAGAAAGATCGTTTTAGGGATTTTTAATCGATCCCAGATAGGCAATAATTTGTTTTGTAAAATAAAATATATATATATATAATATTAAAACTGTTTATTCAATGTGTTAATGGAATTAATGAGTACTGATTATAAATGTAATGACATATTTTTTTATTAACAATTAATAGATTTGGTCCACTCTTTAATTAATTAGCAACACCCTTTTCATTTTTCATACAAAGAAAACAACTTTCTGTGCTAATTCAATGAAAGAGCACAGATATTGTGTTTTGGATCCAGGTTTGAGGTGTAATTCTTTCTCTACACAGGTTCCTGGGTTGCTGTGCTGTGCAGCTTTTATTCCAAAACGTCCACCACCTCCACCCGCCGGAGAGCCATCAGATGTGACAACACACGGGCGTTTTTGGGGGAAAGGAGGAGGCTGCGACACCGGGACTCATGTTGGTAAGACATGCATGCCCTATATCATATACTTGGACTGTATGAACAGATAGAAAAAGACTGAATCTTATGGCAGAAATGGGGACAAAGATGCTAGATGTGCTCCTCCTTTGTAGCCCATTCAACATCAGCCCAGCGGAGTCAGCATGGTGCAGTCTGATGCTAAGAACCAAGGTCGACATGAATTGCAGCAGCTGCGGAGGCACAATAATGAAATGTTTCACATGGTTAGACGAGCAGCGAGAGCACGTCTCGCTTTGTACCATCAATGCGAGCTTATATTACACCTCGCAACTATTTGTCCGGTTTTGTGATCGATTCTAGCCAGATGGGAATGCGATGTCCACTCGTGAGGAAACTGGAGCAGCCACAACAACCAGCCCTCCCTGCAGCTGCGGTAAAACTTTGGCCTAATGAGCTTTCAGTCAGCGTCACTGTCAACATTTTACAGCCAATTTTTTCGTCTGACCAATTGAAATCCTTTTTTCTTATTGTCTGCATAACATGATCATAATCAAGGATGTTTGTAAACACATCGGTGGCAGATTTGTTTTCATGAAGCTATGGTGAGCCTTTGTCCATTGCCTTGAACAACACATGTCCAACAATAAAGATGTATCATAGTTATGTTGTAATTTAGTAATAAGGCAGTGTACTCCAGGCTTAATGTGAGTTGTAACAGTAAAGATAATTGCCTGCTATGATCATGGAAGAAAAGGCAAAAAGAAACAAGACATTATGGACATATTCCGGTTTTCAGATGATAATGATGTGCGACCAGAATCTTTTTCATTATTTTCCTGTATGGTAAAATCTCTATTCCCTGGATTTCAGACACATGACACAGAATATATAAACAATGAAGGCAATTAAGACACAACAACAGTGTGACGGATGACACAAAGACACATCAAATGCATTATGCAAATTATTCCAGGGGAATATGATCAACAGATATTGAATGATATAATCTTTTCTCCTTTACCTTTAGTGTTGATGTTCCCGCCGAAAATCACCAGCCTCTATATTATTGTATCCTCCGTTTGCTCATCTGTTGTACTATTTTCTGATTCCATGATTTAATTCCATAAATTCCTGTCTGTCATCCAGTTGACCTTCTGGCAGGCAGCTAACCTCAGTATCATTTACCAATGCAGTACTTTAAACATGTTTGATTTCAATTATCTATTTTCTAATGACCTTATTCCTGATCTTATTCATCATTACTCTTGACTCCTACAGTGAATGGAACATCATCAACTCTTTACTCTCTATTTCTTGTGCTGTGTCCTGTTTCTCATCTCCCAGGCTTGATAACAATTGGCTCACCTTTGTGTTATACATCTTTTTTTTTTAAAGAATTCTTAAAATAACAGAATGTTTTTCCTTGTTTTTGTTTGTTTTTCTTACAGGACTGAGAGCAGCGGGTCTTAGGGCCAACTATGGCTCATGTAAAGAGGCCAGGATCCACTTCAACAGCGCCCGGCCCTTCAGTCAATCTTGCTACAAGACAAACTAATCAAGAGACCAACCAATGTCTGGTAAGGCAAGAGTGTGAATCGAACAAATGTGCTTCAAAGGATGTCCAAAATGATCAGCTGACTGTCCCTCAACGCCATTATACCTCCTGTGTCCCCGGTCCCGAAGACATGGAGGACACTGGGTCTGAGTATGACAATGTTGGTTCAGACGTTGAGCAAGACTATGATGAGGTCCTGCACTTACCAAGAGAGGGTGCTGTGGACATGAGGTACTACAAACAGTACTGTACCGAGGAGGCTGGCTATTTAAAGCACCATGCAGTGACTGCGAATATTAATGAGAACAGTGGTGCGGCAGGAGCAGCCCAAGACACCCAGGTAAATCAGCCATCGCAACCACAAACTCAGCCTTCCAAACCAGAACGCAGATCGATCCAGAGTGGCCCAAACGTTCGGGCTGCTGCAAAATGCAATGTAGGAAAAGGCCAGGAAAATAGCTATTTTTTCAATGACGGAGACGACATCGAAGAAGTGCTTGTGGGTGTGAAATTTATAGAAGATTTAGAGGAGCAAGAGCCAAACACTTCTCAGATGGGGGAGACGCGAGAGTGCTCTAAAAATGAATCTGTGGTTGAAACGGACAGAGGAGCAAGGAGCCAGAAAATTCCTCAATTAGATAAAAAGTCAGACATTATAAAAGAGAAAAACGGTAAGGGCAGGGGGAGAAAGGGAAATGGAGAGCACATGGAGAATACTATTGGAAAACCAGGTAGTACCATTAGTTCAGATCAACGCCTGAGAAGCAACCACAAGCGGACTAGAGCCAGGACGAGCTCTGATAATAATAAGCCACATCCTCCTCCACCTCCTCGGCATCCCCATCCCCCGCCTCAGCCACCTGCCACTGCCCTGAAAAGAGAGTCACTCTCCTGCAGAGAGCCACCTCTGGTCCCCATCAGTCAGGACAGTGCACCCCGGGTCACCAAACCGGCCCTGGCACTTCACCAAACCGCAGAACAGCAGGGCGAGCATCTGGAGGAGAGGCAGAGAGAGCCGGAGGCAACACAGCAGGTATGATTGTAAAGAGAGTGGAGTGCCTCAGAGATTCAAACTGTAAAGACAACCTAAAAGTATGAGTTTCCAAGTGCAATCTTTATGGGGATAACCAGTTGTAGTCTTTCTTTTTTGTTTTGCTTTGTTTATTCCCTTGTTATAAGCTAGTCATTAGTCATGGTATCCGGAATTAGCGTATTTTAATAATAGTTTTGGTCTCGTAGTTACCTGCTATAGAGTTGGTGGTACTTGGAAAAGCCAAATATATTCTTGTTGGTTCTTGATCTGAAAAGTGTTTTTTAATTTTTTTATTATGGGTGTCTTTGCTGGTAAAGAATAAACAAACAAACTCATAAAATGTGTGTCTTTTTAGTATGAGCAGCCTTACCTCTCCTCACACCTGACTTTTTTGGGAAACGGACATCAGCAGCTTGTCTCCATGGAGATGTTGCTGCTTTTCTTTGACTATGGGTAGCCAAACATTAGGTTAAAATAATTTACACCCTCTATATGCTAAATGCTTTATCGATATGATAATTAGCTGCAAAAGTAGCATTATCGGTGTATGTAGCTGAGCCTCAGATGCATGTTTAGCATTTGTTTATTTTCAGTAAGTGCAAACCCCCTGTAACCGGAATGTTTTAAGAAACATTTTAAGAAACAAGCCTAGGTACTCCCACAGTGTGAAAACACAGTTAGCAAAGGCAAATGGTGTCACCTTCATCAACCTTTTGTATTTATTTATGCTGAGTAATGATACAATGTTTTATTATATACAGGTACCGGATGAAGAAACAAGCACAGCCGTAAAGCCTGAGCCCTCACCGCCAACCGAGGAGAATGAGAGTCCAAAAGTAGGGAAAAGGAAATGTTTACATTTGTGAATCAGTCAAATCAGTAAAAATGACCCATTCATTCATTCATTATATTTTGCATTTTGTAGCTAACACAAGAAGCACCTTTATTTCCCTGCTTCGAGGATGGTAATTATCTATAGATTTAGCAGTTTTGTGGTGCTTTTTCTATTTCACCAATTTGCACAGTGTACTTTGTTTTGTTCACACGTGCAGTCCCAGGGCCCTGTGAACCAGAGGACCTCATTGATGGGATCATATTTGCTGCTAACTACCTGGGCTGCACTCCGGTGCTGTCCGACAAAAACCCCACCAAGTCAGTGCGCATGTCCCAAGCCCAGGAAGCCGTCAATCACATCAAGGTAGCTTATTGGAAAGCCAATCAGAAATTGTCATCTGCCTACTACAAGATCACAGTCTTTTGTTTCAATTTGGCCCCTTTTGTTCCCAGGACCCCAAAACGTGTTTTTTGAGACCTTTCCTCATTTATAATGACACACACATACATCCTTTGTGAAGAGATAATGAAATTTGGTACAAAATATTCTGATGAGCTAATAATTAAATTGCACTATTGGGCCTGGAAGTTTTACTCTCTTTCTAACATTAAACATTTCACCACCAAAAAATCTTCAAAAATGACCATGAAATTACATTTTGTCTATATTGAAGTTTTTGTTAGTTAATAGACTTTTTGAAAAAGTAGAAGCCAGTTTTAGGAGCCACCAATTTTGACACCTGTATAAAAAAGTAAACGATTTTGGCCTACTACTTTTACATCAGATTTTATTTCAGACAGTATTATGTTTTTGCCAGAAGGGAGTGCTATTGTTTTCCAGTTTCTTTAGGTGTGTTTTTCTCCCTGCAATATCTGGTATGCTAACACTGTGTGCGTTTTTATTTTCAAAGAGCCAGGATGAGGACTGCCAAATGATGACAGAAGTTGATTTATTTATTTCTACTAAAGCTGTCAAAGTGCTCAACGCTGACACACAGGTTTGCATCATATCTAATCCTGAATACCCAAATAATATTGTATAGTATTTTTCTCTGGATAATACAAATTTTGCTTATTTACTTACACATGTTCAAAATGTTCATTGTCTTTGATGCAGGAGACGATGATGGACAGTGCCTTGCGTACCATTTCATACATAGCTGACATTGGAAATATTGTGGTTGTAATGGCACGAACGCCAATTTCCCAGTCTTCATCGGAACAGTTGTCAGAATGTCCTGTCTCGACAAAAGAAGCCAAAAATCAGTACAGGATGATCTGCTATGTTTTTGAGTCTGAAGATGTGAGTACTTTTGTTTTAGATGCTACACTTTATTTTTTTTTCCTTTATTGTTGATGTTTGACTTTTTGCAACTGATATCACAGACTGCATATCAGTAGGCCAATTTACAAACAGGCCTACTGAACTTGATCACCTTTTGTTGACTAATATCAATGGTTCACAGTAGTATACTTCTCCTCGATAACCATTGATATCATAACTTTGCATGATTTCAACCAAAAAAAGATCCCTCTTTGCATTCATGGAATACTTCTTGGCCTCCACGCTTCTGTACAGTGCTCCATAAATTGCTTTTCTTTCCCATTCCCATAGGCACAGCTCATTGCACAGTCCATCGGCCAGGCTTTCAGTGTGGCCTACAGAGAGTTCCTCCGGGCCAACGGCATCAACCCGACAGACCTGAGCCAGAAACAATACAGTGACATCATCAACTCCCAGGAGATGTACCACGATGACCTTGTCCACTTCTCAAACTCTGACAACTGTAAAGAGGTGTGGCATTTCTTATTACACAGCCGAAGGAACACTTACTTTATAGCAGTTCGAGTACTGATTTAATTTGATTTATCACTTGGAATTACTTTTGAAGCAGAAGGAGGGAAAGGAAAAGTAAGTAAGTAAATAAGTGCTTTGTCATTGTACAAGCGTACAACGAAATAGTGTTCAGGTGTTAGTTCACAGTGCCACTGTGGGTCAACCTGACCAGCATGTTTTTGGAGGTAGGGGAAACCGTAGCATCCGGAGGAAACCTGGCTGTCTGCCTTCAGTGTCCTCTGATCCTCTGAAACTGTGCACCGCTTCCTGGGTTTGTCCCTGTTTCCGAGCATGGTGTCCTGCACTGGTCAGCTCCTCGACCCGCTCCTTCCACTTCCTCCTGCACAGCTCCCTCCGCTCCCTCCGCTCCACAACAGTCTTTCACCATTTTCTGAGAAGTGCTTAGCAGTTAATCTGTTTTATTCTTCAGTGAACAAACATTAGCCAGAACAATAGTAGGCATGTGTGGCTTAGCTGTGAATCTCGACCAGATACCTCCTCGTTTGTCCCTTCCTTGTTTCCTAGACCTAGAGTGCCTTTTGTGACGCCTCCACTGTGCTGCAGGTGTTGCGGCTCTTGGTGCCTCTTCAGTGTCTCAGAAGAAGAAATTTGTAGGTCTCAAATGTCTTAAGCTCATTAGCTACCTTTTTGTTTACTTTTAAAATGCTGCTTTCATCAGGACCTCATCAGAACCATTATGGACTCCACCAAACCCCACAAAAACACGTACAAAAGTATCCAGTTAAACAATGTGGAACACAGAAACCACAAATGCAGTTCGCAGAAAAAGGCAAAAAAACTGCAGCTGTACCAAGAGAGAGGGAGCTTGCTGCTTGTTTAACTTCTTATTTAACTCAGTTGGACCTGGGATAAAATTGAGACTTATATTTGTATAAAAACAAATAAAGTTACTCAATACTGTACAGCTTTAACATGTATTTGTGTGTGTTGCAGTTGTACGTAGAAAAACAGAAAGGGGAGATCCTCGGTGTGGTGATTGTGGAGTCTGGTTGGGGCTCTATTTTACCCACTGTGATCTTGGCCGGGATGTTGAACAGTGGCCCTGCTGCGCGCTCTGGAAAACTCAGTGTAGGAGACCAGATCATGTCCATCAATGACACCAGTCTGGTCGGGCTGCCGCTCGCCACCTGCCAAGGCATCATCAAGGTACCGGTGCACAGAAAATACTTTTGACAGGCTCTCTGCATTGTAGCATAAAACTAAGCACACAGAAATTACAATGTCTGTAATGAAAATAATAAATAAAAGGGATGCATGATAAATATTGTAATTGTGGTGCAGCCAAAATCATGCATACCACATTTTATAACACGTTAGAATTATTTTTGTCTTTTGAAACAGCCTCAAACAAATTTAGATGTGTGTGGATTAACATTACAAGTGAATTTTATGAACAACTATCACTGTGTTTAGCTCTTTTTGGTAAATCTCTATTGTAGGGCCTGAAAAATCATGTCAAAGTAAAGCTGAGTATTGTGAGCTGCCCTCCTGTCACCACTGTCCTCATAAAACGACCCGATCTGAAGTTTCAACTCGGCTTCAGTGTCCAGAATGGCATTGTGAGTGAGCTCCTGACTATAAACTTCCCTCTACTGACACCATATTGAGTAACAGTATATCACTTTACTTCAACATACGTCTTGTGACTTCAGATCTGCAGCCTAATGAGGGGTGGCATAGCCGAGCGAGGTGGCGTTCGCGTTGGCCACAGAATCATAGAAATAAACGGCCAGAGTGTTGTTGCCATGGCGCACGAGAAGATCGTTCAAACCCTGTCTGTCTCCGTGGGTGAGGTAAGAGCGGCCCATGCCACAGGACAGCAATTTTCACTGATTACTGCGCCACGCAAAGACTCAGGGGCTTAAAGGCACTCAGGCACCAGTAAGAAAGCAGTTAAATCAGTTTGGCAATTCGTAATACTGATGAGATTTGTATTGTTTTTTTGTCACTTTCTGTCTGTACTGTTGTACTTTAATAGCTCTATTTAATGTTGATTGTATGTGTTTCTCTGTGGTGTCAACCTGCCAGGTATTACGGCTATAATCTGGCATACATTTACTTTTGTTTTTATGTTGACTTGTATGCTTTGTCTCCAAATAAATGATATTGGGATGATATTTCAGTCCGATTGTTGACCGTATAATCTTGTGTTCCCGTCTCAGATCAACATGAAGACGATGCCCGCTGTGATGTTCAGATTGCTGACAGGACAGGAGACTCCAGTCTACATTTAGAGACCTGTCCCGCTTCATGCAGGATGAGGAACAGGTGGCTCTGTGGGTGAATTTATACTAGTATTATTTCATTTTCAGCCTCTTGCTGCGATGCTGTAAGAACACCCAGTTCTCATTTCGGGTTTTACCTTGAATCACATCTTCATAATGGCCTTATTATGTGAATACTTAATACTCCGTGTGCAGTGTAGTTTGTGACTTTCAGTGCTGAAGAGAAGTAGCTTTAAGGTCATGATTATTTTCTTATGAAGAGATAAATGATAAGTACATTTATTTTTATTTAATCATTTTTATAATGTGTATGCAGTCAATATGTAAATGTAATGTAAATAATTTCAGTTACTCAAGGACTTGGAAGGCCATATAACTTCAATACTATATGCATGTTGTTATCGCCGACCAGGGATTTGCCAACCTCCGTGTTACATTAGTATCTACTATGATCAAACAACTGGTTCAGAAATAACATGTGGGCGGTATGGATGTGTCACTGAAGGCCAAAGATCCATTTACTCTCAAAGACTTGCAGTATTAGATCAATAACCTTTACCAGAGCAAACACGAATGTACATTACTGGATGAATGTAATGTCCAAATAAAGTAAGAACACAGCCACACTGCTACATGCTTCTTTTTGTTTTTTCGTTTTTTTATTTATAAAAAATCCTTACAATTCAACAAAGCGTACTCGTTTAGCACCTGCTGCCACAATACGTTGACTTCATGTGACATCACAATCTTTTGCCTATAGTTTCAGTTTCAATGTATTTTGTGAAATTTGTGGCACTGTCCTTTTGACCACAATTCTGGATTAGAACTTGTTCAAGACTTGGGTTTAACATTTGCAATGACATGGTATACACACACATATTTACAGTAACAGTATTTTCCTGTATAAATATAACCATATACAAAAACAGTACGTGTAACATTCACAGGCTCAGGTGAAACACAAGAAAACATGAACAAAAATCAAGAAATTTCCTTCAATGTCCTCAGCAGTTGCTTTTTTTTTTCAAGTATTCTGGGTGGAATGAGAAGGCGATTGGACATTGGTCATATGTGCCCCTAAAACAGAAAAGACAATCAACATCATGTCATTCTGGTGCAGCAGAAGAAGGAGGATTACAAGATTATTAGAAAGTGAATTATGTACGCTCAAACGTTGTTTCAGTCTTAAATGTCTTAGTCTTAAGTGTTAATGTATTAAGTTAGTTAAAGCTTTACTGCGTAACATCAGGTTATATTTTACAGTACATTTACACTAAAGGCTGATAAACATGCCAGCGATACCAAACGTGCTTCCATGGGTCAACTAGACACCAACCATGCTATTTATTACAATGTGATATCATAACTTGGAAGAGGACCTAATGTTTTTAAACCTAAAGTTTGGGTAAGTTAAAGCAAAGCAGCAATTCCATGGAGAAGCAATGTCCCGCTTCCTGCAAGGTTACATCAGTCGGGTGTGAGGAGGGGTAAGCTCACTCACAGCAAAGATGTATGTTTTGTGAAGTACTTTTTTATCAGTAAAAACAAAACTTGTAATGAGATTAATACTAGGATTGTTTGTGTGAGTTGACTTACTTTGGATGTAGCTGGTGTGACGATGACTCGATCCAGAAACGCAGTGTTAAAATATCCTTCACTGAACAAACTCTCATCGTCTTCATCTCCATCCACACCAGCACTGAACGCCTCCTTTATCTTGCTCGGTATCAAAACATACAATGCTACGACCAGAACCCCAATCATGGCACACAGAAGACCTGCAAAAAAAACATGCAGTTTGCTCGAGTTTGACGAAAACAGTTGTATATTACTTCTATGAACAACTCTGGAGAAAATATGAGACATCAGCTGCTTCATCGTTGAACATTACATTTGCTTGTCTGTTTCACAGTATGATATCTGTCTCAATTATTGTTATATTGTTCTTCTGTTTAATCAAATTACACATCTTTGGGATGCCCTGTGAGGCAACTGAAAGTTAAATTGAATCAAACAGACCAGGCAGTCGCTGTGGCGGTTTTGGCCTCTATCTGAAAGGATAGTGGCTTACACATCAAATATTATCATCGAGTCCTTGGGTAAGACACCTCAATCATCTTACTACTAGTGCTTGTGTATGAATGTGTGTGATTCTCTGCTGCACAGAGCTTTGAGTGCCTGTGTTAGTGTTTTTTTCCCCCCTCAAAATTGTACAATTGGCTATATAACTACCTGTAGCCAGGGCAAGCCAAAATGAATGGCTGTACTCCGTCACAAGGGAATTGGTGCCGATGGAGAAGACGCACTCAGGAGCGTTCTTGATGGTGGAGAAGGAGGCTATGGAGAAGAAGATGCAGACGGCAGTGGCCAGCATCATGTACCCGCCGTACAGGACCACGGGCATCGAGAAGAGGATATTCGACAGGATCCAGCAACAAAACGCAGTCCTGCAAAAGCAATGGTTAGCAGGATGGCAAGTAGTGTTTTTTTGTTGTTTACACAGAGTAAAAAGAGAACTAATTTGTCTCTGTAGTTTACATAGCTTTACATCAGTTTTACCACAGGATTGCAGAGGCGTAGCGTCCAGAGTATTTATATTGATAGAAGAGGCCACACGGACTGTTTAGGGTGAACTTTTCGACGATGTACAGAATAGGGTCAGGTAGGCCTCTTAGCAGGGCATCCTCATACTCGTGGTCCATAGTGTCATGCCAGCTGAAAATCTCATTGTAGTTGATTGTTTCGTTGAATTGCACCACAGGATTTCCTAATTAAGAAAAAGAAAACAAATGTCCATGACCTACAGAATGCAACTCATGCTAGCTATACAGTAGTCAACTTAAGCAATGGTCGTGTTGCTTGATGCAACGTGAAAGGTTATACACAAAAAAATACAAATAAATTGGGCATTTGAAAAAATTTCCCCTCCAAGTAATGTTGTCACACATTACGACAAACCTCTGGTGAGAATACTCAGGTGTTTTGTTTCTGCTGTGTTGATTTAGTAGTAAGAAGCGTGACGCACCTCTGAGTGTAACATTGATCCCATAGAGGCCCACATGTAAGCCGATGTCAGCATTAACCACTGCGTTGCTGAAAGACTTGTAGGTGGCATTAGTGGTCATTCTGGCTTCGGCCCAGTCGCTAGTGAAGTTAAGAGCTGCAGAGAAGACAATGTCCAAACAAACACACGAATACATGAGCACACTTTGTAATGAGGGGTAAAGAGTACATGTACTTGGGTTGACTATGAATAAAGGTGACTTCGAGCAGTATATATTTTTTCACTGTGCAGACCTGTGTATTTTTTACATTGTATCTTTTGGATCCTGACCTGCACTTGCATGTCTGTTCCAATTAATTTTTGTGGTTTTATGTCCACAGTTTTCTCTCCTTTTTCCACAAGTGTCTGACAGTATCAATACTAGAACAGCTGTTAATGAAGCAATATTACCAGCACTCTTGGATGGCCACTACTCTCCTCTGAAAAGAAAAAGAAAAAGAAAACAAACTTACCAACTATTACAACGCCTATGAACAAGCTGGTGAGTATCCGGACCATCCAAAACAGCCTCTGACCGTGCAAAAAGACATCAACATTGTTATTGAATGAAAAACCTTACAGCATGCATGAGTTGGGGTTGGAGCTTGCACTTACAGACTTCCCACGTATTCCTGGCAGGATAATAAGGAGACTCAATGCGAGCACAACAAAAACCAGTATAACAGTGATCAAGCGTCCACTGAAGATGAACGAGGTCCTTTGTCGCCGGTAGAATGGGTAAATGTCATCGTAGAAACTCATCTTAGCTCCTTCACTTTGCGTCGCGGCTCGGACTAGATAGTGCAACAGAGAGGACAGTGTTAGCGGCAGGGATCTCCATTACCTTTAGATCCAGAGATAAAATGAATCTATTCTTTTGAAGGAGGAGAGGTGGCACGCTGGCATTACAGCCATTTTGTAACATCTCACATGGCAAGTGTTGCATGTGTAAAACCTTATCAAAACATGATCTGGTACAGGTGACATATGCAATAAAGACATGCATGTAGACATTCAAAACACTATGACATTACAATGACTTCAATGTTAAAAGATGCAAAGAAGCTGTTCCCTATTGTCACATAGTCGTACAAGACAGCAGCATCAAAACAAGTGTATATCAAGTTGGTCAGATCATGTTTTCAATCACGGTCTTACCTGTTGGTTCCAAAATCGATGCTGTGAAGAGTTTGTCAGTGCCTCTTTTATACCCGCTGGACCATTGTGTCCGGAGTAGGAGGATGCACTGAGTGGACTTCTGAGGCAAAGGAGGTGTGACCCACGAGAGATAACCATTCCCATTTGGGCACTAGGGTCACAGACAAGTTCTGAAAAAGATGATTTAGCTTTACTCATTTTCTTACCAGCACCTGAGCTCCGTCACACTGTGAGTAACACTTTTTTTATGTTGTTGTATAAGAACAGAAATTTAAAAAATTTAAAAACATGTAATTCCATTGCAATGATTTACATTTTAAAACTTAGTTAAAAGTAATAATAAAACAACAACACTTTGAGACATGTTTTAACAGGAACTCAGCTGTTTGTTACCTGCTTTAGAAGATCTCCACTGACCCCGCTGTGTCGACTGACTTCAGAAGCATCTCTCGCATCAATGGCTGTGCGTACATTTCTTTGGAGTGTCTGTGCAGTGACTGGTTTCGTGCTCAAAGTTGTCCACTGTAAGTAATAAAAGACTGACATAAAATTTCAGCAAATTAAGAAAATCATCATTTCGAACTCCACCTGGCAGTTTCGTGCAGTGAGGGGGCATGGGAAGTCCCTCGCTTTGATGGCTGGTATAACAGTCTGGCGTGTCCCAAACGCGGAGCCGTTGGTAGGTCCTTGAAAATACAGTAAAACAAAACAAAACAGACGCAGTAATTTGTGACCGCTCGGCTGCCGTACTCACCTGGACCGCTCTGAACCGTAATGTGCAGGCTCTCACCTCGTGCGCCTCCTGCCCGCGCGCTTCTGGGACGGAGTGTACCAGCCCATCCAGGAGCCGCAGCTGCCCAATCCCCGGGCCCTCAGCCGTGCACTCACCCAGGGGCCATCGGGGCTGCCCTCGAACCGAAATCAGACCGTGCTGTCCGTGTTCTTTGGTAATTGTGTGCAAATTTAAAGCATAGTAAACCGACGCCATTTCTATCTTTTAATCTTGAAACAACATAGCCTACTAAGTTGCGCAGAAGAAAAGGTTAGATTGCAATAATGTATGAACATGATTTATTATTTATTAATGATTTTTAATATTATTGAATGTCTGTGCTAATAAGATTTCACATTTTACATCATCTATCTAATCTTTCATCTTGACAAATTGATCTATAACCTTTTACACTTGCACAAATGAATTGGTTGTATATTCTTGACAATAGGATATCATGTCACCTTTGAAATGTTCGATTCCCGAAATCATGGATGTCCACCAGAGTTCATGAACATCCCAGTGCCAAAAGGTGATCCCATTTTTGACCCTGCCTCCACTGGCAAAGTCCTGCTGCCCTTCCAGAGGGGCACGTGGGCTGAAGAATCAGGACAGAGTCCCAGCAACCCTCGCATTCAGGTATAAAGTCAATTCAATGACCATTAATACAGTAACATTTCATGTAGCTCTATGTTTGTTTGATAACCCCGTAATGACAGAACCTTTGATGTGGTCTGTAATCACAAATGCTGTGCAGGTAAACTCCGTAACTGCATGGATTGACGGCAGCTCCATCTATGGCCCCTCCAGCTCTTGGTCAGACTCTCTGAGGAGCTTCTCTGGAGGTCGCTTGGCTTCAGGCTCTGAGCGGGATATGCCACGTCAGGAGTCGGGACGCAGGTTCATGTGGAGCGCCCCGGACCCCTCAACCGGGGAGCATGGACCGCTTGGCCTCTTTGGTGAGAAATTTCAATCCATTCATCTACACAGAACAATATTATCTTGCAGTGCTTCAAAACTCGCTACTTGCATAATTCAGCAAATACCATCAAGAAATTACTTCTATAAAGTTCTTGTCTACCTTATAAAGATTTCCAGGTTATACTTGAGTTTCTGCAGTGCTTAGTCAGAAGTTTGGATAATGCTTCCTTGATTTATTTTAGAAAAAGTAGCCGATTGCTCTGAATCTCTTTTTATGCTCCAGTTTCCCCTTCAACCCAAAACCATGACCATGACCTGGCTCAAATCTCGATCCGGTGTGCATTTACCACTACAATGATACTTTAGGTAGAAGTATTTGCAGGGCATAAATTATGAATTGAAAGTATTGTACAAATGCCACCAAGCAGTTGATGATTACCCACTATCTGTTTGGACGGGGAGCCTTCCGACACCACAATGTTGTTATGTATAGTGATTCATATCCAAAATCCACCAATATGCATCACAACAACAGGATATTGTCTTTGTGTAGGTGGACAACATTTTGTTTGGGTTGCAACATTGATACTGCACAGTTGCATCCAAAGTTTTTCGCACATTTCTTGCAGGTCAGTTCTGATCAATGTCGGCGTGGATGAGCATGAGTCAAACAGGTCATATGACACGCTGTGACACTGTGAGAGTATAATTGTTGTGAAAATGGTTTGTCAGACTGACCGCAGTAAATCCCTCTCTCTATGGCAGAGCTGAAGCCTCACAGTCGAGCTGAAACCCATGTTTTGTTGGTGCATGGACTGCAGTCATGGTCAGGGGCAGGGGGCGAGGGACGTTTTCCTATTGTTCTTTCTCCATTCGAGGATTTTGGAAACAAGAAAATCATTGCACAATTACATGAAACAAATTTGTATATAATTTAAATAAATGTATTTACACAAGCCAGAAATAATACAGAAATAAAATAACGGTAGTGTAGCTATGCGGAATGTTATAAATTCTACGTTACCCAAGAAATCTGCAATTTGAGGGGAAATTTTGGCTACAAATTCTAATTGGAATTCACCAACAACATCAAACAGAACAGATTTCATGAAAGTTCTTGGTGACATCAAGCATGAAAATAAGAACGTCAACCAGTTTAGCGATCATGAAACGTTGACAAAGTGCTCTCTGATCCAGTTGGATTTGAATACATATGCATACATGTGTGCACAGAATTGAACTAAATTTGGTTTTATGCTTTATCTTTCTTTTCTGTTGCAGAGTTGGGCAATGCATGGGCCAATGAGAACATGTTCACGGCAGCAGAAGGGATTATATGGTTTCGCTACCACAATTATGTCGCCTCCACGCTGCTCCAGGAACACCCAGAGTGGTCAGACGAGAGGCTCTTTCAAAATGCCAGGAAGACGGTTGTGGCCACATTGCAGGTAAGAGGGAAAAGTCCTCCCGTAATCCCCTCGCGACGCAGGTGCAGCCTTAATTTGCAGTGTGGACGCGGAAGAGGTTGCATCAACACCAGGTGGTCGTGGAGGAAAATTGCTGGTTATTGTTGAAGGTTGAGCGCACCGTGTCATGCCTGTTTGACCACCAGAGCTCTGTGTAATATCTGAGCAATGACAAAGGCCACGCAATTTCATTAACAAGCTGAAATGTATACCTCAACATCATCCACTTTTTGCCTTTCAATTGGTTCAGGGATTCAGTGCTGATATAGAGCTTTGTATCGGTTAATATGTAAACGTATGTAGACTTTCTAAATGCCTTCTGTAATAAACCAAAACAATAGAATAAAAAGGCATATACATTTCAACTTTAAAAAAATTCCAAAAATGCACAATCAACATAGTATTTATTGCCTTGACTAATCAAAATAATCCATCAAGACTTAAAAAAATCAAATTTATACTTGGCCAGAACAATACGTTTTGACTTTTTCCAAGACATAAACCAGGCATGAAACAAGCTTGCAATTTAAATGAAATAACTTTATATTCTTTAGCCATTATATTCTGTTTGAGAATCATTATTTTTCCTCCTTTTCCCCCATCAGAATATTGCTGTCTATGAGTGGCTGCCTTCATATCTGGGAGACAAAAAGCTCAGTGTTTATCCAGGTAAGAATAAGCCGGCGTACGTGTGTGCACAAGTGGAGGTGAGCAGGTAATGCACCGGTGACCACAGTCGGCCTGGTGTGTTTCAGCGCAGTTTGACGAATAGCGCCTTGTCAGCAAAACATCACTGACTCTTTCTGAGCTGAGCTGATACAGACATTTACGTGAAGAAATGTAGAGGAACCATGGCGGAGCACCACAATGCCTAAAATACTTTCCGGTCATTTTGTTGCTCATGCAGCGTATAAGTTAATAATTTGTCTATAAAGTAGGGCACAACAATGTAGGCCCTTATGTGCAGTCTCGTCTGTCGGCCTCATATCTTGTTCACATTATAAACAGCGATTATATTTATTTTCATATTCATCAAATTTTTATCTTTGCAGGTTATCAGAAATTTGTTGACCCTGGAATCTCTCCTGAGTTCCAAGTCGCAGCGGCAAGATTTGGTGTCACAATGGCCCCATCTGGTGTTTATATGAGGTACTTTATATATATATATATATATCGTTTTTAACCTCTTACCCCCTGCTTTAACTGAGTGCATTTTCTCCAGTTCAGCTTTACCCTAATCTAAAAGCTTCTGCACGGGAGTTTACAGACTATAGGCCAGTGTAACGCCTCATATGAAAGCTAAGACCTGCAAAAATGACCATCTTTTAATCACATTTTTATAGGGTTGTTGCCCTGTTTTTGTTGCTTTTTCATCTTTTTTCCGTTGCTTATTTGACGTTTTTTTGTTGTTGTGTTGAGTCAGTTTTTCATTGCATTTTTGTCACATTTTTTGTCGCTCTTTTGTGGCCTTTATGTTGTTTTTTCATTGCTCTTTAGTCGTGTTTTTTATTGTCATTAGGGCTTTTCCAGCACGTTTTTGTCACTCATTTGCCGCTTTTTTTGTCACGTTATACATCTTCGTTTTCGTTGCTATTTTGGTGCTTTTTTTCCAGAAACTTTTAGATTTGGGTAAAGCCAAACTGGAGAAAATGTGCTCGGTTCAGGCGGGGGTTAAGAGGTTTAAATGATTTGATTTCACTATATAGTAAGGTAACGCACAATATCATATATTCACATGCAAGGAATAAAACCTGTCAATTTCGACAAATTCTGAACTCGGACGGGAGCTCTTCTCCAGCTGTACGTCTGTGCAACAGCTTCTGGAGTCGCCAGGTAATCGATATGAGATCTAAGCACTGGTAAACTGTCTACTGTAACATAAAAAACGTATGTTTTAGAGCCCTAATATGCAGACGAGCCAGGATGTTGATGAGCTGCTGATGGGAATGGCTTCACAAATTGCTGAAAGAGAAGATAATATAGTAGTTCAAGATCTCAGAGGTACGGGAGTTTTGGCGTTGTATTTTCTAAACAAATACTAGCAGTTCTTGTGATTTTGATGTAACATGTTAAAACATAGACCTGTCATTCTCACATTGTTTTAGATTTTATGTATGGGCCTCTAAGATTCTCGCGGACAGATCTTGTGGCGCTGACCATAAACAGAGGAAGAGATTTTGGCCTGCCCACTTACAATGAAGTCAGAAAAGCTTTTGATCTGCCACCTTTGAAAACTATTGAAAGAATAAATCCTGAACTCAATCGCACTGACCCACAAGTAAATAAATGTTATCAAATACCACTCATCATTTATGCAGCCCATTCATTCATATTGTATGTTCATAGATTGTTTTGTGCATTTTTCCAACAGCTACTAAAAGACATTACAGAGCTGTATGATGGAGATATTTCTAAGCTGGAGCTCTTTGTTGGGGGATTGCTGGAGTCTGTGGATGGTCCCGGTCCCATTTTCTCAGCCATTATCCTGGACCAGTTTGAACGCATCCGAAATGGAGACCGCTTCTGGTTTGAAAATAAACAAAACAGGTAAAGCCATGCCTTGTGGCGTGTAAGTCACATGTCTTGTGGTGGTATAGACCTAGAGCTGTTCTTAACTGGGTTTTGGTCATCATTCTTTGGTCTAATACTGGAGAGACTCTATTATATCAGTTTACTTGTGTGCCAAGCATCCATCATTTTAATTATTGTATTTTTTCCAGTTTGTTCACAGATGAAGAGATTGAGACGATCCGCAACACAACATTTCATGACGTCATTGTGGCGGTCACAAGCGCTGATTCCACAGATATACAAGACAATGTGTTCCTCTGGGGAAAAGGTCCAAATGAAATACATTGACACGACAAGAGTTTACACGTGCATGCTGTTTCAAATATGTGTTGTCCTCAGGCGACCCGTGTCCTCAGCCTACACAGCTATCTGCATCAGCACTCCAGCCCTGCACCAACGCCACTAAACTTAATTACTTTGATGGAAGCAAAGCTGGATTTGCAATATTTATTATTGTCCTCATCCTCTTTCCTTTTGGTAGGCATTACGTTTAACTATGTGTCTGTTGGTGTTGTAATTTAAAAAAAAAAAAATATTGCCAGATTTATTTCCTTTTGCAGTGAGCTTATTTGTGGCCTGTGTGGTGGCGTTACTAAAGAAATACAAATATACTAAATTCCAGGGAAGAAGGCACACTGTTAATCGGACAGATGAGCCCACGGTGGGAATCCCAGGTATCGTTTCAACTCCTCCAATTCCTGAAATGGTTTAATCAATAGATTAACTAATATAGCACTGTATGAACAGAAATTTACCATAACAAAACAGTTGAAGGTGTTGTTAATCCATGTATTTTTTATTCAATTTTTCCAAAGCTTATGAGTGGCAGGGCAACAGGAAGCATCTTCTTTTGGTCAGTGTAGAATTTGACGAGAAAAGCCGAGTCCAGGTATTCGACAGGACAGGACCTGCCCTCCGCACCCTTTATGTGGGAAACCAGAAGTGTCTGGACATTATTTTATCCAGTGACTGTCAAAGGAAAGCTCTCCTTCTCAAAGTGCCCAAGGAGTACGATCTGGTAATAATATAATATATATAATCTATATCCTGTATCCTTCTTGCCTTCCAGGCCAATACTTTTAATGATTATACTACAAAATATTACTCAAAAATAAAGTCTATCAGACGCAATGACGCATAGTTACCTTTAACAAGCTTTAGTCATATTTGAAAGGAGCTATTCATGACATAAGTACCGCTTGTAAAGTCCTTGCATACCCATATATTGTATGTCCTTCTACACCGTTGGGCTATTCCCAAAGTAGCTACCGTCTAATTTAAGAACACATGTTTACGCGCACCCATATGTCCCACATATAACACCTTGCTCTTTTGCTCAATGTGCAGGTGCTGTTTTTTGATGATGAGAGTTTGCGTTCATCATTCGTCAGAAATCTCTGCCTGGAGTCACCTGAGGCCGCTGGCATCGGGCAAAAGGTGACCGTGAGGGAAATGAAAGAGAGGGACCTGCTGAGAGAGGCTCTGACCAAAGAGCAGCGGGAGCGGATCGTGGAGACCTTCATCCGACAGGCTTTCTCCAAGGTAAACGCTTCCTTCTACGGTTTACCTCTTTAGCTGCTCTGCACGCCAGCACAAGGGTTAGGGGTCAACCACAAACCGTCGTCAAAGTCGCCTGAGGTTCATTTGCCATCATGTTTGCCCAAATAACGAATTGTTTTCCTTCATGGTGACATCATGCGTACTTGTCACTAACCACATTGACATCAGTGATATTAGTAAGGCCGCTTCACCAACAATTACTGCCCCTTTGTGCGTAACTTTCCTCTTAGAGTAAATCTCTTTAAGTTTACTTGTGTAACTACTGCTAGTTGAAAAAGGCCCATTTTATAGATTCAGTGCCAACCACAGACTTGGTGTTGTCAATCCTTGCTCAACCCAATGCAGTCATTGTGGACAAGACAATTTGCTCATCTTTCCTGCTCATTCAGAAAAAGTACGTTGTTGTCCATTCCTCTGACCTCGTGTGTGGTGGACACTCACCACATTGACATCAGTGATATTGTAAAGCCTCTTCAATAACAATGGCTGCCTGTCCCTCTGTGCACAGGTTCTGGAGATAGACCGGAGCAGTGCTGGGGACATGAGCGGAGTGTCCCATCAAAAAGCCAAAGAGGTGCTTCAGTGTGAGCTCACGGCGTCGGAGTTCGCTGAAGCCCTGGGCCTCAAACCGGACTCTCTGTTTGTGGACTCCATGTTCACATTGGCAGATAAAGACGGAAACGGTTATCTCTCTTTTCAGGAGTTTCTCGATGTCATTATTATTTTCATGAAAGGTAAATAAAAGTTAATTTGCAAAAACACACATGTGCCAGTGAATTACACAAAAACTTACCCTATTTTGCTTGTGATTTTCTCTTTACTACTGTATTTTTAGTGCTTAGACAGATAAATATTCTAGTGCAATAAATACTCCTTGACCAAAACCACTGAACTTTAGTTTCACCGGAATCACCCATTTTTACCACTTCAAGCTTGTAAATGGCCTGTGCTTTACATGTCATTGTACTTTTTATACTGCTTTATTTACTGCTTTTTACAGGTTCCTCTGAGGAAAAATCCAAGTTAATGTTTGCAATGAACGACATTGATGGAAATGGTTTCTTATCGAAGGATGAGTTTGCCAGGATGCTCAAGTTTGTCTCGTGTTACTGGTATTATTTAATTACTTTTTGTGTTTTTTTGTTCTACTTTATTTCTCTAACTTTTCTTTCAGGTCGTTTTTTGACATTTCTAATGGGGCTTTGTCCAAAACCCAGGCGGATGAGGGCATTAAAGCACTGATGCAGGCCGGGGGATTTGAAAACAAGGAGAAAATCACATGGCAGGACTTTCCACTTCCTTCTCCAGGACCACGAGAAAGAGCTGCAGTTCGCCCAACTAAATGTTAAAGGTGTCACCCCAAATCAGATAAAAATTGCACAAACATCTAATCATTAGTATTTGAAGCAGGAGAAATAGGCTAGTAGCCTATAAGCAGTTGATTAAATTGGTTTATAGGATAAATGGTTATAGATGGGCTATGTAATGTGATAAGACCATAAAAAAATCGACAGTGGTAACAAAGCAATAGATGATGCATACGGGGAGGAAGAAGCCATTACTGCTGGTTCTAATAGGAATATAGTGAATACAATGTGGATCACAGGTTTGTTTATCTTTGAGGATAGTCAGAAAAACTCATACCATTATAATACATCATTGTGCTTTAATGTGCTAATGTTTTGGCTTGGTCATGTCCCTCTCATTGGAACAGGGATGGAGAAACAGGGCCGAAAACGTTTCAGTAGGGATCAACGAGTGTCCTTCATTTGCCCTGCCAACAGGTACACGGACGAATTAGTAGCTAAGGCACTACTGTTGTGAATTATACTCAATCAAACGTGTCTCTTTGCTTCGTGCAGCAATCCAAAGTCAGAGGGATCAGAGCTGCGCAAGAGGAAAATGTATGTTTTTACTCACAGCTCTTATGGATCTAATATTGTCTACCCCATATAGGGACAGCATATAATTTGGCACCAAATTTAGCTCTAAGCGTGTAGCTGCTTTGCTGAAACAACGATCCCACTTTGTAGTTTGCCATCAATGATTGCATTTGTCATGTTGCACTTTACTTAACTATGAAAACTAAAGGATAATGCATTTTGCAGCCCTGTGTCCACATTTCTTGGTAATTTATAAATTTTACACTAAATTACGTGGTGTTGCTTGTATCCATGTAATTACCACGTTATTACATTTTTAGGTAGCGTACTATTTATGTCAAACTACCATGCTGTTACTGTGCTACAAAGTAACATGTTACCAGTTGTTTTAACAGTGTGATAAATGATGAATTAAACAATAAATGTATGTATTTATTGTATCAATTTTAGGCTTCATGTTAAAACCCCAAACGTCTATGTGAAGCCGAAACGCGATCAGTATGTAAAGAACCCTGTGCAACAGAAGGTGCAACAGTTCAAGCGCTTCATCGAAAACTACAGACGCCATATTGTCTGCTTCCTGTTTGTGTACGGCATCACGGCTGGGGTCACCATAGAGCGATGTTACTGTGAGTTGCACCTGTCAATTTAGTACTTCTCTATTTGTCTGGTTGGAAAACATGCTGTTACATTCTACATGCAAATAATGAATAATCTAGAGAAATATAATGCAAGGAAACTGGTGTAATGGCCATATAGTTCAGTTTTGTTGCTAGTATTGTCTGCTTTCTGTGTAACCTATTCCTACGACTCTCTCCGCAAAACCTTCACAGACTATGGCGTACGAGCTCAGGCCACTGGGATGCCTGAAGTCTCTGCTGCAGGTGTCATTGTGGCGCGAGGGTCGGCTGCGGCCATCTCTTTCCTGTTTCCCTACATGCTCCTCACCGTGTGCCGTAACCTCATCACCATGTGCCGGGAAACCTTCCTAAACAGATACATCCCATTTGATGCCGCCATTGATTTTCACAGGTTTATGGCTATGACTGCTGTTGTCCTGTCAGGTTAGAGACACATACCACCTCCTACTACTACTACTACTACTACTACTACTAAATGGGAAATGCACTTTTCTCCCTCTACTGGGCACTCACAGCACTTTGGAACCGCTCATTGTTTCTCGCACGCATTCATGGATTGTATGTAGACACTTGGAATCAAAATGGGTTTTGTGTCTTGCCCATGGACACAACAACAACCATGAGCAACTGCCGCCCAACTACTGAATACACTTTTATTTATAGGCTTATTTTAGACTCTTTTCTGACCTGCTTTAGTCTTGATCTAGTCCCAGCGCTGCATGAAAATTCTAATAATTTTGAGGTGATGCCTGATGTGAGACGTTTGAGAAACACTGGGGTAGCAGGGCTTCACAGTCTGTACAGTGGGGGGCAGTAACGTTATGTTCTCTGACTGCTTTGTTTCTCTCTCAAATACAGTTGTCCACACTCTGGGACATATCATCAATATCTACGTCTTCTCGGTCAGTAACCTCAGCATCCTGTCCTGTCTGTTCCCCAAAGTCTTCAACAACAATGGGTATGTAGTAAATTTACATACGTACATTTTGCCAACGACACTTATTATAAATTGATTTACTAACTTTTCCAAACGTTTTTCAATATAATTACAATATCTATGTCTTTCAGGTGATTAGCTTCATCCAAAATGTTCTTTTTGTTCTCGCTCTAAAACTGGACCATTTTTGTTATAGGTCAGAGCTTCCTCCCAAATGGTCCTGGTGGTTTTTTGAAACTGTCCCAGGTACAATTTCAAACAACTTGCCCGAGTGCATTGTTGATGGATGTTAATGTGTGCCCTATGTTTTTCTTACGTTTCTCTCCAGGGGTAACTGGGATCCTGCTCCTCATTGTGTTTTCAGTTATGTACGTTTTTGCCTCGCACTATTTCCGTCGGATCAGTTTTCGTGGATTTTGGATTACGCATTACCTTTATGTCATTGTGTACATTCTGGTAAGTTTATGCCTTATAAAAACACACATTCTTCTCCAAATCCTGAAAGGTTTTGTTCAGCTTTGCTTCCCACTCACAGACCGTGATTCATGGCAGTTTCGCATTGCTCCAAGAGCCTCGGTTCCACATCTTTCTGATCCCTCCTGCATTGCTGTTTTTACTGGACAAACTCATTAGTCTGAATAGGAAGAGAGTGGAGATCCCAGTCATAAGAGCTGAGCTACTGCCCTCAGGTACTATCATAATCGTACCATCAAACCTTATTTTACTTATTTTAGAGAAAATCTTTAAATGGCCATTTGGTATTATAATTATGTAATTAGTGCAATAAAAAGGTGACTAATCAAAAAATACTATTTTTAGCAGACATTTACATTGTAAAAAGCGATCCTTACAAAGTTGGTAGTCTATTTTGTTTAAGTATATTGTTTTGCTTGCTTCGCCTCCAGGCGTGACACATCTGGAGTTTAAAAAACCTCAGGGCTTTGTGTACCGTTCGGGACAGTGGGTGCGTATCGCCTGCCTTGTGTTGGGCACAGATGAGTACCATCCCTTCACCCTGACGTCAGCGCCGCACGAGGAGACCTTGAGCCTGCACATCCGCGCCGTAGGACCCTGGACTAGCCGCCTCCGGGACATCTACACAGAGGAAAGTCTGCTGGAGTTTGGGGCCTATCCAAAGGTGTGCCTTATTCTATTCTAGAGATTATTCAGCAACAAGTATTAGGCAGTAAAGATTTTTCTTAGTTTGCTTTATTAATTACAGATTTATTGTGTTAAGTATAGGATTAATTGTTTTTTTTTTGTTTTTTTTCCCTTCTGTGCTTCCGTGGTTTAGATCTGGTAGTACTTTAAGGGAATGTCAATTGTTGAGGTTTAAGCTGACTTTTTTTTTTAAAGTGGCTTTTTCCCAAAGGTTGTCTAAAGTCATACTATTGTATATGTTTAATATTATCCCCAGCTCTACTTGGACGGTCCGTTTGGAGAAGGCCATCAGGAGTGGGTAGACTTCGAGGTGTCTGTCCTAGTCGGAGGAGGAATAGGAGTCACACCATTCGCTTCAATCCTGAAAGATCTGGTGTTCAAGTCCTCCATCAAATCAAAGTTTCTGTGCAAAAAGGTAACAACAACCAGAATAAAATCATAGTGTTCTCAGCCATGTTCTCCCAATGTCCCCATCTTGCCATAGGTTTCCACTAAAATATGGTTCCTTCTGGGACCAAGACTTCTCCGAATAAGAGATTCTGAATGCGTAATCCGGTAAATAATATAAAGGGGAAATAAAACAATAGGGTTAACATGACAATAACATAGCCATAGATTCTCAATTACTACAGGGAAATGAGTCTGTGTCTTATGAGTACAGCATTTGATTGACTTCCTTTTTTAAGAAGCATTTAAGATGATTTATTGTTGCAGGTGTACTTTATCTGGGTGACCCGTACGCAGCGTCAGTTTGAGTGGGTTTCAGACATCATCAGAGAAGTGGAAGAGCTTGACACTCAGGAGCTGGTCTCTGTGCACACATACATCACTCAAGTGGCTGAGAAATTTGACCTCCGCACGACCATGCTGGTGAGGACCGACTGACAAATAGGTTTAGTCAGAAACTATATAAAAGGAGCATTTTTTTTCAAACAATAAAAATATTATCCAGTAAATGCAAGTCGATACAATGGCAAAGATAAATTAATCATTTTAGGTAATAGCATTTGTAACTTTTGCTAAAGCTTAGATATTGTTTTTATGATTGTATCTAAGCCATACAAAAAAGTATTGTAATTGTTTCACTTACCTTCCAAATAGGTTACAAAGGCTATAAATAATACAACATGTAGCCTAGTGAAACGAATTGGCTATTGATTGAACCAGTATATAAAGGAATGCCTGGCCCTCCATTTGCTGATAAATGACCTAATACTTCTCGCCTGTGTACTATTGGACTGTATCATACGCTTTCAAAAGACATTAAATTATACTTACTATGAAGGCCACACATTCTATAAATGCAATGTGATTCATTTGGAAGAAATTGCCTTAAGTTGAACCATAGCTGGGTTTGAAATCTAAAAGGGGGTTGGCTGAGTTTAAGGCTTGAACCAATAATCAATTGATTTTTCAGATGATTTAGTTGAAAAATGACCATATGAACTATGGTCATTTTGGAAAATATTCATGGGACTACCCAATGAACAAATACATATAGTATCTATATTTCTATGGCCATGATCTGTAGGTAATACAGGCGGTCAAAGTGGGTTCCCTATGCAGTGTGGCTGGGCGTCCCCCTTAGAGATATCAGGAGGAGCTCAGAGGGGAGTCGCTGCTCCTCAGTCCCGTCGCCAGACATCAGTCTTAAGGGGGGCATACTGTATGAAATCCACGAAATCCACTACTGTTTTTGGACCATATTTGAATAAACAGGAGAGCGCGTGGCTCGGTCAGTGCTGTGGGCAAATCCACTTTTCAGTCTTTTTCAAGCCTTCAGCAGTAAAACGCACACTTCAAACAAATACGCGGGGTCTTTTCCGCGGACTTCAGCGCTTTGTAGTAAAATACAGATTGCTTGTTACCAGCCCGCACCTACTGCCTTTGCCCAAAGATGCTCACGAGCCGCTGCAGAGGGACGGAGAAAGGGACGGTGGACTCTCAGAGCGGGGGATGAACAGGGAAAGTGTCTATGATAGGTAATCGCTGAGCTGACCGTGAGATACGTGACTGTTAATAAGCCTCTATCGTTATACGCACCCATCACACAGGCTCTTCAAGGTAATGCCTTCAGGGAGGAGACTGTGGAATCTATGGGGCAGCTCCAGTCGGCTGAAGAAAAGTTTCGTACATAAGGCCATCGGGAAGCTGAACTCCCTACCCTCCCTCCCACCCCTCTTCCCCCGCCCCCCGCTCCACAATCAAGGATGAGAGAAATATAATTTCAAACCATGTGAATGGTTTGACAAATAAAAAATCTTGAATCTTGAATCTTGAATCAGCTATTCTCCGGTTTATTTTGTGAGCAGACAACACGGGAGCCGTGCGCAATTGCGCATGAGAGAGGGAACTGTTTCTGTAGAGACAGAGAAAAAGACAGAGAAAGTGAGGGATGAAATGTCCCCTCTCGGTTTCAGGGGAGGTAATGGCTACTTGTGGAGTTTGGGTTGGTCTCTAATCAGGCAGAAAGCGCAAAAATAACACTGCGCAAATTAGTGATATGTATCATTGCCCAATTTGTGGTGGTTATACAGTAATTCTGCAGGCCTTCTAGTGGTTATACGGCGTATACCTGCGTATCACGTAGACTACACCACTGTCTGGGGGGCACAAGCATCTTGAGGGACGGGCACGGCCCCCTATGGCCCCCCATAGTTCCTCATCATCAAGAGGAGCCAGCAGAGGTGAACAACGTTGGCATCGATTCCAGAGACCTCCTTGATGCCTCTCTTGGGAAGTTAGAATGAGGGACATCTGGCAGTCCCTGCTTTGACCACTTCCCCCGCAACATGGCCCAGGATAAGCCAAATAAAATAGCTGGATGAAATATTGAGAAATACTGCCAGAATAATATCCTGGTTTGGAAATGAAGTGCAAGTGATAATGTAGAAATATGTTATTTTTGGTCAACTCTATTTTTTCATTACAATTTCTATTTTAAAATCAATGCACTGCCACTAAAATGTATAGTTCATGTATCGTGTGTATCTCCCATGCTATCACGAAAGATGTCCTAATAACTGGTTTGTCTGTGTGCTGTTGTACAGTATGTATGTGAGCGCCACTTCCAGAAGGTGTGGAACCGCAGTCTGTTCACGGGCCTGCGCTCGGTCACACACTTCGGTCGACCTCCTTTTGTGTCCTTCTTCAGCTCCCTGCAGGAAGTTCACCCTGAGGTCAGCCCTTCATCCATCTTCATCTTCCTCAGCACTCTACACACTCACACAACCACATAAACAGGTCAATGCTGCAGAAAGGCAATTAACGATAGGCACATACAAGATCCAATAATGCTGCGAGTAAATACAGTAGGCTGTTCCTATGAAATCACAGCATTCTAAAAGGGATCATATCAATCAGAGATATTGCATTCCAAAACTTGAACATCTTCTAATTATTTTGTTCCTACTTAAACCAATTATGCTGTTATTCAATTGCTATATTTTCTACATTCCTATAGGTGACGAAGATCGGTGTGTTCAGCTGTGGACCTCCAGGACTCACCAAAAATGTGGAGAAAGCGTGTCAGCAGATGAACAAGAGAGACCAGGCTCACTTTGTACACCACTATGAGAACTTTTAATTTATTCCAGCAAATATTAGGGCGCCATCTGTTATCAATGTAATCAAGAAACCAAATACACTGACATATACAGTACGTTTTGACGATATGGAGTGATTTGCATTTTGATGATTTGCTTTTGTTGGCATTTTGAAAAACAAGCGAACTATGGAAATCATACTCCATCAAAGAACTCTACTAATGTATTATGTTGATTATTTAAAAAATACTAATGTTGCTGACTGTGAAAAGTGTGTATGCAGAGTTTTACATCAGATCTAATAAAATTTCACCTCTCCAATCAAAGTGTGACCTCTGTGCTTGTGCTTCTAAGCCCATTTAATCTGGAGGGACACTGTTCTTGAGCCCAATGGCGGAGTTTTATGTATTGCGCTGTGAAGCAGAAATCCTGCTGATGCCATTTGAACAGGACTCTCCATCACTAATGATGTCAGAGGCGGCTTTTCTTGTGAGAACAGTCCTGAACAAAACATTTTACTGCTAACTCGGATGATAACAAAAAAAAAGCATCTATCCTTATGTAGGTGCCATTGTGGTTATTTTAATATAAATACAATATGCTTAATTAACACATAAGATGCACAAGGTATTGTTAAAAAAAAGATTGATTTTTCATGTTGTTAATAATATTCCTTAATGTTATAATATTTTACATGGTTGCTGAATAAAGGACATGGACGACAGGCAAAACCTTGATTGCATTATTATTATTATTATTATTATTTTCGTATGACATAACATTATTTAATGGCTTCTCGTGTTGTGATGGTTTACATTTTTCCTGATGTGACGTGAAATGCATCATCTGGACCCACTGAGTCAGTCCCGCCCGCAGCGCGAACTGATATCCGAGGAGGTAAGTATAACATATGCTTATGTTGGAGTAACTATTATTGTTAAAACCGTAATAATCTCAATAACTTGTATTATATATTATTTTATAAATAGATATGTCAAACTGTCAGGAAGCTGAAATGTGTATTAACCAAAGATAGTAGCAGCTAACGTTACATAGCTAACTTAACGTTATTAACGTTTTATAATAAACCACACTTACTTCGACGTTATGTTTGTTTTGCATACAGATATAGGATACATTTTAAATAAGCAGTTTTTATTTCTATTATGTTGCTTTAATATTAGCTAAATCTCGCTATGTTCAGAGCATTTTCAGAGTGCGGCATAGACAGACCCTGGCGCGAACACAGATTTAGAATAATGAATAATTAGCTTGATAAAACAGCGCCCCCCTCTGGCCCACACGCATCATTATTATGCCCTGTGCGCTCACGGCGCGCTCGGAGGTCACACCTGTGCTCCATTACTTCTTTATAGACTCCTCCACTACAGTGCATTAAGTTCCCCTTTAAATGCCCTGTCGGCTATTCATTGTATGTTAATGTTTCTCTTTAGCACAGGCTGACCGCAGGACACACCAGGTCACTGCATCTACTAGCCTGATCATTAATTGTTTTCTTTTTGTTTGTTTTTTTCCCCTCAGTGAAAATGTTCTTGCTCAAAAGCAAAGCAAATACTGAAATAATTAGTGATTGAACATGAAGTCCCAGGCTCTACCAGCAGATCTTAGAGTGTGAAACCAGTTTATTCACTAATGGGCATGTACCTATGCCCATTACCAGGAGTTGTTTTGGCTTTTTAGCCATTTCTGTTGTTACAATTTTTTGTAATTGAAATTTTATTCTTCTTATGACCTTTTTCTTTTTTGCGCAGGATGCTGAGATTTACTATCAGACACATCTTAGGATGTAGGTAAGAGACAATAAGAGATAATTTAACATTGTAGATTGTGCATAAAATGCCCTGGCTTTTTAATGCAGTACACTATGTAGGGCTTACATAATACATTATATATGAAAAAAAGTAAAATTGTACACAAATTAATATTATATGGAGGATGGTAATGACAACTGGGAAGTAGCAAGATCACGAAGTATAATATTGTACTGCATAGTAACATGCCTTTATAACATAAAAATAGTGACTTTCGGTAATGTTACCAAGGTTTGGCATTGGTAACATGCTGAAATATATTATATTAAGGGTTGCCTTTTGTCACTTGCTTTGTACTAAACATCGTACATAAAACGAGACCGTGGTTGTCGTTGTGCTTCGTTTCTGTTATCTATATGAACATTTCAAACATTCATTCATTCATTCATTTTCTTCCACTTGTCCGTTGCCGGGTCGTGGGGGCAGCCGTTGGAGCTGCCCAGGTCACATAGCACCGGCCCCCATGGCTCCTTCTGTAGGTGGTGGGTCCACGGAAGGACGGCCTCACGATTCAAACCGGGCCTGTTGGTCTCTCCTAGGGGGCTACCAGACATTTCAAACAATGCCTTGTAATTTGGTCTGTGTTAAAAAAGCAGCTTTAAAGTGTAACTGGTTCTCTTTTGCCAACGAGGCTAATCAAAATATGATGCTGCTAATTGTATGATTGATAATGTAATTGCAATAGGATAAAGTTATTGTATAAACGGGTGTGCATGCTGCAGAGGTCGTGCATATGACTGACACGGTTCCTTATGTAGCATTATCATTGTTGTTTCGTAATCAGTATTACTATTTCTTGGGGAATGTATACAGTAGGCCTACATGAGTTTCTGTCATGTAATGTCTTTATGTAAATGCTATCTTGTAAATGGTAATTTAAGCCATGATCAGAAACTGCAGGTGTATATAATGTTGTTGTTTTTTTTTTTGCTGTTTCATTGTTCTTTCCTTTGTTTGTTCCACTATATTCCTTGTGAAATGAGACATTTTTGTTGTATTGATTTTGGGGGTGGGCGCTTATAAGCTCTTGCTTCAGCCCACTCCTTTTGAGCAGAATGTTTACTGCTCAAATAAACTAATAAACTAAACTAAACTAAACTAAGAAGGCCATTTGGATGACACTTTAGACTATGAGCCTGAGTGTGAAATATGTCTGTGCTGTCTGCGCGTGGTGGATCCGTTTGCATTGGTGTACTTAAGAGTCTCCTAATCTGCTTAGTCTTGTTAAGTACCCTGCTCCACTCCCGCCAATGTCCAGATTGCCTCTTCCTGCCCCAGTTAAGCGCCTCATCAGACAAACAACAACAAAGCCAGACTCGAGGAAAGAAAAATGTGGCATGTTGGCACATCCGACCTGCTAAAATATGCACCTGTCCTCCTCAATTGGGACCTGTGTTGACCGAGCACTGGAAGAAGCTCTCGTGGGTGTCCTCAACGGCAAAATGTTCGGCAGCGGCACTAAGAAGTGGTTTGCGAAAAGGCAAAAGAAGCAGCAGCACTTGTGCGGCAAACGACTATACTCCAGAAGAAAAAAAAGATGGGCCACAAAGATCTTGAAACAAAATCGGCAGAAGATATTGAACGAACTGGATGTCAACACTGTGCTGCCATATCTGGTCTACGAGAAGGTCTTTTCGTTAGCGGAGTACAAGGAGATACTGTCCCAGGACACCAGTAAGAAGAGGACTGAGGTGTTCTTGGACCGCCTGGCCACTAAAGGTCCCACTGCGTTCTGCTCTCTCTGCTCAGTCCTTGAGGAGGTGCACCCACACCTCCTCACCTGCTTCCTACTGGATGGACAAGGTAACGCTTCTAATTAGCTCCCTGTTGCATAAACTAATTCAAAAGGTCAAAAGGCGCCGCTGCTGAGCTGAAACCCTATTTCCAATCCAATGTTTTTTATGCTGAAGTCATATTTAATTTTCCTGGGGAGACAAAAATTCAAAATAACATATGAAAAGGTGCACAACTTTGCTGTAAGCTGGCTGCACCGACTAAAGCCTGCAAAAATAGCTACTTAAATCAGGAAGGCTGAGGGGATTAGTGAGCCGCCAGCCCGCGCGCCTAACTAGTCACTGACAACATATGCCCCAGATGGGGCAGTTTACACTGGCGAAGGTTCTGTGGGATGGGGACTGGTGTGCAAGCTTCTTCGGGAGACTTGTATACTTTGTGAATTATAAACCTATGCTTTGTTTTGTTTAGTCCCGATTTAGTTTAGTATGCAGGAATCCTAGTTTATTGCAAATGTTGATTAGATAGAAATGAAAATCCTTTTTGGTCCCACAATGGAGAATCGCATTGTTATATAATACAAAAGTCTGAAACTATTCTAAAAAAATGTGATTATAACCTAGTAAGTATGTCTTAACAAAACCAAGTTTAATCCCATACAAGCCTTGATTTACAACTAGTTAAGTTCTATCTAGATAGATGGTTCTGCTTTTGTTTAGACCAGGTTAAAATCTGGCTGAAGTTCCAGTTCAGGCCTAGTTTATTTTGACGTTACAGTATGTTCTGTTTTTGTTCAGTCCAGGTTTTAGTCCAGTAGCCCAGGTCAATCTAATTTCAATGCAATGTGACCGTACATGAAAACCTAAAGGAGCTGTAAAAGCTTTTAGTAATTCTAGATCAATATGCTCCTCTTGCGGTTTTGTCCAGTCAGCAGGATACATGTGTGAATATGAATCTGTTTGCAGATGGTGTCCTGGGACGATCCAAGAAAGGGGGGCTCCCTGTTCCCCTCAACAACCAAGTGGAGCAGCCCATATGCACTCCTCCCCTGTACACAGACCCTCTGTTTGACTCAAGGTAAACGCACCAGCTTACACATTACCTGCTAGCGTTGAATGCTAATGGTGTCGTCATTCAAGGATTGAAAGGCCTTTTCCACTTGAACTGCGCATAACCAATTTCAAATGTTGACAGCCATTAATGATAGCTTTGTCACTTCATATAATAGATACAGCATAAATAGAAAGGTACTGCATGCTATGCAATTTATAATACATTATTCAAGCTTTCTTTTTCACTTTTTTTTAAATTCTGTACTGAATAAGACATCTGACATTAAAATCTTTACCAAATTCAAATGTGAGAAAAATTTTAAAAGTTGAGTTAAAGTAATGTATCATGAAATCTTGCCCCATCTCCAAAATACCATCCCCCACAGCTACAGGCACACAGAACCAGATGCTCATAATAAAACTTTAAAGATGTTTACAACAAGCAAACATTTCCAGCATCCATTTCAGAGACATGGAAAGACTTATTAGTGGTTACTAGACACTGTTTCAAGTCCTAAGGACTGTGAGATCACCGTAGCTTCTTTGTAACAAGTAAATATTGAGCTGCTTTAATACAATTAAAAGCCTTTTAAATGTTTTAGAGTCAATCACACCGAAGAAATGCTTATGAGGTTCGATTGGAAGGGAGTTTTATAGACTGTAAAGTTCAGACCAGATTTGACACATCAGAGGTCGGGGAACGGGTAGAAATGACAGGGCAGACAGGCTGAAATGCTCTGTAGACCATTCAGGAGACCTCTGTAATGTATGACAGCAAAGTCAGCATGGAGACATGGCTGTCCCAGCAGTCTGTGCCCTCTCACACACACACAAAAAGGGAAAAAAAAACATCACAAAATAACAAACATAGCAAGCAGAATTGTCAGTCGCAGATGTGCCACGAAAGATGCAGCATCAATTCAAGGCAGAGTAAGTCAGTTATTTTTGCATACTTGCTAAATTGTCCTATGGATTTAGGTAGATTTTTAGTAGATTTTGCATTCTTTGTGGATGTCTGTGTAAGCCCTAAGTAGTACAGGAGTTGTCCATCTTCAATGAAGGTACTTGAGTCATCCTCTGTACTCAGTAGTTGAAGTAGTTCTTTGTGGAGTTCTTTGTGGAGTTTTCAAATGTTTTCTTCCTTCTGCTTCTTCACTCAAAAATGCCATTCTGACTGTAAAAACTATGCATTTTATCACCCATTCATATTGAAAGTAATAATTTTAACGAAATGTACGGTACATCGGCCAATAGATGGATAAAGATGACATTTTTAGGAGTGTTTGCGCCTTCTTCCTAAGATGTGATATTGTATATTCAACTTGCCATGAGCCTATCACCTGTTAACTTGTGATTCGCTTAATGTGCTGTGGAGGTTAAGTGTTGCGGGCGAGGTTGCTGCGTGTTGACTCAGACACGATGTTATATTTTCTCACTACAAGGAGAAGTGGGACAGAATGTGCCTCGAGTCAGGGATGCTTGCTTTCCAAATTTGAGTGCCACTGAGAGTGGTTGTTTGACAGAGTGAAGTGTGAATCTCCAGTGGTGCTTGAAGTCAAATAAGAGCATGTGTTTGTGTGCGTGCGTGTGTGTGCGCGCGTGCGTGTGTGTGTGTGCATTTGGCAGTTATCATGTATGGAGTGGCTGCCAACATTTTCAAAGTCAAATTTCTTATTTTGTAAGTTAAAATTATGCATTAAGTGCAAGATTCTGTGTATTTCTTGCATCTTGAACCTGTGCAGAGCATAACAATTTAGAGAACACTGAACTGGAACCTAATCCAGGAATTGCATTTCATAACATGCTTGCCTTGTAGTTGCCTAAATGGTTTGCAACTTTATACGACCCTATGGAGAGTATATTTAGTTAATAGTGGAGGATGTGATCCCTAGTACCTTCAATCCTGCTGTTTGTGAATTGTGACCACTCACAATTGCAATTTAGACTCAAATTTTGCAAATAATCTTGCCACCATAAGGTTTAGCATGCCCTACAGAACGTCAACGGAGAAATATAATGCAAATATAATGCATTTACCACATCTTGGTATGTTTTGTCAGGGCATTAAGAATAAATGGCTGCCGTCTCATGTGTAGTGACAAAGTTGACTTGCGCACACTTCTCTTAATCCACTGCGCCGGAGAAGATTGATTGCTAGCACTGAAGGTCCAAAGAGACACCTGAAGTTTATTAGCCAGGCTCTTCGTGTCCGAGTCGTGCTGAGCGAAGGGTGAACATGCCCTATTTAATCACACTCGGAGCACAGCACAGAACAGACCCATGTTCCACTGTAAAACCGAAACAGAGCTGACTGCTGTACTTTTTAATGGTGACATTAAACCTCTGCTGATACACCGGAGATCTCCAACACATTAAAGAGATAGGAGGATGTCTTTCTATTGCCAACATTAAACTGAGAGTGCACTTGAGAGGTCAGGTAATTCGGCTATTGATTGTGATTGTGGAAAATATTAATGTTTTTGTTTTTTTCCTCTATTGTTTTGGTTGTAACTTTTGGATATGATTTTTTACATCTTGAGCCACTCTCCTGATCTGGATCCAGTTTGAATTTCCTTGTGCAATTAATTGCAGCTTCTCTATATGCAAATTTGGGAACAATACTAAAAAAAATTACTTTTTGAAAAAAAAAAAAAAATGTAGGTTAAAGAATATGTATTTTGACTTGAGTTGGTCTGGGGTAAGACCGTCTGGCAGAGTTGTTAGCTGCTGACTAAGGACGACTCTCTTAGTCGAGGCTTTTAGAGTTCAGCTACACAGAAATGCTAGTGCGACGTAAAATGGTGAAATTGCACAGAATTTGTTGTGGCAATTGTCGAGACTGTTCCCCACTTTGAGCGTGCGAGAGGGGTACAACAGATGAAAATTAGCCCATGACCACAATCTGGCGAGACATGTTTACATGCATGAGCCTCATGTTAACGTGCACTGTTAACCAACAATAAACCACAACAAACAACAGCCATCGTTGCCTAGAGCAGTGATTCACGCTCACTTTTTTGTTTCGCGTACCCCTTGGGTCATTCATGTATAACCCCTTACTTCAAGGATCCTGCCAAAATTATGATATTTTTTTTTTTTCATCTGTGAAAAAGCTGAAGTTATAAAGCAAATGGCTTCCACAAATGGGTAATCCTAAACACGCCCCAAGATCCACCATGGATTACATCAAGAGGTGCAGTCAGAGGCCATGGCCTCTTGGCCTTTGCGCACAAATCTCTTAGTTCTAGAAGACTTTTGTAAAGGCAAAAATCTGTTCAACTAGAAAATAAAGACTCTTGGCTGCCCAGAAAAGCCTTTAAAGCTGTGATAGTGTCATTAGTATTAACTCTGCGGGGTCCCCAAACTTAAACTTTTTCCTTTTATGTTATTTTGAAAATGTAAAAGGGAATGTCTCATCTGTAACTTCATGCCTTTTGGAGATCATGTAATTTTCCTCTTGCTTCTTTGTTCAGTGTTTGCCCATTGCTTGAACACTACAGACCCATACTTAGACTAAAGTAACACAATTTTAAGCTTTTGTTACCATACCTCAAACACATGTACCCATACCTTAAACATAAGCGCTGCTTTGCACTCTAGTTACAATTCTGCAACACACTCTGTCCTGCATACTACACTCTATTTCATACATAAGACACTTTGTTCAAAAATGAAATCTCAGGGTGACATTTGGAAAACACATGTATCCACAATACAAAACACATCGGGTAATTGCAACCACTCAAATACACACCTGAAGGCACTGACTTGCAAAACTGAACACCAAACAGCCAGCTACAATAAGCCCTCAGTTTAGCCATTTCAACAACTTTGCAAGCGTGGATGGAGGGAGAGCGAGAGGCTACGGAGCCCTGGAAGTGACATCAGCCAAAAACATTTTGGGGGTGAAAAAAAAGAAAATATATATATTTTTTGGGATGAAATATAAAACCACAAATTATCTCATTCCCTGGAGATAATATGTGGTAAAAAAAAAAAAAATACGTAAAAAATATATATTTTTTGTCTGATGTCACTTCCAGGGCTCCGTAAGAAGCAGAGGTAGAGGTAGAGGAAGACAAAGAGGAGGACAAGGTCAAGGTCGAAGAGGCCATGCACGGACCCCTATTTCTGATGATATAAGAGCAACTAGGGTGGACCATGTCATCAACCATGGCTGACTATAAGGGAGGTGGGCTGTGCCTCCTGAAAATATGCCTTCTGAATAAACAGTAATTTCAAAGACTGCAGTGTTTTATATAAAGTAGACTAGTGTGTTCCCCTGATCTGTGTGCATGATGCAAGTATGTGTCATCCGAGTTACATTTTGACAAAGGAATGTTAGGTTTTGATAGCAGAGTTTAGGTTTTGATAGCAGAGTTTCAATTTGACACAGATGTGAATGGTATATTTCCCACTGTTTTGTCATCTTTACTTGTGTGTAGAGTTTTGGAACAATGAGCGAAGTTTTGCAAAATGTGCTCAAGCAACAGGCAAAAACTGTAATAGAAATGTTGATGCGGACTTCCTAAACATATGCACCCGACTAAATGTGACACTTTTTTGTTGTGTCTATACGTCAGCCCTTGTAAGAGCCATCTGGGGTATATTTTGGCTGCCTCTCTCCATGTTCATTCATCAGTTTGGCCGTCTGGCCTTATACAGTATGTTGTGTGTATACTAGTATGTGAGTCTGCAGCTCCGGTGATGTAATTCTGTGTGACCCCATCCATAAGTGGAGAGAATGAGAGGGTGCAAGGAGCCAAGAGGAAGGAGGAGGGTAGATAGATTAGCTCGTGCGTGGAGGTTACGCTTCTACTATGTGCTGCCGATGACTCACCTCACGGCTCACACTGAGAAAGCACTGCGACATGGCCTGGGCTTTTCATTACTCCTCCTTGGCGCAGTGCATTCATGTAGGACTTTCTATAGTCTCTGAACTTCTTTGTTTTTAGCTGCAAAAGTAATAAATCACGGTGGTAAGTTCTTGGGGCTCGCATCCAGGTTTTGCATCCTATGGGAACGTGCTAGCCTGAGTCCTCCAAAGCCGCGTTGATTTTTGAGAAGGACATAAGAGAAAAGAAGGGCAGCCCTATCTCTGTCCTATTTAGGTGCAGAGGAAGGTGGGAGAAAGGAAAGGAAGAGGTGCGTTTTCACATGTTATGGGTACACACGCGTGCTCGCAGGACGTGTGGACGTGCACCTCATAATAAAAAGTGTCATCAGCAGCAGAGGGCTCTCATGTGAGAAGGGTAATGACAGGGCAGCCATAATGGAGAAGATGTATAGACTGGAGAGAGGGGGAGAAGAGATGCCTGCGTGGAGTGGTGCAGTGAGAGGTCTGTGGGTTTACTGTGAGATTTCCGACTGCAGCAGACACTGACCCACTGCTGTCTCCTCCAGGCTTCCCCCACTGACACACTACTACCACTAATGCTAATGCCAACGCAGCTAAGGTTCCATTCACAACTACTGACAGGCGGCGTGTGTGAGATGGGGCCATTGAGGCCATCATGTGGCTGTATAACATCCAGGGTATTCCACTTTGGCACGATTTTTGTGATAACGCTGTCGAGAACAAGAAGTAATAAAAACAAGAATGAAAACCATTAATAAATTCTACTTCATTGTTATGACTAAGGCAAGATATGGACTCACTGAGTTCCTTCACTTTGAAAATTGTTGCTGTTGTTTGTATTGTTCAAAATCTGAAAACAATAAACCTAAAACAACAAAAAATAAAGTGACAAAATAAATAAATGTCTGTGGAAGCTCTCAGTCGTACAGGAGTTGTCCATCTTCAATGAAGGTACTTGAGTCATCTTCTGTACTCAGTAGTTGAAGTCTCGAACGTTTCGCCTCTCATCCAAAAGGCTTCTTCAGTGGACTAAAGTCCCGCTCTGCCCGCAGCTTAGATAAAGACCACGAGGAGGAGTTGGGGTGGCCCGGCTCCTCCCCTCTAATCACAGCTACTCTCACCTGTGGGTAAACAACCTCTGAGGTAGAGCGTCTCTAACGACCTGCTCACCCCAATATCGGTCAGTCCTGTCCTATTCATAGATGATCACTGCCCATTATTATGGCTGGTCACTGCTAATTACCTGCCTATTGTTCTTTTGTTAGCTGAGGTACCGTCTCCTTGGACCGGCTGTGCCCTTTCGGTTGTCTCCGAAGGAGATTGGAGTAAAGTGACGGAAGATTAAATCTGAGCCCACCATTCCGGTTCATGGAGGGATTTTCTTTCTTGACAAAAATAGCTTCTTGAAAGAGGAGTAAAAGAAGACATTTTCGAGTATTGAACTATAATGAATCTAACAGCTAAACTGCCCTGTAAAGAGAGCAATCCATCTACCAACCCATTTAAAATTGAACAAGTGTTAATATTATTTTCCTTTGACTTGCATATTGCTTCATGTTTTGTTGTAGTTAGCTCTCCCCTAATGTGTGTCCAACATGTTCGCTAATGCCTTTAATCTGTGTAGTGTCTGGTTGATCAGGAGACCTGAGTGGGCTCTCAGTCAAAGAGAAGCGCAGAGCTTGGAGATTAGTTTCTCCATAGGCAGCGCAGAGATGTCCCGATTTCATTGTTGCTGTAATACCGATGCAATGCTGGAGAGTTGCTGGATTCATTCATTAAATGTCTTATAACTGGATGCAATCAGCAATTCCAAGATACGCCCATTCACTTGTGCCTTATGTAAAATACCACTTTTACTATCATAATTGTTTTGGTCATTTGGTTTCTCCCATTTTTGTTTGAACTTACCGTACCAAACCAGTTGCAAGGTGATTTGGGAGATTTTTTCTGTTGAATGACCTTCCTGTCGCAACCAACCACAATCCTGTGACTGTAGCGGGCAATTGAGGTTATGTGTCTTGCCTAGTGACACAATAACAGCATGTGCTCGGACTGGATTCAAAACGGCCACCTTGCAACTCCCATCTTAGACCTTAGTCACTTATGCAGATCAACTGAAATAATTCCTTCTCTATTTTTTAAACCACAAAAACACCTTGTAGAAAAATGCCCAACAGTAGTGTGTAGCATGTGCTCCTATTGTTACTTTCCAAATGAGCAGGCTTTGATTTGAGTGCCCAGGCAGCCTCAGCTGCAGGTACTGCATGTAAAAATTATTTAGACATATGAGAGCGCTGGGTAAATTTAGTTTTCCATCTAACGGCCCTGCGGCGGTTTGTGCTTCCACTCATCCAGAAGTAACAATCTGGCAACCACAAAAGCGCCTGTTTTAAATTCCAATCAAGCAGTGGACTGTAAGCACTATGTCCACAGCTATGATAATTAATCGAGAATGCTAATTTGGATTTCCTTTAACCTAGTTAATTAACTGGATGGTTTTAAATACTGCATTAGTACAGGATTTACGTTATTTACAAAGAGCTGCCTGTTGTGGGACATTTTTAGCTTCATGTCCCATTGAGGATTAGATCCCTTGGTGCAGGGGGCACTGAGGTGCTGTTTGACAACTGGCGTGAGGGAATAGGTTAGAAAGAGCTCTGTTATCTTTTCTTGTTGTTCCCTCAAAGAATCAAAGGCCATGTGGGAGCGATTAAGTTCACGTTCAACATTACACAATTGGTGAAATAGAGTCAAGCACAGCCTTTGCAAGAGTGGCTCAGTTGTAAGAGCGGTCATCCACAATCCAAGATCAGCGATTCAGATCCAGCTCTGCTGTTGCAGACTGTTGTTTGTCCTTGGCAGACACTTCACCCGCCGCATGTGCACGAATGTAGTGTGTGTGCGTGTGAATGAGTGGTTGTGGTGGTCGGATGGGCTGATGGTCCTGTTTGGCAGCCTTGCTCCATCATCTATCTGACTACCCAACCAGACTGCACTTTACAATAATGTATACATTCACAGTTTCAAGACATGTAGTCTGGTGGTCGCCGTTATCTTCATGAGTTCTGAAGGGCGTGATTGACAGGACGTGATTAACCAATTAGAGAAACATATGGTCTGTCCAGCATGGTTACTCAACTTGTGCAAAATTAAATTTAACAAGAATATCGCACTGAAATGGCACTCTTCTGCCAAATCAACAGGCAAATACGAACAATTTATTACAGGTGTTACATGTTTGTTCTGAATGATATGTGATTTTTGAGTCTTCATTCTTCTTGTAAAGTGCAATAAACCTTCCTTCCTTGGAGTATTTTTGATAGAAACTGACCACTGCTGACTGGAAAGTTGCAATTTTCAAGATCTAGTTCTATGCTTTCATCTCTAGCCGTTGCAGTTTGACTTTAATTGAGCTTTCTGGATAAACATGCTCTTTTTTCTATACGTAGCTCAGCTTTAAAGAAAAGCGACTGGCTTACATTACCTACCAACATAGCAAGTATTTGTTGTCAAAGAATCCAGAGTTTCCTGCAATCACCCATTATCTGTATGAGCTTCTTTTTTATTTATTTAACAGATAGAAATAATCCCTTCCCATCAGTGTCACATGCCTCCTCGGACTGCTTCGTCTGCTTAAGTCAGAGAGAGAAAGCGACAGAGCGCAGTGCTCTCAGGTGAGCAGGCGGCTGACTTCTGTAAGGCTTCAAAGTCTAGACTAATCGACTTACTGCGAAGCTTAGAAAGGCAGCAGTGTGTCAGTCTATCGAGTGAAAAACAGCCCACGCCAGCCTCCATTTGCTGCTAATGACAGGTGGTGTGGGCCGAGCGGGCAAAGTCCACTGAGACGGAGCAGCTGTGGAGTGCACTGAAGTAAAAGTCTGACTCAAACTCAAACTATCAGCTGCCAGCAGCTTCCTATTTAGAAATGTCCACTAAAGGATTATACATACGTATGTGAAGAATTGTGTAATCTGGGATAAAAGCCACTTCCAAAATTTAAAAAAAGAATATTTACCTTATTCCCGAAGTTCTTGCGGATGCCGCCATGAATTGTGCCAGCCCCTTGACAAGTATTAGTTCACATAGGAATGCAGACATTAAGAGAAAATCAGTTCTACGCAGACACAAATCCGTTTTCAGGCCACCCAAGGAACAGTGCAGTATTGACTTGTAGATGCAAATGAACATTGGACAGTTTACACAAATCAATCAACTGTACATCAGATTTTAGTGGAAAACATCTCCCCTCGTTCTTCACTGAGTGAATGTGCTCTACCGGAAGTGTCAATACAACGGAAGTGCCAATCCATGGAAAAAAAGAGGAAACATCTCGCTATACTAAAAATATAGTTCCAGACCAGGACTCGGATTCTTTTGTTTAGGGAAAAATTTGTTTGCATTTGAGCAGCAAAGTTCTTATGCCATTTGATTGTTTGTTTTTCTTCAGCTGCTCCGTATTTCATGAAGCAAGCTGCCAGATGCGTGAGTATTTAGTAGAGTTTTATTATAACTGGAGTGGGCAATTGGGGTTACATTTAAATATACTTAAATTATTGGTCTAAAAGTTATTAACTCAACAGCGGTTCAGAATCCCTTAAATCACCCAAGTGGCATTAGTAAAAATAAATATTTGACAAGCAAGAGAAATGGCCTGCTCAGAGTCAGGCTCATAACTCTTCCGTTCAACATGAATAAATCCAGTGGAGAGTCGAAATGAAGTCTCCATCATTATTAATGCAAGAGCTCTATTAATGTCAGTGTTTCTCACACTCAGGTGTCTGGTGCAGGAGACGGGGTAAAGCAAGGGGAAGGGCTTAAGACATGTTATACTGGCTAGTTGTTTAATGTCGCACAGGTGTCCTACTTTCTGCTAAACAAATTAGGAGAAATTGTGTTTTGGTGTCCTCTAGTGTCCTCATGTATTTTGTTCATTCGACACAAATACATAGTTTGTTAATGACTTTGCTCTCAATTGCAATATATTTTGAGGGTGACTTTGATTCCAGGTAATATCTAATTGCTTGTATCTCAATCAAGTTATGATTGTGGTTCTCAAACTATGTTACTAATCCAAGTGAAGGTAGATGTCCTACACACAGACCTGGCGCAGACTCTATTACACTCCTTGAGTTGCACAGACTAAATTGCTTTGTCTTGATTTGGACATAGCTTTGTACATTTAGTCGGGCCTTATATATTAATGTAGTTTCATTTCAGGGCTAATATCTGTATTGTTTTAAACTAATAGAATATTATGCAGGCAATGGGACAGCGGAAATCTCATACAGTTGCCTCACATAACGAGATGTCTGATCAATCCCCCGCTGTTTCATCATGGAACTGAATTTGACATTTATTTTTAACGATCCTCCAGTTGATTCCATTACCCAGACAACATAAATGTCAACGGTCAAAGTTGAATCAGATGTGCACACAGCTCAGTAGCCACCTGTGCTGTGGACCATGCAGTTTTTATTAAAGAGGAGAAGACATTGTGTAAGATGAATTACAGAAGACACTAACCTCATTACAGGTGTGAAGCAATATCAACTTGTCTAGTCGATGTCACGTGCGTCACTGAAAATGTGGCCTACTCTTTCTGTTAGACCCAAATCCATGTAAATCTAAATTGTAGATGCAAGTGTCAGAAAGGGAATGTTAAAACCTATGCACATTTATAATGCAAGTCAGTTGTACATGTCAATCATAGGAGAAATGCCAAATGAACGAAATAAACAATCAACAAAATATAGGATATCAATAATAGATATAATTCCCTCATGGACCTAGCCCAATTGGAATGAACAGAAATGATTTTACTCTTTTCATTAATACTGATGTCCCATCCCAAACCATAGTTTAAATTTCAATGTCTAAAATGACTTGCTTTGGTTTGGGGGTATGGCTTAAGAACCCAACTCCCCCTACTGTTACAAAATGATATTACTTGATGCCCAAGGAGGTGATTGCTTTTGTATAGTACGTGTTCATTTCTATGTAGGCTATAACTAGGCCTATGACAAATTAATATAGTATTTATTTATTTGGTTCATGTGTTATGATTAATGTTTTATCCTTATTTGCAGTTTACATTGTGTTAATAGCCTACCTGAGTGACAGGTAGACATGCCTAGACATATTATAGCCTCTGTCTAATGCAAACCATTCGGGATTTTTTTATTAAATGTTACGTAATCAAAATTCGGCATCACTTCGTGAATTAGCTATAAGCCTCCAAGTAATTACAACTAAGCTTTGCACTTCCTCAATAGATGCTACAACCATCGAGTCCCCCTCCCGCCACACAGTCTCTCCCCTCTGACTACCCACTGTACACACTCTCCCTACCTCATACACACACACACGGGGACGCCTGGACGCTGCAGCGTTTTTTAAGAGTGTTTTCAGCCCTGGTTAGGAGGCAAGGAAAGGCAGGCGAGAGCACCGAGATAATGTCCACATCCCGAGCGTAACAGAGACAACCCCGCGCGTAAAAAAAAAGCGACTACACGGATGGATCGGCGATTGGTTTGAGGAGAGAAAAGCCCGTACACGGTCAGAGTGTCATTGCAGACATGGGTCGCAGCGGTACGGCACCTTTCCCTCAGCTCCTTGGGGAGTGTTTTCACTGTCAGTCCTTCAGCACTGGAAATGGCGTTGTGATGTCGTGCAGGGAAGACGCAGCCGAGGCGGATGCCAGGGAATAGGGAGAAAGACCTACTATATGATCACCTGTGCTTTTCTTTGGGTTGGATTTTTTGTAGCGGTGGACAGTAACATGGTGAATTACCAGAAATACATTACTGTTATGCAGCTGGCTCTGGGGGTGACCGCCGTCAACAAAGAACATTGTCTTCCACCCAGGAAGCGTATGTGGTGAGTATGATCTTTAGTGCGGATAACGCTGATGATGGTAAGGATGCTAATGCGATGCAGATTGTGAAAGGCGGTGTGCCACGTCAAGCGATGAAGCCGACATACGGAGAGGAAAATGACATAATATTCCTATCGGCCACTGCAGCCAGTCTGCACCATGTTGCAACCATTACAACACTATGATGTTGTCGATACAACTATCCGGACCGGAGCGAACGGGGGCTTTGCGCGTGTGCGCGCGTGTCCTTCCTCTTCCATCACTTTGTAAAGTTGAATGCGTAAGATGATGTCATTGACTCATTGTTTCATTGCCAACTTCATGTGCCTTATCAAGTACAGTGCGTGGCTTATTCACTGCACTGCCTAAGTGCTGAAATTCCATCTCCACCTGAGCTTAACATGTGGCAAAAAAAAAAACAGGCCGTAGTCATGGACACAGTGATGTGGTTGGGTTGGGTACCACTTCTGCTAATCTTACTTATGCTCAATTGAAGCTGTCTGGTCATTTTTATTGTACAAACCATTTGGTAGACAAATCAACATCTCTATCACTCACAATAGCAGTAGCTACCTCAACCCTTCAGTGTGCCAATTGTGAAAAGGACTGTAAATAAATTAACCATATAACTCAGAATACAAAAATATCCCTATTACTTGTGGTATTAGTGTGCCATTACATTCTGCCTGTCGGCTATTGATTATTACTTCTAAATCGTTTACGTCTGTTAATTACGTATTCATTATATTGACATTATACTATAAGCTTGACCTTTTCTATTGGTTATAGCCTGTAGTATATTCCAAATGTGTGCTATAGGCTAACAGTAATTATTCGGATTCACATGTCCATATCCTCCTATAGCAGCGATGCTGTGACTACAGCCTTGGTATCACTCCAACATCTTCTTCCTATTTCCTTCTTGTAACCACTGAATAAAGCCTTTTGCATGAAACCTTGTCTTGTCCTTGTTCTACTTCCTGTGTCATACCCTTGGCTCCATCTGTACATCTCTCATTATATCCATGTACATTAAACATTTTCAACCATATTCACAGCATGTCTATTGTGTCCTCTTCTTTGCTGTGTCCTCATCCTGCCTTTCGTGCTAAAAACTAAATGTTACCCTCTCTTCCGCCATTTTTCTCCTGAGAGTTTTTTCATCATTTGTTTACACATATTTTCCTTATATGCAGATTGCTGAGACCCAAGGTGCAAACTTGTGTGTGTGTGTGTGTGTGTGTGTGTGTGTGTGTGTGTGTGTGTGTGTGTGGTGTGTGTGTGTGTGTGTGTGTGTGTGTGTGTGTGTGTGTGTGTGTGTGTGTGTGTGTGTGTGTGTGTGTGTAAATTCATGTGTGGGAGCGACATAGTCTTCCTAATTACTGCTGGATTACCATCTTGTTTGAAAGCAAAGACGTTAATTAGGAGTTCAATAGGATTCAGTGGCACTCTGATAGCAAGCGTCTGATACAAACTCGAACTGTATGGCACCGCATGAGGGTTCGACTCGGGTATAATTGAGGAACAATAGGAGGTCCCTAATGGTTGACAGGATTTCCATAATTGACCTAAACATTATGTTTAGAAGGGACCTGGTTTAAAAGACACTATTTTTTTTAGTTCTAATGGAGTAAGTTGTCTGTGGAACTAGATAGTTGTATTTTTGGAAAGAAGGGCAGTTGTGTGGCTGTAGAACTAGCTCACTCTGCCAGTGGGACTAAAGAATGAATAACTAATACACCTAATTACCTTTCAGACCTAAAGTCTGAAAAGTACACTGTTTGTATTTAGCTTGTTATTACTGTCCAGATCGTTGCATTTAACACAATTTTACAGTATTAGTTTAGTATTACTGTTCACACTTTTGAATTAACTTGTTCTCTTGTGTTATTACCTTATACTGTGCACTGAATTGCCGATTCATTTGGCATTTGTTTTCCTCACGATGCAAAGAATGCCATCTTGTGTTGATTTATTTGTGCTTGGGGTCAGTACAAATTATATGCCTACAGTACATTGAGGTGTGTGAGCCCCCTATGATTTGATTCACCCTTGATCTATATACCGTTTGTTATGCAGTATATTATGAAACTACAAAGGATCCAATTTAATTTACAAACAAAATATATCAGTGGATTTGGCAAGGTTTAAAAAAATCTTAGACCCCATGCCAAACTTCATGGGGTCTAAGAAGACTGTATGCCAATGCCAACTTTCAATTTTGGATGCATATACTATAGTAGTATGAAGGTCACTATTGTTCAAGTGTTGCACACTTAAAGGAATAGACCACCATTTTTACATACTGAGATATGTTCTTACCTTACCTTAGAGGAGTTGATGCGTAACGGTCTTTGCGCGTGCGCTCAGTTACGCAAATAGACGTTAGCATTTTGCCTCTCCCAGCATATTCCTATAGCTCCAAACTGGGGTGAAGTTGTAAGCGGCCAAGCTCTTCCGCGTTTCCCTATTTAAATACAGTTATGTGAAAAGTTGCACGATCCAAGTCTAGTTACACAAAGTTAAACATGTTGATTTTCTAAGCCGATACAAAGAGGGACTATATTGTAAAGCGTAATAATACTTTAGGAGCACTTCGACTTTACTGCGCGAACAATATAGTACCCCTTTTTATCCTCTTAGAAAATCGACAAGTTTATTTTTGTGTAACTAGACCCGGATCGTGTAACTTTTCACGTAACTGTATTTAAATAGGGTAAACATGGAAGAGCTTGGTAGCTTCTAATTTCACTGTCTTTGGTCTATTTGCATGATTGAGCGCACACACGAAGACCAGACAGTTACGCATCAACTCATCTAAGCTAAGGTAAGAAGATATCTCAGTATGTAAAAACGGTGGCCTATTCCTTTAAATAGTCAAAGCACTGGTGGGTCAAAAGCCACACTTAACCCTTACTTTTTAATCTCACCTTTTTATCTAATCACTTTCTTTTGTCAGCCACTGATGATTGTAATTGCCCTCAGTGCAAGCCATTTGACAGGGAATGAGAGAGTGAGAGCCTTTCATGTTCCACCTCTTATGACTGTTTTGAAACAGTTTTTTATGTTGAAGTAGATGTTGGGAGCTTGTCCTCAGCAGAACACTCATGGGGATAAAAGGCTGAAGTAGTTGCGCAACCCTTCAAGTGAACGGCGACCTTGTTCGTTTGAATATTTTATAACAAGAGTCAAGAACAATGTCTACAGCTCATTATAAACATCAGACAAATTATGCGTCACTGTTTTATTTGAGAACGATTTACAGATTGATTTGATAAGCCTATTCAAATTGCGGTTTAGGTTTCTTTATGAGAAAATAATTTTACTTTATTTAATACGTGCTGACTGAGAAGATGTTGAACTTTGTGACTGTAATGAAGATATTAGCCATAAACCAAGACACACACACACAAAAACACCATAGTGACCGTTACGGTGGTTACCACCACCCAGCTAGTCTTTGTAGGATATTGTGATGTCTGGTTAACGCAACATATTACCTAAAGTAGTTTGCCATTTACCAACTGCAATGTTTGAAATTTGTGATATTTTATTTGGATAGTGACTAATCTTGCAGCCCTTGTTGTTACTATGGAAACATTTGTTACATGTTCCAAGATACAAAAGGAAGGTATAAATCGCCAGTAGTGAGAGAATGTGGGGTTTTATCTGTTTATATCCAAAAATGTATCCTGCCTTATATCAAGTTGCAGGGATAATCTTCTGTTACTGGGGTAGAATTAGCATTTTCAATTTTAAAGCCTTTTCCTACAACATAAAGTGCTTGCTGTCCACTCTGACCTTGTGATATATGTAATATAACACCCACAAGAAAGTTGTGGCTTAATTTAAACAGTGAATACATTAGCGCTTAGCTGTGTTAAAATAAAGAGCACAGTGGAGGGACAGTGGACTTGAAATAGTAACTTTTGAAAACATGTTCAAGTGATTGAGTATTAGCTGTGTGGCAGGGCAACAAAAATGACTGGAAACACAGATTCCAAAAATATGAGTTTTTGCAAATAAATAGGTTTAGACTGCAAATATTTTGTAACCGATTATATTTATTAGTGTGTTGTTGGATTGGATATGGACAAGAATGGCATCCACTGCTTGTAGAAAAAAAGCGCTTTTTACGGAAAACATTTCAGCCCGAGTCAATCCTGACTCCTGAAGCAAGGTCAGTGAGCGGAGTCCATATTCCCAGTGGTGTGGTTCAACCTCATGTTTGTTGTCATTGGTGAGAATCGTCAATGAGCAGCTAGTCTGATCCAATATCACTTTGTTTCCGCAGATGAGAAGGAAACAAATCTGATCTGATACATTTCTTTTGGGCATCTCAATATGCATAAACATTTTTAAATAAACATTACTTTTATTTTAGTTTCATCACATATACCGGTACTTGCTTTGTTTATTAAGATTAAGAGTTGATTAATAGTCAAACCAGCAAAAAAAGCAGCTTGTAAATTTTAAAATTGTTGTTGTGGTGAAAACTCATTTGTAATTTCCTAAGGCACTCCAAACATCACGATTCTTTACTTTTCACACCTTTCATTGAGCAGAGCGGCACGGAAATGCTACAACTATTAGCCTGCACCCTGGCTTGTTGTTTTCAGTATCAGCGCTAATTTCGGGTGCAGTATGCAGTGCATGCAGCAGCAGCCTTTTTTCACACAGGGTTGTCTCCACAATATACAAAATGGCCCATGAATAAAAATCTGTTTGAAAACAGAAACAGTTGTGTACAGCACCTCTGTCATCCTCGTGACTTGTAATGGACCTCAAAAGCTTATTTACCAAAAACAAGAGCTGTTTGTGTAACTAGAATTTACCAATATCTATCTAATTACTATAACCTAAACAAACTAGGACCACAACCAACACAAAATACGGCTAAGTTAGGAACAAAATGACTTTTTCACGTGCAAAGCATTTCAAAAAGTGCGTGTACGGCACACACAGTATTCAGACATTAATGATGTGGAGAAGAAGCTTCCCTTTCCTGTTTTGTCACTGTCAAATTCTACGGAGTAAATCACCTCATTGTCCTCGGCACTCTGGTATCAAACTTGTATCATAAAGTAATCATTTGTACTGCATAAAATTTTATAACTAAGCACTTCATAAATTCCACTTTATAATTCGGACTGGCCTTAATGGAGACATTGTTCTGTAAGGCCTGTGTCACGAGGAGAGACGGATACTGCTTTTTCCATAGATGAGATTGATACTTTGATTAAATTGACCTTTTAAATCAATAGCTTTCTATTTCAATTAACACTGTGGATACTCAAATGTAACAACACAGCTAGGCTTATACTAATAGCTGAGACAATGGATTTCTGCCAGTTACACATTTTCATCGTATTTGGCAGAGATGGCTGTTATAGTGCTGTTGCTACTTCTAACCTACACCTTATCTTCTTGTACTCTCCTACTGGAATCAACAATGAATGCATGTACAGTAATTCTTATGTTAGTTTATGCTTATCTAAGCTCTCAGTTGCACAGGAATTTTCCATTGTAGAGAGGGATTTAACTTGTCTGTGCACATGTTGAAAAAGGAGACGTTGAAAAAAATGAATCACAATAAAGCAACAAACAAACAAACAATTTATCAGAATTATTTTCATTTTGGTAGTTTTCATTAAACATTCAGCTCTATATTGAATAGGTTGCATTCACGTTGTACAATTTGATGATGATATAATCTCAGAGTCAGACGGAAGTTAGGAGCCAATACAACTCTATAGGTTTTGGGAAGAAATCTCCAAATAGAAAATGCACAAATGTTGAAACTTATCATTATTTTATTGTAATGGGTTCCCCAAATCTGCCATATCAATCTTTAGTCTGAAAGTCCTTTCATCTGACCAACATGATAGACATGTGTTTGAATATTATCAGTCCCCCGTTTGGAAAAAAGTGACCTTCTTGTCTGCTGACAGAGGAGATGTTGAACTTTGTACGAGTTTTTGTTTGATGTGGATAGGCCCAGTAATTACAGAGCTATTATACCGTAAAAAGAAGTCAAAACATCGACGCCCTCCATTCTGAACATTATACACCTTTGATAATATATAATGAAAATATTTATACATTGTCTGCTTTGAATTCATCCAATACAAAGGAGAACGTTTGTGAAAAGGGCTGTTTGCTTGATATTTAAAAGCAAACCCGAAAAACACACTGGGATTTAAAAACAACTTACCTCAATGTTATCGCAATAATATTTCACAGTGTGAAAGTTGTCAAATGTGCATATAAATTTACCCTCATAAAGAAATCAGGATGTCTGGATCAAAAAGCCATTAACAGTTTAAATTGATCTTTCTGGGCGGCACGGTAGCGCAGCGGTTGGTGCTCTCGCTTCACAGCTAGAAGGTCCCAGGTTCAATTCCCACCTGGACGGGGCCTTTCTGTGTGGAGTTTGCATGTTCTCCCCGTGTCTGTGTAGGTTTCCTCCGGGTACTCCGGTTTCCCCTACCACTAAAAACCTGTACAATAGGCCAGGATGAATGATGTGTGTGAATGCATGGAGGTGGTCAGAGGGACCGTTGGCGCAGATTGTGCAGTCGCGACAGCGCTTCTGTCAGTCTCCCCCAGGGAAACTGAAGCTACTAACAATAGCTTACCACCACCGAGTATGGAGTGAATGTAAAATGCTCTCATGTAAAGCGCTTTGTGACTGTCTGTGAAAGGCGCTACAGTATATAAATAAAGATCTTCTTCTTTCTCCCAATGTCGCTGTTTGACAACGGAGTAAATCGGGAACAGCAGCTTTAAGTTCATATGTGGTACATTTTACATAAACCCACCATTTCATCTGTCTCTCTTTGGTCAGCGCTGCTTCCTGTTCCTGCTCTCACCGCGTGGGGCCTTCACTATGACTTCGACTGAGCGGAGATGAGATGCTGCGCTTCCTGAATCCTCCCCAGAATGATACAGCCTCTGCTCCGTAGGGCTTTGATAAGAAGTGAATAGCTGCCACGCACTAAAAGAGGATAAGTCTATGCAAACAGCTGTTCCTTTTGCCGGCAGTGTTGAAAACCCTGTGCCGTGCACACAGACAAAGATTAGCATCAACTTTACACTCTGTTGAAGGGCCGCCGGGCTACCACAACAAGTTAGCTTTATGTAACGACTTTTATTTTTAACCTTTCTGCATACTAATCACAATCATCTAAATCATTTGTCCAGAAGATACCGTTATCTTGTTCTGTTTGCAGTCCTGTTCCTGTTAGTGCGGTGCTGAAATGATGGAAACCCACACACTATAATAACAGGACTATCCCAGGCTAAAACTGAACTTAATCAGGTCCAAACTAGAATCTTAAAACCCGATCTTACATAGACCTATACCATAACCTAAGTAATTAAACCAAAAAGAGGACAAAAACATGAATCGATAACTATAAATAAACAAATGCCCAGTGCCAAACCTACAGTATGCATAATAATGTTGTACTGTATGCACATTACTTTGACCTTTACAAAGTGATTAATTAAAAGTCACTCTCGTGTTGTGTTCCTTGTCAATAACTTGAACTAGTGCTATTTTCTTCAGCCCCATTAATTAACTACACGAGTCAGCTATGTAGCTGATAGTTTTACTTGTAAATAGAGTACTTACTTCTTGAAATTACTAAAAAGGCAACAACAGCTTCAATGCTTCAAACCTAATAGAAAGACCAATTAGCTTCTTTGTTTAAAATCTCTTGGTGCATGAAACGGTTGTCCTCAAAGTGAATCTGTACCTCCGTCAGCGTGTCCTCTTTTGTTCTTGCTCCTGCACCGGTCAGGGCTGCTTCTCTTGTTAAGAGTTATATTAGCGGCGGCCAAGATGGACTGAGTGGAGCGTAACATTGCCTATTGACCTGCTGATTAAGCACTCGCCATTATTGCAGGGACTAAACGTACCTGATCGGCCTAAAGGCAGACTGGAAGAGAAGGATAACGATAAAGAGAGAGAAAGAGGGTGTGCATATAGGTGTGTCTCTATAATGGCACAGGGCATCTGCTTGACCTTATCTGTGGACACCTCAGGACATCGCATGTCTCTCAGCATTGATCTTTGTTCATTTTCTGGTCAAGTGGATTGTCTTTTGTTTACTATGACCGCAAAGGGCCAATACAGACGTCAATGTTATACAGATTTTAACCATGATCTGATATTGTATCCTCATCCAAAACATGTCTTGAAGGCTGTTCTGTTTTATTCACGCATGTTTCAGGGATCGTGCATATATAGTACATCTCCGTCTTCTTCAATACTACTGTACAAAAAATACCAAAGCTATGGTGTCTAAGGGAAATAGGATCTTTAACCATGGCAAAAAGTTCAACTCAGTCACCTCTCCAACGTAACTTGTCTTGGCGTCAGTACAAAGTAAGCAAGTAGTTTTTTCCAGTCCTCTAACAAAGCACCTGCATTTGTAAGGCAGACAAACGCATCACAGAAGAAACATGACTTCATTCACTGCCTGATATTTCTGCTGTAACTGTCTGGCACCATGTTTCACTCCAGTCTCACGTCTCTTTGGCCGCTGTCCATTCTTGAATCAACATCCAAGGAAAGAGTTTGTGAATGTGGGAGACTGCACTGGCCAAACTGGTATCATATTAATATCTGAGCCATTCATTCATTCATTCATTTATTTAATTACTTTGTATACTGTATTATAGACAGTAAAAGCTAATCTCATATTTACTTGAACACATGTTGAAACAAAGCTGGTATAAAGTTTACATAAGATGCTATGCTTTTTGTATTCTTGTCTCAACCTTAGTGAGACTTTTTAGATGCTTGAATCAATATTTATTTTGCTGCTCTGTCAATATTTTTCTTTTTAATTTGTCAAATATAATAATTGACTACACAATCTAAAGTCTTCAGTGTACTTTTGACCCTAGCCTTTCTCTTCTTCTCAATCCACTTTAGAAACAGGAAATTAGCCTGGCTGGTACCCTCCCAGTATCTTTTCTCATTACTCATCTTCGCTACATATTGTTTATGAACACCATCTGAAGTATGCGTGTAATTGACTACGACACATAGCGTTTTGTCCGATGCGTTTTACCTCGCATTTCCAGCCAGTAAGCAACTCCTCTATGCGCTCCGGGCAAGTATTGAATTAATGCGGATGGGAAAGTGAAGGTGATGCTTGCTTCCCCACATCTTTTTGCTCGTTGGCCTCTCTCATAATTTCCCCTTGCTGAGTCTCCAAACCGCGGGAATTGCTCTGGGCTTGCTGCTGAGCCGGCTAATGGATATCTACTGCCGCTGTGTAGTGTAGATAGGATTTTAGCCCATTGAATATAGTGTTAGGTAAATCCTCATTACAGATAGTTGTCGTCCGCTATGACACTGGCGGAAAAGCGCTGAGTAAAAATAGGGGCGAGCTGAATTAGTGTTGTGCATTCAAGCTTTTGTGGGGCTAAATTGGGCAGCAGGGAACATAGTGATGTGTAGTGGGTCGGCACTGGAGCTACGATGCAATAGATATCAAATACTGCCACTGTGCGTTACAGTAACAAAAGTAAAGCACCGGGAGAGGGAGTATACCCAGATCTTTCCTGTATTTGACCTGTCATCCATGGCAGCTGACGGTTTGTCATTAATACTGAGTGACAGCAGTTAACTGCCCTGGGGGACCCATCTCCTGAATATAGTGATGGTTAGGAGTATATGGAGGATATATCATTCTGCGCCTATTTTAGGTTATGGGGGAACCAGAACTCTCATAGGAAACCCTTCTGCATATAAAGGTAGAAGAAGCAAACTACACAAGAAGGTTCCCACTTGCACTGGTAATCGAACACAAGACCTTGCTTTTTTTGGATGTAAAGATGCAGTGAATAGGTCTATCCAAAAGCCCAACGATTGTCTTATATTTCCTCCGTAGAATGTCACATAAAATAATCTACTGTTTTAATAAATGTGCACTCTGCTTTGTCCATCGCATACAGTAATATATTGTACTGCTGCACACAGAAGACATTGGGTGTAAAGTACTCGGCATAAGGCAAAATGTTGTTACAATTCCACTCGTCTGTTTATAAAGCAATTAAGTAAAAGACGAAAGGAAAAGGAGGCGGAGAGCTCCATGGTTTGTAAAGGGTCCAACAGTGCTACATAAGTGTGTCATTGACTAAGGCCAGAGCAAGCCCAGGGAGGTTTGTTGATAGGTCGGCCAAGTCCACCTCCTCACCAGGATTCAAGCAGTGCACTGGCCTACACTGCTGGACCAACCCACTTCCTACGGGGCGCATCTGACATTAAAATCCCTGTATAGATTCAACTTAAGGCTTTTTTGTCCAGCAGCAGAGACTGGCCTTTTGTTCTTGCTCTGACTGTATTGCCCTGGCCTGGTTAGTGGACGGACAGTTTCCAAGGCAGATTCCAAGGCACATTGAGGGTCTTTTTTAGATGAGGTCGACTGTTAACCATAAACAAATTCTGCATATCAAGACATGACTGTAGAGGTTTCAATTCTACCTATTCTACCTACCTACAGCATTGGTGATTTTTTTTTTTGGTTTTGTTTCTCTCACCAATCTGTCCAATACAATGTGTTGCATTAACTGTGTGCTGTAGCCGATAAAAAAGAAGTACTCGTGGACCAAGATACTGTACTGCTCAAAATTACTGTAGTAGTGGAGGGAGGACAAATCAATGGATTTCCCTGGGGACAATAAAACTAAACTAATTAACAGATGGGGATCATTTTGAATCATTCGCCCACCAGCCCACACACATTTGTCATTGAACTTGTGGGTGTTATCTGGAAAGTACTCACAAAAGAAGTTGAGCTAGAAGCCAACTGTATTTGCATCAGAATCTATCTTTAGAGCTTCTACGGTTTACTTCTGTAATGTATTTCATGCCTAATACTGCTCCTGTACACTGACCAGCTAGCACCGTTCAATAGTCAAAAGTCAGTATTGCATCATCTATCCATCAATAAATACATGTATAAGCTGTTAGTGCGACGTTTGGGATGGGAGGAGTAGACTTCAATGTACTATGCTTAAATGTAAATAAATACGCTACACTCTTGTTGCCCAGGATCCACCCGAGCCCACGGCCGGCTCCGGAGCATCGTCGGGTCACGGAAAAGGCAAACCGTCACTGCGCCGCATCAAGGGTCGCATCCACCGCAGCAAGAGCCTGGACAGCATCGACCTGCTGGACTCCAATGTGAGTACAACGCAGCCCAGTGCAAACAGCGGCTAACATTGAGCTGCAGCGAGCGATGAGCTGCTCTAAAGAGACCGTCTGCAAATGGAAGCACTGAATAGGGTCGAAGCGCAATCACACATCGCTAAATCTTTGTGTTACATGGCAGAGGGGAGGTAACAGTATTAGTGGGGCAAGTATTCCAAAATAGTTAGTTTAGATTAACTCACTACAAAAATGATTCTACAAAACAAGCAATATCTATGTGAGTCTGATCACAAGTACCACCTTATCTTCAGGAATAAAGATGTCATGCCTCAGAGAATCCCTGATATTAAATAATTGAGGGTACTTCACAGTATAAGTGCTATTCCCAAAGAGATAACCAACAAACAAACCAGCCGTGAGCAATGAGATGACAACAAGAATCAAAACACTTATGAAAGAGGAAACAGATCTTTGCTCGGATACCAAATCCCCCAGGCCCTTCGAAATGTATAAAAGAAAAAGTGCTACAAGGCAAGTGCGCGGAAGCATAAAGCTCAGAGGCTAACCCGCCTAGAGGACAGAGTACAGAACAAAAGATACTGTGTGTTTGATGAAGAGCACACAAAACAGCATTTTGAACATCAGTGTAAAGTGCAAGGATACGTTTGGATGTCATCCTGGAGTCACCCGAAGTGAACCCCAATTCTGAGGTGAACTGTGTGAAAGATAATCATGCTATTGTTATAATGTCTCAGAACATGAAGCAAAGGTAGTTTTTCTTTTAACTGGAAGGTTTTGTGTTACCTCAGTGTGTATTTTGATCATATTTATATCTGCCTGCCCAACAGATTTTTTTTATTTTATTTATTAGCCGGCATTGTTTGACATTGGCATTAGCTTACAACTCTCTGCCAGTCATGTTTTAGCAACCAGTTACAGTACCACTCACTGACATTTCAATTCACATGGTGTTTTTTTCATATGATTATTACTATCTCCATCTATTATCTATATACAGTGAGACAGAGGTACATTTGACTGGCTTGTCAAAAAAAAAGTGCTAAAACTTTCTTGCTACTACTTTAAGAATAATATTGGTCCGTACCAGTGTTGAATCAAAGTGATCCATTACTGAGTTTTAGGGGATTTGTCTAAGCAGCAGGATTTAGTGCTAGATTTACAGAGCACTTGTAAAAGAGGAGCTAATATTCTACCCAGCTGGTTTATGCCCATCCTGTCCTCTCGCTGCAGTATTTCAGATTAACCCCAGGCTTTTGGAGACTTACTGGTCCTGCTTACAGTGGCTGTCACACTGACAGGCTTTAGCCTAGGGTCATATATGCAGTGACTAGAAATTGCAGAAATGTTCTTTTTCTTGCTTGCTTTTCTTGCATGTTTACTACTCCCTTTGCCTCACAACATGTTCGTTTACATTTCATAAGGATAGCCAGCTACTTGTATTTTGTTTTTGTAAATCATGACTTAGCAAAGCTGTTTATTTTATAAGTAACTCTTGTGGGTACACACATTATCTCTGAATGGCATTTCCGTAACTGTCCACTGGACACCAGGCATCTGCAACCTATGGTTTTGGAGCCACATGACGATCACTGAGGCTCAAGTGAAAGGTGATCAAATCCTGGTTTAAAATAGGCCTGGTCTAATCTGGTGTCAGTCGAGGTTGAGACCTGATTTAGTCCTGGTTAGGATTGGTTTGACCTTGGCTCGGCCATTGCATTCATATTGTTAAAGTAAGCTATGATGATACATTTAAGAAATTTGTGACTAGATATTGTATAACAGAAATGCCTAGAGGACAGGCATTTCAGGTAAGGTGGGTTTATCTGTTCAGTGCTTCTGCAAAAATAATATTTTGTGTGGAAATGATCTGTAATGCAGATGAGATGTGAGCAGCAGGGTTGGTTTGTCTGCGCCAGTGGTTCTCAGCTGGTGGATCTGAAAGTGAGTCACAGGACAATTTTCAAACGGTCACAGGCCGTTGTGAGCTGAGATAGATTCATTCATCAAATGTTATTTTATTTTATTTATTAGTCATAAATAAATAATATGTTTAAGTTACACTAGTCGATAACCACAGGGAATTACCTTCTGCCCTACAATAAAATAAGATGTACCATCTACAATAATTCGGCAACTAACTACTATGACTATTACTGCTGCTGATATATCTGTGCACTATCATTACTTTTGCTTCTCTTATTGCCACGGCTGAAGTGAATCCTGCTGCTGCTTTGTACTTACTCATGGTTTTTCTACTGCTACCTTTACTACTATTACTGCTACTTTACTAGTGGTGCTCTCCCTGATAATAATCTGTGTCAAATGATTTAATCAAAGTCTCCACTAGCACTCCCTGTCTTTGCTGAAAAATAGAAGGGGACCGCATTTCAAACACTGACCGTCTTTTACTCACTCACTCAAGGTTGAAGCCCCGCTGTTCTTTATGCTTTAATAGTCCCTAAATCGCGATGAAAGGGCCTTTGGTGGTGTGTCTTTAAAACTCATAAGGCGTAATAACTCACAAAGCGGCCCATTAGCGCTTTGATGTGCACAAATCAAAGGGGACGTCCCAAACAGAGGCAGCGTGATACATGTGCTTGTTGTTTGAGCTGCTGGCCCTCACTCTCAGGGGAGTTTTATCGTGTTGACAGCGAAGATAGCGGTATAACCCGGCTCTGAATTTAGATACGTCTCATTATAAGATCACCACAAAACTACTGCGCCTGTTGAATTATTGATACCAAGGTTGGTCAGCAAAACCCACGCCACACACATGCATCAAAACATCGTCAGGCACTTTCTGCTGATGCGCCGAACGCACAGTTACCTTATATTTTACTGAAACTTCTGAGTTTGCAGAAGTTGTTTATTATGATGAGATTAATAATGTAAGATTTTGATGCATACTTTACATTGAGCTATGCATTTATAACTGGGCACTGAGAAGACACTGTTCAGTATCTGTTAAGATATTACACAGTTAACCCAAATTACCTTTCATAGACTTTTATACACATTTCAAACATTTACAGGCTATTTCCTAGACTAACTACTACACCACCGTGATGCCCTGAGGATACGACTGCTGAGCAGTTTGGATCTTGCCTTTGTGAGTTGTGAGTTGTGACATTTGATTACAACATCCAGTATAGCTGCGGGTGGTGCAACAAACCAAAACTTTGGTGGTTATATATGACCCAAATCAAATTCATTGCAGTCAAATAGTATTTGCCCTCCAGCTCTTGTGCCCTTCAAGATAATTTAAAGCCCTTTCTGTGAATGAAGCCGCAGCTGTAGTGTCGTCCATGTATTCCCTCTCCCTCCTCTGCGTGTCCCTCTACCATTTGTCTCCATATCCCGCCACTCCAGTGCCCCTCTCCAAACTGCACAAGGGGCCACTCTCGCTCCACCTCAAGACAACACATTCTGCTGGCTATAAGGGCCCCTGGCTTCTCTCTTTCAGAGGTATATTTCTTTTGTACACGTCTGTGTGTGCAGTGGAGGAAAACTTGCTGACTATAGCCTGAAGCTCAAATGCAGCTGATGGAAGTAACGGTCCGCCTTACAGTGAGTGATGAGACTGCAGGATGCTGAGGAGAGGAGAGCATTCCTCTAGAGCGTCCTAAAATGTCACACAACAACTAACTGTGGTCTTAACCTGATTTAAAATTATAGGAGAGCATGTTCATCAAGTCGCTGTATGATTTTAGGTCCAGAACAATCATTGCCCATCAGAGCAGGGCTAAATAATCGATTGTAGTTAAGACTTTGTTTATATTGATTGCTTCTTTTGATTGCTTTTCTCTCTTGATAGTCAGGGAAGAGGAGGACTCTGGCCGCAGGCCCACTCCCCGCTGTCATTTGTGTTGGCAAGCGGTGGACCGGTTCACAGAAAGCTTGAATCAGATTTTAGTGCTAAGGCTGCAGAATCACAGTGGAGATGGAGAGAGGGGCTTTATGCACCCAATGCCTTTTGTGTGAAACTTATTTGTCTGCATTCATCAACTACACTGTGCACAAAATGTATACTCATTGGCATTAGTACATAGCCCTATCAGTTGCCTAATACTGGTAATGCGGTCACAGATGTCATGTATGCATCTGTATTTGAGGACTTTATTTTTGGGGGGAATTTGTCATGCAACTGCAACTGACCCATCCTTGAAAACTTGCCGGCAGTAGTTTAATAACTGTTGAATAAATGCATGCTTTTGTGTTGACCCAAGTGGCTGAAGGAAACACACCCAGACACGTAGAGAAAATGAAAAGTCCACACAGAAAGGTCCCATCTGGCTTGGGAATCAATCCCGGAAACAATTTGCTCTGACGAAATGCAAGCCACATGCCACCGTGTGTTATAAGGTGGTCATGTGTCATATGACCACCTGTCTATTATGCAGTGCTACATAAAACCAAATCTAAAGTGACAGCTTTCTATCAGACCTGTTTAAAATGTGGAAATGTCACTTATAATAACTTGACAGTACCTGTCATCATGAGCCATTTTGATGGATATTGACCTCCAAGTCAAACTCAGGTAAAATTCTTCACACAACACTTTTTTCCCCACTATGTGGACAAAATGTTCACTAATTTATCTTACCTTCAACGGGTGGAATGTTTGTCCTGCTCTGTCTGATTGGTGTGGCTTTATTTGATCAATATAATAAAGATTGTTTCACATGGATTTTAGAAGGGACTGTTTTGATCATTTATTTGCTGCCTTTTAATTTGTATAAGATTGTTGTAATCACTGTACTACATCAGTACGGGGAATAAGAAGAGGCTTGACTGACCTTCACTACCAGCACACTGGCTTGTGACCTCTTTGTATTATGCAATATCTTTAAAAGACGCTATTTGCTCAGTAACATTTTATTTGCTGTGATTTTGGGGAATGTGTGTGTTTTGCTTGCACCATTTTCCTGCTCTCTCAGCTGTTTGTGTATCGTGTTCAGAGGGAAGCCTGCTGCAGAGGCTCTATCCAGGTGAGATGTAGGATAATGGCGCGGGTATATCAGCTGGAGCAGATGCACCTAAAAGCCAAGACAAGAAAAACACAATTAAATTAATTACCCCGTAACAGATCAGGATCAGTCACCGTTCAAGCTGTAGCTTTTGGTCTTAATCTCCCATTAGTCCGGCTGGCCCCATCCCGCTCTTAAAAAAACCTTGGCCGCAGTCTACCCAATGGACAGAGGCACTCCCCCTTCTCTCCCCCTCTCTAACCACCACCAAAAAAGCCCCAGCTAAGCATTTATTCGCTGCTCAGTCTTCGGAAAGTGCTGTAGATGCATTTACATAGGGAGAAGCAACTGCAGCTGAATTAACCAATCTGCATATTCAGGTCCTGTTAGTCGTAGATTGCTCCCGTGTGGTGATGGAGATAGGTGGATGTACACACGAGGAAGTCCCCGTAAGAGACACATAGGCTGCAAGAGAGGTATAATCTAATATCCCAGTATTGTATGGCTGACATTCAGAGAACTCGAGTGTAGTTCCCAGACAATCCAGTTGAAGAACCAGTCATCTTTTTATGACATCATCAGTTGGAGCCTGAAGGTATAGAGGGTATGCACATGTGATCATTTAATTCTAAACAGAACCCTCAGCTTTCGCGGCTGTTGCCATGCGGGAATGTCATCTGCTCATCTGCATAACCAGTCATGGACGACGCACAGTCGTAGTGGTGACTAAGAATTACTGTGGCTAATGTAATGTTGAGATTATTGTCTAAAATATGTACATTTTTAGATGAATGTTTAATTCATAATCCTAGTGAAGAGCGGCTTAATTCCAATATAGGGTGTTAATTTAATTAGACCTATCACAAGCATTGTTTTAACACTTAAGCCTGTGCATTAGCTTCAGTCCATTAGGGGACACTGCTCTAAATGTGGTTAAACAGGAGTCTTTATCATAGTGGAGATTTTAATATCGTAAACTGGACTGGGTTGATTGACCGATCAACAATATTTAAATCTCTGCTACGATGGAAAATACCTGGACGACTGAGAGCCGACACAAACATATTTCCTCATTATATATTTTTATGCAGAAAACTGCACTGTATGTTTCGACACCATGTCAAATATCAGCAAAATGATCTTCCTCAAAATACTGGCAGAACTTATTTTAATTTGGTAACTAATGTACAAACTAATAAACCAATAGACATTGTCACTGGAATTAGGCACGGCCGTTTTGGCAAGAAAATTCATATCACAATTTTCACATTTTTAAAATGTTCATCACAATTCCAATTTGAGTGTCAGTATTGAGTTGCCTTGTGTACGAATAAATAAAGTTGCCTTGCCTTGCCTCCAATTATCACGATTCATGTACAGGTTTAATATGGTTCAAGAGGTGACAAGCCCGTCTGCTGCTTCTGAAAGTTCATGCTTCACAATAATAGCTTAAATCTGCCAGTCACTCTCGCAACACTGACCTTTACGGGGAGTGTGTGGGAAAATGTGCCTATATTTAAGCACAGACTTAAAAAAACAAAGCAAAACAAAAACACTGAATCGTCGCCGGATCAATTATGATTACATTTTTATCCTAACTGAAATAAGAACTCTATGACCATTTTAGGGGTTCAGCAGATGCTCGTGCACAATAGAATCAGACCTATATGTATTCTCCTAATTGTTTTATGTCATCAGTTGCCAGGCAAATGTTGAATATTTTTCCTCCCTGAAGGTGCAGACCGATGCCGTTTGAGACTGGTTCAACAACTAAAAAGATGTTCCTGAAATGTCAGCACCACCACAAATTAGACTGCCCCATTACATACAGTATAATGTATAAGAGCAAGAAAGAGAGGGAGAGAGATGTAGGGAAATAGGGAGAGTAGAGCGTGGCAGAGGGTGGTCACAAGAGATTTGTCACAACGAACACTGTAGGAGGTCGTACTGGGAGGAAGAGGAGATGCCGAGATTGGAGCTGCAGTGTCCCCCCCCCCCCATAGGTGAGAGGGTGGGTTATGTAAGAACTAGAGTTGGAGGGATAAATGATTTTGTCCTGTAGGTGATGAGCTCGGGAGGAAAGGTGCAGTGGCTGTTGGCGACTATATGAGACAGTGAATAAACCATGTGTGATTGTGAGGCAGGGCAGGGACGGCAGATGTTAATTTGCCTGGGTCAGCCACACAAGGTCTGGTAGGACATATGGCAGGTCACTGTAGGCACTGTCTGAAGCCATTATGTCAGACATTATGGGCTGTTGACACTGAAGGATGTGATAGTGAACTTTATTGCATTGAAATAACTGTACATAGTTTTGACCTTGCGAATAGAGCTTATTTTATTGGCATTTTCCCTACACGTACAAGATCCAACCGCCACTTCCTCATGTGAGCTTTATGGAACACGCAATCAAAGTGAAAAAAGGGAGCGATAAAAAATAAGTTGTAAAAAAAGGTGGCAGTTGGTAAGAGGTCAAAAAGGACAACATAGTCAGAAGTCAGGTTCTGGACAAACTTGTGACAAAGTAGAGTGCTAGAGTATGAGAATCGATTTTAAAGTTCTTTTAATGGTTTTTAATGGTCTTGGTCCTTCTTATCTTTCAGAACTGCTTTTACCTTATGAACCTTCACGGCCCCTTCGCTCCTCTGGCAGGGGTCTCCTAGTTATTCCTAAAGTCAACAGAAAGACTCACGTCGAGGCGCCTGCCGGAGGAGCTCAGGACGCAGAGTAACCGTTGGAGTAATTTGCTAATATTGACCCAAAGCATCATTTATATTTTAATCTCCCCAGGAAACTTATTTGAACGCAACCCAATCAACCGCCTCTCTCTTTAAACCTGTGTAATACGCCAGCAGGGTCCTTGGCCTGTCAAAGATTTGAAGAAAACTCCTCAACTGTTTTATGAGGGCCGCTGTCCCTCATCTGCAACAAATCATTTTAGAAGACAAGACCCAACTGACATAAATCCCAACAACTCTATTGACTTTTCCGCTTGATTTACGCGGGCCGGCGGCTACCAGCAGTGTGGATTACACTGCAACATCTCCTGCCATTTTTGCAATGTCTAAAAATTCACTTTGGATATTAACAAGACTGCCCCAATCTGCCATTATTGTTATTATTATTATCATTATTGCTCAATGGTTTAAAACAATCGGTTACAGATTACCCCCAACGACTCATTTAAGCAGGGGGTCACATGAAGGACAAGCTGCAATGTGATGTAATATTGGTAGGATCCAAGATGGTGACCGGCCGTGGAGCATGAAGAATGGAGAGGTTTTTTCGAGACAACTTAATCAATCACTGATACCGCTGACGGCCTCAGTCATGGAGGCTATAGGCGGATTACATAGGCCTCTGATCGATTATGAGAGAATGGAACTGGATTATTTTTCCAGTCCCAGAGGCGACCTTTTTTGGGGGGGTCACACAGCAGGATTTGGCATAAAACAACTGCCCCTGACGTGTTACATAACGCATAATGATGAAGGAGGCACGTGTTGCTTGGTTCTCAGCTTTTATTGAAAGCCTGCAAATATTATCTGTATGGCATGCAAGACAAGGCGGTGATTTCTATAGATCTGTACGAACACATGGATAACTAATACTATGAAAAAAAACATGATAAAAAAATAAATTACAAATAGGCTAGAAATTGCATATTGTATCAGCGCAGTTTGGCTGAAGAACGCAACAATATAGGGCTCTGCCAATGATGGCTGGTGGTTTATCGGTTAGAATTTCTGTGGATTTTATTTGGTATCCATTATTATAGGCAACAATTTAAAAAAACATAATAATAAGGTTTGTGGCTTTATGAAGTATTGTTATCGTCTCTTTGCTTTCTCCTTATAACAGGATCTAGTTTTTCGCTTCTTTTAATTTTTTTAATTAATTTTTTTAACTCATCATGTCTGAACAATATGATGAGCATAGTCCCCACTCTGTGAGATCAGTGTTAATTTCATTGACTAAAATATTTAGTCTTAATTTTAGTCAAAGTGATATTTTTGATGACTAAAATTGGACTAAAACTAAATTAAAAGTTTTTCATGAGACTAAAACTATGACTAAAATGTCCAGATTTTTTAGTCGACTAAAATAAGACTAAATAAAAATGAAAAGGAGAGACTAAAATCATCCAAACCTCTATTGAGAGTCTGAAAGAGCCAAAGGAGCAGCTCTGAGCTTCATGGAAGCAGAGAGAGACCTGATTAAATATGATTATAATGAATATTATAAATGTAAAGTCGACTAAATTTGTCTTAAATTTAGTCGACTAAATTGACTTGCAATTTTAGTCGACTAAAACTAGACTAAAATTGAAGTTATTTTTTTGACTAAATCTCGACTAAAATTGAATTACATTTTCATCAAAAGACTAAGACTAAAACTAAATTAAAATATGTTGTCAAAATTAACACTGGTGGAGATCCTTGTTAGTTGTAGAAAATGAATGTATTCTATTTTGTACATTCAGTTATTCTACTATAGGGCTTGTAACATATGCATCATTTTTTAGCAATACGAGCAAGTGGCATTATGTGAGTGCAGGCTGTGTACGAGGCACGGGGAGGCACCATATGCTGTTTTAGACTGTCCCAACATGGCGGTCGACGGGTCAGCCCCTTTGTTTTCATCATCCTGCATTGTATTCTCAATAGGGCACCTTCCCAGTCCTGAGTCCTGACCTGACACCGACAGATGTTCATGTGACGGCCTGTAGAGGGCAGGGTTTCACAGCATAACATCCATGTTTACATAGGTGACACAAGGTCTCCAATGGCAGTAATATCAATCAAATATTTGATGGAGAGCAAATACGCTGATTTAAAAGTAATTTGATGTTCTGCTCTCTGTCGCAGGGCACTATACATGCAAGAAAACTCCAATTGGAAATCCAAATTTTGAACATGATGAATATTATTGGCTTCATGGTCCATCTTATCTTAGCTGCTATATTTATCCAACCATTCCACAACATCTGCCTTTAACAATAGTTATTCAGTCTGCCCCTTTAACACTATGGGACTATAACATGATGTTATCTGAAACCCATAGTCACACTAACAAAAACTATTGATTCAAGAGGAGATTGCATACACATGCACTGTGGCACGGTAGTACATGGTCAGCGCTCGTGCTTCACAGCTAGAAGGTCCGGGTTCGATTCCCACCAAGGCCGGGCCTTTCTGTGTGGAGTTTGCATGTTCTCCCGTGTCTGCGTAGGTTTCCTCCGGGTACTCCGGTTTCCCCTACCACTAAAAACATGTACAATAGGCCAGGATGAATGTGAGTGTGTTTGAGAGGACGACGGATGGAAATTAGCCCAAGGCTACAATCCGGTGTGGCTTGTTCATTAACTTGCACTGTCCCTACCAAATAAACCAATACACAATCATGTTATTATCTGCACAGGAAGAAACCATTTAGATTCAGTTTTAAATCTTGGGTATTTTTTGTTTCTCTTTTCATCAACGAGTCCACCTATAGTTTTGTTCAAATTAATTCCCACTTCATGTGAGAAGATTTATTGTGTTGTCTGGTATCCTTTACGTACTGCTGTAAATTACCCCTGGGTAATTTTTTCATCTGTTTTTTCCCCTGTCTCTTTTGCCCTCCATCACCTGCCCTCCACCCACCACCTCGGCTTGCTCTGTGGGGAGCGCCTAATTGCTTTGCTCTCGTCTTGAGCTATAGGTTTCCCTCACGAGACGATGCCTTGGAAACAAAAGAGCCCTCAAAGTAATTTAAAAGCCTATTTGATGGAAGATAAACATTATGGGCAATTCATTAATTATTTACGGCTCAGGTCAAAGTGGTTCTGAGGCGATGACGGATGGAAGTGATTTTGAATATTTGGTCTATTTCAATAAGGACTTCTAAGACAATGTAGTTTCTCAGTCATCCAGGTAATTAATTAAACTCAAAAAAGGGGATAAATCAACACAACTGGACTTACTTTTAAAAAGAGCTGACAGTTTCGCTGTCCATCCAGACAGCTTCCTCAGAGCTGTTGTCCGTGGTGACCACACCCAGCAGATATAGATGTGGTGGGCGTAAGTCCAGTTGTGTTGATTTATCCCCTTTTTTGAGTTTAATAAGGACTTCTGTATGGTTTTAGGTGGATATCAATTTACTGTAAATATAAGAACGGACTCAATCTAAAAATAAAAAACACCTCTATTTCCACTGGATTTCAGCTTTTTTACAATTTGCTGATAGGTGAATCAAACATTGTTTTTTGAGACAACATCTGATTTAGGTATAATAGACAAAAAATATCTTGTATATCATATATTGAACTAAAAAAAAGTAATACAACCTGAAGAGTAGTAAAGATATTAACTTATTCTTCGGGGAATTTATTTTGGTTGTAACAAACAACAACACCTCTGCTCATCTTTATTCAAATCAAAGTTGTGTTTCTAACTGTGTCCGCTAAACCTTTACTCATTATTAGCATTGCCTCTAGGATAAACACACTTAGGTGATTGCTTCTCTGTTCAGTCTATGATGCCGGAGTTTGATCCAAAGAGGATTTGGAGGTTGACGCTTTGTGTCACATGATTGGCGGGCCCGGGCTGATGTCACCTGATCTGTCTGACTTCAGCTGTCGGTGGGAAAATGACACAGGGATTATCGGAACATTTGGGAAATCTTCGGATATTATTTATTTCCGCTTCGTGTAGGCTGATTATAGCGCTGAAATAAATAGTTTCCTATATGTTTGGTCTGGCTATTTTAGTGGCCACGTTTTTCACTGTCTCCATTGGCAGTCTTGCTACTGTTACACCGCTGCTATGCTATTTTTGTTTTTAATTATCGTGCAATATAATGATGATATTGTAATTAGTTTTAACTATTTTTACAATAGGATACACAACATATTTTATAAACTACTTTAATTGACCACGGAATGGCATTTGCTCTCTCAAAACAAGTGTTTACCTTTTGTGACATTTATATGATTATTATTGTTATTAGATGCTTGTTTTTGACTTGAAAGTAAGTGAACATTTTCCAATAATTGCACCAATGCTTTACAATGTCAGTCTTTAAACTATTACAACTGGTTATATAGAGGTCAACTTGTCTATTATCGACCTTTCAATAGATTTATATATTCCTGGCTAATATGCTTTTTCTATGTACAGTATTTTCAGTTCTGCACAATGTAACCTCATGTGGCACGAAACTATGAGTAAGGAATTATGGCTAATGTGTTGGCTGTCATCAAGTTTGGAGTAGCTGCTATGCTGCTATCTCATAGAGGTCACTAGTGTTGTCTGAGGACAACACAGAAATTGTGAAAACACGAGTGATGCAGCTCCCTACAAATGATGAAATACAGTACAGTAATAATATATTCCTGCTGTTGTGTCCTGACATTGCCTGATGCCATTCCTGCATCAGGCGTAAAGACATGTCACATCACTATGCAAATGATTGGTTTTGGTTTTGGTCACAGTAGTTTCCGTGTGAAAATGTGCTTAACTTATATGGATTTTAGTATGATAATAAGGTACTAAAACATAGAGTAATTGACTTTTCCTTCAGACTTGTTACATATACACCAAGAACTAGAAATACTCTCCAAAAGTACAGTCGTGGCTAGAATACTAAGAAGCATTTTCTTATGGGAAACTTGACAAACCAAATTAAGATTGCTTTTTATAATCTTAACAGTTATATGCAAAACAATCTAACTTTTCTACATTTGCAATTGACACATTTTAGTAAATGACAGAAAGATGTTCTTTGTATTTTCATATTGGATTATATAGAGTTTTGTTGAACTCGAGACAAAAATATTTCGCAAAGAGAAGTTGATATTTAGCCAAAGTGCGACGAAAATCCGCAAGGCAACAGAATGCAGTCATATCCGGTTGTGGCTATCCTGCTTTCACCTGCTAGAGGTCAATGATGTCAACTACAGTGAAATCTCAAAAATCCTGCCTCTTTTGTGCAGTGGCCAGCTCGCTCCATTATGGGATTACACTGATGTTCCTCCAATTTGTTGAAGCAAAAACTCGATAACAAGATAAGACACATTGAGTTTTGTGTATCAACTTGCATCTTTGGCAGCACAGTGACACATAATACCCCTTTTATCCCCTTACATTTGCTATTGATAATTTCTATTCTCCAGTAGTGGAAGACTTGACATTTGATAGCACCGATCATTAAAGCTTATGTAGCCTAGATTGCTTACTTGACTGTTTTTGTTCTTATACTCCCTTGACCTTATATGGCTAAAGCGGTCGACTCATCGGCCATCATGATCAGCACAGCCTACTAGTCGACCCGCTGCGAATTCCTAATTTGCCTTTTACGAATGTGCAATTAGTTCCCGCAGTCATTGGCACACCGCAGATTGGATGCTGGTTTCTCTCGTTAAATATGCTGATTTGGAAAATGGGCTGCATAGTTTTTGTTGCTCGGCGTGTGAAAGTCCCTCTGTGCTGTTGGATTCAGTGATGCAAACACAGAAGGGGGTATTTCAAGGACTGATAAAAAAACACACACAAAAAAACAAGCTTGCATCAGATTTGTTGCTGTTGCATGACAAAATGGAAAAACTAACACTCATACAAATGTAAACAGTGTTTCAGTGCTTTATACTTCTGCCACAAGCAGAAGTATAAAGTATACTATATAGTATACTGTTGTATACTATATTATAGTATACTATTGTTGAATTTGACATGAAAATTTGTTTTCAGCAAATAATTTTCAAGTGAAAAAAAAGTAAAAAAAAACAAATAATCAAAACAACATAAATGGCATCAGCTTAGCAATGTTTATGTTTATTATAAGCTGGACAGAGAGATATTTTAATCCTTTTTTCAATATTGCAAACACTTAATATTACAGTAAGTCTAATCAATTAATGACCCATGTTTGTGGTTTATTTCTATTTTTGTTATGCTGAAGGGGAATCTGTTCATTTAATAGCGTATTTACTACATCTTTGTATGTTATTTATTTTTCATGTGAGATATGTAAACTGCCCTTGTTTATCTGACCGTGGCCACAATTCACATCCTTCTATTCAAGATGCCTTCTTGCCCACCTTATCTCTCTTGCTCTCGCTCTCTCTCTTGCTGTCTCTCGCTGTCTCTTTCTTCCTTTTGCTCTCTTTATCTTTCTCTCTCCTCCACTGATCCTCCAATGAAATCCGCAGTGGGTCTCCTTACGTCAGCAACATTGCAGGGGACCTCTGTGCTCCAACCGCCATAACATTCAGCCCCTACTCCTCCAGAGCTCATTAGTGTCCACAGGTAAAGGTGACAAGAACGGTCACAACACCTCAAAGTAATAAAAGACAACACAAGGTGCACTGAAATATTAGGTTCTTTGTAGTTAAAAAAAACTAGCACAGAACCTCCATAGGGTCTCAACAGTTGCTTTGGTGCAGTGCACAATTTACATTCTACTGTATATTGATTAATTGTGTATGCCTCGTGGGAACCTGTATTGAGCCCAGTGACTGTAAGCTGGATTTTGGTATCCTCTGCATTTTAAATGGCTTTATGCAGCATGTCATTACTACTTAAAAAGCCTACCTCAGCTACACACATCCCCCCCACCCCCAAAAAATTCATTCTAAATGACTAGCTGATGTGCAGTATCATATTACGTGGGGAAATCAGGATTCATTTATTTTCTATAGCCTAGCCTTCCTATTCACTTTTTTGTCACACATGTTATTTTACAATTGAAAATTGTGCCAAAACTTGCTATAGCTATAGCCTGATATAGACTGATTTTGCTATAAGAATATGTTGTTCTTCTCTCGTTTGTTTTTTGTTTTCACTTTGCAATGTCATTCAATAGGCCTAGCTATTTTGCACTGTGATACGCCTATATTGTCGCCTGGAGTTATCGTAAAAATGTGTGTTATCCAAGTTAGTAATACCTGCAATTATCACAGTATACCAACACCAAAAATAGTCTCTCGATAATAATGTGCGTAAAAAAAGATTCTTCCATTTGCGCGATTTTACATCCCAATGTAGACTTTCCTCAGGTTTGCTGCAAAGGTAACGGTTTTGATAATCAGCGCGTTATGACAGGTTAATAATAGCCGTATCCATTTCTCGGGTGCACAGGGCTTGGATGTTGCCTGTGACGCTCCTAAAGCCTTCTCGATTGTTTTCCTCTCGTGTGAGCGACACTGTGTTCTCACGCTGTTATGGCGCTGGATGCTGCTGGATCTCTGCTGATGCTGCTGCTGCGGCTGCTGCGGACAGCCTCTCCGCATCCTGCTGTCCCCCGCGGACAAACCCAAATGGTCTGTTCCACATGAACCTGTCAGTGTCGCCGCGGCGGTGAAGGCAGCCGAAGTGTGAGCGCAGAGGGGGGGACTGCCTGCCATTGCAGTGCGGCGCTGCTGCTGCTCTGGAGCCACAGCAGAACACCTCTCCATTCCTCTCCTGAGGGATTTTTACAAGCACGTCGTGGGGACCATTGCTTTTATGAGGTGAATGTTTTCCTGGCTTATATTACAAGTGCGTTATGCGGGACCCATTTTGCTCTCGCCGCAAGAGCAGCCTGGGTCCCTATGCGGGAACAAGCGATAAACGCTGCAAGTGGAGGTATCAACTGCTACCTCTTCGCTAGCTCAGCTAATTGTTAGCTCCATCTCCAACTGGGTAATGTTGTCATCTGACTGAAAGCATAAATAACAATGGCTACGGTCATATTTGTTGGCGCCCCTTATTATGACTGCGGCTTTATGTAAGAAAATGTGTTGTGGTGGAGCTGTCACTAGGCGGACCGCTGGCTCACGTCAAGTGCGCTCAGGTAGCGTTAGCGGTGGTTAGCCTCACTGGCGAACAAAATGTCGGCCAGCTAGAGTTGGTTTGACCAAGGCTGTGTGAAGAGGGCATAAGATTTATTAAGTGCCTGCATGTGTGAGGCAACCAGGATGAAGGAAACATGAGATCAGCCGCGGTATATATGACATCGCTTTCCTTATTAAAGGGTAGGTCATATGATGACCCACCTTGTTTTGATGGTCAGCTAGTAAAACTTGTGTGGTAAAGCTAGGTAGCAGCTGGCTAGTGCTAGCTTGTTAGCTGTCGTTGTTTGGTAACACTGGAATACCAACCCGCCTTTTAGAATGTGTGAATAGGCTTAAACCTATACTGTTTATCTGTGGCATCTTCCCTGTGAACACACTGGTGTTTGGCCTACATCATCCGGGATGACCAACCGCTCAGTCACTGACTGGCTTGTACTAAACATTAAAAAAGCACCTGTTGCATATAAAATGATGGTGACAAATTGATGCTTTTATTGATTGCTACCGGCTGTAAATGACTCAGATTCTATACATGACATGATCTTGCTTATAAATTATAGTCTGTCACATCTAGTCTGGTATCCTGTTATAGACCAATAAACTAATAATTTGCTGTCGAAGTATGCACTTTGCATTTTTGTCAGTGCTGTTATTCTGATCAGATTAATGACATAAAGTCTGGTGAACCCTGGTTGAGGTGAAACTAGGCCCACTTTTAGACCGGTTGAAACACAATACAAGAAAATGATGCCTTGAATCTTTTTCTCTATACTGAGCGACAAACACACTGTGACGTTGAATATACTCAACAGGGAAGATCTGTGCTAAGCTTCGTGTACCTAGTTGTTAAAAGATTTAGTAAGCTATGATAGAGAAAGAAGAAAAATGTAAAACGTAAGATTACATTTGCTTCACAAGGTAGACAGCATTGTAATGTTAAGGTAAACATGTCAGTGGAGATAAGAATATCTAGTGCTCCAAGGACAGCCATACATGTTGGCCGGTAAATCATGTTGCCCTAAGCTGTCATGGGAGCAGCAGTCATCTGAGTCACGGTGTTTCTGAAAGGACAAACATGTTCAATATTTTGCCCACTTCAGTAAAACATGACTGCAGCGATGTGATCCTATGTGTCAGTACTACTACTGAAGAAAATGACCTGTTCAGGCGGTGAATGTGATTATGCTGCATGCTAATTAGCTCAATGTACTGCATTTATACTGTATGACCGTGTGCATGGCCCTAGACGTGATGTGTTTCTAAAGACTAAACATCGTATAAAAATCCCAATAAAAGTTTTGGCTTTATTGATACAATGAGGTCAATGTGGATGGCCTTGGATACAGCTCTCTAAGATTAATGCTGTCACTGAGAGGAGGTGGGATGCTGCGAGAGCCATGCTGAAAAAGACTTTGAACATGTGTCTTGGTGCTAGCGTTAGCCTCAAGCTTGTACTGGAATAAAAGGGACTGAGATTTAATGACTGGGTCTGCAGTAGCCTCAAGTGTCCCTTCACTTCTATATGACTCAGTTTCCATATAGTATCACTGTTAGATTTCTATCAGAGCCAACTCTCTTCCTTTCTATTTACATTTATTATATAATGCATGCTAAAATAGATCTGAAAGGGAAATGGTAGTGAAAGGAAATCCAATTAAAAACCACCAAACAAAGGGTGGTTCACTAAAACTGTAAACTGACGTGTATATAGCACATCTTTTCACATAAAAAAGAAAGTAAAAAACACCTTTTTTCCAACTTAAAGTACAATTCTGATAGTTAAAGATACACTACAGAACATTTCCTGTTATATGTCACTTCGTCATAAAAGCAGCTAAACCTTTGTAAAATGTTGATGAATAAATACGGTACCAGAGATACCAATTACCTTTTACTAATGAACAGCCATAGACAAGGTGTAAATAAATACTAATTCTGAACGAGAATGCAGCAAGGACTAAACATCTCAAAGAGGCACTAACTGAGGACTGATTACAACCAGAATAACTTAAATTAGTTCTAGTTTGCAGTTTTAATTTATAATTTTGTGCGCCCTATGGGTAGCTGTATCGTTGAGTTTTGACTCCAAAGCCTGATTCCTTTTTATTGAAACACTGGCTACGGCTTTTCATCATTGACTTCCACATTTAAACGGTCATTTTAGTGACATTGATTAGGCCCCGGCATCTTAAAAGTGGCAGGCAACCCATAAACGGGCAACATTACGTGCTCATTGTCCGATATGATTCAGTTAACAAATGACATGTTCACATTATGTCTCCACTGACGCAGAAGTTCCCTTTGGTCCTGAATAAATCAAGTCCATCGTAAATCCCTTTTGAAAGAGGGGCACGGGATTATCAAGGTAACAAGCCCTGCAAATTCTCTCATCAATCACATTTTAGTATAAGGCCCCTTTTCCCTTTCAGTACTGAAACATCCCTTATCGTTTGGGGTTTTCATTGGCGCGGCCGTCCTTGTTTCAATCACATTGATGGAGGGGAGGCGGGGTGCAGCCGGGTCAGTGGCACAGGGCTTATCAGCACATTCCTGCCTCCCGTGTGCTCTGTGTGGGCCACTGATAACTTCCACTGGGATGATTGGCTCAAGAGCCAATTTCTTGGTCCACTTTTCAGTCGTAAGGGCGAGCAAATGAGAAAACACTGACGTTTCTCTTTGTTTTATCTCATACAACATTCATACACAGAGGTTGTTTATTTAAGAATCTAAATATAGCTAAACACAACTGTCTGCAAGCAATAGTCAACAATACAGTTTGTTGCTTCAGTTGAATGTTATGTTGAGCTAAATCCTATTAACAAGCTCATCATTGGCCTTATTTCACTGAATAACTAAATCATTGTGTAATGAGTTGCATTGACACATTTAACCAAAATAAATTGACTGCAGGACACTTCACTCTAACAAGCTTTCAGAACAGTCTATTTAGTTGTAGGTCTATTGGGACAATGACAGGCGCTACATAGCAGTTTATCTTCTGTATTTAGTCATTCGAATGGAAGCAGGATTTGCAGCTCGGGTTCTCCACATGCCTGCTGGCTCGATGGGGGAAATGATTAATTTTGAGTTGCCTCCATGGCAGAAGTCTGACTGAGCCCTAGTGATGTGAGGAATCTGTCACCAGTGCTGGACCGCTGCAGTCAGGGATGTAAATTTAACTCCGGGTCTGTTGCCAACAGTGACCAGGGTGTCTGTCAGGACCTTTCCCAAACCATCCTTATCTGCTCCTGATAAGTGGATGTCACGACCCGCAAGGCCTTGGTTTAGTCTCGAGTTGCTAACCATTGCCACTGCAAGTCAGGGTTCATGGCTGTTAGTCACTAATTACGGAACTATGATAGACCCATTTATATTTCTCTTAACTTTTATTCATCAGGCAAAATTCTCAAAAGTATATTGTTTGGGAGAGTAAGCCTTTTTCACACACGAAAAAACAGTATACATTTTATTTAGAAAAATAAAATTAACATGTAATTGGTCCTATTTCCTAAAAGGTAAGATGGTAAGAATGTAGAACTATGATTGCTTTGAATGAACCTTTGACATGGACTGCACAGGTGTCCCACTTCTAATGTGAATTATTAAATGTAATTGATGTGAAATGTCCACTTAGACCTAATATTGATTTGAGGTTATATTACCTGATCCTATTAGCACTTAGAGACGGCCTTGTTCACGTCTTGGTTTCTACATCAACGTGGAGTCATGTGACTGATGTAAACTTATCCTCCACAACACTGTTTCTTGTTAAAAATTCAAATAACATATTGATTCAATTTTCCATGCCTTTTATTCCAGCATTCTTTTGCTCATTAAAATGCCTAAATTAGTGCTTGGCCCATATTGTAGATGCGTCAAAATGCCTTCGGGTAAATTTGCATAGTGACGCGTGCCGTCTGCTCCGGTGGAGGAAACCTATTGGTCTTGTCTGAAGTCCGAACAAATGATTCCCTCAAAGACTTTTGAACGCAGAAAAAACATTACTTTAGCTCTCCTTTTTGCCGAATGAAAGGGTTAATTGATGCCATGCTACAATAAGCCGAATGCCCATCTCGGCTCGCCCGTTGCATTACGGGTAATGGGAATTTCCGTTTTAACCGCTGGAAAGTTGATTTAAAGCGTTTTGTAGTCGCAATGGAGCCTGTTACAATATTAGCTTAAAGTCTTTATTTACAACCAGGGCTGCGTACACGACAGAAACTGCCGTTCATACGAAGAGATGCTGTCAAAAGTGACATTTCCGACCCTTGAAGGCGACTGTTGGACAAAGTCCAGGGTCTGAAACTGGCCTCATGTCGCCGATATTCAGAACATTTAAACTGGAATGAGAAATAAAAACATAGAATCCCTCTTTTTTTTTTGTCAATAAGGAGGTGGACAGTAAACAAAATCTTTTTTAAATTGTGACCAGAGAGATCCACATACACACATACGCTATGCCATCTAAATTTACTTTATTTGTATTTTTTTTTACGAGTGATCTGTTGGTGTACAGCTAATCGGTCGCTAATTTGACAGACGAAAATGTACCCACAATATTTAACATCAACACTGTTTTGAAACTTTCCCTGTGATTCCAAGACGAATTCAAATGATTTAAAAAGTGATGGTGTCTGTGTCGGCTGATCCCAGGTCCTGTTCCTGTCCGCGATGTCCGCTCCTGCGTCCGCTTCCTCGCTCAAATGACAACATATTTGCAAAATGTCACTAGACTTAAGGCTCTTCCACAGCCGTGCCGTGTCCCCCTGTCGAGCTTTCCATAAAAGCAGCAACTGGTCGACAGGAAGGTGCCGACTCTGCTGTGGCACGTGCTGTGTCCGACTCAGCCTTTCAGAGAATCACTTGACAGCACATTAAATATATGTGCAAAAGGAAATAGCATTAGTGAGGCACTTAGCTTTACAAACATACCTGTAGCTACTCAAGTCGTAGTGCAGTCTAATACAGTCTCTGATAAATACCAGTGCCCGTAAGTCTCTTATAGTTCACGTGTTATGGCTCAATATACTTAAGTGTTTCATGGCTTCCGCTTACCCTGAACCTCGCTCACACCATTTCAATGGCGGTGTGGTTTGTTTGGGCCTGAAATTAGGAGCCTGATTGACCCACGCATGCGCAGTCGAGATGGGCATTCGGCTTATTTAGACCTCTAGGGTTTTGTCAATTTTTCATAACTTGAATCTATTGAACTACTTGGGAGCTAGTAACCTTCAGCTGCCCAGTTACTTCAAACGCCAATCAATAAATCTATACAGAGCTATTAAATAATCCCATGTTGCTCTAGTATTTGTGCTGGGATGATGGATATCCTCGACCTACCACGTGGAAAGTGGAAAATCACAAGTGCCTCCGTGCTTCCCTCTCAACTTCTCACTTGTCCAGTTTATTTTGGTGTGATTTATTGGGTGCCGTGCGGTAACGTTGTTAGCAGGTGTAGTGTTGATGTTGTTTTTTAGCGACTGTCACAATGTAGCTACACGTATCTATCAAAATATTGTTGAAATAGAATCATAGATAAAACATCTGTTTTTACTGCAGTAAATATTTTTATATATTTATGTTGCACTGGCCAGTCAGGTGATGACTAATTATTAGTTGTTTCCCTCTTTCAAAATGGGATTAAAATAGACAGAAAAAAGAATGAGGAAGCGCTCACCAGGATCTCAATTTGTTGCAAAGACCGGTGCTCATCCAGGTTCAAGAGTGGGTCTAAAATGAAAATTGGAAAAGTGGGACCGAGGCACTCAGATCAAAGTGAAGAAAATGTATTAACTAGGGATGCACAATAATATCGGCCGCCGATATTATCGGCATTTTTGACGCCATCCCCGACAAGCTGATAAAAAAAATGTGGCCGATAATTAGGCCCGATAATTATAAGCCCAAATGCATTGAATCTGCTGCTCCAGCTCGCTGCCTTTCTCTCGGTGCCGGCGGCGGCGCCCCGCTGCTACTGATTTACAGCAGCAGATATGCTCTCCGGGCCGACTTCTGCACTGTTTTAGCTGTAAAATACGAAGAGTATTCCAGCGAAACAACGCTGTGCAGGCACTCTCCTTGAAGGAAGTTTTTTTTACTTTTTACATCGAAGTAACTTCAACATTTTCACCGCAACAAAATGACAAAAAGACGAGGAATAGCATACCGCGGACCCACACTGAAGTAACACTCGAACAGAGCGGGTCCTAAACTGATGTATTAGTATTATCTTTGTATTTCTGATATAATAAAGACGATAGCCTATGAAGCCTATGAACGAGAGAAGTTTTACATTGACGAAATGAGCCACGCAGTTTTGCCACACGACGCACAAATTAGCTCAATGCAGGAGCGAGTGTCTTATTTGGTGCTGTCGTATGGTATTAGTCAAACTTGAATCTGTCACAGGCACGGATTTGGCATCAACTCTCTCTATTGTCAGCGGCAGGTTACAGCAGGAGACACACCTCTAAACTCAGTGAAATACTCTGTATATATTCCAGTATTGTATCTAAGAAGCCATTACTATGATGTCAACAAAAAGTAAGGAAAGTAAGTTGTAATATCATTATTATTATTTTAATAAGATGTGATACAGATGAAAAGAGAAAGACCTGCTCAGTTGATGGAACAGTAAAAACCCTGAGCTTAAAGGTGGAGACCCAAAGTAAAACTCATTATTTGATCTATATTTATACACATATTTTTTCGTAGAGTTTATACATTTTGGGCAGAAAGGTGACCTGTTACATTGGGTTCTTGTCACAAAATAAAATGCAAATATACATAATTATCGAGTCATTATCGGTATCTTCATTAGGACATGTGAGTAAAATGATTGACATTTAGGGCTGTAAATCTGATCAGAAATTGTAATACTCAATAACTGACTTGAATATTGCGATGACAACATCTTTGCAGTAGTTTACTAAACCATTTCACACTGACTTTAGAAATCATAGTGTGTCAAAAAAATAGACAGAAAGAAATCGTAAAATATGATATCAGACCCATTAGGCAAAAATTTAACAAAATAATGAAAATCCTAACAACACTGAACTGTAAATCTCGGTCAGATCGAAGACCTACATGATTTTGCGATATATTGTGGCCTGTCGCAATGTGGATATTTGGCATATATTGTACAGCCCTATTAACATTTCGATTTCACCGAAATGCACCAGTCTCACTAGTCTCACCCTGCCCAGAGTTAATTGAGTGACAGTGTGACTTTCAGGAGCTGTCAATGACCCTTGGAGCATGATTTATGCCGGGATTGCAGCACACCTGGGGAGGGGTGTGCCTGTGTACCCCCCACGCAGAGAGCGGATAGATGGCTAGGATGTGGCGCGGCGAGGGTTAAGTCCGGTACAGCACTTTACACTGCGGATGGATGTTCGCTAGTGTAGAGGAGTCCCATGCCGTAGCGTACTGCAGCCCCGCACAGAGCGCTGCCAAGGATCTGCTCACACATCTCCTTAACCGCCTCCGGAAAACAGCTGAAGACGGGAAATGTTTTGATGGAGGATGTGACTGGACGGGCGAAGGAAGACAGAGGTGCATTTGGGGTAGAGAGAGAGAGAGAGAGGGAGAGACCGGGGTGTAGTAGCTGCAGTTTCTAACCCCTCACCTGTGGTCGTAATTTCACCAGAGCTAAGAATAGAGTCCTGAGGTGGGGCTGCGGTTGGTCATGCTTTTGAGTTTGTTGATGTACGTCTGAAGGAATCTCCTACTCGCGCACGCCGAGACGCTTTTGCAATCTGCAGTCCCAAGATGAAATAATGTAAGTACCTTTCGATTCCATATCCCGGCTTGTTTGAAAGATACATTGGCCTATATGGCTTTTTAGTAAGACCTACTAGCTGTCATTAACCATGGACTTTTATACCCTGGCTAATAAGCTCCCTCCTTATTTTACACCCACTGCCTGTCTTCATTCTATATAATAGATATATTAACTAAAATCTGAACAAACTAAGGCACAAATAAAAATAGTAACATAAAAATACAATAGCAAACATAAAAAAACATAGCAAATACTATGAATAAGACAAAACAACAGCAAATAAGAACAAAAGAATGTGCTACTTTTATGTTATAAAGGTGCATTCATACATATTATACTCTGAGATCTTGCTACTTCCCAGTTGTCATACTATCCTCAATATATTTAATTTGGTTAATTTCATTAATTATCATTATTAAAGTGCATTAATACAATTATTCTGAGATCTTGTACTTCCAGTGTCATACATCTTAATATAATTATTCGGTTTATTATCATTATTATATTTTTTAATTATATTGAAGTGTGATGTAAGCCTGCATATGAGTGCATTAAAAAGCCAGGGTGTAGAACGGCCAGTTGAAGAGGCAGTAACTCCCCTCAACAACCCCACCAGCTGCCCTAACAGCTGATTTGTAGATGATGTCCTATGCTGAGTGGTGCAGAAATGCTCTGTGTGCTCTGTGTCACTGCTGTGTCCCCAAGGACCTCTTGACTGCTGCTAAGGCTCAGGCCCTCATTACCATTTGAATATGTTTTCCTAGGCAGGCTAGTTTTAGCACTTGTCAGCACTCTCCAGCACATCAGTTTCAATCTTTGCAGTGATCAATCATTTTATTTCACTTGTTTGCCGCTCCACCGCTAGCAGCCACCCAAAAGTCTTCTCAATCTTCTCATATTCTGTCTCTGGCTGCAGTGACACTTGTAACTTGCTTCTGAAGTGTTCGCGATTGATTGAGGAAATTGTGTCGTGCGGCGTTGCTCGGCTTTGTTCGTGGGCTCACTTCTGGTGTAACTGCAATGTAGGGGATTACTACATAAATTGCATTGATAGTCTTCCCATGCAGTACTATCTTGAAATTCAAAACTGTAAGAATAGTGGTTTAGTCATAAATTCAGCTCACAGATTTAGCGTTTATGATTTTGCCCTAATTTGATCATTGCAACTAACTTAAAATGCAACGATGCTAACCCCTACACAAAAGAACATGCTCCTTGTGACTGCTTAAATCTTATCTGGACTTAGAAAGATAAACAGTTCCTTATACGGTCAGAAAAGTCTTCTCTGTTTTGGTATTGGCAGGAAATGCCCCCACTGAACAGCAGTTATCTGCCACATGTTACCATTTAGTCTCATATCAGCACATACCATTTCTGTCCGCCTTCGCCTGTAGCACCAAAATTCTCTTAAAGCCATGCAGCGTAAATATTCACCCAATTTATAGAACTAAATCACATTTTTTGGAGTTTGATTCCGGGTAGTTTGATCACTTGCTTGATTCCATTGTAATGTTCCTACTTTGCTTTGACTACAGTTGGCCAAACATTAGGTCCTGTTTCATTTTGATAACCTTGTGCAAATGGTAGCTTCCACCTGGTCATGTTTCTCATCACTGCCATGTTTGTCAATGTTTTGAGATTTGTGACAGTTGAGTTGCTCTTGTGACCTGATAATATTTAATGTTGAATGTTCCGCAGTGTGGCTTTTATGGATTTACTTTAAAAAAAGAAAAAGTCTTATTTACTTAATCTATGCTCACTATAAAAAAGCCAGGAGACAATGGACAACTTGATAGCTTTGTGCTGATTGTGCCAATTGAGACCCTCAATTGCATTTAAACAGACTCAAGAGCTGCAACTTTCCCTCAAGTCACACTGTTGCAGCATCACAACGGCAGAATTAATGAGAGCTATTTTTATCCCGTTGGTCCCAGAGCGGTCAAAATTGAATAAGGTTCTGCCTCGCCCCTAAGCCACACTTCAGCAGAAAATCCTTACTTTTACTTTGTGGATTGGACACTTTACTAATATCGCCTCGAACGCCTCCAAGGAGCATGTTGTTCTTTTTAATGAGCTAAAAATCCGGTCTGTGGTCTTCAATTTTAATAACGCTCCAAAGTTTATTCAAAATCAAAGAATATCTTAAGTTGCCTTTGCCTGGTTTGTTTTAGGCTGCACTTGTGAAGACTAATTCAGCCAATAGGGGTTTCTTCAAGGGACAAGAGACATTTTACTCTTTTCAGAACCAGCTTTAAACTCATTGAAAGAATCCTTACAAATGTTGTCAGGGTATTGAATAGGATAAGGGAATACATGGGGAGCAACAACTGCATAATGATGAATAAACGCAATCGCATTTTAATTACAATGTTGGTTGAAAGCGGTGATAATGAGTTGCTTGCATTGTTGTCTTTGCCCCTATACTGTCTTTTCTTTTCAGAATACAATACATTAGCGATTTCTTTTAAAGACACAAAACTTCAGCCTAAACTTGCTTGTTGTACAGGTGTACAGGCTCATTCTTTTGGGTGGACAGAGTGATGTAGATGATCAAACATATAAGAGGAGATTGAATAGTTTGGTAAAAGGTTTGATTGGGTGGAAAAGAATAGTATTGTCGGGTCAAATATATTGGGAATATGGGTCAACGTTTCTTGATCACTGTCTGATTTTGCTGATTAGTAAATGTGATTATGGGTCTGAAACTGCTTATTCAAAGTTTCCTTCAGCTTGGTTTCCAGTTCAACACACGCTGCAAATCCCTATCTTATCGCTGCCCATTAGAACAAATCCCTTGCGTCCCTGTGGACACTGGTATTTGTCCTACATCGCTCATGTCCATTTTGCCCACAGTTTTCCTGTCCCGTGCTCTCAGCTGGGTGGTCCATCTGCGTTTGGGTCCGTCTGTGTCCTGCTCTGGCTCCAGTGCTGGGTGTAATCCCTGGAGCCTGACCCAGGCGGTGTGCTCTGTGTCTGTGCAGAGCAGCGGATGCCAGGCCTGGCTCTGGCCCGTGGCATGGAGCTTCTGTTGGCACCACTCGTTTGTGCCTCCATAAAGGACCCACACAAACCATTCAGTCACATTCAGTCAATCACTAAGCCTTTTTTACTGTTTTCCTGTTATGAGAAAGTTCGGGGCGCGTTCATCTTTGATAATTGTCTGTTTTATAACAAGTGACCCTTTTGTAAGAAGTGTTTTATCGTCAGCTATCATGGGTGCCCTCAGCATGTCTAATAGTTGGTACTTTTTTCTATGGAGGACTAAACTGCTCTTCTGGTTATTGCATTGTTCCTTTTTGTTGATGATGATGATGTGACAATTCAGTTCAAAGCTGTGTACTGTACAGAAACAATAACTGTAGATTCTGTTCCTTTTTCTTTGTCCATTTCAGTGTCACTCGGGCAACTTTATTTAGTCTGCCTGTTCTTCCAACACAGATTTGCTTTTAGAGATATTGCTGCTCAGGCATTAAGTGCAATAAGAGCACACATATGGCACTAATGGCACAGGAGACGTGATAAGCCACTTAGTTGTAAATTTGTCTTTGTTTTAAAGCATCCACAGTTAAGAGTTGAACCTTAGACATGACCTGAAAATGTCAGGCCTATTGAACAAACCACACTGTTCCCCCTCTGTTACCCGAGCAACACTCGGCAGGAGGAGGAAGCAGAATTACATCCTCTCCAAGTGAAAGGTAGAGTATGGGCACGTAAACGCAGCACAGAGTGGTTCCTAATGTTCATTTTCACTTTGGGATTTTGCCTTGCTATGATTCATCTGTTGCAGTAGGTTATTTTCTACCAGTTGCTCTCCCTGATGATTTCTTGCCTTTCTCTCCCTTTGTTGCTGGATTGATGAATAGTTAGCAGTTATGCAAGTTAGTTTGGAGGTAATGTCAAAGACGTCAGATTGAGATGGTTTGGACTTTATGGTGTTGCATTGTTTTGAATCGGGCCTAGTAAACACCCCTACAAAGGCATTTTTCTATAAACTAAATCAGTCTTTTTCTCACAGCTCCACTGCAGCGTTTGCCTCACAGAGCATTTTTATGTTTGCAGCCTAAAAGCCAATAAAATCCTGAAACACAGGAAACAGAGCCTTGTCTCAATTTGCACCTAATGTGGAGTTTTCCATCAGCACTTTCTCTTCACCAATAATTCCTCACGCAGTGTAAACTTCGTAGCCCAGAGTTTGTGCTTGAGTTTCCAAAAGCCTATTAATATTCCGATGTCTTTTTCCCTGGCCGCGGGGACTTCCCTTGTTCAAACTTTGGTTCACCCTCCTCGTCTCCAGCATAAGCGCTTTAGGAGATTGCGACTGTTGCTGCCAAGCCGGGGACCGTCTGGGGCCACTTTTGGTGATTCATTCAGCTGCCCACATTCCCGTACTGTTTTCACTTCACAAAACACGCACGGGTGATGTGTTATGAGCGGAGGATTAGGTGGTACAAACAAAGAACAAGATGGTTTCTATTAACAAAGGCCATACAGTGTTACTTTTTTTGGGCAAAAACTTCCCATGAATCAATGCTATAAATAGAGAAAGTAGTTCAAATTTAGTTGTGATGTAGCCTTGATTTGTGCTGTGCATCGTACATATTTGTCATTGTGTTACGAACTTACAATGAACCCTTTCAGTCTTGACTTCTGAGCTCGGCCTTCGCGTGCGTCCAGTGTTTCAGCATCGTTATCACTTTGGGGGGCGCTAACCGACCACCTCGTTTGCACCTTGTCATTTTAATAAAGTTGCAAATGAGTTGCTAATAACCAGAACCGACGCGTTACTGTTCGGAGACTTGCAGCAATGTCGTCTGAACTTCCCATCGCCGTTGTCCCATTTAATAACAATCTCCCTTCACTCAATCTTTATTACACGTTAATATGGAGCTACATGAGAGCCGCTCGTATTGGATGAGCTTCCTGTCTTCAGTGGTTGTAAGTGTCTGCGAAATAGCCCACAAACGGCATAAAATAGTCATGTAAAGGGAACACACGATTTACATAAGAGAGTGAGGTTATTGCTTGCAATTGCACGATTGGTTGTGATCTCCCCCAAAGGAAGAGCGTGTCATTGAATGCGTCGCGAGGTGAAACATTGAAGAAAAGGCATGGGCTATAGAGAAAGAGAGAGAGGACAGTGCTGCTGACCCAACCGTTGAAGAAGCTGACCTTCATCTTATCCTCTGTGGTCTCCTGCCCGACGCAAGCTGTGTTTTAATTTGGAGACTTAGTGACAGCGTGACCTCAATGTATCCGACAGTGTTTTTATCACGGCGCTCATTGTATTCAGGCGCTGTAACTGACTGGACACAGGGTAAAAGAGCAGAGTCTTGCTCCTGCATGCTAACAATGTGTGGTCTAGTGAGGAGTGTTAGCTTATCCTTATTGAGGAGTGTAATAAAGGTTTATTCTTGGCCCAGTGTAACTGACTTAAAGGAGAGTGATGTTGATAATTTTTTAACAATCCTATACGACGCGTAGTGAAAGTGAAGTCTTGTGAATAATTGGGAGAGTTGATACGATGAGGTTGATGCTCAGTAAGGCATTTGAGTGCCCTGATGTGTCAGGCAGAGCGCTAACCTTTATCCTGTTTGTGTTTTCTTACAGAGTGCAGCGATGGAGGAGACTGTCATTTGGGAACAGCACACAGTGACACTGCACAGGGTCAGTAATCTATAAAATCAGGAAAATGTGGCTTCCACATTGGAATGGGCCATTAGTCAATCAGTTACAATTATTATTTTAATAAACAGCAGTATATATGTATTTATGCTAACTTTGAATTGTGTTGTGCGTATAACAAATTAATAATGTAATTATTTATTTTACTTTTTCTGTGTTAGGTTCCGACTGTGTTCCTTTTTTTCAATGTGTTAAATCCATAGAATATTTGTTTGCTTTGTAAAAATGGATAAGTCCCACACATTACAAAACGTGGAGAAAGTGAGACCTTTGTTTACTTTTAAAAGTCTAACTCCCTCCCCCTCCCCTCCAGATTGGACCTGAAAGCCCCTCCTATTCCCCTGTGCATAAGAAAGCTCATCCTGCAAGGCTCTGATTTGTTTCTGAGATCAGCAAAGGGAGAGTCTTTAGTATAGTCTTTAGTAATATTCACAGACTATCACTTTATATCCCTTATAATCGAACTGCCCATATTACCAACATCAATTTTGTACTAAAATTCCTGTTTGTTCCTGTCTCTGAAGATTGTAACCCTGATACCAATTGTCTTTTACCAGAAATCCATGTTATTACAAATGTCTAAAAGCACATGTTATATTTGCAGGCACCAGGGTTCGGCTTTGGGATTGCCATATCAGGAGGTCGGGATAACCCTCATTTTCAGAGCGGCGAGACCTCCATCGTCATCTCCGACGTGCTGAAGGGGGCCCAGCAGAGGGCCTGCTGCAGTAAGCATCAGCATCACGTCTGGTCATTTTTAAATGACCTCATTCACGTTATGTCATGTCTGTTATCTGTGTCTCAGGGAAAATGACAGAGTGGTTATGGTCAATGCTGTGTCCATGGACAATGTGGAGCATGCGTACGCAGTCCAGCAGCTTCGCAAGAGTGGAAAAATTGCCAAAATTGTGAGTGTCATTCCTTGCCCACAACTCTCTCAATCCTGTGAGGAAATGAAGTTAGAGCTTGTGTGAATCAATAATCACTTACATTTGTGCTGCACTGTAGCTTTTGTGTGCTTTGTTTTGGTCAAATGTCCTTTATTTGATAAGATTTGTCTGTTATTATGAATGACTAGATGTCAGGCTGATCTCATCTCTTTGTCTTCCACTAGACAATCAGACGGAAAAGGAAGGTGCACGTCCCGATGGGTCGGCTCGGGGAGAGGGAAACCATGTCAGAGCACGATGAAGAGGAGGACAGTTACGACGAAGAGATCTACGAGACAAGAAGTGGCCGCAGTGGGGCTTACAGTATGGGGCTATGGGCCGCCGTAGCGGGCGGAGCAGCGGGCGGCGAGATAGGGAACGGGAACGAAGCGCTTCACGGGAAAGGAGTCTGTCACCTCGCACAGAACACCGCTCGCACAATCTGCCCCCTCGCCCCTCCAAGGTCACCCTTGTCAAGTCTCGCAAAAATGAAGGTAAGGCTCGTAATGTCGGGGAATACAGCAAGGGTCTGATATAGGTGTCTGAAGATTCGAACTATGAAACTTTCATCGACCTGTCACATACTGAACTTTTTGTTCATAGGTATATGAAGGGTTACGTTTGGCTTCTTTAAGATCCCAGACAGTTCTGATAAACTGCCAAAATAATCAAAAAATGCCAGCCCTGGCAAAATCTTCAAAGAACTTGGGGAAATCTAAGTAAAAAAGCAATTAATCTTCTTAAATCAGTAGTGTTAATCCCTGCAGAGGCAGGGTCAGAGGAGGTCACATGAGCTCTATGCTAACGTGCTAACATGCTCTTTGTTGCTGTCGTTCACTCTGTAAGCAGAATATGGCCTGCGCCTCGCCAGCCACATCTTTGTCAAGGACATTTCCCCTGAGAGCCTCGCTGCCCGGGACGGCAACATCCAGGAAGGAGACGTTGTTCTGAAGGTGAGGTTTCACAAAGCAATCCATCAGCAACAAAACGTGGGATACTATAACTGTTTGAAATCGAGACTCTAGAATCCTGAAATTAAGATCAATGTGTAAGATGTCGTGTAATCAATTTAGATGTACATGCGCTGACATTTTATTCATCTTGCTATAACCAGTTTATAGTTTTTCTGCAGCTCTTAATGACAATGTCCCTTCTGATCGTTCCAGATAAATGGCACAGTGACAGAAAACCTCTCCTTGATAGACGCCAAGAAGCTGATAGAAAGGTCAAAGGGCAAGCTAAAAATGGTGGTTCAGAGGGACGACAGGGCGACCCTGCTCAACATCCCTGACCTCGACGACAGCATTCCTTCAGCCAATGCCTCTGACAGAGACGGTGAGAGCGGTGTTGGGTTAAAGTAGCCTATGTTGTTGGGAAAGAAGCTAAAAACATATCGCCTCATGGGCAAAAGTACATTTTCTTGGAATTGGTTGGCTTTTAATGAATTTGTGAAAATATAGTAATAGCAATCTTAGACTTCCACATAAAGAGTGGGGGGGGGAAATCACTAGGAAAATGTGCAAAATCAGTCTAGCATACTCAAATAAAAAATAAAACAGAAGTTCAGTTCACACTTCTATGTTTACTCTACTCTCTAACAATAACTTCATTTCAGACATCTCAGATATCCAATCACTCGCCTCGGACCATTCCAATCGATCGCACGAGCGGCATCGAAGCAGCCGCTCCCGTTCCCCAGACCGACGCTCCGAACCCTCCGACCACTCTAGACACTCACCTCCACAAATCAGCAACGGCAGGTAAAAACCACATCCACAGCGCGCCTGGTTATAAAATGATATTTCCTACAGTACACTACAGTTTTCTTTAGCCAGCCAGCATAGTCAGAGATCTAAAACCAAATGCACACAATAAAAACCCTGTGCAGTTGCCACTGTTTCATGACTGTTTTTTCATTCTAATAGGTCTTTAGATTTTCTTCATGTTGCAGGAAGCTGGCATCAAAAGCAGGGCCGTCTCCAGGAAACATTAAAAGTTGTTTTTCCCACCCGTGGGCTTAAAAGGGGCTTTCACTGTTGTTTCATGGTTTGCCAGAATTAGCCATGTGCTCAAGAGCAAAACTAATCTATTCACACAAATGGCCATTGTTCACATGTTTTGTATTATTATGATACTGTTGAAATGACAAAAACAATATTAGGACCTTAAAGTTTTCGAAGTGCTTTCTCCAGAGACCCAAGACTCACCTGATGGATTGATTTTGACACCTTAGATAAGCCGCTTTAATAATAGAGCCCGAACATTGGGGAGGCAAAGTCATGACCTTCAAGATTCAGAGTATGAAGGAAATGTATCATGTCAGTCTGTTTTTATACCGAGTGGAATATGGCCTTGTCGTGAGTAGTCAAGATGCTCTTACCTCTCCTTGCCCCAAGCTCTACATCTCCACAATGTACTATTTATAACCAACATGTTGTCTTTCATATTTTATTTTTCCAGTCACAGAAGTCGTGACGATGAGCGCATCTCCAAGCCATCCTCTACACCAGCCAAGCTTTCAGAGGAGCTTCCCCTGCCCAAACCCAAGGACTCTGCTCTGGCCAGAGAGGACAAGCAGCTCCCACCTCTCCCAGGTAGCAACAGTCGCTAAGCTTAATCTTACCGTGGCACTCAGCATTAGAAAATAAACATTACACTATGTTTCACCACAGATCGACCCGTTACACAAAAGAAATCATGCTTCATCTAGTCATTTTTGCCCTTTTTTAAAAGGCACAAGTACAAAAAAGTTGACTCCAGACGCCTGCTGAGCCTGGCTCTGTTCGCCTCGAGCCAAGTGAAAATAAACCATGAGTTGATCGAGTCTGACGTCCCTGTGCTGCCTGGGGCTTTCTGCTGCTTCTGTGTGACCTCGCTACTCAGGATACTGTGTGTGTGTGCGAGCTAACGCTTAAGATTCGTGACTAAGACTCACTTGAAGGACCTATTTGAGGTCTTTTATTGTTGCTAATTACCATTTAGCCCTCAATTTCAACTCAGTAGTTAAGCCAGGCTCACTTTTCACTTTGCTTCATCCATTGTAATTCTCCACACATTTATTTTTACATGTGATACAAGTTCTGAACTATGCTTTTTTCCCCCCATAGAACCTAAGCCTGTGTATGCTCAGCCGGGACAGCCTGATGTCGATCTGCCAGTCAGTCCCTCTGACGCTCCTGTGCCAAGTGCTGCCCACGATGATAGCATCCTACGGTAAATGTTCTTCTTTTGAGTATTGACACATATATGACACAGCATATGCATTGGAAAAGATGCCTAACTGTGTCTAACTGTTGCGTCCCGTGGTCAGGCCGAGTATGAAGCTGGTGAAGTTTAAGAAGGGAGAGAGTGTGGGACTGCGGCTGGCCGGAGGCAATGACGTTGGCATCTTTGTAGCCGGAGTCTTGGAAGAGAGCCCCGCAGCTAAAGAGGGGCTGGAGGAGGGCGACCAAATTCTCAGGGTGAACCGCTTTTACTTCATTCACACTTTGGGATAAACAAATCAACCTGTGATTGATGGTTTAGTTGTAGAATACACAAGATTACTTTAAAGCATGTTTTGTTTGGAAGAAGGCAGTTCATTTCCTTCTCGTTGTCACCAAGAGGGCTGATGGTGTTTTGAAGCTCGATTTTACAGTCTGTGTTTTCAATGGATTTACAAGATAACCGCTCCCAAATTCCTTCATCTCTCCCTAGGTCTCTAAGCAATGACCCAGCAAACGCTGACAACACTCTGTTTTTTCTCGCACTGCCATATATCTAGCTGTTTGTACCTCCCTTTCCTTTCTTTAGGTATAATAGCTTGAGTTGTTGCAGAGCCATAAAACCTGCAGTTACCAAGGCAGGCACAGAAGGCACTGCTATGTAAACTGAAGTCGAGAAGTGGTGGCTGTCAATGATTCTTTTCTAAAAATCATGCTCATTTGAGGATAAAATACTGTAAACAAAGTAGACACATTCAGTAATAACGAACAGTGGGTTGAATTAAAGTCAAAAGGGTAAATACAGGTTGGACAGTCAGACCAGAATACAATGTTCTTAAACAGTATTTGTTTTTTATATCGCAATATACAGGTAAACAATGTCGATTTTGCAAACATAATCAGAGAGGAGGCTGTGCTGTTCCTACTGGACCTTCCCAAGGGGGAAGAGGTCACCATTTTGGCCCAGAAGAAGAAAGATGGTAAGTGAAATATTTAGGCGTTGAAATCATTTCTTGGTCTGCTGTTTATTCATTTGTATTTTTGTTGTTTTCAGTGTACCGCCGGATCGTGGAGTCAGATGTTGGGGACTCCTTTTACATCCGTACGCATTTCGAATATGAGAAAGAGTCGCCATACGGGTTAAGCTTTAACAAGGGTGAGGTGTTCCGCGTGGTGGACACCCTTTACAACGGAAAGCTTGGCTCGTGGCTGGCTATTCGCATCGGGAAGAACCATCAGGAGGTGGAAAGGGGGATCATTCCCAACAAAAACAGGTACTGCCCTCATCGACTTGTTTTAAATATGTCATGCCTTTTAGAGCTCATAGCAATAGTAATCAGACACAATTTGTAACGGTCTATGGCAGACAATGACGCCATTAAAAAACATCTTTTGATACAGATATGATTTTGAAAGAGAATTGGTCACAGTTAAATTCATCCTTTGTCTTCCAGAGCCGAGCAGCTGTCCAGCGTGCAGTACACTCTTCCTAAAACAGCCGGCGGTGACAGGGCAGACTTTTGGAGGTTCCGTGGCCTTCGCAGCTCAAAGAGAAACTTGAGGAAAAGTAGAGAGGACTTATCATCGCAGCCAGTACAAACAAAGTTCCCAGCATATGAGCGAGTCGTGCTGAGAGAAGGTGAGATTTTGTTTTGTCCAGTAATTGGATTAACTTTACATTTTAGATGAAATTTTGATGTTTCTTTGGTAGCTGGATTTCTTCGGCCTGTTGTGATATTTGGGCCTATTGCTGATGTTGCGAGAGAAAAACTTGCAAGAGAAGAGCCGGATCTTTTTGAACTTGCGAGTATGTTTGAACACAGTTGGATTAGTTATGTATTATGTAACACGGCACTCAAAGGTGGCTTTGTTCTCTATATCCAGAAAGTGAACCAAGAGATGCAGGAACAGACCAGCGAAGTTCTGGCATCATTCGACTTCACACCATCAAACAGATCATTGACAAAGTAAGTAATAAGAAATATCCATAAAGCCCAATGATCTTCTTGTATGTAAAATATTTGAATGCGACTGTGCCCTGTCTCGTAGGACAAACACGCAGTCCTGGACATCACGCCAAACGCTGTGGACAGACTGAACTATGCTCAGTGGTACCCTATTGTAGTCTTCCTAAATCCAGACAATAAGCAAGGTGTGAAGAACATGAGGACGAGGCTATGCCCCGAGTCTAGGAAAAGCGCCAGAAAGTTGTATGAGCGAGCCATCAAACTGAGGAAAAACAATCATCATCTGTTCACCAGTGAGTAGTTTTTAAAGAAGCCATACATGGTTAATTTATTTGGGCCTAAAACCTAAAACCTCTTTGCTCTACAGCTACAATCAACTTGAATAATATGAATGACGGCTGGTACGGCGCGCTGAAAGAGACAATTCAACAGCAGCAGAACCAGCTGGTGTGGGTTTCTGAAGGCAAGGTAATATTATACAGATCCTTCAAAATATATTTGAGCTTCAAAGTCGCATATATCGCTCTAAGAAATGGTCTGATTCCTTATGGTCGGCTTTCCTCAGGCGGATGGAACCACAGAAGATGACTTGGACATTCATGATGACAGGTTGTCGTACCTGTCGGCGCCAGGCAGCGAGTACTCCATGTACAGCACAGACAGCCGCCACACGTCGGACTATGAGGACACGGACACAGAGGGCGGGGCTTACACTGACCAGGAGCTGGATGAGACTTTGAACGACGAGGTGGGCCTGCCCACAGAGCCCGCCATCACTCGCTCCTCTGAGCCGGTCAGAGAGGACCCCCTGTCATCCAGGACACACCTGGTTACCCTGGATACCAGCACCCGGTGACCCCTGACCCCACCAGTCGCATCGACCCCGCAGGGTTTAAGATGGCAGTTCCACAGCAGGTATAGTTCAAGTCTAGCTTTCGCTGCATCAAACCAGAGAAAGGATACATTGAGTAAAACCACTGCAATGTTCTTTACACTTGTTACATGCAGTAATTGTTGCTAAAAGTTAGAGTGAGCACGAGAGTGTTGGGGTGAGCTGTTCATGTGCCTTTGGCCGGCTGTATGATAAATGTCTCTTAACAATACTTCACAGCAAGATGAGGGTGCTCTGCCTTTGCCTGCGCTGCCTCCTCCGATGGCAGCGCCCCCTGCTGTTGAGCAGCCTGTACAGGCAGAGGAGTTCACTGTTGCGGCTCCTCAGGCTGATTCTCTTAGCAGCCCCAGCCCTGCCCCTGAGCTCATTCAGCCCCTTCCTCCACCTCCACATGAGCCCCACCCGTCTGGACTGCCCGGTCCAGAACCAAAGGTACCCGCTGCCTCAGCATTTGGACCGGGCCTGGCCCCAGCCTGCCTTTACCTGCCTGTCTATCGCACATGCTTTCCACTCGCTCTCTGCATGACTCGCCCACACCGTGAGCCCACTGTGTGCCTCTGGCTCCCGCATCACTGCAGTAGGCTGGGAGTCCAGAAGGACTGGTGCATCGGATTCTTTGACGGGGATGAAGACATCCACCAGCCCTAACTACTGCTCTACTTCCTCTGCATGGCTCCTAATGTTTCGGGTTCCTTTCAGCTTGAACTCTTCTGTAGATGAAAACCGTTGCTCTCACGGTGGCATCGTAGCTGTAGATGTGGTTGTTGTAGTGGCAGTAGTTTGACTTTGCATTATATGCAAACTGAATGTTGGTTGCATGATGAAAGATAACCTGCAGACAGTGCCATTGGTAAAGACTTTATCCAAAAAAAAACCTCCCTATGGAAAAAACAAACCTGTTTTTATTTGTACACTGCATTAGGTTTATGTTTTGGTTTCTGAATGTACAGCAATAAACCCAACTTTCTCCATAGGAAGTACTTTGACCCTGCTGTCTACAGGCTACACATCATAAGTTTGATATATGAAGCCTTTCAGAAAAACACTAGTTATTCAATATTTTACAATATAACCACGAACCTTAACAAATGAACAACTACTTTCCTTCCTGAAAGGCGTCTTGTCAAACAGGCATTCAGAACTCTTTTGAAACGACATTTGCTTGTGTAAATTGCACTTGATATTAATAAGTACTTGATTTGATAAGGATTTTACTTTCTTGTTGAGAATTGTGCTCATCAGTAAGTAGTAATTCTCAGTCATTTGAGTTTTCTAATAATTCCATGACCATTAAGTTACGTTTTATTTGATGTCACAATACATTTATTTATAACCGTTGCCTCTTTCCAGATGTACAAGAAAGACCTGTACAACATGGAGGACCCTGTTCGAATCAACCACGGCATGAAGCAGTCTCTGAGCTACAGTCACCAGCCGTCGTCGTATCAGGACAAACAGCCATACCGCGAGTACGACCACCCGCCTTATGGATACGACGGGGGCTACACTGAACCAAAGCCTCACAACTCGGACTCTCACCTGCACTACGACAACAGAGTGCCTCATTTCAACGAGCAGTGGCCCCCATACGACCAGCAGACCTCTCAGCCCGCGGGGTACCAGCCTCCAGGCCACCAGCAACCCATGGGCTACAGCCCCCGCTCCCCCTATGAAGACGGCCCGGGCCGCGACTACAGCCCCACTCAGCCGCGGTACGAGGACACCTCTCCCATGGGCTACGACGGCCGTCCGCGTCTCAGTAAATCTGGGCCTATCCGCTACGACGAGCCACCGCCCCCTCCCCCGCCCACCTACGAAGCACGCTCGCCGTACGAAGCTGAACCTCATGGCTTCCCCATCAACTCCCCTCGCTCCCCTGAACCGCCCAAACAGTATTATGGCGACGCCGGGCTGCGGTCCGCCTATATGCCCGGCTCTGCAAACCGACTGTACAAAGCAGGAATGCACGAAGCGATGATGAACTCGGAGCCCCCATTGCCCCCTCCTCCCAAACCCGAGTCTTTACCCTCTCCGAGTGAGCCCGCCTTAACACCAGGCTCCAAACCTCTGCCCCCTCCGCCCAGAGACGACGACGAGGACCCCGCCATGAAGCCGCAGTCGGTACTCAACAGAGTCAAGATGTTCGAGAACAAACGCTCCGTTTCTATGGACAGGGCAAAAGACGGCATCGAGTCTTCAGCTCTCAGGGTGAGTCGGATGGTTTTATCTGAAGTTATTTTATTATATGTGTTGTGTATGTGTGTATTTGATTTTTATTGGTAATATTGTTTATAACAGTGACATGAGTGAGTGTACAAAGTCAATGTCCCTTTTTGAGCCTCTCCCATCACCTGGAAACTCCAAAGTCCCTTCTACCTAATATAGATATGGACAGACTGATTAAAGTGTGTTTAATCGGGGCTAAGGGACAAAAACAAAGTGTAAATGTCATCACAGAACCTCTGAATCTGGCCCCTCTGTCTTTCAGCCTGCAGATGTTCCCATACCTGTGAGTGCACCTGGCCCAGTCTCCAAAGCCAACTCCCTGAGCAACCTGGAGCAGGAAAAGTCCACCTATAGGTAAACAGTGCAGGGAAGTCACTAAAGCACTACAGCTTTGAGCTGTGTGAAGGACGAGGAGGCATGAGTAGCGATTCCACTGTTTGTGCGCCATCTAGTGGCATGAACATAAAACTTTACACCAGGCCACTATTTTATGGATTTGAGAGCCTGTTTTTTTAGTTGATTGTACATTTTACATGGTAATATGTGGTATTTTGTATTTTCTTTCATTTGAAATATTCACGCTGTGGACAACAGAGCTGTTGAAACTATGTAGCTTTAAAAAAAAAAAATGTAATTTTTTTCCCCCCCAGAGCTCCTGAGCCTCAGAAGCCTCACAAACCTTTAGACGATGTAGCACGCACCAATCACTACGACGCTGATGAGGATGAGGAGTATTATAGGAGACAACTGTCTTATTTTGATCGAAGAAGCTTCGATAGTAAGGCCATGGGACAGCCACCTCCCGGCGTCAACCGCTTCCATGAACTGCCCAAACCAGCTCACCTCTCCTACTCATACAACAGGTAATACTCACTGTGCGAAGACAGCCACGCCATTAAAGAGCTTTTTTTTATGATAATGCAACATTTTGCTTCATTTCAGAGTGGAGTCAGTAGAAAAGATCAATCCAGTGGAGAAGAGATATGACCCTATGCCTCAAATAAGCCCGTCTTCACAGTACGGGCCATCGGCTCCAATCATCCCCCCAAATACGTTACCCAAACTCAGCCCTAATGAAGGTAACCATGCTAAAATGGCGGCCCCAGAAGGGAGAAGCGATACAAAAAACATAATTAACAGTATTGATTTTAGAGGGGTAAATATTGTTGGGGGATTTCATTTGATAAGAATTTCCACACAAAGTACCAGAGAAGCACTTGCCCAACGTGCACGTCTTTCCGTTTGTTTACAGTGAACTCGATACCTGAACCCTTGACTTCGCCGACCCCCAAGCCCGATCTGACCGCTCTGAGGCCGCCAAGTCGGGATGAGTCCACGGCTGCGGCATATTTACCCTCGAGGGGCATCACTGATAACAAGTCCCCAGTCAATGGCACAGATCCAGCCCCCCAAAGACGCTGGGCGCCCCTGCCCCGGCCAGCTACAACCGCTACGTCCCTAAGTCTTACACCAGCGCTGCGCGGCCCTTCGAGAGAAAATTTGAAAGCCCCAAATTCAACCACAACCTCTTGCCCAATGACACGGCAGTGAAGTCGGACATCCTGAGTATACCAGGGGTGATTGGGAACACTATATCAAAACCTCAACTCTCTCCTCAGCCTCTGGATCACGACAGCGGCCTGGACACGTTCACTCGCACCATGGATAACAGACCAAAGTACCAGCACAATAACATCAACGCCATCCCCAAGGCCATCCCTGTGAGGTGAGGGAGCCACACCACACAGAGTTTTTTAAATATCTGTTATGATATCCTGTCGTAACTTCTGTGCCCTGTCCCGCAGCCCGAACGCTCTGGACGACGACGAGGAGGACGAGGGGCACACTGTGGTGGCGACTGCGCGGGGCATTTTCAACAGTAACGGAGGCGTCCTGAGCTCCATCGAGACAGGAGTCAGCATCATCATCCCCAGGGCGCCATCCCCGAGAGTGTGGAGCAGGAGATCTACTTCAAAGTGTGCCGCGACAACAGCATCCTGCCCCCCCTCGACAAGGAGAAAGGTCAGTCCCTCGCTAAAGAATGTACAGTGGCTGCAGGTGTTTGTAGTTATTCAAATGATAAATAATTACCCACATAAATGGGTCATTTTAATCACCTTTTAAAACTGCTCTATCGATGTGGGCATATTGGACCATCTGGATACAAGAATAAGGTCTCAAGTTTGTAACAAAAGATGAGGAATGTGACTGTTCAAATCCATTGTATAAAAATAACCTTGACCTCTCGTTTATGTGTAAAATAAAACCCTGGTGTGATCCTGCAGGAGAAACGCTGCTAAGTCCGCTGGTGATGTGTGGCCCTCACGGACTGAAGTTCTTGAAGCCGGTGGAGCTGCGCTTACCTCACTGTGCGTCTATGACCCCTGATGGTTGGTCTTTTGCTCTAAAATCCTCCGACTCCTCGTCGGGTACGCTGTCCTCTCTGTCCTTTGATCTGTGGGCTTGTGTTGGTGATTAGTGACTTCAGTTCAATCACCCGTTAACACACTCCCCCCATTTCCTTATTGTTTTCTTCACATGGTTTCAACTTATTTCGATAAAATACCATTGATATTTACTTTTTATTAAATGTATAGTGCATGCATCATTTTTATTTGAGAACAGATCATGTTAAAGGGTTACTCTGGCATTAACATTAAGCCATTTGTTGTGTACACAGTGCTAGAGTTGGCTCTGCTGAGCCCATTAAAGTAGCATTAGTGGGTGAAAATCCCTACTTCTCTAAATTAATTAATGTGGGGTAAAGGTAACATTCTTTATTCAACGTTAGACAAGAGAAACTTGTTTATCAAGGAGGAAAGGATTTAGTTTTTATAAGCACTCAACCAGCAGCGACAGGAGTGTATCACAGAGTTCCCTGGGACAGGAGCCCCAAAGCACCTGAACTGCCTTACTTTACCACAGCCCGCTGTGTTTAGTCATATAAACGTTGTCAAAAGGCTCTGAGCGTGGTTTATTTCTCACACACTTGCATTATGAAGAATTTACAGAATTCACTTATGTCATGTTAAAACTAAAGCTCTCCACGACTTAAAACACAAAGCAAACTAAATCAAATTTTGGATTCTGTAGTCACACATGGATGATTGATTGTGTGAGAAAACATACTGGCATTTAAAAATAGCACATAGGCAAGGAAACTTAATGTATGTCGTACACAATGCAACTCAATGCGCCATAGAAAGCGTGTCCAAAGATCGTTTGTTAGTACCAGGATTAGGTTAAGGCTTTAATTAAGGGGTAAATGGTCCTTGAAACCATATTGTCATTGGTGTGATATTGTGCCTGGTCTGTGTGAGAATGGTTTGTTCATTGTTGAAACCCGAGAGGCTCCCAGCAGCTAATGTTACACATATTTCTTTATTCTCCAGGTGATCCCAAAACGTGGCAGAACAAATCCCTCCCTGGAGACCCCAACTACCTGGTGGGTGCAAACTGTGTGTCTGTGCTCATTGACCACTTCTGAAGAGGGCGACAGCTGGCCTGTTACTGAATGTGAACGACAGGGGCGCTGTGTCTGCCCCGCTTTACCCCCCTGCTCCAACTGGACGGGAGCAGAAAGCTCAATGAAGTACAAACTTGACTCTCACTGTTTACTGTGCCCAACATTAAAAAAGAAAAGCTCATCCACATGAGGAGAGTCTGTGGAGTCCTCACATCTAGGTCCTTTTTCATAAACCTTTTCCTCCGGTGCTTTGAAGGCTTGCAAAAAATAAAGATGAAAACAAGCTATTTAAACTATGGGACTGAAGTTGGAAATGCATGACCAGTGCCACAGACTGAATGAACTCATTTTGACATTTTTAGCAAATTTTGTAAACGGTCAGAGCAATGTGAGAAAAAGGAGATTTTTGGAAACTTGTTTTTGCGTACTGTAGAAAGCAACACTCACAGTGAAAACTTCCTCTTGTGAGTGGGTTGGTCATGCGTTTCACTCCCGAAGGATCTCTGAGGACTGGAGAAATGCTGAGCCAGACTGAAGAAGAAGAAGTCGTCGTCGTAGGCATCATTTAAAACACTAAGTGAAGGTTAAGTATTAGTATCAGAGACGGGGCTCTCTGTTTAACACTGAAGTTTTGTAGCAACGTTTTACCGTAGATAAATATATGACTTGATTTTACAAACTCCTGCTGTCTAGAGATCTATGCATGTGCTATGACTCAGGTCCAAAAACCTGCGACTACTAAGTTCAACATGAAAACCCCATCGTACACTGCAAGCAGTGATGCCTTATCTGCATATTAACTTTTCAGTGAACCATTCAAACATCGGATCCATGAGTTCAACCTGATCACACACAGAAGAAAAAGTTGTCTCTTTGCATTTTTCTCCTAAAGCAGTGAACTTGGATTAGCACACTCGAGAATAACTGAGGCTGTTGAAAAGGTATGCTTTCTTTTACTGCTATGCATATGAAGTCTGAGGAAATTCAAAAAGCTAGAAGATGTTTAAATTGTGGCTGTACATATTGCTAGCATATGGCCTTGGTTCTCTGTAAATGAACTTTTGTACATCTTTGTTATTTTGTATAAAGGAGAAAATGTTTGTTTAAAAAAAGAGGTCAAAGCAGTTACATTGGTGAGTTTGTATTCTGGTTATACCCTGAGCCTTGGAACTGACAGAAGCAGTAATAAACCAGACTTTTCTACCTACATACACTATACCACGCAAACACGCACACACAGACACACACACGCACTACTTAAGGCATTTTTAACAGTCAGAAAACTTTTTATTCTTATTTACAATCTAGAGAAGTGCTTGGTTTCAATGATTTTAAAAGATGTTCTTGAGGGGGGCTGCTTGACGAGTGGTCCCTTTTGTTTATTTGTTATACTGGATGCTGTATTGTGTGCCCTGAAATGTATTTTTGTACTAATAGACAATTTATTATGGCACATCAGTACGACTTTTCTTTTGATATGACAACACTGCTTCAACCCAACACTAGTTCATTACTTTACTGTGTGGGTGACATCGTTTTTATTTATTTTAACTTCTCTTCCGTTCACTTTTGTTTCTCCCTCTGCGACACATTTCTAAGTATATCACTGTATTAATAAATAAAATCATTTTTAAAGTAAGTTTTGTTTTGAATGTTGTATTGCTTTTTTCCCCCTGCACAGTATGATTGTGGACACACCCAAATAGCTAGAGGAATTCCTTCGTGGGACGGAAAGTTGGCTGCATTTATTAACAGCTTGCAAACAGATTTTCCAACTCTGCTGCAAGATAATTTCATCCATATGTCGGAGGATTTTTTATTGAACTCTAAAGACCATGGAGAGCACAGATTACCAATGTACAGGTTTGGTGACGTCTACGGTGATTCTGATTGGCTGGCAAGTGGTGACCGTTTCTGTAACATTCAGTTAGCAGCTGGATTTTGGAGTTTATTTTTAACCTCTTAATCCCCACTTTAACCGAGCGCCTTTTCTCCAGTTTGGCTCTGAAAGCTTCTCGACTGCAGCTTGCACCCTATAGACCTGAGTAACGCCTCATTTGAAAGCCAAGACCTACAAAACTGATCCCAACTGTTCAGTCGCATTTTTTTTAAAGCGTTTTTGTCGCGTTTACGTACTTTTTTTGTCCTGTTTTGGTCACCTTTCATTCACTCTTTAAAGTCACGTTATTACTGCTTTTCCAGCACGTTTCTGTTTTTGAAATGTTTTCCTCTTCTTTTTTTAATCAAATTTATTTTTTTCTCCATGTTTTTTGTCATTTTTTTGTTGCTTTTTCATCACCCTTTAGTTGTGTGTTTTTTTATGGTGTTTTCGTTGCGGTTCCGGACCCTTTTTTGTCGCAGGCTTCATTACCGCAGTACCTATATTTTGAATTAAATGAGCAGTAAGACATTACTTTGGGAAAAAATATATATTTACGCTGCCCATATTTCAATTCATTCAACCCATAATTCAACACATGATCAAATACAGGAAGTTTAGTGTAGCTCACATGCTTCCCCATTAAAAAAAAATACATTAAGACTTCAAATTACAAAGCACATTACATTAGTTGTTAGTTAAAAACTGCCTGCAACATGTAAACATACTCGTGAGGCAGTCCAGTTGTGTGACACTATCAAGCATACAATTAACTTCTGTTAGGGTGATGGAAAATACACAAATTACATAAATTCATAGTTTCTTGGCCAAAAAACAAACAAACACCAAAACAAATCCTTGCATGGCATAGCTTTATAGAGACTCATCCTAAAAAATGTCCTCAAAGGAGTTGGAAAGTCCACCTGTCCCTGAGTTAGTTCAGTTGCCTTCTGAATCACACAGAGTTAGAGTTTGATTTCCAGGGACATTATGGCGTTGTACATCTCTTCAGTCAAAGGGATGTAAGTCTTTTTCTCCGTATCCAGGAAGTAGAGGCGGTCTGAGATGTTCACTGGGTTAAAACCTTCCTCCACCAGCTTCACTTTCTTCATCTTAAAAGTCCCGGTCACCTCCAGACATGGCTGTAAAACCAAGACATACTTAAACAAAATCTGTATGTGCAAAGCCGTGGGAACTCAGGGTGCTGCAGCACCCCCGGTGGATAGTCTGTATATTGCAAGCAATATTATTAAAAAGGAAATAAGCACAGAAAATGTGTTTTGGGGGGAAATCCTGTCCCTCAGCACCCCCTAACCAAAATAAGTCCCCACAGCTCTGTGTATGTGATAATCCTAATAATGCAAAGTTGACAAGGCTCGTGAGTATTATTACTGCCCTAAGTTGTGGGGAAATCCAAGTTTTTTCACCTGAAGCCTTATGAATCGCGGCCGGGCGTAGGCGGGGAGGTAGGTCACCACTTGTTTGTAGGCATCAGCGCAGTCGAAATCCTCTCCTTCTTTAAGAGTAACAGCTGCCATCCCGATCCGGCCCTCGTGTCCTGAAATATTTGGAGTTCAGGTGTGGAATCTGAGAGGAAGACTGTCTCTAAAACCAAACTAGTTCCAGTCTTCCCTTGCTCACTTTTTCAGCGGAGAATAATTATTTTCATCTACAAAGCTAGTGCTGAAAACCACACCTTCTATTCAAGTGTCTGCCATTTATTCATTGTTATTATGTAGGCCAATGAGAACTTGGCATTATATTTTACACTTGAATATGTACTAACTTTATATAAAAATATATATATAACCAAGAGAGATTAGCATAGGTTTAAATAATATGCAGGTCTCAGAATGCAGTGACATACCTTCAACTTTAACGCCGTAAACATTTGCCTCCAAGATGCTGTTTGCCGTCGTCAGGATGTCTCCGACCTCAGATGTAGCAACATTTTCACCTTTCCATCTGAATTAAGTAAAGAAAACAAAAAAACTCTAGTAAATACAACAAGCTCCAAAATACCATCACAGGCAGTATACGAAAGGCAAATTTCACTAACCTGAACGTGTCCCCAACTCTGTCCATAAAGTAGACAAAGTTTTCCGAGTCGATCTGCAGTAAGTCGCCGGTGTTGAAGTACAGGTCTCCCTTCTTCAGGACATCATGGAGCCTCTTCTTGTCAGTCTGGGTTTTGTTGGCGGCATATCCCACAAACGGCGACCTCTTGGTGATCTTTCCAACCAGCAGCCCAGTCTCGCCTGCAGTAAACAAGATCAAAAGTGTGCATGGAGACTTTAGGCAAGTTACACTAAATAATAATTATATTTATAATTATAATAACTGTGGACAATTCCAGACATCATTTTCCAATCCAATTGCAAAAACAAGCAATTATCAAGTTAAAAAAAAGTCCATGGAGTAACATCGGGTCCCTGTCGTCCATCTCAAATCTATAACTTCATTGATTTTGTTCATAGATCTTACCCCGAGAAGCTTCAATGCAAAGACCGTCAGAGTTTCGGACCGGCTCCTCTTTCTCAATGTCAAACTTGATCAGGGTGTGAGGGAAGAAAAACTAAAAAGAAAACGAAAAAAACTGTTACGGTTTTGTCATTTATTATAAGGGTCGTGGGGTTACTTTTCCAAAACTGCAGTCTCTGACACTGATTTAACCTGGATGCCCTTCCTGACATATAGTATATCACTTATTCGATCTTCATGCAGGCCTAAAACTATACTTTAACCTGTTAACCCCTGCCTGAACCGAGCCTATTTCTCCAGTTTGGCTTTACCCAAATCTAAAAGCTTCTTGAAAAAAAAAAAAAAAGAGTTAAAATAGCGACGGTGAATGGAAACCCAATGAAAAAGCGTTAAAAGTGTGACATAAATGTGACAAAAACATATAGAGCGATGAAAAACTGACGCAAACATGACAAAAAGGCCTCAAAATAGCAACAAAAACGTGACTAAAGAGCGATAAAAAAGAGACAAGTCAGTGCGAATCTAACTTTACGACGGTCTAAACAGCTGCTCCGACTGCGGCTGAAACAGGTGGTCTCGGAGCGGCCTGGGTCGCTCTCTGCGTCGGAGCGGTTGTGGTGTGACTGCGGCCGACCTCTGGTGAACTAGCCTCTTTTTTGCACAACGAAAGAATGACTAAGCGCTACATGAGGACGTTTGGATTACTCTGACGAGGCATAATGGATTAACTTTAAATCATCAAGGTTCCTGTCCTCTTTCCTGTCTTTCCCTTCCTGCTGCACTGAAACTTTCCTCTCCATGTGCTGAGTAACCCTCCTGTTATGTTCATTTGTCAGGAACATCTATGGAACATGTTTAATTATCCAAAAGATGTCTGAAACCAAAAAAATCCTGACAAGCAGTCTGAATATTTCATTACTAACTCCATTACTAATTATTTTATCAATTACTCTTCAATTATTACTCCACAACAAACTGACTGAGGCTGTATTAGAGTTCAGTTCCAAAAAGGTGCAACTACGGATTTATCAGACAGATTTATGCCATTAAAATATATTGTGATGCCACTAAAACTGAGGGTGCAAACATTTCAAAGTGAGGTTGCAATAGTCCAAAATAATAATCATTAGAATCAGAATTTAGCTCAAGATAGTCTTCGTCTTCAGACACATCCTCCTCTATTTCACTGTCATCAATGAAGAGTTCTGGAGCCTCCTGGACTGTCATCCTTTTGCTTCGGCTGCTCATTTTGTAAGGTCTGCCTGACAGAGTGTAATGTTGGTAGGACTCTCATGCAGAGGAGCTTTTATACGTTTTGCTCCTCCCCTGTTGAGTGTCCAGTGGATTTGGGTGGAGTTTTCCTGCGAGAACATAAATGGTTCCCGTCAAAAGTCAGAACATCTGCACCTATATGTGTGTGTGTGTGTTTTGATTGGCGTGAAATATGTCACAGTTGCAAAGAAAGAAATACACTGACATTTTTGACACTCTTTTAACTGCTGGGTCAAATTGACACGAACAGTATCCATGCAGGGTGTGTTATGTTACGGGTCACTTTGTTACGGGTCAAAGTGTTATGGGTCACTTTAACCCGTAACATAACAGGAGGGTTGAGTACATTTCTCCATGCTTCGCGTCTATAAGCCTCAGTGTATTTAACCACGAGGGAGAGGAGTGACCACCGTAACATCGGGGAAGTGTGCCTGTACGTGCGCGCGTGTCAGTGTTGGCACATTGACAGGTTGATGCCCGTTGTCATGGGAATAAGTTCGTTAAACAGCTGATCGTTGTTACGTGGCTGATGTTTTGTGCGAGCGTGTGTGAACACGGCCCTAACTAACTTTGGAGTAAATACAGTTGGAGCTAAGGCGGTCTCGAGGCGACCTACAAAGCGCTTCAACATGTGTGAAAACGGCCTTAGCTTTCAAATGAGGTGTTACCCTGGCCTGCAGGCTGTAAACTCCAGTCAAGACGAACTGGAGAAAATGTGCTCGGTTAAAGTGGGGGGTAAGAGGTTAATGCTAAAGAACAAACAAATATGTAGGGAGGAGTTTGGACACAACTAACATTTGAATCTACTCGCTCCCTCTTTCATCGCTTGTAAACAAACCGGGGGCCTTTAAGTATTTAAGCCCGTTTACCTTATGAAGGTAGTTGATCCTCCCGACCACCCCGACCTTGTTTGTGTAGTTGATGAATCCTATGTTCCCCTCGGTTGCTCCGTACAGCTCCCGAACGTGAATGTCCCCGAAACGATTCAAAAACTCGGTCCAAATGTCCGTCCTGGCCCCGTTCCCGATGGCAAACCTCACTCTGTGCTGCCTGTCCTCGTCCCTCTGTCAAAAAGGAAAGATCATTAAGAAAAAAAAACATAGAGTATTCTGTGATGCCATGTCCTCTTCTGTTTACCTTGGGCGTGTTGCAGAGGTACCGCAGAGTCTCTCCAATGTACTGCATCACTGTCACGTTGTATTTGCGGCAGTCGTTCCAGAACTGAGAGGCGGAAAACTTCCTTCTCAAAACCATTGTCATACCTGGGTTACGACCAGAGAGCAGGTATTTACATTAAAGAGGGGGTATTATGCTTTTTTCAATCACATAGCACCAGTCTATAGCATACTACAATGATGACGTAACCTTCTGTTGGTCTGTATATGCAGTAAATTAAAATAACTGTCTTAAATAAAATTGCTCTCTCAAAATGGCTGTACTGAACGTCTTGAAATAGGCCTCTGTCTCTTTAAGAAGCTTTCCGACACGCCCCCTTCAGCACACTGCTGTGGCATCTAAACAACAACACTGTGCGGGGAGGGGGCTCTGCTGAGCTGAGGAGCAGTGGGTGGTGGCTTGGCTGGTGACGAAAGGTCCAGAGGCGTCTCCAGGAGGTGGGGGCGTTCCTAGGAGGACTGAAGCATAGCTACACCTAAAATGGCTGCCGTCTAAGTTTTTACTGATTACTCAAAAATATGTGAATGAGCCAAGGCAACACTCCAGGCATGTGTTTAATGAGGGAATGACATAATAACATGATATAAAGCTTGAAAAAGTCGATTTTACATAACACCTCCCCTTTAAAAATGACAGTCAGACTAAAAACAAACCTAGCGAGTTGTATTTTGACCCATAGCAGCTTTTGTCATCATTAACTTGTCAAAGTGGCTTATTGGTTGAAGAAAGTTAGCCCCCCCCCCCCCGGGCTATACAGTACATATTTTATTGGGAGAATTGAAATCACACAGGGCAGGCGTCAAAGAAAAGGTTGTTTATTTTGAAGTTTGTATATTTTAACTTCTTAATCCCCACCTTAACCAAGTGCATTTTCTTCAGTTCGGCTTTACCCAAATCGAAATGTTTCTCAACTGGAGCTTGCAGCCTATAGACAGGGTAACTCCTCATTTGAAAGCTCAGCGCCTTGACACCTTGTCGAGTTTTGGTCACTTTTTCATTGCATTTTTGTCACCTTTTTATCGCTCTTTATTGGCTTTCTTGTTGATTTTTTGTTGATTTTAATTACTTTTTGTCGTGTTTTTGTCGCTTTTTCGTCATTTTTTCCGTTGCTTTTTTTGTCATGTTTTCATCACTTTTTTGTCTAATTTTTGTCACTTTTTTGTGTCTTTTTTGCTTTTAGTTTTTGGGTAATGCCAAACTTCCCTCCTGGAATCGCCACCTTATCGTAATGCTGGGGTTTGAGCGCTCCCAAATGATCCTGGAGCTCTGATGTCGGGGCTTTGTGCCCCTGGTAGGGTCTCCCATGGCAAACAGGTCCTAGGTGACGGGTCAGACAAAGAGCGGTTCAGAAGCCCCTTATGAGAGACCAACAGGCCCGGTTAGAACCATGAGGCCGTCCTTCTGTGGACCCACCACCTGCAGGAGGAGCCATAGGGGCTGGTGCAATGTGATTTGGGCAGCTCCAACAGCTGCCCCACGACCCGGTAACAGACAAGTGGAAGAAAATGGATGGATTGATGGATGGTAATGCCAAACTGGAGAAAATGTGCTCAGTTCATGTGGGGGGTAAGAGGCTAATCTCTTAGCCCACACCTGAATCGAGTGCATTTTTTACCCAAATCTGTCATATGTCGTCATATTTACGCTTTTTTGTTACTTTTTTTGTTGCTCGTTACTTCTTTGTTGTTTTGTTTGTTACGTTTTTGTTGCTTTTTCAGTGCATTTTTTTGTGACTTTTTTGACGCTTTTTTGCCAAGAAGCTTCTAAATGTGGGTAATGCCAAACAGGAGAAGGTTAAGGCGGGGGTGAAGAGGCTTTATTACCCAGTATGTGTATATGTGTATATGTGTATATGTGTATATGTGTATATGTGTGTGTGTGTGTGTGTGTGCGTGTGTGTATATACCTCTCTCGATGCCTCCCGCCATCCCGATGAGGAAGCCCGCGCTGTGGTACAGGGGCAGGTTTATGTAGAAGATGTCATCAGCAGTGACTCCGACCGCGGCCTGGATGAAACAGGCGGCCCACACGCGCTCATGCGTCACAACAGCGGCTTTAGGCAAACCTGTGGAAACAGCAAGGGGATAGTAGTTCCAAGTATCCGACAGTGTGCGTTAAAGTGAAATAGCGAAATAGCGTATTATCGTAAATGGTCCATGGGGTTTACTGTAGCTCCTTTCTTGCCCACTTTGCTCATTCACTTTGCTCAATTTATAAACACCACTTGAAAACTTAAAATTGCTGTGCCGTTATTGTGTGAATTTTTGCATAGAATTTACACCAGATGCCTTTCCTGTAGCACACTAGAGCAGTGGGTCGGGCCCAAAAGTGGGCCGCGAACCTTTCCCAGGAAGTATTTCTTATGATAAAAAAGCCCACGTCTCTTTAAATGAGTGGTGCCGAGTTCTTTTGACCATGATTTTGGTTTAACCTCTAAACCCCCTCCTTAACAGCTTTACCCAAATGTAAATGCTTCTGGAGCTTACAGCCTATAGGCATTTGAAAGCTAAGACCTATAAAATGGATGCAAGATTGAGCTGGGGGAATCTGTACATGGGACAACTATAAGTCGTACTCTACACAAATCTGGCCTTCATGGACGAGTGGCAAGAAGAAAGCCATTAGTGAAAGGAGGCCATAAGAAATCCCATTTGAAGTTTGCTAGAAGTCATATGGAGGACACAGCTACCATGTGGAAGAAGGTGAGTCAGATGAGACAAAAATTTAACTTTTTGGCCCAAATGCAAAACGTTATGTATGGCACAAACCTAACACTGCTCATCGTCCTGAGTGCACCATCCCCAGTGTCAAATATGGTGGGGGGAGCATCATGCTATGGGGCTGCTTTTCCTCAGCGGGGACTGGGAAGATTGTAAGAATAGTTGGGAAGATGGATGGAGCCAAATACAGAGACATTTTGGAGGAAAACCTGCTGGAGTCAGCAAGACAATTGAGGCTGGGGCGGAGATTCACCTTCCAGCAGGACAATAACCCTAAACACAAAGCTAAATCTACAATGGAATGGTTTAAAAACAAACATTAATGTGTTAGAATGGCCCAGTCAAAGTCCTGACCTAAATCCTATTGAAAATCTGTGGAAAGACCTGAAAAACTGCTGTTCACAAACGCTCTCCTTCTAATTTGACAGAGCTTGAGTTGTTTTGTAAAGAGGAATGGGCTAAAATGTCAGTCTCTAGATGTGCAAACCTTGTAGTCATACCCCAGAAGACTTGCTGCTTCTATTCTATTTCTATTTTTTGTAAAATAACAGAATCATGTATCATTTTGCTTTCACTTCACAGTTGTCTGTTACTTGTGTGTGAACTTTCAGTAAAAAATTCAAAATAAAATCTTTATGTTTAGAGTTGTAAGCATGACAAAATGTGCAAAGGTTGAAGGTGTATTAGTACTTTCGCAAGGCACTGTAGATAGACCTTTAAGACTCCCAAAAGTGAAAATATAGCCTTAAACATTTTTTTTTCTGTATTTTGCCCCATACCTCTTTGTTTGGGGCAGACTGTGTTTAAGAGATGGATCTTTGCCCTTTTCCTGATCCTTGTGTTGGAAATGGGTAAGCTAATCCTTTCCCAAACATGACCTTCTATTGTAGTGAGAAAATTGTACAATTGTGTTGGCAGGAGAGTAAAATAACAACGGACAGAGAAACATAGACATCAGTTTGCATTGAGTATGCACTTCAACTTTTCCTGCAGTAAATTGACCTATATGAATGTCTGTCAGTGTATCACCCAATAAGAAATGGCTATTGTCAAAGCTGTACCTTGTTTACATAGTCTGAATTTATATTTTATTCTATTTGATCAGGGACAATGCACAAAAAAACATTAGTCTAAAAAAAGAAGAGATGTCATGTGCCTGACTATGAGGCAACTCCTGTTGTGATATTGGGCTATACAAAACCATTGATTGATTGATTATAGCCTCTACAGCGCCTAATAAGTGAAAAAAGATTAAATGGCACAAATTTAAACCAAGAAGTGAAGGAAAGAATTTGAGGAAGTAATGCTTGGTGCACAGAGCAATCATTAAAACAACTTTTCTTTTGTTGCTGCCAACTACATTCACATACTCTGCTCCTCCAATGCGCCCTAAAGAACACCAGACTCTAAACTCATTAGTGCCTTATATATATTATTTTCTACATAATGTTACAAGTCTCACATACACAGAATTGACAACAAAGCTGACTTTTATTTTATTTTATTTATTTATTGGTTTACTTTGATCTTGTTATCTCTGCAACTTTTTTCTTTGTCCAGTTTATCAGCCTTTCTGTAGCAAGTGACTTTTACCCTGCTTGGCAGCCGGAGCCTATATGTAGTTCACTGGAGGTCGATTTAGGGTACACTCAAAGATATTTTTATTTATGTCACCACAACTTGTCCTCATCATGGCCTGACTTTACATGTGTGTGCGGTTTATGCTCTAGGAATTGATCATGGTAACATTTCAGCTACATGGCAAGGGCCAATATTTCAACGGTTTGTGGATGTGGCTCTTCTTTTTTTTTTTAAGAAATCTCACATAGGACTTGCATCAACAAACTTGTCTAAAAGTCCTTTTATAAGAGTAAAATCATTCTTGTTTGACTAAAAAAATACTACCTTATTTTAAACCAGTTTTGTCGCTCATCTGTGCCAACATGAACGACATGATACTTTGTTATAGTTTTAGTTTCCTGGCAGGCCCGTAATTCCTGTTGTGTGCTCTCACCTGTAGTCCCTGACGTGTAAATGTACAGGGCAGTGCTCCTGACGGTCACATTGGCCCTGAGCTCCTTGGACAGCGGCTCGTCTGATGCGTTTGAGATCTTGCCCGCAAGAGGCTCGATGCCCGGGACGCGGCAGCTGTCCGACAGGATGTACACCGAGATGCCCTGCTCCGTCAGAGTGGGCAGCACCTCCTCCACCGCATCCTGGAGCTCTGCAAAAAATGCACATGTTCAACCAAGTTTGTTTAAAGTGTTATGAACTTTGCGGCTCCAAAAACATGACGGTTACGCCGGAGTTCACCACCTGTACAGTCAACTTTCTTCTTAGTAGTGAGTCAGTGGCACTGACGTTACACCTGCTGTTCCACAATCAGCATCAGGCTTCTAATGGGACAAAATATGCAGCCAACATCTGTTGACGCCTTTTTAGAAATGTATTGGAGCAGAAAGAATTGTATTTTTCTTTCAAATGTAGAGAAGCAAAAGGAAAAACAAAAATATGGGATAAAGTTCAACTTCTTCATTCTCAGGAGAAATGTACCAATACCGTTTTGTGTCATGAGGAGGTGGTGATAATGTGTGATTACACAAGAGTGATTGTAAACAGATTATTACACATGACTTAATGAATTTGAACAAAAACCTTTGCAACATATTTATCTCTCTTGCATAGCGTTATACTGGCCTCTGTCATCCATCTGACTGACATAATCAAATGCAAGAATTTGAAAACAACCTGAGCTGAGGCCAAGTCAGAGAGAAAGGGGGTTACGTAAACCCGCACATGTGGCTTGTGTCAGGTTTCCCAATGCACTCTGGGATACAAGCACATGGAACAGGTACACGGAGGCCAAAGTATCTGGGCCATTGAGAGCATAAATAGACTAAAGAAGAAAACAAACTTCAGAAGTGCTAAAGTGGAAATACTTCAAAGAACCATCAGAAATCTAGGTCTTGATATAATTTGTGATGAAGCAGTTGTAAACTACAAATACTAGTAGTTAAAAGAGAGACTTTTACTACCACAACTGCTACTAAAAAGTGTCTCCAGTACTGCAAAAGTAAAGGATTCTGTCAAAAGTAGCATTTTTGTGTATACAGTAACGCACTTCCAGATCAGCTATGACTCACTCTTTTATGTGTTGAGCATATACATAATATACATAATATACATAATACAGTGCACCAATAAACTGGCTTTGAGTCAGTGCTATCAGACTCGTCTTTGTAATTCAAGCCCAGTGTCGCACACAGGTAGATTGATGTCACTGTAAGGGAAATTCATTGTGCGCCTGGAACAGCAGTTCAATAAGTTCACTGACCTAAAGACACGACACCACATTGCCAATATCACCCAATCTAAAGGTCAGTCAGTTTAACGACATGCATGAGTAGCCCTTAACTCAGTATGGTGACTGTATAGTAGATGGGTTGGATTTTCACAGTAATAACACGAAACAGCCCATAGTAGCACATATTAGTCTGATTGGATAAGGCTAATAGGTGCCCAATTAGGATAGTGACAGATGTAACTTATAGTAAGAGAGCACCCCCTCCTCCTCCAGTATGGGGATACACTGGTGTATTTACCTGGGGAAGTGATGAGCACTTTGGCCCCACAGCAAGAAAAGCAATGGAGCAGAGACTTGGACCTGATGTTAAAGTTGAGCAGAGCGGCGGGGCAGCCCAGTTTGGCCAGACCCAGAAAGGTCCACATATAAACGGGCTCATTGGGCAAAAACAGAGCCACCGTATCCCCTTCCTTGAGTTTCGCCTCAGCCTGCAGGGCTCGGGCCACTTTGCTGCTCTGCTTGTCCACCTCCGCGTAGCTGTACTGGTGTCCCTCGAAGTGCACGAACACCTTATCGGGATGCCGCTTCGCTCCATCCAAAAAGTGATCCAACAAACTGTAAAAGGGTTTACTCTTCTTGTACTTGGTCAACCTTATGCCCAGCTTAAGACTTCTCCAGATAAAAGCGCAGTCCTGGGCAAAGTAAGGGCCAAAGTAAGTTTTGAGAAAAGAGAGAGATAAAATCGCAAGTCCAGCCAACGCCGTCAGCCACATGTACATCTTGTAAACAGTGGACTACGTCGTCGCTTCTGCTGCAGAGTGTCAAATCACTGAAATAAAGTCACTTTGGCGTTATTTGTGACAAAGTTCACTACAGGGCTAGGGGCGGTGCCGTGCACCCCTTGGACCCCCCTTCACTCGGGAATGTTTGGGGATGCCAGATAAAGCCTTTTCTCAAACTAACTTCAGCTGTGTTTTTACGCACAGTCTATGGGCGGTCGCGGCGGCCACTCTCTGGTCCCTACGGACAAAACGCGTAAATCAACAAATAACATTAAAAGGCGATAAAGCAATTTCACTATTTGCATCATCTTTACGCACGGTACAACATTTTAGACGTTTAAACACAATTTGCTGTATGTGCGTAAAGGTGCTAAATTACACGTTAGGAAGCTTTTCCAGAAACACAGGAAATGGCAACCCCTGTCAGAAATGCGAAATCTGTGCGAGTGGTAGGCGTGACTCTCCTCTTCTGCGCTCATTTGTCTGATTTTATGGGAGAGTCCAAAGAGGCAGCCGAGATTCAGCCTCGACAACACGCTCAGGCTTTCACACCGTGCAAGAGTTCGTTCTTGACTCAAGAGATTGTACAATGTACAACACGGATACGCTAATGCATGCTTTTATCACCAGTCTATCGACTACTGTAATGCCCTGCTTTCTGGTCTTCCCAAAAAGAGTATCTCAGGTTTACAACTTTTACAAAATTCAGCAGCTCGTGTCCTGACCATAGACATATCCTGACGAAGACTGTTCATCGGTTTTAGAGTCGCTGCATTGACTCCCCGTCCGCTCATATAGCGCACTCATAGCGGGGACAGGCAGAGGTAGAACGAGGTGCGCACAGACCGGGGACAGACAATCTCGGACTCGCGCTCAGAGCACAGCGGCACGGGAGCGGGCGCAGCAGCGAGGCACTGAACCCCGTGTGTCATGACAATAGCGACGTATCGAAAGTTTGGAAAGAAACAGCAATACAGCGCAAATAAACGGAGCGTTCGCAGCAGCAAAGCGAAAACATAGAACTGACACGTTTATAACAATGGACTGTTTTAATTGACGACACTCTTTCGCCTCGTGATGAACGCGCAAAACGGAGGGGAAAGGCGAAGCAGAGGGCTAAGGGGTAGAATTGAGATTGGGCCGACGTTTCCCTACTGCTTACTTCGAAGCAGCGTCAACAGACTCGGAGAACTATGTCATTACGCACGTGCGTCTAGCTCCGCGGCGCAAATAGAGTGTTTTCAGAGCGGGAGCATCGATAAGAGGGATCGATAATGAAGAAGACGACGTACGGTTCCGATGCTTTGCTCAAACAGAACCGGGTCTACTTGTAGAACCGGTTCTCGATTCCCATCCCTATTGTTCTACTTCAATATAGTGCTTGCCCTTAGGCTGCGCTATTGCATGTCTCGGAAGCGCCAGCTTCCCGCCCTGAGAGGATCAAAGGACTGACCGCTCCAATCATCCTTGGGGGTCCACAACCCTGTGCCCTATAAAATGGGGACTCTCCCTTCAATCGTCTCCTTTTCTCTCAGCTTACCTGAGTTCTGGATCTAATAGAAGATATAGAAGAAAAGAAAGAAGAATGACTCACCGCACTCCAGCGCTTGAGACCCCGTCGCCCTCCGGCGTCAAGCAACGGGTGTGCGGCTCCTGCCCGGCGCCACTCCGCGGAAGACTGTACTGTTCTAATGTTTTATAGGTACATAGAAACCCTTTAGAACAGATCCGGGACGAAAGCAGGTTCAAGTCAATGCCGAACATTTTTATTTTTCCCTCCCCCCAGGAACATAACAGGTAACAAAGGTTCCTACCCAGCCTATCACTACATCCCCCTTTCTTTACAGGAACGAATTTTTAGTGAATCACATGTGCTGGAGAGGTTGAAAATATATGCAATCAATACATTCACATTGTGTACCCTGGAAAAACAACTTACAATAAAATGTGTAATTACATTTTCTTTTGTATCTCAAACGATGTATCTTTTTTTTTTTTTTTTTAAACAACATTTGGGAAGAACAAGGGAATGGGGTAGACTGCCCAATCCCTAGAGTTGAATATGGGATTATTCTGCCCCAAAATAACGTCAACTCATGTTGCATAGTCTTTAAGGTACTCCGGTGTCTTCCTGACGCGAGAAGGATAGCGTCTTTCAGACTCAGGTGTTTGCTGGTTAGATTCACGGAGTACAACAGGTGAGACCGGTCTATTCACAGTCTCTGTAGGGTTGCTTTCCGCCGTATCCGGACGGTGATGTGTGGCTCAGGAGCTACAGGTGTGCGTGAGAGATGGTACCTGTTTCTCTGGAGGTTGCCGCCTGACGTTTCAATGATGTATGATCTTGGTGTGTCTGTAGTAGACACTACAGTTCCTCTCTGTTGCATGTCCTTTACCCACACATGGTCTCCAGGATGTAAGCTGGGCATGTTGTGAGCTCTGTGTCTTTTGTCAAAGTTCAGTTTCTGTTTTAGCCTATAACTCTGTTCTTTCTTCTTCACTTTTCCCAAATCAGCTCCTTTTGGATTGAGCTGAGAAGGAATGACAGGAACAGTAGTACGTATCATACGCCCCCTTGTGGTTTTGCGCGCACACTGTCAAGTTGAGCGTTGACGACCTCTCCCTTGAAATTAGTTTTCAGCATTTCTTGTTGTTTCTTGACCATTTCACTTTGCTTTGCTTTTGTAACTGCTTTTTCTAGTGTCAGCTCTGGATCCATTTGCAACTGTTCTGATAAGCGCTTGTCTCGGAGTCCAACTACAAGCCTGTCTCTGACCATCTCGTCGTGTAGCTGGCCATATCCACAGTGTTCAGCTAAACAATGCAGCGCGGTGATAAAGCTGTCAGCCGACTCGCCCATCTCTTGCTGCCGCTGATTAAACTTAGCTCTTTCAAATATTATATTTCTTCGAGCTACGAAATGAGCATCTAGCCTCTGTTTGACTGTATCGTACTCACTCGTTTGTTCTGGAGTGAGATGTAGAGAGACTAAAATGTCCTCAGCTTCTTCCCCCATACTGTAGATTAGAGCATTTACTTGGTTTTCATCAGCTTGAGTTTCCAGACCTGACGCGATCCGAAACCTCTCAAAGCGTTTTATCCATTTGGTCCAGTCTTCTGCCTTGAATGTAAATTTTTCTGGTGGCTTTACTTGATATTGCGCCATTTTTACGAGCCGGCTTGTTTACGGGTTAGCTCCTTTAGCGTTAGCTCCCGCCTAGCTGTGCTAGCTGCCGCGGACTGAAGTTATTTTTAACTTTTACTTTAGTCTTCTCTTGTTGGCGACTTACACTCGTCTGGTTGTCTCCTCTTTTTGAAACTGTTGGGCACCACTTCTGACACCATGTTCTAATGTTTTATAGGTACATAGAAACCCTTTAGAACAGAGCCGGGACGAAAGCAGGTTCAAGTCAATGCCGAACATTTTTATTTTTCCCTCCCCCCAGGAACATAACAGGTAACAAAGGTTCCTACCCAGCCTATCACTACATGTACCGCCGCGCCTTTCTGGCTCCTGCCTCCCCGGAGCCCGCCTCCTGCGTCCCCGATGCAGGAGAGGAGCCCACCGCCTTCGCCCGTTCCTAGAAGGGATTGGGCTGCTGGCGATGAAAACGATGAACAACACCTGTTCGATGAAGATGCTCTCTCCATCTTCACTGAGGAGGTGCAGCCCCGTGAGCGCTATCCCATGGATCGTCTCCCCGGCCTCATCGCTTCTGCTGCGGCCCGAATGGAGCTGAAGATGCCTCCTCAACCTCCAGCCCCAGCGTCGGACCTGTTCCGCGACCTGTTTGGAAACGCCCGCGACAGGCAGCGCCCGGTGGTGGTAGCCCCTCGCGTGGATTCGCTCCTCCACTACGCTCGTTATCAGGGGTGGAGTCTGCATTAGCGCTCTTGGGAGAGCCGGCTAGTGCAGACGTTCCCCAATTGCCTTTTTTTTCTGGGTGAGACGCGCTGGCGTTGTTAACGGCTGTTGGTTGCTCCTCACCCTGCCCGTGGGCCCCTGCTACCGCATAGAGTTGCCCCGGGTCCGCTCCAATCATGCGAGTCCATGCCTGCTGGGAGTACATTGGTCGGCCACGGCTGCACGTTGCTTTATGCAATAGCGCAGCCTAAGGGCAAGCACATTGAAGTAGAAATCTAAGTTACCTATGTAACTATAGTTTTACGAAATGTGTGCGCTGCCCTTAGTTACGGGCCCAGCAGGCACGACCTCTCTTCGATGGCTGAGTTCAAAGGAGACGATTGAAGGGAGAGTCCCCCTTTTATAGGGCACAGGGGTTGTGGACCCCCAAGGATGATTGGAGCGGTCAGTTCTTTGATCCTCTCAGGGCGGGAAGCTGGCGCTTCCGAGACATGCAATAGCGCAGACTAAGGGCGGCGCGCACATTTCGTAGAACTATAGTTACATAGGTAACTTAGATTTATATGTTTATACTATGCTCTAATTAAAGCAGTAGGTGGTATATCTGGTATATGTAAGTAAAGCCTAATGCAATGACAAACTCACTGTGGATACATGCATATTAAGGAGATGGCATGCAAACGCCACTCACAAATCCTAGTTATTAGACTGGTATCAAATCCACAACCTTCTTGCAGCAATACAGGAATGTTAACCACTCTGCCATTGAGAACGACTACAATTGTAATATAACATAAACAGCTTTAGATACATTTTGGTAGACATGTTTATTGTAATATATGTGATTCAAATCTGCAGCTTAGATGTTAAAGAAAAAAGTATCTTACATAATTTGTCTTTTTGCACCTAGAAACGGTTACATATTGTCTTGTAATACATAGAAATAGGTTGTGTTCATGTAATATATAGTAAAGAGCCAGTAGATTAAGGCCATACTGTGCAACATTTCAGGTTATAAATCAATGTATGTTATATGTTGCAAAAATTCTAAACTAAAGCAAATTTTCCAGCAATACTAAACTTACTCCTAATAGTGAAACTAGACACTAATGATGCTAATTGTGCCTTGGGTCATCAAAGCTTTATCACTGAGGTGGAGCACTTCTGTGGATGAACTTGCCTTTTACTATTACACTTTACAGGCATGACGGTTGTCAGTTGTTTAATTTAAAATAGCCACAAGTTTAGTTTTTGCCCGTTGCTTGAGCACATTTTGCAAAACTTTGCTCATTGTGCCAAAACTCTACACACAAGTAAACATGACACAACACTGGGAAATATACCATTCACATCTGTGTCAAATTGAAACTCTACTATCAAAACCTAAACTCCACTATCAAAACCTAACATTCCTTTGTCAAAATGTAACTCTTGACAAAATGACACATACTTGCATCATATGCATACACTTTCAGATCAGGGGGAACACACTAGTCTACTTTATATAAAACACTGCAGTCTTTGATTCTGGAAGTGACATGAGACAAAAACATTTTGGGGGGTTTTCTTTGTTTGTACTTTTTTTTTTTTTATCTTGGGGAAATGGAATACCGTAATTTGTGGTGTAAAAAAAAGTTTTACTGTAATTTTTATATTTCTTCAAAAAAGTTTTTTTAAAAATTTTTTTCCCGAAGAAAAATTCCCCCGACATACTGTAATATCTCGTTCTCCCGAGATAATATGTGGTAAAAAACAAAACAAAAAAATATTTATTTTTTCACCCCTCAAAATGTTTTTGTCTGATGTCACTTCCAGGGCTCCGTAGCCTCTCGCTCTCCCTCCATCCACGCTTGCAAAGTTCTTGAAATAACTAAACTGAGGGCTTTTTGTACCTGGCTGATTGGTGTTCAGTTTTGCAAGTAAGTGCCTTCAGGCAATTGAGTGGTTGCAATTACCCGATGTGTTTTGTATTTTGGATACATGTGTTTTCCAAATGGCACCCTGAGATTTCGAAGTGTCTTATGTATGAAATAGAGAAGAAGAAGATCTTTATTTATATAGCGCCTTTCACAGACATGGTCACAGAGCGCTTTACATGACAGCATTTTACATTCACTCCTTACTCAGTGGTGGTAAGCTACGTTGGTTTACCCCCAGTTTCTCCTGGGGAGACTGACAGAAGCGCTGTCGCGACTGCACACATCTGCGCCAACGGTCCCTCTGACCACCATCATGCATTCACACACACACATTCATCCTGGCCTATTGTACATGTTTTTAGTGGTAGGGGAAACCGGAGTACCCGGAGGAAACCTAAGCAGACACAAGGAGAACATGCAAACTCCACACAGTCGAACAGTCGGGAGTCGAACCCGGGACCATGCCACTTTTGTTTAAGGTATGGCTACATGTGTTTGAGGTATGGTAACAAAAGCTTCAAATTGTGTTACTTTAGTCTAAGCATGGGTCTGTAGTGTTCAAGCAATGGGCAAAAACTGTAATATGGTAAGTCTGTGAACCCAATGCTAAAATCTGATATGGGTCAGCATTTGTGGATTTTCTGTTTGGATAAAAATAGTGAAGTGCCCATCAAAATGGAGGAGGAATGAATGACATGATTGCGAAAGCGTGTTTTTCAGTGAGCAGGTATATCATTCAAATGTGTCAAAGCTTTATCGTTCCGGTTACAACACAATTGTAAATGTTAAGAGTCAGCGGGACGTAATCATTTTGTCTTGTGTGATAAAAATACAAAGGATCTGAGATTTTATGAGGGTGGAATCCCTCCTGAGTTAATTTCCCTTCTGATGTTTGAAAGTGCCGGTAACATCCAAACGCTCCTGCAAAAAATACACAATATAAAAAAGTATCTAAAATTCAGATAATCATTTATTAAGATAATTAATAATTAAATGTTATTCATATACCAAATGTTTTCATGTACCTGAACACGTATGAAAAGTGGCCTGGCGTACGAAGGTAGCAGGTTTTCCACATGTTTAAACACAACTCCAGAGTCAAACGCATGTCCTTCTCTTAATATGACTGCGGCCATCCCAGCTCTGCCCTCGTGGCCTGAGAATACAATAAATGAGTAAGTGTGTGTGTGTGTGTGTGTTCTTGTAATTACGACATTGTGAGGACCAGTTTGAGTTTTTAACCAACAGAGTGAGGACATTTTTGGAAAGTGAGGACATTTTGGGTGGTCCTCACTTATTTGAAGGACTGTTTGAGGGTCAAGATGTGGTTTTAGGGTTAGGGTTAGAATTGGGTTTAGATTAGGTTTAGGGTTAGGATTAAGGTTAGGGTTAGGGTTAGGGGCCCTAACCTTAGGGTTAGGGTCTGGGTAATAATAATATATTATGTCTATGAGTGTCCTCACTAAGATAGAAGTACACGGATGTATGTATGTGTGTGTGTGTGTGTGTGTGTGTGTGTGTGTGTGTGTGTATGTATATGTATATATATATATATATATATATATATATATATATATATATATAATAAATTATGCACACACCCACACACATAGTATATATCATATATTGTGAGGAAAAGAACCAGAGCTTTTAAAAAATCTCTCCCAAAGATGCCCTTTCGCTCTGCATAAGATACGTTTTCTAAAAAGCAGCTGGGGATATTTTTAAGTAAAAACTATTTGTAACTATCTAATATTAGCAGTTTTAGTTGTTAGTAATAAGTTGTTGTAGTTGTAGTAATTATAGTAACACAGTAGTGACGACTCAAGCTTCTGAACACATGTGGGGAGGGAAATCAAAGTAAGAGAATCTTGATTGTAAAGCGATTTTCACATGACACAAGTCACCCAAAGCTTCACGCAAGGGAAGTGAAATTTTCTCTCCACACTGGAGGCAAGTTACATATGTAGCCACAGCTGCCCTTGATTCAGACTTACAGAAGTGCACACATCTGTACCAATGGACCCTCTGACCACCACCAACCACTCACCCAGGCTGCCCGGTCTCCCATCCAGTTACTAACTAGGCCCAACCCTGTTTATTAAAAAGTACTCAGACAAAACTGTTTTAAAAATATGTTTGTCTTCAGATTAAACTAAAGTTGTCAAAAAATGATAAAATGCTATTTTCATAAATCACTTTGGCCTAAGTAAAAGTGGAAAATAGGATTAGTCAGTTAATCATGCCTGAGTTGAGGACCACAGGACATTGACCTGATAAAGTGGGCTAATGTTTCAACATAATCCAGACTAAAGTTCACCCTGGGCATTGGGACAAGGGTGAACATTGTTAACATTGTGTTTTTTCTTCAAACATAAGTGTTTATGTTTCTGTCCATGTCTGACTAAGATCACAATACCAAAGTCCAGCATATGTGTTCATTAAGCTCAAGTAAGGCTATCGCCGCTACTCCCAATATCACAACTACCTCAGAATGGAGTTAAACCTCTATTTAAATTGCTACAAAATTAATATTTTGCAAGCGAAAAAGAGTGTTACTGCCCAATACCTGGCACAGTGATGCCATACACATTAGCCTCTTGAATACACTCAGCCATAGTCAAGATGTCTCCCACCTCAGTCGTCGCCACATTTTCCCCTTTCCACCTGCAAATCAATTACCCACTTAGTAAATACATACTGTACATAAACAATACTGTGCCAGCAAAGGAACAGACCTGAAGGTATCGCCAATTCGGTCGTGGAAGTAGACAAACCCCTCGTCGTCTGTCAGGAACATGTCTCCAGTGTTTAAATACATATCTCCCTTTTCGAGAACATTGTGCAGTCGCTTTGATTCGGTTTGTTTCAGATCTCCCACGTATCCCAAGAAAGGACGTTGCATTGTTATTTTGGTCACCAGCAGACCGGGCTCACCTGGGAATTTATAAGAGAAGCTTCAGAATACACCAGCCACAACATCGAATATAGAGGCTGACAAAACACATACTATAAAGCATTTTGACACACTTACACTTATTGTGATTATGATAACATTACCCTCTGCCCCCTAGCGCCTAAATACAGAAGTGGTCAGTAACAAAGTACATTTATGTAAGTACTGTACTTAAGTAGAGTTCTTGAAGATCTGTACTCAAGTAGTAATTTTGTTGAGAACTTTTTGCTTTTACTGTACAACATTTGAAAGAGAAATATAAACACTTTCTACTCCACTACAGGGAGAAGGTTGGTCCCCGTCATGTTGCTGTAAGAGAAATCAATTCGGGTGTGTTTTTTGTTTGTTTTTGAAGTTATTATTCATAAACTTAATTTGTACTTTCTACTTTCAACTTACGTAACATTTAGACTTTTATTCAAGGAATATTTAGCCAGTGTTATCTATACCTTTACTCAGTACTACATTAAACATAACATTGAAATAAATTACTTTGACCACTATTGCTTATTTATATTCATTTGCCATAAACGCTATCATGTGTTTTCCTGTTTGACACTACTTTTTACACATATACAGTGGGAAGAAAAATTGAGTACACCGTTTGGAATCACTAAATGTGGTGTGATCTTCATCGAAATCATAATGAGTAAACAGTGTCTGCCTGAACTAATACCACCCAAACATTTACATTTCAACTTTCAAAAATTTAACTTTGGGTAAATCAGTCCAGTATATTTTGCCAGTAGTGCTGTGGAGCATCCAAGTGCTCGCTCACAAACCAAAGTTGAATAGTTTGGGAGGAACACACAGCGTCATGTGCGGAGGAAAAATGGAACAGCACCAACATCAAAACCCTATCCCCACTGTAATGTATGGTGCAGGGAGCATCATGGTGTGGGGCTGTTTTGTTGCCTCAGGGCCTGGACAACGTGCTATCATCAATAGAATTGATCAGAACAGCGTGGAATAAGTAAGTGAACCCTTGTATTAAATAGCTGGCTGACCCTTCTTTTGCAGCAATAACTGCTTTCCTGTAGTTGCAGATTAGACGTTCACAACGACCAGGATGAATCTTGGACCATTCCAAGAATCTCGCAGTTCAGCGAGATTCAGGCGGTGTACTTACTTATTCCACGCTCTCCTATGAATGTTTAAATGTTACGGCCAATAAAAATATGATAAAATGTAAATGTTTGGGTGGTATTAGTTCAAGCAGACACTGATTACTCATTCTTATGATTTCGATGAAGACCACATTTAGTGACCAATTTAGGCCGAAATGTGAGAAATTCCAAACGGTGTACTTACTTTTTCTTCCCACTGTAGGCTTTTAGGGCTTGGGACAGGCACAAAGACAAGCTACCGTGCACTATGTCCAGTTTCTACTTCAGCATTGCGCTGGTTCACAGTGTGCTGATACCAAAGGCTCCGAGGCCATAAACCTTACAGTCAGTGGGCAGCAGCGGACAATGGACGTATTATAGAAAAGTCTCATTCTCGCCGCATTCAGCTCGGGACAGACAATTCACTTGTTACCAACTACAGCAACAGTAAACATGTAAAACCCTCTCATATATTTCCATGCACACAACTGGATGCTCCATTAACAGAGGTCCGGATTGAGTGTCTGTTGCGAGCTGGTAGCCCTGTCCATAGGAGTTAACAAAATCAAAATAATATTTTATAGGTTTATAGGTTTCTTCCAAGTGCTACAGTTTCCCCGACCTCCAAGGTCATGCGGGTCAGGTTGACACACAGTGGCAGCGCGGCTCAGCCGCAGCAGCTCAGGACTAACACCTGAACACTATTTCGTTGTACGCTTGTACAATGACAATAAAGCACTTACTTACTTACTTAAAATGGTATATATAAGAGACACAGAAGAATATGATCAAAGCAACAGAATACCTTAAAGGTACGGCAACGTATTGCATTCATTTGAAAAAATGTAGTTTCTGTTTTAACAAGAAAAGTTTTTGTTTTTACGAGAAAAGTTTCTGTTTTTACGAGACAAAGTTTCTGTTTTTACGAGAAAAGTTTCTGTTTTTACGAGACAAAGTTTCTGCTTTTATGAGAAAAGTTTCTGTTTTTACGAGACAAAGTTCTCTTTTTATGACCAAAATTACTAAGCCCAGTAGGTGACATGAGTGAGGGTCATTATGTCGGGGGTGCGTCTGTGTGGTAGCCTGGCTAACGCCAGACTGCTGTGTGCGCTCGAATCTTTTTGAACTTCTCAATTCAGAACATCTCAACATTCAGATATCCAACATTACGTTGACTGAACCCGAGAAACACTGCTCACGGCTTTAGTTGATCAAAAACTACCCTCTGAACAAGAACAGCACAGGGTAATGCTCTAGCGTGAGTCGGCGGGGAGAGATGCTTGACAGACGGCTTGTGCTTAGTCCATGCTAGTGGTGCTTGGTGGTGCTTTCACATCCGGTGAGTACATTCTGTGTTGAACGCTCGTTGTGGGCAAGCTAAAAACTTTAGCTCTCTATGTGTTACTATTGTTAATCCACGTATTAAACGTAGCTGTAGAGTCCACTTTAGCTGATTGTAGATCTAATTTCAGTAAGGGCAAGAACTATTAGTGACTCACGGCAACTTCCGGTGACTCATGAGCCATGAGTCGCGACTCGCCAGTCATGAATTGTGGCTCACGGTTCAAAGTCTTTGCTTTTATTGGTATTGGTATGAATTATTTGTGACTCACGACTCATGAGTCGTGGCTCGCGGTTAAAATACCACCAGTCTTTGCTTTTTAGGGGTATTTATGAGTTATTAACGACACAATATGGATCTGGATGAACAGTTTACACGTTATCAGTGCCTTACACATGCTTTATCAGCTGTTATGCGTTTGTATTGCTCTCCATGTATTGTTAACCAGTGGAGTGGATCTCTCCTTCTGTGGTTTTCCCCAAGGATTCTCTTTTCTCCCACTGGGTTTTTGAGTTTTTCCTTGCCGTGCTGGAGAGTCTAAGGACAGGGGACACCCGCGCCACTGGTCGCCACCCACTGCTGACGCTTATTAGGCCCGAGCGGCCTGCCGTCGCAAGGGCCTATTGTAATCGCAACGCAGTGCGCGAAGCGCACTGTACGAAAACAGCGCGAAGCGCTGTCCCCATGTCAACCGTAAACTCACCGTGTAAAACAGTGACTGCCCACACCTCTTAATATTGCAGCAAAATGAATGGGGGTATATGGCCAAGTGTCATACGGAGGTGGATGACGAGCGCGAAGCGAAGCGGTCATAGAAGTATGGCCCGTCAGGGCCGTCCGATGCTGCTTGTGACATAAAAAAGATTATGGGCGCACTAGCGCCCTCTGCAGGTTGGAGCCATTATTCATATGGAGAGGCAACAAATTGAGTTTTGATGTTTACTGACAAAGATTAATGGCACATCAGGCCAATAAAATGCAGTGTGGCCACGCTAGCGCCCTCAGTAGGATTATCGCGCACTAAAGGAGGCACGGCCCGCGAGGGCCGTTCGATGCCGCTTGCGGCTTTAATTTTATTTATTTATTTTTTGCTTTATGGGTATTTTACCCAGTGACCTCAAATCACTTTACAATTAGTACTAGCTCTTTGCCAAGTGGCCCATAAGGCGTCCCAATATTCTAAAGTGCAGTGGGTCAAATGCCCTAAAAGGTACTCAGGAAAAAAATTAAATATGTAAAATTGTAAGCAGAATGACAAGTCCCTAGCCCCATTGCCGAGAAGGAGTACCAATATATAAAGCTATTGAAGAAAAATAACACATTGTTTTCCATCGAGTTTAGTATAGTCACTTGTTGACGGTCCCTTAATAGAGCGGAAAACCACGAGCACCACCAGCAAGTACTAAGTACAAGCCGTCTCAAGCATCTCTCCCTACCGGCTCACATTAGACTATTACCCTGGCCTGTGCTGTGCTTGTTCGAGGCTAGGCTAGTTTTTGACCAACTAAAGCCGTGAGCAGTGTTTCTCGGGTTCAGTCAACGTAATGTTGGATATCTGAATAAATTATCTGAATGTCCATCTAACTTCACCACACAGACCCCCGACATAATGACCCTCACTCATGTCATCTACTAGGCTTAGTAATTTTGGTCATAAAAACAGAAACTTTACTCGGAAAAACAGGATTTATTTTACACATAAAAACTGAACTATTCTCGTAAAAACAGAAACTTAATTTTTTTCAAATGAATGCAATACGTTGCTGTATAAAGGCCCTGTGTCCCATTTTTATTTTCCTTGTCATGTGTTCGCAACCTAAAGGAAGATCTCCTGATTCTTTCCTCTTTTGTCTATTCAAATTCAAATTCAAGTTCACTTTATTTATCCGTTAGGAACTTGCAGAGGAAGTTCCAGTACGGGCCCGATAAAAACAGCACATTCACAGACATACAACACAATCAACATGTGCAATAAATACATTAAAACAATATAGTGGGCCTGTGATAGACCAGGTCCACACAGTCATTTATTCAGCAGTCGGATGGAGGTAGGGAGGAAAGTGGAGATCGCCCACTTTGTCCTCAGAGGGAGGGACCTGAACCTGCGCCCTGACGGCAACAGGGCGTAGTGAGAGTGCAGGGTGTGTGAGGGGTCTGTGGAGATCTGGGTTGATGATTTACTTGATTTACAATTACAACCCTCTCCATTTATCCAGGCTTGGGATTAGCTAGAGGAAAGAGTGGCCACTGAGCCTCTGGTAATTGAGTTTGGAAAGGTCTACAAATATGATTGAAAATATACCAAGATTAGACTTGCAAGAATCTGGTATGGATATTTTTCTTGGATTTGTTCCGAATAGGCCCATCTCACAGATTCATAAAGATGCACAACACTGGATCTGGATCCCCCTCCTGAACCGAGCACCTTTTCCCCAGTTTGGCTTTACCCAAATCTAAAAGCTTCTCAACTGGAGAGCAACAGTGCGATACCTCATTTGAAAGCTAAGACCTACAAAAGTGATCGTAACTTTTATTGTCACGTTGTCACATTTTGGGTCACTTTTTTGTCACTTTTTGTGGGCTCTTGTTGCTTTTTCATGTTTTTCATTTTCGCCACTTTTTGCGTTTTTAATCGCATTATTGTTGCTTTTCTGGCACGTTTTGTGTTGCTATTTTGTCCGTTTTTGTTGCTTTTTTGTTGCTATTTTGATGCTTTTTGTTTTGTTTTTTTTAGGCTTTTAGATTTGGGTTATGCTAGCCTGACTGGGATTAGCCATCCGTAAACTCCGGTCAATTATCCTTTCCCTACATGTACGTCTGGGATTGATTGCGCCACATTTGCTTGTTGTTGTTTTTTTTTCTATAAACAACAACTTTTATTACAAATTCTCGTGGAGACAACAGCAGAAAGAAACAGGCAAGGCATCAATAAAGTACAGGTTGACAGTGAAAAAATATTAAAATAAAATTAAGAACAAATTAAGAGTAAAATAAAGTAAGGCAATATTATCAAATAAATAAGGTGTTACAGGATCAAAAACATTTCAGCAGCATGGCAAATTGCTTCTACAGTTTAATTGGATTTTTTTTTTTATTCAAGGAGGATATTAACGTACGACGTTCATTTACATTTGGCAGCTGTTTTTTCCATTTATTTTTGTGAATGTGGTATTTACCCATAATGATGATAAAGTTAATCAAAAGTGAAATGTCCCTCGTCAGTTTAAAATTATAGATAAGAATATCTTCAATTGTAAATTGTTCAAGTTCACCAATTTTATTATTTAACCAACAATGGACATCCTGCCAGAACTTCCTACTAACTGGGCAAGAGAAAAATAAATGTTCTGTTTGTTCTGGGTTTTCATGACAAAAATCACAAGGGTCAACTTCAAAACCAAATCTAGTAATATAGTAATATAGTAATATAGTAATATATAGTAATTATTAAGAATTTTAAATTGCATTTCTTTTACTTTGGGTGCGATTGGCCATTTTATAAATTTCCAATGGTTTTCTGAAATTGTTGATTATCTAATATTTTAAGTTTTATCTTCCCATCATAATCATGATAGATATGTTCTTTGAAAGCTTTATTTAAATATTTGTTGTCACATTTTTTGTCTGTAATGTTTAATTGTCCTATTTTTAAGTTTGGAAGTTTGATTTGGACATTAGATAAAATAATTATGCTTTTTATCAACTGTATCAAAGCCACTGGGATAGAGTTACAGATTATCCTATAATCTTTGAGAGAACATTGACAATTAAATTTGGTTTTTAAATCTTGTAGCTGTAAAATGACACAGTTTATATCTAAAATGTCATGTACAAAGATAATGCCTTGGTCAAACCAATGTTGGTTGAACAAAGACTTTTTGTTTGATATAATTACTCCATTATTCCACAAGGTGGCACAATGAGGGCTAAAGTTATGGGTAAATACATTTGTTTGTGAAACTCAGACAATTTAAAAGGCAGTTAGAGATTTCAAAGTCACATTTCAATAGAAAATTTAACCCACCAAACTTCCTGAAAATACTTTTTGGAATATGAAACCATATTGAATCTGGCTTCAATAGAAATTCTTTCAACCATTTTATTTTAAATGTTCCTAACATTGCCTCAAAATCCACTGTTTTGATGCTCCCCCAATTATACTCTTTAAGCAACTGAGATTTTTTAACATAGTAGGTCTTATTTCTCCAGATAAATTTGTACATAACGTGAGGAGTTAATTTTCCTCATGTTTTTTGGAGGCATTTGCTTCTTGTAGTTTGGCAATGGCGGCGGATACGAAAGTAATGGAAGCTCTTCAATCCGTTCTGGCTCGGCTCCCTAATATCAAGAAATTATAACTGAAGCCTTGGAATTTGCAAGGAATGCTCCCAAGAGTTATGATAGCTGCTTCACTCAACTCGGGCGCATTACATACGTCACGACCAAACGCTAGCGAAAATCAAATCCAATCGTTTCAAAGGAGTTCACCCCTCCCACCTGATAACGGAGCTCAATTGTGAAGAGCCAGACCCCTGTACGAAACAAAATAAGTATGAAGGTATGGTAAAACCAGGCTAGGGTTATGCCAAACTGGAGCAAATGTGCTTGGTTAAGACGGGGGTTAATTCTCACACACAGAAAGATACATTTTGTGTATGTGTCAGGATATGTCGTATATCTGACAGATCCATGAACTGTGATCTTATATTGCAGTGTGAGATATTATTTTGAACTCAAGTTAATTGGGAGGTTTTATGGGCCAGAGTGATGCTGATTGTAACATACCTTTGGCAACTTTCACACACAATCCTGCAGCGTCTCGAACCAGCTCCGCTCTGTCTACGTCATATTTGACAAAAGCATAGGGATACAGGAACTGGAAATCATGACCACAAACATGCTTTCAGCTCGACAACATTACGAAATGGAAAAGTACAAATCTATTTCTGGAAAAGTTGATTTCTTGTTCATTTTAACTTATTGTATTTTACTTTGAAGCAAAACGGCCTTTACATTTTTGCTATTATATATAAATATAATCTGAGCAATATTATTACCTTACCTTATGATAAAAGTTTCCTTTCCAACTGCCCCGATCTTCCCCATACGTTGTAGAAGCTGAAGTTTCCTTCTGTTGCTCCATAAAACTCCCGGACCGTGATGTCTCCAAACCGCTTTAAAAACTCCCTCCACACATCCGCTCTGATGCCGTTCCCAATCGCAAGTTTGACATTGTGATTTTGATCACCGTGACTCTTTGAAAAGAACAGGCACAATGATATTACTGTATTAATGTGTGAGAATGCATTCATAATAAGGATTTGTGTACCTTTGGGGTGTTGCAGAGATAGCGCATAGTCTCTCCGATGTACAGAATGGTGCTGACGTTGTATTTTCTGCAATCCTTCCAGAAATTTGACACAGAAAATGTATTCCTCAGGGCTATCGTACTTCCTATAAGCAGAATCGCACTGTGCATGAAATTGATGACTGTTTATTATATTAAATTACCCTATATGAAAGGAGTGATTTGATCCAAAGAGGCATTTGCAAACGGGAGTGAATGACAGCTTTAACACATATAACATTTAAAGTTGAAATGCTAGGTGTGTTTTGTTTACATTTATTGCAACAATGTGCATACTAGTGGGACTCTCTTGCTCTCTTGCATGCGCCCCACGAGACGTGGTGTTGAAACATGGAATAATCTAGATCAAAACATCAAACTTTGCAATAACCTGGTACATTTTTAAAAAGTTTACAAAGAGTTTATATTTCTTAGATATGAGTTGTAGCACATTCTTTTGTTGTTGTTTCTTTACTTTGCTGTTGTTTTTTATTGTTCTTCATTATTTGTTGTTACTTTGCCCTATGTTCCTTTGTTTATGATTTGCTACCCTGCAAATGTTAAATGTAATGTTATTGTTTTTATTTTTGGGGTGGGCGCTTATAAGCCTTTGGCTTCGGCCCACTCCCTTTGAGCAGGTTAACTGCTCAAACAAATAAATAAACTAAACTAACTAAACTTCTCAGTTTTGGACTAACCCAGATGTATAGCTCCAGTGGTGCCAAGAAAACCAATGCTGTGGTACAGAGGCAGGCAGATGTAAATGACTTCATCAGAGGTGCGCCCCATTGAGATGTGAAACAAAGACATTACCCACAGTTTGGCGTAACTGATGAGAGCGGCTTTGGGGAGACCTGTTCACAAAGAACAACACACAGTAGTGCAATAATAAGGTTACAGTCATGGAAAGTACTCAAGTAGACAAGTAAAAGCACCATTGTCAAGTAGCAATAAAAAGTACAACTAGTCTTACAGCACCAAATAAAGAACAAACAATTAGTCAAGTTAGGGTAAAACGCATTGTGTGACAGAACTATTTTTAATGTACATTACTTACCTACAAAGTTACTCACTTAACTTTGTACTGTATTAACTATGAAATACAGTAAAAAAATAAATAATACAGTAATACAGTACTAATACAGTAGTAAGATTTATATATATATATATATATATATATATATATATATATATATATATATATATATATAATTTTTTTTAAATGAATGTGTTATTAAAGGAAAGGAAAAGGAAAGGAAAAGGCCGTGGGGAAGACTGACCACCCCCCACGAACAAATCAATGTGCCATGGCCAAGTTGTCTCTAACAAGCCATACAGAAAGGCCTAATTTGTATTTGAGTTGAATAAAAAATGTTTCCATAAAACACAGAAGTAGAAGTTCAAAAAAATGGTATTTCATCTTCAATTTGTAACGTATATCAAAATGAATATCAGCGTGTGAGTCACCTGTCGTCCCAGAGGTGTATATGTAAGCCACTGGACTCAACAAAGTCAATCCAGCCCTGATGTCCTGGGGCAGGGGCTCGGAGCTGACCTGGTCCATCTTCTGGGTGAAGCTCTCCACTCCTGAAGAGAAGGTTTTTTCAGACAGGAGCAACACAGCCACACGCTGCTCCTGTAGACTGGGCAGGACCTCCTCCACTGCATCCTGTAACTCTGAAAAACACAGATCATGAACTTATAGTATTCAATTAGATTTAGTTTGTTTATGACCCCTCACATGTCAGGGATCTATTCAGCATGGTTCAAGGGCGTGAAGTTTATCTTTTGTTCTGAAGTTGGATGCGTGGATTGGAAGCAAGCATTAGGACTATTTGAGACAGGAACCCAATTTTAAGCAAATAGCCAGGGGCCTACAGGAGTGGTACTTTTTCTTAAACTGGATGCTGCAATGCCCTTTTTCAAACCACCAGATGTGGCACCATTCCCAAGTGTCATGCACATTATCTGCATTCAGTCAAGGTTGAAGGCTTTAAAACATAGTAGTAATGTTTGTTTCAGTGATGTTTCCAGCTTACCTTCTGCTGCCACCAGTAGTTTGGCTCCACTGATTTCCAAACAGTGCCGCAGAGATTTTGACCTAATGTTGTAGTTCAGAAAAGCTCCGACGCATCCGATCTTCGCCAAACCCAACCACATCCAAATGAACATGGGGCAGTTTGAGGTAAAAAGCGCCACTACGTCGCCTTTTTTTAAACCATTTTGCAGAAAAACACGAGCCGTTTTGTTGCTGAGCTCGTCCGCCTGTCGGAAGGTGTAACACTCATCTTGGAAATAGACAAAAGGGCTGTTCGGTTGCTTCTTCACCACGTCAAAGAATCGGTCTATGATGGAGTAGTTGGTCTTATTGTACTTCATCGTACAGCGCTTTAAACATAATCGGCTGTATATCTGGTACACATGTTGAAAAAGTTCGAGTAACGATAAAGAAAGCCAAAGAAAAGTGCCACACCAAAAACAAGAGCAAGAAACATCGTTGTATACTCCAAGACAGACCAAATGAAATGGGACAGACAGACCGAGAGGGACAGATCTTTCAAAGGTCAATAATGATTGCGGGGTCAACCGGGACAACTTTGCTACAAATTAGCCCAGACGCAGTGGCGCAAGTCCACCCCCCTTCATCCCTCTGTTGTCGTCTTATCATATTTTACTTTTTATTTTAACATTCTTTATGCATGCCCTTATAGCCTTATAGTTTGAAAGTTTTTATAGCTTATTCTTATCTAAATTCTGTGTTATATGTGTATCTGCAGTCAAGGCAGATTTGAATATTTCATTTCATAATTTTTATTGGTTATTAAAAAGTACGAAGGCGCTTGTAGTCAGTAAAATCCGTTTTCCGAATTATTTATTTTCCTTAGTGGATTTGCATAACACTACAGTTATATTTATCAATCAACAGAAGCATCTAGTTACACTTCCCTTGGTGACACAGTGCATAGTGAGTCCACGGCACCATTAATCTGAATCAGCAAAGCAGCAGGTAAAGAAAAAATAAATATGATTTATTAAATAAAACATACAAACAGTACATTATATTAATTTAAAAAAGATCGCAGCCAACACATTAAAACTGGGGTATGCAAGTTTGTTTGGTGGAGGGCCGATTTTCTTCGTTGTCAAAAGACCAAACCCCCCAATTGCAGCCTGAATACAACACTTTCAATAAATGCCAGTGTTGTATTCCATATATAACCTAATTAGGTGTTCTGCTAATACATTTGAAAGGAATTGGCAGTATTTTGCAAATTTTTGCGAACTTTAACAGACATTTGAGGTCTTATTTGTGTAAAATTATTCATCAAAATCATCCTGAGGGCCAGATTTGGCCCCCAGGCCTGACGTTGCCTACCCCTGCATTAAAACATTGTAGAGTTTACACAACAGTTTTTCCTCTGTGTGGCGTTCACTGGAGCTTGGAATTTCAGCAAAGTTGAATGTAACAGAAATGTATTGATAAGGCTGTAATGTATTTGAAGATCCTTTTTATTGTCTCATACCAATAAAATACTTGCAGGAATGTTAATTCCTTCAAGTAAAAAATGTTTTGTCCACGCATTTGTCTAAAGTGACCAACAACCTTCTGTAAAACTGCTAAATGGCATAAAACTGCATTTTTTAGAAATAATCTTTAGAGCACAGCACACTGACCTGTCTCATCCTTTCTAAAGCTGAATCGGTCTTATGATAAATACATAAAATATGAGCCACATCATATAATTTAGCCACATTTATGATAAATTATCTGGCTAAATCCTTTTGTTTCCACACAGGCACGGCAACAATCAAACAAGCCAAAGCAACAATCGTAAGAGACGTACACTTGACTAGGCTAACCTACTGTAAACAGGCATTTCTTATGGCTATAAATGCAACTTTTTCACTCAGTAACAATCAAACAATCAAGACAACAGTATGAAATGTAAACTTGCAACCGCAAGGCATATGTGTGGCTGAGGCACCATTTAACAAATTTCGGCATTGTATCTCTTATTGTCATTTTTGTTGATAAAATGGACTCCCGAATCCGCTGTCCTGCTGCCTTTGTCTTAACTCAGAAAACAGCGGTTTGGGGCAAACGTCGTACTGTTTTGATGATTCTGATCCGGGCGTGGGTTGTCGTCCAAACGTACTCGTCTTTCCGCTGTAAAAATCAGCGCTTTGCATATGAACTGTCTTTTTCGCGATTTCATTATACACAGTCAGGTCGGATGCGTTAGGGGTGAGTCCTTCAAAGTCCCCAAAATCACAGTTTGATGCAGCAGATACTGGAAATGGCTTGACCAATTGGGCTTTCTGCCCAGAGTTGGACAAGCGAGGGACTTGGAGACCTGCGTCCGAGTCGTTGCTACTTGCGCTCCAATCTGTCACGTGTTTCTCCTCTCTGACAGGCAGCTCTTGAAGAAAAGTTTTTAGTTTTGGATCAAAGCCGCTTTCTGTAGTATGTCCGTGCAAATAGAAGTCCCTGTTTTTGGTTCTTACTGAGCCATCGTTTATGTGACATGGGGAGGTTTTCTGGCGGGACGTCCTGTATGAATCAGGGGTGTCCTGGGTTCTCCCTGGTACAGCTTGCTCTTGACGACTGACAGATTTGTTCCATACTGTTGTTATTGGTGTTTGGATTAAATCACTCAATTTTTCTCCTTGGACTCTTTCACCTGGCCTCTTGTTCGGGTGCTCGTGCAGTGGGCCCTTATCGAAGTCTGGCTTGTTACCTGGGGGACCACTACTGCTGGGTAAAGTTGTTCCACCACCTGCAACCACACAAGATTAACATTAGTATCAAACAAAGCTTAATGTTTCTGAATTTGGTTGCTTTAAGTGATCGACTTTTTCACTCTCGCAAAAGGTGGCTCAGCTGGTAGAGCGGAAAGTCTCATGACCTGAAGGTTGCAGGGTTTCTTCAGGTAACAAGGCGAATGTAATACCTTTTAATGCCTAAACAAAATATTTGTAATGCCACAAACGCAAAAATAATCAATGTGTAATTTCACAAAAACAGAAGAATCATGTAAATATTTGATATTTAAAAGCAAATTGGACACATTTTTAGCTAAATCTAAAGTCCTGTGTGAAAAAGTGTCACTATTTTCAAAGAAAGTTTAGTTGAGTTTATTAGTTTATTTGAGCAGTAAACATTCTGCTCAAAAGGAGGGGGCTGAAGCAAGAGCTTATAAGCGCCCACCCCCAAAATCAATACAACATTTACAATATAGCATTTACATAAAGACATTACATGACAGAACTATAATAATAACTTTATGCTATTGCAATTACATTATCAATCATACAATTAGCAGCATCATATTTTGATTTTCATCAATGTCAAAGGAGAACCAGTTACACTTCAAAGCGGCTTTTCTAACACAGACCAAAATACAAAGCATTGTTTGAAATGTTCATATAGAAAACAGAAACGAAGCACAACCACAACCACGATCTCGTTTCACGTACAATGTTTAGTACAAAGCAAGTAACAAAAGGCAACCCCTTTAATATATAATATATTTCAGGCATGTTACCAATGCCAAACTTTGGTAACATTACCGAAAGTCGCTATTTTTATGTTACAAAGGCACGTTACTATGCAGTACCAAATATTATACTTCGTGATCTTGCTACTTCCCAGTTGTCATTACCATCCTCCGTATAATATCAATGTGTACAATTTCCTCTTTTTTAAAAAAAAATGTTATTTATTTTTTCATGTATAATGTATTATGAAAGCCCTACATAGTGTAATGCATTAAAAAGCATTAATACTTATTATATTCCGAGATCTTACTACTTCCCAGCTGTCATTACCATCCTCAATCCATTGTATTATTATTATTATTATTATTATTATTAAATTAATTAAGTTATGTGTGAAGTATGATGTAAGCCCTGCATAGTGTGGTGCATTAAAAAGCCAGGGTGTAGAGCGAACCAGTTAAAGTTTTTATTAACATTTAACCTACATTTTTGCAAATTTCCTACAATGACTTCATGCTTTTTAATGGCCTACAGAAACCCTGGGTTGACTGTTCGCCAGGCTCCCAATGTTGTTGTGTCTTTGGGCAAGACACTCTGCCCACCTGTTGTGATGTAGTGAGTGAATGAATGGTGGTGGTTGGAGGGGCTGATGGCGCCCCAGGGCAGCTGTGGCCACAATAGTAGCTTATTAACACTGAGTTTGGAGAGGATGAATAATGACAACCGTGAAGCGCTTTGAGAAGCTTGTAATGCGCATTACCCAGTGTGTCTTAAGTTTAAGACATCATTATTATGATATCATCATCTCACAAGAGTCTATAAAGGAGAGGTTGTTCAGCATGGAGTGAATGAACCCCTTCCCTTTCATGTGTGAAGCGCTTTGGGTGTGACTAGTGTCATATATAAAGCGCTATAAAAATAAGATTCCCTTCCCCTTCCACTAAGACAGTGCTTTCCAAATAAAACATATTTAATGACTTACTTGATAAAGCAACATTTTTGCCTGATTTATTCTTGACCGGTGTTTCGAGCACTTTAGCCATTGCTGCCAGTTTGCTTGCTGCATTCATAATGTTCCTCTCAGCACTGCAAAACCATAAAATAAAAAATGTCATGAGACATTCTCCATTAGAGGAAGAGCAGTCCATTCATGACATGGCTTTACCCAGTGCCTTTCCCTCCGTCCTCCAGCAGTTCTTGTAAACAGGTGAGGTAGTAGTGCCTCATTTTTCGAGCCGTGTCCTGCCGTTCCCTCTGCACCTCCACACGAATCATCTCTGCCGCTCGCTCACGACTCTCCTGGAGGTAACGCATCATGTCTCCTAGAAAAGCAGAAGATGTAGATTTTAGTTAAACTAGTTTAAAAGTAAATATATCTGAATGTGGTTAGCGGATTTCAGAGGATGAAAGATGACATTTTCATCACGCTGAAGTACACCCAGGCTTAAAAAACAACTTCATCCATTTTTTTGTACAAACCTCTGATTTTTCCACTGTTTTTAGATATTGCTGTTTCATCTCTTCCAGACTTTGCTGAAAATGTTGCTGCTCAGCACTCCTGTTGGGGAACAAAAAGCAGATCTGCATAAAAGCCTGATTTACTTCTGTTTATGAAGACAACTTCTAGGCCAACACTTCTAAAAATCTTTCCACATTTGCATCAATGGTCTTATTTACTGCTCTGTTTTATTGCCTTAATGTTCGGTGCAGCCCTATGAGGCAACTCCTGTTGTGATATTGGGCTATACAAAACCATTGATTGATTGATTGATTGATTGATTGATTGATGATGAATGGGAACAATAGATGTCAGCCATTTCTTTTTATGGGTTATGCCTGAATAAAAAAATAATTTGTGAGAAATACTTTTACGATAGCGCACAATCGAATTATTAGACTTTAAAGATTTTTAAAATGATATTAAAACAATTAGAGTTTGCCTTCAGAGTACTATTTTAATGCCATATAGCAATAAAAAAAAACATGGAAAAGACCTACTACTTGCAAAGAAAACATTATGACGCCGTAAATACAAACCCGGATTTTGCTTTGGTTTTCTTGGCTTCCTCGAGCTGCTGCAAATGCTCTTCTCTGACCTTTTGAAGTGAGATGTCATGCTCCTCTAAAATACATAAAACAAAAGTCTATCAATGTGCTGAAACCCATCCCAACATTATTGATACACTACAGCTCGTCTATTCTTCCAGTTCCAGCTTCTCACAAACCCTTTAAATGATTGTTAAAAAAAAAGGTCACATGATCAAACCTTCAAGTTTCTTCATCGCAGCCTTGTGCTCTTTGACAGCGTTCTGCAGCTGACGACAGGCTTTCTCCAAATGTTTCTGGAGCTCATGGTTCTTCTTTTGCAGTTTGCTGACGTTTTCAGGGCACTCCTTCCTGCAGCGCCCCTGCTCTACCCGCTGGGACGCCAATGCTGGGAATAATAAATGACGAAGAAAACTAAGCAGGTAATACGTACTGTATATGAAGGCAGCATATGTTAGTTTACCAACCTTGTATTTTATTGATTTCTTTTTCGTACTGCTCCTGGGTTTTTTTCAAGACCGAGCTTAGCTTTTCTTCACTCATCTGCAGGTGCAACATTAAAACAAGTAAATAAGATATGAAAAAGAACAGATACATTTCATCAAAGTAAAAGTACTGAAAACGAAACATTTAAGCAAGCGAGTCAGGCACATGTTAGCACAGCATAGTAGCTCCCAGGAAACAAATATGTATTACTTCGCACCTAGTGTAACGTTTCGGGCTCAGCACTGTCTGATGAAAAATAAATACATTTGTAAAACTGTATTTACATCGCCATAAACAAAAAGCACTTTACCCTTTTCCACTCTCTCTTGGCCTGGGACACCGCTCTGTTGACCATGTCTTTGCAGAAGTTGTGGATGACTTGTGTTATTGTGTTCTCCGCCGGGTCCCCACGGGTTTTCTTGGCGTCCTCCGATCCCGCTCCTGCATAAAGACTTGAGCTTGGACTTGTGCCAGCGCATCCTGAATCTCCGCTTGTATCTCATCTTTTATCTCCTTTGTTTGCGCCCGCTCTTTCTCTGCATAGTGACATTGCAACTCGTCTTCCCGGACTTTCGCAACTTCTTGAAGTCTGGCCTCAGTTTGAGAAAGCTGCTCTTTCTTCTCAAGCTCAACCTCCTCTTTGAGTCGTTGTAAAGCTTGTTCCAGTTTTTTTCTTTGCTCTTGCAGTTCAGTTTGAAACGCCTGGTCACTGCGCGCCCGGATGTTGTTGATCTCCTGCTGCTTGTCTCGGTTCCACACAGCTCGGGCAGCGGACAGCTCCGCCTTCAGCAGCGCTGCTTGCTCTCTCCTGGTTTGGTCCAGTTGGCTCTGAAGGGTTGATATGGTCCGTTGTAGCTCAGCCTCCTGTTGAGATGAAACCTTCCCCTCTGGCGGATTCCCCTGTCGCTTGTGCCACTGTTCCTCTGCTGCTCGCAAGGCCTGAGAGATCTGAGAGTGGAAAATGGATAAAAAATATAATATTCTTCAGCATTTTAGTCTGTTCTGTTTATTATTTGAAATCCCCATGAGCTGCACACAAACATGGAAATTTGGTTATCCTTGGGCCCTCTTTTTTTATTCTAAAACACCCCAAAAAATCATTGAAAATGTTTACTTGAAGCCTAATATTACTTATCTGTGTTATAATAACTCCACAGTGGCCATATTGTTCCTAACTGATGTACATACCTTTTGATCTGTGACCATTTGCTGATGTTGCTCCCATTTCTCTCTCTCCGTTTGAAGAGAGGCCTGATATTCTGGTAATGAAGACAAGTCTTCTACCCAGCGGTTGTAGGCCCTGGTGATTGCACCCTCAACCTTTAGCAACAACAAAAACAAGACAATGGCAGCAATTAGACCTTGAATATTGTAATGAAGTTCAGACAACAATCAGGTACATAATGTTGCATACATGCATATGGGTTCTTGAGTTATTAAAAATGTTGGAAGAAAGTGCATACACCGTCCAACACAATCGCATTAAGGGATTAGAAGAGACACTGTGTGGAGTTGCTCTCACAGTAAGCAAACTACTTTAGTTTTGTGCCTATCTTGAAGAAAGTAAAACGAGAAAGAGGCACATGTTGCAGAACTTGAGCAAAATCAAAATGTGACATGTATCATAACCACCTGTTTGGCCATGTCCTCCAGATGTTTCTCCTGAAGTTCTTTCTGGATTTGCTTCTTGGCCTCCTCCACAGCCTTAAGCCTGGCTCCGTCTGCCTCCACGTGCAGCTGTTGTTTCTGATCCCTGAGCCTGGACGCCAGCGCCTCAGCAGAGATCGTCTCGTTTCTGTCCTGAAGATGGTCCGTCTGAGAGGCCACTGCTGCAGTGTCTGAGCTTCTCTGCTGCTTTGCCTCTTCAAGCCTCTGGGACCATGTCTGCTCCATCTGCACACACACCATGCCATGTAATCATCTCCACACCTTACACTTTTATAAAATGTATAAACGTATAAAAATGCTTTGGACAATACATTTACGGAGACAGAATACAATGTAAATACAGATTAAAACATGGCACCTATTAATAAACTAAACATTTATTTTAAACAAATATATTTTTGCATATATTTTCCTTAAGAAGTTGATAGCTGCTGTCTTTTAGACTTGTAACAGTCTTTGAAACCAGCAGCTGTAATATGCAGTAGGGCCACCTTTATTCTATGACACTGAAACAAAAGTACAGCACCTTCTTCATTTCTTCTTTCCATGTTGTGTTGATCTGAGCCACTTTTGTGTCCACTTTCTGCTGGATCTCTTTCTCCTTGGCTTTGGTCCACACAGCTTTGAGCTCGATGATTGAAGCCTGGTGTCCAGCCTCCATCTCAGCTCTCAGCTTCTGCAGAGCAGCTTTTGTCTCCTCTTGCATCTTTTGCTAAAACAAAAACAGACAATATATTGTATTTGTCAGACAATCTATGCAGCTTTTAATAACATCAAAAAGCAGGTTAATAGGATTAAAATCACAGTCCTTCCAGTGGAATGACATGCAAGCGCCATGCTATTATGCCATCCCGATACTGTTCAAGTGTGACCAAAAAATAAACATGTCACATTAATAAGTCATGAATTAGAATGAAGTATTTGGGTCATTTTACATTAGTCTCTTTGAAAGCAGCCTCTTCATTGTCTCTGTTGCGGATGCTCTCCTCCAGCGCGTCCTTCTCTTTGCAGATACATATATAGCACTCTTGAACTGCTGACATCTTTTCATGGGCTTCAGACAGCCGAGTTCTGTCAAGGAGGGACTGGTGTATAAGAAATAATATTACCACATAAATAATGTAACTATTGACTCACTGTAACTCCTGCAGCTGCTGCTGGTGCTGCTCGGTGAGTTGTTCGATCTCAACCGACTGCTCCTGGATGAGTTCAGTCCTGACATTATTCACTACATCGTCCCGGTGCAGCTGGTGGATCCTCTCCGATCTACAAACACATGAGTTTACAGTGGACATTTTGTGCATAATTGTGGATTAACACAAATATTCTGTTTGGCAGCCAGAACCGATATTTTTTAAAGTTTAATTCATGTTTATGAATGGAAAAGACTTTGGAACAAAAAACCCAAATATCTACTGAAGCCCTTCTGCAGTAGAAGAGATTATTAGAGTTAACAGAAGAACTCAAACAACCTAATGAATGAAGCAGAATGTTATAACATGGGTTAACATGAAAAAGTAGATTTTGGTCGATGTGTCCCTTAATGGGAAGAAATTACCAGTACTCTACAAAATATATAGAAAGCACATTCTGAGGATATACTCGGCACACCTAGGAGGTGACAGGTGTGCTGAAGACTCTACTAATCTCATGTACCGTAATAAGGACAGTCTCTAAAATGTATAACTGCTGCAACATTTTGGTCAAAGTAACCTTCTGTATCATCTTGTATAACCCACTTCCCCAACAAATATGAACTAGTCATGACAGTGCCAATGTTTAATCCACATGAATGAGCCACAAAACATTTACAGCATAGATAGATAATTATGTAAGCATGTAGAATATCAATGAAATGATTAATTTCAACATAAAAAAGCAGCGTTTGTAAGGTAAAGTCAAATATGCTTCTCTGGTGATCATCTCCCCTAGGCCGGGCTGGCATCTGCTCAATCCCACAAAACAAAGTAACTGTGTACCAAGTGGTTGAAGTGGATGTGAAGCCCTTCTCTTGCTGTCTGACAGTACTTTTATATTCGCTTATGCGCTGCTTCAATTTGCGCAATGTATTTCCAACTTAAGCGGATCCGCATGGGCAAGGTACACAACAGGAGTGGAGGCACATGTGATGATGCCCCAAATAGGATATACAGTCATTGAAACAAAGCAGCAGGAGCTTCTTTTTATTGCATTGCATATTGCAGATACAGTGGATAGGGAAAGTCTACACACCCTATACTTCCCACATTTGTTATGTACAACCTCATTCCTAAATTGATAAATGGTGTGATTTTCTCTCTCAATCTACACACAATATCCCACAATGACAAGTGAAAAATGTTTAGAATGTTTTAAAAAAAACTCTACTCTGCTCAGAAACTGAAAACTAAGCTCAGGTTCATCCTTTTTCACTGATCGTCCCACAGCTGACAGAGCATGTCAGAGCAGAAACTAAGCCCTGAGTCAAAGGAACTGCCTGTAGACTCCGAGACAGGTTTGTATCGAGGCATAGATCTGGAGAAGGGACAGAAAAATTGTTGCAGCGTTGAAGGTCCTGATACATGGGTCTGAATGTCTTCCATTACAAAGGATGGAGGCCACTGTGCTCTTTGGACCTAAAAGCTGCAACCATTTTCTGTTCCCTTCCCCAGATCTGTGCCTCAATACAAACCTGTCTCTGAGTCTACAGACAGTTCCTTGACATGCTCTGTCAGCTGTGGACCTTATAGAAACGTGTCTGACTTTCCAAATCAAGTCCAATTAAGCTCAGTCTTGACTGTCATAGCAAAGGGTGTGAATACTTATGCATGTGCAATATTTCAGAGTTTTGTTTTTAATAATTTTTCACTTTGTCATTATGGGGCATTCATTGCATGTAGATTGATGAGGAAAAAAATAAACGTAATTAATTTTGGAATGACACTGAAACATAATAAAATGTGGGAAAAGTGTAGGGGTGTGTAGACTTTCACTATCCACTGTAGGTAGTACATTCCAAAATGACACTTTACCTTTCCGCCGCCTCCTGTTTTTCTTGGTCTAATTCCTGGATCATCTCTCTCATCTTGGTGCACAGCTCCAGGTTTGCAGCCTTCACTTTCTCCTCACTCTGCTTTAACTCCTTACACTTTTCTTCTAATGTCTGGAAAAAACAGCAACAGGGGAATTATTTACAGTTTAGAAGCAGCAATGCAATATTAGACAAAGCAAAGCCATGCTAAACCAGCAGTAACATGGAGGAAAAAAAACTACATTACGTGTGACTAACCTCCACTTGTTCCTGCAAGTGTTGCTTGTCTTCCTTCAGCTGTTTGAGCTCTTTCCGAGAACCATCAGAGATGTCCATTTGTTTTTCTTGACCATTTTCTCTGATCTGTGGAAAGTTGATCAATCAAGTACACGACACGTGCATTCGTTTTAGAATCAACCCAATGGCTGCAAGTCTTTCACAGCAATTATGAAACTGGGTTTACGTCGATATGCAGCATGACGCTTCAAAGAACCGCACCATCTTTCTTTCGGGGGAAACTGACCTAACATCAATTTTGTCTTGAAGCCCACTCCAACTGCAAACCAATTAAACCAATGGGTTTTTAAAACATGACCTACCTCAGAGCAGAGTTTGGCCTCTTCGAGCTGAGTCTGTAACTCGTCCACTCGGGTCCGACTGTGCCGGAGTTCCTCCTGCAGCTGTTCGATCTTGAGCCTCTTTCCTTTCAGATTCCCTAAACAGCGCTGCACCTCTGCTCTCAGCAGCCGCAAAGCCTCGTCTTTGGACAGCTTTGAGTCTGACAGGTTGGCCAGGGGACTTTTGAGAAAACATGAAGTAAACAAAGCATTAAGAAACCTTAACTGCATATTTTGACATTTGATACCTGTATAAAGTGCCATTTTTGAGGTTGGCTTTCTTCAATCCCAAATCAATGCAAGACTCAGACAGATGGTTCTCCAGGTTGTTGCTGAGGTCCAGGGAAATAACATTGTGCTTTACAGCCGACTCGTACAAAGTGATCTGCTCCTTTAGTTCTGCCAAATCCTCCTAGATACAGAATAGAAAATCAATTCCGCGTAATAGCTAAAAGTAGTCCATTTGTCACATTCACTTGACCACAAACCTCTAAGGCTTTGTTCATGTTTTCACTCAGTGCCTTGGCGGATTGAGTCTGTTGTAGCTTGATTTGCAGCCGACTCATTTCTTGCACAGAACCTGACGGATCCAAACAGTCATAACAAAAACTCAGAAATTAATTATTAGCCACACAGACCCAATACAAGTAATGCCCTCTTCCCAGCCTCACTGGTCTGTAGCAGCTTGGCGCACTGCTGTTGGCTCTCCTCCAGGCGCTGCGTGAGGCCGTTGATTACTCTGGCTCTGTCCAGTTGGTCCTCTTCTCTCTGACGCTCCAGCTGTTTCACCTGCTCCCGTAACCTCTGAGTAAGATCAACCTGCAAACAGCAATGAGACAGGAGTTCAGCAGCATAAAAAGTCTCTAAATCTATTAATTTGCTTGTTTCCTAATGCTGAAAGTGACAAATGTGTGCAGTTCTTTACTACAATTGTAGGTTTTAGGCAGGGTATGGCCTTGACCGTAGCCAATAAGATCAAGATACACTCGAACATTCATATAGATATACCTTTTTTCCATTCAACCCAGAACATATACTGTATCCATTGGTTCCCCATTTTTCTTATTTTATTTAAGTCTAATCAAACAAGCTAAAACTCAAATAATGCAAGTGGAAAGCTGGTTAAAAGCTTATTGATCAGTAGCTCAGACGTTATATCTAGTGTCCTCTACTTTAGGAGACACATACAGTCTTTATGCTCCGAGTGTGGCACAATATAATTTATAGCTTGAGACTATTTTTACTCCACACACACCTGTTCGTTTAGGGCCTGTGAGATTGAGTCAATCTTCTGCTGTGAGGTCAACAGCGCGGTCTCGTGTTGCTCCCTCATGACGGTGATGTCTCGATCGTGTTGTTCCCGAGTTCTGGACAAAGTGTCAGATCGGCACATTTCCAACATCTGCTGCTTCATCGTGTCCACTGCCGCATCCGCCATCCTCTGCTTTTTCATGTTCTGTAAAAATGATTACATGCGTTTGACCCACATTAAAAGGTAAATGATGTTATTATCACAAGAAGTTTGGATGTACCTCTTGGTCTTTCTCAGTCAGAAGCTGCACTTGGTGCTCCAACGCCTTCACACTTTTATGCATTTTAACTTCTCTTTCTTTATGTTCTTCAACCAGTCGACTTGACTCCTTGAGACTTACAGCGAGACCATCTTTTCATCTGAAGATAATTACAGTAAGGGATCGTTAACCTATGTATAGTGCGTAAAAAATACGACTAAACGGTAAACACAACTGGTTTAGACTCTACTTTCCTTTTACAATGGCAAACTGATGCTCCAGATATCTCATGTTGCGTCGAGAGTCCTCCAGTTTTTGCTCCAAGTCTTCGATTTGCCTCTGCTGAGCTTTGTGTAAAATCCGCAGCTGGGCAAGTTGTTCCTGATCAGCTGATTCTAAACAAAAAAAATACATAAAAGTATGTACGATAATGTTATTGTATAACACGGAGTGGCAGCGGGTAAATGTAAATAAAACAATTGGAAGGTAAGCATTACTTGCTGTTGAGTCAAGGAACTCTCTCTGTAGCTGATCCATCTCTTGGCCTTGATGAGGTTGTGAGTTGAACATCTTTGGAAGAAATATTTTGTATTGATTTATGTGAAAAGATGGGTCACATATTTAAACTTTTTGAATATGCAGACCTCATGATTTAGAGGTTGAATTCTTTTCTTTAAAAGGCCCTTTTTTTTTATTTCACACAAGTACAAAAAGACATTTAAAGCAGAATGCTACTAACTGATGATCAGAAGAAACACATTTCTGATAGAATCATAGCAAAGTACCCCGGGTAGTACGCACCTGAAAATGATTTCTGGCGTCCCCATGGACTGGTCTGTCCCTGTATCCCCCATCCCCATTAAATTCAACAGGGATCTGAGAACCCTGGGGGTACATATTCGTCCCATAGTCATCAGTGGAGAAATCATTGTTCTCTGTGCCTACACTGTTGTAGGAGTAGTCTCCTTGGTTGAATTGCGGACCCTGTGGCTGGTTCCAAGTTTGAGGCTGAGTTTGACCCTGATGTCCATTCATGTGTCCAATAACGACCCGATCACCATAAGGGTACTGGTTGTAGTTGACTTCATAATTCTTTAAAGATACATATACAATTAAGCTTTTAATGTTTTTCCAGGTAATATAGTTAATATATTGATACTAGATACACATTACCTGTTCATGAGACGTCTGCCTGACATGATTAGGCCACTGCTGAGCCCCGTTGGATTGTGGACTGAGATAGAAACAAAGAAAATGACTGCACTTATTCCCTATTCTCCCCTTAAGACTTTTATTTTCACTTCATCTGTTTTACCTATTGCCAGTATTTTGTTGTTACAGGTCGAGTATTCCAGCTCTGGAGAGGAGGAGTCTCTGCTATCTTCAAGCATGTCATCCGGCAGGTCTGTGAGCAGCTTGTGCAGCTGCAGAAAATACAGCACATGGAAATGAGTCACTGAGGTTTCCCCGCAACAGAGTAATAAATAACACAAATAGAAACAAAATAATCACTAGAGGGAAAAGGGGTTAGATAAAGGGTTTCTCTATGTTCTGAAAATGCTTAAATGCAGGACGGACCAGACAAAAAAGTTTGCAGTTTTAGATAAACCACCAATAGAGGTATAACCAACTTAATATGCCTTTGGTACATCATGCTAACATTTCCCCAGCATTGATAATAAATAATAATTAAATAAATCCTCATTATTTCACAGTTGTTTCCATGTGAACTATAAAGCTTGGGACATAAATTCTAGCATCACATCTCTTTTTGTTTGCCTTTTCAGTGTTTAGACATTAGTGACCATTTCAATACAAAAACAGCACCGTCCTCTCAATGTCAGTAACAGACAGACAGACCAGACATTCTTCACATCTATCTGTAACAGCAACGAGAACAAAAAACAAACAGTAAAGACAGCTGAACTTACTTCCCACAACGACTGTTGAATGTTCCTTAAATCCTCGACTGTGTCCACAATAGGAGGACCCATACTGTCTCACTAACACAGTCTCAACAAACACTTCTGATTAAGATGTGAAGCACATCCTATTCGTTTGCAGAAAAGGTCCTTGTGAGCGAAATACTCTAAATGCTCCCGGCATGTCATCAGTTCCCCGTGGTATTGCTGTGATTTGCTCCAAAAGACCTCCATTGTTTAGATGAAACATATAGCAAGGTGAACTGGAGCAGAAACATTCCAGATACTGGTGGTGAATAATTCCCACTTGACCAACTTTCTGATTAGAACAAAAGCTAAACTGCAAGCAAATGTTTTTTTTTCCTAACTCGGCAATGTCCACAAACACTAAAGAGCCTTCATGTTTGAAGCAATCCTTGAAACAACACAACCTCAATGATCTGAAAAGAGGGAAAGCCAGTTTCACTATGACACACCTGAAAGGAGAACTTTCTTGAGCCAATAATAGCTTAGGTTCATGGTGTTATATGGGTTACAGCGGTGGACTGTCAGAGTGTCAACATTGCACTCAAGTGTTCCCCAAGACAACATGCCATAAAATCATCATGCATTGTGGGTTATCACATCTACCTCCCTAAATCAACCCTTAAGCAAACACCGCCAATGCATTTGCTATTGTAAAACTGTTCATTTAAATGTATTACTTTTGACAGATGTACATTCAACATATTCAACAGTGTACTTGTTGTACTTACCTGTACAGTAAATATAATAATAATGGCAGCCTACCTCTTGCTCCCTCGCATAGTCCTCCTGGTCATACTCTTCTTCCTCATGCAGCGTTTGGAGAGCTGCACTGTCAAAATCGATTGACATGATGCAGGGGCTGCAGTCTTTTTACCATTAATAGTTTGGAGAGAACAAAAGAGAGCGAGAACAGAAAATATAACGCCATTAAAGTAAATAAAATAAACAGCTTACATTATACATGTTACATTACTCACAGCGTGGTTTAATCGCCAAATGCTTTCTTTCTAATTATTATAGTTTCATGGTGCTAAGACAACACAGACACACACACACACAGGCTAACTTAGCTTAGCCATACAACGCTAGTTTACTTTCATAACAGAGTCCAAAAGCAAAACAACTAACCTGCTCGTAATATTAAAATGCAGAAATAAGGTAACGTTAAGTTACATAATACATCCGTTTTGTTTTAGTCTGGCAGCAGATCTAAACCTTGGGAATTACACAAATAGCACCGTTTTAAAAACAACTGTTAAAGGCTAACTTGTTAGCCTCGGAAGTTCAGGCGTGCGCTTTAAGAGACTCGCCCACTTTGAAAAGTCGCGCGCTGTAGCAGCGCCAAACCAACTAAAATATAAACAAAACCCCCAAAGAAATTTGCGCAAAAATTAGACAATGTTTTTTTTAAGATACCACGTTCATATCTATTGTTCTAATCATAATGAAGTCCCAAAATCGCAAGCTCTCAGCAGCATTTCTACATAACTTTGATAAAAGCAAAACACATGAAGTATGGAACAGATTTGTATTTCCATGGAAACCGTGTCTTTGTGCATTCTGGGAAATGTAGTTAAAATGGCTTTACTGGTATCCAGCAAACATAATGTTGCCCATGCTCTCCGTTATGTTGGGAGCATTCTGAATTTACGCTGTGTCCTCCTGTATATTATTATTTCCTATTTTGTCTATGAAAAAACGTTTCTTACATAAACAAAACAAATAGTGACGTGTGGCTAGTGCCGCTTGGACACGCCCCCTGTTTCCAGTACTTCCGTATTTGTACAGTTTTAGGAGTTTTTAGCTCTATATAATTCAATGAGTTTTTAGCAGTTTCAGAATCAGATCTTCAAACTTAAATGTTTTTACAGCACTACATTTTGACATACTTGACAGTCGAAATGCAATAACTGATCCTGGATCAACTATTTGACGTCAGCCACCCTTGTGATAGTCATGTGATCTACCAGGATGTACATACAATCTGAAGAATTCATTCTCTCAACCATTCATTTTGAATGAAAGAAATGGCCTCAAATCCACCCAAGACAGTGGCAGTGATTTCTGCAGATAACAGGTGAGTAATATAGCTACTAGCCAACAGTTAATTGTGTCAGTCTCTTTCAGAAATGTGTAATTTGATTGAGAGTATATTGTACTACAGGTTGCAAGCTTTGAAAAGTGCCTTTGAAAAAAAATATGGGGATTCTCCACAGTTTTATGCATGCGCTCCTGGAAGAGTTAACCTAATAGGTAAAGGGATTAATTGCATTTAGATGACCTTACACTTATTGCCAGAAAATGCACTCAGTTTCATTTATTTACAGGAGAGCATATTGATTACTGTGGCTATTCAGTTCTTCCCATGGCTATTGAACAGAATATCCTCGCAGCTGTATCGGTGAATAAATCTGGGTCTATCAAGTTGGCCAACATAAATCCTCTGTACAAGTAAGCCCTCATGATTTTTATGTTCAATGGGAACTCAAATTATATTGCTCAATGCTTGCTTTTGTTTTGCTATTGTAGGGATTACAGCGTGTCATGCTCTGAGGACATTGCAATTGACCGGGACAATCCAAAATGGTATTATTACTTTCTGTGTGGGGTGAAAGGGATCCAGGTAATGCATTTTCATAATATATATATAGTATTGACAACACAAGAAAACACATACTCAATAGCAATATGTGTAGTATATTTAGAAAATAAATTTGATTAACCTTTATTAAACTAAATTAATACAAAATACCAATCTATATTGTAGGAAAACTTTGGCATTACAAATCTGGTTGGGATGTCATGTGTTGTTGATGGGACAGTTCCACCAAGCTCTGGCCTCTCCAGCTCCAGTGCTTTGGTCTGTTGCGCTGGGTTGGTAACAATGGAGGCAAATCAAAAGTCTCTCTCTAAGGTATGCAATATTTTCAGTATAAGTAGTACATTTATGTCCAGGAATTAAAGGGACGGTACCACCTGTCACTTGTAACTTCATGTCTTCCAGGTGGCTCTTGCTGAGATTTGTGCCAAGTGTGAGCGATACATTGGCACCGAGGGAGGAGGCATGGACCAGTCAATTTCATTTTTGGCAGAATGTGGAAAGGTATGGATCTGGACATGTCTGCAGTGTATATTCAGAGGCACATAGGGCCATTTGAAGTCTACAAAATGACACTGAATTCGCATTTGACACAATATTAAACATTGATTGGCATGGTATTGTTGTCACATAATGTTAGATTACATATCCTTGTCCACTGAGCGTATTGTTTTGGCTGTAATCTTGCACTGGGCTTGCTACATGTGAGTAAAAAGAAGAAGAGTGCCAAAACTACCTTTGCATGGTTTACCTATCTATTGGTATCATTTATGTTATCTTTCTGAAATAAAATGTGGTTACCTTTGTTTTTTTCTCTCGAATATTGTTCCACTTCTTAGGCAAAGCTGATAGAGTTCAACCCTCTCTGTGCCACTGATGTGAAGTTGCCTGCTGGGGCTGTGTTTGTGATTTCGAACTGCTGTGTGGAGATGAACAAAGCGGCTTCTTCTCATTTCAACATCCGTGTGGTCGAATGCCGCATTGCAGCTAAGGTATGCGCTGTCCTAACTTTTCCAAGTTGAAATGCATTGAAATATTATCGCAATAATCTATTATGACCACCTGCTGGTAAGATTATTAACAGATGGGGATTTATTAGAAAACCTTTAGGACTAAATGAAAGTTTTCTGATTCCTATGGTTTTATTTTTAAATGTTACTTGCCAGAATTGAATGTTATTTTGAATGTGTTGCCTGTACTAATATTAAGCCTTGTACATATATATTTTATAACGTTCAGAAAATACACACATAGTGTTATGTCGACTTGAGATATTGTTGTAGCAGCCATACAGTCAGAGCAGGAAAATTTAAATAAGTAGCATGCATATGCAAACATGCCTCTTCTCCAGCCCTGTAAATGTTTTCAGATGCTGGCCCAGGCTCGTGGCCTGGACTGCAGCAGGTTGGTGAAGCTGGCGCAGGTTCAAGGCGAGCTGGAGGCATCCCTGGACGAGATGGAGGCTCTGGTGGAGGAGGTGCTACATCCAGAGCCATATAACAGAGAAGAGATCTGCAAGGCCCTGGGCATCACCACTGCGCAGTTCTGCTCCGAGCTGCTGAGTTCCAACACACAGCATGGTAAGCCACATGAACTCAATTAAATGGCTTTGAATCTCCTCATGATGTATAGTACATTTCCTGTTGACCTTTTTTTTAAATGTATATTTTTCATATTGTTTCAGTTAATTGATTCCTCTTTTGCTATTTACACATTTTTTACATTTGCTTTTGAGCTACTGTGACATATTTTTTCTTGGGGATCATCGTCTTGCTGACATAGACTTCTTACTTTGTGTGGGTCTCCTGTGTTGTAACATGATTTGACCCGAGATAATTGTGAGAAATATGATTTCGCACAACAGAGATCAAACGCATGTTAAAATACTCCAAAAACGCTAATTATAACGGTAAATTCCTTTAAAATTTCCTGATGGTGACTTTGATAGATCCTTGATGCCTACAGAGCTTTATTTTTTTTGTGAACAATATGGGTATGAATAAATAAAGATATATAACACTGCTATTTAGTGGTGCTTGACCATTATTGCGTGGTTGGGCCATTGGTCTTTTTTGATAGATACACATCATCTACCATAACCATTGGTTGTTCTAACAAGTTGTCATCTGCTTGTGCATCTTCACATCAAATTTCAGATCATTGTTTAGTGTTTCTATTTTTTGATGCCATTTCAATGTTTTTCTTTCCCCTCAGTGACACACTTCAGGCTATACCAGCGGGCCAAGCATGTGTACAGTGAGGCGAGGCGGGTGCTGCGGTTCAAACACGTGTGTGACTCTGAACCCGCAGACGCCCTGAAGCTTCTGGGGGACCTGATGAACCAGAGCCACTCCAGCTGCCGTGACCTGTACGAGTGCAGTTGCCCCGAGCTGGACCAACTGGTCGAACTCTGCCTGTAAGAGTTGCACTTTGGATTATTTGATGATGATTAGTATGTTGATAGAATGTAAAATGGAGGGTAGAAGTGATAGTCTGGACTACAATCTAAAAACAATAGATAAGAAAAGTGTACTAAATTATTGTTATTTTCAATCCACAGAAAGTCTGGAGCGGTGGGCTCTCGACTGACTGGAGCAGGATGGGGCGGATGTGCCGTTTCCATGGTGCCAGTTGAAAAAGTGGATGTGTTTTTAAAAGCTGTTCGAGAGGGGTACTATCTGAACGACCCTCGGAGAGCCGCTATGGAGAAACAAAGTCTGTTTGTCACTAATCGGCGGAGGGGCTGCCATTTTTATTGAGGAATAACTCTAAAGTTATAAAGAGATGATTTTCTAAAGTAATTTGCTAACTTTATAAAACATCTATTCTCAATGGATTTGCAATGACAATAGATATAAGAGATAACTGTATCCTTTTTTTATGAGTTACATTTTATACGTAGTGTATCAATCAGCCTTTCTTAGTTCACTGATAAGATTTTGTACGCTAATTTTTTACAAGGAAATTGAAAATCAGGTGCATTTTGAGGAGCATAAAGGGAACGTGTGTACAATCACAATAACTGCAAGTTGATGTTAAAAGTTAATTTGTTTATTAACCATATCATGATTAATTCCACAAATGAAACATATATGGAATGTACAGTGGTTGAACAGGTTACAGTGGTTGTAGTGTTCATCTGGAAGTTGTCAAGCCATGGGAAATAAGTATAAAGCTCTGATTTAAGATCACACCACTGCACTTGGCTTCTGTCAGCGAATAATGTCACTTCATTGGGACTGGTTAGAGTCTGAGGTTTGCTGGACTAAGGCACCTGGTGCCAGAAGGATCTCAGTGCCTTTGTATCTCCGAAAGTTGTTTTTTTAATGACACAATGTTTGTGCAATTAACAATTTATACCTGACCATTGTTAAGGTGTAATAAATCATAATTACTGTGTTTAGGGTGAAATATTACAAATTTGTTGTGTTGGCTCATTGAACATGTTTTTATCACTGGCAACTCAAATAGACAATTATAACAACAATTTGGCAATTCCTGCTCATCCCACTGTAAAATTACAATTGTAATGCAGCTTCAAGGTTTTAATTTATACATATCGCCTTTAAAAAAAAAACATCCAGCCACTGTAAAGGTGTACAGAATATAAGCTGAGGTACACTGTTTTTAACTTAAGGCTTTATCTGTTTGTGCTTTTGTCTCTGTTGCATTGCTGCTGCTGTTTGTTGCCAAGATGTTCTCCTCAGGGGCACAGGCGACTTCATTCTTCCTTTTTACAACATTCTCGATCCAGTTCGAGTTTTGTGGTGAGTGGCCAGCAGGGGGAGCTGAACAGATGGCGCTCCTCCTCATGTTTTTGCCTGAGGTGATGAGTTCTCCAAAGCCCTGCTGGTGAGAGAAGGCATAAGCCGAGCGGCGTGAGCTCGTCCTACGAACACGCTGCAAACTCTGCTCCTGAGGGCCCCGTCCCTTTCTCGACTGTTGCAGATGACACCGGATCTGGTCAATTAGAAAGGATATAGCTACATGTAAAAAAAAACAATGAAAGTATGGCCTACGCACCCATTGCAAAATTTGTAGCGGTGTGGTCGTACCTTGTCTGTTTGGGTGGGAAAGAGCTGAACTTTCAAGAAGCTGACCACAAGTCCCGGCACCACACACAGCACAGCAGTGAGCAGGATCACCAACCAGACGTTCAACTCTGACAGGGTGTTGCGGGATGTACCTGCAAAGATGATAAAGGACAATGCATTATTTTATTTTTTTATTAACATATTGTTATTTGACTTGGGTAAACTAATGTTATAATGGGGATTTTGCATCATGATTTGACCATTAGGACGCATCTAGAGAAGGACCAGTCTAGAATCCAGAATCAAGGGTCTTGCTTGTAAATTAACCCATGAGGCCACAGCATTAACCGTCAAACTTGTCAACAAAATTAGAAATAAAAAGACACTGTATTATAACTGTGATTAATGCAAGGCTTTTCCAAACCCAGGGAGACCGGCACATACTGTACGTTTGCGCTTACAGCAAAGCTAATTTTCTTTCTACACTTCCACATTTATTTAAACCTCCATAAGCAATCATCTCCATAATATATAAAAAAAATAAGCTTACCCACAAATGGAAAATAGCTGGTGAAAACTCCAAAGATGCCATTACTCTGGATTGCAAACAATATGGCAAAATACACTGCCACACTTCCCCATATGAACATGTGGTTGATTGCTGTCCAGTAGTGCGTGTCAAGGCCAATCTAGAAACACAACATTAGAATGAAAAGCACAAATGCCTAACCCTCTCTATTTAAAAAAATCACATTTTAATAGGCTCGCTTACCTGAACACTTGCGACAAGGACCAAGGATGTTGCTATGGTAACAGCAAACGCTTGTTGATCGGAGAAGTTGGAGCCGTCTTTTTTGAGCAGAACAGAGAAGGCCCCATAAGGAATAAAGAACAGGAGGAAAGAGGTGCCCAGGCCCTGCAGAGTGCACAGGAAAAACTGACGCTTGTTGAACAGGAGGTTCAGCTGACCCGGTTTGTACAGACTTGGGTATCTCATGCTGTTTCTGTCGTTCACATCCTGCGAGAAAGCCTGTTATTAGTTAATTGAGGATCATTAATACAAACTTCTTAGGTTCCTGATCTTTACTTTAAACATACACCTTGAACTTTTGCACATTTTGTCCGGTTTACAACCCTAAACATAAAGATTTTATTTTGGATTTTGTACTGAAAGTTCACACACAAGTAACAGACAACTGTGAAGTGAAAGCAAAATGATACATGATTCTGTTATTTTTCAAAAAATAGAAAAGTGAAAATTGGGGCGTGCATAAGTATCCATACAGCATTTTCTGAGTGCATTAAATTGCCTTTATAACATTCCTAATGACTGCAGAATGTTCACACCTTGCCCTAACCATTAAATAGAGGCCACGGTAATCTACTCTCAGCTGTTCTGTGAGGGCCTCAGAGCTATGGTCAGACTGTATTGGTCACTAAACAACATCATGAAGGCCAAGGATCACACCAGAGAGGTCAGGGATAAAGTTGTGGAGAAGTTTAAAGCAGCGTTAAGTATACAAAGATTTCCCAAGATTTGAACATCTCACGGAGCACTGTTCAATCCATCATTCGGAAATGTAAAGAAATGTAAAGAGTATAGCGTATAGAGTATATTTTGCTTTCACTTCACAGTTGTCTGTTACTTGTGTGTGAACTTTCATAAAAAAATTCAAAATAAAATCTTTACGTTTAAGGTTGTAAACATGACAAAATGTGCAAAAGTTCAAGGTGTATTAGTACTTTCGCAAGGCACTGTATTTGTTTAAGTCTTTGTAATTTTGCCAACAGTTTAAACAAAGACTACACCTTGCTGATAACGGGATTATCTGTTACGCATTTGTAACACACAAGAGCACAACCTTTAGACTGAATAACCCTCGACATGACTGGTTATGAAAGTAAATGCCTATAAACACTTGGATATTACCTGATCGAACAGCCCCATGGCTATGACAGGCAAAGAGGTGAAGACTATGTTGAAAAGAGTGATAAACCACTGGTCATACACAGTCTGTGGAGGGAAAAAAACAGTTATGAAGATATGATAAAAAAGAAAGAATTTAATGTTAATATACATGCTTCACCTGAGCAGAAAAGCCACAGAAGAACCCGTACCACAAGTGCACTAAGGTGAAGGCAAAGTTCTTATAGAAGAAATAACGGAGAAAGTTACACATTCTGAAGTAGGACCAGCGGCCATGCACCAAGAGGAGGCGCTGTAGGTACCGGAACTGGGCGAAGGAGTAGTCTGAGGAGAGGACGGCCTGCATGCCCTCCTGACCACTGATCCCAACACCAATGTGAGCCACTAAAGTAGAAAACAAAACAGACATCAGTAATAATACCACGGTCCTATTCATCAAAAGCATGTGATGTAAAAAGAAAAAGGAAGATCAGTCACTCTTGATCATGCTGACGTCATTGGCTCCGTCTCCTATGGCCAGAGTGACTGCCCTCCTGTGCGTCTTGACCAGCTCCACCACCTGTGCCTTCTGCAGCGGAGTCACTCTGCAGCAGATCACTGTTTTACACAGACACGCCACGTCCAGCAAAAGCAGCTTCAGTCCAGGGTCCAGAGCATGGGCCTGTGGCAGAGACAATATGGTACTGTGATATACAGTTTTGTTCTTTAATATTAGTTATGCACACATTAATCTTCTACTGCTTATTCAAGGTTGGACTGTGGAGAAAGCAGTCCAAGCAGAGATGCCCACATATTCCAGCACTTGAAGATGGAGCCTGTGGGTTTTGCTCATGAATTTCGCTGATAGAAGGAATGCAGATTGACCAGTAATTTTACTGTAAGTTATTCTTTGCAAAAAACAAAAAACAGCGTTGATGTTTTTTGTCAATCGATAAATCATAATAATAATGATGCTCTGCCTCTCAACAAAATACCCCACTAGATTGAAAATATGAGAATAAAATATTTGCAAACACTATTTTTAAAGTATACAGTATATCAAATATTCTGAAATGTTCAACTAATTAAAAATATTAAAGATAAACAAATCTTTGGACATTTATGACACAATCCTACAACGTTTTATGCCCATCAGACACTATCCTCTATCCCCTGTGCGTGCAACACCTGGCAACTACTCAATATAACAAAGCTCAGTGTGTGACAAGGGAGTAGCTCCGCTGTGTGAAAGCAGTCTTTAATGAAAATGAGATCGAGCTGGAGGAACAGCAGCTCTCAGCTCATTAGAGAGGCAGCTGTGTAAGCAGCCACTACACAAATGACAGCCAGTGAACCTTCTTTATAGCAAAGGTGAACCTGCAGGCAAAGCAACTTAATGAAATGCAAATGAACAGAGTATAAATTACGATTTAAACATTGGCCATTCACACCCTCTTGACAAAACTTTTAACCAGTTCACTAACTCTTCTCGATGGATAGGGCAAATTATTTTACCAAACATCTGCCTGCTACTGTATTCTTTCATAAGATCATCTCAGTTTAGCTTGGCTTTGGACAACACAATAATTTGGGAGTGCATGATATGAGTTTGACAGAAAAAAGGAGAGATGCGGTCAACCAGGTGAACCAATAAGAGTAACTCGTGTCTTCTTACCAGACTGTTTCCATTGACGACCAAGGCGTACTCTGCGATGATGGCCTCCTCCAACACAGTTTCAGGGCACAGCTCAATGTCCGATTTTTCCACATCCGCTGCACTGCTCACTCGACTTAAACCCAGAATGTGCTCCTGAGCACTTCTGAAAACACAATCCAGACAATTACTAAAACATAATTGAAATCATCTCTAATTACAAGACAACTGTGAGTACCACCTGAAAAAGCCCAACAAGAAGTACCACTGTGTACATACAGTATACGTGCCATTTTACCTGAGCTGCTGTTGCACCTCCAGTTGTGTATTTCCTGAGATTATGAAGACCTCGTTCATGTCGTCACGCAGCATGTTGCATGAGTACCCAATGTTCATGGCTGTCTCTATGACACAAAAGGAATCAATATAGTATTAAAGAAGGACAAAGATCCAAGAATTTCAGAAAAAAAGAGTTGATATTCACCAAGTTTGTCCCCAGTGAGCACCCATATCTTAATATCAGCTAGACTGAGACAGGCGATGGTCTCTGGGACGCCATCTTGAAGTTTGTCCTCTATCGCAGTGGCTCCTAAAAGCTTCAACAGCGAATCTGCAGCTCAATGAGTTTAACATTTCCAAAATTAAATGGACAAAATAATATAATATAATATAATTCTACCTGCAGGTCCTGTTCGATCTCCTCGTACAGAGCTGCCAACTGTTCCTCACGGCTCTCTATGACGGTGCTCGCAAACAGGAACTTCTTCTTCCAAACCTCAAAATAATCTTCATCAAGGTCTTTGTAGGCGAGCGCTAATGTGCGAAGGCCCTCTCCTGCAAACTCCTGTAAAGAGAAGAGGAAAAGGTCAAGTACAAATACTGTACTAACAAGTCACAAGAAAAAACACATAATCCCTGAGTCTGTTTGGTAGGCCTTTTATTAAGATTTTTAACTTGAGACTCACACTAAGGTGCTCTGAGGTGTTGTCCATGAGCTCTAGGCAGGATGCATCGAGTCGCTCAAAGATGATAGTGTCCGCTCCTTTACAGTACAGTTTGATCTGGCCAAGTGGATTCCTGACTAAAAAACACAAACAAGACAACTTTATTCATACTTACTGATGAGTATTAATAAGTGAATGCTTTAGTAATTGTGTTTGTACATATTTTATCTTTGAAGTATAATGTCCTACCTATGACACTCATCCTCTTGCGCAGGTTGTTGAAGTCCAGTATGGCTAAGAGCTGGTACGTGACGGCCTGTCCCATCTCAAACACAGTGATGGTCTCTGGGGTCCGCCCTCGAAACACAAACCCAAAGTTTCGGGCCGCAGTGACAAGTGCCCCTTCGTCGGGGACTGGGCCTGGTACAGCAAATCACCTTTAACAAAAGACCAAGCCGACATTAATAGAGTACATAGATAGATATACAGTAGACAGATCGTCAGGCAGATACCTTCACTCTTCTCCTCTGGCATTACAGTGTGGCACAGGGCCAACAGGCGGAAGAACTCATGCACTGAAGGTCCCTCCAGTTTCACAGCTTCAACCAAACTGCCATCATAGAACTAAACGTTGTGTCTCGGAGTGGGTTGAAAGAAAAGTCCACACGGGTAGTTTGCTGTGAAAACAAACACATCAGAAACACCTTCTTCAACAACTAAGGGAAACTAAGATTGTTGAGGCCTCAGTAGGATAAAAGTCCTTTATTAAGCAGGGGACGCCAATAGGGCTGAAACAACTAATCGATTAATCGACGACTAATCGATTATTGAAATAGTCGACAACTATTTTAGTAATCGATTAATCGTTTTCTGGTTTAAACAGACTCAAATAGATTAAAAATGACATAGTATTTTTGATGAAAACCTACTTTGTTTTTATAGTTAGGGTCTGTAGTGTTTTGTACATTGTAAATTTCATGAATATCTGTCTGTCTCATCCAATCAGAAAGCAGAATTAGCACAAAGAGTCTTCTATAAACACTTACTTTAAGTTTGCTCCATCAACATGTCCTCAAGCGATGCAACTTTAGCTTTATGTGATTAAAAAAAAAGAAAAATACCATTTTCCTACACTATTCACAGCCAAGCGACTAATCGATTAATCGTAAAAATAATCGATAGATTAATCGATTACAAAATAATCGTTAGTTGCAGCCCTAGACGCCAACGCGTTTTGAGCTGGTACAGTCTTCATCAAAGCAAGTAATTTTAAACAACAGGTGTGTTAAATAGCAAATGGGCATCACGTGATGCTCCACCAGCAGACAGTGTCCCCGAAGTAAACACGATAATGAAACACACATTTAAAATGACACCAGTAGAGGATATCTCAAAGGAGAGCATGTAGTAGGAAGAGATATCCATGTGAAAACAACACGCACAAATTACAATGTTGATTTCCACAAAACATGGATCAGTCTACAGCATACAGAAAACAGGCAATACACAGTAAATAGCACTAAATGTACAAGGGACCTTATGAAACAAAATTAGTAGTTTGTATATATATTTTTTATACGGTATAAACGGTATCTGAAACCTACCTCCGTGATTTCCACTTTTTGGTGAAATTCATCATAAATGTCACCTGGAAGGTAGCAAAATTAGTTGAAATAATAATAATAATAAAAAATAATAATAAAAAATAATAATAATAATAATAATAATAATAATAAAAACAATGAAAAAGAACAAAAATAACTGACCATATGTCTGTCCATTGATGGAGCACTTGCTGAAAACCATGATGTTTTGCGTGAGTGTTCCTGTTTTATCGGAGAAGATGAACTCGACTTGTCCCAGCTCCTCGTTCAGCGTTGTGGTACGAGCCTCGGCTGGAGTGTCCTTAGCACCAAAATACATCTTCCGGTCCCAGTTGATGAAGTAGCTGTGCCCGAGCCGCAAAACTTCAACACTAAATATAATTGAAGACATAATCAGACAGAGGTTTGGCAGTTTAGCCAATACATTTGCCTGAGATTATGAAGTTAAATTTTAAGCAGTGGAAAGCTTTTGTGTTTCCAGTATTGTCTCTGTCCATACCTTACATACAGGGAAATTGGCACCACAGTGTTGAGGATGATTATGTAAGACCAGAAAGTGAGAAACCCTGAGAAGACTGCGTTTGAGTGGGACTCGTCGAAGGTTAAAAACACCTGGAAGTTTTTGCCCAAAATGCTCTCCCACACTGTGTTCCCAATGGCCAGGATCACTCCCATGCAGATCAGGAAACCAAAGATCTGCAAAAACGAAAAGCAATTATAGTTCCCACTTCCCTGCCATTTTAGTAACAAGCCCATTGGAAAACACTTACCCACAAAACTAAAGTGTTCATCAACTTGTCAATACTTGTTCTTTTAAAGATTGTTTTTCCACAGTTCTGCATAAGTTTGGTTTGTAAACCTGTAAAAAGGACACAAAGTATTTCCATACATTAAATAAACACGGTAGACTGTGTAGTCAGTCAGTGGTAATTAGTGAGGGCCTGAAGCCTGTGTTAAACCAGACAGACTGTACTCCATCCATTCTTTTCAATCACTGCATATAACTGTGCCTCTCAACCAATCACCATGTGCACCAGGTGCTCCTTCACCATCACCAGATATTTCCCCAACAAATGCCCCATATTCTCCTCTCCTCTCTTATCTTTATTTTCTTTTCATTATGTTAACAAGGATCTTATGTAACTTCTAGTATATAAGAATATATAGTAGAAGAAAAAGTGCTTTGAGTTGCCTTGTGTACGAAATGCGCGGTGTAGATACATAAAGTTGCCTTGCCATGCCTTACCTTGCTTCATGATGAAACCATAAGATACAGGACATTAGTCCTGACAAGGCAACAAGGCCTAATCCTCCCTGAATGTATAGTTTTACATTCAGCTAACAAGGGGCAAGAAATTTGAAGCTCACCTGCGAAGATGACCATCCCAAAGCACCACTCTGTGTTCCTGAGTGTACAGCCCCGAAGCAGCATCTTTCCATTATCAAGAGGATATTTACAGTCTCTCCAAAACAAGGTCCCCGTAAACTTGTCGAGCTTGTTGTTTGGCGGCTCACAAATTACTTCCCCTGAGAGCAAGGGCAGCAATTGTAAGCACATAAGCAATTTAGAAAATAAAGGTTATAAAATGTAGTAAATGACTGTAGACATTACCATTAAATTTCACCAGTTTAGAAATGTCCGTTAATTCAGATGTGACAGTCAAAGCCTGGCGAACTTTAAGATTTGTTTCACTGTAGAATAAGAGCTATGTTATGGAAACATAGGTAGTATGCATGAATTTAAGCTTGACTGTACCAGAAAAGATGTTGTGGAAAATAAAGTAAAAGTTAATTTTACTTAAGTCAATTATAAAATCTTTCTACTGTTGACCTGCTTTGACACCATCAGCAAATTATTCAACATGAAAACCCCTTCCAGTCTCATTATAAGTCCAGCCTTCTGCAGTACGATCATAAGTTGTTGACGGAGCCTCTTGAGGTGAGAGGCCAAATGTCCTCATTACTAAAACAACCCAGTACAAAGACTGGCTTTCCACAACTGTATGAATTTTGAAAGACAAAAAAAAAAAAACAAAAAAAAAACTAAATTAACTAAACTAAAGCTTTAGAAAAGCTGTCAGTGTCTACCAAGAAAACTGTCTTGAATCTGTGTCATGACATTTTACTACACATGTACAATTATATGTATTACGGGCGCCTTAAAGATACAGTGCCGTGAAAAAGTATATGCTCCCTTCCTAATTTCTTACATTTGTTTATATTTGTCACACTTAAATGTTTCCGATCATCAAGACAATTTTTATATCACACAAAAACATTCCAGCAGGACACGCTGGTGGGACTATGTCTCCAAGCTGGCCTGGTGTCGCCTCGGGGTCCCCCCAGAACAGCTGGAGGAGGTGTGCGTGGATCAGGAAGTCTGGGCATCTCTGCTGAGACTGCTGCCCCCCGGCCCCAGATAAAGCGGAAGAAAATGGATGGATGGATGGACAAAAACATTCCCAGTGAATACAAAATGCAGTTTCCAAATGACTATCACATTTATTAAGGGAAAGAAAGATCCAAACCTCTCTGGCCCTGTGTGAAAAGCAAATGCCCCCTCTCTCTGTGATTAGCTGTAAATAACCAGTAAAAAAAAAAGAAGCTGAGTTCAGTTTCATTGGCCACTCCCAAGCCCGATGACTACCAACTTTATTGAATAAATGAAATATCTCTGTTAGACCCGTTAGGCAAATAAAATAGGCTACAAAATCTCTTAAGAAAACCTATAATGCCACGAAATGACTCCAAGAGTGAGACGCCAACTCATCCAGGAGGTCGCCAAAGAACCCAGAGCGACGTCTGAAGATCTGCAAGCTTCATTGGGCTCAGTCAAAGTCAGTGCTCATGACTCAACTACAAGATAAACACTGAGCAAAAATGGCAAGAACCACTGCAGACTAATAAGAACACAACAGCTCGTCTTGCATTTGCCAAAAAACACCGGCTGATTCCCGAGACTTTTAGAGAAATGGTCTGACCAGGACCTGGACTGGCCAGACAGACGTTGAACTTTTTGTCATGTCTGCGACTCGTTACATCTGGCGTAAAAACAACACAGCATTTGATCAAAAACGCCATGTCAAAAGTCAAACACGGAGGTGGCAGTGCGACGGTCTGGGGCTGCTTTGCTGCTTCAGCACCTGGACAACTTGCTGTCATGATGGAATAATAAATTCTACAGGAACACTTGGAGGAGAACGTCCGGCTATCAGTTCAAGCACTCAAGCTCAAGTGCTCTTGGGCCATGCAGCAGGACAAGGATCTCAAACAAGCAAATCCCTAGCGATGTGAGAAACTCATCACCAGTTATCGCAAACGCCTGACCTCAGTTATTTTTATTGACCTTTATTTAACCAGGAAAGTCCCACTGAGATTAATCTCAGTTATTGACCTCAGGTATTCATGCAAAGGGCGGCCCAATCAGTTATTAAGTTCAGAGGAGCATTTATTTTTTTCCACACAGGACCAGAGATTTGGATTCTTCTTTCCCTCAATAAATGTGATAATCATTTGGAAACTGCATTTTGTAGTCACTGGGAATGTCTTTGCGTGATATGAAAATGACTTGAGTAAGTGTGGTAAATATAAACAAACGTAAGAAATCAGGAAGGGGTCATATCTCACGGCACTGTATTTTGTTTCTAAAGGAAGGAATATGTTGTTTCAAATTCTAAATTGCTCTGCCCTCATATTTCATCACTTTAGATTTGTGGATATGCGGTAAATCAATTAGTGTCAGACTAACCCGTCCAGCTCTGAAGTCTCTACATAGCACAGTCCATAAGGCTCACTGCTACAGAGGAGGAGGATATCAGCCTATGGGGAAAAGAGAATGGTTAATTCCATAGAGGTAATGAATTACTCAACTTATCACTGGGCCACAACTTAGTTTACATTTATAAACAAGCTGATATCAGAAAGGCAAACAACTCACTGTAACAAATTGGTTATTTTCTAGTTTAATGATATCACCCACTCGAACGTTCATCCATTTTTCATTCTGTAAACTGTAGACAACATTATGAATTTTGTTTACGTGACAAAATCAAACACAAAGAAAACAATAAATTGACTGTTTTAATGAGGAATGAATTGTATATTATAATGCCCTAAAATACCTTCCTCTGATGAGAACTTGTGACTGGCGGTTGTTCACGTTTTGGTCACTTCGATGACGAAACTGAAATATACAATTAAAATAAACCTGAAAGATTCCTATAACAACACATCACAATATAACTACAACGTACAAAGTCATCTGCGGCATCTTTGACTGCAGTGATGGCCAGCACCAGCACCAAAGGCACAATGGTTGTGAACCAGGACAGTGAAGAGATTTTAGGAATTAACTGCAATACATAAAGTCAGATGACTATAATCAAACCTTTTTGGCATCGCTTAAATGAAAGGGCACACTTACTTGCAGTATCAGCAGGACTATGAAGTAAGCATTGGCCACCCTTTGTAACTGCTCGAACAAGTTGACGGGCAGAAAAGTAAAGATGTTATACTTTGAAGTTTTGATTCGGTTGTCCTTAACAAAAAAAAATCACATTATAAAAAAATAGATAGCAGACTCATCACTATATCAAATAATTACTGTCTGTTTTACTTACTGTGTATGAAAACTTGGCATTATATTCCCGGTCATTGGCTTTTACACGGCGCTCTTTTTCTGCAATAAAACAGTGACAATCAAGTGGTAATACAGTTGTGCTCAAAAGTTTGCATACCCTGGCAGAATTTTTTATTTTTTGAAAGAGTTCAAGTTATATGAAAGATAACACATAGTTAGTGGTTGTATGAAGCCATTTATGGTGAAACAATTAAGTTTGCTATTTTCAAATCACAATAAAAAAAGAAAGTACCAAAATGACTACAAAAGTTTACATATCCCATTTTTAATACTGTGTATTTCCCCGTTTAACATCAAAGACAGCTTGGAGTCTTTTGTGGTAGGTGTGGATGAGGTTCTTAATTTTTTTGGATGGTAAAGCGGCCCATTCTTCTTGGCAAAAAGCCTCCAGTTCCTGTAAGTTCCTGGGCTGTCTTGCATGAACTGCACGTTTGTAGTGCATTAGATCAAGGAACCATTCACGCTCATTTTGGAGGCATTAAGGAGTGCCTTGCCCAACAACACAATGGTAGAATAAGATGGAGAACCGCGGTCCATTACCCTTTCACTTTTCTGCCAACTGGAGATAGACCGATATTTGTACTTTTGAGGCCTTGAAGCTTCAGCACTGAAAGATATTTGACTGAATGAGATCCACAACTATTGTTTTGTGTCCATAATGGCTGCCTAAGAACTTTTGCCACTGATATTATTTTCCTTTACTGAAGCATAACTTTGCACTGTATTCACATTAATTTAGTTCATAATAATTTGATGCCATATGTCTTTCTCTAAGCCCGACACTTACAGTTAAAAATGTGAAAGTAGTCTGGACCTGCCTCTAACTGGGAAGTGACAAATTCTATGCATGTCAGACCTTTATTGTAATTGTCTTTCATCACAGTTCCTTCGTCAAGCCCGGTCATGTTCAAAACGACCTCAGCACAAAATAACAATGAACTGCCTGGAGATGGTCTAGTTACACACTCACCAGCCAGGTCAAATCGTTGTTGAATTATGCATAAATCACCCAAGCGACCGACAAACAACAAGCCAAACCTTCTCACACAACAGACAGCAGATCAGTTCCGAAAAAACGTAAAATATTTAGCAAGTGCAATGGGCAGGGTCTGTTTAAACATATCATTATTGGTGCAATGATTGTAATAAGAAATCTACAAGATAAAATAAAAGACCATAAGCAGTTCTACAATTGGAAACCTGTAAAGTTTTATAGGAAGAATAAAATTAACTAACGGAAAGTGAAAGAAAAAACTGTGGTGAGAAAAATAGGTGTAAAAACTGTAAAATTGAGCAGTAAGGGCAAGCACCCCTAAGTCCTGAGAGACCTTGGCATCAATACAGGACGAAAATGTGGTAAGAACACACTACACATGAGCTTAGAGTTATGGCCATCACAATGCACCCACACAAAAACAAAATGTAGAAAAATATAGAACATTTATACCACATAACTAACCTAACCTGTATTTGTTAAATAGTCCTGTACTTCTCTTTGCTTTCATGCCTTCATAACATACATTTTGTGTAGCATTTTAGTTTTCAGAAGAGCACAGCGTTTTGTTCTTACCAATGTGAGTTTTTCTCCTCCAGAATGCCATGTTCCTCTGGGACGTCCAGAGGCTTCCCTAAAACACAACATAACGTCTTAACACTGCGAGAGTTGTGCTATTCACTGGTACACAATTCAATTTTTTTTGAAGGTGCATTTCATTTTCATCAACATTTTTCGTGACTGCATTGTGAATGGTGCAATGTAAATCATTTCATTAAGAGGTGTTTCTCCATAGTAAAACATCGTCAAACATAAGGCGCGCAACAAAACGTTACTCTCATATAGCCTAAGCCAATTTCAAGTAAGTGACAAGTTTAACATTCCTACCTTGTTCAATTGGCTCCACAACTCGTGTGTCTCCATGTATCCATGGATTAGTGGTCAATGAACAGTGAGCTGCACATGCCACAGATCTCTCTGCAGCGCATGGCTTTCACTACAGAGCCAAGTGCCACGCGAGGCGCCGTGTAGAGACACTGCTGCCACTGAAAGGCGCTAGTACACACCGACCCACGGAGAGAGGGAAGGTGAGATTGTGAAAATGATGCACCCATGCCACTTACATCCAATCGGAGGGACTGACACGCGCCCTGGAGAGCAGAGCATCACTCACTGAGCTGAGGAGAGGTGCGCGTGTGTGGTAGCAAGATCTATCCTAGTACAAAAAGTTATTTTGGTACTACAGGGCGGATATATTTGTAACAAAAACAATTATGTCAATGGACATGCCTGACAAAACTTATCATAGCCTATACTGTATACCCCAATTGCTCCCCTAAATATTTGCATTTAAGTAATTTTCCAAGTTTCGTGAGCCCTTAAGATTATGCCTATTCCGCGCCTGGGATTTCCTTCTGTGTGTTTGAGAGCCCCCCGCTGATGAACTTATGTAATCGAGATAGACTATTGCTAAGGAAAAGTGCACTATAGGCACTATAGGCCTATCAGTCACTGTTATCTGCACAGGAGGAGCAGCAGCAGTTTCTTAGTTGGTAGATCATTCACCCAAAGGTTGGCAGTTCTACCCCAGCTTGCGTCGTGCACATTGTCATTGTGTCTTTGGGCAAGACACTTATACTTACTTACTAAGACAACTTACTTCTAATATATAGATGACTTGTGTACAAATGTGAGTGTGAATGTTTGTTTTGTTGTTTTTACAGAACTTTGAAATAAACTTGCTGAGAATGCTGCTCTTACCATCTTCAAATATGACAACGTAATAGATACAGGAACAGAATGGCATGACTATAGATTACATTTATGTACACTATTTGTGTGGAGTGCATTTTATATATCATTTATTTATTTATTTGTTCATTTATTTATCATTGGAACATAGAAATGATATTAACTCTGCTTTATTTTATTTCTCATAAAGATCTTTCTGCACAGATACCTCCCCACATAGACAAATGTCCACATGAATAGGAGACAGGTGGAGAGCAGAGCAGCGATGACGTCCAGAGAGTGATAGGCAGCCCAGGACAGTGTGACGGAGTGGGACTTAAGGTGAGATGCTCCTTTGTGTCTGATCACAAACTCGATCCAGAACACAGCCTGGTCCATGGGGCTGAGGGGCTGGTCTCTGTGCAGCCTGGACAGCCTCTTCATGTTGTTTGTGTAGGACACTTCATTCAGGACAGTCTTTAAAGCGTCTCCCAGCACCTGCCTGTCCAGCGTTGCAATGTCCAACATTACTGCCCCTCCCTTGGACTTTAGTCGGGACAGGTTTTCAGGCTGGTCAAAGAATAAAGGCAATCCTATTATTGGGACTCCATGGTAAATGGCCTCCTGAACTCCATTTGTGCCTCCATGAGCCACAAACACTCTGGTTTTGGGATGTCCCAACAGGTCGTTTTGAGGAAACCATTCCACCAGTAAAGTGTTGTTGCCCAGATTGGCTGGCCTCTTACCTAAGTATCGCCAAATGACCTTCTGGGGCAGCTGGGCGAAGGCCACAGCGATCTCCTCAGTGATGTGTGCAGGGAGCTTGGACACTAAAGTCCCCAGACTCATGAGTACAACGCCATGGTTACCAGAGCTCTGGACAAACTCCTCCAGGTCAGCAGGGAGCGCTTTAGGAGGCTTGCACTGAAAACCACTCATATAAACCACGTTGGGCATCGTAGGACGGGGGTATTCAAAGATAAAATCATTTCTCATTAGCCAAATATCAGCATCTGAGAAAAAAGCTGTGTAATCTACATCAGGACCAAAGTACTTCTTCAGTATTGGTTTGTACACAGGTTCAGAGATAAGGATAACGCATATTTTCCCAAGACAAAACTAATACTGTTTTTGAGTCTTTGAAAAAATGTCATTTTGTCAGTCAGCTCTGTAGCAGTGAAGGGCACATAGGACAGAGGCGAGGGGGCGATGCTGAAGTGAGCTTCCCCTAAAATAGTCCATCTGACGTTATAAATCAGGGGGATGTGGAGGTATTTAGCCAGGATCGTTCCTCCTCCGATACCGGGGTCAGTCACAAGCACATCATACTGGGCGTCTCTGAGCCTTTGGATCAAGACTTTATCTTCAAGAATCTGAACTGTTACATCAGCACTGAGCGAATGAAAATGGTTAAACTGCTCAACCACTAAAAGCTCTGTTTGAATGTGAGCCCACATACGAGACCAAAAAGATCTTGGATTGGTCTGTAGCCTTATCTCCAGCTGTTGGGATAAAAACTCCTCGAACGCTTCCTCAAAGCTGGAGCTGGGTATACTTATTGAGGTATAGAGAGGAGATTTCTCTTTAATGTACCAGCTCTTGTCCATGCGTAACACCGTGAGTTGGTGACCTCTGGCATGGAGCTCCTCCATGATAGTTTTCATGTTTATCCAGTGACTGCCATCCAGTGGAAATACAAGGATCTTTCCTCCCGACACCAAGTACAAGTGCAGGAGCAGCAGAGTAAAGGGGATCAGTAATTTCATGATGATATCCCCAGTTACCTTGAGTAAGAAAAAAAGAAAACACTTTATTTTACACTACCCTTGATACAAATTGTATTTATTTATATGTATCTATTTAAAGGGATAATGCATTTACAAAAAAGTACAATATACATAAAAAATGCAGGATGATTAGCTCAAGCTAATTTCCATCCTCTGTCCCCAACCCGACCAGGCCCGGCTACACAACACACCACTCACTCAGGATAGCAACAATCAGTCATCAAACATATATTCTGCACATACAATGAACAATGTAATGTGGTTTGTAACAATCTGTATTACCTTGTACTTATGAGTCACACATAGGCCTACATAGTGGAATACTGTGTCTTAGTAGTTTGGAGGTACCTACTACATTGGTACAAGTTATTGCAGATTGTTACAAAGCACATTCAGCTGTACTAAATTTGGTTGGTATCAAGAGTAATGTAAAATGAAGTGCTACCATCCGGAAGATATGTTAACAAAAGCACATGTAATTGTAGTAAATATCTTCCTAAACCACCACATGTAGTTAATCAATAGACACTTACCTAACAGTAAAGTTCAATGGACCTCAGCTCAAAGATAGTGGTGGTTGCCAATGTTACCTCTAAAAAAGCAACAAAAAACACGACGATACTCTAAATTTACTCCACCAAAACTGATTAACACCAGCCAGTTGCACAGGCCGGGTGGATTTTTTGCACAGGTTCAGACAGACCCTTCAGCACACCTGATCTGACTAGTAGTGCGTAAAGTTTACAGGTTTTCATAGTGAAGCAAACTGTGTCAAAAGGGCCATCTAGTGTGCGGTTAGTGTCATAGCACTCCACATGAGCTCTGTTGTTTACCTGATGAGCACAGACATTTCATAAGGTGCAGGTTTACCTACTTTTTGATACATTTATATGTTTGAAGGAAATACTAATATCGGTCACTAACTTGGTTATATTTTAATTACGTTTTAATCAAAGTTCTTATAAAGAATTTGGGATGGTGTTAAATACAAACAAATAATAATAACAACAGTTAAAACAAAACAGAGACTGCGTTATTTTGTAGAACAGGGAGTGATACATGAGTTTGGGGCAGACGGGCTCATCTGATGCTCTGCTCAGCCCTTTGTTGTTGTTCTCACGCTAACATGCGCGAGATCCGTGGAGCAGCTCCACTGCGCGGCCGCACTCCGCCCTGACTTCCCCTCTGCCCGCGGCCTGCTGCTGAGTGCGATGAGCAGAAGATGTCGGTGTCGGGGCTGAAGGCCGAATTGAAGTTTTTGGAGTCAATTTTTGACCCAAATCACGAGCGATTCAGAATAATCGATTGGAAACCAGATGAACTTAGTTGCCAATTTAACGTAACAGGAGAGAAGCTACTTATCATTCACTGCAACATTACGGTGAGTCCAGGCCAGCTCTGCGCACTGCTAACCGAGACATCACTGCGCGGCTGGTTCCGTGTTTACCATCAACTGCGATTAAACTGTGTATTTCTTTTATTTATTGAACCATTTACCAAGTGGGTTTGAAAGTGATGGGTGGATTAGCATTTCGATGAAGCTGTAATGCTACATTTGCGCTAAAAGTGCTAAATTAAACGGCGATTCTGAACGACGTCGCGGCAGATTTTGCTAGTGGCCCCGTCTGTTGGTGTAATGATACCGCTAGCTCAGCTCTGCTTGTTAGCTAAATAACTGCGTTATAATTGCTCTTATGGCTTTGACAGCAGCAACTCTTGATCGGATCGGATTTTGGCCTTCGTGTGTTATTTAATAACCTTAAGACATCTGGATACGTTATCAAAATTGTTTTGTCCAAGTTTGGCATGTCTGAACCTATACACAGTAATGAAGGCTACTCCTCTACTGCGTTGTGGCATCTCGTCAGTCTGTGTTTTGCATTTTCACTAACCTTATTTTACATCAGCGTATGATTAGGATAAACGGAAGACCTCCGTGGTGTTATAACTTTAACATACAATCAATAGAATCAATTCTTCAGTGAGATCATTGTTTTAGTCAGTCGTTCCCACCTAAATGTCAGGTTATCCCTTTTTATGATACATTACTTATAAGAACTAATCTACAGCAGGGCTTAGCTTCTCATTTGATATCTGGTCTGATAAGGTGACAGCCCATTCATTTACATGACAAATCCCTTTCACCACAGCAGAATGCACATTAAGCTTTTACTATTCAACTCATTGTTTTTTTCTTTAAACCCCCCCCCCCCCTAGTTTCTATTGAGTATTTCTTTCACATCCATTAGTTCTCTCAGCAGTACATTTAAATGCAAAATATTTATTATTATTTTTAAATACATTTATTCTAAATATCAAATCATTAATGAAACTAAACCCAACCTTTTTGGGTTTTTTTGTAAACAAAGCAACATAATCTAATCAAATTCAAATATCTCTTTGCCTTTTCAATATTTGTGAGATATATTCCCACAAATTATATTTTACTCATGCACTGCTGTAAAAGTATTATTTTACAAAAAAGTAGAAGATTCCAAGCAGAAGAATGTTGGACTGATGATGTGTCCATTAATGAGACGTCTAGGAATCAAATTGTTGTATAATGACTGCAGTTAAGTAAATTGCCCAGGCCTCGAAGAAACAACTCATCCATGCATTTGTCTCCAGCAGGTTAGACTACTGTAATGGCCTGCTCACTGGCCTTTCTAAACGAGCTGTTAGAGCTGCAGTACATCCAGAACGCTGCTGCTCGAGTCCTGACAAGAACCAGGAAATACGACCATATTAGTCCAGTGCTCCGGTCTCTGCACTGGCTTCCTGTCACTCAGAGAATAGAATTTAAAACAGCGCTGCTTGTGTACAAGTCTTTTCATGGTTTAGCACCAAAGTACATCTCTGACATGTTAGAGCCGTATGAACCAACTCGGGTCCTGAGAACTTCAGGGAGGGGTCTCCTGGTGGTTCCCAGAGTCAATAATAAACACGGTGAGGCTGCGTTTCAAAATCTGGAACAGTCTTCATGAGGATGTGAGACAGGCCTCAACTCTGACAATGTTCAAATCCAGGCTGAAAACAGCTCTTTTTACCCATGCACATGAAAACTGAAAGTATTTTATCTGCACTCTTGCTTTTTACTGTAATTGATTCATTTTTATATTGATCTTCAATGAAGGTACTTGAGTCATCTTCTGTACTCAGTAAAAAAAAAAAAAGAAGTCTCGAACGTTTCGCCTCTCATCCAAAAGGCTTCGTCAGCGGACTAAAGTCCCGCTCAGCCCGCAACTTAGATAAAGACCACGAGGAGGAGTTGAGGTTGGCCCGGCTCCTCCCCTCTCCTCGTGATGAGAGGGGAGATGACTCAAGAACCTTCATTGAAGATGGACAACTCCTGTACTCCTGAGAGCTTACACAGACATTTTATGTTGATATTTTATTGATTGATTTGATCTGTTTTCCTATAATTTTATGCAACTGTGACTGCTTTGAATTGCCTTGTGAATTGTGCTCTACAAATAAACTTGCCTTGCCTTGCATTATAATATAGTTAAAGCAATGAAAGCTGTAAAAATGGGCCTTAAATAGAGCTGAAAGTAAACCGTAACACTCACTGCTCTTATAGTTTTTTTATAATATACTTAATAAGTTCCTTGTGTAAAGTTAACCCATCATATCCCGTCAGCTCTACATACCAAGCAAGCTTTAGTCGCACATTCGCCATCCACAGCAGGTTACAGTGTGCGTAGGTGTCTGTGTGAGCTTTGGCATATCTGCAAATTGCCTTGGACTTTGATAAACCTAATGAAGTATGACATGGTTGGACCAAATCGTTGACTTTAAATGTGCTGTTGCTTATCAGGAGTCGTACCCATTGACGCCACCAATATGGTTTGTTGACTCTGATGACCCGAGCCTGGCTGAAGTTTTGGAGCGACTAGAAGAAGTTAGAAAAGGAAGCACATTGGTAAGTTCCATCTAGAAAAAGGTTATTCCAAACAATTTTCTTTTGCATTTTAGCTTCAACAATGGCATTGGCGAGGGATTGATTAAAAATAATAATTGTGTATTTTCATTCAGTTGATGAGTGATTTTTAAGCCTTAAGTCTTCATGTTGCTCAGGTGAAATCAAAGCCCCAAGAATTGCTTGGTAACGATGTAGGGGAAAGGTTGATTGCTATCAATAATGTGGAACGTAACCAAAAATGAAATCAGGATAAACCGCAAGATAACTTAAACTAAACCAAATTTGAATACTTTTAATGACATATAATACAGACAGGATATAGCATTTGCCAACTTTGCAATAACTGTTTTTCTATTTTGTTGCAGCTTCTTCAGCAGCTAAAGCGGCTAATATGTGATTTGTGTCGACTGTACAACCTGCCACAACATCCAGATGTGGAAATGCTGGATCAGCCGCTACCAGCTGGCCCCATCATACAAGAACGAAAGGTGAGCTTTAGCCACACATTTGTTAATTGAATTTATTCAATTTCATGGCCTGACATTGTTTCTTTCATATTGCAGCACGGGCCTTCAGACGAGGTGACGTCTGAGGAAGAGGAGGAGGAAGAAATGGCAGAGGTTTGTTTAAGTTTTATGTTTTTTTTTTTGAAGGGTTGAAAACCAGACATGAAACATAACACTATTTCTACTGATGGATGAATCAAATCAAATCAAATGTATTTATATAGCACATTTAAAACAACTGTTGTTGACCAAAGTGCTTCACAAAAAGGTCTACAGTACAAAAAATTATAGTAAAATAATAATAAACAAAACACAATATACAAGCAGCAAAGCACTAACAGCTCCGATTTTGGCCATGATATGCTAGACAGTGTTAAAAGCTTTTGCATAGAAATGTGTCTTAAGCAATGATTTAAAATGGTCAAGTGAATTACAACACAGTATCTGACTTAGACAATGGGATACGGCGCTTATAAACATTATTTCACAAAGTTGATATCTTGGTTGATACCAAAAATAGTGGGACAGAAAACACAATGATTGATTAAGATAATGATATCTGGATCGGACACCTCCCAAACTGCAGTTTATGTTTCTGTTTCTGTTCTGTAGTAGTCACCATCTGTCAAAATTGGTCCAAAAGCAGTGACCTGATGACCTGTGATGCACAGGTGATCGGATTGACTAGCCTATTAAGTACTAAAGAAGTTAATGCCATTAAAGTTGTTGCCTGTTGAGATACACGTTAGCCAGATGGTCAGGTGTTAGTGTTATGCATATAGGTATGTACAGTGAACAGTTTCATTAATGTATGTCCAATCTGTAACAGCAGGATATTGACCTGGACCAAGACCTGGACCATTACGATATGAAAGAGGAGGAGCCTGTGGAAGGGAAAAAGTCTGAAGACGACGGCATTGAGAAAGAAAATCTTGCCATTTTGGAAAAGATCCGCAAGAACCAGAGACAAGATCACTTAAATGTACGTATGTTCAATATTGCAGATGCTGTATAGCTGTATATCATACAGAGCTTAGACTCACTTTTTCACTAGTTGTACAAGAGCAACATATCTTCTCATTGGTCGCACTAAGACATGCACTAAGTCGCACATACAAATTTGCTTCCCCAAAAACTGACTGTCCACTGTATGTCAGTGGGCAGTTTACGCAAGGCATTACGGTAAAACAAGCAGCGTCTAGACAAACTTAATTCCACCCATGGTACGAAACACACACAAATTGTCACTCTGACAAACATCTGACAACTACAGCATCTTATCATTTTGTAGTTTAGAGCTTTGTTGTGTCAAATATCATATGTGTTTAGTGATTCCACCTATTACTTTGTATGTTTACAGTCTGGCTTGTTGCAGGGGCTGTGTCGGGCTCTGTGCAAGCCTCAGACCGCCTGATGAAGGAACTCAGGGAGATCTACAGGTCACAGAGTTATAAGACAGGTGACTGACCTCACTGCTTTGGCGGTGGTTTGCAGTGCCCTAAAATATCTTTGTATCTTCACAGGTATTTATTCAGTTGAATTAGTTAACGACAGCCTATATGAATGGCACGTCAAATTAAGAACGTAAGTGAATTCAGTTTAGCTGTATAATTTATCATTATTTAGTCATATTTAAGTTATGAATATGACATTTGACCCATTGCTGTGGTTTACAGGGTAGATCCAGATAGTCCATTACACAGTGACTTGCAGGTCTTAAAAGAAAAGGAGGGAGTGGACTACATTCTGCTAAATTTCTCTTATAAAGTGAGTCATTTGACAGAATTTGTTAAAAAAAAAAAATCTGCAGAGGGGTATAATGTTTTATTGATCATCATTTTTTTCAGGATAATTTTCCATTTGACCCACCTTTTGTACGGGTAGTGGCGCCTGTTCTTTCTGGAGGGTGAGTTTTTCTTTTCTAAAAATAAGATCAAATGATTTTGGAAAAATGTCTAATAGTGAATAGATTAGTAGTTTAATGTACTTGTATCTTTTCCTTCAGTTATGTTCTCGGAGGAGGGGCTTTGTGTATGGAGCTTCTCACTAAACAGGTATGGGATCCCGTCATGCAGCTTATAACGTAATCATTTAACATGAGGGTTTATCTTATAGTCAGTTGGTGTACTATGTACTACTACTATGTTTCAGGGCTGGAGCAGTGCCTATTCCATAGAATCTGTCATAATGCAAATAAATGCAACCCTGGTCAAAGGAAAAGCCCGGGTGCAGTTTGGAGCCAATAAGGTGAACATACTTAAGTTTTTGTTACACGTTTGTTGTGAATATGTTGTAGATAAAGGTGAAGTTTTCTAATAAGAGGCAATTCTGTTTTGTTTTGTTTTGTTTTAGAACCAGTACAATCTTGCCAGAGCACAACAGTCATACAAATCCCTTGTGCAGATTCATGAAAAGAATGGTAAGTGACTATCAGTTATACCTGGTCCGAAAAGGTGGGAGGGCACCTGGGTAGAAAAACAACAATAAAACCAAACCAAATGTAGACGGTCTGCTCTGATTCAATTGACTTTAGACTTCTTGTCAATTAGGGTGCGGGTGATAATGGCAAACATTGCTTAGCATGATTTTTAGATCTCGATTTCATCATACAGTGGTGAGAAAAAGTAAGTACACCTTCTAGAAATTCTCACATTTCTGCCGAAATTGGTCTCTAAATGTGGTCTGATCTTCATCAAAATCACAGGAATGATTAAACAGTGTCTGCCTGAACTAATACCACCCAAACATTTACATTTTGTAACATTTACATTTTCATGTTTTTATTGGCAATAACATGTAAACATTCACAGGAGAGAGTGGAATAAGTAAGTACACTGCCTGGCTTAATATCCTCCAAGAGCAAATTAGACAAATTTAGAGTTGGGTGTGAGCCAAATTGAAGTCCAATCACTGACATTTCTGCAAGTTTGAAGTTTGTGAAAGAGCACTTGGATGCTCCACAGCACTACACTCCACAGCACACAAGATATTCTGTGATTTGATGAACCCAAAGTTCTTGGGTTTGGGTGAAACACACAACGTCATGTGTGGAGGAAAAATTTAATAGTACATCAACATCAAAACCCTATCCTCACTGTGAGGTATGGTGCAGAGAGAATCATGGTGTGGGCCTGTTTTGTTGCCTCAGGGCCTCGACAACTTGCTATCATCAATGGAAAAATGAATTGACACGGTAGATAAAATAGAGATATTTTTGCAGAAAAAGCTTTAAAAAAAAAAGCTTTTACAAATCAACTGTCCAACAGCTGAAGCTCAACAGAGGATGGGTGCTGCAACAAGACAATGACCCAAAGCACAAAAGCAAATCCACTTCAGAATGGTTTCAGAAGAATAAAATACGTGTTCTAGAATGGCCCAGTCAAAGCCCTGACCTAAACCGGATTGAGATGCTGTGGCATGACCTCTACAAAATCATTCACACCCGACATCCATCGTTGTGCACGTCTAATCTGCAACTACAGGGAACGTCTGGTTGAAGTTATTGCTGCCAAAGGAGGGTCAACCAGCTATTGAATCTAACGGTGCACTTACTTATTCCATGCTATCTTGTAAATGTTAACATGTAAAAATATGATTAAATGTTAGGGTGGTATTAGTTTAAGCGTTTAGCGTTTAGTGTTAATCATTCCTGTGATTTTGATGAAGATCAGACCACATTTAGTGACCAATTTAGGCAGAAATGTGAGAAATTCCAGACGGTGTACTTACTTTTTCTCGCCACTGTGTGCACATATCTTTATAGAGCCTTTAAGATGTAACGAAAGCTATCTCTGCTTGCTCTAAAAGTTTATAATGCCTCGTTTTCAGAGCAGGGTCAAAGGGATTAGAGGGAAGGGGGCAGAGGAATCGGATCATGTTTGGATTTTTAATGTGAATAATCCATAGTTTTCCTGTAAATATGTCATGGTAACGGTGCATCATGGGTTGAGACAGGTGTTCTACTGTCTGTTTTCATTTCCAGGCTGGTACACACCTCCCAAAGAAGACGGATAAGGAGTTCCTTTCACTATGCACTGGGAAAACGTCTTTGGGTCAAAATCTCCTTTTTCTTTTTCTTTTTTACACCATAATTCCCCTGACACGCCGGGATTATATCATCACCTTTACTTGTGGAAGCATCTCGTCGGCTCAAGTATTCATTTGTTTGCTCGGGGAAAGACTTCTGAAAAGAACTCATTGCTTGTCCTCCCATTATTGGAAAGAGGTGGGTGATGTGAGGGCACACCACGAGTCCTCATTTGTCTTTTAAAAACACTTCTCTTAAAAGGGGAAATGCTTTTTTTGTTTTTTGTTATTGCTGCTTTGACAAACTGGGCTCCATTAACAGTCAGTCAGTTACCCCAATGTGAAACGGGACAAATACTGAAGCTCTTAAAGTGACACCTCACAAAATCTGTTTATTTTTTATTAACGTTTTTTTTTTCTCTCTCTCTCTCTTTGTTTTGGAAATTAACAGGTACACAAATATTGTTTTAGAAATGTGATCTGACTTTGTGTTATTTGAGCAGCCTAGACAAACTACATAAGCCAATTTTATGTTTGTTTTTTAAGGCTTATGTTTTAAATTGCGATGACTTGCCACTCATTGTGTTATAACGGGCCAAACTGAATCAAATCATTTACATCAGCGAATCCAAATATTAGTCCTACAAAACAGTAGTTCAGATCTCAAAAACCTTGTGGCATCTGTCCAATCGAAGAGCTACTTTTGCCTTCTTCTTTTCCATGTTTGTTTCACCCAGAAACTCCATCGTTACATCTTTACTGTGAAGGCTTCAGGTGTAAAGGCGAACTTGGTGCAACAATTAAAACTCCACACCCTAGTTGTATATGTGCATTAGGTTTGTCTCAATCATTTTAATGATATCTGGATACAGTTTTAACCCAACCAGTTCACTGAAATGTAAAGTCCTAAAATATTTGGACAGTGACCCAATCTTTGTAAATCTGTCCTCGTGCACAACATTATATTTATAAAGGAAAGTAAATGACATACACATTGCCCCTTTTGTTTTTCTTTAAAGGTTAGCGCAAACTTTTAATAATGATTATTATTCCTCACTTGATCTATTTGATGGACTTTGCAAGTGGGAAAGTCACATGGTAGGATAGAGTGGCAGTTACGAGCATTTTGTCACTGTCCAAATATACAAATAAATAAACTATATATATGCTTTTGGATTGTCGTCATTACTGTGAGTTGCCATTATGCCGATGGGGTCACTTTAAGAGGATATTATCATGGCAGGTTTGGCCAATATTTACCACACTGCACCTAACTTTGCAGATTATTATAAATCATATAGCTGCTCTGCATACTAGAGACACCCACTCTGTTTGTGTTTTGCAGTTTTAACTCGGCTGCAACAGTATGTCTAAATGGCAACTCGAGTCTAACATTTAAATTAAAGCTAAGGACAAGTCCTAATATTAACTCATATTGCAGATGTCTTGGCCCCTTTAGTGGTTAACACTGTATCTCTGTAAATACTGGGACTATGCACATAAAAACTGATGCAAAGGTGAATGTCAGTACAGTCTAATAGGTGAAATTATAAATGTTGTCGTTTGAAATGAATTTAGGTCAAAAGATGAATAAGGCTGGTTTGCGGACTTACAGTAATCTTTAAAGAAGAAAAAAAGATCAGATTCAGTGTGTGTGGATTTTCTGTTTGGAGATTTGTTTCAAAAATAGTGAATTGCCCATAGTTTTATAGAACAATGCAAACAATATTTGGATGCTATGGAAAAGTGCAAAGGTCTTTTCTAATATAGATTCATTGTGTGTAAAATTGGTCCCTCAAAAAAAAAAAGGATACAAAATGGGTATAGTTTGGTGGGCACTCAAGCACTGTAACTGCATAGTCAGCCTTTTTTTATTGGGAGATGCAATACAGCATGTGATCTGATTATTCTGAAATAAATAACATTTTGCACAATGGGCTACAAACGTGCCTGCACAGGTCAATAACAGGACATGATGATGAGCAAAGTCTCCTGACAATATATTCAAAGGCCCACTGCTCTTTCATGACTCAGCATCACAAGCTGAGGAGATTTTAAGCTTAAAGGTTGATGCTGAACCATGTCCACCTCCAATGCCAAGTGTCCGAGAGAGATTGCAGCCTGGGTTTTTTGGACACACTGCGACTGATGGTCAAACTGGACGGGGCGTTCTCTGTTGATACATTCATTTCTTCATGCCAACCGAGTGTCACAAATCGCAAACTCTGACACTGTTGGTTTGCTTTGGTTTTTTGTTTTTATTGTTTGTTTTTTTCCATTTAAAGAAATTTTGACCATGTGTACAGTAATTTGTAAACTTGCATCAAGTTTATAAATAAAGAATTTTAAGATTATTGCATGTGTGCCGCATGTGTATGAGTGATAGACGCCGGCGTTGACAGTATACGGCAACCAGAAGTAGCTCACAGGCAATGCATGTGTTTGAGGAGTGAAGAGTGAACTTATTGTACATTTATTGTATCCGTAAGAACACTGACAAAAACAATTGTATTTTGATAATCAATGCTTAAAGCTATTTAGATATTTTTAATAAATGGTATAATTGCCTTGTACATCTTAAAACTGAAGTTGTTTCATTGAAACAGCTTTGTGGTTTTGATGCTTTATTATGCAGAAAGCCATCTAAATAAAACTGTAATGGGCTGGATTTTGAGGTAAATGTAAAAAAAAAAAAGCCTGATCTTTGGCTGATCCTCTTTTTTTTTTTTTAGCTCCATCTCAGAGACAGAGACAAATCCAGGATTATTATGGGTTTGGAGCCAGAGCCACCTGTTAGTTTTTCTCTCTAATTTTTCTTTCTATTATTAATGGCTGGAAGATGCATACCATTCAAGAGAAAGACCTTTGACATTGCAAATACAAAAGGAAAATTGTTAGAATATAACAAACATAGATCTCTTTAACTTTGAAATGTGTCTATTTTTGTTAATAATAATGCATAGACTGCATAAAGTGCTTTCATAGATATTTCATATACACTTTATATAGCATTACAGTATTCATTCACCCCACCAAACTCACTCTTCATACATTCATGCATAGGCAAGGTGAGTCAAGTGTCTTGCCCAAGGACGTCAGGATTTAAACTGCCAACCTTTCACTTATGAGACTCACTTGACCGTCTGAGCCACTGTCTTTGAATTGAGAGACAAAACCGTGTGCTGTTATGCCTACGTCTCCCTTTACAATGTGATGCACACATTTGTTTACTTTGATGTCGCTATGACGTTTACGGGAAGCATTCCTTCTGTTCTGTAAGCAGGCCATTTCCTGTTCTGCTCTTCAAAGATGCAACAGAGTCAGCGGTTAAAGCCGTTGTGGCGTGGCCCCAAAATGTGTCAAAAACCACAGGTGACATTTTGATCAATCTGATTTTTGGTATTGAAGGCCATGATATTGGTCATGAGCACCGAGCGGAAGGTTTAGACTAGCTGTGCATGTTTTAAGTTAAAGTCGACATATCATTTAAGGCAACCACAAGACTGCAACAAGAACAATTTAATTACTATAAGGATAAGATCAAATAATACAAAAGTAATACACAAAAAAAGTATTCCTCATTTACTTCACTCATGGAGTTCACACATGGAGCTTCTTCATTCTAAACATGTTCCTTCGACGTGTTTATCCATGGCATACATTTATACGACTCATATTATAGTACAACATACGGTTAAGGGGATTTGACAGGGGCCGTCTTGTGAAGCTTTGATGCATGGAAAGGAAAATGCAGGAACAAAACCCCAATCAGGCAAAACATTATGACCTGGCCTACTATAAGCGGCCTTGTCATTTTCTTGGACAACTTTTGAAGAGAAAACCACACATTGTTGCTGTTATGGAGATGCTCTCAGGCCCTATCACGAATTAAGCTATTCTCGGGTTGCTTTATTATTGTTTTGTTTTTTTTCAGAGCCACCATAAAAAACACATGTATTCACAAGTAGCCATGAAGAATTACACATTTTCACCTAATCTTGAATATTTCGTGGTCATAATGTCCTTCCTAATGGGTGTACAATGTATTGGCAAATGACTACACTCCAGCAATAAACACTTTATAACTGTGCTATATGTACAGTACATCTTATGGTCCCACACGCGCCATAGACCATTATTGTTACTTCACACAGAAAAACAACAACAAAAACAAAACAATAGTGCACATTGATTACCCACCCAAAAGCCTTGTGCATTACTAAATTCCAAAAACATGATGTCGGCTATAGCCCATAAATACTGTGTGCTGGTGAAGTAACTTTTTTTGAATCCGTCTGACAATCGTGATACGGTCCTTAAACTGTCAAACCTTTGTTAGTATTGCTCTGCTTGGATTTATCATAATCGCATTTATAACCCAGATTTAAATGGCGACACAAAGATTAAAATAAATAAATAAAAAAGAAGAACAATACAGTTTAGGGTTTTGTAAAAGTTGTTAAACCTTTGCAGAGATGATTTATTCTTTCCAAATAGAGACACCACACTAGTGTTGAAACGGAGAAGCACACAGGAGTCATGGCACACGTAGAACACTTTATATTACTGACCAGACTGGGACACATAAATAACTTTACAATTTCATAAAACTATAGTAAATTGTGTCATTGCTCCCGTTTCCTTCTCTCAGTCACTTATCTTGGAATAAAGTATCTACTCAAAGGTTTTACAGATATACAGAATACTAGACTGTTACTTAAAATAAGAAATAGATGAGTAAAATAAAAAAAATTAAAAACAACTAACTAACTAATCCACAGCCATGAAGAGACACAGAGAACTGCTTCACACTCATACACAGACCATCCAAAAAACATGGAAAATAGGTACAAAAAAACCCAAAACAACCCAGACAAATGAAAACCAACTGTCTATTAATACCACACTATCACAACCCGATGAGACGACTCACGTTTTCAAAGAAGTAGCGTTCAGATACATATCTTCACTTCAGTTTCAAGTCAAGTACATTTAGTGAATTTTAAGGTTTGAAATCAAAATCTGGACACATCGAGCTACACGGGGGGCTACGCACAATAGAATCTCTCGTTCATCTTATCTTCATTAGAAGTGAATTAAATGTATTTTTACTGTATATATCTTTGTCATTTACACCTAATTGTAATGGAGTAACACCAACAGCCACAAAATTACACGCTAAGGCCTGATATTCAGTCTTTTCGGGAGTTACACTTAGTGGGAGAGTTTTCAAAGGGGGAAAACATCCATCGCACAACACTGCCACCATCAACACCAATGAAAATATTTACTGTACGTCGACATGTTTGGTTCGTCTGTTTTATGACCTGTACAAACTGGAATGTTTATCTAAAAATAATCGAAATTCAACTTTTGCATGTGCTTCTTGAATTGGTCAAGAATCAATTACGGTCATGTATCGAGAGTACCACTCTGTTCTGTTAAAAAAAAAAGACCCGACATGCCTCGCATTCAAAAAGTGGGAACAAATTGTACATATAACATTAAGACTATAGGGGCTTTTAAAGTACATGGTTCCTGAGATGTAAACACACTATTTTATGATGAAGAGACATTTGTTGGTCAATGCCATCCCTTTTGTAGTCATTACACCCTATTTGGTCATTTTACCTAGTTTGATTTGGAAAAGGAAGCTCATTATAAGAAGAATATGGCTATTACTAAACCCTCAAATGCATTTTAGGACACAGAGGTCATTTGCAGTAGACCACTTCTGAACACTTTGATAAAGCCTTAAGCTTAAGGAACTATCTACAGCGATAGCTAGCTGCATTATACAACACATTACAATGAACAAATTAAAAGGTTGTTCTCAGGGGTGTGATGTTGGACACGAGTCACCACAAGTGTCAAAATACATTGTTACAGAAGATGTTACTCTGTAAAGAACAATATTGTTTGGCTGTAAACATCACAAGCTCCTATTGGCCTGTGGTGTTTATTTGAGATGAGGGGCAGGCAAAATGTCATTTATTGATAAAAAGGATTTTTACTGAGGCAACGGGCTGGGAGTCACAAGACAAATTCAAGAGAGGATAAAAAAATATTCACACAGTATATTATGAATACTATATATTAATCGTTTGTTTGGTCATGGGACTGAAGAGTTTCTGTTATAATAAAATACTGGATTTTCAGAAATGCCCATGTCTGATTTCCTGTACTATTAATAACTATGAATGTTATATGTATTCTAAATATATTCTGTTTAAAGCATAATTTTACGTATTAAATGCTATTTCTATGGATGTAATTGACAGAGGAAATCAGCAAATGTGACTGTTTGTTCTTGTTTACCTGTGTTGTTTGATTACCTTTAAAAAATGTCTTTTAATCATGCCCAGACAGCAGGGGAGATATGGTCTGTGTGTGAGTGTGTTTTTCTTTTCTTTAAATGTTTTGTTTGTTTCTTTGTTTCTTTAAACTGTACATGCAACTGTATAATGCCTAAAATGCTTATTTAATAGACCCATTATCACATAAAAAAGTATAAAAACTGTGCCCGCCTTGGAAATGATATGTAAAGTATTGAAAGATGCAAAACTCAATAAAAACTTGATCACAAAAGAAAAAAACAAAAACGGTATTTTCTAAGTTTCTTGTGAATTTGACATTACAAAAGAATGCTAACTTTTGGCGGCTTATAGTTTAAAGTGTGAGTTTCATTCTAAATTATGTTGTCAAAACTCCTTTCTCTGTTTAAAATTTATATTTTTATCAACACGGGGATATCTTGATTTAAAACATTTTCCTGCCCCTTCTCGTTTATGTCCAGGCCTAAAGAATATTATGATGAACATGAATACAATCTATTGTTCTTTCTGAATGGCGTGGAAATGAAGGGCACCTAATTTTGAATTCCTAATTGATCCCTTTTTATCTCTCCCACTCGGCTCCACTGTCCTACATTGGGTCGTCGTAGTTGTAGGTAGGGGCTGCAGAGTACTGGTTCTGCTGCATGGCGCCCTGTGCCGCTCCCACTGCAGCCTGTTGCGCTGCAGCCTGGACGTGAGGGTTTTTCCAGGCCCCAGTGGTCCACTCCTCCTGGGCCTTACCCAAACTCCCACCACTGCCACGGTAGAAGTTGTGGACCTAAAATAGTTAATTAAACAAATGTTAAAGCCGTAAGTCTTTTTTGGTCCAATCTTGAAACGTTTAAGATTTTCAGGTTCACTGAAACGCTCTGTTCACAAAACCTGGTCAAATTAGTATAAAAAACTAGAGCTTTTTTACACGTATGTCACAATGATAAAGGAGCTAGTCAAAGACAAAGTTATAACATGTTCTTGCTCAGGCTATTCATATTTCGTGGCAATTTATTTTTAAGTTAACAGTATAGTTTGCAGAGAAGTGTACAGGTAAGAGTTTATTTTTTTACTGTTCCAGTAGCATTTTAGGTCACCTTTGAAAGGGCGATGAAGGAGAGCACAGAGACTGCAGTGAACATAAGGGTGGGAATCAGCATGACGACGGCTGAGCCAATGTTGGTGCTAAAGAATGTGATGGTCGCCAGCCAGCCACTAGGTGCGAAGAGAGGAAAAGGCAGGTTAGTAAGCTAGTTCAGTTCTCAGACCCAATACACATTGGACAGTGTCATCTTTTTTTGGACTGTGTGTAAGATGTCTTTACTCTTGTTTTGTCTTTATGAAAATATGTCTTGCATTTGTTGCACTTGAATAATTGGGACAAATAAATGCATCTGATAAAAAGAAAAAAAGATCTGTTTGCTAGAAATAAATCTGGAATTCCAACCATTTGTAGGGTGGCTGTAATATAAAAATAATTGTTCGTGCACTTACCACACACCCCATCCTGGGATCCCGACTGTCTGAATGATACTGATCACAACTTGAGCCATGAATACAAAGAAGAAAGCCATGAAGTTGAAAGAGCTGTCAGTCCTGCAAGGGAATATGACCAGCATTAAAAATAACTCTCTATGAACAAAACGAGGTCCTTCATGTGTATCAAAAACAGCTCACTTGAAAGCCTTGTAGATGGGCCTGAACCAGCACACATAGGAGCAGGGCGTGAAGAGGAGGAGCCAGAGGAAGGCCATGCCAAAGTTAGTTGCTCCACCTCCACCACACATCCACGCCAAGCAGCCAATCAGATTCACCGCCAGAGTGGCACTATTCACTGTCAGTAGAAAAGATAATTAAAGATGGACCCAAAAATGTAAAAAAAAAGTGAAGGAAGAACGATATTACATAGCATTATAGTAGTTTTAGGATTTTTCTACATCACAATTAAATACAGTATATCACTAAATGGCAGAGGTGGAAGTATCAGATTACAGTATAAATACTCAGATTAAGTACATGGCAGAACAAATATCCTTTTCATTTGTCTGATCACGATTTTGCCAGTGGTCACCATGGTAAAAGAGTTGCACAGTAACTTTCATTTTCAATCCAGATGCCCTTCCAATTGCCTGAATCACTGTGACTCAATTTCAAGTTCCACAGGGATACAACAGCAGTATGTGTTATTTGGGGAGATTCTGGACAAGACACGCTTAGGTCGAAGGGGTAACACTTAAGGCCACTATCGCCCCATGATTGCGAAAAGATCCCCTGTTGTCAATGTTGGGATATTGCCCACCGCAAATGACTCATCCTATTCCAGATTCGTGGTCCAAAAATAAATAAATAAATAAAAGGACTAGACAAACAATTAAACAGGCATTTTAAAAAGACAATCATGCCAATGTCTCCACAAGGCAGAATGATGACGTGTCGCACTCCATTTTATATTTATGAAGGACACTATTATTTCATTTTCAAACATGTTCAGTCAACAGATATCAGAAAGCTGTACATCAAAGCACAGCCTCTAAAGTGTTCACTCTTTCATTGACAAACATTTCTGTGGCACTTAATTGTCGTCCTCAAAAGAACACGCAAAGCATCATTAGGCCACCTGCCGTCTGCACATGCTGGCTTCCTTATAATGAGTCGTGTTAGTTGTACAATTTTTACTTTACTTTACTACAATAGTTCCATAGTACTTAGGGATTACATATTTTATTTTATTTTTCCACCTCTTCCAATAGCAGCTACAGACTAATGAACAAAAAGTTCACTAAGACCAAGCCTACTTTTGGACAAACCTTACACTTAAGGCCCAATCTCAATTCTCCCCTTAGCCCTCCACTTAGCCCTTTCCCTTCGTTGTGCGCGTTCACGAGAGACGAAGGGGTGTCCCATTCTATTTGCGGTGAGGGTAGGGGTGAGGGAGAGGGCCACATAGCCCTTCCAGCGAGGGTTTTCAGATGCACACTTCAGACGAAGGGGTAGGAGGAGTTTGACAAAACACGGAAATAAGCTGCGAAATGAATTCACGAATATCATCAATAAGCACTCTTACAACTTTTATAAAGTGCAGAACGCTTCGTTCGTGACTTTATTCGCTTGTGCAACAATTAGAACAGTCCATTGCTATAAACGTGTCAGTTCTACGTTTTCGCTTGCTGCTGCGAACGCTCCCAAACTTCGATACGTCGCTATTGTCATGACACAGGGGGTTCAGTGCCTCGCTGCTGCGCTCGATTTCTCCCCGCGCCGCTGTGCTCTGAGCCCGGGTCCGAGGCGGTCTGTCCCCGGTCTGAGCGCACCTCGGCTCAGGCCCGGGGCTCAGAGCGGAGGCTGCGGGTGCCTGTCCCCGCCCTGTGCGCAGTGCAAGCGGGTCTACCTCTGACTGTCCCCGCTGAGTGCGCTACAGGAGCGGATGGGCTGATCTCTCGCAGCTTTGGCTGCAGACACAGCGACCCGCGGTAGAAGCAGCAACACACGGACAGGGGAAGGAGAATGTAGCAGAAATAAATGAAAATCTGTAGGTTTTGGGCTGAGACCGAGTCCTGTTGTTTAGGTGTTACAAAACAGCATCAGTCAAGTGATAAACTGGTTCAGTAGAAACATGCTCTATAGACAACTAGGCTTGCTTTTATTTTGTTTATTATATATATATATATTTTTTTTACATAACCTTAATCATCTGTGTTAATAGTAAATGCAGTCAAATGGAGGGCTGTCCCATTTCTTAGGGTGGTATTTTCAACCCTCGCCCTTAGCCCTTGGTTTCAGGGTGTAGGGAAAGGGCAAGGGCTAGGCTAGGGGAAGGGGTAGGGGTAGAAAGGAGAATTGAGATTGGGCCTTGTTTCATATGAAGGAACCTTGACAAAAATGAAAAAAAAAAAAAAAAGACATGTGATGCTCAGCCAATGAAAAGATATTGGAACATACAACATAAATAGCACATTGTTTCGGCAGGGTCCATTTTACAGTTCAAAATTCACTAATTAAGTACCTTGTCATTTATCTAACCACTGCTAACTGCTCACTTCTAACAATAAGCACAAGAGTTATAATATAATAGGTTTGTTAACTCAAGACTCACATATCCATAGGTAGTAGAGGCGTTTGCAGATGGTTCGGTGCTGGTCTGGGATCTCATTGAAGTCCTGGTAGAAGCAGGGCTTGAGGGGAATGAACCGTGGCAGTGGGGGAAAGTTGTTTTCTAAAATACAACACAAATAGATTAATAGCTCCATAGTATCCTATTGTGTATTGCATATTTACAAACATGCTATAAAGCAGTCAGCTTTTGCAGAGTGAATCAATAGTTCATGTGAAAGCTTACCGGCCATGACGATCCTTCGGTGTCTTTCGTGAGTGATAGGATGCAAATTTCAGCTTGGCTTCCTGAAGACAAAACTACAAAAAGAAAATAAGCCAAATAAAGAGCTTTCTGAATAGAGGTATGTGATGAAATTATAAACTAACCAAACAAATAAATAAAAAAGAAGTCGAAACCATATCAAGCACAAGTAATCTAATACAGGGGTTCCCAAACTTTTTTGGCTGGAAACCCAAAAAATTGACACGTAAACAACTCAGGACCCCCAGTACATAAAGTTATTCCCTCTTATGCTACTTTAGGGCAGAAAAATACACTTTAAAATAAAGTTAATATGTATTTAAATTGTTTATTTTATATATTTGAATGGATTTCACAAATTATATGCTTCTGTACACTCAAAAATATATTAAAAGCAGTAGCATTTCTCCTTTTATATCATCTTGAAATCATCTGGGGACCCCACCCAAGGCCTCGCGAGCCCTGAGGGGTCCCGACCCTCACTTTGGGAACCACTGGTCTAATAGATCAGGACAAATTACTTTCTTATTAACTGAATAAATCTCAGTTTCATTTGATTAATTATTATTATTTTTAAGCTAATCTCAATTATAGCACCCTTTCACAACTTCACTTCCAGTGATACAAAATACTCCAAAATACTACTAATGTAATAAAATCAAGATAATTTAACAAGGATTCGGGAGTGTTTCCACACCTGCTACATGCATAGCAGTGTAGCATACTTGGGATGTGCAGAGAAATGGCCCAGGCCCCAGTCGTGATTGGCAAAATAATTCACATCCTTGAGGAAAACTAATTTTGTCAAGCAGAGGTGTGATTCTTTACTGTGAAATCCAAGTATCATCTTGTAAAAGGAGAGTGATTGTAGAGATGTGGCTCAAGGATGCTGCACACCAAAGCTACAGGAAATGGCCTGTTTAACACAGCAGGACAACTTCTTTGTACAAATCAAAGCAATGGCCATTCACAGTTCATGTATTCGCTTTCTAGAGGCTTAGGAGGCTAAAATGGTTTTCTCATGTTAGGGCGGAGATGCTAACACTAGGACACTGTGCAATCGGGAGCGTCCTTCAGCCCCACTGCTTCTACATCCGGACACCGAGCAGGTCAAACTGTACACACGGACTAAAATTACATCTTTAAATAGTACCTCATAGCTATTTTTGCAGTACAACTAATCACAATACCTCGACTTTGTATAATTGCAATGCATTGATCTGGAGGGGTAAAAGACCTTACCTCGTTCACCACGTAGCTCAAATTCCTCCGTGTCTTACTAGCATCCTATGGTTTCAGCTGCATTGAGAAAATTGATAAAGCGTGTAGATTAAAATCTGGTTTTGTCGCAAAAATATCTTCCTCCTAATGCTAGACTTGTGCGTAAAAATCGATCACGTGATGTTCGGTCTTTATTTCTTGCACAAACCCTTCTACTCGCGCCGATTTTGCCCTACCAGCCTCCAACCCGAGCTGCACACACACACACGGCCTGGAGATGGAGAAAAAACGGGATTTGTTGCTGGCCTGGGGCGGACCAATCAGAAAAAGGTGATGTTGATTCATTTCCGCCGCTGTCCAGAGTACTGAAATTACAGCACTAAAGAGAAGAATTTGACATTAAAAAAATAATCAAATGAAATATGCAGTGCCTTAATTATGCGGTTGTGTTATATAGAATATTAAGGAAGACCTACAAAGGACATTACATTTCGGTAGTTTAAGGTCAGAGAGATGGGGGAAAGTACACAGCAAAATGTGTATGTTATTTGCCCTACAGCTAGGCACATAACATTATTATTATGATGATTATGATGATGATTATTGGTGTATTTATCAATAATAATCCTGTTCCTTTGAGACCACACACGGTAAAAACGTGGTTTTGGCGACACCTTTGGCCACTGTCGGCATAGAAATCCTTAAATGGTGCTTTCGATGTTCACCCTGAAATCATAAACTTCACTAAACCAATAGACGACGTTAAATATTTATAGAATTTGTGTGTGAGATAATGACGAGATGTAAATATTATTTGAAATAAATGGAGGTAAACTTAATATTTTATCCTGTTTTGAAGTAGTGTAATTTGTCGATTTTTGTTCTTCCGTGGTCCCTCGAATTCCCCAACTTCATGCTCTTCCTGTTTGCAAAGTGCGATGCTAGTGCTATGAGTTGATGAACGGTAAAGGTAAAAAGAAAATAATAATATTAACCTCTTGATTTTGCATTTCATTTATTTGTCGTTCAAGACCCATCCATAGATTCTCATATAAACATAAGGCGACTGCATATGTAATGTTTTGCAATAAAAGGACACGAATTTCCCGTTGCTACACGTTAGCATTATTTAGCAGCATGTTGAGGATGATCTGATGAGTTCAAGCGCCCCTAAAAGTTTGAGAACTCTAGCAAAGGAAATAAAGTAAGTGTGTCAAAAAAAAAATTGGCCTAGTTGTTGACGTAATTTAATTAACTTTGTCAGTTATTAAGTTAAGTGGGCTACCTGATCATGAAGAACCACTATTAAATATAATGCATGGGTTCCTGTGCACCCATGACCCATTTTCTAAAAAGCCTTTTGAGAAAATGGAAATAGAGAAGCAAGTATACCATAGCACCTTCACCACATAACTTTAGTTTTCCTACAAAATGGGTACATTGGGGGAGAGTCTATGTATTTTTCTCTTTTTGTTTTTTTTCTTACTTGCTGTCGGTAGGCCTACAAGGAACCAAAAAAGTGGTGAATTATTGAATTATAAAATGAAATCCCCATATGCCAACTCTGGTTCAAGAACTGACTGACTGATGGTTCATTAGAGTGTCAAAGTAGTAAAAAGAAATACCTTTGATGGAATTAAAGTGGAAAATATTTAAAAATGAGTTTGCACTATGTAGAACCTGGCTTCAGCTGTGTAACAAGGCTTTGCAATTCTTTTATTAGATTAATTTTGTCCTGTTCAATTACGCTCAAAGAGGTTCTTCTAGAAAGATCTTAGGTATAAGAAAGTTGTTCTTATTACCTTCATGTTTCACCGGAGTAGCGAACTTACATCTCAGGAAGCCAAAGGTCTTTGGCCTCGCTTTTATGTTTATGTCTTGAGCTACTCAATAACCTCTCTTTACAGAGGGGGATGCATCTGCCGCTCCCAGCTGATGTGGTGCGAGAGCTGGTGTGCTCCTGTCTGCACCGGGACCCAGTGGCTGCAGACCTCCGCTGCAGCCTCTTTGTGGCAGCGGCTCAAAACTACAAAAGGGACTCTCTTCTCAGACCCTTCCCTCCACGGTATATCAGCGAGGACAACAAGGACTTTGAAGAACTGGTAAGACCATAAAACAATGCATATGTGTTTCCTACGATATGGATCCACAGAAATTCTGGAAAGTATCTATATTAACATTACCTCTATTCTACACTATCTACTTACTAACGTTTCAAACATACAGCTCTTCCTAACTATAACAAATATTGTGTATGTGCTCTGCTTACGGCCTCTCATGGTAGGTGTAACAGTTAAAATGTTTTGTCACTTTGTTTTGACTGCAAATACCTGTCATTAAAACAAAACAAACAATTTTTGTAGTTGGTAGATGTGAAGTCGCTGCCTGGCGTGAGGGAGCTGGTGAGGCTGCGACCTGGAGAAGGAGATCATCATATGGCTCTTACACACTGGATTCTTTCCTCAAAGAGTTTTGCCATAAAAACACTGGAAAAAGAAGAGGTACACAGCAATATCTACTGTTTGCACAGCTTCGGTCTTCTGAATGATTGATTTGATTAACCGATATCTTTCAGTATGCTCACCTTTACAGCCTGACAAAAAATGAAGAGTCATCAGGGCCAGCTCCAGACTTCCTGTTTGAGATCAAATACAGTGATCAGCTAAATGCCCGGTTTGAGAAGACAAAGGCTGGACGAGACACTTTCTATGCATTCCATGGGAGCCGCCTTGAAAACTTTCATTCGATCATTCACAACGGGCTGCACTGTCACCTCAATAAGGTTTGTCTGGATTTGTGTATTTTGCAATAACCTGAACAACATGGCAAGTATAACAAAACGGCAAAGGATTGATTTACGCTTTTGCTTTTAAATTCAGAACTCTATGAATCACCAGACCAGACGCTGGTTGTGTCTTGGCTCTTGTGGATAGAAAGTCTCCAGTATTGCATTATGTTTTCTTTATTGTTTGCAGAACTCTGTATTTGGAGAAGGGACCTATCTGACCAGTGACCTCAGCATGGCGGTGCTTTACAGCCCCCACAGCAGCGGATGGAGGGAAAGCCTATTGGGCTCGATGCTCAGCTGTGTGGCCTTGTGTGAAGTCATCGATCACCCTGATGTCAAGTGTCAAGTCAAGAAAAAGGGTATGTTCATGTGAAGAACATTGATGGGGCATGCAAAAGAGTTATTTTTGTGATGTGGGTGAGTGGATGTTACTACTACAACTAAAAACTGGATGAGCTAACTGGGGTTTTGATATCACGTTGTACAAAATAAATGAATCAAAGCATGGCCAGAGTCACTATACTGTGTCTTTGGATGTTTAGACAAAACATTCTATTCTAAAATTGCTCTTTCAGACTCTGAATCATGGACCGCCAGAGGTCCAGGGCAAAGAACAGCGAAGGTGGAGACGTGCCACAGAAATACTTTGTTGTTACCAACAATCAGCTTTTACGAGTGAAATATCTGCTGGTTTACTCCCAGAAAAGGCATCTGTCCAGGTTAGTGCGGTTAAAAAGAAGTATAATGCTATGGGCACACCTAAATCGTGTAACACACTTCTAGTTGGTCGCTTGAAAAGGCTGCAATCAGTCGCTCGAGTCACTTCAGTCGCATGTGTCGCATGTGCTCGATTCAGGAGGAGCTACTGCTGCCGTGCGATTCTGAGAAAACCTCTGGTTTTTGCCCATAGACTTGTGAATTCATCTTTTTTTCCTGATTCTTTGATTGTGCTTTTGTGACAGTGGAATAGTTTTACTGCCTTCCTCTGATACTTTATGCAAACCTCGCCCAACTTTCAACACTCCTGCCTCTTCCAGACACTCGCGGCCTCCTCCTCCACTCCTTGGTTTACTCAAACACATAGCCTCAACATTATTTCAGCTTTTGCCAATAATTCAAGTGTGTCTTTGAATGCCCAGTACCTGTCTGTCCAGCCTAATGTCATGATAAAATTTAACATGTTTGTAATTCTTTATTGAACTCCACATCCTCCTGTTGCTAATGTTGTGTTCATGGGCTTGTGTATATCTTGCGAGGCGCTCTGATGCAGTGGTCGCATTGCTCTGTGTCGCTTGAAATACTCACGCAGTAATTATTCGCTCGTGTGCTCGTCTTCACATTGACAAACAGAAATCACCTGCACCACACTTTTGTTGTGAACAAACCATAAGAAGTGTAACAATATCAATTGTCTCACAATCTTCTTTCATCTTTTACCTTAATATCAGAAAGCACTTCTGAGTCTAAAATGCATGGCTTGGTTGCAATAGCACAGCAATTTTTACCTTTGGATAATGTAATTCTGAACAATTTTATTAGAGATGACCTCTAATAAAATTATTCAGAATGATAGTGAAAGAGTATTTCTTTTATTTTCTCTAGAAACTCACGGAGCTCGTCCTGGCTGCTCAGGCATCATTTCGTGATCATGATGAGTCTTTACCTTCTGCTGCTGATTCTGATTGGTGCCTTCAACTCCAGCTCCTTTGTTTCATTTTGGAACAAAGTTTTCAGGTGACCTTGAGTGTGTCCTGAGCACAGTGTTTAGTGCCTTCCTCAGACTGAAGGCCAGAGAAGCTTTATACACAGACAATTTGAACCTCTCTATTCTTTATTTAGTGAAATAGATTCTATATTATATTAATGCTGCGTTCCGCTTGATCGCTCCGACCAGGGAATTTCAACTGGAACAAGCGCCAACCCCGTAATTCTGACTCAGAAACTTGGAACAGAATCACTTGGACTGAGAAGGATCATTTAAAGATGGCTGCGCCCTATGTCACATGTAAGCAAATAAAACTTGCATGTAAAGCTTCACTAAACCACATTATTTGGTAGATGTTGTCCCAAATACACTTGTTAAATGTCAACGTGAAACAGATAAACTTTACTGCTCTGTTGCTTAAGCCTCAATTAGATTAATTATTAATCAAAAGGAAAATATGATACTTATGCTGAAATATCACTGTATTTACCACAATTGTAATAAATACATTATACAACTATTATAATAACTGTTCGAGTCTGATATGATCCATTTCTGACTCAATATTACTAGGAAACATCACTGCAAACTATTTTGCATCCGCTTTCTGTGCTCTAACATGAGCAACAAAGTTGCAACTTTTGCGGAAGCGTCAATTTCCGATATTTCCAACCTGGACAATTGGAACGCTACAACTTGAAGAAAAAGTTCGATCCTGGTCGGATTTACCGACTTCCGACCTAACTGGAACGCAGCATTAGAATACATATATTTGATATCGTAGCCATGGCTGCCTATTTTTCTTCTTTTTTTTTTCTGTTTAAATTAATTTAAATAATGACTAATTTCTTTATTCACTGTAGTGAACATACTTTAGTTTCCTTTCATTCCCCCACAACTAAAGAGAAAAGGTTATCGGCATATCTTAGATTTCTCTTTATCTCTGTGAGTTTTCACATACTAAATATTAGTATGCACCGTGCAGCATATTTACTGGACAAAGTCATTTTTGGGAAAAAATCATTGTTTACATTGTTCTATAATTGTTATACAAATATTTGAACCCATCATTAAAATCTATCTCCCAAAATATTTATTGAAATTCTCTATATTTTTGTTTTGCCTGGTTCATATTAAAAAAGTTATTATTGGTCCTATTTCAAAGGCAGATTTACAACTGCCATTAAGCACACGCCACTTTGTTTTTATCAGTAAAAAGTAAGAAGGAGCTGCATAGGGAATGATAACAGCGGCGGTCTTCTTTGAACACTGATGTCAACTAAATAGATAAGACATTTTATATGTGCAATGTTTATTCAAAGCTGGATGTGAAATATAAAATAACATGGGGAATATATTCACTTTTGGAGAAATGATTTCTTCAACACAAACTATGATGCATTTCATAGCTGCGTAGCAGTAACTCATCACTGACAGGAATCAATGCAAGCCAAGCCATACAAGTGGTTGAGAAGTTTATTGTGAAATGACTTGATTAGGAGCTTTAGTCTGAAAGTGATACATTTGAAGGACATGGCACAGACGGCCCATTGTTGGTCCTGTTCACAGCAGCGTCATTATCACAGCTGCCTCATAAACTGTCTGTTATTGAATAACCCTCACCTCCCAGGGCCGCTGCTGAGGGGAGTACTCTACAATACTTTAGACCTTGTGTATGTTGAGATGGTTTTAATTATAATGCATACAGAACATTACATTTTATATGTACAAATAGCTGCCTTTGAACATGTGCTACACCGGTTTGTTCACATTTTGTCCTACTAGAATTTACTTTGACCCTTGTGGGCAGCCGGGAGCTAAACATATCAGGCGTCCTTCAGCATTACTCTGTAAAAAGAAAAAAGATTTTGGATAATTCAGTATATGTAGTTGGATCATTTGAGGGTAGTATGACTCAAAAACTTAGCAATAATCTTTCTATTACCTGAATGTTCAGCTGGCAAACAGGCTGCTGGTGAGGAGTGGTTAGGTGGCTGCGGACACATGTGCCGAAGCGCTGTAGACAAGAGGCATCAGAGGCGGGACAGGTCTGTAGACAGGACGGGGCTGTGAGCAGTAGACAGCTGGAGCAGGAGGTGTGCTGACAAAAACCCTGGCACGGTCTCTTCTCCAGAGCTGCAAACCTAAATTAAATTAAATAGGACAAGTGCAACAACTGTTCAAAACTTAAAGAGACTAGATGCAAGTTGGTCATTTTATGCTCACTACTGCCACCTCAGGTCTTATGCGTAACTGCAGTCTATATTAAGCTTGTGCATGACCCCGAAGTAAGCACTTTTTGAGTGACAGTGCAGGATTTTAAAGGCAGTTGTGGTGAACAGGTCTGGGCTCATTCTACACATTAGGCCATGGCAGGACCGTGTAGGGGGATGAAATACTTAGTTTTAACATTTTTCAACTCTGTATAGTCCCTTTAAGGAAAGACACTGCAGGTGAATAGGGAAAATAAAGAGTAAAGATAACAATTTGAAACTTTTTACTGTAGAGCACTGATATAAATATGAGGAAAATGTATTGCAAGTTTTCTGTCATTTTATGGCTTCATACAAAATAACAATTTATGCATAAAAATGGCCTATATTTTCAGCAACAAAATGTAAATAATGGATAGAGCCAGATTTAAATGTATGGTTTTTTGTTCATATATTAATTACAAAATCTGTAAAAATTTAAATTCAAAACTCAACAAATCAAGCTAGAGATTAGATATTTAAAATAGTCCCTTTGAAAAAAATCTTCAAAATAGTGTTATGTCCAAGACTGGAAAGTTTGCAGTCTGTAGGTGCTACTTATGTGGAGATATTGTTGCTGGTGTGTGAGAGAAATAGGAGCATTTTAGGAAAATGGCGATTTCCAATATAAATCTATAGAGAAACATTGAATCAGTGCAATAAATAAACATGTTATTGGGTAAGATTAGGTATCTTTTTGTTTTCAGAATATGTTAAGAGACCAAATGGGCTCAAAACCTGTAAAGTACACAGTATAACGAGTAATGGTTGGTAGTTGGAGCAAAGAGGTAAGAGTGTAGTTTCGGAACCTCTAAAGCTCACCGGCAATTTGGCCTGTTTTAAACAAAATGTTTGGGCTTAAATTTTATATGCAGACTAAACCATTTAAGACTCCAAGGACTTGGCTAAAACATTAGTATGGTACATAGATGGATGTATACCTGGCAGAGCATATTTTTGTTGGATTTTCCTGGCAGAACTCCTTTGTGCACTCTGGGTGACAGTTCTCAGAATCCAAAGGCTCAATAACTAAAATGCATGTAAAAGAAATAAACACAGTAAGAGATCAGAATCATTTGATTTTGAGCTTTTGAGACAGGGATAGACGATTTTGATCATTTCCATCTGATAGAGTATCAGCAAATGTGACAAGTCTCTTCACTGCTTTTGAGATAAGAGGCATAATTGTGTCTAACTGTGAAGCCGAACTCTTTGAATCAAAGGAATCCTTGACCACACTATCAGTCTGAACAGCTCGTAAAGAGTTTATTATTTTGGCATTGTTCCCAATAAAAAGAACAGTATATACAATGACAATTACTATTTATTTAAGAAACAAAAGGAGCTAGTATCTGAGGATACCAGCCCCTGCTTTATGACTAGTTTATGGTCAGTACGATTTTAGTTATATTTCTTTAACTCATTGTAATACTTTCAGTATATATTGCATTTATTCCTGAATTATTGCCTTTGCCTTTTTTTTTTAGCAGAGTATAGAACAAAGAAAGCAATTTCCATTGATCCATTCTTCAAGCAACACACATAACAGTTGTCTGTATTACATGTTTTGGCTCTTTACAAATAAGTGTCAGTTCTTTTATTGTTTATAACTTTGTGATGCTGCTGCTGCTGCACACTGAATTCCCAGTTCTAATCTAATCTGAAAGCTCTATTACATAACTTCTACTAAGTAGTGTATATGGATCTTACCTGCTTTACAGACTCCAGTCCTCTCGGTCTTGTCCTGTCCTGACTCCCCGTAAACGCACACAAGCCCCTGGTCACATTTGCCCAGGAAGTCCCACGCCCCGCCACAGCTCTCACCTTCTGTCCTGGCACAGACGGGACAGCAGCCACACACCCCTGTGGTCACCCCACCTTTACACCGCAGTCTCAGCGCCTTCCGGGGCGAGCAGTGGATACGCTCACAGGAAGGGCAGTGGAGGGCCTTGAGGTGCTGCTGGTGTGGGACATCCTGTGGTTGAGATTCTTCTGTGCCTAGCAAATAAGTGATGTCACTACTAAAAACTCAACTCAAGTAGAAGCAAAAGGCACAAATCTAGTCATAATACTTAATAAGGTTTCTGAATCCTTTACATAAGTAGTATATTCTAAATTACCCACCTTTGGTACTCAGTGCCCCCAAAACAAAAAACCCAAAGAACAAAATCCACATCTTTTATGCTTTTGAATAAAAGCAAATGTGACAATGCAATTTATATGTACGACTAGTATACTTTATGGGCCACCATCTCCACCCCCAACAGCAGCCAATAGATGGGGGTTTCTCTGATGGGAAGTCTTATCTTTACGCTATCAATGGTACGGTTTTGTTATGAAATGTTTCCCTCCAAGAAGAACAATTGTGTTAGATAAGGTAAGTGATGGCAAAAACACTCGCCCCCTTTGTATGTGGAGTCACGTGACCAGAGAGGGGTAATTCAGAGCTCACTTCACAATCAGGTAATGACCTATTTCTATACAAACAAAAGGGTTAAGATAGGACTGTATCAGTGGGATGGATCTCTTGTAACTTTGATATGCAGGACGTCTGCCCAATAAGAATGGCTTTTTGCATTACAGCCCTTAAATGTATTTACAACTATTTAAGTGTGTAAATGTTCTTGAAATGCTATTTATTTGGATCAAATCATGAACACGTATACAAAACCTGTTGTGTGTGTGTGTGTGTGTGTGTGGGTGTGTGGTGTTGTGTTGTGTGTGTGTGTGGTGTGTGTGTGTGTGTGTGTGTTGCGTGTGTTGTGTGTGTGTGTGTGTGTGTGTGTGTGTGTGGTGTGTGTGTGTGTGTGTGTGTGTGTGTGTGTGTGTGTTGTGTGTTGTGTGTGTGTGTGTGTGTGAGAGAGAGTGTTGTGTGAGAGAGAGGGTGGGTGAAGGGTGTGAGAGAGAGGGTTGGGTGAGGGTGTGAGAGAGAGAGGGTGGGTGAGGGTGTGAGAGAGAGAGGGTGGGTGAGGTGTGAGAGAGAGAGAGAGGGGTGTGAGAGAGAGAGAGAGGGTGGGTGAGGGTGTGAAGAGAAGAGAGAGGTGGGTGAGGGTGTGAAGAGAGGAGAGAGGGTGTGGGTGAAGGTGTGAGAGAGAGAGAGAGGGGTGAGAGAGAGAGAGAGGGTGGTGTGTGTTGAGAGAGAGAGAGAGAGGGTGTGAGAAGAGAGAGAGGGGTTGTGGTCGGAGGGGCGATTGCACAGACTGGTTGCCTCGCTTCCGTCAGTCTACCCCAGGACAGCTGTGGCTACAATAGTCGCTTACCACCACCAAGTATGGCATGCATGAATAATGACTATAGTGTTGCGCTTTGAAGAAACTTTGTAATAAAGGCTTGTAAAGCGCAGTGCAAGTGTAAGCCATTGTTATAATTTAGATAACTACTTTGGTGCCCACTAAGAGCTCTATGCAGTGAGCATTTCGTAACCAATAGAAAATTGCAACAATTTTCCAATAGAGCCAATGGGACCACTAACTCAGTGTCCTTCACACCTTCATAATACAAGTTTATTAAGTTATTGTGGTGGTGTGGAGCCAGTGAATCTGCTGCTGCTGCTGCATCTGCAACAAACTGATTTTATAATGGACTTTAATGTATCTTGTATTTTTATTACATTGCTGGGCAAATGTATTGAATGTGTGAGCAAGCCAAAGGCAAATTTCTGCCATCATTGTGCATGGTAGACAAAGTTATTCTATTCTAGATGCATTATAGCAGCCAGGTCTCAGGTAGTCTGCCCCGAGGGAATTGTGACAACAAAAAGCTGAGAGTGATATAAAAATGTTATTTATTTTCAAGGAAACCACTGAGTAACACTGAATACAACTGGAGAGATCATTCAATAGTCAATAAAAGTCCTACATCATAAAGATCCCACTTACAGCTTGCCTTAAAAACCAAGATGCAAATATGTTGGCAATTTGCTGGTGCTACAATTTCATTTTTTTTAATTTTTTTTTAAACCTCTTAACAAAATTGAGGTGATGCACACCAGTGTAGAAAAAGACAAGATTTTACATCAACTTGCAAAGGGCTTGATGTCAAAGTGCAAGATATCTGTCCCCCTTGCCCAATTCCCACATTCCGTCCCAAACCCTTTAGACCGGACAGGTCTGAATTACAAATCTCCCATAAAATTGGCTCAGGCCACTATGGCTTGGTATTCAGTGGAGACCTAATCTTACATTATAGTTTTCAAAATATTATTTTAGAAACATTTTCTTCCAAAGAAACTTTTTTTTTTTTTTTACTGCACCTGATCAGACATCTGCAGGTAATGGAGCAAAGCATCACTGGAACAACGCAGGCATACAACAGAAACAAGCAACTTCGACAAAAAGGTACACAACACTTTGTAAATTTAAAAAAGTTAAATTAAAGAATAGCTACTAAAATCTTAAAATAAAAGACTTAAAAACCTTGAAGAAAACATTATTTACACATATTTACAAGTAAATAGTGAGTATTTTACAGGTTTGACTGGCCGCTCAATGTCAGGCTGAAGCCTACAAGGTCCATAAAACCCAACACTGCTTGACATTCAGTTTCGTCATTCTTCGATGAAGCTGACTTCAAAGTTGCACATACAGATAAATACGATCAAAGAGAAAAGAATGTCTGTTTGTATAAAAACATCCAAGGCTTTTGACGTCATAACTTTCAGTTTTTTGCATGATCTTGACTGAACCATAAGGACTAATGTTTTGTAAAGATAATTCTGTTACATTTTCCCAAAAGTTTAAAATGTCATTAAATGACCGTCAGGAACTTCAGTCTGGAGGGAGCAGGTCGTGCAAACGATACCGTTCCCTGATGTGCGGTCTGACATCTTCATTCTGCAGAAGTAAGGATTTTATCACAGTAAGGAGTAAGTAAGAAGTTTATAGACGCTAACTAACAACAAAAATTAAAGTAAAATGTAATCACCAGTTCCACAAGTTTCTCAAGAAAAGGGATTAACTTCATAAGTTCACTGTCATTTCTATCCACAAACCAGCTTTCAATAGGAATTCCATTGGAAAGCTAAAACAAAAAAAGATACCTGTTAATTCATGTATCCTTTATATAACCACTTTGTGTATTTTGTTTTACCTGGTAGGCAAAAGCTTGAGGCGAGTTGTCAATGATTAAAGTCTTGGACAGATCTCTTCCGAGGATGTTGAGGTCTTTGATGTAGTTTCCTTGGACACACACACAATGCTCTCGAAATAGTCGGTGTCTGAAATTAAAATAAGTCAAAGATTTGGACTAAAACTGGCTTCTTTGGGTGTTGATTAAATAAAGTCTTAAATTTTGAGTGTAGACTCACCTGACCAGCTGTTTTTTTTGGATCCAGGATATTTAGTAACTTGTCTGCATAGACTTTCTTTGAAGCAGTGAAGAGAATTATCTGTATTCGAAGACAAAAAAAAGTAAGTTTTATGTAAAATTAAGATGATTAACAAAATGAAGAGGGGATTGGGCTCACCTCAAACAATTGAGACATGCGTTCTAGAAACTCTCTGAAAAAGGGCCTTAACCGAACATATACCTGTATGGTAAAAATAAATGAGTCCATAGTCTTTATCATCACATTGAAGGTTGAAGTTTAGGTTTAACGTACCTGGTATATGACGTCTTGAAAGAGAACAGGGAATGTCAGTGCTGCATCTTCAAGCTCATTCAAACTACAATGAACTAGAGTTTCATCCTGGAGGCAACAGAAAATAGTATTAGTATTTTTATTTGCAGTAGTTATAATTAAAAACAAGGAAAACTGCTTTACTTCTCACCAAGTCTAAAACGAGGGAGAACTCAGGAGTGCTGCGGGTTTTCAAAGGGAGGGCAGGCTTTCGCGTCAACTGCTCTTCAGTCAAAGGAGGCACGTGTTTGATAAAGAAGTAGCTGAGAATGAAAATATAGTCATGATATGCAAACAAAAGATGTAAAATACTCCATCATTTATTTCGTTTCGATCTAAATATCAGCATATAATAAATTGTATTTCCAAATATCTATCAGTGAAAATGGTGCTTGTGCTGCCACCCAGTGGAGTGATTATTCCATTACCAGCACGCAAATGCAATGTCACCTTGGACAGTACAGCACAGTAGAAACCAATATACTTTTCCAACGACTGCAATGGAAATGAAAGAATTACAGCAAGTATACTTACGGATCAAAGACTTCCCAGTCCTCTTCATATGAGGTTTCTACAGAAACTGGAGGTAAAGAGTGAGGATAACTTCCATCTGGGATACAGCCTGGGGCTTTACAGAAAACTCAGTGTTACATGGATGTGAAAGTATACTCACAATTTATGACTACTAACAGGCTTAGATGCTTGACACAGGACTAAGATGGCTACGCCAGGTATTTATAAAAGTTCAGTTGTTCAAATTTCCAGCACTAAGACAGTGACACTTATCATTTACATACAGTATTGTGTGTCTAATATTATAGAGCTCCGTACCTGTTAATGGTGGCATATCGGTTTCTGTGACAATCTCCCCTTCTTCAATAGAGTCTGAGCTGATGTGAAGCCTCTGAGGTAACGCTGTGTTACTGTGGCAAAGGCTGATGCTTTCTGTGGATGTGAGTGCGCTGCTCGGCATCTCCTCCGCCTGCTCAATGTCCAACTGCTTCATGATTTCCTCCGCCTCCATTGCTTGGCCTGGAGAGTCTGACCCAGGGGTGGCTGGAGTTGCACAAAGAGACAGTGAGACTTATTTAAAACCCCAAGAGCCAACTTAAGAGTAAAGTTTATTGTATCTTGCCTGTTTTTGTTGCTGGTGAGAAAAAGTTGAAGACAGGAGAGAAGATGGTTCCAAGCAATGTGGTGCGAGGTGGGCTGTTCCCTTCCTCATTTGGGGCCTCTAGTCTTCCATTTGTTTTCAGAGGATTGCTATTCAGGGCCAGTGCATCTGAAACAAAAAACATGTAAAGTCCACTGATAATATATACACATCTGTGTAAAGCAAAGAATAATATAGCCTGAGACTAGTACCTTTAATGGGACTTTTTCTACATATTCTGGTGACTCCTTTATTGGCAAGGCCTCTAGTCTGTGGTGTTGAAGTGATTAAACTACTATCAGAATTACAATCAATACGACTTTTCTTCGCAGGGATTTCCTGTTCCACCTGAAAAGGATCCAAACAAACACACACACACACACAGCCATTAGTAGCTATACACATTGTACGAAAGGGATGAATTACTGTATTCTCCAAGTTTACCTTGACAGCATTCCCACGGATGAATTTTTTAATAGTGGAGAGGAGGCCAGTTTCATTCTTCTGCATCTTGCCTCGGTTTCGCATTGGTGAAGGCTCCATAGCGCAGCGTTTCCTTTTGCCCTGGGGCCCTGGACAGCGACGGCCTAAGTTCGGCTGCTGAGGAGTTTTACGCACTCTCAGCCTCATTGTGCCCCAACGTCACATAGAAGATCTGTCAAATAATAATAAAACAAATTATGTAACAACTATGTATATTTGCTTGATTGCAAAAAAAAAAAAAAATCAATCAAGTCACTTGTTTCATCAATGAAAAAATGCATGTTCTTCTTGACAAGTGGTTTTCTGTTGATCAAGGGTGCAGCAACATAGACCAAATAATCTTAAAGTTTCAGCTACAGGTGAAACTCGGAAAATTAGAATATCATTATAAAGTGCATTAGTTTCTGTTATTCAACTTAAACTGTGAAACTAATATATGATATACTCATTACATGTAAAAACCCAAAATTAAAAATCTCATAAAATTAGAATATTTTGAAAATGGACTGTAAGCCATAATCATCCAAATAACAAATAAAGGCTTGACATGTCACTTTGAATGATATTGAATGATATTCAAATTTTCCGAGTTTCACCTGTTCACTGTTTTTGTCGGTGGTTGTCACTGTACATCAGTCATGTGACCAACACAATATAGAGTCGGTGGACGGAGATTGATAAATGTTCTGTAAATGGGCAAGCATAAAATAAACAGTAAATTATAATATCTACAGTGCATGTTTAAGCACTGATAAGAAGAGGATGTCCAATGACTATAACTGTGCTGTACTCTTATGTAACATGAACATCGGGAGTCCGTGTTCGACGTCAGCTACCGCTAACATTAGCCTATCATTCCCTGTGTCTACTATATTTTATAGTACGAGAGGTGTGGCGTAACCCAAGCACATCTAAAAGGCCTACATTTAGACACAGTTGTCATTTGGCGGAGGTGTATGTTAAAACAATTAAAATTTGTCACCGTGGTTGCTAACATCAGGATGGCAACTTTAGCAACAAGGCTAACAAAAAACATAGTTAGATAGCAAAAGCAAGGCAAGACTATACCATAATTCACTTGATTTCTTATCTCTCTAATGTGCTCGCAGTATAGTTTGTATTATCAAATGCATTGTTACAAAAAGGGTGTCAATACAATACAACGGGACGAACAGGTTAGCGTCATTTTATTCAATGCAACATCTATTTTCAGTCATGACTACGCCCCCTCCGCTAGCTCGTTAACATTAGCCATAGCTAGCATAGCGCAGCTATGAGAGGGACAAACCCGTTTTGTTTACATGTTGACGTCGGTCGTTACTTACCGACAATCTGGGAAGCGCTTCTCAGTCACACCGCGATATCAGCGTTTGGCCACAGCCGAGGCGGCCCACGAGAGGGACCGGGCTGTGGTTGTTGCTGCCCGCAGCGTATATCGCTCAGGAGCGAGTCACAGCTAAAGACCAACAGCAGACGCCATTTCCCGCCTCGTCACAAAACAGAGGCTGGCGCTGCGCGCCAGAATGCGACACTCGCGCAGAGGCACCGAGCTCGCCAAGAGCACAGCAACAGGGCAACTACAGGGATAAACCGTCCACAGGCTGCTCCAGTGACACAGCTGCAGTCTGTGAATTTTACTATTTGTATTCCAGTTCTAAATCTGTTATAAGAACCCTTTAGTGATTGATGGGATAGATTTACATACAAAAATCATAGATAGACGAAACAACGGGATCAAATTATGCCCCGCTTAGATGCTCAGATGTAGTCGATGTTTCAAATCCTGATCGATGCTGACATTGTGTCCTTGGGCAACGCTTGTGTGCAAAATGTGGTGACAGTGCTTTAGCTTCATAGAAAGTGATCAGTTACATTCAGATATATTAGTATGAAATATGTTTATCTACAAATCTCTGAATCAACCATTTACAGTGAAAAAAAAAGAACTTTCCTTCGAAAATACCCTGTGCTAAGTACCCCCATCTGAGAATCACTGGGTGAGAGCAAAGCTATTATATACATTAGGGTTAGAGGCTGTTGGCCCAAAATAGCAGCCAGATATCCTGTCAGCCAATCCAAGGCAGCTGTGCAGAGATAACTTACCAAATTAGTCATCATTACAGTAGCTGAAGTATGAGAATTTTATTGTAATGCACTTTTTTTTATTTATAATACTGTTCTGTTACAATGCACACTAATAATATTTTTCAAAGTAAATTCCCAACAAAAATATTTCACAATGACCATAAACTACGAGTTGATGAGATGGTCACTATAGTAGCCTATCTTTTGTCCAGCCAAGGTAAGAATAATTTGTACAGTACATTGCAAAGGCTTTATTATTATTATATTATTATTATTATTATTATTATTATTATTATTATTATTATTATTAAAGCCAAATTGTCCAATTTCATACTCTGGTAAAAATAGAAATGTTAAAAGCACTTGCTGTAAATAAAAGTACTTTCATTTCATTCCAAGGTGCATCAGTTTCCTGTATGGTCCTGGTCCACCCCACAGTCCCCTAAATGAAATGAAGTAAAATGACTAATATCAAAAAGGGGCAAAAAAAAAAAAACTTTTACAAAAATCAACAAAACTATTGATTACCTTAGGAGCCCGTGCCAATAGAGATGGGGCATTACGTCTGCTTTCATGTGGTACATAATCCGACTTTCTTTGGCCTGGTTTATGGGAAATGTTTCCAGTGGTTGTCCATTGTAGTCAAACTCCGCTAGAATAACAGACTTGTAGCTGGTGACCAGTGGGCAAGACGTGTAGCCATCATACTGTGAAAAGAAGAGAAAATACACACAAATAGACAGAAGATTCAGGATCAAACTTTAAATATTACATATATTAGGCCCTGTTTGAAAACGTACAATTTTATCAGGCTTCTGATTTTTAAGTATCATGCTGATAGTTCGACTCAAAACTGCAGATTGGGCAGCTGTAACAAAAAAGTGAGTATGCATCATACATCCATGACACTGTACATCATTCTCAATTTTAATACAACTCTATAAGTGTTAAAGAAATTCAAAATATTCGTAAGTCAACGTTGACACACACTTCGCTGAAAGCTGGTAAAAGACCACACATAAGAGGCCCACAGTACACAATGGTACAATGGTAATTGTCTTAGCATAAATTTAGAGGGCCTACCGACATTCAGACATCAGTGCAATTAAACTAAGGTGATACAGTTATCTAATTCAACTGTCAAAAAGCAGTGAGATTATAACGACATTAGTTGTGAGCTAAAATATAAATATTATCAAGGATGTTTTTTTGTTTGTTTACTCAACATCACATTCTATAACAACGCTGAAACATGAAAATGTCTACTGGTAAAATATAAATATATAAAATGACTGAACACAATTTTACTGACCTACAGCAGCTCCAGTTTTAGCTGTTGGCAGGTTTGTACAGTCCCCAATTCCAAACACATTTGGATATTTCTTGTGCTGGAGGTAGTCCTTGTCCAGATCTAACCAGCCGGCCTCATCGCCCAGAGGACTGCTTTTCACAATGAGATTGGGACCCATCGGTGGTGTGACATGGAGCATCTCATACTAAAAGAAATACTATAAAAGATTAGTTTGGCTGTGATGTAAGTAACAATACAACTCTTGGGAGCTACTTTAGTTGTACGGACATTTTTTTGATCATCTATCTACTGTTATTGTTGCATAAAAAGTTCCATAATATAGCTTTGAGAATATAATCATTATTAAATGCTTTAAACCTCCCCAGCATTCAGTCCCATTTACAACAGAATAATTCACAATCATTGTATAGCACAACAACAATAACATATGGTTTAACAAGTTAGACCACTCCATGGCCAATTTAATTCACTGGTGACTGTAAGTGTAGTTAGATTTTTTTTTTTCATTTGGGAGATTCTTTATTTCTTTAATTGCTTCATATGAAAAAGCGGAGCATACAAATGTCGTTAATGTTCTGTTTGTTTAGTTTACACTGCCGCCTGGAGGAGGAATGTGTAGCTCTAGTTGTTGTAACGTCTCAATTTGTCACTTGAGACGTTGCCTGGACAAAGTTCAGAGGAAGAGTAGGTGCAGTGATGTGAAAGATTCTGTGCACCAATCGGATAAAGCCAGACTTAGTATATTTGAGCAAAGTTAAGTTTATCAATATGTATTTTGCAAGAACATGACATTGGTGGTTTTTATGTACAAGACTTTTAAAGCCTGTTTGTGAATAGACTCCAAAGGTCAGGGTATATAAAATGCTGAGCCAAAGAAATAGCCTGGGAGCAGCATTTTATACAGTAATAAAAGTAGGACATGATCAGCACATTTAAAGATTTTAAGCTGCCTCTATGGAAAATGAGTATACATTTACAAGTCGCAAAGTTTTAAGGCTCTGAGACATATACCTCAAAGACTGTGGTTTCCCCAGGTTTGTCCAGATTTTCGAACACAGCCTCTTGTTTGTCGGCTCGCACCTCGATCAGATTTTGCCTGAGGTTGATTTGTAGGTCTCGCTGTTTCACAATATCCCAGAGTGAGTCAGCATATTTCTTAATGCCAAATAGCACTGGGAGTGAAGTGTTGTATATCACTCGGGCCTCGTTCCGCTTTCCTGTCTTAAATAACAGCACAAATAACAAATTAGCTGTCAATTACAATAAATCATACAGCGCTACAGAGCTTCTGTCATCTTCTCAAAATAGTCAAGCTTTGCATTTACTTGGGGTAGACTGGAACTCTCTCCCCGCTTGCCAAAAACTGCAGACTAATATCAACATATTTAAAAGAGATCTAAAATAGTTGCTGAAGCCGGGCTAGAGCTGTGTTTAGAGGCAAATGTATAAAATACACCTTGCCTTTTTCATGCAGCTCTTGTATATTTTTCTTACTCGACTAACTTCCTAGAATGCGTCTTGGATTATCAACATTCGCTGCCAATATTTATTTACTGGACTAAGCATTTGGTTGATAACCTTTTACTTTTAAATGTTAATGATAACACTATATTAGAGAAAAAGTGGTTGTGGATGTACCTTTCTGAGATATGCATCAGACAGATACATGATCTTCTGTGGGGCTCCGGCGCATTTTACAGGAGTGTTTGGAAAAGTGAACACAGCGTTTCCTGCTTTAAAATCTTTTAGTGCCTTCCACGTTTTCTCCACAGTCTGGATTGAGTAGTTTGATCCAATCTTTGGATGCTCAAATCCCTCGGGCAAGCCTTTAATCTGTAAGTACACATTAGCAGTGAATGTGTTTATACAACATTGTTTCTCAAACTCAAACATGGAAAACATTGTGCTGTCCATGACCTATTTTTGAATAATATCTATAGGACTCTTGCACTATCATAACTGTTATTGAATATGAATGGCTTAATAGAACCTAAACGGGAGAAGATGAATCTTAATCAGGAATAGAACCTAAACTATTCCTGATTAGTTTAGGAATAGACTAATCTAGAAGCACAAAATCTAGATTTTGTAGATCCAGGACAAATGTAGTGTTCCTTCAACAGAGATGAACTCTCAATGTGCTTCACATGATTAAAGTACTCTCTAATAACAAAGAATACATTGAATACATTATTGCTCCTAAAAACATGTAATACCATAAATTGGTATGGCTCAGATCAGATCTCAAACAAAATAAGGATCAAAGCAAGAGCTGAACCAGGAATAAACCTGACCCACCAAGCTAACGTAATGTTGTTGTTTTTTATCTTACTAAGTACTGAACAAGAATAAAACCATCACATAGAGAAGACAATAGAACATGGACAAAGTACATACTTTTTCAAAGTGAAGCTGTAGCCCTAGAGCGATGATTAAATACTCATAGGAAATCTGCCAAAAGAACATAAGCCATTTGATAAAAAAACAACAACTACTCAATATAAACTGGAAGACAAAATGCTACATGCCTCTTTTCCATCGTCTGTTCGAATTGTGTTATTTTCTGGATTTATCTCCTGTACTTTGGATTTGACCCACTTTACTCCAGCAGGCATAACACTAGCAGTGTGACGAGCTGATGAGGCTGACGTTTTTGCACCGGCACCAACCAGAGTCCATATGGGCTGGTAGTAGTGTGTCTGGGGTAGAAACAGAAGATGCAATCCATTTGTGATACTGTCTTACTTGAATCAGGTGATCATCGTAAAAACTTGTTTCTATCCCACTCTGAAACTCATTTTATCCATTTCAAACAGTACAATGATAGACATGCAAAAGCTTCTAGGAAATATTTAGATGTAACTGCTGTTACTTTTAAATATATGTAATTTTGAGAGTTAGTATAGTTCCAGTTATTTTCTTTTGCTTACCTGTTGCAGGTCCTAGGTTCCATGTGATGGGTCAGGCCTGTTTGCCAAGCTAGAGCGCCCATAATCTTTTTTTATTTCACAAGCAGAATTGGACGGCCCTGACGGGCCGTACTTCAATGACCACTGTCCACAAGTTCCTTACAGAGGGCGCTAACGCGCTGTAATTTTGTATAATGTGAGATTTATGTGTCCGTAATATAACATGGGGGGCCCCCGCTCGTCCCCATGGGATGCCATCAACTATTTTTGTGCCGAATTTCATCCTTTTCCGAGAAACACATTTTTTGACTCATAATGCATTTTTTCTTCCGCACCTAGAGGGGGCGCTATTGTGAAATAAAAAAGATTATGGGCACGCTAGCGCCCTCTTCAGGTTGGAGCCATTATTCACAAGGAGAGGCTAAAATATAACTTTTAATCTGTGTTTACTGACACAGATTAATGGTACATCAGGGCAATAAAATGTAGTGGGCGCGTTAGCGCCCTCGGTAGATTTACAGAGGCATGGCAATGGAGGCACGGCCCATAAGGGCCATTCGATGCCGCTTGCGGCTTTAATTTAGTCTTGTTTACGTAAATCCTGATTTAGTCTTATTTAAATCTTAATTTCTTACACAGTTTGATGAGGAAACAACCAATATTGCAATAAAATCTTAAAGACAGTTTAACTATCACAACTTTTATTCAACTTACTATAAAAGTTGCCAATGTGGTCACAACCCCATATTATTTATCTGTACCTCACTGGGCTCCACGACAGCCACATTTTCTGCCCCGAACAGTCTCTTCATGCGGGCGCTCATTGAAATGCCTCCACTTCCTCCTCCCAGCACCAGCATTTTGTAGTGCATGTCGGCAGAGGCGCGGCTGCTTGTGTGAAGGTGAGAGACAGCAGTGATCCCTGTGGACTGGCACTGCTGTAATCGACGCAGGGCAGCCATACTGGTTCTGTCATTGGACAAAATGTTATTGGCACAGTAGAAAGAAACGTTATATATTGTCATACAATTCAAAATAAATAATAAGTGATGTGGCATGAATGGTAAAGATGCGACAACAGCTTTATCAACACAAGTAAATCTAGGAATTCCAAAGAGACCCCTTGAGGGAACGCATCATATCCATCTGCGTGTCCTCGTATTTAGGACAAACATTAGCACAGTGATAAACTACGACATTTACCATTAATAGGACAGGTAGCTGCTTCCTACTTGTGTTATAAACATATCAATTATATGGGCCTAGAACTCTATATTGTTTAAAAAGGGCTTTTAAAGATTAAATAGAGGCATTAAATGACAATTTCACTCTCCACAAAAAAACATATATAATCAGCCAGAACGATGTAGGACGTTTCCAGAGATTACGGTCGTAATTAAAAGAAAGAATGTGCTGCAGGTTTTATATTATTTAATGTCTTAATTTGTAAATAAAGCATTTTATTCATAAAAAGGACACAAATCGCATAAATTTTGAGGAACAAAAGAAAGAAGAAAAAAGAAAGTTTATATTGGGTTGGGGTTCATTGTGCACTATCAGGCTAGGAATTAGTTATTAACAAATCTTTCAGGAGAAAAAAAACCTGGTGTCCCAAGTGTGAATAAGTTCCCGTAAATCTATGGAGGAATTGATGAAAATAATAAAACCATTTATTTTAGATGCGAGCCTATCGTTGATCTCAGGTGAAAGCAGTATGCCAAGAGAGCAAACTGGCCAAAAACTTTAGGGGAATAATAAAAATAATAAAAAAGAAGACGTTTTGTCAAAGCAAGACAAGACAAGGCATGTTTATTTATACTGCATTTCGAACACAAGGCAACTCAATGTCAAGAGTATCTCCCCTTAATCTCAGTAGGAATCTGGGCTGGGCAACACTTGTAACTATCCTTAGTGTACTGGTCATCTATTTACCCAAGTAACAATGGAAACATAATCCTATGACGGCAACAGAACAATAGGCAGAGAAAAATAACACATTTTTACTTTTTTTATTTTAAATATATATAAATAGTACAGAATTGCAAAGGGATTTTTTAAGCAACTAGTAAAGCCTACTGTACGGTTACTTCTGTAACATGAAAGGGATCTACTGTATCCTCGTCTGAGCAGACAGGAACCAGGAACCCATTCCGTGCCACACTAGCCTGACTGCGCCACACTAGCCTGACTGCGCGTACTGGTATTTCTCATGCATTTCAGCGTGTCACGCGATGGACCATCGAAATAACGTCAGGAAAATGAAAAGCATACTTGCCCAAATGCACACACTGTTATTGGCTTCAGGTGAGCTGTTTGCGTAATAAACTCGACAGAAGGCTAGCAGGGAAGTACTGCACAGTGGTAGCGAGTGATCTAACTTTATCCCGCCTCTTTTAGAGTTTTAACCAATCATAAGTTACATTACTCACAGTTCACCTCAGGGTAGAAGTGCATTGTAATGCTCTGCACTTTTCCATGCAATAAATTGTTTACAGCTATAACAAAGGCTTCTGCTCTGGATTAACTGACACACAAAGAAAGTTAAATCTTTTTTAAATTAGTTTCATTAATAAAACTAAGACCTCCAGGCAGTTTCCATAAGTGGGGATCCTGAGCACTGAGCTGGGGGTCCCAAGATGATATCATGATACATAAAAAGAAAATAGCGTATTTAATATAATTATTAATTGAAAGCCGTGTAGATTTGTGAATTGACACCACACATTATAAATACATTTACATGCATACAAAGCTGATTTAAAATGTATTTTGCCTGCTGTTATATATATTACTCATAACTTTAAGATTTATTCACTTGGTAATTTTGAGGGTCGCTGCCAGAAACGTTTGAGAACTCTCGAAGGCACCAGATAATATAACTGTGGTCAAGATATGAACATCCAGCCAATAAAAGGTGAAAAACTCAAAAACCCATTTTTATAACTTGTAGATAACTTAAAGGCCAGGTCATAATGGAAGTGTTCATGGTTTCTGTATAATGTAACGGTTATCCATTGTTACTCACATGAAGTGGGACAAATCAATAGGATGCTTTTAATCGTAAACAATAAAAGCATGTGAGCATACTGGGCACCAGGATATTATAGGGTTTCTACAAGTACTTAACTGTGTAACATTTATTGTAGGCCTACATTTTCAAGCTTCCGGGCCATATTCTAAAGTGTAACCGAACAGTATATAATTTCCCACTTTGCAGTAAAGACTCTGCAACAAGTCAAGGTTACAAGTAACTAAGCAATTGTTAGAGGTTTCATTTTAAATAGAATCTCTGTATAGCATTTTGTGGCATTTGCTCCAAAATCCAATAAAACTTTAGAATCACTCATTTTGACATTGGTGAACACCTTTATTTGTTTTTTGACTGGACCCGACTGTTTACTTATGATATCAGTTCAGGGTATTGCCAACTTGATCACATTTTTACTGTTGCACTTTCTTTTACCATCAACCACTCAGGGGGCACTCTATTCAGTGTACTGTACACAGACAGTGGAGGCAGGTGAAGAGTCCTGCCCAATGACACAATGTCTTGATGGATCTCCAGTTGCACTTAGAGTCTGTCCCAGCTGTTTAAATGTGATATAGTGTTGGGTATATCAATGGGCTTTGAAGTGGCCCTGTTGCATTTCCTAAATTTAGTCCTGTTGTTTAGTGCTTTTTCATTAGCCTATTTTTCAAGTTGAGGTTGAGACACAATCGGCTTATTTGAAGATCAATATTAGTAGTGTAAAAAATTCTTAGGGCCAATCTGCTACAATTACTCAGGCCAGAGTGAGCTTTCGGTATTGTAATTTATATTATCTATGTTCTTACTGATTTACAAAACATACAGTTGAGCCTTACCTTTATTTACAAAACATGATTGTACTCATTGCAGGGCCCTATAAAGTTACAAGTTCCAGGCTGATCCCTATGTGCTACCTCTCCTTTACCATTTGCACATACTGGGTCCGATCTTCAACAACAGCATTGCTCAAGACGAAGTTGAAAGTTTGTACAAACAACCTGCCAGTGCTTTCGCCAGTAACTTGTGGATCTCGCTTAGGAAATAAAGGAGTATGCTGAGGCGTCATGTGCCACAAACAGCGCTGACTACAATGAGTGCTTGATGCTACCTCTTTATCAGGGTGAATTTGGGCAAAGGGAAATTGGGTAATGTGTTTCATTATTATTATTTCCTCCAGATTTGCACTAAATCATTGATGTAGTAGTTGTCTATTTAATATGATATCACTGAAAAAGTTGTGGCACGTTTAAATCATTATAAAAAGTGGAAAAATACTAAAACACAGCCAGTAACTGATCAAATTGATGCTAAGGTGATTAATTCATACTTTTTGATTGATTCTCAAATCTCTTATTAAATTCTCTTTGTATTTGCATAAAAGAGTTCAGAAATAAGTGTTTTTTTAATTAACCACAAGTGGAAGGTTGTAAAAGACGATGTTAAGCTTGTGTGCTACAGTTTAAACATAGACATCTGTTACTATTGAATGCACACAGCGTAACATTTTGGATTCTATTGTTGCCAATGCATAACCTTCTAAAGAGCAGCTTGACATAGAAAATGCTATTTTTGCAGCGGTTAACCGATAGAAAAAGAATGGATCTTGATGAGGACCTATGTAAATCTCATACATGGCTGCCTTTAATCGACATCTCCATGGAGACGAGCTGGAGACATCCTGCTCCCAGTAAAGTTACAGTCACGTCTGAGGAGAGATGAGCCGCTCACAGCAAACACAGGTTGGTTTAGATAAAAATATCTTTAATAAAATAAAAGCTTGTTGTACTTTATTCTATTTATTGGGTGAAATGTTATATTGCAAGTGTTGTTGCCCAGCCAATCTGGCCAACAACACTTTACTAGTGGAATGGTTCCCTCAAAACGACCTGTTGGGGGTGACATCCCAAAACTAGAGTGTTTGTGGCTCATGGAGGCACAAATGGAGTTCAAGAGGCCATTTACCATGGAGTCCCAATAATAGGATTGCCTTTATTCTTTGACCAGCCTGAAAACCTGTCCCGACTAAAGTCCAAGGGAGGGGCAGTAATGTTGGACATTGCAGCACTGGACAGACAGGTGCTGGAAGACACCTTGAAGACTGTCCTGAATGAAGCGTCCTACACAAACAACATCAAGAGGCTGTCCAGGCTGCACAGAGACCAGCCCCTCAGCCCCATGGACCAGGCTGTGTTCTGGATCGAGTTTGTGATCAGACACACCTCACCTTAAAGGTGCACAACGCAAGTCTATGAGTTCTTGCAGAACTATGACCCCTTTGGCGACAAGCGGAATTGCATCCAGAGTTGTGCACGCTCATGGAACACACGCACGCTTGCACGAGCAGTTCAGAACACAACAGCGACAGCGATTACACAAATCTTTTGTTTAGACTCGTAATGTCTACAGAGGTAAGAAAGTTATAAATCTGTAAGTTATTTTGAATATGTGAATGGAATTTGGATTTGAGTAAACTACATATTAATGTTTGAGAGGAAAAACGGAGGTAGTATAGGAGAAAACGTTTTTCACCATTTCTACCTGTTTTGTGTTATGAATGGATTATAATGGAAATGCGTTCGTGAATAAGTTATTACTTTGTATAAGCTAAAAAAAAATAAGAATCACACCAAACATCCTATTAGTTGGTCAAAAAAGTACTAAAATGTCTCAAGCTAGTACACTAATAATCAATTGGCTCTGACATTACCTTCTAAGCTAAAACAGCCTAATCCACCGAATATTTACTGGGGTGTAGCCTGTTTTATTAATCTGCTAAGTAGCATATTCCAATAGCAGTATATCATTATTAGAGACTAATTTGCTCAACATTGTTTTCTAATTATGAAGCTTACATACCAGCATTTTACATCACTCCACAAAGCTGAACTGATTTACCTAAATAGCCTACAACAGTGCTGATTTATTTATTATGTATTTTGACAGGGACAGTTCACATTGATAAACATTTCTGTGAATTGTGCCAATACTTTTCAACTACTGTCCCTGAGCAAGGTGTGTAGTGCCCCCAACAAAAAAGGTTTGTTGGGGAAAAAAAGGTTACCTGTACACATAACATGGAATTAGTTCACTCAGTACAAGGTCATATTTGCAGGGAAAGAGACCGTGCATGGGCCGGTAGTTATGCAGTTCAGAACAAAGCAAACGTAGATGAAAATACAGTTATTTGCTATAGTAAATAGAAGGCCTGCCTGCTGTACAATATGAGGGAAGTAAAATAAGTATCCCTTTATCATTGTATTTTCTTTCCTGTGATGTGTAGAATAATACAGCATGTATTTTATCACAATAACAACATATTTTATTTTTTCCTTTAGAATTACAGCTCGAATCAATTTGATGTTCCTGTGGAGGGAAGCACTGAGGACAGCAGTGGCAGCAGGGGCAGGGAAGGAGGCCGGGAAGGTGCAGAGGACAATCAAGATCTAGACTGATCAGTGAGGAGGACAGACAATTATCCTGACCCTTTTGGCATTTATGTTGGCTATAAAGAAGCACCATTCAGGCAATAAACAAGTAGTGAGCACATCAGAAAATATGGCTATGAATTAGGGAAGAAACTGCTTATTGTAAATAATTCCATGTTTGTAAAAATAAATAAATATGCACTGCTTATGTTTGACTTGGAGTCTGTTCAGGGAGCTGATGGCATCTCCTAGAAAAACAAAACATACATTTTTTGCCATTAGAACAGTTATTTTATTATGGAAAAGGACATGGAAGTGATGTGGCAAAAATATTAATGAAAATAGGAATCTTGCATAAATACACACTAAAAGAAAAAACAAATGTTCATTGTAAAACAATGAAAAACTAACACAACATACCTGCCCTCTGTGGACTTGTGACTGCACCAGATCAGCTGTAGGAGGGGGCACAATGCAAAACAAAGGTCCCAGAAACCAAGGGTCATCTGGTCTCAAGCTTCGTTTTCTTGAGAGTTCTCCTGCAGACTGAAGTTGTATTCCTAGAATTTTTGTCTGCAGGTCAGGGATGTAACTGTAGTCTTTTGCCTCTTTGTATCCGGTCTGTGACTTCTTGCTGTACAGTCGTTCTTGCCTGCAGAACAAATTATGACATTAGTTCCCAAAACATGCATTATATAGGAAAGTCATAAAGTAATCACTTACAACTTGACTTACAACTTGACCTTTGTGGTTGTGGTGGTTGTAGTCCAACGCTGCAAGAAATGTCCTGGCTTCATATGAAAAGGCAAAGGTAGATCCGGGGCGTAGGGAATGGAAAACGCCCCTCTCCATGAATCTCTCCTTGTTATAAAACACAAACATTACATTATCATTATCTCAAATACAAAAATTATTCAGATTTACTTACGGGAAAAAAAAGTCCAGAGACAAAGCACATAAACCACTGAATTACCTGAGGACTCCATTCGTCAGCTAAAACAGAAATACAGATGCATGTTAGCTATTTGAGGATTTGCAAATACATGCAGTTTATTACTTACCAAGGGCAACAACACTGTTTTAGTCTGTAATCGGTTGATAATGGCAGCCCTCTTTTCTGTCCAAAACTCCCTTACAGCTGGTACGCAGTAGAAATGCTGTATCCCATAGTAGAAGATGTCACCATTCTCATGTTCATGTATTTGAAGAAGAGGGCGATCTTGGTGTAATTATTCCCAGACAATAGCCGTTTGCTGCAAGCATAAAGTCCTTGCGTCCCATGTTTGAGCAACGGCTGGTTGTTTCACATCCACAACTTGTGTCCACGTGGGCAAAACTATGCAGATAAAGAATAAGCATTACAAATGCACCTACATTATTTTCCATTTGATATTGTTGTTCATGACTTTTTATAAAACACTACATAGCCATGTAGTACTCACCCACTCCACTATAACAGCAGTCCCGGTCACAAATGTCCATGACAGCTTCTTCAAACCCAATGATGAGAAGTTCATACATTTGATTCTGCATTGGACCACCAGTGCTGTGTAACAAAAACATTTATTCACACCTTTACAAGGAAAAGACTGTAGGAATTGCATTATGACAAAACATACCACAAAGATATAGGGGCGACATAATCGGAGTCATATGGGTCTGTGGCCTGTTCTCACTCAAACTCTATCCTGTAAAAAAGAAAATAAAGTATCTTAGCCAATAATGTTTGAAAAAATGCACATGAATACATTATTGACCTCAGACGAAGTAAAAAGGGATTATTATTATTATTATTTATTTGCAATTTACACACCATCTAAACCAGGACCAACTCAGGAGGACTAACTCAGAACACAACCAGGACGACACCAGGTCTGAACTAGGTCTAGGCTATGAATAAACCAGGTCTAAAGTAGGACTAAACAATGACTACAAATGTATATGGGCTGCGCTCTTCACAAATAACAATTGATTAGAATCGAGTACACAGTAACAGCAACGTTAGCCTATCAAGTAACATGTTTTCTCCCCTCATACCTCATATAAACTACATGCAAAATGTACCACATTCCCGGGAACATTTTACTGATTTTGCCGAAAAAGAAAACATATATACACAACGGCGTTGAAAATTCAGCCGTGTTGGTCAAGGACATGAGCACCTTTTAGCATTTTGCATCATTTTGAAGACGTTAGCCAAACACAAAAGGCTACCGGTAAACCATACACAAAAACATAGTTAGCATCTTTTATGTTATATGTTTTATGTTGCACGATTGCTCCGGACAAAAGTCCTAGTTTGTGAACCTGTCCACTGACCATGACAATAAAATCAATTCTGATTCTACATTTAGCTAACGCTACACTACACGCTAAACACATAGCATTACAACTATTACGCATCGTCATTTGTTCACATAGATTTACCGTATCAGACATTACAGACTGTATCTTACCATTTTAGCAAGAAGAAAGCCAACTGAGGGTCCGTTTGAGCCCGAGAGCGGAGCTGAGGTCTCCCCATTTGTTGTTGCCTTTCCGATGTTGACTCTCGTCTTACTCCGACGCCTGTCTCACTCCAATTTGCCCCTTTTGGTTCAACTAGACAAACGTTTTATCTTCTTTATCTTACGTGGAGTTTGCATTGCTGTTTGGGATGAACTGGAGTTCATCTTCTCTTACAATCCATCCTCTACTTTGGCAAAAGTCGCTGGAGTCTTCGCTGATGCGGATAATGGCGGAATACACAAACTCCCCAGAGCTACTAGCCAGGTGCGCGTGAACGCGCATGACGTCACGCCCAGGCTCAAACCTTAAGATTCCGACCCGAATCCCCCTTATTTATTTGACTGCACAGGATTATAGGGGCAATGGCAGTGATCAGACAGGAACTTATTCAGCACATCAGCATTAAGCATGTATGGGTTAGAAAACGGTTATTTTTAACATTTACAGTTGCGCATAGCACCTTTAAGACCCACTTACTTTTACTGGGTCAATGTAGACTGGTTTTACCATACCCTCGTACTCATTTCGTTTCGTACAAGGGTCTGGATCTTCACAATTGAGCTCCGTTAACAGGTGGGAGGGGTGAACTCCTTTGAAACGATTGGATCTGATTTTCGCTAGCGTTTGGTCGTGACGTATGTAATGCGCCCGTGTTGAGTGAAGCAGCTATCATAACTCTTGGGAGCATTCCTTGTGCATTCAAAGGCTTCAGTTATAATTTCTGGATATTTGGGAGCCGAGCAGGGGTGAAAGTAGCTTTTTTTTCTTGCCGGTACTGTGTCATTCATTCATTCATATTATATATATATAAATAAATAATATAGCCAGTTTTGGGAGAATAGTTTAGTAATGTATTCCACTGCTTAGTCCAAACGGAGTACTGTATTCTGATGATTTTGATTTTCATAATGTTAATGCATAAATACAGCATATGATTAAGATGATGTTTAGGCTATTGTTACATGCCTGTTACCAACTTATTTACCACTAATGTGGAATGCAAAAAAAGCACTTTGCAAATGCCCAGAGCCCAAAAGGACAGAGCTAAACTTTTCCCCGGGCATTTTGACCCTTAATGTTATGAAACTGAAATTTAATGAACGAGTACTTTGATGTATTCCTTTAATATTACTGTATTCAGTAACTGTACCTGAAGCAGTTACCCAAAATTAGTATTCTAAATATTCTAAATACATGTATTCAGTTACTTCCAACACTGTTTTCAGAACCAGATCTGTTTCAACAGCATAAACATATGTATTTGTTCTTAATTAAATTCCCACAACTTTACTTTCACACGTGTCATCTGTGGACTAGTAACAAATATCCAAAACAATTTTGAAAGAAAATCAAAATGGAGATAGAGGAGTATTTGCATCTATCTTTAGATCCTCGTGTATGTCATGCCTTTCACAACAAAGGCTTTTGCTTTTATTTTGTAAGGCCAATAGGAAGTGCTCAGTTCTTATTATGCTACTTGACAAACAGGGAACTTTAGAAATATTTACTGTTGTTTTGGTAAAGGATTTAACATTTCCAAGACATGGATAAACAGGACATTTGTGACGCGTTCCACAACTGCAGAGAGAGATTCGAGAGGGAGAGGCGGCGGACCCAGCGCGGATTTGTTCGCTCCTCCTTTTTTTGCAGGTAAACAAAGTGTACCCGCTGTGAAAGTGTCCCGTGAAGGAAAACCAGAAAAGCCAGAAGAGCCCGTATAAGGGACTCTCATTCTACTGTGACAGCTTTAGGTGGAGGAGCGCGTGAGCCGTTGTGCTGACGGCTCTGTTCTGTGATGCGTAAAGACGCACGGGTGGCCCGCAGCCAAACTGGCAAAACTGTGCGGTTACCGTTTGTGCAGAAAGTTCAGGGACAAAGCAGATGAGATCCAGTCTGCCGAGTCTCTATATTGCATTTAAGTGGCTGAACTTCAACGCGTTTGAGCTCACGGTGTAATATTATTGGCAGACTACTGTTTTGTGCGTGAGAGCGCGTGGTACGGCGTACCACCGGCAAATCTTTTAACGGAACGCAGTACCGGACCGTACCGGCTTACTTTCACCCCTGGAGCCGAGCCAGAACGGATTGAAGAGCTTCCTTTACGTTTGTATCCGCCGCCATCGCTGAACTACAACCAGCAAATGCGGCGCAAATGCTTGACGTCACCTACAACACCCGCCTCCCCGCTCGCTGAATGGAAGGTTAAAATTCAGCCAATGACCGTGGTGAAGTTGGTTGGATATTGGATATTCAACAGATATTCAGACCGGGAAGCGATGGGCCGTCAGCCGGCCTGAGAGGAGTGCGGAGCGGACATGTGCTCGTACGAGTCTCGGTTATTTCTCCGCCCATATTTAGGGACCGTCAACATTTTACGATACTCTAATTTTTCGCTATTATGAAAGTGGATATAAAAAAAAGCTTAATGGCTAAATAATCCAATAAATTAATGAATACGTCAAAAACGTGAAAAGGGAAGATTATGTCCATAGGGCAAAGCCATTCAATTTTAGTTTACATGTTTTAAACTTTTTTTAAATCATTATTTTTTATAGTAAAATGTGTTTTTGCTCAATCGCTTTTAAGGAATTTGACCCATTGACCCCAAATCAATTTTAAATATTACTTACCCCTCAGAGCCTTGGGGCTCAGCCATTTATTTTTGCTGAAACCCATGTACAGATTTGTAATCAATATTTTACAGTAAAATGTACTGTTTTTGCTCAATAGCTTTTAAGGAATTTGACCCATTGACCCCAAATCAATTTTAAATATTACTTTAACCTCAGAGCCTTGGGGCTCAGCCATTCATTTTTGCTGAAAAGCTTTTACTGATTTTTAATCAATATTTTTACAGTAAAATGTACTGTTTTTGCTCAATAGCTTTTAAGGAATTTGACCCATTGACCCCAAATCAATTTTAAATATTACTTACCCCTCAGAGCCTTGGGGCTCAGCCATTTATTTTTGCTGAAACCCATGTACAGATTTTTAATCAATATTTTTACAGTAAAATGTACAGTTTTTGCTCAATAGCTTTTAAGGAATTTGACCCATTGACCCCAAATCAATTTTAAATATTACTTTAACCTCAGAGCCTTGGGGCTCAGCCATTAAGTTTTGCTGAAAAGCTTTTACTGAATTTTTAATAAATATTTTTACAGTAAAATGTACCGTTTTTGCTCAATAGCTTTGGAGGAATTTGACCCATTGACCCCAAATCAATTTTAAATATTACTTTAACCTCAGAGCCTTGGGGCTCAGCCACTTAGTTTTGCTGAAAAGCTTTTACTGAATTTTTAATAAATATTTTTACAGTAAAATGTACCGTTTTTGCTCAATAGCTTTGGAGGAATTTGACCCATTGACCCCAAATCAATTTTAAATATTACTTACCCCTCAGAGCCTTGGGGCTCAGCCATTTATTTTTGCTGAAACCCATGTACAGATTTTTAATCAATATTTTTACAGTAAAATGTACAGTTTTTGCTCAATAGCTTTTAAGGAATTTGACCCATTGACCCCAAATCAATTTTAAATATTACTTTAACCTCAGAGCCTTGGGGCTCAGCCATTAAGTTTTGCTGAAAAGCTTTTACTGAATTTTTAATAAATATTTTTACAGTAAAATGTACCGTTTTTGCTCAATAGCTTTGGAGGAATTTGACCCATTGACCCCAAATCAATTTTAAATATTACTTTAACCTCAGAGCCTTGGGGCTCAGCCACTTAGTTTTGCTGAAAAGCTTTTACTGAATTTTTAATAAATATTTTTACAGTAAAATGTACCGTTTTTGCTCAATAGCTTTGGAGGAATTTGACCCATTGACCCCAAATCAATTTTAAATATTACTTACCCCTCAGAGCCTTGGGGCTCAGCCATTTATTTTTGCTGAAACCCATGTACAGATTTTTAATCAATATTTTTACAGTAAAATGTACAGTTTTTGCTCAATAGCTTTTAAGGAATTTGACCCATTGACCCCAAATCAATTTTAAATATTACTTTAACCTCAGAGCCTTGGGGCTCAGCCATTAAGTTTTGCTGAAAAGCTTTTACTGAATTTTTAATAAATATTTTTACAGTAAAATGTACCGTTTTTGCTCAATAGCTTTGGAGGAATTTGACCCATTGACCCGAAATCAATTTTAAATATTACTTTAACCTCAGAGCCTTGGGGCTCAGCCATTTATATTTGCTGAAAGCCATGCACAGATTTTTAATCAATATTTTTACAGTAAAATGTACTGTTTTTCCTCAATAGCTTGTAGGGCATTTGACCCAGCAACCCCAAACCACTATAAAATACTAGTATTCGCTTTGCGCTATGGGGCTCAGGCCATGAAATTCTGCTTAAAAGCTATTACCATTGTTTTTTGATTAACAATATGAGTTTTTCCTCAATGGCTTTTTGGGCATTTGACCCAGTCACCCCAAACCACATTACAAAATTAGTACTAGCTCTGGCTTATGGGTCTCAGGCCATGAAATTCTGCTTAGACATTTCTACTGTATTTTACAAGTGTTTTACTCATAAAATGTGGGTTTTTCCTCAATAGCTTTTAGGGCATTTGACCCAGTCATCCAAAACCACATTACAAAATTAGTACTCGCTGTGGGCTATGGGGCTCAGGCCATGAAATTCCACTTGGAAGCTATTACATTTATTTTTCAAGAGAACGTTGACTATGGGTGCACTCTGCGTTTCACACACGAATTGGCATTTTACTGTAATATTTCATCAATACAACTTTTGTGCCGGTGCGTAAAGACTGCATTGTTTCTAAAGGGCATGTGACCTGAAGGGATTCATTCATTTATTTTATGATTAATTTATTATAAAAATGTTTAATTGTTTGGGCTTATGTTACAACTGAGCTTGGCAGAGCGTTTTTAATCCTGCACGTATGATAAACCACATTCTCGCTCTAGGCCCGTTTCCTGATAACGGTTGCAAACACATCTAAACATCAAGGACGTTGCACAAGCTTGCAGGTTGTGACCCGGCGCACATTTGTATGACTGTACACTTTTAATACATTGTCTTTAATTATTTTTGGTTCTTTTAGAAAGACACAAGGTATAACAAATGTGTTCAAATACCTTGCGCGTTATCCGTCGAAACGCTTAAGGTTAACTTTTTGTTATACCTATTGTCTTTTTAAAATAACCAAAAATAACTTTTGTAAAACACTTTGTTCTTTGGATTCATATTTGTAGTAATGGAAGTCATACCTGGAAAAAGTTAAATGTCACTGTAAAATAATTAAACTACACATTTTAAGTGCATGAGCCCTGTGGTTCAAAGGTGGTAGTAATATTTTAAAGTAGTTTGGAGTGACTGGTTCAAATGCCCTAAAAGCTATTGAGGAAAAACTCGTATTTTTAATCCAAAAACAATTGTAATAGCTTTTTAAAAATTTAATGGCCAGAACTAGTACTAATTTTGTAATGTGGTTTGGGATGACTGGGTCAAATACCCTAAAAGCTATTGAAGAAAAAACCCAATTTTCTGAGGACAACACTTGTAAAATACAGTAGAAATGTCTAAGCAGAATTTCATGGCCTGAGCCCCATAGGCCAGAGCTAGTACTAATTTTGTAATGTGGTTTTGGGTGAGTGGGTCAAATGCCCTAAAAGCTATTGAGGAAAAACTTGTATTGTTAATCAAAAAACAATGGTAATAGCTTTTAAACAGAATTTCAGGGCCTGAGCCCCATAGCCCAAAGCGAGTACTAGTATTTTATAGTGGTTTGGGGTTGCTGGGTCAAATGCCCTACAAGCTATTAAGGAAAAACTGTACATTTTACTGTAAAAATATTGATTAAAAATCTGTACATGGGTTTCAGCAAAAATAAATGGCTGAGCCCCAAGGCTCTGAGGGGTAAGTAATATTTAAAATTGATTTGGGGTCAGTGGGTCAAATTCCTTAAAAGCTATTGAGCAAAAACAGTACATTTTACTGTAAAAATATTGATTAAAAATCAGTAAAAGCTTTTCAGCAAAAACAAATGGCTGAGGCCCAAGGCTCTGAGGTGTAAGTAATATTTAAAATTGATTTGGGGTCAATGGGTCAAATTCCTTAAAAGCTACCCAGATAGCAAAATGTCGTTGAATCAACGTTGACCTATCGTCAGGCTTTTTCGTTGAATCAACGTTGATTTCTGACGTTGAAATGGCGTCAACGTTGCTCGTTATGTTGAATGTTGATCCAACGTTGATCTTTCATTGATTATGACATTGAAACAACATCAGATCAACTAGAATTATCAACATTGAAACTACGCCGAATTTTCAACACTACATCAACATTGAATCAACATGGATTTAACAGTATTAAGCATTAATATTTCATTGATTTGACATTGAAACAATGTTCTAAAATCAACAGACCATCAATCTTATTGCAGGTTCTTTATTACACAATTTATTATACTGTAATACAAAAACATGACTGTACAAAACTACCTACTTGACTACCAGACAAAAAATAACAAAAGCAAATGTAACATAAAAATGCATGTGAAGAATTATCATACTAGAAATTAACCTTTTTGTCTAAATTTAGCTTTAATGACACCAAGCCCTATAGAACAAAGTCCCGCCCACTTCCAGTCTTAGACGTGTGTCGCAAGTAAAAACCCCATTGATTTCATCTATTGATAAAAAAAAAAAAAAAAGAGTTAAAAAGCATGACACATGGTAATCAGCTTTGTACTAACTGCCAACCATGGCATGGATATTTTACACAAAGAATCCCACTAAATACTTGAACATATGGTGAAATGTATTTCAGTTATAACATTTTAAATAAATATTCAGTTTAAAATTGTGTGTTTTAGCACACAATTTTAGCACATAGATAATGAGTCTGTGTTGAGCTTTTAAACTCTTAATATTTCTCAAAGTCAATGGATTAAATGGGATTTATACCTTGGACTCTCACTAAAGAACAGGAAGTAGGCGGGACTGTTGAGCTCAATTCAGATAATCACTACAGGCTGCATTATGTTACAAAATTGAAAAAATATATATTTAAACTATAATGAATGGCCTTCACAGAGTACATACAGTTTGTAGTTTAGAGCAAACACTTTTAGAAATGCTTTTGATTCTTGTATTAGTTTAACAGTTCTTATACCATGGTCTGGGTGAATACTCGATTCTTATTGGCTGGAAGGTGTCCATTAAAAAGTGTTATACCATGGTCTGGGTGAATACTCGATTCTGATTGGCTGGAAGGTGTCCATTAAAAAGTGATAATGTACACCAGTTAAAAAACAGTTAAATCACATTCTATATCACTCCACTGCAGCTGTTTCCATAGTAACGGTAAACAATTGAGATGGAACTAGTTTCAGGTAAAACTGATTAAAAAGGGAAATAACTCCTGCCCAGGACTTAAGTAAGTAAACTGGTCCCAATGAACAGTTTTAGTTTGCCGGACCATGGTATAAGCGGGATAATGCACTCCGAGGTGTCCATTATCAGAAATAACTGGACTCCGCGGAAGCAACCGTCCTCCGCTTCGCGTCGGACGGTTCACGCCTCCGCGGAGTCCAGTTATTTCTGATAATGGACACCTTGTCGTGCATTATCCCTTACATAATGTACACCAGTTAAAAAAACAGTTAAATCACGTTCTATATCACTCCACTGCAGCTGTTTCCATAGTAACGGTAAACAATTGAGATGGAACTACTTTCAGGTAAAACTGATTAAAAAGTGAAATAACTCCTGCCCAGGACTTAAAAAAATACAACAGGTCCCAATGAACAGTTTCAGTTTGTCGGGCCATGGTATAAGCGGGATAATGCACTCCGAGGTGTCCATTATCAGAATAACTGGACTTCGCGTAATATACAGTATTTAAGTGAGCTAACAAGATAACTAAAAAGTAAAAGGAACAGTTACCAAAAGATTATGTTACATGCTGTGTGGGTTCAGTGTGTACAATTATAAATATTATTAATCATCTAATCCTAATAAAAATCTCAACAAACTTACGGTAAGACGGTCTGCTCCTGACTTCTCCGAGAGAAAACTGCACTAAGTGGCTCCAGAGCAGTTGAGATTTGAAGGCTTTAGGTCACATGACAACTTCAAATTCCCGCTCTTTTTGCACCTGCAGAACCATCAGGGCCATGTACATTGAAACAATGTTGAGTCAATGTTGGCACTTCAACTTAAAATACCTGCGTTTATTCAACGTTGTTTCAACAGCTTTTTTTCAACCACTGATATTGTGTCGGTGATTAAACGTTGAATTAACATTGACATTTCAATCTCAACCAAAAATAACCAATCTGACCAAAAATCAACGTTGAATTAACATCTTTTGCTATCTGGGTATTGAGCAAAAACAGTACATTTTACTGTAAAAATATTGATTAAAAATCAGTAAAAGCTTTTCAGCAAAAATAAATGGCTGAGCCCCAAGGCTCTGAGGTGTAAGTCATATTTAAAATTGATTTGGGGTCAATGGGTCAAATTCCTTAAAAGCTATTGAGCAAAAATAGTACATTTTACTGTAAAAATATTGATTAAAAATCTGTACATGGGTTTCAGCAAAAGATAAATGGCTGAGCCCCAAGGCTCTGAGGTTAAAGTAATATTTAAAATTGATTTGGGGTCAATGGGTCAAATTCCTTAAAAGCTATTGAGCAAAAATAGTACATTTTACTGTAAAAATATTGATTAAAAATCTGTACATGGGTTTCAGCAAAAATACATGGCTGAGCCCCAAGGCTCTGAGGTTAAAGTAATATTTAAAATTGATTTGGGGTCAATGGGTCAAATTCCTTAAAAGCTATTGAGCAAAAATAGTACATTTTACTGTAAAAATATTGATTACAAATCTGTACATGGGTTTCAGCAAAAATAAATGGCTGAGCCCCAAGGCTCTGAGGGGTAAGTAATATTTAAAATTGATTTGGGGTCAATGGGTCAAATTCCTTAAAAGCTATTGAGCAAAAACACATTTTACTATAAAAAAATAATGATTTAAAAAAAAGTTTAAAACATGTAAACTAAAATTGAATGGCTTTGCCCTATGGACATAATCTTCCCTTTTCACGTTTTTGACGTATTCATTAATTTATTGGATTATTTAGCCATTAAGCTTTTTTTAATATCCATTTTCATAATAGCGAAAAATTAGAGTATCGTAAAATGTTGACGGTCCCTAAATATGGGCGGAGAAATAACCGAGACTCGTACGAGCACATGTCCGCTCCGCACTCCTCTCAGGCCGGCTGACGGCCCCATCGCTTCCCAGTCTGAATATCTGTTGAATATCCAATATCCAACCAACTTCACCACGGTCAGCCAATGAAACGCAGCCACTGAGATTAATCCCAGACGTACATGTAGTGAAAATGTGACCTGACGGGGGCGCAGGGGTGCAGTATCTTACCAAGATGTTACCATTTCAGCCCCAAATATCACTTTGGCTAAACTCCAATTACCATTAAATTGTTGACAACGCCAGCCCAGAGTTATACTGGGCAAATGAAAATATCCCCACGCTAAAAGGCAAACACAGGTTCGTATTAACTGAGGACAGAGACAGTAATACAGTTTGTTAATTTATTGCATTAGTGTTGGTTTCTTTGCATTTAAAATGTAGTTTAGTAGCCAGTTGGTTTAAGCACAACATTTAAGTTCCTTCACTCCCACATTTACAGTGTGGTTTCACAGTTTAAGGATAGATAAACAGGTATTAGTTCATGTAGTTGTCACAATTGTCCAATCGTTAGTAACGTCCTGCTACCGGTCTGTCAGCGCTAAGACAGCCTCGACCACCACCCGAGGCGCCGCTTAGCCCGCAGTCAAGGACAAGAGTCAAGGACCAGGTGAAATGAACAGAAAGGGAGGCTCTCCCGCCGACCAGCAGCCTAGGAGGGTACCATAATTTAAATCTACAGTATACAAACAGGCAACAGAGACACTGAACCTTTACATACCGGGTGGCTGTGGTCACATAAGCTCCGTAGATACACACACGCGATGGCTACAACCGCGACGCCAACCTCGCACAGCCGAGAAGCGAGAGCGCATGCTACACCGCATGCTCCGAACACTGGGCTTGACGCCTTGAGACAGTGACATTTTCTCGTTCTTAGCGACAATCTTCATTCATTTAACACTACGACGCTCCCACAGCCATGCTAGCTCCTGGTCGGCGGGTGACGTCACGGAGGGGAGAGGTCAGGTGGGATGAACAAAAGGGGAATGCGGCCCTATTTATACCCTGCAAGGCAACCACGCCCCATTCATACTGCCACATTTCACCCCCCCGAAAGGTATCGGTGTCCCAACGATACAATTTCCACTAAACCATCCATACAGCATACATACAAAGTGGGAACGACGCGGTGAGGCACTCCTCTTACAGGATGGTCAAACCTCAACCAACGCCCTGACGAACAAACATAAAATCCCTGCATGCAGCTGCCTCATCTAAACACGACTTTCGATGCTGACGAGGGGCCCTTAAGGCAATAAGCTGAGCCATGCAAATGAACCCGCACCAAAACCGTACCATTATGATTCCTGATTGGACTACAACATGCAGTAATAACGGCCACGTATAATACGCTGTCAGTAGTTGAGGAACAGGCGGGCCCTGCTGCTACAGCAGTCCCTACATCTCACCCTACCTACCGCTACCTGGATGGGTTTGAGCCATCCACTTTGAGGCAACCACTCGGCACACACATTACAGTTTAAAAACATTAGCTGACCAAGTCGCACTTCAGACTGGCAGCGTCTTCACAGTCCCATCCGTTCACCTGGGATATGCGAGATGCCCTTAAGGCCAAAACCACGCCACACGGTCCCAACGTACAACCAACTACTCTACCTCAGGACTCCCAACCTGGAACTAGTAGCGGCATCGACAGTACGCTGCGTTGAAGCTTGAAACCGTAGGCACAGGCGCTGCCGACCCAACAGCGGCCTAATTCCCGCACCTGACAATCCCATCCTGATGTCCAAGTTCTACAGAGCCTCCCTTTCTGCAAACAAACATTTGTTGTAACCAAAAAGTCAGTACAAGTTTGAGGTATAAAATACAATGCAATTGTCTTGGTACATTTGTGCCACAAGGTTAATTGTTACAGAAATAAAAAAACGGCACCTTCCATAATTAAAGTGCAGGGCCTACAAAAGCAAAAAAAACATAGCAAAACATGCACTGCGGAGAAAATAAAATGCACACAGTAGGCCTACAACCAAATCACAGATCAGGAAACCATTGTCTTCCAATAAACACATTTACCCTTAGCTGCACAGTAAACAAGCACAATACATTGTTCTCTTTATACCATAATACCTCAAAATAAAATGCCAATTGATTAAGTCTCTGTCCGGATATAGTTAATCATGCCGTACAACGCCAAATGTGACCTGACGGGGGCGCAGGGGTGCAGTATCTTACCAAGATGTTACCATTTCAGCCCCAAATATCACTTTGGCTAAACTCCAATTACCATTAAATTGTTGACAACGCCAGCCCAGAGTTATACTGGGCAAATGAAAATATCCCCACGCTAAAAGGCAAACACAGGTTCGTATTAACTGAGGACAGAGACAGTAATACAGTTTGTTAATTTATTGCATTAGTGTTGGTTTCTTTGCATTTAAAATGTAGTTTAGTAGCCAGTTGGTTTAAGCACAACATTTAAGTTCCTTCACTCCCACATTTACAGTGTGGTTTCACAGTTTAAGGATAGATAAACAGGTATTAGTTCATGTAGTTGTCACAATTGTCCAATCGTTAGTAACGTCCTGCTACCGGTCTGTCAGCGCTAAGACAGCCTCGACCACCACCCGAGGCGCCGCTTAGCCCGCAGTCAAGGACAAGAGTCAAGGACCAGGTGAAATGAACAGAAAGGGAGGCTCTCCCGCCGACCAGCAGCCTAGGAGGGTACCATAATTTAAATCTACAGTATACAAACAGGCAACAGAGACACTGAACCTTTACATACCGGGTGGCTGTGGTCACATAAGCTCCGTAGATACACACACGCGATGGCTACAACCGCGACGCCAACCTCGCACAGCCGAGAAGCGAGAGCGCATGCTACACCGCATGCTCCGAACACTGGGCTTGACGCCTTGAGACAGTGACATTTTCTCGTTCTTAGCGACAATCTTCATTCATTTAACACTACGACGCTCCCACAGCCATGCTAGCTCCTGGTCGGCGGGTGACGTCACGGAGGGGAGAGGTCAGGTGGGATGAACAAAAGGGGAATGCGGCCCTATTTATACCCTGCAAGGCAACCACGCCCCATTCATACTGCCACAAAAACATAATTGACTGGAGTTTACGGATGGCAAAGGCCAGGCTAGGGTGAATGTAGTGAGTGAGTGGTTGGTGGTGGTCCGACTGAATAACTCTAGGACTAAACCAGGACTATAAAGACTGGACTGAGTGAGACTAGGATTAAACCTGGACTAGGACTATATACAAAACTGGACTGAGTGAGACTAGGACTAAACCAGGACTACAAGACTGAACTGAGTAAGACTAAACCAGGACTATATACAAGACTGAACTGAGTGAGACTAGGACTAAACCAGGACTATTAAGGACTGGACCTGGACTGAATGAGACATAATCCATACACAGGATTATGTTCCAGACCTAGTGTGACTCAGCTCAGCCCCAGGGGTGTCAAAGCCAGAGCAAATTTTGAAAGAAACTTTAGTGAGACGCTACTATGGACGCTACCTGCACTTTCTCTCTCCCTGTCTTCTTCGTGATTCTCTCTCACTTTTTTGCTGTCGACCTGAGGCGTGATCCTGAAGACCAACTTGCTTTGCTTGAATTCATCTCTTTCTCTGTTTCAGCGAGGAGGAAATATTAGGACCAGATAGACTGCATCACAGAAATAGCCTAGGCCAGTGGTTCTTACACGTTTTGGAGCCATGTACCCAGTGGCGGACTGGCACCAAAAAGAGGCCCTGGCAATTTTAGCAGAGAGGCCACATTCGTCTTCTCAATCTGCCAAAAGGCGGCCGCATCTCCGCTTTATTTATTTATTTAGCCTTTTATACAGGGGTGAAAGTAGCTTTTTTTTCTTGCCGGTACTGTGTCATTCATATTATATATATATATATATATATATATATATATATATATATATATAAATATAAATAATATAGCCAGTTTTGGGAGAATACTTTAGTAATGTATTCCACTGCTTAGTCCAAACAGAGTACTGTATTCTGAACACTTAAAATACTTTCACGTTGATTTTCATAATGTTAATGCATAAATACAGTATATGATTAAGAAGATGTTTAGGCTATTGTTACATGCCTGTTACCAACTTATTTACCACCAAAAGGGGAATGCAAAAAAACCACTTTGCAAATGCCCAGAGCCCAAAAGGACAGAGCTAAACTTTTCCCCGGCCATTTTGACCCTTAATGTTATGATTATGAAACTGAAATTTAATGAACGAGTACTTTGATGTATTCCTTTAATATTACTGTATTCAGTAACTGTACCTGAAGCAGTTACCCAAAATGAGTATTTTAAATACATGTATTCAGTTACTTCCAACACTGTTTTCAGAACCAGATCTGTTTCAACAGCATAAACATATGTATTTGTTCTTAATTAAATTCCCACAACTTTACTTTCACACGTGTTATCTGTGGACTAGTAACAAATATCCAAAACAATTTTGAAAGAAAATCAAAATGGAGATAGAGGAGTATTTGCATCTATCTTTAGATCCTCGTGTATGTCATGCCTTTCACAACAAAGGCTTTTGCTTTTATTTTGTAAGGCCAATAGGAAGTGCTCAGTTCTTATTATGCTACTTGACAAACAGGGAATTTTAGAAATATTTACTGTTGTTTTGGTAAAGGATTTAACATTTCCAAGACATGGATAAACAGGACATTTATGACGCGTTCCACAACGGCAGAGAGAGATTCGAGAGCGAGAGGCGGCGGATCCAGCGCGGATTTGTTCGCTCCTCCTTTTTTTGCAGGTAAACAAACACGCTGTGAAAGTGTCCCGCGAAGGAAAACCAGAAAAGCCAGAAGAGCCCGTATAAGGGGACTCTCATTCTACTGTGACAGCTTTAGGTGGAGGAGCGCGTGAGCCGTTGTGCTGACGGCTCTGTTCTGTGATGCGTAAAGACGCACGGGTGGCCCGCAGCAAAACTGTGCCGTTACCGTTTGTGCAGAAAGTTCAGGGACAAAGCAAATGAGATCCAGTCTGCCGATCGAGTCTCTATATTGCATTTAAGTGGCTGAACTTCAACGCGTTTGAGCTCACGGTGTAATATTATTGGCAGACTACTGTTTTGTGCGTGAGAGCGCGTGGTACGGCGTACCACCGGCAAATCTTTAAACGGAACGCAGTACCGGACCGTACCGGCTTACTTTCACCCCTGCTTTTATATGGTTGTGCGCCACAAGTTGTGATGAGCGGCGAGCGAGCCGCTGGTGGTGCTGCCGCTTGCAGCCATTGCGCCAATAGGCGGCCGCTTCCTCGCTTTATTTAACCTATTTATTTGTTTGTGATGCGGCCACAACAAGTGATGAGACCAGGCGGCCGCAGTGGCATTTGCCCACATTGCCCAATGGCCAGTCCGTCACTGCATGTACCCCTGAAGCTTTAGGTGACGAGTCGCGTACCCCTTACTTTGACACTATGAATATCACAAAATAAAATATCTATTTAGTAACTATTTCATCCATTATTACAGTGAACTCAAGCAGGTTTTCCACACTGAATACATGTTTTGCTCATCTGGGTGATAGACTATTAAAAATATGTTGTTGTCCTAAAACATTAAATGAATGTCAGTTTTTAATTATTTTGAAAACGAGGCTGTTAGTGTGAATGGGTAAAGCTGAGTAGCTTTGTCCCAGTGACAGTTCATTCTGAACATCAGACAGACACTGGTTTGGACTCTGCGCTCTGGCCCCATCCCCTCTGCGTCGCCCTCAGATAAGATAAGATAGCCTTTATTGATCTCACAATGGAGAATTTTACTTGTTACAGTTGTATCAGCCTTGGTTGTATAGTGTCAAACCACCGGTAGCTACACATGTGAATGCGCTGGTTTAAGCTCTCATTAAAAGGAAGGATATTACACGTGCCGCCGCGCATCAACTCGTAAATGAAACGGTTGTGACAGAAACAAAGCCAGGGGTTTAGCGGCAGAGGAGGGCAATGACACGGCCGTAGACACTTCGCCTTCTCCTTCCTTTCGCTCCTCTGATCAGAATGAGAGCATAACTGTTGTAAATCGAAGTCTCCGAACTGTCTGTCTGACGACGCACGGCTCATCTCTCTTGTTGACAGATAGTAAAGAAATTGCAACTCGATCAAACTTTGGCGCGGTTCATGTGAGTTTTACACTCCGGTCCAAACTCGCCTCTTAAGGTTTGGTTTTAGAGTGGACACATTTAGGTCCAGAACAAGCTCATCTACATCTGAATTTTAAGGCTCTTCCGCCTGTATAAGCACGTGTTCGCAACATTCATTTGCGCAGTAAAGGATCAATGTGTTTAAAAAAAAGAAAGAAAAAAAAGTTGATCAAATTGTACCGAGGTCCGGACCTCGGTGACCTCTATGGTAGATACGGCCATGGTCACGAGACAGGAAAAGATAACAGCTGCTCGACCTCGGCAGCAGCAGACACGAAGGGCTGCGCAAGAAGTCATATTTTATATCCATTTAAATAAGGTTTATATCTCAGTTTTACTTTGATTAAAAAGTTACCTGCTAACAGGACGAGGGAAGCCAAGGCTTTCGACGTGTAACTACAGACGGACACCAGCGCTACCACAGCTGTGACAAGAATACGGCGTGAGTTTGTTTTCACCGTATAAGGCTGATTCAAACAGCATATTTTTTGCCTAAAATACACCAGATTGCACTTATTGTATCTGATTATTCAAAATATTTCCTGGATAGGACTGGCTGTTGCTCTAACTTTCTGGGAATATCTCCAATAAGAGCACACATAATTATTCTATTAAATGGTTTAAAACATGCAGGGGTCTCAAACTCCTTTGGACTGGGGGCCAAAAATGCAAACCCAGTGTTGGTCGGGGGCCGCAACAGACGAAACCTTTTTTATTAAGTCAATTATGATTTAGCAACTTTTTATTGTTTGCTATAATAAACCTTAAAATAGACTGTACATTAACTATCTGCACATTTTTAAGCTTCCAGAGGTTTCCAATTGCCTAAACATTTGCTGAGCTTCTAAATTTGAAATTACAGACTTGGACAATTAATGTTTTTGTAATTGATCTCATTTTGGTTCAGGGAAATTGGTTCAGGGCATCAGTGAATGATCTTTCAGGAGTCAGGTCTAGTTTCTGTCTGATAGTAGCCTGGCTAACGCCAGACTGCTGTGTGCGCTTGAATCTTTTCGAACTTCACAACAGCCTGGGGACCATGGCCGACATTTTTCCATGGATTTGGGCACCAATCACAGAACGAGGAGGGACGGTAAGACGATGACGCGCTATTTGACATACGGAAGCTTGTAGTTTGTTTAGGGATAAAAAAAATAAAAAAAAATATTTACAGATCCAACATGACAGCAGCAGACGCGACGCCATCTTTCGATCAAGCTTTAGAACGTGTTCTAAATAGTTTAGCTCCAAAGTTTACAGCAGGTACATCATACGTCATCTGATACCATGATACGATTGGCTATGGCTACGTGCAGACGTATGAGAGACATTTGTAGCGCCCAATAAACGGCTATGGACAATTGTAAACCACACCTCTCCTACGAGAAAATGAATTGGTGGTCCCCAGACTAAATATCACTTGTGATTTTAGTCTGGCGTTAGCCAGGCAGGTCTGATAGCCTATTTAGAAAGAAATGCAAAATGTACTACAAATGTCATTAAATTGAGTGTAGAAAGGCCTCAGGGGAGCGGAGAAACATCGCGGTGAAAATCGGTGTATCTCGGCGCCAATATTAGGGTATTTTCGATATCGGGCCGATATATCGGCTGATATCTCCGGAACTGAAAGTGATAGAGACTGTCAAAACGAGCTCCCTCTAAAGACTGTCAAAACGAGCTCCCTCTAAAGTACCGACTAAACATGAATATACAGCGCCCCCTGCTGTCACGTTTCAACATGTTCAGAAGCTTCAAAGAGAGGGGTATAGAGGAAACATTTAAAAATTAAAGCTGCAAGCGGGCCTCCATTGCTGTACCATACCCTTTATTCTGCACCTAGAGGGGGCGAGATCGCAATGAAGTGTAACAGCAGGGGCGCTGTATATTCATGTTTAGTCGGTAGCTACTTCAGAAAGAGCTTGTTTGAAAGGCAAAAAATCCTTAATAAGTCTCGATCTTTTATGATTCTGAAATTATTTGCAAAAGTCTACAACAGGGGTCACCAACGTGGTGCCCTTTCGGGCATGCCCAGTAGCCCTTGAGACTTTTTCTAAGCTGTAAAACACTTCATTTTCTTGAATCTGATTCTTAAAAATACAATTATTTCTGTTCTTGTGACTCAGTACGACTTTAAAATAAAGCTATTGATATAATATGGGGTCAATATCCTATAAGTAAACGGTGTACATTAAAGTCTTTAGGATTTGTTTTTAACTGGTAGCTCTCGAACAACTCAATGCTCTTGAAGTAGCCCTCGGCCGAAAAAAGGTTGGTGACCCCTGGTCTACAACATAAAATAAATATAATAGGTACACAAACTTGTGACCGATTTTCATCGTGATGTTTCTCCGCTCCCCTGAGGCCTAGGAATTTGTGGGAGGGCCCATTTCAAAGCTCTGACTGAGCTCTTTCCAGTGCTCTTTCCTCTGTCACTTCCGGCTCCGGAGATATCGGCCCGATATAAAAAATACTGTAAAATTGGCCGCCAATATATAGGTCGGGCCCTAGATGAAAGTATAACATCGTGAGCTGTTCTGCCTTCACTGGGCTAGGTCCAGCCATGCAATGTCAGTGCTCTTGTTCTGACGCATGTTGTGTGTCGTGCAAAAAAAAAAAAAAATTCATTCAGTCCAGCGGGCAAAAAAAAAAGTTCTTTATTTTTTTTTAGCATACAACTTTTTTTTTTCTCCCTTTAGGGAACTTTAGGGGCTCCGTACAAATAAATAAAAGGTATGGAGGGAAAAGGGCACTTCAGGGGCATGGAGCAAAATGGGCAGGTGCTCAAGCCACCCCCACCGACCCCCCTCCCCCTCTGCATGGGCCTGCTAATTATGATGTGTTCACTTTGCAAAGTCATAAAGAAGATGGTAAAGGTGCTTTTTGTCATGCTGCAGTGCTGTAACTTTTCCAGCACATGTTAGCTGAACAACTAAAGTTTCTCCCTCACGTTCTGACAGTTTCTATCCTGGCCTTTGCCATCCGTAAACTCCAGTCAATTATCTTTTCCCTACCAGGCCAGACAGTCTCCCACCTGTTTCAGAAGGTCCTCTCTCACAGTCCGCTGCTTTTAGTCCGTTTCTTTGTTGAAAAAGTTGATAAGTCGTCTGCAGAAGCGCTGCATCTCCCTTCCCCTGTCTGATGTCATTCTCACGTCCGCAACACGTTTGTTAAGTGGTGACGTCACAGCTCTACTTCCGGGTCCGGCAGATATCCGAGAAACTACAAAAAACTCTTTAATACCACAATCAATATTTCTGAAATTCAACAGAGAGTTACTGAACATGCTTATTTATCAGGCCCAATAGCCAAAAGTGCTGTACCTACTGCTATAAAAGTAATATTTACCAAAATCGCTACACCCAGGTTAGCGGAGAAAAATGCTAACGGCGCAGCAGCTCCGCTAAACCCGGAAGTAGCGACTTTAGTAAATATTACTTTTTAGCAGTAGGTGCGGCATTTTTGGCTAATGAGTCTGAGAAATAAGTATAGCTTCAGTGTGTTGAGTTTCAGAAATATTGATGGTTGTTTTTAAGAGTTTTTAATGTATTTTTCTCTCGGCATATTTGCACATTGGCGCTACCCGCGCGGTGCCTCATGGGAAATGTAGTTCTAATGTGTTTAATGCAATTTACCGGCGGGCCGCATATAATATAAATATGAAATCATCTCGCCGGCCACAAAAAATTACCTCACGGGCCGCTTTTGGTCCCTGGGCCGCGTGTTTGAGACGACTGGTTTAAAACTTATTTTTAAAATAAATGAATTAAAAGTAATATAAAATACCTTCTGGTACATGGAATATATGCACAGCCTTTCATATATCGACCTAATGTAGCGTTCTGAGTCTTCGAGATTAGAGTTCCACCATCTCCCAAAATCCACTTTAACCACTGCATAAAGTACCTCATCTTGTGAAAAGGTTGGAGACCCCTCTCTTACAATATGTAGTTAAGTGCGTTGTCTTTCAGGTAACGTGTGTGCTCAGATGCAGGATTGTGTTTGGCAGAGGTGGGAAGTAAATTTTTCAGGTATCTGTACTTTACTTGAGTATTTATTTTCCTGACGACTTTTTACTTTTACTCCTTACTTTTGAAACGCAAGTATCTGTACTTTCTACTCCTTACATTTTCAAAACGGGCTTGTTACTTTTCTTTAGAATCACGCGCTGTTTTTTTTCTTTTTCTTTCCCCCGAGGCGGCCACGCGCACCCGTCTCGAAACAGACGGCATCTCCGCACACCGGGGGAAGCATTAACGTGAACCTGGCCCCCCATCGTACTCAAAATTGTATAAAAAATATGTCAATCGTTTGTGCTACGTTTGTGCTGTTTTGTGCTGTAAAAAGTTTTGTTTGTGCTGTTATCGTTTTCGAGATATTAATGATTGTTTTTGCATGCAGTGTGTGTTGTCGTGCACTCCCGATACGTGTGCGCGCTTCAGATGAGGACGAGCATGGACGCCTGAAGGCTCTAAAGTTTGTAATAGTTTAAAAACCGAACCAGCACAAACGGAAATCTTTACAGCACAAAACAGCACAGATGTAGAGGAAGCGGTTGACACCATTTTAACCCGTTTTGGAGCTTTATAACGAGCAGGGTGACCTTAGATCTGACCAATAAAACAATCATTAATATCTCAAAAACGATAACAGCACAAACAAATTTTTTTACAGCACAAAACAGCACAAACGTAGCACAAACGACTGACATATTTTTTAGAAAATTTTGAGTATGATGGGGGCCAGGTTCACGTTAATGGGGGAAGCTGCTGAAGTAAACGCGCTGCTGTCAGAGCACGGACGCGAGCAAAGGAACCAGCGTTAGAGGTTAGCTCGGGCCCAAAAAAATCTAACCCGACCCGACCCGAGCCCGCGGGCCTAAAGTCCGACCCAGCCCGCGCCCGAGCAATTAACTTGAATTTGTCGGCCCGAGCCCGAAACAAACCCGATGTAAATTATTTATTTAAGGCTCGGATAGGAGCATCTGCGCAGTGTTTTCAGCAGCAGCACCATGTGTGAGAGGTACGTGGCTACGCGCACGGCACACGTGCACGCAGCAGTAGCGCACATACCTGGGCAGGCCAGAGATGTGCGCGGCGTGGGGGCAGGTTACCTGCCCGAGCCGCAGCTCAATGTCTCCGTCCAATTAACGTGAACCTGGCCCCCCATCATACTCAAAATTTTATAACAAATATGTCAATCGTTTGTGCTACGTTCGTGCTGTTTTGTGCTGTAAAAAGTTTTGTTTGTGCTGTTATCGTTTTTGAGATATTAATGATTGTTTTTTGCATGCAATGTGTGTTGTCGTGCACTCCCGCCACGTGGGCGCGCTTCAGATGAGGACGAGCATGGACGCCTGAAGGCTCTAAAGTTTGTAATAGTTTAAAAACCGAACCAGCACAAACGGAAATCTTTACAGCACAAAACAGCACAGATGTAGAGGAAGCGGTTGACACCATTTTAACCCGTTTTGGAGCTTTATAACGAGCAGGGTGACCTTAGATCTGACCAATAAAACAATCATTAATATCTCAAAAACGATAACAGCACAAACAAAAATGTGTACAGCACAAAACAGCACAAACGTAGCACAAACGACTGACATATTTTTTTTATAAAAATTTGAGTATGATGGGGGCCATGTTCACGTTAATCTCCGTCCATGGTCTCCGTCTACTCTTTTCCGTCTCTCTCTCCTCCTCCCCCTCCTCGTTGTTCATAAACAAGGCGCTGCATTTACAAAAGCTACTTTTTACGCAGTAACAGGAACCAAATTGCTTATTTATCCACTGTAAATGAAACGCTGTCCTGAGAGATAGAGTGAATAGCGATGTTCACTGCGTGGCGCCGGTATCAAAGCCTGACCATGCTGCTTAGACGTGACAACACAACAGCACTTGCGCCCGCCCCCGCACCACCTCCCTGAGTATATCCACATTTTGTATCCAATAGACTAAGACTATAACATAGATTTTTATTACATATTATAATGACATTAATAAAAAAATAAAATAAAAAAAGCCCGACCCGACCCAAACCCGACTGTCATACGTGAAATCTCGGCCCGGCCGGGCCGGGCTCGGGCCTAAAATCGAACCTCTAACCAGCGTCACCAGTGCTGAGGTGAGAGAAATGGACATGAGCGCGCACGTGCTCCTGCTCCGCCTGCATGCTCATGCATGAACAGGACAGACAGCATGAACATGCTGGTCCTGTTCATGCTCATGCATGAACAGGACAGACAGCGGTCCTGCTGTGATTTTAGTGTGAGATCAGCTGCACGGGTCCAAACTGTTCTAAAGTCCAAACTTCAGAAATAGAGACTTAATCTGCCTTTGGTCTCTGCTGTGAATATGAATCAAAGGCAGTTTCAGAAATACAGGCCATTGGCTGATATAAGCGATTTTGGGGCGTTTTTATTTGTTTTACTATATTAATTTAATCCTATATTTATACAGGTTTGTGCTTTGAGACCATAGTTTGAGATGATATGATGTCTAATTAGTCAGAGAGACCTGTTTCAAACACATCAACCATATGGGCTCATAGGCTTCAGTGACATCGGCATATTTTACTCTTTTTTGTAAAAATAATCAAATAAATGTTTTGAAAGCATAAAGAAAAAAAGACAGGAAGAAAACAACAAATGTTCGTACAGTGCAGCATTTGTTGTTTGTTCTCACATATAGCTTCAACCAGCACAGAACAAGCTTAAATTGAGTAAAACAGAGCCTGAATAGGAGCCGTAAAGCCATCTGGATAATGTTTTTAATCGCGTTTCATCGTCGACTGTTTTTACTTTGTACTTTAGTATATTTTTGATGAAGTACTTTTGTACTTTTACTTAAGTAAACTAGTTGCAGCTGTACTTTTACTTTTACCGGAGTAATTTTTTACCCGAGTATCTGTACTTTTACTTAAGTACGGAAATTGAGTACTTTCGACACCTCTGGTGTTTGGTCAAAACATATATGATGCGATTAATTCATGATTAATGCAATTATTTTTTTGATTATAGCTTTAACTTTGCCAGCCCTAATAGCAATGTGTTTGTGTTCCTATATTCTGTGTCTGTAAGATTAATTTGATAAAGCATTATTAAAGCAAAGGAAAGCACATATCACAACTGATAAAAAGTGTCAAATTATCCCAGTTTAGACATAGCCGCCCTCTAATGACCACAGATGCAGCCAAGCTTGATATCCATTTGATTATACTGCAACACTACACTACAGCCGCTCCAAAGCCTGTACAAACAGGCTCTCAAAATATTAGATTAAAAAAAAACGGTTTCATACCATTGTGAAGAAATATACATTAAATCATTAATGTTTGAAAATTCCATGAAATTATGCCAAAGTCCTCTTGCAGGGGGCTGAACTATAATTAAATAGGCCACCTCAGACGTGTATTGTGTGAAGTGTTAAGTATTTAGTCAGCAGTGGAAACTGGAGTGGCATGTTGTGATCAGCACTGATCTGGAATCTGGGGGAAACATAGTACCTGCTTTAGTGAAGGATCCTAACTGGTCCTTCACTAAAGCACAAAGGGCAGGAAGACCCAAAGAGCAGGACAGACAGACTACAGAACCCAGAAGAAAGGGAGTTGCAGTGCCATATGTAGCCGGGGTATCAGAGAAACTTCAGAGAATCTTTAAACAGCACAGGATTCTAGTGTACCACAAACCTTTGAGGACGGGGAGGTCAAAATTCTAGCTAAAGAAGAACGTTGGTTTGAAAGAGGAGTAAAAGAAGCTATTTTTGTCAGGAAAGAAAATCCCTCCATGAACCGAAATGGTGGGCTAAGATTTAATCTTTCTTCTTTTTACTCCAATCTGCTTCGGGGAAAACAGACAGGACACTGCCAGTCCAAGAAGACGATACCTCAGCCAACAAAAGAACCATAGGCAGGTAATTAGCAGTGATCATCTATGAATAGGACAGGACTGACCGATACTGGGGGGAGCAGGTCGTTTCAGACGCTCTACTTCAAAGGTGTTTACCCACAGGTGAGAGTAGCTGTGATTAGAGGGGAGGAGCCGGGCCAACCCCAACTCCTCCCAACTGGTCTTTATCTACGCTGCGTGCTGTGCGTAACCTTGTTCACTCACGAAGCCTTTTGGATGAGAGGCGAAACGGAGACCTCAACTACCGAGTACAGAAGATGACTCAAGTACCTTCTTTAAAGATGGACAACTCTTGTACGACTGAGAACTTACACAGACATACAGTAGTACCTGTTCTCGAGTTTTAAATGTTTAACCCCATAACTACTCCTTGGAAAATATTTGACTTTGTGTGCTCCATCCCACACTTGGGGCATAGTAAAGACAATATTTGCTAAGGTTCTGCTTTTTCTTCACATAGAGACCTACGCGTTGGAATCAGAGTGAGTATTTTATGCTGTGACGGATCTTAAGGAGGGTATAGGGAGTCCAGACCTTTCTTGATGTAAACTTTGTTGTTAACTGCAGGGCTTAAAGTTTGCTTTAACATTCACAGAGGCGAAGAAGCGGCTACAGTTAAAACGCTAATGTGAAGTAAGTGAGAATAACCCACCATGCAAGTAAATAGGTTGCAGGAATACGTGAGTGAAGAAAGGCTAATCAAAGTGGCTATAGGGTAAAATAAATTGAACTTTGAATTCTCACTTAGATACTGTTGTTTATGTATCTGAGAGAGAGTGCGTTTTGAGAGGTTATTGTCGCCGGAGGTGTTGATGTTTCCCACTGGTGTCGGGACACCTTAAAGAGCCCGAGATTTGGTTAACTTTATGGTGTAATAGGTCGTGCATCGAGTTTTCTGAATCGCAGTACAAGTCGGGATTGACGCATTTGTGGTTTATTGCAGACTTTTTTTTTAATCAACAATGAGCTGTAGGCGATTGCACATGCTAACCGGGCTAACCTAGACTAGTAGTCCACCGACATCATCCTTTTTTCAAGCGTATGGGCTGGCTTAAATACTGGGGAGATCCATAGGACATGGTAGTGGCAACGAGGGACTAGTTTGCCCCAAAATAGCAGTTGTTTTTCAGGCAAGATACGATTCCAATATACGGCTACGCTTTATTTTCAGCTCCATCACTGCTGGCCGGATCAAGCTAAAATAGGGCTATCACGGATCTTAAAAACTCGTAATTCCGAGTTTAAATCTCGAAATTCAGAGTTTTAAAAATCGTAATTTCGAGATTTAAACTTGAATTTTGTGTTTTAAACACAGAATTAGGACTTTAAATATCGTAATTTCGACTTCCTGTTGGGCTTTTATTTTTTAACATGGCAGAAACGGGCTCCCATAGTTTTGAACCATAGATCTGGGTAAGACTTCATTACTAGAAAAAACATTTGGCCTCATCTGCCCTCTCTATAGTTTTCCAAACGTCACAATGGCGTCTTATGTATTTATGGGCTAAGAGCATAACCATATAATTGTTTTCTTTGAAAAAAAATTATGTGCGAGTTCCAAGTGCTCTTAACCCTTGGACTACTCCTCTGATTATTCTTTTGTCTACTCTGTCAAACGTGTTCATTGCTATGGTGATCATTTCACCATACTGTTTAGAAATCCCTCTAAATCACCCGAAAATAGGTTTTAACTTTTGACTTTCGAAGCCTTTTTGAAGCACTCTTTTGTATTGTTTTTTATTTAATTTTTCATTTCACATTTTGAATTACTTGGGTTGTAATCAACATCTGGTGAACATTTCTATAGTAGTATATATTTTCTGCAGAAAACTAACAGGTCCAATACTTATTTTAACCGCAACATATTGTTTTCATGAAATTAGACACAATAAAGGCCAAAGAAGAGCGTTAGGTGCATTTAAACATTACACTTTTTTTGGAATCCATGGTGTTGATGTTTAACTGGTGTTTGTTTGGTTAGCCGTGGTAAGTGAATGCCCTTTATTAATAATTGAATTTCTTAACTAAAGCTTTACACAATCAGAAGAGAGAACTTCTGCAGAGAACCAACAATGTATGAACCAATAACATCACATCACCAATATCTTCACCAAAAATGGCATTTACCAATTCTGCGTAGGCTATGTGTAACTGTACTTCTTCGTATATGTAAATGCTAAACTGTTTTTCCATCATTTAAGGTCACTGGGGAATCTAAAACATGAAGACTCTCTGGATCCCCTTTACTCTGCTGCTCCTGAACTTGTCCCAGTCATCAGGGGGTAAGATCCTGGTGTTCCCGGTTGAAAGCAGCCACTGGATAAATATGCTGAAAATATTAGAGGTGCTCCACGCCAAAGGTCACGAGATCACGGTGCTGCGGATGTCACCCAGCCGGGACATTAAAGAGTCTCCTTTGTACACTTGCATAGATGTGTCCACTTACAGCCAGAGAGGTTTGGCAGTATTTGTGTCTCGACAGCTTGAGATACGGTTTCAGACCGATCCGAATTCCTTCTGGTCTCGTATGTGGGCTAACATTCAAATGCGATCTTTAATGGTAGAGCGGTTTGGTATTCTCCATCAGCAGGTGGGAAACGTCACTGTTCAGATTCTTGAAGACAAAGATTTGATCCAGAGACTCAGAGACGCCCGGTATGATGTGTTATTGACTGATCCTATTAACGGAGGAGGGACAATCCTGGCTAAATACCTCCAGCTCCCTTTGGTTTATAACGTCAGGTGGACTGTTTTAGGTGAAGCGCACTTCGTCCTAGCCCCCTCTCCTCTGTCCTATGTGCCCGGCACTTTTACAGAGCTGACTGACAAAATGACCTTTCTCCAAAGAGTGAAAAATTGCATGATTTTTATTTTAGGAACTTATACAAGGTCTGCCATCTCTGAACCTGTGTACAAACCAATACTGAAGAAGTACTTCGGTCCTGATGTAGATTACACAGCTTTTTTCTCAGATGCTGATATTTGGCTGATGAGAAATGATTTTATCTTTGAATACCCCCGTCCTACGATGCCCAACGTGGTTTATATGAGTGGTTTTCAGTGCAAGCCTCCTAAAGCGCTCCCTGATGACCTGGAGGAGTTTGTCCAGAGCTCTGGTAACCATGGCGTTGTACTGATGAGTCTGGGAACTATAGTGTCCAAGCTCCCTGCACACATCACTGAGGAGATCGCTGCGGCCTTCGCCCAGCTGCCCCAGAAGGTCATCTGGCGATACTTGGGTAAGAGGCCAGCCAATCTGGGCAACAACACTTTACTAGTGGAATGGTTTCCTCAAAACGACCTGTTGGGACATCCCAAAACCAGAGTGTTTGTGGCTCATGGAGGCACAAATGGAGTTCAAGAGGCCATTTACCATGGAGTCCCAATAATAGGAGTCCCTATATTCTTTGACCAGCCTGAAAACTTGTCCCGACTAAAGTCCAAGGGAGGGGCAGTAATGTTGGACATTGAAGCGCTGGACAGACAGGTGCTGGGAGACGCTTTAAAGACTGTCCTGAATGAAGCGTCCTACACAAACAACATGAAGAGGCTGTCCAGGCTGCACAGAGACCAGCCCCTCAGCCCCATGGACCAGGCTGTGTTCTGGATCGAGTTTGTGATCAGACACAAAGGAGCATCTCACCTTAAGTCCCACTCCGTTACACTGTCCTGGGCTGCCTATCACTCTCTGGACGTCATCGCTGCTCTGCTCTCCACCTGTCTCCTATTCATGTGGACATTTGTCTATGTGGGGAGATATCTGTGCAGGAAGATCTTTGTGAGAAACAAAATCAAACAAGTTGTTGCAACACACCAAAGTTCTCATACTGACCACTAGATGACAGCATTTCTCTTGTAATTTCAGCCGAACTAACATTGCACATCATGCCACATTTTTGTTTCAACACTGTTTATTTTATTTTATTAAATATCCTACGTGACATAGGTTTATATTCTTGTCAAAACACATGTAATAGGATTACGAGTAGCAAACAGACACGCTTAACAGGTGTGTAAGCCATGGAAAATATAGCCTAAATACGAAACTTCTGAATCCAACTAACTAAAACATGTGGAACCTTATGTGCTTTGTGTATTTTATGTGCTTTGTGTGTAATTTTTGGCCGTCTGCTCTGGGACTCCCATTGGCCCTGGGTCTCTATAGCCTGTCCATCCATGGGAGTGGATCTCTCCTTCTGTGGTTCTCCCCAAGGTTTCTCTTTTCTTCCCCTGGGTTTTTGAGTTAATCCTTGCCCTGCTGGAGAGTCTAAGGACAGGGGACACCCACGCCGCTCGTCACCACCTGCTGACGCTTATTTGGACATTATGTATGCCATACTTGATTCGCCTGAACTTTACATTGTCTTATTTACTGCTCTGTTTTATTGCCTTAATGTTTGGTGCAGCCCTGTGAGGCAACTCCTGTTGTGATTTGGGGCTATACAAAACCATTGATTGATTGATATATTTTGTAATGTGAAATATGGCATAGCTGTCGCATAGGCCTAAATGGCAATTCTGCATAATGATTTCTCTGTCTGGAATGTCGCGGGTTCCATCTGGAATGAAATTAATGTAGCCTACAGTATGTGCATAATCTAGTGATGCCTGAGTCGACCCGATAACCTGCGGTGCCCACTGCCCACGGATTTGGGCAGGTCGGCTACCTCAACTATACAGCCTAGAGTAACATTGAGGAGAAAACATGACTTCAAATAAAAAAAATATCAAAGTTGTTACTGATATTTTCTTTTTTTTCTTTTCAAACTTTGTAGTTGTGTGCAGAAATTAAGTGGATTGACATAATTATGTGAAAAAATCAACAATGTTTTATAGTGAAAAAGTGAAAAGCCGACTTTACATAAAAACTAAAACGTATTGTTACTGATCTTTGATGTGCCCAAGGGGGATTTCAAATGTAAATCTAATTTCAGCCCAAACTCATTTTTTGTATTGAAAATTAGACATTTTGAGTGTTATTTTTTTGATATTTTTTCAAACTTTAGGAGTTTTTTGTAGAACTGAAAACTACAATATTTTTAACTGCAGTCAAAAAAAGTGGCGTTAAAAGAACGGAACAAAAGAGTAGGACATTTCCATAGTGGCCCAAATAAAATTTTAGGTTCACATTTTGAAAATGTTGGTCAAAATAAGTCACCAACAATTATTCAAATAGGCCTATCTCATATATGGAAAAGGTTATGACCAAATGAAAAGCATAAAAAAGGGGAAAAGTGGCATATTTTATGATACATTGCCCCGACGGAACACAATCGGGTTGAATAGGGAATTACTCAGTCAATGAAGTAGGTTTGATTAAAAACAAAAAGTCTAAGGCTCTGTTTCTCCATCGTGCACTTATTGTCATGTAAGTGGACTCAAACGCGCAACATGAGAAAGAATTCCCGTGGTTAAACCATAAAATCAACCTATTTCAAGCAAGTGTGCGTTCCAGTAAGTTCTCGCGGGATTTAGAATTTACCGAGCCACAGAAAAAGGTGGTTGTCTCGTTGCACCGGATTGAAGAGCGACAGGTAGGCAGCAGCGGCAGTACTGAAGGCTCCCGCTAGGCAACCGCACCAGCAGCGACACTTTCCCCCCCTCCCGTCCCTCCTCTCTGCGTCTCCGAGCTGGGAGCCTCCGTGCCTGTGCTCTGCCCCTTCACATCCTCTCCACCATCTCTCTCTAGGTCACCTTAGCCCGGCATTTCCCATCATCAATCCTCCCGCTGCTCCGAAGATGGTACCTGGCAAGCGAAGAGCTGCAGTCATGTCCTTCTCGCTGGCGATACTAGGATCGCTAATGCTGCAGTATGTTTCTTCCCAGAACGGTAAGAAATACATTACAGATCTACATGGCGTGAGACGACTGTAATATCGCGTTAAAGCCGTGCCAATGCGTAATGCGGTCCTCTTTGCAGGAACGTCCGACACTACTTCGCACCGGACAAGTGCAGGTATTTTCTGCGAGTATCCAAAACGCAAACCCGTTCATATCTTTTCTTTTTCCTCATTTTCTTTCTTAAGCACTTCCCCGCGCGTAAAGGGAGGCAAATCCCTGCACTGAGATAACGTCTTTGCTTTGCTATAAAATGAAGGGTCAATAAATGATTTAGCAGCTTCAGTCTGTATTCGTTAGTGTGAAGCGGGCCACATATAGAGGCCTGTGCAATGTCCCTAAAATGTCCTTTAGAATAGATCTTTGAAGTGTGGCGCTGAATACTAAGTCGAGACCTGATGAGCGCAATCAGCAACTTCTATGGACTCGTAGCTCAATGATAGAAAACTGTGCAGGGTTTTTACTTTAAAACGAGCATCGCCAAAAGTGGCACAGATGATGCACCCAAGATGCTGTCACGCTTGGCTATGCTTTAAGCATGCCCCAGGAAGGAAGTGAGCAGCAATTTGGAAGCCTATACTCAGGCAGGACTGCTCCACTGATGGAAGATAGTACAGCCCTATACTCTCTCTCTGCATTATATAGCCCATATACAGGACCGAAGAAAGCAGAGCAATTAGGTGCAGGACCTATAAAGAAGTAGAGCTCTCTAAATAGCATTGGTCCATTTTGCTGCATGCTGCTATTTTTAGTGCTGAGAGGAGAGATGCTGCTCTGGGAACCCTGTCTTTTATGATGTCCTCTTGCTTGTTATATTGAATCGTTTAACTCTTCACTCATGTAGGCACCGCAGAGTGACATTGATTCCATCTTGCAGTTCTACTGGTCCAAACGACCCTCCACTCATGAATCTTACCCCCACTGTCACCATTAAAGAGACAGTATATAGCAACCCCCTGTCCCAGACCAGTGCTTATCAGAGCATATACTGTAGCTAAGGACGGCCTTCTTCTTTTCTGCTTCTTCTTTTTTTTATGTGTGTGTTTGGTGTGAAATCGAGTGAGAATTTATGCAGATTCGGCCTTCCGAATCTGCATAACTATGTGTAGGAATGCATTACACATCTCGTCATATAATGTACGCCCACCTGATACATCTCTTTTCCAATCAGATATCTAATGCAGATAGGCCCAGAGCTTCAAAGCAATGCATTTTCTGGACTGCCATTACTGCTGGACTTCATGTAGCCCTGTATCAGTGCTTTGGCATAGCAAGTTGCAATAAAAGTCTTGATTTTAAACCCGATGCATGCTTTATCACACCAATTCTTATTAGCATTTGAGTTTTTTCAGTTTTGTCGATGTCACAGTAAATCATCCTTATAATCTCAAATTGGATTGAATATTGATTTAGCATAGCTTTTTTAAATGTTTATATCAGATGCCATTACCGAAGAAGACAAAAATTAATCCAGGCTTTAATGCCATTGTTGTGTAGATTTTATGCTGCTGTGATAAGGTTGTTGGGCTGTGTGATAACACTGAAATACATTTGTACCCCAGATTGATGGATCTCAAGTTTTCGATGAAATGTTATTTTGTTAATGTTAAAATCAAATACACAGGTCTTTCACTAATAGGGTTCATGAGAGAGATGTTGCAAAATAAACCTCAACATTGCATTCCCACTTCACTATATAACGCAAAACCGTTTCCATGTTATTCCTTCAAAGTCTCGACCTCACTCAAAACCATAATGCACTTGATTCTTTTCTAATGTTTATATTGAAAGCTGCTCAGCATTCTCAGAAACATATGGCCTTTTAACTGGACATCTGAATCTGGAGAAGAAAGGAGATTTACTGAGCTATGAATGTATGGGATGATTTTTGGTGAGCCAATGTCCACTAAATTCCCATAAATGTATAATATTATCAATTTGGTCTGGTTTGTCTATATATCTGTAGCATTTTGCATTGTTTATGTTCAAGCATTCGAGCCACTTCAGCGCAGCCTGTCAATGAACCGAATAGCCAACCACATAGAAGTCATTTAAATTTGCTAATGGATTTTTGCATTTGAGGCGATTCACTTACGCTTCATAAATGTTTGCAATTTAGCCGTAGTACATTGACTGTATGAATAATCTGATTGACTGGAACAACAAATAGCCACCACAATCCACAAGGAAACTACTATTCTTAGTACAGCTCTAGGAATGCAAACAGAGATGGTACAGTATAAAAGCTATGTCAAATGAATAGAAACAGTATTAGGAGGAATATAATTTATATATCAACCTTGGAAGAGAAAGCCGCACAAAAATGCTCAATGTGGTTTTCTAATGTGATGATAAACAGTGCTGCAGTTCTTTTTGCTATCTATGATTTTGTTTTGGTCAGTGACAAGTTTCGCTAAAGCAGGCCACAGTCAGATCTAAAAGTAGCCAACTTCTATTTTTATTTTGAAGACATTGCTTTGGCGGCTGCTGTTTTTAGAATTTTACCGTTTGTGCGCCCGTTTTCTGTTCTAGTCTGAATTAGATTTTTCTGAAATGCAATTCTTCTTGATTTGATTACCCGGGGTCAGCGCTAGTACTTCACAAACGAATGTACAGTATGGAACCAAGGCGTCTTGGAAGGGCATCTGAAATGACTCTCTCAGGGTATGTTCAATGCTGCTTTGAAATTCATGGTGATTCTATTTAATTCAAGTATGATGTGTACAAGTATAAACCTATTTTTGGTTTTGAGTTTCATTGAAGACATGTTCAATGTGTGAAGGACCTTGATTTACTTTTTGTGCCTGTCCCAAGTCTGGATACATTCAGAAGGTTATATGTGGAAGGGCATCTGGCATGAAGCTTTTGATGCCTCGGCTATACGATTGGCGCTTAAATGAATAGGCATTTCCATACTGAGATATATGTTCTTACCTGAGCGTAGACGAGTTGATGCGTACCTGTCTGGTCTTTTGTGCGTGCGCTCTGTCGCGCAAAAAGACCAAAGATGTTGTTAGCATTTAGCCTCTCCTCCTCTCCTCTATGGGGCCAAATGGAGGTGAAGTTAGAAGCGACCAAGCTCTTCCACGTTTTCCCTATTTTAGTACGGTTACACGATCCAAGTATAGATAAACTTAAACATGTCCGCGCTGTAAAGTGAAGATATTACTGTCGAAGTGCTCCTAAGATGTTATTACGCTTTACAATATAGTACTGTACCCCTTTTTATCCGCTTAGAAAATCGACGTGGTTAATTTTGTGTGACTATACTTGGATCGTGTAACCGTATTTGAATAGGGAAAACGTGGAAGAGCTTGATCGCTTCTAACTTCACCCCCGTTTGCCCCCATTGAGGAGAGGAGGAGAGGCTAAATGCTGACTGAGCGCACGCGTAAAGACCAGACAGGTACACATCAACTCGTCTAAGCTCAGGTAAAAACATATCTCAGTATGGGAAAAAACGGTGGCTTGTTCCTTTAAACACCACACAACATGTGCATCGCAATACTTCGACATCATTGTGTTTTCATGTACAGCGATGTCGAGGAAGTTGAGTCGATTTGGCAGCCTGTGTGTTGGCGTTTGGCCCCGTTACTCTGAAGCGCAGTATTTCGTCACTGAAAGAGGTCAAACATGACACTGTTGTTTGGATGATCTAATGTGCCCACGCACTAAACTGGTCTTGCTCCAGGGGACATTGAGTTCAGAGATGGCGTACATGAGACACAGCCCCAGCACCTGCCTAACACGAGCCGCATGTGTCACCGCGGCACTACAGGCCTTGTGCCTCAGCAACTCTGACACAACCAGCCCATCTGAGCCGCCGCAATCTGTCTGTCAGCGCTGTCAGAACTAGGACTGCACAGTTCTGAGAAGAAGAAAAAAGAGGAGCGATTCTAATTTACCTTTCAAAATTGGTGCGTATTTAAAGGCCCTGTAGCAGATTTCTTTTTCTAGCCGTGGATTAAATTGGCTTTGTGTATTGTAACGGTAGACATTTGACCTGTGCATCTAGTTATGAAGCATTTTTATCCAAGGTCACGTATGCATTACCTGCTGTTTACATGAATCAGTCCCATGTATGTTCATTAACCATGCACTGTCCCGACCAAATAAACAAATAAATAGATGAATAAAATATCACCTTAATGTGGCCATACCGCCTTTGCTCTGCCCAATCCCGTCAGATCTTGGAAGCTAAGCAGGGAAGGGCCTGGTTAGTACTTGGATGGGAGACCGTTTGGTAACACCAGGAAGCCTAGCGAATGTAGTGAGTGAGTGAGTGGTTGGTGGTGGTCGGAGGGGCCGATGGCGCAAACTGGTAGCCTCGCTTCTGTCAGTCTACCCCAGGGCAGCTGTGGCTACAATAGTAGCTTACCACCATCAAGTATGGAGTGAATGAATAGTGCAATGTAAAGCGTCTTTGAGTGTCCAGAAAAGCGCTATATAAAACCGATGCATATTATTATTATTATTATTATTATTAATATTTCCAGTCTTTTTGATTTGCTAATTGCGATTAAACTTGCAGTGCTAATTCAGAGTATGAACTTGTTTTGAATTTAGAGCATATTGGATGATGTATGAGCGGCAATGAGGAAAACGCAGAAGGCAGATTTAGCCGGGCTGAAGATGCCGAGGTTTTTGGAAGTGACAAATGTTTAAAAATAGGAGTTAGGACGGAGATATTTTGTAGCTGAGTGTCAGACTGACATTTCTACAGAGAGGAAATAGTGAAGTCGGGGTGTTTTATACAGCTTCCTGGAGATGTACAGTATGGATACACAGTAGTCCAAGCACAATTAGATGGAGTGAGAAGCGGGTGAAGAGGTTAGAAGAAGGCAGAGGATTAATTGTGAATCTCTATCTATGAGACGAACAACTCAAAGATTAAAAAATATATATACTGTGCTTTGACAACATGTTTTAGATGCAAAGAATTTCGGGAGCCGGGACAGGTTTATGAATGAGAATAAGTACATCCAAGGGGCGGCTCATGTTAGACTGAGTTTGGTCAGATTGATTTGCTCTGCCCAGCCACCGCTGATGACTCATAGACTGACATAAATGGAAAGGGTTAGGACTGCACTATATTTGGCCAAATTATTGTTTTCATCCAATATCCACGTTGCCAGAAGCCAACAGATATTGCATTTATAAGGTCTTCAATCCGACTGAGATTTTTTTCTTACTGTCTAAAATAGTTATATTCTAGACAATTACCCAATATTGCATATGTTTCCCATGTTTTACAGCCCAAACTAATTGTTTTGCAATATAAGCTCGAAAGTCATAATCTTCCTAATTTGGTTTTAATCTTACCTTTGTGTTAAATAATTCCTTTGACACAGACTGAATGGGAAACAAAAGCCTTTAATGCAACTTAATGGGTCAAAATGGTTTAGTCAAATTTCACATTAATATCGTTATTGCAGTAATCAACACGGTTATCAAGTATCACCTTCTCCTCACGATGTGGTCATTTGTGATGTCACCTTCCCTCCAAATGTGGTCATCTGTCTTGCGATGGTCTTACGGTGGGCTGGCTCTCTGCACTTCCTGGTTCGTTGATGTCGAGTGCTTCTATGGAAACGGTGGGGGTCTATCAACGTGCGCCCACACAATCCCGAGAGACTTGCAGCCTCTATAAATCTCCGCTCTGTCTCATGTGTGCTATAGTCAGCTGTAATATATAGACCATTGGCACAAACTACAGTTACTATGGCTTTCCCTGACGTGAGCCGCTGTAGCCCGTCGTCGTTGCTGCATTCATCTATAACACAGACAGACAAATCAGATTCAGAAATTATCTGCGCCTCTCATGCAGCATCTGTGATCGATTTCGAAGCAATTGTACAAGAAGTGGGCCTATATTGTTGTGTTATTACCCCCACAAAAGACTCGAAATCAAAATGACAAGGTCGCTTTGAGGACTTTTCATGTGGAGCGCACGCAAATTCATAAGATGTCATTAATTGCACAAAACCAAGTGAGAGCAGCGTCTAGTGGGGCGTCCCAGATGAATTGAATTAAATCTACCCAGGAATAGCCATGATAAGAAAGGCCTGAGCAGAAATCAGGCTGCCTCTTTTGCTCCGACTGTGGCCTCAGTTGCATCATTTACGACAATTATCATCAATGGGAGGCATTTCTTGTTCTTGGGTTATGAGTGATAATGAAATGTGGTTGGTTTGGTCCAGAGTGGAAGGGCATCTGTTGTAAGACCTATTGCTGGGTTGCGGGTTCTAGAATGTGATGTCACAGGACCCAGTGGGGGGCAGGAGCCAGGTTTTCCTATTAACTGCATTACACTGTCACAAGTTGTAGCTAAAAAAATGTATGAATTACAAAAGGATCATTAGTGTCAGTCACTGGGTCCATGATCTCTCTGTACAAGACCAAAAATGTCCTCAAAAACAAAATAATTTTACCTCTATATAATATTATAGGCCTTTAGAACGCTGTGATGTCACCTGCAACCCAGCAAAAGGTTGAAATGGGCAGTTCAGACAAAATCTACACAATTTATCCAGGCTTGGTGTAGGATCTACTGTATTATATATAGCATGTAAAGGGCTTTATTCGTGTAGCTTATATAAGTATAACATTTCTTATGTAATGCTCATGGTGTGAAGTCAACTTGGATTTTTTCATTATATAATAGAACACTTGATAATGATGGGAGACAATGTCAGATTTGTTTGAAAACCCATTACAAAATAAGTCTAAAGCCGCTGTGAGGTCACACAGTTGCAACAATGGAGTGAGTTTATAGCACCAAAAAGCATTACACCTCGACATGCCAAAACTCAGCTGATCTCCGAATCTAAGCGAGTGAGTGGGAGACCGTGTTGGAAACGGGAATTGGAGGTGGCTTGGGTGTATGGATGGCACAGACTGGCGGACTTGCTTCCGTCAGTCTACCCCAGAGCAGCCGTGGGTTCGTGCCTCACCAGTGTGGGGTGAATGAACAATGCACAATATTATACAAGGGGAATGTAAACTATTATTAAAAACAGCTTATTTTATTTTTCCTACTTTGTTTTTATTGTGTTTGTGCATTAAGTTTCATGTGTACCTTCTTTTAACTTCTTTGTCTTGCTGTTCGTTTTTCAGTTTGCTTCTTCCACCTTGCATGCTTTCATTTGTTCTTTTCTGTTTTTCTCCCCCTCTTTTCTTTTGCATGCTCCTTTGCTCCTCAAGCCGGTTTTATCAAGTCCCCTCTGTCCGAGACCAAGTTCACAGGCGACGCCTTTGAACTGTACTGCGACGTCATCGGGAACCCCACTCCCGAAATCCAGTGGTGGTACTCGGAGACCAACCGCCTGGACTCCTTCAGGCAGCTGTGGGACGGGGCCCGTAAGAGGCGCGTCTCTATCGGGACAGCCTACGGGGTCAATGCGGTCAGCGTCCTGGGCGTGTCCCGCCTGACGCTGGACGATGCCGGGATATATGAATGTAGGGCCAGCAACGACCCGCAACGGAACAACCTGTACCAAAACCCGGCCACAACCTGGGTCCGAGCACAGGCCACGGTCACAGTGCTGCAGAGTGAGTGGTTAGTGTAGAGGCAGAGCTGTTCCTGATATACAACCGTACCCCTGCCTTTGTGACCCAAGTACTACCACCCACAGCATCAGTAGTTTTCTCTATAGCTGCACAGTAGAATTGCCACATTACTGACAATAAATTCTTAATTTGGTGCACGGTAATAGGATGGAAAAAGCATGGTGTCATAACAAGCCCTGTTTCTGTATTATTTCCCAAAACCTATAAATACTTTACTTTTACTTTTAAGTTTATTTGAATAGGGACAAGTATGTCACATAAGCTAATTTTACATACTATAACATTTTAGCCAAAGCTAATTCTCAATAACCTATGTATCCTGGTTCCATGCAATTGCTATAATTACCTTGTTATTACCCCCTTCTGGAACCGTCACCTTAACGTAGTGGAGGGGTTTGAGCGCCCGAATGATCCTGGGAGCTCTGCTGTCGGGGGCTCGATGCCCCTGGTAGGGTCTCCCAGGGCAAAAAGGTCCTGGATGGATAGACCTTGTTATTACACTTTTTGTGGTAATTCCTTCCTATGTTTCCATGCTATTGCTGTGCTGTAAAGTATAAAAGCTACTGGAATGTTTACCCGTGTCACGAAACATGTCCAAGATGCTCCCCATTAATGATCAGTTACTAGGTTCACATCAACCTTTCAATAGATAATACTATATATAGACCAATTATTGTAATGATTTATGTTGTAAAAAAACAAGGCCAAGAAAAAGAAAAAACATTGTCACTGTAATGTTAGGGGCCAATTGATTGACCACTTTATGGCTTTAACTTAATGAATGAAATGGAATGGAATGGAATGAAAGAGCAAATGTAAAATGTAGCTGACATCCCCAAAATAGCATTATCCTGTGTCTTCTTTGCGTACCCTGTAGTAATCTTCTTTGAAAACATTTTCATCCTGATCCTATTGTCTTCCAAATCCCTCGTCTTGAAGCGTGTAGCCTCTTCACCTCTCCCTTGTGCCGGTCTTTACTCATTTCTGGTCTTAAATGTGAGTTTCGTCTGCTGGGAAGTAAAAAATAGACCATGTTACGTAAACCTTGTTCTTGAATATACAGTAGAGTAGTTATTTTTAAACATTTTATCACTGAGTAGGCCGCATCATTCTTGAGAAGCAGAATTAGCCTATGAAATGTGGTGGGTTGACAAACATTTGGATTTTGTGATACGCTTTTTATTTTTGATTTCCCCCACAGTTCTCATAATACGGCTACAAAAATGGGGTAAACAGTTGCTTACTTATGTTTGATACCATTCAAAACAGAGCGGAACTATGTCAGCAAGTCGGTTTGTGTGGTTTACCAAAATCGTTCAGCCCTAGAATCCACTGAATGCTCTAGTACGGCACTACCTCTATAATGTATAAGTCGCCGTTGGTTTGTGCGGTGTTGATGCCGATGTGCCTCCCCTCTCCTCATTACTCCCTTGAACATCTCCGCTGTCACGCCTGATGTATGTTTGTCCTCACAGAGCCATCTATTGCCGTCTCCGAGCACGTAATCTTGCCCATGGACATTCACAGCCCGCCGTTCTCCCTGCAGTGCAACCTGACCAGCGGCCCTTTGCACGTCGAGAGCTACTGGATGAAGAACGGGGAGGAGATCCCCGAGTCGCGCAGCACAAACAAAAACACAGAGCACAGGTAGAGGAAGCGCAGATATTCAAGCCCTGCCACTAATCATTTCTTCCACAGCATTTCGTTCATTTGGATATTAGGTAACGACTGTGAGCGATTTTCTTTTCTCTTCAAGTTGCTTCATAACGGTCCGTAATTCATTGCCCCATTAAGATACTGTAGTGTCCCTTTCTGTTGCTGGGTAAATCCCTGGAAAGCACCGGTCGACCACAGAGAGTGCCTCATGACGACCTAACTCCAGATCTTGAACCAGGGTCCCAGTAAGATTACACCTGTAGCTGTACTCTCTGGGAGGTTCCGGTTTAAGCTGTTGTGGCTCAAATTACAAGTTAACACTAGTTCAAATCGAAAGATGTCACAATACGTTGCAAGTTTGTTGCTCATGGCACTGATGGAATTGGTAATGGGCCATAACCTACATAATAGACAGATGGTCATAATTTTATGCCTGAGCAGTTTCAAGCTACAGTAGGCATATATGCAAGAATACCCATGTTCTTTTCCTCATATTAAGTGGGCTTGGCAAGTATTCATAGCTTTCTATTTATTCTATTGTTATACTGATAAAGAAGTCTTGTACTAAAAATGTAATTATTATTATTATTTTGTTCTTAAATAAAGCTACACTCAGGCATGTACAGAGGCTGGAGCATTTTGTATTAATGGAAATTAGTGAAATTTACCACAGACAAGGACTGTGCAATTAATCGCAATCAAATTGAAATTGCAATTTTAAAGGGGGGGTATTATGTAAAATCGACTTTTTCAAGCTTTATATCATGTTATTATGTCATTCCCTCATTAAACACATGCCTGGAGTGTTGCCTTGGCTCATTCACATATTTTTGAGTAATCAGTAAAAACTTAGACGGCAGCCATTTTAGGTGTAGCAATGCCTCAGTCCTCCTAGGAACGCCCCCACCTCCTGGAGACGCCTCTGGACCTTTTGTCACCAGCCAAGCCACCAACCACTGCTCCTCAGCTCAGCAGAGCCCCCTCCCCGCACAGTAGTGTTGTTTAGATGCCACAGCAGTGTGCTGAAGGGGGCGTGTCGGAAAGCTTCTTAAAGAGACAGAGGCCTATTTCAAGACGTTCAGTACAGCCATTTTGAGAGAGCAATTTTATTCAAGGCAGTTATTTTTAATTTACTGCATATACAGACCAACAGAAGGTTACGTCATCGTTGTAGTATGCTATAGACTGGTGCTATGTGATTGAAAAAAGCATAATACCCCTCTTTAATGGTCGCAGGTACAACAAACACGTCCTGAAATGCATGGGATTCTTCATGTATTAGTTTAGGAGTTCATATATGACTTTTATCTTACAGTACGTGTTCATGCGTCGGATGTTATTTAAAATTGTGTCACAAATAAAATCGCTTTTTTTGTCGTCGTCTTTCTTTCAAAATCGTGCAGTCCTTCCTTTTCCTTCCACAGACCTGAACATTTACAGTGTGAGCGCTCGTAAACAGCGTGATGAATGAGAGCAGTGGGATGGGTCTGCAGTTACAGTGTGTGATCTGAGTACTTTTCAAGTGGTGGGAATAATTTGAGTTTTTTTTTTTTTTTCAAGCTATTGATGCCACTTCTTTTTTTCTTTTAGCAATTAACAAAAAGTCATATGATTTCTTAGTAAAAATCAAAATAATTGATCTGAAAACGTGTTCTAAATCCGCTTTAACTTGATGCTTTCAGACTGGCCAAGCCGAGATCGGACGACGCCGGAGTGTACATGTGCGTCTTCACATTTGAAACCTCTCCTCCTGCCAACGCCACCATCGAAATCAAATGTAGGTGTTGATTTTTTTTTTCGCTTCCAGCTTGTCTGTCAGTTCGAAATGTGGCGTCGGAGGAGCCACCGGTATTTATGGCTTTTGTGCCTTCGAGCAGTAGCACTCCGTCACGTGTAGCGATGCGACGTCCATGACCGAGTGGCTCTTCAGGTTCTTTTTTGTTGTGCTTTTAGTGAAATTTTATGCTGATACGCACCGAATGAACAAAAGAAACGGCATTAACAGCAGAGCAGGCAGTGCGAGTAAAATGTTTTAACACTGAAATTACTTGACACATCATTTGTGGTTTTATTTGATTATGACACAAAGACTTATGAAAGTACATGCACTTCAATGGTGACTAAGCTGGGATGATTTCACTCCAAAGGTGCGACCATCCGCAATTAGTTCTCTTAGATGAAATCCTTATGAATATCAGCCAGTCTTTTCAATGGCTCTTTGAAATGGACCGATCCCACAGATTGGCTCCCACTCAAGATCCATAAATCTCATTACTAGCCGGCGCCCTTGACACCTCCGTCTAACCGAGGCCCAGCTCAGTGGCAGCAGATGGTGCCTTGTTTGTTTGATGGCCAGGGATTATGTCTCAACTGTAAAATCTGGTCGACGCCTTTTCTGCTCTCTCACACACACACATAGCTTTGCACGCGGATTAGATGTTGGTCACTGGTAAGCGTGTCAAAGGGGGCAGTTCTGTTCACGTTGACGCAAAGAATTAAAGAATAAGTATCTTCAAAAGGAGATTCATTTATTCATTTTGCTTGTACATAGCTTATTAAGATAAATGTGCTGTTCATGCTTAGTAAGGCTCTTTTGGACGTCTCAGCGCTGGTATGTTATCACTTAAATTCATGTGTTGAAATCAAGAATAGATGATACAGTAATTCAGAGTATTTTAGATCCTGAAAAGAAAATGGCAGCACGTGCAAAATTATTGAAACTCAACTCCAGATATGTTTTACCGTTATAAAAAAAACATTCAGGTTAAAAAAAAATCATTCTGGTTAAAACCTCAAAACGTCAGTGAAGCATTGCATAATTGAGAGAACCGTTTTACCAAAACATTATGCTGAATCGTTTATGTTTTTCTAGCTGCTCCTGAGATCACGGGCCACAAACGCAGTGAGAATAGAAATGAGGGCCAACGTGCCGTTCTCCACTGTAAGTCTGTGGGATATCCTCATCCGGTCTGGTCCTGGCGCAAGCTGGACAACGGTATCTTCAGGGTACGTCCTGTAACGTGCTTAGATACTTACCTGGGCAACATTATCATATTGCATTGTATTGTGAATGCATTTTATGATACAGTATTTTGCCATTTTAACGCCTATATAACAATTGTTTTGATTTCAAATAATGCTTTGAAATGTGTATTTCTTATAACTTCCTTTGTGATTAGATGAACACGCAACTTATGCTACCATTTGAGCAGTATCGACAGTTTAGTAATAAGAAACATAAGTCAAATTTTGGCCTCTCCAAACACAACTGAGTGACTCTTTTTCTGCTACAGGAACTGGACAACTCGACCGGTCGTTTCTTCATCAACAGCCGGGACAACTACACGGAGCTGCTCATCGACAATTTGGACATAAACAATGACCCCGGCGAGTACCAGTGCAACGCCACCAACACCATTGGCACCCAGGAGCAGAAGTCCATCCTGAGGGTCCGCAGCCACCTCGCCCCCCTGTGGCCGCTGCTGGGAGTGCTCCTTGAGATCATCATTCTGGTTGTCATCATTGTGATCTACGAGAAACGCAAGAAGCCCGAGGATTTACAAGACGGTAGGACGCCCGATTGAAACCTCAAAGTTTGTTCTCTTAAGGTGAATAATGGGAGGTTAGTTGGTTAGGCCTAGATTCAGCAGCATTTCGTGGCTAAATAATGAGGTCAACTGATTACCTGAATATACTGAAAGACCAGGTTATTCCTCCTGGTGGCGACCCCCACCCCCCCACTATATTGCAGAGTATCTTGTATATTATTGAGTTCATGCAATAAACACCATAGAACTGTTCCTGACCTTAAGGCGTGTGATGTTGCATTGTTGTATAGGGCACGAATAGGGCAACACTTTACCTTGTCCCCGTCTGGTGCTGTCTTTCCCTTTGACATCGGCTCAGAGCGCCACCCGACACTGCGCCATTCCTTCATTCAATAATTCAGTCCAGAGGGCTTTGGCCAATCGGCAGACACTGTTGCAGCAGGTCACACCTTGTCAGGACGATGTCTCCTTGTTAAAATTCATGAGGAATATGATACCACAGTGTTGTGGAAGAAGACAAACGCTCCATTATTTATGTCTTTCTTGAGACTTCGAGGTTTCCCTGAGCTCCCATAAGCGTAACCACTCATCATTAGTTAACATATTCTGCATACTAGACAAGAGATGTCACATGCACTGCAGTATTATGATTGTTGTGAGAGAAACGTTGCAGGTCTACAGTTGTCATGATTATTCTTCTTCCTTCGGGTGAGCCACTTTCCAACCCACAACTGGTCATAACTAAACTTAGCTGGAGCTGGAAATGAATGCTTGCGCTGCACTGCGGTCCCGTACCGACAGGTTGTCTCAGCGCCATTGAAGGATGGGTCAGTGCAGATGACAGATTTCTCGATGGGGAAGAAGAGTATGTGACTACAGTATGTTTATAAACTCAAACATTACGCGATAATGTGGTATACTAAATGCTCAGTTATCCTGACCTTGTGAAGCTATACAAAACATTAATTTTTTGACACACACCGATGTTTCGCTCTCCATCCAGAGTGCCTTCTCATGGCAGTTTTTTGGTGACCGTCATGATCTTGATATGGAGCCAAAGTCTTATTGTCTTGTTCGACCTTCACAATGTAAATTTCATAATATTGCTACATGACATTCACTTAGCTTTACTGTTTTGCATAAATTCAGAAAATCTTGTATTGTCGTATTGGGAAAAAGATAACCGTGATAGGAACATCCACTCTGTAAACGTCACAGTGGGGGTATTTAAAAATTTGAATAATCATTAAATATACATTCGTGGTCTTTAAAACTGACATTTTAGCCTCAAACAGAATTGCAATGTTGGCACCTGCTGCTTTGACAGCGCAAATGAACCACAGAGATTTAGAACAGCTGTGCTTCCATGTACATTTATATACATCGGCATTCTAGCTGATTACATGTTCATTATGATTACACCATGATAGAATAAACAGCACCGCAACGAGAAATCCACGCAATCCACCGGACGGCACGCATGTGTGGACAAGCTTTTCAATCTTTGCACGAAATATTAATATTTCATTTTTGTTGCCATTATCGTAGTAACCTTGGATCCGGAATATTTTTTAGTTGAGTTGTAATGTCTTTCAATGTCCCCCCTTTTCTCCAATTGCATAACCTAAACCGTGTTGCTGGTAAGTGTGAGACTGAGCATGCCTTTTGAATATCAATAAGAGTTCTTTCCCTCCAGTTCAAATCACGGCAACCTCTGTCCGCCTCTGCTCTGAAAACAGTGGTGCACACTTTCAAATCCTTTTTTTTTTTTTTTGCTTGGAGGTTTCATTTCAACGTGAATATTTTTACATTGAAAATGAAGCATGAGCATGCAAATCACTGTAAGGACTTAATAGTACGGTGTGTATTGATCTCCATTTTTCTCTGCTGTGGAGTGGTATCGACAGAGCCATTTTTGAGTGTCTTAAACAAAGCCTATTTTTCATTGTGAGAACTGCGTGTTTGTGCATGATTGAAACATTTTATATGTTTTATGTTCTGATGTGACAGAGGTGGGAGTAGCATTCAATTTTGGTGCCCTTGTGAATGTACCACAGAAAGTGGTGACAAAGAATGATGAAAGATTGAATGATAGGATGGCAGATACTACCTCTCTGTTCACTTGGAGGTAGCTTAAATAGAGACATAATACTCCATTGTACGTTACCAACGCAAAATGTACTTTGAAAGTACATTTTGACTCGACTAAAAGTATGAAATACACCTTTGCTTGGTAACATGGGGTAACAGTGGCTCAGGCGTTGGAGCGTTTGCCTTAAAACCACCTGTTTGACTTCATACTGTTGTTGTGTCTGTGGGCAAGACACTTTACCCCAATATGCTGTGTATGTAGTGTGGAGTGACTGGTGGTAGAGACACAATGACCTGTTATCGCACTTAGGGAAGCTTGTTAAGCATATAATGAGCACAATATAAACTTAAAGCATCATTATTATTATAAGAACATTTTGACTTTTAATGCCTTTATTCATTATAGTCAAATCATTTTCAATGTTGCATATGGCAAATCTTCAATGCTGTTAAAACCTGTTTTCTCCATATTTCCCCTTCATGCTTCAGATGATGACGCAGCTGGACCACTGTAAGTAAAATCAGGATCTTATCTTTTATTGTTAGTTTGCTAAACTATGTGTGATGATATGTACTGTAGATTGTAAAGTCTTACCTCCCCTCTCTCTCGTCTGTGGAGCTCAATGAACGCTGTACCCAAAATTAGGGCCATAAATATCTCCCAGCATTATGTGACCTAGTTAAAATCCTGATCAAAGTCTCACTTAACTAATGTTAATTTCCATACAAAGTAGGAACGTGTGTGCTTAACATTATTTTGCTGTGCAGTGCAACAGACTTTCTACATAGATGTTCTCTATATTGATTGATTTTTGTGTATTAGGTGCATCTGGGGTACATAAAAACAAATTAGACTTTATTCACAAGGGTCAGTACTAGTTTTCTGTTTGGACTTTTTGACTTCTTTTAAGATCTCTAATACCCCTGAAAAAAAGATCCCCAGTTGCTCAGATCTTTGTACTATTTTAACCATTATGAAATTATGACTTCAGCCGCAAGTAATTTATACAGATGTGTAGAATTTGTGGCACAATGGACAGAGCATTTACAAGCAGAATCCTATTTGTTCTATGCCTTGTTTATGGATCTCTCCAAGTATCTCTAGTGCCAACATAACAGGGCATTGTAGCAAGCACCCTGCCGCAATGATTTATGATATTCAAACAGTCTTTCATTTGAAACTGATTTATGTGCTTTGTTTCTTGTTAAAAAGGAAAACCAACTCCACCAATAACCACAAAGACAAGAACCTGCGTCAGAGGAATACAAACTAGGCAGCTTCTCTGCTGAGTAAGTATTCAATTATTCACAGTTAAAGAACTGCCAGCCTAATGTTACATACTGAATGGATTACCAGCCTGTGGTCGTACGTGACTTCGAGGCCAGCCATGCAAATCGCAGAAGAGCAGCCTGCTAACCAATGAACTGACAGATTACTGTAACCCAAGGTCTCTCAAAAGCGGGTACTCAGGCTCGTTGTCGTAGTAAACATGAAATAACCATTAACTACTGTTTGGTTGAGTCCTGGTTTAGATCTGGTTCAATTTAAGTTAGTCTTAGTCAAGTGTAGTCAAGCTTTTAGATTCTGGTCAGACCTGGTTTTATCATAATTTATGGTAGACCTAGTATTCTTTATGGCATGTATTGCCACATATGGAGTGCTTTGTTGTATGGTAATTCTTCACTTAGAGAACTATAGTTATATACTTTAACTGTAACGCTCTCTAGCGTATCGAGACTCGAAGCTCTGTACATATAGCATGTCACTGAGCGGAGAGATCGTCAAACTGTAATCGTAATGCTTGTGTGCCTAATTCAGGACAATCCTAGCTCAATCCTAGCTTGTCTGATCTACATCTAAACCAATATGATAATAGAGACTTTACACACAGGCTTTCGCTTACGTATGGGCTTTTTCGTGTGTTTTGTTCTTGTCTATTCCATTGTACCAAAACAAAGCAAAAAAAATATCTACTGTGGCGGTACATTTAATAAACTAACTACTTTCCCTCTCTGTTTTGCAGGTTTCATTGCATACTGTATTTATTGACCACATGAAGGTAACGCAGAGGCGAGAGCAAAGCAGTTATGAATAGGATATATCTGCCATTAAACCATACAGTGGTGGAGGAGTTTCAAAAAGGCATGCCTTATGAGTTTACCATGTGAAGGGTTATGAGGTCAAAGCATTACGAAAGTGTTAACCATCATAATCAGTGTTGCTGCATGCTGTTGTCGACATTCCAAACATAATATTTTATTTATACACTTAATTTTACATTTTGACTATAATGCATGCAAGGTGTTGCGCTTCTGTTTGATACAGAAATAGCTATTTTTGATTTTGATTGATTTTATTTAATCATTTATTTGAGAGTGGCTTCATGTAGATACTATGTAGTGCGTGTTTAGAGGAAAATTAAAATAATATACAAGATATGCCGCCATAATTTGGTACGACAGCTATGTACAGTTTAATCATCACTGCGTACCATTTTATTACATTTAAGGGCTTTGCAATGTCCCTCTAACTTCAGTTAAGGTTTATTCCACTCTATGTATGTACTGTATGTATCAAAATCACTACAACTATGTATGATCAATATAATATAAAGAGATACCACATTATAAGATGCACTTAAATGTCGAGGATATTGAAACACTGTATAAATAACTTTAGAAATATGTACTAATCATTCATATTCTTTTATAAGTATGTGTATTGTACAGCATGGCTATATCCTATGCAATTATTATTCATATCAATATATTTAAAATCATTGCAGCTTTTGATTTCTCTGTGACTAAGCTTTAAAACGACAATTATAGGACCACCATAGATGGCATAATACACCGGCTGCATGAATTGTTCAACGCTGGGACGGGGCCGAGGGGAAAAGAGAATGTGGTCCCAAGTTGAGAATGGCACATGTAAAAGCAATTTTAAGGTCGCGCATCATTTTTAAGAATAAACATCTCAAAAAGAAGCTGTGTGTGCAGAGTGGTTTATTTGCGAACCGGTCGTTTCACCACTCCAGCGTTTTAACTGGCGGGCAACGGCGCCATCTGGTGGTACATATAGGGAGCTACACTGAAGCAACTGCTGTAGCCTTAATTTGGTGTAGTTTGACTTGGAAAACTAAGTGGCAGCAGCAATTGCCAGATGAAGTGGAGTAGGTGGAGTAGCCAAAATGTGTTCTCAAATAAACATCACAATACTTTTTAGAAGTAGAAGTAGAAGTCCAAAATAGTGACATTAATAGTTACTCAAGTAAAAATTAAAGTACCACTTGAACCTTCTATACAAGGTTCTGTAAAACAGGGGGTCCCAGAATGTATTTCAAGAAATTTACAATATTCTGTTTTTTTGTTTTTGTATTATTTTTTTAGATTATTTTAGCTGGCCTGTGCTTACCTTTTACTCAAAATTATCTGGAGAGCCAGAAGACTTTGGCCCTCCAGATGTTGCCTGCCTCTAGACAGAACTCGTCTATCCAACATCTGTGACTTTTTTAGCAATAAAAGTAAAACCTGATAAGTGCATCTGTCTGATGACTCTGTGTGTTAAAAGTGCATAAGTGGGTTTAAAAAATAATGTATTACAAATATCTAATGCAAAACGAAATTATAGGTTATTGTTTCATGACTGAATATGAGTTCAAAAAGTGACAACGGGGTCACATATGCACAAACTGCAGGTTGCTATATCGGCTCTATAATATTTAAGCTACCATCTTTACAATTACATTTCTGCAGCTCAAATTAGAATTTCTGCACTGCAAGTCGGAACCAAAGGGTAAAATGTATAGCCTTGTGGGACCAGAATGATTCCCCTCTGTATTTTTGTATACAGCAGGGGATCAATCGCTGGTACAGCGGTGAGTCTGGATTTTTCCAGGCTATAAAATGTAGAGGTAATCAGTTCCCACGATATTCTCCTCTTATGTTCAATATAAGTTTGTTGGAGCATGCCCTAGCAGATGCCCCAGCAGATGCATGCCCTCTGCATAATGCATTTCCCCCACTAGACTGACTGTTTTAGTCTACATCCACAGGCTTGTGTGACAAAAGGCGCATGCTACCTTCTATCAATCAATCAATCAATCAATCAATCAATCAATCAATCAATCAATCAATCAATCAATGGTTTTGTACAGGTGCTCGTCATATAATTAGTATATCATGAAAACGTTCATTCACTTCTGTTATTCAACTTAACTGTGAAACTAATATATGATAGACTCATTACATGAAAAGTGACATATGTGTAGCCTTTATTTGTTATTTTGATTATTATGGCCCAGCTTGTAAAATCCCCAAATTAAAAATCTCATAAAATTAGAATATTTTGAAAATGGACTGTGAGCCATAATCATCAACATTATAACAAATAAAGGCTTGACATATGTCACTTTGCATGTAATGAGTCTATATCATATATTTCACAATTAAAGTTCTATTACAGAAATAAATGAACTTTTTCATGATATTCTAATTATATGACGAGCACCTGTACAGGAGTTGCCTCACTGGGCTGCACAAAAAATAAGGCAATAAAACAGAACAGATCCTTGAGTGAAAGATCTGCCTCGTGCCAGTATGATCCACATGTTTGTGTCAGGACCTATGGGGATGGCTAGCGTGACGTCACGACATCACTTCCGTGTCCAAGCCGCTGAATCTAATGTAAACACAATGGCAGTAGCTAAGGAACCGGTCACTTTTTTTACGGTGACATCGTATTTTTCGGACACCCCAAAGTCCGTGAAAAAGGGTTTGAACTCCTACAACTCCAACAGAGTTGTAAATGTTAGTGTGCTGGCAGGTGGAAGTCTGAAAGGGAAAGTACAGGCTTCAATGAAAAGTAAAGTTTACGAGGTTGAGGTGAGGTCCTGACTCTGAGTGACTCGTCATCTGGCACAAAATTCTATGACATTGACTATTGTTGCGTTATATAAGCATAAAACAAATTTTTAATCAATCATTAAGCTGTCGCCCTTTACCATAAAAAGATTGTACATTTGTCACGGTTCAAACGTTACAAGTTTTTAGTAGCTACCGTTAGCTCGCTAACATAAGGCTGTCGGCCACCAAGCTAACTTTACTGTACAAGTGTAACGTTAACTATTGTACTTAGCTATGTTAGAATAAGTACCTACGGTTTGTTGACAACTTAAAACTCTGGAAAAGTATTACTCGCCCAATACAGATTAGACATTACCTAACTAGTTGTTGGCTCCACCTAGTGCAACACAAAGATAAGAAAAACCTTTATTGATCTCACAATTCACTTGTTACATTCAGCTCTCAAGAAAACACTCAGGGTGTGCAGAATAGACAGGAAACGAACAATTAAATAGTAAATATAGGAGGTATCTTATACAGTGACTACCAGACTTCAGGGGGCAAAAAGTATAAACAATAAAAAAATAAACATACTATAATAAAAAAAAGTTAGCAGTGCAGGCTTACAGTCAGAGTGCACTACAAAGCTTTGCCTCTTAGCATTGTTAAGAGTATTTTGTGAGGGTTAGCAAAGTTGATTTCACTCAGGTACACGTTGAGGGACAGGAAGTGAAGGCAAGTTCTTGCTCTTGTGCCATCGGGAGGTCCAAGTGCCACCATGTTGCAGCCCTCCTCATTTGGGCTGAGAAGAACTTCACCCGCACGGATGTCGAGTGTATGTGGAAGAGGCCCACGACACACAAAACAGAGGAAATCACGGCCAAGAAAGTGTCTGTGATTGCACCTTCCACATCACAAGGTTAGTTCTTCGAGTAACTTGGAAATATGTGTCATGCTTTCTGTTTTGTTATCATTGGAAAAACAATGACCATATGTTTTCTTTCCATACTAAAATCTAAGCCTGGGTTAGATAGCAGTTACCATCATACCCTTTATGCTATTTTTTCAGCTGGAATTAAACGCCCTGTCACCCCGGAGGACATAGAATGGGCATCGTCATCTCTGGCACAGCTTGACCGTTTTACAGGTCTGGGTTGGATATTAGCTCCAGAACCTCCTGCACTGCCTCAGGTTTGACTTGTGTTTTGTGTTTTGTTGTTTCATGTCCTGCTTTATCAGAAACTTCACATGTACACAACATTAAATCAGTTACAAAGATTGACGATATCCCTAGTAAGATGGTAAATTTAGTTTGACATATCCACAGATTTAAACCATTGCAAATCAGACATAAACCTGTTCAGACTTTAATTTTAACTTTATTTATACCGCGCATTTCGTACACAAGGCAACTCAATATATGTATGTCTGTGAACAATGTTGACATGAAGGGATCTAATTGTTGTTATTCTGATTCAATGATATTTGTTGGGACAGACTTTTGACCCCTGCCATCACATCAAAACTTTTGATGGGATATTGGCCAACTCCGGGTATTGTGAGGACAAAGCTCAACATCTCCTTTCATCCCTTGCTGTGAGCCCACAACAAAAGGAAGCCATCGAGAGAGCCACAGTTGGGCAAACTAAGAATGACTTATGGTAATAATGCATACAAGGATCGATTGATTTCATGTGTACTAAAAGTGACTAGCTCTTTCTTGAATTGTTTTTTAAGTGCTGTGAGGTTAACTGTTGTGTGTTTCTTTATAACAGGATGGCATATCGCAAGAAGAGAGTTACAGCCAGCAACTTTGGTCTTGTGTTGGCGGCAGTGAAGAGGAACTCTTACCCTCCTTCATTATTCAAAACGCTGCTTGGTCATTACAACTTCAAGCAAGGAGCTCATGTAAGTGATGGACACAAAGTTCTTTTAACCCTTGGGTACTGTAATAAAACATATCCTTTAGTCCCTAGACTAAATGAACTAGATGTTTTTTCAGCTGTAATGGTTGTGGCTTTTAAACAGCCGAATTTGCCCACAGTGTATTTTAGACCGTTTACATTTTTTATTTTTATCACATATTCAAAATGTATGTACAATTAAGTTTCTTCACCAAAAATGTTTTTATTCTCAAATACAGTGAAGGTTATTGTCAATTAGTTCTACATATCACCCTTTTGTGGCAGAAAAAACCCACATAGAGACCCAAGGGTAATTTTTAAATCAAACAAGTGTAAACAAAAATTGTACTAGAAGGGTTGGGCTGATATTTCTTTCCTTCTCTCCCTTTATAAAGCACCTTGTGATGCCATTGTGTATGAAATTCCCTTTCAACCCCCAGGCTTGTGATTGGGGAATCGTTCATGAGCCAAAGGCTAAAGAAGAGTACATGAAGCGCACTGGTGTGACCATCCAGGAGAGCGGAGTGTTTCTCTCTGACAGTGGCCTGTTTGGTGGCTCTCCAGATGGGACAGTATCTGCTGACTGCATCATTGAGGTGAAATGTCCTTATGCAGCCAGAAAGAAGACCATAATTCAGGCAGCAGAGGCAAAGGACTTTTATCTCAAACTGGATGAAGTTACTGGCCTACTGAAAATGAAGCCGACTCACAACTACTGGCATCAAATTCAGGGCAACCTGTACCTGACAGGAGCTGGCACATGTCACCTGGTGGTATGGACTCCGCTGGATGTTGTAATTCTGTTCATCCATAAAGATCCAGCTTGGGCAAACAACATTAGTGTTTTAGAAATATTTTATAAGGACATTTTCCTGCCCCATATTCTCTCCGATATTAAATGATTAACCCTGCATTTGTTTACATGTTCTAAATAGGGATGTCAGGATTCAAATTTTTGAGTCACGAATATTATGAGGAAAAATGTTGCGATTTCTTTACAATTATTCATGAATAGCGAAATTTAGAAGAAAGAATTTCTCAACCTTTACAGTTCTGTGTAAATGTTCACAAAAGAGGACATTTTACGTATATATTTATTTAAGGGTTGTTTTAATTGATAGCCTATTGAAGGTTCAGCCTTTATTTTTATCTTCATGCTTTTGTCATTATATAAAAAAGTAATATAATAAAAAGTAAACTTATAAATAGGCAGTAGAATATCATTATTATTATTATTATTATTATTAGCAATACCTATACCTACCTAGCTAGCTATAAGAAAGCAGATTTATGTGGATGTTTTTGAAAGATCTATGTCTTTCCATGTGCTTACACTGTTCATGTCCATTTTTACGTGACAAACGCGGCTGCACATGATCCTTTTTTTTTTAACTCTTCCTTTGGCAGCTATGAAAATAAGATTTGCACATTTGACTTATGAACCTGCCGTTGACTTCATGCGTTTGAGCGGATTTAACGCTGAGACGATTTACCTTGGGCCCTAAAACTATTACGATTAACCTACTGTGAGCTTTTATAACCGCGGTTATTGTAAAATCAGTTAATCTTGACATTCCTAGTTCTAAAGCAGGATTTTCAGTTTGAATGTTGTAGCCTCTCCCAATTTGTATATATCAATATCTGTGCATTTGTACCAGTTAAACTGATGTTTGTGTGTTTTGTTGTTTTATTTATTCTAAAAAAGAAAAAGAAAAGCAGTAACATGCAGTTCAAATAAATTGAGTGGGAGCAACATAATCAGTGTGAAGACTTTTTATTGTCTTGTTCAGCTTCAGTTGCATCCAGGCTGTCAAATGGATATCTAAGTACTTCTCAAAATTATTCATTCAGCTTATGGAGGATCAAACACAGTTGTGTTGATAATATGTATAACATAAACCTTTAAAAAATATAACATTTGAGTTTAGGAAAATTGATTAGCAAGTAAAAAACAACATTGATACAGTTCATATGGAATACAGTTAAAGAAAAATTCAATGCTGATGATGGCATTGTGGCAAACAGTGAGAGGAAATTCATGCTATTTCACGGAGAATGGGTGTCTGTAAATTTGTGAGAGAAACACACACTTTCAGTATCTTGTTTGCATGCTTTTTATACTGGTACGGAATGTATGACAAAATGTGAAATGTTTTCAGGCGCTGAATGGAACGCTCCACATGAACTCTTGCACTGGCAATAAGTCTGTTGTGGTTGATTTCCTCCATTGTGAACTGTCCGTTGACAAGGAATGTTGGGATGTTCAGTGAAACACCTGCAGGTAAAATGTCACGAATAGTGAAGCCCTTGTCAGCCATCACCATGTCACCTGCTTCTAGTTGTTGAAGTACTCCGCAGTCTGCCGTTATTGCTTTGTCCGATGTGCTTCCACCATACAGGTCACTGGCGAAGGTAATGAATCCATTAGGTGCCACACCAATCAGAGCCTTAAGCGTGGTACCTCCTTTGTAATGACTGTACAGATGACTTTGGGTGTCCAGACTTTCTGTGTTGGACACAGCTACTTCAGTACAGTCGAGCACAATCCGACAATTGGGAAATGGCTGGAAGCAATGTGGCAGGGAGGTTTGGTTCTTGAATCTGGAAGGAATTTTGTTTTCCATCATGCCGACATACAAAATGTCATACAGGGCACTGGAGATGGTGATAAAGATGTTGGTGACTGTGGCCCGGCAGCAGTTAAACCTCACAGAAAGGTCAACAAGACCACAATTCAGTCGAAGTTTCATCAAAGTCAAGAGCAGCTGATCGATTAAGGGCATTTTTTGGACGTTCCAATCAAAGTGATACTGGAGATCAAATTTGGAAAGAAGGGTCTCCAAAAATAAGACTGTGGCAGCATCTGGCAAGCCAGTGTAATAGTTGACTATGTCTGGGTGGGAGGATATTTGACTAAATGAAAATGTTTGTTTTTGTTTCTCCAATTCTTTCTTCAGTTTGTCATTTCTTTTCTGAGCATCTCATTCTCAATTTCGAGCACCAAAACACTTGAACTACTTGGGGTCTTCTGAGCAGTGCCAAGGTGACTTGGGCCTGGTTCAGCTCCTCCTTCGTCCTCTACAGTCGCCAGGAGCATTTTCTTTTGCCGTTTGGTCGGCTGGCTGATGTGAGGAAAAGCCTTTCCCTCATTCCAGGCAAACCGTGTGGGCCCCGCTGCTTTGCCATGTGGAAAATGCCATCCACAGACCCTTGAGTTGTAGTTAGGGGTGAAATCTTTACGCCTGGATAAAAGAAAAGAACATTACATAAAGAACTCTGTGGCGATAAACAAAAAGAAGTAGGTTCTGCCAGTGCAGAACCCTTATCCCTCTCACCCCCCTTCCACAAAAGCAACACAATTTGGCAACTGTATATACATAAATAGTGACTTTTATATTGTTAATGGCTTCATTCTCAAAAATGTAAATGTAAATACTGACTTTATTCTTGTAAATTGTCACGTAAATCTAAAAAAAAAGGACTTGTAAACGACTTAATCTTGTAAAATATTACGTATATCTCGTAATTAATCTCGTTCATTCTCGTAAAATGTTTGTTTTTTGTAAATGAGTTTAATATCTCACAATATGACTTTTCATAAATAACTAGCTAGTTGATTCTCATAAATAACGACTTTAAACTCAGTCACATTAAACTAGTAAATGGCAATTTTATTCTCGTAAATAATTACTTTAATCTCGATTATTTTATGTGGCCCCACTCCATCGTAACAGCAACAGGTAACGTTATCTCGGCTAACGTTTAGCGCAAATACTGGCGCTAGCCCGCACTTAAATGTATTTTTCATGGTTAGATATCCAGCTTACCGTATCAGTTTAAGCCATCTCCTCTTCTCGTTTTCGTCCAAAGGAAAGCGGTAGTAACTTATCGTTTTATTGATATCATTTCTGTTGTTACAACTTGGGACACAGCACTGCACCATTCTAGCCCAATTCGGTTTGGACACGGAAGTGACGTATTCGGCTACGATGACGTAGGCACTAGCCATCCCCATAGACCCCTTAATGGCCTACGTCACGAGTGACGTCACAACTCCAGCTGGAGGCAAAAACAGGAAAAGCCGCTGGCTAAAGACAGTGGAAACTAGTGAAACCGGTGAAACGTTACAGCTGTAAAATGTCGTCTTGTTGTGTGTTTGGGTGCCAGAATAGGAAGAATAGCGTTAGTGTAAGTAAACTAAAGTTTTATAGGATTCCAGCGGACACTCGTTCTCAGAAAAAACGAAGACAATTGTGGTTGAATGCAGTAAGAAGAAAAGACTGGACAGAGACGATCATCAGAAATGCTCGCGTTTGCAGCGCACACTTCATAACAGGTAAGAGATAAACAATAACACGTTGGTCCAAATTAACTAAATTGTAACTGACCCAACTCGGACACAGCTGGCTCAAAACTACGAAGGAAGATGTCGGGGAAATGTCTTGTCTTTATCAACGCATTAGCTAGCGTGTAAATGCTAACCGGGTAAACAAAACAAAACATTGCTGATGGAGAATCTGTCGCGGTCTCTTTGTGATCGTAAAAAATAACCCACATTACTAATTTAATTTACTTATGTTACATGATATCTCAAGCCTTTAAAAGTATTTAATTGAGCCATAAAATGCCGATTTATTCCCAGTCTACACTAGATCGAAAAACAAAACAAAAAAATAAATAAATGTCGGTGCTAGGACCAAACCAGCATAATACCAGAGATCCTAAAATACTACTTTGGACACAAATAATGGCTTTTATTATAGTGTCTCTTTTTATCTTTTTAGGAGAGGCATCTATGGATGCTGAAAGCCCAGACTTCGTCCCATCTGTTTTTACATATAAACAGCAGGCTAGCGTGCCAGTGCAAAAGATCGAGAGGTAAGTTTAAAGAAATATATAAATTCTGTTTATTTGTGTCTTTGTAGTCTGTAATCATGGCTTTCTTCTCTTAGGCTTGCAAGAAAAAGAAGAAGAGAAGCCCTAAAATGGAACAGAATGGCCATAGCTACTGTGAGTAGCATGCAACCATTTATTTACAGAATGTTTTATGCATGTTGTACTTTCAAATGACACCCATCTTGTGTTTTTCAAGCAAATGAGGTTCTGGTTCCTGATGAGGAGTCTGCTGACATGGACCATGTGCCACTACTACATGACCGTGAGGAAGAGGAGGCAGAGACTGAGCCCGAGCCAATGGTCACACAGAAGACATACAATGCTCTGAGTCAGAAATATGAACAACTGAACAATGACTATTTAAGTTAAGAACAGACTTTTATACACTCAGAGAAGAAACCAAAAACTGAAAGAAGAACTCCACGAATCACACTTCACATTTGCCACAGTTAAAAGTAAAGCTACATATCTGCTCTTTCTGACTGGGCTCACCTCGACAATCTTTAGTTGGATAATGACCAAATTAAAACCTAGTGTGTTACAGCAAGTTCCCGGTCTCAAGCTGGAGGATCATTTACTATTGGTGCTCATGAAACTCAGACTTGGCCTTAGTAACAGAGATTTCGCCTACAGGTTCAATATTTTGAAAGCCAAGTGTCCAGAATTGTAAGGTTCTGGTTTCCTGTAATGGCAGCTGTGCTAAAACCTCTTATTAAATGGCCAAGTAAGGGTGCTGCGCTCAAAAGCATGCCAAAAGCTTTCAGGCGGAATTTCAGAAGATGTAGATGCATCATAGACTGTACTGAAATATTTCTTGAAAGACCTTCTGATTTGACAGCCCGTGCTCAAACATGGTCAAATTATAAGCATAATAACACCATTAAGTACCTGGTAGGAATAACACCTGCAGGTGCAGTTTCCTTTCTGTCCACTGGCTGGGGGGGCAGAGTGTCAGACAAACAAATAACACTTGAATCAGGGTTTTTAAGTCATTTGGAACCAGGAGATGACATTTTAGCTGACCGAGGATTTTTAATAAGGGATGAGCTTGCTGCATATGGTGCCACTTTACGTATTCCAAGTTTTACTAAAGGAAAGAGCCAGCTTCCTGCTAGGGAGGTACATAGTTCAAGAAAACTTTCTCATGTCCGCATTCACGTGGAAAGAGTCATTAGTAAATGGAAGAGCTTCAAAGTTTTACATTCTGTGATTCCAATCTCCCAAGTTGACCTGCTAGATGACATGGTAACTGTGTGTGGGGCTCTAACTAATCTTTGTAAATCTGTTGTGCCTAAGAGAGAAAGTGTGTCATCTATGAAAGATTGTGTAATGGTTTAAGTTAAAAAAAAAAAGCCCTCCTACATTTACTAAAAGCTTTGTGATTGTACAATTGTACAACTAAATTGGGTTCAACCTGATTACTCCACTAAAGATTCAAAAGCAGTCATCTGTATCCTGTAGTTTGATGTTTTGCCTCTCATCCAACAAATTTTGGAAGACTCCTGTATGACTGAGAGCGAGCTTGCACAAACATTGTGTATATCAATTTGAAATTTCATATCCATAGGTTTTTATTAATTGTTTGAATTTTTACTTAATTGAACAGTGCGGAAAGAGATAACTAGTTTGATGGTTTCTGACGTTTTTATTTCTGCAAAATATTTGTTAAAGGCAAATGAGTTTTATTGTGACATCAAAACATATTTTACGTGACATTTTCTTATGTACATATTTTCATTTATATTTACATGTCTTTGTATTTATAACCACATGTTCATTAGCTGTAAACTTCAGACCAAATGTCATTTCTCACATTCATTGTGGACAATAAATAAGATTACATTAAAATTTGAATGTTGAATTGCATGTTTATAAAAAGAACATATATCACAAAACATGTTTAACTCTGTCCTAATGTGACTGACCAATGCGAGTTAATTCATCTACACTGAGCGCAATGCCAGTTCTTTGGTTTTCTTTTAATTTGCACACAACTATAATGAAAGACGTCTTTACACACCATACAGTCAATCATTTTTCCAAACTCTGGCTTTTCACAGGTGCTACAAAATCTTAATGGTTGAAGTGTAGGATCTTGGCTGCGGGTTAATAGTTCTGGCAAAACATTAGATAAGAAATATTGTTTTGCCATAGGCAAAGCCTGTTGTAAGAGCTGCTCATCTTTTGCGATCCTATTTATTATCAGTTCCTTAGGTGTCCAAACCACAAAATCACAAAAATCGACATTACAAACGAACATGTGGAGTTGAACCTGGTGGTAGTACTGGTGTGACTTCTTTAGCTGGAATCTTTGGTCAAGACAGAAATCTTCCTTTAGAGGGGCATTCAGAAGACCTTCCCGGTACCGATATGGGCACTTGATTTCCAAAACCCTATCCCCACAACATGAACATGAGACTTTCCCATCTGGGATGAGCCAAGGTGTGGTTCATCAGGCCGTATTACAAACCGCTCAAACTAACTTTGACATTTGTATGAGTTTTGCAGAGCTCGTCCGTGTAAAACTGACAAGCAATTTTCTCTTTCTCTCTTCCCCATATAACAGCAGGAACTTGGATGTTGCGTTCATTATAGTGCATGATTTCATTAAGGTTGTTTTGTCCACATGATCACCTTTTGATGCACTGTAAAATGTTGTGCTGGTGATTCTGCCTGCTCTGTGTAAATGCCAGGATTGTGATTCCGCTTGTTGTGTTGTAATGGCTGAAAGTCTCTCACACTGCTCAGGGTGGATGCCTTCTTTTATGTTGTGAAAGGCTTCCTCACATCGTTCTCTGATGTCCTGTGGCACCTGCTGCCCAAGAGAGGAGTCATACAAGGCGGTCAGTGGTTCTGGCAGCTCAGGACGATGCTCCTCTAGCTCACACTCAGATGCTGTGTCTGTGTCACTATTTTCAAAACTGGTCAGGACAGCAGCTTCTGGGGCAATCAGCTTGAGCTCCAGGATGTCTGCATCTGTAAGTTCTACAAAAAAAAGAAAAGAAAAATTAGGCAAACAATCATTTGTATTAATTATTCACATTCATTTATAACTCAAAACCTGTAGTACATAAACTAGATGTGAAATTTCTTATTTGGTTTCACAAATTTTCCAGTTGAATGATGAAAAGCCTGCACACTTACTCCAAAAGACTGTATTTATTGTGACAACGTTTCGACCCAAGTGGATCGAAACGTTGTCACAATAAATACAGTCTTTTTGGAGTAAGTGTGCAGGCTTTTTCATCATTCACAGTTGACTGTAGTAGCCTTGCACCTGGTGATGTGCGTATATTTTGACTGTTCGAACACATTTCCCAATTACAACTTAAATAGGTGGGTAAGCAACATGTACATGAGTAACTGAATATACAGTTGCTGATTTCATTTCTTTATAGTGGTACATGCCTTTGGCGCTGCAATTCAACTTTCTGACTTTCTGTGGTACTCCTTGTAACTTGCTTCTGGGCCTCTGGAAACTGATCTCCTTAACTCTGGCTGGTTTGACCTCACGTTTTGTTTTTTTCCAGAGGCATTCTCCTGACGTGCATGCTGGCTCCTCCGTTCGTCCCATCCTAACATACAGCTCTACTTTAAGCAGTACTGCTGCTGCATGACTGCAACAAGACCCTAACCTGCAATATATCATTGAAAATGTCAAATATGTTTCGCTTCCCTAAAAACAACAGACTGTCATATCAACGCATAGCCTAACGGTCCAGACGTTACAGCTGAGCTAGTGTTGCTACACTCGTTACAGCTAGTGTTACTACAATACAACTAACCTAAAACAAGTATTTGTTAGCTTAAACTTACCCAGCCATACAAGTGCAGTTTGCTGTCAAAACTGTATTGTTTTCCCGATTTACGATGGCCCAGGCGTCGTACATAGCACTCTTCTTGCCTTGGCGTTGGCTAGGCAAAACTTGGGACCGCAGCACACAAAGATCCGGACATAAGTTGTTGTAGACAACCGTTTGAACATGACCATTAAGAACATAATTGTAGGCATCTAACGATTTATACGCTTTGAGTTTTTCTTTGCTGTACACACATGGTGTTTCGATTAGGTACATGTAGATGTCCGGCCACTCCACCCTCGGCAGCCCCGTCAAGTCTTCATGCCACTCCCGCAAGGTGTATGGGTCAGCCAGCCTGCTACCATCCGCTAGCGTTAATTTAGTAAATAGCTGTCCCGGTCCTGCAGAGAAAGTGTCTGTACATAGTCCGACTGATCCGAGACCGAACCACTCTTTTCGAAATCCTCCATTATGAAAAATATCACACCAAACTTGTTAACTCCCGCTTGTCAACATCGCACTCGCTCTAGCTTTTTGCCTCCAGGCTAAGCCCCGCCCACCAAAATACGTCACAATGTTTACAAACAATTAAAGGGTCTATACAGGAGCAGTGACCTCTGAACCCGTGTGTCCTGGTCCTCTACCTCGCGGGTGGGGCGCGCGCATGCTCTTGTCTCCAGTGGCAACCCGCAGGATTAGTCCCATCAATATTCAGGTTTGGTGAAAGAGCCTGCTGGACGGGCGCGTGATGTCAGCCCCGTGCGAGAGACGCGCGTGTCATCACCTCGCTTGTATTTTGGGGAGGTGCAGATGATGCTTTGTCATTGAGGAGCGAGCGGCACGTCCGACGCGCAGCATGCTGCATCCTGATGCGCGCTGCTGCACGCGGGACACCGGGATTTGCGTGCATTCACACATGCATCGCGTGGCAACGGACACGGGCCATTGACGCATCCCAATGTCTGAACCGGGACAGAGTCCAGTGAGAGACCTGCTGCAGATGCGCCGTCACTGCCTTTCCTCCAGTGGCACCGCGAGCGTCTGCTCCATGATTCATCCGCGTGCTTCTCCTCGCCACCCTTAGCGCGTGCTCCTCTTCTGAAAATGGAGAGATTTCAGTCTTCCATGCGCAAACGGCTCTACAGCCTGCCGCAGAACATCGGACAGAAGCCTTTGTGATTGACGAATGGACAGTGACGACAAGGGCAGGAGGAAAAGTATCGGACTCAAACAGTTGTCCTCTCTGTCTCCCGCGAGCAGCGCGCGGAGCATTGAAGAGGCCAGAACTGAGGACTTGGACCAGGACGTGACCAACGTTAAGACTAACTTGAACGGAGACTGCCGTCTGTTCCGGGGCAGCCTGTGCTCCCTCACGGGGCGCCATGCCCCAGTGGACCCCGCGGAGCAGTGCTGCCTGCTGCCCGAGGCGGACGCGGAGCGCAGCCCCGGGCCCCAGCAGAGGGGTCCCTCAGCGCTCAGTGGCGCTACGGGACAGGCTCTGTGTTTGACCAGTCCACTTTCATTAAACTGGAGGGGTCCGAGCAGATCATCCCCGTAGACGAGCGCCTATACCAAGCTGGATTCATGCACCGCCAGTTCGGGGCCATGCTCCAGCCAGGAGTCAACAAGTTCTCCCTGCGGATGCTGGGCAGTGAGCGGGCCGTGGAGCACGAGAGGGAGAGGGTTAAGTCTGCTGGCTTCTGGATCATCCATCCCTATAGTGACTTTAGGTAAGACTTTTGTCATAGGCTAACCTTTCTAACCCGAAGTGCTGCAGTGTCCCATCAAGCACTTGGTTGTAAATGGAACAACTTGTTTTGAAGCCTATTGATGCAGCTCAGCCTCAGCAGTCAGACCCAACACTGTTTCTGAATGGGATATTGTCCCGCACATTCAGACCATGTAGCCATGGCGCAAACACAGAACGTAAATGTTATAACTAATAAAATCATGTCTTGGGATGTTTACTGTTAAAATAGCCTTACTCAAATAAAGAACAAACCCACATGTTCAAACAGATGCAGAGGAGCAGGACCCCTCTATGGTCAGGTGGATGTTAAATCTCTAAGTTACAGATGGCAGACTCAATTCCATGTCCTGCTCCCAAATCTTTCTTTGAACTACCATTTGTGATGTTATTATGATGCTAAGGGGCACACCCATTAGCAGACCTTTTAATAAAGTGGCTGAAATCTAATCTAAAGCCAGCATGACTGTAATCCCTTTTTCCTAGTCTAGGCATGCTACTTAAAAAAAGGTTTATTCCAAATGTTCAAACATGGACAACTCTCCCCTTTCTCTGTGGTGCATTTTGTAAAGACAATATACTGTATATTTAAAATATTAATTATGAAGCAGTCTTGTATTCAAATTCCTTTTAGTGATCCAGCCTGCTTTAGGTTCACCATCAAGGAATTTTCCTGACATTTAACCTTGAAGCTCAGTGTCATCATATTTTCTGTGCAGTTGTAGAGATGTGTGCCACTTTCTCCACTCATTTGAATTACACAGTGGATTACTGAGAGAGAGCAGTGGGGGCTTTGAAATGGGGTAATCAAAATAGGGTAACATGACCATTGAAGATATTAGAGGCACACATCAGGGCAGGATTATTACTGCACAATTAGTCTAATGGAGCAGCAACGTGTGGCTGCAGAGGGGACGCACGGCAGGCAGAGATCCAGAGAGATCGAGGCCTAGAGATGGAAATGAAAATGGGATTCAGGACTCCAGCTGTTGACTGCTGGGACTGAGGTGTTGTGCTTATTGCTGATCAGTTTATCCCATTTTATTTATCTGTATGTCAGGCTTTAGGTGCAGAACAAAATGGACACTGCCTTATTAATGTGTTGTAATGATAATGTTGATGTATTGCGTAAAACAATACAATTTGCCCAATAATTAGTATACAGAGTTTATAATTTTAGTTTAATGAGGACCAGAGCTTTACTAGAATCGTATTCATGTTAATTTACTCCACAGTCACACCTAGTTGGTATAGCTTATAGCCCCTCTGACCACCTCCAGCCAGTATCTCAAAGTGTATTGTGACATTGGACAGCACATCGCTTTGCATTGTTTCTTTCTTTTTTTCTTTCTTTTTTTTTTTAAAGAGCTATTCGCACTGATGTGTTCAGGCCTAAAGCAATGTACTGCTTTATTTATCTGTGTTGTTGTTGTGGTGTGGTTTTTTTTGCCTTATTAATAACAAATATTGCGTCTTGGACTTGGAAATTGCACTTTTGGCCACATTTTTTCGCATGCCAATTGGTTTTGTCAGGCTTTTACAATACAATGAAAACAAAGTGCTCATGGGTTATTGGCGCTGTAGTGAGAGAAAAACAAAAACATCTGTGTAATATCTTAACTAAAAATTATGACTGTGAACTGCCACCAAATAAGCATTAGTTAAGCACAGGGTGTCAGTAAGTTTATGATTTATTATTATTTACTTTTACATAACTGCAGAATTATTAGTTATTGTGCCAGTCTCAAACCTGATAAATGGACACTGTTTAGGAGGGGCATCTGGTGTAAAACAACTTAATTTGATTAAATATTGTATATTGCATTTAATGATCTCTTTGTGGCTCCAGTGTTATAATGTGTATATATAAGTAATTAATTGCGTTGTATTTGCATCTTGTCAAATGGCCACAGTGAAGCTCGTGAGGTAATGTGTTATGACAATTGACTTGTTCCCACTTTGATTTATGGGAGCGTCTGTGTCTTATCAAAGGCTTTCGTGCACCATCACCATCAGTGGTAGCAGACACAGCATGCTGCAGTCTAAATATGCTTAATATGATTGGTGCATACATGGTCCACACTCCAGAGACAAAGTACAGGTGTGTGCTAAGCCTATGATCTGGAGACAGGCTGTTGTGTGTAGCTTCAACCCGGACAGCCTGTGTGTGTGCTACAAATACCATGCCTATCTCTCGCTTTTTTCCAACTGTCCTGATTGACCTAAGCTCCTTTTCGCCATTTTAAGCCTGTTTTTATTTTCACTTTGCTTTGTAATGCTATTCTCTTCCACTTGCCCATTTGACCTGCATAGTGTAATATGCTCTAGATCTGCAGGGGTCTGGCAAGTTCAAAACTGTAAGCTTTATAATAATGCTAAATCTTAGATTAATACTGAGTAAGTTAGCGGTAATGTGCTGTCCCCGGATAGACCCAAGCCCATTCTAGGATCCTGGCCCAGATGTTCGCCTGTTTGGTAGTCACTGACATGGGCATTAATGCTAACTATGAACATCTGGCTTGATAGAGGGTAACTTGAGATGACATGGAATCCCAGGAGATAACTGTGGATTTAAGCTCAAAGAGGGGCATGCAATTAGGACCAGTGTGTCACAGAGGCAATGCAGCAGATGAGGGCTGAATGCAAATGCTTTGTTTGGCAAAAAAACAAGAAAGCTGATGAGGACAAATGGTAATCACAAGTTGCCACTTTTAGTGATGCTTTTAACTTTGTTAAAATGTCAAAATGAGCAAGAAAATGAATCTATATTGCAATGTTAGTAGTTACACTGAGCAACTCTGCATCTACAGAGATCTAACTGTTCATGTGCCTCCATGGGTCTTTAAACCTGACCTCTACAAACATGTACTGAAATGCATCGCATCCTCGCATTTGTTGAGCTGTTACTGTTCAGTCTTCTCTCAAATGTTAACGCTCCTAAAATGCGCAAATGGATCTTTAAAGTGCTATTGCAAGATATACGTTCAGCCCTATGCTCAGCTCATGACAGATGATGTATTTATGTTTTATAGACGGATGCTGGACAGGTGGTCATGATGTATGCATGATATTTGTTTGGATTATTTAATCAATCTTTATACTTTAGATTAATGTTTTATAGATTAAGGTCCACATACAATGAATTCATCCCTCCACAGCATAATTACAATGAGTGCCTTTATGTACCTGAATGGTAGGGCAGCAAATCCCCCTGTTGGTACCCACCTGGATTTGTGCACACTGGCTAATGATTAATTAAAGTCGAATGATTAGCAGTGTCTGCAATGTACTGTACCAATCCCGTAAAAGCATTACACAGCTGTTTACTGCCTATTCCTGAATATTAATTCAGAAATGGTACAATGACCTACAAATTCAATGGGACACAGCAAGCATGACCTGCTTTTTTATCAGATTCATTAATTCTGCCTTTGTCAATGTGTGTAATATTTGTATATATTCGGAGGGATGGAGGGGATGCCGGGCGTATTGTTTTAAATGTTGTAATCTGTAAAGCACGTTGTGATACCTTTTGGTATGAAAAGCGCTTTATAAATAAAGTTTGATTGATTGATTGAATGACTTTTGTTGGGTTACAGGTAGAGGAGGTCAGAGACAGAGTAAATTTAAGTGTACTAGTAGTAAGTGGAGATTTCGAGAACTTATTTCTTTTACCTCACTACATTTGAACAATAAATATTATTCTTTCTGCTTTACTCATTTGCTTTTTAATTATAATCTCGCAGATATTTTGTCCTTGGTAATGGTTGATAGTCGTAATTGCTGGGACAATCCAGATGAAACGACAACTATAAGCACAAACAAGTTAAAATCCTTTTCTTACAATTGTTCAATTATTCAATTCAATTATTCAATTAATCACATGCAATTTGATCTCAGTGAAAGGACGTTAACTAAGCTGTAAATTCATTGGTCATGTTTGTAAATCCAATCTCTGACAAATTATGATAAATGAAAGAAAAGAGTTATGAATTTTGTGTTGTTAGATTTCTTTGCCATGTAAACCAACCTGGAAATATGATGAAACATGTACTGTATGTAATTGACATAAGACATCATAATCTAGAAACTGCAAACAACCCCCTCCTCTTGCATGCAGTAATAGTGCACATATTGAGCTTTCCCACGTCCCTTAGCCCGTGCTTGTAAGCTGTAACTGGTCTAATGCATGCATGCTGGTGGAGGTGCCGCGCAGCGCTCATAGACTGTAGGTGTTGTCCGCCTCCTGTCGCGATAAATCAGACTTTAATTATCTCTTCAAAATGGTTTGGACATGCACTCACACGGCCGCATGATTCCCCGAATGGTAAACAATTGCTGCGCTCTTACTGTACTCAGGCACAGGCTTGAGTGGAGATGAGTGGAAATTGATGCAAGGAGCCTCAGCAAATAGGCAGTGATTGGTGAGGGCTGCTTGCACCTCATTACACAGGGCTGCCCCGGTGGGAATTTCGTTGAAGCGTGAAGTACAGGCCTCTCGAAAGTACTAATACACCTCGAACTTTTGCACATTTTGTCATGTTTACAACCCTAAACATAAAGATTTTATTTTGAATTTTTTAGTGAAAGTTCACACACAAGTAACAGACAACTGTGAAGTGAAAGCAAAATGATACATGATTCTGTTATTTTTCAAAAAATAGAAAACCGAAAAGTGGGGCGTGCACAATTCATACAGCATGAATTAATACTTGTGGAACCCCCTTTTGCTGCAATAACAGCAGCAAGTCTTCTGGGGTATGACTACAAGATTTGCACATCTAGAGACTGACATTTTAGCCCATTCCTCTTTACACAACAACTCAAGCTCTGTCAAATTAGAAGGAGAGCTTTGTGAACTGCAGTTTTCAGGTCTTTCCACAGATTTTCAATAGGATTTAGGTCAGGACTTTGACTGGGCCATTCTAACACATTAATGTTTGTTTTTAAACCATTCCATTGTAGATTTAGCTTTGTGTTTAGGGTCATTGTCCTGCTGGAAGGTGAATCTCCGCCCCAGCCTCAATTCTCTTGCTGACTCCAGCAGGTTTTCCTCCAAAATGTCCCTGTATTTGGCTCCACCATCTTCCCAACTATTCTTACAATCTTCCCAGTCCCCGCTGAGGAAAAGCAGCCCCATAGCTGATGCTCCCCCCACCATATTTGACACTGGGGATGGTGCACTCAGGACGATGAGCAGTGTTAGGTTTGTGCCATACATAAGTTTTGCATTTGGGCCAAAAAGTTGAATTTTTGTCTCATCTGACCAAAGCACCTTCTTCCACATGGTAGCTGTGTCCTCCATATGACTTCCAGTAAACTTCAAACAGGATTTCTTATGGCCTCCTTTCAATAATGGCTTTCTTCTTGCCACTTGTCCATGAAGGCCAGATTTGTGTAGAGTACGACTCTAGTTGTCCCATGTACAGATTCCCCCAGCTCAGCGGCAGTATGTCGCAGCTCCTCCAGAGTTATCTTGGGGCACTTGGTTACATTTCTGACCAGTGCTCTCCTTGTTCGGTCTGTTAGTTTAGGTGGACGCCGTGTCTTGGTAAGTTCGCAGTGGTGCTATACACTTTCCATTTCCGAATGATGGATTGAACAGTGCTCCGTGAGATGTTCAAATCTTGGGAAATCTTTGTATAACTTAACGCTGCTTTAAACTTCTCCACAACTTTATCCCTGACCTCTCTGGTGTGCTCCTTGGCCTTCATGATGTTGTTTAGTGACCAATACACACTGACCATAGCTCTGAGGCCCTCACAGAACAGTAATTTAATGCACAGAAAAATGCTGTATGAATACTTATGCACGTTCCACTTTTCACTTTTCTATTTTTGAAAAATAACAGAATCATAATGTATCATTTTGCTTTCACTTCACAGTTGTCTGTTACTTGTGTTGTGAACTTTTAGTAAAAAATTCAAAATAAATCTTTATGTTTATGGTTGTAAACCTGACAAAATGCGCAAAGTTCAAGGTGTATTAATACTTTCGAGAGGCACTGTATATATTATATATATATATATAAAAAAAAAATATATATATATATATATATATATTAGGGCCGGACTTTTTCGATTAATTGCGATTAATTAATTACATGAGGTTTAGTGCGATTAAAAATATTAATCGAAATTAATCACACTTGCTTTCCACACTTCAGTTTCCTTTTTTCCTGCAGACGCACAATTAATGGCAATATTTCACTGGTCTGTTGGACTTGATTGAACAAAAATAAACAATATTTTGTTGCTTAAGCTTATGTATTCAGTCATTATTCATGGTATACTAAAAATCCTTACGAAAAAACTTACTTATCACTGTTCTCAGGTCAAATATTTATATGCGATTATTTCGATTAATTAATTACAAAGCCTCTAATTCATTAGATACATTTTTTTAATCGAGTCCCGGCCCTAATATATATATATAGTATTGTAAATTTGATTGTCCACTTTCAAATTTCGCTCTATCTCTCCTCACTTTCCAAACGTACAGACTATCACTTTAAGTATGTACAGTATATTAGCAGCAATGAATCTCAGGTAATGTGACCACAGTGTATTGCACACAATGACTCACTTCATGATATTTAAGATATAAACGGATTAGCTTTAACATTGTGACCGCTGACAGGTCAACTGAATATTTCTTCTTAAGTGCTTGTCCTCAAGCTTAAGTGATGAAGCAGAAACTGCAGTCTGCTGCAGCTAGCATCTATCAAGTCAGTGTCCGGTCCAACAAAGTTAGCGTTGGATATGACTGCATTTAAAACATAAATTACAAACATAATCGCAATACAATTAGATACAATTAGACCATTTTTCTAACATTGTGCAGCCTTACCTGAGCATAGCTGTCATTAACTGCTAATCATGTGACCTTGTTTTACAGATTTTACTGGGATCTGACCATGCTGCTGCTGATGGTCGGAAACCTTATCATCATCCCTGTGGGGATCACCTTTTTTAAGGACGAGCACACGCCTCCTTGGATCGTCTTTAACGTAGTTTCTGACACTTTTTTCCTCATGGATTTGGTCCTCAATTTCCGCACTGGCATCGTCAAAGAAGACAACACAGAAATCATACTGGACCCTCAACGAATCAAGATTAAATACCTAAAAAGCTGGTTCATAGTGGATTTTGTCTCCTCTATACCAGTGGACTATATTTTTCTTATTGTAGAGACACGTATAGATTCAGAGTTTTACAAAACGGCTCGAGCGCTGAGGATCGTCCGCTTCACAAAGATCCTGAGTTTGCTGAGGTTACTGCGTCTTTCCCGACTCATACGCTACATCCACCAGTGGGAAGAGGTAACTTTCACTAAGTCTATATCATTTTGGATGCACTTTGTCTGTTGTTACTAAGGGGAATATCATCTCAAGTGAGTCTAGTAATTCAGAATGCTTATGTGAAGAGAAAACCATAGTATTATTTTTAACTGTGCTGAAATATCATGTTGGCTACTGACTCTAGAGTGATCTTCACCTTTGAATTGTAAGGAGCTCTCTGCAATTTTTGTTACAAAAAAGTAGTTCAAAAAGTAGCTTATATTCATCATATAATTGTTAACATTATGCAGCTCCACCACTTTACACTGTTTTCTTCAGCTTAAGTCTTCTTAAACGACTCGTATTTTCCCGAGGACATGTGTTTATCCAATCCCTGCTGTGGTTTTGCTCCCCGTGGGCCGCAAAGGTGCAGGGACTCTTACATAACTGAGAAACTGCCTGGGGCGGTCTTCTGAAGATAAAGTTGGGAGCCCAATAGACATCAGCCCACACATCGCTGTACGTGACTTAAGTACATACAGCTAAAGTTTAGTTTAGTTTAGTTTATTAGTTTATTTGAGCAGTAAACATTCTGCTCAAAAGGAGTGGGCTGAAGCAAAAGCTTATAAGCGCCCACCCCCAAAATCAATACAACAAAAATTTCTCATTTCACAGTTTCACAATTGCAGTTTCCGATTATGGCTGAAATTACCATTTACAAGATAACAGTTAGATAAAGACATTACATGATAGAAACTCATGTACTGTATACATTCCCCAAGAAGGAGTAATACTGATTACGAAACAACAATGATAATGCTACATAAGGAACCGTGTCAGTCGCATGCATGAACCTCTGCAGCATGCACACCCGTTTATACAATAACTTTATCCTATTGCAATTACATTATCAATCATACAATTAGCAGCATCATATTTTGATTAGCCTCGTTGGCAAAAGAGAACCAGTTACACTTCAAAGCGGCTTTTTTAACTCAGACCAAATTACAAGGCATTGTTTGAAATGTTCATATAGATATGAACGTTTCAGTACGGGATAATGCACGACGAGGTGTCCATTGTCAGAAATAACTGGACGACGCGGAGTGCATTATCCCGCTTATACCATGATCCCACGAACTGAAACTGTTCATTGGGGCAGAAGTTATTTCACTTTTTAATCAGTTTGACCTGAAACTAGTTCCAGCTCAACTGTTTACCATTACTATGGAAACAGCTGCTGTGGAGTGATATAGAACGTGATTTAACTGTTATTTAACTGTTGCCGCGCGAGGTGTACATTATCACTTTTTAACGGACACCTTCCAGCCAATCAGAATCGAGTATTCACACAGACCATGATATAATGTACGATGTTTAGTACAAAGCAAGTAACAAAAGGCAACCCTTAATATAATATATTTCAGCATGTTACCAATGCGAAACTTTGGTAACATTACCAAAGTCACTATTTTTATGTTACGAAGGCATGTTACTCTGCAGTACATATTATACTTTGTGATCTTGCTACTTCCCAGTTGTCATTACCATCCTCAGTATAATATTAATTTGTGTACAATTTTCCTTTTTTTCCATGTATAATGTATTATGTAAGCCCTACATAGTGTAATGCATTAAAAAGCCAGGGTGTAGAGCGTGCCAGTTGAAGAGGGCAGTAGCTCCCCACCCAGCTGCCCTAACAGCTGATTTTGTAGATGAAGTTACTATGCTGTGTGGTACATTTAAAGATGAGGTTTATGTTATGAGGTTTATATTATCCCGTTGGGAGGGTCCCTCTCAACAGATTCATAGCCTTTTTAAATTATTTATTTTTTAATTTATTTTTTGTATCTTTGAGCAATAGAGTGACAACAGTTCAAAGCAACAACACTTAAATGCAATTAGGTCTTGCTGCTCCCCCTAGAGGCAACGCATTTCTTCTTCCCTATACTTTTCAAAAGACTTTTGTTTGTATTTATATTTGAACAGGTCTATGTTTGGACATTGTTTCATCTCCATCTCCAAATTATTCCATAATTGTACACCACTCACTGTCAGGCTAAAACTTTTCAAAGTTGTGCTATGTTTCATCACGTAATTCATCACGTAATTCATAACATCCAGTACGTTCTTGGAACCTTCTTTGTATTTGGCCTGGTAACAGTTCATACCTTGCTTTGTATAACATCTGTACAGTTTGGAACTCAACAATGTCACAAAACTTCATGATCTTTGATTTTTAAAATAATGAGTTTGTGTGGTTCAAAAACCCAACTTTATAAATTAATCGAACAGCTCTTTTTTAAGTTTAAAACTCTTACAACTATTCTCAATGAAATTACCACCAATTGCAAAAAGAAAAAACGTTTATGTCCAAATGTAGTGTTGATATTCTGTAACCTGTGTCACAGGTTTTCCATATGACCTATGATCTGGCCAGTGCCATGGTGCGGATCATGAACTTGATCGGGATGATGCTGCTGCTGTGCCACTGGGACGGCTGCCTGCAGTTCCTGGTGCCCATGCTCCAGGACTTCCCTGCAGACTGCTGGGTCACCAGGAACAAGATGGTGGTGAGTGCACTTACTATGTGAAATGTCTTTGAGAAATTAAATGTGGAAGATAAAGGAAATGAAATCTTTTATTCAATTGAGAGCTGTATCAGCATGGCTTGAACTTTGCTGAAGCATTTGGTTTCTGATGGTATTGGATTGTTAGTGTATTTGAATGTTAGCAAAATATAATTTCATGTTCATTTAAGAAAATAAGTGGATCAAGGCATAAGGCAACCTCATAAATACATAAACATAATACAGTAAAACAGATATAATGAAAAAAATAATAATTAAAAACATAATTTATTATTTATTTAATGTTTAACAAGTTGACTAAGTCAAAGTCTTAGTCAAATATTGTTAATGCTGTCAACATACTTGCTCTTGTGTTCCAGAATGACACGTGGGGTCAGCAATACTCTTACGCGCTCTTCAAAGCCATGAGCCACATGCTGTGTATCGGATACGGCCTGTACCCGCCCATAGGCATGGCTGACGTCTGGCTGACCATCCTCAGCATGATCGTCGGCGCCACTTGTTTCGCCATGTTTGTGGGCCATGCCACTGCCCTGATCCAGTCTTTAGACTCATCCAGGAGGCAGTACCAGGAGAAGGTGGGTGTCCCATGTCTCTTGAGCTGCTTTGGCTCAGCAGGAAGTTGATTCACTGTAGTGTAGTATACTATTAAAGATTTAGCTTGTGTCTAAAGTGCTTGTTCTATGATTTCTTTTATTTACTCACTTAATTCAACTTAGCTCCGATAAGTTCATCAGGACATCAGTGGTTCAGGAGGTATGCAGCTCTCCTATGACAAGTTAGCAGCGTTTATTAGGCCTGAGCGCCATCAGGGCTGGCGAAGGGGCTCTTGTAATCGTATAGAGTGCGCGGAGCGCACAAAACGAGCGTAAAGCGCTCCCCTCCTCTCAAACACTCACTAACGCACTCTTCTTGTCGTGCACGTCCCGTGCACATACATACAGTATATAATGCAAAAATCAACATTGTAATTGTACAGAGCCCATAAAAGTCAATGGGTGACTGAAAGCCCTGGGTGCCCGTCAGTGACCCAGGACCTCTACCATGAGGTAGGAATGCGCGAGCGCTTTCCGAAAATATATAGTTTATGGTACCTGCGTAAGCGGGAACATTGTTTCCGTATGGGAATATTATTCTTTCTTTCTTTTTTCTTTCTTTCTTTCTTTTCTTTTCTTTTCTTTCGCACCGTCGCAATTTTCATCCAGTGAACAACTTTTGACTATTTCCAAATTTTGAATTTCAAAATAGTAGCACCACCTCAATTTTTTTTAACATTGCGAGATAGGACTTGGCCAAAAATGAAGTTTGTTGTAGAATCATAAAAATCGGTACAGACGTGCATCATGACAAGTTGGGCAAAAAATATTATTACGGCAATGCCGTCCGCCATATTGGGTGTCGGCCATTTTGGATGACAGCCCGCGAAGCGGGAATCCGCCTTTATTTTTCACTTCGTACAAAATCTATCTCCTCCTAGAGCGTTTATCGGAACGACCTAATTTTGGGTGAAAAATAATCTTGAGAAGTAGAACTTTAAAAGTTATCCAAATTACTTGTCTAAGTTTTACGGTTTTTATGCGGCAAAGCCGCAAACTGTATGAAGAAAACTGTATTTTGAGATTTTTCGCAAACAAAAAATGGCTCCCATTCGCACATATGAAGCCCGATTTCGCTCATTTTGTTATCAGTTGTTAAAGTCACAGTCCTAAACACTTTCATTTGGCAAAATTCAAATTGGGCGCGACAGCGCCCCCCTATAGGAATTATATTGAGAGTAAAAAATTTGGTTTTACGAAAATGTAAATAATTTGGCACAAAATTCTATTTGGTTGTTCCGATCAGAAAAGTCAATCACACCCTTGCCATATTTTTCACGGTGTTGCCGTAGCGATGACCAGAACGTCCCATTTTATTCTGATGGAAAAATATGCTTCAGTTTGCAGATATAGTGTGATACAAATTCATACACATTTTTCTCTGTATAATGTCAAAATTGAGTGCGCGTTAGCGCATTCCAAAAATCCTAAAACTAAGACCCTAGGGAAAAAAGTTAAAAACCCCCTTGCTTTGGGCAGGGCGGTCGGCGAGAGCCGATAATTGCCGCTTTGCGGCTATATTTCTACCTGTTCTTGATGTTGACACACATCTTGCCTTGTACGTATGTGGCTGTCTGAGTCGACGTGGTCACGAATGTCATAGAGGCAGAACGACTGCCGCATCTGTCAACAGTTTCTCCTGGGACAGCGTAGGAAATACAGAGGGAACATCATTAGTACTGTATATAAGAAAACAGTAGTGTTGTATAGCAGATTTAAAGACCGAGAAAGGACTTTGAACAACAATGTACTCCTGGGGAAATACAGCATTGTTTCCCAGGAGGGTCATTAGAACTGCCCGTCACCAAAAGCAACAGATAGTATCCCAAAACAAAACAAAAATGCACCACTCCTACACTTTTGGAACTGTTTACAAAGCTCTGGTAACGTCAATAATGAAAAAGTGGTCATAAAAGGGCTAACATAAATTAATGCATATTTTTCTTTTCATTTCTTGTTAATTTCGCTACGGTTACAACCAACACACGTTGATTATTCTCGCTCTTCATTTCTCCTATCCCACTGCGGCCTGTACGGTAAATTTGGGTGCGTATTGTTTGGTGGAGAACAGAGCTGAAGGACACCGTGTTAATGTTATTAGCTCAGCAATGGCCGCAGTGGGCAGGCCTCGCAGATGGCCCAACTGAATGAGCACATTATAGTCCACCTCTGAGCCAGCACATCAATCATCTTAGTAATTCATCTATCCATTTTGACTTTGTGTTTTTGTGTAATATTAAAGAAGTGACACTTTCATGCAAATTTGTAATGTTTCTACGGAAAATACGTTGTCTGTTTCAGATCATAAAATGGCCACTGTCTTTTCAACTAAAAGACTCTTTACATTTGAGCATAAATAAATTGCAAAAGAAAGAAATGTAATAGAATTTCTATTTGACGAGGGGATCAAGTTTTTATACTTTGACAACAGCTTTTCTGTCTGTGAATTTGTACAGGGAGAAATGTCACTCGATCTTGAAATAGGTGCATTGTTACAAAATGAATGACGACTTGTGTTTGATTTGTCCTGCAGTACAAACAAGTGGAGCAGTACATGTCCTTCCACAAGCTGCCGGCCGACATGCGCCAGAGGATCCACGAATATTACGAGCACCGGTATCAAGGCAAGATGTTCGACGAGGAGAGCATCCTGGAGGAGCTCAACGAACCGCTCAGGGAGGTCAGTCACTCAGTTAGTGTTAATAGTTGTTGGCTAATGTTTCTACACTGTACTCGAACTGGTGATATGTAGGAGTTATTTACAATTCTGATTGAGATATAGATCTTCCGTTGGCTTTTATTTTTGGACTGGTTTAGTTTCGCTGAGTGGTAAGGTGGTTAAGACTTGCTGCTTGATGAATAATGAACAATAAAGCTCTTTACCTTTGGCTTAGTCCTGTTTTAGCCCTGGTTTAGACTTGTACTAGACCTAGTTTTGTGCAAGGTGCTTCCTGGTTATATGTTATTTAATACTTAAGTCCAGGAACCTTTAACTATATTTTTCCCATTATACTTTCAAGATCAAATGTGTTTTTTGTGGTAACAGATACATTTTTACCGTATTCTGAATGGTATATTGTTACCTTTAATATGATCTCATATGGCCTCTTGGTTTGCGTGATGATGATAACAATCGTGTAATCTGATTAGTAATGACTAGAGCACATAGAAAACCTCATTAATAGAGGACTAAGCTATTTCACATAGCTTTTATAATGATTGAAATGTACACACATTTTTGTGTATTGTTCAGGAAATCATCAACTTTAATTGTCGTAAATTGGTGGCCACCATGCCACTGTTCGCCAACGCCGATCCCAACTTTGTCACTTCGATGCTGACCAAGCTGCGGTTTGAGGTTTTCCAGCCCGGGGACTACATCATTCGGGAGGGGACCATCGGCAAAAAGATGTACTTTATCCAACATGGCGTCGTCAGTGTCATCACGAAAAGCAGCGCAGACACTAAGCTGTCGGATGGATCATATTTTGGAGGTAATTTCTACAGATACAACAATTTCCCATAATGATATATTGGGACTCTATGATTGAATTTGCCAGTGAACTGATGAATGCTTGGCTTATTTAAGTAACATTATAACAAACAATATTCTGTGAAAGGTTGTCCCAGCAGCTGAATACAAAACAATAGGCAGCAGTGCTTTATTCTGTCCTGGCACCAGCAGCTTAACGTCCCAGACTATTACCACATAAAATGCCCACATCATCTCCTTAAAAGGCAGCGGGACTAAGAGCTTTGTGATCTTTGAACCCATCTGCGGGGTTTTCCCTTTTGTCAAAACAATATTTAAATCTGAAATCCAACTGTGTGCTGCTGTTCTATTGTGCAGCTTTTACTTTAGACATTTTTCCTCATGGCTCCAACATATTACAGTACATTGTGCATAGATTTGGATAGAAATGTTTAGGCAAATGCTTTTCTTATACAATATCTCACAATGACTAATTTGTTCTTTTAGTGAATAAAGTAAGCAAAGAGATTATCCAGACTCCTTTAAAACCTCATGGATGTTAACGGTGATGGACCCACACTAAAATAATAATTTTGTCCTAGGCCTATTACCGCTGGTTCCTTAAAACGTTCCTTATAAAATAAAAATGAAAGAACCTTACTTATGAAAGAACCTTACTTATGAAAGCACTTCAATCTTGAGAGTGACAGAGGGGAGAGAGAGCTATGTGTTTCAAGTTAATGTGAAAATGCTGTTTTGTTGTAAATTAATTAAGGAATGAAACCCATGTAACTTGTAACAAAATAAAATAATAAACTTCTTAAGACAAAATAGTTACAACATTGCCATATTAACGTTACACTATTCCAACGGCAATAAACAGGAGGCAAAGAGAGACAGAGACCACATGTTCAGTTTCACAAAATGCTTGTCCTTAAAAAAAAGCAGTATGTCTACTTTTAAATGGCGCATTATTTCATTTTTTTGATCTGGGCAGAAGGACGAGGTCAGGACAAAAGGTAAGCTGCAGAAATCGCATAAAGTGCCCCATCTGTGGCTCTGCTATTGTCATCTCACAATAATAACACTAGTTTTTCTCTGACATTTATGAATGGGACTAGAATAATTGATGTCTTTATTTTAGATGTGGTTTTAGACGAACCTGGCAGCATTAACATTTGAGCGAAGACTGAAATATGTCTAAAATGCATGCCCGTCTATCATTTAGTAATATAAACTACTGTATGTGCATTTTGTCCTTTCTTCAGAAATCTGCTTGCTGACCCGGGCAGGAGAACAGCCAGTGTTCGTGCCAATAACTACTGCCGCCTATACTCTCTGTCAGTGGACCACTTCAACGAGGTCCTGGAGGAGTACCCCATGATGAGGAGGGCCTTCGAGATGGTGGCTCTAGACCGGCTGGACCGCATTGGTGAGAAATCCAACTGCAGTCGCTCAACTTCTCTAGTTAGAGTGCTGTGGGTGCTGTGGCTCTTGTTTTAACGTGTTCCTCAAGTTTACCCTTAAATAGCAGCTAATAACTCTCCTAGCAGATATAAATTAATGCTAATATTGTGGTATAATTATTTATTATAAGAAAACTCAAAACTATGAAAGTGAAAAATGCGTGGTGTATTTTTATGCCCTGACTATAAACAATGGGGGTTTAAATTGCCTTTTTTCAGGGTTCATTCATGTAACACAAATAAACCACTGCATAACAAGAACAGCTCGTACAAATGACTCGCATGTTTTGTAGTCCATATTACAATGTACTCTATATCACTGTAACAATTTACTATGATATAGATTTATCAAGGTGTCGTATTGTATCTATACTTATTGATTTATGTTTGTGTAAACCTTCAGTCCTACAGGAGTTTTCCCTTGTAGACAAAGGTTCTTAAGCGTCCTCTGTTCTGAATTGTTACTCAAGCTTCATCATATCATCATCATTATTAGTGCTGCTGACGGAGCTTCTTAGAAAGTACCGATAACGGCTTATGAACCTTTGTGATAAGTTATGTTGCAATATTTAAATGCACATTCCAAAAAAGGCCCTAGTTGAAGAACTGTTGAAAATGATACTTAAGCTTTTACCATTTATGTCACAGGTAAAAGGAACTCAGTTCTACAACACGAGTCCAGCATCACCAAAGCTCGGGGACCCTGAACCTCCACGAGAGCGAGATCATCCAAAGAATCGTCCAACACGACCGGGACATGGCTCAGTGCACTCAGCTGATCCAGACCACCTCCGCCCATGGTGCCCCTCCTATCTCCGCTCCTCCCTCCCCACCCTCGGTCTTATGGGCCCCTCTTGTCCAAGCTCCTCTCCAGGCTGCGGCCGCCACAACGCCCCTTGCTCTCGCCCTGGCCCATCACACCCAATTTCCCCCCATCCTTTTCCACCACCCTCTGACTCACAGTGCATCCTTCAAAGAGCACCACCCTCTGACACACAGTGCATCCTTCAAAGAGCACCACCCTCTGACTCACAGCGCATCCTTCAAAGAGCACCATTCAAAGAGGGTCCATGTGGGACAATCTGGCGGCGGGTCAGGGCCTAGTTCACCTGTCTGTTCCTCTAAACTCCCCACAGTTTTGGAGATTCCCGGCGTGACGTCACTCAGGACTTCCCTTTGTGGGACGGTCTCTCCGACTATGCCTGCTCAGCCCATCTTCACCAGCAGCATGCAGCCTCTTATCCCTTTCCCGCAACCCCCGCATCACATTTCCTCTGTACTTCCCATGGGTCAGTCCACTGTGTCCTACACCTGCTCCACTCAGCCGCACCCTCAAGCTTTCCCAAGCAGCATACCCAGTGCACATCTCCCATTTTTCCAGCAGGCGGCCGCAGCGATGTTACCTGGCAGATTTTTGCCTCCCCCTTCCTCGGCGTCTGTTATAAGCCCCCTGATCTCCAGCTCGGTGGGTCCCATCCTGAGCCAGCTGCAGCAAAGCTCACATGCCACAGTGCAGCAGATGGGAGCGGGTCATCATGACAAAGCTGTTAGGACATCCAGCGGCCCAAATCTCTCTTATTTCCCCATAGTCACCAGCGGACTGCCCTCTAGTGGACTCATCGCAGGAGCAGCTGCGTCTCTGGCCCAGCACAGTCTCACCGGGCTCCACTCTGCCTTCCTGCCCCAAGTCCTACCTGAGCACTCCGCCTTGGCATCCCTCACCCAATATGGGTCGGCTGAGTGCTCCCCTTGTTACACCCCTCCCATCCCCAGCCCGAGCGTCCAAAGCCCTGTTAAAGCCAGGACAGTTCACGGCAACCCGCTCGTTCCTCAAGCGTCTTGTGCCGCTCGAATGGACAGTGCACAGAGTGGACCAGACCCTCCAGAGTCCTTCGGGGAACTTTTTAACCAGGAAATAAAGACAATCTCAGGCTCGCACAGCGCTATACACCGAGAAAGGCCTTTGGCAATGGGTGGATTCTCAGAAGGGACTTCTAGCCCATTCTCCTCCCCCATTTCTGTCTGTAAACCCCACAGCCCCATTCCAGGACATTCCACTCCTTCTGGTCAAACGCATTTGGCATTTGAACCTCAAAATAAGCTAACAATGCCCCACTCTCCACATACCCAATCCTCATCACCATCTGAAATGTTAGAGAAAGAAAACACAGAGTCAACCCTCCCCTCAAACTTGTGAGGTTCACACACACCCTCCTCCAATGTCAATACAACATCCCAATGAACATTTTGGCATTATTTGCACCTCAACTTTGCCAATGCTTGAAGCGGGAGGGTGTGTTTTCATAATTAGACTGGACATTTTTAATCGATATTGAATGGAGAAATGATAAGCAACAACACTGACATTTGTTTTTTGTTTTTTACTGGACCTCTTTTATTTATATTTAAAAATCTAAACCTGGTAATTATAGCCAATAGCACTTGATGCAAAATATGAATTGTTAAATGTATTATATTATAGCTATGCTTTATGTTATATTTATTTTGAAACATTGTCATGGCAATATTGTGTAACCTTTTAGCAACAGATCCTTAGGTTAAATATTATGTCCATAACTGTGTCCAGCTATAACTGAAACCAAAAATAACTGTCCTTTTTATATCCTTTCCAGCATTCACAGGGGGCAGTCTGTGCACTTTTGAGCAAGTTAAAGTTAAGTTTAATATTACTACAGCATGTCTTCCAAGATGTATTTTTACCAATTGCCTATTATTGCACACAATTCTAATTGCTATGAAACACTGAATGTTTCAAGTCTGTTTTGGAAGAACTGGGATTTACTGTATTGCTCATGTCTCATATTATAGGCTTATTTTACATGTTTCGTATAGTTTATAATACATATGTATTTGTTATATTTTATGCTATCAGCTGCACAATAGCAACTCATTATAGTGTCAAGGAAACACCTCTGAGCCAATGTTGGTGTGCCACTAGCATAGTATGCAATAATCTGTGTGTTTTTTTTTATGGCTATACAAAAGTACTGTGAAGCAAAGAACTTTTCTGGCATTTTTAGTTGAGTGAAAATCAAAGTCCGAAATGTTATACGGATGATCGAATATCCTCAAACCAGCGATGCACTCAGATTGATTTGAATGTCTTCTTGCACCTATCCAAGGGCTACCAGCAGATACTGTATGTTGTGCACACATGGTTTTCAAGAAACTGCATTTGCTGCATATTTACCTCTTACACAGTAAATCATCTGATTGTAAAAAAACATCTCATCAAGTTCAATAATTGCTGCTTTGCAATGCTATGCTATGGCCTAGTATGAAATAACTGCATTGTAAAAAATAGTTTTGAGATAATTTAAAAAAAAAATGTGGCAATCAAGCAAGCATAAAACGGCATTTCAACTACAGGGAAAACAAGAGTGGATTTAGCTGTGCTTATTTGGAGAGGAGTCCATAATTGTTAGTCTCCTCACCAAACTGTAACACCTGAGGTGTCCACCATGGATTTAATTTGATTGGTTTGTGACGGATGGGAGGTCAGCCATATGTATTTATATATTGATTTAATTCATCTCGCTGCCTTTTAACCATATGTAATCACAATATCACTATGTATGTTAAGTATATTTTATTTTAGCTACAAAATGCAATAAATTAACAAAATAATTATTGATGCTTCGAGTTGCTGTTTTCCTTTTTTATTATACATTATATATTAAATAATATGCTGCATATTTTTATTTTTTTACTTTATGATAATAGCTTTGACATTTGTCACCACATTGTTTACTTTCATTACATTACATTCATTACTGATCCCACTTATTGCTGGTAGATAAGGGAATCCTCATGCGTATCACAGGTGAGTTCAGTCTGTTGGCTGTAGTAGTTAGAGGGGCGCAGATTGACAGCCTCACTTCCGTCAGTCTACCCCCAGGGGCAGGTGTGGCTATAATAGTAGCTTACCACCACCAAGTATGGAGTGAATGAATAGTGCAATGTAAAGCGTCTTTGAGTGTCCAGAAAAGCACTACATAAAACCAATGCATTACTATTATTATTATTTTTATTTTCAATGAATGTTATGAGGCATCTTCTGTACACTGTAGTTGAAGTGTAGAACGTTTCGCCTCTCATATTTGTTTTAACACCAGCATAAAATTACGCACTAGGATTACAAACTGGAATACATCAGCTTTTTTAGATCCCAATTGTTTAAATTGTACCTCAATAATTCAGCAACTAGGGTAGGATTTGACTTTAAGATACGAGGAGTAAAATAAGTAACGAAGCAGTATGGTAATCTGAGTATCTCACACTAGTACAGTAGCTCAACTTTAGTGACATTGATGGGAGAATATGTTGTAATGTGTGATATGATATACTAAAATAAAAATCCAGGTATGAAAGAAGTATTTTAATGGATGGAAACTACATCACGATCAAACCACACTTGTACCGGCTTCCTGTTCCAACCTCTTTATATTATAAAACAGAGACCTGGGACAATTGTGGTGAGCCCGAAGCATGATTTAAACAGTGAATTGCACATAGCATTGTAAGGAATCATCTAGTAACTTATTGTCACCCTCTTGTGTCCTTCAATGGAGTGGATGGTCTGAACAATGGAGCAGGATGATTAAAAGGTGTAAAATGACGGTGGTGTTTTTGTCCATGTTTCGATCTAGGGCACCAACACAACTCTCATGGTGTTGGTGTAGCCAGTGCCAGGACGCCAGCCAGTCACAACGATCGCCACATCACCAGACTTGAAGAACTTGCGGTGCTTGCCTGTGGGAATAATAGGAGCGATAATAAGGAGCTTTTTAGACACAGAAATACTTTTGATGCAATATATGATGAGGTTGCCTACATGTGAAGTTCGGAACCCACCTTCGACCCAATTATAATAGTAAAATGTTTTGTATTTGTCCCTGTTTAATATCAATCTACAGTATTTCCTCATATTTGTTAATTCTAGCATTGATCATAAGATTACCAAAACATATCAAAATCATTTGTCAAGTTTTTGGTAAAGGCGCCCCACGACCCACGAAATTATATTAATAAAATGTTATGTTATGAGGACTCAGTAATGTCACATCCTTATTTAGACTTCTCAACGTGCAGCGCTTTCTGAACTAAATCTGGACAACCTGCCAATTCACTGCCCAGCGTCATGCACTTTGATCCAGAAGCGCATCACACAATGATGACATGATTTTGGGGGGAACGTTCTCGGATACTGACCGACTTCCAGGGCAAAGTTGACACGCAGGTCCACGTCCTCAGCCCACACGTCATTAGCGGGTTTAGTGTACATTATGGGATAGATGCCGCGCCACAGGTGGGACTGGCGGGCGGTCTGGCCACAGCGGGTCACTGCGAGGATTGGGGCGCGGGGCTTGTACCTGGACAGCATTTGAGCAGACCTGGAGAGAGAAAGCGCATGTATTGAATACCAAAAGAGAGGACTTTTTTAGAGGTCAGTGTTCTGTAGAAGCTGTGCGTTACAGTATTTTTCCACACTACAGAGTGACAACATTCATATAAGCCTGGAGTATGGAGACATAGGAGTCCAGGAGAAGTTGGAAAGTTATTAAGTTTTATAAGGATGTGCGACAAAATACAATTTCAAAGCCTCAAAGAAATATTTTTATATTTTTAGTTCTAGTGTAAATTGTATTGCCTTTGTTTTATAGATATAATAACACTGGGTAAAAATATAATTGTTCATGTAGATGCGTCTTTTGAAAAAAATAAATAAATAAAATGAAATAATGGATACAGATGGGGAAAAAAGAATTATATTAATTTCTTCCGCAATAGGAAACTGCCGGAGAACTCCTTTTATTTGGTAATGGAGTGCAAGCCTGTGTGAACAGTATTTGCATGCAAACAATATTCAGAGGCCCTCCTAGCACTTGCACATTATGTTCTGTGAGGCTGAATACCCAAGTGCAGAGGAACGATATGTAGTTAAAATTAACTCATAAAATGTCAGGGTTCAGCTCTGCAAAGGTCAAGAGAAGGAGCTCAGACTGGTAGAGCAGTAAACGTTGGCACACGACAGCGGCTGTGGGCTGGTGTTCAGAGTGAGAGAAGAGAGATGCAACACAATGCATCACTTTCTTTTCTCGCAGTGGGCTCCACAGAGAACAACATGAGTCAGACCTTTGCAGAGGACAAAGAGACTACAAGGTTTTACAGCAGTATTTCCCACCGTGGGATTTAGTTACGAAGAGAGGCCGACTTAATCTAATGATACTCAAGAGTCCTTGATCCTAAATTAACCATGAGTTAGACTGGTATTGTCGCACTGTCATATTAGTTATGAGCCTATTAGGGATAGGTGATACTAATGTATTTTGTTTCAATTAAATACAGAGTAATACATGGGCAAGTATCAAGATACAATACCACTACTCATGAGTTTTACATGAAAAAATATGTAGTGAAGCCATTATCTCGTGTAATTTATCCCACTGAGCGAAAAATGAAGAGGGCAAGGAGGGAAAAAAAACATGCACACACAGATTACAACATTAAGAGAAAAAACAAAGTAACAAAGAATAATTTGGTTCTTATAATGAAGTCAAATATTAATGCTGTATTTAGATATGAGGATTGATACAGTGCATATGATGCTTGCACAGGTATTGAAATATTGATATTTTGCTATCGATCCGCCCACATCACTAGCATTCGTTTTCCCGCATTCACTCACAAGCACACTCTCATTTGTACACCAGTGTGCACAGACACTGAAGGCAAGGCGGGCGATCTCTTTCCAAGGACAAAACAACTCAATACACTGGAGCTGGGATCAAACCTCCACTAACGCCTGTTTTGTGCTTATTTTGACCATATTTCATCCCTTAATATAGATATGGGCCATCCATTATAGAAGGTAACCTGTGTAAAAAGGACTGTAATATACTTGCCTGCCCGTCTTGGTGAGCACAATGATGGCACTGGCGCAGCATTTAAAGGAGGCCTCGACAGCACCAATAGCGACAGACTCTGTGGGGTCGCGGGTCAGGTGAGAGGTGCGGCGCAGCTCCTCGAACATCTGCCTGTGGAACATGGCAGCCTCAGCCTCACGGGCAATCTAGATACAGGAGGCCAAAATAATACAAGGTGAAAAAAACAACAACAACAACAACAACAATAAAATTAAAATAAATAAAGCACATTGGTTAGCTTTGGTATAAAAAAGTTATTATAACTGAAATCACATAAACACACATAAAAACAACAAATAACAGAGGCAGCCATGATGTCCACTCTGTCACTGCAGTTCCTTTAGGTGCATGCTGATTATATCACACAATTAAAGCACAATTTAGGAGACGAGATGACATTAAGGAACAGATCGATAAGTGGGCAATGGGGTTGACAAATAAAAACGTACAACAAACACTAAACAGGTTGTTAGTGACCCAAAGAAACAAACAAAACCTGATGTCATACAATAAGGAGCTACACACCTCAAATGATACAAGCCGCAGGCCTATTTTTGCAGCACCCACTATTTAATACTAATGTATCTAAGTCCAAGGAGTTCTTACCATGTGTTGTGTGCGGGTTGCCTCCAGGGGTAGTCTCCCTTGGCTGTCTCGCCACTCAACATAACACAATCGTTCCCATCCAGGACAGCATTGGCCACATCGTTGGCCTCAGCGCGGGTGGGACGGGGCTTCTTGGTCATGCTTTCCAACATCTGAGGGAAAAAAAGCATTATTTGAAGTCTGCAAAAATGTCTTCAAATTTGTATGAATTCTGTGGTTGTGGTTAATGCAAACCTGAGTGGCGCAGATGATGGGCTTTCCGACTCTGAGGCATCTGCCAGTCATCATCTTCTGAGCCAGGAAGACTTTCTCTGTTGGGATTTCAATGCCAAGATCTCCACGGGCAACCATGATGCCATCACTGGCCTCCAGGATCTCATCAAATCTAGCAATAATCACAGAAATGATCTATTATTTCAACAACAACAATTTCATTCCAGCACTGACAAAGTGAACTAGAATTCTTTCGTTATGTTTAGTCTTCACATTACTTTTTCAAAATCATTATATCATTACTACTTTTTGGTGACCTCTTTTCGAATACGAAAACTGTTCATGAAAGCTGCTAAAAGTACTGGAGCCAATTTCTCCGCTCACCTGCGCACTCCCTCGTGGTTCTCCAGTTTGCTGATGATCTTGATGTCTTTGCCCTTCTCTCCCAGCACCTTCCTGACAGCCTCCACATCGGCAGCCTTGCGGATGAAGGAGGCGAAGACCATGTCAACATCCTGCTCCAAGCCAAACTGCAGGTCCTGAATGTCCTTCTCAGACAGAGCGGGCAAGTCCACGGCTGCTCCGGGGAGATTCACACCCTTCTTGCTGCCGAGCATGCCGCCATTCTCGATCTCACACATGATGTAATCATTGCCTTGAAACAAAAAGCATGGTAAAATTAGGCCTTCCAATGGATAGTCTACTCTAGACAGTAACAACTCTGTTCAGTTGGCTCATTCTTTGCCCAAGGTATGGGGACCCCTGGGGGTAGGTCAGCACCTAGCAGGGGGTACTTGTAATTATGTCAGATTAAAAAAGAAAGAGAAACTGAATAGCATTTCAAGATAAAGTTAATTTTAAAGAGTGTCACATTTGTTTGTTTGTTTGTTTGAATGTTTGCAGAGTAGTATTGTAGCTTTACTTTGAACACATAATAATTTATGTTTTTATATATTTGGTGCGTGTTAATCAGCACGCATGGGACTCAAGCTAATAAACTAATTTCCATCCTTGTCCCGCACTCGCACTCTCAAACACACTCTCATTCATTCTGGCCTACTGTAAATGTTTTAGTTGTAGCAAAAACCGGAGTAACTGGAGGAAACCTACACAGACATGGGGAGAACATGCAAACTCCACACAGAAACAAGATGTTCTGACTATATTTCCTTTTGTATCTACAGACTGCTTTCATATGATTTTTATTTGTGCTTGCATGCTATGGAGAATCATACTTGGCTGTATGATTAAAATAAAATGAATTAATGTTGGGTAAAACGTGAAAATAAATGATTTGGTTACAACTCCTTTGTAAATTATATAAAATATCTCCTTACCGATTTCTTTGACCTTGAGGGAAATGAGACCATCATCAATATAAATGTGGCTGCCGGTCTGCACGACTTTAGGGATGTTTTTGTAGTCGAGCCACAGGGTCTTCTCATCACATTTCTCCATAAACTGGTCATCGAGTGTGATCTTAATAGTCTCACCCTTCTTCAGCTCAACCTCAGCAGTGCCACTCTGCAACGGACAAAGAAACAACATTTAAGGCTGGAAAATGCACCACACGTAATGTCCTCAGCAAAAAAAAAGAAAAAAGATTTTGTCTCCCAGGGTCTTTTTATGTAGCAAACCTGCTAACCAGTTTAGACCTCAGTAGGGTTGGGTACCGTTAATTTTTTTCGATACCAGTACTTTAACGATAGTTTTTTGTTTTGATACCGATTCCTGAACGATACTTTTTTCGATACATATACTAAAATACTTGTCATCTAGAACCAGAAAACAGATTAATAATGTTAATTTATTTCCTTGCATTTTCCTTCCATTTAATTTCTTTTGCATTTATATAATTTGGTTTGAGGTGAAACAACTAAGAAGCTTCCTTTAACTACAAAAGGACAGAAAGTTTTCCTATTTTTTTCAAAACATTTTAACCATTTTTCCCCCACATTTTTTTTCTTCCCGTTTTCCTGTACATTTTCCAATTTTTAGGCCCGAGTGGCCTGCCGTCGCAAGGGCCTATTGTAATCGCAATGCAGTGTGCAAAGCGCACTGTACCTAGGTGCGCGGAGCGCACGAAAACAGCGCAAAGCGCTGTCCCCCAGTCAAACGTAAACTTTCTTTCTTTCTTTCTTTCTTTCTTTCTTTCTTTCTTCTGCTCTCTGAGCAGGAATTTGACCTCCATAGTCGAAAACTCACCAAACTTTGCCCAAAATTCAAGTCCGGTGAAAATTAAAATATAAATATGTGTTTTATATCGGGAAAATAAAAAATGGCACGATAGCGCCACCTACAAAAATAAAAATACATTGCGCCTATGGGGGAGGGGGCAACTTCAACTTTGTCGTAGAGCGACAGGACTACAGACATTCATCATGTGACGACAAACAAAACAAAAATATTATTGTGGCCACACCCCCTGACAAACCGGAAGTCCGCGATTTTGACAGGAAGTATACGTTTTATTGCCCTTTCACCCCCGGACACAACAAATGTGAAAAAGTGACAGTGCAGAACAAAAAAATGCATTATGAGTCGAAAAATTTGTTTCTCAGAAACGGATGAAATTCGGCCCAAAATAGTAATCCCGATAGTCATCCCGATCAAAAAAGCCAATGGGTATTTTGTACGGTGTTGCCATGGGGACGACCGGGACCCCATGTTATTCTAATGAGACGGACACATAAATCTCACATTATACGAAATTACAGCGCGTTAGCGCCCTCTGTAAGGAGCTTCTGGACAGTGGTTATGGAAGTACGGCCCGTTAGGGCCGTCCGATGCTGCTTGTGAAATAAAAAGATTATAGTTGTTGCCATTATTCACAAGGAGAGGCTAAAATGTAACTTTTAATCTGTGTTTACTGACACAGATTAATGGTACATCAGGGTAATATAATGTAGGGGTTGCGTTAGCGCCCTCGGTAGGGTTACAGAGGCATAGCAATGGATGGCGAGGGCCGTTCGATGCCGCTTGCGGCTTTAATTTTTACTTGTTTTTAAACATTTTTTTTCTCAGTTTTCTCACTTGTTTTCCGCCCCATTTTTTCATTTCCATTTCATTTTCTCTCTCACTTTTTTCTCAATTTTCCTCCTTTTTTTCAACTAGTGTTTCACTTTTTTTTTCTTTAAAGCATCAAACTTGAATATAATATATAATTTTATATTTCTTTTTGGTACCAGCTTTCGATATTTTTATTTTTTCGATACTGGTAGTACCTAAACCTTATTTTATACCAGACTGGTAGTATCCAGCCCTGGACCTCAGTAAACATGCGCCGTAATTAATATTTTACTCTTCTGGACCGCTTTAAAACGTCTTCCGCCTGGTGCAACACGACGAAGTTGGTACCTTGCGTACAAACAACTTAGGAGCTCTGTCTTTCTTTAATTTGTATAAAAGCTTCTGACTAATTTCAGGAACTGTTCCACACATGTCTACAATTACAGTGTTAGAAGATAATGGATCATTATGTGGAGATTGACAAAGCTTAACTCACTCCTTTGATCAGTCCAGTCCTGATTTCTGGTCCTTTTGTGTCCAGAGCAATAGCCACTGGTCTGTACTCCACAGAGCCAGGGCCATAACTCTCAGTGGCTTCACGAATGTTCTTGATGGTCGCGGCATGATACTGTAGGATTAAGAAACACAATTCATAACATTTCTAAATAAGTGTCTTACTTTTTGCATTTGGAACTTTTAATGGATGTTGGTGAACAGGTGGGCCATCTAGATCCCATGATAAGATTAAGCAACATGTCATTGGTTATGCAACTGTATGTTTCAAATTGGGACAACAACTGCAACATATTTTTAGCACTGGACATTGTCATGTTTCTATGTACATAAATAACTGCTATGCCAGACCAAACCATGCTATTATACAAATGGTATTACAATTAAGGCCACATTTAAGATAACATTTCCCTAAGCTCTTACCGCCCTAAAAACTTTGTAACATCTGCAGATTAAAACATAAAAGACTGAGGGCAAACAATATTTTAACATGCACACTGACAACTGGTCGAAATGCATGCCGTCTACCCGTGGTGCTGTTACTGTGACTCTCTGACAAAACTATATTTAGCCGTGACACAGCAGAGGTCAAATTCATTTCTTCACTTGAAATAACACAATTCCTTTCAGCAATTGGAAGGTCTTAAATGAGAGAAAGTGTGTAAATTTAAGTTTATGTGAATTATAATGACTAAAAAAAAGTAATTTGGCCGTTGAATAGTGTCCACAAAAATATGATCTGGACAAACGAAACTAGACATCATCAAATTACACATGATGGAGGAAAATGGGCTCAGGTGACCTGCAGCAGGTGAAGACGCGTTCATTTTAAAAGTGAGGGGTCAAAGGCGTAAAGTTGTTGGCTATGACACAGGGGGCTGTAAGCTGGAGCAGCGATTACAGTCCCACAGATCACATTACAGCGGGGCACATGAGTAATGTCAGACCAACTGCAGCAAAGGCTAAATCCTTTGAATTACTTCTGGAGCACAAGGATACTTCTCAGCAACTCCCTAGTTATAATTCATCACTGTGTCAGTCATGTACTGTGTATGATGAAGTGTTCGCTGCTATGGTGTTTGTAATAGTGTTAAAATATGCAAATATCCTCACTTCATGTGTGCCGTGAGAGAAGTTCATTCTTGCAATGTTCATCCCAGCCTTGATCATTTCCTTAGCCATAGGAACCTCTCTGGAGGCAGGTCCTGCACAGGAGGAGAGACAGGTGGATGTACACAGACTGCTCTGGGGTTAAAGTGACATTTAAAAGGTCGAGTGTGTTTACAGGGAAATGCATAATGCATTACAGTCATGGACCAGAGTGGAGCGGTGACTGACCGATGGTGCAGATGATGCCAGTGTTGCGAGACACAGCAGGCTCTGAGTCGATGTCCAGGAGGCACATATGCTCGATCATGGTGTCCGCCATCGCAGCATGCAGCTGCTGCGTGTGGATGATAGAGGATCCCATGTCCTTAGACTTCTGCATGACTGAATCTGTGTACACCAACGGCCTGTGAAGACAGGACAGGGTACACGCTACAGTAGGGCAGACTATGACTAGCTTTTACAATATTATGAACAAAAGTGATAATGTAGCCAGCCACTGGGTGTGCACATTCTGCACTGATACTCTTAAACCTTCTTTTTTTTAAATTTTTATTACAAACAATGAAAGAGGAAGTCACTAAATTAATATGTCACTTTTGGTCCAACCTCATCCCTAACTTCTCTAATATATTTGTAATATCCTGATTCTTCACAGGTTTATGGGCACGTTTCACAACTTTTCAGGGTCACTGCTAGAAAAATGGCCTGGGAGTGCATGAAATTGATTCAAATAGATTTTAAAGCATTTTAAAGAGTCTACAATTTAGTAGAGGACAAAACACAATGTGTTCACCAGGAGAAAAAAATAGGTATAGTGCCTTTAATAAAACCCTCTTATATACATGTTATATACACATATTAAATCCTAAATATATCCTTTTGACATCATCCTAAAATGTCAGAGTGTCCTTACTGCCTTTCTGAAGCACAAATATGCAGTTAAGTTGACAGAGCCAATTCTACAGTAGTAGACATAGTTGCATTGTTTGATTAAATGCAGCTTAAAAATAGTAGTCTATAAAGTATGCACAGGGTCAAAATAACATTGCCTTAATTAGTTTTCCCAGTCTCTAAAGTCTGCCTAAAGTTGCAGCCTCTTAACTCACCTTTGGGGTGAACTTTGCAGGACGAGTGCGCCGCCACACAAGCTGCAGCGACACTTTTTATTAGAGCACCCCACCTGCCGGAACTACTTTCCCCAGATCAAATCTCACAGGGGGAAACGTATGCAACAAATAGACCCATCGACCTTTTAGCACGCACTGAATCCTGGGTCAGGGAGGGTTCAGTTGTAAAGGTACAAGGTAAGCTAAACCAAAAACAATCACTAGATGTAATATTTCTAATCATTTTCATTGAGTCTTCTTGTATTTGGAGATAGTAACGTTATGATCTCATTGGAACACTGAATATGACGAATACCCGTCACTGCTGACAGGGAGAGAGGCTCTTAGCTCACAACTAAATACTTAGGCTACTAAAATTAAAAAACTAAAACTAGAACTGGGTACCTTTAAAAAAAATCGATACCGGTAATATAATTGGTTTACAATACCAATACAGCAACAATGTTTTTGACATCTATGCTAAAATATTTGTAATCTAAGACCAGAAAACAAAACAACAATGTTAATGTATTCCATAAAAGACATATAATTTGGGCTAAACCAACCAAGTAACTTCCTTTAGGCCTAATGATGTCCCTGGCATCACAACTTGGTCCCTGGAGTTATGGTATATTTTTTCGGTACCAGCTTTTGATATTTTTATTTTTTCGATACCAGTAGTACCTAAACGTTTTTTCCCCCGAATTTGCCAGAAGATGGGGAAGGACATAACATGCCATGGGAAAGATCTGATGAGTGTTTAGAAGAAGAGCGCAAGGCAATAAAGGAGGTGACCAACCTCTTCTGGGGCAAGTACAGGGGCACTTGGATAGAATGTCATCTGACACACTTTAGCCAAAAGGAGGTACAGTAGATACCGTTAACATACCAGTCTCCATGGTTGTCCATAAACATATTTGGGGGAGGCTCATAATGTCCCATAACAGCAGATATGCCTGATTCATACCGCTCTGATAGCTTCTTCAGCTGTATCCCATGTCAGCTCTGCTCAGTTACACACTTATTCTAAATCTACTGTATGTGTGCTGTGCACCTTACATGTGTACATGTATCTGAAGGCACCTTCATGAGAGCCAACACTATTTGTTAAAGATTTATCCGTCAGTAGGTAGGGAACCAGTATACATGTCCTGGCCTCGACAGTACAGTATTACTCCATGTTACATATGGCCTGTGTCCCATATGTAACACCTTTAATTTATGAGTTGAAAGTGATTTGATATGAACGTAAACAAAGACATTTTTATAAATCAGTGAGACATGTCCTTTTCTAGGCAGGTGCAATACTAATCATGCTGACAGGCGCTCCTAAATGGGAAAAGGGAACAGGCCATAAAATCTGAACGAGCTTTTAAACCAGAGTGTTTTCAACTCGTCATGTTCTAGGCTAGTTTTAATTTTCAGCTGCTCCCAGCGATTTCTTTTTGCAGGTCCACAAACTATCCATAGGTTACATATGTAACCTTTCTGACAAGTTAAGACAATATGAGACAAACACTCTTAAAAATGTTACAATCATATAGGTGCAACTTTTGGATAGACTCCTGCACATAACTCCTGCAGCAACTGTTTCAGTACATCAACAGCGCCTCTTAGTGGACAAATCTGTATTTCTAAAACACTCATATTACAATCTACAAAAATACAGATAATAAATATAGGTTTACATTTTCCCACCACAATGTATTATGCATTTTTGAACAGTCTTTTGAAAACATCGATAGAACTTGATTCTCATAGATCTCTATCTTCACTACAGTGAAATGTGTAGAGAAATTAATATTTTATATTCTATATTATAAGAGATTTTTTAATTTAAAATGAAAACTATTTTACATTTAAAGGCACTTGAGTGGAATGATACAAAATAACAAAACATATGATATAAACTGCAAAGTGCTGCACTTAAGTTAACTTGCATAATAAATAAAGTAAAAAGTTCATATCTTGTGATGGAGGAATAATTTTCAGTTTGCATCAACCTGACATGAACCATTCAGTAAAAGTCTAGTCTATTTGCTTTTGTCTTAAAACATAAATTGAATAAACATTTTTAGACCGTATTGTATTGTCGAGCTTTATCTGAATATAGACTAGCTGAACAACATTTCTTTGACATAATAAACAATTTTGGTCTCGATGTCTTTGTCTAAAAATAATCATTTATTCAAATTGTGCTAAGGACCTCTTTCCAGAATTGTGCTCTGAGCGCACCACTGGGTTTTAGTCTATACGATGTCTGTAATGGCCAAACAAATGATAGCAAAGGTTTTAAAACCACTCAGTCCAGATGACTACTTTAAAGCCTTTGTTACTAAGGAACACACCTGGGCGACTGAGAGCCTGCACATACAATACCATTGTGCCAAGTGGGTTAAATAACCAGTCCTCCACTACAAACCCCATTGGACTATAAGTAGATTAGGTTGAGAAAAGCACTTGTTGGGCGAGGTACTTGTCCATATGTGCAGTCCTGTCTTGGGTAATCTGCCCTGACTGTGCAGCAGCAGGCATTTGGCTAACAAGGCTAACAGCTGATTAGGGTCACACTCACAACACCTCAGTGACATGCTAAACCTACACCTCCAGACTTATCACTGCTATAAAACGGTTTCTTCAAGTCAACTTGTGAAAATGCAACGATTGGTATGTATCTTGTAACATCGGGACAATATCCATACCTGTTTAACACCCCTTTATCTTTATCAGGTGGATCAAGGTCACATGACTGCTAACATGTGGCACACTTCATGATGCAAACTCCAGACACACGACAGACAGTGGAGGCTTGATGGGACATCTAAGTTTAGAGACACCCACAGACATGTAGCAGATAGCCAGACTGTGTACAGTTATGACCAATTTGGGACCAGTGCAGGGCCCCTAAGTGGATGATTTGGGCATGTTTTTTTCAATGGACAAGGTAAGTATTTTTAAAATTATTATTAACATTATTGACCAAGTATTTGTTAAAACTACTTACTATTACTCGCTAACTATTTGAGCTTCAGAAAATGTGGTAGACGAGACACTAAAGATCAGGCTAAGGACCAAGCATCACATTAATATCCTTTCGTAGTTGTCTATCAATTGTGTCATTTTACTATTTTCTTGAAACTCGCAGGAGACACAGATGAACCAGACGAGAGGCGACCTCATCTGCAATTATAGAAGTGTGTACCACTCCCAAACACATGTAAATCTCAATTTCTTTTCTGGGGTTTCTGTTTTCCTGAGTGTTAGGCGTCTGTGCTAATCTTTGATCTGTACTTAAGTGGTTTAATCGGCCTGCACTGTTTGCACCATGAGGTCACTATGTTAGTGTCTGTCTTGACAGGAGACCCATGCACTGACCCGCCAAGACACCCGCAGCTCCAGGCGGACATCGAAGCTTTTAAGACCCATTTCACACAGTCAGCGGTCTCGATCAGGTACTGGGTTGCTGACGTTTTGTGTAACTTTTGGAAGTTTAACAATAAAATGTGAAATATAAATAAATACGATTTCTTCTTATCATTAGAGAGTACATGACAATTGATGAAGTGGATATCGACCTCATCATCAAACCCAACTTCTTGAATGTAAGTTTAGTCTTTAAATATAATGTTTCTTCTTCTTGATGGTTGGGATGATCTGTGAATTTGGTAAACCTTCATTGTGAGTGGTACTGGTGGTAGAGTATGTTTGATTGTGATAGTGTTTGGAGAGGCAGCTGCTTCTCTTTCCGGCCTCTCAAATTGTGCTCTGTGTACCACTGGTGGTATTCGGGCTTCATCAGGACGCACTCGGGGTCATCTGCAAGTTCAGTCGTTTTAATTACATATAAATTAGTTTAAATTAGTTTAGGTGTGCTTCTGATTCAGACAGGGTTTACAAGGTCTATTTTAGGGCTGCAAGTAACAATTATTTTGGTAATCGATTAGTCTAATTGATGTAATCGTAAAAATAATCGGTAATCACTTTGCTGTAAATGTATGAACATTTTATTTTTTCAATTATTCTTATCGCATAATGCAAAAGTGGTGCCGCTTGACGACGTGTTGATGGAGTAAACGTAAAGTAAATTTGTTGTTGTTGGAGGCTCTAAATGCTAATTCTGCTTTCTGACTGGATGAGACACAGACAGATATTTATGAAATGTACAATGTACAAAACACTACATACCCAACTATAAAAAACAAAGTAGGTTTTCATCAAAAATAAAAATGTTTTGCTCTATTTGAGTCTGTGTGAACCAGAAAACGTTTAACCGATTACTAAAATAGTGGTCAACTATTTGAATAATCGATTAGTTGTTTCAGCCCTAGTCTATTTTAGTCAATTTTTAGTGCAGGTTTAGTAATGATTTGTTTTTGATTTAGTCCCGCTGGCACTTAATAAAAATATTTCATGAGCTGGTACTTGGTGTGAAAAGTTTGAGAATCTCTGCTGAAACAGAACCACCTAGAGCTTAGAAATACAGTTACCTTACACTGCCTAAAGTCTCAAAATGTTTTTTTGTCTTCAGGACCATTTGGCCAAAGCTTGGAAAATAAACCCATCTGAGCCGATCATTATTCGCCTGTACTTTTCCTTATCTCAGTATTTAGACGGCCCATGTAAGTAAAGTTTATTCTGTACTTCCAAAAACATAACCTGCGTGTTATTGTATTGTGAAATGTGGCTAATAGCTCAATTATCCCACAGCTCCAACAGTGGAAGTGTTTCAGCCGTCAAATAGGCATAATTTTGGCATTGGGAAGCAACTACAAAAGTAAGTTATAGATTTAACTGTAATGTGTTATATATAAAGTGTACAACCCTTTCATTAATACAGTACTAAAAACGTTTTCCTTGCAATAAGATGCATCGCAAGACTGTTTCATTTTTAATTGAGAAATGTAACCATTGTCTTTTTTTTGTCCAGCATTTTGACTGTGTTTATAGATCATGAGTGGAGGAATCTGACCAATGAAGAGGTGATATCCAATCAAAAGAGGAGACACAGCTGGTTCAGGCCTGCCGGGACCATCAAGAAATTCAGAGCAAGGCTTAATGTTTGGCTGCCGTCATCCAAGTAAAGAATTTTGATCTGATCTCTTGTCACCTACTCAATCTGATACGGCTTTTAACATTAAACAGTACAAGCTCTAAGTAACTCAGATGTAACTATGTTTAGGTCTAATGAACTACAGAGACCAAATGGTAAAAGTAGGACCATTTTGCCAACTGTGAATTTGAACCGTTTCACAAACACAACCGCCTCGTACGCCATAAAGAACCCCACAGGGGAGCTCTTCGCCTACACACCGAGTGGAGAAGTGGGTCTAATCATTTTAATTAAATAGGTCCTGTTTAAACTAATTATGTTTAATTTCTTCTCCAGAGAGTGATGGTTTCAGCCGTGAAGTCATCAGCGCAGCTCAGTACCAAACAGCTCATCGACCTGCTCTTCTCCACGCAAGCCATTACACACTGCAAGACCGCCCCGACTCTGCAGCATGGCTTCTTAGTTCAGGTGAATCAAGCATGATACTTTCATTTTGTTTTCTGGTGGAGCTGAAAAAAAAAAGGGTAAATGTCTAATTGCAATTCTCCGAGCACTGCACAAGTATAGCAGTCGTGATTACATTTTCAATATGTTTTGAAATCGCAATTGCAATTTTGAGTTGATTGGGAATTTGTGATTAGTCTGGCAACCCTGTTTTAATGGTTTGACAGCAGACCTTATTGACCTTATTATTACCACATGGTCCAGTATTCTCCCTCATGTGCATCCCAGTTTCCTATTCATTACGTCTCCTTTCTTGAATCACTTCTGATTGATACTGAGAATGTTCTCCAAATAACACCATTAAAGTCTACATTTTAGTGATTCTCTGATTCACATATCAAGTCATCACTTTGTGACATACAATACTTCTAATTTACTATAATCCCTATACATACAGATGCCTTTTATCATTCACTTCACCTGTTGGGATCATAAAGTTTTTTTCTGACAACTTTTATTTTGTTTCTGTGCTTGCAGATCATAAAGTTTGCCGAGCAGAGGCTTCTTACACTACATGAATACTGTGTCATTTGTGATGAGCGGCATGTGTTTCAGAATGGCCCGCTACTAAAGGTATAACTACACTGACTTGTGCAGCCGGGAACATAATAAACAATGTTAAATATGGAGCTTATACAACTACATTACTTTAATAGCCTGCAGTTTGCACCAGGGAACTGTGTGTTTTTTCTTTTTACACACTTGGAGTCATGTCAGAAGCTACAGACGAGGTTGCTACTGGTGCAGAGGTACCACAGTCACATTTTAGTACGAGTTTATACTATCAAATTTGAATCAAGATCGAAATTAAGAATATACTGTTTTTTTTATCCTCCAGGTAATTGACTTATTAGTAGCCATGTGCAGAGCTGCTCTCGAGTCCAAACGCAAAAGCATAATTTTTGATCCCTATCCGTCTATTGTTGATCCTTGCAACCCCAAAACACTCGCCTTCACGCCTAAGGTCAGTAAGGTGAAACCTATTCAGTTCCTTAATCATTTGTTTAAATGACCTTATATTGTAAATTCTGACACAATTTGTAATGGAAATGTAATTTTTTTTTACTTCAACTTGACAGAGAAAGAGCTATGACAGACTGCAAGCTGCTTTGGACAGTGTTTTATTGGTCAGGCAACTTTCCCAGGTGACAAAATTTAAATCTAACATAAAAATAAATAAATGCATTAGATGATAGATTTTTGTCTCCGTATCTAAGCAGCTCGATGTTATCCTTTTATTTCTAGGGCCCGTACTGTGACATTAAGAAGCAGCTGGATGAGGTTGACCATTTAGCTCATCCCTTGTTACAATGGTAAGGGAAAATAATATTTCTTCATTGTAGAGTAAGCTCAGAGTTTATTCCTGTCTCTTTATTAGTCTGTCTACATTTTGACAGGATTTTAGCCAGCAACAGGTCACACATTGTGAAACTTCCACAAAACAGGGTATGTCAGTATTATAGACACTAGTTCTGATAGGTTGACAAGCTAAACATGTTTTTATATTCTTCTATATTCGTTTTGTCTCTAACAGCACCTCAGGTTTATGCACACCCCTCACCAGTTCCTACTGATCAGCAGCCCTCCGTACAAAGAAGTCAGATTTCAAATGGCCAGGAAGCTTTATGGCAGCACCTTTGCTTTCCAGTAAGTGCAACGCAGTAGAAACCTAAAGCCAACACTACCTTTGTGTGTATGAAATGTTGATTACCACAGGTGGGTAGTTGTCAGTTACGTTTACCTAAGTAGTGGGGCGGCAGAGTAGAGCGGGTTGTCTTATGACCAGAGGGTCGCTGGTTCTAATCCCGCAGGTGCACACGGTCGTTGTGTCCTTGGCAAGACACTTCACCCGCCTTGCCTCCAGTGTCTGCGTACATTGGTGTGTGAATAGGTGACTGGTTCATTAATCTAAAGTGCTTTGAGTTCCTTTTTCACCTGCACATCTGTAAATACACTCACGCTGTTGTTCTATGTCAAATTGTTGTTGTCTTTATCATAGTTTAAATTTAATCTTCTTACGCATGCCCTCATTGTCGTATAGCCTTATAGTTTAAAGTCTTTATAGTTTTCTATTTATCTAAAGTTATATGTTTTATGTTTCATGTTGCACGATCGACCAAAAAAAATTGTGAAGTTGTGAACCTGTCCATAACCATGGCAATACGACCAATTCTGATTCTGATAAAGCAGGTAGAAAGGCGCGATGTACTGTACATGTGATCATTTACATGAAATATTTTTACTTCTATTTGAGTAGTATTTTGAAGTAAGTAGTCTTACTTGAGTAAAACATTTGGTTACTCTTTCCGCTGTGAATGAACATGTAAATGGTAAATGGTCACATTTATATTGCGCCTTTCTAGCTGCTTTAGGCACTCAAAGCGCTTTTACATCAAAGAACCACTCAACCATTCACACACTCTTATTCATATACCAGTGTACGCGGACACTGGAGGCAAGGTGGGTGAAGTGTCTTGCCCAAGGACACAACGACAGTGGGCGGTTATATCGAAATAAAGTTACTCTTAATTGAGTCAATATTTTGGCTACTCTACCCACCTCTGTTAATTTCCTATGTATTTGTTACTTCTTCAGTGGTTCCCATATTGAGAACTGGCACTCCATTTTGAGAAATGGTTTGGTCAATGCCTCCTATACAAAGCTCCAGGTAGAAGACAAAATGACCACACATGTTATAATAAGCCCAGAGGTGTTCTTGAAAATCTATTGTGCTCTCTATTTTTACCTTTAGCTTCATGGTGCTGCTTATGGAAAAGGCATCTACCTGAGCCCTAACTCAGGAATTTCCTTTGGTTATTCTGGTAAGAATGTACTGGAGCATTAATTGATTAAAACTACAACATAGAAAATTTGCTTCTTCTTTTATGTGTTATTTAGAGATGGGTTATGGTCAACACAATCTTCCCAGTAAAGAGGAACTTATAAATAAATACAATAGAATCAACAGACTAACGGTATTTACTAACTGAAAGTCATTGTGCAACATTGGCCTTTACATTATAGAACATTATTGTGACATTGTCGCTTATTTGATTTTAGGAAGAACCTGCACACGGCAGATTTCTCAAGAGTAAAAACATAAACTGCGTTGCACTTTGCGAAGGTAAACAGAGTTTTTAAAGAAAACAAAATTATTGCTATTATTACAAGCACTTGTTAAAATGTAGGTATTTATCTATTTATCTCAGTGGTTTTGTCCAAAGAGCTTCAGCAGCATGGGAACATTTGGGTATGTCCTGTACCAGACCATGTGTGCACACGATTCCTTTTTGTGTAAGTATACAACACGGAAGTCAAGGTACATTACAAACATCAGACTACATTTTAATTTAATGCTTTGATTTCCCATAGATATGAAAATGGCCAAATTGGAGATGTCCACATCGACACTCAGGATGAAGAGATTCACAATGAAATTTTACAAGCGATTAGCTCAGACACTTTTTGATTTTTTTTTTTTTTTTACATAGGGCTACATATTTTTCAAAAAACATAATTTTGATTTTTATGTGGTGAATAACATTTTAAATAAAGCCTTTTATATATTTTTATTTTTTGTGGACTTTACATTCAAGTGCTGTTTTACAGTTTACTGCCTCAAGGTGGTGCCCTATTCTAAATGTGTGTCACTAAGCCAAATCAGCATTATCAGTACGCATGCGTGGTAATGTTCCGGTCAAAGTTCACAACTACCCACGGTGTCAACAAAGCCCATTAAAACCATACTATCATAGTGGAACAACCGGCAATTTAGTGACTATTATGGCACTTAAAGTGGTTTTACGGCGATATGCCAGGTTCGCATTCATTCTCCATTGCAGTGCGACTGTCATCATGGGCTTAATCAGTGTATGGAAGAGTTTTGCCCTATTCACGTGTGCAATAAAGGAACCTCACAGCGTTTTATGCAAGCCGCCATACGCCCTCATCGAATTTCCTACTAAAAGAAAAGATTCAGAACGTCGTGACGAATGGATTAAATGTGTAAGTTTGACATATAGCTAACTAGTAATGCTATTTGTAACCAATACGTCTATTTACTTAATTCTCGAAGACCTCACAGTCACTGATTACTATGACAACGGACAGCGCCATTTTAGTGTGGTTTCCAGTTGCCTGACATAACCATGGATCAATCATGAAATACCCTACATCTAGCAGGGAAAGCGGTGCCAGTTTTAGCTACTAAACGAGGTAAAGTTATAACTAGATAAACTTAGGCACAGCCGCGGTCTGAGGACTAAACCGGGACGTAGACTACACCGGTTACAAATCAGGACTGAACCATGACTGAATAGGAAACTAGCGCTTTTAGACCAAGAGAAAAGCACAACACAGCAGTGACACAAGAAAGATATAGGCTATTTACCTTTAGCAGCAGACCCAGAGCCTGAGCTCACCTGTTGCACCTATGGTTGCACCCACCGGAGAAAATCAAAGATTTGTTTGTGGAAGAGTGAGTGCTCACTCTGCATTAGACATTTTTGGTAAAGTTTCGGTAATTTATTAGTGACATAGTGAGTGCTCGTACTGTGTAAAGATCTTTGACATGTGAAGTGCTTTTGCTTTGTCAGAGAGCAGTGTGTTTAGAAAAGTTTAGCTTGTGGCTGAAAGAAAACGGTGTCATGATGTGGATCTGATCTGTCCCTGACAGGAGGTAATTCTTGATTTATCCATTGCGATGTCTGGCAACGGGAAACACGCTAAAATGGCGCTGTCCGTTGTCATAGTAATCAGTGACTGAGTACACGCCGTATTCGAGAAACAAACTGTTCTTTTTTATTTATTTATTGGTTTAGCAAGGGTTTAACAACAACATAGTGTCCAAATAAAGACATTTAAGGGGAAAAAAGAGAAACATCCAAATGATCCTTCACATGTCCCTTTATTTTATCTCAACAGCTGTTTCATAAAGCTACAGTATGCAAATTAGCAAATTTCTACTAAAAGAAAGCAAAAGCACAAACTGCCTTCATTTAGGCCATTTACTGAGGAGGCTCTTTAAAACCCTGTGAATGTGCTGTGATGACTCTAACATGTATTTTGTCACTTTTATAAAGTTTGGCTTGTGCAGAATCTTTTTTTTTTTAATTATTATTATTAAATGTGCACCTGTCAATCAACAGTGGTTGCGCATGAATCACTCGAGGGTGGGGAGATTGGCGCAGTGGCTTATGGGATGGCACATGGCTCCTAATCGCCAGTAAGTTAGCATCAGAGGTCCCTATGCTAAAGTGGCTATGATAGTTAGCATACAGGCCACTATCCCTAACTCCTTCCTAACTGAAAGCCCGGACGCATCTTATCATGGCGGACGCTGACGCACATCCGGTTTGGCGTAAGACCTCTTACCAATTTACTGGTTTCGGATGCAGCACATGACTCAGTTTTTAAATTATAAATAGCTCTTTATTACAAATTCTCGTGGAGACAAACAGTAAAACAAGCAAGGCAAAAAAAGTAAAAAAATAAATAAAATACATTAAGAGTAAAATAAAATAAGGCATTGTTTTCAGGTAGGTAAAAAAGTGTTACAGGATCAAAAACATTTCAGCAGCATGGCAAATTGCTTCCACAGTTTGATTGGATCTTCTTACAAAATTCAGTGAGGATAAAAACATACAAAATTCATTTTTAAAACAGTTAACATTTGGCAGCTGTTTTTTCCATTTATTTTTGTGAATGTGGTATTTACCCATAATGATGATAAGGTTAATTAAAAGTGAAATGTCCCTCGTCAGTTTAGAATTATAGATAAGAATATCTTCAATTGTAAATCGTTCGAGATCACTAATTTTATTATTTAACCAGCTATGGACATTCTGCCAGAACTTCCCACTAACTGGACAAGAGAAGAATAAATGTTCTGTTTGTTCTGGGTTTTCATGACAAAAGTCACAAGGGTCAACTTCAAAACCAAATCTACCCCTCAGTGTCTCTGCAGATGGATAGTAATTATTAAGAATTTTAAATTGCATTTCTTTTACTTTGGGTGTGATTGGCCATTTTATAAATGTCCAATGTTTTTCTGAAATTGTTGGATTATTTAATATTTTAAGTTTTATCTTCCTATCATAATCATGATATATATGTCCTTTGAAAGCTTTATTTAAATATTTGTTGTCGCATTTTTTTTCTGTAATTCTTAATTCTCCTATTTTCAAATTTGGAAGTTTGACTTGGACATTAGAAAAAATTATGTTTTTTATCAGCTGTATCAAAGCCACTGGGATAGATTACAGATTTTTCTATAATCTTTAAGAGAACATTGAAAATTAAACTTGTTTTTTAAATCTTGTAACTGTAGAATTTCACCGTTTATATCTAAAATATCATGTACAAAGATAATGCCTTGGTCAAACCAAAGCTGGTTGAACAAAGACTTTTTGTTTGATACAATTGCTCTATTATTCCACAAGGTGGCACAATGAGGGGTAAAATTATGGGTAAATACCATCTTCCAATTATACAAAACTTGTTTGTGAAACTCAGATAACTTAAAAGGCAGTTTAGAAATGTCAAAGTCACATTTAACAGAAAATTTAACCCACCAAACTTCTTGAAAATACTTTTTGGAGTATGATACCATATTGAATCTGGCTTTAATAGAAATTCTTTCAACCATTTTATTTTAAATGTTCCTAGCATTGCCTCAAAATCCAATGTTTTGATACCCCCCCATTGTAATCTTTGACCAACTGAGATTTTTTAATATAATAGGTCTTATTTCTCCAGATAAATTTGTATATAATGGAGTTGATTTTCCTCACGTTTTTGGAGCAATGTAAAGAGATTGACATGGATATATCAGTTTGGATATACCCTCAGCCTTGGACAATAAGTTACGGCCAAAAATGGAAAGATCTCTACTAAGCCAGTGGTTTAAAGATACTTGTATTTGATCAATTCTTTCTTTCATATTCAGTTCCTCTCTTTGCTTTTCATCTTTAACCATTTTAACTCCAAGATATTTAACTTCTTCTTTAACAGGGATTGACATTATTTCTGTATCTATACACTCATATAACGAAAGTAGTTCACATTTTTTTCATATTTAAACGAAGACCTGAAGCTTTGGAAAAAATTGAAATTATTTGTAATGCATTGCTAACCATAGATTTATCCCTAAGGAAGAAAACAGTGTCATCTGCAAACTGACTGAGGCGAAATTCGTAATCAAAGAAATGTATACCCTGAAAATTTGGATGATTTATTATTAGATATGCTAGTAGCTGTGTACATAAAATGAACAACATGGGACTAATCGGACATCCTTGTCTTAATCCGCAAGTTATATTTATTCTAGGTGTTAGTCCTGGGTTTAAAGAGACATAACTGTAAATATCAGTATAGAACATTTTGATCACTGAACAAAATGTTTTATCGAATCCAAAATGTTCTAAAGTAGAAAATAAAAAGTGTGTTCAATAGAATCGAAAGCTTTGAAATAGTCTATAAATAAAATCAGGCTTTCCGATTCCAGAATCGACCGATAGTCCAGCATGTCCAATATTAATCTCACGTTATTATGTATACTTCTACCTTTTATAAATGCAGACTGAGTTTCATTTACTATTTTATCAATTACTGTTTTAATCTCTCAGCATATATTAACGCTAATAACTTATAATCATTGCAGAGCAACGTAATTGGCCTCCAATTGTCTAAATTTGTTATATCTTTCTTTGGTTTGGGGAGTAGGGTTATTATACCAGTTTTCATTGTTGGAGTAAGACATCCTTCTTGTATACAGTCGATAAATGCATTCAATACCAATTCTTTGATATCGTCCCAATAAAACTTTAAAAATTCCGAGGTCAACCATCAATTCCAGGTGACTTCCCATTTCTCATTTTTTCAGGGCATTTTCCATTTCTTGCAGATTTATTTTGCTTTCTAAACCTTTTTTGTCATTTTCCCCAATCCTTTTTATATTGCTCTTAATCAGAGTAAAAAATGATTCACAATCCTCTTTGTGAAAATTTGAGCTATACAAGTCAGAGTAAAAGAGTTGAACTTCCTCTTGTATTTGGTTTGGGTCTTCTATAACCGTGTCATTTTTTGTTAATTTACAAATTCTTTTTTTAGACTGTCTAGACTTTTCTAGGCCATAGAAATATGTTGTGTTCTTCTCACCTTCTTCAATCCATTTAGCCCTGGATCGTACAAAGGCTCCATTCGCTTTTTCTAAATAAATTTCATCAAGCTGTTTTTGGAGGGAGTTTAACTCTGTTAACTCTTCCACTGAAGCATTAGTTTTACCACATAGAATGTTAATCCTTTTCAATATTTCTTTTTGTTTTAGTTTACTTGTTTTTGACATGCTTTTTCCTGTTTCAATTGCCAACCTCTTTGTTTCAAATTTAAACCATTCCCACTTTCCTTTATTTGACATATCCATTCCTTTTACTTTTAGACAGAGGGATTTTATTTGTTTGCAAAAGCCATCATTTAGTAAAAGTCTATTGTTTAGCTTCCATATATTACCCGAAGAGCGTGGTTGTTGATTAATAGCAAGGATAAGCTTATTAAACAGTGGTCAGTGAGCGGCGATGTAACAATCTCACATTATTACTTATTGAATGTGAGATTAGCCAGTAATCTAACCTTGAACGTTGGTTCCATTAGAAGCACTAATCCATGTATAGTCTTTCTTCGTAGGGTTATTCAGTCTCCAATAGTCAAAAGTGTTAGTTTCAATACAAAAATTGTGTAGTACTTCGTTATTTTCAGGTTGCTGGCCTCTGGGAGGTAGCCTATCCAACCAAGAATTTGGAGAAATGTTAAAATCACCTCCCATTACAATTTTATCAGTCATATGAACAGCTTTCCACTCTGTCACCATCCTACCTAATTTCTCTAACATACTTCTGTTGTTCACAACCACAATAATTTTTTGGTCACACATTTCAATAGCTGCAACGAGCCAGTGGCCATCTTTATCTCCTACGTGACTAATTACTTTACCTGTAAACCTGTTAAAAAGTATCATAACACCTGCCGAGTAATTTGTACCATGAGAATATAAAACATTATCCCCCCACTGCTGTTTCCAAAATTTTCATCTGCTGTACCAGAATGTGTTTCCTGTAGAAAATTAAATTTGCCTTAATATCTTTACAAAATAAAAAAAGTGCCTTGCGCTTTGTAAGATTTTTCAAACCTCTAACATTTAAAGAAGTAAACAAAACCGACATTGAACACTAAAGAACAAACAAAATAGTACCTAATGAAAACGCTTTTGAATTGACAAAAGAGCAGGAATGAGCAATTCTGTCCAAAGTATATTAGGGGTCAACCAAACCTTTAAATGTTTCAGTCAAAAAAAAAAAAACTTGGGCTATTTAATCATGTCAATGAGTCCTATCTCCCGACCTATTCAACAGCCCCTAATAACAGAAGAACAGCCTGGAAAACGTATGTTTAGATTTTCAAACAAAGTTGTGAAAAGTACCATATCTGCATCAGGGATAACCTTTTTCCCATCGATGATCGCGTAGCCTTCCTTCAAAAAGGCCTTCTTTCCGCGGCGCCTGGCCTCATCCACCCGTGGCCACAACTTCTCCCTCGCCTCCCGATCTTCTTTGGAGAAGTCCATTTTAAAGATGATCTTCTTTTCTTTGCACACTCTGGCTTCCCTTGACATCTTCCACACTTCGTCCTTTACCGTTCGCGAAACAAACTGCATAATGATGGGTCTTGGCATGTTGTTGTTCACTGCACCTTTTATCCCCAAACGGTGAACGGTGTCAACGCTTCGGCGGAGCTCGTCAACAGACATGGGGACCACTCTCGTCAGGATACCGATGACTTCGTCTCTGGTCTTCTCATCTTCCTTTTCAGGTAACCCCAAGAGCCTGAGGTTCCATCTCCTCTTGTATCTCGCAGCTTCCAAAACCTTCTCCTTCAGGGATTTGTTTTCTGCAGCCAGGAAATCAACTTGTCTTTGTAACTTCTTGATGTTTTCTTTATTTTCATCCGTGGCTCGTTTGATGGCGTCGGTGCGTTCTTCGATGTTCTGTACTTTGTTTTCCAGGACATCAAACTTTTTCAGAGCTTCTTGAACATTATTCATCCGGACTTCAATGTTCTCCAGCTTTCCATCTAAACCGTCGAACCTTTTCATCACAGACTCAATAGCTAGCGTAAAGCTATTCGCATTCTCTTCCTCTCTTGCCTTCGCGCCTCGCTTCCTTAGCTTTTTAGGATGCGGACTGTTCACAGGAGTTTTGTCGTCCTCAAGATTAGCAAAAGATTGCTCCATTTCTTGAATTTCATTTTCACTCATATCACTCAGCGCGGGGGTACCGTAATCATGGTCGATGACGTTAGCTTCACCAAGTTTTTCCATCTTTCCGGTCGTTGATAATTTCGGTGTAATAATGTCTCAGGAAGTTTGCTAGTTTGTTGAAAGTAATTAAAAATCACTTCTGTCACGATATGGTTTGGTTGATATTTCCTAAAAATAAAGTTAGGACTTGAAAAACTATTTTTTCTTCGGAGCCTGCTTGAGACCAAACCGCTCACTCCGCCATCTTGATTTGTCTCCGCACATCAGTCATGTACACAGTTTGGGATACGAGCGGGGTAGTCCTGACCTTTAACCTGGACCAGCATGCTTTGCGCTCGGTGAAATACTGAATCCGCTTATTAGTAAATACCATGGGTAAATACCATGGATGTATTATAATTAACGTAAATACATGTTAAACTAGTTTATTATGTGCAAATTGATGGTTCAAGTCCTACTCATTTTGTGTGTGTGTGTGTGTGTGTGTGCCCGCGCGTGCGCGCGGGCGTGTGCGTGTGCCATCAATTCATTGCAAGACATGGCAAAAAACCAGACGTTCGCTATTTTGTCCATGAATAGTATTCTATTGAATTAAGGGATAATTAAAAGTTAAATTAAGCTAAATATTTTTATAACACCAATGATTAAGTGTAACTGTCACATGACAGTACCGTTGAAAATGTTCTATATACTATAAATTATACTTTTTCTCCTGATTTTTTGTTGAAATGTCATTTCTAAACTTAGGTGGTGTATCCATGGATCTATTATAATTATCACTTGGGTGTATCACTGTCGGCTACCAATGTCAAAGTAAGGCCATGGCATGTTTTTATTTTATTTTTATTTTATTTTATTTATTTATTTATTTTTATTTTTTGCCAGTCGGAGGAGGGAACGGCCACTCTGCTCCATTTATTTGGTTCTGGCAGTGTTAAACAAAAAGGCACAGTTTAGTCCAAGGACAAAGGACATCCATAAACATATGCAACACGTGTTGACATGTGGTCACATGATGCTGTATCTGCTGCTGTACATTTGCCAAGAGAGTTTTTCAGTTACTAATTAAAGGTAAATACATTTATAACAGACGTTCCAACAAGTTTTTATTTTTTTATTTTTATTTATTTATTTTTATTTTTTTATTTATTTATTTTTATTTATTTTTAAGGCCATGGCATGTTTTTTTTTTTTTTTTTTTTTTTTATTAGATATCAATTTACAACAATCGCCAAAGACGAGACATCTGAAAATAGAGAGCTCATATACGAAACAAAAACATACAGTATAAATAAATAATAAAAATAATAAAATAAAATACACACAAGTAAATAATAACGAATAAATGAATAAACCAAAAAGTTCATTTAGTTCGCTTCAGGGGATTTCATTGAAGAAGTCTTTGTAACAGTCTTGGAGTCGTGAGCTTTTCTTATTCATTACATACAGCAGTGAGTTCATTAGATTTTTTACATCACTTAAAAATAGGGAGAAATACAATTGTGACTTCAAAAATTTTTGCTTGTGAATAAAAAATTTACCAAACAGGATGAAAAAATTAACTACATAGTGAAATGATTTCGTGGTTGTGTTATCTTCAAAATAGCAGATAATATCTTTTAATGTAAAACAATGACTCTTTTGACAATTTTTGAAAATATAGCTACTCAATTCAGCCCAAAATGCTTGAACAATGTTACAAAAGAAAAACAAGTGCTCGAGAGTCTCTTCCTGTGTTTGACAAAATGTACAGCATTTATCAACATCTGCATACCTTGAGACAACCAAGTTGACAGGGTAGATTTTGTGAATGATCTTAAAATGAACTTCCTTCATTTTGTTTGTTATACAATATTTATATGGCAATAGCCAGGTCCTCTTCCAGTCTATTTCCTCTATCAAGGAGTTCCAAAAAAATTTACCTCTTGGGGTGATTTTATTTGAATTTTGAAACATTTTACGAATATGGTGATTATTGCATTTTCTATCAAGTAAATTAATGCCATTTAAGGTGAGCACAGTAGAGCTATCATCAATATTGTTGATATTGTAAAAGGATAAATGGCATCTTATAAGATGGAGTAACTCTGGAGGGATGGCTTTGATCACAGAGTTGTATTCTCTAAATGGAATAGGGAATTCATACTTCACCATAAATTGTTCATAAGGTAAAAAGAACCATGTTCATCCAATAGCGACACAATCTTATTAATATTTTTTTGGAACCATTTAGGAAAAAACAAAGACCGATTTCTTATTGTAATGTGTTCGTTGTTCCACAAGGAATATTTATGTGGAGAGAAATTATGATTAAAGCACAATTTCCAAGCAAGCAGACATTGCTGGTGAAAGTTAGCCAGTGACACAGGAAGTTTTGTAGGTGCGTAATTACATGTTAAAAGAAAAGATAGTCCACCAAGTGAATCAAAAATATAATTGGGGATAAAGTACCAGATAGACTTTGAATTTGCTAGGCATCTTTTTAACCAATTAATTCGGAAAGTATTTACAGTGTCGGAAAACTCTAAAATTTCTAGCCCTCCTTCCGCTTTTGCATTCGAGAGTACAGCTTTTTGAGTTTATGAGGTTTATTTTTCCAAATAAAGTTTAAAAAAAGAGTGTTAATTTCTTTAGATATGCGTTCATCTACATATAGTGACAATAAAGGATAAACAAAGCGAGACAGACCCTCTGCCTTAGACAGAAGAACTCTGCCATACAAAGTTAAATCCCTCTGAAGCCAGAGGTTAAAGATACTTTGGGTTTTAACAATTCTATGATGAACATTTAATTGTTGTCTAGTAGCCTTGTTTTTCGTAATTTGGATACCCAAATATTTAACAGACTGTTTGACTGGAATAGTCTCTAGAAAAAGATCTTCACAACTATGGATTGGTATCAGCTCACATTTGGATACGTTGAGTTTCAAGCCTGAGGCTTTAGTGAATTCTTCAATTAATGAAATAGCATTCTGCAATTGATTTTTATCTTCAGAAAAAGAGCTGTGTCATCAGCAAGTTGTGAAATTCGTATTTCTCTATTGAAAATCGAAATACCCTTCAATTCTGGATTACTGACAATATTTATGGATAACAATTCAACAACCAAAACAAAAATGAAAGGACTTATCGGACATCCTTGTCTTACACCACGTGTTATATTGAATCTTTTGGTAGTGTTGTAATTAACAATAACAGAGCTATCGATACCATTGTAAAACATATCAACCATATGTGTAAAAGAGTTTCCAAACTGAAATAACTGAAGACATTCTTTAATAAATTTGTGTTCAATGGTATCAAAAGCTTTGTAGAAATCCACAAACAAGATAAATGCATCTGAGTGCACATTGTCAGAATAATCCAATAAATCTAATACTAAACGGATATTATTACTGATGTGGCGACCTTTAATAAAACCACACTGGGTTTCCGCTATAATTTTGTTTAGATATTTTTTCAGTCTATTGGCATAAACAAGGGATAATATTTTATAGTCTGTTGTTAAGAGAGTGATGGGCCTCCAATTTTCTATCAATAAAGTGTCTTTATCTGCTTTCGGGATGAGTGAAATAACACCCTGTTTCATTGTTGGAGTCATTTCTCCTTCATCTATGCACTGTTTGTACATATAAAATAGGGGTTCTTTAATAGTATCCCAAAAGTGTATAAAGAATTCAACTGGCAGCCCATCAATGCCCGGAGTTTTTCCCTTTTTCATTGAAAATATAGCTTCTTTAATTTCATTTAGAGTCAAATCTGAGTCACACAATTCTTTAAAACTATCACCTACTACTGGACAATATTGTCTTATTTTGCTAATAAATTCTACGCAAGCTTTTGAATCGAAATCAGAAGTGTACAATTTACTATAAAATGAGAACACGTGATTAGAAATCACTTTTGCATCTGTGGTTATTGTATCATTAACCTTAAGAGCAGTCAAAGATTTCTGTTTTCCATTTCTTTTTTCAAGGGCAAAAAAGTAAGAGGAGTTGGTCTCCCCTTCCTCGATCCATTTAGCTCTGGACCGAATATATGCACCTTTTGCTAAATCTAAATAAAACTGATCCAGTTTTGTTTGTATTTCTTTTAATTCAACCTGTTCCAGTTCAGATATAGAGGTTCTAGAAAGGAGATCATTTATTCTCTTAATTAAATCCATCTCTTTTGTTTTTTTAGTCTTTTAAGATTTTTACTTCTTTGTATTGCAACTGCTCTCAGTTTATATTTAAAATATTCCCACTTTTGCTTGTGACTACCATTCTCGATGTCTAAAAATATTTCACTTATTAGCCTTTTAACCTTTTCATTGAACTCCTCATCCTGCAGAAGGGTATTATTGAATTTCCAATAGCCTCTTAGTTTGGACTGGTGTAAATCACCACATAGTTCAAGGGTAATTTGCATATGATCCGATAAAGGAGCAGAAGAATGAGAAACCTCTTGAGAAGATAAAGGCTAGATGATGAAATCAAAAACAGGTCAATTCTGGATCTTAAAGATAAACTTCTATTAGACCAAGTAAAATCATTTTTATCAGGGTATAAGAAGCGCCAGGCATCAGTGAGTGATAAATCAAAACATAGTTTTGCTATGTTATTCCTCTGAAGAGCTTGAACAGTTTTTGGGGGAAATCTGTCTTTTGTTTCATCTGCACATTCATTAAAATCACCACATAAAATGATCTGAGAGTTTGAATATTTTTGTAAAGACTGGTTAAGTTTGGATGTAATTTTGGAGAAAGTGTACTGTTATGAGAATGTATATTATGACCATAAATGTTACATATTATAAAAACTAAGTTATCTTGTTTGATTGTAATAATAATCCATCTACCTGTATCTGCTTTAAATACTTCAATGACATCTCCTTTAAATTTATGTATCAAAATGGCTACTCCCGCAGAATGGTTTGAGCCATGGCTGAAGTAAATATTATTGCCCCATTGACTCTTCCAGAATTTCACATCAGCTTCATTTGAATTAGTTTCTTGAAGCAGTATAAACTCAGCATCACTTCTTTTAAGAAATAAAAACAATGCTTTCCTTTTAGTTGCATCACGAATACCCCTGACATTCAATGAAGTTACATTCAAAGATGATAGTTGAACCATAAAAGAACACACACACAAAAAACAAAAAAGAGCTCTCTTTGAAACAGTGGTTAGAACTTAAGGCTTGCTTTAGTTCCAAGAACGAGAATGCAGCAAGACAACCATAAAATCAATGTATCATTTTGTGACCAAGTGTGAACTTTCAAGTAATACAGATGCAAAAAGAATTGCATAGACTATGCCAGGATATTTGCTTGTATGTTGATAGGCAAGAGTACTGAAATATTATATGAAATAATAAGTTGAGGCAAAAGAACATGCACCTGTAATATTATTTTAGTACTGCCAAATGCATAAAGATGCTGGAGAGTGGAATGAGGCTACGTTTTGTACACCAAAGGCATTACTTCACATCCCAATGGTTAATTTTCTTCCCATCGATCAGCGCGAAGGGGCCGACGAGAGTGGCTTTCTTCCCTTCTTTTCTGGCTTTGTCCACCAGGGGCCAGAGTTTCTCTCTTGCAAGTCTGTCCTCGGGAGACAGCGCCTGAGTGAGACGAAGCTTGTTGTCGCGGAGAAACTTGCAGCCTTTGGCACACTTCCAAACAGCATCAAGGATACGGCGAAGAGCAAACAGGATGATGACTGGTCTGTTGGATCCATCCGTTCTCTTTGGTCCAAGACGATGAGCGATATCCACACCATCCTCCAGGTAAACCTGCAAACCGGGCGCAACTTTCCCTAGGACGCTGATAACTTCTTTCCTCACATCTTCATGCTCATTTTCTTTGAGCCCATGTAGTTTCAGCGACCATCTCCAACTGTACCGCTTGCACTCTGCCACCGCTGTTTTAAGAAGCCTGTTCTCCTCCTTTAGCTTCTCAATCTCACACTGCACATCTTTTATATTCTTCCCGTGACGGTCAACATCTACCACAACCCGCGCCACCGTAGCTGTCAAAATTGCCATTTGTTTGGACGTATTTTCTGTTGTTGCTTCAATGGCTGAAACCTTCTGAAAAGTCTCATCTTGTTTTCTGGACAGCTCCTTCAGTGACGCTATCACATCAGCAAGGCTAATTACCTCGTTATTAGCGCCATCGCCGTTGCTATTACACTTTTTCCGTTTCTGAACCGGCTTCATAACTGCGTTAACAGGTGTATTCTCGTTGACATTTACAATACCCTGAGCTGTGGTCTCCCTGGTTTCCATTTCTTCGGAGGATATCTCCACCGTTGACTTCTGTACTTCACAGTTTTGTTCCATTTCTTAGTTGAGGTTAAAGCGAGCCGAGAAAAAAAAAAACTTAAGCTAGCTTCTTGACTTGTGCCTCCTTTTTCCCGCGTCTCAATTAAAAGTCCGTTTTCCTCAAGTGAAACTTTGGACCAAAAAGTGTTCCTGAGGGATTTCGTCACTTAAGCATTCAGTAGTATTTGGTCACAGTCCCATTTGGTCGTCTTATTGCAAAATCGCAATTTAAAGACAGAGGAGCATCGCTGTCGTCCTGTCTAGCGGCCCCTCTCGACTTCAACTACACAGTACTCAGGCCATGGCATGTGGATCTACTACGCATGCACATAGTGACGTCACGCACAGCTCATGGTGAGCTCTTCCTGCAGAGAGGTTAGACCTCACTGGTGGTTTGTGTGGATTCGCAGTCTCAAGCATGTTCCGAGCTGCCGTCCGACTCTCGGTCTCCGGTGCCCGGAGCCTAGCGCGTACTAGGCAACCACGGTGCCAAGGTATGCATGCGATTTTGCTGTCAAAAGTACAAGACGAATTAAAGCTAATTTCGCAACTCCACATTCATTGCTAAGCTAACTGATTAGCTGACCAATGAAATCCGCTTTACTCTTCCACCACACTTTATCTAAACTAATCAGTTTCATATAATTTTGACTTAAAGAAATGCATCGCTAATTGATCGTCTACAAACAAATCCGGCGTATACATCGCTTAAACACTGTGCTTGATGTTGGCGGTGTCCTTGCCATGACCCGCATAGGCCTGTACAGCAGATGCTACATGCTAACTTGACCACAGAGTGTAGGAATAAAGTGGATTTTAGTGGGGGTTTTTAAGAGATGTGTATGCCTAAGCAATGTTCTGTTCTGACTGAAGATTCATTTAATTTATTAATGAGTCCTTTGCTTTCAGAGTTTCCATTGAGACCAATAAAAGTCCAAATTTGGCCATTGCAGGAAGTCTAATGTTTCACATGTAGTAAGCAAACTTAATAGTGGTGTAGTTAAGTTACTAACCATGTACCTTTTTATAATCTTATCACTGACAGCGCAGTCTGTATGTTGTAGGTGTTTATTTGGCTTTGAGCCATCTAAATGTCATCCGAGGTGAGCAATTTTTTGCTAGAAATGTAGTTCCTGCTTGTACGAAGTTCCTCCCATAGCAATTATATTTTTATTGAGGATACGTGCCTTTACGCTCATTGGCTATTCAAAATATTCAAGATTCAAAGCGTTTATTGTCATGCGCAGAATGGAACAAATTCCATGTACAATATAATTGTTGCTCTGCTGTCCACTCCACACTGAAGCCATAATAAAAGAACAGAACACCTGTCCTGAACTCACACATATTAAGTACTGTTCTGTTTGGTCTCATCCTCTTCAGCTGTTTTGGTATCGCGACTTTACTCGCATGGAAAGGTAGAGACGGACGAAGAGTTTGATGCTCGCTGGGTCACCTACTTCAACAAGCCTGACATTGATGCATGGGAGCTGAGGAAAGGTTTGTGAAATAAAACATTGTACTACATTGCTGAATGAATGTGTATGTGTGAGCAGGAAATGGAACATACTGCAACATGTATGGTTTGAGTAGTGATTGATAGTATGGCCTATATGCACAGTGACCTCACGTGATTTCTACCTGGACATCAACATCGGCGCTGTCCTTCCTGTCCCCTATCTTTTACATTCACAATTATCAGGGCCCCACACAAATGAAGCGATTGCTCAAGATTTCATAAAGGTTAGGATGTGACTGGAGCAGGTTAAAAACATTACGCAAGACGTAACGACTTCACTGGAGGAAACCTGTGTTCATAACGGTGGGTGTCTTGAGGCTAATGGCTAGTGCAAAGTTTTTGAACGAGCCTGCGCAAAAATAATTGGCCTATAAGTAGTTTAAATTGTATTGAGTTGTTAACATGTTGTATTGTAATTATCTAACACTAGCCTTTAGCTTACGAGATAAGCTACGCCCTTACGACCACTAGCATTTCCTTTGGGGCAGGATTCACAGCGAACATGATGTTTGCAACACTTTAGCAGTGACTGTCCATTAGTAACTCGTTGTCCTTTACAAAATCTTGAGCTATCTCTTCATTTGTTTGGGACCCTGCTCATGAAGAAGCTAGTGAATGTAAAAGATGGGGGACAGGAAGTACAGTGCCGATCTTATTGTCCAGAAAGAAATCACATGGGGACACTGTGCATATAGCCAATTTGCAGATGCAGCTAGTTGAGTTTCAACACCACTATATAAATGAAGATTTGACTAACCACCTTTGTTTAAAAATAATACGATTAATAAAAGTAAGTATTTATTAATGAGGTGAAAAGTCCAGAATATTTTTTCCCGAACACATTACTAAGATATTCTAATTTAAAGACAATTAAAGAACAGACAATATCTAAATTGCTTGGTAATTATCAGTCTGAGCAAAGCGCTTCTTGACACTTTTTATTTGACTTTATGAAATGCATCTCTGCTTAATTTTTTTACTGCCTGTCCTGTCCAAGTGGGTCATGTGATGCGTCCGTGCCATTGGTCTTGTTGTAGCACTTATTTTTGGCTGCAGAGTTGAATGAGTGGGGGAAAGGTTAGACCAGGCCATTCCTCCGGTATATCTGTGTATAGAGGTCTTTGTTGAAAGTCATCTCTCTGTGTATCAAATAGCAATACATTGTTTCTTGTACACAACTGGCAAACACTAAAAGTAATTGCTTACAGGAATGAATACTCTGATCGGTTATGACTTGGTACCTGAGCCGAAAATCCTGGATGCAGCACTGCGAGCGTGTCGGAGGTTAGACGACTTGGCCAGCGCTATCCGGATTTTGGAAGCCGTTAAAGTGAGCAAAATGTCTACCTGTTTGAAATTAGGTTTTAACTCTGGGAGAATGGGCCTTTTGTTGTGCAGTAGGTTAATGATTTATGTAACTGCCTTGTTTGTCTCTCCAGGATAAAGCGGGGCCTCACAAAGATATCTACCCATACGTTATTCAGGAGCTGCGACCGACACTAGACGAGCTTGGCATCGCCACACCTGAAGAACTTGGGATTGATAAAGTCTAGTTGAAAAGGTATTGCACACATCAAAATGAATGACAAGGGGCATTTTTCCCCTCTTCCGTAAATACAATACAGACATTTTAAAACCATAAAAAAAACATCAATTTGGAAAGCACACACTATTGAGTTTTAGAATGTTTCTCGTAAATAAAATAAATAAAAAAAGTGAAATTAGTGTATTGATGAATGTGATCGGAATATTCACCAATATATGACTGTATTTTTCCCCCCAGGTCTGAACATGACTCTTCTCACCGAACCCCCTCACGTACTTTAAATGTTTGCCTCATTAAATAAAACGGTGTGATATTTAATTGGCCTTTATTAAGTTCTGTATGCTTGTAAAATAATGATGAACATAATAAAGGAGATGTGTCTTTTGAGTGTCACAAGGATTTTTGAATATTTTAAACCGTTACAACTAATTTTGTAGAAAAATACTGTAATTAACTGGTTGGATTTACACTGAGCAGCAGATTATCATTTTGCCGCTTGTGTTCTGGTGTAGCTCGTTCGAGTCACATTACGCCACCAGGGAGCAGCATTTCCCAATGAATGTACACATTAATTTACTGTAAGAATTCTGTTTTGATTTTCAAACATGTTTTCATTTCAGGGACATTGACATGCTGGTAAATAAATTATGTCCATATAGATTTGTGTCAATTTGTTCACTTTGTCAAGTGGGATTTTCTGAGACTGAATTTGAAATGGAGGTTACTTGTAATTATACGGGGATACTAAATTTATGAATTTTCATAAAGCATAATGCTTCACATTTGAGGAGCTTTCCCTTTGATGCAATTTAGTAATTGTGAAGATTATAAACATCAGCTTGTGGAAACACATCTGAAATGAAGCCACTACAATTATTTTGAGTGTTAATTTTGTGACTTGTGTTAAAATCTTTGAAATATGAATTAGCGTAAAAAGCAAAACTGACACTCAAAAGGTTAGAAAAGTTAAAAAGACGTCCAAGCAGCTCTCCTAAATGAAGTTTTGAAATTAATTCCTGTAATCCCAATGTACTTTTAGCCTAATGTACCTGGAAACCAACAGGGATTTAGCATTTGCATTGCACATCCTAACCACACTACCATTGCATTGAAATTAACCTGCTTTGGGTATAAAATACAGTAGTTAAAGTTAAAAGAGTGAAGTGTCTCCACATTGGGCCTACTTATGCCTTCAGGATTGCCATATAAGATAAATTGTAACCCCCTTATTATAGACAACATTGCACAATGATTTCAATGCAGATGTAAATAATTCGTTTTTCCAGGAGTTTACATTTGTTTGTATCCAAATCAGTAGGGAACAGCACATGGTGATCTTGCATTTTGCAGTGCTACGTTGAATTGTCGTACATATACTTTTTTATTTTATTAGTCAGGGTTTTGGTAAGTATCCTATTTTGTATAATCCCTCCATAGAATTACAAATATCTTGAAATAAATTGGGCAATTATGTGAACACACTTTGTCACATATGTGCCATTTTATACTGATTTATAGAAATGTAGATATCCTGTTCAGAAATTACAGATGGTAGCCTAAACTAGACCAACAAGTCGTTGACCTATATTTATTAGAGGGGAGAAATAGGGCAAATTTGACTAGGTTTGTAGATTTTTCCTACGTGTATAGTTCATAGTGTAGAGTATTTTTTTTTTTTTTTAGAATCAGGCTTATTGAATTTTGAGTAAATCATTAATTCAAGACTTTAAGAAAAGTGGTCTATTGAGTACAACAAACAAAACAAAAACTGTATCAAAAACATGATTAAAGCTTTTATTTTAATATAAATGATTTATTAACCATGTTGTAATTCTTTTCTCAGCCAATGTCACAGTGACTATGCGCCTGAACACTGGCGTCATGGCCATTTGTGACATGAATGGGTCAGACTGTGTGCTTATTAAACGCAAAGCTGAGGTCTATGGGACTTACAATTTAACAGATGTGGTGTTTTGTGCTTTGGGTGGTATTTCCGCGTGAAGAGGGTGGGTAGCTCCTTGGAGATAGAGGCAAGGAAACCCACTTTACGAGCTATACGCACGTCGGGGCGGGCCTTTCATTCATCCAAGTTGGGGGTGTAGGCCACTCAGTAAAAGACAATCAAACATGTTTGAGTTTCCATGCGCAGTGACTAGGGAGGTAAAGCCAAGGCATTACCCCTCCTCCTCGAGTCGATCCTCGGTCTCTGGCCTCCGGTCTACAGGAGAAGCTTTTTAAATCACATTGGATCGGAAGGATAAGAGCTTTCTTCACAAAAGCTGGACATGAAATGCAATTTGTTTGCGCGCACGGAAAGAAGGAAACACTAGATACGACCTGTTGGCGATGATGGATTTCTCAAAAGCGCAAATGGTGAGTGTCGACGACCCTTTGGCTGCACTCGTGTTTATTACAGTAACAAAGCGGCTACACTCGTGCGTAAACGTTTGGGCAGTGTTTCTGATGAATACATTTTCAGTTATGATATTTTTTGTGGTTTTTTGTGCTTACATGTTTCTTTTGGCTATTAGACGTTGATATTCAGGTTCTGAAAAGGTACGAAATACATTGATAATTGGCAATTACCTTTTATGGAAAGTAGCCATTTTAGTTGGTGCAAATGATACATGCAAATGTTTTCATGAAAAACAAATGTAACAATTTACGAATAATTCATGATGCAGCCGAATACATGAGTGCTGCGAGAAAACCATAGCTTTAGGCTACTTAAGATAGGAGTAACTATAGATAAAAGAAACTCCTTATGTAGCTATGCAAATGTAACCTAAATTGTAATCAGTTTTTTAGTGGTGCACTTCCACTTAAAGAACTCAGAAAATGTACTTTTGAGTAATTTCTCATGCAAGTGTTAACTTTGTCCCCTTTTCTCCCACAGTCAAGCCTCTCAGAGCAGGGCAGTCCTGCTGGGCTCAAGCTGGAGGCTGTGATGGAGCATCTGCAGAGGCAACAAGGGGCCAGGCTGGAGGGCAGCCTGCAGGAGAAGCAGATGCTTCAGGCCCAGTTCCTGTTCGCTCAACATGCCGCAGCCACTGCAGCGGCCCGCGCCAAAGCCGGCAGGATGGACCCTGCATTATTCAGTAAAGAGGCACAGATGTTTCAGGCAGCTCAACACATGAACAACATGAGAGCAGTGGACCCAGATATGGAGAGGGACGGAGAGGAGGAGGATGAAGATGAAGATGAAGATTCTGAGGAGGAAGATCAGGGTCTGATGGGACAGGGCCTGTCGGGACAAGGTCTTCCAGTGCACCGTGTAATGGGGCAGGGCCTCGCGGGGCCTGGTGACCATGATGGTGGGTATGATGAAGGAGATGAGAACGAAGATGAGGATGACATTAGTCCTAACCAGAAGAAGCCAAGACTGGAGCCACTGCCAGGCTACAACTATCCACCCTTCCCCACTTCACAGGCCTCAGCTGGGAGCCAACTGTCCGGCTCTCCACCTTCAGCCATAAAAGCAGAGCCAGAGGACAAGGAAATGTCTCCAGCCGGTCAGCAGTCCTTCACATCCCCCAATGGCTTCTCTGAATGGGGCTATGATGAGTCATTTAAGAAAGTAAGTTTCATTTACATACCAAACCTGCTGTTCAAAAATGTTTCTGAAAATGGTGGCTATGTGAACACCATTGAGTTTCAGTATCTTGTCTCATTGTTATTATTCATGCCTTCCTGCTGAGTTGATACCCACTTTTGTGTCGGAAAAGGAGAAAGCGTGCCCCTTTGGCAGCATGCCCAATTTTAATTTGTGTGTAATGAAAGGCCACGGTAGAGATTCTTGATGGTTAACATTTAAACACTGGCCATAATGAACACACAAACGTAGCTTGTGCCCACCATTCATCACAGCCAAATTACCACACAGTATTTATAATGAAAGTCACTCTTTCTACAAAGGGCTTTAAAATAATAAAATCTTTGGAGATCTGGTATTTATGGTTCTTCCAGCCTTTTGCCAGCAATTAAGTTCCAGAGGCTCCTCTAGGGTTTTTTTCCATCCTGGTCGGATCTGGTTGGTTCCTCCGTGAGTGTTGCCCTTGCTAAGGCCCCACTTCAATACAATACGTTATGATTAATGAGGCCTGTGGGCAGAGGGACAGCTGCCTCAAAGCATAGCAGCAACCACCATGTACATTTTAACCTGGAAGTCCAGACGGGAACAGTTAGAATTTTGGATGCAATAAAGAGTGCCGTTTTTACAGATAATTAGCTTTTCTTTGACTAGCTCTCCTTGGCCAAATATGAACTAACATCCCAACCTGAGCTCATTTAATTTTGTAACATACACAGTCAATGTGCAAACTAAAGTTTCAATAGTAACTCAGACAGGAATTGTACTATTGTTGTCACAAAGTTCAGATTGTTTGTTGTTTTCCTTTGACAAACAAACCGTCGTAGTTTAAAAAAAAATCCAAATGGCACCATCTGGAAACATGCTCTGTGCACTTTCAACAGTATTCACAGGCTAACATGTAAACTAAACAGATTTTTTTCTTCTTTTTTTACTAGCGGCCCAGATGGGAACAATTATATATTTAGTTGTGTGGACATTTTTGACTAGTAATCTACCAGGGCCACCTTGAAACCTCTTTTAAATATGAACCAAGCATTCCAACTTATGCTCATTGCTGTTTCCACTATATTCACTGACAATGATGGCCTATGATGAAGTACTTTTTTTTTTACTATAACAAGTACAGATCATTTGAGACATTTTAATGTTCTAATGTTTAATGTTTAAACGACCTTCATATCCTTTTTGACTGAACAACTAGTATGAACTAACCATTCTAAATGTCTATTGTTTTTTTCACTGTCCACAGGCAACCATTCATCTGACGTTAGCCATAGCTCAAAGATAGCTTTGCATAATTTAGCGGTCGCTTGGCAACACTAAATTGCCGCTTTATTCAGCTGCGGCTAATCAATACATTATTCTGCTAATGTTGTGCAGACCGTCGTGTTTGCATTTCTCAGCCAGGGCCACACAATGTGGTAACAGCTAACAAAACGGCTGGCCCCTATTCCAACAACAGATAATTGGTGATTTCTTTTTCTTTTCTACAAAGTAAGCACCACTCTGCTGTGAATTGTCAAACCCTGTATTATGATGTTGAAGAAATCACTTGACACACACAGTAAATGCCAAAATTTGCTGACACATTATAAGCAGGTGATTGTATCTTTTTTTCCATGCGGTAATGGCCATTTGGGAGTAATGCTGTAGTCTTGCAGAAAGCCAAAAACTAATAATGAGACACTGTTACATGTGCATTTCAAGTTGATGTGTTTGTGTTTTTAGTTAGATCATTTGGCCTTCTTTATTACAGACATTACATGCCCCACCACCATAGCGCTTGTGCGGTCTAAGCAAACCCATAAAAGTAATTTGGGCCGGGGATAGTGTTTTCAATAGCAACCCTGCGCACAGCGAGGGGGCAGATAAATTATCTTGACTTGCGCGAGTGACCTAAAAAGACCAATAATTGGATTTGGATTAAAACTGTGCCCCCCCTGCTGTTCCTTTGATATTTGACCAGGATCAGGCTTTCACTCACTTGCTTGAATTTAATTTCATTTATACGGGGCAGATTTGGCATCAATTCAAATATTTAGACATTGGCCATTTGCTGTACTTGCCATTCTGAATGGAAGTATTCAGACAGCACTGGTCCTAATATAGTGAGGGCAAAGATATACAGCAACCCAAGACTGCAATTTTCATCAAATAATATTTTGCACTTATTACATACTGTATCAGCCGAACAGAATTGTGAGCAGAATTGGTTTCCTCAATGTAGCCCTTTTCAGACTTGGCTGCCATTGTATTTTGAAATAAAATGTGTGCAGTGTAAGAAGAGATAAATACCTCTATAAAAAAGTAGCCATTTTATGCAACAAAAGGACCCTTTTCCTGACCTACATAATGCTGAATGCTATCAGGATTCCCAGGGCCTGATGTGTGAAAGCTCTGTGGGCAATTAACTGAATAGTCTTTGTTAATAGATCCGCAGTAGGTCTCACTTGCTCATCAATACAGGGGGGAGGGTTTTATTTCCATTTGATGCATGCTGAAAAGACCGGGATGTTTATCTAGCTTCACTTCAATGGGCCTTTTCTTGCGGGGGAGCTTCGGGACTTTTATTACAAATTTCAATCTGTAGATGTGTCAACAGCTGGGCCAACAGAGCAGAGTCAGTTTTACGTGTTAAGTAACCCAACTGTGAACTGTTTATTATAACTGACCTACAGCTACAATTCGCATGCAGCCGCTTCAGTGTGGGGGTGGGTTCCTTGGCTGCACATGCAACTTCAATAGAGTTTCAACTGTAAACACAAGGATTCAGCTGGATTCAGGCTCTAATTCACATAGTTTTAATGGCACAATAATGTGTATGGTCAAAACATGGATTAACAAGGCTGGCATAGCAAGGTGTTTTCCCAACATAGCTTGGTGAGAGAAGTTTTGTGATGTGAAAGCTTGGAGGCCACTGCTCTTTACTTGAAGGTGGTGAATCTTCACTTTTGCACTAATTGAGAGGAGGGAGTAGTGATTGTCTAAATGTACAACATTTGTTTATATGTGCTTCCAATTCGGTGGTTTTCTTGTCAAGAGTGACATTTTCCTGCCTAGGCATTTTAACTGACTTTGTAAATACTTTAGTTTCGCTTGTGCAGAGCCTGTTGCGTGTTTCATATCTTATTATGTCAACATATCATTGAAAAAATGTATTATTTAATAGAGTTGGAATAAGAAATTACAGCCACTAGCCAAAATGCCATAGTGTGCGGTCTTAATTTAACTTTTCGCCAGCAGTGCTCTTGGATTAGTCTTTCAATAGCCATACAGTCCCACACACCCGCCTGACCTACATCTGAACAACATACATGACTTGAAATTTCATGTAAAAAGAAAATTTAAAAAAAAACGCACTTGATGTAATTGCGAAGACAGACCATTATTTAGATGTCAGTATTTCCCACCAATCATCATTGATGTAGCTGCTTACATCACTGCAGTGCGTTGGCGTGACAATAACCCTCAGCAGGCGTTTCCACACACTCTGTCCTCCCGCCAGTGGTGGAAGAAGTACGCAATATTCTTAAGTAAAGATGCAGATACAGGACCAAAAATGTACTTAAGTAAACATTTTATCAGATACTTTTACTTAAGTAAAAGTATAAAAGTATGCATTGTAAAATGTACTTTATAAGTTAAAAGTATTTAAGAGTTTAATGTTCAGGATCTTCTGTGGACCCACCACCTGCAGGAGGAGCCATAGGGGCTGGTGCAATGTGATGTGGGCAACTCCAACAGCTGCCCCCACGACCCGGCAACGGAAGAAGTGGGGGCAAGTGGAAGAAAATGGATGGATGTTCAGGATTTTTTTTTTTATCATTTAAATGAAACTAGGTCTAAATGAGTAAACTACTAAACCAAGTCTAAACTGGGACTAAACCAGTTCATCGTAGAGAGGTCACTTTGAAAATAAATACTTTTAACACAATTTAAAAATGTAGTGGAGTAGAAAGTACAGATGCAGGCTCTAAAATGTAGTGAAGTAAAACATTATTCATTATAAAATTTACAGTAAAAGTACCTATAATTTGTACTTTTTACTTTGTTACTTTCCACCACTGCCTCCCGCCCCCCGCTCACATTTTTAACCTTTTAACTGTCATGTTAAGGGGGAGGTGATGGAGGAATAACATGGCACATTAGAGAACCTAATGAGCACAGAGCTTTTCATTACTGTGCACACGCTCGTATTGTATATCGGGGAAATGGCGGCTATTGCTTATAAATGTAGCCCATTGGCCATTGATGTAAATAGAAGGCCATTGAAATAAAAATAAAACGACACGCATTTTTTTTTCTCCAAAGAAAGACGAGCTTAACAAATGGCTTTTTTTCTTCTTTTTTGTTTATTGAGAAGTTGGAACAATAAGTTACAACTAAACAAAGGTCTTTGATTTTTTTTTTGCACCTCCCCCACCCCCAACAAAAACTCATTAAAAAAAAACACAAAAACGGGTACACAAAAAACAAACACACAGCAACAACAACAAAAAACATTCATAAATAATAATAAAGGAAAGAAAAAAATAATGGTTACAAAAATAAATAAATAAATAAAAATCCCTGGCCCTCCCCACCCCCTGCGGTCCTATAAGGCATTATGACAACCCATTTCCACTGTTAACCCATAGTCCTCCATCAGAAATGGAACCTCAAATCAGTCGGGCAAAAATAGAATTCCCAATGACACAACTAGGGCTGTACAGTATATCACAAAAACTACAACAGCAAAAAAAAATAAAGCCAAACAGAAGAATAGCGTTGTATCACAGTATTAAGTGATCATAGCAATACATCGCTAAAGTCCTCATCGGACTTAGATCGACGAACTGATGTCAGCAATAACTAAAAAAACATTGGATTTATACATGTGTGAGTTTTGTCTTTTAGTTAAATTCTAGTTTTACTGAAATGGCTTTTTAAAATTATTTTCTGTGCTACAAACATTTCTGAATTCGTAGTAAATTAAATTTGTTGGATTGTTTGTGTCTTGTATTGATCAGTGAAACATAATTTCTGTTATATTTTACAACAAACTGTACCCTGCCTTTGACTCTTGTGTCAAGCAAAACCTTTGGCTGCCGATATAATTTGATCTCACAAACGTTGACTAAAATGAAGTGGTGTGTTTTACTCATCTATCTGTGATCTCTAATAAATAACTTTGTGCACTGGCAGAGAGGCAGTGCTATCTGGGCTGAAGATGGCGATGGAGGCAAAGCACGAGGGGAACCATCAAGGGACTTTGCAAAGGTCAGTAGGTTGAGTCAATATACAATTGGCAAACAAGAAAATGTCTTAAAATAGTTGTTTTTCTATCCTCCAGCTATATGAACTGGACAATGAGCCACAGAGGAAAGAGTTTCTTGACGAGTTGTTTGTCTTTATGCAAAAACGAGGTAAGAGCCACAGTTAATTTGTTAACCCTTTGGAGAAAACAATTTCAATCCATATAGGAAATTACAGAACATAAAAAAACAGTATGTCAAAAATACTGTAACTAGTTTGTGAGAAGAGGATAAATATAATTAATTCATGAACGTTTCTGGAAAATATACGATTAGAACATGGATAATGTTCAGATTACTCGAACCATGTACGCACACGCCAAAGATTTCTAGCAATAAATAAGTTACTGAATCAAAGTACTATGTATGTCTATATGAAAAAACTTCTGGTATGTATTCATGCTGTAGTTCCAGTCTTTGAGAAAAGGTCACGGCTCGGTCAGGCTCAGTCTTGTGCCTTTTAAGCACAAACTAATCTTATTTCTACCGCTGCTTCTCAGCCCTGTTCATTAATTGGTTTTGGTCCAAATCGGGATTCTAAAGGTTAGCTGTCAATGCTCTGATTGGCAGACTTCCCCTCCCCCTGCTCTCAAATCAATGCTGCCATAGAGCTGCACACTGTTGAATAAACCCCACCCCTCCACCTGAAATAGGCTTTAATATATCCAAGCAGATTGTACATGTTAAGCCATTTTACTAAACATTAACCTCAGGCACTCGGAGGATCAATCACTATTATTACTATCTGCTTTTTTACATACATACCTGTTTGCATGCTTTCCTTAATCCATCCATCCATTTTCTTCCACTTTTCCGTTGCCGGGTCATGCTGCCCAAATCACATTGCACCAGCCCCTATAGCTCCTCCTGCAGGTGGTGGGTCCACAGAAGAACGGCCTCATGGTTCTAACCAGGCCTGTTGGTCTCTCATAAGGGGCTTCTGAACCGCTCTTTGTCTGACCTGTCAACTAGGACCTGTTTGCCATGGGAGACCCTACCAGGGGAACATGGCTCCCGGGATCATTCGGGTTCCAGGAGGGGGGCTTTCCTTAAGTAATCACTAATTCATCAAGTAACATTATTTTCTCTTTTTGTAGGGTGATAATTGAGTTACACATTAGCTAATTCCGTTTAACTTCCGTTTAACTCTAAAAAAGATTTTTATATAAAAGAAAAACCTCTGTTAAATGTATATAAAATCAAGTTTGAGCTTTTGTTTCATATAGGAACCCCAGTTAATCGGATTCCCATCATGGCCAAGCAAGTGCTGGACCTTTACAAGCTGTATAAACTGGTGACGGAGAAAGGTGGTCTGGTGGAGGTTATAAACAAGAAGATCTGGAGAGAGATCACAAAAGGACTCAATCTGCCAACCTCCATCACTAGTGCTGCCTTCACTCTGCGCACACAGTGAGTTTCATCTCAGAGCTTTGTCTTTGTTCGTATTTCATTTAAATGTCAGAGTATTATGAAATATGTTGTACGGGAAACTGAAAACTCGCCGATAAACATCGCTTTACTTTATTTTTAGATACAAGCTGCAACTACAATGAGTGTGGGCCTGCCTTATCTTTCAAATTGAAATTTGTTCTGACAAGTTTTGTGATTTAATTTGCATTTAAGAAAAAAATAGTTTCTTAAATGCAATAGTGAGAGGAGACTTTGATATTGTATAATATCAAAGTCTCCTCTCACTATTGCATTAAATATATGAACCTCTTACAGTAATTTTTTTTTAATTTTTTGACTATTTTTCAAAGAACACTCATAGCTAGTGGTTGTGTGAAGCCGTTTACGGTGAAACTGAGCTTGCTCTTTTTAAATCATAATGAAAAAAGAAACTTCCAAAATGACCCTGATCAAAAGTTGACATACCCTGGTGATCTTGGCCTGATAATATGCACAAAAGTGGACACAAACCGGTTTGAATGGCTACTAAAGGTAAGCATCCTCACCTGTGACCTGTGTTTGTGATTATTGTGTGTATAAAAGGTCAGCGAGTTTGGGCTCCTGACAGACCCTTGCATCGTTCATCCTGTGCTGCACTGGCGTTTCTGGTTTGAGTCATTTGGAAAACAAAAGAATTGTCAAAGGATCTGCAAGAAAAGGTAGTTGAACTGTATAAAACAGGAAAGGGATATAAAAAGATATCTAAGGCATTTAGAATGCCAATCAGCAGTGTTCAAACTCTAATTAAGAAGTGGATAATTAGGGATTCTGTAGAAACCAAACCCTGGTCAGGTCGGCCAACAAAAAATTCAGCAACTGGTAGGAAAATTGTCATGTAAAGAAAAACCCACAAATAACTTACAGGACTCAACAAATACAGGATTCTCTAAAAAAGGTGATGTAGCTGTTTCAAGATGCTCAATAAGTAGGCACTTGAAGAAACATGGGCTGCATGGCCAAGTCGCCAGAAGAAAGACATTACTTTGCAAATGCCACCAAGTATCTGCTTACAATATGCCAAACAGCACAGAGACAAGCCCCAACATTTCTGAAACAATGTCATGTGGACTGATGAAACCAAAATGGGACTTTTTGGCCTTAACAATAAACGTTACATTTGAACAATAAACTTTACATTTGGAGGAGTCAACAAGGCCAGTGATGAACGGTGCACCATATCTACAGTGAAACACGGAGGTGGATCACTGATGTTTTAGGGATGTGTGAGCTTCAGGGAACTTGGTCAAAACTGATTTCAGAATGAATGCAGCATATTATTGAAGAATACTGGAGGAAAAGTGTTACACATCAGCCTGGAAGCTGCACATAGGACGCACTTGGACGTTCCAACATGACAATGATCTTCAGCACAAGGCCATGTCGTCCTCTCATTGGCTCCAGCTGAATAAAGTGAAGGTTCTGGAATGGCCATCTCAGTCTCCTGACCTCAATATCATTGAGCCACTCTGGGGGGGGATCTCAAACGTGCAGTTCATGCAAGACAGCCCAGGAATTTACAGGAACTGGAGACTTTTTGCCAAGAAGAATGGCCAGTTTTACCATCCGAGGGAATAAAGAGGCCCATCCACAACTACCACAAAAGAATCCAAGCTGTCGTTGACGTTAAAGGGGGCAATACACGGTATTAAGAGCTATATTATTAAGAGTATGTAAACATTTTGGTACTTTTTTTTTTCTTTATAATTTAAAAATAATAAACTCAGTTGTTTCACCACAAATGGCTACACACCAACTATGAGTGGAAAAAAAAAAAGTTTTGTGTTATTCATATTCTTTGAAAGATAAAAAAATAAAACATTCTGCAAGGGTATGTAAACTTTGAGCACAACTGTATATGTCAGGCAAGGCAAGGCGACATAGTTCAGTTTTCAAAACATTGTACTCTAACTTTTTTTTCTTTTTTTTTTTCTTTTTTTTTTTAAGCTGCAGCTTGGATTCAATTGCGATTGATTTTGCAGCCCTATATGAGTGTAATGTAGCTCCACTCTCTCTGGTGTAGATATATGAAGTACTTGTACCCATTCGAGTGTGAGAAGAAGGGACTGAGCTCTCCTGTGGAGCTTCAGACCGCCATTGACAGTAACCGCAGAGAGGGGAGACGCCCCAGTTACACCAACACCCTGTACCGCTACTCTCCCTCCCCTGGGTCCGCTCCACATGGCCTGCTTGCTTCTCCCACCCTCCAGCCCACCCCAACTGGGCACAATGGTATCAGCACCTCTGCCAGCCCAAATCTCAAGAGAAGCTCGGGTAAATTCATGTTACTTCATTGTCTAAGCTGCTGCAGCTCCTGACAACTGTCCATGAGGTAATATTTGTCTCCCACTGTTTACCAGAAGAAGCCACACCCCCTATGGCCCAATCCCGCCTGCCCATGGCACTGGCCCTGGGGCAACAGCAGCAGTTGGCACAGGCTGCGACTCTGGAACACCTCAGGGAGAAGCTGGAGCGCGGGGTAGGAGCAGTGCAGGACGGCCCTGACAAGATGATGCGATTGGCCGAAGAGCAGCAACGCCTCATGCAGCAGGCCCTTCAACAGAATCTACTGGCCATGGCCTCCCATTTCAAACCGATGAACCTCAAGCTCAACAACGGGCAGGGTCAGTGATTTTCTGTTTCTCTGAAAATCATCATTGTTGCAAATGGAGCACCTGTCTATGTGTATTTGTTTTTCATTTATTGTTTGCAGAAACTAAGCAGGATATGTCCTTTTCTGTCTCCACTAACGGCTCTGCCAGTATCAGTGTGTCTGTGGAGGTCAACGGCACAGTTTACTCAGGTAATATTATTTAACATTTTTTATCATTCATACTACAAATAACAAATTTATTCTTTCATCGTGGCATCTATTTTTTTGTCAGCCTTTTGTGTGCTGTGTAAAAAGTGACAATTGGCTGAATTGTAATGTATGAACTAGATATGAGTATGTTTTAGGGCATTGCATATTTGGCAGTTGCTCAGTACACACATTATAAGACAATACTGAGTAATAACAGGACACTTCTGCTGTCACAAAAAAAAGTTCAGATTTGAATCATCCCTGTGACTTGTGATGGTTAATGATTATTTTCCTCATTGTAGGAACCCTCTTTGCTCAGAAGGTGTCCCCTCCTGTGGCCTCGCAGACGGTCACTGTGGCGGGCACCAGCGCCTTCAGTGCCCTCTCCTCCACACACTCCCCCTCCTCTTCCTCCTCTCCCTCTTCTGTCAAGGGACCCAACTGAACCTCAAGTAACTCCCAACATACCTCTCTGTCAGACAACCGCGTTACCTCAGGTTTACTTTGTACAATAGGCTTCCCTCTCAGGAAATATCCTCTTTATCTGATATTTATATAGTTGCGTTTGTATTTTATCTTATAGTTAAAGTTTGCAAAGGGAAGCAAGACTGAGACCAAACATATACACTTGAACAATATACTGTACGTTTTGTAAAAATCAATTTCAAATGCACAGACTGAATGTAACACACCGATCTTCAGGGATCTCTTAAACCAGAGGTTCTCAACTGGTGGGTCGGGACGCTAAATTGGGTCGCGTAACCATTTTCAGTTTGCTGCGTGCCTTTGCTAACAATGACTTTAGATCAAGTGTTTCAATAGTTTTTGAAAGTCAGGCTTACGATGAATGAGTAAAACGTTGTGATGAAACAGCCTACTGTACTTTGATATTTGATATACTAAAACAAGGTCAAACAGCCAATAGTTTTTTGTTTGTTTTTTATCAAATTTGAAATACTTTAACTTGCGTTGAAGGTGGGTTGCCAAGCCATACCAGTTGAGAATCACCATCTTAAACCTCTTATAGATGGGGCTTGTAATACAAAAATAACAAAGTTTCAGGTATCAGACTGCCATAGTGCCTGGTAGGAACGTATTTAATGTAGTATTGTATTCTAAAGAGCTTTGCCAGTTAGTGACATTTCCTTTTAGAGAACAAAAGTGAAATTCAATCTCGAAATGTAGGTGTCGACTACTTCAACAGCGTGGTTTTATGATACAGTTCTTGTCAATAGAACAATGAGGTCTCCAAAGTGTAGCTGATAAAAGACCAAAAAGCCTTAGTTACTGTTTCCTCTGTTGTTCTGTAGCCATTGTGTGTCCCTATATTGACTTGGTAAGTTTAAGGCAATCTTTAAGGCAGGAAATCTATGTATTCATCCTATTCCTGCAAAAAAAAAAAAAAAGTGTACATAAAGAAATTAAATCAAGAGTGTTGGTGAAATTGGTTAAAGGATTTTTTTTAAATGTTTTTTTATTTTCTGGTTTGGTTTTTGATATTGCACTAATGATTTGGCTTGGCCTCAAAATAGTTTTGCCTGCATTAAAAAATAAATTCAAGAGCACACAGTCCTTTTTGGTTTCTTGTGCGTGTATATATAATATATAATTATCTATATATATATATATATATATATATATACACGCACGCACGCAGGGTTTCTTCTGAATGTAGTTGTAACAAGTTACCTCAACTTCTGCAGCGTGCAGGAAGATCTACTGTTCACTGTTGTACTGCTGCTGATTTTTATTAAGACGAGGAATGTGTCCTTAATATTGATAACCTCACTCAGGCTTCGTTCAAAAGATCATTTATTGAAACATTTCTGAAACGGTGCTACCTCACACTTCTAGAGAAATATGCAAAACTGACAGCGGCATTGGATTGTTGGCTGAAAGTAAACTGTAAGCGGACAATCATGTTGACATACATCGCAAATGTCACTGTGAACTATGTAGACAACCTTATGTAACCTCAGTTGTGTCACAATTATGATGTATTTCTTTGACCTGTGGCCATGAATAAAACAATCATGTGTGCTTTAAGTATAAAGTGTCTTTTTCTCTCTCTCCATAAGATGTTTTGTGGTCAGATTACTGTTGGTTTTGAAAAGTGTGAAATTCATTTTTTTAACATAGCAAAACAGAAAATTTAAATTTTTGAGTTAATGAATTTTGAAAGACTTAAATAAACTACAAACACCTGTTTTTAGTCGCTGTTATGAATACTCTAGATCAGTGGTTCCCAAAGTGGGGGTCGGGACCCCTCAGGGGGTCGCGAGGCCTAGGGTGGGGGTCCCCAGATGTTTTCAAGATGAAACCAAAAGAAAATGCTACTGTTTTTAGCATATTTTTGAGTGTAAATCGGCCTATAATTAGTGAAATCCATTATTATTCAAAATAAACAGTTTAAATACATATTAACTGATGTTTTTCTGGCCTAAAGTAGCATAAGAGGCAATAACTTTATGCAATGGGGGTCCCGAGATGTATATTTTGTATATAAAAAAGTTTGGGAACCCCTGCTCTAGATGAATGTTCTTTGGCTGCAAAATTATGCTCTCAATAACAAATGGTGTTCAAATTAGGTCTTTTCATTAAAGTGGTCTTTGAATGAAAGGGGAAGAAAGTTCAAATTGGTCATTCCTAACATAGCTAAATGTTATGTAGAGGGATGATCTCGTTTTCATACATTTCTGCTTCTACAATCTACTAAAGGAGGACAAACACCTCACTTCAAGAGAGAAAAAATAAATAAATATCTGGTACAGTGCCTTTAGGACAACAATAGTGCCTCTTATGGCCAGAAGGAGGTGCTTTTTCCCTGATTTTGATGGACCGGAGCGTCATAAAAGAAGTTTGTTCACTTTGTATACTTTGTATATTTAGGTCTTTTTTTAATCCACATATTGTGTTAGATGATTTCATACTTGCTTAAAATGGATTTAGAGTTTTTATATTGCAACACTTCTGTTTCCCCACTTAACTGTTTTCCAACTAAATAAAATTTAATAAAATAAAAACATATCCAAGGTTTATGAAAATGATGTAACGGGTAGCAGTAGAGCAATGCATCCAGTGGTAAATCCTGCTCAGTTTTCAAAAGCACATGAGGGCTTGTGTTTCAGAAGAGGAGGGGCTAGGAGAGGATTTACTCTCACTTTGATAGTGACTAGTGACTCTATCTGCATCTAGGACAGTGGAGAAGTAGGATACCCTGGGGCAGAGTAAAAGCTATTATGAAATGGATATCCCCGCCCATCACTCAAGCATTATACCACCACTGTCTCACCATAACAGATGAAGCTCGTCTGGGATCTGGCACCACTACACTGCAGGGGACCAATGGACCAAGCCTAGTTGCTTTATTTGGGATCTGAAAATACATTTTTGAGTTACAGAAAGGAAACTATTTTAGTCTCTGTTGACTCCTAAATGGCATTAATTGACCATACTAGGAGCTACATTATGTTACTTAGAGGCAGTTTCTTTTAATCTGGGACACTTGATCTTTGACTTCTGGATGTTTTGACATATTTTTGGAAATACGCCGCTGGGACAATGCCATACCAGGACGAGGAGTACCCAGGACAGCCACTATGGCAGTCTGTCCTGCTGTTTTGTTGTAGGGGGATGATTGAAGGCATCATAGTCGTTCTCTTCTTTTGGCTCCTGATACAAGTTCTATTCACCAAACAGCTTGAAAGTGCGTATGTATGCAGAATATACTTTACCAAATTGTTGCACAGAACAAGATATTTGTGAATGAAATATAAGCAATGCTTAAAATGACAGTGTGGCGCTTTGAGAAACTTGGTAACACAGGCTTGTAAAGCACAGTGTAAGCCATTGTTTTTTATTATTCTTGTCATTATTTTTGTGTGAGATCACAGTAACATTTAACGTGGAAGAAATATCATAAATTCAGGTAAATTTAGACTGTATAAAATGAATAAAGTTAAACATATCTACTGAATGGAATAGTACCAATACTATGCTACTGCTATGACTGTTACCACAACTGTCCAAATACAGGAATTACTACTATAGCGCTCTTTATACTTGTCACTATTACTAGCTATTAGTTTCCTGCCAGGCAGGTATGGTTTTAAAATGTCCTCAATATAGCATGCATCATAAAAATGTCTATAGTGGATTTATTACCATGTCTAGTCATTTTCCAGAACTAGTTAGTTAAAAAATGTAAAATCAACAAAGACAAACAAAGTAACTAAAATAACTTAGGAAATGCTGTTAACACTGTCCTCTTTTATGTGGCCACAGTTCATCTCCAAGTGCTGCTGCTGGTCGGCCTGGTAATCTTCTGCCTCTGCTTGCTACTGGGCTGTTTCATTTGCTGGAGGAAAAGCCACTTCTATCCATCTGAGGATAAAGAAGCTGGAACATCCCGACCAATGCCCTCTGAGCCCGTGAAGTTTAGCACCAGCCCTCCTCTGGCCTCTCTTCCTCCATCTCCAGCAGTGACTGTGAACTTCAGGCAGCACTACCAACAACTTGATGGGGATATTTTGGAGTACCCATCTACCTTCAACAGCCCTGGCCCATCTGAGAGAGAATTCAAGGAGCATCCACGAACTTATTTTTCATTAAGACGCCTCAGCACGCCACAGCCGTCATCCCCCACTTATAAACCTTTAAATTCCAGCCACACTTCGCTGCCTGTGTTCCCCAAATTCCTGTCCAAATCGTGCAGAGCAGGGCAAAGACGCTGCACAGTGACTGGGGATGGCATCTACAACGAGCACAGCAGGCTGAGCAGTCCTGGGTCAGTCTCTCCATCAATGCCGGAGGAGCCTATCCCACTCTCGCCTCTAACTTACGGCTCAGTATCACCAAAGCCATGCCTGCACTTCACTATAGCCTTCTCCATGGAGCAACAAGCCTTGATAGCCACCATCTTGCGCGTTACCGGGACGTCCCATAGGCTAGAAGATATGTCCATACATGGAAGTTTACCTCCGTTGTACCCCTGTCCCATCCGGGCGTCAACACAAAGCAACCTGGCCTAGAACCACACATACTGACGCTGCTGTTGAAGGTGAACTCTGTGAAGGAGCTCAAGCAGTGTGTCCTGAGAATAGCTGTCCACATTCGGGACAGTCCCAGGGCAGGCAGTAATGTCCTTGGTGAGCTAGAGGTGGAGTGTGCAGGACGGGACTGGCAAAATGACCAACTGTTTTCCTTGACAAAAGAGCTCAATCAAAACAATCTAAAAGCTGCGATACCCACTTGAAAATTCATGGTTTTACGTGTTAAAATCTTGGATAATTCAGAACTACTGCTAAGAACAGATAGAAAACCTCATCAATGGCTGAGATTTCTGTTTCACCTTTTGCACTTTTACCTCTGCTGCCCTCCACACATTCAACCCACTTCAATATCTGCCAACGGGCCACTACACACTATAGACCTCCAAATATAAACCAATATACTTGGTTATATATACTAATACACTGACACTGGCATTAGTATTTGGGATATTATTGTGGACATTTTTGCAGTTATAACTTGTGCCTGTCCCAAGCAACATTCACATTTGCTTTTAATGTGGGGATTAGTCGATGTCTTACAGGAGCCGAATGCCACCGGAGATGATCCCTTTTTTTTAATGACATTGTGCGGTAATCCTTCTCGATTCACAATCCTCAGGAAATGCTCCAATCTCCTCTGCTTCTCAGAGCCGACAGATGTAATCTTTGTTTGCATTAGCCGCTCATAGCATCTCTTTGTAAACAAATGACAAACCCTACCACGTGATTATCATCTGTTTATGGACAGAATGATTGGATGATCTTGCGTGCTATGAATCTTCTTTGAATATCTGTACATAAAAAGGCACTTTGTTATGACTGTACTGTATTAAATAGCTGGGGAAAAACAGTGGCGATATGAAAGGTCAGGAAATAACTGTAACAACTGATGCTTTTTTATTTTTTTGTGTGTGGTCATTTTACAGTTGTGGACAGGATTCTGTTTCCATATAAGGAATTGTGATCATATACAGTAAAACCTGACACGTGTGTGGGCCATTGCTGCAGTTTTAACTGAAAAATATCTGTCTGTTGCAGAATGACACTGCAGGCAGGTTTCAGTCTCATAAAAGATATATGAGCAATGAATACATACTACTAATTTCAAACTGCATCAAATCAGTCAGAGGTCTATTTACCCACCAATTACACCTTTTTAATGGAGTTTATGGTGTATTACATCTACTACAAACAAATACATGTGTTGCATATCTTACAGTGTTGTAGCACTAGCAAATGCTCTGTCAACCAACATGACAAATACGTTCACATCAGAAAACTTAAAGCACTATTATCTCAGATATCTCTAAAACGTATTTCATTCATGCATCTATAAGGCATGGCTTTTGTGTAGGCAAAATAGTTAAGAAATCACTTAGCAAATGCAGTGTTTTTGATAACAGATAAAGTAAGCTTTTAAAGCAGGAAGTTAATATGTTTTATTAATCCTCTTCATCTTCGTCAGGGCTACAAATATCAACCATCTCAACGTGAAATATCCCATCAGGACAAAACAGAGGCCAGGTCTGGTGTTGCTTACTTACATCAGTACAACTCTGGGGGAGTTGCTCAGCGAAAGCATCAAGGCCCTTGATTGTTGGTAGGCCTTTAGTTACTAACATGTCTGGTTCTGAAAATAAAGTAGACAAAACTATGTTTAAAATAGGCATACATAATTTTGATAAATTAAACTAGAAAGATGGGGAATAAGAAAAACAGCAAAGAAAACTACTACTGCAAGCCCACATATATTCACAAAAGGATTTAGGCCACACAGAGTGCTACATCTACTGCTGCATGTTCACCTTGAGGCTCACAGTACTGTGCCTCATAACCGCTGATCTTCTCTCTCAGTGTTAACAGCTGAAGACAAACATGAACATGAGATCTGATGAGGAACTGAGGACTGCTTTACAAGAGCATAACACAAGATCATGATTTAATTTAAAAGTGCTTTCTGCCTATCTCATCTCTGATCCTGTAAAGAAATGATTTGATCTTCATTCCAATATGGCTCAATACTAGAACATAACAACTGTCAATGCAGCTGTGTTACACTTCATAGAAATGCACATGTTTTGGGTGAGTAGGAGAATCTAAACTGAATATAACTGGAAACAGAATTGCTGTATCTTTGTAACTTATAACGTGATGGTTTAGGCGGAAAGCTAGCTAGCCATGGACAGAGAGCGATGACTCGTAGATTTCCACTGAGGAACTACAACTGAGTATAGCCTTCATCCACCATAAACTCCTTAAACAAATAACTGTCAGAATGAAATGAATAATAACTACATTTATAGATAACATACATTCACATGGCCTTCCTCAAAAGCCTGAGTATCTCTTTTCATCCATAGAGCTGATGTGTCCCTGCTGAATGTTCGACTCCTCTGTTTCAAATCGGATTATTATCGGAGCAGAAAGAGTCACATGTGAGCTTGATGCATACAATGTGCCTGGTCACACACTCCTGTGTCTGTGGGCCTTTTGATTAAAGCACAAGCCGGGATTAGGACCGTCTGCACATATGTGTTAGTGCATGTCATGTAGCTATAGTGTTTCTGTGATAATATTCATATGACACAATGATGCCATTCATTATATTCATGTGTATTGCCAGCGTTATAAAATGTCCTGAGAGTAATAGGGAAATGTTAGTAAAATCTGTAACCTAAAGGGATTTATACCGATTTAGTCATTTTGCTAACATCCTCTTGTTGTCTGTGTATTATAGCAATAAAGTTAGATGTGGGCACCCCCTGTACTAGACAACATGGATTACCCTCCTTTCTACTCATGAATCTCCTGATGCTGTCGTTCATGACTGCTCCTTCTTTGAACTAGTTCTGACAGACACTGACCACTTTAGACCCGGACAAGTGCATAAGACCTGCACTTTTAGAGATGTCATGGCTCAGTGTTTGTGCCATCGCTAATTCCGTCAGTAGAAATGCCACTGACCTTTTCTGCATCTTGGTCTTCATCCCCAGGCTCCTCCTCCTCAAACACTGGCATCAAACCAGCGCCCTGGTGCCAGATCCATCTGTCATGCAGTGGACCCTGATTACACATAATAAAGCAAGTTAAATCTATGATACAATACACATTTACCATACATACATTTATAATTGACAAAGAAACGTCTTACCCTTGTGCCTCTTGGCATTTGAACCCAGTCTTGAGTTGATGCATCCTCAGACCTCACCAGATCATCCTCCTCTTTCTCTTTAAATAGTCGTTTTAACTATGAACACAAGGGTGGATTAAAAAAAACATAGCTGATGCAATGCAATTTGACGTTTACCTAAATATTCTTGATGCAAACTCAACAAATATTTAATATACTGAATATACAGTGTGAACATATCAAAACAAGTGTCAGTATTTGTTTGGGTCACTTCATTTGTAATGGCACCTGCTCATTGACCAGCCTCCGTTGCTGCTCAGTGTCAGTTTCCACTCCTCTCCTGTCCTCAGCACATGGCCTCTCATCTTTAGCCTGTTGGGGAGGCCGCTTAGTAAAATAAATTGTACATATTATTTATTTTATTCTTTACCAGGGGCTGTTGTTGATGTTTTTGCTCTGCATCTATTTTCTCCTGCTCAAGCTGGGTTGCCATCTGTTTGCTCTCTGAAACAAAATAGGAAAGGTTGTAGAAAAATCTTAATATAAATGCATTAAATTGATTTTTTCCCCCTCAAAACAAACCTCCCAGCTCAACCTTCAACGACTCAATAATCTGTGCGTCTATAGAGCCCTTGTCCTCACATTCAGCAGTTTGTTTCACCAGCTGTGGAACAAAACAAAAAAACAAGACAAGAGATTTTAGCTTAATGAAACACAGCACATCCTAAGCTCTACAGCAGAAATCTTTTCATAATTCAGTGGCCAAACTCTGAACTGAGGCAAAAATAAAGTGATTGAGAGAAGAAATATTAATAAAAATCACCATATTCATTCTACTTCATAAATAGTAAATGTTTATTATTAGTTTATATGTGTTACCTGTTCACCGGGAGTGCTCTGAAAGACTAAATGAAACGCTGGCGATAAAAGACAGGAGCTGAAAATGACAACAGAACAGACCATAACATTAGTTTTTCAGTTGTTGACAACAATGTGTTCCACAGCTTTCTGCAGTTACTCTGTCAGAGTCTCCTTGTCCTGAGTTTGGACAATGTCGCCTCCTGGAAAAAGAACAATAACATGCTTTAGTGCCCCCTGGTGTCATATCGACATAATTTCAACACAAATCTACCATCTCTCTCTTTGTTCAGAAGCGCTTGACTTCTGATTTTCACAAGCTCCAATTCTTGTTTACACGCATCAAGCTCGAGCCTGAGCAATGCTTCGGACTCACTCTGCACTCAAAATAAAATAAAGTTTAAAGGAAAGACGTTAGTATATTGACTTTGACTTTGTTATGTACTTACTTTGTTTTTCTTCCTCAACTCCTCTAGCTTTGCTTCTGTACACTGTAATTCCAAAGCTGCCTTTTCCCATTTCTCTGTCCAATGGGTCACCACACCCTGTAGCTTCTCGATGTGCTGAACCTTTACTATGTCTGCTCTATGATGTTTATCCTCCAACAATTTCAGCTGCTGCTCCTTTTCCAAGACTTCAGTCTCCAAAAACAAACAGCGCTCCTGCTGTCTCTGGTTTTCCGATTTCAAAGATCTTGAAGACGCTCTAACAAAAGAGAGGCCATGAAAAAGTAAATGAATGCAATATGTTCTTACGATTAAACTATTCTTTCTTCAACAAGGATTTGATGACTTGATTATTTCAATTCATGTCATTGACTCAGAAAAAGCAAGAAATACTATAAACATCTTGAATACACACTTGACGCACATGTGATTTAAATGTAAATTGTCTTGTTTAGTAAATTTCCAACTCTCGAGAGTTAAGTCAAAAATACAGCAGATTGGAAGTTTACTAAGTACTGCAGCATTATTATTTTTGTTTTGCACATTTGTGTCTCACCTGAGTTGCATTAATTGTCCCCTTAGTTCCTCCATACATTCTTGTTCACCTTCCTGAATTCTGCTCATCAATTCTGCACATTGTGTCTCTAAATCTATTATCTGTTGTTCCTTCGTGGCCTTTTCCGTTGTCAGCTCTTGAAGTTGTACCTGGGATTCCTTTAGGGTTTGCTTCATCGCATCGTGCTCATTTGTCAGATCTCGATTTGACTGTTGTGAAAACATTACATCAATGCTATTACAATGGTGTGAGGTGATAAATATTTTCCCACATAGCTGTACATTTTTCAACCTGTTTCAAAGCGGCTACTTCATGCTTTAAAAAGGCAGTTTCCTCGGTATCTGTTTGAGTGGGATTCAGACCCTTCAGCTGTTCAAAACCCTCAGTACTCAGAACATTTTTCTCCAACTGAAGCTCCAGTAAATGAGCCTTTTCCTGCAAATCTGCTATCTCCTGTAAAATGAACAAACAATGATCACAGCAATTACAAAGGGAGAGTTTAAGTAAGCAATTCTACTTCTAACATTGCTCTTTTGGATGATGTGCCCAGAAAAACATGGTAAGGAATTAGACCTTTAATACACAAGTGACAGTGGGTCATTGTTGAGAGCATGCGTATATCCACAGAGTCAAATGTCGCCAGTTCAATCCCAGCTCCAACTGGTACGTAGTGTTGTTGTTACTCGGGCAACACACTTCACCTACCTTGCCTATGTATGGATGTGACGCATGTTAATATGGGAAGTAGTTGTATAATGGTCCACTGTAGTGCTTTGAGAACCTTATAAGTCATTATACTATAATTACTTCAAACTCTATGTAAATAGGAGTGCTATACACCTCAGTGTCCTGAAATATCACATGTAAGCAATAAGCTAAATCTGATTTTTTTTACCTGGGCCAAGTCATCTTTGTCAAGCAGAGCAGCGGAGAGTTTTGTCATCAGAACATGCACAGTGTCCTCGAGCTTTAACACTTGGGTTGACAGTGTCGCCTTTTCCTAACACACAACAAACATGTTTAAATAATTGCAAAGTATATCCACTGTATAATATATCCCACTGTACGGACCAGGCATGCTTGGCTGATCTTGTTGTTGGCTTCCCTCAACTGATCCTGCAGTTCAGACTGGTTTTGAATACTCTCTGTCAGCTTCTGCTTCAGCTCTGCTGTTTGACTCAGCTGTGTCTTCTGGGCCTGTTCATCCAGACATATAACATTAACATTTGATTGGAATACAGTAATGTGGCATGTTTATTATTTTAGAACTACTCCTTATTAAATGTTCAGACCTCTGTAGCAGCCTGCAGTTTCTGTAGTGTTTGTTTACATTCTCCTTCTTGTCTTTTGGCTCTTAATTCAGCGTCTATGAGGGCATGCTTTAACTTGAACAACTCTGCGTCAGAACTGTGTCCCTCCTAAGCAAATGCAGAAAAAAAAATCCCTGAGAGAACATATTGTAGTACTCTACTTCTAAAGTCAATTAAAAAGTAACAAATATAAGACATTGTACTCTTGGCGCCAACTAGTTCTATGCTGATTAATCAAAAGGCCTATGATATAAAATGTGGTGTCAAAATATGATACAAAACTACAAAAGAATACCTTTGGCTTCATATTGAGGCAAGCACTGCTCAATCTGGGGTCTGTCCTGAGGAGGTCCATGTGGGAGTCCATCTTCTCGTGGGTCTCCTGAAGCCACTGCATCACTCCTGTTTGTCTGAAGGGACTTTGAACCCGTCCTGAGCGCAGACTGGATGAAGGCGATGGAGAGAAGGATCTTGGAGATACATTTGGAGCCAGATGAGACAGAGACTGCCACTTCCTCAGGCCTGGGTCAGTTTGTCTGTAACTGCCGGAGCCTAAAGTTGAGCTAAAATACCATAACACTTTGATTAGAACAGTATGACCAACTGCTTCATATGTAACTAACCAAATAAGCAACTAACTGTGAGGTATTCTGAAAACTGCAAGTGCCACAAAGGCTAGTAGTCTATGTATTTCCAGACCAGGAACATGTCACATAATCAAATATATTTTTTCCCAGCGTAGACATCAACTTTTCTCTTGACCAATCTACTTAATTATTTTTGTTTTTTAACACATCAACCTGTCAGTGTACTGTGCAGAATATACACCAAATATTTCAATTAATGAACTCACCTTGTGTTGACTTTGGACATGAATTCTGATCCAGAGACAGAAGCCATACCACACCACGCTGAAGACTATGAAATAAACCAAATATAACATGTGCCATGCATTTATAAAGCTTATCATACAGAATTGAAGAATCTTACCTGTGCTGTGAGATTACTGTCCCACATGTCCATGTCCAACAGAGAGAAAGGACTGGCATTTCTTTCAGGTCTAAACATCGTTGAGCATCGGGCTACAAATGAGTCCCTTTTTCTGTCTGCATATTCCCAGTCCACTGCCACAGCGAGAGATTTTCACACAGAGGTGGCAGTTCGGGGCATGGCCCTATTCTTGGACCATGGTCTGTATTAATATTCCCATTGTTTGTTTCAGTCAGTAACCTGTTTTTTTTTCTTTTTATCAATAAATAGTCATGGACATGCTCATCCATAAAATCCATTGTAGTCCACCTACTCTACAATACCTTTCTTTGGATAAAATCTTTTCTAGTTCACTGGAAACACCCACAGCTTGTAAACACTGCTTTAATTGCAGTGTATAGTTCTTGAGGTGGTGTCCATGGAGATCTCTGACTCTGTACACAGGGAGGGCACTGTTGGGCCGGTGTGTCTCATCTTTGGGATAGTATCCACATTATATCACTCCTCTGCTGACTGGCTTGTTTAGCCATCCTGAAGTTTATTAGCAAGTTAACGTTAATAGCTGTCATGATGCTTGGTTAAACTGACTCAAAACTCTTGACTAAAGTAATGCATTTATGGACGCTATTATTATCTCACTTCACTGACAAAAAGTAGCCCAATCTAATTTTCGTTTTTCTCAATATATAAAAAGTAGATCAGTCAGAGTTGCTAAGTTAAAATTCTCTATAAAATCGACCTCAAACATACCTGTAAAGTTAAACAAAAGTGGAAATGTTGATCTTTGCATGTTTTTCAACCACTGAGACACAGAGACCAATGAATTTCCAGACTCTTATTTTGAATAAATGGCAACCGGACATTCTCTAAACCAAAGCCGGAAGTTGCTATCTAGACTATAGCATTAGCATACGAAGCTAGGAGAAACTGATGTTTGGCAGAGATTAACATTTGTAAATCATACTTGAATAATTTGATAGTAGTCAAAGAGAGTCTTTACTAAGAAAACGTTAAGTACTTGCGTAACAGACAGTATTTGATGATAAGGTATGTATAGAGATGTAAAGCCGAAGCTAATGCTAAACACACTTAGCACAACTAATTGCTCAAGCTGTTTATTGTTTTTGCATAGAAACCCGCTTTTAAAGATAGTGGGTTGGCTTAAAATTGTTTCTATTTTCACAGTATGTTGTAAAATGCATCGAGGTATTTAATTATTTTTATTTTATTTCAGAAATGGCTGCGGATTGGTTGGGTAGTTTTGTGTCTATTAATTGCGGACCAACTTTGGGAGTTTACCAAGGAGAAGTGTCATCTGTGGACCAGACCTGTCAAACCATTTCATTGAGGCAGCCTTTCCACAACGGGGTAAAATGCCCAGTCCCAGAAGTGACGTTCAGGTAAGTAAGATATAGACTTTGCTTCTCGGGCTGTTCTTTGTTCCACTATCTATAATCCTGTCTCCTTGTTTTCCAGCGCCATTGATATAAAGGACCTAAAGATTCTGGATTTTGGGAAAGGTAGTTCAAGAAATGGGACCTCTACAAATAAAAGCACAACCCCAGTTGCTGTGCCAAAGGGTGACCCTAGGACAGTGGAGAAGGTCAACTCACCTCAGCACTTTTCAAAAAGCTATGGAGAGCGTCACTTGGAAGTACCTGGTCAACCAAAGGGATTCCGCAAAAGACACAATTCATGTGAGTGTGAGTTACAACAGCTTCTTACTCTCATCAAGCAAGGCATGCATTACAATATCAGAATAGGAAAAATTACCAGAGCTAGTCAGAACGGTTCACCAAACTGTAAAAGGTTTTCGTGTGCAGAGAAATTCTCTGTAGTAATAGTGAGCTAGGAGGTTCTGAGGGGATAATGGTGCATGTACAAAAGGTAGAGATAAAACTACTTTCATTTATTTACAGGAAGTTGTGTTTTAATTGTGCATTTTTTCCCTATCAGGGTCATCCAGTAGTCGAGGTGTAAATCAAGTCACACCAAAGAAGAACGGAGTAAAAAATGGTGGCGGCCAAATGAAGCAGAGGGACGACGAGTGTTTTGGGGATGGTGTGGAAGACGGCCTAAATGCAGACTTTGACTTTGAGGGGAATTTAGCACTTTTCGACAAAGCTGCAGTTTTCTCCGAGATAGACATTTCAGAGCGCCGTAATGGAGCAAGGTCACGTGGAACGCCCCAAGACCAGACACCTACCCGATATCGCCATGATGAAAACATTCTGGAGGCCAAACCTATTGTGTACAGACAAATAGTAGTGCCTCAGCCGGGGGACAAGGAGTACTGCACTGGTGAGTGTTGTTTGGTCCATAAGTGGAGTGGACAATGAAAAAAAACAAAAGAACTACAATAATATGTTTTTTACAGATTCAGGACTCGTGGTCCCAAGTATATCCTACGAACTGCAGAAGCGGTTGTTGGCAGTTGCTGAGAGATATGGTCTCACACTAGACAGAAGACTGGAGATGACGGGTGTCTGTGCAAGTCAAATGGCACTTACACTGCTAGGGGGACCCAACAGGTAAAAAACTGATCCTAATCAATACACTATTTAAACAAAACCTTATTCTTTTATATCTTGTATGCATTATGTTAATGGTTTTTTTTTTTGGGGGGGGGGGGTTAATCAATTCAAATGATGGTCAGCTATGTGAAATGTTCTGTTTTGATATCTACACACTGTGATCGATTATTAACAAATACTTTCTGATTCCAGGTTTACTCCAAAAAATCTCCACCAGCGCCCAACAGTGGCTGTTCTTTGTGGCCCACATGTTCAGGGAGCTCAGGGCATCAGCTGCGGACGACACTTGGCCAATCATGAAGTTGAAGTTATCCTGTTTCTGCCTAATTTTGTCAAAATGCTTGATTGCGTGACCAGTGAGCTGACACTCTTCAACAAGACGGGAGGCAAACAGGTGTCAAATGTCAAAGGTAAATTTGTAATTTCTAATGCTTGGGATATATAGAAAAAAAGTGGAGTAAACTTACAAAGTATCACCTAATAAGTTGCCCTATTCTGTTATTTTTACTACAATTAGACCGTTCTATCAGTCAGGCTAGCCATGACCCTGGTGCTGTTGACAATCATTCATCCAAGTGTAACCAATGTTTGTTCTCACACCACAGATCTTCCAGACACACCAGTGGACCTAATCATTAACTGTCTGGACTGCCATGAAAACACATTCCTGATGGATCAGCCCTGGTACAGAGCGGCTGCAGATTGGGCCAACCAGAACCGAGCTCCGGTCCTCAGCTTAGACCCTCCAGTGAGTGGGCAGTGCCAAGCAGTGGAGGCCAAATGGTCTCTGTGTCTCTGCCTGCCCTTCTCTCTGGCTGACAGCGCTGGAAGAGTTTACCTGTGTGACATAGGTATACCTCGACAGGTATTCCAGGAAGTGGGGATAAAATACCATTCTCCGTTTGGGTGCAAGTTGTCATCCCACTGCACTCTGCGTAATGGGAACAGGCGCTTGACATGATGAATGATTTATTGACTTTTGGGGTTTTGGAGCCTTATCTTCAATTTCTGCCTGTTTGAAAGTCAATCTGTTAAAGTTCAAACTACATAGTTGTAACAATTCTATGATACGTAACATGTCCCCTACATACAAGATCTGGTGTTGAAGAAATATTGTTGATGGTCAAAAAATGTCAGTCATTATTATGTTAATGCTATGTTTGTGATTGATTGATCTTAAAGACATAGAATTACATGTCCGTATCAATAGACAATCTAGGTAAAATCAAAAAATTATACTTCGCGTTCGAAGCCAAAAATGTGATAATCACACATCCTGCCATACATTGTAAACTTTGTTTTGCGAATTATTATGCATTTCCATTTGCACCGCTGTGAAAAAGGTGCATGTGAATAATACCATCCGTTCAGGCAGCTGCTTGCGAATATTGGTATTGAGAATTTTCTATTGTTTCTTTGGCTGCTAGAACAAGGGCTCTATGACACTAGTCATGTAATTATGGCAGTGCAAATCATTTATTTTTTTAACTTGCAACAGAAACCTCTTGGCAGTTTGTTTCACTGAGGAAAGTATAGTTTTGTAATTGAAATGGATCAAAGATGTGAATTAAATCTTTATTTGATTCTATGTCATAATAATGCAGAATTGAACTTGGCCTCAACTAAAATGATGCCGTATACTTACAGTTGCTTCTGTATGGCCCTAGGAAATGTCATTAGTCTTGATCTCAGAAGCTGATTGTAATGTAACTGTTGCTGCTTTTTGGGCCCTTGTTGGAGTTGGGGGAGTCGGACCATGTTTATGTGTTCAGGATGTAAAAACGCACTTATGGCAAACTGGGTTACTGAATGGGTAATTGCAAATATTTGTTGAAGAGGCACAGTTAAATAAATCGTAGTTTCCACTCAAGTTGGAAATATCTCAGGTGGATATGAATGATAGTGGTTGGATTTCTGTTTGATTACAAGGCATTGGTTTTGTGGAAATTACTATGAAAAACAAAGGCCTCGTCCTTTTCCAACATTCCTCGGGCTTGATGCGTTTTGTCCCGTCTGTTGAAACAAGTCTGGCTTTGAAACACCAGCAGCCAGCGTTAGTGAATGTGCGTTTATGTCTTTGGCCGCCAGAGGGGTGTCCAAGCTACACTAACTTGGCTTTTCTTTATTTCCCTGATTGGCGCTATTTGACTTACTGTTTAACCACAAACTGTGAAAATTGTCTGACCTACGAGATGCTACAATTGGTGAGGGTGGGGTTCGTTCACAGTATAGTTACAGGTTGATTGAGTTTTTAGACCTGCAGAATGTTATTTAAGATCACCGCACTTAAGTCAACTTGACAAACATGAGGTTCATTGTCCAGCGTTGTGTGCAAAACTCTGCAGTCCTTGTCAACTCTGTAAAATAAACCAATAAACAACTCAAGCAGTCTCTTCTTTAGAAAGCCTTTCTTGACGTAAGGGGAAATTGCGTTCTAAAACGCGTATACAGCGTGGAAATGGAAATACAGCCCATACCCTATTTTTAGGCTGGTTTATCATTAACGCGCATGTGCGGTGTAAAACCAAGGTGGGGCAAAAAAGTTGAATGTTTCTGTCGGCGAAAGCAGCAAGAAGTGGGACAGGCATGAAGTAACACCGTGAAAGTGGGCTGAACGACGAGGTATGGTTTGATTTCTGACCACGATTCGGCTTGATGAAGAGCGTGGCTTTATTATTTTTTTGCAGACTTGTTTATTTTTGCATTGCAGTTTTTGATGTAGAGCTGCACGAACATCTCTGAGCGCTTTTGGACTGCGGCTGTTGCGTCACTTGAGATCTTGCACTTCCTTGCTGTGTTGAATTTTATGGCCCTCAGCTGATCGCCACTGTAGCCGAATGGACCTCCTTCTACAAAGTTGCAAATGAGTCTCAAGCCACCGCCGATTAACTTGAACTCAGCACAACGCTGCGAATAGGTGAGTGAAATACTTCTTGCTGCAGCCAATCTAAATCCTTGATAATTCCTGTTCAAACGGTGAGATTACTTGGTTCATACATGCTGGGAGCCTTTTATTCAACTTTTATTTAACTAACTTCAACTTTAAAATGGTCATCACATCACTGTTTTTTTGAGTGTTCTGCCATTTCCTGATGTGCAACAGCTGTCTCCACACTGCTTGCACACTTGGTCTATCTTTAAGTTGTGTGTATTGCAAAACAATGCATTAACATGGTAAACAAACTAAGAATTGCAACCCAACATCATTGTAAAAGACAAATACAAACTGAATTTAATTGCATAGTGGCATTTACAAAACTGAGGAACTGTTTATGTGGGTCTTCTCAGTTGGACAGTTTAACTTGCCATTCATATAGTGTCAGTTTCAGGAAATGGATAATCATATGTGGGGGAAAGGCCCCACTGTACTAGCGCCCAGCACTGAACAAAAGTCGTCTGAAAGCAGTTTTTGTCTTTGAGAGGAACTCAGCCCTCTGGCGAGAAGACGGTCCCCTCAATAACTTGACTGAAAATGAAAAGATGTGACTTGAAGCCTCGGTGACACTGATGTCTGCTCTCCACTGTTCATGGGAAACTTTTATTACACTGTACTGGCGAATTAGTCAAATCATTTATAGATTTTTCAAACAGTGAGAACTTTGGACGGCAATATAATGTAGACCTCGGAATCAAAAAAGATATGTTAATTCAACAGGCTTCTGCAAATGGGAAGTGCATAGACAATGGACAGTAGCAGCAGGACACTGAAGTATGGAAATTCATGAATCATCACATTATGAGTTAGTCAGACTTAAAACCAGGCAAAATGCTCACCCCAAAATGAAAAAGACCATTGCAATGTCTCCCAAACTGTCACTTCCTGAGTCTTATTTTAGAGTCGGTCCTCCAAAGTAATAGTGCCTCTCATGATTGAACCAGAGGTGTGCTTGTCTGAATTTGACAATAGGTCAGGTTGTTGAGGTATTTTCACAGTAATATTGTAATATTTATCAAACAACCTTAACTTGACTCATCTTGCAAACATGTTGTATGGAAACCCCAGCAATAGGATCCCTTGAGCAGAGCTGAGTAGTACTTGGCTATAATTACTCAAGTACATGTACTTTCTAATGCGAGTAAATATTTAAGTGGCTTAATTTTCACAGATAAAATGGGTGTAGTTTCTTGTACCCTTATTCATAATTATATTTTTTTCTATACAATTATGTCATTTTCTTGGAGATATTTGGATTGTTTTGTTTCTCATCATCATTACTCACAGTACTCAAGTAACATTCCAAGGACTTTATTTCCTTTTACACTATTATTTGTGTCACTACATTTACTTTTAACGTTACTCTTGATTAATAATTTGGCTACTCTACCTACCTCCTCCTCTTTGTAATGTTGTAGATGTTTGACAAATACCCTTGGAGGCTTACGTTCCTAATAATGTTGAAGTATATTTTCTCCAGACCCTGTATAACACAGAGATGTGGGCGGAGCTGTAAACGTTCAAAGAAGGCCAAAGATGTTTTTAACGTTCTTGTTCTGTCTTGCTCTGTGCTGTCAGGCTAATACAGTTCAGACTAAATTACATCGACATCAACTACTTTGGAATGTGCCATTTGTTGCACGTAGTAATTTTATATATTTTGCATGTTCACAATGACGCCAATTACTTCATGACTTTATTTAGAATGATTTCCTGACAATGAAAATAAGTACTTTTATTTATAGTGCCAATAGCAATATTAGTAATTTAATATTCTGCAAAAAGTGGACTGAAAATATCAGCTCACTCATTTTGATAAATTAAGTAGAAAATTGACCTCATGAATAAGAGATGCTGGTTCACCTATGATTTTTTTTAAATCCAAATTGTGTGAGATAAGATATTACCAGTTCCCCTCTTCAGCTTTACAAATCTCATTAGATCAAAGCTTGGGACAGTTTAACTCTCTCGATGAAGCTCTGGAAACAGCATTGACGGGTCCATGGAGTCTGCTCCCAGTGACCTGCTGTTAGGATGCATTTACTGTCACAAAGGAAATGCTAAAAGTGAAGCCGTCTTGTGGTCACTCCAAGCTCAGTTTACCAATGCCTTTTACGGCGGTTAATAAGATAATCACTTCTTCTAGCAACCACTTCCACACATCCTATCACTGTCACAGGATAACAACTGTGGCCTAAATTAATCAATTCCACATTTTCAGATTTTGATGTGTGTCACAAAAAGCTAGAATGTCTCTTAATAAATGTATTTATTATTTAATTTAATGTCTGTTATTGTTATCTGTTATAAAACTAGATTAAACTTGGTCAAAAATTGATTTAAAATTGGTCTGAATTGAGACTGAACCTAGAAAATAAATAGCCTTAAAATACAGGGCTAAATCAGGTCTAAACAAGAAAGCAACCAGCTAGAGGCACCTACTAGAAATACCCTATGCGCCATTAAAAAAAAAAAAGAAAAGTTGCCACCTGTCCTGGATTTGGATCATGTTTTTTCTTTTTTTTCTTACCAAGTTGGCACTTTTTTTTGCCAGGCAGTGTGTGGGATTTCTTAGTATTTCCTTTTCTTGCTGACCCCATGTGTTAGAAGTCAATGGGAAGGAGCAGAAATGTTGCGGAGTGCTGTGTCGGGCTGCTGTTTTAGCCTCTTCCTGGGTCGTCAGGCGTGGGAACTGTGTCCGTTGGCTCGGTCCCTCGATACAGAACTCCAGCTGCTGTGCACCAGAGAAACCTCAGGGACCCTCTGCTTTGACACAACAATAAAAAACAAAACTAATAGGCAAGGCAAGGCAAGTTTATTTGTAGAGCACAATTCATACACAAGGCAATTCAAAGTGCTTCACAGTTGCAGAAAAATTACAAGAAAACAGATCAAATCAATCAATAAAACATCAACATAAAGTTAATCAATTACAGTAAAAGGCAAGAGTGCAGATAAAATACTTTCAGTTTTCATATGCACGGGTAAAAAGTGCTGTTTTCAGCCTGGATTTGAACATTGTCAGAGTTGAGGCCTGTCTCACATCCTCATGAAGACTGTTCCAGATTTTAGCTGCATGAAACTGAAATGCAGCCTCACTGTGTTTATTATTGACTCTGGGAACCACCAGGAGTATTATCAAAAGCTTCTGCTAAAGGACTGGCTCTTTCTTTTGCGGAAGATGCGTAGATTTGTATTCTCAGATTATACCAAATTACTTGCACTAGGCCTATATTATTAAAGTCTATTTTCTTACTATAACATGACTCACATTATCCCACATCATGCAAGCACTGGACAATTTGACCAAAAATGGACACAGCCTCTGAAAATCTCTCTCTCTCTCTCTGTAACTGAGTAAGGCCTGTTGTGGTTAGAAATGTACAGTGCACATCAACCGCCTGTCTTAGTCACTCAAACATGAAGCAAATACTCCTCCTGACCTGTTGGATGTCCAGTATGCTTTTATTGATAACCCACCCATCCCAATGGCTCTCAAATTGTTCACATCAAGTGCCTCCTAAACCAGGACCAAACCACAATTGTAGGAGTTTTAAATGTTGACTCAAAGAAATAATAACCAATGCCTCTGAAAAGCAGAGGAAGCTGTCGATATACCATTAGTGACAGTGTTTTTGGTATATGCACATACACATACCCATGAAATGTGCAGATGGGAGCAACAACCATCCGATATGTTTTGGCTTTTCTTTATTTTCAACACTATTTACATTGTGTGTTTCGAAGGCATTCAGCTTTGAATGAACATATGGAATTATGTAGGAAACAAAACAAATTAGGTTTTATATTTTAAATTCTTCAAAATTGCCACCCTTCTTGGCATTTTCTCAATGAGCTTCATAAGGTCGCCCCTGAAATGACTACATTGTGAAGCTCATTGAGAAAAGTGTGCAAAGCAGTAATCAAAGCTTCTGAAGGATTTATTTCACCTTTTTTTGTTGTTGTTTGGAACATATTTCCAAATGTGTTCATTCATAAATGAATATAGTCAGTGAGAATCTACCATGACAATAGTCTTGAAATAACACTTTTGACCGGAAAATACATATTTAATCTAATCCTAAAATGACATTGCACTGTGGCTTCATGTTTGTGACAATGGTTCACAGAATCTCTGCAGTATTTCCTGGTTGAACCTAAAATATGCTGTGCAGCATCATATTCAAGTGTGTGTGTGTGTGTGTGTGTGTGTGTGTGTGTGTGTGTGTGTGTGTGTTAGTATTAATTCATAACATTTCCAGCCCATGGTTTGTGTGTAAATTGACTGCTGCCCTGTGTAATGGAAAATGTCTCTCAGTTGTGAAAGTCCAAAATATCAACATGTTAGTTCTGCTTTTTGTATGAGTTAATTTTAGCCTCCATCTGCTTCTGACTTGACTCAAATTTGTTTTTCAGCTATGTCCGATTTAGAGTTACCTTAGTGCCCATTTTCAGATGTTTTTCCTTGCAAGATAAATAAGAACTACTACTACTACTACTACTACTACTTTAAAGAAGTATTCATCTTGGCTACTGTTGCATTATAAAAATGTCTCTCTTTTGCGCATCTTCTTTAAATCAGAGTGACCGTAATTCTACTACAGTGTATATAGTTACTCACTTCCTCCACCAACTAAAACTCCTTGGATTACCATTATTCTACAAGTACTACCATTTCTATTTCTCATGCAAGATGTTTTCATTAAATGTAAAACTAAAATAAACATTTCCTTTTTCAGGTGTGTGTGTTTGTTCGCTCTGATGGTGACAGTCAAAAGACACCAGTGAGTGGGTTCTCCTGCCTCAGTATGGCCAAGGTCCAGGTAAACACAGCTTTATGGGCTAATAAAACTAAAGAGAAGCCCCTATTTTCAGATTTCAGTGTTAATGTACATACTGTGTATCCCCTTTGGACAACAGGCTCCATGGCCACAGGGCACTGAGTGTGTGGCCAGATACAACTTCAAAGGCACATCAGAGCAGGACCTACCCTTCAACAAAGGAGATGTTCTGACAATCATTGTAGTTACAAAGGTAAAACTCCTGATGCTGTGTAAAAAAGTCAAATAAAAACATATGTATTATGTGTATATTTGTTGTGATTTAGGACCCAAACTGGTATAAAGCTAAAAATGCAGCAGGTCAGGAGGGAACCATTCCAGCAAATTATGTCCAGAAGAGAGAGGGAGTGAAAGGCTGTAAACTGAGCCTCATGCCGTAAGTCTAACATTTTTGTTGAGATGTCTTTAATTTAATCCTGTCGGCCTCTCCCAAAAGTCTGAGTGTTTATGACCAAGCAGAGCTGTTATGAGTGGGTGGTATAATGTTCACTATAAGTGCTTTGGGGGGGGTGTTGAATGGGAGACTGGAAAGAGAGATACAGGACTAGGATATATTCTATCAATCCCAAAGGAGATTTAGTTTACCAAAACATTTTGATTAACACATCGCTGAATAGCAGTGAGTTTCCTTATAAAAGTTGTGGTAAAATTAGCTGGTGTCACAGGATAAATTATAGGGACATGATAAATGGGACAGGGCAAAAAATAAATGCAGTTCTCTCATTTGACACTTCCTGTGGTCAGTGGTGTCTTAGTTTTATCTAAATTGTCCAATAAATACAGATCCTCCTCTAAATGGGTAGTTTATGTGTATCTAGCTAAGGATAGTCACCAAACCAGTGAGCTACGTCTAAGATAAGTTGCCAGTGGTGTTTTTCTCATGCTGCTTGACTGGTGAAGGCGCTGCAGTTACATGAGTGCAGACCACAGGCAGGTCAGACTGTGGTAACTGCAGAAGACTTGAAACTGCTTCAAGCTTGAGTTTTGTGCGAATGCTGCACTGTTTCCTGTTGTTTCACATCAATCTAAGACATTCAGTAATCTTTTGATTTACCCACAAAAGAATTCTGCACGTGCACTTGTATTACATTTAGAGACCAAATACTTAGATAAGATCAGTATCTCAGCTCAGACTACAGTAGTCTGTTAAACACTACATTGTTTTTATTTTAAGTTGGAGTTTTCTGTTTTAAAATAAACAAACAAGTAGGTCTAATTGAGGAGTACACACAACTTTAACTAATCTAGCACAAAATTTAAACCAAAGAATTTTGACTTGAGTAATCGACAGGCCTAAATCAGGACTCCACCAGGGCTAACGGTGACAAAGCTATGGTCTGCATGATTATAGATTTGTAAAATTTGGCACAAAGCTACCATCTATTATCATGTAGCATTGTATATTGTAGGTTGAACTGTGTGATTCACTGTCTTCTCCTTTCCTAGTTGGTTTCATGGGAAGATATCTCGCGAGCAGGCTGAGCAGCTGCTTCACCCGCCAGAAACGGGTCTGTTTTTGGTGCGCGAAAGCACCAACTTCCCCGGCGACTACACCCTGTGTGTGAGCTGTGATGGCAAGGTGGAGCATTACCGCATCATCTACAAAAAAGGCAAACTCACCATTGACGAGGAGGGCTTCTTTGAAAACCTCATGCAGCTTGTGGAGGTAGATATGTTTAGCTACTGTATTGTAAATATATGAACGGGAAAGGGCGCAGAAAAACTGCTCTAAAGTGTAAAAAGCACTGTAAATTAATATAAAGTATAAATTGGGAAATCTTTTTACCAAAGCTGGTTAGTAATAGGCTTATTGAATTCATACAACTTAAGCCTGAAATAGCCTTGTCCTTTGACATTTCAACCGTTCATATACAACAAACATGTTCCTTTCAACTTGATTCATGTTTTTCAAGGGGGTAAATTAAGACTTGCATATTTTGGTTTAATATGCTGTTTATTTATGTCTCATTACAACATTGGCAAAAATGTTTACACCACTCCCAATCTACAGTTGACTCCTAATATTATGACTTCTGGAGTACCCTACAGTGTGCTAAATTGAGATTAACGTGGTAAGTTTCCTGTGCTGCTTGTATGTCTGAGCTGCCTCTCGACCGCATGCAGTTCCTGGAACAAATAATGAACCGGAAGAGTCAAAGAGGAAGAGTGCAGAGAACGCTGAGCTTCAGACTTTTAACCTCAAACCTTCACTCAAACAGACACAATGTCCTCCGGTGTAAAGCGCTAAATTTAAATTCTTAGGCTAAGGTTGTGACACGATTATACATTTTATAAAATGAATATGCTCAAAACCTTGTACTACAGTATGTCAGTGTTTAGTGTTAGTAGCCCCCTGTTGGTCACTATGAAGCATTGCTTGCTCCAATTCCATTAACTCTTACTATTGTAAAACAGTGGTAGATTTGCATTAAAAACATAACATGTTCCGTTTTTGCTTCTTTATTGTTACAAAGCACTATACCAAAGAGGACGACGGCCTGTGTACAAAACTCATCAAGCCAAAGGTAGAAGAGGGGGCTGTGGCTGCTCAAGATGAGTTTTCAAGAAGTAATGCAATACATTTCTACCACTACCATACATTCATATATTCATATATGTAACTTAATGTAATATTATCCAATTGAACACAGGTGGCTGGTCACTGACCAGAAAAGACCTTGCACTGCAGTCTGTTATTGGAAAAGGAGAGTTTGGAGGTGAGTGTTGAACTTTATCATTTATTATTTCATCATGAACAGGACAGCAACCTTTCCAACTTTGCAGATGTCATGATGGGAGACTACAGAGGGACCAAAGTGGCTGTAAAATGCATCAAAAACGATGCAACAGCACAAGCATTCATCGCAGAGGCTTCAGTTATGACGTAAGCAAGATCTGCCCAGTATAAAATGTAAAAATACATTTCTCTTATGAGTGACATCATGGCAACTTTTTTTAGGCAACTTCGACATGATAACCTGGTGCAGTTGCTGGGGGTGATTGTAGAAAAGGATGGGAGTCTGTTTATAGTAACTGAGTTTATGGCCAAGGTAATCTAAAAACGAACAAGCATATAAGGCAGTATTACAAGATCAAGTTCATTGTTAAGAATGTATTTTTAATCTGTGTTACATTGGTATTTTGGCCTGTTTTTAGGGATGCCTAGTCGATTATTTGCGCTCCAGAGGTCGGACGGTGATCGATGGTGACTCTCTTCTTCATTTTGCACTGTAAGTATAATGATTTAATTTTCAGTTGTGTTATAGCACATGATAACAGCACTTTAGGGGTGTTGACGGAGATAATTTATAGCTGTTAAAGTGGTAGAAGTTATGAATACTTGCCTAATTTCAATGCAATTCCCTTAAACACTGATGTAGTAAAGTACTGTGCCATAAAAATACTGTTTGCTAACCACCGTTTGTAAATTTCCATCTTTTGCTGCCACAGAAATGTCTGTGAAGCCATGGCTTACCTTGAGGCCAGCAACTTTGTCCATCGGGATTTGGCAGCTCGTAATGTCCTTGTATCGGACGACAACATTGCCAAAGTCAGTGATTTTGGTTTAGCTAAGGAGGCCTCATCTGTTCAGGACACTGCTAAGTTGCCCATCAAGTGGACCGCACCAGAAGCTATTAGAGAAAAGGTAAAACTTGGCTTTTTACTGCTAAATGAATATACAAAATATATATATATTTATTATTATTATTATTTTGATGACACTATTCAAAACAAACAGAACTTTTCCACTAAATCTGATGTTTGGAGCTACGGCATTTTGCTTTGGGAGATATATTCTTTTGGCCGAGTACCCTATCCAAGGATTGTAAGTTTGATCATTGTTCATGCTTTTGGTTCCACAATAATAAAATTACAGTTCTTATATATATTTTTTTGTTTCTCCTGCAGCCTTTAAAGGACGTTGTACCTCGAGTTGAAAAGGGATATAAAATGGACTGTCCAGATGGCTGTCCTGAAGTAGTGTATAATGTAATGAAACAGTGCTGGAACATCGATCCCACTGCACGACCAACTTTTAGGCAGTTAAAGGAGTGGCTTCAACATATAACAGGAGAGACTGGGAAAAAATAATCAAAAATGTGACCAAATATATTCCTTTTATTTTTACAAATAGGACTTTTTGAATTGCTGTTTTTATTACAGAACCAATAATTTGTCTTTTTGTCATCATTGTCACCATGTCACTCTTTGCTCTGTTTTTAGGAGTAAGTAATCTTGGTGAATCAATATTTGATACAAAACTGATTTCATTATTTTTTGTATAAAGATTGTTTGTGGAAACAGATTTTGGTACATTTTACATGTCATCATACGTTCCATTAATTACCATAAGTTAATTCACTGTAACCATAAAATGTGTTAATTGGAAAACTGTAAGGTCAGCATTTGAACTCCTTACCAAAACAGGAACTTTGACTTTTCTACAGATGTAACACATTGTTTTTCTTCCTTTCTTTCTTTATTCTTTTATGGCCAACTTTCTATGTTTTATGGAAAAGGCTTTTCAAAATGGATGTTTATTAAAATGCTTATTTTTCAGAGTTTGCCTCCTATGACTCATATTTTCAGTAGTTTAAATGTGAGACCAATAAGCTTCTGATAAAATATCACGATGCGTTTAATGTTAAAATATGATATCCCCCTTATTTTATTTAGATTATGTTTTATATTCTAAAAATATTAAAGTGTATGTTTCAACATTTTTTATAATATAATCATTGATGTGGAACGTGAATCAAAGGCAATGGGGGACTTATTTCTTGTTGCACAGACTCGAGTGTCACAAAAATGTTGCCTGAAAACAGATGGCAAAGGCATATAACGCCTGGATGCAACGGTCAAACATCTAGTCGCAAGACACAACTAAAGTTAACTCTTTAATAATTGTCGATACCTCAGATGGATAAGGAGGTGGATGTCTTTTATCGAGAGCTCCCCAAAGTGGTAAGTAAACTCTAAGGTGAAACGTTAATAGCTTACTCACAGTAAAGTTCGATAAAGTGTTAAACAAATGCGGCTAATGCTAAGTTGCTTACATCAGCGGGTTTGTTCCCGTCACTAGGAGCTTCACGCGCATCTGAATGGCTCTGTGAGTTTCCAAACCATCGAGAAACTCATCTGCAGCAAACCACAGCTTAACATCAAGCACAACATGACAGCTATCGCCAAAGGCCAGCGCAGGACCTTGGACGAGTGCGTAACTTTATGTAATACAGTGTCATTTCATGATCAAAGTTAATTATCAAGACGTAAGCAATTTAAAGGCCTTTTTGCATTTAAACATCTAACGTGTTTACTCTTACAATAATGTTTTGATCTGCTACAGTAAATGGAAAATAAGATTTAGTTCATAATATTAAGTACAACAAATCTGCAGGTGTTTTCAGGTCTTTAAGGTCATCCATCAGTTAGTAGACTCCGAGGAAGACATCTTAATGGTACATGTCTTTTTAATCAAAATAGATATTCAAAGCTCTTTCTCTAGGGTCTTTAAAGAGAGGGCATTCATAACACCCGCAGTGATGTGATTGTTCAATGATTGCAGGTTGCCACAGATGTTATAAAGGAGTTTGCAGCAGATGGGGTCAAGTATTTAGAGCTCAGAAGTACTCCTAGAGAGGAGGCAACTACAGGTATATGTCGATTACTAAACGGCTCATTTTTAATAATTATGCGTATTTACAATGTGCGTTTGTTGAAAGGATTGTCTAAAAGAAAATATATTGAAACTGTTATACAAGCCATCCAACAGTGTAAAAAGGAAGGAGTGGACATTGATGTAAGGCAAGTTCTGGCATGAGAAATATTTCCATTCATGTGCCATAATATACATATAGCACTAACTTCAATTTGACTTTTTGATTGAAGGTTTTTGGTGGCCATTGATCGGAGGAATGGGAGTCAAGTCGCCATGGAAACGGTGCAGCTGGCTGAAGAGTTTCTGCTCTCCTCTGATGGTTTGGTCATTGGCATCGACCTCAGTGGCGATCCAACGGTCAGTGTTGTTACAAATGTGTAGAATTCGAGAATCTAAATTTACCTTGGTGAATTAATGGACTCAAAAATGGACGCACATATCTACCATTTTTTACTTTTCTTATCGTGTTATATTGTGTTTTTTGTAGTTTTGTATTATTGTACTGTGTATCTGTACAGCACTTTGGGGCAGTGATGACTGTTTTGTAAATGTGCTTTATAAATAAACTTGACCACCATTTATCAAGGTATACCATGCCGGAGGTGCTGGGCTCCACTTAAGTTGTATAATCTTCTTTGATTTCAGGTCGGTCATGGGAGAGATCTTATTCCTGCACTACAGAGGGCCAAGAACAGTGGGCTCAAGCTGTCGCTGCATCTCTCAGAAGTACTCTTTGCAATACGAGTCATGGTCACCGAACTGTAAAAATGCAATATCAGCAATTTGTTGCAGGTGCTGTCACAACACGACGAGACAGACTTGCTGTTAGATATCCCTCCTGACAGGATCGGTCATGGCACCTTCTTACATCCCGAGATGGGTGGATCTCAGAACTTTGTTGACAAAGTGGTGCAGAAAAAATACCACTTGGTAAGTCTTTTGATCTGTAATCCATTCAGTCACTAGAGTGTTCAAGTTGATTTTATACTCTATTTTATGCTACTGCAGAGCTTTGTCTGACCTCAAATGTTAAAGGACAAACGGTGCAGTGTTATGATGAGCACCACTTCAAATACTGGTACAAGATGGGGCACCCAGTTGTGATCTGTGTAAGTTTGCCCCTCATTGACACATGTCCATAGACAAACCATAAATATCTCTGGTATTTTTTGTTTTATCTAAAAAACATTTGTTACATTTCAGACTGATGACAAGGGAGTCTTTGCCACAGACTTGTCTCAGGAATATAAAATTGCTGCTACCACTTTTGGCCTTGATCGTGAAGCCATTTGGAAGCTCTCAAAGCAGGCCATCGACTATATCTTTGCACCAGACTCTGTGAAACAGCAGCTGAAGCAAAGGTGGAGAGAATTACAACCAGAGTTTAAATGAGCCATTTCTAGATGACCTAATCGACTAAATACCTCAGTATACTTTAACTTTTTAGATAAAATAAAATGGAGCAAAAAAAACGTGATTAACAGCACTCAAATAAATAGTATTCAAGTGTTTAATATAAGAATTGTGTGTTTTCTTTAATCACAACTTTTAACAAAATACAGTATTATATTTAACAACACAATTAAAACCTTTTTTGTTTTCCAAATTATTACGTAACGGTCCCAAGGTTCAGTCCATTGCATTTATTTTCATGCCCTCTTCCCAAACTTGCCATGTTTGTCCTTGTTTTTCTTGAACTTGCCGTGATGCATCTCCTTTTTCTTCATTTTTTCCTGCTGAGGTCCTCCATTGTTTATGGCTCTTCCACCTTCTAGTTTCCGCTTCTTATCACTAAAAAAGTAAATTCATGAGAAAGGATGCCACAATTTATACATTCCCTCTCAATTTTAATGTCTGTACCTTTTGATGCTCACGACAGCTGTGTTTCCTCCTTTTTTTAACGCCTGGTCCCAGTCCTCATCCTCTCCTCGTATCCTATACCTGTGGGTGCCAAACATTTTTTTTTTTACAGCCTATTGCATCATTTTAAAAATTAGAAGCCAAGATCACCCATATAAAAAAGCAATACTCACTCTTCAAGGTCCAGGTCTTTCACTTTTTCTAACTCTTGCTTGTGCCTTTCCTCAAACTCTTTGGCCGCTTCATTCTGTTGAGGAAACAAAATATGGCATACATTAATACTATCAGCCATTGTATTATTACCAGCTTAATTATAATGATGGTCGTTTGTTTCATACTGTATTTTTTTTTGAATGATTGTACATGTTATGCTTTAGCTCTGCTGCCCAACATTTCCCATTAGCAGATTCCAGGACTCAGTAGTTATAATATAGTGCTGGATTACCGATACACAGACTTTTTTTTTTTTACTAAACCACACATACCAAATCCTCATTAAGGCTGCAGACTGTAGGCTCCATAGCTACTTCTTTAGTTGTTGACATCTGTGCTTCAATTGCTTTCTCCTGGACACTGGTCAACACCTGCGGGAGACAATATTAACCATAATCACTTCGGATTTGTCAAGTAACGCTGTATGTCTGTCTTAAAAACAATTAAAATCTACTCACTTGCACAAATCTTCTTATCAGACGGTTGAACAGGCCCATGAGCTGTGAACTGGGAAGGTCTATTTCCTTTTCCAACTGGTCCACTGATTTGTGTTGTAGTCCTATCCCCATAAGTAAAGCCTGGGGGGAAAACAAACAAACACAATCAACACAAGAACTAGTAGTCCTTGTAAAAAGGCCTAAAGTAAACGGTTAACTCACGCTTTGAGCAGCCGTCAGGGAGAGGTCTCCAAGTTGCCTGAGGAAAAAGATGCGCGCCACTGACGGGATTAGGTCCATGATTAGGTGATAGTCAACCATGCTTCTTGAATACAACTCCAAGCGTTTCAGGTCGTAAGGAGTGAAATACAAAGCAAGTTCAGAATTGTCCAAGACTGTCGAGGCATAAAAAAGGAAAAAATAGGTTAAAGCATAATATCTAAAAATAAATCAAAACAAATCCTCGTTTAATTATGGTATTGTGATATTATTGCCGAGTTTTTTAATAAGCAATACAAAATGAAATGTGTAGCAGCTATATGATATTTTTGGCAGCTTGAAGAATGTTGAACTTTTATGAACATTTATAGAGAGAACCCTTACCTCTGGTCTTTTCTTTGGTCTTCTTATTCTGAAGGATGCTAAGAGCCAGACCTGGGCGAAAGTTACTAAACTGGTAGGACAGAAGTGACAAAAAGCGCCGGCGGAAATCTAAAAAACAGAACAGCCTTGTAAACTTTCTATACTGTACGTGATTTATTAATTTTTTTAACATGGCAGTTGATAAAGTTTACCTGTCCAAAAGGCAGTTAGCCACTGGCTCTGCTCTGGGGTTTCATCTGTGTTCAGCTCCTTCAACATCACACAAGAGTGCTCTCCTGTCAGGTCGTTCTGTTTGGGACCAAGAATCAAAACATTTTACGGAGTTGAAAATTTGCACAGCATGTACTCAGAGGTGTTAATTTTTTTTTTTTTCCTAACGTTGCTGGTAAATTATGGCAAATGTTTAGACTTTATTTACTTAACACAATAATGATAAAATAAAAATAATTCTTACAGTTGTTTGTCGAAGATACACTGGAGTGTAGCCAGCCTTCTTCCAAAATCTGCCATTATTGTACAGAATTAATAAAATGTATTTGTGTAAAATATACTCTTGCATTAAAAATAACACTCACTTGAGCAGTTTTTCAGTGAGACCATAGGAGACCCCAAGATAGTCTAGTTTTTCAGCTCTTCTTTCACTCAGCTTCAGCAGCAACGGAGGCAGCTCCTTTCTGGGAGTGATCACCTCCTCTAGAAGACTCACAGCCTACATATAAACCAAATATACTCATAGTTAAATATTTATCAGTATGAAAATTTAGAATGAGAACGGGTTTATATTGCACCTCGCTGTTAACTGGAGTGATTTCTTTATGGTTTGATAGGGTGTCATCATCCATAGTTGGAAACTTGCCCTCATAATACATCTGAAGGAGTTGGAGAGCTCTAGATCCATATCCCATCTGTTACACAGATAACAAAAACAACTTTTCGGATGAGGCAGATTTGTTTTAATCCTGAACACATCTGTATACACACTTTTCATTTGCAAATAAGCAAAAATATCAGGGGCTATATTTGAAACTTGTATAACCACAAATAAATAATGAAATTTTACCCCTTGGTAGTCTGGATTAACAGCGATTCGCACCACTCTTCCGCCTGACAGACTGCCGAACTCCATGTCTTGAAACTGTTATGAGTTAGAAATTTAGATAAATGAAAAGCTTTAGCTGACAAAAATGTAGAAGTGTGTACCTGCTCTGAGACAGTCCAGGGAATCAGGTCACCAGACGCTTTCTTGCCTCTTGATAGACTGTTAAGGATGGTCTGCCGTGAAATTTCTCCTTCTAGGCACACCTGAATGGTTGTAAAACATTAAGAATGATTTCTATTTGAAAGGAAAGCAAAACGTCTGCCATAACAATAACAATTAAATATAATCAATCTGGTGGTTTAAACCAATCCATTATGTCTCCATCACGTCTTTGGCTCTACAGCAAGAATACACAGCGATTCTATTTTTGATGGAGAAGTGTTAATAAGCGTCTTATTAAAGGTGTTAATAAGATGTGTATTAATACCTTTACAAGCACATTGTTCATGGCCTATTAACATCTTTTAAATACTTTACCCTTATAGATTGCTTATAAAACACTTATAGCCAGATTAGTCATGCTGATTAATGCCTCATTAATAGTTAACGTGCACACCTTAATATAAAGCGTAACAGATGCACTCTTCTGCTTGCTTGCCCTAACAGATATACTCTTCTGCTTGCTTGCTTGCCCTATCTGACTCAGTCGCTCTTCTTTATTTAATAAACGAGACTAATAAATATAATATTACAGCAAGTCATTACAAGTCCTGGCTCAAGTCTGGAGGGGAGCATTGGTCAAGTCTCAAGTCCCGAAATATGTGACTCAAGTCAAGTTGTGTGACTCGAGTCGGCCACCTCTGTTACTTAATACTTAGCCTACCATCTTTATTATTTGTTAAGAATCAAAGCAGTAAAACAAATTCAACGGTTTGGACTTTGGGAATGACTGGGAGAGTCTATAAGTACCTGGATTACTGCTAGAACCTCTGGGAGGGAGTTTTGTGTTGGAGGCACTGGAGGCAAGAGGCAGAAGAGGTGATGAGCCGGAGCATCGGACAACATCTGCAGGTCGTTGGGAGAATTCTACAAACAAAAACAGGTGTAGTGGTTCTCAAAACTTTTCATTCCAAGAATTACTGAAGACCAAATCTGTCCTATATGCGGTGACCATACGTCCCGAAAAGGATCCCAGTCCCAGATCATAAGTAACTTCCTGATTTAAGACCAACACCCAGACCTCTGTTAAGGCTGGTTGTTATTGTCCGAGAGAGCGCTAGAGCACATGCGGGTGCACTGTGGTGCTCCATCCCGCACCCAGGTCTGTAAACCTGTTTTATAGGCTACAGACGTGGCGGCACAGGTCATTTCTGCAGATAATACACATACATGTAAAACAGTTTGGAATCACTGAACTATTTAATAGTGTACCTTGTAGTGTGATGCCACGTACAGCGCCATTAACCGCTGCAGAAACGCCTCGGATGCTTTGTGATAACAGAAAGCGTGTCTCTGTTCACATAATAGCTAGAAAAGGAGTCAAGACCAAAACCATTCAAAGAATTTTAAAATACCACAGAGAAAAGTGTCTATCAAAAATACTAAATTCTAAAATAGCAATAATTGTTTCAATCAATAGGGATCACATTCTTCTTAAAGCAAGTTCAGTAAGTAACACTCGATATGACAGTTTGAACAAAATAAAACAACTTGCTAAAAAGAAAGTTGATGCCATAAAAGATACAGGTCACAAGACTGTGGAAGTGGGCAGCCTGATATGAGCCTGGGGATGTTAAGACAGTCGAGACAGAGCAGATCGTTTAACCACTTTTCCACTGCGTCACCTGGTGCATATCGAATTGACTCGTGCAGAGATACTTCATGAAGGGAACGAACTGAAAGAAAACATAAGTCATACATATGTATTAGTATTATTACAACAGAAATGTGTTAAAATAAGAAAAAGTACTCACCTGCTGCTAATCGTGCAGTGTTAGTGTTCTTGTTCTCTGCTGATAAAGTCTGCTGGCTGTCTGCACTCTGCTGTCTCAACTGCTGAATCAGTTTGAGGGAAAGGGAGCGGCCTGTCCCTTCATACCTACACAATTACAAATTATTGTTAATTAATCTAAGCCAATAAAAACAGTGCCATTATGAAAATGTGTTTTTTTTACATTTCACATTACCCATTAATTGTGGAAGCCATGAAAACCAGATAGGGTCCCATTAGTTTCTTAACCAAAGGCAAAGGAATGGCGGCTGCTTCATCAATGACAAGTAGTTCAGCTTGGCCCAGTTTCACTGCGTCCCCAGGGTGGATGTACTGTGGAGTGCCAAAAACAACAAGGTCACAATTGTGTGTTTAAAAGAAGAAGTTGCAAGTAAAAAAAAAAGTTTTACCTGGATGGTCTGTCTGTGCTCTTTGAAAACGTTCACTCTAACAACAGCTTTATTGAATTCTGGGTTTAGTGACTGGATAATTTCATAGTCAAGATGCTCCTACAAAACACAGAGTGTACAAAAAGGTATAGATGTGCAGTTACACATTAAAAGTAAAAAAATGTATGAACACAATCTACCTGATACTGCAGAGCGTCAAATCCCTTAAAAATGAACTCAAACATTGTGTGGAGGTTGTCAGGGCTCGGAGATGTTACAAAGATGTTGGAATAACTGAGGAACATTTAATAGGAATCAATTAAATAGAACAATTTATATTATACAGAGGCGTGCTGGCCATAGGGAGAGTCAGGAGGTTTCCCGGTGGGCCTGTTTAGGGCCGGGCCGGGCCGCCCCCATGAAGGGGAAATGTGTCAAAATCAGAAAATTTTTTCGCATCTAACTTTTCATCCTTGTGGCGGGGAGATACCATTTGATGTTGAACTAAATCAGAGGGGTGTTTAAGTGGCACACCCCTCCGATTTAGTTGAAGTTGGTGCAGTCCAATCCAGCGGAGACAAGTGTCCGCACGAGTAAAGAGAAAAAACCAGTGAAAGGTAGAAAAGTGGACAAATAAATATTTTTATCTTCATAACTTGGTGCTGATTGTGGAGTTGTATCAGGCTCAGACGGTGTGTGCAGCGGCCCATGTAATGTATCTATAAATGTGTCGAAGCCATACTTGAACCGGGGACCTCCTGCACCAGAGACTAGCGCGTTATCACTGAGCTATAAACCCACAGAAAAGTGGGCCGGTCTTCTCTAAATTCCCGGGTCGAAATGAGGTCCCAGCATGCCACTGATTTTATATGAAATAAATGTAACAAATATTTTACCCAAAAGCCACTGCCCCAGCAACAGCCAGTCCCAGAGCAGCAGACTTCCCCGACCACGAGCTGCAGTCAGAGTCACAGTGCTTCTGAGAGTCTTCTCTGAGATCGCCTCAATGAACTTCAGCACTCCTTTAGCCTATAAAAAGGCAAGTCAAAACAAGATGCTTTAGCAATGGGATACACACAAACATATACAATCGGTACGCTGTTATTTTTATTACAATACAATGATATAGGTCAGCTTAATCCAACCTGATCCATTGTTCTGCAGCAGTCCACCAGCACACCCACAGGCTGAGTGTCTTGTAGAGTCTCCTTAAGGTCTTTCAGCTCCTGTTCATGAGGGGACAAGCCACCTTCCTAAAAGAGAAAAGGAAGACGATTTTTAATTAAAGAAAAGGGTCTACAAAGGAAATAAGTTGAACAGTTGAATAAGTTGAATAAGAGAACAGCTAGATGGGAATCTTGCCTGTGTTTTCGGAGGCACTGGTTTGATGTTTGTCATGTGGGTGGAGATGGGCAGGATGTTCAGTTGGTCATCAATGACTACACAGTTTTTACAGGATGCAAGGGACAAAATAAATCTATAATACACAAAGGATATAGTTATCTTTATCAAAACGTTGAAAAAAAAAAAAAAAAAAGAACAATTTACTATATTAATATTTGCCTTTCGTTAAATCTTCCCACCACATCCTGATGAGCCTCGGTCCTGTATCGTGAATGCACATCCTAAGAGAACACAGGCCATGTAAAGTCATGTGAATGCAAATAGGAACACACAGCACACTCACCATAGTCATAGTATAGAGCTGTTTCAGAGAGTTTATTGATCTTAATAAAAGGACCACAATCCCCCCTCCTTCAACCGTTTCAATTGTCCTTGCTAAGAGATTAGGGGTTAGAGCTTCAAAGTCCTGAAACAGAGACAACAGCGCAAACCTAATAAATTAAAAAAAAAAGGTAAACATATACATTTTTTAAAACATTGGTGTCTGTATTACACTTACCTGCAGAACACACATGCCGAAGGTGTTACCTAGGATCTTGTGCGTCTCGTTGTAATAGCAGTAGCGGATGTTGGTGGCCGCGACAAAAAGCTCAAATGGATCATCCTGGTTCAAATTCAGTGTACCAGTTTTGATCTTCTTTTGCAGCTGCCTCATACGTTTCTTACGGTTACTATACAAAAATAAATAAAATGAGCTCAAATCTTTAAAATGTTGTGTAGAATGTAATCCTCCTCATTTTGCGTCTTGACCATTATTATATTGTCAGAAGAGACATACAAAGTTAATAACAAAATATAACCACTCACCTGCTGAAACCGAGGTCCTTTTTGTAGCACCACAGAACAGAAGGGCGAGCTTTGACAGTGGCTTTGGACAACATGTGATGCAGTATGACAACCTTCAGCAGACACACATAAAGTACTTAGTATTCAGGTTATGTATAAAAACATGGAAATAGGAAGTGTGTGTGTAAGCAATTTTACCTGATCTCTCCCACGATCCCCAACCACAACGAACAAAGTACGATGCTGCAAAGCGACTCCATTCTCAATCTGGACTCTAATCCGATTGTCCACCTTTTTACGGACGGTCGCCATTGAATTAGCCTAATGTTCAAGTAAGCGTATTTTAGTTAGATCATAACACAGGTCGATAAAAATGTGGTGTCGCTACTCGCTATTCATCATAACGTAATTAAATCGTCCAAATACGCTCCAGGGATAAAAGTATAGGATTTGATAGAGTGAATATATCTACCTTTAATTGACGAAGAGTTCAGCTTTCAGGTGGTGCAATAATGAATCCTTTTTTTCATTTGAACATGCCACAATTCATGCTGTTGCAAAACTCACATGGAGATGCGCCTTCATGAAGGACCCAACGTGACGTCATCTACGTGCGACTACGATGTTTTCTGGGGCATTTTTTTTTATTTTCGAAAATGTAACAGAAATTATATATTATAATATACAAGTGTTTCGTTGGTGAATGATTTTATTAATTTTGTATATTGTTTAAAGGCCGCAGAATGTTAGAATTACAAGAAATGTTACATCATTCTGAATAAACTTTACTGCTTTGTTAGATTAGATGCCAGAATAACTTCCTATAAATCAAGCGGTTGACATTTCAAACATTAACTATTTATATAACAAATCAAAAGTAGTTGAAGGTTGAAAAATAAAAATGGCATCAATGCCTTGGTAGACCACTGGGTGGAGTAGTTTTTCTAATGCACGCAAGATGCAACCCACCTTTTTTAAAGCAAACAGTAAAAATAGTAAATCTCCCTTGACCATGGGTATGCAACACAACTTTATTGAAACTCTTGAAGCAACATCAATTTACAAACAAGAATATGGGAGTTCTTTGAACAAAAAGGGCTTTTAGAACCAAAATGACAGAACTGAGGAGGGGGGTAAACTCCCAAGGTTTGGACCAGCAGTGGCAGGCGCATTTTCATACAAAAAATAACTTATGAAATCTTTCAAGTTTACAGGAACATTATAAACACATGGCTGTTGTAAATCAATGATTGGATTTACATAATAGCTTGTGTTCACTTTAAAACGTTTCATTCATTTTGAGATATCAAAGCAGGTGTTCTTTGATTCAAGAAACATGTAAATAGCACAGATGAAAAACTAAAAAGATCAGAGTGAGCAGGGGAAAATGCGATCATGTATTTTCAGTGTGGTGCCAGTTAATCAGTCACAGTCATTTATGTAAAAGGATTTTTCAGGAGCGCATTGCCTGAGCGCTGCTTCTTGAAACACCTCTGGATCCCTGGCCAGTCCCGCGCTTGTAGTTCTGTTGGTACCCATCCTATAACACAAAATTAATTCAATAATGTAACAAAGGACCTCATACATATGACTGAAATTATTACCCCCCTTTACTTACCCTCTGGTAGTTTCCATTAGAGTAGTCCCGTGGCGTGCTGAACTGAGTTTGTCCATAGGCAGAGTTTGGAGTGTTGGTGAAGGGAGGACGATACCCATCATAGCCACCTTTAACAACATTGTTTACAACATCAGCACCCAAAATGTGCCAATTCAAAACTACACTTGCAGAGTAAGTGTCTATGTCTGGTTTCTCTACAAATCGCGAAATAAGACAACAGTTGTCAAATGGCAAATTGAAACCTTTGTGATAAGCTAAATAAGCTGCTTTAAGGGTTTTGTTTTGTTTTATTTAATCTAACAGTAACCACGTTTAAGTTAATAAATCCAGGACATTTCCATCTGCTGTCTCTCAACATTCAAGTCAATATTATTCTTAAAACAGACTATATTATAACAGTTTTTATGCATCAATATTAATTAATAGGCATAGTAAAAGCTATATGATTTTTAACAGTTGTAAGCTTACCTCTGAAGCCATTTGATGACCCCCTGTATCCATTGACCATTCCTCTTGCGTTGCGTGGACCACCACGGGACATGCCTCTGCTGTTGTAGAAGGACTGTCTCCCAAAACCTGCTCCCTGCTGCGGCTGCTGTGGATGGGTTCCCGATTGGTCTTGGAAAGCACCAACTGCCCAAAAGACAAAAAACAACCATTGGCATTAAGGGACTGCCAACCCATTTGGGAAATCGAAATGCAAAAACAAATGCTCACCAGAAATTTGTTCGGCCTGCATCTCCGTCTGCTCCACGGGATGTTGTGACTGGCTATTAAAGGCTTGGTTGAAAGAGTTTTGGTACTGATTGGCTTGATTTAATGCCTCCGTCTCATTTGCAGGTGGTACGGGGGCATTGAGGTTGAACACCTAGAGCACAAACCAAAGTCACACAATGAAGAAGCCAATCATAGAGATACAAAATTACAGTGCACACTACAAAAGGCTCTACAATTCTTCTGACATATTACCACACACACACACAAAATAAAATGGGTGAGAAGAAATGTAAAAATATAATGTAAAAAATCCAGACAGGATTTTCCAACCTTAGAGCAATGACACATTTACTGAACGCGTTACCAGTTAAATGTGTATTGTGCAAGTTTGTAGACATTGCCTTGATTCTCAACTAGTTATCTGCTAAAGGGGCACAGTAAACTGAGGGGACAATAATTGATTAAATGTTTTTTGGGGGGGTTTGACCCTACCACTAATGTACAATAGGTTAATCCTCCAGCCAGGTGATTCTGACCATTACCCTGGCTCCACATCTCAGATATTTATCTGAAACTGATACAACCTGGCCTTTTAACTTTAATATACAGTATTAGAATGAGTTTTAAGCAGAATTTTGGTTTAGGAAAGATGAGGATCATGTTTTGACACGACTATACGGAGCCTCTCACTTCTTGTTTTATGAGTCAAAAACACAATAGGTAATTAATAGTTTATTCACCTAAAAATAAATATATGTATAATGTTTAAGAGTTTTTACAGTTTTCCATCCATCCATTTTCTTCCACTTGTCCGTTGCCGGGTTGTGGGGGCAGCTGTTGGAGCTGGCCAAATCACATTGCACCAGCCCCCTATGGCTCCTCCTGCAGGTGGTGGGTCCACAGAAGGAGTTTTGACAGTTTCTTTTTTTCCCCAAAGTTCCCAACATTTCCTGATGTTCTCATTGAAAGTTTCCCGGGAATATTCTGTATCTTTGCAACCCTACTCCTGGTCTATTCAGAGTAACTGACATCTTATCAGCCCATAAAACCGTTAGTTAAATCTATATTGGATATTTTTGATGCAGTCCAGGCATTTAGGCTTATGGGTATCATTTATAGCTGGATGAATAAGTAAGTAAATGCTTCATTTGTCATTGTACAACGAAATTGGGTTCAGGTGTTAGTCCTGAGCCGTTGCGACTGAGATGCGCTGCCATTGTGGGCCAACCTAACGTGCCTGTATTTGGAGGCCACAGGAAACCTGGCTGGCTGCCTTCAGCGCTCCTCTGAAACTGTGCACCACCTCGTGGGTTTGTCCCTGTTTGAGAGCATGGTTTTCTGCACTGGTCAGCTCCTTCCTCTTCCTCCTGTGCAGCTCCCTCCGCTCCACGACAGTCTTTCACCATCTTCTGGGAAGAGCTTAAGAGTTAATCTGTTTTATTCTCCAGTGAACGTCCATCAGCCAGAACAATAGTAGGGACAGAAGGCATGTGTGGCTTAGCTTTGAGTCTTGCCCGGATACCTCCTCCTTTGTCCCTTCCTTGTTTCCTGTAGCGCCTCTTGTGACGCCTCCACTGTGCTGCAGGTATGGAGGGCTCTTGGTGCCTCTTCAGTGTTTCAGAAGACGACATGTGTAGGTCTCAAATGTCTTTAGCTCATAAGCTAGCTGTTTGTTTACTTTTAAAAATCCGCCGATCCCCACAAAAAACACAGCAAAGACGTACAAAAGCATCACAATGTGGAGCACAGAAACCACAAATGCAGCTCACAGAAAAAGGCAAAAAAAAAAGCAGCAGTACCAAGAGAGAGGGAGGTTGCTTCTTGTTTACATGTCGCCATGACGTCTCCTTACAGCCTTTCATACCTTGGCAATGGTTAGGATGGTTAGCACTGAACACCTTATGTTGCGTCGCTTTGACAAACTTTTTGTACATGTAAAAAAATTATACATACATCGCGTGACGTAATATCGCAATATATCGGCAGATCGATATTTTCAACACCCATAATACATTGTAATAAATTTAGTTAAGATACAATGTACTCTGCTTTGTAATAATCTTAAGTTGGACCTAAGGTATGTAGTACATACACAATGAAATAATATTTATTAGTACTTTGGAGATACATAATGTAATAAGACACAAGACCCTTAGGGTTAGGGCCTAAGGTTAGGATCTTGCGTCTTCCTACATTATGTACCTCCAAACCACAAATACACATTATTCCATCATGTTTGTAACCCATAGGTACAAAGTTATTATACATTGTTATAAAGCACATTACATTGTATCTGCCAAATTTAGTACAATGTAAGATAGAGTAAAACACAGTATTACTATTATAATTTTATAGAGTGAGTTTGCAATACAAGTATGTTATTAAACTGTTGATTATCACAAAGTTGAATAAATTAGTAATGTATTCAATCCGTCTACTCTATGTACGATTCAAGTTCTATTTGTCAAAAAAAACATGATAAAATCGATAGTGATTTTATCATTAAAAAATCATGATAGTCCATTTTTAACGTATTACCCACCCAAGCCCGAGGTTAGTTAGCAAAGGAGGACTTATTACTATAATTATACTATTCAATATTACTTGCGTTACACAGGTATCTGCAGGGTGAAAAGTCGAATTTAAGGACTTAAACCTTTTAAGACCACAAAATCTCATAAGACCTGCTTTAAAAGCGCAATGTAAATAGAATGTAAAGAAATCAGTCACAAAATCAAGGTGTCAAACTGTAGGATATCAGTTATCGATGTAAAAACTTAACTGAAATTTTCTCATTAGGCATTTTAACATGCTAACCATTCAAGTTTAAACAACCCTAACCCATAATAAAAATAGAGCAGAGCAATCATACTCTTTTGTGTGGGCTAGGGATGTCACTATTTACATTTTTTGAGTCACCATTATTGTGACCATTATTACACACGTTCAGACATAAATGATATCAAATGTAAATAATACTTTGTTAAGTACGCTGTCCCCTCCTGGAACCGCCACCTTAACGTGGTGGAGAGGTTTGAGCGCCCGAATGATCCTGGGAGCTTTGTTGTCGGGGGCTTCGTCTCCCCTCCCCCTATGGAAACAAGTCCTAGGTGACGGGTCAAACAAAGAGCGGATCAGAAGCCCCTTATGAGAGACCAACAGGCCCGGTTAGAACCATGAGGCCGTCTTTCTGTGGACCCACCACCTGCAGGAGGAGGCATAGGGGCTGGTGCAATGTGTTTTGGGCAGCTCCAACAGCTGCTCCCATGACCCGGCAACGGACAATTGGAAGAAAATGGATGGATGGATGGATGGATAAGTACGCTGTAATCAGAGTCAAACCACCCCCGTTGCAAACGTTTATTATTGTTTATTAATGGATCCCCATTAGTCTTTACCTTAGTAAAAGACCATTCTTCCTGGGGTCCATGATAATGCTACATTTAAAATATTACAAAACATCATCATTACATACAAATACATAATTAAAATCGCATTCCTGAACACCACAAAAACATGCTATTACAATGTTTCAATACACCTAACTGTACATACATAACCTAGGAGATCATTGTCCTCTACGTTATATTCCATGATTTAGGATGTGTTTTTTACCATTCTTTTAAAACAGCTTTTGAACACCAATGCTGTTAAGACTGAGGTAGCTTATTCCACAAAACCATCGCTCTGTACAGAACAGTTCTCTTCAGAGCATTTGTCCTAGGCTGTGGAGGTGTAAAATGACGCCTGTCGAGTACTTAAACCGTGCCTTTCACTGGTCAGCCGTAGTTGAGAGAACAGACCTAAGGGTTTTTGAAGAGTGTAAACATTATTGCGGAACAATACAAGACTGCAGGCCACGCTTTCCTCCACTTTAAACCAGGACAGCCTATCATGCATGGCACTGACTCTGGTGCTGAATGGGCATCGCAGAGCTAGGCAAACTGCTCTGGACTAGTTGTAATTTTACAATATCCTTTTTTGAAGCACTTGACCAGATAGTGGAGCAGTAATCAAGATGTGAAAGTGCAAGTGACTGAAGAACCAACTTAGTAACTGGATTAGTTAAAAAAAATATGCACATCTTTATTAGAGATGGCTCTACTCATTTTTGCTACAGTGTTTTTAATATGTGGAGACCAAGATAAGGTTGAATCAATAGTGACTCCCAATAATTTGGCCTTAGTAACCTGCTGAATATCAGTGCCACGCATGGAGAGATTTAAGATGTGCACCTGTGTAATCACTCTTTTTGAGCCTATCACCATGCATTTGTTTAACTTTTTTTCAGTAGCCCAGTTAGAAATTAAATTAATTTCTTGAAGACAGTTTAACTGACTACTTGTATTAGCAAATACATAAAGAGTTACGTCAGCAGCATAGGAAATTAACTTTGCTTTTTTTAGAGCATAAGAAATTTCATTTACAAATATGCCCAAGGCAACTTCCTTGAGGAATGCCACATGACAGTGGTTCACAACAGAAAGACAGCCATCAAAATGCACACATTGCTGCCTACCGGTTAGATAACTCTTCATTAAAGTTACTGCGGAGTTTCCAAAGCAATAAGCACTCAATTTACTAAGCAGTAGCTTGTGGTCAATCACATCAAAAGCAGCACTGAAATCAATAAATGAATGGTTTATTGTGAATGGTTTATTTTGGTTGATTGATGCATTTAAATTTCCAAACCGTAACAACAAAACACAAATATTCAACCAAAAAAGGAATAGGCTGAAGCAATGCTTATCTATGCCTATCCTTGTTCAAACCACATAATTGATGCTGAAATGCCACACCAACTAGACTTTTTTGATCCATCTGTTTGAGCCACTCAGAGAGTTGCTAGTGCAGTAGCAGTAGAATACCCAGGCTTGTTAGCATGTTGAAGATCTGAGTTAAGGCCATTGCTTGCGAAATAGTCCAGCATTTGCTTGAACATTATCTTCTCTAATAATTTGCTTAAAATAGGTAGTATGCTGATGGGCCTACTGTTTTGGCCGCTAAGTGGATCCTTGGAGTTTTTACCAGTGGCACTACTTTAGCAGTCTTCCACATATTTGGGAAAGCCTGTTTTTCCAGACACATATTAAATATGTAACATAAAGGCCTTGCAATACACTTCGCTGAAAGTAGGAGAAGCCTTGAATCCAAATGTTTTGATCCATTAGCGACAACAACTTCGTCATATTTTGGATACCTAAAGAGGTCCCACTCTGCTGACTTCAATCATTTTTTGGGCTCTGGAGAGCGTCCTTCTGCCTCACTCAACTATCGGTGAGTTTACGCACTGTGGCGTGCAGCGGCCAGTACGTCAGAGTGAAAAAAGGAGGGGGTCGCTTTCTGTGCATTAGTTGGCTATTTTTTAAACAAAATTGTGAGCAAATAATTGAGTCAAACACATGCTCATTTTAAAGCCCAATTTACCATGGATTTAAGACCAAATAGGCAGAATTTTAGACTTTTTAAGGCCTTAAATTTCAATTCTTGAATTTTAGACTTTTTAAGACCCCGCGGATAACCCTGGTTACATCAAATTTCAGACTGAGGCGGTCATTATACGCAAGCATTTAAATTTGCAAACATTAAAGTTACAGACCATCACTTTAATAGTGCCTTTGTCCATAAGATCTGTGGCGTATCATGTTGTGGTTGAGCAAATGTGTGGAATTGATTGAATGAAATTATACAATAGCATTATTTTCCCAAATAAATGGTCTTACTGTTTGCATTGACTGGAATGGCGCCGCGTTGACATTGATGCCACCACTGTGAGGAGCTTTGGAGACTGGCTGAAACACTTGTGTCTGAGAAGCAGGGGGTAGAGCTGTGGAGGGGGTGGCTGCTCCGAAGATAACGACAAGGAGTTCTAGACAGCAAATCGGACAAATAAATATTCATTTTTTAACATACAACTGTCAATTCAACTTTATTATGGACTTGAGGTCCAAAGAGACAGAGTGACATCATAAACAAACCACCACCAAAATACAAAAAATTACACAGTCACTTACTTACTTGTCACTTCTAGTCAGAAACTTTCTTACCTGGATGTTTTCAATAGGTTCTGCTGATGGGTGGGGATCTGGCGTGTGCGATGTCTGGTACATGGGGGGCGGCGTGGGAGAAACAATAGGAACCTAACAGAACAGTGTGTCAAGTTTCAAATCTTATCTTACATAGATTATTAACAAAGTTAATGGACTTACTTGTGAGGGCTCAGGTTGAACAGGAACAGAATTTGGTTGCGTTAAACGGGACTCTGGGTGAACTTGGGTAATATACTGAGTCAATGCTTAAGTCAATCAGTGAATTTACAATTACTCAGCTGTCCAAGACTTACCAGGAGAACAAACCATTTGTGGCATGTCCACGTTTTGTGCAGCTTTCATAGGCTGGGCGGATACAATTGCAGGATCAATAGGCTGTCCATCAAACTCAAGCATGGAGTCCTGACATAAATGAGATAAGGAATCATGTTGGCAATAGGTATCCTTTTGTCTAGTCAAAATATCCTTTTCTCTCACCTGCATAAAGTTGTATGTTCCTTGCATTTGTGCCATAAGGTCCTGCACCACCTGCTTTCGGACCATGGGGTCAGGTTGTGGGGACGGGGGAGCTAAACTCAGGGGATGGGTGTCTAGTGGGACAGGAGGAGCCGTTTGCACCGGGGGCTGCTGCTGCAGTGAAGCTACTGTCTGGAAAAGCAAAACATAAAATTATATCAAATATACGTCAAACTAATTCATTTCAATTCACATTTCAAGATGGTTGTGTACCCCAAAATACCTCTGAATCTGTGGTCCAATCATCCCCCTGCTCTTTGTCACTGCTGCTGTATGTGGAGTCTGGAATGAACTGTCTGTTTACAAACTAGAAACACAGATGAAAATTTAAACAAAGTAAATCACTTATAGCATGAACAGAGTCAGATCCATACCTCTGTAGTTTCAACAGCCACTGGCTCTGTGAACTCTTCAATTATTTCACCTTCTGTACAAAATAATGATTTAATTTTTTTTTATCATTCACAAATACCGAGTTTAGCGTCAGGAGTTTGCAGTAACCTGGATCGACCGGCTGCTCCTCTGCTTCTAACAATTCAGCAACTGCTGGCGCTGCGACTGGCTCTTCCTCCTCTTCCTCTTCACAAACTCCATTTTGATGAGCTGGAACCCGGTCAAAGTACCCACTTAGCAGAACCTGGTCCAACGTCTCTTTCAGTGCCTTGTCTAGAGAAATAAGCAAAATCGTTAGATTTCTTATGGTGGCCTCAAAGGTTTAATGAAAAAGGTCCATCTTTGAGAGAGTCATGCGTTGCTGTTTTTTGACAAGTATATTTCATGTGTTTACGTTGAACACATGATAATTGACAGTATCAGGGAGACAGTGCAGAGCGACTTTAATAACCAGCCACAAAAGCAAAAGTTTCCACTTCTTGATTTTTTTTTGGGGGGAAAGGAGGTTGATGTGATTTCCTTCAGTTGTCCCCGTTTCTGTGCCTCAGGAGAATAAATGTAACCTCAAGTTACAAAATGAAAAGGTCCCTCTCTGTTGCTACTTTGAACTGGGTCACCCCCAGTAAATGAGAGTGCTCCAAAGCCCTGACCAGTGGAGATACAGGCGACACTGGCAGCCTGCCCCGTGCTGACTCAGGACAGGCCTTCAGCCATGGGAGTGAATACAACAGGAAGAGTCCCAGGACACACAAGCCAAAACAGTGCACTATGCACTAAAAGAAGCTTTGACTATAGATCACAACCACTCCAAGAATGCATCAATGCTACAACAACTTTAGAACTTAAGTAAATCACAACATCATTTTGAACACTTTTCCATGTAAATGCCTTTTGAAACAAAATACTGTATTATCTAATAAATAAAACATGACAAAGAGTTCACAGATGACTGATGTCACCATCTGGAGAAATGTACTGCCAAATGATTCCACCAGCTGAGACTGAAGAGTCAAGTCAAGATTGAATCCTTTTAATTCATGGATTCAAGTGAGATATTTGGTACATGTACAACCAATTATTAAATCGTGAATCAAAGCCATTTTTATTACTTTCATTATTATTACTGTAGATCGTGCCCTCCATTTGTCTCTGGTACACATACAGAGGTAAATTAACAATTTTGCTATAATCTGGCTCACTTTAAACATACACACTGTATACTTGATTGAGTACACTTTAGGTACGATTGTTCATTAAAGGGGGGTATTATGTAAAATCGACTTTTTCAAGCTTTACATCATGTTATGTCATTCCCTCATTAAACACATGCCTGGAGTGTTGCCTTGGCTCATTCACGTACGTTTACATTATCTTTAAAAACGACGGCAGCCATTTTAGGGGGAGCTGTGCCTCGGTCCTCCCAGGAACGCCCCCACCTCCTGGAGACGCCTCTGGACCTTTCGTCACCAGCCGAGTTACCAACCACTGCTCCTCAGCTCAGCAAAGCCCCCTCCCCGCATGTCGAGCGCAGATGTAAACAGTCAGAGCCATCATGGAGGATTAACTTCACCTGTTGTAAACCGGAGCTACAGCAGCTCTGAGACTTTTACAAAGACACACATCAGTGTTTCTGTTACCTCAACACCCAGGATTAAAATCGGTGAAAAGAAAACTAATTTCCATGACGGGATCTGCGCTGGGAATGCTTTTGGGGCTTGATGATGCCCTGATAGCATTCCCTCCAGAGAAAGCTAATATTACAAGCTAAAGCTCCAGTCATCACGTGAAAACGAGAAATATGCACGAATAAAGTCAATAAAACCACAATCTACACAATGAACCATTTAATAATGATCACACACTGAGACGGGATTGTTGATTTTGAAGTTTATTGCTCACATTTAATCTACAGTGGGTCGTAGCCAAGTGGTTTTCTCCTGGAGCTAACAAGCTCTTAGCAGTTAGCCGCCAACAGCTAGCTCGGAACGATTTATTGAAAACAAGTAGTCTATTATGCACTAATAATGTCAATAAAACCTGCAACTACATGAAGCAGCCTTTGGGATGATCTACATAGCCGAGTGGTTTTCTTCCGGAGCTAACAATCTAGCCGCGAGGCGCTAACAGGTAGCTCGGAACGATTCATAGAAAACAAGCAGCATATTATGCACTAACAACGTCAATAAAGCAGGCAACTACTTGAAGCAGCATTTATGATGATCACACAATGAGAAAGGCTTTACACATTTGTGGTTTATTGCAGACTTTTCATCAACAATGAGCTGTGGGCGATTGTTACATGCCAACGGGGGTTATCTCGAATAATCAAATCATATCCTGGGTGGCCATTGTTCACAAAGTGATAAAGCGTAGCTCCTTTCCAACAGTAAATTTAAAACGCAGCGAAAATCGATCGTAGTTTCAACATGTGAAGGAGAGAATGTATGTAGCAGTGTTTAGTTGTGATGATAGCACAATACAGCGTGCTCAAGAGGGGCATGTCGGAAAGGGTCAGGACTTCTTAAAAGAGACAGAGGCCTATTTCAAGACGTTCGCTACAGCCATTTTCCGAGAGCAAATTTATTCAAGGCAGTCATTTTAATTTACTGCATTTACAGACAAACCTAAGTTTGGATCATCATTGTAGTGTGCTATTGACTGGTACTATGTGACTGAAAAAAGCATAATACCCCCTCTTTAATGATTTGGTTAAGTGTAGACAGACTGAACAAGATTGTGATCAAGAGCATTAGAGGAAAAAGATGGATATTACTTACAGGTTGTTCCAACCACAGCTTTGTCCCGTCCTTCCAGCAGGTCCCAGAGGTGCACAGATGCTTCCTCGTACTGGTCAAACAGCCTGAAGAACAAAGGCAAACCTATTGAATTTTTTTCTCTCAACACAAATCATATACTGTACAGGTTCTTGAATTGATAACTGCTGCATGCACTCTGCACACTCACCTGATATTTTGGTCTCGGTCTGGCCCCACCAACTTATAAAACTCGTCCAGTGCAGTGAGATCTGCATCTGTGAGCAGAGGTGACCCTCCTACTCCCTGTTTAAGGTCTTGCCGTACAGTGTCGTCTCCGAGTCGATCCAAAACAAACTGCAACTCCAAAACAGTTTTCAGTCGCCTCTGCTCGGCCTCCTCGCGCTGCAACTGCTCCCGTCGAGCAGTCTTCTTCACCGCCTTCTGAATCTGGGAGACACAAATCAACTTCGTACATAAACATCAAGTAATATAGTGTACAGTTATATTGTAAAGAGCAAGCCTTACATCTTGTCCCAGTTGAATAAACGTCTTGTGCAATTCTCTGGAAAATTCCAGGTTATTTAGGATTTCTTGGTATTTACAGAGGGCCTCCTGAAATAAAATACAGTTTAAAAAAAAAACTACTACTTGTTATATGCAACATGTTATTTATTTTTTGTTCCACTACTAAAAACATTTCAGTTATAGTGCCTTAATATTACAAGTCTTTATGACTACAAAGAAAGATGATTTAGCAAAAGGTCAGGAACGGTACTGAAAAGCTCAATCCGAGACTCACTCACCAGCTGGTCTTGATTCAGACTCTCTCCTTTGTCCTTCCTGACTTGATAGTCGTCCAGTTTGCTCTATGTATACAATGTTTTTAAAAGAATAGTGAATAATGATGTCTTCAGTGGCAGTATGTCAGAGTCGTAGTGTGTAAAATGTTACCAAATTCTACCTTTTTCTTCTCCATGTTGCGGGCTTTCTTATCGATGATACCCAACACTTGTTTTAGCACCTCAGACTGTCCAGATGCAGAGCCCATCAACCCTGGAGCGGATCCCACCTCTGGGCTAGCATTCTGCACTGACCTGCTCGCATTCATTGCAGAGGGCATCTAAAACAGAAAGAACATACATTAGCCTGACCAAGTGGCATAAACCCAGATACATTAGCTGGGAGGACGCTTTATGACCAAGCATTACATTCCCATTGCAGACAGGCAGTTTTAAAACAGATTTAATGAATAACCTTACAATGAAACTATAAAAGAGATTGCCATAATTCACACGTAAAACTAGACAGCAAATTAAAAGTTCACATGTTGGCCAGGTATAAAATATGCCATAAAACTCTTACATAGCCATTTGCCGCATAGTATTGATTGCCTTATAAAGCCAGCAAACCCTGGACCATTTGTAATATTTGTAGAGAACTAGAGTATTTCCTTTACTACAATTTCCCTTTCGACACTACGATCTGCTAACTTTATGTCCAGCTGTGATGTTTGGAAATCTCAAAACCATCTCGTAACATTTATCTGATCAACTTCAAAAGACAATTAATAACACCGATAAAGTAGATATCCGGAGGTTAGTTAATCATATATCTGCGTACTTTCAGTGGCATGCAGAGATCGCTAGCTTTATTACTAAGGTTTGATAAAATGGCCCTGGCCTCAGAAGGAGCTAGCACAGACCGCGCTGTTAGCAAGTGTGGCACAGCAACGCGTGCTAGCAAGTAGCCGGCTGGGCGCCCTGGTGCCTGGGAGAACGACCGCGAATTTACGCACCTTTATGTTTTATATCCACAGGGGAGCTTTGTGACGATATGTAGGAGACAGCCAAGTTGTTACTGTTGTTGTGTTGCTTAATTATGTCTTGGACTATTGTGGGATCCGCCCCGCCGGCCTCACCGACAACTGAGACGGTTCGTAAAACAGCGAAACTCTTTATAAAAGGCGAAGGTCCGTATTTAGCTCCCAAAGATATGCCTGAATACATATTTACAATAATACAGTTTCAAAAACATAATGCTTGTTTCAATATAATTCATTTAGTTTGTAAATTTCACAAAATACTAGTAGCGACTGATTATTATTAAAAAAAATTTTTTTTTAGTATTGTGCATATATTCTTATAGTCAGGCATATTTTTGAATGGCCTCTTGGCACAAAATCTGCACAATCATTAGCTTTGATTAGACTAGTGTCCACTCCATGGTCCACTCCTCAGCCTTATACAGTATTTGTGACAGCTGTCCCTTTGAGCTCTGGCTCTGTCCTGAGCCTGGACACAGCTGTGGCACCACACTGCATTTCAATCACAACTGACACAATTGGCATGGAGCACAAGTGTAAGAGGAGCACATGTTTGTCAAACTTTTGTGCAAGTTTATTATAAGTTATTATAGAGGTTTGATATTCTATTATCATTTGTAACATGTTCAGATACAATAAACCCTAATATTTGAACTGCTAATGGTCTGTAATCAAATTTTCAAACTATAGAAACAAAAGTGGAAGTGTTCTGATTCTATTCCTTCATGTGCCTTATGTGTCAAAACAAACAAAATAAAACATAATAAGATGATCAAAGTTACAAACATGTTGTTAATTAATGTAGAAAGGGTTGTAGCCTATGTATTATTCACGATATCATGTGATGGAGGTAGAACTTGAAATAATTAATGCTTATCAAGCTACACCTATTATTACACCTATTACTAAATAGGTTTTGCTTCATGGTAATGGACAATGTTTTCGTGGTAGCTGTATTGGCTTGTAGTTTACAGGGTGTAAATAAATTGTCCTGTACAATTTGCAAATGGTTGTTCTACATTGCATTCAGTAGATGGCAGTATTGAGTAGGCCTAATAATCTACTACTCAACACAGAAACTAAACATGATATTAGAGATGCAATGACTTTGCAAATAGGAGTTTGCTTTATTCTATTATTATCAAATGTATTCATTCGATTACTCCAACTACAGGTTGCAAATACATTACATTAAGTCAGTAAGCTATAGAAGGTCTCCTTATACACTTATTGTGGAATAGGCTATTCCATTTTCTGTTATTTTTGTGTGTGCATTACCAGATAGCCTATCTAAAATAGCAAACTGAAGTGAAACAAAAGCTAGAGAATGTGAAACTATTTTTCCCAAAACAGGAAGCAGTTAACATGGTTGCACAAATGTTTTGATTGCACTGTGCCCCTGAAAGTGTTTCTCTCAGGGATAATACTGATTGTGGGAGGGTCCCAGGGGCTAGTGAAGAACCCTTTAACGAGTGACTAATTTCCGTACTGTGCTTTGTTTTATCAAATCAGTGTCCATTTATAAAACGTTTCCAGGGTGGGTCCCTACAGTAAATCACGTTCAGTCTTTAAAACTCTGATAGTGTGCTGAAGAGGGAACCATATAGGCGTGTGCATGGTTCTCAACTCAGTCAACAGGTGGGTCACTGCCAGGAAGTGGTCATGGGACGATTTTCAATGAGCCATTTCCAAAAATGACAACTGATAAATTGTTTTGATAGTTTTAATTGTCTTGATCAATGCTAGTATTCATTGTATATAAGAAACCTCTAGTGACTACTTGATTGCCCATTTTCCTATCTATTTGCACAGCCTGAGTTTTCTTGAGAGCTGATGTAACAAGTACATTTATCCAGTGTGAGATCAATAAAGTCTCATCTTACCTTAGCTTGGTAGACAGTCTTGACTTTCTGTTGCAGGCTACAAGTATAACACAAACTGTTACAATTAACATTCTTGTCATGATAGATTGAGGGTCCTGAAGCAACACTTGAGAACCACTGGGCTAGCAGATATTATTGTTCACCATTAGGATGGTATTATTTTGATCAAACATATCCAGAGGCTTGCTTCAAGAAAAGGCCATCAGAGTCAAATTAGGCTTTTGTTGATTTATACACAAACCGTTCATACAATAGAGTATGTTATTGCTGACAGCATTACGGCCAAGCCATTTCACAATTAACCTGATCTGTTCAAGCTTTTTTCTTTAACTCTTCACTTTCTCTCAAAACTAAGATGGCAAAACAAGGTCAACACCATTCCCAAAGGCTCCTTTGGGTGCTTCACTATTTGCTTTCTGAACAGAAGTTAATGTGTTTACAGCAACTCAATCTGAACTTAATCTAATCTATATTCTATAACTATAGTGACAGTTTTAAAAATGTAATATGTTAGTTACTTAGTTACTTTTGGCGAAATATAAACTGAAAATAGTAATAATGCCACCGAACAAATGTGCTGTCAAAGATTTCCTTTTCCTTTGGTATCCCCATTCTCTTGTGTTTTGTTTTGACATTAACTATACGCAAATGCAGATCTTATACACCAACTTCCAACTTTATTTGGCATGCTTTTAATTAATGATAATAATATGTTATATTCCTTAGCTACTGAAACAGTAATATATTTTTGCAACTGTTAAAAATAATAATAATAATAATAATAATAATAATAATAATATGCTGTGGCAGCTGTGGCTACAATAGTAGCCACAGCTAGGCTTCCTGGTGTTCCCAAACGGTTTCCCATCCAAGTACCGACCAGGCCCTTCCCTGCTTAGCTTCCAAGGTCTGACGGGATTGGGCAGAGCAAAGGCAGTATGGCCACATACTGTTACTTTTGTAATACGTTACCCCCAACACTGCAAACCACAATGACTTTGTCAAACCTTTCCCTAACTTGTTCGATTGTGCTACATGATGATAAAGGCAGAAGATGGCACTTCATATGTTGGGATTAGCTGGCCTCGGTGTCGTCAGTTTCAACAATATACTGAACGTTTCTCACCATCCTCTTTTTCACTGAATTGACCAGTCATTCAAAATCACCAATCATAATAAAACATTTTTTAAATTCACATTAAGTCTGCATGTTGTTCATGATAAACCTTTGTGTTCTAAGAAAATCATGAGTGGTATTGCAGTTAAGCCATTGTCAGTAAAAAGTCCATAACACAACACTGGTGTCTCAATTTCACTCTTGGATGCATTTGAACGCATTTTCCCTCACTTCTTATCCTGTGTATCAATGATACAACGTCGTTTAACAACTTCAACCACAGTTAGGAAACCTGACACGGAAACATGGAGATTTTGTCGCCTAATAACAACAGCCTGGGAGTTTATTGCTCTTTAACTGCTATCATTCTCAACCATCTGGAGGGGTCTAGTCTATCTGAGAAGCCCAGTGTCTTCTTCAGGGGATGAAGGAAGTTAATGCAATATTCACACTAGCTCTAACCCCCAAAGAGAGCTTCGTGACAGCTGCACACATCCTCTGGGCTTTCTTCACAGGAAGTTCATGCCATGGTTGTTAGTAGGTCTATATTATCCTGCATTTGAGTGGGGACTGGTGTGACATAGACTAGACATAGAACACAGTTTCTCTATATAAACTCTTCACTTAAATTATAACTACCCTCTCTAATTTAAGAGGCACAATTATCAGCAGTACCCCAAAATTTGTTCAATCGTCCGAATACTTAGGCGCCATCATTTTCTTTCTTTTGTTTGCAACTGTTTATGTTTTTGATAGTTTATAATACCAAGTGATTTTGGTTTAACTTCACTTTTGTCCTTGTAAATCTGTTGGGTGTTACAGGCTCCCCTCTGCTTCGCTCTCACCTTGCCCCTCGGCGCCTAGCCTGGTCTACGTCCAGCCTACACGCAGTCCAAGTCCTGCGGTGTGTAGCCCAGGGAGGTGCACATTTGAATTTGGTTCCTGCATCTGTCGGAGAGGCTGACTGGAGTGGAGCTGAGGAGCTTTATCTCACAAGGCTCAGGCCAACTGCTGTGAGGTCCCTCCCTCCAGAAACTGGCTCCGGCTCTGGCAGCAGATAACAGCAGCTAAGCCCTGCCGCGAGGACTCTGACAACGTAGAAACAAAGTGTATTTCTTTGTACATGAAAAAGCTTTACAAAACAATACAGTCATCTTTATACTTGTTGGGGAAAATTTCGTAAAGTCTTTATAATGAAGAGATTACAAGGCCGCAGTAGTTAAGTGATTTCAGGCCTATTGCTAATTAATAAGCCATTTATAACATACTTACAATCTACAACATGGTAAACCCCTCCTTACAGGATTGGCCTGCTGATAGAAGGTCATTAGTAGTTGTTGACTTGACTTAGATGAGAGGCAAAACATCCATGCAACATAAGCAACCCAGTCTGTGATAAGACTACTGTAGCTTACACACACACAAACTGTGTTACCATCTTCAGGCCTAACTAAGGATAAATAACATCTTATTGGGGTCTTGATTAGCATGCCACAGTGTCGTCAAAACAGGAAACTTTGGTTGTTATTGTTGCACTATACGATCTAATTTATTAACAAATACATGTTGTCGTAACCTTTTTGCAGTTTGTGTGGCAGGAAACTGACCAGTAAAAAGAAAAAGAAAAAAGGTATAGGCCAGAGACGGTATACTGAACTTTGGATGATTATCTGCCCATTAGATGTCAATGTATCAGCATAGGCCTCTTTCTACTTTATTTTTTTTTATTTTCCTTTAAAGCCTGTAAATCTTTATTGAAAACTTGTAAAAAGCACCCCAATTCTTCATAGGGATGGGTTTTATGCACATTCCACAACTTTCATGCAATATTTTTATCTACACTAACAGGCCTGCTTTTTCATGACAGCGCACATGAACCAAGTCTGCTATCAGCCTTCTGAACAACAACAAAAATGGTATTCTAGAACTAGACAAAAAAAAACATGGTTAAAGTGCATATGACACATTAGAGACCATGTTTTGCTAAAACATAGTTAACACAATTATATTTAAGATTTTGTCCAATATTTTTCTCAGCTTTCTTTAGTTTAGCCATTTTTGTATTGTTTATAGTTTCACTTCCTTATTGGACACTGACAGAAAGTGACATAGAAGAAGGTAAACAATTTTAAACTGTTGCTGTGCAACCATGTTAAGTCAATGGGAAATTAGTCAAACTACTATGGAACTTTACCTTTATCTGTCACTTCCTGTCAGCAGCTTAAAAAATCAAATAAAAAATAACATTTCTTCATTAAAATTGCTGCTTCATTGAAATAAAAATGATAATTATGCAACCGATGTTACCCTTCTAAATAAGTTACATTTTCAAAAGCATAAAACCTTTCACTATGCACTTTAAGCTAGGACTTTTATTGTATTTTCCCCCCCTGCCCTGGCCAATGTTTTTAGGTCCATTACAAAGGACCCCCCCTGGTCAATGTTTTTAGGTCCATTACAAAGGACCTAAAAACAAACATGTCTCTTGCTACCCAATCGTATCATAGTCTTTATCTTTGGTGCGGTCTGCATCTCGTCTAGCAGAACACGTGTGTCACGAGTCACGACCCACTGCACGCATCACGGCGCAGACACTCGAGCAGACAGGGCCGTTTAGCTGTCGCTTTAAGACCCATTTCCCCCCATTGTCAAACAGTCGTGAACAGGAAGAGGGAAACGAGGGAGAGAGAGAGAGAAAGGAGAGCGAGAGGGCGAGGGGGGCGATGTATTTAAACCACGATGCCTTTCAATAACACAAGCTTTACGTGGAGGAGAATGAGCACTGGCAACTCTGTCCAGAAGTACTCAGCGAAACAACCGGCCGAGCGGACGATGTAGTTTAGCCCCGGGTAGTGCGTCTTCAGGCGGCTTCATGAGTGGATGACTCGAGGGTGTCACTGTCCGGTCTGCTGCCTCAGGAAACGATGCCCTCCATCATCACTGAGCTCTACACATCTTGTCTCGCAGCCATTTCGATTGACTGGCCTCTTTAATGACCGTGCCGGAGACGGTGTTCTGAGTGCGCGTATCGTTGTGCGTCTGCGACTGCAAGTGCGAGAGAGCGGGGAACAGGTGCAGTCCACTTCCAGACACCTTCACCGTCTTTGCGGGCTCATTAGGCTGCGATTTTATCTAGGCTGTATCTAGATCGACATCAGATGCACAGATGACTTCCACCATAGAGAGGAAGACACTGGAAGCCAATGAGTAAGTAGCCTTTAGTGACCTTCTCCTTGTTTACTGCTGTGTTTGGTTCAATAAGGCATCCAAGGACACATGATTGTAGACAAGTAGCTGCTGCTGTCAGTATGTTTAAATGCATGTATGGTTTCCCAGAGCTCTTTTAGATTTTGAACCAATGATTTTTTTAAAAGGGCATTTTGAGGTTAAGTTTTTGCTTTCATTTGTCCAACACATTAGTCTCACAATTGTGTTTCAAAGTAAATAAGATAAGATAGGACTCTACATAGCCGAGGTATTGTTATGTGCTTGTACTGGAATAACATTACTTTGTACTTTTGCAGCTTATTTTTCCTGCTCTTTGTAAAGTACAGTCACAGCTGAGCCATGAAAGGCGCCAACCTCTAAGTCCCTTGTTACTTCTGTACCACTCATGCTTCACTGTCCATTTCCCTTTCCTCTTTCCTGTGCACCAACAGATGACCCTGCAGTGCTGAACCATTAAGTACGCCTAATACTACAGGCTTGCTCGATACTATAAAAAAAGAAAGCTATTGTATAGTGATTGTATGTAGAAAGATGTTTGTTTTTTTGTTTTGAAAAAAAAAAAAAACTCAACAAACTGAACAAAACCCCACCAACTTTGAATGGATATTTTGCAGGGCCTGTGGCCATCCTTTAGAGTCTAATATTGTCTAAAAATGTTATCTTTGCTTTTCACGGGTTTAGTTTTAGTCCTACATAAGATGGCGTGGTCGATTGTTTCTGAAAGGTCCCGGGCCCATTTTGAGAGTTGACTGAATGTTCCTTCATTTTCTCTCTCCCTCTCTCTCGCTCTCGAAAAAAAAAAGGAAAACAAAAGAAGCAGAGGCAATGTCTTGTGTCTAGACAATGTTTTTTAATGCCCAATTTCCCACATGCCACTTTGAGCATTAATTTTTAAGCATACAAGAAGATGAACATTTGAGGGACTTCTCTGTGTTCCTAATATATAAAAAATAAAAATAAATTGAGGGGGTATCTGTGGTACACTGGATAGGACTGGAAAAAAATAAATATTGATAGATTCCTTGACATATACATAGCCAACATTTCCTTTAAAACTATGGGCAGTATATTTACCTTGTGTTTTCCATTTAGGGAGCCAGTGGACGAGGTGCTGCAGATGCCGCCCTCCCTGCTGACCTGTGGGGGGTGCCAGCAGAGCATTGGGGACCGGTTCTTCCTGAAGGCCATAGAGCAGTATTGGCACGAGGACTGCCTCAGCTGTGACCTTTGTGGCTGCCGGCTCGGGGAAGTGGGCCGCCGACTCTACTACAAACTGGGAAGAAAACTCTGCCGGAGAGATTATCTCAGGTTTGTACAATGAATGTCCACTGCCAATGCTTATGGGTACAGCGAAACAACGTTCAATAAGTTAAGTATAAGTTGTTGTGTGGCATATAGGCTTAGGATTAGGTTATTGCCAAACCTTTATATGGAGATTTATGGGGTGTGCGTTCTAAAATTGAAATTCAAAGCTGATACTGAAATCAGAATCACTAAAGTTGTCTATCTAATTTTGTCCTGCAGGCTCTTTGGTCAGGATGGCCTGTGTGCTTCCTGTGAAAAGAGGATACGAGCGTTTGAGATGACCATGAGAGTGCGAGACAAAGTGTACCACCTCGAGTGTTTCAAATGCGCCGCCTGCCAAAAGCACTTCTGCGTGGGCGACCGATACCTGCTCATCAACTCGGACATTGTGTGTGAACAGGACATCTTTGAATGGACTAAACTCAACGGAAACGGCCTGGTATAGGACGTCCTGCTCACTGTCACCACTGCCCAGTCCCACAGGTTTTAAGTGGGACACAAGAAAAACAAACAGTTCAAATCTTATACAGGATTTGGGAATGGGGAACAAGAGCAGCCACAGCTCAACACCGCACTCTGCTGGAGACACATAAGAAGTGCAGCAGTGTTTCCAGAAGGATTTATAATAATAAGTCTTCTTCCAACTCCAATGCAAAAATAGATGAATGAATGCAATAACATTTTATATGTGTTTTGAAAATATATTTATGGAAAAAGAAAAAAAGTGAATAAGCAAGAACTGTGTTTTAGATTTGAACCAAAATGGATCAATAGCAATTTAATGTGAATATGTTGATGGAAAAGTATTTTTGAATCTTGACTGGAATGGACTTTTGTATCCAAAGTACTTCCTGGTTGGACTAAGTGTGCCCTCTAGTGCCAAGAAAACAGTAGAGCAAGTTCAGTAGCTTTGTTTGTTGTTACAGGATAGGTACAATATAGGATGAATTACGTTAGTACACACACAAATAAATGACAGTTTGTTTTAAACTGGTAAATGCTTCTTTTTGGGCATAAAATAAAGATGTACAGATGAATTCTGATGTTACTTGTTTTGGTAAATTGAACACGACCACAACTTCAGCTTATAAAATACATCCGATGAGTAGCATGCAATGTTGCCTTTACCCTATTAAGATGTCAGTTAATTTCACTTTTCACATAATGTCTTACTCATTTATAACCACAAGAGGTCACAGAAAATCCTGACTACAAGTGAGTCTTGTTGTCACAAAAGATTTGCTAAACCATACCAGACCTGTTGGCTGTAGTTAATGCCGTCATGATGGCGTGCACTGTGGCTCACTGTGTTCAAAGCTGCTGTCTGTCTGTCTGGAAGCTCTCCTCATGTGTATTTATCTGTCAGCTCTGTCTGAGATGGCCATAAGGCATGCTCCTGCTGAGCTGACCACAGCCTCCTGCCATCCCCAGTTTTCTTTACCACCATAACTGCACTAAGTGAATTTGTCTATCAGGGGGTCTGACGTGTGCGGGCAGGAATGAGAGTCTGACCACAGTGACCACATTGACTCATAATGTGTGAGACTCTTTAAAACACATAGACACAGGAGCCTGATGTGAGTTCATTCACTGGTTATTAAGATTAAATGATTGGTATAGGGTCAACTTTTTTCTGCATTTTACCCATGATTTAACGCCACTGGGGCCTCCTGTCAGGAGCACAGTGCACTGCAGGGGCTCTTTGTACTTTCTGAGCCAATTCTGATCAGAAGTTCTAAACGTTTTTGAAGTGGGGTCAATATAATTTCTGTTTTTCGAGATGTGAGAAATTAGCATGTACAGTATATAATACAGTAATCCATCGATCTCCTTTAGCAGGCCTGTTCATTAACCTCAATCAAATCCATTTAAGTTCTTAAATACAAACGTGATCAACTTTCTCACCGATGAAAACACATGAGAACTTGGATGTGTTGAAAGATACAAAGGCAGATGAGAATATATTAAAAATGGGCAAACTTGAGAGATTCTTTTGGAGGTTTAATGAGGAGTTATTAATGTGAGCCACGCTTGATATTGCCAAGGACACTTAGTTGGGTCATCTATGCCAATTCCGTGACCGTGGAGAGCGGAGGTTCATTTCTCAGTGGATTTGTCATCTATGGAGGGTGAACAGAACAGATTAGCCCCCATGCCCCTCTCAAAAATGCAGCCCTAAATCCAAAATGGCCACCACCAACAATTCTAGAAATGATCTTTACCATGGTTTTGCCTATAATGACATGGAGTATGTGCATTCTGCAACTTCTTGGATTAAAAAGATACATTTTTGATGTTAGTTTTATGATTTGACCTAAATTTTTTAACCTTTAAATCCAAAATGGCAGCTGTCTATTTTTTAAATAATCAATTACCACAACTATTCAAGCAATCACAAAATGTAGGCTTTTACTTTTACCTATTAACATGCCCTTTGTTTGACTGTTAAAGACAGCCAGGTATCCTTAAGTCTTTAGTTTGGGGGTTTGGAACTTTTTTTCCGAATAGTAGGCTATTTAATGCTTGATCCATTATTTCTAAACCTATATATAAACACAACAAAAATATTCAATTTGATATAAGAGATTTGATCACTGTGTGTATTTTTGAGGAGTATTAGGTATTTTTTATTTTTATTTTATACATCTAGATCAATATAACTATATTTTTTGTTTGTAATTAACTTTTATGAAGATTCAAAAGTAGCTCTTTTTAGCAACATTTCAACATTAAGTTATTCTTTGAAGTTTCTAAGTGTTTAAATTAGCTTTTTGTAATACAGGCTATATGTTTATATGTTTCTTTTCAAATCTTTAAAACGTGTTCTACGTAACCAATTAACGGTGGCCTGATATCATAGATTTAACATGTGTTTCTTTGGCATGTCCTTCATATTATTACTAACTTATAACAAAAATAAATCTGATTAAGACACTTTACAGGATTATTCATTCTGTCACTTTTGTTTTTAGTTGACAGCAAAGCTCGGTTTGATATTCCACACTGGAACATGTCTGACAGCTCCTTTTGCACCGACAGCATCAGACACAGTCCATCATGGCTCTATCTCACACTACAGTTATTCTAACAATTATTGTTATTAATCTGAACATAATCATAGTGTCCCATTTTACCAATTAATAGTGCCCCACTTTACCCATATTCACCCTACTCTTTGGTACACTTTCTCAATATCTTCTATTAATATCAACGTCCTCATTCCGTTTCTATCCTTGACTTTTCATCAGCGCTCTACCCGCGAACCATTTCTCCAATTACATCTGCCGTCTCTATTAGCAAACGTGCAAAAACCCATGCTTAATTCACTTGTGCGCACTTACTAGTTTGGTATACTAATGATTGCTCATTGTCAATCAGGGGAAGCATTTGTTATGGATGCGTGGTGATCCAGAGACTGTAACGTTTTATACAAGTCCATGTAGAGTCCATAGAGGCATCTGAGTTTTCAGAATTTATTCATTTTAATAGAGATAAGTTCATTTATGCCTTAACTCAAATACCCTTTACGATACGATACGATACGATACGATACGATACGATATACTTATTAATCCCGAAGGAAATTCAGTTAATCAGCTGCACAAACAAGTCACACATAAAAACATCAGATTAAAAAACTAGAAAAAATCAATAAATAGGACAGTGCAGAGAATAAATATAAAAGTACTGCTTCTACAGCAGCAACTAAAATCTATAATATGAAGATGATCACTCAATACACTTCTTTTGTAGAACCCCTGACATTTTTTTGGGGAAAAATCCAATATTCAAACCTTGCAATCTACAATCTAGCACATTTTTGATGATTGTTTCTGGACATATTGTTAGTAGACATGGCACAGACCAAATTGTAGCCCTATACATGTGTCCATTGCTGCAAAACGCACCCGCGAGCTGAGAAGGTGGTTACAACACCCTGTTTTGGGAATTGTATCGAAAAAAACAACAATTGGGAGCTAGAGCAAATCACTTTACTGTGTTCATTACACATGTGGAAGAACCCAAGAAAACATTTCATCCATCCTGAGAGGGTCACTTGGGAGGCTGTGGGTGAAACCACACGAAATGACCATGAAGTCCTTCCAGAGGTCCCTGCTCTGTTTTCAGCTCATCATGGTGACGTCCGTCTGTGTCCAGTGGGTTGGTCTTTTCAGCTTTAATAAGTCTATCAAAAAGGACTTGTTTTCCCCTCTGGAGACGCTCGTTTGTCTCCTGCAAGTTCATGGTCATTTTCACGCTTTTGTTAAGATTGTCCAACAGTTCCTTCACCTGTTCACAAAGAGCATAGGTTTCCTCCCTACATTTGTCTTCCTATTCTCCAGCTTTGTCACATTCTGCTTTCATTTATCCTTTCTCGTCTTGGAAAGGACGAGAAAGCAGCTAGCTGCTTTAAAATCGTGTTAGTTTTAGTTTTCAGGTGGAAGTGCTCTTTAAGAGTCTTTGTGGATTTCTCCAGCTCTGTCTCGGTATCGATGAGCTCTGCTTCCAAGCGTAAGATGGTCCCTGATGTTTTTATTTATATTTCAAGATCTCCTCTGTGATGACACGTGTCTTGGTCTGAAGTGATTGGTTTGTATCCTCCAAATCACTGAGTTGTTTGTCTTTATCCTGGAGAGTTAGGAGGATCTTCTCAAAAATGAGATTACTCTCCTGCGTGCTGTTGTGACATTTTGTCACTTTATCTTGGAGCAGCATTGTTTTGTCGTCCAATTCTTTATGAAGCAATTACATTTTCTGTTCATGTCCCTGCTCCATCTGATTTTTCTGGATGCGCTGTTCCTCCAATGTCCTTCCAGGCCTTTAATCTTCATCAGAAGATTAGAGTTTTCCACTTTGAGCCCTGGTAATCCAATGGAACATCGCCTCGCCCACAGGGAAGAAAACTCATGGGAATCAGTACATTGTTTTAGAAATAATGAATCAAGCATTAAATACTATTCGGAAAAAAGTTCCAAACCCCAAACTTGTGTATGTGTAGAATTTAACGTAAACGACTTTTAAGGACCGGAAAAAGGTGGTTTCCCCGCTTCAGGTCGGTGGGGAGTCCTTACCTCAAGTGAAGGAGTTCAAGTATCTCGGCGTCATGTTCACGAGTAAGGGACGGATGGAGCGTGAGATCGATAGACGGATCGGTGCAGCGTCAGCAGTGATGCGGTCGCTGTATCGGACTGTTGTGGTGAAGAGGGAGCTGAGTCGGGGGCAAAGCTCTCGATTTACCGATCGATCTACGTTCCCACCCTCACCTATGGTCATGAGATTTGGGTAATGACCGAAAGGACAAGATCGCGAATACAAGCGGCCGAAATGAGTTTCCTTCGCAGGGTGGCTGGGCGCACCCTCCGAGATCGGGTGAGGAGCTCAGTTACCCGGGAGGAGCTCGGGGTAGAGTCGCTGCTCCTTCACGTCGAAAGGAGCCAGCTGAGGTGGCTAGGGCATCTGTTCCGGATGCCTCCTGGTCGCCTCCCTCGGGAGGTGCTCCAGGCATGTCCTATTGGGAGGAGGCCTCGTGGAAGGCCCAGGACACGCTGGTGGGACTATGTCTCCGAGCTGGCCTGGTGTCGCCTCGGGGTCCCCCAGAACAGCTGGAGGAGGTGTGCGCGGATCGGGAAGTCTGGGCATCTCTGCTGAGACTGCTGCCTCCGCGACCCGGCCCCGGATAAAGCGGAAGAAAATGGATGGATGGACTTTTAAGGATGCCTGGCTGTCTTTAACAGTCAAATAAAGGGCATATTAATAAAATAAATGTAAATAAAAGGTCCTTGAAACCAAAGGTGTTAGTAAAAGCCCACAGTTTGTGATTGCTTGAATAGTTGTGGTAATTGGTCATTTTTCAATATGGCTGACGGGCTGCCATTTTCGATTTAAAGGTAAAAAAAAATAAAAATAGGTCAAATCATAAATCTGACATAACAAATGTATTTCTTGATCCAAGAAGTTCCAGAATGCGCATATTGCATTATAGGCAAAACCATGGTAAAGATCATTTCTAGAATTGTTGATGGTGGCCATTTTGGATTTAAGGGCTCTAAAAAATGTTGCCCGCATTTTTGAGAGGGGCATAATCTGTTCATTCACCCTCCATAGATGACAAATCCACTGGAAACGAACCTCCACGGTCACGGAATTTGCATAGATGACCCAACTATTAGGTGCTCTCAACTTGGCTGGGGATTAGTTCACAATGTTTACACTAAATCAACTCTATAGCCTACTGTATCTGCTATATTAAACAGAACTGCACACAGAGTTGTCCCATGGTCCATCTCACAACAAAACTCACCCACAACACAGCGCCCCCCGCAGAGCTTCCAGTCTTGCCAAGATGCATGCCTGTCTTCTTCCATTGGGCCGCTTTCCTTCTCCTGGTTTGCCCCGCAGGCTGAGCTTTACCAGAGCACCACATCGGCCCCAGCACGACTCAATAAAGCCCTGTGCGCCTTGTGTCATCCCGAGCAGCTGCGCACAAGGCCGGGAGTGTAGTGGAGCAGTGTGGTGTTTGTGTGCCGAAGGGAGGTCTGTTTCATCTCCAGTGTGCCCATGCCACTGCGATCCTGTCCGGGTAAAGCTAAAAACAACCAGCTGCGCTCATGGAAACTGAGAGAACTTTCTGAAGGGAGAAAATGCGGTTTACAGCTTGTTTTTGTCAAGATGCCCACGCCACTAAAACAACCCAGCTCACACGCATCTCCCCTCACTGTAGTGTCGGGAATCACCAGAAGATGGCGCATGTGGTCCAGGCTATATGAGACTGGAAGTGCAATTCCATTCGCGTTGGCCAATTTGTGTGGGGGAATTAGTTTCAGGGAAGCATCACAGGTATTCATGGGTTCCTTCAAAATAAAATAATCTCTCAAGTTTAAAAGAAGAACAAAAGCTGAATCTTGCTGCCTATAACCAATTCTCTGATCATTTTAGATCATTCATCGTTATTCTCTTTTGACTTCTGATTCTTTTACCCTTTTTTAATCTGGCTTTGTCCTTCTTGACAGTACCCATGCGGATTTGGACTGGCACAGCCTAAACCTATAGTCCCCTATCTTCACTACATCAAAAAAGGTGACCTTAAAAAGTTGAAATAAAACCACATTTAGCCTCCCATACAGATTCAAACTCTTTCAGATGAGTTTGGTTCTGTCCCTTGCTCAGTGTGGATGCTGTGTCTTGCACCTCTCTCAGACCTGAAGGCTCTCGTCTGTTCTTTCCTCATAAAAATTCCTGCCTCTCAGATCGTGGACGTGAGAGACAGATCGGTGCGCTCCGTGTGTTCAGTTTGTTTTAGCCGCGGTTGCACAGGAAACTTTCATTGCCTGATGATTTACAAGGGCTGTGCTCCGTCTCCCGGGGGAATTAGAGAGGCTTTTTCCTGCATGTAATAAGCCCGCACTGAACATAAAACTTGCATTTGGTCTTTGTGCCGGTGCTTATCCAATGTGAAAGGTGTTATGTCCGGTGGGATGATGATCCAGGGGCGCAGAGAGGAGACCGGGTGGACCGTGAAAACAATATAGCCAGAATAACCCCGTTTGCTACAGCGAGACCACAAAACCGTCAAACGTTTGGCAGGACGTAAGGTTAGGTTCGTAAGAGTGTGGAGTGATTTGGGAAATTGAACCCAAAACAGCAGGTTTCTCAAGTGAAAATATCAAAAGTACCCAATTAAAAGCCACACTGCGGAGCATTCCAGGTCATGTGTTGCTAATATCCCATAAGACGATCATTACTAAACTGTCCTAAAACTCAAAACAATCAAGTCTGTGATACCTAACATGCTCCTATTAATGCTCAGCTAGACACTGACAATATTAGAATAAAGCAGTTGTCAGGTCTGAGGAGAGGCCGGCCCGCTCACAGTACAGACGCTTGGGTGAAATGTTACACACTGCAGCTTTAAACTAATAATCCCATATCTCAGGGGTGATCCGGACTGTCACGCTGAATAAATAACATAACTCTCCCCTGAAGTGCGTGAACCCACGGCCGTACTCTTGACCGGGACGTCCCATGTCCCATTCGGTATGGTGCCCGCGAAAAGGCCAGACAGGAAATAGCCCGGAGGAGGGCAGGAAATGAACCTCTTGGGACATCTCCTCTCCTGGAGCATCACCATTGTCCTGTGAGCCACCGCTGGGAGCATGTGTTTTCTGTCCACACGACTCGCATTTTAGTTGATGAATACAAATAAATGGCCCCGGCTATCCCGTGTGAGGAGACCACAGGGCGCTCTATGGTTACATGGGGGATAGGGGGAATTTAGAGGGGGGTTGCTGACAGTGAAGGATTGTGGCTTCGGAGTTATTTCCTCAATGGTTTTCTCTTTGTTTGAGTGCGGCCACATTTGTCACAGATTTCCCACGTATTTTGTTTTGTTTTCGTTGACTCGAGATCATTATTTCCCTTTGAACGCTCTGATAATGTGCTCGAAATGTGTTGTTTCTGCAAAATAACGTGACTCAAGTGAAAGATAGCCTTGATTTAGCTATACTTTACTTCCATTATACCACTGTTTGAAAACACCTACTCTTGCATTCGTATATGTTTATAAAGAAAACCGTTCACAAAATGTATACTGTCACTGTATAATGTGTCGATATTGAGCATCCAGTATCCAAGCTTAGGAAAAATCACTTAAAGTCATGAAAATGCTGCTCAACTGCAATAAAAGTAAGACAGCCTATGTCTAGTCCATGCATTACTACTTGTAGACATCTAAAATTCCTTAACATTAGCGCTTCATATTTGCTCCATTGTGGCCCTATAGAATTTATAACATCAATCTGCCATTCACGCAGGTCCGGAGTGACCCCACGCACTCGAGTCAAGTGCCGTGTGTTCTTGACCCTCGCCCTCTGCAGCAGGAGGCCTTCTTCTTGTGCAAAGGCGTTGAACACAGTAAGACTTAAGCGTGCCATAAATCACAGGGATGATTCACGGCATGCCCCATATTCACAAGATTCATAATTGGAAGCACATTGGCCAGAGGAGAGAGACAAATGCTGGAGCGAAGAGGTTGAGTGGGTTGGAAACACAAGAAGATAAGAAAGCTGAAATGCACCGGGGAGCGAAGGAGGGCAGCCACTAATTTGTGTTGACTTGAGCAATTTGAAATGGTTTTCATTTCAGTATGGAAACATGCCAAAGGGGGCTTTTAGAAAAATTGAAGGGCTTTATTTTTAGTTCTCCATATCAAATTGTACATGCTTAATCGTACGTATCATTACTCTCAGTTGTCTTCATTTAAATGGTAGAAGAAGTTTCCAAAGTCGTCAACTGGACCGGGTCATTTGAGTTGAGGATGTTTCTCAACCTTCAGCGCTCGAGAAGCCTTTGAAAACAACCCAGTTGGTTTGACAGCTTTGGCAAGTTGTATTATAAAAATAATATCAAAAGTACAACAGTTTTATGCAACAACAGCAGTTTATACCGATCACACATGAGCCATTGCTGTCATCAATGCAAAACAGACAAAACAGCGGATTACTTTTATTTTGAGTTTTGATGGTCATAAACATCAGACAGATACAGAATCTCAGATCAATTGTGCATCTGCAAAGTGAAATGGTGCCAAGTCTGAATCTTCTTATGTCATCTGGCCTTTCTGGAAAATGCCCAGAGCACCTGGAAGTCTATTATATAAGAACTTTAACAAATTCTGCAGTGGATGAAATTTTACAGCTACAATGCAGCAGATGTGCGCCACAGTATGGGCTTTAAGGATGAACTGTATAAGGATGAACTGTATGATAGAGCCGAGTGATAAAATCTGAGATGGGAAGATCTGGCCCTATGCCAGGGTCCAGGGAAACTGGCCGAGCAAGCTCATACATTACAATGAAATCACAGTGAGTAGGTCTTTGAGATTATGACAGGTCCATAATTTAAGTTTTTCTACAATGCATACACTTTGCACCATAATCATTCATATGTTTGCCAATACTTAAAATAGCCTTTATAAAATCTTTTCCAGGTGCCTATAGCCAACCTACAGTACAGTGGGCTGGCTAAAACACATTTGTGCCCAGTAAACGCACTATTTCACCGGACATTGTGGGACAAATGCACTTAACACTGTAGCACTATGCAAAGTTTATGGCCATTCCTCAGCCCCTGAGAGTTTTACTGTAGTTCCAAGTGATGTATGCTGTATTCTTTCCACCTCCTCTTCCTGGTGTGGAGGGCTTCAGTTTTAACTTATGGAGTGAGCCGGAGTCCTCGCTGCTTTAAAAGTCCCCTGAGACGAGATCAATGCATCAACTCTTTTTCTGGCACCTTTGATTTACAATCCCGTGTCATTTGGACGTCGCAAGGCAGAAATTTCTAACTATACTGGAGAAATATATGTGTAAAAATGCAATACTTTACTGTAACATATTGTTATACAGAAAGATTTTACACATTTTAAAGGGGCGTTACCCATTTTTATACCAGCGAAATCCATTTGGCCCCATTGTGTATTGTGTGCCTTGACATTTGTGGTCAAATGAAATGGCTGTGTGGCCTTTGTGGCGCATTATGAGTTATTGTAAACCCAGATGTAACAATATTTTGTGCAGACTATTATTGTAATTATCACTTTGCCATCTGAAACCTGGGAAACATGCTTATAAACTATGTGAGTCTGTGAAGAGTTGGGATTCTAGGAAAGGCCTCAGAAAGTCCACAATCATGGGGGTATGAAACAGTCCTAATTGTGCCAGGAAGGGTATCCTCTGTAAAAAACTTGCCAAATTTATGTGAATTAACTGAAGTAGAGAAAAGCAAAAAAGGAACTTTGAACTAAACAACAACTACCAAAAAAGGTGAACTTTGAAGTGCTCTAATGGTCCCGTTGCCAGACCGACCTCTATTAGGGGTGTCAGTGGAGCCTGGCTGGAGCGGCGTGACCCATAAGGTTTAACGAGAGCCGTGGTTGAGGGCACTCCGGACTGCCGCTCTTCCTCTCTCTGTTTATTTATGTGATGGAGACGAGAGAGGCACGGCACCACCGGGGATGTGACTTTAACTACATTTGGTCCTTGAAGTTTCAGATTTCTATCAGCTTTCAAGATGGTTCGACCCCTGAAGGGTATGGAGCAACTGAGCACTCTGTTTGTAAAAGAAAAAGTTGGGACACTAAACTGTTAGCTTTTTTCAATGTAATTCCGGCAAAACATTTCAAAAGTGATGGGGAAAAACTGCTATAAACATACTGTTAAAAATTCCCCTTTTACAAAATGCCGTTCTGTAACAAATACGCCTGTTTGCTTGGGGTTAGTCTTTTTCCAAAGTCAATGAAAAATGTTGAGATACAGTATATGATGTCACTATTGAACAAGAGGCTAAATTAAAAATCTCTCTAATTGCGGACGCTTTTTAAAATCACTTCTGCTTTTGCAACGCTCTTTTATCACACACATTTTTATTCAAATTTTGCATCAGTCAAGGTTGACTCAACATGAACGTGAGCCATTTGTGACTAAGACTAACCAAATCATGCGAGCACATTAAACTCTTGCACAACTGTTGAAGCACCAAAACATCTCATGAGAAAAAGTAAAATGGCTTCAAGAATAAAAAAAAAATCCCTTTCTCTCTGTTGTTGGCACTTTTGCAGAGTTCCCCTGAACTCGTGTGCCACCACTGAGGATCACGTTGTTCCTGCTGACATTTTGTTGATCTAAAGAGGATTTGGGACGTCTTATGAAAATGTTTTGATGCAGACCATTGTGCCTTGCATGACTGAACTCCAAAACAAAGAACATGTGTCTGAAAGAGAGTTGCGCGCGGTATTGCATGACAGGTTTCTTTCAGCCCAACCATGGCCAAGCAGTTACAGAGACCACCTGGAGGTATTTAAGGCCCATTCAAACCATTAGGCTTAAGTCCGGCCTTAATGGTCGACAGGAGCATCTCATCTGAAAGCTGAGATGTGGGACAAAGACAAGACAGTTTATCTCCCGCATTTATGCATGTGATTAAATGGACAATTCTTTGTTATATAATACTTTTACCATTACATATGAACGCCATTTATTATTCTAAAATGCAGATTGTTTGGCTTAGTTTCAGTAGAGTGTCAAAATCTGAAATTGACCATAACATTTTGATGCCTCGGTGGAGGTCTATGTGTTCTAGTTATTTGAGTAGGAGTTTTCAACTGGCTTCAGAAGATGTGAAGATTAATTTGCTTTCTATATTTCTCAACTGCAGCTGTTTCCATAGTAACAACAAACATTTGAGGTGGAACTACTTCACCATGGTAATGTAACAGTGATATGTTTTCTGTCTGTCATTCAACATCTGATTGTTCGATATTATAGTTCAAATGAACAAAACAAGACGTCACACAGGAATCCATTTATTTGATATTAATTTCAAAAGCCACCATCTACATAAACAGGAATTTACTTCTGTACAATGTCTTTCACCTTGAATGCATCATAGTTCATCGTGGAGTAAATATGGACGGTCTTACAGGAGAGTGCATTGTCCCACTGGGAGCTCGACTCTCAATAACTTACAGCAAAGGCACTTCATGGAAAGGCACATTCTGGTTTAGAAAAAGATTAGAAACGTTAGTCCATAAGAAAGCTGCATAGAGGTGTTAGAAAAGCAATGTAACACTGTCAAAGTCAACATCATAATACTTCTTTGGCTTGTTTCCGAAAGTCCATTATTTGACAAATTAGCAAAAAAGAGAAACAATATGTACAAGCAATATAAGCTATTGTTCACACAATACAATATAATTACTGTTTCATTTCAGTAGTATCAACATGGACAGAGCTGCACAAGAGCAACAGGCAGCTCCCCCAGTAAGAAAAAGTCACACAGACATACATCGATTTAGGCCACATCCGTTTGGTGTCTTGTATTGGGATGGCTATCCTTCAGTTTATAGTTACTGCTGTGATATATTTCATGAAAATATGCTGATAAAACATTTGTACAATCTTTGCACACACCAGAACAACCGCAGAATAAATTCAACAATAATAAAGGCGAGGACGGACATCCCTGTTGACAATCTGTTTGTCACTAAGGCAACAATTGGTCTCTTGAGATTTGAGGCGTCACATCGTATCTGAGCAATAACAATCAACATCTTTAATGAAACGGTTCTTAATTTCCAAAACAATTCAGACGCTTTTGGACAATTCGTCATTTCTGTACATTACAACCATCTCGTTTTATCAAAGCCAAAAGCCTGATAAATCCTATCTCTCAGGCTGAAGTCCAGTTATGGTGACAGGCCGATTTCTCAAGTCTAGCACAGGCACTCCTGCAATCACTGGATAGCCTCTCCAAATTCCTGCCTTACCCCTACAGTCACCTCATTACCTCATTGTAGGCACGCTGATTTAGGCAGCAGTCTCTGGCATTTGACAGGCTAAAACCATCTCGAGTAAAGTTGATGCCTGCAGTATGTTCTCACCATGTCCCTCTTGTTCATGCATTCACGGGCACGCGGTTCACTTTGAACTTAATTAAGTGTGTCTATTCCCGTTGGTGGCTGATTATGGCGACTGAGGTGAGCTGGTGCTGAAGGCTGCTGCTGTGCTTCATCTATTGGGGAGGACAGGTATTTCCTGTAACCTGATGCTATAGGTCTAAAATGGGGGGGCTTTAGAGGGTATGTAGGCGGGAGGAAGTGACACAGTGGGCTGAAATCACTGCAATTTTACACTTTTTTTCATTTTAACTAGTGATAAATTCTTCTTTGCTTCAGTAATGCACGTGTGGTTTTTTTTTTTCTGGTTTTGGCGTTCTCACCCAGTTTAGACACAAGTAAGTCCAATTTCGGTCTATCTCACACCCTTTTAGATCCAGTTTAGTCCTGATTTAACTAGGTGGTTTTTGGTGTGAAAGGTTCCAGAACCGCTTCACTAGATGGCACATTTGCAAAGAAAGGAGCTGATCATAAAAGTGAATAGTTGCTTGTAAATATAATAAGACGTTTATTTATTTAACCATGTTTAAGGGCTTGCCTAAACACTCAACCAAAAGAGAGCAGAAGAAATGTCTGGGGCGAGACAAGCCAGGTCATCTCTGTGTTGACTGCTGACTCGGAGAATGGGCTTTTATTTACAGCAAAACTCCATGAATGGGTAAGTAAGTGCAACACAAAGTTACTACAAAGAGGCATCGCGTTTGAAGCATCTTGTAAAGCTGATGACATTTGGTAAGGGAGCACCGTCTTTTATCAAACTGTAATGTAAACTGGCAATATTGCTTATTTGACTGCATATAACACTGTTGTCTTTAATCAGTTATGTAGGCACAAAAGTTCATCGAGACCTGAGAGATGAAGAATCAGAAACTCATCTGTTGAATGTCTCCCGGACAGTTGTTATCAATGGACTTGAAGTGGCCTCTTTTATCTCCCCAGTCTGCTTGTTTGACCTGTGTTATCGTTAGTGCTCTCCCCACAACGAGAGAAGGTTTGGAGGGAGGTGCGCTGCAGAGGAGGATTGACCCGGGACATCATGTGGCCCAGGAGATGGCGGCACTATGCTCCTTCGCCTTCATCCTCAGTGCAGCTATACTGGACGACTTCCTGTCTGGGTCGACGTTGAGATCGTAACCGTTGATGCCTCCACTCATGGCGGGACCGCCGAAGAGGCTGCCCATGTGCGTCTGTCCCATGTGACTGCCGCCGGGGCTCGGGACGCCCAAGAAGTCGGACACACTGCTGGGACCGTGTGGGTGCGGGGGCATGCAGGACGTGACAGTGTCACAGGGCACCACACAGCCCGGGACAGGGGAGGCTGCGCTGGTAGTGCTGATCCATGAGGGGTTCTGGATCTGAAGAGAGAAGAGCATGAATGGCAAGATAAGACACATTAAATTAATCTAGCTAGTGATTTCAACAAGACGAGCTCTTCAAATAAAGACCACTGATGGGAGTTAAAGAGGGGGTATTATGCTTTTTCAATCACATAGCACCAGTCTATAGCATACTACAATGATGACGTAACCTTCTGTTGGTCTGTATATGCAGTAAATTAAAATAACTGCCTTGAATAAAATTGCTCTCTCAAAATGGTTGTACTGAACGTCTTGAAATAGGCCTCTGTCTCTTTAAGAAGCTTTCCGACACGCCCCCTTCAGCACACTGCTGTGGCATCTAAACAACACTACTGTGCGGGGAGGGGGCTCTGCTGAGCTGAGGAGCAGTGGTTGGTGGCTTGGCTGGTGACAAGGTGGGGGCCCACCAGGAGGTGGGGGCGTTCCTAGGAGGACTGAGGCATAGCTACACCTAAAATGGCTGCCGTCTAAGTTTTTACTGATTACTCAAAAATATGTGAATGAGCCAAGGCAACACTCCAGGCATGTGTTTAATGAGGGAATGACATAATAACATGATATAAAGCTTGAAAAAGTCGATTTTACATAATACCCCCCTTTAAATCAATAAGTCACTAAAAATAGGATTTGTACTCTAACTCTGGCAAGCACAGGCAAAGATGAAGCTAGGAAGAAAGAGTGTAATTCATTTGAGATAATGGTTGTAGTGAACAGGAGATGATGGAGTAGTTGAGGAGGCTGGAGGTTTTGCTGCTTCAAAAGGGGAGAGAGAAATTGCAGTTGAAGAGCTTGAGGATGATTGTTAAAGTCCCTATACTATATAAAATTAGTTATATCGCTCAGCATATTGTTAAAGCAGATATTTTTAAAATATATGTTTATATATTTAAACCTTTTTATTTATCATAAACTAGCAAGCCAGCTATTGTCTCAGTGTTTGCAAACAAAAAAAAGTCAGGTACAGGGCCTTCAAAAGGAAAAGGCAAGGGGGATGAACTATGATTGGCTGACAGTGGCAGACAGGTTGGAAAGAGGACATAATTCAGAAATAGTGTTGTAGTGGTATGCAAATACCTGCACATAGTTCTCAGGCCGGGCGAGTAGGGGCAGTTCGTAGGCTGTGGAGAAGTGTGTGCGGACCTGCTGCATTTGACCAAACCTCTCCCTCTTCCTCCATTTGGCTCTGCGGTTCTGAAACCACACCTGCAGAAAATAAAACAAGCACCTACTTAACCGACAAGAATCAATATGACAGTTATTTCATGACAAAAGTCCAGCAAATCTACGGTCCCAGGTACAGACATTCTGTAGCCCATAAACTGAAGAACAGGAGAATAAATAGTGGCGCAGATGAAAGTCCAGGTTTAGGACTTGACGTGCCTTTAAAGTGCAGTCTCCCTGTGCTCCTCCCTTTGATTCTCAGCGTCTGCCTCCCTTCAGGCTGCCAGCGCCGACAGATCCACATCTGGGGCTGTAGCCGTCCATAAATCACTGCAGAGAGGTGTGCACTCCCCCACATTTCAGCACAGTGGGATCCAGGGGGGAATCCCTTCAAATAATCGATGATGCCAAAATTCTAAAGTTCAATGTTTGACCAACAACATGTCTCCGGCTCATTTTGTCATTGCTCTTATTATGTATTGTACCATATGAATAATATCAAGTCTGGTTAGGTTAATTTTCTGCCTGCAAATCGTTTTGGACACACTACTTCACAGTAAACGGGTGCACTCCACACCTGCTGACAGACCAAGTGCAGGCTACTGTGCTCACTTCTCTCTGACCAGAAGAAAGCAGTTTTATACATCAAAATGCTACAAGCCCCTTCTTTTTTTTCCATACTTTTTGCTTCCGGATATTACATTGTTGATGTTGTGATGTAAAGCTGGGGTAATGTCAATATTAATCTAATACCCAAATTTGGCCAAGATTTTGCCTGGGAGTGTAACTGATTATTTACATGTACTTTATTTACAGCTAATTTGTCATTTATTTTTTTTGTAGCGCTGACGTTTGTTTATTATGAGTCACGACAAGTTTATGTGGATCTGCTATTGTTTGTCTGCTTCGTTCTACCCCCAGAGAGGGAGAAAGAGCGACAGAGGGAGGGCAAAGAGACAAAGATTCCTCTTCAAAGCAGACGGAGACACGGCCCTCCTCAATCTCAGAGTCTGAACTTGGTTCAGGGTTGATTCCCAGCCCCAATCAGCCTGTGGTTTTCTCAGTCCCTCACATGCAATCTCCCCTCAGTCAACCTCTTCCAACCCCCCGAGAGACTAAAACATAAGATCTTTAATGGCCACAATGTAAAAAGTCAAATAAAGCCTCACAATCATGTTATTCCCATTAGATATATATAACAAATATCTAATTGGTGTGACATAATCTCAATGGAAAAAAGACCCAACTTGTTTTTATTGATGGTTTAGTCTGATATATTCTCAAGAGTCTGGGGTGTATCATGTTGTATTATTGAAAAACTATAATCAAACAGATAAGTCCCTTTCGAAATGCTTCAGTGTCAAAATCGAGTCCATATAAGGTCTTTTCTTGCATCATGTTTTTGGAAAAGCTGACGTAAAGAGATGTCTCATGATCCCTCTTCCAGCGGCGACAGAAGGACAGCCCCGAGTGTAAACTGATCCTAGTTTGTGGCTCAAACTCAGTGTCAAGGTGAGGGGTCGCTGCCTTGTGAATTATATCACGTTTTAAAGGGGTCCAGCCTGTGTAGTGTAGCCCCAAAGGATTTGAGCCTATTATTGTTTTAGGTTTAGTGTGTCTCCTATACGATCTTTCTGTGGTCGTCTGAGCTCCCAACGTCACAGGTTTACAGACAGAATCCAAGAGGCCCAGCACAGGCAAAAAGAAGTACATGTTGAGTATGTTCTGTCCAATGTAGGTTAAAGACAATGGCTTCAATCACTTCAATTATGATGGATAGCTCTGATCGTCTCATTTCAATGCTTCGCCCTCCCTCTCTGACCCCAGCGCCATGTCTCCTGCCGCCTCCTCCTTTTAAGTCACTCGGGGGAAGTGGGGATATTGGAAAGTGAGATGGGAGAATGTTCAAACCGGAGCTTGTTTTCATTTCATGTTTAATTTCCTGACGCCTAAGCCTTGGCTTTCCGCGGCTAACCCTCCTGACCTCTCAAAGGCGTGCAGACGAAAGCGACCGACCAGCCTCATACACATACCATGCGCTCAGAACACTGACATGTATAACGTCATGGCTGAACTGTAAGTTACTCATTGGCAAAGGGTTCTTTTCGCTGTCAAACACTTACTGGAGGTAATAAACAAACAATTAACCAGCATTAGGACCACAGCACAACCGTCAGTGTGAGTGCAGTGCCATGTCTCATTTTGCACAGCAGAGACTAAGCTGAATACTTTGGCATGAAGATCATTCAGGACCATTATGAAGTCAGATGTGTCCTTTGTTGCACCGTGTCCCCAATTCCCAACTCTATAAACTTCTCAGCTTTACAAGTGGAAGCTTTGGCCTCACTTACACTTTTTCCAATTAACACGGATTTAAAAAGTTTAATAAAAGTGACCTCAAATAAAAGACTGTACCCCATAAAATATTGTTCTTTTGACACGGCTGTGGGGGAACTGCTCTGATTTTTCAGCATTTTGCCGGCGTTACAGTAATTGCTAAAGACGCTGACAGCAGAAGGCCGCTTACAGACCATTAAAGAGCTTTATTTATGCTTCAGAGCCGGCTGGCCAGGAGAGGAAGAGGGAGCGGGGCAAGTTCAGAGTGCACCGCTCCGAAAGCCGCTTTTGAAGTCCTGCCATCTCACCTCATCGCTGTCATCCGGGACCGGCCCGATTGATAGACTGGCTCACGAGTTACTCACACACCGCGCGGCGCTCCATAAAAAAAACAAAAAAACCTACAGGCTCCAGGTTCACGTCTGAGGCAGAGGGCTAATAGAACTTAATAAACTAGTCACAGCAGAAGTGATTACACCAAACTGCAGCGACTTTATGAAGGCATTCATCATCAAACTCACAGTCAAACTACGGGACCTTGACGTTGGCATTTGGGGAGAAAACATCTGTACCACAGGATCCAGTTGTTTGTGAGATGAAAAGACTTTTTTTTCTCTCTTACAATCTCTTGCCAAGCTTAGAGTGCCCCATCTACAATTGCATATCCCTGGACTTTGTCGTGATGGACCTTCAGATGAAATTGGGGGGTTTTAGACTTGATTGCGTGCATATTTTGGGGGTATGATTTTGGAAACGACGGGTCAAACCGCACAGTGACTCAACATAGCGGGCTGCAGTGTGGCTGTCATATGAAGAAGGTAATTATATTCATCTGGGAACAGGCCTGTGTGAAGGCAACATGAATGCACTTATTTTACTGTATACCACCACAAAGCGCAGGCCCAGGTTCGCTGTCCCTGACTATGTCTCTGACTCTCCCTGGAAATTGGAGCTGGCATCTCAAAGTGTTTTTTATATCCTCGCCAAATAGCACTGGAGGCTTGTCTTTATTCCCTCCCATGTGTTTTCCCCTACGCAGAGCAGTGCTGTGGGGAGGTTTAAACATGGCGGCGCTGTAGCGAAACCCTTGACCTTTACGTATAGAGCCGGCAGCATGTACAAGCGAAGAGCGGAGTATTCCCAACTTTCCCACTCTCATTCCCGCTCCCATCCACAACTGGCGAACAGAGGGGATGCAGAACAATGGGATCTGTTATGTGCTGTTCCCAGAGATTACTGACAGTGTTCCAGACCAGCTCTCCCTCTGCGTCCGGACCCCAAGAGCTTACAAACATGCAACCAGGCTGCGTTCACACTGCAGGCAAAACAGTTTCAATTCTGTCTATCATTGTTTTCAATCTTATTTCTCCAAAATAAAGTGTATGACCCAAAGCTAACTAGATGAACATGGAGCACTCACACAAACTGCTTTTAGAGGTTGGCAATGAATGAATGAACCTCATAATTTGGTGTCTCACATCCAAAAGTTTTAGATATGTTTTAGATGTGAGCCTAATCTTACTCGAGCTGGCATAAAGGATGAATGAGACTTTTTGGAACAACATCCCTGCCGACACAGAAAAAGCTCCTGCTCTTACCTGCACACGGGCCTCTGTCAGGTCCGTCCTGAGAGCCAGCTGTTCGCGTGCGTACACATCCGGGTAGTGCGTCTTCTGGAAAACCTTCTCCAGCTCCTCCAGCTGATAGCTGGTGAAGGTGGTGCGGTTGCGGCGCTTCTTGCCCTTGTTGCTCTCCGCTTCGCTCTTATCCAAAGGGCTGGACAGATCTGAGCCGGGCCTCTCGCTGGGGCCCTTCACCGAATCCTTCAGGGTCAAGTAGCTGCTCTCCATCCCAGACGTCTCCACACTGGGGGCAGGTCGGACTCGCTCAGGCCACTGCTGTCTTTGCCTGGAGGTCAGAGACATTGGGGAGGGTTACAGGGCATGCTGTTGCTTAATGCAGTTTCATTGGGCTTCTTGCTCTTTGATGACGTTTTAATGTAAACCATTGGGATGACAAAGAATAGTGCACTTTGCAGCCCTGTTTCCACAGAACTCCCAAGAAATAACAACGTTTCCTTGTAATTGACTGTATTTCTCCTGAGTTAAGGATAAGACTTATTGTGAAATGTTCCCTTTCCATCTTATTGCCATGTTATTATTGTTGCTGTAATGAAGTGCTACCAGCTTCTTTATTATGATCCTTATTTTAATACTAAAGCCAGTTAACTGCACACTTTCATACTTTATCAAACTACATGTCACAAACCTCTCTCACCCTATCACCGCCTCAGCAGTATAACTGTTGGCCACCCAAGCCTCTCATTCAAATAATTTTATTGGTGACTTCTCTTCCGAGATTAAGTTCAACAATACAATAATCCTGCCATTCCCCAAGTCCAGCGAGACACATGGCCCGCCAGCAACATAAATTCTCTCTTTTCTCATATAATTACACATCATTTTACAATTAACAGTGACTAATGGCTAAATACTTATTACAACTGAACAAATAATCATAAAGTTCATTCCCAACTTGTTTTTTGAAATGATGGATGTGTGGACATAATGTTTGTGCTTGTTTGTCTCTGCCGGTTAATGCCGATACCAGTTGTTATGTGTGTATTATTGTGTGAAATATGTTAAAGCCCTGCTCACCATCAACCTCCTCTCGACTGACAGTCACTAGAAGCTCACAGTACCTGAATGTTTTGCTCAAAGGTTCAAAGCCCTTGTCTTGTGGCTCAGCTCTGTCTGTTTGACAGACCTGTCACTCCACATCGGTGTGACCTGTGCCACAACCCTCACTCAGCTGCCACTCTCACAGCCGCCTGCCCCGCCCCCTGCCTCGCTTTCAATCACACCGTCTGTAACCCTATCTGTCAGACCTGCATGTGCGCCTGTGTGTGTGTCTCTGCTCTCACGTGTAAACAACACTGGGATTGTCACCTTTAATTTGGGGTCGTTCGTTTGCGACAAACCTCACTCTGTTTCTGTCAGCGCAGAGCAGGCTTTATGTGAGACGATGCGAGCTGTCCTTTCTGCTTAGATAAATAAACCGTGGTGTGTGTAAATAAGCGTCCAGGGCCCAGAGAACAGAGCAGGAACATGGCACACGGGACGCCCTTTACAGCACACGCACTCACTGTGGGACCATTGAAACTCAGCGTGACGTCAAAGCATTCTGGAACAGATTGACTAGACAGAAAGTACTACCAATCCAGACCGTAGTTATAAACTAGATTCATTCATTTAAATTAATTAATTTAGCTGTACATTGACTAGTTGTAACTGGATGATCTGAGGCAGGTCTCAGTCAATGAATGATGAATAAAGTCTAAATTTCAGATGACCCTGGGAACCACCTAAAGATCCTCACCAGTACAAGGATGTGTTGTAATACTGGCAGACACCGTGTGAATGCCTGATCTCATCAGATCTCAGAAGCTACCCTTAAGAAAAGGCTGGGCCTGGTTAGTACTACCTGGAAATATCAGGTAGCCTGGGTGAGATGAAAGTGTGTGAGTTGTTGGTGGTAGTCGAAGGGTCTACTGGCACAGATGTGTCCAGCCACATTTCAGCTGGTCTACCCCAAGAGCAGCTGTGGCGATATAGCTTACTATCGTGTTTGTAGGGAAAGAAAAATTGTCCCTTGTGTCTGTGAAAGATGTTGTACAAATAAATTCCCATTCCCTAACTCTGCTAAGGTCCTGTCAGTTTGAAACATTTGTAATTCTCACAGACACAAAGTATTGAGGAGCTGACTCATAATGATGTGGTTAGAAATAGTTTTACAGTGATTTACCTTGCAAGCCCAACACTGCAAAAAAGGGAGTAAAAGTTCACTCACAAAATGCCTTGACAACATTTGACTTGATTTCAGATGTCGGATGAAAACGTTTTGACCTGGTTTACCTGGCTAAATATTTCTATCATTAGAAATAAATATTCACATAAAAATAAACACACTTTAGTGTCTACTGTCTGTCAGTAAAGATTAAGAGAACTGTAAACAACAAATGAAATATGGTTGAAGGAAATTACCAAACAGATTATTTCTTTCAGAAACAGTTAGATTAGCCCATATAAAATTGACATAATAACATCAAACTAAATGCCTTGAATACACTTAACTTAAGTCAATTATACCGCTTAAGTTATTGCAAAAAAAGGGATCTACATCTAAGTTATTTTGTGCAGTGCATTTCCCCTGCTGGCGCCTGTCCCAAACCGAGACACTAATGGACCCACACAGATCAGCAGCTGGAGGTCGTGACCCTGTACCGCAGCGGCCCACCTGTCAGAGCCCCTTACAGTCTACTGGGACAGATGTTCTGACATCAGCAGCCCCCTCGTTTGCCCCTTCCATCCTCCACCTCTGCTCAATATGTTTGGCCCTGGGCATAAGCGCCGCTGCAATGCAAAGCAGCGAGATGGGTCACTGCATTTGCATCTGCAAGGAAAAAAGCTCTGCCCTAGAGTAAGGCATATTTCCTGTGAAGAAAAGGCCACAGCTGGTTACTGATGAGTGATGGGAATAATACAATTTCATCTACAAAACCATATCATGAGCATTTAAACTATGGTTGACACTGATTAGTTCTGGTTAACCTTGATGCCTGTTTTCAGAATTCCCCATTTCCCTGCCACGCTAACCGCTAGCTCCTGCACCACAAATATCTCCTCACATTGCCGCATGCTGAGCTGTCTTCTCTGCAGTCTTTCTCATGGCAGCCAAGATTCCGCTACACAGGGTCCAACTCTAGTTTTTTGGCACAAAGAGGAATGTGTTTTTGCGTTTGCTATTCTCCAGCCCTGTTCATTAGAGATGTAAAAGTACAGGAATATCCAGGGCTGATCCCAGCAATTTGCCAGAGTTACTTTTTGACAAGACGCAGCCCTCTTCAGTTAGCCGGGGTCAGATGTTTACTAGGGTCAGCAATTTAATTACCACTGAAAACAGAGAGAAAACATCAAAGTGTAATTTTACTGGTTGTAAAGCAACAGGGCACCCTCTCGGTTTTTATGGAAAAGGACGGGGAGGGTCAAGTGAAGCCAAATAAAAGGAACACTATAAATTAGTAACCTGGGGAAGGGTTAATGACCAAACGCTAAATATAGGGGACGGGAATGGTTTTAAATAGAGTGCTCTAAAACCTGCATTTGAAAATTGTTCTCCCGCAGCGCCAGACAACAACCTTCTTGAGACATGAGGACCTAATAAGGATGCGTGTTACTTTTATACTTTTTTTTTTTTTTTGGGGTGGTGGGGGAGGAACAATGGACAGGCAGAACAACGGGACTGACTTCATTATCGTTCATGTCCTGCGTCACAATGTAACAGGATCTTCCCAAAACCAAGCTGGATACTCAAGGATGCTTTACAATACGTTAATTCATTCACTACAAAGCTACGCAAAGCCACAGCTGCCCTGGGGTAGACTTGCGGAAGCGGGGCTGCCAATCTGTGCCACGCACTCACACTACATTCATACTTCGGACGCAGAATAGTCAACAGCGGCAAGACAACAATGTTACATGAAATTATAATGCTGAAAATGCCACTACAAAAACCATTCTCTAACCAATTCATTTTATAATCTACAAACTACAGACTCTCCTTCAATTATCCTCCCGGACAGTTGCTTTAACCTCACTGTCCATCCTCTTTGCTCTGATTGCTGTTTACACGTGTTTAGGTCTTGGCTCGTGCTCTTCCTCCTGCCCCTAGCCCTCGACCTGGTCCTCGGCCTGTTGCTTCCTCATGTCGAAGCGGGATGCGCGGGAGGGTCCCAGATGTTTCGGGGAGAGATCTATGCCAGCAGCTCGCACAGGAATGCACATTCTCTGGGAAAGCACACACTTGCCTGTTCAGCCTCTGCTCCTGATAAATGACCTCACCGCTGTCAGATGCCTGTCTCCTGTCAACAAGCAGCAAAAAGGCACGTAGAATAGGGCGCGATCGCTGAACACGGACTAGTATTTACGAATTACTAGGTAGAATATCTTTGAGTATTTTGGACATATGTCACAATTTACCTCAAAAATAATCAACGTTTCTGATATATTTGTGATGGGCATCATGTTCTTGCACTGCATCTTGGTCGGCCCACAATGTATAAACGAGAATTGGTTTCAGTCCTTTGAATTAAGGTTAAGTACAAAAGTGCATTATGGTTATTTTTATACTTTGCCTAATCTCGTTTTAATTTACCATTCGATTATAGAGAAGCAAGGTGCATAAAAAATGCCTAAAACTAGGTGGATCTTTATTAATTAATAACTGATCTATTGTTGTCTATTGTTTATTTACTAACTGGCACTTGAAAAATAGTGTCCCATAATAAATCACATATGGGATATTTTGTGACTCTGTCTTAATGTTTCATATCAAACTAATCTGATAAATCATTCATATTTACTCATTTGACTCTTTGCATAATTTGGCGTAACTGTCAACAATATTTTTTTAATTTATTGCATAATAAATGATTGCATTATTTATCACATAATTTATTCATTACTCATCATTATTTACTTTCTTACTATCATTATTTCACATTATATATCAGCTTTAAAGAACGTTCAAAATGTTTCCAAATTAAGTCGTGACTTTGAATCGAACTTGTAAAGAATGAGTGAAAATGTTCTGTCCACTCTTAGTCTTCTCCTTCATTGCTCACAATTACAGGTGTCACTGCAGCTCCGGCTCATGACGTTAATGATCAGAGCATTCATACATGACTTCACCTTCGATGTGTACTTAATGGGTCTCTTATTATGACAGGAAGCTTTTAAAGTCCTGCCAGAGCTCTCCAAGCTCTTGTTTTGGTTTTCGTGCCCTGAGAAAAATGTTTTTACATATCACAGGATGCTTGACGTGCCTGTCGAGGGAGGAGTGTCTGTTTGAGTTTGAATTTATGACAACCGCTCAGCTGCGTTTCATAAACGTGCTGAAGCCCACAGCAATATTTAGAGCAACAATCATCAGGGGCCAATCTACAGAAATCTTTGTTCGAACTCCAGATTTGAACTCACACAATATAAAGCATTATCCACATTATCAACCACCGACTTGAATCCAAATGAATGTTATCTGACATTACAGCGTGTTCCTATTTTAAAGCGTGTCCAAGAGCTCTACAATATGCACAACAGCAGTAAAAAGAAAAGAACAACTAATGACACCATTAAAATGGATTTCACTTTGTTATTTGCAAGGCTAATAAAAAAGACCTTTTGCAAAATGCCTCACGTGCGCTATTTGCAGTTATACAATCGTGTCAACCATTATTTCCCCATTTCTAACCCCCCGTCAAGCAATAACATTTTACTGATACATGGTGCCCCATATGTTTTATAACTTCAATAAGAGGTGAATGAATAATGGATTTTAATATCCCAACTTATTATGTCTTTACTCATCAGACTTAATTACTCAAATATTGTTCAATTCACGTCATTAGCATCAATTTTTACCTTTTTTAAAATATTGAAACTGTACATCACATATAAAAAATAGTTATGTCCTTCTAAGAATATTCCATCTCGGCCCGAGCCTATCACATCCTGCCCAATCCCGACGTGCTGCTTATTTGTTCAGAGCGTTGTGGAGTGGAGGTTAAGTAAACCAGTCTTGTGGCGTCCATGGTGGATATGAGGAGTTAGAGGATGAATAATACCTATCGGAGTATGATGCACATCTGTGTCACGTTAATGTCTGGTCTCCTGCGGCGCTGACTTGAATTCCTCTGCACTCCATCAGACCTAAGGCTTCCATTTGAGTGAATGTAGTGTGCACAGGTCTACGGCCCCATCCCGCTCCTCTCAACGGGACACTAGACGAACAGAGCGGAGCTGTGCTGCGCTGACAGAGGCAATAATGAGGATCGAAGAAAATAAATCTATGTCATGCGTTAAAACGTTATTATTGAAATACAAAGCCTGAGCAGTTTTTTTGATATATATTTAAGTGTATGTATTTGTGAGCAGAAGATATTGGCTATTGTTCGAAAAACTCATTCTATGGGACAATTTTCAGTTCTGTCCAATAGTTTTTTGGAGTCAGGTGGAGCGAGTAGTTTCAAGACTTTCAGCAGTCACTACATATAAGCCTGTCTGACCTGAATTATAATCATCAGTAATTGACAAAATCATAGTGATAGTAAAACTCTTACCCAAGCTTTAATTGCAACGCTTAAGTAAACCCCATCTTCTTCTGCAGAATAATGCTATAGCACTAAAAGAGTTGCCATGTAAACAGTGCAGCTGAAGTTGCCACAGTGCACACTCCCATTGACTTTTGCCATCATTTATGAGCCGTATATCTGCCACAACGGACCACACAAAACAACACGAGCCTGTTGACGCCTGAGGCTTTGGCATCAGCATCCTCCCCGGAGCCACGGTGCCTTCATCTGGCTGCAACATTGTCAATTAAAATCAGTCCAGCGGTCCTTTGGGGATGCATGTGTTTAAACGCGCTCGTCAAAGCAACACAGTCAGCTCAATCAGTTCATTTCCAACCCAATCGTTTGAAGGTTTCAGAACTAGACGACAGAAATATGTCACAGCGAGAGGCAATGCAGACACTCCCATTCATTTGAGATCTAATATTTTGCTGCATGTATTTGACAAGCGCTGATGAACAAATACTTTTGAGTTTGTTGCAGTAAATGCCTGGATAACAAAATTCAAGCCACACTGAATAATCATTAAAAATAGATGATGTCTAAAATGAAAAATATTATTTTATCTATTTATTTGGTTGGCCAAAAGAAACCCCACATTTAGGTGATATTTAATATATATTGTGCTTTGTCAACATCAGTCCAATATTAGGTTTAGGGTGAGTATTTGATATGAAATTCCTTGCACTAAATGAGCTAAATTTTACATTTACCATTGCAGTATGCTGGGTCATGCGCTATTATTTTTCAATTTTATATTGTGAACAGTTTTGTATTTGGCACATTGAACACTGCTTTATTTAAACTACTTTATTTATTCATTTAGTCTACCTATTTATTTATTTTGCAGTTATTCCATTGTTTGCTTTAGACCTAAACTAAAATTGTGTACATGAAAAAAAGCTATACCTTTTGTTGTACATCTATTTTGCCCTTTTAAAAAAAATTACAGCTCTTTTTAATACTGACTACAGTCAGTATTAAAAAGATGAAAATGCTTAACTAAAGGAAAATAATTGCACAGTAATTTGTTTGTGTTTGTGTATATGTGTGTGTGTGTGTGTGTGCCGGGGGGTTAACTAAAATGCCTACTTTGAACGTCGCTGTTTACACAATATTTGCGCGTAAATTTGTTTTAACATTAAAGTCGTGGCAGGGTTATCTGTTTTCAGAACTACCATCTGAGATCCTTATAATGCTTAGTTTTTTACCAGTCCCGTGCGCAGACTCACCGTAGCAGGTCATGAGCGCGCCGTTGTGCGCACCGTCCGCGTGCAGCTTGCCTCCTTCTGGTGGAGTTTTGCAGCCAGGTCTCTGCATGAAGAGCTGGTACTTGAACGTGCCGTCCTCCGAGCCATCCAGTGCCGTGCACTCGGTTTGGAAAGGGCTGCGGGACTTCTCTCCGTACGCCGGGCCCTTAGCGCCGGAGAGGAACGTGGGGCTGTACTTCGTGTCGGTGCTGGGAAAAGTCCTGAACGGGTTGGTCTGGTGGTCCCTCGCTGGCGCAGACGGACTATAATATGAATCCATCGATGTCATATCGCAGTATGAGACGCACGTATCTGCGTTCATACCTAAGAATGATTTTGGAGGAAAAAAAATCCACTGGGCTCGCTTCCCTCCCCTCAGAGAGCAGACTTCAAATCCACAAACCCTGCCGTTCTGACAGGCGCTCACTGACGCACTCCTCACGCACGCACGCTCTCACGGTTCAGCATCTGGAGATGGTTAAGAATGAATCAGATGTTTTCCAGAGACAGAACAAATGCTAAAAGCCCCCTGAAGGTTCGCCGGAGTAAAGATAGTCACTGAGCGGTGCCCTGCTCAACACTGCCGTGCGCTCTGGACACTGTGTGACATTGGCTCAGTGCGTCCTGCAAGCTCAGCGCGCGCTCTGGTGTAGGCCCACTCCAGGCTCCGCTCGCACTAATATGCAGCCTGTTGGAATGGGAGGTCGAGCTCACAAGGAGGACACAACACATGACATTAATGTAATTAGATCTGAATACTGCGCCTTTGATTCGAGCTCTGTCCAAACGCGCTCTCTTTACAGCGTTAACATTTAGAGTATTTCTAAAAGGATTCCAAATTGTAAGTCCAAACTGAATCATTAAAAAATAGAGAGAGAGAGAGAGAGAGACCCATGGCACCTTTTAATTAGGGCAAAAATGTTAGGATTAGTTTATGCGAGGCACTGGTTCTATTCCCAGGCAGACGTCTTTTACGCTCGATCTCTGCAGAACAACTCGACCATATCTTTAAACAAATCAACGCAATTTAAGAAAATGCTCTAAGTTTCAGTAATATACAATTAATGAGTGCATTACACGATTAGATCCAGGGTTTGGCTCTGTGGATGTTGAGTGAGCCACACCAATAATCCGACACAGTCCAAGTGAAAAAAAAGAAAAGAAAAAGGACGTAGGGCCTAATGGTTGATTCACGTTGACAAGATGAGCCTTACATTCTGCTCCGTTCGACCTAAATAGCTCCTATTAAATTATGCCCTGAAGTCATAATGACATTTGGGAGCACCGAATGAATCTATCAACATACAATAACAATGAAATGCCTATGCAACCTTAGTTTCGAATATTTAGACATTTGAATTCAATTCATTTATTTAAAATGCGTTAATGTGCATTTACACTCGCAATTTAGCCATGTATGCTTTTAATTGTGAATGGGTTTTCTTCTTTTCTTCTTCGTAGAAGATACACATTTTTGAGAAATGAGAAAGTTAAAGCGTTAAAGAGCTAAGTTCCAAAAGACATCTACAAAATTCGTATGTGTTTTTTCACGTTCATTTTGGCTTCGTTAACAAACAAAAAAGAAAAACAGACGAGCTACTGCGCTTTTTTTTCACCAACTTTTTCCAGACCTCTGGCCTGATCTTTCTAGGCAGCGCATATTAATCCCATGCTGCGTTTAATTCGCTGCTGTAAACACCTCTCGTGAAGCATCATAGTCGGCTGGAGTTCTATTAGGAAGACAGTCATTGTAGCTAACATTAAATATCATTTGTCCATTACACATACAGACAGTACAGTGTGCACGCAGGTACAGGCCTAATGCGACTCTTGTTTTGCGCGTTGCCCATTTGTACAACACGAGCGCGAACATAACGAGCAGCAGCAGCAGCAGCTCATCAAAACAAGAGGCCTGTATCCCCACCCTGTGTAAACGGTTAGCCTAAGTATTATTCACGACATTTAAATGTGTTATTGTTTCAATAAATATAGGCATAGCTATTTTTGTGTTCAATTCTACATAAAGGATGTCAAAAAGGCCCAAATGAAAGGGGCTTGACTTGATCTAAATTCAAAGTTTTTAGGCTACAACAAATACAGGCTGTTGTAATTTTTAGTCTTCTCATTGCTTTACAACACTGATGCATTTTCAAATTCAAATCAAATCTTAACATTTAATTCAACTAGACTCAAAGGCATACATTTAGATCTCTGAATGTACTTTAAAAAGGAACAAAAATCAGGGTTGAAAAGTGTCAAAAAGCAATATATTTGAGTATGGTATTTTACTGTAGTAACGGTAATAAGACTGACAGGCCCCTGCTTTAAACTCAGGGCCTCCTTCATGTCTAATATAAACCACAGTGAGTGCTGCAGGCCGGGGTTCAGCTGTCACTGATACACATCACTCAGCCGTGGCGTGAGGGCGCCCTAAAAGCCTGCACTAAAAGGCCATGTCTGGGTGACTTCCAGCAGGTATCCAGTGGCTAGGGGCGGGGATGAAGTTTATGTTGGCACTGCACTCCTGTCCATCTGCTCTTTTGGCCATCACTGTCCAATGACTTTTATGCACTGGAGAAATGCTTTAGGTTTCAACTTTGCTTCCTTGTGCAGCCTTAGTGATTTAGGCTCTGGGAAAGGTCTGACAGAACAGAAGATGGAGAGATATTCCATGTTGTTACGTTATGGAGACTTTTATTGCTAGAGTGAATTTGGGCAGAAGAATAAACCACTTGCCTCATTGTATATAATTATGTACATATCTGTGACAATAAAACCTCTACAGAATGATGCCCAATTCAAATTTTAGTGAAAGTTTTATAAAGGAATGCTGGGAATTCTTACTCTCACTGAGGCGTGTCTGTCCCATCCCCGCTTTAGCTTCATCAGTCTGTTTTCGGTGTGCTATCTTTTGTCCATTCTGCATTAGGCTATTCTGTGCTATATTCATTAACATTTTAATTGTCATTTCTCTCAATATTAGCTGTTGAAATATCACTAAATCATAACTTTTATGACTGCCAAAATATTTATCTAAAAGCTGTGTACATAACTGCATATAGATGCATTTTGTCCTCAAACGTTTTTACAGCTTTTGTATTTGGCCAATATGATCAATTGGATGAAGAGTCCCCTGCTGAGATGTGCCTCCATCTCTGTCATGGTACAACCGCACCCTTTATCTAGAGAAAGACACGATTTTTTTATGTGTAGCACCAAATGAGTTTCACATGAGCGGGCACACACAGCATCAGCAGATTCTCTGATCAAATTAAGAGGAGATGTAAAAAGAGCCAGCGGTTGTACTGATGTGTAATTCAATAAACGGGACAGAGACGGTCCCATCTCACAGCTCTATAAAGCTCCAACCGAGTTACCCCCTGAATGAGTGGAGTATCCATCATAGGGGCCTCTGTCAGATACATTGTACATGCATGTTATTAATAGCATGGCAATTTCTAAAAGGAGATAGAGATGTTATGGATTCTGCACAGGAATTTGTACATGGCGTCCGAATGTAGTAAAAGTGCCACAATACTGTGCAATGTGACAGTTTGCTCTATTTTACCATGTTTCTCTCCTTTATGAGGAGAAATGGTGAACCGCTAACTCTAAATTGCCACTATGTAATTGTAGTGACAATAAATGTATCTTCTATTTCTTGTAGATCCCAGCACACAATCCATGTCCTGCCTAAGGCCCAAAGTGTTTAAAAAAAAAAAAAAAAATAACACTAACACAATAAACAAATAAATAACACAATGAGTCCCAGAGTAAATTAGCAATTTATGAAACAAACTACTACGTTACCATGATACTGGCCAAATTCCGGTAGATTTCTGAATTTGTGCACCAGCCATTTTGGCTGGTTGGACTAAGAATAATGCATCGGTTTTATATAGCGCTTCTCTGGACACTCAAAGACACTTTACATTGCATTATTCATTCACTCTATACTTGGTGGTGGCTCTCTACTATTGTAGCCACGTAGACGGACGGACGGAAGGAAGCGAGGCTGCCAATTTGCACCATCACTCCCTCCCTACACTCACCCAGGCTTCCTGGTGTTCCCAAACAGTCTCCTATCCAAGTACCAGGCCCTACCCTGCTTAGCTTCCAAGATCTGACGGGATTGGGCAGAGCAAAGGCGGTATGGCAATGTAGCAAATTGGCCCTCCACCCAGCAAGCTCGCCTATCCCTGTTCTAGGCCTATAGTTAGACACAGTCGCCAGAGAACAAAAGTTACGGCTGGTGGTGGCTGTATTAAAAAGTAAGTACATAAGTGGTTTATTTGTCATTGTACAACCGTACAAGTGTAAGTTTAAGTTTATTTGTCATATGCGTCAAGTACAAGGTACTAAAGCAATGAAAAAAGCTTTGCCCTGGCACTCCTCCGCTGAAGAAGAAACTAATCTTTATATAACAAAATAGTATTCAGGTGTTAGTCCTGAGCCGCTGCGACTGAGCCGCGCCACCACTGTGGGCCAACCTGACCAGCATGTTTTCGGAGGTAGGGGAAACCGTATCACCCGGAGGAAACCTGGCTGGCTGCCTTCAGTGCTCCTCTGAGCCTTTGAAACGGTGCACCGCCTCCTGGGTTCATCTCTGTTTCAGAGCATGGTGTCCTGCACTGTCAGCTCCACCTCCTTCTTCCTCTTCCTCCTGCCAGCTCCCTCTGCTCCACAACAGTCTGTCACCATCTTCTGGGAAGAGCTTAATAGTAGGGACAGAAGGCAAGTGTGGCTTAGCCGTGAGTCTTGTCCAGATACCTCCTCGTTTGTCCCTTTTTGTTTCCTGTAGCTCCTCTTGTGAAGCCTCCACTGTCCTGCAGGTGTGTGGGGCTCCTCGTGCCACTTCAGTGTTTCAGAAGAAGAAATGTGTAGGTCGCCAATGTCTTTAGCTCATAAACTAGCTGTCTGTTTACTTTTAAAAAGCGGCTTTCTTCAGGACCATTATAGACTCTCTGCAGTAAGTAAAAAAAAAAAAAAAAATCCACAAAAACATGGCAAAGACGTACAAAAGCATCCGGTAAAACAATGCGGAACACAGAAAACACAGATGCAGCTCACAGAAAAAGACAATAACCCCCCCCCCCCAAAAAAAAAAAAAGAATCCCAAACAAGATCTCTCAATGACCTCCCTTTGGCTGTTGGGCTATGCCACCTTGGAAGGTGTCCTATGATCCCTTTCTGGGCTGGGGACAGTGCAGGGTGGAGATAGTGGCTCATTGGTCCAAAACAAAGCTAGATATATGAGGTCAGAGATGTCATTTATTAGTATTTATGAAACCATATTAACTCAGTCTATGATAGTATGTAATAAAACTCCTGGCCCTGGATTGGAGCATGACACTATTCTAAATGAAAGTAGACAATTTAGTAGTTCATCTTTTTCTTTTATCTGTGTAATAAAATTATATTGTTCTTGGTTCTGGAGACCATCTGAGAAACTGCAGCATTCATTGTTTTGTCACATTTATATATATTTATGGCAGCCAATTAGTCTCAAAGTCAGTCCACCACATTTGAATGTTGAATAAGGGGGTAATCATCGTGCAACAATACGTTTGCAGCAGCAGCTAATTCATTTATTTCAGAAATAATAATTAAACCGTGTTGGGTTATTGGAAAACAACCACCGCTTTCGAGCAAATGTTCGCCTGAGATGTGCCTAAGTTGTGCTCGGTGGGGGTGGTAATGTATTCATGGGGGTGTCTCTCTTTAATATGATCAAAACTGAAGCAGCAGCAAATTCTTCCCCCCAACTCTCGGCATGTGGACTTCAGAGAGTGATATTTTGTGGACAGATGCCGCACACGTCTCTTCTTTGGTGTAAAATGGTCTTGAATTGTGCTATGCGGTGATGTATCTTCACCCTGAGCGTGTGGATAATGAAGATAATGACGGTGTGTGTGTGTTAAATCGACTGCAGACAGCAACGGTGCCATGTGCCAGACATTCATGACGGATTACGCTAATGTCCTGTAATTTTGACGTTGGCTTTAATATTGGGCCATGAAAGGCAGATGTGCTTTTGATCCTGATCGTCAGAGATTGCAGGATGGTAACGTGGGGATTCACATTTAGAGAAAAAGTCATATTTGAAGTATTTTGTTGATAATTTAGTCTAAGCTCCAGTATTAGCTAATTGCACTTTCTAATCCCTGAACTACATAAATACAGTACAAGGATTTGCACTGCATTTAGAGTGGCCACTAATTACTTGTGACGCACTGGTAGCACATTAGATTAGAATGTAAATACAAATAAACAGTTGGTTATAGAGATGACATTTCAAAGTGCATTTGTCACATGGTCTGGTTTATAATGCTATTTCAAAGCCGTAGATCTGCTTTCAGTGATACATTTTGAGCTTGTATTTTGTTTGTAATAATAGCTCTTGTGTGCACTGACCCATCCTGATCTTCCCACAGCAGTGTCGAGGGCAGGCCAGTGCACATATAGATACAGACTCCAAATCCAAACATGCTGAAGTTGAGGGATCAGATCAGAGCGTCCCGGGACCAGCGTTGACTTCTATCTCGATAAAGTCAGAGTCACATTCCCTTTAAATGAGCTTCTGTAGGATGAAAGCCTTGTGTGAGCTCCCTGTGTAACCTATGACCTGTCTGTATTTGTGCAGGGGACGAGAGTGATCCGGGGCTCAGAGCCTCCCTGCAGCGGCCCGGGGAGTCGGGCTAAGGGGTGGTCAGGCTCGCCCCACGGCTGTTTGGGTTCGTGGATAAAGAGAGACCCACGGATGAGCCGGCACTTTCACAGCGCTGACCCATCTCCCCAGGGGGTGCTCCACGGGACACTGTTCCTGTCATAGGTGACATCCCAAAAGAGGCTTTGTTGCAGAGGTTATGCGGGTGATGTCACAGCAGATAGAGTTCCATCATGGCAACAACAGAGCAAAGTGAGTGGCAAGTCTGCAATGTTATGCTTTGATTTGCCACTGAATTTGTTGAAGGTCCTAATTCTGTTTACAATTAAATTGTGCAAACCCTTTTTCCTCTATTTTTTTATTCAACTAAAACTTTATGAGGCTTTTTGGATGTTTTTCATGATTTGTCAGTGGTGCTGGTTACCCTTTAGTGGTTAGATTTGTGACCTAAAAGTAGAAGGCTGAAGTAAGAAGAATCCCTGCCTGAGAAGTCCCATTGGATTGTCTGTTATAGTTACTTTTTAAGGATCTATTGTATTCGTCTACAACTACTACCACTACTGGTTATAGTAGTAGTTCATAGTGCACATATATCAGATGAACCTACATGAGCTTGCGAATGATGACAAACAAGGCCCTGGCTGTAGGAGCTGGCAACTCCTGCAGTACTACAGCCTGTAGTATTGCATTTTTTACTACTCTTAGAATAGTAAAAATAGTAATTATCAACTCTTTTTAAAGTGTGTATAGGGCGTGTAGGATAGAGTAGAACAGGTTCGCTAATCCTACTTGGGACATCCCATAACGTGAATCCATTTATATTTTTACCAACAGACTTTTACTTAAATTTGAACCAAAATTACATAATGTATTCAATATCACAGCCAACACAATGCAAATGTTTCTCCCTGGGACATCCCATATGAAACTTTGCAGCAGTTGGAAAGTATTCCCAGCGTTTTGCTAAAAAAACAAAAAAACAGCTTGAGATTTTAATATTGGCTCAAAAGAACAGTTTTCATATCAGCAGTTCTTGCATATGTGACAGCAGTGTGATTCCTGTTTTGTCTTGCCAGTAGCGCTGAAGCTGCCGGCATCTCTGCGAATATCAGATGTGTGTGAGAAGGTGAGGAGAGGAGCTGTCAGCACAGACAGTCCAGCGCCTTTATCTCATTGCAGGACAGTGCGATGACATCACAGCACCCAAGGACGCCCGGAGGGTGTTCAAAGAAGAGAGGTGCAGGTTCACAGAATCAATAGGGTTGTACAGCCAAAATACCAACTTGTCATTTGGAAAGTTTTTTTTCTTCTTCTCCATTCGGGGATGCCATAAAGATAATGTAATTTGTTTTTCAAGTCTGTATGTATATTTTAAAAGAGATGTAGACAAAGTGTAACAATGCTAGTGTTAGTGAGAGTTAGTTATTAATGTGTTGTTTGTGGCTCAATGCATGGACAAGTATTAGAAGAATGACCATATCTTTCATTGACTTTGGTGGCCATTCTGTGAACTCTTGCGGCACAAGGCCTCGAATTAAGCACTCGTATTAAAGCTACTATTGTGTGCCGTATTTGAAGTCGGGGTCAGCATCAGTTCGATTTAGGTGCACACAGGGTCTACTCCGGCTCACCTCTGCCCTACCCCTTACCCCTACCCCTCAGGCAGCGCAGGATGTTGGCCATAGCCCCAAACAAGCCAATCACAAACAAACACAGATGCCCTGAATTCCACTTTCACTTGAAACAGCGTGTGACCCCCGTGTTCTCCTCTGTTCAGGTTACTGCAGCCCGTATGTCCCCCAGGCCAACGCTAATCCAATAGAGGAGCTCTTACAAGGTGGTGCAACCAGGAGGCTGTGCTTACTCCATGATGCATTGGGCAACGGAAAGGTTATATTCCTGTGTTTAGCACTGGAAAAGTGTAGCAAGCAACTATAGGCCTCAGTGTGTACCACACTCCTTCCCATCCTGGACAGAGGGAAGTTGAAATGGAAAAATCAGACAACCTTTCACTCCAAACTCCATGCAGAGAGATATTTACTTCCCAGAGCAGGTTTTAAGGTGGGCAGAACTGTAGAACTCTATTTCTTTGGCTGATAATGATTATACTTTACTTACTTTTTGGCATTATTTAAAAGTGAAAAGGACTCTCTTTTTTTTATATATATATATACAGAGCCCTTGACGCAAAACACATTCCTGAAATATTTTGTATATAATGTAATTATATACACTTTTGGACCACCATTAGGCAACCACTCATCTCATCTCACACACATCTATTATACCCAGACAGAAGCAGACAGTAGAGCTGGAACCACAGAGCTTTGGGTCAGTAGGAAATTGTTCTACCAACGTCATTCAATTCACATCTTTTTCTATCTGTAATCATTATTGGCTTAATCTCTCTTTCTATCTGTTCCAAAGAGAGACCAGGCAAAACTGAATAATAAGGTTTTTTATTGCTGGGGTCATATTTCCTCCGTCACTCTAGCATTTTGTTCTCACTTACAGTGCCATGGTTTGCCATTTCTGAAAATGCAGGCAATATCCGGCTGAGATTTTGTGGTTACACCGTTAGGTTTCCGGCCCGGGTGACACTTGAGTTTGCATTGGGAGTAATATTAGACAATATTACTTCCAGGGACCAAGAGCCAGACAAACGGCAAGAAGTGAAACTATTTTTCCTCTTAGGTCACCCCTTACCTGTCACTTTGAATGCAGTTTGAAGAGGTCACGTCAGGGGTTAGCCTGAGACAGTGGAGCCAGAATAACTGCTTTGAGTGCTGGTCATCAGTGGTCCCCTTCGGATTTTAAATGTACCATTTGACCAGAACACCAGCTGAGATATTTTCATATTCGCAGCCCAGGAATGCTGTTAGAATATGTTTATGAGCGATCTTTTTGTCCGTTTTTCTTGTTTGGCTGAAATTGGAAGTAATTAAGCAATGCCATTTAGAATTGTTCACTACGTACTGCATCTATATCTATTTGTCATGATGATTTCTTTGAATGGACCAATGTTTTAAATTACAAACGGTTTATACCAGTGTTTTACAGGTTTTAATCAAACCAAGAACCATTCTTGTCAAACGAAAAATAAATAAAATAATTTAAAAAAATTGTAAAAAAATTGTACAAAATACTTAGTGCGGATCTCATGATATTTTCTCCATATGAGAAGTTTATAAAATGACTGATGACTCCCCCTTCGGTCAGATGGTCTGTGTCTACGTCACAGGTAAAACTGACCCAGGGGACAGGGTCATGGGTGGTTGCAGTAACAGAGATGTAGTCTTCGTCCTAATGATCCGGAATGTCCTTTCTGAGACAAGAAAGACGCTCTTTCACATGCTCCGTAATCAGAGTCATGCTCCTGCACTAAACACTTGCTCAACAACAGCCTTGTCCTGTTTCAAACGGACGCACAAACTCACTGTACACAGCCAGCGGGGAAGGAGTAACAAGACACAGTATTCACTCAGATACGTTGGGGAACGATACTTTTCCAGTAAATCCATGCAGCCAAGAAGTCAGAATGGGATTTGTGCCAGTCAGCTGTAACTTTGGTAATTCTGGCAGCCTTATACTTGTAATATTCTTATTTTGCAGTTCACACATTTATGCCCATTCTATGTCAAGGTTAGTTAATGACTTCTCTCCGTGCCCTCTCTCCAGATTACCTCTTCAAACATGAACTATGTGCTCTATTTCTGTTTCTGTTTGATTATTTAATTTATTAGCCAATTGAAGATTTGGAGACGATTCAAGAGCCAAGTTTCGGAGAAGAACAGAGACAGTGTATGAGTTGAAACACAGGGCATCGAGCTCACAAGGTCACTTGGGGAAAGAGAGTGTCATACAAGTTAAAACGGCAAAACACATCATTTTGAACATCACTGCAGTACATGCCAAAAGACACTTCAGTGTGAAATATGCAGCGCCAAATTGATTGTGACACTCAAAAAAAGCTAAAAGCACTGTAGACTTTACGCTGGAATCAGTCACTTTGCACTTTCCCGCTTACAATTAGTCCAATCTTCTACGGTCTTTTAACTGGGAGCAAGAAACACAAGATTTAGCCTCGTGGCACTTGGCTCCCGGTCCGTTTTAGAGTTGAGTTTAAGACGTGTTTTGTGTTCAAAGCTTTGAATGGACTGGCCCCACAATCCTGTATATCACGGACCGCGTGCACTGAGGTCCGAGGTCCAGCTCCAGCTCGAGGTTCCTTAGACGAACCGTAAAACCAGGGCCTTCTCTCATCTTAAAGGGGGGGGGTATTATGTAAAATGGACTTTTTCAAGCTTTATATCATGTTATTATGTAATTCTCTCATTAAACACATGCCTGGAGTGTTGCCTTGGCTCATTCACATATTTTTGAGTAATCAGTAAAAACTTAGACGGCAGCCATTTTAGGTGTAGCTATGCCTCAGTCCTCCTAGGAACGCCCCCACCTCCTGGAGACGCCTCTGGACCTTTTGTCACCAGCCAAGCCACCAACCCTGCTCCTCAGCTCAGCAGAGCCCCCTCCCCGCACAGTGTTGTTGTTTAAATGCCACAGCAGTGTGCTGAAGGGGGCGTGTCGGAAAGCTTCTTAAAGAGACAGAGGCCTATTTCAAGACGTTCAGTACAGCCATTTTGAGAGAGCAATTTTATTCAAGGCAGTTATTTTAATTTACTGCATATACAGACCAACAGAAGGTTACGTCATCATTGTAGTATGCTATAGACTGGTGCTATGTGATTGAAAAAAGCATAATACCCCCTCTTTAAGACCCACTTTTATTCTCAAGCTTTTAACGCCCCTCGTTTTATTTATTTATATATTTTACTTTTGGCTTTTTATTGTTTTGTTTTTTATGGCGGGCCTTTTATTTTGTTTGACGTGTTTTTATTGTTTTAAGGATGACGTAAGCGTTTAATATTTTTTTACAATATTCTTGATGTATATGTTGTTGCTTGTTTGTGCAGCACTTAAAGTTGGATAAAGTTGGATTGGATTAGATGGAGAAATTGGTGGTCATCTGAATTCTTGGATGTTCACAACTTTCAGGGGCCCATACTGTCACGGTAATGTAAACAACAACAACTAGCCTGCCAGGAGGAAGAATAGGGCCTATACATTTACAAACTCTTACCAAAATCCATTCAGTGTATGCTTCTGGTTCATAAAGAGTAAAAATGACAATAATCTCTCTCTGTTACTTCACTTATCTTTGTGAGGCATAAGTCATGCGTCAAACTCCGTAACAATTCCTTCACCTAAAACCAGCGTCTACACTGGTTTTGTACTTCACTGTTTGCTGGACACACAGTTCGTCTCAACATTAGCAAACAGGTTATATCTGACAGTTGGCTGACCAAGCATTTGAAGACACATGCTAAAATAATATAGTTGACTAGACATTCATTGGCAAAGATTGCTTCCACACGGGCGCTGCATGAATGGTGGAAGGATCTTTAGACAATCCTGCTCGTTCTTTTATTCTTTATTACCAGCCTTGACTTCGTAATCCCACTGAAGTCTTGTGTCCCTTTAGTTTAAAATGAACAGTATTTCACAGACTTAGGATTGTCTGGGGACTTTGATTTAGTTGGAGAATTAACAGGCTTGAAGAAATTGATTTCAATGCATCAAGCGTTTTCTTTTGTACAATGCCAACCGATACCCTGCCAAATTTGCATGAGACGCGACAGATTGACAGTAAACATGTGTGTGAACAGAGGACTAATGCCGGGGTAATGTTTCAAACAGGGATAAGCTCGGTCATAATTTAGAGCAATTTCACAACACGCCGTTACTAAAACGTTTTGAGTTTGGGATTTTCTTCCGTCATTTCAACTTTTCTCTGACGATTTAAGACTTATGATGACCGATCGGATTTAAGTGATGGCAGTCATTTCCAGTCTATTACAGTCAAGGGAATTGCGGATGTTACACTAACTTAAGTAACTTCAGCTCTGCCCTACAGAAGAGCAAATCCATATGAACAGCCTGCGCTATATTGTATTCACAGACATTTGTGGAAAAAGAGAGACCACTGTTTTCAGTGATTGCAAACCAGGAAGTAACACTACTGGATTGAGAGCAGGTTTGTTGTAAGCATCACTGCGCTGGTACCACTAAACTCCCGTGAAGAATGCAAAGAAAGTAGTTGCGTAGGAGTCTTGACCACTACTATACAAACAGTTTAAGTTTTACGCTGCTCTCTCTGTCACGGTTTCAAAATGGGAAAAAACAAGTAAGGAAAAGACATTACTTTATTTGTATAGCGTCTTTCACAGACAGGACACCAAAAATGGGCAAACGAGGAGGTATCCGGGGCAAGACTTGCAGCTAAGCCACACAAGCTTTTAACCCCTATTATTGTTCTAGCTAATGTACGTTCACTGGAGAATATGCTCCTCCAAGAAGATGGTGAAAGACTGTTGTGTTTTTATATTCACTGAGTCCTGTCTCAACTGTAAGCAGGAGTGTCACAGGTGACCCTCAGGGGAAGAAAGCCGTCAGAGCCAGGGGAGACGGAGGAGGACAAAGATGAGAAGGAGCGGAGGGAGCTGCGCAGGAGGAAGAGGAAGAAGGAGGTGGAGGAGCTGACCAGTGCAGGACACCATGCTCTGAAACAGGGACGAAGCCAGGAGGCGGTGCACCGTTTCAGAGGAGCATTGAAGGCTACCAGCCGGGTTTCCTCCAGGTGCTCCGGTTTCCCTGTGATTAGTGAAATCTGCTCTCAACTCACTCAGATCATTATGACACTGACCAAAAAGAAGGGTGAGTGATGCAAAGTGTATTTGAGCCATAGACTGCAGAATAGCAATGGACTAAGTCAGGGTGGCTTCCCCCATAGCGTTCACTTAACCTGTTACTTGCCGTCCCCCTTACCGGGGGACTAGGATTAAGGTTAGGTTTAGAGTCAGGGATTACAGACAGATCTTACACATATCTTTAGAAACTAGAAAGTCATGGCTTCCAAATGAGGTATCACAATGGCATTATGCGCTTTAAGATTTGGATATGCGTAATTGCAAACCCTAACTCTAACTTTAAACCTAACCCTAAAGTGGCCGGTAACAGGTTAAAGAGGCAAAGAAATTGAAAGTCCATTACAGCATGGCACTTCCGGAGCCTGCTGCCATTTCCTATCAGCTAATAGCGATACTACGTCCATGTTTTTCATAGTATATAATTTAAGCATAGACCTGCATTAATCTGCACTATTCAAATTCAGACGGCTGCTCACTGCTCCTACAGGTTGCCCTAGCAGTATTGAGGATGGGTCAAATGCAGAGACAAATTTCTCTAGGAGATTAATAAAGTATAACTTAACTTTATATTCCCCTGCTCTAGTGTAAGTCGCCATGTTTGTTTTAAAATGGATTCCACCTGTTTACTTCGCCTGTTGATCCAGTCCACAGGAATGAAGTAACAGTAACAGTACACTTACTTGCACATTTTTAGGCTACCTGATTAAATGGAAATCTCTTCCAAAACTTGATCTTGGGATTTGTGGATGCTTTATCTGCGACAATAATAATGGAAATGTTTTTGAGTTTCCTGATCCTGGTCTAAAGATAGACTCTCACGTGGTGAACACAAGACTCGTCTGAACCAAGCTCTAAACCTGAAAACTGGATAGAAGATGGATACGTAATTGGTGGCCCAGACCGTCAGAGCGGAGGGTGCAGCAGGGCTCTGGACAAGGGCCCATCTGCACATGTGATTCTTAGTAAAGGTAGCAGCGAGGCACAGAGCTCTGGGACAATGGGGCCACTCAGTGCTGCTCTTTTGCTTTACGCCTCAAACTCACGCGCACGGCCCTTCGCTACATGATTGAATTACATCTAATCATTCAATTAAAGTCACATGGAGCAGAGGCGGTCGTCTCGGCCGCAGAGCCCCTGGACGCAGCATAACGGCCGCTGTGTTGTTGTTCGTGGGAAGTTTGAAAACAAGATGTCTGAGATGTTAGCGCACTGACGGGAGGCTGCAGATCGGACACAAAGAAGATGGACATCAGTTTGGGAAAGTACCGCAAATTAGATCCTCTGTACGTTATAGAACCATGAGGGGTCACTGCAGTGTTGTGTTTAGTTGACCCACTACATGCCCTGACTTTAATGTGCTGTTGGCCAATAATGTTCTTTTTTGTAGTTTTGGTAAAATGTATGACTCAAACAACATAGTGCATTAAAGCTGAGGTACCTGATTTTTACCGCACAAATGTTGACATATTTTTATACAAGAAACTCCAATAACAAACACACACATAAGTTCAGTGTGAGTAAATAAAGTAAACACATTTTCTTAATGTTGCTTGCACTGTGGTGCAGCGGTTAGTCCAAGTGCTTCACAACTAAAACTTACTGGGTTCAATCCCCAGGCTGGGTTATCAAATGAATGTAAATTAGCCCACGGCTACAATCCAGTTTGGCGTGTTTACATGCAGAATTACCAAGTGTGTTCATTAACAACCAACCATAACAAATAAACCATACTTACAATTCAAGTCGTCTACTCCTGTATCTGAACCATTTATATTTTTGTCACTTACATCATATTGAAATAAAACCATTTCCTCTCGGGGATAAACAGAGTAATTTTTCTTTTATTAGTAAAGCTCCTGTTGTTTGTCTGAGGCCTTTTGCGTGTCATGGAGGTTTCTCGATGGAGGCTGCAGTGGATGTGTATCTCACTGGTGTTGAGAGCACCCGCCGTGAGCAGGAAATAGGCTTTGGCATGTTTACTCAGGACTAAATCCCTCGGACTTCTGCAAAATGCTGCTATTAGACTTTAATCACACCGCGATCCACTTGAGGAGCGGGGAGGGACAGCCAGTGAGCATGAAGAGGCGCATCCAAAAGCAACAATCAGTGCATTCAATGGATGAGTGCCATAATTCAGTAATGGGACAAATGTAATAAGCTTTGATCATTTAGATTATGACACACATTTCTCCATTTAGCCATTCATATTAAAAAAGGAAACGACCAATCTAAACATAGCTGGGCTTATTAGATTGCAATTAGTTTATTGATTGCCACTTAGAATATTAAGTGTCAAAAGCATATGGTCAAACTCAGTATCTCTTTCTCTTTTGTGGCACAATTTGGGACTTTAAGATAAGAACGTCTGTATTTGTCCCACAATTTTCCCCACTATCCCCCCCCCCTAAAATCTTACCACACTTATTCACTTGATGATGTTTGATTCAAACCTTGTTCAAACCTGCTTTTAAACAGTCGCTTTCTGAAAATCAAACTTGAGCACTCATTTGAAGTTACTCATTATGTTTCATTATTCTAAACTTCTCAAGGACTTCCCAATTTCACCATGTCCCTTACGTTTCACTACGCACGGCCTGTTCTTCCACAGAGAACCTTAAACACAGGGAGGCCGAGCAGCAGTGAGTTGTATCAGGGGAATTTGCATAATGCTTAGTGATCGAGGCCTCTATTTTAAGGCCGAATATATTCCAGACATCGTGCTACTAAAAAGCAGAAGGGGGAAAAAGCAAGTGTGGTGAGAAATGCACTATCAAAGCAAGGACTTAGGCTTTCATGTTCGGAGACACTGATTGTGTTACAGATTGGTTCCAGGTGACGGGCGCCTAAACCGAGGATGGCACTGGTGAGACTGAAGCATCATGGGAAGCATTAGGGCAACAGGTGGAGATAATAGATTACGCCTCGATGTTGTGTTAGAGTTGGGTGGTATCTCTGCGGGACACTCTTTTTTTTTTCAATTTAGTCTTTACTAAATAATAATTAAAAATATACTTCACTGCAGCACTTTTTTAAAGATTTCTGCATTTCTGTTTTGTGTGTTTTGACAGCCTATGTGAGAGTGTGGGAAATGCATAATCTTCAGGTTATAGGTAAAACCTTCCATTCAAGACTGTTGTTGCCATACTCCCATTTTTCTGACCTCGAGGGAGTGCGCTATTTTCTACCTATGAATGTTACAGCAAAATCCGATTCAATTTCCATAATTTTCCCCCTAACTTTCACCTCGCCCACCTCCCGGCACGGCACCACTGTCGTCTGGAGTGATTGGAAGCAGGCATCGCGTGGGAAGTCCAATTACAAACGGAAATTGCGCTGAGCTGAGCACTGTGCAGTCTGCATTAGCCGCATGGTCACTTACCTGCACATGTGCGTGGATCTTTTCAAAGCAGCAGTAGCCACCGTTCCCCAGCACCTTAATGGTAATTTCCATCGTTGATTGCTCCGAAGTATAACGCAGTGCCACGGTCTAGTTCTCAGTAACGGTTGGAGCTTCCACTGATGAGAGGGAAGCAAAGGTACGCTTTAGTTTTGTGCCAGGAGGTCATTACAACGCTCATCTAAAGCCTTTAATGTCGACATATGAAGCAGATCGCATGTTGTCAAGAAAATAAAAGTTGGCATTCAGCGATTTAATGGTCGAGCATGTTTGCTAATGATCTTCCGTCACCTAACCCTAGTTTGTTTTAGTCTAGCGCTGCAGAGGCTTCATCGGCACTGATAATCTTGAAGTTGCAGGCTGAATGAATGCACAATCTAGAAGGTAGGGATTTAACTGACCAGGTATCGGCTCAGAGTGACTCACGAACATAAAAGTGCCCTTGACGTTGTGGTGTCGGACAGAAAAGGCTACTCTAAATAGAAGACGACGTTTTTTCTAGCTACAAGATGTAGAGGTATCGCTAATTTCCCACACTTAACCTTCCCTTCTGCGGTCTACGGTAGGTTTGGAACCTTTCTCTCGCCTGGTTTTGTTTTTGCTTTAATGTATTATCAAGTTACAGATGTTAAGGGACTCACGAGCCAATTTGTCGACTACTTTTAATCTGAGGTGGTCTTGATTTTGTTACTCGAGAAGGTAAGTACAGATACTACTGGTCAAACATTACTCCAATAAAGATTCCTCCGACAAACTATTAGTGAAAGCACTGAAGTATTTGTTGTAGAAATGCTCAAGAACTAAAGAGTACGAATCGTTTTAAATGCGTGTTGTAAATGATAATTGTGCGGCTTCAGAACATGTAAATCATTCCCAGCACCTGTACGACAACACGACAGAGACAAATCTTCTTCCTCCTTCTTCTTCCGTGACTCATTGGCATGGCTAGTACAAATGCACAGTGCCACCTTGTGTTCTGGAGTATGGATTTTAAAGCATAAAATGGGACAAAATATGTGGCCAACTTCTACTTTTACTTTGCAGCTTGTATAGATTATTAAGGGTTATTTTTTATCTTTCATATGTAGTGGAGTAAAAGTAATAAGGTTCCCAACATAAACACTACCAATAAATAAACTACAGATCCTCTAAAACTGACCTTAAGTACAGCACTTGAGTAATTCCTTACTGACCACCTCTGCTTTTGAAGCCTGTCCCAAGCCTGGATACTATTCGAGAACCCTCGTTTTCAACCTACCCGTGCAACGACCTGCATGATTTTATTTGGTCAATTTCTCAACCATACAGCTTTAAACATCCAGCAACCTTTTTCAGTATCAAATATTAGCTCTGAACATTCATCCGTGCCTGACTTAAATCTTTCTGGAAACACTGTATACTCTATGTACCCAGTTGTTGGTTTAAGACAGATCACACAGCGGAGCCTCCAGTCACAAGTGAAGCTGCTTTATCAGGAGCCAGGAACACACATGGGGATGGTTTGAAGAGAAATGGTCAAAAGACAAGAAACATATGTAAAACCAAAATAAATGTAGTCTTTTATCACACAGTTCGTATTTCAGGAGAGTTATGGCTGCGCAGTGTGGGATGTCTTAATCAAAATACCTCTGTTTTGTTAATAAAATATGAAACATGTTTTTTTTTTCTTACTGTCTTTTTCGTTTTATTACATTAGTGTACTGTAGACGAGATTCAAACCTATATCTGTTGTGAATTATAGTTCAAGAAATAGTATTTGAATGGTATTTAATCTTTACTTTACTATTGTGTTACCCCTAAGAAGTGTCAAATGCAGTATCATCATCATGCAGTTTCAGAGACCTCAAATAAATCAGTGTTTTTTTGGCATTCTTCAAACTTTTGTTGCAATCTTATACTAACAATGTTATTCTCTACCTGTGATATTTCTCCCTTTCGTTGCTGTCTTATAAACTTGCCATCAGTCATTTACCACACCATTCATCCTCCTGCCATATTTCTGCGTTTTAACTTTTGCCCCATCGTCACACCAGCTGCAGAAACACCAGCCTCCTCAGCCTCACGGAATCGTAATCATTATCTGTGTCTGCGCGTGATCAATTTTCAAATAAAGAATGGAACTTTAAGGGAAATTGTGCCAACTAATCTAGACTTTACACAAACTCAAGATGATTTGGTAGCTTAGCTGTTACAACAGTAGCGATTTAGCAAAAACAAATGTTGTTGAGAAGGTCATTATTGTGCTTTGGCTGCTCAGTCTTGTCTGTCAGAGGCCGTGGCCTGCAGCAGTAAACTTTCCAAAGAGGCCAGAATCAATCACATCACACATGCGTACAGATGGCGCACTGGGAGGACAATTGGGAGGTGAGTTTGAAAGGGCAAAAGATTCAAAAACACTGTAAAAAAGAAAAGAAAAAAAAGGGTATGCCTGAGTTAAAAATAGGTGACAGTGTGGCGTAGAGAAAATATAGGGTGCAAGACAGACTGGAGGCAGCTCAGCTTTAGGGGCCTCTCTGAAGTCCGCAATAAATCCTCGGCACGTACTGTACGCTGTGAGCCAAAGGATGCACGCTTGTTACTCACCTCTCCACCTTGACACTGTCACTCCCTCCCCTTGGCTCACTCTCCCTCTGCAGCCGTAGGGCCAGACTGGACCCTCGCGCTACGGGCTATCGGGAAATCGCAGTAGGAATGCGCTCCTGACAGGCACTTCTCTCCGGACCGCAGGCTGAATGTGTTCCCAATTAGGCGCATCTGACAAAGTGCAAGTGAAACTCAAGGCGCCCGTGATCAATGGCACTTGACTCGCGCTGTCGGGCGAGGTGGACATTGACACATGGCGGCGTGATTAATCGCGGTAGCGCCGCAGATAATTGTCTCGCCACATCTTCCTTTGTAGGTGTCGTTGAAAGGCGCGAGCGCTTTGAATGCGGGGCGTCACATTCAATCTACATTCAGTTAATCCCTCTGCGGGGGGACCGGGAAGGCCCCCCCCCAAAAAAAAAAAAAAAAAAACCCAAATCCACTCCATCTACCTGTCACTTTTACGCAGACGAGCAGGGATAATATGTGTAATTATGCTTTAAGGTGGATTAGATGTTGTGTTAAAGCTTTTTGTTTTTGGAAAAAAAAAAAAAAGTCCCATTCGTAAAGTGCATTGTGAAATGTCATCATAACTCTTGAGGTGTTGTGGACTATTGTGATAAACAGAGGCGGGTAGAGTAGACAAATATTTACTCAAGTAAGAGTAACGTTACTTTGAAATCATTTTACTCGAGTACAAGTAAAAAGCAATGACCCAAAAAAATTACTAGTAGAGTAGAAGTAAAAAAGTACTACTTGGAGAAAATGTTACGTGAGTACTGTGAGTAACTGAGTAACTGTTTAAGCGAAAAAGTCTAATTTAATTTTCAATCACGCCATAAATTGTGTGAAACAAATTGTGGAAATCGTGATATTTCCAAAAAAATTCCAATAAAATGGCATGAAAATACAGAAAAACTAAATAATTCAAAAGAACAATTCGCAAGAGACGAATGAGTGGAAAAAAGTAACTTTTTTTTTTACTCAAGTAAGATACTGATACTTCTTTATAATTTTACTCAAGTAGGAGTAAAAAGTAATGTATGAAAAAGTACTTTAAGAAGTCAAATTTCTTTAAAAAGTTACTCGAGTACATGTAACTGAGTACTACCCGTCTCTGGTGAAATAAAGCAAAAGAAGCGACAGGCCTCTTTGTTATTTAGTAGAATTAATGACACTGCGTAACGTTGTACATTATTGAGGGGGGAAAAAGTAGTTGTTGATTATTAACTTCTCATCTCATGCAACAACAGTCAGTGAACTTACTGCGTGCCATAAATAGACATAGGTTTATGCTTCTCATTTCCAGGTGTGACATTTAAAGGGGTTCTACTGCCCCCATGTGGTCAAATCGTGTAACAACACGCCTGTGCTGATAACCTTGTGCTGACTTTGAACATTTTAACCTCACTAAGGCATAAAAACTAATATACAATTTGGGCTTGTCCCTACTGTAAGCTATAAAAATAACTGCTTTAACTTCGCCTTTTCAGGTGAGTTTAATAACTTAGAATGTCCATTATTCCTATGTATTTTATTATCACCTTAAACTACAGTACGAGTTTTATTATTTTGTCTCCTGAAAGGCACTTACGGTTAAAAGACGTGCCACATAAATAAACTTTACTATATGGCCATTACTAATTCATTGTGGAGTGTTGCTGTTGGCCCAGGGCATATCTAATACAGTAACCGGCTCAGTTCCCTTTCATTTGAACTGCCATAATGAGCTGTGTATTGTAATGGGGCCGCAGAGCTAACAGTAGTCAGATGGCTGTGGCTTGGTTCACATCACTGTAACAAGTATGTCCATATATATTCAGGAAGTCCAAATGTGCGTCTTAATAAGGCTGTTAGGAAAATTGTATTCATGTGTGCTCTACCTCAGAAAGGTTTCAGTCAGGTTAAATCCATAAATGTCATTAATGACCATAATGTACAACTAACACTTAAAGCAAAATCACATATTTCAATTGTCAGACACTTTACTTTTCATCTTTTTACAACAAAGTTTTCACGTATAATTGTACTTTTTAACTAGTGGTATACTTTCTTCTAAATTACACATTGGTGGTTATAGAAATAGGCATAGTAACAATAGTATAGCAACATATTACCAGAAGTTTGGAGCCAGGTGAGGAAAAAAACATTTCACACTGTTTTTGTAGCAAGTAATATCTTTGTTGTCTATTGATTTTTTTTTTTTTTCTTGAATGGCGTTTTGTATGGTAACTGACAGCACCTCACTACAGCTGCACCCGTCGAATAATTTTCTGGTAAATGGGTTTTAGCTTGAAACAGCTGCCACCAGTTTGTTTTGTGGTGCCAGCTCTTAACAAAAAAACAAAATGCAGCATGAATTATTTGCACATTAGTCACTGCAGAGTTATCAGAATCACACACTTCATTCTCCACATGGTCCATTTAATAAAACTGTGGAGCTGTTATTAACTTCCCATTAGCTGCATTTACTGCCGCAGCTCTCTGACACTTGTATGAGGTTCATTACATATTCTCATCATTAATATTTATCATATTGATGTTGTGTCAGCGTGAGGGGAAGTCAATACAGTGATGCAGCCGAGACAAAATGTATTTCCAACAAAAACACATTGTGCATTTGTCAAGCACCATATTAAGGTTGTTGTTATCAGTGTAGGTATAAGGCTGCCCTGATCTTATATCAAGTGGGATATTTATGAAACATATTGTCGGTTTTTGCGCAATGGTATTGAGCGTCCAACAGTATCAACTCAGTTCATTCAATTTGTCATAACATAAGGTGTTCTGACCTTTCAAGATGTGAAGACAATATATATAAATGATGAATGTCATGATCAAGCAAAAATCACCACATCCATAGGCTTTAGCAGAAAATCTATAATTTCATCTTGTATGGAGAAGCAGAAGGTAGTTCATAGATTACACTTATACCACAGTTGGTTAGACACTTGTCGATTAGTTGACGTATTGAAGAGAAAAGACTCACAGCTGTTTCAAATGCCATTTATGTCAATGACTTTTCTTTAGTCTAGTACAAATGCAAACACATACGTTTCACCACTTAAAACCACAGAGCATAACCACAATTGCAATAAACATCACCGAACAAATAGAAAAAGAGACTCAGCTCAAAAGGGATGGGGGGCTTACACGATCACATGCTCATTCATTACCGTAATACACATTCATATAAAGCATTCAATATTTACACTCGGCATACATTCAGTTCCACACTCTTTCACACACACAGCTTATATATAATACAGCATTGAAGAAGAGTGGCTGTAAAAAGGCATGTAGAGGGCAGGTGTTACAGTAAGTAGTATGAAAAAGGGGAAACAGCCAAACAAAGTGTACATAGAACACATTTTTTTACACAATTAAGCCAACTTTACTTAATATAAATATTCTTCATCCAAAAGTCAGTGCAGTGCCTTCTGCTCAGGTCCTGGCCTGGTCCAAACCCAGTCTGCTACAGACCTGGTCCTAATTACCCATTACACAATCTTTTATTACAACAGTTTCACTCGGGTCTACGCTTTGGGTGTGTGGGACATGTTTATGTTCTTCTAGTACCTCAAAAGTCCAGCTGTGAAGTACTAGTTTTACGGTTTACCTTATAGCCAATACAAAAAGAATGACAAATTTACAAATGTCCTCTTACTTTTTTTTTTTTTTAACTTTTGTGTTACTCCTGAATTCCCTTTTAGAAAAGAAGTTCACAGACGCCGTAGCTTGTTGTTCTACTGGATTCCCCTGAAGAGACACATAGCAAAGACCATGGCGAAAAGCTGAAAAAAAGAAAGTATACAATTAATACAGCATATTTTTATAACTATTATAATAAGTAAATTTAAGTACTGAAAAATCATTGGCATAATTAATTAAACAAAAAAAAAAAAAAATCTAACTAATCATATCACTAATCCGATCTCATCTAATCATTAACAGTTGCAAATTTGGAATTTACATTATATATCCATTATGACCATCTTACTGAGCTCAGAATTCCTTAGCAAGAAGGAGATGCTGTGATCCAGTTTTCTTAATGCAGGACAAACTCACTCAAAACCGTTTGCTTCTGTATTTTCAAGCTCAACCATGTGAACCAAATGAACGTGCAGCTCAATAGGTTCAGTGGTCATTATAGCACTAATAGTAGTCGGCGTATATTGCTGTTCCTAGGTTTGACCACCAGATGGGAACTTGCCATATGTAATGCACTGAACGCCTCCTCAATATCTGTCAACACTACTTTTGATATCTTACACAGAATGAATAAAGATCGCTTTAACAAACATAAGACAATTCCAGGTCATACTTGTAATATTTTTGAAAGTAATTTGATTTTCTCAGTACCTCTATGGTCAGCACAACAATGGCCAGTGCTCCGGCCACGTAGATGTAGAGTTCAAAGTAGTCGACCACTGATGAGTAACAGCCCTGTGGACACAGAGGGGCAGCAGACAGACAGTGTGAATGAACGGGCCGTGAACAACAATAAACGGCATGAACAATGGATGCAATTAAAGCAACATTGCGGCTTTAATCGAGTGAGGCAGAGAACAAAGACATGATTGAGAGACTGGGAAACGCCATCCTCACTGCCTTTTAATGAGCCTCTTTGTGTGAATAAACACACGGACACACGCAGCCCCGGGATCAGACGGCCATTGTTTATAGGTTTGAACAACAACAGGTGGAAGGCGTGGTCTATACCTCCGCCTATCGCCTTTCACTGTCATTCACACCATCCTTGTTCATATGCAAAGCTGTAAGTCACTGAGTTAAAAGTGTCATTTTCACATCATTTGACAATCACTGCACTACATTCATTATCTTACAGACATAATATTTGTAGTGGATTATCACCAGAAAAAAGCTAAGGCAATGGGAGGGGGGTCATAATGTTATGAATTATTAAGAAGGAATGATTGACAGGCCATTTGACCAATCAGAATCTATCGGCTAGGGGACCCAATAAGACCACTATATATATGACATGTTTGTTTGAAGAAGTTTAGTAGTCAAGTATTCAATATAATATTTATATTTTGATTTACTTCTTATTGCTCCAAATTTCACTCCTGAGGGAAGGAACAGGAGAGAACAAATTCTCCAAAATATAAATATTGGCTTTCTCTACATGTGGTAGAATAGACAATAAAACTAACTCAGGTGAATGGATTATGTGCTCAATTATCCCCCAGAAACAGTAACTTGCGATTGTAAGCTGCCACCCCTCAAACCAAAAATCTCCAAGATAAGTCATTATCTCACAAATTCAACTTTTCCCATTCTGCATGCCTTGGCTGCGCGAGTACCTACAATGAATACATTTACGAACTATGATAATGCGCACACCCCGCACTGACGTCGTGACACTAATCAGCCATGGAGAAGGCACAGCGGTCCCTGGGTGTCACCCCTCAACTGTCTTCTGCTCTAATTAAGCTGGAGTGCGCTTTGAGAGGCGGGCAGAATGGATCGAGCGCACTGGGAGGAATGCGTAAAGGAACAGGTGCTGATAGGACGGTTGTCAAGAAGTTACCTTATTATTGCGGAACATCATATTTCCCAATAAGCATTGCTCCTGGCTGATGTAGGCCAGCTCTCCGGCCTGATTGGCGCGCTGGCAGCAGGCTTCTGGCACCACATGCTCCGGGTTGATGAACCGGAAGAGACTGTCCTTAAAATCCTCCGGGCTGTTCACTCCGCAGCAGTCAAACTACGGGCAGGACAGAGGGACAATGAAGAGGCCATTAGAAAAGTGAGTGCTGCCTATATTTGTGAGAGTGGTCATCCATGTGTAGAGCACGAATATTGAGCTATAAATGTCGGGACTTGTGTCTATATAACACAACAGCAAGGGAAAGACACTTCTCCCACCACCCAATGTGTACTGTGGCATATGAATAAGGAGTTGGATGTTTGAGGGGCTGTAGGTGCCGTGTGAGAAATTGTAAAATTAGTGAAGGTCTAGATAGAGTAAACTTGTGTTATCCAAGACCTACGTACGTGTTCTTACCATCAAAACAATATTCCCCAATGGGTAAGTTATCAACTGATTTCAATGATGTATAAAGGTTTTAATCATTTTCAAACATATTTTTTGCCCATGTAACTTTTAATTCTTTATACACCTCTGACCTCTTCACTTGTGAGTACAAATGAGTGCTGTGGTCAGCTGTGTGCACATGTGGCGAGCGTGCATGAACACTGACCTAAATGTTTGGGTCTCTATAAAACAGCACCAGAGTCGGTAAAAGCTTTGGTGTGCGTTGGTGGCCGTACCGTGGTCATGATGGCGTTCCATGTTGAGGTGAAGACATCCGTGTTGTTGTAGCCCTGGTAATGCCTCTTCAGCTCCTTGGTGAAGTACTCTCTGGTCAGCTAAAATGAAGAAGAAGAAGAAGAATCAGGAAGTGCTGGGCGGGTGAAAAGTGTGTTCTGACACGTTCATTGGTTTAAGCACCACGCGGCCGCGGCCTGTTCTATCTTCTCTAAAACTGGAGCAAATGCTCACACAAGTGGACTTATATGTGTATAAGTAAATGTTTATTTACATCTATCATTGTTTACAAATGGTGATAAGTGCTAACATTAGCCTGGATATGTTCTGATACCATTGTGCGTTTAGTAAATACATTGTTTGGCCATTGTTTGTTGGTTAAAGATGCCAGATCAGTTGTTTTACTGCAGTGCATTCTTGTAGCTTTCGCCTTCCCAGTTTGCTGTGTTGTGTGTCAGTGGCTGAACTCTGGCTGGTCATAGACTGAAAGTAAACACTGGTTCTGGGTGGCTTTGTGATTATGTGGCCAAAACAGGCTCAGCTTTACTCCAATATGCCAAAAGAGAGTGCTTTTTCTTGCAGATTTGTTTGTAACTCAGTAATTATTTTGTCTCGTAACAAGCTACTTCTATCATACTCTAACTCCAACACAGTTGCTTTTGCGGACAAGTAACAAGTAACTATAACAAATTCCTTTTTTAAGAAATATTCCAAACAGTGCTTACAACATGGTTAAAAGCAAAACAACAACAAAATATTTTGCATGGCATGTCTCCTTTAAATCAACTTCAGCTCCATAAAAATGCATAAGGTTATAAACACTTACATGCTCCCGGAAAATGAAGGCCAAGATGGCAGCAGCCAGCTCTGCTAAGAAGATGAGGAGGATGAGCATGAAGAACTGCAATAAAAAACAACAAATATGTGAGAGTAGAGCAAGGTGTCGAGGTGTCAGTAAAAAGTGCATGTGAGTCACTAAATATCTCATTCTGGCTGTAGCCTCTTCACTCTGCATTAACTATTCATGAGACTCAAGGCATGAAAGCAAATCGAATGTAGCTTCTTTTTTGTTGCCTTTTGGTTTAAAAACATCACACCACAAACTGACAGAAGCACTAATCGAGACATACGTAAACAGAAAATATCCACTTTTATGACTTGAGCTCTGAAAAAAATATCTGCTGCAAAACAATCAGTTTATTTTCTAAGGCTTAAAGTGCAAGATGGTAATCAGACATTTATTATTCATTCAAAATATTTGACAAACCAGTTGTTCCAAAACATCAACATAAGATATAATATGCAATTACTCGTATTACTCATATTTTGTTTTTATCATTATGTTTTTGTATCAACTTACAAAGAGCAGCAGACACTTGTTTTCTCTGATGGCTCCACAGCAGCCCAGGAAGCCCAGCAGAAAGAGCATGCCCCCCATGCCAAGGACGATGTAGACCCCGGTGAACAGTAGCGGGTTTGCTGCTACGATTTCCCTGAATCCTGTGGGGTCCACCAGCACCCACACCCCCACTCCCAGCAGGAACGATCCTCCGAGCTTACACGGAGAAGAGAAGAGGAGAGGCGATAATGCCGGTTAGACAAAACAGAAAAAGCTTTTGAAAATTTAATGAGGAATCAGAGGATTACGAGGCCTCTGGCAAAACATTCAACTAGATTTTATATAATGGGAAACAATAGGGCGCGTTTCTGCAGAGGTGGATTGACAAAGTCTAATTTTTATCATTTCATTTCGCAAAACACAAGATAACACCCCGACATAATCAAGATAATCAAGGGTAGCCTACTCGAGCTACAGTATATTCCAATTTGTGTTGAAGACGTGCTGCTTTTGGTGTAAAAACAATCAGTGAGGTAGATGGTAAAGTTAAACTGTTACTCATTTTCTACTATTTCTAAAATCCCAATTCTTCACACAGGGATGAGTTTATAATCTTGTTTCACAACTTACTGAACTTTACTGTAACGGTAATGCAAACAGCAAATGCACAATAACAATACTTTGGAAATAGAAGCGAAGCACACAATGGTCTTTTTTTTAAATTAAGAGCAGTCCTGGTGGGGGTGGGATGAGAAAGACCCTGTTTTCTCAAAACCCCAACCTGCCAGGGATATCCACAGCACTGCAGGCTTATTTCTGAGCTAACACGCCTTTCACTAAAGCCCTACACATACAGGAGGTGCAGGGGCTCAAACTGACTCGCGTGATTAAGAAAGGAGAGTGCTAAGGTTGGGGGAAGAGATCCGAGCCGTCTTTCTGTCACGGGGCAAATACCTGGGTTTCCACAAATGAGCACCACTGAGGCAGAGCAGAGAGATATGGTCATTTTGAGAGCTTATTTGGTCTATATATTGCTGTGTGTGGCATTGGCAAAGACAAACAGGGAACTGAAAGCCAATAGTTTTGCTGTGAATGAGTAGAAATCTGTATGTATATAAGTTTTAAGTAAGCAAATGATTTTGAGTTGTTGTAATGGCTTTAAGTGGGCAAACGGCTCAGAATCTCATAATATAAACACAGAAAAGGTAGATAATAATAATATTGGTAGATGAGCTTAAACTAAAGCTGAGCCCATCATCACTCTTCTGGTCGCATTATCACCCCAGCCTCCTACCACGCCGTCTTGGAGCGGCAGAGTCTCTAAATGGTGTGGTGGCACTTAATAAAGCAGGACAAGACAAACCCTTTCTCTGAACCCTCCCCCTATAGAGGCTGAGAATAACAGAATTACTGCTGATTGTCTGATCAGAGCTGATAAACCCAGGTGCCAGTCACAAACCGTGTGGCCTCAGATGTGTGTCAGCACACTCAAATCTAATCAAAGCTGAATTTGATACAATCAGGGCTAGAGATTGGCTCCATCTAATGAAATGCAAATGTGGCTCCATTAGTCAGACGGGCAGGGGGCGGCCACCAGACCATCTTACATCGTTAGTCCAGACATGTCCAGATTTGCGGACCTCCCTGCATCTCCAATTTATGGCCCTAGTACCCACAAAGCTTTATTTAGTAGCTTATGTTTTTTTTGCAATTATCTCAATATGCCATATAATAATGCCATATGCTACTCTACCTCACACAGTATTACGTATGTGTACAAAATGTGGTCACAAAACATTTGATATTTGCATCAGACTATTGGTGTACACACAAATTCCGGCATTCGTAAAATCATAAAAGAAAAGAGAAGGAATCTTAAATAGTGTTACTTGTGGACAATGGACAATGGAAATGTGCCTCAGAATTGATTTCTTTATGTTTTCTAATTTGAAATCATGTTTGTAAGAATTAAATGGTAGCAATAAAATACATGTGCTAGAGCTGGTGTTACACTTTGACTGGGGCTCCTCCTGCTGGCAGCTGTAGGAATAACTGATTTGAAAAAAAAAAAAATTCACTTTCAGTTTTGATTTATGGCGTGGTTTACAGCTTCAGCACATCATGATGAATACAATGCGTGCGAAGAACAGCTCAGAACCAATATGAAGTTGGAATATGGGCTTGTTTCCAGGAAGTACAGAACAAAGCACTGACACCGTAGAAGAAACGGCTACATTTAACAGCTTTGCCCGAAAAACTGAGTGAATGTGATGAAATACTACTCCAGGTATATCTTTGCATGCCCACTTTAAGGCAGTTCACATAGAGATGCAGAAATACTTACAAAGATGAGGAAGTTGAAGACAAACATGAGGTACTTGATGCAGCTGAGACAGTCCCCCTCCATGGTGGTCCCCCTCGCTGAAGCCTCTCCCTGCCCCTGAAAGACAAAAAAACCCCACACACACTTTTTGAATAGAGCCAAGTATTCGCTGTATCCCCTATTCTCCACCTGCCAACAAAATAACACGCGCTGTAAAAAATAAAAATAAATAAATAAATATTCTGCCAGTCAAGTACAAGCCCACACAGACACACAGCCTTGTCAGTTCATTTGGTCCAATTTCAAGAGAAAATCCCAGCATTACTCCCCTGGGCGCTTTATAGCAGCTCCCTGGAGATCTCTAAGTGACTACAAGTTTGGCCTACGCAGTGTCGGCCAACCTGACATGTCACATCTCTTATGCAATTTTTAAATGCACTTTTGCTGTCAGTTAACTTGACTTCCCTTTCACCGCCACGTCGGACAGATGGGGTCGCCAGCTTGCTCCATTTCAGGGCATTTTAAGCATATGACTCTGCATTAACACCACACACCACAGGCCTGCCACTTTAATCTAATGAGAAGCGGAGGCCCTTTGCTCCCATAAGCCAGTCTTCTCTTTGACATATACACACTTTACCTGATGAGGGCCCATTCAAGTAGAGCTGTGGACTGTGATGAAGAATGTCGCTCTTGCATTAGGCCACTATGGAGTCTTTCTCTCTACAAAAATGATCCCATACACGTCTATGACTGATCTGGAAAATAGCTCTCAGTAAGTTTAACCCATAAAGATACAAATGAAAGAGATCTCCCTAATGGGCAGGCTGTCTTATGGGTCATCTATTCTTCAAGCACCCCACATTAAAACAGTGCAAAATGGAAATGCAGACCATCAAATCATTTGGCAAACAATTCAAGTTTTTGGTTTGGTTTTGACATTTTTTTGTTTCTGTTGTGATAATATTACTTAAAAACATTCCTGTTATAGTAAAAAGGTATTCGAGCATTAAAAAAAAAAAACTTTATTTGTCCTCTGCATTTGACCAGTTCTTCAAACAGTGTCTCCGAGCAACCTGTCAAGAGCACCAGGTGACCGCTATACACTTTGCTGTGATGTTTTGTCAGCCCTACTGTGTACTGTAATGTTTTGGATTCATGGAGAAAACCGTGATGGCAGAGATAACCCACACACATAACGAGAACATGCCAACTTCACACAGAAAGGCCCCACACTGTGCAGGAATCGAACCTGGTACCTCCGAACTCTGAGACAAGAGATCAAACCCACCAAATCCAAAGCCGAGTGAATAAACAATTGTAGCCAAAACAGTACAAAATAATATAAAACAATATGCAGACTCCTCTTACAGCGGTTAGCGCTCATGCTTCACAGCTAGAAGGTCCCTGGTTCGATTCCCACCAGGGACGAGGCATTTCTGTGTGGAGTTTGCATGTTCTCCCCATGTCGGCGTAGGTTTCCTCCGGGTACTCCGGTTTCCCTACCACTAAAAACATGTAGGATGAATGTGAGTGTGATTGAGAGTGCACATGGGGGGCCACGGATGGAAATTAGCCCAAGGCTACAATCCGGTGTGGCTTGTTTACATGCATGAGACCCATGTATGTTCATTAACATGCACTGTCCCGACCAAATAAACCAATAAATAAATAAATAAATAAATAAGTACAATTAATTAAAGTAAAGCGATGGTCGTTGCTTTTGTTGTGATGATTAAATTTGCACTCCCATAATGATGATTCACGCCGAGCATCAAGCGGATTAAAACTCAATTTCTCTAAGGACTAGCATTTACACAATAAAGCAGCTACACACTTCCACGCCCAAATTGAAAAGTCTAAATGCCTTCCTCTCAGTCTTTTATGAGCTCTTTGCAGCACGTCTGTCAGAGGTAATCTCATAATCTGGCGTCGGTTTTCGTTCAGACGGCTGCAGTGTCAGTCCCATCCTCCGGTGATGTCTGGGAGCCGCGGATGGTGAAGCCGGGGTTAGCATCGACTCAGCCTTTGATTCCCCTTAGTCTTTGAAGGACTCGAGTTGCCTGCCAATACACCTCCTTCACCCCAACTTTCACTTTATCGATCGAGGAATCAACATTCTCAGGTGGATAACCTCATCCTCAGCAAATCCTCTCAAGCACAGCTGACGAGTGGCATTTCTTACAGAGAGTAGAGAATCGGGATTTAAAGTATTGTTACTTGACCACATCAAAGTGTCAGAAGCATTTCTATATTACAATTGCTGTTACTACTACTCTTGTACTACACTCTTATTACTTATATCTTAACACAACACATGTGTTATAACTCCCCAGAGAGTGTCAATAACTCTGTGCTAGATTTAACACTTAATTATATTATTTCATAATATTAAAGTCCACTCATAGACTGTAAAATAAACAATGGACTGAGGGCACATGGCTTACCCCATAGCGCGCGGGCTAGCTGAAGCCCGTTCATGTTAGCAAATTTGGAGTTAGCTTAGTTCCATTATTTCGGTAGAAGTCAGGAACTTTCAGAGCCAGCCGCCCTTCCCTTACGGTTTCAGGGAGAAGAAGGCCACAATAAGTCCATTCTTAATTTTACAGTCTATAATATGGTTCCACTTCAGTGTTTTTTTAATCTAGCACTGACACACTGCCCACGTTTGGCTAGTATTGTTACTGCGTCCTGTGAACGCAATCCAGACCGATGATTGATGCGGACAAACCAAGTTGACCAAGTCTAGCAAACCAACAAATGTAAACTCATGAAATTGGAAATTTTAGTGAAGTGTAGAAAGGCCCAACCAGGGACTGGAGCTGAAAATTAACACTATAAACTCTTTTTGCATAGCATCAGTTACAAGCTTGTTTGTACTATGATGAATTGCAATGTCCCTGTCAAATAAATGAATACATAAAATAAAATAAAATAACAGGCCTTCAGAGTAGTTTTATCACTCAGTAACTTTAACATCTACCTGAGTAGTATTACTCAAGTACCAATACTATTACTAGAGTACAATAGACTAGTTTTCCCACTGAGTGAATCTAAAAGTGACAAAAGCTTTGAGTTAACATGAAATAGATGTAAGCTTGTAACTTGTAACACCATAAAATTTCTTTCATCAATTTTATGGTGTGTTTTTGGGAAATATTAGGATTTGTTTTGTCATGTTTTGTTACAAAAAGAAGTAATTGATGAAAACACAATGTAAGTACTAACTATGTTTGAAAAGTAACTGTTTGAAAGTAATTTTCCTCTTAGTCATGTGAATATTTTGGCAACTGTGAACAAGAGTGAATCAATTACTTTATTTAAAGTAGAATTTGTCCCAGCATTAAACTGAAACAGATATTTTGTATCCCATTGTGTTCTCACACACATAGTTCCACTCTGCTTTAAGCGTGGCTGAAAGTTTTCCTCATTACGCGGGTTGTAGTGGTATAGAACAACTGAACTATTCTCAAGCAGTCTCACTTCGTCTTACTGTGAGAGCCAGCTAACTCAAAATGAGAACATTTCTTCCCCTCGCTGTGCGGAGCGATTATTATTTCCCCCCACTCCTGGCTCAGGGAAAATTGATTTGGCACTACAGTTAAACACCTCCTCTAAATCATAATGAGATGCTGAGGTATTGATCACAGCCCTAAGCGCGGCCCGAGAGCCTTGTAGCGCGAGAAGGGCTTTAATTTACCCTTCCTTTATTCAGAGGCGCCCTGAAAGGCCTAATGAGGGCGCAGCAGGTCTTAATTGAGATTTGCATGTATTAGAGAGACAGAGCAACAGCCCGGCCATTATCCTCCTGGCTCCCTTTGTCAGCGTTTGGAGAGGAAGATTACAAACTGTTGGGTGCACAAGCTGAAAAACATTAAGATCTGAACTTGGCAAGGCTTGTGTAGACCTATACATATTGAGTCACATTATGGGAAGGAAAGTCACAAATAGACAAGGATAAAATAACTTAGCTTTTGCATCATGGGGTCAAAATAGGAAATAAAAAGTATCTTCTAAAATGTGTAGTGATTTGAAAGGCTTGGAACCAACATTAGAAAGAGTGATAAATCATAAGACAAACTAAACACATTTTGCTTGTGTCACTGAGTTATTAATAAGTAGCCTTAAGCAGTAAAAAACATACTGATTAGACATACAGTACTAGCTTAGGACTGACACAATTGTTAGCCATGGTTAATAAAAACAGGCCAAAATGTTCAAAAGCTCCCCTCCTTATTTTCACTCATGTAAAGGGTCATCAAAATTATCTTATCTTCAGATGTTATTTTTTTTAAACCCCACACTGCGTCGGACTCTTAAAGAAACGGAGTGGGCTGCACAGTTATAGGAAAAGGCCTAAGAAGCGTATGGTCCACAGCAGCGCCGAATAAATCAACCTGCCATGAGACCCCGGAGAAAGTGCAGCGTAAACAAACTGGTCGTTCCCATGACTCCCGAGAGAGCACGGGGTCCTCATCCATCACAAGCCGACCGCATACGCTTCAACGCGCTAAAGATGCGCTGAATATTCTGCAGGCAACGTTATCCATACACTAGGACGCTAACTCACATCCCCTGAGCCATTGCTACGTCAACAAATTACAGCAAGGTTAAAGAAAGCGGGTTCTATTTAAAGGTGCAGTGCAGTTGGTGAACACCAGGGGCACAGGGAACTTGATTTAGGGTTTACTGCTCATTGGTGTTTGGGAGCAGACCTTTTTACCAGATGTGATTTGGGAAACTTCTCATTTACTCAAAAACTGTCCTTGAGTACAGCACTTAATTGGAACTATTGGGTAAACCACAATAAAATGCTGCTATTCTGGAGAATAGGGTCAAATTAAATACTTGCATATTGTTATACAGTAAACCCATCTGTCAGCCAAATGCAAGATGTTGACGGTATTTGCTCAGCTACTATTGCCATTGCTCATTGCACTAACTATGCTGAGATGATGTATCGCGCGGGCTGACTCCGCTCCTATTTTTGCGCGCTGTGCTTACGAGTGGGGATTTTCACTGTGAATGTTCTCAATGTGACAGTGCAAATGGCAGTGTATTCACCGAGATATCCGGTAAATGTCAACTTGTCTGCAGCGTCTTCGGATACTGACAACACGAGGAGGCTCTTGACGGCGCTACCCTATTGTTTACTCCTGGCAAACAGCAGAGTCCGGGCAGCGTGGTGGAGTTTGATAGTGGATTAATGAGAGGAGATGCTAAATCAACTTTGCAGTGCAGACAGAACCCACAGCTCTGTAATGAGGGCACATGTATCTGACCTACATTCTTCTTCTCTCAATGTGGAATTGTAAAACATGGCTACAGGCTGTCTTCATGTTCCGTGAGAACGGCTGAATTTAGGTTTTACTGCATTGGAATGAGGCAAATACTAAAGGAAAAGATACACTAAGCTATATAAACTGCCCAGCCCTTGTAGGTTGAGGTTCTCCTTGAGGATGACACTTGCAGCATGATTAATGAAGTGAGTGCATATTCCCCGCTCAGTGGCCATCGGCACAACAAGGACACGGTCTCCTCCTCCAACTCCCAAACCCCCTGCCAGACACCAGACACGATTGTGAGGCCTAATAACAAATATTCATTAAAACGGCAGAGCTGATAAGGGTCGCAGCTTGACCTCCTTAATGTCATTGACCCTGTAAATGATCACCTGTAATTGAACCCTAAGGGGAGCGCACAGCGGCCCGGGGCGCTGTGCAGCTGGGGCAGGTGAACATTTCCATTTACTGAACGCCACTCTAAACGTCCCCAAGGACCGGCTAATGCCCCCTGACAATGACTCTGAGCGGCCACACGCATGCAGCATCACCCTTCATCTCAATTAAATCCCCATTTTCCTATTGCTCAATTTCCTCTATCAGCCGATGAAGTAAACACCCCAAAATTCTGAGTGGAGGCGGCTCCTCTCGCAGAGCGGGCCTCTCTGGAGGCACACATGTCCCTTAATGAACCTCCAATTAGACAGAATGAGCCCTGGGCTGTTCTGCCTGCCACACTGAGCAGCTTTGAAGTGTGCTGAATGCAAAGCAGCTATAGCGCTGTACGCTGCTTTAGAGGGCATACAGCACTCAGACAACAGCAACAACCACAGAGTGAAAGGTTCACACAGAAAGTGTACAAAAGTAGCTCAAAGGCAGCCGCCAGTGTGTGGGTGTAGCTCACACTGAGAGCAAAGCTCAGCAGTGTTAGCATTTTTGCTCAATACTCTGCCAGAGCGGAGGTCCTAATGCTGGTTGAATCCAGGTGGAGACTGAAAAATATTCTACCCACAGGCAATGCTAGACTAATGAGCTACACTTAGAGAGAGTATAGGAGATATCAGCTTCATATGATATTACCGAAAAGTGAATCATGGTCAGTCTATGAGTTCTCATGAGTCCTCTATTCCTCATTAATCCATTTATCATTTGTCTCACTGTGGGTATATGTGCAGTGAATCTAAGCCAGCTCTTATCTGGGCTGCGAGGGCCTCTGTCTTTGGCCGCTCTTAAATGAGATTGTGTGCATCTCCAGGGCATTAGTCCTCTGACCAGCAGCTGACACACTCCGAACAACAGGCTGATTAACAGGAGCTGGCACAGAGCGAACAAATGCACAGTCAGACTCACACTGCCCATGTGTTGTCAACAGCACTGCGGGCCACATTCCTGACATCCCGCCTGGGCTCCCGTCCAGCTGTTACTGCGGACCCGACAGTTGCTCATACTCCTACAGTGAAATCGATTCTCCGTCTCCTTAGATAAGAACAGCGGAGGAGGGGCACGGGTCTCTGCCTGGTTAACTCTAGGACTGATGTGCGATTGAGATGAGGAGATTTGGGACAGCACAGACTCCCGATTATACACCTCTATCTTAGTGAGTGAAACTACTGCACAGAGCCAGATCAATACCAAACCAAGGCATCGGCTCACAGAAGCATTGATCACCCGGAGCTGCAGAAATCAAGTGCACTGGACGGTCACAGATTGTCTCCCAGTGAGGGCTCGCAACAGGAAGACACAATGAACACATAAACGCCTGTTTAGACTCAGCCAGGATGTTCCCACGAGGAGAGTTAGGGGATGACACACTGCTGTTGGGGCTTTCCTTCAAAATGACAAATAATTCAATTTAAATTTTGGATCTTTACCATTATTGTTCCACAGAAAATTACGTATTGATGCAGCAAAAGTAATTTGTAAATTAAGTTTATGGATTTGTAATGGTCAGTTTCAACTTAGGAATGTCCCTTTTTTCAGACATAATCAACAATGTGGTATTGTGGCGTCTTCCACAGTTGGTTTTATGTTTTCTAAGCCAGATGTCTTCAGCAAACAGTGAGAGGTTTATGGGAAGACAATACTCATAGCCTTGAGGCAGAGGACCCCCAGCGCGTAAACATACAAGGGCCAAAGATCAACTCTACTACAGCAGTATCTGGACTGTGTATTGGAATAAAACTAATTCCCCCGTTGGCTTTTAAGGAGGCATCCAACTTTGCTAAAACTGTACGTGAAGTTTATTTTCTCCACATCTTGGCCCCTGTTCAATATGGACAGTGGTCGTCAAGGCAACCCGGACGTGCAGCGAGAGGAGCCTTTGTCGGCGGAGCGGCGTTTGGCATCTCCACTTAGCACTGGTTCCTGTGTGGCAAACAATAGAGTGCGCAGCCCGGCACTTTGGAGGACAGCTCGGCCAACCATTTGTCTAATGAGAGATCAGTCACAGTCTTTTTGCAGAGGGCCATATGTTAATTCAAATACAGCCACAGACCAAACCCCCCCCCCACCCCCTCAACCCCCGGTGTTGACTGCCCTCAAGCTGTGTTATCCCATTGAGGAGTGTGTAGTAGTTTTGCGCGCATGTGAGACGCAGTTAAAGTTCAGCTGATGAAAAGAAAAACGGGGGGAAAGGAATGGAGTAACCTAGTTTATCTAACAAGCTGAGGGTTTCGCGGGCAATGCAAAGATCAAAACAAAGCCTTGAGGAAACACCGATCGTGAATGTTTGTGTTACTGGGGCAGATAAAAGAGAAAGTCGCTCACTGAAGGTTTTCTTTGTGAATAACATGCTATAGCCCCAAAGTGCGGTGAGGTGTTTGCATACACAGTCAGTGGGATGTGGTGCCCTATTCCTGCAACAGGGAATCAATACTGTTCGGCGGCATTACATAAGATGTTTCTTTGAGTCTAGCTTTGTGTACATCCATGTAAGCCTTTGTCTGCCAAGGTTATAACCTCCATTAACAAATGAAAGATAGAAAGTGACTAGGACATAACTGAATTCATGTATCCACTGAAAGCTCGCATAACAGGTTTCCTTGTCGTGACAAAAGCAGCATATTGTGAAAAATGTAAACTGCCGTTGTCTACAAACGATCACGGTAACAAAGACTGGTTGTGCTAAGAAATTAGTTGGGTGTTGACCTTTAAAAAGTACATTATCAAAAACGTTTCATGTTCTTACAACCTCTGCAAATTGCTATAACAAGGACAGTAGAACTTGTTGTAAAGTTGTGTTATAGGGATCGCAGTAGCCCTAGCACTCTCAACTTCCACTTCAGGGCAATAATATGCTCAAGTAACAGGATTACCATGGACAGATTGGTGATGCTTATTTTTTCCTGCCTCTGGTCCAAAACCTTATTATGCTTTTAAGTTTTAACTAGCTCTGGTATTGAGGCTGTGGCTGTGCAGTGGGGGGGCAACCAGCATCAATATTTCATGTCCTAGACCAGACACGGTGCCTATTAATAATATACAGTAGTCTGCCAGTCCAATGTTAGTCTCACACTATGGTCACTCGCTCTAATATTAGGTAACCCAAATAACGCCAACCCGTAACCTAAATACATGTATGCTGTTTGAGAGGCAAGTTAAGTTATATGCATAGCGAAAAAGCCTTAGTCCCTTCTTCGTGCCCCTTCTACACTATTTTATTAAGCAATATTAAATTAACAAAGCGTGCTGCCATTTAAAGCAAAGCTAATTATTTTTAGAATTATGATGTAAGTATGAACAGAATATGGTCTCATGAAGGGAAATCCACAAAGGAAAAACTAAACAGTGACCGTGAAGCCCAAAATATGTGGATTAACTTCTCGTGTAAAAAAAACAAAAACGCATCAATATGCAAATCCTGGCACAATAACGCCACATGATTTGGAAAAGCCAAAAAAAGGAATGGAGTGACTGTTGCCGGAGTGGTTTCGAAGCCGCCCGTCACCTGCATATGAAGCACATGTGTTTGTCTGGCCTCTTTTATGTCTGAGCTATGACTGATTACTTCTGATGGCGTCTGGGTCCGAAAGTCCCCTTTAACCCCTCGATGCATAGTGTCTGCCACAGTTGTGACCGGAATACTAATATTATGAATGCCAATGCAAATGAAAGAGCAACAAAGGTCTAGTGCCGCCCCACTGCGATGGTTACGGACAAAAGCACTTGTCTGCTCTCTGCGCCAGACCCTACAGTGCTCTGCCTCCTGTCGACACTAACAATGTTGTCAGCATCTTATTGAAAGGACTCTGTCAACAAGCACTTTCGCCTGTTTCGCTGCTGAATTAACAGGAAGCCACTAGAGAGGAATCAATGCAGTGGAAGTATGCGGTTTTATTCTTTCACTAGAACGCAATTTTTTCCAAGGCCGAATGCAGAAGTGAAAGAGGATATCAACTTTCTGTCAACTTTGCAAAAAGGATCTGTAGTTGCCTCTTTCATTTTCATCACTAATCGTCAAGTTTTTCCAATGGCAGCCAGAAATACAGTCCTGAATAACAGTTTAAAAGCAGATGAAAGATGGCAAAACATTTAGCATGGTTGGATCTTAACAAGGTGTTGGGGAAAATGGGAGTGAGACAAAAAATAAATAAATAAACCTTTTATTGAAAACAAAAGCGTTTCCACGAGGTGAGTGGGAACATTTCTCCAAGTGGTGAAGACTCATGAAGGGCATCTACTGTTTTTGTAAACATCACTTGTACTGTACCATTGTCGTTTCAATGTCCCATGTTTGGTGCTCTTTTGCAAAGTCCAAATAGGCAGTTTTGTGGCATTCAAGGAGATGTGGCCCTTCAGTCGCAGATGCATCTGATGGTTATTGGGCTGCAGTCAGCTCCATTAACGGCCTTCATTTTGGTTGAGGATCGTCCAGTGTCTTGACGGACGGCAGACCGGATTCTCTGGCTAAGTCCCGGTGAGATTTTTGGGTCTTCCACTTGAACATTTGTTCCATAACCCTCAGAATCTTATGAGAGACCAACAGAACCATGAGGCCGTCCTTCTGTGGACCCACCACCTGCAGGAGTGTGACTCTTTGCCATCTTTCAACTGGTCTTAAATTTTGATATTGCTGGACTGTACCTACATCAAATCTTGTCTACATTTATATCACTAAGAAAATACGATTGCTATTATAAAGAGTTCACAAATGCTCTTGAAATCAGTTTATATACAGTACACTTTATATGCAACAATACTACTCAAATGGGATTAGTGCATGTTCCTCTTACCATGGGTATCCGTGAGTGCCACGTCTTGGTTCAGGTGAAGCGGACGACTCCTCTGGACTGGTGCAGCTCTCCTCTTCTCATGAGCTGCAGAGACACAGAGGGAACAGCGGGTCAGGGCTGTGTTAATGGGATGAATAAACAGCGCGAAGAAAAGAAAAGTGGCACATTTGTCATTGCTGGCTCTAATTCATTTAGGCCAAATACAGCTGCTGCTTGGGAAACAGAGAAAATAAGATTGTAGGACGCTTAAAATGACTGGCTTTGTATTTATTATGCATGAGGCTCTTGCTCCCAACAGCAGGAAAATCTAGCACAGGTTTTTCTTTTTTTTTATCTATGTTTCACTTCACAGCTTCAGGGCGAAATTATAAATGCTCTGCCTTCAAAGTGGTGGTCTCTATGGCTTGTATTTGGGCAGGTGTAATTTGCATGTTCGTATCTCGTGGGAATTGGAGCTGTATGCTCCTTCTTGGTAATTAACCTTTATTAGAAGAGTCAACACTTGCAAGGCTTCGTACAGCTCCCAACGTGACCTTGAAAAGAATCAAGATCTTATGCATTATTCACTAAAAAGTACCACCTTCCTCTGTCTACACATGGCTGACTTTGGCTGTCAACGCACAATGCATCGCAAACCAAGTCTATAATGAGCAAGAATGCATTACCCTTGCATTTCTTAAGTGCGAGTATCTCCAGCAGAAAAATGTGTGGGCATGTTGCGCCTAAATTACCATTTGAAAATGCCTGTATTAGAGTATTAGGGACCCAAATCTCTTATGTAAATGAAAGAATGCTATGTGGGCAAATAATGTGCAAATAACTCTGCTGCTGATCCACTTTGCACTTGGTACTCATTTAGCACATCAGCAAACACTGGTAAATAACCCCTGTAATGTCTTGGATTTATACAGCACTTTACATCGTTCTTAAAATGATACAGACGCACACTGCACATGCACCTAAAGATTAGATTGGGTGGGACTAAATATTTAAATTTAGACATCCTAGTCACTTAAAGAGACTAGATGCAAGTTGGTCATTTTATGCTCACTACTGCCACCTCAGGTCTTATGCGTAACTGCAGTCTCTATATTAAGATCGTGCATGACGGCACTTCGGACCCGAAGTAACCACTTTTTGAGTCACAGTGCAGGATTTTAGAGGCAGTTGTAGTGAACAGGTCTAGTCTCATTCTACACATTAGGACATGGCTAGAACGTGTAGGGGGATGACAATACTTAGTTTTAACATTTTTAAACTCCGTATAGTCCCTTTAAGTATAAAGTAGTTGTTATAGTGATTTCCTAAGAGGATATATAGTGAATGTATTGTTGAAGCCTTGGTGTCTGACTGTAGCATGACTCGTACATGCTACTACCACTACTATTTTTGCTAATCCTGTTGTTACTACTGACATAACTTCTTATTTTACTGCATTAGAAAGTCACTAGGTCATTGGATAAAAATAACAAGGACCCAATTAAACCATCCGTATCGTAGTTTCAATGGTGCAAAATATTCAGCTGCGGCGCTGGGGCTTTGACTGACAACACTTTGGAGCAAGGTTCAAAGCTCTGGCACTGACAACTTCAAATCTGGAGAGAGTGAGAAAAACTGAGAGAGAGAACGAGTCTGCCTACAGAAGCATGAACAGGTCTTGCCACATTATAGATGGTGAAATCCAGACAGCCATCCTCTCATTTTGACAGGGCTTGGAGATGTGTGGGGGGAATATCCCAGGAGTAAAACACGCCATATTGCCAACCGACACGAGCAGGACACTGAGCAGGACTGACAGTGGCAGGAGCAGCAGCGAGACAACCCCCCACCACTACCCCATCACACCAAGGAGCCCAGTCTGTCTGATTACATCCAGGAAAGCCAATCAAAACCGGAGTGCGGACAGGACAAGGCAGAGAAGATGGAGCAGTTGTGGTGGATGCTTCACTAGGCGTACCTTGGAAGGTCTAAAACTTACGTAGAACCACCTCTGTTAAGAATGAAACAGAAGATCGTTACACACAAGACAAATGAATGAATGTAGTTTTAAAGTGACAAAGGGGTGAAACATGAGACTAGATTTGGCTCTACTGTTATATCTTGTTATATCTGGAAACAGCACAATACGGTGTCAGGGAGGATGATTTTTGCTCGGGAAAAGCAGAAAGGAAAGTACTCCAGTATTCCAGGTAAATACTAAAATATTCATACTAATATCCACGTTGGCTAATACTCTGCATTTTGCCTCATGAACGCCGCACATCGGTGAGTTGACACTGCAGCCTGTTGCAGTTCCCTCCTCTCTACAATCCCAAGCTTGGAGAGCTATTAGCCGGCGAAGAGCAAAACGCACGAGGGCCCGCATTATGTTTTCAGTTACTATGGAGACCATTTTTTTCTCACTCAAACAGAAGAAAAGCGCCAATCGGATCACGGCGCCTCATTGAATCAGTTATGGGGGTGAAGAGAGGGGAGCAGAGGAGATAGGCGCAGACAGGCTGAGAATGAACAACAATAAGACTGATTCTCGGGGGACACTCAAAAGACCAGGGCCACTGAGGGTCTGACAAAGAGGGACCAACTCGAAACAGCATCTGCGTCAACGGCTTTCTTAAGCCAATGTCTCACCGTCCACTCATAGTACAGATGAGATATTTCAAGCTTTGACAACATCATTGCATCACCAGTGTCCATCCATTGTATGCGACAGAAGTGTGTTATAAATTGTTAGCGGCTACACATCTGGACATTATTGCATCCACCATTGATTAGCAAAACGAAGGCTGTCGGGAGCAGAAGCAAGTAGGAGGAATAAATGCCTCTCAGATCCACAGACAGCTTCTTAGCCGCCTCTGCTGCCCTTGAACCTGTCTGTTACCACTTACTTGTGATTTAATTCTTTCGAGTTGTTGATTTGCACACAAAGGAAAGAGCGCTTAATGAATGCCTTTAATAGGACTGAGACGGAGGATGCACTGTCTATACGTCAATATGTCTCGCCAGTGCTGTGCCTCCCAGTGGGCTTTACATTACTGCGTGAACAAGGTTAGACACTTATGCATTTAAATGAGGAAGTTTAAATGAGGAGTTATTCTCTATTCTATAGGGGCTGCTTATAACCTACAGTGCCAACAGACATTGACTTGAATTTGAAGATAAACAAGTATGCCCTTTCAAGTGGACAAAAAACGTATTTCCTCTTGGACTTAAGGTCGATATGAAGCTTTTTGAAGGACTTTAGGACACAGCCTCGATTTTGAAGGCTAAGGTGGCACATTACAAATGTTGGAAAAGAAGTCACAGATTTTAGTTTTTGGGTTTAGTTAATCATATTTCTATCGTTATTATTTTCTTAAGTGAAATTGATCAATGTCAGTGTATCCACTCAAGCAATGATAACATGGCACTATTGTATTTCTTTTATCGCACGTTGGCCACAAAAACAGCTCATCCTCAGAGCAGCCCTGGCTAAGAGGTCACGGGTCAGTGAACAGCAGAGTTCCATCAGCGCTACTTCCTCTGGAGGCAGGAAATGAGTCCAAAAACAAGAGGAAGTCACCAGTCTTCCATCCGCAGTGTTCCATCTGGGCGTGACCTCAATTTTTCACCCATTTTTCAGCGCGGCCTCTTGAACTTTACATGGAGTCAAGCATAAAAGGACCTTGAAGCCTTACATTAATTTTCAGCTTTCCCATCTTCAGCTAACTTTTGAGTTTTGAGATATGAAGCCTGTAAGAACATTACAGAAAGTAAGTAATATAGTAATAATCGGGATCTACATTTTATAATCTCTATTGGTTTACTAATACAGAGTGTAAACCCTTTCCCAAAAATAATGAGAGATTTTGATGACATAATCCCAAAATCTACACAATAGGGATAAATTATAATCCCATTTGTTTGTGTTTTAATGCTTTTCCTACTACTGCTGCTGCTATTTCTAGTACAACAATCAGCTACTATTAAAACTACTGCCACAGTTCTATGACAACTGCTATGGCAACTATACCTTGACGTGTTATTTAAGCCGTTACAAATCTTATTTTCGGACAGTATGGCATTTCATCATGTTCTTTACAAGATTTTATCCCTATAACTTCTTATAAATCACTAACAACATACGCTTGAGTCTGAGAACTGGCAGTGGTCATACATCTTCTGAACATTGATTTTAATGAGGCCAGTGCTGAGACGGAGTTATCTGCTTTACCCCATGGCGAGTTATCGATTTAAAAGTGCGAGTCAACCACTGGAGATACTGATAACGCAGCCCAGTACAGCCTCAAACCCCCATCCGGTCAGAGGGCATCACGCAACCAATCCTTCACCTTCTCCGTGGCCACTACCCACTTTCTTTGTTCCCTGCAGTACAATAGAAGCGCTGGGATTTGCAAACATAGCAATAGTGTATCTACCGATTATTCCAGTTGAAAAGGTGCAGATAGAACTCATTACTTAGCGCACAGTTTTCCCAGCACTAATCGTTTCGGGCCCAAATGAGAAACTGATAGCGCAAGTGCGCGCCTTTGTAAAGTGGTTATTTTGATGGAAATGAAAGATGACACTGTGTCTTGGCGAGTAGGTGAGCTGAGCATTAGCCAGGCCGGCTGACTTAGTAAAAAATCCCTTTCAAAGAACTGTGAAAACTCGCGTTTCGAATGACAAAACATCTCTAAGGCGAGGAAATGGGAAAAGATGCTCAGACTACTTTAACCAACAGCAGCTCAGATCTCAAAATGCTGCGCAAAGTCTTATAGCCCATGTGCAGCGGCATCAAACAAAAATAATTCCGTATCATAATTTGTCCTTCACCCATTACAGTCGTCTTCCAAAATTTATCAAAGCACACATTTTACATATCCTTCTGAAACTTTGATGCGGTTTTAATCTATAATGGTTTAATACACTCTTGGTGCTCTTTTACCCCACATTTACTAGGCCCCTGAGATATCCCATATGAACCAGGGGCCCAAAGAAGCATCACAACAGCAGCTTTGAAGTCAGCAGCGATTAAAGAGGAGAGACCTGTCGAATTGCGATGATGGGGGTTAAGGCTGGGCAGGGGGTGGGGGTCTGCATCAGGGACAGGAAAGGCTGTGAATGCTGAGATCCAAGGGCCCATGGGACACAATTAGAAAGCAAGGATTTTAGATTTTTTTTTTTTTTTTTTAGCCAGGGTTAGAACAACACAGAGAGGATCCAAGAGTCCAATGCCAAGGTAAGAGTTCATTACAGAGAAGTGTGGCGGGGCAGGGGGTGGCTCTCACACCCAAAAATGTAAGTCTGTAAGCTGAACAACAGAGGTGGGTGAAGTGCTTAAAAATCTGCACTGCTGCTACTACAGCAAACAACAATACATCGACAACTACTGCCGCTGCTTTTGCTACGTCTATTCCAGTAATCCTTATATTCCCACAACTCCAGGATGACTATTATACCCACATTCTGACAAAATAGCAAAACATGTTGCACTACAGTGGAGTAAAAGGTCCTGATGCTTCCCTCTTCTGTGAACAGATCTGACTGCATATCCGAATATGCAGTCAGATCGAAAAGCCCAGTCAAGCTCCTAAATCACACTCCTTCCAGTTGGCAGCGGCTCCGGCTTTGGAAAGGAACTGAGCTGAAGACCCAGGCTCCCAGTACAAAGAGGAAGTTTACACTGAGTCTCCCTGCAGGATATTTTCCATCACGGTAAACCTACAAGCACATGCAGCAGCACAGACAGGTTACAGCACTTGACAAAAACAGCAAATTTATTTTTTGCGAACTTAAGTGGAAGCCAAAAGATGGTTGAATGGTTGAGCTATGACTAATGTCGGTCATTTTCTCTAAGATTTCACAAAGAAATTTCAAATACTGGTATCCTGTTGTGGCTGTCACATGGGTTCACAAGCCAGTAGCCACAATACAAAAAAAAAACCTGTCAGAAAGGGTATGTGACCTAAAACTTAATTACAAAACTTGAGTATAACAAAAAGAGAAATATGTGTAGAAATATGCATTCCAGATATGTCAATCCTGACACTTGAACATGTGCTGCTGAGATGAACACATCTGGTTGCCATTTGTAGCCTCATTTACAAACGCTTCAGGTTTGGCATATGCGTTAAGACTTTGCAGAAGCACCAAAACAGATACGCGGAGGGGACTACCGAGGGAGCCATAGTTCACTGCTGAAATGTTGTGCTAGCTGCCAGGAATTTGCGTTCTTTTGCGCCCTACCTTTGCTCTCTTGGCACTTAAACCGCGCATAGATCAAGTTAAATATGTTACCGCCGAGGACAAATCACAAATGGAACTATCAATGCAGCTACCCAACTTCATGCAGCCAGGCAAATGTAGCAGCCTCGGGAGAACAGTGTTAAAAATACATCTGAAATCTCCTCTAAAAGAACATTGGACCGCTGCCTGTACTTACAAGAGCAAAACACAGGGCCCTCGCGAGTCTGGTTTTCATTGGAGATGGGTCTCGCTGCAAATCTCCCTAAAAAAAGATATAGTTCTCTTTTCTTCTCTCATGTCTTTCCAGATATGTACCGAAAGAATCCACCTTTGTAGTGTTTTATAAATAACATTTGCAGATGCATTCAGGCAAATTCCTATTTAGAGAAAAGGGACTCAGTCAACTACAGGCTTTGACTAATAGAAAGTTACACCACTGTATTGTCACAAAGAGAAGCATTTTGGGCAGAATTGCTTCACAGGAACAGTGCGTTTGGGGGGGGCGTTTGCAGGGGCTATACATACACAGGGGCTGTACGGGAGCGGCTTGGGCTGGGTTACGAGTGCCAGAAGCTTTGCATGTGGATAATTTCCTCGGCCTCAGGGGGGCTCCACACTGGGACCATGCCATAAAACAACACATGGGCCAAGGAAACACAAATCCTAAACCGATCACTGTAGCTGCAGCGTTGCATGTGGCGGTGGCTAGGGAGAGAGCGTAACAAGCTGTGACAAAACCATAACATCACAGAGAGAGCGCTGGGAATGACGACATCAAACTAGTGACAACATGTGCTTTTGAACATTTCTTACAGCTGACTGACAGCACAACACCAGTAAAGATGCTGCACATGTACAAAAAAAATGTGACTGCAGTTTTCTTATTGTGATTTACATTTGCAATTTATGTTCTGCTTGGTTGTGACACGATTTGCCGTAAAGCCCCAGAGTAGCACACGTTTGTGGAGACTGGAGCGGGTAACAAGCTGTGACAAACTCATAACATCACACAGCACGGGAAAAGACTCGCGCTTTTTTGTCTTTCGCACTGTCGAATGCTGTAACGGTCCAGAGGCTTTCTGCATCAGTGAGAGTGGGGAGTTTTTATCGCCTGTCCTCTCCAGATGAACGGAGCTGGGCTGATGGGAGCGGGATTACCGGCTCAGGACATGATGAAACCTGGATAAAGTATAAGGCACTCAACCATGTCCTTAAAAGTTGTGCCTATTCCCCAAAAACCTGAAGTTGCACTGATTTCTACTCCAATGTTCCCAAAAGACAAGAAATGGGAGATATCCGAGGAGGACTAAACCTACTTTTAACAATGTCCCAAGAGCAGATGGGGATTGAGCGGCGAGTGAAAGGCTAGACGATCTACTGGTATAGTCATTTGACCAAAAAGGTTCTACAAAGCCTTTTCTGAAGCAATTTCAAGAAACGTTGGATAGCTAAGCAATTCATATTTTGTGCCATAAAATACAACTGTTCCGTTTAGGATTACAACAAGCAGCAAAATGTCAGAAGAAATGATGCTTGGCTCGACACAAGACGCACTCACAGAAATGAGATTAAATCTGCTGAGCTTCAAATGTATTAAGCTCTTGTAAAGAGTCGTTACAACTGTGAGAACGCCGGTTTTAACAACCTCCGCTGTTCCGGGAAAAACAATGCATAAAACATCTAACCAGAGTGATGGAAAAAAAAAGAGAAAAAAATACAGAGATATTTAAAGGGGCAGAGTAAAAGTTTGACGAGGCGAGGAGACGGAGGGTGTGGGAACGCGGGGGGTGAAGGTTAACTGGCCACACTGCATCTCTCTCTCTCTCTCTCTCTCTGGATACTCTGCCTCCGGGCCTCGGGCTGTGGGAAAGGGAGTTTATGCAATTACATCACATTGATTTATGGCAGACAGAGGAAAGATGGGGAGAGATGGAAACTAGAGCTGCTTGGAGCCAATCCAACAATAGGTCCCCGAAGAAACACAAGTCAATAGTTTTACACCGCAAAACATGATGGATCTGGGGCAATGGTGTGTGGACGATCAGAGTTAGCGCTGGGGTGGGTCAGATTGGAATAGAGTTTCTCAAACTGTAGTGAACATCCCCGACATAGAAGTCACAGGCATGGCATTATCTATCTGAGCCTGTTTCTACAAAGGCATATTCTGTTCGCCAACGGCTTCCCGGACTTCTTTGATGCGTTGTATCCCCATACAAATGAATGGTGAAGCCAGTCTCTATGTAAAAGTATGGCGAGGGATGACATGTCCATGGAATTGATAGAATTTCTGTGCTTTCATTTACATACTGTAGTATAGGCAGTGTTGGGGGTAACATATTACAAAAGTAATGAGTTACAATAATATGACTTTTTACTTTTTTCAGTAACTAAGGAATATAACATATTACTTACACAAAATAGGGAATATATTAGTCATTACCATTCAAGTAACTCAAGTTACAAGTGCAATTAAAAACTCTCCCCAAATAAAATGCAGCACCAAATCAAGTTGGACACTGGTGTATAAGATCTGCAGTTGTGTGTAGCAAACGTCGTCAAAACAAAACACGAGAGAATGGGGGAAAGTGAAGGTAAAAGAAATATTTGACTGCACTTTTGCTCGGTGGCATTATTACTATTTTCAGTTTATATTTTGTCAAAAGTAACTCAAAAGTAACTCAAAGTAGTGTAACTCAGCTACATTTCTGAAACAGTAATATGTAATACAAACATATTACATTTTTAAAGCTGTAACTACTAATAGAAAATATAAATGTATTAATGATTTTTAACTAGGCTTTGATATCACCTAAATGGGTCACTATCTGGATGGTTTATAATGTGCGATGTTTGATGGCTAAATGCTAACGACCATAAGAAAAAAAATACAATGAAAAGGCTAACAAACTCTGAGAAGTTAGCTGGCTTGCTATCTGTCCGCAAATGTTAAGACTGAATGCCACTTCTCCATTGTTTTCTTTGGTCCCAGGTTTGGTTTCATTTCTATATGCTTTATTTATATTGACTTCTGTGTTATTCTCCATCTTTTAATTGTTACACCTTACGATTGTCATTGAAAACATAACTGCGAAAGCCAAAGGTGCTGAAAGTTTCCTTCCTGATCCAAACGTTTAAAGTTATGAGCACACGTCCCTCAACACAAAGAGCGCTTATTACGATGCAGAGGCGCTCGAGTGAACCCGCTCATGAGGCAAATGCAGATCGCTGGTCGTGAATAGCAAATCGCAGCGAACGCTTTGAATTTGGTCTCCTCCAGAGGACCCCGTGACAAGTGAGGTTTGTGGAGCAGATGCAGTTGACGCCGCCTTGAGTATTAATTGAGGCCAGTGATGAAACCGTGAGTAATGCGCCCGACCGTTCACAGCGGCATTAGCGGAGGCGCCGTTTGATCTCAGTCACCGCTGAAGAGGAGAAGCCATAAATAAAACGTCCATTTAGCGGCCCTTGCCAGAGTAACAAGTGACCACAGATGGGTACTTTATGGCGTTCGATGTTTGCGCCTGCCTTAGGAGCACCGTCTGGGAGCAAGAAGATAGATGGTTAGTAACTTAATAACAGAGTCGACGTTGACCATACAGAGCGAGTGTAAGAAATGATTGACTGTGACACGTGCAAAGATTAATGTGCACATAAATATTCATGTCATTGTTTCACTTCTCTGTTGTAGGTCCTTCCCAACACTAACTGCTAACCTGAGCCACTAATATCTTAAAAGTTTAGTCACATCTCTCATTCCTGCACATATATACGGCATGCATATTAAAAGACACAATTATCATGCTCATTAGTTTTCGCAGCATGCAGATAGCAGTCGGAGAAGGGCTAAGATATGAACAAAGCGCTTTGAGATAACAAAAGATACTGGCTACACTCGGCGCTGGCGGAGCTGGGGATGTTAACTGTTTTTCTCTCCCTTTTGCGGAATCTCACAGCTGTCTGCAAGAGCCGCCTGGAAGCACAAGAGAGACCTTTTAGTTCAGGCCAAAGGCAACAGAATAAATACATACACAAGCGGAGATGCCTGACCAGTAGATGTGGGTGTTTTTGAAAGCTTGCGGTATGGACTGGATAATCAAGAATGAGCGGGGAGGGAGAATGTATGGTGAGGAAACGGCCCGACGTCTGTTCCTTATTAAATGAAAAGGGGCAGCTCAGCCAATTGGAAACCGCCCGCAGAGATAAGCGAAAGTGGTTTTGGGTAATTGCCGACAACATTGGCTTTCTCCTCTTCATTGTTTCGACTGTGAATCATATGTTAATGTGGTGGGGTCAAAAGACTACACTGTTCTCTCAAAATAAATGAGATAAATGCAGTGTCAAGCTTCCTTTGCCTCTATTAGTATAACGCTGTTCATGTAATCCAGTCATAAAGGGACACAAGTCAGCATGCGCCTTATGTCAGTTCCAAGACCAGTACAGACCAGTCAGGGAGGGCATCCTGGGTTAAAGCTATGCCAAGTAAATAAAAGAGATCTTGACAAGTATTAAAGCAAACAATACAAAAAACTAAAAAATGGAGATATTGATTAAAGCAGTACTAAATAACTTGTTTACCTTAATAAATCCTTTCCGTAGTCCCTCTGGGGTAATACAAGTGTTAATGGGATGATTAGGGGGTCTTTCATCTCCCCCTGGTGTCTCTGGCCAGAAAACCACAATTTCAACTTCGCTGCCACCGGGTCGGAGCAGCAATACACTAATGGAATCACGAAGAAGAAGCTAACAGGCTAATGGGCAAAGCTAACTGCGGGCTAGCGCCACTTAAACAGTATTTACAGCCAAGTTTGAGTGAAAAAAAATTATCTTCATTGCGTAATTGGATGTACAATATCCCTCTCTCCCTTTGTCTTTTCTGTCAGCGTAGTATTTACTCTCACGGACAATTAATAAGGAAAAAAAATGCAACATGCACCTGCAGTGGCACTTATGGCCTCTAGGGGCACGAGTTACTTAGTACTGCTTTAAAGGCGGCCAAATATGAGAGTTAAATAGGTTAGGTCCTCGTCCAACTGCGGGGTCAGCCCTATGTTCCCCAGTACCTATGTTCCCCACTTCTATTGATTAAGATTAGGCACCAGCCCACTATCCTTAAGGTTAGTGGCTAGGGCAGGGTCAGGGTTAAGCTGCTTGATATATGTAAGGCATTTCACTCTCATGACAAATTGTGATTGGTTGTAGTACCAATTCACCTATGGAAAAAAAATCGCACCCGGGGAACATAGGACCGGGGAACATAGGTATGCACCCCCAACTGCAAAACTTTCATTTTTTGTGTCTAGCTTGTCATTAGGAGCATGTTTGTATTGCTAGCAACAGAATAATCCAAAATGTTACTGCACTGTTAAACAATTTTAGTTTCACTCGTTGCTCACATTTCAATGTTCAATATGTGCCCTTTTAACTGAATCTGGATTTTGAAATGTATATTGCAAAACTAATCGCAACTGCAAATATCGTGGGTATTGCCAACAACTTCACAATACAACAGTGGTTGCCAAAGTGGGGGTCACAAGATGATTTTGATATCTTTTTACATTTCTAACATTGGATTTGATGTATTTTTGATTGAAAACAAATTAAGCTAAGTATCAAAATACGAAGTTACAAAAATTATAAGTTTTAGATAAGACTTGTCTGTCAATTCACTTTTCACACCCTTCTGTCCTGCATGCTATGTCTAGACCATTGTCTCACCCACAACATCCACTCCCCACCAATCAAATGTTTTGTATTTTGTTATGGACAGATGAGGCAATGATTTAAAGCCTTTTGCAAACACTTAGATTGAATATTTTAAGAGCCGGGGGCGCCAACTTTAAATGGCCCATTTTACCTGATGGCACATTTACCTTACATCACCCTATAATAAATTGAGCACTGCCCAATTTTTACTATGTTATCAGTACAAAAGCGATGCTTGACTTTTTAATATTCACTTGAAATTACCTCTTTCGAGTATTCCCAATCCATCCGACCAATGCCCTCGCTGGATGTCTTAACTTCTGCCCTGCCGTATGGGGTAAGTAGAAAAAATGACCGGGAAGCCCTCCAAGATCACCTTATGTTCCAACCTGGCACTGAAAATCCATGGCGGCATCAGCGCCCTGTCGTTTTTTCTCCCTCTCTTCCACTTAAATCAATGAAGACCGCAGCCAATTTAATTTCACTTGCTGGAGACACCTGCCGTGGCAGTGCTGCTATCTCGGCTCGCCACATTTGAAGGTGATCTGATTCCAGTGCCTTAAAGCTTATACATCTCCAATGAAAATATCACAATCCCTCAAATGGTTAAACACAGGCTATAGCTTTCCTATGGATTTATATTTGTATCTAAGCCTCAACGAAAATGGTTACAGTGAGGTAAAGACGAGGAAAAAAGCCACATTATGTTTCACAGTATATGGACGACTATTAGCAACGCTAGGAAACTGCCTTCTTAACTCCAAAAGATATATCTATTTTTGCTCCTCCCTGGTCTCCTAAGGACCGAGTGTTGCTTGAGTGAGTTTATTAAATGCAGTTCGCCCCCATCGGCCGTAGTGTAATGCGGTTACGGCTTGTGGTTGTGAAGCTGCCGTTGCCATTGACCCACAGTTTGCCCAGAGGACAGAGGCTGTGTTTTAGCGCAGTGACCCATAAAGACTGTCTCCGCAAGAGCACATTGGAGGGAAGAGAGGCGGAGCGGGGCTGAAAATTTCATAAGCCCACATCAAAAAACCATGAGCACCAGTTTGTTTAATTGTTTTTCTTTTCATTTGAGTGAAAAACGGTGGCAACATTAAATCGAGTATCGTGCAGCAGTCGTTCAATTAAGAGTGAAATGTATTAATTACAGTGATTACGTTTCCCCCCTTTTTTCCTGAGCCACAACATTAAAACATTTGGAGGCTCTCAGTCATCCAAGATTATCCATTATAGTACAAATTCTCAAATGTCGACTGGGCTGGTTGAGGCAAATAAACACTGCTGCATCTATAGTTAAACCTGTCCAGTCTTTTTTTGATTGCAAAAGCCAAACCAAAGCCAAGCATCCTCAACTCAACCAGCCCAGTCCAGTCAACTACATTTGAACCTTACCGACATAGCTGTGAGAAGTTGGCCCCATTAAATGTAAATTTATATTAAAAATATGTCAACTGTTTGTGCTACGTTTATGCTGTTTTGTGCTGTACAAATGTTTGTTTGTGCTTTTGAGATATTCATGATTCTTTTTTGCATGCAGTGTGTGTTGCCGTGCACCTTTGACACGTGCGTGCGCCTCAGAGGAGGACGAGCGTGGGCGCCCCGAGGCTCTAAAGTTTGTAATAGTTTAAAAAACAAACCAGCACAAATAGAAACCTTTGCCGCACAAAACAGCACAGATGTAGATCAAGCGGTTGACGGCATTTTAATTCGTTTTGGAGTTTTGTAACGAGCAGGGTGACCTCAGATCTGACCAATAAAACAATAATTAATATCTCTAAAACGATAACAGCACAAACAAAGAGTTTTACAGCACAAACGTAGCACAAACGATTGACATATTTTTATTTAAATTTGAGCATGATGGGGTTCAGGTTCACGGAGGTTACCTACATTACCGTGGCTTCAATTTGCACATTGATATTTGCATACCGCAAATATAGTTAAGTGGTTAACTTTTACCTCTTACTTAATTTCACAGCCCTAGTTAGTGTCACAATAAAAAGGTAAAAAGGCCGGTGTCTTGGTTCCTTTTCAAAGCACAAATTAATTCTCAATATGCAAATTGAAACCAAGGTAGTTTTAGTTACCTTAGATGATTAAATGAGAGTTTACACTAACATTGATAAATACAATTGCATCGAAAACTGAGAATGATATTTGTCATATCCTCATCTTATGTATTTAATTTTATAATTCCACATGATCATCCACACAAAGGGGCATTTACAAAACCTGGGTAATCAGAGGGTTACTGTTGGAAGAGCAAGTTAACTGATCTATTTTCCTTACAGACAGGTTTCATTAAATGCCTTTAAAGCAGGAATCTGCTGCATCACCTGTCCAGACAAGCCATTGCTATTTCACACAGGAAAGTCATAAGAAACCACGGCCTTTATCAGTTTTGACCTGTTAAACGGCCCGGCAGCTTCACGGCAGTTTGAGGCTTAACAGCTCAGTGCCTCTGTGTGCCTCTCCCCACTTGTTTTAATGGGGTGATTGCGGGCTATAACCGAGGATGACACACGCACGGAGGAAGTGGGGAAAAAAGGCACACCTGTATTACCCAACAAACGATTTTGAGAAAACACAGGCTGCAGAACAACACGTACATTATCATTACTTTGGAAATGGCGCAGGAGGGAATAACAACATTGATGTCACATAGGTGGGAGGCTGATCATTATCCAACCACTCCCACGCGCTGTAAAAAAGGTAGAAGTAGTTGGATGCCGCGCTGGGTTTTTCTGTTTAAACATCACACTGTAAATGGCTTTGAGATGCTGCGGAAACCAGTGGAGCACATGTGTGTCATGAAAGTGTGGTCACGCAGTGGGAGAGGCAGTATCCACGGGACACGCAGCAAGGGTGTGTGGGCTTCAAAGACACAGAGAAAACTCAAAGGAGCAAAGCCGTGCGCAAAAATGTTGAATTTCAAACTGGCAGAGGACGGGGGGAAAAAAACTGCACTCAAGTAAAAATATTGGCAGTTTCCAAAAGCAAACTATTCACAGTGCAATTTGCTACGCCTGATAATAATAGGAAGTAAAGCCAGGTGAAACTTTGAATAAGTAGTCATAGATCAATACAGCGTTTGAAATAATCACCAAATACATGAAAAAGCTTTAATATTCTTGTTGTAAACGTCTTAATTCCTTAGGCAAGCCTTAGACAGTGAACAATATATTATCTTTTAATCTTGAATGTTTAATAAGTGTATTCTTGTGTCACTTTTGAGGCGCGTACGGTGCTATTTCTGGTTAGACCACACAAGTTTGCAGGGCCCAAGATGATAGATAACAGACTGGAGAATTACATTAGCCCAATTACATCCACTAAAGTTTATGCTCATTTCCAAGTTCAAATAAAGATCCTTTCGCTGAGCCATGGCTTTTCCCTGCCATGTTTGCTCACAAAACACAAACCGTTTAGCCCAGTTTCAGGGAAATACAGTAAATAAAACGGCACTATATTTCCAACTCCTGACAGCTGCCAACAGCGCTCGCTTTCGCATTCGTATATGAGGTCTGCGCGGTTATCACCGACTGGAACTGCAAAGTGTTATTAACAGACTGGGACGCAAACCTCAGCGCGACGCTCAAAATAAATCTCCTAGAAGTACTCTGTAATTGCACAGAGGATGGCCATGCAGAGAGGGGAGGGGAGGGGGGGGGGGGGGGGGGCGGGGCAAACAGGGCTACATCATACATGCCAACGAACCAGTGTGGCTCAAATCGCGCATCCAAGTCTCGGGCTACAGTCGTGGGGAGGTCAGCTAATGAGGCGACATGCAGCGCCTGACATGAGCTTTGTTCGTGTAAAATGATAATAGGCCAATTATCTGGGTTAGCCGTAACAATCCAGCGTCCACCCCGGTGATCGTTTGTACACTCCGAATTACTAAATCAATTGCGGTGTGGGCGCCTGTGCCACGATCATCATATCATATTCTACTGTGTGTGCGTGTCTCGGTGATGATAAATAAGCTACATATTTAGAGCTTATGCGGCCTTAGGGCAACCTAAAGGCAAACGCAAATGTGAAATAAAATAAGACACTGTTTCCCATGTTGTTATGTGGGGGCTAAGCCTAACTGGTTGGTCCCACATTAAATATAGCCCGGTTTAGTAGTTGGGGGATATATTCAAATGATCAAAATCCTGGTTTCGGGCGGTCCTGTAGGTTTGCGCTGCTTAAAGGGGGGGTATTATGTAAAATCGACTTTTTCAAGCTTTATATCATGTTATTATGTCATTCCCTCTTTAAACACATGCCTGGAGTGTTGCCTTGGCTCATTCACATATTTTTGAGTAATCAGTAAAAACTTAGACGGCAGCCATTTTAGGTGTAGCAATGCCTCAGTCCTCCTAGGAACGCCCCCACCTCCTGGAGACGCCTCTGGACCTTTTGTCACCAGCCAAGCCACCAACCACTGCTCCTCAGCTCAGCAGAGGCCCCTCCCCGCACAGTGTTGTTGTTTAAATTTCACAGCAGTGTGCTGAAGGGGGCGTGTCGGAAAGCTTCTTAAAGAGACAGAGGCCTATTTCAAGACGTTCAGTACAGCCATTTTGAGAGAGCAATTTTATTTAAGGCAGTTATTTTAATTTACTGCATATACAGACCAACAGAAGGTTACGTCATCATTGTAGTATGCTATAGACTGGTGCTATGTGATTGAAAAAAGCATAATACCCCCCCTTTAAAGTGCATATGTCACATTAGACACAATTTTTGCTAGAACATAGTTAACACAATTATATCTAAAGATTGAACCCAGCTTTCTTTAGCTTGACCATTTTTGTGATGTTTATAGTTTCACTTCCTTATTGGACACTGACAGGAAGTGGCATAAAGAGAGGCAAACAATTTAAAACTGTTCCGTGCCAACCATGTTCAGTCAATGGGAAATGAGTCAAACTGCTGTGGAACTTTACCTTTACACTTCCTTTACACTTCCTGTCAGCAGCTTAAAAATTCAAATAAAAATAACTTTTCTGCCAAATATTTCTTCATTAAAATTGCTGCTTCACTGAAATAAAAGGATAATAATTATGCAACTGATGAACTTGCAACTGATCAACTGTTAAGTCATATTTTCAAAAGCATTAAAACCTGTCATATGCCCTTTAAGTACACGTTTGGTGCTTCTACTTTGTCATAGTTCAGGATATTTACTTTTAAAGCTTGGAGTCTACAGTCAGTCGGTACATCGAAAACTATCATTTCCCCAGCAACAAGTCTGAAAACAGTGAAATACTTACAAAAACTGTCCACAAGTATGGCTGTCTTATTGTAAAGCAATCGCAATTTCCCCCAGAGTGTGGGAATGGAAAGCTGCAGTAGTGTTTCAGAGGGGATTGGTTTCGGGACACTTGTGGCTGCAAAAAGAGAAAGTCCAGAAGCTACAAATTAGCGAACGAGGGACTCCCATTTCATCAGAAAAATGCTTGAGTCAGGAGCCTAGAGAGAGAGAGAGAGAGAGAGAGACAGAGAGAGAGGGGCACTGGAGCTATGAATCACCGGCAGAGGCAGAAAAAACACTTAACTCCATGCACAGTTCTATTAGTGCTGCACAGTTTTTGAAAAGGAAAAAACAAAAAAACTGATAATTGAATAGTCTTATGGATGAAAAAATAACAGTTTCGTGTTTCGCTTTTTAAACTTGTGAAATTAAATTGCGCTCTACAACAGTCCTGCAATCAATCAACTTCGCTCCATAAAGGCTGCATTTCCACAATTCCGCACATTGCAAAGCACAAATCACTCAATCCAGCATTATTTACTCAGACTGAGGCAATCACATTCATTCTGGTTCCCTTTCCCACTAATTAAAGTTACACATGAATTAGAACAAATCAATAGCAGCGTAAATCAGTGCCACTGGTACATTATACGCTTTGTCACAGCAATTACTTTAATAACTACAGCCATAGGATCTCAGAGCGGACCATGTGAGCAGCTCCTGTATGTCCAATTCAATTCTTAATGTCCGTCCTAACAGCAGGAGACATCAGTTTAAGGTCCAGAGTCCGCAGCCATAAAAATCTATGGCTATGCAGTGCAGTCGATATGCTAGGAGCAGGTTATTATAGGGTGCCGCAACAGTGACTATGTACAATATTGAATGATTGTATTTATGCATTTATCTAAACTTGTGACCGGCACAAAGTCTCAGATAGCGACTGGGCACGGATTCTATTTCACAGCCGTCTTTTACGCGTCCACAATGAACAGAGCTCACGATCTTATCAGTTAAACTAAGATTGGCACTGAGGCTTTCTATAGAGCCAGCTGAAAATGAACAATTGGGGCATCTTAATGCCTGGTGCTTTGCGTTGAGTAGTCCGTTTCCTCTCGCCCAATGAGCCAACACAGAGTTCAGTCTGAGTCAACCCTGTCCCATTGTGCGAGCATATCAAAGAGGCATTTGTTCCATGAGACAAACGGGTCCCTATGTCCGTGATAGCCAGCAAAATACGCCAGGACCTTTCTCTTGTCTTTGCCATGCAGGAAATGTTCTTGAGTTTCAAAGATCAAACTTTTGACTTGTAAAATAAAAAAGCTTGCCAGGTAAACTCTGCCTTTGTCATGCTGCTATCAGGAGTAGACTCCTCGGCCTGGCTACAAAAAAAAAATCCCCTCTTTGAGCTTTGCCTACATCTAGGGGATAAAAAGGTGGCGAAAAAGGCCCAGAGGCAAGTGCACATGAGATTTAGCGAGTGCGCTCTCTCCTGTATAATGGCCATCGGATCCTCAGCACCACTGCCTTTAATGGACACCTAGGCGACACGGTTTATTAGCTCTGGAAAAACATTATGAGCAGTGGCTAGCGGGGGTATTGAGATAAATGTGATTTGTACAACCCGAGTGTGAGGCTGAGTGTATCCTCGACTTAGCAAAACCCGCGCTATCTATGGAGACCAGCTTGTCAAATACATACCTTTTACCTCATTACCTGCGCTCTATGGCTATTATAATGGGAAATTGGGTGAATGCAAAGATAAGCGGGAAAGGAATTTCAAACATGGCAGTCTGCTTCCTCCTGATAAAATGGAGTGTCCGAGAAGAGAGGCTCCCAGCCCTTTTCCTGCCTGCCTGCTCTGCCAGCCCTACCCCGCCCCAAGCCTTGGTCACCCACAACATCCTGGTCTAGACTGACAAAAAGTAATGGTGAGTAAGCTTTAACTGTTATTGGCGAGGAATGCGAGGGAGTTTGATTTGGAGGGAAGCCACGATGATTTGAGAACAAAGTGAAACATCTCGTCAGAAAAGCCTGTATTGATTGATGCACAACATTTTTAAAGCTTATTCTTTTTATTTCTGAAGGGCTACAAGAAACCGGACGCAAACTCAGATTTGTTCATTATCCACATGTATGGCGTGAGCAGGAGTAGGATCAGCTGATTGTGCATTGTTGAGGTTGATGGGAAAGAACCAGACACAGTCAAACCACAATGGCACACTGCCTGTTTCACAGCATTCAGAGTCCAAAACGGATATTGTTATGAAGTTATATTTGATTTGGAGGAGTTTAACAACATATTCATGCCCCAAGCCAAGAAAGCCCCTCAGTGGCCTGCATCAAACCACAATGTCTCAACACCACGTCATTTCTGAAACAGAACTGTCAGTTACTGCATGTGCACACACCTCCGTGTCTTCTAAATGTATTTTGAAAAATGCATCTTTTCAGAGAGTAAATTATTTTTGCTCGCTGCAAAGCTAAATTCATTTTCTCTCGTCTCTCCTGACAACAAAGATGCCGAACCCATTACTGGCAAAGGTCTCTGCATTGCACACGTTAAATGAAGGGTCCTCTTGCAATCGAAAAAAGCAATTTTCTCATTGAGCCAATAGATACTCCATTTAGTTCCAGCTCTCTACGGACCACTGCTGCTGCTGTACTGGGCTTATGCATGAGTGGGAAGTGGAGACTGATGACCCGACCACGTTTTCTTCCAGCCTCCGCTGCTCTGAACCTATCAATATGGATACAAATGTGGCCCAAAGGCTTGATGAGAATGGAAAAGTGGGGACATGAGGGAGAAGGAATAATGGATGAGGAAGTACACAATAAAGCCACATTACATAAAACAGAGAAAATAAAATCTAATCAGCTACATTTCTACAGTCTAGACATAATTCTGGGGGAAAAAAGTTTAAATAAAGAAGGAGTGGTGAAGAAGGCGCACCCTTGAGGGTTAGGAGTTCAGTTATCCAGGAGGAGTTGGGAGTAGTGCCACTGCTCCTCCACGTCAAGAGAGGAGTCAGCTGAGGTGGCTCGGGCATTTTTAAAGGATGGCTCCTGGACGCGGAGAAGACCTTAGACATGCTGGAGGGACTAGGTCTCTCAGGTAGCCAAAACCCGACCCGATAAAGCAGAAAATGGATGGAATTGGAATGAATTATCACAGCAAACTTCAAAAAAGTCTCTTGCTGGCAGATGAGATCATCACTGTGCCTTTAAAAGCTTTTAAAAGCCCTTTCACTTCCAACGCTATTTATTGTTCATGTTCTATAAACATTCATTTTTGATGTGACGGCCGACAGGATCAGCAAGGCCATGGAAAATATCCAAACTGTCACCGTTATTGCAACAAACGAAAGTAAAATATATGTTTATTGGTGCTTTACATGTCAATGTGTCTAATCAGAAAAGGTCGCGCTTCCAATCAGTTGCGTAAAATTCCTCTTATTCAAGCTCTGTTGTAATTTCATTATTCACCAAAGAAACAGCAGGCTTCATGTTTGCATAATGTCGTTCAGCTCCACACAGAAAAACATGAGAAAATGTGGGAGTATCTGAAGTCAAAATGGCCAGCCAAAAATTCAGCCTGCCCTTGCCGCATTTGCAGTTTGATATGGAGAAATGAGAGGTTAGGTGGAAAGAGGGTGGGGTGTTGTTCTGGGAGGCTGGGATCAGGAGAAGCCATGTGTAACCAAAAGATTGATTAATTTTAGGCTTTTAATGAGTGCCACTCTGCCAGGGCATGTCACCCACTACTGCGCTCCTTGCAGCTTGGAGACACCACACATCCATTCACACCCATTTTTTTCTTTTTTTTCCTCAAACAAGAACAGCATGACAAAGACTGTAGGATTCTTGACTTCATTGTTAACACTTTAGCGCTGGCACCGCCAAAGTGTGATTAGCCCCAGCGCATTATAGAGCTGCTATTCAAATGAGTGCACTGCGAGCGCCAGTAGCAAGCCTCATACCAGGTGTTACAGGTTTGTAGGTGGAATAAACACTTGCTGTGCTCGATGGAGATTTGCAATTGCCATAAACATTCAATTGCTGCTTTCTAATTGCTACCCACAGTCAGAATACATAGAGGGTGCATTGTTTCGGCTAACGTTTATTCCCCCGTATTAATTATAGTGCAGGTCTGAAGAAAATCTCATGTTTGGAATCGCATCAAATCACTCAGCAACAAAACGGTTCAAAACACTCAATGTGAATTTAAGTCAAAAGCGCTTGGGGGTAGGGTTTAATCATTGGAATTTGCAAAGTAAAATGAAGGAATAGCTTAGCGCATTGTTTATATTTGACTTGTTTGGACTGTTTAAGTGCCATTCCATTTTGGTTTCTAACTTTCTACTTGTATTAGTTTGGTTTAGCCCCTGGGTAGGTAGACGTGTTGTTTACGCTTGGTTTATTCCTGACAAAGAAATGATCAAGTCTTGGATTTAGTTCAGTCCTATGCCGCAGAGAGTTGCTCAATGCTAATTAAGTCCTCTTTTTCAAAGTTCTGGTTCAGGCAACATCAAGTGACTCCATGCTATCAAAAAAGAAATATGGTACTTGAATGCAAAAACAATATTTCTTTCAAACTGTAAAGCAATAAAGTTTGTATATCTTTATAAATCCAAGGCAACAGATAGAGAAAAAGAAAGGGCCGGCTTTGTGCATGTGGCAGCAGTGGCGCAGTGGTCTCCATTCATTAATCACAGACAGAAGAACAGATGCAGATTTGTCAGTGTGGCAGAGCTTCTGGGCGTGAGATGATGGTCTTCTGCTGCAGACATGAGGAGATTGAGAACTGGACTGAGTGCTTTTGACTTTAACTCGGGGCAAAACAGTGGAAGAGTGCACACTCGCCCAGACACCACTTGTGTTAATGGGTCCCTGGGAGCCGATACCCCCCGGCGAAATTTCATTACGGGTTTTCTACTAGTCTGCAATACATCACTGGATTTGTCTATCTAAGCAAAAAGTTTTCCCGCTGTCCAACTTACGTTAACTTGCTGATGAATAATAACCAGAACTTCAGTCCAATTAGCATCTGTCAGTCTTTTCTTGTTCATAAAAAAAAAAACTAGGAAATAAACGTCTAGGGCTTTTACATTGTCATAAAGGTTTTCAAACTGGTCACCTGTACTAGGTTGTTTGAATTGAGAACATTTCACCTCTCATCCGAAACAATTTCTTCACTCTCATCTTTCAATCTCGGTAATCAAGCTTCAAAAAGTTGGGATATCTGAACAGATCATTTTATTGTTGTACGCTAATGCTTGATTTTCAAATTGACAGCAGTAACATCCAAATACAAGTTGATACAGTGTAAACAAAATATTGGAAGACGGACTGTCAATTGAGAATTGTACCGGCTATGACAGTATAATAACATCAACACCTTTGTTAATGAAATCATTGTAAAGTAGATGGAATTTGCATAGCATTACACTCGTCACAACTTTTTAGGAAATTTCACAGTCGTCTATTGACCTGCTCTGTCAAAGTCGCAAGTCATGCTTCACTGATGATCAAACGGAGAGGAAGGGGACGGGGTGGTTCTGGGTGATGCATCTCTCTGATTAATACTGTGTGACACTGAACTCGTGCCCTACAGCAAAGGTACCGCCGTCAGACGCATCCATCTGCTGACCCTACGCATCCCCGCGCGCACATGCCTCCTCCTCCTCCGTGTGGACGCGCGGCTGGAGCCCCGTGGGAAGGCTGCCAGGTTCAGGACTGACACACATCCCTCAAAAGCACGTTACATGCGCTCCGTGAACATCGCCTACGACACAATACCAGCGATATACGGTCACAACAAAAGATGACGTCTATTCTACTACGGCTACAACTAAAAGCGTGGAGCTTACGCACAAGAGATGCGAGACTTAACAAAGCGCTTCAACAATGATCTTCATTTCGATGCAGTTCTGCCAAAGATAGAGTCAAGCCAAACTTTTAACAACAACAAAGTGAGCCGAGAACTAAACACAGCCTGAAGCTCAGCCCCCGAAGACACGATGTTTAAAGTTACGCCTCCGTTAAACAAGGTAGCCTACCACCAACAATGACGAGCGACTGAACTCAAGACTTATGAGTAAAACAATAAAGTTAGAGATACTAAAATGAGTTTTCATTCTTACCTCAAAGCTCAGCTCAGTGTTGAAAGCCGACTCACCGAGGAGCTGATACTACCAAATGGGCTGCGTAAAAGCTTAGGAAAAAAAACAAAGTTGAGTTTTGAGGATTAAGGCGAAAAAAATCTTTCAGTCGGGATGTCCAATGAGGGGAAATGTGCCCGGCTGCGTCCAACTCATAAATTCCAGCGCTCCTCCGAGATCTGCGCTCCCAATTTGGACAAGCATGCGGTGTAAAGGGGAGACTGGTATGCAAACAGTTTGGTGAACTCACTGAGCGCAGAGCAGAGCAGCGCATCCAACGGAGCGGCGATGCTCCACATGGGGGCGGGGCCTAACATCTGACGCTCACGCCTCCCGTTTACGTCCACACTCTCACTCCTGGTTTGTTTTTACTGTGAGGACATTAACTGCCTTCTGTTTTAGATGGACTGATGCCTCCCTAAAGACTTAAATGGACATTGGACACATTTTTGTTAACAATGAAAGTAATATAGCCAACTCTACAAATTAGGCAATAAAGCCTGTAAAGTCAGATCTGGTCAATGCTATTGGGATAAATGACCTTACTGTGGTTTTCTGACATCACATTATTACTTTTGCTTGGCTTTAATCAGCATTGTGCATTCCACCACTTGCAAGAATATTAAGCTACAGTGGTCCTAAAACTTTTCAAAATATTTCACCATCCAAGTACTACCAGCTCGTGATCAAGATGAAGTCATAGAATAATGATAAAAAAAAAAATACAATCTCTATCATGTGTATGATTTAACTGCATTAAGCTTCTAGATTGCACACACTCAAAGTTTCTGTTTCCACTGCTTGTTGGTGTGCACAATACTGACATCTTGCCAGGAAGACTGACACATAACAGTCCCTTTTAAAATATTATAGTTTTTCAGTGGCCTATGTTTTCCTCAGCTGCATTTCTTTCCACTGCTGCTGATCACTGCCAAAAAAGTAGGATAGTAGTGACATTGCTTTTTGTTGGGAACTTGTTAATTATTCATGCTGTGTGCCTCTTTTGCCAGCCGGAGAACAAGAGAAGTCCCTTTGTTTGCTTTGGGGCGGGTGCGGAGGGGGCTGCAAGTGCTCAGGCTCCCTCTGTGCACCTCGTGTCACCAAATCTACTACAGATGGGAGCGAGATAAGCGCGCAGAGCCTGATCCGTTTGGCTTCTCCCTTTGAGGTCGTGACACTGACATTCCCTTCAGCGTACGTGATACTTCCAACCCACACTTTTTTTCTTCCGTCTTCATTGTTTAGGAGCTCTGAGATGTTTCTTCAACTTCTGGTGCTTTTCAAATGAGTGAGAGGACGTTTCAAACAGTGCTTCTGCTGAAACCCTGCCGCTATACATCTAACTTTAGTCCCTACTTTGGCACAGGTTTAGTCCACTTAGGCCTGGTTTTGTCATAGGTCAACAGGCTTGTTTTGTTTTGTCTTGTAGTCGATCTAAGGTTCTGTTTTAAATGCTAGTTTTAGTTCAGTTCAGTGGTTAGGTCCTGGTTTGTTGGCCAAATCTAAGAACTGGTTTAGTTGTAACACTTCGTGGTGGTACTACTAGGGCCCCTGCCTGTGTTGGAGCTGCACCACTGGAATGGCTTGTTGGCTCAAGACAGAACAGCTGTGAGGTATTTTCCTTGTGGCTCTCGGGGCATTCACAGAGTAAGAAAGGACTGAGGTGAATCACTAAACCACTCTCCCCTCCTCCCCATGTGTCTGCGTGATCAGTGAAGCTGTTGTTTGGACCATTAAAGACTGACATGCTTCAGTGGACGAGGCGGACATGTTTAGTTTTGGGCTAATCAGTGATCGATCAACAAATGTGCTTATCTGTGACCCATGGGCTATACTAGACAGGCCCTTCAATACACAGCATTGTCTGGGTGTAAAGTTTTAAAGAAGTTGTTCAAAGTAGGATTTTGGGGCGTCTTTTCTTCCAAGAAACTGCATTTTAGAAACCATGGTTACAGGATAGAAACTACATACATAAGGACTTAAGCTTAATCTTGTATAGTTTTATAGTGTCTGTCTATTACCATCACAACATTTCTATTGAAGAGATTCTTTGGCAAGCAAAGTTGTAAAACATGAACTTCATAAGGTGGCACAAGGCCTTCCTCAGGGTTATAGTATCACATGAAATACAAAAATGTGTGAATATGTCTCTGATTATCTTTCCGCAATACAGAAATGAGGGATGACTCGAAAAATAGCAAGAAAAACAAACTTATTTTAGTGGAAGCCACAAACTGAACAACAGACATCAGGCCATGGGGAATTTTTTATCCACAAACAACTTGAAACACATTTCCATTCTGGCAGGATTTGGTTTCTACTGCCAAATTGTCCCTCATTCATCCAAAACTACCCGGGCTGTTGGCAGCGCAATGTGCCTTTGTGTCCATATAGATCCTGTAACGCACCAACACTGACAGGGAAGCCGACTAACTTACAGACTGTTTCTCACACGCACACAAAACCGTAATTCAATTTACACACACTGCGCCTCAATTTCACAGACAGAGCATCCGACCACGTGCTTGCTCATTAAACGCTAAGGCCACGCTTCAGCGGATCACCAGATACAGATACATGTATGCTGGGTCTCGGCTGGAGGAATTTTACCCACAGCTACAACCAGTAATTGAATACTTTGTTCGGTAGTAATGTGATTAACATTATTTTGTTTGGAAACGTTTCTTAATTAGAAAATATTTACAGGTTGTGTGTGTAGAATGTAATTCTAAGTTCTACAACAGCAAAAAACAGCAGTCTCCGTATGCTTGCAGGTGTGTCATGGAAATGTGACCAACTTCTGTTGGTTGAGATTTTAATGTGGAGAATTTTTCAGATTGGACTTTTGTTGTCCAATTATACAATCATAGAATGACATTTTAAGCTTTTGGTACAGAGGTAAATGATAGTGACTATTGAGTAACAAATCCTATTAAAGGCCCTGAGCTCAATATTTCCAGATTAAAAAGGAGTAGTTTTAATTAGTTAATTATGGTCAGAATTCAGTCCTAACATTCCTATCAGATTCCTGACATCTCGATTCTTCACAGGGATGAGTTCATAAGCACATTTCACACCTTTCATTAAGCTGAGTGGCAGGCAGTGTGTAATGTTTACAACTATTACTAGCCAGCACCAGAATATTACTTTAGGCATCAATGCTTGTTCTGAGTTTAGGATCTCAAAAAACATGGCCAACACTACACTGTGGTCTCGTCTGAAAAGACAATATACCAATATATTAAAATTGGTGTGAACAAAATATATTATATATATTATAAAGGCCTATAGGACCTTTAAAGTATGTACTAAAGTGTACTAAAACTCTTCTTGCGTTCCATTAGTGATTGCAGTAAGTATCTTTGTAGCAATACTTGTTGCCATCAGGTCAATAATTGTAATGATAATGTATTGTCTTCTGCGTCAGTGCATCCATTACACTTTCGTTCAGAATCCCCTAAAGGCAGGAATCCACACAATGAGCTTTACAACCAGCACTATAATCGTTCCTTTATTGCGGCACAAAAACTCTGCGATTAATCAATTATTGTTCGAATTAGATTCACATGAGCAAAGGTGCTATTAAAAAGCCATTTGGTAAGTAAAAAAAAGAAAAAAAAACATGGGCGGAAAACACAGCAGGAAGACATGATCGAAAACATGATGAGATTTGACTTGATTAAACAAACAAACAACATTATGGTGGTCTCATTCCCCAAGTGTGCGGAGTTCCTGCCATTACTATGAAAAATGTAGCATCTCTAAAGATATTCAAATACAAGTGTCAACAGAGGGGCACATGCGAGGGAGGCAGGACACACCCCTCAGCCTAAATCTGTCAGGGGCATCAGGGCGACCCGTCTCTCCCACAGTCGAACTGGGACAGGAATCCTCTCCAAAACCCCTGGAAAGGAACCGCACACTCTCACTGGATTTGGATTGGCTGCCTGTTGTTAACCTTCCATTTTATAGTCTGACTCATAATGTGTTTTTGCAGAAAGAATTTGACTCGAGGCAATGTTTCTGTTAATTATCTTGGAACAAACCCTCTACGATTATAATGGTAGATAATTTATACAAGTCAAATCCAGTCTCAAAGGATCACAGAGCACTCTTTGTCCCGGTCCCAAGCCTGTATTGGAAAGGTATTTGGAGGAACGTCTGGCTTGAAAGCTGATGAGGGACAAATGATTTGCTAATTCAAACACACATAGAGTAAAGTTTGCTTGTTTTAGATCACACATTTGAATCATACAAAATATTGGATTTGGCAAAATTTGCAAAATTTCACAGCCACAAAGAGTCAACCCAAACCCCTTTTCAACTGTTAGAAAATGAACTTATAATAATCAATTATAATTGAAAACAGAGAATATGAAGTACTGCCGAATTTGATTGACTTGGCGTTGGGTCAAAGGGGCCCCTAGAAAAACTTCACACCCATCGGATTAGCAGTAGTTGTTGCTGTGAGGTGAATTTCATGCGTTGCCATCTGGCTCCGACCATCTGCCTAATATAAAGGGGAAGAGGGGTGCAGAGTGGCAGCCTTACTTCTAAAGATAAGCGCTTCCAAAGAAGCTTTTCCAGAATCACCTTCAACTTGGCGACTCTCACCTTGCAGTTTCCCATGGCAACAAGATCCATCCCTTTCTGAATTAGTAGCTGGATAAAAAAGAGTAAAAACAATTATCAGGGCTTTAATTGGCAACTGCTTAGCATTTGTGTGCATTTGTTTCTTGTCTAAACAAGGCAGATAAGAGCAAAAAAACAATGTGTTGCTTTGGCCATTGTTGATAGTGTTGACGTTAAGCACAAAACAATTTGGTCTTTGAAATGTATATGTCTTTTATGAACAAGTGTGTCACTCCAGAATAGTTTACTGTGTGGGCATGTTTAATCCATAGATGACTCCAGATAGTACTTAAGGGCCCGGTACACGATTAATTGAGAAAAAGGAAGCATGTTATGTTGAAATTCCAAGTCTCATGTGTGGTTTTTTTTTTTATCTTTCATGGGGCAAAAAGAGCTGCTCTGTCACACAATGCTAACAACAACCAGCTAAACAGCTTAAGATGAATAATATTAATCATACAAAGCAGACAGAAGCAGTCTCACTTTTCATAAATGTCTGCAAACTTAATCTAATGCTAAATGTAGGCTTTACTGTAAGGCTGTATAGGCACATTGGGAAACCGAACGTAAAAGCACCAATCTTGTGCGGGGCGTGCAGTTTATTTGAATGACTCTTGTATTGAATTTAAGGCACACCTAATTCTAATTTTATGCTGCATGAGTTTCCTTTGCTATATTTTCCATGTGTCTCTCGCACTTGCACACCTGTAGGCGAGCTCGCATGGCTTCCCTCTTTCTTCCACCTTAATGATTACGGATGTGTACCTGCAGCAGCTCAGCTCTGTGACAGCCGCAGCCCCGGGATATGAGTGGGAGGAGAGGGGAGAGCGGGGGCAGGCGCACTCTATGTCAGTCCACGGTGGAGGTTTTCATGACTCGTCTTTAAGGAATGTTCATCACACACAAACATCTGCAGGCTGTGAGATATAACAGGTGAAGCTAATGCACAGAAATGATAGGTTAAGGTTATGGCTGTACGATAAGAGAAAACACGGTGATATTCAATAACCAGCTAAAATATGGCTATAATGATAATAGTTTCTAAACCATTTCTAAACCAGCGCTTTCCATTTATCGTAAACAGACAAAGGACATCATAAAATTGTGTTAAAAAAGACACACAAAACAATCAGGATCAAAAGAGGACTGATTAGAACTAAATTAGGAAAATAGCAAATAAAACTGAGCATGCACATCTACATACACTTTTGATTTAGGCTATGTTAACAAAAATGGTGTGAATCTCTGACAGATGGAAGACCTCAGTGATTTTGGGAGTAATGTGGTTTCTTGTAATATGTTGCCAGTCTTCTAGATCCACTGGTCTGGTCATATTTTAAGGTTGAGAGGAAAATAAAAAGAAGAAACAGAAGATGTTTCTTTGCTTGTTTCCCCCCCCTTTTTGTTTAGTTGTTTTGACTGAGGACGTAGCCATGCCAGCAAAATGTGATATTGCATAAACTTGCAATATCAATAATTGAGTTTTTTTGTGTGCAGCTGCAGCAGTAGAAATGTTAGGAAAAGATTTTTGTTCTCATGATCGGTTGAAAGTGGGTTCTAAAGTTGCACCAGCTGAGAACGCTAGAACTAAAGGTCTAGACCAGGATTAACCAGGATGAAACCAGATGTAAGCAACTTTCTCCCATATCGGAAAAGCAGCTATTTGTAAGTAAGGCTGCTGTATGCTATCTCCCGATCACTAACGAAAAATCACGCTCGTGCGCCAGGTGCAGTGTCAGTATAGTCCCTAAAGTTATGAAACATGCATATCAATTCATGTGCGGAAGCTGCAAGGACTAGAAACGTGCTGAGAACACGGAATTCAACTTCCCCACTGAGAATGGGCGAATTTCAGTGCTTTAAACCAAGACCAGGAAATGTGCTTCATAATTAGCAAACAGAGCACTCAAAACAAATGTGCTTATCTACACCAACACCACCACTGTATGCACCCTTTGTAGTGATTTGTTACCCTCCCACCCTCTAAGAACCACTGCACTGACACCATGATGGAGACAGATAAATGTATAGCGTAGGTGCAGTAATAGCAGTGGGCGGAGGAGGGGATCCAGCGGTCGCTCTGCTGGCCTACTTTCCTCCATCACACCGGTCCATTCTCTAGGGAGCAGCGGAGGTATTGAAAAGGTTCAGCCACGCTTGGCCTGTCACTGTAACATGGCCAAGACGTTTCTGAGGGGGGAGGGGGCTGTCAGCGCTTAATGTGCAGAAACAACAACAAATAATAGGTGACACTTTCTGACTGTTTATGTGTGTCAATCAACTCCAGTGTAACCTATGTTCTGCCTGCAGTTTCTATCAAATCAATTGTACGTTATCGAGAGATTTTAATCATAACTGATATAGATGATGAAATGATAAAGAAATAGAAACCAGATTTGAGGATAGTTAATTCATACCATGTTTAATTGAACACCAATGGCTGAAAAGTCCCTCAACTTCCATCAATCCATAAATTTCCAACCCCTTTTTATTTTTTCGCCTTAAAAACTGGATTGCATTTGTCTCTGATTGTTTTTTACAACATGAACAAAGACCTCTCGCGATTTCTTAACTGATGTTCAATAGCCATTCTGCTTTTTGTTGTTGTTGCAATTACATCTCTAAGCACTTTAGTTCATGCCGTTTTCCAACCTTGAAAACACTTTCATTCTGATTATTTTTCCAGTGCCTTGACTGCTGTTTTGTTCAATATTTCTTCAGCTACAGTGATAAAACCATGTTGCAGTTTTAGTAAATATATCAATAGCTACCTCACCATCAACACAATTCAGTTATTATTTATTCATTTATTTGATAGGGACATGTGTGAACAATAAACATGTACCACACTACAACATTTATAGCCAAGGCTAATTTGTATTTTCCGTCCCTAACGTCCATCAACGTCCATTTTTAGCAAATGAGTGTGGAGCTGTGACCCACTGAAATTTGCCTTAAGCATTAGATCCCCTTTTGAGTCCGGACCACTGGTCTGGCCTCTGCTTACACTTTTAGTATCGCAAAACCCTCTCCTAGTTTTGCTTTATATTCATTTTAGGTTTTTTGTACCTGTAAATAATTTATTGAGAAAAGTGCTCATTTAGGTGGTATAAAGGCCAAATATTTTCTTTGTTCGGGTCCCTGCCCTTGAGTGTTTTCCACAGACGTTTGCTTGAGGCGTCCTGGCGTTGTGGTGTAATTCTTCAGCTGAGCCACGTCCTCCATCAGGAGCTGTGGTTACTTTTACGACAGAAGAATGACGCTCTGCGGTTTCTCTAGCACAGACACACTTTTTTTTTATAGCTCAAATAGATCGGGCAGGTAAAAGAGAGAGAGAAAACATTTTAACTATATATGTGGTATTTCAGTATTTGAGGATGTCCGTGCCCCTGTGATCAAATAAAGGAAGCAGACTTTATATAAATGTGGGAATATTTTGAAAGATTTCACTTTTTGCCGTTTCTCCAGATGGTTGAACAATTTCTTACATCAAATTCTAATATTAGAGTAGTCACACTAAATTGAAATGTGTAATATTTTGGCAAACTTGCACAAGGCAAAATTAAATTGGCTCTGATTCGTAGGAAAACATGGCAGACTTGAGTTAATGATCATAACCAAATTGAATGAGGGGTCCTGGATGAGTTTCAAAGTGGTGCATCTGCTGAAGTCTAGACGTCTGTTTAGAGATGGGAATGTGTAAAAACAATGGTCACAGCTGCCGGGTTTAAACAATATTAATATGAAAAGATGTCGCGCACATCATTCAAAGTAAAATGGGGCTGTCAGTGTTTCACGCCACTGTATAATAATATAATTCCAGATGTCAGTTTAGCCTAATTGTTTCAGGACCATCAAACAACCAGTCAACTAATTATGGTGCCATAAGTCTGTGGTTTACACTATATTTACGTGGAGGGACTGGGTGATACTGTACATGCTCGAGCAGGAGGCGTTAACTAGGAAACCTGTAGCACACACACACAGGGCAATTCAGCGGACTCGTTTTGTGAGCTCGGATCTCCATTCTCCATTCAGTTTGAGCCTCTTCTTCTGACTAACTTCCACATTTCTTGTTTTCTCTTGCCAGACAAATCCAATCACACGTATTAAAAGTGGGTCTTTTAAGACTAAGAAAAGTTAAAAGATAAAGATTTCTAGTTCAAACATTAAAACAAATATTTGACATTTAGGTTGGCTACACCACAGTGGGTTTTGAAGGATCATTCCAAAACGCATTGCACATTAGATTTTATTACTAACTGCGGTATTCCAAAAAAACATCCACATTGTTTTATGACCCTTGGCATGCACATACGACATCATAATAAAGTGACTAGCTCAGTGTGTGGTCAGTCTTTACATAACCTGTCATCACATCGTTCTCTTTCTATCACCGCCTTTCCGCAAATTTCGAGGTTAATCTCCCCCCCTAGTTCCCTTGAGGCCAAGAATGCATACATGAAATATACTGTAGATGCATCTTGGAAATCAACTCCAGCAGCTGCCAATCTCCTGTATCAACTTTGGGGATGTTTCCGTGCCAACTCCTGCCTGGAAACCAGCACTTCCTTAGCAACTGCATGGCCGCTGGTTGTATGTGCGCATTTAAAGCTGACAGGAGCTGCGGGGCTCAGCTGTTGATGGAGCGCAGTTATCCCTGTTCTCATTACTGTCTGAGAGTCGCACAGGCCTTAGGGGGAGCATCAGGGGCTTCCAAGTGTGTGCACAGTGCCGCCAATAAGGGATATAGCTCTGTTGCACTGGAACACCTGCGCAATATTGGGAATGCTATGGGAGCGTGCCAATAAAGGATCATCATCATGTCGTCAGTGTGATATTGATGTAAACAGCTTTCTGGGGGAAGAAAAAAAAAAACACATTCATAGTCCAAATACCAGAAAATTGCATGCGTAATTTCATTTTCCATCAGGAGTCAGGTGGTTGGTGCCTATACTTGTGTCCACACGCACACGTCCCCCTTTCACACATACAGATGTCAAAGCGGTAATACCCGAAGAGCAGCGCGCGAAACAAAACACTGCGCGCTGGATGTAGAGGCGATCCGCGGTTTTCACGGGTAAATGGGCAAATATGTGCGTCCACAGAAAAGGTGACGTCAGGCAGAACGCGTTTCATGTGGTCTAGGCCTCACCACCTGTTGGAGCGTATTATTTCTCAAAACAAACCCATCTCTCAGCAAATGAGTTAAATGGCACGATGAGTGAATCTGATTTGTGCGTTTGTGGGCGTTTTCGAGTTGAAAGAATGCAAGACTGAGTATGGTCGCTTAAACACCACATATCAAGGTAACTAGAAATAGCCATATGTTAACCATGTATTATGAGACAACATCATTTTGCCTGCGTAACATTTGTGCCAGCTCGAGGCTTGGAAAAATATGGGTTACATCAAGAACATCTGGTGCTAAAAGTTTTCTATCCAAATTGTTGCCAAAAAATGTCAACAAACAAACTTAAGATGTGCATGTCTCACTTTGCTATTGCTCTCCCATTGTTTGCCGAAGCTATAATGACTGAACGCCATGGAAACACAAGTCTTAAGTTTTCCTCAGACTTGCACTGTTTCTCAGACAGAGAGTGTGTGGGCAGAGGTCTACTGTACAGTGTTGGGTGAGCTAAACTGAAGCTGTCATTTTCTGTAAAACAAAAGAACTTGGATTTCAGTTAACATTAATATACTGTACCTCTTAAGTATGATGTTAAAAGAAGTCATTATATGAGCCTCCATTGACAATTCAACCACAAACCCCTTGGCTACATAAAGTGCTCTTGCAAAATACCAACAAATGACATTAAGTTCATAGCCTTAATCTCATTACCGATGTCAGAATCCTTTCATTTATATTGAGGGGATTTCCTTTTGTTGTAACAGAAATAAGCGTATTTACATGTCTGAGCACCTGTTTACGTAGATAAGCTTGGACAATGCCTGCTTGTCTGTCTCAGTGAGTGGAGCCAACAGGAGGAAATGATAATTATTTGTTCGGCGGGCACAGGTGATCCCCATCAAATCCTGGTCCGGCGACACTTTCATTTCTCAGAGGTCTTCACAGGTGACGGATTCAGATGTTTAATCATGTCATAAATCACAGCCGCGGCAGAAAGCGCGGTGTAATTATTTTCAGACATGGGCATGATGGAGTGGCGAGTGGCGCGAGTCTGAGCTTACAATTTAACCTTGAATAACTTGGGTAGAGTGGATCGCACAACGATAATTTGTCCTCACCTGGTTGCATGTGTAGCCGACCGAGGTTTTTAGCCTTAGCTTTAGGACACACAGGTAAGTTGACAAAGGGCACAAGTGTTCCATTAGTAAAAAGGATTAAGGGCGCACTCAAGTAAAAGCAAAATGATGATATTTGGCAACTGTAATTCCAATTCTCAGGAAGAAATTCAGATACAGGGTGTTGTTATTGAGCGGGTGCATGAATTTAAATTTCTTGGAGTTATTATAGACTATAGAATTACTTGAATCTCACATTAAATATATAACCACTAAAGTTTCTAGAAGCATTGCAGTAATAGCAAAAGCAAAGCACATTTTAAATATCAAAGCTCTACATATCTTATACTGTTCTCTTATACTGCCCTAAATTATTGCACTGTGGTTTGGGGTAGTACTTATAAACCACAGTAAAACCAATAGTAATGCTACAAAAAAGAGCTGTTCGATTAATTAACAAAGTTGGGTTTTTGAACCACACAAACTCATTATTTTTAAAATAAAAAATCATTAAGTTTTGTGACATTGTTGAGTTCCAAACTATGCAGATGTTATACAAAGCAAGGTACAAACTGTTACCGGGCCAAATACAAAGAAGGTTCCAAGAACGTACTTGTCGTACGTGATGAATTGAACTTTAGGATTCAGAAACATAGCTCAACTTTGAAAGTTTTAGCCCGACAGTTAATGGGGTACAATTGTGGAATAATTTGGAGATGGAAATGAAACAATGTCCAAACATCAACCTGTTCAAATATAAATATAAACAAAAGACTTTTGAAAAGTATAGGAAAGAAGAAATGCGTGGTCTTTAGGGAGAGCAGTAGGATTAATTTGTGTTCAATTAATTAAGGAAGAATGTTGTTGCTCTGAACAGTTGTCATTCTATTGCTCAACATCGCAAATAGAGAATTAGAGGCGAGCTCCAAATCTGTTGAGAGGGATCCTCCCAATGGGCTGTATACCTTGTTTTAACGCACTACAGAGCATAGGAACATCATCTACCAAATCAACTAGTTGGGGCAGCTGGGTGGGGTTTGTTGAGGAGGAGCTACTGCCCTCTTCAATGGACCCGCTCTACACCCTGGCTTTTTAACGCACTACACTATGCAGGGCTTACATACAGTATTACATAATTTCATTGTACATAAAAAATAAAAGGAAGCAACCAAGAAAAATTGTACACTAATCAATACCATATTAAGGATGGAAATGACAACTGGGAAGTAGCAAGATCATTGATAATAATGTATTTAATTTAATGTATTTAATGTTCTTTTAACACAAAACTAGTGACTTTCGGGAATGTTGAATGTGTTTGGCATTGATAACCATCTGTAACTAAGTAATGGCCTTTTGTCGCTTGCTTTGTGCCAGACATCGTACATGAAATGAGAGCGTTGTTGTGGTTGTAAAATGTACATAATAATATTTACTGAGTATAATATGTATATTAATGTCTCTTTTTATCATATGTTTTATCTTAATGTTTTTATTACAATGATGTCGGGGGTGGGCGCTTATACGTTTTTGCTTCAGCCCACTCCTTTTGAGCACAATTTTAACTGCTCAAATAAACTAATAAACTAAACTAAACTCACCCTTGACATCCGAACCGTGCCACACTCTGGGCCCCAAACGGCCCACGCTCACACTAAACAAATGAACCGCGCTAAAGGGACTTTCAGCACTTGGACGCGGTTCGGATGGACAAGTATGAGTGCACCCTAAGTATACTTTTAAAACCTTTATACAGATGCATGTCGAGTCCATGAGATACAGATTTAACATTTGGGCCGACAGTCCTCCTCAAAGTCCCTGCCGACCGTTGGACAAACCCATATAGATCACAGACAGAGACGTAAGAAAGGCAAGACAGCGATGGACAGCGCTGGTGCTACTGCCATGCCATATATTTCAGATATATTCTTAAGCGGCCTAAGCTAACCACTGCCATTTGTGGCAAACAAACCGGTTAGAGCAGGGGTCTCCAACCTTTTTTACACAGTGAGCTACTTTAACATACAAAAAAACCATCAGAGAGCTATGTTTGCTTCAAAGGCACAGGAGTTCACTAGGTGTCTAGTGAACTCTACAACCTGGAGAGTTTGTAACCAAGATATTTCAACAGAATTATTTAATTTAACCTTTGTTCAACCAGGAAAGTCCCACTGAGAATCTCTTTTTTTCAGGGGAGTCCTGGCCCCAGAGAGACCCTATTGTACATGTTTTAGTAGTAGGGGAAACCAGAGTACCGGGAGGAAACCACCAAAGCCAAGGGGAGAACATGCAACCTCCACCCAGAAAGGTCCGGTCCAGGTGGGAATCGAACGTGGGACCTTCTTACTGTGAGGCAGGAGTGCAAACCTTTGCACCACCATGTCGCCCATTAAAGAATTATGACTTGAATTGTGTCCCTTTTCTTTACTGTATTTGCTTAATTGGTGCAGAATCTGTTCAAAATGTTCAGAACAAAAAGAAAGAAATCTAAAATGTGACTTATCTTGCGAGTGTAGAAATGTAGAAAGCCTTAGGCAAGCTACCAAAAAAAGTCTGGAGAGCCACTGGAAGCTCCCGAGCTACTGGTTGGACATCCCTGGGTTAGAGTCACCTTTCGTGCGCTGTACTAAAGGTAAGACGCTCATCCACAGGACCCTTGGAGAACCGCAAACCCGATCTACTGCGATGCTACAGTGTTGCGCCATGAAGCGCTCCAGGGAAGGGACCCACAGCAGCACTAATACGAGGGAGGTGGGAACACTCTAATCAGGGCATGAAGGATGAATTGTAGCTGATGTGTCCAAGGATATGTTAAGAATTGTTTCATTGGTGTGGCCCACTTGGAGGGCACCAGGGCTGGCCATCCCAAACCCCTCCTGTACATCTTTGTGCTGGATTGTTTTACAGGGGGGGGGAGTGCTCGGATTCACTTGCAAAATTCGTACACAGTATGTAAACCTTTTACGATATATATTGCAAGATGTTATGTGCCACTTTTTGATTTACTGGCCTACAGGAGAGAAATAGACTGCCATTTCCCTTCTTGTATCAAAACACAGCAGGAGGCTTCGTGGGAAACACCTGACAGTCGGTTTCTTGTGTAGAAGCTCATTTTTAAATCATAAATCCTGGAGCCAGGCGATCGCAGGAGATTGGCTGCCTTTGTCGGCTGGCAGTGTACACATCTTTAATAATGGAAAAAAAAGATTGGCTTGTTTGATGTGATATTTATATTCCCTTAGGTTGAATGTTCAATTTGCTTTCGACGCTCCAATACTGACAGAAACATCAAACTTTCAAAGGTTGTGAATTGAGTGGCTTCGGTGCATATAAAGAACCCATCTCCGGTCCGCTGTAAATTTAACTCCAAGTGCTCGCACCTCGTGTCAGCTTCAACCATGTGCTATTAAACTGTTTATCTGGAAGGAAAGCGCATTGTTAATTACTGCTAACGATAGAGACGTGCGGCGCCACAGGGTCTTGCTTAATAATGAAAGCTGCTTCCTCCTTTCCTGGCGGGGATGTGACTGTGTGCAAGCTATTGGAAAAAGTGCAGCAAATCATTCCAGCACACTGGGCTAAAGATACCACCCAAGAGTCCATGGCATCTTTAACTCGGCTATTTATAAAGTCATTTGCGTTATTAGAGGCTTAACCTGCAGCTTGTCCACAGCACTGTCATTAGCGCCGATATAAGAGAAAGGGTTTGGTAGATTGGGCTATTTGTGCGAGTGAGTAATACAGCTGCAGCAGGGGCCAACAATGAAAGCAAGATGTGGAATGCAACGATACACTAAAGGGAAGTTGTTCATTTGCAGATCAATTTGGCCTCACGCTGGTGATCTAAACGAGACTTGACATGGTTAAATATTTTTCAACACAAACATTTTCTCGGCCTCTTTTGTGCAGCGACAAAGCCGACTGAAAATTCACTATTAATATGAAAGATGGCGTCATCAAGAGAGTAACAAGCAACGTTAACCACAATGAACTAACTCATAGAATATTTGACCTCAAGGCTAAGAGTTCAAGTCAAGATTAAGCCGGGTCTAAAGTCTATAATAAACCTAACTTGGACTCTTTTATGTCTAAACTTGGTGGCATTCATCACATGGCTGAACCAGGAAGATACCCAACTCAAATGCGTTAAAGCAAACATGGGATTATCTGTAATTAAAATGAAAAAAATAATAAAATGTCATATGACCCTGAGTATCATCTGAAGAAGCCCAAGCATCTCCAGCGGTACATGCAGTGTATTTTACATTTCCTTTTGTCTATTCTGTTGGCTCGGACTAGACTAATTTAAGCAGAACCGTCAATCTTAAATGTCAAGAGGGAGATCTGATTTGCAGCCCATTTCAAAATACATAATAAAAGTTTTTTTTTAATTTTTTTAAAGAGCCAATCCGCCACTACATACTCCAGTTAGAAAACCACAGTGCTGGACAAATAAAAATGGACTAGATTGGATAATTGCCATGTTCCGCAGAATCATTACGTTACTACATTATTTTACTGGCACTATGTTTATACGTTTCAGTAATGGTTTAAGTGCTGTCCACAAAGTAGAAACCTCACCTAAACCTCAACTGTCTTATTATACAGTAGGTCAGAAACAGAAAGAGTGTGTACATGTGCAACTGAACTTCAAAATATTATACTGGGGTGATAGTGTATTGGAAGATGGATGAATGTAAAGCATTAGCGGGAGTAGTTATAGTGAAGTAGACCTGTGGGGCGATGGACGATGAAACAATGGAAAGTGATACATCCAGGGTTAACCTCTGAAAGCAATAAAGGTCTTCAAAACTTAAATAACAGCGTGCCATAAAACGCAAAGCGAGGGCTCTCCTCTTCACCCCTCTCTCCTCTGAACCCTGCGCTAATGGCTACTTAATTCATAGTACTAACGGATTATCAGAGCCGTTTGAAAGAGTCATTATGTGAGGCGTTATCCAAAAGGCCCAGAGAATAGAGAGAGGAGCAATGCATGCAAATGAACTACAAAAGACGAGATTCTCCTCCTTCCGTGCTCCTGATTTAATCTGCCATGGAGCCCAGTACCCTCGGGGAGCCAAAGCTAGCCCTGTACTTCTAACAGGAATAACAGTTTCAGATTGGAGAGAAATGTTAAGAGAAAGAACAAAGACAAACGATGATGTGTCTGTTAGAGGAGAGGCATGAACCGTGAAATACTGTACAGCCGCAGCGCAGCAGCCGATAAAATATACATCTCAGACATCAGCGGAGAATGACAGGGTGACCTTGTATCTGCTGAGTGCCGTTTATAGACGAGCCAAAGAGAACGCTCTATTTATTTAATGTAAGTCTGCATCCGCCACTTCCATTAAAAGGAATGTTTCAGGGGCTTCCAGGAACACAATTTAAAAAATACATTACCAAGGCAAGATGTCTGAGATGTCGTCTTTATAAGTTCTGCCAACTGTGGAAATGTAAGTGTGAAGTATTGGACATCCCCACTGAGCGTTTCTTTGGGTACTTTGTGAGTCAATACACCCATTTGATGATAAATTATGGCTCCAAATCGTACTTGATTATTTCAGCAGCATTTAAACAAAACCAGAGAGGGTTGGAATAAGTCAATTTCAAATTATACGATCGGAATGCACACAAAAACTTCCCTCTATTGTGTGATTACTATATTCATTTAAGGCTAAGCATATTTCAAAAAAGTGTTATTGTCTCCAAAGGAAAACGACTGTCAAGAACCACTGCTACGGTTTCTTGAATATGAATAACTCAATAATAACTATTTGCCATGGCACCGCTATGCAATAGGCAACCCATTTAAGTTCCAACTTGGATGTTACAGTAGAAATACGAATACCCAGATGCTAAAACCAGTTCCTACGAGACACTTTGAGTAAGTACTGATGTATTTTCCTCCATCTCCGACATGCACAGTGGAACGCCTTCACTAGTAGCACCAGCCGCCTGTGTTGAATGAATTATCATCATCTTCCGCACAACTATTATGGAGATGACAAAAGGGACAGGAGTTAATTTGAAAAGTGGACAGTGTTGTGACAAAATCTGTCAAGAGTTTCGTCCAAAGTGTCGACATCTGCTTTCAAATTATACTATTGTGACAACACTAGTCTAAACCTACTAGTTTAGAACCACTGGCTAAATGACTTGGTATATAATCTATATTTTACATTATACAAAGCTGCCACTATGATTATGAGAAATAAATGCATTGAAAATATGAAGGTCCTATCGTAATTTCAACATTGTTATCACCCCCCTGTGATTTGAATAGACATGTTCGATACACAGACCCAGACAGTCACAAATGTCTGACAGGCACCACTTCATCAGCTCATGTCTGGCCTCTCTACAGGACACGCTCTTCCCGCTACTGCACATAAATATTTATATGCATTAATAGTAAAGAGCCACTAGATGCATAATGCGCGGCCGCCTTATTTCATTCAAAGGAGATGCACTTCCTGCTAGCATAACAGCGCAGTCGCTATGGCAACGCGACCGGGGAAAAAAAGAAAAGAAAACACATGCAGGATTTGGCCCTCGTCGTGATATATGCGGAAGAGACAAAGTGACATGATTCACAGTGAAAAGGGAAAAACAATGTTGTCCTGGAAAGTGTCTCCTAGAAATCTGGGGGTGTGCAAGTACAGCGATTAAAAACAATATTGTGGTAGAATTCAAAGTGATATTAATAGTAAATAAATCCACGAGGCACACATAGCGTAAATAATTCAAGCACTATAGTGGTGACTGTGACAGAAATTATTATTGTTTTACATAAATAATTTCAGCCTCTGCGATCCAATCATTGTGACCATTAAAATTGCGATTTCAATTTGATAGTGATTAATTGTGCAGCCCTAATTTACACATCATTTAACGTTCCTTATCGTCCTGGTAGCAACTAAGCTATTGCATTCACTATCTGTGCTTTTGTTCTGATTACATTGAAGTTTTACACCACATGCGAGCGATGGTATTAACTACACTTAAAAACGCACCAAAAAGATGATAATATTTCAGAACCATCAGACAAAACACTATACTGCATTTTGAATGTGCCACTGAAACACTGAAACTGAGAGACTGTCCAACAGCGAAAGAGAGAGTGCATAGAAAATCATGGTTCAATGAGCTGAGCCTGAACAGTAGAATAGTTTGACCATATAAAGAAGTGCGCTCTTATGAGAGAAGCAGATGTGAGGAATTACCAGTGATCACATTCCCCCCAGACAATGTGAGGCCACAACTTAGCAACAAACTGTACATGTGATGAGTGAAATCATTGAAAATCTATCAGGTTTGCTATGACGCCTGCTCAATCATTTCTTGCAAGTATGAAAAAAATCTATGCGGTGCGCTACATTATACAGCAAGGGTTGGCTGAATACACAGGAGAGAAAAACAAAACAAAATCCAACCTACTGATTTTTCTGCCTGTGAGAGCTGTCTGGTTGTCATTGGGTCAGGACTTTTGCACCCCATCACTATATTTATATGCATTTTGTTAATATGATATACCTGATCAACTTAAAAGTGTACAACACAAAAACATACACAGGCACGCAGGAAAATACACAATTTAATTCCAAATCTTTGTTCTCTATCTCTCTTACATGTTTTTCTCGCTGCTCTGGGTTATGTCAGAGCGAGTGCTTTTATGGACATGGACATGATACCTGTTTGCAGAGACATCTCCCCTGGGGGACTGATGGTTCAGGAAAAGTCAAGAGGAGGCGGAGATACACGAGGGGGAACGACTGGATCTAAAGAAATAAAAGACAGGAAGCTTGTACATGTGTGTCAAAAAAAACCTAAGTACATAGATTATACAATATCAAAAGGCAGAGGTTTACATACAGGGTGCTTTTACAGTGGCATATTCACTAATGGTTCAAAGTCCACTATGTTTACAAGGATATGTGCCATATAATCTGAATTACAGTTTTTCACCATTGGTTTGGCTCATTTCCTGAAACAGAAATTACATTCTCAAAACTCTAAGATCATTTGGCAAAACAGTCTTAAGTTCAGCACAACACTATAGCTCACTCAGCAAAAGCTCAAATCTCTCCCAAAACAGTTCACTCAGGCTTCAAAACTAAATTTCCTTCTCCCTCCATTCATTTCAATGTCCCGAAAATGGCAAAGATCCTTCTCAATTGCTTTGGACGTTCTCAACACTCTTGGTGCTTTTGCCAAAATAACGTGGAAGGTTCGGCACAACACCATGGTTCACCTCCAAAAGCTCATCCTCTCCCAAAACACTTCACTCATGTGTCAAAACTACATTTCCTTCTCATTTAAACAGTCAGCCCCCAAAATGCTTTGTCCCTTTGGCATTGTGTAAGCACTGCAAGTCTAAATGTTTAGATGTTTTGTCACTATGGCAGAGGACCATTGAAATGTCCCTCATGGCCACCTTTCAGTCTTAGTCCAGTCCTTCATTGACAATGGTTACTGTGACTTTTTTTGTCTAGCTAACAGAATACAATTGTGTATAAAACTGAAAAAAACAACAACAACAAAGAAATAGGATTTGAGGGTAAGAGTCGCCTCCAAGGTTTGACATCACACATTGCACTCAAACTGCCAAGGAAATTGTAACCATTATCATTCACACAAATAAAGTAACTTCCATACATCAGAGTAAAAAGAAAATGTATTCAGCATAAACATTCTAGTTTCACCTGACTGTTACAGTAATTGCTGTAATAAATGTATCAAATGTTCCAAGGGATTCATATATGGTATTCATGGTATTGTGTTCTTGACTAATTTTGACAATTGAACAGATTGTGCATGTGATCACTTATACAATGAAATGACACTGACACGTTTTTGGAGCGAACAACCATTAGACTGAGAATCAACAATCGTTTAGATCAACAAGATCTATTCACTTGGAAATTGTGCTAATTGTAGGCTACATGTACTTAACCATTTGCAAGATGTACTGAGACATTGAGACATGGACTTACCATTTGCAATTTGATGAAATTAATGAGAAATTCAATTTGTTGTGAATAATTGCCAAGTGGTTTGGAGATTTGTCCATGTTGTTTTGAGAATGTAATTTCTGTTTCAAGAAATGAGACCAATGGAGAAAAACTGTAATTACTATGACTATTCTTACCTACTCCTAATACTATTGCAATTGTCCATACCCAGGAATACATTAAAAAATACTAAAGATGCTTGAATTATTTTGATAATGAAAGTATGTGGTCACTTACATAATCCCTTCCCTTGAAGAGGAGCAGTGAAACAAAGCGGTAATGCTGCTTCTCCACAGAAAAAACACTTGTGAGGTGTTGTTCGTTGACATCATTCAGAGTCATATTCTCCATAAGAGGAGAATTCCTTTGTAATGACATGAGTCTGTCGCCAAAACACTACTGAAGTTCATTTTCCATTGACCTTATTAAAGAAATGGGCCAAAGGAGAGTATGACTAAAGTAAAACAAAGAGCTGTTAGGTCATGAAGATTACTCCACATTAGGGTTTAATTATGCCGTTTTAAACCATTTCCACGAGACACATCAAGGGATTCTCCATCCATCCATTTTCTTCCACTTTTCTGTTGCCGGGTCGTGGGGGCAGCTGTTGGAGCTGCCCAAATCACATTGCACCAGCCCCTATGGCTCCTCCTGCAGGTGGTGGGTCCACAGAAGGACGGCCTCTTGGTCTCTCATAAGGGGCTTCTGAAAGGTATTCTAAGTTGTTATTATTATTTATCGGTGTAATCTACAACACTGTATGGCCAAGCCACAAAAATGTATTTAGTTATAAATTCATGAGTACAGTCCACACAGTTTCTGTTGTAAACACAAGCACGTTGTCGGTGAGGGACTCCCATCGTAAACTGAGTACAGTGCCACGGAAAATTCAGATACTCACTGTATGAACTATACAGTTTTGCCATTTCGTGTAAATTGTTTCTGGTATAGCAATTTTTGCATATTGACAAGAGCTTGACTTGTTTTAGGTGATATTGATATTATTTCCTGTTTTGTGAATATTTTTTCGCAAAAAATGTTTATTCTACAGCAGTGGTTCCTTCCTACTTTTCAGGCCATAATCCTCAAAATAACCATGATGTGAACAATATGGGAAGCACACTGTAAAAAGTAATTGGTGTGTATAACAATATCAAGCTGCAACACTTTTCAAATCTGGTTTTAATAATATGTATTTAAATGGTAAAGGGTGTCAACTTATATACCGCTTTTCTACCTTCATTAGGCCCAAACCGCTTTACAGCAAGGATCCACTCAGCCATTCACGCTCTCATTCATACACCAATACACATTTAGATCACAGCTCACTTTGTTATTTGACCTATATTCACAAATAAATATGTTGAGAATTGTGCTACATTCAGATACAGTGTCTGTGTATTCATGTTACCCTATCTTGATCTCACTGGATTATCTCGGGACCCCACCTCAGTACCCTGGCGGTCCCGAACACCACTTCGGGAGCAACTGTTCAAAAGACATTGTAAAGCAACATATTGTTAAAATAGGTTCAAAAGTATCAGCTAAATTATTGAAAACAAATCAACAACTCTTCACACAACCGGCTTGTTCCTCTCTTTAAATGCCAGTGGGGCTGTTTCAAACCCCTCACCCCCTCTAGTGTTATTTTCGACCAGCGTCTCCCACAAAACATGTCAACCAGTCGACACCGCTTTGAACACTGTCCCATCGGAGAAGCTTTTATTTGTGCAGACCGCGACCCTCGCGCCCCCCTCGGCCCATGTGAGGAGGGGCTGTATGAGACCCCATGTGGAGAACAAATGCATGTGGTGTCTGTAGTGGGACAGTTCCATATCCAGACAGAAGAAGAGTCCCCTGGGGGAGCATTGATGCGTGTGTGTGTGTGTGTGTGTGTGTGTGTGTGTGTGTGTGTGTGTGTGTGTGGGGGCTCACTCAGCTATGTCCTGGGACAGTGAGACGGCAGAATTCAGGACACACAACACTCACAGGTCGTCAATTAGTCCTGACCCGGAAAGCATGTCTGCACGAGGTCTAGGCACAACAAGCCAAGGCGGAGCGACAGCACTCAAATCCTCCATCGGGCTCAATGTCTAAAAGCCCGGATTAACTTGGAAACACAAAAGCACGTGAGAGGAAAAAATGCTACAGTACTTACACACGCTAAGCTGATCCAAACTCACTCACAATGGCTTGACAAAAACTTGAGCCAACCTTCAACATATGAATCGACTATTGCACGATTATATATCTTTTTTACAAGACAGTTACAGCTAATGATCTGTGACCCATAATTCAGAATGGCGCAAATATGTCCCGCTCACTCTATAAATGAAGCTAAGCTAGGCCTTTCCACACCAGTTTATGCAGAAATGTGGCTTATATAATTATGGGCACGGCAACGTTGACTTTTTATGATAATAAAAAAAAAAAAAAAACATATGTGTTGAAGTAGTGACGTAATCTGAGTAACAAAATATATAATGTGGAATAAAACGAATCATCAAAGAAGCTTGTTTATGTCAAGCTGTGGTCCTCTCTGCTGTCACACGAGACCCCCTGCACTTACCCCTGACAGATACCAGGGCGAGCACAGAGTAGGAGTAGTTCAGCAGGCTGCCGCTCCAAAGCTGTGAGTGAGGTAGATATCCACACAAGTGTCTGTTTTCTTTCCTCTGTACAGTCCAGGAAGTGTCTGTCAGTGTTCGGAGTGCATGAGCAGAATTGGAACGGGGCGACTGTGGTGGAGAAGGGATGTTTTCGGTGGTGAACATTTTCGATAGCCGCCATGTTTTTTTTATTTTTTTATATCTTCCCGTTTTCTCCAGAATTGTACAAGGATGCTCCGCGGGCTGTCTCGTTTGTGCTCATGTCTTAAGCTTTTCTTCTTTTCCCTCCATTCATTGTGGCACAAAAAGCCGAAACGAAAGGGTTTACGCTTCTGACTCGTGTTCCGCGCTCGGGTGACAGTGCCAGGCCTCGTTGCAAATCCTAAACCCTGCTGAAATGATTTGACTTCTTTTACAATACTGCCAGAAAGTGAGGGAGTAAAAGCACTATTGCTTCAAAATAATATTACTCAAGTTAAGTAGACGTGAAAGTAGGCCTACTCAACAAGATTACTTTGCTTAGAGAGTAAATGAAGTGCAAAGTTATTTGATTAAGGTTAATGTACTGTATTAGTCATTATACAACAACTGTACAACAAAATTTGTCCTCTTCATATTTTTGTTTTTACTCTAATATCTAAAATCCTGTGCGATAGCCTAATGGCGTAACTGTATATGACAGAAAATATGACTTATTTAGATGGATAACCAGTGTCTGCGTACACTGGTGTATGAATGAGAGTGTGAATGGGTGAGTGGATCCTTGCTGTAAAGCGCTTTGAGTGCCTAATGTAGGTGGAAAAGCGCTATATAAGTTGAGACCATTTACCATTTTACCATAACATCAGTTGCATAATTATCATTTTATTTCAATGAAGCAGCAATTTTAATGAAGAAATGTTTGGCAGAAAAAGTTATTTTTATTAGAATGCTGCTACTGACAGGAAGTGACATAGAGGAAGCTAACATTCCATAGCAGTTTGACTCACTCATTTCCCATTGACTCAACATGGTCAGCACCGCAACAGTATAAAATTGTTTGCCTTCTTCTATGTTACTTCCTGTCGGTGTCCAATAAGGAAGTGAAACTATAAACATCACAAAAATGGTCAAACTGAAGAAAACTGGGTACAATTTCTTAATCTAAATTATAATCATGTTAACCATGTTTTAGCAAAAAATTGTGTCTAATGTGTCATAAGCACTTTAAGGCTGCAGGTTGAAACATATGCTGGGCTGCAATACGGGGCCTCAGTGCAATGAGTTTGCCTCCATGCCATGATAATTTGATGAATGTCTCTCCCCATTTATCAGCCCTTTCACAATAAACTGTTCTGTTTAAAGCTTTGGTCTCTAAAATGTCTAATATCAACTCAAATAAAAGTAAAAGTATGATGTGAATGTACGTGGCAGCTCCTCCCATCTCACTTTCCTCATCTCCTAATGCCTCTGTCTCCACCGCACTCTCGCAGTGACAGCACAGTACAGGCGCTCGCTAATCTAACCCAGATGAGCTACAAAAACGCAGCCTGCCTCCGATGCTTGCTTTCCCCATTAACCAAGAGGCCCATCACTTCTCCCCCTCCTATGGAAGGAGAGGGCAGACTTCTGAGGTTTACCAGCAGCATGTCTGCATATGCACTACAGCACGCCAGCCGGTAAAACTCCTCAGCCCTGATTTATAATGACTGCCATCTTCTATCTTCTCTGCGCAGACCAGCGGGCCACAAGCCAAACCCGCAGCACCTGTTGAGAGGCTGCAGCATCAGGGCCATTTTACATAAAGTGCTTTCTGATGCATGGATTAACCTCAGTAGAATATTTACTTCCTGGGTGCAGCAATAGCGGTGGCTCTCAATCTCAGAGAGTGGCTGGTCGCCACGAGGGCTGAAACTCTCGATCCATCCACTCCGTCAACACGAGTTTGCATTGGAGCGTTCATTTAGGGCCCTTGGATTGAGTCTCGCCCCTCAGCCCAAGGACGCAGCGACTCTCTGGAGACATCAAGCGTCCCAAACTGTCACACACAATCACCCGGCGCATGCCAGGACGTCCAGACTGCGAGAGAGCACGGGAAAAGTGGAGAGGGGGAAGGAAAGCTCGAGCTAAAGACAGATGGGCTTTGTTTTTGAACGATCAAAGGATTTCAAGACCATCTTTCCTTTTCCTCCCGATGGACATCTGTGCATATCCTATATCTATGGAGTCAAAAGTATGTCCAAGTGCCAGCCAGCATCTTATCTTGGCTATCTAATCAAATGTTGATGTTCTGAAAGCAAAAACAAAGGGAATTTACCATCTTGAGGAAAGGGATGGTTTAGACTAGAGATAGGTGTTAAATAAATCATACCTGCGGACACATGGGGCTCTTTCTTTGGCCAAGAGTCAGCAGCTGCAACCGTTCTTATTTATGGTACAATTAACTGTATTAATATCTTAGGAAAGTCTACATTTGTCCCAAACCCAAAGAGCATCCTCATATCTTGCCAGTTGTAACTTTGGATCACTTTTGATTGATACTGAGGCCACACAAGGGTTGCTCTGATCAAGTCATCAAATCATCTTATGTCAGTCACTCATAAAAAAAATAAAAAAACGTATCTCACCCAGTAGCAGGTGCCAAGATTTAAAAAAAAAGTTAAGAATTATATCTGTCAGTGACCATGTGCTCTGCCAAGATACTATCGATATTATTATTGGTCCTGAAGTACTAACTTTTCATACATCTGCAATGCAATCTATGAAATCCTGTATTCAAATCTCTCTGGGCTTAAGTGAGAGAAAACCTGTCTCTCTACGTTGAGCGTTGAGTTGAAAAAGAGGAGGAGGCTATACCCACAGTTGTGCTGCTGCAATGCGCTGCATGCTAAATCGAATCTTTTCAATACCCCCTTTTCTACCTTGCACACTTAAAAAAAAAAAAAAAAATTCCTCCTCCTTGCCGGTGCTCATCCTCCAACTCCTGCCTTTATAAGCACAAAAGGCGGCCGTGGAGAAAAATCAATCAAGGCAGCGAGGAACAAAGGAAACTTTAACAATTTATGCTTTTACCGAAGTTCCCGCTGTGCCTACTCATCTCACAGCACGGCACATCTAAGTTGCTAAGTTAATAACACCAGGAGGAGAAGGGAAAAGAGGGTGTAGGGTTTCACAATAACACACGCTCACTAGCAGGCCCCTCATGAATCAAAATGACAAAACCAATCTAGCGACAAATTCTGCCTGGCTCGCTGTAAACTGCTCTGCTCCGGATGTGTGGATACAGGGAATAAGAAAGGGGAACCAGAGATGGAAGTTACATTTAGGGAGGGGGACTATACACTTAAGTCAAATAACAGCACAGCACACATCCGATAATGTCCTTGTAACCATTTCTTATTTACAAAGGCAATGCATTTTTTTTCCAATCTGCAAAAATAACATTTCTTGTATCTTTGCAGCGTTCACATTGTCAGCCATGAGAATTCCCTGCAGAGACGCCTCGAGTTTGTGAGATACTCGAGTGCGTCATGAACACGCGAAGGTTAGTAAAAGTCATGAGAGTTCACTTTCCTGCCGCTGACTGGAGTCAAAAAAAAAAAAAAGCCGTGGCGAACCACATTCTAACCTCAAGTGGCCACACTATACTTCATATATAAACTATAAGCTGCTGAAATTCTCTTGAAGGAAAATATTAGGGAGGGACGCGAGCACACTATCTCTCTTAGTGGTGTTTCATTATTTTTACTGGACCAAACGAAACCGCAAAATCCAAACAAGACTGGGGAATTATGGGAAGGGAAAGTGATACGCTAAAGTATATATTTTCTAGAAGGGCAACGGGTCAAATCATGTTCTTTGTATAGCAACAAGGCAAGAGAGACAAACATAACAGCCATCGTTATGTAGAAAGATGTTTGTCGGAAGAGACTTGCTCCTCATTAAACTAAATCACTGTCCGGAGGAGATGGCCCCCCCCCCAGATTTGAGGTGTAACATCAACAACTCAAACAACGCAATCCAGTTGACGACTTTGGAAACCTTAAGCCAACTATGTAGACAGATTAGTGGAACTTGGAACACCTTTTTACTAAATCTGGAAACCTTTTTTCTTCTGCACTTGATTGGAACTCACACACACACACACACTCTCTCTTCCTGTTTCCCTTTGGACTTTCCGTTGTGATGTTGCCACAGCAAACCAACAGCCTGGGGTCTGCCTGGAACTGTTCACAAACTTTACTCAATTAACCTTTATTTAGGATTGCAATGTCGGAACAAAACAGTACTTTTTTTGTTTTCAGGCGGGAGCTCTCTAGAATAAGCTTTCAAGCGTAAATTTAGCTATTTAGACCCAAACTAAAGATGATGGGTTCAAACACACTGCCCCGGTAATTAAGATTATTCTTGGTTACATCTCTAAAATGGTAACGTTTCCAGGTCCTGAAAAGGAATGAGTGGTTCATGTTTTCTCGTTCAAACAGAGCAGGTGAAGAATGAGGACTTTGAGGATTCCTCCATACACGTGAATGTCCGTTTTATTCCAGCTGCCCTTCCTGACACAACCCTTACATTTACGTATTAGAACAGGTCATCCACAAAGTCATTTAAGTAAAATAATGAGACATCTGCATGTGGTCTCTTTGACAGGACATTTCTAAAGCTTCAGGCATTGCTCAATTCAGTTCAAGCAGGCAGCCTTATTTGCTAATTGCCACGAGGAGATAATGAGAAAAGCAGCGCCAAGAAGAGGAAGGGGTTATGTTTCCTCTCAGACAGGACCCAGGTGCAGCTTGTCCCACCTGAAGCCCGTCTCCGCACAGGGCAGACCTTTAATAGTCCTGGGATAGGAGCACATGTCCCGGCCGCTCCATAAAAGATTGTGTTCATGTGTCCAGCTCACACACACACACACACACACACACCGTCTCTGTGGGATGGGCTCATAAAAGACTTAACAGGGCACACATGACCCCTCTCTGGCCACCGCTAGGAGCCCCTGGTGCATTCTGGGAAAAGGAGGGCTGCAGACCAGACGGCTTCACACGTTCATGAAGGTTTTTTTTTTTTTTTTACAGGAGAACAGATGAGCTCATGTGCCTGTCCACTCATACGCTCAGGCTCCCGGGTCCAGCTGTGGCCAAGGGAGAAAGGCGAAGGTTGAATAAACATCGGATCAAGGCAACAGGCAGTTTGTACACGCTTTTGCCGAGCTAAAGAGCAGAGGTGAAAGTTGTAAATCTCAAGAATATATTTTGACTTTAAATCGATTTACCGGAGAAGAATATGTCTGCATGCACTTTCAGGCATCTGGGCGTGTTCAATAGAAACAAGGGTCTTAAAAGTGGTCAGCAAGGTTATTTTTGTTGAAACCGTTGAAACCTCTCACTAAGTTCACAAAATTGATCATCATAATGTCAGGTGGAGGGACTAACTACACGTGATACACAGGTTTTTGAAAAAAAATTCCAAACCAAAAGTCCACAAATGGAATGTCTGACCTTTTATTTTCAACTGACAAGAATTGTGTTATTATATAATGCAACTACTCCTCAATGTTTTTTTTTTACTGACATAGAAGATATTAAACTTTAAAAGTACTCACGCAGCCAATACGTTTGTTAAGTGTGACATCACACACAATTATTCCCAGTCCGAACTGTTGAGAGTTCCACAGCAAAAAAACACAACTTTATCGTAATCTCCTGCTGAAATAGCAACAGATAAAAGGCCAAAAACTGTTTTACACATAATTCGAACAATATAGCTCACCATTTCTCCAGGTGAAATAAAGATATTTTTATATTTAAAATAAGCCTTCGTTGTGTATGGAAAAAAAAAATTTGATAATTCATGCCAGAAAAGCAGTACTAATAAAAATCCAAAGTACATATTACGTAATTATTTCTTTGTGATCAGATGTTTGAAAAGAACATCGTAGTCGGCTCTACAGCCGATTCAAATCAGCTACATCCCATTATAATGAATACGGCTAAAGCTCCGTTGGACCCGGAAGTAGAGGGATGACATCATCACTTAACAAACATATATTTTAAGATTACATCTTAAAGTAAGCCCTTTACCTCTAATAGTGCAAGCCTATTTTTCTAATACAATACTGCCATTGTGTCTGTGAGAAAGACTGGTCCTCCACATTAGTCACAGTATGACAAAGTAGTAATATGCAGCATAAAAAGTTGAAAATTGAGTTATGTTCGTAAAAAACTATTTGAGAACCATTTAGCCAATCGAGCAAACGAACTGAAAACTCCCCCAGACCCTAAAATGACATGTCTAATCTGAAATGGGAAACAAAAATAAACGGGTGTTTAATTTAGCTTAGTCCGGCTGCCGTGTGGGCGGCTTTTCCTCACTGTTTGGCCGCTGTTGGGGAATTTGGATGTTTTCCTTGGCTTGAGTTTACTGTTGTTGCGGCTGTAGTACAAACACAGCACCCTACGAGCCCTCTGTCCACTCGACCTCTGGTGACCTGTGGCTTTTTTGTCACGACTCCGGGTGCACCGTCACTGATCTCACATGTCTAAGGAAGTGTTTGTCCCGGGGGAGGCTATCGGTGCGGGACCGGCCTGTTTTCTGAAATGGGATCACCTCCACAGTTGTGCCTAATAGGGGCCACTGAGTCTGGCTGTGAACACTCCAGATCTTCTTCCTGCTGCTGGTCTCCAACATGTCCCAGACCACATTTATAGAGCAGGGTTTTATTCCACGTCTATTAACGATATAGGTGGAACATTATGACAAAAATACTAAAATACCCTAGCCCCTAGGAGAGACCAACAGGCCCGGTTTGAACCGTGAGGCCGTCCTTCCGTGGACCCACCACCTGCAGAAGGAGCCATGGGGGCCGGTGCTATGTGATTTGGGCAGCTCCAACGGCTGCCCCACGACCCGGCAACGGACAAGTGGAAGAAAATGAATGAATGAATGAATGAATGACTAAAATACCCAAAATAAAAAGACAACTTTCCATAAAAATTCAGTTTAGTGAAATGATTTATAATGAGATTATCGTCATGGCAATGTGTAAACAGGCACACCCTCGGTACAGCTGCATTTTTTTTGCCTCTTTCTGAGAACTGCATTTGTGGTTTCTGTGTTCAACATTGTTTTACTGGATACTTTTGTACGTCTTTGCCGTGTTTTGGAGGGGATTGGTGGATTTTTTTGTTTACTGCAAAGAGCTCCATAATGGTCCTGAAGAAAGCAGCTTTTTAAAAGTAAACAGCTAGCTTATCAGTTAAACCCATTTGAGACTGACAGCCTCATTCCGATTTCCAACTGAGTTAAGCCATAAGTCACGCCCCCGCGAATTCTGACTGGTGAAAGACTGTTGTGGAGCGGAGGGAGCTGCGCAGGAGGAAGAGGAAGGAGGAAGTGGAGGAGCTGACCACTGCACAACAACAGGGACAAACCTAGGCGGTGCAGCGTTTCAGAGGATCAGAGGAGACTGAAGGCAGCCAGCCATGTTCCTCTGGGTGCAACGGCTTCCCTGAGCTCCAAAAACATGCTGGTCAGGTTGGTCCACAGTGGCGGCGCGGCTCCGTCGCAGCGGCTCAGGACTAACACCTGAACACTATTTCATTGTACGTTTGTACAATGACAAGTAAAGCACTTACTTACTTATTTACCTACTTATGTACCCAATGACAACTCAATATGAAAACTGGCAAATGCATGAAAGCTTTACACTTTAATAACAAGGAATAGATTAAGGGCCATATAACTTGTGCGATCCATCCATTATATGTACTCATTCCCAATCCTATCCAACCTTTAGCTCATTTTCCTGACAATCTGCACCCCCTGAGTGTTCTTGAGAGCTGACGTAACAAGTGAATTTCTAAAAAATTGACAGAATAACAATGCAGTGCTCCTCTTTTCGGTCCAGAACTATGTACACGCGTTTGTCTGTGTTTGTCAGTGTTTGCCAAGATATGTAATTAGGTCAGAGTTTATCTCCACAAAGACGCTTGCACAATATCTTGTTTCATATGCCATAAAACAGAATGCATGCTTGTGTCTTCAAAAAGTGCAGGATTAGGAAGTGCTGGAGGGTTCACCAGTGCCGAAGCGTCTTGAATGCTCTTGCCATGAACTCATCTTTGAGCTTTACTGAGCTAAAACATCTGGGTGCCTTACTTTCCCTGCTGCAGCTCTAACCTAGATATGGATCTTCACACACTGGCTCTTAAACACACTCCCACACGCCACCGCATACTGGCCTCAAGGCTGACGTCCCGGGGCGCTCCGTTGAGTGGCAGCACCTGAGAGGGCTGTGATGCACCACTTATAGGCACCAAAAACCAACAGCAGCGTCCCATTTGTCAGAACTGGCTCTAATGTAGCACAGCTGCCACATGGCACCGGTACTGCACTCCTGAGGTGCGCTTGTGTGGCTGTCCCACCTGGCTGCGTCTCAAAGCTGTTGGTGACAGGAGACAGAGAGGCTGGGATGGCAAAGGTAAAGCTTCACCACATGCTCACAGGAAATCTACACACATAATCATTATATATGCTGGTTTAAAAGAAGACACAATGGTCCTTGCAGAGCTACGAACAGTATATGAGCGAAGTGACAGCTGAATGCTCTACAACTAAATACTGATGGATCCAGTCCATGGCCTAAAGATGCTAAGTGTGTTGAGGATACAAAAATCGACCAAAAATGAATCAAGTTTTAGATCAAGTATATTTATTAACAAAGCTTTAACCATGAAATCAGTGCTTTCTTTTAAAACGGTAATTATAAAACGATCCTTTACCACATAGCATCATATGTGAACCCAGCAGAGTACACTTGACTACTTTGCGCCAAGAGTCAAATGTGACTGCAGCCTCTACTGGCAACTATGGGCATGAAACAAGGCACATACTTGACACTGACCAGTCCTAGGGCTAACCACTCTGCCTCAACTAAACAATAATCAATAACAGTTCCCACCATCAAAAGAGACTTCAATGATTGTCCCGTATGAACGTGGGGCTAAAATGTGGGCATTGATGGAGTTGAACCTGACATCAAATAATATTAATCTCCTGTGGGAAAGTAATGAGAGTCTTCGTCATGTCTGCCTTGGATCTAATTTCAATTAAATAAATTCATCGTATTGCCTTGTCTGAGGAAAAGATAACAAGAAACGTCTAAAATGGGATCAAGCGTACAGGACAGAACAGACAGGCTCAGCAGGGGCCATGCTGTCAATGCATCTCATTAATACGGCTTCATTAATCAGCATAGGAGCATATCCCACTGAAGGCCATCCGCTCTGCTTCCCACCTCCTCCTTCCTCTCACTTTGATTACACCGATGCATAAATTACTTTTCTTTTTTCCTCAAATCTCCCCAAGAAAGAGCAAGTGCCATAGGCAACGCTTCTGTTGTCCTTCGATCTTCATTAAATCGAGCGCTCTTACAAGTGAAATCAGCAGGCGGTCATGTTAAAAACGCAACCACTCTGCTCATATCAACAGAAGCATGGTTTCTTTCCGCTCTATCAGCCCCGGTCACTGAGCAGATGAAGTAAATGGGCACTCATGCTGACAGGCAGTCTGTTTCAAACGACAGCTCACAAGTTAATGCCAAGGAATTACGTCCAAATGTTGTTATGGGTGACAGACACTTCAGTCTTCCTTAAATGTGACAAACAGTAGTCGCTAAAGCAGATCCAGAATCTCCACAAAGTTGTTTATTTTTCCTATGAAAGAATTCAAAATCATAGTCTTTCTCAACAGCTTTTCTCATCTGAGGTCGCAACCGCATGAATTATTGTTTTGGCATATAGTTTACACCAAATAGCCTTTCAGATGCCACCAAGCATTTGAGCCAGCTAAGCAAACACATGCAATAACAAAATATTAATTCATTCTTATGAGTGACTACTGAATGATGTTATCATTTATTGTTACCATAAATAAGAAGAATTCAATGAACATTATCTTGGAGAAACAAAACAAGTATTACAGAAGAGACTTTATCAGCACCGAAGAGAAAGCACAAGCGGCCCTCAGTCGGCGGTGCACCTCCACCTCAAAAGCATCAACTCCTTTGAGGACGGGGAAGTCAGAATTTTAGCTAAAGAAGAACGGTGGTTTGAACAAGGAGTGAAATAAGCTATTTTTGTCAAGAAAGAGAATCCCTCCACGAACCGGAATGGTGGGCTCAGATTTAATCATTCTCCACTTTATGGTAATCTCATTCGCAGCCTGCTGACAGGGCCCTGTCATGCCAATGAGGTGGCACCTCAGCCAACAACAGAACAATAGGCAGGTAAATAGCAGTGATCATCTGTGAATAAGACAGGGTCAGATCAATACTCTGGGGTGAGCAGGTCGTTAGAGACGCTCTACGTCAAAGGTGATTACCCAAAGGTGAGAGTAGCTGTGATTAGAGGGGAAGCTCAACTCCTCTCCATGGTCTTTATCTGGACTGCGGGCTGAGCTGAACCTAAGTTGGCTGACGAAGCATTTTGGATGAGAGGCGAAACGTTCGAGACTTCAACTACAGAGTACAGAAGATGACTCAAGTATCTTCATTGAAGTGATCATTTATTGACTTGAGTGTTTTTTTATATTGCACAGTTTCCCAGTGAAAGAGGGAACTATGATGCTTCCAAAGTCTAATGTTCTTCCCCATAATAAAGTACCTGCACAATACATTTCTACAGTATATCAAATTATATATACCTTATTGTATTATAGAAATATAATTACAGACTGTTCAGAACAGTGTTAAAAGAATAAATAGGAATAATAATATAATAACAATATGATATTTTCATAGACACTGTTGTAGCAGCATACTAGTAGAAAGTTTAGTTATATTTTTCCCAAGCATTGTGGCCTTTCTCGTAGACTGATATAGTTCCATAACAAATATGTTATAATGTTAAGGTTCAGTGCACAGCCCTAAAACATAGACCTTGAGGACACCATGTAGCTGGCAGCAGGATGTTTGCCCCTGCCACAGGATGGATGAACTCATATTCATGAGTGTGGCTTAGCGGTCCTGTCACCGCTAAGCCACACGACTCAGGAAACTTGTGGCTTGTTTAACAGGAAGTCTGAAACTTTAAAGCCAGTTCCTCTTTTTTATTTGCCCCTTCCTTAGTGACAGCAGCTGGCATCCAATCGAGAAAAAAAAGAAGCTCTACAAAACATACTAACAATAATGTGTGCAAGTCCTGGGAGACATTTCTGTGGCATACGATGAGAAGAGGAGATTAGACGCAGAAAGCAGAGCCAGAGCCGTTCCCAACACCACACATGCTCATTCTTAAAACATGATCCCATCTTGCCAAAATCATGGGATCTGAATTTTAAAAGGCAACTCAGCATCAAATGGGACCAAATCAGTCTTCTACTAAATATTTCTGATTGACTTAAGGACATGCTGGGATGAGAAACTACTGTCGTTTTTGATTATCCGACTAACAATGTATGAACTAGTGAACTGCTCATAACTCGCTTTTTGATCCTTCGATGTCGGCTCTTCCTATCATTGTGAAGCCGAATTCACCAAGCGTTGGATCGTTCACCCACTAAGAGGGAACATGAGCTGGGATTAGACCGCCGTGAGACAGGTTAGTTTTACCCTACTGATGATGTGTTGTTGCAATAGTAATCCTAGTTCATACATTGTCTTTGAATTTTAGATAATAGCAGGGAGATCTGAAACGGCGACTTGATAAATTTAAAATCTGTATTACAGAGCTAAATATACACATTTTTTTTCTTCATTTGACTTGATTTTCAAATATTTCAAGTCTACGGTTTCACTCCCTAAACATCCATAGACTCCAGAACCACTACATTTACCATGAAAACATCAAGCAGGCCCTGGTTGATTTACAGTGTGTCCTCTTAAAAATATCTGCTCTCCCTCTTCCCGACAGCCTCCAGCCGCTCCAGGCATCGTTCCCATGGTCTCCTAACTACTCCGGGTGTGTTCCTGGCACCAAAATACAGAGATAGGATAAATAAATCACATGCGAGCCCTCCGGAGAGAAAGAATCTACACTGGAACAGGCCACAGGGAATAAGCAAGACATCTGGCAAGGGCGATATGACATAGCAAAAGACATTCATGCAGAGAATACTAGTTGAAACAAAGCTCAAAGTGTATTTTTGATTACAAGATGAAAGCACTGACCAGAAGGAGGGATCAAGTTTTTGTCAGCCAGCAGTGATTCAGCATGGAGGGCTTATGTGTGACAGCATGTGCCGTTGGCCATTTTTGGAGAGGCCACTCAATTTGGAGGCCTCTGGACAAACATAGCCGACAAATTTGTTAAAAAAGAAAATATAATATATATTTTTTGAATAAATGAAATGGGTGATCTCAACAAGGTTATCTGATAATAAGATCCATGTTGTATCCAAACAATGCTGTCTAAAACTGCAGCTTTTCTGACCATGAGAGCTGTGATTTTGTTATGAATGCAAGTGATCGTGCAGCTCTAATTTAAACTGAAATGGATGGACAGCCAAAGTAAGATGTTAAGTTATGCTCATAATAAGGAAAGATGATACTAAGGTTTGCATTATTAGGTAGGTGAGTAGGTAGGCAAAATATTGTATTTTTGGATGAGGTGAACAAGGGCAAATTTATAAAAAATGTGAGAAAAAGTGCAGATAGCAACAAGATGCCTGGTATCCAAGTCTAAATTAAAGTAATTTTGATCATTTGATAACACAGATGAAGACTGTTGTATGATTGTGATAAATTAGATTTCACTTCATTGGCACTCTTTCACTTGCAGTGGCAAAACAAGTACAACATTTACACATTAACACAGAAACAGAAGAGAACCGTAAAAGAAGTCATGCGGAGACAAAAACAGTGAAGAAGATTCACACACAGCCATGCGTAACAAATGTAGAGCTTTTAGGCTTTTCTCTTCTGTAGACGACAGGTGCATTATTATAGGTTAATGAGAAGACCATGGCGCCGCCTGTAGCCGCAGTCAGGAGCGCCCCATCAACCTCCAGCTATCAGATTAGACAAGGAGACCCCCATTCTCCAAAACTGTACCAAACGCGCAACACAGCCTAAAGTATTCAATCCGCCACAAAAGGATTATACTGCAATTATGAGGCATTTATAGACACAATGAAAGATAATTAGCACCTCAAGCTCAGCCTCAGGTGCGATCACAAGAGAGACCTAAACTACAGCAGAGACTCGAGCGCGGTTCATTTGCTGGAACTGGCTGGAAAGCTCTGGCAAAGATGACACCTGAGATTTGGATGTTTCCGCACCATTACTGGAGGAGTTGGCACAGTTTATAAATGATTTGATCAGGCTGGAAACATCTGTGGTAAATAATATGGGGTTTCGAAAACAATGCAATGTATTATGTGCAAATCATTGGATTAAACTGCTGCGGAACAGTGCTTGGTAACTGCTGTAGGAAGCAAATTGGTTCACAGGATTTGACAGATTATGACAGATGTTGTTGATGTTCTTTGTGTAAAGTATTTGCTAATTGTCTTTCTATCTAGGCAAAATTGTATTGTTTTAATCAGTTATTATTATATAGCAAGGTTTAAGATATATGTTACCTTTTGGGGAATTTAAATATAGCTATGGTGTTATCAATAACAACAGTGGCATGATAGGTAGGTTTTATACTTAGAGTGCCCACTGTGATCTATAGGATTTCAGTCTTCTGTATTAAAGGTAGGCTATGTAGGGTTTGTTTTGTAAACAATTCATAAACATGTCCCCTCCCAGATACAAGGCACCACATTTAAATCAGTTGTTGATTTTACAGATTATAACTCTAATGCTGATTTGTTCACAATTACAAGCAAAAACTAAATTAATAAATGTGATATAAAAGTGGTTTATTCTTTACACTTTTGTAATTCTTGAGACAGTTATCCAATTAGAAAGCAGATTGATACCCACACTTCTGACTAAAACAAGTATGCAAAAAATATAAAAAGACTCTCTCTCAATCACAGGTCTATAATAAAAATCGAGACAGGTTTCCAACACATTCCAACTGTTTACCTCAAAACTGTGGCGGCCATCTTGTGATTGCTCTATTCTAACATTAATAAAACTTTGTGGACATTATGGAGTCTTTATAGCACAGATAAGTCTATCTTTCTTTGTCTAGACATATGTTTGACTGAAATATAAGTTTGAATATTAACCCAAAAAAACACTGCACTGGGCTTTGATTTTGTCCGAATTGCTTTGATCACACAAGTATAACCATCATTAATTATGTATTTTTGCTCACCAATAGTACAAATGCAGACTTTAATGAGACTTTTTTCCTTTTTCCAAGATATTTTCTTGGTCAAACATGGATCATCAGATTGAGAACATAAAGTATATCCTCAAACTTCTTCTTGTGTCTCTACAGCTTAAGCCATCAAGGCTGAGTTAGCATTGTTGTACCTTTTATAAATTAAACTATGACACTCATTATTCATTTACTCTAACTTCTCATGGTTAGCTGTTTCTGTAGCCCAAGCAGCCCGGGGAAGGCTGATGTAGACATGGTAGTCGCTCTGAATCTATCTGACCATCCCAAGCTGCCTAAATTCATTCAAAATCAAAAGTTGGTTTCAAAATTTCTTGCCATTTCCACAACTGCTGCTGTACTAATAGAATATATATAATCTTGCAATAAATTCATATTTTGCATTCAACATAACATCACATACCATCTGGTGCTTCTGTTTCTCACCAATCCCTGTTGCCAACTTCTGCCTCCACTGTGCCTGCCACCATTAAGGTGAAAAAAACTGTGCTTTTTCTTTTAAAAACTCTGTTGCTGTTCACTGATGTTTTGTCGCCAGTGGAGCTGTGCCCGAGTGATTTTCGAGGTCTTTGCTCTCAGCGGGACAAAGAGAGGGTCACATGGAGAGGAGAGCTGGGCCTTATCACCGCGGATTAGCTGGCGAGAGGACGGCGGGAACGGAGAGGCGTGAAGAGGTACAGTGTGAAAAAAAGCGGCGATGAGGTGGCTATGAGTGTGCGAGTGCATCATTCACTGGCAGAGCTGGAGAGTACGAGACGCTGGGCAGGAAATGAGGCGAGGGACACCTGCTGACCTGCACATTCTACAGTCTCACAGTCTGTTACAGAAACAATTTAAACAGCTAATACAAGTCCGCTCATCCTCTTTCTGTGTTACACAGCATAGCGGTGAGGCGGAGAGTGCTGTTGTGATGATAGGGGTAGTCCACACCTGTTGGGGGGAGGGAAATCATAGGTACTTTTCTTACATTTTTTCCCCATTGGTTTGGCTCATTTCTTGAAACAGAAATTACATTCTCAAAACAACATGGACAAATCTCCAAACCACTTGGCAATTATTCACAACAGAATTGAATTTCTCATTAATTTCATCAAATTGCAAATGCCTAAGTCCATGTCTCAATGTCTCAGTACATCTTGCAAATGGTTAAGTACATGTAGCCTACAATTACCACAATTTCCAAGTGAATAGAGCTTGTTGATCTAAACTGATTGTTGATTCTCAGTCTAATGGTTGTTCGCTCCAAAACGTGTCAGTGTCATTTCATTGTATAAATCATCACTTGCACAATAGTCTGTTCAAATGTCAAAATTAGTCAAGAACACAATACCATGAATACCATATATGAATCCCTTGGAACATTTGATACATTTATTACAGCAATTACTGTAACAGTCAGGTGAAACTTACAGTATGTTATGCTGAATACATTTTCTTTTTACTCTGATGTATGGAAGTTACTTTATTTGTGTGAATGATAATGGTTACAATTTCCTTGGCAGTTTGAGTGCAATGTGTGATGTCAAACCTTGGAGGCGACTCTTACCCTCAAATCCTATTTCTTTGTTGTTGTTTTTTTCAGTTTTATACACAATTGTATTCTGTTAGCTAGACAAAAAAGTCACAGTAACCATTGTCAATGACGGACTGGGCTAAGACTGAAAGGTGGCCATGAGGGACATTTCAAATGTCCTCTGCCATAGTGACAAAACATCTAAACATTTAGACTTGCAGTGCTTACACAATGCCAAAGGGACAAAGCATTTTGGGGGCTGACTGTTTAAATGAGAAGGAAATGTAGTTTTGACACATGAGTGAACTGTTTTGGGAGAGATATGAACGTTTGCAGGTGAACTATGGTGTTGTGCCGAACCTTCCACGTTATTTTGGCAAAAGCACCAAGAGTGTTGAGAACGTCCAAAGCAATTGAGAAGGATCTTTGCCATTTTCGGGACATTGACTGTTTAAATGAGAAGGAAATTTAGTTTTGAAGCATGAGTGAACTGTTTTGGGAGAGATATGATCTTTTGCAAGTGAGCTATAGTGTTGTGCTGAACTTAAGACTGTTTGCCAAATTATTTTAGAGGTTTAAGAATGTAATTTGTTTCAAGAAATGCGAAAAACTGTAATGTAAACACTCTTAGGAAAGATATTTTTTGCACACTTTATTCAGTGCCTTTTTTCTTATTTGTTGTAATTTTGAGTCATTATATTTATATATATATATATATATATCCCCTTATGTACAATAGGCTCCTCTCTAAAGGTAAAAAATAAATAAATAAATAAATAAAAATAAAAATAAAATAAAAAAAAACTCTTCCTCACTGATGGGGAATTATAGAGTTAATTCGACCCTCACACATCGTACTGCTAAATCAGTACATTCAGCCTTCTACATGACTTGTGGCCTAAATACACGTGGCACACTGTCAGTGCATAGATTCACGTGGCACACTGCCAGTGGTAGATGCTTAGTGCCTACGTGTCACCAAGATTACTTAACTCTCTTGATGTGGAAGTATAGACAGGCTTGAATGTTAGGACTGCAATGTCTTGAGTTCATGTCTCCGGGTCCCGCAACAATGGCAAAATAAACTTCTCCTGCATAAGACATCCTGACTACTGCCTATTCTTCATCAATCTCTCGATCATCGTTTGTTAGATTCTCCAACACTCACCCTCCGCGGACGGTCTCTCTTTTTCCTCCAAGCTCGGGTCCTCTACCAGAGGCCTGGGAGCTTGAGGGTTCGGCGCAGTATCTTTGCTGTTCCTAGAACTGCACTTTTCTGGACCGAGATGTCAGATGTATTTCCTGGGATCTGCTGTAGCCACTCCTCCAGTTTCGGGGTCACTGCCTCGAGAGCCCCAACGACCACGGGCACTACTGATGCCTTCACTCTCCAGGCCTTCTCTAGCTCTTCTCTGAGCCCCTGGTATTTCTCAAGTTTCTCGTGTTCCTTTTTCCTGATGTTGAAGTCGCTTGGTATTGCTATGTCAACCACCACGGCTTTCCTCTGCTCTTTGTCCACCACCACAATGTCCGGTTGGTTCGCCATTACCATTCTGTCCGTCTGTACCTGGAAGTCCCACAGGATCTTGGCTCAGTCATTCTCTACCACCTTTGGAGGTGTTTCCCACTTTGACCTTGGGGTGGGTTTCCAGCTCATACTCTGCTATATATATATATATATATATATATATATATATATATATATATATATATATATATATATATATATTTATTTATTTTTGTTTTGTTGTAATTTTTTTTTTTTTTACCTTTAGAGGGGAACCTATTGTACATAAGGGGAAACACATAGGAGAAACCGGAGCACCCGAAGGAAACCTATGCAGCCACGAGGAGAACATGCAAACTGCCCAAAGCTTCTGCTTTATCGAGGGCCGGGTTGCGGAGGCAGCAGTCTGAGCAGAGGTGCCCAGACTTCCCTATTCACGCACACTTCGTCCAGTCGTGTTCTGGGGGGATCCTGAGGCGACATCAGGCCAGCGTGTACTGTGTCTACCGCAATGCCTCCCAATGGGACATGCCTGGACATCCCCCGAGAGAGGCGACCAGGAGTTATCAGAAATAGATGCCTGAGCACCACAGCTGGCTTCTTTCACATGAAGGAGCAGCGGAGCACATCAACATTAGGTTATTCTACCCACAACATTTTGCTTATGTTCTAAGTTAGGGGTCTTGAAACTTCCTAAGGTGCCCACAGACTGCAAGGTGGTCTGGGAACTTCCCCAACTTCTATTCAGTGTATTAAATTGTGTTTTTTACTAACATTGAATTCTATGCAACGTCTATGATGAAGTTTGTTTTTTTGTAGTTATATGACAAGGCCTTACCTTTCAGGCGGATGTGCAGGAGCCACAGGAAGCTGGCGGAGGGGGAGCAGGAGGAGGGGTCAGTCTGCAGGTGGAGCTGGGGTCCATCCTGGGGTAAGGTCCCAACATGTCCCTGACACAATGCGAACAGGACGGAAGGAGGAAGAGCACAGCAGGCACTGGGTCTGTCCCATAGAGACCTCCTCTGCGTGGGGTGAGCAATGGAGCATAGAATTAACAAAAGCTACAATACAACCACAGGCAGAGGTGGAATCTCTTTAACAGGGCTGACAGATCCATCACAATTAGCAAATAGCAGAACATGCAATTATTTATTATGTATTATTATTGTACGTGTTTGTATTATGTACAAACCCGTGGCTAACCATGTAACTTTGCATGTTCTGAAATGCATACGAACATAGGACATTCGTTTGCATTTCGGAACATGCTTGTAGGTCTCAAAGTTACATGGTTAACCAGTGGTTCTCACCAGGGATGCTGTCAGGACCCACCATAATCCAAGCCGCGACCCATATAAGGATTTTAAGTTCTTATATATCATGTAAAATACTGTGTTTTACCCACAAATGAATGATGAATAAAAAATAAATAAACATATAAAGCAAAATGTATGTTCAAAACAACAGTTAAGTTTACATAATATTCAGATGTTATATTCTTTGATAGGAGATAAATATTGAAAGAAATGGACTCTGGAAAAGGCTTGTGACCTACTGAAAATGTTTGAGTTGAGAACCACTGCCCTATACAAAACTATACTAATGTAAAAGCAGACAGTTGTGAAAAAATAAATGTGTGGGCTGTGCTTCTGATCTAAAAATCTTTTAAATCGATAATGAACTAGCACACTAGTTGTTGTTTACATTATCGAGAAAGTACTTTTGTTACACACAGCATCTCTACCACCTACCTATCACCACTACAGTATATATAGTACCACCAAATCATCTGCCTTCTGGATAAACATGCTTTATATTCCTATAGCCAAACTAGTGATCTGAGAAAGTAATGCAAGTCTGGTCCAGTGGCATTGTTATAGGTAGCATACAGCACAAAATATTCCATGTTATCTTTCTATATAACTTTTGAGTGGCCTGTACCAGACAGTTGCTTTAAATCTCTAGAAAATATCCCTCATATTCACGAGAGAGAAATATGTCACACATGCATGACTTTCTGTGGAAAAGTAGAGGGTTTGAAGCCACAGTGCTGCTGCTGGAACCATTACACTCACACTGACTTCTCTAAAGAGGAAAGAGTGCTTCCTATGTTTTGTTTCCACATTAACTGTCAGTCAGAGCGTCCCAGGCCGAGGAAGTGGGACAGATGATGATCCCAGTGCGACTAAATGAAATAAAAGCATGAATAATGAAGATGTCGGGGCTATGTGTCGAGTGTAGGGCCCGAGCAAACCGAGGAGATTTAAAGCCATATGCTGATTTTGAGAGACACATCTCTGGAGATAGTGTTTGTGTGGGAGAACATAAATGGAGCCTTGTCTGTAGGTGGATTTGCATTCACACCACTGCTCGAGCAATACAATGAGATGCATATTTAACAATGTCATGAACAAGATGGCTGCCAAGCATAGTAGCACATAACTCCTATCATTCAAGTAAATTGTGGAAGTTATGTGGCTGTAGCCTGTGTTCTGAGTTGTATCCTAATTGCTGGAGTCTAGACCAAGTAGAAAAAGTCGTATCAGTGTGGGCTACTCTTTGATCCCGTCCCAAGCCAAGATAAATGGGAACCAGGGGATCTATGCTGATTCAATATTGCTTCCTTATGAAATATACTGGCAATACAGAACTTACCTTTTATTATACTTTATGTAGATCATTCTCTCTTCAATGGCACATTAGCCTATTGTCCTGTGGTATAATGGAAGAAATATGGTCACCCAAAAATCAAGAGGAAATTAAGTTAAGTTTTCCAGTTTCAAAACACTGGTATAGTCTTAAGGTCTTTAGGTTGTACTGTAAGTGGCACTTAAAACTTAACTATGACAATGATTAATCCTTTCTGAAGCTTCTATGCGAAGGAAATATCTAGGTTTAAAATGCAACATGGATGTCTCCAATACAACCAGAGGGTGAGTCAAATTAAATGTAAAATTACAGAATCTAAATGTGTGAAATGCATGGCTTATCAGCCATAGCCTGAAAGTCTAAGCTTCAAGGGACATGGTTAAATTAGAAGAAAGTTATCTCATTTAAGTAGAGACAGAGGGCCACATGTGTCTTAATTCATGCAGGGAGAACAAGTTAAAAGATAGACATATTTTAATTCCACATTTAAACATCAGACTCACATTTCTTTATCTCCTCTCTCCACGTTGCCTGGCGCACATGTGGTGGTTTGTTGAAGGTATACAGCCATCTAGTGGACGTCTGTGGAATAACATCAATTACGTGGAACTAAAGAAATATTTTATTACGTTTAATATTATATAGGTCAAAGAAAACAAGTAAACCTGTTTTAAATTAAGTGTTTATTTATTTTGTTATATTTTAAAAAAGAAAAGAAATGCACCGTTTTAACATGTATTAGGTCCATATTTCTAACAATACAATTTGTGGACAGGTAACATCCAAATTATCAAACAATTAAAAAAAAACAATAAAATAAGAAAAAACCTTCATGTATTTAGTTGAAATTTAAAGTCATGTGGCTCCCATTATGGTTTTTGAAATGTATCAATATAGTAACAACATGAAAGCAATGCAATCTCCCATCAATAGTATTTGTAACATTTAGTTCATGTTTTTCCTGCAATATAATGTTTTAATAGAGAATAGGGAGTGACAAACTAAGTAGTTTAAAAAATTTCAAGCGGGACATACTAATACTAGTTTCCCAGTTATTTAACCCTGAATATATAAAACTATTTTACAAATTAATACATTTTAAATATTCTTCAAATTTAGATAAATTGCTGCGCAACCTAACATCTCATGGGAAAACTTCATCAATACATCAGTCCAAGCACAGACGCGTCATGATCCCAAACTAAAATCATTATGTACATTTATAAAAAGACAGATGACATGTATATATAAAATAAGCACAAAGACATGAAATTTTCACTGGACACATCACACACACTCGTTCTCCGCGCTGAACTTTTAGAAACTACTGGAACAAATAGAAAGACGTGATTTACAGAGTTTTATATATGGCAGTTGGGAAGAGCTAGTTGTAAACAGGTTAATAACTGGGCTACGACTGGTCACAGTTCGCCCAGGCCTGGATGAGCTCAAGAGCCTTGCACCTTTGGGATCCTATGCACCAAAAGAATAGCTGCAATTCAAAGGTAAAGCCAATGTTTTTTGTCTTCTCCATCCAGCCTCAAGTCGTCCAGAAGATGCCCCTGCTTTGCACTCACTTAACGTCACCAAAGTGCTATCTTTACCACACTATGTTAAAGACTTCATCGAGGTCAATCAAAACAAAAGACAATTTCTTTTCTGACATAAACACTTGCTTCTTCGATATTGCTTCTTGCTTATTGTTATCTAAATTCTGTGTTATATGTTTTATGTTGCACGTCTGCATCAAGAACAATTCCTAGTTTGTGAACCTGTTCTCAAACAATGGCAATAAAAACTATTCTGATTCTGATTCTTATGAAAAATCAGACATGATCTGCATTTTTAACAATTAGTCTTTCAATGGCAGAATTATTAATCAGAGGTCGTAACTTGAGAACACTTGTGTCCAGCAAGTGTGTCCAACTGGTGAGGCGGTGTGAGAAATCGGAGCAGCTGTAAAAGGCAGTCACAATACTGAGGACAGCTGTCTTCATTTGTGTGAGTGGACAAAGTGGGGTAGACAGAGGGGAGAGAGGGAGAAGACATCCATCTAAGTGGGACTTGCACTCCAGATCAGTACTTTGGGACTTTGGTGTAATCCTCCTGCACCACGGTTTTACAGAGGCACATGGAGAGGATCATCCCCAAAAGCTGCGGGACAAAGCGAGAGAGAGAGAGTTTTGTGAAGAACGTTTGACCCATGGCAGACGTATTAATGCCAAACATTTCTGGTAAAGGGTATATATATATATATATATATATATATATATATATATATAACTGTTGGAATTAGTCATGTACATGTTAAATTACTGCGAGGTAACTTCAATTAATTCAATGAAGGTTCTTGAGTCATCTTTATTATAAGGTCCTCCAAGGGTTATTAAAAAAGAGAACCTTACAATGACAAGGTTTTAGGATTTATCAACAAAAACTATTCCAAATGCAACCTTGATTCAGCTGTGATAAATTGTCATTATTTGTTGAGAAAAGTCAGACATTTTAACATATAGTTACAAAAGGCAAGAAAGATAAGTTTAAGGATGAACACTAACCAAACTGCAAATTTTAGACCTACTGTATTATAACAATTATATTAATTTTGCACATATTACAACACTGGTTCACAACTCCATCAGTGTTAAGAAAAGGGTGATGCTCAAATCTGAATATCCATTGAAACAGTCAAATGAAGATCTCGTGATAAAATAAAAATAAGAACGATATTGAGATGAACTAGGCTACATACCTCTATTACTGCCACTCCGACACAGATTCCCAAAATAACTCCACAGTTTTCAAACAACCACCTCTCCACACTGGTTATGCAGCCCTAGAGGAGGGAACAAGAGAGACACAGTGTAAGTACATCTCAAATAACATTATAATAATTACCGACGGGAGAAGTGGATCACACCATTACTCTCTTCATCGGGGCCCCCTGAATTCAAAGTAGCACTGAATTATATCTAAACTGGGCGTAAACCATGTCTAAACAATTCAAAGCACTTGAATACATTACTAAAGCCTTGATATAATCATCTCTAATCTGGTATAGGTCAGAATGCGTCAGGCAAATGAATGTGTACGTGACTCTCGCCGGACAGGAACCAAGTCTTTATAAGAAAAAAAACACTGTCGGCTTTGGGGCGAATTGAACGGAGGAAGAATAACAAAGCTTAGCGTGGCAAAGCAGAGCAGGGGAGAGAGAGAGAGCGGTTCAGCCCAAACAACCACCGAGTCGGGCCCTTCCTCCTGTTTGAACAAATCACAGCGCACAAACACACGCCCAGATGTTATTACACGACGTGCTGATGTACCACTAGCACACTGCGCTGGCACTGCACCACAGGATCCGAGCCGGGTTACGCAATAGGGAAAGGTGCAGGTTTTATCTAAAAGATGCAGGCAATTGCTGAGGACTTTGGTCTAGACTTAAATCAGTTAACACCTACAAATGACTAAGTGTGAAGCAATAAACCATTCTTCTTTAGCAATCCTTTCTCCAGCACAGCATAAAGTATACGATGTATTCTTTATTTTCATATTATGGTAAATTACCGTACGTTATAGGATATGTAAATGCACAGGACAACTGATACTAATGTGTGATAATTAGGTATTTTAATAAATGAAGTTGTTATCTCTTATGTATTTTTGTTACTTATTCAAATTGAAATGTGGTGCTAGGTTAGTGACTGCAGTCTACTTTTCTCCCATAACTGTCTACTGTAGTTTTTTCTGTACTTTAGAAAATAGGACTCGCCAAACAGATGATTGCACAGGTCTCCTACAAAACAAGAAACGGCTCTGGTTTCATCCACCTCACATGAAAATACCTGTGTAGTATATAGTAGCTACAGTATGTACCGATTCATAGATGGGCAGGTCAGAGGACAGGCTTTCACACAGTCCCACTTCCTTGATATCTGTCCCGGGAATCGTCTCGTTTCGGCAGGAGCATGGGTACAGGTTCTGAGTGCTGTTCTTGATCATCAGGTTCTCCGACCAGTTCCCTGGGCCGGTCCATCCGCAGCACTTCATCTGAGCACAAGACAAGAAAGAGGCAATCGTCAAAACAGCAGGACACATTTCTGAAGTTTAAGCATCACTGGGTGAGGAGGATTTATTTATTTATTTTTGGTCATGTGTTGGAATGGTAAAAAATAAGTGCGCCCCTGCCGATCAACAGGGAGGAAAAACCAAACCAAATTTCCTGTGGTTAGGTTGTTTCAAATCAATAATCGTTTGTCGTTTACTTCTTGGAGGAAAATGATTTTAAATTGAGCTAGATGAAATTACAATTAATTACCATGTCTGAAAGTTAGGAAATCACACAGAATCGCTTTACATTAACTTCAGTGTAAACAATCAGATTGACTTGGAAAATAGGTGTAATTTGTGATAACAGCCAAGGACATCTGTCATCTGTTGTTGTAGCCTGACCCAGACTCTGAGGTGTGTATTTTGAAAGCGTGTCATCATGACTTCATGCACGAGTTTGGTTTATTTTGATTACTCATCGTTATTACGGGTCTATTTTGAATGCTCGTCACCACGGGACTTTTGTATTCTTTAATAATAAAGTCTGTGCAGTGCTGTGGGTGACCTCACCGATCTCTGGATGAAGTCCCAGGTGTGCTCTGTGGTCCTGTTTTGACCGGTGTAGTTGACGATCATGCCTTTGATGATGTTGGACATTTCAAATTTCAGCTAAAAACACAAACATATTATTACATTAAAACCACGTTAGTGACAAGAGACCATTAAAGAGGGGGTATTATGCTTTTTCAATCACATAGCACCAGTCTATAGCATACTACAATGATGACGTAACCTTCTGTTGGTCTGTATATGCAGTAAATTAAAATAACTGCCTTGAATAAAATTGCTCTCTCAAAATGGCTGTACTGAACGTCTTGAAATAGGCCTCTGTCTCTTTAAGAAGCTTTCCGACACGCCCCCTTCAGCACACTGCTGTGGCATTTAAACAACAACACTGTGCGGGGAGGGGGCTCTGCTGAGCTGAGGAGCAGTGGTTGGTGGCTTGGCTGGTGACAAAAGGTCCAGAGGCGTCTCCAGAAGGTGGGGGCGTTCCTAGGCGGACTGAGGCATAGCTACACCTAAAATGGCTGCCGTCTAAGTTTTTACTGATTACTCAAAAATATGTAAATGAGCCAAGGCAACACTCCAGGCATGTGTTTAATGAGGGAATGACATAATAACATGATATAAAGCTTTTTCATAAAGATTTTACATAATACCCCCCCTTTAAAAGTTTGGCCTTTTTGTCAATTTTAATGTGTCAGGTTTTCAAGTCCAACAACTGCTTAAGTCAAGTAGTAAGATTTTGTATAACCTGTTTTAGCTTCACTTTAACCCAAAGCTAAAGTCATGTGACAAAACAGAGAAAACCTGTGCCAAGACCCTGGTCCTATCCAATGCAATGAAGCAATGACGAAGTAGTACCCACTGCCCAAACATAACCTCGAAATCCACAACCTTCTCTGTAAGATCAATGCTAAATGCTGAGCTATAAAATATATGATCCCTTTTTTAATATTTTTCCTTCCTCCAACATTCTTGATATTTCTGTATTAAATGAAGTGCTTGACCAACAACGATCACTCTTATTTTAACGTAAGCTCACGTCTGCCAACCATCCACAGTAGAGAGAAAGTGATCCTACAACAACAAATCTTTCTGTGCAATAAAACACTTTCAGCAGCACGTGTGAACATTGTCTCGGAGGCCTGCAACTCCGGTGGTACTCCCTGTGGTGTCTCCCGCTGGGTTTAAACATTACACAAACGCAGCTAAGAACATCTACGGCTCTGTGTTTATGTGAGCGAAACCGCGAAGCGATGGCAGGGGTGTATCTTCAGAGCTGCGAACTCACCCTATTCTGGGAAGGAGCACCACCCTGCCCTTGTGGTCAGCCCTAAACACAGGGGGCAGCGCTACGGCTACAGACGTACGCATTCACACGAGCTAACGGCTAACCTACCTACTCTGACATGGGTTATCAAGGGAAAGTCTTTTTAAATCCTGGGAGGGGAAGGGGCGGGGGGATGAAACCGGGAGTTGGCCTTGACATAGCACTCCCTGCAGTGCAAATAGAGGCTCAAAGTCATTAGTGGTTTAATAACAGAGTTTGTTTACAAATTTCATTGTTGCTGTTCAGTATGTGTAATTAAAGAAGCTTCATCATCCACTTATGTGTTGTCTGTTTGCACTCAATTACTGGATACTTCAAGATTTTCTCTTTTTTTTTAACACTATATTATTATGATTATAATTAACGTGCACACATGAAAATCACTACATTCTTAACATTTCTTCCAAGTGAGGATGGTTTATACTCTGGTGTTTCTTGGTGGTTAAAGTTATTGATAGGAGCGAAGAATATATTTTATACAACAGTCCTGGGGTTTGTGAGTTTGTTGTCACAGAAAACTTTAAATGAGGTACAGTGAGGAAAAAAGTATTTAGTCAGCCAACAATTGTGCAGGTTCTCCCACTTAAAAAGATGAGAGAGGCCTGTAATTTTCATCATAGGTATACCTCAACTATGAGGATTTTTGCTCACTGTTCTTGTGATCATTTTGACCCCACGGGGGGAGAGTGGAGTCCCAGATCGAGGGAGATTATCAGTGGTCTTTTATACTGATAACAAGTTCAAACAGGGGCCATTAATACAGGTAACGAGTGGAGGACAGAGGAGCCTCTTAAAGAAGAAGTTACAGGTCTGTGAGAGCCAGATATCTTGCTTGTTTGTAGGTGACCAAATACTTATTTTCCACCATAATTTCCAAATGAATTCATTAAAAATCAGACAATGTGATTTTCTGGATTTTTTTTCTTATTTTGTCTCTCATAGTTGAGGTTTACCTATAATGACAATTACAGGCCTCTCTCATCTTTTAAGTGGGAGAACTTGCACAATTGTTGGCTGACTAAATACTTTTTTCCCCACTGTATTTTGCTGCAGATACATGACACTGCCTGCAGGAGGCACTGCACCACCTTATTCTAGTGTAAGGCAGATTATTGCTTTGCTGTAATTTTCCTGCTTACATGAAGTTAAAAATATCAATATGGCTGTCTGCGTGCGACAGAAATAGCTGAATTTAGACCACAAAACTCCCACTCAGAGAAGTGAGAAGTACGTCCTTTGCATTTGCCTAACACAATCACTGGAGTCAACCTGCTTCTGATTTTTTCGCAATGTTGCATCAAACAGTGTGACTGTGTCTCTCTTTTCGCCTGCTCTTTCCTCTTCAGACGCTTTCATCACAGTGCGTCAACAGCTTTGCAACTCACAAAAACGTCATGTTAGGTACAACCTATGCAAAAACAGTAATTGTGTAACAACAAGTGTCTTACCCGGTCGCGCTGGAAGTAGATAAGAACTCCAGCTGTGACTTGTGCGATGAGAATGAGCAGGAGGCAGGTGAAGTACTGTGGACAAATCCCAAAATAGCACAAAAATCAATATACCTTCTTGTAATAACTAACTAAATTAAAGGTAGTGTTTGTAAATCTCCGTTCCCATTAATTTTACTTTTCCATCAGTTTCAGTGGTAGATCTAATGTTTACAGCCTTTTGTGAATACATTGTAACGAGTTAATCGTTTTGTTCTGATTTTACAGGGGAAATGACCAAACACGAACCATCAGAGAAGGAGAAAACTGCTTCTCATGTAGTAAATCAGTATTTACAGGCAGATTCTGGCTGTAATCTGTTGAAGTCTTAAAGTGACACTGTCGGACATTGTCCTGTATGACCTCCTTAAGTATTGTACAGCATATTATGTGTTTCTGTGGGGGTGCACACGGGCAGCTGGTCATTGTCACTGTGTGAAGTAGGTCAGAGCAGCTCTTCAGTTAAAGGTTTAACAACCCCCCCCATCCCACTCCTGTCGTACCCCTCTCTCATCTTATCTCTGTCAAATCCACCAGTCCAACCACAAACAGGGCAAATGTGGTCAAATAAACAGTTATCTTGGCAAGTCAAAAGTGTTTCATTTAAAGTAACCTATTTTTAAGATTCCTCTTAGTTTTCTTTTTAGTTAAAGTTAAAGACATCGGGGCAGTGTTAAGTAAATTCAATGTAATTGTATTTGTTTCCTGTCATCTGAACTAAACCTTTCAATTTATCCCCATTTGGGACTGACACACTGCACTGGCATGTGACACTTTGTACTTAGTGCTGCACTTCTGCTCTGTGTTTGCATAAGAAAATTCCTGCACTGAAAGCAGAGCTGACGATTGCTTTTCTAAATAAATTCTGGACAAGCATCGTCACCGCCATCATGGACAAATCAGTTCTAAGAATCATTCTTTAGAAAGTGAAATGCTACTTACCAGACCCAGGAGACAACGGATTTCATAAATTGCCCCTATGCAGCCGAAAAATCCCATGGCCATAGACAGGGACCCCACTCCAATGAAGATATAAGAAGCCACTTTCACCGTGTCGGAGGATTCTTCTGCAGATATAAGAAAAAAAGATCATCATAAATCATTTATTTTATGCAGATTTGAGTTTGTTGTCCTTGTGCAGCTCAGGCCTTTATTGCTTTATTGCCTGTGCATATGAAAACTGAAAGTATTTTATTTGCACTCTTGGCTTTTACTGTTAATAATTAATTTTCATGTTGTTTTATTGATTTTATCTGCTTTCTTGTAATCGTATACAAGTGTGAAGCACTTTGAATTGCCTTGTGTATGGATTGTGCTCTACATCAGACCTTAAACTAGGACATGTTAACTGATGACACTGATATTCTCTCTTTAGTATGTGGAGAAAGAAAGAACCAGGAAGGGTCGCAGAGAGAAGAGGCAGGAGAGAAGATAAACCAGAGCCATTTTGCGTCTGCGTTATCTGTTTTGGCCGAGCTCCAGAGCAGGGCCCAGATGAAGCCTGAAATGAAGCGCACTCCAACAGCTCCAACTGAACACCGCTCAGCCAAAAATACATTGTTATCTGGAAACATCACATAACACTGTCAGCCATTTGGTGGGGAGACCGCCATGTGTCCCACTGTTTACAATGGCACAAATATAAATATTTTGAAGAAACGTGTTATGACTAATTAAGATTTGGCCAAATCGTTTGTGTTTGTATGATATCAACGTTCCAAAGAGCCTACAGGATCATTGTCATAGAATTTCAGAATTCAAAACAAAATGACAAAAGTTTTAAAAATGGCATCCATGAAGTAACTGAAACCTTACAAACCTAGGTGGACAATAGGTCACCATTTCTGACCTTGATATCTGAGAAACAAAAACTGCCATAAAGTTCAATGTCCTCTTTGTCTGCACAATAGATGGCTGTTGGCTTAGCTTTATTTCATCTTAAATATGGCATATTATGTGGCACCAATCCCTGACAAATAATAAAACAGGTTCCACATCCATATAGTTATATAGGCTCCTGCCCTTCATACAATCTATTCAGTCCTCTTAATATATATGCCTGTTTAGTTTACAGTTCTGCCATTCTGAACAGTGAGCAGATGGTCATGTATCGCTTCACCGATTGTTTACAATGTCTACAGCTTCTAAATTGTTACTTTTGAACAGGGGATTTGAGTATGGCAAATCAAATAAAATTGTGACATTCAAAATAGTGCTCACACATTCTATCTATATGTGCATGCGTCTATATTCAATGCTTTATTTTTGTACAATGCGGGTGACTTGGGTCCTTCACGTAGTCCCACTTTATCGGAGGAAGCAGATTGTGTTTCTATCCCAAAGAAAACAAAAAAGTCTTTCAGCAGCTCAGCACTTTCTTACACACATCCACACATTTCTTAAAAGTCTCGGAAAATTCAATACACCATTAATGAGATTGTATCATTGCAACAGGAATATGCCACAAACCACTGTTTACTTAAAGCTGGAGGGACGAACAAGGAACTTTAATCACGTAATTACATCATGTTTAATGAAGCTCTCATTCGTTTAGTCTGTATTTAAATGGTAATTTGACTTTACACAACTTACTCAACTTACTCCCATTGTGTTTTTGAGAACAGACCTAGATACCTTTATATAAAAAAGGAACCATAGACTACTCTGCCTTCTATGTGATTTAGGAAACACATTTGTACATTAAAGGTTATACGACACCTGCAGAGAATGTATGACATTTCCAAATGATCATGTGTAGAGAGAATGCACCTTCTAACAGCTGCGGTGTGTTCAAAATAAGGTCATTGGAGTTTGGATACACGTGATCTGACTAATTTTCTAACCTTAAGGCATCAGTCACCGGCAGAAAGAGATTACGTCACGACCATTGAGTCAATGGTCACGACCTAGGGCAAAAATGTAGGGTAAATAAGGCGCCTTGTGACACAACTTTCACATTGCCAAAACTTAATGCTGTCCATCTCAGACACTTTATTTACATTTGCTGCACAACAAAGATCTAAATTACGAATAAAGTTGTGATTTATGGACGTCAGATTTGCCAAAGGAAAAAAAAAAGAAGTGCGTTAACTATGGGAACTCTTATAGATGGTGTGGTAAAGTGTTTTCCCCGAAGCTGAGAGATTAAATCAAATGTCAACAATAGTTCCAGTAAAAACATATAGGAGTGATTCTCAAGCAGTATGCATTAAGAACTGGTGTAGGAGAACTCCAGCTCTCAATTACAGCCCTTAAGTTAAAAGATGATATTTTAAGAGCAAATGATGCATTTTCATCAAGGGTAGGCCTGCTTTATAGAGTAGTAACTAATAGTCACTTCCCTAGCTTCTCCAGGCCACGAGCCCAGTGCATCTGAGCTCGCCCTACACAATCTACCCATGTGTGACCTAAACTACATGTCTCTCCCAAAGTCAGCAAAAAGTCGCTCTGATACTGTGCACCCCTGTCATGTAACATGGCAGTTTTCCATTTAGGCCTTTGCTCCAAAATAGTGTTCCCTGCGAGTTTCCAAGAAGCTTTCCATTCTGAGAGCCAACAATTATGGCGCTCTTGAAGAAAGCTGGCGTGGGAGTTGTGGCGACTTCTTGGCTTTAAACATGGACACAGGGTCAGCTTGTATACAGATGGACCAATGTAAATATTATGATGACGAAGGTTTTAGAGGTACATATAAGCTGATTCATTTCATTTTGCATCAGACTACGCAGAAAGCAATCTACTTGTTCTCGGTTACAACTTGAGAAATGTGTCCTGTGCAAATTTTGGATACTTTATAAGACAGTTTTGAGTATGAGGGTCATGAAAGCAGTAAAAGTAGTAGGTTTTGCAGGAATTTAGAAGTACTGAAGTGAGCTGAGCGGGCATGAAAGTTTTGTCTTGGGCACAGCTTTGGAAACTAGTCGCTGATTCTTCCAAGCTGCAGTGACTCACACACAGAGACCATTCGAAGGCTGTCTTTTGTTTAAACACAAGGAAGCTGTGTTTTGGCGAGTGGCAGAACGATAAACTCAAGGATCATCGGAGTTAACTATTAACAGTGCCCTAGTCCAGTGGTTCCCAACTTTTTTTGTCTGGCATTATACTCGGAGTAACCCCTACCGCAAGGATATTGCCAATATTATTACAAAGTGACCAACTACACTAAGATTATTCAGTAGTTAATAATGTGTTGTGTTCAAAATTAAGCTAAAATGCTCTCAAACTCAAACCTTATACTGAAAAGTAAATAAGTAAAACTAACTTTCCTTTGGAATTAATATTGTGGATGAATATATGCTTTTAATTTGAAAAACGGAGCATCTTACACTACACAAAGTAAAGTTATCATGCATTGGTTTAAATGACTTGAATTTAGGAAATGTGTCTTGTTTTGAGCGGTTTTCACTAATATAGACTTTTTTCCTGATCTGACCAACTTTACTTTGCTTGTTTGATGACCATTCCAGACTAGTTGTAAGATAATCTCGCTTGAAATAAGAAAGTAAAACTGGGATGAGACCAATTTTCGTACTTACAATAAAATGGATTATGTCTTTGTTCATTGTACTTCGTAAATCCTCCTGTTGGTCTTCCTGAGGTTTTGTATCACTAAAGAGTTTTAACAGAGGAACTATCTTAGATTATTGCCCATGGTTCACATATTAAAAACGCATCGAAGGGAGGTCAGTGAGCCCAGGATAGACGGGGATGTCCTCGGGTACCGGCGGAACACTGGACTTTCCCAACAATAGGAACAGGGAGGAAGGTAAATATTGTGTATGCTAAAGTGGCTGCAGATAAGACACAGCATGACCTTCCAATGACACTAAGTGAAAATATGACCGCAGCCTTTAGCCAAGTATCTGGGCTATCTATGTTTCGAGATGACTTCAAAGCACCAGAAGATGTATAGCAGACAGTACAAACACACATTTCGTTTCCATGTCGAGTTCTTCCCATTGAACCAAGCCGCTGAAGTCAGTATTGTGAGAACGCTTGAACTGCATCTGCGAAGCTCCATCTGGGACACATACACTGAGCCTTCACAGAGATTTATTGCAGCTAGGAGTTTCCATCTCGGTTCTCCGCACTTTTCAGAAAGACTCAAACTGGTTTTCATTTACACGCTGTACTCACAGTAAAAGAAAAGAAATAGCTTTTACTGTGCAAAACTTTTAGAAAGCTGTGGGAAACTTTTACACTGTGTAGACAATAGCTCTACTCTTGCAATTCCGAAGAGTTTTGTGAAATGTATTATAAGTTACTGACTCCTGAACTATCCATGAACTATCCTTCAGTTACATGACATTTCCCAAAGATACAGTTTTTAATCCTCATATTCCATCACACTACAAAGACGGTTTCTTTTATCACGTGCCTTGAAGCCTTGGTTTCTTCTTTACTGTAAATAGGTTTTGTGGAAACATCTGTGAAGGTGAGATGGTTCCGCCCCGACCCTGTGGAGATTGGAGGGCTGCTGCTTTCCAACATGTGGCAAAGCAGCTCAGCTCAATAATTTACTTCACAGCATGAGCCTGTCATCTCCACAGACAAGCAAATCCATGTGTTTCTCCAAGACTACATCATAGGGTTAGAAAAATGTGATATGAATAGCTGTCAATTGTATAATATTCATATATATATATTCACATTCACATTCACAATATTCACATAATATTCTTAAAACTAATATATAATAATCTCGGTTTCTGGGTCAAAAAAATTGTTAGATTGTTGTTGAGTTAGAAAATGTGTTTCTTATTACTGTATTTTCTGGACTATAGGTCGCACTTTTTTCATAGTTTGGCTGGGGGTTGCGCCTTATACTCAGGTGCGACTTATAAATCAAAATGTATAATTTCACATGTTCGTTATTTTCCATAGACTGTTAAAAAGAATAGACAGCTCCTCCTCACTCCTCCCCGTTTACCACAATGACCACGTTCGAGGGGGAAATCATGGCGGATTTACAGACTCCTCCTCCCCAGCTCTGACGAAGCATGTTCCTAATAAGGGCAAAAGGGCGGGATCTCACTGTAGACTCGGCCCTTGCGTGACGTGTAGCTCGCGCAGCTCCAATGCTAACAGTCCGACCTCCGTTAAGTAGGAGATTAAAAAAAAATTTAGTTCGAAAACCAGCCTGGTTTCTATTTTTTTGACTAACCCAGCGTTATCTCAGGAGGAATATGTAGCCATATTAAGTGTTGAAAAAATTGAAACCAGGCATTAAAGTTGTTTTTAACGTGTCTAAAGTCCAATGCTTTTCAATGGGGGCCTAGCGGCCAAATGGAGGTACTACAGCAATGGAGGAGCAATGGCGGCCTCCAGTGTTTTTTTTTTTTTTTTTTTTTTTTTTTTTTATTAATCCAATATTGAGAGTGATGACAATCATTGAAACAAGTGATAACAATCATTGAAACAAGTACAGTAATCAATAATTATCCGTATTTGCACATGAAAAATTTCCAGTAGACATTAAAATAATGGACTGGAACATAGCAAAATTAAAATTGTAAATTAGAAAAACAAAACAAAAAACAAAAACAAGAAGACAGGGAGAAAAATAGAGAGGATAGGAGAGCAAAGAAGAAAAAAGGAAAATAAACAGCAAAGAAAGAAAAAAACATAAGCATAATCTAACGCTAGGGGGGGACAAGATTTAAATGAATACATTCATCGCTGTACAACACTCAACAGTCTTAATTGCCTTCTGTTTTTCAGAAAATTTAATTGAGAGAATGTATTGTTTGAAGCCGTTATAAAAGGCAGAGAAACACGGCCTTTTCCCGGAAAATTTACATGAATGAATATGATACTTTGACATCAATAATAAAAGATTAATTAAGTAAATAGCGTTACTGTTTTGTAAGTTAGATTCAAACAAACCAAACAATACACTCTTCCAATGTAGAACAAAATGCTTTTCAATATTTTCATGAATAAAGTCACAGAATTTCTGCCAAAATAATGCAACACTTGGACAGTACCAGAAAAGATGCACAATGGTTTCAGGATATTCTTTACAAAAACTACAGTCAATATCAATTTCTTTCTTAAATCTGTTTTTAATGTAACATTTTGAAGGATAAAACTTATGAATAAGTTTGAAGGATACTTCTTTTACTTTGTTTGTTACTAAATATCTATTAGACAAAAGCCAGACCTTCTTCCATGGTATATCAACCACAAACATACTCCAGTGAAAAATGACATTGGGTATTGTTGTTATTTCTCTTTGGAACATGGTTCTTATAGCACGATTGTTATTGGTAGGGTTATTGGCTAAACAGACCCTCCCTGCAAGTGTATCCTTAGGTAATAGAAGAGATAGTTTTTGAGCGTCAAGCCTGCACTGACTTTTGAATAACATGCATACACCGGTAGGGATGGCTCCAAAACCTTTGCATAATCACCTGGAGATAAAGGATAGTGTATTTTCTAAGAAATTCATTATATGTAAGCAATAACCCTTCCTCGTTAAAAAGTTGATCACCCAGTTGATGTTGTTTTGAAACCAGTATTCCAAAAATAGAGATTTACGTTTATATAAAATGTCTTTGTTGTTCCATATTAAGTAGTTGTGAGGAGAAAAATTGTGTTTGTAGATGAGAGACCATGAAAGAAAAGCCTGACGATGGAAAGCCGACATCTTCACAGGAATTTTATCAATATCGAAATTACATGTAAGAAAAAAGTTAATGCCTCCTAGTTTGGATAATAAATGGTAGGGAATAATATTCCAAACTGAAGTGGGGTTTTTAAAGATTTGTTTTATCCAATTAATTTTAAATGTGTTATTTAGAGTTTGAAAATCTAAGAAGTTAAGCCCCCGCTTTCATAAGGATTCATAACAACCGCTTTTCTCATATAGTGGGTTTTACCTTTCCATACAAAGTCAAATAGAATTTTATCAATTTCCCTGAGGGTCTTGTCACTAAGATGCAGAGCTAAGGCTGCATAAGTTAGTCGCGAGATTCCCTCTGCCTTAGTGAGGAGGACTCTCCCTCTTAATGACAGATCCCTCAAGAGCCACTGATTTAATTTTCTCTGTGTTTTTTGTATGATTGGGTTAAAATTAGAAGTGCTTCTTTTGCTTTGGTCCTTACTGATTAAAATACCCAAATACTGTATTTCGCTTTTAATTGGGATGTTATAGATTTCTGATTTTTTGCATTCTTTTATTGCCATAAGTTCACATTTTTTAAAATTCAGACACAAACCAGACGCCTCTGAAAACTCCTGAATTACATTGATGGCTACAGAGATTTGACTCTCGTTTTTCAAGAATAATGTAGTATCATCTGCTAATTGTGTTATGAGTATTTCTTTACCTAAGAGAGAGATTCCCTCTACAGCCTTGGCTCTGATATGATATGCCAAAAGCTGTGCCACAATTAAGAAGAGGTAAGGGCTCGTTGGGCATCCTTGTCTTATACCACGAGTTAGATTGAATCTCGGGGATGTGCCACCAGAGAGTTTGATGGAACTGTTACCATTTGTGTACAGGGTTTTTATGGCAGATACAAAATAATTACCAAAACCAAATTTTCCCATCGCTTGTAAAATAAACTGATGCTCCACTGTATCAAACGCCTTGTAGAAGTCAAGGAACAAAATAAAGCCATTGTCATCCAGCAATTCAGAGTAATCAAGAAAATCCATAACCAGCCTAATATTATTTGTTATATGTCTTTTTGTCATAAATCCTGACTGAGTTTCTTCAATAATTGAGTTTAATACCTTCTTCAGCCTTTTAGCAACAATTGAGGCGAAAATCTTGTAATCATTATTTAGTAAGGATATCGGACGCCAATTATCGATCAGAGTGGTGTCTTTGTTTGATTTTGGGATCAAAGTTGTCAAACCTTGAGTCATAGTTGCTGGGAGTTGTTCCTTATTGAGACTTTCTACAAAGACTTCATATAAGAATGGAGCAAGATCAGTGGAGAATAACTTGTACAATTCTGAGCTCAGACCATCTGTACCAGGTGACTTGTTAGTTTTTAGTGAGCTGATGGCATCTTTAACCTCTTCAATTCTAACAGCACAATCACACGTCAACATTTCATCTTCAGTAATGGTTTTAACCATTAATGAGTTCAAAAATGTCTCAGCCGATGCTTGACAAAACCCGAACTGTACAGTTTAGTATAAAAACGACTACAGTAGTTAGATATTAAAGAAAAATCATCTGTAAGTACCCCATCAATTTTCAATTTACTGATATTATTAATAGTGGAATGATATTTTTCAAGATTAAAAAAGTAATGAGAGTTTTGCTCCCCTTCTTCAAGCCAACGGGCTCGAGATCTTATAAAGGCACCTTTGGCTTTGTGATTATATATATCATCTAATTCAGTTTGCAGTTTAATCAGCTCTAATTTCTCCTCTTCCGACAACATATCAGGGGTTTTCGAGGATAGATGTGTTATATTTGACACAGTGTTTAATTCTTTGACTTTTTTGACTTGGCTAAGTCACTACTAAATTTTCGAAAAAATTTCCCAAGCTCAAACTTTAGAAGTTCCCAATTGATGCAGAATTGTGTTTCTTCTTTGGCTTTAGACCAAAATGACCTATCAGATCTGTAACCTTATTCTTAACCGTTTCATTTGATAGCAAAGAATTATTAAGCTTCCAGTATACAGACCGAGGAAGATTTGTTTGAGAGGTTGATAAATTAATCTTTATATTAATAGCCTTGTGATCAGTAAGGGGAGTGGGGCATATGTCAACATCAATATTACCTATGTTAAAATTCTTAGACACCAACCAAAATCAATTCTAGACTGGCAAGACCCTGTTTTATTGCTCCAGGTAAAAGACCTACTATTGGGGTTTTTAAGTCTCCACACATCTTCAAGACTAAATTTATCCATAAATGTCGTAAAATTGCTATTTGTTCTGTTTGTTATGCCAGGAGGCCATCTGTCCATAGCACTGTCCATAGCTATGTTGAAATCACCTCCCAGTAGTAACGTTGCATTGGGAAATTTGTTAACCAGGTAATAAAAATATCCTCAATAGTCGTTATAAGATCATCATTCTCCTGTTTTGAGTTGTATCCGTAAATGTTGCATGTTAAGAATATCCTATCAAAAAATTTAATTACTTGACATACATAGTGACCATCCGGATCACATTTGCTAGCTAACACCTCTCCGTTGAATTTAGCTTTTAATGTAGCAACCCCAGCCGAATGTTCAGTACCATGTGACAACCATATGGTGTTACCCCACTGCGACTTCCAAAAATTGTTGTCATTAGCAACAGAGTGAGATTCTTGAACAAAACAAAGTCTGATTTAAATTGTTTGGCAAAAAGAAATATAGCTTTGCGTTTAATGTTGTTGCGCAAACCCCTAGCATTAATAGATAAGAAAGATAAAGACAGATTTAACTAACGTAAAATAACAATTGCAAACGACAATAAACCTCTAAGAAAACCTTAGACTAGATAAACCACATGCTGTCAAGATCAGCAACAATATGCAAAATTGTTCAACTTGAACAAAAACATTTTTTCTTCTTCTTCTTCTTTTTTCCTAACCGTCTTTGAAAAAACTAACTTTTTTTTGTTTTGTTTTTTTGTTTTTTTAAATGCGTAAACACTAGTCAGTGCAATTAAAAGTCATCCCTTTAGAATATTAGAGCTTATAAGAACTTGTAAACAGAGCACCAAGTACGCTACCATAGTCAGACAGCTAATTCTTCTTATGGAAATATTTCAACTCCATCGGCGAATCCTCTTCCACCCACGAAATAGGCCGTCTTGCCCTCCTCTCGCGCTTTCTTGATTTTGGGCCACAGTTTCCCGCGGTTGTCCTTGTCCTCTTTTGAAAGATCCAGACTGAAGCGCAGACCATTTCCTTGGAGAAAAGCGCAGGTCTTGGCAGCCTTCCACAGATCCTCCTTGTGATGTCTCCAGACGAACTTTATGATGATACTGCGGGGCCTCGGGTCATCGCCGCGTTTTTTCCCCACTCGATGAGCAACATCAATGATATCGCGCATCTTGTCCTTTATAGTTGGAAGCACTTCTTGACACACAGCAATGGCCTTCTCACGAACATTCTCATCCCTGGTTTCAGTCACCCCGTGCAGCCTCAGGTTCCACCGTCTCCCATAACTCTCCACCTCAGCTGCTCGGGCCCAGCTTTTCTGAGTAGCATCCTCACATTTGCCAACACGGGTGTCAATGGCGGCGATCTTTACATTCACTACTTTCATCTCAGTGCGAATGGCGCCAATCATTTCTTCAAGCGCGTCGCTTCTTGAATTGATCAAATCGGCAAGCATGCGGGCAGTAGTGTTAGAAAGGCTATCATTAGTATCATGGAATCTGGACAGCGAAGGCTTCTTAGCAAGAGGAGGCTTACTCGGTGTAACGGGCAGTGGAGGGAATTCCAGCTCATTTGCCATTGCTGGTATCGAGCACTCCATCCGCTGGCGCCGTTGTTGTAGTCGTGTTCGTTAGCAGAGGAGCTAGCACCTTCCTCGCCCGGGAAACGTCTTCTTTCCGTTCTGTTGGGCATCTTCAGCGTTGTAAAGTTACAGTCTTTGTCCAAGTGTGGTTAGGAAACTAGTATTAGGTGTAAGCTTTCAAATTTACTTAGCCATGAACAGTAAAACTAGTATATTTCGGATGTTGTGCTGAGAGCTTGACAAAAGTCCGCCTTAAAGCACCGCCATCTTGGCCCGCTCGAGCCGGCCTCCAGTGTATGCGGTCACAAAGCAGAGCAGCCAGCGGCCATTGTTATTTTCACACTGACAGCCGTTAGAGGGCGCTCTAGGCTTGTGTACCAGTATCTGCTACTCTTATGCCACTTAATATTTAAACAACAGTAAACGAGCAGCAGAAAAAAAGTGTGGAGTGAGCGAGAAACTAGTGAGGGACTGGCGAAAAGCGGCGGTTACTCTTACTCCAATGAAGAAAACAAAAAAGCTATTCGCAGGCTAAAAACTTAGATGGCCACAGCTAGAGGAACGAGTTCGCAAATGGGTGCTTGAACAATGTGATGCCGGGAGAGGCTTGTCAAAGGTTCAGTTACGCCTCCGTGCCCAGGTAGTTGCCAAGGCTGGTGCGACTTATACTCCGGAGCGACTTATAGTCCGGAAATACGGACTGAAATTTTTTTTTAAATAGTTTAAAAGAGCGTAGGTTTCTCCATTGGACTAAGTATTACAAAAGACAATAATGATCAATTTGTAATATAGTGAGAAGTGCTGCCATCAGAGCTTGCTTTGCTTTTTGGAGACGTTAGAACATGTTTCTAAAGCTGCTTTTAAGCTTTTTGGTGGCGGGGCAACTATTTTTCAAACGACGATTCAGCCTTGGTGGGTGTCCCAAGAGGCTGCGGGGCACTATACATTTGAAAAAGCCAATTGATTGCTTGAAACGACACAGTATGCCTCACATTTTGTCCTGCGCTTCCCCCCCTTTACTGTGACCCGCTTTTGGTTGTTACAAGAGTCTTGGCCAAGTGGGATGCATTCCACTGAAACTGTGCAAACCATTCCGCAGCTTCGGCCAATCTGTATTTCCTTGCTCGCAGCTGAGCCGACATGGGCTTTTATAGCTCAGAGTCTGAAAAGGCGAAACTTGAATGAAGACTTACGCAAGACGGCAATGAAGCTCTGGTTGTCAAGAAGCACCCACAAACCGAAGCCCATGATGAGAGCCCCAAAGACCTGCAAAGTAAAGTAGATAAACTGTTAAACTCTGACACATTGGTTTGTCTAAAGGGAGTTATTGGAGGGTTACATCTGGGATTCATTAAAAGAGTTTGTTTCTCCGGCTGCCTGAGTCTTACTGCCTTTTACAAAACAATGTGCAGAAAAACAAAATAAGATGTGGTGAGAAGCATGTTTGCTTTTTAACACTTACAGAAAGCCCAGCTGTGAATATAATGTAGCTACAACCCTTTCTATACTATCACAATCTGCGACCACAAATCCAGAATAGATATGATAATTATGTGTGACTTGGCTTATTGATTTACAACAATAACCTTGGCTCTTTGAGAGAATTAGGAGATTAAGATCTTTCACACTGTACTGCAAGGAAAATGTAATTGAGCGGAAAGAGTCTCAGGAAAATAAAAAACGGGTCCCAAGCAGCCATGATTCAGAGAAAGCCCAGAATACATGATGGAGAAATCTCTCAAGAATTCAGCAAAGAATGTGTTCAATGGTCCTCCTGATACAATGTTAATGGGGCGATAGTCTCTCACTTGAACCAGCACTTTACAGAGTAAGATACAATTCAGGTAAGGTTGGCAATGTCACTCATCTACCGGTAGCGTGTTTATGTGACTGGTGGTTTGTTAGAGCCTGTATACACAGGATATCAGCTACATATCTGTCAGCTCCATGTGAGTGTGGAAATAAAGCCGACCACTTTGGGCGCACGATATGCCAAAAGAAACCACGGTTTTCTTAGAGCTGTGATCGTGATTCGTGTGCACTTAATGTTGTTATATTGCCTTTATGCCTTTAAGAGGTAAAGCCATCTGCTGCTTCTGTGTGTTCACATTACACACACACACACACACACACACACACACAAACACACCATGATGAGACTGACCAAGGAGTGATTAATGATGAATAATGCACAAAAATAACGGACCCCTTTATAATTTATTTTTAAAATAACAGGATGTTTCCTACGCAAACAGTTTACTCCGCCCTGTAGTCTGACCAAGATCCTGGTCAAGATCTATATGCATCACAGGGGCACTTGAAGGATGGATCAAATGTAGTGGACAATTTTCACTGCAGGGAATAAAATCCAACAAATATTAAAAAGAAATCCATTTACAAACTGAGCCAATAAATGGCCACAATGCCTTCTTAATAAAAGGTTCTAAGGCTCTTGAGCCCGAACAGTGTAATTAAAACGCTGTTGTTTGAAGCTGTGGGGAGCCCAAATGGGGCTCAAACCCGAGATGAGAGACTGTGTTTGGACACACAGCCTCCTCTTGCTGCAGCCTACAACAATAATTAGGACCCTGCTCCAGACCTGTTCATTTGGAGCCGACGGCAGCCATCGTTAGCCCACCACTTCCTGCCTCCTCAAGCCTCCACAGTGTAAAGTGTCCACAAGGACGCACACGCTTCCTATTAGCCACCGCTGGAGTGTGCACTTCAAAGCTCTGCGCAGGTTTACAGACACAGCCTAACAGTCTGGACATCCTCGTGCGGTGGGCTTCAGGAGTCTGGGCCCTTATTCACCTCTGACTTTATGTTGTGAGAGAGGAGGTGACAAATACAAAACATCTGCTGCTGCTGAGAGGCGGAGCCAACTCTGTGTCACCCACATCCTTCTAGGTCCAGTAGTAAAGTGCTAAATGAACGTGTAACTACTGTAGTAGGGCAACACAAATATCAAGTATCATAGGGCCGTGCAAATAAATCTGTCTCAGATTGGCTCTTTATTGACAGCTCTACAGCCAATCCAGCCCCAGTAGCAGCATGTGGTCTGTAGTGGAGTTTGGACTGTGAAGGAATGATAAGGAAATCGGAGTGCGTTAAATGCTACAGAGGTGGAAACTCCTATTTTTTTGTTTACTTAAGAGGTAATTATTCTCTCATTTTCATACACCATGTAAAAGCCATATCGATTTGAGTTTAATAGGAAGATTTGAAATTGGATAGTTCAGAATTCAGAATCGCCCAGTCCTAAAATATCGTCTTGTTTTACTTAATGTGCAGCTGTTAGTGCACAACCGCTAAGCTGTGCCACAGACATGACTATCAAACTGTTTATAACTGAGAAAGGAATTTGACTATACTTACAAAAAAGAGGAGGTTGAAGAGAAAGAGAAAGTACTTGGTGACAGTGATGCATCCTTTTCCCATGGCGCCGGTTCTGGAAGAAATCAGGACACAACATTCACATCTCAGATCACGGCATATAAAAATAAAATAAGACTTCACAGTGCATACAGGAAACGTCCGATAAGAGAATGATAAACATATTCGACTTTACCCATGGCCTATTAAACTAGTGGCCACCCCATTATAAAGAAATGTGAGTTAGATTAAGATAGCAGCGTTGTATGATAGGGATTTAAGACAAACAAAATGGCTGGCCTTGTTAGCCTAGCCTTCAGAGAGTCACTTCGCTCCAAGCAGGATACAGGGATTTCTGCACAGTCGGGTCCACAATTAAACACATCTTTCAACTTCAAAGCTGCAACAAGCGTGTTTCTCACTCGTAACCATCCCAGCATGCTTTAAATACCCCTTTTACAAGACAACAACAGGCCCATTCATACGTTACAGACGCATTAAAGACTATATTGTGATCTTTGTGACTATGCCGTTAACCAGTTTTGTTTTGTCCTCGAGGAACCGCCCCGTGGAGATACAGTAGAGTACACAAGAGAGAGTTCATCGCAAAGACCAGCGTGGTTAAGCGGTGATGGAGATGTGGTGACAATATAACATGTTTCAGAGTGAGATTGTCAGTACAGAATGGAAAGAAATGCTGTCAATCCACAGCAGTGTTGACTAGTGGCAATAATGTTGATACAATCGAGAATTTTATAAAGGAGTTAAAATCTAAGTTAAGAAATTGGATAAGACTTTCCAGGCAAAAGGGAGAGTGGGGTAGACTTTCCATTGTCAAGAACTTAGCAGACACATCAAGCCTGCAGAATTGTTTTTTACTGTAATTTTGTTTAATAAACCTTTTTTTTTTTTAAAGCCTCACAGCAGAATACTCCGGGGCGTATGTTGTTACATCACAAGAGCACTATGGTAACACTGAAAACATAAGTGACAGTTATACTCATGCTATTTTTGCGATGTGTGTTCAAGATAAAGCCTTTGGAAGCGGACCTTATTTAAAACTCCTACTTGGCAATCTGTAGTTAATGCAAAACATGTCAATGACGAGCTGGTAATGTAATGTTGTCCCGCTCCAGCTAAAGTTAATCAAATTAATGCTTGTATCAGATTCTATGTACTTGCATGGGAGAATTGTTCCGCAATGTGGCTTTAATAGCTTATAGGCCCAGGTTTTATCAATAAAAGACCACATGAGTCACATCATAAATTAATCTTATCAAGTCTACTCAGAATTGCCTGTATTGTTGCATATTATAAACTGAGCAGTAACCCCAGTAGTCTCTTGTATAAAAGAATATGACACACAGTGTGTTTTGCCCGACTTTCCTCTGACTAACATTTTCCTTTGAGAGACACCTGTAGCCCAGGCCAGCGCCGCACACACAAGCTGCTGCAGGGGGAACCTCACCAAAGCAGACGTACTTTGCCTAACCCAGAGCACTACAAAACCAAAGATAATATTTACCACAACGAACCAGGCCTGTGCTACGCTGCATGTGCTGGAAATACACCCGGCCATTGTGGTTATTGCTGAAAATATCTTCTTAAGACAACTCCCTGTGTACGAGATGAGAGGCCTTGTCATTTTAACGGCATGTTCCCTTACAATCACAAGCTATGGGTGTTTATTATAACATTTAAAAGGTTATCGTCATCAAGGACAAAAAAAAACACATTATATTCATCTCAAATTAAAACACTTCAAGGGATCAAACTTGATTACATTTTAAGGTTGAAGGTTTGTAGTAACAGTTGTTGTAACCTACCAGGAATAAGTTTTTTTTTTGCTCCTGCACTCCACTCCAGATGACTGTGTGGTAATGAGTTATCTCTGGTATTAGTGGCGGCGAAAACACCACAAAGAACAAGGCCATATATGACAACATATGCTGCTAAGTAAGAGCTGACACATCTCAACGGTGACTAAGGCAGACTTCATAAAACATCATTTGTTGCCGGGCCTAATTTCACTGGCAAATGGGGAAGGTACAAATGAGGCATAGTCTCTAATCGTGCCAGCCCTGCATACTGTATTCCTTAAATCTAACTGAGAAACTGTAACCAGCAGGAAAAAAAATAGGCCCCATAGTAACGGCAATCTGATTTGAGAACAATGTTTTAAAATCAACACTGTACATTTCCATATGTCTAGGAGCATTCACTTTTCAGATAGGAAAAATGAAACTAATACAAAGGTCACGGGATTCAACAGTTTTCCAAGCAGGGGTTTTTTGGGGACCTATGCTAGTGTTTTAATATCATTTTCAAAGGAAAGTTAATTTGAATGATGTTTAGAAGTAAAAGGTTTGGATTTTTAAAGTTGTTCAGCTTCATTTTGAACACAACACACTACTAAACGCTCATCACTGTCCAAATAACTGGCAGCACCCTCGAGGTCGGAGCTACTCTATCAAATCGAAACCTAAATAGTGTCACAAAAACTGAAGCATTTGCAAAGACCACCTCCCAGCAGATAGCCCTAAGACCATAATCCTTAAAGTAGATAATGCTCTTTATGTCTAGATGGTGAGCAGCACTACGGATTAAAAAGCGGATTAGTAATGGCTACTATTGTTTGTGTGCTATGAACAGGGCATAGGGCACAGGTCCATAACATGTAGACGCTCAATTGTACTTATTATACTACCAATAGTAATGGTATGACAGCTCAAGTGATTCAAGGATTGCTGCATTCAAAAGATACTAAAAATGTTGAGAAAACTTGGTACAAATGCAACAAAGTTAAGGCCTCCCACTACTCAAATACTTTCTTGCATCGCCACTATTCACGGTGCCGACGTGTAATGAAATGAAAAGAGGCACAATACAAGCTGATACCACAAGATGCTAAAAGAAAAGTACAAGTTGAGTCAACCGAACTTTCCCAACCCAGTTTACTTCATACTGCTACCCCAACATTAGGTCAAATACTGACACTTGGTGCTTTCCAGAATACTGAATGAAGGAGGATGAATTTAAGTTTTTGTTTGGGGAATAATATTTGGAGAAAGATTGAGCACAGCGGGAGCAGCAGATGGCCTGAATATTGGTAAACTAGTTATTGTTGATAAAAGTGGTAGTGCTCTGTGACCGACTAACAGCACCTGTCCTTCAGATTGAGAATCATAGTTTTAAAGTCCTTTTTCCATGATGGCAACCTCTTTACTTCCCTCACCCAACGACAAACCGCCTAAAGCCCTTAATGCGAGACCCGAATCCTACTAAAACATCTGTATCGCCGAGGTCTACCCATCTGTACACACAGGATATGGTTTACTGTCCACAGTGGCATCATCTCTCAATGACGGAAAACTCAAGAGAAGAAGAATAACGTCATCACATGTTGTCAAGAAACAGACACTGGCTTAACTTAAGCTTTAAGTGGCATGGACAAGGACCAAACTGATATTTAAGCACTAATTGTTAGTAAGTCTTGGATATCTATAAACAAGACCGTGTTTAGTCTAGATTCAGCAAAGTGTGTAAGCATAAGGGATCTTCCCATGCAACACTGGTGGCCCTGGTTTGAGATATAGTAGAGAAACTGGGGTGAGATGGGTTATTATAACTTGAAATGCAGTAATTACGCTTTAACAAGGCACCAACCAGCACTACATCATCCATTCTTTCTCCTGCTACAGTCTACTTTATCCCACAGCAATTTGGGCACTGAATGTACCAAGACAAATATATAGTCAATATTTTGAAAAAGAAAAAAAAAGTGTCAATGTTGTCACTGAAAGCAGCACAACTTATCACAATAAGAAGACCCCAATAGTTTTATGAATGAGTAAATACTTCAGTTATAACACTAATTTAAGAAGTGCAAGATTGGTGTCGTTTACGATCGCTGCTTTATAGGTTTTCTTAAATGGATCATTGGAGGTGAATGAGATAAGGCGTGAACAAAACCAAAACAAGGAGTTAATCATTTACCCTGGTTATTTCGCCATTTTCAACCTGACATTCATTCCCATATACGTGTTGATCATGAAATATATAGTTGGATTTTACAAACTTTGAAAGCGTTGTCTTGCCATCTCTCGATCTGTCTCACCCATAAAGGAGCTGGATCATGATCGCAAACTTTTACGCGCGAGTAACATATGGTTAAGCTAGGCTACTTTGCCCGCTTCAGTCTGGATCAAACTTTTAGAGAGTTAAATAAAATCAACTTACTTTCTGGTCTCGCTTCGCTGAGTTACTGGAGAGGTCGGAGGTCCGATGTGTGTCCTGATCGTGTGTGACAGACTGTAGTGCACAGTAGTGGTGAGAAAAGCCGTACAGACTTGTGTGAGTGTGTGGGGAAAGTCCTCACACACCCCTCGTGCGGCAGACTAGAGACTTGTTAACCCTGAGCTGCCCAGGCCCATTGGGGTATTTATTATTTATACAAATTCAATGACAGGCCGTACAGTTGTTAATTATAAAAAATCATCATCATCATCATATAATCATAATACAATAAATATAACAATAATAATAACGATAATAACAACAACAACGCATTAGACTTGTATAACGGTTTTCCAGACGCTCACAGTTGCTTTATAGTTTGTGTACCGGTATGTACATATGTAGCCACAGCTGCCCAGGCGTAGACTGACGGAAGCGAGGCAGCTAAACTGCGCCATTGGCCCCTCGACCATCACCAATCACTCACTCACACAGAGGTCTCCATCCAAGTACCAACCAGGCTCTACCCTGCTTTAGCTTCCGAGATCTGACGGGATTGGGCACAAAAAAAAAAAATCATAAAAAAAAAAAAAAAAAAGTACTTAGGTTTGGAGACATATCTGAAAAGGATAAAGTGAGAAAAAAACCACACACACTAAAGGGTAAAAGTGAATGCCAAATGGTTGCAGCAGATACAGTAACTGGACTACGTACATTCCACAGGGGCGACAGTTGGTAGAGCAGGTCGTCTTGTGATTGGAAGGTCGGGGGTTCGAATCCCAGCTCCCACAGATGCACATTGGTGTATGAATGAGAGTGAGAATGGTGACTGGTTCCTTTCCAAAGCGCTTTGGCTCTAATGAAGGTAGAAAAGCGTTGAGACCATTTAAATTCAATTAGCCTTAATAAAATATAATTCACCTCATTATGGACAAAAATCAGGCTTTTGGGAGTCTAAATGATGAACGTAAAACAGCTCATCACCACCAACGCCAATAAATAATGCAATGGAAAGTGCGTATCCACAACAATAAAGCATAATGGATACAGGAAACATCACATTTTACATACATTTAATCAAATAGACCCAGGTTAATTTTTGCACAACATCAGTGGTGATAGTAATACTGTACATATAATGAAGATGGGCTGCATACAATTGTAAAATCTTACATAGTTTGGTCTTACTACTAGGCTGTTTAAACATACCGGGTATTTTTGTAAAGCGCCTTTCTATTTACTTCCATACATGGAGTAATTTAAGAGGCAAAGGTAATGGTAGATGATGAACCCCATTTCACACATTGACATTCACACACATCTTATACCAAAACCATACTTCTACTCCTTACACCTGGAAAGCATGACGGGAATGCATACACAGGGAATCACAGACGGCTTGTTGCCTATAAACAACGTTGACCACACACACGTTTCCTGACGCACACAATCCGTCTTTTCACCTCGAGTGTGTTTGAGAGAGGAGCGGCCTAGCGCAGTTTAAACATGCAGACGCACACGGCGACTGCGACTAAACTACTTTCACAGGAAAAAGGGTTGCGTGAGGAGGATGGTGCACGTGTTGTGACATGTTTTACGCACAATCCGAACAGAAAACCTAGTTCTAAACAAAATGCCATATTGCACAACACGTCGTTTGTGAGAACTTGTGAGAAAGGATTTGGTGACTTTGGGTCTTCCTCACTCAATTACCTGGTGGATAGTTGACAGCTGGCATACAGTTGTGTGTGGCCGTTTAAACTGCTGTTGGGGAAAGATAAAGCAGATGGTCATGGATTTATCCTCTGAAGAAATGACTACCTTGAGCTGTCTAGATTAGAACTTGGAGATAATGTAACACTGGTATATACAATAAAATGGGAATGACCAAGCTTGTTAGAGAAACGCCTTAATAAACAATAGTGTTCTTTATTTTACTAAATGGTGGAAATCACAATTCATTGAGGTACAATATTGCACATATATACACACGACACACAAATGCTACAACTTTGAAAGAGTTCACCTGCAATTCTATCAGTACAAATCTCAACATAGATAACAATGAATAAATACCTCAATTCACCATTGGTCTACATTTTAAAGACACAAGTCGCAAAGCAATATTTATTTACTATATACGTCAGAAGGCCAAGTGAATAAAAGCGCCATCGGTCAGCCCCACTAGAATGGCCCACCTCTCCGAAAATAACCTAGAGCTTTGAACAGTTCACGTGGGCTGATATTGGAAACCTAGTATTGACAGAAAAGAGGACCATTTTTCCTGAACTCCATAATTACGACGCGAGTCAGAGCAGAGGATCGGGCTGGTAACATCACTCAGATGTAATTAAACACTGTAAAAAGGATAATGACTATGCTTTTGGAGACCTCACCCATGTTTCATGTGCCCCATCTTAACTCAGAGCGCACCCATGTAACAAGTACATCAGCTGCAGCACTGGACGGTATAGGAACCCACAATCAGCCCGACCTCAGAACTACTCCCTTCTTGGGCAGGGCACTATATGGTGATTTGGTTCAACCGGGACCACCTTTAAACAGAGGCTTCTCTAGCTTGTATGTATAGCAAGTTGTTGAAAACAAAAATGGCGTTCTTTTGCCTCAGATAGCGAGGGCTAAAACCAAAAATAAAGCCAAAAATGTGCTCAAAGGGAGGTAGAAAATGCCCCTAAATCAGTGGTTCCCAACCTTTTTTGCTTGATGCCCCCCTGCACGTGCTGTAGTCAGGCTGCGCCCCCCAGCCTAAAACTGTGGCCCCCACAAATGTATCAAAATATGAAAATGTTTGCCAATAAGTATTTATTTCTAACAAATACATTGAAATTGGAGTGTTTAATGCACCTGTAGTCCTTACTCAGTTATGATTGATGATTTTAGACCATTTATTTTTGCTCAAATACTATCATTTATGACCTGACCCTCTGGTCAGGCAAAGCTCTGAGCCCCCCTGCAATCCCAGGCTGCCCCACCTGGGGGGGCCTGCTCCCCAGGTTGGAAACCACTGCCCTAAATGAATGCAGAGCAAGCTTTGATGGGTAGCCTGTAGTTGTAACACTCCATTCACATGAAAGTTAAATAATTGTCATGTTAATATTATCAGGAAACAAAAAAAAACAGCTTTCCTACTTGTGAGCGAACAACAGAAGCTATACTTTGGTGCATTACGCTGCATGCATCAGAAACACAATATTCCACCTAAATACAAACACAAAGCAAAAGATCCATTTCTGCGAAAGTTAATACTGAAGTTTCCCCATTTGCCACATGATGTTTGTGTTATTTACATATTTACATGGAAAAGATGCAGTGTTAGTGACTGCATCAGTGTTAGTGACTGCATTAATGGACCAATTAATTGGTCCATTAATTAGTTTTAAGGCAAGCCAAAGGATATGAGAAGTACAAAACTGTGCTACATTTCTAACTAGGAACCAGTTCAGCTCTGCTCTACACATGATCACAATAAGGTCCCTGGTTTTTGGCCCCTGATACTACTGCTCTATACTCTCTCTATACTTTACACATAATTACTCTGATAGTGTATACATTTTTTACAAAGCAATCTTCATTAACTTTGGCATTTTTTTAGTTTTTTGGATCAAATAATAAATACCTTCTTTCATAATACTATTCGTCTTTAAATAAAAACAGCTCGTCATATGGTTGTACTTACAATGATTAGAGCAGGTATTGCGGTACCTTGCACATGTGGTGTATTTCCATTTAATTTGTGTAACTGCAAATGCAATGTGAAGTTGTGTCAAACAGGAAACTACATAGTTGTCAGTGTCGTAACAACACTTTACTAAAATGGACTGTATCTGTAAAAAAAGATTTAAATGAATGATAAAAACGATGCAGAGGAAATCAGTCTTCTGTATAGATTTCATATAGATGGCACAACTATAACAATGCACAACAAACTACTAGCTCTTTTTTGAAGATAACAGCACTTGAAACTGTACACAGAGGGAATGTGTGTGAAAAGATTGAACCTCACAGCTCGGCAAAAATTTCTCTTGTTCTAGAGCTCAAATACAGCGAGTTGTATCAGGTGGATTTCAGGTCCTTTGGACGGAGCGGGGCGCATCCACCAGCCAAAGTAATACTCCTAGTCCCAATGAAAACACACTTCTAAGATCCAGTGTTTGTCGTCTGTGCTCAAACAGTCTCCAATCTCATTCCCCTCGAGGTATGCTCAGATTTTCTTTACCCGACGGCCAAAGTGGTAGTAGTAGGACATGGTCACCGACAGGAAGAGCACTCGGCTAAGGAGCAGCAAAATGGCAGCGTTTGGTAGCATGCCCAACTCTAACAGGGTAACAGATGTGACTAGAAAAAAAAGAAGAAAGATACCGATTACATTTCAATGCAACATAAGTCAACATAGTCAAAAAACATTATCCCAAGTGTCATTTTGAAGGCAGACTTTTAAGGCCACTCATTAAGGCTAGTGCGATAAGGTTAGCAATTTGTGATTTGGGGGGGGAAAAATAATAAATAATTAAATAAATAATAAATAAATAATAAAATAAAAAAAGGAAAAAATAAATAAACAAAAAACAGATTTAGCTCATTTAGCTCTTTTTAAACATTTTCAGGTGCATTAACATGTGGGAGAAGACTGAAATATGAGCTGCTAAACTCGTACAAGATTCACATGCATTTCAGAAAATGTTGGAGTCTCTGAACTACACGGTCAGCAGATTTTGAACATATCAAGAGTCTTGTTTTGTCGGTCACATTTATCAACTTTTCTGGGGACATTTTATGAGGGAATGACTTATTTACAGAACCTGTTATAGTCAATTTAAGACAGAAAATGAAAAACGAAAGAAAGTACAAAAAAGAAGCAGAAGTACAGAAACGACTATTGCAACGTCATGTGTCAAAAGGCTGTGAAACAACTCCGTCACCACAAGAGGGCACTCCATCCTCACACAACAGTAGAAGTGACCCCCTTAAAGAAATCCCTATTAAGGCTAGTGCATTTATATACAAACTTACAAAGGCATTAACATGGTTTATTAAATACTGTGTGGTGCAGTCACCTAAAAACTGGACGGCAAAGTAGCAAGCTTCACTGAGGAGGGTCCACTGAATGACGATTTTCTCAGTAGTGTAGATGCCGTTCCACATGATGAGGGATAAGCCTGGAAAGAGTGAAGATATAAAAATTAATTTAAAAAAATTGGCCTTTGGAGCATGGGAAGAAAAGCAACACAACATGGAATCCCACATGTCTGTCCGAAACTAGCATGAGAAGAAGTTCCATGCGGCTGTGTACAGTCCCATGTACTCTCAGGGATAATTGGCTCATTGATTGTGTTAAAGGCCTTTGTGTCATTGATTGCTATAAAAGCCAGCGCTCAATCATTCCCCGCTATTTTCCGGTTATTACTCTGGGATTTTCTCACAGCAATGGAAACGGGCTCTAATGGGCAGCGATGCCAGAGAGCTGATAGACTTTTGACCGGCCAAGACTTATTTGTGTGGATGACCAGACGCCTCCCTTTGTCCTCCATACGGGCACCTTGCGTTGTAAACCCTCAACCTTTTGCGACTGCTAATCCCCACAGCATTGTTGACATTTCGTATAAAATCATTCATCTCTCGCTGGCCTTGCCGTTTTGATTGTTACAAGCTTGACCAGATTTCATAAATGCTTTATCATTTATGAACCGTACCCTTTCCCCATTTGATCAAATAGGCAAATGAATATACAGGGCGTCTACTGTGTATATTCCCATTTCATCTTGGGTTGATGCCAGATAATCATCCTGACACATTCCTAACCACTTATCTCGACTTGGGGTGGGCACAGAGAGCATAGTTATGTGTAAAAATACACAGCAAGATGTGCCGATTATGTAATCCTATCAAGTACTAACGTTTCGCCTTTAACCGATAAATTGACCATCATAATTAGAAGCAGACGTTAATTTTTGACTGTATGCACATCAAATCTGCAGTGACGATCTAAACAAAAGGATTATTCACAAAATGTACTCAAGCCGTGGACTAACATGTGCATAGTTCAAACTCTTACTTTCCCGACTTTTCAAAATCTCAATACATGTACATAATTACACTGCACATTCCAAGGCACTCATCACCACTTCAAATGCATGCAGACCATACATTTACATTCAGAGTACATCATTTCACATATAGGTTTGAATTAAAAAAATACACCGGCCTCTCTTTCAGCCTTCTTCAACAGATCTCAAATGCCATCTCGTCCATAAAGTGGCAACCTGCCTCTCACTGCCACCATGTAGTGCCTCTTCACAGCGCCGTCACCAGCCCTATAATCACTATCCAGACGACTGACTCACGCCATGACGGACAGCCCTGTCTTAAACTAAAGCCATTAAAACAAACAAGCGCATCTTCCAAAGTCATTTCTCCACAAGCACAAGGGCCCAACTACCCACCTCTACCTATTTCTGAGCGCAATTGAATGGGATATCGACTAAGTAACAGAAGAAATGATATGTAGCCTAACACAGCCCACGCAGTCAAGACGCATGCATGATCAGTACAGTGTCATGCCACCCCCCCCCACTGCGCCCCATGGGGTTTGCGGAGGTAAGAAAGGACAGAGAAACGAAAGGGAAATGCTCTGGTATTCCCTGAATTTGTGCCCTCAGAGTGAACAGTCTTGTCAGGCGACCGAATCAAATCTTAAAACTTGTATTTGTAGCCCCGAGGGACGTGACGTGGAGCGCAATGAAAGAATAAGAGGATGTTGACAGACAAAGTGTTGAAAGAGGCGGGTAATTTCTTTTACATCTGTTCTCTCAAACTGATTGAGAATTAGTGAGACGCTGTACCTACTAGTATGCACCATCTAACCTCAACCCTGCTGCGAGTATGTACACCTATTACTGTTATCACTACTACATGACACAATATGGTAGGAATAATAATGTGATATTTGACTATTTGTCATGAAAAGTTGAATAAAATTAGTGCAATGCAATATAAATCATTCAAACAGTACGTTCCATAAAATATAAATCCTAAGCAATTTATTTTCCATCATATTGTTTCAAAACAAGTCTTAAAACTAATTAAATCAGGGCCAAATTACACTAATGGAACATGTTTGCTCCATTTTAGCCCCGATTTAATTACAGAGGGCTTTTGTTTAAGGCCAAGTCAGTCAAAAATGCGTCAGACAACAGATCGAGTGACCCTGCGATATATTGTGAATTCCTGAATACTCATTTGAGCCATATATTGAGCAGCCCAACTACACATACTTCTACTACTACAAGATTGGTCACCATAGATACACGGACATTTCCACTTACTTAGAGATAGCCTAAGTAAAAGTTAGGTCAAACCTAGCAAGCAAAATTAGTCATTTAATCAATCCTTAAAAACGATCATGTTTACAATTTGCATCCAACAACCACTTTTTCACAGTGAACACATTAAAGTGAGAGATCATTCATTGTTGGCATTGCTCGTGAGTATGTTTTTTTTTCACTTTTCTCTTCCCATTCAGAGCTTTCCTGCTCGATCTGTAACAAGAATAATGACTCACTCAGCAGCGCTCCTCCGTACAGCCGAACAGAGAGGCTGGTCGTGGAAAGCTCCTCTTCAAACACCAGTTCATAGAGCTGGTTGGGAAACACCAGCGCCTGTGTACGACAACAACAAAACAACTCTGTCAAATCAAAAAACAGAAGTGTCCTGTGGCCCGTCCCAAAAAATGGCCATACATAACAGACAAAGTCTTTCCTGTTTATTGGTGCGAGTCTGTGTGCCATAAACACTGGGGATATTCAGCTTTCTGGTTGTAAGTACTACAAAGAGAGGATTGTATCTATATTTTCCATTTAATACTGAGGCAATGACACACGGCTGTATTGTATTGTAAGAGTATAATGAACCATTCAACTTGCAAGACCTATGCAAAGTGCAGGGTGAGCCATTGTACTCTCAAAACTTTTGGCCAGAAGATGTATGGATTGGATAGACTAAAACTAGAAAATATACTGTGGAGAAGTCAACATGTTTCAGCAAAGACAAATATTTTAAGCATGTGCACATTTTTGCAGCGACGTCTTGTCTCCTTTCCTTTTATCTCCTCTTCTGTGAGGTTGCTGTCGCTAGTAGATCGATATCGTGGTTATTATACAAGTACGGCTACTCTACATGAGGTATAAAAGGCGATATTTGATCATCTGTTCAATACTGTGACACTGTATTTTCAGTGTTGTTTCTTGTAATGTTTTCATATTTTAAAAAAAAGTAGGCATTTCATGCATAAAAATTGCCCAAATCAAAATAATGGATTTTAAACTTAATAGTTTATCTTATTAATATAATAGCTACAAAGAATTTTCCCAGACATGACAATATTGTGGATGTATATGCGCGTGAAAGATGAGTGAGGCCCATGCTGTTCTAGTTACTGCCTGTGAATCGGCTCACTAGGGGACAAAACATGAAATAAGCATCGCAAAGGATGAGTTTGGCCTATATTTTCCTCTGAAATTAAAACTAAGATGTTAAGGGAGGAAGTCTAAGTCTAATATCTAAGTTTTGACCTGCCATGTCTCACCTTAAAACACTAAATGAGGATGAAGCAAGTTTGTGGAAGTTTGGAGTTGTCACTCATCTGATGACCGAGACACCAGTTGATGACTTTAAAGACTTCTGACGAGGCTAAAATAAGACTAAATTAAGAGGATCAGAACTAAAATGTTCGGAATATCACGTTCAAATTTTAATTTTAGGTCCAGTAAGAAAAGAAAACTGGATTAATCTAAGCATTATTGTGATATTTTTTAGACTCTAATGACGCTAATATGGCAATATATTCGGCCGCTCACTGAAACTGGATTTAATCATAGCCTGGTGATCCCAATGGTTGACGGCTTGTTCAGTGGACACGTCCTTGAGCAAGATGCTTCAGAGCTCGTCTCCTTTTTGTACACGGATGCAAGTACTGTATGTGCGTGATGTTACGGTCTCTGTGTACTCAATGCAGGTATGGAAAACGTTTGCACAATATTCAGATTTGCGCCTCTACCATGGCGTACACTAAATTTTGTCTTTAGCGAAGATTCATTGACATTTTGAGCAGCAGATGGGCCGGATGCAGTACTTACCATCAGGGCCATAACCGTAAAGCCCACAGCCGAGATAAGGATCCACGCCCTGTGAGGAAAACACACACATTTCAAACATATTTCCCGCTCCTCCTCATCACTCCTGATCTGTTTGCACAGCGCCCACAAGATGTTGATCTCTACTGGAAGTGCTACACAGATGACCTTAGCCAGTCTGTTAATTACATGAGCTGTCGGATGTTGAATAAACCAGCGGCTGAAATCTCACCTTAGCCCAACAGGCTCCCGGCCTGCAAACTTGATCTCGTTCCCGAGCATCTGACTGATCTGTGGATGACAAAAAGGGAGGGGAATAAATTGCAATAGCATTTCATTTTAACTGTGATCCACGGTGACAGCTGAGATCACAGTAGCGCGTAACCCAGAATGAAGCACTCTCTGTGGAGGAGTAATGTTTTCAGCACTGAGCGACTGAAAGGAGCGTATTAGAAAAGCAGCAGGGCCAAATGGGCACAGAGAGTAACAGATCTATTAAAATGCTAATTGCACGCCATAAACATTTGAGCTACTTTATTATTTGGTCGAGAGTGAGCGCGACACAAAATTGCTGAATTTAAGTGGGAAACTAAAAGGCAAAATAGGTTACTGAAAATTTGATGTGATACTGAAGATGCTTTATGTTAGTTGCCAATAATATCTGAATTGCAAAAACAATCGTTACAATATTATGGTCGCTTTTGAACAGAGATTTACAATGTAATAATAGATGGTGATACATTTTACCATAAACAGCTATCAAGAGACACTTTATACAGGACCTGATTGTTCATACATTTTTATGAACTTAAAGTAGGTATTGCTTCATCTTTAAAATGACTAAATGAAAACAATAACATCCACAACCGCGGTCCGTCAGAAGTTACGCTTGCTTTAATCATGTGCACAGCTGACGAGAGACTTCAGGTACCATCAAACCACAACAGCAGTGCTTTCCTTTCAAGTCTTTTGGAGCTGCAGCAGAAACTCGTACAACACAGTTAATCTAAAAATAAAATTTCGGCATTGAAAAAAAAAAAAACCTACAAAGTGCAAACAAGATCAGACATTCCTGTCTAGCATTGTTTACAAAGAGCAGACTGTCAGGTGTAAAACAGATTTGTGCACGAGCAAGTTCTGCCTGAGTCAACGGAGAGAAACCGCTACATGATAAATGTAACACCAATCATTATCTGCCCGCTACATGATAAATGTACCACCAATCATTATCTGCCCGCTACATGATAAATGTAACACCAATCATTATCTGCCCGCTACATGATAAATGTAACGCCAATCATTATCTGCCCGCTACATGATAAATGTAACACCAATCATTATCTGCCCGCTACATGATAAATGTAACACCAATCATTATCTGCCCGCTACATGATAAATGTAACACCAATCATTATCTGCAGAGACTTGGCATTTTACCATTAGCAATGACTAACACGCATCGTAAAAACTCACAAAAAAAAGATATAAACATCAACTCTATAAGAATATGAATCTTCATCCATCTGACTTCATAGCCACAGGGGAAAATGTATATACAGTGAGGAAAATAAGTATTTGAACACCCTGCTATTTTGCAAGTTCTCCCACTTAGAAATCACGGAGGGGTCTGAAATTGTCATCGTAGGTGCATGTCCACTGTGAGAGACATAATCTACAAAAAAAAAATCCAGAAATCACAATGTATGATTTTGTAACTATTTATTTGTATGATACAGATGCAAATAAGTATTTGAACACCTGAGAAAATCAATGTTAATATTTGGTATAGTAGCCTTTGTTTGCAATTACAGAGGTCAAACGTTTCCTGTAGTTTTTCACCAGGTTTGCACACACTGCAGGAGGGATTTTGGCCCAGTCCTCCACACAGATCTTCTCTAGATCAGTCAGGTTTCTGGGCTGTCGCTGAGACACACGGAGTTTGAGCTCCCTCCAAAGATTCTCTATTGGGTTTAGGTCTGGAGACTGGCTAGGCCACGCCAGAACCTTGATATGCTTCTTACAGAGCCACTCCTTGGTTATCCTGGCTGTGTACTTCGGGTCATTGTCATGTTGGAAGACCCAGCCTCGACCCATCTTCAATGCTCTAACTGAGGGAAGGAGGTTGTTCCCCAAAATCTCGCAATACATGGCCCCGGTCATCCTCTCCTTAATACAGTGCAGTCGCCCTGTCCCATGTGCAGAAAAACACTCCCAAAGCATGATGCTACCACCCCCATGCTTCACAGTAGGGATGGTGTTCTTGGGATGGTACTCATCATTCTTCTTCCTCCAAACACGTTTAGTGGAATTATGACCAAAACGTTCCATTTTGGTCTCATCTGACCACATGACTTTCTCCCATGACTCCTCTGGATCATCCAAATGGTCATTGACAAACTTAAGACGGGCCTTGACATGTGCTGGTTTAAGCAGGGGAACCTTCCGTGCCATGCATGATTTCAAACCATGACGTCTTAGTGTATTACCAACAGTAACCTTGGAAACGGTGGTCCTAGCTCTTTTCAGGTCATTGACCAGCTCCCCCCGTGTAGTTCTGGGCTGATTTCTCACCTTTCTTAGGATCATTGAGACCCCACGAGGTGAGATCTTGCATGGAGCCCCAGTCCGAGGGAGATTGACAGTCATGTTTAGCTTCTTCCATTTCTAATGATTGCTCCAACAGTGGACCTTTTTTCACCAAGCTGCTTGGCAATTTCCCCGTAGCCCTTTCCAACCTGTGGAGGTGTACAATTTTGTCTCTAGTGTCTTGGACAGCTCTTTGGTCTTGGCCATGTTAGTAGTTGGATTCTTACTGATTGTATGGGGTGGACAGGTGTCTTTATGCAGCTAAAGACCTCAAACAGGTGCATCTAAATGTAGGATAATAAATGGAGTGGAGGTGGACATTTTAAAGGCAGACTAACAGGTCTTTGAGGGTCAGAATTCTAGCTGATAGACAGGTGTTCAAATACTTATTTGCAGCTGTATCATACAAATAAATAGTTAAAAAATCATACATTGCGATTTCTGGATTTTTTTTTTAGATTATGTCTCTCACAGTGGACATGCACCTACGATGACAATTTCAGACCCCTCCATGATTTCTAAGTGGGAGAACTTGCAAAATAGCAGGGTGTTCAAATACTTATTTCCTCACTGTAAATGTGAGATTACTTCTGCATAGTTAGAGCAGATAACTCCCCCCAAATAATCGATAGAAAGAGCAGATGCTGAAGTATATGAATGTGAATGAGTTGATGCCCGATGTGATGACTGACCAGGTGAACCAGACTTCCTCAGGGCTGCTTTTGACAGAATACATAAATATTCATGAACGGCATGAGGAGTACTCAGGAGAGCAAGGGCCTTGTCTGACGGCGCATTGGAAGAGCTGAGCGGAGAGAGATTAGCAGAGAGGTAGAGAGAGGGTGAGTGAGTGAAGAAACATAACAGGAAAAGGAAGAATTACACAATGGAGGAGTGTGAAGAGATGCTTAATCACATCTGCTGCGGCTGGGCCTGTCATCAATCAGTCAGTCCGCTCGACGGAGTAAAACAACTCAACAAACCATGACAAATGAGAAAGGAAATTAATCTATCACAAAGGCAGCCCAATAGTATAATTCAGGCCTGTCATTTGACAAATAGAGGATGTCATTTCATAGCATAAGACCCAGGCAATACAAGGAAATGGCAGGATTACAAAAATGATATTAATTCGTTCATCTTTTTATTTATTTGAGCATCTCAGTTTCACAATATTCAGCAGATGATATAACAAAGCAAAAGATCTGATACGATGCCCAAAAGGAGTAGGCAGAAGCAAAAAGCTTGTAAGCGCCTACCCCCTTTCAAATTCAACAGCCACAATACCATTACTACCATCAGTCCATATCATCTTTACTAAAGCTGCAGAATGCGTTGTAAATGTGTGACTGGAAAGGCAGAGAATAGCACCCAGCGGCATCCAAGTTGTTTACTACATCCTGTCCATCGTTTGTCTTTTTTTTAATGAACAAAACAGAGAGGAATGAATATCCCCGTGTCATCACCATCAGGACTTCCAATCAAACACAGCATGTTGCATTTCTCTATTATTGTGTTGCTGTATTTGTATTGAGTAGCACCAGATAGAAAAAGGGACTAATCCAAAGGAAGACCATAACATGGATAAAATGTACAGTAAAATCTTTAACTGAAGACCAGAAAGCAGCGGGGACCTCGAGTGCAACACGAAGAACCTAAACATACTGGAGAGTGAGTAACATTGCTCTACTTCACCGGCCAACTTGAGACAGAATGAAATTCCAACCAATTTAAAACACAGACATGGATTGGGAGAGGGACAAGTTTGCTCCCCTTTATGGAGGCCGTGAAAATAGAATGCCACTGACTCGTCACTGAAGTATTTCTGCTGGAAACCGCCTTATCTGTGAACAGTCAACTGGGCAGGAAGACCCCGTCAGAGCTGCGTATCCTTCCTGTGTTTACTGGGAGCACGGGGACTGCACCAACTGTTTCCCCTCCATCCGAGGCTTTATATACGGCAACATGTTTGAATACCACAGGCGCACAGGCTCCTTTTCACAAAGGCCTGAGCCAAGGACGACAAGAGCAACTCAAGTATATCTTATTGTGAAAGAATAGGCAAACAATTTCCATTTTGAGTCAGCGATTCTTAAAGTCAGGGTCAGTGGGATATGACTACCGCTTGTACTTACTGAAATAAAAAATACTGGCCATAGTATCTTGAGCAATTTCGAGCAACTACAAGTTAGTAAACTAAAATACAAATCAGATCTTATTACCGTAACTACCATTCAGATTTTAGACACCCTTTTACCTCTACTGACAAAGGCTTGCAAAGTGAATGACATCCAGCATAAAACTTAATGATCCAGCAATCTCTGAAAGAAAAAGCTCCAAAAACCTTTTTCAAATGTACCAGCTGATCGAATGTAAAGAACCCAAAGCAACAAACTGAATTGTTCTTGTTAAAAATGCAGCAGATGTTTGTCGAAGCTGCATGTCCCTGTTTTGAACAGGGCAACTGGGGTGATGCGCCCTCATTTGGATTTGTTCATACGAAGTCTGTGTTCTAAAAGCAAACAAAGTCAGCGAAGAGAGAGAAGGGAACTCCCTTCTCATCACAAACTATCAGCCACCAGCGTCTGTCTCGTTCCTTCTGTTCGAGCTCCTTTCTCCCACTTGTCTGATTAATATTTCAGTACAGAGCAGTCTGCTCCGTCTAGGCCCTTCCTAATGCAATCTTATATAATTTTTTTTTTTTAAAGATGTAAAATGGGGCACGCTGCAGTCAAATGACGCACAGGGTTGTCTTCCCTTGTTGGGCAGCTGGTGGTTGTTACAGGCAGATTTTTACCATCTTTGAGCACATTCCACACACACAACTCTTATGAATAACAATTACAGAATTATATTTACAAGAGATGCTGGAGGGGTCCCGGGGGCCAGCCACACCTCAGTGGAGCAGCAAAAGCTCAAGGGATTAGCTGATCCAGATTCAGTGATGCATAAGCACAACGCAATGGACAGTGTCTAGGTAATGAGCCAATTAACAGTCCATTGTAGCTTTTAGACAAAATCTATATCACATTTTGAGGCTAATGAATCCCTCAATGGAGTATCACAGAGGAACAGCCTGAATGTACTGAACAGAGTTTAGAGCTGCACAAGATCAACATTTCTGCCGATATCACTTTCAGCAGTCCAATCACATACAACAGTTAAAAAAATGTTTGCTCATTTGATCATTTAGTCGCTATATACATTATCTTGAGTCAAAGGGCTAATAAAGCTGGATTAGAGGGTTAGCTGTATAACTTTCTGTATAATATCTCCATGGAAACATGCCCTTAGCACATAACCTGCTCTGGACCAGGTTTAGTTCCCAGAGGAGAGAATCCTCCGCTTTGTCACCCAAACTCTGCAGTTCACGGCGGGGAGCAAGGACCAGAGAGGGAAGAGAAGGAAGCACCTTGAGCAGCAGCGAGAGAAGTCCTTTAAATATCCAAGCGCGCATGGATTTTATAAAGTGCGACATCGTCATGGTAACTTTTTCTACATATATGTTGCTGACGCAGATTTTACTACATGTAAAAATGACATGAAAATGGTTTACTTCACGTTCACATTAAAGTATGTGCTCCTTGGTTTGATTTTGATATACAGATGAACTGTGTCTCTTCCGTGATTGGCCGCTGACTTTTGAAATGAACGTGCTCACAAATTCTCAGAGAAAACCAAGGTTAACTTGACCGACTGATAACGCGCTTTGTAGTACCACTTAACCAACAGCTCCATGTCTGGGTTTGTCGACCCGGGTTAGAGGAACAGGTTCAACCAGCTTCATAGTAGTGGCTTTTTTAGGTACACATACACCTTTGCTTCCCCCCCCCCCCAAATGTATACTACAACCGTATTCACCATAGTTACCTTTAATTTTCTCTTTATTTTTTCCCCTGTAATCTAATTTGCTTGGCGTATGAATGTACAGCAACTCTAGGTCTCTGCATCAGCGCTGACCGTTGCATCTTGGGTACAATCTGGGACAGGCCCTCAACCAACCCCAGAAATAAGCAGAAGAAGATGAAAGGAAGTTGAATGTGTGTTCAAACCTTTGATCGGTGCACTTCCCCATCGTCATCCTCCCCGCCGACTCCCAGGATCTTTCGACTTTTCAGGCGGCTGATCAGATCCGTCTGACTGTGCTTCTTCATCAGAGGAGGGTGAGGTTTGGATGCCATTGTGCACACACCTAAAACAACGAGAGGGGAGCGCAATAGATGAGAGGGGAATAGACCGACAGCGGCGCGGAAATCTAGGGCTGCGTGGCACAAGGAGGTATTTTTATCACAGGATTGACAGGGGGAAGATAGTTGCATTGTGTAAAACTTTCGGATAGTTGCGATGCCAGGCTATCAAGCTTTGGGCCAATCAGACACAGCAAATCAAAAGCCAAAAATAAATAACTGAGTTTAACTAAGGTTTTGAATCACTGCAGCCATTGTGTGTCTATGTACATTTTATTTTGCAATCACTCATCAGGTTTAATTTTTCCCATAGCGTCCATTTGCAGGACAATTTTCTGGTTGTCCATTCTATGATTCTCAAGGTCTACACGTCACTCATGTACATCTTACAATACCACAAGACTTTTATGAAAACTATGACATATAGCTCCATCAAACATGTCCGTCTCTCGTGATTCAAGGCTAAATGTTCACCCTTCAGCCCCAGAGGTCAACAGAGCAGGTGGCAATCCACAGACTCCTACTCTAGCTGACGGATGTCTTCTGTACGGTGCATATTGATCCAGTTACAGTGGAAATGAGGTGGTGTTGATGTCGGGTCTTACTGCAGTCTGTCCTAACCTTGGTAACACAGTACATACACTTCCACCATGTGACCTTCAACTATGTCCATCAGATCACCATCTCTTTTTACCCCTTCCACTTTTTCTTTTCTCTACGGCATCAGAGAAGACTCTGCTTTTAGTGGTGCTGGTTGATTTGTTAGTGATGAAGATAGCAGGAAGGAAAGCAAGCGTAATCTTGATCATATCTTTCGGTAAGGCTGACGTGCTGATGAAATGCCTTATTTCCTGCGCGAGTAGAAGCACTGTTTAGATCTAGGCTAATGATTCCACTTATCACAAAGGTCCAAAGTCACAGACTCCAGAACACACACAAGCCTGACGCATTACATGAGATTTATGAGCACAGAGAAGTTCCTGGACTTCTGTAGACATCATTAAGTCAATGAATGTATTCAATACTTTATTTCGTGCACAATATATACAGTCCTACATTTTAGTGTTTAAAAAGTGAGTTAATGGTAAATGCTGCTTGTTGACAAAGATGGCTGCCATGTGTGGCTCTATTGATCAGCCTTAATGAATAGAGCCTGTGGATTCAGCGGGAGTAAGTAACAACGAACGAAGAGTAAGCCATCATCATTGACCTAACAGTGAAGCCTCCACAGACAAACTGTACCCGCAAACAAAAGATACAGTGTGCTCAAAAATTAATGTTTTTCTTCTCACAGGGCAAATCAGCATCGTGTAGTACAACAACAATTATTGAGCTGTTCGGAAGAGGAGGATAACACCACTCCGAGAACGCATACCGCAGGGGGGAAAGGCACACATAGTTTAGTTAGCTACATCCTATCTAATAATAAACATCCTGCAAAAGGCATTGAAAGGGTGCTGCAGCTTTGGGCAAATATGCAGGTCAAAGTACTCCCACTGCACTCTCATTATTGATGCCCTTGACAATCATCTGGATTGTGTTTTTTAGTCATGGGAGCTGGAAATGCACACTTCTCACTCATTCGATTTGGTCTCAGCACCTCAGGCATTGGAGGGTCATTAAAATAAAACTGAATATTGTATCTATGCATTTTAGCTCGGTCTTTTACACCAAGACTTTTTCCTTTAAGACAGTTATGTCCATAAACTAGGACATTTTTCATCTTAATTTTCCATGAAGATGGAAAATTGAAGAGACCACAAATCTTTGTATACACTTTTTTTTTTTTCTTAGTATTTTTTGACAGATAAATAGTTGGAGCTGGAACTCAAACACACGGAAGCTACGCCAAACAATGATAACAATCCTTATATTTATCTGTTACTAACTAAAGTGGCTGGTTGACCGCAAGTTTTCTCACTGACAAAGGAGTTGCAGGGAGCATGAATGTAGTCAGTATTCAGGCTCATGCAGTCAATTGTTGCACTTTCGCAGGGGTTGTAACTTATAACAATGCTTGTCCCAGGCAATTGCTCAAATTATGAAGCCATTAGAGTCTCATGAATGCTGACCAAAAGCAATAACATTACGAAGGATATTGGCCTGCCCCACTGTGTGCCCATCAGCCCAGCAATAAGCCAGTAAATACGACAGACAGATTTTCTATTCATAGGCATAGTCATTTTTTTCCCATCCCACATCCTCACATACCCCTGCATGTCGCTCCCTATGCATCTTCCCACTAGAGCTTCTTGACTGCCAGAGTGATGCTGAGGCAGTTACCTAGCAACCACCAATAGACCAATCGTTACTTTCTTATGGAGAGCACCTTTGATGATGGTAAGCACCTTTGATGACCGAGGCTAGGCTGGAAGTCAAGAGCTGGTCCGAGGCGTCTAACCGCAGCCTAGCAGGTGATATTTTGGAGGATACTGAGAAACCTCATGAGTTTCGAAAGCTGTGACTGTGGGGGCTTGGCGATATGGCGCGGAAATAAGATTATAACAGTGGTGCAGATCGTAAAGTGGGTCGTCTTGTTACCGGAGGGACGGCGGTTCAAATCCCGCAGGCGCACATTGTCGTTGTGTCCTCGGCAAGACACTTCACCCACCTTGCCTCCAGTGTCTGCGTACATTGGGGTATGAAGGAGAGTGTAATGGGTGAGAGGTTCTTTTGAGTGCCTAAAGCAGGTAGAAAGGCGCTATATAAATGTGACCATTCACTATTTTATATTTTGCTTCATGTTGATCAGTCTTGATTTTGGATTGACTGTTATGTATTTCAAAACAAATAAATATAGCTTTAGGTAACATTCATAAAATACACAGACATAAAAAACAACAAACTGATAATCTGAACATAAAAAATACACATCACACTGCGCTCCCCTTCAACGCACAAAGGTTCCAATGAGCAGAATAATATCGAGATAGATTTGACTGGCTTCGAATTTGATTAAATGCCCCAGTAATAATATGGGACGACACTAGACAGACTGATTCCTATTACGCATTAATCAAATGAAGTACAGTAATGCACTGTGGAAAGTGGCACAAACATGCTTCTAGTATGAAGCTGAAATTGAAGTGCTTTTGGCAAAGTAAGACCTCATGCCAGGTCATTATGTTCCAATTCAACTTTTCTCCCTCAAAGCAAATTGCGTGGCAATCAGAGTTTCTTCCAGTTCGGAACATAGTAGACCAAGGAGTCTACATTGTTGCTAGAAAAAGTCCACCATAAAACTTAAAACTGTAGAGTTAAACTACAACAGGCTCGTATACCTTGTTTTTAACGCACTACACAGCATAGGAAATCATCTACCAAATCAACTAGTTAGGGCAGCTGGGTGGGGGTTTGTTGAGGAGGAGCTACTGCCCTCTTCAATGGACCCGCTCTACACCCTGGCTTTTTAACACACTACACTAAGCAGGGCTTACATATTACATAATTTCATTGTACATAAAAGAAAAATAAAGAAACAAATAAATAAATAAAAAGGAAGCAACAAAGCAAAATTGTACACTAATCAAATCCATATTAAGGATGGAAATGACAACTAGGAAGTATCAAGATCACAAATAATATGTATTTAATGGAAAAAGGATGAGCGTGTAAAAAGCTTTAATAATAAACCACTACTTTTTTGCTATTCAGAGTGCCTCGGCTCATCCTTTTTCCTTTAGTATGCTTTGCCCCACGAGTTTGAAGAGCACCTGATTTGTAAGTTTGTTTTGCTATTTTCCTTTAGCAAATTAACTTTTTTAATACGCGGTGATCCAGTGAGCACTCTGCCTCCTCTCTTCTAATATTAATGTTCTTTTTTAACTCAAAACTAGTGACTTTCAGGAATGTTGACTGTGTTTGGCATTGATAACCATCTGTATCCAAGTAATGGCCTTTTGTCGCTTGCTTTGTGCCGGACGTTGTGCATGGGGCGGGGGCGTTGTTGTAGTTGTGGGGTGTACATAGTAGTATTCACTGAGTGTAAGATTCAAGATTTTTTTTTTATGTGTCAAACCATGTGAATGATTTGAAATTATAATTCTCTCATCCTTGATTGTGGAGCGGGGGGTGGGGGAAGAGGGGTGGGAGGGAGGGCAGGGAGTTCAGCTTCCCGATGGCCTTGTGTATGAAACTGTTCTTAAAAGGAATAGGTCACCGTTTTTACATACTGAGATATGTTCTTACCTTAGCTTTGACAAGTTCATTTGTACCTGTCTGGTCTTCACGGCGTTAGCTTTTAGCCTCTCTTTCCTCTATAGCTCCAGCTTACAATATAGTTCCCTTTTTATCCGCTTAGAAAATCCACATTGTTTAATTTGTGTAATTATACTTTGTGGTGTAACACTTCACATAACCATATTTAAATAGGGAAAACGTGGAAGAGTTTGGTAGCTTCTATCTTCACCTCGTTTGGAGCTATAGAGGAGAAGAGAGAGGCTAAATGCTAACGCCGTCTGTGCTGTGTTTACGTTACTGAAGCACCGTGGAGACCAGACAGGTACAAATGAACTCGTCTAAGCTCAGGTAAGAACATATCTCAGTATGTAAAAACGGTGGCCTATTCCTTCAAGTCTCCTGGACCTGGCTCGTAGATTCCGCAGTCTCCTCCTTGAAGAGACTGTGTGATGGGTGCGTAGGGTCCCTGGTGATTCTGACGACTTTGCGGCGAGACGGGTGGAGTACATGTCCTTAATGGAGGGGAGAGGGCTCCGCAGATCCTCTCCGCTGCTCTCACGATGTGCTGGAGGCTCCTTCGGCAGGAGGCAGTGCTGGCGCTGTGCCACACAGTGATGGAGCTGGTCAGGATGCTCTCTATAGTCCCTAATATGTATATTAATGTGTCTTTATGTTTTATTGTTCTAAAGTTTAATGTTGCAATGATGTCGGGGGTGGGCGCTTATAAGCTTTTGCTTCGGCCCACTCCCTTTGAGCAGAATTTTAACAGCTCAAACTAGAAAAAAAGGAAGAAAAGAAAAGCTTTAGAATCATGATATACTGTATATGTCCATTTGTTTTTTGATTTATTTTAATTGTATTTTCAATGCTTTAAATTGAGGACCAAAGATTTCCTCCTTCCAATAACAAACCATGTGCTCTTACAGAAACAGGATTGACAATAGACACGGCGATTAAATCATGATGATTGAGACTGTGATCGCCATTTATTTTCGATTGTTGCACAGCCCTACTGAGACCAACGCTTGGGACAAATTGTGACCCCTTGAGGATGTATAAATTTATACAACACACGGCTGTAAAAGAAGCGATGTGGTTAATACATCTACAATCAAACATGACAATTTATATTCAGTGTCCCTTTCCTAAACTGAACCTTTTGTAGATCTAACTAGTTCACTCTTGTACAACACACTTACATCGTACTGGTCCTTAGACATTTCACTACATACCAGTTGGAACATCCTTAAAATGTTTCTTTGACACAGTGTTCCTCTGCACACTGCCAATGTTTTTGCATCTCTGTGTGGTAAACAGAAAATCAAAGCACATCCAAGAGTGTGGGTGAGGACAGGTTGTTTTACCTGAAGGCAAGAATCACAAAGCTAAAAACAAGCTAACAGCACCATGAGACTGTAGCAATATACCACACTGTCTCTGCTCCTTGGCTTCGTGATAAAACATGTGCTGGTGAAAGGAAAAGCTGCTAAAGAGAGGAGACTGATATTATTACTGGAGAAGTGAGAACTTCATGTGTGAATCTCTCTGTTCCATAATAAAAAAAGGGTATCAAATGAACAAAGCGCTTGCCTGGCTGTCGACAAGCAACTGCGAATAAAACTTGTTACTCAAAATTAAAAAAGCGCAGCTCATCGCACCTCGCAAGTGCACCACTTCTCCATAAATAACAGAACACAGATGTCCAATCACACCTTAATCCCCCTGTCGGCACTATGTTTAGGCGCCGGGAGCAGATAGCATATAATAACACCTCTACGCGCCAAGCTGTACAGTCCAGGGAGTATCCATCCTCAATGAAAAGCCCCTCTCCGGTGCCCACTCGCTACGATTGACTGACTGACTGAACCAGTACTATATCCACACCGGCTAATGCAATGGTATGGATTTGTCACTCCTTTGGGAACAATGAGGCTTTTAAAAGAGATTCTTAGACCTGAACACACAAAGATAAAGTCTCCCCTCTCAGATGCTCACAGGGGAAAACCCAAGCACAAATCCCAAGCACTAATTGGGTCTGGCGGTAGCATTGTTAGGCCTGCCTGTCGAATAAAACATGTAATTACTCCTTAGATGAACATTTCCAGGGCCAATATTAAACTGTACTGCCAGGACACTGAGCCTTCTCAGTGGCGGCCCTAAACTTTGGAACAGCTTTCCCCTACATGTACGCTCGGCTCAGTCTGTAGAGGAGTTCAAAACCAATTTAAAAACTCACCTTATCCAATAAAGGACTTTTATCAAGAATCGGAGTGCCTCGGATTTTTCTTTCTCTTTTTGCCTATACTTTAGTTTTGGATCCTGAAGAGCACCTGATCTTCTTTACTGACAATTTTACCCACTGAAGCGATCACTTTGTTCCCCTCAAAAGTAGAAACTCACCTTTTTGCTTTGGCCTACCGTTCTATGTAGACCAGATACAGTTTGTGCCTTTTATATTACCTGTGCTTATGTTTTATTGTGTATATTGTACATATTGCTACTGTACTTGCAGATATAGTACGTGCTGGCCATAGGGAGAGTCAGGAGGTTTCCCGGTGGGCCGTGGCACTGTTTAGGGCCGAGCCGCCCCCATGAGGGGGAAATGTGTCAAAATCAGAATAAATGTTCGCATCTAACTTTTCATCCTTGTGGCGGGGAGATACCATTTGACGTTGAACTAACTCAGAGGGGTGTTTAAGTGGAACACCCCTCCGCTTTAGTTGAAGTTGGTGCAGTCCAATCCAGCTCCGTGCGAGTAAAGAGAGAAAAAGCCAGTGAAAGGTAGAAAAGTGGCCAAATAATTTTATCTTCATAACTTGGTGCTGATTGTGTTGTATCAGGCTCAGACTGTGTGTGCAGCAGCCCATGTAAAAAGAGAACGTGTTAGAAAAGTGTCGCAGTCATACTTGAACCGAGGACCTCCTGCACCAGAGACTAGGGCGCTATCACTGAGCTATAAACCCACAGAGGTGGGCCTGTCTTCTCTAAATTCCCGGGCCGAAATTAGGTCCCAGCACGCCACTGTGTACTTGCACAGCTCTTTGGTCAACTGAGGTTGTTTTTAAATGTGCTTTATAAATAAAATTGATATTGACATTGAAACAGGAACATGTTTCTGTCTTATTTTTAATATAGTATTTCATTCATTCACATCCTATTTTCATCCATCTCTGACAAACTGAGAACCGCAAAAAATTTAAAAATAATATCCTTGTGACCGTTTGTACTTTATGTGTGCAGTGATTTTAAATTGCTGGCAACAACTTAAGCACGAGGATTCCCTTTGTGGACCAACAAAACCATTTAGTGCCATAGGCAGGCGCGGATTTACTTTAGCACAGCTCTCTACTTTTTTTTAGCCAAACACAACAAAATAAAAAGGCTTACTTCATTCCTTGATATTTGTGGACTGCCCACAGGCTACTTCTCTTATCCTCGCGTGTCATTATGAAATTACTACACTCAAGCTACTGATGCTGCTTGAGGACACTTCCATTGTTTGTTCCATTGGTTATAACAAACAGAAGCGAAGAAGATGAAAACATGTCCAGACTTTTTAAGTACTTTTTATAAGAATAGACAAAATTATTGCTCATCTACAGCCTTAACGTGCCCTCTTCCCAGGGCCATCTGAAAACATCAACAGTCCCAATGTGTTCATGGTAAAATGGTAAATGGTCTCAACTTACATAGCGCTTTTCCACCTACATTAGGCACTCAAAGCGCTTTACAGCAAGGATCCACTCACCCATTCACACTGTGTACGCAGACACTGGAGTGTCTCTCAAGCTCCCTGTAAGAAAACAATGAATGAAGTGTGACCACAGCAGGACAGACCCAGATGCGTTTGTGCATCATGTCACCTCTCCCCTGTGCTCATTATAAAACTGTAAACGTTAAAACAGAAATCAGTATTTCAAAACAAATGCATGTCTCACTGTGCAAGCACAGAAAATGTCTATTTATCTTCATGTCACGTAAGGTAATGGTTTACGCTCTGTGCTCATGCTGCAGGGCAAATTAAAAATGTCTGTCAGTCACAACAAGGGGAAAAAAATGGGAACGCGGTAAACTCTGACAGCAATGGGCGGCACGGTAGTACAGTGGTTAGTGCTCATGCTTCACAGCTAGAAGGTCCGGGTTCGATTCCAACCAGGGACGGGGCCTTTCTGTGTGGAGTTTGCATAGGTTTCCTCAGGGTACTCTGGTTTCGCCTACCACTAAAAACATGTACAACAGGCCAGGATGAATGCGAGTGTGTTTGAGAATGCGAATGGGGGATGACGGATGGAAATTAGCCCGAGGCTCAATCCGGTGTAGCTTGTTCATTAACTTGCACTGTCCCTAAATAAATTAAAACAATACAAAACTATGTATCTTCAGGCATCTCTAAAAACACTTTGGGGCCATATTATTGTTGGCATTTAACGTTTTAGAACTTATAGTAACAGTTATATTATGACTTGTATACAGTTATTTAAAGCAAAAAAGCAAAAAGCTGGCTTAGTCTACTTAGGACTCAGAGGTTTCAAAATTAGTCTGCAATCAGCTAGACATAAACTGATGTAGTGAAAGCAAACAAAGACCAGAAAGGATGTGAATGAGGTGGGTGAAGAATTTAGACTTTCAAAACCTTATGACAACGTTGGGTGGGATGATCAAGTTCTTCAGAAAGAGACAAACTGAATTGGCAGGTTTACACAAACATGGCAGAATATGGGATCTGTAAGTCCATAGTTTTGTCTGTAGAAAGAATGACACTGCAGTCCCTGTCATAAGGATTATGTGCCAAGTGTTTCAGATTAATACTGTATAACCATCTGGGGACAGCAGAGCAGTGGCCGAGGCAGTGGAGTTTCCCTGACTAATGCCCACTCATTACATCACAAGGCAGCAAGCACCAAGGGAATTTACCCTCCTGTTGGCCGACTTTCTTCAACTCAGTTATATAACACGAGCTTTACTGCAGTTACTTCTTACGACGACCTCGGGAGACTTGCAATTATGTTGAAAGGAAGCTCAATCTCAACAGTGACTGTGGCAAATTCCAGAGCATCCAATCATAAAAGTCACTTGTTCAAATCAGAAAGTACTGTATATCTGAATGGTTCCCATAAGGCGAAATATCACATTGGAAATTTAGCCTTATATTCTAATGCTTATGGTATCTTCTATGCATTTAAATGCTTAATTTAGCAGAGTTTTATATGAGATTCCGTGACAGATTTATCTTGGCTTGGGACTTATTTTGTGGAGCAACGGAAAAGCAGGAGGTCAAACACATGATCTCTATGCAATACAATACAATACAATCAATAGCTATATCAGGAATGGTACGCAGCATAACAATATCCCAGGCATATGATAAACTGGGCTGTTTAAAAAAATTATAGCACTGAATTAAAGTTTTAATTAAAATTTGTGTGATTAAATGCATGAAATATTTCAGCTTGAAACCATTTATAAGACACAACATTTCTTTATTATGTTGTCTTGCTGTAGGCTTTTTTTGTTCAAGACACAATTCGGAGCCCTGTTACCGCATCTTTGTTGTGGAGTCTATAATGGCCAGTCGGTTGTTTTGCTTCAATGCTCCGCTGTGGGCATTATGGATAATGACTGATTCGACAGCGCTGCAGTCCAGCTGGGTCTCCACAGACACCCCACTGACACTTCATTTCAGAAGAGGCACCCCTCGCTTAAACTAAAAATAGGGTGTCACAAATGAAAACGGCATATCTTGACATAGAACAAAATGCAAAAGAGCTTGGCTGTGATGGCTTGTGGTCATTTTGTGAAACCTATGAGGCGCAGGGTAATTTCACAGCGTTTGAACGACAGGTGGCTGATTATAGCATCTGTTACTTAGGGCTCAAGCGGGGCACAGGAAGACGGCGCAAAGAAGGAACTGGCACAACGGCTAAGCAGTGTATCGCAACGCGACTCTTCACAACAGGAAAAAAAGCTATGCAATCTTAAATGTGTCGCAATCAAAGTTTAACAAAATTGAAAGGACTGGGAAAGAATGTGGATCAAAGAAGCATGTCTCTGCATAATAGTTTATATGTTTTGATTTATTATAACAAAGCTAGTTATGTGTTAGTGCAGATACAGGAATATATTATTGGTTACAATACCAATTGCGATAGGCGTCCAACTTGCCCTTCACATGCACCTATTTTATCATTGTCCAGAGCTCTAGTAGCAACAACAGGTGGGTTAAGGTATGTTTTTAATGCTTTTTTACGCTGGAAACAAATTTACCTGGCTCAATACACGTATGTTCCCTTCTACTTACATTAAAAAGGGGGTAAGGTCTAGCGACCTGGCAACAATAAATAAGATATGTAGGCTGTTTTAAAACTTAGAATTGGTTTAATCATCATAACACTAAAGCCAGGGAAGTCTGCATACCACAAGGCAAACACTCTAAAACCCACAGCTGTTTGATGAAGTTAATGAAATTATTCAGAAGTGCCTTGCCAAAGAAATAGAAAAGCGGCTTAAAGGCAAACAATGAAGGCAGGTTAACCGCGGCTAATGCTAGCAGTCAGCACTGCAGTAAGTGAAAATATCTGCTTGCAATAGTCTTATGTCGTGAAACAGTTAAATCATGCTTGTTTCAGAGGACCGTCTTGTCGCTCCTCTCTAAAATCAGCGACCAACTGTCTGTTTGCATCACGTTTATTACCTGCTCAGCTCAGTTTGGCCGAGGGGGAAACTGTTCTAAAATAGTGCCTGGTGGTATGATATGAGCCGTTACTTGGGGGCTCGAACGGACCTGAAGGAGGCCGACTCTGTGGGAGGCACAGGCTTGCCAGTGTCTGTTTGCTTTTTCCACTTAGGGAGCCATCTCCATGTGGCGTGCTCCGTGTGAATTCTATGCAGAATCTACAGAGACGCAATGAACACATACCGCTATGAGAGAATGATCTCCTCCACAATCAGAGCTGAGCGGGGAGCGGCACACAGAGACAAAAAGGACAAGAGCATGGTTTCAAGTCAACACATACATTTTTTTATGAGGCTGGGAGAATAGCCTGTTCCACTGTATTAACACAGTGACCAGGACAGGCACCAACGTATGACAAACTGGCTAATTTAGTGAGATTTGGCTAATTAGCTGGAAAGACTTTAGATATATTTTGGTCAGAACATGATACAGCCTAATCGCCCTATGCATCACCTGCATCGATCACAAAAGCTGCAATATTGGATAGTCTCTGATCCATTGACAATACATTGAATTCAGATCCCTGGTCTACCCTCTTTAAACTTTAGGTTTGTCCATTTTATTTTGGAACAAAAAGTGCATTTTCAGTCCATTAACAGGTGTCATAATGAAAAAGTGACTCCACATGTTATGAAGATGTTTGGTGAGGTATCCATTACAATTACAGCGTATTCATTGCCATTCATTATTCATGTTCTCATTATGCCTGAATGAAAATATATTGAGTTGAATACAATGCAGGCTGAAATGCCAGGCACTTGTTGTGCAGGGAAACTGGGAGCCCTGAGAAAAGAAACGACACACAGCCAACAGTTATTAAGAGATGCATCTCAGTCTGCACCCAATTACCCTCCACAGAAATTTAAAACTGTTACCACAGGCAACCGCTAATGCGATGGCCTGACAACATGACCAACGGCTTAAAGTATGTTGCAATATAAATGATAAAGACATGGTTAAAATGCAGCCATTCATATTTGCGGTAAAAATGTAAAAAAAAAACATAGGTTCAACTGGGATCTGTGTGGCAAACATTGTGTGGCCGCCTAACATAAGTGGATTATAATGTGTAATGAGCAGTCATATTGGCACATTGAGGCCGCAGAAGGGATTAGGCGCTGCAGATGAATGTCTGTATTTGAGTTGTGTACTTTCTCTCCTGCCGTGACCGTGAGGGAAAGTCAATATAGCCTCAGTTCAACTCATTTTGTGCTTCTGTGGTTTGTAATATTTCAAATATGTTTCATTTGCAGGGTATCTGGGACTTTGATCAATATGAAATTAGATTATTGTGATATTATGTAGTGTAATGAAGAGAAAAGACACTCTGGGAAATGCAAAAAGTGAACATAACAAAAATGTTAATGAGGCTTGAAACTAAAAAGACAAAACAAAAGTAGTGTAAGAAAATATAGATTCTGAAAAATACCAATTCATTGCCCAATATGGTATTCACTTTTTAAAATCAAAATATTCAATAAGAAATAATTGATGCAATAATTGATTTAATATTGCTCCTAAATAAAAAGTGTTTTATACACATAGCCCATGTGCTTTCCTTTTTTACCCAGAGAAAAGCACCTTGTTCTGGTGCAACCTTGAACACCAAAAGAGTTTTGAGTTTTGGCCCTTTCAATGTGGCATAGTTTTACATTTTTACGTTATTAGAGGCTGCACAGTGTTTCTCTGTTACGTCCCCACAGCATTTACTCTCCTCACTCTGCAGTACTGCTCCAAAGCCAAAGCCATACTGCCCCGATCCCGTCAGACCTTGGAAACTAAGCGGGGGGCACACTGGTGGTAAGACCAAAGAGGAGCAACATGTCCAGAGAGCCTTCTCAGACTGCGGCTATCCTAACTGGTCTTTCACTAAAGCACAAAGGGCAAGAAGACCCAAAGAACAGGACAGAGAGGCTACAGAGCCCAGAAGAAAGGGAGTTGCAGTGCGCATGTAGCCGGGGTATCAGAGAAACTTCAGAGAATCTTTCGGCAGCACAGGATTCCAGTGTACCACAAACCGGTGAACACACCGAGACAAAAATTAGTTCATCCCAAAGACAAAACGCGAGCCACAAACAAAGCAATGTGGTTTATTCTATTCGATGCAAAGAAGAAGAATGCAAAGAACATTATATTGGAGAAACGAAACAAGTTTTACAGAAGAGACTTTATCAACACCGAAGAGAAAGCACAAGTGGCCCCCAGTCGGCGGTGCACCTCGACCTCAAAGCCTCCAACCACTCCTTTGAGGACGGGGAAGTCAACATTTTAGCTAAAGAAGAACGTTGGTTTGAAAGAGGAGTAAAAGAAGCTATTTTTGTCAGGACAGAAAATCCCTCCATGAACCGGAATGGTGGGCTCAGATTTAATCTCTCCTCACTATACTCCAATCTCCAATCTCCACCTGTTAGGTGTTTTTGCATGACTGAGCGCATGCGTAAAGACCAGACAGGTACGCATCAACTTGTCTAAGCTCAGGTAAGAACATATCTCTGTATGAAAAACGGTGGCCTATTCCTTTAAGAACATATCATGCTGCAAACTCTTCTGCTAGGATTTTTTGAACTGGATGATAGCTGAGATGTGTGCAATGTAGCATGTCAAATCAAGGGTAATCAAGGTGTTATCTAAAGTGGTCAACATTTTTGTAATGAAGGTGATTTTTCTCATGCGGCTAGAAACTTCTATGGAAGAGAATGATTCAGTGGATTCTTAAATGCTCTAATGCAGTGGACCTGATCTCTGCGAGTGCTTTACCTGTGGCTGCTCTGCCAGACCATATCGCCACATCACACCTGTCCTGACTATTGAATAAGACTGGGAGCCAGTGCAGGACTTTTGTAGTTTGTTTTCTGTTCCATCCACAGCTTTGCACCTTGCATATTTATGCGACACGGATTCCTCACAAGGCCAGATGAGCTTTGCGTTCAGCCCATCACCACCTGCTGGAGGTGCCCAGCATCCGCGCAGTGATATCCTCACTTTACTGCGCGGATGCCGAATTACTCCTGGTATTATTAGGCCTTACAATATAGTTCCCCCTTTTATTCGCTTAGAAAATCCACATTGTTTAATTTTGTGTAATTATACTTTGTAGTGTAACACTTCACGTAACCATATTTAAATAAGGAAAACATGGAAGAGTTTGGTAGCTTCTATCTTCACCTCGTTTGGAGCTATAGGAGGAGAGGGGGGAGGCTAAATGCTAACGCTGTCTGTTTGCTCTGTTTACGTTACAGAGGGCACACGTGAAGACCAGACAGGTACAAATGAACTCATCTAAGCTAACGTAAGAACATATCTCAGTATGTAAAAACTGTGGCCTATTCCTTTAAAGAGGCCCCTCGGTGGCTTGAAAGAACTTCATGAAGTTATTAAAATGATGGTAACCGGCGCCTACTATGGTGCGACTCTAAAAATAAAAATTTATAGTGATGATGATCAGCTACATTTTCTAAAAGTTTCTAAAGAAACCTACACAGATACGTAGATGGACTACACTATAATGTAATAAAGTTTCGAAGCATGTGACTAAAATGTTCAAAGTCTTTAACGTGTAATATTTACAATCTGTAAAACATGTGTCGTTCAATAAAAATACATCGAAAAAACAAGAGCTAAAAATACAGAACAACAAGATGACAATGATTTTGACTAACCCAATACCGATCTTAAACTAGAGTATGGGTATTTGAAGGTTGTAACTTGGTTCCTCCTTGTCAAGTCAAGTTTATTTGTAGAGCACAATTCATACACAAGGCAATTCAAAGTGCTTCACAGTTGCATAAAATTACAAGAAAACAGATCAAATCAAATCAATAAAACATCAACAAAAAATTAATCAATTACAGTAAAAGGCAAGAGTGCAGATAAAATACTTTCAGTTTTCATATGCACGGTAAAAAGAGCTGTTTTCAGCCTGGATTTGAACATTGTCAGAGTTGAGGCCTGTCTCACATCCTCATGAAGACTGTTCCAGATTTTAGCTGCATGAAACTGAAACGCAGCCTCACTGTGTTTATTATTGACTCTGGGAACCACCAGGAGACCCCTCCCTGAAGTTCTCAGGACCCGTGATGGTTCATACGGCTCTAACATGTCAGAGATGTACTTTGGTGCTAAACCATGAAAACACTTGTACACAAGCAAGCCGTTTTAAATTCTATTCTCTGAGTGACAGGAAGCCAGTGCAGAGACCGGAGCACTGGACTAATTGGTCGTATTTCCTGGTTCTTGTCAGGACTCGAGCAGCAGCGTTCTGGATCTACTGCAGCTGCTAACAGTTCGTTTAGAAAGGCCAGTGAGCAGCCGTTACAGTAGTCTAACCTGCTGGAGACAAATGCATGGATGAGTCCTCTAAGTCTGGTTTTGACACTATTCCTCTGATCTTAGCAATGTTTTTCAGATGGTAAAAAGCTGATTATGTTATTGCTTTGATGTGGCTGTTTAAGTTCAGGTCTGAGTCCATGATTACTCCTAGATTTCTAACCTGATTTTTTGGTTTCAGAGCGAGAGACTCAAGGTGACTGATAACACTTTGTCTTTGTGTCTGTGGGCCAAAAACAAGGATCTCAGTTTTGTCTGAGTTTAGTTGGAGAAAGTTGTTTTGCATCCACAAACCGATCTGTTCGATGCAGTGACAGAGTGTATCTACAGGCCCATGTTCACCTGCCGTCAGTGACACGTAGATCTGAGTGTCATCTGTGTAGTTGTGGTACGACACATTGTTGCTGTTTATTAGCTGACCCAATGGAAGTATGTACAAGTTGAAGAGGGGTCCAATTTCGACAAAGTACATCCTATCCTCGAGATAGGACTTGAACCAGTTTGAAGCAGTACCAGAGATTCCCACACAGTTTTCTAACCTGTGAAGTAAGATCCCGTGGTCCACTGTGTCAAAGGCAGCGCTCAGGTCCAGCAGAACTAAAACTGAGACCTTACCTGCGTTGGTGTTCATACGGATATCATTTGTCACCTTGATCAGACCATCTCAGTGCTGTGGTGGGGCCTAAATCCTGACTGGAAAGTATCAAACACACTGTTAGATAGGAGAAAGTAAGTGAGCTGTTGATATATTACTTTCTCTAGGACAGTGGTTCCCAAACTTTTTGGAGCCGTGTACCCCCTGAAGCTTTGGGTGATGAGTCGCGTACCCCTAGTTTGACGCGATTGAAAACACTGGGAATATCACATGTGATATTATGTTTATTTCCTCGATTATTACAGTGAACTCAAGCAGGTTTTCCACATTCAATATGTTTTTGCTCGTCTGGGTGATGGACTATTAAGAATATGTAAATACAATTTTTTTTAATGAAAATGCCAGTTTTCGATTATTTTGAAAACAGGCTGTTGGTGTGAATGGATAAAGCTGAGTGTTTTGCTCTGTCCCAGTGGACCAGGACTCTACTGCTTGTGTCACTCATTCTGAACATCAGACTCTGGTTTGGACTCTGCGCTCTGGCCCAGCCCCCTATGCGTCTCCCTCAGTCGTACTGTCAAACCACCGGTACAGACACAAATGCGCTGGTTTAAGCTTTTAGCAAAGATAATGTTTACACAGGACATTACCATCTTTCCATGTGCCACCGCACATCAGCTCGTAAATTTAGATACAGAGGGTTTAGCGGCAGAGGAGGGGACAGCCACAGACGCTTCTCCTTCTCCCCTTGCTCCTCGGATCAGAAGAGGAAAACTCCTGTTGCAAATCGAAGTCACCTGATGGTGATGGTCTGACGGCAAAGGTTTCTCTGTCTTTAGGACAGATATTACAGAAATTGCTACTCGAAAGGCGCTCTTAGAGGCGCTGCTGTTGTAGCGAGTGCTGACGCAGCCTCAGCCGCGCTCCCGGTCTCCGGCTCTTGAGGTTCAGTTCTGGAGTGGACACAGTTAGGTCCAGAACAAGCTCATCCACGTCGGAATTATAAGACTCTTTCGCCTCTATAAGCGCGTTTCCCGTGCGGCGGTTTTAACGGGTCAATCTCAATCAGATTGTGATTTTTTTTCTCCAAAATGTATTTGCGTACCACAGTTTGGGAACCCCTTCTCTAGGACTTTTCCTAAGAATGTTAGGTTTGATATGGGCCGGTAGTTGTTCAGTACCTTGGCATCAAGGCTGCTCTTCTTTAGAAGAGGCTTAATGACCGCGGTTTTTAAGGCCTTTGGAAATGCTCCAGTCTCAAATAAGATGTTAACTAACTGAACAAGTTGTGGTAACAAGCTGATCAGCACAAACTTCAGAAATCTAGTGGGTAATTCATCAAGGCAGCATGTACATGAACTCAGACCGGAGATAAGGGTTGCCATTTGTGTTGTGGAAATTATGGCATTTTTAATGCCTTGGACTTTGTCATAAAAAAATATTGCAAACTCATTGCATTTAGATGTAGAGATTAGTTCTAAGGGCAGTGAAACTGGAGGGTTAGTTAATCTGTTTACTGTGGAAAACAGAACACGAGAATTGCAGTTTGCAATGATTTTAGAGAAGTACTTCTCCCTTTCTCCACACAAAATCTGGTTGAACTCACCAGATTTTGTTGTCCCTCCTCCTGACTGTGGCACCTGGTTGCTAAGCAGCCATGCTCTGACGACAAGTGCTGATCTGTGCTCGATCTGCGTCACAGAGGATCTCATGCGGAATTAATTGCCTGGTAAAGGTCAAAAAGAGACCCTTGAAAACACAACAACTTGTCATTTATACACGGGGCTAGCCTGGTTTTACCATCCCCTCGTACTCATTTCGTTTCGTACAGAGGGTCTGGACTTTCTCAATTGAGCTCCGTTAACAGGTGGGAGGGGTGAACTCCTTTGAAACGATTGGATCTGATTTTCGCTAGCGTGTGGTCGTGACCTATGTAGTGCGCCCGTGTTGAGTGAAGCGAGCTATCATAACTCTTGGGAGCATTCCTTGCGTATTCCAAGGCTTCAGTTATAATTTCTGGATATTTGGGAGCTGAGCCAGAACGGATTGAAGAGCTACCTTTACGTTCGTATCCGCCGCTCGAAAAAAAAACCGAAATGCGATCCCGCCCCGCTCGCCGAGTGGTAGGTTGAAATTCAACCGATGAAACGCAGCCACTGAGATCAAACCCAGACGTACATGCAGGGAAAATATAATTGACCGGAGTTTACGGATGGCAAAGGCCAGGCTAACACGGGGCAGGTAACAGAACACACCCTCAACCTGCACTACCAGAGCACATTCAAGACAGTGTGTCTGATAATCATGTCCTGACTATTCCAGGGAGGAGAACAGAGGTAATGCATGTACCAGCATGGACACAATCATTGGGCAGTAAGCAGCAAGTCAATTACCATTCAACATAAAGTGAAGAATTAAGGCTGGAAACACCACCAGCATTAAGGTAATGGACGAGGACTTCATAGACACTTTGTATTTTTGTGGAGTAATTACAGTATGTACAGTACAGTATAAGGGTAAAAGCATCCTGCCTATTTGGGGAAGAGACATCTTGTAATGTCTTGTGCATTGCCTCCTCACGTCACTATATCACAGCACCTAATTTCCTGTTTGTATGGTACAGCCCAATTGGCATCAGCCATTGCAGATGCAATGACAGAAACGCTCAAATAGATCTTTCTCATCAGGACAGCAGACTCTTCCCACTAAGACCTCTTTGCACTACAGCAGGGCATGCACAAACTGCTCCTGTTACTTTTCAGACTCTGATTACTTTGTCCACCACACAGAAACACAGCCAATAATAAACACTTACCATGTCAGAAAATCTATACAAGTATTGCATTTTCTATTCTCTTAAAAGTCCCAGCCTTGCTCTGTCTGCACATGAGACACATTGACCCTAAAATGGACCTGGTAATTACAGCAGGAAAAGATGACATATGCAACAACTTTTGCTTTGCTTTCTTTAGGAAGTTCACTATTGCCTGCAGCATCAGTTGCTGCTCTTGCAGAGAGGCCTAATGAAAGGCTTGTTTGTCTCCAGTGAATCAGAGCTTATAGGGTTTTTAATAATTTCAGAGTTCTGAATTTCCTAGATCGCTGACTGAGGCTGTGTGTTTACCGTACATGCCCTTTAGGCCTCTGAAGTGGGATAATCACCTTTCAAATCATAAGTAAGACTTGTAATCAAGTCTCAACAGCCACAAAGTTCAAAAGAGGGCACATACTGTATGCTTCACTTCACTGCAATTTGAAATCATTAAGAAAGCTCAAGCCAACAACATTTCACTTATCTTCACAAAGATATAGGTCACACAGTTGACTGAAATTCTATTCATATATTTCATATATATTAAAAAATACTGTCTCTGCCAGTTAAATCCTAGAAGTTTCCTTTTCTGAACAGATCCAACTGCATGCATCAATACTCATTTTGGGATATGAGAATGTCGCCTCTTGGAGGACGCAAGTTCACCCACGCAACTTGCTAATCAGGTTTCCAGTGAGCGCCACAAATGCCATGAGGGCTCGGCTGAGTTTACACAGAAACAAATGAGACTCAACCTTGGCCAGAGGCAGATCAATCCCTGCACAGGGCACAGGGTGGCTGACGTCCAAACACCACAGGCCACACGACTAATCAGCAAAAGGTTCTTTTGTTGTGTCCTAGCCCAATTAGATTCCGTTTGTGTCCTTCCTGGCACTAAATTGTCAATGTGATTTCTAAACTGATTTTCAAGATAATCAGTATAAACCCCCCAAAAATATTGTCACCAAATTCAATTTAATTCAGGACCAAGAAATGCTGTGTCAAAATAACTAATAAAAAAGGATTTTTCACTCAAGTTTCTGCTGGAAAAAAAGCACATTTTATTTTATTGATACAGTGTTAGGAAAAGAGAACGGAATAAAAATGTATTTGGGGCATATTAAAATGCTAATTGGTCCAATAGGAGTCTGGTGTTAAGTCATTGAATACCAGACTTATAGCAGCTTTACAAAGAAAACCTTTGTAAAGCTGCAGAAGCTTTGGAAAAAGAGGCCAAATACAAGTCTGCTCCTCAAAGGGCTCAAATATGAAGTTCCGTCAGTCTGTCTACAGCACGCAGCTAACTGCATCAGGACTGCACATGTTATTATGAGATTATAGTGATGTTGCATTAGACTGTATGTCGAGAGCATTTTCAAGTATTCAAATGCATTCTGCCAAACCTGCCAATCACTTGCACAAACTGCAAGATATATACATTAAAGTGCAATTATTATACGGTATATATTTTAAGGAAGGACTTACCTTATTTTCAACGGTTTGATTTTTTTGGGGGGGGAGTTTATTTTTATTTGATACAATAAGAGGTACACATTCCTAACCTTCCCCATACAACCATGAGCAATACGCAAGTCCCAGCTGTTTTATATAACACTCTTCCTGTGTCATTTGTTTGTCAGAAGTACTTTGCCATTTTTTTGGAGAAAAGCAATAACATTATCCCATCAAGAAGAAAGCCATGAACACCTGTCATACTCACAATAAAAAAATATTGGCCTCTGAATTAGACAAAAGCAAGTCATTTATGGAATTACTTGTGACAGATTGTGTTGTTCAGTGATATTTTCTTTCACCGCTGTTTGTGACAAGTTGGTATCATCGTTGCCTTTGTATTATCTGAATCCAGCTCCGCATATTTTCTGAAGCTCATGAATGATTTTGTGTTTGGTTGAAAAGGTTCGGAGCGGTCAAAGTCATGTCCTCGTTCGTTTCTATGATGTTGCCTGGTTTGTGCTTTACCTTGTCTCAGTGTAGCTGGCTTGTGATTGGCATTTAAGATAGTGTTCACAGAATATGAACGGTATGTCTCATTTCCCATAAAGTGTTTTAGTGACTCTGTACAAAGCTCTCCCCTCCTGGAACCACCACCTTAACGTGTTGGAGGGGTTTGAGCATCCAAATGATCCTGGAGCTCTGTTGTCGGGGGCTTCGTGCTCCTGGTAGGGTCTCCCATGGCAAACAGGTCCTAGATGACGGGTCAGACAAAGAGCGGTCCAGAAGCCCCTTATGAGAGACCAACAGGCCCGGTTAGAACCATGAGGCAGTCCTTCTGTGGACCCACCACCTGCAGAAGGAACCAATAGGGACTGGTGCAATGTGATTTGGGCAGCTCCAATGGCTGCCACCACGACCCGGCAACGGAAAAGTGGAAGAAAATGGATGGATGGATGTACAAAGCTCTGCTCAGTAATGAGTGTATCATCCAAAACTGGAAAAAACAGAACAAGGGGTTCTTTGACCAGGTGTCCTCGGGAGCCTGTTTGGGCTCCCACATCTGCTTTGTGTTAATTACCTTCAGTGCTCTCTCTCACCCTTACATTGTCCCGGTTATGAATTACAAGCCACTGCCCAACTGCATACTTCAAATTATTTTTGAGAGCATCAAAATAGACGCTCTCACTCACTCCTCCAATCTTAACCACCCCTACAGGAAGTCACTTAAGGGTCATTGTTCCAGCACTGTAAAGTATTTAACCATCCATCCATTTTCTTCCACTTGTCCGTTGCCGGGTCGTGGGTTCAGCCCCTAAAGCTCCTCCTGCAGGTGGTGGGTCCACAGAAGGACGGCTTCACGATTCTAACCGGGCCTATGGCTCGCTTATAAGGGGCTTCTGAACCGCTCTTTGTCTGACCCATCAACTAGGTCATGGGAGACCCTACCAGGGGCACAAAGCCCCCGACAACATAGCCCCCAGGATCATTCGGACACTCAAACCCCTCCACCACGTTAAGGTGGCGGTTCGAGGTGGAGCCTTGTATTTATAACAAGGATTCACTGATTCAACGAGACTTCAAATATATTTTTCACATCACACTTCATAATGGTGTAGCACTATTTAAAAAAATAAACTAAATGACCCTGAGGAAGATTTTCGCTATTACTGTGAGCATGAGCAGTGTGACAGTATACTTTTAAAATGGTCAAAAGATTACCTCAGTGCATATTGACTGAATATCCCGCTGCTATAGTCAAATGTTAACTCTGTGGGACTCTATTATTGTATTAATGTGTGGAGTCAGTCAGATGGAATTCCTAGAGTTGCTAATGTCCCTAATTGGACAACTACAGCCTTTTTTATTCTGCATTCAGTTGCGATCAAGGTCAAATTAAATAATAGCAGTACGGTACTATAGGTATAACAGTCTTGAAAATTACAGTTGCAATATTTTGCAAAAATGTATAAATCTGAGACAACGGAAGACTTGATTTTGTGATAAATTGTGGCTTCTTGTGACGTGGATCTTGTGTGAGCCAATATTAATGATTTAGTTTAATATTTGATCATATATTCTATTCAAATACATGGTGTATTCACGTCAAGATTAGCACTACAATATTACGACAAAGCTTAGCCTCCAAGCCCCATTAGTTACTGCAACAAACTAACTCAGAGGTTTCTGCAGAGCTCATTCTAACAATAATTGTACAAATTGTTTTTTAGCTCAGAGGGAATAGGGTGTACCTACTGGGAGATAATGCTTCCATCTCTGTCAGGGCTTTCAGGTTCAGGTTTTCTTCTCTTTCTGAACAGGTTGCCCGGAGGTCAGCTAACCTGAGAACTGCAAATGTTACATGTGGTTTAGGAGCTGCTGCTCACTGGAGGATGTTTCATGTCCATGTAGCAGCAAAACAATGCTAAACCGGATACCAATACAATATTAAAAACACTGCACCATTGCTTACCAAATATAAAACTATATGAAGAATACTTGATTTAAAGGTGTCACTTCGTATTAGGGCTGGGCGATTTTGGAAAAAAAATAATCACGATTATTTCCCCCCTATTGATCGATCTCGATTTTCGATCAGATTTTTTGTTTAAAAGAAAAATAAATAAATAAATAAAATAAATGTGGTCTTCCCTGAACTAGCAAGTAAACAGATGCAGCGGCCAAACTGAAAACTCCAGCTAACTCAGCAGCAAAAACAATCTCCACACTCCTCACAGTACAACATCCCCTCACAACAACACACAAACATCTGCAAAGGAGACGCAAAAAAGTGGAATGTTTGAAGAATGTCAGACGCAGACAACGAGCGCATGTTTGTGTGCGGAGCCTCAAAAGGCCAAGTTTTCCCCTTCGAAGGTAAACCTTCATCCCAGTGCACGTGTCCGTTCCTCTGACAGCCCCCGCGTGGTTCTGTTTTCCCCATTAGATGTTTACATGTAAAATCACCAGGTCCTGTCCTTGTTGCCACATGTGCCATGCTCCTGTGCTTCCTGTTTGTTTTGGCCGAGTGTTCCCTGGGATTGACCAGGCGCGCAGCATTGCACCATCCATATTTTTTTCCAGACTGCGACAGGATTGGCCAATTTTCCTCGATTAAAACGCACCACTCGATTTTCGTGATCAACTTTTATTAAAGTCACGATTCGATTAAAATTAGATTAATTGCCCAGCCCTACTTCACATTCTTTCTGTCAACACTAACACAAAAGTAAAACAAAAAATACTTACGCAGTGCTGGGGTTAGATGTGAAGTTTACTTCTTTCTCCAAACCGCTGCTGACCAAAGATAATAAGTGTCCAATGACCAAGATTCAGATTTTTCCAAAAGTCCCCAGTCCAAAGTTAAACTACAAAACAGAAAAAAAAAAAATCAAATACAATTTTAGTCAATACGTCAATAAATTATTAGATATATTAGCGCACAGTAATGTTCTGCATGCTGGGTTAACTTGCCGTAGTCAGTGTTATTTTTACTGAAGGAATGGGCAGAGAATGCATTAAGTGACTCAAACACGCAGACTCACACGAGATGCTATGCAACATTACTATAAAACAGAGAGGATCATCAAACATTTATGTCATGAGACCTGCTCTGAGCATCAGGGGAAATGACTTACCAAAAATACACATGAAACACCCAGGGCGAAATTAACCAATAATAGCATGCCATTTTTTTTTGACATACTGTTGTAGTATTCAACTGTACCAAAAACAGTACATGAAACAGGGCATTGCATTTAATAACAACCCATCAATTGACTGTAATCATTTAAGTTACTGTATTGTAATGTTCGCTCTTATCTTTATGGATCTTATGCATTATGTTAACCAGACGACCCTGTAGTGAGACCTCTGCAAACACATTATAAAATGCGCTTCATACGTCAGTTTTTTGTTGTTGTTTTTCTTAAACCTATAGGCTACACAATGGCATTCATAAAAATCGAAATTAGACTCACTTACCACTCAATAGCTTTTTTTTACATGTAGAACACTAATGAAATGTAGATACTTTATTGAAAACTATTCATCCAACCCTGAAAAGCAACACATGGTGGAAGCTTTGCAAATCTAGTTCTTTAGTCCAACAGAAGCACATCTGCTCTGGCTTCATTACTACATTCAGTGACCCTTTATGCAACGTAAAAGGAAATTAAAAGTCAGGATGCCAGGAAGATGAATCCTTATTGGCAAAACCAGTATTGCTATAGTTCACGGTGGTCCCTGGAGACAGAAGGCAATACAGGAAGATGATAATGCTCGCTGTATTTGGTGCTATTTAGGACGACTTCAAATGATTTACAGCGATAAGAAAAACAAAACGTGACACACATTTAGTGCAAGTAACAAAATTCATGTGCTTTCAACATAGGCTGAGATTCTGATAATAATAATAATGATTTACGCTTTTATTGCGCTTTACAAGCCTGTATAACCAAATTTCTCAAAATGCTACACTGTAGTCATTATTTATTCACGCCTTACGGTGGTGGTAAGCTACTGTTGTAGCCACAGCTGCCCTGAGGTAGACTGGAAGTCAGGCAACCAGTCTGTGCCATTGATTTGCTTTAGTAGTTTAATCCTGGTGTTGCCTCAGATTTCTTTGATCTAAATAGTTGAGTCCCAGTTGATTTTCTCATTTAAAAAAAACAATAACACAAAGGGGCCTGAGTCTTGTGTTTCTAAATGCAGGCTGCAGGCAAGACTTTTGAGCAGACGGGAGGGCTCTCTGCAATCTTCAGCTTCATACCTGGCGCAGTAAGTGGGCTGGACAGACACATGGCAAGATTATGCACAGCTGGGCAATTTTAGAAAAAAAAAATAATCACGATTATTTCCCCTATATTAATAAATCTCGATTTTTCAAATCGATTATATTTTTCATAATAAATTAAATACATCTTGCTGATTCATAAAATTAGATACATCTTTTATTCAAACCTCAGCTCAAACAAAAACAAATGCTTTCATCAAGTCTCATTTAACGCACAAAAGTCTTTCATCATTGTTGGTATTGTTAATTTTTCTTAATATTGTTTGTATACAGTTATTTGCAATTGTTGTTGTATGGTAATGCCGCCACGATATATTATTTGTAAAGTAATCCTTGAGCAATGCAACAGTGAAGTTGAATGTGGTGAGCTCTGAATGGGGAATTGGGGGTGGGATTTAATAAGTTATCTTCTTCCCACTCCCTTTCGGGTGGAAATGGATCGTTTTATTTGTATGCTGTATGTTTTGTTTTTTGTTGTTGCCATTGTCTGCCCGGAATGAATAAATAAATGAAATGAATGAATGAAATGAATGAATGAATCATCTCGTCCAAACTCCCAAATAGGTACCGTTTGTGCCAATGGCTGCAAACCTGTCAATTATAAAGTCCTATGACGATTATTGAGATTGACCAAAGTAGAGATTTCGATTTCGATTAAATTGATTAATTGCCCAGCCCTATGCACAGCTGTCCCTCAAGCTTTTCCTCCTACAGACTGTACCAGACCGGAATATTTTTTCCCGCAACTGTGAGTGGACGTGCTGGTGTTTAATCACGCGTCTGTAGCATAGAGTTCGCCTCGCACTCTTTACTACTAGCGCTAGAGTGGGACTAACCAATATATTCTCTCTTCCTCTCAGGAAATGGGCAGTGTTTAACTCACAGTAGGAGAAATAGTTTGTAGCTTGTCCTGCAAAAGCTTAATAATATGCACAAGACTACATGCAATGTTAATGTAAGAAGAGAGCGGGGAAGCAGCGAGCACTTGTTGTGGTCCGCCCTGCTTGTAGCTCACTACGCTTCTCCCACGACCCCTTTATCTTCCTAAGCTCCACCATCAGGCTACCTGAAAAAGATCTAGCGCACCGTTGTTTGTACATAAGATACCAACTTCATCTTGAGCAACGCTGTTGTTACGCCAGGCGGTAAATCGGGCCCAGAGTTTTAATCTCTAATTAACCATGGTAGGCTGCAAGTTTCCAATTATGTGCTCTGCGGGACTTCTCTCTTCCACCAGCAGAAATGCAAACGGTCAGCAAATTCACGCAACGCTGTAAATATCCATAACCATGCTGTGTCATCTATGTACAGAACCACACCGCTATTTAAATCAGAGAAAGGTTAAAAACTAAGAAAAAAGAAGGTCACCGTCTGTTTTGGATTCCTAACCAAGAGCTCTGCAGAGGACCTATGGGACGGAACTAAAGCTCCAAGTTGATCAGTGAAACATGTATCAAAGTTGATCGAAATGGACAGCAAAGAGACCAGCTTAACTCAAAAGCTCGTCTTGAACGACATTTAAATGGCTGACATTACCCTATCAAGGATAACCATCAAAACATAACATGATATCTTAGATAGGAGCATTAAATATGGATGTGTGATGAAACAATGAGTCTCTATTGGCACGTGCATAGCCACACACACTGTTGTTCTGTCAGGGAGCTATTAGTAAGAGGAGCTAACCCTGGCTGAAAGAGGTTGGGGGAGGTTTCTGACGGGTTATAGTATCTTGCAGTCAAAATGATCAAAGTGGCAAATAAATAAATAAAAGAAACAAGTTGAAAAGGTCATCGCGAAACGAGATCTGATTCATCTACCAAAACCCGTGTGGATTGAAAAGGTGGAGTGATACAGCCCAGAGTGAAAACATCTCATGCATTGATTCAAAGGTCCGCATTTCAATCAATATTTATTTATCTTTTTCTATAGCTTTGGATGTTCCCTAAGGGTTGACACAAATCTGTACCATGCTCGTCACTCCAAAAAAGAACCAAAACATCTTTCTCCAGTGCCATTGTCCTTAACCCCAACCAGCTGGATCATCTCGTCCATCTCTCGCACACCTCTCCTTCATGGCTTTCATCCCCCCAACAGCATGAACAAAATGAGCAAATCGTAGAGGACTGACATGTCTTCCATGTTGCTACTTTACACATCCCTTTGACTCGTAAACATGGAAACTCACTGTCACTGTAGGCACAAACAAAGCGAGGAGCTCCTTTCAGGTTTTCATCCATGGCCAATTACAATCCTCCGCCTGCCCACACAGCTTGGATGCAACGTTAACTTCTGATCACAAGGCAATTATGCAAAAAGTAAAAAAAAAAAAATATATATATATATATATATATATATATACACACACTGTATATATATATACTGTATATATATATACTGTAACTAGTGCAAGAGAATAAAGATGCATTCAGGGCTATGCCAGCAACTCGTTAACTCTGTAAATGTGAGACTCACCTTGACTGATGCAGTCAGTGTAGGAGGACATGCCTAGACACAGCAAGAACTTAACAGCTTTCACAAAGAAAAAAATACTTTCACCCAAAAAAGGATCTAAATCCTTTGGTGGGAGAGACCTTACTTTTTCATGATTGAAAATCATGTTGTGCAGTTCAATTACCTTACCAAATTATAACTAAAAATGAGCAGAAGGGGTATATTTTAGACTTGTTTGAATTACAAACAAGTCACACCATGCACTGTCTTCAAATTGTGCAGACAGTGACAGTGCATTTAAAATAAAACGCGTTTCAACCTGTAAGTTAGATAATAGGCTTTTCTTGAGACAGTTAACTTCCCAGTAAGTAAATGCGTAGAGGGTGCCATCTCGGGAACGACTAGGTAGTGAAACAACAGCAAACCTGCAAAACTGAAGAATAAGTTGCCGCTTTTGTACTCCTAAGTACGTTCGGGGCTAGAAACAACAACAGAAAAACTTTATTTTAAATCTTACTTTTGCGCTAATAATCTTACAATATCAGAGGCAGATACTTGGGGGGGCTACGCATTTCAACAAAGGAGACAGAAGTATGATAGTCCTCAGCGCTTTTTAAGACGCGTGGAGTGGTACATCTTCGCGCACAGCTCATGGTTCGGCCAACTCTCCAAAATCCCAACAAGCGCCCAAGAAGCTCGAAAAGACACAAAGGAAACAAGGAGAGAAGTTTCCCCCAAAACTTACAGAGAGACGCAGTCCCGGTTATCGTGGTTTCCTCGTAGTCAGAGAGCAGCAGAGTGGATAGAGTACAGAGAGGCAGCGCTACGGGCTTCTTTCACAAAGCTCGCAGCCGCAGCACGAGAGGAGCTGCGGCCGTAATGCCCACTGAGCACTCGGGAGCGCACCATACCGTAAACGACGAATAGAAGCGCAGGGAAAAGGAGGCCAATCATCAGCGATCACTGGTGACGGTGAGGCTTTCAGTTCGCTTTTGTGGTACATCGAAGCCAGTTGCAATATTATACTTTAGTTGCATCTAATCGCCATGTATTGTTTTTTGTTGGATTCCCTCTATTTTTGCACAAAGCCGGGACCTGCTGTTGAACCAGATTAAACTGCACTTGCTCTGTATGTCTTTGTGATGGCCTGTATAGAAAGTTCAAGCTAGTATAAAACACTGAAAGATGCCCTGACACTATACTTCTCAACAGCGGGTGATTTACCGCAACCATTACAGAATAATACCTGAGTAATTTAACCTACCCCCGTCTTAACCGAGCGCCTTTTCTCCAGTTCCGCTTTACTCAAATCTAAAAGCATCTCGACTGCAAAGCATCTCCAGCAATGTTACACTCATTTGAAAGCTAAGGCCTACAAACGTGATCTGAACTTTTTTGTTTCGTTGTCACTATTTGATGCTTTTTTTTTTTTAACCTTTTTAGATTGGGTAAAGCCAAAGTGGAGTAAATGTGCACAGTTCAGGTGGGGGTTAAGAGGTTAAACAAGTGGTTCACAGAGCATGTACTGAACAGAAGCTGTAAATGCAGCTGTCTATTCCAACAGCAAACCTGTGCAGACCTTTAGCCTTTAGTGAGTGAGTGAGTGAGAGGTTGGTGGTGGTCTGAGGGGCCGATGGCGCAGACTGGTTGCCTCACTTCCGTAAGTCTACCCAAGGGCAGCTGTGGCTACCACCACCAAGAATGGAGTGACTGAATAATGCAATGTAAAGCGTCTTTGACTGTCCAGAAAAGTGATATATAAAACCAATGCATCATTATTATTATTATTATTATTATTATTATTACACAATATTCAGGAATGCACGATAAATTATAAATCCAGAGAACCTTAACCTCTTAACCCCCACCTTAACCTAGTGCATTTTCTCAAGTTCAGCTTTACCCAAATCTAAAAGCTTACAGCCTATAGGCCTCATTTGAAAGCTAAGACCTACAAAACTGATATAATTCGATTTTTTTCCTCACTTTGTCATAACTTTTTGGATTTCTTCTTTCATTACTTCACTGTATTTTTTGTTGTGTTTTCGTCGCATTTTTATTACATTTTTATCACATATTTGTTATTCTTTTGTTGCTTTGTCGTTGCTTTTTTGTCACTTTTTCATCAGTTTAATGTTGCATTTTTGTCACTTTTATCAAGGACCTTTTAGATTTGGGTAAAGCCAAACTGGATAAAATGAGGTTAAAAAGCATTTGTAATCCATTATCACAATATGTTTTGATGTTCCTTTTGCCTATTCCTGCAATAATTCTCGATCAAAGTTCCACAGTCACAATCCCCTCTTTTCCACTTTTAGAATGGAGCCGGGGTTATTTGTCTTTAATTGCTTTTCTGGAAGAATAAGTGTGTCCATGCAGGTGCTAATAATTCCACCTCTACAGATCGGTGTAGAGGTGTTTGCAGAGGGACCTGGGAGGATTTGCTGGCACAGGCAGAATGAAATACTGTATGTGGGAGGGGGTTGGCTGCAGGAAAAAGCAGCACGACTCAAAAATACCCTCATACTTTCAGAATCACTTCTGACGAATAATAGCAGCGTATTGCATTATTATGGCGTCATCTGAATCAGCATCTTAATCAATTTGAACTCCGGTATATAATCTATTCAGCTGGTTCATGGGAAAAACAGAAAACCAATATTTATGTTTGCCGTACGTTCAGATGCTCTTCTTGATACTTGCAATGAATGGGGGGGAAAGCAGTCAACATAAACTGTACATTTATTCAGACCTTAATGTAAAAAATAATACATAGAGGTATTTATTTACATTTAACATACTTCTATTTCTCCATCACACAGGGAAAAAGTAGCCTATTTTTGCTGTGTGATGTTTTGAGCTTATACTTGTTCTTATCTTCCGTCTGTCAGCTCCCAGCAGGTCGCAGGTACCACGGTCTGATAGCTGTCATCTTTCGAGGCATTTTCAGATAATGTGACCGAAGTAGGATGTCGTTCATGATCATCCCTTTTCTCAAAACGGCACAGCTCTGGGTCACAGGCAAGAACTGCATTCACGTCTCGAGCCGCCGGATGCTTTAAGATGTTGCTAAGTGACCATATATCATAATTACGCAGAATAATTGTCTGTCACTCAATTGCAGCCCTTTCAGTGACCCCTTTCACCCAAAAATAGATTGCATTAAGACCAGCCAGTGGAAGAAATCTCTAATGCCTCAATGTACAGACGGCGAGCTCAGGAGGAATGACCCATTTAGGCCGGGAAAGCATTGCCGCATTTCTACCATTAAAGCCGGGGGCGCTCTTGCGCAATTCTACCATTGAGGCCGGGAAAGCATATACGTAAATCTTCGAGTATAAGGCTGTTTTTGCACCAATTGTCGGCCTTTGAGCCAATGAAATGCAACAGAATAGAGGCGCGAGAGCGTCAGCATCACAACACGTTTTGTTTCGTGTAATTTGGTGAAATATTTGCGGAGATATTCACTTTTTCGGGTTGCAACCCAGCTACAGTCCGAGCTTACACATAAATGCGGCGCCGCAACACGCGATGTTCAGTTTCATTCGATCAAAAGGTTTTACTCAAAAACGATCAGAAATCAGTTGTTATGCTCTTTCCATCACGTAGTTTTATTGAGAAGTCACATGCAGGACGAGAGGAGGAGAGCTGCGTCTTCTCCTCTGGCTGACAGCGCTGAGCAGCAGTGAGGGGAGGGGCTTTCTCTGAGGGGAGGGGCTTAGTTTATTTATTTGTTTGAGCAGTTAACCTGCTCAAAGGGAGTGGGCTGAAGCCAAAGGCTTATAAGCGCCCACCCCAAAATAAAAATAGTAACATTACATTTAATATTTACAAGGTAGCAAATCATAAACAAAGGAACATAGGGCAAAGTAACAATAAATGATGAAGACAAAAACAACAGCAAAATAAAGAACAAAAGAATGTGCTACTTTTATGTTATAAAGGTGCATTAATACATATTATACTCTGAGATCTTGCTACTTCCCAGTTGTCATTACTATCCTCAATATAATTTAATTTGGGTTTAATTATCATTAATTATCATTATTAAAGGTGCATTAATACATATTATATTCTGAGATCTTGCTACTTCCCAGTTGTCAATACCATCCTTAATATAATTTAATTCGGGTTTATTTATCATTATTATTATATTTGTTTAATTGAGTTATATGTGAAGTATGATGTAAGCCCTGCATAATGAGGTGCATTAAAAAGCCAGGGTGTAGAACGGGCCAGTTGAAGAGGGCAGTAACTCCCCCTCAACAAACCCCACCCAGCTGCCCTAACAGCTGATTTTGTAGATGATGTTCCTATGCTGAGTGGTGCATTAAAAGACAAGGTTTTGAGCCCGTTGGGAGGGTCCCTCTCAACAGATTCATAACTTGCCTACCCTAATTCTCAATTTGTAAATTTGAGCAATAGAATGACAACCGTTCCAAGCAGCAACACTCTTCCTTGATTATAGATAATTGATCCTACTGCGCCTCCTAGTGGCAACACATTTCTTGTTCTCTGTATATTTCAAAAGTCTTTTGTTTGTATTTATATTTGAACAGGTTGATATTTGGACTTCGTTTCAACTCCATTTCCAGTTTATTCCACAATTGTACACCATTAACTGTTGGGCTAAAACTTTTCAAAGTTGAGCTATGTTTCTGAGTCCTAAAGTTTAATTCGTCACGTAATTCATAACAACCAGTACGTTCTTGGAACCTTCTTTGTATTTGGCCTGGCAACAGTTTGTATCTTGCTTTGTATAACATCTGTACAGTTTGGAACTCAACAATGTCACAGAACTTCATGATCTTTGATTTTAAAAATAATGAGTTTGTGTGGTCCAAAAACCCAACTTTATGAATTACTCGGATAGCTCTTTTTTGCAACAATACTATTGGTTTTAATGTGTTTTTATAAGTACTACCCCAAACCACAGTACAATAATATAAATATGGCAAAATCAGAGAACAGTATAAGATATGTAGAGCTTTGATGTTTAAAATGTGCTTTGCTTTTGCTATTACTGAAATGCTTCTAGAAATTTTCGTAGATATATATTTAATATGAGCTTTCCAAGTAATTCTGTCATCTATAATAACACCAAGGAATTTGATTTCATGCACTCGCTCTATGACAACACCCTCTATCTGAATTGCTTCCTGAGCATTGGAATTACAGTTGCCAAATATCATCATTTTGCTTTTACTCAGATTTAGAGATAATTTATTTTGTTTGACCACTTATTGACACTTTTGAGTTCCAAGTTAACAATCCGATACAGTTGCTGTAAGTCGTCACCTGATGCAAAAATATTTGTATCGTCAGCAAACAAGATAAATTTAAGTACTTGAGACGTTTTACAAATGTCGTTGATGTACATATTAAACAATTTTGGGCCCAGAATGGAACCTTGAGGTAAACCACACACAATTTGTCGACAACTCGACTGATAATCACCTATTTTCACACATTGTTTTCTATTTTTTAAATAACTGGTAACCCACTGTAGAGCTACCCCCTAATCCCATAATGGATTAGGGGGGTAGCTTTCTCCTCCTCCTTGCTGTGTTTAGAGAGATCTGTTTGGAGCAGGATACTCTGCCCTTCCCCATCACCAGCTTTTTATTTCTTTATTATTTTTATAGCTTAATAATTATTATATTTATTTTCTATATAAAACTATTAATTAATTTTAAAGAGTGGATATTGTTTTGGGTTTAGAGAGAAGCTGCTAGACATTTTTGAAGTGACCTCAAGGTTTAACATAAAAAATATAGGCCTATATTTTAGTATAAGAGGGCTATATACTTTATTTCACTTTACTTTTACATATTTTATTTTTGTGAAGGTGTATCTAAATAAATTAAATTTCTCAGGAAAGCCACACGTGTATGTTCTCAAACACGTTTTGAATTTTGTTCCTATCTGCTACAGAGGCTGAGAAATCAATCATTTAGTAGGCGTTGACACAATTGCTGAATACTTCAGGAACTTCAGGTTTTCTGGAACTTTCTGGAACTTTAGGTTTTCGGGGTCTTTTCTAAAATCGCCCATAGGTTTTCACAGGCCTTTTTTCCAGGCGTTTCAGGCCTAAATGGGTTAATCTGAGGGTTGGATTCAATGCAGCTTTATTCATGATCATGTTAATAATTACATTTTAGTCACAATCCGCTGTTAAAAAATTGGTCATATGATGTGCAGCCCAGGTTGGTTTGTGTGGGTTTTTTGTCTTGATTGTGTCTCCGTGGCTCACATTTGACAAGATGCAAATGTACCCACAATATTGTCTTTCTTATTCATGGAGAAGGTTGCATTCAAGGGGCAATTCAGGTGATGTGTGTCGTAGTTGCTGCGACAGGTGTGGGGGCCCCGGGATAAACTGGCTGCGGGAGATGAGAAAACATGAGCTGCTGACGGAATAAACTTGGACATGCATTGGAGTTCGGGGCGTTCATTTTGTCAACACATTTGTTTGTTTTGTTGATGAAAAAAGGCTTTTCCAATTTTAGCCTGCGTGCATAACGACATGTGGGAGTTTGTGTGAAACCTGAATGATGAGGAGGAAAACAGGGATGGGGCTGTCGCGTGTGAAGAAGTGGCATGTGCTTTATCTTCACCCACACTCGGAGCTGTCAAACAAACAACACCCTGATTTCACCAGCAGCACCAAGCAATCACTTTTTTTTTTTACCCCAGGCATCAAGATACATGTTCCTCCTTCATATCCTCGGCCAATCAACACATGGAACATTTGACAAGGAATATAATGCCACACCACATACACAAATTTATCTGCAGGCGATAAGTCCTTTACAAATGAATGAATACATAAGTGTGACTGTGAAGGTTTACTTTTTGTATGACCATGCACTCTTACTGGTTTAAGATAATCAATACAATCACAGCTCAACCTGGGTTGGCTTTAATGGTGGATGCGGACTTGCCACCTCACCTGAAAGCTATAGACCCTCCAGAGGTCAGTCACTCATCTGAAGGCCTACATTAGTACTAATGAAGACTTCATAGACTTTATGGTAGCAAGCATTTAGATCAGAGAAGGACCTTTTATGTTGTCTTTGCACGCCCCTGTCAGAGCTCTGCGATCCTCGGGCCAAAGTTTGCTGGATCGTCCAAGATCTCATTTAAAAACTAAAGGAGATAAAGCTTTTGCAGTAGCAGGCCCTAAACTGTGGAACTCCCTCCCTCTGAACATTAGACAGGCTACTTCAGTTGAGAGCTTCAAAACTCTGTTAAAGACTTATCTTTTTGCGCAGGCTTTTAACACAAGATGAGCATTTTTCATATTTTTACAGTTACATTTTACTTTTCTTATCGTGTTATATTGTTGTGTTTTGTGTAGTTTTATATTATTGTACTGTGTATCTGTACAGCACTTTGGGGCAGTGATGACTGTTATGTAAATGTGCTTTATAAATAAACTTGACCTTGACCTTATTGCATGCTGGTTTTAGCCAAAAGATCTGACTTGATGACAATAACCTATGGCCTACTGTTCTCTATAGGGTTATTTTGTTTTATTTATTTATTTGGTTGGGACAGCACATGTTAATGAACATATATGGAACTCATGCATGTAAACACACCACGCCAGATTGTAGCCATGGGCTAATTTGCATCCGTTGTCCCCCATTCGCTCTCTCAAACACACTCTCATTCATCCTGACCTATTGTACATGTTTTTAATGGTGGGGGAAACCTGAACACAGAAATGCCCCGTCCAGGTGGGAATCAAACCTGGGATCATCTAGCTGTGAAGCACAAGCGCTAACCTCTGTGCTACCGTGCCGTCCCGCTTTTGTGAGTGATTGGAGTTTTACCTGCCTTTATCTCAACATGAATGCAAAAACAAACCACGATCTCTGTATATTTTTTACTGAAGGCAAGCACATGGATTTATGTGAAAGTGTGGGTGCTTTGCTATCAGCACACTTCCAGACATCTTTGGTTAATCGTTTTAGAAGGCGTTCCAGGAATTAGTCTTAATTTACCATGCTGTGTGTGCTTCCTCATCCAAACACTACATCATTTTGGGACAGTCAGGCTATAACATCCATATTATGTTAGATAATGTGAAATGGTAATCTTGAATTTGTCAGCCCGTATTCCCCAAGGATGGTTCTGTCTGTGCCAGTAAAAAACATAAATATGAGCTTTTTGTAAACCAAAACCGGTCTCTCATCATTATTGATCTCCAGCGTTCAGGAAGAATGGAGGTATTTCCAGGAAATGAACAGAGCCAAACATCTCAACAACAATATGCAGTGCAGGTACATGAAGAGGTACATATTTTTAGTAAAAGACTGAAATACTTTATTATCATCATCATCATCATCATTGTTATTGTTATTGTTGTTATTATTATTAAACACACATGTAGGCCTCAGATTTAAAGAAAGTGAAAATGGTGGAAGAAGTAGACTTGTGGTAGTTTTTAAGGTCATAACATAACTGGAGAACGTCTAAGCCACATCTATGGGTTAAAAGGTATTTTAGGTGAAAAATACAAAGGTAGGATTTGTTGACCTGGGCTGACCAGATACACTGGTTAATCATTTTCTTCTTTCATAAAAACAGTTTAATCAAGAGGGGATATTTACAAATGAGTATTCATATCCAGAGCGGTGCTGTGGTTACTTTTCAGGATCAAACAAATGTATTAAAATGACTCTTATTTCAATAGAGGAATGCTATTTTTTATGGTATGTCAGAAAGTAGAAATATAAACAATAAACGTTTTGTAAAGTTCCCTGTATGGATGGACCATCAATGATACCAATTCTTTGTAAAATATTTGACATTTAAGGCTATTTAATTGTGAGTAAGAGAATGTAACATGAGATTTTGATTTGGCATGGGTATACATTGCATTGTGGGAGATTTTCCAATGTCATTTGAAGTGCTAAAATAACAACAACTTCCAATTAACATCAGTCACCTACAGTATATGTACAGACCGGTGCTTATGTATCAAGTAGGAGGCTTGGATGTAAGGCGCCAACAGGTCCCAGTTTGATGAATTGCAAATGAGTTCATTAAAACCAGATTAATTCTAATGAATTCATTGGACCACGGAGAGATGCTGACGACAGGATCAGCTGATTCTCCTGAAGCAGCAGCGCTCTCCTGCTCTCACTAACCCAGGTGTAATGCATCAAAATCCTCCTTTACGCCCACATCAACAGGAGTCTAAATACTCATGGATGCAACATTACATTTCCTATAGGTTCAGCCTGAAGAGTGAATATATCATCATTCAAGGCGCACTGAATATTTTATTTGCCTGACGCTTCATCATTAATAAGAAAAATGACCATGCATGAATTTTATTTTCATTGTGTGTTGAGCTTTTGCAGATGAGCAGACCAAACACATACACACTAAAACTAAAAATCAGGTCTTTTTAAATAATGTAGAAGATTCTTCTAAAGGGAAAGATGCTCTTTCTGTATTCGTGTTGAAGATGGTCAAAGAGAGACATCCGTGTATGCAACTTTATGCTTGCATCATTTGTCAATGTCAAACATGATGTGATTCACTAAGGATGCACTAGTTTTCAGGCAAAACAACATGAGCACTGACCAAGGAAGTGAATCACGCAATCTTCACTTGGCACCAAGTGAAGAGTTATTTCTCTAAACTGATGAATTAGAAACTGAATAAATGCTTATTACAAAGTTTAATGTTGGCCAAATGTGGCAGCTAACTGACCTGGCCAAAACCAGACTCTTGTGGGATGTTGTTTCCTCCACCGGTTTTGTGGATAATAAACAAGTGACAGGTTATAAATGCTAGAATGCTGCTTTGTTTTACTGTCAGTTCTCTTTTTGAACAATTATCCTAAACCATATTTGCATGTCATGCTGGTAGAGCATGCTATGCACATCTCTGGCTCATATTTGTCTAATGAGATATAGCTAGCTGTGTTGTTTTGATATAAAGTAGGTCAGTTTTTACACACATACCAACCTTATTATGTGAACTGTCCTAAAATGATTGAAGAATATTGTTTTGTTTGTTTCCAATATTGTCTGTCCTGTCCGGTTCAGATCGAAAGGCCAAAACATGGACAATTGTATTGTATGGGGAAAACACACTAGACCGGTGGTTGTCAACGTCTGCAGCTTCAGGACCCACCTTCAAACCATAAAGACAAGTTGGGACCCAAATAAAAAAGTTGGTGTCAACTAATAATGAGAAAGAAATGCTATTTGATGCTGTTTTACTATGAATATCAAAATGTATTATTTCCTTGCAGAGTTATTATAGTGCAGTATGTTATTTTAGGTATTAATCAATATCGCAAACTATCAAAAGCAAAACTGTGCCCTGACCCACTTTTGGGTCGCGACCCACCCGTTTAGAACCACTGCATTAGACTATACTCTTGTTCTGCCTTTAACTTTACGACAAGCAAAACAAACCTACCATTTTCTTAGAATTAATGAAAAGCAGATTTATTTTTACACAGAAAAAACAAAACAAACGTGTGAACTTTTGGTTTATGTTCACAGACATACAGTCAGGCCAGTCCGGTGCAGTAGGAATAAAGGCTGATCTGAGGTTGTTGTGCCAAAGCTGCAGCTAAAGAAACGATCACAGCGGAGTGCAGTGGTGCATTCACTGAGGGACTGCTCTGACAGGGAAACACCTCGCAACACGAACAGACAATCACAGAGATGGGTTCTGCCTTCAGTCAAATGTTTGCCTCACTAAAATAACTCATTCTCCAGGGGCAAAGATAACAGCTGGACTGCACTTCAGTTTGAGCTGTGACATTTGAAAAAGTGCTTCAAAGTGTGTAGATCATAGGAAGTAATATTATTCGAAGAACAGTGAAAGTAGCACTAAAGGATCGGTTATGGCATCATCCCATAAGTAGCCATGGCACGTTTGCTTTTGGAAAGAGTGTAATCAGTCAGTGGTCAATTTGGACATTCACTCAGTTTGCAACCATGTATGTAAATTTAAAAAGACAAACTTGAGAGAAATGTACGTCATGAGGCCAGTCACATGACTCTGAACAGACAGGTTTAGCCCTGAGTCTGAAACTGTTCCTTCATCTTTCATTGATTCGTACCACCGCCCGCCGACATGAGCCGACTGTTGCATTGACTGCAGATAGGACTCCGAGCACAGTGAGGTCTTTTCAGCAGGGGGTCTCACCGTGTCTGAGCCGCAGCCGATGTGGAAGGACAGACATCACAACACTTAAATTTCTCTCTCTATCTGTGTGTGTGTGTGCCTCTCTCTTAGGCCAAATACAGATCAGGATTCACACTCTCCTCTGCAGCACAAGAGACGCTTAAGGCGAGAGAAAACTTATACTGGCATTTTTCTCCCACTGGGTCGTATCAGGTTTTAGCTGCTACAGTGGAGGGAAAAAAACACTCAAATGTACCGATGCAAAGGCCCAGGATTGTGTGGACAGATCCACAAAGTGTTTTTCAGATATGGTCTGGTGATGATGTAACACCACGAAACAGCCATTTTACAGCCACACTATGATACCTCAGCCATATAAGGCAAAAATAATCCTTTGCGTCAGGTTACACAGCCTTAAAGGGGAGTATTGGGCAAAATTGACTTTGTATTGCTTTTTACCATGTTACAATGTTGCTCTCATCAGAAACATACCTGAAGATGTTTCTCGAGCCACTCGCGCATCTTTTTGTTATCTTTGGATCTTCACCAGTGGCTGTTCTTTGCACCACGGTGACAACTCCCAATGAGCTCCTCCTGAGGTTCTATCCAGAAAAGGCTTTCCTCACCTTGCCTTCATGAAACAGCAAAGGGGAGCTAGAGGAACAAAATGTAAGATAGTGATAAAGTGTTTGGCATTATTACCAAATACCTGCAAAAAGCATTATAACAGTTTGTATTGTCACCTTTTTTTTTTTGCCCCTACTTGAATTATTTTGGCAGACCATTCGGGACACGGTAATGGATGTCTCAGGTGAGCTTCAAGGCACCCCATAAGCAATCAAGTCATATTATGTTGCGTCACAGTATTATGATGTCTTCATTGTAGCTAAGTGCTTATCTCTCCCCCCCCCCCACACACACACACACACCACCCAAATGTCAGGCTGGAGAGTATTTTGACCCCTTCATTATGTATGTCGAAACTGCTTGGCATTTCCAGCCCGGCTCTCTCTCTCTCTCTCTCTCTCTCTCTCACGCTCTGAATACAAGATGAAGCCGGAGCAGGGCTGAGACCGGCAGCTCCGGCCCAGCGCAATCATGGTCGAGGCACTGGGAAAAGCATTGCATCTTCAATATAATCATCGTCCGCCATTTTCATTCCCAGCTGCTTCCCCTTTGGGCTTCCTTTCAGCTGTCTGGAATGTTTTCTCTGCTGTGAGATAGAAACCATTACTGTTTAGAGACCTGGAGGAGCGATACACAATATGAATCTAAGCGTTATTACTTTATGAGAATTTGTGTGCACTACGTACCTCTCCCGTAGTTAAGAATAAAAATTATTATAATAGGTGAGGGAAAAGCCTTGAGGACTGGAGTTTTGTAAGAGGACTATAATATCCCTTTCCTCTTGTAACTCTAGCCAATTTGAGGCGCACAATATAAATCCCCGGTGTTCACAGGTTTTCGTCTGCACATGTTTGCCTGGGCGCTTGTTGCAAACCTTTCAGAGCTTGCCCGATTGTGACATGACAATACTGAAGGGATTCTGGTTAATTTACGTCTGAGGCACATTTTCTTACTTCAGGTTAAAATGCCACGTGAGACACAATCTTTCTATGAAATAGTTTGCACTGGTGGAATAGGCTGTATTTGTGGTTTATGAAACTGCATTTTACACTCACAGTAAAGCGTTTTCCTTTTCTGTTAACATTCATATTGGTTTGAATTCATGTTTGTCCTGGATAAGTGTCACATCGTTCAGACCCCTTTTTATCTTGCGCAAAATCATCATCATCATCATTCCGTGTTTTCTTCAGTCTCACATCTCACATCACATCTCATACCTTAGTTTAGTCCTGGTACAGTTCTATCGCTAATCCTGTGTTCACTATTCACCTTATTCCGCCGCGCCCACTTCTGCCTCTTTTTTGCCCTGTCTCGACACTTCTGTTGTTGTTAACTCCTGATGAAAAAGCCGAATTAGACACTCTTAAGAGCCAGCTAGATAATATTTTTATAGATAAAGCTCGAGGCGCCTTTGTTCGTTCCAGAGCTCGCTGGATTGAGGAAGGCGAAAAAAATTCTAATTATTTTTTCAGTCTTGAGAAACACAGACAATCTAAAAAGAAAATATCTAAACTTAACATTAACGGTATTGTCACTGATAATCAGGAAGATATAAACAGGGCAATTAGAACCTTTTATAGTAACCTATATTGCTCCAGTTTTTCTGAGTTAAATTCCAAATCCTTCTTTGATTCAATTAAGGACTTTGGCGAGACAGTTAGTGATGAGTTTATGAAGAACATGGAAGATGAGTTGGTAATTGAAGAGTTAGATACTGCAATTAGTCAAATGGCTAAGGGCAAATCACCAGGTTTAGACGGATTAACTGTCGAGTTTTATGATTTCTTTTGGAAGGACATTCGTCTAATGTTATTTGAAGCGCACAATCTCTCTCCAACTATGAAACGAGGTCTCATTACGTTGATCCCAAAGGTTGGCAAGGATCCACTTTTCCTTGATAACTGGAGGCCTATAACCCTTCTATGTACTGATTATAAATTGTTAGCTCTAGTATTTGCCAATCGCCTAAATAGTGGTTTGTCTGATGTCATCAACGAATGTCAATCTGCCTTTATTAAGGGAAGGAATATTCATTTTCATACCAGACTGATTCTTGACATGTTAGATTACAGTGATTTTATTGAAAATGATAGTCTAATACTATTCCTAGACTTTTATAAAGCATTTGATTCGTTAGAGCACTGCTTCATTGCTAAAACGTTAACATTTATGGGTTTTGGTGAACATTTCCGTAATATAATTAAAATGTTCTATACAGATATAAGTAGTTATGTCTCCTTAGGATCTGCTATGACTCCTAGTTTCAAAATGTCAAGAGGGATCCGGCAAGGATGCCCTATTTCTCCCAAATTGTTTATTCTGACCACCCAGTTGCTTACCTTAGCAATAATTAATAATTTATATATACAAGGTGTCAAAATCTTTGATAAAGAATTCAAAATGAGTCAATTTGCAGATGATACTGCAGTTTTTTTAAAGGATAAAACCATGGTTGACATAGCTCTAAAATTGATTCGTGCCTTTTCAGATGCATCAGGTCTGTCTCTTAACATTAACAAATGTGAATTGCTTCCAATCCATACATGCACCGACAGCTCTATATGCTCCATAAAAGTCCAGTCTGAGGTGAAATATCTGGGGTTAACAATTTCTAAAGACGTTGAGAGGATGCAAGAGATCAATATCGGGAAACGCATAATTGATATGAAAAATCTCTGAGTCGCTGGCTGACCAGAGACCTTACAATATTCGGAAGAGTTCTCTTATCCAAAGCAGAGGGTGTTTCAAAGTTAATTTATCCCTGCCATTCTTTGTTTACCTCAAACAATAATATAAAAAAAGCCAATTCTGTGATTTTTCAGTTCATATGGAGAAATAAGACACACTATTTAAAAAATCTCAATTAGTAAAAGAATACAAGAATGGTGGTGTTAAAGCCTTAGATTTTGAAGCGTTAATTGGTTCATTTAGGATCACGTGGTTGAAAACCTATTTAGCCCTACCCAACTCCATGTGGTTTCACATTCCTAGGGCAATCTTTGAAAAATTTGGTGGTTTACACTTTTTTCTAAGTTGTGATTTGAACTAACAAAAATTCCATTCGCCCTGTCTCAATTTCATAAGCAAATATTGCTTTTTTGGAAAATTGTGTTCTCACATAATTTTACTCCTCACAGTTCTTTACTGTGGAATAACAGGTCAATACTTATTAACCAAAAATCAATATTTAATGTAGAATGGTTTAATACGGGGATCTTATTTGTAACAGATATAATGGATACCAATGGTGTTTTATTGGATTACAACAGTTTTATGAACCGGCTTAATGTCAATTGTACCTCTAGAAATTATAAAAAATCTGTAAAGCTGTGCCTGCAGCGTTGATACAGCTGATCCCAGAACCACTCTAATGTTACTCCAGCTCTACCAACTTTATTAATTGATGGTAATAAACTGGAAGACAAGAAATGCACTAATAGGTTTGTTACAGATGCTTTTAAACTCAAACTATTTCATGATTTCAACAGAAATACATCAATAGATAGGTCCAGGATTTTGGCCTTCTCTAATTATGTCAAATGGCCGATTCCACCCAAAGTTAAAGAGACACATTTTAAAATCTCCCATAGGATTTATCCTGTCTCAGTGTTTCTTCATAAGAGATTTAAATTTGACTTGGCCAGTTGTGCCTTCTGTGATTTTCCTGAAGAAACCTTAGAGCATCTGTTCTTCTTGTGTCCAGTAACGGGTGGTTTCTGGAGTGATATTAGAGATTGGCTATCTCTTAAAATCTTGGATATCCCAAATTTTAAAAGTGAATATATTTTATATTTTTTTGAAGGTTTAGAAAATTCTGTGTCCGAGATTATTAATATTGTTTTTCTTCTTGCAAAATACCACATACATTGTTGTAAATGGAGAGACACTCACCCCTGTTTCAATCACTTTATGAATGAATTCAAATTGTATTTTTCCTCGTTAAGACATATCAAATCCAGCTCTACTAAGAAAATAGTTTCGACATGTCCAAATACCTTTATTTTAAAATTGACACTAATGCTCCAATGTTTTTAATTTCGTGCCTTGCATTTCTGTACAGTCCCTAAATCTGTTTTACTTGTATTTTTCTCGCATTTTGTACCTCGACGAGATGTTGTATTTTGAAATTGTTTAAATAAAAAAAAAAAAAAAAAAAAAAAAAGACACTTCTGTTGTATTGACACTTCCGGTGGAGCGCGAAGCCCGTTCATTTAAATGGAGAACGAGGGAAAAGCGCCGCTAAAATCTGATGTTTAGTAGATTGATTGATGTGTAAATGTCCAATCAATGTTCATTTGCACTAACATGTCAACACTGCACCGTTTCTCTGCGTGGCCTAAAATCGGCTTTGTTTTCGTGTAGTAATTGATTTTATCTGACTTCTCCAGTCCTATGTAACTGATAGGAGAAAAGGGGCGGGCACAATTCATGGAGGCACCACTGGGTTTTAGTCTATACTATGTCTGTAATGGCCAAACAAATGATAGCAAAGGTTTTAAAACCACCCAGTCAGATGACTACTTTAAAGCCTTTGTTACTAAGGAACACACCTGGACAACTGCGAGCCTGCACAGACAATACCATTGTATTAATATTTACTTCAATGAAGCCCCCACGTGAACTTCCGGAATAAGGTGAATAGCCCTCATGTAGCACCTATTAATAAGATATGCGGCCTGTTTTACATGTTATAACAGCAAGCCACAATATTGCCAAGTATCAACTGCAGAAAAAGTTGTGGTAGTGGTTGGGGTGACTTTAAGTGGAGTCTTTAGCTTTGTTTAATATCCAAAGGCAACAGCCAGATTTTGCAGAACTGATTGTCTGCAATATGAGATAAATAACTACACTTCTCTATTATGGATTGAACCATAGAATACAGCAGATAGCCAATATTTACACAGGATTAGTTCACACAATATCAGCACATGCAGCAACACTTGCTGTCTCTGCTATCACGTAAATGCCTTATCAATAACCTTTTAGTTCGGTTTGTTTGTACAGAGCTCAGAGGAACAGAAATCAATAGACGCCACCAGTGCAATTAAGTTAATGATATACATTGTTTTTGCAAGGGAAGTGGGTATAGTTTGGTAACAACAGCTTGCAGAGAAGGCAAAGCTAAAGCAAAGATGAAAGTAGAAAAGATCAAGGCTCCGATCTGACAAAATGGAAATTACATTTACTAGTAATTCTACTGGCTTGGTTTATCTGCGAAGGCAAGATGATGGTACTTTCATAGAACAATTCATGACAATTCTCAAGTACATTTGTAAATTAAGACAGTGTTCATGTTAATCAAACAAAGGAAATTGCAAGTAGGAGCTCTTTGCATAATTATTTTTCCAAAACAGAACAAAACAACAAAGACAGGACAAAATGAGACAATTATAATGAGTTCAGAAGATCACACAGACGTGATTAAAATACATCATCTTCCTCCTAGAGCTTTAGCTGCCGTGTATGGCACTACTATAGCAACACATACAATTAGCCATGAAAATAGAAGCTAATTTAATTTACGTCTTCCGAGAGCCACACCAGTTGTGCAGCTGGTGATTGCTGTTGTCTTTCATCAGTGGTAAGAAGGATGGCGAAACTAAGACAACCATATGAAGTGCCATGTGTTTCTGCTCAGGCGCAAACACCACCCAATCTGTGAACATGCGATTAAAGGGGATCTTTGCCAAACAGGGACTGCTCTTAAAGCCACACTGTGGAACATTCCTGGTTATTGTCGCTCAGTCAGAAAGAGCAGCTAAACTCAAAACATAATCAAACATGCTAGCAACATGTTCCTGACGAGCTAAACAGTAACAATGCTAATGTTGCAGTGTGTTATCATTATCAGCTGTTTAGCAGAGGTCAAGGACTGGGAGTATTTATACATGTCAACAGGTAGTGAAGAGAGACAGACTGGATTTTCAGAATAAACACATGGTTTCAGTTTTAAAAGACTCAAGAGAGCTCAGGTTTGAGAACAATGCTTAGTATTAGAGAACTACAAATAGGCATGCACTACTGTAATGATGTTATAAACAGATGTGCTGTTTGAAATGATTTGACTTCAGACTCTAAGATGGACATGTGCATCTCGCCTGTGGCCTTTTGAGACTTCTCTGAATCGATTTCCCCCTGCTTTACAGTGAGAGGTGGCGGCCAAACGATGGACCCGTCACTCCACAATACCCCCGTGGCAGCGGCTGTCTCTCATTTCCATGGACCGTGCCAGCCAAGTCTGTCTGGTGTCTGATCACCTGAACGCCGGTTACCATGACAACGGAGGATGGGGTCACAAGGCGTCCTGGATAAACGGGCTGGAAGACGGCCTGCTAGCATGAAGATGACTGACGGACATTTCAATGTACATACTACTGTTGTTTTTGAACTAGCATTTCAAAAATTGACAGACCAAATATGTGTCAATGAAAGATAAGTTAGTAATCACATTTTTATGTGAATGTGAGATTCTTGTGTCAGTAAGGCCCTTCCTATTCGCTCTCATTAATGTCAAATGCAGATATCCTGATGCATAGGAAATGATATGCAATCATGATATCCTGACAGTTGTGATGATTAAGTTATAGCTTATTATTAACTTTGACATTAAAATTTAAAAAAGAGGGGGAAAAGTCATCACAAATTGTGGGACAAATGTTCGTATCTTATGTCGACAGTGGTTCAGTGGATGGAGCTTGAATCCATGAATCCAAAAGTAAGCGGTTTGATTTGTTCTGGGGCTCGACACTTCACCCATCTCTAGGAATGAGACGTGGGTGATTGGTAGTAGTCTTGCTTCCATCAGTGTCTGGGCAGCTGTGGCTATTTACAGTGTCTCTCAAAAGTACTAATACACCTTGAACTTTTGCACATTTTGTCATGTTTACAACCTTAAACATAAAGATTTTAGTTTGAATTTTTTACTGAAAGTTCACACACAAGTAACAGACAACTGTAAAGTGAAACAAAATGATACATGATTGTGTTATTTTCCATAAATAGAAAACCTTACTTTGTGGAACCCCCTTTTGCTGCAATAACAGCAGCAAGTCTTTTGGGGTATGACAAGATTTGCACATCTACAGTAGGGCTGAAAGATATATCGTATATCGTATCGATATCGAGATTTGAACATTCAAAACATGAAAATCGAAAAAAGCAAAACATCAATGTTATAGATTTCATCAATAAAACTGCACTCTTTTGTATTATGTTTTTATTTATTTGAAAAATGCTTGGTTTTCACCTAACCCATAGTTATATCGTATCGTATCGATATTGAGAATACCTGGCATGAATATCGAGATATTAAATTTTGTCCATATCATTCAGCTCTAATCTACAGACTGACATTTTGGCCCATTCCTCTTTTAAAAAAAACTCAAGCTCTGTCAAATTAGAAGGAGAGCGTTTGTGAACAGCAGTTTTCAGGTCTTTCCACAGATTTTCAATAGGATTAGGTCAGGACTTTGACTGGACCATTCTAACACATTAATATGTTTGTTTTTAAACCATTCCATTGTAGATTTAGTTTGTGTTTAGGGTCATTGTCCTGCTGGAAGGTGAATCTCTGCCCCAGCCTCAATTCTCTTGCTGACTCCAGCAGGTTTTCCTCCAAAATGTCCCTGTATTTGGCTCCATCCATCTTCCAACTATTCTTACAATCTTCCCAGTCCCCGCTGAGGAAAAGCAGCCCCATAGCATGATGCTCCCCCCACCATATTTGACACTGGGGATGGTGCACTCAGGACGATGAGCAGTGTTAGGTTTGCTCCATACATAACGTTTTGTATTTGGGCCAAAAAGTTCAATTTTTGTCTCATCTGACCAAAGCACCTTCTTCCACATGGTAGCTGTGTCCTCCATATGACTTCTAGCAAACTTCCAACGGGATTTCTTATGGCCTCCTTTCAATAATAGCTTTCTTCTTGCCACTCGTCCATGAAGGCCAGATTTGTGTAGAGTACGACTTATAGTTGTCCTATGTACAGATTCCCCCAGCTCAGCGGCAGTACGTCACAGCTCCTCCAGAGTTATCTTGGGGCACTTGGTTGCATTTCTGACCAGTGCTCTCCTTGTTCGGTCTGTTAGTTTAGGTGGACGGCCAAGTCTTGGTAAGTTCGCAGTGGTGCTATACTCTTTCCATTTCCCAATGATGGATTGAACGGTGCTCCGTGAGATGTTCAAATCTTGGGAAATCTTTGTATAACTTAACGCTGCTTTAAACTTCTCCACAACTTTATCCCTGACCTCTCTGGTGTGCTCCTTGGCCTTCATGATGTTGTTTAGTGACCAATACACTCCATAGCCCTGAGGCCCTCACAGAACAGCTTTTCTATTTTTTGAAAAATAACAAAATCATGTATCATTTTGCTTTCACTTCACAGTTGTCTGTTGTGTGTGAACTTTCAGTAAAAAATTAAAAATAAAATCTTTATGTTTATGGTTGTAAACATGACAAAATGTGCAAAAGTTCAAGGTGTATTAGTACTTTCGAGAGGCACTGTATATACATTACTGTGTTGCGCTTTGAGAAGCTTGTCAAGCTTGTAAAGTACAATATAAATAACCCCTAATCATTATTATCTTTCAGCTAAATGAAATCCCTTGACTCTTCTATAATAACACAGGAGTCTAAATGTCAGAACAGAACCTATTTGAATGTTTTAATTAAAAATAGTTATGAAGTTATGACATATATTAAATAGGGACATTTGATGGAAACAGAGGCTTGAAGATAACATATTAATTATATACAGTTGTCATGTCTGTGGCATCTCCTGACACGCTGGTGAAGTGGATGGCACAATCATTTGTTTGCTTTGAACAAAACAAACATTTGCATATATCCAATTAGCTCGTACAAGCTCTGCTATAGTCGAACACTATGTTCCATACAGAACCAAATATGATTCTTTATTGTGCAAATGGAAACTCACAGGCAAGTGTACAGTGATTTGTGAAGTAGTTAATTAAATTCATCTTATTCCTCCAAATGTGGGTAGAGCAGTTTTCAGTGCTGGTGTTCACAACCCTATTTTTAAGACGTCAGCAATTGATGCTCCACTTTGGCGCCTGGCAACAAAGATGAGTCCTAAAAGCTTTCAATCTGAAGAGGTGCTATGTTCAAGGCTTTCCAAATGAGACCTACTTTGCCTTAATGCATGGATCAGGTGTGAACGCGTTTTAATTAAATATTGACTTGCAAAGCCCTCATTGACGGCTAATCTATGCACCTCTTACTTATCTTCACCTTTTGATTACAACAAATCAACACACAATCAGTCCTTCTGAAAGAGAAGCTGGATTAAAGCTTCAGCACATCTCAGCTTCAAATAGTGACATGTAATTTTAAAGTTCTCTACATAGTCACACGTGGGAATCTTATTATGTTGGACATTTTGTCAAGGAGACACATCAAGGGTTACCTTTAAGACACCAAGGGCTCATATAGTAGTAACTAAGGAGCATTCTTCTGATGCAAACTCTCAATTAGAAAACAAAACAAGACATATGTCCATGGTCCAAGTTGGCATAACGCAAATAAAGATAAGTTAATCAACCACTATAACTGACAAAAATATTATGTTGAGATGAGATTCAAAGCCATATAGACAGAAGAATATGAGGTTCATTCAAATTTAGCAATGGACTGATAAATACTGTATAATGCACTTCACAAGCTTCTCTTGCATTTTACCATACGTGCTCCAGGATACACCCAAAAGTGTTGCATTATTGTTTTTATGGATATTATTTTTGACCGTTGTTGGCAAATGAGTTCAGTGACATAAACAAAATGTCCATATTGTGCAAAAAACTTTCTCCAAGATGAGCGTTAACATAGTGCAGTCCTTTAAACTACTACTGAGGATAGGCAAGGCATCAGTGGACCAACAGAGGAGAGCCAGTTTATTTACCATGACGACTCTGGCCTCCTCCTCATATCCTGTACGGTCAGGCAGCTGGGACTGGAGAAAAAGAGTGCAAACCAAAATATTACACATTACGTCATATACCCTGTTCACCCTCAAGGTGTAAGGTTTAACAAGAAAGCGAAGGATTAGCATCATTTCCACCACAAAATATGTTTTAATATATATATATATATATATATATATGATACAATATATATATGATACTCAGTTTTGATTCATGAACTCTGGGTATTTTCTTGACATCTGCTCTCTATAAAAGCTTGTTTTAGCCCCACACAAACATTTTGAGGTTCAATATTACAGAAAAAATGCTTAACTCCTTGCTTGCATGCATTTATTAATGATTCGTTCATTAGTTTATTAGTTAATGATCACTTGTTTATAAATGTTTTATAGGTATACCTTATTACTAAAAAAGTTTTCAGCACCAGTTGTATAAATACGTTTGATACTTTTGCAGGAAATCATAACTTGGCAAATATTTTGTCACAAAAACACACATCGGTCTACATCTAGAGCCAGCTGCCTTGAACACTGTCATTCTGGCACTCACCAGCTAACCATCAGTCTGTCCAAACATTACTTTGATCTCTCAGTGACGTCGGGCGCGCTGCCTCCTCAGTCAGAATTAATGACACTGAATTTTGCGAGGAGGAGGGTAATTTAGAGGAGCTCAACGCCAGAGGGACATTATGACAAAAGCACTATGCGTGTTGTCAGTAAATTCTGCGTGTTGTGGGGGCAGGAGGAGTTCAAAGTTAGCACACACCAACTGTCACTGATTGAGAGCAAACAGAAGCCAGTGCTGCACCTGCGTCGCTGTTTGCAAGTGAAAGAAGAAAATACCACAGGTGATAGATATGTAGGCTTTATTTTGAAACATTGTTGCATGAAAGACATTGTATATCTGAGTATGCCCAACATTAACATCCTATATTACACATTATTTTGTGTTGCGACTTGAAGAAGAAAGCTGAACAGGTAAAAGAAATTCAATCCAAGTCGACAAAACACCTAGACTCAGAGCTGTCACAGAGGAGAGTGATGTGAAGGACTTTAAACGAGGCCAAATAAAATAATTACCAGCCATTAGAAAGCAACTCTTTGTATTGGAAGCACCCCCTCATGACATCAGAGGCAAATGTTTTAATGAAAGACCCCAGGTATGTTTTTTTTGTATTTCCACTTAGAACAACATAACACATTAAAAGTGAGGGAAATGGGCTTTAAGAATATTTATCTCTGAAAGCAACTAACACTGATTTCAATCTATTACATAAAAGTACACTAAAACATTCAGTTGATCTCATATTTACTCATACCCTAAGCGAGCTGAGTACAATGTAAAACACAAAGCCCAGAGGTAAATGGTTGGAATTTGAAAAATAAGATCAATATTATGAAACTGCAAAAAAGCTATTACACCTCTAAAATGACTATGTGGATATACAGTGTGCTTATGTTCATGAAAATTAAAGATTTACGATGTACAATGAAAAACATTAAATCTTGATCATGGTAACTGTAAAGAAAATAGAGTGGGAAAACATTCGGACTCAACTGTAGATCATAAAATATACTTCTGTGATAAAACATTGCTAATGTATTTAAAAACAAAACGTACATTAAAATATATTTGCCATTTGAAGATAATGACTCCAGGAATGTCATAATTGCAGTGCAAACTATAAACATGAGATGAGATAAAAGGCACAGCTGTAGCTTTGATTCATTCTTTACATTTCCATGTTTACCATTTGCTCTCCCTATTTATAAGTGAATTACAAAAGGAACAAATCAGCGACAGTGACATTTGTTTTAGAAACAGAGAGCGCTGGGTAAACAGGGTTGGTAAACTGCTGCTTAAAGGAATGCATCAACACAAGACTGCCCCCTGGTGTTGCATTAAAGAACGACAAAGTGCCCTCTTCGAAATCAATGAAGATCCCCACTCTTTCCAGCCTCTGGGCGCTGACAGGAGTAGCCACTTTGTTATGCAGCGCCTCCACCTTCTTCTTGTCATACGCCAGGCACCAGGAGTAAGCGTTGAACCCCAAACGAGAGCTGTCTTTCTGTCCTTTCCTCTCGATCTGCCCCTCGCTCACCCCTACCTTCCAGCGGCCGTCGTCTACAGACACTTTAACCTCCCAGTACCAGCGCCCCGAGTCCAGGCTGGTTGAGGCGAGGACCTGAGGGAAAGATGTGAAGCGAGACTCGTGGTCCATGTAGGCCTGCTGAGATTCGCTGTAGGTCACGCCGCGTTTGTCTTCAGATAAACGCAACTTGGGATGAGCCGAATCTTCATCCAGGACTGGAGAGGTGCCATCTGTTCACAGCAAAACACGCACAGAGTATGAGTCATCTGCTAGAAAGTCGCTACTAGGAACAGAAGGTTGAAAGATGTTTAATAAGCTGTGATCTTTAATCAACAAACTGGATTTTCTTTCCTTTTTAAATGATTTAGAAGTTGAGTAAATCTCCAAATATAGCAAAAGCAAATCAGTGAAAAATTAGAGATAGATGAAATAATTAAAGCTATACTGCTATCATAATAATGATAAGAGCATTTATGCCCCTATGTCATGTGTTTTTATTGGCAAAAATTACCTCAGCAACAAATAATCTTTCACAGTGGCTTATTTAGCGCTAGACATATTGTACTTTGCTATACAGAGGAAAAAAGCAAATCTTTTGGTAGTGCCAAGGCCTTTTGGATAATAGCTGGTTTGCGTTGACCAAAGGCTTTACTTAACTAGCATTTAGGATTAGCCCCAAATTGCACCTTATCGTCAGGTAGGGTGCTGTGTGAAGATTTCATGGTGAGAAAAAAATAATAAAAGCAATACCATCCAAAAACACTTACAGAGAAGCCTGTAGAGGTCCCGGTCTTTGCCTGGCATCGTAATAACCACGTTGTCCAGACGATTCTCCGTCCACTTCTGCAAACATTGAAGCCTCCCCTGGTTTATCTCGTCTGGAGCTTCAAACTGGTCCACCAAGCTGCCCTTAGCACTCGTCCTGTGGAAATGGGTCAAAGAAAGCAGTCTACGTTCACAAAGGGACAAAAACAACTCCAGTGTGCTGCTGCCACTGAGATATGCTACAGTTTCATAATAAAACAACGCATTGTCAAACTGATGACAACACATATTCAGATGAGAGGCTGCCGTCAAGCAATAACAATAATTTTTTTCCATTTCAACTTCTGAAACGTTGCTTATTCTCGTAATTATGGGTTCACTGGGTTTTAAATAGATAAAATATGCAAGTACAAAGGCAAGAAAAACTTACGTTTGTGCCACTTTGCCATATTCCTAAACAAAGAAAACACTGAATTAATACATATATTCTAAATTATTACCAAACAAACCCTAATTCAGTGCAGTGGTACTCGCCATAATGAAAGCCTGGTCCTGAATGCGTTTGTCTCCTTTCGCGTCAGCCAGTGCCTCCAGGGTGTGCAGGCCTTTCTGGATGGACTGGAGGGAGCTCTGGAGGTGACCAAGTTTGGTTTCTAATCCGCCCAGGACACTCTTCTCCTCCTGGGCCACGCACTGCTGGGCCATCTGTTCCTCCTGCTCCAAGGCTTCTCTGATCGCCCCGTACTGCTGCTTCACTCCAGAGAGGGCCTCGCAGAAAATCATCTGAGGACACAGGGGGATAATTAAACATTTAGAGGGAGAAGGATTCAACATCTGAACACGTTATTGTCTTTATCATACTCGAGTCTTGTTGCATAATAGGATATGGTACATATTGAATATAATTACAGTCTTTCTCATTTTATAACCATTCGAAATTTGAATTATGATTTCGATACATGAATTATGAAGTGTACATGTAAAGAGAGCAAGGACCCTATATAGCAGTGCTTTGAAGTGTGTGCAAGAAGTGGATTTAGACGGATAGGTCAAAACAAAGCCAAATTATTTCCTGTGTTTACCCAAGACAGGAACATCCGAAAGGAAAATATGTTGCTGGCAATGCCCAATTATTGTCATTAGTTTTATTACGACGGCCAGCTGAAATTATAACTCCTCTACTTGTTCCTCTCAATAACACAAAAAGAAATATGAAATCATCTATTACTAAGAAACAGGAAGCCTCCTCATCAGCGTACGCAGGATGCTGAAAGTTTGCAATTTCAATTTGTTAAACATGAATAGACGAACGCTTACTTCAAAGCACTCCTTCTTCTGTGTGAGTTCTTCAACTCTGTGCTTGGCTTGTTGTTCGGCTTCCTGCAGTTGTCTAATGTCTTCTTTAAGATTTCCCTGAAAAGAAATGTATCAATAAACATAGACATCATATCTCCTTTTATATATAGGTATTATAGAAGTAAAAAAACATGTACCCTGAGCTCTCTCTCAGCCTCTCTAATACTGATGCAAATGTGGTCTTTATGGGATCCTATGACGGTACAGACGGTGCACACGCAAACCCCACACTGCCGACAGTAGATGCGGTTCATCTCGTGGTGCTCCTGACACCTCCAGAGAGAAGTGTCCTCTACGGGAGGAACCAACGTGTGATTCTGAAACACAGGCTGGTCCAGATGTGGCCGCAGGTGCTCCGAGCACATGGACGCCCCGCACACCAAACACGTCTTCACTGCAAATTGATATGCTAATTTGGGACAGTAATTGCAGGGAATTTGTTTATTTTTGGTAGATGAGATGCCGGTGTAATTAGTGGAGTCAGAGGGAGCAACTCGATGTGCGCTAAAGACTGATGGCCGTTGACCGGAATCATTCTGTTTGGGCGAGGAGATCACAGGGGATGTGCTAGAGGTGGCGGCCGGTTTCTTTGGTGATGTATGATTTGGGTGACCGCTTTGGGACTTGGAGGAAGAGGGGGATCACATATGTCAAGCTCATTGTCAGACTGATCCAAAACGATGACCTCTTCTGGCTTACGCTCAACGATAAGAATTGAAGGGTCTTCCTGAACAGTGTTAGCAGGCTCACTTCTGCTGTCAGAGGCCTCACTGCACTCGGCAGTTGATGTGGATGGGAGAGGATTTTGGCAAGGCGCCTCTGGGACGGTCTCCATACCAGATTCATCAGACGAGGTTGTGCTGGGAGTCTCCTTGTCATTTGACTTCTCTTTAGGAGACCAATTGGACCTCTTGGTGTCTGGTACATCTATAACTGGAGCACTGGCCTTTCTTTTACCGAGCAGGCGACTGGAGAGGGACGGCCGACCCAGGCCAGAGTCAGACGTGGTGGTTTGGTCATTGTTTCTAGAAGGTCCTGAAAAGACAACAAAACTGGCTAATTATTTTATGACTGTGAACACTTATTTGTCCAGCACACGTGCATAATCTACCTCTAATGATGGCTATTTGTTTTTGTTTTATTTCGTTTTATAACATTGTATTTATAGCAGGCAAAGATTTAGTAGAATTTAGAATTACAAATGTATCAACAGTAGATACAGTCAAAAGTTAGAACTAAGCTTACAGTATGTGTCAGTGCGTACTTAACAAGTTACAAAGCAGTCTTTGTGAATACGCAATACTCTTCATGGGATATAGTATCTCCCAGGAGGCAAAAAGGCTATAGAGGAAATTACTCCACTTCCATATATTTCTAGAGTGAGGACAAAAACTTCTCCTGTATCAAACTTTCCGATTTAATCATTTAAATCTAATGATTCTACAGTACAAATATGTAACGAGACATTGGAAAGAGATGCCATAGTCTAGTATTGATCTTTTACCCCAAAGCTGTAAACAAAAGAATGAGTCGTAAAGGGCGACATCTTCCGGTGACCGACATAATGTACAGGACTTTTTGTATAATCTTTTATATACAACATTTACAGCTACCAAAAACAATCGTAAGCTTTTATAACACATATTACTGCTTTATACCTGCGCTGCTGCTGCGTGGGGAAGGCCGCGGGCCCGGGCTGGGCCTCCTCCATATCAGGCTGTTGTCAAACGGGAGCGTATGGTACACTGTTTTACACCTCCACTCGGGACAGTGGTACGGCCCGTTTGGGACAATACTCCACAAGTCCCCGATGCAGCGCTGGCAGAAGCGGTGGTTGCACTTCAGGGTGACGGGCTCCCGGGTCAGCTCGTTGCACAGAGGACAGGTCGCTGGGGTGTCTAACGATGCTCCCATTTTGATGTGTCTGATGTGTGTTTAGTTTCGGTTTCCGCATTGGGGACTGTGGGGCGGGGCTACGGTTTGAATCGCGCTCGGTTTCTTAAAGGGACAGTGAGGGCGGTTATTGCTTTGTAGGAGACACACTGCAGAACAGTTCAACCAATTAATACAAAACTAGGTTATATAATTGGTGAAAATGACCTGGAAAATACATAAATTAATTAAATAAACCATGTATCTTTACAGTGAGCGGCAGGATTGCCTCTCCTCAGACCTGTCAGACCTGATTCTTTGCTGGGAGTGGGACGTCACATCACCAGAGTCTTCATGGAGATGTGCTGCTTTGCTCAAACTATAAGGTTTAAATATAATTGGCCAACTTCTAAATGCGTTGATGATAACCCACTTCAAAGGGTTAGGTATGACTGGCATGTTTGTTTATGCTTAATGTTCTTAATATAATTTCTGGAATATTCCACAATGTGCCTTTAAAGGTGCATTATGCAACTTTGTATGTGGAAAAAAAGAGAGTTGATATTTTTGAATATTTCCCCTTTAGTGACCCTGCGGCTGTGTGAGTAGTCAGCATGGCGCCTTTACTTTCCATCGCAGTGGTCTCTAGGATTCTTCAATCTCCATTATCAATTGTTTGGAAAGTTTTCTCTGTTGATGGACCCTCTCACCAATAAACCTATAAAACCACTGACCTTGGAGCGTTGTAAGACCACCCTTTTTTTTTTTACATAAAAAGTTGCATACTGCACATTGAAGTAATTGACATACATACTGAGTTGTAGTTTATAGTAATTTGAGCCTCAGTTGTACTAAATGTCTCACCTGTTTTTACTTCCATTTGAATTTAAAATAGGGCATATCAGCTACTATATAGCTATATCAGTTACTTTGCCAATTAGCCATTTCAAAATTCCTTATTGTCACTCATTTGGAAATTGGGGGCTATAATTAAGAGTGCTGTGCCTGACCGGCAACTAGATTATCCCACCACTTGTGTGAATGCTATTTGCCTGGAGAGCAATTAAACCGAATACAGTACTCCCAATCTCAAGGTAATTTTGTAAAAGCTACTCTCCAAACTCTACCTTGTCACAAATTGTGACTGACTTCAATTACATTGAAAGCATGTGCTTCAAGCCAAATTACTTTTCCTTCTTCCTCCTCTTGACATTAGACTGGGATCAAAAGCATGTGACTTGGGTAACAATAAGAAAAGCAAGGCCTATTGTGTGAAGTGAATGGGCAACTAAATCTGGTTAATCTCAAAGACACATTCTTTCAAGCAGTGAGTGGCTGTCTAAAATCAAAACCTTTGACCCACAGACATAAAAATACAAAAACATTTACATTGAAAACTTTATTTTAAATGTTTCAATAGATATAGCAATGTTTAATGTTTTGCTTACACTTTATAATTAACATATAATGCAATTCTATCTATGTATTTATTTACACATATCCACATGTGAACCTGGGACAATCTTTCTTATCAGACACAGCTTATACACACACATATCTGCCATTTTTACCCTGTTTGTCCCAAATGCAAAGAAGAAAGAGATGCACAAAAATACGATATATAGCTACATGGCAGGACAACTTTGTGATGCTGGCATTTAGGCTTATTGCCCCAGCAAACTATTAACAACTGGATACACTCCAACATGCACTCACACATTCATACAGCAGTTTATACTCTGCAACTGTCTTCCCCTATCACAGTGTAGATATCCTTAATATTTATCTCATAGCTTTATACCACAGACTATAAAATGTGTGTGTTTTTTAAGTGCCTCTGAAAATTTAGCAAGCAAGTCTGGCTTTGAGTATCTTAAAGTCATTATTGTTTCACATATTCTATGTACAATTAATTTTCTTTTATATTATCTCTATAAAACAGTCTTTTTAAGCAATGGATAGTGTTGTATGAGCAAAATATTTTAGCCCTCTGTACAATGCAACACAACTGGTTAATATTGGTGTTTGACAAAAATGATTAATATATTTATTTTTTCCTCAACAAAAACGAGACACACATTCAGATGAAGGTGCACAGAGAAGTGGAGTGAGAGTTTAGGTTGAATATGTATATTACAAAGTTTGAATGAGTGGCCTTGTGTCAACTTAAAATCAGGTCTAATACTAAACTAAATTAGATTAAAACCAAGAGTGAAAAGACTTATGTCAGATCTGAACAGTCACTATTCACAAAATATAGTCTGAACAAGAAATTAGGACTAAATGTGTAGAATAAAAAATGTTACTAATCTGAATGGACCACAGAAAGACTAAACCAGGTGAAACTACATGCTAAAGCCCCAAAATAGGACAATCAGGACAATTCTAGGTCTAAACAACCAGAGCAGAGCAAACAGAAACTAAATTAAACATTATCTGAACCACAAACTGAATGTTTATCGAGTACCACAAGAAGAAATCAATGATCCACCACTGGCCTAGTGTTTTTTTTTTTTTTTTTTAATCTCTGCACTCAGGTTGCAGGTGGCAAGTTTGAACCCGGTTCCAACTCACTTTAGGTATTGAGTAGTCCTCACATCTGATTCGCACAGATAACAGTCTTTGCCCCCGCCATCGTCTATGCAGGACTGGGACATTAGACATACACGTTTACAGTCAGAATGCTCAAAAGGAATCTCTGTACAGGATTTGGGCAGACACTGGTGACATCTTCTTGTAGTTTTTGGCAGATACTTGTACAAGGCAGGCTGCTGGCTGGTCCAAAATATCCTTCTTCTTTCGTGACAGACGGAGGCAGGCTTTGCAAATAGATGATCATGTGGGACTTTTGTAAACGGACCCGTGGACCCGAAAGAACTCCCGACCTAAACAGAGACAGATCATATCATACTATTCTCGTCTTACCAAGCTGCCATATTTTATTTTTGTCCGAACATGTAAAAGGCTTGGAATAAAACACACATGTCTGGCTATGAGAATCACACTGACATATTATATTCTTTCAAATATACTTACCGCTCCATTCGTTTTAGGCATTTCCTCCCTCTGCAAAAAATGATTAAACACTGTTATTAAAGTGCAGTCAAAGTCAAAATATTAATAGACTGGCACCTGAACACATTGTCAAATACTCTCTTAATTAAATAGACAGATTGTACTGCAAATACTGAACAGCAGATGGCACTATACATGCATAGTGTCCAAAGCTTTGTTTAATATTACATAGCACCCACTCTTCAGGAAAAACAAACTATGGTCCAACATACAGACTCTACTGTGAAGCTAATCTTTGGTTATTTCAATATTTGTGTTAGCTTAAAGACCATTTTAATGTTTCCTGGCAATGTCAAGTGCTTAGGAAGGACTTGTGGTTGCATTAATGGTGTGTGTACTTTGATGTCCTCAGCCTGAAACTAGTTTACTATTTCAAATGGTAAACGTAAAATAAAACTGCAGATAGACAAGCTTTCAAATGAGATGGCTACTATGACAAAATCGGAGTTCAAATAAATATGAGCTTGTTCAGACGCTCTCACCCTTGCTCTCGGCCAGCAGCTCCTCTGACATGAGCCCGTCCTGTCTGTTCCCCAGGACGAAGGCGAGGAAGGAGAGGATGAGGGCGTCCAGGATGCCCATGATTGCCAGGATGTAGGCCCAGCGCACAGAACACGCCCCGATGCTGTACTTGTCCGTCTGCTCCCCGCACATCTTCCTCACCGTGTCACTGTCCCAGCCGTCGGGGTAGATCATACAGCCCAGCACCAGACACACCCCTGAAGGAGAAGACAATTCAAAACAATGACATAACGTGACTTAGTTGACAAAATTTGAATCGATGCCTCCCCATTGGCGAATTTTGGATTGAAAAGGGGACTTTGGGAATGGCTGCTGGATCTATAAATGGGTCACATATAAAGAAAGTGTGATGCATTGGGATATACAGTCTGCTAAATGCACTCCTCTATGGTTCATTACGGCACAAACAAACTCCTTTGCTCCTCTTGGTGACGTTAGACCTCCTGCCCTTCCCTGCCTGTTTCTGTCCAAGGGCTAATTTCCCTCTTCATTTGAATCTCTCTCATCTCGACTTTGAACGGCGTCTTCTCCGAGGTGGTGCTGCGGCAAAATACAGAGCGAGCAGCACCATGCGGCCTCTCTCACCCCCGCACCACTCGGAGTTTAAGAAATTGCTCTTACGTAGTGCAGTTTCGCTCTAGGGACGGAGTAATCTTTCATCTTTATTTTGAAGAGGTTCCGCTCCGAGGTGATGCTGCAGTAAAGAGGCAAACAAGTGCCTGGGGGGAAAAAGCTGACTTTACAATTATCTAAAGCACATCAATAATATATTATACTATACTTTCACATTAGTATGCAAGAATACCTTTACTAACCTACAGTACAGTTATGTAGGTTAGTAAAGGGAGATTGAGTTGAGAGTCAATGATGCCTTAGTCAAACATACACTATAACACTCACGTTACGTAAGCTATGGGTTGTTTATCAGTGGGTAATTGAAATGAGTGTATCTTTCTCGTTTGCAGTTACTTTGTGGCGCTCTCATGCCTCACAAGAAGACAATGGTCCTGTCTGCTTCCTTGATGCAGTGGCCCTCAGGTGCAGCGTTCGCATGGTTTCTGGTTAACCCCATGAACCCATCAATGGCATCGACTAATCGAGGTCCTGACCAGAATAACAGATCAAGATTGAGAAAAGGGTCCTCAGTTGTTTCTGACAGGTTGCCCCAGCGGCAGTGGTAAAAGGAGGTGTATTTCCATATTAATTAACCTCAATTCATATGCCTATATACCCACGTGTATGGCATCAAAGGAATGTTAAAGGAACGAAAATCCGATGTGCCAACAGTCTGTCAATGGATAGTTATTGCAAAGCAGGCATTTGCACATACGCATCTTAGAGGGATGTACTGTCCAGGCTTAAACCAGCAGAGGGTGTTGCCTGCAGTGTGCCAAATCTGTCCCAGAAGCAGCTTGTGGAGAGAAGAGGAGCACATGTTCTCTCATACCCGGTTACCGTAATCCTGATGGCAACTAATCCATAACTGCACGACAACCAAACTGAGAAACAACACTCACTCTCTGAACACAACATTTCAGTCCAAATAAGTTTAGTTTAGTTTATTTTTTCCATGTTTTCATTTCTTTAGGCTCTGATTAGCATACATTCGAAGTGGTATTGTTTAAATAAGCTTCAGCATTGTCAAAAGATCCAGTGCTGCGTTCGTTTTTCCGCTAAGATCTTGTATTGATGATGGAACAGTGTGAGCCCGATAATCCTGGCATTGTCATCTTGGAATATGCCTGTGCATCAGGGGAGAAAAAAAATCCATGTATGGAATAATCTGGTCATTCAGAATGTTCAGGTAGTCTGCTGATCTCATTCTTTGGGCTGAACCTAGATCTGACCAGCAATCAGAACTTTTTTTGTCTGGCAGTGTATACTTGTGTAATGTACAGAGTTACTAACAGGTAAAGTGAAATGAGAATTAAGAATTTCAATCATTGTCAGCCTTAACATGCTGGAATATTGCCTTGTGGATCTGTGCCTTATATATTACGCTATATACTGTAGTCTTGCTATCTCACAAAGCAAAATTGATTGATGGACTTTTCACAATGTCATAATAATTTGGATACACTTCCATGGGAGAACAAAACGGCAAACACATTAAGACTATATAACCTTGACATTGACATTGGCTTTTTGTGTAATGAAAGCAGACCAATATGTGCGAGCTGAGCTTTTTCCACCGTTCTTTGCAGCAGAAGATGGAAAACAGGGAGAAAAATATGAAAAATATGACTAGGCGAGTCAATTTTATTTATTTTTCTACTGTAAATGGTGCACATGAATTATCTAGTTTATTCCATCAGAGTTCAGCGACTACGGGATTTGAATAAAGAACCAGGCCGTGGCAAATATAGGCAAACTTCAGCTACTTAGAGCAATGCAAAGCCCATTCAGCTACGCGCAAGACTGTTCATCCAAGACAATAAAATCCACAACCTCCTGGCTAATAGGTATAAGCTCCAACCACTTTGCGCCCCCTGTTGTACTATATCGATTTCACAGTTGAATAAAAGCAGTTGCTCGACGAGGTGAAAATCTGTTCATGGCGTGAGCTCAAATGACCAGTAAATGAGTGCATATTACTTTCTGCTATCCTGTTTTCCGTCTCCCGTCTCCCTGCACCTGACCGCGCGGCTCCCTGCTGCATCAGTTTTACAGCCCAAACTCCGCTCCCAGAAATAGCAGCACACCTGAGTCCAGCTGTCAGTCAGGGGCAGAGATGACATTTTAGCTGACGGCATTATCCTCGCTGTTTTGCTGATGCCCTCATATACCTGTCTTCTTACTGCTCTCATGAGAACAGGAAAGATGAGGCATGGATGGAGAGGTAGGAATATACAGGGTTTTACACAATTGCCAACTAAATGCATGGGCAAATAAAGCCGTGTTACATTTCAACAAATAAATAAAATAAAAGACAAGGGTTTATGTAACAGGGTGTTTTTGTTGGTGAAAAATATCTCAAATAATAAGGAGTGGTCTCTGCAAAAGTCCACCCTCTGGACGTCTTTCCTGTGAGGGGTTGTCCCGCATCTAACCTGACTCAAAACTTGGCTGGGAGCAGGACATCACCACCAGCCTGTCTCCATGGAGATATGCAGCAGTGCTTTAACCGCAGGTAGCCAAAAATGAAGTTTAAATAGGTCGACTTCCAAGAGATTTGAGATCGCTGCGATGCTTGGCTGTGTCTCAGACTTTTACGACAGATGCGTTGCTTCTGTGACATGCAACACATAACAGAATGATCCATGTTGTGACTTGAAGAAACTACTAATACTACTACTTTGTCCATTCATTTGTGAGATGCAAGAGACAGTAGGAATGAGCCCTTTTGACATCTGCAGACCAGGAATACACCACTAGAAATGCAGCTAAGTTTGGGGTAATGCTCAAATCAAGCTGTCTTTGCCTTTTCCACTTTGTCCCTCGTCAAACTTTATCAAAAATATTGTCAACTTTGGGACAGTCAGGTCTAAAAGTACAATGTTTCCCACGAGAAACTTTTGATTACTTTAAAATGCAGACCCAATAATTAAAGAGCTATAGGAAAGATTGTATCATACAGACTGCCATGTGCTGAAGCCCCTTGGCGCAGCTCTCCCAAGCATTTTAGCCTTTCTTTTCACATATGCACACACCACTTCTTAGTCTGCCACTCTTCCTCGGAACAGTGGGATCATGCAAGCAGAGAGAGAGAAATAAAACGTAGGCCAGGGGGAAAAAAATGCTGCTTATATAATAGATGGAACATAGGACAGGTTATGCAGAGTCCAGGGGGTATGCAGGCAGATGGTAGAAAAGTGATTTGTTGGAAGCTTGTTGGCTAATTCCCAAAGAGACTACTAAATCCCGTTGGTATTGAAAGAATCCCTTTTAAATCTGTTTTGTGGCTTTTCCAAGTCGTGCAGGTGGCGGCCGCAGGTCCAGCTTGGCCACCAGAGCATTGGCATGATTGTATTTATCTGCAACAAAGACAATAGTTTGCGGCCAAAGTCCATGTGGTAGCAGGTGGTAAAATGGCTTAATGAACAAATCATCTATCTCCTTTTAGACAAGCTTTCTCATCAATATGAACTAATTTAGGCAATATATTGTCTACATAATAGTGATACTGATAAAGCCAATTTTGTTGGGAAGACATTGTGCTAAATCAAGTCACAAAAAAGCTGTGTGGCGGCTATGCTTATAGGCCAAGGTCAGACTTTGACGATGATAGTTTTAAGAAATATTGTTGACTGGGAAGAATAAAACTTTATTATTATTATTATTATTATTAAGTTCTCACAAAAATATAGAGATTTAACTTTTTGTTAATATGGCCCATCCCTATAGCTCGAGGCACTTAGTGATTGCGCTACAGACTCCTGTCATTCAAACACATGCTTCCAGTGGATGTCATAACATGGCACCCGCCTCGGTGGTATAGTGTATAACTACTCCGCGCTTCTCATTTAACAGCAATGATAATCTAAATTATTGCTACCCACTTTGCAGAGCAAGCCATCTCACAATATGGGCCGCAATCACTGAAATGGCTTCCACACAAATCTGTAAACATGACAAGCTTTGTACTTGCAGCGTATGCACACAACATACAGTGTGGTTGAATGGAATAAGATAAAATCACTTGTGAATTATGAAAGTTAGGGTGTTGAACTAAAAGTCAACTCAGGAACCCAAAAAAAGCAGCTACTTGAATTGTTTATCCCACTGCGGTAGTCTATAAATATGCATGGCTAGGTTTGCTTTAAAGCCTTGAGTTTACTCCCACAGGTGAAACACTGACCTCAATGTGGACTTGTAACAAGAAGTGGAAAAAACATCACTTTTATTTCAAAGATTTGAGCAGGTCACGTAAAGGACAACATTGTGAACTTTGAAACAGGTCAAACTGGTGCATTTGTTTAGTCGTAGGACATTCAACAGTCAGTTTCTACAGAAGCTACAATGACATAGTACTGTCAAATAAAAAACCTAGACATCACTAATGTTTGCTAAAGAAGAAAAACCTATGAACAATAGTGCAAGATATTTTTAGGAAAGTGCATTGGTTAGCGAATGGCAGCAGTGCAATGGTCAAAATGAATCTTCTCTCTTTTATTTTGTCCAATGCTTGAGTCACTCCACAGTATATGCTCTCCCTTTTATTCACCCAGTCCTGACTCCATTATCACTGATAAGAATACACAAATGAATCAGTGCTGCGGCCCGCTCAAGACTTAATGAACTGACAGCATTAACAGCTCTTCGCTGGCTGAACAATTAGCATTCTATCTCACTAAAGATTACCTACAATGCGACAATGATAAAGATAATTGCTTACAGTTAAATGGGCTAATTATGAGTGTGGTAGCTGTTTGGTAATGCAAACCAAACAGCTACATTTTTAATGCAAAAATGAGACAGTTTTTATATATAAAATATATAAATATATATATATATATATATAAACTCTTCTCACCCGCGGGCGGTCTCTTTTTCCTCCAAGCTCGGGTCCTCTACCAGAGGCCTGGGAGCTTGAGGGTTCGGCGCAGTATCTTTGCAGTTCCTAGAACTGCACTTTTCTGGACCGAGATGTCTGATGTATTTCCTGGGATCTGCTGGAGCCACTCCTCCAGTTTGGGGGTCACTGCCCTGAGGCCCCAACGACCACGGGCACCACTGATGCCTTCACTCCCAGGCCTTCTCTAGCTCTTCTCTGAGCCCCTGGTATTTCTCAAGTTTCTCGTGTTCCTTTTTCCTGATGTTGAAGTCGCTTGGTATTGCTATGTCAACCACCACGGCTTTCCTCTGCTCTTTGTCCACCACCACATGTCCGGTTGATTCGCCATTACCATTCTGTCCGTCTGTATCTGGAAGTCCCACAGGATCTTGGCTCGGTCATTCTCTGTCACCTTTGGAGGTGTTTCCCACTTTGACCTTGGGGTTTCAGCCCATACTCTGCACAGATGTTCCTGTACACTATGCCAGCCACTTGGTTATGGCGCTCCATGTAAGCTTTCCCTGCCAGCATCTTACACCCTGCAGTTATGTGCTGGATTGTCTCATTGGTCTCTTTGCACAGTCTACACCTGGGGTCTTGTCTGGTGTGATAGATCTGGGCCTCTATTGCTCTGGTGCTCAAGGCCTGCTCCTGTGCAGCCATGATGAGTGCCTCTGAGCTGTCCTTCAGGCCAGCTCTGTCTAGCCATTGGTAGGATTTCTTGATATCTGCCACTTCAGTTATGTTTCGGTGGTACATCCCGTGTGGGGCTTGTCCTCTCATGACGGGACCTCCAGCGCCTCATCTTCTGTTTCCTATAGTCTGAGACATTCACTGAGCACGTCATCTGTTGGAGCCTTGTCCTTGATGTACTTGTGGATCTTGGATGTTTCATCCTGGATAGTGGCTCTCACGCTCACTAGTCCTCGGCCTCCTTCCTTACGGCTAGTGTACAGTCTCAGGGTGCTGGATTTGGGGTGGAACCCTCCATGCATGGTTAGGAGCTTTCGTGTCTTAACACCTGTGGTCTGTATCTCATCCTTTGGCCAGCTTATTATTCCTGCAGGGTTTCTGATTACTGGCAGGGCGTAGCTGTTTATTGCCCGGGATTTGTTCTTGCCATTGAGCTGGCTTCTTAGGACCTGCCTTACTCGTTGGAGGTATTTGGCCGTAGCCGCTTTCCTTGTCACCTCTTCGAGGTTGCCATTTGCTTGTGGGATTCCGAGGTACTTGTAACTGTCCTCAATGTCTGCTATTGTTCCTTCTGGGAGTGAGACCCCTTCTGTGTGGACTACCTTCCCTCTCTCACTCACCATCTGACCACACTTCTCTAGTCTGAATGACATCCCAATGTCTGCACTGTATATCCGGTGGTATGGATCAGTGAGTCGATGTCTCGCTCATTCTTAGCGTACAGCTTGATGTCATCCATGTAGAGGAGGTGACTGATGGTGGCCCCGTTCCTGAGTCGGTATCCACAGCCAGTCTTGTTGATTATTTGGCTGAGGGGGTTCAGACCTATGCAGAACAGCAGTGGGGACAGGGCGTCTCCTTGGTATATGCCACATTTGATGGAGACTTGTGCAAGTGGCTTGCCATTGGCCTCAAGGGTGGTTTTCCACAACCTCATCGAGTTTGCAATGAAGGCTCTTAGAGTCCTGTTGATGTTGTATAGTGCCAAGCAATGTAATAGGAGAAAATTGTTTGAGGGGTTTTGGTCAATAGGAGGGATGGTTAGTTTGGGGTCCTTCAGTCTCAGGATGTTCGTCTACAGGATATGTTTATATATATATATTATACACACCCCTCCGGAACGCCATTCTGGAACCGCCCCTTACGTGGTGGAGGGGTTGAGCGCCGAATGATCCTGGAGCTCTGTTGTCGGGGGCTTCGTGCCCCTGGTAGGGTTCCTAGGTGAGACGGGTCAGACAAAGAGCGTTCAGAAGCCCCTTATGAGGACCAACAGGCCGGTTAGAACCATGAGGCGTCCTTCTGTGGACCCACCACCTGCAGGAGGAGCCATAGGGGCTGGTGCAATGTGATTTGGGCAGCGGCTGCCCAAATCGGACAAGTGGAAGAAAATGGATGGATGGATGGATGGATATATATATATATATTATATATATATTACTACTAGCGTAGTAATCTATGCACTAAGTCATGTGCCCTAATCATAAAGCTTTGCCAAAGTTTTACTATTATTGATAATAATAAAATGAATTGCGTAGTGCTGTTCACTGTCTATTGAGTGCAACTTTTTCTTTTTTCACTAATAGGGATCCTGGTAATACTGACTTAATGCTGACTAACCACTTTGCACCGGGCTGAAATAATGAGGAAACGATTATTGGAACAAATGGTGAGGAGGTATTTAGACTGCTGGCTGGACAAAAATCCATGACAGCTTGGTAAAACCAAAAAAATAAAAAAATCCAGTAAGTGTCAAAAATGCGGTGAAAATTGGAGCAACTTTCCAACTTCCCTGAACTCCTATGAGAGATGAGGAGCTTGTGGAAATGAGCCGTTTCCAGTCCAAATCTATTTCTGCCTCAGTGACTGTCTAAAAGCGCTGGTGGCTCCGGGCAGAGTCTGTGTGTCAACATCTTTACTGGTTTTCTGCACAATGAGCACATATTTCAACTATTCACTGAAGGGTTGGAAGCAAAAACAAATACCATTTACCAGATAATATCATATTAGTATGAATTTAGTGAAAATAAGAAAATAAAATAGCTGATAATTGTCAAAGTAACTACAGCAATGGAACATGGGGAGTCATGGCAACTTTAAACTTTATTCAAATGCTTTATGGTTTACACATGGTTTAGACATAATTTAGCCACCCCAGTACCAGTTTTTACTTTTATTCCAGTTACTTTTTTCTTGATACCACAGAGGTATCACTCATTCCTACATACAGAATACATGTTTGTAGGCCAGTCCGCAGGTCAGCCACTGTGCTCCTCCTTGAAGCTAATGATTGTCTTCTGTAGCCGATACTTCTTTAGTCTGCAGCCTGAAGTGTTTTGTATGCAGACCGTGTATGAGGTCTGCTGCCCATTATTGCAACACATAGATTGCAGAGAAAGCAAGCAAACAGAGTCTTTCAAAGCACAGGTGAGGTACATAAGCATTGACTTATTCAGTAATGCATGACTATATTATGTTCAAGGAAGCAGACTGATGAATGTAGACCTCAACAAAAGGATGGTGATCCTGTGAAGATATAATGCCCAAACCTGGACCCAGGTCAGGAGTCAATGCTCTTTTAAAAACCTATCACTTTGCAAGGGAACGGCTGTACGAACATAGTGTGCCCTAACTACACTCTGGGGCTAGTGCACTGACATGAGCTTGTTCCTCCATAATGGATGCGACACTCTGGGTGGAGACATTAGGTGTGTGTGTGTGTGTGCATGCAGAGGTGAGATGCATGCTGGGAGATCAAGAGAAAGACTGGTGTGTGCACAATGCAGCCAGCGGAGCAGCAGGGATTCGGCAGTGTGTGGTGGAGGGGGCTTATGTAACAGGTCCAGATGCGGCCGCTATATCCACAGAGGATAAAGATTGGCTAGGGCAAATCGGCATCTAGTCATTTGAATTTGAGCAGCCACACATGGACAGGGTCACCGGTTCAGGGGCAAACAGACAGGGCTTACTGTAAAGAATGGATATTGGTCATATAAGATCGGAAACAAAGCAGGTGCAAAGTGTACATAGGAGAAAAGTTGTTTGATCAAGTAAGTGCAGACTCATTACACTAGATTAATGTAGACCCTATAAATGTCCCACTGCATTATGAAATGTTGGAGCAGCACGGTAAAAGTAAATGCAAAATGCCATTATAAATCTAAATATCCACAGTACCCTACACGTATTCACTGTAACAACCTAAAAGCCCAGTCGTATCATTGTAAGTAGGTCATCCTCTGTCTGCATTTGTCTGTCAGTGTGTGATTTCGTGCTCACTCACGTTATATGACTCGACTATTTTCTGTACTGAGACACAGAGATACAATATGACACACTATAGTTTTTGCGAAAATTTAAGTTATTAGTATCACGGTAACACTGACGGTCCAGCAACTACTTAATCGATAATGTTCACAGCTGCAGCATGAATCAAAGTGGACAGCATAGGAGCTCTTCTGTAGAGAATATGAGTGATAAAAAGGGGTCAAATGGTCAGAAATAGATAAGATATAGGAAGTTAGACATATTCTGCGGTGCTCAGCGAAGTACGTGCAGGAGAATCTCATGCTTACATCTGCATGGACTTGAGCAGATGCATGGACAGAAATAGCTCCTGCGAGTAAAGAAAGAGAAGGATAAGGGTCCATCTAGGGCAGTAGGGAGCAAGGAGCACTCCTGCACGCATCAGGCTCTTCCACATTGGCCCAAAGTGTTCCTCTGGTCTCATTAAACTTTCAACCTTTTATCCTAGTCTTCTGGGTCTTTGCACACACAAGTGCAAAATGCTATGGCAGTCCGCTGTGGTTTCCAGCATTTATGCCATATAATGTGTGTTTGAAGCGTTTATGACATTTAAAAAATGAAAAACATATATCTTGTTTTGTTTTTTTGCAAAACAACCAAGTAACAATTAAAGCCATTTAAAGCAATACTGAGTAATTCATGCCCCTAGAGGCCATAAGCGCCACTGCAGGTGTCATAGCATGTTGCGTGTTTTTTAACGTATTAATTGTCCGTGAGAGTTAATACGACAGAAAAGACAAAGGGAGAAAGGGATATTGTTCATCCAATTACACAATGGAGATATTTTTGTTTACTCAAACTGGCTGTAAATACTGTTTAAGTGGCGCTAGCCCGCAGTTAGCTTTGCCCGTTAGCCTGTTAGCTTCTTCTTCGTGATTCTATTAGTGTGTATTGGACCTCCGCCTCAGTGGCAGGGAAAGTTGAAAATGTGGTTTTCTGACCAAAGCACCAGAGGGAGATAAAGACCCCTCAATCATCCCATTAACACTTGTATTACCCCCAGACGGACTACGAAAAGGATTTATTAAGGTAAACAAGTTACTTAGTACTACTTTAGGTTAGAATTGTATTTGTGATGTTCAGTATTTATTTTAACTCACTTGCACTCACTTTAATTTACTATAGAAATGATCCACATTTAAAGAAAGCTATACATCCTAAAAACTCTAAATAAATCAATATGCAGTATACATTTTTCTACATGTGAAGATGCATAATCATACAGAAAATAAATTCAATTCCAAACTGCTAATGCATCCTCTTGGTTTGGAAACACCTTTGAAGGGAGCCAGCGTAGTGAATGTGTGATATTGTTAAGTGAGAGTAACCTTTTGTCCAGCGCGAGAGACGATTGTATCTCGAGAGTTTTATGTACAGTGGACTTGGCCAGCTCATATACAGTCTGACCTTGTCTTCAGAACAGCCTTCAAACTAAATGAGCCATGGCACATATCTACGCTCCTCAATTATGTCTCCTGCATAAGATAAGGAAAGGCATACCATGTTGGCTGATGGCGAAAGCCTAAAAAAAAAACCTGTGATTGATGGAGCAGAGGCAAAGCTTGGTGTGGCGGAGAAGCGGAAGCTGCTTTGAATACAGAAAGTGTCTCTCTTGCCCTTGGGCCAGTTGAGCATCATGGGAGATAGAGCACTGGAGCTGACCCGCTGCACAATCTGATGGAAAGTGGCTTGTTTAAAAACGGTGAATAAAGAGGACATTTACAGCTCTGGAAATATAATCACGGCAGGAATCCGTTTTCAAATTTAAAGATTTCGTTTACAGATTAGCGCATGTAGGGGCTTCCAAACAATTATAATTAAACAAAAGATTCTACGGCCCATCAAGAAAGCTTGAAAGGGATTGATTGGAAATGTATAACGCTCAAAGTCATGACGCAGAGAGAGGCATGTTGTCCTGTGCACTTTCCCTTTAGTCAGTGCGCAGTTGTCATGTGCTATTGGAGAGATTTAATTAATATGAAGGTTAAATATGCTTTATCTGTGCATGATTGTGGAAAAGACATCTCCCAAAGAGTTGGGCTGCTAGCTTAGTAAAGACATTTGCCCACAATCTATATTAGTGGGACAAATTTAATTGTTTAGGTGGAATAGCCAAGGGATTTTTTTCCTTCTAGCTGCGCCTTCACATCCCCAGTTTCGTGTGTGCGTAAAAGCTGGAATAGTTGCCCGGCTGAGAGAAAGGACGATTCAGGAACAACACTGTAAAAGATTTTGAGCAGTATGTCCTTTCTTGCAAACACATCGCTACCCTAATAATGAGTTGTCTTTCCAAAACAAAACAAGCCTGACAGTGAGTGGCCTGTTGCAGATGCCACACTGGCACCTGTCCTCTGCGGGGAGAGCGGTGAAGACGCGTGAGTTTAACCTTGAGCTAAGTGTAATGGAGTTTGACAGTGTTAAGCAGCCAGGCGTGCTCATTAAGCCTCCCTATGCCAGTGTGCTATGGTCATGGTCTTTCCTGTTGGCTCTCCCTTTCATCTCAGCGCGGCACAAGCACAAAGCCCAGCAGTCTCCTCATTAAACTGGCTTATTGCATTAATTCAACGCCAGCATAACACTCTGTGCTGGGCCTGTGCCAAATAATCTACCTCATTTGACAAACAGTATTCCTGCTCAACACTGGTACAGCTGAGGGAGGCCATGTTCTACACCAGGGTTCAGGTGATGGAGAGCTGCCCTTATGCTGAGAGACATGAGGGCATTGAGACAAATGCATACATCTGCTGAACAGTGCTCTTTATCACAACACTACATTATTATTACCAAGTTACTGTATGTTTGTTTGTTGGGAACATGCGTGTTGTTTAACACACATGAGACACATGCAGCTAAACATGCAACAGCCAGATTAGCAATCAGCCAATTTGTCCAGTTGTCCTGCATTCGCATTCACAAGCACACACTCAATCATGCACCAGCGAACACAGACACTGCGGGGAAGACGGGAGAAGTGCCTTGCCCAAGGATACAGCGACAGTATGCACCTGGGTTGGGATCAAACCTCCAACCCTATGGATTGGTGGCGATTGTTGTACCACAGACAGCATTGTTGCCCCTGTATGGCAACAATAAACAATTCCTAGCAACCTTTATTTTGAGCAAAGTTGAAGAATTTGATTTTATTTAATTTGTTATTCGTTTTATGTATGTATTTCTTTTTAGGGGTGGGGGAGGGGGGTTGTATGGTAATGAATCTGTTATAAACTTGTAGACCGTTGCCTTAGCAATTAAGAATTCAGAGCAAATATTTATCTTTTAAATTACGAAAAGTCTTCAAAATGGCTCCTTACATGTAAAAGTATTGTGAATGAAAATCATGCACAGCCAAAACAGCCTCTGTCATCGTTAACTCTTCTTGCATAAAGGTTTGCTGGTGCATATTCCCCACTATCATAAATGCTTTAATATTTCTGCCCTTTTCACTTGCATCAGTCTAAACAGTTCTCAGTGTGAGGGTATCAGAAGTGCCAGGTTCAGCACCATGGACAGCACAGTACATGCATCCAGTGTCTGATCAACACAATGCAAATGTAATGCGCTGGATGCTAATGATGATTGAGTCTGACCTGCAGGCCCATGTGTGCGTGTTTTATTCTAACTCATACTTACAACCATATTTCATGATTTACATTGTTTCATCTGTGCTCGTTGTGACTTACCGGAGGCAGCTTGCATCCAGCCGCAGATCTTATAGACAGTAGAGGTGCTGAGAAGGAAGAACAGACTGAAGCAGCCGATGCAGCTGACCACAAGCATCATGGACATGCCGATGAAGAAAGAGGCGGCCTTGAACGCACTGGAGGGGATCTCTGAGAACTCAGTGAAGGTTCCCTGACACACCAGGTCCCTGGAGTGTCCGTCTCCGACGCAGTAGTGAAACAGGCCGAAGTAGCCAACCTGTGGCGTGTCCATGCCATCTCCAATCCAGTACGGCTGAGAAAATATAGTCACATTCACAATGCCAAACAAAATGGTGAAGATGGCCCACAAAAGTCCAATGACACGAGAGTTGCGCACGTAATTAGTCTGATATAATTTCGCGGCTTCTGCAGATGGTAGCATTGATGCGGGAGAACAAGGCTAACAGCTTATAAGAAATCCAGGAATTGAACCAACACAGTACGTCCGAACGCACCTCAAGGCTCGGACATTAAGCAGCCGGAGATTCAGTTCTCTGGGATCAGCTGGGAGCGTGCGCCACGAAACCGCAACACAGCAACAACTGTGCGAGTGTGGAGACAGATCATCTCATGACGTCGCAGCGCACACCCAGGCAGCAACTGCAGCTCGACCAGGGCGCTTACACAGCCAATATACTCACAAAACTACAAACAGCAATACGGCAGTCTGGCGTCCTCCCACTGATACCGTCCTGCCGTGGGGTTCAGGCTTGTTCATCTCTACCGCACGACACTCAGCGGTGTCCTTGGAAAAGACGAGTAAACTCGCTTACTCGGCTCTCGGCTTCAAGATGCACGTAGGCTGTAGCTATTGTCACGCAAAAATGCAGTCAGTCACTGACTAAAACCCACCGAAGACTATGACAGTCTGATGGCTATGTTCAGGTCAATTGCCTTGTCGTTATCGTTAAACGGAGGTACCGCGGTCTGCACAGACTGATGCTGAGAGCAGAGGGAGGGAGGGGCGCAGACAAGGCGCAGAGGAAGCTGTGATGTACACACTCCTCACCAGCAACCCTGCGTCAACTTCCAATTCACGCACACGGTCACGTATTAAACAGCACTGGCTACGCAAAAAAATGAATTAACACTCTTTTCACAACTAGACTGTGGACTGCATGACAAGGACAGAGAGCTGTGAGATCGCTCACTGAAGAGTTATTATGCTGCAATGGCTGGTTATGTAACATTTCTAGTCACTTTGAATAAACGGCAAGACTACCCGATGTAACACAAAAATAAAGAATGGCCCAGCTTGACTTTGACACAATTGGCATGGCAATTTTAAAAACTCAAACCATGAAAATGTCACGATCTTATTCTGACGTTTAGCAAATAATAATTAAAGAAGATAGAAAGATATAACCTTTGCTTAACTACTTTTTGCTTTAAGTCCATGGAGTCAACCATTTTGCTAACCCCAAAGAGCAACATCTCACAACTCATCTACAAACTGAAGATAACCGGATGTCAAAAGTTAATTCGCTTTACAAGCTGTAGGCTTCTATTTGCACCACCTGCCTTTGGGATAATCTTATCGTTCATTTCAGAGATGAACGAGATCATACCTTTGCATTCAAAGGGCGTCTTTAATCGGACCCATGTCTTGAGACATTTTAGAGCGGTAACATGTGGATTAGGTTAAAAATAGTTGCGTTGTTGCTTTTTAAAGAGAGAAAGAAAACGGGAGAACCAAGAATTAAAAAGCGTTTCTCTTCCATGTCTTTCATGCTGCACTTTTTAATTTGACCAACAGGGGTCAATATTGCCTCACAGAAGAATTTCTTGAAACAGTCGCAAATAAATCAATTTATTATAATTTACATTTCTTGATGGCCTGATATAAGATACAGCAGTAATCTGTTTGATGTTACAAGTTAATTTAAAGTGTGAATCCTGTTTGTTCATATCATAATAATAGCATGACGTTTGGCCGTGAAGTCATTTCATCTCTAATCTGTATCCTATGATGACCTAGATACAAAGGGCATTGTTGTTTGTATGATCTATGAACCCACTGGCCAACTTTCATTAAACCTGTGCTCGGTGTGGGTGAAGGCAAATAACCCAATAGCTCTGTGCAATCTACAAGCTACTTTTTCTTTTACCACTGTAATGCATGTTGTCCACTTTTTTGTTAAATAAAGTTGAAATGTAAACAAGAGTAGCACTTAGAAGCAAAGGATATGATGTAGCGCTGGAGGAACAGTGTTTTTAAAAGGAGGGGAAAGAATCATTCCTGTGGAGTAGAATGTATTTAGTATTTTGGCCTAAAATGCATGTGTGTGTTTGTATGTTCAGAGAGAGTCCATTCTCTGCCAGTGAGAGCAGGCTGTGTGCTGTGATAAGAATGGCTTGTTGTTTCCACAGAGCTCTGTGGGGCAATGCGGCTGTCAGCAGGTCTGCACACAGCAGCTGGACCAGTTGTTGATGGGTGATTTGGGACTAGACTGAGCCCAAATGCAGATTATTGGTGGCGCCACTTTCAGTGTCAGCAGAAACCACACTTTATCTTTAGTTTCGCTCTTAGTCTTTATTTCTCTTCCTGGGAGAGCTTCTTCTGTACTTAAGCATTTCTTAGGACAGATTTTTCAGGTATGGAGTGCATCTATCTAATGTATCAAACTCTTGAGTCAATGGTACCTTAAATTTTGTAGTGTACAACATTGTGAACACTACAAAATGTACTGTAAATTATCCATATTATTTGCAACAAATCCATCTGTTGTGTGTACTATGCCTTGTGCAACACCGTAGATATGTAGATGCATTGTTTATGGCATGAGTGTAGATGAACCAGTTGAATATAAACATAGAATTTTATTTTATTTATCAAATACATGCACATCTGAGGAAAACAACATGTTTGAGCTGTGGGTGTATGTATTTTTATTGCATTCAGTTGAGTTCATGCCATAATAACAACCTGCTGAGTGCTGGCTCGATGCTCATTGTTTGATAGACATGTCTTTTTCATATTAAAGAACTTGAGATTGTCTAATGTTGAGATGACCCCCTGCTGTGCCACACAAACCCCGGACTGGCAGACTGTTTACCATCACAAAGCTAGAGCTGACACTTTCCCTCGCTGTCGAAAAGACTTTTATGTATTTTCATTGTAATTACACATTGTTTATTTTACATTTCCAAAATAGCCATGTTTTGACCCTCTAGTGTTTTCCAGCCACCACTGCAGCCAACTGTTGGTTTTCCCCGGCCACTGAGACGAAAAGTCTGCTTTAAACAAAGGGTAATGTTTATTTTTTTGTAAAGACTCACAACAGTGGGTTGGGCTTGTTGGGCTGTGAAGGGACTAATATTGTCTGATGCTGCTGCCCATCCAAACACAGTGTCTAGAAATGTGTTTCTGAGTTGCGATATTTAGTTAACTGTAAGGGTAAACACCCGTTTTCTAACCATCAACAATTACCTTTCTCTTGATTGAAATGACTGTAAGTGTTCTCCCGCTGATCAACATTGTTATGCCTCTCTGATTATTGTCATGAAACCCCACACTCTCCACTTTTGTAATGAGCCGTGCCATGTCATCTGACTGTGTACCTCTCACTACAGCAATCAGGCTTCTTCATTTGCCCTGATGGAGACCAGCCTCACTTAGGAGCTCTCTAAAGTAGATCATTTTAGAGTCATGGGAGATTAATAGTGAAGGGGGGTTTGTATAAAGCTGCTTAAGCAATCTTAGTATCAAATGTTGTGATTAAAGTTTTATGGAAGTATGCTGTGTTGTGCAAGTTCTTGAAGTGATCACTAGATGGCAGCCTGATATCATTTCCCATATTAAAAGTGGATTATTACTTTGGCTTTCTTTAAAGAATTTATAGCATAATGATGGGTGAGATGCCACAAATTTGCATTGCTGATTTAATTTGATATAACAATTATGTTTCTTTATAGATGTTTACTGCATCAGTCAGGCCGGGATGATGTTTTGGAATCCATCTTGATTGATTCCAGGTAGTACATTCCGCATTTGTTCAACCTACTTTCCTAAACTGGCATAGTTTCCTTTGTGGTATTGGTGAGGAAGCCCCCAAACAAGCAGCCACTGTCTGACAAAGCTCTCACAGTCACAGTATTGACAGTTGAGGAATGCTGGAGGACAGGAATATTTTCCCATCGCAAACACAATGGTAACCTTGCCATTAGTTAGCTTAGAGTTTGCTTTAGTGTAGAGTAGTGTTTGGTATAGACAGAGTGGAGGAGTTTACTTTTGGTAGCTTAAAGAAGATTTAAAACTTGTGAGAAGATTATCTTGAGAAGAAGAAATGTAAAGGGAATCTCTGTGTCGTATTAACTTACAATACTAGTGGTCCAAGCATCACCACCTATTTTATATTTATTTATTTTTTCCTGACGCTGTCTCTCTCCTCATCTTTTTCCCTCCCTCAGCTCAAGCACTGGCTCGCTTTTCTTAGCAAACCTTTCTCTCATTCATTATTGAGGCTTGTTTTTTTTTTCCCCCCCCCTTCAGTCTCAGAATAAAGAAAGGGAACAGATCTTTTGAATATTTAATGCCCTACATGAAAAATGTAACATCAGTCATTTCTCAACGATACATGCTGGTAAACTTTTTTGCCGGACACAACGCTGTAAGTCACGAGAAGACGACGCCGGCCCGTGGGCTCTCATATTGCAAAGGAGGGAAATTGATGTGCAGGAGATACCAGCAGCCGAGGCTCGCGGGGGCAAAAGATGTGACAGGGATGGGCAAGGTTAAATTAGAAAAGTAAATGTGTAAGAAACTATATCAAAACTTTCTAATTTCACTTTCTCAGAGGATCATTTGATAATAGATAATAGATCAGAGAGTGAGAGATAATACATGCAGCCCTCTGAGAATTATTGTTGATACTGAGAGAATCCTGTTACAAACTATCGCTTTCTCATCTATATCTCTTCAACTCTCCCTCAACTGCAAATCAACTACAACGCTGCTGGTACAAAATATACATCGCCCACATATTACGAAAATTACGACTAACATACCTTCAGTTGAATATGCGCATTTACCATCGAAATGATTCATGCTTATATGAGTGCAATCAACAGCAAAAATAAATAAATAAACCGGGCTGAGGCCAGTGCATGCATTATTCATGTTTATGAGCAATATCAGCTATGCCAATTTCCTATTTATAAATAAATGCTGAAACTAGGCTCAAAAATCTACTAATTCATCTAAAAAACAAATACATTTCATTTGATATGAATACAATTGGTATATTAAACCTAATGTGGCACGTGGCACGTTCCATAATAATAAACCAAACAATGCAGATTATATAATGTGTTAGAGGCTACTGGAGTCATCGTTCACATAAAAGCATAAAAGCACAGTGTGTTAGATTAGATGTACGGTATTTACCATTAATGCAGCTAACTGAGTGGCAGGTTTCTACGGTAACCGTTAACTGATAACATTCCATCCCGAACTATATTATCCATATTTTGAAATTGACATATTTAGCCAGTGTTGACGAGTAATTATTTTTGTAATGTATAATCTTTTTTTTTTTTTTACAGTTTTGAAATTCTACCAATATAGCAAATGGAATATATGGAATAATGTGTTGCCCCTTTCTTATTATGAGACGTACATGGGGGCTCAAGGAAGAGGGAGCAGCATAAATTGACCAGTAGCCTGAGGGGGGTCACATTGTCCTGCCATGAGCCTGGAGCATGTCATTTATATTTATACCTCATTTTGCTGTTTATGACTGCACAGGGCAGACAGCTTGTATCAGCTCATAAATACTGCTCCGCTAATTGATGTAAAGTATATCGCCCCGTTGCCCCTCCTTTATGACCCCATATCATCTGAGCGATTGGAAAGATAGATCGACCAATTTAAATAAATTCACTCTTTTGGAATCCTCCTTTGCTTCAGTTTATCTTCATTTTTTTTTTTTGCAGAATGGGGTCTTATGTAAAAACTGCTAACCTTGTGGTCTGGAGCTTTTACAAACACGTCCTTATTCTTGCATTAGCAGTTCATATTTTCAGTCTTCTCCCACATGTCAATACTCCTGGTTGTGTATGAAATGCACGGAATTGCAATTAGATATTTTCATATAATCCATGCAGCGTTAGTGAAGGATATTGGCGTCTACTGCTCCAGGATGGATGCAGGTTTTTTGTGTGCCTGTCGGTGTAAAGTTTATGGCTTTTATAACATGTCTGCTGCCTGTAGCCTTGGCCGCCTTATTGATGAGTGCCATCCATTCGTCAGAGGCAGCGAGGTAGTGGGGAGGACTGGGAGGGGCCCAGTGCCCCGCTTTCGGAGTCCCATTGATGACAGCCTGCACAGGCCTTGGATATGGTTATATGACAGCCGGAGGTCTAGCCATTAAGAGACCTGCCCTCATCTATATCACCGTCTGAGTGTGAGAACCATTTAACCAAAGCCATATTTCCATACAAACAGCGCTGAAGGACACTGAAACAAGGCTTACTATGGCTTACAACGTGGAAAAAAAGCCACAAAAAGTGACAAAAGCATGACTAGTAAGCGTGACAAAAAGCGACAAAAGAGCAACCAAAAACAGGCCAACATTTTGTTTTAAACATGACAAAAACATGACAAAAAAGCCACAAAAAAGACGAAAATGCAGCGACGAGACAACAAAAGTTACAGTCACGTTTTTTTTGTAGGTCTTAGCTTTCAAAACTGTTGCTCTCCAGTCAAGAAGCTTTTAGAGTTGGGTAAAGCCTACTGGAGAAAATGCACTTTGGGCAAAATTTCTATTGAGAATTGAACACTGTACATTTCACCAATCTGGTACGCATATTTTTATATTGTAGTTATATATTATAGGTAAAACTGAATATAAATTGTTATTGACCCCCATTGTATATTCTCAGCCCCCCCTGTGGCACCTGTGGTGGTCAATCAGCATCCAAGAGTGGTGTGTTCCCTCCAGCCACCTCCTTGCACGCCCCTGGATCTCTCGTGCCCCTAGAGGCCATAAGCGCCACTGCAGGTGTCGTAGCATGTTGCGTTTTTTTGTCCGAGTAAATACTATGCTGACAGAAAAGACAAAGGGAGAGGGATATTGTACACCCAATTAGAATAGAACTTTATTGTCTGTTCAAAGCAGAAATTTGTCTTTCAACACGGCTCAATGAAAAATCAGTCAGTAAAAAACACACAACATCATTACAAAATACCACATGAAAAAAGATCAACATAAAGTACAGTGCTACCGGATGCTATTTAGTGCAGCGACTGCAGATGGAATAATATGGAATAACCCTATTTCTTGTAGTTGTGTAACTATGGGCCAATGGGGTTCAGGGTTTCCGTTAGCCGGCTGTAGCCGGCTTTGAAAAGCAAGGCCGGTAAAAATAATTTCCATCGGCGTTATGCCGACAGTAAAAAATATTGAGAGAATATACATATTAAATACTACATGTAACCTAAGTCAGTGACTAACATAATAAAGTGTTTTTGAGACAGCCCTAAATACTAAAAAAGGTTCAATATTTCTATCAAAAAAGTTTCGATTTAGCTCATTTTACAAAGCGCAGTTGAAGCGCCATCATCGCGCTGGAAACTAAAGGCTTTTCTCGTCGTGCTTCGTCGCATTTTCCAAGAAAACGGCCAACTACAGGTACATTTACTTTTCTAAAAGTGTGAACTCAGCAGCTAATACATTTGATTAGGATTTTTAAACTCTTGTGTGTTCTCTCCTGGGAGAGTGGCCGGGTTTAGAGGCGCTTCCCTCGGTCAGACTCATCTTTTCAAACTTGCTTTTAATACTTAGGGCACACTGAATTGTGTCTTGGTTGTATTCATTTTGTGTTTTTAAATTGTTTTAATCTTTCTGTGAAGCACTTTGGTCCTCCTGGTGTTGTTGTAAAGTGCTATACAAATAAACTTTGATTGATTGATTGAGTCTGCGCAGGCCGCCTTGGCTTAGTTACGCGGTGTTCGGAGCCGCTCGTGGCAGAACTGGGTCCGTGTTGAAATGCTCGAGACTGACTTTTGATGACTTTAGTGCTGTTGTCCCTCCGTAATATTTCAGCGGTGAGAGACTTACTCGCTAATTTTACACCTGCGCGGAAGGGCATCTACAGCCCAACCCTCGCTGTGCAGCTGATGCGGTCAGATCTGGACAGCGCAGGGTTTACCTTCTGTCTGAGTTATAGTGCAGATGAGTGGTACGTACGCGTGACACCTGTCGTTCCCCATCGCCTTCACGTGCACAACTTTATGTTTGGATTTGAGCTGCTGTTGACCACGTGCACAACTTTATGTTTGGATTTGGCTGCGCGCGCAATCCCGCAGGTGACATGGCTACCTCATGGGCACTCTTCCAGAGTACTTCGGTAGAGGAAATTTGTGCAGCGGCCAGTTGAGCTACGCCTCACACCTTTGCCAGGTTTTATAGACTGGATGTCACAGGCCCTTCACTGTCTCAGAATGTTGTGAGCGTGGGGGCTTCACACTGAGTGTCTCTGTAGGGTTTATTATCTGTCTTCGAGTAAGCTTGTCTGGCAATACGGGAGTCTCGGCATCCCATATGTGGGATACCGAAACGAATGTTGAAAGAGAATGCAAGGTTAAGAAATGAACCCCGGTTCTCTGAGACATGAGTGAGGTATCTCACTCATAGACTGTTAAAAAGAATAGACAGCTCCTCCTCACTCCTCCCCGTTTACCATAATGACCACTTTCGAGGGGGAAATCATGGCGGATTTACAGACTCCTCCTCCCCAGCTCTGACGAAGCATGTTCCTAATAAGGGCAAAAGGGCGGGATCTCACTGTAAACTCGGCCCATAGACTGTTAAAAAGAATAGACAGCTCCTCCTCACTCCTCCCCGTTTACCATAATGACCACTTTCGAGGGGGAAATCATGGCGGATTTACAGACTCCTCCTGCCCAGCTCTGACGAAGCATGTTCCTAATAAGGGCAAAAGGGCGGGATCTCACTGTAGACTCGGCCCTTGCGTGACGTGTAGCTCGCGCAGCTCCAATGCCAACAGTCCGACCTCCGTTAAGTAGGAGATTAAAAAAAATATATTTCGAAAACCAGCCTGGTTTCTATTTTTTGACTAACCCAGCGTTATCTCAGGAGGAATATGTAGCCATATTAAGTGTTGAAAAAATTGAAACCAGGCATTAAAGTTGTTTTTAACGTGTCTAAAGTCCAATGCTTTTCAATGGGGGCCTAGCGGCCAAATGGAGGTACTACAGCAATGGAGGAGCAATGGCGGCCTCCAGTGTATGCGGTCACAAAGCAGAGCAGCCAGCGGCCATTGACTCGGCCCTTGCGTGACGTGTAGCTCGCGCAGCTCCAATGCCAACAGTCCGACCTCCGTTAATTAGGAGATTAAAAAAATATATTTCGAAAAACAGCCTGGTTTCAATTTTTTTGACTAACCCAGCGTTATCTCAGGAGGAATATGTAGCCATATTAAGTGTTGAAAAAATTGAAACCAGGCATTAAAGTTGTTTTTAACGTGTCTAAAGTCCAATGCTTTTCAATGGGGGCCTAGCGGCCAAATGGAGGTACTACAGCAATGGAAGAGCAATGGCGGCCTCCAGTGTTTGCGGTCACAAAGCAGAGCAGCCAGCGGCCATTGATCTCACTAGACCGCCCTTCTTGCCTGGAGCGCGAAGAGGTGTGTTTGCTTTGACTGATGTTATGACGTGTCGTGGCGTCGTGGCGCTCTATAGTAGGAGGAAGTCCCTCCTCCTCTGGGGAGTGACGTCACCTCTGACAGCCAGTCGGGGGACTGGCGTAATGTAACTGGGCTTCTGGGGAACAGCGTGAGAACGTTATCATATGTGAGATACCTCACTCATGTCTCAGAGAACCGAGGTTAATTTCTTAACCTTGCGTTCTGTATCTTCTGCCTGATGGCAGCAGAGAGAAGTGATGCAAAGGGTGTGTGGCGTCTTCAGTGATGAGAGTAGCTTTCCTCCGCAATGATGGCCTGTACAGTTCGCAGAGAAGGGTCTGAGGGGTTTGGGTGATCTTATTGGCCTGGTTACGATTCCACTGAGTTTTGTTTTGTGTTTGACAGTGAGAAAGTTGAACCAGGAAGAGATATTGTATGTGAGGATGGATTAAATGAGTGAAGTGTACACTAAAGATAAAATGTCTTTGTTAATATTACACAATGGAGATAGTTTTTTCACTCAAACTTGGCTGTAAATACTGTTTAAGTGGCGCTAGCCCGCTGTTAGCCTGTTAGCTTCTTCTTCGTGATTCCATTAGTGTGTTGGTGGCTCTGACCCGGAGGCAGGAAAGTTGCAGGTTTGGTTTTAATAATATAATAATGCATCAGTTTATATGTATAGCGCAATCCCCCCAATGATCCCATTAACACTTGTAATACCCCCAGAGGACTACGTATAGGATTTATTAAGGTAAACAAGTTACTTAGTAGTTATTTCAATTAATTGCATACTATGATGATATTAATTTTATTCATCGTATGGGTTTTAAGAGTGAAAACAGTCACACCGCTCTCCAAGATGCAATCACTGTGGACACTGCTACAGTACTACAGTATGGATTCATATCTATCACGGGTACATTGTAGTGTCTTGGCCTGAAATCAAATACTTGTGCAGTGAGTAGAAGGCAGGTGTTTGATATGTGGGTTTCATCTGTACATGCACAGTATGCAGAATGTAAAGCCTGCGGCAATAGACAGAAATAGCAGCAACAGCCTGGCAATGAACTGTCAAGAGACTGGGAGCACAAGGTTCAAATGAGGAGGAGGAGGAACAGTATGGGCCCTCCAAATGAAGCGGCGAGAGCACCCAATCTGAACATCTATGATCATATCGGACAAAGGTGAAAATCCTCTGTCTTCATCTAAATGTAATTCCATCCTTCCCTGATCCCAATGAAGTCCTAATAGGGAATTGATTTTTTTTCTCAGCGAAAGCCGGGATAGTTTCGTTGGGTGACCCTCTGCCCTCATTGCTCATTGGAGGTGTGGTCGGAGATGGTCCTTATCCTCAAGAATCAATGTAAGAGCCTCATAACATAGGCCTCCACTAATTTCAGAGTGTCATCGGGCATACATCTTCTCTGGAAGGCGACGGGACCTCCTCTTCCCGTTCACGCCGTCAGAAAAGTGGGCGGAGAGTGGCATTTCCATTCCCAATCCTGTGAAATGATGCTGAAAACAAAAAAACGACCTGCCCGCCGTACACTGTCTATCAATCTCGAGCACTGACCTACTGTGAAACTTCATCTAGACGCGCTCATCTATCTGTCAGTGAATAGGAAAAGAGGTGGAGAAGGAGGGGGTGCCATCGGAGCTATAGCAGCCAATCTAGTCTGCCTTCACGGATGCATAATTCAGTGTTTCTTTCGAAACAGCCTCGGCTCTGAAGGGTTCTGCACCCCCAGCCATGCGGCCAGCAGTCTGCTAATATAAAACCAGCTCAGAACCCACTCGACTGTCGTTCCTTCAGGCTTTTCTGGCTTCACAAACTCTCTTCCCCCTCGCTCAGGCTTTTATGATTTATTCGGCTTGTTTGTCCGTGGCATGAGACCGCGGGACCCCACTGGACATGTTGGAAAAACGCTATTGTCCTTGCAGAAACTTGGCCCGGGAAGTGTGTCGACATCAATGTGGGTTTGTCAAGTGACGCTTAACCTCCCGCTGGTGGTTAGTTTGACTGGTCCTTCAGAGAGGACCAGTCAAACGAGTCAGTTCATGGGACTTGGCCTAAATACACAGCCCCGAAAGAAAACACATTAGACTCAAGGTCAGGATGTGCCCTTGCTAGAGAAATTACTACTTAAATGTACACATGCTGGTTTATTTTTGACAACACGGCATTAAAAATTAAACATTCTTCTTGTTAAGGTGATTAACCAATTCACCGCATGAATAAATGATACAATTATGTTTGTACAGCACCTGACCCCTGCATTCAAAGTGCATTTTTTACATTTGAAATGATCCGCAATGTGTTTTTCATTGTATTATATCATGTCCATGATCTCAAACAGGAGCAATGATAAGTAAATAGATAAACAGGTTAGGTTTGGAATTTTCCTGTGCATTCGAGCTAGTATTTTTCAGTATCGTTGGGCAACAACAATACGGCACCGAGAATTTTTCAAATCTTGGTCAGGGTCGCTGTTGTCCCATATTTCAACATTACTTTTCCTGCTTTTGGTGAGACACTTGGTTTCACTCTTTGTCTCTCTTGCATAGAGAGATTCCCTTTTTTTCTCTCTTCCTAATTTATGACTTGAAATGCAAATTAGTTACCATGAAATCCTCAACCTTAGGCAAACAAATCGATGTGCGTATTTAGGAAACATTTCCTCCTCCCTTATCTCAGTGGCACTCTCTTGTTCTTTTCACAAAGAAGAAAGTGGCGCAGGGTAATTATGGCTGATTACTCATGTTTAATTATTGCAATCAGATTTTTTAGCAGATCAAATGCTCTTGTTTTTTCCCTTCTTCATGAAGTGGTAATTGTGTATTGTGATTTTGTGTGATTTAACTCTTGCCTTGCTGATCTCTTAACTGTTTTTTCGACTGATGAAATATGACAGTTTTGTTGCGAGTATCGCTCATTCGCTCATCGTCACATCAAGTTTTTTTTTTTTTAATTGAAGTCATTTGGAGGCTGTGCTAATCTGCAGAGGTGACCTTGGTTTAGTTAATGTTGGTGCAGCAGCAGCGCCTCTCCCCCTCTGTACGGCATTACGGGTCTCAAACGCAATCATATCCAATGTTTGGCCATAAAACTCCGCGCCTCATTAATAAAAACGACCTTTCTATTGCCTAAAGACGTAATGAAGTTTGATCGCATTCCTAGACTATGGCAAAAGTGCATGGAGGATGTGGGGCTAAAACCTTTGCTCTGTTGCATTCTCTTTTTGTCTTCGCAGCGCTGACCGTAGATCAACATGTGATTGGCCAGTAAAAACAGATGCAGTAAATCTGGGGTCAATGGTCTGTAACAAGTAGCGGGACATCGCGGAGGAGGAGACAGAAGGCGGGAGGAGGAGAGAGATGACGGGAGGAGGTAGGACCGACGTCGAAGGAGTGACAGATTAACGAGCCGTGGCCTTGTACAGGTCTCTACAGGGGTTATATATTCTCGCGTTGTATATCCCCCATGTTGTATATCAGATACGGCACCCTTGGATCTGGCATCTCTTGCATTCATCGCTTTACATTTACCATTACCATTGTCCATAACTTTTAACTTTCCTTTAAAAAGAACTTTTATCAGTTTAATATTCAACATAATTCATTTCATCATTTCTTCCGCTGAACTGCTCCTATGTGTAAAGTGCATAAACAATCAACGGACCATGCTCTGGACCTAGTTCTGCTCTTTATCACAGTGCCGTTGATTTGTTAGCATGCCCACAGCTGCATGCAGAGGGCGCCGAGGGCCATTTAAAAAATATTAGAGCTAGATATATGCATGTTAAATGATAAAACACAAGATATCGATGCTGAGGTAGCAGATCATCTCGGGATCGGAAAGTCGGGGGTTTGAATCCCGCCTCCTGAAGCTGCACACTGTCATTGTGTCCTTGGGCAAAACACTTCACCCACCTTGCCTCCAGTGTGTGTGTGTACACTGGTGTATGATTGAGAATGTAAATGGATGAGCGGTTCCCTGCTGTGAAGCGCTTTGAGTGCCTAATATAGATGGAAAAGCGCTCCGTAAGTTGAGAGCATTTACCATTTATTTTACTTTTATTATATTTTTATTAGTTTATTTGAACAGGGACAATGCACATTAATCAACATCACTGTGAATGTGCCAGTTTTAGCTCTAAAGCTAGTTTTCAACCGTAGTCCCGTGGGCAAAATGTAGATTGCCAGCAGCAAACAATACACAATAACAACAACAATCATTGTCAACCTATAAAATGGTGAAACAATTTATTAGTCTGATCTCAAACACAACCTATGGCAACATTCGGCACCAACACTACACAACAGACAATTACACACAGGTAGAATTACAATGGCAGCAGGCAGGCACAGCACAAAGGCAGCAAGAAATATACTAATGGTGATGTACACTAGTTTGATTCTCAAGTAACCATTGATTTTAGCATGTTTTTGAAAGGCCTTAATGTATCAACATGGCGTATATGAGAGGGGATAGTGTGGCACTGTTTAAATAAAAAAAACTGACAGCTCTGCAATAAAACAAAATAAACATCACTTGATTTACCTCAGTTTCATGCCATTTCTTGCTTCGGATTTTGAGGCAGTAAAATGCAAATGACTTTATTTTGCAATTACATTTTTGGTCTTAGTTACTTCTGCACTAGCTGTACCTGCCTTGTGACAAAAATGGTGTTATAAATGAAAAATGAAAATGCCTTCATTTACACTAAGAGGAATGTCTCTTTATCAGCACAGTGAGTGCACCATACGGCATTGCAGAAACAAACATGATATAGTTATATGACAGGGAGGGTGTAATAGATTTTTCTCTTCTTTACGTCTACTGCCTTAAAAGAGTGAACCTGCCTCGGGCCAGGCGCTATGGACTTGCCATGTGAAAAGGGTGGAGAAAGGAATAAAGAATAAAGAGTAGGAGAGAAACAAGTGAGTAATAGTGGCTGAGCGTAGGAGAGAAAGGCCAAGCTCAGAAAATAGATTAGTTAAGATGCCACAGCTACACAAGAGCTCATAGCATCTCTTAGTAAAAATATGCTCAGGATTAAGATGCTACCGAGCATTTATTGTGGATAGAGTGGTCAGGAAAGGTCACTGAATACACAAAGAACATAAGGCCATGATTGGCAGACACATTTGTGATGGAGACGGACAAAGAAGGAGAACTCTGTGAGCACAGTCAATAGGCATTTAGAGGAGACGAAGTGAGAGATGACAGCTGAGCAGAAGGGTGTGAAGAGATCAGGATGGATGAATGAGTGAAACGCAGAGAGGGGGTGGGGTACGGACTATTGTATATGTATATGGTGGTGGTCGGATGGGACTGTATCTAACCCATGACCTGTAATTGGATCAGTAAGTGATCATAGTTTTGAGGAGCCTAAACAGGACCATGTCAGGGTTAAGTGGCTGCCACACTAGTCCACTGGGCTAGAATGGCAATATGCATGTGGACTGATATCTTATTCAACTGGTAATTAATGCCATTTTCTACCATTTTGGTATTTACAAAACCTTATAAACATTAATGTCAATTGACAAATCATAATGACAAAACATAATGTGTGATATTTTGCTTTGGTTTAAAACAGATTCAATATTACATGATCATTTATTTATTTGTTGTAGTGTAGATTAACAATTTATTCTTAATCCAGTCGAGTACAGTATTCGATGCTATCAGTCATTGTACTAAATGCCTTTCATCCCCAGGGCAAGTTTTTAGATTTGTCATTATCTTTTATGACTTTCAGTCATTGCCTCATCTGTCTGCCTGTGTCTCGGGGGATGTTTGACTGGTGGATGTTCTCCGTGTGGGACCATGGGTACTTGGTCCACTGACCCTTATAATTAAGGCCAAACGCCTCCTTGCATTTATTTGGGAGTGCTAAGCCGAACAGCTTGTCTTTATCTTTACTTGGATTAGAGCCTCATCTGGCTCACCTTTCTTCATCTGTGGATTCTTCAGAAAATGTTTGCATCATATTTGACCAAATCCCTTTTTGTTTTAGCAACCCAGGGCAAGATGTTCATCCATCTGTGTAGGGTTCACACGCCAAAGCAGCCGTGATCCATTCACACCCACACAGCCCGACTGCCTGAAGCCTCTGTGTTCAAGCATTGTATAGATCCATGTACAGCTCAGCCTAAATGAGTTGAGGACCACCTGTAAACCAACAATGGCTTGTTATAAAGGTTTATCTAAGAAACCTTCTGTATTTTGGCAAGCAAGACATATCCCCTCCCAGGGTATCTATGCTTACTGCTAATTGGCTACACCTTACCAACCTCCACGTCCAGCTGAAGGTGGAATAATAAGAGGTTCAAAGGCCATCCAATAGCCAGAATCTTTCTCTAGCCATTACCAAGCTTCTGTAATATTTATTCAGGGAGGGGCAGCGATGCAGCCCTCAAGGCCCTCGCAGGTGGGATCTACAGGAGATCGACATTGTTCCAGCCTATGTGCTTAAAGAGATTCTCGGTTTGGATCGGGGACTCAGGAAGGCAAACTCGACGAGAGGAAGACGGACAGCTTCTCTTGAGGAGGTGTGAAGCGATGAGTGGAAAATTTCATTCCTTTATCGAGCCGACCCTATAGCTCAAGGCATGCTCCCGCTTTTTGTTGTGTTTTCTGTGGCCTTAAAGCTCCCATCCCCCTGTGTGTATTGTCAGTGCATGGTCAAGGCTAAGTGCATGTGTTTATTTGTTCGACACCTCAACCAAATCACAGTCTGTAGACAGCATGAATGTAGGCCAATGTATGGGAATCACTGAAAGCAATTTGACGTAATATACAAACGCTGCATCCATATGTTTATTTCACTTCATCCGACATTTTCAGAATCTGTTTAACAATTTATTTACACAACCTTTTAGTCGTTTAAGCATCGCCAACAGCGGATCATTTATAGCTTATTCAATAAGAGGATGTGCATTGTCTTCTTAACTTTCTGCACTGTGCCTCCTAATTACATGATTTGAGGATGCATGGGCAAATGGCTTTCCGTGGTGTCAAAGCACTCAGCAGTCACTCCGTCTGTCTCTGTCACAATGTGGCCATGTGTCTGTCATCTCCTGTGCCTCATATTCCTCCGGTTTTATTTCACAGCTCGTTACCATGACGGCAGGATGGAAAGAGGGGGAAGTCAACTCAAAATGTGGAGTTTGGAGAACAGATTTTTTTTTTTATATATATTTTGCAAACGCTACTAGGCCAGTTCTGCATGCAGTATTGGGGATGGCCTTGGGAACAGTCAGACCCCCAAAATTAACAGCTTTCATGGGCACCTGACCTTACTCTTTATTGTCACCTGAGAGAAAATCCATCCAGTCCATTGAAATCCATTGAGGTCCATTGAAAGAATTGCCACCGCAACAACACACCAAGCTCGCTTTCCCCATTAGTTGGTGAGCAATCTGACGCTTGGTGGATTCTGCTTCACAAGGGGGAAGGATCAGAAAGTAAATGAACATTTGGCCACCACAAGCTGCGAGTTATGTAGTACGTTTTCTGACACCTATAGTGCTTAAACCCTATAAGTCACCATCTGTGTGAAGATCATTGAGATTTATTGAATCAGTTTAATTCATTTGTTCTTCCTTCCTTTCAGCTTTTCCCCCTGGGGTCACAGCTCCTCCTTGTTTCGTAATTTGCATGATGATTTGTCATGATTTTACGCTGAACTTGAGACCGGCACAAAGAGTGCATCGACTGCCCTCCTATGGTTTCTCTAGATGTTGTAATCTCGGCCACCTTCGAAAATCAAATTCTAAGGCAGTGCGTTTTGGGGTGAGCTAAGCATGGTCTTATTTACACTTTGACCAATTGCCTCCTCTTTACCGGGCAAGCTTTTCATGAGACTAATTGGAGTGTGCAAGCCATCAGAGCCTGAGTGCCCCTGCAGGCTCTCTCTCTTTCTTTCTGCCCCCTCCCCTCCTCCAACACCCGGGCCTTTATTATCGTTTCCTATATTGAGTAAACAACCTGTTAGTGTAAATTAGGGTCTGATGAGTGATGAAGCGACTCATCCAAACTCCTCTCAGCTCCGTCCATTGCTCTGAGCTCTTTTTCCTCTTTTGTGGCCCCCCCCAACCCCCCTCCACGCCCGCCTCTGATGGGCCCTCTTGTATGACACGCAGCCTATTCAAAAACACCAGAGTGGTGATGGTGGCAGTGTGGTCTGAAATGAAGATTGAAGCGGACAAAAAGCCCTGGCACAACCTTGAGGTGGAAATTAATGATAAAATAATTACTGCCCCACTCACCCGTTCCTCCTCGACCTAGTTTCCATAATGGAGAGCGATAGCCCCCAGTAGCACAGCTTGTGAAAGTGTGTGTCAGTGTGCCTGAGTGTTATGCAATAGGTCTAAGGCTGCCGTGTAACGGTGATAGATGTAGGACAGGACCTACAGGGAGACAACATGGAGGCCGCTGTGTCCAACGTGTGGTATTGTCTGCTAAACATACAACAAGTGATCTAACGACTCACACTTGCTCAAAAGCTTTCTTTAGAGTTTGTATTTAAAGAAGAACAAAGTAACTTGTTTACTTTAATAAATCCTTTTCGACGTAGTCCTCATTGGATGATTGGGGCCAGAAAACCACAATTGCAACTTTCCCTGCCATCGAGGCGAAGGCCCAATACACACTAATAGACCCTTTAATTGTTTGTAAACATTCCGGGCTTAGCTGGAGGCGGGAAGCTCGATTCCCATCTATTTCCATTGTAGCTGTTGTCATAGTAACGATAAACAAATGTCTAAGTGTTTTTGGAAATATCAGATAAACCTTATTTTATCGTCTCAAATGTCATTCCTCTTGTTCTTGCACCTTAAGCACAACAGGAGCACATTTTTCAGTTGTAGTTTTACGCTTAAAATCGCTAGTTTTGGTTTAATCTTATTTCTCTTGATCACTTCCTGCCTCCAGCTGATGATGTCAGCAGTTAAAGGGTCTATAGAATCATGAAGAAGAAGCTAACAGGCTAAAGGCGAAGGGTGCCATGCCATTGGTCCAACAACGCATTTGTCTGACGTCTCATTATTCCGAAAATATACCTTTGAGCAGAGGTGCCATTCTCTTGCCTGAACCTAATTTTATTATTCAACCCCTACTCAATGGGGCATTTTCGGACTAATGAGACGTCGGACTAATGGGTTGTTGGACTAATGAGCCGACCCCGGCTCCGCTAACTGCGGGCTAGCGCCACTTATTTACAGCCAAGTTTGAGTGAAAAAAAAAAAGATCTCCATTGTAAATCCCTCTCTCTCTTTGTCTTTTCTGTCAGCGTAGTATTTACTCTCACGGACAATTAATGAAAACGCAACATGCTATGACACCTGCAGTGGCGCTTATGGCCTCTAGGGGCATGAGTTACTTAGTTCTGCTTTAATTATGGCTTTTCTCTATTTTACAGAAGCAGAGACTATTCGCCGAGACATTAAGCACATCGGCTCTACCAGGTAATCCACCATTACACCCCTTTGGTTGTTGATTTGTGAAATCAAATTTTACTTTTTTGTTGTCAACACAAATACAATTCTCATTTATGATGGTCAAAATACAGCCAAAGCACGTGAAGTATAGCCATCTCTGTAAAGAGCAACGCTAAAGATTAATTAGGAGTGTTTAATTGAGTCTCAGCACTGGCACTCGGTGGATTTGATAACCTCAGACCCCGATCTACCTCTGTGCGACGTAACAGTGTTTGGAAAAGTTTGACTCACGCTTTTACATTGTACTTTGGAAAAGATGAACATTTTACTGCTAGCTTTCTATGTGGACAAGAAAGTATTAAGAGCAGAAGAGAAGGATGTAAAAGTAATAAAAGAGTTTGTGCTTGAACTGCAGTGGTCAAACATCACACCTGGTTTTAGTGAAACCTCTGTTTGTCACCATTTTACTCCTTATTTAGCTTATTTAGTTGCCATTACAGTGAGGTAGGCATCATTTTATAAAATTGGCCTTAAAGAGGGGGTATTATGCTTTTTTCAATCACATAGCACCAGTCTATAGCATACTACAATGATGACGTAACCTTCTGTTGGTCTGTATATGCAGTAAATTAAAATAACTGCCTTGAATAAAATTGCTCTCTCAAAATGGCTGTACTGAACGTCTTGAAACAGGCCTCTGTCTCTTTAAGAAGCTTTCCGACACGCCCCCTTCAGCACACTGCTGTGGCATCTAAACAACAACACTGTGTGGGAGGGGGCTCTGCTGAGCTGAGGAGCAGTGGTTGGTGGCTTGGCTGGTGACAAAAGGTCCAGAGGCATATCCAGGAGGTGGGGGCGTTCCTAGGAGGACTGAGGCATAGCTACACCTAAAATGGCTGCCGTCTAAGTTTTTACTGATTACTCAAAAATATGTGAATGAGCCAAGGCAACACTCCAGGCATGTGTTTAATGAGGGAATCACATAATAACATGATATAAAGCTTGAAAAAGTCAATTTTACATAATACCCCCCCTTTAAGATCAATTTCAATATACAAGAATATGGATGGAAGACCTTTGGCCATCTGGATCAGGATTCCGAAGTAAGAATGCTAACCACATGTTGTTGCTCTTTCAATATGCATAGACCTATAGTAAAAAGTTTAGAAATGTTGGTTATTTTAAAATATTCTTTGATAACACAATAGATCTTTATGGGTTCTGTATTCTGAACTTATTCCTCTGTAAACTGACGTGCTCCTGTTGGCCGGGTTTGGGTTGTTCAAAGTTTAATCTGCTGTTGTTAGGCCGAGAGTCAGCTGGAGCACGAAACAGGGTAAGCGAGAGAAACCTCTGGTGCTGTTTTCAGATTGTATTTGTAAGAGGTACTTCAGCCCAACAGGCAGCTCAGGAAGAGAGAAGCCACTGCCTGGTATTAACAACTAGTTCCTGTGTAAGCGCGATAATTTTTTTAAATGTGGTTCTTCTTCTTGGCCTTGTACCACTGCACACGGCCGCTTAGAGCATCTGTGTATTATGCACTTGCAGGGGAAAAAAATCCATCTACCCTTACCCCAAGGTTTACTGAGAAAACATTGAAATTCAGTAGCATTATGAAGCAAAGGAAAAAATGTGGGCTATGTGTTCTTCCAGCTTTTACAGTGCATTTTATCAGTCGATAATAAGCTGAATGCCCATCTCGACTGCGCATGCGTGAGTCAATCAGGCTCCTAATTTCGGCCCAAACAAACCACACCGCCACTGAAATGTGTGAGCGAGTTCAGGTAGAGGAGCGTGAACACTGAAGTATATTGAGCCATAACCGTGAACTATAAGGCATACGGGCATCGGTTTACAAACTATAAGTCTCAAGTGACATTGCTTGGAAATATTTAAGTTGTCAATATCTTGAAAGGGAAAAGTCAGGGCGTAGGCAGGAGCGGACCATCGCGGACAGGGGAACGACAGGACCTGGGATCAGCCCGACACAGACACCATCCTTTTTTAAATCATTGAATTCGTCTTGTCACAGGGAAAAGTTTCAAAACGGTGTCGATGTTAAATATAGTGGGTAATTTCCGGCTGTCAAATTAGCGATCGATTAGCTATGTTGTACGCCATCAGATCACTCGTAAAAAAAATACAAATAAAGTAAATTTAGATGGCATAGCCTATGTGTGTATGTGGATCTCTCTGGTCACAATTAAGAAAAGATTTCATCTACTGTCACCTCCTTATTGACAAAAAAAAGAGGGATTCTATGTTTTTATTTCTCATTTCAGTTTAAATGTTGTGAATATCGGCGACATGAGGCCAGTTTCAGACCCTGGACTTTGTCCAACAGTCGCCTTCAAGGGTCAGAAATGTTTTTCTGACATAGTTATCATAGTTATTCCATAGTTATTCCATAGTTATTCCAGCTATATGAACAAGGACTGGTCGTCACGTTTGACAGCATCTCTTCGTATGAATGGCAGTTTGGTTTCTGTCTATCTCCGTACGCAGCCCCGGTTGTAAAAATAGACTTTAAGCTAATATTGTAACAGGCTCCACGGCGACGACAAAAACGCTTTAAATCATCAACTTTCCAGCGGTTAAAACGGTCCAAATCAGAGCTTTCTTCGTTGCTTTACGCTAACTATCATTATTGTTTGGTAGCCAAAAGAAATTCCATTACCCATAATGCAAAGGGCGAGCCTAGATGGGCATTTGGCTTATTGTAGACGGCAAATACGCAGATTTCAGAGTGAGAAGGAAAGCGCCACCATGGAAAATATTTGACACTGCATGTACTGAGTCTATAGGCAATATATAATTACAACTACATATGAACCATCAAGAAAAATATTAAACCTCAACCAGAATGGCTCTGAATCAGAGGTGGGTAGTAGTTACGTTTACTCAAATAGTCAAGTATTTGTACTTTTCTCACACTATGCACTGTTCTTGGGTAATATTTTGAAGTGAAAAATGATCTTACTTGAATTAAATATTTGGTTACTCTTCCCACTGAATCTGTAAGTGACAATGTTCAAAATGTGACTAAACTTGACTAAATACTTCTCCACTCTCACTTGAGCTGATTTTTTGGATGACTAAAGCACTTATTCCGTCAACTTGAGTCAACAAAATATTTGAACCAATTCCAGCACTGAACAGCAATAATACACGTGTCACTGTGGGAGAACCACTCGTCTTCTGCGTACAGCTGAGCTCTTGATCAGTGAGTGGTGGCAAACGTGGCTCAGACAGGGAAAGTTTGGAGTATCCTCTGGAAAAGGGCGATTCTGATGGAAAATACAGGAGAGAAAAAAACACACTGAATTAGCAAGAGGGGAAAAACAAATGTGTGTGGAAGGAGAGACAGAGTATCATGTTTGGAATTGGAATGGATTTGTCTCATAAAATGTGAGAATGTCGGATCGGGAGGACGGTGAAGGAGACTGGTGTATCAGCTTCTGAGGTCCGTTGGGGGTTGATGGAAAAGTCTAATAATACATATGAAAAAGACTGAGAATGAATAAGACCTTTGCATAGTTTTGCATTTGCATGTAATTGCACAGATAAGCCGTATCTGTAACATGAGCACACTTGATTTGGTGATACAACAGTGCTTTGTGGAGTGAGTGAGTGTTTGGATGGAGAGGTGAAGACAAGGGAAGAGGGGAGGAAGAGATTAAGGAGAAGGCAGCGTGATCCACTGACTGAGCAGAGGGAGGAGAGAGCTCACAGCACGCGTGGAGCTGGTGCGCGAGCGGAGAGAGACAGACACAGGGCGGTGGGTGGAGAGAGGACCAGAAGGAGGGGTGAGGTATTTAAACGCCGGAGCAGGACAGCACAGGCGAAGCTCTGAACTCCCCGAGAGTGAAGGTGGACTCACTTAACACCAGAGCCCCTCTGACCCGACTCTTTTGGACTTAGGACTTTGTGTGGACTCTTCCTCTTCTCTGGGACTGTACCTACTCCGCTGCTCTGTCCTCCTTCAGCAGTGTGTAGACCCGGGGTGTGAGGGCAAATGGCCTCTCTGAGGGGCACATTAGGCTGTGCCCTGCTGACCCTGCTCTTGGGGAGCAGCAGCGTGGACTCGAGTACATCCCCTGCCAGTTTTTACCCTCGTTTTAACCCTTTTTTCTTCCTTTGCACCCATCATGGGGAGCTAGAGGGAGTTGGGGTGACTGAGGGCGGGGGAGAGGTGCTGCTTACCCTCCAAATAACAGGCAGTCCCACTGCCTACACCCCGGGACAGGAGTACCAAGGTGAGTTCTGAGCCTTATTGATGCACTGTGTTGTCTACTGCATGCCAACAAGTCTGTAGCTTCATATCAGCATATGCATCTCTTTATAAGTGGCTTCACTTTGTTGATTCTCTGTTGAACTGATATGTTACTTTAATTCAACAATCAACAGCCGATAACTAACAGAATAGACAGTACAGTAGGACTGTTTTGTGCTGTATACAGTACTCTGTGAGTCTGTGAGTTGCTTTGTTGTCGGTGCATTTATGTAACTGAGGGGAAGGATGCAGAGTGGGACTCCAGTTCAGAGGAGCTTTGGTGTTCTACTGGGATCCTGATGCCCTGAGTGTGGGAGGACTGTACGACTCACATCCAGATCCCTGAATGAAGACAGAGTGAAAGCGCGCACTGAGCGCTGAAGACACCAGCGCTGTTACTGATAGTACATTAATATTTATAGATCCCATGGTTTCTAGTACTTTCCCACAGAGCTGTTGTTAGTGCACCTGCCCTGGACACACATCCCTCTGACCTCCCAGAGTCTATCAACTCTGCTCCCGCTCTCAGCACTCTGTTAACACGGCGGACACTGACCTGTCCGGGACAGAGCAGGGGTCACATTCCCAGCAGCTGTCCTATTTTAGCACAAGGCTTCATGTACACAAATCTCACTTAAGTACCCCACACATCACTCAATAAACAGTCTATTTTTAATACCCTTATTTAAGTTGTTTGATGTATTAATGCATGAAAAGTTCACTTTTGAAAATGTGGCACAATGGAATAAAACCAGCTTGTGACATGAAAACGAGAGCAGGGATCAGCCCTCACTCAAGCACCTTTTAGCAGGGGCCTGGCTCGTAGGATGGCGTGTGGGGAGAGATTTGAATAACTAACTGGTGGATGAAGTGGTTTAGATAATTAGCATTAGAAATGTGGTATACTGGGAGGAGGGAGGATTTAAACAGGGCTGTGCTGGGATGGAGTAGGGGAGATTTATATGATGAGAGGATTGAGCAGATGAGATACTCGCCGCGCGGTAAAACGCCCGGCTGCTCACTTTCTCCGCGTTCAGCCAAAGCTCATTGTTACAGCTCAAGGATTCACTTGCGTTCCGAGATTGTAATGGGAGATAAACACCACTAAGCTACAGTCTATGTGTCTTTGCGGAGCTTTTCCAGGCAGCACTTCTCATTTTACTTTCTTATTTTCCCCTTGCATCCGGCACAACTGTAACAATATATCAGTTTATAGTACACGGTACAGGGAAGGCTGAAGAAATTGACTAAAGAAATTAGAAGAGTTTTTAAAATCTGCTCAAGATGTATGTTCTGCATGGATTTGTTCTGCATAAAGCTCTCAACACATGTGTGGCAGTGGGTGGAAAGCATTGGCTGTCCGTGTGCTTTTGAAGAAAGTCTCAAGAAAGGAGGTTTTTAAAGAAATGGTTGACCCTTTGGTCGGAGTTGGTGCTGCTGCGTGCGGCGCCGAGGAAAACCGTGCTTGATTTGTTGTACCGTAATTGCGTTTCTGACCTGACCCCGCTGCCTTCTTGCTCCCGTTTCTTTTGGAACGATAAAGGCGCGCGTGGGCAGTGTTGAACTTCAGATTACTGCGTTTAGCTAACACAAGAAAGTGACCAGGAGAGGTGGTTCGTCTATTAAAGCAGAGGGTTGGTGCATCGGCAGGGTCAAAGTGGACAAGATGAAAGCCGGAAATATAGCCCGAACAGCAAGAAATCGGAAAGAGTCAAATTGAGATTGCACAGCAGCATTCAAAGTGCTCCGGCAGACAAATGGAGGGAGCCTTATCTCTGATGGAGACAGAAAGGTCAGGATGGGATTTGTCCTCAAAATAAATAAGTCATACTGTAGTATTTGCGTCCTGTTCCTACTGTACAGTTGAACATTTTTGGCATCAGTTTTATTGAACTAAATGTTCCATATTATTGCTATGGGGATGCAGTATAATCAATCAGGGACAGGAACACTATGTCAAATGTACCGTTACTTTTCTCATACCTATACTAAAAAAATTGTCACAGAAAACCGAACGATAATGTTTGGAAATTTACAATCTCAAACGTGTGAAAAATGTGGAATAATTTGGGAGACATTGTGACAAAAATAAGGAAACATTGTATTAAAAAATAGGGGAGAAAATGGTGCAAAAATAACATTTGGAATAAACTGGGGGGAATATGGGTGAGAATGGGGAAATATTTGTTTAAAAAAAAGAGCTAAAATTGGGAGAATATTGGAAAAACTAAAAAAAATTGGGAAAAATAAAAATAAAAAGTAAAAGATTGGGGAAAATGGGGTAAACATTAGGCAAAAAAAAAGAAGAAAGAAAAAACAGGCAAAAAAGACTTTTTTTTCAGTACCTGTTTTCAATACTTCATAACTGTAGTATCGAAACTTTTTTCTTCCTATACCGTACTGGTATTGTTTAACGGTACCCAGCCCAAATGTCAAAATACATAACGGTTCAAAAGAATATGCAGCAGAATGTCAAGAAGGTTTGGTCACAGCACGCATGCTTGACTCTCAATCTGTTCTGTCCAGTAAAACAACCGGAACATTAAATAAATAAATAAATAAATATGCATTCCCGAAAAAGTTCCACGAGTAGATGTGCAACATGTGTTCGCATTAAGTAAGAGTTACACTGGTAAAAATGGGAAATTGGAAATGGAGCACACGCAGACTTTATTTATAATGTAAGCGTTTTACAGATAGCTTATATTATGCCAAATCTGGAGTCTTGTTTTGTTTTTATTATTAGCACATGTTTCAATACTTCCGCATATATTTTTATCTCCGTTTTAAAGTCTAGACACACTGTCGCTTAACTTTTGGCACAACTTTTGCTGGCGTTTTGCTTAACTACATTTAGCAACATCTTAAATCCTAGGGGAATTTATTATTATAATTATTATTATTTCAAGCTATACTACAAACAATACCAAGGTGTCCCAAGTTGTTAGGAGTAAGGAGTCCCTTAAATTGCTTTTAAATTGACTTCCACAAATCCCTCGCAGCATTCATCTTGAGGCACGTCAAGTATCACCTGCACATCTACAGCACTCAGATGCTGATAGGACCGCCGACCCTACGATGCACCTCTTCACCTCTGACCCCCGACTTGTGCATGCATTACTTTGTACTGCTTTTGCCCCGGGGCGTGATAAGACTTTAGATGAACCTACTTAGCTCGTGTAGATTTCATTTGTCTTTCTATAAACACACACGTCAAACTCTAAAACATTCATAGCGCGCTGGGCACGGTCAGTGAACCAACAAAAGACTGGCCTAGTTTCCATGCAGACGAGTGTGTGGGGGGGGGCGCAGAGACACTACAGAGGCGAGGTAAGAGCCCCCGACAAGAGCGGAGGGGATCGGGGCTAATGGTTTAATAGGGCTCTCTTGTGAGCAAAGCAAAGGCAATATGTGGATAGCACTCACACTTTCAAGTGGTCCAAAAGCCATGCATTCATTAACTTCCTCTCCTGCCTCTCTGCCTCCTGCTGCTTTGTCTGAATAGGTCACTTCGCTGAGTGGAGAGAAGTGTGTCAAGCTTTTTTTTCTTCTTTCTCCTTCTTCTTCTTCTTCTTCTTCTTCTCCTCCCCGGTTTGTACGGGCCCGCCAAGTGTGTTTGGGTGTTCTGCTTTTTTTTTGTGTGGACATTGAATGATGAACCATTTAGGGAGGGGAATTGTAGTGACTCCGATATCGCCGTTTTCCTTTTCATGGACGCAGAAGCAGATGGGCGAGAAATGAGAATAGATATTCATTGGGCTTCATCTCTTTGTCACACATGCATGCTCTTAGCGGGTGATCCATCAAAGACATAACTGACAGGTCAGATGTTCTGGCGGCCAGCGCGGATGTCCCTCGTGCGCGGGCTATTAAAACGCTTTGTTGGTATGACAGGATAACAGGGAGAGGAGGTTAAGAGAATTCGAGAGCAAAAAAAAAAAAGCAGTGTCAATCATATTTAGCACGGCTTTTCGCGAGACGGGGGTTTGTGCCTTTTTTTTTTTGCGGCTGCTAAGTGAAGGAAATTTGAAGCCGGGTGAGTCGAGATGGCACAAAAATGCTACCGTCCTGGAAAACTGATTCTGTCTGCATCAGAGCGTGGAGAATGGCCTCAGATAACAGTGACATTGTTAGCCTTTGCCAGACTGCTGCCAGAACTGCGCCAACATTGTGCCACTTGCAGCTGAAGTGGCTAAAAAACGGGAGGCAGCGAGTGGACTCCTGCCAGACAGAGGTGGGCAAGTGTGCCAGTCTCATTTGGACAGGAAACATAGCAATTCATTTAGTTTAATGCTCTTCGCCGGGACGAGGATGTGAGTCTGCTGCGCTGCAACTAAGTAGGCATAGAATTTTGAAAAAATGTGGTGTGCATAATTTGACTGCTCGAGGCACGACAACCAAAATGTGTATTGAAGTTGTTTCACAATAATAGTAAAGCTTGTTTTGGGTGTTTCTAAGTTGAAAGAATACTCAGGAGACACGCCTCCCCACTGTGCATGGAAAGATTTATTGGCACAAATTCCCCTATTTTCGGCCTCTGCCTCTTTGAAGTCTGCTTTCAACAAACGGGCTGCCTGTAAACACAATTAAAACATTTTTCTCTCATTATAGGTTGAAATAGCGGTGTTGAGCATAGGAGCGGCGTCTAACTTGTAACAATGCTGCAGTGTTGAGTGTCTTGGCCTAAAGCTGTTTAAAACGATGTGCTTTCTCCTCGCTGGTCCTGGACAAGTTCTCATGGTGTGGTTTCCCAGCCTCTGCCGCTGATTGCCGTGTCAGCTTTGCCCATGGCCTCTTCCTTATGGAGAATGGGCCCGTTCTTCTTGGATTGTGTTCCTCCTCCTCCTCTCTTTTGCGCCGGATCCTTGTCCTGGCGCTTGATTTGGAGGGTGTAATCCCCGCTGGGGGGGCGGTGTGTCGCCTGTGCTGATAGCATTCAGATGGGCCGCGCGGTGTTCCAGTGGACCATCTACAGAGGCCTGGCTGGTTCTGGAGCCTGGGAACAGTGTATGTGTGTGTGTGTGGCTCAGGCGGATTAGCCCCCGGCCCTACCCCCCTCAGCACCAGGCTCCTTCAAACACACAGGGAGACTGGCACAGGCAGATTACACAGCCAACACATATCCCTGTTCATGGGGACCACATGGGCTCAAAAAAACGAGGGTGAGGGTGGGTGGAGGGAGTGTCAGCTCCTGAAAATGCATGATTATCACCATGTTAAAGCAGCCTCATATAATGGTCTTGTAAGTCCTTCAGGACAGGTGCACTGTTTGTCGCCTCTGTTCTGACCCAGGAGGATATACTCATCTTTCCATACGAGTGATTCGGGAGTGGTTTGGGGAGTATTTCCACAGCCTAAACTGAATCGATTTGCTTCTGGAAGGGAGTCCAAGCCATATGGTCCAGGAATCAAACTTAGACCTAGACTTAGACAAACTTTATTGAACCACAAGGGAAATTTCATTGTCACAGTAGCAGCTGAATAACAGTACTCTTACAACCCAATTAACAGCAATAACCCTATTAATAAGGATTAAAATTGAGACTATTCTTAGAAATAAGCAGGATTAGTACTTATGCATATGAAATCTGGTATAAGTACAAAGATGTTAAAATTGCCAATAGAAATGTACTATTTACATTTTGAAATGTAATGCAGCGCTAATGAACAGTGGAGCATTGAATTGAATGAAGTTATCTGAGTGGCGAGTTGTTGTACATTTGAGTATGATAAGACCAGGACCTTCTTGCTTTGAGGAAAGAATGCAAACCACCTTGCCGCTATGCGGCCAGCTACTAATCTGTAGTTACTTTTATTTGCTTAGATTTGTGAATATGAGTGTAGTAACTCTAAACGGAGGGAAGGTGACAGCGGTGAGTGTGTTCTCGCTGTGTGGAGCACGGCTGATTAAGATTGGGTGTCAGGGGAAATGCTCCACATTGATCTACTGCCAGTACAGAGCATCTAGTCTTTCATTACTGCAACAAGCTTGTTAATTAGAAATCAATCTTTCCTCTTGGTTCCACTCAGCTTCTTTATGCGTGATGCCTCTCCTCTTTAACGATCATAACCGTACGCTATAAAGTCACATTAGAGACGCTAGATACAGCGTAATGTGCAATTTACAATCAAAAAGTGAGGCAGAAATAGTGCTATTAAATATATCACTTAAACTCCCAAAATTAGCCTTGATATTTAGGTGCATACAGCTTGCATTAGTTTAAGTCCTATAAAGAGGTAAATGGTAGCAGAAGCATGTGGTGACTTTGTTGTGGGTCCACATCATTTGCATGCCAACAGCCAGATGTTTTGCCGGTGATAGTGCACAGATGTTGCAGGTACAGAAGCTGATGTGTTGGAGGTAGATATCCTGATGTGGTAATTGTTTTTGACAGTAAACAATACAAGGGGGATTGTTTAAGCTGCAAAGGCTGCTGTGCATCATGCTAATTGCTTGTAATTGTAAATACATGTGACAGCTTACATGATCACAGAACTCCATCAGGGACTTTTTCTGTGTACATCAATGACCTGCCAAATGTTTGTCAAAATGTCCACTTTCAAATGTACGCAGATGATGCTGTAATTTTTCTTCCTGCTTAAACAACATCATCTACCCTCACAGCAGCCCTGGTAGACATACAGCAGTGGCTCACTACCTCATCCTTACTATTAAACAAAAGAAAACCGTGTCGATGATGTTCACAAAAAATCGATTAAACTGGATCGGTCCAATGTGTTCTTTGGAAACACTGAGCTTGACCATGTCAAGTATCTCGGGGTCACACACTCTCCTTTAAAAAACACATTAAACTCACTGCTAATACAATAAAGTTCAATTTACAGAACTTCAAACAAATTTATGACAATAAATTCAGCACAGATGTTTTTACATTCAATGATATTTTCACACATAGATTACTGTATTACAACCTGGTCACTCACTGGAGAAACAAATATCAAACCCACAAAAATCCTCTTCAAAAAGTCCATAAAAATTCTTGATCAAAAGTCTTTGTCGTGTCATCACTGCAATTTTACATTTTATAAACTGTTGCCTTGTTTACTAAGCACTTCATGGTCTTGCCCCGACCCCACTCTCTAACTATGTTAAACTTTGACCGAGGGGTCTCACACAGAAGAACATTTGGACAAACTGTGCTGTCCATCAGAGGAGGACAGTTTTGGAACAGCCTTGTGTGATCCTTGGGTCATTTTGACCCGAAAGCCACTGGAGCTGCAGCCCATCCAAATGGCCCAAAAGCCACCGAAGAATTTTTGTAAAAGAAGCAGAAAAAAATATGAATGTGTGGTAATTTTCAGGCCTTTTTGGAAGTGTACATTTTTTGACATTAGGGTCTTTAAAGGGTGCAAAATTGAAGGATCACACTAGGGTCCTGCACTCATTTAACTAAAATGTCATTTGTATAGTTTTATATTGTCTTTTATTGTTTTGTCGTTTTGCTTTAATCTGGCACATTTACAATTTGTGTACAACTATATGATTGTTAATTTGTCTTATAACTGGAAGTTCAATCCCAGCCCTGACCAGCACATACTGTTGCTCTGTCCTTTGGCGAGACACATGTGATGGTGGTGGATGAAGAAATTGTTGAGAAGCTTCTGAAGTTTGAAAACTGCACCTCAATGTCCAAGGCATTTTTGAGGAGCTGACAAAATAGTTAACATTATGCTCTGAATGCTGACATACAGTAAGAATATTGTACCAAGCCCAAAGACAGAATGTAATAAGTGTATTTGAAGTGCAGGTTGCTTCATCAAGTATGTGTTCTCCAAGCCATTGTATCTTGGGGAGAGTCTCAACAATTCTTTTGGACTTTTGTGCACTTTGAAATGGAATACAAAAGTACATTGTTGCTCTGGCTTGTGCTGAACAGATGTGACTTTTGTTGACTCTTTAGTTGGTGCTTAGCGTTGTGCCTGGCCCTCACTCGTGGACAGGCTGTGACAGATTGACTTTGGGCCGGCTCACTCATCATGAAGCCGTCTGTGGCGTGGGGGGCACCAGCTGTGGGGACGGGGTGCAGGTCAGAAAGGCTAAACAGACTGTTGTCCCCGAGAAGAACACAGAGGACAAGGCCTTCAGAGAGACACAGGGCTGCTTGGTCGCCTGTGTGGGATGTGATTGACCCACTTGTTCCTTATCCAGACAGAGCAATTGGATGTTTCCGTGGGACGTGTTGTGTTCAACATCTGCCATTATGCTTTGATCACGGGGAAGAATAGGGTTTGTCTCTTTTATTTATTTAATTTAAATACTTGTTAATTCACATAAGATAACAGTGATGACTGCACTTGATGTGTTAAAAGCAGGACAAATGGGCATCTTTGCTATGTGCAGTGTTCACTAATAATAAGTACAAAGAAGAAGAGATGTCCTGTCCTTAATAGACCTTGTCACAACCCAACACAATGGAGATTTTTTAACAACATTGGTGATCTTTTTTTACTTGAAAATAACACACGTGTGAGTATTTTCTTTGATCTGTCAGAATTGTATATTCCCCGTTGTTTTCTCCCACTGTTCAAGAAGGCCTTTGTATAAACTGCAGCATTTCGTAGACCTTACTTCCACCGTACAGTATGTGAGTGAATGAATTTCATTATACTGTGAGCTCTGTGAGCAACAGCCTGTCTTTCCCAATTCCCCCGTCCTGAAGTCTTTAGTTGATGGGAGAAACTTATGATTCCCAACAATAACAGACTGGTGGTAAGGTAAGAATGATCAAGCATTATCAGCATCAAATTGTTCATCAAATCATCCCTCCATCCATTCATATTCTTCCTCTTTATTCAGGGCCGGGTCGCAAAAGCAGCATTGTCAGGAGAGATTTCCAGACTTCCTTATTCACTCACACTTCCGCCAAGTCTTCTGGGTGGTCCCAAGGCATTCCTAGACAGAAGTGCTTCCTCCTGTGTGTCCTGGGTCTTTCCCAGGGCCTCCTCCTGATGGGACATCCACCTCAGGGTGGTGTCCAGGAGGCATGTAGAAGATGAAACCCTTGCAGATGAAACTATCTTTTTTCTTTTCCTGACCCAAAGCCCATGTAGACTAGAGCTGGAACTTAGTTTGCTTATCAAGCTCATGCTCCATCCTTCTCTCACTTGTAAAGAACACCCAAAATACTTAAACTCCACTTGACTCTCAGTCTCCACCGACCTTATTACAGACAAGATTCATGGCTTCTGACCTGGAGGTTGATTGATTGATTGGATCTATTTGAGTGATTTTTACAACAACATTATTACAGTGCAAAAAACAAACAAAGCAAGAAAAAAAATGGGCTGTTGGTCATGCTGATATGACAGTGCCAACAGGACAAAATCATCTGCAAATCAGACCCCTTCAAGGCCCTGGCTGCATCTGTATATTCTTCACAATAATACTGGCTTGGATTTGTCTTTTACAAACTTGACAAGCTTCTCCCAGCACTACCGTGGACCATTTTTCATTCATCTGCCATACTGGGTGCGGTTAACAGTTACAGCCACAGCTGCCCTGGGGTGGCCTAATAGAATTATGGTGGCAATCTTTATCAATAGCCCTTTGACCACCACCGATCACTCATTAACAGTTCAGACATATGCATCGGTCCGATCCGGGCTAGAACTGCTCACCTTTGGATCCTTGGACAAATGCTCTACCACTGAGCTGTAGCACTCCTATTTACATTTAGAGATAAACAATGCTAAATGTGGCCTCCATGCGCCCAGTGCTTTGCCATAAATGTAAAGATACCATTTGAATCACATTAGAAAAACCACAACAACGTGTGAGTGCGGAGCAGATTAAGTGTGAGAACAAGACGCCGCAGACAGAACGGCCTCTTCACTTGTGTTTTTCTGCACGGCTGTTGTCGGGTTAACGCCAAATCGTCAAGCACAAACACTGCAAATATTAAGTATAACAGTAGTACCTCAATCATTGGACCCAGGCCAGGATCGCTAGTGTGTTATTGTGTCTTGTAGCGATAACTCTGACTTCAGAAAAGTGGGACTTTGTTGAGCAGGACCTCTAGAAGGCCATTGGCTGGTGGGGTGTCTGATTTAGAGCTTCACAGCAGCAGATGGCAGTGCCAGCAGGCCAGGATGGTGCCAGGAGGTTACGCAATGGAATGATGCCTCTAAGACCTAACTGGAACACTGCATGCCACATATATGTGCGGAAACACTCTACCCACACATTCGGCAAAAATTGTAGAGAAATGTGCATCGCCTAGTTAACAAAGTCTTGTAATTATCATCTTATTCTGCTTGCTGTTGCCACATGGGTATTCTCTGGTGGTTCTCAGGTGTTTGTAGCAATGGTGACACCCTACAGACACGTAGATCCACTTTTATTGCTATTTGATAGCTCAGTTGATGCTAAAGTTAGAAATTGGTCAAGGGCAAAATTAACTCAAACTCATCCCTGAGTGTTAGGAATATGTTTTATCAGCAAAATTAAACTTTCACAGAGCAGAGTGGCACTGTATTTTTACAACACTTAGCCTGACTAGTCTTCTGTAGCACGTAAGCTACTTCTGGGTTCACAATCGCTGAAATATTATGTAGTGGTGTTTTTATCCCCACAAACATTTGCAGACACAATATTAGACTGCATAAAAAACAATGGGGTGACAATGTATATATTATTGATGAGAAGTTTCTGTCTGGTCATTCTTCTGCCTGTCATGGATTAATAATTCTAGATCGTTTCAGGTGTAGAGTCTTTTTTTATGAAGTGGACTCCCCAGCTCTGGCATTGGGCTTTGGGGACAGATGGGGCTTTAGCTTCCCCATGGTCTGGCCTCTATTTCCTGGTCCACTCTGGGGCACGTGTGACGGCCAGTGGGATATGGGTCAGATGGTCAGCATTCTCAGTTTAGAACAGAGCCAGGAAAACCTCCAGCCAGTTGGGATCACAAAAGGGTGCTTGTGGGTCACGTGCCCGGAAATGTAGTATAGTAGATAGATAGTACAGTAGATATTGATGTTGATTAATTTATTGCTTATATTTTAGAGACAGATCCAACAATGTTTATCTTAAGGCAAGAAACTGCAATTGTCTATTTTGGACCTCAAGTTCCATTGCATAAAAACTATGCATTTAATCCTGTTTTTATGAACATTTGAATTGCCTGTTTATGTGCTCGGGCTGCGGTTCTTCAGACTCATACGTATATCTTGTGTTTTTAAAGGCAATGCAGTGGGTGTGGTGAAAGCAGCACAGTGTTTGTCGTATACACTGTGAGCAGAAAGGAGCTGTTCAGCCCATGCCAACCATGCAGAGAGACACCACACCTTCAGCCCTTCAGGGTTTCTCCCATAGGTTTACTTTGAATGAGATCATGCCTCTGACTCTTTCCAAGTGTTTTTGAGAGTCACTTTTACCTTTTTCAGTTCGTGACCCACTTCTTTCTAAAGGTGAGGGTCGGATAACTGTGAATGTTTACTGCAACAACATTTCCAAAAACTGAGGATTTATCTTGGTTATTTGCTCCACTTACTCATATATTCATAAACCTGTAACAAATCAACAAGTGTCATCATTTTGCAACAGTATGACCCTTGTATTGTATGCTTTCTTCACATTTCTACATGCACTTGGTATTATCCAGCCGATGGAAGGTTGTCTTCTAAGCTTAATTAATGAGCTTCCTTCATTTGGATATTGATTAAAGAAGAACTAAGTAACTTGTTTACCTTAATAAATCCTTTCTGTAGTCCCTCTGGGGGTAATACAAGTGTTCATCTCCCACTGGTGCCTCTGGCCAGAAAACCGCAATTGCAACTTTCCCTGCCAACTTTCCCTGAGGCCCAATACACATTAATAGAATCATGAAGAAGAAGCTAACAGGCTAACAGGCAAAGCTAACTGCGGGCTAGCGCCACTTAAACAGTATTTACAGCAAAGTTTGAGTGAAAAAAATTATCTTCATTGTGTAATTGGATGTACAATATCCCTCTCTCCCTTTGTCTTTTCTGTCAGTGTAGTATTTACTCTCGCGGACAACTAATGAGTAAAAAACTGCAACACGCTACGGCACCTGCAGTGGTGCTTGATGCTAGGGGCATGAATTACTTTGTTCTGCTTTAAAGTAAAAGTTGTATACTCTGTACAAACTTGTTGGAAACATACAAGAGGTCCCTTCAATGCTTGTGTGGCAAAATAATTTTAGACACTTTTGGCTAGTTTTGGTTCTAAATGGTTTACTATTTACTGTACAGGTGCGTACAGACCAAACGTGCGTCCACGCCCCATCTGCCTCTAGTTGGGCGCCAAACATTGCCGCTTCACACTCGCGAGAAACGCCTGTTTGCTGGCGTGTGAAGTTTTGCAAGAGTCATAATTGTTTGCAGACGATGTTGTTCTGTTGGCTTCATCAAATCAGGACCTTCAGCGCGCACTGGCGCGGTTTGCAGCCGAGTGTGAAGCGGCCGGGGGGATGATCAGCACCTCCAAATCTGAGGCCATGGTTCTCCACCGGAAAAAGGTGGCTTCCCCTCTTCAGGTCGGTGGGGAGTCCTTGCCTCAAGTGGAGGAGTTCAAGTATCTCGGTGTCGTGTTCACGAGTGAGGGACGGATGGAGCGTGTAATCGATAGACGGATCGGTGCGGCGTCAGCAGTGATGCGGTCGCTGTATCGGACTGTTGTGGTGAAGAGGGAGCTGAGTCGGGGGCAGAGCTCTCGATTTACCAATTGATCTACGTTCCCACCCTCACCTATGGTCATGAGATCTGGGTAATGACCGAAAAGACAAGATTGCGAATACAAGCGGCCGAAATGAGTTTCCTTCACAGGGTGGCTGGGCTCACCCTCCGAGATCGGGTGAGGAGCTCAGTTACCCTGGAGGAGCTCGGAGTAGAGTCGCTGCTCCTTCACGTCGAAAGGAGCCAGCTGGCCTCCTCCCTCGGGAGGTGTTCCAGGCATGTCCTATAGGGAGGAGGCCTCGTGGAAGGCCCAGGACACACTGGTGGGACTATGTCTCCGAGCTGGCCTGGTGTCGCCTCGGGGTCCCCCCAGAACAGCTGGAGGAGGTGTGTGTGGATGGGGAAGTCTGGGCATCTCTGCTTAGACTGCTGCCTCCGCAACCCGGCCCGGATAAAACGGAAGAAAAAGAAAAGAAAAGAAAAGATAATTAGGAGGCGTGTCATGCAACTCAGGACGAACGCAAACCGCGATGATCAACTTGTCCTCCATGCTGCAGGTAACAGGTGACGCTTGTGCTCACTGTTTGAGCCCAGTCCCTGATTGGTTAACAAGGCGTAAATGAACGCACGTGTAGATTGGATTACTTTGAGTGCATGAAGCAGTGGGCGCGGCATCCCTGCTCGTGTACCGCGCTGTTCTCCCTGGCTTTGACGCGCGTTTATCCTCATCCGCTCGCATTTGCTATGCTTCATACGCGCGGACGGCTTTGCTTACATTTCGAAGCGCGTCGAAGCACGTCTACATAGGGTTAACATGGAAGTTGGAGGTGTGGTGGCGTTTGGTGTGTATGCACCTCACCACTTATATCTTTGCATTACACATCCGGTTAAGATAAAACCAAGCCAGTAAAACCAGCTCTACATGCGAGGGAGTGTGATTTTTTGTGTGTTTTGCAAGCCTTAACATTTCTCTTGGTATGTCCAGAGAAAGTGTAGAAAGCCCCGGGCACATCAATAGTTGAAGAGGGCGCGGTTGTGTGTGTCCGTAATGAGCCTTACCACATCACATCATCAATATTACATGCTCAGACTTCGGACCGGGGGGTGCTTTGGGCATGAGCGCGGTATGCAGTGGTTAACGCAGGGTGCAGGTGAGGTGTGCGCAGCCAAGCGCTGTGTTTCTCTTTGAGCTTCAGGTCAGCATGTGTGAAGGTGAATGGGCTTCACGCATGTTTGTGGGTTTTGGGGCCAAGGCACAGCTGATTTGTAAGAGAGATAGAGCTGTAGCCAAACCACACTGACCTCCATGGACTCTGAGGCCACAATAACACAAAGATCTGCTTTGTACAGTATCGGAATGGTTGATTTGTGGTAGAAAAAGTTGTGAGCTGTGAATTATTTGTCCTTTTAGTTTTAATGTCAATTTCACTGTCCACAAAGGGTGCTTGAAAAGTGTCTTGCAACTAAATGTGTGTCAAGCCAATGAATAAAGAGAGAGGACAATGAAAACATATACATAATCCTTACACAGATAGTGAGACCTGGGTTTGACACATATTGCTTCATATGTGCGTCAAAGTTATGAATTATTGATTGTGTGATTAATGTGGTTGAAGATGAGATGTTTATTATAGCTGGACTTTATGGACTCCCCTTCGCTCCTCTCTCCCCTGGACGGCGCGAACAGCACTCAGAAATGAAGTGTGGACAGGAATGTTAAAGGCTACCATCAAAGGCCTCCAGCCTCCTCTTCAGATCTATGTCTCTGTGTGTGAAAGTAGCCACAGGTGATTGGATTTGATCTCATCTCCTCTCATTGGCCCGTTCGTCCTGCTGCCCTCCGAACAGCCAGTGAGAAAAGGGCCGTTCGAAAACCTTGTCTAAATAATTTAAGATCTTGCATTTGTATTGATCAGGTATAGCCCGGCTCTTCGTTGGGCCTCTTCCAAACCCTCTCCATCTTTCTTGTTTTTTGTGTGTTTTTTTTCTATTGTAACCTTACGGCCCCGTGCTTTGCTTTCGTTACACTCTTATTCCCTTTACCACAACATCAAACGGACTGCAGGTTTCACCGCTGCCAGGGAGCTCGATATGAGCAGGGAGTAAAATGTGGAAAATGCAAGAGAGAGCGTTTTTTATTATCACTTCTCGTGTGGAAAAAAGGCTGAAAGAAAGCGTTGAAAGAACTGGAAGAGCAGTGTGATATGCTGTAATGGTCGGTGTAGCCTTGGCGAAGCGTGCAAACCTACATATAATAATTCAACTTAGCACATTAAAGAGCGCATCAGACCCTGGCCGTGCTGTAATGTACTGTAAACACCAAGAGCATGTCGCCCAACAACGTCGATGGCTTTGTTCAATTGAAAAATGCCATCTCTTTGGCAAAAATGGCACAATACATTCGTAGTGTGAACATTAGTATTGGTTGTTTGATGAAAAGCTTTTTCCTCCTTTCTCTGGGTCACATGATGTTAGGGGCGCTCAGAGCAACATGCATCGAATATGATAATGCTTCTGTTGCCAAGCAAAATATCATGTTTCCCACAATGCTTCCTGCTTGACATGCAACCACGCTGAATTTTATGTAGCTTAAAACTGTCTCCGAAAGATTGAGGGAAAGGTTTTTCATTATTGCACAGATCTGTTTATACTTACATCAACTTGGACAGCATTTTGTCTTTGTTTTGGTCAGATAACGTAATTTGTGAATAATTTTGAAATTTATGTCCTAACCTAATACGTATCATCTTGTGAAAATGTGACCATTTTCTGTAGGTCACGGGTCTTTGCAAATAATAAGTGATGTTAAAAGGCTTCAGGGCCGGCCCTAGGCATAGGCGACCAAGGCGGCCGCCTAGTGCGCCATCTGCTGGAAGGGGCGCCGAATTGCGCCTGAATTTTTGAACCCCATACTCCCGCCATCTACAACATCGCAGATTTTCGGACATGACTTTGGAACAGAAAGTGATAGAGACTTGCGGTCTTTTGTGTCGGAAACTAGAGATTTCAAGCTTTCAAACGAGCTTTCTTTGGTCCTTCTATGCCCCCAGGGAGCCGTGTAACATTGCAATGAAAATTCGGAAATTTATTTAAAAAGTGGAGGTTCCTCCTCCAAAAGAACTGTTGTGCGTTTTATGATGCACATGCGCTGGTTTTTTTTTTTTTTTGCTGGAGATAATCATAATATAATATAACAATGATAATCATAATAAAATAAAAACAAGCCATAACCATATCCAAAAAGTGTCTAAGAGGATTGGAAAACAAAAGACATACGGAGAAATATATGTTAATTTTTGGGGGAGGGGGGGGGGGCAAAGTTCAATCTTGCCTAGGGCGCCAAATTGGCTAGAGTCGGCCCTGAAAGGCTTTCATAGATGGTTGATTCATTAAATCTCTGAGAGGAAATAATGTATTTTTTTAAATAATTATCTTCAACAGTTTGAAACTGTGCCTTGTTTTATCATAAGTTTAAATCAATATCTCTTATTTGAGTCATGATTTGTCCATGATAAAGGTTAAAGATGGGTCCCAAAGCATCTGCAGTTCAGAACCACTGCAGAACATGATGTCTGGAAATGATTCAGAGGCTAATTACTTTCATATATGGGGCCTGGTTATGGGAGAAGACGAAGGAATGGCTCAGTGTTGTTGAAAGATCTTTTAACACCGCCGCAAGACACTGTTGTTTTATGTGAAAAATGTGTTAATGCAGTCCCTCAGATGCAGACGGAGAGACTGGAGCCACACAGAAGTCTTACCCACATTGTAACACGCAAAAAACCCAAACGGGACGATCCACTGACGAGTCGCTATTCTTACTGTAAACAGAGCCTCCCCATTCAGCAACCCACAGAAAGAGGGGGATTCCTGGGTCAGGAAATAACAGTCTCTGCCTCTCCCCTCCGCCGAGCCTTTTATTCCTCTGAGTACACAAGTGTATTTTGGGGGTGTGTACTGCCTTTGAGCGCTAGACAGTTTCCTCAGCTCTGATCTGTCTGGCTGGAAGTGGTCCAAAACTAGAGCCATGTTTCTTTTTTTTCCCTCCAGTGATGCTCGAGGCGTTGTGGTCCTGTCATTCAAGGGCTTTTGTTTACATGGCGGATCGACATGGCGGATCGATAGTTACCGTGCCTCAGGATGTACAGTTGTAGAGCTTTACACAGAGATAATAACCCCAGCTTGCACTTCGCGGAGCCTCCAGATGAAGACAGGTTAAGCCACACCATCGGCGGGGAGACAGTTTTCCCCATAAGTCTCTTTTTAATAACTGCAGGGGAGGAGGGCTAGACTATAGGATCGTTATCTTCATATTGTGAGTGGAATTATGTATCTAAATGTCTGCCAAACCATCCATCCATCCATCCATCCATTTTCTTCCATCCATCTTTCCGTTGCCGGGTCGTGGGGGCAGCCGTCTGAGCTGCCCAAATCACATTGCACCAACCCCTATGGCTCCTCCTGCAGGTGGTGGGTCCACAGAAGGACGGCCTCATGGTTGTAACCGGGCCTGTTGGTCTCTCATAAGGGGCTTCTGATCCGCTCTTTGTCTGACCCGTCACCTAGGACCTGTTTGCCCCCGACAACAGAGCTCCAGGATCATTCGGGCACTCAAACCCCTCCACCACGTTAAGGTGGCGGTTCAAGGAGGGGGTCTGCCAAACCCTCGAGTACATTTGGTAGACTTGTATTGTTTACAATGTATACAGTATTACTTAACTGTGTTTATTTTTCTGTCATTCTTTTCCTGAATTTTAACACATAAAATCGTGAGATACTGGCAATGTAGGTCTATGAGTGTATGGCTTTCCAAATACAGGATTTTCCACCATGTATAGCTTGCTGGTGAAATAGATTGTGTTCATTTGTGTTTCTCTGTTTTCTCTCCTCAGTGACCATATCCACCAGCGTGTCCTTTGACGGCCTGCTGGTGACAGGCCTCTACACGTCCACTCCAGTCCAGTCTGCTCCGATCCCCGCTCCGGCTGCCTTTGGCTTCGGTGAGTCCTGAAAAGACACCACTACCACAGACTGTTTAGAGTGTCCTCCTCACCCACACGACTTCTGCCAATGTACGCTCTTCACCAAAGACGGACTTGTGCCATTTATTTTTCAAATGTCTGAACATGTCTGCGTAGGTTTAACTAAAGGGTTAACATGGGTTATTTTATTTATACAATAAGACCTCATGAAAGAAGACATTATATTTAACAACAGAATTGCTGCCATTTCCACCATTCAAAATGCCATTATTCAGTTGTTTTAAGTATCTTAGCACTTCGGACTGCGAGCATGACCCAACACAGGGATCCGCATCCGTTCCCAGAAAGGGTCAGAGAGCACTTCCTCGGCCCCATCATGACGGGACATGATGGATGATGAGGGGGATGATGTGGTTTTTAGGCCGAGCCAATGAATTATTATTGATGTTGAAATGAAAAGAAATGAATGTTTAATCAAGAACAAAGACGGTAAGGAAAGTCTTCTGCGACAACAGAACAAAGGGACGTTGTTTTATATGGCAACGGGTCAACTGTCAGAGCTTTTACACTGTAAAGCTTTTCAGATGATTGCACTAGTTAGGAAGGCCTTTTCAAAATAAGGGCGCCATATTGAAGACTTTTGACAAAATCTAGAATAATTTCAAGGTCGAGGTCAAAGTTTGAATTGAATATTTTATTTCGAGCCATATAAACATAAGTATAGACAGTGTACAAGAGCAAATACAGAGACAAGGTACATGCTGAATCCGTCCAAAATCTTAACATTTCATCAACGTATCAACATTCCTTTGCCCCTATAATTGGCGAAAAAATAAAATAAATAAAAAACATTTTAGCTCGAAAAGGAGTGGGAAGACGACAAACTTATTTACTCCCACCCCCTATTTATTTCAAGTTTATTTATATAGCACGTTTAAATACAGTCCACACTGCCTAAAGTGCAGCACATGTTTCAAACAAGAGACAAAAATATACACAGGGTACAAATAAGCTAAAAATGAATTGCAACAATGTGGAATGTTCAAACTCAAATGTTCAAACTCTCAATGGATGAGGCTGGTCGAATGGTCAAAGGGAGCTCAGCTCGTTCCAAAGTTTGGGTCTAGCGATCACAAACGCACGTCACCTCTTTTTTTTTTTTTATTCAAACGGGGACAGGTTAAAAGCAGCTGGTCACATGACCGCAGGGCATTGTTAATTGCTATGAAAAGAGTCAATGGAAATTCTCCTTTCGATCTTTCCCAATGTCTTTATTTTAAAGAGGGGTATTATGCTTTTTTCAATCACATAGCACCAGTCTATAGCATACTACAATGATGACGTAACCTTCTGTTGGTCTGTATATGCAGTAAATTAAAATAACTGCCTTGAATAAAATTGCTCTCTCAAAATGGCTGTACTGAATGTCTTGAAATAGGCCTCTGTCTCTTTAAGAAGCTTTCCGACACGCCCCCTTCAGCACACTGCTGTGGCATCTAAACAACAACACTGTGTGGGGAGGGGGCTCTGCTGAGCTGAGGAGCAGTGGGTGGTGGCTTGGCTGGTGACAAAAGGTCCAGAGGCGTCTCCAGGAGGTGGGGGCGTTCCTAGGAGGACTGAGGCATTGCTACACCTAAAATGGCTGCCGTCTAAGTTTTTACTGATTACTCAAAATATGTGAATGAGCCAAGGCAACACTCCAGGCATGTGTTTAATGAGGGAATGACATAATAACATGATATAAAGCTTGAAAAGTCGATTTTACATAATACCCCCCTTTAATTTCCATCAGAATTGCTGTCTCATGGGACCTTGGTAAAAAAAAGTGTGGATATATTCCTGTTTGCTGTCCGGGAGGTGGTAGCACATTCGAAAATGGGTCTTGAGAGAACTGGGCTTACTGATGCTGAACCGTTGCCACTTATTCTGACTAAGTCCACTGTTCTTCCCATAGACTGACTCCACACCCGCGAGCTCTGCTCTAGTGTCTTGGCACCGGCGTTTTACTGGGGAGGCATCCAAGCTGAAATTGCGTCACCTTTGCTTCACTCTCATTAATTTTAAAAGTTTGGGGGGACCGCTCTTGGGAGTGATCGGTGCAGCGTGTGGAACTGTAAGTTTGTGACGGCTGTTTTTTTTTTTTTTTTTAGGTTGCATTAAGTGACTTCTTTTATGCGTTTTGCAATCGGCCTGTCAGTCTGCTATGCTGCTTCTGGAATGTGTCTCCGTCGGATTGCCTTGAACGATACATATAAACATTAATTTGGGGGAGATAAGCCACGCTAAACAGTTTTCATTGAGGTTAACCAGGGATTCATCCGGAGAGTTCCATCTGGCAGCCCATATAAACACTGAGCCTAGCAGTGCAGTGACTAATACATAAACAAGATAGTTGGGCCATTTGTGCAGAAACAACAAGCATAACGGCAAGCTCACAATTATGATGGAGGCTCAGAGAAGAGAAGTCCTTGTTACATTGCATCGCACTCATCAATCCAAAATTGTGTAAGTTGCAGACTTTGGGAGCATGTGTCAGACAGATGCATCAATGCAGCACTGAATATGTACCGCTACTATGTAGACCGCACACAGAGGCACCAGATACGTTACAAGTGATTATAGTCTTATGAAATAACCATAACTTACGTGATTTGAAACGGGTTGAAGCAATTATTGGTGTGAAGGAATGAGCTTACTCTGTCTGTTATAGTAATGCAAATACATTGCTTTTTTTCCCTGGGACATCGCTTCACTTTATTGATGTTTTTGACTTTTACTTGAGATATGCCGATATCTCCGATAGAGTGAATTTCTCTGTTGTGAGATCAAAAAAAGTTCTATCTTGTCTTTTCTTATCTGCTTGAACATTATGATTTGAAGATGCAATGCTCTCGTGACTTTTAACTACAATCCCCATCTCTGATAGCAATTAGCGAATAGCAAGGACTGCAGTTACATTTACTATCCTCAGCAAACAGTAAAGCATCTCTCATGGGATCTTAAAATGTGCTGCTACCTTTATAGTGTGGACCATGCATGTTCTGAAATACATGTGATTCTTGTTTGTTTATGCTCACTGGATCTTTACTTTAAAATATGAATAGCATTTTGTTTTGTTTTTTTAATGTATGCATTTTCTATAGTCAGCAAAATCTTTGTCATTCTATTGCTATAATCCGAGCTCTAATTCAGTGCAGTGCTGTGGTATTTGTTGAAGGCGCAGACAGAGACGAGTGCTTGTGTGGCGGGGTTCTGTGGTTGTTGTGGTTTTCGCGCGGCACTTGCAGACAGGACGCCTGCACACCAGGCCCCGAAACTCCCCGTGGCTGTCACCCCGCTGCTCCTCTGTGTGGGGAGCTCATAAAGCAAGTGCACTGCCACCAGCGTTCATATGTATTCAAACACATATTTTCTCCCCGCTTTGCACCCCCGTGTCTCCGTCTAATTGTCCCCTTTATATTCCCTGACACAGGATCTCTGTCAGACGCTCCCTGACAAGACAGAAATAAACATTTATAAGCGTCCACTCCCTCAACAATAGCTCCCAATATACTTAGCATCTTTTTAGGAGGGGATTTTCACGACATTGTCAGAACTGAACTCCCACTCTTTGTCAAATTAAGTGACGTGTGATGGAGCTCTGAGAGACAGCGACAGACTGGAGAAGTTCATTTCCATACAGGCAGCTTCTGGTGTGAGTTGTCTAGCGTCTCCTGTTTATTCTCTGTTTGAATCCTTACCACAGAATTGCATTGCTCTGACTATAATGACGAATCAGACAAAAGAGTGTTATTTTAGGAAATGAGAAGGACAGTGCGGCGGCGTCATGACCAACCTCAGCACTGAGTCATTTCAAGTGTAAACCATAAACATGTTGTTGTTGATGAACAAAGGTACAGAAATCCCAATGTGCCTTTTAATGTAACAGGACTATGCCAGGTATATAAAAAAAAAAAAATGTAATCTTGAAAAGTAGCGTTACACAAGCACTAATTCAAAAGAGCGAGAAAAATAATAAATATAAAATAAAAATAGCCAAGAGCTAACATGTACGTCCAAGAGAAGGGTGCAAAAGGCTCATGTTGATTCACTGTGATGGAATGGCTGATTGGTGTCTCTGTGCCAGTGCTGAGTGCTCACAAAGTAGTCGTTGATAGATGGCTCATTTTCAGGGTGATGTTTATTTTGTCATCGATTTGCATATTTGTATGTATTTACAGGGCGAATGGTGCCAGTGCCCAGCCAAATGTGATAGATCTGGCCGCCTGACAGAATAGACAGCTTAGTGACAGGGACATCCAGTAGGCGCGGTGTCCTCGTGACGGATGGGCTCTTGCTGTAGCGCACGGCGATTAGAGACGAAAACCTGCTGCACCTTTAACCCCGGAGGCGGGGCTATAGCCGGGGTGTGAGGGCCGGAGTGTAATCACGGCCATAGAGGAGCGGCGCGCTAATGGAAATACATAGGGGAATTACTCGACTTTCTCCTTACTATGCACAATTACGGATTCAAATGTAACAGATCTGCACACTCATCCATCTGCGGGCTGAAGGTCGGCTGTCATCCCCCTCATGCCATAAAGCCAGATTGAATGTCAAGCCGAATGTCAGGCAATGAGAGATGGCAGCTCATCATGTCACTATTTACACAGACAAGCTCACAGGTGTGTTTGCAGGCTCAATGCATTCCCAGCATCCCACGAGACCCCCGAAGTGTGCCTGTGCATTCCACTTCCCTTTATCAATTTGGCGAGAAACAGAGTTGTGCATTAGGAAAGAGGATAAAGAGAAATGATATAGACAAGTGTGTGGTGCGGGAAAAAGAGAGAGAGAGAGGAGGAGGGAGGGAGGGGGGGGGGTCCCACGGGGAGAAGAGCTGTCAGTCCCTGGGAGACTTCAAACACAGTGCACTTCTGTGATCAGCCTGCTCCGTGACAGCTTTCTGACTGTGCCGCTTAGACTGCCTCATACTCACACATACATCTCCTGCTACCATAAGAGCTCTGCTGCTTCTGACTTATCCACTCAGAGCAAAGTGCATTCAAATTCCAATGACACTCTCAACACGGAGGCACCTGCTTTGACAATCATCCATACAATAACCTTCCTGTTGCAACTTTGCCAAGGTGAATCTCCGAACTGCCGCTTTTTCTAAGTGACAGTTCGACTTTGCTTGTTTCTTTGCATTGGAATCCGAGCTTACACATACTGTCCTGTAGAATAAAGCCTACAGGCCAACAAATGTTGTACTACTTCTGTATTAAATCCACCTGGGTCACAGTTACTGTACACAAGTACAGTCCCGATCAAAAGTTTAAGACCACTTGAAAAATTCAAAAATTCTTAACAAGGTTCCAAGTATATCTTCAATATGCAACAAGAAGAAATGGGAGTGAGAAAAAAAAATTAGTAAACGTTTTATTGAAAACAATACATAAACTGAAATAAGCTGTTTTGCAGCTGATCAAAAGTTTAGACCACATGCCTTTAAAAGGCCAAGTCTGTGCAAAAATGTGCTTTCTGTGTCATTTTCTCTCAGGTATTCACACTGTCATGATGTCCTGATGGCAAAAGCAAACATTCTGGTTTTGAGCGTGGTCAGGTTGTTGAGCGACAGGGCCTCTCGCAGCGCGTCATCGCTGCTGAGGTGGAATGCCGTAAAACAGTCAAGTTAAATTTCTTAACCAATCCTGAGGTTTATGGAACAACAGTGGAAGACCCAAAACAAAGTCACCCGCACTCAGCCAGAGGATCCGATTGGCTGTCCGTCAAGTCACTGGATGATCCTCGACCCACATTAAGGCCATTACTGGAACCGACTGCAGCCCAATTACCATCAGAGGCATCGGCGACTGAAGGGCTTCAAAAACAAAACACGTCTTCAAAGGCCTCATCGCCTTGAGCCACAGAACTGTCCATTTGGGCTTTGTAAGAGAGACCAAACATGGGACATTGAAAGATGGAAGAAAGTTTTATTATAAAAAAAAAAAAAGTAACCTTGATGGCCCTGATGGTTTCCAAAGTTACTGGCATCACAAGCAGATTCACCTGAGATGTTTTCTCCGCCCCACAAAGGGGGTGCCATAATGACCTGGGCTGCTATTTTCTTCAGTGGAACAATGGAGCTTCAAGTGGTGCAGAGACTGGCTCTGTGCAGATGTTACAGAGAGCATCCCTCACACCGAGGGCCTGGTCTGTGTTGGAGCCACTGGTTATTAGGCTGCAGTCGGCTCCAGCACTGAACTTGTGTGAATTTTTGCCATTTTTCAACTGATCAAACTTTTGATCGAGACTGTATCTTTGCCTTCTGCCATTTTTATTACGTGAAAGCACCCCTGACACAACGTCATCCATACTTTTTCCATTGCTGAACTGGAGACTTATTTCTATTTTCCTGTATCTGTAAAAAGGGTTTCTTTTGGCAGCTCTGCCATGGCAAAAATAATTATAGTCGATATCCTCTAAGTGTTGTTTGGCTGACAGCGACAGGCTCCAAATATTATTTTAGGTTAGTGCTCCCATTATTTCCAGATTGGTTCTCTAGACGTACATACAGTAAAACAATGGAATTAGTCATGACATCGGTTGCTTTTGGTTTTTGTCATGAATAATTATTAGTTTCCCTCAAAGTTCACAGAAAAATAAGGTGCTGGTGGTGACATTGTTGCTAATAATGTTGATGATGATGACTTGCGAATCCAAGCCATTACTCCTTCTGCTTTCGCAACGGAGGTACCCAAAGGCAGATCTCCCCACCGATGATGGATTCATTAGTGCAGAAGATGAAATGAGTTGTCAGGCCGAGGTTATGTATGGGAGGTGATTTGTGTTCTCTGCGGCACACGGCAAGATCAGAGTTGAAATTGGATGAGTTGGCTTGCTGTAAATCTCCCCCCCCCCCCCCCACCCTTTGCTTCTTTGGTACTGGACTTTTCCACTCACTCACACCCGGAAGAGTCCTTTTCCGAACTGCACACTCGCAACTTTTCTCCCATCCTCTAAGGCCACATACAGGTGGGTTGAACTTACAGGTGCATTCATTACTTTTTCAGACCTCTTTCAATTATTTGTTTTTCGATACGATATTATTTTCGATTTGTTATTCTAAAACTTAAAAAAAACAATGGGAGATGTTGACAACTAAACTTTTTCAGTATCGGAATTCATCATAATAATAAGCAGAGGGGCACAAAAACCCCACTGTACGTAGAGAAGCAAAATCATCTCTAGTATATCATCCATTATTCATTTTAGCTTAGCCATACAGCACCTTAAAAGCACAGGTCCTGCCTCTTCGATTAGACGGTGAACCTGCAGGAGCACGATTGTGGTGCCTCCTCTGGTTCACTTGGTGCACGCTATAGCTCGACTGGCAAATACAGTCCTTTCTTTGAACTCCCACAGCTTCCCTAGGTGTACCGAACATGCTTCGCGTCCCGCTGCGAATTTGTGCCTCTGAGTGAGCAGTACATATGTATTTATACGCACGTTTGAGCATGTTTTCCCTCAGCCGTTGAATTTGTTTGCATCCAAATGTATGGTAAGATGGTCCAAGGTGACCAAGAGAGCAGAAGGATGACAAAAACAAGAGCTGGGTAGAGAAATCATCCAGTTTTATGTTATATATATATATATATTTTGTATTCAGCAGGAGAGAGCAGCAGGCGTAGGCAGCTCCTCCCATGTGTGGTCCCTGTGGTGCAAAAGCTCTGTTATTCTCTGCCATGGAAAGAGGTTGGTCCGCTGCCAATGAGTATAAGCGAGAGAGGCAAATAACGGCAATGAAAGACAGTGGAGTTTGACATATTTCTCTGTAAAACGTGTGGGTTTTTGCATCATTTGATCGAGCCTGGGTCACTGACATTTCCTTTTGCGGGGATGTGTATAACTTAGACCTTTCATCACATCTTTTGTCAAAAAGTAAATTTACGAACAGAAGCATCTCTCTTCAAAAAATCTCATCATCTCTCATGGCTTCTTCTTAAAGTTGACGTACTCCTTTTGTGTATTAGGTTCAGCGATGCTTTGTACGTGTTGCAGAAGGATATTTAACTGTCCATGTATTTATTACTAGAATAATATCTCCACATCCAAAGTGACCCACATTTGGCAGAGAATATGACCTCCTCTGAGTTTGCCCTTGTTACAAGGACTGGACTGTTTGCAGTTATTAGTGCACTGCCTCCCAGCACCACTGATTGACACTTTTTATTCATCGACATTTACACACAAGAGAAACACACTGTCTTGGTCCATCTAAAGCTGTCCACTGGTGTCCCACCTGTCGCCGCCGGTGTCTGCGTATGCCTCGCTTGTTTGCTTTGTGGCATCGAAGGGTGAGGAGCGGGACACGGGTGCAGAAAATCAGCACATGTCACGTTAGATTAATTAATGCTCTGCTCAAACTATCAGTCCGAAAGTCATGTTGAATTAAAAATCAAATTAGTTGTGCCCGCTGCTACACTGACACACACCCGCGGAACACACAGTCGCTCATGGGCTGCGGTGATGGATGCAAGGCCAGACGCATGTGCGGTGGTAAAACTGCACGCTCAAGGATGCACACTGTGGGAAAAGGGGTGTTTGATGACTTTGCCACTCAGTTTCTCCTGTGGCTGGACGATGGTCCACATTTGGCATCGTCTGCAGGTCTCTGGAGGCCTTGCTTTGTGACTCCAATTAGGCCTTTCATTAACACTTCATGTTCTTATGCCTGAGAGAGCTCTTTTGCTCTCTATTGGATTGGTATTTAAGGTATTTAAAGTTCATGCTCGGCCAAGTTGAGCTAAAGGTTCAATACTTGCTAACCTTTAAGAACTCCTGAAACTGCACTTTTTTTTACCCTTTCCTGACCTGGGTAACCACTCTTACTATCTATCCAAACGCATGTTCCTTGAGCATATTTGTGAACAAATAAGTGTCCAAGCTCATCACATGACTCATCTAACTGGTCCAATGTGTGCTGGCTGAGTTCATATTGCTTCAAACAGAGGCAGACACTCTTAAAGTAAAAAAGCAGCAAACCCAGGCACTCAAACTGGATCCCTTTCCCAAACTTTTGGAATACATTAGGACACTTTACTGTATTGTAATTTTGTAATTTTGCACTAATCAATTGAGATATTTTGCTCTGTGGTCTGTAAAGATATTACTCTGTCACAAACAACATTACAACTTCTCAAACATGTGGCTGAAAATCGTTTAATTTAAGCCCTGTATCCACATTTAATTTGAGCAGTTTGTAGTTTAGGGGGTTACTGATATGAGATATTTTCCCCAAAACATTCCCCTGTATTATTACTTGCACATGAGCAGGCGATGCACTTAAAACAGTTATTGTGTATGGCCCCGGCGTTGTAACTTTTCTTTACTTTTAGCCCGAGCCAAACTGGCAGCTTGTACAATAAGCAGGGCTGTGTGTACTGTGTGGGAGTGTGTGCATGTGGGGCCTGGTCCTCAGTTTACGGATGATGGATGATGGATGCTGTGAGATACAATGGAGGTCGGAATGAAAGAGCAATTGTCCCGTCAATCTAGTATCCATGCATATATGGAGAAAATAGGTGTAATGCGGAAATGTTTTACAGCTGTGTGGCTTAAAGCTTATCTAAAAAAAACAACAACATTCATTTCTGTTTATTTGTAAATGGAAACACTGTTATTCAAACGTTCTCTTTTTTATGTCATTGCCAAAATGAATTTTATAGTTGGCTTCGTGACCTCAATGGTTGCAGAGCAATTTCAGAACAGTTTGAGCCTTGACAATTTGCCAAATGTCTCCTCCTGTGCTTCATGCAGCACTGTCATGTCCAATAAAACTTGCTGGCCCAGAATAGAAACTTGGCTGAATGAACATTTGCAACATATCAGAGCAGTCTGGTTCCTAAAAGACGAACATGATCTTTTATCCTATGAATTTGTGTTTTTGTGACTAAACTGTATGCATCAGCGCGAACGTAGCCTCAACTATACTTTCCCCAGCGCGCCTTCTCGTCCTTTCTCTCTCCATCAGTGGCATGTTTTATCACCCACATCAACACACAGCTTCCTCCTTTGGCAACACTGGTCTGGAGCCCTGCCACTGAACCACAGCTATTCCAAATGTAGACATGATTGACAGGCACTAAGATGGATGCCCGAACCGGCCAATGGCGTGTCGAAGGCGCGTTGTCATGTGCGCGGCTCCCTACAGTGGTTTTTTCGGCGGACTGGCCGAGCACAGAATCGTACAATCTCATAGCGTGGGCCCATTGAGCTGGCACAATGCGTTTGAGGTCCAGACTCGGCCTGTCAGTGCTGTTGTGATATATCATTTATGTCACTATTGTGTAGTATTCACTAGGAGCATGTTGACAGGGGCATTATTCCGCCGTTTGACACATTCCCATACATTCACGGGCTTTTGATAGCACGTTTCTGCACCACTTAGACAAGATGTAATCAAATAGAGGACCGTAATGGGGCTTTTAAGTCATATACATTGATATTTTTCACCATTAATATTCTAATATTATTACTGAACTCCTTTCATGTCTATATGAATATAAGGTATGATCCTAAATATACTATTATCAGTGTAAGTGTGCATTCAGAACCTTAAACTTAGTTTAAGACAAAGCCAGGCCCTTAAAAGGTTAAGTTCTGGTTCAGTAAAATGGGTCAAGGGTCATAGTAATGCCCCATTGGGTTTAGGACTATTAGGACCATTCAGATCCTTAGACCTCGGAATCGTGTCATTAAAACTGCTATGATTTTTAGGATTCCTGGTTTATTCAATCATTAAAAGAATAATAATTTTATGATTATGATCAAGATTTTAAGATTGTGTGTGTTACATGTATTTGCCACACTAAATTTTGTTTAGGTGAGCCTACTTAAAAAAAATAATCCATTGGTAACACACAATTAAATTAAGTATATTCAACTTATCTTTTAATGTTGAACAGATTGATATTTTAAAGTCAAATTTAAATAATAATTTGATTTAATCCAATTGGCTGCTTTACTCTGACTTAAAAAGGAACAGAAAACCAACTCAATATTTAGGTCGTTTTTCATTCAAAATACTGCTACAATCTAATAAAAAAATAAATAAAAAAAATCTATTTGATCCAAAGTCCTGCACTTTGGATAATGATAAATTTACTAAACCAAATGTAAAAGATTAAGTGGGCTTTGTATAGATTTGCGCGTTACTTCATCTGTGGCTAAAATTCCCTTTTTTCAGTGCAGCAGTGACGCAGCAGCTAACGTTAGTCTATGGACGTTGTTTGCTCTTCCTATCGTAACATGCAATTTATAACATTCCATCCCGAACTCTATTGTGATGATTATTAAATGAATATCTTAAAAGTCCTACTAAACTCAAGTCGACCCCTAAAAGCTGGAGAGTTTTGAAGGACAGCTGTTAAGCACTCCGCTCGAGCATGTTAAGTATCTGTTTGAAAACTAAACAGATGTCAAATGGTGTCTGAGTGGCTAATGTTTCGAAAAGGGCTCATCAGTTTCAATAGTGCATCTCATGTTCTCATATTTCTGCCACAAAGTGTAGCGTTGGGCTCCAAAGCCAGTTCGGCTGGCTCCTGCTGGCCCTACAGTGTGAAGTCGCTGCCAGCCTGAGCCACCAATTGCCCATCTGCTCCATCGGGGGAGAATTCGCACTCCATGTATTTGACTTGTTCTGTGCTTGGCTGTGAAATGCTCATTAACTTTGCAAAGTGACATATAAAAGACAAATAAAAATGTTGAAAGCAGAACGGAGATGTTCGAGTGGACACATAAACAGATGCGCCGCCGGTGTGTTTTTACCAACGCGCCGCAAATGGATGGCGCGGGGAAAAACTTGTTAGCAGATTGGATCGGCCGCCCCGTTTGATGAAGGGATGAGGCGACGATGGCTTTCATCCCTCTGAAATCCTGACATTCCCCACCAGCTGTTGGCGACTGGTCATCTTTAACCGTTTTTGATTTAATGCGGATATGGACACCACCTGGTCCAGTACATAGACTGACTGAGGAGACTAGAAAATGACTGTCTGTTCCCAATATGGGCGCTGTAAGGTTACCATAACACAGGGATAATGCCCTGGCAGAGACTACATTCTCTGAGCGCCTCTAAGTTCCTTAACAGCAAAACAATGTACTGGCAATAGTGGCTGCGATCCTCCTCCAACATACCCCTGTGGCTCCTTATTGAATTACAACTGGCCTGTGAGACATGTGCTCTGAATGCTCCATTGCGCTCTGTCAGTTACTTGTGTACTGAAATGCGCAGAGTGGTTAATGGCCTAGTGCAGCTTTGTAAGAATACAAATGTTTCTATATTGAAATGGGTAAATAGGATTTCGCTACCATTTAGAAAGTCTGCCGTTTCTGTTCTAGTGCATTCCAAAGTTTCAGATCTCCCTGAAAGAGCCAGGAGTAACAAGTCAAAGTTTCGTCTCATTTGATGTGGGTGACCCCCGTGCGTTAGGACAGAGGAGCTTGTAGCTGAGATGATGAAACATTCAGTCTTCTCTCATGCGTCTCATCCATCTCTCGGACATATCCAGGGGACGTCGGGCCCTGGTTTTTGTTCTGCAGGCTCACTACTATAGCTTGTTGCTTCAGTGGAACATGTAGGATTTAGATCTCATTGAGTTACACGTTTCTCACTGTTGCTCTCCACGCCCGGACATGAAAGGAGCTAGTTTCGATATTTGCATTTTTACGCCTGGGTGTATTTTTCAAGTGGGAATCGAAATTCAGTGAGCGGCGTTCAGTCCCAGTGCAGCCGTGTCCTGGAGTGCATCAGGACGCCTTTTCATCTTCACCCCGCTCCGACTGCTCTCCTTTACCCACACCTCTGCCTCTTTTATATCTTCTCAATGCATTTCCTTTTAAGTTATCTTTATTGTAAATATTTTTTTTGGCATTACAATCAATTAATTTGCTTATAATAATGTGTATATACATTCATAAACAGCTAAATATTGTAGTTTTTTGCTGTGAGTTTTATGTAAGCAGATGAACTGTAATAAAATGTACTAATGTACCTTTTTATACATGTAATGCTTACCTACCTAATAACTGTAGAGTTTACATACTTTTGACAGTATTTAGAAATATTAACTGCACTTGAATACCACAGATTTTTCCCAGTGGACCCTGCTCTTTGCGGCGCAACTCCCTCGTCTTGATTTTTGTCTCTTAGCTGTTTTCCATTGCCGTGAAAGCACACAAACATTGCAAGCTTAGCAATATGAACATCTGCAGGGATTCTCAAATTGCACCGGGGCAATGTGGTAGACAGACCGCACTCTGCACTGTATCATCCCCTCTGTGTTTTTCTATGCATGCCTAATGTTATACAAGGGCAGAAACAACCTGCTTCTTTTCTAGAGGTTATATACATAATACACAGTATCTTTTAACACATTATGTGGTGCACTCTTGCGTACATGTATTTTCGTTAATTCTACCTTTTCATGAATCCCTTTTCCTTTCCTCATCACTTTTGTTTGGTTTGCTTGTGGGACACTCCGAAAACAACAGCGCTGTAAGACTTGACAGTAATGTGTTTTATGTTCTCTCCTCTGTGCGACCGCGCTGCTATAAATCCCGGCTGTAAGGGACTTTGTGGTGAAGGTGATTGGCACGCAGCAGCACTATTAGTCTGTGATTACAGCTCGTGAACAGGGCTGCAACTCGTAAATCTGACACATTAGGCCTGCACACTCATACGTAATCACATGTTTATGCCCATGTATATTAGCCGACAACATTACAATCGAGTTAAAGGCACACTGCGCAACATTATGGACTATACTGTTGCCGTCAGTGCAAAACATGCTCCTAATGAGCAGCTCGACACAGAAAATGCTTTAACTGCAGTGGGTAATCAAAGAATGGATCTGGATGAGGACCTGACCTCTTTAAATCTCAAATGATGCTGCCTTTTGTCAACATCTCCATGGAGACGAGCTCGAGACGTACCCACTCGCAGTAAATTACAGTCATGTCTTAGGAGAGCTGAGCCGCTCCCAGCAAAAAAAAAAAAAAAAACATGTTTGTTTGTGCATTTATGAGGTATTTGTCAATGATGAAAAAAAAATGCTTGTATTTCCATTTTATTTAATGGGTACAATTTTACGCATTGTGGCTTTAAAGTTATATAAATAGAAAACGGTTTGTGAACCACATACACACAAAAGTACATTTTTTCATGTTCAATTTTTTTGCAGTCCTGTTCACCCAACTGGTAAAAAAAAGATGCAAAATCTTAAATAAAAATAGGAACGTTTGAAAACACAACATGTATGCTGTGCTGTAACATTATGATCACCAGCCATAGCAGCCAAAGTAGTAAAAGTTCAAAGTAAAGTGGTATAGTTGATTTGATTGATTGATGATTTTCCTTACAAAAGTAAATAAAATATTTGTAAATACATTTGTAGTACTTCGTCCCCCTTTTATTCACAATTGAACGGATCACAAAAGCGTTTCCCCACCTACAATATTTACAGCACAGCTTGCTGCCTGGCTGCCACAAAGCTATTTAGTTATAGTAAATAATTAAACTGTTGTGAATGTCTGCGGTGACTGATGCATCCGGCCGCGTCCTGCCCTTGCACTCCACGTTATAAAGAAAAGATTGTGTGACATGATGCCATTACATCGATGCAATCATAGCCGACACGGGCCCTCATTAATAAAAAGCACCCGCGTGGAGTTCCAGCCATGGGAAGGCGGCAATAAATGAATAGCAAAGGAGAAGGAGAGGCGAGAGGAGGAATGTAATGTGCCGGGGTGGTGAATAAAACTGGGAGATGACTGTGGAAGGGAGAAATAACAGTAGGGTGGTGTTAGATCAAACGATAGAGCCAGCACAGTGCATAGAGAGAGAAGGGGCTCAGGCAGGTATGTACTGCTGATGCTGAAGTTTATGCCTCAAGAGCCTGATTATATTACTTTAAAAGGAAAGGACTCTGTATCTAAGGTTTTATAACTTGTCATGGGAATGTTTGAAATACCAGGAAAGATTGGAGAGAGGATATTATTCTGTAATGTAATTCTGTAAGTTATTCTGTAATGTAATTCTCCCATTCTGTCTCCTGCAGGTGTGATGCCCGAGCGGCAGTTCAGTGGCACTCAGTTTGTTTGCAGTGTGGTGCGTCCCACGTGAGCCACCAACCCTCCAACAGTTTCAGTTTTGTGTGGATCGCTCCACCACCGGGCACTGGTTGCGTCAACTTTCTGTAAGTATCATGGTGTCGTCGCGCCACGGGAACAAAGACGGTTTGCCTTTCATGTCATTTTGAAAATTGTTCTCCCTCAGTTTTAGTTGAATGCAATGTATTTGATGATAAAGATCTCTGTTGGCACATCTACTTCTCTGGACAGACAGTGGTTGTTAGAGAAATCCATTCTGATGTTCTGATCACCTGAACAAAAGATAACTGGCCTCTTCTTACATTTTTGGCTTACTGAGAGCAAACTGATGACAATGATACTGTTTTTTATGATCAAAGAAAATTGGTCGGGTAGTTCAGAGGTTGACTATATTTAGTGCTTACAGCTGCTTGCAGTAACAGGTGGGTTTAATATGGAGTAGCAGAAACTACATCTCAATCAATGGTAGTTTCCACTTTCTCATTGGAAAACATGTCCGTCGTATAGCACGGACCCACCCATTCCCCTGGGACGGGCGTAGACTGTGACACAGAGTCTGGGTCAGGCCGCAGTCTGGTTATTGCACACGGGGCCCCTCTGTGTTCACTTATATTGTGTAAATCAAATCTGTCAGAAGCCAGTCTTACGTCAGGCATTAGAGAGTTTCTCCCCCGCTCCGTCAGGCCCTGTTGATTTTTTTTTTTATCAGCGTGATCTTTTTTAAACACCCTCTATCTACCCTTTCCCTTGGTTATTCCGGCGGGAGATTTACTGTCTCGCGCAGATAATTTGTCAAAATGCAATTAACGGCTGCGCAGAGACACTAGATTAAATAACTACGCTCCAGTCTCGGCAAAGTCGACCACAATTGCGCTGCTTCTGCTTCCGAGACTTGAAACGATTCCAGCGTTACATCACGGACTCGTCACTGCAGTTGAAACACTCACTTGTGATTGCCGATTAAGTAAAAAACAAACAAACACAGAACTAACTTGTGCGCTTTGGCAGCGTTTCCCCAAACAAAAATTTAAACAAATGTTTCGTCAGATTTCTCGAGGGACGCGGTAAGCTATGAGGGCAGACTTTTACAGACAGACAGAAGGATTGAGCCGGGGAATTCACTAAAGTGGCAATGCCATTTAGACAATATCCACAGCGCCAAACAGATTTAGAGACTCGGTGTTTGCCAGAAAACATATTTACTGTTGCGCGCGTCATCTTTGTGGGATTGTGTGCGTCGCGCGGAACGATAAGTGCGCTGGCCTCGTGTCTTTGGTGGGAGTGAGGGACAGTTTGCCAGCGGTGATTACGGCCCCCGAAGCCTGGCAGGGGGCCACGGCTCTGTGACAATAGGGGCCCCGCGGCTGACCTTATCAAAGTCAGCCAGTTACTCTGCATCTGGCAACCCGCTGCATGCGCACAGTAAAGCGCGGATAGATTACACTCGGGGCCTGTTCCAGTTCGGAGCTCTGTCTTGACCAGAACAACTTTAGACAGGTGAGAGGCTCGAGAGTAAAAGCCCTGACAACTCGTGCCCCCTCTAATTGACCCGTACTTCCTACACGGCGGCTTAACTCAGGACAGCCGTTCAACCATAGTGACAAGGCCTTTATCGGTGCTCCAAATGCCAAATAGTCAAGGCCCTTTTCCCCGTTAAAAAAAAAGAAACAAAATTTCATTGTAAAGGTGCATTATGTAACTTTTTATGTGATAAAAAAGTTCATATTTGTTCATATTTCACCTTGTAGTGATCCAGCGGCTGTGTGAGTGGTCAGCATGGCCCTTTACTTTCCATCACGGTGGTCTCTACAACGCTCCGGGATCAATTGTTTTGTAGGTTTTCTGGTGAGAGGCTCCGTCAGCAGTGAAAACCTTCCAAACAGATGATACAGGAGAGTCCTAGAGACCACCGTGATGGAAAGTAAAGGCGCCACGCTGACCACTCGTTCAGCCGCTGGTAGAGGTGGGCGATATGACAACAATAGAATATCACGATTTTTAAATTATTAACTCACGATTTCGATTTTATCACGATTTTTTTTATAGTAACTAAAATAACTTAAATTACACACTGAAGAAAGAGATTGAATGAATATACTAATTTATTCAACTTTGTGATAATCAACACAGCAAAAATAGACTTAGAACTAACTCTATACATTAAAAACACAAAACTCCAGACAATAAAAGTAAATAGTAACACTAAGTTTGGTAAAGGCTTGTTGTTGGTGTCTGTTGCTGTTCTTTTCTGAGACGTCTCTCTCATGACGTCAAGTTGATGCGATACAGCGCTCTGTTGCTGTCTGACCCTTTCACAATAAGAGTCTTATCTAAGCTATAACGTGTCTTTTATTGTGTAAAAGGCTACCCGGAAGCAGATAGTTACCATAAGTTATTACTTGACCAAGTCTTATATTTTCAAAGACATGGATAAACAGAGCATTTGTGAACACGGTCCAGGATTTAAATTAAACAGATGAGAAGGATGCGCGCCTGACAGAACTGTAAGGACGAAGGACACACTCGCTTCTTCGCACATGTGCCGCCAGGTAAATAAATAAACACACGCTGCGATCTACGCAGGGCTGCGGCGTTACGGGGGAAAGACACTGACATAAACACCGCTGAAATAGAGACAGAACGGTGGTTTAAAGCTCCTGATTGAGGAGCCTGGTCGTGTATGCGACGTAGAGGAGCGGCTCGCTGCCAAACGCTCACATTAGCGTCCGACATTTTGTAGCGGAAAGTTTGCGGCTTGGGTTTACTTCACTGACCGTGAAAAGAGTCAACTGTGCAGAAGTGCTTAGAACCGTGATAAAACGATCCCACGAAAATGACAGATCGTCAGCTCTAAGACGGTCTAATATCGTCATATCGCCCAGCCCTCGCCGCTGGGTCACTACAAGGTCAAATACGCACAAATATCAACTTTTTTTCCCCAAATAAAAGTTACATATTGCACCATTTAAAATGTTCATTGTGGTTCAAACTGATTCATAACTTTGTAATCCATTCCCACCAGCCTGATTCTTCGTGGGCTTGAGTTTAGAAGCACGTTTGACAGTTTATGTGAGCAGATGTGACCCGGTTACGTTCACAGTATTCGCATGATTGTAATTGCTTTGAGCATCGATGCTACATCCGGGTTGACAGTGGCTCATAATATGCTGTGTAGTTGAACATGTGTTATCGCAGCCTTCGTGCAATCAGTCGTTCATAGCGGGATAAAAAGTTGTTCAGAATAAAAAATATCCAAGTTTCAAAGAACTCTATTTGGTAACTCAAGGCCACAAAAGTAAAGCGAAAATAAAACATAGCACACCTAAAATGTATGACAATGAATGATCCTGGCAAGTCTCTTATTAGTTTATTGAAGAAACTTGCTGGGTTCTTCAGTGCACTGGTCCAGTGTCAGTGAGCGCCTAAATTACACCACCCAGAGCGACGGCCTCTCCTGTGTCCTTCATAGCCCCAGTTCTGCCTGTACATTAATATGGACCAGAGCAGTTTTATGGCCAATACAGTGGGAGTGTTTCTGGTAACAGATCACCACACTGTGATAGAGGGCCGCGACATGGGCCTCCCAAAGAACTCATTTTCAAGGTGGCTGTAAATCGCCTCCCTAAAGAGAAGAGCAGGCTTTAGAGGACATGAGGAGGGATCTCGACCACCAGGGACACAAGAACTGAAACTTTTACTCCATGTGATCTGCAGTAATGGTGAATATTACGGACATACTGTAATTGCCGTTTGTGCGGACACTTGTCTTCCCTATTTGAGGCTGATGACTTTGTTTGCGACTTCCCTCACACTGTTCTGTTCCTTCCTTTTTTTAGCTTTTCTCTCCCGCGGTGTCCTGTGTTGCTTCCAGGGATGTGTGACTCTTGTATGTTACATGTGTCTGTCTGTGTCGTTGTGTCGCACTGCTGCTCCCCCATGAGCCCCGGCAGCTGCTGGTTTGGAGATTGCCTTAATTACTTCATATTTCCCAAAGTGATTTGTGAAGTATCTGTTCATCTGCTCAGATCTCAATGTCATTTGTGAATGTTGTGTGCGGATGTGAAGACTATGTTTGAGCAGCTTCAACCAAACACACGACAGCAACTGTAAATGTAGTTTTGGGGATTTTGCCTGTGAGTTCGGTGCGAGTCATGACGCGGCTTGTTTTGCCTTATCAAGTTTATTTGAAAAGGGACAAGTGGTGAGAATAAAGAGCGCGCTGCTGTTCAAACCACGTTACCACTACAATTTACAATGACAGGATAAGCTGTTGCTAAGAACGTACAGCTTTCGTAATGGGCTTCTTAATTAACGTTTCCGTAAGATCCAAATGTATTCTGCGAAAGTGTTAGTGTTTAGACATGTAATAGCTTTGTCGTGAATTGTGCCGGTCTGTTTTGCATACCAGCTGCTCAGCATGAGCGAGTGCATGACTATTATAGCATAATGGCGCTGTAATGTCCTGTGTTGTTTCATCTGTGTCTGACATGCTGTAGTTTCACTTCATTTACACAAGCTTTATATGTATTGCAAACACAGCATTAATGTATGTATTTATGCCCAACAATGATAGACCAGTTCTGATATTCAGCAGACGTCAAAGGTCATCGGGGACACATCAATCAGGCGTGTGACCTATTTACCCAACAGCTCATTTCTCCTGCCCTTAGTCTCATCCATTGATTTTCTGTTATTTTGGTCAATCCTTGAGTATATTTCACCCTCGGATCAGGTTAATGAGCTCCTCTCATCCTTAAGGCTTCACCCTGGTGCGACAGCTCTGCCGCGGACACCGGGGCTCACAGTTTGATCGATTGGTCGAAGCAGACAATGTCATTTTTGTATTACACACAGATATATGGGGCAGACACACAAATAATGACAGTGAAGATAAATTCCAGCAACTTTCCCTTAACAGCCAAAGGGCAGAGCCGCAAATCTGGCATGGTTTGGCGACATCATTTATATTTTCATAAATTCACTTGAAACTCGGCTGCTCATAAATCTCTATTATAGCTACATTTGACTCGTTTCCCCTTTTATTTTTAAAAATGCTTAATTTGGTCAATATTCTTGCAATTTTACTTACAGAAACAGCTTAAATGTTTATCAATGAAAGCAGTAGCCAATGCAACAATAGTCACTTTTCTCTTTGTATTTCTCTGGCAATCATTTATTCAACACTCAAAGGGAATGCCTCTCACTGCAGTGCCAGGATAATGCTGTTGTTCCTATCGTAGTTGTGATTCCTTAAAGAAAAAAAGCAAATTTCAACCAAAAATGTATCGTTTTAACTGTAATCTATGGCTATGGCAGGTGAACCATCTTTCCTGTTGCTTCATGCATTAAAGGCCCAGGCATTCACAATTTGGTCGATTCTGGCCTTATTTCCCAAGAGGCATTCGTGACCTTAGCAATTACAAACTTACAAACATGTATATTACATATGCCTGCGCTGCCTGGGATCAATACTGCTTTAAAATATCCCCATCAAAACCAGCCGGATCTCCGGTGAGCCACCTGCTGTACTGGGACCTCCTCATCCATTCTCAGGGAAACAGAGCGTAGAGACCAAACGACCTTCATAAAAATTCCACAAAATGAACCATGCTCACGGGACAAGGAGGTGCTCCTCGCTGATGTATCGCTGCTCCGTTGATGGGTCCTGGATTGCCCTATCTGTTCCATTAAACACCGCCTTTTCACACAAAATCAATGCAACCCATAACTTGTTGAAATCTTTATTTATTTATTTTTGGAGTAAATATAGTGTCCGTCCTGTCCAAAGCCTGACCACGCCAAAGATGGAAAAGAATGATTTCCATTGCTATCAAACCCCCCCCCCCCCCCTCTTAATTGTTTTCTGCGCCAAACACAATTTGTTTTGTTCCTCTAATCTGTTTCTTATTGCCTCCTAATTGTAGTCAAGGTCAATTGCTTTTCTTCTCGCCGCATATTACTCACAGTTGATCAGGCGGCTGCTTTCGAGCCATAAGACTGTGTGACCTGATGTTAACAAGCAGGTAATTTGCCAAACAAGTCCCAAATCCCTCGTCTGTGCCGCATCATTAAATTTGCATGTTTTCTGAGAGCCATTTTATACTAATTAATGGGAGAAGAGGAGGCTCACACAGTGCTACGACGACGCGCGGTGTCTAATACTGATGGCCTAGCCTGGCTAACGCCAGACTAAAATCACAAGTGATATTTAGTCTGGGGACCACCAATTCATTTTCTCGTAGGAGAGGTGTAGTTTACGATTGTCCATAGCCGTTTATTGGGCGCTACGAATGTCTCTCATGCGTCTGCACGTAGCCATAGCCAATCGTATCATGGTATCAGATGACGTATGACGTACCTGCAGTAAACTTTTGAGCTAAACTATTTAGAACACGTTCTAAAGCTTGATCGAAAGATGGCGTCGCGTCTGCTGCTGTCATGTTGGATCCATAAATATTTTTTTATCCCTAAACAAACTACAAGCTTCCATGTCAAATAGCGCGTCATCGTCTTACCGTCCCTCCTCGTTCTGTGATTGGTGCCCAAATCCATGCGAAAATTTCGGCCATGGTCCCCAGGCTGTTGTGAAGTTCGAAAAGATTCGAGCACACACAGCCTACTGATGGCCATGAAATTAGGATATAAAGTGAAATATTTTACCAAGGGGTGACAACTCCTTTGAGTTCATTGAAGCTTTGTCACATGCTTCATGAGTCACATGCTTCATGAGTCACATGCTTCATGAGAGACCAAACTTACTTTAACCCTTTATAGGCAAGTGACTATTTTTGGTCATTTCCGCACTCCCTGCTGCACATCAGATAGGTAAAGAAGCATGTAGTCCTCACTCAGCCACTCAGAAGAGATCACCCTACATCACAGATCCCACTACTGTGGCATTTGACCAATCAGCAGAGACCGGTCGCGATCTCAACTTCCTGTTTTCTCTGAAGTCTGAAAAAGACCCAAGTCTGGCTAAATTCATGGTACATTTATTACATAACTTGAAAACTAACAGTGGTAAGTTGATGAAACTCACACATTTTATTGGTGAATAATTGTGCTAAGTGATGGTTTTGGAGGACAAATGAAGTGAAATGAGTGAAATTACTGCATGAAAAGGGCAGACACCATATTTGATTATACGCCACCTGTATAATCAAACTTAAACCTAAACACTTAAACCTAAAGTAAATTAGTTTTGTCCATATTTGGACATGCCCGTTGCACCTATTATTCATATTTACAGTATTTTCTTGACAGAAGAACCAATAACCCTAGGACTATGTTTTTATGTTGCCAAAGGTTATTTTTATTAAAATGTTTAAGCAAACAATATTGGAGGTGACTGACCCCTCCCACTGCACGTAAAGCACAATCACATTACAAAAACTCTTGCCTATGACGGGTGTGATCATTAAAACATCAATATCACAAAACACCAGCACCTGCCGAGACCTTAAAGTACTTTTTTTGTATATTTTATAAATCAACCTTTGTATTATTATTTTTTTGCCCCTTAAAGGGCAGTGAACTAAATATGGTAACTTCGCCCACTTTGATTTTCTGCATGATAATGGAACATTTAGAAAAATGTTACAACAGAAATAAACTTGTGTTATGTCCCCCAATAACACTCTTCAGTTGAAATTATTTATTTCAATGAGTGCCCTGTAAAGGGTTAAACTCCTTCTGATATGTTTTGTTTCTTTCACACATATTTCAATAATCCTGCATATTCAGTTTGTCGTCCACCCCCTATGTTTTTTAGACATAGTGTAAAAAATATCAAGAGTATATATAGCGTAATGGCCTGAATAACATATTATTGTTATATGTTTTTTTTTTTTCCAGATATAGAGAGAAACTGTGTGTAATATTTTCTTTATATCATTTGTTTAAGAGCTAGTTCCAATTGTTTCCGAATATTAAAAAATACATACTGTATAATTCAAATGATTTTGCAGCGTATTTTATTTTTTATTTGCTGTATACACGACACAATACATTCACTTCAACTGTGAAAATGAGTTGGCTGCCGCATGTGGTTGTAGCAGGAGCTGTCAGCCGCGTTCCTGGGGGATACTTAGGGTCGACAGCAACATGTAATCTAACATGGGAGACATGTTGGTAATTACCCACTGCACAGCCTGTTGGGATCGCTTTGAGTGACAGCCTGTCCGTGTGCATATATGTTAAAGTGTGAATGAATGTATGACTGGATCTCTGCTGCTAACAGTGGACCATAGGGTTTGGACGACAAGGCCATCTGAACCCCATCTCTGTTTCCTCTCACCACAAGAAAAGCCTATACCAGACACATTCCCTGCCCCCACTGTTTATTAATTTCTCCCACAAGGCTCCTCTCCGGCCCTGTTTTCCTCAGCCCCGAGCCCTCTCTGAGGCCTGTTTGGACTAATGAAATAGGAGAAGATGACATGTGTTTTTACAAGATTAACGACCCTTGATTTCAATCTCCGCGGTGAGAAAAATACTGAAGCATTCACACTTCTAATTGCATTATTTTTTGTTTGTGGTTTTGCCAAAGGAACTTAAATTAACAATTAGATGTTAATAAGTGTAGTGTGTGTGTTTTTTTTTATGTGTGGCAGAAACAGTAATGGGAAACATGCACAAATCACTCGTGCGTGAATACAGGGTTTGAATTTGTGTAGCGCTGATCATGCAAAGCTCACTAAATGCCCTTTTTCCTGGATAATGTGGTTGAAGCCGTGTATGTTATTCACTATCCAAACATACTGGATTTGGATTGTTGGACATTTTACTGTGAAACGCTGCTTAAAAATAAGAGCTGGTTAGAGCCAGGTTGATATTACATAGCGAAATAGTTTGGAAAGAGGATGGACTTTCTATGTGTGTGTAAGCAATTGGTTTTAAAGAATGATTCTTGTAATTGTTATTATGTTGCAGCAAAGCTCATCATTGTCGTGTTATTGACCAATAAAAGTGCTTGCTGTTGCATTAAGGGCCTATCTCACCAGAGAGAGTTGCGGAGACTGGCGTGACCGCAACTCGGACTGATTGCACGCATACACAATCTCACCGGCCTAGGGACTAGTTGGAGACTAGAGTCGCCGCTGGTCACGGATTCATTACGTCCCCTGGCAATAAGGCGAGTCTCCAGGTTGGATTTCAGCGGAGTCTCTGCATGGTCTCCGAGAGGTCTACGCAGTCTCAAGCAGTTGTGGCAATGTTGCAAATACTATTTGTTGTCCTCAACCTGTGAGAAGTTTCTGTGACGTCCCTGCAATGTCATCGAGACCTGTCGGATACCAAGGAGATCTCAAAGAGTCGGATGGATTCTCTTTAGGGACTCGATCCGACTGCATGTGGTCTACACTGAAATCGAACCTGTTCGTTTTCACCGAGAAGACTCGCCTTATAACCAGGGGACGTCTCCGTACCACCTGCTGCTATTATTATTTTTTGATGTCTTTGGTTTTTATGTTGATATTTTTTGTCATTGCTGTAAACAGATTTACTTTTATAAAGACCCTCTTGTTTGTCAGCTGATCCTTGCAGTTAAACTTTGTGTCTTTGAAAAATAGTGAAACACCAATTGCCGAGACTAGAATGGACTTTTTCTTGTTTGCTGATTTGCTTCCTCTGTTAAAAACTGCACTCTCCACAGTCTGTGAAGTGAACGTAATGTGGCGCTCTGAGGTTGTGTTTAGTAAATATTTAAGACCCTTGTTCCTACATTGCCACCCGCTGTTTCGTTACGCACCATCTTTTATTCATAAATACCAAACTCAAATTAGTTTTCACCCATTTCTGAAATATGAGTGTAATTAAGTGTGTTTTGTGCACCGGCACTAGTTCTTCACAAATTAATGAGATGTTATTCATTATTCATACATTCAGATGAACGTGTAAATGCCTTGGCGTGCTGTAGCTTAGAGGCCTCTTGTGCGTGTCTGCGGTGGGCAAAAGGGGCTCTTAGTTTGAGACAACAAGACAGGCAGCACATATGGTGTCCCATGCTTCAAACTCCAAACCAAGAGTCAACGAACAACATTTTGTTTCACTGGCGTCTCATTATTGGCAGCACTGTGCAGAGTTAAGATGACGTCATCAGTTTCCTGGGAAAACCCCCAAACATCATAAAATCAGAAAAAAAGGAAATGGGATTTACTTGTGCAGGATGAGAACACATTAGATACATAAACAGGAAAGGGCTGATTTCATTTCTTCCTGAGTTTTTAATTTCTTTCAGTTTTTGTTTCCTAAAACACCAAAGGGCCTATATTTTATAAAAACTTCACAAGCATTTTTGATATTTTGGACATTATATGCAGGTGTAATGTGCTATTTACATACCGTTACATGTCTCTCAATAAGTCCTTTGCAGCAGTCTGTACATTTTCGTTTGAGGTTATATACAGTAGGTATGGAGGAGAAAAACATTAAGCAATGAATGAATGAATAAAGTAAGTTAGGATAATGCAGAGAGTAGAATTAGAGTAGGAGGGTATTTTTGTTAACTGGCATAATGTTTTCATGTATTAAATACAGTTATGAGTGACAGTACTCCCCCTGCAGTATTTCAATGATTATGCAGTATCATTATTAACAATCTTCTTCTTTTCTTTTCAGAGCAACTGCTACCCACCGAGGGCAGATCCTTTTCAAGGATGCTCTGGCTCAGCAGCTCTGTGAACAGGGAGGTAAGTGTGTGAATTTTCTATAATAATATTAATAATAATAATGCATCAGTTTTATATAGCGCTTTTCTGGACACTCAAAGACGCTTTACATTGCACTATTCATTGACTCCATACTTGGTGGTAGTAAGCCACTATTGTAGCCACAGCTGCTCTGGGGTAGACTGACGGAAGCGAGGCAGCCAGTCTGCGCCATCGGCCCCTCCGACCACCACCAACCACTCACTCACTACATTTGCTAGGCTTCCTGGTGTTACCAAACGGTCTCCCATCCTAGTACCGACCAGGCCCTTCCCTGCTTAGCGTCCAAGATCTGACGGGACATATATACCATATGCAGAGTTGCAGACATGACGGGCCGATGTAAAATTGCAAATGTCCTATTTTTTGCCGTTTCATTTGCACACATCTTTCCACAATACATACAGCACAATACATTTCAGTTTCTCATTCGTTATGACATGGACATTTGCGGATCCTTCTGGCTCCAGTTAATGATGCTCCACAGCCGGAGATATTTGGATGTCCTATATTGCCAGCTTAATTTCAGCTTATGCTAAACTCATCTTTTTTTCTTCTTCTCTCCCTCTCGTGGAGATTTGCGCTTTCGGTGACAACCCTAAGAGCTACTGAGAGACAGTTCAGTCCACTATGCGTGCTGAGAGTGTATAATTGTATGTTTACAGGAAAAAAACCTAAGCAACTCCTCCTTATAAATCAAATAGGACTTAGCGTTGAAATTTGCAAAACTACTCTTGCGACTTTAGGCCGCAAGAGTAGTTTTGTGCTGTCACTTCAAGAGGAAAAACAGAGTAAACACCCAGGAAATGTTTTCACTCTTTGAGGCATTTTTATTATAAGTGTACCTTTGCCAGTTCAGGCAGACACTTAAGCACTTTTGCAGGCAAATAGAAAGACTTTGAATGGCATGGTGCCACTTGGAAAACATACTGCATAAAGCCCTCCGTCAGACTCAGGAAAGTGGAAGAGACAGAGGAATAATGTCTCCTCTTTCTATCCTTCCCAAGAGCTCATCCTCTGCTGACACACTGCCCCAGTGTTTCCCCGCAGACCACATAACTGTAGCCAACAAGCGTCCTGTTGTCATCGAGCGGCAGCACCCTGCAGCGGGACAATAACTCACTACAACACAAGGGGCCGGAGAGCAGATTTAGACTTTACAAGGCCTGGAAGGATACTCTTGTTAGAGAGAGCGAAGAGAAATGTGTGTGTGTGTGTGTGTGATGTGCTCTGAAGTATAATGTATATCACGGTGGCTTAGTTAGCGCTCTTGTCTCACAGCCAGAAGGTCGCGGGTTCAATTCCTGGAGCATCCTCATGCCTAGGTGCCTTTCCTCCAGGTGCTCCGGTTTCCCCTATCAACCCTAAATAGGTTACACATTGGGTTAATCCTCCAGCCAGAGGAATCTGACCATTATCTTAGGTCGACATCTGGCGATGGGTCTCTGTAGGCGCTGCATGGGGCTCCTTACGGGTTGCCACGGTGGCATCGAGTGTTGGGTCAAACGCAGAAGACAGATTTGGTTGCACTTTGACAAATTCCTAAAGCCCTCTACTTTTATCTTACCTATCATAAAGTATAGTAATAGTTGAGGATAGTAAGAAAAAAACACTGCTGCCCTTCAGTAATGATTGAAACAATGCTTTTACTACAAACTTGTTAATCATGACATGGTAGGAACCTCAATAACCTTTAGCGGTTAGTTTGTTTACTTCTGACAGTGTTGTATGGGCATCAGTGAATCTAAAAGCAGCTATTATCCATATAAGTTCTTTTGAAAGAGGAATTAAAACATATCTATTTCTGAAGGTCACTTTATAAGTTCACACACTTTAGATTTGTGCTTATAGGGAATGGAGAAATGGAAGTGTTTGAAGCAGGATCATGATTAGCAGTGTCGATAAGAGAGGTGAGAATGTGCGGGATTAACCAGAGAAGATTGCTCAAACAAAGGACACATGGGAAGAGGACCAAGTGAGATTATCCGTATAGCGTCAAGAATTTAGCATTTCTTTAAGTAAGGACAGATAAAGATGTAAGAACTGCTGCATAGTGGATTATTCTCATGGGACATTCTTGCAGGTCAAAACACTAGGTAGTCTGGGCTTCGTTTTTACATATTAGAAAGAAGTGACTCTGAAATTCAACAATTGTGAGCTCATGTGTTGATTTAAAACACTATGACATCATTTACATTTCACAACTTTAGCTGACTAGTTAGAGCCAGTCACACTCTCATTGTAGGTTGAAAAAGCTAATCAAAAGGCATACTGTACAGTAGCTTTCCCTCAAAATGTATAGTTTTTAAAACCTTTTCAAACTCGTCTGCTAGCAGTTATGTGGCTATTATTTTTACAGTGTGTCTCCAAATAATATAACTTAAAATTACGTCATACCTTCCTTATACGAGTAATGAATCTATTTTCTGTTGTGTTCTGTTTCTAAGTTTCAGTCTCCAGGCCGCCCTTCTTTGAAAGCAGTGAAGTTTAGGTATAATCCCCCTCTAATGTCAGGTACATAAACATGCGTCCTGGTTGATGGAAGCGCATTTCCCCTCGCATGCCCATAAAGCGCTCTGTAATGGCCATCGATGAGGGCAGGAGTCGTACAGGTGCAGGGCTATGGGGCGCTCTGTGCTCTGAGTGAAGCCCCACAGCCCGTCCATCAGCCACGCGGTGACGGCAGGGCCGGCAGACAGCGCCTTCAGACTGGCTCCTCTCATTTCCACTGAGGGAATAAATCAGGTGTTTATGGGCCGGCCCAGCGCCCCGCACCTCAGATGGATTATTAAAGGGCCATATAACTCAGAGAGGCCTCTACTCGCCGAGGGACGCCTGATCACAAGAGTCACAGCACTGTCCCGCCTCCTCATCGCCTACTGTCTACTGCTGCTGCTCTCCGCCGTCCAGACGCTGGTCTATTTGCAATTCAGTGAACACAAATACAGATACTTAGTCATTCAAGCATCATTTATTTTTAAAATTTTGGAGTACCTTTTATTTTGCCAGGTGGGGCCTGTCGGTGTGTAACTTGTTCTTACATTTCCTCCAGGCTCTTAGATCTCCCTAAAACCTCTAACTAGGTAACCCTGACGAACATTGTATCAAGATCTGAAAGAAGGCACTAAACTGTGATCGACTACTGCTGAGACACTGAAAGATTTTACTGAAGGGACAATACAGTTTACAAAAAAAAAAAACATATCATGATTCACATTCTCTCATTCTGATACTTACCACTTTTATTCTATATTCTGTATCCTCTCTAGACAACATTAGTCTAGAAGCGCTGTCACTTTTGCATTTCAACTTGATTACAAACAGATGGAAGTTTTGGCCAAGCACAGGGCTGTCAACTTTTCACCAAACTTTGGAGTGAGAAATTGGTCGGTCTTGAGCGTGGTGGCCCCCGTTTATGCTTTGAGTGGCTGAACAGATCAAGTTTTGCATAGACATAAACTAGTTGTACCTCAAAGTATGCAAATTGATCTGACGGTGGGGGGTATGAAAAATTATAATTCAGATGTAATTTCCTGCATTCTGGTGCATTTTAGATCATAAATAATACTTTTAGCTGGTCCATTTTCTGGTGTTAAATTAATTTTCTGGGGCCCCCTTCAAATTGGGGCCTCTCAGCAAATGCCCAGTTAGCCTTCTTCATCGTTACGGCCCTGCCTAAAGGTACAAAGAAATAAAGCATTGTGCATAGTTGAGGGCAGTCAGTCTCATGCATCTCGAGCATAAAAAACAAACAAAAAACAAATTCACTCATTGCTACTAAGAAGGGGAGCATAACTCCCAACAAGCTTCACTTTGTAGTTGTTCTGAAAGGAAACAACCATGGGAGTCTCTAATCACTTACACACTTTAAAAAGGGGGGCTGCTAAACAACAAATGGTTTACATAATGAACAAGGAGAGTGAGTTGGCGGTAAAGGGACCAGTGTAAAAGTTTACTCTGCTGGAAGTGGACGATTAAGACCCATGGATTGACACAAAAATGAACATGACTTTTGCCCTGGGATCGTTATGCCAGAGTGTCAGAGCTTTACGCTCCCCTGGCCTCCTTCTATCACTCCAGGCGCTGCTCATCAGCTCCAGTCCCCATTCTGCCTCCGATAAGATTTTGTCCAGGACCCCCCATCTATTTAATGTGTACATGCGGCGCTGTTCTTAAAGAGCGGGATTGGGATTGAGTGCTCGCGCCTGAATCCCCGGCCCTAGCGAGATACAGGCATTAGCCGCGATGAGCTGCTAATAGAGGAGGCCGTAATTGAAGTCTTTTAGGAAGCGAGAGGGGATTAATCCGAGTGTGGAATGAGCCCCTCTGTCTGCTCCCGACGCGCAGACACAGATCGCTCGTGGACGGGACGGCCGAGAGACAGCAGGAAATGTGACGAAGCATGGAAAGGGAAAACTGTAAATTAGGCCCTTTTTTGGGGTGGGTGGGGGTGCAGAAGCTTTTGGGGGATTATCCGCCAAAAAAAATCTCCTAGGCCTTCCTCAAGCCAAATGGCCTGGCCAGAAAGAAGTGGGGAGATTTGTCTAAGAAAGTGCAGAATATCAACCTAGAATATATTAGTGTGTCATTCTGACCGGGTGGATTACAAGAATACCGTTTTCCAACCAGCACTTACAGCATGTATGAGGCAGCAACACACGACCCCGATACAAAACACTTTCTGCTGGGACATGTCGTTTTAATTTAAGACTAATGTTTATAAGATGATCGAAACACAATGCGGGGGTGGATCGCTCCTCTAAACATGTTTTGAATCAGCAGACTTCGGGGATTAGAGAGGGAGGCGGAGGTATGCGCAGCGAGGAAGAGGAGGCCCTTTGATCTACGTTTAATGGGCTTCATCGTCAAGTCGAAACTAAAGCCACGGTTTGGAGCGTCTGGGCCCACCAAAGCAGCATTCACTGAACCGCCAGCACTGCCAGAAAGGACTCCAATCCTTTAAACCCGCCAGCACCAAACGCTATTACCACTTGGGAAGCCTGGGTCCACTTTTTATATTTTGGAACACTTAATACAAAAGAGGAAGTATGTTTGGTTGCTATGGAAAACTCAGTTAGTCCCCCATGTACTAAATAAAATTTTAAAAAAATCACATTTTCCGTGCTCACCAAAAGACCTACAATACAGCAATAAAAAATGCAAGAAATAAATACTTTTACACAATAATCACCAACCACAAAAAATCCCCCAAAAGTCCTATTCTCAACAATAGAAAATGTTTTAAACCCTGATTTTAACAGACCTCCTTTTAACCCGACAGACCCTCTCTGTGAGGCGTTTGCAGACCACTTCAGGGGAAATATAGACACTATCAGATGTAATATTTTATCTACCCAAAGTAACACGGCTTTAAATACATCTGGTTCTCTACTTGTTCCAAAAGAAACACTGCACAGTTTTGTCTAGGTCAATGCTGAGATGCTTGATAAAGTTTTCTCTTCAGTGAGGCCCACCACATGTCTTTTAGACCCGGTCCCAACCCCGTTTTTTTAAAACATTCTATGGATCCTTATTTTTCTTTTTTTCTTTTCTTTTTCTTTATTATGTATATATATATTTCTGTTTTTCTTTCTTCTTCTTTAGCTCGAAATAAAATATTCAAACTAAAACTAAAAAAAAAACTAAACAAACTAAAATCCTTGAAAGACGAACTATTGCACATGATGATTGCACATTGCTCTCTTCAGACGGGGGTCTTCCCTGCTGCCTTTAAGGGGCGGTGGTGAGGCCCCTGCTGAAGAAGAGCAATTTGGACTGTAATGATTATAACCATTTTAGACCGGTGTCCAACTTACCATTTTTAAGCAAAATCTTTATCCAACATAATGATTTCATTGCTGCACATACTGTAATGTCCTTGAGAAATTCCAGTCTGGCTTTAGGGTAAACCACAGCACCGAGACGGCCCTTTTAAAGATTTTAAATGATCTTAGATTAAATTATGACTCACAGAAGGTCACAGTGTTGGTTCTACTGGATCTGAACGCCGCCTTTGATACAGTCGACCACACTATTCTTTTAACTCGTTTAAAACACATCGGCCTCTCTGGTGCTGTCCACAAATGGTTTACATCCTACCTCACAGACAGGACATTCATGGTAAGTGTGGATACCTGCTCCTCTAAGGTCCATGAAATTACATTTGGTGTGCCCCAGGGTTCGATTTTAGGGCCAGTGCTTTTTAACCTAAATATGCTCCCTCTTGGTGATGTCATCAGGAGACATGGAGTCAACTTTCATAGTTACGCTGATGATACACAGTTGTACATCTCCCTGTCTCCTGATGACACCAGGCCAATGGATGCACTTTTTAACTGCATTTTAGATATCAAATCCTGGATGGCAGAAAACTTTCTCCAGCTTAACCAGGACAAAACTGAAGTTTTAGTCATCGGTCCTGAGGTCCAGAGAGAGAAACTTTTGTCATTGTCTTTTAATCCTTCCCCACAGGTGAAGAACCTGGGTGTGATTTTTGACTCTGAGCTGACTTTTATTCCACACATTAAGAATATCACAAAAATAGGTTTTACCATCTAAAGAACATAGCCAGAGTCCGCCCCATTCTCTCTCAGGCCAACACAGAGACGCTAATGCATGCTTTTATCACCAGTCGTATCGACTACTGTAATGCCTGCTTTCTGGTCTTCCCAAAAAGAGTATCTCAGGTTTACAACTTTTACAAAATTCAGCAGCTCATGTCCTGACGAAGACCAGGAGGCGGGACCACATTACACCGGTTTTAGAGTCGCTGCATTGGCTCCCCGTGTGTTTCAGGATCGATTTTAAAGTTCTTTTAATGTTTTTTAAATGTCTTAATGGTCTTGGTCCTTCTTATCTTTCAGAACTGCTTTTACCTTATGAACCTTCACGGCCCCTTCACTCCTCCGGCAGGGGTCTCCTAGTTATTCCTAAAGTCAACAGAAAGCCTCACGGCGAGGCGTCTTCCCAATATTATGGCCCTCGCCTTTGGAACGACCTGCCGGAGGAGCTCAGGACCGCAGAGAACATTCATGTTTTAAGAGCAGGCTCAAGACCCACCTTTTAGCTTAGCTTTTAACTGACATCTATTTATTTAGTCCTATTTATATATTGTATATTATGTGTGTGTACAGTATGTGTGTATATATATATGTATGTATATGGATGTATGATGCGGGGCGTATTGTTTTAAATGTTGTAATCTGTAAAGCACTTTGTGATACCTATCGGTATGAAAAGCACTTTGTAAATAAAGTTTGATTGATTGATTGATTGATTGATGTACTGTATGAAAGGATGGGTCAAAGCTGTGGACAAATGAGGAAATTGCTGTCTTCCAAACAGATTTGAGACGTGATCATATCAGAACAGTCTATTCTTGAATGATTAATATCCTTTTTTTTTTAAACAAACCTGAACGCACAAAAGGATTCAACCGTAAAATATTCACTGAGGTCAAAAACCTCTGCACCGCTCAATATGAACTGGTGATGAAATACTGTAAAACCTGGATATGCAACCCACTGAAAGCTGCATCACTTCAAGACAGGATGGGAACATTTTTGGGTGGAAGTTTTTTTTAATCTGTGTACCTGCTCCTTAACACTGCAGTGAGATACACATTTAGCATTGCATTCCTTAGATCCTCTTCCCACAGCCATGTAAGGAAAGAGTTTTTCTGTGAGAGTTTGGCGCTGCACTGTTAATCTTTCCCATCTGGCCTTTATTTTATATGGAATTAACATCAGCTGTAGTTACAGCTCTTGATGTTACGTTATTTAATCTCTTAACCCCCACCCGAACCGGGCACATTTTCTCCAGTTTGACTTTACCTAAATATAAAACCTCTCGAACAAAGCGTCGAAACAGCAACAAAAACGAGACAAAAGCAAGGATGAAAAAGCCACAAAAGAGCAACAGAAAAGTGACAAAAGAACAACTTAAAAATAGCAAGAAAAGTGATGAAAAGTGACAAAAATGTGTGAAGAAAACGCAACAAAAAAGCCTCAAAAGAGTAACACAAAAGCCATGAAAACGCAACATAAAAGCGCTGAAAAAATGTCAAATAAGAGACAACAATGTGAGGAAAAAGATCAGTTTAGGGGAGTTTTGTAGGTCTTAGCTTTCAAATAGGGCTGGTCCTAGGTGTGGTGGGACGGTGGCGTGGTGGCATGCCGTTGATGTAGTGAGGTTGTTGTGCAGGGGGCTCTGTATCTTTCTACCATTAAATTGATATGTTGCCCCGTGAAGGAAAATCGATGGAAAATAAAGTGATAGGCACACAAATGTAAGTATTTTTACCCATAATTAGTGAATACTACAAGCCATTTGCATTACTGGAATAATGTTACAAAGAAAGAAGGAAAAAACAACAAAAAACAAAACAAAAAACAAGTCAGACTTCTCAGACCAACAAATTGTAACGTGGCGTCCTGTCACTTGTTGAAGGGAGATTTGTGCTTCACTGGCTCAGCGGCTTTGGTGCGTTGCTGGTGCTGACTTTTGCCATCAGGTTGTTATGCATTGCCCTGCTACTGGCTCCAACAACATGAAATGATGATATTAACAGGGGTGGAAACTTATAAGTTTACTTCCTCCCACTCCTTGTTGAGTTTATGTACAGTATTATGTATATATGAAAGCATGTTAATATGTCATGAATGCATGTTAAAATGTCACAAAAGCTGCACGTGTTAATAGTCATGTTTATATGTAATATACATTGAACTCAGAATAAACAATTAATCAATCAATCAAATAAGGAGTTACACTGGCCTGTAGGTGGTAACCTTTTAGATTTGGGTAAAGCTGATACTTGGTGAAGATGAGGGTTAAGAGGTCCATTAATGTACTGTGTTTCCTTTATGCAATATTTGTAACTTTGTAACCAGTATTCGTAATGCTGCACCTTTTGTCTTTCAGCTCCAACAGAGTCACCTTTGAGACCAAGTCTTGGTGAGTAGAAATAATGATATAACCTGAAATAACACTCATGTCGCAATGATACTAAATACTAAATGAATGGCAGGCTGTTTAATAATGCGTGTGCCTGTGTGCAGTTGAACTCCACGGTAAACACGCGGTGCTGCGAGATGACTTTGACTCAAACCTGTCGGTAGGAGAGCTGGACCCCAGTATTTGGTACGTGGTATCTAACACCTGACTTTGGTTATTTGCGCAGATGCTTCTAACGACAGCCTTTCTCCCTCTGTCAGGTCTGACTGTGCTAACTGTGACGTGGGGGAGCAGTGCGGCGTGCTGATGCATGGACGAGCCGTCACTTTCTGTGAGCCCTTTGGAGAGCGAGAGCTGGTAACTGCCATGTTTAACCACATAGAAACCACCGCGTATTTCACAGACCATTGACCCTGCACCCAAACGAGGCACTTAGCGACCACAACCACACTGCAATACACTATTAGCTCTGCTACTATTCAGACATCTCAGTTACAGTGAAAGGCTGACACACCAAACAGGTTTTTGACTATTCTTGGCCTCAGAGTACTGCATCGTCTTGACATTTATTTGTCAAATTTCCACATAATACAAAAACAGGAATTACAAAATGAGATAATCCAGCAACCATTGTATACTTTGTACCAATCCCAACACAAGACACAGTGCTTGTATGACACTTCCAGGAAGGGCGTTGGGCATAACCTCATGTCCTGTAACAAGTGACTTTCTCGAGCGAACCCACCAGGGAAAAGAAGGAGTCAAAACACAATTTTCTACCACTGATGATGTTTTGCAAAATGATCTATTGTGTCTAAAATGATTTGCATCACTTATCAAACCTTTTACACATTCCCCGTCTCACTTTCAAAGCTCTCACTTGGCTGGCGGAGTTGAAAGGCGGCCAATCACGGACATGTTTAGTGCCATGATTCTATTTACTTCTTTGATAAGCATTTGCTTTGGCTGACACTGGTCCAAATGTTTGATGCTGTTTCCTGGCAGTTCTTCTGTCAAGTACAACAAACACGCACATCTCGAAACACAGACGCTTTCACACTCGGTTAATAACGGACACAAAGGAAAAGGCAAATTGTACACATTCATGAGATTACAGCCAATTTGTGTCGAGCATTCAGTCATCAGTTCCTACTGTCTCGTACGAAACCGAGGTGGAAGAAACTACTGAAATGTCCGCACATTCTTCAAATAATATTTAGTCAAGTTTTTCTCAAGTTTACTTAAGTTAAATGTATTAAATCAAGTATAGTGCCCTTCTATAGGACATACTTGATTAAGGTTGAATAAATTAAGTATGAATTGTTTTGCTTCTTCTTCTACTGCATCCAGTACTGCTGCACGAATATCTATATTGAATCAAAACAATAGGCCTACGTGTTCTACCAATTATGGGATTCCTCCTATTTCAGTCTTCTTTCAAATGTTGAAGCTCCTGGATGTGTTTATAATGTGCAGGGTGAACTGGATATTGATTTCAGAGCATAAATCTTGGAATAAAGTGGCAATCACAAAGCTAGTCTGAATAATCGAAACGCTCTGATATTGCGTTGGACCGCCTTCAGCTTTGTTTACAGCTATGGCATTGCTTTTCGGCCAAAAGGTTTTTTTTCCCATCCACTGTTGCATTAATTTTTCACCAACATCCTGTATGGATAATGGGAGAGTCTGACCACTGCGCAAAGCTTTCTCCAGCACATCACAAATATTCTCAATAGGGCTAAGATCTGGACTCCTAGCTTTGTCATCTTGGAATATGCATGTGCCATTAGGGAAAGAAGAAATCCATTGAAATAACCTGGTCATTCGGGTGTTCAGGTAGACTGCTGATCTCATTTTTTGGGCACATGTTCCTGAACCTTGACTTGACCAATGCAGCGACCCCAGATCAGAACAGTCAGTTAAATCTGTTGTACGTTCACTCTAATGCATGTGTCTTCTCTCAGTCCACAGTGCCTCTGAACACAAGCACAGCCTCTGTCTTGCAGTTTGTGCTGGGTGAGTACTGTATTACCACTTGAACTGCATGCTCCTATATGGAACATAGCGTGCCTTTTTATACCTATATTAAATATCTTAGTGCAATGTCATCTGCTCGGACACAAAACCCCCCTGTCATCGGCAGGAACTCTTATCATTTGTCATTTGGCAGGACGCCTACTGGTTTACACTGCACTTCCTTCTCCCTCCCTCTCCCAGCTTCTCCGATCTAAAAGTAATGCATATTTCACCGCGTTATTGAAAGACACCCTAAAGGCTCAGGCAGAGTTTTAAATATGTTGTATTTTTCATGTTTCCACCATTATGTCTGGAAGCAAGGCTGGCAGGAAGTAGAGAGATACAGTATCTTACAGCAACATTGCCACCGACCCTTAAGCGTCTTTCATTCCGTTCTATCTGCAAAGCTGTTTACAAGACACTTTAACTAGTCTGTGCTGTAGTTTGGTGGATTCAGCTGGGCAGTAAAGAGGGCGCAGAAATAGTGGCAGGTTAATGCAACGTTTTGTTCGGTGGAGTTGCATCAGCCTGTCAGCACATTGTGGAGAGTGTTCAAAACATTATGGGGTGAGCGGATAGAGAAGAAAAGGGGAACGGTATCAACACTGTGGTGAGCGGCGCCCTCCATTAGCAACCTTTGACCATGTGCTTCTACAGCAAACATACATTTTTGTGGAGATAAAATCTTACTTTATTTAGCAATCCAGCCTCATAAAAGGAATGGCTTCCTTTGAAAAGTAATAAGTAATATTACCAAAAATCTGAAAAACAAAACTGTGTTTTTTTTCTTAAACATATCTGCTGTTCACAGGTTCAGGCTCTTGCCGGTTCAGTTACTCAGACCCAAGCATCACTGTGTCATACAGCCTAAGTGCAATCGGCAACACCTCAGATGAGTGGATCACTCTGGAGAAGATCAGGTCAGTTTTTAGTTTGTCTTCACTTTCTCTTGTAATCAGTATCAATTTTGAACACAACAATTATTAAACAATATTCAATATTTAATATGTAAGTGAAGAGCTATTTACAACTAAATATTCCAAACAAACTGTATATACTTTTACATGTCTATTATTATTCTTATTACATTATATGTAAAATCACCTTTTTATCATAAAATTAACGCAAAGATCAGTGTCCAGAAATGCAGACTAAATGAACCTGATAAACCTAGTATTAACCTGTTACATCATGCCTGTTATGTTTAACTGCAGAGCTCCAAGCAACAGCAGCACAGTGGTGCACCTCCTCCCTTTGCCTCCACAGTCACGGGCGATGGGGTGCGTATCCGCTGGTCTCAGGACGCCCCACAGGGCCCTGAAGGTTATGAGTCCTGTTGGGGCCTGGACAATGTGCTGCTGGTTAATTCCGCATATAAAACTCCTCTCATGGAAGATAATCTGGACCCCCAGATACAGCCAACTGGCTCTTCTTTCCAGGGTCTACTATAAAGGTGCAGATCTATGGATGTTGTTCACTACTTACCTGTTTTATCATTGCTCTTAACATTTATTTACATTCACTTACAATCCTTTTGTGACCAGCATGCTTGCCAGTCAGAGGGCAATGCTCTGTATTTCCATGGGGTCGAGGCAGTTGGCCATAGCTTTGCCTCCACCAGAGACATTGACTTGCACCGGGAGGAGGGGAGGAGCTACTGGGAGGAGGACTTTGAGAGTCCACCATCAAAGTAAGTTTTCTTTTAATGTAAATATATGTTAGCTCTTTTGTTATTATGAGGCAATACAACAGGATTAACTTAAAGTGAGAGTGGACACATTTTAATGTTTATGAAAACTGAACACAGTATATGAAAGATAATGAGTATTGAGCATTTGGGCAAGTTTCTTCATTTAAATTAAAGGTCTAAATTATTTCACAATTTCAGGTTTTGTTTTGAAACGGGTGGCTTTGTCAAAATCGCCTTTGACAACAATATAAAATTATAGTCTCCACAGGAAATTGTAGCAAGAGATTGGATAGGTGGAACACAGGAGAGGGCTGACACACTGAGTTAACTTCTGTCACTGCTAATCAGTTGTCGCTCTCCACTGTGTGGAAATATGTCTGCTTGTGTCCTGGGTGGATAGGCCTCTTCCAGGTGATTTATGATGTATCACGGGAATTGTGTTCTATTTACTGCAAAGATTCTTAGCAATAATAAATACAATAGACCAGTTACTGCACAGCTTTGCGATGAAAACAAACACATTTTCTATTACTGAACCTGGCTTGGCTTGATCTTTAGCTGGGACATTGACGGAGCAGTTTATGGAACCGAGTGTGGAGAGGTCGAAACAGGCCTGGCGTTGGTATTTGAACTGGAGGGTCGAAGAAGAGTTTGCACTCCCTACATCGATACTACGTCCTATGGAAACCTGCGCTTCCACTTTACAATGGGTGGGCACTCACTCTTATAAATAAGGGAAATTTAAAAGTCTGAGTTGTTTTAATTGTGATTTTGTCACATAATGTGTTTTGCATATCAAGGTGGAGGGGACTGTAATCCAGGAGATTCCCATGAGCACGATGTGATTTTGTTTGGACGATCCGAAGGCAGGCGAGAACGTGTGGTGCTCGACACTCTGCCATACTCCTCATACAGGGTAAATAAACAGGATCAAATCTAATTGCAATCTTGTCTTGTCCGTTTCGATATTTTTCCAAAGTTCAGCCTCACTAATCAACACGTATCGAATCTCGCGTTGCAGACTCCCGCTGTGGTTTCAGTTGCCCTGCCCACAGAGCTGCAGACACCTGTGACTCAGTTGTGCCTGGAGCAGCGGTCACATGGGGGGCCAAGCGTCACGTTTGGGCCGTGGATTTCATGCAGCTGCTCCCTGTGCTCCCCGGCACGCACACGCACGTCGCTCAGTTCTCCATCAGCCTGGGCTGCGGCTCCTTCCAGCCTGCCAACAGGTGTCGTTCTCCCTACAAATCCCTACCAGTTTGCAGCCAGTATTAGGAACTCATGCATTATCCATAAATATGAGACCGCGTGGTGTGTCTATAACTGTCACCGCGCATTGTCATTATTTCTATGTGTTATTGTCAGCGTCTCCCTGGAGTTTTCCACTAACCAGGGCCGCTCCTGGTCCCTGCTTCACACCGAGTGTCTACCAGAGCTGTGCGCCGGACCGCACCTCCCACACAGCACCGTCTACTCCTCTGACAACTACAGCGGGTACGCACGTCTCTAAAGCTCCAATCTATGAGCGTGACAACATCTGATTACCCGTGCCCACATCTGTGCTGTTGTCCCTTCCTCAGATGGACCAGAATATCCATCCCTCTGCCCAACGCTGCCCTCACAGGGACCACACGCTTCCGCTGGAAACAGTCTGGCACTGGCACAGGCAACATGTGGGCCATAGACAATGGTAAGATCTCCACACACTGGTCGTTCTGTATACTTCTGGGGTGGTTTGGCTCTCTGCAGTGTCGTATTGTGTTTTGTGTACACGGTCGGGGTTCTTTATATATAGATCTGTCAACGGTCCATGTTCATTGTGTAACAAAAACATGTATTTCAGTGTATATCGGCCCAGCCTGTCTGCGTTTCTGCTCTGGAAGAGGACATTGTTCCCGCACAGGCTGCAAGTAAGCACTTTCTCTTTATTAAACCAGATCAATCTAATGTCTCCTCTTCAAAATGAGTCTGCTCATTATCCACTAATGTCCTGCGGCACCAATTACCATGAGAAATTAATCACATTGTATTATGGCTATGATTCATTAATGAATTTCATAATCTCTCTTCCTTTATTTTTCCTCATTGTCAGTATTGTGTAAGTTTTTATTTTTCATTTCTTTTGCTCTTGCTCAGGTGCGACCCGGGTTTCAGCGGCCCGGCCTGCGAGCTGGCGTCCCAGACCTTCCCTGCCTTCCTCTCCGAGGGTTTCTCCAGCCCGCGGCTCTCGTCCTACCACAGCTTCTCCTCACTGCGGGGGGCAGAGGTCAGCTTTGGGTGTGGGGTCCTGGCTAGCGGCAAAGCTCTAGTCTTCAATCGGGACAGCAGAAGACACTTGATCACTGCACCCTTAGACAGCTCCCAGGCGAGGTGAGCTTTTCTCTAATGAACAGGCCGTCGCACGCAAACGAAATGAATTCAGCCAGTGTTTGTTTTAGACATTGTCAGATTCATTATGGGCCTCGCTTGTGATTGATGCGGCAAATGTTTCTCAGCTATCTGTATTACTTCCCTTCATTTCCATTGCTCCTACAGTACGTGTGCAAGTGGATCGTCATCATAAAACACAATGCAGATGTGAGCGGAGCAAAATGAAACGTTAGAGAGAAAGATTAAGAAAGGATGTGATGTCTGCCACCTGATGGCCATACTGTATTTAACACCAGCTTTGTGCCTAATTGAGTGAACATCTGTCTAAAAGAGAAAACTGCACTGCTAATTAAAACACTATCTGGCCAAGGACACGAGAGCTCGATGTGGGTGACTGGGTGGCATGAGGGGAGGCTGATAATTGAACTGTTATGTGGAAGTGTGGGGCTGGGACTTTACATTAGTGCTTCATTTTGTTTGGCAGATACCTCCAGTTTACCCTTCGCCTGGGCAGTCGTAGCACCCTGAGCTCATGCCCGCTCCCGACCAGCCCGGAGAGGGGGTCCTGTTGCATTACTCGTCGGACAATGGGATCACTTGGACACTACTGCAGCATTACGCGTACCGAGGGTTTCACGAGCCAAGGTAAGTCGTGTCGCCTGCAAATGGCACACACACACGATGTCAACCACTGGCTGTTTTTAGAGCGGAGAAACTGTCTTTAAACTGAATGAGGATAAAGAGGGACCAGAATATAATGGTACACTTCAGAGATGACAACAGTAAACACTTCTTACCGCAGAAAAAAACCAAAAATGCAAAACATGTCAAAAAGAAAATGTCAATTCTGGGAGTAACTCTTCTGATGTAACTGTTAATAAACTGTAAATAAACATGTTATTCAAAGCATATATTTGATCGCTTTAACACTACATATTTGTGGTTAGTTTGTCTAAAGTGTCTCCAATTATGATGGTGCTGTTCATTTGTAATATGTCACATTTTATTTGAGAAACTGTCTAGAACATACAAACAGCAGACTGTGGTGACTAATCTCTGCTGTATTTATCTCTATGCATTCATCTAACCCTTATCATTTAACCTTCTGTAAATAAGTTTACACTATCGGATATTTTGGAAGATCAATTACTTTTTTCAAATTACTGAATATGTTTAAGCCTTAAATGCAAGGTAGTCTTTTGTGTTAATGTATTGCATAATGAAGTAAATGAATATAGAGTTACATTAAGAAGATTTTAGTATATAATTCATCTTCAGTGGAGCAGGAGGTACTGAGATACACCTTGATTTACCTTCACACTTCATTTTGCTCATCCAGGATTGTGTCTGTGGAGCTTCCGCCTGGTGCTCGTAAATTCGGAATGCAGTTTCGCTGGTGGCAGCCGTATCACTCGGGCCGCGGCCATGACGTGTGGGCTGTGGATGAGATCAGCATGACCTCTGTGCTCTTCAACACCATCAGTCTGGACTTCAGTAACGTCCTGGACGTCACTCAGAGTCTGGGCTTTTACCTTGGCCATGTACAGCCCTACTGTCAGCATGACTGGACTCTTAGGTAGGAAAAGATCTGTTGTACATATCTTTTATTCAGTCTCTGTTTACATTGGTGTATGAATGAGAGTGTGAATGGGTGTCTGGTTCCTTGATGAAGGAACAGGCCACCGTTTTTCCATACTGAGATATGTTCTTACCTGAGCGTAGACGAGTTGATGCGTACCTGTCTGGTCTTTGTGCGTGTGCTCAGTCACGCAAAAAGACCGAAGATGTTATTAGCTTTTAGCCTCTCCTCCTCTCCTCTATGGGTCCAAACAGGGGTGAAGTTAGAAGCAACCAAGCTCTTCCACGTTTCCCCTATTAATACGGTTACGTGAGCAGTTACACGATCCAAGTATAGTTACACAAAATTAAATGTCGATTTTCTAAGTGGATAAAAAGAGGGACTACAGTGTAAGGTGTAATAACACCTTCGGGGCACCTTTTTATCACTTAGAAATCGACATGCTTAATTTGTTAACTATACTTGGATCGTTTAACTACTCATGTAACCGTATTTAAATAGGGAAAACGTGGAAGAGTTTGATCGCTTCTAACTTCACCCCGTTTGGCCCATAGAGGAAAGGAGGAGAGGCTAAATGCCAACAACATCTTCGGTCTTTTGCGTGATGAGGGCACGCACAAGACCAGACAGGTACGCATCAACTCATCTAAGCTCAGGTAACATATCTCAGTATGGAAAAACGGTGGCCTGTTCCTTTAAGCAGGTAGAAAGGCACTACAGTATATAAATGTGACCATTTACCATTTACTATTTACCATTTATTCTGACCAGGCATTACAATAAAACCGTCTGGCTATCGTTAATATGTTATGAACCAAGCCGGTCTTTTACAAACTTTGATGACCCCATTCATTGTACTCATTAAGCTGTTATATTGTACTGTCACTGACTCCCACATGGCTAACTTGTGATAATAATTTGTCCCAAACATTTCAACTTTCATTGCTCTTAGTAGTATCCTTAGATCCTTAGTAGTGTTTTCCGTAATGAAGAATCCACAATAATGTCTCATATCATATTGTGCAGTTTCTCCGGTGAGCCCAGCCCTGGTTCCAGTATCCGTTATGTTGAGACTCAGTCCATGCAGGTCGGCGCCTCCTACAGTCTGCAGTTCTCGCTGGTGATGGGCTGTGGTCGTGAGCCCTCACCTCACATCGACACACAGGTCCGACTGGAGTTTTCCACCAACCATGGCCTGACGTGGCATTTAGTCAAAGAGGTGAGAATGTTTTCAAGTCACAGAATGATCTTATTATTATCTGCTAACTTAGTTTCATCATTTATCCTAATATATGATTATGATCATTGCATTGTTTGAATGTTTGTTGTCTTTTTAAACATTTACGTTTTGAAAGTACGGGAATATTATCACAATTGCTGATTCAAAACTATTGCAAATGATAATACTTGATTCTCTAAGTAGTTTGAAATTTTCTCTGATCACCAGTGGGTCATAAATATTCATAAGACAGCCAAGTCTCTGACAAGACTTTTCTCGCCTTTGAAACTCAATAGGGTGTAATGACTCTTTGCAAAATCTCATCTAATTCTCTCTGTGCAGTCTTCCAAAAGCGTAAAATCTAACCATCTATTTTACCTTCTTTTATTATTTCTGTCCCTCAAGGTCAAAGATACTGCTTGCATTACTATCTCAAAAGGGATCTAGAATGTTCCAGGCTAATATTTCTGTTGAATTGTTAAGTTAAATTGCATGTCATGTCCATTTGTCCAGGCTTGTTTACCGGGCATGCCCAGCTGCTCTGAGTTCACGGCTCCAAGTGTCTACCATCCGTCAGAGTTTAAAGACTGGAGGCGCATCACTCTGTCTCTGCCTCAGAAAACATGGTCAGTAATATGCATAAAGATGAGGGGGGGCCTTTTGTTTTATTGCTCCGTAATGATCCGTTCCCTGGCTATTGCACACGACGCAGGCAGAAGTACCAACCGTAATCAATGCTACAACATAAACCTTTTCACCTTGTGCACGGCGATGTCCACCTCATTCCGCGGCTATAGTCAGGTACTAAATAAAGCCGGTTTAATCTCCTGCAGAGTGCGATAAGGGGTCACAGGGCCAGGGCAGTAAACGATAATAAAAAGTCTGGACTTGCTCAGTGTGATCAGGAGGTCAACGTGGTTTATAGGGGTCACCTAAGCTGCCAACTAGGAAGCATATGTACCCTGTGTCCTGCGTATGTCAGCTCCAATATATATATCAAGAGATCTTCAATTCTGCTGTAACTTTCAATACGAAACTGGCAGGTACGGGAAGCATGTCCAGACGCCTTTACGCCACAAAACGTAAGGTATTGACCCGCGTCATAAGAACATGTATTGTAGGATTGCTTTTCTTTACCAAACTGTCGGTTGATGGGAAATATGTTCTGATACTTCTTTGTAAACAAATCATAGAAATGTCTCATATTTGCCTCGCGTTTTAGGTCTAGTGCCACACGGTTCCGGTGGATCCAGAACTACTACGGAGAACAGGACGAGTGGGCCCTGGATGACATTTACATTGGGCAGCAATGTCCAAACATGTGCTACGGACACGGCTGGTGTGATCACGGACACTGCAGGTTAGCCATCGTATATTATCAATGTCCACCTGCCACTACAATCCCTTTCCTATGGCACAAAACATTATCGATAATACAGTTTTTAACCTCTTACTACACGCCTTAACCAAGCTCATTTTCTCCAGTTCGGCTTTACCCAAATCTAGAAGCTTCTTAATTGGAGTCTACAGTCTCCAGGCCAGACCTACAAACTGATCTAGACGGATCTTTTTCCTCGCGTTGTTGCTACTTGCTGTAAAGCGCTTTGAGTGCCTAATGTAGGTGGAAAAGCGCTATATAAGTTGAGACCATTTACCATTTACTTTTTCATGTTCTTTTCCATCTAATTTTTACCTGTTTCTTTTCGTCACAATTTTGCCACTTTTTGTTTTGTTACTTTTTTGCTGCACTTCCATCGCTTTTCTGTCTCATTTTTTTTGCTCTTTTGTCACTTTTTGATGGTTTTTGTTGCTGCGTTTCCATTCTTGTTTACTTCTCGTTTTTGTCGCTATTTTGATGCTTTTTTTTTCCAAGAAGCTTTTAGATTTAGGTAAAGCCAAACTGGAGAAATTGTGCTGGATTGAGGTGGGGGTTAAGATGTTAACTACAGTACATTGTCTTCTAGATGTGACGATGGTTTCACTGGGACAGACTGCCAGCCGTCTTCGCCTCTCTCCTCAAGTGTACTTTCTGACTTCGAGTCCCAGGACGCACTGCTGGCCACGTGGCAGGAGGTGATTGGTGGAGAAATAGTGACCCCTGACATGGGCTGTGGCGTGGTTTCATCTGGGTCCTCCCTGTACTTCAGCAAGGTATTTCAACGCAAGAAAAAAATGGATTGGCGCTGCATTCATCTTAAAAACAACCTCTGGATGTTTATAGGCAGGTTTGAGGCAGTTGGTGAGCTGGGACCTGGACACGGAGTGGGCTGAGTTTGTCCAGTTTTACCTGAGAGTGGGCGGGGACTGGGCGGAGTGCAACCAGGCCGACAGTAGAGAGGAGGGAGTGCTTCTGCAGTACAGCAACGATGGAGGCATCACGTGGGGCCTGATTGCTGAGATGTACTTCACTGACTTCACCAAACCACGGTAAGAGACACTTCACAAATGTCAATTGTTTGTCGGATGCGAACACAAAGTAAAATCACTGGCTCTTCATTGTAATACTTCCTCCTCAGAAAAAAATATAGCTGTTTAGTTTGCACATACTATAAAAGACTGTCAAAAATAAGTAAAAGTAGCCATGAATTGAAAATATGTTTCCTGTTACAGAATGGGATTTTTGTCGAGCTGGTTTGAGTAAATGTGACATGCAATATATTTCTGTGTTATCCAGTTTTGTCCACTATGAACTTCCCCTGGCCTCTAAGACGCCCTCCACTCGGTTTCGTTGGTGGCAGCCTCTTCACTCGGGTGAAGGTTATGACCAGTGGGGTATTGACGATGTTATCATTTTGTCTGAGAGGGAGAAGCACATTATACCAATGGCTAATCCCACACTACCACAGGTCTAACATCCCTTTATTGTTTTGCAGATTTCTGTTGTCGTGTTAACACTTTTATTAAAACAATCGATCTGTTCTATGGCGCAGAACTTTTATGAAAAACCAGCCTTTGATTATCCGCTGAATCAGATGAGCGTGTGGCTAATGCTGGGTAATGAGGGAATGGAGAGGGAGAGCAACGACAGTTTCTGCGCTCCGACCCCTTCGGCGATGGTGTTCGGACGTTCAGATGGAGACAGAGTCGCAGTAACAAGAGATCTTGCCCTGCGGCCCGGTTACACACTGCAATTTAAGGTAATCCTGATTAAAGCATAAAGCATTTTGGCACAAAAATCAGGCAACATATGACTGCCTGAAATGCAAAGCCATACACAGCAAATGCCATAATACAGTATTTGCTACATTCTGATGAAGCCATAATGCAATGCTTGACTGGTTAACTTTGGTTGTCTTTTTTTATCCACCAGCTCAACATAGGCTGTGAGGCGGAGTTCAGCGCCTCTGCCCCCGTGCTGCTGCAGTACTCCCATGATGCCGGTCGGACATGGGCTCTGGTGAGGGAGGGCTGTTACCCCGGGACACCAGGAGTGGGGGTCTGTGAGGGCAGCGGCCGCGAACTGAGAGAGCCCTCGATATACAACACCGGAGACTACGAGCAATGGACAAGAGTCACAGTGGTCATTCCACGCAATGTCGCTGCCAGGTACACGGGATTCTCTGAAGTTTGAGGCTTCACAGCTTTGTGAAGTTGGAAAGAAGGTTCTCAGACTGTAGTACAGCAATCACAGTGAACTGTTTTTTTCACACGTTGCATTCATTTCTACAGTAAAACCAGGTTCCGTTGGTTCCAGGAGAGCAGCTCGCACCGAGACGCCCCTCCGTTTGCGTTAGATGGAGTTTACATCTCAGAGCCCTGTCCGAACCACTGTGGGGGACATGGGGACTGCATCTCCGGGGTCTGCTTCTGTGATATGGGATACACAGGTACATCAAAATAACACAGAGATGAGTGAAGTTAAGAGAAAAACAAATTGTATTCTTTTTTCACCTTCCAGTTGAGCAGGACAGCTGCGTTCCTTCTGTAACCACTCCCACCGAGCTGACAGAGGGCTTCGAGGGGAAGTTAAGTCCTCTTTGGCAGAGTCTGATTGGGGGACAGGTTGGAGGAGGCTGTGGGATAATTGGTGAAGGCAAAGCTCTTTATTTCAACAGTCCCGGGAGAAGAGAGGCCCGCACTGTCCCCTTAGACACAAGCAACACAAGGTTCAATGAATTGACCATTTTAATTTCTCGGACTGAGCCTTCATCTAGCTGACATTTTCTCATTTTTGTTGATGCAACACAGGCTTGTTCAGTTTTACATCCGCATTGGAAGTAAAAGCTTGGGACCTACTTGCACTAGGCCCCGGTCTCGCAACGAAGGTAATGATTGGCTGGAATTGTAAATAGCTCTAAAGAATTCAATCTAATACGTCTGTATCCCTGTATTATTTATGTACCCTCAGGTGTGATTGTCCAGTTCTCTACAAATAATGGAGTCCAGTGGCAGTTCTTGAGGGAGTTAGACTTCAGTTCATTCCTGGAGCCTCAGATTGTCACCATTGAGTTACCATCAACAGCTAAAACGCCCTATACTGTGTTCAGATGGTGGCAGCCACAGCAAGGTTTGTCACTCAGCACGACATGCAAGATGACTCAAAGCCAACCTTAGATAATAAAACTGTTGTTTGTTTGTTTGTTTGACAGGAAAGCACTCGGCACAATGGGCTGTGGATGACATTCTGATCGGGATGAACGACACCTCCAGAACAGGCTTCCATGATAAGTTTGACGGCAGCAGCCCACTGAGACACAACTGGTACCGCGTCCAGGGGGAGAGGTGACCGTGGACTGCTTATCTTTGGACACCGTGCTGACCTTCAACTCCGAGGCCATTGATAGTGAGTCAGATAAATACAGACTTCATGAACAATTTTAGGAAAATATTGGGTTACAGGTATGCTTAGTAAAATAGAATACTCAGCATCCTTTCCTTGCTAATAAAGCATACCAAAATATCACTTGTATGAATATGGAATCAAATCAAGGTTTTGAGTAGAGGTCAATATTTTGGGCCAATATTTGGGTATTTTACAATGTTGGCTCTCAGCCGATCTAATGGCGATAAAAACAATATATCCAGGACCGAATAGAGATAGAGACTTCCCGTTTTTTCTTAGGAAAGAGCTAAGTCATGGCTTTAAAATGATTCCCACAACTTCCTTGGCCTCAGGGGAACATTGCGATGAAAATTGGTTTGCTGCAAGTTTGTGAAGCACAAGTTCCACCAACTAAACCTCAGTGAATATGGACATGCGTCATGAAGCACAGAACCTGGAGAATTCAATCGCTGAGTTAGTTTTAACCTCCGCAATTGTATTTTTGATTGCCGCGCAAAATGCTGCAACTAGCAACTGTATGCTAAACCTAGCAACAGCATGCTCATGCTAATGCTAACGACAACTAATGAAGGCTGGGACAGAAACTATGATCACGTAAAGAAATAAAAGAAAAGTATTTCTATTTTAATTTATGAAATAACTGATCTAAAATAGGCTATATTTTGTAAGTTGCAATAATGAGATCACTTTATGTGAGTTGTTTATATTAATGCGACCTAAAAGCTGTCATCTAGCCAAGGATATTCAGTGTAGAAAAGTCCAGTGATCCTCGTTTATGTTTTTACATTAGTTTATTAATTGATGATTGATCCAGTTAGTATAACGGTATAAACAGAAAACCTGGATCTACTAAACAGGAATGTATTTAATAATTCAGCCTTATGCCCCCAATAAAGCACACCCTGTTGTCACAGTCAAATACTGACACAGTTAACAGTTTAGAAGCTTCATACACAGGATTATAGATCAGACAAAAATTGACCAAAAATATCGGTCAAAAATATTGGCCGTGCACATCGGCCAATAAAAATCCCCAAAAATCGGCATGGGCCTTAGAAAACCCTGGTCGACCTCTAGTTTTGAAGCATTATGGTGAATGTTTTCAAATCTGCTAAGGCCCACAGCACACCAGAGGATGAAACTGAATCACCCATTCACTGAGACACTTTGCTTGTGCATTATTGATGAGTGTAAACCTGACTGAACATCCTGCTTGTAATTTATGCTCTCTCAAAGCCGTTAGCGGGTTGAGTTTGGCCAATATTGCATTACAACTGGACACATTTGTTAAGTGGAACAGCAGCAGCGTCTATTAACTACAAGCTGCTCAGGTTTTGTGTGGGCTGTGTGGGAACAAATTAACAAGGTTGTCAGATACCACAGGAGTTTCCATTCATGCTTCCTAGTGGAGGATGGAGAAGGTGTACATGAGGAACTGTTTAGAGATTTGAAAATTAGCCAATAACATAAAATGTGTCAATTTCAAATACTCAAATACCCTTATACTCTGAGCCACTCACCTCCTGCAAAAAGGTATTTATTGTTTTCTTTTCACCTCGTGCAGAGAAACCCCGGTATGCAGAGACCTGGGACTTCGAGGTGTCGGGCTCCTCCTTCCTGCAGTTTGAGCTGAGTATGGGCTGCAGTAAATCCACGTCCTTCTCTCACGGAGTACGGCTGGAATATTCCACAGACTGCGGCCGCCACTGGAACCTCCTCACGCCCGAGTGTGTGCCGCCCGCCATCGGCTGCGCTGCTTACACTCAGAGTTCCGTATACACGTCCACTCAGCACAAGCACTGGAGGAGGATAACTGTTTACCTGCCCAGTGCTGCCAAGTAAGTCTATGATGGACGTGTACTATACCAACATTCTTAAACCAAACGCAGAAAACAGTTGTCTTTAGATGTAGGTTATTCAAAGCTGTTTTCCAGTTTCTTATTCTGCCTGATGCATTGCCTGTGTTTCCCTTCCACAGTTCACCAAGGACACGGTTTCGCTGGATTCAGACACACTTCACTCCCGGAGCCGAAGGCTGGGCTCTGGATAATGTTCTGCTTGCACCTGGATGTCCTTGGATGTGCTCCGGGCATGGTCTTTGTGACAATGGGCATTGTGTGTAAGTTCATTTTCTATCTCCATACTTTTTATTCCTTGCTGCTACAGTATTACAGTCACTTGATTGTTATTATTTTTATTTTTTTGCTCTTTGTTGCACAGATGTGATAAAGGCTATGGAGGGGTGCACTGTGTACCCCTGACCGCACTGCCCTCTGTTCTGAGAGAGGACTTCAATGAAAACCTGCAACAGGAGACCTGGCCCGAGGTGTATGGGGCAGAGAGGGGGACGCTGAGCGGGGAACCTCTGAAATCGGGGACGGCCCTCATATTCAAAGGAGTAAGTTTTGGTTTTGGTTTTGACCCTGTTCTCAGTATTGTTCTCTTTTTGAACAGAATACTAGGAAGTAGAGTTCTGTTCAAAAGAGGTTTATTTCACTGATTTTAGTCGTAGAATCAGCCCAAACTTTCTGATTGGATAATCTGATCAAGAACCAAAACTTAAAACAAAATACAACATAAATGATTTTTACATCTTGTACAAAGTGTTTGTAATTGTGAAAATAACATGAGTTTTTACCAGTACAATTCTTATTTGAATTGAACATGTTAAAGAGGCATTATGCGACTTTTATGTGAAAAAAAAAAAAGTTAATATTTGTGCGTGTTTGACCTTGTAGTAAGCCAGCGGCTGTGTGAGTGGTCAGCAAGGCGCCTTTACTTTCCATCACAGTGGTTTCTAGGACGCTCCAGGATCAATTGTTTGAAAGGTTTTCACTGCAGACGGACCCTCACACCAGAAAACCTACAAAATAATTGATCCTGGAGCGTTGCAGAGATCACCGTGATGGAAAGTAAAGGCGCCATGCTTGACCTCTCACACAGCCGCTGGGTCACTACATGATAAAAATACGCACAAATTAAAACTTTTTTTTTTCTCGCATAAAAAGTTGCATAATGCCCATTTACATCTGAGGACACAGACAGGTCATGTTTGTGAAATATTAAACCGAAAACTTACATACCCTACCAAAATTATAATTTCAATTTTATTTATTTGTATATATAATAATATAATTATACATTTTGGGTACTTGTACTTTATCAGAATGTGTTTATCTTTGCAGGACGGTCTCCGAATGATTGTATCACGGGATTTGGACTGCACAAACACTCTCTACATTCAGTTCTCCTTCAAATTCATCACCAAAGGTATTACATAACCCTGTGTCTGTGGAACAGCTAAGTCTCTGTTCTGTTTTTGTACATCCTTATGTTTTCATAAATCCTTTGTAGGTGTCCCGGAGCGCTCCCACTCTGTTCTCCTGCAATACTCGGTGAACGGCGGGATAAGTTGGTTACTGTTGGATGAGTTTTACTTCCCAGCTTCTACAGACACTTTGTTCCTCCACCTGCCGCTCCCAGCCAGTGCTCAAACCAACGCCACCCGGTTCAGACTCTGGCAGCCTTATAATGGAGGTGAGTTAACGTACAATTGTAAATCCAGACATATGCATCATTTTCCATAAGCCACCATCATAGTCCCACGCATTGATGATAATTTTGCAGCATTTTCTTGTTTGTTTTCTCTTCTAATGAAGGTAAAAAAGAAGAGGTGTGGGTAATCGATGACTTAATCATTGATGGAAGCTCTGTACACAACCCACCTGTGGTCATAGACAGTTTTAAGGAGGACCCCGATGAGTCCAACTGGCTCTTCTATCCAGGAGGAAACACTGGCCTTTACTGTCCCTATCAGAAGTCCGGACTGTAAGACTACCAACTTTACAGTGTTAAATTGTTGTTATTTTTTGAAATATTAATGCATTCAACTAATGTCAGTGTCATCTTTTGTGTGTTGCAGGGAGGAGGATGAATCAGCCATGGTGTTTGTCTCCAGTGAGCTTGGAGAGCACTCAATTACCACCCGGGACATTGACGTCAGTGAGAACACTATCATCCAGTTTGAGGTAAATAAACAGTGTTGATGACTGGTTTATATATAATCACCATACTCACTCATTTTAGCTAAAATGTTCACCATGTTTCCTTTGTAATTAATGCGTGTCCAGATTAACGTGGGCTGCACAGCTGAGAGCTCTTCGGCCCACCCGGTGCGCCTTGAATTTTCACGGGATTTTGGAGCCACTTGGCACCTTCTGTTGCCTCTGTGTGCTGGCGGGCCTCAGCCATCTTCACTCTGCTCCACAGAGCTTCACCCTGCGAGCCTCTACTTCCCCGGAACCACTCAGGGCTGGAGACGAGAGGTCATTCATTTTGGCAAGCTGCGGCTCTGTGGGTAAGAAATGGTGGATTTTTAGCGAAAGAAGGTGTTGTTGTTGCTGTTTTAAAGTATTTCACTAAAATCTTTTGTTTCTAATGCAGGTCTGTGAGGTTCCGCTGGTATCAGGGATTCTTCTCCTTGGGTTCTGCTCCTCCCACTTGGGCAATCGACAATGTGTACATCGGTCCACAGTGCCAGGACATGTGCAATGGCCATGGAGCTTGTGTTGCTGGTAGCCATTGTCTGTGTGACCCTGGCTACTCAGGACAAGACTGCTCTGTCTCAGAAACTCCTAACCCAGACTTTCTCAAGGAGGACTTCGAAGGTGCGCACCCATAACTGCATCAGTCATGTTGTGAATGAATGAGATCCATCCATGTGTTTGTGTAATTCTGTCTGTAGGGGGAGCCACAAATGCAGAGCATTTCAGTCTTCTGAGTGGAGGTAAACCATCACGAAAATGCGGTATTATGTCCAATGGAAACCACCTGTTCTTCAGTGAGGATGGTCTTCGGATGCTGATCACAAAGGACTTGGACCTATCTAATGCTCGGTAAACCTGTTCACTTTTAAATGTTGTACATCAGTGGTATAATTATCTTCACTGTCAATCTGTTTTCACTTTATAGGTTTGTGCAGTTTTTCCTGCGCCTGGGCTGCGGTAAAGCAGCCCCTGACCCGCGCTCTCAGCCAGTGGTACTGCAGTTCTCGGTGGATGGAGGTCTGACCTGGGGTCTCCTGCAGGAATTTCTGTTCAGTAACAGTAGTAACCAGGCTCGGCTCGTGGCCTTAGAGATCCCTCTCCGAGCACGCACCTCCGCTACTCGCCTGCGCTGGTGGCAGCCTTCAGACAGTGGCCACTTTACAGCCCATGGGTCATTGACCAGGTAAAACAGGACAACTCTCTATACTCCCTACATCACAGACAGAGCGATAACATAGTGTTATTTACAGTTGGTGGTAGGTGGAAGTGCAAGTGGCTGGGGCCCACTGGAGGACGACTTCTCCTCGAGCGATAGTCGATCCTGGCTGCTACATCCAGGAGGGACTCGCATGCCCGTGTGTGGCTCTGAAGGCCCAGCTTTTGCATTCATCGAAAAGTCCAACACTCGCTATGCTGTGACCACTGACATCAGTGTGGGCCAAGACGCTTTCATCCAGTTTGACTTTTCCGCCTCCTGCTCTGTCACTACCTCGTGCTACTGTAAGTATCACTGTTAGCAATGAATGCATTTACACTCAAGACTGGAGTGATTCTAGTGTGTTTCTGCTGTAGCTGTGGAGCTGGAGTACTCTCTTGATCTGGGCCTGACATGGCAGCCATTGGTCAGGGACTGTTTGCCAACGAGCCCAGACTGCACGTCTTACACGCTGCAGCGACTCTTGATTTCTGACACATACAACAAATGGGGTCGTTTGACTCTGCCTATTCCGTCTCATGCAAGGTAAAAAATTAAACATAATGTACTTTATTTTTTGTTATCAGTAAAGGGGAGATTACACATGTCTTTATACAATGCCTAGGTCTCCAGCCACCAGGTTTAGATGGTTCCAGCAGGCCCCTTTTGACAAACAGCAGACATGGGCACTGGATAACCTTTACATTGGAGATGGCTGTCCAGATATGTGCTCAGGCCACGGACGCTGTCAACAAAGCTCCTGTGTGTAAGTAATGCATTTATCTAATCAAACGTAATGGCGAATTGTCACGAGACAGATTACCAATGATCCTTTTGTCCTGTCTGTAGATGTGATTCCGAGTGGGGTGGGGAGTACTGTGATGAGCCCCTGGTCACCCTGCCCTTTCAGCTGAAGGACAGTTTCAGTCGGGCCCCGTCTCTCAGCCACTGGCACCTGGTCACCGGTGGAAAACTCAGCACTGTGTGCGGCGCTGTAGCCTCCGGATCTGCTCTGCATTTTAGTGGGGTATCTATGCCATCATTTTGTTGTTACGTGTTCAATCACTGTTCCTCAACTATGGCATCAAGGCGAGGCACAATTTCATGTGTTTTTATACTACATACAGGCAGAATAGCTAGTGCTGTAACATATGTTCTTTCTTTTATCACCAGCAGCTCTCAAATTTATGTTGACAGTGTGAATTTTGAGCAGTAACAGTTTTAACGATATCAACTACATTGCCTTCTCTTTTGCGTGTGTTTACAGAGCTGTACTCGTCAGCTGGTCACAGTGGACTTAAACCTGACCAGCGCTGAGTTCATTCAGTTTTACTTCATGTACGGCTGCATGATCCCACCCAACAACCGCAACCAGGGCGTGCTGCTGGAGTACAGCCTGAACGCAGGAATCAACTGGCATCTGCTCACAGAGATATTTTATGACCTGTACACGAAGCCAGGGTGAGTTACATCGTAGTCGTTTTTGTGAGCGGAACTGATGCAACATGTAAAGTAGGGATGCCCAATGTCGTAAAAAGAAAAGGGCAATACCTCACAGTCAAACTCGGGAATTACACTGGTTATAATGGTATAATACAATAAGGAATCAATAATGATAATATAATAGATAAAAATATGAAATAAAATTGACATCATTAATAAATCATATAATCTGGTCGTGAATAACATAATCCATAATATTGTGTCCATTAAAAGCATTTAATTCATAACAACAAGGAACGAATGATCAAATTAAAAGATTGGTGACTAGTTGTTTTGGCAGTGATGGGTATTTGTAATTATTGAAGAAAAGGTTAGAGTTTTCTTTCCTTGCCTTGGGATTAGTAGAATATTGTAATGTTATTATTGCTGATTGTATAGTCACTGGAATAGGACAAAATAACTATGTGTCATATCTTCTTGATTATGCTTAGTAAATGAATGTATCAAATTCTTCACAAGGGGGGAAGGTGCAAACAAGCTTAAGCTTCTGCCTACTCCTTTTGAGCATCATATCCACGCTATATATTTAATTATTTACTTATTTTCCTACAACTGTATCTCTTTGGCTTTGATTACTGTGCTGAACTCTGTATATATGTAGATCTTTGTGGAACTCAGATGCTCAAATAAAAAGATGAATTGAATTGAATTGAATAATTTGGAGTATCAAGTAGCCTATTAGTTATCTTAAACAATTACAGTGAATCTATTCTAAAAGATGGTTTGCTGTAGTAACATTTTATTTGCGATATTGTGCTGCTGCCTCGTATACTCTCCTGGAACAGTAGTGTCAGTTTAAATCCCTGCCTGACTAGGTTTTGACTTTTGCCGTTTTAGATTTGTGAATGTTCTGCTGCCCCCTGCTGCCCGTCAGGAGGGAGTGCGGGTGCGCTGGTGGCAGCCGCAGCACGATGGAACGGACCACAGCGACTGGGCCTTGGACAACGTCCTGATCGCAGGCTCCGACCCCCGGGCTCAGATATCAGACACGTTTGGAGGAGCAGGACTTCCCAACCATGAGAGGACTCCTGCCGATGGCGCCTCAGAAAGGGAAGCTCAACTCGGAGAACATCAGGAAAGCCCTATAGGTGCAGATCGCTGTCACAGATCGCTGTACAGTGCAATAAACTATACAATTCTGATTCATTACAAAAGCATGCACATGACTAGATTTTTAAGCATAGCCTTTGTCCTAAACTAAAATCTTCTTTGGATCTCATGGTGCGCCTTTCATTGGCAGTGAGTGACCACTGGTTGTTCTCTGAGGATTGCTCGGTTCAGCGTTTCTGCAGCTCTCCTGATGGAGTCATGGTGTGTGGCAACGACGATGGCAGAGAGGTCTATGCCGTCACACATGATATAATCCCAGAGAAGGGTTGGGTCATGCAGTTCAAGGTAACCAATATTCTCTTTTACCCTTTTGCTTATTATTAGGGGTTTTGAGACTATATTTAAAGCCATATTGGGCAAACTTTCAACTTATTAAAAGAGTAAAATACAAGCATTCATCTGTTAGTCTCAACAACTCAACATCTGAATGCATGTTGGTTGTACAATGACAAAGAAAACACTTACTTATTTACTGTTTGCTGACAGTGAGGTCGCAATGTTCATTCACATATTTGTTTGCCTTTAGATCGCAGTGGGATGCAGCGTGCCGGAGCGACCTGCAGACAGACAGGTGCATGTGCAGTATTCAGCCGACTTCGGAGTGACGTGGAAGTACATTGTCCCCCAGTGCCTCCCTGCAGACCCTCGCTGTGGGGGCCAGGTCTCCCAACCGTCAGTGTTCTTCCCCAGTGAAGGCTGGAAGAGAGTGGTCTACCCTCTGCCCGACAGTCTGGCAAACACGTAAGGCCTGCGTGACATCATTATGAATGTGACAGGGGCGTCCAAACTTTTTTCACCGTGGGCTGCATTTTGAAGTTTGTACAGCATCGTGGGCCACAAACCGGTGGTCAACGCGGTGAAACATTCAACTGCATGGATTTAAGAGAGGTTTTAATTGTGTCTCACAGCTTTATTTAGACTTGGAAGCTGAATGCAAATATATTCGTTTTGAGGCTATAATTGTGTAGAATTATAAAATTTGCAGTAAAAACAGCTTTCTACAGCTAGATATTGCTCCTGTGATAACGCTGGGTTAGTTACAATTAAAGAAACCAGGCGGGTTTTCGTAAGGAACATTTAGAAATCTCGTATACTAATGAGAGCCGGACTGTGATTAACAAGCCGTTAGCATTAGAGCTAATGGCGCGGGCACAGCTATGACCGAACTACGCGCCCCACGAGGGCCGAGTCTACAGTGAAGATCCCGCCCTTTGCCCTTTTTAGGAACATGCTCCGTCATAGCAGGGTAGGAGGAGCCTGTAAATCCTCCATGATTTCCCCCTTGAACGTGGTCATTATAGTAAACGGGGAGGAGTGAGGAGGAACTGTCTGTTAATTCTACAATCCATGGTAAAAAACTACCATCTCTGGTGATATGTGCAAATTCAACAGCGAGCTTGAAGGCCACCAAAAATTGTTCTGAGAGCCGCATTTGGCCCCCGGGCACCACTGCAATATGATGAAAACAAAAATTCTACATTGTGATTAGGTAACAATGGTGACAATTACATGGACTCCTTAAAGTAAATGGTCCTGTTGAAGAATGTTTGAGGTGTGTTTCTGCAAATACGTCCCATTTATTATTATTATTGTTAAACATATTTGACTTAATCACCAGATGTGTTGTTTATTTTCTGTAGAGTTTATAAAATTAGCAATTATTTCAATGATCTAAACTGCCTCTCTCCCTGTGTCCCAGCGCTGTACGGTTCAGGTTCTACCAGCAGCACTCGGACATGCAGTGGGGAGTGGAGAACTTCTACATTGGGCCGGCCTGTGAGAGTCACTGTGGGGGTCATGGAGACTGTCTGGACAAACGCTGCCTCTGTGATCCTGGCTTCACCGGACCAAACTGCTACGCCAGCACAGCACTCAAGGTCATTTGATTTAATTTAACAACACTATCTTTCCATCGGATAAATAAAAGGCACAGAATTTAAGCAACTTTGAGTGTGAGAAGCGTTATAGAAATACATCACTATTATTATTGGATATTTATAATTACTTTTTCTCCCCAGGCTTCTCTAAAAGAACGATTCGACTGGGAGGGAGCAGCCAGCCCTCAGTGGCAGGTGCTGGAGGGAGGCAGACCCTGCACTGACTGTGGCGTTTTGGTCGAGGGAACGGCTTTGTATTTCGGTGGCGCCGACGCTAGACAGGCTGTCACAGCAGATCTGGACCTTCGAGGAGCAAAGTAAGCTGCTATTCTACTTTATAGACGTGTGCCATATGGTGGAAAAAATGAACTTTCAGTTTTAGACATAATAAGCCATATGTGTTTGACAGATTTGTGGAGTACTGGGCCAGAATTGGGAGCGAGGATAATATGACTATGTGCCACCGCCCAACGTGCCGGAAAGAGGGAGTCCTGCTGGATTATTCTACAGATGGAGGTGAGTTAACACGCTAACACATAAAGACTATTTGGCAAGAACAATATCAAGAGGACAAGGTTCCACGGCAACTTCCATACATTACCAAGTTACTCAAACTCAATGCCGTTTATACACAAACTCATGTAAAAAAAAAAAAAACTGTAGCGATGAATTACAAACTGCCCTCGCTTAGGTTCCTTAGTTCCTTCAAGAAGATAATTAATTGCTGTGTAAATATTCACTTTTCACGCACAGTATAATTTCGCAATTCATAATATTCCCTTTTTAATTTGAAGTTTGTTTCTCATTATTTACATATCATCCTCCTAGGCGTGTCCTGGAAGCTTCTCCATGAGATGGATTACCTGAAGTACGTGTCAGTGAGGAGAGATTACATTGTGCTGCCAGAGGGAGCCTTGACAAATGCCACGCGACTGCGCTGGTGGCAGCCATTTACCATCTCATCTGGAATGGCTGCCCCCAGTTCGGAGAGAGCGCAGTGGGCCATAGACAACATCTTGGTGGGTGGATCGGACATCAATCCATCCATGCTGTTTGACACCTTTGATGATGGTATGTAAACAAGCTGGCAGATCCACTTGGCGTGAAATAAATGGGGGGAAATGATTGCATCTTATGGCTTTTCCTGATCACCAGAGGGCGTTTCCCACGAGGAGAGCTGGAGTTTCTATCCCAATGCAGTTAGGACAGCCGGCTTCTGTGGAAACCCGTCTTTCCATCTTTACTGGCCCAACAAGAACCAGGACAGGACACACAACATCCTGGCCACTCGGGAGCTCATAGTGCAGCCTGGCTATATCTTACAGTTCAAGGTATTGTGAAGCCAAGAGTAACAATCTCATGCATACAAGCGACAACATCACGTTTTATCTTTTTGCAAATAATGAAAACGTTTCAGATTGTTGTTGGCTGTGAAGCGGACATATGCGAGGACCATCATTCTGTCCTGCTGCAGTATAGGAAAGACGCAAGGCAAGTTGGCACCACTTCCTGTTGCCCCAAACATTTTAACATCATCTAACCTCATCCTTTAACCCGCAGGTCGGACTCGTGGCAGCTGGTGCAGTCTGAATGCCTGCCCTCGTCAGTGAACAACGTTGGCTGCTCTCCCTTCCTGTTTCACGAGTCCACAATCTACAGCCCCGTCAACAGCACCACATGGACAAGAGTCACTGTCCAGCTGCCGGACCATGTCTCTTCTGGGTAAGAATGCACACTTTCAGTATTTCAGTGTGTCTCCCTTAATCTTTTGTTATATTCTGTTCAACCAAATAAAGATAACGCATTATATTTATGAATAGATTGAGATTAATAGATCTGTGTGTTTCCAGAGCCACACAGTTCCGCTGGATTCAGAAAGAGGGAGTTGGGGAGAGGCAGAGCTGGGGAGTGGATCATGTTTACATTGGAGAGGCGTGTCCAGGGCTCTGCAGCGGCCGTGGATACTGCACGAGTGGGATGGTCTGCATCTGCGATGAGGGCCATCATGGTAGGCCACCACCACCTTTTATATTTTACACAGTTCTGAGAAAAATAATAGACAGGTTCATCATCCATTGTTACTGTGCTGTTTCCATCCTTTCACCACGTTATCACTGCGCTGTAAGATAAAGTGCAACCTTCAGTTTTTTTCCCCTTGTTGTCGGGTACCTTTACACGACTCTCTAAAAACACTGTCCGGGGAAAAAAGTCAGGCTCAGAGATTAAGAAAAGACAAAAAATGGTTTATAAAAGAAATGGACAGCACATGAATATTGTGAATCAGCGGTTAACTGTGCAGCGGAGGTTGATTGTACGTTGGGATTAATTTTTGCTAAGGGGGTTCAATAAAAAAATAAAAATAAAACCTGTCGCTGAACCTAGGAAAGCGTTGTAGGTGTATATTTTGTGGATTTGTGTTGGATTGAAGTGATAATGGATTTAAACAAATGGAAAATAGATAATAGTAATGAAGTGTGTGGATATGTATGCAAGTATATACGGGTAGAGCATATGCATTGGGCCAAGAGGAGTGGGGGTGTGTTTTGGGGTGCTGGTGAGGGACAATAGATATGTTGGTGTCTGGCGCGGTGTGTTTGCATGTGTGAGTCCCCTGTTAGTGCATAGGCATGCACTGTCTCAACCAAATAGACGGGTATGGTACGATGTGGAATTGGGGCCGATCTGATGTAAAGGCCATTTATGTCATTTACATTATTTGTGTTGTGTATATCTTCTGACAGACTGAACTTGTTCCTCCTTGTTATTTTATTACTGTTTTTTGTTTTTGTTGTTTTTTGTGTGTTTGTTTCTTTTTTTTGAAAAGAATCTGGCCTCTTAATTTCTTTGATCTATTTTGTTCAGCGCAGTAGTGCACAATTAAAAATCAAATCAATTCATATTTATTTCCCCCCCTCAAATATTAATGCTCATGGGTGTGTAGAAAATATTGACTATGAACTGAATCTTGATTTCCAAATCTAAATAAAAATTTTTGTAGTAATTTATATTCATCAGGGGAAAAAAATGCATTTCGATGTTTTCCCAGAGCTATAATTGGCTGAACTTGATGAACTGTCTAAATTAAACCCACCACCATCATCATATTATCGATGTGCGTTGTCTTTCTTACCAGGTGATGATTGCTCCCTCACCAGCACTGAACTGCCCAGCTCCATCAAGGATAATTTCGAGTCGGGCAGCGTGTCGCCACAGAGCTGGCAGCTGATCCAAGGAGGCGGAGTGGGCAATGGCTGTGGGCAGCTGTCCCCACACGCCCACGGAGACTCTCTCTACTTTAATGGCTGTAAGATGAGGCAGGCAGTTACTAAACCGCTAGACCTCACTCGGGCCAGGTACAGGTACTACCAAAACATATAAACTTCTCTCCAGCATACACTGCAACCACATTATTGTGTAAAGGTAGCTATACTTTGCACTTGCTTTTGTCTAACAACCAATTATTTTTTGTCTCTGCGCAGTAAAATCATGTTCGTGCTGCAGATTGGCAGCGTGGCACAGACCGACAGTTGTAACATAGCACTGGACCAAGCGGACACAGTGGACCGGGCAGTGTTATTACAGTACAGTGTCAACAATGGGGTTAGTTGGCATGTCATAGCGCAGCACCAGCCCAAAGACTTCATAAAGGCCCAAAGAGTCTCCTACAACATTCCACTGTGAGTAACGACTAAATGCTCATCTAAAACTTTTTGTCATTATCTTTTCTTTGGTAATGTTTGTGCTGTTCAGATGATTAAGTTGTGATGTTTATCGGTTGTGCATGATGCAATGCTCTGTAAAGTATTATTTCTGTCCCCTCCAGAGAAGCCAGGGTCAAAGGAGTGATGCTGCGATGGTGGCAGCCCCGACATGACGGTGCGGGACATGACCAGTGGGCATTGGACCATGTGGAAGTAGTTCTGTGAGTACTTCATTTCCCAACGACCCCAGGCCTCGGCTGGCCCCCACAAAGCCCCTGATCTGCTCCTTTCTGCCTCAAGTAAAGAGCAACATTTTCACTCAAACACAGGGATTTTAACATATTACATGTGTGCAGCAAATGCTTAATCAGCTTTTCCAAACATTGCAGTGCGCTTCAAGTCATGATGTTTTCAGTGTCTTGTAGATGAGAATTTTCAAGATGCAAAACATGTTCAAAACGTCATGTAAAATGTGGTTAAAGGCTAAAGTAAGTTTTTGTTTTACATACATACTCAAAGTTGTACTCTGCATTACACTGAAAATATTTCATAGCATTCTTCTTACAAACTAGAAGCCTTTTGAATGCACTGTCTGCATGTGGCGTGGCTATAATCTCCCCAAGTATCTAATGTTCTTAATTTGCTGCTGAATGTTCTTGTCCAGGCCATTTCAGTATTCAAGCTGTGTATTCACATGACACTTACACACAATCAGACACATAAGAATACATGCATTTTGCCCCGATCTGCCTGAGCTGTCCCTGTTCATGTGGCCATGACCTGTCCCACCTGCCTCCACTGCCTGGTTTTCAACAGTGTCTGCTGAAAAGAGTTACATGATCCTCACACTGTGCTCTGTTTATTTCTCTCTGTTACCACTCCTCTATACCACTTCTCTTTTTCTATGGCCCAATTGTTTGATTTGCCTTCCTGCACACCTCCCTGGCTTATTATGTGCCTGTGCACCCGTCTGCTTCAAATACATTCAACTCCAAAATCCACTGACTCCTCCTCCGATGCCCTCCCTGATTTCCTTCTACCTCTTTCTCCTTCTCTCTTGTGGCATACCACAATTGGAATGCCCGCTGTGAATCTTGCTTTTTCTTTGACTCCAACCATTTGATTGCTGTCCCGATCATTTTCCCTACTTTTCTTGAACTCTTGACTCTTTGGTCTCTCTTTCTCTCCTCTCATTTTCGGGCCCTGCCTCTACAGGGCGGGGCTCCTGCCCTCTCAGACCTTTCTGCGGGACAGCAGTCCTCTTCTCCTGTCTCCCCTCTCTCGCGCTCTAACCTCTACTCTCTTCTGTATTCTGCTCCCTCTGGCATGGCTGTAGTGTCAGGTAAGTTTCCGTCACTTCCTGAATGTAGCCCCTTCTTCACCTGATCCCCACGTTCTCCTTAGCAGCCCACGACTCATCTTCATTTGTCACAAACCCCTCACTCACCCAGTCATTTTCATGGCCTCGCTTTGATCAGTTCACTGTATGGTCTCTGAGACAACCAGCTGCTCTCAGTGTCCAGGTGGAGGCAACACGCAGTGACAGCTCTCACACATATTCTGACCACACAACACAACTAACAGCAGTGACTTTGCTAAAGGTATAACCTAATGTTGGCGGGACACTGTTTTTTGAATGTCCAGTGCACATAGATGTACTGTTTATGTGTGCATATTTTACATGTCTGTGTGATGGTATCCATCACTCTGTTTACCCTGTCTGTGCTAGTGAGACATTGGATTATTTTTATCATGTAGATTGATCCTGGGTTCTTGGAGCCAAAACCCAGATTTTCTTCTCTGTGCACCAAGTTCTGCTGCACATGTCAGAATCAACTTTGCAGAGGATTAATTTGAGTAAATCTTACTCAAAGGCCCTGCATGGCTATTTGGCAGCAGCTTTGTCCCTCTGTCACTCATGGCTGTCTGTCCACAGACAACATGGATGAGTTGGGGTTCTTATTTTCTTGCCTCTTGCTAAACTGAAAATAAAACACACACAGCGCACACTTCCTCAGGTGAAACATCCACATCCATGCTTCACCTCCTCAGCATCAGCCCCACACCATCCTTTACACCCGCCCCTCCCAGCCCCACACTTCACAGGCCCCTGCCTGCCCTGGCTGCTCTCCTGGCTCACTGGCACCGCCCTGCTGGAAGGAAGAAGCAATTATCAGGCTAAGCTGCCTTTTGTATTAAGTTTCAAATCCATCCTGCTCACAACCCTGCACTTTGGTTTTTATTTTCAAGTTGAAAAACTCTGGCCTCAAACACTCATGCCAGAGTTCCCCCGTTGTCTGTGGTAGTTTGTGTGTCTAAGTCATGTTGTGTATCTCCTCTGTGTCCTGCAACATTTAGTTTACCCTTAGAAACATTAAAATAGTGCCTTGCATTAAAGACCTCATTTGTGAAAACATATGCAGTTTGTTTGGAGTAGAGTTCCATTCTTCTAACCCATAGAGTTGTTGAGTGTTTGAGGTTTTTGCTTCAAAGCATCATTGCCCAATGCCTATCACGTAGCGGCATGTACAGTATGTAGCTGTAGTGTTCGGAATTAGTTAGCCTGGCTGCATGGCAAGTGCATGAGATAAAGTCAACTTTTTGTGTGGCTTTTAATTGATCACTAATGCCCAATATTTCCCCGCCCCTTTCCCCTTCTTACCGTCTTTTCCCCTGTAGCACTCGCAAGCAGAACTACATGATGAAGTTTGCCAGACAGACAGGCTCGCGTCACTACTACAGCCGTAAGAGGCGGGCACTGCGACTGCGCGCCTGAACCAGAGCTGAAACGGGATTCGCCCATTGACCAGCCAAATCACCGCAACCCATGCACATCCTTGCAACTCCTGACAACACTTCTTTTTTTTTTTTGCTCTGCTGAGTCCCATCCACCCTCCCGTCTATGGTCAGCTTCTTCACATCTCTCCTCTGCCACTAAAAAAAAAATGAAGAAAAAAAAACGGCCTTTGTTCAACCAGTTTACACACCAGCCGTTTTGCAAGCACACGGGTCAGTCGGTGGCATTGACAGCTCAGAAGGAAGGAGTCAGGCGGCCGTTTTGGTTTACTCTCCCTCCATGGATGGTCAGGGTTTGTTGTTGTTTTCTAAGTGTTGCTATGTACGTACATCCCCTGGCGGTTTTTCACCCCCTGGCTGGCCTACCCCCACCTCTCTCCCTTGTTCTAATCATATCCTACAACCACACTGTGAATTTCAAAAGTATTATCACTGCTGAACTTGACCAGCTAATTTGGGGAGCTCTTGTCTCCACTGAGCCGCTACAAAGGAGAGGACCACTCCACTGCCATCCGCCGGTACGCCAGGAGAATGACCATATAGCCTACTGTCCATGAAGTGAAGCAATGGCGATTAAAGCTATGAAAAAATATATATATAAAAAAGATAACTGTTGTTGTTGGTGTTCCGTGTGTCTGTGAGTTATTTTCGTGCTGAGTTGACTGTGGTGTTGACTTTGTTTGTTTTCTACTAATTCATATGCTTTTATGAAGGGAAGGGGTTGTGGGGCTTCTACTGGGTTAAGTTTCATTTTGCTCCGGGATGGTTGGACGTTGGCAAAGGTGGTACAAAAGCCCCACCTCCTGGACAGGAAGGAACTCGAGAATGATTTGCACGACGAGGAAAGGTTACGAGTTAGGGTTAAAAAAAGAAAAAATTGAAAAAAATAAGAGACTGACAAATGTTTGTTTTTTTTATTATTTTTTTTTATATATATGTTGGCTCCCGAGAATACAGATATTTATGGTAAATGGTTCTTCACGTGACCTATTTAAGATGCACTGTGCGTGAAATCTGTATGTTTTTTTTCTAGTGTTAAGTTATTAGGCAGTTGAGCTCTCAGACTGCGCCTTGTCCCCTTCTCCCCCCTCCTCTTCTCTCGTGCTGTTCGCCCCCAAAGCCCTTGATCTCTCTGCTGATTTCTCAAACCTGGAGGTGAGGCTCTGTTAGTGTTGTTTTTGAAGTCTGTGTAATATGGACCCTCTTCCTTCAGTGTAACTCCAGTATAGCAATCTCCTGTATATACATGTATATCCACTATGGGAGACCCAACAGCCTTATAAAAGGGAAATAAAAACCTGTCCAAACCTCAAACTGGCATCGGCCTCTTGTTTTTGCAAAAATGTCTACATCTTTATACAGGTGTGTAGGGAGTTACATTTAAAATAAACCAAGCACGTTTATAATGCCTGAGATTTGAAACCAGTGTGCAACATACATTTATTTATTTTTTAACTGGAGATAAGTAGTTATCTGAGGTTCGGGAGCAGGACCACACCTCACGCACGCCCCTTCCGGCTGCCGGCCTATTTAAGCCCCCCGTTTACTGACCTCGTCCTCTCGTTCGGGGTTTCTCACCCCACCCTCCCTCCCTTTATTAATTCTATTCTGAAGTTTATTGATTCTATTCTGAAGTATTCTGGAGTTTACCTCATAGAATCCCCAGAACGGCTTATCTGCTTTGTTAAAATCGTTAATAAACGTATTCCTTGTGCATACTATCTGAGGTTGTGGTCCTTGTGAGTGAAATAATAATGACATCAAATGATAATTGTGTTCCCCCACATTCTATTTAAATAAATAACACATTTTAATTTAAATAATTTTGTCCTAATGTAAGAAGTTTATCTCTGTGGTTTACCAACATTACATTAAACTGTAGGAATTGATTTAGACTTTAGATAACCCTCCAAAAGTCGCCATTTTAAGACTGATTTGGGTTAGGGGCTTTGGGCAATTATTCATGTGAAACACCCATTCGCTGGCGGATTTCTTGAGATATCTGACTGAGATTGACTCATTTCTTGCAAATTCTGCCTTACACAAAAAAAAATGCAGGGAATTTATAAATGTGCCAAAGAATAAGTTACAATTGTATTAATTTTGTTCCATTTTATCTTTGTTCTGGCCCTGATTTAGTGTTTATGCCGTCTTATTTTGACACAATTTGTTGAAAAACAAAACACCTATTTGAATTTATTTAAAGCCACACCACGTAAAATTTGACCCAATAAATAAAATTTAAATACAAGCATTTATTTTAAGACCGGTATTTTCATAATTGAAAAATACCTCATAAATGTACAAACATGTGTGTTTGCTGTGAGCGGCTCAGCTCTCCTAAGTCATGACTATAACTGTAATTTTAGACTTAAACAGGTTAAGTTCTCATCCAAATCCATTCTTTGATTCCGGTCAGGAATTTATTCTGTTGCTCCGACTCTAGCAACTTCTGGACACGCTCAAAAACACAAGTTCAGACATGAGGTTTCATTTTCTCGGTACCGGGGGGGGAAATGAGAGGACTCCTCCCAGGCAGCCTCGCCCGTCATTGTTCTCAATCCCACCGATTCAGTTCTTTCACGTGGCTTTATTGAAAATATCACCCCACCCACAATCTTCCAACACATCACGAGGGTACATCACATCACAGGGTCATAAACATTCTCTCCCAGCCTCCTGAGAGGGGGTGTAAATGATTTACCCCTCCTTTCCTGAACCCACAGCCCACAAAAGGGCGGGGGGGGGGGGGGGGGGGGGTGATCTCCTTGGGCCATTTCCTCTCGTGGGGGTCGGTGAAATCGGTCAATTGTTTTACAGCTTTATAACCCAAACTGAGATAAACAAACACACAGATCTTCTCATGTAAACCATTATCCAGGAAACTCCAGAGCATCAACGCTTCAGTGGTTCAAAACACCCTGGAGTTAAAGGGTCACACATTTCAACCAACACACAGATTCAACAGTCCAACTTAAAGCTGTAATATTTCACTTTTAAAGGTTTCAAGCAACACTTTCTTGTATTCACTCAAGATAAATGTACACTCATGTTAACTTCATTTACAGAATTCTTTAACAATTACCCGCTGCAAAAATAGCATTTTCTGTGTCAAACTGGTCATGGGGAGCATGTTTTGTATTGATGGCAACAGTATAGTCCAAAATGTTACGCAGTGTGCCTTTAAATTGAATGGACCATAACGCGTTAAGACAGTTTAGTAAAATATCTATATAATTATATTATCGCAATATTGCACACCCATATTGCAAGGATTTTCATTATTGTGCAGTTATACATTTATACAGGGTGAGATTTGTCAAAAAAACAGAAGGGGGGATAGTTACTCAATCACTATTGCATAAAAAGCAAATACATTTCATGCTGTTGAACTTGAAACCCAGTGTTGTAAGATGTGTTCGGTCTAGTAGTAGCTCAGTGTGTGTTTGGAGCGGAGGGTGAAGTTGATGCCGCTGTGTGCAGGGCGTCCGTGCCTGTGTGTTTTGGGCTGAATATAAGCGTGCACAGCCCAATTCAATGCGTAATGATCCAGCCTATAGCCTACTCCGAGGCAGACATTTATATATGAGACACATAGGCCTATGTTACGTGTTCCTCTGTATAGTTTTGGATTACATTCAGCAAGGAGCAGCGAGGGAGACAGGAGATGAGACTTCAAATGTGTGCATAGACTGAAGACTGACGGTGGAAATGGGAATGTCAATAATAATGGGTCATGTTGATTATGTAATACTTAATAATAACTAAGTCAATGTTCAATTACTAGAATGGTGACTGGTGTTTATAAGTAAAGATTGGTTATGGTTATTAAGTGAATGGGAAAGAGGAAAAGAAAAGTACAAATTGTAAATAAAATAAAATTAAAATAAATGCTTATACATAATGGTAAACTGCATACATTTCTATCTTCGTGTTGTCTTATAAAACTAAGTAATCACAGACTTTTCTATTTGTATTGTATTGTATTGTATTTTGAAATTGGGGTAGACACTTATAAGCTTTCTTGCTTCGGCCTACTCCTTTTGAGTTATTATTTATTTTTCTTGTGTTGTTTTGTTTTTGTGATAATGTAAAAAAAAAAATGTAAATATTGTAAATAATAATGCACTGTAAATAATAGCTCAAATAAATCAAATCAAATCAAAGGGGGCGACCCTTCCAGAGCGCGCGTTGCTCAGGGAGTTGGGCCGTTTTGGAAAACTCTTGATGATCAAACTTTAAGTAACCAGCGTAGTGTGACCAGAGCGACAGGTGTCTTTCTTTTTGAGGCACAGAGCTGAAAATGTTACAGCATGCACATGTATGCGCACGGCTGGCACTTCTAGTACTGTTGTAAAACGCGCTGGGTGTCACACATGGCTGGGGCATTAACGCACGGGTTGCGCAGGTTACGGGACCCTCCGCGGTCCCCGCAGGCTGCCCGCGGAGGATCCGGTCATAAAATTCTCCTTTGATCGCGGGCCGGGTTGGGGCGGTTGCCGCCACTCATTGCCGCCATGCGCGCATTCATAGTTCAGCCACGATTCATTCTATCATCTTTACAGTGGGTTTTTTGACGTAAAATAAGCAGCGTTTTGCTGCTTGTGATCCAGAGAACGATTTTGTGGAGCTCAAAGTGTCCTCTTTTCCACGGCATGTGCGAGACTCCTCTGCCCCTCTCCTGCAGCGCTCTGCACAGAGGGAGAGAGAGTGCGAGGGGATAAGACACGCCAGTCCTGTTCATTTCAAGCTCATTTCTGTATGTGTGCAAAATAGATTTAACTGATCATAAAGTCAATAAGTATACATGACACAGTTCCCTGTGCAGATTCATTTATCAGAAATGACACATGCAGTAGTCTTAAAAAGTCCACTCTTACAATATAGTTCCCCAGGCCTGTGCCATCCCAGGACCGCTTCAGCTTTCAGGCATTCATAAGAAAAAAGAAAAGAAAAAAACCCACATATTTACAAGGTTCTGCAAAAATCCTGGTGCTGGTGAGGAGACATGCGATCCATGAGTGATTCTGACTCCGCAGACCCTCGCTCTCTGTAGCAGTCATCTGCAGAGTATAGACCCTGTGCGCATCAAAGCCGCTAAAGCAGAGATCACCCGCGTCTCATGTAAAATGAAATCAATTGGCCAGCAGGTGCACGGACCTTGAACACAGAGACAATTTTACAATTCTAGCCCCCCTACGTTTAATACAATAATACAGCAGAAGTAGGGATAGGGATAAAGAAACAGAGACAGGGACAAGAAAACCAGAAGGGGGGAAATCCCTCCACCCCCCCCCCACCAAATCGCACTCTGCATTTATATGTGCATGTTGTGTTAGTAATGGTGTGTCCGCATATGTTTGGAGAAGATTGGAGAATCTTGTACATAGACATATTATTAATAGACCGTCAACACTCACTCCTCCCCGTTTACCATAATGACCACGTTCGAGGGGGAAATCATGGCGGATTTACAGACTCCTCCTCCCCAGCTCTGACAAAGCATGTTCCTAATAAGGGCATAAGGGCGGGATCTTCACTGTAGACTCGGCCCTTGCGTGATGTGTAGCTCACGCAGCTCCAATGCCAACAGTCCGACCTCCGTTAAGTAGGAGATTTCTAAAATTTATCCTACCATAACCACCCCGGTGCCTCTAGTTGTGTCTAACCCAGCGTAATCACAGGAGGAATATCTAGCTCTAGACAGTTCCAAACATTAGGCACCGGGCATTAAAGCTGTTTTTAACGTGTCTAAAGTCCAATGCATTCCAATGGGGCCTAGCGGGTATATGGCGGTACTACAGCAATGGCGGCCTCCAGTGTCGTCGTCGCAAAGCAGTGCAGCCAGCACCCATTGATCTTGTACCTACAGTATAGAAGCACCATCTATTTCTGGATGTTTTGATACAGGTGAGAGAGAGATTGCATTGGAAAGAACATAATGAACACTGAACAGGCATGTCTCAAGGCCTCATCCTGTCACTGGGTATTTCACATGGACAAGGGCAAAGAGCACACTTCCGTTTTAGTCATAGACTTTTCTACACTTGAAAACACTCATGGGGTCTATAAATATATAAGTATAAATAGTCCCCCACTTAGTTATACTCATGTCATAAAGAGCACTTCTGGCAAATGCTAGAGACATCTTTGTGAATTCTTTGATCATGGTTTACTAATCAATCACATAAAAACACAGGAATTGAGATTAGGGGGTGCTGTTTTTGCAAGGAATGCAAGCTCCTGGTTGCAGGGTAGTAGGTTTTTTCCCCACTCCTGTCAGATTACTGCCTATAGCAGCAGACAAATTCACAAATCATTTTACTGAATGCTATTGGCATGGCATTTGAGGAACTTATGGCTCTGTACTGAATCATTTAAGAGTTTCAGAAAACTGTTCTGTACTGTACTGAGCTGAGTTGCTTACATAATATTGTGCAAAACTACTGTACACCTACCAAACAGGAAATTAACACAGGATGTATGACTAACCTCAGAAAGTATGTGAGCTAAGCCAGCCAAGTCGGTGTCCATGGGCAACCCAACATGAAGTAACAAATTTCTGTAAATTTACGCCAAGATTTCAACTTAGGTACATGTTATTTTGAAATACAAGTGTAACATGCAAATTTAATTTTAGTTAGGTTAAAATACATACTGCGACAGTGGCGCAGATGGTAGAGCGGGTCGTCTCATGATTGGAAGGTCGTGGGTTCGAATCCCGCCTCCTGACTGTGCACATTGTCGTGTGTCCTTGGGCAAGGCACTTCACCCACATTGCCTCCAGTGTCTGCCAACACTGGTAGCCCCTAGGAGAGACCAACAGGCCCGGTTTGAACCGTGAGGCCGTCCTTCCGTGGACCCACCACCTACAGAAGGAGCCATGGGGGGCTGGTGCAATGTGATTTGGGCAGCTCCGGCGGCTGCCCCACGACCCGGCAACGGATAAGTGGAAGAAAATGGATGGATGGATGGATGGATGGAGGTTAAAATACATACATTGGTGTATTTTTTTACCATAATTGTAATGTAATTTCAACTCTGTTAATTAAATTTGAAATAACATTACCATGTTGTATTTTTGGATTGCTGGGAATTTTGTTTGCTAGCAATAGCTTACAGCTCCATGTGAAGACAACAGCTCATCCATTTTGTCATCCACTTTCATCTGGGAATTTTCAGTGGGTATTGATATTGAACTAACTCAGAGGGGTGTTTAAGTGGAACACCCCTCCGCTTTAGTTCAAGTTGGTGCAGTCCAATCCAGCGGAGAAAAGTGTCTGTGCGAGTCAATCAATCAATCAATCAATCAATGGTTTTGTATAGCACAATATCACAACAGGAGTCGCCTCATAGGGCTGCACCGAACATTAAGGCAATAAAACAGACAGCGAGTAAAGAGAGAAAAGGGCAGCCTACCTTTCAAAGGCAGTGAAAGGTAGAAAAGTGGACAAATAAATGTTTTATCTACATAACTTGTGCTGATTGTGGGTTTGTATCAGGCTCAGACGGTGTGTGCAGCAGCCCATGTGAAAAGAGAAATTGTTAGAAAATTGTCACTGTGGTGTTTGATCCAGCGACCTCTTGTACTTGAGACCAGCGCACTATTACAGAGCTACAATTCAGGGCCAGTCTCCTCCAAATTCCCAGGATGAAATTAGGTCCCAGCACGCCCCTGGCAATATGACTGCAGCTGTACTAAAACGCGGACACAGGGGTACAGTAGCACTCAGCTACTGCATCAGTCCCTCTCACAGGTGCCCGAAACATGCCGCATTTAACCGCGGTGAAGTTGGTTGGATATTGGATATTCAACAGATATTCAGACGGGGAAGCGATGGCCTGAGAGGAGTGCGGAGCGGACATGTGCTCGTTCGAGTCTCGGTTATTTCTCCGCCCATATTTAGGGACCGTCAACATTTACGATACTCAAATTTTTCGCTATTATGACAGTGGATATAAAAAAAAAGCTTAATGGCTAAATAATCCAATAAATTAATAAATACGTCACAAACGTGAAAAGGGAAGAATATGTCCATAGGGCAAAGCCATTCAATTTTAGTTTACATTGTTAAACGTTTTTTAAATCATGATTGATCATGACTGATTTTTAATTTTTTTAAGCTCAATAGCTTTAGAGAAATTTGACCAATGGACCCCAAATCAATTTTAAATATTACTTCCACCTCAGAGCCTTGGGTTCAGCCATTTATTTTTTCTGAAACCCACATACAGATTTGTAATCAATATTTTTTACAGTAAAAATCATGAAACACTTTTCATGGCCTGAGCCCCATAGCCCAGAGCTAGTACTAATTGTGTAAAGTGGTGTGGGGTGACTGGGTCAGATGCCCTAGAAGCTATTGAGGAAAACCCCATACTTCCTATCAAAAATCCTTAAAAAATACATGCAATTTTTTAAGCAGAATTTTATGGCCTGAGCCCCATAGCCCAGAGCTGGTACTAATATTTGATAGTGGTTTGGGGTTGCTGGGTCAAATGCCCTAAAAGCTATTGATGGAAAACCCACATTCTATGAGTAAAAACACTTACACGCTTCTACTGTATTTTACAAGTGTTTTCCTCAGAAAATAGGGGGTTTTCTTCAATAGCTTTTCAGGCATTTGACCCAGCCACCCCAAACCCCTATGAAATATTACCAGCTCATGGGCTATGGGGCTCTGGCCATAAAATACTGCTTAGACACTTCCACTGTATTTTACAAGTGTTTTACTCATAAAATGTGGGTTTTCCTCAATAGCTTTTAGGGCATTTCACCCAGTGACCGTAAATCACTACAAATACTAGTACTCGCTGTGGGCTATGGGGCTCAAGCCATGAAATTATGCTTAAAAGCTATTACAATTGTTTTTGACAGAAAATATGACTTTTTCCTCAATAGCTTTTAGGGCATTTGACCCAGCCACCCCAAACCATTCTAAAATAATAGTACTTGCTCTGGCCTATGGGGCTCAGGCCATGAAATTCTGCTTAGACATTTTTACTGTATTTTACAAGTGTTTTACTCCTAAAAAGTGTTTTTTTCCTCAATACTTTAAGGGCATTTGACCCAGTCACCCAAACCACTTTACAAAATTAGTAGCTGTGGGCTATGGGGCTCAGGCCATGAAAAGTTTTTCATGATTTTTACTGTAAAAATATTGATTAAAAATCTGTACGTGGGTTTCAGAAAAAATAAATGGCTAAGCCCCAAGGCTCTGAGGTTGAAGTAATATTTAAAATTGATTTAGGGAACATTTGACCCATTGACTCCAAAGGTACAAAGTTTGTGTACAGATGTGTCCTCATAAAAGGTACAATGGGCTCGTTTCTGGGGTTTGTTAAATAAAGATAGGTCAAAAGATCAAAGTTTGTGTATGTCTATGTTTTTTAATTAAATTTAGTGTAAATTATTTAATAAAAATAGTTAAACAGTAATATGGCGTAATGATAATAAAACAACATGATTATGCTGTTGAAGTATGTGATTTAACAGAAAAATGCAGATCAATGAAATCACAAAGCCATGTGATTCAGTGAAACAGCATTTAACCTTTGTGGCCATACCGCCTTTGCTCTGCCTGATCCCGTCAGACCTTGGAGCAAGGGCCTGGTCGGTACTTGAATGGGAGACTGTTTGGTAACACCAGGAAGCCTAGCGAATGTGTTCGGTGGTGGTCAGAGGGGCCGATGGCGCAGACTGGTTGCCTCGCTTCAGTCAGTCTACCCCAGGGCAGCTGTGGCTACAATAGTAGCTTACCACCAAGTATGGAGTGAATGAATAATGCAATGTAAAGCGTCTTTGAGTGTCCAGAAAAGTGCTATATAAAACCGATGCATTATTATTATTAAAATTGCCAACAGAAATGCCATGTTGAGCAAACGGTAAATGGCTGAAACCACGGCTGCCAGGTCTTTACCGTTTTTCTACAAGGAAATTAGTGTATGCTACATTTCACTTCCCTTTCTGTAAATATTTTGAACGTTTCTTTCAGTTAAGTTTTCCACAGATCTCAACATCAGCTGACCATATCAACACAGGCCCGTTCATTCATGTTTACATACTGACTGCAGGCAGCCGCTTGTTACACAACAATTCAAAATCCTTCAGGTTTCTGTTTTTGTACTGTACCTTTCCAAGAGGAAGCAAGTGCTGGAAGACTTAAAATTGTACATATTTTATTGTCTATAATTTGATTAAAATGGCAAACATGTTTTTAACAATATTAAGCAATAAACCAGAAGAATAAGAAAATAAAATCATTCTAATGACACATTCATATTATTTAACCCCCAAGCATTCGTCAGTGCTGAAGCTGTAGGATCAACACCAGTGCAAACCAGTGCTGATGTAAAACATTTTCTTTAAAATAACCTGCAAATGTCCACAACTTTATAGTCCCATCACTATAGATAAACTCCCAGTAACAACAAACATTGTGGCAAAGTTTGCAGCGATACCTGAGCCCGTGTTACAGTAGGCCCGGTCACAGCAGGAGTAGCTTGTGTTGTATATCGCGCCGCTCACGGTGATCATTTTAAATTTGTTGCAATCCTTCAGGAGCATACATCCGTGGTGTGTGAGTGCGCTGTGGTTCCCGTAGCGACCGGTGGCCTTGTAACACAGCTGTTTTGGGGGACACTCCGTCACAACGACCTTGAACAACCTCCGTGTGTCCTGGGTCGTGTAAGGACTGTAGAAGCAGCGCAGGTTTTCACAGAGTAGAGGGGGCAGCATCAGGTAGATCAGCAACACAGAGACGAGCATGTTCCTCTGACTGCAAGGCAAGGGAGGCATGTAGAAATATCAATTATAATTATATTCCTCAGTGTCAAATATCCCTGATTTGCAAGAAAGCAGCTGGTACTGGCAGTGGCTCTGTTTATTAAACATGTAATAAAGATATCATTTTGCAATTTCCAGCATCAATAAGGCTTATAACCATCTAGAGACCAGTGGTGGAAAGTAACAAAGTAGAAAGTAGAAAAATATACTTTAACTTCTGTACATTTTATGAATACTTTTTACTTCACTATATTTTTAAATTGGGTTAAAAGTATTATATTTTCAAAGTGACCTCTCTACCATGAACTGGTTTAGTCAGTGGTTTACTCCTTTAGACCTTGTTTGATTCAAATTATTGTAAAAATCCGGCACATTAAACTCTTAAATACTTTTAAGTAAAAATGTTATCGGATACTTTTACTTTTGTACATTTTTGGTCCTGTATCTGCACTTTTACTTAAAAATATTGAGTACTTCTTCCAACAGTGCTAGAGACACCACTCGAACCACCAGTGGAGAACCATATTAATTTTAAAAAGCCCTTAAAAACATCGTCATTTATCTAGAAACAACTTGAACTTGACTTAAAGCTGGGGTACCTGATTTTTTTTGGTGTTGTAGAATACATTTTTGCCACCTCAGAGTATGTTGTAAACACAGACCTTGTTGTATTGTCTTCACCTAAAGTTTTATTGATCAATGGATAATAGAAGTCTAATCTAAATTAGTGGAATTTATCTTAGGGGTGGCCGCCCCTGGTTCACTTTGTCACCACTCAATGCTGTATATGGGTGTGAAATGTGCATGTAATTACATTCTTTGAACAATGTGAATACACAGGAGGGATTGTGAGAGCTAGAATCAGTTTGGGCCAAAACAAACATTTTTGTTTTGGCCCAAACTGACTCTGTCAGTTTGAACAGGAAAAATCAGGTACCCCAACTTTAATGTCAAAGTTAAATGCGATATTTCAAAGGACAGTTTATGCTGTCCTTTGCAACATGACATTTTTAACCTTGAAAATTCATTACTTGTAGGCTGCAGGGACACAGATTTGACGGTTTTGTCATTTCTTTGTACTGCTCAAAGTGGCCTAATGCACCAGAATCACACCAAGCTGTCACCAATTACCCTATTGCCATTTCAAACTGCTTCAACTAAATCTACTTTCTAGTAACCCAAAATAATATCTATATTTACCTTGGCATTGTAAAGGATTTAGTTGCCAGACAAATCCTTTAGTGTTTCCTCACTCTTGCATGCACATGTGTAGGTCTACTACGCAACTTTGTTCTTTATCTAAACAGACCACACCCCGGGACACTAAATTGCACCGACTCCTCCTCCTCCTCTGCCCCCCCCCCCCCCCGAAAAAGAAAAATACTCAAGCGCAAATATGACAAACATTTTATTTCTTTAAATAATCAACACTATAAAATAGGAAAGGGAGACTGGCAGGTCAAACCTCTCTGTAAGAGCACACAGATTAATTTGTGTTTTAAATGAACATGCAGACAGTTGAGAGCCTTTGGTCAATAGGCCTCATCCTTACATTCCTTAGTCTTTCGCAGATTTAGCAGCCACTGGTGATGTATAATTGGCACATGAGTCAATGTGTTGCTCTTGCACAACGTGAACGTTATCCTTAGTCCCTTTGATCATCCCCAGCAGCATCTTCAGACCTCCTTCTGCATTTGGGCGATTGTTGCACTTGTCCAGGCAGCAGCACGTGTGACTGACCTTATACTTGCGGCCGAAATGGAACTTGACCTCGTGGGAACCGCACAGGTCTCTTTGAACGCAGCCCTGGGCGGACAGCACGTGCTCCGTGCCTTCGTAGCCCCTGGAGCTCGCGCACACCTCGTCTGGCAGGCACTGCGTGGTGGTCATGTGGCTGCACGCTTTGTCCTTCTCCTTCTCCAGCAGTGGGCAGAAGTAGCACAGCAGCGTGTCCGTGCGCAGAGAGGAGATGCTCAGGCCGTGGTTAGCGGGATGGACGGCAGGCAGCAGGTCAGGACCAACATACAGACACTAGGAGAGATCAGAGGGTAAATGTTGTAACTAAAGGGGAAAGCGCAAACAAAAAACGTATGTAGAAATGTGACGTTCACCTTTGTATCCTGTGTACCCACATCTTTAGAGAAACTTTCCTTTCGAAACCGCTGAAGGCTAATTGTCAAACAGCATCAGGTGTGCCTTTTAAAGTCTGATCCCGTCATGCTTTCAGACCGCAAAAACACGTGTTTTAAGCATTCAAATATAAATAAATAAATATGTTATAGATATTAAATGAATGATTCATGCACAATTCTTCAGGATTAGACCTACTATCTGTTACAATAAGAATGTCCTCTCAGATATGTGTCCATTGAACATAATCAATTACAAGACAACAGTGCCATCTGCCGTTCAAGTAGCGCAAACGAAATTTCAGTGAGAAAACAGCCTGCTGCATGAATCCAGTGTTACAAAGTGAGCTGCTGTAGCCTGTTAGTTTATTGACTCTTTATTGGCAGACTGAATGTGCGTCACCAGATCAATAAAGTCCTGTCTTATCTTATTTAATAACAGAAACAAACAAAACCATCATCTCATCAAAAAATATGCTTACATCTGAATATACAGTATATTACGTAAGTGTTTTCATGGGCTGCTTTGTTCCAACTACTTCTATCATTTCCTCCTTCCACGATGCATTCATTTTAACTCTCCATTGGATATGGTCATTTTTGTCATCGCTGTCCATATTTGTATTCATCTGTCCCATAATCAGAATCCAGGGAGAGTCGCCCATATTTGTGCAGTGGTTCCTGTAAAGTAAAAACAATTCTACATTTCAGTCTACATTATCAAGATATTTGCATCTTGTTGTACAGAGTGACTCACTCTCAGTTCCTCCTCATTCTGCCCATTCCCGTACTCCAAGTCATCGTCGTCTTGTTCTTCAGGGTCATATGTGTACATGGGGATCAGTCTGTGTCGCAGCTCACCAGACCTGAAGTATTTGTCAGTGTCAACCAAAGTGTACTTTCCTCTTAAAGCTATTCGAATTAGATCTAGAACTCACCTAGATTTCCTCTTAAAATAGAGCACCTAAAGGAAAGCAATGCAAGGATTATTGTTTTGGTTTGTTACTGTGCGCCTGTCAGAGTGTGGGTCAGCCTGAATAGCTCTTACCATAGCCAGCGCACATCCAGCCAGTGTGACGAGTACAATAGGGATAAGAGCATAGTATCCGTCCTGTGTGCGCGGTGCCGGTGTGACATGCGTTGTCGTGTTGTTCTCCATTTAGACTTAATTCAACCAACTTCCCTCTGTCCCCCAACCGACGCAACCCACACCTCCTGTGATACAGTTAGTGCAGACTTGGAGCTGTTATTTCCTCTGAAAAGAAATAACACGGGTCCTCAGTCCTGTAGAGCTCTTCATTGTATCCTTTAAAAACCAAAAACCTCAAACTTTGTAAAGAAACACAAACATTTATAAGAAACATGTTTCTTATAAATCAGAGTTCCGGCAACATTTCCTTCCTTCTATTACAGCCCAAATGTGTCACCATGTGCCAGTAAAGTAAAGCTAAACCTGCTCTTTGACATTCCACACTCAGGAGTGGGTCTGATGCAGTGTGGTCTGTTTGTTACAGCATTTATCATTATAAATACAATGGTTGTCCGAGAATAATTTTAACATGACTACTTTTTCAAAACTTTACAGTATCTAGTAGTTTAAAGGTCTGACTTGAAGTCTATTAGCGCCTGTATAACCTGCTTCTATGTAATGCCAAGTCTCCACCTGCAGGGCCTTTATTGTTTTGACTTTGAAGAAAGAGGAGGGGCTGAGGTGGTAAGGAATTGCACTCTGCTCTGTTCTGGTCTTACCAGCTGAGCATGACTCAGGAGAGGACACCACGTACTGTACCTTGCTGTGTTGTGGTAAGTCTCTAAATCATATAATTATGACATTTTGCTTAATGGGGAGCTTCATCAATGTAGGTGCCTCATGATGCGAATGTTTTGAAACGTTTGAGCCTATAAACTTACTTTTGTTGAAACTGAAAGAGGTTCAAAACATGGTTGTTTTCACTTTCACTATTGAAACTTGTTGCCGTAGGGCGTATAGTATGTTATTTAATGCTAAATCCTAAAAATGTTCTGTTTTGTAATGTTGTTACATATGAGAGACGAGACAGAGCAGTGGCTCACGTTTGACAGGAGTGACAAAGAAGTGTTGGCCGTGAAGGATAAACATGTTAAGGGAAAATACTGATGCACCGGTGTTTAAGATTGGAAATGTTTTGTTAATGAGTAGCAAGCATAAATTCTCAGCTGCAGATAGTGCCGGGAAACTGCAGATATTTGTTTGTGGTAAATGATAACGCTTTATAACTATGCTTCATAATCCATTTCTGTTTTAGGAGTGGTGAGCAGGTAAAATGCCTGAGAGGACTTGTGTGGGATGACTTTATGAGATTTTACAATGGATTCTGCTTGGAAACGCAACGCATGTCTTAACAGGCAAGATGCAGAGGTCTCCGATGAACCTCTGCCCCTCAGAGATGATTTAAACGGACAGGGACATTATGAGTTTATCGAAGTTTTTCCACAAAACAATGAACACATTTATGAACCGACTATACATAGAAACGCACCAACTCCTCTACCGAGGACCTCGAGCGCAGGCAATGGCCAACAAGAACAGGCCTTCAATGGACTGCAAAGGAAGAGGTTTTCTGAACGTTTACCCGGAAGACGAGGAATTCCCCCTCCACCTCTGCCCCCAAGACTACCATTCAATAAAACCCGCTCCTTCGAAACAGACGTGCCCACACAAAAACTGTCCGCTCGAGCACAGAATGTCATCTTCAAGTAAGTGGCTTAATCCATTTCTAGCATTGCTGTTACTCAGTTACATGTGGAACTTTATAGAGAAATTGCTATTACTGAAAGGAACAGGCTACCGTTTTCCATACTGAGATATGTTCTTACCTGAGCTTAGATGAGTTGATGCGTACCTGTCTGGTCTTTGTGCGGGCGCTCAGTCACGCAAGAAGACCAAAGATGTTGTTAGCATTTGGCCTCTCCCAGCATATTCCTAGACAGGTACGTATAAACTTGTCTAAGCTCAGGTAAGAACATATATCAGTATGGAAAAATGGGGTGCCCTCAGTACAAATAGACCAAAGATGTTGTTAGCATTTTGGCCTCTCCCAGTATATTCCTATAGCTCCAAACGGGGTGAAGTTAGTAGCGACCACGCTCTTCGTCGGGCACGCACAAAGTATGGTGGCCTGCCTGTTCCTTTAACAGGATAAGTGCTGTTAGTTACTGTAGGTGGCAAGCCCATCTACTTTTACTTGAGGAACAAAATGGATGATAGTCTTTTAGCTTTAACTGTTAAATACTTCAGTTATTCTCACCTACAGTATCCTTTCTTTACTTTATATTTGAACACTAAGGATCCATGGACTATATCTCTGGTCGACAATCCTCAGGGCAGCACCAAGTCACTGGCAACTTTCAGTTCCTCCATCTCGCAGTAAGTCACTGCTCGGCATGGCATGTACAGCAATGTCAAACCCTCTCTCCGGTATTGGACACATGTGACTTTTATCAAACTTCTGTCTTGTAAATGTCGTCTTGCAGGCTGATGTCACGATACAAACACACCAATGAGTTCAACACCGGCTTTGTGTGGGCTCGTCTGTCACACGTCCATCCGGCTCTGCTCCAACAGGTGGAGGTCACTGTGAGTGTGGCTACTGACTGGGATAGCTCCCAACTGCCCTTACCCACCCCAGGTAACAGGCACACAAGAGCATCGAGATATTAGATAGAATGGTCACGTTTCTATGCATTTCTACTTGTATTGGGGACACAATGTATGTAGTCACTGAAATCCACGAGGGTTAAAGTTTTTGTACCTACTTTTTTATTTTTAGTTAAAGTAGTCAAGTGGATTTAAGTTTTCCCCTTTACAGTAATAAAAGCACATGTGTGTAAATAAACAGATGACCGTCCAATGCCTGCCACTTGTATAAATGTTTGTCAAATGTAAAATGTCATGTCACACACACACATTTTCTTGCGATGTTTACATCAGCTGATCATAATAATGGTAGACATGCCATACATTGAGCAGGTATACCTCACCGCTTCCTTCAAATAATATGAATGGGTTTAGTCCTATCGCTTTACTATTTGTCCCGTTACTTCTTGGTAATAATGTGTGGACTCTGGTCTCTGATCTGTCCACAGTGAACCGAACAGTAAACAGTCTGATCGATGAAGTCTTTCGTCTCCTGGACCTCACGCGGCATGATAATGGCCGCTACGTTTTAAAATTGTGTGATTCTGAGGAGTATCTTCACAAGTAAGACATGTACATGTGCAGATGTTTATGATGAGAATAAATTCAGCAGGTTAAGACCTTTTAACCTCCTTTAGATTCATCATACAACAGACGTGACTAGGGTTAATTACTACTTTGTATGACTTTTAAAAGCTTTTAAAATGCTACATTCTCCAACTCTCAGGACTTTTGGGTGGCTAAACTGTGTTACTGTGTCTTGTCAGTGAGGAGCTCTTGGGAATGCATGAGACCATTCAAATCTACAGCAAGTTTAACTGCATTGCCCCTCTACGCCTGCTGCACATAAACGACTTCAGGCGCTGTCTGGCCCGGGACGTGAGTCACTTTAAACTCATTATGTGTTGGACTTATTGAACATTTACTGAAAGAGGCTGGACTTTCCTCCCTGTGTGCTGATATGTGTGGAGCACCTGAGCTGGGCACTGGGCCCAGTTTATTATTCTCCAGGGGAAGGTTTTACAGCTGCACAAGTTGACTTTGTTCTGTTTGCCCACTACGTTGCCAGTGTTGATATAAACAAGAACAAAAATGAATGGTCAACGTCCATCTACATTGCACTTAATGCATTTTATTAAGCTATACATTTATAATTTTTAGCTTTGACTATTAAAAGTGTTTACTTAGAATTAGGATTTACTGAATGTTCCTGAACATTATTTTGTATGTTGAATGTATTATGTACTACAGTATGATATCTGCAACAAGTGAAAAGAAAAAAGAAAAAAAGATCAGTTCAGTCTTCTTTATCAATTTTGAGTGCACTTGACCCTAAAGAAGACGGTGTATTTCCAGATCGACATCCCTCTACAGTTTACAAAATATGTTGCTTTCTTCTTCGTGGTTTGAAACATACTTCTCTGACAGTTACGGATAAAGCTTTTAGAGATGAAAATGAGTGGCTTGTTGATCACTGATGAGATCCTGTATCCTGCAATATTTATGTTGATGAATGAACTAGATTGTTGTAATGAACAAATATTTAACAATTAACCTTCTACAGGGGGAAGATTACAGGACGTCGTGCCAGCTTTTGCAGTTTGTGCGTCCGGGTTGTTTCTACAACGTGAGCAAGTGAGCAACCTCTGTCTGAGCCCTCTGTGTGTCAGTGGGTCATGTGTTTGTCTGTGTAGGAAACACAGGCAGCGACCTGTTTCTAACTGTATTTAACCTGTACTTTTGTTTCAGGTTGAGTCTGCAGGATGTGCTCAGCAACTACAACAAAGACGTGACCGACATTATGAGAAACCATGTAAGTATTGTAAATATGCAGGCTCCAATCAACATTATTAACATTATTTACTCCTGGCTTGTTGATTCATTGACTGAACACAAACCATAAGGCTGTCCAAAGCTTTGTGTGATGCGTCGCAAAATGACAAGAGCAATGAAAATGCACACACCATAGTTTTGAGATCGGTATTAGGCTTTTTCTTAGTACCAAAATCAAGTTTAAAGTGTTTGTATTGTAACACTACATTTATGAAATATATTTTATGTATATTTTACGTCTAAAGTCAGGGTTCAACGTCCGTGCCCTTGTGAGCCGTGTTCGTGTCATCAGTAACCTCCTGTACGGAATATCCAATCAGGATCTGGAGGATGCGATTGGCACGCTTAACCGGATCAATCCAACGCCCCTGGTAACATATCACATGTTCTACATACTTCTAATCTACTGTTTTACATACCCGTGATTAATGGGATTATTCACTTGACAGTGGCTTTAGAGGGAATGTTCTCGTATTAAAAGCATAATTTTGTATTTCAGTGTCAGGAGGAGATGTCTCAATGTGAATCTGGTGAGTTGATACAAATGGTCATAATTTAAAAAAAAACCAAAATGTATTAATTTACAGTATGTTAAGAGGTAATATTATTTTGTAGCTATTCTCATTCTGCACAAGGCCCTCAAACAAGTGTTGCAAGTTTTTTTTGACAACTTCCAGTCGGACTTCGGGGGCTTCGGTGTCGAATACAATTTTCAAAGTTGTGACATTGAACAAACCAACGACATTCTGCAGTTTAATGTTGCTGGTCTTTACAAGTTACAGACTTCCTGGATGAGGTATGTGTTTTAATATACTACTGTGCATTTGTACTAATGTGAAATAATATTATTGTTGGTTGTTTCTCAAAGCACAATGTTTAATCGTGGACTTCTCTCGTCTTTCAGCTATGAGTGCTTCTCTGTGTCTTGTGATTTGCTGTATGTAAATACAAAGATTTGCGAGGGCAGTGTTTCAGAAAATATAAGCACTGCTTTGGCCTTTGGAAACAAGATTCATTGCAACAGACCGTAAGAGAAACGCTATCTTATAATACTGGAATCCTCTTTATCAATTGCAAAACAATTTTCTATTGCTACATTTTAGGATCGTGTTTCCGGTGCAGTTGAAGAACCTTCCTTATGAATGCATGTTGAGGTTTCGCCTCATGGGCTCAAAAAAAGGAAAGGGCCCCGAGCTTCTGAGTTGGGCTGTGCTGCCACTGTTCACTCAGAGGTAACAAAAGAGTGAATACAGTCTCTAGGCTTTGTTTTATGTGTTTTGCTTAAAGGTTATTATTCTTTTTATTATTGATAATTATGATGATGAGTATTTTTTATTTTGTTTTGCTTTCACCCAAGTCTGCAGTCTCTGTGATTTGACATTTGCAGTTTGGTTTGTGATGAATCCTGTCCTACTGTACTCATGTACCTTCTGTGTAGGTCTCTGGTAAAAGGGACGGTCCTGCTCAGTATGTCCTCTCTGACAGAGCATCCCGCTCCTCCCTCTCCTGCTCTGGCTGATGCACACAGGCAGCCCATGGGAGTCATCATACAGGTCTGTCCCATTAGGAACAACCTCTCAACTCTGCCCTCTTGTGGTTTAGGTGAAATTAATCATTTTGCATCTGCAGCTGGAGTTTTCGCATGACTTTGAATGGACTTTCAGGCGTCCTTGGGCACTTCCTGGTGCCTCAATGTTCACTCAGCCCTGTGAAGATGTGCACAAGAAAATGCTGGATGTGTCTAAAAAGCATTGCCTTTGCTTGTAAGTAAACAAAAATTATATCTGAATTTTTCATACTCGTCCTCTAGTGTCTCAAGTTTCTGATGTTTTTTAGTCTGACTCCAGAAGAAAAGTCGTTCCTCTGGAGTAAGCGATATTGTGCAGACAAAGGAAACACCTTCCTGCACCTGTTATTAGGTGGAGTGGAGGACTGGAACCCTGACACTTTAACAGAGATCTACACTGTTGTCGATAACTGGCCCATCCACCTGCCTGAAGAGGCACTGTTTCTACTCAGTGACAAGTGAGTTTACACATTGAACTACACTGTGCAAGAAAGATCAAATAAATAATTGTGTTTGTTTAATTTAGTTTTCATGATCAAACTGTGCGAAAAGCTGCTGTTCATTACTTTGAACAAATTCCAGACAGTGAATTTGAAAGTTTTCTTCCACAACTGGTTCAGGTTAGCACTCCTAATGATCCTTTTTACATTTGAATGATTTATTTTATTTCAGGCCTTAGTATTGTGTTTTTCAATTGTAGTTAACTTTCATTTGTATACTGTATTGTGCAGGCCCTAAGAAGTGAGTGGGAACTTGATGGACCTCTTGTTATGTTGCTTTTGGAAAGATCTGTCAAGAACATACGCATCGCACAACAACTTTACTGGTAAATCTGCACATTAATATACAGTAAATCCATATTTATATTTTAATAATTCATTATGTATTTATTTTGTACATATAGGCTGTTAGAAGACGCCCACAATGACCCTCACTATCAGAGCTGGTTCAGTAAAGTGCAGGCGGCTCTACGTCAAAGTTGTGGACACAAGTTACGAAAGGAGCTGGAGATTGAAGCTCGTCTGGTTTCTCTCCTCACTCAAGTGGCCGATAAAGTCCGACTCGCCGACAAGAGCAAACGCAAGGTCTGTTCACACACCGGAAGCATGTTTAGTTGATCTGCTGGTACCATTAGGACTACTGACCAGAGTATCACTGTTGCACCTGTTTGGTTAAGAATTGTACAGAAATTAATATCAAAACACTGAAGGCTTCCCAGTTGTCAGTACTTTTGTAGTTTTTTTATTGGCATACTGTGAACAGTAATGGGTGGGTTATGTATTTGTGTTGTTTATATGGTGCTGCATAAATATTGAGCAGTATTATACCAGATTAATTTTTAATATATAACTTTTGGCAAAATCCAGATGTGTTTTTGTTTTTTAAATGCACAGGCCATTTTAAATACAGAGAAGTACAAGATTGAAGAGTTCTTTTTAGATGGGAAAAGCTGCTGTCTACCACTAGATCCTGCTTTTCATGTCTCCGCAGTGGACATGGAGGTATGCTGTACTATATTTAATCTGTTATGATTTCTTTCAAAATGGACATGTACTGTATCTACAATGTGTGTGTTTCTTTTAACTTTTTTTATAGACCTGTAAGTTCTACAACTCCAATGCTGCACCGCTCGGACTCTCATTCATTTGTAGTGACCCTCTTGCTAAGAATGTCAGCGTCATCTGCAAAGTTAGTGGGACAGTAATTATTTATTACTTAAAACTTGTGCTTTGCTGATGGTGGGTTTGTGTCACTTTAGACCGGAGATAACCTGCGTCAGGACATGCTGGTGCTGCAGATAGTGCGTATGATGGACAGAGTGTGGCTGCAGGAGGGACTGGACATGCAGATGGTCACCTACAAGTGCCTCTCTACAGGCACGACTCAAGGTCAGCTGATGGAGTGTGCAACATTGTTTTTGTCTTCCTTACTCTGAGTGGGCTTGTCTGTCCCCTGACCTGACTCGTCACCTGATTTATGTTTAATATCTATCTAATTACTGCATGAAAATGGTGCAACGTCTTCTCTGACAGTTAAGTTCATTTTGTCACAATAGTAACCAAGTGGTGGCATTCGATCTTAAAAGGAGTGATTTTGGTCTCAAAATGAATATGGCGACCTTTGTGGGTCCAATCTTTGTCCTTTTGTCTGAGTATTTTTCCTTTTGTGGTTGTCAGGATTGATAGAGGTCGTCCCGGAGGCTGTGACCCTGGGAAAGATCCACCAGGAGTGGGGCTTGAGTGGGACAATGAGAGACGACAGTCTGGAGAAATGGTTTCATATGAGGAACAAAACTCACGAGGACTATGAAAGGGTTGGCCTCCCTTTTTTACCCATTGTCAGAGTTTAGGCCACTGCTTAATGCGTGTGTGTGTGTCCAGGCTGTGACAAACTTCATTCACTCCTGTGCTGGTTGGTGCGTGGCCACTTTCATCCTGGGCATCTGTGACCGTCACAATGACAACATCATGCTGAAAAACACAGGCCACATGTTTCACATTGACTTTGGCAAGATTTTTGGCAATGCACAGAAGTTTGGACATTTCAAAAGGCATGCATTTTTAATTGTAATGTATTTACAGTGTAGCTGTCCTTTTATTCATTTTTAACATTTGACATTTCCATTGGCTTCGCAGGGATCGTTCACCATTCATTTTCTCTTCTGAGATGTGTCACTTCATCACATGTGGGAGAAAGAAGCCTCAGCGCATGCATCTCTTTGTGGACCTGTGCTGCCAGGCCTATAATGCCATCAGGGGGCGCTCCGCTCTCATACTCAGCCTGTTAGAGCTGGTACAGCTAATACAATGTTGCACTGAAATACAAAAACTGTGGTATTTAACAAAAAAGCCATTTTGTTTTCAGATGCTTCACGCAGGAATGCCAGAAGTGAAAAGCAGCAGTGTCCTGCAGTTTGTTCAGAACAATCTCAGACCTCATAACACTGAACTGGAGGCCACTTCATTTTTTACAATGTAAAGAAAATACACTGACCTTAAACAAAGCTTTTGGTTGTACTTTTTCTGATGTGTCTGTATCTTATCACAGGAAAATTGAGGAGAGTCTGAAATGTGTGTTTGTGAAGATAAACTTTATGACACATGCGTTTGCTCAAGGGAAAAAAACAGGAGCAGCAAACAATGACAACAGGCCTATGACAAGCACCAACATTCAGGACGCCGTCATTCAAAAAACCTCTGTTGAAGGAAGACAAGTGGTACGTCTCCATGCTTTGGTGTACTTTTTATCCTCTGGATATGTTGCTTACACTGTTAACCTTTAAACAAGGGATCGAGATATATGAAGAGTTTTATTTGATATCTTAGCATCTACCTGTTCAAATGGACTTCTGTTCTTGTGGAATTTTTATTGTGTTTTGTGTGTGCTTTCATTGCAGATCTTCCAATTAAGAATAACCATTGATGATGGTTTTACAGTAAGGGATATGACATTGGCACAATTTGAACTGATTCATAAACAGATTCAAAGTCTCTTTGTTGATTCAGCTTTGCCGCAGTAAGTTTGTGTAAAAGTGCTCATTGGATTTTAACTTTTTTAAATAAAAAATAAATGTTGCTGCCCCTGTGTCTTCTGTAGGTTTCCCTCTCGATTTCAACTGTTAACAATAGCAGGAAAAATGTCCGCTCTCAACAAATACTTGAAGCAGCTCTTTGAGGGACCATGTAAAGGAGTAGGTTTATCTTTGTCCCCATTTTGAAATGTAGTGATTTATTTAGCATAATTGTGTCTGTTCACTGCAGAATGAATATGTGTGTACGTTGTTCATGGATGGTCCAGAAGAGGTCCAACGAACTAGAGATAAGGGTATTATATTCTTGGTACTAAATAATGTAAAGTTTTAACTTTACTGCTAACACGGTGCTCTCTTTGCAAATCTTTATTAGAAGCAATCCCTCAGATCCAGTTGAATCTTTCTTACAAAGACTGCAAGCTCTCTGTGCTCATCAAACACTTGAAGAACATTGTAAGTTTATGTGTATTTTGCATTGACTTGGTGCTGTCTAGAGCTATATTTACACTAATGAACATTTACAGAAATATTCCAGCGGCTCAAGTCCTGACACATATGTGGTCACACGGCTACGACCTGATCCACGACTGTGCTCCAAGAGAAAAACCAAAATGGTCCGCAATAATGGCAACCCTACATTCAATGAACTAGTACGGCACTTTAATTATGCTATTGTGAATATACACAATACAATTCAAATTCAATTGCAAAAACATTGCATCTGAAATATTTGCCTCCATAGATTGAGTACGACGTACCGACTAATGCTGTCTACGGGATGGTTCTGGCAGTCACTGTGAAGAGTAGGAAGAAATTTGTTGGTGCAACATTCATCAAGCTGGATGAGCATTTACTGAACAAGGAACAGTGGTTTTCACTGAGCAACTGTGAGGTGTAACGACAGAGTGCTGCAATGTGTGGTTATGACCAGCAGGGGGAGCAGCAACACCAACGAAGTTCGTTCACAAAGCTGTTGAAATTCTGGGGGTATAATGGGCTGATTCTTATGGATGGAAATCAGTCACATTGCTTTTTTGTTATGGGCATACTATTTTGAGACAATGGTTCTCATAGTTCATCATTTTAAACCCACTGCGGCAGAACTCAGGTGAATCTTGAAGGAACTCTGAAGTAAATTGTTTACATATTTAATCTGTGTACTGTACATTTATATAAAGTCATGGACTATTTATGTAACATTAGTGTCTAATGATATTTGAGTGAAACCGAGTTGTCCAGGGCAGCGGTGCCACTGTTGTTTTGTCCATATTGTTTGTTTGTTTATTTGGTCGGGCAGTGCATATTAATGAACACATGTGAGACTCATGCATGTAAACACGCCTCATCATGCATAATAATGGGCCCACTCACACTCTCAAACACACTCTCATTCACATTGGAACATTGGTTCCCAAAGTGGGGTCCGGGGCCCCCTGGGGGGGCCTCCAAAGCTTATCTGCAAAACAAGTACTTTGAAAATAATTGATTTTGAAAGGAAAAATAAATGTATTTTCTATAATGTGCAACTTAAAACCAGTATTTAGCCTATAGTCATTGCTAGATGTTACTTTTTATGTTATTTTAGCAGTAAAATAATAACAAAGCCCTGTGAAAATTGAGGGGCCCTGAGACAATCTTGGATCGATAAGGGGGCCGCGATGTCCCGGACTTTGGGAATGGCTGTGGTAGACCATATCACATTGGTGTCTTTATGCTAAATCCTACAGACAGGACAATAAAATATGCACTTTTTAATAATAAAGAAGACATTTATAACTGTGGAAATTGTTTTAGTGTTTATTTATACACATTTATGTTGCTGGATTTGTTTCCATGTTTGCATGGGGAAAAAAAGTGCAGTTCTATGGATACCATACATAAACAAAGAGAGAGGCTGGATCCAAGCTGCAGCCGTCCAGCGCTCGGAGGGGAACCCAGCGGTACCCTGCAGGGCCAGGACAAGGAGTCATCAGACATTACTGCGGCTCGTACAGTATGTTCATTTATTCTGCTGACACGCCGCATGCATGTAATACAATAATGCACGCATAAAGTCACTTGATGTAACTGAGCCCTGCTTTAACCTTGGTTTGGCCCATAGGCTCACCTTTCTTCATGCTGAGGAGAGGCAGTGAGTACTGGCCCACAAACTCACTGCTGAACAGGCCGGTCCGGTCTCGCACACAGAAGCGGATCAGGCACAGCTCCGGGATGGCGACGCTGAAGTGCATATCTACACCCCAATATGGACTCAAGGCTAAAGGGTAAAGACACCTATTCAAATCATGGAGTCAATAACATTATAGCTTGAATCGTGACATGTTTTGTTGGTATTTGATTATGGTTATAACACACTGGATCTGTGTGCCATTTGCTTTCAAATTGTTCATTTGTATTTTCTTGTAAATTAATCAAGTTGCATTCAGAGTCAGAGTCTTTCGATTCATGGGTTTGTTTTAGATAATATTTTAGAATTCTTCAAAAGAATCTTTAGATTTTTTATTTGTTGATTGCTATGACAACAATCCTAATGTTTCATCTCCACCTTTAGGCCAATACAATTTAATAATAAAAGGGTGTGTAGAGGAATTAAATCTCATTCATTCTACACACAAGACTCCAGCTAAAATGTATTTCAATATTTGTCTATTTGAACTTATTTGTTAGTTACAAGTTACTTACAGTTGTTTTTGACCGTGTGTGTTTTCTCCTTGCGGACGTCACATGCCGCTCCGTGGATCTTCACTTGGACATAGGGGTCCAGAGGCTTCCCTCCAGTCACCGGTAAATGAGACCCGCTGATCACCTGTTGGATGCGCACAAATCATCAAAGAGAATGGGGCTTAACAGAGGAAGCCACGAGTGGAGGTAGGCAAACAGCTACTGCCAGGACTGCAATTATTCAAGTCTGTGTGGGCAGACCGCTATGTGACCCTGGTAATAGTAGTCATTGAAGCATAGCTGCAGTAGCTACCTGAAATTGTATAGTATAAAATTACTAATATTACCTCACCAGTAATTTTACACAGCAGATTTTGAATACTTGTTACAGTTCTGTGTATCTGCTGTCCCCTCCCACTTTTCAAAGATTTCAAAAACTAACATGCTTGCACCCCCCATATGTCAAGATGAAATAATATTATGATCACTCACACTAACAAGTTAACTACGTATGTTAATGAACTGTCAAGCTTTGGAGACATTCACATTGTGGTGGTGGAGGACAGAGTTTAAGTGCTCCATGATTATTGTTTTCCTGACCTGATGTATAAAAACATGCTAAAGATCTCACACCAAACTCAAGCCCGGTCTCGGAATCACAAGGCTGCACAGAATCCCAAAAAGACTCGAGTTATGATGCACATAAATTATGATTCGTTTTTATCACCACTGCGCAAAAAAAAAGGAATATCTCAGAACAAACCACATCTATATTTAATGCTCACCGCCTGGAGCTCAATACTTATGTATGCACCTCTCAAGTGCTTTTGTTTAATATTTGACGGCTCACATATTATCTCAACTAAAATGGTTTATGCAGTTGTGGCAGAGGTTGTATCATGATCAACATCTAATTGTAGCTGATAATTGTTTAGTGCTCCCTCTAGTGGTTACTTTTAGATGATTGTTAAATATCTACAAGCCACCATTTCAAGGTGAATGTCACTGTACTTGTTAATTATTGTTCAGCGGATTTCTAGCTATTGGCTCAGTGCCAACACACTGTGTAGCAATCTGCCGCGACTGCACCTATAGGCCCAGGCGAAATAGAGTGGAGGTAATTGATTAATTAGACCATGAGTATAATTGCATAAGCACAGCAATCTCTTTCAGGGCAGCTCATTAGGTGGAGTCACTATTATGGAGTTTTACATCATTGTTAGTTCACGGAATCAGAGAGGAGCAGGAACCTAGAGGGAGTCAAAGAAATCTGCCCCACTTTGAAGGGCAAAAATACACCATTAAGGAAAAACCTGTTCTTGTTCTTGTAGTCTGTGCGTGTTCCTCTGATACATACAGCTGGTTCAGGGATCACTGACTCCTCTCTATGAATCCTTATGTTATTATGCAGCATTCTCATACTGGCTTTAGTGAATATATTGTCTTAGTCTCTAATATTCTACTCAAGCTGACAGAAAGACGTGATCCCTCCCGTGGAACTTTAATGAAACATGACGACCATGATTGAAATTAAACAGGCCTGCAGTAGCCGCAGGGTCTCAATACTTGTCAATGTGGCATTTTAGTTCTTGTCATTTTATATTTTCATTAAAAAAAAGATTTCATTTATAGGATAATCATTGTAGAAATATTAAACATGAATTTAACTACTTAAATTTATGTTTGCCACATATTATAGTAGAAATGATTAAAAGGTGTCCCAACATTTTCTGGATTAATGACAGTAATTCAACTCTATACCCTTAGCAGCAGACTGGTGGGCTCCACATTGTGGTGGTGTCCCAAACCGGGATCAAAGCATTTTTTGGACATAAGCACATCCGGTTTTAGGACATATCCACAGCCTCCATTGTCCAGGAAACGACCGTCGTTGAGGTCCATGGCCAAGTCCAACGACTGGAAATTAAGAGCCACTAGAGAAAAATAGAGCACATAATTCTTCACATACGACATTTCTTACAATAATACATGGGAAGTATCATTGAGTGGCGGACATAGAAGGTGTAACATAAGCAGGGTAAGATATTTTAAAAGGTAATAGCCAACACTTTGTGCACAGTCTCACCCTGTGCAGGCTGTAATGTGGAGGCTGTGACTCAGAGCTCAGTGTGAAGAAGACGTGTAAAAACAGCAGCGTGCAACAGCCGAGTGTCAGACACTTTAGGGCTTCGAGACCAGGGCTTATTCACAGAGTCATGATGTGTATTCATTTAGAGAGGAGTCTCGTTTCATCTTCCTCTGATACACCGAATAATCTTGTGCACAAATTACACGGATGGTCAAAAGAGTGCTGAAGTCACACATTCTACTGGAATGGGGCAATCTGCTGTTTGTGTCCTTGGGCAAAGCGCTATACCCACCATTTCTATGCAAATTGGCAAGAATTCAGTCTGATTGTGTGTTTTGTGGTGGATCTAGTCAAACCTGTTGTAGAATGGCACTTGTGATTGTGTTGCTTTGAAAGGGCTTTAAGAGGGAGTGCAAGTGAGGTCACAGCATGGCAGCAGAAGCCAAATGAGTGTCAATTGTGCATTATTATTTTAACTCTCTTAAAATATAGTTGTATCGGTTGGATTTGGTTTTGATTATGTAGTTAGTGCAAGTATGGCCCTAGAAAAGGAGACACTACACAGGACCATACTCCAACCTGCATTGGACTTTTCCACATACTCCCTTTCGACTACTTTCAAATGTCACATTCGTTTGAAATGGGTGTCTGCTTTAAGCGTACCGAGCTGCGCGCCAACGTTCCAGAACTTCTGTGGGTTGTAGTTGGAGGAGGTGGTCCGGGAGCCCGCGGGGTATATCCTGCTGAGGAACCTCTGATTGTGTCGGACAAAGTCTCCACCTGAGAAGAAAGAGAGAGAGAGAAAGCAAGAGGTGGGAAGACAGAAAGAGGGACAGCAGCAACACCTAAAGGTCAGTGACACCCTTAACACATTGATTAATCTGCTTTTAACACGCGTGATACTCAGAAAAAACGCCCTCCAGCTACACTTACAGTCTAAAGTCCCAAAGTTCATGAACCGACAGAAGAACTGGAACCTTAATAATTGTATTTGTTATATAATTTCTTAAACCACTATAGATTTAAGTCTGCACTGTCTCACTGCGTTACCTGCGGTTTTCACTAGCTTGCTGGCTTTCTTCTCCGACATAGACGTGTTTTCGTAGCAGTTCTGGTTGTCCCTGGAGTGACTGAAGCTGACGAACTTTACCGAGCGCGTATATATGACCAGGTCAGACAGAGCCTCCGCCACTACCTTCTTCTTCTGCTCACCCAAAAGAGCACACACATGCAGCATTACACTCTCTAATTCACTACGAGAGGCGCAGTCACAAATGACACAAAATCAAATACAACGTCCTCCGAGCATCAAATAATTGTTGTTGGTTTTTTCTATATTGAGATTTTATATAATTCTACTTTCTAAACATTGCTTTTTTGCTTTTTTAAAACCTGAAATATTTAGGCCAATGATTTACCTCTGTGAATTATCTGACTTTCTAGGTGAGTATTTCCTTATACCTTCCTAAACAGTAATGCTAACTTCTGCCGTCTATCAGCTTCTAATGTAAACAAAACCTGTTCATCTGTATCCTTTGATTCTTGTATTTGATGGTGCGCATTTTATTATACGCATGTTTTTTCCCCCTCTCTACCGTGTGTAGCCTGACTTACTTTCTTTTTGCGGCCTCTCTGACTCCGCCTCGGGGACCAGAACATACTTTGTTCCTGAGTTTTCTGTCCTCTGCCTCCTCGTCTGTCTCTAGCTCCTCCTCTAGCTCATCCTCCTCCTCATTCTCCTCCTCTGCACTGTCCTCTAAGTCTGCCTCTGTGGCCTCCTCGCAGCCGCTCTGCTTGAGCTTCTTGTTCTTGATGAGGATCTTGTACTTCAGGTCCTGGAATTACCATGTGTAAGTAGTGCACATCAAGGGACTGGAAATGCGTGGTGAGTCATTCAGTTCTGTGCATAAATGTAGTTACCATGGGCACAGTTTAAACTATTTCAACAAGCTCTTGATGTTGTCTTTATGTTATATTGTAATTGATGTGTCTCATCTTTCCAGGGCAGAGGCTCAATTTCACTGTGGGGTTTCCTAAGACTAAAACACACGCGCTCATTGATTTGGTTGCCCCAGAAAAAAATTGCAGCTCTTAAAAATAGCTACCGTATTTACCGGACTATAAGTCGCACTATTTTTACAGTTTTGATGGGGGTGCGACTTATACTCAGATGCGACTCACATATACAATTTTTATTTTCACATTGACAGCCGCTAGAGGGCACTATAGGCTTGTGTACCAGTATCTGCTACTACTGATATGAAAACGGTTGTATAATGTACCACTGAAAATAACAAAAAACAAAAGAATAACCGAGTAGCAGAAAGAAAGTCTGAAGTGAGCGGGGGGGGGGAAAGCTAGCCAGTTTACTCTTACTGCAATGAAGAAAACAAAAAAGCTAATCGCGGGCAGAAAGCTAGAAAAAGCAAATGGATGCTTGAACAACGTGCTGCCGGGAGAGGCTTGTCAACGGTGCAGTTGCGCCTCCAGGCCCAGGTAGTTGCCAAGGCTTGTGAGGCTTGTGCGACTTATACTCCGGAGTGACTTATAGGCCGGAAAATATGGTAGTTTAAAAGGGTGATCCATAGTAGCCTATAGCTAGTTAATTATTTATAGACACTTCCATGTTTTATGTAATTATAAAGCACAATGAAGTAACCTGATTTAGCACCTCTTTCTTGAGCCCCTTACTTATGCGCTTATGGCATTTGGAGAGCTCCAGTTGCTCACGTACTTATACTACATATACACGACACGTACTTGCTTGCTACCACAGCTCTATACAAATATTCCAGCCTGGCGGTAGAAGGGGCTCTTTGGGGAACCACAAGACAGGATGTTACCTCTAATGTCGCACTTGACTGTACACACGGGCCAAGTATGCGTAAAATAATTACAGCTCCGCCAACATTTACGGGCCTTTAGCAGCCTGTGCCTCATGTATATTACACATATTTGTGTCTCCAAAGGGGCACTTGGCTCTCCACAAAATGATACAGTCCAGCGAACCGCAGCAGAGGTTGCGCTCATGTTGATATAATTTATGATATTATGAGATTTCTGAGTAGACTGTAAAAAAAATATATATATATATATCGTCCCAAGTTATGTGTTGTTAATGAACTACAGCTTGTGTCTAATCCTGCAATAACTGTGAAAAATTAGCCTGTCATCCTCGCCGCGCTGGTGACACATTAGTGAACCCCAGCCTATGGTGTAACGCAGTGAAATGTTTTGTTTTTGTGTCTGTTTATCCAATTAGGACATTGTTCAAGTGTGGAGCTGTAGCAAATGTGATGCATGCTTTTAGTAAAGATATAGGAAGTTTGGGGAAAACACGGGGCAGGAGAGCATCTGTGTCAGTATCACCTACTTTAAAGGGAGAAAGTGCACAAATGCAACAAAAGCAACAGGCACAACAACTTAAGATGCATGTTGAGGACATATAAATACAACATACACATGCCATAGCTCATTTGAACGCTCAGAACCTCCAGAATTCACTCACTGAGATTTGAACTTGCGCTCATTAGGACTTGATTTGAGAGCCTTTTTTAATTATTATTTTAAAAGTGAGAACGTTTATTTGTTCTGTTTTTTAGGTTTATTGCATTTCCTTTATTTGGTTTTGGCCATGGTTTCTGGCAAACCGAATGTCTGCTTTCTGATTGAATAACTGACTCGAGATAAAAGAGTAGAGAGTAAAATAAACAGGTGGCACTGTGAAACTAAAGCTGTGTGGATTTGATTAAGAATGAGTGACTTAATTTTATGGCTCTAAAATAGCTTTGGAGAGAAAATTATTCTTTTTTTTGTCAATTCACTCTTGATTTTAAAAGTTTTATTTCATATCTGCAGACATGAAGTTACTGTCAAACTAGGGTTTAAAAAGAACACAATCTAATGATTATGTACGACCGCTACAGGCACTAAGCTTAACTCTATTAGTGGCTCTATACATAGTTCCACTGCCCATAGTACAACAAGTGATGCTGGTTCTACTGCTTCTTTACCATTACTTACATTACTGAGTCACATTTGGCCCTCCTAAAAATAAGCAAAGAAGTCACTTGACAGACTCGGAAAAAACACTGCTTCATCTTCTGTGGGACTGTCATGTTAGCGAAGTAAACAAACCACATGGAGCCTAATCGAAAGGAACAATTTGTCAAGTGCCCGCGGTTCTACAAAATGACAGGCTTTGCTCAGATCCAACCCCATCAATTAGATTTAGTGCATGCAGGAGAGATTAAAGGGGCTTGTGAATACTGATGTCCAGCTACTGTGGTTCTTTCTGGGGAGGACTAATGAGGCCCACTGTGACATGCAAAGAGTCCAGTCCTCTCTTTCTATGATACAGAGCCTATACCAGCACCACTGCCCCCCACTCAGACCCAAAGTATTATCCAGAAATCCACGTGGTCACTTACATTTGGACTGGGCAGCTCTCCAGTGGTAGGATGATCCAGGGGAGCTGTCAGCAGCTTGTCCCCCAGGATGGACACCAGGTACTGGGCCATGACCTCCTGCTGCTTTTTGGAGCAGTGATTCTCGAGCGACAGGATGACGGGATAAACGGACACCTAGGAGGAATTAAATCAAAATCATGCTTCGTATATTATTTTGAAATGCCAAGTAGCCACAACCCAAAAGAAATGCTACTCTTTACAGTGTATGCAATTTAATTTACCAAAATACCATCCCCAGTCCTCATAAAATCAAAGATGGCGCACGAGCAAATTTGTGCTTGTGGAGATGTTTTTTTTAATGAGACCAGATCACTCTCTATTGGGACTCTTAGTGCCTACAGAGCCGATGCGAGAGCCTCAACTGAGTGAGCCCCGAGGCGCTTCAGCAGGAACTACGCGGCCCATACTGTTACCTCGAAGGCATGCTGCCCTATGGTGCTGATGACATCCCTAAACAGGATCTTCGTGGTCAGGGTGTATCCGTGGTACACTGTAGGCTCCTGCTCGGGCCCGTCCCAGCAGTCGATCTCCAGGCAGCGGCAGCCTTTTCTCAGGGCACTGCGCAGACAAACATACTGTACCATTAAACGCCCTCAGTGAAGCAAAACCGCACAAAGGAATTCCAAAATGCAGTAAGTAAGTAAGTATGCAGTAACGTTTATTTTACTGCTTCTTCTACGAATGCAAGTAAGTCAAAGCACAAACAGAAGAAAAAGCTTCTCACAAACATGATTATTTGATTGCAAACATGGCAGTCACATGTACAATTAAGGCTTTATACTGTACTTACATAATCATAACACTGCATCTGTCATGTTCTATAATTAGATCATATTAATCATTAAAATCTCCAAATGTATGTTCAGAATGGGAGTTGCAACAGCTTTCTCATCCTAAGCACTTTACACACTTATTTATAGATGAAAAATGTGCTCAATAATGTAAATAATGTATCTTTGCATTTATTTTTCTCTCCCTGGCTCACTGTGATGATGAGGCGGCCACTCCTCTCTCCTCTAGCTGGTCTTTCATCATTTCGCCACAGCTTCCAGACCAGTGCCTCTGAGGGCTGACCAGAAGAGCTCAGCACTTTTCACCATTCAGGCCATAAATACAGCTCTTCTGCCGTCATCAGCCCCTTTTTGTAATCGCTGCCATTGTCCCACAGAGGAGCCACAGTCATTTCCCCCGTCTGCTCCAGCCACGAGCGAGTCACTGAGAGCGGGTCATCCAGATAAGAGGAGATGATGGACGCTGGTGGAGGAGTGGCAATACAGGAGGGTGTCAGTGAAGTGGCCGCTCAGCGTTAGAAGGGCTGAATCAGAAGTGTTACAATATGTGATAATAGAAGTGCCCCCAATTGGAGTAATCTTAATGCCCAATTTGCTATTTTGTTTTTCAAAATGACGAGCAACTTTTGAGCAAAAACTGCAGCTGAATCGGTTTGGACCATTTTGTATTTTTGACCATCTTAAACGGTATCATTATTTTCCAAGACATTTAGATTCAATGCCTGTTCGAATCCAATTGAATGTTTTCTATTTAAGGCCTTCATTTTGGCCCAATTCATAGAATACGGCACAAGCACAGCATGGAACGTTTTAAGCAAATATTTCGAGAGCGTACATGACATAGGCATCCAGGTGGCTCTGCCCCACGAGCTGGTCCCCGGTCAGGTAGGTGTTGTGGGAGGAGGAGATGAAGTAGCTGGTGAGCGGCTGGTCCATGTCCTGGTAGACGGCACAGTGGGCCTGGTTGAAGATGCTGCAGAGCTTGGACTCCATGTAGCGCAGGAACCCGGTGAACAGCATGCTTCTGTTCTCTCGGGCTGAAGGAGCAACACCATTATTTACAACATGGTTCAAAAACAGTGTTTGGTCTGCTTGTTGGCACCCGTGAATATGCAATGGCTTTAAACGGCACATTTGACTTGCTGTTTTTTCCCCTGCAATTATCAATTAGCCTTGGACATTTTTGTGTGGATATGTGTGTGATAGCCAAAGCAGTAGTTTGAGAGCGAAGAGGCGTTATGTGACATGGCAGAACTAGAATAACATTTTCTGATCTACCTATACAGAGCATTGTTACGAGTCAGGTCTGAGTCTGAGGCAAACCCAGACACTATTTTATTCTATGTATTGGGTGAAATGTTATGCAGTTGGGGATGGCAATAAGTAACAGTTGAGTTATATTTGAAATAGACCATGTATTTGACCTCCTTTCTTTGCTGTGGAAGTTTCACGCAGCATCTGGTCCATTAAACCCACTGATGTGTTTGACTCCTCCATTCTCCAGCCGTCATATATTGTTCCTGCTGCCTTTGGGCTCACATCATTACACTGCTGAGCCCAGACACTTATGTAAGAACTCATTTAGCATCATTAAGTCTGGGCTAATAGAGTTTTTCCAGTTGTGGTTTTGGCACACTGGCGGAACTCTCTATAAATATCTTCATATTTTGAATGTTGAATATATGTGTGTTTTTGTTGTTGTTTTTTATTCCTATGTCGTGTGTTTGTTTCAGTCCCGACCTTATTCTAATTCTTCAGGAAGTAAAAGCTATAAGTAAGCTAAAGGTTTAGGCCTGAGACAGTCCTGCTAAAAGGGAATACGTGTTGGGAGTATCCGCAAAAATGAAGTGCAGTAAGTGTACTCCTACATCCGGACTATAAGTCGCACTTTTTTCATAGTTTGGCTGGGGGTGCGACTTATACTCAGGTGCGACTTATCAAAATGTATCATTTCACATGTTTGTTATTTTCATACTGAAAGTTGCGAGAGGGCGCTCTAGGCTTGTGTACCAGTATCTGCAACTCCTGTACCACCAAAATTTAAAAACCGGTAATTGAGTAGCAGAAAGAGAGTGTGGAGTGAGCGAGAAACTTGTGAGGGACTGGCGAAAAGTGGAGGTACTCATACGGCAATGAAGGAAACAAAAAAAGCTAATCGCGGGCTTAAAAGCTTAGATGGCCACGGTTAGAGGAAAGAGTTTGCAAATGGGTGCTTGAACAACATGATGCCGGGAGAGGCTTGTCAACGGAGCAATTACGCCTCCAGGCCCAGGTAGTTGTCATGGCTGGTGCGACTTATACTCCGGAGCGACTTAAATATGTTTTTTCTTCATTATGCATTTTTTGGCTGGTGCGATTTATACTCCGGAGCAACTTATAATCTGGAAAATACAGTACTCTATATATAAGGGTTTTGTTTGCGTAGTAAGGTACATAGAGATATTTTCTGAGAGTACGTAGTTAACATTGTTCAATCTAACTGGAACCCTTCTCTTACCAGTCTCCTCTATCTCATACAGGTCTATGAGGGTCTCGACCTGCTCCTCGGTGGCTGTGGACTCATGTTGCTCCTCCTGGAGAAACCGGAGCAGGGCGGACACTGACAGAGATTCCGAGCCCGAGCTGTACGCGTAAAAGAGGCCTTGGATATCGGCTCTTCTGGTGGATGCAGGCTTGCTTCTCCACATCCTGAATTGCACAGATAAGACAATCTTATTACATTGTTTTCAAGGGTCTTATGATTTTGACATTGAAACACTTTACTATAGGCCTTTCCTTGTAAATTTGAGCAGTATTTGACTCAACATCAACACAATAGTCCACACCTTTCCAACATGCCGTGCATTCAATACATACACATAATGTATTGGCAGAAGCAACTTTTTGCAATGATTTGGTTGAGTTGCATCTGATAATCCTCAGACACTCTCTTGCTGACAGTTTGTCGGTATCTCAAAGCACATCACTTTCTCAGCAACCATGCACAGATATAAAGCTCGGAGGTGTATCTCAGCTTTGACTGGTGCTGACTACCCCTTTACTCAGCATAAGGAGAAATAAGGCAGCCATCTTTGACTTCCATCATGTTCTGAGGAAAAGTCTGTGGCGCAGTCTATACTGTCATTTCTCCCTCTGCCAGCGACTCTAAAGTCTCTTCACACCTTTCATCTGGCTGTTGTGCAAGCCCCCTCAGTGCACTCACACAAGCCCATAAGCCACTGGGTTCTGTGGGGGCGGGGTTTCGCTGTATTATCTGAACTACTCAAAGTTGCACTGACGGCATGCATTAACGTTTAATGCAGCTGAATAATAGCTAAAACCACCGAAAACTTAAGCTGAAGTAGCTTTATGAAGGGGTGGAAACCATCTTTGTATCTAAAGTTCTTTAAATGTCCTTTTGATAAATAGACTTTATTATCTAATGTTATTTTAAAACTTTCTAAACTTTCAAGCTACCATCTTCGAATTATCTAAGGTTTGTGAATGGTACACAATACATACATAAATCTAATGTCATTACACTTATACTAAAATATTACAAAATAGTATAACATTAGCTAGCTGGACTATTTAACGCCACATTAGCGTTAGCGCTATATCACAGGGACCATTGACTTTGACGTCAACTAGCAACATTTACAAACAGACGTTCTCTCCCTAGTTGTTTGGCATGTCTGCATTATTACATTAAATCCACTTACCTCTGATTATGCAAAAGAAAAAATGTCAGTAAATTGGATATGTTTCCCAAAGAGGATTAAAAAAAAGTGAATCAGGTTATTGTAATCATTAACTAACTTTTAAATTTATATTTTTGACTTGTTTCTAAGGAAGTTGAGGGAGCTGCGTTACCATGGAGACAAAAACATTTCAAACCTCTGGGGCTGTTGTGAGGCGAGTACGAGGACTGTGATATCTGAATATGTTTTCTCTGTGGGCCGCTCTGAGAGGATTAGAAATCTCCAATCCCTCTGCCATGTTATCAGGTCAAAGCTGGAAATGTTATCATTAATGCGGCATTGTTCCATGGTGGAAAATCTCATAATTTTTTTTTCTTGCCTCATGTTTGCTGACATAGTATTCAAGTACAGTATCATATCAATCCGTCTTCTCATAACGTCATTTTATAATGTCGCAGTCTCTATATGACATTTTCTTTTCTACACTCATTACCTTATCTTTTAAACTATTTGAAAAGTTTTGAAATATGTAAAAAGTAAAGCTAAAAGCCTGTAGGAAAAAACTGCAGATCCTTTGTATTGCTTTTGTTTGGTACTGCGTTTGAACATTTATAAAAGTTTAGGTCTGCAGTAAATCTCGATTCAAATTCCCTTCCGAAACCTACTTTGTTATAGCCCTATCATCTACTTACCACACAATTGAAAGCACCATTGTGTCCTTGTGCATGACATGTCACATCACCAATATTGCTTTGATACGTGTGATTTTCTGTCTGTTGGTGGTCTAAAAGAGCGGTGGCACAGTAACAATTTGTGGACTCCTATTAAGTGCTTTGGGAAGCTTACAAAAAAAAAATCAAATCCATTACTCACCTTCTCTCTGAGTTGATCCGGCTGGACCTCCCGCTGTGCATGCAAATTTGAGGAGAATTGCTACATCTGAACATGCTTGTTTGTTGCCGGCCTGTAAGAGTGAGATTTTGCAAACAGTCATGTTGAAGTTACACCTTAAACTAAGACAGTTTGACAACTAACAGTTGCTACAATGTGCACAACGTAAAGCAGGCTCTAAGCGTATCTAAGGTTTGCCAGCGTTCATTCACTCCAAATTATATCAAGGTGGACCTTTTAAGTAAACAAAATAAAACCCAATGATTAGTGAAGCACAGGCCTAAAATCCATTTGACTTGAGCCATTTTAACTTCAGCATGAACATCCTCCGTGGCCCTCTGCGCGGATTTGAATGCTATTGGTTTAAGGTGAACCAGTGGTGCACAACAGTAGTTATTGCCAAGTCACAGAGGAGCAGAGTGTTCCAGTCTGCAGTGCTCTGTGATGGCCGGGCTCTGAGCCTGTCAGAAGCATTGGCAGGGCAGGTTTGATGTGATAATTCCCAGGCACTGAACAAGGAGCCCCCGTCTCTGCATCACTGCGCCCCTCTGCATGGGCCACTCTGCTGGACACAAATCCAAACAGCCTGTGTCTATACTCTGTAACTGTGTATCAGAGCAGACACACACAGGATGTTGAATATAGCATTTGGATGTTGAGAGAACAAGTGAATTGACATGGTCGTGAAGAGACAAATATTACAATCGTTAGTCTCTTGACCTATTAACCATATCCTATTACAATGGAAAGGGAATGAATAGAATTTTTTGAATGAATAGAATTTATTGTCTGCCGAGGTAGATATATATCTTTGGCTCACCAAAACGTAAAAACACAAGACTAGGGACAATACAAACATGCCCAATAGAAAAGAACCATTCCTTACCTTCAAAAAGACAGAAGGAGCTTTTTGAGTTGAATCAAGCCTTCTGATTGACCGAAGACATACAGGGCCAACGATACATGAACATGCATCAGTGTTTGGAGAGTTTGGACGAAAATGTCAAATTCTTTAACCCAGTCATATAGGCATCAAGTTGGTCCATATACTGTGTACAATAGAAGTTGGACAAATAATTACTTACGGTCATTCTTCACTACTAAACAAATAAACCTTTTATAAAACAACATGTCCCTCACACACTGCCCGGCACTAACATGATGAAGAAATAATCACTTAACTTTATTTCCATGGAAAATTTATAAACAAAAGTTTGCAAAGCGTTATACCCTTTTTCGTTAAAATATGTTACAAGATGTTGTGGGCAACCTCTCCTAACACATTGTTCACTCTCTCTTTGTGCTTACAGTGCATCACAACACCACTCACCAATTCAGCAGCAGAGACGCTTATGTGAAGACTCATTTAGCATCATCTTTGACAGATTTTGTGCTAATGGACACCACCTGTCTCTTCAAACTCACAACCGTAGGCTTTTACGGCATCTTCAGCTTGCTCTGCAGTGGATGTTGAGTGTATTGAGACCAAGACTGAAATAAGTGAGGAAATACGTCAATATCAAGTAGACAATAAAACTCTGATGAAAGATCTGATGAACAGACATTTTCAACTTGTAAAAGTACAATAGGAGTCTTCAAACAATGACTAGAACAAGGATGCTCCTTAGCCACATTGAATTGAAGACCTTTGAGCCTTCTTTGTTTCTTTCATCAAACTGGCTAGTAGAAGATGACAAAACATTTTTTTTTTTTTGGTCGACTGACTTAAGAATTTAAGTTTATGTTTGCCAACAACAATTCAACCTTAAAAGACAGAGGGCCAGATCTTGTGCCTGGCGCACGAGGTGTGCAATCCTCTAGCGAACTGAGATCTTCCGAGTGGCGAATATGCGCTATTCGCCTCTGCCACTTGTGAGGAGGCATCACAAGAGGAGGTGACTGCTCTGATGGGAGCACCGCTGACATACATTTCCTCATTTACATCGCGCTGCCTTGTGTTCTTCCTTAAACCTTAGCTCTCACAGGTCAAACTAAAAACTTGATTAACCCCATCGTGAGCTAAACCATGTTCATGTCTTGAGAGAGAAAGAGCTACAGTCGTCCGCTGTGGCGCGGACCGGCCCGTGCTTGGCGTAAACGCGAAACAAAACAATTGCACATGTTCACCCCTCACAACCCTCTCCCTCCCCCTTCCCGCCGCGGAGTCCATCTGGTTGGAGGAAAAAGGTGTCTCCACTCCAGTACTTCCCATTTAAATGCACTAAGTCTGGAGTGGCAAGATCACAAAGTGCGCTCCTACTCAGTGCAAAATGTGTGCGCTTTGAGTATAGTCTGCGCTTTGAGTCACAAGATCGGGCCCAGAATGTGTTAGGAAGTTTTATTGAACATGAATCACAATTGGGGCTCAGACCCTGGCAGAAGATTGCATTGTCGATATGGAATACAGGACGATGATGGATGATAGCCAGAATTCTCCCCCGGAGCCGGTCGACGCGACGAGCAGAGCCGAGGAGGGGTGGAGGAGGGTTGAAGCACGGCTGGGAAATGGCCAAGTGACTGACTGGGGAGCTTAAAAAGGGAATCCTGGGTGATGAATGGCTGAAGCAGGATGAGCAGCTGCGGTGATTGGCTGACTCGCAGGTGTGGCTCGAGATGGGGCTGTGATTGGATGATTGAATAATGAAGGCTGCAGGTAGGTCTTCCAGGTTGAATTTGCACTGAAGCTTCATTGATATAACAGTTTTCAACCCATTGCTTATCTAATTAGTTGTTAGATTTCAAATTGATCAAATCATAAGGTTTTATGAAGCCCTTTGAGGAGACTGCTGTTGTGATGTTGCACTATTTAAAATAAATAAACTATTTACACTTTTTTTTGTTCACGTATAGAGGATAAAAAGAGACAGACATAGTCCGCACCCTTTTGAAGAAGGACTCTGGGCCTAAGAAAGGTGCCCCGTCTGCACACAGAGACCATTTCTTTGTCACAATAATATTCCCGGCTGGTTTCCTTCAGTGTTCAGGTCTGAGGAGACTTTTTTGAATGCTGGTGGTGATTCCTGATGTCAGGGCATAACTAAACTACAGAGGTGTGGGAACTAAAGCTACACCGTGCTGCAGCCAAATGATCTGTTGAAATGTGATGAGAAAGAAAATAGAAAAGTTTCAATTTCAAAGGAGCAGTAAAAGGTCAACATGTGGAGTGTGGCCGTTTAAACACAAGCTTTGACTGGAATATGACATCTGTATTGAAGAGTTCATTTGCATACATCGTCTCATGTGTTTTTATTTTAATTTCAGTAAAGTTAGTTTAGGTTAGTTAAGAAAAAACATGTGATTACAGCCAAAATACTATTGTACTAATTCCGTTTAATACCACAATGTTGGAGCAGAGACAACCCCCACGCATCTAATTTCTGTGACATTTAAAGGTCTCATACTCCCATTTCCAAACAGTGACAGAGGGAGCTACTTAAGTTTAAACTGTGCTGGTCAATTTCCTCCTTAACTTTCCCTCCCAATTCTTTGTGGAGATAGGTTTCTAAGCATGTTTTTCACAACTTTCAGAGGGTAAAGTGGCACAGTAATGTTTAGTCTACTTCCGGGGTTTACAATCCCCACAAGTAGTTACGCTTTATTTATTATTGTGATGATGTGCTGTAGACCAAATGGATTTCACTCTACGAGGAGAGAAAAAATCAGGTGCAGTCCATTTTGAACTCAGATCTCTGGGCTCTGCATATAAATGTATGAATTTCCCTGCATCAATAATTGAGGCCTATAGGCGGCTGCATATATGAAAAAAAAAAAAATACATAACCCCCAAAAAATGCTACAAAAGGTTTTTCAATGGTTTTCTGTAGTATCAGGTGTGCTTAACATACTAAAAGTCTACCAAAATCTGACCACAGGAAAGGTCTAATTTTCAAGATGGCGTCCAAGAGGGTCGCCAAATCATTAAAATGCCCATTACTCCTTTATTATTCATTACTTAAACAAGTAATTTTGGTGTCTAACCCCATGTTTTGGGGTATCTAGGAATCCAATAGGCTTGTATAAATTGTAGTGACATGATTGCATAATTGTGAAATAGAAGATGGAGGACAAATACTCACGGCAACGGCACAAATTTTCAACGCAACTTTACATAGCTTCCCAGAGGCTTAGAGGGACATGTATGGGCTCATTTTAAAGCCCCAACCCTGTTCTTAAAATAAGTCTCTACGACATTTACTCGCGGAAATATTCGCTAAAGTCTGCGAGGTGAGCGACCATGTCGGCCCTGACATGGAAGACCTGGAAGGGTTTTAACCTCTCTGTTATCTCAGCATAATAGCAATTAGCATATTATAGTGGAATGATTACAATTAGAAAGTGGGCAGCAGTTTTATCGGTCAGAATTGGCACAAACTAGCCTGGCCTTAGCCATCCGTAAACTCCGGTCCATTATCATTTTTCTACATGTACGTCTGGGTCTCAGTGGCCGTGTTGCATCGGATGAATTTCAACCTACCAATCAGTGAGCGGGGGAGGCGGGTAGGTGATGTCAAGCATTTGATAGCTTGCTTCACTCGCTCGGGCGCATTACTTCACAATCCAATTGTTTCAAAGTTTAAAAGGAGTTCACCCTTCCCACCTGAAAACGGAGCTCAATTGTGAACATCCACAAGAAGAAGACCCTCTGTACAAAATGAGTACGAGAGTATTATATGGTGAACCAACTGTCCTCAAGTTTCCATCCCCAATCCGCCACATTCATGTCTCTCCCCTTTCCAATCCACACCATAATCTAGTAATACACTCGGAGCAAATGATATTTATGACATTCTTTGCTTGTTACATCATTATGGTAATAATAATAATAATAATAATGCCTTACACTTGTATTGCGCTTTACAAGCCTGTATTACCAAGTTTCTCAAAGCGCTACACTGTCGTCATTATTCATTCACTCCATACTCGGTGGTGGTAAGCTACTATGTAGCCACAGCTGCCCTGGGGTAGACTGACGGAAGCGAGGCAACCAGTCTGCGCCATCGGCCCTCCGACCACCACCACCCACTCACTCACTCACTCATTCGCTAGGCTTCCTGGTGTTACAAACGGTCTCCCATCCAAGTACTAACCAGGCCCTCCCTGCTTAGCTTCCAAGATCTGATGGATTGGGCAGAGCAAAGGCGGTAAGACCACCTTCAAGGTTGGTAAAGCAACCGTAGTTTGTGATGGCCACAGTGAAGGTCCTTCAATGCAAAGACTGAGTTTGTGGAAAAAGATTTCCTTTCCAGACCTTGTAACAAACAAGAACTTCTTGGTCTTGTGACTGAGGACTGTAATGTTATCAATGCATCAGGGGATGCAGACGTGGACATTGTAAAGGCTGCAATCAAGGTGTCACAACATCAGCCCATGACCTTGATAGGCGAAGATACAGACTTACTCATTCTTCTTCTCTACTAAGCTGAGATGAACAATTGGGGCCTGTATTTCATTCGGACAAATCCACAGTTCCTTAGGTTTACAACATCAGCAGATGAAACAAGTCCTGGGAGTGACTTGTGTTCTCAGTTGCTGTTTATTCACGCTTTCACAGTTGTGACACAACTTCCCGGATTTATAGTGTTCCAGAAGAATGAGAGATATGGAATTTTCTACACAATTTTTATATTACTTTTTACAAAACCAAAGGTTTACATACATTTCATTAATATTTGGTAGAATGCCTTTAAATGTATAACTCGGGACAAACATTATGGATTTCCTTTCACAAGCATCTCACAATAGTTGGCAGGAGTTTTGGTCCATTCCTCCAAACAGAACTGGTGTAACTGAGACACATTTGTAGGTCACCTTGCGTGCCTATGCCTTTTCAGCTCTGCCCATACATTTTCAACTGGATCGGTTCAGGACTTTGTGATGACCACTTCAAAACATGGACTTTGTTTCCACTTTGTAACCAGTTTGGCAGCTTTGGGTCATTGTCCATTTGGAAGACCCATCTGCAACCAAGCTTTAACTTCCTGGCTCTTAAATGTTGCTCCAGTATTTCCACATAGTTTTTATATTATTTATTTACAAAATGTGACCATTTATATCATTCAGTTTTGTTGATATTGAGGTTTGTTTTGCAAAAGGGAATCCCATGGATAGGGACCCACAATTAAAATATACAACATACAACCAATGTGCAGAAGCAAAAGAAATACAGAATTACAAAGGAAAAACAGAAATTACAAAAATTGCCTGTTAAATTTACCCATTCAGTCTCTACACATCATAATATTCGAATCAAATTTACATAGTTTGTACATCATGAGATTTGCACGATATTCCATGCATTCAGGGGCCAGACCTACTGTACATGCGACCAATGTGACTCATCAGTCATATGGGTTTTTTAAGCATAACTGCCACCCCCGTATTTCAAAGTTGGGATGGTGTTCTCAGGCTGCAAGATTCCCCTTTTTCCTTCAAACGTGACCATGGTCATTGTGGCCAAAATGTACTTTATTTTTTTCCGTCAGACCACAGGATATGTCTCCAAAATGAAAGTCGTTATCCTTTTTTTATTTGCAAACTCCAAACGGACTTTTTATTTTTATTTTGGAGTAAGAGCTTCTTCCTGGCAGAGTTCCCTCTCAGGCCTTGTCAGTACAGCACTTGTTTCACTCTGGATAATGACAAACTCTTACCAGGTTCAGCATCTTCACCAGGACTTTTGCATTTGTTCTTGGGCTGATATTCACATTTCAGACACAGCACGTTCATCTCTTGGACACAGAACCCGCCTTCTTTCTGATCTGTATGATGACTGGTCATTTCCATCATTGTTTAACCAATGAACCTGAACCTTCAAGTGTCTTGAAATTGCACCCAAGGATGAACCAGACTTGTGCTTCCAAGGACATGACATCGTCATCTGGGCTTTAAACTGTTTAAAGGTATAATCATTTTAGTTATGTAAACTTCTGACTGTGTAAAAAGTCATAAAAAGAATGGTGAGAAAATTCTATCTCTCATTCCTCTGGAATTTGACAAATAGAAATAATTTTGACCTAAGAAAACTATGCAAATGTAACTTTTTTGAAGTGTATGTAAACATATGGTTCTCAATCTATGTTTGGTGGCAAGAGTACCGATTCACTAGCCACTTTGTGCTTTGTCCTTTTAGCAAGAAATCATTTCCGCCAAATCATTTGTTACCCCACAACGTATCCCTCATACCAAGTCCGCAACTTAATATCATTTGCTCAGAGTGTATTACCAGATTATGTGGATTGCAAAGGAGAGTGACATGAATGCGGTGGATTAGGGATGGAAACTGGAGGACAATCGGTTCGTGCCAGTTATGACCGGTTAAAACTACTGCCCCGAAAAGTTTTAACCGAAAAATCTTGCACAACTGCCTGCTGGACACCACGGTGTAGTTGCAAAGGACATGGATTACCATGCGCGCCTGCTTGTGGATCATGTCAAGTGGAAAATTGTGACAATCCACATAATCAAGCTTTACGGGAGGAAGAGTGTGACAATGACTATTTGTAAATCTAGTGCAGATCAAAGGTATTTTTCAAAATTATATAAGAGATTTGTAATCACTTTCTAATTGTAATCCTTTCACTATAATGTGAATATGCTAATTGCTAATATGCTGAGATAAACCTTCCAGGCCTTCCATGTCAGGGCCGACATGGTCACTCACCTCGCAGACTTTAGCGAATATCTACGCGAGTAAATGTCGTAGAGACTTATTTTTGATGTTGAGACGAACAGGGTTGGGGCTTTAAAATGAGCCTATCCCTGTCCCTCTAAGCCTCTGAGAAGCTATGTAAAGTTGCATTGAAAATGTGTGCTGTTGCCGTGACAACCTCGCTAATGTTAATATATATATGTATTTATTTATTTATTTACAACAAATGTGTTGCACAAACCAGAGATAGCTACAAGCTAATTTTCATCTGTATTCCCTGGGCAGAGGCAAAGTGACAGCAGGTTTATACAGTGGCCAATGAGTATTCTTACTTAAGTCCATTCACAATATAAATACAGATAAAACACCAGCAAAAGGATCATTTCAACAAACATTCAGATGCCATATTTACACTTGCTATTACATATATCTACAGTTTAAAAAAAAAAGAAAAAAAGATTGTACCTTCATACATTCTTAACAATCCCCCGATTAACCAGTTTTTTGCTAATGATCACAAATCTGACTGTCTTTCAACCACTTCTTCAGGTTAAGTTTAAACTGTTGCACAGTGCTACTCTCTCGAACAGTTAATGGCAACGAGTTCCACATCCCTGCAGCTTCACAGAGAAGCTTCTGTCCAAAGGTGGAGGATCTAAAGTTCACAGAACAGTCTCCTCTGGAGGAAGCTCGCGTTGTTCTACGTCCTGCCTCGTCACAAGATTTCACAAACATTCTCAGGGGCTGAGGGGCCAATCATGAAGAATTTTAAATACTAAACTGACATTCGAAACAAAATGACATTTTCAAACGTTAATTTATATTTCTTCACAATTTTACAGTAGTGGTACGAAACAGGTTTTTTATCTAATATTTTGAGTGCCTCTTTGTACAGGCTTTGGAGCGGCTGTAACGCAGTGTTGGTTGATAGAGACCAAGTTGTAATGCAATATGTAAGATGTGAAAATATCATCGCATGCATATAAAGCTTGGCTGCATCTGTGCTCATTTGAGGGCGAATATATCTGAACTGCGCTAAATTAAATGTTACAGTTTCTATCAGTTTTGAAACATGCTTCTTAAACGACAGTGTCCTGTCCAACACTACGCCTAAATACTTGACAGACTCTGCTTCGAGAATTCTTGTTCCTTTTACAATAATTTCCGGTGCGGAGTGAGAGGTTTTCCTTATTGAGAAAAACATGCTTACAGTTTTGTTAAAATTTAGTGTCAAGCATGATTTCACCATCCAATCTGAGATTTTTTCCATCGCTCCCTGGAGCTCAGCTGCTGCGTTCTGACTTGATTTCGCATGGACATATCACGGCGGCGTCGGCGTACATTTGTACGTGAATAGTTGGAAGATCATTTGTCCACCATCTTCTATTTCACAATTATGCAATCATGTCACTACAATTTGAACAAGCCTATTGGCTTCCTAGATACCCCAAAACATGGGGTTAGACACCAAAATGACTTGTCTAGGATGAATAATAAAGGAGTAATGGGCATTTTAAGGATTTGGCGACCCTCTTGGATGCCATCTTGAAATTAGACCTTTCCAGTGGTCAGATTTTGGTAGACTTTCAGTATGTTAATAAGCACACCTGATACTACAGAAAACCATTAAAAAACCTTTTGTAGCAATTTTTTGGGGTCAAACCATATTTCCAGCCGGTTTCTACTTGATTAAAAGAGCTGTGAGGGCTTATAAAGCAGCAGGAGTTTCTACTTTCAGACTACTGTCTACAGCTATGCACAAAATTGCATGTATGGGACAGTCACTTTATCTACAATTAAAAAACGGTGTAATCAAAATGCATTCAAATTCATGCCTGATTATACTGCCTGCTCTTTCACATCTGACACATTGTTATAGCCGGGAGCAAATGACCATCTAAATCAGCATGCGGAGGCACCCGCTCAGCTCTCTATTTTTATTTTCATCTCCGTTGTGGAAAGACAGGCAGCCATGTTGGGCCGGAACAGCATTATTAGTAAGCAGATATCCTCATTAATCATTTTTCTTGACGATACATCTAGAATCTTATAATGTATTTCTCTCACTCTTTATATAGTAGCTATGTCTTTATCAAACTGACCTCAACAAGAAGTCCTTTGTCAAAAGTGTCTTCAACAAGAAAAAATATGAGAAACTGTTCTGTTGGAGAAAAAACATACAAAATGACTCTAATGCAATAGCTGCTCCAAATGATTGCGTTCTTGTCAAACTTTTTAATTATAGTTGAACCATTGTGCAGGAAAACCCGGCGAATCACCAATCCTCCAAATGTCATCCTGTTTCTGTGCCTCCCTGGCCCATAATGGCCACAGGAGATTAATTGGCGTCTTTTAGCCTCTATGACAGCCAGAGTGATGTGTGGCCAGTGTCTCTAGCACCCGACATGGAAAATTGGATGATTTAGCTTCGTAGCACAATTTTGCTGCCTCTCTCTGTTAATTCACGCACACTCATGGTTGAACTAATAAAAAAGCAACAGACCTCCGCCAATTAACATTTAGTTGGATAGCAGATACAATGTTAGAAGTGTGAATACTGGCTATTTTTACATAGCAATCCACCATGTCAAGAACAGTATATTCCCTTCCAAACATCATTTCCCCCACTAAAGCGTTACATTGAATAACGTCATTCCCATAGTTTCAGTGCCTGCGAGTGAGAAGTTAGACATTCAGATATTGTGGCAGTTTTCACATTTGAAGCGATGAAGTGTGAGGAGCAAAAAAAAAACATGAAAGAAACATTATCCATATGTATGACACAGCACAAGAGCGAAGGCTGGAGGTGACTTTGTTTTTTTTTTTTTGTCCTGTCGAGTCGGCTCAAAGCTGCTCAGACTGGCGTTGTGTCAAACAGAATGAATCCAGCCCTTTGCCTGGAGACACCAAAAGCATGGAGTAATTGTTGTGAGGTTTGTGGCAACTTGGGGGCACAGAGAAAGTTGGAGGCTGTTTTCCCGGGGTGCCTGTTGATCTTTGAGAGCATTGTTAGAGAAGCTCCGCCCCCCTCTCCCCCATGCATTTATGCGCACAATGTGATCACTCATTACATTTTATTGCACTGGCATGACTTGCAGGAATGAGAAAATAATGGTGCCAACAGTGTTTGCTTTATCAGAAAGTCAACACAGACTCTATGCTCTTGTTAATGAGTCGAGGGATGACAATAACATCACGCCATGCAAATTGAGCTGAAAGTGTATTATACATTCGTTGCAGATCAGTTACACACCGCAAAGAAAATAAAAGGGGGGGTTGCAGGGGTTGAAAAGGTACTTATCCAATTTGCCAAGAATGAATAAGCGTGCAAAATCCTATACCACTGTGACGCAAAATAAAATCTGACCTGAGACTAGCTGATCATGATAGACCGGCGCGCTTATTAGCAGTCTGTGTATTGTCAATGTGAAGATGTGAATAATTACCTGCACGAGCGATTCACGCGACACAGAGCGATGAGAACAGTGCGTCAGGCCGTCTTGAGCATCCACTCTATACAGCAGCTGAACGCGCCATCAGCCGACATGGACAGGAGGAAGTGGAGTCAAACCCACTTATGCCGATAAAAGGACACAGAACATCAGATCATCTGTGTGAACTTGGAGCACATAGGGCTGAAACAACTAGTCGATTATTGAAATAGTCAACAACTATTTTAGTAATCGATTAATCGTTTTCTAGCAAACATAGATTCAAATAGAGCAAGGTCTGAATTCAAATAGAGCAAGGTCAAATAGAGGTCTGTAGTGTTTTGTACATTGAAAATTTCATAAATATCCATCTGAAAACATCAGTCTCATTCAGCCATGGGGCGGGGCTTAAAGGAACAGGCCACCGTTTTTCCATACTGAGATATGTTCTTACCTGAGCCTAGACGAGTTGATACGTACCTGTCTGGTCTTTGTGCGTGCGCTCAGTCACACAAAAAGACCAAAGATGTTGTTAGCATTTGGCCTCTCCAGCATATTCCTATAGCTCCAAACGGGGGTGAAGTTGGAAGCTACCATGCTCTTCCATGGGCACGCACAAAGACCAGACAGGTATGCATCAACATATCCAAGCTCAGGTAAGAACATATCACAGTATGGAAGAACTGTGTGCCCTCAGTCACGCAAAAGACCAAAGATGTTGTTAGCATTTGGCCTCTCCCAGTATACTGTATTCCTATGGCTCCAAACGGGGTGAAGTTAGAAGCTCAGGTAAGAACATATCTCAGTATGGAAAAACGGTGGCCTGTTCCTTTAAAAGAAGTTCTGCAGAAAGACGTCCTTTGAAGTATGCAATGTCAGAGCCCAAATGTCTCCATGACTTCTCTGCGACGTCACTGTTACGTCTCTTTAAGATCACCTTTGTATCCGACAGGTCTCAGAAATGTTGCAGGGACGGCACAGAAACGTCTCACAGGTTGAGGACAATAAATGAAATAGTGTTTGCAACGTCGCTACAGCTGCTTGAAACCGTGCGGAGACCTCTCGGGTCGTTGAAGGCGAACCTGGAGACTCGCCTTAGCTCCATGGTGACGTCTCGGAGACATCTCTATCCATAGATCTTGCACAATAGCTGTTAGAATGGCGCCTCAGTCTGAACTAATTTACTTTGGAAATGATCGGCTTGACTTTCATTTGAACAGTTACCAGCCCACTGTAAGTTTTTCCACAAATTATACAGCAGTAGACGGTATGGAAGTGGTGGCTGTTCTTGTGGCAGCTGATAGCAATAGCAGATGCAAGGAAATGTGTTGCCACTGTTTCATATTCGCCCGATCAGTGGCAGATTGCTCATGCTGTGCGGTCCTATGAATACCAGCTTTACAGCCCGGTACAAAGTTTGTCATTGTATAATTCAGGCTTTTTCTCGCCTGCACGCACAGTTGTCCCCTTGTTTCAGTGGCTCTGCGTCCATCTCCAAAGCCCCTCACTCCCTCATCGCAGCAGCCAGACGATTAATCAGGTCTTTGTCGTCGGATGGCTCAACATTGACTGCAGTTGCTTGGCTCAGCAGAATGGTAAAATAAATAAGCCAAGCTCGGCCTTTCAAACTGACAGGCGTGCGGACGGAGGATGGAGGGGTAGAGGAACCAGGCAGGAGCGACAGAGGAGGCTGGGATGGCAGTATCTCTTTTCAAACTGTTGGATTTTATCACATGATCTGACAGAAAGGTTACATTGGCACAGAAAAACAGCACAGGATGCAGTCCACATTACCATAACACAGCGGTGACAAAGCCCACAGCTATGTTAGCAGAGGTCAAACAAGTACTAGCTTATACTTGTAGTTATTCAAATGATTTGATTAAGAAGTTGAAGAATATCCAATAAATATAGTTTATTATATAGTTAGCATCGACTGACTCAACGTGGTACATCTTTGAGTCATTTCTATTACAACTGCCATCACTAATACAAATATATTTCTAATACTCCCTGCGTCTATTCCTATTTAATACTGTCCCGAAAAGTGAGAGGGAATGAGCCTCCTTTTGACACCAAACTGGCCAATTCGCTTCCTAACCCTAACCCTGTTTTGTCATTTTTGACGGTAATTTGTTTGTTGTGGAAAAAGTTTTTAAGCTATCATCTGTACAAGTTTGTTTTCAAATTGAGAATGTTTCACCTCTCACCACATAGACCTTGCAGGCAACCCAACATCTCAGAGAGAGAACAGTGGCTTTAAGCGACTAACCATACATTTGATGACTGTGAGGCCAGAATTTTAGCCAAGAAAAAAGATGTTTTGAGAGAGATGCGACCGGTTCCGTTTTGACACATTTCGCCTCCATCACATCAGATCTCAATCACAGAAACGGGGCCCTGATCATGCAAATAAGTAAAACGCAAGTGAACCAACAACCTTTGGTGTGGCTCAGAATAATGGTTATATGATTGTGTGAAATTGACAGGGTGGGCTATGGCAAATCTTACTCCTCCCCACAGAAAGAGAGTCTGATTACCAGAGGATGAATAGTAAGTGTGAAAGCCTTACGGATGAGAAGAAGAAGAACTTTATTTGTATAGCGCCATTCACAGATGTAGTGACGAAGCGCTTTACATGAGACAATTTTACATTCACTCCACACTCGGTGGTGTTCAGTTTCCCCTGGGGGAGACTGAAAGAAGTGCTGTTGCCACTGAACACATCTGCGCCAACGGTCCCTCTGACCACCACGTGCACACATCATTCATCCTGGCCTCTTTATACATGAGTTAGTGTTAGGGGAAACCGGAGTACCCGGAGGAACCTACCCAGACAAGAGAAAACATGCAAACTCCACACAGAAGGTCCCGTCCAGGTGGGAATCGAACCCACCCCACCTTCTAGCTGTGAAGGTCTTGGGTTCTTACAATGGATACAGTAACTCCTGGGCGACTGAGAGATTACACAAACTCTCATTCAGGAGGCTTTCTCAGTTTAGAATGCGAAGTGAAACATCTTCGACTCAAAATACAACAACGTCCAAATGACTACATATAAAATGTTATTTCTTCTCTGTTTAAAATGCTTTTGGTGGAAAAATGTGATAGTTCTAGTGGGAGATTCAGTAGCAGTGATTAAAGAAGCACTAAAGCAGATCAGCGGTTAGCACTCTCGCTTCACAGCTAGAAGGTCCAGGGTTCGATTCCCACCTGGACGGGGCCTTTCTGTGTGGAGTTTGCATGTTCTCAACGTGTCTGCGTAGGTTTCCTCCCGTACTCCGGTTTCCCCTACCACTAAAAACATGTACAATAGGCCAGGATGAATGATGTGAGTGAATGCATGAAGGTGGTCAGAGGGACCGTTGGCGCAGATGTGTGCAGTCGCGACAGCACTTCTGTCAGTCTCCCCCAGGGGAACTGAAGCTACTAACATAGCTTATGGAGTGAATGTAAAATGCTCTCATGTAAAGCGCTTTGTGACCATGTTTGTGAAAGGCGCTATATAAATAAAGTTCTTCTTCTTCTAAAAAGCTAAAGCACTTCTAATCTGCTCAAACTTGACTTTGAAGGTATATATTTTAGGCCCATAGGCCTTAGTAAACTTGGAGAGCACAGTGGGAAAGGGGCAAATAGTGGAGAGAGACTTTCAGCAATTGTCAGAGCCGGAAACCCACAATGAGGAGAGAACTGTGTTAACCACTGGATCTTAACATCAGACTATCAACTGCACAAATTTCAGATTTTTGGCTTGTCATGATTGTTGGAAGAAAAGTATAGCCAAAAGTAATTGCTGCAGCACCAGAACCAATAATGGTAAAATTAGGCATTAGGGGTTGGAGCTGTTGTATAAATAATGTGTATTAAGCGTTCCAAGTATGTCAGTGATCTTTCCAATTCTGTTGAGTATGTTCACCTTTGCTTAATGTAATCCTTTAAAATTGTACATCACCAGCCTAGTCAATTGAAGTCTCTCTCACCTGACACATCTTGACTCAGAGTAGCCAACACAAAGAAGCCTATTGTCACTGCACACAGGTACTGCCGTTCTGACTGATGTCAGTGCTTAAGCCGCTGCAGGATTGGGTGTCTGTCTTGGAGCTTTTAGGTAATCCTAAATGTCTCTTTACATGCCAGACGAGTTGCATCACCGTTGCACAAGTTTCTGCTTCACTCCTCTGCTTCCAATGAGTGTGCAACACTGACGTCTGCACAGCTCAATCACTGTTTACACAAACTGCCCACGTGTTTCTCAGCTGGCACTAAGAAGAGATCACAGAGGATTACAATTCAGAAAGTTTGAGAGGGAAAACATGAGACATGAATAATCAGTAAGAATATACTATATCATTGTTGACAAGCTTAAGGACATGTCAAAGCCCTGATAAATGGAGCACAAGGAAGCAGATCTGATCAAAAATAAAAGCCTTTTCATGCCAAATGATTGTGAATTACAGAACAATACACTCAGACTGGGCTGTGGTTTTCAAATGGTGGGCAGGTGTTCATGTCAGTATTTTTTTTCTTTTTCTTTACACATGTTCACACATAATGAAAGTCTAGGTTATGACCCACCTTTTGGATGTTTTTTGAGTGTTTTTGTGGGTTAAAATTCCTGTCATTGAATCAGAGCCATCAGAGCCATGTAAACTCTGTTAATTATTGCCTAATTCTTAATAACATCTCTATTTCAAATGACAAATCCTCAAAGAGCAAAACATTGGAAATTACAGCCGTGCATCATGTTTGCAGATTTTAGGCAGATTTTGAGTTGCTATTGAATGGATTTAGCTGTTACCTGATACATGGCTGAATTTACTTTCAGATTCATTGCACAACATATTTTTTCCCTCTCCTTTGGAAAAGTAAATAATTACAGCTTCTAAAATACAAAGTCAAAATGTGAACCTTTAATACGAGCAAATAAAAGTTCATCCAGCAGCCGCCTGTCACTCGGAGCTGACACAGATGGATCAGAAAGCCTGGTTTTCACAACGAGGCAGGTAGAGTGCCATGCACAGGGCACCACTATTTTTGCCACAGGGAAGAATCAGATCAAATTAAAACAACACGGTCTTGTGGTAACCACCACCATGCATGTGTGAATGTATCAAAGAGCTATTTAAAGAACATGGGGGAAACAAGATGCAAGCTTCGGAAGCACTGTTGAGTCGATAACCTAACTTATGTTTGAAAAATGTGTAGCAGGAATGGAAAGCAGTGCAATTTATCATCAATCTTTATATAACTTTGGACAGACTTCAATAAGAGATTGTAGTGTATCTATTATTATGGTAAAAAACAATAGCATTGCTACCTGTTGCAGAAAAAGGTTTCAGATACTATTGTGTTCTATTTACAAATATAAATGTCAGTTTTCTGTTGATTTAAACATGTAGAGTGACTTTATGTAAATACAAGCGTAAACATCTTGGAGGATATTATGTTCGCCTCACAATGGAACCCCATCAGCTCTCGGCAAAGGCATATAAATATAAAAGAGTGCCAGTCTGTTAGCATTTCGCTTTCAGGTATTTGCAATGGAAGAGAGAGTGTGACACTACTTTCACCCGTTCCCCTCTGGTAAAAGCTGTTTTGACAGTTCCTCTTTTGTCACAGGTTTCTAAATAACCCATTAATTACCAGACTATTACTGGCATTACCAGAGTGTTCCGGCAAATGTTTTGGCCTGTTCCCGAATCCATACCATCAGACCAAAAGTGTTCCTGAAAATAAAAATTTACAAATTAAGCACTGTCTAAAACTGTTCATGTTTGGTTGCAAAGATACTTTTTGTAGTAAACAAGGTTAGCTAAACCCTTTAGCTGCTGCTGTTCAAAAGCGTGACATCTCATCAGCCGGCCTGTATTTAAGATAAGCACTTGATCAATATATATTGATTGGGGTTAGCTGATACCACCCCCTCTCTGCCTGAGCATGACTGTCCCGCCAGAAAAAGCAGATGGTGCACAAATGCCCTCCACGATCGGGACAGGACTCCACTGTCTAAAGCACTGCCAACAGACAAATTTAGACTTTGATGATGCCACAGAAAGACAATTTTGTCATCCAAAATACTCTGTGTTATCAGCCTACATGATTACATATAGTATGTATCCACAAACTATGAGTACATATATGTATATATACATCAATGTTCAAGTAAAATGCATATACAAGATTAGGTGGTATTTAAACTACAACTGAAAGACAAAATGACACACTGACACAATTCATTATCAGACTTTGACAAAAAGTGGTTGGTGGTGGTTGGAGGGTCCGGAAGCACAGCCGCACTTCTGTCGGTCCACCCTCAGGAGGTCATAATGACCACCACCAAGTATGGAGTGAATGATAAATTGTCCCTTGTGTGTCCCTTTGGGTGACTTGTTCTAGTGCTATACAAATAACATTCCCTTCCCTGACAATCCCAACACTTTGCCTAAGGTCCATCGTTGCAAACAGGCCGAGGACAATCTGTGACTCCAACAGACAAATAATCCATGAATACATTGTATTCAAGTGAATGGATGTATTGTTCGTAAAATTAAATCAGACATTTTTTTCTATTAACTGTAGCGAGAAGATCTTTCATTACGTTAAGTGACTTTTTATATGTCTGAAGGAGGCACCGTAAACACCCAAACGTCAATGTAGCTCACTTATGCTTACTGGAGCTTATCGAGAGGAAATGAGCTCAGATTTCCCACAAGTCCTCACTCCCCCTCATTGATTCACTTCTAATTTATCAGGCCCTTTTACAGTTGCTGACAAGGGTCATCAGCTACTGTACTGTGTAGTGCATGCTACTGAAGAGAACCTTGAAGAGAATATTACAAACCTAGCAGGGATAGGGACTACTGCCTTTTCAACATGTACGCTATATCCAGTCTCTTTTTGAGATTAGATACACATACTCAAGTAACTTGGCAAAAATATCTGGTTACTTTCAGTCTCTGTTTTTTGAGACATTCTCCCACAGTTCTCTTTTATGCATAAGTGTTCTTGCGAAAGTATGACACAAATGCGCTCTAGTTCCCCCTTTTGTGAGACTGACTCCACTCAACTTGAGCTCATCTCAGGTCTCACAGAATAAATTACAGCACGTCATAGCTGTATAATGAGATGATTTGGGCCTGATTCCTGGCAGTGTCTTCATAAATCACACTCATTCATCAGTTTGGAGAGCTGACGACACCTCTGCCGCTGAGGAAGTCGTGTGTCATTCCACTAACTAATAAGAGTCAATGAGTTCTCATCCTGCTCACTCTCATCACCACCTCAGATCTGAGCTCTGAGTTCATCCAGCTAAAATTTGAGATATGAAGTTTACGCGCAAAAGTACTGCTAAAATTTCATTTTGCGTACGACTACTAATACTACTGTACTGTTACTACTACTGCTACTCTGGATCCAGCCAAAAGTGTTACTGACTCTATGATGAAACATCTGATTAGCTACAGAGAGTGACCTTGGATATTTAAACTCCGGGCCTGTAATAGCTGCACAGGTGTTCATACATAAAGATGACCATCAGTGCTGTGGGCACCTTGTATTGTCAAAGAGATACCCCGAGCTCAAGGGAATGGATGCACAGAACTCTAAAAAGCGTCCTAAATATTTGTTAAGAATCATTTGATCATGAATTTGGAATAGATGCCAGTTCATTATACTGAGTATAATAGGACAGAATCTTTAAAAATTCATATTTCTGTCTTGGTCGAGCATACACAGGGTTTGGGGTAATAGTTACCACAATATGAAGTATGGCTTGTAACATTTTGAATCATGATAAGCATTTAGAGGACAACGGCACCATTTATCCAGCTGTTTACTTGGTGTAAGCTGGTCTTGCTGGGAATTGAATAGCTCTCCCAGAGGAATGCTTGTACATAAAATGTTCTTTGAGTGGGTCATCTTATTCAGCTGGTCACATGACCCCACTGCCCTCTGTCCCATGTCTGTCACTGCACTGCACTACTGCACTGTTGTTCCCATCAGACACAGGAAGTCCTTCACACTGCTGAATTATGGAAGATTATACTCCAATATCAGTCTCAATTCCACAACAACAACAACATAAAGGGTGTACTTTATTCTCCCTGTGAGGCAATGTGTTCTCTGCATTTGACCCATCACAGTAGTGGGCAGCAACAGTGCAGCACCCGGGGACCATAGAAATAGAGAATAGTTTTTTAAAATGTATATATATATAGCACTTTAAAGTAGCCATTTAAAGGAATAAAAAAAGAAAGAACATAAAAAAAAACAATAATAGCATGTGCAAGGGAAAGGTAGAAGCCAAGTAGGCTCATAACAACACCACTCCCAAGTAAACACTGAAATACGAATCACAGTAACTTCAAACCATGCCAAGTCAAATATACAATGCTCATACAATCATTTCCTTGATCGTGTCAATTCTCACTACTCCCCATTTACAGTACATTAGTAAAATAATTCGAGAGAGATTTCATGATGGCAGCTCAGTCTTCTCCGACAGAAAATGCTCCAAAAAAAAAGGACAAAAAGGCTGGAAACTCCGCCCCCGTGAGGCAGGCTGGGCAGTAACATGCCTCCACAGTGCTCCAGGGCCTGTCAATGAAAACCCAAAGCTAAGATTTTAAAAATGCATACAACAAAATCCAGTTGGGTTAAAAATGTGATGTTACAGGTGAAAACTGTTTATCTACAAACAATAATAGTCTTTGAGGCCCTGCTTTTATGTTGTTTTTGACATGTGTAAAGTCCTCATTGGTTTCCATATTATAGTGAACCTCCTGGAGTCACCCCTTGCAACTAGAGGGTGGTGTTGCAGCAATGTCAGCACGCCGCCGTGAGGACCAAAAAGAAGTGCTTTCCTCGGCCATTACCGGTAACCAGCTCCAGACCATGAGCTAAGCTAATGGTCAAAATAAATGGGTGGAGATAGTGATTATCGTTCATTGTAGAATTGCTATGTGAAAATCTTACATGGTAAATGGACTCAAATTACAAAGCATTTTTCCACCTCTAATGGTTAGTCAAAGCGCACTCAGCCATTCACAGACTAGAGTACACAAACAACGAAGGCAAGGTGGGTTTAGTGTCATGCCAAAGAACAACATGGCAGTATGCACTGGTGGGCCATTCAAGCCATCTTCTCTAATTCAAAAGCTACATCTCTGTGCGTTCTCAGCGAATGATTTTAGTTCCACTTGCCTGGCTTTATTAACACTGTACATCAGACATGACACTCCCTGCATTGTAAATTCTCTCTGCGCTCCCAAAAGTGCCCAATGATCTATATCTCCCTTTAAAACCCCACTTTCATTTCAGCACCGCCTCCAGTCCCACCCAATAACTGATCTATAATGTGCTACTTAAGCATAAAGACTCAGGACGGGGGCACAACGCTGCACTCTTGGAGATGAAAGCGGGCGGTGCCATGTGTCCGGATGTGTGATGTCAGCATTTGTGCACTAAAGCATTGGAGAGACTTGGAGCATACGCGTGTGCAGTGCAGCAGAGTAGCTCAAACTGATTAATGACCAACTTAATCAATTACCTAAACACTTCTGTGAGGCCCCGGGGAAAGAGAGACACAGCCAATAGGGTACCCCCCAGTTCGGCTATGTGTCTATGCATTTACTCTAATAAGAAAAGTTTATGAGTTGGTAGAAGCTGGAACAAAGAAGATTTTGTTACACGTGCACACATGATCATGGATGCACACATTTAAATACAACATAAAAAACCTGAAACGGTCACTTCTCATTACTCACCTAAAGGATTATTAGGAACACCATACTAATACTGTGTTTGACCCCCTGTCGCCTTCAGAACTGCCTTAATTCTACGTGGCATTGATTCAACAAGGTGCTGAAAGCATTCTTTAGAAATGTTGGCCCATATTGATAGGATAGCATCTTGCAGTTGATGGAGATTTGTGGGATGCACATCCAGGGCACGAAGCTCCCGTTCCACCACATCCCAAAGATGCTCTATTGGGTTGAGATCTGGTGACTGTGGGGGCCATTGTAGTACAGTGAACTCATTGTCATGTTCAAGAAACCAATTTGAAATGATTCGAGCTTTGTGACATGGTGCATTATGCTGCTGGAAGTAGCCATCAGAGAATGGGTACATGGTGGTCATAAAGGGATGGACATGGTCAGAAACAATGCTCAGGTAGTCCGTGGCATTTAAACGATGCCCAATTGGCACTAAGGGGCCTAAAGTGTGCCAAGAAAACATCCCCCACACCATTACACCACCACCACCAGCCTGCACAGTGGTAACAAGGCATGATGGATCCATGTTCTCATTCTGTTTACGCCAAATTCTGACTCTACCATCTGAATGTCTCAACAGAAATCGAGACTCATCAGACCAGGCAACATTTTTCTAGTCTTCAACTGTCCAATTTTGGTGAGCTCGTGCACATTTTTATTTTTTTATTTTATTGGTTTATTTGGTCGGGACAGTGCATGTTAATGAACATACATGGGTCTCATGCATGTAAACAAGCCACACCGGATTGTAGCCTTAGGCTAATTTCCATCCGTCGTCCCCCATTCGCACTCTCAAACACACTCACATTCATCCTGGCCTATTGTAGCCTCTTTTTCCTATTTGTAGTGGAGATGAGTGGTACCCGGTGGGGTCTTCTGCTGTTGTAGCCCATCCGCCTCAAGGTTGTGCGTGTTGTGGCTTCACAAATGCTTTGCTCCATACCTCGGTTGTAACGAGTGGTTATTTCAGTCAAAGTTGCTCTTCTATCAGCTTGAATCAGTCGGCCCATTCTCCTCTGACCTCTAGCATCAACAAGGCATTTTCGCCCACAGGACTGCCGCATACTGGATGTTTTTCCCTTTTCACACCATTCTTTGTAAACCCTAGAAATGGTTGTGCGTGAAAATCCCAGTAACTGAGCAGATTGTGAAATACTCAGACCGGCCCGTCTGGCACCAACAACCATGCCACGCTCAGAATTGCTTAAATCACCTTTCTTTCCCATTCTGACATTCAGTTTGGAGTTCAGGAGATTGTCTAGACCAGGACCACACCCCTAAATGCATTGAAGCAACTGCCATGTGATTGGTTGTTTAGATAATTGCATTAATGTGAAATTGAACAGGCGTTCCTAATAATCCTTTAGGTGAGTGTATTTAGACATGTACAAAGCTTTATGCAACAAAAATAGCTCCATACTTGACTTCAAAATTCGGACCCCTGGGTATACGATCCAGGTGCATGATGAAATTAATGCTTGTATTTTATTCTGTTTATTGGCTGAATTTTTTTAATCTTAGATTTAGTTCGCATAGTTACACCTTTACACTGTTAAAAAAAAAGACTCAAAAGGAGTCTTAAGTTTTAAGTTTGACAACGTATAGTTTTCAAACAAGGAGCCACATTTTGGACATTCACTTTAGTCTCTCCATTAAACTTGACTAGATCATATTATGAGGAAGCTAAATGTTATTCTACATAGGCCGTGCAGCATAATGCAAGCAGCAGCTGTTACGCCCTTTTCCATGACAGAGTTAAGTTAGAGTCCTTTTACTCAAATTCTGCGTGAAGTGCAGCACAGCCAGCCCTTGTCACATGAATAAGCCCGCATTCATAATATATGCAGTGATGTTTTTCTTTACATTTTGACTATGAATGCTTTCTCAGAGCGACACAGCTCCACTGCGTTTCCTTTCACTCACCGCTGACTCCGGCACTCAAAACCATCCTCTAATTACCAAATGGAGAAGCCACTTATTCAGTCGTAATGACACATATCAGAGGCGGAAATCTCATAAAACACGGGGCTCAGAAAAAACGCTTTAGACCCCGTAGGACTGTGGGAGCGATGAGGTCATCACAGTGTGGCAGACAGAGAGGCGTTTCCATCCCCGCCGTGAGTAGCACTGATTCAATGAAATGATTCACAAGAGGCTGGTGAAAACTACAGACTTTCTGAGGCACCTTCCCCCCCCCCGTTTCAAAACTTAGTGAGCCTTTTCTAAACAATTTGGCTGGCTATGAGGAGTAGTCTCATAGGTTTCGTTAGCCACAATATATTTTCTATCAAGGAAAAAGTTTGTTAATGACAGGTAATCAAGATGTTATTGCAACTGACAAAAAAAAACTTGTGGATAAACATTGGCTAGTACTGTATTATTAGCGTATTGTATTTATTGTACCAATCATGGCGCATTGAGTTGCCTTGTGTATGAAATGCGCGGTATAAATAAAGTTGCCTTGCCTTGCCTTGCCAATATGCATTTAAGAAGAACTTAGTAACTTGTTTACCCTAATTAATCCTTTCGTAGTCCCCCATGGTCCCATCCTACAAGTGTTAATGGGATGATTGGGGGGGGGGGGGTCTTTCATCTCCCCCGGTGTCTCTGGCCAGAAAACAACAATTGCAACTTTCCTGCCTCCGGGTCGGAGCCACCAATACACACTAATGGAATCACAAAGAAGGAGCTAACAGGCTAACGGGCAAAGCTAACTGCGGGCTAGCGCCACTTAAACAGTATTTACAGCCAAGTTTGAGTGAAAAAAATGATCTCCATTGTGTAATTGGATGTACAATATCCCTCGCTCCCTTTGTCTTTTCTGTCAGCGTAGTATTTACTCTCATGGACAATTAATGAGTAAAAAAACGCAACATGCTACGACACCTGCAGTGTCACTTATGGCCTCTAGGGGCATGAGTTACTTAGTTCTGCTTTAAAGGTGCTATATGCTTTATTTGCATTTTTACAAGTACTTTAAACTATTAGCCTTGATATTTTTGTGGTATAACTTATAATAATGTAAGTGTCTAGAAAATACCTATACTCATACAAATGTAGTGAAATTCAGTTATACCAAATACCAGAAGAGGGTACATTTCTTAAGCTTCTGCACCAGTTACCATAACAGAAATGTAGGTACCTGTAGGTACCGGCAAAAAAAAAAAAGATTTACTAAAAAAAAAAAAAAGTCGAGACGATACTAATACTCAATACTAATACTCGATACTAAAACTCAAACTAACATCATGGCCAAAAGTCTCCCCCTGCTCTCCTATCATTCTATTTTTCATTTTTCATGCTGCCCTCTCACAAAATAAGTGAGAATAAAGTCTTGTTTCCATATTAGGACCTCATGGATGTGATGTGCACTCTGCCAGGTGACCCGCTGTGGAGTTTTGACCTATATTTGTTTAAAGGCAGCCCTACGCCGCTACAACTGAATTAGTGGTGATTTTTTTCCAGAGCTGCCTGTTAGCCCCACATGCTGACTGGACTGGTCATAATAGCAGCCCTGGCTTGTGGTTTATGCAGCATGCCTGTCATATGATAATATGTGTTGAAAGAAGAGCAGATTACATCACCTTGTTTACCTAGGATTGGCGTAAACACAATTGCACTATTGGCCATATACTAAGTGCTTTCATTTCAATTATCCAACCGCAAAAGACGCGGGCCTACGGAGAGGTCTTCTTCACATATTGTGAGTGGCTCCTCTGTGATTTACCTAGCGCAGACAGACACCAGGGCTATTGCTGAGCTGGCAGCGGAACAAAGCTCTGGAACAGCTGCTTGATAATGTGCAACCATTAATTACAGAGAGATGCCTCCAGTCTGCCCTGTGTCTTTGCGCCGAGACAACCCCCGGCCTCTTCGGGTAAAGCAGTTAAGTAAGAAGACGTTTCACATCATTGACCACAATTCACAACAGTCTACAAAACATATTACTCCATATATGTGCAATTCACGGCAGTCTCCTTCTGAGACTTTCCTATTAACTTCTTCCCATTAACTTTAAACCAAGCTTCCATTTTCTTTGCCATTACAAATGATTCTAATTGTGTGTGCTGTGATCTGCAATGCTGATCCCAATGACCTTCCAGACCTAACCTTCTGCTCTATTAATTGAGCTTTGAGCAGAGAACCTTGGCCTGTGCCTGGATTCAAAGATGTATGACCAAAACGTCTTATACAGAGTTAACAAAACAGTGTAAATAAATAGACTCTGTATTTATACTGTCTCAAATAACAAGAAGCCTCATGCGGGACGTTCTACTATGTCTTTTATAACTCTTTCTTTTTGGGACACGCAAAACGACATGGAGCAAAATGCTACTTCCCAGCCACGGGAATGGAGTGCAACACTTATCAGCTGGAGCTTAAGTGGAGACTGACATTTATTGAATGTCAGAGATTTGGGACCAAACGATAAAAGGTTTGAATAAATCTGCCCAGGTTGGCTATGAGCAGCCCTTGCACAGTATTTGGCTTGTTCTCCCTGCCATGAAACAAAGTGCTTTAGTCATTCCTGCTGGTGGCCGCTAATCTGATTGGTGCTTTGGATGCTGCAGATAAGTTATGGAGGCTTATTTGGTGTTACTCACCTTGGCAACTGTCGGCTGCAGGGGTGAAATGTGCTGGAGATGGGCGATCAGAGTTTTAGACTGGAGTCGTTATTTGTAAGGGTCAGACTTGTCTCTTCTAACAAGTTAGTGATGTCTCGGATTAAGAGTCAGACTTGTGAATAGTAGCATGGACTAATTGAAAGCCTGTGCAAAAAAAGTATTATTATTGTTGGCGGCTATAAAACAATCATTAATAATTATTTCAAATTATTGCAAGGAGTTAAGGGGTAAATTATATTAAATTGAATTCTGGAATTTTGCATTCTTATAGGAGGAATATAACTCAATATAACCATGAAAATAGACTATAAAATCCTTCACCTTATCCCCTACCGAGGTACCTAGTCAATTGGTTTACAACTGCCATACATTTTTTACTTTGATTTGGAAACTTGGACAATTCACTAACTCGAAACCGAGACAGCCAAGATAATGCTACCGTTCTGGCTGACCACACATGAACTAACGTGAATGATACTAATCGGAATGATTTAGTCTTATACAGTAATCTGAGAAACAGTAATCAGCCTCTTTTCGAATCCCACAGGTGCACAAGCACATACAGGTAGCTCTCTCAGGCTCTAATCCAATCGTTTCCACTCCGCCGGGCCCTATTAATGGGACGAAAGCTAAGTACTGAGCAGAGCCTCTAAATGCTTTTCAAGATCCCTTTTAGAACCGCGTTGCAACATGACTGAACATTTAAAAGCGTCAGCAACTTTTGATGGAAACATAATTAAGCTTTATGTCTGTCTATGTAATGATACTATAATTGCCACAAATGAGTGAATAGAATACAAAACTAAAATTATATTCCTTTCTTGCATGCGATCGGTTTGTAAAATATAAATGGGCTTTTCTGCAAAATAGTTTTTTCTTAGTTTTTGGCTTCAATCTTTTTTTTTATTACATTTTTTCTGAAGTGTCATTGACTGATAAACCCCTAATAATCCTATTTCCCCCCTCTCACTTAAAGGGGTAAAGTTGTATCTTTGTGTAGCAGTAGATTTCTGTCAGTAACATAACTTACACTAACATGGGACATTGGGAAATATTCTTTTGAGAAGCCAGGAAGTAGGTCTAAACACACAACAAAGACCCCAGTGTTAGTGTCATCTGACCAGGTGATCGCTAAAGCTCCCCTTCCTCTATTGCTTCTCCCAATGGAGCGCATTAGCCTGCCTACCTGACCATGTGGGAGATGCGCTTATGCCTCCCACTGCCGCCCCCAGCCACCTAAAAAACACAGCGCTGCACATATATCCACAGCACAATGCAACATGATGCCCACAAACAGCCAGGCGCAGCGGTGTTAGATGTCTCTTTTGTGTGGGGTGAAAGGCTGATGAGGCAGTTTCTCCTCACAATGACACCGGGGTGGAGACCAGGGAGACCTACAGTTGAAATAGTGGTCATTAGTACAATCTATGTGTTTGTGACTGTCTTTTGATGTCACGTCCAGGCGGGCTGTGGGGAAGACTGAAAAAAAAACAAGTAATGGGTTCCCATGGGGGGCATGAACAACTGAGGCCCCATTGACTCATCTGGTCTAGGGATTAGGATCTGTGCATACATTTTTGGTAATGCTTATTCTGATTGGTTAAAAAAGTTTGTCCCATTATAATTGACAAAAACAAACTCTGTTTTATAATAGTAGTCACGCTAAAGCACATTTCTGGCAAGATACAGTGGATCGATGAAAACATGCATAATGCACAAAGGTGGGTCAGGAGTGTGTGGTTTTGGAGGGGGCAGCAGCTGCTCATTTTGCCCTGGAGCTCCCTCATAGCTTTATGTGACCCTGCCCACTATCACATTTGAGAGTGCATGACGTACATCCATCCAATATCAAAACAAAACAAAAACAAAAAACAAAACAACAACAACAACCATGCAATTTGGTTACATATTCTTGCCAAGTTTTGCTAAATAATCAAGGGCAAGCCACTTCAAGTTCAAGCGTGTTTCTTTTCTTATATTCTCCATCCCGTTGGTCTTGGTAATAAAATAGATAGTTATCCTAATACAGTGATCAGATGTGCCTCACGCTCTCTCCCTCAGTCGCCCCGTCCTGTCCGGTGGTGGAGTGACTGTACCTGATGCTCTTCCCCCTGGGCTCCTCTGCGCGAGTTGCCGTTGCCAGGGTTTCCGCGTACGCGCTGAGAGTGGAGCTGTGCCGCGCCACTGTCATACAGTACTGCCAGACATGGCGGCGGAGCTACAGCCCGAGTGGATATCGTGTCTGCCGTCTACATGGAGTTACGGGGTCTCTCGGGATGGACGTCTCTTCTTCATCAAGTAAATATCCTCTCTCTGAACAAGGTTTAAGTTATCACTGTCCGATTCTCCTTGGGCAAACTCGCCATGACCGTAACCAGTGTGTTTCCCATGTCTTACCAGCGAAGAAGCCAAGAGTACAACCTGGCTGCATCCCGTGAGCGGCGAGGCGCTGATCACCGGCCACAGGAAAACTCCAGGTGAGCTGTCATTTAAAGGTGACCAAGTTTCCCCCGTGTGTCTGTCAGGGCATGGTCTGTCTTCGCTCGCCCGCGTACAGGTGACTCTTCCCTGTCAGCGCGGCGGCTGTGACACCCGTGTCCGAAATTCACAGGAGGGCTTTTTGGCGCTTGAGCTCTCCAGAGTCAGCCCTGTCCTGCTCCAGCCTGTGTCCACCTCCCTCCCGTCCGTCATTAGCCACATGAGAAATTGCCCACTAAGACTTTTGCTAAACGTGCAAAGTAATTTCACTGTGAGACTTATTGATGCAGCTTGTTGCATTACATCACACTAACTGAAGTCATTCATAAACCGCGCTGAGCTGACCGTTCACCTGACGTAAAGCCTGATAATAACGCGCTAAAGCCACACTGTGCAATTAAGCTAAATCGTGTTAGCCAGATTTAGTGTTAGCTATGAAACTTCGCAACTGCTAACCAAGCTAGTTTAACATGCAAAAATAACATTTTACAAAACGTATTCAATTAAATTACCTTATATTTTGATGACATTGTAAACATAAAGCTTCTCTGAGTACAAAAAATATTCATATTATTTTCGTATTTATTCACTTAACTGATTTTGTACCTAATTCCCGTATTATTTACATCCATAATATAAACATACTTTCTGTTCTGCCTGACATTATTATTATTATTATTTTTAGTATCAAGTTTGTGCTGCCTAAGAAGTTGCTCATGTTTTAAAGTCACTGCAGAGCTTCTACTATAATATTAATACAGGTCGGCCGGTTGCATTGACAGCTGTTGGGGCTGGATACTGGAGCTCAAGTTTAATTTACAACACACAGCATCTGTTGATCCACCAACTCTGCTCCACAGATCTGCCCACGGGATGGGAAGAAGGATACACGTTCGAAGGGGCACGCTGCTTCATCAAGTAAGTGTTATCCTCATATTTCGTGTTAAATTTGTGATTTCCAACCTTTGTGTGTGTGTGACATGACATCCCTCCTATGCTGTTATTGAAATCCTTAAAACGCGAGCCGAGTTGCTATTACGTAACATGCTGTGAAGTCAATACCTTTACTCCCTATTTCACACAGTAGGGGCCTATCTTACAAAGTTAATCATTAGACCGGTATGCAAACACAGACTTGGCCAGTGTTTGGTACCTGTCATCTTCATTGAACTTGTTTTCATTTCACAACTCGAGGCGACGTGAACTTGTGGAGGGTTTAGCCAAAGTATAACACGTTCTTTTTTGACAGATTTGGGTTCATATTTCACACTCTGAAATGACATTGCAGTCTTACCAAAGCAGACTTTTTGGATTATTAAAAGAAAAGTCTCTATTTCGCCTTCATTTGAACATTTTATCTTGTGTGGGCAGAGGACAACGTTATATACAGTATGTGCTTCATGCTCCCGCTCCTCTCCTCCTGCAGAAAGAATTTTAGACGGTGTTTCATTATGCTATGATTTGACTTTGAACCAGCACTTGTTTCATAGTATTTGGCTTCATTCTCTGATCACAAGCGCAATATTCTGTTACAAATATATCGTAAGGGGCTTATTTTTAATGAATCACTCCTAATGATCACAAAGCATGCCTGTATGAGTAATTTGCGGATCATTTTCCCTGCCACAGTGCATCCTCGGTGATGCGGGAGTATGAATGAGTGGCTGCAATATCCAGGCTGTGTATTCAGGATATTATGGCTTATCATCCTTCGGCGTCGCTGGATCCCCTGTCTTTCTTTTGACTTTCCTGGTTGAATTTGACGGGCTTCATCATGTGGCAGGTTGCCAGGCAGTCCAACGGAAAGGCAGAAATGTTATATAGAGCTTTTTTTGTTCCCGGCTCTCAGCGCAACGCAAAGCAGACTCTGGGACTACATTCATGCTTTTTTTAAGGAGAAGCAACAGCCATGTCATCCCCCACAAAAGCATGCAAGAGATGAACGCTGTTGCAAGTGCAAAGGAGTGCTCTGGGGACGTGAGGAACGCTGCTGGATGAATGTGTCTTCTTACAATCGCAGGACACCTATATTGTCACTTACAATGGTGATGGTGATTATCCTTGTTGCCAGAATTGTGCTAAAACGTGAGGCTATGCACAGGTTGTGAATGTTGTGAATAGCTTTATATAAAAAGGGCCTACATCTGAGTTTTTGTCAAACTACTGTATAAAATAGGGAGTGTGTACATTTTAAATGGTTTGATATTGTCAAAACTAATTCCTAAATTTCCAAACGCATTTCTAACATCTCGATTCTTCATAGAGGTGAGTTTATAAGCACGTTTCACGACTTCAGCGCTGTCACAGTAATGTAAATGACAATAACTAGCCTGCTAGTTAAGGATCGATAAAAATGCTTTATAATAAAATCATAATGTACAGGACAAAAGTCTCTTTTCACTTCCAGTATTAAATAACCTGTACTTTGCTTTTAAGTTATTGTGCTATCAGAACTTATCCTTCGGATATGCATTACCATTATAACAAAAGAAAGCGAATAGCTCCTAATAATTCTTCCTCATAATGCCTGTTGGTGGAATATATCAGGCAGTAGGGTTAGCATGCTTTCAAAGCTGATTGAAAAATGGGCTTGCACAAGGATTTGAAAGGGTTTGAGAAGGCCGAATTTGTGATTATTGCGTTTGAGTCTCTTAGACTTGTTGAGGGGACCATTTCTGCAATGGCCATTATGTCACAAGTGGTGCACAAATGTAATCTTGCAGTGACCGGCAGCAACACATGTGGATATGCAAAGGTCAAATATGAGGTAGGTAGCCTTTCTGTTTATGCCTTGTCCCATTTACTGTGCAGAATATCTATCACGCAGGAGCAGGGCCTAATAGACGACAGCTTTCTATATTCCTGGCACATGCACAACAACTCCTCTGTCATTACCCCTAGGCCAATCTTTGCAAAAACTATTTAAGAAGGAGGAAATCACAAACATGTCCCTGAAGGTAGTCTTAGGTATTGGTAAACTCAGCAGGGACATACCTCGAAGACATTGCTGCTTCAACACTTATTGTCAATGCCTTGTGGTACTCCTCTCTTAACACACACGCTCAGAATTCAAGCTATGTCCTCCCAGCTGTGTGACTGCAGCCAAACGCACCATGTTCTGTTGTTTTATGTTGTTTTAGTCCGTCCCAGTAATTAGATCATTTACAACATGTCTGAGTCATTTGTTTGTGAGTGACTCATTGTTTTGACTTTGGGAGTTGCTGACAAGTTTGCCGTAGATGATGAGTGTCTGGGACGGTGCTTGAGACATTCAGAGAGTTAATGTGAAACTGCCAATAAAAATGCTTCCACAAATATTAGGGAGAGGACAGCATGATACGAGTTATGGTCCGCTTGACATTAAGCGGCATCATTTCCAGTGACTGTAAGCAAAACCTGGGCCAATTTGTCTTCATAATGTCGTCCAGCTTGAGATAAAAGCCAAATGCAGGTTTACAAATTTGAATAGGCTTCATGAGCATGTTATTTGAGTCACGTTTGCTGTCATGCCCTTTCGCTGTTACTGCCACTGCTGACATTTTACTTACATCTCAAATGTCTATGCAAATGTTAACAATGGGGGGAACTGGCAAAGGGGAATAGCTGTGTGACTTATTGTGTATATGGGGGCCTGTGTGAGCATGGGGAGCATTATAAAATCTTGATCTGTCAGTCCTGCACATTGGGCGTCCGAGTCACAAAATAAAGGTGTAAATAAGTTATATTTTATGTAATATGGTACCACGGCTTTTAGGTTGCGGCTCCCAACCACATCTTGAACAGTAGATTGAAGCTCGCATTCACTTGCTGACTCTTTGACTTGCCTCGAGGTTACACAGTGTCAGAGGATGTTGCCAGGGGCACTCAGATTTGAACAGAATTTGCAGGACATGGACGGCGTGGTGTCGAGACGTCGTGCATCCCAATGTTTGATTATTCTGTGGCTGTTGAATGAGGAAAGGTCAGATGCAAATGGAATCAGTTACGGCTGTTGCTCTTAGACAAGGGACTCGCAAAGTTGTTTGGAGGTGGCCATAAGCCTGTTTGGACTCTGCTACAAAAGTGTGGCCATTACAGCACTTCTTCTCACTCTCATTTCTGCAAGGGCACCAGCCAGGCAAAGTCCAACTAGTAACAGGTGAAGGGATTAATACAGATTATGGGATCTGTGTGTGTATTGTGAAACATGTGAATATCTAGTTCTTTCATCTGTCGACAATTATGCCTCACATCAGCCAATTTGACAAGTATAAAAGGCAAATCCGACGATAGAATTCAGGCCGCTTTTGGCTCTTTGTAATGCTGTAATGCTCAAACCATTGACATAAAAAGAAATATGACACCCATTAGATTAAGAGTGAAGTGGGTCCAAACCGTGTCATGTGTTTGAGCTGCAAATCTGAGCCCAATCCAAATGACGATATCTGATGCAAGGAGTGCTTTACTGCATATAGCAAGCAGTGACAGCAGCGAGTGAAGTGCCTTTGTTGTTTGTGCTGCAAACATTTAAAGCAAAGGGAAAAACTACAGGACACGTTGATGAGAGAGAAATGAGCATCTGGCAGATTTGTTTTTTTCCATTTTATCTGTGTTCCTACGCTGTAACTTCATCTTAAACTGCACTTGGCACATGTTTTGGGTTATTTAACTGGTCATTTGTTGTCTGCCTTGTGTGTAATGAGAAATCTGCTCTTTCTTGCACTTCTTATTACTGGGTTTGAGTCGAGCGTATGTTTATGAATATGGCTCCTACTTACAGGTTAGGTCAGCCGGTCTGCTCCTGTTATTTGAATTGTGTCTGAAATGGAAGGAGGCGGAGGCATCGTCATGGCTAATGGCGGCTGGATACAACAAAGAAGAGTGACATTATGGGTAATAAATAACCTCACTCGTATGAGACGCTAATGCAAAAGTGTAGTAGCACTCGAATACGTAATGCTTCACTTCAGCGTCCTCTGAGCGCAATTTAATGCTTGTGGTGTCTCATCAAGACAAAGTACAACATGAAATGCATAAATATTGTAATGGTATGCGTCTTTAAGTACAGTACTCACTTGCCTTGCTTACTGCATAATGTAGGACCCAGAGCAGCAAGACTTTGATTAAAATGAGTCCACTTAAGACAAAAATGGCCTCGGTGCATCTTGTTTTCAGCCTATTGTGCATTAAAAGCCCACACACCACCTGACGGCATGAGCTGGAATAAGCCTGTGCTCTGATGTGGTTGAGTAATTCGTCGTGCAGGTGTCATGCACAACTAAGTGCTTTCTTATTGAATAACCCAGCACAGTGAGCATGAAATCGGAACGTTTTAACATTCACCAAAGCGGGCCTCACACTGACTTTAGGTACATGCATATTATGTTATGCGATGTCATTGTTTCTTTGTGCAATGAGAAGAATAACTAATGACAGAGACCTCTATCATTAGTTTTGTATTGCAGTGATAAAGATTTGTCTGCATCTGCATTTATTAGGAAATCTGTATATGAAAAAACACATTTCTGTGATATACGGTTTGATTTCTGGTGTTCAAATTAATCCGTGTTATAAAAAAAAAGAACAGCTGAAAAGGTAAGAAAATGTGTGATATTAATTTCATCTGCACAAAGTTAGATAACTAAGTGCTTGGTTTTTCATCACTCACAGATATAGACTCTAAATCTTTGTTGTGCTTAGCTTGATTGTACGACGTAAACTAAAGAAGTAGCGTTTAGTGACACTTTTGCTTATGCTATTGTACAACTAATTCATCATAGAAAATGGTTTGATTTACTAACACACTTTACTGACCAACTTGTTTTTATATGGACTTTGATTTGAATCGCGGTATCACATGTAGTAGTTTTCAATCTTTTATAATTCTCTTAGTTACTGTTAAGGCTCTCCATCCAAACTTCACTGAGCCCCGAGAGAAAAATCCTTTGAGCAAAATAAATCTGATTAATGCCGGATGTGTGATGTTTTTAAGTGAGGGTTGGAGAACCAGTAATGACTTTTTAAATATGCTTGGGACACAACACTTTGAGTATATTACTGGTCGTGATTATCTCGTTCTGTGCTCCTCTGTGGTAAGTGTCAACTACTTAATACTAAACAGCATGGCATGGGTGCACGGTGGTGCAGCGGTTAGTGCTCGTGCCTCACAGCTAGGCCTGTTACAATAACAAATTTGATTTTCAATATATTGATATATCGCGATAAACGATATTATGGACTCTAACGATACTAGTGCTAAGCGATATAGTAATTTTCATGACAGCCCTACTCACAGCAGGAAGGTCCCGGATTCAATTCCCACCTGGACGGGGACTTTCTGTGTGGAGTTTGCATAGGGCTTGGCGATATAGGAAAAACAATAATCACGATTATTTTCCCCATATTGATCCATCTCGATTTTCGATTTTATTTTATTTTTCTTAAATAAATTAAATACATCATTCTGATTCATTTTTATTCAAACCTCAGCTCAAACAAAAACAAATGCTTTCCATCAATTTAACTTTAACAAAAGTCTTCCATTGTCTCGTCCAAACTCCCAAACTAGGTACTGTTTGTTTTGCCAAAGAAATGGCTGTAAACCTGTCGATTATAAAGTCCCATGACGATTATTGAGATTGACCAAAGTAGACATTGCGATTTTGATTAAAATTCGATTAATTGCGCAACCCTCACCGTGTCTGTGTAGGTTTAAATATATGTACAATAGATTCTCCTCTGGGCCAGAACTCCCCGAAAAAGAGATTCTTAATCTCAATGTACTTTTCTGGTATTTGTACATGAAGTTATAAATACCACAAGACATTTTGAAGGCTGTGGTCTCGATGCTCAAACAAAGTATTGTTCCCACTCAAGCTTTTTATTGATCAGTCTCGTCTGAGCAAGTGACACAGGCACTCCACCAATCACGGTGAAATGTGACTTTTCAGAAGCAGCAGTAGGCTAGATTCTTAAACAGAATCATGTTATTTTTCCACATGCGTTTGGCCCCTGATACTTTAAAAACTCCACAAACACAGCCTTAATCTTTGCATGTATGAACTAGATTAAACCAATTACATTACAAACCCACAACAAAAGGAAAAACCAAGCTGGGTTTGGGTAACCTGAATTATAAATCTGTGTTTGCTGTATTTAACATTGTCAGTGACTCAGCTGTGGCTCAAATCACTTAGGAGTCTCCTCATGTCCTGCACACACACTTATGTGACTGGATTACATTTGCAGCAAGATTCAACAAACCTTGGAGCCAGTTTTTAGTGTTGTGAGGCTGTTAAAATCAAAATCAAACAAACATCACTTTCTGTGCACCCAGAAGTTACAAATTCAGATCGCGTCACTGATTGCCTCTCAGTTTGTTCATCCGAGTGGTTAGCTTGCTCTTTTGTCTCAGGATCAATTTAGACATTATTTATTTAATCTTGAGATTTCATTTATTTATTCATTTATTTAATGATGGCCTCACCGTTGGGCTGATGTTGACGATGTTCAAAGTGCGATAGAGCATACATCATGCTTATGTTTTCCGCGGCGTGTAAATCTGCCTCCCACCTGCTTCTGCCTCCCTCGGCTGCCAAATGTGCACATTGTTCAAAAATACCACTCGGGGATGAATCAGGGCAGGAAAATACCTTTCGAATAACAATACGCTTTGCTGCAGAGGTTGTGGTAATGCCATCAAAGTCTGTCAGGCAACTGTGTGGGCTGCCCGCTCACACACTGAAGGACAATAGATGTAATTCAGCATAAGAACAGGTGAAAGGACCTTCTTAAGCACACCTTATGTAAGCAATACTTTAGAGCTGTCAGGATAATGCCTCTGCTTTCAAACGATATGGTACTGGAATACTGCATTTGTTCTTTTTGTATTGATGGAAAAACTGGATTAAGCAACTCAGAAATCTTTAAAGCGCTGATGTCCAGAGAATTAGCGCTCTTTGTTACTGTTAACAATTAAAACAAATTTAAAATAATTTTTCACAGATTTTTAAACCTTCCAGAATTATAGTTCCAAAGACATATAAGAACAATAATAAAGCCATTTCATTCATTCACTGAAAGTTTGCGCTTTTATTGATTTTATTTTTGTCTCATGTGCTGAGCAATCTGGTATGCTGAGGTACGGTCCCTTTCAAGATAACATTTGAAATCTCAAGACTGTGTTCAACCCCAGCAAGAAGTCACCTCAATATCTGTTAGTTTTATATTTCTATATACAGTACATGCTGGCCTTTATCACATTACCTAACCATTGAGATTTCTTACTGTCCTACTACCTGAGCTCAGTTTCATACAGTTTTTGAAAACCTGAACACGATATTTAAAGAGGAGCTATAATTCTTTTTGGTAATAATCTCAGACATCTTTATCACTGATTACTCTTTATTGGTTAGAAAATGCAGTATTGATCAGCTGAAACAAAATATCCAGTAGTTTCACTTCACTGATTTAACACAATCTCACTGTAGCCCCTCCCACCCCCCCTCTCCTCTTGTGCCGATAAAGAACAAAAAGTCTGTGTGGCTGTAGTGAAGCTATGGCTGATGTTTTCGCTTCACGATGAAAGGAAGTTGAGCAAGAGATGGAGAGGTGAGGAAAGTATTTCCTGGATAAATAGGACCTCAGGAGGAGCTTTTTGGGAAAAGGAGCTGCTGCTGCGACCCTAACAAGCCAAAGATGCGCAAGTGGGTTGAAATACAGCTCCAGGTATGTTTTTGATGAGAGAACATTGTAACATGGTAAAAGGCGCTACAAAAGTCGATTTTGCACAATACCTCCCCCACCAAACCACTTTTTGTAAATTGCCACCTTTCCTGGTGTTGTCTTTTGGGAATCCCTCAATAAGCTTTAAGTTTAACCAGATATCTGCACCTTAGGGTTAGGTTCTGGTTAGGGTTAGCAATTGCTAGAAACTTGACTTGAAACCTACAGTCTATAACCGGGTGTGATACCTAATTTGAAAGCCAAGACCTTCTAGTTTCTAAAACTATGTGTAAGATCTGTGTGAGTGAAACACAACTTACATGACATTTGCCGTTCCTAACCCTAACCCTACCCCCGATCAGGGGGGACGGCAAGTAACAGGTTAAGAAAAGTTAAAATCATATGCTGTAAATTACAATTTCCATCTTATTCTGAATTATGTTAAAAAAAATAATAATAATTTGTATGCTGCGGACCTCGCTGGGATTAACGGTTGTCCTCTTGTTGAGTCATAGGCCTTTTACCAACTCCTGCGGCCCAAACATATAGTCCATTTAGAAAAGTTCTTGTTTTTGTAGACTCTGTTCTACCTTTCTTCAGGCAGGAGTCAGGGCATCTGTAATAACAGTCCACAACAAGCCGGCAGCTTCCTATCGAGCTCACAACACACAACCACATTCTTTCACTTCTAGAGGCGAATCAATTTTCAATTTAACCTGCCTTGCATCTCAAGAGGCTGCTAAACCTTTAAAGGAAACTGACACATAGAAGATGAAAATGAGATAAATTGCACTCAGACGAAATACATTGGGGGCAGCGGTAAGGGGGAAGGCTTGTTATTAGCAGCAGAGGTGGATAATGAGTTATATTTTTGGTTTAGCTACTTTTGAAAAGAACTGTGCAGTAGTTCTGCTATACTTTTACTGAGTTCTGTTCTTTTGAAACTGTTATAACTGTGTGCTCTTTCTCAGCCTCATTTTGTTATTGAACTCTCACTGCGGAACATTCCAGACTGTATGTTACTATATCACAAAGGCGGCTAAACCGTCATAAAACTACATTTAACAATATACATCTCAGTGATAGGAAAATGGGCACCTAGTGATCCTATAGGGTAATGACTGTTTCTTGACTGTGTTTTATTCCTTAGCTGTGCCTCGTTGAAATAAATAAATATTTAAACGGTCGGTGGATGTAAACATTTCACCAGAGGAGACCTGTATTTTTACTAAAAGTGTTTTAGCCTTGAAGTCAAAGGCTAACGTTAATTTGATGCTAACAAATGATACAATAGCATCAAATGGCGACCTCCAGCGGACTCGCTGGTCACGTGTCTTCATTTGACCGGTTGTATTTAATCTCGTGTTTGGCCGCAGTCAAAGAAGCAACATGTCCATGGCGATAAATTGGTGTTCTGCTTCCAGCAAAGTTGCGAGTCAGGTTTGTAGAGAGTTAAGCCCTCTCTCGGAAAAGCATGTTTTTAAGGTACATTTTAACCGTATAAACACCCAAAATAATATAAACGCTTGTATCCTTGCTGTATCAGCGAGTAGTCTCTGGGGCGGCATCAAAATTGAATTTGATTCTTCTGTGGGCGGGGTGCAGAGATGCGGAGGAAAACCCAGTTGCACCAGCAAATAAACATCGGACCCAGTTGCTCTGAAGAGAAACATGGCTCTTATGTCGTCGGCAAGATATGTCACCCATGTTGCTTTGTAGTGGCACCTCTGACTATATGAGGGAAGGCATCCTGTTTAAGAACTTGTCAAATCTCTCTGGAACCCATTGACCACTTACTCAGTCACGCTTTAATTTGTAGAGGGTAAAGTGCCCTTAGACACAACAGTAATATGCACTTATTTGAATTTTATTTTGATAGAATAATACTCTCCCTATCTCTATTTTCCAGTGCTTTAGCAACAATCGCAAATCCATTCAGTCTTTACGTTACTGACTTGGACCTCCCAACACCTCTCGAGAGGCACACTACTATGGTCCACTCTTCACTTAAGTGTAAATCTCTGAGGAGGCGTTTACTCGGCCCTTGATGCTGCTCCTGCTGACTCACTCACTCTGTCACAGTTCTGTCTCATGCTCCCCCCCGGTGAGAGCCTGATTTAGGAGCGGGTCGATGCCTGTGTGAATCCTGGCTGCACCCTGGATCTCAGACTGCAGCGGGGGTCTGAGCTTTGAACTGCTCTGTGAGGTCGTTGCCATCTGGGCTGCACTGGGGAGAATTCAGCCTATTTGTTTTGGTGTTTGCAGAGATGGGAGGACGTGTGAACATATGCGCCACAAGGGAGGCGAATTTTAATGCTGGCAAGTGCCCGGGTTATGAAACGCTAAGTGTTGTCGTATAACTGTCTACAAAATGTACACAATAATCAGCCCAACTTTGCAATCATTGTGTACTAATTTATTTCATTAAATATTCCTTCCAACAACATCACTGCCATGGTCTTAAAAACGGACAGATCCCAAAAGGCTGCACATGACTCAAAGTAAAGTAAGAGTTTTACTTATTAAGTGTTTGCAAAAAGTTTTGTCTGTCTGTAATATGGGTATTGTGTCACCTAATGCGATACGATTCATTTTGTGATGCAGCAGTAGTGGCGGTCTTTCAAACAAGGGAAGCTGTTCATTATCATGGACCTGCATGCAGTTTTCCTACATCAGCAACTAAATCAAGTCCAAACAGAAGCTACCACGCTAACAGGGTTTAAACTGGAACTAAACAAACTTAGCCTAAACAAAGAAAACCTGGAACTAAATCAGAACTAACCCGGGTCCAAACTAGGACTAAACAAAAATACCAGGTTCCATAAAACTTGTCCCTGACTGAAGTGAAGTCCATCCTGTAATGTTGGTCTCAACAGCTTCAGTTTTCCTATTGTAGCTTCACAGTGACAGCAGCGTGCTAATGCTAATGCTAATGCTTCTCTCACAGACACAGCAGTAAGGAGTAGGAGCAAAAGTCAAAGCTTTTATTTGCGGAGGCAGCCAATCACCATTCAGTTAGTGGGTGTTACAACATTGCCCTCTGCTTTGAAGTCGAGCTTCACAACAATCAAGAGTTTGCCAATCGGGGCTGCTTTCTGCAACGAGAGCTTCAATGGGATTTCCCATATGAGCTTTTGGCAGCTCTGAGGGGACAGGGAGGCTACAGGGAACCACACTGAAACAACTGATTAACAACTGACACCATTTAACACACTTTAGTGGATTTAGCATGACATTTGATGCCTAAATTTGCTAAATAAAATGTATTTTATTTGGCTATTTTGTAGTCAATGAGGAGCCCACTGTTGTGCCGTCCTATTCGCCATGAATATTCTGGCAGCACTTTACGTCCCAGCACAGTATGAATGAAAGTAAAGTGATTCCATTGTGGCTATTGTAACTCATGAGCTATAGGTAAAGTATCCTTTTGATCTTTTGATCTCCAGTTTTCTCATACACATACATTTATGCAACCAGGACCTGCTTGCTGTGAGGTGAGAGCGCACACTATCCATGGCGTTCGTTCTTCTTCTTTTGTTTACCGTACATCATAACTTCAAACAGAACAAGTCCCCGAAGCTTTTAGAAAAGATCAGAGAAAGCTATATTTGTTTTATTTCTATGATTATGTAACCTGATGCTCTATGTAAAAGGCACTTCCCATTTCAATTCATTTTATCACTCAATGAACTAATAATGTGTAACCCTAAACGTCTGCCCGGTATTGAATGTTAATATGGTGAGTGTCTATAGGCCTCAATGGGATTTAGTGGAAAGCCCATAGGAGCGCAGTGATGATGTGCCAAAGCCTCTTAGTTGTGCGCCTTCTTTGATTTACTGCTGTGAGAGACGTCGATGTTGAGTAATCCCTGTAGTAATCTGCATGGAGCTGTTTGTCATCGGTTTGGTGACAGGTTCAGTCCAGTGACAGGCGTCTTCAGGAGTGACATAGTTTTGATCTGTCTTTACATCCTACAGATATGTAAATTCCATCACTGAAGAAGTCTCTAAACAACCCCTTTTCAGTTCAGTTGGGTTGTATAAAGATTGGGCTGGGCACCTTTCATAATACAGTTCATAAATTCTATAAGAAGAAAGTTTCTCTTTGCTCAGTGCTTCCAACTGTCTAACTCTGGATCCACCACGTACTGAAATAACTAAAAAGAGAAATTGTTTTTCGTTCGTTCGTAGCATCTTTCTTCCCCTGAGAACAGTAGGTACATACATTTTTTTTGTAAAGTATTAGAGTCGAATAGTTGCAAAATGTTAAGTAACACTGCTATAACTAATCTATTTGACAAACCTTATTTTTTACTCTTATTTGACGAGCCAGTCACAATCTCCGCCTGTATAATAATCACTCCACTCTTTTGCCTGGAGCACCCTGGCTAAGCTAGCGCAGTCTCCACTAGTTTACCAGATGGTCACCGGTGATTAGCCCGTTTTCCTTTCTTTTCTTTTTTTTTGGAAAGCTTCACTTTGTCCAATTTCTCCACAGCTAGCAACTTTTGGAGGCTTGCTGTTTAAAATGCCCACATTGGATTTTGTCCCATTTCGCTTGACGTCCTATGTTGAGAATTCCACACGACTTGAACATTGTTTAGCACATTACCGCCCTTGAGTTCAAGTGATTCAAGTCCAATACCCATTGTTAGAGAATAAACAATGGTGTCCGAGAGGATAGATGAAAAATAGGCATGAGTCTGGATGTCTTATGCAGGAGAGGTTTATTTACCATCGGTGCGGGACCGGAGACATGAACTCGAGACATTGCATCCATGAGTCTTACCATTCAAGCCTGACTATGCTTCCACAGAAGAGGGATAAATACCCTCTGTCGAGCGTCATATTGATATGCAAGCAAAACACTCTGAGTGGCTGAGAGTGGGCGCCTGAGCACCACAGTCAATGTTACGACACAGATAGTACGACTGCCCAGCATGACCCAGTATGATGAAAAGCGATTTAATTTTATTCTCTAACACTCATATGGTAGCTGAGTTTCTTTCAATTAAGTGGCTGCACTGTGGAGACTAATATCGCGCTCTCGCCTCTCTGCTGGCTACAGTCTGAGAGGTGCAAACCCTGCAGTCCCCGTGTTCCAACAATCATTTGCTAGACATTTCAGAACTGACCTTTTCCATCAGCAATCAAACCATTATTTCCAGTCCTGGCATATTATTCAAGCACAATGAAGGACAGCACTAAGAGGGAGCCTTTGCTAAGTGCTTTATGCGTCGCAATACATGTTCTTTTAGGTTGTGACTTGTTATTGTAGGGTGATGATGGGTCCCCATGCAGTCCTGATTAGATTTCACTCATAGACTTTAAATCACATTTTGGCCTTTGCTGATTGGGGTTTTCGCGACACCCATTTTAGTCTATTGAGATTGCAAGTAAAGGCTATTATTTTTTTAAAACCGGTACTCGGTGTGAAAAAGTCTGAGAGCCCCTGATTCGAGTGATTCAAAGTCAGCCGTTAAAGCGAAAGAAATCTTTTGATAATTTACTGGTCCACTGTAGAACAACTTCCATCATTAATGCCGACATAAATCAGACCAAAGTGCTTCTTTTACAACCTCTTGCTCTGCTCTCGCGTGTGTGAGCAAGCGTATGAGGTGTGGCGCGGTCCCATTACGAAATGAGTGCACTGTAAATTCTACAGCGAGGAGAGCCGCTTGAAGGATATAAATAGGAGTGTGATGTAAAATAGTGATAGAAAATAGGGAGTTATTAAAAGCTTTTTTTGAATAGGAACGAGATTGAAATGACAGTTGTGCCTTGTGGTGGCGTAATCAGTATTATTTTAGTGTTCGCTTTGACGCAGGGAACCAAAATCGAGTTCATAGTCCTATTCTGCAGAGCAATACTAAAACTAAACTAGTGCTTAATTAAGGGATTTTGTGATTGGCTATATCCTGGTTTAATCCCAAAGCACAATTGGTTCCAACCCGGCTGCTCACACAATGACAGTGATTGGATAATAGGTCCATTTCTCGCTCAGTTGTGGGCTCTTCTCTCTCCCACGCTCTCTCCGTCCCTGCCTCGACAAACATTTGAACTCTGTGCCAAGTCTCTCTCTCTTTCCCTCTCTCCCTGCATAATGTATACCCCTCCAGTGATTGATATTGTACATTTGTATTTCCCACCGTCCTAATGCCATCGCTGGAGTTACGCCGGAAGAATGCGCCCGCGTGTGGTCGCAGTCACGGCGGAAGACAAAGAGAACAACAGTGTGATTACAAACGAACCGCAGCAGGGAGAGCAGAAGGCAAAGCAGGTGAATAATGCACCATGTTTGATCCTAACGGAGCTTCAGAGGCGCTGGCTGCCGTTCACGGTCTAATGGTGCAATTATCAACCACAAATTTGCAACCTAACCCCCAACAGTGTCCTTATGATATTGTGATAAAGCGGTCTGTCAACATGAACCACATTTATTGATCCCTTTCTCTGCGAAGTTGTTGAATCTTCATGCTTCAATCAATCATATTTGTGTCCTTATTCCCAATAGGGCTTTAAATTGACTGGAGTGTATCCTAGAAAGTGTGGGCTTCGCAAGTTACATGGGGAAATGGGTAGTTAGTTACAAAGTTGACTCAAAGGTAAGCAGTGACTCTCTTTCATGCAGTGTTAACTTGGAGGGCTGCTGCAACACAATGAATTACTATGAAATTACAAACTCATGTTTTTCTACCAAAATGGTTTGTTTTGAGGTAGTGTAATATACTGTCAATCTGTGTGTAATGTGTCATAACCACATACCGGTACATAGTATGGCTGTAGTGAATTTTAGCGATTCGTAGTGTGCTCTTGTTCACTTGAGTGAATAGCTGCTCAAATCTCTTGCTTTTGCTCCAGTATAAGGCCCGTCCATGTGTCCAGTCACTTTCATCTGTCTGTGTGCAGCAGACAGCACTGTCTCTGAGCCCGGCGATCTGGGATCAGACGGGAGACAGTGGATCGAGCTCAAAGAGGCTTCAGATAAAATCATGACGGCCGCTTTGCAAACAATTAATGTGTTGTGATTGTAAGAGCAGCCTATCCAGGCTTCACATATTGACACTTTAATATTTCCCATTTCCATACGATACGTCCACATCTAGTCTTGATTTGGTCATATTTTTCTTTTGACACAAGTATAACAAGCACAAGGACATTCATGCTCTAATTTACAGATTTTCAGATTTACCTTGTCAAAGTTGCATATTGAAAGACAGTATTACTCAGGTCATAATCAAATAGTTATACTGTACATAATAGGTTCTGTGCACTGAATGTTTTTGTTTGATTTCTGCCATGCACTAAATATTTGTTTATTTCAGCAACACGCAGCTAACTCCCAATAGGAATAAAACATAGATAGGAAACAGTTGTTATTACCCTGGGAAGTTAGCATCGTGTTAGAAGAAGAAGAAGAAACTTTATTTATATAGCACCTTTCACAGATAAAATCACAAAGTGGGGCACAAAAATAACAAAGGTTACAGAGGTTACAATGCAACATTCTATAAATAATATTTTTATTTTTTATATTTTAACCACAAGAAGTGATGCTGCTTGATGACATCTTGATAGAGTGTAAGATCAGATAAGCTATGACTATTGATCTCACAATGGAGAATTATGTCTCTATACCTACACACAACATAGTTTTTCATCATAAACACTCAATTGACATGATTTTTGTGTCATTTTGATGTCATTCCTGCTCTGTGTGAGCGATTAATCCTCTTCCTCAGAACATAGCATGTTTTGGAGTCTGTGCATAATGCTCGTGTTTATTTGATCACAGAATTGATCAATTATTTCAATAGTTATTATTTGTTTCAGCCAGATTATATTATACATAGCCTTTGCATTTCATGTGCCATGTGTTTCAGGAGAAGTATGGACATCTCTCTGCGGGAAGTTAGTCCAAACACCAGAAGCATGTGGTTGTTTGTTGATAAGTGCAGCTATGCCTCTCATCACACTGATGTGAGCAGCAGTGAGCGAGCTGCAGACCTCTGCTGGTCACTGCTTTAAGTACACAGTCCATTCTGACGCTCTGACTGCAGTTTACCCCCTTCACTTACAATAAAAGCGTCCGGGATTTCTCTCATATCTGTGACAGCTTTATTGCACCCTGCCACTGGACTGTCAGTCCTCATGAAGAGAGTGGGCGGAGGTGGGCGCTATACTGGAGCGATCTGAACTTTAGTGAAGGGCCATGATATGGTGTAACGTAACTTTTTATATAAGAATATTAAAAAGTATGATATATTATCGGCTGTATTTGTTTTGACGAGTAAAGCATACAGTATATGCCAACTATACAACAAGCAACAAACCACATCTTTTTTCACTTTTTTAACCATGATAAGTACATAATTGTGAGGGTCTTTGCTCAAAAGAACACCCTATTATATATGTTTTTAGTGAAAACTGGATCATCTGGAAGAAAATAATGCAGGCAGGGGGAAACCTCCTCACGGAAAGGTCAGACCTGTTGTGGGAATCAAACTCTGGACCATGCCACCATGCCACGGAAATAAATGCTATAAAATAAGTGCTTTTTACTCCTTTCTTTTCATTCTTTACTTCTACACGTGTCGTAGTAATGGACTTCGTGTTGCGTTCTATGCATGCCTTGCCTCTTGAGTATTTCCTGTTATGTAGAAAACTCTTTTCCCTGTTCAAAGTCTAAAGGCTGATTGATTCCTAAAGTTTTCTCTGAGTCCCACTTAAACCCGTGTGTGTGATGACTTCTTCTAGGACCGTTTGAAGCCGATGATGAGTTTGGAGTTGGGACTTTGTTGTGACAGCGCAGCATCTGTTAGTGTTGGGAACGTGTCTCTCTGAAATCTACGGCGAGTGTGCGCCCCGCCGATTGGGTTCGGGACTAAAGACGAGTAAGATCCTCAGCCTCTGCCTCCGCATGTTTGTTTTTCATTGGTTATTTATGTAGGAGGCAGTCTTATTAGTCATTCAGGGTGACACTGCAAATGTGTGCACAACAAGTTTGCTCTTTTGCCAAATACCAAAGCACCGCTGATGCTGGCTCTAGTCTGAGCTAAACATTCAAATCGTCACTATTTGATAAAAGCCATATGTCAGTTTCTACATCTTATAATGCAGCATGATGTTATGGGACATGACACCACTCAATCATCATTCCACCGTGAGGAGAGGTTTGTGGCCTGTAAGATAAGTTTATGACCTTTATGTATTTGTAAACAGTATCCACCCATGAGTGCATAATCTGCATTCATATGAGCTTGTTCTTCCAGTATCGGCATAGTTCTGAGGTTGGCGAACTACTTCCTTCCTCGACCTGTGCTTTGTTTTCCGCACAGTTGTTTCCCCAGTTTCCCCCAGGCCCAACGATGCATGGCACTGTTTAGATGTACGGACGGCCGTGTTTGTGCAGACGTTATGAAGTTATTGCAATCCCTTATACATAGTTTTGCAGCACTGTATATTCTTCATAGCGCCTAGTCCTATGAGTTTCCGTCCCGCCGCCATCACAGTCCCATTGCTGTCACTCTTGGACAGGTTTAATATGCTGTATTTTATTTAATGTGGAGTGCAGAGTCTTCAGAGGCCCCTCTCTTGTTTATATGTTCCTTGCTTATGGAAAAGACAGTGTTGCAGTCCATATGGAGTCTGCCATAATGCCATCATGTATGGATGTTGTGCAGAAAGAGCTTGTAGCGCAGTAAACAGGGCTCATTTCAAAGGTAACTGAGGTTCAGGATAGGTTTGGGGCTCTGTTTACTTTGTGCTTTTGTTGAAAGCTTTCATAGGAGTGACAATGAATCAAGGAGATGCACCGCTAAGAAGTTACATCACATTTATTCAATTTTCCTTAACCTTTTGCTCTTTTATGCTATTATAATTGTAATATGTTTGTGATAAAGCTAAACAGCCCCTATTGACACAGAATTTAAATCCTGTTAAGTAAGTGCTGTAATCCTTTATTCCATCCGCTTATCGAGTTTTTTTTTTTTTTTTTAAGTAAGGGGACTGGAATTTTATTTGTACATGCTTTTTCGCAAACACAAGTCACCCAACCTACTTCACAAGGGATTTTTATTCAATCACTGCATACTAAGCTTGCATTACTGAATGAATCAATGAATGAATGAATGAATCAATGAATCAATGAATCAATGAATCAATGAATATTTTATTTAAGTGTCATGTACGTACAGTGCCTTGCGAAAGTATTCGGCCCCCTTGAACTTTTCGACCTTTTGCCACATTTCAGGCATCAAACATAAAGATATAAAACTGTACTTTTTCGTGAAGAATCAACAACAAGTGGGACACAATCATGAAGTGGAACGAAATTTATTGGATATTTCAAACTTTTTTAACAAATAAAAAACTGAAAAATTGGGGCATGCAAAATTATTCAGCCCCTTTACTTTCAGTGCAGCAAACTGAGGATCTCTGAATGATCCAATGTTGACCTAAATGACTAATGATGATAAATAGAATCCACCTGTGTGTAAGCAAGTCTCTGTATAAATGCACCTGCTCTGTGATAGTCTCAGAGGTCAGTTTAAAGCACAGACAGCATCATGAAGTCCAATAACACACCAGGCAGGTCCGAGATAAAGTTATTGAGAAGTATAAAGCTGGGTTAGGTTATAAACACATTTCCAAAGCTTTGAACATCACTCAAAGTACAGTTAAATACATCATCCAGGAATAGAAAGAGTGTGGCATCACTGCAAACCTACCAAGACTCGGCCATCCTCCTAAACTTACTGACCGAACAAGGACCGCACTGACCAGAGCTGTTACCAAGAAGCCTATGATGACCCTGGATGAACTGCAGAGAGCTACAGCTCAGGTGGGGGAAACTGTACACAGAACTACTATTAGTCGTACACTGCACAAATCTGGCCTTATGGCAGAGTGGCAAGATCAAGCAATTTTTGTAAGAAAACCATAAGAAGTCCCGTTTTCTGTCTGCTAGAAGCCACCACGTGGCCTCCATGGACCTGTCTGGTGTGTTATTGGACTTCATGATGCTCTCTGCGCTTTACACTGACCTCTGAGACTTTCACAGAGCAGGTGCATTTATACGGAGACTTGCTTACACACAGGTGGATTCTATTTATCATCATTAGTCATTTAGGTCAACATTGGATCATTCATAGATCCTCACTGAACTTCTGCACGCCCAATTTTTCAGTTTTTTATTTGTTAAAAAAGTTTGAAATATCCAATAAATTTCGTTCCACTTCATGATTGTGTCCCACTTGTTGTTGATTCTTTACAAAAAAATACAGTTTTATATCTTTATGTTTGATGCCTGAAATGTGGCAAAAGGTTGAAAAGTTCAAGGGGGCCGAATACTTCCGCAAGACACTGTATGTGCCCATCCCACATGGACTTATAAGACACTATATAAATATAATTTAGAAGACGACCATTTAAACAATATGTTCAATATACAATATACATTTCACAGAAAAATCGAGAATCTGGATATAAATAAATCCATTGTCCATGCTTTCTCCACATATCTTGCCAAGCAAAAAATTGTATTTCTAAATAACCAACTCAACATATCACCTTCTGCCAACCAAAATAGATCAGGATTATTGCGTTCGACTCTTTCAAACAAAGCTGTTCTTAAATCATTATACAATGGACAATAGAACATAAAGTGGAATTCATCCTCCACCAAACATAGATCACAAACATTACAGTCTATTCTCTTCAGGGACCCCTCTGTAATGACCCACCTCCACCTCTAGAGGCAGCACACCTGCTCTGAGCTGAGCACACAGAGACCTCTGTCCTCTTTTCAAATTACATTTTACATAAATCTCTGTTGAAAAACATTCTTTAATCTGAATGCAAGTTGTCAATTTCGGTTTGCTTAGCAGTTCAATTTTCCACTGCTCTTTGTAATGATCAAATAGTATCTGCCTGTGGTTTGTTATTTTACACTGTAAATTAGTCCAAAACAATGATTGTGAATTTATATTTGTATTTGAAGGACTTCCTGTGACCAAGGACATTTATGAGTTTTGTCCCAATTAAAGACTTTCCTAGTGAGTCTATCCTCCGGTAATTGAACAAGACGGTTCCAAAGTCTTAACATTTCAGCCCACTGTTTCACCACACAGGGTTCCCAGCCCATGTCTCCCTCTATGGCTGCCTTGGGGGTGAACTTATGGAGTCCAAGGAAATACCTCATAGCTCTGCTTTGAACAGAGTTGCTCTCTGCAGCATCCTGAAAACCCCATACTCCTGCAGCATAGAGCAAAACTGGAGCTACCATTGGGTCATATAGCTGAGTGAAAATAGTGAAACTCAAATCAGGACATAATTTCATCAACTCCTCCCAGCGGAATCTGCTAGTACTCTTCTACCATCAGAAAAAAATCATATTCTCATGAAAAACAAAACCAAGATACTTATAAGTTGCAGAATACATCAACAATGTTTGACCAAAATAAAATTCATACTCACTTTGACAAACATTAGGCCTTCTAAAGTTAACTATTTGAGTCTTATCACAATTAATGTCAAGTCTTTTTTGCATTACTAATTGTATGGCAATTTGCACATGTTTTTGTTTGTTTTATGCCTTATGTGTTTTTGTCAGCTACATCTGCACTATGTGCCCAGAACAAATTTCCCCAAGAGGGACAATAATAGTTTAATTCATCATTCGTTCATTGTAGTTGCCAAAGCTGCCCTGGGGTAGACTGACAGCTGGCTGCACACATCTGCACCATCTCTGCCTCCAACCATTCAGGATACATGGTATTCCCACGCATCTTGGTATAACCTCAGCTTCTGAGATCAGACACAATGCGAGGTGGAAAGGAATATGTGCAAAAAAAAAACGAGAAAAAAATAAATTAAATTTGGCTAATTCAATATCCAAATGACTGCCTTTGGATACAGACGATTGCATCTTATGTCAACAACAAAAGGACATTATGTATTGATTGAGCTGGAATAATGTGCATATTTATAAGGGTTTCTGAGGTCACATAAGGTACTTCTACATCCAGCCTTTACAATTAGTCTCGCGCTAAAACAATATGGAGCTTTGAGTGTGCTGTGTGAGGTTTAGTGAGAGCACATGCTGTGATGCTGCTATGATAGAGATTGTTTGAGCTCAGCCTGTTGTGCTTTGCCTCCGGTGCTGCCATTAACCAAATGAGGAGTTACTGTCTGTGTACGTCTGTGTACGTGCAGCTCAGATAAAAGACACTTTGAAGTATTTTGAGGTTCCCCTCTTTCTGATTGAACTTATTTATAATGTAGGCAGTTCTTTCGGCGGCCTTTTGTTTCTGACACGCGCTGATTGAGTTTTTAATGTTTACTTAGACTTTGATCAAATAATCTCTCATCCGAAACACTTTTAAAAATGCATGAGTTTGTTGCTGCAAAAAAAAAAACAAAAAAAAACGTCACGCCGACTCCGCAGATCATCGCTTGTTGTTTCGCTTCCAGATGAATTTGCTTTGGATTTGCAAATAAATACAGTTTTATTAGTTGGCAAAATAACACTAGATTTGTATTGCATTTACTGTAGCTTTGTTAATTGAAAAATTAGGATTCAAAGCATTTACCCCATGATTGCACTCGGCGACTAACGCGAAGTTTGGCTGTGTGTTCCCAGCTTCCTGAGTCCTGGGGCAAGATACATACATTCATTTAGTGCTTTTTTGTGTGTAAAAAGTATGCACATTATTTTCTTTCTAAACAGGGCAACTCATAAAAATGTATATATTTTTTTTAATGTCCCTAATATTTGCTCTAAGTTGCCTATGTAGATCGACGACGTGTGTCTCTTTGATGGTGACTGTATAGGTTGTGTGAATTGCCCCGCTGAGTGAGTCCTCCTCTTCCAGCTGGAGCTGCCTGCGCCTCTGAAAGTGATGAATAAGCTCTTAGATTAGCACCACATGTCACAGCAGCAGGCGGGACTCACGGAGACAAATGTATTTGGACAATGTATCCAGCAGAGGGCAGTAAATCTATGGGAAACTGACAAACGGCTGTATATCGTGCTGTGGGTAATTGCACATTTTAATTCAGTTGTGACTTAGTTTTAGGAGTGGCGAAATAGTGTTTTTATCTTCCTTGTTGTTGTTGTTTTTTCTTTCTTTATGAAAACCAAAAAGAACGATTTTTTTTTTCTGACAGCAAACTAAAAGCGTGTCCCCGTAATTGAAGAAAGCCTGTGTCCATTTTATCTTGAGGTTTGTACAGTGCCGTGGCCATCGGTGCTTTTTCCTATAGTACCTGCTCATCCAACCGTGATGTAGCTTTCAAGCACTTACCCTCCTACTCTGCTGCCACTGTGGCCTTCTGCTTTTGTGCTCACGCTGTAAACGTAGTTAAGAAGGATATGGACCACAACAAAAACACATGTGTGACTGATGGAAGTATAGTAAATAAAGAGAAATATCCAAATCCACCAGACTATGACCAGGGTATACATTTAATCATCTTTATCATCTTGATCATCTTCTTCATCATCATCATCTTCATCTTCATTATCTTTATCATCTGTATCATCTTCATCATCCTGGTATATATTTCATCATCTTTATAATCTTCATCTTTATCATCATCATCGTCATCATCGTCATAATCATCTTCATCCTCATCATCATTATCTTCGTCATTTTTATCATCTTCATTATCTTTATCATCTGTATCATCTTCATCATCCTGGTATATATTTCATCATCTTCATCATTTTTATCATCTTAATCATCTGTATAATCCTCATCATCATCTGTGTCATCTTCATCATCCTCATCTTCATCATGTCCATCATCTTCATCATCATCATCCTTCTTCTTCTTCTTTAGTATCATCATCGTCATAATCATCTTCATTATCTTCTTCTTCATCATCATCTTTATCATCGGTATCATCTTCATCATCATGGTATATATTTCATCATCATCTTCATCATCTTCATCTTTATCATCGGTATCATCTTCATCATCATGGTATATATTTCATCATCATCTTCATCTGTATCATCTTTATCCTCCTCATCATCTTCATCTTCATCATCATCACCACCACTTATCTCATCAAAAGTTTTACTAATGTATTGTTAGTTTCAAAACCCAGTTTTTTTTATGCCCAATAAGCACCTCAGTAATACATATTAAATAGATAAGTGTCGACACACAAACATTTTCTCAGCCTCCTCCTATTATAACTGCCATCATTTTTGGCCAAATTGAGGTATTTGTTTCACTTTACTCTCTAAACACTAGGGGTGTAACAATGCACCGTGCCACGTTTCACCGCGGTTCAACAATCAGACCATATGCACCAAAGTTTTGGTCTATATTTCTTCATATTTAAGCTGCGTAGCGCGTGTCATGCGTGTGTATGTGCTCTCAAACAGAGCGCACGTGTGTCATCATCACTTACCGCTAAACTGAAGGCTGCAGACTCCAGACCTGCAAAGTTACATCCTCCAAAAACACATGAAATCAGCGTGGCTTTGTAAAGGTTTCTCCAGTAGATGAAAAGGCTGCAGTAAATGATAGCGATCCAGTGCGCCCAAAAAAAAATGCTTCAGATCCTATCTTGGTTAAAATCCGCCTCAAAAGCTGTTTTCAAAAATGTCCAAGCAGAATGTTGTCGAGGAACAGCCTCAAATCAAACGCAATGCTCTGTCCGTGTTTTAGCTGCCATGAAAGCGAAACTGAAACTTACCACTTAACGAGCACATGGCCTACACTGCACTGCTATTTATGTGTTTATGTTTTACTTTAGAACAGTTTTGTTTTCTATTTTGTTAAATTGCAATGTGAACCTAGGGCCAGATTTTTATTATAAAACAGCTTTGAAAAATTAGAAAGCATTGCCAGTTTTATTCTGTGATTAAAAATACTGCCTAATGATGAACATGTATATATATTTTTTTAATTGCACTTTCGAACTACCGAACCGAACCGTGACATAGCTGAACTGTTACACCCCTACTAAACACTGCTGCATCTTTAGTGGCTCTGTCCTCAATCAGAAGTAGAATTACTTCTATCTGGAGATTCCCAAGTGCTTTTTCTACCTAAAACAATGATGCTAGGAGGCTGATGATTGGAGCACCAAGAACTCACTAATTCTGAACACTAACAAGACCAAAGAAATGACTATCGACTTTGGCAAGAAAAAGAACATTCTACAGCCAATCAAAATACACGGACAGGACATTGAACGCGTGCACACATACAAGTATCTAGGTGTTCACCTGGATGATAAATTGGACTGGAACATCAACACTGAGTCTCTCTACAAAAGGAGGCTCTTTTTCTGAGGAGGCTGAAGTCCTTTGATGTGTGTAACCAAATGTGGTCTATGTTTTATCATTCTGTTGTGGCTGCTGTTCTTTTTTATGCTGCCATTTGCTGGGGCAATAACATATCTGTCAAAAACTCTAACAGGCTAGACAAGCTGGTTAAGAGGGCGGGGTCAGTGGTCGGGGGGTCACTGGACTCTGTTGAGGCAGTGGTCGAGAGGTGCATGGGGGGAAAGGTCCAGGCTATCCTCAGTAACTCCAGGCACCCTCTGCATGGGACTCTGTCTGCTCAGAGGAGCAATAGATCAGATCGTTTCCTCTCCGTATACAGCAAGACTGAGCGCTTCTGGAGATCCTTCATCCCTGCTGCAATTCGATTTTATAATGATCATTGCTGATGTAAATGTGTGGAGGCTTAGCTTCAGTACTTTTTATCATATTTATTTGTATTGTCTTTTATCCGTATTGCTACTGAATGACAACTGAATTTCCCCTTGCTGGGATTAATAAAGTATCTATCCATCCATCCATCCATCCATTTTGTAATTCATTCAGATTTAGCATGAAATCATCAAATTTCTACCATAATTATTCAAGATTTTTGTAACATACTGGATTTAAAAAGTGCTCTTGATCGACACTAGCCTTTATAATTTTACCCTTGTCTTAATAGGACTCAAAAAGGTTACAATAATTTAAGAACTGTCCATATAATTCTTAGTTAACTTTTTCACTTAACTCTTCTTGTCAGAGATTTACAAGCAGCAAACGTCCATAACTCCACTGCTGACTGTTGCAGCTGTTGGCCCGGGCTCGGCGCTCTCAATCTCTCACAGATTAGCCTCTGATAGACTTTGTGTATGAAACAATACGTCCTCCTGTGCATGAATTATGTGGAAAAAGAGGTAGGCGTGCTGAGCTGTGGCGCACATCTGAAACCTCGGGAGGAGCGGCTTGTTGTTCTTTTTCTCAAAGGATCTCAGTCATGCAGCTGCACCCACAAAAACAACCACCGCTGCTCCTGACCTTTGCGCTCAGGCCCTCCCTTCAAACAGATAAAAATGTAGCTGAAATGTGATTTATCCGCGCAGAGGAGTGGGACATATTTTTAGGCCTTACCCTAAATCAAAGTGCCTAGTGTCAGGGAGAGATTGAGTTTGGACGTGTGGTGTTGGGTGACATGAACAAGGCCCATTAGAGAGACTCCGTGAGTCAGATATAGCGGCCCAGTGCCGAGAGCTGCCCTCATTTTGCCTGCTGTGCCAAGTCTCCGCTTTAGACCAGCATTGATTGGCCTATTTTCCACATTATGGATTACCAGAGCAAAGTCCAGGATGTGATTTGGGGATTCTTTTTGGGGTTATTTAGTGATAATTCTGAATATAAATAGTTAAAAATGTGTTACGGTCTCAATCATCAGTTTTTTTTTTTTTTTTTTTTACAAAACACACCCAACTTCTACTAGATTCACACACACAAAAAAGCACTTTACTTATTTTCTGGGACTGCAATGTGATTCTGTGACTTAAAATGTAATCACTCTTGCGTTTCTCTGTCTTCAGCTGGTGCCCACGTGGATTAGAGGTTGTCAGATTGTGATTATTGAAATTCAACATTCTGCATAATGTGTGTGTACTTCGCTGTGCCTGTGAGGAAGTAAGTAATTAGTTAGTTGTTGCATGTCTAGGTCCTTTTCTAAGGTCGGTGCTAAACATTGCTAAATCCTACCTCGCTTCCTGCAGCTATTCAAATTCCACAGGCCTGACTCGGTGTCCTCACCTCTGTTTACTCAGTCACCTCACTGTTTGTCTTCTCTGCTGCCTCCAGATGAAAATATTTGACAGTCCAGCGAGCATAATGACTGCCTTTATGTTCGGCTTCATCTGTCAAATGAGACTGACGCCGCAATCAACAACGCTCACAGAAGCCGCTCTTGAATAAATATTGCTTGGCCTGATTGCAAGTTCACAGCCATGTCTAAATAGGCACTTTGCAACACAAAGATGCGGGAACTCGCCATTAAAACAGTGTAAAGTAGTTGTTCAAAATGCTGAAACTTTATAAAAACTAGGGCTGCACATTATCTGGACGTGTCGTTTTCCTCCTATCAAAAAGCATGTAATACTGTATATAGTCTAACCTTTCCATACCAGCAATATTAGAAACTTAAATATTTGGATAGACTGTTTTACTTTTGTTGAAATGTCATGCTAGCACTTATTTACAGTTCTTGCGTACGTGGGAGGAAAAAGTGAGTACACAATTTGGAATTTCTTACATTTCTGCCTGAATTGCTCATAAATGTGGTCTGATCTTTATTAAATCATAAGAATGAGCCAACAGTGTCTGATTAAACTAACACCACCCACCCACACACATTTACATTTTTATCATATTTTTATTGGCCATAACTAGGGATGTCACGGTATGAAAATTTTACCTCACGGTTATTGTGACCAAAATGATCACGGTTTTTGGTATTATCGTGTTTTTTTTTTAATGTGTGTTAGTACGTAAGTTCAGAAAGCATATATAGCATGATAGTCCTACACAAACTGAAATAGTTTCAAAAAAGTGTAACAGTGTTTGTTATATTTAAAAAATACAGACAAAGCCATATCAAAAGTGCAACATTTCATGTCAAAGTAAATGAAGTATAACTATGAATTGGTGATCGTTTCGAGGGTATTACATGTACTATTTATAGCGCCAGTTAGGATATTTTAACTAGATAAACCCTCTATATCAGGAATATTGTTCTCAGTCTGTGTCCTTCCAGTGTGCTTTCAGACAGTAATCATTGTTAAATTCATAATAATGCGGCGAGAGTGAATCTATTGCATTGGTGACCAACTTTAATCTGCCCTCCAGGAGCCTATAACGCATTTGTGCGAGAGGTATCCACGACACGGCTTATATGCTGGCGGTGGCGCTGCGGCTGCGCTATGGGGCGACTCGTTACCTTCTCCCTCAAAGTCACCACATTATGCATGTCTGCTAAAACGCTAACGTTAACTTACTTGCATTGGCTATAGAGTTGTGGTGACGGTCACACAGGTGAGTCATGAGGTTCGAAGTATTGCTGCCTTTAGCAGACACTTTTTCCTGCACGTTCCGCAAACAGGATAACTGTCTTCTATCAACTGTCCTTCAGCTTTCTTAAAATACCCAAAATATACCCAGACTTCAGACTTGAAGGTCCTGTTTGAAGGCTGATAGACGTCCTGAGCGCTGTCGTCTCGGACATGATTCCAGCTTTGAGAAAGTTTTGTTTTGGTTGTAAGCTCTGGCGTGTGCCTGCGCAGCAACTTCAGCAGATGAGACGGTGGCTGATAAGGCTCACTTTGCAGTGGCTGAATAGGTACGTCTCCCCGCCACCCCCTGCAGCTGACCCTACTTTGGTCTTGTCCCCCAGATCTCCTCCTTCCTCCGCACCCACAACCAGAAGCTTGCCTTCTCCGCCTCTTCCGCCAACTCCTTAATGGCCCTCCTCAGCTTTGCTCCTGCGGTCCCGACATCTCTAAGCAAGCGCAGCATGGATTTCCCCACAAACCCCCTGCTACCCACCTCTACAGGGTAGATAGTTGTCGCCCACCCGGCCTCTCTGCATTCTGCTGAGTGCTCAGTGTAGCTCGATGATGAAGACCCTTTTCTGCTGCCTCGACCAGAGCCCCCTGTCGGGCCTGAGTGTTGTCTGTGTGATCTCTGATGGGAAGACCAGCTGTTTGCCAAGATCCACCATCATCTCCCAGTCCTGACCCGGCATAAGAACATGCGTTCTGACAGCTTGTCCCTGGTGCTCTTGACCTGATTTCACAAACTGGAGGTATGGTGTCTGAATCCTCCTGGTGTCGTTTGCAGCTACTCTTACAGGTCTCCAGCAACTCCACCAGTTTATGCAGGACTTGGTTGTGTCTCCACCTGTAGCGACCTTGGGACAGTGCTGCCTTGCACCCTGAAAAAATGTGCCGAAGGCCTGCACTACCGCTTCCACACAGAGGGCACTTGTTCTCTGATGCAAACCAAAGGGCAAGGTTCCGAGGGCATGGGAGCGTGTCGTACGTTGCCCTCAGTAGGAAGCTTAGGCGAGTCTGTAGGAGATGCCAGATGTCTGTCCAGCTGATGTTCCTGCTTGCGAGGAACATCAGCTAGTTGCAGATTACGTGCACAACAATCAGAATGAATCTTGGACCATTGCTGTTTACAAAACTGTCGAGATTCAGCAAGATTCCTGGGATGTCTGGTATGAATGGCTTTCTTGGGGTCATGCCACAACATCTCAATCCGGTTTAGGTCAGGACTTTGACTGGACCATTCCAGAACACGTATTTTATTCTTCTGAAACCATTCTGAAGTTGATTTGCTTTTGTGCTTTGGGTCATTGTCTTAAACTTGTGAATTCATGTTCCCATTGATGATAGCAGTTTGTCCAGGCCTTGAGGCAGTAAAACAGCCCCCCATCATGATTCTTCCTGCACCATACCTGACAGTGAGGATAGGGTTTTGATGTTGGTGCTGTTCCATTTTTCCTCCACACGTGTGTGTTCCTTCCATAGAATTCAACTTTGGGTTCATTGATCCACATAATATTTTGCCAGTAGTGCAGTGGAGTATCCAAGTGCTCTTTAACAAACTTCAAACGTGGAGAAATGTTTTTTTTAGACAGCAATGGCTTCCTCCGGGGCGTTCTCCTATGAACACCAGTCTTGCTCAATGTTTTAGTAGATGTTATGACAGAGATGTTGGCATGTGCCAGTGAATTCTGTAAGTCTTTAGCTGACACTCTAGGGTTCTTTTATACCTCATTAAGTATTCTGCGCTGTGCCCTTGCAGTCATCTTTAGAGGACAGCCACTCCTTGGAAGTGAAACAACAGTGCCAAACTGTCTCCATTTGATTTATGAAAATCAAGACTTTAGAGATGGTTTTGTAAACTTTTTCAGCTTTATACAAATCAATAATTGTTGATCATGGGTTCAATTTGGCTCACATCTGACTCTAAATGTCTGCATAAATTTGTCTAATTAGCTCTTGGAGCATCCTTAGCCAGGCGGTGTACTCACTTATTCCAGGCTGTCCTGTTATTGTTTACATGTTATGGCAAATACAAATATGATAAAATGTAAATGTTTGGATGGTATTAGTTTAAGCAGACACTGTTTACTCATTCTTGTGATTTTAATAAAGATCAGACCACATTTTATGAGCAATTTAGGCAGAAATGTAAGACATTCCAAACGGTGTACTCACTTTTTCCTCCCACTGTATCTCCTCCATCTCGCTGTCTCACTGTGTGTGTGTATATATATGTCACGCTGACCCACTTCTGCTGGTCATCTCTGCTTTAATCAGCTGAGCATGAATTGCTGCCCTCTTTCTCCTTACTGCAGCTCCATTTTAACACATCCAATATAGCTCTGGAAAAATAGAGACCTTTTCCTTTTTATTTCTATATCAGTCCAATATCTGAGTCTGATGACCAATCCAGGCCCGTGTCTGTTCAATTCCTTCTCACTATGAACTTCTATGAGCTCATGCACTAACAAAAGAGAGAGACAGAAAGAGATATATAAAGTTACTGCCTTTTGCGAATCCACAGTCCTGCGTTTGTGCCAGTCCCAGGTTAGAATAAAATGTAAACTGTCAGAAGTTCATTAAGTTAAGTGGAGAGTTGGATGTGGAAAATCTGGGTTATTGCTCTGACAGATTTATTTCTTTAGTTAATATAGTTTGGTTTCAAGTTGTGAATCATTATTCTTTGTCACAGTAACATTTCATTTGGTTATGTTGAAAGAACGCATTTTGTTAAGTTCAGTAATAGATAACTTTGCTGTGGGCTTTGTTTGTTTGTTTTATGTGGAGATGTATATTATTTTTCATTCATGACCTTGTTTGTGACTACCTTTTCCTGCACTGTAGCTGCTCCCCTTCCTCTTAGTAACTCCTCCGCAAACTCTGCGGAAGTCACAGATCGATGCCGCCGGGCACAAGAGCGGTTGATGAGATTAGATTTTGTTCCTACATTGAGGCCACTCACACGGTCCTGAGACTGACACGCATCCCTCTCGCGGCTGAGAGACTTTCCATGACATTAGTGGTTTGATCACACACACAGGGACCGAGCTGGACTGTGATACTGTGACTCTGTGGGACTGTTAAGATCTTTTTATCTACGTATCTGTCGAGCTGTTACCTCACTGTCTGTACTCTGTGTCACGCTGCGTTATGAAACATAAACATGGCTGAGAACAGAGACATGTTTAGGAATGAGTGGAATTGCTATCATAATCCTTATAAGAAAAGAAAAACAAACAAACATTGCAATTTGATATTTTTTCTAAAACTGTGCCGCCCTATTTCTTTGTAGAACAGAAATTGTATGTTGAATGGTTTTGTGACTTTTTCATTACCGACGTCTTGTCCATTGACATTTTTGTCCTAGTGTTTTCAGCTGGTATTTGCTATCTCTTGTAGCTCAGTGACCGTTATCTGCACCTGTCACACCGCTCTGCCTCAGTCGCTATAGAAATTCTTCGGCTGACATTTTAATGCCTCTGTCTCATTCGTATACGTTCAAACAATTAGTGTGCTCCTCAAACAAGAGAGGGCCATAAACTCTGGGCTTTATGGGGCCTATTGATGCCAGCCTTAAACAGACTGCTGCTTTCATTCTTTGGCAGGCCACTTCTCCACAGACAGGACTTTGATGTCTACTCCCATGCCTTTGGTTATGACGATTACTCTGTAAGATTTCACACAATAAATACAAAACAAATACAGGCATTTTTCCATTGATTTTGTTTTTATTGGTGATAGATACCTCAGATAACGTGGGAATAGGCTCATCTCTCTTCAGACTTGACGCGTACCTTTGCTGGGTATGCGACATCACTGGTTCGTCTCCATGGAGATGTTGCCACTTTGCTTTCATTCATTCATTCATTCATTCATTCATTCATTCTTTATTTAGCACAGACACATATAAGGTCCATATATATTTAAAAGAAAACAGCAAAAGACATACAACTTTGACTAGGAAGCCAAAATCTACACATTAGTTCCCATAGAAATCACAGAAACAGCGTTAGCTACAGTGGGTTGCATAAGTATCGGCCCCCCTTTAACTTTTCTACATTTTGCCACGCTATGGACCATAAACATAAATATTTTTATTTATTTATGTTTAGTGACGGGGGTTTTGACTTTTGCTCCTGGTGCCAGACATGCTGTCTGAAAACCGGTTAGGACCAGCTGAGCAATTAATAAATATGTAAGCACTTCTTCGGAAACTAATAAATATGCAAAGAATTCCTAAGAATGGGAGGGCTTACAGGCGGTTCTTCCTTTGAACGGCATTTAAACTTGTGTGTGCTCATTGCATATTTGGTAGAATTTTCTACTTGAGCACGCTACTAAGCACTCTGTAGTTTTCTACCCCTCTTTTTTCCTTTGTACATTTAGGGAAATCTTGTGGTGGCTAGTTGTAGGAGTACAACCGGTCCTTATTGGCATACAACTGAAAGCACATGTTAGCGCTATTGAGACGACTGATTGTCACATGCTAACTATTGTGCCTCATAGAATAGGAACTGAGAGCATAGGTTAGCGCTATTGAGGCGACTGACATGCTAACCCTTATGCCTCATTTAGCATAGGCTTGTAGCCAATAAGGTTGGTTGTATACTCGCTGTGGAAACAGTCAAACACGAATAAAATCCCCTGAAAACACATTTTCTGTTGCCCAGTGCTCATTGAAGAAAGACTCAAATTCTAGAGTTATTTCAAATATCTGCCTGAAGATCTCCTCTGTTGGTGAGTAATCCCGCTTTCTTGAAGAGGGAAGTCTTCAAATCTTGTGAGGAAAAGATTTAAGGGTCTTAACATTATGGAGTCTACTGGGGTCATTTCCCTTAGATTTTAAAAGTCTGTTGGTTTTCATCTGAGCAATTTCGTCAGCGTGGCAAAATGTCAAAAGTTTAGAGGGGGCCGATACTTATGCAACCCACTGTATATTGAGTGCTGTATCCCCATACAAATGAATGGTGATGCCAGGCCCTAAATATTAAAGTATGGTGAGGTGGCGCCCGTTTTACGGCATTAGATCATTTCTGTGGTTTCTTTATCATTAATATATTATTCACCGTATTCCGCCCTGCCCACTTATGCCTCTTTTTGCCTTGTCTTGGCACTTCCATTAAGCGGAGAACGAGGAAAAATGTTCGTCACTAAAATCTGATGTTTAGTGGATTGATTTGTGTAAAATGTCTAATGTTCATTTGCACCAACAAGTCAACACTGCACCGTTTCTCTGCATGGCCTAAATTCGGCTTTGTATTCATGTAATAACTGATTTTTTCTGGACTTCACCAGTCCTATGTAAATTAATAGGAGAGGAGGGACGGGCACAATTCATGGTGACACTCATGCAAACGTCTGGAATAAGGTGAATAAGATGATGTTTAGTGGCCATATCATGTGTATCAGACCCGACTAAAAGCAGAAATTTAACAGAATAGGATTTAGCATTTAGCTTAGAGGCCACTTTTATACGTTTATTCTTATCTACAATAAAATCTCAATGATATGTTGATTCATTATTGATTTCTAACTAGGCTTTGGCCTCACCTAAATGTGGTCGATGGGTTGACACATCTGAAAACATCTAGATCTTGAATTGGCGCTGTTTGATGGCTAAATGCTAACGGCTATAGGAAAAATACATTGAACAGGCTAATGAACTTGGAAAAAGTTCATTAGCCTGTTTCCCAGTTTGCTAACTGTCTGCATATGTTAGGGTCAAACGCTGCTGCTCCTCTTTATTTCTATGTCCTCTTCAAATACATTATTTTAATAACCAACTCCAAAATGGAATCAAGCTGTTTATGTCTACCGTTTGTGTCTACTACTTACTCTTGTTTCATAACAGCATATGTTCCGCAGTGTGCTTTTAAGAACTTTTTTTTACACTTCTTTGGAGGAGAAACTAACTTAATAGAGCATTTTAATTGATAAACCCTAGAAGCAATTTAAAGGGTGAAATGAAAGCTATGCTCAAATGCACAAACCCAGATAGGAGCTGTTCCCCGCTGCTGCAGCATCATCAGTTTCCTTCATGATTCTGGAGGCACCTTGTGATAGTGGGGTTTTCCACTAATGGCTTCATCAAATTAGATCCACAGCAAACATAAACCATCTCTATTGCCTCATTCCATGCTAAGACACAAGCTGACACGTTCATTTAGGATAACAATGAGACGTTTACGCCTTTTTATGCTTCCTGTGTGTCTCACTAGCAGAAAGAGTGAAGCGTGTATTATAATAATGCCTTTGTCATGCTGCGGAATGTGCAGATGTCAACGTGCAAGGTTTGGCCTCAGGCACAACGCATCAGATCTAATTCAGCCAGGAAGACTTCAACAGATAAATGGGTGAAATATCAGGAATACTTTAATGAATGGATACATTTTGGAGCTTAGAGGTATTATTAGAGGTATTATACAAAGTACAAAGTAGGGGTTTTCAAGGGAGACTGAAGAGGCTTATGGTTTGTGGTTTTGAGCATGACCCGAAATGCCAGTGTTGAGCGTGGCAGCACAATATATCGCCAAATGACTGTTATCACAACCATATCACAAGAAGCCACAATTTATCGCAAAATCATTAATTGACAAAAACGCATGGTAACTTAAAAATGTGCAGTTCAGCTTTAGTCTTGTTGTTACCCTTATTTTGTGTTGCAGTATTTTTTTCAAAGGCCCTGTTCCTGATATTTTTCCGAGTAGTAGAATGCCAGTATTGACCTGCTTCATTCAGTAAGTTGTAAAAGGTAGCCCTCCGATACAATCTAATTCTAAAGCTTTTTTCTTTTGGCTCAAGAACTCGCAGGCTAGCATTATTGCTGTGGGCATTGGCATTACTGTTATCATTATTGCTACAGTTACCCTGAAACTTGTGAAACTTGTTTATGAACTCATCCCTGTGAAGAACTGAGATGTTAGAAATGTGTTTGGAAAAGTTGGAAGGCGTTTGGACACAGTGTTGGGAACGTTACTTTTAAGAAGTAATTAGTTATAGTTACTCACTACTTGTTCCAAAAGTAACTGAGTTAGTAACTGAATTACTCTATAATGAAAGTAACTCGTTACCAGGGAAAGTAACTATTTGCGTGTGTAACGGAGTGTAAAGGCTTCGTTAAATTCTGGTAATAGGATTACCTACTTGTTGTCTTATTGTGATGTTAATGTACCTGGCAGTGTGTGTAGTCCACGTATGTCTTTTGTTTTGGTAGTCTGTCTCCAACGTTGGCACTTCCGGTTTGGCCGATATAACTGGTCACTCCGCCTATAACTCTTTCTCTGTTCCTGTACTCATGAGAGAAAGGCCTCGTTGGGCACATGATATTAGGCTAACGCCAAAACTTTTATTTCCCTCTGCCAGGGTAAATAAATGGGGTTTGAGCGTTGCTCTTCCCCGATTGCAGCCTTGCCTCCTCTCCGTGGTTCAGAGCACCATAAGCATAACACAACGCAGAGATCTTTATCATAGGTCACACTGGTGCCGTGACTCTGTCGAACCGGACCCGACGTTGCTGGGTCTACGGTTCTCTCGTAATTGGGCTCCAGGACGGTTCTCCTGAGCCTTCACCGCCTCGCCGCTGGGAGCTGCCAACGCTGTACGTCGGACCGTCGGCGCTCTAACCAACGGGGCGGGCCTCCCCTCGTCCGCGTCAACGTCTTCTGCTCACCGTCTGGGATGGAGCCGGAGGAGCTACACACGCCCGCCATGGCCGGCAGAGGGCGCGGAGCCCTGGTGTCTCCTCTTCCTTTTCCTTGAGTGATGTGGGTGGTAGTGTGGCTCGGGGCAGAGCTATGCTCGTGCTATTAACAATGTCAGTTTTGAGCTGCCTAAGTGCAGCACGGGACATGTGGTTGGTGATGAAACTGTGGGGGGTATGAGCCAAATGAATGACATGATGCAACAGATGGGCCACATGTTGGCGGATAATATTGTGTCTAGGTTAAACTCGTCTAGCTCATCCGCCGAGTCTCCCAGGGCTCCTGCTACGCCTCCACAGGCGAATGATTCCATGAACGGTCATAGCTTAAATCTGTCAAATGTCACTTTTGTCGAAAAAGGGGCCAAAGAGCCACCGGTGTACAGGGGGATGGCTCCGATGTCCTAGCCATCGATGAGTGGGAGGATTTGATGAAGGTTTATCTAAGGAAAAGCAATATCCCCGTTGAATGCAGAACGGAGGAAATACTGGTACATTTGAGGGGCAAAGCCAGAAATGTCGCTAAGCTGGGTATAAAAATGGCGGGCTAGATTCCACACATGGGCCCGAGGCCATTTTCGGTCTCCTACGTAAACATTTTGGTGCGGGTTTATGCTCCTCGGTCCCTCTGGCTGACTTTTATTCCATCCGTCCCACAGCTAATGAGGACCCGTATGATTTTTGGTTACGGTTAAACAATGCTGCGGATACTGCTATTAGCTGCCTCGCAGGGTTGGGGAAATGCTCCGATGTTCCAGGGGAGGATGTCACGCGGTTGTTCATAAGACATTGCCCAAACAAAGAGCTGTCTTATACATTCCGGTCTAAGACCATTGACAAGTGGACGGCGCGTGAGGTACAAGAGGTGCTGGACGAGTACCATTTAGAAATAGCTCTAGAAAGACAGGGGTGTTGAACATGGTTTCTGTGAATAAAAGTGATATTCCCGCTGTCGTAGCCCCCACTGCTAACACGCCCGACCACTCTGCATTCGAGGAGCTGGCCGCCATGTTGAAAAAGGTTTTGTCGCAGTCCCAAGATGGCGCCCAGGTTACACATAGGCCACGTCGAGACATGCGGTTTCCCAGAGCAGGCGGGTTAAACAGCATGCCGTGTGCGATCTGTAGAGATGTGTCCCACACCACGTACACACATTGTAGGAAGCATAAGCTGTGTTTTCGGTGCCATGAACAGGGCCACATTAGCAATGCGTGTCCCCAGGGCGTTGACACTTCTCCCTCCGGGCCGCAGGGAAACTAATCAGTCTGCGCGCAAGGGAGGACAGCGTAGATGGGGATATTTCACCTCCCACAATGGACAGTGTGGTACATCGTGGTTCCAGCCGGGCAACTTGCAGCGACAAGGTGCCGCTGGGCAAGACACCGATTGTACAAGTGTTACAGAGACTTTCAGAGACTGATTCGTTATTCCACACGGACGTTATCATGGACAATGGCCAGGTCATCAGGGCCTTAGTGGACAGTGGATCTATGGCGTGCACTATTAATGGAGAGACCGATTCAATGATGAGGAGGGATTATCCGGAGATTGACAGGAAGCGTGCGGATGAGTATGTCATCGTGGGCTGCGGAGGTCAACAGGTATTGCCTACTGCCTTGTACGACCTCTCTGTTTTGGTGTACGGTATCAGAGTCGTTGTCCCGGTCTTGGTGGTGCCCGGCCAGTCTGACAGCATGATCCTGGGAGTAACGTCTTGAAATGGCTCATGAGACGGATCGAAGATGGAGAAATAGACTCAAGTAAGATGGGCGCGTCCGGCAATGAGTTACCCCAGCTGCTATCACTGTTGTCCCATACAGTGCATCGTAAGGACACGTCATCGCTGGATTTTGGGACTGCAAAATTAAAAAGAAGTGTTACGCTGCAGCCTTTAACTGAACATTTGGTGTGGGCTAAACTACCGTCCGTGGATGCTTCAGCTGTGGGGAGCCCCGTCATCGTAGAGCCCACCCGGTCTAAAACGAGACCAGCGCAGATCTTGGTGGGGAGGGTCGTCACCACTCTGTACGGGGACGGTGGGTTCCCGTCAAAATAGTGAACCCGACGGAAAAAGCGCTCACACTAAAGAGAAATGCCAAGCTAGCGGATGTTTCGCCCAGCTTGTCAGTACAAGATCTACCGGAGCCACAACGAGTTCAGTCAAATATCCAGCGCGCGACGGAGACCCCGTTATTGAGAACTGAGGACGAGATCAAAAGGCTCTTATCGACATGGGACTCTCAGAAGTTGACATCACGTCGTGTGAGGTGTCCCTGGAGTGGAAAAACAAGCTACTCAACCTGATCGAGCGATACGACTCCACGTTCTCCAGGCATAAGATGGACTGTGGAGAGGCGAAAGACTTCGTACACAGGATACGATTGATGGATGACAAGCCGTTCAGACTACCATACCGGCGTGTCCCTCCGTGTCATTACGAGAAATTGAGGACAACTTTGAACGAGATGGAGGAGGTCGGGATCATCAAGAAGTCCCAGAGCGAGTATGCGTCTCCGTTGGTCCTCGTCGTGAAACCCAATGGTGATTTACGCATCTGTAATGACTTTCGGTGGCTGAATGCGAGGACTATTAAAGATGCACACCGTTACCCCACCAGACTGATGCGCTCGCGGCGCTTGGGGGCAATGTATTTTTTTCCACCATGGATCTCACCTCGGGGTTTTACAACGTTCCACTACATGAGGACGACAAACGGTACACTGCGTTCTCCTCCCCGTTCGGGCTACACGAGTATAACAGGATGCCCCAAGGACTGACCAACAGCCCCGCGACGTTCATGCGCATGATGATGTCGGTCTTCGGTGATAAAAACTTCACCAGCCTGTTGTGCTACTTGGACGATTTGATGGTGTTTGCGCCGTCCGAACAGATTGCGCTAGAGCGGTTGGAGATGGTATTCTCGCGGTTAGCTGCAAACAACCTTAAGCTTTCCCCCAAGAAATGTCACTTCCTCCGGCGCTCTGTAAAGTTTTTGGGCCACATCGTCTGCGAAGAAGGCATGAAAACTGACCCCAGTAAAGTCCAGGCCATCGGGACATTAAGGAAACAGACCTCATGGAGGCAGATGGTAGAACCCCCTGTGCTAAAAGATTAGGTCCTTTTTAGGCATGGCCCTGTATTACCACCACTTTATTGAAGGCTGTTCAGCCAAGGCTAGGCCCCTGTTTAGTCTCGTGTCAGAACCCTCCACTTCCAAGAAAAAGGGCAGACCTCCCAAGCCTAAGTTCAAGAAAGGTTTAGTGAGACTGAAACCCGCTGACTGGACTGACGACTGTAGGGTAGCCTTCGAAACCCTCAAACATGATTTGATACATAGTGTGACGTTGGCCCATCCAGATTTCGAAGCCCCTTTTATCCTCGCTGTAGACGCTTCTTTCGACGGGATAGGCGCTGTTCTTTCGCAATTGCCACCTGGTAGTAAGATCGCCAGACCTGTGGCTTTTGCCAGTAAAACTTTGTCTCAGGCCCAGTTGAATTATCCAGCTCACCGCCTGGAGTTTTTAGCTCTTAAGTGGGCTGTATGCGACAAATTTGGCCATTGGTTAAAGGGACGGACCTTTTCTGTTTGGACTGACAATAATCCACTGACGTATATATTGACTAAGCCCAAACTTGACGCTTGCGAACAGAGGTGGGTGGCGAAGTTAGCTGCGTATAGCTTTGATCTTAACTATGTCCCGGGCCCTAAGAATGTGGTTGCTGACGCGCTCAGTAGGGAGCCGTTTGTTAAGTCCTGCGTAGCCCACCGTCTAGTGTCTGAACCGTACTCTCACATGCTCGCCCAAGTTAGTGAGTTAGCGGACCAGAGAGTCCAAGATGCGTTTAGGTGCACAAATAACTGCCAACGTGTAGACGAGTCTGGGGATTCGCCAATTCGCTCCTCCCACAGCCATCTCTGTCCCTCGACGATGTCCAAGCGGTGTTAAGCGCACAGAGTGAAGGGGGTACCAGTCCGTTGCGAGTTACTTGTGCTGATGTCCCGCAGCTAGCGTGTATCACCGACAGTGCTTCACTTCCGCTGAGCCAGCTTGTATCCATGCAAGAACAGGATGGGGCCCTGAGTCGAGTCTTTTATTACGTGCAAAGGCGTAAAAGACCCACCAAGCGTGAGCGCGCACGTGAACCAGGTGGTGTCAAGAACCTCCTCAAACATTGGGCAAAGTTGTCCATCAAAGACGGGTTGTTGTTCCGGTCGAAAAGAGACAATAAAATGAACGTGACACTCCATCAGTTCGTTGTACCAAGCGCTTTGAAACAACAAGTCCTCACTGGGCTCCACGATTCAGCGGGCCACCAGGGCCAGGCGCGGACGCTATCTCTGGCCAGGCAAAGGTTTTTCTGGATTGGGATGGAAAGGGACGTCATCAACCACGTCAGGAAGTGCTTCAGGTGCATCGTGGGTAAAACGCCTGAACCCCACGGACGTGCTCCTTGGAAAGTATCCAAACCTCAGAGCCAATGGAGTTGGTTTGCATCGACTTCTGGACTGCTGAACAGACGGACAAAAAATGTGTCGATGTCCTGGTCGTTACTGACCATTTTTCGAAAATGGCGCACGCATTTCCCTGCAAGAATCAGTCTGCTAAACAAGTCGCCCGCCGATTGTGGAGTGACTTTTTCTGCGTGTATGGCTTCCCAAAGCGCATCCATTCAGACCAAGGTGCAAATTTCGAGAGCAGTCTCATGAAAGAACTTTTGACGCTGTCTGGGGTCCAGAAATCGCACACGACTCCATACCATCCTATGGGGAATGGCATCACAGAACGGTTCAACAGGACTCTGGGGAACATGATCCGTGCTTTGCCCCCGCAGTCGAAAGCAAGATGGCCCCAGATGTTGCAGATGCTGACTTTTTGCTACAACTGCACTGAACATGAGACCACGGGATTTGCGCCCTTTTATCTCATGTTTGGGAGAGTCCCACGGTTGCCTGTCGATATCGTTTTCCAACATGTGCTCGAGGGTACACCTGTCGTTGACCACCATGAGTTTATTGCAGCTTTGAGGCGGGATTTAGCTGAGGCATCGCGTATTGCCCTCCAGAACAGTAGGACAGCTCAAGCCCGTCAGACAGAAATCTACAATCGTAAAGCTAAAGGCGCGGCTCTCGTCGTGGGGATCAAGTTTTACTCGCCAATAGAGGGGAGAGAGGGAAGCGGAAAGTTGCGGACAAATGGGTTTCGACGGTGTTTGAAGTTATCTCCGTGAGACCGGGCGTAAATGTATACTCCATCAAAGACCCTGACACTCAGAAAGTCAAAACGGTACATAGAAATCTTCTACTCCCTGTCAGTTTCCTTTCGTCGAATGTAGAGAGCCCATGTGCGTCTAATTGCCCCTCATTAGCGAACGACGAACCGGAAATTCCTGTTGAGACACAGGATAGTGAGACTAGGACGATTAATTGGCTTTTGAACACTGAAAATGGTTCTTACCAGAGTGTAGAAGCGAGTCTAGTCGACGAAGAGACCGTGTCTGATCCGTTTGCTGAATCTGATGTGGTTTCTGTGGCGTTGAGTCCGTGTGACAGCGCTTCAGTCCGTGTTGAATCTGAGAGCGCGCTTTCTCAATTGCCAATTAGTGTGAGCGACCACAACTCACCTGAGAACCAATCAGAACCTGCCTCTGCAGACGTAGTGACGTGTGACGCAGTAGCTGACGCGCATCTGTTACCTGTGCGTACCAGAACAGGCAGATTGATTAACCCCCCGCTCGGTTAATTTGTGAAATGAATGAACAAAATGTAGAGTTAAGGGGACCCTCAATACCTGTGAGATTTGTTTTCTCTTTTGTAAATAGTATGTTCACGCAAGGGAAGGCTTACCAGCTCCCATTGGTTTGTGTTAAGGAGGTTTTTGGAGCTCCCATTAAGAGAAAGTGGTGTGGAAAATTTTTTTTCTAGAGTATTACTGCAGTACGAGGGGTGTAAACGGCACTCCTCATACCCGCGCAGGGTAGGGCTCTACTCTGTGCGATCCTTTGGGATGGATTATTCCGGTTTGGGGGTTACTCTGGTACTTTTTTTCTCTCCTCTTTCTGTTATTTTGGTTATACACCCCCTATTACTCAGAATTTTGGGGGGTGTGTGTAACGGAGTGTAAAGGCTTCGTTAAATTCTGGTAATAGGATTACCTACTTGTTGTCTTATTGTGATGTTAATGTACCTGGCAGTGTGTGTAGTCCACGTATGTCTTTTGTTTTGGTAGTCTGTCTCCAACGTTGGCACTTCCGGTTTGGCCGATATAACTGGTCACTCCGCCTATAACTCTTTCTCTGTTCCTGTACTCATGAGAGAAAGGCCTCGTTGGGCACATGATATTAGGCTAACGCCAAAACTTTTATTTCCCTCTGCCAGGGTAAATAAATGGGGTTTGAGCGTTGCTCTTCCCCGATTGCAGCCTTGCCTCCTCTCCGTGGTTCAGAGCACCATAAGCATAACACAACGCAGAGATCTTTATCATAGGTCACACGTTACTGCAAAAAAAAAATTGCTTTATATCAAAGAATTTTGATTTTTTTTTATTTTATTTTTTTGCACTTTTCAAAAGTCAGTTGAAAGGAGTAGAACAGACAGAGGTGTTTGTATTCATGTACTATCATGTAAAATATGTTCATAGTAACTGAATGAACTGAATGGGGGGTAGAGTGGGGAGGCCTCTGTGACTGAATGGTATTGACCAGTATTTGCGTCGCTGTTTTATTAATGTCAATGTCAATTAATACGGCCGTATTCACAGAGAATGAGGAGGAACAGGAGCAGGAGTAAAAGAAACATGTGCCAACGCGGCCAACGAGGGGGGAAGACGCGTCTTTGGGTTAAAAATAAGTTCCAACACTACGGATCGATTCTCCCCCGCGTCCGCACCGCGCTGTGGGGATGACCAGCCGCGGGTCTGGGACACACGTAGTTTTTGGAGCAGAGAGCACGAACACTCTGCACAGACTCCGTGAGACTCCGCCCACCCTCTCCGCTGCTCCTGCTGCGTGAGCTGACACCGCGGCGCTCATTCAGTCTAAATGTAACGTGCCACTTTGTTTACCCAGTAACGATAACGGCGTTGTAACGACGGGGAGAGTAATGAATTAGATTACTCCGTTACTGAAAAAATAACGTCGTTACCTAACGCCGTTCTTTTAAACGGCGTTATTCCAAACACTGTTTGGACACAACTAAAAAAATTGAAGCTTGACAAATGAAAGCAAACAAAGTGATCCGAAAACCCGGTATAGGGCCTTTAAGTCTTGTTTTGACAGTTTGATGAAAAAATGCTTAACGCTGTTTGTCCTTATATTGTGCATCCTGAGATTACTATTGAGAGATTGTTGGTCAGGCGGCTCTACTTGGCAACAGAAAGATGATTCAAAGTTGAACAACCTTCATAAAGTTTCTGTATTCAAACGTTGCCGTGGCCTGTTTGTTGAACTTTTTTGCCAGTACCTACTTTTAAATATTTAATGCTTCAGAACTTTCTTCTCTCCGAGCTGTTGTTCCGACACTCAGTTCAGAGGGGCGAAGGGCACACAGCAGTTGCGTCAGTGTTAGCATATTTAAACAAACTGCTCTTGCTGTTTGTGTTTGTGCTCTACATATAGGCTACCTCTTTCAAATTATTCATAACCTCATGATTGCCACTTTGTTGGTTCAGTGCTGACATGCTGTTGCGATAAGCTGGGATGTTATGTAACAGAAGCATCTATCATAACCTGAGAAGGGAGCCACTGTACTTAGCGCTGATGCAGTGAATTGAAGAGAGATGAAAGTCATGCCAGATCAGCAGCAGCATGCAGCCCCGTGTCAGTAAAGAAGGGGGCGGGGCCTATGTTAGCTGGAGTGCTTCAGGAGTGCTGTTTTGACTTGATATGCTAACTTTGGAATTTGTGACCGTGGGTGCTGCTCTGGCTCACAAAGGAGCCAGAGCAGTGGAGCACATTAGGCCGACCTTTCCCGTCTCTCCCGAACCTCTGTGAAATTACTCACCGCTGTCACTGTAGCCAAGGTTAGCTTCCTTCAGTTCACATGTAGCCTTTACAGTTTCAACCGTGCACTGTTCTCCAAGAAAATCTAGGGGGAAAAACTACTCGGTTATGCCTGAGCAACTTTGGGGTTCATATTTTAGGACATGGCACGAACAATTTTCAAAAACACTAAAATTGATAATTAATGAAACATGATACACAAAACAATCAATAAAATGGTAACTGGTCACATTTACTGTATATAGCGCCTTTCTACCTGCAAAGCGCTTTACATCAAGGAACCACGTACCCATTTACACCAATGTAAACAGACACTGGGAGGCAAGGTGGGTGAAGTGTGTTGCCCAAGGACACAAAGACAGTGTGCGCCTGCAGGATTAGAACCGCCAACCTTCTGGTTACAAGATGACCCGCTCTACTATTTGCGCCATCGTTGCCCCAGTATTTCACTTATGTAAACTATCTACAACTACTCAATATTCAAGCAAATGTAACCAAGTAAATACCCTAACTCATGTGCATTGTAAGAGCTTCATTCATGTTTTACCAACACCTCATATTACTGTCGAAAGTTTTCTCTTGCATAAAACCTTAATGCGGATTATTGATCTTGAGCGTGACAATGATTTCCAGCCTGTGCATGTAATTACGGGCTGTTTGGTGGATTCTGCTCTGCTCCACTTCCTGGCAGCCGCTGGGACTGTAACCTCATTGGTTGATCTATTTGATTTTATGGTGTATGTCAATTTGTTAAGTTGGGTTCCTTATAAAATGCCACCGCATATAAAATATTTAGATCTGGTGGTGAAAACAGATTGGAATAATGCTTACTTAAATGCATTTTCTACAGAAGCCTGGTGAATTTACACTTTTTCTTTCTAAAAGTACAGTAAAACATTTTTACTAATCCAAAATTTACAATCCTTTTCTATGACACATTTTGTTTTGCCTGCCATAAGGTCCAACTGCTGATATATTGACTCCGGTCACCAGTGGCCATTCAATTCCGGCTTTCTCCTCTCGTGAATCTGCCCATCTTGTGGATGTCAACTTCTGCAGCCAAGAATCTGTTACAGTTCAGCTCAGCTCGACACACGGCTAATTACCCCCTCCCCCACAAACACTCATCCAGAGCCTCTGCTGCCTCCCTAAAGAAAAGCTGCTAATTGTAGCCTTTCTGCTCAGATCCGTTTACTAACACATACACACTGAAGATGTTGTGTCATGCTTTATTCAGGCGTTTTACTTCTACTTTAGAGTAGTATTGGATTTGGCAGTGTAACTTGAAATAATGCATGTGTCCTTAAAATACCCCTTGTTTTTAAGATTTTATAACATGCAATATACAACATGCCAGCAGAGGGTGCACTTCCTTTTGTGTGCTCTAGTGATCAGAGCACAAAAATCTTAAATTAAAGCTGCAAGCGGCGATAGAGGCCCTCGCCCCTGGCGCAGCCCCCTTTGCGACCGCCTCCCTTCCTACCGCCCCCGCTCTCGCCCAAACCTGCTCTCCCGTCGTTTTCACACACAACGTGTGTGCTCTCTGCTAACTCTTGCTCCGGCCCACTCTCGCCTTTCCGTCGTCAGACTCTGGCCTTATGCTGCGTCCACACCGAACACCTTGCGGGCGTCAAAGTCCTTAAGTCCGTAGTTGGACGCTTGTGCTTACTGAAGTCAGACGCTTGTCACAAATGTCACAGAGCGTCAAGACGCCCTGGCCGCGCGTCAGCTCAGAGTCTGTTTGTAGCCATCTTGGAAGCAGCTCGTGCCTGAAAACTACAGTTGTTCGGAGGCTAACTACTGTAGTCTCCCTCTTTGCTCCTGCCATGTCCTATGGATCTTTAACTATTCCTCCATGGTCTACGCAGGATCTCCCCAGTATTTAAGCTCATATCCAGCCCATACGGTTGAAGGGACATTGGTGGCAAGTGTCCATAGGCTAGGTTCGCCCAGTTAGCTTTTTGCGATCGCCTACAGCTCATTGTTGATTAAAAAAAAAAGTGTGTGCAATAAACCACAAATGTGTCAAGGCCATCTCAGTGTGTGACCATCATAAAGGCTGTTCTGTGTAGTTAAGGGCTTTATTGACGTGATTAGTGCATAGTACTTGTTATCAAGGGGGTCAATGCGAGCTATCTGTTTGGGCTAGCATAGAAATAATTATAAAACAGATCGACTACGGCCCGTTGTAGATAAAATGTGAGCAATAAACTTAAAGGATCTGTATCATGCTATTTAGCCATTCCAAAGTAAAGTATAGGCATATATATGATATATTGTACCTCTATCACTATGGAGTACTCATTTTGAGAGAAATATAAGTATTTTTGGGGGGTATTTCCCTACCCGGAAGATAAGACGCTTCGATTCAGTTAACTCCGCCCCTCTCTCCGCTCATTCCACATTTGCAGTATTATAATATAAATATTGCTGCAAAAGTGAAGTTACTTCACATAATGCAGTTATAAGGAGTTGACACGTGCAACACAGTTTCATAAATGGCTAACACACACGCTAACACGCGTTTTGATTGACTCACCGCTCAGCATGGCCTCCCATCGTCGGGTGTTTACGTTATGGCCCTCGTGTTGGTTATAAAGTTAATCCACTTTGATTCTGGCCAAGGTTTACCAAGCATCCATCAGGTTGGTTGATATAGTAGCTAGCTTAATCCCGGAAAGAAATTCCAACTTCTGGCGAGTGCACTCTTCTTTAGGAAGGTTGAAAAGTCCTGTTCCTCTCGTAGCCAAACGCGCATCCGTGACATTATCGGTAAGAAAAAAGAACAGGCGGTGTCCAGAGTAGGTTAGAAAGAGCTCAGTCTTCAAAAACAACACTTATGCTCAGATCCATGGCTCCTCCAGCCGTGGGTGCGCTTGATTAGCGTCGTGGGACAGCACAGACGCGTCGGAGAGTTGTTGTTGTTTTTTTTTTTTTTTTTTTTTTTTTTTTTTTGAAAAAAAAAAAAAAGTTTTATAAATAAAAATCAGGCCGTAAGGCATTACATTACAGACGTAGAGCACTTCCGTTCCGCTGTGACGACACAACTGAACAGCTCAGTCGTTTACCAGGAGAGGGTGGAGCAGCTGCTCAGAGAGCAGGATTCAGGAGGATTACTTAGAACTGCGTGAATGAAGCCAAAACCGTCTGGGGGTGTTTTTGATAAGGAAATAGCATAACAACATGGCTAAAAACTCAAAAAAGTCGATTTTGCATGATATAGACCTTTAAAAACCAACAAGCCTGGCTCAATGTGTGATCATTGTTACACGGTTGCTTTATGTAGATGGGGCTTAATAGACTTTATTCGTGCATATTTCTCGTTTTCACATCGATTGGAGATTAAGCTTGTACTGTAGCATTAGCCTTGGGAATCCTGTGTGCATCATCAAGGCCCAAACACATTCCCAGCGCAGATCCAGCCACTCACATAAGTTTTCTTGTGGCCGCTTTTAATCCTGGGTGTTTAGGTAAAAGACACACTGATGTGTGTCTTTGTAAAAGTCCCAGACCCCGGTTCATAACAGGATAATCCTCCATGACTTGTTACGTCTGCGGGCCGGCAGAGAATCTGCCCCGGACCGACAATGGCTCAGCTACAACGTACAAAAAGTTCAACATTTCCCAACTCTAGCGTCGGCCGAGCTGGACGCCCTGGAGGCGCGTCACGCGCCGCGGGGCCTCTTGAGGCGCGTCCTCAATGTATTTTAAATGTAAACATGACGCTTTGGAGGCGTCGGAGGCGCTTGGTGTGGACGCAGCATTACTCTTGCCCCATGTATCTCTGGTGCCAGCCCACTCTTGCTTCAGCCTCAGGGCCCCAGCCTCACGCTTGTCGCAGCAGTCTTTCCCCGTTTTCATGATGGTGGGACCATAGGCACCGATTCATGTTTGTCCCGGTAGGTAACGAGTCAAAAAAAAAAAAGTCAAGGTCAGAATTGATCCAGGAGTCTCATGGTTGGGAACCCAGCACTCTACCTATGTAGCTACACAAGCACAGCAAATGTTACAGCCGAACTGACAAATATCTTATGAAACGCTCACGTAGTCTAGGCTCGGACAATATGTGGGTCATTTCCCCGTTTTTAATGAGGGTGGGACCATAGGTGCCGATTCAGGTTCTTGCCAGTAGGTACTGAGTCACAAAAAAAAAAAAAAAAAAAAGTGAAGGTTGGGATTGAACCAGCAATCTAATGGATGTGAACCCAGCACTCTACCAATGGAGCTACACAGGCTTAGGTAACAACACAGCGGATTTTAGATTAATCTTATTAAACACCTGCACTCGTGTGTTTACAGTAGACAGAATTACAGTTCAGGCAATATTTATTGAAACATTTTGTAATTAGGGCTAATTCCCTGGGCGCCCAAAGATCTGAGAAGGTGCTCCAGCCCCGCAGAACTCTCGATAGATGAAGGAATATTTTGGTGAGACCCATATAGTACGAGGAACACACAGAGAGATGGACAGGAAACAGCCTATCTGAACTTCCTGTGATTGTACAGTCCAAAAAGCTGTATTTGGAGCCAAAACTGTGGCTTTTGTGAATAAAGGGGGAATTTGGGAAAATTGACGAATTTCAGGACAAACTCTGACAGAGGCCAACATGCTGCCAGAATATGAACTCTGGCTATTGGGCGGGCCACTTATCAAGCCACTTGAAAGCCAAAATGGCCAACTTCCTGTGCGTCCTTGCCACACCCACATCTTCGAAATATTTCAATGCATGTTCGATTTAAAAACGATAATGTGCCATTTTTGAGACATTTACCACGCTCACATCTTACTAGGGATGGGTACCGAACCCGGTATCGTAACGGCCCCGGGGCCACGTGTGCCGGTCCACCCAGACCGTAAGCTCCAGCCTTAACGGTCTTCTTAACGGGGCTGCTGCGCTCAACAATCACTCCGCCCTCATGGATGCGTTCGCTGCATCGGATCTGTTCATCCCCGCTACCCCACACGAAAGTGCAGGGTGTCCCCCTGCGCTCTGCCACTGCCCTGTCTCCCCTCCACAGCCGTGTGCAGCGAGACAGGTGCGCGCGGGAAAGACACGCGGTGTTACGAGCTGCTACCGCTAACCTGCGGTAAAAAAGCGAAACGTAACGACTTCGTATTGAACAGACAGACGAGCAACTCGCACTTTTCCTCTTTCACAAATACCCAAACTAAAGAGTTTCGGGTGGAGTCTATTTTTCCACAAACGGCGTACACAGTGGCATGTACGTGCGCGCTCTCACGTGCACGTCAGCGCGAGCCGCAAGCTGAGAGGCAGAAAACAGTTCATTATTTTACTGCACATTTGGACTCATTTGGAGCTACAGCCAAATCTAACCAACAGCCTTGATTTACTAAATAATAATGATTAAAAATAAAAAAGCGACGTAAGTGAAGTATTTTAACTCCCATATATTAAGTGTATGCGCAAAGTGGAAATGAAATGTAGAGTAATAAATAAATAATATAGACCAAGGATTAATGCCTATGTATACGGTAGTCTCAATCTACCTATATACAGTATATTTTTCTGTTAAAGTACCGATAAGAGTACCGTTAAAGTACCGGATCGATAAGGAGTATCGATAAGAGTAGTAGTATCGATAAATTCTTAACGATACCCATCCCTACATCTTACACAATATGACATGACTGTAATGTATGTTTTGTTTGAGTAAGTGTTTAGAACATACTGGCAAATCCAAACTGCAGTTGCAAGGTATAGCTAGGGGGCGCTAGCCTCGGAGCAGGCTATATGTTAATGGCTGCGTTCTGTTCAGTTTCGGGTGGTGCATTAGTGACTTGAATATGAGCTCTGTCGGCTTATTCCTGTGAACGTGAGCTGTCTTAAAAAATACACGAAATCTACGCATTCTTTGCCGCGGCGTTATGAGGAGACGGTGTAACAGTTTTACAAACCGTGGCCAATTCTTGAATTTCAATATGTCTAGACACACTGTGCCAAATGTGATCTTATTCCGATGAAAAACCAGGGACTAGTTCGTTAAAACATAAGATGAGTCCAGGGTGTTTCTGGATTTCAATCCAAAATGGCCGACTCCCTGTGCGTCCGGGTGTGGCGCTCCAATTCAGTTTTTGGTTTGTCCTTATGTCCCCTTTCACTGTGCCGAAGGGTTTGAGCCTATGTCAAAAAACGTGCATTTTCATTGAATGGGGTCAACTTTGAGGGGGCGCTGTTGAGCCATTTTGTTTTGGGTGTGGCCAATACGTCCATTTCCATAAATTTTCACACCACCTGAATGTCTCCGCCAAATTTGGTGAGTTTTCGGCCACATTTAACAGGTCAAAAATGCGCTCGTTGACGGAGAAAAACAATAATCCTTGAAAATTTTAGAAAACCAAAAACAATAGTCGCTTGCCGGGGACTGCGTCCGGCTCGGGCCTAACAAGATAACAGCATAGTGGAAAGAGTTTGACCACAGACGGGATCAAAACAAGTTAAGGTGTGTAAAGTTTAAAATTCAATAAAACTACATAGAAATCGCTACATGGTGTTTTAAGACAGGGGATGAGGAGACATAATGCAGATTTACTAAAACATGCATAAAAACAAAACCGCTATAATTTTTTGATGGGAACAATAGGCTCCAAATTGTATATATATAATTTTTGTGTAATACAGGCTCTTTAAAGCAGAACTAGGTAACTCATGCCCTAGAGGCCATAAGCGCCACTGCAGGGGTCGTAACATGTTGCGTTTCTTTACTCATTAATTGTCCATGAAAGTAAATATTACGCTGACAGAAAAGACAAAGGGAGAGAGGGATATTGTACATCCAATTACACAATGGAGATCATTTTTTCACTCAACTTGGCTGTAAAATACTGTTATAGTGGTGCTAGCCCGCAGTTAGCTTTGCCCGTTAGCATGTTAGCTTCTTCTTTGTGATTCTATTAGTGTGTATTGTTGGGTCTGACCCGATGCAGGCAAAGTTCCAATTGTGGTTATCTGGCCAGAGACACCAGGGAAGATGAAAGACCCCCCAATCATCCCATTAACACTTGTATTACTTGCAGAGGGACTACGAAAAGGTTTTATTGAGGTAAACAAGTTACTTAGTACTGCTTTAAAGCTATACAATATGAGAAATAAATAACTTTGTGCCTGTATTTGTTTCATGTGCATAAGGCAAGTATTTACAAATTGCCAATGAGCAATGATTTAGATTTATGTAACTTGCAGGCTTCTAGAATATGGCAGCCTCCCTTGTAACTACATCTGTCCAGCGCATTATAACGTGCCGTGACAAAGGAGCCAGTGGAGTTGTGTAGGCGGAAGAGGAAAAAAAAAAAAAACGTGCCAAAAGCTGGTGGGCAGGTAGAAGAGGTTCCTGAGAAAGAGGACAAACATGCGAACACTTAACCATTGCCTGTGCCTTCCTCTCAGGGCTCTGTGTGGGCAGCTAATGAGTCTGAAAGCCCTGCCTTGGCATCTGTCAGCTGAGAGCCGAAGGGAGCCCGGAGAGAGGCTGCAGCTGAAACACTTGGTTGCTCATTGATAATTGCTAGAGTGCTTTCTATTTTTTTTTTTTCTCTCGAGCCTCTTCCAATGTGAGTGAATACAGGTGAGGCAGGTTACAAACAAATATCACTTAAAAGCCCCCGGTACAACGTCGCGGGCACATTTCCACTGTATCAACTGTAGGCTGCACGCGTTTTAATGTTGTAAGAGGCCGGAGTGGTCCACCTTTCAGCCAAGGCGATGTGGGTTTGATCAGACATGCTGGCAATAGTGACGGCTTGTCCTCTCTGTGTTACTGTGGATTCTCTCCTTCTTTCTCCAACTGTTTAACTGCATGTTGTGGTTGATCTGGGGACTCTAAATTGCCTCTTCAATGAAATAAAAAGAGGGCAATTTCAGTCTGTCCTTCTTTGCAATAGGCAATTGCCTTCCTGCTTAAACAGGAGCTATTCTTTATTCTTGCTGTAGAGTGCAAACTATTTTGCCACCTTGCAGTATATTGTGTTCCTATAAACATTTGAGGAAAAAAAGAGAAAGCAGCATAAAGCCAAAAGTAGCACCGGTGCCAAAACAAGGCTAACATTGTGGAAATTGCTGGGCCACTCTGCTCCCTGAAAGCTGCAAAATGTGCTTCCAAACTCATCCTCGCGAACAATTGAGATGCTATAGGAATATGTTAGAAAAGTTAATATTTTTGGAGTTTGAAGTAACAAGCTCTAGTGGTTTGAAAATGGGAAATTTTGAGCGTGACAAATCAGCACATGAATACATACAGTAAATGCTCAAACCTTTTAACTTGATTTTAGTTTTCTATAAATTCAAGCATGTGCAGTAACAAACTGTTGATGCTGATGCTGGGGCTGTAGTTAGCCATGGTTCTTTTGCAATGTTGCCAGACAGGAGTCGTGGAGCCAAACCAATTTGTGGCAATAACATCAGTCAATCTGAGCGCAACCACTGGAAATCCTAGTCTGTCAGGAAGACCATCCGTGCGCTCCAGTAACCAGTAAAGTGAAGTTTTGAATTACATTATACAAAGTTTAACCTTGGCCATTTGTTGCCTCTTGAATAATGGGATGGGATGAATGGTGTGGGTTATTTCGGTTTCCCTAAAACTAAATAGTTTCATTTACAACAAAGTATTCTTCCATTTCAATCTAAATGAAAACAGGCATTCAAACTGGAGCGTGTTCAGCCCAATGATGAGCTGTAGGTAATTCACCCAGGCCCATTCACTGTGAAGGTGACTTACACTTTTTAATTATGTAGTGGGTGCTCATAGGCTGAACAAGGTTGTGGAAAGTTTGATACTGATTAAAAATACTATTATAGCCTTGTCATGATAAAATTTGGCGCGCATGTTTGTAATCCGCTTCGCTCATGCCTTGAATAAGAATGAACTACTTTTTGGAATGTGCAGTTTGCTGTTGTTGGGATTGGGAAGTGACAGAAAACATTGATCCGGGGATAAAAGATGTTCCTTTCTTGAGGCGTGTTCACACAGATGGTGGAACAGCTTGCTTTGATTCTACCCTCTGACACCTCCACAGTGGGCACTCAAGAAAAAGTCTTCTACCAAGGAGCAAACGGAGGGGTGGGTCCTTTTCTTCACATTCTATGGAACAGAAGTGGCCCTGGGCAAAGGTCTTAGAAAGGAAAAGCTATCAGTGTATGTTAAAGAAAAACAAACTTTTACAAATTTAAACTCTTAAAGTATGGTCCCACTGACAAAACTGTTACAACCCACAATCTTTTCTTTTTAAACAAGCGACTTCAGTGCAGAAGGTTTGTTTTCATGTTTATAATTATTACTTAGTTTGATAGATAATGCCTTTGGTCAGTAGAAATCATAATTATACAACTGTGAGGTACTGTTTATATTTTCTAAAACGTAATCCATATTTCAAGGATAGAACTCTGATCATGGCCCATTGGTACAGTATGGTTAGTATGTAAAATGTACTTCATTCTATGCAAGTAAGTAAGTAAGTGCTTTATTTATCATTGTACAACCATACAACGAAATTGTGTTCAGGTGTTCTTCCTAGTAGGGATAGAAGGCATGTGTGGCTGTGAGTCTTGCCTGGATACCTCCTCGTTTGTCCCTTTTTTGTTTTCTGTAGCTCCTCTTGTGACGCCTCCACTGTGCTGCAGGTGTGGGGGGCTCTTGGTGCCTCTTCAGTGTTTCAGAAGAAATGTGTAGCTCTCAAATGTCTTTAGCTCATAAGCTAGCTGTTTGTTTACTTTTAAAAAACTGCTTTCTTTTCGGGACCTCTATGGACCCCATAAAACACGGCAAAGAAAAGACAAAAGCATCCAGTAAACAATGTGGAACACAGAAACCACAAATGCAGTTTGCAGAAAAAGGCAAAAACACAGCTGTGCCAAGGGAGAGGGAGGTTGCCACTTGTTTACACATCGCCATAACAACATGTCACATCCTGTTTTCAATTATGTGACATGAGTTATTATTTATTTTTTATTTTCGTGGGTTTTGTGTGATAATGTAAATGAAATGATGTAAATATTGTAAATAATAACGCACTGTAAATAATAGCTCAAAGAAATCAGATCAAAGTGAAATCATCACATAAATCATCAAACCAGGGGAAACATTGTTTTTGTTCTGAAACTATCAGTGAACTACAAAAGAAATATTCTTCCTTGTTTTGTTTTTTTGTAATATTTTACTTTTCTCAAGAATACACATTTTTTTAATCAAAGCATTCTTTTCACACACTAAAGCTCCTTAATTCTCTCTTTATGTCCACTGTTTACCTCAGGAGGCAGACATCCCGCGGCACCATGCAGCTCAGCTCTGGGCCTGACTCTCTGGAGGATTGGGACTTGCTTGGGAGACTTTGGTGTGCAATGGATACATAATGCATTATTAATGTAGCAGTGTACGTGCTACTTTTACTGTTGGTGGTAGATTGAAGGACAGTGCCCTGCTTTGTTCTTTTTGATAATGCGTTTTCCACGTTTGGAAAGTACAGTGAAGAATTGTAAGGATTAACACAAGGAAGACGCCTGCAAGAGCTTGCATATTGACTGTCTCCCCATGTCTTCCTCCAGCATTGACTTCACACAGCAGGTTGATGACTACAGAAGCTGGATTGGCTCCTAGGCTTTTTCAGGCTCGGGTCATTGTCCTAGCTTTCATGTCTACAATAGCTGCAAGCTCCCTGCTGCTGCTACTTGCTATTCAGCACTCTGCCCCACTTCGCTCTTTTCAAAGACCTAAATCAGATATGTTCTGCGAGTTGTATGTAACTGAGATGGATGCGTAAAAAGGTGGAACTGGGATATAGCTTTGCACGTCCTGGAGGTGAAGACAAAGAAAGTTGTGCGTCAACACTCACGTTGGTGTTAACCTGTAATAACAAATACCTCTACGGTGAGTCTCCTTCAAAGGATTCGGTGCACTCAGCCTCTCTGTCCGGACTTGCTCAAGAATGGGTTCAGCAGTGATGAGAGCAGCAATATGTGGCTGAGGATTCAACCCCTTACTTCTAATCTTTTTATAATCTTTTATTGATTGCATGGATTCATTGGTTAATACATAATATGCCTACTTTTTTTTTTTGGCACTGACATAACTGGACAGACCAAACCTAAAAATGCTGATATTAAAAAAGAATACACAATAACACCTAGATAAAAGAAAGAATCCCTAAAATAAGATGCACGCACCTTCAAATTCGTTTTGTATATAACTTTTTGTCACTTTTGACTTTGAGCACTGGGGAAATATTAACCTAATGTTTAAATTTTACTCAAGTAGAAGCGAAGTCTAGTGCAAACTACTCTAAGAAGTACAATTACTTTAAAAAAAAAGTTGCTCAAATGCAAACATAACAGAGTACTAGTCCCTTGAGGTTATGATTTGTTTGTCTATAGTTGTAATGTGTCACTTAGGCATATATTTAGATCTTAGAATAATATGTATGTCCTCCTATGCTCCATAGAACAGACAAGTTAGGACCCCTGTATGCCACGTCTTTTCGTTTTCCCAGAAATCACTGAGTTGGACTAAACTAACTACAGTGTCTGGCAATGCGATGAAGAACTAATCCCTCCGGGCTACCGTCTGTTTCCCTCTAACTGGTCCATGCTATTTGTTTGCTTGGTGATTTCGCTCGGAGTCACTCATAAATCGCCGCCGGCCCGCATGTTGCCTATGCTGCTGCTGCTGCTGCTGCTGCTCCTGTCTCGCCTCCACTCGGGCCGTGACGTCAGCGCGCTCGGGTTTCAGCGGTTTCAGCCCTCGTCGTACTCGCCGTGGCGCACGCATAGCATAGAGCGCACGCCGCGCAGCAGTCAACGCGAGGAGACCCTGTCCTGAACACAGCAGCAGCAGCGGGCAGGAGCGCATCCCCACGCGACCGGGGGAGTGGGGAAAAAAAAAAAAGTGGCGTGAAACTCTTTGCTCGTTTGGGTTATGACTATCGACTTTTTGGATAACACGCTTCATTTGACACGTTGCCTTTCCCGAACCTCCAACCTGAAATTTTCTTCGTGGATTTGGAACGTAAGTGGCGCTTTTACGCAGCGATCTTAATGCAGTGCTTGAATGGCTTCACACGTAGTTCACTGGGATGCACTGGGGGGTTGTGTGTGTGTGTGGAGGGCTTTAAAGGTGGTGGTTAATGCCAGAACAAGCTACTTACGTTTATGAGGGGCAGACACAGTGTTTGCAGCTTTCATTAAGCGGCTACTCCGAGGCTCAGACAGTGTGGTACAGTCCATCACGTACAGTAAATGCGGTAAACATTATGCCACCCCCAAGTATATATACTGGACCACAGCTACACATCTAACTTTAGGCTGGGGCATAATGTGACAACGTTCTGCTCTTAGCATCTACTATTTTGCTGTGTAGGCTACTGTGTAATTTAAATTCCATATCAATGATATCAATCATTGAAACTATGATCTATTGGCAAAAGCATTAACTTTTTCTTTTAGTTTGGGATGTAAGATCTGGAGATAATGTTTTTTTCTCTATTGTTCTTATTGAAAAGCTGATTTAAATACAATGCCATGCTCTTATCAGGACATTTCCCTCCATCATGGGTTTTATCAGTGCCCTCTTTAAGCAGGCTTAAGAAGTCCCTAAATGCTCCCGTAACTTCCAAGTTTTCATCAAACGGCGTCCCTCCCAATTCTGACTGGACAGTGTCTGCTGGAAGAGGCTCGGGGGCTAAATCACATTCATTTAGATTACAGCACACTGGCATGGACTCCTGCTCAGATCAGTGCCAGTCAGATCACACAGCATTCTACCATAAAAGAGAAGTTTGATCTTTTAACATTGTGCGCTATTGGTTTGAATTCCTTAAGGTGCAGCAAGTGGCTGGACCAGTTTTTTTTAATGGCCTCAAAGGATGTGACTTTAGACGTGAATTATTTAAAGCTTTCTGTGCCAGTGCTTTATGTACACTGGTTGACCAGTGTGTGTGGGGAGTAGAAATATGTTCTCAATAGTGATCAAAGCCTTTACTGGGTGGTGAATTTGGCTCTTAACCAAAATGGAGTGTCTCACCCTTGCGGTATTATGAGAAACTTTTCGTTGTTGATTTTGCATAATGTTTGTTTAGTGTGTCAAAGTCTGCAGTAACATTGATCTTTAGTCCATTTGAATGCTACAGGTATATCTCATCTGTTCTGTACTTCAGCTGTAGGTCAACCAACTGTAGTGAAAACAATAACCTATAGAAGTACGAGTTCAGTTAATCTGAGGCAGGCAGCTAGACTCTTCCTGCATTTTGTTATCCGATGATAGTTGAGCCCAAACACAGAAGCTGTCCATAGTCCATATACATACAGTGTTATCATAGGATTAAAGTATTAGAAAGTCGTTTTACTCGTAGTTGTTGCTGAGACAAATAGTTGTCACTGGAGAACTTGCAATAGTCTAATGACTATTCCTCAAAGCTACTCCATGTCAAATTCGAATTGTTGGCCTCTTTTGTTTACACTGAAGAATGAACTTAAGATTAACCTCTTAAAAAAGTGATTCTGGTTCTAGGGCTGGACAATTGATCGAAATATAATCAAAATCGCGATCTCTACTTCCGTCAATCTCAATAATTGTCATGGGATTTTGTAATCGACAGCCATTTCTTTGGCAGGAACAGAACATAGTTTGGGAGTTTTGAATGATACGGTGGAAGATTAACATTTTGTTTTTGTTTGAGCTGAGATTTGTAAAATGTCTAAGTTCATGATTCAGCTACATGGATTCATTTTTAGTATGAAATTAAAAAAATGGAATAGAAAATCGAGATCCATCCGTATGACATATCATCCAGCCACATCTATGAGTCTGACAGAAAGATGATGCATTTCCATTTTACTGTAGGCTGAGACTTACCTCTGCCTTTAAGGAGCTGGCCTTGATTAGACATGTGCTATTTTCAGCACTGACTGCACTCGTCCAGAATCCTACATATCTCCATAGGATCTCCTGTCATCCTTTCCACAATGAAACTGAAATTAGAGCCGAAAAGGGGAAGCTTGCCTTACTCGGAAAGTGACAAATAATATGCGGGAAAGTCTGTCTCCATAAATAGACATAGAAGGAACTAAATCATGAGTGATTTGTATGACTTGTTTTGGTCAAAAGTTCAGAGAAGGCTATGTGTTTTTTTTATCATGTCTCTAATTCAAATCCTTGTTGTTTTGTTTATTTTTTAGTTCTTCCTCGAGGCTCAGAAATCTTTCCTAAATCTGTCAGCGTGTCACCTTGACACACTTTGCACCATGTCGCAGCTGCTGAGAGGAGGCTGCTAATTGAATTGTTTGTGAAAAATCCGATTTGTTGCCTGAAAGAGCAGCTGCTTTTTCACGCTTAAGTAAAAGTGAAAGTCAACGTCATATACAGACCCAAGCCTAGACTATAGTATACTAGTGATTTACTGTTTTTTAACTGCACATTTTCAACATTTACTATTGATGGTAAATCCATGCTGTTTCACCATAGTTCACCAAATAAAAACATAATTTGGTGAATATTAAGTGCGCTGGCAAGACAAAGTAAATGATAAGCAGTAAAGTTTTCTGTGAGCTCTCAGTCATACAGGAGTTTTCCATTGGGCACAAGAGTTCATCTGTACTGGGTAGTTTAAGATGAAGTTTCACCTCCAAGAAACTTCATCGGCAACTAATTAAGCGGCTTTTTAGAATAAAGATGGGTGGTACATGTTTAAACCCCTCCCACTTGGTGTATTTGGCCAAATAAAGATCATTAGCTGCTGACAAAGCTTTTAACTACTAAATGCAAACATTTTAACTACTGCACTTTTGTCTACAATGTGCAATAAAACACTTTAAGAATAAGACTATTATTTTATAACTTCAGAAAAAATAAAATAGTCACAAGCAAAGTGTTTTGTACCTAATGAAACTACTAAACTAATACGGACAACTAGTCAAGTAAAAAGTTAAAAAAAAGCTGCTGTGATTACCCGTTGCTGATACTGTATAAAAGAGTGTCCACTTACTGACAGCACATGGCTTAACTTCAAACTGCTGCACTGCCTTTCACGTGGGACCGCACCCCCCTGTTTTTTGTCTCTCTCTTTTTTTTTGTCCATGCCCCCGCGCTCACTACTGCCCATTCTGCTTATTCAGCTCCGCTTTTGTGCGCAGGGCTATTCAGACCTCCAGTCAGTGTCCATGCATACAGCCCTGTTCACCAGCGCTAGTCTGGTCTCTGGGCCTCACCTGATAATGTGGACCTATCAAGCTGCCCTGAATGGTCTTTTCTGCCCTCGCCAGGTCCCTTCCCGTGTAATAGGATTAGATTTATGAGCTCTGACAAGAGAATTAATCATCAAGGAAGGCTTGGATAATTGGAGCGCACTTACATTTTGTTAAGAGGACCTTGCTGTGTCATGCAGGTAGTGGCGAAGTAACATGGAGAGATGAAGACATTCTCAGCTAAAAGCTTTTTAAGTAGGGTTACATGCCCAAACTTGATACTAAGAGATGTTCTCTTTCTTAGAAAATAAATCCTTATGGAAGGAAACCACTAAGTCTAACATGCAGAATAAGATCCTGTCTAATCTCAAAATGACACAGATTTCCTGAGAATGCTCCAGTGATTTGTATTCACACCAAAGACAATAATTTTGTGTTTGTTTGGTTCATCACAGACCTTTCTAACAAGCAATAACATGTATTGAAAAGAGTTACAAGGGATTTAGTGGATTAATGCGAAAATGAAGTCCATAAATGGTATTAAAAGCGAATTAGTAATTTTAGAAAAAGAATAATGACATGGTAGTTTTGAATTAGGTATTTAATACTTTCACATCGACCTAAAAGCTTAAAAATGGCTTATAAATTCATGTAAAGTAGGCTTCACCAAGTTATAAGGAAGACTGTTATTTACATGAGTTCTGTTGTTTGCTACAATACCAATATTGGATTTTGGAATGGAACTGTGTAAAAAGCAGTAGATCTGACTTGTTGACATTGTTATGTCTCACTAAATCTTGTATCTTTGGCATTTCGGTGTCACACTTAGCCACAGTGACATGCTAAGACCATCTGACCTCAGGAGTCAAAGGGTCTCTGACAGATAGGTAACAGAGAGAGGGGCTTAAAGGGGCTTGAGGTGGAATGTGCTTCATGATGTCTGTCTAAGAGATAAGTCCCACCTGTATGACACAAATTATACTGTAACCTTTAGCAATCAGAAACATGCCATCATATTTTGCAATCCAAGTCGGTACTGCTACAGTGACAGGTGGTAGAGAATCATTGAGACAGTTCACCTGTGCTTATATGTCCACTGCAGACAGCTCTCAGTCAGCAGGATTACAAAAGAAATGTCCAAAACCATAGTTGGTTTTCTTGTATGGTTTACAGAGAGGAGATAATGTCAGTTAGCATTGGCAATGCTAAGCTAGGTTTCAGAATCAATATACTCGAGTGTGCTGGGTTAGTTTTCAAGGCATGTGTGTGTACTGTGCATGGTCACACGCCTGGTTTTTTACTTTTATTGTGAAACCTGTTGTTTTACTTGTTTCTTCTACTGCAAAAGCGTTCTAATCTGTATGTCCTGTTTTTTGTTGCGTTATTGATAGAACCAGGATGTGTCCCCTGCACCTTTTAAAGTCCATGAAGCAGCAACAAACCCGTTCTGTGAATGTTTGCATTCAAACTGTGTTTATTATGGCACTGCAGATGTATTAGTATGTTTGTAAAATTGAAGCTTGTATTTTGTTTAACATACAAAATGAACATACAAGATTGAAAAAAAAAATCACTGCTGCGGTGCCCCAAAAACGGGATCATAGCAAGTCACTGATATACATTATCACCCCCAAAGGAAGGGCATCTGATCTTAAAAGTTCTGACCTTCTCTCCTTAAAAAAAGGAGAGTATATGATTTATATTCGAAGTATATTCCACATTTCAAATATAGCTTCACATCAATCCTTGGAATTCCTTTTTACAGTAATATAAAGATTGCATTGTGGCTGGAGTCCAACTGAAATATTTAAGTAGCGAGGGACCTGCCGCTGTGCTTCATTCCTGGCTGCAATGTGCAGACACTTGTGGAAGCCCTCGGTTGTTTTGGTTGAACTGTATTCGGGGCGAGGGGCGGGATCAAAGTCCTTCCCAGGACAATAAAAAGCTAAGCCCTGGGACCGTTGACCCCACACACTCTAAGCTCTTTATTACTTTGGTGGCGCTCTGCTAATTATTTCAGCCAAGAGAGTCCAGAGACATAACCAAGACCCCGCCCCCTTAAAGCGCAGCAGGGTGGTCAGTAACCCCTATCTTTTCCCGTGGGAGGTGAAGAGGTGTCCAAAACAAACCACTCCTTGAGCAAAACAAAAGGGCTAAGAGCTCTAAAGGAGGATTGTACGATGTTTTCAGCCCCCGCACAAGTCAAAATGTTACCATATGCTCTGCAGGCCAGTGAGCGGTGGCTGCCTGGCCCTGGACTGACCACAGACCACAAACCTTGGTGCATTCAAGGCTTGGTCCCTGCTACACTTGGAAAACACACTTCCAATATGGCTGATTTAAATGAGGAAAACTGTCTGTGGCATACGTTTTGATTGCAGTTTTAGATATAGTAGTAGTATTTTTGGAGACTTTGGAAACTTGTTGCGTTTTATCCAGCGAAAGAAAGTTGATATCAGTGCGTATTCGACTGACCTTTCAGTGACCCAGCGGTTGTATGGGTGGTTAGCATTGCACCTTTACTTTCCATCATGTAGGCCTCTAGATCGCTCCAGGATCAATTGTTTTTTTGGGTTTCTGGTAGGTTTCTGAGGGTCACTGAAAGGTGAAATACGAACTAATATCAACTTTTCCTTCCGGATGAAAAGTTGTATAATGCACCTTTAACTTTTTGGTTGGACACAATGTAAAATTTAAGAAAAACTTCAATAAATGGTTTATAAATCTTGTTCATTGTCAGCTATTGAAATTGAATTTAAATGGTGGGACAAATATTGAGAAGAAGATAGAATAGATCTCTTGATTTGCTTCACTATTTTGATACATTGCTCCAAGAGTTTTAAAGTCTCCAGGATTAGCCGGCCTTTCCTCAGTCTGTCTGAGAAAAACGTCCTTATAACTGTTATCCTGTCTCGCTTGGAAAAAAAATCAACAATTGCTCGAATAAAGATGACATTGAGAGAAGTGCAGTAAGTAGTGCAGTTTGTCAAATTTTCAGTATTTGTTCCCTTCTTTGGGTATTTTGAGAATAATATTTACAATCTATTGCCCTTTGTAGATACCCCCATTTCAACAGAATACCATCCAGTTCCAATCCAAGCCCGAGTTTTACGAAGAGATTTGACCGATTCTCTTTCCGCTGCGGTCCATCGATGGGCACTTTCAGACGTCGGCTCACACAAACACCACCACGCCCATGTTTCTTTCTCACTACATGACTGCCATGTTTACCATGCCGGGATGCTAAGAACGGACTGTCCCGGCAAGTTACACTAACGCGCTTGGAATGTTTCGGAGCTTGTCTAATGGTTCCCGTCCATATTCAGTTTCTGTGGCGACGCTTTGATGTACCGCCTGTCCGTCAAAGTGGTCGTTCGTCTTCCTATTTTCCAACAGTGACAGGGCACACGTGTCCGCCTGAGCATCTGTTAAAACTTACAAGTAGCCCCTGTTAAATTTAGAAGAGAGGGTTATGGCTTCAGAAGTCTGGCCTGATAGGTGGGGTTCACTTTGTAGAATCCGATGATGTCAGCGACTCAGAAAAATGACATTGTCCAAACTAAGATCTAAAACGGATCAGTATTCATATTTGAGCAATATTTACCAAATTATGATATAACTCATGAATGCTGAACCTGATCATTGTGAGGCGATGTGTCAACTATTTCACTTGACATATTGACATCCACAAGGGGATCTTTGCCTGGCCTGCCTTGTCAGTCTCCCACCATCGCCGTGTAGAATGTTGCAACATCATGTAGATGCATCCCAGTGTGGCATAAATATAATATCACTTTAGCGATAGCAACATTAGCTTTTCTACTGCAGTGTTGTCCCCATTCTCCATAAATTGGCTTCAGGGTTGACTTAAGGCTTGCCGCCGTCTGCGTATCTTCTTGAATGAATCGCTTGTAGTTTGCCTGTGCTTAGACATGTTTACTCTGGCTTTTTGCCATGTTCTGTTGCCTGTCGTGTACTATCGTTTACTCCCTGATGCTACTCCATTAATTTGACGGTTGGTATAACAGAATTAGACGTCGAGTTTCTATTGGATTAAGAAGATCAAGTTGAATGTACTTTTGTTTATCAAAGGCTTTACTCTTAAGGTATCTACTGATGATATTTGTACTGCATGTTTACATGTGGAAACCTTTTCAAACTTTACTGGCATATGGTATTATCTTTAATTACATAAGCATAATGTTTCCACCTTCATGGCTTTGATTAATTAGGGTTTTTGTAAAAGTAGCAGCAGTAGTTGTAGTGCCTTCCCTATTCTTTATCTTTGAGATTGACAGTCAGAGTAACCAATCATAGAAGTGCATGATCCGTTCCTACCAAAATAAATATTGGGGCTAACCCAGGGGTGAAACGATGAATAAAAAAAAGAATGAATAAAAATCACATAGAAAAGAGAAACAGCTTCAGCATAAAGTTTGTTCTAAATGTTTTCTAATTCTCTGATTCTGATTCTAATCTTCCACATTTGAGTGATGTGTTACAAATTTGCATCAGTGATTTGATTAATACAGTTTTGAACAGAAAGGAGTGGTTTGCTATAAGTGTGCTATTAAAGCATTTTTTACCACTTTAATCAGGAGTTTGTTGGCAGCTTACTTCTGCTTGAGAGATTCTAGGAATGGGAAACATTTTTTGAGCACAGTACACCTGATGAGAAAGTCTTCCACCGTTCTTCACACCTTTGATATAGTATCTCAGATAATCTGCTAAGACTTTTCATTTGGATAGAATTCAAATCTTGCATAAAAGTCTGGTCTTCTACTCCAGCGTGGACCTGTGTGGACGTATATGCTAAAGAAAAAAGTGGTGCCATTGGTCTGCATGACGACCGCACCAAGCTCCCCTGCCAACAGTGACTCCAGTAATTATAGACCAGCGCTGTGGTGAGCAGAAACCAAACCCACCATTTCATTCCCGGTATTCGCTCTTTTCAGTAAAGAGCAGCCCCGTGTTTAAAAGCGATGTTATTTTTGGGCCCTCGCTCCACTCGTACGTGTTTGTAGTGCAGCTGGAGTGAGGGGAAGTTTTCAGTTGAATGGCCGTCCAGTGAGTAAAAGCAGAGGTAGTAGCCCGAGGACGTTGTTAGCGTGCTCGACTGTGTTGACTTACTGCCGACTTCTTTAATCTGCCGAAGTGAAGAGCACAGGTCTACAGTACTTAACCGTGTCTGTAGGGAGACACTTAATGGACCATGTTTTTTGCGAGAAGATGACACAAATATTCAAAGTAATTTTCTATTTGTGTCGTTTCAAACACGCTTTTACTTGAGTACTTGTGCCGTCTGCTGTTTCGAACAACATAAACATTGGCCGCATCCTCCCCGCTCCCACAGACCAGCCCCGACAAGCAGTGCACTTTTTTCCTCCAGGCCATATGACGCCTATTGATTCCGACGGGGATGTATAAAAGTGATGGACTACGCCGAACCGCCCGCCTCGCTATTATCAGATGATACTGCACAAACAAAATTATAATTGGCAATTAACCACGGCCATTACTGTTAATCATTTCTTGCCCGGAGTTTATTGAACCTCTGGGCTCTTCAGATTATAAACAGTGTGGTCAGTATCTGCTGTTATTGCGAAGGCTTCTGTTATACAGCTCCACTCCTGTTTTCTGAGATCGGGCTCATTATGAAGGCTGGAAGTCGCTCTGGGGCGCTCAAATTGGACCCTACAGCTTGGGTGGCATATTTTGTAACCGCTGCTTCTATATGTAGGGCGGCAGCGTGCAATATTGAGTTTTGTGAGTGCACTTTTAGATTTCAAAGCCTAATAAAGTTCTGCACAGAAAATTGGATCAGGGCAAGGTGGGATAATGCAAAGTGTAAACGAAAACAAAATAAGAGCTTGCAAATCTTTCCAGCACAAAACATGCACATATTTTGTTCCTAGTGCTCGTTTTGCATTTGATGACAGCGTGCAACACGTATACAACTGATGGGACTATACTGTATGTACTAAACTGTCAAATGTGGAGTGACCGAGAAACTTGTGAGGGACTGGCGAAAAGAAGAGGTTATTCTTGCAATGAAGAAAACCAAAAAAAAAGCTAATCGCGGGCTAACAGCTAGAGCCACAGCTAGAGGAACGAGTTCGCAAATGGGTGCTTGAAAAACGTGCTGCCGGGAGAGGCTTGTCAACGGTGCAGTTACGCCTCTACGCCCAGGTAGTTGTTGCCAAGGCTGGTGCGACTTATACTCCGGAGCGATTTATAGCCTGGAAAATACGGTACTCACTCCTCTCTTCTCCTCTGTTTCTTGTCTATAGTCATAATGAGCGGAAGGTGACCTGCAAGCATCCTGTCTCGGGCATCCCCTCTCAAGACAACTGCATCTTTGTCGTCAACGAACAGTAAGTCTCTGTGACTCTTTTCAGAATGCTACTAATGCTACTAACATTTTTGCTGTCTAGGTTGTTGTTGTCTACTTGTGACTACTGCCTATAAGCGCAAAATAACCCCACTGCCATACGCTGAACTACAGTATGTTTTATGTGTAAGGCGGAATACTTGCAGATGTCTGTATTTTCCCAATAGGATCGACAGGTTGTGCACATACCAATACCAGATTCGACAATGCCGCTAAGCCCCGCACTGAGCCTGTCATTGTCTCTTGCGCACATCAGCTCGTGGGAATGCGATGATTCATGGATGCTGCTCCGTTTGGTGACCTTCGCATCGGGTTCGCTGCCTGTTCGTTTGTCATAAATACATCGCGAGTATACGTCAAGAGTCTGTCCCCGACACAAACCGCTCCCTCAGTTCCTCGGCCCATGTGAGTGTCTCTGGTGTGGCCGTCAACATGTTCTCCCACATGACCCCACAGATGTCTCCCAGCTTCACTTCAGACCGAGCTGCAAGTCAGAAGTACTTATATATGCAATAAGCAGTGTCACTACCGCTCTGTCAGAGTAGATAAACAAGCTGCAGCAACGGGAATGGATATCGGGATGTCCGGACAGGGATGACATTTATAAGACTGGATGGAAAAAGAACATAATCATGTGCTACTTTAAAGTGGAAGTGAGATGGGTCATGAGATCGGCGCTTCAACACAAACATCAGCTTAAACAACAAATGAGCGCCCTCCACTCCAATACAATTTAACGCTAAGTTTTATTCCTCAAAGTCCAAAACACGCCTTTACTTCCACAGGTTTGAGTCTCTGGACCTGTTGTTTAAAAACGTGCCGTGCCAGTAATTGAGACTGACAATGATTTAATCGCATTCAGACACAATTACCTCAGTTTGTTTACATGACATTTAGCACAGGCGTGAGCAATATGATCGTGATTTATTGAATTACTCTAACGGCCGTCTGTTTTGACCCACCCACTCCTACGATTGGCTGCCTCTGTCTGTCACCCTCTGAATGACAGGTGGGTGTTAACCAATCACAATGAAGTGTGAGTTCTGGAGAGAAAAGGAAGGTAGTAAAGCTTCTCAATGTTCATGAACTGCCTGAGACACAATTGTTATTTAACCTCTAATCATTTTGATCGCCTTATTTCTCGTCCCGAATATAAAAGCATACACTGTGAACTACGGCTGAAAGATATATTGTTATAGTACTGATATCGAGATATGAACATTCAAAACATTAAATTCGAAAAGCCAGATATAAATTATATAGATTTTAATCAATAAAACTGCACTCTCTATTATGATGTTTTAATTTTCTGAAAATTGCTTGGTTTTCACCTAACCCATAGGAATGAAATTCTGTCCATGTCGTTCAGCCCTATTGTGAACAATCCTAGCCATTGCCTCAAAATGTGTTCATCATTTAGGAATGCGATTTTTCTGCGTCACTTAATTAAATGTAATATGACTTTATTTTTAGAATATTATATTGCCGCGCCCTTGCCAATACACAACCGTCGGCGCATCACAGTTTCGTTGGCAGTTGAAGTGCGACAGTGCTCTGCATTTGATATGAAACAATGAGGAAGTTGATCTTCAGTGCCCTGAAGTTGAACTTTATTTTGATACATTTAATGACCTGCTACACCCATTGCATTCATCATGACTTCAATAACAATAACTCTGCAGACCGATTGTCAACACTGGTCGCACCATCCCAACTGCTGTCAATTACTCTCTTTACTGACTGGTGCTAATTGAAATCTTGTGTGAATTTGAGCCTCTCCTGCTAATTCTGTGGCGGCAGTCCAATAAACGGCACTATAAAGTTTCCCAATAAACACTTTAGATGGTAATCCAGTGTTAAATGTGTGACAGGGAGGCTCTGAGCCGCATTCAGCGCAGGCTACATTTGCACAGAGCGGCAGAACGCTTGTGCAAGATCTGCTACACTGCACCCTCATGACACATTCCTCCCCTCCCTGTGCTCCTCTCACATCTCTGCCGGGATTCGCAAAGACGCCAGGCACCAAAATCACTCCGAAAATGATCTTTCAAAAGGCCACGGCAAATGGATTCTAATTCTCAAAGTTTCTTGCTAAGTTGAATATATTTGAGAAAAATTAACAGCTGAGTGAGGAGATGAGGTCTGGGGCTAAATTATTCATCTCTGCGTCGTTTCAGTTTTAATGGCTTTCCTGGAAATAACTGCAGGTCAAGGTACGCACTGTTTAACATAATGCAAAGCAGCGGGATGCCGGCTGTGCCCTAAACTAAGCGATTTGGTTAAACAAGCGTTACAAGTGAATTAGACAAAGTGTATCGCTCATGATCTCAAAATCAAGACCGCAATAGTGAAGTATTTTATCAGCAGATTGTCAGTTCTATGAAAAAGCAAGACGTACTGTACACATGAGTATACAGCTGAAATGGATCTTTTCGTATAACGACTCGGTGGTAAGTATTATTTGTATTCAATGAGCCTATACGGTGAAATGGAAAAAGGGCAACGTAGTTTTCATTAAAGATTGAGCTGGCTACTGCAGCAGAACGACAGTATAGCCAGACATCGCCGCATTTAAGGAAACCTCATTTTAGGCTCCATTAGTCCGTCTGTTAATGTATACCGCCATCACAGCGCCACCTCAGAAATCATTCAAACATAGATGTAAAGCGGGGGACTTTTTAGAGCTTTTTTTTTTTACCATGTAACAACGCTGTGCTCTCATCCAAAACCTGGAAACAGCTGTGCAGCAAAGGGGAGCAAGGGCAGGGGTGGGTGAGATCATTTGAAAATCAGGATTGCTTTTCAGCTGTTTGAGATACATTTTCTAAACTACAACTTGTAAGATCGTGAGGAAATGTGTTTGAGTAATTTTAAGTAAAATCCATGACTCGATTTAATTCACAAGTACAATATTGAGATATCCCTTCTTGTAACGTTAGAGTATATCAAAGCCTGTAACTCGTCATCTTCTTTACCATAGCTGCAGGTTGTGTTGCTCATCTGTCTGTGCTTCCCCGCTGCACCCACCGCTGTGGTATGTCAATGCTCGTTCAGATCATGCCCAGACCTCATCTCCAACATGTGGCTTCAGTCTCTGTGTGTGTGTGTGTGTGCGTGTGTGTGTGTGTGTGTGTCTGGGCCTATTTTCAGCTGCGGCACGATCGCGTGGAAGCTGACGGGGAGATTTGAACAGCTAACGCACACGGGGGGGAACGTGTTTTACCGTGAAATCGCATGTATAGGAAGTGACATACTGTACGGTACTGTGCGGTGTGCTCAGGTTTTAGGAGGTGTGAAAATTCTGTTAACCAAGAGGGCTTTGATAAATATAGTTTGTAAACTTTCTGGGAAGACTTACAAAGGACAAACTTGACAAGCGTCTTCGAGCTGTATGGTTTGTGTGGTAAAAGAGTAGCGCCTGTAGCTAATTTTGATTCTCCTCCTTTACTCTTTAAGTTACTTTCAATACGGTGCAGATTTAAAGCAGTACTAAGTAACTCTTGCCCTAGCGGCCATAAGCGCAACTGCAGGTGTCTTAGCAAGTTACGATTTTTAACTTATTAAATGTCTTGGAGAGTAAATACTACGCTCACAGAAAAGGTGAAGGAGAGAGAGGTGTTGTACATCCAGTTATACAATGGGAATATTTTTTTTCACTCAAACTTGGCTGTAAATACTGCTTAAAGTGGCGCTATTTCACAGTTAGCTTTGCCCGTTAGCCTGTTAGCTTCTTCTCCGTGATTCTATTAGTGTGTATTGCTTGCTCCGCCCGGTGGCAGGCAAGTTGCAAGCATGGTTTCTGGCCAGAGACACCAGGGGGAGATGAAAGACCCCCAATCATTCCATTAACACTTGTATTACCCCAGAGGGACTACGGAAAGGATTTATTAAGGTAAACACGTTACTTAGTACTGCTTAATACCTATAAATACAAGCATTTTGTTTTCCTTCGTTTTGTAGCGTAAACAGTCGGAAAGCACACAACAGGTAATGCAAACTATTCAGTGCCGTGTTTCTTTTGCATGGCCCGTGCTTTGACTGGTTTTGGTTTGCCCCGTGGCCTGCTCTGTGTTTGCTTTTTTTTTAATTCATTTGAGCCGGTTACCCTTTGAGGGGGCTTCATCTTTTGAAAATCTATCTGAGAGATATGTGAACTTGCTGCTTTTGGATTTTGAAATTGTTGTCTCTCTCTTTTTCATTTACTTTGGCTCTTCCTCACCAGCGCTTCGACCCGAGGCATGTTAATGTGCTGCCCTGACTTGCCCTTTGTTGTTATTGAAAAACACACAACAGTGGACCCATATGATTAAAAATCCAACTCTTTCGAAGTGTGACCATTTTGTGATGTGAAACCTGGGTGTGTTTGTTTCATTTGCACAAGAGGAAGAACTGAGTTTTGTATTTAACTTATTCTACAAACAATACCAAGGCTACGGCGTTTACAGGAGTTGTAAAAGCCTGAACAAAGTATAACACAGACCTTTTTAAAAGCGCTCATATTTCTGTGGAAGTGCTGTGCGGTCAGTTTTAACGCACCCTCAGCCCCTCTGTCCACTGTTTCTCAGCTGCATTCTAATCCATTCCCACACAAAATCTATCTAGCACCGGTCCGGCCTGCTCCAATACATGTTAATTAGGATGGATTATACATTGTTTGATTACATTTACACATTCAATCTGCCAGAAGGTTATAGGTTTGATTGCTAGTCCTCCTCGAGCTTCTGTGAGTTATCGCCGGCTTCCTAACAAAGACGCGTGTACTGTAATTGGAAGCACTAAATTGCCTCTTGTAAATAGAAGTGTCTCCTGTTGTCTGTCTCTGTGTCCGCATTGCGACAACCGTGGCCACTTTCCAGAGTGGAGCCTACAGAAGGACCACAGCCGAGGAAAAGATGGGGAAAGAAAGTGTGTTTTCCTCCCATCTCCACGGCTAAACTGGGTTAAAGTCCCAACACCCGATTGTTTCCTCCTCTCAGTTTATTGCGAAAACTTGACGTTGGTGGAAAAGGATTGAAGACAAATTATAAGGCATTTTTATTGATCGTGAACTAGATGGCGTTCGTTAACAGGAAGTTGTGAAACATCCTTAGAAACTCACCTGAAGAAGTTTGAAACGCATTTAAAAAGTTAGGAATAGCCCCACTACTTTACTATTTGTAAACACAGATACAGGTCCTTTTTAAAGCAACCCCTAGGCCTGTCACGATAAAAAAAAATTTGAAGTTCGATATATTGAGGCAGGAAAGTATCGCGATAAACGATATTATTGACTCTAACGATACTAGACACTGTCATCGCTCAGGCATGAAGATGAAAGTAAACCTTAGTTCTAAAAGTGCATCATAATATCCTAAATTACAAGCTGCAATAAACATGAAATAGTATAGGAATCAAAGTTTTACAAAGACAAATAGGGGGAAACACTAATAAATGTACAGATTATAAATATCGAGCCCAAAAATATATAGATTATCTGTTATGTATTTACCACTTTGCTATTACCAAACAGGGCTACCCAAGAATAAGGAAATTACGATAAAACAATTGTACGACTTGACTTGAATGCTTCTGCGGCGCTGATCCAGATTACATAAGCGCTCACCTACACTGCCGTCTTTTCTTAGGTTGTGGTGAAAGCGAATTTGTTGGCAGGTGTTGGGCCTAAGGCGGCGAGAGACGCCCTATTGTTAGCACCGCGGGCATCTCACATGTTGATGGTACATCTGTTTACGAGGCGCATGTATATTTGGACACATGCTGCAAAGCGACCCGCGGCTCCGACCGAACAGCTGATGCTTATTTAAGTGTATTTTAGTTCCTAGAAGCACAATGGTGCGCTGTGTCTGTAAATAAATGACCATGGGATCTATATGCTGGAGTTTGAATGGTCTTTCAGGTTATGTAGCAATTGGAATAAAGTGCACGGTAACGGAAGGACAATCTGAGCTAATATGTCTAATACAATATCATTAAAACAGCTATAGGCAAAGAGTTCCACATTATGAAGCGCGCATGTGAGGACATTATTGGCCCGTGTGCACTTTCTCTCACTGTAGGGCTAAACAATCTGCTTACCCCCTGTACTTTTCACTTTGACTGCAGCCTATCGATTATCAGGTTCACACTAATTATCACAGATCCCCACTGAGTGCACTGTAGCTCACAGGCGGCGGAAGGGAAATTGTCTTTTAGCTAAATAGAGCATTACATACCCCTCCCCTTTACTCTTAGCCCCCCCCCTCCCAAGCCCTGTATTCTGATGACAAACCCACATTGATTGCGGTCCACGCAGGACCCGGCCTGTCGCTGGATTTGCTGTGGACCTCATTATCTGAAGGGAATCTCAATATCCACTTATCTACCTCATCAAGCTGCTTGTACATGGAACCCGCTTATTACACTGCCAGAGCCAGCCATGATGCAACAGGAATAAAGGACGTTAGATTGAGATTTATTTCTTTATCTCAGATCCCAGTAGTTATTGTCACAGCATTAGCATTTTTCTCACTGGGGTCCAGATACTGTAGATGTAAGTAACTTATCAGACTGCTACTTTTATGGGATACAAAACAGACAGCGATTTGTTGCAGGGTTGACATTTAACACTTGATTAATGTTATTTACTTCTCATGCACTTATTGGTAAAGGATAAAAAAAAAAAGCCTCTATACAGTGGGCCAAATAAGTAACAGAAGCATTAGAGTTGTTCTAAGAAAGTAGGTTTTTTTGTCTATTCATACTGTACATGCAAAAAAGGCAAAACCATTAACCTCTTAACCCCCGCCTTAACCGAGCATATTTTCTCCAGTTAGGCTTTACGTAAAACACAGAGAAAAACATTCAGGATAAAATGACTCAAAATATAAAAACACCAGCACACAAAACAAAAAAGATCAAGGTGTTCTGGAAGGCCTGTCTAAAAATGGTCTGAAAAAGTTGTGTTTTGTTTTCGTATTTGATTTGATCGCTTTTTTCGTCATCCAGGAAGTGATACTGTACAATTCACTTCCTGTGAGTAGTGCTAAAGCGTCAATACTTTCTTTTGAGCCGCTGTACCTAGAACTGTGTCCTTACGGAGTGAAGCACATCAGACAAAGATCTCTCAGTTGTGGATGAAGGCATAATCTTCCAGACGGCCCATGACACATTTATTTACAAGGGGAAAGTTTGTAGTCATCATCATCGCCTGGAAACATGTAATTTGACAAGCCACTGCTGGAGATCTACCCACTCTGCCACTGTGCCCCCTGGAAGTGTTGGGATTTGTATAAGTCATCGCTTAACCGATTCAGAAGTGTCTGGGCGACGAGCCGCTATGAGCAATACTACTGTTTTTACAAAATTCATCTCAGTTGCGTAATTACTATTATTTTCTCCCAAGAAGATAACAGAGTGTGGCAACATCGTGGCAACAGAGGCTCTGACATGTGCCATCTGTTTTGACACCCAGTCCAGGATGTTTAGGGTTCTGCTTGGAATGAAAAAAAAAAAAAAGAAAGCAAAAAAAAGAGTGTCTATTCAAACACACTAAACAGAGCGTGCCGTTGTCATTTCTGTTATCGTTTGTAGGAAGTGTTTTGTCTGTCGCTGCATGGGAATGTTCAGCGTGTTGCGTGCTGTTATGAGCCAAGATGGCATTTTCCTGTGAGAAGTTTGTTATTCTCCTGCCTGAGACTAGCAGCATGAAGTCTGAACTTTTTTTTTTTTTTTTTTTGAAGTCTGAACTTTTTCTGTTTTTTTCTGCCTTGAATGCTTCTGTCCTCGTTGTGCCTAACAGATGGACTGAAATATTAAACTCGAAAGGGAAGACGAACATGAAGTGTGGAAGGTTGCTGAATATCGGAGCGCTCATTAATAGAGCTTTTAAAAATAAAAGATTTCATAGACAACAGGGGAGTTTTAGTGGGAATGGCGCAGCACTATTTGAGATGCATATTTCTCCCCTAAGAACAGAAAGTATATGTTTTAGTTTGAAAATGCTGTGCCTTTTTGACAAATGAGGTGCCCGGGACCAGGGCTCGCGCTCTGGGATTTGGGGCCTGTCCTTGTTCACCGGCCTGTATCCCGGGATTTCTCTGCGATCACACCTTGCCGCTGTTCTCCTTTCCCCTGCAGACGCCATTGTTCCTGTCCCAAAGAATATATGGGCCATCTTCACGGACTTACAGCTTCCTCCCAAGAAACACTGACCAGCACCAAAAATGTTTGTTCTTTCCTGGCCAAACTTCTTTTTACTTCAAGCAGCTTCTCATCTTTGAAAACAGCCCGACCCCATTAGTTGATAACTTGTCTCATTGCGATACGTCAGGCCGACTTAACGGACCATTTAAGGTTGCCGGAGTATTGAAAAACAGATCTGGTGTGACAAGTTCAGGGTAATTGGCTTGATTCATAGAGTCCTCATTTTAACAGTGAGTTTGAACTTCAAAGATGAAAAAGGAGGAGCGGAGAAAAAAGGACAGATAACTCCCGTGCACACTATTCCGATTGTCAGATGTTCAATTTGCAAGCCTGTAATAGTGAGCGATCTCAGCTGCCTTTTTGTTAAAGCCTCGTTTTAATTGTCTCTTCTTTAGGTCCGCAGCCAAAGCACCGGCGAATGAAAGAAAGCCACGGCCGGTAAGCACCATGAGTGAGGCCTCCAACTACACAGGCGGCTCGGAGCACGCCAACGGCCCGGCCGGGAAGGAGGCAGAGGGACAAAAAGAGAGGGTAAAAAAAAAAACAATACGGTGCTCATTACGGGTATTACAGGTATTTGACATACGAGTTAAATAACAAGCAACACTGTCCCCAGTCCTCGAGGCCTTCCAAGAAAATCCATAATTTTGGGAAGAGGTCCAACTCTATCCGCCGTAATCCAAGTGCCCCAGTGATAAAGAAGAACTGGCTTTACAAACAGGTGAGCAATGCGTTATTATATAAACACGAATCGCTATAAAGCATTAGAATAATTTAAATAATGCAAATGGTTTACAACTAAAGGTCTAGTGTAAATAAATATGTATGTTTCAAGTGTTGGTGGAGATACTACTGGTATAATTGTAAAAAAAAAAAAAAAAAGTGAAGAATATCTGTAGAATTTTCAATAACTTTAAAGCGAAATAATTTAAAAAAAAGTTATATCTCATGTGTTGTGACGTAACAAGAGCAAGACCTCTCAAAACAAACATCCCAGCGCTACCAAACATGCTCAGCTAAACACCGACATGGCCTGTTTTTCTTTGTGTTTAGATCTTATGTTCTTAAAGTGCGTATGACACATTAGACACAATTTTTGTTAAACCATAGTTAACACAATTATATTTAAGATTTTGCTAAAGATTGCACCAAGCTTTCTTTAGTTTGCCCATTTTTGTGATGTTTTAGTTTCACTTCCTTATTAGACACAAACGGGAAGTGACATAAATGAAGGCAAACAATTTGAAACCGTTGCTGTGCCAACCATGTTAAGTCAATGGGAAATGAGTGAGTGAAACTACTATGGAGCTTTACCTTTTAAGTTATTAAAATCATTCTGCCCAACATTTCTTCATTAAAATTTCTGCTTTACTGAAACAAAATGATGATTATGCGACTGATGAACTTGTAACTGATGTTATCCTTCTAAATAAGTCATATTTTCAAAGGCATTAAAACATGTCGTATATAGATGGAACTTTTATTATTGGAATAATAAATATATAGTTTTGTCACATTGGCTGGACAGTATATTTGGGTCAGCTTTATTCCCATTTGTCCTCAAACCGCAGTGATCTCTCTGATGCAAGCTTCTCCATCTGCCTTTGCCTCATGTTTCTGTTCACTTGTTCATGCAGCCCAATAACTGTTTAAATAGCCTTCCCCTCAGCTTTATTCCGCCGCTTGCTTGAAGGAGAGTGAAAAGGGGGCGCTTGAGGGTGCTCTTGGCCCGGGAAGCCCCTCTCTCTCTCCGGCGTCCTAAGAGCGACGGGCTCATTTAGTCCTGATTTCAGCCCCTCCGGCGCGGCTTTGTGGACACACGGAACGATGGCTTCCTTTGGTCGAGCTGCCAGCTGCTTTCCTGTGTAGGGAACTCAATCAGGGGTGACGTAGATCAAGCGGAGGACTCACAAATCTGCTACGGTGAAGAAAAGCTGGATTTGCACTTTTATTTTTCCGGGCCTTATTGAAAAACCTGGAAACTATTGAAGTCTTTTTGGCCCAGTAAAGCCGGCAGCAGTAAACCTCCGGCAGTACAAGAGTGATTGATGCCACGTTGAAAGGAAGGCTCATTATTTCTCCCGCCCAAATAGAGGCTTATAACGCTGTACAATTATTTCAAATGGTCAAAGACAATATTCAGCAAATTTACCAGGGACATATTCATATAGATTAACGTTTTAAATGATTGTGACAGTAGTTTTAAGCAACGTCTTGACGCAAACAACCATGTCCAATGGTTTTGATTGCTACAGTAGTAGAAAGTAGTATGTTTGTGAAGAATGCATGCGCAAGTAAGATTTAAGTCAATATTTTTGTACTCAAAGTAAAGTAGTGGGGCCTCCCGCTGACCCACCGCTTTAAGTTCCTCCCTTGCTTTTTATGCGCTCTCAAATCCCACCACTAAAACTGCCGCTCGGGTTTTCCAATAAAGCGGACAGGGGGAGTTAATACCCCGCTCACCGCTCTGCATCCTCTTTAAGCTCCTGTATAAAAAGCCTTTGATCCAAGCTTTTACATAGATCATCTTAGGTGCCTTTTTTTCTTTCTAAAACTTGGGGAAACTCATAACTAATAGTTACTGCGTGACCCTCACGGCGCCGTGTAAACATGAGGCAACCTCCCTCTCTCTTGGTACAGCTGCGATTTTTGGCCTTTTCTGCAAAGTGCATTTGTGATTTGTGTGTTCCACATTGTTTTACTGCTTTTGTACGTCTTTGCTGTGTTTTTGTGGGGTTTGGTAGATTTTTTTTTTTTTTTACTGCACAGTCCATAATGGTCCTGAAGAAAGCAGCTTTTTAAAAGTAAACAAACAGCTAGCTTATGAGCTAAAGACATTTGAAACCTACACATTTCTTCTTCTGAAACATTGAAGAAGCACCAAGAGCCCCCCACACCTGCAGCACAGTGGAGGCGTCAGAAGAGGAGCTACAGCAAACAAGGAAGGGACAAAGGAGAAGGTATCCGGGCAAGACTCGCAGCTAAGCCACACATGCCTGTGGCTAATGGATGTTCACTGGAGAAGAAAACAGATTAACTGCTAAGCTCTTTCCAGAAGATGGCGAAAGACTGTTGTGGAGTGGAGGGAGCTGCGCAGGAGGAAGAGGAGGAGGAGGTGGAGGAGCTGGCCAGTGCAGGACACCATGCTCTGAAACGGGGACAAACGGAGGAGCACTGAAGGCAGCCAGCCAGGTTTCCGGGTGCTATGGTTTCACTTATCTCCAAAAACATGCTGGTCAGGTTGGCCCACAGTGGCAGCGCGGCTCAGTCGCAGCGGCTCAGGACTGACACCTGAACACTGTTTCGTTTTACGGTTGTACAATGACAATGAAGCACTTACTTACTTACTACTGTACTGACATGTATGTGAAATAATCTTGTCTCGTTTTTTGTACTTCCAGGACAGTACAGGGATGAAGCTGTGGAAGAAGAGGTGGTTTGTTTTGTCTGACCTCTGCCTCTTCTACTACAGAGGTGAGTGAGTGGACACGATATCACGCCTGTGTTTTTTTTTTTCATTTGAATAAGCGAGTGACACTGTAGCTCCGCACGCAACTGTTAAATATAAAGTCTATAATTAGTCCGAGCGCTGTCCTTCCCCACAGCAGCATATTGTTTGATGTGCACTTTTATAGGCTCTTGTTGACTGGGCTATTGACTGAGCGCTTCGACATCTCTCATGCAGCAGTAATGTGGGTATCAAATATTGGCACAGCTGTGTCTGGAGGACATCTGAAAGAGCTTTATGACCGTTAATGCACATTGTATTGGAGACATCGAAAGTCACTCCATACTTTGGGACCTATTTGGAACAGTACTTTTTGGGTTGTTTGGATTGTTTGATTTTATGTGATACCACAGAGTTTTCAATTATCAGTATCGTACCTGAACCAAAACCCAGCCGATGCCGATATTGTGTTTTGGTAAAAAGAGGATCTAGTACAGCTGTATATTATGCCATGGCTAACGTTCACATCAGCTTGAATACTGGCTGTTTGGCTGTGCAGGCACTAAAAACTAATAATCACAGCATACTGTAGTCATCTTTAGAGTGGGAGCAGAACAAAACTTTACCAAACTCATTAACACTTTATTGTGCGTGAGCTGTGTGCTCTGGGCCATCACTCTTGTTTTTATTGACTCCATTGTATGGGACTGGTACATGGTATTGATCACCCTGAGCCCTAATGTTGGTATCGGATCAGATGGAAAAATAGTATCAGAACAACGCTAGTACTTTTAATTCTGTGTGTATTTTAGGTGACAGCAGCTTTCGCATTGATGTGTTGTTACTTTTGCTTCACCTTAAGTTTACTGAGTCTAACAAAAAAACCTTTTAACTTTTTCTAAAACCAGGTAACCATGTGTATTTGTGTTGTCGTAGTAATTATAGTAGTTCTAAGAGGAGGAGTATTAGTGATTGTAGTAATGGTACTTCAACTGAAGTGCAGATTTGGACTTCCCCCAACTCTGCCACTCAGTTAAAAAGACAGGAGTTGGAAGAAGATCCAAGCTCGATTTCTCAGCATCTTTCATGTTTCATGGGCACACAGCAAAGCTTCCTGTCGATCCGAATGACATATTGTCTGGGTTATTTTCGATGTCAGTGCCAGTCCTTGCCGTCTTTCCGCCCACAGCCTCAGAAAGACACAGACCGCTCCGGCTCAAAGGCTTTATGTGGACCGGCATGTTGAGAAATCTTCTTCATCAGTCGAGAGTGGGCTGGGTCATGAACCGCCCCGTGTATCCAACCAAACACAGATTTTTATAAAGTGCACTCGGATAGGAGGCGGAAGAATATATACTGTACAGTGTCGCTAACAATGTTCGGCATGTCCATTCATCCATTTTTTCCCCATCTTAATCCTAGCAAAGGGTAAGTAGGTTAGTTCAGGCCTTGTAGTTGATGGGATTGAAGCAGAAAATCGGTCAAACAAAAAGATTTGATGAGTAATTTTGATGAAAGCCAAAATGTAATAGCTCATTGTGGAAAGAGCATCTCCAAAACTCTGACTCAAATGCAAATGGGACAATTTTGCCTACAGGGCAACGGGTTTAGAAACACAGCCCATGCGATTTGAACAACAGATGAGATACTATTGTTCATATTAATAATAGTATCTCGCTCACTACAGTCAGGTGCGTCTAATAAATACATTCTATCTACCACTACAATGCAGTCTATCATAATGTCTTAAAGGCTTATGCTTATCTCACTGTGTAATCCTTCGCATATTCTGTTTTCCCTGTTAAGTTCTGAGTTACAGCTCGACTCAGCAGGAAACTGAGAAGTGCACTCAAAATATCAGTCTTCAAATGGGACGCGTGCAGTCAGCTGATCCACCGATTTGGTTTTCATACACTGCAGTCTTTTGCGCTGTGTGTACAACTTGTATCAAATTGGGAGATTAAGCATTTCTCAGCATAAAACTCTGGGCTCATTTGAATCCCCCCCTGTGGAGACCGGCCCATTGTCAGAGTCTGCTAACTTAACGAGGATTAGAGGAGCCTAGCTACATCGGACAGTGAATCGATGCTTATCTTTTCCACTGATTGGACCCAGTTCCTCCTCGCTCACTTGACCACACAACGCTATTGGGCTTTTATCTCGCTCCACATCATTTATCTTTGGTCTCTTTTTGGATTTTAGATATTTATATACGTTTGTACTTGGGCTGCCGATCATTTCTACCCGAAAAGAACTACACTGTGGCAAAATCGTGTCGCTTTGAATTGACAACTGATTGAAATTTGCTTTTGTCCTGGTGTTCTAAATGTGTTCTAAATGTAGCAAATCTAATCATACTCGCCACAAAAAGGCCAGGTATTAGAAGTGCGCAGTTCCCCTTAAACTCTTACTATCTATTTTCTGTTTTGTCTTTGCAGATGAAAAGGAAGAGGGCATATTAGGCAGTATCCTCCTCCCGAGCTTTCATGTATCAATGCTCTCTGTTGACGATCACATCAACAGGAAGTATGCTTTCAAGGTTAGTGCATGTTTTCACTTATCAAAGCTTCATAGTGAAGATAGAATAAAAGATGTCCATTCTCCTTTTCATTTTTTATTTTAATGTTGGCAAATATCGCAGTGTAGACTTCAAATACCCATGCAACTAAACAGGGATTGAAAGAGCCCAGCAAACCAAATTTCTGTGCCACATTTTTGACTGTTTAAACAATGTCGTCCAGGAGTCTGCACAAGTTTTATTTTTTTTCTTCAACTTAGAAAGCTTAGCACAAGAGGGCGATAACCCTGAAATAGTCATTATAGTATAGTTTTCCAACCCAGACATGGCCAAAAGCTTCCTGTTATAAATGGTCAAAGTTCTCTGTTCTTCTATATCACTGAACAGGCTGTAGTAAACAGGATATTATAAGACTAAATGTTCTGTTTTTCTCTTTCTTTTTCTGTCCCAACAATGTGATGGGTTGTTCGCTGCAAGAGAACAGAGCTGCTATTGAACAATGTGTTTCCCATACAACAGTACACTGCATGGTATGTACGACAAGTATTTTTAGACTTACGGTTAATTGTTATACAAGTTTCTGGGTAGCTCTTATATAACACTTTCATGAAATAATAATATACATATTTTCCCCCTTCCTGTTCTGTTCCAGGTTTACGACAGATCTGTGAGACTTGCTGACTCTGTCCAATGTGAACGCAGGCGACACACCCGAACATGCGGACGTACTACTTTTGCACGGACACCGGCAAAGAGATGGAGTCGTGGATGAGAGTGATGACGGATGCAGCCCTTGTGCATTCAGAACCAGTCAAAAGGTTTGTGAAGAAAGCTATAACTATACAAAATATGTGCCGCAACTAAACAACTAGATCTGTCACACTTTTTTCATAGTTTGGCTGGGGGTGCGACTTGTACTCAGTTGCAACTTATATATCAAAATATATAATTTCACATGTTCATTCTTTTTTACACTGACAGCCGCTAGAGGGCGCTCTAGGCTTGTGTACCAGTATCTGCTACTCCTGTACCACTGGAGATTTAAAAAACGGTAATCGAGCAGCTGAAGAAAAAAAAAGAAGCTAATCGCGTGCTAAAAGCTAGATGACCACAGCGAAAGCAACAAAATCTTATATATGTTTATTTTTTGTCTTCTTCATTATGCATTTTTGGCTGGTGCGACTTATACTCTGGAGCGACTTATATATGTTGTTTTTCTTCCTTCATTATGCATTTTTTGGCTGGTGCGACTTATACTCTGGAGCGACTTATAGTCAGGAAAATACGGTAGATGGAGGGCCCAGCTGTTCTGATCAAAACCTTTCCAAAACTGGGCTAAATCGATGTCTGTTATTTGGCAGCGGGCCGGGCTAATGCCCTCTTTTTACTTGAGCGAGCAGAGGCGGACTGCTCAAGTGCTCAGTAATTACACAGCACAGCGGAGCCCCAAATCCACTAAAGGTTAAACTCTTAAAAGAGGACAGTGGTGCACTCCAGTCACTGTCAAATACGCGAGTCGAGCGGCTACAGTCATCTTATTTCATATGTCAAATGCAGTTCATTCACATCGAGATAAATCTGAATCTCAACAAAATTCATACATTTTTATACAGGTTTATACAAATATAGAACTTCTTAGAAAGTCTTAGTAATTCACATTGCCCTTTCTGACACAACCATCTTCATTTTTGGAGACTCGGGACTGACTCTGGTTATAGAAGTATAAAAAATGTGGTTCAGTTTTGGACTAATATCCTTTCTTGGGGGAATCTAAAGTCGCCAACAGCTGGTAAACCCATTAGCACTGCGGTGTGAGTATTTAAAAGAATACGAGTGGAAAGTTCGATGGCGTGCCCTTCCCGTTGCCCTCTTATTACTAACTCAGAAAGCAGAAGAGAATGTCCTGAACTTTGAAGCTTTAACCTTGACTCCTTGTTAGGCCAAAAGTGTGGCGGTGTCTGTTACCTATGAGACTCCCTGAGGAGCACAGGGCTGGAGACAGGTCTTCAGGAGCAGAAGCAAGAAGGAACAACAAATAGATTACTGAGGTCCATCCAAAAGCAGTTTACTGAAGGATCTGGTTTCGCTTTATTGCGCTTCTGGCAGCAGGAGAGCCAACGCTGTTGGCTCACTTCTTGTTTTGCCTAATAACCTCAGAGGCAGACTTGATTACAATGCCTAGGACTGAACAATTAATGGCATTTGCAATTAAACTGCAATGTTGTAAAACATAAATTTCAACGGGCAAAAGCTTGATTGATTGAAGCCCGCAGAACCCACAATTACTGGTTATTGTGCTGGATTTATCTCGGCTACTCAGGTGCTCTTGTTATTATTTGGTCTGTGGTGGAGGAAGAATGAAAGAGAAAATAATCAGCTGCCATTTTGAAATCCCAAGGAAAAAAAGAAGGGAAAAAAAAGGTTTTGTGCTTTGTCCTATGCACTTTATGTGAATACTATTACTGCCACAGACCCTATAGTGAAACTGAAGTAGCCCACTTAGTGAACGGTCTCTTATTTAATAGCAAATATTTAACGTGTTATTGCAACCTACCTATAATTGAGGAGTCAAAGATTAACTGCATAATTGCAGTTGTTTTCATCACAGGGACAGATACTAGGTATATGAAATTAAGTATTTACAAAGAATCCTGTACACCCTGCCGCTAATATACAATCAAAACTGTATCTACTTTCTTTACAGGTTGGACAAGCTAAAAGTAGAACAGTGCGGACCTCAAGACATCAACCACATAGCCAATCACCGGCCACCGCTGACGCAACCGGAAATCCAAAACAACGAGCGCAATAAAGAAGTGGACCGGGAGCATGCCGCACCCATCAGCCCCATCTCCGCGGAGGAAGAGCAGAAGCAGCGAGACGCCGAGCGATACGGCTTTCAGAAAGAGGGAGCGGAGCGCGAACGACCCCTCACCAAAATCAACAGTATCAAACTTCAGCCAAACCAGGCGGCGGCCATCACGGCTAACGTGGCGTCAAACAGGACTCCCGCGGAGCCGGACGGGCAGCACAACGGGCCCCAGGTGAACGGAGGGGGAGAGGTGCGTCTCCCGGAAGCGATTGGCGCCCCCAATCAGGGAAGCCCTACCCAGCCCGAACCAGACCGCACCATGAGCCGAACCAGCTCCATGCAGCAGCTGGAGCAGTGGGTCCGATTGCAGAGAGGACGCAGCCAGGATGACGACACCAGGAGGTTAGTGTAGCTTTGAAATACTATCTGACATCACTTGGAGGGCAGTAACCATGGTGACACACTGTAAACATTGTAAACATAAACATGGTTTTAGATCATTGACAACTTTGACACGAGCACATGTTCCACACTTTGAGAAAACACTGGTTTAGAGTCCGAAAATGTCGATCAGAACTCGAGTGTCAATGTTCTGTCTCCGTTTGGAGGTTGGAGCAAAGGAAACCTTCACCTTTCATTATGTGATCGCAACAGAAATGGTCTCTTCCTTCACAGTCTATGATTAGCGCCAAATAAATAAGCAGCTGAATGCCATGCAACTTTATATATGGCCTCTACTGTAATGATAATCCTTCCATTGCATAATAAGGAGTCACTGGCTTTTTCTCCAAGATGTTTACAACTTTTATTTGCTTTATGGCGACACAGGCTGTTTACAGTGTGCTATGTCAGCAATGCAGTTGACATTTAATTTAACAAGAAGAAAGTAGATGCAAAACTTAGTTTGGAGTTTGTTTGTAACTGGCGTTGCTCTGGTTCTCATTTCACTTGGCTCAAAGTTACTGTATGTATCTGATCTTTTATATTGCTTCTCTCAGCAACATGTTTATGTGCTGATTTAGGTTTCTTTCCGCCTACACGCTTGGGAATACTTGTTTGTACTTTTTTTTTCTCAGTACATTGAGTTTCTGCACAAGAAGATGTGCCTTGAATGATAGATTATTTTAGATTTATTCTTTACAAAACCTGTAGACTTAAAAGCTTTGAGAAGTTCTTCCTGTTCTCTCTCTCATGCTGCTTTGCTCTTGTTTTGACTAAGATGTGTATTTATGTCATTTTGTATCTTCTTTGTATCTTTATTTTATTTGCATTGTTCTGATAGTAAACCCAACTCCGAGTGTGATAGAGTGTGAGCAGTTTTACGTATTTAGAGTCTCAAATTCACCCAACAGAATGCTCATCTTTTAGCTACACTAACATGCCACTGTGAGTCCAGATGCCCTCCTTCCACATGGGTGCCTGCCTGTCATGCTTAACTGTCCAACAAAACCAATAGACCTTATCATCGTATGTTTTTGCTGTTGTTCTTTTTCCACAGTGTTACATCATACCAGACAATGCCAAGAAACATGCCAAGCCACCGTGTCCCGTACATGGCTCCTTACGGGGACGGGTACCGCAGCATGCCCCGGAACAGCATGGCGCAGCGGGACAGTATCTGCAGTATGTCCCCCTCTCTGTACGACCAGGCCCTGGGCCCCTCTCCGGTCGATAAGCGCCGCTCCATGCGTGACGACACCATGTGGCAGTTGTTTGAGTGGCAGCAGAGACAGGCCTATAACAGACACTCCGGACTGTACAGCAACATGGCCAGCCCCAAGACGATGATTAACCTGTCGGACCACGCCCCGCCCAACCACTCCATCCCCCCCTCGCCCTCGCACGGCTCTCTGTCCATGTACGGAGGGTACTCGCCCATGAGGTCCTACAACATGAGCAGCGTCCGGTCAGAACTGTCTTCTCCCGTCTACAGGAGGGACCTGAGCATAGACAGGAGGCTCAGGCCACAAGTCAACAAAGTGAGCTATGACTTTAACACCGCACTACCTTCATATGTCTGATTACCCACCACCAACAAACTTATTAAACTTGTCAAATGTCTGTGAATCCAAAACCGACAAACTAGTGACATCATAAACAGAAATGATCATTTGATAGATTTGTTTTTGTTTACAGTACGCCTATCCGCCTGACAGAAGATCCATGCCTGCAGGAATCCCAGTCCAAACCATCACAGCTCAATCTCTTCAAGGCAAAACAGTGAGTGAAATTTGCTCTCTAATGGTTTCTTAAAGGCTGATGCTTGTCAGTAACATTCAGACCGCAGTGCAGTTCAATTACAGTCCTTTTCCTGGATAGCATAACGTAGGCTTGATGGGATAAAAATTTGTTTCCACATCATCAATCTCTGACTTTATTTTCCTTTTCCCCCCCAAAAAAAAAGACATGACCCGGCCTGAACAGGGGACAGATTTGGGCAAAGATGTATGTTTCCAAGTAGGATTTAGGGAATGCGCACTTTAGGCAGCTCTCTGGACCGGCTTTGCATCAGTGAGAATCTCTTGTCAGTCACCAAGCTGCGAGAGCCAGATCAGCAATTTATGTCAAAGATTTGCTCTGTCCAAAAAGGGAAAAGGGAAAATGTGTATGCAGGCAGCACACTCCAAACGTATTGTAATGACTGTTCATTGCAAACAGTTTTCTTGCACAATTATGGAACATTCAGCCCACACAGAAGCGATGTTCTGCATATTGGATTCAAATAACACACTGAAATATGTAAATAACCTCCTTGACCTGTGTGCTGCATGTTCACTAAACTGTAACAGCTCCTCTGATGAGCTAACCGCTAACCTCCTAACCTCTTACCCTTGTGCCTTCCTTCTTCCTCGCTGCCAAACTTCCCTACCTCCTCCCTACCTTGCCGCCGCAGCCCGAGGAACTGACTCTGCTGCTGATAAAGTTGCGTCGGCAGCAGGCAGAGCTAAACAGTATTCGGGAGCACACGCTAGCACAACTCATGCAGCTAAACGCGGATGGAGAAAACCCAAAGGTCAGGCCTCCAGAGAGGGCTGCGGGGCTGTGAGTTCGCATGCTCTGTGTGTGTGGAGTAGTCACTCAGCCATTTTAATTCAAGTGCTTTTTTTTCATTACATAGAAGAACATATTATTTTCTTCCTGCTGTATTCCATTTTTGTGCAGTCAATTTGTACCAGAGTTTAATGGATTGAGTTCAGAAATAATAAACAAAAGTGTTAATCCAGCCTATGTGCCTATGTGCAACTTCTTCCATTCCCAAGCTTGGATAACAAAAGAAGTTATAAAGTATATCCAATGTAAATCAAATTGATATGCAACAGTAAAAGAACCGAACTAAGTGTTAAAAGCTGTTGGCTTTTATTTGAATTCAAGACAGGGTTTGACGTGTCTGCTTTAGGTCATGTATCGTTTCATTTGTGTTCAAGTCATCAGAGGCTGCGTTTGTGTCCCATAAATCTAAGTAGCACATCTCAAACCTGACCTATTTTATTTGACTTTTTTTCACCTTGAGAGCTCATACCTTTCTTTTTCTTTTCTCCCTGAAATATGCCATCCACCTCAACGGGTTTCTACGTGTGTTTGTGTATTGTGTTTGTTTGTGTTTGTTTGTCTGTTTTGTCTCATTTTTCTCGTACCTTTTCTCTCCTCTTTTCCGCTGCCGATGGTAGAACGACATTCTTTCCCATCACCTCCATAGGAACCTCATGTATTTGGACAATCAGGTGGAGTATAGCATGATTACCTGTATTATTTCATCTTGTCAAAATATATATGCCCTTTCTTCTTATTAACAGATATATGAAGGTGCCTTACGGCTAAGACTATTGCATTGCATTGATATGGATATGGATAAGCATGTTATAGATGCTGGAGAACTTTACAACAGCTGCTCTGGGCCCTTTCATTCATGAGCTTATGGCTATGCTAACCTAATATTCCTCTAATTTTGCTTAATTTAAGCGTGCAGTTACTTTTTAAATATAATATGTATTGTGGAATGTTAAATTGCTTTTAAGAATTTGAATAAGTAAAATGGATGCAGTATTTTATTTTACAATAATTAGTACTTTCAGAGAACGATCAAGTATTTGTTTAGTTAAATTGTGGTGATTACTAAATGAGATGTTAGATAATTTCAGGGTCTTGATGACACTGAATTTAAAGTGGGTTTCTATTTATCAACTCTTATCAGTAATATGTGAGTTTTGATATGATTAGCTGAATTACACTCCCAAGCTACACAGTTAGCTGTTAAGGTACTGTATAACTTTAGCAGTTTGTTTATGTCAGTAAATCTAAACAAGCTAAAGCTGGGTGTTGTGCTTGAAGACTTTGCTCTAAACTGACCGTTGCTGCTTGCTCCTCTCCGCACTGGACCATAGATGAAGGAAAACGGTCCTTTAATCGCCATGACTCACTCTTTGATTGAGAACTCTGCCCCAAGGCCTCAACTTTACAAACAAGTAAGCAGGCCGGCTGCCGGCTGTGCTCCTCCTCATCGTCACCAGTGTCTCTTATTTTTGGTCTTTTTTTTGTAACGCTTCTCCTTCAGTGTCCAAGTCCTCATGGCATCTCGAGATCGGTCCCCCCTCTTCATCCATTGCTTTTTAATGTCCCTTTAATTGTTGAAAGTCATGCCAATGTTGAGCATGACTTGTGAAGTTTTCCTGATGTTAATGTGTTTGCCTCACTTTGAAATCCCTCGTCCCTTGGGTTTGTGTGCAGGGAATTGATACAGTTTTCTTTGAAAAGTATTTAAAGTTTTAAAAATGTGTCTTAGCTTTGGGACTGAATCCTGACAGATTTGTCTTGTTTAGTCTATGGGCTTCACTGTTAAGGTCAAGGAGTTTTTATCATCTGTACAACTTGGCTTTCCGCTCTAGGCCACCTGGGTTTGGCAGGTGGAGATTGTTATGCTTTTACAGACTCTGGTTTAGTTTATGATAAAATGTCCAGATTCCCTTGTATAGATTTCTAAGAACTTCAATAATCTGAGTCTTTATTTTGATTCATATTTTATTTACAGTAAAATTATCAAGTAATCAAATCTATGTGTTAAGATTAATGTTTGAGACCATCAAAGAGAAAGATTTCCATCTGCACTGGGTTGTTTTAGTGTTGAGGACAGAGGCTTCATCAGCAACTAATGATCTTTTAGCAGTAGACTATATTGGAAACCTATTACAGATGGTGGCCAGTCCCAAACCTGGATAAATGGATGAGGTAATGCCAGGAAATGCATATGCTGTAAAATTCATATGCAACACAAAAGTACTTTGGAAACCTCAGTGGAGGAATAACAAAGACCATTTGCATTTTCTTTTTTGTACTTATATTCTTCAATGCTAACGTAGCATATTGAGAGATACATTTGTAGCATATGATTGTTAATTCTATGCGAGCACTTGGATTAAGCTTGACCAGGGTTTGCTTTGCGAGATGCCGTCTCTCACATCACTTTGCCACTTTTGTGTCCATCTTCGGAGGTGTAAAAGTGCCGCTCAGAGCTGCCTCCATCACCTTCACCTGTTCATTGGCATTCAGGAAAGCCACAGCTGCATTGCCACCTGTTTGGGCTGCTCCAGTCTGTCCTCCTCCCCGTAGTCCCCACACTGCACACCGTGGAGCTCTGAACTGTGGGAATGTCTGCATGTTCAGTGTCGAATGCCACATGATCCTCTGGTTACCTCTGCTTTCACTGTTCTGCTTTGACGCTACGAAGTAAATGTCAGAGGTGTGAGTGGGAAATAAATAAGGTGGGCTTTATGCACACAAGGGATGCAGGGCGCATGATTAGACTGTCAAACAGTAGCGCCTCGTTAAATTCCTATGAAGGATATGCAGTGTCTCGTACAAATAAATCAAATATTACAGTACGGTCGGTCAGCGAGTGACTAATGCACAGGCCCTGGAAGCATGTTACAAATATTAGCTTGGATGTAAACCTTGTTTGAATGTAACATTAGTCATGCTTATAAAAACTCCTACTGAAGGTTTGAGAATATACAAAGTCTGATTGCTGTTTGACAGTCCTGTCACATAAGTGCATATTTCCCATTGATGAAGGTAAATAGTGCAATTTAAATAAACTAATGACATGGATGTCATTATAACAGTGTATAATGTGGACAGTCAACACAGGGTTAGATACATAACTCGTTTTGATTGATTCAGTTGTGTCACAAGCGCCACACAGCCACTCTTGTGCTGACCCCAAACCTTGATAAAACGTGAAGGCTATCTGTAAAAATCTAAAATTTATAAGATAAAAGTGTTGGGCAAAGACAATGCAACCCTAGAATGAGAAAAACATAACAGGAGAAATGATAAATATATAATTAGTAGCAGATAAAGAGATTATTAAAGTCTCATATATTGTCATGTAAGTGTTTTCCAAAGGCATTTTCAATATGAACTTCATGGCACAGAACACATCATAAGAAAATGTGTTGTGACAATGACTGTGGGTTATAGAACTCAGTGTGCCAGATGCAACCTAGAAGAGACTGATTTAGACTAGATTTCCTCTTGGCTGTTTTGCAAATTATATGTTTAACTCATGGCTGAATGCTTCTGAGAAAGTTTATGAATTAAACGTGAATAGCATGTTCATATTTTTCTGTTTTGTGTTAATATTTGGTATTTCTCCACAGTTAAACCCAGAAGACTATAGAGAGCAGGTCTACTCCGGTACACCAGCGGAGCTGGACATCGATGTAAGTGCACACGGCAGTGCTCTTCGCATGGCTGAACTCTGACTTTATTTTACATCACGGATGATGACAATTGGCCCCATTTTCTCCTCAGGCCAGGCTCAGCAGATTGTGTGAGCAGGAAAAAGTGGTGACGACACAGGAGGGCAAACTGCAGCAGCTGTACAGAGAGAAGGTGACTAAAACGCCGCACATCTGTCAGAAACAGCCTCGAGCAGAAAAGGCCTGGAGACAAAGACAAATAAACTAGAATGTCTGGAGTTAGTGATGCGCGATACTAGCTTTAGCTGCCTTTCTACTTTGTATGAGCTTTCAAATGACTTTTTAGCTTTGACACTACCAAACAATCAACCATTGGAAAACTAAGGATTGCCAGATCCTGTAGTACTTTGGTCCCCAATATGCACCTTAAGGACACCGCTATCTCTGTGCAGTGCCTTTTTCAGAACGCATCTTACAAACATTACCTTTATGTCTGACTCGTATGAAAAATTTGTTATTTGCTGACCCTCGTGATTTAATTTACGCATTGTGTTTTTATATTTCAGAGTAGTCAATAGAAACTTTTTAGTGAAGTTTTTCAAGTGCCATAGAAAAGCCTGGTCTTGTTTTGCTGAGCCAGCATCGTAAATTACTTGCATTCAGCTAAAAAAGAGGGGTTACCCTTGGAAAGTTTGAAGCACTGTCCTATTACCTTGGCCCTTTTGCTAAAGTTGCAGAAGTTGGAAGGTTGTGCTGCTGATGAATGGCTCTGTGGTACAATGCGTGTATTTGATATGTTGTGCGCTCCTGTAGCACACCCTCGAGACGGCGCTGCTGTCAGCGAGTCAGGAGATCGAGATGGGCTCGGATAACTCCTCGGATCTGCAGAGCGTCATGCAGCAGAGAGACTTACTGCAGAGCGGCCTCCTCAGCACCTGCCGTGAGCTGTCCCGAGTCAGCGCCGTGAGTCACGCCATATCATCACACCATTCGTCTAATACAGCAAAAGCAGGAGCAAATGTATAGCAGGATGATCAGAACTTTAACAGTCTGCAGAATAAATCTAGTCTAAACATAAACATACAATAGTGTTCAATCAGGACGAATCCAGAGACCACAATTACTGTATTTTCCGGACTATTAGTCGCTCCAAAGTATAAGTCGCACCAGCAAAAAAAATGCAGAAAGAAGAAGAAAAAAACATATATAAGTCGCACCACCCATTTGCGAACTCTTTCCCCTAGCTGTGGCCATCTAGTTTTAGCCCACGATTAGCTTTGTTTGTTTTCTTCATTGCAGTAAGAGTCACCTCCGCTTTTCGCTTGTCCCTCACAAGTTTCTCTCTTCAAACTTTACAATTTCTTACAATTTTCAGTGGTACCGTACGAAGAATATTTTGATATAAGTCGCACCTGATTATAAGTCGCGCCCCCAGCCAACCTATGAAAAAAAGTGCGACTTATAGTCCGGAAAATATGGTAGCTACTATATGCTATTTTCCAGATTGCACTCGCTATTTAGCACCTCTAACAGATCTATAGTGCAATTGAAATATGAAATGTTCCTTCATGATCAATTTACAAATAAAGAGAAAAATATAATGTATAATAAAAAGGAATGAATGCTTGATTATTTTATGGGTTCATTTTTTTGTCGCTGTGTAATCTTGGTAAACGAAACAAAATCTAGGTACTACCACAAAAAGAGCAAGACCACAAGTCACACCTGCATCACCTTCCTGTCTCTCATCATTTATAAATCTGCCTTTCCTTCCCCCAGGAGCTGGAGCGGTCATGGAAAGAGTACGACAGACTGGAAGCAGAGGTGGGCCAGGCAAAGAGCAGTCTCCTGGAGCAGCTGGAAGCGCTCGGGAGCCCTCAGGTGCCGTAACTCTCTTTGCATCTAACTATTTTTGTTATTTCCATTTCACATTCGGGAATTCAGAAATAAAAAATAAAAAAAACCTATGCAACATGCGACAGCCCTCTACACTCAAGTTTTTCATGGAGAGCAAGGCTTTGTGTGGGGAGGCCTCAAATGCACCGTGCGGAGGAGTGGAGCATAGAATTCAAAGAAACCTTTTGAGAGATTGACGACACAGGAATTACGGCGCAGGTCTCCTTTAATTAACTTTCTGTTTTATCTGTGTCCTTCATAATGGAACGAGTGCGGGGCGGTGTCGAGTTCGTTCAAGTCTGTGCCAGTTCTCAGAAAATGGCGTTATTGTCAAGTATCGCCGCATCTCTGAGCATATAAGATGCTATTTTTTTTTTGCTTCCTATGTTCTTGGTGCTTTGTCTTGCACCCGCCCGTGGTTTACGTTTGTACCAATACATATGGGGGAACTGTATTTATAGATTCAGTTGTTATTTGTTCAGATGGAGCCCCCCAGTCAGCAGCATGTGCACATTCAGAAGGAGCTGTGGCGGATTCAAGATGTGATGGAGGCTCTCGGCAAACAGAAAGCTCAGAGAAACTCGGATGACGGCGCGGGTGGCAAGAACAACTTCAGCAAGCACAAAAGTGAGGTGGGTTATCGGCAAATATGGACAGTAAATTTGGGTTTCTACCTGAAAACAAGTGTAAAAAGTTGTCGGCACTAAGTTAGGAATATCCGAAAAGAGAATAACAAGTAAATGTCCCATACTATCTCATATCACATGAACACAATTTTCATTAAGACTAAAAATAGCTGACCTACACCAGGGTGAGGGGTGTCCTGCCTGGATATGTCAGTCTCCCTGTACCAGCATGTGGACTTGTCTGGCTAATCAGCTGATTTGCTCGGATTGGTGCACAGAGCGACTTTGTACCAGATGGTTGCCCCCTAGCGTGTGGCACAGCAGAGTTGTCACCGTGCTCCCCCCCCCCCCCCGTCATCCCTGTATAATCCCCCAGGAGGAGGACTCGGTGCCCCCCCGGCCGCCCCTCCCTCAGTCCTACGAGCCCGACCCCTTCGCCCCCGTGCCCTCCACGCGCCCCTCTCTGCACCGGCCCGAGGACAGGAAGCCCACGCACAGGAATGGCACGCACACTGTAAGCCTCCTCACGGTTGACCCTGCCCTCAGCTGTCATCGCAAGTCACTGGCCCCTTGTTAATGCTTTCACTTTTCGTTTTGGTATTTTCCCTTTTGAATTGCCCCCTTATTTTTTCAATTTCATGTGATCAGTTTGACTTGTTTTGCGTGTGTTAAAACTCCTGCTCTGTCGTTATTTTTATGCATGTCCATGTGTTATGCAAGATATGTTTTGCTTTTAAAAAACGACTGCCATTTTTAATTTAAATCCATATTAATCGAAGTTCCATGGATCAATACAGCTGGACATTTCCATGTTTCGACACTAACCATGCCGCTTCTCCAGAGCAACAGTTTGTGACCAATCCCAAGTGTGTAAAATGTAAAAAATGTATTGGTTCATCAAACTGAGATTATTTGTCTACCTGGATGCTTGAGCATTTGTGTCCGTACTGTTTCACAGAACCTCATTGTAATGTTTTTATTGACAGGGAACGGACTACAGACTGTACAAAAGTGAACCTGAGCTCACCACGGTGACCGAGGTGGACGAGAGCAACGGAGAGGACAGAGAACACCCGTCTGACAGAGACCACTCGGGGAACAAAGGTGCCTCTGTGCTGCTCATGCCTTCCAGTGTTTTAGTGATTGACTTCTATGGCCAAGTAGCCTTTAACTGAGACAAATCTGTTTAGCCAAAAAAAAAAAAAAGATTCTAATCTAAACCAAATATTATGCTTCCATTAGGGATGTCCTACCCTGTGGGCATAGTCCCACCCAGGACCAAGTCTCCAGTGCCTGACTCCTCATCCATTGCCTCATATGTTACATTAAGGAAAGGGAAGAGGCCTGACTCCAGAACGGTGAGTTTCCTGTAGGTCCTTTGGTATGCATTTTAGAGAGTTTTTGATTCAGCAACTTTGGTATTTCAGTTTTGTTTTTTGTTTTAACTTAAATAAACGCATGTATATGTATGGAGGGCCGTTGGAAGTGAAGCTGTACAGCGTACTATGAGCCCTTTATGTTGAGTTAAATGTCACAGTAAATAAATCATATAATATTGTGCCATGTTGCTACAATAAAATTCATTACATTCTACTATGTTTTTTATCACTTGTGCCACATGGTCTGGGTGTGACTCTTATGCTCAAACCCAGGCTATAATAAAATTGCAAAGGATGGTTTACCGTTTCCAGTCTCCATTACCACCAACCGTTCATAGTAACCGTGTAATTAGTGGACTGCAGGGCGTGTCGCTTTTAACTTTGTCTATATTTAGCGTTTTTCCTTCAAAACATGTATAAATGAAGTTTACAAATCAGCTGTGCACTTTTAGCTGGTTGCGGCCTACGGAAATAGTCTGTTAAAAATACATCCATGGGCCCCTAGAGGTCAGATAGGGCTGTGGCAGGTCAGTGTGTGGCATGCAAGTTATATAACAAATGAAAGTTTAGGATTGACTTGGCCTATTGGGGAGAGAGCTGCGACACGACTATTAGAGGCGTGATAATCAGTCATCTGTCATCAGTTGATTTTTAAGTGCCGTATTGAACAGTACTCGTAACTGGTGACTGGCCTCTAATATTCTCTGTAGTTGATAATCCAAGTTTGTTTTTGTTTTTTATCTCGAATCCTATACAGTTTTTCATTTTAAAAGTCATGAACAAAAATGTCATCCCTTATATCTCAATCAGTGAATCAGTCAAACTTTATTTATAAAGCGCTTTTCATACCAAAAAGTATCACAAAGTGCTGTACACATTACAGCATTTAAAACAATACGCCTGGCACACCCTCCCATCCCCCATCCTATATACAGATCTCTCTATCACACTCTCAAACTTTTGCCCCACCGTCTACACACACACCCCCTCACTCACACACACACAGAATATAATAAATAAATATATATGGCTGGGTACAGATGGACAAGTGTGGAAACCCCATTTAAGGAGCCGTCTGCGCCAGGAGCAGCAGTCCAGCGCAGCTGATCACTGATCACTGATCCAAGAGAGCCCAGAGGAGGCACCACACCTGAGCACCCACAGGACAGCACCCACACAGCCACAGCCTATCACTGCTCCCGAGGCTGAGGGTCCCTTCAGAGGAAACACTGGGAGAGCCTAAAAAATATAAGAAACTATCTAGTTATATCTTGTTACTAATAGTATATGTTATTGGGTAAACCTTATTTAACAATGTGCTTCACCCAGCAGCCAGCCAAATTGAAAACATGAGGTGCCAATGAGCTGTTATTTTACCCTGTGCCTAACAGGAGCGCCCGCGCAGTGCTGTGGAGCAGCAACTGTGCGCGGGGGACAGCGGGCGGCCTAGGATGAGCGTGGAGGAGCAGCTGGAGAGGATCCGCCGTCACCAGCAGGGGGCGCTCCGGGACAAAAAGAAAGGCAACAGCGTTTTGGGCGGCAGCCAGGAGAACACGCCAACTCGCAGCCAGTCGTTTACTAAAGAGAATCACTTCCGCAGCACGCAGGTACAGTATTAGACGGATTTTTATCACACATCAGTGCAGAGCTGTGTCGGTAATCCGCTGTCTTCATTCAGTCGCGGCGCAGGGATGATGTCGTGAGCTTTGACATCCAGGAGCTGGAGGCTTCCTTGAGGCAGCAGGAGGTGGTGAGAGAGCAGGAGACCCCCGCAGAGGAAATAGCCCGTCTCAAAGAAGCCTCGCTCACTGAACACTTCAATGTGGACAGACAGGTACGAGAGCTTATCAGTGACTTTGATATGAAAGAAAGGTATTGCCGACACTGTTATTATGTGGTCTTTGTTGCTCTCAGAACCTTATACAGTAATTTTAGCCTGGTCTTTTTTTTTTTTTTTTTGTGCTTTTTTTTCAATCTCTGCCCTACAGAAATAAAACATTTTCCGACAAGAGCAGTGAAGGATTATAGCACTAGTCCACCAATACATGCAGTAGCCTATTAGTGATATTAGTACAATTAATATGAAGTTCGTTTTTTTCTTACAACCTGTTTTGAGTCCAATTTTGTTTTTGTTATTTTAGGTCTAGTTTAGTTGATTTTAGGTCTTGCGTGGTTGATTTGATGTTGGTCTAGCCCTGGTAGTACTTAGAAAATGTCCTTATGGATGGTATTTGAAGTGTGAGAACCACTGGGATTAGTAGTAGATACTAATTATTAGAGGAGGAAAAGATATTTTAATTGAGACCATTTATAATTTGGAAGAGTTTCACTAAATTTTATGCAGCTCCATGGTATTCGTAGCTGTCTATAGTCATAGTCATAGTCATAATGACTCCTCCCCATTTGCCATAATAACTACGTTCGAGGGGGAAGTCATGGCGGATTTACAGACTCCTCCTACCCTGCTGTGACAGAGCATGTTCCTAGAAAGGGCGGGATCTTCACTGTAGACTCGGCCCTCACGGGGCGCGTAGCCGCGCCCGTGCCATTAGCTCTAATGCTAATGGCCTCTCAATCAAAGTCCGGCCCTCATTACTATACGAGATTTCTAAACATTTTCTTACGAAAACCAGCCTGGTTTCTTTAATTGTTACTAACCCAGCGTTATCACAGGAGCAATATCTAGCTGTAGAAAGTTAAAAAAAATTAGAAACCAGGCTTTACAGTTGCTTAAAACGTGTGGAAAGTGCAATGCTAACTAATGCAGCAATGGCGGACAATGGCGGCCCCTAGCATTGTGGTCTTAAAGCAGTGCAACCAGCAGCCATTAGTTATAGTAGTCTTAGTTATAACCTGTGCCTGATACCAGCACAACAAGGTAAACCGTTGCATGTGAGGGAATCCCAAAACCGGCACTAACAAAATTGCTATTCTGTGCGTTTTTTCGCAGCTCTCTGTGCCTGATAAGGTGCTGATTCCTGAGCGATATGTGGAGCTGGAGCCAGAGGAGGCGCTGAGCCCAGAGCAGGAGGCTGATAAGCAGAGGAAAGTGGACCGCATCAAAGCCCTTATAGCCAAAAACAGGTAAACAACACTTTCTATCCACAGCCTTTCTGTCCTCAGCCTATATCCACTGACTCCTACTGGTGCAGACAGGCCTCCCTGTATAATAGACCGCCTTTGATATCTAAGACGGGCCTGTGCGAAAGGGCTTCCTCTGGAGCAGAGCACTGATATTGCCTCATAGTTGTCATGCATGAAATTCTCTTTAGAAGTGAGAGGTAGGTTTTGGGTCATTGCAGGACGTTTGGGGAATAAAGTGCCCGCTTTTGTTCTCAACAACAATGAATGTATAAAGTTCATAGTTTTATCTGCCAGATGTGACATTTTATTTTAAATGTCATCCGCTTGATAGAATATTTGTCCCGGGGAAAGCCTTTTTTTATAATTAATCTCGCTCGCTGCGTGTGACAGGAAACATTTTTTGTGTTTGTGCTTCCAGCATGCAAAACGTGCTGCCAAGCCTTGCTCTAAGCCCAGAGGATGAGGCCGAAGGGGAGATTACAATACAGGAGAAGGAGAAGATGATTAATATCTCCTACGAAATCGCCGCCGAGGCCTCCAAACGCAGCAAACTTGTAGCAGGTATTTCTCCAGAGACCAGAAACCCCGGTGAAAAGCATATGATCTGCATTGTGTTTTATCCGAATGCTGCTGCTGCTCCCATTGTTCAGGCTGTCACAGTATTTCTTTTACAACTTGAACTCTCACTAGTCCAACTTTAGCAACTTTCTCTCGTCTATTTTAAGTTGTAGCTGAGTTTGTTTTTTGCTAATTTGTGGATTTTATTTATGTGCGCCTGTGTGTTGCTTTGTTTTGTTGCAGTGAGGAGCCTGTCTTCCTCCTCCCCACCCCAGTCTCCTAACTCACCCCCACAGCTCATTGACGGGTCTCACTTCATGTGTGTGTAATAACACCAGTAAGGGCCATCATTATTGTCACTACTCACAATGTCACAGTATACGGTATTGTCTGTAATAGTTATGTCTTCAGTCGACAATAGACTGGAATTGAGAGAGGGGGGGTGGATTTTGCATGCCTACAGAGTACAGACAGGAAACTATTTGAAGCATGTCCAATTTTAATTGCAGTTCTGATGCAGTGGTTTAGTTCAGTCTAAATCTGTGGTTCTCAACTTGCGTGGCGTCACGACCCTCCTTCAACCTATTATCACTACCCATGACCCAAGCACAATACTGATTTCAGCCCAATTATAAACACTTTAAAGGTTTGCCTCTTTCATAGTATATAATATCAAAATACGGTATTTACTCAGTGCATTCTGCTGGTTCAAACATGGATATAAGACTGACAAAAAATGAAAAGCAATTGATCAACCCACTGATTCTAATTCTGGGTCCCAGCCCGCCAGCTGAGAACCACTGGTGTAAAGTATACACCGAGGTGGAAGGTTATTTTACTGAATCTGTTTGAGAAAGTGTATGTTAAATAAGTAATAATACTGTATTTAGTGTAAAATTATTGAAGACGGCGACAAAAGCTGTTGTAGCAATGGTACTCGCAGTAACAGCAGTAATAGAGGGTATGCAACTGATGTCACAGGCTGGCAACAGAAGCGAAATGAGAGTCAACGTTGAGTTATGAAATGTGTTATTTGTTTTGACATTCAGTCCAGAACGTTGAGGGTTCTGTTTAGAATGAAAACAATGTTAATTTGTTCATTTTATTGAGAGCCCCATTAGCTCCTGGCTTATTGCAGGAGTTATTCTCCTTCATTTTCATATTTACATTAATATTACATTAAAAGCTTCACGCACACACACACGCACACAAAACAAAGCGTGAGAGAGCTCAATGTCAAACCAAAAAAATCACGTAAAACCAAAAGGATCTTTGAGGAGAAGAGTTGGTAGATCAGGAGTGTCAACCCAAAATTAAAACAAAACAGTAACAGCAACATTGTATCATTGTTATTATCACCATCACCAACTGACCAAAGTGAAATTAACAATGAATTATTTATTGAGCTGACAAAAAACATGAACAACAATACTTAAAATTAACATTACGCCACCTCTGTTTATGCTTTGGTCTTTGTTAAAAGCATGCTGTCTGTCTGTCTACGTATGCGTGCTTTTCACTGAATTTGACTTGTTTCTCCTCATCTCTCTGCAGCACAGGCTGTGGCCTCAGTAAAAACGTACACATGAAGGAAGAGGCTGGCCCTAAATAACAAGGCCCAGGCCTACAGAGAGCGGACCAGTCGCCTGTGCGCCCACTGTGACAACGATACATCACTGTTCAGTGTTCATTTCATTCATGTCAACTTTAACCATTTCCTCTTGCAGTTCATTTTCTTCTTTTATTTATGATTCTGGTTTCCTCTTTGAATATATGAGCTGATATTGTATGTGTATATAAATCACTATATGAGGATGAAGGACTAAGTTCTGTAGTGACAGAATTGTGACTGTTTTATGAGTTTTCATCTGAGTTTCATTAAGTTTTAAAAGTTTCAAAATGTTTTTCACACCGTGATAGTATTTAATGACATTTTTATTTTTGTGTCAAACATCTGCCTACTCAAAGAATATGATACTTTTCCCTATTCATTGTAAAGAACAGTCAAAACAAAAGTGTATAACATTATATTTCCCTCCATTATAAAAAAGGAGGTGTCATTATATTACTGCAGACTGTTATTTGGTATGTAAGTATTTAAACAAAGGTGTTCTGCAGGCCCGGTCACATTATCGCTGACACTTAGAGTATGTGAATGTTTTGGCTATAGTCTACTGTTTTTTTTGTTTTTTAAATACAAAGGAATATATTTAAACTATTAAGAAGAATCAATTTGGTTAAAGTATTTTATGACATACTGGTTTTAGGTCCTGGCTGTTTAAAGATAAAAGGTTAGCACATGTCAGAAGCAATAAAATAAGAAGTATTGAGAATACAGGACGTGTACAAAGTGTAATTACCAGAGGTTTACTGTGTATATAATGTACAATGGTACAACAGGATGGGAACATGTATCCACTACATGGTTACATAAAAGGTTTGATTTGCTAATGTTCATATCCCATCTGTTTATACCATGTTAAATAAATGTTTTTGTTCTTTATATGAATGTGGACTTGGTGTTTTGACTCATTATTTATGCATACCATCCAACAAAACGTTTTCCAAATAGATATGTTACATCTGTGTCCAGTGTTGGGTAGTAACTGAATACATGTATTTAGAATAAGTATTTAAAATACTTTGAGTAACGGAGGAGAATGAGGAGTCACGTGCCGAGTTGGGGTGATTGGGAGGGGAGGGGGGGTGAGCCTGTGTTGGAAGCCGATTAGGGCCACACCCCCAGAATTTCACGCATTCCTCATATTCCAGAGCACTTTAAATTTTGCGCATTTACGTTTTCCGCGAGACAGAGACGGATCTACGAATACGACAACGAAAAGGAAGAAAGTAAAGCAATGCAAAGAGATGGGGCGAAAGAAAAGGGACCTTACAGGAACAAGCTCATACCAAGAGCAAAACAGCGGTATGTGGAGAAGCTTGCGGACATTCAAAAACATCAACACACGAGCTCCCTGCAGCGGAGACCTGGACCATTTACCTCCGTGCACATACATGGACACAGTAAACTACCTTGTATTTGGTGTGAGTTACTACACGATGCTGGAGTTTAAAAGCCACAAGTCTTTGGAAAGGTACGAGACTTTCTGCTGTGGCTGGGTCCAGGACTTGGTCATCTACAAGCCTCCAGCTGGTGAAAACAGCGTTGTACTGGCAAAAGTAACTTTCTTCACATGCGTTTTACTGTGTTGTCATTACATTGCATTTAGTGGACACTTCTTGACCAAAATGACAAAGTAATGAAGTGCGTGTTTCGTAAACACATTGTTACGAGATGTTCAATGTACACACACGTTTCCATGTTTTGACAGGTCGACAATTGCGCTCCTTGATGCTGTGTCCATTTCTGTAACCTAAAAAACTGTGTCCCATTGTTCCTACGTTTTCCATATCTATCGTGTGTATTGAAGCAGTTTTTACCGCAGCAGTGACTTCCAGGCATGGTAAAACACTAAATACTATTTCAATGTATTCTCCCCAACACTGTCCGTGTCTATTAATATTGATTAAATAGCAAATACATCAAAGAGAAATTAAAGCAATACCACCATCTTGTGGTCATTTGGTGAAAGTAATGTCTAGTGTTGATAAACTCAACTCTCAGGGTCATAGACTGTAAAAAAAATAACTTTTTTTCTCCTTTTTTTTATTTAGTAGTGGGATAACATTCATTTTGTCCATGAGTAAATGGAGACGTCTGTGTATCAGGAAAGGAACACATGATCGGACCACAACAATTTAAAACGATAACAGATCTTGAAAACAATAGTTTAATTTTAAAGCAATAGCTCCATCTTGTGTCCATGTGGTGTTAGTACCTATAATCCTAATTTAGTCAACCCCCTTTCCCCCATTTAAACACCAGCATGTAAAGCTCAGCTATATTCTTTAATTCATTAATAAATATGCAAGTGCGTATTTGTAATATTCTTAAATAATAATATCTCATCTGTTAGATGACGTATTATTAGTGTTAGATTCTAACACTACGCAATTTTTCATACTTTAAATATTCTAGAAGCAGTAACTGTGGCATCTTAAAATAGCCCGTGCAGCCTTATAAAATGTACTGTATATCATGTAATAAATGTGTAATAAACTCCTTTCGGAAACACATGGAAAGTTCAAACAGTGACATCAGGGTTTCCCCCGCCTTGTGCTCCATCGGACCAATCGCAGAGCGCTCAGCCTGTCCGCTTAGCTCTCCGTGTGTAGTTGGCTTCTGACGGAGACACCGATACGATCCACCGGTATGGCCGCCGTTGAAATGGCCGCTACCGCGACCGAAGAAGAATCCCCCGCTGATAGCGCTGCAGAGACGGACTCGCCCCCAGAGAAAACGGCCGAGAAGGACGGAGAGGCGACGGACGCAGGCCCAGCCGCAGCTGCAGCCGCACCGGAAGCCGAAGAGGCAGCAGGATGCACCGCTGAAACGAAGAGCGAAGAAGCCAAATCCGAGGCCGGTGGTGGAGTGGAGCAGCAGCCCGCTACTGAGGGAGAGAAGGCCGCAAGCGAGCCAGCGACAGACGGCCAGGCACCTGAGCAGACCCCCTCCGCTGCAGAGGGAGGGACGGTGGTGCACGCTAAATCAGAGCCAGAGGAGAGTCTCGAAGAGGCCAACAATGAAACCCCCCACGAGATCACCGCAAAAGGAGCTAAAGAGGAGCCGGGAGAGGAGAGCCGGTGTGCGGAGGAGATCACGGACTGCGAGAAGAGCAAAGCGGAGGACGGGGACAAACCCAGCAGCGCAGTCGGCGGCGGTGGGGGGGAGCTGGGTGACAAGAGGCGGCCGAGTGTGGAGATCTCATCCTCAGACGGAGAGCCTCTGAGCCGTATGGACTCCGAGGACAGGTGGGTCCACGTCAAATCACAAATCAATGGGAATGAAAGTGTAACGACGAGCATCAGGTCTACCGCCAATTAGCTCACTTCCGCCGTCATAACGCATAAGTTAAGGGTGTCCAGCACTTTAGGCACATTTTGTCCTGCAGTCCCACAAAAAAATATACGGCAGCGGCCACTGAAACACGATCCATCGATCCAATGTATGGCACTGTGCACTTTTTCATATTGCTCTTGAAAATAAAAGTTGTACCTTACTTTACAGCACAGATATAGCATGGCAATAGGATGAAAATGGTACCTGAAAGTGTATAATTACATACATTATATACATGGCAATTACATGGTCACAGGATGCACATCTATTCCATAATAATATTGATCATAACCCCATAATAAAGATCTGGGAAACATGATTGCATGTGTCCTATTTCAATAATGGAAACAGGACGCATCATAATACATTTCCTTTGTTACCCATCCACACCAAGCTAATACAATCTGATTACAATGTTATAACTGAGCTGCACCAAGGAGTATTTCAGATGAGAATGATTCTTTGATTATACTAAAAATAAGAACTAATATTACCATTTGCCTATCTGGATTTACATAGACACAAGGCAGTCAGTTCAATGATTGGTTTCTATAAGATTTTCGGAGAACTGCATGGGAACAGCGAATGTGAATGTAACGTGACACGGATTTGGCACATTGAAGGAAAGTGGTATGCATGAAAAATCCACACAAGCCCAAAGTGCATGGACATTTTCAGGCAACTCACGTCTGCACCTGTCACTAACTTCCATACAAAGACCGATCTGCTTTAAATATAAAGTCACTTTCTTGTGCCCCTTGTCTAACTGTAATATTATCTTCCCCCCTGGCAGTATTAGTAGTACACTGATGGAGATGGAGAGCACAGTGTCCAGCGGGCGCTCCACTCCGGCCATGATGAACGGCCAGGGCAGCGCTAGTTCGTCTGGGACCAAGAACGTGGCGTACCCCTGCTGCTGGGACCTCTGTCCGCAGTACTTCAACTCAAGTCCGGACCTTGCAGAGCACATCCGTGGCATTCACGTAGATGGGCAAAGAGGAGGGGTCAGTCTGAAGAGATTGTTGAAGAAATGTATAGGCAAAGGAAATTATATACGCGAAAGAAAGTACCGTATTTTCCAGAGTATAAGTCGCTCCGGAGTATAAGTTGAACCGGCCAAAAATGCATAATGAAGAAGAAAAAAACATCTATAAGTCACTGCGGAGTATAAGTCGCACCAGCCTTGCCAACTACCTGGGCAATGGGCATGGAGGCGTAACTGCACCATTTACAAGCCTCTCCTGGCATTACATTGTTCAAACTCTCATTTGCGAACTAGGGCAGGGCGATATGGCCTAAATCTATATCATGATATAAAAAAGAAATATCACGATAACGATATATTTGACGATATAATTGACAATGGACAAATTTCTTTAAAATCTCAGCCTTACGCCTATTGGGAAGATTAATTCTGTGATTTTTTTTTTTTTTTAAATGACAAACTAATTTCCTTGCAAATATGATCTACTCAAGAAGCTTACATCTTTCATTTAATTTACTTTTTAAGCACCTGTCCCTGTGTTCTACAGTCAGTGTTTATGCTGATCTGATGGAGCTGAGCATAAAATTATATCGTGTCAACAACGATATCAAAATTACAACGATATCAAAAAATATATCACGATAACGATATGCGATATGATATGGCCCACCCTATTGCGAACTCATTTCTCTAGCTGTGGCCATCTAGCTTTTAGCCCGCGATTAGCATATTTTGTTTTCTTCATTGCAGTAAGAGTAACCTCTGCTTCTCGCCAGTCCCTCACAAGTTTCTCACTCAGTCCAAACTTGCTTTCTGCGTTCAATTATCGTTTTTTAAATCTTCAATGGTACAGGAGGAGCAGATACTACACAAGTCTAGTGCGCCCTCTAGCGGTTGTCAGTGTGAAAATAACAAATATGTGAAATTATTTATTTTTATATACAAGTCGCACCTGAGTATAAGTCACACAACCAGCCAGGGTTTCCGTTAGCCGGCTGTGGCCGGCTTTTGGCCGGTTTGAAAAGCAAATGGCCGGTAAAAATAATTTCAATCGGCCAAATTGGCCGACAGTAAAAAAATTTGAGAGAATATATAAACATATATTAAATACAACATTTGACCTAAGTCAGTGACTAACATAACAAAGTGTTTTTGAGACAGCCCTAAATATTAAAAAAGGTTCAATATTTCTAGTTTCGATTTACGCCCTTAGGCTTTTCTCGTCGTGCTTCGTCACAATTTCCAAGAAAACGGCCAACTACAGGTACATTTACTTTTCTAAAAGTGTGTTAAGAACTCAGCAGCTAATACATTTGATTAGGATTCTTTAAACTCTTGTGTGTTCAGTCAGACTGACGCGCTGTCCCACAGCGGCTCTTCCTGGGAGAGTGGCCGGGTTTAGAGGCGCTTCCCTCGGTCAGTCTGCGCAGGCCGCCTCGGCTTAGTTACGCGGTGTTCGAAGCCGCTCGAGCGTGGCAGAACTGGGTCCGTGTTGAAATGCTCGAGACTGACTTTTGATGACTTTAGTGCTGTTGTCCCTCCGTAATATTTCAGCGGTGAGAGACTTACTCGCTAATTTTACACCTGCGCGGAAGGGCATCTACAGCCCAATCCTCGCTGTGCAGCTGACGCGGTCAGATCTGGACAGCGCAGGGTTTACCTTCTGTCTGAGTTATAGTGCAGATGAGTGGTACGTACGCGTGACACCTGTCGTTCCCCATCGTCTCCATGCGCGCAACTTTATGTTTGGATTCAATAATAGAAAGCTGCAGACCCGGAGCTGAGACAGATCCACAACGGTGAGGCGGATCTGCCGTGATAGTGCGCCCTCTGCTGGTAGGAGCAGATCTACGACGGTATTAATTGTTAATATTTTATGTTTTACAATTATTGTTAGAGTTTGTTTAAAATCGTTAGGATTAGGTTATGATTAGGGTTACAGTTAGGTTAGGGTTGTTAGGTTTAGGATTAGGTTAAGTTTAGGATCATTTAGGAACAAAAATAACAAGCAATTTGTATGCTGTTCATAGTTATGTTATCTTTATTAATCAACAGATGATAAAATCATAAGAATTTCATTTTGTTTTCATGAAAACATTTAAATAACTACTAACTCCTCACGTGCGTGAAGTAGAGGCAGAGGGCGCACTATCACGGTGGATTCGCTTCACGGTAGATCTGTCCGGGTCTGCAGCTACTCTTTGGATTTGAGCTGCTGTTGCATTTTTCTCATGTCATTCTTTCATTAGAAATAGCCGTGTTTTTGGACCCACTAAAGCACTCGGGTAACGCTCTGTCTAAATGTAGATTGTTATTGATAATACGCCACGTTCAGTATATATTTTTAATGGCCAGTAATTCTTGTGAATGGCTGACATTTTACGACCCAGCTGGTCAAAGTGGCCGACAAAATAAAAGTCTAGCGGAACCTCTGCCCCCAGCCAAACTATGAAGAAAAGTGCGACTTATACTGTAGTCCGGAAAATACGGTAGTTTTTCTCAAGAGCTTAAAATGCTTGCCCTCCCTTTACTGTATTCTTAGCAGCAGATGTGTGCAGATGTTAAGTTCACAAGTTATAAAATGTAAAGTAAGAAGTAGAAAATGTTCAGTAAAATTGAGCATAGCCTTAATTTGTTTCTTTGTGCTGTAGGTTTTGTCTGTCTATGGAAAGGCTGCAAAGTGTATAACACGCCCTCCACCAGTCAGAGCTGGCTTCAGAGACACATGCTGACCCACAGCGGAGATAAACCCTTCAAGGTAAATGCAGCACTAAATCACTGTCCGTATGCGCTTCATGAATTATATATAAATACTGTAAGTCAATACAAGGCAGTAATGGTTTTTGTGGTCATTTTAATGGAAAAGCAAAAGTAGTGTGCATTTGTATATCCCATTATGCACCTTTTCCATTTTTATTTGTATTTATTGAAAACAAACACCCTTCTCCACATTTCATGTTTGCCAGATTAAAGTGGCGTGTCAACTCTTTTTTTTTCTTTTTTTTTCTTTTTCTTTTATTACAACTAACAACAACAACTACAACAAAACTGACTACAACACGATACAGACAAAAGATCACATACATTAACCAAAGACAAAATGTAACACTGACAAATTAGTGTGTGTGTGTGTGTATGTGTATGTGAGGTGGTGTTTGCAACCAGAAATCAATGGATATGCATTATGATATTAAAGTTAATGTATTATTGCTAAATCAAAATTCCAATGGTATACTGTAATTTTGAGTTTGTTCCTCTTCCCTTCATCTATAGTGTCCATAATTGAATTTAGTGTTTACAACAACAAAAAATACTAATAAATAACCAACCAACCAACCACTATTGAGTAAAAAAATAAAATAAAAATACAATCCTGGCCATCCATTTGGTCCTTGAGAAAAGGATAAAACATTTGTGTTGGTGTGTGGGAATCTTGTGTTGCATTAAAAATGAAACAGTTAAGTCTCATGCCCCTAATGTAAGTGTTTAGTTTGTCTTCCTTCTTTTCAGTGAATAGTGCATTAAAAACCAAGTGCATTAAAAAAAAGTGCAACAACTATGTTACACTTCTTATGTCTTTTGACCAAATGGAGAGACGGATTATATGCTGGGGGAAAACTCTGTCAATATTTCACTAAGTGCTTTTTCAGTGTGTTGTAGGTGGCTGCAACGCCAGCTTTGCGTCCCAAGGCGGGTTAGCGCGACACGTCCCGAGCCACTTCAGCCAACAGAGCTCCTCCAAACTGTCCAGTCAGGCCAAACTCAAGGAGGAGTCGCCTTCGAAAGCAGGACTCAACAAGAGGAAGAAACTCAAGAACAAGCGCCGATGCTCCCTACGTAAGTGTATGATAACCTCATTATCCGCATAATACTGTAAAACATGTTATAGTGGGAAAGAGGGGGAGGATACAAGGATGACTTTTATACCTGCAGCGAGAATGAATCACTGAATGGGAGTGGAGTGATTGTGTCCTTGTGTCTCCAGCTCGTCCTCACGACTTCTTCGACGCTCAAACGATGGACGCCATTCGCCACAGAGCCATCTGCCTGAACCTGACCACCCACATCGAGAGTGTGGGCAACGGCCACAGCGTAGTCTTCAACAGTACAGTGAGTACAAACTAAAAACCTCTTCCTACACAGGGTTAGAACTAAAGGCGAGATGAGAGCGGGGTTTATTAGGAATGTGGTCTTTGAAGTGGTTACCTTTTGCTTACGGACTAGTCCTTAATGGATGTTTTTACATAAAAACATCCATTAAGGACTAGTCCGTATTCACCCTGTTTTTGTTTTTAGTCCAAAGGGGGCAGTGCAAGTCTACCATAGTTAAAATCTGAGTTCTGCTCTTGGTGTACTTGGAGTGAACCCTGTGAGTTGCCTGAGGGCCTGCTGCTGCTGCTTCCTCTGAATGGAAAAGACAGTGCAGTCGTCTTGTGTTGAATCCAAACCCTATTTGAGAAATGACTGCATTCTGAACAAACAAAAACAAAAGTCGAAATGCCTTTCCCATTTAGCGTCGAGTAAAGGCGCTTTTGTTAAAATTGTGTTCAGAGGAAGTGACTGAAAATGCTATTCTCCGCAGTTGCACTAGAGAGCAGTCTTGGCTTTGTTTGAGGGCACGCAGCAGAAACGTACTCCCACATTATCCTCTTTCAAATCTGAAGCGTCCTCATGCACTGATGCTTCACATAATTCAGTCTTAGCTTCCATCAAGGACTAAAGCAATCAAACTGATCAAACATGACATTATCAAAGACAGTTTCCCACAACACACGGAAAAGCAAGTACTAGTACAGACCTAAAAGTTTATATCAATATTTTTCCATTACAAAGTATCACTCAGCTGTGTGATCTTCATGATGTCTGCGTCTCGCAGCACTTTTAAAGGGGCTCTGTGGAGTTTAGCAGTTTTGTGCTCGCAATTGCCCCTCAGGCCAACACATAACTGCAGCCTCAATGATAAGCTCGTGCATGAGGCGCTCAGGCTTTACGAGCACCAGAAATAACAGTCCCGTCCTGGTCAATTTACAGATTTGCAGGCATGACTTAAACTGAGGTAAGAAACGTTACTGTTTTGTAAGATATTTAGACCAAATCAGTTTGAGTGAATATTTTCCAAGATAAAATACTTGAGCAAATGCAGCAAAGTGAATCGAGTGAAGAAGTAATACATATAAACGAATAATTGACGTTTGAAGGAGGAAAAAAAAAATACTTGTATACTTTGTATGCATAAACATAGGCCTAATTGAAATAATAAAATATTTCCACCAGTATAAATGCTACTAGGAAAAACCAAAATGTCTCTTCAATTCCCTGGGCCAAAGTTAGCGTAGCTAACTCGTAAACTATATTGTAAACGGCACATGTCCACTTTTTGTAGTCGTTTCACTATTATAAATCCGTGAACAGTCATGCTTATTTTGCGGCCAAGAAAAGCTAACATTAGCAACATTATTTTTGCCAGTGTAAATACAGCACCATTACCACGGTTACTACTCAAATGTTTTGTAGGTACAGCACAATTACTGTTATTACTGACACTACTAGTCTGCTACTAATACTACACAACTTCTCTGTAGGTATAAAACTATTAGATCAACTATTTGGTAACTTCCAAATATGATTATTTTATGGCGTGTTTCAGTGAAGTTTGTACAACATGCACAGACAGTCGGACACCGTTGTTTTGAAGCATCAACTACACTTTTCCCCCACGTATTTAGTCATAATTTCTTACCTTTCAAGCAAAAATAAGCTGCGGGTCTTTTGAGAGATTCTCTCAACATTTTCCGATGTTTACTCTGGTTCTTTGCCTACGCCGATCAGACTCGACTTTCGCCTTTTTTGTCACACTCGAATAAACTCTTTGTTTCTTTTGTTATTTGGGGTCTGGGCTGGAGTTTCGATGGTGCTTGAAGCCGGTCTCCTCTTATTCTCCGCTAAATCCATCCTTCTGAAGTTACCACTCGCTCGTAGCGTCAGTATACAGGAGATACAGCTAACGCTACAGCTGAGCGTGAACCGCATGACGTCATTACGCATTACGCTGTTTGCTTGTTCGACCCGAGCATAAACTATTTAAGTGACTTTACAGGCATATAGAGGCAATCGTGGTGAAAAGGCCAGGGCTCATTCTACTCATCAGGGCATTGGTGGAGCATGTATGAGGAAGAAATTTTAAATTTGTATACATTTATTTGTGGTTAAACCTATATAGTCCCTTTAATTCTGCTTCTCTTTTCAATCTCAGCTACTGAAATTCCTGCCAAGAATTTCAAAAGTCCCCAAAAAAAAGTGCAGATCAAGCATGGAAAGAGTTAAGGAGAGGTAACGCGGTCTGAGTCTGAGAAGCAGCGTAACTAATTTTGAGACTGGGAGAAGTGCAGAGATAACCCAGGGTTAAGTGCAGGTCAGTGTGGCCAGAGGTCTGACCATTGGGCATTTCATTTTTGTTAAACCCGCGCATGTAGAGCCTCCTCCGCCTGGGAGAGAAGAGACTGGAAACACGGGGGTCCTGTGGAGGTTGGCCAGCAGTCCCGCGGACACGACAGGCCCTCTCAGTCATGTTTATCTCTGGATATTTTTGTTATTCCTCCGATCTGCGTCATCCCCCCCCCCCGTCTGACCCCGTGACACCAGACAGGCACCCGCTCTTAGCACGCCTGCCATTCCTCCTTCTTTAGTCTCGCCGTTTTCACTGTCTTGTTTTGGAGCCGCGCTAATATTCATTCTGCCTCCCTTTTTTCCCTCTCCGCACTCCCACCAGACTCCCACTGCGTAAATCAGGCATTAAGACCTGTCCCTTTGAGTAACAATTCAACCCGCTCAGCTCACAAATAGAGGTCAGCAGAAGGGTATCTACTGTCAGCAAGATCATATTACAACTGTACAATATAGGAAAAAGACAGCAGTCTTTTTGGTAGAATGATGCCTCTACTTTTTAATACCTGAGTGAAGAAAAAAAAAATCTACTTGGTTATTTTTGCTAATAGAGAGGATATTGAACTTCATGGTAGTTATTTGTTCTACGTGGAAAGACTAATTACAGATGTATTAACCATAAACTACATGAAACCGCCACATTTTACTATTAACAAGGACTTTTCATCATAGAATATTTTACACTGTTATAACGTCACTTGAACACAACCTTTAACTGTGCTTTGAAAAATATCATTTTGTATATTTTCTGCCCCTGCTCCTCACAAATCACTTCCTACAGTTTAAACCAAAGTGCTCCCAGTTTTCCGACTTATTCACCTGTTCTGCAGGGTCAGCGCAGCAGCAGGGTGTGTGGTGACCTCACGCACTGTGAGGTTAACTGCGAGCTTTTGTTATATGTGATTTAATTAAGACGAGACTAAACGGCACGACTCCCAGTGACCCCAGCCTCACCGGCCGCAAACAAATGGAAAACTGAGAATGAATGCTCAAAGCCCTCTCTCTCCGGCTACGCTTAGCATTGCATTGGAATATTTAATAATTGTGCACCTATTTATTGTCTCTGAATTTATGGGCTAAAGTCACTTCTGTATATTCTTGGTAACCATGGTAATTCCTGGTAACCAGAATCATGTGAGGAATTATTTTTTGCATAAACACGTCCAAATGGAAATAGCCATTTTAAGTGTCACAATATGCAAATCACAAGACTTTTGTAGGTAATTAATGTCCTCTGAAAACAAGAAAAAATGTGTCTCCATAATGAGTTATTATGTAAATAAACTTTTAACGACTGCTAAGGAGTTTAGACCTCATCAATGTTGTCAGTTGTATGTAGTGAGTCAGTCTCCTCTTATGCTTTTTGTTTATGTGCAGCCGTAATTGTTTGCCATGAAGAATTACAAAGCACAGGAAAATTGATGTGTCAAAAATAATAAACGCTATTCTAAAAAATCTATAATAGGTTTCTTGCTCATCTAAAATGTAAAAGCAAATGTGGCATGAAATATACATGAAGCATTAACAAAAACAGACTTGCACTTGGCACTTGACATCAAAATATGTTTCACTTTCAGTAGCTATCTGTTATTAGTCAATAATGCAAGGTAGTTTTCTCCCAGTGTAGATTATAAAAGTCACAGGGTAGGACAGAGTGGGCCATTTGTCTGCGTAAGTCTCAGAGGAGCCGCTCCCTGGTGCCCCCAAACCAGTTTCCATCAATGCCAGAGCCGTCCCTCGAGTCATCCAAGTCATTTTAGTTATTCATGCGCAAAGAAGTTCCTCATTTGTGAGCTCATTCGTCCTCCTAAAAATAGTCCCCCCCGAAAAAAATCCAATTGACGCAAGAGATCCTATCTGGAGTTATTTCCGAGGGTCCTGCTTATTTTTCCAGTCATCCCTTCAAACCCACTGAGAATATTTGTGCGAATTCCAGACCAGCTTTACAATAAACGGACACAGCGTGATGAATGGGTGTTAGGCACGGGCTGAGACGGGCTCTCCTCGAAATCCTCTTCTGTCCTGAGTTCCAGCTGTATTGCGGATAGAAAAGACACTTACAGTATCTTTTGGCTGAGGCAAACTTGATACCAAAATGTCTGAAGAGAAATTGGATTACGTGGTGCATTTTACTTTGTTTTTAGCTGTTATGACTGCGTAGCTTTGGACCTGAAATGTTACTTTAAGGGCTGTTTTTGAAAGTTATGATTTATCTACCGCTTTTGAACTGTGTCACACACTTGAGTTAGACGTCTGGAGTTCAGGTTTACCCCCAACTTTGCTTGTTAACTGTACTTTTGCTCATCTTTTTAAAGGAGCTGTATCATGCTATTTTAGCCATTCCAAAGTAAAGTATAGGCATTTATATGATATATTCTACCTCTATCACTATGGAGTACTCATTTTTGAGAGAAATATAAGTATTTTGGGGGGGTATTTTCCCTACCCGGAAGACAAGACGCTTCGATTCAGTTAACTCCACCCCTCTCTCCGCTCATTCCACATTTGCAGTATTATAAATATAAATATTGCTGCAAAAAGTGAAGTTACTTCACATAATGCAGTTATAAGGAGTTGACATGTGCAACACAGTTTCATAAATGGCTAACACACACGCTAACACACACGCTAACACACGTTTGATTGACTCACCGCTCAGTCTGGACTCCCCATGAGATCGTGTTGGTTATAAAAGTTAATCCACTTTGATTCTGGCCAAGGTTCACCAAGCATCCATCAGGTTGGTTGATATAGTAGCTGAGTCCCGGAAAGAAATTCCAACTTCTGGCGAGTGCACTCTTCTTTAGGAAGGTCGAATAGTCCTGCTCCTCTCGTAGCCAAACGCGCATCCGTGACATTATCGTTCGGTAAGAAAAAAGAACATTGATTAGCGTCGCGGGACAGCACAGACGCGTCGGAGAGTCGCTGCTTATTTTATTTTTATTTATTTATTTATTTATTTTTTTTAAACAACAAAAAAACATTAAAAAGCTGTTAAATAAAAATCAGGCCGTAAGGCATTACATTACAGACGTAGAGCACTTCCGTTCCTTTGTGACGACACAACTGAACAGCTCAGTCGTTTACCAGGAGAGGGCGGAACAGCTGCTCAGAGAGCAGGATTCAGGAGGATTACTTAGAACTGCGTGAATGAAGCCAAAAACCGCTCTGGGGGTGTTTTTGATAAGGAAATAGCATAACAACATGACTAAAAACTCCAAAAAGTCAATTTTGCATGATATAGGACCTTTAACATTTTACTTGAATTGAACAATTTTCAATATTATTTAAAATGCATATGACACATTAGGCATAATCTGCTAAAACACAGGTAACACAATTAAGATTTTGCTAAAGATTGTACCCAGTCTTTAGTTTGGCGATTTGTTTGTGATGTTTATAGTTTCAGGTCCTTATTGGACACAAACAGGAAGTGACATAGAAGAAGTCAAACAATTTTAAACTGTTGCCGTGCCAATCATGTTAAGTCAATTGGAAATGATTGAGTCAAACTGCTGTGGAACATATGTCACTTCCTGTCAGCAGCTTACAGGAATAAAAATCACTTTTCTGCCCAACATTTCTTCATTAAAATTGCTGTTTCACTGAAATAAAATTATAATTATGCAACTGATGTTATCCTTCTAAATAAGTCATATTTTCAAAAGCATTAAAACCTGTCATTTAAAGCCCCAATGGCTAACATTTCACCCAATGAATATCACAAAATACAAACAATTATTCATTTACGGGTTGTTTATTATAAATCCCTAAAAAAAGTAATTGTATATAAGATACCTCTATTTACCATTTAATTGTTTGCACATTTCCCGTCTATTCTGCACACTTTGAGTGTTTCTGAGAGCTGAGTGTAACAAGTGAATTAACTTGTTATTAACTGCATTTTAAATATAAAATCCTGGATGGCAGAAAACTTTCTCCAGCTTAACCAGGACAAAACTGAAGTTTTAGTCATCGGTCCCAGAGAGAGAAACTTTTACCCAAACTACAGTCATTGTCTTTTAATCCTTCCTCACAGGTGAAGAACCTGGGCGTGATTTTTGACTCTGAGCTGACTTTTATTCCACACATTAAGAATATCACAAAGATAGGTTTTTACCATCTAAAGAACATAGCCAGAGTCCGCCCCATTCTCTCTCGGGTCAACACAGAGACGCTAATGCATGCTTTTATCACCAGACGTATCGACTATGTAATGCGCTGCTTTCTGGTCTTCCCAAAAAGAGTATCTCAGGTTTACAACTTTTATAAAATTCAGCAGCTCGTGTCCTGACGAAGACCAGGAGGCGGGACCACATTACACATTACACCGGATTTAGAGTCGCTGCATTGGTTCCCCGTGTGTTTCAGGATGGATTTTAAAGTTCTTTAATGTTTTTTAAGTGTCTTAAAGGTCTTGGTCCTTGGTTGGTTTATTTGGTAGGGACCGTGCAAGTTAATGAACAGGCCACACCGGATTGTAGCCTTGGGCTAATTTCCATCCATGTTTTTAGTGGTAGGGGAAACCGGAGTACCCGGAGGAAACCTACGCAGACACGGGGAGAACATGCAAATTTCACACAGAAAGGCCCCGGCCATGGTGGGAATCGAACCCGGACCTTCTAGCTGTGAAGCACAAGCGCTAACCGCTGTACTACCGTGCCGCCCTTCTTATCTTTCAGAACTGCTTTTACCTTATGAACCTTCACGGCCCCTTCGCTCCTCTGGCAGGCGTCTCCTAGTTATTCCTAAAGTCAACAGAAAGACTCACGGCGAGGCGTCTTTCCAATATTATGGCCCTCGCCTCTGGAACGACCTGCCGGAGGGGCTCAGGACCGCAGAGAACGTTCATGTATTTAAGAGCAGGCTCAAGACCCACCTTTTTAGCTTAGCTTTTAACTAACATCTATTTATTTAGTCCTAATTATATAATATGTATGTATATATATATATATATATATATATATACAGTGCCTTGTGAAAGTACTAATACACCTTGAACTTTTGCACATTTTGTCATGTTTACAACCAGTTCACACACAAGTAACAGACAACTGTGAAGTGAAAGCAAAATGATACATGATTCTGTTATTTTACAAAAAATAGAAAAGTGAAAAGTGGGGCGTGCATAAGTATTCATACAGTGGCCACCTGTGTGTAATCTACTCTCAGTATAATTCCAGCTGTTCTGTGAGGGCCTCAGAGCTATGGTCGGAGTGTATTGGTCACTAAACAACATCATGAAGGCCAAGGAGCACACCAGAGAGGTCAGGGATAAAGTTGTGGAGAAGTTTAAAGCGGCGTTAAGTTATACAAAGATTTCCCAAGATTTGAACATCTCACGGAGCACTGTTCAATCCATCATTCGGAAATGGAAAGAGTATAGCACCACTGCGAACTTACCAAGACACGCGCGTCCACCTAAACTAACAGACCGAACAAGGAGAGCACTGGTCAGAAATGCAACCAAGTGCCCCAAGATAACTCTGGAGGAGCTGCGACGTACTGCCGCTGAGCTGGGGGAATCTGTACATGGGACAACTATAAGTCGTACTCTACACAAATCTGGCCTTCATGGACGAGTGGCAAGAAGAAAGCCATTATTGAAAGGAGGCCATAAGAAATCCCGTTTGAAGCTTGCTATAAGTCATATGGAGGACACAGCTACCATGTGGAAGAAGGTGCTTTGGTCAGATGAGACAAAAATTGAACTTTTTGGCCCAAATGCAAAACGTTATGTATGGAACAAACCTAACACTGCTCATCGTCCTGAGTGCACCATCCCCAGTGTCAAATATGTTGGGGGAACATCATGCTATGGGGCTGCTTTTCCTCAGCGGAGACTGGGAAGATTGTAAGAATAGTTGGGAAGATGGATGGAGCCAAATACAGAGACATTTTGGAGGAAAACCTGCTGGAGTCAGCAAGACAATTGAGGCTGGGGCGGAGATTCACCTTCCAGCAGGACAATGACCCTAAACACAAACTAAATCTACAATGGAATGGTTTAAAAACAAACATATTAATGTGTTAGAATGGTCCAGTCAAAGTCCTGACCTAAATCCTATTGAAAATCTGTGGAAACTGCTGTTCACAAACGCTCTCCTTCTAATTTGACAGAGCTTGAGTTGTTTTGTAAAGAGGAATGGGCTAAAATGTCAGTCTCTACATGTGCAAACCTTGTAGTCATACCCCAGAAGACTTGCTGCTGTTATTGCAGCAAAAGGGGGTTCCACAAAGTATTAATTCATGCTGTATGAATACTTGTGCACGCCCCACTTTTCACTTTTCTATTTTTTGAATAATAACAGAATCATGTATCATTTTGCTTTCACTTCACAGTTGTCTGTTACTTGTGTGTGACTTTTAGTAAAAAATTATAAATAACATTTTTACGTTTAGGGTTGTAAACATGACAAAATGTGCAAAGGTTCAAGGTGTATTAGTACTTTCGCAAGGCACTGTGTATATATATATATATATATATATATATATATATATTAATGTATATATATATATATATATATATATATATATTAATGTATATGTATATATATGTATATATGTGTATGGGGATGTATATATATAAAAAATATATATATATATGATGCGGGGCGTATTGTTTTAAATGTTGTAATCTGTCTGTAAAGCACTTTGTGATACCATTCGGTATGAAAAGCGCTTTATAAATAAAATTTGATTGATTGAATTCTCCATTGTGACATCAATAAAGGCTTATCTTATCTTATCTTCACCGCAAGTGGGCTCGCCACACCTCAGACCGGACCCGTAACTTCACTGGGAGCGGGACATCAGCAACTCGTCTCCATGGAGATGATCCTGCATTTGTCAAACATGAAGTTTATGTCCTCTTCCAAATGCGTTATTGTGATAATGCACTGCAGAAATATCTGTGTGTCTAGCTCACATGTGTCAAACATGCGGAGATGATTTAATGTGGCCCTTTGTAGAGCATGAATTTCTGAGTATGTCAAAAAAGGAAGTCTCTAGCCCATTCCTGTGCGGAGTTATGGATTTTTAAAGAAATAGCCAGAATTCTCACTCCAGCCACTATGGGGCAGCTTAAATTTGAAAAAGTAAAGAATTCCACACGTGTCCAGCAGAGGGCACGGACATAATAAGAGATCAAGATATAAACAGCATATTATAGCCATGTGGCAAATGGTCAGTCTGCCCCAGGGCATCGAGTGTGGAGTGAATGAGTAATGACTATATGTAGCACTTTGAGAAACATGTGACACAGGCTGATGAAGCACAGTAAGTGTAAGCTGTTGTTGTGTATTAGGCCACAGTCCTTTATAATATACGCGGCCCGCGAGCCACCGTGGGGGCTGAATTCGGCCCACGGCCCAAAACAAGTTCGACACCCTTGGTCTAGCGCATCACGTTTGGAATCTTAAAATTCTTAACTTTTTGAATATAGTTTCCGTTCATAAAGTTTTTTTTATTTTGAGTGTCCCGCCTTAACCCAGGTTAAATCAGGACAAAACTAACATTTGGCCAGTGTGTTTTCTTCTCCATAACATCATTTGACACATACTCACGGACTTAAATGTTTCAGATTCGGAGCGCTGATAGGCTTTATGCTGATCCCTCTCCGTACATAACCCTAATTTCCAAGGGCAACCTCCATACTTGGCTGGGAGTTACAGTAGTAGCAGAAGGCTGTGTGAGACGGATCTGTGCTGGAAATAGTCTTGTATGCATTATTAAAAGTCCTGCTCGCAGCTTATTAGTGTAATGATCAGGCCGAGGATTGCTTAGTGAAATGTTTGAAGCTGGAGACTCATTATTCATCAGAGGGAGGCCAGGGCTGGGGCAGGGCTTTGAAGACCAGAGAGTGAGTGTTGCAGTAGCAGCCCAAAAACTCCCAACATAAGTGCACCTCTACCCCTTTGAACCTGCTTAATTAAAACAGGAGTGTAACATAAATGATGAATTTTACGTCCGTCTATATTTGTCGGTAGAAAATATTCATGCGCGGTGTTGATTCTATTTGTGAAATTCCGCGCAGGTGTTGGCCAAAAGGAAAGAGGGGACCGGCAAAGTGAAGGTGCTGCTCCATTGGACGCCAGAGGACATGTGAGTACAGTCTAGTCTAGTTTTGTTTTTCTGAAAGCACAATTTGGAGCAGCTTCAATATGATGATATGAGGCTCAATGACAAGGCTCACAGGTGTAGTTTGAGCCAGCTCCAGAAAAGGTGAAGATTGAAGTGAATTGGATACTGATGGTAAGAAGGTTAGAAGAAGCCTCTAATTGACAAATGTATGGTATTGCTTAGATATGAAAACGTTTATTTTGAAAAATGCGTTACGTTTTGGTTTGAAGCTGTTCATCCACAGAAAGCAGGAAAGCAAATCCTCTGGCTCGTCCCTAATCTAGCTGTTTTAGCGCTAGTACAGCCTCCATTTGTTAAAATTCTTTCAAATGGGGTTTGGCATCTCCTATATATCATGCGGTTAAAGGCAACCCCAGTTAAATTGTGATAGCAGTGCCTTTTTCAATCAATCAATCAATCAAACTTTATTTATAAAGCGCTTTTCATACCGAAAGGTATCACAAAGTGCTTTACAGATTATGTTTTATATTTTATGTCACTTACAGCAAACTAGGATGAAAATGCAACAAAAAGTGACAAAAGAGTGGAAAAAGCAATAAAAAAAATGACAAAATTGCGGCGAACACACAACAAAAAAGCAACCGTAAAAACGGATCAAAAAGTGACAAAAACATGACAGCGACGACGTCACAAAAATGTTACGATCACTTTTCAATCAATCAATCAGTCAAACTTTATTTGTAAAGTGCTTTTCATACCGAAAGCTATCACAAAGTGCTTGGACAAGTGAGGAAACCCCATTTATTATTATATAATAATAATAATAATAATAATAATCTGCGCCGGGAGCAGCAGTCCAGCGCAGCTACAGGGCACTGATCCAAGAGAGCCCATAGGAGGCGCGGCAGAGACACCACACCTCCACCTGAAGATCTTTATTTATATAGCGCCTTTCACAGACATGGTCACAAAGCGCTTTACATGACAGCATTTTACATTCACTCCATACTTGGTGGTGGTAAGCTACGTTGGTAGCCTCAGTTTCCCCTGGGGGAGACTGACAGAAGCGCTGTCACGACTGCACACATCTGCGCCAATGGTCCCTCTGACCACCATGCATTTACACACACACACGTCATTTATCCTGGCCTCTTGTACATGTTTTTAGTGGTAGGGGAAACCGGAGTACCCGGAGGAAACCTACGCAGACACGAGGAGAACATGCAAACTCCACACAGAAAGGCCCCGTCCATGTGGGAATCGAACCCGGGACCTTCTTGCTAACCACTGCGCTACCATGCCGCCACCCGCAGGACAGCCACAGCCTATCACTGCTCCCGAGCCAGAGGGCCCCTTCAGAGGAAACATTGGGAAACTTTTGTAGGTCTTAGCTTTCAAATGAGGCATTACACTGTTGCCCTCCAGTTGACAAGTTTTTTAGATTTGGGTAAAGCGCTCGGTTCAGGCGGGGGGTAAGAGGTCTTTGGGGGGACATTTTTGAAATCATCCCTCAATAAATAACAGAAGTAGAAATATATAATAACAGTTGATTCAATATAATAATAATAATAATAATAATAATAAAGATATTTTATTTAAGTCTAAAACACTCTGGATGTAAGGTACTAATGTATACAGCCCGCCCCCACCAAAAAAAAGGCTCTGAAGTAATGCACATGATCAAAGCTTCCATCTCACTAATGTTTAAACACGCAGGCCGGGTTTCCTTTGAGAGCAGCGGGGCACGAGCAAACCCCTCTGCATCAACAATGTATGACGCGCTTTGTGCCTCGACTTCACCAGTCTCTTTCCGTCCGGCTGCAAACGTGACGACGCTGCCTTTGACGTCAGAGCCGGCCGCTATGAATTTTTCCGTCCTTCACTCACGGAGAATTTTAATATTTATTATGTTGTGTAGCTTTGCATGTCCTCAGGTCTCTTTGTACTCACGCAGCTCTCTGCACAAAGCCCGTGCACTTTGCCAAAATTCACTGTAAGTCATTGTGCAATATTAGCAACAACTCAACCGCAGAGACTAAACATCTGGAATAAACTGCGCCTAATATCGCGTGGTTACTGAGCTGTCAAAAGTCCAAAAACAACCAGGAACTTCATCAGCGCCCGACGTAGTTTATGCAAAACTGAACAACTTGCAGCCCTCATCGTCTCACACATGTCCTCATTAGAAACTGCGCTCGCAAACCATATTTAAGATTGTGCGAAAGAGCCATTTTACACGTCCCGTCGCTTGGATGTTTTTGAAAGCGTCTTGATTTTCCCGGCTGCGTTTCTCGTAGAAACAATAAACACTTTGAGCGCATCTGAATGAACTCTGCTTGCTTTTCCCACTGGGACATGAGATGCAGCATGTCAAACATATTTGCTGCATTGAGGAGGAATATTTCTTTTCCCGCTGGCCTATAAATGCGCAAAATCTCATGTCAAGTGCATACAGGGAATTGAAATAGTGTTATTCTCAATCCCTAAGTGTAATAAACTCCCAAAACAATTGTTAACAATATCAAAATTGTATTTAGATAGCAATTGGGAGCAGCTTAACTTTTCCTAATTATATTCAAGTAGGTTTTATTACATAACCGCTGCACAGTTTGAGAAACGTCACTTTAGGAGACATGCCTAAAAGAGACACGGTTTAGAGAATGGAACCGGAGCAGCGCGGGGCTAAATAATGGTTTGGTTGGTACGCTGAGGCTGATAGTAGCCGACAGAGGAGAGGGAAGATGCTGTGCCGCTGAAGGCTCGTGTTCTCTTATCCTTGTAATGCTTCCTGCTCTCCACTCCTCTCTGATCTGCCTCTCCGCTCACAACCGGCGGCGTGGGAGCGCAACCACGGGGGAGAATAATGAGAGAGAGAGTTTGTGATCGGGGAAAGGTCTCCCCCGCATCATCTCTATGTCCAAACACAGACACAATAGATGGATATAGATACACAGGCTAATGATGCACCGAGGCTAAACGGATGTGGGAAAGAATGAGTGGGGAGATGGGAGGGGGAAGTGTGCGGAGAGGGGGTAAACTTTACCAGGGACATTTGAATATGGTGGAAGTGGAAAGGGAGGTTAATCAAAAATTGCTAGATTAAAAATAGAACTTAAGAGTATCTTTTATTTTATTTTTTCATTATATATTTTTTACTCTATTGAATTTGTTTCCTTAGATTCTTTTTCCCACCGTATTTTCCGGACTATAAGTCGCACTTTTTCATAGTTTGACTGGGGGTGCGATTTATACTCGGGTGCGACTTATATATCAAAATATATAATTTCTCATGTTTATTATTTTCACACTGACAGCTTGTGGACCAGCATCTGCTACTCTGAACACAAATGCCCCTAAAAAGAAAATCATATTCTTCAGATTACAAGCTGCAAGTAGTGAAATATGCAGCCGATAACTTTGGGGTGAGTGAGAAACTTGAGAGGGACTGGCAAAAAGCGGAGGTTACTCTTAACCCACTGAAGAAAACAAACAATTCTGATCGCGGGCTAAAAACTAGATGGCCACAGCTTGAGGAACGAGTTTGCAAATGGGTGCTTGAACAACGTGCTGCCAGGAGAAGCTTGTCAACGGTGCACCAGGCTGGCGGTTGCGACTTATACTCCGGAGGGACTTATAGTCCGGAAAATACGGTAGATCACTATTAAAAACAACAGCTGGAATAGTGAATGTCCCGGTCCGACACACCTCATAGCGTGCATAATAAACCAAGATATGCTACTGCTCTGATATTGAAACCCAAAGACGATTATCTTTCCGTACCATAAAAGGGTACATCGGTTTGCTCTATAGGCCGGACAAAATGTCTCTCCTTTCTGTAAATGTTGAGGAGACAATGAAACGGCTGCTGCTTTTGATCCAATGGCAATAAAGCAATCCCACCGTGTGTCAAACAGACTTGTCCAGGTAATTCGGCTGTGTAAACTGACATTAATATCCATGAGTGCGTGTCTTTTATCACACAAATATATCCACAGCAGCTTCGGTTGAAATATGACGCTCTTCATAGCGTGCAGACAATGTTTTGCTTTTGCTCCAGAACAAATTGCGAGTAAATTTTCATATTGCGGCACTGCACCGACACAAAAACATTCATCTACCGTAGCGCTTCTAAACTGGGACTCTCTTATCACGTTTGCAACTTTTTATGGATGCGGCGGCTTCTTTTTTTGAAACTCCACTCCTCTTCCTAATTGTAAGAAAAGGGAACATTGGATTTTGAATTCCACACTGAGCTGCATAATGCTTCGCCAATCTAATCTAGACTTTTCTTAAATGATAAACTTAGTCACCGGTGGAAGGGTTTAGGCCCGGAGCCAGTGATCCATCACGCTGTCGACTGGGTTTGTCTCTGGCAGACACCTACAGTAGCTCTCCTCAAAGGCCTCAATCACAATATACATTTCAGTCTCATAAAGAAACATGCCTCCTGGAAACTCGGCTAAAGCCATTTGTCTTTATTTGGCTCACCGTGACTAAACACTGTCCCTGTGGGCTGTAACAGGATATAAATATTCCCAAGTGCTTTCAATGACAATAGGTGACAGTCCCCTGTCTGGTCTTTCCTCGGTCCTCCCCATAAGTCAAATTCTTTGCTCTTTTGCTCCCCTAAGTTTCCAGTGAAGCTACACAATGAAGGAAAAGACTTATAAATCGTTAGCCACAAAATGATAATTGCCTAAATCATTTTTCCACTGTTTTTGGAAAACATGTAAAAAGACGTTTTTTAGGAAACGCATTGTTTTTCTCTTATTGCCATTGTAACAATACAAAATGACTTAGGCAATTATGCTATGTGGCTAACGAAAATGTTAAATCAGGACCAACATGAGGCTAGAATTGAACTAGATTAGAAAAATCGGGACTAAAACACCCGAGCAACTAACCAGTCATAAGACTCAAAACATAAACAATTTTTGAGGTGGGTTACCAAATAAAAAGGATGTTATTTCAAAAGTCCAAAGACAAACCGCAACATCGCCATGGAAACGGGCAGGTGGTGTCCCGCTCTCTGCAAAGTTATTTTAAAGAACTTGAAATTGTGCCGTCAAAATTGTTTCTGGGATTCCCGGCACATACAATAATGATAAGCCAGTTGAGATTTGATCATGTAAACTATAAAAAGCATTTGGACACTACATTGACTAACAGTTGTTTTGTGTCTCTTCTCTATTGTTATTAGCTAGTTCCATCCTGAACTCTATTTCATTCACTTTATTTTGTGTATTGTTACGGCATGTGGTTTTAAAGCAACACAGCGGAAGTTATGCTCCGAGCGAGCTGCTTTTTTCAGACACTTTTTGTTGTTGTTATGTAATGTAACGTTTGATCTGCTACCTTTTTATTTTATTTTTATGTTGTCTATTTGAATTAGAGGACTCCCTCGAAAACGAGATGATTCATCTCAAGGGGCTATTCCTCTTGAAATAAATAAATGTCAATAACTTCACTCATATGGTTTGGTTATGGGTCCGCTACTGAGCAGTCACATGAAGTGAGACAAACTCATTGACTTTTTTTATATTTAGTGGATATTCATCGCTGCTTGGGCTAATATTATTCACTATTTGCCACATAATTCGTCACTAGTACAGACATTTTCTGCAACACTGCAGTGGAGCTTGTGGCCTTTAGAGGCACTACATCTGAAAAGTTACACGGTGTTGCATCAAGATACCATACATTTTGTTTTAATCCTTGGTAGATAAAATCATGTGTGATCCTCTGGCAAATGGAAGACCTCAGTGATTTTGCGATCACCTAATAACGAATCGCGATAATTTGGCGATATAATGTGCACAGCTCTAGTCTCCAGCTCTGGTGGGCACCGGGCATGTGAGCCGCACGCACATGCCCATTCAGGAGTGTTTATGGCGGGGCTGACACTGAGCAGGGCCCCTGTCATCTGCACAAGGACACTAACTCAGCTGAGCCCAAACTCCAATGCGTCTCTGAAACAGTCTGCTTCTCGTCTCACTCCTGGCTCCTCTCATCATCCTTTCTCCATGAAAAGGCACGCTACTAGTTCAATTTAAAGGTTACCAATGAAGGAACTGATGCTGCATAAACTAAATGAGTCAAGAAACTTTCAAGTTTTGACTTTCATAATTTCCCTCTACTACTAAGTACTTACCTGTACACATTTCTTGATGTATAGATGGATTTCAGTGTAAGAATGTTTAATTCAAGAATGGGCTGACCTAGCAACATTTTAGTTTGTGTTCTGTGGATGTAGATCATTGACAGAATGCATGTAACATTTATTAAACAGATCCAGGAGCCCACTGATAAAATATGAAACTAAAACAAGAATCACATGCACAAGGACATATTTATAGACATCTAAACCACTGGGCTAACTGTTTTTATATATAATCTACATAAACAAGTGTCCAACATAAGCAGTATTTTAAGATACACAAACAAGCCGTAACATCAACCACTGTTTAGGCCGACTCCTGCAAAATGCAAACGACTTTTTTTAATGCACACCAACTTCTTGTCCTTCTGTTGTTTCTTATTTATCAGTGCCCGCTCAGTTCTGCTGAATAGGCTGCTGCATCTACTGTATAGTGCTACCTGAATGCCACCCTCTCATTGAGCTGACGGGGCACATGAGTGATTGGCTTGTGTGTGTGACTGCAGTGTGTGTATGGCGTGTGCATCTCTTGGGGCTCCTTCTCTGACGCACGCGGTGACGCTGGGACTGCTGGCAGAACAGAGGGGGGCAGAGAGAAAGAGAGGGTCTGCGTCGGGATTATGCACACCACTCTCTCTTCAAAGTGCAGTACAGTATAGTGGTGCCAGGGCCATTCCCTTTCAGTGGTGTTTACATTAGACATTAGACATTAGTATTTCCAGATGCTAGTCCTTTTCAAATCCAGTAGCTGAACTAGACACTAATATATAAAGCTCTAAAAATGATCTTTCACGAATGTTTAGGAATGGTCTTGATCATTGGCAAAAGCAGTACCGGTATGTCTAATAATACACAACAGTTTGTGCAAGGTATTCTGTTAAAAGCTGCTGAATCAAACCAAATCTACACAATTAGGATTGTTGGCTAAGGACTATTTCAACTATAACATTTTAGTTTCAACGGCATTTAGTTTCGGAGTTTTATCATTAAAATTGGGAACATAATAGCGTTGGTAATGTTAGTAGTAAATAAAAAGCAATACAGCGCATGTTTATCACTGTCAAACCTTAAATAAATAAATCAGCAGATCCAGCCTAATGATTTTGTTTACAAATAAAAATCAAATAACCTGTACAGTTTGGATCAGTCCGTGTGCACATGTGCTCTGGACTCAATATCCTCCTGTGCTCCCTTTCACCCTCACTTCCTGACCGCACACCTTTCCCCCCTTTGTCTCTCTGCAGATTACCTGATGTTTGGGTGAACGAGGCTGAGCGAACGCAGCTGAAGACTAAAGTGGTGCACTTATCCCAGTTACCGCAGGACACTGCCATGCTGCTAGACCCCAACATTTATAGGTAAGTGTCCGTAATGACTGCTCTGCCTTAATGGGCGGCCCAAACATGTGTTAACCAGTTGTTCTAGTTGTTACGTCTTCAGCAGGCTTTAGCAGGCCACCAAAAAATGCTCTTCAAATTACAAATTGCAAGGATCAAAATGAGCAGTTTTGTGTTTCAGCCTTTAGGGGGCACCAATTCCTGAGTTTACTGTTACTCTGAACTTTAGAAATCCCACTCCTAAAGAAGCCAATTGAACTTCAAAACAGCAGAGTTCCCCGAGCTATTTTTTGTAGTTTGTGAAAGCTCTCAGTCGTACAGGAGTTTCCCATTGTCGAAGAACGCATGGCAGTCATCATCTGTAAGGAGAGTTTTTTTGTATTAAAGGCGTTTCTTACTAAAAGCTGATGAACCTTATTGTTAACCTTTTTGTGATCTCGAGTTTGAAGTAAGACGTGCCTAAACCTAATGAACTGTTCTTTTGCAGAGCTCTTCCACAAAAACGGCTGAAGCGAAGGTAAGTTAAGAAGTTTTATAGTACTTAGAAAGCAGGAACTATTTGAATCAGAAAACTATGGTGACACCCCACAAGCATTGCTCTCTATTGTCTCACACATTATCTAGTTTAACTATTCCCCAAATCATCAACTTATAACTTATATTGACTAAAAATAACAGGGAAAATAAATCCTTAAAAGTTCCAGTCTACATATGTGCACCATTCGCTCCGGTGCTGCTCTGCTAGCCATTACACACATGTAATGTTTTTGTGAGCTTTACGATCACGTAAGTGCATCTGCCGCTCAGGAAGCATTCACTTAGAGGTTGAGTGTTTGATTGTTCTCAGTTAGTTGCGAGGCCTGTTCATGGAGAAATAATGTGTGATGAAGTTTGTGTGTTAGTCACAGCTGAGGTCATATTTGGGAGAAGTGGAGGTTGACTTTTAGCACTTTCACTTTATTGGTCGTTTCTTTACTTGTATAGTTTTTAAGCCACTTTTTTCTCAACATCTCAAGTGTCTAAAAACTTGTCTGATAGCTGTTATTTGGCTATTTACCATGTATGGTCATGGTAACTGATGTTTAAGGCATGTAGATGAATACTGCATCCGCATTTTAACCCTAAAGTGTGAGGAATTCTTCTATATTATTCTTATTGTATTGGTGTACAGAACGTACATTATTATCTGTAGAAATGTATTCTTGGATTTTATATCAAACCATTGCAACTAAGCTTTTACTCCTCATGTGCTTCACCTGTCTTTGGTGCACTGCCTCTGTGACCAGGAAAAAAACACACGCTTAAAGCAGATCTAAGTAACTTGTTTACCTTAATAAATCCTTTTAGGGCTGAAACAACTAATCGATTAATGAAATAGTCGACAACTATTTTAGTAATCGATTAATCGTTTTCTGGTTCACACAGACTCAAATTGAGCAAAAATGACATGAAAATGTAGTATTTTTGATGAAAACCTACTTTGTTTTTATAGTTAGTGTATGTAGTGTTTTGTACGTTGTAAATTTCATGAATATCTGTTTGTGTCTCATCCAATCAGAAAGCAGAATTAGCGCTAAGAGCCTCCAACAAACATTTACTTTACGTTTACTCCATTAACACGTCCTCAAATGGTGCCACTTTTGCTTTATATGATGAAAAAAATGTAAAAAATAAAATTTTCCTACACCATTCACAGCCAAGCGATTAATCGATTAATCGTCAAAATAATCGATAGATTAATCGATTACAAAATAATCGTTAGTTGCAGCCCTAAATTCTTTTCATAGTCCCTCTGAAAGTAATACAAGTGTTAATGGAATTATTGCGGGGTCTTTCATCTCCCCCGGTGTCTCTGGCCAGAAAACCACACTTGCAACTTTCCCTGCACCGGGTTGGAGGCGCAATACACACTAATGGAATCACGAAGAAGAAGCTAACAGGCTAACGGGCAAAGCTAACTGCGGCTAGCGCCACTTAAACAGTATTTACAGCTAAGTTTGAGTTGCCTCGTGTACGAAATGCGTGGTATAAATAAAGTTGCCTTGCCTTGCCTTGAGTGATAAAAATTATCTCCATTGTGTAATTGGGTTGTGGCACAATGTACAATATCCCTCTCTCCCTTTGTCTTTTCTGTCAGCGTAGTATTTACTCTCACGGACAATTAATGAGTAAAAAATAACGCAACATGCTACGACACCTGCAGTGGAGCTTATGGCCTCTAGGGGCATGAGTCACTTAGTTCTGCTTTAAGTTCTGACATTTCTCTTAATGTAATAGCCATTGCAACTTGGCTCTTGTCAAACTTGCTCAAATTCCTAGACTGTGTTCTTCCTATGATAAAAATGTCCACATAAAGGTCATTTGTTATACCTGATGTGTTGCAGGTCAAAAGGAAGAGCTTTTATTAAGCTTTTAGGCTGTATTTGTATTGCAGTGATGTGGTGAAGTCCTCACTCTGTTTCTCTTGTCTCTCTCGTCTCTCGCGCTCAGCCTGTGAGGAGTCAACACGGACTCGTACTTTGAAGGGGGAAATCCACGTTCGCGTATCTGTCCGAACGGGCGCACGGTTCGTCTTGTCTTTTGCCAAACGCAGAAGTGGCGACGAAAAGTGACGGATCTTGGCCGCGAAGACCTTTCTGTTTTTGCGCCAGTCTCACATAACTGGCGATGCCAAGCGCGCTGTGGAACGGACTCAACGAAAATAACACAGATCACACTTTTATCAAGCAGCTAAATGAAAATATTCTTTGGTGTAAAAAAAAACGGTTTTACATTTTACTGGGAACATGCATTTTATAACTGTTTTTTGTAAAATTATTCATGCAGATTTGTAACTTATTTTTATACCGTAATAATACTGATGTACTGTGGGATTTTTGTGACTTGTTTTTTTTTGTTTTTTTTTGGATAAGAAAAAAACCTTTGCTGTGATAATCTTTAGTTGTAATCATGGTGACAAAATCCTTTTACACAACCCTATTTATACTTCTTAATGCAGTGTCTTTGATGACGAAAGGTGACAACAGTGACGTGTACAATGCAATACATAATCTGCAGCAGCAATAACTGACATCCAGGTCCTCCATTTCGTATTATTTGGGCTTTTAATGACACAAAAGTTAATTGTGCGTCGTGTAGGACCTCAGATAACATCACCATACATGCAGCAAACGGCTTCTCTTTTAACTTTTCACATTTCTAATCCCCGCATATTTTATCCATCTTAAAACTTAACACGTATATAGCATCTGAATCTATTTCCTTTCAGCACTTGATTTATTGTTAGTTGCACCTTATGCAGCTGCCCATGTTGTCTGCAAATCCAGATGAAATGAGAGTAAAGATATAGGACTTTGTAGATGATTCTGAAGGAAAAATATTATTAGTGGAAGCTGCAGCTCATTCTGAATGTAACCGAGGCGAGCTAAAAGAAATCACCGACTCATTTCTAACAAAAAAACAAACAGTGTTAACTCCTCCACTCCCTCTCTCCAATATATTTAAGCACTTCTTCAATTGTTCTTTGATGTGTTTCCTACTGTATGTGGTCGCTGTTGGAGGTGTTTTGTAATAAAATGGGTACAACGAAGGCCTGTCGAATTGTTTGTTCAAATCGGCTATTTACGAGTCTAATTGAATGAGACTTTTGCATGTGTGGAACAGAAGTGGCTTATAAATTGTGCTTTGAAAGTCTGATTAATTTATTTATTTTTAACCATAACCCAGACAGTGTATTATTGCGTTAAAATAATACAATAATAGCATGCTTGAAAAAAATGGACTCAACTACATTTAACTGGGAGCTTATTATTCTCCTCATCTTTGTGCCTATGGAGAGTCTCTGTATCGGTCCTGCTGGGATTGGTCCGAGCAGTGGCCCAGCAGCAGAGCAGCCTCCTCCGCTGGCTTCAGCTGGGACTGAACAAGCCAGTGGAGAAGAGTGCAGTTCAGGGAAGAGGCCACTTCCAATAAGAGCTCGTGGCGCCTTAAAGCTGCAGTTGGTGTTTTATCGTCTGTTACTATTGGCGTTATTACTTGTTACTCCTACTATTTTAAAGAAGACCAGATTCAGTGTTAAGTACCTGTATTAGTGCCTGGCAGTCAGTCTGACGTTAAAACGCGCGGTGCAGGAATACACAACATAAAGAAAACCTAGATCCTCTCTCAGGGTGGACCTCCGCCAAGGCGCTAGAGCTTTTTTGCAACGGTGAAGTTACAATGCACAAACCTTGACTCAAGCTTGAATATAACTTATGCACTACTGGAACTCACTATGAAGCGGAATTTGTTTCTTCTTCATGGAGCACTCGGACCTCACCGCCTTGACACTTCACTGGAGGGCCCATTGAGCGAACACAGCTGTATGTAAGAGTACAGACTGGACTCTGCTTCAGACGATAATGACAAGGGGAGTAAATCGACAGTTGTTTATATATAAGAATTGAGTGCGCTCAACGTATAATTTTCTAATACAGACAAGTTCATCAACAAACCCCATTCTTACACCTTCAAATAAACGCTGACTGGTTTTAATGATTCAGACTCAGACTTAGATGGAGAGTGACTTGGAAACCGCTCTGAGTAGAACATCCTTGTTCATATTGGACCTTTTCCGAAACGTCTGAATTTATTAAAAGCAATAAATTACCATTATTTAGTTAGTTTATCAGGAAGTACACAGTGACAAGGTTTTACGAGCCTACAATTTCACCATAAATTACACTGCAGGAGAGTTAAATAGAAAACTATTGGGTAGCAGAGTGGTTAGCGCTCTTGCCCCACAGCAACAAGGTGACGGGTTCACTCCCTGGACCATGTGGGCCTTTCTTTCTCTGTGGAGTTTGCATGTTTCTCTTCAGTGTCTGGATGTGTTCCCTCCGGGTGCTCCAGTTACTCCCATCAACTGAAAACATGCACAATAGGTGAATCCTCCAGCCAGGTGATTCTGTTTTATGTTTTTACTGCAGTTCTGCATATACTGTTTCTAATGATTTATTTACTGGCTAAACCAATCAACAAATGTATCTGTGCTTAGCTCCTCCAGTCCTTGTTCAAGTTATAAAGTCAAAGAAGTCAAAGAACAAATAAACAATAAAGAGCCTTTTTTATTCCAATGATTTGTAGCAGATCACAGTGCTCCAATAAACAAGAGAGGAAGACACATGTATGTTCATTAACATGCACTGTCCCGACCAAATAAAATAAAATAAAAAAGTAGTATCTGAAACCAACTTCAGAACCTCCTCACGTGACGGCCAATCATGCTATTCAACTTCTAACCAATATGACACAACTTGAGCTTCAACGCCGCCTCTTCTGCACATCCTCGCAGTTCCCAATTCCCCCGGCTTTCGGAAAATCCCTTACAAAACTATTATCGCAATCCATTTGAACACTTCACAATGACTTAATAGCATGGCTCTTCTCAAAGAGTCAGTCAGTCGATCCGTTATTGTGGCTCAAGGCTGTGCCGTCTCGACTTTGCCAAACTGGACCATTTCCACCGTCTGCAACTTTGATACACTGAAGCAGCCATCTGAGTTTCCCATTGTGCTCAAATCTTTCCTTTGCTTTGGCTTCATGCATGGGCCGTCCTGCTTAAGAATAAAGGCATTACATCAGAAACAAAAGAGATGAGCTGCGCCTCTAAATCCAGGACTATCCATCCAATAAGTGCCTTTGTCTGACGTCTGGGCCACATAATAACTATGAGATCTATTAGACGTACTGCTCAACCATTTAAGGCAGATTTTTTCTTTAATGATGAACTGCTATATGTGGTGTTTCAACCAGAACTATTCAACAATTGCAAATGTCATTTCTCCAAAGCTTGAAAGGTTATTCTTAGAATAGAATATTATAGACGTTAAATAATCATGTTTAAGCCCAAACTTGAAATCCAGGACAATGGAGCATCAGTGACTGAGCATTTACCCATGAACTACAGCAGTCCCTTTACAACCACAAGTTCAAAGGTCTGAGTTCCTCTACAGTCTATAGTGATGTAAATGGACCTTTTGTCTATAAATAAAACATTCCGTCACCTCGTTGAAGTCCCTTTGTCTTCTTTGTCTCTGTTTGGTGTAATCAGCCTGATTGACTTGAGCTTCGCCGAATGCTCCTACTACAACATGGCCATTGTGAGCGCTGGCCCAGGGTTACGTAAGTTGTCATTACAGTTGACCTGGAAGCCTGAGCGCCTGCTGTAATGACTTGGTGCCAGCTTCTGTATCTCTGCCCTTTCAATGCAATTTTACTTTGAGAGCTGCTGCACAGTGTCAAGACTGCCCTTCGGACATGTGCTTCAATCACAACATGCTCCAGCTCCCATCAGTCTGCGCAGCACCATTCTTTAAATCAAGGGTGGCATCAAATGTGAGTGACATGAAAAGCATTTACTACTAACGGTGTATAATGATATTCTTTAAAGCAACCTTCTGATATTTGGGTTTGTGCTGAATTGTAATTTCAGTAGAATAACAGATAAAATAATGTTCACTAACAACCTTTCTAAAAGGTAATATTTCAGACAAGAGATGGTGGTTTGGACGAATTAACAATTATTTCAAAATGTATATTAATTCTTCAAATTCATAAATATCTTCATAATCACCAGAATATTCACGTAAAGCTCCTTTCGAACTCACACCCAGTCTGAAATGCCGCTCAGTGATGTGTGTTGGGTGTGTGCTGTGATGGCAGATGCAGAAATAAAAACTGTTTTTATGTTTTGAACTCAGGCCTGGGGGAGCACCAATTAGTGCAGCCACATTAGCTGTTCCCAGCTTTAGCCTCCTATACCTCAGCTCCAGTGTGCTATGTGCCGTTACATACTGTCCATGAGGCCATGTACAACTTTTACATATTTTCCTCATTTTTATCGTTCACATCTCCCCGAGTGCTTATTGGAAATGATCTTTTACATCTTTACACTTATATTTGGGGACATTATAGCAGGGGTATATCTTCAGCCTCTTTCACAGTGCTACAGCTTTAGGAATCATTGTCTCTGTCCTCTGTCTGATAGACTTGTTACAAAAACATATCTTGTGCCCGAGTCATCCCAACAATATCAATCAATCAATCAATCAATCTTTATTTATATAGCGCTTTCATACATTTCATGTAACACAAAGTGCTTTACAGATTTAAAAACATTCTCTCACACCCACCTCCTCCCACAAATACAAACACATTGTCGCACTCACACTCTCCCCACCCACCTTCCAGAGACACACCACACACTCAAGGTAAAACAATGGACACAATGGACATAAGGCTGAGGTAAGGCTGGGTACAGATAAACCAGGTAAGGAAACACCATCCAAGGAGCCGTCTGCATCGGGAGCAGCATCTCGGCTGCAGCCACAGGGCACCAACACAGGACGCCCGGAGGAGGCGCGGTAGAAACACCACACCTCCATCCAGACACCCACAGGACAGCACCCCAGCAGCCACAGCCAATCCCGCTCCCGAGGCAGAGGGCTCCTCCAGAGGAAACTGGGAGACCATAAAAATGGTTAAAATAAGTAAAAAGTAAAGGTAAAAATAAGAATATAAGGACCACTAAAATAGGCCGAGAGGTAAAATACATAAAGAAAACATAAATAAATAAATAAATAAATAAATAAATAAATATTAATAACAATTAAATAAATAGGCCTAGCAGTTAAAAGCTAAACTAAAAAGGTGGGTCTTAAGCCTGCTTTTAAAAACATGAACGTTCTCTGCGGTCCTGAGCTCCTCCGGCAGGTCGTTCCAGAGGTGAGGGCCATAATACTGGAAAGACGCCTCGCCGTGAGTCTTTCTGTTGACTTTAGGAATAACTAGCAGACCTCTGCCAGTGGAGCGAAGGGGCCGTGAAGGTTCATAAGGTAAAAGCAATTCTGAGAGATAAGAAGGACCAAGACCATTAAGACATTTAAAAACCATTAAAAGAACTTTAAAATCGATCCTGAAACACACGGGGAGCCAATGCAGCGACTCTAAAACCGGTGTAATGTGGTCCCGCCTCCTGGTCTTTGTCAGGACACGAGCTGCTGAATTTTGTAAAAGTTGTAAACCTGAGATACTCTTTTTGGGAAGACCAGAAAGCAGGGCATTACAGTAGTCGATACGACTGGTGATAAAAGCATGCATCAGCGTCTCCGTGTTGGCCCGAGAGAGAATGGGGCGGACTCTGGCTATGTTCTTTAGATGGTAAAAACCTATCTTTGTGATATTCTTAATGTGTGGAATAAAAGTCAGCTCAGAGTCAAAGATCACGCCCAGGTTCTTCACCTGTGAGGAAGGATTAAAAGACAATGACTGTAGTTTGGGTAAAAGTTTCTCTCTCTGGGCCTCAGGACCGATGACTAAAACTTCAGTTTTGTCCTGGTTAAGCTGGAGAAAGTTTTCTGTCATCCAGGATTCGATATCCAAAATGCAGTTAAAAAGTGCGTCCATTGGCCTGGTGTCATCAGGAGACATGGAGATGTATAACTGTGTATCATCAGCATAACTATGAAAGTTGACTCCATGTCTTCTGATGACACCACCAAGAGGGAGCATATACAGGTTAAATAGCACTGGGCCTAAAATCGAACCCTGGGGCACACCACATGTAATTTTATGGACCTTAGAGGAGCAGGTATCCACACTTACCATGAATGTCCTGTCTGTGAGGTAGGATGTAAACCATTTGTGGACAGCACCAGAGAGGCCAATGTGTTTTAAACGAGTTAAAAGAATAGTGTGGTCGACTGTATCAAAGGCAGCGCTCAGATCCAGTAGAACCAACACTGTCAACTTTTTAGAATCATAATTTAATCTAAAGTCGTTTAAAATCTTTAAAAGGGCCGTCTCGGTGCTGTGGTTTACCCTAAAGCCAGACTGGAATTTCTCAAGAACGTTATGTGCATTTATAAAATCACTAAGTTGGATAAAAACAAGTTTTTCTAAAATTTTGCTTAAAATGGTAAGTTGGATACCGGTCTAAATTGTTAAAATCATTAAAATCTAAATTGCTCTTCTTCAGTAGAGGCCTCACCACCGCCCCCTTAAAGGCAGCAGGGAAGACCCCAGTCTGAAGAGAGCAATTCATCATGTTTAAAAGCTCGTCTCTAAAATTGCCATAAAATGTTTTAAAAAACGGTGTTGGGACCGGGTCTAAAAGACATGTGGTGGGCCTCACTGAGGAGAAAACTTTATCAATCATCTCAGCATTAACCATGACAAAACTGTGCAGTGTTTCCTCTGGAACAAATAGACAACCAGATGTATTTAAAACCGTGTTACTTTGGGTAGATAAAATATTACATCTGATCGTGTCTATCTTTCCCCTGAAGTGGTCTGCAAACTCTTCGCAAAGGGAATCTGAGGGAGTTTCACGGAAAGCTTTGGGATTATGATGAAGAAGGTTGTCAATGGTTGAAAAAGAACTTTTGTATTATTTTTATTGTCCGATATGATTTTGGTGAAGTATGAATTTCTTGAGTTTCTAACGGCTCTATTGTATGTTTTTAACTGTTCAGCGTAGATTTGGTAATTTATTGTAATTCTATTTTAATTCTATAATTCCAAAGTGTTTTCTTTTTCTTTCTTTTTTTTCATATTTTCCTGAAAACCTTAAAGTATAAAGTTGGCAAATATTGGAGACTGACAATGTATAATTTATAAAGTGATTTATTACTGTGCTTGTTACAAAGCGTACATAACAATGTAAGACACTGGCAAACATGACCATTGCATAGTTCAGACATTTGTGCAGCCTTGGGTCCTCATTGGAGAAAGAAAGTCCAATGTAAATATCAACATACCGGCATCGATAGTGCTTTTTTTTTTACACTTTGAGAATCTTTCAAATGGATGTCAATCATAGCTAGTTACTGTTTGCCAAGTCTGTCTGGCAAAACCACCGACCCCATGACTGTCATGGCATTGTACTGTATACAGAAAGAAACTTACAGCAGTAAACTCTCTTTGAATATTCAATGGCTTATTTAGTTCATATTTTATCAAAGAGAACATCCGTCTCCTCTCCTTTATCAGAGCAGAGCCGCTTTGCGCTATGATTAAAACCATTCATCACTGAAATGTGATTGGTGCGGCTGCACTGATCTGTCTGAATGTCTGCTGGCTCTATGTGTGGTCCCAGCTTTCCATCCACTCATTGTTTTTATTATCATACTGTATCGAGCTTTGGGCTCCGAGGGCAATAACTCGATCTCTCTATTTCCTCCTCACGTCAGGAGTAAGCGTCTATGGGGTCTCCCGCTGTGGAGGTGGTATGCTGCCAACAGGAACTACTCTTTGATTAACTGTGAATTTCATCTTCTTCAGAGCTTAAACGGATGGGCGTCATGTGGACAATAACAAAAGTTTATTAGAAGTATATGATTTAACAAGGGTTTCCAGAAAGGCAGGGGAATCTAATATTCTGTTATGCTTATTTGGTCGTATATACCATATTTTTTATGAATATGCATCGACACATAAAAACGTCTATGTTTACTGCGCTGGAGAAGGCTTTGCACAGTGGTCACACTCTCCCTTCATCAATGCAAGGTCTTGGTGGAAAAATTAATGCAACACTGAATTTCTTTTGATATTGTAGAAGCTTATTGAAACAATGCCACAGGGAATTGTGTGCTGTAATCAAAGCAAAAAGCGGTCCAACCAAATACCAAAAACTTTTTGTTTTCGGGGCGTCAGGCTGTGTGTGTTGTTCTGCTTCAAATTGTTAACGCAACTGCTCAGACGGCCCCTTTCATAAGAGCATGTACAGTATAAAGTATGGGTACTTAGGATGATTAACTTTGGTAGAACAAATCTTGCACAGACCCAGCTGCTGTAGAAGCTATACTTTGTAGTCTGTTGAAACACTTAAGAGGGAGTGTGGTTAGTTTCACCTTTGCGTGTCTAGGAATTGTCAAAATGTATTAAGGGCTTTTATTTTAATGAGTTTCAGCTGCATATTTCGGGCTCAAGGTGACATGGTTCTCTGTGCAGTGTTTCCATGTGAATCGCTAATAACACTTCGCCAGTTACATTTTACTGTTTAGTTGTGAATTGTCAAATTGGTGAGTCCAATGCCTCAAAAAGACACTTATGTTAAACCTCAAACTTTGTCTTAGTCATTGTCTAAGTGTCAGAGTCTGTATAAACAGTACTGAAGTAGTGTGTGTAGTGGTGACTGTGGCCCGTCTCCTTCCACAGAACAAATGTGTAAGTCACGCCACCTCTGGCTCTGTGCTCCTTCTTTCATCTCAGCTCCAGCCCAACTCTGTCAATGGGTTCCACTCACCGGCTGCATGTCCCGATATGGAAGAAGCCCTCACCCTAAAACTGCAGGAGAGCGCTTGCATGCACGGCTCTTTTTAACAGTCCAACAGGCTTTTATTTTTTCAAGCTTAAACTGCAACACTTGATATAGAACGCAGAAGAACACACTGTCAGGGCTTATTTCTCTTTATCTTGGTCCATATCTGTCTTGTTGAAGCCATACACAAAGCTTTTAATGGTTTGTGTCGATGTTAGATGCTTCTCTTCCTTTAGTAAATCTGTTATCCAGGCCCGTGTGTCATGTTAGCAGTTGTTATTGGCCCCTCGTGCGTCTGAAATCACAGCCAAGGAAACAATGCTGTTTCTGTTACGTTGACAGAAACACGCGGCCTGAGTAAAACACCTGAGGAAGATGAATGCCGAGGCCAATGTCAGTCATCAACACAAAGCAGTGGATCACTTTGAAGGCTGTATGTTTATGTCACATGTATTACAACTTTGAGACTATACTTAATAATATGAATGTGAATAATTTTCTCTTATTTATTAAGTGATGATACATGGAGCAAATATATCAAGGTAAGTACAATCATTTACTGATACCTTTTTTATTTAAACATATGGTGTGACTCTGACAGCTATGAAATGGAATAATCATCAAACATGCTCTAAAAATACTCCGGAAGAAAGGAAATCACATTTCTTGATGTTCAAAATGTTGCTTTTTGTCGGTACTAAGAATATAGAATGACTGACATGAGGCAGAGAAACAGGAGCGACATGACTAAAAACATTCAAATAGAATCCAAACAACGCCTAACAGAAATGTGTTAAAAGTGATATCAGGTTAAGATATGAAATTATGATGGATTAATGGACTAAAGTTAATAAATTATATTAGGCTAAAATGAGCACGAGTCAAACATTATAACTGACCTCGGTGCAGAGGATGTTCGTTACTCACCTTCATGTGACTGACTGCCCTTAAAGGGACTATACGGAGTTTAGTATTTTCCTCCCCCTACATGTTCCAGCAATGTCCTAATGTGTAGAATGAGCCCAGACCTGTTCACCACAACTGCCACTAAAATCCTGCACTGTCACTCAAAGAGGTGTTAATTCGGGTCCAAAGTGCCGTCATGCACGAGCTTAATATAGAAGCTGCAGTTACACGTTAGACCTGAGATGGCAGTAGTGAGTATAAAAATGACCAACTTGCATCTACAGTAGTTCCTTTAACTATGCACAATCATTGTACCTTTTGGCAGGGCCGTAACAATGTAGGGGGCTACCTGGCCGTTTGCTGAGAGGCCCCAATTTCAAGGGGGCCCCAAAAAAATATTTCACACTCGCAAATGGACCAGCTGAAATGCACCGGAATGCAGGAAATCACATCTAAATGATATACATTTTCCTGTGGGTGGACCTCCAAATCACCCCCCCCCCCCCCTAAAAGTGCCCTCCCACATTTTAAACAGCTTCTGATGGCCATGTGGGGTGGTGCCACACCCCCCTCTGACAGACCTATTCGCATACTTGTACAAATGGCTTTTGTCTATGCAGCTCCTGATGTGCTCACCCAAAGCATAGACTTGTTTTAGCCTACAGTATAATTTTGTATGATTACGAAATATTGTAGCCAAAAAAATATGGCCACCCAGCTCAGAACCGACTGATGTCTCACTCCAAAGTTTATCGAAAGGTTGATAGCCCTGAACATATTATTGATTATTTATTGTATTTTTTTTTTTTGTATTCTGTAAGCAACCTCAAACTATACATTGAAAGCTATGATATACATAACACCCTGTTGGCAAAGACACCATGATGACTCGCTGCCTCATGACCTCACAGGGACTGCACTCTTTGATGATGATTCGGTCTCTGCGTTGGGCCGCTGTGACGGCGGGACTGCACAGCGAAACGTCCCGGGCGCAGTCATGTGCCTCTCAGCGCTCCTCTGGCCTGTGTATAATTGATGAGTGGACTGAATAACCCATGAGTTTGTGACTGTCATCCCGCCTGATCTGGACGGACACAGCTCAAGTTTGCCCGTCTAACGTTTGACCACTTGACGACATCCACGGGCAGTGAGGAAGACACACTGGTTCTGGTCCGCTGCTTTTGTCACCTTTTATGAGGAACAATAGCGAGTTGGCAGGTGATAACTGAAGGAGAATGGAGGAGGGAGAGATGTGGAGTGTGCACAAACGATGAATTGGAACAGCAGAGAGGATCCCGGGACTGGGGGAAGGGAGGCGGGGGAAGTAGGTCAGCGTGCAGCGGAGAAACCATTCAGGAAATATAATAGGAATGAGAGTAGGATGGAATTAGTCATTAGAGAGTCAGAAACCACACTTTTATGAAACATTTTATATACTGTGTAGGACCAAAGACAGGTGTTACGACGCTGTATGGATGAATCTCCCAGGATCAAACGTGAGCTTTCAAATGAGGCATTACACTGGCCTACTGTATAGGCTGTGTCTGTGACCTTATGGATTTGGGTAAAGCTGAACTGGAGAAAATGCACTCAGTTAAAGCGGGGCTTAGGAGGTTAAAACTGCTGCACTGATGCTCGCTCCTGTGCTAGCCCCCTTCTGTCCCGGCTCTGACAATTTGCCAAATATCTCTGCCCACACTTCACGCCGTATACTGTCCTGTTCAACAAAGTCTGCAGGGTAAAAAAAAAAATTTCATGCACACACTTTTAATTGAGCTTTAGTGAGGACATTTCTTCATCTTTTCTGGGGGTCAGGTGCTGTGGGGTATAAGCTTGGTTTACGGTCAGGAGTCCAGAGCTGTAGATTATTATATTGTGGAAAGATGGAACCCAGACATGCAGAGTCTCTGTGTCCAGCCCACTGAGGGTGAAAACCATTTTCTCACACCATGAAACGTTCCTTTAATTGTGTCTATTCATCATGAAATAGCACGATTAACCGGATCTAGCGCTTTAGCTACGTCATGTTAAGCACATTTTAGAAAGTATAAATAGCACTGAGTTGTGAAAGACGGGAGAGCTAGGGTCAGCCCCAAAATGCGGGATGAATGAATGCTCTAATGGGGGTCATGCCATGAGTCTTTTTCAATCTGCGCCCATGTTAATAACCATTCCACCATTCTCAGACAACGATTTACATATCAATGTGTATCTTTTGATGAGGATTACCAGCAGAAATTGGACTTATTACAGATGTGATGGAAAGAAGCGTTGCACAAATGGTTTATAGAAAAATGAATTTTCTCCCTGGTGCTGACTTGAACGCTGATTGTTATCTGTGATTGTAGTCACTGGTGATAACCCAGCCCTGTACATAGCAGTGCAATGTGTTACTGAAAGGCTTAGTACGTAATGGGGCAATGATAATGTTGCCTATATTTGTTTAAGCTTAGTTAGTTGATAACGGAGCCTGTGAATTACATCTCAGACTCTGTTGGTTTTATCGCTCTACTTCACATGAAAAACACAGGACAATGTTACGCAAAATAAACGTAATGAAGCCCAACATGACGCACAAAGAAAGATATAAATTCATACTTTTGTGTCCTCACCATTTCCTGAAGTAGAGACGATAGACTTGTTGGACAGCAGCTGTTGGTGCCGTGGAGAAGGAAGCCCTGCCCTTTCCAGAGCGGTTGGACCTGGGTGACTGACAGTTCTGCTAATACCTTCACATGAGCCGTGCCATTACACTGCAGACATGGCCCGATGCCACCCAGCGCTTCTCGCACCCCATGACCACATCGGAAACTACTCATCTCCCCCGAGTTTCAACATCTGCAGAGGTAAAAAAAAACTGTATTCATCCCATCCATGGAACTAGTTTTATAAAGGGAAAGGTATTAAGAAAGGTTACTGTGGCGTTTTACTAAATTCTACTGACACAAGAGTGGTATTTGCATGTCGTTTCCAGCTGACTTAAAGAGGGGTATTATGCTTTTTGCAGTTCATTGGTCATATTCACAAATACATCTCTTTCTTACACTTTATTGGTGAGAAGAAAATGCCATATTGATCTAGAACAAGTGAAACTAAATATCAAGTAGTTTTATTTACGGATACTTCACGCCATCTCCAAATAAGCCCCGATCCTCGCCTCATGCTCCCCTTAGCTGTGCAGCTGTTTCAATAAAGAGCATAAAAAGTCAGTGTGGCTCTGTGGCTGTAGTGAAGATTAAGCTTAGCGAGAGATGGACATGCGAGGAAAGCATTTCTTGGATAGGGAGGAATCTCAGGATGAGTTTTTTTGGGAGCTGTAGCTGCGATGTTAAGGAGGAGAAGGTCTTAAGATTTCTGAAAGATATGCTAGTGGCTCGAAATATGACTCCAGGTATGTTTTGATGAGAAAACTTTTAACACGGTAAAAAAAAAAAAGATCTAGGAAGTCGAATTTACATAATACTAAACTATTCTTTTTTCAGACAGTGAAAACCTTCTTAAAGTGGAACAAGATAATACACCTCACCCACATCCACAGTCCAGAAAGAACCAGTGAAGGGGGCAGTGCCAGAGCGAGCGAGAGGGGAGCTGGGGAACAAATCAAGCATCATTTATAAACGCAGTAAACGCAGAAAGTCGCTACTTTGATAGTGGTGCTAGGTTCACTGGTAAGTGCTCATTAAGCGATATCCCGATGCTGTCTGCTTCCTTCTGCTCCTTCCGTTGCATGGTTAATTTGATCACCGTGATGGAGGAGTGATGATGTCAGTGGGAACTAGGGTCTTTTCGAAAAATCCAAAGTGCAGTTCACCCTTTAACCATGACCAGCAGCACACACATGGTTTTCAGACCATAAAACCATTGAACAAACTCGCAACAATAATGTTAAAGGGGGGTATTATGTCAAATCGACTTTTTCAAGCTTTATATCATGTTATTATGTCATTCCCTCATTAAACACATGCCTGGAGTGTTGCCTTGGCTCATTCACATATTTTTGAGTAATCAGTAAAAACTTAGACGGCAGCCATTTTAGGTGTAGCTATGCCTCAGTCCTCCTAGGAACGCCCCCACCTCCTGGAGACGCCTCTGGACCTTTTGTCACCAGCCAAGCCACCAACCACTGCTCCTCAGCTCAGCAGAGCCCCCTCCCCGCACAGTGTTGTTGTTTAAATGCCACAGCAGTGTGCTGAAGGGGGCGTGTCGGAAAGCTTCTTAAAGAGACAGAGGCCTATTTCAAGACGTTCAGTACAGCCATTTTGAGAGAGCAATTTTATTCAAGGCAGTTATTTTAATTTACTGCATATACAGACCAACAGAAGGTTACGTCATCATTGTAGTATGCTATAGACTGGTGCTATGTGATTGAAAAAGCATAATACCCCCTCTTTAAGTTCTAGTGAAAGGAAGGTGGTCGGGAGTGCTGCACTGGGTCCGAGAAACGTTCTTTAAAATTTTTGCAAAAGAAATCAAGTGCTCTTTCAGGAGAAAAACAAAATGAGGAAAGAGCTTGCCTTAAATGGTGGGGTGCGTTTAAAATACATGTGAAATAGAACGTATCTAACTCATATTTATCCAATAATAGCCCACTGTCTCTTGAGTTTGGTTGGTCTTTATCACAGAAATGAATTATTCCCAGAGTTTAGCGAACTTTAGCAGATGTAGTCACTTTTCCAGCAACGTGCGGACACCGGGCAGCTGACCTACTTTCGGCGCGAGCAGCGCGTGTGACGTCACTTAGCGGGAGAAAGTAGTGACTTCTGTTCTGTCCGAAACACAAACAGAATCAGTGCCCTTATAGTCTATAGTGCGGGCCTACGTACTGAATGAGGGGTTCATTCACTACACACTGCGGGACACTGCGGGCTTATTTGTCCCGCAGGTTTTTTTTAGCCACCATTCCCACCCGCAGCTAAGTTGAAACCGCCCATTCCCACGAGATGTGTGTTGTCAGGGTCCCAGTCCCAATGCAGACCTCTAGTTCAATGTACTGTACGACAGAACACTATTGTACAGAACAGTGTTGCATTTGACTGTGTATATGAGTACTAAAGTTATACTGGTGGCATTTACATCTTGCTTCAGACTTTTCTCTCTAATCTACAGTATGTGCTGGCTGGGAGTAGCTCAAAGCCTCTCCCACCTTCTGTTGTTGAGTCTATGGGGAGAGCTGTTGGATACGAAGCAGGCGAGTAGGCAGGCAGTGTAGCGGGGCCAGGTTTTAAGCTGAGCCCAGCGTTTTTGTCTCCTCTCAATGATGGCTCCCAGATGTGTTCGTTTGCTCGTTTCTCTCACTCTCCCCTTCCTCCCGCTGTCCTTCCTCCGTTCCTGTCTTTGGGATCACGCCCTCAGTAAAAACGCTGCTTTCACCTTGTCCCATCATAATCACCCTGTTAAATAAACTTCGACGCGCCACACTAACTGTCTCTGTTCCTCTTTCTCCTCTGACAGCTACCATGTCAGAGGTTTGGTTCATCCTTTTTAGGATTTGGAGGATGGCCTGTTAACACTTCTGATATACTAGGATTGAACCTATATGTGGTCTGACTTTGAGGACATTTATAAGTGATTGAAAACTTTACCTCAAGCCATTATCTATATTTAGCCCTAACTCAATGCATCCAATGTATAGTGCATATATTGGCATTTCAATGTTAAGTGCACACTTCGCATTCTTGATGAGTTTTATAAAAGCCTTTTCTCTCATGCATAAATAAACAGGTGTGGGCGGGTGACGCTATAGAGGGCAGATAAATGGCCGGCTATAACATTTAACATTTGTGAATGAAAAGTATGGCCTCTCTAATGGCAGACTGGCAGCCTCATTCATCACACCCATGTGTGCACACCCTTAAAGAGAAGTGACTCATAAATCATTACACAGCAGGTAATGAGCGCACATCAACATAAACACAGAGTACAGGCCCATAGGAGATAATGGAGCGTGCGTAAATGAGGGCGACCCAGCTCATAGCTGGTCAATGACACACACAGAGAACAGCAAATGCATTAGACAGACATGTAACAAATGTTATTAATTGATCGATTGAATACTTTTTACTCAATTATTGGGGATAATTTTATTACGGGTCTTGTCAAACAGTGGGAGTTAGGTGAGAAAAAGCAGACTAACATAATAATACACCAATGACTGCCTTCCAGAATGGTATTTTGACTTTTTATTATCAAACTATAACACACATGATACATTTTTACAAATTGCAAAGATGCAATTATTTAGCTAGTATGATGTTTTCAAGGAAGAATATTTAGAAGGATTTATGTATAAAATCTGCTAACTCTATACTTTAGAGACCATTGCAAACATATTCTCAAATACATTGCAATATACATTGCAGTTTATATTTCATATAAATATCAATCAAGGTTAAAAGCTTCAGTTATTTTCATGTGCACCGTGAACTAAATCTCAATATGAAACTATTAACTGCATCTAATCGCAATATTTGTCAGAAAAATTAACAAAAATGAATAGAGTAGACTTTCGCCACAAAATTTGAATTAATTGTCTCAATATGTTGCCACCCTTTGTATCCCGTGATGCTATCTATGCTGTCAGTTTAAGGCTTAAACACTTAACAACTAATATCGTATCACGTTTGCAGTGTCTTCATTGAGAAAAGTGCCCATTGATCCTGTTCAATTATCAAATGTAAACAGGTTGAGGTTGCACTGTTGGACAGCTGCGCTCCGGTTTCACACACTGTGGAGTGACTGACAGTGCGGTTGACTGTAAACACGCTCATATGTTGTGATGACGCACGAGCCGCCACCGCTGCACTCAGTTACAGAGCAAAGTGAGACAGGAGCTTCCTCATCAAAACATGCTCCTGTCCTCTTGGCTGGAAGGAGTCGCTCAGTGTTAAGAGATGGCACATTTTTCTGGGCCAGGTCAACCTTAGAAAGTTTTTTTTTAATCTTCATTATAGGATCAAATAAATGAGTCTGATACAATGTTCAGGAACTCATTATACTATATTATTCTCCTTTTTAGAACATAGTCTTGGTTGGTATGAATGTATCTTTTACTTTATTAAATCAGCCTGAGGACCAGTGTTAAGTACTTCACTCACGTCCAAGAGTAAATGAAATGGTCTGCGACCAAAGGTTAAGACAGTCCTTTCTCGTTCCTGGAGAGAAATTTGTCCTTTGCATTCTTCAATGCTTTTGAGACCCAAAAAATATGTAACCCAAACAGCTGAAAAATGCTTCTGGTTTCCAAAGAAACAAGTCGGCAGCCCGTGTCTCGAGAAAAACGTAAACAAAATTTTTTAAATTGGTGATTTTCACTTTTTTGCAGAATCGTTCAGTTGAAGTCACGAAGAAGCCTCTCCATGTTTAAGCTACCAGTATTGGTATATTTAAAAGCGTAAACTTTTAGGTTCAAAACGACTAGTTTGGGGTTTATTTTAGAGCGTGCAGTAGGGGCGTGACTTTGTCTGTGTGTATTTACATACTGGGTAAGAACAGCGGAGGAAGAGGCACCGCTGGTTTGCGTTGTTGACACATGCTTTAGCAAACAAATGCCACGCAAAAAAGGCAGTTTTATATATACGCCTATTGTCAATCAGTTTTCAGGTTGAAAAAGTCTTGTTTTGTCAGAGACATAGCGCACGCCGTGGGGGCGTGTGCGGCTTCATGACTATGTAAGCTTCCTCTGTGTGGCTCTCAGAGGCCGCTGCTACTTACGCTGGAAAATGGATTTACCATGAGTTTGCTAAGCAGAAGGCATCAAAGGTTACTTCAGACGGGTGAGTGAAAGTTTGTTTTTCTATTGTTGGTGGCTGCTGTGCCATTGGTTTTTTGATGAGGCTATTGTGCTGTTGTAAGCCAACGTGTAAGCTAACGTGCAACTGAACCTGCTATTTACACAAAATCAAGATGTCTACAAACTTAAACTACTCCATAAATGTAGTCAGCACATCCCTAGCTTTCAGCCACTTCTTATTTGAGAGAGATCCGCTTCATATTTTCGGTTTTATGGCCAGATAAAGTTACGCTGGATTTGTGCAGTGAAATGTAAACAATCTGGGACTGCGCGCTGCGATACAACGCAATGTCGGCCTTTTCCTCTCGTGTATGAGAGTGTATGCGCATTACTAAAGTAGTACAGGAGTCTTTTCTAAAGTTATAACTTCTGTTATGTCCGGAGTCTGTGAATCTCTCTCAGTGTGAGGCTCCATCAGCTAACGGAGGCGTGCTGTTGTAAGCTAACGTGCATCTGAACCTGCTATTTAATTTAGCCCTATTGTCACTCACAGCAGAGAGGTGAGAATGGCCCAAAACTTCAGGCTGTTTAATCCCCTAACAACTACACTTTAATAATATGTGAAAAGCTCAAAATGCCCCAGAACTGACTTGTGTCTCTGATTCTAGTGACTGGTCACATTTGTGTGTATTTGACCTTGTAGTGACCCAGCAGCTGTAAGAGTGGTTAAAATGGTGCTTTTATTTTCGATCACTGTGGTCTCTACGACGCTCCAGGATCTATTATTTTGTAGGTTTTCTGGGTCCGTCAGCAATGAAAACTTTCCAAACATATGATCCTGGAGCGTTCTAGAGGCCACTGTGATCGAAAGTAAAGGCGCCATGCTGACCTCTCATACAGTCGCTGGGTCACAAGGTCGAATACACATAAATATCAACTTTTTTTTCCACATAAAAGTTGCAAAATGCACCTTTAATATTATGGCATTATAATCCACTTGCTCCCCCCGGCATAAACCCTAACTGGGTATGCACCCTTCCTAATGCGGTTCATCTGGGCTATCTTGTGCTCACTTACTGATAGTGTTTACTGTAAATTGAGGCACGACAATAGAAGTAATCCACAGGGAGACACTTTCTGGGGCATGAATATATTTTACCCTCTGTAACACAAATAGCTTAAGCTGAAGCAAAGCCATTTATATACAAGATAAAACCTTGGGCTTGATTCACCTTACAGATTTAAGCATAATGAAGCTTAGGCGTTAATTCAACCTGGTAGACTAACTTCAGCATCACCGACCTTCAGCCAATGATCGCTTCCGAGAGGGCCACACGTCCACCTCAGCCATCAGCGTAAGAGCCGCGCCTCCGTAGCAGCCAATCATCGCCCTCGGTTCCGCTTTTAAGCCCCAGCAATCATGGTCCGTTCGCTTCCCAGCTGCGCTGCGACCCGCCTCTACCCCATCTCCGCCTCTTCCGTCCACAGCTTCTAACTGCTGCATCTCCACGGGTCTTCCATACCACCACCAGTGTCCAGGCTCCGGGGAAAACATCCCTAACTCCAAGGTGTCCATCTACACTGACTTATACATTGATGTCTACCGCCAGGTCTGATCGCCAAAACTAATACACATGTCAATATATCTTCCTAATTGCTGCTTTTGTATGTTTGAGTCTAACCAGGTTGAATTATTATTGCTTGTGTCTTTCTGGGTTTATGAGCACGTCCCAAAATTGCACCAGTCTCCTATATTCTGCACTGTACATTATTACAACTCTTTTATCACTTTACATTCACTGTGTATCACCCCCTTCAAAATGTTTTCATATTTTATTTGATGTAGTTTACATGGAATACTATATAGATGTTTAGGTTTTACGCTAACATGTTACAACACTGCTATAATAAGCATCTTCTCCTGGGGCATATACTCTCCTGTGTATAGTGATGCGAGCTATTGTGGGCGCCCTACTTCCTGCTCCGGCCTCTTCTTGTGTGGCTCACTTTGTGTTGAGTGACGCTCGAGCCGCTGTCAGGCCGAGATGCGCTGTCACATCGCTGGGTTATCGCTGAGCCCTTGTGCACCGCTTGCGTTCCTGTAGTAGGCTATTGGGTTGCACATACTGTATGCATGGCGCATGGGCTCATGACGTTACAGCGAATACAGGAAGGCACGTATCACACCCGCCAAAGCAATAATTATGGGTCTACATGCCTGGGAACAGCGCCGCTGCATGCCACTCATTGCCTGGCCTGCCAAACGACATGCCTTTTCATAGATATTTCAAAGACATATAGTCTGAGAGCAAGCATGATCTCAACAATTTCCCGGTGGGCGTTGCAGTAACAAGCAGCAGAAAGCCTTTCCAAAAACGTCCTCTTTTACGAGGAACACTTCGAACGCTGTTTCTTGCTCCGGTTTTAAGGATTTCATATTTTACAAATGATTTAAAACAGACGAAAGAGCCGAAGAAAACGGTGTATCGGCCGCCATCTTTAATGTTTTGAAAGAGTGCGTGGTGGTGACAGGTGACGGCTTCCGTCACTTGGTTCGTGATTGGACCGATGTGGCTAAAATGGTGAAATGATTGGCTGCGAGCAGCCGCCCAGACGGTTCTTCTTTTGAACAGAAAGGAGGAGTGTCTGGCTGGCCGAGACATCCTTCACATGCTACTGATGTCACGGGCACGAGTGGGCGGTTTTAACTTTGTTTTTATGTGATGTGATATGCATGTTTTTAAACTGATTTTAGCATGTTTGTAATGTTGTTTTTTTTAAGACCCATGCTCGTTGCCTGGGAGCCCCGCCCAGCTGGACACACCTGCATATGGATTGGACAGGGGACTTAAGGGAGAAGCGGTTTACACGAAGGAGGAGACGAGCACAGAACAGGACACAGAGGCGAAGGATACACCGGGCGACCGGGGCGTCGCGGCCAGCAACAGCGAGGTGCTGGGAGTGTAAGCGGGCCGGGACGAGGAAGCAGTGAAGGAAGGTCGCGGAGCTGAATGGTCGCCAGCCGCAGCGGACAGCGCATGGAAGACGGGACCGGCACGATCTGGCGGGTAGGCCTATGGCTCCGGGGTCGTGGGACCGGGATGTCCTGGAGAGTGTGCGGGCGGCATGGGACCCGATGCATGGCAGCACCCGGCGGGAGGAGCCGTGGAACGGAACGCCTGCACTTGGAAACCGGAGAATCATGTGGACCCCTGCCACCTCACAGCTGCCCCGTTGGCGTCCCCGGTCGCCCTGGACGGACAGGAGTTCGAGCCCAGCCCCACTGTGATGGTGTTTTAAGTAGTTGTTTTCTAATGCAAGTGACTTTTATGTGACTTTTAATGGCTTTTCTGAATTAATACTTTTAATTAGGCCTAAATAAATTGTTTAATTCCTTATTAAACCGCCTTGTTATATTGATTGCACCACCGCATGAGAGAAACACTGCACGTTGGCACATAAACACAAAGGGCCCGATCTCGTGTTTCTAAACGCAGGCTTTAGACTATAACGTTCGTGCTTACTCTGTGCACTCTTCAGCTTCATATCTGGCGCAGTAAATGGGTTGAACGGGGGCTGGACATGGGTTGCAAGATGTCACACTAGTCTGCGCTAACGCTGTTGTTGCGCCAGGTGGAAGATTGGGCCCAAAGTATTTCCCAGCAGATGCCAGACTTTCTTCAGGCTCATTTACACTGATGTTTGACTGACACTAATCTACATTTTTGGACTCTCTCAGAATTGCCTCAACATTAACGGAACATTTATTTCAGAGTGATGAATTGTTGCCACGTCCGATTTCCTCAAATCCACATGTTTGATCATTTTTCTGGCTTCTCACACACTAACACTGAGGGGGAAAGCATTTAATCCCCAAATTATTTAATCCTCTAGAAAAAAAAGGATGATGGCTTTACTTCAATGAAGGTTCTTGAGTCATCTTCTGTACTCGGTAGTTGAAGTGTCGAACGTTTCGCCTCTCATCCAAACGGCTTCGTCAGCACACTATGATTTAGCTCAGCTAAAATTAGTTCAGCAGACACGTATTTGAATTGTAAAAGTGAAATGCTGTGTTGAGTTTGAACCCATTCTCATTAACTCGTATGAGACAGAGGTAAGCTTTGTTCTTCTTTGTTACTGTACCACATTCCCCAAGGTGCAGTCAGAAGTCCATTAGATCCACAGAGAACTGCGTGTGTTGCTGCTACTCACATCATATGTAAAAATCCTCAGAAACCATGAAAAGCAATTGGCCAATGGTGCTTTGAAGTGTAAAATGGGGCAGCGGTGAAGATCAGTGAGCTTGGGTGGGACCCGCATGAATCAAGTTGTGTTCAGTCCATTTGATTGAATCCGAATCAGGACAGTGGCGCCAAATTTGGCTACGATTGCAGAGACATCTGTTCAAATGCACTGGCCCCAATCTTCAGTGGGATGAAGGAACCATACACAATGTTCTGGGATTTTATCAATGTGTTCTTTCTCATCATTTTAATACATTTTCTTCTTTTTAACATGGTCACAATCCACTCTGCTTTCACTGCAGCAAAGAGTTTTCCAAAACTGCAGCAAAGAGTTGTCTTTATATTTATACTCACCAGACAGGCTTAAACACTGAACAATACACTTATAATTCATAACTAAACTATATGTAGATTTGCAAAGATGTTGTTGTGCAGCTGCATGTGTGTTGTTCACCAGTTTACATCAGCCAAGCCATGATGCAACACAAAAACTGCAGTTGCACAATCACACGTCATTAGAGGCTTGTCGCATTCAGTCATTGGATTCTGATCAAAAGTGTTGTTCAGCTTCACAAACTTCACAATGTATCTTTTATGTAGCTTCAACTATGTTTTATTACCTTGTCACTTGTTTCATTTGGCACATTCCTAAACAACGCACTCCCCTCATCATCCCTAGTAAGCTAGCCTGGCATCAAGCCAGACTCACTTTATTTATGTATTTATAAATACATATAAAGACTGTCTGGAATTGTGGTAATAGGACGCGATTTCCAAATTGAAACTCGAGGCGGGGCTAACGATCGCAGTTTGAACGACAGCGAACCAATCAAACACAAAGTGACTACGCTTTGCGTTTACATCCGCCGCCATTTTGTTATTAGTCCACACGTGCAGTCAAATAAATGTTATGGTGAAAGCCCTCAGAGCAGCTTCATTTAACAGAAGAAAGGGCACTGGTAAAAGATCATTGTGACGCGGCCGCCATCTTCACTGTTTTGGTTACGGCCCGGAGGAGCACTGGTGTTTGATGGTAAATCCTAGTGTGGAAGATGACGCACTGTTAACTCCCGCCTCCTGTGCTTGATTGGCTCGTCTTGGTTTTGCCGGAGTCAGCGAGATTGAAATTGCACAATTCCAGACTGTATCCCCCATGTATCTCTTAACATGAAGGATCAGTCTGGCTTATAAAGATTACAGTCGAAGTTCTTTGTATAGGTACAGGTAACAAGAAAGTAATGACACAAGTAACTACAGGTAGTGCAAGATTTAATAAAGGCATACAAGGTGTAACAAAGGTGTACATAGAGTCTACTTTAGAGAGCCTGCACTCACGTGTACTGTAGTTACACATTAGGTATGGTGTACGTATTTGCGCGTTTGCAAGGCGGTCATTTTCCTCAACTTGTGAAACTTTATAAAGCTGGCACATCTATATGTTGGCCAAAACAACTGCAACTACATGTTGTACACCTTTGTTACACTTTGTACCCTTGTTACACTTCATTAAACCTTGCACTTTCATGTGTAATTACCTGTACTTACATGTGTAATTACTGATTCTTGGATTACAGTATCTTGAGATCAGAGATTTTCAATCTCACAAAAAAAGGCTTGAGTTGATACATTCAGGTTCAAATCTGCAGGTGGAGCGGATCAGTTGTGTGGCAGTATTGCTGTGAGTTGGCAGGTTTTACATTTACACAGAACAAAAACATCTTATTGATACCGTGAGACTCCACAATACAGTCAAGTAAATATTTTGTTTCTTTAGTACTTTGTTGTTTATCTAAGTGTTGAGACTTGCTGTGCACTTGATCCACTCAGCAGTAAATATCCCAAATATGAAAGTCCATCGTCTTCTATAAAGCCTTCACCAGTTTATATTTTGTATGTCTTTATTCTAAATAGAACAGTATTTTGTGAAAGGGCTTAATAGTGGGGAGAGACAGTAAAATGTCAATGATGGGACTTAAATGCAGGACACTGATATATACAGTATGAGGAGTATGTTTTGTTTCATTCAAGCAGGTTTGTGTAATCCTGCACTGTGCATACCATTAGCCTCATAGCATAACTGTGTAAATATAATATATATGATGCCGGCCGTATTGTTTTAAATGTTGTAATCTGTAAAGCACTTTGTGATTGATTGATATTTTAAAAGCTGCATTATGCAACATTTTATGTGGGGGAAAAAAGTTGACATTGGTGCGTTTTGACCTTGTAGTGACTCAGCGGCTGTGTGTGTAGTCACAGTGGTCTCTAGGATGCCCCAGGATCAATTGTTTGGAAGATTTTCACTGCTGACGGACCCTCTCACCAGAAAACTTACAAAACAATTGATCCTGGAGCTTTGTATGGAAAGTAAAGGCGGCATGCTGACCACTCAAACAGCCGGTGGGTCACTACATTGTCAAAATGTACAAATATCAACTTTTCCCCCCCATAAAAAGTTGCATAATGCACCTTGTATAATGAAAGTTTTCAGTAAAATAGGATCTATCTATCTATCTATCTATCTATCTATCTATCTATCTATCTATCTATCTATCTATCTATCTAAAGAGCGATAGTGTTCAAATGTAAAAGTTCTGAAGAACAGATGAAAGTGCAGCTAAAATGGAGCTCAGATCTGTCTGAGACTTTTATGTTCACTCTGAAGCAAGTCAAATAAGAAAAGATGCTTACTGTCTGGCAAACTAGCTATGTATGATGCATGTGCAGCATTTCTGGTAATAGTCTAAATAACAGCCAAAATAAAGGGGAAATACCTCTTTTACCACAGGATAATAAGAACAGGTCGACCGAATCATGTCCAATCAGAAGGAGATGTTTGATAATCCAGTCAATAGGGAAATATTTACCGAATAAACATAGTATAATCCGCTGCGATCTGGACAAATCCATGTTTCTTATGTTTGGCTCACAGTGGAAAGTGTAGCACAGAACTAGTCCAAGCGGGATGAAAAAACGTCTGAGAACAATTTTAGATTTTTTTTTTTTAAGTACTGAACCAAAACACTGCACTGTATGTAATAAATAGATGTACATCACAACACTGTTCTATGTGACTAGACCCCTGCTGCTTTTTACAGTGCACTAGTTTCCTATTTTTAATAAACCTGTATCTCTGTATTCCATGAACAAGACATGATTAAATGTTTCCTTTTCTGGACATGAATTTATTTAGCCATCCATCTTCTCCCATTGTCCGTTGCCGGGTCATGGGGGCAGCCGTTGGATTTGCCCAAATCACATTGCACCAGCCCCTATGGCTCCTCCTGCAGGTGGTGGGTCAGAAGGACACAGAAGGACGGCCTCATGGTTCTAACCTGGCTTGTTGGTCTCTCATAAGGGCTTCTGAACCGCTCTTTGAATTTGAATTTATTTAACATGGAGATTATTAAGAGGACTGTAGTTTGCAAATTCTCCGTGCGCATGTGCTTCATTTTGCCCAATTTGATCATAAATAACATGTTTGTGTAAAGGGGGATTCACACCAACCAAACACCCTGTCGCTGTTCGGGGTGCAGGGCGACTATTTGTCTGATCAGGTTTCCTCTTGTCTGCCCCCATCTCTGCTGCTAAGAGCAACATCTACATTGAAGACCAAGCCCAACAGCAGCACAGCGCACGTGCACATTAGCAGTTTCTAACTCTCAGCTCAGCTCTCAGCAGTTTATAACGCTATAACGTGTCTGTCAGTTGTCAACAAATGTCTTGGTTCCCATTGAAATGTGGTGACTCTCTGCCTGCATGTGAATTAGGTGTTTCTACAACTTAGCACAGATGAAGCCTTTTTTACCATGGACCTCTTGATTAGTTCCTCCAAGATTTTCCAGTGAAGGACAAACTGACTGACAGACAGATCCTTTGTTCAGCCTTTCCAGCCTTTTTTTTATTATTATTATTTATTTAACCAGGAAACTCCCATTGAGATTAAAAAACTCTTTTTCAAGGCAGTCCTGGCCAAGAGGCAGCAAACACTTTACGCTGTGTCAGTAGCTTACACAGTCATAACAAATCATCCTTTAATTAATTCATACATCTGTCAACCATATATGGATAAAAATGCAGATGTGAACATCAACATGTATTAACAGTAGCTTGAATGAAAAGTCCTCCAAACCAATATAGAACCTGGTTTTATTTTGTATATGTTGCGGCGAAAACCCTCTCTCCAGAGTAAAAGTGTCAGCCTTAATGTTGTCCAATGAGCATGTTAAGATAACATTTTAGTTCCAGTCCAAAGTACTCTGTGATAGATTACTTTTCCATACTGTACATATATCTTTTGTCTTCACGGCAGACAGCAAATCCGACCACCTGGGTATAAAAGTAGACAATGCAGGTCCCATATAAAAGACAATCAGTTAATTTATTATGTTGTCACCCAGTGCCTTAGTGTATCGTCTTTTCTGCATCAACAATTTTGGTCTGGTGTAGTTTCCCAGGGCAAAACCTCTTGAATGCACATGAATAGTTTGTTGTTGTGGAGCAGTGTCAAACTTATTACCAGCGTGTCAATATTTACTAACATTTTGCTCTGTATAATGATATCTTGTATACAGTCAAATCCCTTTCATATCTTAAATATCACAAATATTTACTTATAAATCACATGTGAGTGCTTTATTTACTCAAGCCATAGAGGAAGTGTGCAGAGGTGAGTTTACAGCCGCTGATAGTGGTTCTGGGAAAATGTGCTCTATGAAAAGAGTCATAGTTTTATAGTCAGTACAGCTAGTTTATCAGATCAGGCACATACCGTCTGGATTTATGGTGGTTAAATGATAAAGCACTTTGTGCTGTGGGTATTATAGATCCCACTGGGCTTTGACGTCAACTCTGTCCTTGCCTGGTAATACGACACCAGGCCAGGTGTACTCAGGACTAAATTAAAAACAAAAAACAAAAATATATATATATGGCCTGGGAGCTTGAGGGTTCTGCGCAGTATCTTTGCAGTTCCTAGAACTGCACTTTTCTGGACCGAGATTTCCTGGGATCTGCTGGAGCCACTCCTCCAGTTTGGGGGTCACTGCCCCCAACGACCACGGGCACCACTGATGCCTTCACTCCCCAGGCCTTCTCTAGCTCTTCTCTGAGCCCCTGGTATTTCTCTAGTTTCTCGTGTTCCTTTTTCCTGATGTTGAAGTCACTTGGTATTTCTATGTCAACCACCACGGCTTTCCTCTGCTCTTTGTCCACCACTACAATGTCCGGTTGGTTCGCCATTACCATTCTGTCCGTCTGTATCTGGAAGTCCCACAGGATCTTGGCTCGGTCATTCTCTACCACCTTTGGAGGTGTTTCCCACTTTGACCTTGGGGTTTCCAGCCCATACTCTGCACAGATGTTCCTGTACACTATGCCAGCCACTAGGTTATGGCGCTCCATGTAAGCTTTCCCTGCCAGCATCTTACACCCTGCAGTTATGTGCTGGATTGTCTCATTGGCCTCTTTGCACAGTCTACACCTGGGGTCTTGTGTGATAGATCTGGGCCTCTATTGCTCTGGTGCTCAAGGCCTGCTCCTGTGCAGCCATGATGAGTGCCTCTGTGCTGTCCTTCAGTGTACAGTCTCAGGGTGCTGGATTTGGGGTGGAACCCTCCATGCATGGTTAGGAGCTTCGTGTCTTAACACTTGGTCTGTATCTCATCCTTTGGCCAGCTTATTATTCCTGCAGGGTATCTGATTACTGGCAGGGAGTAGCTGTTTATTGCCCGGGATTTGTTCTTGCCATTGATAGGTACAGGACCTGCCTTATCGTTGGAGGTATTTGGCTGTAGCCACTTTCCTTGTCACCTCTTCGAGGTTGCCATTTGCTTCTGGGATTCAGAGGTATTTGTAACTGTCCTGTGGAGATCGGAGTCCGAGGAACACGGGGAAGGATGGGAGTCTGGATGTTTCGTAGAAGTTTATTACGTATACAGCTGAGACATTGAACAGCATACAGTGTGAGGCATGATCATTCAGAGTCTGCATACTTCCAATAAAAGTGTGGGACACGTAGACACTAAGTCTATCACTGGCATGTGCACGTGGATCTAGCGCTACTTGTCCGTTTATTAGCAGTGTGTAGGCATGTCTGATTGCGTCTATGTTAGATGATTGTGGAGCGAATTAACCATTCTCATTCTGCTATTGTTTTCTGGAGTGGACCTTCTGTGTACTTCCTACCGACCACACTTCTCTAGTCTCTCTCTCTCTCTCTCTCTGTGTCTGTCCCCTCCTGGAACCGCCACCTTAACGTGGTGGAGGGGTTTGAGCACCCGAATGATCCTGGGAGCTCTGTTGTCGGGGGTTTCGTGCCCCTGGTAGGGTCTCCCATGGCCAACAGGTCCTCCCCTTATGACAGACCAACAGGCCCGGTTAGAACCATGAGGCCGTTCTTCTGTGGACCCACCACCTGCAGGAGGAGCCATAGGGGCTGGTGCAATGTGATTTGGGCAGCTCCAACAGCTGCCCCCAAGACCCGGCAACGGATGGATGGATGGATTATAGAGTGTTCTGCTTGAGTGACCTGCTCCTCTAAGGTCCATAAAGATCAACTTCTTTTTTCTCCTTCTTTTGACTTGTGTTAAATGGGGTTAAACTCCAGCTATTGTTCCTAGACAACAGCCAAAGACCAATTTAATTTATTGTTTGTGTTACCTATTGGCTTTTCACAATTTAAGGTTTAGCATAATCATCGATTAAAAAAATTCTATGGATCTTTTAAAGACGAGCTTTTACACATGATGAATTGCTCTCTTCAGACGGGGGTCTTCCCTGCTGCCTTTAAGGGGGCGGTGGTGAGGCCCCTACTGAAAGAAGAGCAATTTGGACTGTAATGATTTTAACAATTTTAGACCGGTATCCAAGTTACCATTTTTAAGAAAAAACTTTGAAAAACTTGTCTTTATCCAACTTAATGATTTTATTACTGCACATAATGTCCTTGAGAAATTCCAGTCTGGCTTTAGGGTAAACCACAGCACCGAGACGGCCCTTTTAAAGTTGTATCGACTACTGTAATGCCCTGCTTTCTGGTCTTCCCAAAAAAAGTATCTCAGGTTTACAACTTTTACAAAATTCAGCAGCTCGTGTCCTATTGAAGACCAGGAGGCGGGACCACATTACACCGGTTTTAGAGTCGCTGCATTGGCCCCCAGTGTGTTTCAGAGTCGATTTTATAGTTCTTTTAATGTTTTTTAAATGTCTTAATGGTCTTGGTCCTTCTTATCTTTCAGAACTGCTTTTACCTTATGAACCTTCACGGCCTCTTCGCTCCTCCGGCAGGGGTCTCCTAGTTATTCCTAAAGTCAACAGAAAGACTCACGGCGAGGCGTCTTCCCAATATTATGGCCCTCGCCTCTGGAACGACCTGCCGGAGGAGCTCAGGACTGCAGAGAACGTTCATGTATTTAAGAGCAGGCTCAAGACCCACCTTTTTAGCTTAGCTTTTAACTAACATCTATTTATTTAGTCCTAATTATATTTATTTATATATATATATATATATATATATATATATATGGCAGGGTGGTGTAGATCTAGGTAGCTTTAGCTATGTAAAACTAAAACTTCGCATTACCAAGGTGCTGCGGCAATGCCACCGGGTGGTCAGGCCGGAAAATGACCATGAAACAGAACTACCAGTAAGGTCACACAGATTCGTTAATTGATGACAGACACTTGTTCTATAGAGAAAATACATAAGTTAATTTATTTTACATTCGTTTAGTTAAAAGTGCTTTTGGTTCCTGCAGTTGCGACATTTCAGGGTTCTCCAAAACAATATGTTTCTCCATTACAAAACCAGAGTTAAACGATAGGCAGCAGTTAACAAAACTATAAGTAGAACAGAAATACAGTATAACAGAAATCTAACAGAAAAGTAATAGAAAAGTAATAGAACAGTAACAGAACAACAGTTGGTTCTCAGTGACTCTGGGCTCCAAATAGCTGGGGTGTACCTATGAATGAAAGTAAGGATGTGGTAGTACAGTACATTTCCTTTTGAGGTCCTTCGAAGTACATCATTTATTGTACACCAGAGATCTGTAGTGTTTGTCTTATTTTTTTCGAGTAGTGCACTATAATAATTCTTTTTGCAGTTTCATATTATGTTAGTAAGTTTGTTTTTGTATCTTTTGTACTTATTTTCAGATTCACTTGTTCTTAACTTCTTAGTTTATTTGATTTGAAGTGTGGTGAAATATCTGGAAATTCTCATATTTTGCTCTATATCTGACAGGAACTAATTTTAAACAGTGCAATCATCTGTTGTATCAATAGATAGGGTACAAACTAACTGATTTCCTCTTAGATCATTGAGCGCTTCCGTCTGTCAAAACCACTTCATTTGTAACAAATAAACAGCATTATTGAAAATGCTATACCAAAATACTACCAGCACAAGCTTTACAACCCTGACAAACACACAGCGAGTGAACATTCTAGTGTAGGGGTTTATTCTCTTATTGAGCTGCCTAGATATTTACGCAGTTTTAAGCTTTTAGTTTAGTTTAGCAAAACCCAACCACTTAAAGTTATAAAGTTATGAGTTGCAATCACAAAAACATACAAATCAAAGAAAAGGCATACTGACCAATACTAATAAACTGGTGTGAAGTATCTCTGCCCGTAGAAGTTGTAACCACTGGCATGTTTCCCAGCGTCATGTTGTACACCACATTATCCATTCATCCACACAGTTTCATTAAAATATTTGTATTTCCATCACTGTTACATGCTCATAGCTGCACATCTCAGCAGTTTATGATTGAATTCTTCCAATAGGACCACAAGCCCACCACACAGGCCGAGCACCTTCGAATTTCATCTTACGTAACGTTTTAAACAACTGCACATTTCTCTGGGGACCACAAGCGTGCCTCCGGGCCACTATGGGATGATGGTTTGTCAGCGTTCAGACCAACAGAAGCCCACCATAAGGACATTAGCACTTCTGGAATGTCTCCCGCCCTCACTATAGACCATGTTTCCATGCTTGGTTACAGCATTGCTGGCTTGTTCTTCCAATTTGCTTTGCTTGAAAGAAATGTGCATTTGCAAAACCACAGCGCTTCATCGTTAGGTACGATTTTTGCACTTTGAGGTCATGCAACTCATTCTTTTGGGCGTAAGTCAGTGCATAGAATGTTATGCCTGGGTGTATGTATTACGGCAATAGTGTACTTTCGGTCTAGCGCTTGTGTAACTTACACAAATATGTGGATTGGCAAATTGTATGCTCATTCTTCATATTCAACCTGGTAAGGCCAGTGTCTCGAGTTTTCCTCTTTTTCTTGGTCTTGGGAGGAAAGCTGAACTCCACTGATCCAAGTAAGTGATGACAACTATTTTGACAGATTTCTTTTCAATCTGATATTAAGTACACGGAAAGCACACATCTCCGTTATTATTTGTTCCTTAACCCATTCATGACCCTAAACTGGACTCCTGCTTGTAACATTTATGTAATAATAATAAAAATGTATTGCTTTTTATAGCGCTTTTCGAGACACCCAAAAACGCTTTACATTGCATTATTCATTCACTCCATACTTGGTGGTGGTAAGCTATTGTAGCCACAAGTGCCCTGGGGTAGACTGACGGAAGTGAGGCTGCCAATCTTGCCATCTGGCCCTCCAACCACCACTAACCACTCACTCACTACATTCACCCAGGCTTCCTGGTGTTCCCAAACAGTCGCCCATCCAAGTACCATCCAGGCCCTGCTTAGTGTCCGAGGTCTGACGGGATCGGGCAGAGCAAAGGCAGTAATGCCACCAGAGCAAATTGGTCTTATACTTTCTGGGCTTCGTCTACAAGAATGTTTTAAATTGAAAGTAACAGATAAGGCGAACCATAACACTGTTCAATTTATTTATAATAGATCACCAAACTATTACAAAAAGGTGAAATTGCCATTGATGTAGAAACATTTCAGACACACCTTTGAAGTCCCAATACCCTAAACCATAATCTCTTCTTTTTTGTTGAGTCTTTCTTTTCCACCATTACTGATATGTTGGTGTCATGAAAGATATGTGTCGGATCACAAGGATGTGCATTTGCTTTGAAGCCCTAGATGGTGGTGCAGCCAATAGCTCCAGCGTAAGGCCTAATTAGACTGCATTAGACAAAGCTTCTCTGACGCAACCCAGTAACACCACCACTGCAGCACATACATCTAGGTTGTTGCGTGAGAATGGTTTTGGATTTAAAAGGCCACCGTTAAACAGCGTCTGTTAGAATACCATAGGAATTGGTGACTTCTTTGACGTCTTTGAAACGTAAATCTTTCATTCATGTTCAAACATCTAGAAAGTAGAAACCCATCGAGCAAAGTCTATGAGTTAAAGGTTCATAGTGCAGGACCCAATTTGTAGCGGAAGTAATTCGAGCGCTGAGTCCAATTAAACTGCTCAAACTTTAACACACAAAAAAAAACACACAAGATCACCTCTTCATGACATCAGGGAGTGGGGGTCAAGCTATTTGTGTGGATGTAATCAGTTTGCCTTAAAGAATATAATTTGATTGAAATAACTTACATTACCTGAAAGTCTGAGAGAAGTTTTTAATATAAAGCATTATCTTAGTTGGAACTGGTTATATTTTTATTTTGTCTTTGTACTGATACGTTTCCCTGTCAGTCTTTTCCATAAAGCGAGTCAGATCTTTACCAAATGTGAAGCAATGCTCTCAAACCATGTAATTGCACAGTGGTAACTGACAGATTCCTGCACTGATTACTGCAGGGACCGAGGCCAGGATCCTTCTGTCTTTAGGTTTGACATACTGTACAAGCAGCAGACAGCAGAAGCACTGGGGTAGTAGGAGGAGGAAAATCCAAATCCAAAGAAAAATACTCAGTGTGCCATAATGCTGAGTATCTACTGGTGGCACTCTTCCCTAAAACGCAGCCAATACAAACAACTTGCCGACCCCTTTTTCAGACTAAATTAGTTCCCATTATCTTTTGTTTGGTTTCGTATACATCAGTTGACGTTTGGGATACACACAATCTCCGAGACTTAAATATTAAAGACAGTTATGAGTGGTCCTTATCCGCGCAGACAGTTGTTTGACTAGACTTTCCGTCGGTGGGCGTCCTCTGAGTTAGCATCTCTGTATTTCTCACATTCCTGCTGTCAGATAGTTACACGTCGTGAAGCCTAAAGGTAAACAAGACCGCGGTGGGTTCGCATCCAGTGTGAGCTCATGTAATCTGTTAAAAAGGCTTGTAAACTATACCTAGAGATGACTGCATGTATGCTGCACCGTTGTTCTGTCGCTCTCCATGAAGGGCTGTCACGTTTGATTTATGTGCCACGTGAATGCTACAATTAATCTTGATTAACGCTTGTAGTGGCTCAGTGACCTCAATGGTAAATGCATGTTATAATTTTGCCATAAATTCTTCCAGTGTACATGACTTTGACTTATGAGCTCATGAATAATTATTTAGTTATCCATCATACATCATACATATATGTAAATATGTTAAAAATTTAAAGCAGACCGGCGGACGGTAGTACAGTGGTTAGCGCTCGTGTTTCACAGCTAGAAGGTCCAGGTTCGATTCCACCAAGGCCGGGCCTTTCTGTGTGGAGTTGCATGTTTCCCCGTGTCTGCGTAGGTTTCCTCCGGGTATCCGGTTTCCCTACACTAAAACATGTACAATAGGCAGATGAATGTGAGTGTGTTGAGAGTGCGCATGGGGGACGACGGATGGAAATTAGCCCAGGCTACAATCCGGTGTGGCTGTTCATAACTTGCACTGTCTACAATAAAAAATAAACCTAACTCATGCCCTAGAGCATAAGCGCACTGCAGTGTCGTAGCAATGTTGCGTTTTTTTACTCATTAATTGTCCGTGAGAGTAAATACTAGCTGACAGAAAAGACAAAGGGAGAGAGGGATATTGTACATCCAATTACACACGGAGATAATTTTTTCACTCCAACTTGGCTGTAAATACTGCTAAAGTGGTGCTAGTCAACAGTTAGCTTTGCCCGTTAGCCTGTTAGCTTCTTCTAAGTGATTCTATTAGTGTGTATTGGTGACTCCTACCCGGTGGCAGGCAAGTTGCAATTGTGGTTTTCTGGCCAGAGACACCAGGGGGAGATGAAAGACCTTCCAGTCATCCCATTAACACTTGTATTACCCCCAGAGGGACTACGACAAGGATTTATTAAGGTAAACAAGTTACTTAGTTCTTCTTTAAATAAACTAGAAGCGTTTTCACTGGCAGAAGATGGCTAGCAGGTTGCTCATAATAACGTGATATAATAAGCCACGCCATAAACTGTATGCCAATAATCCATTGTAGGTGAACAGAAAACCCAATTCTCCATCTGCAAATACAAATACAAATACAGTTTAGCGATAGCATTGCATCAATACAAGAAAGCTTTTAAACATGGTCAGAATAATTGCAACTAATGTCTGAAAAAACATTGTGTTACCTCATTGTTTTATTTACAAGGGAAATTTCCATTCTGCCGTCAGCGTCCCGATTTCACTTTTATGTTGTCTGTTTTATAAATGAGCCTGAAGCCGTACAGGGCCGAGCCGTTACAGTTAACGGTACATTGTATCATTACTTCATTAGTGGTGTCTCCAATGAAACCTCAGTGCCCACCGCACCACTGTACTCCATTCATACTGCAGACCCGACCGCTGCTCTGTTCAAATCACCAGCAGCTGTGATCCCAGCAAAAGCCACAGCAAGAACAGGAAAAGTCGCTGAGGTCTGCTCAAAAACCCTTGTATTTGTGTCTCCGAGAACTTGCCAACACTTATAAAAGTTCATTGTAGTCACCCCTGCGTTTTACATGTTGGGTTAGCCGCGCGTACGGCCACTGCTCCGGTTACTACCGCACTCGCCGACTAATGCATGAAAAGAAACGCACACTCAGTTAAAGCCGTTTTGTAAAGAAAAATGCAAACATAGCACTTTAAATTACAACATAGTGTGTTTTGACTTCCCTTCGCTTTGCAGATAAGAGGCTGTATTCTCCTTTATGGGCCCTGAAGCACTGACCTGTCCCAGGATGAGTGAATATTGGCTAGATGGATAAATACATGCATTTATGACAGCACAACAAGGGAACCTTATCTCATAAAGTGCAGTGGTGAGACGGGTTCTTTTCCCCAGTAATGAACCTTGGAGAACAATAGTAAACTAAATGACCTGGCTTGGGTGCCAATTGTTTTATAACAATCCCAAGTAACCCATTAAAGTCTATTGTGTGTTGGCCCTCAGCCTGGATGTCTTTATTATTTGCTATGGGCCAGTCTATATAAATGCTTCTTATTGCTACTAGTATGGTTTCAACTGCACATGTCCAACAAATCACTTCATATAAAGCCTGCATACAGCCCTATAGTTTATACAGCAGGTATGAAAAAAGCACACTGTCAGTGAAACTGGTAATCCAGGGGTAGGCAACGGCAGGCCTGGGGGCCAAATCCAGCCCTTCAGCATGTGGCTCCTCAGATCACTTTCAGAAATATAAACCAAAAAAAAAAATCATAAAATATTGTGGATTCTTTCAAAATGTTGCATATGGATAAATGATGTGTCTTATTACAATGACGGTGTATGTTTGCTTCATACGCGCTTTATGCAAGGTCAGACCAAGGTCAGTGTCTCTTAATGTGATGTAAACTGCTGCAGGCTTCAGAGGATCTTTAGTGAGTCATTGTGAATGAGCGTGATCCCAGGCCAAGAAAACCCAAATGTGTTTCCCAGATGCCGCTCACTCTCTCAGCCAAACACGATGCCCTGAGCTTGAAATGAACATCCCCCTGACATGTAAATAGGTTAGCAGTGTTGCTCGCGCAAGCGCTCCAACGCACACTCATCCTCCTAACGGACTTATACTTGGATCCCTGAGTGCAGGGACGGTAGGCTTAATCTGCCCGCTGAGTCACAATTTAGGAGTAGCACTCTTCTCCTGCCCCTCGGAGTACAGCGGCCCGCTGGGTTTTCACGCACAGAGCAGCTTAGATCACAGTGCGGTGTATGAAGGCACTTTGGCTCTCCACTTGGCCCATGTGGAGCTCTGTTCTGTGGGGAATAGTCCAGCTGAGGCCAAAAGCAGTACAGTGATGAGCGAGGGGAAGTCCAGGAAACATCACTATGAGGCAGGAAATGACCATTAGTATTCATTTAAACTACTAAAAGGAACTGCATTATTCAAGTAAAAACTTATCATAAAAAGTTGTATGACTAATCAACTTGTTTTTTACTTTGTGCAGTCAGTATGCTAATGATGAAACATTCGATTTCATGTGTGGATGTACAGTAGTGTTCAAAATAATAGCAGTCCAACATGACTAACCAGATTATTCAGTTTTTGGTATAAATCATAGAACTACATGGACAACAATTTACCAGTAGGTGCAGTAGATTCTTAGAAACGCAGACAGACCCAGCATTCATGGTATGCATGCTCTTACTTCTGTGTAGTTGAATATTCAATTGAAAGGGGTGTGTTCAAAATAATAGCAGTGGTGAGTTCATAGGAAGTCAGCACATGTTATACATGCATTTCACTTTGAAATCCTGAAGAAAAATGAGTCGTTCAAGACATTGTTCAAAAGTACTGTGTTCTTTTGTTAAAAGGTTGATCGGAGGGGTTAAAACTGCTAAAATGATCTCCAACGCGTTAAAATGGAAAGCAAAAACACAGAGACGCAGAAGAAAAATGGAAGACTACCATTCGAATGGATCGACAATAGCCAGAACTCCAAAGGCTCAGCCAATGATCAGCTCCAGGATGATCAGAGACAGTCTGAAGTTACCTGTGAGTACTGTGACAGTTAGAAGACGCCTGTGTGAAGCTAATCTACTACTTGCAAGAAGCCCCGCCCCGCAAAGTCCCACTGTTACAAAAAAGACACGTGCTGAAGAGGATACAATTTTCAAAAGAACACATCATCTGGCCGAAAGAGAAATGGAGAAACATTTTGTGGACTGATGAAAGTAAGATTGCACTTTTTGGGTCCAAGGGCTGCAGACAGTTTGTCAGACGACCCCCACACTCTGAATTCAAGCCATAGTCCACTCTGAAGACAGTGAAGCATAGTGGGGAAAGCATCATGATATGGGCATGTTTCTCTAACTATAGTGTGGGGCCTATTTATCGAATACCAGGGATCATGGGTTAGTTTGGATATATCAAAATACTTGAAGAGGTCATGTTGCCATAATGCTGAAGAGGAAATGCCCTTGAAATGGGTGTTTCAACAAGAATATGACCCCAAACACACCAGTAAGCAAGATAAATCTTTGTTCCAGACCAAGAAAATTAATTTTATGGAGTGGCCTGCCCATTCCCGGACCTTAATCCCATAGAAAACTTGTGGGGTGACATAAAAAATGCAGTTTCTGATACAAAACCAAGGAATTGTGGAATGTTGCCAAAGCATGTTGGGCTGGAATACCTGTTGACAGGTGCCAGACGTTGGTTGACTCTATGCAACACTGATGTGAAGCAGTTCTAATAAACTGTGGTCATACAACTAAATATTAGTTTATTGATTCACAGGCTAAATCCTATGGGGAATTTCTTTTTTATGTAGTACATATTGAGCTTGTAAAGACAAATGCAGACACTGCTATTTTTTTTTGAACAGCCCAATGTTCATTTTTTAAATGTTCTACAAAGTACTTGAAGAAATTATACATTTCTCTTCATGTTTTGATTTAGAAAACCTGGCATGCTCAATGCATCGAAATAAATCTATTATGAAGATTTTGTGCTTTTAAACACACTGCTATTATTTTGACCACAACTGTAACTACCCAAAATTCACAAGAAAAAGTAAAAGATTACAAAAGGCATCAGAAATGCAAACTAAAAATATTCCTCTGAAGTCAAAGGTTGTGAGAATATCCACTATGGTCCTCCCAATGACCTTGGAGACGTCCACGCTCTCTCTCAGTCTTCTGTGTGATTTGTATTCATTATTTTTACCTGCATAAGCTACCATGTTTGTTCTTCTGCGGACGTGTCATCTGTTCCTTTCATTCGTTTAATCACTCCCCTTGGAAACCGGAAAAGGTCAAGGTCCCAGGCTGTATGTTTTTGTGTACAATAGGACATAGGGAAGCATATAGTCTCCACTGATCCACTCCTTCACACATAAAACATTTGCAGTTTGGTTTAATCTAAACAGGAAAATACTAATGGTTGCATGCAGATGTCATTCTGGATGACACTCGCCAATCACAGTAAATGTAATAGTCTTTCTCTGTTTTTGCAGGCCCATGGGTCAGCATTTGCTTGGGTTGAGATTTGATGGACATTCTTTAGCAAATAAATCACTTAAAATGTCCTGCGACTCTAGAAGCACCGTGTTCGGACTATACGTAGTACATGTAGCTTCGGCCAAAGGGGGTTGTGTTGAATTATGAAGCCTAGGCCGATACCATTTTAGCACATTAACTATTGAAAGGTCCCAGTGAACCGTGAACAGCTGGTGCGTAATGCAGAAATGCCAGAGAAATCTTGAAGCACCAGTCACATACTGTATATGCAATAATAAACCTAGCTTCATGAGTCCTATTGGCTCCTCTTCACGGTTACATGATGCAAACTGGGGAAGGAGTTGTTGCAATCTAAGAACCAATATGGCAACAATCTGAATCTGATTACACGTTAACAATATGCATTTAAAGATGTCAGAATGAAATAAGTAAAAGAAAGGGCCCCTGCAAACCCATTTCATTGTTCTCAATCCATTGCCCTCCCAAATCTGCGTTTGAAACTTAGAGAAGCGCCGGTCTAATGCATCACCTGTATTGATATAAAATAGGATAGAACACGGAGGACGCCCTTGAGTAAAAGTTGTGATTTATTCATCCGAGCTGCTGGAGTTTGGGGCGAGGCCACAGCGAAACGTCCCGGGACAGTGGAGGGGTAGTGTGCCAGCTCGGATCAGGAAGGACACAGAGGAGACTGCAGATGCCATAATGTCCGCTGCTTTACCTCCAGCTGCACAGGTGCCAGCAGAGTGCAATCGCAGTGCAAGGCAAACTTATTTTAAGGGCAAACCTGAAAGGCAAAATGTTAGTTTTAGGGACTGGCCATAAATTCTCATGGCGGGGTGGTAAGAGAAAGATTTGTTTTTACTCTTTCAATACTACACAGGCGAGCTAAATGTTAATGCGTTATAATGTTGTGTGTTATGGATATGCAAAAAAATATGCATATAACAAAACAAATGAAATGAAAAGTATCATTTGTGCCATATGGAAACAAGGCTGGACAGATCCCGGGTTCAGTTGGATATACTGTACACCTGTTGCTATTGTGAGATGTCCTGGACGTCTGCACTTAATGCTTCTAGTTTACAATAAAACAATGTTTGAGCTCAATGCTACAACAGATACCAAGAGCAAAATCACTTATGTTTAATTCATTGACTTAACCTCATGAGTTTGTCTTCGATAAACAGACGATCTACTTACACTCCGACTGTATATATCATTTTCTGCCGTGACTTCAACACAGCCATGAATCTTTTGGTGGGTTCTCCTTTAAAGGGTAGCAGGGACTTGACGTTACGGCCTGTCGTATAAACACAACTGACACGGGCTGGTGTTCAGTGTATCCTGGGGCACTCACACCTCCTGTAAATTGAACCAAATCTCCTTAGCCCCAAACAAGACTGGAGCCAGCATCTTTAAACAGGGACAGGCACACAGTATTAAATCGGTGCTCCACCATTTCAGCCTTTATGGAGTTATCCAATGTACAAAGTTGTTAAAATAATAGGCCTGTGAAGCTTTTTGTTGAGATTTTGTCATAGCAATTCAAAATGTAAAAGAAAAGGACTTAATTGTGTATTAAAAACTCAGATTTTTAAACATGTGTTGCATTTCGTACTAATTTTCGAATGGCAATGGAACAAAAGGGAACACTTTCAAATGACAACATACTTTTGACACAGAATAAGCACTTATTTCATAATTACTCAAATACTGACAAAGAATTCCTATACGCCCGGCCCTCAGTAGGCATGGAGGACGGCATTTCCCTGCGGCGGTTTGGCACAAGACCACGTCCGGGGCACCCTCCAGTGATGTCGCCAAAGCAGCCATGAGGACGTTCCCTGGAAGGGGAGTGAAACATTGGCGTCGCTTTTAAGTGTAAGTTTTGTTTTAACATTAGAGGTTAGAATTAACTGCCTGGATGACTGAGAATCTATGAGTGTATTTCTCAATTGTATTAAAGGATCTGTATCATGCTATTTTAGCCATTCTAAAGTAAAGTATAGGCATATATATAATATATTGTACCTCTATCACTATGGAGTACTCATTTTTGAGAGAAATATAAGTATTTTGGGGGGTATTTTCCCTACCCGGAAGACAAGACGCTTCGATTCAGTTAACTCCGCCCCTCTCTCCGCTCATTCCACATTTGCAGTATTATAAATATAAATATCGCTGCAAAAAGTGAAGTTACTTCACATAATGCAGTTATAAGGAGTTGACATGTGCAACACAGTTTCATAAATGGCTAACACACACGCAACACACCTAACACACACGCTAACACACACGCTAACACACGTTTTGATTGACTCACCGCTCAGTCTGGACTCCCCATGAGATCGCGTTGGTTATAAAAGTTAATCCACTTTGATTCTGGCCAAGGTTCACCAAGCATCCATCAGGTTGGTTGATATAGTAGCTAGCTAATCCCGGAAAGAAATTCCAACTTCTGGCGAGTGCACTCTTCTTTAGGAAGGTTGAATAGTCCTGTTCCTCTCGTAGCCAAACGCGCATCCGTGGCATTATCGTTCGGTAAGAAAAAAGAACAGGCGGTGTCCAGAGTAGGTTAGAAAGAGCTCAGTTTCAAAAACAACACATATGCTCGGATCCATGGCTCCTCCAGCCGTCGTGGGACAGCACAGACGCGTCGGAGACTTGCTGCTTTTTAAAAAAAAAAAAAAACCTGTTTTATAAATAAAAATCAGGCTGTAAGGCATTACATTACAGACGTAGAGCACTTCGTTCCGCTGTGACGACACAACTGAACAGCTCAGTCGTTTACCAGGAGAGGGTGGAGCAGCTGCTCAGAGAGCAGGATTCAGGAGGATTACTTAGAACTGCGTGAATGAAGCCAAAAACCTCTCTGGGGGTGATTTTGATAAGGAAATAGCATAACAACATGGCTAAAAAAAATCTAAAAAGTCGATTTTGCATGATATAGGACCTTTAAACAAAGATGGGAAAATTCTATTATTATCTGTTATTACAATGTGTTTCCATCACATTTTTGTCACGTTATTTTGTCGCTCTTTTGTGTCATTTTGTTGCTTTTTCACCTCTCTATTTGTGGTATTTTTTTGTCGTTTGCCCATTGTGTTATTGTTGCTTTTCCGCCACCTTTTTTTGGTGCTCTTTTGTTGCGTTTTCATCCTCGTTTTCGTTGCTATTTTGACACTTTTTTCAAGAAGACTTTTAGATTTGGGTAAAGCCAAACTGGAGAAAATGTGCTCATTCCGGTGGTTCAGGTTCAAGAGGTCAAAAGGATATTTTGCTCAGTGAAACTCCACATCTTATCCCAACCTTTAGTGTATGTAACTGTGTGTCTACTATTAGCACGCTAGGTGCAACGTAATCCAGTCAGATGCTTTTAACTGAGCCGCTGCCAACGGTCTGTGTTATGTTTGAGTCGATCGCCAAATCTCAGCAACATACTCAACACTGAAAAAGCCTGGACGCCTCTGAGGAAGTGGCATAGGCATTCGAGGAAAAACAAAGGCAGAAGAATGCATGAGGCACAAAGAGGAAGTTGTCAAACAGTGATACGCCAAAATGTCTGGATGTGTGAACCATTTGTTGCTTTTTGGCCATTTCAGGCTAAATGTTTTTGATCTGTTTGCTACAATCTTAAACAGTTTCTTCCAAATGTGAAGAAAATGCAATCCATAACAATCTTCATCAATGGGGTTTTGGGGTAATTTTTTTTTTTTTCTACAATTCATGAGTGGAGTCTTAAGATCTACAAAGTCTTTCACTTCAGTTACAGTAAATGGTCTTGTAACAAACAATGGGGCACGCGACCCAGTTAAAATATAGTAAGACGCGCGTTTTGATTTGAGTGTGATTGTCAAAACAAAGAGATCTTCTGAAAAAGGGCTTTGTTCAAAACAAAGTGGGCCCGTGTTGCACAGAGCTGGAGCTGTGAGGATGTTTACAATGCTCTGGCTTAAGCAAATGACAAGTGTAAGCTGTTGGAGAGGCTTCTCATTTCAGTTCGTTTATTTAAGACAACCTTTTCTCCATTACGTGACGTCAAACCGCCACTGGCAAGACTAAATAAAGCTTGGCAGTTTTTCCCTGTGCACGTTTTTTTAATGAGGGCTTGCTGGAGACCCCGCCCCCCAATCGATGGAGGGACGGAGGGAAGGAAACATTTTGTATTCTCCAGAAAGTTTGCCTTAAAAGTCTTTATTTAGAGTATGGGCTGACGATGACAGGAGAAGGAAAAGACATGAGTGAGAGTGAGCGAGTTTCCTCCAGAGGGACCACACACTTGTCGTAGTCCAAGAGCAGGCCTGGCTTTGCTGTGATGGCAACCAGGATAAAACACACAGGGTACAGCTTAAAAGCCTCTGTCCTGAATCAAAGGTATGCCGCAAACGTCCAGTGATGGGGAGGGAGTGATGTTCTGTCTTCTCTCATTTGCGATTGGTCGTGGTCCATATTTGACACGTTCAAGTGGCTCTACTTTCGTTAACAAATATAAAACACAAAGTTCTGTGTGTTTGGTGGGAACTGGAGAAACTAGTTTTGTCAAAAAGGTTTACTCTGTTGTACTGGCAAAACAATCGAAGAGGTCATCTCTGGTCTGAGTTCATGTACATGCTGCCTTGATGAATTGCCCACTAGATTTCTGAAGTCTGTGCTGATCAGCTTGTTACCACAAATTGTTCAGTTAGTTAACATCTCATTTGAGACTGGAGCATTTCCAAAGGCCTTGAAAACCGCGGTCATTAAGCCTCTTCTAAAGAAGAGCAGCCTTGATCCCAAGGTACTGAACAACTACCGGCCCATATCAAACCTACCGTTTTTAGGAAAAGTCCTAGAGAAAGTAATATATCAACAGCTTATATCAACAACTTACTTTCTCCTATCTAACAGTGTGTTTGATACTTTCCAGTCAGGATTTAGGCCCCACCACAGCACTGAGAAAGCTCTGATCAAGGTGACAAATGATATCCGTATGAACACTAGGGATGGGAATTGATAAGATTTTATTGATATCAATACCATCAATAATTTTACCTATCGATTCGATTCTTTATCGATTCTCTTTCGATGCCTGACTTGTCTGTGTGTTGGGGAAAAGCAGGGAATGAATGTGCTTTCGATAAACTCTATCAAAAAAGACACTTGTTAGTTGTCACTCAGCCTGCCTGGCATCCTCTAAAATATAATGGTAACATTTGTACTTTTCAACAAGTGTCTGTAACTTGTAACAGACTAATGCAGTTTTGTAACACCTAAACAACAGGACTCGGTCTCAGCCCAAACCCTACAGATTTTCATCTATTTCTGCTTCATCTGGTGCTACTTTCTCCTTCCCCCGTCCGTGTGAACTGCAACAAGCCTGTTAGCCAGAGCTGCGAGAGATCAGCCGATCCGCTCACAGCGCACTCATAGCGGGGACGGGCTGCCGCAGCCTCCGCTCTGAGCCCCGGGCCTGAGCGGGGGCTGCCGAGGTGCGCTCAGAGCGGGGACAGATCGGACCCGCGCTCAGAGCACATCGGCACGGGGAGACGGCGGGCGCAGCAGCACTGAACCCCGTGTGTCATGTCAATAGCGACGTATCGAAAGTTTGGAAAGAAACTCCAAAGTCAGGCAATACAGCGTTCGCAGCAACAGCAAAGCGACAACGTAGAACTGACACGTTTATAGCAATGGACTGTTTTAATTGACGACACTCTTTCGTCTCTCGTGAACGCGCAATACGGAGGGGAAATGCGAAGCAGAGGGCTAAGGGGTAGAATTGAGATTGGGCCGATGTTTCCCTGCTTACTTCAAAGCAGCGTCAACAGACTCGGAGAACTATGTCATTACGCACGTGCGTCTCCGCAGCGCAAAAAGAGTGTTTTCAGAGCGGGAGCATCGATAAGAGGAATCGATAATGAAGTAGACGTACGGTTCCGATGCTTTGCTCAAACAGACCCGGGTCTACTTGTAGAACCGGTTCTCGATTCCCATCCCTAATGAACACCAATGCAGGTAAGGTCTCAGTTTTAGTTCTGCTGGACCTGAGCGCTGCCTTTGACACAGTGGACCACGGGATCTTACTTCACAGGTTAAAAAACTGTGTGGGAATCTCTGGTACTGCTCTAAACTGGTTCAAGTCCTATCTCGAGGATAGGATGTACTTTGTCGAAATTGGCAACTGTGTCTCAGACAAAATTTCCATGACCTGTGGAGTCCCCCAGGGGTCAATCTTGGGACCCCTCTTATTCAACCTGTACATGCTTCCATTGGGTCAGCTAATAAACAGTAACAATGTGTCGTACCACAACTACGCAGATGACACTCAGATCTACGTGTCACTGACGGCAGGTGAACATGGGCCTGTAGATACACTCTGTCACTGCATCGAACAGATCAGTTTGTGGATGCAAAACAACTTTCTCCAACTAAACTCAGACAAAACTGAGATCCTTGTTTTTGGCCCACAGACACAAAGACAAAGTGTTATCAGTCACCTTGAGTCTCTCGCTCTGAAACCAAAAAATCAGGTTAGAAATCTAGGAGTAATCATGGACTCAGACCTGAACTTAAACAGCCACATCAAAGCAATAACATCAGCTTTTTACCATCTGAAAAACATTGCTAAGATCAGAGGAATAGTGTCAAAACCAGACTTAGAGAGACTCATCCATGCATTTGTCTCCAGCAGGTTAGACTACTGTAACGGCCTGCTCACTGGCCTTTCTAAACGAGCTGTTAGAGCTGCAGTAGATCCAGAACGCTGCTGCTCGAGTCCTGACAAGAACCAGGAAATACGACCATATTAGTCCAGTGCTCCGGTCTCTGCACTGGCTTCCTGTTACTCAGAGAATAGAATTTAAAACAGCTCTGCTTGTGTACAAGTCTTTTCATGGTTTAGCACCAAAGTACATCTCTGACATGTTAGAGCCGTATGAACCATCTCGGGCCCTGAGAACTTCAGGGAGGGGTCTCCTGGTGGTTCCCAGAGTCAATAATAAACACGGTGAGGCTGCGTTTCAGTTTTATGCAGCTAAAATCTGGAACAGTCTTCATGAGGATGTGAGACAGGCCTCAACTCTGACAATGTTCAAATCCAGGCTGAAAACAGCTCTTTTTACCCGTGCATATGAAAACTGAAAGTATTTTATCTGCACTCTTGCCTTTTGCTGTAACTGATTAACTTTATGTTGATGTTTTATTGATTGATTTTTATCTGTTTTCTTGTAATTTTATGCAAATGTGAAGCACTTTGAATTGCCTTGTGTATGAATTGTGCTCTACAAATAAACTTGCCTTGCCTTGTTGTTTAGCTGCGATTTTCTCATGAACTTATGTAAATAGTGGTAATTGTTGAAGTGTTTTTTTTGAAGTTAGTCACTTCTGCACTGAAGCGTATGTACAGTTTAAGTAACACAAGCATGAACCATTTTAAATATTTAAAATTGGTACTATATGTATGTTTGCATTTTGTTACAAAGACAATGTCCAATGGTTACTGTAAGTGTATTGTCTACACAGGTCAGGAAAGTGTTAGCTCACTGGTTTTAATGGGATTTTGCAGTGTAGGGTTTTTGACAGAGCCTCTGTCTGTGCGGGGATGTTCCACTCATTTAAACTCTCTGTTTACAGGACTCACTTTGATTGCTGCTGATGATGAAGCATCATTTTTTTCCCCATTGGAAAGTTGCCGTGAAGTACATTAGTTCCTCAACCCGTTTCCCCAACAAGTGTGTACGTAAGTGTGAGGGAAAACATGTAAACTGAAGTCGAAGAAAAGATTCTGCAAGCTCCACCATACCTACTTTACTAACACATGCTAAAATCACTCATTAATTCATAATTGCAAGTATTTTCCTTGCATTCCTTTGGCATGTACAGTAGATTTCAGGCTGTGTCTATATGACAAGATGAAACAAATGACACACTTTTGTTCATGTCTCCCCAGTAGTACTTAATTTCCATAAGTTTCCCTAAGAGCAGGCATAGGCAACCGCTATCTCAAGAGCCACATGCAGCTCTTACTATCGAAATGTCATTCGAAATTCTTTGCAAACTACACTGGCAAATCTGCTTTGAACACGTTTATCTGAAAACTCATACATCCAACTTCTGCTGAATATGTACAGACTAGTGCAATAAAACGTGAGGCTCCGTTCCCTCTCAGACCTTAGAATTACATTATTCATCTGAGGCAGCATTTCAATTTTCTCTCTTCCTCTCTCTTTCTGGGCCCGCGGCACTCTCCCACCCACCGCTGAGTTAAGTATTAGCTCCTAATGCAGCTCCCATTCTCCCCAACATTGTCCGAAAAAGCCACCACGACCACTGCATGGACTGGACATGGACGTGCATAATGGGGGCCTTTCCAACTATATCTGATTATTTGTAGCCTTCTAAAGTTGGATTTATTATTTAATTTTGCAAGTCGAGTCCAAAGATGACGTTACTGTATCTTCGGCAAAGGTTGTATGCCACATTCCAGGCTTGAATAGGTGAAATATCTAGTTAACTATTCTTGCACACTGGGACCCTCCTGTTCCTAAAGCTTGGTGATAAATGAAGGTGTCCGTGTGTCTGTGCATGGGACAGTGCTGATATCCGTGTTTGTGAGTGACTCCTCAGTGGAAAGTTGGCCCTGATCCGAGGCGTGCCATGAGGGCTGCTCAGCACACTGTTCTGGATGGACCCCTCTCACTCTTTGCTTATGTTGGTCCATCAGGACATTCAGCTGCTTTGTTTTCCTCAAGCTATACACAAATGAGCTAATATATCGAAAGTACAATGACGACATAATTTTCGACCCCAAGAACCCGGGCAGGTCTCACTTTATGATGACAATAGGGGAAGGTTAAGTTAAGTTAGGTTAAGTTAAGTGCTTTATTTGTCATTGTACAGTTATACAATGGAATTATGTTCAGGTGTTCAACAACTCAATCACTGGGAGGTAACTCAACTGGATTAGATTGTACATGGAAGCCAGCAGTGCCGTGTTGACAGAGTGAATACCTCTCCTATTGATCCTCCCATCTACCCAAGGGTGACTGGCATGACTGCAAGCTCCACAGGAAGGAATCCTCGGACACTCATTCTGGTGTGCGTGTGCGTCAGATGTGTCAGCTCGGACCCTAAAGGCCAAACAAGTCCCAGTCGGGTCACGGTTGATCACTGCTCTGGTGAAACATCCAAAACCAGATGCTTGATGGATAGCGCCGAGTCGACCTCATGAGGATTCCTGTTTTACAACGAAGCGTGATGTGGGCCGAACAGAGCTGCACTGTTACGTGAGCGCTGCACAGTTGTTAATCTTCTTAAAGGCAATTTCAAAATGCCCTTTGGACATGTTGGGGGTATTGGAAGATGAACCATGTGTTCTAGAGACTCATGGAGAACATTTGAACTGGACCTAGGTGCTTCTCATAGAGGTCAACTTTCACATTCACTAACACAAGTAATGGGGAAGCTTTTTTTAATCTGTAACATGTATTTTGATGGCTGTATAGTGCTTTATATTATGGTTCGGCTTTGGTATGCAACAGACATAAATCCTATACAATGGTTCACCATAGTTGATGGGTCATGTACAGCCTTTATATTTGCACTTCATGTTACAGAAGTAGCATTATGCAGTTTATTCATTGAGTTGAATGACTTATTAGTAATTATTTCCGGTATTAAATATAAAATTTAGACCAACCATTCACTGTGGTCCCTCAGTTTTGTATCTCCTCTCAGACTGTTGATTCTTCTGTCATGTTCAAATACACTATGCAATAAAGTCGTATTCTTTCAGCTCCTCTTTTCAAACAGGACTTGGGTTAGTGGACCTTTAAAAGCCTGGTGTTGTAAACAGTGGAGACAGCTGTCCGGTGCCCGCTGATGAGATGTGAGTCTGACTCGGTGTTCGCCTGCGCTCTGACGGACACTGGCCTGGCCTCCTCCTGCTGCTATCACTGTGAGTTAGCTACTCTCCCTGAGGCTTGTGTTAAACTCTGCTGACAGGAACACACAGGGAAGGACTAGTCAACACTGACACAGGTGAAGAGAAGTGAGCGCAAAACAATGACAAACTGCCCTGGAAGCACCACCCTCTCCATGAGCATGACAACGATCCCAGGCCACTGTCTGTTAAATTCCTCCACACGCCTCACTCTGCAGTAGATCATTCACTTTGCTGTAACTGTATTTCTGTTTCAGATCAAAGTAGTTCTTTTACTAGTGTTCAGTTCGCTTTATTACACCTGCTTTAATTATCCATATAAAATCTTCTAGGCTTGCGTCAGATGTTACAGTGGTGATATCCCCTCCTGCGTGATTACAGGAGTGTTAGTCGAGTACAGGCTGTGAACAAACCAGACAAACCAGAGTAAATGTATGCAGGCAAACTGACACGTGTTTGCAGGGGTGCTACTCATAATGTGGTAAAACAGTTATCTTAAAGGCTGTTAAATCTGGAATAAGGTTGTGCCATCTCAATATGCCCTTTTTTCAATTACACTTTACTAAAGCAGGGCAGTGCTCTATTTAAACAAGTACAGTAATGCCACTAGGCGATATAATTTGGGTATAAATTACCTTTATACTTACAGTAGCCCTTGAACATAAACGGAAATTGGCTGCTAATGAATATTAAACCTTTTCATCAGATTTTGCAGTATGCACATACCTTGCACTGGATATTTGCTAAAGAAAAACAAGCTCATTTGTTTAAACTGTGAAATAGTTCTCACAGAGCAGAGCTTCCGTTTCATGTCTATCATTGAAAAAGGTGCAAGTTAGTTTTATTGCTTTATTGCTTCGTTACTTGGATAAATTCTTGTTATCGAGTTATTGTTTCCACCTAGTTTTCTGAGGGTAAGAGAGGTAACATGTAGCAGTTTGACGTTTGAATAAATTCAAGGTATTTGGAAAAATGTGCGGCCAATCCAAAACTGGTTCATTTTGAAGGCGGCGAGGACAACGCCTGCTGGGCTGGCAGAGCAGGCATTATTTTGAAGCTGCTGCTGCGGTCTCTGCTGCGTTAGATTCAGGACTCAGGGTGTGAAAGAGCTCAGGCAGGGCGGCCACTTGGAGCGCGTGTTGTGAGAAATACTTTGGGATTCGCCCCTTTTTGTTAACAGCGAAAAAGAGAAGTCCCCACTCAGGCGCACTTGGTGATTGGGCATCGTTAACAGGACAGGAGAAATGCTTTAAACAATGGGCGCATAAAGAGGGAGGCTGGACTCGGACCACGCTCATGTGCGTATTGTGGAGAATACGGCCACTGTTACCGCTGCCACAAGAAAAGAAAATGACAGAAGTCAGAGACGGCGAGTTACAAAGAGGGGCAAAGCAGGGCACGCGTGTGTCTGTGCGCGTGCAAAGGATTGGTGTTCAAGATATGTATAACATCTGACTTTCCTTCATGTTGTTTCTGTCAAGCTGCACCTGGAACAACAAAAGCATTCCAGTGGCAGGACGCGTGGCCGTGCGTAAATGGAGAGTTCCGTCAAACATGTTTGCTCTGTGTCTTTGCCGGCGCTTTGGCCGCATTAAAGACTTCAGTTCCTCCTAGTTGTGTTGTGTCATGAGTGATGACAATGCCCGCGGACTGTGACTGCAGCGGCGCTCATGACAAAAGCCTCAACGGTTACGTTAAAGCACGTGCTGTCCCATTGAGAACAGAGTCGCACGAGCCATGGCTGAGGCTGCCATTGTCCCGAATCTGGAATTCCCACAAAGTGGCACTGTGCGTTGGGTCGCTCTCTGCATGCCTCGCTCTTCTGGTCAGATGTGCAGACTGGAGGGCTGAGCACAGCACGCGCTCTCACTCTGCCCTTCACTTGGTCTCGAGTTGCGTGGCGGAGCTGGTCCAAACTTGCTGGAGCGCGCTCTCGCCGCTGTTTAGCCTCCTATGTGCCTTCTTTTGGCTGGGGTGTTCTTGTTCCGCGGGGGGTCCTGCTCCACACCGCGCTCGCGCTGCTCACCGCGTGGCACCTGGCCGAGGCGGCGGCGTGCTCTCTGCTGGACGGGACACATGAGCCACTTTTGTCGGTCCCCACCGCGGCCGTGGTCGTGCTCGCGTGCGTGACCACTGGCGCACTGATGGTAGCGCGTCTGAACCAAGGCATTTCCGTCATCTTGTTCCTCAGTTTCGTCAGGACCTTGTCCGTGTTCTCGCTCCACAAAGTGCGCGCCGCGTGGAGACCGTACGTGGCGTACCTGCTGGGAGTGTTGGGCATCCTGCTCGCGAGGTATGCTGACAGATTACTGCCTCAGCCCGGGACACTGCACGAGGAGGGCTGCACCCCTGCGAGCGCCACTGAAGAGGTGCCTGTGTTTAAAAGGCGCAGGAGGTCCAGCTCTGTGATTTCCACAGACATGGCCCACAGTCACAACAACAGCAAGTCCCACCGAAGGACTTCTCTGCCCTGCATCCAGCGGGACCAGGTAGGACCATCCGCACAACTTCACCGCTGTGTGTGAAAGGGAGGCACGGGACAGTCAAGTGTCCCGGACAAGGATAGATGCTGTTTGTGGCTGGGATGTAATGATTAGTTCTTTCTTTATTTTTTTCCTTTCGTTTATGTATTTATTTCACATTTCCTTTTACACAGGCTATACTGCATTCAAATACTTCACACGGGCCTACAGATTTTACATTACTCTTTTATGTCTTAGTGTATGGGCTATTGTACTTTGTCCATGTTATCTCACGATTTGGTGTATCAGTATTGCAATAGAAAGACATGTATAGCTTTATAGATACTATAAGTGACACACACAAATAAATCAATTACAGTTACAATCACCTTTTTAATAGAAAAAAAAAGAGATGGATTTGAGAGGGCAAAAATGTTTGATGCCTGTTTGAAGAAGGGGGAAGCTGAGGACAGTAGTGATGCAGCTCATTACTATTTGATTCTCTCTGATGCAGTGTGCTAATTTAGCATTTATGATCTCTGCCTATTCACATCTTATCTGAGGAGGCCTCGGCTCTGTTTGCCCTATTGTGTTTTTAACCTGTTATGGCTGAGACAAGAGCACTAATGTGTGATAGTGGTTCATATGGTTCATACGTCGCAATGAGCTGTCACCTCAGCAGATCCCTCTCCTCTGTACATGGATCAGTGGTCGTGGTGAGTGCGTGAATGGGAAGTGATTAGAAGTGATAAGTGTGCCATTTTTAGGAGAGAGGTGTGTCTGCCCCAGCCTCTTGAATGGCCAGTGGGATAGTGAACGGTATGATTGTTTTTGTTTTGATTTTCCCTTCTTTTTTTTTTGCTTCTGCATCTGAATATTATAGACATAGGCCCATGTAACTCAAGTTTGAGATAAAGGTGATTATTGACAATTCGATTTTTGCTCCGAAGCTGACAGAGGATGTGCTGTTTTAAATAGCATGGTTTATAGTTTGCTGACGCCATCGTACATGCACACAGGAGTGGTAATGGCGTAAAACATTTATCATTCGTGCCTCACAAATGTGCTGTTGACGCAGGCCTAATTAATTATAAATGTGCATTGGACAGAGAAGGTGATTTAAGGATTAAGACAAATAAAAACACATCCTTTTACTGCAATTTGGTACAAGGATTCTTAATTAGATTTTTTGTATTTAAAGGCTTTGTTTCGAATCCTGATGTGCATGCTCAGTCACGAAGAGAAGACATTGACCCAACTGTTCTACTTTTTGAATTTGTTTGCAGTTACATAACATTTGCATATGGCCCGGAGTGGCACTGTGCTTTCCATAATGACATGATGAGGTTAATTCTTTCTTCTAGAATTTTTTTTTTTTAATTACATTTTAAACAGTATACATATAACCATATGCACTTCTGCAATACACATACTGTATTGTTTTATTTACATTATACTTTTATTATCAGCCTAGTGCTAGTACGAAGGCTACTGCTATTTGCATGCTTACTACTCCTACTTGATTTTAGGATTCTAACTCAGAGTATCCCAGTCGGCTACTACTACTACTACTACTACTATTAAAACAAACAAATCTTTACTTGTTTCATTGTGAAGCACTTTGTGATTTTATCTGTGAAAAGTGCTGTATAAATAAAGTTTCTTCTTCTTCTTCTTCTTCTTTCTTCTTCTTTCTTCTTCTTCTTCTTCTTCTTCTTCTCTTCTTCTTCTTCTTCTCTGTATCTTCTTCTTCTTCTTCTTCTCCTCTGTATCATCTTCTTCTTCTTCTTCTTCTTCTTCTTCTTCTTCTTCTTCTTCTTCTTCTTCTCTGTATCTTCTTCTTCTTCTCTCGTATCTTCTCTTCTTTTCTTCTGTATCTTCTTCTTCTTTTCTTCCTCTGTATCTTCTTCTTCTTCTTCTTCTTCTCCTCTGTATCTTCTTCTTCTTCTTCTTCTTCCTCTGTATCTTCTTCTTCTTCTTCTTCTCTCTTCTTCTTCTTCTCTGTATCTTCTTCTTCTTCTTCTTCTTCTTCTCTGTATCTTCTTCCTTCTTCTTCTTCTCTGTATCTTCTTCTTCTTCTTCTCTGTATCTTCTTCTTCTTTCTTCCTCTGTATCTTCTTCTTCTTCTTCTGTATCTTCTTCTTCTCTGTATCTTCTTTTCTTTCTTCTTCTTCTTCTTCTTCTTCTCTGTATCTTCTTCTTCTTCTTCTCTGTATCTTCTTCTTTGTCGCCTTCTTCTTCTTCTCGAGCCGTAAAGACAGCTTTGTTCATGTGATATTTCCTGTACGACCATCTTGATGTGCGTGCTGGTCTGCTTTTGAAGACAGTCGGCCATGTAAAATGTGTTTATTAGATTTACAGGAAGCAGCTTTTCTCATCCTTGGTGGCACGGCTGAACAGTTGACCGAGGGGCTGTAATAGAGACACACATGGTCGACATATGTTTAGCCTTAACTCTGTCTTCCCTGTCCGGCCCATGTAAACAAACTGAATGTGATCCAGACTATCATCAACTCGCACAGAGGGGGCGCTATTCTATATATATATATATATATCGGGGGTTGTGGTGGTTTCATTCAAGCACCTTATAATGAGGTTTATGGTTCCTTAATGGGAGTTTAGTCTTTAGGATCATTTGGTTTGAAACACTGGATCATTCCTATTGTTTTATTTAAGTCTTTCTGGAAGTTTCTCTCCGTTTCCTAATTGCTCTGCTTTGATGAGGTGAGTGTCACTTGTCTATCATCTGAGGTGGGACCGGGAGCTGTCTCTGTCAGAGCTGGTTTCAAGTGTCTGTGGAGAAGGTTTAGGGTTTCAGTCTATCTCCCCTCTCAAGAGCACTTCACGCCGCGGCTCCAATTTTAATAAGTGTTTACTCACAAAATAAATGGAGCAAAGCGGCGTCACAGAGCATTCCCATTTTGTTGTTTCCATTGTTGCCAAAACCAAATATTTACTCTCCGTGTGGTTTTAAAGAGGAACTACTCTAAGGCCACATTTTCAGATGCATTGTCTCTTGAGCACCAAACGACTGAGTGATGAACATAATGTGCAGGCCTCCAAGGTGTACTCCGGCAATGTCCCACATTTGCTCAATTATTATTTGTAAAAGTAGCTCACGTAAAAGTAGCTTGTCGAAGGATAAAACTCAGACTTGCTCATGGCCCACTGGTGCAGTATGATCGCACGACAACAGTTATGGAATTTCTTCATTTGTCACATGTGCTCCCAAGTTTAGCTGCCATATGTACTTTAAACAAAGTGTGTAGGGCTCTGTGGGATGTGACTGAGTTCTATAAGGGCTGGTATTTCCTGTGTAGCTTGGTGAGAATTTTACAAATATACTAAGATGTCGTCAAAGAATGAGAAAATTCCAAAAGTGAAAATGGAGATTTTGTTTTTTTTACTCATGGCAAAAGGAAAGACACATGCAACACGGAAAACCAGACTTGTGAGGGTTTGTGATGTTTTACTCCCAAATGTTGTGGAACATCTGGAGAAAGGAAAAGCTAACAAGTTGTCCAAACACAAAACAAAACCTTTCGACTAAAATGTTTTTTCCCCCTTTTATCGTTACACTGTAGCCATAGCATATCAGTTCCCTAAGCAGCAGTGTCCGCCTCTTCGGAGCTCAGTAAGAGAGAATCATTATCAGCTGATCTGAGGGTGCTTAGCGAGGCCTCGGAGGGATCGCTCCCAGACTGGGGTTAATGCAGAGACACAGCGGTGTGTGCGGCCCAGCTCACTGAGGCAGAGAGAAGGGAAGGAGTGGACTGCGGCGTGGATCACTTTTCACAGCGTGTGGAAATTTGAGTTTGTCCCAGCGCCTGCAGACTCTGTCCCGGGACGGCTCTGTCTCCCACACAGATTACACCCTGCGATCTGAGCTGAGACGAGTGTGTGGCTGTATACAGTATATAAACCACGTATTGTCACATTTATAGATGAAATGTCCATAGATCCCAGAAAGATGTCATCCTTTATGTTGCTTGCTTTGTGTTAGTTATGAATGGGCTCCGTTTTATTTGTTGGTTAGAAAATGCAATATGGATCTAAAACAGCCGATATAAAATAGCCACTAGTTTCTCTTCCTGATCATTGGAGTAAGCTAACATAAGCCCTCCTCTTGCTCCCCTTTGCTGCACAGCTGTTTCAATACAGAGAATGGACAACAGTGGCATAGATGAAGATCCAAAGATTACTCAAACAGGCGCTAGAGGCTCGAAACACAGCTCCAGGTATGTTTTTGATAGAACAGCATTTTAACAAAGTAACATAGTGCATAATACCCCCTCCCCCCTGTAAAGGTCCATTATATGGAACTTTGATGAGAAGAAAAATAATTGTTGCATATTTGACATTTTAGTGACCCAGCGGCTGTATGGGTGGTGAGCAAGTCGCCTTTACTTTCCACAGTGGCCTCTGTGATGCTCCACGTTCAACTGTTTTTGGAGTTTCTGGTAGGTTTTCGCCTCTCCATGGTTACGCATTCACTCCATTGATGCTGAAGCGTTGCAGAGGCCACCGTGATTGAAATAAAAAGTTCCATAAGACCCCTTAAAACTTAAAACAAAGGCCAAAATTGTATAGCACTGTTGAAACGAAATTCTGATACAGTATCTGAGGAATTTTGTTTTGTTCATATTCGCTGGGGAACCTGATTTAGTTGTATTTCTGTTGTTGCCATATAGTCCTATTGTGTACGCACTGCCAGTCTCTAAATTCAGCAATTAAAAAAAAATCAATTGTTAATGCTTTAAGCCCATAAATCGGCACACTCTCTATAGCGGCCCGCTCTGCTTCACTGTGCCATCTGCCATAGCTGTCGTATACTCAAAACTCAAAACAAGTCGGGGCTGCGGCTAGCGTTTTTTACTCTTCACAGTTAAAAAACGAGAGAATTCGGGTTGAGCAGTTTTATGTGTTTGACCACCAACTATTAAATATTCACTTAAAACATGGCCCAATGCTGCCAATGTCTCCCAAGGCTTGCGTAGGCATTTCATCAACACGGCCAACTCCAGTAATGAGAAGTTTATGTCTAAGTTTATGTCTATTACCACTTTTCAAACGTTCGTTACCGCTAATATTCTCTCTCAGAGCCCCTCCCGTTTTGGCTCAGAGCTCTTAACACCGACATTAATATTATCCAAACTAGAGGCGGAAATACTTCCCTAACGTAGATGATAAAACATTCAGTCCACCGTAATGGCTTCCTGTGGACTGGCATCCAAACTCAATTACACTTGTTGTTGTAATTGTTTCCTGTTCCTCTATTTTAGCCCCATAGCCTGCCCTGTATAACTGCGTAGCGTTTGGGACAGGGAGGCTGTTGACAGTCTGTGGGACAGTGTTTTACCTACATGCTTCTCTCCTCTCCGACCTGTTTGTATAGTAAACATACAAGCGCACCGGATATGATCTGTTAGTGCACTTTACTGCAGCAAAGGCCCCATAATATCACTGCACGTGTAAGCTCCGATCCGATAGGCTTGATCTGCTTTACACTCGGCTCAGCCCCTGCGTTAGCTGCCTGCGCCGCCGTGTGTGTGTGGATGACTTGGGGTGGGGATGAAAGTAGGTCATTGGAGGTTTTGTTTGGTCGCCAGGCACAACAGCAGGCCTGCGCTTACCCCCTTGTCAACCTCGCCGCGGTTTGAAGCGGATGCATTGTAGCCAGCTTCTGGACATCTCGTACTTTAAATCCACCGTAATTCTCCATTAACCTGCTGTTCAGAAACACTCCTTATTTGTGCCATCATAAACAAATACAAGGAAGAGTGCAAAGAGTATTTAAGCTCAGGACCGCAGAGAACGTTCATGTTTTTAAAAGCAGGCTCAAGACCACCTTTTAATTTAGCTTTAACTGATATTTATTCTTGCTAGGCCTATTTATTTAATTGTTATTAATATTTATTTATTTATGTTTTCTTTATGTATTTTACCTCTCGGTCTTATTTTAGTGGTCCTTAGATTCTTATTTTTACTTTTACTTTTAACTTATTTTAACCACCTGGATGGAGGTGTGGTGTTTCTACCGCGCCTCCTCCGGGCGTCCTGTGTTGGTGCCCTGTGGCTGCAGCCGAGATGCTGCTCCCGATGCAGACGGCTCCTTGGATGGTGTTTCCTTACCTGGTTTATCTGTACCCAGCCTTACCTCAGCCTTATGTCCATTGCGTCCATTGTTTACCTTGAGTGTGTGTGTTGTGCTTGTGTGGTGTGTCTCTGGGAAGGTGGGTGGGGAGAGTGTGAGTGCGACAATGTGTTTGTATTTGTGGAGGAGGTGGGTGTGAGAGAATGTTTTTAAATCTGTAAAGCACTTTGTGTTACATGAAATGTATGAAAAGCGCTATATAAATAAAGATTGATTGATTGATTGATTTAAGGCATTATTATTGTTGTGTCTGTTGTCATTGTAAGACACTTTGACTCCACACTAAGTGCATTATACTCGGGACTCCAGCTATTCAATGAACTAAGACACAAATGCGAAAAATGATCTTACACTTAGACGAGCTGATGCGTACCTGTCTGGTCTTTGTGCGTGCGCTCAGTCACGCAATAATACCAAAGATGTTGTTTAGCATTTAGCCTCTCCTCCTCTCCTCTATGGGGCCAAACGGGGGTGAAGTTAGAAGCGATCAAGCTCTTCCACGTTTTTCCTATTTAAATACGGTTACATGAGTAGTTACCATAGACATATCATTAATAGACCGTCAATACTCACTCCTCCCCATTTACCATAATGACCACGTTCGAGGGGGAAATCATGGCGGATTTACAGACTCCTCCTCCCCAGCTCTGACGAAGCATGTTCCTAATAAGGGCATAAGGGCGGGCTCTTCACTGTAGACTCGGCCCTTGCGTGACGTGTAGCTCCAATGCTAACAGTCCGACCCTCATTAGTACGAGATTTCAAAAAAAAATCTTTCGAAAACCAGCCTGGTTTCTTTTTTTGTGACTAACCCAGCGTTATCTCAGGAGGAACATGTAGCCATAGAAAGTGTTGAAAAAATAGAAACCAGGCGTTAAAGTTGTTTTTAAGGTGTCTAAAGTGTCCAATGCTTTTCAATGGGGCCTAGCGGTGATATGGAGGTACTACAGCAATGGCGGCCTCCAGTGTTGCGGTCATAAAGCAGAGCAGCCAGCGGCCATTGGTAGTTACACGATCCAAGTATAGTTACACAAATGAAACACGTCGATTGTCTAAGCCGATAAAAAAGGGGACTATATTGTAAGGCGTAATAACACCGTAGGGCCAGTTCGACGTCCGCGCGGTAAAGTGAAGATATTACTGCGCGCCCCTTTTTATCCGCTTAATTTTGTGTGACTATACTTGGATCGTGTAACCGTATTTAAATAGGGAAAACGTGGAAGAGTTTGGTCGCTTCTAACTTCCCCCCCGTTTGGCCCCATAGAGGAGAGGGGAGAGGCTAAATGCTAACAACATCTTTGTTCTGTTTGCGTGACTGAGGGCACGCACAAAGACCCGACAGGTACGCATCAACTCGTCTGAGCTCAGGTAAGAACACATCTCAGTATGGAAAAACGGTGGCCTGCTCCTTTAAGTGACTCACAGTTTCTTGTCTTTCAATCACACTTTGCCATACTTCCTGTAACATTTCAAGGCGAAACCCGAGCCCCCAGTGTCCGACGAGCATTCACAAGCAATGTAACTTCATCGTTCCCAAGTTGTTACATTTTCTGAGCTGAGGAGCTGAGGAGCTGCTCGCCCGTGCCCTGTTGTGCTGCTTCTCAGAAAAAGCCGCGGCTGACTTCTGGAAACACTGTGACGTAGTTAAATAAACAAAGTGACAGGACTGCACCACTCCGACACCTCGCACGCAGCACTTTCCACGTTACTTAATTACATTTCAGAGATAAAACACAGCGGACTGCGTGATGGATGCTCTGAGCGGACTGTTCATTTGTTATGGTCAAGATTAGAAGCCACTATCGCTTGCTAAGAGGAAAAAAAATAGGCAAGACTAGAGCGGCCTTTTTTAATTTAAAGGAGAAAAAACTTGGTAGTTGTCTAATTAGCGTATTGTAGGAGTGGGTGATATGGCGGTGTATGTTTTTGAAGTATATGATTTCCTCCAGTTTGACTTTACCCAAATCTAAAAGGTTCTGGAAAAAAAGGGTCAAAACAGCGATGATAAAGACCAGAAAAGGCAACAAAAGAGTAACAAAAACACAATAAATGATTGACAAGAATGTGACCTAAACATGACCCCCCCAAAAAAGCGCCAAAAGCGATGAAGAAAGCAACGAAAAAGAGAAGAAAACATAACAGAAATGTGAGACAAAACGCGCCAGAAAAGTAACAATAACACAATAAAAAGGCGACAAAAACACAGCTAAAATCGTGACGAAAACACAATGAAAATCCGTCTAAAAGCAAGGGTAAAAAGCGATGAAGAAAGCAACAAAAATGACAGAAATGTGGGAAAAAAACGCGGCGTCAACGCAACAAAAAAAAAAGTCACAGTCAGTTTTGCAGGTCTTTGCTTTTCAAATGAGGCCTATAGGCTGTAAACTCCAGCCGAGAAGCTTTAGATTTGGGTAAAGCCAAACTGGAGCAAATGCGCTTGGTTACAGTGGGGGTTAAGCGGTTAAAGCTATTTTTCTGAGATCGGTTAAAGCAGTACTAAGTAACTCTTGCCCCTAGAGGCCATAAGCGCAACTGCAGGTGTCTTAGCAAGTTACGATTTTTTTAACTTATTAAATGTCTTGGAGAGTAAATACTACGCTGACAGAAAAGGTGAAGGGAGAGAGGGGTGTTGTACATCCAGTTATACAATGGGAATATTTTTTTTCACTCAAACTTGGCTGTAAATACTGTTTAAAGTGGCGCTAGCCCGCAGTTAGCTTTGCCCGTTAGCCTGTTAGCTTCTTCTCCGTGATTCTATTAGTGTGTATTGCTTGCTCCGCCCCGGTGGCAGTCAAGTTGCAAGCATGGTTTTCTGGCCAGAGACACCAGGGGGAGATGAAAGACCCCCCAATCATCCCATTAACACTTGTATTACCCCCACAGGGACTACGGAAAGGATTTATTAAGGTAAACACGTTACTTAGTACTGCTTTAAATCCTCATGTCGCTCACTCAGAGCCTGACAGAGATAAGGCTAGGATTTCCGTTGGCTTGTTACTATAAACCAAGTAATAGATAAAACTGCACCAACCAGAAGTAGTACCTGCACCACAGTGTGAGGACGACAAACCGACCTGAAGTTCAGCTCGGTGATTCGCCCTGGCACGACCGCTTTGTCTGTGGCAACTTAAACTATTACCATGGAAATGATGGAGCTCCGGGGAGTGTGATGGCTGCCAGCTGCTGCGGGAGAGGAGGAACACAGGGAGGCCCTCAAAAGCACAGGCGCACAGCTGGAACCTCTGGACTTAGACTGTGCACACGACGCATTTATCAACACCTCGACATCCGCTCCAGACTTGTTCTTCCATTGGACGGATGTTGCTGTGATAGAATGTCAAGAAAGTATGTCTCTCAGCTTTTGGTGTGAAAGAAATGGCTCAGCGATGGAAGGGGGGACACAATGTTCTTGGCTCAAACAGGTGTGACGCTTATAGTGCTGCGAGTGGACAATTGTGCTACATGAAGTAAATCACATTCAAGTTGTAATTATTACTTTTAAAGGAATAGGCCACCGTTTTTACATACTGAGATATGTTCTCAGTGGTTAAAGTGGATTTGGGAGGTGGTGGAACTCTAATCTCGAAGACTCAGAACGCTACATTAGGTCGATATATGAAAGGCTGTGTGTATATTACATGTAACAGAAGGTGGTTTATATTACTTTTAATGTATGTATTTTAAAAAAAAAGTTTTAAACCATTTTACAGAATAAGATTTCTTTATATGTGCTCTTGTTTGAGATACTCCCAGAAAATTAGAGCAACAGCCAGTCCTGACCAGGATTTTTTTTAATAATCAGATATAATTTAGTGCAATCTGGTGTATTTAAGGTAAAAATATGCTGTTTGGATTAGCCTTATACAGTGATGAGAATCAGAACTGTCAACATTATGATACTTTCCTAAAAAAAGAAAGAAAGAACACTGATTTTGATAGCTGCAAATAGACTTTTATTATTTAATCTATTTATTTATTGTTTTTTTAATGTACTGTCGCAATCCTGTGTGTTTCCCTGTGGGGCCCCTCTGCTACTGTATGTGGCCCCAGTCCCTCTGCTGCCTGTGTCAGTTCCGCCCCTGTTTTTCCTTCGTCTGTAGAGCTCACGACTCTGTGGTTACTTTTAAACCGTGGACAGATTCAGAGGATCTGATCAGTGGGAATACTTTGTGAAAAAGGCAGACATTGCGCCGTAACCGAGCGCTGTTTATCGCCTTTTCTCTTCATTATGCATCCTAAAAAAGCTTGGGAAGAGTAGACTCCGTTTATGGATTAGTTTATGCCGTAAAGTTGATGATTTCGTGATAAATGCTGTTATGTTGAGGCGCATTAAACCCGTGCGCATGAGGAGCGGACTGACCTGATCTTACATGATTATTGGACATTTGTCCAGCGCAGCGTCAGCAAATTAATAATAAAACTACCCAACCTAGTATTTATTGCGTTGATTCATCTCACAGGCAGACTTTCGCATGTGTGCGAAATGACAAAGTGGCAATCATTAACTTTTTTTATTTATTTATTTTTCACGTGAAGGTGCGGAAACGCCGTTCCCGCCCACTTTAACCCCTGTACCTTAGCTTTGATGAGTTCATTTGTACCTGTCTGGTCTCCACGTGTGCCTCCGTAACGTAAACACAGCACAGACGGCGTTAGCATTTAGCCTCTCTCCTCTCCTCTATAGCTCCAAACGAGGTGAAGATAGAAGCTACCAAACTCTTCCACGTTTTCCCTATTTAAATATGGTTACGTGAAGTGTTACACTATAAAGTATAATTACACAAAATTAAACAATGTGGATTTTCTAAGCGGATAAAAAGTGGAACTATATTGTAAGGCGTAATAATAACAGGAGTAATTCGGCATCCGCATAGTAAAGTGAAGATATCAAAGCGCGGATGCCGAATTACTCCTGTTATTATTACGCCTTACAATATAGTTCCACTTTTTGGTGAAGACCAGACAGGTACAAATGAACTTGTCTAAGCTAAGGTAAGAACATATCTCAGTATGTAAAAACGGTGGCCTATTCCTTTAAATGATGGCACTACAACACTTATATTAATGATTATTCGTTTACTATTATTATGTGTCCAGGAAATATCCCATAGTGTAATGATGTTTAAAATGTAATTGTACAACAGCAGAGGGCACACTTTATCCTCATATTTCCTCCAGTGACCAAAGCGGCAGTGCAGAAACGACACTTAAAAGATACTGGAAAAAACAGTGCCAATCAGCGCGGGAAAAAGATTGAGCTCAGACATGTTTGGAAAAGGTTTGGTTCAGGAATCTAGACTGTAAAATTCAGAAAAAACTTCATGGATATCTCCGTGTGACGTATATTGGAGTAGTGGATGGCGTTTGGAATGCGCAAGGGTTACTGAAAGGTGGGAATGAAACAAAACTCCAGACGTATGTTCTTAATGAACTTGTGACACACTAACATGGTTTAAAGTTGAAAGGATGGGTTAGTTTATAATTGTAAAATCACTCATCTGTTCCCTGTTTTGCGTCAGACAGGCAGGCTAATGGCCGCTCGCGTGTTTTCGGGGAATGTCAGCTCATCACTTTGAGGAACTGAACGCAACAAGTCGCGCTTTCATCTGTATATATCCCGCTCAAGGGCCTTTTCAATCACACCGGGAGCACACCTTCAGACAGAGTTCCCTTACATGACGGGACATTCCTGAGTGGGCCATGCTGCTAAATGGACAGGAATGTGCAGGTAGAGCAAAGGCCTCACCCCCCCCCCCCCCCTTCCACAGCCTCAACAGCCCCGAGCCCGCAGCAGCGTCCCGGGCTGTCACCAGGTGTGCGCATCATGAATAGACACTCTGACTTGCTCCGGGACATGTGTATTTGTGCATGTTTGTGAGGGGGCGAGCTCAGAGTGCGCAGCAGAGGGGCCAGAGAGGACCTCGGGGGGTGTAAATATCTGCAGTCAGGACAGGAGAATGTGTGAAAGTAATTGAGAGGAACACGTGGGTTTGACCAAGATTGATCGTCATTGGTATGGTTCACCATGAGGTTTATGGAGTTACTTGGACAATGTAAGTCGCTAATGCCTTGTTTGCAGGGGTTTGACTCTCCACTCGGTCACCCAAACTCCAGTGTTGTCCAGTGGTTCACCCCCATGGATCCTAATTCCTGAAGGACAGCAGCCCAAAGGGACCCTTGTTTTCTGTCCGATCGAGCTTATTTTTCTTTCTTAATTGACTGTAACTCATAGCCTATTGTATTTGTTTTCTACATCACGCAGCTTGGTTCAGATTCCTGAGCTTCGACCAGAAACACTGCAGGCCACGCTGTAGCTGTTCTGATTCATTTAACGTGCGGGAACATTTTGAACATCTACAAAAGAAGCATGTCCAACTCATCCAAATATGGTCAGATTTCTAATTTATCAGCTATTTTTATGAAAAGGCTTTTCCAATGATGGCGCACAGTAACTCCTTATGGATATGCTCGTCGAGTGGTTCTCAAAGGGTCTTGATTTAGAGAAGCCAGTTATTTTAGTCCATAGCTCAAACAGCAATGGCTTAGGGCAGCGTTTGGTTTTCAATGAGTTTAGTCCACTTTTTGCTTGTGCAGTTCTAGTTCTAGTGAAATTAGGGATGTCCGAGCCGATACGGGAAAGAATACGATAGACGATATTTAAAAACACAACTTTCACCAACTAAACCTAAGTGAATATGGGCATGCTGTATGTCATTTGAAGATTTCAGTCGCTGAGTTAGTTTTAACCTCTGCAAACCTAAATCTACCTAAAGTGGCCCAATAGAATAAAATAGCCACTGCTGGAGCAGCCAAGTGTTTGTATTATTGTTCATGAAATGCTGTTAAAGAGGGGTATTATGCTTTTTTCAATCACATAGCACCAGTCTATAGCATACTACAATGATGACGTAACCTTCTGTCGGTCTGTATATGCAGTAAATTAAAATAACTGCCTTGAATAAAATTGCTCTCTCAAAATGGCTGTACTGAACGTCTTGAAATAGGCCTCTGTCTCTTTAAGAAGCTTTCCGACACGCCCCCTTCAGCACACTGCTGTGGCATCTAAACAACAACACTGTGCGGGGAGGGGGCTCTGCTGAGCTGAGGAGCAGGGGTTGGTGGCTTGGCTGGTGACGAAAGGTCCAGAGGCGTCTCCAGGAGGTGGGGGCGTTCCTAGGAGGACTGAGGCATAGCTACACCTAAAATGGCTGCCGTCTAAGTTTTTACTGATTACTCAAAATATGTGAATGAGCCAAGGCAACACTCCAGGCATGTGTTTAATGAGGGAATGACATAATAACATGATATAAAGCTTGAAAAAGTCGATTTACATAATACCCCCCTTTAAAGAACAACTGATATATTTATCATCATGCACAAGTTGTAATGATCAGATCACTTTATAAGAGCTGTCAATGTAAAATAGCCTGTCCCAAGGATAGTGTCAAAAATCCAGTGATCGTGTTGTTTATTAATAGATCAAATTGATAATTGATCTGTAACATCATGACAAGACAATACATTATTGATCTCACAATGAAAATGAGAGGACCATTCACTTTTCACTCAGAGAAATGGCACTTTTAAGAAAGTCTCTTGGTATCGGTTAATACTGGATATACTCAAACGCCAGTATCGGTATCGGAAGCAAAAAGCTGGATCGGTGCGTCTCTTGGTGAAATCCCACTAATGCTTTGGGTTCCTTTAGATCGAGCCTGAAGAAATGACTTTGCTATTTTAGCCGAGCTCTTGCCGGCATTATGTCAGCGGCAGATTGGGAGCAGTTGTGTTATTGCAACCTCTGCCTGGTGCGCCCACCTCCCCATCTCTGCCACTGCCCTCTGCCTCTCCACGGGTCTGTCTGTCCCGGCTGCAGCCAACAAGGCCTCCGCTGTTCCCCATTCAATGCTGCGTGTTACTCTCTAAATATGTTTTCTGCCCTGAAAGTTAAAAAAAATCTGTCTGTGTACATCTGTCAGTGGGGATATTTCACCATGCACTTGCATCGCTCCCTAAGACTTTGCCGTATTTTCCCGCAGTCCAATTCAATTAAGTGGCGTCGAAACATATAGTGCAAGAATTGTCTACATGAGGCGTGTTGCAGTAGGTTTCAACCACGTATGCAAACGGGTTGTTCCTGACGTCAGCAGGTTTCGCAATCATTTTATTTATAAGCATCGTGCCCCGTGCAGCTTGATTGACACGCAGAGCAGCAAAGTGAAAGTTATTGCGCTGTAACTTATTTATGTTGGACAGTTGAAAAGGGTGGGAACGGCTATTTCTCCCGCCGTCTATGTGCTGAGGGCAGTAAATAATTGATATTATTTTGAAACTGTTTCTTAATGTTGACTTTGACTTGTTATGTAAAGGACAAGTAGCCAGAAAGAGCGAGAGAGATTGCTCGATTCCTGTGAATTCATGCGCTGTTATTCAACTGGAAGGAGAGTGCTTGCTTTTGGAAAAACGTATTCAAACTAAGACAGCTGGGGCCTGTCCTGAGCACTTTCAGGTTCAAATATAGTATGGGAACACGTTTAATGTAGGATTTACGCAAGTTGAGTTGTTATTGCTGTTGGATAAACTGGGTCTAAAGGCATAGTTTTATCACAAGATATTTTTTATTCCTTTCGCGTGTGTTTTTCGCCCCACAGATTTAGAAACAGTTTTACTTAATATTTTACTCATACTGGGCTGATATTACTTTATTTTACATGTACGTGAAATATATTTGAGCACAAGTCACAAGAAAGAACAATGCCCCTAGATTTTGGTCTGAGCTGTCTCCTGCTGCAGTGTGTTTCCTTCTAAACCAGGGGTGTCCGAACTTTTTCACCGAGGGCCGTATATTGACATGTATAAGGCATGGAGGGCCACAGATCAGTGTTCAAGAGAGGTTTAAACCCTTCCCCACACTTTTATTTAGGCTTGGAACCATAATGCAGCTCAGTCTCACAATAAATGTTCATTTTTGAGGTTTTAATTGTGTGCAGTTCTTAAAATTGCAGTAAAATTATCATCTCTAGCGATGTGTGGCAATAAAACAAGAAGTCTGAGGGCCACCAGAAATTGGTCTGAGGGCCGCATTTGGCCCTCGAGCCGCACTTTAGACACCCCTGCTCTAAACTGTACCTCATGCTTGAACGGACAGGCCTGGACCATTGATCTGTTGCTCATACACCGCACATTGCCCGGAGACACTGAACAGTCTATGGGCTGACCCGTCCTTGTGTGGGTGACATGCATTTATACTGGGCCGCAATCAATATGGACAGGCCGTCCTCTTTATGTGTGCTTTGGGAGGACCTGCGTTATAGGTATAGTGACCTGCGAGTTCTCAGCATAACTTTGAACTCTAAATTAAAATAGTGTACCATAGTGCAGGGTGGGCATTTTATTTTTACAAGGGGCCACATGTGTAGCCTGAATAGAGGACTGCACCTAAAGATAATAATTTAATCCTTCTCAACTTTCTCCAATGGCAAAGTGCTTCACAGCACAGTTCAAAGATCAGAAATTACACACAATATAAAAGTCCAAGACAACACAAAATCATAGCAGTAGCTAATTAAAACCCTGGACAAATAAATGAGTCTTAAGTTTGCTTTTGTAGATGTCAACAGAGTCAATTGAGCAAAAAAGGCGGAAGATCGTTCCAAAGCCTGGGAGCAACAGCCTGGGAGGATTGTCACCTCTGGTCCGAAAATGATGTGTGGAACCTTTGGCAGATTCTGACCACAGACCTCAGAGGGTTACAGGGGTGTAAGACTGGATCAGATCACTGATGTAACAAGGAGCCTGACCATGCAAGGCTCTGAAAGCTAGAACCAGAATTTTAAACTTGATCCTAAAGGACGTTGGCAGCCAATGAAGTTATTTTTGAATAGGGATATGCGAGTCCTCCTATTTGTACAGTACGGGTCAGAATTCTCGCTGCAGACTTTTGCACTAATTGCAGTTGAGAGAGCTCCTTCTTGTTCAGACAGGAAACAAGCTTGATGGTAATTGTAAATTATATATACATTCCAATGTATATAATTGTATGGCCACTACAAATGTTCAAAACATGACAATAATTACAAAGTATTCCTTATTCCCCCAGATCCGTTTTATTTCACATGGATTTGACATGAATGGATTATTGCCTTTTGCATGAAAGAGGAAGTTATCGATCATTAATCGCTCAAGCTAAATGTAAATAAAAGTAAGCAGCTAAAAAAGTACAAAACGCGTGATTGAAACAACTGTTTTGATTCACTCGTGTTGTGACGCTGCCGGCTGGGTTCGTAGTATCGCAATGCATTGTGGTCTATATTGACCCGCCGCTGGTGGGACGGTCACGTGGGGGCCGTGCTCATTGGCTCAGAAAATAAAAAATGGCGACGACCTATGGAGCTCTTTTCGCTTGGAATTTGAATTCAAATTTATTTTATTTGATCAAGGACAATGCACAAAAGACATTAGTCTAAAAAAAGAAGAGATGTCATGTGCCAGGTTATAGCAAAATGCTCATTTTCCACCCGCAGCCCCTGGACATGGACATATCTTCCAACTGGCGATGACACGCCACGAGATAAACCCTATGCGACGTAATCACTGACAGAGAATGTAAGTGCGTATGTCACACTTCCGTAGACCACGCAGTGCGTTGGGAAAACGTTCAATTCCACCGGCATCGGCCAACTCGGAAACCGCAAAGGCGACTGTGCTTTAAATCATAAGATATAAAAAAGAAACAAACAAAAAGTCTGCCATAGTGTGTAGTTTTCAGAAAATAAGTTTAGCTTTTCATATGACTTTGACTGTGACTATGACATATGATTATTCTGCGATTGTTCTGACCAAACAACATAATACAGCTTAGTAGATTTTCGCATATCTGGTATTACATAGGGTGTGAAAATAGTTTGATTTTTTTTAACTACATATTGTCGTCTTAAATTAAGTTAAGAAGATGTGCATGAATTTGAACTCGTCAAATGTAACACTGAGATCTGACTGCACAAAGCAAAAACTGCTCTATCGCAGGGAGATCTTTCTGTAAAGCATGTGTGATGAGGACAGAGTGGGTCATGTTTTAATGGTCGTAGGCCTGGGGCTGCTTCAGGTTACAGACAGCTCTATAATGTTTCCATTAACGGTGGCGGCTGCTCCTGCTGCTGAGCTCTTCCTGGTGCAGCTCCGGTGAGTCTCCTGGGACTGATGGGCTCAGATCCCCAAACTGCTGCCCTCACCTTTTATAGAAGCTTCTCACCAACTTTGATCCATCTGATTTAGAGGGAAGTCTTTTTTGTGTGTCTTTTTACACCTCATAATATGCCTCCCCGGAGTCATTGTGCGTAAACTGTCTGAGATGAGGTCACAGTTCTCAATGTCACAGTAGCACAAGTTACATGTTTTAGGTTAACATAATAAGGGAAAACGTAACTTCATGATAATATATATTAATAGAACGCTTGTACAGAGGTGGTCCAGGTGGTCATTAAGAGCATGTTTTGTATCGCCGGCAACAATATAATCAAGTTTATTGTTTAGTATTTGCGTTACTTTTTACATTTGAAAGAGAAATATAATACTTAATAGGCCAATACATTTCTATAAAGGCTCCAAAGTAAAAAGTAATTTTGGCTGTTGTTAATTTTTAAATTAATTAATGTTGTACAGGTACTATAGTGAATTTGGGCGCAATTTTGTGTTTTTGAAGCTGCAATGTTCTTTTTCATACCACTTTAAACGATTTGTAGTAACTCATTATACCTGACAGATCAGTTGTGGACCTATTTCTTCTCCTCTATTGTTTTAGCTCATATCTTCGTTCAGAGCTTGAGCACTTGAGCTCCTTGATAACTTTCTGAATGTTTCATTGTGAGACGATGAGTTGTTACCTTGCGGCTGGCGTCGGGGTCGGAGCTGCCTCCGAGAGTGTAGTGGCACATGATTCATCAAGGTTTTTGGACAGAGAGTTTCCATTGTAGGCATGAGGAATGGCATGTGGTGGTGGTTTTGGCCCGGCTTCGCAAACGGGAGAGGCAGAAGGACTTTTGACGTCATCAGGAAACGTGACCCACTTCTCAGGAGCCAGGAGCCTTGGGCCAATCCAGCAGATGTTGCACAGATGAGTTTCTATTCATGAGCACATACGTAAAAGTGCAATATGTGACCATCTGAAATAAAGAGTGTTTCTTTCTTTGATTAAATCATTGTAAAATAAAAAAGTTAAATACTCATGATAGACTCGACATTGTGAACACATTGATTTTTCACAGTTATTCGCTCAACATGTTGCATAAGCCTCAATATGGCTGCCGCTCTGCACCCAAGGCTTTTTCAATAACCAAAAAAACCAAACAAAACGGTCATACTTGTTCATGTTCTTGCAGGCATGTATAGGCTTAGGTGTCTTAAGGACATAAGTATAGTATGCAAGGTCAAGCATGTCTTGAAACAAATTACTTTTTGTCGTGTAGATGAGAAGTCTTTTCTAACTTCTTTTGCGTATCACATTAAAGAATCAATGCTCTTATACAATGTTATTCTGCAAATTCATTTTTTCGATCATTTTGACTGCGAGAAAGTGACATTTGATCACTTTTGTCAGGTGTGCCATTTGTACTTTTTGTTGATACATTTGATGCACTCCATAAACACTTGTAGATCCCACTTTTCTTGACAAAACACACGACAAAGGTCAGTGAAGAGCTTAATAAAGCTTCAACAGCGAAGCAACCTGGGCTTTAAAGATGGAGGATCACCACGTCTTGACATCAGCAGGTGAGGGCGAGAAAGGGACAGACTGAATAGATTATACTCTTATTTCTTATTATGAGCGAACAAATAAAACTTGGTTAGATAAGAGAAGCAGTCAGTTGGACTGTTGAAGTATTCGCAGTGAAAGAATTAGCACAGGCGCGTTGGACCATTCTCATTTGGGCCAGGAGTGATGCGCTGGTCCACTTGGGGGCTGGCGGGGAGTGCGTCAGAAGGCAGTTTATGGGTCGTTTTGTTCCGGTGCCTGCTGTAGCTCCTCTGTGCTCTTATGTAATGCCGAGAGTGAGATGAGGTGATGGGAGTCAGGAGAGGCAGCCCGGGACACACTTTAATGGGCACATCCGGCTGTCAAAAAGCAGAGGTCACTGTCTGCTGCCCCGGCATCACCTGGGCCTGCCAAGGATTACATAACTTATTGATCGCTGACATACTCACTCACTTATTGTGTTTAAGGCACATTTTATTAGCCCTAGGGTTGAATCAAATGTACAAAGATCTACTTAACTAGCAGCGTTAGCATTAGCATGTCACTCAGCCCACTCTGCAGACTTTATAAACGACAGTCTGTAGTGGTAGAGGGCACTGGAGCACACAGAAAGTTGCTCTTCACTTTAGGACTCAAACTGGGGACCGTCAGGTGGTGGGGCAAGAGCACTAACTGTTGTGTAAGAGAGCCTTAATCTCTGTTTACCGCACAGTTCTCTCACCGAAAGGGGCAACAAACGCAACCTGAAGCTCGATGTGTTCAAATCCGCTGTTTATGAGCGCGCTGTAAGTGGAGTCGTGAACTTGTTGCTTTGTTGGTGCCAGTTTAATTCAGCCCAATTCACTGGAGCTGATATGGTTTCATCTAATCGGGTTTGCGCTAAACCCGATACAGACATGAGGATTCGTAAGTGATCCTGTGCATCAGCGGCGTAATGAGAGGGAGAAGTTCAAGGATTTTGGTAATTCCGTTTGATCAAATCACGGAGAGAGTTGTCGCCGTGCTTAATGTGAATTCACTATAGACAGGTGTAGGATCAAAGTATACAATTTAACCCTTTATAATGTTGGCAGTTTGTTATATTACACATCTGTGGAAATACTAATAATTACTAACGTGGTTGTTACATCCAATCCCCATATCAGTGGCCCAAACTGTAATTGTGTAAACATCACCTTTGGCTAATGGGATTAGCTGAGTTCTGTTGCTTTGGCCTCTATGACCTCTTCGGTTTCATATTTGGCTGACTGTTTAACCAGATCTCAAACACAGCTCCAGTGTCTATGTCCACGCTGAGCTTAATATCACATAAATGTCATTGCTGTGATGATTGGTCAGCTCCTGGAGCCGACTCATTCCACGGTGACCGAGTTATTTAGATTTCTTGTCACGCTAAAGCGCGCTGCTTATTTTCATGCAGCCATCCCGATACCGTGAGCGCTGGCCACATTACATGCTCTCTCAAACATCTCTCAGGCCAGTTGAGTGACAGGAGGAATGCGCACGTTCACACACTCTCACACAGGGGCATCAGTGAGGTTTTGGGAGCTCTCTTTCATCTACAAACTGGACGCCCAAAATGTTAGTGTCGCTTCAGGATCCGGCAGATGAAAAGGTCAGCGGGCTTGTTTTGAGCGAGTGTAAGATTTCCATCATCGCGACGCACGCTCCGCCAGTCCCTCTCCAAACCACACAAACCATGTCTCTGAAGCCTCTGACAAGCCCCGCTCTGCTATTAAGTCAATAATCGGCCCTCTCTTCCTGCTCCACAACCAGCCTACTTGATACTTGACATATGGCCCTATTCATTTGCCTTCAACAAAGGTTGTACAAACATAAATATTACTGATTATCATATTTTCCACATGGCCTATGCCTGTCATCAAAGAGGATATTATTTCCACTCTGTTGCGCTGTTAGAATTTCCACCTTGCTACTTAGTTGCAACCTAAAACTATGTTGTACAGTCGTAGTAGATACCAGGAAGGCCTCATTTCCTACCTCTTTACCTAGTCCTATTTCAATCTACTCCTTCATTATGACATTTTAAAAGAACAGGCCACGTTTTTTCCATACTGAGATATGTTCTTACCTGAGCTTAGACAAGTTGATGCGTACCTGTCTGGTTACCAAAGATGTTGTTAGCATTTAGCATCACCTCCAGTAAAGTGAAGATATTACTGCGCGGACGCCGAAGCCTTACAATACCCCTTTTTATCCGCTTAGAAAATCCACATGTTTAAAGCAGTACTAAGTAACGTGTTTACCTAAATAAATCCTTTTCATAGTCCCTCTGGGGGTAATACAAGTGTTAATGGATGATTGGAGGGTCTTTCATCTCCCCCTGGTGTTTCTGGCCAGAAAACCATGCTTGCAACTTGACTGCCACCGGGGCGGAGCAACCAATACACACTAATAGAATCACGGAGAAGAAGCTAACAGGCTAACGGGCAAAGCTAACTGTGGGATAGCGCCACTTTAAACAGTATTTACAGCCAAGTTTGAGTGAAAAAAATGATTTCCATTGTGTAACTGGATGAACAACATCCCTCTCTACTTCGCCTTTTCTGTCAGAGTAGTACTTACTCTCCAAGACATTTAATAAGTTAAAAAATCGTAACTTGCTACGACACCTGCAGTTGCGCTTATGGCCGCTAGGGGCAAGAGTTACTTAGTACTGCTTTAATTTTGTATAAGTATACTTGGATCATGTGACTACTCGCGTAACCGTATTTAAATAGGGAAAACGTGGAAGAGCTTGGTCGCTTCTAACTTCACTCCCATTTGGCCCCATAGCGGAGAGGAGGAGAGGCTAAATGCTAACAACATCTTTGGTCTTTTGGGTGACTGAGCGCACGCACAAAGACCAGACAGGTACGCATCAACTCGTCTAAGCTCAGGTAAGAACAAAGCTCAGTATGGAAAAACAGTGGCCTGCTCCTTTAACTACATGCTGCAACCCTCTGCCCCCCCTGCATTCACCACAGCAGCAGAATCCTTTGCTTATTCAGCCTATCCATCTTCCAGTGTATAAGCCCCATTGTTTAATTAACTATTCTTCAACAAGTCTCTCTGGCTATAATTGTTCCATTCATTCCAAGAGGTAAATGCGGCACAGTGAGCATCAATTTATGTGCAAATTAGAATTATTCCTTCATTAAGAAAAAAAAGGGGGAAAAAGATAATTCACCCTAACTTTAAAGGCAAGTGTCATTGTTTCATTGGTTTACATGAAAGTATGAATTTCTCTGTGTCCTTCCATGTCCTTTGTCTCCAGGAGCAGTAACGTCTGTTCACTGGGACACACGCACCGAGACACGTTGCAGGCATTATTCCAGGAAAGTGGCATCTGTGCAGCCCATTATCTGTGGAGGCTGCAGCAGACCTGTGTGGCCGCGGTGCATATGGCGGTCATCTGCTGCACGAGTAACCAAAGTCAGGGGTCACATGTGAAAAGGAGCACGTTGGGAAGAGACAATTTGACTTCACAGTTGTTCTTACACACAACGGCGTGTGCTTGAAAGTCCCGCCTGGTCGGTAATGGATCTGACCGTGGCGTGTCTGTCTGTTTAACGCCTCTGTTTACCGCAGTGAGTCTTTCGCGGCGGAGAGAGCGGACTTTATGATCCGCACGGGCCACCTTGTTGGCGTGAGCAGTGGAAATTCCTTCTGTGAGAAACCCTGGACTGAGGAGGAAGCTGCCCTTACAGCTGCGATTCATTACTATACTTGTGTTGTCAGCTCCAAATGACTGAATGTAAGAACAAGAAACCAGTTGGACCTTTTGACTGGCTTTGTTCATTAATATTGCTCATTGCTTTAAAGTGTCATGCAATGCAATACATTTCACAGGAAACGTGTTTGGATATCACGATGTTATTCCAAATTGTGCTTGGAATATAACATATGCAAATGAATGCACACTAGAAAGTACATGACGTTTTGTGGTGACCTAAGAAGGGAAAAGCCCCAAGGAAAGAAGAGCGCATGAGAATCATATCAGGATGTGGACTTGCTAAGCGTGGTTTTCACATTTACTGTTGCTCCATCCGAAACCAGTAAATTGGCAAGAGGTCTTACGCCAAACCGGATGTGCGTCAGCATCCGCCATGATAAGAAGCATCCGAATTAGGCTCCCAGTTAGGAAGGAGTTAGGGAAAGTGGCCTGTATGCTAACTATCATAGCCACTTTAGCATAGGGACCTCTGATGCTAACTCACTGGCGATTAGGAGCTATGTGCCATCCCATAAGCCACTGCAGCATTCCCCCCCTCCCGCCCCACCCTCGAGTGATTCATGCGCAACCACTGTTGATTGACAGGTGCACATTTAATAATAAAAAAATAATAAGATTCTGCACAAGCCAAACTTTATAAAAGTGACAAAATACATGTTGTCGTCACCACAGATCAGTCACATGGTTTTAAAGAGCCTCCTCAGTAAATGGCCTAAATAAGGCAGTTTGTGCTTTTGCTTTCGTTTATAGAAACTTAAGCCACATGGCTAATTTGCATACTGTAGCTTTATGAAACTGCTGTTGAGATAAAATAAAGGGAAATGTGAAGGATCATTATGTTTCTTTTTTTTGCCTTAAATGTCTTTATTTGGGACACTATGTTGTTGTTGGACAATATACAGTAGGTGGCGGTATGCGCTTTTGTTTGGCCTGCACTGAACTTTAAAGAAGAAGAAAAACAGCTGTTGGTGATGTCACTTCCCCTTCCCCTGGGTAAGGACGTCGAATTGGGCAAATGCTGCTGAAGCTCTAGTTCATAACTGCACAGAGATCTAACAGTTGACCCCATGAAAGGTTAAGGATTAGTTGCTAGTGTTAGTACTTAGAGGCTACAATTTAATGGTTTCGGATGCAGCCTGTATGTTGTGTAAAGTATCTCAAGTGTTTTAAAATGATTCGTTGTGGACACTGTCACTTAATTAAACTGAAGTATGTTGAAATGGATGCCCTTCATGTGTCTCGGAACCAACAGATGGTTCAGTTATTTGGTACTTAGTTTCACATTTCTTTATGTAATTTGTTGATTGATGAAACCATTACTTTTATTTTATTATTCTTTAGCAAATCTTATGAAGCAAATGATACTTAACTAAATATTTTCCGCCCTTTGTATAGATCTGAAAGTGTTGAAGATTTGATTATGAATATTAACTTTTCTGTTTCTGTTTGCTAGCAGCTACTACGCCATTGTGTGTCTCCTTTCTACTTTTAACGCATATCACTGTACAATCAGAGAACTTGTAAAAAGTCAGTCGGTTTTACAGTGTAGCTTCTGGGTGGTAGGTAAGTTCCCCAGCGGCGTTACGAGAAGCGCAGGGTCATGTTTTGGGTTTAGGGCCACGCACCTGGCTCATTAAGTCGACCGGACCAGGTGGACACTCTCCCTCTCCCTCTGTCTCTCTGGGACAGACGGCTCATGTGATGGCGGCTAATGGGTACAACAAACACGTTCATGCACGAGATGAGGACAGAGGACTTGAGCTGGTGAGCCACTAATCCCATCAGCCTTGATCACTGTATCACTCTAACCATATTAGCGGCGATGCACACTATAGTATATCAAGTTTTAGCAGCGCTCGCTCACGTTTGCGGCGGAGATGTGACATGCAGCGCACGTCCCGAATTCAATAAAGGAACTTGCGTCATGCTCCATTAAGGACAGTTTAAAATAGTGGAAGCGAAATGGACTTGAGCCTCTTGAAATATTACAGAGATATGCTGAAGTGTGACTTAAAAAAACTGCACTGAATGGATTTGCAAGAGAGCAAGCAGGCTCACATTATGAAAGAGTGGTTCAAGGAGCATGAGACTTCATTTTCACACATGGATTGACCCACAATGTCCAGCTCTTTACCCCACTGAGAGTATTTGGGACGTGCTGGAGAAGGCTTCGCGCTGCGGTCACACTCTCCCATCATCAATGCAGCATCTTGGTGAAAAATGAATGCAACACTGGATCTTTTGATCTTATTGAAACAATACCACTGTGAATGCGTGCGGTGATCAAACCTGGAGGCGGCCCAACCAAATGTTAGAGCATGTGACCTTTTGTCTGTCGCGACTTTTTTTCTGGTCAGGCAGTGTACGTGACTGAGCGCAAGTAACATAAGCTTATGTTGGCTAATGGTGATCGTTTTAAAGATTGGGTTCTTTTACGGTAAATGGTCTCTACATCGCTTTTCCACCTGCACTCAAAATGCTTTACATCAAGGAACCTCTCACCATTTCACGCTTCACACACCAAAGCAAAATCAAGCCTCTGTAAAATGTATAATTGATAGTTAATATTTTACTGAATGAAATAATACAAATCTACATGGTTGTTTGCTCAGCTTTGTCACCCATTGTGGAGCGTTGACTTCAGCACGTTGCGAATTCCCTCCGAGCAGACGTGACTTCGGGGCGGGGTTGAGACTCCGCTAATGGTCTCGGTGGTGGGAATGCGCTCGGAAACCCGTAATGGCGTCCGTATCACATGTTTGTCGGTGTCTGCTGCTCGCCGATTGGCCCGTTGGTCCTAATTACCACATTGATTGTTTATCCACACTGTTTGCCCTGGATGGTTATCAGCCCTGAGAGTGTTTCAACTCCCTGTGGACAATGTGGCGGTAGACGGCCAGAGGAAGTGCCGTGTTGTCGTGACGCTGCAGACTCCTCACGTCCTTGTTTTAGTCGCGCCCAGCCCTGATTGGTCCGGGCGCCGCGGCATGCAGAGTCTCTTGATATCCCGCTTTGCGGTCGTCCTGATGAGGGAGATGTTGCTCTGCATGTTTTGAGCATTGAGTTCTTGGAGCGGCCAGTCCAACTTGTGGCTTTCTGTGGCGCAGATTCACATTGAGGTTTTTGAGTTGAGCAATGAGTGGTCAAGTTACTATGACCAGAAGAGGAGGAAATACTAAAACATACTGCATTCGATGTAAAAGAGAAGTTCCCAACAACTTTCTCTTTATTATGCTGCTCTTACTTCTTCTACTACTACTACCACTACATTGTAATGACATCTATTGGTGATCTTTGACCAAGCTATTACTCCTGTAAATACAACTAGTATAGCTTCTGTTACTTGTGGTTGAGTGCTCTTCAACTCAAAGATTGTTGGTCAATGAGAGCAGTTGACTACAGCAGCTGACCACCACTGCGTATTTCATTTTAATTTTTTTTACAACTATGACTGTGCCCGCTCTTCAACTTAAGTTTCTGTTTTTAGTGCTACTTCTGGTCACATCATTCGCTCATTTTGTGATATTTGCACTCAAAAGTATATTTGCGTAATATTTTCCTATTTAAAAATATGCAATAGAAGTATTTTTGTTCATTTAACTAAAATGTATCTAGTTGCTCCTTCCAGTAAGTCTGACATTCCTCCTCGCTAACGTTATCAAGTCAGAAATTCCAAATGAGTGGCTCGTGCAAAAAAAAAAAGTGACTATTTTATTGCGTCTGGGGTCATAAAAGTGTTCGCACCACAGCTTGCTTCCATTAGGACGTCTTGTGTTTTTTGTGCATGTACGGAACAGTGCGGCGTATCCTTATGCCTTTGTGTGACTGACTGGGAACCTGAGCCCGGCCCATCTCCCCTGTGTGAGTAATGGGCCTTGTTTTATTGGCCTGCTCCTCTACACAGTCCATGAGTAATCACATAATGCCTGCTCTGACGTCAGCACGGTCTCCATGGCAACACGCCTCACTCCAGGGAAGTGTAGTACAGTTCTCCCCCGCCTCTCCCCCCCCTCACAGCATCTCAACCTATGCGTGTTCAGGGCAACTCCAGCTCGGGATGGAGACTTTACTTGGAAGAGCTGAAAGGCCGAGTTCCACCTAATCCTGCTGGCACAATTACTATCACTAAGACTTACTGTATACTTGAAAGCAAGTACTATAGTATTAGTCTAAAGTGTACTGTATACATGTATACCATACACTAATTTTTTTGTTCATTCTTTATGTTGTTTCTTTTCTTTCTTTCTTTATGTTCTTTCTTTTCTTTCTGTTTTTCTGTTCTTTCTGTTCTTTCTTTCTTTCACATTTTCCTGGAATACCAAACCTGTAAAATCAGATTACAGACCACAAGAGGACCACATCGTAACTAACTACTGGTCAAAACCCCATATTTTCTTTTTTTCTAGTGTTCTTGAACATTTGTGCAGTGCCTCTTCGTACTCGGAAATAAAACAGTTGACCAAACATTACACATTATATTATAGACAATAAATTAAGATTATTTAATTTCCTTTGTAGAAACAATGCCACAAGTGTGTTCATTTGTTATATTTGGAGAAAGGCTAGTTCCGTGAGTCAAAGGTTTACAAAACATTTTGGTTTATAAATTAAAGTTCAATTTTGAAGAACTATGGTGGGTTAATATGTGACCAGTAGTGGGAGTTCATGTTGTGCTAAAACACATTATTGAATAGTAGTGCTGTATCTAACTTTTCCCTTGTTGTAAGGTAAAAAAATTAAAAAATAAAATAATAATATAAAAAGGCCTCAAAAAAATTAACTCACTGCCGTTTTGTTGGTATATTATTATAAGGAAAAAAGTCACCGTCAGTCAAAAGTCAGCATTGGAGAAATGGTACTATCCATTACTTGTTATTGATTTTGCTCTCATAAAATTCTGCCCATGTGAAATATCTCAAAAAGTGAGTTGGGAACAATAGCAAAAATGGTCCAAGTTCCAGAGGCTGGCTGGCTGGCTTTGCAGTTTGGCTCGGCCCACCGGCTCTCACAGTGAAGCAGATAATGGGTCTGTGTTATGTCTGCTGTCACTGCGCTCCAAGCTTCGGCCTAAAGCAGTGAAGGGCCTTTTTCCGTGACTGTTAAAGAGGGACCTACCACTGTAAAGGAGACGAGAATGTCATAGGGATTTCTGTTATTTACAGTTAAAAAACCTAACCGTAATCTTAAACTAAACTATTAATATTATGACTATAGAATTTACAATGAGCTAAATGTGGGATAAAAATAAATTTGATTTACCGTCTTATCTGTTGTCTTACAACAGTCTTTAAAACTTCATCTCGAGTTTCTCTGCACTGTTGTAAAACCCTGTGAACTGCCACCTTAACGTGATGGGGTTGTTTGAGTGCCGAATAATCCTAGGAGCTATGTTGTCTGGGGCATTGTGCTCCTGGTAGGGTCTCCCTTGGCAAACAGGTCTTAGGTGACGGGTCAGACGAAGAGCAGTTCAGAAGATTTCTATGGACAGTATCAGATCAAGGACCGTGATGTCGCCCGGTATGGCACAACCGGGCCCCACCCTGGAGCCAGGCCTGGGGTTGGGGCTCGAATGCGAGCGCCTGGTGGTCGGGCCTCTGCCCACGGGGCCCGGCCGGGCACAGCCCGAAAGGACGACGTGGCCGCCCTCCTGTGGACCCACCACCCGCAGAGGATCCGTAGGGGTCGGGTGCAGAGAGGACTGGGTGGCAGTTGAAGGCAGGTGCCTCGACGACCTGGTCCACGTGCGCAGCTTCTGGCGTTTGGGACATGGAACGTCACCTCACTGGGGGGGAAAGAGCCTGAGCTTGTGCGGGAGGTTGAGAGATACCAGCTAGATATAGTCGGGCTCACCTCCACGCACAGCTTGGGTTCCGACTATCGGTCGGCCTCGAAGAGATTCTGGAAAACCATCCGGCGCCTCAGGACGGGGAAGCAGTGCTTCACCAACACTGTTTACAGTACGGGCGGGGAGCTGCTGACCTCGACTGGGGATGTGGTCGGGCGGTGGAAGGAGTACTTCGAGGATCTCCTGAATCCCACTGTCACGTCTTCCGATGAGGAGGCAGAGGCTGGGGACTCGGAGGGGGGCTCGCCCATTACCCAAGCTGAAGTCACTGAGGTGGTTAGAAAGCTCTTCGGTGGCAAGGCTCCGGGGTGGATGAGATTCGTCCTGAGTACCTTAAGTCTCTGGATGTTGTAGGACTGTCTTGGCTGACACGTCTCTGCAACATCGCGTGGCGGTTGGGGACAGTGCCTCTGGATTGGCAGACCGGGGTGGTGGTCCCTCTCTTTAAGAAGGGGGATCGGAGGGTGTGCTATAATTACAGAGGGATCACACTCCTCAGCCTCCCCGTAAGGTCTACTCCAGGGTGCTGGAGAGGAGGATCTGGCCGATAGTTGAACCTCGAATCCAGGGGAACAATGCGGTTTCGTCCTGGTCGTGGAACACTGGACCAGCTCTATACCCTTCATCGGGTGCTCGAGGGTTCGTGGGAGTTCGCCCAACCACATGTGTTTTGTGGATCTGGATAAAGCGTTCGTGGTGTCCTGTGGGGGTGCTCCAGGAGTATGGGGTCCGGGGTCCTCTGCTAAGGGCTGTCCGTTCCCTGTATGACCGCAGCAGGAGCTTGGTTCACATTGCCGGCAGTAAGTCAGACTTGTTTCCGGTGCGTGTTGGTCTCCGCCAGGGCTGCCCTTTGTCACCGGTTCTGTTCATTACCTTTATGGACAGAATTTCTAGGCGCAGCCAGGGGCCGGAGGTGTCCGGTTTGGGAACCTCAGGATCTCATCTCTGCTGTTTGCAGATGATGTTGTTCTGTTGGCTTCATCAAATCAGGACCTTCAGCGCGCACTGGGGCGGTTTGCAGCCGAGTGTGAGGCGGCCGGGATGAGGATCAGCACCTCCAAATCTGAGGCCATGGTTCTCCACCGGAAAAAGGTGCTTCCCCGCTTCAGGACGGTGGAGAGTCCTTACCTCAAGTGGAGGAGTTCAAGTATCTCGGGGTCTTGTTCACGAGTGAGGGACAGATGGAGCGTGAGATCAATAGACGGATCGGTGCAGCGTCAGCAGTGATGCGGTCGCTGTATCGGACTGTTGTGGTGAAGGGAGCTGAGTCTCGGGGGCAAAGCTCTCGATTTACCAATCGATCTACGTTCCCACCCTCACCTATGGTCATGAGATTTGGGTAATGACCGAAAGGACAAGATCGCGGATACAATGAGCTTTCTTTGCAGGGTGGCTGGGTGCACCCTTCGAGATCGGGTGAGGAGCTCAGTTACTCGGGAGGAGCTCGGAGTAGAGTCACTGCTCCTTCACGTCGAAAGGAGCCAGCTGAGGTGGCTAGGGCATCTGTTTCGGATGCCTCCTGGTCGCCTCCCTCGGAGGTGCTCCAGGCATGTCCTATAGGGAGGAGGCCTCGTGGAAGGCCCAGGACACGCTGGTGGGACTATGTCTCCGAGCTGGCCTGGTGTCGTTTCGGGCTCCCCCTAGAACAGCTGGAGGAGGTGTGCGTGGATCGGGAAGTCTGGGCATCTCTGCTGAGACTGCTGCCCCGCGACCCGGCCCCGGATAAAACGGAAGAAATGGATGGATGGATGGATGGATGTTGTAAAATGTGTTCTTTTTATACAAAACAAATGATTTGTGGAGTGTTTGTTCTGTTTTAAGAAAATATGGAACTTTATTGATTTCACAGCAGGGCTGTAAACATTCATTTTTATAAACATCTCCAGATTTCAAGTCATCATGTTCAAATTCGTTGTTGGTTTACACACAGTAATTGCGATGCTGATTTATTCACATCTGCTTAGTGACTGACCTGTGGTTGTTCTTAGCTTTCAAATGAGAGCTCAAGGCAACACAAGTTCAGTTGTAGTAGCAGCCCATCCAACAACCATTACCTTTAGATACAGTATCTTAATCCACAAGAAAGTGTAGACTGCTGTGTACAGTCTTTCTTGATACATAAACTACACACACAAAAAAGGAATTCCTATCATACTTTAATACAGACCTTTGTACTTTGGATGGAGGTAAATGGAGGCAGCCCATTGAGAGAGCCTTGGTGCAAGAGCAGCTCTGATCCCATGCCGTTGCCAGAAAAGCAGCCATACCAGATGCCTGTCGTAAAAAAGCGCAGCCTGGGTTATGGTGGTGTTACGGTTCGGAGGCGAAATATGACCCAAATGCAAAAACAGCCCAAAAACTCTGAGGTGAATTTAAATTTAATGGCACGTCCAAGTCCAAAAACTGGCAAAAGCAATAACAAGGCAAGCAAAACTTACAAGCAGGCATGGAAACCAGACAGGAGACACACTAAGCACAAACACACAATGAACCGACAAGGGAAGACACAGGCTGCATCCAAACCATTAAATTATAGCCTCTAAGTACTAACACTAGCAACTAATCCTTAACCTTTCATGGGGTCAACTGTTAGATCTCTACGCAGTTAGTGAACTAGAGCTTCAGAGCTATTTGCCTAATTCGACAATCCTTACGCAGGGGAAAGGGAAGTGACATCGCCAACAGCTGTTCTTCTTCTTTGTTGTTGTTGGCGGACTGCAGGCCAAACAAAAGCGCATGGTGCCACCTACTGTATTGCGTATGCAACAACATAGTGTGTCCAAATAAAGACATTTAAGGAAATATCCAAAAAAAAATATCCAAATGATCCTTCACATTTCCTTTTAGCATTATTTATCTTTTATCAGCAGTTTCATAATGCTACAGTTTGCAAATAGCCATGCGGCTTAAGTTTCTACTAAATGAAAGCAAAAGCACAAAAGCACAACTGCCTTAATTTAAGCCATTTACTAAAGCAGCTCTTTAAAACACTGACATGTGACTGGGCTGTGATCAATCAATCAATCAATCAATCAATCAATCAAACTTTATTTATAAAGTGCTTTTCATACCGAAAGGTATCACAAAGTGCTTTACAGATAACAGTTAAAACAATACGCCCCGCATCATACATCCATATATAGTATATATATATATATATATATATATACACACACACATATATATACATAGACACACACACACACACACACACACACACACACACACACACACACACACACACACACACACACACACACACAATATGCAATATATAATTAGGACTAAATAAATAGATGTCAGTTAAAAGCTAAGCTAAAAAGTGGGTCTTGAGCCTGCTCTTAAATACATGAACGTTCTCTGCGGTCCTGAGCTCCTCCGGCAGGTCGTTCCAGAGGCGAGGGCCGTAATATTGGAAAGACGCCTCGCCGTGAGTTTCTGTTGACTTTAGGAATAAGTAGGAGACGCCTACCGGAGGAGCGGAGGGGCCGTGAAGGTTTATAAGGTAAAAGCAGTTCTGAAAGATAAGAAGGACCAAGACCATTAAGACACTTAAAAACCATTAAAAGAACTTTAAAATCTATCCTGAAACACACGGGGAGCCAATGCAGCGACTCTAAAACCGGTGTAATGTGGTCCCGCCTCCTGGTCTTCGTTAGGACACGAGCTGCTGAATTTTGTAAAAGTTGTAAACCTGAGATACTCTTTTTGGGAAGACCAGAAAGCAGGCATTACAGTAGTCGATACAACTGGTGATAAAAGCATGAATTAGTGTCTAATGCATTAGCGTGATGACTCTAACATGTCACTTTCATAAAGTTTGGCTTGTGCAGAATCTTTTATATATTGTTTTAATAAATTGTGCACCTGTCAATCAACAGTGGTTGTGCATGAAGCGGCGCGGTGGCTTATGGGATGGCACATGGCTCCTAGTCGCCAGTGAGGTAGCATCAGAGATCCCTACGCTAAAGTGGTATGATAGTTAGCATTGAGGCTCCTTTCCCTAACTCCTTCCTAACTCACAGCCCAATTCGGAGGCTTCTTGTCATGGTAAGACCTCTTACCAATTTAACGGTTTCGGGATCGGCCACAGGGGTCAACATACAGAAGGAACAGGGAACAGGTGAAACACATTAGAACGGGGCAGGTCATCAACACAAGGGCAGCAAAGCAAAACCACAAAGACAGAACAGACATGTCAAAATAAAACACACATGAACAAGAACACTAAACACAACCAAGGGGGAACTGAACACAAACAGACAGAACTATGACAGTAATTGTGTGTTTGTGCTTTGTGTGTCTCCTGTTCTGGTTTTCGTGGCTGCTTAGTTTTTGGGCTGTTTTTGGCAATTTGCTCGAAGGGTCACATTTCTGCCTCGAACCGTAACAGGTGGTACTTCTGGCTGACGTGGTCTTCACCGTAGCAGCCCCTGACAGAGCGACAGTGTCAGTGAGTGCGCGTGTTGTATGTGACTGGAGCCCAGGAGCAATACCCAACCATAACCGTCACAGTTTCAGGCCCAGTGCTCCGGGGTAGGACTTTCTGCCAACATGGCCGCCATTACTCAGTGTTCAGCGTGGCAGTGCCAGCTCAGCGTGAAATGGGTGAAGGGCAATGGCAAGGTTAGGATCATTTACGGATTCCATCAGTATTCAGTGTGGCTAATCAGAAATGCTACAGTGGGAAAAGATCATCAGAACGGAATCAATAAAAGTCATTAAATTTGACACGTAGAACATACAGTAGAGTAATTTTCTAAAGCACCACCCTTTGACCTGAAATGACTTATCTGTTGGTAATTGTGTGTGATGGCTCTTGAAGTTTGGATGTTGAATGTATAATCGTCGAAGGTAAAAAAAAAAAAGAGCAAAGACTATCTTATTTCAAGAATCTTTTGGAAATGATGTGGTTAAAAGTTCAGCAGTGGGGCAATGTTAGTATCTGCCTTTTGCTCCATATACCCTGACTTTTTGCTGCGGCGCTAATCTTTTTAACAAGGGGGAACTAATTACTTCTTTGGCCTGTTTCTTATTACACACACACACACACACACCACACACACACACACACACACATAGACACAGACATAATGGGGAATGGAAAAGTCATAATGTTCATTGTCTTTACCTCCGGGGTTGCCATGTGTCACAGTGGACCCTTATCTGCAGCGCCCATATGAACCTTCGTTGCGTGGTTTTACTATCTCTCCCCTCTTCTGCCCCACTAATTAATTGAACAACTTCCCGTTTCAGTAGATTATCTTTTCCGGCGGGCATTTTCTGAGCCGGGATCATGAAAATGTGCTTGTCATTTGTCCAGACTTTATTATTTGCGTTTTTCATGGTTGGTGGAAAGTTCAGTTATGGCAATTACAGAAGCAGACCCCCCTAGAAACAAACCTTATTTAGGCCTTGTTGTCTTTTGTTGTTACTGATTGACTTCTGAATAACCTTATCGTCCATTATGCACTCTCAGTTCCTCAGATGTTAGCGCTTAGATTTTTTTCCCCTTTCTTTTCGATGTGACGTCCAAAACTGATTGTAAAAGGCAAAGGTCCCTCTAAATTGTTTCCTCAGCTGTGGACCGGAGTGGGCTTGTTGGGAACTTTTGAAGGCCTCCCGTTGTCTCAACTTTATACATGTGAGAGTTCTTGCTTTTTGCTCCCAAGAATGCAAACTAAAGACCGCGATTTTGTCCCATGAGCAATGTAATAGAAACAAATATGTAACAGATTAGATATGAGTGAAGTTCATCCCTTTGCAATAAAAACAACAACAAGAATATCTCGGGCTCAAATCCTTTCTTTCTATGTGGAGTTTGCATGTTCTTCCCGTGTCTGAGTGGGTTTCCTCCATTTACTCCGGATGCCTCCATCAACTTACATGCCCAACAGGCTTATCATTCGTTTTGAAGCTCTTGAATACAAACCAAGATAAAGGTCCCCAGCATGGTGAATTTATAACTGTGACAGACATATGAACTGTAGGAACACATGTCCTCACAGTCTGTGGCACCAAAACGTATTGTGATCCAAGGCTTGTAACAATACAGTAGGCAGCAGCAGCAGCAGCAGCAGCAGATCTGAAGTGTGGTGTAAAAGTCAGCCTTCATACATATTAATGTTCGACTGACTTGTTTGTCCCCGGGATCTTTCTCCTGACAGCACCATTGCAATTATTTATGAATTGTATGTTTTAAGTGGAACAGGAAGACTATTTCAGGAGAGGGGTGGCTCATGAGTGCGGCAGCTTAAGAAAACAAAGATAAAACAAACAGAACTTAATTATTTTTATCAGTTAGACATGCAGTAAATATAGCTGGCAGTGTAGGCTGTCCACTATATTTCATTTAAAGTTGCTAAATTCTTCAACTCGGACTTTGTAAAGAAGTGCCATGTTTTTGGTGTTGTTATATTTACATGCAGTTTGGTGAGACTTTTCTTCTATAATGTTATTTTGATATTAGTAATTGGTTTGTTGTAATGTATCCAGCATTATTTAAATTTATAGTGCATCGATGTGGGACCCAGTAATAAAAAGTTCACTCAAATTACCAAAAGCCAATTTGTTCTTAAAGGATGTTGCCCTATTCTGCGGTATCCCTCAGGGTAAAGTTTTAGGGCTATTACTGTTTGCTTAGGTTATGATGGTCCGCCCTTATTTGCTTGCTTATCGCAGTTTTACATCACTCCTAGTATGAGTAAGGACCAGTGCTGAGGCAATGTTGGAAGGGCTCTGTCACAGCAGTAAACAGTGGTGGTATCTGGCGGTAGCACTGGTGGTTTGGGAGTAAAACAAAGTCAAAGTGCGTCTGTTGCTCACTGTTGCGGGTGACAATGTAACAACTGCAGTGTATATTTTCACTGGGACTCTGTCCATGTTTGTACAAAGTTTTAACAATGTTTGTACAGTTTGTGGTCAGAACTTGATCTGGGTCTTGCGCAAATATGTAACACACAATTACACAATCTATTACTACATAAGAGTATTGTGAGCAATCCATTGCTCTTTTATATATTCACCTTTTATGACTTGGAATTATGCCTTTTGATGTTTTTCTTAACATATTATAATGTTACCTTGTGTCTACGGAGTTGGGCTTTGCAGTTGTTATTTGTGAAAGAAAGTAATTTGGAGCAGATGTTTGAATCATCATGCTTATGTAAAAAGGAGACGTCTTCGAAGTCATACATCAGTATTTGTAATGCTCCAATGGCGTGTTTTGTATCGTGTTCTGTGTTGCCAAAATGAAATCAAAATGGAGTGGGTTGAGCAAAAGTCCAATGTTTAGCCTTTTAAGTGAATTTACTGCTACAAATGAAGAAGGAAATACATACATTTTAGCTACAATTATGTCTTTTTTATGAGTTTTGAGGAATATCCAGAGCAAATCATAGACCATTCTAGTTCAGGGGTAAATCCTCCATTCTTGCCACAACATTTGTTTCATCTGGGATGTTAAATTAGACTACTTTTAAGATATATTGTTGATATAATGTATAATTTCTTTCTTTTTTCACTTGCAGAGCTACAAGCCCCTTTCTTCTTTTCTCTTTGGTTCAATGTATAATGCAAGGCTCAAAGTTACTGGCTATGTGCTGTATTTTGCTCTGTCTGCAGGCTGCTTTCTTGTAGAGAGTAACTGTCATCCTTGGGGAATATTTTGACAAAGCCAGCGTTTTACTAATATGGTTTAAAATGGTTGAAACATGCCCGAGGCGTGACCTGAGCGTCTTCATGTGGGAGATATCAATCAAAAGAAAATATTTACCCCTCTTTGTGCTGAATCCCGCTATATGTAAGATGTTTTATCTTATTTTTGTCCTTATTTGTACATTATTTCTTTGTCCATTGTCATAAGGTCCTATGATATACTTTATTCAGGGTTTTTACTTCGTACACATCAAAAATAATGTGTTTTGAGAATTTGAGAAAAAAGGTCTTGGATTTGGTTGTTTTGAAGTGTAACAATAAGTAAGTTCTTTTGTTTTCTGGAAACAGTAGAATAAATCTAAGCTAAATGTGGATATGTTGTGGTAGATAATAAATACGTGAAGGTGTCTGGACACTGTGACAAAGCCACATGTTTTCAGGGGAAAAGGGAGATTTATAAGGAGTACTCAGACAAATGAAAGAAAAACACCACTTCAGGTTGTTGATGATTGAAAAACATGTAACATGGTCAAAAGACTGTTTACCGTATTCTAGGCCCTTAAAGACCAATCTGTTGCTGGTTACTGCATGAGAAAGCAAAGATTTACTTTCACAGTAGTCCACTGTAGCTGTTTATTAGCCTCAATGTGGATACGTGTGTACACACTGGTCATGTAATTGACTGTATGTTCTCCCTTGGACTTGAGTGATTTATAAAGGCGTGTGATTTAGAGGTGTTTGCTTGAGAACACTTGTTAACTGGACTCCAGTGGGAATTTTGATGGGACTGTAAATGTTCTGTGTGCAGTTTGAAGAGAGATAAATAAAAGGAGGGGGCTGCTCTAAAATGACCACATTCACATATAACTGGGCTTCACTGATGCTGTCAAAAGTAGTTTATAATGCCATAGCTAAACTGTCTAGAAGAAGAAGAGAAGAAGAAGAAGAGCAGCTTTATTTATGTCTAACTTATGCTTTATGTCTAACTTATGCCAGGAGATTCTACCTTGCCTGGAAAAATCCAGACTCACCGCTGTACCAGCAAGTGAGTTTTATAAGAGTCTGCATCAACTTGATTTCTACAGCGGAACATACGCAACCAAACAGGAAGCGGAGTAAACCAATCAGCGAAGGGCTGTCAGCGGCATATTAGTGGTTTTGCGTTAACATTCAAACAGGATTATGAATCACAAACTTACCTATACTGCCCATGTGTTTTTGGTAATTTACTGCTGATTAGAAAAAAGCTCTTGGCTCTCCCGTGCACCGCCCGTAGATTGTTACACGTGACTGCAAATAAAGGATTCTGATTGCACGGGCTCGTTTGAGTTTGGCACTAGTGGCAAAAGGAGCTCCCTGCCCAGACTGATATTGAGATGGGTATCATTCTGGATGCCAGGCTAATTCTGGCCATCAGCCTGGCTCCACATCTGGAGATAGGTCTCCAGGCGTGATACCGCCGCCGCCCACCACTGCTCCTTACGGGTCGTCCCAGCGGCGTTGAAGGATGGGTCAAATGCAGAGGACATTTCGTTGTACAGTTGTTGTACCTTAACCTTAATTAATCAATCAAACTTTATTTACAAAGTACTTTTCATACAAAACCTTGTAACACAAAATATTACTCAAAAGTCTATTGAAGTGGTTCTCAAACTATCTTTCTTTCAATATGCCATTACACAGTTGTATTTGATCAATTATAATTCATCATAGTAAATAATAATGTAAACTTTTAAGGCTTTTAATAATAGAATTTGCACCTGTGCAATATTTAGCATCTAAGCTGTGAGTCTCATAAGAGTTTTGTCACTGCTTTCTCTCCATAGCGTGCATCCGATTTTCTATTTTTTTCTGGAGCTGTTGATTAACTTGTTCAAAAGCTTATGTGACATACAGTACACGGCCCGGTCCAGATGAAATACAGCCTCCCCTCACAGCCAGACTTACGGCTTCATAAAACATTTTACTGTGAGCAGTGACACCAGGACGTCTTTGTCGCGCTATTATGTGGAAGTGAATCATTGCAAGGCCACAAACAACGACTCCAAACCTAGATTTCACTTCACTTCATGGACAGCTGTTTCACTACATTCATAAATGTCCTCTGCCTTACACTAACCCCTCTTCTGCACTTACATTTTAGTAATAATGTGAAGCACTGAAAGAATTTAATGTTGCAATCCATTAGCATTACAGATTCTACTGGCAACACCCTCGACAGTTATTGTGGCCATAATATCTTCAGTTGTTTTATTTATTTATTTATTCATTTATTTATTTATTTTTTGCTGACAGAGCAGTCATCAAACGTGATGTCAGTTTTTTGTTCCATGTGGACAGACCAAAGGATTACAGAGACATTAACCATAAACAAGCCTCAGCAATGCGACATCTAAAAGGCAATAGAATTCTAGCTTCTTCCTCCTCACTATGAAAATAATCTATAGTTTTCCACAATGGCGCGATGTCACGTGAAGACTACCTACAAAAGCTCAGGGTTGTGTCACTGCTTTGAATTATATGTCGGTAAACTGAAGAAGATTTTAAAATGTGATATAATAAAGTTATAAAATTATTCATAAAACGTATAAAAGTTAATTTCTTGTTCACAGTCCACACTGGCACCTTTCTGTTGTCCAGAGCGGAGAACTGTAAAACAAACAAGTGAGCACTGTTTTGTCTGCTCAATAGGCTCGCGGGCCCCCAAGAACTAATCCTGCCTGGACCATTATCCACTAATGGTTTTGGCAGACTGCTGGAGGTGGGTTGCCAGGTTGTACCAGCCGTACCCGTTCTCACCCAGAGGAGGGTCAGGAGCGGTGGCATGAATGTGCCAGCCAGTCACGGTTCATCAGCTCGGAAGAAAATGTTCAGATAACTGTGTGGTGCAAAAGTATTCGGAGAGAAAACTGTTAGATTTCACTTGAGTATACAGTACGTTTGTTAAGTGGTGACGTCACAGCTCTACTTCCGGGTTCACAGATATGCGAGCAACTACAAAAAACTCTTTAATACCACAATCAATATTTCTGAAATTCAACAGAGAGTTACTGAACATGCTTATTTATCAGGCCCAATAGCCAAAAATGCTGTACCTACTGCTATAAAAGTAATATTTACCAAAATCGCTACATCTGGGTTAGCGGAGAAAAATGCTAACGGCGCAGCAGCTCCGCTAAACCCGGAAGTAGCGACTTTAGTAAATATTACTTTTTTAGCAGTAGGTGCGGCATTTTTGGCTAATGAGTCTGAGAAATAAGTAGCTTCAGTAACTCTGTGTTGAGTTTCAGAAATATTGATGGTTGTTTTTAAGAGTTTTTTATGTTTTTTTCTGCCCGTTTGCTAGGACCCGGAAGCGGAAGTCGTGACGTCACACTTAACAAACGTATTAGCATTTTCATTTTTGGACACGCAGATGAGGCAAAGTAAACGCGAGTTATCCTGATACGGCCAATAATGCAGCAGTGGGAAATTTAAAAAACGGACATTCGAGAACTTGAGGCATCAAACTCTATAGATTCCAGCTCAGCCAGTGGCACACTTCCTTCCTGCCGTGGCGCTTGATGATTTCAGGTCAGAATATTAGGGTAGTCCCAGTGAGCTTTCCTCTCTAGGCCACGCCGCTTCTGCCCTGCAAGAACTGCTCTCCCTCTATCTCCTCCACAGCCCCCTTCAAGGAGAAGGAGAAGTCTCTCCCAGGAAACCTAAAGAGGATAAATCCCATTAGTCACACTGCACAAATGAGAGGGAGAGGAAGTGTGCAGACGAGGGAACGGTAGCCACACATCCAGCGCGGGGTGGGCAGGAAAACTGTTGTCGGGTATGGGTCCTGTCAGTGGTATGCAGTCCTTAGCAGTTTTAAGCTTGATTAACATTGGTGTAGTCCTGTCATATTCTTGTTGGAGCTCTTTAAAAAAAAAAAAGCTGGGGAATTATGGGCATTTCATTTTTTAGATTTGCAGGAACAAATGCCGACATCTTTAAGAGTACTTTTCTCCACACACTCACTCACTCCTCAGTTTGGCCTCCGCTTTGGCAGCCCACCTCAGCAGCTCCCTTCCCACCACTGATGACGCAAATGACCCGCAATGACTGACCCCCAACGGTAAAACCTGTAAAACATTAAGCCGCCGTTCAATGGGAGGCGAGTGGAGCGCCGGCAGAAGCAGAAGGATTTATAACATCCCCGAAGCGGACAGCTGTGGCGGGCCGTTTTACAGTCACCTGGACGCTCTGGTTGGGAAATACGTGCCAGAGCATATATGCACATTCCCACAGTGTAGTCGTGATCGCCGCACACCTTTCAATACAGGTTTAACGGTCGGATTACTTTGTGTGGGTGCTTCTTTCCGCCTTGTGTGCAAGTAGCTTCAGCAACTTTCTGCAGAGATTTTCAGACGTTGTCAATTGGACTGGGCTGATTGAGTTAATGATGTTTTACTTCTTACGTCCTTCAGGTTCTTGTAGTTGAATAATATTGGTGTGTAATATTGGTTAAACTCACAAGCATATTTAAACTCTGGCGACTGGAGAAGACTAAGCGGTTATTAAAACAGTGTTTAGTATCAGAGGATGATTGTGTACACCTCTACTTCCAGGTCTAAGTCCAGATTACAGTGAATCACAAAGCCCTGATGAGTCCTTTATCCTAATATTTCTGCTGTCATGTCCTGGGGGCTAAGCTGCATGAGCTTTTATATTAGGCACAGTCACTTAGCCCAACGTGGCCTACTTTCAGTTTTGTCCACAGAGGCAAAAGTGTAGTGGTGAGTGAAGCGTTACCGTTGTCAGACATGAAAAGAACAAAGAGGGAAATATAGAACGACTTTACAGTATTGCCCTGAGGCTGTTTGTGTATGCTGAGCTCCTCACTTGGCAGACCTCGCCGTAGTGAGAAACAGAGTGCCTCTAATTGGACAGAGGAGGTGCTGTATGGAGCCCACAGAGTCATGCCGCCTGCAGGACCAATCTCTGACCTCCTATAGCAGCTTCATTAACCTGGGTGTGCTGTAGAATCAGCATCTCCATAACAAGCCTGTCCTGTACTTGCTGTAAAACTGAATCAGGGGTCAAGGTAATGTTGTACTTTGCACAACACATTTTAAAGATAAAGTTGAGGTCACTTGGCACATGAGTTCTTGACATGTTAACAATCTCAAGCGGCATGATGACTGTTGCTCTCGCCTCACAGCAAGAAGGTCGTCGTAGTGTTTTCATCACGTTTCCACGGCGTGTAGTTTGCCCAGCGCGAGAGCAGGGCGGTATGGCCAAAAATGTATATCACCGTATGAAAAAGACATTTTTATTTTATTATTATTTATTATTATAGGACAGTGCATGTTAACCAACAGTGCAACTGTATTATATGCCAGAATTAGCCAGAAGGTTTTTGTCTGTTGTCCTTTACCAGAGAGCAACCTACAAAAAAGTACAGGGTTAAAAATAAAGCTTAAAGCAATAATAAAGCATTATATCACATTACACAATAACGATATATTTGGAGATATAATTGACTCCTGGCAAAATACTTCAAAATCACAGCCTTTAGCCCATGGGGAAAATTAATTTAAAGCCATTTTATTCTCTTTATTCATCTTAATTCACCAAAATCTCTACCTCCATCTGGAAGAACACGAGAGATAAGATACTGTAAAATGTATTCATTTTACTTATTTATCTATTTATTAACCTTGATAACTTGATATTCATTGATATTTTGATATTTATTTCTACTTTCTTACTGATTTTTACTGTATATATTGGGAGGGTTTGACGCGCGGAAATGTTTTTAATGTCTTTTTAAATGTCAAGCACTTTGTGATGCACCTGTGTATGAAAAGCGCTCGATAAAGATTGATTGATTGATTGATTGAAAATAATATTGCTACAGTAACTGCTGCACCTTCATCTCCATCACAGTAAAATGCTCCTGTAAGTTCATCTGCCTCTGTGCAGTTTACATGTGTTTCTGGAGACTGGGGATAGACCTGTGAGTAATAAGTTTAACACGTTTGGGACATGTGTTTGCCAGCAGTATGAGTAAAATGTATTGAAGTTTTCAACGGATCCACTATTTCCCCTATTTCTCCTCAGAAGAATGCTCCAGATGAGAAGGCGCCTTTAACCGCATTTGCAACATGGTTTTCTACATCGTGGCGCCAGGCTCAGGAAAGCTAGCTTGCTGGCTAGCCTATGCTACAACTTGTCGGAGTTCATTCAAAATGCAAATCCCGAGCCCTTTCCTCACAGATATGATCTACTCAAGCAACATGCTTCATTCATATCAGACGATTTTTTTAAAGCCTGCCCCTGAAGCCTCCCCCGTCATGTTTATGTTGCTCTTCTGAGTGACACTGAGCATAGCATTAGCTGCGATCTGGTCCTGAAATCAGCTGCGTATGTAAAGTATATAATCTACAGCGGTATGAAAGTTTACACCAGTGTATATGATATGGCCCAGTCCTATCCCGCGCTCTTTAATGCTAGAGGCTAGAGTGGGACCATCAATATGTCCGGGAGATGAACAGTGTTTAACTCACAGTGGGAGAAATTGTTTGTAGTTTGTCCAGCGACAACTTAGTTAAATGCACGTGACGCATGTGCACCATCAAGTCACTTGAGTCCTGCACATTACTTTTTTAAGCATCTGAGTAGCTGTGCTTGCGTCTGGCCCAGGTGAGGCCTCCGCTCTCACTTTCTGCCCTAGTTTGTTTGTGTTCTGACTCTGCGCTGTTGACATTGGGCCCCTGAGGCTCGCAGCTTGCTGCGGGCAGTGGCTCAGCTCCACGTCTCTGGACGGGACAGACGTGAGCGCTGGCACCCACACAGCGCCTCTTAACACTCTCCCTCACCGCCGCCTTGGGACTGCGCTTGGCCCAAAGCTGTGCCCATGTGCGAACTGCCCATCTGAAGTGGCTACAGGACGCTTATCTTGGGTTACATGGATAAATCTTGCTTTCATTGCAGCTTTCGTAGAGTGACGGGAGAAATTAATAACATGTTTTGAATTTAAAACCTCTTTAATCCCTCCTGAGTGCACGAACCGTTGCAGGTAAACACCACAAATGAACTAGCCTTGTGTGTTGCCAAAAATAGCTCATTTAAATCTACATTTGGGCCAATATTGTCATCATGATGTATGTTGCTGAAAATGTTCCTACAGTATGACTAATAAGAAACTTTCCGATTTTTACACTATTTTTGCATTATTTATGTGTGAACAAAAAGTTGACCTAGTGCTTAAATACTTCTACATTATGTATGGGTCAGTGGACAGTATTTTATATCTGCCGTAAACCAAATGAACCCCTACAGTAGTACTGAAGCTTTTTTCACAACAGCCCGATGAGGAAATATCGTCTATGCTTATCTTTTATAGACGGAAAAATAGCCTCCACAAATCAATCTATCAATGACATGCTCCTCCATCTGGATTTGTTCTATCACTGCAGTCCACACAGGGATATCATTCAAAGAAATGTATCTCAACAACAAGGTTTGCGGTTTTCACTGTAGCTGGCGTGTTGTTCCAGGGGAAAAAAAGCAGTGCATGTTGCTTTACAAGACAAGTGGAAGAGTTCAGGTTTGAGGCTTTGGGGTGAGTGTTCTTTTGATTCACACATGGCACAATATGCAATTCGCTACTAAATTTCTTTATTTGACGACTTTTAAATCCTATGCATGAGATCGAGAGCCTTAACTCACTAGAGGCATTTTAAATAACGGCATGCTTTAGATATTTACATGCAGAGGAGCCACTGCTTTAGTGTTGCCTGTTTCTTGAAAGCATCACTTTCCATCTCCAAAGTGCCGTAAATCCTCTGAACTCTCTCAAGGCCAAGTCCAAAGTCAACACAGCGGCAGGCTTAGTCGAGTGTGTCATGTTCTCGTTGTAGTGATTGAGAGACGTGGATCTGTTTTTGAACAACATTTTCCCCCTACGGAGGACTGTGTTAGTCACCTATAAATCAGCCATATTGCCCCGAGTGATGGAAAGCCATAGCTAGTCCCAGCCATTATGAGTTATAAGCGACGTAATGAATGTAGCAGAGGGTGAAACAAAGGGCATAACGTGTATCAAGCTGTTATTTTCCTCACCAGGTTTCCCTGTGGTTTTAGGACAAATACATTTGGAGGTCAAGGCAGCTTTTACCTCTGCAGATGTGGTACTGGCAGCAAGATGTCATAACTTTTTAAGAAGAATCAAAACAAGGTCATAAAGCGCACACAAGGCATGCTTTGTTATTCTTTTGCCTGTTTTATTGTTATTGGTGCAGTTTTGAAAGGATTAAAAGGCTTAGCTAACCCCCTTCCCCCTTCATATTTCATGATCCTGTTGTGTACTGATCTGCATGACTGATTTTACCCATTTAAACCAGGTTAGAAGTTCACCACAGTCAAATCTTTTGTATTTTCTGGATGACAAGCCATTCACCTATAGCGATGGGCCCCCTCTCTCCTGCACAGTGGACCTAGAGAAGGCATTTCCACTTCCGAGCAGTACACTTTCCAATAGCTCCCCAAAGGCTTTCTACATTTCTACAAGGCTTGATGAGTCAAATTACAATTGTTTGAACACATTTTGCGAACATTTAGGCACACATAGTGAAGTAGTAGGAAACTAAATTAGTTTTCTGTCCCTGTTTTGAAATATTGAACTATTCTCTTGGCTAACTGATCAAAGAGAACAATAAATGAAGGGACGGCTACTTTCTGTATAAACGTTTCTAAACGTGTGAAAGGATATCCTGCTTACACACTGGCTTAATATAGTCTGCCGTCGAATCAAACTCTCCAATTGTAGAAACAGTATATTAAAAAAGATTGAAAAAAAAGAAAAGATTCTCACTTAGTTGATCAGGACAAATTGTTTCAAGGTTGAAATTGAAGGTTCTGACAACAATGCTGCTTCCATACTTCATATAGATATAGGCTTAATTCTTGCTTATATGGCCATTCATATGCAAATGAGTGTCATAGAATATAATTAGTCTCCAGTTCTCTGATTTCTTGCAAGCACTGATGTGAATTATTATTCTCTTGGGCTTGGGAATAGCACAAAGAATGCCCTTTCCGCCGCTTAGTACCCAATATTAATACAACATCAACGTGAAGAAATAAATTAAAATAAATTGCATGCTCTCTTTTACTTTTCACGTCAATCTTACTTGAAACCTGAACATATCTGCAACATCAAACAATTGCATTCGCTTTTGACTTGTATTTTGTGCTGGCACATCAAACCTAGCCTGCGTGTGGACCATGAAAGCCAGGGTTACATAACTGCGCCTGCGGAGTCTCACCATGTTTGTAGGGTTTTTCTAATGTATAGGCACTACACTGCTACTATTGTCCACAAGGCTGTCATCATCAGTGCTGCAAAAATCACTTAATAGTATTATTTACAAATGGTTTACCTTTCAAACTTCGAAAAAGGCCGATCGTCTTGACTTTTTTTCCCAAAACGGCCCGGAGTGCGGTTGTGTTAATGCATGAGAGAGTAGAGCGCGTGCGCCCCGGCTAAAAGTGACTCATGCGTATCAATGTGCAGGCTGTTGAGAGGCTCACAACTGCAATGTCCTGGACAAAATGCAGAGGACAAGGACGTACTACTGCTGCAGCGATATCATTGTGCTTAAAATATCCATTCACCGGAATATGAGGAATATACCTGCAGATTTCAGTTTTGATCTCATTTCTGACGGCCAGACAAGTTATCTAGACTTGGGACTGGTAAAAACCTGCTTTGGCTCGTGAAACAACGTGGCGTCACCAAGGAAAAGAATTGCATGATTACCGTTGTTGTTTAACCGTAGGTCTTTCTACAGACTCTCACAAAAGTTATTTTTATACAAGTGATATCTGATGAAGAAAATAGGGTTTGGCAGCGAGACGATCACAGCGGCCAATGGCTTGTGAACGGGTCACAGGCATTGTTTTTGTTAAGGGTCTTGATTTACAGTTTACTCCTCAATACGCGGCGGTGTTCTCAAATGAAATCACCTTTTCCCCCCCGAATTGTAAAGTTTGCGGTTTCATGGAGTCGAAAAACTGAAACACTACCTTTTATGTTGTGTTTGGAACGCGACGTAGCATAAATGCTTTCCAGTAAGTCTCTCCGTATTGACCCGCTGACCAAGGGGCGCGCTCGAGTTCAATGTTGAATTTTTTTTTCGAACTTATCTTAACATACAGTACCAATGAACATGGGACTCGCGCCACGTTGGCTTGGAACCATTGGCTGCTCGTGTGCATCTGTTGTTCCGCATTGACGCTCAGGAACACATCAGTGCACATGGAGAGGCGAAATGTGTCTAGCTCAAGGACATGGATCCTACACTGGAAAGCTAGAGATACTGATAACGTGACAGCGATGAGAATGATCATTAAAAAATGGACACAAACATAACAAAAAAGAAACAAAAAAGTGATGATTTAAAGAGGGGGTATTATGCTTTTTTCAATCACATAGCACCAGTCTATAGCATACTACAATGATGACGTAACCTTCTGTTGGTCTGTATATGCAGTAAATTAAAATAACTGCCTGGAATAAAATTGCTCTCTCAAAATGGCTGTACTGAACGTCTTGAAATAGGCCTCTGTCTCTTTAAGAAGCTTTCCGACACGCCCCCTTCAGCACACTGCTGTGGCATCTAAACAACAACACTGTGCGGGGAGGGGGCTCTGCTGAGCTGAGGAGCAGTGGTTGGTGGCTTGGCTGGTGACGAAAGGTCCAGAGGCGTCTCCAGGAGGTGGGGGCGTTCCTAGGAGGACTGAGGCATAGCTACACCTAAAATGGCTGCCGTCTAAGTTTTTACTGATTACTCAAAAATATGTGAATGAGCCAAGGCAACACTCCAGGCATGTGTTTAATGAGGGAATGACATAATAACATGATATAAAGCTTGAAAAAGTCGATTTTACATAATACCCCCCCTTTAAAAATGTCAAAAAAAAGTGACGCCAACGCGGCAACTTCGAGAGCAACTTCAGTTTTGTAGCTTTCAAATGAGGCGTGACACTGGCCTATAGGCTGTAAAGTCTCCGGTCGAGAAGATTTTAGATTTGTGTAAAGCCGAACCTGGAGAAAAGGCGGGGGTTAAGAGGTTAAAAGTTTGTATGGAATGGAATGGAAGCCTTTTTGTTTATCCCATTTGACATGACACAAGTCGCCCAATGCGCTTCACTTTGATGGAGCTATAGAAAAGTCCTGAGACCAAATCCTCATTCTCTTATCATACCTATTAGCAAGAGAAGATATGTAGTGGGGGCAATCTGAGTGTCGAACAAGTCTAATGAAGTTGTCTGGACGTTAAAACACAGCTAGCGGAATACCAAAGTGGAGATTTATGAATTTACTTAGCACTTCTCTTTTCACTTCTTGCGCAGCAGGTTTATCCCTAAATTATCAATTACCTTCTTATCGTGACCCTCTTCTCTCTAAGTGGAGCAGTCATTTGTCATGCTGCAGGCCCTCAGCGCAACTGAAAGCCCTATCAGAGCGTGGGGAGTTGAGGCTTGACTTGGCTTCGCTGCAGTGTGCTATAAAAGAAACAGTGACGGAGCACTCCTGATGCATTCGCTGACTTCCAGGAAAGTTGGACAGGGTTTTACAAGGCGCGTGGGAGTGTACAACAGCCAGTAATTAGACAGTGTAAAAACCCACAGCCTCCACCAGCCACACAGCCACTAAAGAAGAGCGAAATAAATTGTATTATACTGTATTTTCTAACTTTCTAAACCAAAGGCCATTCTTGTGGGTACACTACTAAAAACTTTTGGGATGATGTTCCTTATTGGTATTAGAACATCAACATTTCGGGTGTTGAAATAGAGATATAGACCTATAGTATTAAACTCAATCGTGACCAAAACAAGACTAAAATGGAGCTGAAATATCTCAATTATGCCTAAAACTGGATTTTTGCATACACTGTAAAATGTAAAATTTGTTTCAACTCAAAAAACTAATTCCAAGGGCTGCCAAGAAATTTTATGTGTAACCAATAACCATTTTACAATCTAGTCGATTTGAAATTTGAGATTCACCTCTTTCGTTCAATTGTATTGTTAGGTTGACATAACTGTTTCCAGTTGTCTGAAGTGAAAAACGTCAGTTACAAATTAAATCAGTTGTGTCAACCTAAGTTTTTCACTTCAGACAACTGGAAACAGTTATGTCAACCTAAGAATACAATTGAACGAAAGAGGTGAATCTCAAATTTCAAATCAACTAGATTGTAAAATGGTTATTGGTTACACATAAAATTTCTTGGCAGGCCTTGGAATTAGTTTTTTGAGTTGAAACAAATTTTACATTTTACAGTGTAGTTTTTAGTCAGTTGTTCTTGTACAGGTAGGCTGGGTTTGTAAAAAACTGTAAAAGTAGCTTTTCTTTCCACCATTCTTTATTTGGTAAAATCTTAGTTGCCATCCAAATACACTAAACATTGTCTGAAGATAATGTTCCTTGAAATTTGCAGTTTTCTTTTTTGTTTAGTTTTTGTTTTCCACCACTTTAATTTCAGAATTATATTTCTTTGACTTTCATGTTCTCATATTACACTGCAAAAAGTAATCTTGAAATAAGTGAAACTTTCTTGAAATAAGTAACTTTGTCGTTGTTTGAGAGTCCAATTTCAAGACATCTGTCCATGGGGCAAGATATTTACACTTTAAATTAAGATAAAATAAATCACTGCACTCAAAAATTCTTCATTACTTGAAATAAAATGTAGGGGTAAATATCTTGCCTCATGGACAGATTTCTTGAAATTAGACTCTCAAATCAAGGACAAAGTTACTTAAAATGTCACTTATTTCAAGATTACGTTTTGCAGTGTATTTATGTCGACTATTGTAAAGCTCTATATTAGGGTCTATACTGGGTCTTGTGTATCGAAGAGACTGTAATAGAATGGAAACAGGAAGTGCACATCTGTGGTCTGACCATGTCTCCCTCTCGCTCTTCCCACAGATCCTTTCCCGCTCCGACTGGGACCACAAGAGAGGCTCCCGAGGATCACAGGTTAGCCGTGTTCACATAAGAACAAACTCACTCCCGAATCATCTCCAAACACGAGCTGAAAAGACTGAACAAAACACCAACGCCATCACTGTCCATGTTCAGAAATGTTTGCGGACGACAACATTTAAAGTAGTGATTCTCAAACTCCCTGGTTAAATGATCTAATCTCGAGATCAGTCTATACAGCTAATCGCAATCAAATCGAAATTACAAAATGTCAAGAATAAAACCAGAGGGTCTCATTGTGCTCAGGGACTCATGGAACTCTTGGTAGATTCTTTGGCCACTTTTTTTTTCAATCTCTTTTACCTTCAGTATTACAACCTCTGGTGTTTGTATCAGGTCAATTCTTAAGTATAGGTGTACTTAATAATGTGGCCAGTGCTCTGCTCCAGTTGTAATGTGCTTCGGAACACCAGTCACCAGATTAGTGGCTCGGCCTTTTAGAGGTCACCTGTATTTCCTCTGTGGACTTGCGCTTGTGTGTAGGAGCTGATGTACTGAGACACTGAGGCGAGGGCAAACTAACAATACCCCTGGTGCTTGTCTACAGCGTATATAGTACAGTGCTCTGCTATCAGGAGGATTTCCTTTAAAAGAATACATGCTGCTATTCGGCTGACAGCATTCACATGGGCCACAAATTACACGCTGTGAGAAATAAAAGCGGCTTTAGAGTTGTACTTTACTGGGATTAGTGGAAATTTGGATTTGGTTTGGTAACATTTTAACATTCCGGTTTCTCGATTTCGTCTATCTTTTGGCCTTTCCTCTCCGCTGCTTTCTCATGAGCAGTGATTCATGTCACCGATTTTCTGTCCTGTTTCTTTTTGAAAGGTGCGCTCAAATTAGAACTGTGTGCTAAAGATCATCCTCTGAGATCTTATTTGGGGGGGAAATGTTACTGTTGGTAACCTTTCCATTGTTTTCACATGTTCGTTTTACATGCAGCAGGTCTAAAGTAATTTCAATATAATAACGTTCCAACTGAGTTATCGAAGCCAATGTTCTCTTTTTGTTGGGTGTGAATTAATGGCAGGTCGTACCAGGAGGAACATTTGAGTTAATCCACAAAAAGAACAACATTTCAAATACTGAATCTGAATTGACAAGCACCGTTTTTTTCAGATTCTATGAGACCCTTAAAAGTGCTTGCCTTCATGTTTTTAGTACATTCGGTGTTATAGTTGTAGGTGGTGGACATAAAAAAATCCCCAGCATTTTTGCAATATCTTCGCTTTCCTTTTTCCCTTACATTTTTTTGTAGTCCGACTTCTTACAATTGCCCTTTTCTTCTCTAATCTCCCAGCCGGGTAATGGTCCAAAACCAATGTGTTTTCAAGTCAAATGCAAATATTTAAATAGCTTTTTCCATACATAACTTTGCTGTCAATCGCTAAGCTAAAACATCCAGCGCTAAGCTTCGGACATGAGGGAAAGTGAAATGTGCTTTTGGAAACTAGGCCTGCTAATGTCTCCGTGTTGGCACAGAATGGTACACGGAGTCGATCATTCGAAATGTTCTTTCAGGGTGGAGAGAGGGAGAGAGTTACATTCCCTGCCTACGAGGTATCACGGCTTACAGGAGGTGCTTGCAGCTCCTCTGAACGACGGCGCGGGCCAAGGGGAAAGTAGCCACAGGTCGAGTGGACGGTGCCAACACAAGCCGTAGCTGCTTAGACGTTTTGTCAGTCTCGGGATTATTGCAGGATTCCACTGACGAATGCACTGCGGTAATGTAAACAAAGCAGACCGGACTGACCACTGGGGCCTAATCGCAGCCTAATCAATCAAATGCTATGGGTCTAGTACTTGGTCATTCATAAGAAAATGACCAGGGAGTATTTATTCAATTCATTTTTTTTTTTTTTTTAAGTAAGTAAGTGCAGTGAAACTGTGTTCAGGTGTTAGTCCTGAGCCGCAGCGCCATTTTGGGCCAACCTGACCAGTATATTTTAGGAGGTAGAGGAACCGTAGCACCCGGAGGAAACCTGCGGCTGCTTTCAGTGCTCCTCTGATCCCCTGAAACAGTGCACTACCTCCTGGGTTTGTCCCTGTTTCAGAGCGTGGTGTCCTGCACTGGTCAGCTCCTCCACCTCCTCTGTCCTCTTCCTCCTGCGCAGCACCCTCCGCACCACAACAGTCTTTAACCATCTTCTGGGAAGAGCTTAGCAGTGTATCTGTTTTATTCTCCAGTGAACATCCATTAGCCAGAACAATAGTAGGGATAGAAGGCTTGTGTGGCTTTGCTGTGAGTCTTGCCTCCTCGTTTGTCCCTTTTTTTGTTTCCTGAAGCTCCTCTTGTGACGCCTCCACTGTGCTGCAGGTGTGGGGGCTCTTGTTGCCTCTTCAGTGTCTCAGAAGAAGAAATGTGTAGCTCTCAAATGAGTTTAGTTGATAAGCTAGCTTTTTGTTTACTTTTAAAAAGCTGCTTTCTTCAGGACCATCATGGACTCTTTGCAGTAAAAAAAGAAATCCACCGAACCCCACAGAAACACGGCAAAGACGTACAAAAGTATCCAGTAAAACAATGTGGAACACAGAAACCACAAATGCTGTTCGCAGACAAAGGCAAAAAAATGCAGCTGTACCAAGAGAGAGGGAGGTTGCGTTCCGTTTACACGTTGCCAATTTGAATCCTTTTGTTTGTACGCTTTACCTTGAAAGCCATTTTATACCGCAATATCAGTATTTTTTTCACTATAAGTAAGCATGGTTTTGAATTCAAATGTCAGTCCATTCCCACAAGAATACGTCTTTTCTCACGGGTTCATGTTTTAAACTATTTTGTGATGTGTGATGGAATATCTTAGCATGGTACCTTTTCTTTGAAGACAACATCTGACATTTAGATTGCGTTGTATTTATAGACGTGTCATTTTTACCCACTGTGATCGCCGACCGCACCACAGGGCTCATGACAAATATATGTTTAACAAATGTCGGGTTCCTGCCGGGAGCTGACCGTGATGTACAGTGTCTTGCGAAAGTACTAATACACGCTCCACTTTTCACTTTTCTATTTTTTTTTTTTAAATAACAGAATCATGTATCATTTTGATTTCACTTCACAGTTGTCTGTTACTTGTGTGTGAACTTTCAGTAAAAAATTCAAAATAAAATCTTTATGTCTAGGGTTGTAAACATGACAAAATGTGCAAAAGTTCAGGTGTATTAGTACTTTCACAAGGCACTGTATGTTTTGTCACAAATAGTGTAGGTCTTATTTATCTGACCACAGTATTCTACAGTACACTGTCTTTGCGTTTCTCTGTCACTTTACCACTGCAACATTTGGTCAGATGATTTCTAATATCTATACGTTTCACTGCAAAATGCTTTTATGTAAACATTAGCATTAGTGTGTGGTGTAATTTAACAGCGACGGTGCATCTTCATGTCCCTGGCTGCACTTCCACTAATCCACTCTGTCCTTAAACTCACTGCTGAAACACAAAACTGCGGGGTAATGATTTTTTCAAGCCTGCAGTGTCAATCAAGTCAAATTAAGGAAATATATTACACACTTTGGATGTTTTCTCCTCATTCTTCTCACTCAGCTTCTTCCTGGCTGCCATATAACTCGCCACATGTAGCTGAAATTGCTTACTTTATTGAAACGTGTTTACAAAGACTATCAAATAACTCTTCTCCAGTAAATCCTCTAGGGCACTTTCCAACGTTTTTGGACCCCAGTTTTTCTCTCAAATATATCTTCTACGTTGCACAACCTTTTAGAAAGCCCCAACACATAACAGGGATTTTTTCTCATAAGCTTGATTTTGGATCAATAGTGTTAGAGAATTTTCTAGCCCCTGCACAGCCTATCAAGAATACTTCTCGTGCTGCCCATTGTTGGCATTTCTTTTTGATAACTCCATCTATGCCCAACGTCATCTTAGGGTGCTATTCGCCCCTGACACTTATCTGTTTTCCTTGGCATAACAAAGCCTTACAGAAGCCTTCAGCCACACACGAATCAATGTGCTTTGGCCAACTTGTCTTTGACAAGCCTAACTGGCATTCTCGCTCTCTTTCGATGCCACTTCTAGGACTATTTAAACCTTCATCTGTGGAAGCATAGTTAGACTTGAATGACCAATAGCACCACAATGTGTTGAGAGTTCATGTCTCCAGGTCCCATACTGATGATAAATAAACTTCTTCCGTGTTAAACATCCAGTGTCTCCTCTCTTTGCAACGCTACATTAGAACATTAAATATCTCCAACAAACAACAGGTGTGTGCAGAAAATGTGCGCAAAAATGACAAGTATGTGACCTCATTGTCTGTATATTAACCAGCAATCTCCTTTTTGCAATTTAATCACACATATTAAAAGGTACAATAAAAGCTGTAATGTAATGTAATAAAAATTTACAAAAAGCTCCCGTGGGTTGCCGATTTGCTTTTGAGTTTGTATCAATTATGGTTTATTGTGGTTTACCACAATATTTTGTGCAGCAGTATATCACACTCAGAAATTGGTTTTGCATGACAGTCCTCATGATGTTTTAAATAGTTTCAAAGCATTAAAAATAACATTCTGACAATGGCACAATTTAAATTGCATGGATCAAGATAGGTCAATGATGAACAGTCTTCTTTGACAAAGGTACGGATCGACGGGACGTTTATTATATCAGTATAACAGTTGCCTCAAAGCAGTTCACAGACCAAACCAGACAAATAAATATGCAAACAGATTATAGAAAACAACATCCCCTGTCCTTAGACCCTCCATTGGGTAAGAGGAAAACAACTGTGGGAAAATGGAAAAATAGTGTAGGAAAACCAGAGGAGGACGGACAGGCTGTGACATATTGTAAGATTTGTTCTGGGTTATTATTAGGAATAATTTAATAGTCTCCTTTGGAGGCCGTTTAAATGTCAAAGTTTTATGGTTGTTGTTTTTAACGGTCATAAATTTGGTTAAATACAAAATAAGAAATGATCTGTACAGAGTAGGGATCCTAATAATTATTTAATGGGAGTTTTTTTCTTCGATATTCCAAAATGGCTTATGTTTAATGTTAATGCATCAAATTCCAGGCCCATGCGGTCAATTATACGTATGTATTGGTAAAACATTTGAACTTATCACTTTAACGTTATTAATGACTGAAATTAAAATATTACAGAAACATACAATATCAAATGCATAAAGAATATTTGATTTGATAAATGTTGCTGATATAATTATTAGTGGGTGATATTTGCAAAATACTATTCAAGCCAAATCCTGTAATCTACCAGCACTAGCTGCATGATCTACTGGTATATCATTGTCTCCTGGCTGAGCACGCCCATGTACACTATAATCCCAGTCATCCGTACAGTGCGTAAACCTGCCAGCCCGGAGCTGTACATACAGAGCATGTGTGTCTGTGAACAGCTCCCCAGTGTTAGTGCTGATGCTAGTTTGTTTTCCCTGGCCCACACCGGCATTTACATGAACTGAACTCCGCTGTTAATTTATGGTTTGTCTATTGACTAACTGTTCCAAGCTGCTTTCACATGGCCGGTTAGCGCCATTGATCATGTTAGCCGTTGTTATTTACAGTGAAACGTCATAACAGATCAGGCACACGTGGCTAAGTGTGTGAGTTAGCATATTGGCCAACAGAAAATTGATTCATTGACGGTGCAAGTCAGACGGGAGATCTCTGCGTATCTGTTATGAGGACAAATCATAGTATTTGAAATGCCCTGCTCTGTTGTGTGGTTAGTGTCAAGTCGCTATATCTCGAGTGCACAGTGGCACAGTGGTTATCTATTCATATAAAGATTCTAGATTCTCTGGGTACTCAGACTTCCTCCCAGTCTGTCAGGTGCACCTGCACGTGTCACCAAATACACTATGACAGACTATTGACCAGGATGTATCTTACCAAAGTTGCTACAATATGCTCAAATTACCAGCACCCCAATGTGGAAAAAGGGAATTACTGTGCTTTGTAAGCATTACAGTGCATTTACTTTTACACTCAAAGCGCACCATCTATATCTGCCCTTCTTTTCCTTGCTTCTTGTCTGCATGTTTTTTGCTGCACTGTAGTATTTAGAAGTACTAAGGTCTTTGAGTGGAAGTAGTTGAGGTTCAATTCCAGCCTCCTTTCCATTTTACACAGTTTGTGCATAATAGTGATCGCTGATGCTGGGAATGTTCTATTTAAACATGACATAAACATTATTTTATATTGTTAAGGCTACGCTGTACCATTTTCTGATATCTCTTTTTAAAGATATTGCTTGAAAAAAAGGTCTCATGTAAATCACTATGTCTGTGAAAGGGGCTATATAAATAAAAGTTATTCTTCTTGAAAAAGATGTAGTGGATCTTTGTTGGCAGGATACATTGCTGAACTACAGTAAAAGTTCTACTTGATGTATTGCTTCGCTCTTGAAGCAATACCTGACCAGTATATCACGTTGATACAGGTAATGTTTTAGTGATCAAAGGGGCACATTGTTCTCTTGTCTGAGTTGTTACTCCCTCATGACGGGTTCTTTTCGTCACTAAGTGTGACAGATGTTCTAATGAGCCGGAGCATGAGTCATGAGCAGTTGGGAAAACTGTATCTTCACATGTAGTAGCTGAAAATAGGTGTCTATTTAACAGTGAAACATGAACTGCAAGTGATTTATGTTATGATTAGACTTTGATTCACAACCCCGGCTGGTTAAGTCCTGGTTTAGACCAATTCAGAATCCCACAAGATTTGGGGAGGTTTCTGTCGTTGCAAAACCAATTTCTTTTTAACTGGAACGGGCATGCTTCTTTTTATTTTTTAAAGGGACTAGATGGAAGTTGTCTTTTTTTTACTTTTTTTATTACTCGTCACTGGTTAAAATTCCATCCAGTCCCTTTAAGGCCACTCTTTGAATCTGTCTAAACCACTACATCAGTGTAAATGAGCTGAGAGACTTGTGTCCAGCTGTGCATTAGTGAAGCATACAGGGACAAAAAGAGGAAGAGGTCGATTGTGCTGAGGAAATGGGGGGACAGAGACGCTTATCAGGAAGTGTTTAAAATAAATCAGGCTGGTCATCTTTCATACTGATCAATGGCTGCATTCGTGTGGAAATCCCCCACGCAGATAGATTTTCACCCAAATTAATGGGACAATCACATTATTGTCGCATATTAACACAAATCCAAACTTGTGTCATGTGAAAAGTGCCATAAATTAGATTCCCTTCCCTTATTTATGTTTGTGTATCCATTTGTCTTTCTTCTTGTAGATAATTCATTTGTCCACTGAAATTTGAGTTTAGTCTGTTTCTACTTGTTTTCACAAATTGTGTCCAGAAGAGTTCATAAACTCGCAGAGCTTTTCCATTTGAGTAGGAAACACAATGTTGCAGCTCTGGTTTGTCTCATGGGTGTTGAGCAGTGAAAGGTCTAACACACTGGGGCCGGCCTGGTGCCACTACAGGCCAGTGTAAACAGCATCATTCTCAGTCTTGGCAGGAGCTGTCAGAGAGACGCGGATGTGGAAGAAAACAAATCAGATAACATTCTTTTGGGAGAGTTGAACTGTGAGGGTATTACATAAACTGGCAGCTGAGGCCAAAGCAGGTAAATTCGTCTTGGCCATGGTTCTCAAACTAAGTTGCAAATAATAGGGTTGAGAACCACTGTTCTAGGGCCCCAGTGATTAACAGCAGGTTATGAACCTTTCACTCTGAGCTTTGTAAACAGGAACAGCTCACTAACACACAGGTGTGGCTGTAGGTCTGAGGAGTCTGAAGGTCAGGAGGTTAGAGGTCTGTCGGAGACATGTTGCTAATGAAGCTGTTTACGCAGTATCTTCCAAGCAGCAGAGCAAGGTGTGTTGTTGTAATGATGAACAGTTTCCCTGCATTTCAAACACTCTGTCACAGTAACTCCCTGTGGTTTTAAAACTATTGAAGCAACTATATATAAAAATAAGTTTTCCCAAATCTTTTTTCTTTTTTTAAAAAGTAATTGATTGTGTTATTATATTGTAAGTAGTTGAATGTAAAGCATGGTTTATTAGTTCACACATTTACTGTGTGACAGTATTGTGTAATCATATGGGGATGAATGAAATAATTAGTTGGTATTAAATGAGTAATTATTGAATTAATTATTTAGTATTATACATTTCATATAGAATATATAGAGCAAGTTTCATCACTCAAGCAGAGCAGGCATTACATTAAAATGAACTTTAGTTTTTGATGAAAACCTACTTTATAAGATGTCCTCAAGTGACATCACTTAAGCTTCGAGTGGTTACAATATTTTGGAAATCCCATGATCTCCGCCTTTTGCTGTCTAATATTTAATCGACTAATCAAAAAATACTAATCAGATTAAAGGATTAACAGAATAATTGTTGCAGCCACAAATCTGTGTCAGGGCCTCACTCGCTTTGCACATGAATCTTACTGATAAATAGTCATCTCTGAAATATGGTAATACCTCACTCACAACAAGAATATGTTATATGTTGTATATACACCTACAACACAAGTAAATGGCACACTAAAACTCCCATGTAATGCTTTAATGCTCAGGGTTTCTTTGGTTCATCAAACTCTCCCATACCTCTTACTGTGTGTCTCCAGTCCTCCGGCACCACAGTCCTGGTGGACATCGCGGTGATGGGTGAAGCTCATGGACTCATCTCTGATCTGTTAGCAGACCCCTTTCTGCCCCCAAACACCTGCTCATCTCTGAAGGCTGTGAGCAACCTGCTGACCACCCAACTCACCTTCCAACCGCTGCACCGGCCACGCCACGCACCCCTGATCAACCCCAGCGACGCCTACACCTGCTCCGACTCAGAGGACGTGCCCGAGAAGGGGAGAAGACATCCATACACAAGGTAGGTCATTGGTATCCCCTGACCGTTATAAGACATGATGCTGCTTTCGAGTGTAAGTTGGCTCCTGATGCAGATAATGGATGGAGATACGATATCTGCAAATCACTGTAGGGCGCCTTGCACTGGCCGCTAACTCAGAGGAAAGGTCCAACGAAAGCCGAGACAGAGTTGTGTTGTCCACTTATCGAGGGCCAAATGATTTATACACGACGGGCTTACGCACACATGTTAATCTTTTAGGCCATGTTTCGGCTAATGACCGCTTCCTGTGCTCTAAGGTTTTAGCATCAGCCAAAGAAGGGCTGTATTTTCATAGAAGTGAGTGAAGAAAAATAGAACGCGTCTGCAGCTCGCAGCTCCGTTCTCTCTTTCATAGCCCCAGCTGTGTCAACATGACAGATGTGCACTGCCAGACAGTGTGTGGAAGAGACGCGCTCTAAGGAAGGTGGGTTTATCTCAAAGAGCAACACGTCTATGGAGCCTTGTCCCTGCATGGATCCAATTAGCCTGACAGAGTTATTTTACAGTTCGAAGAATGTCCTCGGTGGATTTTTTTAAAAAGCCGCTGATGGCCTTTAAGCAAATGACATGTCTGACAGGTGTATTTTTACGTGGTCTTGGCTTTGAAAGGGAAGCTTGAATAAACTGTCCATGGAGCGGTCAGTCTGCTGTACCTGTTACATTTGTCTCACTGTTTCACATGGTAAAATGTTGTTGTTTTTATGGAATATAAAACTCTGTCTCATTGAAAATCTAGTGTAAATCAAAGTTTTCCAGAGATTGACACTGAGACATTGAGTCATTATTTATTTGGGACAGTGCATGTTAATGAACATAAGAAACATGCATGTGAACTACCCAGGCTGAATTGTAGCCATGGGCTTATTTCCACCATGTTATCCTCTAGTCTAGATGGTCGCCCTATTGGCCATGTTTGTAGTGGAAGGGTAAACTGGAGCCCCTGGAGGAACCCTACGCAGTATATTTGAGCTCGCAACACTTTTGATGGTATTTGAACTATTTCTAATCTCAATTTATGTGTTTGGTTTTGCATCTACAGCAGACCACTTCCTGTGTGAACATCAACTAGCCCTGAGCTGACTCCTATGTGACCTGAAAGAACAACAAACACTTTACAAGCCCCATGCTGTCACAACAACTGTCAACATTTATTAACAGTGTGATACGGCCAGGGGAAAAAAAAAAATCATATACTCACGAGTCACAAAGTTTCACAAGTTTTACAGTAATATAGGAAATAGATCTTTGGACTGTAGAGGTTTTTGGTTGCTGCAAGTTTTCTCAGCTACTACCGTCAATTAGAAACACACCGACCACAAGTCAGTCCTGTGATGCGCATCAACTGCCAGACAACCCCTCACTCTCACTGATCTCTCTCTCACACTCACCCAATGTTTGTAGTATTGTTATTGTCGTCACAGACCAGGTTCTTGCAGAGCAGGGAAAAACAGATCTAACCATGACGGACGTAGACAGAGACATCCCCTGCATCATTTATTTCTCTCTGGGCCGATGAAGCCAAACAACTGTCTCATCTTAGTGATGGATTTGACACATGACTAAGTTAAGTGGTAAACACGAACTTCTTTTCGCAGGTGGAGCGCTGAGTGCTTTAATCCAAACACTCTCCCTGGGCTGTTGCATCACACTCGTATGATACTCAGTCACCAGAGATGGACTCACACATTTTTCATATTATTTTCATCTGTTAAGCGTCTAAGGCGTAGTCTCCACCCGGGGCTCTTGAGAAGGATCTCCTCCACATGGACCACCACCACCTCCGCCACTGGTCTCCCCACCATCGAGCCCGGCCCAGTCAGGAGGGACCGCAGCGGCAGCATCAAGCCCTACCATGAAACACTTGCATGCAGGTATCCAGCGCTCCATATACTAGCACTTTGCATTTTTCTAGCGACTATGAGCTCTAGGCGGGGTGTGCGATGCATAGTAGCCAGTTTAATTAACACATGCTTGATTCAGAAATTGTAGTTGACCAGCCATAGAAATGACTCCACACTAACCAAGCTAATCATCATACAAAGCTTTTAGCCAAACCTGTTTACTTTGGTAGTTTTTTTCTTCTACTGCTGAAGTGCTCCCATACTGTACTGTTCTGCGCAGTTCTATGCTCATTGTGTTCATCACGGCATCATTGATAATCTGGCTCCCATTAGGTGAAACTGAAAGCTTGTATTCGCTTTGTTATCCCCACTGCTGCCTGCAGAAGTATCTCTAGATCACCAGCCCTGCCACCCTTGTCTCAATCACTGCTGTATTACCGTATTACCCTCATAGTTTGTATTTCACATTTTTATTTGCAACTGAAATATCAATACTGAGGCACCCAAAAGAATGTTTTTAAGCCTCATTTTAAAGGGTAGAACAAGCCTAGCGTTTTTGTGCAACAAGCCAATGGACCATGCAAGTCTGGCTTTACTTCCACTGTAGGGATTTGATGACTTCAGATGATGGAGGTCATAGATAGGGTTAATGAAAGAGAGCTGCCAGCAGAAACTCCGCAACGTCCTTTCTGATAACTGCTTACCTACCACTATCAGAGAGACGACTGATTGGAGGGCAGCTTGAATGAAAGAAGTAAGAAAGGGAAAGGGAAGTGAATAATGCTGAATGGTGCAGGTCCTCTCTACTTCCCACGAAACGTAGAGTTCTACCTCATTGATTCTGTCTCACTGTGGCGTCTCGCATTGTCTGTTGTGACGGCGGTGGAAAAAGGGTCTAAGTAGATGCCATAAGGTGAGCTCCTTTGAAGCCTGCTTAAGTCGGAAACATCCGTCTTGAGCTTATGAGGCAGTTCCCACTTCCCAGCAGTGCGCCCGGGTTTTTACATCAGTGTGAGGGAGCAGTAATAGTTTGGAATAGGCTGTGTGCGTGCGTATGTGCCAGAGTGGAAATATGGCCCTGAGGTAAACGCATTAACCTGAATAACTAAGACACTCTCCCAGCGCATTACTGCTGCAGATAGCACCGAATTACAGCACCACTGATTCCTATCACCTCCACGGCAGACGTATGCTTTTGTATTTTTAGCTCCATTATACGCTGTGTATAAATAGTGGAAACTTTGAGTCAGTTTCTGTGCAAAGGGCAATTAGTTTGACGACGGATGAAACAAATGGTATAAAAATGTCACAGTAATTGCTGAAAAAACGTAGAAATTGTGGTTTCCATGGACTTTAAAACAATAAGCAACTTTAGACTGTTATCAAAGTGCAGTTATCTAAAGGGTTCATTATCCGAAGAAGTACTCCTCTGTTTTTAGAGAGTTTTATAGAGATTTATGCAAAGTACAGAGTGATGGCGTATGTTTGCTTGGGCAATTCCAGAGGATGGATAGAATAATATATCATGTTACATGTTAATGCCACTAACAACAGTTGCAGCAATAAAGCATTGACATTATTTTGATGCCCCCTTCATGATCTCCATTTACATTACGCCTTGACCCATCAATTGTGAAGCCATTACTTTTGTTTAACCACATAGTCATGTCAGGTCATGTTTTAACCTCAAAAGGACGAATACAGAGAAGCTCTCTCTCTCTCTCGCCTGTCACGGCACAATGAACGGCGTCACTGTGAGCCTTTTATTTTACCATTCAATCACTGAAGTCTTGTATCTAGAGTAAACACATCTGTTAATTTAATAGCCTGATCACAATGTGCACTCTTTGGATGTAATTTACAGTGATCAGTCCATGGCATTCCACACGATTAGTTTGAAATTGCTGCGACGTTTTGTTTGGATAAAATTAAAACGGCGCACATTTGTTTGAGAACTTTCCAGAAACCTAGCTTGAGAGAAGTCTGGTCCTTGTGCTCTTGAATATGAAATAATTTTATATTTTTATGTGGTTTTATTATGATGGCTGTTTGGGTTCCAGTGACGAGGTTGAGACTTTAGTTGTTTATTTTTTTTTTTTTGCAGTGCAGTGGCTCATGTGATAGACTGGTCGTAATATTTGACACCACCAAATGTTTTTGTTTATCATAATCGATTCTCTTGTTTCCCCGGGTTACTAAACTCCGCTTTGCTTTGCACGGTTTGGCACGTGTCTGAAAATGAAGACTGTAGATCTATTAAGCGTGTTAATTATGATGTGACACGGTCTATTTACCAGCTAATAATTTGCAGATTCAGGGCGAACAATAACAAAATGCTCCTTTTTTTTCCAACGATACTTTGCTATTCCACAGTAAGTAGAGGCAAAAGTTTGTATTGTGACGACTAATTACACTAATTGAATGCGTACAGTGCAGATATGAGGTCCATTCATCCGTGAAGGAGCGGTCTGTCAGAGTCTGTGTTGATTTTAAAGCTAATTATCAAATCCAGTCCAAGTGCTGCTGTAAAAAACATGCGTCTCCGCCCTCGACAGTGAGAGGCCAAACAGGCCAATGAGTCACACGCCGCCTCAGGACAATATTTATATACTCTACTTAGTGTAAACAATCAGGCTTATGCAAAGGTGCTCTGACTTTTATCATACACGTGCATAGAGCTGTACAATAAAACATAAAGCACAGTATTTATATTGCACTAATGTATGCCAGAGTAGCAGTTTGGGCGGAACAATTGCTGAAATCGACTTTAAATAACAATTTTAAAGACTAAGCAATTATTTAAGTTACTCACTGCAAAAGAATTACTAAATCCTATTGCTTTAAATACATAAACTGTACTGTGTAGAAATCAGACTTCAACCATTTTTTTTAGTATTTTGATTCGCCCACCTTTCATTCCACTGATACTGATTTGTGCGATTTAAAGGGATACTTCGGGATTTTTGACATAGGGCCTCATTTCCTAGTTATCCAGAGTGTTGTTGATGTCTGGAGATATTTTTTTCTTAATTCATGCAGTTCTTATATTTGAAGAGTCTAGTTGCGCTAGCCTAGAGCAAGGCTAAAGCATTCTATGGTAAACGCTAGCACGCATTAAAAAACAGTCTGGCGCACTCCACAGTGCACCTGAGGTAAATCACTTATAACGCCAGACTAACCATATAAATGTCTGTGTCGATAGGTTAATTTTAACCATTTTGCGTTTAAAATAACTTATATTTGAGCGGCATCAGCTTCGTGGCTGTAAGCTAAGGCAGCAGCGGAGTGATCTGCGAGAAAATAGTCCCTCAAAATGCGGTAATTCATGTGATACAAGGTCAGTTTTATTTAAAAAATTATTCTATTAACACAGACATTTATATGATTAGTCTGGTGTTATTTACCTCAGGTGCACTGTGGAGTGAGTCAGACTGTTTTTTAATGCAGGCTAGCGTTTACCATAGAACTGCTTTAGCCTTGCTCTAGGCTAGCGCAACTAGACTCTTCAAATATAAGAACTGCATGAATTTAAGAAATAAATATCTCCAGACATCAACAACGCTCTGGATAACTAGGAAATGAGGCCCTATGTCAAAAATCCCGAAGTATCCCTTTAATATTTTTACCAATGTGTTTGAGTCGGTTGATTTTTTTTTAGCAATTAAACCTGAATCTTTTGCTAACAAGCAGCATGACTTCATCCACAGCTGCCATGTTGTTTACAGTAGTGAATAGCCCTGTTTGTTTGGTGTCTGGCTCCTGGACTGAACTGTGGCTCTCTCTCTCTCTCTCTCTCTCTCTCTCTCTCTAGTCTTAACACTTTCGAACTACATTACTGTATGTACGGTATCCTACTGCCGCTGCTTAGAAAATCAGTTACTACATGAATACAAAGCTGATTTTTGGCCGAGGTTAACTTGTCCCTCTAGTGCTTATATTTTATCATTTCTTTTTCATACCTGACCGTTTGGACTGCTCACACAGATGAATGCAATGGGAAAGCAGTAAAAAAAAAACTCATATGGTTTCAATTGTCTCCTTCATCGAATCAGTAAAATCTTAATTAGGACATTAGGCTTCTTGATTCCGCTCTGATTTTCCATCGTGTCAGCTCTCGGGGAAAGAAAGTCGGGAAAGAACTTTCAGACCCAGGCTATCGAAGTTTTATCAGCTAATCAGCTCCTCTCCACAAAATGTATGTTTGCTTCTTCAAGTCATCCTGTCCTTGCGCGGGGAGATTCCTGGAGGTTAAAATAATGGTTTCTGTGTTTATCAGAGCTTGGCCGCTGTCCTCCTGGGCTTTGAACCAAAAGGTAATCTGTCATCCTGCTGAAAAGAGCTTGAGTGAAGAAGCTGACTAAATTACAGCAAAGACGTAGACGAAGCGGCATCCAGACGTCACATGCTTTGAAACATAGAGATACGGAGGGGTATAATTCCCATAACTCAATAGAGCTTAGATAGAGCCATTTAGTTTGGAAGGATTCGATACAACTTCACAGCTTTTACATTACACAAGTAAGAACTAAACAAGTACAATGTGTGTTAGTCCAGTACATACCTGGAAAACTGTCCTTACTACTTTTACATAAAGAGGGGCCGGTACTCATGAGTAAGACAGACTAACTGTACTTTGGGTTTTCCTCTTTTCTGGCTGCTCTACATTAATGAAAACATCTGTGTTACAGCAGAAGAAGAGCCACGCTTGACCCCTGGCTTCGATTAACATAGTATAACCCAGACAAAAACACACTGGGTGGCACATGGATCCTTGCATTGCAGGTTAAACATTTGGAGACATAAAAAAAAATCGTCATAAGTGCCCTGCCTATTACTGCAACTTCACCCTATTGTTTTACATATTGTACATTTAAAAAAAAAAAAGAAGGTGGAATACGTGTGTAGTTGATGGACAGATTCCTAAAGTGCAAATGAGCCGGCCTTATTTACATTATGCCCTGACGGCTCAATGTCAGTCTGCCTGGTATTTATGCTGCATAGGCAAAACTGCACCCTGTGAGCCAGTTTCTGCAGCTTGCAATACAAATGCACAAGTAAAAAGTGTGTGGCTGAAATGGAAGTAAAAGTACTACTACTGCCTCCACTATATGTTATAGGCTAACCGGTCATGGTTGCTACTAGTGTTATTAGTAATGTCGTGGAGTTACAGAACTAAAAGTATTTTGGTCCTCTCTTCCACCTTTTAATCATTAGTAATACTGTACTAACTGTGCATCGGGCCAAACTATCAAACCATTTGATATTCCACACCTGCTCCACATTACAGGCGGTGGGTCTGCGCTGGCCGCGAAAACACCAGCTCTTTGTGAAGGGCCCGGGACCATTAGTCGGCTGTGGGTCGGGCTCCCAAGTGTTGGGGGCTACAATTTATCAGACGTAGATAGACACACAACAGGCCTTTGTGCTCCCTCTGACACCGCCGCGCTCACTGCAGGCATTTCCTGTTCGTCGGCAGGTTTTTACTGCATTTAAGTGGAGGCATTTTAATTGGAAACACCTCCAGCCGCCGCACTGGGGGGGGGGGAGCACGTTGGACGCAGCGCCGAAAGCTCCCCACAGTGTCCCCCCAAAGCTACTGACGCACCAAGCAGTCCTACTCCCGTAAAACATCATGTTATTGGATTTATTGAGCCGACCAGTGCCAGCGTTTTAGTGTAGTGTGAAAATGTAAGGATTGTAATTTAAAATAGACATTGTATTGTGAGAGCTGGAAAGTTGGGGGCAGACCTAAGAGTTTAAATACTCTACTTCTTCTTTTATGGTCTGAATACTGGAAAAAAAAAAAAGATCACTCTTATTACTGTCACAATGAATGGAGGCACCAAATTGAAAAGTGTGCCAGACCTGTCAACACTAGATTTCTCACTAACCACCTTTGCAAGTGTTACAAATAAAATTGTTCACCGCTGTATGTGTTTTTTTGTGTATTGAGTAAAGACAGTCCAGGCTGGTGTGTGTGTGTGTCACAAAAGGGAAAGGGTGGGACAACTATCAATAACACATTAGAGTTGATGTTTTGTTTTGTGTCGCTCATCCATTTGGGTCATTAAGAAGTCGTTTTGTTGTTTGCGGTGACAGAGCTGCGCGAATCCCATTTGGATTTTTACTTTTTAATAACTTCTGCCAACTCAAAGTGCATCAAAAACACAAAGTAAACATGATTCTGATCCCAGTAGTTACGCTTTTTGGTTGGTTGCACAGACGCTGCAGTGCTTTTCCCCAAAGAGTATTTCTATATCTTTGTTTGTAACGTGTATTGTTGTTGTTCAGCTGTGGCAGGCCATACATCAGACTAAGCCATGGTGAAGGCTCCTTGGACAAAGGAGACAGGATACCTCGGTCAGGTATGTGTTCAGCCACCATTAATTGTTAGGCAAATTAAGTGGAGAAAATAACACAAGGCCTTTTTCGTTTATATGATCTGCACTATAGGACACTTTTACCGAAAAAAGCATTGTTTTGGTAGGATCTAGACATGAAGCTTTCCAAAGTAAATCCCTGTGTTTTGTACCCATTAGCCGGAGAGACCAAGTGGTTGTGTCGTCGGACTATGAAAGCACCCATGAAGCCAACCACAGTGACTGCAGTGATGTAGCACAGACAGAGGAGGACACGGAGGAGGGGAAAAGCACATCTCAAAATGTCATCCTCCACCCACTAATACCTCCAGAGGTCAGCAGGTCTACACTTATCGGAGTTAGTATATATTCTGTAATTATTCTAAATCTATTTTACATCATGTTTCCCTGTCTGCACACGCAGGACAAACCCGTTTTGGCCCCTGAACCATTGCTAATGGAGGGTCTGGAACCGCTCATGAGCCACCTAAATAATTGGAACTTCCCCATCTTTGACATGATGGAGAGGACAAATGGGAAATGTGGACGTATCCTCAGTCAGGTACGCAGAGACTAATCATTCTCCATTTGCACATTCTTTTTTTTTATACTGTAGTAGTTTCAACCACTGTCCTCATATAAACGTAATAAGTAGGAGTTGAGAAACACACCGTAGTAAGTTCATTTGCTCACTGTTTCTGAAAGCAGTCTCGGTGGGGTCTTGGTGAATACATAACAGAAAATTGTTGTGCCTTAGGTTTCATATCGACTCTTTGAAGACACGGGCCTGTTTGAGACCTTCAAGATCCCTGTTAAAGAATTCATGAACTACTTCCATGCCTTGGAGAATGGTTACAGAGCCATACCGTGTAAGCCTCTTTTCAGTCCTACCTCTAGAGGGCAGCAATTAGCTTTCAAACTTCAGTACAAGTTCTGCTGTCACTGTTGCGCAGGAGGCGTTTAATTGATTGACTGCGGAAAACTGGTTTTGGTTTCTTTATTATTATATCTTTTTCTGCGCGCTTCACAGCTTTCATAGTGTAAGCAATTTCCACATATACCTCAAAACGTTCCGCATGTTTGGGAGAATGATGCTATTACTTTTGGGAATTCTGCAATTTATAGTTTTTTCCGCAATCGACCGGAATTCCATTGGTTTTCAGCCTTTTTTCCCCACATTTTCTGCAATTTCTGTAATTTGTACATGTTCAGCTTCCACAACTTGTCCATATTCAGGAAAATTCCACATTTCTGCAGTTTTTTTTTTTTTTCTACGGGATTGGGAATTCTGCCCATTCATTTTAATTGGACTTCAGTCATTCAGCCATTTCTGCAGCTTCTGCAATTTTCACAGTTCGGCGGTTTCAACAGTCTAACCAGTTTATGGAATTTATAAAGTTTATGCAATATAAACTATTTATGCATATTAACCAATTTATGGAATTTAAACAGTGCAATTTCAGCATTTGCAGCTGCAAATACCGCAGTCAATCATTGGAAAAGTTTCTAGTTTAGTTTGGCCTGATACAAGCATGGTTTAGTCATTGTATTATCCTAGTTCAAACACCAATATTGTTCTATACATGGTTTAGCTGTGACCTTTAATCATCGTTACATTTTGTTTCATTTTGGTTTAGTCCTAGATTAATTGTCTTTGTTAATGTAAGGTAATTATATTATTTGATCTTGATATGGCTTTGCCCCAGTTTCTAAGTAGGTACTGTGGAATCCTTTATTGTTTTTTTTTTTTTGGGAGGGGGGGCGTGACATGAACCACTTGTCACACAAGTGGCTAGTGTATATGGTGTACACTAGCCAACACCGCCCTCTAGTGGAAGTCTGACAGAACTGTAACATTTGGGTGTCATTTTCTTTGCAGACCACAACAGGGTGCACGCCACAGACGTGCTTCACGCGGTTTGGTACCTCACCACTCAGCCTGTGCCTGGTCTGCCCAGCCTCCTCAATGACCACGGGTCTGCCAGTGACTCAGGTATTGGCTCCAATTCATGCACTGATTTAGTTGTCCACTTGGGGGTAGTGTTGTGTCTATTATGAACTGCAACTATGTACTGTGTATAACAAACGCCTTATCATGGCTTTTCAGGGCCCGTAAGTGGGGCAGATTTCTTTGTATCATTTAAGCTTTTCATTGTTGCCAGGTCTTGCCATGTACCCCAGGCTTTATATTTGTACAGATCATCAAACCTGCATGAGTGTGTGCTCTTATCCTTCTCTCTTTTCTTATCTTGACTCAGGCTTTTGGTGTAAACGACTAGCGTTTACTCTATTTGAAGTCTAAAACAGCATGAAATTGTGGGCAGATTAGACTTCCGTATTTCCATAACCTCATTTGTGTGCCAGTTTGGGCCATGCTTTTGATCCACATATAAGTGGATTTGCGTGTTCAAAAGTGCCTTTCTGCTATGTATGCATTTTGTATTTGCATATGTGTGTTTAGACCTAGTTCTGTCCCCCCAAAAAGAACAGTGTATGTGCGTGAATAGGAATGAAATGTACCCAAAAGTATGAACTGTAATAGAGAAAGTAGTCACCCACATCAGAAAAACAAACACTGAGGCACGAATTACAAGTGTTTCGTCAAAATAATATTACTCAATTAGGAAAAATATGTTGGAAACTCCACACAGCATATATCATAAATATGTTGGAAACTCCTTGACTTTGTCTCACTTTCTGCCCTGGGGCAGACTCTGACAGTGGGATAACACACAGTCACATGGGCTTCCTGGTGTCCAAGACCTACACTGTTTCAGAGGATGGTTATGGCTGTCTGTCCGGCCTCATACCGGCTCTGGAGCTCATGGCCCTATATGTGGCAGCAGCAATGCACGACTACGACCATCCAGGCCGGACCAACGCTTTTCTCGTTGCCACCAGCGCTCCTCAGGTAGTAACAACACAGCATGTACTCAGAACACAGGTATATACACACCATAACACCAGAAGAAGAAGTTTTTTTACAATTGTGATGTGTTCTACATCCACTTTAATATGTGTCAAAGGTCAGTATTGACCTAGAGACAGAATTAGTCATTTGATCATAAAGCTATGATCAATTTGTGTAACCATCTGACTGAGTTCTTACTTTGTCAATTTGCACTCAAACATTGGATTGTTTAGTCAACGTACAGGCTATTCAAACTCATCTGACTAACAGATATGAACCCTTCAGCTGCACTATACAGTATAAAGCCTGTGTGTGTGTGTTTCCAGGCAGTCCTCTATAATGACCGCTCGGTGCTGGAGAACCACCACGCCGCCTCGGCCTGGAACCTGTTTCTGTCTCGGCCCGAGTTCAACTTCCTGCTCAACCTGGACCATGTGGAGTTCAAACGCTTCAGGTTCCTGGTCATTGAAGCCATCCTCGCCACTGACCTGAAGAAACACTTTGACTTCCTCGCTGAATTCAACGCCAAGGTACAGAACAAAGAACAAAGTCAAGAAACAAAAGTTAGGAACTTGAGCGTTCACCATTTACAGTGGGATCCAGATGTTTACATACACTATATGAAAAGACACATTTGCATTTTTCCTCACTGTCTGACATGAAACCAGAATTAACCTTTACTTTTTTAGATCAATTAGAATTTTAAGAAATATTTTATTTGCCAAGTGCCAGAAGAATGAGAGATAGAATTTTGACACAGTTTTATAATACTTTTTACAAAGCCAACAGTTTACATACAGTATTTCATTAATGTTTGGTAGCATTGCCTTTAAACTGTATAACTTGAGTCAAACCTTTTGGATTTCCTTCCACAAGCTTCTCACAATAGTTGACAGGAATTTTGGTCCATTCCTCCAAACAGAACTGGTGTAACTGAGCGACGTCTTTTCAGCTCTGCCCATACATTTTCAACTAGATTGAGAACAGAACTTTGTGATGACCACTTCAAACATTGACTTTGTTTTCCTTAAGCCTTTTGTAACCAGTATTGGCCATATGCTTTGGAAATTGTCCATTTAGAAGACCCATCTGCGCCCAAGCTTTAACTTTCTGGCTGATGTCTTGAGATGTTGCTCCAATATTTCCACATAGTGTTCTTTCTTCTGATCTCATCTATTTTGTGAAGGGCACCAGTCCCTCCCGCAGAAAAACATCCCCACAGCATGATGCTGCCACCCCTGTATTTCACATTTGGGAAGGTGTTCTCAGGCTTGCAAGATTCCCCTTTTTCCTCCAAACAAGACGATGGTCATTATGGCCAAACAATTCAATGTCTCCAAAAATTAAAGTCTTTATTATGTCCATTTGCAAACTACAATCTGGCTTTTTTATGTTTCGTTTGGAGTAAGGGCTTCTTCATGGCAGAGTACCCTCTCAGCCCATGTCGGTACAGTACTTGTTTCACTGTGAAGGATGAACCAGACTTGTGCTTCCAAGGACATGACATCGTCATCTGGGCTTTCCCAAATTGTTTAAAGGTATAATAATCTTAGTGTATGAAAATTTATTTCTGGTTTCATGTAAAAAAATAAATAAATGCATAGTGTCTTTATATAGTTTATGTAAACATCTGGTTCCCAAAGAATATAATCTGCTCTCTAATTTAATTATACCAGTGACAAAGTGTGTAACAATAAAGTGGGTCGAAACAAAATCACACACTAAAAACTGAACTAATCTATGGTAAGATCAAGATTTAACTTGGGACTAAATTAGAATTTGACCAACCTGTAACTACTTGTACCAACTGAAAGAGCCTGCCATAGTACCAAACACAGTTTTAGTAAATGATCTCCAGCATGCAACTGAATATTGAAATTGAGTTAAGTTATGCTTTTGATTGGTTCTTAACAGAATTGACATGAATTGAAACTTACTATTCAATATTACATTTCTGCCACTTTAACACACTTAGGAATTTTAAAGAATATTAATATCAATGCTTATTAAACATTTGAATTTTACATTTTAAATTCCAGGGATTCATCTGGTTATTTTAGTTTTAGTCAGTTACCTGCAGTTGGAGTGGACCTCCTCATAGGCCTTCACTCCACACTTGTGTCCTTGGATGGCTTTTGCAGACGACACTGCCGTAGTTTAGACGTAGCTTTGACGTGGCTCAAGCCATCAGTCCATGCCCTTACTCATAACACATCAACTTGGTCAACATGACCAAAATGTTCTCTTGCTGCCTAATATCCTACCGAGTAAAAGATGTCAAATGATCTTGGTTCTTGTTTGTTTGTCTTTCAGAGATCACTTAGTTGATGATTTTATGCCTCTGCTGGTGTCCACAGGTGGGCGATGACCCCTCCACTGGGATCGATTGGTCCAATGAGAACGACCGGCTGCTGGTGTGCCAGATGTGCATCAAACTGGCAGACATCAACGGGCCGCTGAAGTGCAAGGACCTGCACCTGCAGTGGACAGAAGGCATCGTCAACGAGTTTTATGAACAGGTATTGTCACTAACACTAAGCACAATCTGCATAATGCAGTGATGGCTACCAGATCAGTACTCACTTACATTATTCATGTACAAGTATGTGAGGAAAGTGAGTAGATTTATCGTGAGTAGATTCATCACATAGTTTTTAATTCTACTTGAGTTGTAGTATTTTGAATTAACAGAACTCTTACTTGAGAAGAACAGAGTGACAAAACCTTCATGATGACATACAAGTAATCACATTTTATTTATTTCATTTAACCTGTTCTGTCTCTTTTTATAGTGTATTCTTTGGACCCTTTGGTTTTGTCTGTCCTATTGCATCAACACTGAAACATACATTTTACACTCGTCCAAAAATATTTTTAATGATATTCGGGTCGCGGTCGGTCGGGTCATTTGAAATAAAGATGCCAATTAAACCTACGATGATGCCAATGACGCTATGATGAGCATTTACTACTTTTTTAAAATGCGGGCGGGTACAATATTTTCTTCTTTTTTTTTTTTTTTTTGCGGCCCGAATTGCGGGCGGGCTAGTTGAACACGTCAGTCGGGTGCGGGTTGTTTATCATGACCCGCGCATCACTGGTACATATGTAGTATTTTGACCAATAACTTCTTTTATTTTTACTGGAGTAATTATTTTGATGACCACTTTTTACTGAACCTTGAGTAAAATTCCTTTAAAGTAAGTAACTGTTAATTGGCGACTCTATACCCACCTGCGATCACTGCTAAAAGAGATGAGAGGTTTAATACACTTACACTTTGGTCAGTTTGCTTACTTGGAGCAGTATGTCACCAAAACAAATGTCTCCCAACACAAAAGACGCACTATAGCTCTGGTATTTTGCTCAATTTGTTTTAAAAGGCAAATGTAACTATTCTATTAGTAATATCCAGAGCCATGATCAAGATCAGGGCAGCACTTCCTTTGTCCTCAGTTGTTTGTAGCGTTGGTATTGTGACCCTCTTTCATATTGTGCTCCCATAAATACTTTACACCGGCATTTAAGCCCTGACCCTGAACTTTCTTACAATTTCCCAGCGGCTCTAAATGTGTGTCTAATCTCTGTTAATTGCCTCTGGGTCCAACACACCTCACATTCCGGCCACTGTGTTACTCCATCACATTGACCCAGCAATGATGCTACATGGTGACACAGAACAGGAAAAGGGGAAATGGATAAACAGCCAATATTGTGACGATACAGGGAGCCCAGTACAGTACAAAGTACAGTAAACGTTTATAGGACAAACCCACTGACCCGGTCCAGCTGCTTTTATTTATTTAGGCACGGCGCCCTTTGATGAGAAACATACAATAGTAGCGGCTAATCACAACCTGCTGTGGCAGCGCAACCGCCTAACCATGCCGCCCAACGGCATGGTAGCGCAGGTTAGTGCTCTCGCTTCACAGCAAGAAGGTCCTGGGTTCGATTCCCACCTGGACGGGCCTTTCTGTGTGGAGTTTGCATGTTCTCCCCATGTCTGCGTAGGTTTCCTCCGGGTACTCCAGTTTCCCCTACCACTAAAAACTGTACAATAGGATGAATGATGTGTGTCTGAATGCATGATGGTGGTCAGAGGGACGTTGGCGCAGATGTGTGCAGTCGTGACAGCGCTTCAGTCAGTCTCCCCCAGGAGAAACTGAAACTACTAACGTAGTTTACCACCACTGAGTATGGAGTGTACAGTGGCATCTGCAAGTATTCATATGTTTATGTTTATGTTGGTTGATGGGATCCTCATTAGCACAGCAGGGCTGTCGCCATTCTTCCTGGGGTCCGCATATAAAAAAAGACATTAAAAATACATTAAGATACAAAAAGACACATAACACTGTATACAATATATCATTGTATCACGATATATCATCAATACATTCTTGGTATTTTACAACTATTATGTATCAAACCTCAAGCCATCGTGAATATATCTTCAGTTCAGTTCAGTTTTACTTCATAGAAATGGTTTTAATACTGTTTAAATGTTACTGTGTTTACTACCAGAGTTAGATTTTCTGGTTGCATGTTCCATGCATGCATTGCTCTGTACATAAACATTCTCTCAGCACTGTTTGATTTTACTTTTGGTAAAACAAATTTCCCCACTGTGTGTGTCTAGTAGGATAGCCGTGCTTATCATTGCTAAATTCATACTCCTCTATTCTTATGTAATGATTAAGTCTAATGCAGCAAATGTTCACATTCATTTTTATTCTTATAAACTGTCTAAAATCATACATTTACATATAGAGTTTGAAACTTGGCCGACAGACCTAAACGTGAGTGTTTATAAACAGCACAGTTTGGATTCGAGAGCAATGGAATAGGTCTGCAATGGCTCTGAAAACTTGTGTCACTAGGAAACTTGAGTATTTCATTAAGTTCCCTACTTTTTAAATGTTCATTGTTAATTTAATATTACTGTGTGCAGAATTTTACCAATAGATAATAAATGTGTATACTTTTAGTTTTGTATAGAATGTAATATAAATATAATAAAACTGAAGTACAGTAATTCAATAAAATTGAAGATTTTCTGAAGCCACTATACCAACTTTAAATATCAAGATAATATGCCCTGCTGCACAACTTAGGGGGTCATCCATCAAAGCAGGGGCTGAAAGCGGGTGCACTGTTTTTTTTTTTTTTTTTTTTTTTTTTTTTTTTTTTTTTTTTTTTTTTTTTTTTTTTTTTTTTTTAGCTGAAGCTGAAAAATAAAATCTGATATGTAAATAAGACAATGCTGTGTGAGTAAAAAATGCATAAAGTAGCATGGGCTACTTGTTTTGCACATGAGCAAACGCTTAGTTGTTAAGTTTTATCACATATGGGTAACCTGCTTTGCTCCACAAATTTGCCAAGCCAATATTGTTTCTATATTTGTTTTTAAATGTGTGTAAAGTCAAATTCAGATTTGGATTTCAATACTTTACTGTAGTAAGCCTCAATATAAGACTGTATATAGTTAAGAGCCACCTAGCGGTAATGTGCCGTAGCATTTGGGCATTTTCTTTGAAAACATGAAAGAATGTAAGTAAGTATTGTATTTAATAACTGTCCTGCACAAGTACAATCAAAACTGACAGAATTTGTATATTTCGCCTCAGGGTGACGAGGAGTCCAGCCTGGGCCTACCCATCAGCCCCTTCATGGACCGAGCCAAACCTCAGCTGGCCAAACTGCAGGAGTCCTTCATCACTCACATCGTGGGTCCCCTGTGCCACTCGTATGACTCTGCCAGTCTGATGCCGGGGCGATGGGTGGAGCCCTGTCCCGAGGAAGAGGAGCCTGAGAATGATGAAGAGGAAGAGGAGGACACGGCAGAGGAAGACACATCCACCAGCTCCGAAATATCACGTGAGAAACAGCTCACATTATACATCCAATATTAAAGAAGTCGATGTGTAATCTGGTGGTCAAAATGCCCACCTGCTGGTACATTTGAAAAGACGTCCCATTATATCTTGTATCATATATGTTGTTGTGGCTAATGGTGAATTTCACATCATGTTCTACAGTTCTGTGATTTGAAAATGTATTTGTGAGTAAAATACCATATAACAAAGGAAACGTTCGCCTTCTTCTTACTTATAAACCAGAGAAGGCCAAACTAAGGCCCAAAAAGTGGTCTGTCTAGGCAAGGCAAGGCAAGTTTATTTGTAGAGCACAATTCATACTCAAGGCAATTCAAAGTGCTTCACAGTTGCATAAAATTACAAGAAAACAGATAAAACAGAAAAAAAAATGTCCTTCCATCTGGTCTACAAACCTCACCAAACCCCAAAAGCATTGTGTGAACACTATTAACAAGATTCTCACTGACATGGGGAAGCATAATGCATAATTGCTGCTATGTTGTTGACTTTTTTTGTATGCATTTAGGTTTTACGCCTCAAACTGCGACTGGCCTGAACCCCTGGCAAGTAAAAAAAAAAAAAAAAAAAAAGGCGTTGTGGCCCATATGCCAAAAACTTTCCCGTACCTGATTTAAAAAGTTGGACATCACCACAACCTCATCATATCAGGTTTTGAAGTGTTGAGTGAATTGATAAATAGAATTTGAGGAGTAGTTTGCATGCAATGCCCATGCAATGATTGGCTGTGACAGAGGGCTGGCTGCTATGGTGATGGGAGCTGAGGCTTGGGATAAGGCCCAGATGTTCCAGATTGAGTTTACGCTTTAGCTACATACTGTATGTATCGTCTCCTTAGAATGTTGTAATGTCACTCAATCTATTCAGCTCAGTTGTGCTTTTCTCTCTGTTTTATATTTCCTCCCTCTGTTTCTGCTCTTCCAAATGTACAATAACAGTACAATTGCTTCTTTGTCTCTCTCTTACAGAGAAAGCCGTCCCTAAGAAGCGAAGGAAAGCGTTTTGTCAAATCACACAACACCTGCTGGAGAACCACGAGATGTGGAAAAAGGTGATTGCAGAGGAGGCGTTGAAACAGGGCCAGGGGACTGAGTCTGGCCACCGCAACAGTGTAGCCGAGCCCATTCTGGCTATTCACGAGGAAGACGAGGAGCCGGGCAGCCGCGAGGAGCTTGTAGAGGGGGAGGAGCCCGAGGTGACTGTGGACGAACCTGATTGGTCGAGACAAGAGGAAGTCGAAGAATGAGAGAGAATCATGGGAGATGAAGTATTTTCAATCAACGGTGTCCTGTTGTTGCCAGCAAATCACTTAGACACAACACTGTAGATGCTTGGGATAAGTGTGCCTACTGCACTAATAACAGGGTGGTACATTTTGATATGACCAATTTTATTATATTCCAGTTCTGGCAACACCAAACTCTAAAGGAACTTTCCAGATTGCAATATACCTGTTTGGGATACAGACTTTTTTTTTTTGCTACTGTTCAAGGGACCTCAATCCAATACGGAGACACATGCAGGACTGCAGAGTTTTGCTGCCAATTTATACCTGATTATTTTCTGAATGCAATGCTATATAAACACACTACACTTATTTGTACTTGTGTTTCAAGTTCACGAGGTTTTGTGGTCTCACGCGCACCACATTAAGATTATTTTACCTGCACGGATGAAAAGGGAGTCTTGCAGTTAGGGAGCATTGGTCGATCTGTTTTCTTTAAGTCTTTCCTTAAGTATTCAACTCTTATGAGGTGATTCCCATGCGTGACACATCAGTGGGCCTCTGTTGCCATTATTTACAATTTTAGCCCTCAATTAAGAATATAGACCAAGTCATACATATGAAAACTAAGCTTCAGGCAGAGCTTTTAAAGACTGTAGTGGGTTGGTAACTTCTTTTTCTACTTGTTCAAGAACACGCACCTTCTAACTAACTATTGACTTAATTATACTCAGGAATCCATCCTATTGTTTTAATTAAGCCAACACGATGCAGCAAAAACAACTGTGGTATGTACTTCCCCAGCTTATATCGGTGATTACAGAATAACATATGGCTGACATCTTTTAGCAGGTACACCTCAGGGGGACAATCATTATGAAAAATCAGTCTCATATACTGTATACTTTCTTCATCTTCCTTCTTTATTTCCTTTGAGAATCACGCCACTGCAAGCCTGAGGCAGAGTGTACCCTGGACAGTAGCCAGCCTGTTCCAACGCTCATACACAGGACATAAACAGAAATGACCAGTCACCCCTAAAAGAAGCCTCGGTGACAAACTGAGAACGCGCAAACTTCACTCAATAACACCTAACTCACCGCCGCAATTTTTCCAAGACGGTTGTCACATTGCAAATAATTATGTTTGTTCACTTTTTTTCAGAGTTGACTATAGCCCCTTACAAATTAATAATCTGTTGTTTAAACTCGAACCCGTTTAGTCCGTTTTGGGATCTGCTTCATTCAAAAGACGATGACACACAAATACTTTGAGACTGGATTCGGATGAGGAGAAGAGTTATTAAACATAATGGAGTCACTCACACTCACTTGTTGAGTGAAAGTAGAAAGGTTCAGTCTACGTTAATTAAATTACCCAGCTCGCCAGTTTTCCTCCTAATGATTACACTTGCACATGCACATTTGTATAATATATTTCTTGCTGTTAAAGATTATACATTCAGCATTATCTTTTACACTTGAATGATAATGAACATCTTCCATGCAGCAGGAGTAGTATAGCAAACTGATGAGACTGATATAGACTCTCTTTGAGAATGGCGACTATTGAACACATTTTCCTTTTGTGATTTTATTAAATTCAGACCTCTATTGCCATAGGATGACTCATTAGACCCCATTGGCACATGAGACCACTTGAACATTAGGCCACATTCTTCCGATCTCAAAGAAGCTTTGTGTCGAATCCTTTTTTTAAATTCCATTTTTCTATTCACAATACTGGGCAATGGTTGATGATGTCTGGACAAACGTACATCACTCATATGTTGTGTGTTCTTTTACATCCATCCATTTCTGCTCTCAAAGGGGCTCTCACACAATCAGTAAGCTATCATGGCTTCATATAATTTTTCAGACCTCTGTCATTCATTTTTATTTTGTTATAACATGTATTCTGGTAAGAACATTATATAAGAACATTCATGTTCTAAATTCCATTCATTGCCCATATGAAAAGATACAGCCTCTGTATAAGATTTTGGGTTCGATCTCGCATTTTTAAACGCAGACTGTTGAAAAGACCTTTGCGCTGACAGGGGAGCTTGGTGAAATGAGCTTCATACCTGGCGTAGTAAGTGAGCTGGACGGGGCTGGACAGACTCCTATGACTCCGTCATCACTGGAGATGATTTAAAGATTACTCAAAGATTCTTGAGTGTGTCAAAAACAATTCCAGGTAAACATGAAAAAAAAAAACCTTTAAGAGTAAAAATTATTATTAGAACTTTTAACTGGCTTAAACACAATGACTATAGGCAGATGACTGTGAATACTTCCTGATCCCACTGTAGGCAAAAGAATATTAAAGCTATTATTGATAGTTTGGCTATTTTTTACCACATCTAAACAACAACACCATCTCTCCTGTGTGCTTTTCATTACCTTTGAAGCAATATAAATGATTAATTCCCATATATTTCATGTGCAATACATTGGGAGTGTATTGTTGTTAAGTGAGTTGAGGGCTGGCATTACATAGAATTGCTATTTTTATTTTCCAGGTATCCATTAGTGCAGCACAAGGACGTCTTTTACATTGCCCAATCCTTGTTCAGCAAGAAAATGGTGTAAAGTGGGCTTTTTTCCCCTGTAGTTTTGTTAAAAAGAAGAGCAGATTTTTGCTCACAGAAATAATATCTTTCTTTCTCTCTCTCTCTCTCCTCATTTTGCAGTCTTGCAGACTATCACTTAAAGGTTAGGGCTACATCTTGATTTAGGCATAAAGCAAACAATTTCTACCATTGCAGACAAGAGTTCTTAAGTTGTCTTCTATAAGTGTTGCAGGCATTTTGTCTCTAATCTAATAAGCTTTGTCTATGACTATTATATACCATGTAAATCCATCTTTATTCTTGAAAGCTACTCTCAACTTGTTGAAACTGATCGTTATAACCGGCCTGTTAGATGAAGGTTCTTGAGTCATCTTCACTTCACTCTGTGGTTGTAGTGTAGGACGTTTCGCCTCTCATCCAAAAGGCTTTGTCGGTTTCCAGCTCTCACGTGGAATAGATGGATTGGTTGTGAGGTGACACATCCTACACTTCAACTACATAGTACAGAAGATGACAAGAATCTTTATCTAAGATATACAACCCTTGTACGACCTGTTGTCAAAAAAGATCTTCACTGAAGAAGTCACTGAAAAGAGGCAACGCGTCTGCAACACTTAAACTACCAAGTACAGATGATGGCGCAATCATTTTTTCCACCAGATTCAGATTTGTTATGTAGTAGTGTAAGTACCGATTAAAGTTGGGGAACCTACTAGGTTAACTTTTATTTGCCCACACATTAATCGTGATTCTAATGAGGGCAAATGACTCAATCGATGCAGCAGGGAAATCTTATATTTGTGCATTTTTCTCTTAGCGCTTCCTCTTTCATGTGAGATTTTCCACTGGCAGCCCAAGTGTGAGATTTATCACACAGAAAAACAATGACCATGTTCTCTGGCTCTCACAACAGCACTATGAGTTTTGATAGGGTATTTTTATGTTTTGCTTGGTTGGAATTGCCATACACATGCACACTTATAACCCAATTGTATCTGAACCAAACAAGCTTTATGATGTAAAACAAAAAGGAGAATATTTTTATATAGCCGACACATGACAAAATGCATTGCTATCTTCTCACTTGTACTTTGCACTTGTACCACATGAAAAAGCTCCAACATGAAGTTCAAACATTTGTTAAACCAACGGCATTGATTCTCGCAGGTTCTATTTCGTGCATTATACATAAAGCTGTACAGTAAAGAAATGTTAAACTTCAAAAAACTCTTTGAAATGTACATTATTTATTTTTACCATTTTGTAATTTAGACACAATACTGTAGCTCCAATATTGCCAGACTTTCTGGAAGTGCCTATTGGTATTATGTATGATAACAGTGAATTTATTTGAAGATCAGTAGACGTTGTCACAAACTTAACTATGTGGATGTTGTAATGTGAATACATTGAATTCCATAAAATTTCTCTGGTGTCCATCTTTTTACTTATTCACAAAAACGCGGTACTTTTCATGTCCACAATCAAGCGTAACATCATGACCAGTGACGTGGTAAACTGATTCTTGGCACTGGTTAAGTCGATGTGTTAAAAAATAGGAAAATATGGATGTGTCTGTTCTTATCTAAATGGTCCAAAGTACAAATATTTCATTTATCTCCTTTTGGAAACCTCTGTAGAGCTGCACGAGGCTTCAGTTTGAGCAGAAGATGTGTCAACAAACTACTATAGCATCTGGAGGGGTCACGCACATGAGGCTGTGATGTTGTGAACGGCTCTGGACAGGGTGTAACATATGGAGTGGGGAGGAGACTTACTGTATATAGGCCGTCGTCCCCATGGCAACAGAGAAACTTGAGATTCACTAAGACCACCTGTGAATGATACAATTATGACCTTCTCTGATAGCATCTGACTCTTTCCCCCACTTTTCCACAACCAAATTGTTTGTTTATTGGTTTATTTGGTCGGGACAGTGCAAGTTAATGAACAAGCCACACCGGATTAAACCAAAACCATAAACTATTAGTTTTTTCATCAAAGTCAGACTTTAAAAAAATAGCCTACAACCAAAATAGGACTAAAATGGATCTAAAATTTGGAAAATCATGACTTTTCTTACCCCTTTTTTTATATTATTTAAGTTGCCATGCCTTTTGTTTGCATAAGATGTGTCGATCTCAGACAGATGATAGACCTTTATGATATTGCAATATATTTTGGCTTCTTTGGCTTGTGTAATATATATATTAAAAATATATATTTATAATACTATTATATTATAGGCCTACTATTATATCATATATATATATATATATATATATATATATATATATATATACATATATATATATATAATTATTGCAATAACGATAAGAGGAAGACTTGTTTTTAACCCCCATAAAAATAAAGACATTTTAACTTTACCAGAGAGTGCCTTGGTTTTTCTATTTTCTAAATGACTTTCCCTGCCCCAAAGAGCACCTCTGGTTTTTAATCGTTGGAAGTCTAGGAAGCGCTGAGAACACCCATCTCTGGCATTGAAATGATCCACTGAGTAAATGGCATACCTTTCGTTTGACAAGAATCTTAATTCAGGATGTGAGCAGCAGCGCGGAGCTTTAATTCTCATTTTGTGGTGTGGGGTCATAGCGCACTCAGTGACTGGGCTTAGCTGTTCTCCTCATTGTAGTACACGCTGTTCCGGACTTTGTGTCTAGCTTTGTGTGTAATTAGATACATAGCCGAGCCGCACGCTCAAAGCCGCACACATCGGTTTCCACGGTCTTCTTGTTTCTAATGCAAGAGAGCGCGTGGTCCGTCCTGCTGTGAGACAGTACCGCTGGACAAGCCCCTCACGTCAGAGCGCTCTGCTCCGGTACCCACCCTGCAGCACCCCCCCTCCTCCTCAAACATCGGAGCTCACAAAGCCCCGCCAGTGGTGCGCAACTGAGGATGCAGCGAGTGACCCAGAAGCAAGAGCAAGTCTTTTTGCTGCCTGGGAAAAAAGTTAAGAAACGACACGCAGGGACCCGAGCCGAACTGGACCCGGACACCGGACCAGGTGCAGTAAGTGCGGCCACGTGGCTGACCTTTTTATATAATCTGACGCACAGTGCAACTATAGCCGTGTGCTTAGAGATAAGAAAGGAACAGTGGAGTTTTGATGCAGACTTGAACGTTGATCAATAAACCGGAGCACGTGCTACAGTATGAAAAGTCGCAGAGCACGTTTTGTTATTGAAGCTGGCGACAGATTTCGGTTTGTTTTGACTGGAGTCTCGTCGCTCCGTCAGAATTTCACCTCTACTCTGCTACAACACAAAATGCTCTGTTCGCCAAAAATAAGGAGTAGACTACTGCTAATGGACTTACAATAAAATGACTCGTTTTTTTGTTTTGTTTTTTAACGTTGCAGTGGAGCAGTCGGCTTCAGGACAAAATGTTATTTTTTATTAACCTACAGAATAGTGCACTGCAAACCATAGCCAGCTCAGACAACCTGAGCAGGAAGGATGCCACATAGTACTGGCCATATCTGTCCACCATGAGGAGAGTTACATGTGTATAAGCTCCTAGAGTAGAACAAACACACATACATCATGCAAACATTAACTAGGAATTTATATTGTCATGCTTTTACACATTATGGTACATGGGTTACAGTATCTACGGCAGAAACTATGGGCTTTAAGCGGGGTATACTGGATTATGACAGTTCAGAGTCATGTGCATGTCAGTGGGAGGATTACACTCATTGTTGCCACAATGTGCCCACAATCTTAAATCAGTTGCCTGCTATAGTTTATGCCTTTACCAATACATTTGTGCTTCTTAAATTAAAATGATTGTCAATGTTGAGAACCTGCCACCATACAGTGTGTTGTTGTGATGCATGTTACAGTTGGAAGCGTCTTTTGTTGTCAACCTAAGCTACTTTTCCCTTTCTGTGGAGTTCAAAGCCCGTGGAGCGTCTGGGGAGCTGTCTCGTCTCAGTCTGATTTTCTGGAGGCTCTGTCCTGATTTCAGCACTGCTCTGTCTATGTCACATAATGTACTAAAGACAGTAAGAAGACTACAGACGAGATGTGCAGCTCTCTATTCAAAAAGCTTGGATTGGGAGTAATTAAAGCTTGATTTTGAATTTATACAGACATTTATATGACTTGAATTAATATTTATAGACACATCAAAGGCTTCACACATCTCATAAGGATAGAGACGAGGCTAATGTTTTGTTTACGCTACAGTATGAATGGCGTATTTTAGGGACAGAAATTGTATTACTGTGTCTTTAAGTTGCACAAATCAAAGTATAACCGTGCATTTTTAACTGTCCATATGTCATTTTCATTATCATCCTCCTTGTGTTGACTGTATTCCCTCCGGCCATCACTTCTGTGCACTATGTTCTGACTTAGATTCAGTGCTTTCATTTGCTTGCTGTTTATGAGACCAAGGTGTTGTTAAAGCTTCCTATTGCTCACGAGTCTTTCCTAAGCATTAGAGTTGTCAATAAACTAACATACTACTGTAAAAGGCAGATACTAAATTAAACCTAGTATTAAAACTAGATATTATTTTCAGCAAATACTGATACTTTACATACTCATGCTTGATATAGCTTAAAGAAATTAGTCCAAAATTACACCGAACTGCTTCAAAACGTTCATGAATCGTTTTGAAGCAGTCTTATTGATTGTAATTAAAAAACACTATAGAACCCTAGAGTAAAATGAATGCAACTTTTATATGTTTTTAAATTGCATTTTTGATAATACAGGAGTATAACTATGATGAATGATTTAGTTTCATTGTGGTATCTAAAGTCTTTAGTATCAAGTTGTTGGTTTTCTTTAGTATCAAAATCGGATTTGAGATTTTAGTCCCATGACATCAGTGATAACACTAAGCGTTCAGCTGATCCTTAAATGTGCCAAATGCACATCTTATGCAAATACTTGGAATTCACTTGGAGAATAATACTTCACTTAACCCACATTTTTTACAGCTTGAGAAGGTCATAGCAGTAGGTTTTTTCTAGTTTGAACATGGTTCACACCCAATTTCTGACATCATTTATCCCAGTTTGATCCATTTTAGACTCTTTTCGACCCAGTTAAGTCCTGATTTGATCTTGGCGTGGTGTTACTTGGAAGGCCATATGTGTAATAAAGTGATAGTTTGTGAAAAGTTTCAGAACCACTGTGCTATATCACATATTTCTGTTTTAATTATTATTTACATCAACAGGTAAAAGGATCCAACATACTATTTAATCTGGAGAAACCAAATACAGAAACAACATGAAGTCAGTGGAGAAACCAAACAACTGGATGCTGGACGACCCTCTTCACTCTTCAGCCGAGAAAAGCTCCTGCCATCCCAACCTCAAGGTACCACCCACCAGGCAACCAACAGTCACATTAGAGTGTCAGTCTGCCTTATTTAATTTTTTTGGCCATACCGCCTTTGCTATGCCCGATCCCGTCAGATCTCGGAAGCTAAGCAGGGCTTAGCCTGGTTGCTACTTGGATGGGAGACCGCTGGGGAACACCAGGAAGCCTGGGTGAATGTAGTGTGAGAGTGAGTGGTTGGTGGCACAGATTGGCAGCCTCGCTACTGTCAGTCTATCCCTGGACAGCTGTGGCTACAATAGTAGCTTACCACCATCAAATATGGAGTGGATGAATAATACAATGTAAAGCGTCTTTGAGTGTCCAGTAAAGCGCTATATAAAACCAATGCATTATTATTTTTTATTGATTCTATATTATCATTATTATTTTCTACTGTAGCACTTGTGTTGGCTGTAAATCTTACTATCATGAAATATAGGAAAAAGGTAAATTGTACTTACATTTCTACCAACAACTTTTACTACTGAACATGTACAGTAGAGACAGAGAAAGCCACAGGATCCACACATCTCTCAGTTTAAAATCATCTGTTGGCAAACAGTCAAATCACATGAAGGTAAGCTCTGTGGCTGCACATGGATAGCCAATGTAAAACATTATGTGGCTTTCATGTGCAGACAGTGCTGTAATAAACTGCTTTAGGCCACCAAAGCATTGCCACTGCTTCTAAGCTGAAGGTAAATAACAACTGGTCTAGGAGCTCCAACGGTAACTATGGCCTTTGGTAGAGTACAACTTGGACAATGCACATGCTACTAACTAATGTTTGTAACCTCAAGCCCTTAAACGAATAATGTTTAAGGGCTTGGGGTTTTTGTTCTTTGTCTTGTTGTCATGTCCCAGCCTGACCAGCATGTTTTTAGAGGTATGGAAACCGGAGTACCTGGAGGAAACCCAGCTGGTTGCCTTCAGTGCTCCTCAGAAGCGGTGCACCGCCTCTTTGGTTTGTTCCTGTTTCAGAGCATGGTGTTCTGCACTGCACCTCCTCCTTCCCCTTCCCCCTGTGCAGCTCCCTGGGCTCCCACTGTGCCGCCTCCTTTCGCTCCTTCTCATCTTCATCTTTGTCCTTCCCTTCTCACCTGGCTCTGAAGCCATTCTTCCCCTAAGGGTCACCTCCCACTGTCCTTTTTTTGTTTCCTGTAGCGCCTCTTGCGAAGTCTTTTCACCAAAACTGAGCAGGACTTTTTTGCTGGCATTTGTTTGTGTTGTATTTTGTTTTTTTGCATCTTTTATTTTTAAATATTGTATTTTATATATATGTATTTTTGTGTACAGCACTTTGGGCAGCAATGTTGTTTTAAATGTGCTTTATAAATAAACTTGACCTTGACCTTGACCTTGACCTTGACCTCTTGTGGCGCCTCCACTGTCCTGCAGGTGTTTGGGGCTCTTGGTGCCACTTCAGTGTTTCAGAAGAAGAAATCTGTAGATTTGTTGGTCTCAACTCTCCTGCGGCTGCTCTCCTTTTTGGGGTCAAATCAGTCAGAAAAAAAAAATTGAGATGACTTAAATTGTGTTTCAGAACTAAATACCTTTGCTTTTTTATTTGCATTTCAAACAAATATATCAAATAAGCTGTCCCATGAGTGTACAGTAGACTATAAAATAGTCTTAGGCTAATTCTGTTAAAGGTCAGAACATGCCACTTGTACTTCTTAGATTAACAACCATTGGACAATTATTCCAAAAGCTGATTAGCTAAATGCTTGAGCAACTTTATAGGGAGTTCTGTGTGCTCCTGTTTTGTGCTTGGTAATCCCCCTTGGCTTACTGTCACACTTACAGTATTGACTTGTTTTTCTTACAAAAGACCAGTTGTTTGGCATGTGCACATGTCATATGTGTTCTAAGTGTGTCGGTTTAGCTGAGATGAACACTATGTGGAAAAGAGCCATAAAAATGTAGGTCATTTTTTTTACAATGTTAAGATAAAGTATTGGAGACTATACCAGCAGCTATGGGCTATATGGACTCTGCTTCTACCTTCTGTGGTCCACCCCAGCCATCGGAAATGAGCCCCCACCTCCCCCGAAATTGACAATAACATTTCATTATTTCTAATTCATGCACTTATCTTTATTCTAAACAGATCTCTCAATGTTTTGGACATAGTGTCAAAACTGAGTGTCAAGTTCTGTTGCCATGCAGTTGCTATGCTGTAATACCACTTGGTTTCCCTCTATAGTTGCGTTAACAAATACACCCAATACATTTCAATTAAAAATGTACCACTTGACATTTTCCAAAAAGGTGAGCACTTGGCCTCTGCTCTCCAGCCCCTTTATAGTCTGGCAAAATGTGTGCTACGAATGAAACATTCTTGATTTTAATGCAGCTCAGGCTTATGCTAACACATGTATTTCAGACCACCCAGATGGTTGCCATAGCTCCGTTTATGGCCTGCACACATTTCTCATTTATATTCCAGCGCTGATACAGGTTTGAGACAAGTTGGTCACCGCAGGCTGTTTACATTTTGATCTTGTCAACCAGTTATGTGCATTAGTTAACGGATACAGTAGGCTTCAAGGTTCACACAGGAAACCGAAGACAGAGGCAGAAAGAGCAAGGCTATACTCACTCAGACATACCAGTACCCATATAGTTGATTAGACGTTGTAAAAATTGCCTGGTACATCAATAACATCCCTTAAAAAGTAACAATTCCAGCCAACATAGTATTTTATCTTACGTTTTCTGATTAATCATTAAACTAACAAACTAGTTCAATTGAGATATTTAATCCAAAGCTAACTTTTAAATGTGTTAAATGTAACTGTGTCACAACATGGGCAGTTTCCCAGTAATTATTTAGTAATGTAATGTGTTAACATTTGATAGCTGTAGTTAGCATCACTGATGTTGTTGGCACATATACACAAGTGTGAACTGTCCCTAATAATACGAACAAATCACAGATTGGTGGGTGGTGCAGGCAGTGTGGGTTCCTCCCAGCTTCCTCTATTTTCATCTGTGTATCCAATTACAGTGACTGCGAGTGGCTCCGTCAGGTCTATAGTGAGGTATACGTGCAGCATGTGTCAGACGGAGAGGCTGCACTAATCCTGCCTTTGTTAGCAACCATAAGAGTCTATAGGTGACGGACAGAGGAAAGAAGGAGAGCGCTCAGTTGCAGTCCACTGTAGTGCAGTATGGCGTTCGTACACTAGTCTTCCTCACACAGAGATTGGACACAGATTCAGTGACAAAAAGCAAAAAAGAAACTTTTTATTTCAGTAATCCAAGCTTATTCAATTCATTGAGTTTTTTCTTTATTTTGTTCCACTAACCAGCATAATCATAATTTTTTTATTATGTTCTGCCTCTTTCTATGTGTTTGCAGATGTTTCTGGCTGCTCTATCCTTTGCTTACTTTGCCAAGGCCTTGTCTGGCAGCTACATGAAAAGCACCATCACACAGCTGGAGCGGCGCTTTGACATTTCCAGCTATCTCATTGGTATCATTGATGGCAGCTTCGAAATAGGCAAGTTACGCCAAACCTTGAAAACTGATATCTCAAACTAATAAAATGCACTCTGTATTAGGTTTCTTATTCAAATTCAAAGGCATTTCTTCTATCAGTGTGCATACTTGTGTGCAGACCCCATAACGGTCCTTTGAAGCTGCATAATAAAGCATACATTATGATAATTTCTCATAATAACTGCAGAAAAGCATTGTTGCTTCTACAACAATGAAAATCATATAAATCTGTCATATAAAATATTATTTGGGCATAGAAACACAAGACAATATACGTATATATACAATATATGTAGGCCATCTGTCCTTGGTCTAAACAAGCTCTCTGATCTAAACAGGAAATGCCCAACTTGGCTTTCAAAGAGTTTGGGACTGAATGATTTAAAAGGAAAAAAAAGTACTGAAAACAACTCTGTTAGCTGTTGGGTCTTTGGTAAATCAATCCAACACACTGCAGTGTCCAGATGCTTTTATGTGAACAATTGCTCCTGTATTTTACATTTTAAAAGGTCAATTGATTAAATTGTTATACTAGAATGTACCCTTTACCCAAATTACTAAGCAGTTATGAAGACACAATCCTTATCCTATAGCTGTGCAGCAAGAGGCTGTCAGTATCGACAGTGGCTTGTCAAAATACTAGGCTAATATATTAAGACAGGTGTGAAATAGCGAGTGCAAGCTATTTGTGTGCATGTTGCCTATAAAGTGCCTTGCGAAAGTACTAATACACCTTGAACGTTTGCACATTTTGTCATGTTTACAACCCTAAACATAAAGATTTTATTTTGAATTTTTTACTGAAAGTTCACACACAAGTAACAGACAACTGTGAAGTGAAAGCAAAATGATACATGATACTGTTATTTTTCAAAAAATAGAAAAGTGAAAAGTGGGGCGTGCATTCATTCATTCAGCATTCATTCCTTTATAACATTCCTAATGACTGCAGAATGTTCACACCTTGCCCTAACCATTAAATAGAGGCCATGTGTGCGTAATCTACTCTCAGTAGAATACAGCTGTTCTGTGAGGGCCTCAGAGCTATGGTCAGAGTGTATTGGTCACTAAACAACATCATGAAGGCCAAGGAGCACACCAGAGAGGTCAAGGATAAAGCTGTGGAGAAGTTTAAAGCAGCGTTAAGTTATACAAAGATTTCCAAAGATTTGAACATCTCACAGAGCACTGTTCAATCCATCATTCGGAAATGTAAAGAGTATAGCACCACTGCGAACTTACCAAGACACGGCCGTCCACCTAAACTAACAGACCAAACAAGGAGAGCACTGGTCAGAAATGCAACCAAGTGCCCCAAGATAACTCTGGAGGAGCTGCAACATACGCCCTGAGCTGGGGGAATCTGTACATGGGACAACTATAAGTCGTACTCTACACAAATCTGGCCTTCATGGACGAGTGGCAAGAAGAAAGCCATTATTGAAAGGAGGCCATAAGAAATCCCGATTGAAGTTTGCTAGAAGTCATATGGAGGACACAGCTACCATGTGGAAGAAGGTGCTTTGGTCAGATGAGACAAAAATTGAACTTTTTGGCCCAAATGCAAAGCTTATGTATGGCCAAACCTAACACTGCTCATCGTCCTGAGTGCACCATCCCCAGTGTCAAATATGGTGGGGGTATATCATGCTATGGGGCTGCCTTTCCTCAGCGGGAACTGGGAAGATTGTAAGAATAGTTGGGAAGATGGATGGAGCCAAATACAGAGACATTTTGGAGGAAAACTTGCTGGAGTCAGCAAGAGAATTGAGGCTGGGGCGGAGATTCACCTTCCAGCAGGACAATGACCCTAAACACAAAGCTAAATCTACAATGGAATGGTTTAAAAACAAACATATTAATGTGTTAGAATGGCCCAGTCAAAGTCCTGACCTAAATCCTATTGAAAATCTGTGGAAAGACCTGCTGTTCACAAACGCTCTCCTTCTAATTTGACAGAGCTTGAGTTGTTTTGTAAAGAGGAATGGGCTAAAATGTCAGTCTCTAGATGTGCAGACCTTGTAGTCATACCCCAGAAGACTTGCTGCTGTTATTGCAGCAAAAGGGGTTCCAGAAAGTATTAATTCATGCTGTATGAATACTTATGCACAGCCCACTTTTCACTTTTCTATTTTTTGAATAATAACAGAATCATGTATCATTTTGCTTTCACTTCACAGTTGTGAACAGCTGTTACTCGTGTGTGAACTTTCAGTAAAAAATTCTAAATAAAATCTTTATGGTTGTAAACATGACAAAATGTGCAAACGTTCAAGGTGTATTAGTACTTTTGAGAGGCACTGTAGTTCACAATTTGAAATTGCGTGTGTTTCCATATCAGAACCCCATTTCTGATAGGTAAATAACAGAATGCTGTGCGGTTAAAAAATATGACTCTGCAGCTGATCCATTTTTGCACGCGCTACTCGTTTTGCATATGAGCAAACGCTTGGTAAATGACCCCTTGGGTATGTGTAACATTTCAAATAAATTAAAATGTCTCCTACAATAAATAGTGCCCTTCATTCTCTGCTTGTAGGAAATCTCTTGGTGATTGCTTTTGTGAGCTATTTCGGGGCCAAACTGCATCGACCCAAGATTATTGCGTTTGGATGTGTTCTTATGTCATTTGGAACCTTCCTGATAGCCATGCCTCACTTCTTGATTGGCAGGTAGGCACAAAATGGTCCATAGTACACTGTGTATTTGTGCACATTTAGAACTAATGCACAACTGCTCCTGAAAACCTTGAGACCTGAGCGGCGTATACAGTATTAGGTATTTGATGTGTTCGGGTGATATATTGAGTGATATTTCTCTTGCCTTGTTGGTATGGTGTGCACAGCTACAAGATCCGCACAGCAGTCAGAGCTTCAGTGAATTCGTCCAACCTGCTCAGCCCATGTTTACCTGGGCCGCCTGACTCCACCGTGACAGGGGGCAGGCAACCGTGACCCCATCCATAGGTAAGCAGACAGGAACAACATTTAGTTTCAGTGGTGGGCAGTCCATTGTTGGAAATTCAGTATATCGCATAAAAGCTGCCAAAACTACTAGTCAAAATAAAAGTACTTGTAATGGAATATAAAAAAAAAAAAGTAATATTTCTGTGCTTTTTGTAGTTTGTTGTAACAAGTAAAGAATAGCACCATACTATTACTTTTCAGATTGTGACCGCGACTCCGGTGTCTCCATGTGGATCTATGTGTTTTTGGGAAATCTTCTTCGTGGCATTGGAGAGACACCGGTTCAGCCATTAGGAATTTCCTACATTGATGACTTTGCTCGGCCGGAGAATGCGGCTTTCTATATTGGTACCTACACCACTCTGCTTCTTGTTTTCTATATCTACACTCATTTAAAGTACAGTCTCTTACTATTAATGAATATTTTGCACTAACACAACAAGAAAGTATCTCTACAAGACTATTACGATTAAACGTGACTCTGATTTGAGAAAATAATACATGTTCAACTATATACGTAGATAGTTTCACCATACCTCCACTTGAATGTTTGATAGCAAGATGTTTTGTTTTTGTTGCACAGGCTGCGTCCAAACCATATCTGTCATTGGTCCCGTATTTGGTTACCTCCTGGGCTCCTTATGTGCCAAAATCTACGTGGATGTTGGCAATGTGGACATGGGTAAGGAAGAACACTAGATTTGTATCCTATGAATAAAATAGCAGTTTACACTCTCCTCCTCCTCTCAGAAACAGTGACTATTACCCCCGGGATGCTCGCTGGGTCGGGGCGTGGTTCGGGTACATCATCTCCGGTGTGGTTACCCTCATGTCGGCCGTACCGTTCTGGTTTCTGCCCAAATCTCTGCCCGTCCCGGTAGAGAAACACGACTCGAGCTGCAGCCCAGAGCAGACGCGCTTCATCAAGGACTCTCCATTGATGCTGCACAAGTTCAAACAGGAGGAGCCCGCGACCTGCAGCAGATGGCCCGAGGTTAGATAGCATTTAGCACAGTATGGCTTAATAACTATAAATTGCTTATCTTGGAAAAGCTCATTTCCGTATTTTCTGGACTACAAGTCGCACCTTTTTTTCGTAGTTTTGTTGGGGGTGTGATTTTACTCAGGTGCGACATATCAATTTTTTATTTTCACACTGACAGCCGCTACACTCTCGGCTTGTGTAACAGTATCTGCTACTCCTGTACGGTTGTACTATAATGACAAATAAAGCACTTACTTATTGTACCACTGAAAAAACAAAACAGTAATCGAGTAGCAGAAAGAAAGTTTGGAGTGAGCGAAAGAGAAAAAAAAAGCGGAGGTTACTCTTACTGCAATGAAGAAAACAAAAAAAGCTAATCGCTAGAAAAGCAAATGGGTGCTTGAAGAACGTGATGCAGGGAGAGGATTGTCAACGGTGCAGTTATCCCTCCAGGCCCAGGTAGTTGCCAAGGCTGATGCGACTTATACTCCGGAGCGACTTAAAGTCCAGAAAATACGGTTATTGAAATCAAAATGTAAGTGATATACAGTAGGTAACATAAGCTAATCTTTTTATTTATTATTATGTTCCAATAAGGGGCCTCTGCATTTTCCCTTCAATTATGAGTGGGGCAACCTGCAACATTACCTACTGTATATTAGCACACGGAAATATTTCAATATATGAATTCTAAATACCATATATATAAATTCTTTATATTACAATAAGTTACCATTGTTGACGCAGACACCATGTTGCACAGTATCTTCTTACCCCATTTAGTACACGCTACAATAATGTCATTTTTCTATCATGTGAATTTTATTTAGACACAACTATTCAATGCAGTGCTCTTCTCCCCAGACTTCGTCCCCACCCTCAAAAGTCTCCTTGGAAACCCTGTGTACATCCTTTACTTATGTGTAACCATCATTCAGTTCAACTCTCTCATCGGCATGGTCACGTACAAGCCCAAATACATTGAGCAACACTACGGTCTGTCGGCATCCAAGGCCAATTTCCTCATGGGTAAGTAACCTTCCTGACACATTCTGCCGTTTTACTGCATGAGCTAGCAGCCTCCCTGTTTAAAGATGCAGACGGAGGTGCTGTGTTTGATGAATGTTTTCTGCTCCAGCTCACACATGTTAACTAGATGCCACAAGATTGGGTTGACAAGTGTGATTTCCTTTTTACTTTTACAGAATACATGCAGTCCAAACTTCTTTAAGGGTTTCAGCAAAGGTCATGTCTTTTAGGCTTGCTTTGTTGTGTTTTGCTTAGCTCCAAATATTACAGCGAAACACAATAGGTCCAACCCTTCTCCACACACTGCCAAATTTGAATCTCAGAAGGGCTCAGAGGCAGAACACATGGATGTGAGACCAAGCAGAGGAGCTAATATTTTTCCACCACCCCCTTTCCCCTACAAAAAGTGTGTGTTCATTTTTGTCCTAACACATTAGAAATGGTGTTGCATTGTGTTACACAGTGACATTACAAATAGTGTATGAGATCAATTAGTTAAACGCTTACACCGTAATACTCCTGTGCCCTTTTGCGTAGGCAGCATCAACATCCCAGCTGTGGCCCTTGGGATGTTTTCTGGAGGCGTCATTATGAAAAAGTGTAAGCTGGACATTATGGGGGCTGCCAAGTTTGCCTTTGGGACCTCCCTGCTGGGCTACTTCCTGTCTCTGTTTTTCTTTGCCATGGGCTGTGAAAACGCCAGGGTGGCAGGCATTACCGTTTCATACACCGGGTATGTCTACACTACAGGTTATTAGATAATTTATGTACCTGTACATCTTGAGAAGGCGTCTGTCATTTTATCTTGAAACTTGGTGTGTCAGCGGCAGATGTGTAGGATTTGAGTGAATATTTCCAATACTGCAGCTTGTATGAGGCATAACCAATTATCTATCCAAAATGGTGGCACATGCAACGCATGGGTATTGACGGTTGGGCCATGTAATGGAACAGTTAATTAGTTCCTCTCGCAATTGTATGTCTACTGCTAGCTGAAACTAATTTCTCATGCACAGTAATGGATTGCGGATGGAGCTTCTGTGATGTATTTTTTATCGGCAGTCAATAATATATGCATTTTTATGTTGCTCCGTACAGCACAGAAAGCTTGTTCTACCAGGAACGCTCGCTCTATGCTGACTGTAACTCGGGCTGCTCATGTTCGAGACGAGAGTGGGACCCAGTTTGTGGAAGAAACGGCATCACTTATGTTTCTCCATGTCTGGCTGGATGCACCGCTACCTCAGGCGCTGGCAAAAATACAGTAAGTTTTTTATAAGCTGAGACCTACTTTTTGCATCTATTAATTTATAGTAATACATTCCTTTTATGTAGCCCTTTTTTTTGGTCATACAGTGCTTTACATTGCATTAGTCAAACTAATACAGCTGTTCTGGGGTTGTCCACTCCACCACCTGAGTGGTCCGTTCAATATGAGATAGTTTTTTTTTTTTTTGCATGCATAATCAATCTCTACATTGTGTCATTTGCAATTCAAGCTGTTTACAATAACAACATGGCCCCAAGATACTGAGATCCCCCACTATATACTGGTGGCATTTAAAGATAAACCATTTTCTCTACAGGTGTTTGAGAGATGCAGGTGTGTTGCTCTACCAGATGCCCTCCCGCTAAACCTGACAGCCGCTCTGGGCCAGTGTCCGCGCGGAGACAGCTGTGAGCAGGTCTTTCCGTACTTCCTGGCTCTGTCTGTGCTCAGCTCTTTCATCATTTCTCTGGGAGGAACACCAGGCTTCATGCTACTCGTCAGGTTAGTTAGCAGCAAAAAAAAAAAAATCTGTAAAAAGTACGGTATGTCTAGATTTCTGATATTCCTATTATTTCGTCTCTTTTAAGGTGCATCAAGCCCGAGTTGAAATCCCTCGCACTTGGAATCCACACGCTGGCCACTCGAACTCTAGGTAAAACTATACAAACAGTGCTAGAATTATTTTAGTATTAACCAAAATTAACCTGAATCTACTATTTTACTATTTCCATGTAAAGACGGATGCTTTTATCTTACAGTGCACATCGATTTTACAATATCTCAAGAAACATCTGTCTTAAATTATTATTATTATTTTTTTTTAAATCTCAACCAGCTGGAATACCTGCGCCTATATATTTTGGAGCCATCATTGACTCAACGTGTCTCAAATGGGGATATAAGCCCTGTGGAGGAAGAGGTGCATGTCGACTCTACAACACCTCAGCTTACAGGTGAAAGACACTTCCAGTAAATTGTAATAATATGTATATTAACACCTTTTTTTCCTTGTAGAATTGTGTACTTGGGTCTGACACTGGGTTTACGGACTATGTCTTTCTTCTTGTGCATTTTGGGATTTGCCATTCTCAAAAGACACATTAGAATGGAAAAGAAAAGCTCGCTGGCCGAGGGCAGCGCGGAGCAGGAATCTCTAAAGAAAGAGGAGAGCAGTGAGCAGTTTATTTTGGCCTTGAAGTGTAATGCGGACAGAGAAACACGATTGTGACCGAGAATTGCACTTAAAACCTCCTCTCAGCGTGTGCAGCTGATAATCGAGAGGTTAAGGCTGCTGCACATATGGCTGCGCACTGTTCTGTCGCCAGGCCGTGGGTTTGGGTTCTGGCGTTTTGCTGGGTGTTTCTCTCCACTTCACCCCCCTTTTGCCCTGGGCTATCCAATTTGGTAAGCCTAAGGCATAAAAATGTCATATTTTTGCAAAAATGCACTTCTTGAATACTTATTCTCCAGCACAGGCAATGTACAGAATTTGTTTAGCCAACAAAATTTCTACAGGCTTCACTTTAAACTTTAAAATGTGCTATTGAATGTCATGTGTTTGTGCTTTTCATTAAAATGGGAAGCCTTTGTAGAAAAATGGTGTAATAATACTGTGTTTTGTATATTGGTATCTGTTTTTACAATTAAATGGATTAAATTTAAACATACACTTTTGACCGTCTTTAATTGCTGCGGATAAAGATACAGGTAGAGTGACTAGATTGTTACTGGCCAAATGTTGGACATGAAGCATACCTGTATCATACAGGTAAAGTGAAAGGAAAATGTAATATTATTTAGTTCATAGACGAGAGGCAGAGCTGAAGATGTTGAAGTTTTATTTGGGATTGATAAGAGAAAAAGAGTAGGCTACTGTACATCACAAATCATGATACATTTTGATACAAAAAGAGAGCTTTCAGCATTAAACAAATAAAACTCTTTAATTGTGTTGACATAAACTCTACCAAAGTTACACAGGAATTATTTAAGCATAAGTGGCTCTCTGTCATTTCTTTTCAAAGTAGTTCACATAGTTTTTAGTCCACTAAGGAGCTTAGCACACCTGGGAAGACATGACAGATCAAGGTAACTGATTTACTTCCTGAACCTAGTGGGTGTGGGTGGGACTATTGAGCTCCAATGACCTGTGTGAAGATAGCCCCCCGTGTACTGTTTACTCTTTGTATATTATATATATGGGTTCACTTCAAAATGGTGTCATTTTATAAGTACTTTGTTTGTACACACAAAACGAGCATTTGTAAGCACTCCGTTTGGTTTGTTGACAGGACGGCACAGTGTGTAGTGGTTAGCGCTCTCACAGCCAGTCCCGGGTCAAATACCAAGCCGGGAGAGGCCTTTATGTGTGAAGTTTATTTTCTCCTGTTTCTGCATAGGTTTCCTCCGGGGACTGTGGTTTCCCCTACTCTTAATAAAATGTACAATAGATTCTCACCATTAGCCTGGCTTTATGTCTGGAGAAAAATCCAGGAGCGCTGGATGCTCATTTTGTGTGCACTAAAAAATGACACCATTTTGGCATATATGTATATACACACACATCATAAATGCAAGAGCATAAAAACAGTTAACTATAATAACATAATACAAATAAATAGAAATAAATTACTGGTCCTTTTTATCTGAAGAAGCACTCGGTTGATTCTGTAGAGGGAAAGAAAAAATTAGACATTGATACTTCCTTTCTAGCTACATGGAGCATAATGTTCATTTCACCTGGAGCTGATGATGTTCACTGAGGAGTCTGTCGTACTCCTTTGCCAGACCTTTGGCCTGCCTTTTCATGGCCTCCACTTCAGCCTGGGACTTGTGCACAGCTGCATGAAACAAAAGAGTACAATATATTATAAACAGTAAATATTAATAATGCACTGGTTTATATAGCACTTTTCTGGACACTCAAAGATGCTTTACATTGCATTATTCATTCACTCCATACTTGGTAGTGGTAAACTACTATTGTAGCCACAGCTACCCTGGGGTAGACTGACAGAAGCGAGGCTACTAATCTTTATAGTCATTGGCTCCGACTACCACCAACCACTCACTCACACACTACATTCACCCAGACTTCCTGGTGTTCCTCAATGGTCTCTGAGATCTGAGGGGATCGGACAGAGCAAAGGTGGTATATGCTACATGCTTGAGACTGCACTTTCAGCACTTTTCAAAAAGACTAACGTATACCGTAGGTAAAAAAAAAAAAAAAAAAAAAAGTAGCTATCAAGTTTATAACAGCTAATGGGGCTCTATCCAAATAATAAACAGTAAACAAATATTATTACTATTATTACAATATTTTACTAAACTATGTAAACACATTACATTCCAATAAATGACATAAAAATAATTGTGGGTATTGAAATATTAAGACAAAAAGCCGTATGCTGTATGCAATGGGATACTTTGTCAAGTATCCCATTGCATTCCTAAGGTAGATAGGATCCACTCCATGCACAAAACGATATATAAAAAGTTGTAAATATTCACCTGATTCAGCAGTCTTCAGCTGACATTCAAGCTTCTGAATCTCTAACTTTAGCTGCTGATTTTTGTTGTCATAGTCTTTTCATCATCAAAAAGGGTCTAGGAATAACAAACATCTTAACAACTAGCTCTTTCATTATGTATTCTTCATTAGTTTCTGTCAATCAAACATGTATTTGCAACATTAGAGATAGTTATATGTCTAACTTGTCTAAGCATCTTGTGCTCCTCCTCATGCTGTCTCGCTTCATTAGCCATGTTGTCCATTGTTGCTTGAAGGGCAGCACTCTTCTCTTCACTCACTGCTGCTTGGTTTAACAGGGTCACCAATCTCCGCATGATACTGAGGAAGGTTATATAGAAAATAATATAACATACAAAAAACTTGAGTAGTTTTTCACTCTTATTAATAATTATAAGAAAATGAACACAAACAGCCACAGGAAGAGTGAGAAGCCAGAGATGTAGAGGTTTCTTTGGCCTCTGAACAGCTTCATATGAACATGGTCGAACACATTGGGGTTGACGATGGCGTCCTGCATGGGCTCAGGCCCAGAGTATTTCTGCACCTCACGTAAAGCATCTGAAAAGAGTTGCGAAAACGTTATACCAGCTCGTTGATAGGAACAAATGTGAGTTTCAACCAGTGCTGAGTGCTTACCAAGAACAGAACCATGAGGACCATGATCATAGTCCAGAAGCATTTGTTCCAGTAAGGACTGAGATAGTTCCAGATGCCCCAGCTGAAAACCCGGTGCCATCTGAAAATATATTAAAAAGTCAATCGCAGGGCATCTGCAGTAAACAACAGCATGTATGTAGTGTAGGGGAAGAGATGGGCGCCATCAGCTGGCCATGTAATACGAAGTGCCAGCAACTTCCTGCTGCTTGGCATTTGGCATCTTTTTTTAAATCATTTTTAATAATGACTACATGGCAAATGATGGCACATTTACATGCTGGGTTAAGATAAGGTAAGATAAGATAGTAAGATAATTAGCTATAATTGAATTTATGTCCTATTGCACTGGCCCTGAAAGATTTACAATTTAAAAAAAGCATGTTTGTATTTTAACTGCACTTTGGTGAGTTTAGCTTTACCTTTTTGCCGCTATGAAAGGTATGCATAATATGATGCTTGCCACCACTTCTGAATAGAGAAACAATGCCACTGCTGTCCATTGGAGAGTCATGTTATAGATTTGTGATACCTGTAAAAGATGTAATATAGACGCATTTTTGATATGTTTACACAGTGTGTATTTATTAGTGGGATATGCACCATTTAATAGCCACTTTTAACAACATACTATATGTTGTACTCTTGTTTTAAGTGACAATGACAATAAAGGTTTGTTTCATTGATTAATTAAGTCTACAAAAGTATAACTTCTCAACTCATTAAAGTCTTTACTATATACTTCCAATGGTCTTTACATTCATGCGTATGTTAGCAGGAAAGAAGGCCTACTTTCCGGCTAACATAAGGCTACGTTGCAAAACTTTAATAAGTTCAACAAACATGCAGGATTAATGAGTACAAAAGTTACAACACAGCATAAGATGACAATGATAGCAACATGGTGACACACAGTAAAATAAAAATAATAATTAAATTAACCTACAAGGCCTACAAGAGCAAATAAAAACAGTAAAATGTAAGCTACTTGAGCATTAAGAGCAGCGCATTTTTATACAAACATTACAATGACTAAAGAGAGACACCATCGACGAATCGGAGTTTCTAGTCACGTGCACTTATTAGGCGCATAGGCGCCATTTTAACATTTCAATTGGTTGTGAAGCTTACCTGCTACTTTAGTTGTAGCTGTTTATATACAGCTTCTATGGTTCTTGCTAGTGTTGGAAAGTCCACACAAGTGCACGCGGAACAGCTGCGGTGGGCGCACACACAGCCAGAAATAAAACGATATTTGACTCCACTGGTAAGTCCCTGTGATAATAAATGAACCATTTCATTCTAATAAGAACTCAAAGAAATGTATAATCTTACTATTATCACGTGCTTTTTGAGAGTCGTTATTATTATTTGCACACAAATTAAAATAATCGGTTAAATTCGACTAGTGCCAGTTTCTCATCTTATTGGCTGACTTGGCGACGCCATTCTGGGGCTGCTGTTATAAATCAATAATCAATCACTGCAGGTCGGATAAGTATGGATAAGTGGAACTCCAGCAGCAGCCGCCACTAATCACATGTCTGAAAAGACCGATTTGGAAATAAATAAAATAAAAATTATTATAACACCAATAATAATAATAATAATAATAATAATAATAATAACGCTTTGTTTTTATAGGTTATTTGAAAAAAAAAAAAATGAATACCTCATACATGACATTTGGATTATCCACTAGAGGGAGACATTACCTTGGTTTAAATAGCCTAATAATAGTGGACTTGATAAGCAGTGTTGGGGAGAATACTTTGAAATTGCATTTAGTTACTGAATATTGAATACTTGCCTTAAAATGTATTTTGTAACGTATTCCGTTACTTTGTCTCATCCGAGTACTGTATTCTGAATCCTTTTAGAATACTTTCACATTGATTGTCATTATATTATTATCATTATAAATATGGTGTATAATTACAAAAATGAAGACTACGATTGTTGGAACGCCTGTTATAAACTCACCATTAATTAAGAACTCAAAAACTCTCATTAGTGAAAAACAGCTCATTAAAGTTTTTCTTAAAGCTGGGGTACCTGATTTTTCCTGTTCAAACAGTGACATTTTTGTTTTGGCCCCAATTGGTTTCTAGCTCTCACAATCCCTCCTGTGTATTCAAATTGTTCAAAGAATGTAATTATATGCACATTTCACACCCATATACAGCATTGAGTGGTGACAAAGTGAAGCAGGGGCGGCCACCCCCAAGATAAATTCCACTAATTTAGATTAGACTTCTGCCATTGCGCAATAAACTTTAAGTGAAGACAATACAACAAAGTCTGTGTTTACAACATACTGTGAGGTGGCAAAAATACATGTATTCTACAACACCAAAAAATCAGGTAACACCCCCTGCTTTAATAATGTGTGCAATATGGAGATACAATTTAATGATTGATACTGGGATATATTCCCTTGATATATGAAAAGTAACTGTATTCTAAATTCCTCTCAAATGAAAGTGTACCATTACCAGAATACAGTTACTCAAAATGAGTATTCTAAATACATGTATTTAGTTACTCCCCAACACGGGTGAAAAGATACTGATAGGCTTAAAGTCATTGCTACGTAAATAAGAAGAACTAAAAGCAGGTTTTAATCTAAAACTGGCATGGCTCTGTCAATCAGAAAATAGTAACCTGTAAGTGTTACAGAAGATAACACCATACCCTGGCCTATATCAATGTAACAAAATGTGGCCTTTATGTGTCTATAGGTACGGACCCCCAACCAATTTTAGTTGGTCATCAGGACTCGGAATTGGCTCAAAGCTCATTTGTAGAACCTTTTACTGCAAGACGTTTGACTCATACAATCTATCACTAAAAGTGTGGTGGCTTGACCCTTTAACTGTAGGTATACTTATTTCTGAAATATGAATTGTCAAACGATTGTAGTTGTTTATCCAGAAGAGGGCGACACCATCTCATTACCATCTTATGTAATGTTCATATGGCTTTGTTTACAAAGGGCTTTATCATTATTGCAAAAATGTACAAATCCCATTTTATTTGAGTTGTGCCATGCTGGCAACAATTTGTTTGGATAAGTGGGGGTTGTATTGAATCTTGCTATAAATAGGCTTGTTGTTACTGGAATTGCACACAAAAGGGAGAGTCATTTGTTTGAGATTTTTTTTTTTTAAAGGTGTCAACATAAACACCTGACTGTCAGTGGTTGAGCACTAAACAATTATTTGCCTTTTTACAGCCGCTGGTCCACTCCTCTGTGAGTCTCAATGCATCTGTTGAATTCAAAACCTGGATTACCTCAGTGTATTCTGCCCCTCGCTGCATTCAGCTCATTCACTCTGCCTCCTTCCTCTGAAAAAAGAAACCGATATCTGCCTTCCCTTTTGACTGCGTGCCTCAGGAGTGTCGGGGAGTAAAATGTTTACAGCTGCACTCTGTGTGATAGCTTTTTGAAAGCGGGAGGAGAAGATGACAGTGGCGCGGAGTGAATGCGCTTTGATTGCACCGCTTCACGACGCCATCCGCTGCTGAGGTCACGGCTCGGGGGACCGGCCGGCAGAGTCATTACATAGGAATGTCGCAATAAGCAGATGGTCAGGCAGGGGTGACTGTAAGCCGGGGCCAATGGGACAACCTGAGCGGGCCCGTTCGTTTTTCATGCTCATGCTGTCACAGTCGTACACGCCTGCCATCATAACACGTAAGACATTTACACATACAGCTTCAGATTTAAACAAGGAGATATTGATAGCTCCAAGTTAACACACGGAACAGTCTGACCGATGGGCACAGTCAGCAATTTATTTTGCTGCTACTTTGGAATGGAAATTAAAACGTTTTTGAGTGTTTGGCATGTTTGATTTCTGATACATCCTTTCCCCTGCTCTTTGGGTGTTTGAAAGGGCTATAATTCTATTTTACCAAGAAGGACATTTCAAAAGGTTCTGTAGGTAAGAGGGTGGTGGAAAAGAGTGACATAGGCTATATGTGATTCTTAGGTGTTGCCCAGGGCTGTGGTGATGGGACGGACAGAGGAGAGCTGTGGAGAGTTGGAGGTGATGATGGGTGGAGGAGACTGAGGGCTCTGCTGTTCCTGGTGCGGCTTTTGGGCTGAAAAAGAGCGAGACGATTTTGCCTCTGAGTTGGTGACTGAGGTAAGTGAGATGACTCAGATTTTAAGGTACTGATGGGTTAAAGTAAGAAATGACTCGTGCTGATTCGGTAATGAAAGGAACAAGGGAGGGTAGGAGATAATTTTACTGATTAAGCATCTCTTAGCAGAGGACTCCCAGCCTAAGAGGGGACACTACTGTAGGGCTGGTTGATATTTTGGAGATATAGATTCAGTCGTTTTATTTTTTCTGTTTCTTTTCTCAAATACAGACATTTTCCCCCTCACATTCCCCCATTGGTCAGTTTCATCATGCCCCTCTGAGTGTGTGACACGGCAATTTAACCAATCACAGTGAAGCGTGAACTTTCAGAAGCAGTAATACAACAGTATTAACCACTTGCCACCATTGTTAGATGGTTTTGGCTGAAGGAATTAGCAGGGTTATTGTTGTTATTTAAAGGTCTTGCTGACGGAGAGCGTGAGTAAATGATGTTTTGTGAACTATATTTTAATTTATGATTTAAGTTACAGTTCACAGCTCTGTATATATTCTACCTTATTGTTAGTAACTATTTGTTACCTTTTCTAGCATGCGGGAGTCTCCACTCTTTAGAGGCACTGAACAGAAAACAGAAGAAGAGGTAACACTGTGAGCTTTGAGGTCACTTTTGGATGAAGTGAAATAATGAGCTCCATTCATTTGGATCACAGTCTCTCCTCAGGTTAACCTCTAGCAGTTGTACCCTTAATAGTGACTCATAGTTGTTGTTATTTCTTACTGCTGCTACAAAAATTGTAGTTTGTTAATAAATCAATGTAGAATTTGGTATATTGCGTTGAACACAATGAACCAAGCCAAGTTACGTAACAGAATGGCTTACCTTTTACCACAGCATGGATGCTGTTTATTTCATAATTTAGGGGGACATTTTGAAAGAACTCAGTTTGACGTGAATTTAGAACTTGATGGTAGAAATGATTTTTAATGATAAGCATTTGGGTGGTGCACCTACAAGATTTTTGTGTGGGACTCTTTCTATATGTATTGGAATTCTTTAGCCTTAATTTATACTCAAGCTAAAATGCCTTTCTATCCTCAGTATTTGACATCAGGCGGACTTGGACATCTGCGTCAGTGACTCACCATTCTATAACATGAGGCCACTCCAGGACATCACACGTAAGTATTCAGCTCTGTTTGTTGTTCATCGGATCCATTACAGTCATGTGCCAGCCCATAGCCCCCTCAGTCTCTCCATCCGCACAGTGGAACAATCAGACAGTGAGCAGAGCTGCAGGGCACTGTGGCTGTGCGAGCACAGACACAGTGAGGTTGACACTCTGTCGCTGCCCCAGAAAACGATTGGCTCTGTAGACACATGCTGTATCCTCGCACACCGAGAGACAGGCAGGGGCACATACATATAAACAAGCAACAGGAGAGTCTGGGCTCGCAGCCACGCAGCTATACATTTCTCTGTCCATTGCACATTGCACACGCTTGTCTCTTTTGTGGAAGCTAAATCTGTAAATTGCTGTGTTCCTGTGAAAGGCAGTTAATGTAGCATGCAGTCTTTTGGATGTGTAAGGTAGTTCATCAATTTCCTCAGTATCATTTCATTTTCTAGGCCCACTATAGTTCCATGGGACTTCATAACAGCATTCTCACACCTCACTTCTGCACGGTATACTGTGTGGTTGTTTGTCCTGTTTTGCTCCTTCTAATGCAGTTGTTCAGCAAAGTACTGTAGATAATGAACAAGGAGAGCACTTGTGCGCCGTTAATGTCTGTTCCTCGCTGATAACACAACAGTAATCTGCGACGCCTTGATTCAAAGACAGGCGACAGTTACTTATTTCCTCAATAAAACCCAATGAAGCCATTTTCACACAAAGTCGTTGCCTCCCCCTGCGCTTGCGACGCACTCTCCGGTGTAAAGAGATCAGCTGTTATCAAAGACATAAATCTTCCATCTTGCATGCAATGTCCGAACTAGAATGGCTGGGATTTTCAAAGATGACCATTTGTCATTTAGGTTCTAGCCGTAGCTTAACTTTCTGCTTCTCTTCCCGAGCAAAATCACAGTCGAGTGTTCGCTGGCCAAATGCAATAATGGCCCCAAACACACAGAATAATGTGATTTTCTCGGCTTTTATTCTGTGTCTGTGGCCGGGAGAGAGAGTGAGAGCGAGGGGACCGACGGAGATGGCATCGCAATTGGGAGGTGGGCCTATAATGTATGAGGTGATAGAGATCGTGCAGGCTTGAGGCTTCAGTGATGGGAGAGAGAGAGAGAGAGGGAGGGGACACAGATGGGTCAAGTGATTGTAACAAGGCTCACAATGAAGCCCTGCTATTGACCCGCTCGTCAGTGCAAGTCGGAGGTTAGAGGGGCCTGCCGCCACCGTCCAATATCTTAAGTAGACACGCTGACCTTGTGGAGCGCATCCCTGGCGGCAAATTGTCAGCTACCTCCACATTATCTACAACTGAGCCTCAGATTAGAGTACTATCGGCGGGGTTTCATCAATGGACTAAGTATATAAGATGTAAACAAATCAGGATGTTGTTATTCGCAGCAAATCTAATTTAAAAGCCAAAGCAAAACAAAATGGCAAGGTTATGTGCTCCTATTGATTTTTCTGCTCCCAGTGACGCAGTGTGTTTTGATAGTACAGCTTTTCAAATACTTGGCATTTGGGTGAGAAGACAAGCTTGTAGTACTGTCCAAGTCTTGTGAGAAAAGTGCCACTCTGCACCATGGATGGTTTGTTTGTCCACAATAGAAACTAGGCCATTGCTCTCAATTCATGAAAGAGACAAACTATTTTACACATGGAGTTTATTAGAGTATATCTATTTATGTATTTATTTTGGTCATTTTAAGTCATGTTTATATGAGGTCACCCAAATAATTGGTGTATTAAGGATTAATTAAGCTAGTGCCAGAGCTCTGTAAGCAGTGATAGTGTGTGCTCTAAAATGCTGCTCGGAGCTGCGTCCTCAAACCAGAGCAGATTGACTGTCGCTGTGGGGGTCAATACATCCACATGAGCCTGTGCTGGCTGGGCTTAAAAGGCTTTTTTGGCTTTAGCTTGAGCCCATTATGGAAACTAAAGAGTGACCTCAAAGTCTGTTGCTGCTAATTGTTCAGCTCATTGAGTGCTCATTTAAAGAACAATCAATTTCTGTTCAGGAGCCCTAATGAAGTTGTGTCCCGCACCTGGCATTTGTGCAGCCTGTGAAGTGTTTGTTGAATATGTCCTCTGGATCAGAGTTTCATCTCTTCATAGGTCACTGTCCATTGCTCTTGTCGACTCTGTGCTGCTGGCTCTGATCCCATCTCTGTTCTCAATCACAGCACTTCCCTGGAGGCACGCAGCATGGGAGCTCCCTCCATCAATATTCCCATATCTGTCCTGTGAGCTACACACCACACGCCGCAGATCCACAGTGTATAACCACTGTGGAGATATCTAAAGGACTCTTCAGTTCTGCACTCCCGAAGACAGCATGCTGTAATAAGTTCATTACTGACAATAGTGTGAATGCATACGTATGCAGCCATACACATGAAAAGATAGGATGTAATCCTTGACCTATGCACAGTGTTGAAATGAGCTGACAGCCCAAGCCGGAAATGACTTTATATGCTAATGAAGAACTTCTCCATCGAGATGAGCGCTTTCCCTGCACGTTCAGAAGTTGGCAGTTTCTTCCTGTTGGATCTTATGAAGACTATATGAATATATTACTCCCATGTATTTGGTGCGATTCTATATTCAAATTATGTAAAATAAGGTTGGCCTTATATTATATCTCTGCGGGAGCTCTTGAGAAATGCAGTTTCCCCACCTTATTTGACAAACACTGCATGACATGCATTATGTTGAGACAACCACAGAAGAAAAACTTCATTATCTACTTTTCAGACTTGTAAACGGAATCTTTTATTAGACTTTAAGACATTTGCACTTCTTTATTGCAGTACTCATTTGCGTATTATGTGAGCATCGTTGCCAGACTACCATTATTAAAGTTAAACACTTTGTAAAACAATGTTTTCATCATTTTGTAGTTGAAACATAAAAAAAAAAACAATCATACGTTTTTGATGTTCAGAAATAAAAGCTCTCATTCTTTCATTCCACTATCGTTGTAAACTCACTCTATATCAACAGTAACAGAAATAACAGACATAGACTTTCCATTTGGCTCAAATAAGCAACTGCTAAAGTAAAACAGACAAGGTTTGCATTTCATCTGGGCTATGTCAAACAAAATGATGAAAACTGATGTGTGCTGTTGTGTATGTGGAGTGTTATGGTTAGCCCTAAATGAGTGTTAACAGCACTCAAGCACTCAAACATGGCGTACAGTATTACTGCCAATACCCTGCATGTCTGACCTCCCGGTCTTCTCCTCATATCTACAGATTGATTAGGGTCTGAGGGCCGTCTCCCACTGGACTTTAGGCAATAAGGTCAGTGGTCATTGGGGATTGGTGTCAAAGCAAGTGGCACATGATGAATTGGAGTAATCTCAGCTGTTACAAAATCACAAACAGTTTACTTGGGGAGGGGAACACAAAGCATTTTGTTGCTTTAGCTGAGAGAAAACTGGATTTAATACAAATATTCATACATATATATATATATATATATATATATATATAACAGCTCTCTCTTTCTATAATTGTACACAATATCCTAGATGTTGCTACAGATACAAAAGCCATGCAATATCTACATTTAGTATATAGTACATCTAAGAAATCTACTTTAGTTCTCAATAAATAGTAATAAATTATCCAACTTGACCCATTTCTATACATCCTATTGCACATAATATTTACATTTACTGCTTTGGATTAAATGTTCCCTTTTTCATCGTGACGTATTGTCAGTGTAGCTGCTTTATTGACTGCATACTGCATTAGAACAAGTTTACTCCACATCCTCAGAAGATAAACACTTCTGTCTTGCCTCTTTGTCATCAAAAGTCACCTTTTGTTCCTCTTTGGGTCTATCCAGGAGTTGTGTATGATGGCATTGTTTGGAGTGGGATCTGCTTCAATGATGGACACCACTCGCTTCTTCATTTTGCTTTTCAACACTTTCTGGAACTTCTGCCTGGTGAAGGCATACAGTAGTGGGTGAAAGATAGTTGTCCCGTAGGCCATGACCAGGAAGCCTAATCTGAGTTTGACCATGAGGTCGCTGGGCCCCACGCTCAGGATGACAGTGTTAAGCACTGTAATGGGTGTCCAGCACAGCAGGAATGTGGACACGATCAGCAGGGACATCCTGAAAACCCTCTTTTGGCGCTCCCTGCGCTCCCTGTGTCTCTTCACAGCCCGACGTAATGCGATGATAACAGACACAGAGGTCCGCATGCCCAGAGTGGGGTTACGACTGGTGCTGCTCTGTGAAGCGTCTGTGGCCTCTGGCTGCGGTGTCATAGCTGTCATGGAGGGACGCTTTTTCCTACGCGCCTTCTTCTTCTGTGAGTTGTGGAAGCGTGTGCCAATGCGGATATTGAGCGCCTGCAGGATCTTTGAATAGGTGATGAGCATCACCACTGCAGTGAAGAAGAAAATAGGAATTTGAGCCAGCAGGTGGTAATAGAGTCCCAGTTCAGTGTAATACTGGTTGTATGCACTACATTTTCCACCACTGTCTGGTTGAGGTCAGCGTGGCCCTGGGCAAAGAAGCCCACCTCAATAAATGGTACAAGGAAACTAGCAAAAGATAGCACCCAAATGGCAGCCAGTAAGGCCAGGGCCCGGCCCATAGTCAGAACCCGGTTGGCTGGTTTCACTGAGATGTCATAGCGGTCCAGCGTTATGGCCAGCACGTTTGCAGCTGTAGCAACACTCGCAAATGAGACGCAGGCCTCGTGGAAACAGCAGACAAGAGCAGTGTCCCCCTCCAGAGACAGCAGCACAACCACAATGGTCAGGGGGATGCAGCAGACGCAGATCAGAACATCCAACACATGGAGGTTCATAGTGACAATGTTACTGACCGAGCTGATCAGGTTGGACTTCATACAGTAGAGGGCCAGCACAGTGAGGTTGGAGCTTAGGCCCAGGACGATCTCCAACATGAGGAAGCATGTCAGCGAAACCTGGAAGCTGACAGGGTAGGAGTACGGGCTGGGGTGCCCGGGCTCATGGTGCGTCCGATGGGTTCAGTGTCATCTGTGACTGTGACGTTACTCATGGTGGCTTCTTCTTCCGACTGGGAAAGGATATGCATTATCCTGTTTGAGAAGAGAGCCCATGTCAGATTAAAGCATTCTCTTTAGATAAGGAAGCCAAAAGTCTGATAAGAACATGCTTTTTTTCTGAGCTCATATTACATGCTATGCATTACTGACTATCCACAATCATTGCTCCACTATACTTTGATAATAACATGATCCTTGGATGTTTTGAGTAATGTTAAATCTTTGTGGGTTACTATTTTACACCACATTCAGGTATTCATTTATGTAGACCTTAAAATACAATAAAAAGATCAGACAGCAAGATTAATTTGACACTTTGTATTGGATTGGTTGCTATCTTAGCCAAAGTTGTAAATATTTCACCTTGAGCAGCAGACCTCTCATTATTGCTTCCACCGCTATATGACTGAAGTTGTTTTGTTATGTAATTAATATTAGGTTAGCTGGGAAACGACATACACAGGCCTCTAGACTAAATTAAAACCACTGATTAGCACATGCAATATTAAAACCCCACCGCTTTCCTCAAGAGAAATAAATCCGGGCTGAATAGGACCCTATGCAACTGTGAAGCACTTTGAATTGCCTTGTGTATGAATTGTGCTCTACAAATAAACTTGCCTTGCCTTGCCTAGACATGGAGAAAATGAAATAGATTTCAGTCATATTTACCCTTCCCTCCAGCACTATCTGAATTGCAGGTCTGTGTAATCAGGCCATGGAGTCCGCGTCACATCCACAGAGACGAGCATCACATCCAAACCGCCGCCGATGGAAAAGTATATCTGTTCCAACAAGCCCCTCTGGCCAGGCTTTTCCTTTCACTGCGAGTCTGTCACCGAGCCGCTGCCTGCCAGAGCAGCACCTGTCTGGGAAAGCCAATGGACTGTCAATGCGCTGCCAGTAGAGCTCTGACCCCAACTGCAGGTGAACTCCCATCCACCTGTGTCCCCACGAGGTAAAGGCGACGCAACGCAGGCTTCTGTCTTCGCAGGGTTTGGCTTGCACACACTCGACAAATGAGCAGGAATTGCGTGTCAAGCTCCGAACCTCCGCCGCCTGTTTAAAATCTCCGGGTATTCCCAGAAATCATGGAAACACAAGATAAACAAAAATACGTCGCTTTCCTTGCAGAGCTCGGACAGTGACATGATCCAAATCCATGTTGCCTGTTGCCACAAGTCATCGGTTGATAGGTCAGTTCAGTTGTATTCCTCGGCCTGTGTATTCCACGTGAGCACATCTCCCAAGCAATGTATAGTACGAGCCCAGGAAAGGTCAGTGCGTCCGAGCTGCATCCCTCTCTTTCTCTTTCTCTCTCTTTCTCTCTCTCTCTGGGGAGCACTAATGGAAGCAAGTGTTCACTCTCCTCCTTTCTCATCAGTCTCTGTACTCCCGGCTCCGGCCACCATTGACTTGTAAGCCGAGCACAAGTCCCCGGTCCTGCAGGCGCACGCCGAGCCCTTCATCACTCTGTTAGCGTGTGTCTAACCGCCGTGACATTCGTGATCAACCGGATTTGTACGCAGACATGAAAGGCGGGGTGGTCGATTGAACAGTTTGTGATTATCCCAAGGGGGGGGGTGGGGTAAAGTCAGCGTGTGGGGTCTGTCTTCTTTGGTGCGGTGGGGGGGGGGGAATTGCACAACGCCGGATGGAATCTCTCTCAGCCGTCCATTTTGGTAACCTGGAAAAATAAGAAAATGAATAGTAATGCGAGGAAGCCAAAGGGATGCGTTAATCAAAATAAACATCTCCAGAACAGAGAGGAGACATGACAAGAGAACTAATTAGCATAGCAACAAGACTTTGATATCCAATCGTGTTCTTGTTACATGGGGCCTGGCGCTCCTTGTCTCTGAATTAACATATCTGTTGCACTGAAAACAAAGCGGCACATGAGGGGGGGGAAAAAAGTGATTTTCTATGTAATTAACTGACGTATGAATCTTGCAATTCAAGCTAAAATAAATTATTCATGTAAATTATTGTACGTGCCAGCTACCGGGTGATGAAATGGTCACACGCGTCCCTGCTATAGGACACACTGTGAGCTGTAACACTGGGATTCCTCGGGGGGGAACTTGTCACGAAAGACACTGACAGCCTATAGGAAACGTGTATAATCGCTTCAGAGGAACATATCGGTCATTCTCCAAGGTTGTTTCTGAAAGGGATCCTATACAGTCGCTGCTCCGAGGCTCTGCTCTTTAGTATTTTTAGTGTCGTGCCAGTGTGATATGCCGTGAAGAAAATGGCAAGGGGAAAGTTGTAATTAGGTCACGCTTTGAAGTTTTGCAGAAGACGGGGAGATTTAAGGTTGTAGCTCGTCGTTTACGCGAATGCGTTGACAGCCGCGGTGTGCGAGGAATAAGAAACACACATGGTGTAGAATTATCGAGATGTATGCAGATATCTAAATCTTTCCATTCGTTACTATTTTGCGTTTTCGCACTGCCTTTAAGTGCAGTATTTCCTTCTACACTTTACTATGTGGAAGGATGTAATCTACCCTACAAGTGAAGTGCCCCACAGGCAGAGAGGCAAACTCACCGTGGCGGGTAATCACAGCTGTTTCACTCCTCTCTTAGGAAATCTTCTGCAGCACTATAGGTCGGCTGACACAAACCGGTAGCCGTAGTAATGCTGAAAAATACCGATGAACATCCAGGGGTCACGTCAACTCCAGAGGTTGTCAAAGCCACAGCTGGGGGAGATTAGTCCTGTGCTTTGCTTTCTTCTCCTTTCTGTTTACCCATTCCGATCGCCTCCCAGTTACTGTCACATTGCAGAAACTCTGGTGCTGCCCTGTGTGTTGCTTTTACTGTGTGGATAAGCGTGCAACCCATCGGAGTCTGTATCTCTCCCCATCCATCCCGCGCTCCCTCCCTCTCCCTCTCTCTCTCTCTCTCCTCTCTCTCTCCTCTCTCCTCTCTCTCTCTCTCTCTCTCTCTCTCTCTCTCTCTCTCTCTCTCTCTCTCTCTCACTGCGGAGGTTTGCAGTGCTCCCCCACTCCTGATTGGTCTTCTGTAATGGCTTAACCCTTTGCCGGCTTGACACTGGCAAGGTATTTCCTTTTTTTTCCACACACCCCCTAAAAAGAAAAAGGCAAAACGACATCCCCCTGCCCGTCCATTGTAATAGCATATACTGAGTTTTCTGTGGTGAAATGCCTGTAAGCTAAAGCGAGCGTGAGTAAACACACTGACAGCAGGCATTAGTTTGAACTGTCACGCCAGTACGGTATACGTAGGAACAAGTCATGTGCGCCGTGGAGGAATGATGGGGACGGAAAGGCGGCAGAGACGAGCAATGTTTTTCATATCCATTCACAACGCACATTCATAGCTCTTAATATGCGAGGCATAGAGAGGAGACATTTTCACAGCGGTGAGTGGGAGATTATGCAGGCGAGAGTCAGAAGTCAGAGCCGGTGAAAGAGGGAAGAATCCCCTTTGCAACTGATTGATAGTTTGAATTATATCTCTCTGTCAAATAGGTACGGGCTTGACCAGCCTCCATCCCTTTCTCCAGCCTCGTTTGTCTTGCGCAGTTGTGGCCGGCGGGGCATCCGGATACCTGGTGAAAGTTTAAAGGTTACAGCTCCTGTGGAATACATTAGGGCTTTGTGTATAGTATAGTTGTAGTATAGTGCATAGTGACAGTTTAATGATTGCAGTTTGGCACACTTTGTTTTCAAACATAGCTCCTGGGAACAGATCCTGCTCAGATGTTACTATTAAGAGTTGGATGCCACAACCCTGGTGGTAAGGAAACGGTGTGTCAGTTAATCAATGAGCGTGAATGAACGGCGGGCGCAGTTGTTTGTGAGCTTGTAAATGGGCACGGCCTTGGGTTCAAAAGCATGCAAGGCGTCTGGCAGTCAAATGGAAAGCAGGTTGTGTCCTTCCAGGCCGCAGACAGTAACCTTGCATTCATTCTGTAACCTTGCATTCGTTTAAATTCCAAAGTGGAACAGTTTTACATCGCTTATTGCCTCACCAAGAGAACCGTCAGTGTGTTGATAGAAATGATGTTATATTATATTTAAATATAGATAAATGGATTCGGTTTTCGCCAAGATATTTCAAATCTATATCTGTAATGGGACAGAGCTTTTGCAATCTGTGGCCTAAATATTCATCTGATTGGTCTGTGCTTATTTAGGTGAAAGCCAATAAAAGGTCAGCTGTTGACCTTTAGCATCCTCTATTCCATTTGCTTAATTTCAACTATAACTAATGAAAGCTTGTTTGTCATCATGTCTGTACATGCACGCAGGAGAAAATAATTGAAAGAATTAATAATGCATCAGCCACTGTTGACAAATGTTACTATATTGACATTGTATTTGACATTTTCAGCTGGCCACCTTTGAAACAATAAAGGTACCAAGAAACAACCTGAATTTAGCCTGGAGCGTACAAGGAGTGTTTGACACTCTGTTTTCTACTTGTTACACAGCTCGTGCTTATAGCTGGATTAAGATGCGGAGATACAGGACGTTCCGATATTAAGCCTGTCATTAACTCTCAGCTCTCAGTCGTCACTATGAGGCCTTGCACATGCCTCTCCACAAAATGAATCATAATAACAGCTTGTTCTGTCTTAGTATTTGACAAAACGTACAGTATGTATTACGCTGGAACTATAGAAATAGTTTGCATTCACTTTAATTATTTGTAAAGGTGGAGGGATTACAGAGTTAAAAATGGTTAGCAATCAATTATAAATAATGAATTCATATTGATGTTGAAATTAAATTGACATATAAAATGTACAGTAATACATTGTACATTGTGTAAAAATACATTTGCGTAACACTTGCCTACAGACTCCTTGGCAGTTTATGTGTGCGTTTTCATCGATGGAATATTGTCTATTACTCATTAAAAAGTCTTTCTCTGAGGAGACAAATTACACTGAGGCTCCTTTTGTCGACCGGTTTACATTTCCATGATCTAAATAACCCTCCAAAAATAGTATTCATCAGTAAAACATCAGACGGATGACTTCATCAGCTCCATACAAAGACATGTAAACATTCTTCAGCAAAATCACTGCATTCCCAAAACTCATCAGTTCAAGATAAGAAAGAACTTAATATTTCATTGCCATGAATTTTTCATCAGGTTTCTCACTGTCCCTCGACTCCTGACTGATATAACTGCAGTTTTTCTTCCCTCCTTCAGAGTGACTGTGTGCTTAAGCTGCTCAGGTATCTGCTCAGTCCTCCTCATTTCAGATTTGGCGCGATGCTGGGTTTTGCCTCAGCTGCATAATGTATGTGCTGTGTTTTTCATGCCAAACATGGCGCTCCTGCAGAAGTCGAATAGAAGCGACTGACCCACAGGACCCACTGTCACTTTTATCTCCTTCCTGCTGCAGGCTTCCTGCTCCTCCATTTAGGGCCACTGTGATTTGCTCCAGATTGACCAGGACAGAGGTAGCCTAGTGCTAATGGACTGGCTCGTCTCAAATGATGTGCTGTTGCCTGATCTATTTAATTTCCTTTTCATGAGCCCTGAGGAGCTGCTGGGCCATCCCTTCACAGATGGATCAAGCGGCAATAATATTATGGGAATGAAGAAAGACATGCCATGTCACCTGGATTGCTCTGGTTTTGTTCCCATTTTTAGAAATATACTTCCCTCAGAATAATAAGAAATATTTTAGCACACAAACCACGTTTCTTTGGAGTCTTTGGAGCTTTTTTTCCCCCAGCTTCAGGAGATTTATATTATATCAAATAACAAGAAGGCATATAAGAAACCGTACTCTTTCAGCTTAGGATGTTGATGTCCATCTACTTGTACTGTATACAGATGTTTATGAACAATACTTCCCCCATTGTCACTCATGCATGGTTTGGGGACTGTACAAATATAGATATTATAATAATAAAGATCACAGATCTGAGCTGACGGGTCAGTTGAAGAGCGGTTCAAATGACCCTTGTGATGAGTGACCAACAAGGCCGATTACGTGACCCGGAAGCCGTGTCTGAAGGAGCAGCTTGGGGCTGTCCTCTCGTGAACCCATCACCTGCAGGAGAGGCCATAATGGACTAGTGCATTATGATCCGGGCAGCTTGAACTGCTCGACGGACGGATAAGCGGAAGAAGATGGATGGATGGATGGATAGTCACACATACAGCAGTATTCAGGTCTATACTAAGTATTTATTGCTCATGCTATGTTTTAATTTATTATGAAAATGTATTTTAGTCAGCTCTGCATGATAATATAATCACTACTCTCTAATTTGACTATCAAATGAACAGTTTCCCCTTAGCAACATCTGTTTTGTTGAAGCTCATAAATCACTGACACAGTGTGTATTTGATAATCTCTGCATTTCCTGTGAATGGGCTGCAGTATTTGTGCTCCCCAGGGATGCCCTCTCTGGCCCATGCTGTGCTCAGTCCTGTCAGTGTTTGTGCTCATGACCCGACCATCACTGGCTGCAGCTTAGACAAAGACCACTCTGTGTGCTCACATAGGACTCATGTCACTGTAGTGCTTGTTGTTCAGAGAGACAAAAGAGCTGATAGTGGACACGCATCTCCAGATTCATCACTGTGACCAGATACTGATGTTTGTCCCTTTGTCAAGGTCATTGTAGACACTAAGTTGTGCACAGCGCACTCCTTATAGTCAGTGCAACTATTAAAGGCCCAAAATGTAAAATAAACATATCCTTTTCATACTGAAGTGTCAGGAATTTGTTATTTATTAATAAAACAGGGTTTATTCTCAGTTTTGTTTGAAATGTGATGGTTTTACTTGTTACTCATTAAATAATACGGAATAATGATACTTATACTTGCTTACAGTTTTAGATGATTATGGTTGTTCTCATGATAGTTTTTACATGCATTTTTGGATCTTATTTGACTATAATATTTGTCAAGTGACAGGACAAACCTGGTATATCATAATCTTTCTACCATCTCAGTGTATCTCTTTCCTGCCTGTCATTGAGAAGGACTGTTTTTCTTTCTGCAGGTGTTCTGTTGATACTATGCTCCTGGGCAGTGGCTCGTTCTGCCGCTGTGCCTCACTGCTCTGGAGCACAACGGAGGCCGACCTTCTCGCCCTGTGGTATCCGCTCAGCACGGGCAAAACCAGAAACTCCTTCTGACCCCGGACGACCCTGCTTCAGACTTTCACACTCATTTGGCCTGGCACCATACAAGCACTGCGCCAAAGCTGCACAGTCCTCGCAAGCTCAAGGTATTGTTTTGGTAAATAAAAAATAAAAAAACATGCTAATGACATCAAAAAAAGAACAAATTATACATAATATATTTCAACATACACGAGTAATAATAATAATTCTCATAGTTATAAACTTCCATCCATCCATTGTTTTTCCAAGTGCCTGAGGAAAAGAATTAGCTTACATGTAAGATAATTAATTACTGTGCCATTTTGAATTGAATCCTTAGCCCTTGTAATTACATTTTTCATCATTGATTTGGGGTATTTGACAGGTACTTGAACTGTGGCATTTAATTAACTGCATTCCTCATTGCCTCCTCTCTCTATCACCGTGAAAATGGTGCATTATGTGTTATTATACAAAGCTGTTGTTGTAATTCTCTCGCACTGATTTGTGTTCATTGTGCGTTCTGTCGTTTTAAGGAAGATTAGCTCTATAAAAACACCACATGGGAGCTGTTAACCCTGTCGTTTTTTTTCCATATCCCTCTGAACCCCCGCGCTCTCCCTCACGCACTTGTTTAGCTCGACTCGTCTGCTTTTCTTAGTGAGTGACCCAAGCACGTTTGTCGTCACTAAGACACCCGGCGCTCTTTCCGTCAGCCTCCTCAGATGTCGGCCACTTCCTGTCATGGCGAAACATCTGTTTACGTTAGAGATGTCAGAGTGCGCCGGCCAAGGCGTGGGAACGCTGGGGAGCACATCAGGGACCCCCCCACTCCTCAAGGGTCAGAGGGGTGGGGGGAAGGCACGTAGAGGACAGTGATATAAACACATCGATATGCATTACACTTGTCCCATCAGAGTACTCAGTGTTTGTCCTCTCATTACATTGCTGCGGCTAAACCCTGGGACCACGCTTGTCCTTTTCACATTCAGCTCTTCAAATCATCTCCCTCAATTTAAATCTGTGCATCTTTTTACCCTCCAACTACACTGAGGTTGTCTTACTACATAATGATTTTTATGGAATACAAATTATGCAAAGCTAAAGGTTATAAATACAAAACTAATGTTCATGAGGTATTTACCTAAAACTACTGTTCATCAAACTTATCATGAAATATCCTCTATTTACCTAAGTATTGGACTATGTCTTCATGTATTGCTTTTTTGTAGTCTTCATGGCATACTACAGTACATACATATTTTAGGTTGCTCAGTATTGTTTTGTGGTAACTGGAAATTTGAATGCATAAACTAAACCAACTAAAGCATCTCAACCTTCAGTATCCTCTTATGACTATCTGTCACAACAATAAGTTCTGTGGTTTGATTTTGATTTTGCCCCGTCTGTGAATTTTCCTCCATGCTGCTCTAAAAACATGGACACTTTCCTTGATAAAAAAAAAAGGGCAAATATACAAGCATTTGGACAGGCACTGAGAGTACACTTGCTGTGACCTAGTGCTGGTGATGCTGTGCTTCAGCTTGTATTTTCATCTGATCTCTGTACGTGTTAACTTTATGTAATTGGGTTGGCGTTCTTATTTGCATTTGTGTCTCTCTAATCCCAGAGTGTTTTTATGCAGAGAACGGCGTAGCCCCGGGGAGCCACACACTGTATCTGTGGTTGCAAGTGAGTTGGTTTTGTCATTAAGATTTGTGGCTGCCATGCTGTCACTGCCTTAATCCGGTCAGGAGCACTAGCTCTTCAAGCCAACTTAAAAGCACCCTCATATCCCCTTTTATCGCAACTCTATATACCAGGGGCACAACAAAGTATAGATCCCTTCGTTTGGAAGACATGACCTGCCACGGGCTACTGAGACTATTAGGAGCTGAAGGCCGTGGCATACAGACAGCACAGTCTTAATGGAGCACACTGACATTTAGTGCCATTTCATGCCATTGTCACAGAGCTGTTCACCATTATGGAGTCGGTGATGGCATTTGCGTTGAGTAATTTGTCTGTGTCATGTTAGGCAGCCTCGGCACTGCGGATCTGTCTTTGAAAGGAGCCGATGAGGCTGGGTTTGGTTTTGATGTATATAATGTAAGACTTATACAGTTTTTCTTTTCAGGAAGCGCTGGGTCCCACTTCACAGCACATTTTTATCTCCCCTCGGTTTGGTTTGGCACCAATCGCGGTCGTGTCAGTCAATACAAAAGAGATTCCCTCACAAATGTCGCCGTATCGTTCATTCAGAATCAGAATAGATTTGATTGCCATTGTCAGTGAACAGGTTCACAAAAGGTGCATAAAAATATGATAAACTAACAGATTTAACAGAGACACACAGGGTGAATGGATTTACAGATGCTTTGTGGGATGAATAGTCCGTGTCCAGGATGAGACGGTTCAGCTGTGATCTGACCTACACACCCCCGGGTTCTGGAGACGTACTGGTCCTAGAGACATGGGAGCCTACAGCCGATCACAAAAAGCAAACTTTATGGCATTTTTGCTTTGACAGTTAGTGGATACAACCTTTTATCACTGTGTCATCATTAGTTATTCATAGTACTTTCTGCTTTAAATTGGAGAGATATTCTACACTTATTTATTATTTCTTGTAGCACATTTTAATCTGTACTTAAGATGTAAGGTGGCCAATAATTGAATGAAGTAACTTTGAACTGAAGGTAGTAAAGACGTGTGGTTGGAACATTGTGGCCTTCTGGGACGCTGCTTGTTTGTTCCTAGTGAGTTCTGGTCCTCAGGGAGAAACGGGGAGTAAGCTTCAAAGAGTTCGTCCTGTGAAAACTAACAGGACGTTCGGTCAGTTAGACCATGACTGCACTTTGCATGCACGCCTATGTTCACATGTTTTAATTGAGAAACAGCAAGAAGTGCCACAAATAATGCACTTTCTTTGTTGGTTACTTTGAGAAGTGTCTAGTAGCAGTTAGAAAAAGGTATTCAAGTTGTCATTTGTACTTGGTTGTCTTCGTGTTCAGGACGTTTGGCCTCTCATCTAAAAGACTTTGTCAGCTCATCTGATGAAGTCTGGTTGTAGGCTATATTTTTATGTTCCTCCAGTTGTCATTGGCTGCTTGTTGGGAGTGCTCCTCAGATTACACCCTGTCAACAAATATAACTGGACAGAAGACTTTTTGCTGGACTTTCTCTTCCCTAAATAGCCATTTTTCCGCCACCCTTCTGTTCCTTCACTTCTCTCCCGGCGTTCCCCTTTCCTGCATTCATCCGTAGCACCGTGCCATAATTAGCCGGTGCTACCTGTCGTCTTGTACCTGTCCCCGTGCACTCACACCATGTCGGGGCGACTCTCCTGTCGACAGCCCGCCACTAATGGGCCATCGCCTTGGCTCTGACAGTCTGCCTCGGCGGCTGCCTCTTCATTAAGGCAGACCTGCAGCTCGCATGGTACCGATCGGCACCTTTGTCTCAGAGTCACTATCGCCAGCTGATGCTCTGAGCCCCTATGACTGTATCAGGTCAATACACATGCTGCACGCAACATGAGCACGTGTTTGAACAGGGAGGGAGATTTGGACTTGGCACGTGGGTACTTGCCATTTTATTTTACAATTTATACTGGTTCGCATTTAACCAGGAAAAATCTCATTGAGATCAAAAATCTCTTTTTACAAGCGTGCCCTGGGTATGGACACAGATTTAAGACTCAATTGGACTAGATAATTATTGAAAGAGAAAAAAGAAGAAAAAAACAAAACTATTTTTGATAAGGTTTAGATAAGGTTTACTTTAAACATGACCCACAAGTATTAAAGAGGGATCTTCATTCACTGTTTACATTTTCATATTTTTACTGTAAAAGCCTTTGGAGAAAAAGTATCTTTATAGTTGTCATCATGTGTCTGCATTGTGCATATTGTAGTTGAAACATCATTGAAGCAGAGCAGTGATTGTGGTTGCAGTTTAGTAGCTGCATAAAAAGTAAGTAAACTAGAACTTGTGTTTTTGTGTCTTTCAAACTAATCAACTAAGCTTTTTACAAAAAACTCTTAAATCTACACATGAACAACTTAATCAAGTGATTATCAGTGAGTGAAGAGTCTGCTAGTTCTACTCAGTTAATCAGTTACCAAAGGAGATCTTGATTATTGCAAGTATATGTTTTTTACCACTTACTTTATAGCTCTACATGTTGCGATTTTGTCTTCTAGTTTGTATATTGTATACTATGCTGCATGTACTACATGGTTTATATTATTATAACATGCCCCGTTTTTCTTTTCCCTAAACATCTAGCAACAATTTAACCAAAATAAATGCTCCTTGTGCTGCCACTGTTTTCAATTGTGGCAATTTCTTCTAAAAATAAGTCGCCTTGACTTATTTTTAGAGCAAGTGACAAGTCAAGTTCCAAAGACAGTGGTGTCTCTTTTGTATCAATCAAAGGAAGTCGATTCTATGTTATTTAGGGACTGCGCCGCTGCCTTGATGAGAATCATCGACTGACATATTTAAACGAGAATGTTAGTCAAGCTTTTCACTGCCACAAATCACACCAGACTTCCGACATGTTTAAAAGCTGTAATCTATTTTGCAAAATCACTATAATGTGACTTTATTATCTTTAAGAGCAGGAGAGGAGCAGGTGCGGCAGAGGCGGGGTAGTGCGTCAGTAGCTTGACTCTCCTGTGTGAGTGGTCGGGGTAAGAGGTGATGGGGGCAGACTGTGAGACCTTGATTGTCTGGCTCAGTGTCAAGGTAACACAGGGTTGTTTTTAGCTTCCAACTAACAGGGTATATGTTGAAGCACTATTGGCCTCTGCGTGACAAGCTGAAATGAGATTTCAACAGGTGTAGCATTTTCCTCTTCATCATGGCTCTTGTAGAAATGGCGGGAGTAAGTGAAAGTTTTGAACTAAATTGATCATTGTTTGGTACAAAAAAACTGGTACTATTTTGATTTTGTTTTGTACATGTCAATTAGACTGGGCTGTGTTTGAGGAGGACGTCTCACCTCTTCTCCCAGAAGCAGTGGTGGGTAGAGTAGCTAATGTCTTTATTCAAGTTAGAGTCCGTTTGCTCAATTATTTTACTCAAGAAGAAGTAATAAGTAGTGACCAAAATAATTACTAAGTAAGAGTAAAAAAGAACCTGTGGAAAATGTTACTTGAGTACTGAGTAACTGAGCGTAAAAATCTGATTTACAATTTAGTTGTCACTTGACTTAAAACATGAGAAATGAAACATGAAATTATGCAAGTGGTCAGTATCAATAAGTTGAACAGAAGATGAAAGAAGACAGTGCCTCACAGTATTGCATGTCGAACTGTATGCAGTACTACAGACAGGAGGTTATAATCAAAAAATAACAAGTAAGCAATTTATTGTTTGAGCTACAGTATACACAGGTGAAACTTAGAAAATTAGAATATCTTTCAAAAGTTCATTTATTTCTGTAATTCAACTTAAAATGTGAAACTAGCCATAATAATCAAAATGATAACAAATAAAGGCTATACACATATGTCACTTTGTATGTCATGAGTCTATCATATATTAGTTTCACAGTTTAAGTTGAATAACAGAAATGAATGAACTTTATAACTTTATTCTAATTTTCTGAGTTTCACCTGTAAGCTGAGAACATTTAGCATTTTACCATGGAAGTGGTTTTCAGATTTCATAAAATGAAAAGCAAGTACTTTTGAGCAAACACCAAAAAACTGTGTCACTCATTATACAGTATGTGTGTTACCAGGTTGTTGCAACAGTCTAATTAAAATGTATTAGAAAGTGAGTGCCGTCCAGTAGTAACAGTCACGGAAGTCGGCTGATGTAATTAGAGCATGAGTCATTGGAAAGTTGATTAACTTTTTCTCCATGTAATCAATGCATCTCTATTGGTGACAGTGTGGGTGAGTCACACTGTGCACTCCAACATCCTGTAGTTTAGGTATCAGATCAAAAGACGCTTCACATCCGGCAGCAGTCATGTGACTCGCTGATATCTCTGAGGAGTTTATTTGCTCTGTAAGTCATGTCTGTCACTGCAGTGCAGTGGAGTCTCAGTGACGACTAATGCACAGAGGCTCCAGCGCTGCACACGACAATGACAATAGATGGAGTTTTATAAGAGAGTCTTTGGAAACTTGAGTGAAAGAGCGCTGTGCAAAATGGGAAAACGTATAATGAAAGTATGATATGTTTTATGTATTATGGTTAAATTCAGCCAGAACAAAAACATGTATTAACTATATTGTTTGAGGACAACAACATGCTAATGATCCTGCACATTCACGAGGTCAGATCCAGAAGCCTTTTAACTAGCACCGACCAGGGTAAGGATCTTACTGGGCGGAGTTGATACCCATTCCAAGCAGAAGAATAGGTCATTAACGGGGTGAGAACAACAAGGGTAAGCAAATGGCATTGGCAAGTCTGACTCCCTCCAACAGGAGGAGTCTGAATCCAGGGTGCTTATTAGAGGAAGTAGAGACAAACTGTCTTCCATTCAAATAACAGCCCAGTACATATGATGACTTGAACACCTTTATTTTCTTTTAAGACTTCTGAGGCAAGAAAAAGAGAGCTGATGAGTCATTCAGAATCATTAGTCCATCAATGTATGTACCGGCTTCGGGAAGAAGTGAAATTCTATAGGAAGGACCTTCCTTCCTGCTGGCATTAATGCTGAGGTCTGTGCCTCTGCCCACTGCTGAAGTAATTAAGACTAGAGCTGATTTATGAGTTCATTTTTTATGTTACATTAAGTATGAAAGGTACAAAGGTCACAGTTGGCAATTGTAGCATGTACCATAATGCCCTGTAAAATGTACCTGTAAAATTCCTCCTCTTCTCATCTTTATTTAGTTTAGTTTAGTTTAGTTTAGTTTAGTTTAGTTTATTAGTTTATTTGAGCAGTTAAAATTCTGCTCAAAAGGAGTGGGCTGAAGCAAAGCTTATAAGCGCCCACCCCCGAGATTATTACAATAAAAACATTTAATCAAATCACAATAGTACAGGGAGCATGTTACATTATCAATCCTACATTAAGCAACATCATACTTTGATTTTTGATTTGCAACAAAAGAGAACCTACAACACACCAGAGCGGCCGTTTCAACACGGACCACACCCACAAAGCACCTCTAGAAATGTTCGTATAAATTAACAGAACTTAACGGAACGGAAAGGAAACACAACTGTCTTATTTCATGTACAATGTCTAATACAAAGCAAGTGACAAAGGCGATCATTAAGTTATTTATACACATAATACATACACACACCACACACACACACAACACACACACACACACACACACACACACACATATATATATAAAAAAAAAAAAAATATATATAATATACACACATACTTTTTCTTTTTTTTATACAGTATTTGATGTAAAAATAGGTGAAAGAGATACCAATACTGTATTTCGTACTTTGACCATGCTTAAGGAAAGTGTAAAAATGTTGATGGTAGAAATACGTTACATCACTCCCGGATTATAAATGATTGTTGAATTTTGTTGTTATTGTTTTTTTTTTAAGAAAGTCATACATGTTTTTCTACTTTTCTTATGTCTGAAGTTTGGAGGCTGACGTTGACAGCACAAGACTGATTCATAATCATTCACAACAGGGAAAAAAGGACACAATACTTCAGATAGTTGCTACAATAAACAGGAGAGTTGCAATCGCATACAAAGCTATTTAAAGACCTTATACCTGATTTTTATTTTATTTTTGACTCAGGCTAAAGGCAAAAGTTTAAACCGTTAGGTGTGGTCTAAACTTATTCCTGACATTCCTAATGCATTTCTAGCATCCCAATTCTTCACAGGATTGAGATCATATAAGCATGTTTCACGAATTTTGGGGTCGTTTTCAAGAACACTATCACTTTAATGGTAATAAAACCTAGCCTGAAGCTCACTATTGAAATACAGTCTTGGACAGTCTTTTTTTCTTATTCAACATACTGAAGGAGTGTACACATTTCATTTCACTAGTGACAAATATCAGGTACCGGGCCTTTATGTAAATCTTCTTAGCATTTTTCCCACACTGCAGGGTCCGCTGTCTCGCAAGCTGCTCCCCGTTTTCTGCGAACGAATGCGTTCTCTGTGCATGTAAATACTGAACATAATATTTGCATGCACAGACCCATCACTGGAGCTCAACCACACATCTATTTCACTCACGTAAACGTTAGATTGTGCATGACAATAGTATTTAGAGACGATCGATTTAAAACATGTAAAGTGGCCCATGCCAAACCCAGCAGAGGCAGGTGTCACAGGACCAGGGCCCTGTCAGCCCAGAGGAATGTGTAGTTGTGGGGTTGGTGTTTTTATAGGGAACAACAGTCAGGATTCGTAATATCAGGCCATCTGTCTGCATTACAACAAGGTTTTCAATTTGAAGAGGGTGGAAACTGGCACCCACTCTTTCTTCATATCTCGCAGCATAACAACTACGCTCAACCCTCCTCTGTTTTTGACTTTTATGCAGCCAAATCCCACAGTGGCCGTTGCATAATGATGTTTGTTGCAGCATTCTTGTTCTGGATATAAATTTTACCGTGAGCACTCATTTGGTTTATGCCCGCATTGTCTTTCTCATCATACATTGTCCATGGCTCACAAGTGGGAAGCTTTCTCTCTCAAACCTCATTTTATTAGCATTACGATCAGAGTGTGGTCATTCAGTTGGGACAGTTGATTTTGGTTTTGCATCTTCACCACAGATTCGAGAGGCATTTCAAGAACAAAACAAAAATGGCACAAAGCCAATCCAAGTTAAAAATGTAGACATATAAGCTCTCTATAGCTGCAATGTTCACATCCAACTGGGACTTTTGCTCATTGCGGTATCAGTCTATATCAAAGCTCCGCACATATTGTACATAAGAGGAGGCTGCTTGAAGGAGTAGGCACACATTTGAGTTGTTACCAAACGGATAGGAGTTATTCCGCCCACACACTTAGAAGACCACGAGATGTATCTGGGCCTGGATCACAGGCTGCTGGCGTGCTCGGCTGTAGCAGGTGGTGCACATTTTTTTTCCCATTTACAAGAAAACACTGGTGTAGGCAGCTAAGAGGAGGTGCTGTCATCTACCTCTGTCACCAACTCTAAAGATCTGAGGCGCACAGCGGCAGCTTGTGTGGTCATGATCGGAGGATGCGTCTAAGTTGCCACACTGCAATGGCACTGCAGGGCTTCCGAAATTAAACATTGAATCACTTGGAGTTTCAGCCCGTGGTTGCATATGAAATACCACATTCACAGTCCAAAAGGGTCTGACAAAATGGGCAGCACTTGAATCAAAAAGCCGTGTAGGGAGGGAATGGGTGCTGCTACAGCTTATCTTTGTAGCTTATCTAAGTGTGACTAAAACATGAGCTGATGCTGTTTGGGTGTATTCTACAGTATACGTGATCAGTTGGTTGGTTTTGTGTTCAGTTCCACTTCAAAGCTGCACTACCCATTTCCTCTTGTTTTCAAGCCGTGAAAGGTGGAGAGAGAGTTGAACATAAGCTGTTTGCTGCTGTCTCATATTGTTTCTTTCCTGATTAATCTAGAATTACATTATTATGTAATTGTGTACAGCTTTGTAAGACGGTGAAGGGAATCAGGATGGTTCTTCCTTCTATAATGTCCAAAGTCTAAATCACAAGGATAAACTGAAGGACTAGTCTACATACTAGAGTCAATTAATTAAAATGAGAGAAATTTTGAACTCATACAGTAGATTCTGTTGCAGGATTAGTTTTCCATCATATCTTCAACATTTTAAGGTATTTAGGATAGGGACACCTCCTTAAGCTCACACAGCTGGTGCGCCAGGCCCGGATCTATGGGGTGCAAGAGGGTGCATTGCAATCTCATTTTGAAATGTTTGCCCCCTCAGATTTAATGGCATCACAATGTATTTTAATGGCGAGAAACTCTATTTGCACCTTTTTGAAACTCAAATGCACCCTCAGTCAGTTTGTTCTGGAGCCGGCGCTGTGGTGCGCACTGCAAAACTTTGACTGAGTGGCTAACGTTAACTTATCGGCCCATTCATTCCTGTGTGTAGCTTAGCCTAGCTGCTTCCATTGTTTACATTTATCACTTAATGCATGTGCATTGTTCATCAGGACGAGAACATGCGTCTACACACAGATCGTGTCGCGTCACAGCCATTTTTAAAGGCTTTAACACAAGATGAAAGAGTAGTGTTTTAAGTGTTTTGTTCCACTGATCACCAAAACAATTCAGTGCTGGATGAATAAACATTGCACCACAGGGGAAAAAAAGAGTCAGAGCGTTTATAAAAGAGCGAAAGACAGATTTAAGTTACAACACTGGCATTTGGAGTTCTTTCATGCCTCTTTACTGCAGCTCTCGTCTCTGTCCTAAAAGTTTACAGTGATCCCTATGCCAGGCCAAACTGTCTGTATTATCAGCAGAAATGACCTGCTGTGTCTTATTATAGGACAGGTTTGCTGACCAACGTGCACTATGGAACATCACCATGCAACCCTGCATGTGCTCTAGCGCTCTCTTAGTCAATAAGTACCAGGGACAAGGATCATTTTCGGTACAGTTTGGGCTAGATTCGGGATCCGGGATAAAAGCCTTGAATTCTGGATTGTCCTGAATTGTTCAAATTCGGTCCTACTGATAGTTTATATTGTAGGTTATATATTGCTTAGCACAGTATAAGCATTGACTATGAATATTGCAGCTGAAAATGCCGCAAAATATTGAATTAGAGAGAACAAGTTAGACCTTCTATTTCTCAAGAACATGGTAAAACCAAATAAACTAATATAGTATATACCTTAGAGTGCCTCAGCTTCTCAATACAGCCTTAAACGCCTTAAAAGCCTTAATCCGGCATCGAAGGATGGGTTAAATGCAGAGGACAAATTTCCCTATGGGGACAGTATACAAACAAACAAACTAATATTGTGTTGTTCTGCAATGTACATAATACTGTGCAGAAGGAAAAAGAGACAAGCCATTTGTTTAAATTTTTATACAATTTTAATTTAGGATCAGGCCTGACAACTAGTGTAATGTTCGGAGTATACAGTATAAGCTGCACCAACCTAAATAAATATATATATATATATTTTTTACATACTGTATATAGGCCACACTTGTCTGTAAGCCGCAGTTGTCCACGTTGTAACATTTACACAGAAGGATGGTACACAGAAAGATTTATTTTTTATTTTTATCAAACAGTCCCTGTAACATGGCAGTAAAACGGCTGTAAAATAAATAAATACATTCTTTAGCCTGAGCGCTGTCTTGATCTTCCTCCTACACATTATATGCATTTCTTCGTGTGTTTTCCATGATGTGCAAATTTACGGTTACTGGAAAACTATCGTCTTCCGCCTGTCTGTCTTACTCAGCGCCCCTGAGGCCGTTAGCCCGTAAAAATCTATACATTAGCTGCATTATTGTATAGGCCGCAGGATTCAAAGTGTCTGAAAAACGTAGCGGCGTATAGTCCGGGAATGACTGTATATTTGGGTCAACATACGTGAATATTTTGTTATTTTTACAAGTCTGCATGCCACATACATATTTAAGCCTTCACAACTGCACCTCCTTTACACTAATAGCCACCAGTGTCATTCGGGAGCACGTGTTCATCACAGTAATGCCACCTATTGTTTTTCTTTCCGTGCCCTTGGCTTCATTAGAGAGTGGGCAATAATGATAAAGTCATTGTTATTACACCATAGACCTTTGCTGAAATGTGCTAAAACACATTAGATATATTGGGCAACTTCTTTTGGTGGACAGTGAATGGCGTCCTGAATGTCAAGCATTTCGGACTAGAGATAAGTGACGGGCTTACAGTGGGCTCTTATCATTGTGACCTAGAAAATCGGGAGAACTCAGGGGGCCATTGCCCTGATTTACGCCTGTTTTACTTTAAGGCCGCACAAAAAGGTTGTGAAAGAATTGAAAACCGTGTGAATGTTGGTGTCTTTTATTTCACAATTTCACACAATTTTGAATTTATAAACCAGAATACACCACGCTCGTGTCGAATTGAGACATCACGAATGACGTAAATATTTGGCTATTGAAGCATACTGTAGCATTAGCGGAGGATTTGAAGGATCTATATTCTTTTAACAGGGCCTATTGGTAAGAATATGAGTGGAAGATTTCTGAGATTTCTTGATGGCCTCCTGTGGGCCAGGTGTGGTGGAGCAAAGTCTCAATGGATGTGATGTATAAGGTATGACTCTGATATAGTTCAATACGCCTAATCTGCTGCAGCTTTTTAATATGTGTTATCACATTAGCCACGACCTGCCTGTATCCATAACATAGAGGAATTAGCAGCTGCTCACAGACGCGGTGAGTTATTGGTTTAATTTCAGACCTCGTATCAACATGCACAACGTTATATGGAGTATGGCTTTGAAAGCTTTCAATTTTTAATGCCACAATGTTCTCATGTCATTTTTCATTTTTACATGATGGCAACACTTAAAGCTCCTACATTAAGCTTTCTTCAGACCTTACAAGTACTTAGTAGTTGCAGTACTACTATTTTTGCAGTATAATCTGAAATAATGAATAGATCATATCCTACAGTTATATACTATGTAGTTATGCAAAACACCAGCAGAGGGCACACATGTTCTCATTGTGCTCTGGGTGCATAAATACAGCTATTTGACCACTATATTTAACATCAACACCGTTTGGAAACCTCTGTGATTCCTGGACAAATTTAATTAATTTAAAAAGTGTCAGTGTCGGGCCGATCCCAGGTCCATTATGGTCTGCTACTGTATTATTTGACAAAATAAATATGTGCAAGAAACGTGACTTGAGACTTAAAGTTTTTAAACCGATGCCTGTGGCCTTATGGTTCATGGTCATGGATCAATACACTTCAGTGTTCACGGTCCGCTGCCTGAAATCACACACACATTTCAATGGCGGTTTGGAAGCCGAAATTTAGGAACCTGATTGACCCACGCATGCACAGTTGAGATGTGGACTCTACTTATAACTACACTAGTCCTATAAAATGTCTTCAGTGATTTACCCAAACAATCTTTTTTAGAAGAGACCAGGATGCATGCTCTTAAAGCAGAACTGAGTAACTCATGCCCCTAGAGGCCATAAGCGCCACTGCAGGTGTCGTAGCATGTTGCGTTTTGTTAATCATTAATTGTCCGTGAGAGTAAATACTACGCTGACAGAAAAGACAAAGGGAGAGAGGGATATTGTACATTATGCCACAACCCAATTACACAATGGAGATAATTTTTTCCCCCTCAAACTTGGCTGTAAATACTGTTTAAGTTGCACTAGCCCGCAGTTAGCTTTGCCCGTTAGCCTGTTAGCTTCTTCTTTGTGATTGCATTAGTGTGTATTGGTGGGTCTGATCCGGAGGCAGGAAAGTTGCAATTGTGGTTTTCTGGCCAGAGACACCAGGGGGAGATGAAAGACCCCCCAATCGTCCCATTAACACTGGCATTACCCCCAGACAGACTACGGAAATGATTTATTAAGGTAAACAAGTTGCTTAGTACTGCTTTAAGATATGGACATTTTTACTTTCTACCGGTCTCTTAAATTAATGCTTTTTTTGGTATCTGAAAAGAACGAAAAACATTGTCACATGTTTCCAAGGTTGATTTTGTGTTGGTGTTTGGATCGTTTCATTCATTCTTCGAGTGTTCGCTGCTGCTGATTGTAGTTTATGGCTTACCCACAGTAGCACCCATCCGTCAGTCTGCAGCCACCCCCATCTCACGCCATCACAGCTGCCTTCATCGTTTTTCACTGTTATTCTCTTTAAATGCAAATCAGGCGGCATTAAAAAAAAAGATGGCACAAGCGCCTACTGCGGCCCCCGCTGTTGATGTTTACACTATACTGATCGGCAGTGCTGAGTAATGTTTTATGATGGACTGCGCTTGTCCAATCCCCATAATGTGACATGCACTGGTGAAGCTTGTCATTACAGTCAGCGTGCATGCTTTTTCACAGCACTTTAAATACTTTGTGTTGCATAATAAACGCTTGCACTCACAATGGATTATGGTTCATTTACAGCCAACGCTTCCATAGCCACACAGTTCGCTGATATAAAGCATCGGCTGTGAAATAAATACCTGACATTATGAGTTTGAGTGATAAAAAGCTTTATAACTCTATTCAAGTAAAAGTACTGCTACAGTATCTTAAGGTTCATTTTGTCTCCACAGGAATTTTAGTCCCCTCACTGTAAAATGTAAAATTTGTTTCAACTCAAAAAACTCATTCCAAGGGCTGCCAAGAAATTTTATGTGTAACCAATAACCATTTTACAATCTAGTTGATTTGAAATTTGAGATTCACCTCTTTCGTTCAATTGTATTCTTAGGTTGACATAACTGTTTCCAGTTGTCTGAAGTGAAAAACGTCTGTCACAAATTAAATCAGTTGTGTCAACCTAAGTTTTTCACTTCAGACAACTGGAAACAGTTATGTCAACCTAAGAATACAATTGAACGAAAGAGGTGAATCTCAAATTTCAAATCGACTAGATTGTAAAATGGTTATTGGTTACACATAAAATTTCTTGGCAGCCCTTGGAATGAGTTTTTTGAGCTGAAACAAATTTTACATTTTACAGTGCTGCATCGTACCCATGCTTCTATACCACTCCATGGGGCGAATTGTATCTAGTATATGTCAGGACCTGGCTCAAGGTTTTAGCCAGTTGTGCGTGTTTCAGGTTGGGATTAAAAGCCCTACTTGATTTTTTTGGGGGGGAAACAATACCCTTTTGTGCTGTGCATCCTATTATAAAGCATTTTTAGTTGTGTTTTACATTACTGTGACGGCATTGCTCCCTGAAAGCGTTTGTTTAATTCCTTCCTCTGAATGTTACAATTGAAGCCGATAAATCTATGATCTCCAGTTTGCTCAACAAGCTGAATTCCATCTTTGTTCCTGAAATATTCCACCTCTCTGTTACTTTTGAGCCCGACCCCACCGTTTAGCGATTTGATTCCTCTCTATTTTTGGACGCTTTTCTTTTTCTTTCTCCTGCTGAAATGTTCTCATCACCAAACACACTCAAATTGACATATTGATATTTTTTTTTTCACCTGTTTTTGTACTCCTCACACTCCCATCCCCCTTTCCTTACCTTCCCTCTCCTCCCCTGCATGCCCCTCTGTACTTGGCTACCTCCCCTCAGGCGTTGAGAGCAAAGAAAGATGGAAGAAGAGATGGATGATGTTGTTTTGAACTGTGACACATTGCAGCGCAAGTCATTCTTATTAGTATTCATAAATAATTGGCTAGGACCGTCTGCAGGAGCTATTTATAGAACCGATTGCTGTTTTGCCAACAAACACAAACTATTGTCAGCCTTGTCTGCTTGGTTTCTCCCCTTCATTTGACAATATATGTAGCATTTTGTTGAATTTAATTGACCTTTTACCCGCGCTTAAACAATGTGTGTCAGACATATTGATTTGAACTCCGGATTCGCTCCCTCAGGTTCTGAATAGCAAAAGTCGCAAAGCTCACAAAGTCAGAGTGTATTGGGTCCATCGTAGAGGATCTATTGACCACTTAGGATCATAATCAATAAGGAGTGTCCCAGGACATTCAGTGCTGTTGGATTAGACATGGCTGCTGATCTCGCTCGAACAGATACAAGCGCGTCTGTTCACCCTGACCACAACATTTCAGGCTCCATTAGGTAAAGAGACTGTCCAGTGTGCAGAGAGGGGCAGTCAGCATGGCACTTGTTAGGTATGGATGCTTCTTTATTTGTCAGAAGCTACCACTGCACACACAGTATTTCTCTCTAATCCCAGTTGTGAAACTATGTGGTGGATGTTTTATGTAAGATGCCATTCCTGAAATTGTGTGGTAATCTGTTTTTTATTTTATTCTATGTGATTTATTCCTCTGCAATTTTTTGTTTCTGTTTATGACTTTTACATATTTATCGCTGTTTAGTGTGTCACTCTTTTTTGTTTTACTCTTTTTTTTAATCATTATTTTAAAGGGAACTTATTTCAAAATATACTATTTTGAGCTTTTAATGTTACAATGCTGTTCTCTCATCAGGAAATATTTAGCTTCATTCACACAGGTTTGAATAATTGTGTTTTGTTTCTTCTTCCAGTGTAGAAGCTCCAATGAGTATTTCCTAGATGTTGTTGTAAGAGGTAGAAGTGTCCTTTGCATTTTCAAAGCCCATAAATCAACACTGGCCTTTTTCTGAGCTTTTCTGCACTCAAACTGCGTTTGTTACAGTGCCATTTGTTAGCATGCCGTTGGCTAAAATTGGTTGATTGAAATTTGTTTTTACCGCAAATAGGGGTGTCGCGATTTCAATTTTTTGAGTCAAGATTATTGTGAAAGAAAATATTGCGATTTTACGATTATCGACCGAATTAAAGAACTGATATTTTAGTTTTTGTCTTTAAAAAGCTTTTTAATACTTGTAAACATTCACTGTTTCTAAAAATGAAAAATACTCAAATAAACTAAACTAAACTAAAACTAAGCTTTAAGATTGTTTTGCATTAAAATAAATAGGCCTACATTGAATAATACAAAACAATGTTTTGTATTACAACTTTACTTCTTTATAATGACCATAATCATCATAATTATTTTACTATATATTACTGTATTAGGCCACAAGCTAGGCTAGGTTTCATGTTCTCAAAAGTTCTGCTGTTGCTTAATTATTTGTCAGATGTTTTGCTGAACAGAGAATGAAACGTGTTTACAAAATGTCTAAGGAGACTCTTTTGAACAGCTGATTTCCACATGTGCGCGGTTTCACTTTCCTGCGTTGCTGAAGCAGTGGAGCGCGTTAGCTTTTTGTTTACATCCTGAGCCAGTTGTGGCGGCTATTTCCGAACATTTGGACAACTTTTTGGGGAATTATGCAGTTTGTTACCTTGACCTGGACATTTACAGCGAAGGATTATCTCCAAGATGTTGTTTATATTCGACGTAGCCGATATCAGCGCCTTTTGGTGCAACTTTCTGACGACAGGGTTTGCATAATGGATGTCCATCGACAACAACAATGCCTTGGTCATCTTTTGGATCCTAAAGAGGTCCCACTCTGCTGACTTCAATCGTTTTGGGTGAATACAACACTGGAGAAGGGCGTCCTTCGGTAAACCGTGGCTTCTGAAATTCTTACAGATAACCTACCTTTTATAATCGTGGTAATCGTGACATCCCTAACCGCAAGTAAGTCTCTGCTGCCAGAGGAGGCCGCTCCACTCAAGAAACAAGATGCTAAGAGAGCAGTCCCTCAGGGCTCGATCTTGTGTTTCTAAACGCAGACTGTGGCGTGACCTTTTAGGAGGGGGCAATGTGAGATCTTGCTCCAGACCTGGACAAACACCCATGGCCATTGGCGATGTCATGAAGAACAACGTTTTCCTCCAACCAGACTCTTTCTGCATGGTTGGAAGTGGGTGTGAACACTTGCTTTTGTTTGTGTTTATGTATGATATAAAATATGCATTCAAAACAAAGTGAATTAGGTCAATCTCCCTTTACAGGTATATTTTTTACTTTCTTTTTCTTTTGTGCTGTGGTTTAGAAATGTGTTCTTGTGGTCATGATGACGTAAGTGTAACGATGCGGCTTCAGAATCAGAATAGTTTTTATTGCCATTGTTTGAGAACAGGATCACAAACTAGGAATTTTTCTTGATGCAGACGTGCAACATAAAACATATAACACAGAATTTAGATAAAAATAAGCTATAAAACTTTAAACTATAAGGCTTTAGGGGGCATGCATAAAGAATATTAAATAAATAAGATACAAAATAAAAAGTAAAATATGGTAAGATGACAACAATTGACATTGAACAACAGCAGAATTATATTTACAGATGACTATGTGTATAAAGTAAAGTGATATAAAGTGATAAAGTGATAGCAGCTGATCTAAGTGTGGACACACCACACAGTGCAACAGAGCAGATTACATCCATGAGTCTGTAACTAAATTATTGGGTCTTGTTATTGTTCATGAGTCTGATGGCGGAGGGGGAAAAACTGTTCAAGCGGCAGGAGGTATGGGTCTGGATAGACCGTAGCCTCCTGCCTGAGGGGTGAATAGTCTATGTGAGACGGGTCAGCTGTGATCCGACCCACATGCCTGTTCTGGGATGGAGCCATTAAAAACAATCACAGGCCGGTCTGTCTTTGGGCCGCCTCTCGTTATCAGCTACTGTATGTCCAAGTCACTGAGGTTATAAAACCTTGGAATAAGCTCATCTGTTTGACAATAACTAACTCAGTTTCAAACACACTCTACACTTTTAGCATCAAATAGCTAACAGTGGTATGTGTGGCATTGCTGTCTGCTCAGTCTGTCTCTGCTGCAGCGTGACAGTGTGGACATGAAGAGAATGTTCAATGACAAGCCCATGTGCTCCCAACACTCAGCTGTCATCGATATTCAGTGCAGCCACACACTCCTCTTCAACAACAGAGAAAATGTTTCCTAACTTTAAGTTAGTAGACCCCACTGGCTTTTTACTATTAAAGCAGTACTAAGTAACTTGTTTACCTTAATAAATCCTTTTCGTAGTCCCTCTGGGGGTAATACAAGTGTTAAAGGGATATTTCAGGATTTTTGACATACAGTAGGGCCTCATTTCCTAGTTATCCAGAGTGTTGTTGATGTCTGGAGATATTTTTTTCTTAAATTCATGCAGTTCTTATATTTGAAGAGCTTAGTGGCGCTAGGCTAGGGCAAGGCTAAAGTATTTCTATGGTATCAGCAACCCTGCATTAAAAACAGTCTGGCGCACTCCACAGTGCACCTGAGGTAAATCACGTATAACGCCAGACTACCCATATAAATGTCTGTGTTAATAGAATATTTTTGAAATATAACTGACCTTGTATCACATGAATTACCGCATTTTGAGGGACTATTTTCTCGCAGATCACTCCGCCGCTGCGTTAGCTTACAGCCACAAAACTGATGCTGCTCAAATATAAGTTATTTTACATGCAAAATAATTATTCTATCGACACAGATATTTATATCGTTAGTCTGTTATAAGTGATTTGCCTCAGGTGCACTGTGGAGTGGGTCGGACTGTTTTTAATGCAGGCTAACTGATACCATAGGAATGTGTTAGCCTATCATTAGCCTAGCACCACTAAGCTCTTCAAATATAAGAACTGCATGAATTTAAGAAAAAAATAACTCCAGACATCAACAAATCCTATGACTTGACTTGACTTGACTTGACCCCATGACCAATCGACTTGGACTTGCTTGGGACTTGGACCTTAACGACTTGGACTTGACTCGAGACTTGCATTTAGTGACTTACTCCCACCTCTGGTATTTACAGCCAAGTTTGAGTGAAAAAATTATCTAAATTGTGTAATTGGATGTACAATATCCCACTCTCCCTTTGTCTTTTCTGTCAGCGGTGTATTTACTGCTTTAAATACTACCATAGAATAGAATAGAATTTATTGTCTGCTGAGGTAGAAATTCACTCTCTATACACTGCACATTTATCATTTTTCAATTCAGAACTTGCCATTAAATATCACTATAAATTTTTAATATATATATATTTTTTATGTTATAAAAAAATGTCTTAAACGAAAACTAGATAATATACCTGAAAAACCCAACACACCCATTGAGCCTCAGATCGATCCCTCAGAACTCCACATCTCCATTGGTCCCGTACTCCTGATTGGGAAACACTGGTCTAAAGTTGGGCTGATTTCTGGGAACTCTTCTATTCACATTTCTCGTCTGCAGGTCCACAATCCACTGCCAGGCTCAGAGTTGAACCGAAGTATTAGCATTAGAAAGAGGGGCCTTATTAAGACCTGTGTTACGCCGACTTAGCCCTCAGCTCCTTTGGTGAGTTTTATCTGAGCGTCCCCTCAGAGCATGACCATAGTAATGAACCTATTAGCCATGAAATTGACTTTTCTGATAAATGGGAAATATATGAGAGTTTAAGGTTAGCAGTTCTACATTTTAAATGTTTTCTTTTTAATTGTGCTCCTTGGTGTCATCATGTGCACATGTGCATGTTTTAGTGATGACGTTATATTTCAAGGCACACTGTGTAACTTCCAGGCGCATGTAGCTGTATCACAGGAGCAACTAAACTGTTAACTCAAAACATTAACATGCCAGCTAGGGTTGGGCGATATTTTAATGTTGCCGGGTTTACTGGTAAGAATAATCTCCATCATATTATTTTATTTCTTACCAGTAAGAACGATAAGTCACATGCAGCCAGAGGAAAACAGAGAGCGAAAGCAGAGGAGTCCAAGTGCTTTCTACTTTAACTCTAGATTCTGTGACTTTACAAACCTCCTGGTGTTATTTCTTTTAAAACAGGGCAAGTAACAAATGTAGCATGATCCTTGTGGACTATAATAAAGTCACCCTTGTGTCCTGGCAGCTTTCACAAAGCACATGCACCTGCTTTACATGAGCAGGTATGGCCAGTTCCAAGAACTCGCCCGATCTGTGTGAGCTTGCTTGTTTTCTTTCGACCGGGTTTTTAACAGATTGCACACACGAATGCAGCATCTAACCTTGTTTTTCCACGTGATAACAACAAATAATAAAGTTGTTTTGGCCTATTACAGTATAGAGTATAGACCATCTCTCAGACTGAGCACACTTTATAGCGATACTAATAAACATGGTCCGAATGGTCCGGTAGACCCACAACAATGCTGTTATGTAGTTGGTTAGCACTCTCCCCTCACTTTGCAAGGTTTTACTACAGTATGATAATGAGGCGTGTTAATCTGAACTATTTCAGACTTAAAAGGAGGCTTCACTGTGAAAAGACTTTGAAACGTATTTAGAGTTGTGTAAATAATAGAAGACTTTAATTGGAAGCAGTGCGCTGTACCAGGAAATGCTCAAACCTTTTAGGATCCTAAAATATGCAGCAGCCGTTGGCATGACACCACTTGATGAAAATGTCTTCAATCTCCTTTTAATTATTGCTGGCACACACACTATCCCCACTGCGGTGTCCTCAAGACGCTTCCTGTAGAGCATAAAGCGCTCACACTGATGTCAACAATGATGGATACTTTACTACTTCTTTATTGAGCTGTCAACATGATCCAGATGGGAAATGGTTATCTCTCAATTAATAATAATGACGCAATAAAATAAAGTATATTAAAACATTTATTTTCTGCTGTCGTGACAGCAAGGAAATGTAGTGGCTCAACTCTGCATGCCCTAAAGAAACAGTGCATACTTCACTATTGTTTCATAATTATGGGTAATGTGGACAGTTGTATCAGGAAAGACAACTGCTGAATATTAGTTGAGTTAGAAACATTTGGTCTAAAATCATATAATACAATATACATACATTTGGGCCTGAGTTGAATGTGATACTTTTACTACTTCTTTATTGAGCTGTTATTCAGCTTCCTTACAGCCCGGTGGATTAAACTAATTTACTTATCGCAAGCATTAACATTGCGATTGATAATCATTTCCGATCATTTGTGCCATGAGTCGTATTTCTAAAGAATAGGGGCGTAACAATGCACCGTGCCACAGTGCAGTACAAACAGTGCAAAAATCTGATATGCTTCGTACTAAAGTGACGGTGCAAGTTTTGGTCTATATTTCTAATATTTAAGCTCCATGGTGCGTCTCATGCATGTGTGTGCGCTCCCAAACAGAGCGCACATGTCATCATCACTTACCGCTAAGTTAAAGGCTGTAGACACTTTATCCGGGGCCGGGTCTCAGAGGCAGCAGTCTGAACAGAGATGCCCAGACTTCCCGATCCACCTGCAAAGTTACATCCTCCAAAAACATATGAAATCTGTGTGGTTTTGTAAAGGTTTCTCCGAGTCCTCTTGATGACCAGATAGGCTAACCTGGCAAGAGCAAGAATGATATAACAGTGCCATAAACATTTGCACTGACATCTAGCGGGAGACGGCGCCTGCTTGAATCGTTCAGGGGGAGGTCGCACGTTTGGAGCAACATTTGCTGTTGACTAGATCAAGAACACCGCAAATCCACTCAATGTTTAGTTTTGTAAAAAGTTATGCGTGTTTGTGTTATGTGTTGCAGCATACCTCTTGTTTTTAGTGATCGCCGCGTTGTTAAATAGTGTATTTTGCCAGAACCAATTTTGGTGAAACTGAACTCACTGAACGAGCATATTGCCTACACTGTGCACATTTTATTTATTTATTTTTTTACTTTAGAGCACTACAGGTTTGTTTTCTATTGTATTTTGCATTGTGGGCCCAGGGGCACATGTTGCATCTTTGAAAATGTAGGCATTTAGGCAATTTATTTGAAAACCTACATATTCTTTTTATTGCACCGTGATGCACCGAACCGAGAGATAGATGAACCGTTACACCCCTACTAAATAATATATGCCATAATGGGGGAGACGTGGTGCAGCGGTTAGCACACAGTGCACTGCTTCACAGCTAGAAGGTCCCGGATTATTCGATCCCCGGGCTGGATGGGGCTTTCTGTGTGGAGTTTTCCGCAGCTCTTTCCTCCGGGGGCTCCGGTTCCCTCTACCACTAAAAGGCAAGGCAAGTTTATTTGTAGAGCACAATTCATACACAAGGCAATTCAAAGTGCTTCACAGTTGCAGAAAAAATTGCAAGAAAACAGATAAGTGCGGGACAACGGATGTAAATTAACCCATGGCTACATTCCAGCATGAGCAAATAAATCTGAAAGCAATTTCCTAGAATACGGCCCTTGTGAAGGCCACTCTGATGTAAGGTCTGCTTACACTCTGTCATGCTACTGTGATACTACTGGATTTAGCTAAATATGTCCTTCTTGGGTATACCATTACAGCTTGGTAATTTTGTGCGCAGGGCTTCTATAACTTTATTGAATTATTTTTGTGATATGATCTTCAGCTCGTGGCTCAGCAGCTTTGGTTTCTGGAGGTCATTAAGTACAAGCAAACAATGTGTTTGTTAATCTACTTTTACTTCAAATTAACAAATGTGCAATTCAGACTTTTTACCTTTTCTTTGAGTTAAAAAGTTTCTTCTTGTGCATCAATAAAATGAGAAGTAAAGTTGTGAAGTAGGTATAGCTGTCAAGGTTGGAGGTGGAGTGAAGAAAATAAAACCCAGAATGCAGGACTGCAACAAAACTGGTGATGTTTAATAAATGACGAAAACCAAAATAACAAAATCCAGAGATGACAAAACTCAGACAAACCGGGGCTGACATAGACAATGACACGACAAAGGCAAGTAACAAGGGAAATCAAACAGAAAATCACAAAGACCAAAAAGACATGTCAAAATAAAGCAAACCAAAACAGGGTAACAAAAGGCCGAATCGTTCAATAGCGGTGCATTTAAGTCATTAGTCATTGAAGTCTTTTTCCACCCTGTCTCTCCTATTCAGATAATGTTCCACATTTTCATTAGTGCCATCATTTAAATTGGATCTGCGTGTCAGATAAAACCTCTATCTTCAGGTTCTTCCACTTCAAGTGACATTATTTTAAAGTGTACTCTTTGGACATTTGTTGCTCCCAGTTTGTCTGCAGCTAATCTACTGTTGACATGATGCGTTTTTGTTGGCAAGCAGGTAGCCTGGCTCAGGACCTAGAATTACACAATTGAATTTCTGGCAGGCCAAATATACTTTGGATCATGAAAGGTGTTGATCTCCGTTATTTCCAGGAAGCATCATGATGCGATGTCCTTTGTAGTAACAATGCTTTGTTGTTACGGTTCAATTCATCGGATATTTTTATAAAACCTGTGCCATGGGTATGTGTTTGACCGAGGGATTACAGACTAATCGGACTCTGAATACTTTAAGAGTATTTAGAGTCAACAGTAGTTGCTGTACTTGCTGTAGGTGGGTTCCAGAGAGACCCACCACACATCTATTTGGATGGGTGTCCCGTTATGTCCAATCAACATGTCCCATTGTGGAGACTGTCAGACCCCAGGTGATTGATTGTATTTGTGCTCAGCAGCCTTGCGCTTCGAGCCACAGCTTCACAATGACAGAAAGGACGCGCAGATGAATTATGCATGTCTGTATCAAGCCCCCATCTCACAAGCACAATGCAGCGGCTGATGGGAGAGAGCGATGGGCAGCCAGGGCGACAGAGTTGTTCCAGGTAATCCCTGGCAAGAGGTGCTTCACGATCACAGTGAAGTATTAATAAAGTTAACTCAAATGACTGCTCCTTTCACATTTTGATTTTTTTATGTTTTGGCTCATGATATTGGAATAACAAGAAACATTGGGAAGAGATTGGGGCAAGCGTGGCATGTCTTATGCAGGTGGTTAATTCTTTGCTTTTACACGAAGCAGAGAGTCAGTTCCTAACCTTATCCCTGTCTCCGACTCTAACCTTAACCAGAGGATTGTCCATGCTAAACATCGCCAAGTTCTCCTACATCCTGTAACACACAAAAAAAGCTTCCTGGCATCCTGTTATCCCATGTTTTACTTTTATATTTCATGTTATAAACGGCTTTTCCATTCCCACGGTCTTTAGACAGGTCATCTATCTACCACCACCTATGAAAATGGATTCTCTGTTCAATTACGAGAAGATGCTCCATTAGGAAAAACATTTGACTTGTCCCCAATCAATCAATCAATAAATCAATCAAATTTGAGCTATAAACCACATTCCTTTTTTTCCTTGTAGAGAAACTTAGTCTTTGGTACACTAGCTACAATTACTATTATTAAAAAGGTACAGTAGGGTAAATACAAGTATACTGTCAGTGTTGGGAAACCTGTCATCTGCATTTGAATATCCTTCAGTGTCACTATTGCAACCCCGAAAGGAGCAGTGGGCAGCGCTAGATGACAACCCTCAAGATCTTACTCTAGGCTTGTGCTCAGGATGTTTTGGGTTGATGGGGACACCAGAACGGTACCTGACTGTGTAGGTCTGCTGCCACACAGGTAACCCCAACACCGATGGGCCCACACAGTCTGGGAACTTACACAACAGCTGTAACTTAGCCACTTAAAAGCTAGATCTTGTGGCTGTTTTCATAGATTTGATATTTTTATATATGTATTATTATTTATATAAACCTCTTCAGTTCAGGCTATTGAATTGTATCACTGGCTCATTGACTTTGCATTATTTGGGAACATGTTTAATCACTCTGCACCAAAAGCATTGTGACTCTTGTTTCGCACCAATAATAGTTTTTTCCTTCTCACTAGCGCTAGTGCTCACCATTAGACAGTACTGTTATTTTTATCATGGAGCCATCAAAGGCTGCTCCAAAATGAATTCGCAAACTGGAGCACACCAGAGTGGCAGGACAAAGTCGGAACATTGTATCTGCAAAACTGTTTTTTTTCTTCTTCTTCATGTTTCCTCATCATTAACACTTGCCAGTATGAATAACAATGACTGATTCAAAGCTGGCTGTCTTTGGAGCGTCCGCTTGATTATTACACAGTGTGGAGACAACATCCATTATCAAGTGTCTCATTAAAATTAAAACAGGTCAGGATTGACATTTAGTTGCTTGTACACAATATTTACAACCTATTCATCTACTTCCTTAGCTTTGATCTTATCTGTAATCTCATCAACATTTTGAGAAGCTTCTACTAAATAATGCATGGAAAACAGCTTAGTCGTGGTTTCCTGTCATCTACAGTATGTACGCCCAAAATCATGGACAGCTTTAATTATTAATAATCTCAAACACCCAACTCCTTAACCATCTAAACCAGAATCTGTTCCACATCGAGACATTTATTCTTTGGCTCACTTGTGAACTTTCCTGAAAATTTCTCATGCGAGTGTCAAAAGAAAAAGTGCCAACTTTTGCTCATCTCCTATCCCAGACATCTGCTGTACATTTGGCTTTGAAGTGATACTCGCTAATGGCGTCTGGTATGAATACACACAGTACAATACGAAAATCTCATCGAAGATCTAAATCTTATTCTTGGCTCTGTGAGATTGACAGTGGAATGAAAAGATGATCGTCACCAGGCAATCATTGCTCATAATGCGACGATTGTGGACGTTTACAAAGGAGGAGCTCAATTTGCCCTAGTTTAAGACGATTAGTGTTTGACGTCATGGGGCTAAAAAAGATTTGGAGGCTGGACAAGTTCTAGTAGACAAGATGCTTTAGGAGGTCAGTTCAGAAGTCACAAATGTGGTGCAATTGCAAAAATCCAATTGAAGGTGAATTGAATAGAAAGAGTTCCACTTTATTGAAATCTTTCTGATGTCAATCATTTGAAACTACATGCAAACCAAGTACAACAGAGAACACACAAAAAACAAAAAGGATGACCTTGGCTTGACCTACTGCATTACAGTCACACATAGCTTTCGCTTTGGCTGAAAAGTGTTTCTAAAGGGGGACGGTAGCTCAACTCAAGAGATTTGTCCATGGACCCAAAGGTTGTTGGAGTGATCCCACCTCCTCCAGTGCAAATACTGTTTTTGTGTTCTTGGTGAAGACACATGACCTGCCTCACCAATTCTCTTTTGCACCCCTTTGCCTTCTGCTTAGCCTTTCCCCTCACTCGTACAATATGGCTTAACCTCTTAACCCCCGCCGTAACCGAGCACACTTTCTCCAGTTTTACCGAAATCTAAAGGCTTCTTGAAAAAAGCAACAAAAACGCAACAAAACGGGGGACAAAAAAGTAATGAAAAAGCAACAAAGAACCACCAGAAATACAACGTAAAAGTGACGACAATGTATGGGAAATTTTTAGATCTGTTTTGTAGGTCTTAGGATGAAGCTGAACTGGAGAAAATGTGCTTGGTTCAGGCGGGGGTTAAGTGGTTAAAATTGAGCGCTAAGGCAAAGGGCTGTACTGTATATTCAACCCACCCAAATGGGACATCCCTATGGGGTAAACAGTCGGGATGTAACGATTCGCTTTGTCACGATTTGATATGTATTGCGATATGAAGGTCACGATTTCGATTCGATTTGATACATTTAAAGGGACTATACATAAGTTTAACCACAAATAAATGTATACAAATTTAAAATTTCTTCCTCATACATGCTCCAGCAATGCCCTGGTGAGTAGAATGAGCCCTGGCCTTTTCACCGCAATTGCCTCTATATGCCTGTAAAGTCACTTAAATAGTCTATGCTCGGGGCGAACAAGCAAACAGCATAATGCGCGTTCACGCTCAGCTGTAGCGTTAGCTGTATCTCCTCTATACTGACGCTGCCGAGCGAGTGGTAACTTCAGAAGGATCGATTTAGCGGAGAATAAGAGGAGACCGGCTTCAAGCACCATCGAAACTCCAGCGCAGACCCCAAATAACGAAAGAAACGAAGAGTTTATTCGAGTGTGACAAAAAAGGCGAAAGTCGAGTCTGATCGGCGTAGGCAAAGAACCAGAGTAAACATCGGAAAATGTTGAGAGAATCTCTCAAAAGACCCGCAGCTTATTTTGCTTGAAAGGTAAGAAATTATTACTAAATACGTGGGAGAAAAGTGTAGTTGATGCTTCAAAACAACGGTGTCCGACTGTCCGTGCATGTTGTACAAACTTCACTGAAACAAGCCATAAAATAATCATATTTGGAAGTTACCAAAATAGTTGATCTAATAGTTATTAGTTAGTTAGTTAGTTAGTTATACCTACAGAGAAGTTGTGTAGTATTAGTAGCAGACTAGTAGTGTCAGTAATAACAGTAATTGTGCTGTACCTACAAAACATTTGAGTAGTAACCGTGGTAATGGTGCTGTATTTACAATGGCAAAAATAATGTTGCTAATGTTAGCTTTTCTTGGCCGCAAAATAAGCATGACTGTTCACGGATTTATAAGTAGTGAAACGACTACAAAAAGTGGACATGTGCCGTTTACAATACAGTTTACGAGTTAGCTACGCTAACTTTGGGCCCAGGGAATTGAAGAGACGATTTAGGCTTTTCCTAGTAGCATTTATACCGGTGGAATTATTTTATTATTTCAATTAGGCCTATGTTTATGCATACAAAGTATACGAGTATTTATTTTTTCTCCTTCAAACGTCATTCATTCGTTTATCTGTATTATTTGTCTTCTTCCCTCGATTCACATTGCTATGCATTTGCTCAAGTATCGCATCTTGGAAAATAAGTCATGCCTGCAAATCTGTAAATTGACCAGGACAGGACTGTTATTTCTGGTGCTCGTAAAGCCTGAGCGCCTCATGCACGAGTTTATCATCGAGGCTGCAGTTACACGTTTGGCCTGAGGGGGCAATTGCGAGCACAAAACTGCCAAACTCCACAGAGCCCCTTTAATGCGCTGAAAAAGAAATGCAAGTCCTTTTTTTTTTTTAAATAAGATTATGCGGACAAGCAAAAATTCCTCAAAACCGAATTACACTATGTGCTGTATTGTATCAAAATAGGTTCTAGTACTAAATATTCAAATGCTAAGCTCTTTAGACTTTTAAAATACTGTATTTAAATTTAGTTTTAAGTTTAGTTTGTTTGAGCTGCTTACATTATTATTTCTTTAAGAATTTACATCATTACACAGTAATGGCAGCTCAAAAGGAGTCAGCCAATGTGCGCTGACTTCATATTCAATAGGCCTATACTTGAACCGTGCATTTAACACATGCAAGCTGCATGCTTTCCCCATAAGGAGCTCTCCTAATAATAACTTGTCAGCATCTCACATACAATTGACATTACTTTGACATTTGATACAGCTTAATCCCTCCGAGTTTACCAGATAAAGTGTTCAAAACGATACTTTATGTGATACTGTTAAGTCACAAAAGCCGTCATTCGCTGGCAAAGCGTTTTTTATATTTTATTTTTTTTTAGCTTTTCTGTCCTCCTTGCTGACAGCTGTACGAGAGGCATGACGCCGTAGATGGAGCTCATGTTGGTTGTTTCCAGACACCATTATCTTTCCCTGGTCGTTATAATCCATAGCAAAACCCTGCCACAGCTGATCTGTGTGAAGGTGGTATGTTTTCTTGTTGTTTCTCGCCGTGTCCCGGTGCGCGAAGCTAATAATGCTACAAACACCAGCTAGCTAACACACGTGTGGCTCCCTCCGCCTCCGGAGTTAAATCCGGAGTAAAATACTCACATTTGTGCAAGTCCTTCGGTGCCATGTTCTGTGCTACGTAAAACTCATCATAATATGATGAGTTTTATGCGTCATACCCCTTTTGCTGTAAGTCTGCATCTGAAAAAGCTTAACCTCCAGGCTATTCGGCCCGTCGCTCTCACCCTCACGGCAAAATAGAATCGGAACCAGTGGCGTGCTGGGACCTGATTTCGGCCCGGGAATTTAGAGAAGACCGGCCCACTTTTCTGTGGGCATACAGTATAGCTCAGTGATAGAGTGCTAGTCTCTGGTGCAGGAGGTCTCCTGTTCAAGTATGGCTTTGACATTTTTCTAACGCTTTTTTTTTAACACTCTTTTACATGGGCCGCTGCACACACAGTCTGAGCCTGATACAACTCCACAATCAGCACCAAGTTATGAAGAAAAAAATATTTATTTCTCCACTTTTCTACCTTTCACTGGCTTTTTCTCTCTTTACTCGCGCGGACACTTGTCTCCACAGGATTGGACTGCACCAACTTCAACTAAAGCGGAGGGGTGTTCCACTTAAATACCCTTAAACACCCCTCTGAGTTAGTTCAATGTCAAATGGTATCTCCCCGCCACAAGGATGAAAAGTTGGATGCGAAAATCTTTTCTGATTTTGACACATTTCCCCCTTCGTGGGGGCGGCCCGGCCCTAAACAGTGCCGCGGCCCACCGGGAAACCTCCCGACTCTCCCTATGGCCAGCACGCCTCTGATCGGAACACCCCTTTGGCGCTCGTGAACGCGCTAAATTGAGTAGAAGGGGAAGGCAAAGGGGAAAGGGAGAGAAATGGAATTGTGTGGTTTCTTGAGTGCTGTGAGTGCTCAGTGAAGTTGGAAAACGCTATATTGAAACCATTTACCATTGTGACCTTTGTCTGTAGCATCAGACTTCCATTTTGTAAACTAGATCTGGAGATGCTCTGTTTGTAACAGCCTAGTTATTTAAAGCAAATGAAAATGTTCCCTTCATTTCCTTTAATAAACTTGTTCATATACTTTAAAGAAAACAAGATACACGCATTAGCTTAAAGTGAAATGCAAGCGCATATACAATTTTTTTTTTTAAATATATAGAAATAGCGTAACGTGTGCTAGTGAGGCAGCTAAAAGGGTCCCATATCTGTGACATTTTGTTCTGTGAGCCCTTCATTTTTATCCAATTTGGCTAAATAAATTACATCTCTAAGTGAGAATGAGATGGTGGAGTGACTGACTTCCATTTCAAAATAATTACTCGTCTTTCTAATAAGCCAAAAGAAAATGTGGACCAATAAGACTGGGCATAAGACAAATTAAGATTTTATAAACAGCAAAGAAGAATTTTTTCCTCAAAATAATTGACCAAATGTTTATTCAAAGCACACAAAGTTGACAGTGTTACTGGACATTGCGTGATGCCTCCTTCCTCCATGTTGGATCTACCTATGCCTGACCTTGTCCATTGAACCCTCATGTGTTTCAATTCCCCGGGGCTTCCATTAGCCCTCAGTCTGTCAGTAGCTAATGGTTTTCTAATTGAGTCTCCACAGGTGCTGTACCTGTTTGAGGAGGTTAAATGGGACCGATGCAGCCATGTTGTGTTTTATGTCTTTGACGCTCTCACAGTGAACAGCAGGAAGCAATGTCAGGTGTCATAGTTTGTCTGGCTCCATTTTTCACTCCCTGCTCCCAAAGCTCAACCCTAACAGCGCTTTGATTCAAATGTTCACTCTTTGTTTTTGGATTAGGTAAAACACGTAAGGCCAATTGCACTTCAGAGACCTGGTAGATGGGATATCCGAGGTTAGTCTGCCTCATGTGTCTGCAGTCGGCTTCAGCCCGTGGCATACTGTAGTTCCCATAGACTGTCGGGAGTGGATTGCCAAGGATTTTACTATCATTAACTTTCAGCTGCTCCCTCTCATTCAGGGGTTGCCACAGCATATTATTCGCATGAGGGATTTGGCAGAGATCATCTTGATGCTTGACGGCTTTTGGTTCACCGACCGTGAATGGAACACATCGAATGCAGAGGTAATAACAGGGAGGATATCAATTAAAAAAAGACAACATTGAGAGGCCTTTTGCGACTCCAACCCAGCATCACCTTTTGGAAAGTGAATTTTGACTGCAAGTCTCAAAGCTGCATCAAAAAACTTCTCTCTTCTTTTGCAAAGCTGTGGCCACTTCTCATTCTTCTTAAGCCCATCATTTCCCTACAGCAGCGTACCTCTCGCAACACCTTGAATTTTTTACCGAGCCGCTCACTGGGCTCAATCTTCTTTCCAATATCCTCTCCTCAGCTCCATTTTCTACTTTCCATTATCATTCCTTACAGCTCTCACCGTCCTTTCCAAAGCCCCCTTGTCATTTCCAGCTCCATCTAGCCTCTTCTTTTATTTATTTTTTCTGATCAACAGTGAAGTATCTGCACCAGTCCCAAGCCTTAACAAATCAAGTCTGTGTAACTAAAGGCCAAAATAATTGTTCAGTTCAGTTCAACTTTATTATCCCCATGGGGCAATTTAGTTTGCAGCCAGCAGTCACATACAATGGACCATCAACACACTACAAAAAGACCAATCGCTCTTGGGATCATGGACTTCTTAAACCTGTTGGTGTTACACCGTGGAACATTATAACGATGCCCCAATGGAAGCAGTAAAAACTCTTGGCACAAGGGGTGAGAAGGGTCAGAATGATAGCCTTAGCCTTCTTCACACATCTGACCTTGTACACCTTTAAGGTCACTTAAAGCAGTGCCCACAGTTTTACTGCACACTTTGACAACATCATTTAGACAGTTCTTTAGCTTTTCTGAAAGGGAACCGTGCCAACAGATAAATGAGAAGGTAAGAATTGATTTGATAAAACAGGAATAAAACATTTTCATAAAAGAAGTGTCCACATTAAGATTTTCTGAGTTTACAATAAAAGTACATACGTTGATGAGCCTTCTTGCAGACTGCATCTACCTGGGACTCAAAGCACAGCTTATTGTCAATGACCGTCCCAAGGTACTTATAGTTCTCTACCTGATCAACAGCCTGGCTGTTGATGAGAGCAGGAGGAAGAGACACAGGTGTCCTGCCAAAGTTGATGTGCATTTCTTTAGTTTTGTTCACATTTATGTTTAGAAAGGCAGTTTCACACCACTCAACAAAATCTGATTTAACAGGACCATGCTCATAGTCTTTTTGACAGTCGTTGGTATACAGGACAAAAAGGAGTGGCGACAGGACACAGCCCTACGTAGATCCAGTTGACGATAAAAGAACATCCGAATGGACCCCTTTCACTCTGACTCACTGAGCTGCTCTGTTAAGAAGCCTATCAGCCAACTGATCAGGCCTGGATCAATGTTGAAGTTATGTTTTAGTTTATCAGCTAAAACATGAGGCTGAATAGAATGCATAAATGAAGAAGAGAAATCAACTAAAAGCAAACGGACCAGAGAACCTGCCCTTAATAATAATAATAATTATTATTATTTTATTATTATAATGCATCGGTTTTATATAGTGCTTTTCTGAACACTCAAAGACGCTTTACATTGCATTATTCATTCACTCCATAGCTGCCCTGGGGTAGGCTGACAGAAGCGAGGCAACCATGCGCCATCGGCCCCTCCGACCACCACCAACCACTCACTCACTCACTACATTCGCTAGGCTTCCAAGGTCTGACGGGATTGGGCATAGCAAAGGCGGTATGTCCACAAAAGGGACTACAGAGTTTTAAAATGTTAATATTATGTATTTTCCTCCCCCTACATGTTCCAGCAATGTCCTAATGTGTAGAATGAGCCCAGACCTATTCACCACAACTGCCTCTAAAATCCTGCACTGTCACTCAGAAAGTTGTTAATTCGGGTCCGAAATGCCGTCAAGCACGAGCTTAATATAGAGACTGCAGTTACGCGTAAGACCTGAGGTGGCAGTAGTGAGTATAAAATGACGAACTTGCATCTAGTCCCTTTAATTGCAACAGCTACTTTGAAGATGTTATAAACTTGACTTGCTTGACTATCCAATTCTATCGGCTGCATGTTTTACTTCATCTAGATTCTAGGAGTACTTGACTGAAGGATTGTTAATTGATATGGCAAACTGTTGAGTACTTTGTTACTAAGAAGAACAAACAAAGTTTTTTCCAGTCCAGTCATGGGATGTTCTTGCTGTTAGCTCTACTTTACGACGGGTGTATTAATACTTCTGACCAAGCAACTTTCCTCTTTGTGCCTTTACTGTCATCGTGGCCTCATCCACTTTCAGCCAAGTCACATTGCTGCCCCAAAATAAAGGTATCAGATCTCCTGCTCCTGTATCTAAATCAATCTCTCTCGGTATTGATCGGAGTGTAGGGTGCATTAGTGTACAAACAGGGATGCTCATTCTAAGGCTGGTAAAGCAATAAAGGCCTATTGATCACGCGGCTCGTCTAACAGATGACTATTTTCGTGTGTGTCTCTGTGGCTGAAGGGTACAAGGGCTGTTGCGCGGATCCAGTAATACGTATCTACAGCTGCCTCTCACGCGTTGACTTGCTCCTAGTGTGCGTCGTGTGAAATACAGTCGCAGCGGTTGTAGTTTTGAATCCGTTTGCAGACACAATCCTCAGCTGCTCCTGACCTCTGAGCTTTGAAAGGCTGATGCCACGGAGGGAATGTGTTTGCATGACATTTAAAGGCAGAAATTAAAGTTGAAAATGAATAATTTAGAAGAAAAAGGTCAATAATGAAGGGTGCGGTTATTTAGGATTTTGTTTTCATTCCTTGATTAAATTTGCGCAGTTGACGCAAATTATGAATTATTTGATTGGATACTATTTGTTTAGGCAACTGGACAACTAGACAAAATCATGAGGGTCATTTCTTTAACACAGTTACTATAGCAACTATTTTCTCTGAAGGAAACTTAGATCTACCCATAGAAATAAATTTAACCACAGTCCTGTCCACGGCTGTCATGGTCCACCATGACTCAGAGGAACTGGGACACATGACCCTACATCAGATAATATATATGGATATTTTTTTCAACCTTTATAAGCATCAATCAAAAAAGTTTAATTAGAATTTTAATTTCTTTTTTTAATTTATTTACTACATACTTCAGTTTCATAATTTTCCTCTTACAGGATACGTCTGAAGTTCTGTCTAAAGCAGAAGCTCCATGACTTCCTTCTTCACCTGTCGCTCTGTGACTGAAGAGCAATAAGGCCTCAGCCTGTTTACTGGAAACAAAGAGCACACTGTATTTAGCGTCATGTCACTGTCACTCATGGTGTCTGACCTAAAGTCTAACTCTGAAGAAAGTCAGAAAGAGATTGATTCAATTCAATTGAGAAGACTGTACAACCTCCTCAGTGTACAACCTTCTCATGTACACTGAGAAGGTTGTGACCCTTTGCATCCAAATACCGGGACCATAACTGGAGCCATATGTAGCTCTTTAAAGTAGAAAGGGTTAAGAAAACTATCGATCACAGTCCTATAAGCGCTAAAATTACAGAATCAATCTTCATCATCTTAATACACTCTCATATTTTCCCCGCTTTATATCAGTAGTGGAGCTTCAACCAGTGACTATGGGCCCAAGGCGTGCATCGTGAGCAATGACCAGGACTGATACTGTGAAACTGTTCACTTGTACGTACAGTAAAAATACTTTAATTTGGTAATACAAGAAGGACATTTAAACCTTCAAAAGAACGATGGTTGTTTCTTTCTCGCTTGTGCACTTACTTTAATAACATAACAATTATGACTTCATTTTGCCAATGTTCTTCTCTTTTTTGTTGCCCATGCATCAACCTTGACATTTTATTCGGGTTAAAGCAGCTAATGGCTCTCTTTTTTTGTCTTGTCCTGTAACATCAATTATGCATAAAAGGAGAAATCTTGCTGTCAACGTTGAAAAGGGTCCAACTTGACGCTACTCTATCCTTATCGCATCAAACCACTGTCTCAAATACACACAAAAGATTTTCTTAAAGACCTGGCTTGGACAATTGCAGCATTTGATCTTTATGTTCTTCTCGACAACACTGTACTGTGTGTTTGTGTTTCCCACTCGTTTTGCTCTGTGCACCGGAGGAGATAATGGGAGTGCACTGTATTGTATCATGTGTGGAGGTGGGCGTCCGTACTCGTGCATGCTTCGAGTGGGAGTTGTTGAAGAGAAATCTCGGATAGAGAAATTATGCAATTTTTCTTTCTTTTGTTTTTGAACGCCGTGGGATAAGGATGGAACATTATATTATTGCATAAAGTCATGATTGGTTGATTTGATACGTTTTGACAAAGCAAATTCCCTTCATACCAAGATGAGGGCTAAAATATGATTTAATATTCTCTTAGTTCACAGCAATTTCTTCTTCAAGGTCTGGAATTCTGACCTCTTTTAGTTCAGGTAGAGGGTCATAAAGCAGTGCCATGACATTAGAAATAAATACATTGCAGGCCTAATTGTAGGTTTTCAGGCCATGTGAATGTAATAATACTGTAGGAGTGTGACGGTGAGCGAAGAGAAATTGAAGAAAAAGCAGAGATGCTGTGTATGTCTTTAGTTTTGAGGTGAGAGCGATGAAGGAGGGCTGCGTGAGCGTCTGATTAATGCAGCGTTGCCCTTGTGTTTTAGAGAAAGGGAGTGGATGGAGGTTAGCCTTTACCCACATTAGCATTCTGACTGCACCTCTCCAGGAGTCTGCGATGCCCCTGTGCAGATGCTCCTCTGCCTTTCACATTACTGAGCACTTTACCCACACTCCACCCATGCGCTGGACACACACCAAACAGCTGCTGGTCACATCTGAACCCCCCCCCCCCCCATGCATATGATGAGGTGCATCCAACCCTCGCTTTGTAATGCAGGACTTTATTGATTCACAAGGGAAATTACTTGGTTACAGACAGTTGCCCAGTTCCATTAAAATTATTGATAAGTAAAAGCCTCATAGCGGAACATTCCAGGTTGTTGCTAAGTAACAAGATCCTCTAAACTGTTCTGAACTCCTCCCAAACATGCTCTTAATGCACAGCAAGATGGTGACAATGGTATGAAGAAATTAAGAGATCCGTATTGATGGATGCCAGGTGAGCTAGGGATTGTCCATGACTTTAAGCTCTTCTATCAGGCAAAGGAGTTTCACAGTAGTTTGTTTCTTCATGTTTTTCAGTGATGAAATGAAGCAGCCAAGTTCTTTATTAAACACATTTAAACATTTTAGAAAGCTTTTTTTGCGTATAAAAATTTCCCCAAAGTTACTATGGTATTAATGAACAGATATGCAAAGAGTTTGTGGCACAGTTTTAGATTATAATTTCAATTTATTATTGGAAAACCCCTTGAGATGACGCATCTCGTTTGCAAGGGGGACCAAAACATAAAACAAACACAACACATCATTTCACAAATAAATAATACAACACACAACATAATAGATATAATACAGATAAACAAAAAAGACAAACACTAAACACAGGACAATCTTGCTCACACAACCCTCTCCCTTTCCCAGTCATCTAGATAACCAGTGATGTAAATCATCCCAATATGCATTAGAGTGCATACTTTCATAGAATATAATGTTCATTACAAAGGGAGCAGTTATTGTTCTCAAATCCAAATCGTTTACTCAAGAAAGCAGCAGACGAGGCAAAATCTGCTCCTCAAGCTGCATCTTGAAGGTGCATTATGCAAGTTTCGATGTGGGAAAAAAAAGTTTATATTTGAGTGTATTTAACCTTATAGTGACCCAGCGGCTGTATGAGTGGTCAGCATGGCGCCTTTACTTTCCATTACAATGGTCTCTAGGACGCTTCAGGATCAATGTTTGGAAGGTTTTCACTGCTGACGGACCCTATCACCAGAAAACCTACATAACAATTTAACCTGGAGCATTGTCGAGACCACTGTCTTCGAAAGTAAAGGCGCCATGCTGACCACTCATACAGCCGCTGGGTCACTACAAGGTCAAATACGCACAAATGTCAACTTTATTTTTTGAATAAAAAGTTGCATAATACCTCTTTTAAGGTAATACAGTTCTAACACAATGCACTTTAGATTCTTCACATATTTCACTGTAGATTGCTGGCATGTAGCCTAAATGCTGAGGCCACACACAATGTTAGTGTAAAGATGAGGAGGGCGAAAGGGAAGCAGCAACTTTAGCGTTTGTTGCAGCACACCACGCCTCAGTCGACTCTTTTTTTCTAAGCGACGTCCCCACCCCTTGGCCATGCAAGCATTGGCGCAGCATTTGTTTGCACGCAAGATGTCATCCTAGTCTGTACTAACGCTGTTGTTGCGCCAGGCGGAAGATTGAGCCCTTTAAGGTTTATTTTCCTCTGAAAGTAAATGTACCAATCTCTTAGCCAGACAGGATTTACTCTTTATTTAAATGTTATTTAAACGTCAACCTGTCTACTGTAGTTTGATATATTTTTGTCACAATGTGCAGAAATAACATCAGTCACTTAAGAAATAGCAGAACATGACACCTTAATAAAGGGTGCATGTGGTACATTAGGTTTATTATGAAAATTAAAAACAAATTAAGACCATTTCAATTCATAACGATGTTCAAAATGTTCAGCCACCTATGACTGCACATAAACAATACCGATCTGTGTGGGGCTATGAAGCTTTTTCAGGGTTCCTCCCAAAGGTTCTATTTACGTCAAAGAAGCTAGATTGATATGTGTACAAGTGGTGCCAGAGCTGTTTAAACGTATGGTTTTGATTCATGGACCTGGGATGATCACTTGTGTCATTGCACCCATCGATCTGTACCCTCTCTGCCCCTCTCTGCCTCCCTCTTCATGTTGCTCATCCACTGGCCCAGGAAATGCTTGCTCTTATTTGACCTGTTTCTCTGCTTCAGCCTCAGGTCTCTTATTGAGCCAGACCAGGCAACAATAACTCGCTCCGTGACAGGCGCTGCTAATAGTACCACGGGAGGTGGCTCTTGATGTGCTTTTAGGCCTTATTTAGCCATCCTTCAGTGGAATGTAATCAATATTACTTACTGTTGTAGTCGCTCTCACGCTACAAAATGTGTAAACAAGTAAGGAAAAACATTGTCTGGTCTGCTTTGAAAGGTATAAATTGTATTTATGAAACTTATGTGCAAAGTGACCAATGGAGTACCCCAAGGTTCGCTGCTAGGGTCCTGATTTTGTACTCTATTAAACTCATGGTGGGTAACTAATTTGGAAATTATTGTATGTTAAATTAGAAACATACAGAGCACTATAATGAGGTTTAATGCTGCATTTTTGCATTAAGCCACATTCACGGTGTGATTCTGTGATTCTTTGATATCATCATCCATATTATGGCGCATGTTTTAGTTCTGCATAATACTGCAGATGCTGTGTGTCCCTATTGTGTGAGTGTTAGTCAAAGCATGTACCGTTCAAACGGCATCCATATGTTAAATTCTCCCAGCAAACATAAATTACCTTCTAATCAGCCGTCTGACTACTTGGAACAGAAGGTAAATGGTCTCAACTTATATATATATATATATATATATATATATACATTTATTTATAGCACTTTTCCACCTACATTAGGCACTCAATGCACTTTACAGCAAGGATCCACTCACCCATTCACACTCTCATTCATACACCAATGTATGCAGACACTGGAGGCAAGGAGGGTGAAGTGTCTTGCCCAAGGACACAACGACAGCATGCACCTTCAGGAGGCAGGATTCAAACCCCTGACCTTCTGATCATGAGACGACCCGTTCTACCAACTGCGTCACCATCCCCCTCAGCGACGACCTGCGCAAGTGTTTTAGCAAGGTGTGAAGATGCTGCTAACTAAGAGGGCTTTAATGCACAAACAGAATTTTATGTTTTATTTCTGGTAAGGAAAGGTGATAATAAGCATGCATGATTCTTAAATCCAAGAGATCCTAAAGCTGAGGACACACTAGTAGAGTTTTAGCCTAATTTTGTGCCAATTGGCCTTTCCTGGAGTTTGAGGAGGCGTGGCCCGGGTAGCGTTTCTTACAAGCATATTATTTGCAGTGGCACTCTTTATGTGTGGTGTCAGAGTGACTGTGTCATTACCGTTTGTTAAGTAATGGCAAAGTTTTAAGTATTTGGTATGTTCATATGGTGGTCTCACATGCATCACAAATATGTCCAAATTAAGCGCTGGTGTGTGGTCTTTCTTTCTCAGAATCATTTCTATCTCCATACAAATGTGAGAGTGAGGACACCCCTAGTGCAATAGTTCTTAAACTGTGGTACGTGCAATAATTAAATTGATGCTTTAGTATTCCATTAAGACATATCTACACCCAGTTTAGACACAATTGATTGAAAACCATTTTTGAACCTGGATTAGTCTTTTATATCTTGATCTAAGCCTGGTGCTACTTTGCTGGACAAATATTTGATGTGATGGTAGTTGCTGTGAAATGTTTGAGAGTCTATGCTCTGTGTTCCATGTTCTTTGTTCCAGGCTTAAGTCACTGTAGAATAATAATAACATTCTCTGAAGATAAGCAGAAAAATAAGGAATCACACAACCAGAGGGGCCAGTAATTTGGGACAGTATTTGCAAAAGCCCTATCCAAATTGAACATATAAACAATCTTGTTTGTGTAAATACATTGGTGCAAAGTGTATTTTGAGTTGCCTCCAGCCCATTCATGTGTTGTACTACCTGTCGAGGCTGTTTCTCTCGCAGACTTCTCAGACTGACCGTATTCTTTGTTGTGCTTCAGTGCTCTCTGCGGTGAATGACAGCGTCGGTAAACAACAGTCTTCCAACCTGCACCGCTGGATTTAAAGAAACACTGATAAAGTAAGACGGCTCAACACATTATCTCCTTTCGCTTATTTCTTCAATAAGAAAGAGGATTTGTATGTTTTTATTGCATGCAAAACAAAACAAACTTTGTAGAGATCTAAACAACAGGGTTTAATACTTAGGAAGAGACAGGATAGTTAATTTGCAGAAAATATAATAAGACCCAGGTAATCTTTGCAACTATTGAAATTGCAAATTTGAATGGGGAAAAAATGGGGAAATTTGTGCATTTGATTGTTTCTCTACGTTAGGCCAGGAAAACTAGGCATGGCATGAAAAGGATAAACGATACCAACACCAGCTATGATAAACTAACCGTAAATACTTGTGTCGGACCATGCAACTGCAGCTGGGTGGATTTTTGCACTTCTTTATATATATATGTATTTTTGTTGTTCAAGAAAATATGTGTTTGTTGGTTTCAAGCATTTTGTAAAATTATTAGCAACCAAAAGCATAACTTTTTGTCAGCATCCTCCTAATTTTTTTTGTCAGCTCCTTCTGAGCACATATCGGTATGAAGCAACTGTGCGCCATGTCTGAGTGAAAAGCATGGGAGCAGTAAATGTCAGGAGGTCGGCCATTAGCGAATGAGTTTCTCTGAAAAGCTAGTACCATGACACTGATGAGGAGCACATTTATCACAATGCCTGAACCTGCTCTGGCCCTGTTTGATCAGCCACTGTGTTGTTATTGTGTTTGATGCTGCTTTAATTCAGTAACAGCCTTGATCATGCCCTTCACCTGCAATGTGACATGAGACTTCTGTAGCAATCTAACAGCGATGAGGTCATTCCTTCTTCTCTGGTTTGGACCTGGTTCAGTTGTGGATTAGTTCATATTTTGTTTACATTTACTAAAGGTTATAAATTAGTTCTGATTTAAATCCAGTTTATACCAAGTTCGATGTTTCATTGATTCCTGGTTGAAACAGTAAGTCCTCTATGTGATTTTTATTCTTTTTATTTTATTTTTTACATTTCATCTCACACTCCCCACGCTTCCTGCTGTGAAGCACAAGCGCAAACCTCTGCGCTTCCGGGGCTATAAGAGCTTGGGGAGTGAGTGAATAATTGTCCCTAGCAAAGAGCTTTGTGGCTTCTGTCTGTGAAATGTTTTGTACAAATAAATCCCCCTCTCCTTTCCCCCCTTGTCGCAAATAAGTGCAGTGGAATACATAGCAAATATTACAGTGGCTCCGCCCTTACTGGTGCAACATCCCTGGCCCTTCACTTATAGATTTCCTTCCTGTAAAGTTTACTCTCTGAACATGTGTTTTTATTGTAAGCATACTCATGTCATGCGCCATATGAATTTTGCCAGTGGTGCTGCGTGAGTCTTCAATTGTCCTGCACTGCTGGACCTTGGACTCTAAATAATTTCCCGGCCTGTCCAAATGTGAAATCATTATTTGTTGCAGATGATTAATTATTGCAGAGGCTTTACCAAGGTCTCCATCCATCTGAACACAACACTCCGCTGCAGACACATGATCTAAAGCTCGCCATAAACTTTGTGTGACTTACAACTGTTGATCCTCTTTATACGGCAATCAATAATTATGATTTGCTTTGTTTAGTCATACCATTTTGTTTGGTGACGCCAAGATGAATTAGTTTTCTGTTGTATATTATGGCTTTAGAAGTACGATAGCCTCTGCTGGCCCCAAATGTTCTCTCAACAGTCCAGCCACAGACAATGACAACTAGGTATATTCCTTATGCATGTCCCTAGTATGGTTAAAGCTCATTACATCAGGAAGGGCATCAAGCACAAAGCCCCAATAATAAATAATAACAGCATCTGGCCACTCTAAAATCCAGAATTCACACTAACAAATCCATACAGGACACATTGGCAGCATCCTGATGGCTTCTGATTTATTAACAAAAACCTTTAATACGATATGACTAACAATAATGTCATTAAAACAGAAATAGGAATCCTCTACTTTACTCCTTATGTGCCATGGATGTTGCTTAAAGGCTGATGTCCCTGTTAACTCCCAGCTTCTTTGTCCACTGTGGGGTTGTCTGGCCTATTATACTTGCTCCTTCCTCCATCTTGGCTCAGCACTGATGTACGATCCCATGCTTTCATTAATAACCCCCACCTCATACATTGGCATTGCTCAGCGGTGGGAGAGGACAAGTGGAACGTGGTCCACATGAAAATATGGGACGATAGAAAGAGGCCACCTGTGTAGATTCATTATCGAAGAGAAAATGCAAAGGTTTGGTTTACACTTCATCCATCTCGCAAAGAACACTGTAACTTAGTGCAATAGTGAATTATGGCTTTTTAAAAATCTATTCGGAATAACTGAGGATAACATCTGTGCGCTGCTGTCTCATGGTGAAAAATAAACTCTTTGAATCACTATTTTGCTAAGCAATTTATATACATTTTTACAAAACTTACTTTTTAACACGAGTTTTATTCATCATCATCTGTTTAATATTTCATTCAGGAGGAACAGATGCGACTTTGCAGTTGTAGCAAACATAAAGCAAACTAATAATTTAAATTAGTTCAATGCTTCATTGGAGACAGTCTCACAGTATGGTCCTGACTGCCGGACAGTAACAAAGCAGAAGAAGCGGTCACTGGATGGTACACACCAGAATGTTATAACCCGTAATAACAGATGGCAGGAGCTCATTCCAAACACAAAGCTGTGCAAGGAACTCCCTCCAAGTAACAAAATAACTGCTCGACAATCGTAAGCTGACTGTCATTGGCATCCAGTAATTCTCGCTTGTCTGCGACATAAGTAAATAATAGCCTTTTTCTACTGACATCGCCCACACGGTACAATGCCCATCTACCCTTGTTTTATTGCATTTCAACTTGGTGCTATGGCGTGTCAGACCAGTGCCGATCATTTTGAACCCGCCTCTTTCTCCTGAGCCAAAGAGAGCCGTGTTAATACTAAGGTGACGTGAACAGATTGCAGGCCTCTGATTTGCCAGAGTTAAAGTGTGCCGCATGAAAAACAGCGTTCTTATTCGACACTTTGACCTTCCCTTGAACTGCTTAAAAGCCTGGCTCCAAAGAGTTTTTCTTTTTCTAAAAATTGCTATGACCCATGTGACAACACTGGGCCAGGTGTCATATTTTTAACCACAATGGGTTTTTTTAAATGTTAGAAATAAAAAGTTGAAGCTTAGTCTATGATTGAGAGGCTCTGCAGCTCTGTGAAGACTCGTAGCCGGTGCGCTTTCCGCCTTTTGCCCTTTTAAGGAACAGGCTTCGTAGGAGGAGATTGGACAGCCATGTTAATTTCTCAGACCACTCGGGATCATTACAATGAATGAGGCTGAATGGAACACCAGTCATCTTTTCTATCTTGTAGACTGATTCTCAAATACGTCGGCAGCTCCTGTAAGCACAAATCTTCCTTATCGAATCTGAATCAGTAGTGAGTGAGTGAGTGAGTGGTTGGTGGTGGTCGGAGGGACTGGTTGCCTCGCTTCCGTCAGTCTACCCCAGGGCAGCTGTGGCTACAATAGTTGCTTACTACCACCAGGTATGGAGTGAATGAATAGTGCAATGTAAAGCGTCTTTGAGTGTCAGAGAAGCGCTATATAAAACCGATGCATTATTATTATTATTATTATTATTGAATCAGAGCAACTGTTAATAAAATGCCAGACTGAATACACTTTTTACAGCCATTCCTCACCTCCTCCCCAGCTGCCAGCACCGCACTCTTAACATTACATTTGTGTTGGAAAGGAGAGAGATGGAGTGCTCATGAATCATTCACTGTGCCACATTGCAGCTCTTTGAAACCTTTTGAAACATTTAGCGCATTAGCTTTCTTTTCTTTTTCTTTTTAATCACATTTAACAACAGGTTTCGTTTGAATTCTATTTTTTTTTTTCCAATAACTGTTTTCAGCCTGGATTTGAACATTGTCAGAGTTGACCAGTGTCTCACATCCTGTTCCAGATTTGAGCTGCATGAAACTGAAACTCAGCCTCACCGTGATTATTATTGACTCTGGGAACCACCAGGAGACCCCTCCCTGAAGTTCTCAGGACCTGAGATGGTTCATACGGCTCTAACATGTCAGAGATGTACTTTGGTGCTAAACCATGAAAAGACTTGTACACAAGCAGAGCTGTTTTAAATTCTATTCTCTGAGTGACAGGAAGCCAGTGCAGAGACCGGAGCACTGGACTAATATGGTTGTATTTCCTGGTTCTTGTCAGGACTCGAGCAGCAGCAGCGTTCTGGATGTTCTGCAGCTCTAACAGCTCGTTTAGAAAGGCCAGTGAGCAGGCCGTTACAGTAGTCTAACCTGCTGGAGACAAATGCATGGATGAGTCTCTCTAAGTCTGGTTTTGACACTATTCCTCTGATCTTAGCAATGTTTTTCAGATGGTAAAAAGCTGATGATGTTATTGCTTTGATGTGGCTGTTTAGGTTCAGGTTTTGGTCCATGATTACTCCTAGATTTCTAACCTGATTTTTTTGTTTTTTGTGTCTGTGGGCCAAAAACAATGATCCCAGTCTTGTCTGAGTTTAGTTGGAGAAAGTTGTTTTGCATCCACAAACTGATCTGTTCGATACAGTAACAGAGTGTATCTTTAGGTCCATGTTCACCTGCCGTCAGTGACACGTAGATCTGATAGTGGTAAGACACATTATTGCTGTTTATTAGCTGACCCAATGGAAGCATGTACAAGTTGAATAAGAGGGGTCCCAAGATTGACCCCTGGGGGACTCCACAGGTCATGGCAATTTTGTCTGAGACACAGTTGCCAATTTCGACAAAGGACGTCCTGTCCGTGAGATATGACTTGCACCAGTTTAGAGCAGTACCAGAGAGGCCAGGTAACTCTTGTAAAAGAGACTGTAAATCTAAATGAGTTTTTACCTGTTTTACCTAAATAAAGGTTAAATAGAAAAAGCTCAAGGTGTATATCTGGTGGCAGATTTGCCATTTGTGTTGTGGAAATTATGGCATTGTTAATGCCTTGGACTTTGTCATTAAAAATATCGCAAACTCATTGCATTTAGATGTAGTTATTAGTTCTAAGGGCAGTGAAACCGTAGGGTTAGTTAATTAGTTTACTGTGGCAAACAGAACACGAGAATTGTTTCTGCAGTTTGCGATGATTTCAGAGAAATACTTCTCCCTTGCTCCACGCAAAATCTGGTTGAACACACAAAGCACTTCTTTGTATACCTCATAATAATGAACGTGGAGCTTTGACTTGCGCCATTTCCGTTCGGCTTTCCGGCACTCCGGCCTTTTGCCTATTGTTAACCATTTTAACTTTGACAGGAGCAATAGTATCCAAAACATGTTTCAAAAATACTTATCAGCACTGCAGAAAGAGGAACACCAGCTACAGCCTTGGAGATGCTCTTATGTTTTAGCCACAATCCGTTTTATCTCACACTTATGCGTCTCCATTATTCTTGTTTTCAAATGAACTTATACCACCAAATGTTCTATTGTTGCCTAATACATTCTACCCCACCCACTTGTCATCCACGCAGAGACTGACCTGTCAGAGGTTATATCTGAAATGGATCCCAAAAGTATATACGAAATGCTAACTGTATGCTATTTTCCCCCATACTATCCACCCATCTCCCATGTGATGTTTCACAGAGGGAGTGAGTGGAGGCATTAATGTTGATATTCATATTCTTGCATTATGTAACGTGTCAAAAAGTCAGTATTGATTTTTTCAGTGCTCCCAAAATAGTCTACTTCAGTGTTGATACTGTATGAATAACAATATACCAAGAGCAATTAGTTTACAATGCAGCATAATGCCACTTTTAACAGTAATCTGTTTATACGATTATGCTAAGATCTAATTATCCAAAATACCATTTGCATATGATTAATTCTAAAAATAAATAATGAATCATATAGAAAGGATTATATTTTATGCGACTGAGTTTCCATGTTCAGGAATATAGTATCACTGAGCAGCAGTGGCCATTTTCTGCCAAATCGGCCCGTGAAGCACTAAACTTACATGTGAGAGGGCTTTAAGAGAGCCTCCTGCATGTGAGTGCCGCGTTACAAATTTGTATGCTTTATTGGACTGATACAAAACGCCATCCTGCTTATGGACAGAAAGTTGTTGAGACTGGCTAGCTTGGCTAATAGGTAAATGTGTCCTCTATATTTGACCTAATCTAAAAGGAGGGGCACCCTGGTGGGAGCAGTGGGTGACCGCAGTGCCACAACAAGGGCCGCACGCGTCTCCAGATCTTATGTTAGATTTGATGGGGTTTATCTCGCTGGAAGATGTTGTGATGTGCTGCTCTCTAGAATGTCTGTTTTAGGATCTCTGCAAGACATATTCCTCTTTGGTGCAGTAAAGGTTTCATTCCTTCAGCTAGGTGGACCTAATCTGCCAAGCCAATAAGAATAGCATAGTTTGTTTGTGTAGGTTTATTCATATTCTATTACCATTGGTCCGACTTTACTTAAGTCCTGAACTAGACTTTTTTGTCAAGAAAAAGTATTTTTTCATAATATTAAAATGGAGTTAGTCTTCGCTCACACTTAAGCTACATGTGTGGTGTTGGAAACTACTCTCACCCATTTGGTCATGTGATTTTTGCACATGTTGTTCTCATGTGCGTGTCACCAATGTTACAACGCTTGTTAACACTGTACTCTTGAAAACAGCTCACGGCTCACCCTGTGCTGGCTGCAACACTATGCTATTTTTAGACAATGTTATTTACATGTTCTTGCGATGTGTCTTGTGTGGCTCGTATAGGGTCTGTTTTTACTTGCTGTGCATTGTTGCTTCTCCTGCTGCACGCTTTTATGTAAAAGTGTTTTTTATATCATAATTAGATCTTAACTGCTGCACTAGGTCAAAGTCAAGATGAAGAAGAATTCAAATTGCTTTCTCTCTAGTCATTTCATTTCATCTCAATTCGTTCTGCTACACTCGGCAATTATTTTTTTTACCTCACACAACAAAACTCATGTCCTGTGGGCTTTGCCTTGTACATATCTGAATGGGTTGTGTGTTTGTTGATAAAATGAGGAATTTTTAATCAACCATCCATTCATTTTGTCTGATGATCACTGCTGCCCTAGTGCATATGGAAAAGGTATGTTTACATTTAGGTCAAGTCACCATTTATTAATAGAACTTAAATCATAAAAATATAAAGTCATTTGTTTTTAATCAAATTCACACAACTTGAGTTTCAAATATTCAAAACGATTCTGAAAGAAAATTCGCAAATGAACTCTTCATATATAAAATACATAACCTGTGCTTATAAAACTTACACTACATGTTTTTAAACCGTAGATCTAAAATGTTGAAATGTCACTAGCAATTTTTTTCATGCTTTAAAGTGCTTTACTCTTATCAACAACAGCGTCACCCCCATTAGCTGAAGCATCAGTAACCGTGTGCTTTAAATCAGCATAGACGATTCAGAGAGTTTTCTGGAGAGCTGCTCTCTGCGTGATGGTTAAATCATCACCTATTGCAAGTGTGAACGTCCAGACATTTGCTCCATCTGTTACTGAGGCTGCAGTCTTTACAAAGTGCTGTCAAAGTTCTTCGCTCAATAACAACTCTTTGTAGTATTTGTATCTTTACAAACAATGTTTCTAGGTTGTTGTTTTTAATCGTAACTGGACAAAGTTTCCAAAAAGGTTTCTCACAGTGTAAATAGCATGGCTGAGGGATTACGCATTGACACATTGGACATTCAGAGGCGATGATGCTGAGGTACGCTATTATTTAATTTGATGTACATTAAATATTTAGCTATTTCAATCTCATAAGAACCTAAAATGGTGATTGTTTACTAGAACAGATTGTAAACCGCTTTGTCTGTTCACATGGATGTCAAAATGGAGTGTCTGTGACCATAGTGTGCCGCTAAAGACAACAGTTCAGTTCTTAAAAAACACATTTGCTGCTTTGAAGTTGGGTCCAGGTTGTAGCATCATGCCACTTTTTAAAATCTGACAACAGTCTTGCCCCAAATCTGTAGACCTGTTGAAATAAATGCTAGCCCGAGCCAACTGCAGGTGTTAGCCGAGGTGCCAATGCAGTTTGCTGTTCATATGAGCAAGTATCTTTCCCCAGAGTCCATCAGCTGTCTGTCACCTCAGCTCACTTTCTCAGCCAGTAAGATTTTCTTTCACCAAGTCCAAACCCGGCCGATGTGTCATATTTCTGAAATCTTTGGACGTTCAAAGGTTAGCAGAGGGTTGGCGAGGGAGCTACAGCCTTTTCAAGTTGGAAACATTGAGAATGTTAAAATGAGGGTGTATTTGATAGTTTCAGAATCAGACTTAAAAACAATTATGGGATTGCAAATGAGTTGTTCTTCTTTGTTGCAATGTGGTGTATTTTGTAGTGGTGCCAAATGTTATACAAACGTTCTGCTGATCTTATTTTGTGGCATCTGCATCTGTGTATTTACAGTAAGTAAGTAACTAAGTGCTTTATTTGTCATTGTACAACCATACTACGAAATAGTGTTCAGGTGTTAGTCCTGAGCCACTGCGACTGAGCACGCCTCCACTGTGGGCCAACCTGACCAGCATGTTTTTGGAGGTAGGGGAACCCAGAGCACCCGGAGGAAACCTGACTGGCTGCCTTGAGTCTCCTCTGATCCTCTGAAACGGTGCACCGCCTCATGGGTGTGTCCCTTTTTCAGAGCGTGGTGTTCTGCACTGGTCAGCTCCTCCACCTCCTCTTTCCTCTTCCTCCTGCACAGCTCCCTGTACTCCACAACAGTCTTTCACCATCTTCTGGGAAGAACGTAGCAATTATGTATTCAAAAATATCTGTTGTGAAGTGATGTTCGCTTCAAACTTATAGTAAGAATAATAATAGTTGTAAAGGTTACACAACAGTGGCGTGAACTGAGCCCTGGGGATTTTAGATGTACCATGCCAATACAATGCTATACAGTATTTGTTAGTATTTGCACTGGGAAATCCTGGTCTTTACATAATATTTTAAGTAGTGTATGATTATGCGATAACATGTGAGGCACAGCAGTGCCTTATTTACATAGTATGTAAATACGAGTTTGAGAAAAGACCACTCAAATATGATCTGTTCTGCAGCACTGGTCAGATGAATTAAAGTGTGGTGTGAGAGTGTCCACTCTCCTCCAGAGCTGTCTGACAACAAATTAAGAGTTACAGTATGTTCTACACGAGTGTAAACTTTAACTGAGCGTGACTGTTTTATGACCTTTAGAGTTCATGTATTTATTCATAGCATGTTACGATGCTGCAAGCTTTGTTTGAGGTTTGAGTGTTATCTTTGTGCAGTTATTATTCTCGTTTTATGAAATAACAGCACATGAATAAATACTTCAGTTCTGTTTTTTCTAATTTTTTGAAGGGTTTTGCCCCGTAGTAGTCTTTATGGAATAGGGCAGCGCAGGTTGAAAAGGGGTGAAGAGCAGGATGAAACGGTCAGCACATTTTTGTGATTCGAACAGTGTCCAGTGTACTGCAGCCATGACATCCTGTGCCAATACTTCAAGAATTGCAGTATTGTGAAAATGACATGGAAACATAAAATGCAGTCAAAGAATGATGAAGAGCTGTTATTACTATATTTGCAATATACACATTGCAGTACTTTTTTTGTAAATTGAGTGACACATTCTTTGCATCTTGGTCTTGAAGCATACAGGTTTGTCAATTGTTTTAATCACCAATTTAACAATTTTATTTTGCAACTGTCATTATTGTGTATTGCGATTTTTATGGCATTATCAAAATGATTTTACTTTAAAGAAGTAGAATCACCAGTTGACATCTCATGCCCTGCCGTGTTTCTAAGTGATAATTATTCACTATATACACATGTGCGAGTAAACTGAGATAGTCCACTGATGCCAAAAATACACATGACACATTTAATTGGATTTTTCACTTCATATTTTACAGGAGAGAGCTCAACAAGCTCGCTCAAATGAATTAGAGATTAAAGTGAAATGTATATATTGAGTTTGCGGCTAGTGTAGGAGAAAGGGGAACGTTGCGTGTACCTTTAATTTCACATTAATTCAGGCTAATGGCCTGTGTGCAGCGGCAGCAGACATCTTCTTTTTGGTGGCGTTAGTGCAGAGAATTAAAAAGTCATTTGGTACTCGGAGCAGATGGCAGGTGCTCAGTCAGCATCTCTCTTATGGAGGTCACACTTCCCGCCTTTGATTAACCTCCATGTTATCTAGAAACAGATTGATTCAGGTCTTCTTCATTTTTCCTATAGATTTTTCCTGCTGTACTGGTTATAATGATTATCTAGAGTTTACCTATTTGAACTTTCCCTCCGTCTGCATCACAAACTGTGGTATACTCCAGACCCCTCAAGGACACTGATGAAATCTGTTCTACTGATATCATCAACATTCACAGCAGCTCTGATATACAGTTCACATACTGTACTACATCCAACACTGTCACTTGACCACTTTAGTTGATGGTTAAATAAACTGCCATATATTCATCACATCATTAGATACAAAGGTCTGCAGGGCCGGTATAACCACCCAGAACCAGAGTACTGCACCACCTCACTCTAAATGGTCTCCACGAATCCCACTGGACCACATGTCAGCGTTTATCCTCTGACAGATCAGGCGGCCCATCTCAAGGTATTTCCCTCACACATTTGCGCTACTTTTTCTCACCGTGTCGAGGAGAAAGTGGGTTAACGACGACACACATGGAGCTCGCAAAATACTTGCAGGTAAAAAGTAACTGAGGTTTTGAAGCAGGTGTCCTGTCACCTTGGCTATTATGCATGCATCATACCTGTGGGTGGAGGTGCTAATTAACTGTTGCTTTGCCATTTTTAGAGCGTTGCTATGACAGCTCGCTCCTCGTCGCTTTCTTCTCACCTTTATATTTGCAATTACAGTCTCCCCGCGTGTGCTTCTTATTCTGCCTTGTAGCATTTCTGTATCTGTGCTTCCTTTTGTGATGGATTTGTTTAGGATCTGCTCTGTCTACGTGGGAGAGCTGACAGGGACATCCATTGTGAGACACAGACCACTGGTGTGAGGCCTTCAGGTACCTGTCTGCAGCTCTGTAACTCTCAGTTGTCATTTATCTGAAGTGACGCAGTGATCAGTCCTGTCCACCGCGGGGCCTCTGCTGCACCACACTATCCCCACACCCTTATAACCGCCCCATCTGTGACCGCAGCTACTGTAGATGATCAATCCTGGTTTGGAGTGGCATGTTATCCCCAGGTGTGGGTACCTGCACCTGTTTTCCCTACCTCTAGAAGCATGTATAATAGGGTCCCCTGAAAACGAGATTGACAGTCCCTCTCTATAGTCCCTCTGTAGAAGTTGCACATAACGGAGACTGGGACTCTGGCTCTTCTTAACTTGCGGAGAAAGTAGAGACGCTGATTACTTCTCTTGACCAGTGATGTAGTGTGCATGGTCCAGGAAAGGTTCTCTGTGATGTGCACACCCAGGAACTTAGTGCTGGTCACCCTCTCCACTGCAGCACCGTTGATTGTTAGAGGAGCATGCTGGACCCACGCTCTTCGAAAGTCCACAACAATCTCTTTTGTCTTCTCCACATTTAGAGAGAGATTGTTCTGTGTGCACCACATGGCCAGACTACTCACCTCACTCCTGTACTTTGACTCGTCTCTGTTGCTGATGAGACCCACCACTGTTGTGTCGTCTGCAAACTTGATGAAGAGGTTTGAGTCGTACTTTGGAGCGCAGTCATGGGTCAGCAGAGTGAACAGGAGGGGGCTCAGCACACAGCCTTGGGGAGCTCCCGTGTTCAGAGTGATGGTTCTGGAGGATTTTCCGCCGACACGTACAACCTGTGGTCTCCCCGTCAGAAAGTCCAGCAGCTAGTTGCACAGTGATGTGTTGATTCCCAGGTGGAGCAGTTTAGTTTAGTTTATTGTTTATTGAAACAGGGACAGTGTACAAAACCATTAGTCTGTACAAAAGAGGAGATGATTTGTACCAGATTTAGCAAAGCAGCTATTTCCATCTGCAGTCCCTGGACAGGTGAGTACAAAAAACATTACAATCTATAAATCTAATCTACAATAAAATCACTATATAAAATACATTAGTTTCTGTACACTTCTAGAAAAACATATAAACAATCCCTACAATTTACAATACATTCATCAATGCTGACACGATTGATGATCTAAAATATACTTTTTCAAATTTCGAGTAAAACTATTAAGATCTACAGACAGTTTCAGACAGTCTGGAAGCTCATTCCACTGTTTAATGGAGCGAAATGAGAAGGCACATTGTGCAAAGGCCGAGGATCTTTTTGGGATTACACTGTTTTTATTTGCAGTGGCTCTCGTATTTTGCTCAGAACAAAGTCTGACAAAGTTCTTCAGTGGTGGTGGAGCTGTATTATTAGTGATTTTGAATATAGTTCTTAGATTATTGTATAGAATTATATTGTCAAAACTGAGCAGTTTGAACTTACTCAGGATATTGCAATGATGATAACGAAGTGGTTTTTTGTCAAGTGCCTTTAAAGCCTGATTATACACAGATCTGAGTGGTTTGAGCGTCCTTTGCCTGCGACCAGCTAGATAAACAGTAAGTAAAGTGAGGAATTATCATGGCGTTGAAATAAGTGAAAGCCGCCTCGACTGTGTATTAGCTGCTGTGGGATTATAGTGTTGAATGCTGAGCTAAAGTCTAAAAACAGCATTCTAACGTAAGAGTCCTTTGTTGCAAATAAATAGTGAGTTGAAGAACAGAGGAAATGACTTTCTGTGCTTTTAACTAATGTGCACTTGTGACAATGGTGTTGTATGGTGATTGTGTATGTGTAAGTTTGAGGGGGTCGGCCCATTAGTCCGATGTCTCATTATTCCGAAAATGTCCCATTGAGTAGGGGTTGAAAAATAAAATTAGGTTCAGGCAAGAGTCCACTGACCTTAAGGTTAGGGCCAATGGTTGTTTATGGCTCTCTAATCCTCAACACATCTGGGTTAGGGATGTTGGACTAATGGCACCTCTGCTCAATGGTACATTTTCAGAATAATGAGACATCACACTAATGGGTTATCGGACTAATGGCATGGCACCAACTTTGAGCTGCTGCCCTGTTCCAAAACAAATTTTTCCTGTTGGAGATTAATAAAGGAGACTAACTAACTAACTGACTACCTAATATGCTACAGTATCTGCTGAATAATACTACTGATGCTTCTGTTGCTTTTTTTGTTGAGACAAAATATTCAATGTGAGTATGTGTTTTTATGTTTTGATAATGGTAAGGTGTGGTAATGTGAACATGGCGCTGACTTTGGCTCAGAGCTCGATGTGTCATGGCCAAGGGGCACTGTGGAGCAAGGGTCACATGGAACAGTCACTCCTCGATGCCCAGACACCTGCTGTGACGTGCACATGGTAGGTCCTGCTGATGCACACTGTAGAGGCGGGGGACAGGGTATATTCCCTAATTGTGAACGTGAAATTGTGAACATATGATTTGCTCTCACACATCCAGTGCACACAGACACTGGAAGCAAAGTGTCTGAAGTGTCTTGCCCAAGAGCACGGGGGTTGAACCACCAATCACTACCGCTGCACTGTCTTTATTTTTTATTGAACAGCTGAAATCATACTGGGGCACCAAGTCAAAACATTTTGCTGCTTCATGGATCATTTGTTGTTTGTAGCGAGGACCATTTTTGTTTCACTTGAGACTATATTTATAATTCCCATCTCCTCTGTTGTACTGTGAATATTTGATGCTTATCCTAATTGTCACAATGCTATCTTTTTAGAGAAAGAGTTTACTGACCTTTCACAGACTGAATGAAAGGGTAAAATAATCAGCAAGCATCTTTATTAGAGCCATGTGTTTAATAGTCCAACTGAGAAATGAATGTCACTGTGATTGATTGTGGGATTTTAAGTCTGTCAAACTCGACCTGGCGACACATTACTGTGAATATATTAGTAATCAGGTTGTTAAATCAGGCTTTTCTGTCATTAACCTTTTTTTTTTTTTACTTGTTTGGGGAAAAACTACTTTTGTCTCTAAATTATGAAATATTTATTTTATAAAAAGGGACAACCCATTATGAGAAACATAATGAGACAACAAGTACCTGTCTGATGTACAAACTCATGCTTGCCGTGCCTTCAAAATATTTTATGTGTTATTAAAAGGATCCCCATTAGCACAGCCAAACTGTCGCTATATTTGGGCCATATTTGATGTTAAATTTTACATTCTATAATAGACAGATGGAACATTTATTTGAAATGGTTAGCTTCTATTTTAAAGTTTGAGCCAGCACATTCATTATAAGTGTGAACCTTCCTAAATGATGTGACACATTCGGTCATATTTTATTTTTAGGTTAGGCTTCAGCCATCGAATGGACGTTGAAGTAAGAAAGATGAAAAAAGCACAATGCAGTAATTGAAGAAAGCACCTTGAGAAAATGTCAGGGACAGTGTTTTGGGGGACGTTACAGAACTAACCTTTCATCATCTAATCAGCAGGACAAATGAGCTTTTGTTCAGCCACCTCTCATCACGCTTTGATTGGGAGGGTTGGTGGTTCAGAATCTGGGATCTAAATGAAGTATGTATGAATGGCGCAGAAAAAAGGAATACAAATTTTAACATTTAATATCTCTTTTAGTGAAAGTAGTGCTTACCTTTTGTCCGCGTCCTACGAGATGTGGTATGTTAAAAAAACACAATAATGAAGTATCTGTTGTCTGGTTGCTATTGAGTAGACTACCAGCAATGTGTTTTGGTTGACCTTCACCTCAGTAATAACACAGTCAGTTCATAAGGCTTAGTTTGTCCACAGTCACAAACGCTGACACACTCATTCTTATGTAAATGACCAGGATTAAGATAGGAGACATATTCTATTTTAATTTCACTATCAGTAATTTGCTGTGAAGGAGTGTGAAGCACCTCAGAGACTCCAGTTACATCGCTGTGTCCTTAAGTCATCCGTCTGTGTAGTTTGGTTTCAAATACTGACAGAAATAACTCTATACAATAAGGTCATTCTCCTTTTCTAACCTTATGTGGATTCCTGTTCCTGATTGTGCCACAGGTGGTGATTGCACCAGACCAGTGAGGAGAGTAAATGAACCCAACTTCTTCTGTGGGTAGTATGAAAAGATGTGGACCAAATCAATCAGACAAGAAATTTTAAACTAGATAAGTATATAGATTATTACATGTCTTTGTTATAATATAGAAGTGTTGTAGTATGTCGCCTCTTTAATATACTATTCTTCCTTTGCTTTTGAGACTTGTGTTGTCATGGACGCAGGCGTGTGTGTACACGGACCACTGTGTTCTACATCTGTCTTGTAGGAAATTGTGACGATGGCATTTCTTTATGTAATATAAACAGCGGAAATTTACAAGGAAATCTACAAGTGTCTTTATTGGCTATCCAAGATCACATGTCCAAAGCAGCTAGGCCACCACGTTACAAAGAGAGTAAAGTCACTGTCAATGTGACTGCTTTAAATAAGAGCTCTTGGCCATTAGCTCCATATGGAATAGAAAAATAATTTGCCTGATTGTTTCTTTACTACAGTATATCATGGGACAATGCCATCCATCCATCTTCTTCCACTTGTCCGTTGCCGGGTCGTGGGGGCAGCTGTTGGAGCTGCCCAAATCACATTGCAACAGCCCCTATGGCTCCTCCTGCAGGTGGGTCCACAGAAGGACGGCCTCATGGTTCTAACCGAGCCTGTTGGTTTCTCATGAGGGGCTTCTGAACCACTCTTTGTCTGACCCGTCACCTACAGTAGGACCTGTTTTCCATGGGAGAAGGAGACCCTACCAGGGGCACGAAGCCCCCGACAACAGAGCTCCCAGTGTCTGCGTACATTGGTGTGTGAATGAGAGTGTGAATGGGTGAGTGGATCCTTGCTGTAAAGCGCTTTGAGTGCCTAACGTAGGTGGAAAAGCGCTATATAAGTTGAGACCATTTACCATTTACCATCATTCGGGCGCTCAAACCCCTCCACCACATTAAGGTGGTGGTTCCAGGAGGGGACAATGTTGTACGTAAAAACCGACATGTTTTGACAAATTGCTTGAGTGATTTCCCTTGATCCTAATGCATGCAAATAACCTCTCCCTCCAAATGGGAGCAATAACATCAGATGCACCAATCTCATTATGCTTTTTAATTTAGCCCAATGATGTCAACTATTGAGATGTCACTAACCAGAATTTAATGACTACAGAAAACAAATATGTTTTATATCAGTTCATCTGAGCAGCACAGTCTCAGTCTGACACGGTCTGACATTACCACTTACTCCAGGGTTATTGGGTTGAAGGAAACGTTACAATTATTGTCACCCACAGTATTTTTATTTTATATTAGTAAAGTTAATTTCTCTTTGGCTTTTAATATCATATCGCTTTGTGTGCCGAGCAGTGAAGGAGAGGTTTTCAAAGTCATCAGTCAGTCAATTGATTCTGATTAGCCATGCCAGGAGATGCCCTCTGTAGTTATTCTTGCTCGGGAGTACACAAGATTACTACTTCTGTATATTTTCTCAGTCTAGCACATTATTGATCTTACAGCAGAGTGTTTCACACCTCTTATGAGTCTTACAGTTGCTAAAATAACATAGGCATAACAAATGACAGACGGACAGCTGTATCAGCCACATTTTTGGCTAACATTTGGATTAATCTCTTATCAACAATATTTCCAGCTGGCTTTTAAGCCACTCTGCATTCTGTCCAATAGTGACAATATGCCAAAACCTACTACAGTCTATCAGCTATTGATTGATAATTGATACAATTCCTTTTCAATTTTTTCTTGCCTGGCCAGCCAGTTTACACGCCTTTTCTATTCTTTAACATAAATTACAACATACATAAGACAAAGCAATGCAATAGAGCTTATTCAAATTATGTCACAGCTTTGCAACTGCATAGAAGCCAAATGCATGTCAACAATGCTACATGTACACATCTATGGCACATTTATAATTACTACATACTTACTACTGAATTGTATTGATTGATCAGGGCAATGCGCAACATTTGTTTTTGATTGTGTTTTTAGGCTTACCGTCCAGGAAATCCCAAAAAGACAAGTTAGAGCCATTTTAAGAGTTATTTTATTGTTTTTCAGAAATTTGCAGACATTTTTACATCCACAGTGCATCATAATGTGATCAGAGTGCCCACTACACCACCCACCATACCTGAACCACCATTGCTTCTTATATAAGTATATTCCAGTTTAATCTTCACTAGTTTTTTCTTTACTCCTCGCTCCCACCAAATGCTATTTAGATATAAGCCTTATGACTGTGTGATTTTATATTATTTTATTAATGCAGGAACCCATAGCTGCAGTAAAGCAGCAGGGTCATGTAGATAAAGTGACAGTATTAAGCAGTGTGTAATCCAGGGCAGCGGTTTTCGATTAGTATGCAACAGATGCCCCTGACTTCCCCCAGAACCCTGTCTAAGAACAGTGAGTGTGATTGCCATCCTCCACTGCTGTCAGAGCAAAATGCAAATTCTATCAACGGGTCTTTGTTCAATTCGCTTCTGTATCGCCTCTAAACCCGGTGCAACAAGAAAATGACATGATTTCGCTACTTTTTATTTCAGCAGCGTTCACACCGCACCGTCCAGAGGCACCAGGGTGGGATCAGGCCCATATAAGGAGGAATAAAAAACGATGACAGGTGAGAGAAAGGAGCGTCACAAAGATGTAGTTGTGTCGTGATAGGATTTCCCACTGTGATTTATCATGACAAAATGTGTGCAGATTTTATAAGAAATATTAAATAATCATACTTTATTCTAATGTCCCTCCCTTTGCTAATCTCAGCAACTAATCAGAATCCCTGGTGCCATAACTTTGGCCAATAGGACGAGCTTTCCTGTAAACCTGCCTGTCAGGTCCAATCAGGAGGGAAGGGGAGGGGCCTTGATCGTTTACTTCTTTCTCTCTCCTCATTTTGCAAATTAGAAGTGGCTTTCAGGTCTATTCAGGAGAGGTCAGGGGGACTTGAAATGTATCTTTCTCGCTCTCCTCATTTTGCAATCTTACAGGCTATCACTTTAACGTTTTCTGACTGAAAGATTTACAAAGAAGTAGACGTGATACGCACATATGTAGCCAATCACTCACCAAATGCTGATCTGAAACTTTTATTTTTCCTCTTTTCCTCTTATCTCCTTATCTTCCTCAACCAACCGGCGGGAAAAAAATAATAATAAATAATCACTAAGCTATTCTAGATTTTGTGGCTTTAGACCTGTAGCCTATTATTGCTCTCCAAGTTTGACAAGCAAAAGGCTCATATAGGGCACCATGGGGCCCTCTAGCAGCTGTGATTGGTAGGACGGCTGCAGGTTAAAGTGACATATTGTGACAGAAATATTACAGGTCTTAGTGGCCTCACTCAAGGCTGAAGTGTGCACAAATATTGACAAAAGAGCTGGGGCGTGTGTGTCAGGAGCCCCATTGGAAGTGTTTCATTCGCCTGCCTCTTCTTACATAACCTGCCACTCCTCACTTAGACTGCCGCTACGTGTTTCAATAAAGCGGGCATAAAGTGTCACAAAGAGAGGACAGGAAAGGATTTTTTTTGTGCTGCTCTCTGCCTGCAGGGAATCTGTGTTTACCCTATCCGCCAGCTGTAAAAGTAGCCATCTATCAGTTACTATTTAACTAGTCACCACAGAGAGTATTCGCGAAAACAGGAGGTGTTCGTAATGGGCAAATTTAGTGCAATCAAAATGTTTTATCGATACATGCAAAACAGCAACAGGAAATAGTCACAATCACTTTCATAATAAATCTTTGTTCAGTAGATAGCAACGATACGAACACCGTGCTGAGAATATGTAGCACTCCTAAGGTGCTAAGGTCTTTCATATGAGCTTGGCTTTGACACAAACAGGTATGTGCCCCAACAATGACAGAGAGCGTGTGTGCTATCTCCCTCTGAGTGACTGGAGGCTAATTGCCCTTAATGAGTGAGCCTTGATTAAGGTGCAGCTTCAGATTCAAAAAGGAAGCCACAGGCAATGAGCCCTGTCACTCTCCCTCTATTATCATTGTTCATTTTTGCATTAATACTCCCTAATTGTCCCGGGGAAAATAGCATAATTATAATACGCCACATGACCTTTTTTTTTTTGGTTTCAGATGGAAAAAATTGGTAAATTGGTCTAAAAATTGAGCAACAGGCATCCCAGGAGAACATCAGAGAGACATAAGAGCTGGTTTAATATGATATGGAGCTCTTGTTTTAACATCAGATGTGGAAAATTACAACTGCTACGTGTACTTGATACTACAGATTCTAATGTCACACTGTTCTTTCTACTACTACAACCAAAGCTCTTTCCTACCATTGTGACTGCTGTTATGCTCCTTAAACACAATTTTTTATTTAGTTTACCAGTCAAAACATGGTGAGTAAAGGCTTGGTAGATAAGTTGAGGACACGTGTTTTCATTGTAATAAGATTTGCACGGGACGAGATGTTTATTTCCAAGGCTGTACGACATTCTCACTGAGTTCAGCTGCGGACCATAAATTACTGCATGGGCTGGTCATTTTCTGAAATCACAAAGATGGAGCTTAGTTTTTTCAAGCATGACATCTTATTATAGGCTACTGGTAAAAAAATAAAAAAGAGAGAGAATTATGTGCAATTATTATACAGTGAGTTGAACGTAAGGTTATAGCGCCCTCTGGCTGTTGTTACTTTAGTCCTATATGAAACACAAAGTTAGGGTAATTCTTATGACCATCTCCCATTTGTGGTCATTAGGTTGTGTGTTATGATGAACACTTCACTAATACGCAGCCCACTCAAATGAACTACATGTTCTAATAATAATAATAATAATGTGACTTCAGCTTCATGTTGTGTTTACAAGGTTTGTTGTCCTTCATCGATTTACTCTTCTGTCTGTCACGCTCACATGCCCTGACTACCACCACCAATTTCATTCACTGGCAAGATAGGTGAATGGTCTTGCTCAATAGCAAAGTCAGCAGGTTTCTCTTTCTACTAAGCTTTTTCTCAGCTACCTCCTTTCTATCAGAAGCAGCGGAGAGCTCATCTGCTGGATTAAATACACAAGTGGCCAGTTTACATGTACAAATACCCCAGGAGTTGTTGTTTTGTTTTGTTATGATCCTGTGATACCTTTTCTAAGTTGACAGGCACTATTCCTGACTCTTGAACAAGCGTTTCCCTAAACACTGCACACTACATTCTTCATTACAGTAGTATGTACAAGGCCTTTCCAAGAGAGTGACGTTTTTGAGAAATTACTTATTTAGGCTTGACCATTTGTCTTTTTGCGGTTTTAATCAACTCACTAAAATGTTTTGCCAGCCTCTACTCGTAATATGTTTCTTTAAGTCCTTATTTCAAAGTTATTGAAATGACAGTTCAATTCTGTAAATATGTAATTGATCATGCGACGCTGCACCCGGCGTTTCTTCTTAAAAGCTCATGATAACGTGTGCTTTTCATTCCATTTCCTTTCAGGGGCTGTTACATCTCGAGAGTAAAAGACCAGGTTTCCCAGTAAGTGTTCGATTCAATTAAAAACACGCTTAATGCCGTCCTCACGCGCCCCAGAGTGAATAATCCTCCTACTTAAGGGCTTGTTACATACGCACACGTGGGTTTGATGTTGCACACATGCCAAGGAAAGACACATCTAATCTGTTGTTACCTGGAAACAATGTGAGGCTTTTACTCGGAGGACGCTTATGTCAGTGGATATGAAAGACTGCTCAGAGTTTTGGATCAAATTAGGCAGCTATAGTCAAATGAGGACACCTACAGTGGCTTGCAAAAGTATCCGCCCTCCTTTAACTTTTTGACATTTTGCAAAACATAAATATATTTCATTGAAATTTTATGTGAAAGACACACACTAAGTGACACTGGCCTTTATGGCAGAATGACCAGAAGAAGCCATTTTTAAAAGAAAACCATAAAAAGTCCCGTTTGCTGTTTATGTGGCTTCTGGCAAACAGGGCTTCTTATCGTTTTCTTTTAAAAATGCCACTCTTCCATAGAGGCTAGATTTGTGCAGTGTACGGCTAATAATAGTTCTGTGTACAGTTTCCCCCACCTGAGCTGTAGCTCTCTGCAGTTCATCCAGGGTCATCATAGGCTTCTTGGTAACAGCTCTGGTCAGTGCGGTCCTTGTTCGGTCAGTAAGTTTAGGTGGACGGCCGGGTCTTGGTAGGTTTGCAGTGATGTCATACTCTTTCCATTTCTGGATGGTGTATTTAACTGTACTTTGAGAGATGATCAAAGCTTTGGAAATCTTTTTATAACCAAACCCAGCTTTATACTTCTCAATAACTTTATCCCGGACCTGTGTGGTGTGTTATTGGACTTCATGATTCTGTCTGCTCCCCAATAGTCTCTTAACAGACCTCTGAGACCTCTGAGAATTGAAGTGAGATTAGATTACACACAGGTAGACTCTATTTAGTCATTAGGTCAACATGTGATCATTCAGAAATCATCATTTAACTGGTTGCACTGAAAGTAAAGAGGGTAGATACTTATGCACATCCCACTTTTCGCATTTTTTTATTTTTTATTAAAGAAATTCAAAATCATGTATGAATTTCATTTCACTTCACGATCGTGTCACTTAGTGTGTCTTCCACATGAAATGTAAATTAAATACATTTATGTTTATGGTGCATACTATGGCAAAATTAGATTGGGGCGACGGTGGCGCAGTTGGTAGAGCGAGTCGTCTCGTGATCGGAAGGTCATGGGTTCGAATCCCAGTTCCCACAAATGCACACTCTCGTTGTGTCCTTGGGCAAGACACTTCACCCTACTTGTCTGCGTACATTGGTCTGTGAATAGGTGACTGGTTCCTTACTGTAAGGCGCTTTGGGTCTGATTAAGCTAGAGAAGCTCTATATAAATTGAGTTTATTTACGTATTTTGGCCCTGATTTTGCATTATAAGTTGTGTTTGACCTAATTTGATGGAGGAAATATAAATTGCTTACAATTTTTGTTCAGGTTGAATGGAACATACTGTGGTGAAGTGGTAGGTTTCCTCTGGGTGCTCAGGTTTCACCTACCTCTAAAAACATGTATAATGGGCCAGGATGAAAGAGGATGTTGGTACGAGTGCTGGCCAACGGATGGAAATTATCTCATGGCTACAATCTAGCCCTGGGCTTGTCTCATCTGTGTTGTTCACGAACATACACTGTCCAAACGAATTTTCTTATATTGTACAGTCTAATATTTTATTCAGAAACTGACATACAATCATCAATTTATTGTAAAACTTTATTGAATGTCTACTTATTCCGGGTAGGGGGGTCATGATAATAAAAATGGAAAAAAGCAACGAAAAGTGTTATAACATTTCAGTTTCGTAGTTTCATGAGAAAATACATCGTATGAAACATTTTAGTCTCGTCTTTGTATTTGAAATGCTTCGTCCTGCTTTAGCCTTGGTTATGTGCTTATTCAGCCCTGCTTTAGACCCAATCAAGTCCTAAATGAGTCCTGGTGCATTTCAGTCCTGTAAGTAATACAGTACTTTCATAGCATTTCCTGAGGCGATGTCACTAGACTCTATGGTTAATCAAATGTGGCATCTGTCAATAAACCAACTTGTATTTACTGGCTTTATCGTTCCAAAAGCATGCATTCCCACTGAACTAGGGGATTAAAAAAAATAAACACACACAAAACACTTTTAAAATGCAAGTTTAAAAACAAAATGTATTTATAGTATAATACAAGGATATTTTGTGCAAGGGGTAATGGGGACTGTGATCCTGTACAATATGAACAAAAGCATTTGAAATTCATTAGCAATCCTGATAGCAGATCATGACTGCCTTCTAGGCCATGGTTTGTCAAAGAACTCACTCTAACTACTTTATGTATTATACAAATGGTTTCATATACATTGGCGGTATAGTAGATTACATATTTATATAAAGTGCAATAAAGATAAACACGTACAGTAAAGGCCTGCAGTGCTTTGTGACTTGAGTATAGCCCAACACCACTATGCGCATGCTGTCTCCTCACTCGGCCAACAGTCAGTAAACACTACACTGTTGGCCAAATGTCAGCTGCAAAGATATACTGAGTGGTACAAAAATGTATGAAAGGGATATTCATGTCATACAAATATAACAATTCTGACAAAAAGCGATTACAAATTCCCAATTTTATCTCCTACTAATTACAAATGTAAAATTGCAGCTTCAATGCGTAGCACCACAGGCTCTATTTTCAACATGTGAATAAACCTGAAATTCATTCCTATTTGAGGGGAATGGGACATCATAAGAAGAGTTAAGAAAATATATGCATGGTTAGTGACTAGATTACATATTCGGCTTATAGCTCGTGCCTGTATGTTTCAGGGTTATACAAAGCGAGTGAATTGCGTATCACAGCCGAGTCTCCAGAATACAGGGGAACGCAGAAGAGGCTTCGAGCGATCCATCAGACTCTGTCCATCACCTCTTCAACAACTAATACAAGCAGCAGTGAGGGATTCTGGGAGATTATCTAGGTCTGCTGTGAGCCCTAGAACAAAAAAGGGATAAAAGGTAACAATAAACCAAGATTACATTAACCAAAAAATAAACACTTAAATAATATGTAAAATATGACAAATTTGCAGATGAACAGCATTCAATCCTAAAACTTTCACTGTTTTCAGTATCAGCTATTATGTTAATTACTGATACTGAATCCAGTCTTGTAATTTTTGCCCTTACCGAGTTGGTTCTCTTGCGTTTCCAACAGTCTGGGTTGAGCCTCTTCTGCTCCTCAGCGAGAGCCTTGGCCTCCATGGTGTACATGCGGCGCTCCTCATTCTTCATCTTCTTCCACTTGTCGCCCAGAATGACACTAATGGCTCTGAGGTGAACAGCAGACAGCACATCAAACTACTGGGACACCTCCATATATCTGTCTGAGAGGCCCTTCCCCCGTAGCACTTGTCTCAGAAAAACCCATTTCATTGATCAATCAACTTTGATTTACTGTTTTGTTTATTTGGTACAAAGTATTTTTCCTGTTTTAACTTAAACTTACAAATAATAAGGATTTTACTTTACACAATTCAGTCTGCACAGTTGGTGGTGTGGCTGCATCTGTACCAACAGACTCAACAAGCACTGGTGCACTATAAATGTAAATGTTTATATCTTGGTTGGTGAATTCTCTTTCAATAGTTTACTAATACCTTTAGATAACCCTAGCATAAGTGGAAGAGTTGCATCAAGGGGGAATCCTGCAAAAACCTGTTTGTAATTTGGTATCAAGATAATACTATTGTTCTATGAAACAGATGATTTTCTGCTTCAACTCTCAGGCCAATTGTCAGAAGGAAAGAAGTCTCTTTTGTTCAGTTGTATCCCACAAAACAAGAATAGTTTGTGGTAAACTTTTTAACATATAAAATGTTTTTACAACTTTACATGCACTGCTGTGCCGTGTAGAGTTCTTCTGCTTTAGAGAAAAAGAAAAGTGTAACCATAACGCAAAATCAGTTTTTGTTGTTTGGTTTAGTAATTTATTGTATAGTACTTTGTACTTAATTAGAAATACTTTGAAATAGTTAAATAGCGTTATTAAGAGATAAGATAGGACTTTATTGATCTCGCAATGGAGAAATTCACGTGTTACATCAGCGCTCAAGAAACTCTCAGGGGGTGCAAATAGACAGGAAAACGTGCAGCAAAGTATTTGTAACTAGAGGTATCTTAAAGGCAATGAATGGACAACTTTTGCCAAAGCTACATTTAGACTGACCTGTTGTCTTTCCCTGGATACATTTGTGTGTACTCCACTCGGTACTTCTTGGCGAACAGCATAAAGGCATTCATTGGCCTCTTGCATTTTGTGGGCGTGGCACTGCTGGCGGTTCCTGAGGTGTGCCCCCGAGATCTGTGGCTGGAAGATTGTGGCGAGTAAGAGCGTTCAAGTTTATCACAGTCTGGACTCACAGCGCCCCCACTAGACAGAGAGGTCCTGCGCTGGCGGGCCATGCTGCTCAGGACATATACAGCTGAAGAATCAAGTGGGGTGAAGTCATAGCTGAGGGATGAAAAACAATAGTTGTCTCAGTCCGTCTGTGTACAGAACTGTTGGTTTTTTTATGCTATTTTATTTGTTTTACAGAAAACTTGTTTTCTTTCATACACACATATACAGTATTTGGTCAGTTCCCCATAGACCTTCTATTGGATTTCGGCCAAATACTATATATATATATATATATATAATAGTTTGGGGCATTACCTTCTGAAAGTGTCAAAGACAACTGAATCATCACAGTTAATGGCATCAGGGTGGTTTGGTGGCAGGCACACATCACCAAGCTGCATCTCATAACATGGAATACCATGGTGCACCACAGTAAGGCTCGGATAAAAGGAAGACCACCCTGTTGGGAACACAATTCAAAAAGTAATTGTATTGTATCTAATTATACCATAGAAATCCTTTACCTTTATTTTTCACGAAAAATGGATGGTCCAATCGACACTCAGCGGTCAGAGTGCTTTGGTCAGGTGAACCAGGATCAAAGGTCAATTTAAGAACTGTCTGACCATAAGACGCAGTCTCTTCATGGCTCACAAGCTTAAGCCCCTCTGATCCATATCTCTATAAACAGCAAAATAAAAGACATTTCAATAATGCCTCTGCTTTCTGCCCTCTAGTGGCCATTACTAAACACTGAAGCTCTCACAAGGAATTTACATTTGAAATGAGTGTAATGCAATACGTTTGTTAAGCGGTGACGTCACAGCTCTAGTTCCGGGTCTGCAGATGTGCGAGAAACTACAAAAAACTCTTTAATACCACAGTCAATATTTCTGAAATTCAACAGAGAGTTATTGAACATACTTATTTATCAGGCCCATTAGCCAAAAGTGCTGTACCTACTGCTATAAAAGTAATATTTACCAAAATCGCTCCATCCAGGTTAGCGGAGAAAAATGCTAACAGCGCAGCAGCTCCGCTAACCCCGGAAGTAGCGACTTTAGTAAATATTACTTTTTTAGCAGTAGGTGCGGCATTTTTGGCTAATGAGTCTGAGAAATAAGTAGCTTCAGTAACTCTGTTGAGTTTCAGAAATATTGATGGTTGTTTTTAATAGTTTTTTACTCGCATATTTGCCCGTCTGCTAGGACCCGGAAGCGGAAGTCATGACGTCACACTTAACAAACGTATGAGTTTACACTTTTTAAGGTGTATTTCTTACTTTCAGGGAGGTGACAGGCATCATGGTTTCATCATCAGAGTCATCCTCAGAGTCTCTCAGTTCATCGGCCTCTTGCCACTCCACGTTTGGACCTTTGTGGAAACGCAGCCGAGTTCCTGCACCACAAACAACAAGGTAACAACATCTATACAGAGATTATCAGTGACAACAGGGTATTTGGTAATACTGCGGTTTAGACACTAGAGGGCAGACTCTAGGCTGAGGTGGAGAAAAAGGAGAATAATTTTTTTATTTTATATTTAGCATTGTAGCATTTTCATCTAAATGTTAACTAAGAATAGAATGATAATGCATTTAATAAAGTTGACAATTATTTAAAATAAAGAAATAAATTAACCAATAAAATCAAGTATGCCCTGACTTTGAATTGGACTCAATCACTAGCACTATGTCCTATGGTCTCACTCAAGAAAGAAAAATAAACAGGGACTGTCTTGGGTTGTGTCTCCTACATCTGCCAGAACAGGTTCTGTTTAAACCAGTGAAATGTGCCTAAAGCAAACACTGCTGCAACACTGTCATAATACAAAATGATAATGTTATTTATTGACACTTTGGTTAAAATTCATACCTTTGAGAAAGCAATGCCAAGTTGTTGTGGGCCAGGAGTGAGACCAGGCCATGTCTTCATCATCAGAGAAAGAGGAGGACATTGAGAAAACTCCAGACTCTGATTCACTGCTGGCCTGTGGTTGTTTATTGAAAAAGAATATGTGTATAATAAAAAGCTATATAAAATAAAGTGAAAATCAGGTTCAGTTTTGATATGAAGTTGGAGAGTTACCCGAACACGCCTGCGCTCCCGAAGGTGGCCTCTGGACAGGTTGGGTGCACTGCTGGCTAAAGGGGGCCGGGCGTAAGAATGTAAACTACTACTGTTGCCAAAAATGTGGACTGGAGAAGATCTGTTGGATAATGATTGTAATATTAGTGCTTAGTGCATAATAACATAGTGCACAGTAGAGAAAAATATTTAAGTAAAAAAGCAGACCTCTTATGTGGGGCGTCCTTCAGTAAGGGGCTTTGGGGCTTGTGGCGATGTTAGCGAGCTCTGCGAGCCAATTTGTACTCGGAGAACAACTGAGCTCCTGGTGAGAGAGCCCAGGTGTGACCTGGAACAGGTTTGGAGCCCTTTGGTCCTCCTCCACTTCCTGCAGCTCTGGCATATCATCTGTGTACATACAGGGACTCTTAACACAACATCTAACATAAAAAAAACATGTATTTACAATGAAAGCAGCAGAAAAAATACCGTATTCCATATGGCAGCCGGGTGAGGAAGGCAAATCCTCGTTACATTTAAGAGGATCAAAGGTTTCGTCCATTCTTCAAATCTTGTGCCTTTTACTCTTTGTTAATATTCAGGACACTTTATTCCATTTCCACCATTAAATTTGGCTTCATTGGCTAATTCTAAATAAAAATAAAAAAGATGTATATGAGAAACAAGACTGTCATAAATCATGCTATATTAGCACATATAGGTCTATGTCTTCTGTTATTTCACTGGTGAATAACGTGTCACTTATTATTTGATTGAATACTATGCTGCTTAGGCCGCATACAGGACATCTTATTTGTGTCATTGATATAATGTGAAGGAGCAGCTACAGCTCTTTGTCTCTGAATTGACTTGCTCAACCTCTGAAGCTGGTCATGTGACTCGCTGCGTGGAGGCCTTGTTTATAAACTTGGCTTAGCGCATGCGCAGCAGAGCTCATTCATTCACAACTGCGTAACATAAGAAGTAGATGGCTGCTTTTTGTTCCCAGAAAGTGGCCCTTTACCGCTTCAAATGCGAAGTGCATGCATGTACATCAACCTATTTACTGCCTCACGTATATCTTGGCTACATCGGACAGTACAGGTTTTGTCGATCTTTAGATAAACAGACCTTCTTAGAAAACTGAAAAAAATGTCCATGACTTCAACAGCTCGTCAAAGCAGAAGAATCGGTGCTAATATACAGCACTGTTAGCCGAACGCACTGTGGTTTATCTCTGAGTGTATGCATACATTGGTGACATTTCATTGTCCTATTATTACACGGTAGTAAGCTGTCAGATAATTTATAAAACGCCGTTTGATTACAAAACCTGATGGTTTTCACTCCATCGAATCGAACGGAAGATCCTAAACCCAAACCATAATGCTGTCGGATTTAACACAGTAAACAAAAGAATGTCAACAAGTTGAGGCATGACGCAAGATCGCTGTCCGTTCAAAATGAATGACAAGAAAATACACGAGCCTCGCAACGCTGCTTCCAGTTAAAAAATCGTGAACCTTCGATTGATTCAGACACGTTTTCAGTTCAGTAAAACTGCTGTCGACGAGGATCGTTATCATCAAAACATCGTCTCGGTGAAAAAAAAAAAAACCTCGAGCTGTAATCTGTAATTTGACACCAAAAAAGTGCGTGACAACGTCATTGAAACACACGGTTTTACACGTAAATGCATAAACTACATGTTCGACGACCTAAATTTTACTTTTCACTGTAATTTTTTTCGCGAAAGTAGATACTTCCCACTTACCAGATCTGTCGCCATCAAGAAACTCTCTGGCATTCACTCGAGGGGCGGGACTGGATGTTTTTTTTAGAGGCGGCCTCCTATTGGTGGACGATAACATCAATCACATAAATGAAAGGATTCTATTGGTCATCAGCCTTGGGAAAAATAAAGCAGGCGAGGTCTGGTTTGTTGATCATTGTGCCATTGGTTGGAATGACGTGCCTGTTACCAGCCAGAAACAGCTGATTGGAACAACAGGAACAATGTAGGTTTATTTTTTAATCTACAAATCCTGCCACTACAGCAAGAAAATCGCCTTTGCATTGCGATTATGTCTGCTTTCTATTTCAGGACGACCCAGAGCTACTCTTCTTACAGATAGACCAATTATAGTCAATGAATGACTGAATGAACTGACCGTGTGTGAACTAAAGACACCGACTATACAAAAAGGTCTTTATTGACATGAAAAGTGAAACATACAGTTTGTTTAGCCATTAATATGGGGCGGTTTTCAAAATAGCCAGTATACAACTAGCAAATAAGGAAGTAAGATTGGTATTTGTGAATTGGGCTTTTATTATCCAAATACCAGGCAGTTTGAATGAAAATGAACTAAATGATTATCCGGTATACTCCTGTTAACAGAATGATATTTTTCTTTTCTTTCTTTTTTTAACCAATACAATAGAGGTAGCAGTAATTGAAAATCATGTTTCACCAACACAAAAAGCATGTCTTAAAGTTTACAGTAAAACACAGGAAAATATAGTTCAAATAACGCTGCTCATAATGACTAGTCTATTTAGGCAATATCAAATTAAAATTGGGCCCATAAGAACAGTAAATAAGCTACTCAATTTAAAATGCACATTGATTATTTTTTGTAGGTTCTTACAAAATTATCAGCTATAGGTCTGTATTTTTCTGAAAAGCATATTATTAGGCTAATAGCCACAAACACCAACCAACCAACAGTGTTTTACAGTTCATGAACAAATACTTATGGGATTCACTCTATAAAAAAAATAAAAACCAAAGTGAAGTAGCCAAATGTGCACAATTGTGTAAGTTTGATAAAGGAATATTTTTACTGAAACTGGTGAACACATTGTTTCATGTGCACCGTATACTGCCAGTGTCAGTGCTCTCTGAAGAACACAAAGGGAAAGTGAAACCTTTGCACATAATAGTGATAAAAAACTGGCTTTGGCATCTGATTGTAACACAAGTTTGGAAATGTACAATTTACTTAAATGCTGAGTGTTGCTATGAGGGAAGAAACAATAATACGGCTAATACTGTCAACAAATGCACTATAACACACTTTTAGTTGATACTTTGTGAGAAATCTAATTCAATCTTTGAGCACCTCGGCTTTGGCTTTACACTCTGCTGTTAAAAGTGAAGTTTCATATTACGATTTGCAGTGCTTCATTGATCACACTTCATACTGAATATTCACATTTCTTGTAAGAAAAGCTCTTTGAGTAGTTCCACAGAAGCCTTTTTCCCCATAATGCATTGTCCATTGTAGCGACCTCATGCAGTTAGCTCGATGTCAGTGCTGCTGCCAAACAGCGCCACCAGCTGTTCCTCGTAGTTCTGTATGTTCCTCTTCATGATGTCCATGCACGGGCCCAACAGCCGCTCAAACGCCTGCACATCCATCACTGGAACACACCATTCACAAAAAAAGGCCACAGGTTGACTACTAAGTATTGAGTATTTCATGTTTTATTACTCAAATGATAGATATGTAAGGAAACAAATAATTGAGTCAGTTTCTGAGGAAACAAAATTGTGGATCCTCTGTTGGCAGTTAAAAAGCCGTCAGTTAAAAAGACAAACAAACAAAACATGCTAAAAACGATACTTAGACATACTTTGCAGTGGATATTTGAACTTTGAAATGATCAGAAAGAGTCTAGTCATACTGTCTGGAGTTTTAAAACTCAGTGGAGCGCTACCTCTATTGGTGGACAATAACATACGATAAAGAACACTGCATGCTTGCAAAAATATTAAGACATGTATTTATATTGCGTTTACCGCTTACCTAGACATTTGACATTCCCTACTGCGTATGCTGAAGCTGCTCGGGGTTTGTTTGTGACCAGGGCCAACTCGCCGAAATACTGTCCCCTTGAGCATGTGGCTATCTCCATCTCTTCCTCCTGCTCTTTTTTTGACTGTGTAGAAAGAGACCAACCTGTCACTTCTCTGCATACTCCCGAACACAAAAACAAAGACAATAGAACGTACCCGGCTCCTTTTCATTGTGATTCTAACTTGGCCAGACTCCACAATGTAGAAACAATCGGCTAAATCACCCTGGAATACAAAGCCGTAATGAGTTAACATTAAAATACAAACAAATCGATGTAAACAAAAAAGTAAACCTTTACCTGAGCAATTATCTGCTGTGAGTCGTTATACACTCGTGTGGAAATAACGTCTACAACTTTCATTCTCTCTGAGAGCTGTAAAGTCAATTGTGGGGGTTAAGTAATGACAAAATACTTTTGTTATGAATGAACTAACCTCCAAAGATGTGAGCAGTGGTAGTGTTTCAATAAATGCTTCATACAACCTCCTTTTCTTTGCATTATTTTTCACTATGATCCTCCTGAATGTGAGACGGTCCTAAAACACACAAATCAAAATGTAAAAAGAAAAATAATACAAAAAAGCTATTTCACTATGTATATATGTATTTTCTCATCATTGAATGAACTTAAAATAATAATACGTAAATCTCCACAGAATGGACACCACTGGTACATTTATATCTTATATTAGTGTATAATTAACGTCCGTCCAAATAAAGATTCTTTACATTTAAATCGTAATTGTGTTGTTGAAGATGTGTGAAATATTTTACATTCTCATTTATATTGTACCTCTACCTATACTATGGAGCATGTTTGTAAAGTCTCTCATTTGTGCAGGAAGTATTCATTGTAGTGAGACTAAATCGTCGACTAGACTGGGTTGAAACTTGGACGAAACATTGTCCAGTCCAGTCAACGATTTAGCCTCACTACAACGATACTATGGAGATTATAATCTATAAACCCAATCTATTATAGTATTATTGCCATTACCAAAAAAAAGTTCTCAGTTCTCAGATGTTTTTTTTTCTTTTCAAAACATTCAGGTGTAGCTACAGACCGTGTGCTACATCAATTTTGTATACCACATTGGCTTCTCCCATGGGTGCCCCCTACCTGCACCAAACAATGTTAAATATGCAGACAGGATGATGCTGGGTTTTGTACTAAATGTTCTCCAAAGGTTGACAATTAGGCTGTCTATAATGTATCTTGTGGGCATATATTATTTGAGGGTATAGGTGCACAGAATGATCTGAGGTGACAACTGCCAACAAAGCATATTCTTTTTTGTCTGCAAACAACACAAAAAGCTCATCTTAATTGTGTCCGTAGACTAGACTAGAACATTGCACCTGATTTATTTTAAAGCTGGGGTACCTGATTTTTCCTGTTCAAACAGTGACATTTTTTGCTTTGCCACAAACTTGTTTCTAACTCTCACAGTCTCTCCTGTGTCTACAAATTGTTCAAAGAATGTAATTATATGCACATTTCACACCAACAGCATTGAGTGGTGACAATGTGACTTCTATCGTCCATTGCTTAAAAAAACTTTAGGTGAAGACAATACAGCAAGGTTTACAACATACTCTGAGGTGGCAAAAACTTAAATGTATTCTACAACACCAAAAAATCAGGTACCCCAGCTTTAACAGACAGGTTGGATTTTTTTGTTCACTCATTTAGTGAGCCGATGTGAGCCTTGTGCACAGAATAGAAAAAAATGAGATGATCAACAATAATTTGCGATTTTCATTGAATATAATAAGTAAACAAAATCTAATCTACAACATTTCAAATGCCGTACATGTTGCTCATCCTACATACCTTCCCTTTGTTGAACTATGAAAAAAACAACGTGTATTCTAATTTCATTCATAATTTCATGCTGGAAGATTAGACCTTGAGAGAAAGCAATTTTCACAAACATTACAGCCCTTTGACTAACCCTGCCCTTCACAGCATGTTGCCAGTCCCAGCCCAGTCAGCCCTGCTGAGGTGCCTGTGGAGGGTGCATGTGTACTCACCAGGCACCAGACTTCTCCCGGGTAGTGGCGACGATAGTGGCTGCTCTGGGAGTGTTGTACATCAGTGCCAATTCACCAAAGCTGCCCTTGTTGTCATAGGACCCAACCAGCTTCTCCGCACCGTCCACTTTCACAAATATGTTAAATGTACCACTGCAAACATAAACATACAGTGATTCATTTCTGATAGATTTGAAAGGCTGTTAACTAATGTAGATGTTTACCTTTCAATTACATAAAAATTATCTCCGTCGTCGTCTTGATCTATGATGTGTTCACCCTCTATGCAAAGTTTGTCAAACATGGCGTCCAGGACCTGAGACATCTCCTCCTGCAGTGGCAGAAAAATATTGTTTGAGAGAAGAAGAGTAACGCACACCAAAAGTGCTAACAGAGGTCCAGATGTTAAGGAAAATATTTTAAAGATTTTCCTCAACATCTGGGGGAAAAAAACCAAAAAACAGCATTGCACACTCATGTAGCCGATGTCCAAAAGTGAATTTATTCAAGATTACGTTTCGGCATAGCCTTCTGCCGAAACGTAATCTTGATGAAAAATATGGTTAACGGTCGTTTTATTGCAGCAGTTGAAGTGTAGCTATTAGGGTTCAATACAACCAGGTTGAAATATGTCTTGTGAAAGTCTGTTGTATGAATTGGATTTTAGTTTAGGATACAACAAAATTTAGTATCTTATAAAATGCTTATTTAATGTGATCTTAGGTGAAGGTTCTAGAGTCATCTTCTGCAGTGTAGTTGAAGTGTAGGACATTTTGCCTGTCCTCCAAAAGGCTTCATCAGCGACACTAAGGTTTCCAGTATGTTACTTTCATAATACTTAATTTTATATTGTTCCCTTATAAATGTTTCACATACAATTTCCCTGATAAGTCTGTTGTGATTTGCATGCTTTTATATGGCATGTTTTTTATGCCATATGTTCTTCGTGACACTGCCCACATGGAACAGCACATCTTTGGATCTTTTTCATTTGTGGCTAATCTAGCTGAAAAAGAAATCTCAGAATAGTAATAATTTTGTGAAATTATTGTATTTATAAAGTGCTTTTCCACTTCCTCAGAGCACTTTACAACAAGGAATCAACCAATATCCATTCTCACACATGCAAACACCTGATCCAGCATCTCTGTTGTCTTGTCGAAAGACACAACAACAGAGGGAGCTATAATTGCAGGCCTTTGGATCAGTGGGTGAACATGATAAGCCTTTAGTTCATTATTCAGACTTCCCTGAGGTTGTTGCATTTCCGATGCCTGTACTTTACTGTATGGAGTTGTTAGCCTCTGGTCTTGAGACACATTTCTGTCACAGTGCAGGAATGCTCCACCCACCGGCTCCAGATTCTTGAAGAGAAGAATGTCCCTGCATGCTTCCTGTAGCCTCTGCCTCTGCTCGTCTGTTTTTGGATGAGTGACCTGTAAAGCAGACATCTTTGTTTGGTCACACAAGTAATTGCAGAGTGCACTTCTCAAATACTATGAAACTAAAACCACTCACTCACCCTCGGCTCTTTTTCCTCGTCGTCTTCATCTGGATTGAACGCCTCTGCACACACTGGAAGAACAAAACATTATACTCGAGGTAGAGGAAGTTACGTTCAACAAACCCCTACAAGCCTATATCTTTAGATTTAGAACAACACATGCAGATACTAGTTCAGCACTGTATGATTCAAAGCCAGCTTAAATGTTAAGATTTTCAGTGGTCAATTTCCTGATATTGTGTGAAAAACTTAGGTCTGTTTTTACTGTATTCTGTATGATGTGATTCTGTGACCATCATTCCTCACTATTACAACAAGCCACCGAGTGTGAGGAAAAGCAGATGGAAGGGAAGGAAAGAAAACTTAAATTTGTTATCGTGATCTAGTGTCCTTTTATTGTACTTGTTCTATCCCTGACAGAGTCCAGACCAGCCTCATGACAGATGGTGCTTATAACAGCCAAAGTGAGCACTCACCTGAAGCTCTCCTGATGTATCTGCTGATCACTGGCGCTGGAACATAAAACACACCATTAGCATGTCAGATCAGACCACAAGAGACATCCCTCTAAAAACACTCCCAGTCTAATTTGGTTCTGACCTCAATCTCCCTGTCTGTTACTACAGCAGATCTCATTCTCATACAGGCTGTTTGCACTGATTTGCACGCATTTGACTGATTTGCATTTGACAAGTTCAGTTCATGTAGTTCTTTATGTACTTTATTTTCAAAGCAGTTGACATGTTATAATGTAACATATAAATAGTAGTGACTATCCTGTCTTGATATTTTATTGTTTTAGTAGCTTGTCCTTGTCTTTGTAATCATCTGGGGAGACGGTGGCGCAGATGGTAGACCGGGTAGTCTCGTGATCGGAAGGTTGGGGGTTCGAATCCTGCCTCCTGAAGATGCACATTGTTGTTGTGTCCTTGGGCAAGACACTTCACCCTCCTTGTGTGTGAATGGGTGAGAGGATCCTTGCTGTAAAGTGCTTTGAGTGCCAAATGAAAAGCGCTATATAAGTTGAGACCATTTACCATATCCTCCAGCCCTCACTCATTGGGATGCTGTGTCAGAGCTCTGGTTGCTATGCTACATGCTGCACTTTTGTTCAAACTGACCCTTGTTTCAGAGTTTGACACTGGTCCTCAGTATAAATGTTGTATTCTTACATGGTGTGCATCCCTGTGGAAGTGTGCTCCATCACTGATCCATATGAATGCTGTAATTCATAATGAGGCTTTAGGCCCAGCAGGCCTCACCTGAAGAGGCTTATTCAAATGACCTACGCGTTTCTCTGATTTCCCTGACAAACATACGGCTGACATAGGCTACTGCTGCCGCTGACAGGCCTTCACTCTCTGCATTCATCCCTCGTGAATGCGGAGCAGGACATGTTCATTAACCGCAGATGCTCCGTGACCATATAAGGCAAATGACAGCGCCTTGTGGATGCAAGGTGCTGAACGCTGAGCATCACCGCTCACGGTCTCTCCCCCGCGCCACAGCGCTCCACACGCGCATTTGCATCAATGTGTGTCATTATTCATCAATATCGTCCTTACAGTTAGCTTACATGTCACATGCGTAAAGCAATAAATGAAACATAGCGCACCTAAGAATTCCGTGTCGTCCTCGTCGTCGTCGTCCTCCTCCTCTCCATTTTCCGAATCGGTCTGCATTGCTTCGTCAATGAAAATGACCGCTTTTGGAGGTCTTGGGGCCGAATTTTGGTCATTGCCAAACGAGGCCTCTTTGGTCTCTCTGTCCTTCAGCTGTGTGAAGTATTGTAACGCAAATTCGAGCAGATCCCTGGGCTGGTTCCTCAACACTTCCACGGTAAAGCTCTGTAACAGCTCCGTCAGTCCTTCAGGGATTTCTATACTCATTCCTGGTCCCAGTCTATCAATGTGGACAAAAGCGGTTTGTGCAGAGTCCAAGAAGCACACGGTGTCAGGTGCAGATGGAGGTGCAGTCAGGCCACAGCCAATCCTCGCGTTTTCTTCAATGAAAATGGCTGTGGGTTTTCGGTCCAAGCATCTTCTGCTGCTTCTGGCTACAGGAAACCCACGCATGTGACCCAGGATTCCATGGCAACCACCTATCCAGGGATTGCGTATGAGCAGCGAGGCGCACGAGCTGCAGCCGCCAAAGACCGATGATGGGAGAGATCAGAAAAGCGTTTCAGTCACAAAAGTAACACCAGAGATGACAGTCAGCGTGACGAGCCGTGCCTTAAAATGTCTGCCTCCATATGTATTCTGTAGCAAGCAGCATAAAAAAAGGATGATCTTATCGCGATGCGCTTTGGGCAGCGCGCGCATACAAAGCCATTGAAACAGTGTAGCCTAAATATTTAGGCTATTCGGCTACTTCGTTTTTCTCTTGTGAACACATATTATTAGTCTTAGTGACCATGGGCAACATGATACTTATTATTATTATGAGTTATTATTACTGAAGTATCTTTTGCTATTATTATATTTGTGTGTATTGGCTTGTCCCTTTAACAACCCAAGCAATATAGACGTATGGATTTTTACTAGAAGGAGAAAATTAAAAACTTCAAACTTCGATGTTTGAAGTTTTTAATTGGCATGAAACTATTTTACACAAACGAATAGATTTACCATGTTCTAAATCACATACCTCAGTAAACTTAATAGACTGTGCTTATCCATAGCACTGGTTCTCAAGCTGTATCGGGACAGTGCATGTTATTGAACACACAGGACCATCTCATACAATATTTGACCTCCAGGTAATTAGCACCTGCCAAATCAGGACTAAATGGTCTATAAAGGGTCTGAGTAGAAACTGAATTGAAGTAGATTATGTGTGTGCAAACTTGTTTTAAACCAGAAAAAAACAACTTACTTAAATGTATTAGGTACTGAAAAGAATACATGCAATCATCTTCAATTACGATGAATAGTCTAAAATTGCATGACAATTCTGACACAAGGGCATCACAGTTAAATCAACCCATAAAACAAAAACATAATCATTAAATCAAAGTACATATTCACAGCTAAATAGAGCTTTTTTCAGCCTCGACTTGAACATTGTCAGTGTCAGACTGGAGGCCTTTCTCACAGCCTGACAGTTCCAGATATTAGTTGCATAAAACTGTAACGCAGCCTCACCATGTTTAGTCCTTATTCTGGTACCATAGGATACCACTCCCTGAGGTTCTCAGACATTAACATGTCAGAGATGGTGCACCTCTGAATGCAGCAGAGATGCAGTGGCACAAATACCATAGCTATTTCTGTAGCTGTGAAGCATACTGGTATTTGTGCCTGGGTTTGATCCCCGGGCCGGACAGGGCCTTTCTGAGGTTCAGGGTTAAGGCACTTTATAGGGAAATTTATCCTCTGCATTTGACCTATCATTCAATGCCGCTGGGGCAACCCATAAGGAGCAGTGGGCAGATGTGCAGATGGGTCGCCATTCTGTGTGGAGTTTGCATGTTCTCTCTGTGTCTGCGTAGGTTTCCTCTGGGTACTCTGGCTTCCTCTACCACTAAAAACATGTACAATAGGCCAGGGTGAATGAGAGTGCAAGTGGGGGACACCTGCTGGAAATTAGCCCACGGCTACAGTCTGGTGTGACGTGTTTCATGCATGAATCCCATGTGTGCTCATTAACATGCACTGTCCCGACCAAATAAACAAATACATCAAATATAAGAACCACAGATTAAAATTCCATGGCCCTTCGAAAGCTAAAGGTTGACAGAAGATAGTGAAAGGTTTAAGAACCAAAGGCGCTATATAATTATTCAATAGGTAGCGTTAACGTGACATCAGAACATTCTAAAGAGCCTATAGTTTAAAATTGAGGTGGAGGGCAACTGAGAATTACATGACAACTGTCAAAATGCAGATTTCTAATCTAAGTGTATTGCTAATGTATCTGTAATTCCTGGGCCAATTCACATGAAACAAAAACAAAGCTAAAAGTCAAAGTATCCAAAAGTGGTGACGGTATTCAAACATGTGCGTAACGTTGGCCAGTAGAAAGGACTTTCAGAAATATAGGAATAACATGGCTGGATTGTGAATCCAATCCCTATTAAATAATGAAAACATTTGGACATTATCTTTTTAGAAATTTCTTTCAAAAATGGTTATGCTCCCATACAGTAGTTGTGTTGGCACCTGCCCTCCAACTGAAATATAATTCTATAACATGAACACAACCTATTACTAACTGGGGGCACAGCTCAGTGTTGTGTCTGCTCTGTCCCAAAGATAATTTCCCCCCCAAAAATATTGACATTTATGTCAAATTGATTTTGCATAAAATATACATCTGGCCGTTCTGCAGATGATCACTTATGCTACTGCTTGTCTTTAGCCTACTAAAAGTCAATATGGTATAGTATGAAGTGAACAACAGTGAGAAAGGTTACAGAAGAATCTATGGTAACTGTCAGATGAAATTGTGTGTACATCAGTCTTCTGTGGCTGTTCCTCTTATGGCCACATCTCTGACTCACTTTAATCAAAATTATAATTCAAGGCAATTCTTCTGTACTGACCAGAAAGGACTACACTGAACAATGTGTACAAAATAATCGCATATCTTAATTTACTGGAAGACAAAGAGCCTTCTGCTCCCTCAAGCACAGATCCCTTATGGTCTCTCATGCCCAGTGCTCATCAGCCAATGAAGCATGCAGCTGTCATTTCAGCTTTAGTGCAAAGTAGTCAGGCTCAATAGAAAGCATATAGGGCTGTCTTAGATACATGGAGTAAAACTGTCCTCAAAGTCATACTAAATAGAGAATGGCAAGTCAAACGCTAAAGTTGAACATAACACATAGGCCTACATTTGTGCCTAAGCAATGCATGCATGATTCTAAAGAGCAAAATAGACCACTCTGTAAAAGTTCTAATAAAGTCAAATTATTTTCTGACAAACGTATCTGTTCTTAACCTAACATTACTGTGACAATAACTACTGAAGCCCTAGTTAGAAGGCAGTGGTACCTGCAGGAAACATTGATTGTGTTGCTCATAAATCCTGCATGGATGGAAAGTCAAACTCAATATTTTGTCAGGAGCCTTGTATCCCTAAATACAGCCCAACTTGATTGTGTCCATTAGAATGGACAGTGTGCTAAAGCAAAACACCAGATGTGTACATACACTTTTACAACATCTACAGCACGAGACTAAAAATAATTAAACTGAGAGTTTATCCTTTTCCAGGAAACATTTATTTTTCCAAGAGACAGAATCGCTCCTTTCCATAACAGGACAGTTAAATATTAACAAATTTACATCATGAGGAATGTAATAAAAAAACAAAACAAATTGCGTCATAAAAAACCCTGACCCATAACCCCACCCCGATGATGTCGAACATAGGGCACCGGAACGGTTGCTCCGCTGGAACATGCTCGGACATTCAGTGCTTCACAGTTCATCTTTAACGTCTTGTGTCTAGAATAAAATATTAGAGTACATGGAGTTAAAGGGTACACATTTAGACTGACTTACATGGTTTAGCATGTAAAAAAAACAAAGCACATTTAAGGTAAATACCGTTTCGTCATCTTCCTCAGCTGCATCTATATTGTCCTCTTTATCTTCAGAGTCATCTTCAGCAGGCTCCTCCTCCTCCACCTCTTCTTCGATCTGCAAATCCAGTCATTAATTCACAATTCAGTGAAGCAATTATGACTTCATGAACAGAGCAAATATAAAAAGACATGCGAAATACCTGTTCGTCCAGAGGTACATTCATACTCAATCGAAGCATACGCTCTATCCGCTCCCCGTAGGCTTTTGTGTCGGCGAGCTGGTAACCTGAACGCAGTGTGGCCGTTTCGAACAGGACTACTGCCAGATCTGATGCCGTCTGGTCGTCAGCATCATCCTTTTATTAAAAATATGAAAAGTCCAAAATAAATCGTAAGACATTTCAAAGCCACCATTGTATTTCCCATTTCACTCACATTGACACGCTTGAGCATCTGCTTGACAAGAGGATGTTTGGGGTTGATTTCTAATGTTTTCTTCTGGCTGGCATAGTAGCTAGAGACATGAAAAAGCAAAAAGTCAAACCCAGTTACGGTTTTGTCCATGTTGTACAGTTGATCATTGAAGTTTCTCACTTTGTTGAGATGTCCTTTCCTGTTTGGTAAGCCTGAGCCTTCATGATCCTCTCCATGTTTCCAGACCAGCCATACTGACTTGCCACCAGAGCACAGGGAGAGTCGGTCAACCTTGAGAAAGAACAGCCTTCTCGATCTGTGGAAAGGGGAATAGGTTTAGTATGACACAATCAATAGATGTTGAATATTAAAATATCAATGACTGAATTGTTCATCTACCTTATCCTTGAGGGCTTTGTCCTTGAGCCAGGTGGTGAGGGGCTCAAACTCTTTATCTAGAGTTTCTCTCTTCTCTTTGGCCTTCTCGCTCTCATCAAACTTCACTCCCTCTTTGGCAACATTCTGGAAACGTTTTCCATCAAACTCTGGCAGAGCCTGAATGCAGTACTCATCCACAGGCTCAGTCAGGTAGATCACCTCATAACCCTTCTTCAGCAGGCTCTCTACAAAAGGTGATGACTCAGCCTAAGGGGATACAATTTAACACAAGTTTAATATATTTTAACTTTTCAGCAAGAACTTAAATGGCGAGATGCAGCGATTGTCTCTTACCTCCTTCCTGCTGGTACCAGCCATAAAGTAGATCTTATCCTGCTTCTCCTTCATGCGCTCCACATACTGCTCCAGGCTGGCAGGACGGTCTCACTGTTGGAGGTCTGGAAGCGAAGCAGCTTGGCCAGACGAGTTCTGTTTGAATGGTCTTCAATGACACCCAGCTTGATGTTTGTGCCAAACTCCTTCCAGAACTTCTCATTGTACTGTTCCTCTGCAATCTTCTTGATCATATCCAGAGTCTTGCGCACAAGCTTTTTGCGGATAACCTGACACCCCAAAAGGCAAGCACCACCGTTAGCTGATTTGTATTCAGTATATGCATAATATGAAAGGTTAAGTTACAAAGTGGAGCTCACCTTGAGCAGTTTGTGCTGCTGTAGAGTCTCTCTAGATACGTTTAGTGGAAGGTCATCAGAGTCAACCTAAACAAATCATACTTTTAACACAAGCTCAGCAAAAAGAAATCCTCTTTTAATGAGTATAAGCAAAGTAATCGCAACTTACAACTCCCTTGACAAAGTTCAGGTACTTGGGCATCATATCATTGAAGTCATCTGTAATGAAAACCCTCCTCACAAACAGCTGTAAGTAGAGGTCTATTTAAGTTTATGTTCAAACATCCCACTCTAGTAAATCAAAAGGAATAAAAAAGTACCTTGATGTAATCATTTTCTTTGATCCATATTCATCAAACAGGCCACGAGGAGCTGAAGCAGGAATAAACAAGATGGACCTGAAGGTGACTTCTCCTTCAGCAGTGAAGTGGATGTGGCCCAGAGGGTCATCACTGTCCTGTTTGAAAAAAGTTTTATTTTATTCTATCCGTATTGCATGACTATAATAAGCAATAGGTTGAACTCACCTTAGAGAAGGTCTTGTAGAAGGCGTGTACTCTCCTCCTCGACCTCTTTGGCTGGTCTCTGCCAAATGGGCTTGATGTCATTCATAAGTTCCCAGTCCCACACAGTTTTCTCCACCTAGGATTGAACAAACATTTAAAAAACCTCACATGGAATTTAAGTAAAGGATTTACTCAAACTTTTTAAGGATAATTACCTTCTTTGTCTTTGGCTTGTCTTTGTCCTCCTCTTCCTCTTCTACTTCAGCCTCATCCTCTGCGGCTTCCTTCTCTGGTTCTTCAGCATCCTCATCAATGGGCTCCTCAACGGTTTCAGTCTGTGACATGGACAAGAAGGAGCTAGATTTACTATACGTTACTACTTTTTGTCAATCTACCAGTTTATTCATACTTTGTAGTCAAAGCTAAAAAAAAAATAATTACCTTGCTCGCCCATACGTAGATGGGGAAGTTGATGAATTGAGAATACTTCCTGACAAGGTTCTTGATAGTCTCAAGCTCAAGATAATCTGAGGCTTCTTCCTTCAGCACCAGTCTGTTCAAAATTGTATTAAATTTAAAAACATCAATGCGTTTTTCCATTATACACACACTTCAATTGTAATGAAAACAATAATACTGTATATTTGAAGGAACTTACGTGATGGTTGTTCCTCTGCCCAGAGTATCTCCACGAGGGTCCTCAATGACTGAGAACTGGTTGGAATCAGACTCCCAGATGTGCTGGGTGCCATTGTTGTGTTTTGAAGTCACAATTACTTTGTCTGCCACAAGGAAGGCAGAGTAGAAACCAACGCCAAACTGCCCAATCAGCTCTGAGGTAGACTGGCCCTCAGTCTGCATTTCTGTCATTTTGTTCAAGAACTCGCTTGTGCCAGACTTTGCAATTGTGCCCAAGTTTTTGACCAACTCTTCTTTGGTCATTCCTACGCCAGTATCAGTGATGTGGAGCATGTTCTTCTCTTTATCAGACTAAAACGAAAGAAAATTAGCAACTAATAAAATACAAATAATTCTGGTTTATCATGATAAAAAAAAATTAAAGATACCCACTTTTATTTTTATTGTCAATTCTTCATTAGCAGCCATTGCATCTTCATTGGTTAGTGACAGCAAGCGAATCTTATCCAGTGCATCTGAGGCATTGGAAATCAATTCCCTGAGGAAGATCTGAGGACAAAAAACAGCATGTCAAGACAGTTGAAAACCATAATTGTGTCGTAAAACATTGGAGTTTATGGTTTAACTCACCTCTTTGTTCTTATACAGCGAGTTAATAATCAGCTTCATCATACGGTTGACCTCAGCTTGGAAAACATGTTTTTCAGACTTTTCTCTGAGTTCTTTGATTTGAGCTGCATTTAAACCATCCAACTGAATCGCCTCCTCTTCCCTAGAGATGGACAAGCACAGTTCATATCAATATACAAATAATTTCACAAGTCACACACTGACTGCTTGTAAATAAAATTCTGGCCCGCTATGAGGCATATCTGAATGACGTAGTGAAAATGACCCAACATTGTTTACACAATTTAAATGATAAGAGTTGGACGGAACAACAGAGTATATGTATACTCAAGTACTCACCTCTGCACCACCTCATCGTCTGTCCTGGAGCCGTCTCTGCTTTTGCCCAGATCCTCCTCTACTGTTCCATCCACATCGAGCTCATCCTCTGCCCTCACAGAAGCTACAAGACAACAAGGTTTCACAGTGATCTCATCTCAAAATAAGAAACTACAGCGGAGTAAAAAAAATAAGTTCACACTAGTGTTATCTAAAATGTATGACAAAGATGTAATTGACAGCTTTATCCAAAATATTTAGAAATTAATGAGCACATCCTTGAGATGACATTTATAATAAATGCACGAGATTTTGTCTTTAAATTTGGATATTTAAAATGAAAAGCATAGAAACGTGCATCTATATTTGTACAAGACCCTAGAGTTATGAATGAGAAGGATTTTAGCTCCTGAGCATGTTAGCCTAGGCTAATGTTAGCCAAAACGTGATGCACTAAAAGGCAGCTGAAAAAGGACGTTTCTCCGCTACTCACCAAATGCTAAAAGTGCAACCACAAGCCCTATGAGCCAAAGACGTCTCATGTTGAGAAAGTGACTGGATGACGGCGTGAGTCTGGAGCTCCTGAAACAAAAGCCGGGCGAACAGTGCACACTGCACAGGCTTTAGGAGAGACTGACAAGCTGCTCTGCTACTGAACCAGCCACTCTCTTAAACTACTGCACGCGGGCCAATGACAGCGCACCACGCACCACCCTGGACCAACCAGAGCGCACAGTTCTGTACATGCGGCCCAATCACATTCAGATACATAAGTCAAGGCCCGAAAATCGTGGCCGGAGACTATTGGCCCAGCAGAACCACTCGCACACCGCTTCCTAACATTTACCTCATCCACTGAAAAAAACATCAGAAGTGTCCGGTGTACTTTACAAACATAAACACGAGCTATCATTACATTTGCCTTGCACAGTCTTTTTCACAGATGGACATTCTAGTGACGATTGTGGTTTAATGATAGATTAATATGTCTTATAATGGTTTGTAACTGATTCTCGATTTTGCTCTTGTTCTCTGTTGACAGGATAAACTCGGGTAAACTCATTATCTTCTCAAATTTCGTTCTTGTCCACATGATGGCAGTGTTTGAAGGAAATATTCACGTATTTGCAATAAATGGCTGATATGCTATTTAATATTTCTGTAAGATATTGTTCAAATTCAAACAAAGAAGATTTATAAGATCATACCACCTTTGCTCTGCCTGATCCCGTCAGATATTGGAAGCTAAGCCGGGTAGGGCCTGGTTGGTACTTGGATCGAGGGAGTGGTTGTGGTGGTTATAGTGGCCGATGGTGCAGATTGCCCCCCCCCCCCCCCGCTTCTGTCAGTCTACCCGGGGCAGCTATGACCTCAATAGTAACTTACTGATGCTCCACCTTTCCATCTTCTCTATACGGTTGTCTCAATGGTGGGTGGTTTGATTGATTGATTGATTGATTGATTGATTGATTGATTGATTGATTGATTGATTGATTGATTGATTGATTGATTTGTTTATTTGAGCAATTTCAAGTTCCAGGTTGCCAGACAAAAGGAAACACAATAATGCCCAAAAAGGAGTAGGCCGAAGCAAACAATGCTTATTTATGCCTACCCCCATCCAACATATTTACAAACTTTACAATTGCCGTTTATTTACATTCCGGTTTGTTCTCTGAAACCAGCTCATTATGGTACAATTAAGATATACATAACCATAATCAAACATGGGAAATCAGTTTACATAGTCTTCTGGTGCATAGAATCGGGTTTAGAATACTGTCTTAGAGTGCATTGTACTGAGTATTCTTAAACATCCAATAGTAATAGGTTATTGCTGCCATCTGATACTGCCCCATATAGTACCATCATTGTCATACTTATATATGCCTGTACATGGACAGTACGTGCATATATAAACATATAGTTTTCTACTTGTGTGTCTTTAATGTTTTGTCATCTGTGAGTACATTTCAATGTGTCCTGATCTATGCATTAAAAGAGCAGGTGTAGCTGTTGCAGAGGGGCACCTACGAGCTCAGCCCACCCTGCTAACTAGTCCATTGTCATTCGAGGAGTGCCTTGGGTGTCCTGGTCTGTGATTAAAGAGTACGATTTTGGCGACCTGGTACCAGGGTGGTGTTCCCACTCCAGCACTGGTTACCTCTTGCTTGCCCTAGTATTGTGTTGTATGTATTTAATATTATATTTATTTGAATAGGAGTATGGAAGGTAACAAGGACAGTCACATGGAAAAGCAGATAAGAGGCGATAACAACTACAGCAGTGACACTTTCAATTCTCATTGTATTCTTGAACAAGTAGGTTTTTGTACATACATTTAAAGTGCTTAATAGTTGCACATTCTTTTAGCTTTTCATCCAGTTTATTCCATAATTTTACACCACAGACTGTTATACACATACTCTTTTTTGTTGACTGTACTTTTGGGTATTTACATTTAAATTTCCCTCTTAATAATATGCACCATCTCTATCTTTGAACCTTATTTGAACATTTTCTGGGAGCACTTTTTGTCTTGCTTTAAAAATTACTTGTGCCGTCCTAAATGTAACTAAATCCTTAAGTTTCAAAGTTTGGCTTTTGTGAACTAGAGGATTGTATGCTCTCTATAACCAACCTTGTGTACTGATCTTAGCGCCTTTTTTGTAAGATGAATAAAGGTAGTAAAGTACTCTTATACGTGTTTCCCCAAATCTCACACAATAAGTAAGGTATGGAAGAATCAATGTATTATAGGGATTGGAAGTTACTTGTCCTGTGTCCTTGGCCAGTCAGACCAACAAACCATGAACGAAATAGATAATTATTTGATGAATCACTTAAGCGAAGAAGTGGTTAATACTTTTTGCACATGCATTATTTTCATATAGATAAATGGAATCCTTCAACATTAAGCATTATTGGTAAGGTCAGTGCAAAAGGCAGATTAATTTTTATTAAAGACCCACAACAAAGAGAAGGTCAAAATATATTGCCAAGTAGCCTACCACAAAAAATAAAAAATAAACGTATTTAACACACAATATAAACAAAGACTAGTCTGTTCTGTTGAAGTATTGTTTGCTGAGACATGCATTCCTGACTGTCATGGAAAAAGTGCTTTCACATCACTTTTTTGCCTGCATGTTAGTCATTATTCTGTATTTTGATTGGCATGTTACGTTGTAGCCTGGCCAGCCATACACACTTCTTTCTCTTTATATTTGAAATATATTCGATATATGTTTTAGTTTTAGTTTGTTTATTTACAAAAAATAGAAGAAGGGTGTTACATTTTGAAATGTTGTTCTGATTCCTAACTTCCATCATGCATTTCTAGCATCCCGATTCTTCAGACGGTTTTATTGACAACTTCCAGAAAGCAATACTATCACAACGACAAGAACAAGCCTGAAGTTTAACAATTGATGAAAAGGATAAAACACATTTTATTCTACAACTAGAAAAAAAAAACAATCTGACAGGGCCTTTGGTAACTTTTCTACCTGTCACTGATGACATGATTAACGCTTGTCTACAGTGAATATCCAGTGGCCAATCAGATTACTCCGAAGGCGGGACCTCAGCAGTCGCAACTTCAGATGATTGGCTGTCCCACTGCAAACCAGGAAGTGACACCCGAGGCAACAATCCAGCGAGCCTCCAAACGTGTAAGCGCACACTATTATCGACAGGGAGCCCACCGCGATCCAAGACCGCGAGCTAGACACGGGCTGACATTTACAAACACTGCTATGGCGCCCTTGTCAACGCCCCTCTTGGCGCTCGTGAGGGCCAGGGACGTTTTTCGAAGGGCGAGTGTCCTATGTGGGCTTTTACAAGAGCACGCGTCCAGTTCTTTATGGAAGAGGGATTTCGGCTCAGTGGTGGTGGAGTCCCGCGGAGTCAATCAACTACTGTCCCAGCAGCGTAAAGCTATCAAAAATGCAGCATCTATTCGTAGCTGCTCCACAGACGGTCAGGACATGGGACAGAGGCTGTGGGCGAGCTATAATGAGGCTAAAAGACAGACTAAAGGTACGACACAACATGAGACACTGTCAATTTTAGGCCCTGTGCTGTCATGGTAATTTTACATGAATATACTGTGCAGTTATCGTGAGTCTCACCTTTTGCGTTATTGATATCTTATACACATTGGGAAAAACTCTTTGTGTTATATGTTTTATGTTGCACGATTGTACCAAGGAAAAATCCTAGTTTGTGAACCTGTTCTCAGGCAATGGCAATAAAACAATATTCTAAATCTGATAAAATGACTCACTATCTTCAAAGGGCCTTGTTCAATATCATATATGTAAGGGATAATGTATAGAACGCCGGTCATTATCGGGAAAATAAGTACCGACAGGACGAACTGGACCCCGACGCGCAGCGGAGGGGTCTCGCCCTGAAGGTACTTATTTTCCCGATAATGACCGGCGTTCTATACATTATCCCGCTTATTATACGGCTGTTTGCCAACTGTACACACACAAATAAACTTTATACACTTTTATGAAGGCAGAAAGGTTTATTTAATGATTTCCGCGGCAAATAGTTCCCAAAAGTTTGCGCGTTGCTTGGCAACGTTTGTTGATTCCAGGCAGTGTGGCGAAATCATTAAATAAACCTTTCCGGTAGAACGTTGGGAAATCACATTCAAATCAATGGAGCGTTCTACTTGCATTGTGAAGGGCCGTATAATAATTTGAAATAACAACTGCCATAAAGTTCAACAGAATCTTTCCATCAACAGAAATTAACTTTAAAAAATAATAATAAAAAAAAGTCACTTTGGGAATGACTGTTCTAAATTCCATAGAAGGACATATAACTTTTTTTTTTTTTTTTTTTTCATAATATTTGTTTATTTATATGGATCCCATTAGCTGAGAGCCATAAGCAGTCAGCTAGTCTTCCTGGGTCCATTGCGACAACATTTACATGAATACAAAATATGTAAATAAATTATTTAAAAACTAAAAAACAAATATAGATATATAACTTTGCTGTACGTTTGTCACAAGTTGCTTAGTGACCCATTGTTCATAATTTCATTGTAAACCATTTATAGCAAATGTTGGACATGGTTTTGTTTTTGTTTAATTGTTTTAATGTTTGGTGCAGCCCTGCGAGGCAACTCCTGCTGTGATATTGGGCTATACAAAACGATTGATTGATTGATTGATTGATTGATTGATTGATTGATTGATTGATTTACATGAGTAAAACGATAATTGTTTACTCTAACAAATCACTGTCAATGGCAGTTTACTTAAGACGTCTTTAATATGACTTTTCAAAGTACACATAACTAACTTGTAACAATTGTTCTATTTTGCAGATTTGATACCAGACATCGCCTCCACGGATCCTGACACAATATTTGCCAACAATGAGATCAGCCTGCGGGACATTGAGATCTATGGCTTTGACTATGACTACACTTTGGCCTTTTACTCCAAGCATCTACACACTTTAATATTCAACATAGCAAGAGATATTCTCATCACTCAGCACAGAGTATGTACATATCATTTTGAAAACTTGCTATGTATAACGTCACTGATATGCTAGTATTTATTACCTTGTTGTTACCAGTGTGGGGGGTAATAGTAATTTATTTTTTTAAAGATGCATTTGTACGGAACAAGCATAACCATGCGTCTAATCTCCTTGGTTTTCCCTTTCTAAATGTATATTTTTTCTTGATTTGAACTCTGTCATTAGTATCCAGAGGGGCTACGGGAGTATGAGTATATAGCTGATTTTGCTGTAAGGGGACTCCACTATGATGTTCAAAAGGTAAGCTTCAGATTTCTGTTTTTGTTTTTTCACATATCTAAGCAGTATTTATTTTATTTATTTTTTTAACAAATTGCATTATACAATAGGCTTTGCTAATGAAAATCGATGCTTTTCACTACATCCAATTGGGAACTGTATACAGGTACGAATTTCTGCTTGTTTAAGTACAGTAATATTAAAATAAGCAAATATTTTCAGGTAAGGATGTTTATTTTAAGTTTGAATTGGCTTGTTCATTTTTGCAGGGGTCTTAATCCGGTTCCAGACCAGGAAGTGATTGCAATGTATGAAGGCAGCCATGTTCCACTGGACATCATGAGTGACTTCTATGGAAAGAGCTCCCAGGGCCACACCATGAAGCAGTTTATGGACATATTCTCTCTTCCTGAGATGACGCTGCTGTCCTGTGTCAACGACTTCTTCATGAGGCACAACATTGATTATGAGCCGGTGCATCTCTACAAAGATGTGAAGGTTTGTTTGGTTGTTAACCTTTTAGCAACATTTGTATTTTATCTGAGGGATTAACTTCCAGCATAAATCAAATATTCACATTTCCTCTGTAGTGGGCAATGATTCTCCAGCCAATCAATCTCATCTTAATTTTAGCTCCAATAGCAAGTATCTAATTTTAGTAGCCTGCCTCCAGCCATCTGCGTCTCTTCTCCAGTGCCCTGTTCCTTCACAGACGGGGGCTGCTGTCACTGTACTGTCTATTGTAAGAGACCGTGCAGAGTTTTGACAGATAGCTGTCATTAAACACTTAGACACACACTGAGACTCACAGGCACAATGTCATTTCAAGGACACTGACTGGCGCTATGTAACATTAATTATTGTCAGTCTTGACTTACTTCTTTTCTTTTTATCATATAAATGTTAGAGATTCAGGCCCTTTTTAAAACGCAACTCCCAAAAGTGCATTTACAAACCCTCTTGCCCCAGGTCACACAGTGTGAAAATAGTGGTGGAAAGTTTTCTTTTAAATCACCTAAGTAACTAACTTCAGGGCTCCTTTTTCATTTATCATTTGTATGCAGCCAGCCACTTCTTTTGTGCTTTTAAAGCAACTGTTTATGTACAAAGTGTTGCTACTCGGGCTGAATGCTAATATTGAACCACTAAAGTTATGGCTCCCTGACTTTGGGTTGTTTTCGTTTCTTCTCACAGGAAGCCATTCGAGATGTTCACGTTAAGGGCATTATGTACCGAGCTGTGGAGGCAGATATTGGTACTGTGCTTTTCCCTTCTGCATCTAAAGAAAACACAAACAAATGGTTAATGGTTTGTTTTCAGTTCGTTATATTGAATTTAAACAAAAATTGCATAAGAAATTTGTATATTTCTATGCAATTTGTTTTTCCATCAACTTGCACGTTTTGTTTTTAGACTGTGTTGGAAAGAAAAATTTTTGCGATAAATGGTGGCCTTTTTGTAATATAGATACTGCTTCACCAAATAATGCGTAACAATAATTTGTTGAGATATTGTGCAGCGCATGTTTCCAAAGCATTACACTGTTTTGTTCATACATGATCTACTCCTAGATAAATATATTTGCTATGGTGAGGAGAGCCATGCTGTGCTGAAGAAGCTGTCAGAGCATGGAAAAAAGATGTTCCTCATTACCAACAGCCCTTTTGACTTTGTGTAAGTGCAGAAAAAACACATTGTAAGTGTTTGTTGGATTAATTAATTAAAGGTGTCATGTTTGGATGCTCTAATATATCAGCGAGCCTCTGCACTAAGGCCCAGCTAACACAGAGGGCAAACATCGAAGGCGCTACATTTGTCAGTGACGAGAAGAAACACATTGTGGAGGCTTGATTGCGCATAATGACCAGCTATGTACAATTGCAATGTTTCCTGGGTACAAGGAAGGGGCTGTTACACACCCATCGGCTTGTTTAATTAATTACTAGCGTGAGATGGTTACAGTTGATCGCATTGAAGTTTAATGCATGCAACTTGTCACCCACAGGAATCGCGGGATGAGCTATATCGTGGGGAAGGACTGGAGGGATCTGTTTGATATTGTCATTGTCCAGGCTGATAAACCCAGCTTCTTCAACGACAGGAGAAAGTCAGTATACGTATCATGGCCTTGGTGTCCTTTCATGACAGCAGGGAACGTGTCAAGCACACTTTTTTATTCATGGAGCAGTATACAGTATACACATTTTTAATACATGGATAGGCAACAGCTTTGTGTGAATTTGGCTCTTGATATGCATATCTCCTGAATGATTTTGTTGCAGACCATTCCGGCAGGTGACGGATAAAGGTGCACTGCTGTGGGATAGGATCCACAAGTTGGAGAAGGGGAATATTTACAAACAGGTAACGTATCTTCACCATTGCGAACCTTGTTTTCATTGAGTATTTATTATGTACAGAGAGAGAGTATTTGCCAGTTGGATGTGTTCTTTTCATATTAGCTATTTTCTGTGTTTGCATTACATTGCTTTGAATCTGCTAAAAGTTTATTAATATTGTTGGGCTGTTTTCTTCTATAACTTATAAAACTTTTGCTATAGGGCTCAGTATTGGCTATGATTGTGTCAAAACAAATGTTTAAAAATACATTAAGTCGTGACCAAAACAAGGGACTAATAGGAAAATCTTTGTTTTGGGCTGTGTTTGCATAAAATGTATAAGTCTCAGTCAGTAATTCTGTGTTGTATTGTGGCAATATGGATATTGGGACACCCAATATTGCGACAGTGAGGATTTGGCGATAGATTGTGCCGTTCCATTCGCCGTGTACAAAACACAGCATATATACGTAAGCTCTGCTGCAACATGTATTTGCTTCTTGGAAAACAAAAGTCTGCTAACAACTTTTAAAGCCTTAATCATCTGTCATAGCTCTGTTTTAATGGATGCTTTTCTGGTTCTCAGTTACTCACTTCAATTATAAAGTTATAAATCTTACCACAAGTTGGTTGGAATCCAAGACAAACGGGCTCGTAAGAAAACCTTATCTTGTGAAAAATTAGATAATCATAGATAGCCATCCTTTACTTTGAATTACTTTGTGTACCTTGCCTTCCTTTAGTCGTGCTTGGGCAGTCACCATTTATGGTTCAACATATACACTTGACAGTAGTTTCGTAATGTTTTGTGTTGTAATTTAATTGGTATGTATATCCAGTGAAACATTTGAGTTTTGCCAGCCTTTCATACATAAATATAACTTTTCTAATTTTTGCTCTCTGTCAGGGAAACCTTTATGAGTTCCTGCGCTCACTGGCTGGAGAGGATCCAAAGTGCTCTACTTTGGGGATCACATTTATAGCGACTTAGCGGTAAGAAGCATTGCTCCTCATACATCTCTTAAAAGCTAGAAATATGAAGGAAAAAAAAAACAGAGCATTTAAAGATTTCATTTTAGATAGAGACACTTCCCTTCATTTTAACTCCCTCTTTAAGCCCTCTTCGGAGTTAAGGTTAGGCACTAAGGAAGTCTTTAAAAGATACTTAAGATGATTATGATCAAGATGAAACTATTTTTGTTCATGAAGTTAATTTGCTCACCTGCACAAGTCCTCTGACAGCTTTTTAATGACTTTGAAGTTATTAAACCATGCTCAACTTTGTAATTCACATGTTTATTTACCGTTTTATTACAGCTGCCTAGCAACATGTTAATATTCCTGTCAGTTTGTTCCGAGCACATAGATTTTTCTTGTACTGCACTACACCGAGAAAGCGTTAATAGAAGACTTGACATCTTTGGTCGAAAGCACAGCAACAGAGCAGCAAAGTGTAAAGTGCAAATGTGTCTGTGGCTGCCCTGTATATTTCAATTAAGCAGCAAAGTTTATTTAGATCAAACTGAATTGCATTTTTATGGCCGCTTTGAGCAAAATGCAAAAAGTATGTCTTCTGCATATGACAAAAATGACATTCTCTTTTCATGGGATATTATGGGTAATCATCCTGAGTCTCTTTATTAAACTTTCGACCTTTACAAACAGGTTCATGGGGAGTACATTTATTAACAAATACAGGAGACAGAGCCGTAGATGGTGTGCTTCTCTTTGGGAGCCACAAAGATGGATAAGAGAGAGGATTAAGAAACAAAGTACATCTGAGGGACAGCTCATGACATAGAAATCCATATATTGCCCAAATTTGTGTACAACTAGAAAAAGATGCTTTATTTGCTGCGTGACCCCTGAAAGTGAACACCAGGCCAAACATTATGGACAAAAAAAAGTTCATTTTATTGTTGAAATATCAGACGGTGATTGTAACATTTATTTGTCCTGCAGGATTTGACACTGAAGCACGGCTGGAGGACAGGTGCCATTATCCCTGAGCTGAGGAAAGAGATTAAAATCATGAACACGGAGCAGTACGTGCACATGACGACCTGGTTACAGGCTCTCACCGGCCTTATAGAGCAGATGCAGGTCAGTGAGTTTACATCAAACAACTAACTAACTGACAAATCACAAACCTTTTCTGATTCAGCGAGCATAGAACTTAACTGTTATGCTCCTGAACAGGTACACCCTGACCCAGTATCTCAGGCCGTTGTTCACGAGTGGATCAAAGAGAGGGAAGCCATGAAGTAAGGACATGTCTGAATTACAAATCATACGTGAATAAGATATAAAAGACAGAAAATGATAGATGTGTTATGGAAAGAAGGAATCACAAGACCGAAAATACTGTAAAACCATTTCACAATTTGGTCAGGTTTCCATCCACTTGTTTTATTAAATGAAAGTATGTGCTTTGACAGGCCGCAAACCAAAGACATCTTCAACGCTCAGTTCGGGAGCCTGTTCCGGACGTACCATAACCCCACGTACTTCTCGCGCCGCCTGGCACGCTTTGCCGACATCTACATGGCTTCCATCAGCTGCCTCCTCGACTACGACTTCAAGCACACGTTCTTCCCACGCCGCTCTCCTCTCCAGCATGAGTCCACCTTCTGGCCTCAGCACCGTCCCGCCAGCTTTCTGCCAGCACCCAGGTCAAAGAAAGATGAAGAAGAAAAAAGAGTCCAACACTGACCTGCACGCAAAACTGTAACAACCATTTCAGGGCTGAATGTAAGTAGTGATACGGGTTCGTTGTAGTTTTATGGAGAAAACAACTGACACTTTGTCTTCACACATGTAATTTTACAATGCTGCCTCTAGAGGGCAATCACGGTACTTGCAGTAGTAAAAAAAGAATTGAGCGTCTGTAAAAGAGAGAAAACATGAAAGAAAGGGGAATACTTTTCAATGCTCATTAGCCTTATCTCAATAGATATTCCACCCTACAATAAGCGTTTTACTTGAAGCTTTAACATTTTGAATGCAAATAGTTTAAAAAAAAGATAAGTGCCCAAGATGTGTTGTGCGTATGATGAGGTGTGAGGGGGGAGTGTGGCAGATATATTTAGCACTATAGTTTGATATTTGTGGAGACTGTGATGAGCTCTGCTGTCTTCACAGGCTCTGCTTTTATTTTTGCAGAAAATGTGTGAAAACGAGACGGTTCTATTTATTTGAGCAAATTATTCTGAACAGGGAAAGGCTTTTTGTGATGTTTGTGTTTGTCTGGTTGAAGTGTATTTTTATTCAGTATTTATTAAAAGTCTCTATGTCACTCATTCAAGTTCTCTTCTTTTCCTGGCCATTGACAAAAACAAAGATTTTACCAGCATGCATAAAGCCAGTCGCAGCGCGTTATAGCTCTCATTAATTTACATTAATCAGATTAGGTTTTTCCTTTTTTTATTGTAAGAGTCTCTGCACTATGATAGACACGAGAACTTTTTTTTCCCCATAGCTTTTTAAGTTCACCCGATAAGCCTCTGATGAGTAAGTCTTTTCCTAATCATCCATCTTCGTCAAAACTATATTGTATAATTTGTAAATGGATGTATGAAATAATGTTCAATTTGTGAATAGCCATTTTGCAATTACCTTTATAGCAGTGGGTTGTTTGGTGTAATCCCACGAAATCTTGTTAGGCCTCATTTGGCATATTGCATTAGGGGCTTTTTTCTTTGGAGACAGGTGCACTCTCTCAGGATCAGAGATACAGCATTGGCTCAAAGTGAGGTTCGTGGCGGATCAAACATGATAAGATCGGGCACTTGTGATCTGACCATTGTATCCGCAGCTGCACTTTCCGTGGGGTCACACTTTTTGGTTTTCGCACCATGGACATCAACAGCACGCGTGGAGCTCTGGAGGAGGCGAGGAGGCGCTGGTTACCGTGACACCGACCATCTTCCCCAGATTTGGCTACAGCATCCTCTCCTTTCTCATGTTCATTACCACTGTGCTAACCGTGTTCAACAACACAACAGTGATCGTGGTCATGGTGAGAAACTCGCTCCTGCAGCCCATGAATGTGTTTATACTCAGCTTGGCGGTGTCTGACCTCATGATTGGCCTGTGCGGCTCCCTGGTCGTAACCATCACCAACTACAGAGGCTACTACTTCATCGGCCGTGCTGCTGTGTCTTCCAGGGATTTGCGGTCAATTATTTCGGTGAGATAAAAGTTTACTTTATTAAGGTCTAGAGTTTTGGGGCTATGGATGCCATTAGAAGGCCATAAGGTTAAAGAACAAAACGTTGGGAGGATATTGTTTTCTTCATTTTGGTCTGTTTATATCCACTGTTGAAAATATTGTATTATTCCTATCTCTGGCCAGCTGAAATACTCACATGTACAGTGTTATGGACATGCATGTTGTAAACTTTTTATATACTTATACAGTGTTCAATTTCAAACAATCTTATTTGTAGTATCCTCAAAATATTACTGTGTGGCTCAAGTTTCACAATCAGTTCTATGGCCTTTATAATAAACAAAGAAATTGTATAAATATACATTCAAGTCAAATGACAAAATGCTTGTGTAAAAGTGCTCATATTGGCATGTCTCAGTTACTTTGCGCAGTATACTTTAGCTCGTGGATACTAAATCTTAGGCACATGTTTTGCAGCAATACGATGTCTATGTTTGTTTTTTTTTTTTTAATGAATCATAAAATCAAACATCCCTACTTGGAAATAAAATGTATTTTAACTATTTTTATATATTCATTTTGACCATGTAATTAAAATAGAATGGTCCACAATTATAAATACTTATTCATTATTTTTGGACCTAAGACCATTTGTCCTCTTGGATCAGGAGTGAACTGTAGTCCTATAGAAACACTGGTGAGCCTTATCATACATATACTGTACATGATTTATTGGAACAGATTATGTCGCTGCAAATGTAATATCACATAGTAATCTTTATAATAAGCATCTCCTCAGTTACTGTATGTGAGTCTCTAAGAGGATCAAAAGATCATACATCTCCGGTCGGACTTGAGAGATCTATTTATTTTTTAGCCGTCTCGTATCTCTCTCAACAGATTGCTTTTTCCTGAACACATTGCTCTTATAAAGATATCTAAGTCTTACTGTCCACAAACTGCATTGCCCCTTGGCTGTTGTGCAGGTTTGGTGTCCCTGTGCACTTTGACGCTTCTGGCCTATGAGCGCTACCATGTGGTTTGTAAGCCCCGCGCTGGGATGAAGCTGAGCATGAGGAGGAGTATGATGGGCCTGTTGTTCGTCTGGGTCTTCTGCCTCTTCTGGGCCATCACCCCGTTGTTCGGCTGGAGCGGCTATGGGCCGGAGGGGGTGCAGACTTCCTGTCTTTGGCCTGGGAGGAGAGGTCCTGGAGCAACTACAGCTACCTCATCCTCTACACACTGCTCTGCTTCCTCCTCCCAGTGGCCATCATCATCTACTGCTACTACAAAGTGCTCACGTGTATGAATAAGGTAAGTCTTTTCTGCTGTTTTGAATAATCATTCACTTCTGAATCCACCTTCCTCTCTGAAATATTTCAGCGATTTGCATAAATTAAATTGTTTAAACAGAATCCTGAATTTCTGCTTTTATGGCAATTATTTATTTCCAAAATTATTCGACATACAGTTTTCAAGCCAGGAGCTAAACTGTTTCCCCCCTTCTATCTAAAGTTTGTATCACTGTAATCATCAATCAAATGTTGCATAATTGCATAACACCCACTCAAGTTCTCCTTGATCAAATTAAGTAAACAAACAATAATGCGCAGAATTTGTCCTCCAAGAAATCGACAGTTCTCAGTGTCTGGAATAGTCCACCTTCAAGTCTCTGCTTCCACAACAGAGAATGTGGGATTGAAGAGATTCTCCTTGTAGTCCTCCAGAGTCAAACGACATCATCGGTCAAGGTCATCAAGCCCCCTCCATTACCTTAACCCTTGGAGCACTGGGCTGTTTGCCAATATCTCTACACTTAACACAGTATACTAGTCCAGTGGTTCCCAACCCCCAGGGGCGCCTGGGATTGCACGGGGGGCCCAGAGCTTTGCCTGGTCAAAGGGTCAGGTCATAAATGATAGTATTTGAGCAAAAAAAATGGTCTAAAATCATCAAACATAACTGAGTAAGGACTACAGGTGCATTAAACACTCAAATTTCAGTGTATTTGTTTGAAATAAATACTTATTGGCAATTATTTCATGTTCTGTTACATTTGTGCGGGCCACAGTTTTAGGCTGGGGGACACGGCCCGACTACAAGACGCGCAGGGGGGCTTCAAGCTAAAAAAGGTTGGGAACCACTGTACTAGTCCACTCAGGCACTTTCCGTAGACACACTGAGCCTCTACCTTAAGCATCACTCCAATTGGACACTTGTTTCACATAAAAACCTGCACTGGCACTTTACAGCACGGTAATAACATGGTAACTGGGGATGATTGGGAATCCATTTTACAGCTCTTTACCTTGTTATTATATTTTCAAACCGTCCCATTACCATGCTCTTACTGTGAAGAGCTACAAAAACCCTACAGATAATTTGGGCACCTTCACCACCACATTGAGGCCACACAAGATACGTGTGTTTTATTGGAGGACAGAGTGGTTCTGGATGTAGAGTGGTCTTGTAGCCTTTTCCTATGTATGAATGTGGCGTGGGAGTGGGTTATGGGTGGTGGTTGGCGATAGGGGTGGGAACCTCTGGGTACATCACATTCGATACAATACGCGATACATGGCTCACGATAACGATTATCTCACGATACGCCGATACTGCGATAATCGATATACTGCACAAAAATAAGCTACGATACATCACTATTTAAAAAAAAAAAAAACATTCTACATATTAGTATTTACATTTCTTTTCATGTGCTTTGTAACACTTTTATAAATGATCCCTGACTTACTCACTGAAAATGGGTCTATAGATCTGACAGTGACTTCATTTACATTTAAATAAACAAGAAACCACAGTCCTATTTAAAAAGTAATAAATCAACCCAATTAATCTTCTTTATAATTATAAAAACTATCATTACAAGTAATTTATTTGTGTGACAGTGTTTGGTCAAGTGCTTAAAACTGTAGTGCTGCCCCCTGCTGTCCTGACTGAATTCTTGATCATTGTTGGCCACTATTGACTATGAAAACAGTGGAGCACTGCTGCCTCATTAATATGCATGACGTCATCAAAAGTATCGATATCGGAATAAAAAGTATCGGTATCGTATCGTCCCGCAAAATATCGCGATATATCGGAAAATCGATATATTGTCACACTCCTAGTTGGCGAGGCCATTGGCACAGATTGGCAGCTGCATGTTTGTCACTCAAATAGTAGCTCATCACCCTATGATTATGCACAGTTGATGAATATTACAATAAAAAGAGATTGTTCTGAGGAAAAGTGTTGTATAAGATTTAAAGATTTATCATCTACCTCTTTGTTGTGTTGTCGTTCTGTCATAGCTGAACCGAAGCGTGGAGCTCCAGGGGGGCAGGCCCAGTCAGCAGGAGAACGAACACGCCATCACTATGGTCCTGTCGATGATCGTAGCCTTCTTCATCTGCTGGCTCCCCTACACTGTCATGTCTGTGGTGGTGGTGGTCAATCCTGAGCTCTACATCCCTCCTCTTCTTGCCACGATGCCCATGTACTTTGCCAAGACCAGCCCGGTGTACAACCCCATTATTTACTTCCTGTCCAACAAGCAGGTAAGGAGCTATGACTTGATGAACTTGCCACTATTTCTGGGGATGATATTTTTGTTGTGTCCCAGTTTCGCGACGCCACTCTGGAATGCTGTCCTGCGGAAAGTACATCCGCATGGCCCCGCCGCCTCCAACATCAGAATGCTACCGCTTAACAACAGGGAAGCCCGACCCCCTCGGACCAGGAACATTCACAGCAAGGTGTTGCCGCTGTGACGCAGTGAACCGCAGACACATCTAAGGATTGTGAATGTAGTCTCTCAAAAGAGCAGCGAGCTGGACTGGCTTGCCTTATTCATCAAGGTCATCAGTGTTAGAAAGAGAGCGGTGGAAAGAAACATGTACCTTTTCAGTGCATGTGCCACTCATTTTTTTAACTTGAGAAACTAGAAATCTATGTTTTTTTACCTTGCTTGCAAAACAGAAGGTCAGAGGCTTCATAGATTTGTTATAATGGTAGTAGCAGGCGCAGTATTTGTTGTGGTAGTTGATTTTGCTTTAAATGTGTTCTTATCGATCATAATAATTACTTCAGCTTGCATTATTTACAAGTAATTTCCTAAATGATTAATACTCCATTTCTGCAACTGTAATAATGAGACTGCTGTATTTGGAAAACTAACCTATTTTAAAGTCCCGGTTATGTTCACTCTAGACTAAACATAACCGTCACACTGGACCTTTTTAGATCATGGTTTATTTTTTGTGTCGTTTTTTTTCTTTTCAAGGATGCGCGTGAGCGTTGGGAAGTGTGGCCCAAACAGAGCAACAAGCAGGACACAGCTGGCTGTCCTTTGTGCATCCGTAAACCATTTGCGAAAACCATTATGAGTTTTAATAATTGAACACACGAACCTCGGAGAGTCTAAATCTGTTGGCCCCAGTGATATTTATAGACTTTCTGCTGAGATTGTGCTGGACAGTGCAGTCTTCCTCTGAGAAAATTGATTTTTACATACATTACAGTGTGCAGAGCGCTCCATAAATCCACTGTTAAGTTGCCTCTGTGACTTCGCCCACACCATTCATGCGATAATATGTAAACACACATGTAAAGGGGCACACAGATGTTGTTTATTTTTGGTTGTGTTTTTTTCCTCATTACGTTACCGCTGTGGCTCGATTAAATTTCACATGGAAGATACAATTCGCGAGTCTTGCCCTTTTTTCCCCCCCCGTCCTCCGAACTCGCACAAAAACACATTATTTGATTTTGCTGCAGTGTGGACGGTATAGGAATAATTTCTTTCATAAGTACCTGTGTGGATACTAGCTTTTCTCAATGCAATTACGCAGGTGGAGGAGGGGAAAGCAAATACAACACAGCCCCTAATCCTCCCCTCTCCTCGCCCGCCGCATCCGTGAGAGAGCTGCTAATACAAGAGGGGAAGTCATTTGTTAGAATCAGTTCTGCCATTAGCCACAAAAGCACATAATTAAAACAAGACAAATTTTGGCTGCGCTTCCAGTCTTGCTTTACTTTGTTCGAGCTTACAAAAGTAAAAAGAGGAAATGCAACGCACTCGCTTCATTCTCAGTGGTGTGAAATGGGATTAAGTTGATTAAAGACGGAATGCATAATGGCGAGAATCTGGAGAAAAGTCGCATGGGAGCATAATTGACGTCATTTTAAGGGATCTTGCTTGATATAGTTGATAGCAAATGATTATTTTATGGATTATGGATTTAGCTATTCATTGTCACCACCGAGTAGAGAGAAACATTCAAGTTTTCTCTTCGTCATTGCACGACTGGGGCGATGAATGGGATGTTTTATATTTGGCAGTAAAAGAGTCTTCAAAGCTGATCAGGCCCTGCCGATGATTTGGAGGAGTATGATTTCCCATATAATACTGAAAATGTTGTCAATTCATTAAGAAAAGGACGCCCCCCATCATTGGATAAGACAAACATCTGTCTGCCACCAAGCGAACCTGCCCACCACTGTGTTGAGGGATGGCAACCGACAAATGGATGAGCTTTTCCAAAATGCAGGATGGGCTGTAGTGGTCAGCAGAAAGAGGGCAAAGAGGTCCACATTTTACTTATGTATGGGTTTGTCAAAAAATGCAGAAATCTGTGTGTGTTCATAATGTTATGGCTGATGTGATGAGTGTGTTTTCATTAAGGTGAGAAACCAAGTGCAAGTTTGGTCTTTATCCTTTGTGACGTTGCAAATGCTTTGGTTCAAGAGTAAAATGAGACTTGTTGACTTGTTTCGTGCCTCCCACTCGTTTGGCGCTCTTCTTTGTAAATAGTTCACACATAGGCCCTATTTAAATTGCTTTTCATTTTCTCTTTTTTTTCCCAAGTGCTCTTTCTGAGTGGAGAATCTTTCATTCGCTTCGTTTTATTGTAGAGCTCCGTGAGCCATTTGATCAACCTAATATGTTTGTCTGCAGTGAAAACCACATTGTGTTTATCTAATCCCAGATTTGGTGTAGTTCATAATCTTTTTTGAGGCAAAGAGTATTTCACACTGCATCTCTAAACAAGATTACATAATGTCATTGTATAATCCAGCAGCATGGCCGCTCCTCATTTCCCTTTGCCAAACGTGGGTGTTGCAAGTCATCCATCTGGCCTTGTTGTTGCAAACCTTTGCGACATGATCTTTTGGACAATTAGGGCAGCTGTCTCTTCTCACAGCGCAACAGTGGCTCCTTTTTTTTTCTTTTTTTCTGAGTCGGCTTTTTGTTGAATTACTTGTTTCCATGAGATATGTACTTTGTGTATTGATGTGAATACATAGTGTTTTTTTTGCTGAATAAAACCCTTAGATTGTCTAGACCTGCGTTTGGCTCAATATGTACATGTATATTATGTTTTATATCTTGAATGTACTGCTCAAATTCATATAATTTTTTCCATCTGCCATTATTTCAGAAATGTGTGACAGAGTCCCAGAGTGGTCCAGACTATGGCGCGGGGGCCAAATGCAGTCCTCTGACCAGTTTTTGTTCATCCTCACACTTTCTTGCTGAATTGTCTACATTTCTAGTGGAGGTACCTTTCCCTACAAACACTACCAAAAGTATGGAGACGCTTTTTATGTATCGGCTTTGCTTTATTACCAACACTATTTACCTTGTGAAGACATTAAACTATGAATGAATTTATGGGATTATGTTGGAAACAAGAAAGGGTGCAAAAAAAGTCTAAATATGTTTTTTTAATTCTTCAAAATTGCTCTTTATTCTTGGCATTTTCTCAATTAGCTTCATATAATAAATATATTCATCTGTGAAGTGAAAAACATTTCTGTGACTACATTGTGAAGCTCACTGAGAAAAAGTCAAAAATGCCAAGCAGTAATCAGAGCAAAAAGCGGCTAAAAACATATGTGTTCATTCATAAATAAATGCCTTCAGTGAGAATTCAGAAGAAATAACAATCGCCCAAAAAAGCGTCTCCAAACTTTGACCGGTAGCATACTAGGAAAAAGTGTGGCGGCACAGTTAAAACTCCTGCTAAATACAACCAGCAAAATGTTGTCCTGAACTGACCATCCATCTCCTCTTTATATATCTGTCAATATAATGAAAAATTGGTATTGAAATATTTCACATTATCTCGTTACAATACCAACATCGTGTTTTGTATATCTTGTCAAAATCCTGCTTCCATTTTTATAAAGAATACTGGACTCAACTAATTACACATAGCAGGATTTCAATCACGCAGGCCTTTTTTTCCAGTGGCCTCCTCTGTTCTCACCCTGCACAGCTTTTAATGATTGTGAACTATTATGTCTCCCCTGTGACCTTCTTCGAGTGTGAGGCGATAATGAAAAGGGCGGATCGTGTGTCATAACGTGTCTGAGCCTCAAGTTTTGCCTATAAATACTAGTTCCAGGCAGTAGACACTAGGAACCGGGTCCCACATTTCAACATGTCATGACTTTAGCGAGGAGAGGAGACCCCCATGCACTGCACACTAAGAACAAAACCTCTTTGGAAGGATACCTCGAGCTCGGGTTTGTCGCTGCCCACGCTTTAATCCTTCTGGCTACCCTTTTTGTCGGGATTGTGGCGAATGTTTTTGTATTGCTTGCCGTCTACAAGCAAAAGAGTCTTCAAACTTCCAACAACGCTCTGGTGGTGAACTTGGCTGTCATAGACTTTCTCAGATGCGTTATCGACTGCCCAATTTTGCTGACTATTGTTGCGACCGTGCACCAGAGAGGCCACGCGGAAAGTATCCTTTGTGACACCCAAGTGGTGTCTTTTTCCTTCAGTTGCTGCATCCAGTTGCTGACTTTGGCTTGTATAAGTGCAGAGAGACACCAGGCGATTTCACGGCCCTTCAAGACGGGCCAAAGGCGGAGACGCATCATGGCTCTGATCCCATCGACGTGGATCGTGGCGATCGCGGTTGCTTTATTTTGCCTGTTTTTCCTCAAAGACTCCCCCGTGTACGTCAAATGCCAAGGCGATAACAAGGGACATCATCAAACGTCTTATGACAAGTATGGCCTCTACATGTTGCTGCCACTATGGGTTGCCTGCTTCAGCGTCATTATCGGCTTCTACGCTCAAATCTTTATCCTCGTCAGATCGCACAATAGGAAAATTTTCGATAAAGGTATCACTCCAGGAAAGGCCAACGAGAAGAAAGTAGAAAGCAAGAAGAAGGAGCTTAATGTTGCCCAAGCGGAACCGATGGGGACACAAAAATCCCCCAACAAAGATTCAGTGTCGGCTTTGTTGACCCCCAACCTCCCACAATGCATCTCTCCAGCTCCTGGGAATGAAAAGGAAAACACATCGGAAGTAATTGAGTTGGAACAGCCTGGTACAAAAGCAATACAGCCCGGAGAGAAAGCCATCAAGTGGGGAGCCAACAGCTACAGCGGTAAGTGAAGACGCGGCAAATGGCTCAACCTCCAAGTTGCGGCAAATGTCAAACAATTTAAATGTTGAAAATCCAAAAGAAAAGGCGCAAAATGAGGAATCGGTACAGGAAGCGAACCGGTTTCTTGTTCAGTCCACGTGCAAACGACCAATGGAGAGCGGCTTGAACCAGAGATAAACCGAATGAAAGCGCAACAGTGGGTCAAGTTTCTCCGAATACAGAGGTGTACGCCCCGGACCAGAACATCGAGGGGGCGGTGTGTATAATGCCCTCCAAAGCGACCAGAGAGAAGGCCAACAAGGCGAAGGAGAGCAAAATGGCCAAACGCGCCGGATACATCATTGTAACGTATCTGCTGTTCTGGTTACCAGTCATCACCACCATAATCCTCAACTTTGCAGTGCACAGAAATAAGAATACTCCAGTAAGTAATGCAAAAAATATTAAAGGAATAGGCCACCGTTTTTACATACTAAGATATGTTCTTACCTTAGCTTAAACAAGTTCATTTGTACCTGTCTGGTCTCACATGTGCCTTCTGTAACGTAAACACAGCACAGACGGCGTTAGCATTTAGCCTCTCTCTTCTCTATAGCTCCAAACGAGATGAAGATAGAAGCTACCAAACTCTTCCACGTTTGCCTATTTAAATATGGTTACGTGAAGCGTTACACCATAAAGTATAATTACACAAAATTAAACAATGTGGATTTTCTAAGCGGATAAAAAGGGGAACTATATTGTAAGGCGTAATAATACCAGGAATACTTCGGCATCCGCACAGTAAAGTGAAGATATCACTGCGCAGATGTCGAATTACTCCTGGTATTATTACGCCTTGCAATATAGTTCCACATTTTAGAAAATCCACATTGTTTAATTTTGTGTAATTATACTTTATGGTGTAACACTTCACTTAACCATATTTAAATAGGGAAAACGTGGAAAAGTTTGGTAGCTTCTATCTTCATCTCGTTTGGAGAAGAGAGAGGTAAATGTCTGTGCTGTGTTTACGTTATGGAAGGCACACGTGGAGACCAGACAGGTACAAATGAACTCGTCTAAGCTAAGGTAAGAACATATCTCAGTATGTAAAAACGGTGGCCTATTCCTTTTAAGAAAACCCTCTAAAAACTATAAAAATCTTAATGTCATTCCACATAAAATTTCACCCAATAAATAGAAAATGTTTTTGTATGAGTCAATTGCCTTTCCTTATACCTAACTTGTAATTTTGCTGGGAGCGGGACATCACCAGGTCATCTCCAGATTACGTTGCTTTGTTTTACCAAACCACATTTTAAATATGATTTTATTTTGGTAATAGCATTGTTTGTTTAGCTGCTGAGTTTTATGACAGTTTAGTTCCTTCTCTAACATTGCACCCTGTAAACAGGAATATAGGTTTTTTTTTTTTTTAAAGCAGTGTGGCTTTAAGCATCATCTAATTGATTCATCTTTTCAATTTAGCTGCATGTATTTTCCCCCAGTATCAGAGATTATGTGTCACCATCGTGTCGTAATTTTCCTTTCAGGTTTCTGTGATCCAGGACTTGGAGGTGCTGTCAGTGTCTGTGGCCTGCGTCACCTCCCTCAGTAATCCCATCATATACGCCGCAGTGAACCCACAGTTTCGAGCCGAGTTTTATCGGCTCAAAAACAATGTTAAATCCATGTGTCACAAGTCTTGAGTTCTGCACTCGACCAGTATAGATCTGGTCGTCTTGAAATCCAGATGTAGGCATTTTGGTTTTCTACGATGTGGCAATATTGAAAATTATTTGTTGATGAATCATATTTGTCATAAAAGTAGTAGCTCAAAAAGGATAAATATTTGATAAATTCTTCAAATTAATAAGAAGTAGATGTAAAATGTTTGTTGTGAAAAATAAAATACAGTGTGTAACACAGTTCATAAAACTATACCCCCGGCTTTTGATACTGTGAGAGAGATTTATGGCAGGCTTGAGTTGTGAGCAGTACATGTACCCTGCAGAGCTGAGGCACCACCTGCTGCTTTATACCTTAACAGCAATCAGCCCAGCAGGAGAACGTTACACCATCCACGGCCCAAACAAGTGCTCATCGTCCCCTGAGACGCCCAGCCCGAGACCCCCCTCTGGGAAGTCAGGCCCACACATGTCCAGCGCAATGGCGCCATCAGCTTGACATATTATGGCAGACATACTTTTTTCTAACAATACTCCTTTACTCCTAAATACTCCTACTTACTATATAGGCTTTGATTCATTACTTATTTTTTATTGCATCTGTGGACATGTTGCTGTTTTGCACTACAAACATGAGGTTTAAAATCATAAATGCATCCTCTTCCAAATGCTTTATTTTAACTCTCTGCAAAAATAGTACCGTCAGTGTCTTGCTGGTCATTGAGAACAAGTTTGGTGCCACTGCGACCTTTGTCAAAATCTGCCCTGGGGCAAACTGAGTGAAAAGTGTCAACTGGAAAGGGTTTATTGAACATACTTTTATATTATTTTTCAAGTTGCAACATAATTGCTTGGGTATGTTAAATATCCATGTCCATGCACAATACAGCTACATTTACTGCAAATACAGTGTTGGGTGAAAGCTGATAAACGTGAGGTAAAGTGAGATTTGAACGTTAATTTCTTTAAATTCTTCATATTATTGTACTTTTTTCTTATAGGTTTCTAATCATGGTGCAAAGTGATAAAATATGAGGACTGTTGTCATAGTAAATAAGAATGGTCACATTTATACAGCGCCTTTCTACCTGGCACTCAAAGCGCTTCACACAAGGAAGCCCTCACCCATTCACACTCAGTCACACACCAGTGAATGCAGAAACTGGCGGCAAGATGGGTGAAGTGTCTTGCCCAAGGACACAACAACTGTGTGCGCCTGCGGGAACCAATGCCTGAGGCAACCTGTCAGGAGCAGTGGGAAAAGTAGGGAAACCATCTCCAGATTGTGCGCGTGGGTTAGGAGTATATCTGCTGAAGATTTAGCCTATTGTGTATGTTTTGGGTTAATGTGGCAAACCGAAGTCCCCTCACGCGGAGAGTAAATCTACACAGAAAGACCTCGGAATCAAACCTGGGGTCGTCACTGTGGCGTCGTTGACAGGGAAATGTATTAATTTTATTGGACCTTAAAGCTGCATTATGCAACTTTTTATGCGGAAAAAAAATGTTGATATTTGTGCGTATGTAGTGCCCCAGCGTCTGTATGAGTGGTCAGCATGGCGCCTTTACTTTTGATTACGGTGGCCTCTTCAAGGCTCCAGGATCAATTGTTTGGTAGGTTTTCTGGTGAGAGGCTCCATCAGCAGTGAAAACCTTCCAAACAATTGATCCTGGGGCGTCCTAGAGACCACCGTGATGGAAAGTAAAGGCGCCATGCTGACCACTCATAAACACTCATCCACGTGTGTTTCATCTTTCTGGTTACAAAAATGACCAGCCCAATTATTTCAACTGAATCCTACCAAATCCTACTTTAAAACAACTGTTGGCTATATTCTCTCCAGTCCACTGTGCTGCCGTAAAGAAAGACATGGCTCGCTTGTTGGATGTATCATTTGAGCTACAGTTTTATTCTATCCACTGCACCAAATGCACAATGTGATCATTTTAACCCTCTCCTTTCCCCCTACTTTAATTCATGACAAGAATATTTCAATAAAATCATTTTAAAAGTGCTCTGCAATTTACATCATAACATCCCAACCCCCTTTTCCCTCCATTCTCCGTCATTTTTAAAGGACAAAGCTCAAAACAGGAAGTAGAGACATACTTTTAAGAAGAAAAAACTCAATTTCGTACTGACCGCATGCAAATCCTTAATTCAACCAGTTAACACACAGAAACGGTATGTCAACTAAATCTAGAAATAAAAGTATACCCGACTCTCAAATGCAGATGACTGTATTTCCCAACTGAGATATTTACAATAATGAAAAATGTACAAAATGGCGCTTTGAACACAGTGTACTATCAAATCTCATGGGAAGAAGCATTGATTATTTTAGGAGGATCTTTTTTTCTTCTTCTTCAACAATACGTCCATTTTGTGTCCGACTCTTCTACCCAACTATGACTGCAGTAATTACCCTGTATAATTCTCAATTATTTATCAATGGAGGTGGGGTTGACCCAGGATGTCAATAAGCTAACACAGATATCAGGATTTTTAACTTTCACTTTGCACATTTCACAAACATGTCGAGGATGCGTGGTAATACGTTTACTCGGCGAGCAGTCCATGGATCGATAATGAGCAGTCACGGAAACGGCGATCCATTCCAGTCAATGTGTTTGTGTTTTCTGAATTTACAAGAAACGACAGGGAACTCGGGAGACCATTTCGTTGTGGCTTTTTGAAAACGTATACGTAGCAAACTGGCTGGTAAGTTCCTAAATATACCCCACGATATTCACAATAAGATGAGAATGAGTGTGCTTTGTCAATACGGGTCATTTTAATCGACCGCAAAAACACCCGCCTTTGTCCTCCTACGATGACACAAACGTTACATATTCAAAAAAATAAAGTTCTTTTTCTCAGTATTTTTGTAGGCAACACCGATACTCAGACAATCCCGATAAACTCTTTTTCGCTGTGCTTTAAAAGGAGCTGCTGGTTTCTTTTCCTTGCCCCGAAAGTCCAAACACCAAGTTGAAACCATGCAGAGATTTTTGACATCAGATGAAGAACCGCCTTAGATCATAAACTCGTATAATCTGTCTCTGGAGAATGGCAGGTTGATGCTTGGTGGGTGGTCCCCCCTCTCTCCTTACAGCAAATGTGGTACTTCGACGACAAAGACCAGTCGGCTGATAGGCTAAATAGTATGACATCTACAAGGCAGATACTCGGACTATGTTGCTTTGAGAGTACGCGGCGGCGGTGGAGCTGGTGGAGCCGGCCCCGTCTGACGATGTCACCACGGGGGCCTGGAGGCTGACCATGGCCGGAGAGATGTACGGGTCGTTGCGCTTCAAGGGCACCGTCTCGTCCAGCTTGGCGTTCAGGTTGGAGCGGCTGTGGGAGAGACCGTATAAAAAGCTTTAGAGCCTTGCACCACTTTCACTCTTTGGCACAATCAATTAGGAGTGTGACAGTATATCATTTTTATTTTTATATATTGCGATATTTTGCGAGACGATATGATACAGATATTCCGATATCAATACTTTTGATGACGTCGTGCATATTAATGAGCAACATCATGCATATTAATGAGGTAGCAGGGCTCTACTGATTTCACAGTCGATAGAAGCCAACAATGATGAAGAATTCAGTTAGAACAATAGAGGGCAGCACTACAATTTTAGGCACTTGGACCAAACACTGTCACACAAATATATTACCTTTAATGACAGTTTATTTAACTGTAAATAAGATTAATTTGGGGTTGATTTGTTCCTTTTGAAATAGGATTCTTAATTTAAATGTGAATGAAGTGATGTCACTGACAGATCAATAGACCCAGTGAGTAAGTTATTCAGTTATTTATTAAAGAAAAGGGGGCACAAATGACAAAGCACATGGAAACAAATGTATATGATGAATGATGTGCATGTTACAAAAGAAAGGTTAAAAATTGCATGTTTAAAAAAATCGGGAAGTATCGTACATTATTTTTGTGCAATATATGGATTATTGCAGTAACGACGTATTGTGTGATTATCATTATTGCGAGCCATCTATCGTGTATCGACTCGTGAGCTACCCAGAGGTTCCCACCCTTACAATAAAAGAAAACATCTTCTAGTTTTATATGCACTGTACAGTATGAGGTTTTTGCAATGGACAATGAAATGTGTAACAATGGACACGCTTCTATAAAAAGTCTTATATAGGAGCAGCAAGAGAATAAAGACCTCAATGTCACGACACTGTGCAATGGTACATACAAAATGTATTTCAACAAATTTAAACTTAGACAATCTAGTTCAGGCAAAGGTCAGTGCTTAAGACCTTCCTGTGTTATTCATATTACATTCATAGGATCTAAAGACAGCTTCTTTTTTTCTTACAATACAGTGGAATTGTGAATTGTCTTTAACAAGTAGACCTCGGGAAAGACACTGGTCCATTCTCTCAATGATAAGGAAATCTGATCTGAACTGGACTCAAATAACATGGTTCATGCTTTTTAATGGTACAAAAACATTTCTGCGCCGCAGAAAATCCGCAAAGGTTATCCAAGTTATCCATAATTCACTTCTCGCCGAATTATGGAGTTTAACATTTTTCCATCAGAAAAAAAAGGGACGTTCTGGTCATCGCTACGGCAACACCATGAAAAATATGGCATGGGTGTAATTGACTTTTCTGATCGGAACGACCAAATACAATTTTGTGCCAAATAATTTTTCGTAAAAGTAAAATTTGTACTCTCCATATAATTCCTAGAGGGGGCGCTATCGCACTCAATTTTAATTTTGCCAGATGAAAGTGTTTAGGACTGTGACTTTAACAACTGATAACAAAATGATCGAAATCTGGCTTCATATGTGCGAATGGGAGCCATTTTTTGTTTGCGAAAAATCGCAAAATACTTCGTACAGTCTGCGGCATGAAAACCGTAAAACTTAGAAAAGTAATTTGGATAACTTTTAAAGTTCTACTTCTCAAGATTATTATCCACCCAAAATTAGCTCGTTCCGATAAAGGCTCTAGGAGGAGATAGATTTTGTACGAAGTGAAAAATAAAGGCGGATTCACGCTTCGTGATCTGTCATCCAAAATGGCCGACATCCAATATGGCGGAGGGCTTTGCCGTAATAATATTTTTTGCTCTTGTCAAGATGTACGTCTGTACCGATTTTTATGATTCTACGACAAACTTCCTTTTTGCCCGCGTCCTATCTCGCAATGTTAAAAAAAACCTGAGGTATCGCGCCACTATTTTGAAATTCAAGTTGTGTCGGATCGGGTTTGAATTTTGGAAAGAAAGAAAGAATGAAAGAATAATCCCATACGAAAACAATGTTCCCGCTTACGCGGGTACCATAAACTATATACATTTTCAAAAAGCGCTCACAAATTCCTACCTCATGGTAGAGGTCCTGGGTCACTTCGTGCCCGTCAGTGACCCAGGGCTCTCAGTCGCCCATTGACTTTTATGGGCTCTGTACAATTACAATGTTGATTTTTGCATTATATATGTATGTGCACGAGAAGAGCGTGCTAGTGAGTGTTTGAGAGGAGGGGAGTGCTTCGCGGTCGTTTTGTGCGCTCCGTGCACTTTCGGGGAGCCCCTTCACCAGGCCTGATGGCGCTCGGGCCTAATAAAAAAAAAGGAGCCTCGCCAGATTTAGTCATTTTGTCCTTGGTTCATTATTGACACCTCAAAAATGATTTCCATTACACTGCGTGAAGCTCTCTGATTTCCCGCACTCTTCACACCTCGCTAAAACACTTGGTTGGTGCTGTGTGTGTGGGGGGGTGGGGGAGGCGGGAACATAGTGTCACAAGGTCAACCCATTTAGGAAATAAATGCTGTGCTGTGCTCTCAGCAGAATGGGTTTTAATTTGGCCCTGTCACTGAGTTTAACATATAGACCTAACATAGATTTTAATCATGCTGCAATTATCAAGAAACAAAACTCACTGATACGCTCAACTTGTCATACTTAACTTTTCTGCTGTTGTGCTAATTGCTTCCCCTTCCACAACATATTACTGCGATTTATCAGGTTGAGTAACGCAGAAGATTGGGTTTTTTGTGGCGGGAGGATGGTCAGCGCATATCTACAGCTGCACTGGTTCATGTTATATTAAAGTCTATTATTGTGTGGTATGTGCGAAAATCAAGTGCAAAAAAGCTTTAAATAAATAACACGATCTTAGCACAGTTAGGCTGGTTTTATAGCTCAATGCATACAGTATTAGCCCTGAATGAAGAAAGTGTTAGTTCCTGTTAGGGATGAATGATAATGGATAAATATGTCATATCTAACTATTTTAAACACTTAGCGCAAGATTATAACAATGTAAAGACTCCCAGAAGCAACCTGAGATACTGAATACAGCATGAACTGCACATGAATACAAGAATCGCTTACACTTCAAAACACGTAGAGGTCTGAACTACAGGGTTTGGTTGTTCTATACCTAAATTACCCCATGGAGACCCTTTTTTTGTTTTGTTTTCTGCAGCGGGCATTATATTACAGAAACAATGCCGGCTTTGGGATATGAAAAAACGTAGCCATTCAAATTGCAATTTGTATTCCATTACATTTCAATCTTGACAGAGGTCTTATTTCTTTGTTTGTTTCTTTCTTCATTACAAATGTTTTTTACCTATTGCGGCAACACAATTGAGTTTGTTTTTAAAGAAATGTGAAAAGTGTATGCTTTTTAGAGCACATACAGTATACCATATGTTAAGGAACATTGCCACTGAGACGCCTCATTCATGTTGACCTTATTTCAGGTGGAGAAACGAATGCGTGTATGTACTATATTAAGTGTTCCCACAACAGAGTGGTAAATATTTGATGATCCACTGGTCAGACATTTTGAGCACAAAGAACAGGCCACATGTCCCTGAGAAGCAATTAGCTTGATACAGAGTAATGATAAATTATTCCATCCGTTTCAAATGCTATTTTCACCATGACAATGTTCGCAGCTTCAAGGGCCCAAGTTCACAGCAGTAATGAGGGAACATGTTGGCTCAGTCTGCTGAAAATATGTGGTAGTTGTATCTATTTTTATACGTACATTATATATAGCCTGAGTTCCATTTGCACAAGTAATATCAAGTCTATTTATGCTGAATGATGGCTTTGTCATCTATTATTACGGCTGTCTCGGGATTCCCCGGTAGAGCTGTAGGAAGTGTGCATGAATAGGTGGTCTGGGCATCTCTCCTCAGACTGCTGCCAAAGCGACCTGGCCCGGGACAAAGCGGAAGAAAATAGATGGATGGAGACAAAACAGGAGTCCCATTACATGATTTTATTAGTTTTCTTGATTTTCTAATCTATGTAGTGTTGTGTCTCCATCTGAGAGCTCAAAGCATTCAGACTCTACTGCAGAGCTCCCCATCATGACAGTTGTCCTGTTTTTGAACATCCATTTAAGTTTACGCCTGTGGTAAAATCAATTCATTGCCCAAAATACAGAAAGATGCTGACTGAGTGTGAATTTCACGGAATAAAAAAATAACTATAATGATAGCAATAACAACTCTATTAAAGCACACAACAAATCCCTCCCTTTTGTATGAGCTGTATAGAGCCATATAACGGCAGTATGTGGCGCAGTATGTGCAGCCATTACCTGTTGGCCACTGGTCGCTCCCTGATTTGGATGGTGCTCAGCTCCTGGTTGTTGGTGCTGGGCAGGCTGAAGCTGCTCTTCTTGCGGTGCCGTCGGGAGCAGCAGGAGCTGATGCCGTGTGGAGACGAAGAGATGGAGGAGGAGCGCGAGCCAGACTTGTTTATCATGCTAATGTCCATGCAGTTGGACTGGAACGTCTGCTCATCCACAAACTCGTGATTCTGCAGCACAGAGAGCGGCGCCAATGTGGGGTCAAGGGTGGCAAAGAATATCGCAAAATGATGAAATATCAAATTCGGAAGAAACTGAATTGTTAATGATAGATTCCATCCAACAGAATTAGAGCTTTGAATAAAAAAACAGGGCCATAGACGCTATTTGTGGCCAATGTGTGAAAAAATGCTTCTTTCTTCTTTCTTTTTTTTCCCGTGTCAAAATTTCATAGCATTTTCTCAAATTAGTCCTGACGTGTCCTTCTTTGTCCCAGTACAGTTTACCTGTTGTAATTCCCATAATACTAAATATTGCCCATCACGTTTTTTGGGGCTGTTTAACAGTTATTGAACACTGAATGATTTTCTCATATCGTCAACGCTGCTCACGAATCACCCCATTACATCTATAATGACTGCCTGTGCTAACTAATGAGTGAAGATGTTTCACACTGACGGCTAAACAGAGACTACAGCAAAATTGTTTAATAATTGCAAAATGAATCATCAAGGGGATCGAAATATATGGGGCCAGATGTCCATATTAAGAGCCATCTGCGAAAACATTCACCACTGTTATCCCTGTGACAAATGGGCTTGACTTGAAGGTCAGGCACAAATAGTGTCTGTATACTTGTCCAGCAGGGGGCAGGGCAACACTGACTCAACCACATTACCACTTTATCTACAAACGCTGCTGTGTGAGAGTACAGAAGGGGCATAATGTATATACTGGCATCTTGCATGAACCATGAAGTCTTTATGGGACTTGTTCCCAGAGCACCAGCCTCATACAGAGCAAAGGGTTGAGATATGAGGAGCATGCTCTCTTGATTTAAAGTGTGCTCCCGTCTCTGTGCAGAGATCAGAGCAGCCAGTGTAAAACTCCTGTCACATTAACTCTCTTAGTTCCTGCTCAGCTGAATTATGGATAAGTTCAAATGAAGTGAGCTGGTTTGTTTGGAAGGATTAATGGTACAGGCTGGCAGAGTCACGTTATCTTTAGGATGTTGCTAGTGAGCAAACTAAAGATTCTCTCGCCCTGTTTGAAGCTATTTTTAAATAGCCCCACAAAGAAATAGGAACAGAGTCTGTGCATGAATGAAAACTCAACTGTGTCATAAACGTGCAGTTGAAGAAGCACAAGGTGCAACTTTATGTTTTGAAACAATGTTTTTTTAAGGTTTATTGGAAGGTTTATACAATAAAGATGTTATTATGATAGTGCCTTACCGAGAGTTTACCACCTTACCGTGGTTTTCTCCAGGCAGCGGAGCAGGTGATGGTGTTGGCTCTCAAAAGGCGGGGTGGCAGGCTTCCCCACCAGGGACTTTGCTGCCTCTTTGCAGGCCTTGGGAAACACAAAAGATAAGTGCAGATGAGCAGGCCCAAGCCATCAAACACACACAGTGTCAGGCAACAGCTCAGTGATGTAGAGAAGAGAGGCGAGCGTAAAAAGTTGAGAATGAAGATCTGTAGCACGGCAGCCAATCTACTGAAAACCTAGTGATGTTTAAACACACATACTATCGCTCTGTAATTGCCATTCTTTCATTCATTTAATGAGAAAGACCATAAATCAACTTCAACCGAAAGGAACTCAAAGTCAATGCACAGCAGTGGCACACCTGGACACAGATCACTACACAGATTCAGACCACAGAAACATGACACGCTGATGGCTCTGGCGGCTCTGATGGAAGATGTAGTGTTAGTCTGACCTAAACCGGGATGCTCAAGAAATACATTCAAATCACATCAAAAACAGAGTTTAGAGGAGACGCAGGCTGAGCTCAGTGTCCTGTGAGCCTTTGGTTGGCTCCTTCCCCTCCAAACCCTGTTGGACAGACATGCAGCTGCTCATGAGTCTCCAGAAGACCTGTCCTGCTGTATGGTCAGAGAGAGAGTCTATGTCGATGCTGCAGCAGTGATGTAAGAGAGAACGACCACACTGAAGCACTGATGATGGCAGCCCCTGGGTTACAGCATGGGAAGCCCCCCCACACCCCTTTGATGCATGGACCCGAGCACAGCGGCATGCAAGCGTCAGCGAGGCCCCGGCCAGCACGCCCCCAGCCGCCGCCAGGCGCCGTTACCTCCTCCAGTGAGTCGAGCAGCAGCCCATTTTGTTTGTAGCGCATATAGGCATTTGTGCCTCGAATCTTCACAGTGCGGATTCTAGCAAGCCGAGTTTTCTGTTTGAACAAACAGACCTCTGTTTTAGCCTCTCATGTTTGTCTGTCAGTCTAATTGGCTCTGTCTCCCTCTGGCAGCCTCTGTATTTAGCTGCAAACAACTATACTTAATCTATGATTTAAACATTCTTCCATAGCAAACACTTTTAGGAATAAATGCACATATTGCAATTTAAAAGATGCTGACACTGTAGCCTGAAGATCAGTTGTTCAGTCATTGTCATTTCTGCACTTAAATCTCTCCCATTGAAATAATACACTCAAGTAAGTTTAGCCCACCCGCACAGAGTTAGACACAAACACAATAAAAGATTAATATTCAGAGTGATAGTGTTTGCACTGTCATTCTGTTACCAGCTGATAAGACAGGACCAATAAGGAAAGGCAGATAAAGCAGAATACAGGCCTATATCAGAATAACAGAGACAGACAGTAGGACAGTACCCTCTGGGCGCGGCGCTTCTCGGCCCGTTGGCTCTGGTGGTAGATGCGGCTAAAGTTGGACACAATGACGGGGACGGGCAGTGCGATGACCAGCACCCCACTCAGAGAGCAGATGGAGCCAAAGACCTTCCCCACAATGGTCTTAGGCACCATGTCGCCATACCTGAAACACACAGCAAGTTGACATGAGCACAGGGAAAAGTGGCACAAAGACCTTGATCACAACAAGCTTTTGTCAATTTAAACTATTTTTATATTTCTTAAAATAGCTGCATCATGACCTTGAATTATTGACTTCAAATATGAAATGGCACGTTTGAAGTGGTTGAGAAATAAATAGGCCTCGTCTGATGTCTCTGGCCTACTTTCAACGGGCCATGATGATGCTCCTTTAAAAGAGTTTCATATATAATTACACACCTGCTGGCACAGGCTAATGCGTTCACATTGTGACAGCGCACACTACATTTCCCCCGTGACCTCTGTTAGGCAAACAGCTTGTGAGAGATCCACAAGGAGCGTCACGTTGGCTAAAAGCAAAGGGGAGCAGTATGATCCTCACTCCAGGGAGAGGTTAAGACTGTGCTTCTCAGCCACTTTAGTGTTTTGTTCTCCATGCTACATCCTAATGGACCGTTAATATTGAATGCACAACCAAGTTACACGAAAAAAAGATAAAAGGATAGTACTTATTATACAGTGCAGTGCATCATGGGAGTGCGGTTAAACCCAAGGTATGTAAATGCTCCACTATGTTAAACAGCACTGACTGATTAATAGTAGAACATATCAGTGTCAGGTGGGTCTGAATCATGGCCATTAAAGAGATGGATGTGTCTGTCTCTGAGACAGGCCTGTCTCTGTACCCACTCCAGTCAACCTGCTCAGCACACAATACAGACACACTAACAAAGAAAATGCCGCAGCAGAGCAGTGACATTTTACTGCCACAACAAGTGGCAATTATCATTTTACATTAAGATATAATTAGCATTAGCGCTCCTCTAAAGCAATTAGGAGCTGCGGCACTGTACGTTACAGTATTTGTCTCTGTGTTTCCTTGGCTGGTCTGTGAAACTGAAATAACATGAGTGATGTTTTCTGCACATCTCTTTCACATCTGTACAGCACATACAGCACAGACCGCAGGCTGCAGGTGGAGATGAATGATCAGGACCTTAATGCGTAAATGACCTGAGAAGACCATTAGCACCGGAGAGGAAGATGAATGCAGGTGGAGGGGGACATCAACATTGCTCAGTGGCTGTGACAGCGGAGCGTCTCTCAACTCAGGCAGCCTAATGTGAATGTATGGCTACACGGGAGGCTGACTATTTCATAAATGAAGTTGTCTAATGCCCTGGGCCGTCTGCTGGAGTCATTAGCCTCAGGTTTCCATCACATTGGGTCCAACTTTGGACTGGGCCGAGCGCAGCACAGAGATGTAAAACTGGACGTTTTAATATCACGCTTGATGAGTCTCCGTGTACAACAGTTTGCTTTCAACTTGAGAGATCTCACAGTGATGTCATTAGTTTCACAGTTCATTACAGGTCAGGTCATTTTCCTATGTAATCCCCAGCAAAGCCTGACTGCAGGTGTCAATTATAGAAGCGGCATGTGATGTTGAAAGCCTATTAAGAAATGCATAAGGAAAAGTGTGGGGAAATGATTGCACCATGTGTCATACTCCAGCCAATAACCCGTATCAAATACGAATCTATATACCTAAAATATTCATAACCAAGGAAAACTTTGTATATATTACCTTTTAAGAGTGCGATGCAGTGCAATGGGGGGGGGTGAATTAAACTTAAAAACAAAGACACTGGGCACAACTTGTCTCAACATGAGTATATTTAAATGGTAAATGGTCTCAATTTATATAGCACTTTTCCACGTGGAATACGTGGAAGCGCTTTACAGCAAGGAACCAGTCACCCATTCACACTCCAGTGTACGCAGACACTGGAGGCAAGCTGGGTGAAGTGTCTTGCCCAAGGACACAACGACAGTGGGCACCTTCAGGTGGGGGATTTGAACCCCCAACCTTCCAATCATGAGACGACCCGCTCTACCATCTGCGCCACCGTCGCCCCTTTATATTTGCTTGGGATTGTGATGTACACATACAGTAGTAATGAAATGTCATGAGATCGATTTATACTTTTATAACATTGTTACAGTTAATGTAATTGTTTCTATTTACAAAAAATGTTACGGGATTTTCCCGTAACATTCTATTTTAAATGTTTAATCCCAAACTCTATTAGGACCTTTTTCGTACAAATTCAAAGTTCTTTCTTGTATGGATGTTGCATGGTGGAGCGGTGTGAGGAAGTGGAAAATATTGATAACAAAATACATCTTCCATGCTGTTGTTCAGTAAATAAGATAAATATCTGAAAACCTTGATACGATTACCATATGAGGAAAAATCAGTTGGGAAGATAATGTGAGAATATGATCACATTCTTTGGGACTCCACATCTTCCTTTAGAGACATTTTTATTTAGTTTACGTCCCTTGCAATGCGTGTCTGTAACATACAATAAAACTACACCGTATTCAGCCTTAATACATGATGAACAATTCATTAGTTATGTGTGACTAGCACTTAATAACTACTTAACTATTACAGTTAATGCCTGACTCATAATGAATAGCTCTTCACATACTACACTTATTCATTGTTACGTAGTTATTAACTATTGCATTGTCATTATGAATTAAGTGTTAACTCATCATTTATTAAGGTTAAATAAGGTGTAGTTATTATAAAGTGTTACCTGTAAGTCAATAGCAACCGTTTCGTTATTCAAACCTAAAAATGCAAAATGCCCAAGTTCTACCAAGAATTCAACAAATATGGGCAAGTTATTATACTACATTAAACAAAAAGAGAAAAAAAATGGGGGAAAAAACTAGGCCGTTATCCCAATAGGAGGAAAGGCAGTCTGATGGGGAGGAAGTCCGCAATGTACTGTAGCAGCAACAATGTATTGCAGTCCTCCCTGGCTGCGTCGTCTTTTCAAAGCGCAGCGAGCAGGTGGAAAAAAAGAAAGCGGCAAAGCGCGCTCCGGAGAAAAGCACTAACAGTGATGGATTGTTCATAAGGGAGAGGCTGAGATACACAGGGCCCCAGAATGAAGGCAGAGGCAGGAATTAACAGCAGCCGCAGAGATTAAAGTAATGTTCCTCTCTTTGTTCTCTGTTGTCCGCCGGAGCAGGTATCCAGGTTTGCGGCGTTCGGACCTGACATGGGAGGGGGTGGGGGGGGAGAGGGGCGCAAAGATGGATGACCAGATTTTTATCCGCCCCCACAGAGGAGGAAAAGACATGTCGGGATGACTGAGTATCAATTCCCCCAATCCAGCGGCTTCACTTCTAACAGCGGCGCGTGTTAAATGGCGCTACAGTGGGATGACGCCGCTGCAGCACGGGGGCCCACCGCTGACGAGTCGAACGAGGGGGGCCCGCGAGCACCGCAGACAACGGGAAGGGGGGAAATGTCATGGTAAAGGGAACATTTGAATTGTTGAAGTGAGGAGTTGAGTGTCCCCGCACGGCCAGGGATAATAGGGCGATCAAACATTCATGAGTTTCTGTGTCAACGTGCGGACGGCGATAGAAGGTTGACCTTAAGAGACACAGCACTGACTCATCACCAGCGGCAACAAGTGACTTAAGGGGAGAAGAAGACTTTTCACCCCCCAATTTTCCAGGTCTGCCCTTTTAACATGCAAACTTTCATACTTTCAACGATAAGGAATTTTATTATTTCACTGAATCAGCTTAGCTCGAGATTTTTTATGTGGTAACAGCTAACTTCAAAAGAGGTATTTCTCTCACACGCTAGGGACATCTTCACTAAAATCAGCACTAACACACCTTGACAATACTGTAAAGAGGGGATATTATGCATTTTACAGATATCTCGATCGTATACTTTGTTGGTTAGAAAGTGTAATATTGATCTAAAACAGCTGAAACAAACATATCCAGCCGTTTTACTTTTGGATTTTCACAGTCTCACCGTAAGCCCCTCCCCTCCCACCCTCCTCTAAATGCTCTCCTTCGCTGCGCAGCCGTTTTAATAAAGAGAGAGAAAACTCGGTGCGCTCACGCTCACTTCGGGATGAAAGGATTTCACGTTGTGATGAAAGGATTTAGCTTCGGGATGAAAGGATTCAGCTTCGCAAGAGATGGTGAGGTGAGGAAAGCATGGATGCGAAGGACCTCAGCGAGAGCGTTTTGGGCGCTGTCATCGAGGTGTTAAAGGGGGGGTATTATGTAAAATCGATTTTTTTCAAGCTTTATATCATGTTATTATGTCATTCCCTCATTAAACACATGCCTGGAGTGTTGCCTTGGCCCATTCACATATTTTTGAGTAATCAGTAAAAACTTAGACGGCAGCCATTTTAGGTGTAGCTATGCCTCAGTCCTCCTAGGAACGCCCCCACCTCCTGGAGACGCCTCTGGACCTTTTGTCACCAGCCAAGCCACCAACCACTGCTCCTCAGCTCAGCAGAGCCCCCTCCCCGCACAGTAGTGTTGTTTAGATGCCAGAGCAGTGTGCTGAAGGGGGCGTGTCGGAAAGCTTCTTAAAGAGACAGAGGCCTATTTCAAGACGTTCAGTACAGCCATTTTCAGAGAGCAATTTTATTCAAGGCAGTTATTTTAATTTACTGCATATACAGACCAACAGAAGGTTACGTCATCATTGTAGTATGCTATAGACTGGTGCTATGTGATTGAAAAAAGCATAATACCCCCTCTTTAAGAATAGCCAGAAGATTCAGAGATTATTCAAAGACGTGCGAGTGGGTTGAAAAACAGCTCCAGGAATGTTTTTGATCATAGAACAAAATTGTAATATTGTAAAAAGCGCTAAAAAGTCATCCGCGCAGTAAAGTGAAGATATTACTGCGCGGACGTCGAAATACTCTTACGGTGTTATTACGCCTTACAATATAGTACCCCTTTATATCCGCTTAGAAAATCCACATGTTTAATTTTGTGTAACTACTCACGTAACCGTATTCAAATAGGGAAAACGTGGAAGAGCTTGGTCGCTTCTAACTTCACCCCCGTTTGGCCCCATAGAGGAGAGGAGGAGAGGCTAAATGCTAACAACATCTTTGGTCTTGTCGCGTGACTGAGTGCATGCACAAAGACCAGACAGGTACGCATCAACATGTCTAAGCTCAGGTAACATACAGTATGGAAAAACGGTGGCCTGTTCCTTTAAGGGCTTCCAGTTGGTCTTTCAAGAAGGATTAGTTTGATTTATTGCCATTTAGTGTAGATCCCCCCAAAAAGGTAAAAAATATATACTGTATATACTGTGTAATTTCTGCTTAAAGCTAACACTGATCAGAACAATACGAGTTTTACAACCTTTAAAAACTGATTGGCAGAGAGGATACCAAAGTGTGCAGCCTTGTTATGATTTGAAAAGCGCACTTTAAAAATGTTGTTACGTGCCATTTCACCACACAATGAGAAATGTCAAGAGGAATGAGTGGAAACTGGTTGTGAGAGGGCAGAGAGAAAGGATGCTTGTTGATGGTGTATGTGCAAAATGACTTGATTTTAAAAAAAAGAAACATATTTTTTAAATGAAGAAAATGTAGAACTACCAAGGCGGCAGCGATATCGCACCGGGAGCAGGAGAGGTGAGCAGGGCCACTCCTCACCACATATATCCAACACATCACTGCTCACCACAATCACAACTCCCATTTTCCCAGCAACCCTTTCATTCATCATTTCTGTTCTCTTATCTCCCTCTCTATCTACTGTACCCTCCCTGTTCATCTCTAAAGATCAACCTTTACAAGGAAAAGATGCTCTCACTGCTGGTTAAACTGCAGAAACAGAGCCCTCACCCCGCGTCTCATCTCACCCACGAACCGAGCCATCATCCGCTAATCATCCTATCGCTTTCCCAGTGTCTCAATAACCTGTCCCTGTTCCCCACTCAATAAATGTTTCTAATCGAAATCTTGTTATGGCATGGTCCTCCACGCTAGTGAATCCACTGAGTCACAAAATCCTTTTATATCACACAGTGGAAAAGAGTCGGCTAAAACTTGGGCTGCTCCAAGTTTAGTGTGTGTCGAGTTACCTCAAAATGGTAAATAATCAACAACAAACACTCACGCTGACGGAGCAATGCCGGTGTGCGCGAAAAGGAGAGACAGGAAGAAGAAAGAAAAGCCTGTAATTTGACATCTAGTTAAAGCAATCCTCCTTCCGAAAAAAGCAATCTTGTTCCTTGATTGTCTTCCAGAACGCAGTGTGTGAAATCTGACTGCCATCTGGTAAGTGTGAAGAGAGAGGGGAACAAACGCGGGCAAAAGAACAGGACATATCTGGATGACTTCACGCATACGTCATTTGTTTTTCTGTCCGCGGTTGGAGGCCGGGTCTCTGTGTGGGGAACAGCGAGTACGATGCATCGAGATCTGCTTTGCATACGCTCCCTGGCCACATTATTAGGAACGCTCTCAAAAGTGCAGATCGTGGTTGTAACAAGCGGTAAATTCTCCCGTCGTGGCAAAGGAGTTTAAAAATTGTCCTAAAAGCTTCTCGACGTTTGCCCAATCCCGTGGTAATCGAGTTCACTTTAAAACGCTCTGCTTGAGGTAAAGGGTTTGATCTGCCATATAGCCCCACTGTTTACCCCATAAGACAGTTCCACTCATTAACCTAACTATTGTCTTAAGCTGGGACGAAACTCTGCATCGGCATTGGTTTACTTACGCCTCATTTGCCTTAACGATTGTGTGAAGGAGGTGGTTGAAAGTTCATTTTCACCACTAGTCGCTCGCTAAATGTTTTCTCCTTTGGGAGGCCAGCTTTACTTTGGAGATCAGCAGTTTCAGACCAATCCGCGCTTTGCTGTTACTCGACTGTGGACTTAAGCGTGAGACTTTAGCTCTGATGTCAGAGTCAGTTTTCATCCTGCCGCACAACTGGATATGTCTTATGGTGCATTTGAATGTATTAGCATTTAGACATGGCCTACCAATAAAGTGACCAGTAGATATAAAGCGCACACATTTATATGGTAAAACAGCCTTCTGCGGCGCATTCAGGGCGTGATTGAAGTGGGATCTTTAAACGTTTGGCAGCAGACAGAACCTGAACGAGTCTCTCTCTTGAGGGGAACAGGCTGAGGTTTCAAATGTAATCACAAAGGTCTAAACCAGGACCCGCTGTCTCACTCACTCACATGCCAGTTGTGATTACGGCCAGCAGCTTAGCAGTGCTGACTACTGGGATCCAAGAGGGATTGTATAGCTGAGGATGCTATGCTGATGTTCAGAGCCTGACAACCCAGGGCAACTGTCGGGAGTTTGATCGTGAAAGTGCCGTTTTCTCAGGCTCAACGAGGAAAGTAAAATAGGCTATTTTTATGATGTAGCAGCAAGTGGTTGTGAATGAAAAGGTTTTGGCACAGAATACCTATTAGAGGGCGTGAATTCTAGTAATAGTATCCACTTTGGAGAATCAGGATGACAGTGGTGCATCTAAATGTGTATATCTTTCTGATAGTTTTGTACATTTAGGGTTTTACAACTGCCCAATATAATGCAACAGTATTTACATCAACCTTAAAATAAGACTAAAAAGATGAGCACAAAATGTGTGATTGGGACAATAGTACTCGCTTCAACTGTGTGACTCTATGTGATAATATCCTGATAATATTTTACACTACCAAGCAGCATTGTGACATTTAGTCAAGATATTGACACACTTAATGGGCGCAAGGACAGCGCAAACTCTAAACACTATGGTTATCTTCCATATGGCGCAGCTGTGATAGGGCGTCGCTTATAAAAAGAGAAGAGGTCAACTGAGGCGTGGTTTATTACAAGCAACATATTAATTCCCTCATTTATATCGCGCTGCCTTGTGTTCTTCCTTAAGCATTATAGCATTAAGCATTACAGGCTCTCACTGGTCAAACTAAAAACTTGATTAACCCCATCATGAGTGAAATAATGTTAATGTCCTGAGAGAAAGCCGGTCCCACTGTGGCGTGGATTAGAGGCCGACTGATATAGGTTTTTCTAAGGCCAATGCCGATATGCTCGGCTGATATTTTGACCGATTTTTTCCAAATGTCTGATCTATAATCCTGTAAAAACAAATACTTGGCCACTCCAGCACTGGCTGATTTTATTTTATTACTTTAGGTGATACAATCATAGTTTCTGTCCCAGCTTTGATTAGTTGTCGTTAGCATTAGCATATTGTTACTAGCCGTGGCATTTTGCGCGGTGATCAAAAATACAATAGTGGAGGTTAAAACTAACTCAGCGATTGAATTCTCCAGATTGTGCACTTCAAAATGACATGCAGCATGTCCATATTGACTGAGGTTTAGTGAAACTTGTGTTTAACAAAGTTGAAGCTAATACATTTTCATTGCAATGTTTCTCACCTCCCCGGAGGCCTATATTGTTTTCTTTCCGGCCCTAGATCAGCCAATAGCCGATATTGTAAAATCCCCAAATATCGGCCTCTAGCGTGGATCGGCACTCGCTCGGCTGTAATTGTGTTAACGCGACCAAAACAAAAGCACATGTTCACCCCCACAACCCCTCTCCCTCCCTCTCGCCCCATCCCAGTAGCGGAGTCTGGTGGGAGGAAAAAGGCTATAACATCGTCATTGGCCACGGGTCTTTCTCCACCCCACGTACTTTCCACTTTAATACGCCATGTCTCAGAGCTGCAAGATCTCAAAGTGCGCTCCTACTAAGCGCAAAATGTTACACATGGAACGAACTACAAACGCTTTTACAATTGAACTCTTTAGTGCCTCTTTCACATCTAAAACGGTTAATATTCGATATGTATAAAGAAAATTGTCCTTGCTTTAATTGATACTTGTAAAAATGTCTATTGTAAATATGGTATTGTTATTCACTGTTATGAAACAGGGCGCTCATGAAAAAGAGAGTCTCGTACTCTCATTGGGCCTTCCCTGTATAAATAAAGATTTAAAAAAAAAAAAAAAACACTATAGTCTACGTTTAGAAACACAAGATCGGACCCAATGACTCAATGAACAAAAGTCACAACAGACTTTCAGTTCAACTCAACATGATCTTATGGAGAACACTGAAGCTGGCGTCTGTGAGGGCTACACTGTGTCATGGTTAAGTTATTTAGTCTTGGTTTTAATCAAAAAAACACTTGGATATTGTTGGTAGAAAGCGATGAAAAAAACTAATTTGATTAAAATCCAAGCATTTTGATTCAGCTGATCAGATGATAGATTAATGAGGCCTCTGTCCTATCACCGCACCATCTCTGACATTCGCCTCCTGCTGATAATTACTGGTGTGCATGCAATCACATGATCTCACTCTCGAAATTAATATCCAATTCCACAATTTTTTCCCTTCTATTGAGACTGATTCAACTTTACATCCCTCTGCCTGTTGGTATCTGCAGGGAGAATCTTTTTCAGAGTGTACTTTATTGTGTGTGGCAGAATCGCTTGCAAAAAAGGACACTTTGTTGAGGAAAATTGTCAAGGTCGGGCACTTTGAAATGACAGCGATTACCATTTTTATCATCTCAAAAAGGAGATATGAATGGTGCCCGCTCAGTGCCGACATGCCTGGGCTGCTGTTTGATAACTGGGTGAATGGCTGATTCTCTTTTTGACCTTCAGCAAACATCCCGGTGCACGCAGCGCTCCGTATCACTGCTTCCCGGGGTAATTCACACGCTCCTTTCACAGTCCACTAGCTGCACAAGACCCCCACCCTTAAGACAAAAACAAAAGTTGGACAAATATCTGTCAATTATCCTCAAACTCCGGTCTTGTCACTGACTGCATCAGTCACAAAGCAAAGGGACCAACGGACAGCTGCAAGGTCAAGACAGGAGCCTATTTTCCTGGATCCGCTCAAAGGCCCAGTCACCTTGTTATTATGCCACAAGTCTGCACCTTCAGGAATAGACGGGCTAATTTTAGTATGGCTGCCAGCTCTGGATTAATACAAATCTTTTCTGACAATTATGAAATATTACTGGGTGGTTTAAGGTTAGGTTTCAAATACAATCCAGGTTAAGGTCCATTTTATGACTTACTGTACTGTGTTAAGTGTGACACTTGTAGATGCCCTCTGTGGTCCTTTGTGGACAATATTGCTATGTTTACATATTAGGAGTAACAATAAGCGTATTTGAATAAAATTACCAGTTTTTGAATCAGTGGGTTCAATTAAACCAAACCAAATGGAGTAAGTTATTGAAATGAAGAAATGGTGTCATAAAATTGCTTAGCCAAGGGACTAAAATCTTAACTTTAAGATCGTCTATTCAGGAGTAGATGCCCTCTGCATTTAGCTTTTTATTTCATATTGGTGAAAGCCCTGGGCATAGGTGACTGTTGTGACAGTTTTTAGAGTTATCTAACTAAAACTAGTCGCTGCAAATACACACACTGTGATGGACCGTATGGCTGCCATGCTGGGCCTTCTGGTCGGGCTGCTGGGGAGCGCCGGCTTTCTGCATCACACCTAAAGACATCACAATGGGCACAAAGACCTCAGCTGATTGCCCTTATCACACCTAAAGACAATAGGCCAAAGACCGGCCCTGGAAACAAAGTGCTTCTCGATTGTCCTAGCACCGCAGACGTCTGCCCTTCATCTGCATTAAACACACCAAATGGGCATGCCGTGACGTCACATACCGCATCACCATTTCTGTGCCCTGCTGTGCTGTGCTGTCTATAAAGCGGAGTCAGATAGCTGGCGCCACAGAGTTCGCCATGGATTTACGTGTGTTTCTGTGTGGTGGCTCTCCGCACGTGTGGTAAATTAAATTACGCTTTTGATAAGACAAATACTTTCAAGCTTTTTCCTTTATAGTGGTAAGGAATTCCACGACATGACCCAGGCGGATCTCTAGGGCGCCATCTGCTGGAGGGGGCACTTTCATTTTGAACCCAATGTACAACATCACTGATTTTTGCACATAATTTTGGAACAGAAAGTGATAGAGACTTGCTCCCTCCCTGGTCCTTCTACGCCCTCGTAAATTTACTTCAGAAGTAGAGGTTCCTCCTCCAATATAACTGTTGTTTGCACGTTTCATGATGCACACGGTCTCTTTTTTATGTATAGATAAATAACAATAATAATCATAATGAAATGAAATAAAAGTAGCCTTTTCCATATCCAAAGTGTGTCCAAATGGATTTGGAAAAAACAACTATAGAATGTTATTTGGGACAAGAAAATTCAGAAAAAGGCTTTGTGCATGTGCGCTAGAGAAACACAGAAGTATACAGTAAATGGCATTTAATAAATTAGAGCTGGCCCTGGGTGAAAGTATTTGTTTGTGCAAGATCTCAGTTGAACAGAAGTTAAGGCTAGAAAAGGCTAGTCAGCATTTAATGATTTCTTAGCAACACGTTCAGTTCATGACAATAGACCGTTAATGAGCAGATACCAGATCAGAGTTATTGATACTGTTTGCAATCACTAAAATACAGAGGCTTTAGAACAACTTGAGGGTAGCTTTTTAGAATAAAGATGGGTGGACCGAACAACAAGCTACCCCCACTAAAACATATTGGGTTCAGCCTGCTGCCAAGAGATCATTAATTGCTAACAAGTCTCTTGAGGTGAGGGTGAGAGGCGTAACATTCACACCACTAAAACAATCCAGTACAGATGGCGGCTTGAGAGCCTTTCCTATAATTGTTATGTGTGCTTTCAAATACATTTCATTAAATCCAGATTCTACACACAAAACTACAGAAGCTCTTAACACTCACCGGGTCCAAAAAGGGAACTTTGGACGCCTCATGTTCAACCCATTAAAAAAATCTTCTCATCTCGACAGATGTGATAAAGGCACGCTGACCAAGCAAAGAGAGCCTGCATTTTTTATTTTATTTTTTACGTGGCGCAATGACAAGAAGCAAACGGAGCCTATCTCCACCACAACACGCCGCTCCGTACTGTCTCCGCCAGGCAGAGAGCGCGCACAGTATCCATCCCAGCTGACAGTTAAATAATAGATGTACCAAAAAAAATGTAATTTCACTCCTGAACTCCATCATGCCCACACAACTACGAATCCAAGAAAATGGATTGTGCCGCATGTGTGTGTAGCGAAGGCATAAGGACATGAGTGACAAGAAAGAGATACGTTTTCGGGCGCGTTTTTAAATTTTATTTCCTTTCTTTTATTTTTTTCAAGTGAGGAGCGCATGATTTATGGGCCGCCGTGAGCCAGGACTTGGGGGTGGTTATGTCACATTAAGAACCATCGTAAAAATGTAGTTGGTGAAAAACAAGAGAGGGAAAACTATAGTATCTGTCTTTCCGCACGCCGGCAGACACTGTGAGTTTGATGCAGAGAAAGAAAAACACAAAGCAGCGCTGCATAGGTAATGGCGGTTGAAGAAAGAACCAACCAACTCGACCTTGTACTTATCTATGCTAACTGAAGGCGAAATGTGTTTTTTGTTGTTTTTTTTTCTGTTATTTTGCTCCGAGTGCTAAAATATTAATCAGATTTTGTTTTAGCCTGGGCTTTTACTGACGGCTATCAAAAAAAAGCTGCAATGATTTTTCAGCGCGGCGCCACAGCCTGAGTGTGAACCACTGCAATGCACTCCAGAGAGAACTGTGGAAAACATAAAACGCAACAAAGGGAAATAAATTACAGAAATGCACTTGCAAGAGCAGAGCCAAAAAACAGGGGTCCAATTCTATGCCCTGGACCACGATATTCCTACATTGCACCATGATAAAGAGATCATAATTTGGTATACAAAAATAAGTTAAAGGATACTTCGGGATTTTTGACATAGGGCCTCATTTCCTAGTTATCCAGAGCATTGTTGATGTCTGGAGATATTTTTTCTTAAATTCATGCAGTTCTTATATTTGAAGAGTTTAGTTGCGCTAGCCTAGAGCAAGGCTAAAGCAGTTCTATGGTAAACGCTAGCCCGCATTAAAAACAGTCTGACTCACTCCACAGTGCACCTGAGGTAAATCACATATAACACCAGACTAACCATATAAATGTCCGTGTTAATAGAATATTTTTTTAAATAAAACTGACCTTGTATCACATGAATTACCGCATTTGAGGGACTATTTCTCGCAGATCACTCCGCCGCTGCGTTAGCTTACAGCCACGAAGCTGATGCCGCTCAAATATAAGTTATTTTAAATGCAAAATGGTTAAAATTATTCTATCGACACAGACATTTATATGGTTAGTCTGGCGTTATAAGTGATTTACCTCAGGTGCACTGTGGAGTGCGCCAGACTGTTTTTAATGCAGGCTAGCGTTTACCATAGAAATGCTTTAGCCTTGCTCTAGGCTAGCGCAACTAGACTCTTCAAATATAAGAACTGCATGAATTTAAGAAAAAAATATCTCCAGACATCAACAACACTCTGGATAACTAGGAATGAGGCTCAATGTCAAAATCCCGAAGTATCCCTTTAAGAACTTTCTCTGAATTTCAAAGCAGTGCACACTATTCCCGAAAACTCAGCCTGTCAGTCCATGGGGTTGTAGATCTCTCCTTCAATGTTCACTTTTTACCACTGCGTTTTTGACGTGTTCCTTGCAGGGAAGAAGGGTCTAAAGACAGTGGACGCCCCGGGACAATTACCCATCTGCTGCTTCACTGTCGACTGTTGGATATTTTCCATCTGCTTGCCGGTATAATTTTGTATCATTGTTGATTTTCAAACTGTTTTTTTTTTTTTTTATTATTATTTGGTATAACTGGGTCATCAGTCACACGCCATGACAGAAACATGGCTGCCAATCTTTGTTCTTTCCGGCAACCTCATATTACCACATTCAAACAGCCACAATGATAGTATTTCGTTGCCGGTAGGGAAAAAAAAGAGAGTATGTGTAACATCTTCACCCATTCCTCGAGTTTGGCATTACCCAAATCTAAAAGCTTCATTAAAAAGCGTCAAAAATGCTATGAAAATGAGGATGAAAAAGTCAACAAAGAAGCAGCAAAAGACTGAAAATGTGATAAAAACTGACGAAAACACGACAAAAAGAAATTAAAAACCCCAGACGAAAACGCTTAAAAAATGTGATAAAAACGCAGCAACAACGCAACAAAAAAGTTAGTTTTGCGGGTCTTAGCTTTCAAATGAAGCTTTACATTTGAGTAAAGTCATGTTGTCATTTATTCTGCTTCTCCTTCTCCACCTTCCTCATTGAAAACGGCAGCCAACCCTTTGATATACGTCATACAGAGAGGTTCACGGAGCTCCGTTCCTTGCGCAAATTAGCATGTTTGTCTAATGTTTCCCGAAGTTAAATTTTTGCACTGCTGCTCAGGTCGCCCTCTGCTGGCATTATGCACAACTACATTTGTATACCAAGCGCTATTATCCGGACACATTGATTGATTGATTTGATTGATTTGAGCTATTATTTACAATGAGTTATTATTTACAATATTTACATCATTACATTTACATTATCACAAAAAACCCTATAAAAATAAAAATAAATAATAACTCAAAAGGAGTAGGCCGAAGCAAGAAAGCTTATAAGTGCCCACCCCAATTTCAAAATACGATTATTGATTAGCAGCATTGATAATTCGAAGCTTTTACATGTCAAAAAAATCTGATGAGGCTTACAAGACAACTTACAGGTTTTATAGTTTTCTCTTATTTTTTATCATTGCTTATATTACCATTTGGGTCACCATTCTATTGATTTACTTACTGTTTAAGTAGTCATAGTGTTTTAGATATACATATATACACACATACAGACATATGTATACATATATATACACATACCGCCTTTGCTATGCCCAATCCCGTCAGATCTTGGAAGCTAAGCAGGGAAGGGCCTGGTCGGTACTTGGATGGGAGACCTTTTGGTTACACCAGGAAGCCTAGCGAATGTAGTGAGCGAGTGAGTGGTTGGTGGTGGTCGGAGGGGCCGATGGCGCAGACTGCTTGCCTTGCTTCCGTCAGTCTACCCCAGGGCAGCTGTGGCTACAACAGTAGCTTACCACCACCGAGTATGGAGTGAATGAATAATGACGACAGTGCAGCGCTTTGAGAAACTTGGTAATACAGGCTTGTAAAGCGCAATACAAGTGTAAGGCATTATTATTATTATACATTACTAGCGCACATATTTATTATACATATATTATCATCACCATAATAAGTAGTAGCCCCCCACCAGCGAGCCCCACCCTGCTGCCCTAACAGTACACTTCTTCAACCAAGAAATACTGATGTGCGTGTTAGGCGTATAAAGTGGTAGGTGTTTGTAAAAGCCTGAATAAAACGTAATAATAACCTATCAACTGTATTTTTTCATCTTAACAAAACTTTACACAGTATATTGTACATCTCCCATGGCGTTTGATGGAAAACAGAAATCCTGATTATGTTCTTGTTTTGTTTTTACTGGCGGCTATTAAGAAAAAAAAGAAGAAAAAAAAAAGCAAAGATTTTCCAGCACAGCGCCGGAGAGTGTCAAAACTGCTGCAGTGCACTCCAGTGGGAACTGCAAGCCCAGAGAATCCCAGCTCACAATAAATGAACATGATCTCCAACAAGATCCCCGAACGCCTTGCCCCCAGTATCCCGGGTACGGTCCTGGGGCACGACACGGAAGAAGCACCGGGCCAGCCATCGGACATCCATCGGACATCCAAAGACCGGCGGGATTAGGGGGTGTGTGGGCTGATAGGGCAGGCTCTGATGCTATCCCTCAGATATACATCATCATAGAGGGGACATCCCACAGGCCTCGGGATTAGCCTGCTGGATTTGCACTGCAGGTGATAAGAAGAGAGGGGAAGAGAGGCCTGGCAGAACTACACAAACGTAATGCGGGGAGATGGGGAAGCGGAGATAGCGGGGGAGCCAGAGGAGCGCTGGATAATGTCTGTGGCAGGGGGAAAAACAGTGGCGGTGAGTAAGTGAACAATAGCTAGGGGGAACTTTGTAGATAGGTGCTCATCACAATGTTGTTGTGTAGGAAATGATGCGGTGTGCCTTTTCACAATCCAGAGCGAGTTACACTTTTGAAAGGCAAAGTCAAGGTTATAGTGTTAGATAGCATTGTGAACGAGTACAAAACATCAGCATCATCGGGTGTTAATAATAAGAGCAGCCGGATACTGATATCTTTGCTTAATACACAGCTCCAGCTGCCTATGTGTCCCTGAGCAAGACAGGTTTGTGTCAACAATCTTATTCGACAGGTGAACAGCAGGGTCCACCAAACCGAGTAAAAAGTAATCAAATAACTTAACAAGTATTCTCTGTTCTTACTATTTATTTTAAAGCTGCCGGTAGTTGCATTGGTAAATTGCCATACTATTGCAAAATTCCAGTAAACCTATTAGACATTTACATAGTCCAGCACAAATGTTATTCCTTGCATAGTTTAATGACTTTAAGCTATTAAACAACACTGGAGTGAACTAGGGCTGAAACAACTAATCGATTAATCGACGACTAATCAATTATTGAAATAGTCGACAACTATTTTAGTAATCGATTAATCGTTTTCTGGTTCACACAGACTCAAATAGAGCAAAAATGACATGAAAATGTAGTATTTTTTATGAAAACCTACTTTGTTTTTATAGTGAGGGTCTGTAATGTTTTGTACGTTTCATGAATATTTGTCTGTGTCTCAACCAATCAGAAAGCAGAATTAGCGCTAAGAGCCTCCAACAAACATTTACTTTAAGTTTACTCCAACATGTCCTCAAGCGGCGCCACTTTAGCATTGTGTGATAAAAAATAAATAAATAAATAAATGTTTCCTACACCATTCACAGCCAAGCAACTAATCGATTAATCGTAAAACTAATCTATAGATTAATCGATTACAAAGTAATCGTTAGTTGCAGCCCTAGAGTGAACAATAACTATAGGGCTTTTTTGCTAGTAAAACAAAGTCAAAATGTGTGATCTTTTATCCAGATCTCGCTGAGATTACGTGTGTGAATGGCAACGGTGCAGCCAAGGTTAGCGCTAGCATGCGTGCCGACATGCCTGTCACTGGTAATGCATTGTAAATGAAGACTTTGTGATGCCGCAGTGTCAGTGCTGGCTTTGATCTCCCGCCTCAACATTTACCCTGGAGTCTCCGTGAGCTGCACACACTGCCAATAAAAAGCCAGGGAGAAATTCCTCCTTTTGGAGCCATGCAGACGGCGTTAACCATATGGAATTACCTACGCATATAGCTCTGGCAAAGGCACCTCAGCCGGCTCTCTCCCCTTCATATCAAACATGTATTCCCTGTGCCTCCCAAATCCAGGCTTAACCCTCACCCCAGAACGCAGGCGCGGCTAGTTATCACGGCGACGGCTCTGACATTAGCATGCACGCCCTCGCTCATATGGGAGATCTTCTTAAGAGTCAGGGATGATAAAAAAATAAAAAAAGGCTTTGCTCTCGCAGCCCTGACTTTGACTCACCCTTTATTTCTGTGGACCTGCTCGGGGTCCAACTATGAGCTGGAGATGAAACGCCTCATTCCCTTTTCTCTTTACCCTCCTATTCTATTACCATGCGGCGCTCCGGCAGCCTGCTTGACATTTTTCTTTTCTTCTGCTCCTCACCCGCTCCCTCAGCCCACACCTGCTGACACTTGAGAAACAACTGCTGTCCTATGCAAAAAGAACAGCTTTTTGCCGCCGTTATGGGCCAAGTCACCTCCACTTTAGCCCGTCTTCCTTGCGATCGCTACCAATTCCTTGTGGCGATGCCTGTTAATTATCAGATGAATGGCTTCTCAGCATTAATACAAGTTTTATGAGGGTTAAGTGTCCACATGGGCCGGTGAAATTGCCTGCTCTGCCCCTGGAAGATGCACAAATGTGAGGGACTATTTTAGAATAACTCAATACTATCAAGCAGTAATCAAGAAATTATTAATATGTCTTTTAGGCTTTTTAGCTTTCCCTTTTAGAGCTTCTCATAGCTGTTGCTCTTGGATTAGCATGTAGATTTCACTAAGCTTTTACATTGGTAACCATTCATAACCTAAACCACTCATTTATCCAGGCTTGACAAAGAGTGATATACAGTATACAGATGTTTGGTGTAACTAGAAACAATGATTAATTGATCATTGGTGTTGATTTGAATTGATCATGTAGCACCTGCTAATCTTGTAAACATCCGCCAACATGTTCTGGAATACATGTGATTCCTGCAACAGATAACTGGTTGGTATTCCAGTCTTCTCTCAAATGCTCATGCTCCTGACGTGTTTAACCTCTTAACCTCTGCATTAACCGAGGTTAAGAGTTTCTCGACTGTGGCTCACAGCCTATGAGTAACGCCTTATTTGAAAGCTAAGACCTACAAAACTGATCTAAACAGATCTTTTCCCTGCCGCGTTGTCGTTACTTTTTTGACTTTCTTTTTCATCTCATTTTTGCCACTAGTTTGTTGAGTTTTTGTCCCTTTTCTGCTGCACTTTAATTGTGTTTTGTCACATTCTTGTTGCTCTTTAGTAGATTTTTTGTGACTTTTTCTATTGCATTTGTGTCAATTTTTGCCACTTTTTTGTTGCGGGTTCATCCTTCTCGTTTCCTTCTCGTTTTTGTCGCCATTTCGTAGCCAACTTTTAGATTTGAGTAATGCCAAACTGGAGACAATGTACTCGGTTCAGGTGTAGTTTAAAGAGGTTAAAATGTACAGCGCACGAAGGAAAGAATTTTAACACATATTGTGAATCCAATCACATATCAGAAAAAACTGTAATTACAGTAGACATATTTCCAAAATGGCTGACTAACTATAACGCCGGTGCTGGCTTTTCCTGAGTCTTCCCCGTGTCTCAAGTGGGAAGTGTTGGCCTATGATGGTGGTGCTAAGCCATTGCTAAAGGGAATTGAGCGTTGCTAATTTCTCTTTCTCTGTTTACATTCTGACCCGTCCTCCTTACATTGCGTTGGGAAGCTGGGGGGGCTAAATATATATTCCCACTCTGTCAGTATAATACTTTGATAATGCAATTACACTGCTCGGTGGCTCAATTGGCAGGGCAGGGGGGAACATGAAAGAGAGGTTGGGAGCACGGAGAAGTGCTGCGCTATATGGATTATAGACGACAAACGTGATAGTAAAAATGAAATCATCAGACGCTCGAAAGCTTATGCTAATCATCTAATTTCATATTCATCATAGGTTAATCGCTGAGCACTTGAGCCGTGGCATTTGCTCAAACACAGAGGCTTTTTGGTTGAGCAAGTAGTCGCCTCCCCCCTTTGAGGTGCCAAGGCCGATGGTGAGGTCATAGGTGAAATCAGAAGACCTTTCCATCTTGATTACAAATACAATAGGAGATATGGATGCTGAAATGACATTTGCATGCGGCTTAATTTGATACGAGCATCAATTCTCAAACTGCTCAAACAAAGAGAAAAGAGAGAAAGAGAAAAGACAAAAATAAAGAAAAAGTCAAATGTTGAAAGAAAAAAAAAATCCCTATATGGAGCCAATAAAAGTAGCCATCTCTGGACTCGCCCATATATGGTCATGTTTGAAGCGGTTGAGGCGGGAAAACAAAGAGGGGAAAAATCTAAACTTTCTATAATGACTTCAAAACTACTTCAACAAATTCTTAATTCTACCCAATAAAGATACAAAGACATGGAGAGGAGCAAAGTACTTCAACAATCCATAAATATATAAACAGCAGAGAATGCTAACATGAAGCATCATAGTCCCCCAGAGGGACTATGATGCTTCATGTTAGAATCACGCTACATGCTAACGCTGGCTACGACTGAGGTTTTTTCGCTTCTACTGAACAATCTGCTGTGAAAAAACATCCATGTGGGCTCGATTTAGACTTGACTTTATTTGTGTATGATAAATAAGTTTATATTCCGCCAGAAAACGGCTAAAAAGAGTGAAAATGTGTGTTTCTATAGCTTACCTTATCTTAAAGCAGAACTAAGTAACTCCTGTTCCTAGAGGCCGTAAGCACCACTGCAGGTGTCGTAGCATGCTGCGGTTTTTTACTCATTAATTGTCCGTGAGAGTAAATACTACGCTGACAGAAAAGACAAACCGAGAGAGGGATATTTTACATCCAATTACACAATGGAGATATTTTCACTCAAACTTGCCTGTATTATTCGTTTATTTGGTTGGGACAGTGCATGTTAATGAACATACATGGGTCTCATGCATGTAAACAAGCCACACCGGATTGTAGCTAATTTCCATCCGTCGTGCCCCATGCGCACTCTCAAACACACTCACATTCATCCTGGCCTATTGTACATGTTTTTAGTGGTATGGGAAACCAGAGTACCCGGAGGAAACCTACGCAGACATGGGGAGAACATGCAAACTCCACACAGAAAGGCCCCGTCCCTGGTGGGAATCGAACCTGGACCTTCTAGCTGTGAAGCACGAGCGCTAACCGCTGTACTACCGTGCCGCAGTAAATACTGTTTAAAGTGGCACTAGCGCGCAGTTAGCTTTGCCCGTTAGCCTGTTAGCATCTTCTTCGTGATTCCATTCATGTGTATTGGGCCTCTGAAGTTGCAATTGTGGTTTTCTGGCCAGAGACACCATGGGGAGATGAAAGACCCCCAATTATCCCATTAACGTTTGTATTACCCCCAGAGGGACTACGAAAAGGATTTATTAAGGTAAACAAGTTACCTAGTTCTTCTTGAAGTTTGCAGTTTAGATTATGATTCTGTTTCAAAAAAATAAATATTGGTTATCATGAATTCAATTGGCTCTGATAAAACGTTTAATTAGACAGTTATGATGATTGCATCCCGTTTGTATTCACACTTTAAAGCAGATTTCTAAAACAGCTGATTCCTTCACATAGCTGTGTAGTTGTCTCTCTGAACAAATCCAAACACAGCCTCTGCGCACACTGTGCACATAACTGCCTGTACTAACGCTTAAAGACTATTGACCGGGCGAGATTTAAGGGTGACCCGGTGACCTCTGCGGCGCTTTCGGGTGATGGAGAGGAACCAGAGATGGCGTAAGGCCTGAGTTGTTTCGGTGTGCGCAGTGAAAACGGGGATTGGGTCCAGGAGCCTCATCACCCTGACAGAAGATTAGTGCTCAGCGGCGCCACGGCAGACGGTGCGAGATTAACTTTGATGTGCGATTCCACACCGAGCAGCCGCTGGATATCTGCTCCCCTCCACCAAATAGCCCCTTAACTGGGAGTCTACAATGTGTGAATGTGCAAGCTGCTGTATCGGGGAGAAATCTGCCTCTCTCTGCAGCACAAAACCAAGGCGCCGTCACAGGTCGAAGCTAAATGTGGTTCGGTAATACCCCAATAAGAAAGACAGAGATGATTAGGTCTTATCTTTTTAATGAGCTTAATCAACTTAAGCGTAAAAATAAAAGCAGTTGCCTCCTCATTTCTGTTGCATTTAGATCTCGCAGAGATACAGGAGATAGCAAAGCAGCGCACACTATTTTGCAAAATTGGAATTGGCGATAAAAGCTAAATGGGGATGGGTGAAGTTGCTATTAACAAAAATAGGGCAGAATAATTTCCAAGAAAAACAAACATTAGCTTTCTGCACTTTACACAATCTCCTTGTTCCTTGTAACATTTCCCTTTCCACAGCAAAAAACCCGTTCTCCTAATGTGCAGAAATTTGCATATTTAAGCACACTGCTCTACCCAATGCTTTATTGATATCTGAATTTGAGCTCCAAACAATGCCCTGAGTGTCATAATTATTCGCAATCGAATCAAAATTACTGGGGTATTTTAATGGTTGTAATGAGCAAATCACTTCTTTTTTTTTACGTAATATAATGTCCACTGAAAACAAAACAAAATCTGCCTGTAAATGGCTGTATGAAGTCATGATTGTGCTAACACTGAAGTTTAGACCACTCCAAACAAATGCATGATTATTGGATTAATTTAGCCGCTTATATTCAGGTTCCATCTCATCTGAAGTTATTAATGTAGTGCACACAATGAACTGAATGCTGATGTAATATAATAACAATTGCAAACAATATATCAAAATGAAAATGAATGTCATTGGTTAGTTCATAGTCACAGATGGCATCTTTAGGAACGTTTGTAAGTGGTCACGTTTGAGGGCGTAAATAAAGAGGAAAAATAATCCACAACTAATTTAACAAATGCTGAAATATGGATGTATTTTCTACAAAACAAAGATGCCGAGACACGGAAAGGAACAAAGTTATTTAACGGCCCAAATGTGTACCTACGACAGTGACTGCTAACCATAATGCTAATACTACGCGCTTCCTTCTTGTGCTGGTTTTTCACTTCCGATGGACAATGCTGTGAGAAAACATTGATAATGACCCAGTTTTTGACTTGACTTTAATTGCGTGTGCTATGCTCACAGTCCACCAGAGAACGTCTAAAAAGAGTGAAAAAATTATGATTCCCATAGCGTACTTCCTTCCCTCGCACTGGGCCACACCCGCAGTATGACACATTGCTGTCTGTGTCTATAGCCTGGAGATGTTATTTCAACTTTAAGTGCTCCATAGTTAAAGGTATTGCTTTGACCAATGACAAATTGATTAGGCTCAACGTGAATCAAGATTCTGCGCCAAATGTGCTGGTGCGCTGTACGAGCCACCATTTTTTGGTCGGCTCAGTCCTCAGTTAGTGTCTGGTGCATTAATGATTTTATGTCATGATGCTCAGCGCTGTCTCTCTTTAAAAAAACACTGCTTTTCTGCTGTAGCACAGGCAGACAATTGGAGCCTTACACACCACTGTAGGCTACACTGAACTGAAGCACTATTGATTCAGAAAGCCATATGTGTAAGTACTGTATCCAATATAAAACTCTAACTTAGACGGTGGCATGGACAGTACAGAGAAAAGGCCATTAGGAAAAAAGTAACTAAACTGGCCATACAAGAGGCCTATTGCACTCTCTGTTGGCCTTCGATATGTGGTGAAATGGTTTCAGGAAGGCTATTTAACATGTTCAGCAGCTATACCCGGAAGTCGAAAGTTTTAAAGCACAAAATAAGGGAAACAAAAGTTGTTGAAGGGTTGATTTTTGCTAAATATAACAAAAGCACTTACAGTATGTTTCAGCTCCGACTTAAAGTGTCTATATCAGCTTTTGTGAACAGCTGCGGTTTTCTTTGAACAAGCAAAGGGATGTACTGTACCTTGGTATATAGATAATGCAAAGCGCAGGTTACAACGCGCACTGACACGTAATCCATTAGAGGAACCGACGTCAGTGCTTTTGCTACACCGGCAAAGATCCGTTAGTACATCACCCCCCCAGGACTGCATCTTTTGAAATACACATCAAGGTACAAAATCTGGCCCGTTTAAAAAAGTGAAGCCTTCGGAAATGTCAGCATGTGAAACTGAGGGAAGAGAGGGGCTGTGATGAGACCCAAAGAGCGCTGAGGCGTGAAAATGTGGAGAGTGCTGAGTGCACGGCAGCCAGGCAGAGGACACCAGTCGCTGATAACCACAGGTGGGTCGTAATGAGGGAGATTGTGTCTAACGGGGTGCTTTTCTTGAATAAAATGCACAGTGGTTTATTTGTCAAAACGCAATACACAAACAAATGCTGTCCAGTAACAAAACAGTTTTGATTTCATTCCTTCATTCATCGATCACCCAGCTCTGACTTGCATGAGTTGAACTGGCGACAGACAGAACTCGTTGTAACTCTAACGCTATAGCACATGAAAATAATCCGAAAAGTTTAATTCATACGTAGATTACATGGATATTATTTTGACTGCTCCACACATTCCCAAATGACCCTCAAGTTAACTTCCCTGTTTTTAAGGTGAGACACTACAGCAGTAATAAAAAATAAAAATGTAGTGATATCAATATGAACCTTGGGCTGCACACTAATATAAAAATGAGGGGGAAAGTATTGTGAGCGTTCATTTACAATGGATAGAGCCAGGTTTAAATTAATGGGTGAACTGTGTGTTTTTTAAGCCAGTTATCGTGGTAGTTGGGGTTCAAAACACAATAAAGGAATTAGATATTGGAAAAAAAAAAAACTTCAAAATTGTGTTAAGTACAGACTTGGATTGTGTTGACTGTAAGTGCTACTTACATGGAGATTTTGTCACCACAATGAGAAAATAGTCCTTCACGTTACAATTCCCCAAATAAATCTACAGTGCAATAATTAGTTTAGTTTATTAGTTTATTTGAGCAGTAAACATTCTGCTCAAAAGGAGTGGGCCGAAGCAAGAGCTTATAAGCGGCTTTTCTAACACAGACCAAAATACAAAGCATTGTTTGAAATGTTCATATAGAAAACAGAAACAAGCACCACGACAACTAGGATCTCGTTTCATGTACAATGTTTAGTACAAAGCAGGTAACAAAAGGCAACCCTTAATATAATATATTTCAGTATGTTACCAATGCCAAACCTTGGTAACATTACCGGAAGTCACTATTTTTATGTTATAAAGGCACGTTACTATGAAAGTACATATTATACTTCGTGATCTTGCTACTTCCCAGTTGTCATTACCATCCTCAGTATAATATCAATTTGTGTACAATTTCCTCTTTTTTTAAATGTATTTATTTTTTCATGTATAATGTATTATGAAAGCCCTACATAGTGTAATGCAATAAAAAGCATTAATACATATTATATTCCGAGATCTTGCTACTTGCCAGCTGTCATTACCATCCTCAATACAATTTTAATTTGAGTTTAATTATTATTATTATTATTATTAGTATTATCATTGTTATGAATTTATTTATTTATTAAACATTATTAAACATCTTATTGTAAAGATTAGGTAATTTGAATTATTTTCTGGTGCATTCAAACTGGCCTGCACAGTGCACACACATTTAAAGTGTGTAGTTTTGCCTGCAGCGTCTCCCCTTAAAGCTCAATTCAAGTTAATGATCTAACTTGAATACATTTACTACCCGCTCTCCCCAATCTCTGCAGATAACAGGATGATAAACCAGTTGGCACGTGAAGGGAGTGATTAGGAACAACTGGAACACACTGGGAAGAGACTGGCCCTCGGGCAGTGGACACGCCGCTCCTCTCTCCCCTTCCTCTTTCCCAACACGCAACATCATTACCTTTTCCATTTCACTCCACGACGCTGCTGCTGTCACGTCCAAAAACTGACACGAAAATAATAACTCCGGGCCGAGACAGGCTGCGCGACCAGAAAACTGAAAGGTCATTGAGTGGATGAAAACTGGCCCTGTGTTCACGCCATCTATCACTCATCAATAGCGTTATTACTGCGCGCTCCGGCAGCAGGGGTGAAATAAAACATGAATTAAACTGACCCGCAGCCACAACTTTCAAGAAATTAATAACACGAAAGGGCATCATTTTCTAACTTTCTTTCGAACGCCAAATGAATGATGATGTTTAAATTGCAATGTGTTGGTTTGGCTGAGCGGTAGAGCTAACACTTAACAAACGAAGGTTACTCATTTTAATCACACTACAGCACGCCCTCCCTCACTCTGTCCCCGGGGGTTGCTGCTATATTTAAGCATTTTTTTCATTTCTTCGCCCCTTTTTTTCTTGGTCTTGGCTGATGGCAAGGCAAACGCTTGGTGGGAAGTCTGCCCTTGAAGAATAAGACAGAAGGAGATATTTATACATGCTGTACAGGGAGTTGGACACATTCTGCTTTGATTGTTAGCAAATAAAATTACACCAATTGACGGTGACTTTATGCCGAAACATTAATTCTCAAACTGCGTTACAGAGACAACTGGTTTTGATCGTGATTGCGCAGAGGCAGCAATTAAGAATTTCAGGCTAAGGTTGTGTTTTGAACTAGCTCTAGATCAATATTAGGACTTAAAGTGCATATGACACATTAAGACAATTTTTGCTAAAACATAGTTAACTGTATAATTTAAGATGTTGCTAAAGATTGTAACCAGCTTTCTTTAGTTTGGCCATTTTTGTGATGTTTATAGTTTCACTTCCTTATTGGACACTGACAGGATATGACATCGAAGAAGGTAAACAATTTTAAACTGGTGCCATGCAACCATGTTAAGTCAAAGGAAAATGAGTGAGTCAAACTGCTATGCAATGTTACCTTCTTCTATGTCACTTCCTGTCAGCAGCTTAAAAATTCACTTTTCTGCCAAACATTTCTTCATTAAAATTGCTGCTTCACTGAAATAAAATGATAATTATGCAACTGATGAACTTGCAACTAATGTTATATTTCTAAATAAGTCATATTTTGAAACGCATTAAAACCTGTCATATGCACTTTAAAGGAACAGGCTACCGTTTATACATACTGAGATATGTTCTTAGACGAGTTGAGGCGTACCTGTCTGGTCTTTGTGCATGTACTCAGTCACTCAAAAAGACCAAAGATGTTGTTAACATTTGGCCTGTCCCAGCATATTCCTATAGCTCCAAACTGGGGTGAAGTCGGAAGCTACCACGCTCTTCCACGGGCACGCACAAAGACCAGACAGGTACGTATCAACTTGTCTAAGCTCAGGTAAGAACATATCTCAGTATGGAAAAACGGTGGCTTGTTCCTTTAAATTCTATAGTATATGGGAAAAACAGTGCTTTGTTCTGTATAGCGTTTTGTTCTGGTTAGTTCTGAGCTGTTTCTCCTCTACGCTCGGTTCTTCATTTGCCTGGTTATTCACTCATACTTTCTGTTTACAAGCAGGAGCGTCTGGGAACCTACTCGTAGCCAATTATTTCTGTGGTAAGATGTTTTTTTATTGATCTATCACAGATGATATAAATCTTCTATATAATTGTTTAAACTGTTTTAAACACTTTAAAGTTACCAAACTACAGTAACTATTTTCTGCTTATGCTACTCGACATGAACAACTTGACAACCGCCGCTCCACAACATCCCCAGTTGTTGTTTTACGCACCTGTCCTCATCCCTCATAACCATTTGCCGTGAGTCCTGGGAGACAGATGCACAGTAGAAGATTTGTCTCCATTTTCCTGCATTCAAACGCCTCCTTTCTAATTGGACTCCTCCATCTGTTGAGGTCTACACTGTGTCTTGAGGGGATGCGGCGGCTAAAACATCTTATCAAACACACACACACACACACACAATACATGAGGGACAGTGGAGCTGGAGAACTGCCACGGAGAAGTCTATAAACGTGTGCATCGGGTAATCACACATAATACTGCCTGAAGATAAGCAGATAGGTATACACTATGTCCCCTGAACATGGGGACGCGGAAAATTAATCTACTCTCCAGCAGCACACAGCAAATCCAGCAGGGAATACTTTAATAAGACTCATCTCACAATACGACAATGTTGAGGGATGCTTGAAACAAAAATCGGTCGTATCGAGCAAAACCCTTTTTCTCTACAGTCTTCTAAGAGCAAAAAAGGGGGGTAATGATTTCTCACTTAAACTTTTGCACAGTGCTGTACGTGGCGATCATTTTGAAATACTTACTTGAACTACAGTGTCACCTTCCTTTTTACTTTAGACCAGTTACGCAAGTGGTTCTCAACTGACCTTCAACTTATTACAGCATGTCGTGACTTGAAGCAGAACTAAGTAACTCATGCCCCTAGAGGCCATAAGCGCCACTGCAGGTGTCGTAGCATGTTGTATTTTTTTTTAATCATTAATTGTCCGTGAGAGTAAATACTACGCTGACAGAAAAGACAAAGGGAGAGAGGGATATTGTACATCCTATTACACAATGGAGATAATTTTTTTCACACAAACTTGGCTGTAAATACTGTTTAAGTGGCGCTAGCTCGCAGTTAGCTTTGCCCGTTAGCCTGTTAGCTTCGTCTTCCTGATTCCATTAGTGTGTATTGCGCCTCCGGGTCGGAGCAGGGAAAGTTACATTTGTGGTTATCTGCCCAGAGACACCAGGGGGAGATGAAAGACCCCCCAGTCATCCCATTAACTCTTGTATTACCCCCAGAGGGACTACGGAAAGGATTTATTAAGGTAAACAAGTTACTTAGTTCTTCTTTAAATAAAAACGTGCTTTTCTTGTTGCGTTTCCTGACCCTATAGAGTTGGGGATGAAATGTTGGTGCAACGTTACCATGGAAATCCACTGTTAGGGTGAAATCGCAACCATTGTAAAAAGTCGAGTATAGAGCCGTGGGACAACTCGGCCTGCGCTAGCGTTCAAATGCTGTATGTAAATCAGTAGTTCATATTGTGAAATCTCTATTGGTTTATTATTATGGGATGCGCCATGAATCCCAGAAATCTTAGTTGATGACACAATCTCAATCTCTATTAATATAATTTATCAAAATGCCGCATTTTCCCACTGAATTCTGTGAGGGTGAGTAACAAAGCAATATGTTTGTGTGGGCTTGCAGTCTTAGTAGATATCATCGACTGGACTAGGCTGACTGAGCACTGAAAATGATCATGGGGGCCACTTTCAGGTCCCGATCCTCCAGTTAAAAGTTTGTGTAACTGACCATAACCAGTTGCATCGATTGTACCATATGCCTACAACAGCTTTATCTCCATATTTTTGTCTAATTTGCATTCAGCTATGCAGTCTCAGACACTACTGTATAGGGACTAAAAATATGTCTTTCTTCATAGGGTTTTCAAATGTGCGCCACATTTGAAAAATCAATCTACACGCAAGCACACAGCAGGTTTTCTAAAATTTGGAAAAGAAGCTCTGCACAATAATCCAGCGTAGATGCCTGGTTGAAACACATCGTCATTTGTATTGGCTGCGTGGCTAATAAATGATCTTCCTTCTGCAGCCCTTCAGGGAGATTTAAAAATCCTGCCAAACCTTCTCAGATTCTCCTCACAGTCCTCAGCGTGAGTTGTTAATGATATGGGAAATTGTGTTCCTGGTGCTTGTCACTCTTTCCATCCCATTGACTGGGAGTTGAATACTCGGGAGCGAGCAGTGGGACGTGTGACAGTGTATTTGTGCTGATGATTATAGCCCATTAACTTTGATGGATGCCATTTCAAAGCAAAGACAATGGGCGCTGCCTTGAAGGCGGCGCGGCTTGTTTTCCTCCCGAACATAGTGCGTACATAAAACAGAGAACAAAGAACCCCTAGCAGTCAAAAGTACATGTGAGATTGATTTTGGGATTGGAATGGGGCACTTCACCTTTGGAGGTAATTGAATGTCACATTGAAGACGCAACCTTTGCAGTAAAGTCTCCCAGGACGTGAGGATCCAAAGCGTCCTCCCGGCAGACACACTGCAGATGTAAAGGGTGTGTGGGCCAAATACGCACGGTGCATGTTGAGGCTCTATGTGCATTTAAATGGGGCTAAGCCTGATGTGAAAATGTACAATTGATTGCGGCGTCCATTGTTATTAACACTGCAGGCCGGGGCGGCTTTGGTCTCTGCCCGTCTCGCTGCCCTGTCTTTGGCTATTTGTTTAACATGCATCCATTAAGCCTCATTTTCAACAACAAGCTGAGAACATTGACTTTTGATTCAACAAAGGACATAGTTAGTATATTAATGCCATATTATGCTCTGACAAATGTTATGATATTCTTTTAACAGTCTATGGATATGACCCAAAAATCTATTCTCCATGCAAAAGTATATTTTAAAAAATCAATTGTATTGTAAATCAATGTATTAGACCTTATTGTAAATGCTATGGCATCACCGCATTGGGATGCAGCAGTTATTTTCACTTTGTTAAACATTGCATGATTACATTGCCAATTTTCATCCAGAAAGCTTCCGTGTTCTCTGTTTGTGCTTCTCCTCACTCAATTTTGCAGGACAAACAAACCCGTCCTGTAACTTTGGTGTGACATAACTTTATTTGCAGAGCTCAACTCGCAATTTGTCGTGGCCTTCACGCAAAACCGAGTTAAAAATGAGTGACTTGATGGAAACGTCCTGATTGTTTCGATCAGTGATAAAAAACATGATTCCAGCGCATGTACTTCTTTGACAGATGACGAGGCGGATCAGGGCGGACCGCCATAGAAATAAATTGCACGGACTTAGACTCGTATGTCAGTGTTAGTGATCAATTAAATCTGCTATTCTGAGATGCAAACAGTCCCTAGAGGTCTGTTTTATCCGGAAATTACTGCGTTTACACAATACACTTCACCCGTCTCACCTGTGCAAATGTAGTGTGATGTGTGTGTGTGTGTGAGTGAGTGGTTAGTGGTGGTTTAAGGGCCTGATGGCACAAATTGGCAGCCTTGCTTCTGTCAGTCTACCCCAGGGCAGCTGTGGGTACAATAGTAGTTTACCACCACCGAGTATGGAGAGAATGATTGCAGCGCTTCGAGAGGCATGTAAACGTATGCTTGTAAAGCGCACTACACATGTAAGCTGTTGTTGTTCTACCTCTATGGTAGCAAAAATAAATATACTCTTCTAAAATATGTCTTGTAACACAGCTTTAAAGCAGAACTAAGTAACTCATGCCCCTAGAGGCCATAAACTGCAGATGTTGTGTTTTTTTTACTCATTAATTGTCCGTGAGAGTAAATACTACGCTGACAGAAAAGACAAAGGGACAGAGGGATATTGTGCCACAACCCAATTACACAATGGAGATAATTTTTGTCACTTAAACTTGGCTGTAAATACTGTTAAAGTGGCGCTAGCCCACAGTTAGCTTTACCCGTTACCCTGTTAGCTTCTTCTTTGTGATTCTATTAGTGTGTATTGCGCCTCCGGGTCGGAGCAGGGAGAGTTGCAAGTGTGGTTTTCTGGCCAGAGACACCAGGGGGAGATGAAAGACCCCCCAATCATCCCATTAACACTTTTATTACCCCCAAAGGGACTACAAAAAGGATTCATTAAGGGAAACAAGTTACTTAGTACTGCTTTAAAATAAAATATAACCCTGCTTTCGAAAGATGTTGCTTAGTTAAGGTCCGACTGGAAAACCTTGGTAATACATATTTAATCCGTTTTGTCTGTGTACATTCAAATCTTTGGGAAGGTTAGGGATGGTACAGACGTAATTGACATCATGTGTAGTTTATAGCAGATACAAGCCTGCAATGCACTTACATAAGGCTGAATGTGTAAGATTTTTTGGAACTATTTCAAATAGTCTACATGACCTATCTACGCCCAAGTGATGGTTTTGCTGATAACAATGGTAATGTTGATTTATTCACCAAAATACACCAAAGTTATGCACTTGGGGGGGAAATTTTAAAATTCTATACTGTATCTCCACTAATCCACTCCTCACAGTTCGTACAGTACTGTAAGCGGCAAAGATGCAGCCAGGAAATCCTCGGCATGGGAGACTGAGAACAAACAGTATATATCCACAGCGGTGATCACCTGTCTGTTCTCACTAAAGCTTTAAACTGTTGCCAACAAATCAGGACTGCATCAATAAGCGCTGCATGGATTGGATTTGGATTTGTCAGGGTAACGTTATGATACATGAGCACACTGTACTGACCGAGCATGACCTCAGCAGCGGTTAGCATAACATACAACCTGCTGTTCGGCCTCCTCGGCAGGTCGACCTCCTACACCTACGTAACATATGCTTTTATAACCTCTATATGCTGCATTCATCGCAGGAAATTTTCAGAATGATATTAGCTGCTTTGAAACTGATGATATGCTTTTAGATCCGTAATTGCAAGAAGTTGGAAAAAAATGTAATGATTGAATGATTGAAAATGTTTTAGAGCCAATGCATTTAATTATGTGATAACAATGTCCGCTGGTTGCACTGCTTTATGACCGTGACGCTAGGGGCCGCCGTTGCTGCAGTACCTCCATATGTGGGCGGCAAAACAAGCTAGTTTTCCATTAGATAGCATTGCACTTTACACATGTTTTAAGCAACTGTAAAGCCTGGTTTCAATTTTTTTTTACTTTCTACAGCTAGGTATTGCTCCTGTGATAACGCTGGGTTAGTTACAATTCAAGAAACCAGGCTGGTTTTCGTAAAGGTACATTTTAAATATAATGAGGGCCTGACTTTGATTGACAGGCCGTTAGCATTAACAGTGACGATCCCGCCCTTATGCCCTTTTTAGGAACATGCGCCATCAGAGCTGGGTAGGAGGAGTCTGTAAATCCGACACGGATTCCCTTTTGAATGCGGTTATTATGGCATGGGAGGAGTGAGCAAACGTCTATTATTTATTATGTCTATGGAGAGGATTCAGAGACGAAACATCTGAATCCACGTATTTTTGGGTTCAGTTTTAAGACTGGAAGAGTATGACAAAAAAAATACATTCTTGATCACAGCTTTTTAATACATTTTATTTTTTTTATATGTTTGTGATGAACATAGACAAGAAGCTTTCCCAAAACACAAGCACAAGCATGGACTCTGTCACTTAAAAAGCCCAAATTAATATCAAATACCAATTCATTACAGCAGCACAATATTTAGCCGACTATCATTATGGCAATGTTAAGTGTTATCCATAAGAACCCACAATATATTGACATTTCACGGCTTTTGCTACAGCCTAAAAAAGCATTAATATTAGTTAATATTAGTAATTATGTACCTGATCATCAATCATTACTGAAACGTACCAAGTTTAAATGACAGTAATTGAATATTACATTTTTTCATCTAGTGCATCCATAGATTTGATTACGACATTAGTTTGGAATCTGCCTTTGGACTATTTTGTCAACATTGCGTTGCAGAGCCAATGCCTGTGTGGAGGTCTGCGTTATGGGTTTATTTAATATATCATATTAGATAGATAAGTCTGAAGGCAATTTAGAGCGTTTCCCATTCTTTATTTGTCAAAGAGCCTGTTCAAACACATTCATCTCACTTGAGAGGGAGATTATTCTTATCAGATTTTGCTTCTAACTAATTTCCACCACTTTGCTATAGAAGCTCGCTATTTTTACTTAAGAGTCGGCATTTTATTTGAAGCTGCTGGTTTTGTTTTCCGGTCGGGAGAGCTGCTACCCGGCTAATCTTAGTAACTTTGCACAAGGTGACTTTTTCTGACCTTTAAGAGGCTCACTCTCAGAAAATGATGTTGAAATAAAAGTGAGAGACGGATGTGTGCTTCCTTCAAGCTGTCATGTAATTTAGAGCGGAGCGGCGCAATAAAAGCATCTCCACTTGTCTCTGAGAAGATTTAATACTGTCTTCTTTATTAAGCAATAAATCTCAAACAATAAAGTCATGATTTACCCACTAGGATCATTTAGGGACTGCAGTTTCATACAATTACTCCACACACTGATAAATTAAGAGCTATTTTTGACCCATGCCATTATACCAACACACAGTTTCAAGGCCTCGGCATTGACAGCGCCAAAATAGTCATCATATCTTCTTTGAGAAATTCAATCAAACTGCCACGGCTTACACTATGGAGATCAATGGGATAAATAATGGCACCAGAGGACCGGCTTTTATAGTGTCATCCATCTGTCTGAGCCCCCATTGAGACAGGTATCGGCGAACACAAATACAGAGCGCGCAATGACACCTCACACCTGTACATGAAGAATTAGTTTGAAGGTGAACGCGACAAATACGGTCCCCCAGAGCACGCTGCCCCGTTTGGATTCGGTTTTGACCAAACGGCCTACATTAGGTGATATATTTGGCTATTAATAGAAAGCTGTGGCAAGGACTGAAACAGCTGCTATGCGTCAGGGTGACAGGTTGACACGTCCCTCATGTCCGTGGACCTCCCGCCAGGCAAAGAAGGGAGGGAAGAGCTTTATACCTGCGCCCAAATGGGACAGAGGGCTCTTATCATTCACCGAGCACAGAGGGACTAATAATCCATGGAGCCGGTGGCAAAGAATCAACAATGAAAAGTGGGTTAGCAGCAGTGGCCGGCGTGGGTAGCTGGATGTGTGCTCTCCACGCTTTAGGGAGATCACTATTCAGGCTCAACAAAGTGCATTTTTATTCACTATCAGTCATGAGCAGGTCGGTAACAATGGCTGGTAAAAAACAAAAAGATCTGAAAATCTCCTGTCCATGGGCTTCAATCCAGCATGGTGGTACAGCGGTTAGCGTTCGTGCTGCACAGCTAGAAGGTCCCGGGTTTGATTCCCACCAAGGATCGGGCCTTTCTGTGTGGAGTTTGCATGTTCTCCCTGTGTCTGCATAGGTTTCCTCTGGGTACTCTGGTTTCCCCTACCACTAAAAACATGTACAATAGGCCAGGATGAATGAGAGCGCGCATGGGGGACAACAGATGCAAATTAGCCCATGGCTACAATCCGGAGTGGCTTCATTAACATGCACTGTCCCAAACATACCAATAGCTAAAAATATATTTTCTGTTATGGCCCCACTATAAAGGTTTTTTGGCAATTCAAATGTTTTCGTTTTTACTATGGCTTTTTTTGTTATTGTTTTAAGTCACATTATTCCATGGATACTAAAATCAGTGTGCTTCAAAAATTAGGGCGATCAGTTGTGGGAGAAATATAGACTCATTACTCAATATCGACTCAGACTTGCAATCCTTTCAATGATGTGATGTATTTGCGATTTATGTTTAGAGAAGAAGATTTGGATCAGAATAGACACTTTGAGCCTGTGCAACAGCATTAACATTTGAGAGAAGACTGCTTTAAACATGAGCACATAGTGCAGGCATTTCAGAACAGAAGGTTGTATACATAAGACCACATGGAGTTTGAAGCCTGCAGAGGACATTATGTCACCTAAAAAATTGCAGCGTTATTGATTTTATAATTAGGACCATAAATATTGTTATTTTTCATTCAATGGAACTCACTTGCTGATGTATTGATGTATTTTTTATATCAGCTGCTCTGTTCCCACAACTACATACTATATCAAGATCAGCTAATGAGTTTTTTAAGGACATGTGACTGCATGCTAATAGTCAAAACACTCAAACCATCTGGTCACTTGGGGAGTAGCTTAAACTGAAGCCCTTATCACGAAAACATACTACAAGTTGAAACCTGTGCTCCAAGGACTCAAAAGCGCCTCTATCCTTTTTGAAAATGTGGCTGCACATCATAAAAAACAACTCTATGCCGACCCAATTTTCCAGTCAATATTGTGCTTCGGCTGTTCAGGTGTTACCAGTGGGCCTTAGTTTCAATTAATGCCTTCCCATCAAAGTTTCAGCGCTTGCTCCTAAATTGATTATGTTGTTCTCAGGGACATGAAAGGCTGTATTGATTTTAGCAACCTCCTTACAACACTGTAACTCGCCCAGTATTATACAATCAAAGTGTGTCGCTAAAGCAAACACATCGCTTCTGTGCCTTAAATAGCCTGTATACATATCTACCACTAAACTGTCTATCATTACTATTAAGAAACTTTTCAGATGAATTCATTCTGGTTTGTGTCGATGTGATCAGACAAACTGTTTATTAAAAGTCAATACCAGTCATTTTTAAACAAACTGAATCTTCAGCCTAGTTGTATATTAGTATGTGCATAACAATACACATTTTACTACCAAGTTTTGTGCCACTTAGGTTTGTCAAATTTACCTCAGGGCGCAGAATTTCTAATCTTATGCGGCTGGGGCTGTCAGAAAGGTCAATGTGTCACACTGTATTAGTCATGTACATTTACTATGGCGACCGGTGTAATAAAAAGGAAACAGCCAGATGATGGCCATATCTAAAAACAGCCATTTATACGTAGATATTCACATTACTCTAAATCAAGACCAAAGCAAGGCCAAAATGAAACTAATTTCAGAAAATCATGATGGAAAATGAACTTTTCAATGTTTTTAACCTCTTAACCCCCGCCTTAACCGAGCACCTTTTCTCCAGCTCGACTTCTATAAGCTCCTTGAAAAACGTGTCAAAATAGCGACAGAAACGAGAGGTAAATGAGGATCATTTATGAGGATCACAACACAAAACGGGTGACAAAAGAGTGATGAAAAAGCGACAAAAACCGCAACAAAACAAGCGACAAAAAAGGCAGGAAAAAGGGGCAAAAAAGTGACAAAGTAGCACTAAAAATACAACAAAAAAGTGAGGAAAAATCGATCAGTTTTGTAGGTCTTAGCTTTCAAATGAACTATTTAACTATTTAACTATGAACTGGAGAAAACGTTTCCTGTTTCCTGCTCACATGTAGAACCTTGCGCTCACTGTCAGTCCATAATATTTTGAGGGCTTTTACGTGATACCACAACCCTAAACGTGTTGTACCGTTTCATTGCATCTTTTCATACGCCAAAGTCTCTGAACAAGAAGAGCATAACTTTCAACTTGATCACGTTAAAAAACTATTTCTGCTGCGTCTCAGATGAGGTGCCAGACGCCTTACATCACTCACACACTCTCTCTTCCCGCGCAGACTGATGATTGCTGTTAGCTCTAATCTGAGGATCGGGGCTGATCACAGATGCAGCTTGTTGGCTGTGGGGCGTTTTTTGATAAAGAGACAAATGTCAAAGGAGGAGGGATATACTCTCTCACTCTGGCATTAGGAGAGCTGGCCCGGACTCAAACATATTGTGTTAGTATGCTGTCCCACGCCCAGGATAAGGAATGAGCGGAGTAGGAACCATTATAACGCCCCTTCTCAGCAGTGATGGGTGGGACTTTCAGCACCTTCCCTCTTGACTAATTGTCCGATCCGGCAGCCTCGACTCTCCGGGGTCAGGCGGGGGCAATGTCGGCAGATTTAGCATGATTGCCGTTTTGTTGTTTACAAAAAGTTAAAGGCGACTAAAAAATAAAAGACAACTGCGCTCATGTCACGCCAACGAGATGCTTTTAGACGCAGCAGGCATGACAGGCATTCTGCACGCTGTAGCTGTGGTGGGGTAATTAGTCGTTTTACAGCATACAAGCCCGACATCGGAAGTTTGAGATTGTTTTAGGGACATTTCATGCATAAGTGACTATTGTTTTGGTACCTCGGCAGTAGGGCAGGGCGATATGGCCTAAAATCTATATCACGATATAAAAAGAAATATCACGATAACGATATATTTAACGATTTAATTGACAATGGACAAATTACTTACAAAATCCCAGCCTTACGCCTATTGGGAAGATTAATTCATTAATGGAAGGCGCGTTGAGTTGCCTTATGTACAAAATGCGCGGTATAAATAAAGTTGCCTTGCCTTGCCTTGATATTTTATTCTTTTTTACGCTAATACTAATTTCCTAGCAAATATGATCTACTCAAGCAGTTTACATCCTTCATGTCATTTTACTTTGTAATTACCTGTCCCTGTGTTCTACAGTCCGCAACATAAATTATATCGTGTCCACAACGATATAAAAAATTACAACGATATCCAAAAACTATATTGCGATACGATATGGCCCACCCCTACTCGGCAGCATATGTTACATTCTGAAAATTGAAATTACGCCTATGTAAAGACAGTAAATAGTGAGACACTTGGCTGGTCAGGATTTTGATTTGAGTGAGTGAAATTCGAATGGGAGCGCCTGAGCAGTAGAAGAAGAACAACTCGAGTGAAGGGAGCTCCACACAACTGCGTGATTAAAGCAAAATACGATATCTTTTAGATGAGGGAACAGCGTAAAAACGTGGTTAACCTCCTACCCCCCTCTTTAACTAAAAACTTTGTATGTTTTTTTTTTTTACTTTTTGTGCGTTTTGTAACTTTTTTTTCCCCTCACGTTTTTGCTTTTAGATTTGGGTTAAGCCTGGATACCTGGATGACAACAGGAGAAAATGTGCTTGTGTCGGTGGGGGTTAAGAGATGAAAAGCTCCTTGAAATCTGGAACCGTCTTCTCGAAGTGCCATAGAGGCCTCCACTGTGACTATGTTCAAATCCAGGCGGAAAGTGGTCTACACTTTTAATTCAATTTGAAAACGATTGTCTGTTTATTGAAGTCATTTGCCGTCTAAGTGTCATTTTATGTAGCCTGCTTTTAACCCACTCTTCTTGGTCTGTAAAGCGATTAATAACGTTTTGTATAGTATTGTGCTCGATGAATAAACTTGCCTTGACATACTTGCAAATGTGATCTATTCTAGGGATTGAATGGCCATAACACACGAAAAGTAAAGACGGCTTCTTTCAGGTTAACGTTCTCGCAAAATACAGTTCACTCTTGTGGGGATAATAATTTAGTCGCTGCAGGTACAAAAGTAAATGAATAAATGACTGGAACACATGGAATCGCTTTTATTATGTCTAAATCATTTGGAAGTAATGCATGGCCTTTATAGAGATTTTTAATGTGCCACCCTAAATGTCAAAGTAAAAAGTAAAAGGTGTCAGTGCTACCCAGTAATGTCTCGTGAACTTGATAATGTGTATCATGCTCTTAGTAGAACATTTCTACATCAAAAATGCATGACAGGAACCTAAAGATCACAGTTTTGTCTTCACTCTTTCGGCTTAAAATTCCCTCCAGTAGAGCAAAAATAGCGCGATGATTTATTCACCACAATTCAATCAATATCAATCGATGTGTGCCTGAACTATAGGTGTCAGAAATCAATCTTTTACCTGTCAGAGAATAAATAAATGCTCAATTAAATAGCAAGTGGAAGGATAAACTAATTGTGCACAACATAAATGCTCTTTGGCAATAACGGCGATAAATAGTCTGTACTATGATCCCTGATAACTGTTGGGGGGAGAAATAAAAGATGTCTTTCAGCAACAGTTGATGCATACTGTATAGAAAAGAAAGGCTGGCCTTTACTCTCTATGTGTATCAACTGTTGCTCTTCTCTCCATGGACATTTCTGACAGAACCTCTAACAAACGCTGCAGTGTTGTCTTCGAAGTTACTCAAGACCTTATGCTTATACGTTTTCCTACACCTAACATAAATATTTCAGAAATACAAGTCGCGCTTCACATTCCCATCCACTAACAGTGGTAGAAATTCGGTATTTCCCGTTCCGCTTGTCAGTGGTCGTGCTGTTTTGCCCAACCTGCCCCTATGTGAGCAGTTAACCTTTCATTTGTACCATTTTCCATTCATAGCTTTCCCAGTCAGACAGAATGAGCTTTCATATTGTAGAGTCAAATTCCTACGATCATGTGGATCGAGGGAGGTAGTGACAGAGTAATTGCGCGGCTGCAGGGGTAGGCACAATGTAAACCAGGGTAGAAGATCCACTTAGTGCACTGCAGAACATTTCAGCAAAGTGATGAGGAGGCATTATGCATGTCTGCCCAGCCATTTCCATGACCAGATGAAGCATTTTCATCTGTATGTTAATGCTGCTGAGTATGTAAATAAGGCGGGTGCTCTGTGGAAGAGCGCCGCCGCTGCTGCTGCTGCTGCTACTACTGCTCTGGGCTTTGGTTTCATTTGCAGACTGTGTGATCCACTGATCCTCATAGCATCTAAGTTTCTGCGTGTAGAAGGCTGACGTATGCAAAAGTATAGCTCTACAATGAACTGAAATGGAATCAAAATATCAATTTTAATGTTTGCAGTTAGTAAAACAATATAATACTATGAAAACTAATGTTTCTATTAGAATTTGCAATGTTTTAAACCAAACGTGGTAACACCTGTTAATTCCACCTCTGCAAACATGTTCTGAAATGCAAGTAATTCTTGTAATAATTTAGCACTTCTTTTTAATTTGAATGTTCTGAACTTGTTTTACCTGTGTAAGCTAAAAACACAAAACACTTTCTGCCCTATGAGATATGTTAATGGTGAAAGTCTTTTGTTTGGAGTTCTCCCCGCGCAGAGACCATTTTCTTTGGGGCTCTGGTCACTCTAAAAGATGTCGCAAATTTATAAAACTCTAGATAGGATAATAAAAACTGTTGCCCTGGCAAATTTTGCGGATATCTTGTGATTGTCTGATTAGTCAAATTCTGACTTAAAGTAATGAAGAAGGAGGAACATAGGTTTAACTGAATACAAGTTAAAAACTCATACAGTTATATATTTTGTAGTCCTGGGAACACAGGGAAATCCATCTGCCATTTTAAAGGCATCATTTCACTGAAATATGAAGATAAATATTAACCCCCAAAACACTGCACTGATCTCTAAATGTATTTTCCACCAGTTAGTAAAAACAGTTATTGTTGTTATTGTTAACAACATTAACATCATTATTGTTGTATGTTCATCACATTACTGTGTTTTTTAAAAAAGGTCACACGCTCTTATGTTTGGTCGCATGGCCATTAGCTTTGATTACAACCAATGGGCTAGGAAAGCCCTTTTCATTGGTCCTCATGGAGGCCAGGGGCGACACCAAAAGATACTTGGTAAACAGCGTTTCTATGAAGACTTTAACCTTGTTTGCTCTACTTCAAAGCCTGGCTCCAAAGAGTTTTTATTTTTCTAAAAATTGCAATGATCCATGTGACAACGCTGGGGTAGGTGTCATATTTTTAACCACGCTGGGTTTTTGCACATGAGCAGTAAAAAGCTGAAGCATACATCTATGACTGACAGGCTTTGGAGCACTTCTGTTTGCCCTTTTAAGAAACAGGCTTCGTAGGAGGAGATTGGGAAGCCATGTTAATTTCACAGGCCACACAGGATCATTACTATAAATGGGGCTGAATGGAACACTGGTTATCTCTTCTATCTTATAGCTATGATTACAACACACATTTGCTGTGGTATTGCTTCAATAAGCTTCTGCAATGTCGAAAAATCCAGTGTTGCATTTTTTACCAAGCTCTTGCATTGCTGATGAGAGAGTCTGGCCTTCTCCAGCACAACCCAAAGATTCTCAAGGGGTTAAGATCTGGACTGAAAATAATGTCTCATGTTCACAATGTGAGCCTGATGAATCCTGGCCATCAGTGAAGAAGAAATCCATTGATAGAATAACCTGGTCATTCAGGATGTTCAGGTTAGCTGATCTCATTCTTTGGGCATAAATTACTGTTCTTGAACCGAGACCTGACCAACTGCAGCAACCCCAGATCAGAACAATGAGTTAAATCCAGGTGTCTCCTATTAGTTGCATGAGTTCTTGAGACGCCTTAATCTCAAGAATATGGACTGAATTAGTAGATTAGGTTTTAACACTTCAAGTTCCAAACTGCAATCTGTGACTACACACATGAAAAATACTCTAACTAAAATGATCTAGGCAGTAATAAAAATAATCCTTTTTCACATCACTAACTCATGCAGGGTAATCTTGAACACGCTCTCTGATTTGATTCATTGGCTCTGGCCGGGACAGGCGCTGGTCTGCAACAGTGAGTCAAGAGGAGCAAATGCTTTCTAACAACAGTGAAATCTCACTGATGTGTTTTCTCACATTCCTCCTTATTTCCTAATGCAGTGACGGCGCATTTGTTGGAGATCACTTTAATCTTGTTCTGGAAAATTCCATTAATCCTTGGTGCTCCTCGGCAATACAAAGAAGATGAAAATGCTGAGCGCTGGGAAAAAAACACAGGCCCCATACTTTATGTCCTCACACCACGTTACCCAGCAGCCCCAGAACATGGTCGAAGCCCATCTCACTGCTTAATGCGGCATATTCAAAGAGGAATTAATGAAACCACACGCACGAAATGAGTATTAGCGGTGCTGCCTTTAAAGATGAGTTGTCAAAGAAATCGAATCAAAAAAGAAGGACAGCCGTTTTGTCCTTGCCATATAGATTATTTATCAATCCGAGCGGCCGCAGTGACGCATGCTGCTTTCAGAGTCCGTTCACACACGCAGTAACCTCACATTAACCGACCAGCTGCCCATAATCTGTTTCTCAGTTCAGGCCCACTGACCACAAATGCCTCTTCATTTTGGCAATTGCATTAGACACAATCGAAAATAAATCAAAATTTCAACTTTGATCGTGTGCTATGTACCTATAAATTAGAGTCTAAACAAGCTTTTGACAAATGAATCACGTGCAGGCACTAACTTGAGAACGAGTCAGTATCATTAGGCTTGCATTAAACATGAGCATAAATGGGACTTTTTAAAGAGGGGTTTGCTTCTTTTCTTTATAGGTATTTAGTAATATCCTTGTCACTATCTTACACTGTTGGTTAGAAAATGAAACATGGATCTAAAACAGCTGAAACTAAATATCCAGCAGTTTCACTTCCTGGTCCTCCGAGTGAGCTAAAATAAGCCCCTCCCACCCCCTTCTTCTTGCGCCCCTTCGCTGTGCAGCTGATTCAATAAAAAAAAAGGCTTTTTTTTTTTTTTTTTTTTTTTATCGAGAGGTGAAGAAAGCATTTCCCTGGATAGTTAAGACTTCAGGAAGAGTTTTTTTTTTTAGGAAGAGGAGTTTTTTGGAAGCTGTTGCTGCGGTGCTAAGAATAGCCACTGGTGAAGAGTCAAAGATCACACAAAGATGCGGTAGCGGCAGAAAAAAATTAGCTCCGGGATGGTTTTGGCGAGAGAACATTAAAACGTGGTTTAAAAAAATAATAATAATAACTTCTAGTAAGTCGATTAAGCATAATACCCCTCACTTTCACCCTCATTTTTAACAAATGAGCATAAGTTTACATTGCTGACTGTGCGACCATACTGTACATAAGAGCCATGAGTGAGTTCCAGTTCTATTCTTGGAAAATTCATTTGTCACATTGTTTGTCGCATTGTTCTGTCTTTCTTTTATAAATTATAACATTTATATCTCTCTTCTTTTGGTATGGTAATTTAATGGGTGCAAAACTATATAATCAACACTTACCCGCCACATGCATTATCACATTAAAGTGAGGAGTACTAATTGGAAAAAAACAAGTAAATATTATGCACTTTAGCCTTTAGCTCTGGTTGTTAACAGGAATATAAATTATGTATAGGTTCGACATAAATGGCAACAAAGTTATTGACGACGATTCTGAAAAGCCTCGCCTTTCCCCAAGTACGCTCTTACAACTACACCTCTAAAAGCGCATAACACATTTTAATTATTAACCAGAACATTGAGTACCGCAACTGCTTTTTCCCCCTCAAATGCATCAAAACAAAAGTGCTTACGGGTTTAGTTTTTTTTTTTTTAGACATAAATAAAACTGTCAAAACTTGGTAAAATGAAAGTACAAAGAAAATGAGCCAGAGCTAAAAATCTACCTTCAAATAGAAAGATTACTCAATGCGACTGTTAGATTGATGCACTACATACGCCCTAATAAAACATTGCGGTGTTTTCCAGAGCCCACTCTTGCGCCACCACCAACACATACAGCGGCGGTAATAAATCTATAATATATGAACAGCTATAAAATCTTAATCAATCATGCCGCCTACATCTCCCCTCTTAAATTCCCATCAGCCTGGAGTGCGGTGAAAAAGGGGGTTCAAATTATACGAGGACATGCATATAGTCAGTGAAGAAAAAAAGATCAAATAAAATCCATCTTTTCCATAATGATCTTAAACTGGCCAAGACTATAGGCAGCTCCCTCCCCCGAACCACTGGCTTTCTCCATTTGCGCACTCATTTGCATGGATGGGCCGGCGCTCGCGAAGCACATTGCGTTTGCCAGGTCCCGCTCATTAAGTCACCTGTCACTTCAGACCCATTTTAGCAGCCTCATATTAGAATCACCTCTTGTCCCAAATTAAGCAGCTGGAAGGGGGATCGTGCCTAGCCTACCTCCAGGCTAATGGCGACCTACGCAAATGTCCCATCAGCCACCTCTTCCTTCTGTTTTACATGCTGATGCATCACGTTGCCTCCTAATGGATCGCTTGATTTCACATAATGTGGCTTACACACACAATGCCAAGCGACGTTATGTATTCTCGTCAACAGCAGAGATTACAGCCATTGCGGTACATAATCAAACAGGACAAATGTTCGCGGCCACTGTTGCAGGAAAAAAAGAAAAGAAAAAAGGAGTGGTATTTGTCTGTGTCGACTGCCAGGGGATTGGTAACTCATCCAACTAAGATTATCATATTAGTGGTTTTCACATTGTGGCACTGTGTTAATCAGTCATCAGTTTTAAGTCTGGTCTTTGTGCTGTGTGCTGTAGTTCTCGATTATCTGTGTGAAAATACGGACTTAGTTTAGACCAAATCGATCCTAGATTAGACCAATAGTTTATTTCAACAGTCACATATGAGTCCTGAAAGTGATCATATTTCCTGGTTAAGAGAAATACCTTCTGCGGTGCGAAAACCATCAGTAATGAATTATGGGCAAACAGGATGTCCCTGTATATGTTGTTATGAAACACAGAATCAACACAAATTCTACTCTGCACTGGCCACCAGCCAAGTTTTTAGTGAGCAGACTTTTGATCACACGAGGACTGAATGTCAGCAGTGGCACTGGCAGTGAGATAATGGTTATACTTGTACTGGTTTACGATCGCCATGGTGACGCGCCTGTCTGTTAACCTTGTCTGCTCTGTCGTATAAATCCAGCCCTGAGAGCTTTATAGGCCTCACTTGTCACTGGTATTTTGTGGGAGGAGCTGTGCCACAGGAAAACGGCATACCACTAAATTATGCATTTGTCGCATAACCACAATGTAAAGCTGTGTTTGTGGCCGACAGGACAAATACCTGTAATCACCAATTAGTGAGTATAACTCAAATGTTGATGACTCAAATCATTACTAGTAATTTTACATTTTGATAACTTCAGCTCATTCCTGCTACATTATGGCTACCTGAAGAGAATTTTATCAAAAGATATGTGGGTCAACAAGACATAAAATATGAACAAGCGTTACATATTTCATAAAGTTGTTTGACTGTAACTAACTTTATTGAACGTGTTCCTTTTAGTAGAAAATAACTATTTTCTAATCATCGCTAATAAAAAATTAGGTTGGATCCACAGTGAAGCTTGGCCTTCCTCAAAGGTATACAGTAGGTCCAGTGCCCAAATGAATGTGTGCACGGTTAAAGCTTGTCCACACTTCCCTTGTGGGTTGCGCTTGACTTCCACCGTTTTCACAGCTGCTCTCAGCAGTTCACTCCATTACACCTTAAATCACTTAAAAGATCTCAAGCACCAAAAAGTCCCTGTGCAGCTAATTCTCTCCGACTGTGTGGATCATCTGAGAGAGAAAGACCGCACAAATATAGCAGCATCTGATTGCAGAATAATAAAGTGTGTTGTTATCTTTGTATTGGAATCTATTGCCACCTTAAATGGATTATATTAAATCAAGTCTCAAATTATGCTCTTGGAGCTTAGTGCGGATTTCAGAGATAGGGCAAAAACAGCTCTGATAGAGATCTCTTATTTTAGCACATCTGAAGACATGGTTAGACGGAGGCTGCTCCGCGCAGAGATTAGGCTGCATGAATATGAGCATAAGCGGGTCTTGTCCTGTGTGAGCAGGCAGCGGCAGTAGACAGAGGCGTGACACGCAGCTGCACACTGCTATTGATTCTCCGCTGGTCTCCAGGCTCCTCGCTCTCATTCAGGCTGACTGCCAAGTGCCTCTGAACAGGAGCCCTGCTCTCCCAATGTCTGCACGTCTGCTTAAGCACAATCAATGGGCCATCAGCAGGGGAGCGAGCGTTCGCCACTGTCTTTACTTCCACAGCGCATGAGTCAAGGAAATTGAAAGTATATGTAGTGGAAAGGCATCATGATGCCAGGCCGGCATAAACCATCAATGACTATCCGAATGAAATCAAATGCTTTCAGAGGCTCCAAATGGAGACATAAAACTCATTCATTTCTGAATCCACTATGTGTTGGATGTCTTTAAATGTTTCTTCACACTGCGCTCAGAAACAAACCATCAGAAGAGCTCATTTCCCAAGAGAAGATAAGAATCTGCAGGTTGCTGGAGGAGAATATAACAGGTTATTTCCTTACTGTGTTATCAGCACACAATATCATACTTCAGCTTTACCACGTCATTATATCAAGAGATGATTTCTACAAATCCTCTCTTTAGACTGATGGATCCTGAGGAGCAGTCGACTTTGTCTCTCAGTGACGGGCTTTCAGCCTCTCCACGGTGGTCCTATGCAGCATTCTGCACCACCGCAAAGCTCTGTACCGGGGCACGTTTATCAGCCTGTTGTCAGCTCAAAAAGGGGGGAAAGAAATGGTCCCATTATAGAGGACATTCGAGTTTTGTTCTCCTTTACAAACATATTTTCAAGCCAATCTCAGGAAATACAAAAGGTATTCAGGGATTGAATGCAGCAAATATCTGTTGAGCTCCCGAAATAAATAATAAACCTGCCTGCACACCTCATGTTTCATTGCACTCATCTGATTGGAGCTGCATTAGAGACGGCTGCCTCAGTCACTGGCTGCTGCATATCACTAATTATGCTCTCATTGGTCATCTAAGGCCGAGAGGTGCTTCGACTCCTATTGAATGAATGCAGGGGAAGCTTCAGGCAGGAAAAATCCACTGACTATCGCTGCAGCAGCCTGATGACAACAGATAGGAAAAAACCCAGACTACCAAGTCCTGAAATACAAAAACACTTGACATGCAAGAGCAGCGGCGCTAAAGCAATGAAATACAATAGAACATTAAACATTTTAACATGTTTATGTGAACTGAGTGAACACACATGCTCACAACGCCTGCAGCCATTTTAGATTTAAATCTCTGATGCTTTGACTTTGCAATGAAAAGCTAACATGCTTTCAACAGGACTTCATTTGTGTGTTGTGGAAGAAAGGGAGGTGATGAGAACTGTAGGGTTTGCCTGAGTGCCTGTGTTTACACGGGCAGCAGGGATATTTTTACACACAAATTAGCCAAGACTTATTATTTCTCTCTGTGAATGTGTAGCTGAGCGCCTGAGGCAGCTCAGTGCTGCATCCACTTTATTATAAAGCTATTTACAACATATCCAAACCAAATTGCAGCTACTTGGCTCACAGACAACTTTTCAGCACCTTGGAAAGCACACATCCCCAGAAAGCTGAGAAAGGTAAATAATGATTACAATGTCAACAGCAATAATAATAAGACACATTGAGAAGCTGAGTGTTTGAGTGTGCTGTCAATTAATTTGATGCAATCAACTTAACATAGTTTAATTATTTTTTGCAACATCAGCACATACAGCTGAGATTGTGCATGAGCGTGAAATTAGCAGTTAAATATTTGCTGTTGAGAGAAGAGTGGTAGAAAAAGAGAAGCTTAATAACAGTATAGGTTTAATGAGAAGGAATGCTTCCTCTTACACCCAGGTGCAAAGACATTGATAGTAACCCTTAAAGTCCCTCTTGCTGCACAGCCTTCAAGCACTTTGATTTGCTGAAGACGCACACTGACCAATAAAGTACCCCTGCGGTGCAGCATATTACATATTATGCTAAACATAATGTTATAACTTGTACTGAAGGTAACTTAAAAATGTACAAAGCAACGATGAGGAAGAATTAGGTATAGTATTAAGCATCGAACATGCGGCACGGTAGCGCAGTGGTTATTGCTCTCGCTTCACAGCAAGAAGGTCATGGGTTCGATTCCCACATGGACGGGGCCTTTCTGTGTGGAGTTTGCATGTTCTCCCCGTGTCTGCGAGGTTTCCTCCGGGTACTCTGGTTCCCCTACCACTAAAAACATGTACAATAGGCCAGGATGAATGGTGTGTGTGTGTGTGAATGCATGGAGGTGATCAGAGGGACGTTGGCGCAGATGTGTGCGGTCGCGACAGCGCTTCTGTCAGTCTCCCCCAGGGGAAACTGAAGCTACTAATGTAGTTTACCACCGCTGAGTGTGGAGTGAATGTAAAGCGCTTTGTGACCATGTCTGTGAAAGGCGCTACATAAATAAAGTTTTCTTAAAACCAAGAAAAAGCTATGAGTAAAGATATACATTATAGTATTCTGAAATTGGTCTTTAAATGTTTGAACTAGGGCTGCAACTAACATTATTTTGTAATCGATTAATCTATCGAGTATTTTTACGATTAAACGATTAATCGATCGGCTGTGAATGGTGTAGGAAAATTGTATTTTTTCAATTTTTTATCACATAAAGCTAAAGTGGCGCCGCTTGAGGATGTGTTGATGGCGTAAACTTAAAGTAAATGTTGTTGGAGGCTCTTAGCGCTAATTCTGCTTTCTGATTGGTGAGACACGGACAGATATGTTGGTTTTCATAAAAATACACAATTTCATGTCATTTTTGCTCTATTTGAGTCTGTGTGAATCAGAAAATGATTAATCGATTACTAAAATAGTTGTCGACTATTTCAATAATCAATTAGTCGTTGCTTCATCGATTAGTTGTTTCAGCCCTAGTTTGAACAGTCATGTGTCACCGCTGTTTTGCCCTCTCATTGTTCGGCTCGGACTCCTGCAGACCCTCCACCAGAGCCTCGGTCAGTGGGGACTGTGCTCTCCCAAAATTTACAAAATCTTTTGGAAAGTCCAATTTCCCTTTTAATGGATCCAGACTGTGTAACTCTCTGTCCACTGATTTAAAACTGCAGACTGACATGAACAGTTTTTTACAGACGTCTGAAACAATGGCAAGTCAAAGCTGCTGTATGAAATGTATACTGATGATGAGTATTGTTTACCTTTTTAAATATTGTAATGTGTACTGTATTGTATTGTGTTTTGTAAATGTGTAGCCTCCTATGGACAAGTGTTGAAAAAAAATTAGCAGTTTTGCTATAACACAAAAAAAAACAATGTATCTGGTTTGTCCAATGCAGTTGTTACGTCCATATCAAATAAACAACTAATTAAATATATTCAAAGCATTCTTTATAATGCGTGCATATGACACGCGCACCGCCCCCACAGACCCTGATAGGACAGTTGTGAAGCGCGTGAGAGTACAGTGCTGTCACCTACCCTAGTGTTGTCATGGTAACGATGGTGTACCAAAACGCGGCGGGGATACTGGTGAACTTGGTGGCCGTGGAGCCTTTCTCTGCATAAAACATGACCGTAGCGAAGATTATGATGGCCATGGTGAGGGAGAAGAGCAGGAAGCCCAGCTCGGAGGCGCAGCTTTTTAAAGTGTAGCCCAGGATCCGGAGTCCCGCGGAATGCCGGGAGAATTTGAAAATCCGAAAAACTCTGAAGACTCTGAGCGTGACGAAAGCCCCGCTCACTTGGTCATTGTCGGTCATGACCAGCCCGATATAATAAGGCATGATTGCCACCACGTCAATGACGCTCATCACACTTTTCATAAACTGAAAACGACTGGGGGCAGCGATCAGTCGGAGAAGATACTCGAACGTAAATATCATGACGCACGCAGTGTCCAAACAAAAGAAGGCCAGTGCGTAACGATCCCCACAGGAGACCTCTTTTGACCTGTTGGGCAAAGTCCCGCACGGCACCGTCTCCACCACATTGGCCATGACCGAGATTGCAATGAAGAAGCCGGTGACATAGTAGAAGACCAGGGCTAACGTGCTGGTGTGAGGGTTTTCAAAAGCCCGCCACAGATACTCCCGGTGCGACAGGTTCACCGGCGTGGTGTCATTGCTCGCGTCCATTTCCTCGTCGTCCTGAAGCCTCTCTACGTTTTCGCGCCTCCTGTCTTTGTACTCCTCATAGCAGCAGTCTCCAATGATCTCGGGGATGATGCCGAAGAAGGCGAGCTCCTCGTCATAGGCGGAGATGCATTCTTGGCGTGGGTAGTGGAGCTTCCCCGTGCGATAAAAATTGAGTACGTGTCTAAAAATATCAGGGTCGCGATCGAAAAAGTACTCGTTTGACTCCTCGTGGAAAAAGAAGTCTCTCTCTGTGCTGCCCAGCAAAGTGTCCGGATACCTCTCCAAAGTGGTTCGCCAGGTCTGAAACTTAGTCCCACTCACGTTGAGCACTATTAGTCCCTCCTGGATTTTCTTTCTGTCCTGGGGGGGTATTGGCATCGGGGTGCTCGCCACAGGCATCCATCCTATAGCTGCCGCCCGGGCAAACGGGAGCCACGCCGCTACACCTGCTGCCATGCTGACCTGTAGTGTTTAATACGACCCCTCCGATTTACACAGTGCTACGGCTCACAGACGAAACGCATCTGCAGAGGGACAGCAGAGACACTGATAAGAAAACACGCGTTTACTTCAATCACTGCGCAAAGCACTGTTGAGTATCACTCAGCCTCATGCACTGTAGAACTGTGGAAGCTCACTTTGCGGCAGAATATCAATTGGATTTGGTCAACCCCCCCCCCCCCCCCCCCCCCCCCACACACACACACACACACACACACAGGAGCACTGCAATCTTTCAATAACAACATGCATAGTAAAAGCACACACACACAAAAACTAAAAACCTACCTCAAATACACCGCTCCTTAAAGTGCATTCGTGAAAAGAGCGCCTATCCACTAATAGCTGTTTCAATCCCGACACCCATTTATCTGCCGGTGCACCGGACTAATGAAAAAAAACAACTGTGCAATAACGACGCATCAACAAGTTAAACAATTCAGGCGGCAGTTCCCCCACACTGGAGCGGTCATTCGTCCGAGCGCGGTCCTCTGCAAACGCGTTCAGCTGCCCGTCAGCTCAGCGACCGCAAGGCAGCAGCGCTCAAACGGTTTTTTTTTTCCCTCTCCCGTCGCAGCTTCTCCTCAATAAACTCCTATATTCTGCTCGTCGACTGCAAGACCACCCTCCCCCTCCTCAGCGGCGACTAGGGAGAGAGAGAGAAAATCGCATGCGGAAAGCGCGCGCGAGAGAGAGAGAGAGAGAGAGGCAGGGAGATAGAGGAGTGGTCCTTTCTGCAACCACACATTCCTCTGCCCGAAGAGAGGAAGTAATTAACGCTAACAGTCCAAGTGGGCGGCAGGTCCAGACCAAAAAAGTTAGCGCCCACGTTTTAGTTCTGAAGGAGTTTTGTCATTTTGATTGAATTTTTTTTTTTTGCGACAGCCAATAGAGCTATATTTTTTTCCCCAAGTTTTTTGCTAAGAGTTATTGAGAAATTGTGCATAAACATGTTGCGCAGCCTGTCATTTACACAGATGGAAAACATGCATTTTCGACAACTGCCCATATTATACGATTTTCTAATATGCAGCAAATCACGATCGAATTGTTCTTGGATTCCATCATTCTGCTGCTGAACGGAGTTAGACCGCTTCAAAGGTCAACATCATTGTACAGCTCCGCACTACTGACATTTTCCAAAATAACCATAATCAATTAAACGTCTCTTGTGTTTCTTCCAACACAACACAAGAGTCTCCGGAGAGCCCGAGGACAGCTGAGTCCACTTTATATGTAAACAGCACCAACTATTACTGGCTTTGGACCTTCGCCATATTGGACATGCAGATCGGCTCAATGCAGAAGCAAACACATTTCACTTCCATTTGAATCGTTTTAAGAGCTTCAGCACCATGGATAGCTCCATTATTGTTATGAGTCTCTTCCTCGTGCGTTTACAGGTTACATTTGCCTTTCACCAGTCACTATTTCATCCTCAGGCAGCACAGCCACATGCACAGGGTTGGCTAAGTACACACAGCTGCTGAGCTTCCAGAAAATGGATAGTGTCTCTGACCATTAACCCGGCCCCAGCAGAAATGAGGTGGAGATTCTATTCTTTTCGAAAATTTACTGCGGCTGTTGCACTCATCCAAAGTACTGTAATTTGCAACAAGTGAGGAGGACTGACCCTGTGTCGTGTTCAAGGGCAGTGTGACAGGATAAGTGGCGCCCGATGGACACATCAGATGTTGCACCAGTCAGACCTGTGGCCCCATGCTTTTTCTGTCTTCAGCAGGAGCTCTCGACTCACACCAGCCGCAGCTCCGCTGGCTCAGAGCCAGGCTTTAGCAGGATGAATGCACGGGACTGTCAGAAGTCCCATTAGTGTATGCTGCGCATGTCAGAGCACACTCAGTGCTCAGTTTGAGCAGTAAGGCCCAGGGGCTATGTATTCATCAGGGCATTTAAATATTCCAGCGGTTGCCAAATGGCACCAAACACAGGCATCCCACAAGAGTACGATGCCAGACTCGCTGCGAGGCTGTCAGAGCACATTGGCCAGAGCATTTTAATTCAAAAAGGCAGCTCAAATTGTTTTGTATTCAGTGTATACTCTTTCAAGCAACTCAAAACATAATGTAAAGGGAAGTCTTTGTGAAGTTATAATTGAATCTGTGAAGGCAAGTGAATGTTCAAAACCTTTGTCGTATTGATAAGTTGTCGGCAAGAAACATCTGGATATATTTTGTTTACAGCTCATTTGAAATGCACAAGCCATTTTCAGGCTGAAATTTGACCATCTGCCTATTTCAAGGGTTTATAAAGCACACAAATGAAAACAAAAACAAAACTAAAGTGTTTTTAAATAGTGCTCCCAAGTAAGCAGAAAATGGGACAAGGTAATCGTATGACATTGGCGTGCACAAGAGGGATGAAATTATCTGAGGTGCTGACATACTTACATACATACTTACAGAACTTCCAAGGTCGATTCTGATGATAACTTTGACTCAAAGACATGTGGACAATTACGTTCTTTTCTGTTTATGTGTTTATGGATTTAGTCTTTGGAACAAGGTGAAGCTTTTTGTCCTCTGAGATTTGGCGAAACATGAACTGGACTTGAACTCATCATTCCTAGTTTTGTTTAATAGAAATAAGAATAATGCCTTGTAAATCTCTTGTTGCGTTGCCAGATAATGCCTCCTGTTCATGCTAAACTTGCACACAGAAGTGGTGTCGGGGCCTTTCAGATTAGGGTTATGTAACAGGATGAAATTGGTAAACAGGAGTTATAACACAAACACAGTTAACCAAAACAAACATGCAGGGAGCTTGACGATATTTGGACATTACGTGGGCTTAAGCCGCTCTTATGATCCCTTGACGGCAACAGTCTGTCCAGCCTGTGTAGTACAATAATGCTGCCCACATGAGGTCTGCGCTATTTTTAGGCAGGTCTCGCTGAGTGATAGAGATGATTTAAACAAATGAATCCCCTTCGTTGGAGACGCGCCAGCTCTTGTTAAAGAAGCAGGGAAAGGGGGCGTCCGCTATTTGATACGGGTCATCAACGAACAATGTTAAAAAATATTTAAAACTGTTCAAGCGCTTTGGGAAGTTCATGCCAGAAATAACAAGAATGAATCATCTGCAGCACAAATGTTGGCATCCGAGTTTCACCGTGGCTTTTTATAGAGCTGTAGGGACTAGTGTTACGTGTGGGCGAGCTGTATTTTCTATTTTGCGTAGACATCCTCACAAGGAAGAACCCATCACCTTCAAGTCATAAGTCTGCACCTTAAATGTAGACATTTCCGTGTCTGGCTGATTTATTGAAGGTGCCATAATGTGTGTGTTTTTTATATTCCAATAAGTTTCACAGTAAAACAGTAACCGTATTGCATTTCCTGGTGAGACTAGAAATTTAATAAGGGCTTCTGTTGCCAAATTAGACTCAACACCTAAACATAATCAGACCGTTTTTGTCCACAACAGAACTAAAACTGACTTCAAGCTCAAATATAACAAATAACATTTATGCATTGACCCAGAAATTGACTAAATCTAAAGCCGAAACCATTTCTATTTGCAGGCATGTAAGATTTGTCGTAAATATTTCATAAACATGACCTATGTGTGTCTCCAGACATGAGGTAAACATGTTCAAATCAAATATTGGTTTTGGAGAGTTGTTTTTTATAGTGCCCTTTTCAAAACACAAGCAAGAGCGCATCCGCCAATCATTCACTTTCATTTCAGAATCGTGTGGCTGACGTGAATGTGATACCGCCGCATTATTTCCACGTTCTTGAGGCTCGCTTACAGCAAATGTCAGCCACCACGAAATGGCATTACACGTAATGTCTTATACGCTATACATACTAAGCCGTATGATAAACTCCATTTTATAAAGCATTTAATGAGATGCAAAGTCCACGACAAACAATAAAAGGGTGATAAACACAAAGCCAATAAGATAAGCAGTAAAATCTTAAAATTAAAATAGCTGAGGGCGAATAACACTAGTCAAATTACAGATTCGGGCTATGCGAGGCCTTGAAACACCCGGGAATGTTTTATGGCCCGGTGTTAATGAAGTCGTGAATCCTTCTCGTGACCTCTGGGTACAATCGCCTGGTGATATCATCTGGTGAACAGCCTCCGGTCACCTCCCACCGCTTCTGCCGCTGTTCCCTCTGCCCTAACGAGTTATTGACCCCCCACTGAGGTCCAAAATAGAGGACTTCCTACGTGCTTTATTGTGTTTGGTACGTCTGTGTCCCTGTGTCGCTTGGAGTCCATGCGCGGGCCAACACAAGCAGCGCTCGCCCTGCACAGTGCTCTACTGTCTACACACAGTATATAGCGAGAGCACTGCCTGCACATCAAAATACACAGTAACACGGGGGGGATTTGCAGACGCTATTCCTTTCGTAACTGGCTCGAGAACCCAATCTAAACCTTGATTAAGATGATGCTTTGATTCGTTGCTTTGATTTTTGCCCCATTTCGACATTCCACTTCAACATCTTTTATCTACTCATTCATTACAATGGACTTTAATTTTAATATATGCAGCATGTGGTAGGAAACCTTATCTACATATTGCCACATGTTGCAGTATTCAACGCAGCTTTTGCGTATATGAAATAATTTTTTCTCAATGCACAGCCTTTGGAGCTATTGAAACAGAGCACAGATACTCAGCGCTGGTGTAGAGGGCGCTTTTCTTTTGAGGACTCTGTGTGACTAGTTTATCCCTGTCAGGTTTGCTGGGATAATCTGTAATTTAACAACTGCTGCTCGTGAGAGCGCTACAAATAGGCCATATGGGTATACAAGGAGTTCGCAGCACTTGTAACAGAGAAGGCTGCTCTTGACTCTTTTCTTTCTTCTCACCAATTAAAGAGCAGGCACAGCCAGTCTTTTAAATGAGAAAGAATGAATTCGTTGGGCTCTGGCAAAATGTCATACATATTCATATCGCTTCATTGTTTGTGCTACAATTTTACAATGAAAATACTGTACATATTTCAATCTATTTATAGGCCATGGAAAGTCTTCATTAGGGAACTCTTCAAGTCATTATTAAATGCCAGGCTATACCATCTTCCTATAAGTTGTAGTACAGTAGTTGTCAACTGGGTTAGTGAGGAAATGGGGTGGTTAGACACTAGACACTATTCAATGCTTTGTGGTCATATTTTATTGATTGAAATACTAATTAAATCTATTTCAAACATGTGAAAATAAATGGATGAAAACAGAAACAATACATTAACAATCAAGCGTTTGTTTGAATTAGAAAAGGGGTTGAAGACTTATTCAATACAAATTCTATTTAAAAATTTAATTGGCACGCTGTTATATCAACATTTACCCTCCCGCTACTCTCACAGTACCATTGTAACATACAAACTGACTCAACTAGACTCTGGATTATGCAAATGTTTTAAAAGCCAAGGTACATATGTGCAGGTGACACGCCACATGCATACAGAACATCCATTTCCAACCAAATCCTTTACATTCCACTTCTTCCCGGCACTAAACCCCATCTGACTGAGACAAGTCTTCCTCCCACTAACGCGCATTTTATTGTTTTCCACCTCGCTCCCTCTCCTCAAGTCTGTGTGCAAAGTGTCTCCTGTCGGCTGGCGAAGAGGTGTAATGGGGATTAGTTGAGAGCGGGGTGTCTGTAACTGCAAGCGCCTATAGCTATAACATGTAAACCGCAAAATGTGTCTGGGGTTTTTTTTTCCGAACTACTCCGGATCGGTACATCAGCCAACAATCAGCGGAAAAGTCCCTCAAAGCAACAAAAATGCTAATTTGGTTGAAAAGATGGCAAGTGCCTGATTTGGACAACCATGCAAATAGATAATGTATGTAAATGTGTTTTAGCTTTCCGTAACAAACTACAGCAAAAAAAAGAAGAAGAAGAAGCAACACATTTCTTTTGGGGCTGAACAAACCCTGGTAAATGGATATTGTAAGGTTGACTGTGGTGTCCCTGAAGTGGGGAGGAGCCTGTTTCCAGAGTTTGAGGAGGATTTGGTCTTTATTTTATGGGTGGTGGGACTTTAGGTCTACAGTGTTTGTCAGGGAAAAAAGGCCAAATAAAACACAAGGCACGACCATGAAGCCAGACTGAACTGTAACGTTTCCTTACCTCGCCTTGTCTGTTCAACCTTGCGGTATTTTTTTGTGCTTTGGCCTTGCAGCAGAACAAAGAAATACAGATGTGCGCATATCTCTTGGAGTGCAATTAAAACTAAAAGCGGCATGGTGCCTGTGTGTACGGAGACGTCGTCGAAATAGTAATTCTTTTTCCAAGGACGATGCTTTGTTTACTTGGCTCATCTGTTGCGCGCGCGACCCGATCCCCACTGTGGAGGTGCAGAGCAGATGTTGGGTGAGCTTTTCAACCCTTCTCGCTTCTGTCTGCGCAGCCCTCGCATTGAAATGTATCTCTCAGCTGTGGAGAAGTGATGAAACCTTTATGTCCCAGCTGCCGGGGAAGAGCGGAGCTAAACTAAGGCACAAATTAGATGCAGTTCAGACCAGGGTTATATTTCACATTAACAAAAGACGGTTGCTTTGGTGAAGGGACAAAAGGTGATAATTTCTTCACTTTTTTTTTGACAATTCAGTGGCAGACAATTCAATTCTGTAACGCCAGCACAGCAAGTCCTCTGTGTCCTGGTGTGCAGTAAATTGCCTATTTTTGGAAGCATTCTCCACCATGTGTCCATTTATTTGGGGATTTGAACCAGCACAAAGGGTGTACGCTGTCAATTTAGTAAGACAATGAGCACAATTCGAGACCCTTTTCTAATGTCTCACAAATATGGAAGAGAGTTTGGCAGGCCGGGTGCGATTTCTCGGTCTGAGGCTGTGGAGCTGCAAAGTGCACGAGAGTCCTAAGTCAGTTCATAAATACACGCAGTACATTTATGACTTTGGAGAGAGTTCAGCTCAAGATTACTCCTGACACTAACCAAGAGACTCTGGGTTTTTTGGCACGCTAAAATTATGTGAGGGTTATTTTGGCCGACTGAGAATTACTTCCAAGAAAGAAAAAAAATACGATCTAATCTGCTTCGGCATTGAAATCATATTTCCTGGCAGATGTGGGCTCTCTTTCTTTGGACCTTGTGCCGAATTTCATTTTAATAAATGTCACTGACTGCAATGTGCTTGGCTGTGACAGAGATCTTCAATCTATTTCTGCTGCTTGCATTCTTCCTCTTGCACGAGTGACAATTCATGAGTGCCGCCATTTTAAACCGTCAGTGTTTTCTCCACACTCCTAAACTTCTGTCTGTCCCTGAAGATATATTAAAGCAGTTTTTAAGCACTCAGCTCTTCTTCACAGGCGGAGACGGTGAGTGAGAGAGTGCGACGCCTTGATAAGCCTAAATTCATATATCATTACCGAGAGAAAGTCTTTGCCTGGTCATTGCCCATTAGAGTTTATGACCCACTTTAGTAAGTCCAATTTTCAAAACTATTTTGTTTGGATATCGGACGGGGGAAAAAAGAGAAAAGCATGCAATAGGGCTTTAAGAATTCCCGCCAGAGTCACAGACAAAGTTTTCCGGGCAGGCCCCATGTCTGGGTTAGTATAGTGATATGTTAGACGATGCTGCTGTTATGACGAGAAGCCATACATTATGACTCTTCTTTGCTGTGTTTATTCATTTGCCCGTTGTAGTTGGATTTGCTCGCTTGTTGAGACTCTTGGTTTCTCCTCCTCCCGCTGAAAAGGTTCCCTCTGCCTTAAAGCTGCTCTGCCAAGCATTAGAATTAAAACCTCACTTCTTTATTCATGCGGGCTTTGTTGCCAGATCCCGAACTTCAAGGCTACCAGGTCAGCGCTATTGTAAGGATGCTTCTTCTTTTTTCTTTCTTTCCTCCAACTCGATCCACTATTCAGACGCAGATTTTGTTCCGTATAACAACTCATTTAGCTGTCACACTTTCTCCAAGGCTGTCCAATTAGAGACCAGAAAAACACTGAGCGCTAAACTCCCCACAGAAGATGTACTGTACTGTTAAAGCGTTTTCCCAAGCACTCGGCTCCAGCGAAGTGCAGGGGCAGTGGATGAGAGAGAGCGTGAAGCTGGATAAGCCTTAATTCCGAGATCGGCATCAGTGTCATTACAGCCGGCCGCCGGTGAAGGAAAGGTCACGAGCCGATTCAGACCGAGGCAGACCGTTTGTTTGGGAAGTGGCTGTGGGGGGAAGAGTGTGGGCTTCTCCTGACGTCATCGCTCGGGACTAAAGTTGGCACTGGCTGGCATGACCGCTGACATTTGCTTTCTCACCATGTGGCCCCTGTACTTTGAGGCCAGATGGCAAGGAAGACACACACACACACACCACACACACACACACACACACACACACACACACACACACACACACACACACACACACACACACACACACGCACACTTACTTTCACACGTTGTAGACACACACACACACGCACACACAGACTGTAGACAGACAACCAGCAAAGGCATTTACATAAGCAAGGCGCACCACTTTCCCACCACTCAGCACCGCAGCACTCACACAGGGGAACAGCAACAGATCGATTTGTCACCCAAAATAATTTATAAAGTCCTGATAGAATGCCAGAAAGTAAACTTGGGGAAAAGTGGATGTATTATGATTGGAGTTGGTGGGATCGATGCTTCTCTCTCTCTCTCTCTCTCTCTCTCTGTGCGGCTCAAGCTTGTTTGTTCAGGGTGAAATATCATCACGAGGCCCTTACACCTCTCCTTTGTCTCCGCACCTGAATTTGTTACCGATCTGTCCACCCCCCCAATTCCTTTTGTTCATGCATTAGTCACAGCTGATGCTCCAAAGGCAAGGCAGGTGTGCGGGCCGCAGACAAATGTTAAAAGTTTTTTTTTTGTTAGATCTAGCGCAAAAAAAACAAAAAACATCTCACTGTGATTGTAGTTTTACATTTTCAGGAATCGGGGCCACCTCCACACACCACTGTCAGGTCAGTGTGACGGACCAACAGCAGTTCACCACTGGCCCGGCAAGTGGGTGGAGAACGTCGTCATCTGCCTGCGACATCGGGCTCTGGTATACAAGGAGATTCTGTTCTTTGATTTCTGCAGCGCCCTTAACACCTTTCACCCAGGGCTTCTGAAGGACAAACTGGCTGTAGTGGACTCTGACCTGGCAGAATGGACCCTGGACAACCTCACAAAACGGCCCTAGTTTGTGAGAGCGCTGTTAGAGGATAACATTAAATCGCTATTTATCATACTGGGACAAGCTGTAAAGTCGTACTATCTCTGTCATAGCCTTGACCCACGGATAGTACGACTTTACAGCTTGACCCAGTATGATAAATAGCGATGTGTTGCTAATCTCTACCTCAGCTCTCCACTTGTTGATATTTCTCAGTGGATAACTTCATGAACTGCACAATCTTAGCAAATGATAATAACCCAATAGTGGAAGTGTGCTAGCCTTGAGTTGTCAACTAGCGTAGTACGTTAAGTGTGCACGTGTCCATGTACGAAATGAGGGTAACTATACTTAAAGGAACAGGCCACCATTTTTCTATACTGAGATATGTTCTTACCTGAGCTTAGATGAGTTGATGTGTACCTGCTAAGATGTTGTTAGCATTTAGCCTCTCCTCCTCTCCTCTATGGGCCAAACGGGGGTGAAGTTAGAAGCGACCAAGCTCTTCCACGTTTTTCCTGCTTAAATACGGTTATGTGAGTAGTTACACGATCCAAGTATAGTTACACAAAATTAAACATGTCGATTTTCTAAGCCGATAAAAAGGGGTACAATATTGCGTAATAACACCTTAGGAGCACTTTGACGTCCGCGCAGTAATATCTTCACTTTACTGCACTATACTTGGATCGGAGGTACAAGTTTTGTAGGTTTGCAGGTTTTACACCTAATATATGACCCCATAAAGACCGGATATTTTGAAGTTTGCAAAGGAAAAACTAACTGAGGGGGAGCATTGTCTTTATTTAATAAAACAAAACAAAAAAAACCTCCCTATGTTCTTTCAGCCATTTGTTCTTTGTCCCTTGAAACTCAGAAACTGTGAACAGAGCGTTTTATGAACAGCTTTGAAAATTAATTGTTGTATTACAGTACTGAATAGACACTGTACACTTTTCAAACAAAATGTTCAGTCAGATTTTATGGATCCAAGTGTATTGACAGTGACAGTGACCTGTTAGTCAAACGGCGATAATAGTTGCACAAAAGTAAAATGTTACAAGCATGCACCGATGACATCTTTTTCCCTCTTACCTTCTGATAATAATTCTGATGATATGACTTTCAAAATAAACATCAAGTAAAGTTTCTTTGCGTTGCTTCAGGCTTGCTCTTCAATAAAGTAAGCATTATGATTGTCACTAGAGGAGACATTTTATAATACAATCCATCAGGCAAACACAAGTGCGCACTGAGCACTTTGTAGAGCTTTATTACCCTGGCCTATTAAGCCTGCTGGGCGGAGACAAATCAATTTAGTCCATTTGAAACTTTTATCAGTCATACACATCACACCTAGGAGGGAGACGGAGCGAAAAACAGCCTTTTCCAAACACATCATAAGTCAGATAAGCATCCACGCTTTTATCTGAATCTCCTTTGAGCTACTTTTGTAAAAGATGTTCTTCTCTAGCCTCGCAGGATCAATGCACACTCGATGTGAAAGTGAGCCTTTCCTTCTGCATGCTTCATTATCCCTTATTTACCAACTGAGATTATAAAGAAATTATGCAAAGCTCACCCAGCTGTGAAGTGAATTATTTAAAGACACGAGCAGCTATATTATTTTATTTTTGCGATTGTATTAACATTAGAGCATAGAGGAGACTCGTGTGAAGGCAGTATGTCCAAAAACGCGATTGAAATTCCAGCCGAGAGACAACTGCCCAGACCTTTAAAGAAAATCTTTACGGGGAACAGCTTGATACAAAGATAATGATGTGTTGGAGTGTTGGAGAACGAGCGAGATGGCAAATGAAGAGGGGGAATAACGAGATAACCTGCCTATTAAAGATAAAGGGGCGGTGTCGAGGTCACCCGCTCCTGAGCAGCCGCTATTGGATGGCAGTTCAATTTGAGAGGGGCGGGCCATCTGGGGAGAGTTTTGTAATTAATCAAAGACCCCCCCCCCTGCTCCTTTTTTTTTTCAAACCCAACTATTGCACATTCAATTTTTTTTTATCTGCTCGTCTCCCACGTCCAAAAGAGAAAGCCCTCGTGTGATGTGAACCCATATCTTAATTACTCTCAGATCGCTGATACCCGCACACACTCGCGGTATCTGCGCAAAGAGACAGAAAATCATTTTACAGCTGAGCAGATAAGTCCCTATGCTCCTTTTAACAGCGCCGCTGGCCAAACGCACATCTGACAGCGCAGTAGTGACAGACAGGCAGCGGAGGGCCGTGCAGCCATAATGCTCCAGCTACACACTTGTAATGATCCCCCCCCTCCCCCCTCCTTCAGTATGATGGATTTCAAATTGAGCTTGTGCAAAAAAAATATTACCGATTCAAAGCAGACGCACATTGATAATATGTTATTCACGCTGTTGGCGGATGAGAACAGACTGCTTTTGGAAACTTGAGTGAAAGATCATTACGGAAAGAATGTCCTAGCGTGGCCAATGCCCAATTGAGTGTATGCCCTGCTTTGGGACCAATGCTAAAGCCTCTAATTACTGCAACTAATGTGATGTCATGTTCGGATTAATACGGCTTTTGATCAGTTTTGGTTGCGTGCCACTTTTCGGTCTGCAGTAAAATATTATTAGTAAATACATCAAAACAGCGTCCACTGCCTGCACTCTATATCTCTCTTTTACTGCGAATTAAATAGCAATGTGTCCATAAAGTGTCGTGCCAAACGCTAGAAGGAAGAAGGTCGGAGAGAATTCACTGTAAACATGAAATGAGAGAGAGAGAGCTGTCGGCCTCATAAGCACTGGGAAATGAAATGAAAAACTTAAAGAGGGGGTATTATGCTTTTTTTCAATCACATAGCACCAGTCTATAGCATACTACAATGATGAGTAACCTTCTGTTGGTCTGTATATGCAGTAAATTAAAATAATTGCCTTGAATAAAATTGCTCTCTCAAAATGGCTGTACTGAACGTCTTGAAATAGGCCTCTGTCTCTTTAAGAAGCTTTCCGACACGCCCCCTTCAGCACACTGCTGTGGCATCTAAACAACAACACTGTGCGGGGAGGGGGCTCTGCTGAGCTGAGGAGCAGTGGTTGGTGGCTTGGCTGGTGACGAAAGGTCCAGAGGCGTCTCCAGGAGGTGGGGGCGTTCCTAGGAGGACTGAGGCATAGCTACACCTAAAATGGCTGCCGTCTAAGTTTTTACTGATTACTCAAAAATATGTGAATGAGCCAAGGCAACACTCCAGGCATGTGTTTAATGAGGGAATGACATAATAACATGATATAAAGCTTGAAAAAGTTGATTTTACATAATACCCCCCCTTTAAAAGGTGCATTATGCAACTCTGTAGGTGGAATAAAAGTTGATATTTGTGCGTATTTGACCTTGTAGTGACCCAGCGGCTGTATGGGTGGTCAACATGGCGCCTTTACTTTACATCACAGTGGTCTCTAGGACGCTTCAGGATCAATGCACACCAGAAAACCTACAAAACAATTGATCCTGGAGCTTTGTAGAGACCACTGTGATGTAAAGTAAAGGCACCATGCTAACTACTCATACAGCCGCTGGGTCACTACAAGGTCAATACACACAAATATAAAAAAATAAAAGAGAAATCGGGTCGCCTAACTGGGGGATTTAGCCTATTTTGTGCAATAAGGGAAACCTGGGAAAAAGGATTGATTTGAAAGACTATTACAGTACTGCATGCACGATTTATCAAGTAACGCACATCTATACTGAGAAGGGCGAAGAGCATATTGAATATTTGAGTTTTTCTTCCCCAATGGCACACCACGACCCTGTAGACCAATAATAAACAGTGAACTTCACATGCTCCAGATCAATAAAGCTTCAAATGCCAGAGCAAACGTAAATATTTGCTTTTCCTGACTGCACACACCAAAGAGGAGTTTGTGGGAAGTGACACCGTCCTGAGATGACGTGGCTACAAAAAGACATCTTTGTTTAGAGGTATGTGCTCCCAAGACATGAACACAGCTATAATCTTATACTACAGCCCTGTGTCATTGCCGTGCACTACAACTTTGTCTGAGAAATACAGCCTTTATTAAATTACACGGGACTCCCTAAAGCATCTCTGCACAAATTGCTTCAAGGTCAAACTCTGCAAGTTGAAAGTGGACCGGTTTGCCCTGAGCCACTATTTCATACTTTCGCATCAACGCATCACTTTGAACTCAGGCTTTCAGCACAACATTTGCACACAGAATTTCAATGTGCTGCTTGCTTTTTATGACGCAAAAAGAAATGCCTTGTAGGAATTGGAAAGTAATTACAAAGATTAACAAAGATTAACCGACTGGCTTTTGACTGCTGCGGTGGGGTGACATTTAAATAAAACCAATAAAGATCAGGGAAAAGTTTATGAGGCATTAACCATATTTGGAAACAGGCCAAAGTTCAAAAGGACGCAAAATTAGCAGTCTTGAATGTAGCCAGTAATGCTTATGGTATTAAGAAGAGTCATTAATGGAGTCAATTGTGCTGTTATGAGGGAGGAACATCTGGTAATCCCAAGGACTAATTTTCAAACTTAAAATTTTATTTCCTTGACAAAACCTGGCCAAAGATGGGACCCCAGGCGCTACACTGCAGTCAGCCACCACTCTTTTTAGGCTCCATTAAAGGAAGGGTCAAATGTGGAGCACAAATTTCCCTACAGAGACAGATTAGATCCAACAGAGTAAAGCGATAAAACACAAAGTGCATGTTTCTCACTTGAAAACCAGAGTGAATCAGTGCAGAGAACTCTGTGTTATCTGTAGTATTTTCTGTAGCAGTCAGCAGCAGTAAAAGAGTGTTTCTCTGGGCTTTATCACAGGGTAGCAACAAGCTTCTTCAACCAATTGTTGGGCTGAGAGCAGTTGTTGCATCAACAGTCTCTTTCATTTCCATACACTGCTCTCTCTGTTTGCGCTGCTCTCTTGTTAAGCCATAAAGGCTTTAATGTATGTTTTATGGCTAATTAAAGATTCCTACTCTCGGAATCTCTGCCTGAGCTGAACAAAGGTATTGCTTTAACAAACAGAATAGAAACTTTTATGGTAAATTATTAAAATTGTGTAAAATCACTATCAGTTGATGCGGGAGCCAGCCGTTATCAGAGAGAGGGCGAGATCCTAAATCGGTATCTGGCAGCTGCCAGTGGTTTCTGGAGCGGCCACTGTTTTTCCAGAGCGGCCACTGGTTTCTGGGCTCAAGGGCTCCCCTGGTGCTGGTAGTTGCACCAGGGGAGCAACTCACGACCTCCTGCTTACGGGTTTAACTCCTTAACACATTGAGCTAACCGGAGAATGAGATTTTGGTGCGGCTGTGCTTATCTTGATCTAATTGGGCGACTTGAGAGTTGGCGCTATTATAATTTATAGGTTTTATCTACTGAATCATTTTGTAATCGGCGCATGTATTACAATTTTAGAATAACTTGCACGACACAGTCTATCTTAAGATACAGGCTAATAGAAATAGCAGATTTTGTGGTAACAAACGGCACAATACGGTTCACAAATGGGCATAAATCTTTATTTACATTAGTAAAATCCACATTTGTGGTTTGGTCCTTCAGTGTCAGAATTAAAATACATTAGCACACTCTTTATGGGCGTGACAATACATGCTTACTGTAAGTATAAAAAGAGAATTATGGCATAATTATAAAGCAACGGACACCCAGTGCTGTAATTAATTAATTAAGTAATTTTTATACGGATTAGCTTTTGCAGTTGACAAACGTAAATGCAAGGTTTCGGTCAAGGTATCAATCATATTATTACACAGAAAACCCGCATGTACCAGCAATTACCAGCACCAGGGGAGTCCTCGAGCCCAGAAACCAGTGGCCGCTCCAGAAAAACCAGTGGGCACTCCAGAAACCACTGGCAGCTCCAGATACCGATTTAGGATCTCAGCCCTGCTGCGTTATCATGTAGAGCAGCACATGCATAAATCCACGCTGTTTTGTTTTGCTGCTAAAATAATTATACAGCCCGTTTTCTGCGGTGTATATATAAACATGCTTCATTCAGAAAGGGAATATTTTGATATGTGAGGCCATGTGTTTCTTTATGAGCACTGGGAGAGAGCGCCAGAGGCTAATGCCGCGGCTTTCAGCATAGCTCTACGCCGACAACCTGAGCATGTGGTTAAATGAAACAAGAGCAGGCCCGTGCAGAGGGGGGGGCGAAGGGGGCTTGAGCCCCTGCCCCTTTTGCTCCATGCCCCTGAAGTGCCCTTTTCCCTCCATACCTTTTATTTATTTGTACGATGAACGATCTCCACACCTTGTGCTTCAGATCGCTCTTTATTTTGTATCAGTCGGCCTCATAATCGTGGACCAATGAGGTCAACGGGCCGACAGTTTTGTATGTGATCTAAAAATAAACCTTGTGTCAGACGCGAGCACCGTTTAGCGCAGCTATCCTCGCCACATATTTTTGTCACAATATTTCAGCTCTATGTTCTCTTAAAACAACGTGAACTCACGCCCAGACATTCTCAATAGTTTATGTCCTTTTCTTAAGCCCCTGTTTTCAGCCACAGCCCAGTGAAGAGAGTGACATGAGGGAGACAGTCGTGAAAGTCTGTGTTTCTGTAGGGGCGCTGTTAAGACACTTGATGTTGATGTTGTGCGGGGAGAGGGAGGGGGGCTAGTGCCCTTTTGATTTTTGAGCCCCTGCCCCTCTGTAGCTCTCTGCACGGCCCTGAACAAGAGACTGAAATAAACACAAGGTGAGTGACCAATGCTGCACCACAATTTTAAACAGATTTGGACTTTGTGGCTCACCTGAGCGCACACAGCAAGCCGTATTTGAGTTAGCCGCAGTGCGCTTTGGGCCCGTACCAGTGACGGCGAGAACATTTTATTACAATTTTCAGGTCCCCATTACAGACCTTGCACAAGTCTAAACATCGTTAGAGGAAAGCGCTGCAGCGTGAAGCAACACAAACATTCACCTGTAGTTTTCCCTCTAGAAGATGAATCAGCAAGCACCTCTCTAATCACCTCCTTTCACTCTTTCAGCTTGTTACTGGCTAATCGCGCTCATTTAAACAGCTCACATGTGTAATTACAGCAGTCAAACAGTCCCAGGACTAACAGGTCAGCGAGCTTCAAGGGCTGGGGCCATTATGTCAACGTTAAGTTATGATCATCGCTTTGAGCCAGCTGCAGAGATACAACCCTGGGGAACAAACGCCGGCACTTCTCATTGGGAATAAAGTGTTTGTGTAACGCATAACGACACATGTGCGGAGTGTACCCTTTATTAGTAAGATTAGCATAATTGACTATCAGTCACTTATGGCTCATCAGGGGCTTCTGTGTCCCAATCACACCATTTCAGCGCAACTCAACCCTCGGTAATGACTGGGATTTTGTGTTTTTGTGTACTGCATAAAAAGTCTAATTGCATTAGAGGAAGCTAATGGTCGTCTTCGTGCAGCCTGAGAGCGGGATTGTTTGTGTTGCCTTGCAAAAGATGGAGGAAAAGCCGAGATAGCGCCATCGAAAAAATGTCTGTACTTACCTTCCAAAACGCTCTTATTAGGCATGCAGCGGGTGCAATGACACTCAGAGGATTAGCTGCTGCTGCCTCCATAAAGCCAAACCGCTCTCAGGACACCTTCAAGTCGTTCTCACTTTCCATTTAACTCTGTGTTTTCTTTGCTCTCTTCCCTCACTCCATTGCCTTGGTCCCGGGAGGTGAGAGCAATCGGCCTGAGCTGTTAGAGAAGTGAGAACAGGGTGAACATAAATCCACTGGCTGTTGCTCGAACATGTGCATGTGCTGTTCCAGGATACACAGACAGACATCTGGGGATGCTATGGTTTCTGTGGGCTATTAACCAATGTTAAAAATCTACTGCAGATATCGCAGCTGGATAAAACCTGTGTTATGGCTGCTTTATGGACTGTACCCATCCAATCAGGGCTCTAATTAAGCACGAGGAGGCCTGCTACACTGCATAATAGAAAGATTATGCTGTTGTTTACCCCATCCAAACGACTGCTCCGTGTTGACTTAGCTTTTTTCTCTCACAAGCAAATATTGTTTGTGTTTTTCAGTGCCTCCTCGGCTTAGAAGAGTCGTGGCGCGGGCGGGCCCAGGAGGCTGTACCTTCTATTTCATTTCCATTTGAAAAACAGAGCAGTGGAGATGACAAATGTGTGAGGCCAGTTGAGGAGCCTTCAGGGCAGTAATGTAAATAACAGAAATTAATCATCTTCTCCAAAGAAACGCGCGCCTCACAGTCACGACAAAGGTCACAAATCTGGCCCACACCTTCACGTCCTCCAAACAAGAAATGACAGACTTCTGACACGCCACTAATGTTTGTGTGCAACAAAATGCGTCTGTGCATCTGCCTGTGTTTCTCGGCTGCTTTTATTTGTGAAAGAGCGTGTCAGCCGTGCGCGCCAATCCCCATCCGCAAGTTACGCACCTATTGTCTGTTTGAGTGAATGTTTGCTGGTCACAGATTGGTAGGATACCTCTTTCATGCTGAACCGTCTACTTTTAGCTGACAGCAAATAGTTGCGCAGAACCAATTTAATCTTGTTTTCCCGCCTGGGTTGACATACGGCGGAATAAAGCAGCGGAGCTTGTCCTAGCTCTCCTTCAGGAGCCAGTCACTGTGGGCAGCGCTACAATGACGATACATGGTAATTGCAATGTGGTGAGTTTGAGCGTTATTGGCATCATGGGGATGCTATGGCAACAAGTCACTGTGGCATTACCATAGAGTAGGCTGCAGATCCTCTTTTAGCCGACTAACTGCTTCCAGGGAAACTAATTTGCAGCACTGGAAAATACTACCTGACAGATCGATTCACCAGTTGTACCTGCAATTAATGGACGAGTCACTTTCACGGATAAAAAAGGATTCAAGCACTGGCACACACAAAAAGGGAGAAGAGCGCAAATGTTGCCGCTGCACATCTCATAAATGTCACAATTAAGACTAACCACAAGCACTGTGTACATTACAATGCCTCCCGGGGGACAAATTGACATTTGGACAATCATGTCGAGTTTCTCATCATGAAAGAAGATTTTATGTTCCCTAAAGAGCTGGTGCATTGCAGCATTATCGGGCTCATTCGGAGAGACAGAAGAGGCTATGGCCTTGGAAATAAAACACAAGTTATATTCATAGCATAGAGGCTTTTCAATGAATGTATACATAGTGCCGGACTGTGCTAGATGGAGGTACATGGTTCAGGATCTCCAGCTGTCAGGGAAGAGAACAAAATAGCTTTCATCATTTGGTGGGGAAGATGAGTGTCGGCCCACAGGGAAGCACATACTAAATCAGTCGTACATTCTCAAATAAATTCATAGTGGTGCTCTAGGATTTGACTGCAGGAATCCTCCCTGATACATAACATTGTTGAACCGCTGTGCCTGCCCTAGAGTTCTCCTATAGCACGGAATAAAGCAACGAACTGCAAATCCTGTTCAAGCTCTACTCTAATTCTGCAGCACCCAAACCAGATTAACACAAGCTTTGCGCCAATGGAGTAGTCAATAAAACTTTAAGGCGAAGGACGGTGGATTGCTTTACATAACCACAGCAGCAGCCCGGGCGGCCAAGAGAGACCGAGCTGACTTACGGCCATAGAACTGGGGGGGGGCACCTAATCATTGCCCTGTTGCTTATGTTTATTGTTGATGGACAAAATTATGGGATTTTGACTAAGAGGATTAAAATGACAGCAGTTAATGAGACACAGCTGGGACTGGTTCACAACAGACAAAAAAATGCATTCATTTTCTCCTCCTTTTCAGAGTCGCAAAGCCATAAACACAGCACATACGTTCCCCCAGGCTTTCAAGTCTGTCTTTTACACACACACACACACACACACACGCATACACACACACAAACACGCACACACACACACACACGCACCCGCAGCCCGACGCACGCCGCCACTCACACATGTAACATAATGCCCATTACACAAGCTTTATTATCCCATTGAACCCGGCCAGATTAATTCAGGACTTTTCCGCAGGATTTCGAGTATTTAGCCTAACAGGACAACCTGGGAATAATAGCGTGGCTGTGAGCTACTCCCTGACTTCGCTTCTGTAAATTAACACAGTGCCTTTAAGCTAATTTGGTTTCATTTTATTCAGACAGTTATGGTGATACAAGGGGCTCTACGCAGATGGCACCGGGGGGCCCCAACATACATGACAGTAGCACATAAAACAAAACAAAAACATAGGCTTACTTGTGCAGTTATTGCCACAGGCTGGTTTGCTTGATCTCTTACCCCAGTTTCATTTCTCTTACCTTGTGTTGAACGTCCATAATATGTGTACACATAGCTGCTTTTGTTCTTCAAGTCTCCATTTCTTTTTGGTATCTTGCCCAGTGTTGTCCATTCGCCTTCATCACGCACTAAATATTGGACATGACAATTTTATTACTAGGTATATTGAGCATGCATTATTCAAAATCATTATTGTTTGTTTACTTTGATGTACAAACACTATTAACCCTTGCATATTAACACAGCCTATTTGCTTGAGGGCATGGGCTACAGGCCGTTTAATGTAATCTATTTATCATGTTAACCTTTGAGTATCTGCAAACATTACAAACTGAATTTATCTTATTCATCCTGAGGCAAAGCTGTAAAAATGTATTGGGTGCGGTGATTGTTTGCGCAAAGACTGAAGACATACTAGCAAGCGTTCCAGGCTAAATTAAGTGTTGTATTAAAAAGACTGCTGCGCTGCCCTTTGTCATCATTATGTGCAGACACAGTAACAATAAATCAGGACCACCAACATGAGCCAGTCAATGCAAGAGAAATGGGAATCTAGTTCAGAACCTTAGTAGTCTTAATTTATAATTGTACACTAAGCCTCATTTGAAAGCGAAGACCTACAAAACTGATCTAGACGGATCTTTGTCCACGTGCTTGCTGTGTTGTCTTTCATCGCTTTTTTGCGGCTTTTTTGTTGAGTTATTGCTACTTTTCTGACACGTTTTTGTCGCTCTTTTCTTGCTTCTTTGTGGTTTTTTCAGCACTTTATTTGTTGCTTTTCTGTCCTGTTTTTGTTATTTTTTTTGGTCACATCTTTGTCATGTTTTCATCCTTGTTATTTTGACGCTTTGTTCAAAGAAGCGCCTGAACCGAGCACATTTTTTCTCCAGCTTGCCTTCACCCAAATCTAAAAAGCTTCTTGAACAAAACAGCCACGAAAACGAGAACAAAAACACAACCAAAAAAAGGACAGAAAAGCAACCAAAGAGCGACAAAAACACATTAACCTCTTAACCCTCACCTGAACCGAGCACATTTTCACCAGTTTGGCTTTACCCAAATCTAAAAGCTTCTTAATAATAACGTGTCAAAATAGCAACAAAAATGTAATGACAAAGAAACACAAAAGTGACCAAAGAATAACAATAAAGTGATGGAAAAAGGGACAAATGTGACAAAAAAGTAACGAAAAGATCCGTTTAAATGAGTTTTGTAAATGTGTTACACTGGCCTATAGGTTGTACCCTTTTACTGTAGATTTGGGTAAAGCTGAACTGGATTAAATTTCGTAAAGCGGGGGTTAAGAGGTTAAATGATTTTATATTATTATTATTTTTCCGATTTTATGTCTATGCAGCCCATAGACATAAGAAATAGCTATAGGGCTGCGTTAAATTTAACCGATTCTGACTTAGTATAGGCTATAAGTCAGAATCGGTTGTCACATGGTTATATGTGGCCGAGTTGGCACTGGGGCCATCACTGTGATTGATGGGTGTCACGTGACTTTGCATCAAAAATAGCGGCCAAATGTCTGAAAAGAACTTGATTTTAATCCCACATTGTATACTTTTTGCATCTGTAACAGAGTGTAAAGGTTACGTTAAATTCTGGTAATAGGATTAGAGCGCCACTGCGTGGTGCAGCGTGATATAGCACGCAGAGTGTGGCAACAGTCGGGACTGTGTGTATGTTGTCCCTATTTGTTGTCTTATTGTGATGTTAATGTACCTGGCAGTGTGTGTAGTCCACGTATGTCTTTTGTTTTGGTAGTCTGTTCCAACGTTGGCACTTCCGGTTTGGCCGGTATAGATGACTGACTCCGCCTCTGGCTCTTTCTCTGTTCCTGTATTCAGTAGAGAAAGGTCAGCGGGGTTTTATATCTAGAAGCATCGTGTTATTAGATTAGCATCCATGTATTTTTAGTTTGTCTTTTATGTTACTATAATGTTTTTGTATCATCCATGTTATTATTTTGTACTTATGTGTTATTATTTTATACTTACGTGTTGTTGTCCCTCCGTGTTTCTAGGCCTCGTTGGGCACGTGATAGTCGGCTAACGCCAAAACTTTTATTTCCCTTGCCAGGTATGTTATTGTACATTTATGTTTGTTCTCTGTTCCTGTATTCAGTAGAGAAAGGCCTCGTTGGGCACGTGATAGTCGGCTAACGCCAAACTTTTATTTCCCTTGCCAGGGTCAAATAAATGGGGTTTGAGCGTTGCTCTTCCCCGATTGCAGCCTTGCCTCTTCTCCATGGTTCAGAGCACCATAAGCACAACACAACGCAGAGATATCTATCATAGGTCACATTGGTGCCGTGACTCTGTCGAACCGGACCAGACGTTGCCGGGTCTACGGTTCTCGTGATTGGGCTACAGGACGGTTCTCCTGTGCCATCGCCGCCTCGCCGCTGGGAGCCGCCATCGCCACACGAGGGGCTGTTCGCGCTCGGACCACCGGGGCGGGAAACTGCTTCATCCACGTCAACGCTTTCCTCACGCCGCGGAGATGGACTCGGAGGAGCTGCACACGCCTGCCATGGCCGGCAGGGAGCGCGGAGCTTTGGTGTCCCCTCTTCCGTTTCCTTTGTGTGATGTGGGTGTTAGTGTGGCTCGGGGCAGGGCTATGCCTCGTGCTATGAACAATGTGAGTTTTGATCTGCCTAAGTGCAGTACGGGACATGTGTTTAATGATGAAACTGTGGGGGGTATGAGCCAAATGAATGACATGATGCAGCAGATGGGTCACATGCTGGCGGATAATATTGTGTCCAGGTTAAATTCGTCCAGCTCATCCACCGAGTCTCCCAGGGCTCCAGTTACGCCTCCGCAGGCTAATGACTCCGTGAATAGTCACAGCTTAAACTTGTCAAATGTTACATTTATCGAAAAAGGGGCCAAAGAGCCACCGGTGTATAGGGGGGATGGCTCCGATGCCCTGGCCATCGACGAGTGGGAGGATTTGATGAAGGTTTATCTAAGGAAAAGCAATATCCCCGTTGAATGCAGAACGGAGGAAATACTTGTACATTTGAGGGGCAAAGCCAGAAATGTCGCTAAGCTGGGTATAAAAAATGGCGGGCTGGATTCCACGCAAGGGCCCGAGGCCATTTTCGGTCTCCTGCGTAAACATTTTGGTGCGGGTTTGTGCTCCTCGGTTCCTCTGGCTGACTTTTATTCCATCCGGCCCACAGCTAATGAAGACCCGTATGATTTTTGGTTACGGTTAAACAATGCTGCGGACACTGCTATTAGCTGCCTTGCGGGGTTGGGGAAATTCTCCGAGGTTCCAGGGGAGGATGTCACGCGGTTGTTCATAAGACATTGCCCAAACAAAGAGCTGTCTTACACATTCCGGTCTAAGACCATTGATAAGTGGACGGCTCGTGAGGTTCAGGAGGTGCTGGACGAGTACCACTTAGAAAATAGCTCTAGAAAGACAGGGGTGATGAATATGGTTTCTGTGAATAAAGGTGATATTCCCGCTGTCGTAGCCCCCACTGTTAACGTGCCCGACCACTCCGCATTCGAGGAGCTGGCCGCCATGTTGAAAAAGGTTTGTCGCAGTCCCAAGATGGCGCCCAGGTTACGCATAGGCCGCGTCGTGACACGCGGTTTCCCAGAGCAGGCGGGTTAAACAGCATGCCGTGCGCGATCTGTAGAGATGTGTCCCACACCACGTACACACATTGTAGGAAGCATAAACTGTGTTTTCGGTGCCATGAACAGGGCCACATTAGCAATGCGTGTCCCAGGGCGTTGGCACTTCTCCTCCGGGCCGCAGGGAAACTAATCAGTCTACGTGTAGGGGAGGACAGCGTAGATGGGAAATTTTCACCTCCCACAATGGACAGTGTGGTACATCGTGGCTCCAGCCGGGCAACTTGCAGCGACAAAGTGCCGCTGGGCAAGACACCGATTGTACAAGTATTACAGAGACTTTCAGAGACTGACTCGTTATTCCACACGGACGTTATCATGGACAATGGCCATGTCATCAAGGCCTTAGTGGACAGTGGATCTATGGCGTGCACTATTAATGGGAGACGGATTCAATAATGAGGAGGGATTATCCGGAGATTGACAGGAAGCGTGCAGATGAGTATGTCATCGTGGGCTGCGGAGGTCAACAGGTAATGCCCACTGCCTGTACGACCTCTCTGTTTTGGTGTACGGTATCAGAGTCGTTGTCCCGGTCCTGGTGGTGCCGGCCAGTCTGACAGCATGATCCTGGGGAGTAACGTCTTGAAATGGCTCATGAGGCGGATCGAAGACGGAGAAATTGACTCAAGTAAGATGGGCGCTTCCGGCAATGAGTTACCCCAGCTACTGTCACTGTTGTCCCATACAGTGCATCGTAAGGACACGTCACCGTTGGATTTGGGACAGCAAAATTAAAAAGGAGTGTCACGCTGCAGCCTTTGACTGAACATTTGGTGTGGGCTAAATTACCATCCGTGGATGCCTCGGCAGTGGGGAGCTCCGTCATCGTAGAGCCCACCCGGTCTAAAACGAGACCTGCGCAGATCTTGGTGGGGAGGGTCGTCACCACTCTGTACGGGGACGGATGGGTTCCTGTCAAAATAGTGAACCCGACGGAAAAAGCGCTCACACTAAAGAGAAATGCCAAGCTAGCGGATGTTTCGGCCAGCTTGTCAGTACAAGATCTACCGGAGCCACAGCGAGTTCAGTCAAATATCCAGCGCGCGACGGAGACCCCGTTATTGAGAACTGAGGACGAGATCAAAAAGGCTCTTATCGACATGGGACTCTCAGAAGTTGACATCACGTCGTGTGAGGTGTCCCTGGAGTGGAAAAACAAGCTACTCAACCTGATCGAGCGATACGACTCCACGTTCTCCAGGCATAAGATGGACTGTGGAGAGGCGAAAGACTTCGTACACAGGATACGATTGATGGATGACAAGCCGTTCAGACTACCATACCGGCGTGTCCCTCCGTGTCATTACGAGAAATTGAGAACAGCTTTGAACGAGATGGAGGAGGTCGGGATCATCAAGAAGTCCCAGAGCGAGTATGCGTCTCCGTTGGTCCTCGTCGTGAAACCCAATGGTGATTTACGCATCTGTAATGACTTTCGGTGGCTGAATGCGAGGACTATTAAAGATGCACACCCGTTACCCCACCAGACTGATGCGCTCGCGGCGCTTGGGGCAATGTATTTTTTTCCACCATGGATCTCACCTCGGGGTTTTACAACGTTCCACTACATGAGGACGACAAACGGTACACTGCGTTCTCCTCCCGTTCGGGCTACACGAGTATAACAGGATGCCCCAAGGACTGACCAACAGCCCCGCGACGTTCATGCGCATGATGATGTCGGTCTTCGGTGATAAAAACTTCACCAGCCTGTTGTGCTACTTGGACGATTTGATGGTGTTTGCGCCGTCCGAACAGATTGCGCTAGAGCGGTTGGAGATGGTATTCTCGCGGTTAGCTGCAAACAACCTTAAGCTTTCCCCCAAGAAATGTCACTTCCTCCGGCGCTCTGTAAAGTTTTTGGGCCACATCGTCTGCGAAGAAGGCATGAAAACTGACCCCAGTAAAGTCCAGGCCATCGGGGACATTAAGGAAACAGACCTCATGGAGGCAGATGGTAGAACCCCCTGTGCTAAAAAGATTAGGTCCTTTTAGGCATGGCCCTGTATTACCACCACTTTATTGAAGGCTGTTCAGCCAAGGCTAGGCCCCTGTTTAGTCTCGTGTCAGAACCCTCCACCTCCAAGAAAAAGGGCAGACCTCCCAAGCCTAAGTTCAAGAAAGGTTTAGTGAGACTGAAACCCGCTGACTGGACTGACGACTGTAGGGTAGCCTTCGAAACCCTCAAACATGATTTGATACATAGTGTGACGTTGGCCCATCCAGATTTCGAAGCCCCTTTTATCCTCGCTGTAGACGCTTCTTTCGACGGGATAGGCGCTGTTCTTTCGCATTGCCACCTGGTAGTAAGATCGCCAGACCTGTGGCTTTTGCCAGTAAAACTTTGTCTCAGGCCCAGTTGAATTATCCAGCTCACCGCCTGGAGTTTTTAGCTCTTAAGTGGGCTGTATGCGACAAATTTGGCCATTGGTTAAAGGGACGGACCTTTTCTGTTTGGACTGACAATAATCCACTGACGTATATATTGACTAAGCCCAAACTTGACGCTTGCGAACAGAGGTGGGTGGCGAAGTTAGCTGCGTATAGCTTTGATCTTAACTATGTCCCGGGCCCTAAGAATGTGGTTGCTGACGCGCTCAGTAGGGAGCCGTTTGTTAAGTCCTGCGTGGCCCACCGTCTAGTGTCTGAACCGTACTCTCACATGCTCGCCCAAGTTAGTGAGTTAGCGGACCAGAGAGTCCAAGATGCGTTTAGGTGCACAAATAACTGCCAACGTGTAGACGAGTCTGGGGATTCCACCGATTCGCTCCTCCCACAGCCATCTCTGTCCCTCGACGAAGTCCAAGCGGTGTTAAGCGCACAGAGTGAAGGGGGTACCAGTCCGTTGCGAGTTACTTGTGCTGATGTCCCGCAGCTAGCGTGTATCACCGACAGTGCTTCACTTCCGCTGAGCCAGCTTGTATCCATGCAAGAACAGGATGGGCCCCTGAGTCGAGTCTTTTACTACGTGCAAAGGCGTAAAAGACCCACCAAGCGTGAGCGCGCACGTGAACCAGGTGGTGTTAAGAACCTCCTCAAACATTGGGCAAAGTTGTCCATCAAAGACGGGTTGTTGTTCCGGTCGAAAAGAGATTTTTTTTTTTTCCTTTATGAGTATCACCGCAGTACGAGGGGTGTAAACGGCACTCCTCATACCCGCGTGGAGTAGGGCTCTACTCTGTGCGATCCTTTGGGATGGATTATTCCGGTTTTGGGGGTTACTCTGGTATTTTTTTTCTCCTCTTTCTGTAATTTTGGTTATTCACCCCTATTACTCAGAATTTTGGGGGGGTGTATGTAACAGAGTGTAAAGGTTACGTTAAATTCTGGTAATAGGATTAGAGCGCCACTGCGTGGTGCAGCGTGATATAGCACGCAGAGTGTGGCAACAGTCGGGACTGTGTGTATGTTGTCCCTATTTGTTGTCTTATTGTGATGTTAATGTACCTGGCAGTGTGTGTAGTCCACGTATGTCTTTTGTTTTGGTAGTCTGTTCCCAACGTTGGCACTTCCGGTTTGGCCGGTATAGATGACTGACTCCGCCTCTGGCTCTTTCTCTGTTCCTGTATTCAGTAGAGAAAGGTCAGCGGGGTTTTATATCTAGAAGCATCGTGTTATTAGATTAGCATCCATGTATTTTAGTTTGTCTTTTATGTTACTATAATGTTTTGTATCATCCATGTTATTATTTTGTACTTATGTGTTATTATTTTATACTTACGTGTTGTTGTCCCTCCGTGTTTCTAGGCCTCGTTGGGCACGTGATAGTCGGCTAACGCCAAAACTTTTATTTCCCTTGCCAGGTATGTTATTGTACATTTATGTTTGTTCTCTGTTCCTGTATTCAGTAGAGAAAGGCCTCGTTGGGCACGTGATAGTCGGCTAACGCCAAAACTTTTATTTCCCTTGCCAGGGTCAAATAAATGGGGTTTGAGCGTTGCTCTTCCCCGATTGCAGCCTTGCCTCTTCTCCATGGTTCAGAGCACCATAAGCACAACACAACGCAGAGATATCTATCATAGGTCACACATCATCATGCTAGCTTAAGTTTTTCAATATATTTATTGGTCACTTACTTGGTAGCTTGAGTTCACAAAATTCACAAAACCCATCAACAGTGCGGTACGGCAGATAAGAAAACGCTTCTTCCCGGTCACTAATGTAAACAGTGACGAGGACGCGCTCTGATTGGATAATATTAGGGATTGACAAGTGAGATAGCCAATCACCTACATATCCCAAGTAGGCCACGTGCTGTCGAGTCTGTGTGCTTCCGGAAAACAAGCATGAAGGTGCTTTTGAAGTGGAAAAAAGGTGATGACAGGTCAATTTTACTCATTAATTGTTGAGTAAATACTACGCTGACAGAAAAGAAAAGGGAGAGAGGGATATTGTACATTGTGCCACAACTCAATGACACAATGGAGATTCTTTTTTTCACTCAAACTTGGCTGTAAATGTGCTAAAGTGGCGTCAGCCTGCAGTTAGGTTTGGCCATTAGCCTGTTAGCTTCCATTAGTGTGTATTGCTCCTCAGACCCAGAGGCAGGGAAGCTGCAAGGGTGGTTTTCTGGCCAGAGACACCAGGGGGAGATGAAAGACCCCCTAATAATATAATCAAACCATTAACACTTGTATTACCCCAGAGGGACTACAAAAGGATTTATTTTGGAAAACAAGTTAGTTCTTTTTTAACTAGCCTTGAGAAAAAGTAGATGGGCTGTGGCACGGAGCCTTTAGTTTCAGTTTGACTGAGAAAGTAATTAGTAAGTAAATTAAATCCTCCATATGAAAGCCTTTCTTTTTTTTATGTGTACCAACACTCAGCTGTAGTTCATATATATTTGTATGCTAACTTTGCATACAGATAGGCTACAGGATATAATGTGTCTCTCTGTTCCTCAGTTCAACAATCAATTAACTGTTCTGATTGTGTTGGTAACAGCTTCTCCTGAGGGTAGTATGCGGTTTATTTGTCAGTGTAAAGTCTCTATAAGCTTCAATGTGATATCAAAATGAGGGAGAAAGTATGATGCAATTGAATCTTCAAAAGCACCAGTAGCCTAAATAAGGGGATGGCTTGAATGCGCCAGTTCCTGGATTTTTACCACATACATTTTTGTTCTGTGTCTCTCTGTCTCAAAGGTCTTTTCAAACACATCCAGCTTCACTGAGCAGAACGAGTGGACAGATGGCTTGGGTGAGAGGTGAGAGATTTCTTCAGAAGTATTCTATTAAGTGTGCTGTATGGAAGGCTCTGTTTTAGAGGCTGAAACATCTTTGATTTGAGACTTTCTTTGACTAAGCCTAAGTAACCCTGTTGTAGAAGCCAATGCATCAAACTTGTCATCAAATCCCAACTTGCTTTCGTTGGTGTGTAAACTATACCCACAACTAATGAAAAAATAATGATACTTTTACAGCCATTCACTTAGTGGCCACGAGGACCATTAGCATTTTCCCCCTTAATGATCCGCACTGGCCCTTTATTCACCTGGGACTGCATAAGAAATGCATAAACATATCAGTCCACATCAGTGCTCATAATGTTACTTTTACCCCAGATCCTTAATTGAGAGAAGATTCGAGAGAAGATTCAAAGATTCTAATACATGAGTCACATGCATTTCAGAACACATTTGCAGAGGTTTACGCTGAAGGGTTTTATACACAATGAATCTCTATGGAGACATATATTATTTTCTTGCTTTCAGTGGACATTATAATACCAAAATGATTTCAGCCATTGTGATTTTGCTAAAACAATTGATTAAATTTTTAATTGGATTACAAATGATTGTGGAGACCTAGCCTCCCCAGCTGCAGAGTTACCAATGTTCAGAGCTACCTTGGAGATGCTCTGAATTCTTAAGCCACCTCAATTCGGTCTTTTCCAAATGCTTACAGTCCCCTAATTTTTCCTGATTCCAGCACCTAAACGGTATATAAACTCTTCTCTTTGCGGTCAATTAAAAGTTCCACTTGGCAAATTGAAATGTGATGAGGAGATCATCTGTCATAATGTTATACTTTATTGATGTGTCGCCTATATTCAAACGCAGTTTTATGCATTGATCTATATCTGAAGTCTGAATTTTAAATGATCACTCGTATTCAAAGCTGCTATCGCTGACTATTCCTGTGGGCAGACCTTCCCTGTGCGCCCACATAAGTAATGACAGCAGTGACAGAGTGTACCATATACTAGGAATGGGATGTCCAGTATCTATAAACGTTAATGACATTCACTGATTTTCTTGGATGCTGCCTAATTGCATTCACAGAGCCGGCAATGAACCTAATGTGACTTGAACGTACAGGATAATGCAATATACATGTTAATAAAGAGGCCCTGAGTTTACATACTATTGTAAATAATGTAAACTGCATTGGTAATGATGAAGAGAGGCACGTACACAAGGCAGAATGGCTGCTGCAATGTGTGCATTTAGAATCAAACAACTGGACCACTGGATCTTTTGGGTATCTAATGTATCTAAAAGTGAGCAATTTTTATCTGAACTTGGGTTTGCCTCACAGCAAAAAGGTTCTGTTAGGGAATTTTGCAAGCCTTCCTATTTCAGACACAATCGGACACCTCTCATTTCCTTAACAGGTCCCACTATTTGAATCCTGGACAACTGTGAAGTTTGCTTGTTCCCAGTATGGAGAAGTTTTCTTTGGGTTCCATTCCCCACAAATATACCATGACATTCAAATCTTGCCGCTCATAACTACTACTGCCCAACACTCGGATTCAGACCAGAGTATCTGACCGTTTGCCTGTTATGACCAGACTTGAGTTCTCTTCTAATCTATGCATAGAATTGACCAAGATTCCTTATAAAAAGAAATCAAGTCCTATTTAAAATGACAGGCTACAGATGAACATAGGTGTTTATGCTGTTTGTTTATGAATGAATATTAATTGCTTAGCTTGGCTTTGTGTGTTGCCTTGCTTGGGCCATGTGCATGTCTTGTCTGACTGGCTTATGGTGCGTTCAGACCAAACGTGCGTCCACGCCCCATCCGCCTCTAGTTGGACGCCAAACATTGCCGCTTCACACTCGCGAGAATCGCCTGTTTGCTGGCGCGTGAAGTTTTGCAAGTGTCATAATTAGGAGGCGTGTCATACAACTCAGGCCGAGAGCAAACCGCGATGATCAACTTGTTCTACATATGCTGCAGGTCAGGGGCGCAACTACCCCCCCTCCCACACACACACACACACACACACACACACACACACACACGCACGCGCGCGCGCTATGGGGCTGTCAAGTGCTAAGAGGAAATGGCCTAGATGGTATGGGGCGCTGTCCCTTAGGCGCCGACTATATTTAAAAAAAAACAATCTATCATATTGGCGCTAGTGAGGGACTTATGGCTCGACCGACACATCACTAATTGGCGCCCCGTCCTTTTGGCGCCCCTATGCAAGGCATATATTGCATATGCCCTTTTTGCGCCACTGCTGCAGGTAACAGGTGACGCTTGTGCTCACTATTTGAGCCCAGTCCCTGATTGGTTAACAAGGCGTAAATGAACGCACGTGTAGATTGTGATTACTTGAGTGCATGAAGCAGTGGGCGTGGCATCCCTGCTCGTGTACTGCGCTGTTCTCCCTGGCTTTGACGCGCGTTTATCCTCATCCGCTCGCATTTGCTACGCTTCATACGCGCAGACGACTTTGCTTACATTTCGAAGCGCGTCGAAGCACGTCTACATAGGGTTAACATGGACGTTGGTGGTGTGGTCGCGTTTGGTCTGTACGCACCTTAACACGGTGTGGGGGACAGATTCGCTGTTTGCAAAGATGGCGCATCTAGCGATGCAATGTGGGAATGCAACCATGCAGGTCCGGCAAAATGGAGTAGCCGATGGTAGCTTTAAAATAACACAGGATGTGCCAGGCTACTAGCCTGGCTAACGCCAAACTGCTGTGTGCGCTCGAATCAATTCTAACTTCACAGCCGTCTGGGACCATGGCCGAAATCTTCGCATGGCTTTGGGGACCAATCACAGAATGAGGAGGGACGGCAATTGTAAACCACACCTCTCCTACGGGAAAATTTATTTGTGGTTCCCAGACTAAATATCACCTGTGATTTTAGTCTGACGTTAGCCAGGCTACCACACTTGTAGTGGTCAAATGCAAAATCAAACGTCTCGTAGGGCAGCCGAGTTGAATTTTGAAACTATCTTCACCATTGTGGATTAGCTCCTTGGCAGAGATTTAGTATTTCAATTATTTTTGTTTCTTCTATTGCATAAGTGATTGTAATAAATGGAGTAAATATTTATTGACTAGGTTCAGGAGCTGAACCAACTCTTTCACCTAACCACGCTTCTAATTACCCATGAGCCATATACACCAAGCCAACCCTCGTCATCTCAGTTTCTTTGAAACTGTCGACCCCACCCTCCCTCTCTTCGTGTCTGTTCTATTTCAATACTGATTCTTCTGCTTCGAGGGGGGGTCCCAAAGAGCTGGGTTCATCCGAGACGGAGCCCCCACCCACAGTCTCACCCAGTTTCACTCCACACTATAACCTTGGGAATACAATCTTAATTGCACTTTGTTGTGGCATGGTCCTTGCTAGTGGAAGCTTTTCAAAAGCGATTGGCACACTACTGTACAATCCTGAACAATTCTTTCTATAGTCAACTGTTCAAACAGAGTTAAATTCAAAAACAGCAACTGTTATAATTAAACATTAATAAAACTCACTGAGCCTTCCCAAGATGTGTGTTTTAAAGCACAAAAATTGGGTATTCACAGCAGTGGGCTGACTGTAGCTGTGAACATTCCTGGTGTGATCTGAGCCTGTCCATCCACATATCTGCACAGTCTAGCCAGCCTGATGGACACTATGCTGAACACTGCATCTGTGTGTTCGTAATTGTCATTGTTCCAACAGCAAACAGAGGGCCAGGTCTAATATTTGGAAACAAGTCGGCCTTTCTGAGCTCCCGGGCCATAGCAGTATTTAACTTGGCCTTATGCTGTGGTGAATTAGTAAATTTGAGTTTGTTGAATGCCATTATGCTAATATTTGGCATCCCATTTGTAGGGCCCTGGGAAAGATGTGCTTCTGTTTAGGCGGGCTGTTTCTTTTCTGTACAACATTTAACAACCTGTGCACATATTACAAATAATGTTACCAGTGACAGTCGCTTCCTCTGAAAAAATATGTTGTAATAGGAATTGGCATATTCAGTGAAATGTGAAACATAGGGGCAATGACCCAGAGGTCCACATCATTGAGACCAATGATTTGCCTCTTATAGTAGGAGGGAACAGAAAGTTATGCTACTATTTCAAATCAGCTCGAGTTTCAGTCCACACTGGACATGCTTCAGTGGTCTGAGAAATTACTGGATACGACCCCTTCCAATTTCCCCAGTCCAGGACGAGGCTGTTGGACGCTTCTGAAACAATTACCCAAGGGGCCTGGGTAACCTTGTTTATAGCTCATTGAGCATCTGCGGTTCCAATTCAACACAGGTAATTACTGCATCGTTATCTTCTCTTAAATCTTCACTGAGGTGGGGCCACACAGAGCACTCTTTGGCTGGGCGTCTGGCCATTTGGACATTGATCGAAACCAACAGCATCAGTATGCCCAGTGTTTCTTGGCCGGGCTTATGTTGGTCGTGCAGGTGTCGGTGACCCGCTGCAGCCCGCTCACCCAGAACACATCAGTCAGACTAACACTCATCTGTCGGCCCGACTGACCCACTCCATCACAGTCCTCTCTCTCCTCAGTGTCCCGCCCGCTCCGAGAGGACAAACAAATCTTGTGATTTGCCTCTAATCTGCAGTCTCCCCTCAGCGTGTGCCACCGTCAGCCCAGCACATCAAGGACACACTCTCCATAGGAGGGCTGTCCATTAGCGCAGCATCTTCCATCCACCACAGTGTGCTGGGACAGGGCATAGGGATATGCTCCAATTAGAGACAGACACGTGGGGACTGTGCCCCTGACATGTCCCTGTTGATCCATGAAAGAAATGTGAACACACCTTTCTGCTAAAAGAAGTCTTCTGTCCTCCGTTCTCTCGCCTGGGGCTGCTGCTGTGCACTCCCCTCATGAAGCCAAACCATTTGGCATCATGCTGTTCCTTTTCGTGTGTGATGCTGTCTGGGCGTTCGCCCATTACCATGAGTGACTGGTCAACTCTGGCTGGGTCTATGCTGTGTGGGGAAGACTGTGAAGCTGCTCTTTGGTGCCTCTGTGAAAAAAGAATTCTTGGGGTGGTCTTTGGCATGCATCTCTCGTCTGAAGCTTCCATCAACAGAAATCCACCTCTCTGTAGTGTGGCGGCTCAGCCTGTGCTGGGCTGAGGAAGGTTGGACCGTCTTCATGCTTCAACCATTTGCATGCTGCATGAACACAATCTGCTGACGCCCAGTGGGAGCACCTTCCATCCATTTGCATTGTTGTTTGCACTTCTTCGCAGTGGGAACTCATTTGCGGCCGCTGTCCAACTGATTCTTAATCAGGGCTTGTGTACATGAGAGACACGAGGAGAGACTGGCAACAACACGGGTGTAAATATTTTATCTGGATTCTATATGAATAAAACACTACTTGTTCTTGATTCATCCGCAGTAGCGCATACCTTCACTGCTCCCGAGTGGATGTAGCCATTTTAAAGGGAGGAGATCAGTGCTCAGGCGTTTGTGAGTCTGCCATGATCAGATTAATCTCTTCAAAGAATCTAAATGCTTCCAATTCACAGTTAAAGACACAGCAAAATCATATAAGCTAGATTGTGCATCGGATCAACTATGCATGAAGCAATTACATATGGAGGCCTCGGGCTCGGATGGAAACTCTATGGCTGCATTCTTCTCATGCTCTCTGTACATGTCCATTCATTAATCTGGCAGGGAAGCCAAATACTCATTTAGCAGTTTGTTTGTCTGTTCACTCAGCCGTACACCCCCCTCCCCCCCTTTCATTTCTTTCCCCCTGCTTCCGGGAGGAACCAACATCTTGTGAGAGCATCTTGGGGGAGTTGAAGAGATTGATAAATAAAGGTCAGAGGTGGAGGCAGAAAGCATGAGGAAAAGGAGCTTGTGGTGACAAAAGAAGTGAGTCGAGAAATAAACCAGTGGATCCACAGAGGCTTAGATTGATTGGAGTTAAAAGAAAGCCAGCCAAAAATTAAACGGGGGCTGGAGGGGACAGAAAGGGGAGGAGAGCAGAAGTCAGCATCAAGGCACGGAATGAGATTTTTGCCCTGAGAACAGCGAAAGCTTTTGGAGGCATTCCTTCTTTGCACAATTTGAGAGTTAACATAATCCAGAATCCAGCACCAAAAAGGGCTGTGTGAGGATAAGGCTAAGATAGATAGGAAGACCATCTTAGTGGTATCTGCCCCTCCCTTTAATTGATCCCTCCCAGAAGAGAATTAATACCTCATTACTCATTTGCCCAACTTGTGTGATTGCTTTGGAGGTTAAACGATACACTTTCGTAATATGTCTGGTGCTGTCATTTGGTATGTGAACTATTAGAAGGTATTAGCATTTAAAATAGATGTGTCAAACTCCACGCCCTGGCACTTCATATGGCTCTTTACGGTTATAATTATATATAGTGTGGAAAACAGTTAGTGCACTATAAATTTGTATTCCACTATATGTACTGTAACTTGGTTATTCTAAATGAATCTACTGCCAAAGGAGACAACAGAATAATTTGAGAGACTAAGGGTTAGTGTTTAAATTAAGTTGAGATGAATGGGTTGTGATCAGGTGACATCATAACATCCTAAAGAGCCTAAAATTTAGCATTGAGGAGGAGGACAGGCCAGATTTCAGTTTGCCTTTGAGCTAAAAATGCTGATGTTTAGACCTGATTTAATGGTAAATACTAAGGGGTCATTTACAAAGCGAATTTGCTCACGTGCAAAACGAGTAGCATGTGCAAAAGTGGAGCAGCAGCCAAGCAAATGTTGCATTTTTACTCATGCAGCACTGTCTTATTTAAATATTTGATTTGTGGCCCTATTACTGTAATACACATCATTTCAAATGTTAAATCAGGTGGAGCACGGCCACAAAATGTCATATTTATTCCGCTTGCACTCGCTATTTAACTCCTCTTGGTAAATGTCCCCCTAACTGCATCCATGTACCAAGACTGACATAGAGTTCAATATCTTCCCTGTCAGCAAAAATATACCAAGGTGAAAAATATTATTCTACAGCTTGAAAAGAAAATATATATATAACAATGATAAATCACAATTGCCCCCCCCCATCCCTAATGAATTAAAGAAAGTCCCGAACAGAACCTTATAGAGGACCATTTTCATACACAGCATTCTCAAAGTTCAGGGGTGTCAAAACAAATAACAAATGTCATGACTCATTTAGCTTCTGTTTTTACATTCTGTGCCACCACAGCAGGCGCATTGCAACCCTCTGTACCTTAACCTGACCCCAAAGTGCCAGTGTATGCTGCAGTAAAAGAGTTTAATCCAATCCTTTGTCTTTTTCAACCAGCCCATTAGTATTATCCTTGATATGATCCACATTTGTGCAGCCGTCGGTAAAAGTGTGTTTGACACCCTTGGTTATAACTGTTCCCTTGTCTATTTTTGTTTCAGTGTGTTTCTGTGTGCCGAGACTGTCTCCCATTCTTCCATCTGGATTATTTTAAATCCATTCTCTTTCTCTAATCTTTCTCCCTCTTTACTCCCACACTCTCTATGCCCTCTCTCATACATCTCACCCGCTCTTCTGTATAATAATGCCGCTGTCTGTGGTGCTGAGCTGCCTTCCTAAGAGATTCGCTTCTTGGCAGCCGATGGAGATAAACATGTTGCAGTGGACAGACGCTCGGTTCTAGTCCGCGGGAGCAGGACGAGGTGGACAGACTGACGTGGGTGGGCCTGCCCTGGTCCCAACCGGTCCCCGCGCGTCAGCACCGGGCCGTAGCAGCCGCGGCAGCAGGCAGCGCGAGCCACTTGACCAGATGGTTGAGACGATTCTACTTTTGCGCAACAGCTCGTCAAAAAAAAGCCATTCTGTTCCCCAGTCCGGTCCCCTTGCCTCGCCGTGGCCCCCAGCAGCATGTCACAGCGGAGGGAAATTAGCACCTAATTATAGCCTAGACCTCTTCTCTCCTAACTGGTGACGGTGCAGTGTGTCAGAGAGCGCGCGGAGGAGGAGGCGGTTGTTGGGGTTTGACTCAGAGGCGCACGCACGCACGCAGCAAAGGCCTCCAGCGCGTGCACACCATCACACAGCACCCCTGGGAGACAAGCCGCGGTGGCGTGCACTTTTCTGCTTCCTGGCTTGGCTTCACTCTGGCCGCAACATTCACCACATGTGCCGCGTCTCACTGATCCATCTCGCACGATTAATTACGCGCACACAGTGCAAACCCTACGCCTCCGGTTCAAGCTCCACGGGGTTCCCACTGTGTTGAAGGCGCTGTAGTTAATCTTTACACGCTACTGAATGAGGTTTTCAACGTTTGTTTGAGATGTAAATCTAGATGAGAGCTTGAGTTTGCTGCCATCTTGTGATTGCACAAATACGAACGGCATGCCCAGACTCCCAAAGGTAATGTTAATACAAAATGTTAACTTAGAGGTGAGCATATAGAGAGAGATACCAAGGAGTGGCAAAGTCTGTTTAACAAGATAGGCTTAGGCAAATCAAGTCTATTTCTCAGGAGAACATCATCAAGCACTCACTACATTTGGTAGCAATGAATCTTTATTAGGGCCTGCAAAAATAGGTTAATATAACAAAAGAAAAACATGACTTTCTCATTCTTAAACCATACAAAAGCATACTGAACCAAACTTGAATACAGCAAATTACCCACACATATCTTCACATAAAACGGCATTAAACGAAATGGAAAAGGAAGAATTTCATGGAGAGAGCAAAAATCACTGAACACACATGATTGTTTTGCGAAAATAAATCGAGTTGATACAAAACTTTGGCACCAATCAATCAATCAATCGACTTAGTTAGCAAATGTCCTTTAGTGCATTTTTGGGTTGACAGGAGGAGGGACATTGATGCTGATTGACGGCTGGTATGTGTTTGATGGATGCGTGCGAAAGGTCGAAGAGAAGTGCCTTTGTCATTGGCGTCTAATTGGTGCAGTTTATTTTAAGGTATGGCCACTTTAAAAGGGCTCCCAGGGACGTTGTCATCGCCCCACTTGACAATAACAGTGTAGCTGCCCTTGTCCTTGACGGCGTACGTGACATTATAGAGCTTGTTGCCCATGTGCTTTACATACACCTCCTCGCAGGGGGCATGGGGGCCGTGCACGCCGACCATCAGCATGTTCGAACCTGGGGAGAGATAGGGAAATGAGATCGATAAGGTTCACCAGAGGTCTCTTAAAGAAGCGTGTTTTGAAGCCACGCTGATCGATACCTTCTATGTTAATAATGGATTCAATTACTGCAGGTAATGACAAAGCTACAGAGAATCCTCATTTAATTCTATCATTTGGCTCAAGAGCGTTTTAAAGACTTTCTGACGGTTGTAATTTTCAGGCTCTAACTTTTAATGTTTATGATTTTTCTTTAACAGTGTAAAATTTCACTTTCAGTAAGCTGTTACCTCGCCCAAAAACCTAATAAAATGAATATTTGGCATCATATTATGAATCTCTGCTAGACAAAACAATACACTGCAATACATTATGTATGGTAATATAATTAGACTCATCTGGCTGCAAAAGAGCGCCAACACTAACAACAAATAGGCTGAATATATTGTATTTACATGTAACTTTTCATTTAGAAAATGCTTTTTCTGCTCAGGTGTTATCCATGTTGGAACAGGCACAAAGCGTATCTTGGCTTATAATGTTAGTGTGACCTCAAGAAACATTGGCAGCACCTCACCTTATAAAAATTAGACAAGAAAATGTTTAGCATTGAGGAATGCACTCAAATAAATCATGCTCATGTTTTCTCCAGCCTCATCAGAGGCTGCAGGAGTCGACTCAGAGCTGTTATCTTGGCCCGAAGGAAGCAACACAAAGTACTGACTAATGGGTGCCAATAATCATGGCACAATATTTTAGTTTTTCATTTAAATGTTTTCAATTCTTGTTTTGAACTACAATATCTTTTCTTTAGCAGGGTGTAAAGTATTTGTGTAAATATTTTGAGTTTACCTTTTAAAGCTCAAAGGGAAAGACAATTTTCTACAATGTTTTTTTTCTTCTCATAAATATCAGAACTGTCAATACTTCTTGAGGGCACTGCATGTGGTGGAATAACTACCAGACCATGTAAGAAAATTCACATTAGTAACCAAACCAAGTGCACAGGTTGTCATCTCACCCGCTTTACTGCAGTCAACTGTAAAATTGTTTTTCTGCCCCACGACCGCCTTGGACAGGCCTGCTCCACGGCACAGCACCTTGCTGGCATCAGACGCCAATTTGGCTGATGTGGAAGAGGAAGAAGACGAGCTGTACGTCCCGCCCACTTTAGAGGTTTTGGTGACAGTTTCCACTAAAACAGAGGAGGTTTCATGGAGGCTGTGACCCCCTGACAGTCTGGCACCTGCAATGAAAGAGGAAAAGTTTAAAGAAATATAATTATTGCCTTTCCCAGACATTACACCACAGCCAGTATTGACAAAGGTATGAAGGGTGCAAAAGCGCTTTCTCAGTGAAGGTCTCAGTGAAGGTTTCTTGCAAGACATGAGCTATGGCTTGAGCTGAAATACACTTCAGACTCATAGGAGCTATGATTTTAATGTTTTGGAGCTAGTTTGTGTCGTGACAGGGATATTTCACCTGCTAAGCCTGTAAAGGACGTTTTTATGTAATACCCGCAGAGAGCATTTTGAAAAAAGATGACATAACATTTATCTGACATCCACACAGAGCCATTTGTTTCATAATAGAGACTTGTCATCTAAATCCACGGATCAGATGGAAGAACGAGTGTTAAACAAACCTGTTATTTTAGCCTTGAATGGGCTGCCAACTATGTGCTGCGGTCCGCCGTACTTGATAGTGATGAGATAGTTGCCCGGTGCCATTGGTGTGTATGCGATCTTGTAGCCCTCGGGACACTCGCGGCAGTCCATTTTGACCTTGGAGGGGCCGTCAATGTTGACCGAGAGGGTTCCAGAGCCAGCGTTGCAAGTGTTGACCACAAACTCCAGATGGACACCTGAGGTAAATGGGGGAAAAGGTGAATAACAATCAGAGACTTTATCAAGAGGAAATCTACACCAGAACTGAATTAGAAGAATTGATTGATGAAAGCAGAACAGAGACTAGGCTAATCCAGTCATAATCAGATGTGAACCAGGATAAACTTTGCCTAAAACTGGACTAAGCAGTGGTCCAGATTTCAATTTTAAGTTTATATTAAACTAGTTGACCTACAACGTTGTTAATCCGCATCTTTGTTACCTGTGGTTCCGCCTTGCAGCCCGGCCCCATGCGCAGTAACCATGCCGGGATCTCCAATGAGCCCGAGGTCACCTACGCGCACGTTGAAGGGGCTTCCAGGAATGTGACACCCGTTGAACTTGACGTCAATAGCGTGCACGCCGTTATCCCGCGGAATAAAACGAATGGCACTTTTGTCTGCAGACACAAAATGGATCATTGGTGCGCAGTTTAAAAAAAAATCACCTCATAATACCTCAGAAGAATCATTATTGGAACTTTTTATGGCAAAAGTGACGCTTACCGCTGTCAAGGTCAGAGACGTAGCACTCCTCCGAAGAGCTGGAGGGGGTGTGCACTTTGGCGTCGACCACACCCCTTGCCCCATTCCTCTGCACGATAAAAGTGGCCTCCTGGTTCACTTTCAAGTCCTTCTCCTGGAAAAGATAAAACATGGTCAAGTTATGCAAAGGGTTGTGGAGTACTTTTTTTGCTAGATACTATGTTTTAATGACAGTAATAATAAGGCAAGTTGAAGTTCCAAGATAGGATTTTTATAAGAACAGGTCCAAACTATGGCACAAATTATGGCACATTGACACAATTCAGCTATTTATTCCTAATATTGCGGTAAACATAAATGTGTGCAGCCCTAGTGCATAAGTGTTTGAACCTCTCGGGGCACCGCTTTATGACTCATCATCATGCCTGAGTAAGAATAGATGGGAGTGTGAATGGGTGTGAGAGGCAGAAAAGGTCGAGGTTCAAAGCGAGGCGTTAAATGTTCTAGTCCCGTGAGTCACACACGAGCTATTGTGACATTGGTCTGATATCGCACTTCACCTGACACGAAGAGCATGTAAACACTGTTGAAAGTGGCAGCTCAGATGACAAAAAATATGTGTTTTCACAAACGCTGGCAGCTGTAATAGAGCAAATATAACAAGCTATTTCAAATTGTGAAAGAGCCAATATAGTGAGCTGTCACGGATGTGTTTAAAATATATTTTTTTTCTTCTTCAAGTATTAACAACACTTTTTATCTTCTCCTGGCTCAGTAACTGCTGTCTTTTTTTCTTTTTTTTTCAGTATCACAAACTGCGCCCACACAGCACAGCTTCTGTTAGCCCATATTAGCAAGGGACACTTAATCCGCCCCTTCATCACTCGCCAGCTATCGCAGAATTACAGCCATTGGACAAACCTCTGATACTGCCATTTAATCACATATCAAGGGCAAAGTGCTTTTAGGCTAGGAAAAAAAAAAGGTTCATATCCAGCCCACTGTCTGACCTCTTCCTAATTCATGTTTATGTGTGGATCTGGGTCAGATTTTTACCTGAAGGCTGGTGACAGTGAGCCTGCGGGCCTCATCTGACAGTGTGGCTATGGGCACAATGAATGGACTGTCAGGGATGTGCTCGTTGTTGAACTTGATTGACACCTCGTAGTCGCCTGGGGAAAAGGAAACGTTATTTATTAAACATCAGATAAACTACAAAGAGCTCAACCCGCCGATGGAGTTTTAGTTTGACCATTGTGTTTTTGACATGCTGGAGTGTGTGGCCATTGATGGAAATTCTTATTCTTATTGTGGTTGGGAATTGCTGTACCTGGTTCCTTCACAATGTAAGACACTCCACAAGACCCATCCTTTCTGTCCTCAAAGGAGATTTCAGCTTTACTGGGCCCCTCTACAGCGATGGACAGGCCGCCTGCGCCAGCCTCCCTGGTCCAAATGCTGAACTCAGCTGAAAGCAAGAAAAGAAACCAAATCAATATGATAGACTTTAAAACACAATCTACTGTATCACAAAAAGTACTTACAGGGTGCTCCGGCTACACCTCTCTCCAGACCGGGACCTCCAGCCCTGACCTTGTGTGAGCCTCCTTCACCCATTGGCCCAACAGTGAACTGGAAGGGGCTCCCGGGAACGTGCTGCCCCCTGTATTTGACATTGACACTGTGCGGGCCCATTTCTTGTGGGATAAAGCGAACGCTGTAGGTGCTGTTGCTCCCGTCAACAATATCAGCGTCCGCCGTTTTGCCACTAGGGCTGGTCACCTGAGCCGTCATCGCCTGAGAGCCGCTTTCAACTGGGGAAACAAAGCAAGAGTAGTGAAATGTCGGGGAAAGTTTCGTACTGTATGCCTCAGCTAAGAGACTGGTTCCATGATCCAGACACTGAGTAAAGGGTCAAATGCAACATAGAGGAGCAATCAAAGTATTTTCTAGGAGTATAAGGAGTAAAAGAGGAAGTCTAAACCAGGAAAAAGAACACTAAACTACTACAGTATGTTTTCATTTATATAATTCTAGTTCAGGGGTAAATTCTTGCTAAACTGGGCTACCAAGCCGTTTTATTTCAGAATCTATCTCATCAATCTGTGTAAACTCATCCTTTATTCTTTTATACTGAATTCTATTGAAGGTCTTCTCACGTTTCATTTAGGCTTCAAACCACTTAACAGCAATTAAATAAGAAAAGAGATGGCATCATTAAAATTCTATGCCTCTTGTGACAGTAGAAAGGCAATTAGTGGCAGTTTCATCCACTCTTTATAATGACAAAAGCAATGCGTATTGCCTTTATAATCTGTCCCCAACTAATTGCGCATTAAAACCGTATTACAATAACCTGTGCTAGTCATGGCGTCTTACCCTCAGGTCTCGCTGTGATTCCGGCAAAACTACCGAGGCTCTCCCTGCCAAGAAAATCTCCGAAGACGTCTCTGAAGGGGCTGCCTCCTCCTCCCACCTGGGTGCTCTCCTCCACTCGGACCTCCCGCTTGGTCTCTCCCGCGCGGGTCTTGCTGATTTCCGTGCGCTCAGTCCGTGTATAAGAAGTGTGGCTGCTTCGTGTAAAAGTTCTTGTGAGTCTCTCCTGAGCGGACACCATCTGGAACCAGTTTCCTACAAATCAAGAGGAGAGTCATTCATAATTCATAGCGCCCGGCGTGGGACGACTTTATTGAATTACATGATTGGGCCTTGGGTTCTCTCCTCACCTGGGATCTTGAGGTTAAGCCCACATGTGCTGCCCACGGACGCTATGGAGGAAGCTTGCCTCTTTCTAGTAATACTCTCTTTGATCCTTCCCTCGCCGGTCACCTTCACCGTGAATGGGCTGCCTACATTCCAATGAAGCAATTACAGTAAATCAAACGAAGGTATCCGAGCGACAAGGACATTTGTAAAAAAAAATATTTGCATAAAAATAACTTCAAACCTGGGATGTGCTTCTCGGCAAATTTAATGTTAACTGTGTAGTTCCCAGGTTCGGTTGGACAGTACGTGACTCTGCATGTTCCATCTTCTACATCCTCGCAGTTAATATCCACTTTGCTCGGACCTTCAATAGACAGTGCTAGACCACCGTAGCCTAAAACATGAAATCAACATGTTAGTGTTGCTTTGGGCTCTATATCTTTTTTTTTCCCTTCTAGTATTGGAATAAAATGTGTTTTGTCCTTCAGCAGGAAAAAGATGTCTGTGCACTGTGCATAAAGCCTTTTTAGGAGGCTAGCTGTTTACATTACAGTGACAGTATTGCTCCCTTGCAAGTCATGAAACGTGCTTGTAAACTCATCTATGTGATCACCTGTAAAGTAGGTCACAGCATCTCCTAAACTGGAGCTTGTGTGGTCAGAATCAAAAGTGGAGCTTCCAATTTCTAAACCAAAGTTAGTATTTCTTTGGTTTGATAAGTGATGCGTGCAAAACTAACCTGCGTTCCTTGTATCCACGAAGAACTCAGCCATTTCATAAGTGTGCGCCTCGATGAGTCCTTTGCCGAACGCTTTGACTCTGCTGGCCTCGCCGATCTCCGACTGACCCACCATGATCTTGAAGGGACTGTTGGCCACATGAACCGCATTCTTCCTCACGCTCACTTCATGTTCCCCGACCTCCTTAGGTGTGAAAGAGATTCCTGCACAGAAATTGAGAGTGTAATTATCTGCGAATCCATGGTTTAGCCGATGTAAATTAGAGGAGTAAGAATTACGGCTGTCAGGGGCGCAACTACCCACTTTCTGGGGGGTATGCAGACACACAGCCGGCGCCCCCCAAACCCAACTGTCCCTCTGCCAATCCTACACTCCTCTCTCCTCCCCACTCCAGCAATGACTTTTGTTTCGCAAAAATAAGCATGCACAACTAAAGTGACGCCTCTCCCCCAAAGAGGAATATAAAAAAATACTTCATCTCCGCGAACCCATTCATATCGTTCACTGTAAAGACTCGTTCAAAAGAGCCGGATCGTTCGCGACAGATACATCACTAATTGGCGCCCCGTCCTTTCGGCGCCCCATGCAAGGCAAATATTGTGTATGCCCTTTTTGCGCCATTGAATTGTGATTAAATCTATGGCCTGAGTAAAAGCAACTAGCTGCAGCGTGTTAATGATGCCGTTATTATTTTCTTGATGTAATGTTTCTTACCCAGGTGCCTGTTGGGCAGCCTTTTGAGTAAACACGGCTCCTCGTTTCCTGATGGTGCTCTGATACTGGCAGTCAGGGAGCTAATATCGGTCTCTGCGATCTTCAGTGACACATCAGCCGCTGTGCCCACGTTCAGCTGGGACGTCCTGGTAATGGAGTCGTCCCCTTGACAGAAAAAAAGAAATATTTTGAATGTATCTACTGTAAATAATATTAAATATAAGGATAAGGCAGACTGAAGCAATCTATATGGTAAATAGTAGATTTCTCACCAGTTATCTTAGCAGTGAAAGGGCTGCCAGGAATGTGCTTGTTGTCAAACTTAACAATGATGTTGTAGTCTCCTGGGGCAGTGGGCAGGTACGAAACGGTGCAGGTGCCATCTTTGTTGTCCTTACAGGTGATCTCTGCTTTGGACGGACCCTCCACAGCCAGAGACAAGCCGCCTAAGACAAATAAGAGCATACAAGAGTAAAGAGCAGTGTCATCTATAAATTGATTTATTTGAGCTATTATTTACAATGAGTTATTATTTACAATAATACTTTATAATCCTAAGATTTATGAGCCCGTTGAGAGGGGGACCCTACAACAGGTCCACATCTTGCCTGCCCCAATTCTATTTTATTTGTAATGACCAGCGGAAGCAGGCCATAACAGCATTTTTAATGCTTGTAATTTATCTCAAGTTCCTTTAATACAGATCAAATAGACTTGGTTGATAGAGTAGGTGACAATTGATTATATCAGCAATGATATGGTATTTCACAAGTTCATAGTAATACAGATTACTTAAGGAGAGTGACTGAGAGACAAGGTCACATGTCTTCAGCATACTGTACTTCTCAAACACAGTTCTCTTATACTGTCTTTTGAATTGCTGTAGACTAGCTGCACCTTTTAAGTCTTCATCTAAATTAGAAATTTATATTCCTTGACTTGTTCTATTTGAACATTGTCAATATTGATTTGAATCGGAGTGTCACTATTCCGTTTGCCAAATAAAAACATTTTTGTTTTCAATAAGTTCAGCGAGTTTATTTCTGTTAAACCATTCTTTGAGTTTGTATATTTCTGTTGTGACCTCTGATATGAGCAGATGTAGGTCTTTGCTAGAGCCTAGTATAGTTGTGTCATCAGCAAATAATATACGTTTTAGCATTGTTGAGACTTCACACAAATCATTGATGTACTGTAGAGCAGAAACAATTTAGGTCCAAAAATCGACTCCTGGGGGACCCCGCATATTATATTCCTCCATCTTGATACATGTTCATCAATTTGTACATACTGTTTTCTTTCAGTCAATTATGACTTCAACCAATTGTTAGCGATCCCTCTAATCCCATTATTATTTAGTTTCTTTAAGAGTATTTCATGATCTATAGTGTCAAAAGCTTTCTGGAGGTCTATGAATATACCCAAACAGTACAAATTATTGTCAATATTGTTGGTGACTTCTTCGCTTAGATTGATTAGAGCATGTGCAGTTGACCTATTGTTTCTGAAGCCATACTGACAGTCACTAAGTAAATTATGTTTATTCACAAAGCTGTTCAGGCGGGCAGCAAAAAGTTTTTCCAGAATCTTAGATAGTTTAGGAAGTATAGAGATCGGTCTATAATTTGTAATCTCACGATTATCCCCACTTTTATAAATTGAAACGACCTTGGCAATCTTCATGAGGTCAGGGAATTCACCAGATGAAAAGGAGAGATTGCATATATGTGTTAAATACTGTAGGATGTGAAGTGGAGTTGTCAATTCTTACCTTCTCCTGCATTTTTGGTGACCACAGTGAATGTGGCAGACTTGTTAACCATGCCATAGCTCAGACCTGAGCCATAAGCAGTGACCACTCCACTGTTAACCGCATCCACAAAGAACTGCAGTGGGCTCCCTGCAAATGTTATTCATACAAACCTATTACTTATTCATATTTGCCATAATGTATAGGGACACTTTCATGTAGTGAATATTATTTGATTTTCTCGACAGCCGTCCCATGTTGCTTACCTGGAATATGGTTGCCATCATATTTAATGTCCATCTCATGCAGGCCCCTCTCTATTGGCTGGTACTTGATGGTAATGGTGCCATCCTTATTGTCAGTTATATGCGGGCGGGCAGTTTTGCCTGAAGGCATACGCACTTCACCTGCAATTGTCAATGCTTTTGGTCAGTGACCTAAATAGAAGTATGCAGCGGGTGTCTGGTGCACAGTTTGAGTGTCCTCGAATGAGCACACAGACCTGTGATTTCTCCTTGCTGCGGCATGAACGGGACGAGGAAATTAACAGGACGGAAAAGAGGGTCCACAGGATCACGGGGCGCGACAGGCTCATTTGTGGCCTGAAAACAAGAAATTCAGTTTGAGTTTAACTGAATGTCAGAGACAGTTACAGCCCTGCTGAAGGAGAAAGTGTTTAACAGTTTACTCACAACCACGTGGAACGGGCTCTTGGGGATGTTCTGCCCCCCGAAGCGGATGGTAATAACATATTTCCCCGGTTCAGGGGCGGTGTAGTAAATGTCGAAGGTGCCATCACGATTCTCCACCACATCCATGTCCAGCTCCATTCCCTGTGGGGTCTGCACCTTACAGGTCACCTTGCCTTTCCCAGCAGCCTTTGCATCGACAGTAATGACCGTGTCCTCGGAGGTCTGCAGCCTCTGAAGACTCGCTGTTATGGGAAGGAAAGTTTGTTGAAAATTTACTTCATAAATTTACATAAATATTTTAGTTTTGAAAAGTAAAGCAACTTACACATGCCGTGCCCTCCAATAGATACTAGAGCAAAAGTGGGAGAGCGTTTAAATATTAATATGGAGGTACTTGAATGGAATAAATCATTTTTATTTATTGTGATTATTATGCATCCTCATGCTCTCTCACCAGTAAGCCGACACTTGCTCGCATCCCCAGTGGGAAGAGACTGGATGCGATAGGGAGAGTAAGGGATCTCGTCTCCTCCATACTTAATGGTGATGGTGTATGGCCCTGTGGAGTCAGGTACATAAGACACTGTGTAGGTGCCATCTCTGTTGTCCTGGATAGTTGCATTTTTTGGCTTTCCCTCTGGATCCTGCCAATGAAGAACGATGAGTTTTAAAAGCTGCTGACTTACAGTATACCTCAAAAGCACAGTGCAGCAGCAAAGTGTAACTCTTACCAAAATCTGCACAGTAAGCAGTCCCTCTCCAGCATCGCGCGCATCAATGGTGAACTCAACAGGCAGGCTGGCCGGCACACCTTTCTTGTCTAGACCGGGACCACTGGCGCGAACCTTACTGGCGTCGTGCCCGGGCTGAGACATCACCTTGAATGGACTGAAGATGAAGGGCAAAATTGTAGTTACATTACTAGGCCTTCAAAGACAGACTTCCGAACTGAAATTGTGCTGAGCTACACTTTCCTAACAGACAGAGAGAGAGACTTTATATAAAGGTAGTTCGGAGCATTTTCAGTTTTATTGTACCTGTGCGGGACTTCCTGGTCGGCATATTTGACTGACACAGTGTAAGGCCCGTCTTGGGCTGGTGTGTAGTGGACAGTGTGTGTCCCATCGCCGTTATTCTTCACACCAACAGGCTCCATAGTACCTATGAACACAAACAATCATCACCTTTTTACAACTTTAAACTGAGCCTGGACATAGAACTACCAAAATGTAAATTACTCCATTAAATGATAATAATGTGTCCTAATTTTCTCCCAATTTTGAGAGCCTTGGCTTGTTTCCATTATGTAATAAACATTTACTTTTTCAATGTTCAAGTCAACCTGCTATTCACCTATTGCCAGATGGTACTGAATACTGTTACTGAGAATCGGTATCTCATCACATTATTATTCTCTCATAATATGCAGTCATATTTTTTGCCATTTTCTTACTTGCTGGCCCATAGAGTTTGACATCCAGCGGCGCCTGTCCCGCCTGGGTGCAGTCCACAGTGAATGTTTGGGGGACGTGAGCCCTCACTCCAGAGCCCAGTCCTGGACCAGAGCATTTGACTTTGCTGGGGTCCACAGGGTCTTTCACAGACACGCGGAAAGGGCTGCCGGGAATGGGGTGACCTCCATAGTTAATGTTCACGTCATAGTCTCCGGGCGTGAACGGGACGTACTCCACGCTGCAGCTGCCGTCTTTGTTGTCTTTGCAGGAAATCTTTGCTTCGGAGGCGCCTTCAATGGTCAGACCCAGACCACCTGTACCAGCACCCCTGTAAAACAAATCAAGAATCATTTTAAGACTTGTAAGTATTTGTGGATTCATAAGCTTGTATGAATACTCAATTCTGATTGGCTAACTGGCGTGCATTAAAACTGTATAACGCACCTTTAGTCCGGCAACAGTTAAATCATGTTGCAGCTGTTTCCATAGTAACGTCAAACATTTGAGTTGGAACTAGTTTCAGGTAAAACAGCTTAAAACATAAAAAACTCCTGCCCCAAAAAGCAAACAGGCCACAATGAACAGTTTCAGTTTGTGTGACCATGGTATAAGCGGATTCAACAACTCGGAAGCCGTGCATTATACAGTTTTAATGCACACGTCGTGGTGTTCTTGCCTCCACGTCGTGCATTAAAACAGTATAATGCACGGCTCCTTGTTGTTTAATCCTTACTTAATCTGTTTTTAACTAGAATCTAGTCCGGACAAATATTATTATTTTATTTTTTTTCTACTTTTTGACTGAGAGCCAATTACATCATGGACAAAATACAATTCCTCAGAGTTTTAGCAATGATTTACTTACATCTATAACATTAAAAGTAACTGAGATGTAGTGGCCATTCAGACTGAAATGTCACAGCTGTCAATATGCATTCCTTTTACAATTAAAATTACTTTTCTTATTATGAATCTGTTTTAAATATTGTTCTATTTCACTTTTCCCTTGTTAACACGTACCTCGTCTCCACAGTGAAGCAGTTGGGCTTGTTCGTGATCCCTCCCTCCAGACCTGGCCCATAGGCGCGTACCCGTGTCGGATCACACCCCTCCACCACAGACACTCTGAAGGGGCTTTTGGGGACAGGCGCGTCATCGTACAGCACTTCAATGAGATGCATCCCTGTGGGCAGACATTAGTTTACTGCACATGGCCCTACATAACACTGTTACTTGGCGTTCGCTTGTTATTGCAGAGGCTGGACAAATTCCCTTTTTGGGAGATAAGCATCTGTTGATAGATAGCGGCACAGTTTGCTGAACCTACTAGGCGTTCCATCTGTTCTCTTTTCATTATTGTGTTAGAACAATTACTGACAAAGCCCCCTCTATAGGCCAATATAGAAGATTCATACCCTCGCCGGCGCGATATTAAAGCGTGACTGCGAGGGGTGAAGTTCTCTATGATCTCTTTGCTTTGTGTTATAGCTTTCTATTAATAACCAGTGTCATTGTTGCTGTGCACAGGCTGCCTTTCTCACACATACCTGGTTAAGAGCCATGTTCCAGCTCCGACTATTTATAAAACCAAGTCTGCCTCTATCCCTGCTCTCTTGCTCCTCACATCATTGCTCTACTGCATCATGCTGTATTTATACCCCCCTCACTCACTCTTTCTTCCTTTCGCACTCGCCTGTTTTAGTCCCAGATGGAGCACAACTCAAACACCTGTTAGCGCCGCTTTGTCTATATGCTCTGATTCAGACGACGCGATGCAGCGAGGCGGGAAATGTTGTACTTTGTAATACTTTTTGTACGCCTTAAGTCAGAGCAATTGCGAGCTAACTTCTTTGGAGAATGTAAATGTTAGAGGCTGCCATTGTCAAAGTTTTTCCACCAAATACCACGGAATATGTAAGAGTATTCAGCATTGCTAAGCCTTGTTAAAAAAATGTACTAAAGAGGCCTAAGCCTAAACTGTGCCTAAACCATGACAACATAGATGTCCTTGTACTGCAAGCAGCCTATGTAAGACGAACGAGAGCCACTGTGTCACGTGATCTTCTTACCGTCCTCGAATGCGGTGTATTCCACTCTGTACGTGCCATCCCCCTTGTCAGTGATGTGGGATTCCGAGTTGGCACCGGAAGGATTCATAATGTGGACTTTGACGTGATTCCCTCCAATCTTTTTCAGGGCACGGGCATCGACAATGAAGTGGGTAGTGACTTCTCTGAGAACCCCTAGAAGTGAAGAGCAGACCCTTAATTTGATATGGAGGGGCTTTACAAAGAGAAGGCACCATTAACTCACTAACTACTCTGCTGTTGCTGTATTTTAGATTATAATCCAACGTTCTATAGCTTGATAGAGTATTAAAACCCCAATGATATTTGTCCAGCAGATATTAGCACAGGTATACAAATGATGATCTGGTTCAACTTTAGAGATTTCCTGAGACACATACTAGTTCCTGCCCTTCATTTGAGAGAATAGCATTATTGCATCTCAAATCATCTGATAGTAAACTAATTTGGTCATCAACTCTATTCTTTGTTTTACCTCTTGGCTCCACTCCAGGGCCATAGACGTGAACCCCTGTAGTGTCCACCGAGGGCTCGACCTGAAGGACCTTGGGGAAGTGGGGAATCACACTTCCGCTATACTTGATCGTGATGGTGTGAGAGCCGTGGAAAGACGGGATGTACGTGACCGAGAAAGTGCCTTCTGTTGTTTTCTGAATGTGCACCTCCGCCTTAACACCGGTGTCAGACACAATCTCGATGCTGAGCTCTCCCTCCCCAGCGCGGGTGCAGTCCACGGTGAAAGTGGCAGGTTCACCGGCTTTCGCCCTCTCCAAACCGGGCCCGCTGGCGGTCACTTTGCTGGGATCAAACGCCGGGCGAATGGCTGCTTTGAAAGGAGACCCGGGGATGTGCTGCTCGGCATACAGGATGTTGACGGCGTATTCACCGGCCTCCGTGGGCAGGTAGGATACAGAGCATGTGCCGTCGCCGTTGTCCTGGCACTCCATCTTTGCCTCGCAGGGGCCCTCCACTGTCAGACCCAGACCGCCGGCACCTGCGCCCTTTGTGTCAATGGTAAAGGGAGCGGGTTTACCCACGATGCCTCCCTTAAGGCCTGGGCCGTAAGCTCGGACCTGCGTGAAAACAGTCGGGTAAATGTCGAAGGTTCCCAGCCCTTTTTTAATTATTCTTATTTCATTACATAGCACTAAAACTATTCAGACCCTTTCTCTTCATAAGCCTGAGTGTAAATTTGAATAATGATGTGAGGTGTATGGCTACTTCCTCGAGCCAGTGTATAGATAGTTTATTAAAAAAACATGTATGTACAGTATACAGTATATACCGTCAGCTGGGGACTTGGACATCATGACAACTTCTATGATCTTTTACCTTTGAAGGATCAGCAGGCATCACAGCTTCAACTCCAAAGGGGCTGCCCATCACCGGGTTGCCATCATAGCTGAGATCAACCTTGTACTGCCCCTCCTCCGGGGGAATGTACTTCACGCTGTGGACGCCTTTGGCTTTGTCCGACTCCATCTTGCAGGGGATTGGTCGGCCAGAGGGTGAGGTCATCTTCACACCTACAACGCCCTGCCCACCGGCGCCCTTTGTGTTCACTGTGAACTCCTGATCTTTTCCGACCTCCACTTCTACAAAGTCATACATTTCACGACATTTTAATTGAACCCATCGTAAATGAATATGAATTGATGAGTTTTCAGTACTTACTTTTGTCTAAACCTTCAACTTTCACCTTTGTCAAATCCAGCTGAGGTGACACTGTGATGTGAAAGGGGCTCTTGGGAACAGGATTACCTCCATACAAAACTGTAACAGTCATGTTTCCCTACAAAAGAGCAAGGAGAAAGCAAAACAAAGTGAAGATAATGCAAAAAAGAACCCTTCCAGAACAGCTCTATTGTTAATGTACTTGTAGCTGAGGCTTGCTGTACCTGTTGAAGTGCGGTATACTTGACGGTGTAGGAGTAGTCGTGATTATCAATGATTTCAAAGTCACGAACAGCCTCTCCCGGGGCAGATGCTGCGAAATGCACCTCAGGCTTAGCTTTGCCGGCTCCCTTTGTGTAGATGGTGAAGTGGGTTGGAGTGCCTACTTCTACTCCTGAAAAGCACAAAGGAGTGTCACTGATACAATTTGATAAGAGTTGATCACTTGTAATTCAACATCTTCTTCCACCCAGCTCTTTCTGACCTGTCTTATTCAGCCCGGGACCTTCGGCTCTCACTTTGCCAGCGTCATGAGAAGGATCCACTTTGACTTTGAATGGACTAACAGAGATTTCCTGAAAGGATTATTATAAATGCAAACCAATTATTATTAAAATGCGACTGGGCTTAGTAAGGCAATAATCTGTGCTCCAACCTGGTCAGCAAACAGGACCATGATAGTGTAGCACCCCGGGGCGGGGGAGTGTACTTGACGGTGAAGGTGTCATTGTCATTTTTGATGATGTCAAAGTCGATGTCGGCCTCTGCTGGCCCGACCACGCCCGGAGCACACTTGATACCGATGCTGATGTCCCCTAAGGCGCATAGCAATGAGATCAGTGCACACAGGTCGTTGAAATGTGAATAGTAAGAGAGGATGAGTGCACACAAGTGCCCTTCAACTGATTAAAATACATTTCTTTAGACACAATAAGGAATTTTATTTTAATTCAGCTACATGATACCTATGACTAAGCACAACGTTTTCTACTACATAAATTTACTACTCTGCACAATTAGAGGAGAAAATTGCAAAGACTGTAATTATTTAAGCAGTGCCATATCCTTTGAGAACAACTTAATATGGGATCACCTGCTAACCCTGCAGTACAGACCTCTACAATCACATCTTGAGACGTCTGGGATTCCTGCAGCGGTTCATATTTCAGACTTCTCTCAAATGTTAATGCTCTTAGACATATTCCTAATGTGCTCAGTAAAAGCCTTTATAGTAAATCTAATCACAGCTTCAGTACATGTCAGGAAAACTGCAATTACATATGTTTTCAAAATTGTGCAGCCATAACTCTATCCTAGTTTTTCAAATTAAAGCGCAGACGGGACACTGGTTACTTAAAAATAGGTCAAAACTCCAGCTTTAAATAAACAGGACTTAATGAGGACTATAAATGAAAGTCCATACCATCAGTAATTTATCATCAGTATTTTGAATTTCTTTGTCTCTGGGCAGCTGCACATTGTTGTGGGCTCACCTTGGCCGGCCTTGCTGCAGTCCACAGTGAAGTATGTTGGCTCGTTAGCCTTGAGCCCTGTCTTCTCCACTCCAGGCCCATAGACCTTGACTTTGTCGGGATGAGAGCCCTCTCCAACCAGGATCTAATGAAATCACACAGCACTTGAAGCACAGCCTTCTCACTTTGTCTTTATTTGGTCAAGTGTCATTTGATTAAATTCCTTGAAAGCAAGGAGTTTTACCACAGGTGGAAGGATTCAACTTAGGAGGAGTATTATTAGGCGAATCACTATTTACATGTAAAAAAAAATCCTTCCAACATTCAATTAAGTAATACACACTAATAATAAGCATAAATCTTTGTATAAATCTTCAAAAATGTCTCATATGTTTTCCTGTTGTTGTCTTTACTAAGTTGATTTTCATATATAACTGCCTCCAATACTTGGCCAGAGGAAAACGGGAACACCTTCCTAAAATATAGCTGCACTAGTGTTAATCATTCCACATTTTATCTAATTTTCTAGCCGTGTGTTGTGTAACGGCAGGTTCCTACCCTGAAGGGGCTGTTGGGCACGTTGACGTCGCCCCAGGTGATGATGATGGTGTGTTTAATGGCCTTGACTGGAGTGTACACACAGTGAAACGTCCCGTCTCCCTTGTCAGAGATCTGGATGTTGATGGTGCATCCCTCTGCATCCTGAGCATAGATCTTCAGTTGACCTTTTCCGGCCATGCGTGCGTCAATGGTAAATTCAGTTTGTTTGTGGACGATCACACCAGCTGGCTTCAGACCAGGCCCAAAAGCTTTCACCTGCAATTTACACAGATTCAAAAATCAGTTTCTATCCAAAACACATTTCCAATCATTTAACACTTTTGGGTACCAATAATTGTGCTTCTATCCATGTACTGTACTATTTATTGTTTGGAGGCACTCGTATTTATTTATCTTATATTGAAACTTATCTTAAATAGTTATAACATTTGAAAGTATTTCCAGTGTTTCAGTTTGTTATTTGGTGTTATTTTGTCAAAAGATTTGCACACTATCTGCACCCATCAATGTATGAGCACAGGCACATTTACTTCTGATTCTGTCAAATTAACTGGTAGTAACAATACACCCTATTCAAGCTGCTTCACTCATGGTTGAGCATGGTTGAAAAAAAAGGTATTTACAAACTCTATTGTAAAAGTATGAATCCATAACAGTGAGAATTACTTTTCGGGGAAGACGTCATTTGCAGCTGGTAGGATGTGTGCCATGAAGGGGCTGTCCTTAATGTCCTCATCATCGCAAATGACATGGACAGCGTAGTCGCCGGGCTCAGTGGGCCAATACCGCACATCGCAGGAGCCGTCGCCTTTGTCGTCGCACTCAATCTTAGCCTGAGAGGGGCCCTCAATAGAGAAACCTGAACATGGAAGAGGAAAAAAATGCCACAGTCAAGTCATGAATTTACAATGCGTCTGCAGTAGCGTGTAAAACTTAAAGAGTTTGCATCATAGATGTACCGAGATTGCCAACTTCAGTTCCGATAGCCTCCACCACAAAGTCAGCAGATTTTCCGACCATGCCAGTCTTCAGACCGGGACCCCAGGCTCTAACTTTCTGGAAGCCTGCCTCTTTACCCACCTCCACCTCGAATGGGCTGAAGAAAAGAACAAAGGAGAAAAAACAATTCAATGGCTTGGATAGCATACTGATAATGGTGGACTAATTGTAAGGAGTGGCATCAGACCTGCGTGGGATGGGCTGTCCTCCCCATGTGATGGTGACAGTGTATTTGCCAGGCCTCTGCGGGTAATATTCACACTCATACACTCCATTTCCTGCATCCCGCACTTTGACTTGCTCCTCCGCTCCAGCTACAGAAAACACATGGTTTAGTCGAGCTCTGCTTTTAACGCAGTGACAGTCAACGTAACTTTTCTGACAAAAACTAACACACGGCTATAAACAGAAAGAGCAAGACGGATGAGTGAGGAGTGAAGCATAGAGGAGCTGTCTGACTCACTGGGTCCTCTGACGGAGACGCTCAGTGCTCCGCTGCCAGCTCCCTTGGTGAAGACTTTGAAGTCTGCAACCTCCTTTACTCTCACCCCTTTAGGCTGTAGACCTCTGCCTGTAGCTCGGCAGGCATTCGGGTTGATAGCTGAAAGAATAACAAGGTTTTTAAAAAGAGAAGGAATATTTAGCAAGTCTTAAGAAGATACATAGCACTAGCGAGCAAAAGACAGCAGTGTTAGTAGAAATGATAGAATATCAATTTCAAACAGGACACTTTAAATATTGATTGACAGGACCTGTAAACAACAATGATGCGTACATAACATGTATGTCACATAAAGAAAAAGATACTGACGCATTTGAGAGCATCTGGGGAGTGACTGACAACATTTCTATCAAAAATGTTGACTGCAGGCTTTATCTGAATGATGCCAATTTGATGCAACAATGAACAGGCACATCAAAGCCCAAGCAACAACATTTAACACAATAAAAAGAACTTAGCGCAAATTGGGACAATCTGCGAGCTGTTTGCACAAGGCTGTCTCCTGAGCATGTTTCCCTTTTTATAAAAGTCTATAAACCATCAAGCTGCATGATGCAACACCACGGAGCAGGCAACCAAGCGCAGCGTGGGGCTGCTCGCAAGATACTTCAAGCATCTGCAGAGTTTGTACAAAAATGGCGAATGCTCCTGCCCAGCAAACCATACTAACTTGGGCGGCTTGGTTTTGAGGGGACAGCCCCCTTCCCACCTCCAGGAGGGGCACGCATTGACTGAGGTGCTATCTGCTGCGGTGCTCCTGAGGGAGGAGCACTATGTGGAGCTAGAAATGACAAATAGGGGGGTTATGCTCTGGTGTGGTCAGTCTGTCCTGCGGCTGTGATGGATCGACCGCACTGACACTAACACATCGCTAAGAAATCAGATTTGTCTGACAGTAATGTACGACAGACAGATGGCTCACCCTCTGCAACGTTGACAGTGAAAGGGCTCTTGGGGATCTCCTGTCCCGCAAACAGGACGTGGATGGTGTGTGGGCCCTCCAGCACAGGCCGATAGGTGCAGCGGAACGCACTGTCGCCCCTGTTTTCTAAAATGAGCTCCACCGTGTCCTGTTTGCCCTGAGGATCCACGATGACCACACTCACGTCTCCATTCCCAGCGCCTGGAGGTCACAGTCAGAGTGTCGGTCAGTTTTCACTCTTTGGTCACATGTGTGCAACAGCAGGTACAAAACACCTCTGTTCTTACCAGCCGTGAAGATGTCAAAGTAGGTGGGCTTGTTAGCCACATTCCCGGTGGGCTCTAGGCCTGGTCCTCTGGCGTGCACCTTATTGGGGTCACCCACATCTTTAGCCACATTGACAGAGTAAGGGCTCTTGTCAATGTCCTGACCTGCAAACAGCACTTTCACCTATTGGATACAAGGACATTTGATCAATAGGTGTAGGTTGCTCATTTGTAAGCAGGGTTTAAGTATCCTATACGAGGTCTTTGGATTTACCTTGTGGAGGCCCTCGACTTTGGGAGATAGGTGACTGTGTACGTTTGATTTTTGTCTCTGTTTGGTTTTACCTTGGCCTATGCAGCATAAAAATAGAAAAAAAACATTGTTAAAGTAGATGTTAGGTCTTACTTTGACATTTTGTTATTTAGCACGGGGATTAGCTCTGTCCACTGGGTACATATTTTATAACCGAGTGTATCAGGTTTAACTTGCCTCCTCTTTGTGTCCTTCAGGATCCTCTACATAGACCAGGACCTCACCACTGCCGGCCTCCAGGGTGTCTACAGTGAACACAGCGGGCTGCAAGACTTTGTTACCATGGGGCTCAATGCCTGCAATACAAAAACAAAGACAGAGGAGTTACAGAATATCACATTGACTCTTTCGTCATCGGCGTTTATAAAACTAGGACTAAACAATTAAAATAGGTGTCCGTGCGAAACCTACCAGGTCCGTAGGCTTTGACCTTGTTGGGGAAGAGCTGCTTGGAACGCATAGGAGCGCCAGGCTTCAGCTTAGCCTTGGGGAACTGGGACAGGTAGGTCATGACAGAGTGCTCATCCACATCTGGGTCCACGATCTCCTCAGGGGCGATCACCTGCAGCGCGCACATCCAAAATAAGGTCAATTACTAATCATCTTCAGAGTAATAGATCATTTTTATGTACTGGTTAGTTGGTGTATTTATGTCTTGTATGGTTGTCATGTTATTCAAATGAGGTCCCTGCAGACACAATACAGGATATTAGCCCATGGTCAATTTTACTGACAAAAAGCACATTTTATAATGAATTATGTATGCCCACAAGTTCACGAGAATCTGCCAAATTTTGCATAAGAAATTTCTACCCATTTTAGCATATAACTGAATTCTCAGTTTCAGCCCTGGCATGATGGATGAATAGACACAGTCCAATCTTCAGTTTTGAACACGTTCTTTTGCCACATTTTTCAACTTTACGCTGCTCATATTCACTTTATTTCGACTCTTTATTGAACCTTCTCACAAGCGCATTGCAGCTTAACTTGGATTATACTTTTTTTCCCCATTCTCTCCACCTCTGACTGCTCTTTCGCCTCGCAGCTCTTGTTTGCCTGTCTATCACACTGTGCCACAAAGCCACGCTCTGTGCTGGTTATATTTAACCCCAGGACAGAGGGGTTAAGGATTGTTGCCCGCAATAAGCCAGGCGGGGGGATTAATCCTGAGCCCGACCTCTCCCGCATCTCCTTAGTGCCAGCACAGTGGAATCTTGCCCCCGGCCCCCGAGAGCCACGCCATACACCCCCACGCCCCCCCAGCTATCGCTCTGACTGTAAGCCTTTTGGAGAACGATGCGCATTGAGTCTCAAACAAACGGGGCAGACAACCTGTACACCAGACCGCATTTCAGTACAGCAATGCGGAGACAGAAGCTGGAAATGCCGGAGTCCCGCTAGATTCTGTTACATATTCTGATGAGTGTGGGGCATATTTACACCGCTGTTTTCCTGCCTGCATCTGACAGCCTGCAGAAATCTCGCACCTCCACACATTTCACAGCTTCGCAAATTTTCAAAACAATAATAATAAATAAATAAAAGAAACTCCTACACCTGCAGTCTCTGAAAGCTACAATAAAGAAAATGGAAATGTTATAAGCTACAAGAACAATAAATATTTCATGACCTCCTACAGCATGAGCTCCCCGAGAGGATGCTGCGTATCATAGGCTATACTGTGTATTGGCACAGATGTGTATATAAGGTAGGGTGGAAATGGGATTTGGGTGTGCTTAAATGTACAGTATATATGAGAATTGAAATATGAGCTATAACAAGGTTTAAATTTCCATCTGGCCTGGGGATGAATAGAAGAACCCAGAAAAAAGTTTTTCAGTGGTTTTCAAACTGTGGTACGTGTATCACTGGTGGTACTTGGGCTTCGTCTGGTTGGACTCAGGGTCATCTACAATTTATTAGACATTGCATCATTTATGCTTTAGAAATACATTCAAGTTGTCAATGTAGCCCAATTTAAGTCTTGCTTATGCTTTTAGAAGTGTTGAAAGTTTGTGAACTGCTGCCTATTTTTGTCTTTGTGAATGCACTTTGTATTGTGTACAGCACTTTGGGTCGTTAAAAAATAAACTTGACCTTGAGGGTTTGTGATAACTCTCCACCATGTTCTCTAAATGAAACATATTCATGTAATATTGCTTTACTAAGTCGAAGTAAAACAGATTAAATCACGTAGAAAGCATTGATTTCATGTTTTGCATGTGACATTACCTGAGGTACACCCAACCAGTCGTCAGCCTGTTGCATGGCTTCTCTGGCATTCTCCACAGGCTGGTTAGGGTCCCACCCTGCCCAATCAGGACACAGACCTAACCAGGAACACAGAAGCGGGGTAAACAAGGTTAGATCAGTCTACTCTGCTCTGGGCTATAATAAGCTCACTCGGGCAGCCATTGTTATCTCAACAACAACCTCCTCTCCATCACATGACCGTACCCGGCGCGTTGGGCTCTTGAGGATCCACTGTCGGACAATCATTCAGGAAAAAAAACAAAAACGGGAAATAATCTCGACACACACGCGCTGGCACTTTCACCACAGCAACAGCTAGCCCTTCCCTTGTGCTGCTAATGCCCAAATTGGATTAGTGCTGGCTATTGGAAGAGCAGAGCACGCTCAAAAGGCCCATGCAGGCACACTACCGAATAGTCTTATCCTATTATGATTGACACAGAGGCAATATTAACAATTATGAGCGTGCACACTGCTGAGAAGAGGGCTGTCAATCATTTTTAAGAAGACGCCGGAGTGGGCTTAATACAGTACGACGGGGGTGGTCAATTTTCATATTTTACCATGTTATTTTTGAGTGTGCTGAAACAGAATTGTGTCGTATTTTAGCAGCCACTGAATAAAAGGCTCTTAACTTGGTGGTGTCAGTGATAGAAGTAAAATAGTGATGTAAGTAACTGGAGTAACAATGAGTGAGGGGGCGTAAGTTAAATAGTAGTAGTAGCACTTGTAATGTGTGAGCTCTCAGAGTTTCCCATCATAGAAAAAAGGTTCTAAAGCTCAGTACTACTGGGGGAGAGGGGTTTATCTTCCTTAGTTAATTAATAGTTTATTTGACCGGCTAGAACACATTGTCTCTGGTCTAACTCATGTTACCCAGTGTCATGTAGCACTGGTTATTGCAGCAGTAGTTTGCATAGTAATTTTTTTGAGTACATCCCTTCCACATGCACGATATACTGTAGAAACTGTACACATTTTGATAGCGTTGTTTCATTTCATCTTTGGCGGTGGGGACATGTGGTAAGTGGGTATGATTCAGCTTTACTCCAAATGTCATTACCGTGCTGTTTGGCTTGAGTAGATAAAACAACAGCCCCTTGTATGGTCAGCATTGCAGCCTGCTGTTTGAAGGATGAGCCTGTTCAGATCAATGGGTCTTGTAAACAGTAATACACAGTTCTGCTCCTCTGGGTACTCCTCCACCGTTCCCACAGTAAAACGCTCCTAAAAGCGCACTATCTAACAACTGGCACTGACCCAAAACTTGGCCTTGTGATTTCTAGGATTTTCTGACCTGCAGCTTCGTGCATCCTTCAGAGCTCTGTGCGTTTTGAAGCCAGGCCAAGGCTATGACAAGAGAGAAGGAATGGTGTCCAAATTTGGGGTTGCTGCAGTGGCTAGTCTATAAACGCTATATATTTGGGCCTCGGGGTGCTGGACGGAGCGGGTGAAAGCTTCAGTCATTGTGGGACAGCTGGCAGGGATCTCCTCCAGGCATCGCTGACCCCTCTTTATACCTATGACTCTACCTACTCTCTCGGGACACATTACTTGTCATTTGAATCTCAGTTTTAATGTAGACGTATGTTTCCAGAGTATGTGACAGGCTTGTCTTTAAAAGATGAGGTGCGGAGTAAGCCGAGTGCCCAAGGAAGACGATACCATTTCGCAGTAACTCCCCTGACCCCCAACTCCATAGCAACCAATGAAAACTGAAGTACACACTAGATGTCAGATAGTTATTCTTACTCAGCATTAGGGAGGGGCATTACGTAATGTTACTAATGTGTTCAGTTATACTTGGCCAATGGTGATGCATTAAATAGGGGGAAATGTCGCAAGACTGCGAGTGCAAGCTGCTTTTCCTGCAGTATCACTCTTGAGAACTAGATATTGTGTTTATTTATTAATCTTCATGTTCCTGATGTCTTCTGATCTTAAAGTAGTATGTATCCCAAGCAGTCGCCTCTGCATAAGACCCATCCTTCAACCAGTGCCTTTGGGGTGCGCTTAGCCTACTGTGCATGTTTTATATTGATGGGGAAAACCGGCGCACCTTGAGAAAAACCCCAAACACATAGAGAACAAGCAAACTCCACACAGAAAAGCACACACGGTCCAGGAATCGAACCCGGGTCCTCCTTGCAGTAAGCTGAAAGTGCTAGCCACTTAGCCACTGTGACCTATAGTTTGCCATAGTTTACCATTAACCATTATAGTTTGCCATGTTCTGTATCTCCCAGATGATTTCAGCTCAACACACTCACCGGGGGCGCAGTTGTCCACCAGAGCTCCCAGGGCCTTCCCGTCCCTCCAGTCGCGGTTGAAGTTGGTGATGGGCAGCTGGGGCACCTTGTTTTGGATCCAGCCCAGCAGCCGCTGTTTCGGGGTGAGTTTCTTTGTCTCTTCGTCGTCCTCGTCATCCCACATGGGCATAGAGATGGAGTAGTGCAGGATGAGAGTCCAGATAAGACCCAGAATCAGCTTCAGATTGCCGTCCACAATGGCTTTGCTATCTGTAGTTGGACACACGACAAAAAAAAGTTAAGCAGGATTTATTTACAAGCATGAAAATGTATTCTTATCTTCAACCAGCATACCAGACAACTCTTTCTTTTTATAGCATGTGCAAATTGTATACTTTATAGCTAAATTTACTTTTTGCAGAATTTAACCCATTTGTAGAACTTATTTTTCTTTATATTATCTTAGATTTAGGTAAATTGCAATTTAAATTGTATTAAATTGACGGAAAAGTGGCTGGCACACCTCAGCTGTCACCAATCACTCCCCCACGTTCACCGGCATGTTGAGTTTTGTGCCTTGCCTAAAGACGCACAAGCAGTAGACACCTGAACAAGCTTGTAACTTTGTGGTTAAAGAACAACGGCTCTACCATGATGTGAGTCGCTTTTTCTGATCTAAAAATATGTGCAACACTGTCTGCAATACCAATAGTCTTGATGTGCAGAGGAGCTGACCAGGCTATTCTGAGTTGAAATATAAACAATGATGAGTGACTGCTGAGGAGACAAGAATCTAACAGCGCTCGCTGCTACCCCCCGAGCCCCTTTCTCTTAGACAGCTGTCCCGGTCCGGACCCCTGACAATCTGTCATCCCGTCACAATGCACTCCCAAGGCACAGACAGCTGAGGATACGTGCAAGTGGATCTCTCTCTGTCTCTGCATAAATACCACTCGGATTTCAATTACACCCAAAAGTAGCGGCCGCCGCAGCAGCAGCATGATAAATCAAATGGACAAGATTAGATTCATTGACAACACGCACGCAACTAATTTCACCCCAAAGTACTCGAAGGAAAAGTTGGTCAAATGAGCACATTTGAATCGCTTTCAATTTGGTATTACAGGCAGTTAAGCCAAACAGCGTCTCTGGAGATTCCAATTATTTCGCTTAAAAGATGATTGAGGTTATTTAGGTTACGTACCATCATTATCACCCATATGGTCTTGGTTTAGGCCTAGTTTCAATTTGAATCTAACATAGCCTGATTTCCTTTAAGTTTTATCTTTTGCTATAAACATTTCATCAAACAGTATGGGTATTATTGAGGCCTTCACAATTAATTGCCAGATTATTGTTATTATGTCAATAGGGATATCATCTTTATGGGCACATGTGTTGCTAACACAGGCTAAAACAAAGTTGTGGTGACTTGCAAATGTCCAAAGTTAAGCTGCACTTTGCCTAATTTACTTCCATTTTTGCCTCTTTTTGGGGGTACTAATTTAGTATTTAGTATTAAGAAATATTTGTACAATTTGTGTTTAAAGTTAATATTATTGTCATCGCAATATTCCACACTCCAATGCTGTAATTTACTTTTCTCATGTCACCTGGCCCTTTTATTCTCCAAAGGTAGCATTTGATGTGTCACTACTTGATTGGTGCAGGCAGGTGGGGACAGGGTCTTGTCACAGCAGGGGTTTTTTATCCGTACTTTGTCCAGATTTAAGGGCAACTGTGTGCGGCCAAAGCTGCAACTATCAAATGATCTCCAGTTACAAGTTGTGACACATGTGCGACTAAGCCCGCTGGGTTTTTTTTTAGCATCTCTGGGTCTGTGTAATGGAAGCGAGGCATTACCTTTGAACAGTATTGACCCAGTAAAATGCCAGGGCGTCTATTACTGTGCCCCCTTTCTGTCAAAGCATGTCCGACCCAATGAGAGTCCGAGTCTGCCACAGAACAAAGGGGTGACACAAGTACCAAAGGCACTTTGTCCCATACAAACATTTAGCACCTTTTAAGACTATGGGATGTGACCTCCGCATAATATCCAAGCCCAGGTCTATATGCTAGTTGTGTTTTTTTCTTTTCTTTTTTTCTTCAATTTACAGTAGGTTTAGTTCTTATCTTATTTCTCTCACTTTAGCCTGGTCATGGTTTGGTCTGGAAGCACCTGTAGTGTCTGGTTGCTTCAGGTCAGGTTAAGTCCTTTACACATCTGCACATCTGATATAGTCAAGTTTAGTTCTTGCTTAGTACTGGTTTGAAGCTGTGTTCTTTTGTTTTGGTTTGTTCCAGATTACATCTCTTAATAAAACGTTCTGCTGTGTCAAAATCCATACCCAAATATCCCTACTCCTATCATTAGTGCAGTATTTAACACAACTCCCTCACACTCCGCTGACCAAAGGCCTCAACTACGCTGGGAATTTCACTCCAGTGTGTGGCAGCATCATTAGTCACTAAATAGGGAATAAAAATATAGTGGCACAACTTTATTAAGTTTCTGCGCTATTGAATTGCGAGCTTGTCCACAACTCTATAATTAAGCAATATATCTTCTTGCCCCAGTGTATTTCATTTTGGGGGGGTGTTACATTTTTGAAGAGGTATTCTATTCATCCCCGGAGTTCACTCTGACATGAATCCACACGAATTTAATGCAACTCCAGCTATCTGTCTCTTTCGCCGGATCCCAGAAGAGCTAATCCCCTCCTCACTCATGTTTGGGGACGGGATGTGTGCTGTCAACAGAAAGCCCCGGTAAGTCGCTTTTGACCTCTGGCCTCCAAGTGTTTGTATGTGGAGTCTTACGTGAGTGCTGTCAGCTTGCGCAAAATCCATCTTTTTCATTATCCCAGGCTCACTGAATTTCCAAACCTGGAGTTCATGGCAATATAAACTGCGCCAGGATTGGCCAATGCACCCTAGTAGGCACGAATGGGTGATCTCACTGGCACAGTGGCAGTAATTTTCCAATGAGTGCTCTGACCTATGCTTAGCGCAACTTATCACTGACTTGTCAACAGCAAACCAGTCCCGTATGACAACCACACCAAAATGCAACTTAGGTATTATGGCGAGTTGTTGTACCAGCAGCAACAGTAGGTAATAGTACTTAGTCGTAGTCGTAGTTGTAGCTGTAGTTGTAGCAGCAGCAGTAGTTGTAGCCAGGGCCGGATTTAAGTAAAATGGGCCCGGGGCTAACGTTTTTTCAGGGCCCCCATATACTGTATGGCTGTCGGATTTCTCTCTCTCTCTCCAATGAAAGGATAAATGAATGAATTTTTTATTTGAACATGCAGAAGTAACTTCTTAAACATAGTACTAGTTTAAGAAACAACAAATTTGTGAACTGTTTAACATAATGACCCCAATTTGAGGTCCGTGGCCTTCACGGAAGAACCTTTACTACTGCCAAACTGGTGGAGGGGACATTTAAAATGGGGGTATGGGGCTCCTCCCCTTGAGTTTTTTTTATTTAATGGTGCAATTTATTGCATTCTCATGCATTTTAACAGACTAATACCTGTAGGTACATATGTTTTCCCCAGTGTCAACTCAATGAAAATGGCTCAGATCTTGTTTAGAACTGGTTTAGTCTTGGGTACAAAGTCATCTGATAAAGCCTTACATGTGAGGTAGTATGCAAAGAGAGAGGGAACTAGATTGACAACTGAGCATGCATATTTCTCCTTATGCCCATGGCCCTTCAACCTGCTGGGCCCCTGGGCTTAGCCCCTGTAAGCCCCTGCATAAATCCGGCCATGGTTGTAGCAGTAGTTGTAGTAGCAGCAGTAGTTGTAGTAGTAGTTGTAGTAGGAGCAGCAGTAGATCTAGTAGTAGCAGTAGTAGTAGTTGTTGTGGGCCTTTATGTTGTCCTGCCCCTCAGATTTGTTGCTGTCACTGCTTATGAATTTGTTCATTTGCTCTCAGGCAATGGGTGAGACTTGTCCCTGCATCTATGGGCATTAGGCGGGGTACACCTAAGACTGAAAATAATTCCTATAAAGGGCCATTTAGAGTCTTATTCCATAAGAGAACAACCTTAAATAAATAATAAATAATAATGTTTCTAATATAAACAGCACTGTTCAAAACATGCACAACACTAACCTATAGACACCAGCTTGATTCTTTCTCTGTCCAAGAACTCGAGCGCCACTGACACGTTCTCCAGCTTCATCTGTCTGAAGTTGGGCCTATTGTGGTGCTTCTTGTACATTTTCTTCTGGCTCAACACCTCCAGGAGCGAAATGAGCTTGAGGCCGTCGGCGAAGTCCTTCTGCAGATCGGTGACCGTCTTGTTGACGCACTTGAGATGCTCGTTGCACCACCGGGTGAACGTGTTCTGCTGGATCTTCTTCCATGGCGCGTCCTCGGCCAAGTCCTTCTCCGTGGCGGGCATCTCGTCCTCGTCCCCCTCGTCGCCGTAATCCTGGTAGCACTGAGCGGCAGCTGCTCTTCCCCGTAGTTATTGCTCATCATGATTGCCTTTTTTTTGGTATTATATACTTCGGTGGCACTTGGGTGTTAAAAATGCGCGTAACTCTTCGCGGCCTTACGGCAAAAGAAGTTCAAACTTGGGAGCAGCTCTTTAGCGAAGGCCTCTCGGGATTTTTCGGATGCACTCGCGAAGAACGTTCCTCCTGTCAGTGATATGATGGATTGAATTGTTCGGTTTGACAATGTCCAAGGCAGTTGCGCGTCCGCTTCTTTTAATTGGCACCTTCTTGACAAACTTTCCAGTATGGCCTCGAGAAGATTTTTTGACTTTGTGAGAGAGAGATGGGTTGAGTAGCACTGTGGTGTCTTGAATGTTTGAGTGAGTCCAGAGACGGGTCTTATAAAGGGCCCGGGGACGCGTCATTCAGCCCTCTGTGATCATGGGCTATTTGCCGGTCCATAGGAATACACTGAGTGGGGTCGATTTACGGGATGCTGATTGGCCCCAGTCACAGTTGCTTCACGGGCCTTTATTTTAGGCGCCCCTATTTGGACTGGAGGGGGCAGGGACTTACCGATTGTTGTGTGCGGGCGTCGTGGAGAGGAAGACATTTCCACTATAGAGATATATAGAGATATATATATGAGGTCGTCCTTGTGATGATGTACGAGAGTTTTGCAGCAATCTGCCACCCTTAAGTGAAATATATTGAAGACAGGCAAAGGTCAACAGCAGCATAGGGAGATTTCCACTTAGTCTGAGGAAATATGCTGTAGGCTACACAGCTTCAGTGTAGCCTTTACTCAGGTCTGAAACACCTTTAGAGTAGCAAGCAAATTCCGATTTTAATTACAAACTTGTCAAAAATATGTACATGCTTGCTTTATACATTTGGAATAAGATCAAATGGGACTTTAATGATCTCTCAATTGAGAAATTCACATCAGCTCTCAAGAACACAGAAGGGTGCAGCTAGACAGTAAATGTGCATTCGAGTAATAGTAACTAGAAGTATCTTACAATGCACATAAAAACTTGAACAATAGGCTTTTAGTGCTTTTACCAAATGTTAAGGGGTTTATGACTGTACCCTCGACATCACTTTCTCTCTGTTGCTTCTATATGTCATAACAACTTTATTTAAATGAGTGTTTGTGTATGCAGGAGTAAGCAGCGTGGAGTTTCCTTGAGTTGCCGGACTGTCATGGAGCTGTGAGTCAGCACAGCACACTCAGTGACATGAGGTGACACCGCAGCTCTGTCCGTGGCCGAGGTGCTGTTAGGGGTAAGAATAACTGTGACACACGCTCAAGGCACTCGGGGCATTTTAAACCGGTTTATCTCCCTGTCAGGCAAGGATACTTTATATTTTCAGCAACTGTGCTTATACTTTTGCATCTTTTACTTAATGTTTACTGGCTTCAAAATCACATTGGTTTATACTCTATATCAGCACTGTCCAAAATCCAGCACGCCAAGGCCCCCTTTATACATAAACAAATTCCCTTGGGCCCCCCAAAAATATGTATTCACCCTGTGAATGTAATGATTTTCCTCATAGGTTCATTAGTTCCCCTTTGTCCACTTTGGGGACATTACAGGTTTAATGGTGACACATGTATTAGGCAATTGAAACTGGACAGTTGGCATTGAGGGCAAATTGAGATTTTTCTTTCATTCCACTCTTCAAACATTGCTAAATTTTTAGCTTCCTGCAGCCCCAGACAGGGCGACAGTGACTCAGATAAGCAGCCGTGCTTCCATCAGTCGAGCCCATTCTAAGTTGTGGCAAATATTATATCTTGAATTAAAAGTAATGACTGCTGTAAAGCTCAATCCAAAGCTTTACCCACTTTTTGTCACAAAAAACCCCACTACTTCTGCCTTAAGTCATCTTTATGAGGGTTTAACGTATTACAAACACAATGATGAACTCATGGATCTGTCCTCAGGTTCGACAACTACATTATTTTGAACGGAGCTCTATGCTCCTTCCCTGTTTTACTCTGATGACTGAACTCCTAAATTGTTCACAGCAATGCACTTTCTTGAAAAGACTGATATGAATTTCTGACACAGTAACGGTCAGGGGACTAAATTAAAAGTGGTGTTGACATAGTAACCACCGGGCTATATATTTTTTTTACCCAACCACAATCGGCTTCTTTAATTAAGCCTCCACCATTGGCCTGTCAGGTGGACTTATTAAATATTTAGGATAGGATTTGGGGGACGTGTGCTGGACAGATAGGCTCGCAGCCAGGGGACCTTTGATTAGGTTTCACTGGTGATCTGTGTCTGACATTTCACCCATTTCACTTTTCATTGAAACATCCATAACTCTGACAAAACAAGACAGAAACTCAGAGATTTAGGGCCCTCATAAGTTATGGATGACATTTTCCTCTCCATATACTATCATAAATCATCATTTTTCAGATGTTGTCCCAGTATTACCTTGCTTTGAGCAATGGATATGAATATAGATTGTTGTAGGTTTTTTAATTTTTCTTCTCATCATGAGCATTTTGAAATATGTGGCAGACAGTGTATTCTTTGTCTGGAAGGTACACTCAGCAGGATGATAGAAAGGCAACAGCAGCCTTTTTTTGCGATCAAAGTTAAGGTAAGGCCTGATATGGATTAATGCAATGTACTCAATTAAGTTTAGGAAAATATATATTGATTTAATGAGCCGGGAATGACGAGTTCCGTGTCACTCATCCTGGCCACTTTTAGACGATTACTGCACGTATCCCTGGTAAACCATGACTCTTGATGACGGAGTAATGGTAGGAAGACACCGTGACACCCCAGTCTGTCTGTCAGTCTTGTAACTGTTTCTGTTTGCCTACATCATGTCTCCCTGCGCAGTTAAAGTTATAAATATCGCTACAACCCCAGTAACGTGATGCCCGGCCGGGGACACTCGGTCTTGTGAGGGGTTGATGAATGGGATTCCTAGACTTGAACTATGAGAGCACTGTCTAAGTAAAGAAGCACCTCAGAAAGCCTTGGCAAGGAAGGTGTTTTTTATTTTTCCAAGTCTTTTACAGTACAAAATAGACCTCCAGGTAACAAAATAGCCACGACTATAATATTGCAAACATCAAACCTACCACATGTAAGCAGCAAGCAGAGAGACACAGTGCCATACAGAAGCACTTAATGGTCAGTACTTACATGAGAAAGAAGGTGCAGTCAATGGGCAACAAACTGATAAATAATGTTAGCAATCTTTTGTGGCGTTTCGTAGGCCTTACTAAAGGGGTAGAGAACAAAGAAAGATGTTATGTCATGAGTTTTGAAGCTAGATTAAGTGGGATAGGCTCTGTGTGTGGTGCAGCCGACGTCCTTATGCCCATTTCCTGTTCCCTATTTTTTAACAGAAATTAAAATTGAAACAGGATTAAAAAACATAAAGCCGAATGTTTTTCCAGTAAATTAGTTTAGACTTGGGCGCTATGTTAATGTTTTTCATGCATCAAATTAACATTATAGCTGCTAGATTCGAGAATGAAAGCTAACGTCGTTCGTAAAGTTTTTACCATATTACAAGGGATTAGCCGCCAGCTGCATGTTGTGTAACGTGGCAAAGACAAAGTAGTACGTGCACAAGCCACTCCCGCAGCATTCCTGCGTTCATATTTACATCAGATTTGTCGGCCTAATACTGTACTTGAGGCCATTTCAAATTGTAAATTAGTTAGTAACATGCCCTCAAATAACTATATGCTATTTTCCAGCTTGCATTCAATATTTAGCTTGTCGTTATAGCTTGACTCCAAGGACAGGAAACTGTTATGAGCACAGGAAGATGTAGAGCCCATTGCAAAGCCTGTTACTATGTGGCGCATGAGGAGGCCGAGTAGGAATACAATAGAATGATTAAGTATTTCTAGATTGTCACAAATTTGTATTGTAAAAAGAACAAACTATTTCATTCTATATTGATTATTGGGATGCTATAGGTGACAAGGATGCAATGTAAACATGTAAAATGTCATGCAATGATAGACTGACGCTTCTAACTACCGTCACCATTTCTACCTGTTTGAATAGATTTTTTTTCCACCTTTTTTGATCCTTATAATAATATAATCTGCGCCACAGAAAGTGACTCTGTCTGAGTAACATCACCATAAATAAACATTTATAACATAGCATATCATCTAGATATCAAATATACATTGCTCTTCCAAAAAATAATAAACTTTCTACAAAGCAAGTACAAATGGGTTTAAGAAATACAGTATCTCTCCCATTCTAGGTCTGTACTGTTTATGTCACATCTATTTACATCAAATACAAAGCAACGAAACATAAATAGTAGGTTGTGCCTCTCTAAGGGTTACCGCATGCTTTTTTTCACTTTTAAAAGATTCCACAAAAATAACATTTCACAACTGTAAACATATATTCACATATTCGTATTCAGACAGATCTAACGCTTAAAATGCGGACGTTTAAAAGGAACTATAAACTTGCTCAGATGGTTTGGCTCGCTGCTTCAGAAAGTACATTCTCATGACATTTCAAGATCTGTAATAACTTTAAGAAATTATAATCATTTGTACCACTGTGAGAGATGTCGCGGGAGATATCAGGGCCAACAGACTCAATACTTGCACCGAAGTGTAACGTTTGAAGCATTTACCCCAATCCAAAATGATGTCTCTGATTCGAGTCCAGATTTGTACAGAATTGCGACTATTGCGAGATCATGTACTTTTCACCAGTCGTCACTCATGTTTTTATTTGCAAATGTAGAGTAATAATCACATATTTTGGGTTTCTGTCGTTACATATTATGACCGGGTGTGAAGTGCATTTTCCTTGGAGATACAGTATAACAATGTTTCAGCCAATGTTCAGTAAGACCACGCAGCATGTAACAGAAAAACAAAACAAAAAAAACAAACACATTTACTAGGTCATTTACAAGGCAGGATTGACAGCTGCTCTTCTTTGACCTCTATTTGCTGCGCTCTGTGGGCTTTACAATGTATGAGTACGCCGACTCCCGTTTAGTATTCTGAGGTAATTTCAAAAAATAAATTAGAATGTTGCAAAAAAAATAAAATAAACATTCGGTCGTTTTTTTTAAAGGGACTGTGTCTGTTCAGTGCATTCAAAGTGCAGACTCTGTATTCATTATCAAAGACGAAACATCCAAATAAATAAATTAAATACACTAAAAAAGCGTCCGAAGCACGACAGTAAAAACCTTTCATTTGTATTTTTGGAACGAGAGAGTTATCCACGGACAATGACACAGCAATAGCATAACATTACGAGGAGTCAGTTCAGGCCATCTTCATTTTCACAAATTTCATCAGACGCCAGTCAAGCGAGGCCCGGGCTTTTTCCTCAGTCTGTCTGCATGAAGTACCTTCTCATTACCGGGACGCCGTTTCCCCATTCGTTTATATTATATTTCACAGGGGGAAAAAACAAAAAACTTGCAGTCTATACACATGGCAGGAGAGATACAGGGGCGCGCGTGTGTATGTGTCCTCCTCGTGCGGTGGTCGTCGCCATCCAATCAGCAGCGGACAAGAGCTCTCAACAAGCTAGTCATCATTATGAGCACCGCTGTGGCTGCAGTGACAGTCAAAATGGAGCCCCAACCTATCTCACCCCCCTGAGGGAAAGACAGCAGAGAGAAAGAGGCATTAGCTCTCACAATTGGGCCTGTGCTATTATTAAAACCAGAGGTATTCAGGGTAATGTGGCCTTTTGCCTTCTTGCAGAGAGAGAGAGAGAGAGAGAGAGAGAGAGAGAGAGAGAGAGAGAGTAAAATGGGGGGGATTAGCATTTATTCAGTGTGTGTTTAAGTGTGAAGCTGCAGCTAAAAATAGGAGCGGAGCAAGGTCTGCTCTCAGTGCTGTAATTAGCGTGGGATATGTCGACTGTATTTTTGCCACAGAAATGGGAAAGTGTAAATAATACTAACCGAATTAAAGCATCGAATAAAGCCGAGTGTTTGTTTTTGTGTGAAGCGCCAATTAAATGAAATAGTCTTATCTCTGCAAGACGGCTAGACACAATTAAAAATATGCGATTGTATATATTTGAAACCCCCATTTATTAGAATTTGCCAAACTGCCCAAACACCCCATGTCTACATAATAAGACAACATTATTCTGCTGTATTTGAGTTGAAATATTTGGTTTGATTCAAGTGCTTATTAGAGCACAACATGTGTTTTCCACTCACAGTCCAATTTTGTGGTGGTATTAATAGCCAAAACATTTTTCTTTCAGTTTTATTACAAACATCTGACGCTTTCTGCAATGTAATGTTTAGTCAGGTTTATTTTCATACATAGGGAAATCACGTCGACACTATAGAGATGACAGCGGTGCCCAAAAACATAGGTCTGAATAAGATAGCCAAAGGGAAACTTTGTGCACCATATTATCTCTGATTAGGTTTTAGACTTATACATACTCGCATGGCAGCATTTTATTCTGATGGCTCACTTGAGCGTGGTATCAACCCTGTAAAATGTTTTAAAAAATGCATTGCAATTCCTTTTACAGCACTGTGATAATGGTAACAGGATGGAAATAGCAGTAGTAACAAACTGTGTCTAATTAGTGTTGCTGTCCTGTGTTAATAATATTACCAAGAAAACACTGACCATGTGCCCTGGAAATAGTGATTTATCAGGTTACTATTTCCATTCTATTACCATGCAATTACGCAGCTTTACAGTGAAGTGCTGCCCAGAAATGTAGATAACCATGTTTCCTATGTATGTGTAGAAGTTGGGGTCTCTTCCCATACCTTGCTCTCTGGGACGCCAGCTCGGACAACCAGCACCAGACCACAGCCACTATTACAATCATTCCTATGAAGGGGATGGAGAGAACAGGGTGCTCAGACGCATGGAGGAGTCTCTGAAGGGACAAGCACAAGGACGATGGGCGTGAGGGGAACGGATGAGCGATGGATATAGGTAAATCATAAACACATACAGATAAAACATGGCAACACATGTATATATGACAACAGAAATAACAAATTATAACTGGGGATTATGGCTGTGGTTTTAAGGGAGGTGGAGGTGGGGAGGAGGTGAGCAAAGTGAAAGAAACAAAGCATAATACAATCGCAATACGCAAATTAAATAAACGGGATCAGAGGTGGAACTGGACATCTCTATTTGCATATTTGGGTTATGAGTAGTCACTCCAGAATATTGTGCATTTGGCTAGAGGTGGCACATCGCTACAAAATGATTCATTAATGAAGAAAATCTAAGAATTTAATTAAGTTCGAATTACTTTGAGAAAGTTTTATGTACACTCAAGTGTAAGCCTGGCTCCAATCCCAGACTTCATGTTTACAAGGCAACTTCTTCACCACGGCCCAAAAAAATTAAACACTTATTATTTACTTTGAGGTAGAGATAAGTGAGTTAAAGCAAAATGAATCAACTGTCGGTCGTTGTAATAACACTACTTTTAGCCTGACGATGTGCAGACTAATGTACATACTCAACATTGTATTCCACCTCTGAGTAAGACTCAGGTTGTGCATACCAGCTGCGTGTGATATGAGAAAAACATAAAAAGACAGTGACACAAACGCACAAACACACACACAGACACACACACACACACAGTGGTATATTTGTCTCTCTATCCTCATTGAATTGAATTGTAATCGTTTTGAGTCAGGACGTCGTGCAGTTCAGGCTGAAGGGTCATGGACACTCAGAGAACAAGGACAGGGACGTTTGAACAGTTTGACAACACAAACACCCCAAAAAAGACACAAGACACATTGTTTTACTAGACTACACACAAAAGTAACCAAAGGCCCTAATTTCAATGCCTATTTACCACCGTTACAGTTACTTACTGACTACATCTGGTTTGAAAATAGGCATTGCAAGTTTGCATGGCCTACAGGTTAATGGACAGACATAGTGATATGAAGTGACAAACTCCATCTCGTCATATCACAGTGTTCAGGAGAACAGGGAGTGAGAAGCAAACACAACAGGTTCAGTGGACACAGATACAGCCGTGAAGAAATGTCAACGGACATCTGACTCTGTGTGCGCCAAGAAAATTGTATAAATAGATTTACTTATCACCAAACAAACAATCTGTTCAGTCAGGCACAATATGTGAAAGGATGCTAGACTACAGACAAATATCTTTCATAGAACTTCCCTTGTATCAATTTGAATTCACAATATTACTTGATTTGAATTGGTTTGTACAACATTATGCATTGAACCGGTACAGCTGGACATTTGCTTGCCGTTCCCAAGCCAAGGTTGGTGACTGGCACCCTACACATTTGCAAAGTGTGCGATGATGCACAAGAGTTTTCACTTCATGATCTTGAGGTAAATGTTTAATTGGTTTCTATAGAATAGGTTTCAGACAAACAGGGACTTTAAACTGTTATTCTGTAATTGTAAATGAATCTGGATGGTAGAGATTTTATACACCTGCGCACAGTTGTGTTTAGGGATGCACCAATCCGATACTGGCATTCAGATATCAGAGCCGATACTCAAAAAATATGATATTGGGCATCGGCTACAAATGTCCGATACCAGGGTTGCCATTGGGCAGAATTGGGCGTTTTTTTAAGCCATTCCGCGGGTGGAAAAAACTGTCCGCGTTTTTTGCCTTGCTGTTATCAATGTAAAATGGCTGTTTCTATCTTATTTTTTGATCAAAATCACTATTTCAAATGACAAAATCTCAAATCCAAGGCTCTGTGAGCTGCTTTTCAATAAGAGAGGGAGAAAGGGGCGGTTTCTCATCATCGCGGGAGCACATGGGCTCTGTTTACTGGTAAACAATATTGGAAATTCCAGCCGCGCCATATGTCGTGGGTTTTCCGCGGTTTTTCAGATATTATTGGGTGGGTTTGACTCCCTAGACCTGGCAACCCTGTCCGATACTGAACAATACTTTTTGGCTCTCACCGCTTTAACTAAACCTCAGTGAATATGGACATGCTGTATGTCATTTTTTAAAGCTAAGAACCTGGAGAATTCAACCACTGAGTTAGTTTTAACTTCCGCAAATGTAATTGTGATCGCTGCGCAAAATGCTGCGGCTAGCAATGGCATGCTAAAGCTAGCGAAAGCATGCTAATGCTAACATCAAGAGAAACTGTGATTGGATCACCTAAAGTAAAATTCTGGACGCTGGAGTGGCCAAGTGTTTGTATTTTAGTTTATGAAATCATCAGATCACTTTATTTAAATCTAAATTGCGTGTCATATACCCGAGGATATTTCGTGTAGAAAAGTCAAGTAATGATTTTTTCCATTACACTTTTTAATAGATAGCCTATAATTGATAACATCTTGTTTGCAAGAAAAGATCAGACTGTATTGATGTCACACTGGAGAAAAGGACCGTTTACTTTTTCACTTAGAGAAAGACACTTTTAAGAAAGTCTCTTGGTGTCAGTTAATATCGGATATCGGTAGATACTCAAACCCCCAGTATCGGTATCGGAAGCAAAAAAGCTGGATCAGTGAATCACTAGTTGTGGCCACAGCCCATCGATACGTTTTGTGGAGCTTCAGTCGCCAACCTGATGAAATGGCCTGGTTATTTTCATGAAGCGTCGACTTTTAGGTCCAGCTGTTTCGATTGATCAGCCTGTAAAAGTTTATTTTCTTATTTCACTTTGTCACACTCATTGGGTATTTCTGACTAACATTAATCATTTATTTATTTGCACTGCTGATTTATTATATTATGTCAATCTAAATTTGAAACCAAAACAAATTTGAAACACAAACAAAAATGAAGATTAATATTGTGACAAGTTGTAGATATTTTTGTGACAGATGACAGCAGACTAGAGAGAAAAACACTAAATTAAGATGTGATGTAATGTGTCCTGACTGAACAATACAGAAATGCAAATTGCAAGAACGTTGAGAAACAACATCTCGGATCACTAGCAGATTCACAACATCGCTCATGAATATAAATTTGCTGCGTATTGTCTTTCGGAAAAGGAATTTGAAGCAGCCGACATGTGCGGTGACAACCTGTACGTCACTCAAAACAGCTCAAACTCTGGAGTTCATTTGAAATTATGAAACGCTTTGTCTAAAGTACTACAAAGCTGCACAATATGGTAATACCAAAACAAATTTGCCTTGTCCGTCCAATTCAGATCGGACGGACAAAACTTCAATTGCAAAACTCCAATTATTGCTGTGTAAAACAAATCTTGCTTGGGCTCTACTTGAAATTAGTCAAAATAAGTGGATAGTGGAAAGCCAATTACATCCACCTAAGATTACACTAAGGTTGGGTGATAGCTCTTCCAAATAATATTAAACTTTTTTATAGAGCCATTCTGCTTGATATTTCTTTAGCTAAAGCTGTCCCTATATTGGTCAAATCGAGGTGAGGTAAAGTGTGTTTGATAAGAGATCTGCATTAAACGTATAACCAAGGACTGAATATGACGATCTCTCCATATTGGCAGGTCGTCACAGGAATGGGATCAGTCATATTGTAATTTATCACAGCTTTTGAAAACTAGATCGATCATTATAAGAATGCATTAATGTAGGTCTGCGATCTTTCCAATTTCATGTTGTCATTGAAATTTTCAATACTTTCACTGATCTGGCTGTTATGTGCAGCCGTATGTTATCCTGAGAATGTCTATCTGTTTCATGTCACGTGGCCGGATGTACCTGGGCCCCTCCGGAAAGTTTCTCGAGCTCGGCCTTGCAGCGCTGCAGCTCCTCCTCCAGCTCGGTCCTCTCCCTCTGACTGCTCTCGTACAGCTCCTGTAGGTCCTTCAGCTCCAGCTTCAGACCGTCACACTGCGGACACAGGCCATCAACATGCGAATAAACCACTTATGTCAAAAGGGGAATTCCTTCATAAAATGTATGTATATAAAATCTAAAATATGAACTCTGTTATGCTTATACAGTAATTCAAGGACATTAGTAACCAAGATGATATTTCATCACTAAGACAGAGACTTTCCTCTTTGTACTTGAACAGTACACTTGAACACAGTATTTACCTAAAGTTTGTAGATTTGGTTCAATGTGTTCATAATTTACCTATTTGGTGCACAGAAAGAAAATGCTATCTCTGTAAAAGGGACTTGATACATATTGTAAGTTGAATCAATGATAAATCTGAGTTTAGTTGATCACTTTAGAAATAATTGGACACACACCCTCGAGTGCAAGGTGGAAAATAGCACATATAGCTTTTTGTGGAATGATGCATCAATTTCACCACTTGAAAATGCGTGTATTACAGCATTAGGGGCTCAAATCCGATACATAAAAGAGAGAATGCAGTGTGAGTAAAAAAATGCACAAATGACTCTGCTGCTGATCTACTTAAGTACGTGCTACTTGCTTTGTACATGAGCAACCCTTGGTAAATGACCCACAAGGAGTACGCGAGACTAAAAAGATTGGGAACCATTGGACTAGACAATTAACAAAATGGACTCAAGCTTTTGTAGAAACGCGGGAAACATTTTGGGAGCTATTACTGTGAACGTTTTCAAAGTTGTCAGCTGGACTGTGTTATTTTCAGTTGAGGACCTTTCGCCTCCAAATATGTTCGTCATACTCAACTTAGGGAGGTAGTTAAGGGCAGAAGCGGGAAAGATTGTTGGAGCATACTTAATCACTGTATTTGTTACTTGTTCCTTCCAGGTCCATACCTCCCTCTGAACCTGCAGCGCCTTCTCCTCTGCCTGTTTGAGCTGGTCCCGTAGGGAGAGGATCTCCCCCATGCCTCCGCTCCAGCTGGTGGGGTCACTGGTTTCCCGTCGAATGAGATGTTTTTCTGGATGGAAGCGTCCCGCAGGTGGCAGTTCTCCGAGTGGGCCATGGTCATGTAGCTCTCCGTCAGGACCTCCTCAGAGTCGGGCACTTTTCCCTCCGGGGCGTCGCCGCGGTCCTCCTCCTTCAGGGACAGGTACACTTTGGAGCTGCCGGGACAGGTGTAGGGACATAGGTCAGTAATGGGTCTTCAGAGGTACAGGTGCTTGTGGAAATTGAACATTTGTAACATGGTTGAACTGGGTCCTCCTGCACTGCCTCTTTAATTTTGGGTGTGGTATGGGCCAATGGCCATGTTTGATTTAATTAGTTGGCAGGTGTGAAGGGGTGGGGCTACATGTTTAAAACCAGCTGAACCATTTCCTCTCCCTCATTCACTCTTGTGTCCTCTGTCCAGCCGGGGTCCAGGCCAGTCTGAAGACCAGTCGGCTGCTCTGCTGAGTGGGCATGGGGAACACTGGGGTCACAGTACCTGACCGGTGGCTAGGACACGGAAGCCAGAAGCAGAGCGAGCCGACGCAGCCTGGACCCCTGGCAAGAACATGCAGTAACCCTTGTGAACTACAAACAGTGGACTCTCCCCCGTATGCATAACAAATGCCACCAAGCTTCTATCAGCTATACTTCTTTTTTGTAATAAAACCCCTAAAAACAACTTAATTCTCATGGTCTCATTCATGGTCCTGGTGATCTCTTGGTACCTGCGGTGGAAGGGCGTTACACATTCATGAGAAAATGTGTTGAAAATGTGTTGAAAATGCAGAATTATGAAGCCGTTTTATACCACCTCAAGTATATGACATCAAGATCCGTTTTAAAACTGTATGCGATGTATGTTGAACTGTTTACACTGACTGACAGAATCATGGCTTCCTTAAATGGCCTGATCACCAGCAGTCACCCGCTCACACATAGTTACTTTACAAACATCAACATGTAAATGGCGCTAAAGATATAAACTGTTGACACGTAAAGTTAGACTAATAGAGATTAGGTTTATTAGATATGCACCTCTTTTGACTAGGGGTGTCAAGATTTACATTTTTGAGTCAAGATTATTGTGAAAGAAAATGTTGCAATTTTACGATTATTCACGATTATTGACCGAATGAAAGGAAATAACTGATATTTTTAGTTTTGTCTTTAAAAAGCTTTTTAATACTTGTAAACTTGTAAACATTCACTGTTTCTAAAAATTAAAAATGCTCAAAATAACTAATAAACTAAACTAAAACTAAGCTTTAAGATTGTTTTGCATGAAAATAAATAGGCCTACATTGAATAATACAAAACAATGTCAACTTTACTTTTTTATAATTTATATTATTAGGCCACAAGCTAGGCTAGGTTTCCTGTTCTCAAAAGTTATCCTGTTGCTTCATTATTTGTCAGATGTTTTGATGAACAGAGAATGAAACGTGTTTACAAAATGACCAAGGAGACTCTTTTGAACAGCTGATTTCCACATGTGTGCAGTTTCACTTTCCTGCGTTGCTGAAGCCGTGGAGCGTGTTAGCTTTTTGTTTACATCCTGAGCCAGTTGTTGTGGCGGCTATTTCCGAACATTTGGACAACTTCTTTGGGAATTATGTAGTTCGTTACCTTGACCTGGACATTTACATCCAATGATTATCTCCAAGATGTTGTTTATATTCGACGTAGCCTTTTGCTGCAACTTTCTGACGACAGGGTTTGCATTACGGATGTTTCATCGACAACAACAACGCCTTGGTCATGTTTGGATCCTATAGAGGTCCCACTCTGCTGACTTCAAGCGTTTTTGGGTGGATACAACACTGGAGGAGAGCGTCCTTCTGCCTTGCTCAACTACCGGTGAGTTTACGCGCTGTTTATGGCGTGCAGCGGCTCGTGCGTCAGCGTGAAACATTTCCGCGGTAAACCGTGGCTTCTGAAATTACCGCGTCCTTTTATAATCGTGGTAATCGTAAAACCGGTTAATCTTGACCTCTGAACCGAGCGCATTTTCTCCAGTTCGGCTTTACCCAAATCTAAAGCTTCTGGACTGGAGAGCTACAGTGTAATGTCTCATTTGAAAGCTAAGACCTACAAAAGTCATCATAACGTTTTCGTCTCCTTTTTGTCGCTTTTTTGTCACGTTTTCACCATGTTTTGTCCCTTTTTGTCATTTTTTCATCCATTTTTTTTCATCGCTTTTTTGTCACATTTTTGTCACGCTTTCGTCACTTTTTGTTGCTATTTTGATGCTTTTTTTTTTAAGCTTTTAGATTTGGATCAAGCCAAACTGGAGAAAATGCGCTCGTTTCATGTGGGGGTTAAGAGGTTAAGTTAGTAGCCGGTGTGACTTGGTATATTCCTGTGAAAGTTTTTCCAGGAGTTTTTCCATTTAATTGTCTTTACTTAGGTATGACAATGGATATTCGGATCCCTGTGTGCTTTCATGTTAGTTTTTGTGGCCTTTAGTGCTGTATTTGTTGTAAATCCACAGTTTTTACTTACTGCTTTTTTTTAATATTACACGTCACTTCACCAGTTCCAGTCAGTTCTGGCTTCTTTGGCTTCCTTATCAAAGCCTTCTGTTCCAAAAACGAGCATATATTCGAAAACTAAGTTTGATCACATCACACCATCTTCCTACACAGATGGAGGCTGCTTTAGTTCACCATCTGCTAAATCCTCCTTTAAAATGGACCTCATGGAGAGACTGTTGTGTCTTCAGCTGTTTCCAAGGTCAGTGATGAATTTTTCCTCAAATATTGCCATTAATTATGAGACTAATGGAGTGTAATAATCTCTCCCGAGGTATTAGCGGATCAAACAGGTGGGTAAACCGATGACTCTCAATGAACACGCCGGAAAGATTCTACTTTTGATCTGAGGAACTGCAAACAAGACAAGATTATGGTCTGAACTGTGTCAAAACCTGGACTGAAAGGGATTAAAGCGGACCTCACCCAGCAGAACAAGATCAGGACTGGACTAAACGGGGTCTAAGTCAGCGTTTGTAAAGCACAAATTATACAGAAAGTACAGATAAACACAGGACATGATAAAGTATAAACAAAACAAGAAGCCAATGGGGTTCTTTTCTTCTTCAAAAATTAAAAACACAACAGAGGGCTGATACAGCAGTTAAATGCAGCAGAAAGCACCGTTTTGTTGTTAAAGGTGAAGTGTCTTTGACTGAATATATACGTTTACGTGTTGATGCAGCCCTCACCTAGTCCTCTGTCTCTGCAGCTGCTGGAGTTTCTCTGACAGTCGTCTGTTGTCCTCTTTCAGAGTCTGACACTCCTCCTTCAGCAAACGGCACTCCTCCTTTAACAAGTCCACATCACCTACAGAATGAGAGAACAGCCGGTTAGCAAAGGGGAGATTTCAAGATTTTCCAAGATGTGTTATATTTTGTTTCTTGACAGAAATAGTCAAATAACCGCAAAATCGAGACGGCGTGAAGCAAATACCATCATGCCAGTGTGAAGAACGCGCTCTACAGGTGAGCATGTGCGCCCCTATTGCAGCAAAGGTCATGTTTGTTTATCACTGCCACCAAAGCATCAGCGTCTGGTGCCTCAGAAGGAAGGGGAGCGATGCGATCTGAAAGTGGCTGCGCTAATTAAAGAGTAATTAGCCCTAGGGAAGTATACCATGTTGGCATCTTTAGGCTGGCGTACTGCAGAAGTTGCCAGCTCCTACAGCTACAATTAGTGTTATTGCGATATTGGTTAAATGCGAGGCAACGCTCCTCACTGAAGTACTCTGGGCTAGGATGCTCAAAAAAGTGCAGCAGTTAAACTTCTGTAAGGGCAGCATTTTGGAAAGCTATATAAGTGTAGATCATTCTAAATGTGTAAAGAATACATTTATTTTTTCATTTAACCTCTTAATTAACCGCCATAACCGAGCACATTTTCTCCAGTTCATCTTTACCCAAATCCCCAAGGTCACGGCCTCATTCAAGCTAAGACCTACAAAAGTAAAACTTTCCTATCGCTATTGCCACGTTGTTGTAACTTTATGGACAATTTTTTCCATCGCTTTTTTGTCACTTTTTTCTTGCTTTTTCGTCACACATTTTGTCACTTTTTCATCGCTTTATTGTCGCTCTTTTGTTGCATTTCATCCTCGTTTCCGTCTAATTTTGTCGCTATTTTGACACTTTTTTTCCCAGGAGCTTTCAGATTTGGGGTAAAGCCAAACTGGGGGAAATGTGCTCGTTCAGGTGGGGTTAGGAGGTTAAAAAAGGTACCGGTATATACACATGTCCTCTACAGCTCCACTGCCTCCTTTTTATTTTTTTGTAATAAGGCCACTGACTGCTGTGCTGAATGCCATCGCCCCTCCCCTCATTACCTCATCGCTCATAAATGTCTTAAATGGCGATTAACACACATTTGCAGCTGCACACAAACACACCACGCCCTTTGCGGCCCTCTGCGATCGTATTTGTACTCTGTAATATTCATCGCGCTGGATAAATGATTTATACGGAGCCGTCATGTTGTGAGCGCCATCCAAGACATCGCGCTTTGTTTTGTTAATTAGACACAAAGCTGCTCTGTTTTCCGTTGTGTTACTGATGAGCAGCAGGCTTTGAGGCTCTTAACTCAATAATAGCCACTTTGTATTGCTTTGACAGATTGATTTTTTGTGAATGCCCCGCCTTTACCTGTTTTTATGCTTCTCACACCTCTGGCAAATGGGTCCATCTTAAATATGTGATTTGATAAATATTTATTACATGGTTTAACTTCACACTTATATCAAATTGCAGCTTTAGAAATCTAATGAAAAAATGTATCTCACAACAATTCCCTAAAGGATCAGTGTGTGCTGTTTGGTTGGAGATAAAATATATTATTATAAAAATATGGCTGCAATGGAGTGAACTGCATGATGTGGTGCCCCTGCTCCTCACCCTCTCTCCTCTCTGCCTCCCTGCGCTGGCTCTTCATGTTGATCTCGGCTCGCAGGGTGGTTATCTCCAGCTCGTAGGCCTGCGTCTCCTCGCTCAGCCGCTGCAGCTCGGCCCGGCGCCGACACAGCTCCTCCTGCAGACTGGCGATGTCATTCTCGCGCTCGGCCGCCGCCTCCTCTGCCGCCTGCTGGAGCAGAATTACCTCCTCGTGGGCCACTCGCAGCTCCTCCTGCGCCTCGGACAACTCGCTCTCCTTCTCCTCCTCCAGGCTGTTCATCTCCTCCTGCACCGACCGCAACTGGGCTGAAGAAGGTAAAAGAGATTGGTTTTGTGCGGGCCATAGGTGGGTCAGATGGAAAGGTTGCCAGCTCACCTTTAATTTAATTTCATTGTGTTATTGAGCCAGACACTTTCCTAACCTTACATGTGTTTGTGTAACCATAAGATTAATGGTATAGTCAGAGGCGCATATAAATCTAACTGATCTGTCTGTCTCCAGCTGTGGCTTTTGCAGTAGTCGACCCTCACTGTGTGTGACTGAGGAATTATCGAGTAATGAACAGAAGCTCTAAGAATTATGCTTAAAACTCTGCAAAGCAGGAATAATTATGGACAAAGTTGTATTAAATCAATCTTAAACAACACATCACAAGTCAAAATCTAAACGAGGAAACCAAGGAATACAGGGGTAAATCGAAATAACAAACCGCGGTTTTAGAGGGATTTGCGGATTTGTCCACAGCAGCGTGTTTACCTGATGTTGAGAAACTGTTTGCTTTAGTGGGTGGCGTGTGTGTGTTGCATGAGTGGGCCGCTGTTTGAAGGATGCTGATGTAACGCATTGTAACAGACGTCTCACCGAATGAAAAACTCTCTTCCACTCCATGAAATATCAACAGGAATGAAATATTAATACATTTTTCCCAAACATTTAGGAGCGTCACGTTGGGGAGGAACGCGTCAAGCCTCCTAAAAAATAGCACCATTACTTAAGATTCAGCGCTGCATGCTGTTCGCCTCCTTTTCATGTTAGAGGTTAGTGCAGGTTGTAAATCTCTGGGGTGAGAAGCTGCACATTTTTATGAACTTTTTGCCTCATTTTGCATTCAGCAATAGTCTTGTTCCTCTCATTTTTGCATGTGGGATTAGATAGCCTTTTGATCTTATAGTTTGCATTTGTGCAGGTAAATTATCTCAGTAATTAAAACAACAATACTGGATTCACCGGTAGATTTACCAGTTGAGTTTAATAATACCTGGATCTGATTTTGTATACCATGAGAAGAATCTGGGTTTATCATCATGATAACCTTATGAGACCATATTTTACTTGTATTTTATATATGAATCTACATACCTATAACCACCAATAGGTTAAAAAATGTCCTTATGAGAGACATTTTGAAAAACCAAGGCACTTTTCCTATGTTCCTTCTCGGTGTCCCTGAAAATGGCTGTCTGTGGCTCGTGGGATAAAGAAACACTTAAAGGCTTCTTTGAGAAAATATAAAGAAAGAATTTTGATGCAGAAAGAGTGCTTTGGTTTTTCTCCATTTCTCTCAGAAGGTTTTGCTCCTGAGACACCAAAGCGCACCTTCATTCGACAAAAACTGCCAGGCACTTTGAAATGTGACTTTTCAAAAACGCTCTTCCTTGTTGAAATGCGGCTAATAAAAGATTTAGTGCCTCATAACAGTTAATGTCAAGCCTTGTTATATACAAGATATGCTTCAGATTTAGTAAGTAAATCTTAGCAATGTCAGACTTCAGTACTTATGAACCTCGGCAGAAACAGTGAGTATCAGTATGTAAACAAGTGGCAACCTCCCTCTCTTTTGGTACAGGTGCGTTTTTTGCCTTCTCTTTTTTTGCGAACTGCATTTGTGGTTTCTGTGTTCCACATTGTTTTACTGGATGCTTTTGTACGTCTTTGCTGTGTTTTTGTGGGGTTTACAAATACGAATACGAATACGAAAACTTTATTGTCCACCAAGGTGGAAATTTGTCTTTGGTTTCACCTTTAAGACACTTAAAAATACATCAACATCCAGAACATCATCATTTGCCGGATTCTCTTACTGCAAAAAGTCCATAATGGTCCTGAAGAAAGCAGCTTTTTCAAAGTAAACAAACAGCTAGCTTATAAGCTCAAGACATTTGAGACCTACACATTTCTTCTTTTGAAACGCTGAAGAGGCACCAAGAGCCCCCACACCTGCAGCGTAGTAGAGGCGTCACAAGAGGAGCTACAGGAAACAAAAAAGGGACAAACGAGGAGGTATGCGGGCAAGACTCACAGCTAAGCCACACATGCCTTCTATTGTTCTGGCTAATGGACGTTCACTGGAGAATAAAACAGATTAACTGCTAAGCTCTTTCAAGAAGATGGTGAAAGACTGTTGTGGAGCGGAGGGAGCTGCGCAGGAGGTAGTGGAGGAGTTGACCAGTGCAGGACACCACGCTCTGAAACAGGGACAAACCTAGGCCTCCTAGGTGCACCGTTTCAGAGGATCAGAGGGGCACTGAAGGCAGGCAGCCAGGTTTCTTCATCTTTTTATTTATTTATTTATTTTTTCATGGAGGTTATCTATCTGACTTTGAATTGACCTACTAAAATACATAACGTTTCCGCAATACGTTGAAGTGTCCCCACACCATGGAGTACCGTTTACAAACCAATGTTATCTTGACTTTCCATTACCTTGTAGGTTCTGGATTTGGCGCGTGAAGGCCTCAGCTTGATGGGCGCTGGCCAGACGTTCATCTTCCAGCAGTCCTGACAGACACAGAGAGAAGGATGGGAGCGAGAGGAGGGGAAAGGGGGTGGGAAAATGAATCACAAGTTCCCTGAGATAAGAGAAAAATGTCAGTTCAGTCCGCCAATGGAAAGATGACAATTTGATAAGCATTTCAACCTTGAAGCGGAGACGTGAATGACACAGGCAGGTTTTTGTATCTTTGTGCGTGAAGCCAAGTCTAGAGGCTGCTGTGTTCCGTCATTACTAAAAGGGCTTTGAGAGTCCCCTAATGACCTGTTTTGGAAGTGAAATGCCAAAGCGCCTTCGGATAAGTGTGTTTTGTGTTGTGATGTGATTAGTTGCACTAGATGGCTTCACGGGGTTTTTCCTCTTTAAGTTGCACCCACGCAAATGCCACCAGCGCTTTACGTAAGTTTTGGATTACAGAAATAAGCCCAAAAGCAGCGCTCAAATAAATTCTGGCCACGGGGAAAAGCCTAAAAATATATTTAGTAAAGGTCAGGATGAGAATAGAAATACAAAAGTGTAGGAGGCTTTGAAGATGTGTGGATTTAACAGCTCAAGAAACTATTATAGGTATGTATTTCTGTTTATTGTAAGATTTTAGCAAAAATAATGGTAAAAAATGACAGTTTTTTTTGTAATTAAGTCTAAACTGTTACATAATCAATAAAACTTGAAGTAAAGGCAATTTAATGGACAACTGACAAGCCACTTAACAAATACTCAATGAATACGAATCCTTGTTGTGTATAAATGTTTTTTATATGCTCTTTCTTCAGCCTCATGTGCTCTGGGATCACCGTAACCTGACCAGCTGCTGTGTCTTCTTACTGGGATGGCGCTCTCATAGTGATCGCTGATGCACTATCTTTATCACAGTCTGGAAACCTTTCTTGACATGTGATGACAAATGTTTAGCGCCTCCTATTCAGACCGGTGACTTGACAAAAGCTGCGTAGACTTATGTTTAATATTAACTGACAATTAGGGCTGGGCGATATATCGATATTTAAGATATATCGATATATTTTTTAATGAGATATGGAATTAGACCATATCGTGTATATCGGGATATTTCTAATTCAGATAAGCTATTAAGTTAACAAAAAGAAACAGGTCATCTCAAGCTGATTTTAAAAAAAAGTTTATCTTAAACTGAGCATTTTGTTATCTCTTAATATTTAAATGCTCCCCTCAGGAAAAAAGACTGACCTATTTTATTTTCTAGGCTATTTTTATTTAAGATGTTTATTTCTTTGTTTTTTTAATTATTTAAATGTGCACCTTACAGAGCTTTGTTATACAGTGTTTATGTTTACATTTCATAGAGAGTTTTCAATAAAACTACTCGTATTTGGCTTTGACTTTGACTTAACATTTCATTTCACTGCTCTCTCACTTTGCGGAAGAAATATCGGAATATATATCGTATATCGATATTCAACCAAAATATATCGGGATATGACTTTTGGTCCATATCGCCCAGCCCTACTGACAATACACTTATTTTGACTGCATCTAGTCACGGACTCACATAGTAAGGGTGTTTCCCAGGCAGCAAAAATCACATAGTTCTCCATTTATTGCACATCTTTCCTTCTGCATATGTCACCTTTGAACAACAACTTTATAGAGACACATCTACCATGGCTACACATGTTTCTTTCACTTCACATGTCACAGTCTGGAGTCCTATCAGGATCACTGCAGCCATTCCAAACAGCTGGCGTTAAGTGCGGTTGTATCCCATGCTTCTCTCTCATTCCCACAGTCTGGAAGCTTCTCTCCGCATGTGCACAGTTGTCTGAGGAATGCCGCGCTAACAGCTGAGCCCAGGCCGCCATGACACACACACAGTTGGCCGCAGCCTCATACCCAAGGCCTTACTCAATGTCCTGAACATTAGGTACATCAATTCTAAGATATGACGTGATGGTGCGTTCAGCGGCCCGTGGGGAAGGGAGCGTGTCACCAGCTCCGTATAAACATTGACACAAGCGGCTAAGGCTCTCTGTTTATCTGCAGGTTTTATTTTGAATATGACTGAGGAGCTTATGTGTTAAATGTTACAAGGATGCCGTCACGCTTCCTGTCTTGGCTGTAATTTGCATGTGATCTGACAGTCATCTCTCCTTTCGATTTTTCTCTCCAGGGGAGGTGCGCTTCTGGTTTTGCAGGGACTTGAAAATTAATTAGCCAAAGGTTCTAGGTCAGATGTATTTTCTGATTTGACACCGAATTGACGCTCTTGACGGGCTTGTTTTCGTGACCACCTACGGCTGGACGGGCTCCCACTCTGACAGTGATTTGCCCAGTTTCCTTAAAGCTTGAAACTGTTTGTTAGTAAAAGAAGAACCAATAAAAATTGACACGTTTGAAATAAAGTAATAACTTTACTGGAGCAATTTTTTAGCTGCAATTATAAAGAACAGTCGATTGCCCCGGAGAGGAAATAATTTCTTATTAGATGTTCTTAAAAAGTAAGAAAGTTAATACTTTAGGTGCAAAATGTAACCAGGGAACCATAATGTTGCTTGATTACATTTTTTATGGCCCAAAGCTTGTGTCTTAAAAATAATTCATCACGTAAAATTGCATGGCATCTAAATATAAATTGAAACAGCCCTGTTTTTCTTTGGAAAGTAGTTGTTGGCCAATCCATATGGCCACATTTTGTGATGCCAAGACCAAAAGTTATGTTTTTAAAGATAAAAGAGACACTCAGAGTGATGCGGTACAAACTGTTGGAAACTGGAGTCAAAATCATATATGATTAATATGTCCTTGCAAAATCCTAATCCACTATTTATATATTTTATTCATATAGACCATTTCTCTATTTAGCTTCTCCAGTATTGAAATTGTGAAACCCATTTGAAATGATAAAAAGCATTAAGTTTCGAGACGAGAAGACTGATACATAGTACCAGTTCAGTTCAGTATCAGTTCAGTTGCTTTACAACTTGTAGAATTCTAATCCCATGAAGTGAAATGGCTTGCAGTTTGGGACTGTATTGGAAAAGATATGTTTCAGATCAGAATCTCTGGTACTTCTGATGTAGTGTGTGTGCAGTTGTTGTGTGGTTGTTTAAAGCAGTCCTGCTGGGGCATATTGACCAGGTCATGTCTGTAAACGAGGGCCTGTTGAGCGGTACTGTTGAGCTCCATTAGTGTATAAACGCAACAGAAAGTCAGTCGCCCATACAGTCAAAGTTAAATATACTATAATGGTTTAGAACACAAATATTAATGTACGGGTATGATGTTTTATGATTCCCTGTTGAGAAACCGCAGGTCTGAGGCAGCTAAACTGAGGACAATGGCCCGTGATAAGCAGGCATTTAGTGTACTCATATTCCTCCTCTGGGGCCATTTAAGGGCATCAATTCAAAATGGTTTTGCTAATGTCAAGCCAAACCCAAATACTTCAACAATGCATGCTTCACATTTCACCCTATATTTTTAGTTTATGAGAGAACATTGCTCCAGTGAATCAGAAATCAGAGAATTGCAATAGGGCCCTCAAGAGAGATGCATGGAGCAGACAAATAAGTGTGGTAGATGCTTATTGTTATGAAGTAAATGTTGGCTTTGGTTTTATTTTGAAGGATCTATTAAAATCAAATAGAATTTTAAAAAAAAGGTGATTGTCAGTAAGTGTACCTCACATAATTAAACTCAATTAAAGCTGGAATCTACGTGGGCAAAGTGCACATTGACCAATATGAATGTGGTGAATGCCGTCAGACCAAACCAACATGATGGCTCAGTCTCCCCTCGTCTGCTCTCCTCACCTTGCAGTTCATGGAAGCTCTCCTGGTGTTTGTTGGAGGTCTCCCGCGCCTCGTCGAGCTCCAGCAGCAGTTGCACCACCTGCGCCCTCAGCTCCTCCAGCTCCTGCTCCTCATCCGGACTTCCCTCTCCCCGGGACACCTCCTCCTTCTCATTGTCCTCCAGCACGCCGCGCTCTTTGGCTGTCATTTCATTGTCCATGGTGGGGCTGCGGTCGGCTTTCAGATCGCACGGGTCATCTGGCAAACAGTGATGAAAGGTAAGTTAAACAGACAGATCCACAGGTTGTAGATGAGTAAGATTCAGAGCTGGGCGTATGTTGAGTAAACAGCACCACCTTGTGATTAGTTTGGTTAGATTTAACATACTTATATAGACATTTATAGCACAAACACACAATATGATAAGAGGTTTCAACTGAAGTATTAAATAACTAATTTCCTTTTTTTTCTTGCTAAAGTTAGCACACATGAAGCCCATGCTTGTACATTTATTCTCGAGTCTAGATTGCCCAATTTACAGTCACAAATTCTTAAATATTATTGAAAGAGTATTCACACACACACACACACAAAATATATTGATTACTAATTAACCAAGCAGTAGAAAGTTTGTGTATCATAATTTCAGCATCCCTAATGGGGACGGGGGCAAACCAGAAGCACAGTAGAACTTGGGAAGTTTCTTTGGGGGGGAGCCGAAATATTGTCAATTTAAAAAAAAAACACTAGCACAGTTGACTACTTTTTGAACTGTGATTATATGTCCTCTGACTTGGAACTGACCTCTTAAACCTCAGCATCCTTCTTCTGTCTATCCCTTTGTTATCCATTCCCTATGCCACATAAACATTACTCGTTTCTTACCAGTAGGGGGAGTGCGTTAGCCAGGCACAATGCGCAGAGAATAAAAGGGGGGAGAAAGGGCCACTGTGCTGAGGCAATCATATGAGTCACCACTCAGCAATGCACCTCTAAGGCCATAAAAACATGAGCTACTATTCATCCTAAGAGGGCCATGACAAAACATAATTGTAGCACATTGTGGCAGCAGGTGAAATGTATGACTTTTTTGTGGATTGCAGAAAGCTGTACCTCCCATTGCCTGCACGGCTATTTGAATACATTTGAGTCAACAATACAATAGCTGTGAGGAGAGGCTAAGAGCAGGTCAGGAGGTAGTGAAAGACGTCATTTATTACATGGTTATTATGAGATCAAATTGCCGTCTCGTGGCGGCGAACAGACAAATGCCATTACTCAGACAATTGCAATGGGGCCCTTGTCAAGAGCAGGTGGGTGGAGTAAATATTGCGCAAAAGACAGAGTATTGTGACTTATAAACATGACTTGGAGAGGTAAAAAAAAAAATCTGATGAAATACTTAAGTCCTCACTATTTCTTAAGGTTAAAACAAAATATGGGTACGCAAACAACAGAAAAGTTCAAATAGTTTTCATCTCCATAAAACAACAAATGTTTGAAATGAAAAAATAAAAAGCATCTCTGTCTCTCTCTAAAAGACTGTAACAAACTGAATATAACTTGATTTTATTCCCTCTGATATAGATTAGTGTGATTAAGGACGGCTTCTATTTTGATTTCACAAGGGTCAAGTCCTCCGACAATCAAGCCGTAAAACCACAAATCATGTTAATTTGTACCTACAGTAAGTGCCCTGAAATGCCTGGTGCATGTCCTTCAGTTTAGAAACAAGTGTTCTCACTGTGATGAGCAAGACAAGACCAGGAAGCGATAAGATGTGGCAGCACAGAGGGAAGGTGCAGCAGGAGACCTCGCTAAGCATTAACTAAAGATCCAGCTAATTAGGACTGATTCTCACAAGTGTAATCTTTGCTCAAGGGAGGCGTACAGTTGTGCGGTTAATTATTTTTCAGCCTCTGTCTCTCATGATATTTCCGTCAGGGTTCAAACAGTTTTCATCGAATTATAGTACAGTGTAGTTTCTTTCCCCCATTTCAAGAAGTGAAACAATGGCCCAGAGAGGCGTGTGCGAGCGGTTTCATAAGCACAAGGCTATTTTGTCGTTAAACTTTGATGTCGGGGTAATGAGTTTGTCATAAAGAAAATAGGGAGAGAGTGGATTGTATGGCTAGCGGCGGCTTAAGACCAACGAGAGAACAGAAGCTTCATTGGAAATAACTCATGTTGAACTCATACACAATTAAAGATATAGAGGGATTTATAATAGAAAGGAAACAGAGCTCCTGTAAGATGTAAGTAGGTTAAAACAATAAGATGTGTGGAGGGGGTACAGAGCTTGTGAGTTCAAACAAATGTTACAATCTACAAAAATAGAAATGCAAATAGAGTCACAGCCAGACTTTCAGTGTAGCCTCTTTCAGGTTTTCTTATCTGAGGTTATATTCGTCTGGTGCATAGTTATGGATTACAGAATTTAAATAGAATAGAATGTTCACCCTTCCTGATCATTTAAATCCAGATTCATGTGTTTATACAGATTGAGTTTCTTGCAACATTGTGAATTACAGACACCAAAAAGGTGCTTAAGATTTGGTTCAACCACAAGCCTGGAGTCGTATTTGGCCTCCAGGCCATCGTTTGGACACCGCGGCCAACACTGTATGATGCAGCTTATTTAAAAATGTTCACATGTTTATGTTGGCTGTTAGTTATTTTCATACTTTATGAACACTACAGTTTATTCCCAATTTTCGGTCACCTGCCTTGACTCGCTTATAAATGTAACCTGTTACCCTGCACCACCTGAACCGAACGCATTTTCTCCAGTTTAGCCTTACCCAAATTTAAAAATGTCTCCATGGGAGCTTACAGCCTAGGCCTCATTTCAAAACTCTTAAGGCACATTATTGAAGCGTTTTTGTCGTATTTTTGTTGTGTTTTTGTTGCATTCTCATCGCTTTTTTGTCACCTGTTTGTTGCTCTTTTGTGGCTTTTTGTTGCTTTTTCATCACACTTTAGACACGCTTTTGTCGCTTTTTCCAGTGTGATATTGTTTCTTTTCCGGTGCATTTTTGTCGCTCTTTTGTCACATTTTTCAAGAAGCCTTTAGATTTGGGAAAAGCCAAACTGCAGAAAACGTCCATCCATTCCTAATCCGTAGAGTTTATAGATTGTGAGGTAATGTACAGTTCATTATTATTACTTTAAAACTCATTCATTTGACATACAGTGCATCTGGAATATAGTGGCACCTCTATACTTTTCCAACATTTTTTATGTCACAGCCTCATTCCAAAATTGATTAATGTGTTTTTTTCAATCAGTATCAATATGTGTTTAGAATGTTGCTCTGCTTTAGCACTGGCTGAAGAATGGGTCAAATGCAGAAAAGGAAAAAAGATTCACGACAAATACAACTGTAGAACTACTGCAAATACAAAATTCTTACTCTGCACATGACACATCCTAATGTTAATCAATCTAACATCCATGTCGTAATCAATAACAACCGTAATAACCTTCATATGTGCAAGTATGAGTGTATTTTCTGTCAAATTCCCCTTGACTGTGCGGAAGAAAACTCCATATCTCATTGTTATTCAAAATTCTAAATATTATTCTTTGCCAATCATCTCTGCTCAGACTTCCCCGGGGAGTGGAGCTGTCAGTTTTACCCCGGCAACGTTATCACAAACATTTATCATCTTCACCTCGCGAGTTGCCAGCGCATGTCAACCACGTCGTTTTTTCCAATCAGCTTTTGCGACACCTATATCCACTGTGCTATGAGCCAGGATCCCCCTTTGGTCCTTTCTGGAAGCTGGATTACATTAGATATGGCTGCTCCGTGCGTACACAAGAGAGGGGTGCGTGCTGGGGCAATCATCTCAGGAGAAGCGCTAGCTTTAGGCAGACGATGGCTTTATCTGGACACAGCACATTCCTCCGTAATCACGTTGCAGCAAAACACATTGAGAATGCCATAGTGAACCTTGTTCTATGGCGAGTAGGAGCCGAGCAGCAGGAAGGAGAGCCGTCTGAGATTCAATTTAAACATTAATGTGACAACACCAGCCTCTTTGTTACAGCCTTTGATTGGGAGCTCATCCGCGGAGCACGGGCACTGATGAAAAATGCACTTTGCCAAATTGAGGAGAGGATTTTGAACAAACAATAGGGGGGGGGAATCGCAGGAAGAGAGAAAATAGGCAGGAATGTGGGACAGAGTTTTGGCACAGAAGAACAACCTATCAAACTATTCAAGTGTCATCAACATTGTCAAAGTTTCAGATCTACTGTATGTGGCAAGTTTGAAGTCCAAAAATTGTGCTCGATCTGTAGAGAAAACATCACTTCATATAGTTACTGTAGATCCAGGACAGTTTTAAGACAGTGGTACCCCTATGGTAACCTATAGAGTCCCACTGTTACGGCCCCAGGCCTCCGGTGTCCCTCCCTTTGTTGGTTCTGTTTGTGTGGTGCTAATTTCCCCCTTTCCCTCCATGGAAACCCTGGCTGTGTGAGCCCTGGTCTGGGATTGGAGGACTCGTTCATGCTCGTTCTGGTTGGCTGCTCGTCCTTGGTCCTGATTGGTGCGGTATCGGAACACCTGGCCCCAATCAACTTCCTGCTGCAGCCACGCCTATATAAGCCCACACCAGAGAACATTCGGCTGCTGGCCTTACTTTTGTTAGTACACTGCTGTCTTAGTTTAGGTTACGTTTTTGTTAACCTTTTGTAAATACTGTACATACCTTTTGTTTGAGTATTTTACACCCCTTTGTTAAATTTACCGTTTCCACTCCTTTTATTAAATTACAACTTAATTTATCCATTTTACATCTTGGTTTTTGTTGCAACTTTTAATCTAGCAGAGCCGGGAAGTAACACCCACACATTGGAGGAGGATTTTTAGTTTTCAGTATCATGAGAGGATATTTCTAAGGTGATGTTGTTTTATGAGACAATTGTTTCTGCAATGTCTAAGCGAATAAATCTATTGGAACACACAAAAGCCGGGGTACTTTGGATACACTGTTACACAAGCACTTTGGGGTGCCATTATTTTAACCAAAGATACTGACTTTCCTTACAACCAGAAGTAAGTATTTTCCTGGTTTAATGGAAAGCGCGCCTTTAGATCCCCGCACTAAATCTTTACCACTGCAAGACGGGACCACTGCTATTACATCTACGTTGAAATAACTTTCTTTGTTCTTGTTCGAAAACTTTTGCACTGTACTATATTTATCACCGCAAACCAGATTTTACCCAGTGATGCAACACTTAATTCTCCACAGTTCCTGCCAGTCTTCGATCTAATCTCTTCCGACTTCATTCAAATAATACAATCAAGTTTTGTGTGAAGATGAAAAGACGAACAAAATGCGGAGTCTTCCCTTCCCGGTATCTCATGTGGAGTAAAGGGAACATCTGGACTCAAATCAGCTGTGTAAAGCGCTTATATCTGGAGGTGAAGCGAGAGGAGGGACAGGTGTTGTTTTGAACTACGGCTTTGACAAACATGTGTATGTAAATGTACCTGTCTGCTTGCAAACGCGAATGTCAACAAGCTGCGCGACACACGTGTCCGTACAGTTCAGAAGTGTGCCACGCTTGTAACTGTATGGCCTAAATTGGTTCAGCTGTGTGGGAGTCCATGCATAATGTACACCAACCCTCCTCCTCCTCATCTTACCCCCAGAGCAGCTTTGAAGCCGGCCCAGCGCTGATGTTGTAGCTTTTCCCTCCGCTATGGCACATTCCCAGCCTCTCAAAGCACACAGCAGTGGAGAGAAGTCAGAAAATTGAGGCTGAAAGTTATAGAAAAGGGATAAAGGGAGGAAGGAAAGGTATCTTATGACGTCGCTGTCGGTTGGCAATGTCAAGTTCCCTCTCAAGGGTCTCTCAAATCTCATGTATTGACACTATTAACTAGATCTCAAGAAAAAAAAAGTTATTTCAAGCCAGTACAATGAGTTTAAACTTCTCAAGTTATTAGCATATCACATCACTAATGAGAAGGCAGATGATTATTGTAACCCCAAAAGGAAAATAAAGAGATTGCAAAGTAAAAATCAATATAACTGATCTAGTGACCACCTGTTTTAGCAAGCGTTCTACAAATGTACTGTATACTTTATATGCCATGCCATTACTTTTTTATCTAGTGCAGCACGGTCAGCCTAATTTCATATGGCCATTTGGCATTAGTGGTTGTTTGCACTCCTGAGTCCTCCTGACCCACAGCACAAATTGTCTAAGGCTAATAGTCAAGCAAACTTTTCTCTCAATTCTGGCACTTTAGCGCAACTAGGCCCCGTCTCTCAGGAGTTTTCTTCTATTATCATGAGAGCCAAATCTATGTGTCTGCATAATTTATTGTAAAAAATATGAGAGTGAACTACTTTTTTATTGGCGCCTGGGTCTTGCTGTAATGCATGCTGTAAGCCTTGTGAGTGCCAGTCGTCTAGGCCGGGGTGCAGTACAGGTCTTAATGCATGGAAAAGCTGAGACAGTCTACTTTCAATCCATTATAGAACAGGAAGACGTCGTGGACAATTTCGCATGAATTGAATTTCAGCAAAAGACACGAGGGTGGTTGAATTCCACACAGCGCAATAATAATAACAAGGCATTTATTGTATTACAAATGTTTTGGTTGTTGAGAAATACTTTTTAAAAAAAACACGCGTCTTTAAACCTGTCTCGTCACTTTGCTGGGAGCGGTACATTACCAGCCCGTCTCCATGGCGATGTCGCTGCTTTGCTTTGACAGCAGGTAGTGAACATGATTTATTTTGACAACCATTGCAAAAATGTTACTGTCTGTATCTGTTGTTGGAGCACGTTTGGCATTACTGGCATGTTTATCTATCATCGTTTAACAATTGTTTAGTTGCTCATGTGACATGTGACCAAGAATGTCCCGCAGTGTGACTTGTAGAAATAACAAAAATAGTCATCTGTTCAATTTGCCAAGACCGTACACATGTACAATAAGCATATGCAGCATCATTGTTCGTTTAATTCCAGTTTGTCCCTTTTCAAAACTCTGGACACAGCACAGACCTCGATCTGTCCTGAAAGAACTCAGACCTACTCTTTACTCGTCGCCATGGGAACCATCTCCGGACCATATGGACATGAGCCCTGTAATAGACCTGGGCTTGGTCCAGGATTTTCTTAGCTACGAAAACCCTCTGTCTGCGGTTTCCCCCCCTCCGCCCCATAGACAATGATGTTATCAGATGCCCTCCGCTCGCAGGAGGTCACCCTTAAACGTGCTGATCAATACGGCTCCATCTGGAAAAGACTCATTGGCAAATCAGAGTTTATGCTTCTCATCTGCGATCTCAAAGCTCCTGGGACAAAGGCCAAAAGAATGGGGGAGAACAAAGGGATCGGCCGTCCACAAGCACCTCGGAGCTGGGGCTTGAGCTAATGAGGCGCTCTGTTAGTGAAATGGAAAATCCATGTTTGCATTTTGAAATCAAAGGAAGTGGGTCAGCAGCGCCATGAAGACGCATGGCAGAACGTGCTATAATTCGGCCTGATTACTGTGCTAAAGATGAGCGTGCAGGGAAAAAGTGTGTCAGCGTGCACATCCCATAGGTGACTTGATTTAAGTTGATTACAAGAGCGTTCGTCAACAGTAATTGCGTAGGGAGATGCGAGCTGCCACAAAGCATGAGAACAGGTGATGCGGTAATAAGCCGTTTGATTACACACCTGAAAGTCTTTTACATGTCAAAATCACAGAGAAAACGTTGGAGAGGGCACAGTTTAGTGAGTGGCTGCCAAATCCCAAAGAATACAAGCTGAACAAATGGGCGGGAGTGGGGGTAATTATAGGCTTCTTATGCTGACTGTACTGTGTGTGAATGGAAGAAAAGTTATGGCCAATCCATATGATTTTTTTACAGAAGTATGCCCAGAGTTCACAGAGCGTCCTGTTTTATCCGAGGCGTACTGACTGTTTCATTTCGAGTGTGAAGAGAGGGGCATATGGTGCTCTGTGCTTGTCAGGTATGCCCACTGAGAGCCCGCTTTTGCACTCAAGCCCGGGGGCGGGGCCAGGACACATGTCTCACTGTGGGAGGTATAGGCTCAAAGAAGACTGATCAAAACACGTTGAGCTCTCTGGGTTGGGTACTAATGAGCATTACCTTGAACAACTTGCTGAGTTGAACATTTTCACCCAAACACATCTAACAGAATTATATGGGGTGTGTATTATTTATCCTTGGGCACGAAGAGTGGCACATGTAGAGGTAGAGTTCCTCATATGCACTTAACCTGAGAGGTTAAATGTGTTGTCATAAATGCTGCGTTCATGTGTTATAAGAAGTACAGTATTTCTTGACCTGTTTTTTTTTTTTATGTGATTCATGTGGATAATGGAATTTTGGAATATTCAGTCAATGTGACCTCGCCACTGTAGTTGTTTACTGGTTTCCGAGCACTTGGAAAGACCAGGGGCCCAATGGGAGTATCACTGCAGATGCTGTTATTCCAACGTGAGGGAACAAACAGAGAGGAGGATGGGAAAGAGCGGAGAACACAGGAGAGGGCAGGTAGGCAGGTGCTTAGCTTTATGAGCTCTATGCGTGCTCTTGGAACAGTGTGTGGGTGTCAAAAGCAAAGGGTGCCAAAACAGAGAGAAAATGCTGTTTTGTGTCTCTTGCCAGTGGGAGTTACAATATGATAAGGCTACAGATTGTTAACTAATGGACAATTGTGATGAGAAAGAAGCATCACATAAACTACACCGAAAATGTGAGATAAAAAATCTTAATTTAAAGTCGGTAACAGGAAATTAAAGGTGCATTATGCAACTGTCTATGTGGAAATAAAAGTTGATATTTGTGCGTATTTGACTTTGTAGTGACCCAGCGGTTGTATGGGTGGTCAGCACGACGTCTTTACTTTTCATCACAGTGGTCTCTAGGACGCTCCAGGATCAATTGTTTGGAAGGTTTTCACTGCTGACGAACCCTCTCACCAGAAAACAAAACAATTTATCTTGGAGCGTTGTAGAGACCACTGTGATCGAAAGTAAAGGCGCCATGCTGACCACTCATACAGCCACTGGGTCACTACAAATTCAAATATGCACAAAAATCAACTTTATTTTCACATAGAAAGTTGCATAATACGCCTTTATATTATTATTAAATGACTTATTGTTTTGTTTTAGTCCAGATTTAGTGTAGTATTGGGCAAGTCTTGTTTTGTTTTTAGCTAATTCAGTGGTTGAGATCCACATTAAGATTACACTTGGCTCTCCATACTTCCTATTGGTATGTTGGACTAAGAAAATCTTAATTCTGGTCTAATCTTTCAGACAGGTAAGAGCAGAAAGTGGAAGTAACACATGGTAAGGATACACATTGTTAACAATTACAAATAGCATAGTGGCTCCAGGGAGTTAGAAGCATCTGTGTTTCCAAAGATCGATGGTGAGAAAGTTTGTAACGATTTGTACCAGCCAGAAGACAGAAAGCTGCGCACAAAAGCCTCCATTTCCAAACAATAGCGTCTCGCCAGATCTGACCTCAACCGGGACAATTGACTCTAATCCATTTATATCCCTGTGTGAGTGTGTGTAATTCACTATCCAGGGCTCAATCTCCAGCCCTCTACTGTCGTTATGGGCAATCAAGTAGTCAGGATTCACACTGCATTTAGCCACACACTTCCATGACTGTGTTGTTCTGCCTTGAAAAAGCATATGCCCAGGGTTATGATGAAAGAGTAGAGCTCCCATGGGTCAACATAACAGGAACTAACTTGTTAGATCGGAAGAATATGCCTCCTGGGATAGTGTGCAAGTTGTCATGGTCATCGGAGGGAATACAGAGAAAAACAGCTGTCTGTGTAATGAAGTCAAGTCTGCAAATGAGTTTCTGAGAGCTACAGTGATTATGATAATTCATGTTTTATGATCAAATAAATATCGGAAATACAAAGCAGGTCTAACTCAGACTAAAGTGACAGAATTAGTAAAGTTTTCAAACATTTCTAAAGCAAATAATACCGTACTATACCAGCTCATCACTTGAAATGCAAAAGGCACTCACTGCGAATTAGTGGTACCACAGCTTTAGAACTATTGCTCGGGTTGTAGCTGAACTTAGTTGGTACATCAACCCCATTATTGCAATATTCAACCATTGCTCATCCCGTGTTCTCTGCAGTCTCCGCTTAATCAACTTGAAAAGTTTATTTTCAGGACAACAGGAAGTCCCGTTCTGGCAACCTGCGCGCCGGTCATAGGGCAGCTGACCCTCCGTCCCTCTACGGCAATAAACATCCTCCTCCCAGCAGCATGTCCCGCGCACAGAAGAGCGCACGCCCATTCAAAAACACGGACAAAATGAAGAAGCATTCCGAACATTCCTCCCTGCGACACACTACTGACTATGTATGAGGCTAAACATCGGGGACAAAATGCAAAATGCATGCCACATATGTTAGTAATCATAGCTGCGCAGTCAAGATGCAAAGTCATTCTCTGACTAAGAAAGTATAACACAACTGAGTATGGAATCAATGATAGCAGCTCAAAACAGCACAGCCTACTAATAGCCACATTGTTTTGCGAATATGGCAGGCATCCATGTCCATTACCTGGCAGCTTGCAGGCTCCATCAAACACGCGCAGATGCCATAGATGACTGTAAAGCCCACTCGTCTGTCAGCTTCTAATAGAGCAGCTTCAATACACACACACACAAAAAACTGCCCACCTCCCCGTGCCACCTGACTAGCACTCTCCTCCCATCCGAGCGCTGCAAGAGTTTTCTCTCAACGCTGAAAAAGCTCTCCAGTGATCATATCAGTGCAGTAGTGCAAGGGGCTAAAATAGACATAGCATAACAACGTGACAGACCTGTAGAGTCCAGAGCCTCCTCGATGAGTGGAGGTAAACGCAGTCCATCCATAGCCCCAAAAGAAGCTGCAGCCAAACACACACACAGAGAGAGAGAGAGAGAGAGAGAGAAAGAAACAAGAAACAAAGTGGGCGATCGAGGGTCAGAAGCTCGCACTCCCACCGCAGCTGCAGGGGAGAGAGAGAGAGAGAGAGACACGCACGCACACTCACACACACAAAACAAACAGATCCACAGCTAGGACATCCACAGAGCAGGCACTGTAGCAGGCTGGATACCTCAGGAGGGTTGGGGAGGGTCCTGGAGCGTGGGAGCGATTGCCGAGAGGGAAGAGGGGAGGAGCGGAGTGTAGGATAGAGAGAGAGATGCTGTATTCCAGAGGAGACGCACACACACACACACACACACACACACAGCCCGCCCTCTCGCACCGCCTCCCTTTCCTCAACGCTCGCTCACCACCGCCTCTGAGCAACTTTTCACCTTTATGTGACGCAGCTATATACAGGAGGTTATTATAGGCTGAAATTGGACTAGGGATAGCATCATGGAGTAATGGTTTGTGTTGGGTATGCAGCAACGATCAAGCATAGCTGACCAAGTCATATTCAAAGACATAGCCATAGAATATGTGAAATATGCAGCCTGAAGGTCATTTTGGTGGTTCCTTGGCATAAAAAGCCTGGAAAAAGCATACTAGGTTTGGAAAATGTTGTGTGTTGCAGTGAGACATGGTGGGCGAACTTGAGAACTTAAAACCGCTGTGGAGCAGATGGATGAAGTACTGAAAATCATCATCAGTGCTATATTGTTTTTGACTAATATTATTCATTTACTGTAGTTTACTTGACAAAATGCAAACAGTGATTAACTATTCTTAGAGGTGTAGTGGTTGGGACTTTTTGTAAAATGTTGCATAATATGAAGAAGCCAACTTCAGGGCTTGTAATTGGGTGTACTTATCGAGCAAGTAACATTTTGTTTTGTTTGAATTAATAAATTTAGTTACACCGTGTGGTTTTAATTTGTAGCAACTAACTGGGTCTATTTTTAATATAAAGCCGACTACTGAAGCAACTACTATTAAGTCTTAAATCGTTGATATAAAACACAGTAAGGCTCTGAATAACTGGGAATTTACCTGATAAAAAGTCCAGCCATATTGTAAGGCGTAGGTACTGTAAACTTAGTATGCAGGCCCCTACTGAATATGGACATCCTTACATAACCCGTATGAGCACATGAGAAAGAGTTGTAGGTGGGTGGCAAGTGAGTAAACAGCAGAGTAGTAGTAAACACAGCAGCCTCGATTTGTTGATGTTAGAAAATCACACCTTATTCTTAATCAGGCCCATTTGTTATTGCGAGAAGCCTTTTTGGATCTAATATAATAAATTATTGGCACGGCATTACCAGTGATCACAATGCTTTCTACTGTCATCATCTTTCACGATCTGTTCCAATGGAATGAAACAGCTGCATATATAGCCTTGCATTAGCTTTAGCACTTGAGACAGGGGAAGCTCGCAGACAGGGTGTGTGTGTGTGTGTACATCACTAAAATCAATAGGTGCTTTTCAGAACAAGGTCAAAACTTGATTACAACAACAAAAACAACACGGTCAATGCCACCTTGTCTAGCAAATCTATTCATTCTATCTCTGTCGGTCTCCGGGCCCAAAAGAATTTGGCCGTAATGAGATCCAGACAGGCTTTTGCAGATTACTGATCACATCTCCTCCATTGTTAACACCCCCCTCTAAGCTGTTGTCTATTCTGTCTGTTTATTGCAAATGTAAACAGATTTGGCTGCAAAAAGCAACACATTCCTTAAAATCTTCTTTTTTTTTTTTTACATGATTTGTTTCTCTCACCTTTTTTAGCTGTTACTACTTTTGGCCACTCCGCTGACGTCTGAGGAAAGGTGGACCAGATTTAGAGAGGATATTCCTGTCATAGCACTGTCAGAGACCAGGAAGTTTGCTGCAGACTCATACAAACAATATGGTCACACACATTTTCATATGGAAACTGTCTATAGTGCAAAGAGGAAGCAGATGAAAGGCGGAAGTCTGTGCTACGGAAAGAATAACTCTGACATGCATGTATTTCTGTCAAAGTAGTTTATGTTAAAATATTATGTTAAATAATCCGGAAACTGCAAAAGCACTCATCCCTCGCCATTCCTAGTTACCATGCAAGAGAGAGAGAGAGAGAGAGAGAGAGGGAGAGAGAGGGAGAGAGAGAGAGAAAGAGAGAGAGAGAGAGCGAGAGAGAGAGAGATGCAATACAGGTGGAACTCGGAACATTTGAATATAGTGAAAAAGTTCATTTATGTCTGTAATACAACTTACAATGTGAAACTATGATATAGACTCATTGCATGCAAAGTGGCATATCTCAAGCCTTTGTTTGTTTTAATTTTGATGATTGAATTTGATGACAGCTTGTAAAAACCCCAAATTCCAGGTTTTGGTACTTCATAAACGTTGTCTGCTGAAAGAACCATGAAGTGCTCTAAAATCTCCTGGTAGACGGATACGCTGACTCTGGACTTAATAAAGCACAGTGGACCAACACCAGCAAAAGACATGGCTCCCCAAAATCATCAGACTGTGGACTCTTCACACTGAACTTCTTGGATTGTATGCTTCTCCTTTCGTCCTCCAGACTCTGGCACCTTGGTTTCCAAATGAGATGAAACATTTGCTCTCATCAGAAAAGAGAACTGTGGACCACAGAGCAACAGACCAGGTCTTTCTTTCTTTAACCCACATAAGACGCTTCTGACGTTGTTTGTAGTTCAGGAGCGGCTTAACAAGAGGAATAAAGAATTTGAAGCTCATGTTCAGGATCCGTCTGTGTGTGGTGGCTCTTGATGCACTGACTCCAGTCTCAGTCCACTCCTTGTGAAGGTCCTCCACACTTTTGAATGGCCTTTTCCTGACAATCCTCTCCAGACTGTGCTCATCCCTGCGGCTTGTGCACCTTTTTCTTCCACACTTTTCCCTTCCACTTAACTTTCTATTAATGTGCTTTGATACAGCACTTTGAGATCATCCAACTTCTTTTGCTATTTCCTTTTGAGCCTTTCCGTCCTTATAGAGGGTGTCAATGATGATTTTCTGCACAACTGTCAGGTCAGCAGTCTTCCCCATGATGGTGAATTCTATTGAACCACTGAGAGACCATTTAAAGAGTACCTAAACAGTGGTGCCAAAGCCTTTCCCCACCCACAAACAAAAGTCAAAATTGCCGCGAAAGAGGCGGTCTCTGAGGTCTGGGGGTGACATGCGGGGGGGGTGAGTGTGTGGGCGGTGTGTGGGCTTTGATTGACCTCGACATTTGCATTGGCACAATCACAGCAGACAGATTACATGGGAGGGACTTGGTTATATACCACAGGTACAGGGCCAGGACAATGGGCAGCACCTGATGACGATGTGTGGAGCTGGTGCGACTTATGACGTTCTGTGGAGGCCGTGGACACGTCTCCAGTCAATCAGGAAATTCTAATTTAGTAGCAGAGTTTACCCTGAAGGGGGCGCAACCCATTCGTTATCAGGCCAAAGTTAGGATTTGACACATGTTTGCGCTATAATGTCAGAATAATGTCAGGGACCAGTAGACAACACTATGAGACACCCATTGAGACAGTTCATCAGTAAAAAAAAACTTGATTTGGTGTTTAGTTGCTCTTTGAAGTTTCAGGGACCTTTTTCGGGTGTTTCTGATGAATTAGCAAATGACAGGGTGACGCTTTGAGCCGACAATATAGTCCCTTTTCACAATATTCTAATTTCCTGAGATTTTGAATTTGGGGTTTTTATAAGCTGTGAGCCAAAATCATCAAAATTATAACAAAGGCTTGACATGTCATGAGTCTATATTAGTGGTTCCCAAAGTGGGGTCCGGGGCCCCCTGGGGGGCCTTGGACACACTACAGGGGGGCCCCCAAGCTTGTCTAGAAAACAAGTACATTTGAAAAAATATAAATTTTAAAAGGAAAAATACATTTATTCGCTAAAATGTATTACTTGAAACCAGTTTAAACCCCAGTCATTGCTAGATGTTGCTTTTTATGTAATTTTAGCTGTAAAACAATAAGAAAATTCCAATGAATAGGATACATTATTTTCTATTGGGGGGCCACGAGAGAATTTTGGATCGACAAGGGGGCCGCAATGTTCCGGACTTAGGGAATGGCTGGTCTATATCATACATTAGTTTCACATTTTAAGTTGAATTGCAGAAATAAATGAACTTTTTCACAATATTCTAATTTTCCAAGTGTTATCTGTATTTCCAACCCAATCAAAACTCCTGAGTATCTCAAATAAATCACAATGGTTCCTTTAGAAAGGGCATCTGATGTTTTAAAGCAACCTGTGCAAGTATAGCTTTGCTATAGCTTCTCCATTATTGGAGCAGTAATCCCTCAAACCAGCTGAGCGTTAAATTAGAGCCACAGCGGTTTCAGAACTACTGAAACAAACACTGATTTCTTTCTTTGCTTTCAAAAAACTTTTCTTGTGTTTTTCTGGATGCCGCAATCCCCAGACAATTGCAGTCAACCAGGCGCTGAGGCAAGTCAAAGTTAGTCATACTCACAGACACACGTTTCATGCAGATAGCTGTGAGAGCGAATGACAAGGTGCTGATAATGAGCTGACAATGTCTGGCTGCATTCCACCAATCGAAGTGTAGCCGAGTTACTCACGCACCAAACCTGGAATGTGGATAGATAGCATCAAACCAATCAGAGGAAAATTATTCTTAGTATTTGCTCAACTGCATAAAGGGGAATGATCACTTGGGCTCAGGTAGTTTTTCTGAACCTTCGCATCATGGGAATATTCAATCAACTTTTTTTCTTAACCATAAACAAGACTGTGGCTCTTCAAACTATATTAGCCAATTAGTGTTCTATTCTCACTATTTTCTCATCACAATGACTTTCAAGGTTATAAAGAAAATACACAGATGGATTCCAAACCTGTTTTAACACACAGCCGAGATGTAATGTGTGCATGAAATCCAATGGTCCAAAATAGTTAGTGAGAGTAAAAGTGGCCCCTTCTCAAACAGAAATCTGTCAGCATTTAATTGGTTAGTGTTAATGTAAAATTCTGGCTGTGAATTCCACCTACTTTAAAAGGCAAAAAGGAAATGTTCTAATATGTTGCAGTCACAGCTTTCTACAATTAAATGTTATATCAGAAGAGCAGCAGCCTAAAACTATGGATGATTTAAGGTTTTTGAAGAGTATAACCAAACAGAAAATGTGCATATGTTGAAAATCTGGATTGATGAATGGCATTTTTTTTTTTTTGTATTGGGTTCACAAATTTGCCATATTGATCTCATGACTTCAAGTTCGACTGGCAACAATCGTGCCTGTGTGATAAAACAATGCGCCACTTTTAATGAATAATCTTTTAATACTTAAAAATATATATATTTCACTGTAGGTCATTTTTGTTGACAAAGAAACATCATTATGCCAGCTTTAGTTTCATGTGACCCGGTAAGAGACGTCCACCAGGTCCATCTCTCGCCTGCCCACGTTCTATTATGTTTAATAGTGACCAGTGGAAACAGGCTGTTACAGCATTGTGGTTAGCTTTTGCTTGTTCATTTCTCTCAGTTCCTATAATTCATAACAACTTAAACTTAGGGGTTGGTGACATTGGTTCTATCAGCAGTGGTGTGGCAAAACAGATTCACACAATAATACAAAATTTCTTGTAAATAATACCAACAAGGTCACATGTCTTTAGCATATTTCTCAAACACACTTCTCTTATACCGTTTTTTGAATTCTGGTAGACAGCGCCTTTTAAGGGTTCCTCTAGATTATTCCACAGATTAACACCTCCCCGGGTGATATAAAATAAAATATACTATACTCTAAAATATACTTTTAGAACTTATTGTTCCTCTGAAATGAGTTCTTCTCCAACACAAGCATGACTACCACGTGAGGTCATAGATGGGGATCTGTAACTCCGCCCTCTTCTCAAACTGAACTCTTTGTTTTGGACAAATTCAGCACTTGGTACACAGGACACAACAGACGCTCTCAGATACAGCAAAGGACTTAGGAATGCTACTCTAACTGAGCACTGATTCACTCACTACCACACAATGGTCTTATAGTTACTCTAATATTTGCCATGTGAATGACAATCTAGGTCGAGTCGGACAGAGAATATTTGAATAATAATGCTAATAATTATTAAAATAATTCATTGTCATATTGAAGCTGCAGATATTCTTTTACAAATAACTGATTAAAAGAAATGAAGCACACCTAATGAAGATGCTGCTAATGTATTCAAAGAAACAAATGAATAGATCAAAGCAGACCTCAGGACTGCTGAGTGGCCTCAGGTCAGTTAATTTAATCTGAGCAGCTTCTGAATCAGGTCATACACATGTTGGTCGTAGACCTTTGTAGGCCTGAGTGCTTACTGTTCTTGCATCACAGCAAGAAGGTCCCAAGTTTAAATCCCTGACCAGACAGGCCTTTTCTGTGTAGAGTTTGCAGGTTATCCTTGTGTCTGTGTAGGTTTCCTACAGATGCTTGTTAATGGTTTGGGGCCTTTTTTATTATCTTTATGATTTTTCTGATGGTGATTGGTAGATGAAGATCCTGTCAGTATTGTGGACTGGTCAGATTGCAGAGGTGGTACAAGAGTTGACATCATTTGTCCTCAGACGCAGAGTGGGTAATTACTCCACATAGACAGAGTATCATTGTCACAATCAGTTGGCTGAAGCAGACCCTCAGCACAAATGGATCCAGCTCCGTATTACAGCCTAGTCCTGAACTCGGAGCATTGCGCTGCTGCTCTATCGTTGCTTAGCAACTAACGGAAATTGGAGGTGCCTTTGAATTAGGGCATTTTAAGACTAGATTTACTCTGAGGCCTTGATGATAAATGAGGCTATAAATGTAATATGTGTAATATTGTACTGGCTGTTTTCCTGTGTACGTCATGAGAACTTCTAATTCAGGGCACACACTCTCTGTCTCCACCATGTGTACTGTTTATGTTTGAGCGCTGTCATCCTGCTGTATCCAGACTGCATTTTTATGTCCTGGTGCTAAAGCAGGGAGGAACATGGTGTGTTTCCATGACACCACAAACAGGAAATAGGAAGGGCCCATTGCTGCAAGAGGGTTTAGTCTATAGGCTATAGATGTTTTCAGAAAGGTCATACTGTTCCCATGCGAAAATATACATTCAGCGTTACAAATGCGCCGGTTTATCAAAACAACCCACAGATGAGATTAGTTGCAGTAATACTATACTGTTGGCTGTGCTTTTCCTTAATTAAGTGTTGTGTCTTTCTTCACAGAGCCTTGAGGCTGCGGTGGTGCCTTTGCTGTCCTGCTCCTGCAGGTCCCATCAGTAGTCACCATGCCAACCTGTGAGAAGAGGGCCGGCCCAAAGGGACTGATGAGGTCCTGGGATAATTAGCAGCTCATTATGGAGCCAGTGAATGGGCCAACTCGCTCCCAAAGCCTCATGGGAGAGTTGAGTGGAAAATAGTGGATCAAAGGGAAGTGCTCACTTTATAGATCACTTAATCAACCCAAGGAAGAGAGAATCAGGAAGAAAACGCTGTGTCTGTTGTTGACACCTACAAAAATAGCTTATAATCCCAATTTTAAGCTTTTGTGTGTGTGAATGTGTAGGTGGCAGTATGTGCATAATGTTGCGCACGCCAAGATCTCTGTCACACTGATTGGAGCATGTTCTCTCCCTCCCAGGGGCTTCAGAATCCACAAATGTACAAACACTGCCAGTCCTCCCACACAAACACTCCAGCATATGTGCTCACCAGACCAGTCGCACCATTTCTTCTTTTTTTAAATGAATTTGTGCAATTCTCATTAAGTACAGGGACACAGTGTGAGTGCCAGAGATCCACAGTTAAGCTATCTGTCTATCATGCCCACCTCTGCTGTGCACGGAGGCGGGCACAAGTCACGCAGTGCCAGCCGTGCGCGTCAAGCTGTGCCAGGTGACCCACATCGGTGTCTGACGGCTTAAACCAAGCACAGCCTGTGCTAGTGTGAAGTGTCAGTGAGTGTGCTGCCTGCTGCAAGAAAGCAATAGAAAGTGGTCCTTTTAATTATATACATATATAAGCTTTTAATTAAGACACTTGAAAGAATGTGCCTTCTTCATCTGCATTTGAGAGCAGAAATTAGCCATTTGTGATTATACAGAAAATAAGCATGCAAATAATTATCTTAATCTGGCCAAATCCTGTCACATAGGATTTGGCCAATTGATGAAAATGGACATAAAATAGTACAGAAAAGGCGACAGGATTCTTTTTCTGATGTTGCTAGACTTGAACAGCAGATGGCGCAATTTCTATAGTAAATAATATTTCGCGTCCTGGGAACGTTGGCGAACGTGCAATTAAAATGTAATTCCATTTGAAGAATGACTGATGTGCTGATGTGTACATTGTAGTTCTTTCTTTTTTTTTATGCCTGAGCTTGTTCTGTCAAACCTAATACAACTCCTCCCCTAGTGGTTGTGCAAGAAATGGAAAAAATGGAAAAAATGGAAGGCAATGCTGTATCTAATACTTTCAGGCCATAATTAGGTGTACTTTTTTAAAGGTGTGCCATTTGTCATGTCATAAATGTTTTGCTAATTGTATTTGATTTTGTTTATGGATTTTTGATTAGTATTATTGATTTTATCTTAATTTCATTTTCTTATGTTAATAATTTTTGTTTGCTTTGTGCTTCCTTTCTATTTATAGTTTGTGTTCCTGTCAAGCACTATGCACGTGTGGATGATTGTGGTTGTGATTGTGGTATGAATACATGGGTTAGTGGTTGGGGTGGGTGGGGGGGGCTTGAAGATTATTATTATTATTATTATTATTATTATTATTATTTACAGAATAAAATAAGACAAAGAAGAAAAAAATACTTTTAGGCCATCATAAATGTTTAACTGCTCAGTTCTGCCATTTAAATGATAAAAGCACATTGCTAAAACAAACTTGTCACAGCACAAAGTATGAAATGTTTACTACTAATTAAATATATTATTCTGAATTTTTTATTTCAGGAAGGGACAGTTATTGGGAGTAAACGGGCAATCCAGTCTTGATTTTAACGTCTTAACCCCCACCTGAACAAAGCACATTTTCTCCAGTTCGGCTTTACCCAAATCTAAAACTGTCATTAAAAAAGCAACAAAAACGAGATGTAAACGAAACATGTAAACGAGGATGAAAACACAACAAAGAAACATCACAAAATCAACAAAAACGTGACAAAAAAAGCGTCAAAAATACAACGATGCAAAGTGACGACGCGGTCATAGTAGGTCTTAGCTTTCAAATTAGGCGTTACACTGGCCTATAGGCTCTATATGCAGGAAGCTTTTAGATTTGGGTAAAGCCGAACTGGAGAAGATGTGCTCGGTTAAGGTGGGGGTTAAGAAGTTAAAAAGGGTGACCATTATGCATCAAAAAGTGATGAAAACGCAACAAAAAATACCAAAAACAAAACAGAAAAGTGACAAAAAAAGAGCCATAAGTACAACAAAAATGGAAAAAGGAAAAATCTTAGATCTTAGGCTAAGAGGTTAAGCAAACATGGTGCTATACTTTTAACTCAGCAAATGATTCGTTTTTTAAATGAATGTACAGTACACTTCAAGGTCTCCGCTTTCCCACCTGTAGGCTAGTGTATATATTTTAGTAGTTTGCAGCAGAGTTGTACTTCTTGAGAATACTAAGATAGTACTGCACCAAGAATTACTTTCAGTCAAAACTTGATTAAAAATTATGGTTTAATTTAACAGACAAAGGCACGTAATGCTTGAAATCGTATGAGTGATTGGTCATCGTAAACCAGTGTAAACCATTCTAGTCCCACAGGTAAAACTTCTGGAAACGTTTATAAGAACAAAAGTACAATACGTACAATCAGTAGACAAACAAACATTAAGATCATTAACAAAAACATGTTATGGCGGACATGTATTTAAAGTGTCTGTAGTATCTTCGTATAACATCTTCATAGACAGTGTTCATGAAATTGGTCAGTCCATCGTATGACCTCCTTTGTCAGAGCTGGGGGGAAAAACAGCTTGTCTTTCATCGTTGGAGCAAAAAGGCCATAAAAAGGAATTGCATTTACCTCAAAAGGCCTTGTATCACAGTATCAAAGCTAAATCACATTATTAAGACATTTCAATCGAAAGTTTAGGGCTGCACAATATTGCAATAGTATTGTAGCAAAATGAATCTGCAAACACGCAGAACAAATTGCCCTGATGGAATAAATTAAGTTAATCATAATAAAATCGACCCATGTGATAAAAAATACATACATTAAAAACACTGTTTGGAGTGTATGTATAAACCTTTTTAGAATATATTTAACTATTACTATTAAAAAAGGAAATCCAAGCAAACACCATTTTTACATATTCAACATAAGAGCTATCACATACACATATTGTGCAGCCCTAAATGCAATCCACTTTCCACTTGAACGTACATTATTTTGTATTGGCTGGGGGGGGGGTGCATATGTGAGAGCCAGTGAAGTGTGTCTGGCAGTGATATGGACATGCTAGCAGCGCTGTAATGGGGTTGGATTGATTTTTGGCCCTTGAGAGAGGAGACAGCTGGCCTTATCATCGCCCAGCAGTGGCTTCTGTGGTTATGGACCCATCATGCCAACATTAATGACAACATCACACGCACCCCTCACCCTCCCAAAGCAACAAACACCCTGTCACTCCGATCGCTTCTGGAGGAATCATTATCAAAACTAGTGATTTGTTTTGTTTTTCCCATCAATCAAATACTGTATATTGCACTTTAAAAATAAACTTTGAAATCTTGGAAAAGGACATGGATAAATAATGAATGTCCATTTATTCTGTGCTTTAGGTTGTTTCTTTATTGTTAAAATCAACTGTTGAGTAGCAACAACTTGGTCTGAATGTTTGTGTGCTATAAAATGTAGTGGAGGAAAATATAGTTTTCATAGGTCATTATGTTAACTTGGTAACATCCTGGGCCTGAAAGGTTTACTGTAAAATTCAATTCAGCCTTTTAATCCTTGCATTGAAATTCGAGTGGAACTGCTCAAAAGATTCAATGTACTATACTGTTATTGTACTATAAAACTGTTAGCTGTACAGATTCAAGTTCTAGGCAAGGAATCTTAAAAACAATGGCAATTTGTAAAAATGCTTGGTGATCATGCCTTTGACGATTGTACAACCAATCCTCGCGGACACTCCTATCCCCAACTGTGTATTAGGTCATTGTTGTGCATTTATTATTAGGCAGGAAGCAGCATTCGGTCGATGACATGCTGCAAACGCTCCCAGTTTTTCCAGAAAAAGGTCAAAAAGCAAACTCCTAAAATGGTGGCTACGACGTGGTGCCTACTCCTCATCAGGGGAGCGGCGAACTTGGCGGCGGTGGAGACACACACCAGGATGACGGTAATGATGGCCAGCATGATGTTTATGGTTTTTCCCAAAAGGACTCGTGCATCACGGCTCTCCAGCTGCACGGTCTGCTGTTGCTGCTGCTGCTGCAGCTCCAGCTTGGACACACGTGTCTGACAGGACTCCAGGGCTTCCTGTGTCAAGAGGAAGGGACAAAGAGAGAGTGAGTTAGGGAGAGAGGAGTTCAGGGTTTGCTTCAAGGCACTGGCTGACATTTTACCAGATAATTACTCGAACTGCTCACAAATCACTGGGAATAAAGTAGAAGGCACAAAAGGGCACTTGAGTTGTCTGATGTTGGGTAATTGTGTTGAACTTATATAACACAAATTAAGCATGAAATGAATCCCCGAACATAAAATACAAAAATACAACAGCAAATCCAAATAAAAAACTATGTGAAAATAAGGATCAATATTGGTCTGGAACTCTGCAAACAGTTTTATCACACATTTTTTATATTGCTATTTTAAGTATTTGGTATTCATTCTGCTTTATTTTTGTTATTAATTACCTTGTTCAAATTGCCTATTATTCTATTGTTTACTTTGTTGAGTAAATTATTGAGCTACTGTGAAATGCATTTCCCCTCACGGATCAATATAGTTTGTCCAAGTGTATATAATATAAAATAAAATGAAAATCTGTCTATTGTATGTGATCTGCCTTCATCTTGTGCTTTATGCATAAATCACATAAATGCACCTGTATGTCCCGGGCCCGTTCGTGAGCCTGGTAGGCCACTCGCTCCTCAATGCTTGCCAGCTCCTGCTTCAGATTGGCCATCTCATTCTGGTGCAGCTCTGTCATATCATTGAGCTGGTCCTCCAGTTGCTCGTACCTAATGGAAAAAGCAGTGGTATTTTTAAACACTTCATTTGAATAGGTAAAACATAAACAGATTTGAATGAAATAAATACGGAAACATGTGAAGTTAAGCAAATTTCTATCATGTTAATCACAAAAGCTGGAATAATCATAACCCTAACCTGAACTTCTCCTCCTGCAGCAGGCCATTGAGAACTTGATACTCCCTGTTGAACTGCGCCTTCAGCTCATCCAGGTCCTCCTCCAGCTGGTTCTGGGCCTCTTTCACCTCCTTCACCTCCTCCAGACACAGAGCCAGCCCGCCGTTGCCCTCTGCCCCACTGGCCTGCTCCTGTCCTGGGCCCTGACCGCTCACCTGCCCCCCTGTAGCACCACCTCCTACCGCCACTGCTGGTGTGTTCCCATTACTGTCAGAAATAGAGGCACTGCCCGAGGAGCACTCATCATCACTGGGATATTTGGGCTTGCCGACCATGGAAGTGCTACTGCTCAGGCCTTTGGAGGTGCTGTCGGTGGGAAGCGCGGAGGTAGAATCGGCTTGCGACTTGAGGTGGTCAATGTTGTCAGCACTGCCGAATTTGTTTCTGATAAGATTAGCAAACTCTCTCGGCTTGCTGAAAAAGAAAGGTGGAGACAGAGAGACACCAGGTCCTATGGTCTTGACTTTGTCCATGGTGGGGTGTCTTCCGCTGCCCGTAATGTCCCTCAACAGCTCCCTGGAGGACTCCCTCGGGATAGTGCTGTGTTTGACTTTCAGGGGCTGTGGAGGCGTGGTCACTTCACTACCTTTCATCTTTTTGTGGTACTGTTCTAGCTTCTTCTGCATCTGCGCAATGTTTTGAGACGACTTCTGGTTCTTCTTCTCAAAAACCTGTTTGATTCTTCCCATTTGCTGTTTGTCGGCGCTGTTGACCAACTTTAAATACTCGGCCACGTTTTCGTCCCGCGCCGTCTGCTCGATCTTCAGCTGCTCCGTGACTTTGAGGATCTTCTGTTGCAGGCTGTCCAAACAAGAGCGGCTGCGCTGGACCTCGCAACCAAATGTCGGCCCCCCGCCATCGAAATCCAAGTCCAGGTTGTTCTCGGAGGAGCCGCGGCGCAATGCAGGTATGTCCAGAAGACTGGATTCAGCGCTCCGGTCCATCTGCACAGACAAGAGATTTATTTACCTTTACATTAGCCTTTATTTCAATCAAAATGGTGTATGCAATTTTATAATAACTAATACTAAAGCTGCTATAGACAAAAGACCAGCAGTTCTGAGCATTGTTAATCCTGGGACAGAGTGATGGAGATGTGGCTGCCTCCAGGAGGTTCCTTGTTTGGGAAAGTGCTTTGAAGTGAATTCAGACCATTTACTACAGTTTTTATCATTCTATTCCTATGTGTGGTATGGCAAAAAAAAAAAAGGAAACCAAATGTTTCTACCTCACACAAGACTTCAATCTCAATTTTTGGTTCAAAGTAATAAATATAGTCCAGTACCAATTGTTTTATAATTGTTGTTAGTATAATACAACAGTTGAAAGAACATTTACAGACATGTTTTTTTTGTGTACTGTCCCTGTCAAATATATTCAGTACAATAGAGTGTTGTTACTGCCACAGGATTGGCTGTAGACCTATTGATAAAGAGCAAACAAGAAAAAGCTCCATAATTATGAACAATTGTGTTCTTGTTCATCTAATATGTTTGTCCTGACACCCATTGACCATCTGCATATCAGTGTAATGCTCTTAAGCCACGCATTTGTTTCATATTTAATCCTGTTTGTTTACACAGAATTGAGCACGGGTGATTACGTTCAGATAGCCACTATTAACGGTGTATGAAAGAAGTGAGGCCGTGCACGTGTAAAGTAGGTCAGTTTGAATAACTCAAGCCCAGGAAATCCCTCTTCCAGACAAAGTCTCTGTTTTTTACAACCTCATTTTGGCTTCACGTCACTGTCAGTCAGTCTGATGTGTTGAATTAAGTTGTGGTGTCTGGACAATTTAGAGAAGTGAAATGCCCTGATTAGGCAAATGTAGCTACTAAAGAAAAACACTAAATAGTCTGAATAAGCACATAAGATTGTGATGCAGCTTTTTAAAGAACATTACAGGGCCCGTATTCTACTGTGTGTACTCTCATTAGCTTTGTAATCACGGTATAAAAAAATGCCTAGAGGTGTGTTTTATTTTCATGGATGTTTGAGTAATTCATCATGATCAACCCATCTCTTTCAACAATTGCCTGCACCCAATGATGTCATGAGGTGGTGCTCCTCTGTATTTGATTGCCCTGACAGGCGCATTGAGTTGCCTTGTGTAAATAAAGTTGCCTTGCCTTTTAGATTTTAGTTTCACTTAAACTCTCCTCTCCGTCAGCGCAACACAAGCTTATGACCAGTGTGTTCTTTGCTCAGAAATAAGCAACAATGTGACATGTCAAGAGCCAGGTGTCCAGGCATACTTATAAAACGTAAATAGCCCACGCTAGAGGACTTTATAGAACAAATAATAGAGAGATTTGAGCTCCTAAAGCCAGATAAAAACAACATGTTGAACTGCAGACACTAAGGCGCTAATCCTGAACAAATGCAACACTGTAAGTTTTGGGTAAAAAGGCCCCAGTTTCAATCCTGCTTAGTATTATGGCAAAGACTATTACAACACAATAGAAGAGCACAGAAACATATACAGTTTCCTCTGACATAAGCAGGGAAAATGTATACCCAGACATAGAGTGGTATACATACTGTTAATAACTTAGAGCCGATCGCATTAGGGGATGATATTTACCACACAATGCAGTTTCAGTTGGGTTTAGTAATGTAATTTCACAAACAGCTTCGTAATGTTTGCTGCCGCGATGATGACATCACACCCAACGAGTCAAACTTGTTTCTGTGGCAGAGAAAGGGAACACGATGAACGAAATGCTACTCTTGCACTTCAACTGTGTGTTTTTTTCCAAGTGTTTGGCATTTGTCTCATTCATCTCGCTTCATAATATACACGCCACATGTATAATTTTCCTCTGTAAAGTGTGAAAAGACAATTCCACTTTTCTTTCTAGGAGTGTCCCAAGGATCTTTGAGGCTCTGTCCCCTGCCCACCCGCTCCGACAGCAACGCAGGCTGTCCCATCTTCGACACAGTGGTCTTTCTGTGCAGAGAAGAAGGCACACTTTGTGATCATAGCCTACCTCTGCTCTGTCCCCGGCTCAGCACTGATGAAACACTATGCACTCGCTGGACTCATGTGTAAAGCTGTTGAGCCACGCATCCAATCACAATCCTATTCTCCCTGAGCCGCAAACAATGTCTGTCAAAGCAACTGGGGTTAAACAGAAGCCGGTCTTTGTCAAACCTGTTTACCGTCACAAGCAGTCTAACATCCATCTACTGCGCGGTAGAAAACCGCAGTGAAGTTGGTTTCACGTTGGACGTTGGAAATTCGCCTCCAACAGATCGTTTGAACTTAGGGACCGTCTATGAATTACTCTCTTTGTAAAAAGGTGTTGGTTTAAAAAATGTAGTTTAGGTGTGAATCAATAATATGATACAAAAAAAACAATTTTAATGAAAGGAGATAGACTACAATTATTTTTTTATTTAAGCAAAATTCCTTGAAAAATACATTAAAACGATTAAGCAGAATTCCATGGCCTGAGCCCCATAGAGCAGAGCTTGTACTAATTTTGTAAAGTGTTTTGGGTCACTGGGTCAAATGCCTTAAATGCTATTGAGGAAAAACCCATACTTTCTGTTAAAAAAGAATTGTAATATCTTTTTTAAAGAATTTCATGGCCTGAGCCCCATAGCCCAGAGTCAGTACTATTTTTGTAAAGTGGTTGTTAGGGTCACTGGGTCAAATGCCTTAAAAGCTATTGAGGAAAAACCCATAGTTTGTATCGAAAATCCTTGAAAAATAAAACTTAATAAAACTATTAAGCAGAATTTCATGGCCTGAGCCCACAGCCTAGAGGTAGTACTAATTGTGTAAAGTGTTTGGGGTCACTGGGTCACATGACTATAAACCTATTGAAAAAAATCTTGTATTTTTGGTGATTTTCCTGGATAATGACTTTTCAAAAGTTTCAAAACCTGAAAATAGGAAAACAAAAACGTGTGGTGGATTAGGAGTATTTTTATCAATATGGCTGGTTCACATGATTCCGAATATATGCTTATAGAAAAATTTGAAAACATTCAAAAGTAGGTATAAAATAAATAAATGTGGTAGAAAATAAACCTATAGATGACATTTAGTCTATCTGCATTCATAAAAATTGTTTTTTTGTGTGTATCATATTATTGATTCACACCTAAACTAAATTTTTTAAACCAACACCTTTTTACAAAGAGAGTAATTCATAGACGGTCCCTAAATTCAAACGATCTTGGAGGTGAATATCCAACGTCCAACATGAAACTAACTTCACCGCGGTCACGAGAAAGAGCTTGCTCATATTTCCAGTTCTTTAAAACGAAAGACAATCTGCTTCCTGTTGAGCGAGATATCTTGGGACGATTTCTCTTTGCAGCACGGGAATGAAACAAGTTCCCAAGGCGCAATATTCTCTGTGAAGCATTAGGGGCCCAAATGGAGGGCGCAGCGAATGTTTGTAGCTACAAGGTGCTGATACAGAGCAAAAAAAAAAAAAAAAAAAAAAAAAATTCTGACATGACTGGGAGATTGTGGTGAAAGTGAATAATAAAGATAGATTGTATTTTCAAACTTGCGCAGCTGGAGTAGTTGATGTTAGGCCACAATGTTTTGCGCAGCTGATAAAACGGGGAGTACGCCTTCACTGAGAGGAATCTGATTCATGAGACAGCCTCACATAACTCCGTAACCCAGTCCAGATGTTGCACATGCACGGCGCACTGAAATGGGAAAAAAAGAAAATACAGTTCCGGCTGAACCCCATTGCGAACTTTTGCCTGCTCTCGCAACATCCTCTGATTCTTTGCCGCAGAATGAAAACTGCTGGAGCAATCTGATAATTTGCTTTCGGTCGAGTGAGTCTAGGAGTCTAAATTAATTTGCCCCGCGCTGATGACAATGTTGAAGAACTGCCCTACTTTTTCACGTCGTTTCTCCCGCTCGTTCTCAGGCGGGCAGGAGGGGGTCACAGACTCACAGCGGAGGTGGACACAGGGGTGAATCAGGCAGAGGGCACAATGTCTTTAGGGATGAAACCCGGTGAAAGGACGGTAAAAACCGAGCAGGAACAGCGCAGATGGAAGAGAGTGAGCGTCTTAAACAGAGGTCATGACACGGCAGTGCCACTGACAGGTGTGTGTTCATGCTTGTTTAGTGCCGAATATCAACAAGACAAACTCGTATGCAGATAAAGCACTTTGCAGAGTCAAACAGTTTATTTAGTTTCCATTTACTAACAATTGTCCACAACTGGACCATTATCATTTATAATAATAAAAAACGAATGTTATGTACAGTTCAGTATACAGTTGTGCTCAAAAGTTTACATACCCTGGCAGAATGTTGTTGTTTTTTAACTTTTTTTCTAAGAATATGAAAGACAACACAAAACGTTTTTTCCTCTCATAGTTAGTGGTTGTGTGAAGCCATTTATGGTGAAACAACTGAGTTTGCTATTTTTAAATCATAATGAAAAAAGAAAGTACCAAAATGACCCTAATCAAAAGTTTACATACCCCAGTTTTTAATACTGTGTATTTCCCCCTTTAACATCAATGACAGCTTGGAGTCTTTTGTGGTAGTTGTGGATAAGGTTCTGATGGTAAAGCGGCCCATTCTTCTTGGCAAAAAGTCTCCAGTTCCTGTAAGTTCCTGGGCTGTCTTGCATGAACTGCACGTTTGAGCTCTCCCCACAGTGGTTCAATGATATTGAGGTCAGGAGACTGAGATGGCACTAACGGGACCTTCACTTTATTCTGCTGGAGCCAGTGGCATCAGCGAAACACCTCCATATTTCACAGTAGGTGCACCTTTTTGTTGTAAACAAGGCCTATGATGAAAACTACACCATTCCTACTGTGAAATATGGAGGTGTTTCGCTGATGCCAGTGGCTACAGCAGAATAAAGTGAAGGTCCCTCAATATCATTGAACCACTGTGGGGAGAGCTCAAAAGTGGGTGTGTATGTAAACTTTGGATCAGGGTCATTTTGGTACATTCTTTTTTCAGTAGGATTTAAAAATAGCAAACTCAGTTGTTTCACCAAGAATGGCTTCACACAACCACGAACTATAAGTGAAATAAAAGCTTTGTGTTATCTTTCATATTCTTAGAGAAAATAGTTTAAAAAAATCAAAAGTTCTGCCAGGGTAGTTGAGCACAACTGTATAAAACAAATAAATAAAGATGAGCAGACATCCTCCTGAGACTGTCATGATCTTTGGGGTGCTGTCCCTTGCACTCAGTGTGAGCCCTGTCCTGTCCCCCACGCTGGCCTACATAGCACACAGCGTCTGTCCAGGACTGTGACCCATTTTAAAACGCTCTGATCCTCGCGATACAGCATTATAAAATACACAGAAATTAAACTGCCTCAGCCTCAGTTTTAAACCAAAACGGGGGGGGGGGGGGGGTTTGCAGTCCAAGTGAAAGGGGGAGATGAGAGAAACTGCAGAAGTTGCTTATCTTGCTCTGCAGTCTCCGAGGCCGGATCAATGATCTAGTTAGCAATTCAATTTCTTATGCAAAACGCTGCTCAGAGCACCACAGGGCATAACAAATGCACCAGGGCGGCTCTTCTGACTGGTGTGAGAAGAAGAAACCACACAAACCCTGGGTGGGTGCGGCCCTAACAAACAGTATTAGCGCTAAACAATAGCGCTGTTCCAATGTAAATGTTAAGTCAAATTGACATTTACCTAGAATATGCTTTCCTGTTACACGCGTGACGTATGTAAATCCAGACAATAGGGGCTGTGTAATCAGATGAAGCCTAGCGTCTGTGACACAATGGCCAGATCAGGCACAGACGTCCCAGGAATCTAGATCATAACGGCATAGATTTTTATGATAATTTGTTATATGCATGACAAAAGAAAAAGTCTTAGCAATTCTGCTTGCAACACTGAACCTAAAACAGAGTATTCATAAAACAAACAAAAAACTACCATTAACAAAAATGAAAAACAGTAACGATGTCCTATTTTTCTTATTTACCTCGACCACTAATCAAAATAACGCTTGAGACGTCTGTTTCAATATACGACTAATCCAAACAAGGCTCAAATGGCTCTAACCAACTCCAAATCTGAGGCCCAGCCCTGCAAACATACACTTTATAACAAAAAGCCTGCTTAGATTTCATTAGTACCATATTTTGACAGGAAAAGGGTAAATATTTGTCACAAGTGAGACCTTTTGTTGCACAGGCCGTTCCTTCGTTTGGCAGATATTGTTTTAGCCTCTCAAATAAACACACAGACGGGGCAACAGCGCTGGCACCGTCATCATCACTAAACAAACCATCCCCTTCATTGGTTTCTTTCGGGGGGCAGAAGAAGCCTGCAGAGCTCCTGATTGGTATTCCTTCCAGACTGTGCGGAGATGGATACAGACACTGTCCCACTCAGAGTGCACACAGGAGGACGGGAGGAACACCAGCCAAAGGAGGACAAAGACGGGGAGAGCATCTCTGGTCTGCCCCGCCAAATCTCTGAGGAGAATGGGAGATCATGATCTCCATGGAGATGATGAGAGCCATTGGAGACAGGATTTAGGCAATCATTTGTAATTTTGTGTAATCTAGTATATTGCTCAGAAGAACTCAGAAGGTGTTCAGCATCAAATGAGTTCTCCCAGTTGTCGACCAATGATAGAAAAGCGTGTTTGTGTAACTTCAGTAACTTAAACTGATGGTCTGCGAGATTACAAAATGAGGAGAGAGAAATTTCAAAAGTATACAATCTAGCTCCCTCTCCTCTGGATTTTAGGCTTGTTTTAGTCCAGGTTTAGCTGTGTTTTCCTGGTTTAGTTCAGTATCAGTCCAGTCCTTAACCGTGCTCACTAAATTGCAAATAAATGCAAAATTCCAATGACACTGGAACACAGAAGTTGCCAAAGACTTCTTGAGTTTCCTAAAAGACACCCCAAGAGGTCGGTTGAAAGAATTACTTAAGATGTTTTACCTCCCCATTATCTTATGGACTGACAGAGAGCCAGGACTAAATCAATAGCCCATTAACACTCACTGCATCTGCTTGGCCCCAGTGGACTCTTGGTGCTACAAAAGGGGATTCAATTAAGATAAATATGCAGCCAAGTAGTGATTCAATGTGCTATAGGTGAATAGAGAGATAGTGACGTAACAGCAAAAAAGCTCATTAGCCATGGTAAACATCAACAACATGATGGAGTGGAAGTGGCTCACAAAATATTGAGGTCGCTGATAATAAAAAAAAAAGAAAGGGGGGTCGGGGGGTCCATTGTGCAGAATGCATGGTTGAAAGAGTCATTAATCTCTATTGGGGGATAAGTCTTCAACTTTTAGAGCAGCAAAGCATATGCAAAATAGGGACAGAACAGTTTAAAAGGTTATAACCACCAGGCTAAAAAGAGAAGTCATACTGTATGTATGTATAGAGTTGCAAAAATGCGCTGTTTGGCGTTTTACTTCCCTTATTTTTAAAGTCATTAACCGATATTTCTTTTTGAAAAAAGTGTTTTCCATATAAGGTTGAAAACTCAAGTCACAATGCATGCAGGTTAATGTTGGCTAGGAAGAGCCCCGCACATACAGTAATGTTTTTAAAGATTTTAATTAACCAGCCCCGTAAAATGAAGGCTTTTTAGAAAATGTAGAAAACGTTCATGCAGGAAGAGAGCCTTGGTTATTCCTCTCTTTATAAGTATCTGTTAAAGATCAAAGTGCACCTCCAGTCCAGAGCAATTATTTTACAAGACCTTCCCGAGCACTTTGATTTTATTTTTGTGCTACTCTTAAGGCCTGTGTGCAAAAAGCAGTTGCACGTATGAGTTTTTTTCTCTCATAAAAAGCAAAAAGGCCACAGATTTGAACCACTAATTATAAAAAAATAAACATTTCTAATGATAAAACAGGTGCTTAAAACACATGATTAAATCACATGCGCTAAATTTAAGTCGTAATGTCAATTGAGCACCTGGCTTAGTAAATCAGGCACTTGGCATAGATTAGTGTGTCGATATACATTTTTAGAAAACCCTACTCTCCACCGAGGGTTAAAAGCATAACCCCTGTCGCTAAGCCTCACAATTGAAGGTCTTGCGTCATCTCTGGCCTCTGACCCAAAGTGGAAAGTGACTTGTTCGCCAAGAAAAAGAAGAAGAAGAAATGCACCAAAACTGCATCGACGAGCAATAAAGAGCCAAATCACAATAGCTGCCTCATCATCTGTGTGTGTGTGTATGTGTGTGTGTGAATAATAGGGAATAATTGCTTTGCGTGTCACCGGTACAGTGAAACTTCAGTACAAAGGAAATATTTTGTTCATTCTGAGTGAGTAATACTTGAGTAATAAAGAGGTGGCACAGGTTTTGCAAAACAGGCCAGTTTAGAAGAGATCCAGGAAACCTTACAAGGATGCTGGAAAAGTACCTGTTCACCTGGGACTTTCTGATTACATAGTTAAGAGATGGTAAAGATGATAAGAACAGGTCATTTTGGTATTGGGGAGATTGTTCTCAACAAATCAAAAATGAAAACATTGGAGATTACAGTGAAATGACAGCATGTAGCGTCATTATGAAAGCAACAATGATAACAGATTTAAACAACGGCAACTGAAAAAAAAAGACTTTATGAAGAAACTCTGTATTGGTGTCTGTTGTTGAAGACAAAATCCAATTAGAATGTATCCTAAAACAATTGTTTTAGTAAGTTTGAATAAGATCATCAACACATAACTTGGTTTATGATTCAATCTACTTTCAAATCTGTTCAACACTTTCTCACAGAATGCATAACCATTTGCCTCAAAATACAATGGTAAAATTATCAATGGAAAGAACGATTCACAGTGAAAACAAATAGGTTATATATGGCAGGTCATTTCAGGTCCTGGGACACTAGTCCACAGACGCAGAGACAGTTGTCAGGGAGTAAGTGCGGCTGACAAAAGCCCAGTAATACATTATTTACAAAATCAGTTTCTGTTTGCTCAGCTGAGCGACTGCTGTATTGGCTGCTCACTGTACACAACGTAAGGGAAATGGGTTTACAAATAAAATCGAGTACTACAAAATAAAATGTATAAAAAGTATAACATTTGCAGCAGCTGGACTTAAAAACAACAATCTATCAGTGTAATAGGTGAAAGTATGCCTTCATATGCTCCTTCATATAGGCTAGTTACAGATTAACAAAGCAACTACAACAAGATAACAGTGAAGTACAATGCTCCCCTTTTACAAATATAAGAGCTTAAATCATCTTGCTTAACTCTATTGTGAGGAGGATTGAGTGAGCTCATTTTTAGTTTTCAAACTTGCCTGGCTCTCTGCTGCTGTCATGCCTGAATTAGCATTAGCAATACAAAAAAAGAAGTGATCTTAATTTGGCAGAAACGGTGTAGAAAGCAAGATCATCAATTTATCACACCAGCACAAAGAGGTGGTTGTCAGGAGTTAGGTCATCCCCGGAGTGATGTTTTCTTATAGGAGGCAAACATGGATAGTATGAGAAGCCTATACAAGCCTATACAAGAAGCATCACATATGGCTAAATAAATCATGTATCTAATGTGTAATGCTTTTGGGATCATCATAGAAAAATGGCTGGTTTTACATTAGGTGAAGCGTTTCTACTCCAAAAATGGATTTAGGTTTGATCAGTCTAATAAGGATCGCGTGTGCACTACCAAAACAGTCCGTGCGAATCGGGGAAACCCTCGTATTGATGTTATTGAGATTTCAGACAGCTGTTACTTTTAGTACCATTCGCCTTACGGGCTATTACGAGACAACAATACCGCCTCTCTCACACGATAGACGCGCTACGCGCTACTCACCGTCCTGCTGCTGCTGAGGTATTTCTCCACTTCGCATAAACTTCGGACCGTGGCGCTGGGCATAACTCCCGACTTTTCCTCCCGGTTTAGGTCTTCGCCGGCACTACCCCGAGTTTACTACACGGGACCGATCGTGCGCTCATGTTTTAGGCGCCCCCCCCCACCGCAACACACGCGCACTGCCCTTCTTCTTCTTCTCAACAAAAACTCAAGCGGAGAGTCTCGCCCCGCCCCCTACCCCTCTGCAGTTCAGACACGCCCCCAAAACCAACAGGGCGAAAACCGTCAATAACACGTGCCTGTCACTGCCAGATAAAAGCCAGTCTGCAAGTTTGTGTTACTTTCCTTAAAGGCCCTGCACCTGTTATTTCTCCTAGAAGATTACTGACACCATGACCTTTGTCCTTGTCAACGCAAGAATTTGTGCGGGAGAAAAGTCCTTTCGTGTGCCGTGCGTCCATCACGGCATTACTTCTACACTGTACAGTGTTTCTTGTATTACCATGAGAGTAAAGCTCCTCTTTACACACTGAAAGTTGTGAAATATGCTTATAAACTCATCCCACCATGTAAACAAAAATGGGATGTCGGAAATGTTTAGGAAGTAAAGACTGAGCTTGGACCACAAATTAAGAGTTTACACTCATTGTAAACAAAAAACATCCAGTACAGGGCAGTAGTAAGTGTAAGAAGAACTGATCATCGAGATTGGCATTATTAGGCTACTACTAGTTTTCTCTTTTACAAGTAGATTCCACTAAAAATCTACAGACTTAATTACCTTTATGGAAGGTTAAGGTTGGGTTAATGTGTTAATTGCCTCATAGGCAAATTTGGGTTAATGTTCAAGCATCAAAACTTCATGAAATCATGTATCATGTGGGCAGAAGAAACTTCTTAAATGCACTATCTCTGTGGGTGCTTAGTGTTTAGTTGTCCCTTTTTGTAATGTGTTTGCATTTCACTTCCACCCCAGGTCAAATTTTCCCCTCATGAGACAAATAAAAAAGTTAACCTGAACCTTTTAAGAATTGAACACACGACAAACGCGTGGCAAAGAATTCACAAAGTTTGCTCTGAATTGTCACATTGTAATTACAATAAATTCTCAAAAACTCAGACAAAACTGAAATCGATGTTTTTGGCCCACAAGCACAAAGAGAAAGTCTCATCAGTCACCTCGAGTAACTCTCTAAAATCAAAAAAATCAAGTTAGAAATCTTGGAGTAATCATGGAGTCAGGCCTGAACTTACACAGCCACATCAAAGTAATAACATCAGCAGCTTTTTATCATCATGGCCAAGATTAGAGGTATAGTCACTAAACCATGCATTTGTCTCCAGCATGTTAGACTACTGTAACAGCCTGCTCACTCAAGCATATTGTTGGGCCAAATTCAATTAAGTAGTTACTTCAAAATTATGCAAAGTACACAAGATAAGTGCATTATAATCATTTAAATAATTGGAAGTAGTTTTAACCAAAAATATAATTGCACCTATGTCGCTTATTTTGCCATAGCATTCAAATAATGGATGATTTTAAGGTTTTTGATAAAAAGTGATCAAATGATAAAAGTTTTGAACATTTTCCATACCATCTACTGTACCTTGTTCACCTGAATCGACCCCGTGTTTTTAATAGGTGATCATTTATACCTTGTCTTTTGTTCAGTATTCATTTGGGTACACATGTAAAATTGATGCATCACTTGTGTGGACAGATTAAACAGTGGCCCATTCAGTGTCATTAACCTCTGCTGCTCCAATAGGGTGAGTCAAGCGATGGGGCGATATGATAGGACAGAGCAGATAGCACCTCACCGGACAACGACAAGTGGGACTTCTAAAAACAGCAGCAGGCCAGACAATAATGCTCATCAAGTTTTAATGCCTTCTTTAGCAGTGCTTTTAATTAGCGGAACATGTTCCTGAACTAATACAAAATTTACTGGACAATAACACACCGGGTTCACTGCAGCATCTTCCTTCCTCTATGTCTCTTGACAAAACAAACTGGTGTAGGATACGGATTATGCATTATCAATTAAAAAAGACAAAAGTAAACAAGCTGCTGTTATTAGAAAGACAGACCAGTTCAAAGAAACATTTTGTGTCTATTGGTGGAAAATGAGGGGTCAACAACAGGGGGTGTTCAAATAGCTCTCTGAATTCAGTGCATGCTTCTCGTTCAAAGCTAAATCAGTAACAGCAGCAGCATATTTTACAGGAAAACATGGACGATATTATACAAAGGACCCTGTTTGTTTTTTTTAATCTATTTTTTCCTCCCACCATAACAAGTTAAGTTTTGCCTTCAGCAGCCATTTAAAATATGGGGCCTTAACAATAATTTATATTATCAACAAGAAAAGAGAATAAATCTTTCAACAAATTTCAAAGCAACTATTACAAACATGACCTACGTATCAGGTGCTTTATTTTAAAATATTTTTTCACTTGATTTGTCCAGAAGGCAAAATACAAGAACAACCATAATCACCTTCTTGTTACTATAAATACACATTTATGTACATTGCTTTTTTCTTCTTTTCGTTTTCCCCCAAAATGTATGAAAAAATTAAAAGTATAAAGATAGAATCCTTGTTGTAATCCTTTGGATCAGCAAGCTTTCTGAAAAGGTTAATAAACCTTTAACAATACCAGGTTCACAAATCAAGTCACAATAAGACAAATGAGAAGGGAAAGTGAAAAACAGGTCCTTCAAAACTCGTTATGATGTGCATAATAGAAATGCCGGGAAAAGATGGGCTATAAAATACTAAGTACTATAAAAAGTACAATCTATGATTCCACTTTCAATTGTTCATTCTCCAAAAGTCCAGTATTGAGATTTTTACAAAACCTCTGATTAGATAAATACTCACATGATGGATGTGCCAGCATTGACCTCAGGAGTCTTTAGTTTTTGTTTTTATTATCAGGTCATAAAATAAAAAGAGTCAGTGTGTGGTGGAGTGCAGTTCAGATTCCAGAGACGGTCTGGCTGTTATAATCCGTGGACTCCATTTTGAGGATGTAGGGGATGATGCTGTCGATCTGAACGTTTCCAATGAGTCCAGCGAAGAACAGCTCTTCTGTGACAGATGCACTGATGAGCCGCAGCGCCGGGAGGCGCAGCAACAGCTTGGATAACCTGAAAACAGCAAGGGAGAAATGAGACATGAAATTAAAACATGTAAACTGCAGCAAGTACAGCAGTTAGTACATCAGCTATGTGCTCCTAATGTTTCTGCTTACCGATAGCAGTCTTCAGGGTAGGTCCTGGTGACATAATCCTGTAGCTCTGTGTAGGCCTGCTCTTGGAAAAACTGTATTTGTGAAATGTTGTCTATGCCTGGATGATCTGGTTTGGGAAAGCAATGTATTCGATTATTTAGTACAACAAAACTGAATGTAAATATGGCTTAACATTTGACAGTACCAGGACTAAAAAGAACGATTGCTTTGAGGTAGGCATATTCATAAGAGTCTGGCATCAGCTTGGACATGCTGTTACAAAACTCCTGCATCCTCCATATGTGCTCCATAACAACTTTTACCCGATCAGGAGAAAGTTTGTCTGCAAGTACAACATTAAACTTACATCAATGTCAACATTTTTTTAGATAATTAAAGACCGAAAAAACAATGGTAAAATAATTTCTTAATGTGCTTGTCAGCAAAAGAAGACCAACCTTCCTGTAAGCTCGTCTGCAGATGGTTGATAATGGCACTTAGGATGGTACCAACATTCATGACATTTGAGCATTGTGCCAAGCCCAGGGCAAACAGCTCATTCCAACAGGCCTTCATCAAGTTAATGTCATTTTCTTGGCCACTGCGGTACAGGACGGGTCAAAGTAATAGTAATAAATACAAGTTTCAGTTTTGACAAGTACAGTTACCATGTAGTTGTTATTACAGCTTACCTAAGAGCCTGGAAAGCAGGTATGGAGCGAGCCCAATGCATAGAGAGAAACAGGAGTCGAGAAGCTGACTCACAGATATAGTTGACATTGAGGTACTCTGGGACTGGCAAAGGCATCATAAGCTGCAGAGACATCGGTATTTTATAAAAGTGGTATGACCAGCTGTTCTCCAAACAAAGAAATGTTTACTTTAAAGGGGATGTGGCCATCAGAGAGAAGAGGGCCATTCAGCTCCAACACGGGACCTGACTGATCTCCTGTCATCATCTGCATCGTTGCCTCTAAAGTGTCCGCTGCTGAGCCCTCATTGGGATGGAGAACTTTTGCTAAGGTATCAAACGCTCTGTAAAATATTGGATAAACAATCAAAATGTATTTACAATATAAAATCTAATATCACATAATTTAGATCTCTATTTATATTATAAGATAGCCTTTATTGATCTCATAATGGAGATATTTACTTGATACATTCAGTCTTAGAAACACTCAGGGTGTGCAAATAGGCAGGAAATGTGAAAAAAACTAAACAATTAAATAGTAAATTAGTTGTATCTTATATACAATGATTACCAAGGACTTGTGGGGACAAAAAGTGTAAACAGTAAATAATAATAAAGTAAACAGACTATAACAAAAATGTTATTGTCAGTATTAGCAGTGCAGGTTTATAGACTGACTGACATTGTCCAGAATGGTGCTTTCTGATCAGCCAGATGGAATTTAATTAGAGCAGCTGAGTCAGAAACCACATGGCCCAAACAGGAAATCACATTACAGCTCATCACACTTCCTTGCACTCCTTCTGTACTTGTTGATAAAAATCAAGCGTTTCTTATCGTACCGTGTGATGTCACTGGTGTTTTGGTCATCTCCCTGAAGATCTGTGATCGAACTGTCACCGTTGCTCAGCGTCTCAACTCCCAGCAGATCGTTGCCACTTTCACTGCCATCTCGCGTCTTGTCGAGGTGGGCGAGAGATGTCACCACGTTTGCCAGTGTACCCAGGTCTCCTTGTGATGGGTCATCCTTGGGAAAATAATCAATGATTAAGTTTAATAAGTTGTATAAAATAGTTACAGATACATATAAATAACAGCCATGAGTATATATATGAGTTACTTTGTCTGGAGAAGCAGGGATCATGATGGTGTTTTCCAGCTTTGGGAATGGATGTTGGATGTTGAATAACATGTTGGACTCCAACAAACCTGTTGACCTGCCATAGAGCGTTTGCAGTTTATTTCAGCCACAAAATAAACATTTTAAGTTTGTGTTTACAAGTAGTACGGCCCAATTGTTATTTACAATACTTGATGGATCATATACTAGTACCTAGCGGTTTCTTTGTCAGAAGTAAAAGTCGGAGTGGCAGCCAAGGGACTAAAGAGATTCTTGCGAATGTATATCTTCTCAGTGGAGGCTGCACAGTTGAGAGATTTCTCGCGGGTGACTTCAACAGGTTTTCTTTCACACTGCACAGCTATAAAATAAATCACAGACAATGTGGCACTTTAAAAACTCTGGTAATAGAAGAGAGAGAGAAACAGAGTACCAGTAGAGAATATAAAAGATAGTATGCTGCAGTCTCTTACAGTCCTGTTTCATGCCCAGAGCTATGCATCGCTGCAGCCGACAGTATTGGCAGCGATTTCTGTGAAGTTTGTTGATGGCACATTCACCAGAGCCTCGACATGTGTACACTAGGTTTTTCTGATGCTACGTTTAAAAAAGCCTTTACATCCCTCACAACTGACCGCTCCATAATGACGCCCTAAATGTAAGAAGATAAGGATAAACTGGTAAGGTAAAAAAAATATACACAAAAACAAATATCGTGTGGCAAAAAGATAATGAGTGTCTACCTGATGCCTTGTCCCCACAAACAACACAGTACTCAACAACAGGCTTGATCAGGGACTGGTCTGACCCATCGGTTACAAACTGAAAAACAAGCAAAAAACAATGGGAGTATTAAAAAAAAAAACTCACACCGACTGAAATAGATTTGTGTTGACATTGTCATGCTGCAGTCATGGGATTTGACAGAATATAACTTATTTATCAAAATCGTTCTGGAGAAGGTAGTGACTGCTTAAGGCAATACCTGAATTTGCTGCCCGGCCAAATCCGGGGAGGTAAACAGCAGCTGGTTAACCCCGGAGCTGTCTGGAGCGGCGAGGATGACCTTGTTAGGCGAGCCTTCCTGTTTCAGTATAACCTTTCCAGCAGACGAATAGTCAGCATTCGTCAGGATAAACTGCTGCTTCCCAGGGGACGACGGCTCAAGTGCAGTGACAATCTGGATCTTTTGCCCCGTTTGCTGATCAGTCACAATCTATCACAGAATATAAAAGCATGCACCATTTATGTTCAAACTACTATTGTTTAAGATAATAAATTATGTAGATTTAATCAGAGTAATTTTGTTTGTAATATAACAAAAAGTGTGTTTGCTTGTTGTTGATTATAACATGTTCATACATTTGAATACATAAGTGCCAAAAACGTCTATTTACCTGAATTCTGTGTCCTAAAGCCATGTTTCCATCCGCTGATACAAGCTGAATTCTTTGAGTCTGTCCATCCATTGTGATATTACATCCACTTCCAGTGATCTCCTCAACAGTAACCCATGAAGATCTAAAAGATTAGGCATTTTCATTTAATTGATAAATCGGCCGTATTTTGTTGAGAATATTGAAGACAAGTCACCTGAGTTTACATCGAGACAGTCAGGCAGCTTGACACTGCCAGGCAAATTACAGACCCCTTTGAAAACGAGATGATTCATTTTTTGGGGGCTCATAATAAAATTATCATCACAAAATAATACACCTCGGCTCTGGGTCCAAAAATTTACTTTCAAAAGAAATAACCATTCAACTTCTCTAAATATACAGATATGATAATTGTGTATAAGAACAATAGATCAATAATCCACATGTGAGTTTGTTATTGTGCTTTATTTCAGTAGCCGATGTTAAAATGTGGCCTGTGCTAACACAAGATGCTAGCCTGAAAATGCACGCACTACTATTCGTAGCGTGCGTCATAAAATGAGATTTAAGAAACAAAAACTGCTCAAAACAGCATTAACATAAACCCAAACACGCTGCTCACAGGAAACCATTAAAAATCGATACGGAAGGATAAAGTATTTCTTTTCCTGTGGGTGAAAGGTCAAAATTGAAGGGTTAAAGCATGCTAGGGTGAAGGCCCGTGATGTTACACTGCCATGGGACTGCAGCTGCGCCAACGGAGCAGAAAGGGATACATTTCTATTACAAATAACCGCATCGAGTCGTATTATTTAGTGTGTTTATGTCTCGGACATAAAAACGTCACTGGGAATTATAGCCTCGTCTTCTGCGTATTTCTAAACTTATGTAAAGGGGAAGTTAGCAACGCTGTCACAAATGCTAACGAGAGGCTAACTGCTTCGGTTTGTCGGCACGACTGAACTGAGCGAACACATTATTCTGTTTACACGAACAACGGCATTGCTAGGACCTCCGATGCGCTGTAGAGAAGACGATGGTTCAGTTGTGATGGTCGCGGTGTTAATTAGTCCTTACCACGTGAAGGCTCCTAGTGCTAACGAGCTAACTTGGCTCTAGCAGCTCTCAGTTGAACAGCTTCAAAACACTCCCTCTCTTCCTGTGTTACTGGCTCCTAATGTCTCCAACGATGCTCGCGTGCGTCAGTATTTATTAATATCGTGTTCCACTGGAAATATGTGTATGAATATTTGATTTACCAATGATTAAAGTGCAATAATGTCATAAGTGCCGTTAGGGGTGGGTTAAAGTTCGTGACCTTTTAGCTACAACCCAGTAGTTGCGCACGCGCCATCTGTCAATGAAATGGAAAATGCTTAATTTGCACTTATTAAAACAGCTTTGAGTGTTCGTGGATCACGTTTATTAAAAGCATATTAATGAAGGTAAAGAAGAAAATCCAAAAATGCTGTATATCGTGACTTTAGTGCGCATTGCTGTTTTTTTTTCCATAAGCCCTTTGCAGATTCTGAATAGTGCCACGCACTGTGAGTTATTTGGTAGAGAGGTGAAAAAGACATTTCATTTAATGTGCTGTGTGTAATATTTAAAACTAGAACTATCAAAAAACAAATATGTGCACTAAGTGTATAAAACGTTTGACAGCAAAATATGCACTTCATTTTCAAATATTGAATACAGTAATACAAAACCAAACGTCTATTAATGTCCATTATGTACAATACACTGTACATGATATGTAGAAACTCAAGTGTGCAACACAGAAGCTTCTTTCATGGCATCAATCCACCTGGAAAAATAGTTTATTTATATTAATAATTATTTACGCAAAACTGACTCATTGCAGTTACAATTATTTACCTCTGGGCAGTTTGCTCATCATCAGCTTTAAAAATGTAAAATATTTTGCCTTTGTGGAGAAGCCTGAATTGCATCTTTGAGTCAGACTTGACGGTAAAACCTAACAAGGGTTGACTTTCCAAGGCGACAACATCCTGCATGAGGAGAATCAATTATTGTTAGGTGTAAACGAGGGGGAAAAATCATATTTGTATCCAAGAATTTACCTCACTAGCAGCATATGTGTACAGGATGTTTTCTTTGATGACAAACCATTTTCTCTTTCCCTGCTTTTTAGTAGGCTTTATTCTCTGTAAATATCCACTCATTGTTGAATTTATTGTATTGGCTCCCACCTGAAACCAAGAGAAAGATTTGATGAGTCGTGATGACATCATGTAACACCTTATCTTGCAAATAAACACTTTTCACCTCTTTCAGACGAGCAGGGATTTTTTTCTGCTTACGGTTAATAGGAAATGTAGATTTGTGCGGACAGGACAAGATATGGCATTTTCATCTAGAAAAGATAACATTATTTAAACGACTTGGTCTGTAAATCACAAATACATGACTGATATGAACACCTGGTCTCATATATATATATATATAAATAAAAATAAAAATAATAGTGATTCCTTACAACAGGTTATTTTTATTTATTTATTTTTTCTATTAACACCATCCCTCTGTCACCCACTAAAGCACTTCCCATAATCAATATGATTGACATGCACACTCGCTTACAAAAAACACACATGCTTTTGCTTTGTTTTTCCATGGAAAAACAAAGCAAAAATATGTATAAAGCAAATTCGTATCCATTGTTATTGTCTATTCTGGTCACCCCCACCCATTAACATCCCTTTCCTTCAAGTCTGTTGTCTTGTGTTCAATATTGTATGTATACATACATTGTATGTATTGAACACAATACTTTTATTCTTACTTTTATCACAATAAAAGTAAGAAAAGATAAAAATGAAAAACTACCTGAAAATGTATGCTTACTTTTTGTTTCTGCAGCACAAGAAAACACTGGTCACATACTCGTGCCAGCTGGTTCTTGAGGTATTTGAGGAGGGATTTATTAGAAGAACAAGACTGACACACCACCTGATACAACATAAAAAAATGTAAAAAAAAAAAAAAAATCTTTGTTGAAATGCATTAATAATAGAGAGAATAAGGATAGAACCACAGTACCCATCCACATCCGCGACAGTGATGCCGCCTCCAGGTGAGGGTAAACTCGCACGCACAAATCATACACATTGTGACTCTTTGGTCAGGGATCCAAGGAGGAGCTTTTGAGCCCACAGCACCAGGAATATCCCCCTGTAATGAAAAACTATACTTTATATTCACTGTGTGGATCAGTAGTAGTGTGCACCAGACACATACCTTTGTGCCGGGGGAAAAACTGTCCCTATTCTTTGTGTAGTTACGGATTGCTGTTTCAATGGCTTCAAACCATTTGTCTCTCTCTGTGGCTGAGCTGCAACAAGGCAAGTGTTATTAATACGGTAAACACAACAATGTTTATATAAAGTTTGAAGTTTTATTTCAACATCAAACAGATCAATGTGCTATAAAACATTTGTGTTGTAAATTATACCGTAGATCAATCTTTATTATTATTTACTTTACTGGAAGATCTGTTGTCTTTACCTGGTAGAGCAGATGAAGGAGCGCTCCACACTCTCAATGATGAGCTCATTTTGGAAAGCCTCCTGAGCTGGTTTTTTAACCTGTAATTGTATATTCCCAATGTCACCATGAGTAGGAAACGATAATCATATATCTTACAAGAAAAAATGTCACCTTCATTCCGGCCAATGACAGCTCTTGTTTGACCTTATACTGTCCTGATTGGACAGGAGTGGTATACAGCAGCATGTCATTAAACTGCATGACAATACAATAAACATATACAATGTGAATGGGCCCCAATATCAATGCATAAAATAAAAAATAAAAATATTTGGTGTACTGTACCAGGAAAATCATTCTAGGCTGCAAAGTCTTCCTTGAGAGTTTATTTATAATGCCTTCTTTTAGAAAAATCTAAAAACAAAATAAAGAAAAAAATTATTTAATGTAGTACACAATGTTATAGTGAAGTATGCAAGAGTACTCCAGTACCCTGCCTGGCTGGACGAGCTCATGATTACCAATGAGTCTGCACTGCACCTGAATCAACTTCAGAAAATTATCCTAAAACAACAAGATGAAATAAACATTTATGCATAACAAAAATGCATCGTATCTTATATTTAATTTTTTTTTTACCCCTTGTTTCATGATGTCATTGGCGTGATTGGCTACTTCCTTTACTATAATTAGTGCATCTGTAAGAGGAAAAAAAATCAGTTTAGATCTTCTTTTTTTGTAAAAACATTAAATTGTACCTTGTGTATCCTTGTAATCTGGTGAGTCTTCAGATAGGTTTTTGAGGTAGTCTAAAAGGCCGTTACAAAACACACTTTAGCAATGATCAAGCATCAATATAAAATTTAGCTGCTACACAATGAAAATGTATGTGCTGGTTACACTGTAGGAATCAGCTAAAAATATGCACATCGTTACGGAACATAGTGGGCTATGACGCTCATGTTCAAGTTATGTCAGCTAATCTGATTCTGCACGCACTTATAAATCCTATTATACATGAAGTTCAGAAGCATGACTCAAATACCAAACTTTATCCACTTTTGCGGACAGCAGAGGGCAGCACAGAACAACTAATTGTATGATGATGATGATAAAAGTTCTTCAAAACAATGTTCATATCTAGAAAATGACGGCTGTAATGTTGTATACAAAGTTGCAATAATAATGTACCTGTGAGCAGCAGCTGATATTGTGGTATCCTTTGGACAGGCTTGAGGAGGTAATGCCTCAAAGCCAAATTGGCACAACACGGACTGGCCTTAAAAAGTAACACATTGGATTCATTTCCTGGAATAACAATTCGAAACAACAGGTTACACAAGAGTCCTCACCTCAAACTCCCGAACGACTGCTCCAAATGCCGGGTTCTTCTTTGTTTGCTCCTCCAGTAGAGCCACATTCTTGTCAAACTCACGGATGTAGTTTGAGTACATCTTGAGAAAAGCTCCTTTCTTTACAAAGATATCGGCCACCTTTGAGTTATCTTCCCTGCACATGTGACAATGAATTAATAAGTTGCATACTAAGGATGAATTGCTAAATGGATATTTGTTTGAAGGTATTGTTGTAATTTTCTTCTGAATGACAATAGATGAGTCGGCCATTGGCCACAGATTTAAATGCCTATGCTTTGTGAATGATATTATTTTGGGACATTCCACTTCCCATTTCATGTGTCATCATCACATGGTGAAACATAGTTTTGCTGTCCTTTCAAACAAGAAAAGCTATAGATAGCATAAAATGAAGTAACCTTTTCTTCTTCTATAAGTAGCCAGTAGCCCACTAATCTGAAAGGTGGCAATTAGGATAAGATATGATTTTATTGATCTCACAGTAGAAAAATTCACTCTTTATACTTTATAATCTTGTGTCCTTGAGCAAGACACTTCACTTTACCTTATTTGTTAGATGGTGTTGTGAGTTTTTGTGATTACCATGTGGCCACTCGCTGCCGTAGCTCATTCAGCAGTTCCTGGTTGAGTTCGTAGAGCTGTGGGAGGTAGTAGAGGATCTGGTCCAGGAGCCGGTCTTCGATCACAGGTTTCCCTTTCTGACGAGACGCTTCGTGCACCGCATTACGAAAGTCCTGCATTAAACACAGAGCCACAATTGTAAACTCAGAAGTGAGTCTAAACATAATATTTGTCCACATTTAGATAACCCCTGGTGTGATTCTGTCTCAAGGTCTTACTCTATTCCATGAAACGAATCTGATTTTGAATTGACTGTATTTGTTGACAGTTTTAACAATGAAAGAAAATTAACTGTCGCAGGTATGATGAACATTATAAGCAATCTTGGTAAATAAGGAGGTACAGTGCATTGCAGTTTGCATGTTCTCCCTGTGTCTGCAGGTTTCTTCTAGGTATTCTGGTTTCCCCCTACATCCAAAATCATGTGGGTTACAGGCTGGCCCATTGTGGCGGCTAGTACCAATCCCCCATCTTACTGAAATCCATCCATCCATTTTCTTCCACTTGTCTGTTGCCGGGTCGTGGGGGCAGCTGTTGGAGCTGCCAAATAACATTGCTTCTGAATCGCTCTTTGTCTGACCCGTTACCTAGGACCTGTTTGCCATGGGAGACCCTACCAGGGGCACGAAGCCCCCGACACAATAGCCCCCAGGATCATTCGGGCGCTCAAACCCCTCCACCACGTTAAGGTGGTGGTTCCAGGAGGGGCTTACTGAAATAATTTTAGTTATTTAAATGTATGTGTTATGACAAATAAAGCACTTTACCCAATTGTGGATATGCAATGTTCTTTCATTTCGTTTGTTGTTAGCATTGGAAATCTTTCACAAGAGAACAATCACTCGCTGAATCTTAAACAATTCTTGGTAAAAGAAAAGTAAGTAGTGTGGCCATACCGCCTTTGCGATGCCCAATCCCGTCAGACCTTGGAAGCTAAGCAGGGTAGGGCCTGGTCAGTACTTGGATGGGAGACCGTTCAGTAACACCAGGAAGCCTAGCGAATGTAGTGAGTGAGTGAGTGGTTGGTGGTGGTGGCTGATGTGCGCAGACTGGTTGCCTCGCTTATCATCACCGAGTATGGAGTGAATGAATAATGCACCAAATTGTAAAAGCGACTTTGAGCGTCTGGAAAAGCGCTATATAAGACTAATGCATTATTATTATTATTATTATTATTATTGTATCATGTATATTGTAATCAGTTCATGCTACATGCCATGTAAGTTCCAGTAACTCTTTCTTCCTCATTCAGATGATCATGTTTGAACTTCAGCAGGTTTGTCTTCAGCATACCTCATACCTAAATACAATAAGCTGTTGCTATATACTGTTTGTTTAAATGGTGTACCTAATTAAGTGGCCACGTTTCGTTTTAATGATGGCCTTTAACACAGAGGCAGTAAATATTGCTGACCTATAAACCATGACTAAAAAACGTGCCTCACATGAAGGAACAGTAAATTTCTAGGGGAATTTGAATCAGCACAAAACGTTTGGCTTGGTGGCTTAAGGGCGGCTGTTTTTGATGATGTGGAGACTTTTTGCCCGATAATGGAAACTGGGGATAATTAAACAGAGTGCCTGCCAAAGAGCTGTTCTTGTGGTTTTAACACATGTGATCTCCTCCTACGCGACTTCTACTGCAGCTGGAGTGTCTTATGTGTGTCAAGACAAAAGGAAAAACAAGTTGTTAATAGTAGGGAAATAAAAACGCCTGCGTGTTTCAGTCAGCTGATTCAGTGACTGTTATTAAATAGACTATGCAATCAGCAAAGTAAAAAGTAAAGTACAACCATTGCAGTCATATAAAATGCTAAACAAAACAAAGTGCAGCTGAGGAGTAGGGTGAGATGTCCGACGGCCTTTGCAATAAAAGTATTACTAATAGATATCGAGTAAAATAATATACAATATATGTGTTTCGTTACCTTACATCTGAACACAAAAAAGCCAAACTTTAATTTGCAAAAATTAAAAAAAAAAACCTACAACCATACAAACTGATGTTCTTTTTCCAAATTTAGAAACAGAAATCTGGTCATTTTAATATGATGAACTCTGATACATCGAGTCTCTCAATTCTTTAAACTTCCTATAAATGCTTCCAGGAATCCTTCTTGTATCCTGTTTGTAAGCCCTGACTCACTGCGAAAGACATTCATTTTTTTATTCGACTTCACCTGTTATGAGCGTCAACATCTTAAGGCAGTGTATTTTACTTTTTAGTTGAAATATGCCTAATTGTAACAAGTATTTGGTCTAATGTGTTTCTGTCTTCAAGAAACCCAAACCACCAAATGATCCATTATAAGTTTGTTCACAGGGCTTATCTCTACCCTAGGAGATTGCACCTGATGAAACTTAAAGACAATCCCTATTGCGACTTCTGTTCAGACAGGGTCATTGGAACCTTTCTTCACATGGTATGGCAGTGCCCCGAGGTTTATTGTTTTTGGAAAAATGTTGCTGGTGCTCTATCAAACCTAATGGAAAGAGAATTGCCCCACACACAGAGGTTACTATTAATGAATGACACTTCCAGTCTGAAATTAAATATTAATGAACGCCGCCAAATTCTAGCTGGTTCTACAGCTGCAAAAAAGATGATAGCATGTCGATGGAAACTTAGACAAACTTTGAGTGTGGAGCAATGGCTCTCGTCACTTAAAGACATTGCTCAGTTGGAGCTCTCAGCAGCTCGGATCCACGGTGCCAAAAGTGCAAATATCTCATGTTGGTCAAACCTGTTAAACAAAATACAGCTGCTGTATGAAACTTGACTGCAAATGTATGATTGCCATGTAACAACCTTGAATGTACAGTACATAATTATATGTATCCCAAATATAGTATATTTCCTGTCTAAACGTTACATAATTATATGTATTAAGCTATTTCTGTGGATGTCATTGACGGAGGAAATCAGCAAATATCTGTTTTGTGTCTTGTTTACCAGGGTTGTTTATTATTATTATTATTATTATATGTATGTGTGTATATGTGTGTGTATATGTACATGTATGTGTATGTATATATGTATATATATATTTTTAATTTTTTTTGTCCCTCTTTTAATCATGCCTGGACAGCAGGGGTGGGTCGGGGTTGGGGTGCGTGTGTGTGTGTTGTTGTTGTTTTTTCTTGCATATTTTGTATTATTATTATTACTTTTTTCTTTTATATTCTGTTGCCGTTTCCTTTATTCTTTTCACTTTAAACTTTACATGCAAAAGTACTGTGCAGAACTGACCCATTATCACAAAGGGTGAAAAAAAAAAAAAATTGTTGTGCTGCATATGGAAATGATCTATAAACTGAAATGATGCACAAATCAATAAAAATTTGATCACAAAAAAAGAAATATGCCTAATTGAATTTAGCAGAAACATGCTTCAAGTCTAACAGATGTCAAGATAAGTATGGGACAAATTAATAATTCCTTTTGTAATTCAAATCTGCAATGCAACTCTGCTGCGGCTTAGTAAAATGTTTAGACCTTTGCCTTAATTGTCACAGTTGAGACTTGAAAAGAAAACTTTGGAAAACCATAGGAATGTGAGCCACGCGGTTGTGACCACAGCCTTACGGTACACGCGGTCTTATGGGGTGTGCCTGAGCTGGCAGCGTAATTAAATGCATTTGGAGTGTAAGGGTTTTGACAGTGGCCGAGCTGCAGATGCAACACACAGAGTCAAACTCCCCAGTATCTTGTTGTCTCTTGTGTAAGATATAGGTCACTTACCACATGAAGCAGCTTGAGAACATCCACAAAACTATAAGAAATGGAATACAAACTTTGGATTACATAAAGTAGAAAGAATAACTCTTGTGTACAAATACAGTAATAGTATGTGATTTGGAAATACACTGTGAAATCTTTATATTATCAGTGTAGTTTCTTACACATTCTCTGAAGTCATTATTTCGGTGGCAATGTGTTGTATCTTGCTTTTTCTCTTTTTCAAAGTCTGGAACACAAAAACAAGCAAACAAAATTACTGCAAAAACCTTTTTAGATAGATACGTCCAAAAGCCAAAGTACTTGGAGCGAGCAGATAGCGCTTTCACTGTTTTATTAATGTAGTGCTTCCTGTGTCTGCAGCAGCTGTTGAGGTCAGGCAAAATGAGCAAACTACGTGTCAAAAAGATGATGTATCTCCTTCCCAGCAAGCCCCTGTGCACAACTGTTATCTCAGGGACCTTGCAGAGTACAAACCTGTGTGTTGTTTTAGGTAAATACTGTATATTTAGGCATATCTTGGGACTAAAGTCAAATCTAAAAAGGTTCTCACCGCACTCTCCACAGGCTGTTGTTCATGCTGGCTTCTTTGGTCAAACTCTCCTTCTTGATCAGCCTCTCCTCCTTTACTGGAGACTGAGCTTGTGTCAAACTCATCATCATCATCATCATCATCATCCTCTCCATCAGCGGTGTTTCCCAGTATGTCCTCATCAGACAGTCTTTCCCCAATCATGCCTGCTGGGTAAGCTGGGTATCTGTTGAAGTAAAGTCAAGAGTGTGCAAAAACATGAAAGTAGATCAAACATGGCTAGATGCATTATAATTAACATTTTATTATATGGAGAATAACAAAAGGGGATATTAAATCATGTATTTGTTTTATGACTACTGACTATGTATAAAGGTACATTATTAAACATTTTATGCCAAAAAAAGGTTGATATTAAAGCGTATTTGACCTATCCGTGACCCAGTGGCTGTATGGTTGGTCAGCATGGCACCTTTACTTTCCATCATAAAAAGTAGCATAATGCACTTTTAATAAATACCAGTTTATACTGTAACTGGGGGAAGAATGCGTGACATTGTATGTTTGGGGGTCACATCTGTCAGCAAGGCAGCTGTGGCTACAAAAAGAACTGTGGCAACAATAACCAAATGTAGAGATTTCCCTTTTAAGTGTCAAGAAAAGTATACAAATCTAAAAGTTACAGAAGTTGTATTTAACTAAGCTGTTGTCGATGAAAGAAACATATCACAGAGAGTAAAAATAACAAATCCAACATGTCAGAACTCTGGGGAAGTACATGAACAAAGGATACTGCCTGAAACAACAGAGGGCTATGGAGTTATGATGACCATAATAACATTGTTACTTTTGGTCTCAATTTGTGTACAACAGCATGCTTTCCCCCCCCCAGCTTGCAGTTTCAAAACTTGGAGTCCAAATACACTAAGCTGTAAGCTGTACAAGTGTACACTGGTAATCCTACTTATTTGCAACAGTCTGGCAATTCAAACAACATAACATATAGTTTGACTGTTTGTCAATAGAACAACAAAACATATCTCAGTGGTGCTCTCCTTAGAAGAAGTTGATAGTAGTTAGTAGTACCAAGAAGAGCGCACAAGCATCAATATAATCTGTCACAGTTTTTGCCAAAATAATATTTTTGCTAACAAAAAAAGATACATATATTCACTCACAGCTAAGATAAGAGAAATAAGTAACTTACAGTAATTAGACTCAATGTACGTGCCCACAGTCATACCGCTCTTACAGCAATATGATCCAAGAAGCACATGGTCTGTCTGGCCTTTTATAGACACTGCAACATTGTTATCACCTACATTGTTTATAGTTTGATATCCATCTCTGGTACTTTCCTGCAGTAACACAGAAGTATCCAAGCTAAACTATTCAGTACACAGTACAAGATATCAGATTGATGAACATTGATATATCATCATAAATATACATTGTAGGTCAATAGGATGCTGAGATTATTATGAAGACAAAAGGTATCATAAACTGAATCCAGACGTTTGGCTTAGCATGTAATTTGTAAACTGGTGTATCTTAAAATTTAGCTCAAAGTGTATTGTGTTGTTTGTTTTAGCCCTGGTACTTTGCCAAATACCCATAGCTTCGGGGATAGGCTCCAGCCACAGCAGTAACTAAGAGAGAATTAATAAACTTTTTTGGGAATGTCTCAGACAAGACATTGAACAAATCTTACCTGGGATAATTGTAATTTTCTAGTGGCAGTGGGCTCTTCTTCTCCAGTTTAATGTAAGGGTCCTGAACTTCATAAAGACCCTCCTCCTCATCTTTGTTGGACGTTGAACTTGGGCAAACGTCTTCATCCCAAGGTGAGCTTTCTCCATCTTTGAGATTGATATTCATATAGTCAGGCCCTATCGTCTCATATACATCGGTGTCTTCATAGTAATCTACATTTTGTTCAATAAGAGGACAAGAAAGTTTGCGCTCCCCCGTGTATTCCTGTACAATTTCATCTTCATAGTCTCGCTCACTGTCTGTGCTCTCTTGTGCCTGCACTCCTTTTGACATAAACTTTTTTGTGACGGCAAGCTTCAAGTCCAGAAGCATCTTAAACGAGTTCTTCCTTTGTTTTTGAGTGTGGGAGGCATCAGCGCTAGAAAACGACTTGGCCTTGCTCTTGGTGAGAGTTGATGATTTCATTGTTCCTGTTGCACTTGTGGTGGTCTTGTCATCTGGTGGCAAAGGCAGCTGCCTCGTTGCCAATTCTTTTGTATCCTGTAAAAGCAGAAAGTCTTTTTTCTCGGATGCACCATGTCAGTGTTGTCTTCGTCCTCAAAGGATTCCGTACTCTGCATCCTTGCCATTGGGCTGTTGCGTCTGACAGGTTTTTGTGGAAGTAATTGTACGTCCTTTCTTGGTTGGATTGGCGAACTAACAGGGCTATCCACAGAGGTATAGATTGGTTCATCAATGGCCTCCTCCTCTTCTTCTTCTTTCTCCAGTTCATCGTCGCTTTTATCAACGGATTCCTCCATCTCTGGAACGTCCCACCCCAGGTCCTCTTCCTCCACATCCTCGCTGCTAAAACTTTTACCTTTGTTAGAAAGAAACGCCTGTTTTCTGGGTGGTGGCGCTGGAGGAGCACATGTTGGTTTTGGGAAGCAAGATGGGTTGTTTAAACGAGTCGAAGCAGGTGTACTGACAGAAACGGACGGGCTGTTCTTCACCTCTGATGATACCTCACTTACTTCCTGGTTCACTATCTCTTCCTCCAGTTTTCCTGGTCGGCCACTACAGGCGTCCAGGGTTTCCGAGGTACTGGGACAGGGATGGGTTTCCTAATGGGTGCTGATGGCTGAATGATGTGGGTTGGACTACATAGGGTTTCATCTCCGGTGAAAGTCCAGGTGTAGTTTGAGGAAGGACGTTAACGGTTGCCTCCTTTTGGACTTTGTGAGGAGGATACTGGCTGTTTGTCAAGGCGGGACTGTAGTTGTTCACAGTGTTGAAGTTTTGATACAAGGCGAGCATCTCTTGAAAGGGTTTGAGGGTTTGGATGACGTTATCATTTGAACTAAGCGATGCTGGATCATTTTGAGTTGTGTTTTCAGATACGAGTGATTTTAATTCATTATTGTCCTCTGTATTTTTACTCACAGCTATACTCTGTTCTGTTTCAGTTTCACTTTTGGTCTGTGTTATAATCCCTTTTTCTATTCTGGAAAATGTTTCATTTTTTAAGCAATTGCAGTTTCCATTGCTGCACAAACAAATAGGAATGATGTAATCCCAGTTCTGTCTTTTGTTTTCTTGCTGTATTCCATTTTGAGAGTTTAACAAGCCCACAGTGCTGTCTGAACCGACGACTCGGTTCTCGACTTTATTTGGACTTGGAGATCCAGTGGTCACTTTAGGGAAGATAGGTTTGGGAGCCAGAACTGGTTTTGTCTTTCTTGTTGTGGCAGGAGATGGATGTGAGAGGCCGTCTCTTCTCGGGGTGGAAGAGGATATGCCCGCCTTAGGTGACTGGACAATCTTTGGTTTTGGAGCCAAAGGTGGCTTATGAAGACCTACAATTAAAAAAATAAAATAATTAAAGACATAAAACATAAACATTGACATAAGAAAATACAAAATAGACACAGGCATTTGACCAGTTATTATATTACACTCTTTATGCTAAACATTTTTGGTATTACATGATGTACATTTAGTTCCTATGTCTACATTGTAAAAGGAATTGTCCAAGTGCAAGTTCCAGCATTAAAATCTGCTCTGATCCTAATCCAGTGACAGCCTAGTGTAAACTTGCCACATACAAGAGTTCACAGCAAGAGTTCAAAATCACATGGTTTTAGTCTGAAACGCTATAAGCACAATGTAATCCAGCTTTGATATAATATATCAAAGCTGGATGTTAAAGGAGCCAGACAAACAGAATAGAGAATGAGGAGAAGGGGGCAGTAGCAAATAAATGATAGAAATACTACGGAATTGGTTCAGCTGGTTGAATTGGTGGCATCAAATCAAACTAATAAATAAAAGACATGAAAGTTCAGAACAGAGTCTCGACTGAAATATATGGCCACTGGCAGTTAACAAATACATTATTTTGGGATATAAATCGCCATTTAAAAGTACTTTCACACCAGCAACGAATGACTGAACAGAATAGCACAAGACGGAATCTGTCAACATTATGGATTTTAGCTGCTGCTTACCTGAGTTCAACATTGCTCCTCTTATCGCGTTGTTCTGTCTTCTAAGTGACTTCAATAAATCAACTGAAAGTTAGGAACTGTCCTTTATCCACACCGGCATCACGAGCAACTTATGTCGTTTTAGATTTCGGTCAATTTGGCATTTCTCGCCGCTCCAAATCCCACTTGTTGTCACGTCAGTTCTCACAAACCACGAACACGCTTCTCTCTGAAGTCGCACTGAACTGCCTTCATGAGCTTCTTATGCGCTTCTGTAAACACGCCGATAGGAGGCGCCAGGTGCCACAGACAAAACACAAAATTGGCAACCTACAATATTTAGTTCGTGGCAAGGCAGACTGACATTGCTTTGAAACTAATCACTGTCATAATGAATCCCTAAAACTACAATGACTAGATCGTTTAGCAGGTCTGCCCAGATTCTTGCACATAGCCTACATTCTCATATGCACTAACTTAACTCATATTCACACCATTAGTCATACACAAGTATGAGGAACAGACAGCTGACTGGAACAAGTTTTGCTTCACCCTTGAGGAAGTGTAAATTTGACTTATCCAATCAGATGTGTTTTCACAATGCTGGAATCATCTGTCAGTGATGTTACGGGAATGATTACGTTCACAGAAGAGAAAGAAGACATGATCGACACATGACTTTTATGATTAACACACAAATGTGCTATTTACGGTATGTATTAGTTTGCCAAAATGATCTCCCTACATTGTTTCCTCAGTGTTACTATGTGAATTATAAATTGTTAGCCTAGTTGTCAGTCATCCAAACTAATTTCTTCACAGGGATGGTTTCATAAGCATGTATCATTTATGTCAAGACAAGCAATGCTATCAACAACGACAACTAGATTGTACTTAGCTCGTTCACAATAAAATATAATGCTTCATAATTAAATGCACTGTGCATTTAATCATGTAGGTATTTTTCCTGCTGTTGTTTACAAATGTCTACTTGTACAATATACTGAAAGAGAAAGCATACCTTGTTTATCGACAAGAATACAATCTAGTACAGGGCATTAAATGTACAGTCTTGAGTGTCCTAACTTCCTGGATTGCAAGGTTTTGTGACCTATTGCTATCCTATGGCATGTGTTGTTAGATAGGTACTTATTGAGGTGGTCCCACTCATCCTAAGACAGACAAATGACCACGTAACGTATTTACTTATTCTTCATTTCAACCTTTAGTAATACTTTTCTTGGAATAATTAGAATTATAAAATTTGCTGTCCAGCAATCATTGAGGGAACCTTTCCTGTACCATGCTCAAAGCAGCAAGGCAAAATTAAGCAATTTAGGCTTGCACAAAATAAATGGATGAACAAATACAGCAATTAATGCAGTTTTTTGCATTTATTGTGAGAGGCTAAGGGCTGTGTGTGGGTCTTGGGGTGCATTGGGGCTTCTTTCGTTTGTGGTCTTTTTTCGATTGGGGCCTCGACACCTCGGGACCTTTAAGTAAAGAATAAATAATAATGTCTAATAATAACAAGGACTAGATTCATGGAGGATGACAAAGCCCTCCAAAAAAATAGTTGATTTTACCTTTTACATTGAAGTTTTCAGTTTCTTCACTCAAGCCGCTCTTTTTGGGGTTATCTCCTGGTACAGAGGATGATGTGGTGACTTTTCCTACATCTGGCTCAATCGTGTTTCTGAATACAACAAAAATAACTAAATGAGCACATGTCAATTCAAAGCATCTGCTCATGAGCACAATGTGTAGATCATTGTGGTGTGGCGCTGTTATGGAGAAAATTATGGAGCTGCTACCTGAACTTGAAGTCTGAAGGGAGATACAGGCCTGATCTGCAGTCTCCTCTGGCTTTGGAGATCTGCTTTTCAATGTCTTTAATCAGGGAGCAGTGGCCACTATGTTCAATGTAGCCCATGAACAACAGCTTCCCCTTGATGTACATCTGTTAATGACATTTAAAAAACATAATAAAATGTGAAAGTACTGTATGTTTGCTTAAACTAATATGTGTACGCCGTTTTACTTATAACCCTGTAGCTTCCAACAATCTGAGAGCTGGAACGCTCTAAATAAATACTGGCACCATCCCAAATTAAATTGAATGTCCTATATAAATTATCTTAACAGTCTTGGTTTTTTTTTAATCATATAGCCAAATCTTTAAAGCTGCTGTCAACATTTTGAGAAATACACGTTAGCATTCCCTTTTGTACGGAGGCCCATTCTCCCTCCCTCCCTGAGAGCATTATGATAAATAGCTTTTGCATCTTTGCCTGCATTCACCTCGTCCCTGCTGCTGCTTTCTTTCAAATGATCACTGCTGCCCTCTAGTGGTGTTAAAGAGTGGGATAAAGCACCTGGGGGCCAAATCTGCAGTGTGTTTTTTTTTACATACTGACCAGAACCATCCCAGGGGCTGCGTTGTGCCGTTGCTGCAGCAGATCTTTCTCTGCTTCAAAACAGGGCTTTGGTGTTGAGACCTCATAGCTCATGAGGCGAAATGAATCCGCCTGACACTGAAACAACACAACAGCACGTCAGCGTGTTTGTAAAGGTATAATGTTGTGTGAAGGTTTACCTGCATACTTATACTTGCATAATTAGAATTTCATTTGTGTCAGTGTAGGACAGTTATAAAGAATAAATGATTACTTTTTATATGGATCCTGTTCCATTTAAGACAGACAAACTTCTCTTTTCCTGGTTAAATTCAGGTAAAAAAAATGAAAAGAGCATTGTGAATGGTCTACAAGTCCCACTCTAAGGTCAATATCTTAAACATACTGCAAGACTTTATTTTTGCTTTGTTTATTTAACACATCTACTACAACTTCAGCCAGCACTGCCCACCAGAGCTACACTGAGCTGCTGACTATTGTGAATTGTACTCTTTTTCTTTTGTTTTTTTTAGATAATGCAAAGCATGTGTCCTTGCTGGATTAGCTACAAGCGCGCTGAATGTATTTGCTGATGAAAGTGACGTTCTTATAACCTTCTAGAGAAAAGGTACATTGAGTTTTTTCTGCAGCGTTCACACCTGAGTGCACGGCGCTATCCTGTGCTTGTTCCTCCTCCTGTAGAGCTGCTCTGGGGCATCTCTGCTCGCATCACGGGGGTACAGATTTTGGCATGTCACGCACACTATCAGCATCTGGCAACTGTGTGGAGGCTGGCCCAAGACAAACAGGTCATACTCCAAGTCGGTGACCGCCGGCATCGTCCAAGGGCTACAGTGACAACGCCTCTGAGAGTTGTCCCCGCGCAGGGCAGCTCTGAGCAGGACGGGGCAATGGGTGACAGGGACAGAGGGGCCGAGGGGTAATTCAATGGGGTGTGTGAAACATGTGACCTGTTGATCTGGGTCGATTGGTAGTATCACTAACCTAAAGGGTAAAATAAGAGAGCTGTATCAGAGTTGGGGATAAAGATAAGGGTTTTATGAAATGCAAAGGTTGTACTTCCGCTTGATGTCGCCGTGAATTTGAACAGGTCCAATCCGTCTGATAGGGCAGTCTTCAGGGGTGCGCTTCTTCTGTGGGCTGCTGAAACCATAGGACATCAAATTAAACAATATCTACTTCTAGGTAGCACCAGGTCCAGATCAAGATCAAAACTGAATGGATTTAAAAAGGTATAAACTAGTCCTTAATTGGACTTTGTTAGGTCTAAACTGTATGTGTTGTGTTTCGAGTAGTGGTGGAAAAGAGACCCAAATGCAGACAATAGCCCAAATAGAGTTCAACTAAATTTAATGGAACAATCCAAGACTGCCAAACAGAGACAAAACAAAACTGGACAAAAGGCACTCACAATGTAACGTGGATCAAAAACCTTCATCAAAAACAGGTTACAGGCAAACCATGGGGGAGACGAGGAACACAACAATCACAATGACTCGACAAGGACAAAGTGAGAACACAGGGTATAAATACACAAGGGAAATGGGGAACAGGTGGAACACATTAGGGCGGGGCAGGTAATCAACAAGGGGAAGGCAAAGCAAAACACACACAGACAGACCAGAAATGCCAAAATAAAACACACCAGACAGAAACACAGAACTAAAACAGGGGGAAACAAGACAAAACTAAATAAATCAAACCCAAACCATAACAGTACCCCCCTCAAAGGGACGGCTCCCAGACGTCCCAAAACAAATAACCCAAACGTCCGACGGGCCCGGGCGGCGGAGGGGGCCCGGAGGCGGGAACCAAGAACACCCCCATGGGGGCAAAACAGTCAGCCCAACCGCGGATCCGGGGGGCTTCGGCGCAGGCAGATTCAGGTCCGGGGCCGCGGGGGAGGCCGCGGCGCAGGCGGATCCAGGTCCGGGGGCCGCGGGGGAGGCCGCGGCGAAGACGGCTCCAGGTCCGGGGGCCGCGGGGGAGGCCGCGGCGGAGACGGATCCCGGTCCGCGGGCAGGTGCAATGAGCGGACAGGCAGGGGCAGAGACGGATCCGGCGGAGACGGGTCAGGCGGAGACAACTCAGGCGGAGACAGCGACGGGTCAGGCGGAGACAGCTCAGGCGGAGGCAAGACTGGTCAGGCGAAGACAGCTCAGGCGGAGACAGCAACGGGTCGGGTGAAGACTGGACCGGAGACGAAGGCGAGAACCGGGCCGGAGACGAAGGCGAGAACCGGGCCGGAGACGAAGGCGTAGACTGGGCCGGAGACGAAGGCGTAGACCGGGCCGGAGACGAAGGCGAACACTGGGCCAGAGACGAAGGCGAAGACCGGACCAGAGACGAAGGCGAGAACCGGGCCGGAGACGAAGGCGTAGACTGGGCCGGAGACGAAGGCGTAGACCGGGCCGGAGACGAAGGCGAAAACTGGGCCAGAGACGAAGGCGAAGACCGGGCCGGAGACGAAGGCGAAAACTGGGCCAGAGACGAAGACTGGACCGGGGGCAGCTGCGTAGACCGGGCCAGAGGCGAAGGCGAAGACTGGACCGGGGGCAGCTGCGTAGACCGGGCCAGAGGCGAGGGCGAAGACTGGACCGGGGGCAGCTGCGTAGACCGGGCCAGAGGCGAAGGCGGGTCCGCGAACTCCCGCGGCGGCGGGAGCAGGATCTCCACTGCGCACTCAGGCAGTGGAGTCGGGAACGGGGACGGGTCCTCAAGCGCAGGCGGGTCCGCGAACTCCCGCGGCGGCGGGAGCAGGATCTCCACTGCGCACTCAGGCAGTGGAGTCAGGAACGGGGACGGGTCCTCGAGCGCAGGCGGATCCGCGAACTCTGGCGGGGGCTCGAGCACAGGTGGGTCCGCGAACTCTGGCGGGGGCTCGAGCACAGGTGGGTCCGCGAACTCTGGCGGGGGCTGAAGCAGGATCTCCGCTGCGCCCTCAGGCAGCGGAGTCGGGAACGGAGACAGGTTCTCCCGCGGAGGCGGGAGCAGGATCTCCGCTGCGCACTCAGGCAGCGGAGTCAGGCACGGTGATGGATCCTCCGGAGACGGGAGCAGGTCGAACAGTGCCAGAGGGGCAGGCAGGTCCGACCCCCCCTCAGCGGGCTCTGGCAGCGGCGGCAGGTCTAAGAGCTTCCCCGATGGCAAGGGCAAAAACGGATCCACGGACTCTGACGGCGGCTGGAGCACAGACGGGTCCACGAACTCTGACGGGGGCTGGAGTGCAGGCTGAGAAACAGACGGCCCCCTGGCGAGACCCCGGAGTAGAGCCGAGCCAGGCGGTGGACGGGCGAGCCGCGAGCCCGGAAGAGAGACGGGCGGCGGCCGGGCGAACCGCGGGCAAGGGGTAGGCTTAGCGGAGCTCAGACGAGGCACGGGACGTGAACGGGTGAAGGCCGCTCCAGCGTACTTTCCCGGTTCGGTGGTGACTCCAAGGCAGAGGGAGCCCACCCTGGGCGGAGACTGATGCCCAGCGGTGGCTCCGGGACAGACGGAGCCCACCCCGAACCAGGGTCAGGAACTGGCCGCGGCTCAGGAGCAGAAGGAGCCCACCCCGGACGGAGAACGGTGTCCAGCGGTGGCTCCCGGACGGGACAGGGCGCCTTGGCGAAGAAGACGGGGGGTGCCTGGTGGAAGGTGAGACCTGGACGCCTGGCCGCCTCCTGCGAGCCCCGCGTCTCCTCCGCCCTCCACCTTCATCTGCGGATCGTTTGCAGGAGTCCGCTTGCGATTCCTGCAGCGCCGCCGCATGGGATGTGTACCCCAGCCAGCGAAAAAACAAGTCCATTGGGACTACTGCTGGGTCTTGGCCGGGTCGAGTCATTCTGTTGTGTTTTCGGAGTAGTGGTGGAAAAGAGACCCAAATGCAGACAATAGCCCAAATAGAGTTCAACTAAAATTTAATGGAACAATCCAAGACTGCCAAACAGAGACAAAACAAAACTGGACAAAAGGCACTCACAATGTAACGTGGATCAAAAACCTTCATCAAAAACAGGTTACAGGCAAACCATGGGGGAGACGAGGAACACAACAATCACAATGACTCGACAAGGACAAAGTGAGAACACAGGGTATAAATACACAAGGGAAATGGGAACAGGTGGAACACATTAGGGCGGGGCAGGTAATCAACAAGGGGAAGGCAAAGCAAAACACACACAGACAGACCAGAAATGCCAAAATAAAACACACCAGACAGAAACACAGAACTAAAACAGGGGAAACAAGACAAAACTAAATAAATCAAACCCAAACCATAACAGTATGGAAACGTTGTCTAAACTAGAAGAAGAATTTAAATGCCTTACTAAAGCATAAAATGATGACTGAATACAGTCTAACATGGCAGATGACATTCGGGCATACCACAGTTTGAGAGCCAATAATCTAGATGTCTTTTATAAGAACTAAATCACACATTAAAAAAATCTACTTCTGAAATTATTTCATTTCACCTTGATAGTTTAAGCGCAGAATCAATGTTCTTTTGTCCTGGTACTGACAGGTGTGTCTGCAGTCGCACGTCGCCCTGTGGCGGGACAGTCTGAGCATCTGTGCGCTCAGGTGAGTTCAGAGAGGGCAGAGCGGCCGACTGTACCTCTCTCTTTAGCCTGGACCTCGGTGGGACATCTGGCATCCGCTGCATGTCGGGACATTTGATCCCTGAAGGAGAAGAAGAGGTCAGCGAGAAACACACACGGCCAGTGACTGACACAAGTGACCGTGAACAGGATCCTGATTGAACAATTCAATAATGTTGAGATTGCAGGATGAGGCGATAATGTAAGTTTTTTTCTTCACAAATCATCATTAAACTCCATGAGTCACTTTTAGTCTTCCATATCAGAGTGAGCCAGCTAACCTGAATAAATGTGCTCCCCAATTCTGTACAATCTTACATTTTAACCTCAGACGTAGTGCTTTGTGCTTTACCGATGGCTTCGCAGTAAAAGTCCATCCATTTGTTCAGAGTGCACTGTACTCTCTGCTGGATTTTCCTCAGCTCCCTTATGTGTCGCCCCTCTCTCCTCCACAGAGACGGACCCTCATGCAGTCGGTCCACTTCTCTGATCAACTGTGGGACATCTCGTGAACACACAGACACCTGCCACACACCATCACATGAGCAGATTTTGGTTCTCAAGCCTTTACTGGTTTGTAGTAGTAGTATTTATGGATGTTCCAGAATTCATAGATAAAACATTGGTGGAAACAATATCAAGGTAAACCCCACCCCAATAGATTCATTCCAGCCTACAGTGAACATTTCAACTGCTGATGAAGCTTTTTGAGGTGAGAGGTCCAACACTAAAACAACCCAGTACAGACGACAGCGTGAAAACCTCCAGGAAAGTAGGACAGACAGTACTGTATAACAAAGTACATGCATGCAATACTCACGCATGTTTGTGTGCGGCTGTTGCTGTCAACACGAAAGACTGGAGAATTTACACAGAGAAGATCTTGAGCCGTAGAAGAAGTGAATATACTGTTTGTCTGCAAATATGGCTGAAAACAGATAAAAAAGTCAATTCATTTTTCTCACACGCCGATGCCAATCACAGCCGCATTCTCACCCATTTGTCGGCTGTGCGTGTTTTGGATAATGCTGAGAGGGGAAGATGAACATGTTCACTGCAACACTTAAAGTTGAGCGTGGCAGAGGTACCACTGCAAAGGTCCAATGATATCACCTCAGTTAGCTGCAAAACACAAAGACGGTCAGCTCAGTGGCTCATCTCGATTATATCTCCAGCTCAGGAGGACAGCTGTTTGTCACTCCACCTCCTCAAGCCAAGAAATCAATCAAAATAGTTCTGATTGCTTCATGGTGCATAATGTAATACAGACATGTAAGTGACTTTTATTCAGCACTTGTGAAGTCACACTGAGATAACCCTCTCACATTCTGGTTTGCGACCTGTTCAGCCAGCATATTGACTACAAAATGTTGCCTTTTACCCGAATAACAATCCTTCTTTTTTTCATTCCAGAAGACCAGCTCCATTCCTTGGTTATGCACCCTTTGAGGTCATATAATAGTCCACCTTCCTGGTCCCACACTGCTGAAATAGAGGAACTGGGATAACACAGATGATTAAACACATCGTTACATTGCATTTCAAAATCGAAAGACTAATAATAACATTTGCCCCTTTACCTGCGTGGGTGCATCGCAGTGCCGTGTCCAGACGCAGTAATAGTCGCTATGATCACAGGAGGCTCGCTGTCAGAAAACACATTGGTGTAAAAACCTCCATACGGCTGAGCGGAGTAGCTCTGGCACACGGCCATACAACCAGACGGGTAGCTGAGGAGGCAGGTCAAAAAGGCACAGGGTCAACTGCAGTGGCACGCTTTCCATATGCCTGACACGGCATAAACACTCAGACAACAGCTAATGAATAAACATGATGTTGTCAAATATGTACTAGATAATGGAGGAGCCATCGTTGATCCTGTAGTGCAGTTTTTGCGTGCTCTGAAGGGCCAGCGGCTGCATGTCTGGGATTTGGGGCAAACCGTTGAACAGAGTACCGGGACGGGCCTTGGTCCTCTCATTTTCACTCTTTGATTTTCGCCGGAGATCTCCATAGTGCCTCATTAATAATGGCCTGTTAAGATCTGATGGTACAGTTCTGTGAAGAGAACAAATCATTTTGAACACATGTGAATTGATAAAAAAAATTGCACATTACATTTTTTGTTCAAACATACCGTGGACATCTTGCCCCCTGTAGGCGCTCCAAAGCCCACTTATACACATGGATATCTTCAATGCATGATATATCTTGCTGCTGTGTGATCCATTCTGATCACGATGAACATTTAACATTATATAATTTTTTCCAGTGTCACATTGTAATTAAAAATTCTCTTGAGTCATATACCTTGACAGCCACTGCTCTGGTTTACAATGGAGAAACTAAGAGATGTTGAGCTGAGGTCTGTGAATGAATAAAAACAATGTCACTTAGACTTCCTGAAATCCATGAATAGAAAAAAAAATGTTTGTATTTTAAAGGTACGAAAACAGATAATGTGGATATTTGAAAATGACATTTGTCCTTGATTTAACCAGGAATTATTTTTTCAGGAGTGTCCTGGCCCCAGAGAGATCTTAACTGTACATGTTTTTAGTGGTAGGCGAACCTAAACGCAATAAATGCAAACCCTATGATGGGGATTATTGTATCGCTGTTCCCTGAAAAACTAAAGTACTTGATTATTTGTTTGTTGCTAACTTTAAACTCCAATTTATTGAAGAGACATTTGCAGATGTCAGAGGTCGACAAATGCTGTAAGGATTAATTTCGTAGTACCTGCCAATGCTCTTTCTCTGCTTCTACAAATCGTACAGGCTGGCTGTCATTTTACAGTTTGTTACTTTCTAAGTTCATCATGACATCTCTTTCACGTTATACTGAAATATTTCTTTGAGTAGATTCATTCTGATGCATTATCGATTTGTTGGAGGCTGAATTAGGTGCTGACATGCAAAATCAATTCTTATCTACTTTGTTCACAATTTATAAATCTTTAATGCAATAATCCAGCTAATAGATCCCCAACTACACCGGCGTGTTTCCTCTACCTTTGCATGAGCGTGACTTCCTCTTCTTCACCTGTACGTTGGTGGTGATTTGCAGTTTTACTTGACAGGGTGCTGCGTCTCTGTCTCGCTCCTGATCGCTCGACAGGAGTTGTGGAGAGTCTCTATTTGATGATACCAGAGATTTTCTATGTTTCTCTGTGTGCTGTGAACCAGGCAGCAGCCGGGCCCCTGCGGTCAGCTCCTGCCAGGTGTAGTGGAGGATGTTCACAAGCCCGTGAGGAACTCGACCTTCAGCGCTCCACTTGTGCTGTGAAAGTACATGAGCCAGTTCACTGAGTAACTGTGGGGCAGTGCGCCTGTACCCCTCCATCACGTCCTGTTCTTTTAGGCTAAAAACAGAAGAAGTGATCTCAGGTCTATCCTCCTCGAGTGCTTCACCTGGCAGCATTCTGAGCACATCACTGTTTAAAGAGAAATTACATTACAAATTAGCCACGCTGTTGTATTGTGCAGAAACGTTCAGCTTTTTACATCTGCCTTTCCAACTACCATTGACAAATGATCATCCATTCCCTTTTTGATCAGCTTATCTCATGGGGGGAACTCAATATTTAGAACCCACCATATTTAAAAGGATCTGTAATATTTCAAGCTTAATATTACATATAAAATTACAAATAACAATCTTTAGAAATATATTTCAATTTAAACTCAACTTTCTTTTGTTTTGAACAAGCTGTGGGGTCCTCTGAGCAGTGCCTCTGAGAATCCTAATGAAGTAATAAATAAATACTTCAGAGAAACTGTAATAAAACTCTAGCAAATATACTATACCGGCACTAGTCTACAAGAAAGACCTAGCCTCAAAGCAGAATGTGGACAGAAATCCTCGATTTCCTCAAGTAGGTAGGCCTATATTAGACACATTAGATGTGGAGTGTTAGTTCGGTCAAAACCTTTGATTTGTGTTTGCTGATTGCCAGTCTTGCTGACTCAGACCCTCCAGGATCAAGTTAGTGGGTCTTCCTTTGAATTTGCGCCTTCGTCTTGATGGCTGTAAAGAATCATTAATAACATATTTGACTTCATCATAACCCGTCAACTCTCTCTCTCTCTCACCTGATCAAAGAAGTAAACGGGGCCAAATGATGTCGTCATTTAACAGGCAGTCAAGTTAGCTCAAAAATGCCCCTGTATCGTCGGCCTTACCAAAACACGACCTTGTTGCTGTTGTGCGTCCTCATACATTCTGCCCTTTAGACCCACATTGTATAAAAGTGTAAACATTAACATGAGCCTGTCCCTGTCACAGCCCCCTGGAGCGAGCAGCGCGGGAGCCGTCGCCCTGGAGACACAATCCACTCCTGTCACGTGACAGTAACCGGAGAAGAGGGTCACGCACGGTTACGCAGGAAAAGTGAATGAAACGAATGAATGAACACTGATATCAGATAGGCCTATCAAATCTCTATGATACCTCCGTGAATGATTGAGAACATCAATGGAAACAGACGGGGGAAAATACGTGGGCTAGCGTCATAATAATAATAATAATAATAATAATAATAATAATAATAATAATAATAATAATAATAATAATAATAATAAAACAATAATAATAACAATAATAATAACCAACATAAAATTATCAAAGATCCAAACACAGCCCACTGTGTAGTGAAACCATTATAGGGCAGCAGCATACATAGTACACTGGCATATCTGTAAAGAACACTCTGTCGAAGTGAAGTAAAATTGTATGAGCACGAACCTGTTGCTGATCACATCTCTGTTCTGTGGGACATTGCAGCAAATGGCCTGACATAGTACTGAAGAATGAATAAATAATAGTATAATCATTATTATTATTATTATTATTATCATTATTAATATTGTTGTTGTTATTATTATTATTATTATGTAAAAAAGTAAATAAGCCTATGCTAAAAAGTAAAGGCTCTCGATCCATCCCTGTAGAGGACAGGGTACAGTTGAGAGATAACAGCTTCGCCTGTCACTGGCAGCGCTGCCTCGCTCTGAACCCTCTTCCCTCTGCTGAGTGACCACTGGAGGCTCTCAGCGCTTATGCGTCACTTGATCCAGAGTCTGTGATCATGGCGGAGCCGGAGCCAGCACAGAGCGAAGCGGAGCCGCAACTTGTCAACGGGAACTGCGTGAACGACGAGCCTGAGGATGCAGCGTCGGAGAGCGTCAAGAAAAGGAGGAAAAAGAAGAAAAAGAACAAGACTGCGGCTTTGGGTAGGAGGCATTACTTTTGTGCTGTGCGGCTGTTGTAGCGCTTGAAATGCATCGTGTCTTGGCGTTGGGCAAGAGCATCCTGCGGGACAGCTGAGATCTCAACCTGTGAGAGCTGAGTGAAGTCCAGTTCTAAGAGAGGAAAAGAATATGCATGTGCTCAAGTTGACTTAGCAGTTTTGTAATCATTTTGTGCGTACTAGATGTTTCTTATCTTGAGTGGGTGATGTTGTTGGCCACTTAATGTCAAACTTTTCATAACACAACAAAATCCAAGCAAGTTGTCTGTCCATTTATTTAATGGACTAAAATGATGACCCTAAATTAGGGTCAAGACCAAAGGATAAGTATATAGACTGACAGCTACTTCTACAACGCATTACTAGATGTGTGCAAAGTGCCAGAGGTCATCTTTATTACCATCCTCAGTTTGAGAACCTTTGCTTTATGAACTTCATTCCTTTAAATACCTATTGTAAAGCTCATAGCTGACATTATATCAAAGCATTAACTTTTCTGTTTAAAATTGTGATCTAAGGTAGCCCTCTGCTGTTGAACCCACCTGAAGTCAACAGACCTATCTGTAAGGGTTAATGTCATAATGCTGCAAGGTACACATGCCCTTGAGAATATTGACTCCCAAGGTATAGAAAGAAATTATGCAGAGACCCTGCCAAGGATTGGATGCGCTTTCTTGAGCTGACTGAACCACGCTTTACTCACTCCACTGTGTGTGTGAGTTGGTGCCTCTTGACCGGCATTCACGTGAAATGTGTGACTTTGCAGCAGGGACGGACATGGCTGAAGGGGATGGAGAAACCGGAGATTTTGGTGAAGTGACGAAACAGCTGGAGCAGCAAACTCTGGAGGACAAAGAGCGAGAGGAAGATGGAGAAGAAGGTACTCCTCCTCGTCATAGCAACCGCATCCTCTCCCTCTTCAGCATCTCCCACAGCTGTCACAGGCGTTTAATTTAACACTCGAGACTCACCAACCCTGCAATGTGGTATAAGTTTTATTCAGCGCTATAAATCAAGACATTTCAAGACATTTGAAAATACAACAATTTCAACGTGGGAAATGTTATGATATGGGAACGTTTTGTCATTTTGTTTTCTTTGGTAAAAGCAATATTTTCCCTATCTTCGATGTTGTAGATTTGGTAAAAATCTAGAAGATGTCTGACCTCATTTGACCTAATGTATTCTTTTCCACAGATGGAGATGAAGCAGAGAGCTCAACCTCCAAGAAGAAAAGAGGAAGAAAAAGAAAAAAGGATGTAAGTCTTGTCATATATGTATTACTGTAAACTCAAACTTCAGCTATAGCCATTTGCCAATTGTACTCATTTACTGCATATGTATTGCTGTGCGTCACTCAAAATCACTTTAGGCAAATACAACAGGCTCACATGCAGGTTCAAACTAATTAGTGTCAAGAGAGATTCTCAGTTCAGGACGTGGAGGACAAACTCGCTGGACCTTTTACGTCAAGCAGCAAAATTAATGACAACACTCATTACCACGCTGACATCAGATCAGCCACTCAATAAAGCCATTAAACTACAATTAACTACAAGTTTCTCAAACTTTTCACCCCAATCAATTACCCTATAGGCCTCAACAAGATCACAGCTAAACTAACAGTACTTTGCAGAACTGGACAAGCAAAAGAGTAAACCAGCGTCAACTAGGACTGAAACAGCCAGGTATAGTACTGGGTCTACACCGATGTACTGCTAATAACAGAGCCAAGACAGGACTACAACATCACAATTTATACAACCTCCTTTTAATCAAACTAGACTAGGAAGTGACAGGAGACGCATGTGCACAGGCTATTGTAGCTATACTATAGGAACCACTAACCACAACTCTAAAGATCCAGATATTGTCTAGCTTAGTAGAAACGTTCAATTTCATAAATTAATGGAGAGTCTTTCACAGTTTTATGGATGCATTTTTTTCTCACCCATTTTCTGCTGATTTCATGTGCTTCTCCTTGTCTCTATCTGGGCCACAGCGAAGGGACAGACTGACCCTCCCTCAGTCCCTATTTGTGAGCTCTATCCCAGCGGAGACTTTCCAACTGGCGAGGAGTGTGAATACCCCCCATCAAAAGACGGGTATGTGACCTCTACCTGGACTCAAAGTAGCATTACATCATGGTTATTTATTTTGGGCTTTTTAGTAGCAGCTGTTCATGTCAGTGCAGCTCAATGGGACACTTTGTACTATTGTGTGTATTCCCATTCTGGGCCATTAATAAAGCTGTATCTAATTTAGGAACAACACTTTCAACACTTTATGTACCTGTGCAAGTTTCACATGTTGAGTAGCCAAAAATACGCTTTTGTTTTTAACAGTGTACAGTTTCTGATTAACATATTTCTATATCCTGTACATAGTGGCATTTACGATACAGTGTAAGTTTATCTCTGTTAATTGAGCTTCTATCCTCACTAAATCAATATGCATATACCTTTTCGACTTCAAGTATTCAGTCATATCAAAGTAACAGCTCATTTTTCCTTCCGGCAGCGACATGTTGTAACCTTGTTGATAATGTCTGTTTAATGAGAAAATAATGAGTGGCCCTTGAATGTGCGTGTGTGTGTGTCCATCTCCCCCAGGCGCAGTGCAGCGTGGCGGGCCACCAGCGAGGAGAAGCGTGCTCTGGACCGGGCCAACGAGGAGATGTGGTGTGACTTCAGGCAGGCTGCCGAGGCACACAGACAGGTCCGCGCCTACGTGAGGAGTTGGATCAAACCGGGCATGGCAATGATTGACATCTGGTGAGCACTGGCATCTTTACTGCAGCGTATGGGCCAGTAGCAGCTTGCAAGAAGGAAGGGATGATTGGAGAAGATACTGAGCCTAAATTGTCAAAGAAAGAAGCACTGGATTGACACACGGAAACAAACCCCATCTACTGACAAAGAACAATTCTCTTTTGAGTGAATTTATTGATCTTTGTAATCAAATGTTATTTAAAAAAAATGTGCCAATCTTGTTCTTAACACAATGGTTCTCCCCCTTTTCCATGACTTCGTCTTGTTTCGACAGTGAGAAGCTTGAGGATTGCTCCAGAAAACTGATAAAAGAAGACGGGCTGAGAGCTGGTCTGGCCTTCCCCACTGGGTGTTCCATAAACCACTGTGCTGCCCACTACACGCCCAACGCAGGGGACCCCACTGTGCTGCGCTACGATGATGTCTGCAAAGTCGACTTTGGGACACACATAAATGGTAATAAAGAGCTTCGAAAAATGTTTCAGGTTTTATTTACAGACGAAGGGTCTAAACAAGAAGGACTGAAACTACAGCCTTTTCCATACAAAGACCAAAACTTATCTCTCCAAGATCCAAGGTGTGGTTGAACAGGCGGACCAACCAATCAGGAGACTGCATGGTTTGTTTATATTAAATCAAATATGGCAGCTCTATGGATATCTACGGAATCAGCAGAAAAAGGTGAGAGAGGTCATGCAGCCCTGAGAGGACATTTTCCCTCACCCACAGATACACGGCTGTGATTGGACCACCCTAAAGCCGGACACCGGACGTTTTTTTATTTATTATTATTTTTTGCTTCTGCGTTCAAGAAAAAAGTAGGAGAGAGGCTGGCTCACCAAACGACAGTTCAGAGGCTGATTAATGGGTACATTGCTGGCGTCTTTTGTCTTTCTAAAGCTGTATTCTCCCAATTCAGACATCCCGAGCGCTTGTTTCAGGTTGTGATTGAAGTTATTGTTCTTCCAGGTCGAATAATAGACTGTGCCTTCACCGTCACGTTCAACCCAAAGTACGACAGGCTGCTGGAGGCTGTGAGAGATGCCACCAACACAGGCATCAAGGTAACACACGCTGCACTACAACGCTCTCATTACTCGTGCTTAAAACGGTTTATTCACCATTGTTCCAAGAAATGAGTCTAATATCTTTCCTGGTATTCTCCAAAGACTCTCTAGCTCTGTGTGAAACAAATAGGCAATGAACATGATGTACCGGCAAATAAGATGCACTTTGTTATCTAATAGAGAAAAGACATGATGGAAGGAATTATTAATGAATAAATTATCTTTGCATACATGTACAGTGTACATTTTCTCTGTACTCCAGTGAACCTAAGTTTGAGCAACGGCAGCATCACCAACCACCAACATACAGCATTTTTAGTCCTTTGCGTTGATCTTGGAGTTTTGCTCTTGGCATTTTGAGCGTAATACAATGACATATCTGTACAGTGTGCAGGAATCGATGTGCGCCTGTGTGACGTGGGAGAAACAATTCAGGAGGTCATGGAGTCCTATGAAGTGGAGATAGACGGAAAAACATATCAAGGTAAAGTGAGGTCGTCCATCTTTGTCCTCGTGGAAGGTTCAAGGCCATTTTCTCATTGTTCTCGCGGTTTTACTGTTGTTGTTCATTTGTTCTTTACAGTGAAGCCAATCAGGAATCTCAACGGCCACTCTATTGGGCCTTACAGGATACACTCAGGGAAAACGGTCCCTATTGTCAAGGGAGGAGAAGCCACACGGATGGAGGTCAGTGCAGTTTCATGACATTTTATTAAGAAAAGCTGGGGGGAGTTGAAGTTCCTTTGTTTTAGAATATAAGTGACAAATAGGAAGATGAACTATTCCATCATAGCCCATACAGTAGGGTTGTGACAGTTGTGAAATGTTTACCTCTTTTAATGTCATATCTCACTTTCCAATGTCCAATAAGCAACATAAATTCACATACAATTTAAACCAAAGAAAAAACAAGGGATTTTATTCTGAGGGGCAAAGTCTTTTCTACTTTTACTGTCATAGAAATTTTTGTCATTTTTGAAAGAGTAAAGAAAGACATGCATAACATGACCCTTAAAGTGCATATGACACATTAGACACAGATTTAGCTAAAACATAGTTAACACGATTATATTTAAGATTTTGCTAAAGGTCGTACCTAGCTTTCTTTAGTTCAGCCATTTTTGTGATGTTTATAGTTTCACTTCCTTATTGGACACCAACAGGAAGTGACATAGAAGAAGGTAAACAATTTTAAGCTGTTGCCGTGCCGACCATTTTAAGGAAAATGAGTCAAACTGCTATGGAACTTTACCTTTAGCTATGTCACTTCCTGTCAGCAGCTTAAAAATCCAAATAAAAATAACTTTTCCACACAGCATTTCTTCATTAAAATTGCTGCTTCACTGAAATAAAATTATAATTATGCAACTGATGTTATCCAAGTCATATTTTCAAAAGCATTAAAACCTGTCATATGCACTTTAAGGCATTATCAGTCTTTATAAAAAAAAATCAAATAAAAAAAAATCAAATAGTGACAAAGTTATCAAAATTATCACATTTTTTATTATCCTCATCAGGAGCACAATGTGGGTCAGTTTTACGAGTGGTGCGGAGAGCTGCCCCGTCGCGCTACACCTAACAGCTTCTTTGCCACTCTCATCAGGACCTTAAGCACACCATTAAATGAATTACAACCATTTAAAAGTCCTGCCCCTAATTCTTCTGTAAGAGCAATAAATTGTCAGCTGTGGGAGTTAATTAAGAGTCGCCTGAGAAGCACGGCTGCACAGGCTTTCAAAACCCTGCAAGCCTTGTGCCTTTCCACAGCGCAGGACAGAGGCTGAGCAGGAGAGAGCAGTGGTTTTCAAACCGTGAAACACTCATCTTCCAGCTTTAGTTACTGTATCGTTTTCAAGATAGCTGTCTTTGTTTTGTCCTGACTGCGAAACATTTCTTACTTTAAAATCGTAGTTAAAAAATGTAATATGTTTGTATTACATATTTCTGTTGTAGCTGAGTTACACTACTTTTAGTCACCTTTGAGTTACGTTTGGTGAAATATAAACTGAAAATAATAATACCACAGAGCAAAAGCGCAGTCAAAGATTTCCTTTTTTTTTCTTATTCACCCGTATTCAACTTGATTGGGTGCTGCATTTTCTTTCGGGGGGTTTGGCATTTTTTCGTTCGTGCATCAATACAAACCATTTAAATGCTCTTGTAACTCGAAAAGAAGAAGAAACAATTGATATGACATAAGGGGTGAAATGCTTAGTGTAGCTTTAAGCAATTGCAAAGACTTTTTATGTTAGTATTTTTTCTGTTGTATAGGTTCAGACCTATTTTGTTCATCATAAAGGTGATTTGAACAGATATACCTGCTGTGTCGAGTCTTCATCACATTATAGTTTGCAGGCGCTGAGGTTAACAGGGTAATGCGTAGACTTGCTGATGAGGCAAGTTGTATGTTGTATTTTTAGATGAAGCGTGTTTGCATTACGGGCGCTATTACCTTGCTTCAGATGAGTGGAGTGGCAGCTGGGTGTGCCACGGGGGCTGCTAGCACTCTGACTGATTATGGAGGCAGAGAGAGAGGGTGTCGCAGCGTTATCAGCTAATCCCACCGGGGCCAGAATAACAGACATGCTCCGATAGAGATACAAAATACCAATGAAAGCCAGCCATTCACACCAGGGAGAGGGAGAAGTACACCAGTGTCCTTAATAGAGTACAGCGGAGCATGTCAGCGCCTTACATCTTAGACTTTTTGTCAAATTTACACTTTCTCCCTGGGGTAATTTTGTCCTCACACTCACTCAGTCCTTGACACTGTTTTCATAATCAGTTTATTACACAAAAGGGCAAAACAAAGTTGAGCCACCGTATTCAGGTCCGGGTTAATTATCATGAATAGCTTGAACAGTAGACCATTGATTAGTTTAGTCCTGGATTTATCCTGGTTTACACTTGGGTTCAACTCATATATATATATATATATATATATATATATATATATATATATATATATATATAATGTGTGTGGACCTACCTATAGCATTGCCCTCGTTTTAATGGTGGGGCAAGGCAGATTGAGGTATACTTCAGTCGGTGTCCCTGGAAATTTGTCAAACCTTGGAGGAAAACCCGGTACAGCCCTGATTTGAGACCATGTTTAAAATAGCTTGCTTTACCCTCCTACTGTCCTTACCAGTACATGCTAAATTTATGACACACATGTTCTGTATTTAGTTGCTTCTTTTTCTTGGTTCTCAGGAAAATGAAGCTTATGCCATTGAGACGTTTGGCAGCACAGGAAGAGGCGCGGTCCACGACGACATGGAGTGCTCTCACTACATGAAGAACTTCAAAGTGGGACATGTGCCAATAAGGTTCGTGGTCATCACTATACATGACAACACCCATCGAGCCAGTTATTCTGACAGGGTTAGGCAGTTTTCTCATCAAAAGATCAGGAGCCAAACAACCGTTGTGTAGCCTAAAGTAGAACAACACTTAAAAGACCTAACAGGGGGTTTGGAAGGGACCCCCTGAGATAAGAACTGTTGTACTATTAGTCATAATAAGCATTGCAAATGGAGGAATAGGAAGTGTGTATGTGTTTTCAGATCCAAGATCAGAAAGTCTCTTGCAGAAGGCACAAAAATATCTTTAAAAAATGGCCTGTTGTGTAGATTGCTTGTTTTATTCATGCCTTAGTTGAGGCCAAAATTAGTCCCAGTTTTTTCCTGTTAGTTTTGATTGTATCCTTCTAAAAATAAACTTTATAATAAACTTAATTTTCACTACCAGATAGCCTTGTGGGTGAGGCTGTGCTTGTTCTTTGAAATTGTTTAATCTAATATAAATTAATCAATCATGATAACATGAAACATGCGTTAAACATGACTTCGTCACAAACATGTTTCTGAGCTGCATGTGACTGACTGCCCTCAACTATGCACAACGCTTGGTTTCCTTTTATCTTTTGGCAGGGCCATAACAATGAATGGGGCTAACTGGGCATTTGCTGAGAGGCCCCAAGCTGAAGGGTGCCTCAGAAAATTCATTTTACAGTAAATAGACCAGCTAAATTATTTATGATCTAAAATGCACCAGAATGCAAGAAATCACATCTTGTCTATGCAGTTCCTGATGTGCTCACCCACCCACCCAAAGCATAAACTTGTTTTTGCCTTATAATTTTGTACGATTACGAGACAATATAACCAAGAAAAAGGCCACCCAGCTCAGGACCGACCGATGTCTCACTCCAAAGTTTGGTGAAAAGTTGACAGCCCTGCTTTGAATACTGTTCTGCCTCAGCATTGTGAGTTGAGGTCGTGGTTCCCTCAATTTGCTGAATGTCTCCGCTCTACACCCACTTTCCATCCTGCGAGGTCCTGTCGAAAATATCTCTTGTGATAGCCTTTTCACATGCTTTGTTTCGCAGACTTCCAAGGGCTAAACATCTGCTAAACGTCATCAATGAGAACTTCGGGACGCTGGCGTTTTGCCGTCGCTGGCTGGACCGTCTGGGAGAGACCAAGTACCTCATGGCTCTGAAGAACCTGTGTGACCTGGGCATCGTGGACCCCTACCCCCCGCTGTGTGACATTAAGGGCAGCTACACGGCCCAATACGAGCACACCATCCTGCTCCGGCCCACGTGCAAAGAGGTGGTGAGCAGGGGAGACGACTATTAAAGCATGCAGCTACACAACAGCCAGGATGTCCAGCAATCTGATGAAAATATGCAACGTGGATTTTCAGTGCTTTTAAAAAGAAAATGGCTGATGTCAAACAGTTAAGCCCCAAATTATTCATACAGTTTCTAGTTTTTTTACTCATTGAATTGATTAGACCTTTTTATGTATATATTTCTTTATTTATTTATAACATAGAAATCAATTGTTTAATGCATTATCTGGACATTTGCTATACATTAATGCCCAGTTTATTAATAAATAAATGTGTCTCATACTCTTTCAGATGGCGCAGGGCTAAACTTCATGTAAGTCCTTCTGCTGTGGTTTTGTGGTCATTGTACAGAGCCATGGTAATACATTTGGGCTTAACTGTAGCTTCTTATTAGTGTTTTCTTATCGCTACAACATAAGGGCATATCCCGAAGAAATGATGCCACTTTATTTCAACTTTCACATGCTGCTTAAAATATGCAAGTTGATGATAATATGCAAAAAAAGGGTTTGGGCAAAACCTTAGAATGCTACGCTTTATTGAAGAAAACAAACTGCTATGAAATGTTTATATTTCTATATTTCTTTGGATTTGAGTTTTAAAAAATAAATTGTCATAAATCTGCACTTGAATATTACTTGATTCAGAATTTTGTTTGTGACTTAACTCCAGGGGGCGCTATAAACACTAAAAATAAGCAGCACTTATTGTCAGCCACACACAACTATTCTTCACTGCCCCGGATCAATGTATGCACCAGCTACATTATCGACATTCATTTAAATTAAAAGAATAGTGATGTTATTTATTCCATGATTTCAAACGCTACACAAACACAGTTTTAGAATTATTTACAATATATCACATTGTTGGCCAAGTACATTCATGTAACAAAAAGTAACTCTTTATCCTTAAAGAAATGTCATTGAAAATGTTTTTTCAGCTTCAAGTCTTTGGGAAGAGGACACCGGAGCGATACAGTCATAGATGTGGGATTCATTGTGTCTTGTCACTGGTTTATTTTCCAGTCACTAGGTCTTTTCCCGACTCCAAAATATCCCATAAACTGTTCAACATGATGTCAAGGCTTTAAGATAGAAAGCCAAAACAAGAAACATGGCCATGTGACTTCTTTTCTCACACCCACTAGTTTCACACAGTCCAATTTACAATGCAGGTTTTCTGAGAACAGAGCCAGGATGTAACAACGTATCATGACTATGATTAATTTTCAAAAACATGTAAAGATATGGATAACACTGAAATCTTGACCTGATGAAGCATTAGCAGTACAGTAACAAACCATCATAAATTGGTACAAAATCTATCTCTGTTAGTTTTCAGCATTTCCTTAGGGGACATAAAAACACCAATTGTGTTAATGGACTGCAGGCAGTTTCACTCATAAAAATAACAAAATACAAACATAATTTATATTGTATTGAGTGGCGACTGAGTGCCTCATTACATTCTATTGAGGCTGTGCTTTGAAGCAGAACAGAGTGTTTCAGGTGAAGCTGCTGACTTTTTAAATATTTTTTTGGAGTAACTTGTTCTGCGCAGTCCTCTTGGCCAAGGACATCGAACGCAAGCACACTTCCACAGTTTGAAGATTTATCACCGATTTCAATGAGACAACAAGGTGCCTCCCAGCGTTCAGGCTCATCACCTTCAAAGTCCAAAACTAAAGCCAGGAAATATTACTCCAAATTGACGGAGCATTCCTTTCTTTTCATAAATAACATGCCTGAAGTGCACTTTCGGCTGGTATTGTGCGGCTCAACGTCTTTATGGCTTTTTATGTTCTCATGGCTGTTTGGACTAGGGCATGAACAGACTAGTCGACTAGTCGACTTCTGCGGCAAGAGTCGACCTCATTTTAGAGAGTCGACTAGTCGTGTGTTTATCTCTTTCTCCCTCCCTCCCTCTCTCTGCCTAATTTCAACATTAATGTCAAGGCGGAACCCCTTTTCCGTGTTTCGGAGGGACAACTAAGATCTAACACTCTGGGATCGAAAGCTTGTTTACTTAAGACCTTGGATTTACAAGGAAGATGAGAGGCCAGATGAGGCCAGGAGGAGAGCGAGACAAATGGACGAGGAGAAAGGGGAGGCGCAGGTAAACACTGAGCATTGCCTAAAATTAAGTTAAAACCTAGGAAATGGTAATAAGCCACTATATTGTATATTAACTCAGAAAATACGCTGTAAAACCTGCTTACATGTGAGCTTACATTATGGATTTGGACGTGAACATATTGTACTTGTTGTTAATTAGGCGTTATTCCTCCGCTGTTAATATGATGACATCATCACACGACTAGTCGACTCTACGTCGACTTTCTTGACTATAAAGTCGACTTCTAAAAATCAGTAGTCGTTCATGCCCTAGTTTGGACCCACTATTCCGTAAGCATACTTTCCAATGGTATGCTTTGGCCCGAACATATTGCACTTTTGTAACGTACACACTTTATCATGCTGATACCCCAGCTTCACTTTGTCTCACGCAAGATTGTCAAAATAGTTAAATCTTAGTTTGGAAACTGAGAAAATAGTTCTTGTATCCAGACACACACGGTGTCTTCTTTGGATCAGTCCAAAGTATCAGGAATACCATCTGATGTAAATCCTGCACCCAAATCAACGTGAATCACTACACACCAGGAGGTAGATGATTTCAGTTTAGACAAGTTGCAATATCTGTATTATCATGGCCACAGTCTTTTCTGATCATGTGCATCATTTTTTGTGCCAAACTTGTTTTCCACTGTTTTACAAAACTTTTCATGTTAATTACGAGGCGCCCAGTCCTGCGATCCTCGTGTCCGGCAACTAAATAATCCAATCCTGTGTGGGGGGAACAAAAAACATAGTAATCAGAATTTTCTCTGACCAAAAGCATCAGTCTATAAAATCCACCTGATTAAACAACTATAAATGAGCATTAGGATACTGCACGGTAATGCCAAGCTTCAATGAGCTTCTCTGCAAATGATTATTGCAAAGAGTGAGTCCCATAAAAGAGAGGTGGCTCTAATCTTCAGGCTGTAAATGTCCAATTTAAATGAGCGATTGCGGGACACTGGCACATGTCCAAATGGTTTAGGCTACAGGAGAAAAGAGCAGCTATTCAGCACAAAACCTCCGCACTATTAAGTGCCAGAGGAGTTTAGAGCAGCCCAACAGTGTACTCAAGTAAGAGTATGGTGTAAATGTAAATGTAAAAGCAGCCATAAAAATAATCATATTGTAGTTGTAGTAGACATTTACACATTTTGAACAATAAATAGATCTACAGAATTCATTATAACTTGAAATATATCTAACATAAATGACTTTCTAACCACCACAGTGTGTTTGGGTGCAGTGTACCTGGATTGAGGATGGGACAGGTGCAGCCCTGAATAGTCCAGGATTCAGGGTAAAGGATGACGCTGCCTCTCAGGATCTTCAGACCCGGTTTGCTAAAGAGGACTTTCTTAATCTTCACCTCCACCTCGGCATGGGAGCCCTTGTCGTGGGCAGCCATTACTTTTACCACAGGACTACATAAAGCAAAAAGAAACGCCATCTTATTTAGTCTTTTTAACTCAATATTCTTCAAAACATTTCCTGAGCAATGTGGTAATGCTTTCTACTTCTTATTTATAAACATATTAAAGGTCCTATGTAATGAATTATTCAGGAGTTTCGTGTTTTAAAGCAAGATATGTTTTGTATTAAAGGCAATTTGAGCCTAGTAAAGATGTTTGAGCTTTAAAAACAAAGCAAAACACCACCTTGTGACATCAGCAGGTGGGGGAAATGAGCTCTTAGGATTACTAAAACATGCTTGAATGCTTGAATTGTATGTTTTCCATGAGGGAATAAGAATGTAACGTGGTAAAACAGGTGAAAAGGTAAGATTTGGGAGAATATAATCCCTTTTACTAAGAATGAACATTTCAAAATTGTTTTACTAAATGATGGTTGTGACCAAAGTGCATCTCGCTTCACTCACCATAGTCATACTCCGCAGCACAGAAAAGCTTGGGGTTACTGAGCGTCGCCTCCACACATTCACACTTCTCTGTCAAAACAAGACACATCTTTACTGCACACATTACTCTTCTCTTTCTGTGCCTCACAGCGTTGGCCTTTTGAATGGATGACTGTAGTCTTTTGTGCGGCTGATTGTGATAGATGCGATGTGGCCCGTGGCGTACCAGAGTGGTGCAGTGCAGAGAACAGCTCCTCCAGCCTGAAGAGTGCCGCCTCACTGTTGTTGCTGCTGTGGCCAGTGGCTACGAGCGGGACCCCCGCGTCTGAGCTGCAGAGGTTACACCAGCGTTACAGGGAGGGTCAAGCGCTCAGTTCAGTGATGCAATTTGTATGGTTGCAATAAGCAAATCGCTAAAACTATACGTTATTCAGACCGGCTTCAAGAAAAAAAAGATTAGGAACGACTGATTTGGACAATATCCTTTGCAAACGAGAATCGAGAGACTGTTCTTGTCTCCATGGTCCTTATTGTAATTAGAATCTTTGAACCTTGTGTAACATATAAGTATATACTATATTTCAGTCTGCGATCATGTGCACAATAAAGTAAGTCTTGATTATTTAAACATAAATTGCAAATCTCAATGCAATACTTGACATACAGTATCTACAATATGAACTGGAAGGAGCGGTTTATTTAAAGTTGTTTCCAAATATACCGGTAACTCTAATACCGTTAGTTGAGAACATGGTTTAGTGCATTTGCTGACAACTACTGTCTCCTAAAGTCAGAAGTCTAATATTAACATAAATATAAATAAATGTATATGCAAATACGGCGGCACTCACCCAGAAAGACAGTCTCCTGTGTAGGGGTCGCAGTCCCCAGTGCAGTCACACGGACGGCAGCCATATTGTCCGAGTCCCCAGTATCCCATCATGCATCTGTCACACTGAGGGCCGGACACTCCAGGTTTGCAGGTGCACCCCCCGCTGCTGGGGTGACACGCTGGACCTCCCGCGGAGTCAGTGCCCAGAGGGTGGCACAGACACGCTGTAATGAAGAGCGGTGACAGAACAATGGGGCTCAATGTTACCTCAAATACCCACAACACTGGATCAACGAGGTAAGCAAGAAGAGCACAGCTGTACAAGCTCATAAACACACTGGGCTAAGACTAAGGAATTATTAGTGCATTTTTACAGAACCTCACAAGTAACTGTAGTAAATGGTTAAGTCGGTGTGATGCTGTGAAATACATGTGTAGTAGATCTATTAGAGTATATTGATATTAAACAAGTAGCAGTAGTAGGAAGTAGAAGTACTTGTGATTCCTGGTGCTGTAGTAATCACGGATTAAATTAGTTTAATCTGCTGTGGCTGCTTATATCAAACAACAAGCTAAAGTGATATGCACCACGTCGTCCTCAGTCAAAACAAACCGTAAATCACTGCTTCTCTGTTCGGTCCCAACCTAATGTCCCAAATCCTCATGACAGATTACTCTTGTAGCCTGCCTTCATTTGTTTCCAAAAACGTCATGTTTGTTCTTAAAAATGCTCCAGCGTGCCGTGAAGGCAAAAGGGCAGGAATGTGAAAAATGTGCATTCATGAACCATAGGAAATTCCAGCATTGTTTTCAATTACGTTCGTGTTTCAAGGCAACCCCCATCATTCCTGTGGGACTGCAGTCTGGAGTCATGTAACTCTCTTATCGGTGCCGTATCAGACAAGCTCAAGGCAAACATCAAATATACATTACTGACTCGAAAATTAAAGGCTGTAGATGCTGGCCTTCATTCAAAAAATGTTTTACCAAACGCAAAAAAAAAATGAGAAAGAGGCTCTTATGTAATTAACTTGAATACTAGATAACTGTTTGGTCCTGCCAATAATAGGCTAGAGTATAGGATCTACCCCACTTAAGGCCTGTAGTTGGACAGGCTCCAGTCAACCTTAACCTTGAATAAGTGGAGAAAATGTAATTAATGGTAAAAACGCACATTTGTTTGAGCAAAAATAAAGGCAGAGGTTTTTGATCCTTATCACTTTGTTATAAAATGTTGTGTTGCTCCAATCTTACGTTTGCAGGAATCCGGGGCAGTTCTTAATAATGCTGAATCCCTGTAGTAACCCCTCTTGCATATCTGACAGTGACGCCCCCCTGTGTTGTGGAGGCAGTTGTTGCACACGCCGCCACTTCTCCGACCCGACGCCAGCCACAGCACACGGTCCAGATGACAGCTCTGAGCATGGCCATTACACTTGCACTCTGTGATCACACACAAGACATCGAATTTCTATCATACTTTAGTTCTTTGGCGAAACATCATACCAAATCACACAGCTTAATTGGTAAACTGTAAAGCACTTTGTGTTACATTTTGTATGAAAAGCGCTTTATAAATAAAGTTTGATTTGATTTGATAAACCTGAAACCGAATAACTGATGGTTAATGGTAATGGTTTAAGTTTATTTTGTATATTATTCATTCTCTCTAACACTTGGCGACTGAAACATGGCTGCTAATTTACGCCTGTGGCCTCTCCGTCTATTTCACTGACACACTCATGTCAACTCATGAGAAGATAATTGATAGAAAAAATTCAAAATGTAACTACTGCTTAAAGTTTATTGTCTGATTTGAGTGCGGTACTGTATGCAGGTTTTTTATGGTTGCACCTTTGTTCTTTGTTTTGTGGTAAAAGGATCAGATTTAGTTAATAAGTGCTGTGTTTGTGTAGCAATAGAAAGTTACAGTTTTAGACCAGTTTGACATGAAGACGACAATCACATCATTGAGCCACACTGTCCAATCAGAGAACATCATTGTGTGGCCTTCATCTCTCCTTGGAGGACACTAAAATCATTGTGACAGCAGCACAGAGTAGTCAGAACTTTGTTTGCGTCTGTATAGTGCTCCTCTGAGTGTTCCTCACAGTATTTGTAATATTAAACTACTCAAAGGGAGATCTGTCTGTTGTTAAATGTTAGGTTCTTACCTACGTAACTTTAATTATGATTGACGAACTAAAAATTATCCAAACAAGCGCCTTGGCAAAGAGCACAACAGTAGTACGGCAATTTTGTTGTACAGTTGATGTATAATGACAAATAAAGCACCTTTACCTTTACCTTTTAGTGAACGCGGATTGCTGGGATTGAACATCCCTCCCTTCTTTCAGTGCGCAAATACTATCAATGAACAATGAAGGCAAGTTCTCTACCGTTGATTTGAACGATTTGGTGACGTGTCATTGCCGTTAACTATAATTAAACCTTTAACCCTGTAATTCTGATTAACTTTACAACTCACTTAGATCGCTGTGGGGAGAGAGGAGCATTTATGAAGGAGCAGTTGTAAGCCTTACATCAATAACCTGAAGGTGATGTGTGATTTAAGGAGCTGGTCTGCTTTTATAGATAGGCCTACATGTGTGTGTTCGGCCCATCACTCACTCTGGCACTCTTGTGGGGTCCCAGTGATGCCGTTGGCCGCCTGCCACGGCCGGTTGTTGTAAAGAGGAGCGCAGCGCTGGCAGTGGTCACCAGCCGTGTTGTGGCGACAGACGCACTTCCCGTGGACCTCCAAGACAAACACCAGTGTAGAGCAGATGAGAAGAGTGCACCAAGACATATAGATACATCGATATCAATTGTTAGTATGAGTCTTAACAGAAGAATACTTTATAAAGAGAGAATGAGTATTGGAACAATGTCAACATACTTTATGAAAAGACCATAGAAAGTCTGTAAGCTAACAGTAGAAAAAACCCACCCAGCCTGGGAATCAAACCCGCATAAAGCACAAAGTATTGTATCTTATTATTGAAACATCAGCCTTATACATAAACAGGGACACATGCTTCAAACTGTGTTGAAATTGCTGATATTAAAACACAGCCGCTCCATTTGCAGTAACGAGCCTTGCATAATAGAGTTTGTGGGTTGTTAAGGCATTATAGTAAAAGCCATAATTATTGTTTCCACATCTTTGAGCCCTGTAAAGGCAGGTAAAGCAGTCTGGAGTAACATCAAACTCCTGCCCACTGTTATGGTATATTTACGCCCAATATTTCCACAAAACAATCCCCAAATCTCAACAGAAAAGGCACCATTGTTGAGAAGATTTCTATATTTATTCTCACCATGTTGTGCGTCTTCTTCTGGTGGCCGCTGACTGGGACGCAGTGGTCTGCATGCCCATTGCAGAGACAGCTTCCTTTCACAATAAAATCATAGATTGCGTAATGGTTGGTGGGTAGCGCTCCGGAGTGTTTGGCCTCACAGGGACAGGGCTGTCGCTGTAAGAGCCGCACCCTCAAGTTGGTCACCATCAGCTGCTCCTGGGCATCGGGTCCGTAAGGGTCCAGTGTACTCCCGGGGGACAGGGCACGGTAGATCACCTTTGGATCAGAGGAAGAGAGATTACGTTTGGTTAGACTTGTTGTAAGCACTTGAAAAAAACAACAACAACAACAACAACAACAACAGAAAATCATAAATCAGTTACTCTCAAACTATCAGCTTGGATATCTTGATTTTCTCTCCTCGGTTGTTAAACTCCGAATAATATGAATAATATGCTGTAATAATGTATGGAAAATGTGGGCAGTGAACCATGTTAAAAAGATATAAAGCAGCACAGCATCATTAGGTATTTAAACATGTGTAAAGAACAAACTACTGCTGGCAGAAGCGGGTCAGAAAAGGACATTTAGCAATAACATATGACGTAAACATCATTGTGGAGGAATTTTAGGAATACCGACTTATTGGCTTTAAATAAAAGACGCATCTGGTTTTGCTCAAAGGGCTGAAGGAAAATTAACTCGGAGCCAAAGAAAACATGACGTGCTTATCAGAGTTCTTATGTCAAATATTTGAAATTTTATGTTGTACGACGATCTGCATGTATGGACATAGCCATTTGTTTTCATTAGCACAAGGAAAGTACTGTCTCAAAGGACACGCATGTGCAGTTTTTGCTGCATAGAACCACTAATTCCGAAAGTGTACTCAGGTCTAGTGCGAGTACATAGTTAAAGTAGTGTGTTCTCACGTATTGAATTGTTATCTAGCAACATGAGAACTATTGTTACTTCTACACTTACTATACCTTCTGCCTCTCAAACCACTGCTTTTCTTTTGTTTGAAGTATCATGAGAATTTTGTTCTTGAGTGGTGCTTTCATATCAAACTGTCTTATGACAAAGGGGCTATTATCAAGGTGACTTAACTATTCTTACAACTGGTGTAGTAAAGTTGTGGTCATCTTTGACTTTGATCATTGCCATATTAACATTGAAACCTAAAAGCTACAACTACTTTGACCAAGGAAGGTATTTTCCCTCTGAATTTTACCCAATACTTTGTGGAGACACATTATTTTGCCATTTTGAGTGTAAAATGTGTGTAGTAGTACAAAACCATTTGCAGCTACTACCACAACGGTTTTACATGTGTCAAGCTCCTTTGACAAACAATACAGCAATAGATCTAGGAAAATAAACAATAATTCAAATCAAAGATGACTGTACTTGTGGGTGTTAAGCAACAAAGAGACAAATTAAAAAAGATTGCTGAGTTACACAAGCGCCCTGTGTCAATATGTATAATGGCACATACTGATGTAAATCCCTATAATTATGAGATCAGTCAAAGCCATAGTCATTCAACCTGAGTCTACAACACAATGCTGTGGCATGCAGTACTCGATATGCATGCGTTTATTGTCTGCTCAATGGTCTCTATGATTGTTCAGTAACTGTCTTTTCATTCAAAAGAGAAAGCAGAGAAACCTCATCAGCTTGGAAAGTCATGCAGGTCTGAATAAACTAGACAAGTCTTTGAAAGAAGCAATGATTTACTAAAGTCATATAAATAGTTGCAATTTACACGATATAGTGTTTATAGAGAACACACACTGCCAGACCAAATCACAAAATCTTGAGAAAAGATGTTGCTTTGTCGGGTGATATGATTTCCAAGGCAACATCACCACTGGACAGCAGCTCAGATTGTTGTCTGTTGCCCCTCCAGCTGTATGTTTTTGGATATAACCACTAGATGTCACTAAAGCACACATAGTCCCTAATTAAGATAATAGCGCTATTATTTCAACTCACCTCTCCCCTGGTGCACGGGAAGGCCCTGAGTACTTCGAGGTGCAGCTGGTCCCATTGTTGTCCCCCGCTGGCCGCCCATCTGTCAGTCCAAACGTCCCCTTGCAGTTTTGGCAAAGTATCTGAGCGTCCTCCAAGTCTTGCCATAGTCCTGGGAGCGCTCCAGGATCATGGCGGCCGGACGGGGGGAGCGAAACACCAGGATGAGGTGCGTGAACAAAAACGCCGTCTCCAAGTCCAACCGCAGAGTCTCTTCCCGCGCCCCCTCCGCGGACTGCCACCAGGTGTGAGGGAAGCGGAAAGACGAGTCGCTCATGGCCGAGGCAGGGTGCGCTTGTCCCGGGATGGCAGCGTTGCACTTGCCGCACTTCGGGGTAGCGCAGAACGCCTTGGGGGAGATCGTATGTTTGAAGGAGCAGTAAGAATCAGAAGAGTTGGAGCCGCAGACGGATAGAGTGGTGAGAAGTCTGCCCACGGCCAGGTTACCCATGCGCGGGTTGCAGGCGCGCCCGGAGCAACGGCTATCCACAGGTGGGCCCCTGGACGCGGACAGAGCTGGAGGGAGCGCATGGTTTTTAAAGCCGTACCAAAGTCACTTCTTGCACATGATCACGTATAAAGAGAATCAAATAGGACAACAATGTGCATGCGTAACTTACCTGCAAGACAACAGGGGAATGCGCAAATCCAACTTAAAAGTCTCATGTCGATGCTGTCAATCGTCTGCTCTAAAGAAGCAATAACTAGTAGCAAATACAAAAGCATCCGGATGGCAATGATCTAAATCCCAGCTGCCCCAGTGATAAACTGGCTTGACAAACTGAACAGCCCCATCCTAATACGACGCTCCACGGTCGTTATCCCTAATGTACTCCATCCCACTGGTTCGGGTCTCAGGCACAGACGGTCCATTGACATTTGGAGCATACTAGACCTCAGCCCCGCCTCGTCAGGGTTTCTCCCAGACCCCACCCACGCGCATTGTGTGTACAGTTTCAGGGATGTGTCTAGTGGTAGAATGATGGCATTCATTTCTTGTGTGCGCTATTCTAAAACGCACCAATAAAAACAATGTTTACATAAATCTTTGACTATAAGTCATAAAGTTAGTCTGTATGCCTCTTTCAATATATTGTAATAATGAAGTATGAATCCCCTTGTCCACCGCGGTCAAATTGAGATGTGTGTTATCAGTCATTCCTGTGTTTCATTATGCTATATACACTGTAGGCTATGTTGGTCAATTGTATTGTATTTATAGAGTATTTGGAGCAAGTCAGTGGAAATGAAAGCCAGGTGTTTGTAACTTTAACCATCGTCAACCTTCACCTGCTCTTCAGACCCTCACCTGAGGGCCATGGCACTCTGGACCAATAACCTTAACCCAACAACCTTACGTGCCTCAGCAATGACCTCATGTCAAAAAGAGACATTTTTAAGAACCAAGACCCTTTTCTGTGAAATCCTCCCTGTCATGACTCTGAGATTTATCATGGCATTTGACTCCATAAAACCCGTTAAACTGTCTTGGAAGAAATTGACGAGAGACAGAACTACAACGAGTACCACGACCAGTTAATTTGTTTTTCTGTATACAATATTGGGGGATTGATCAGGAATAAACCAGGATTAGAAAGATTGTGTGAGCCACCTGGGCCAAACCACATTTTAGAAACTTTATTTAACAGTACCATGTAAAAGCTTTGGTGAGGCACATATCCAGAGTCACTGTGTTTTAGGGATTTCATACCCTTCTGTACACCAATAAAACATATTTTATCCACTCAAAGAATAAGATAATTATTAATAGACTTTATCTTTACATAAAAATATTCATCTTCAGGGTCTATTGCCATTGCAAAGTAAGCAATGGCAATAAATAATGGATTGTCTTGAGGTCTATGTTCTTTGATTACTTTGAGTAATGCTGGCCTCTAAAATCTGCCTATGTAAAACACAGTACATCTTAAAACAGAGATCAGTACAGTAAAGTAATAATTTCTCATACTTACAATTGTCGTTTAGACTTGTAAGAAGAAAACCGAGAAAGACCAGCCTCTCTTTTTCTCCCTTAAGGCCTTGACAGTTAAGGACATTCCTGAAATACTGCGACACTGATGGTCTCCTCTCTTACCAGGGCAGTGAGTTCATGTCTGTGTGCTTTCATATTTGTAATGGCTTATTTTGGTTGTCTCCAGAGGGTCCGACGGAGGCAAGGGTGACGCACCTTCAGCTTGTGTCTCTGTGCATCCCTCAAATGTCTCTCGATCTTCAAATCCCGGGAGGAACCATGGAAAATGCAGCAGGAAGGATGTCTAATCTTCAGCAGTCTGTGGAATATTCCCATTGGAGGATGAAAGCCCTGTGCATAACAGACATGTTAGTCCCACATAGTGACAGGCTATTTGTAAACTGTTTGAAGTATCATGAGAATTTTGTTCTTGAGTGGTGCTTTCATATCAAACTGTCTTATGACAAAGGGGCTCACCTTTTAGGTACACTTTTTGTCTCATAGGGAATCGTATCCATTTATCCATCTACATAAAAGAACAACTGTCACAAAGTGTAGCATCTTCTCCGTTTGAACATTTTAACCAAGGCGAAATCATTATCTCAATATGGTGTCCAAAAGGGGTGATATACAGTATGTGTTTTTGGTCAGTAGAAAGGACTTTTAGCCAAAGACAAATATGGTTTTAAAACAAAATTAGTTTTGTTATACCTAGTGTCTTTCTAAAATAACTTTATGAACAATTGTTGAAACAAGAAGACATAATGAACGTAATTAAAAGAAAAGGACTAGTATGGTTTGTGGATTTTCTTTACCATCAAATAATGATCAGGTTCAAGATGGCTACCCTCCACCTAAGATTATATAATATGAATCAAATTCTACCAAGAAAAATGGGGTAAACATGCAAAAAGGCACAGTCTGGGACGTTTAATACTGTAATCTGATCATACCAACATTACTGCATCTTTTATCTTTAACCAGCGCTGTGCCAACCAAGTGCTAATACGTATGAGATGTCATGGGAAGAAACTATACCTTTGGCTTTGAGTAAGTTTTGCTAATCAATATGACATAAAAATCACTGAACCTCCACTGCTGCTGACTTCTTATATTTCCAGACTGTAAAAGGCTGTCCCTTCTTCATCCTGCCATCTCCAGCTCATTGAACCATCCCGGCCCTCAGTAATCTGTCTACTCCCCTGTAAAAGTCAAACACAAAGCCAGACATACTCAGGGCAAAATACTGCAAAAGGGTTGCCTTCAGGGACCTCGTGCACACACCCACGAACGCTGCTTTCACTGACGATGTTTATCACTGCTGTCTGCCGGAGTATAGCCATAACAAAACACTGCTGACTTTTATCTAAGAATCAGCACCTGTGTTGGAAATATGCGACTCATCCAGTGATGTAACTGGTTCACAATCTCTGAAATCTTATACAGAAAAACGAACGCACAACTAATTATGTGTATAGCAATACATTTGCAGGGCAGAATTTTATCAGGTTTAAATCTTTTCTTTCATTGTTCAGAGATTGGAAATAAGTAACCTATACACATGAAAGGAAAAACCACTGCATCATAACCATGAAGCTGTTTAAGCTCAGTGCCCTCACTTTGTTGTTATAATAATGCATCGGTTATATATAGCGCTTTTCTGGACACTCAAAGACGCTTTACATTGCACTATTCATTCACTCCATACTTGGTGGTGGTAAGCTACTATTGTAGCCACAGCTGCCCTGGGGTAGGCAACCAGTCTGCGCCATCGGCCCCTCCGACCACCACCGACCACATTCGCTAGGCTTCCTGGTGTTCCCAAACTGTCTCCCATCCAAGTACCGACCAGGCCCTTCCCTGCTTATCAGATAAATAGGGTTATTCAAAATGCTAGCAAAATAAAATAAATGTATCTAATTACATTTTGAAATCATCTTATATTCCTGTCAAATCAGAATCATAAGATGATTGAGTCGAAAAAATAATAGATTTCCATGATAGCTAAAAGTGTCTTCAAGTGGCTTGGAGTTATAACTATAAAGACAACATCATGGGTTTTCAAATAATTGAAAAAGACACCCTTTTCTTAAAAAAAAATACAAAGACGACTTAACAGCACCAATAACCTGGCTTAAAATCAATCGCTCTTGGAAAATACATTTCCCAAAGCCTTAAAAACAGTAATTGTGATTCCAATCCATAAAACAAGAGATAAGCAAGATATCAGTAACTACAGACCTATCAGTATTCTCGGTCGTGTCAAAGGCACTTGAAAAGGTTGTAGCAAAAGAACTCATAGTGCACCTTGAGACTGAAGACCTTCTACACCCAATGCAGTTTGGGTTCAAGACCAACAGAAACAGCATGTTGCCTCCTCCTGGAAAACATTAAAACCAACTTGGATAAAGGAGAAGCAACCTTTTTAGATCTGTGCAAGGCCTTTGACACAGTTAGTCATCCTATTCTTCTGTCCAAATTAACAAAATATCGACTGACCATGAATATCCTGAGCTGGCTAAAACCCTATTTATCCGATAATTCTCAGTGTGTGCGAATCAATACTGCCATTTCTTCAACTGCTGCCATTAACCATGGGCTTCCCCAAGGGACCAATCTGGGCCCTATGCTCTTCTCCGCTTATATAAACGATTTGCCATCTGTGATACAGGAAGATATTTATATTCAGATGTATGCAGATGACACAGTCACTTATACATGGGGGGAGATGCTGAACAGGTAGCCTCAAAACTCACTGAGAATATGGAAAAAGTAGCAACGTGGTTAGAGGAGTCATGCCTAACTCTAAACATAAGGAAAACTGCAACCATGTATTTCTCTAACAAAAGCAAAAAGTGTACTTATCCCAGTCTGTGTTAACGGGGAACCTATTCAAAATGTGACATAAATGTGAGTATAAATATCTGGGTGTCACATTCAATCCCACACTCACTTTTAAAAACATATTAAACAAATGTACCAGAACCTTAAATTTAAAATTGCAACGTTTAAATGTATTAGCAACTCACTGACCCTTTAGGCCAGGGGTTCCCAAACTTTTAGGGCTGGGACCCCAAAAACTGACACGTAAACAACTCGGGACCCCATTGTATACAGTTATTGTGTCTTATGCTACTTTAGGGCAGAAAAATATTATAAAATCAAGTTTATATGTATTTAAACAGTTTGTTTTAAGTATTTGAAATGATTTCACAAATCATATGCTGTTTTACACTCAAAAATAAACTAAAAACAGTAGCATTTTTCTTTTTATTTAATCTTGAAATCATTTGGGGACCCCACTCAAGGCCTCGCGACCCCCGAGGGGTCCCGACCCCCACTTTGGGAACCACTGCTTTAGGCAGCTAAAGCCTATTTTAATGCCATGATCATGTCCCGATTTGATTAATGTAACGTGCTGGTCCCAGGCCAATGAAACCACCTTGAAGCCTTCGGAATCCGTTCACAAACAGGCTATAAAAAATTCTGTACAGGTGTACAAGGCAGCATCATCACTGTCATGTTTTGGAAAAATACATGTCTCGAATCATACATGGCACTGCACCAGTGCCTTTGAAGAGATTTGTCCAGTTGACATCTCAAGTGACAAATAGAGCTACATGCTCCTCCTCTAGAGCAGGGGTTCCCAAACTTTTTTGGCTGGGACCCCGAAAATGTATACGTAAACAACTCGGGACCCCATTGTATAACGTTATTGCCTCTTACACTACTTTAGGGAAGAAAAAACATTTTAAATCAAGTTAATATGTATTTAAAGTTAGCTTATTTTGAATATTTGAATGGATTTCACATGCTGTATGCTGTTTTGCACTAAAAAATATACTAAAACAGTAGCATTTTTAAAATGTATTTCATCCTGAAATCATCTGGGGACCCCCACCCAAGGCCTCGCGACCCCCCGAGGGGTCCCGACCCCCCAAATCAGCATTTGCAGCATTGGCTTTTTCATATTAAGGAATTCAAGAGTGGAATAAGCTCCCAACTGAATTTAAAAAATCAAACAAATTACAGTACTTTTACTCATGAACTAAAAAAGTGGCTGCTGAGCCGTCATACTGTACCTGTTAGCACTGACATTGGGATGTTCTCCTGTTTCTGTAAATATATGGAAATGTTTTGATTTGTACATTTATGGCTTTTATGGGGCAGTAATCCTAACATAATTTTATGTGTTTTAATATGTGTTTAGGGAATAAGAAAGGACCGATGCAAAGAGAAATGCAGTGAATGGTGTTGTGTGAGGTTGATGGCCGGTTGTAAAACTAACTGTCTGACTCTAGGATGTGTCTGTAAATGGGGTTTAAGGCTGGGGTAAGTAAAGAGCACTGTGTTATTGTTGTTCTTCTGTTTATTATAGAATGTGCATTGTTAATGTATTTTATATCCAGCGACTATGGAGCTATTTAGGTGTTTAGCAATAATCTGGTGCGGTTCATCTGTCTCTATAAGCTTAATGTTTGATTCAAGTAAGTAATTACTTGAATACTTAAAGATTCAAGTAATTAATTAAAATGTATTAATTATAGGCCTATCGGGGTTTGTGATGTAACAGCCACACACCTGTGAGGCTTTATTGACATTATTGGAGTAATGAGAGAATATTGCCATCTTGTGGCCACAGTATGTTATACCACATTAAGACATTTCCAAAGGGAAACAAACAACTTAGCATGACTACATTTATATTTGAAAAGCACGTGCATGTATGCAGCAGGTTTCAGTCGCAAGAAAAATCTGTCGCGTGGACAAACAGTACAACGTGATGTTTCCCGTCAGGCTGCTTGGCCCAGTGGGTAGTAGTTTACCGCGCTACTTTTTTGTAGTATTCGTGCCCGGTAGTGTACTTCCTAACTTTTTTTCAACTCTAATGATGGAACTTCTAGCAATATAACACCGTGTGATAGCTATTAAATGTAAAATGTAAAATATTTTCCCAAAGCAGAACATGCGATTATTTGATTTTCCGAATACATTACACAAGCTGTATTCGGAAAAAAAAAAGTTCGCGAATTGCTATTATTGTCAGATTATGCACATGTGACTAGACAGTGCATTAAAACGAGTGATTAAAGTAGAAATTTTCCCAAACAAGATACGACGTTTTGAATCAGCTACGTCCGCTATCTACGTGATCAGTGCGTAAAAGGGTTCCATCATGGATTGCATGAATGCACGTTTAGCGGCGAACTACATAGCATTTAACGTTATAAATAAATGAAATATTTCGCTCATTTTAGTTTGCTTTTCGTGTTTTTAAAGATTTTAACTACCGGTGGTTGCAGAGTCCCTTCGATAGCTCAGTTGGTAGAGCGGAGGACTGTAGTGGTCTGGCCATGCGCTGATATCCTTAGGTCGCTGGTTCGAATCCGGCTCGAAGGAGACATGTTTTTTCCCCTCTTCTTTATATTTCAGTTTATTTGTAAAGGCCTAAGTCCCCAGCGCCACCTACTGTTCTTCAACCAAAAAACAAACAAACAACGGAGATCAATTACTGCGATATAAACTTTATTTAGGTAAACAATTTTGATCAATCAAGATGTAGCATTTTTATTTTTTAGTAGGTTTAGATCAAACTATGCATCAACACAATAACAACTCAACTGCTCAATACAATATTTCCAAAAAAGATGTTATAATTAAAACTTATTCATGTGTAGGTGACTCAGGTTATAAATTAATGTTTATTTTTTTTTCATTTTATTCACATAGCTATGACTTAAATGTGCTTTTGATATTAACACTGACTGAGGTAGGCTAAAAAATCAAACACATTAAAATGGTGTTAACGTTAGATAAATATAAATGAAAAAAAGTACATGTTATATATCCAAATAATTAAAGGGATATTTCAGGATTTTTGACATTGGGCCTCATTTCCTAGTTATCCAGAGTGTTGTTGATGTCTGGAGATATTTATATTTATTTTCTTAAATTCATGCAGTTCTTATATTTGAAGAGTCTAGTGGTGCTAGGCTAGGGCAAGGCTAAAGCATTTCTATGGTATCAGCTAGCCTGCATTAAAAACAGTCTGGTGCACTCCACAGTGCACCGGAGGTAAATCACTTACAACGCAGACGATATAAATGTCTGTGTCGATAGAATAATTTTAACCATTTTGAAATAGGCAGTGTATGTAGAATCCGACGGCTACAAACTCTTTTTGCTATTTTATGACACACCGCCATTCCGACATGGAGTTTACAAACTAACCCTAACCTTCAGTGCTTAATTTGATCCCCCCCAATTTTCAGTTTTTCAGGGTAAAGGATCCGGGAAATATTTACAGTAGGAGGATCCGGCAAAGATTTGATCGGATATAATGGTGTTTAATGAGAGTGTTCCAGCAAATGTTTTGGTCTGTTCCGAGAATTTATCACATTATACCAAAAGTGTTCCTGAAAATACTAATTTACAAATTAAGCACTGCTAACCTTACCTTAGCCCTAACCTTAAGGATAGTGGAGTTTATGAACTAACCCTAACCTTACCTTAGTCCTAACCTTAAAGGAATAGGCCACAGTTTTTACATACTGAGATATGTTCTTACCTTAGCTTTGACGAGTTCATTTGTACCTGTCTGGTCTCCACGTGTGCCTTCTGTAACGTAAACACAGCACAGACGGCGTTAGCATTTAGTAGCCTCTCCCCCTCCTCTATAGCTCCAAACGAGGTGAAGATAGAAGCTACCAAACTCTTCCACGTTTTCCCTATTTAAATATGGTTACGTGAAGTGTTACACTACAAAGTATAATTACACAAAATTAAACAATGTGGATTTTCTAAGCGGATAAAAAGGGGAACTATATTGTAAGGCGTAATAATACCAGGAGTAATTCGGCATCCGCGCAGTGATATCTTCACTTTATTGTGCGGATGCGGAATAGGGTTGCCAACTTTCTCTCAACCAAATATGGGACCTTGTTATTTTTAAAATTGCCAATACAAAACAATAACAACAACAAACTAATCTCAGATTATTATTTTTTTTGCATCTTGCATGGACACACTAAACTCTAGTAGTAAACTCTAGGTAGGGCTGTTACACAAGGTGTTCGTGCTTTTTTTTATTTTTACTATCAGATCTACTAAACGCATTTGCCACCACTTGTCAGACTAAAAAGAAGCATGTAACCACATATCAGCAAATACCCACGGAACAAGCATTACAAACAACGCTTATTCCCAGAGCATCAGACCATCATTAAGGCAAAAGTTTACTCTATAGACTGCTGTCAAACAGCTCCAAAACATCATTTAAACAGCAGACTATGAAACAGCAGATTACCTAATGCATTCACCCAAATGATATGAGAGCATAAAGGAGTCGTTTATGTCCTGCCAAAGTTAACAACAGCGCTGAATCCGGACAGATGTGAACCGTGTGTAAACATGGACTCACCCGCGTTGAGGAACATCGCGTCCTCCTTGCGTACATAAACGCACGGCGAGGAGTCGTCCAAAAACCGAAGAATATCCGAGTATTCCACCGGTATTGGCTAGTTCTTCATAGTGTTTACAGAGACCGCGTGTGAAACTTTCAACACTCAATATAAGGGACACAAGACATCCCGTATGGGACAATCCTATTTGGATAAATATACGGGATGTCCCGGCTAATACGGGACAGTTGGCAACCCTAATGCCGAATTACACCTGGTATTATTACGCCTTACAATATAGTTCCCCTTTTTCTCCGCTTAGAAAATCCACATTGTTTAATTTTGTGTAATTATACTTTATGGTCACGGGTCAACCCCGTGAACTGCTACCTTAACGTGGTGGGGTTGTTTGAGTGCCCGAATGATCCGAGGAGCTATGTTGTCTGGGGCTTCATGCCCCTGGTAGGGTCTCCCATGGCAAACAGGTCTTAGGTGACGGGTCAGACGAAATGCAGTTCAAAGACTTCCATGGATAGTACTACAGCAAGGACCGTGACGTCGCCCGGTATGGCGCAGCCGGGGCCCCACCCTGGAGCCAGGCCTGGGGTTGGGGCTCGAATGCGAGCGCCTGGTGGTCGGGCCTCTGCCCACGGGGCCCGGCCGGGCACAGCCCGAAGGGATGACGTGGGCCCGCCCTCCTGTGGACTCACCACCCGCAGAGGGATCCGTAGGGGTCGGGTGCAGAGAGGACTAGGTGGCAGTCGAAGGCGGGTGCCTAGACGACCTGGTCCGCGTGCGCAGCTTCTGGCGTTCGGGACATGGAACGTCACTTCGCTGGGGGGGAAGGAGCCTGAGCTTGTGCGGGAGGTTGAGAGATACCGGCTAGATATAGTCGGGCTCACCTCCATGCACAGCCTGGGTTCCGGATCCCAACTCCTGGAGAGAGGCTGGACTCTCCATTTTTCTGGAGTTGCCCGCGGGGAGAGACGGCGGGCTGGGGTGGGTTTGCTTATAGCCCCCCAGCTCAGCCGCCACGTGTTGGAGTTCACCCCGGTGAACGAGAGGGTCGCGTCCCTACGCCTTCGGGTTGGGGACAGGTCTCTCACCGTTGTCTCGGCCTACGGGCCCAACATCGGTGCAGAGTACCCGGCCTTCTTGGAGTCCCTGGGAGGGGTACTAGATAGTGCTCCGACTGGGGACTCCATTGTTCTACTGGGGGACTTCAACGCCCACGTGGGTAACGACAGTGAGACCTGGACGGGGGTGATGGGGAAGAACGGCCTCCCCGATCTGAACCCGAGTGGTGTTCTGTTATTGGACTTCTGTGCTAGTTACAGTTTGTCCATAACGAACACCATGTTCGAGCACAAGGGTGTCCATAAGTGCACGTGGCACCAGGATACCCTAGGCAGGAGGTCGATGATCGACTTTGTAGTTGTGTCATCTGATCTCCGGCCGCGTGTCTCGGACACTCGGGTGAAGAGAGGGGCTGAGCTGTCAACCGATCACCACCTGGTGGTGAGCTGGATCCGCTGGCAGGGGGGGAGGAAGCCGGTCAGACCTGGCAGGCCCAAACGTGTTGTGAGGGTCTGTTGGGAACGTTTGGTGGATCCCTCTGTCAGTAGGGTCTTCAACTCCCACCTCCGGAAGAGCTTCACCCAGATTCCGAGGGAGGTTGGAGACATGGAGTCCGAGTGGACCATGTTCTTCCCCTCCATTGTTGATGCGGCTGCTCGCAGTTGTGGCCGTAAGGTCTCTGGTGCCTGTCGCGGCGGCAATCCCCGAACCCGGTGGTGGCGCCCGGAAGTAAGAGATGCCGTCAAGCTGAAGAAAGAGTCCTACCTGGCCTTGTTGGCTTGTGGGACTCCGGAGGCAGCTGAGAGGTACCGGCAGGCCAAGCGTGCTGCAGCTCGTGCTGTCACAGAGGCAAAAACTCGGGTCTGGGAGGAGTTCGGAGAAGCCATGGAGGAGGACTATCGGTCGGCCTCGAAGAGATTCTGGCAAACCATCCGGCGCCTCAGGAGGGGGAAGCAGTGCTTCACCAACACTGTTTACAGTGCGGGCGGGGAGCTGTTGACCTCGACTGGGGATGTGGTCGGGCGGTGGAAGGAGTACTTCGAGGATCTCCTCAATCCCACTGTCACGTCTTCCGATGAGGAGGCAGAGGCTGGGGACTCGGAGGGGGGTTCGTCCATCACCCAGGCTGAAGTCACTGGGGTGGTTAGAAAGCTCCTCGGTGGCAAGGCCCCGGGGGTGGATGAGATTCGTCCCGAGTACCTTAAGTCTCTGGATGTTGTAGGGCTGTCTTGGTTGACACGTCTCTGCAACATCGCGTGGCAGTCGGGGACAGTGCCTCTGGATTGGCAGACCGGGGTGGTGGTCCCTCTCTTTAAGAAGGGGGATCGGAGGGTGTGCTCCAATTACAGAGGGATCACACTTCTCAGCCTCCCCGGTAAGGTCTATTCCAGGGTGCTGGAGAGGAGGATCCGGCCGATAGTCGAACCTCGGATTCAGGAGGAACAATGCGGTTTTCGTCCCGGTCGTGGCACACTGGACCAGCTCTATACCCTACATCGGGTGTTCGAGGGTTCGTGGGAGTTCGCCCAACCAGTCCACATGTGCTTTGTGGATTTGGAGAAAGCGTTCGACCGTGTCCCTCGTGGTGCCCTGTGGGGGGTGCTCCGGGAGTATGGGGTGCGGGGCCCTCTGCTAAGGGCTGTCCGTTCCCTGTATGACCGCAGCAGGAGCTTGGTTCGCATTGCCGGCAGTAAGTCAGACTTGTTTCCGGTGCGTGTTGGTCTCCGCCAGGGCTGCCCTATGTCACCGGTTCTGTTCATTACCTTTATGGACAGAATTTCTAGACGCAGCCAGGGGCCGGAGGGTGTCTGGTTTGGGAACCTCAGGATCTCATCTCTGCTGTTTGCAGATGATGTTGTTCTGTTGGCTTCATCAAATCAGGACCTCCAGCGCGCACTGGGGCGGTTTGCAGCCGAGTGTGAAGCGGCCGGGATGAGGATCAGCACCTCCAAATCTGAGGCCATGGTTCTCCACCGAAAAAAGGTGGCTTCCCCGCTTCAGGTCGGTGGGGAGTCCTTACCTCAAGTGGAGGAGTTCAAGTATCTCGGGGTCTTGTTCACGAGTGAGGGACGGATGGAGCGTGAGATCGATAGACGGATCGGTGCAGCGTCAGCAGTGATGCGGTCGCTGTATCGGACTGTTGTGGTGAAGAGAGAGCTGAGTCAGGGGGCAAAGCTCTCGATTTACCGATCGATCTACGTTCCCACCCTCACCTATGGTCATGAGATCTGGGTAATGACCGAAAGGACAAGATCGCGAATACAAGCGGCCGAAATGAGTTTCCTTCGCAGGGTGGCTGGGTGCACCCTCCGAGATCGGGTGAGGAGCTCAGTTACCCGGGAGGAGCTCGGGGTAGAGTCGCTACTCCTTCACGTCGAAAGGAGCCAGCTGAGGTGGCTAGGGCATCTGTTCCGGATGCCTCCTGGTCGCCTCCCTCGGGAGGTGTTCCAGGCATGTCCTATTGGGAGGAGGCCTCGTGGAAGGCCCAGGACACGCTGGTGGGACTATGTCTCCGAGCTGGCCTGGTGTCGCCTCGGGGTCCCCCCAGAACAGCTGGAGGAGGTGTGCGTGGATCGGGAAGTCTGGGCATCTCTGCTGAGACTGCTGCCTCCGCGACCCGGCCCCGGATAAAGCGGAAGAAAATGGATGGATGGATGGATACTTTATGGTGTAACACTTGACGTAACCATATTTAAATAGGGAAAACGTGGAAGAGTTTGGTAGCTTCTATCTTAACCTCGTTTGGAGCTATAGAGGAGAAGAGAGAGGCTAAATGCTAACGCCGTCTGTGCTGTTTACGTTACGGAAGGCACACGTGGAGACCAGACAGGCACAAATGAACAGAGCCGGTTTTTCCTATACGCAAACTACGCAAGGTGCGTAGGGCCCCCGCAGCCGTAAGGGCCCGCATCTCAGTCAAACTACGGTGTTGTTTCACTGATTAAGCAACGCGTTGTTACGGGGACAGGCTCTCTGACAGCGCTCACTCACACTCCTCCTACTTTGGCACATAAAACACCAAAACACAGCAGTCTGCTGAAGTGGATGAGCAGGAGAGACCTACTGCCTTCCCCCCGTCACTCTCGAGGCGCGAGTGGTTCTCCCCTTTGCGTCCCAGCTGTCTGTCTCCCGGTGCTCATTTCGCCTCCTGTGCGCCTGCATGTCACCCGTGTCCCGGGCGCTGCTCTCATGTTTTCTCTGCTCGGACTCGGGGCTGCATCGCCACACACTCATTTAAACTCTCTTCTTATTGTCTCTAGCGGAGTATCAGGACAGTAGTTTGGCAAATAGACGAGAGTAAAGTCGTTCTACGTGGCCTGGTCAAAGAGGAGTTGAATCCACACGGTTCTCATGAGCACAGTTACTTACAGTAACTCTGGTTCGCTTAATGTGCACAGTCTAAAACTAATGGGCTACTCACAGGCTAATTCTCAGTAGTAAGACCGTCAGGTGCAGGTTTTAGTTAGTTTTAAATCAGCGGTTCCCAAACTGTGGTTCAGGGACCAAAGGTGAGAGAATGGGACCATTTGCCATTTACCATTTTAAAAAGTGGGGGAAATAGACTAGTAGTAGTCCTGAATCCCAGTCTTGCAGTGGCTTAGTGGTTCTCGCACAGAGGGGCAGGGCCTGAATTGAGGTCATTATGTTCCACTTCTGCCCTGCACTACTGCACAGTGGAACTGTTTTTGACAGGTTCGCAGGTTGACAGGTTCGAATAGCCATGGGATGCGTAGGTACTGTAGGGCCCCCGTGTGGATTTTTGCTTAGGGCCCCAGAAGGGCCAGCACCGGCTCTGCAAATGAACTCCTTTTTTATTTTTTATTTTATTTTTTTATTAGATAAAACAAATGGTACATTTCGGGTACTTGTGATATAGCAAATAAGGATTACAGAAACAAAGAATACAGAATAAAAAATAAAACAAAGCAACAACAAACAAACAAAAACATTTTTTACGGGGCTTATTCAGAGGTTAAGTCTACAGCCATGATCTGTTCACATAATTTCGTAGCAGCTTTAGATTTGACCAGTTCTATTGTTTTGATTTGTAATTTTAACTCATTCCGAAAAGCATGAAAAGTTGGTCGGGTCCTCACCCATTTACATTTGTGGATGAAAAATTTACCCGTTAATATTATAAAATTTAAGAGCATTTCAATATTCTTGTCTTTGTACAATTTTCCACATAGTATGTCTTTGACTGAGAAGGCAGGTAAATATTCAATCTTCGGCTCAAGCCAGTCGGTTACATCACACCACATGGTGTTACTGTAGATGCAGGAGAAAAACATGTTCGGTTGACTCTGTAATCTCGTCACAAAATACACAATTACTGAGTGGAATTTGAAAACGTTTATTCAATAATTCAGCTGATGGATATATATTTTTTAAGGTTCTAAAGTGAGTTTCCTTCATTTTCGGATTTATAGGTAGTTTTAAATATTCACAGAATATTCTTTTAAAATTTGTTTTGGCGATGTTATGATGTAGTAGATTTTGCTGAATTTGTATAGGATGGACATGACATGTCAGTGCCGTCCGGATCAATCTGTTTGATAAAGTTTTTTGTGTAAAGTTTTTTCCTCCACTTTCAGAGTCGGGAGTTTTGGTGGATTTCGCGATTGACATTTTGCATTTTGTGCCAAGGGGAGAAAAGCTTGTGGAATACATTTAATAACTTTTTGGAACAACCTAATCGGACATTGAATATCATACTTGTTGATGAAAGCCTCATAAGAGAGCAGGGTTCCTGAATCATCCATCAGCTGCATTATAGACCATATGCCTTTCTCCTGCCATTCTGGGATAAACAATGATTTGTAACGAGCTAGTATGTATGAACCTGCAGTTCCAAAGGGGGGTTTCATGGGGTGAAAAATTGTGTTTGAACAACATCTTCCAGAACAACAAAACTTGTGAGTGAAATGAGGATAGCTTTATCGGTAGGTTCGGAACTGAAAAATCGCAGGTCAAGAGAAGAGTTATACCGCCGACTTTTTGAAAGATACCATGGGGTACACAATGCCACAAACTATTTGAATTCATAACAAAGGATTGTAACCACTTGATTTTTAGAGTGCCATTTAGACATTCAAAGTCAATTGCCTGGAGGCCGCCATTTTCATATTTCTGCACCAGACTAGTTCTCTTTAAGTAATGTGTTCTTCTTTTCCAAATATAATCAAAATTTAGAACATTTATGGCCTTTGTGGCTTTTTTGGAAATACAAAGGGAATAGGCAGGATATATGCATCTAGACAAGCTTTCTGTTTTGGTTATTAGAATGCGACCAAATAGGCACAAATGAACTCCTCAAAGCTAAGGTAAGAACATATGGCTCCATCCGAAACCAGTAAATTGGTAAGAAGTCTTACGCCAAACCGGATGTGCGTCAGCGTCGGAAGGAGTTAGGGAAAGTGGCCTGTATGCTAACTATCATAGCCACTTTAGCATAGGGACCTCTGATGCTAACTCACTGGCGATTAGGAGCTATGTGCCATCCCATAAGCCACTGCAGCAATCTCCCCACCCCCCTCGCCCCCACCCTGGAGTGATTCATGCGCAACCACTGTTGATTGACAGGTGCACATTTAATAATAAAAATAATTGAACAAAAATAAGATTCTGCACAAGCCAAACTTTATTAAAGTGACAAAATACATGTTAGAGTCACCACAGCACAGTCACATGTGCTCCATCCGAAACCATTAAATTGTAGCCTCTAAGTACTAACACTAGCAACTAATCCTTAACCTTTCATGGGGTCAACTGTTAGATCTCTATGCAGTTAGTGAACTTCTGCTTCAGCAGCATTTGCCCAATTCGACCGTCCTTACCCAGGGGAAGGGGAAGGGACATCACCAACAGCTGTGTTTCTTCTTCTTTAAAGTTCAGTGCAGTGCAGGGCACATAGCTCCTAATCGCCAGTAAGTTAGCATCAGAGGTCCCTATGCTAAAGTGGCTATGATAGTTAGCAAACAGGCCACTTCCCCTAACTCCTTCCTAACTGGCAGACCAATTCGGACACTTCTTATCATGGCGGACGCTGACGCACATCCGGTTTGGCGTAAGACCTCTTACCAATTTACTGGTTTCGGATGGAGCAATGGTTTTAAAGAGCCTCCTCAGTAAATGGACTGAAGGCAGTTGTGCTTTTGCTTTCATTTAGTAGAAACTTAAGCCACATGGCTTTATGAAACCGCTGTTGAGATAAAATAAAGGGAAATGTGAAGGATAATTTGGATGATTCTCTTTTTTTCGCCTTAAATGTCTTTATTTGGACACTATTTTGTTGTTGGACAATATACAGTAGGTGGCGGTATGCGCTTTTGTTTGGCCTGCACTGATCTTTAAAGAAGAAAAACAGCTGTTGGTGATGTCACTTCCCCTTCCCCTGGGTAAGGACAGTCGAATTGGGCAAATGCTGCTGAAGCTCTAGTTCACTAACTGCATAAAGATCTAACAGTTGACCCCATGAAAGGTTAAGGATTAGTTGCTAGTGTTAGTACTTAGAGGCTACAATTTGATGGTTTCGGATGCAGCACATATATCTCAGTATGTAAAAACGGTGGCCTACGGTGGAGTTTATAATCACGGGTATCAAATAGTGTGGGATTGGCGATTGAGGGGTCTCGGAATGACGGGTCGACCCCACCTTTTCCTACTTTAATCCAAACCATTTTCCTAACCTTAACCTTAATTGTTTCCTGTTTCTAAACATAAGCGTTTTCCTGGCCCTAACCTTAGCGAGTTAGATACGTCCATATCAAACATGTGTGACGGCAAAATAGCCGGACAGTTGTGGGAACCGTCAGAAGGCATCATAGACATTCCGTTTAAAATAACTTATATTTGAGCAGCATCAGCTTCGTGGCTGTAAGCTAACGCAGCGGCGGAGTGATCTGCGAGAAAATAGTCCCTCAAAATGCGGTAATTCATGTGATACAAGGTCAGTTATATTTCAAAAAATTATTCTATTATTCTACACAGACATTTATATCGTTAGTCTGGCGTTATAAGTGATTTACCTCAGGTGCACTGTGGAGTGCGCCAGACTGTTTTTAATGCAGGCTAACTGATACCATAGAAATGCTTTAGCCTTGCCCTAGCCTAGCACCACTAGACTCTTCAAATATAAGAACTGCATGAATTTAAGAAAAATAAAAATCTCCAGACATCAACAACACTCTGGATAACTAGGAAATGAGGCCCTATGTCAAAAATCTTGAAATATCTCTTTAAATTTTTGCTATGTTGATGCATATTAGATCAGTTGATTGCATTGTTTTCATTAGTCCAGTGGTTCTCAAACTTTTCATACTGTTGTTTTGCTTTCAAAGTACCACCAACAGGTCAATAACCGAACTTTATCATGATAGGATTAAACTAGGATTTAAGTAGTATGAGGACTGCCTCAAATAAAGCTGAAAAGGTGAATAAAACAGAAAAACTGATTATAACAGACAAGAACTACATAAGACCCAGAAGAAGCCCACCTTCCATGTTTTGAGAAACACTGTTAACAATATTATTTTCTCAAGAGGAGTCAGAATCCCCAAAAATAATATCAAGTTTTCAAGTCATGGTTCAGTCAATCCGGACACGTTTTCTGGGAGACGCAGGAGACTCGAGAGAAAAGGCAGTGGGGCTGACAGGACGAGACTCAGGGATGTACTCTGTCCCATACTTGTCAATGTACGGTTTAGCCACCTCCCAGACCTGAACAACCAAAGATATAAGAAAGCAAAAAGACAACTGCATGTAAGTAAAAATAAACAGATATTAGATTTACTGTATTTATGTATTTTTTATCATATGGTCGTAAAATAATATGTCTCAGGTCTGACTATGTGAGGTGTTGTATAAATCTAGATTAAGGTTGCTTGTGTTTTGAAAAACATTAGATTTGTGACCTCAGTCTTTGCACTTGCCTTTTGATCAATGAGTAGTCTGTGCACGGCCTCGATATCTGGAGACATGAACCTGTCTTTAATCCAGGGCCTGTTTTGGATGAAGAAGAGAGACAGTGGTGGATAAATATTAACTATTTGTGCATTATTTCAAAAGAGAGAATCTGGTGAACCTTGGCCTGCACACTTGTTTAACTTACTTGACCACACTGCGCACGAGGTCATAGACCTTCTCTAGTGGAGTGGTGGTACGCAGCGGCCGCAGGAACTCAATGCCCTGACAGGCTGCCAGCAGCTCTATAGCAAGGACTGGGCAAACAAAACTCATTAGCATACGTTGTCAAAGCAGATGTAGAGCCGGTTTTCTGAGTACCATCTTCAACAAACTGAATAGGCCAAATCAGGACAAACTTAAGTCTAAATCCAACATTCATGTCATCCAGTGTTTGCGTACACTTGTGTATGAATGAGAGTGTGAATAGGTGAGTGGATCCTTGCTGTAAAGCGCTTTGAGTGCCTAATGAAGGTGGAAAAGCGCTGTATAAGTTGAGATCATTTACCATTTTGCCATTCACATTACCCTTAATTACTAACTCAGACCAAATGGCTAAAACACTAGAAACAGACAAAACCAACATATATTCTAACCAAACTCCACTAGATAAGTAGTAACACCTCAGTAATCATTACATATTTGCTATTGCCATGGAATTTGAGTTTGACCCAACAATGACAGTGCGAAAAAAAACTTTGGAGAAATTGCCACAGAATGTAAATTCTATTTTAGCACTAGATCACATTAATTTATGTTAAATACCTTGTTCAACGTGTTCAATCACCCTGAGGGACTTCCTCGCAGCCCACCCTCCCATCGACACATGGTCTTCTGTGGCAGCACTGGTGGACAAAGAGTCCACAGATGAGGGATGGCACAAGACCTTGTTTTCTGAAACTGAGAAGAGTACAAGGCAAGATTAAAAAAAAAAAAGTCTTGCTTTAAAAAGAAACATTTTGTACAGGAAGTGTGGTTAGATATAGAAACGGTTTCTGAACTTCTTTTTGAACATGAAATAGGAACTGGTCACTGGAACTACTCCCTCTAAGGTTAAAACACCCCTAATCTATGCATAATTTTGTGCAATTTTATTTTCTTTACATTTTCATATGTGATTTGTGGGACAAATAGTAAAAAGGGGGGCAGGGCAATGTGGTCACGGACACCAGTAATACTGCTCAGATGCTAACCTAATGACGCAGCAGTGCAGTGAGCGATCATAAACCCAGAGTTGAGTCCTCCTTCGGTGACAAGGAAAGCAGGCAGCTCACTCAGAGATGGGTTACACAGCCGCTCGATTCTCCGTTCACTGATGGAGGCCAGCTCATGAACCGCAATGGCCAAAAAGTCCAGCGCCTTAGAAAAATACAGTGATTAATCTTATATTTTACAAACTCACAAATAGTATGACCTAAGCAGGCAATACCTTAGCTGGGTATTCTCCATGGAAGTTACCACCTGAAATAGTCTCTCCTCTTTCTGCAAAGACCATCTAATACAGCTGTTAAGCACAATCACTTCCAATCATGCATGATAATAATTAGTGTCATACTATATGGCTGAAAATAACAGAATTTTGGATAAAAAAGATACAGGATTATCTGTGGCACTGTTGATCTCTGTATTGATGATGTTTTGGACAAATTTAATGGTGTCATTGACAACTCCATGAACCTGGCACAAAACATGGACAGCTTACAACTGTACAATGCAAAACATGTTATATGTAGCTTATATATATATTTAAAAAAACTATATATTTGAGATAGTCTGGTCATTTAGTCCGGTTGGGGTTTACCTGAGGACAGCAGCGCATGGTATAGGCATCCTGCACCCTATCACAGAAACGATGGCTTTCTGAAATGACAAACAAGAAGTATTTTAGGGCATAACTATTCAAGTTATGGCGCCGTTTGCCTTCTTTTGTTAAAGTCCAAATACTAAAGACAAAACGCATATTGTTTCTTTCCCCATGAACCAAGTCTTGATGTCTTTACCTGCAATTGAGGACGGATGGTGGTCAGAGTCTAGCAGTGACCGGAAACGCAGAGCCACCTCAATCTGTCCTGGATGAGGCCTCAGCGCGTGGATGTCTACAACAAAAGGACCCAATATGAAGTCAGGCAAGACCAATACAAGTTCCCACGTTTCAACCATTTTTTCTTACCACTATCAAAAGCCTTTGTCGTGCCCTTCAGCACCTCCAGGGTGAGAGCTGCGATGATGTCCGCCTGCTGTGCGATGGCCTGGGCTCGTTCCACCGCCTCCGCTCCCAAAGAGGTGATCATCTGTGTCCCATTGATCAGAGCCAGGCCCTGTGACACATTTTGTAATCAAACGGATCTACTTTTAATTGTTCATCAAAACTATGAATACAAGAGAACATTTTTCTGTCATAAACGTACAATGGATTAACGTAGCCTAGTCTTCGTTCTTAGTTATATAGCAAAAAAACAAACCTGTAGTTAAAAACAATTAAGAAAGAATAATTTCTAGAAGGCCTTATAATGATTGATAATATGTACTTTGTTGGAGTGTGTGGTTGTAAAACATTACCTCTTTTGGCCTGAGTGATATCGGCTTGAGTCCATGGGCCTCTAAGACCTGCCAGCGATGAAAAAGATGCGAAAGGTCAAGAGTCATCAAAAGGCAAATATGTTTAGCTATCGAGCTCTGCTAACTTCCTCTCTTACAAACAAAACAAACAAAAATCAAACATTTATTTGAATCGTACGTATTTGGCATCGGCCCAACCGCTCTTTGGTGACCACATCTTTCCCTCTCCCATCAGCCCCAGTGCCAAGTGAGAGAGAGGAGCCAGGTCTCCACTGGCCCCTACTGTGCCCTTTTCTGGTACGAAGGACAGACAGGAGGCTGCGGAGCGAAGGTAAAAAGGCTCTTTAGAGTAATTTCTTGCTGCCAAATGTTGCACTACAGTGGGTTCAGGAAGTATTCTAATGCTATTATGTTGAAGTGTGATATTAAAAAGGGTCAAATGATTATACTAACTTTTTTTTAACTAAAAAACTTCATCAGACATATTAAGAGAGTGTGCATTTCTGTATCATTGGCTTAAAATGGAAATACTTCAGACCTTTTGTTATTTGGTCAGTTAATTCCTGGTTAATTCATTAATTTCTGGTTAATGTTAATGGACAGAACATAGCGACGGAGTCACTCAGAATTAGATCCATGAGTGAAAAGCTCAGAGAGGTAGGAAAACTCTGCCACAGTTGGCCTAAACTTTGGTAAATTTCTAATGTATAATTGGAGGAGATCTTGTTGAGGATTTCATTAACAGTGTTATACAACACAATAGATATAATTCAAGAATTTTTTGGGGGGAACTTTCCGAACCCAATGTATAATACCAAAATACCGTTAAAGGCCTGGATCATGGCATGAAGTGTTTCCAGAGAGATTCCACTGTGCCCTTTAGCCAGCACATTGATCCTGAGAGCCAACAGCATGCGGGTCCTCTCGGGACTCAGCGGGTTTCCCACTCCTAAAGACCCCCAATTGACACCATTAGACAAACTGATACTGATAACAACAGCCCTCTATGCTTATTTGTTACCTGCAGAGTGAGACCGCACCAGGTTTTCCTGCAGCTCCCTGTAATATAAACACAGTCATGCTCATAATATGGCAAACTGACTATTTGCTCGGAAATGTTAAAAATCAATACTTGAGTTTGCTGACAGGAATGACTGTTCGGGCAAATTTGCCAAAGCCTGTAGTAATTCCATAAACCACTGTGAAAAGCCAAAGACAATCGTAGCAATGAGAGAGTGCCGTAGTATAAGCAATAATAGAACTTTGATTCAGGGCCTGAATTATCCAAATTACCTTTGTTTTCCTTGACAATGGTGTCCAAAAGCTCTCTGGATTGCACAACTTTGTGCTCTGCCTCTGAAGTCAGCTGAAACATTGGTAAAGATTAACACAGCTTCTAGTGGCCATCAAAGTGCTTATCATTACCTTTATCTTGTAGAGGCCTCTGCCTAAATTGACCAGATCATTTGATGAGAGGCTGTTGCCATCCAGAGCAATGAACTGTGACAACAAGAGTGATTCAATCAAATAAAGTTTCCAATATTATTGACAAATGATTTAATCACTGAATACATCACACTTACCTCCTCAGGCTCTCTGTATGCAGCTGTACTGTTTCAGAAAACCTGATGTAGGAATACAACTCTATGAATGTATTACTTTTTTCTTATTTTACTATAAGAGCAAAATACTAATGAAATAATAAAGGATACATATGAGAGACTCCGGGCTGACAGGGTATGAAGTCAGGAGACATAGTGTCTCCTTCTATGGCTGAAATGACAGAAAAAAGATTAGACCATGGACCTTGACACATGTGCGCACAACTAACGCAGTACTTTTTTACATTTTCTGCTGAATGTAATGCACACTTTTACACATTTTTGTACATTACCGAGCTCGACAAAGTCATTGTTCTCTAGAACATCTTCAATGGTGTCGTCTGCGTCCAACAGTCCTAACCCTTGGCACCGGCGCACAACAAAACGTGTGTCCTTTACAGATGTGATGCCGCCGTTGTCAGGTTTGTTCTTAATGTATCGTTTGAGGGCTTCGATGCCAAGCCACTGGATGGTGTTTTTGGTGTCCCGGCACGGGATGGCCAACCACTCGTTCCGAACATGCGCCGTATACCTAGGCATGGTGCGTACAGATATGAGCACAGCGCGCCGCTCTCCAAGGTACTACAGAAGTGCGCAGTTACCAGACCAATAAAACTGCGATCTACGACCACGCCTCTGTGGACCTGCGACCTGCACAGGTTGGACTGATGGATGGTCAACAAACGCCCTCACGTGATGAGAGTGAAACGCCTGTCATGTTTGCATAAATATCCAAACAAGCAGCAGAACATGAAGTAGACTAATGCATGGACTTTACCTCGGACCCGGCGCAAACTCCAAACAACAAGGCAATTACCCAATCAAAACGTATTTATTTACGTAGGCAAGTCACAAGTGCAGAACGCTCCAAACGTAGTATAAACACAGTCAGTTAATATAGCCTATTGAATTTAGTGTGTGGTTGAACTTGGCAGATACTGGGATGGCAAAAAAATGGTAGAAAAAAATGGACTGGGCTTTTACGGTATTTAGGGCAGTCCTACGAGTCGGGTCTGAAAGTGGCTTGAATAACGAACAGCACGTGAACGCCTCGCAGCTGATGATGTCAGTGAAAGGCCGCAGAGCTGAGCGTGTGTGCAGCCGACAGCGCGTAGGTCTGCTGCGGGCCGTCAGCGCAAGAGGAGGGAGGAAAAGTCTGTTTACACAGACGGCAAACTGCCTGGGGAATCGTCGGGGAGAGGAAGTCAGCCGGCTCTGTGTCTGCGTGCTCCAACTTCCTGCTCAGAAAAAGAAAAAGCACAGGATCCTATTTCAGTCCAGCACAACTGTGTAGACTAGGGCTCCGGCAGTAAGCATGGAAAAACAAGGAAACTCTCCAGCGACGCCGTAAAATTTCGAGCAGTGACTGGACCAAGTAAGAGCGCGCAGGTAACGTACAATAAAGTGTCATCTTTGAGCGGAGTGTGCTTGTTTTGATGAGTGATGGTCACTACAAAGTTAGTGATGCGCTATTCCTGTCGCTGTTGATGTTATTACATGTATCAGCTAAGTGGACGCAAAGATTTCGGTTCGCGTTTTGACGAGACGTAAATGTGGAAAGTTTTCTATACGTTAAGTGCGCTTTTCTGCTCGGGCATACAACTCAACGCTCTTCCGGTCCGTGCAACATCTTGAAAATGAGTCAGTGGGGCAGAGCAGTGATTCAGACTTGCGTGCTTCAGAGTTAATGCAACTTTAAACTCCGGAAACGCGCAGCAACTCCAAAAAGAGAGACGTTATAAGAAATAGGGCCAGTGTTGCTTGCGTCTGTCTCGAGCCCGTGTTTATGGATGCTCTTTCTTTTCGACCACTGCTGAATTTTCCACCGTCTGCGAACAGGAAGAGAGCAGCTTTAGTCATGGCTAAGTAATGTCTGCACACACCATCTAATCTCATTAGGAGTTTCCGTTCAGCCAACACACTGGATGGCTTTGTGCGCGGACCGAGGATCCCCATCCCCAACCCAAACCAGCACAATGTCCCTGTAATATTCCTAGAAAGATTTAACACCACATGAGCATCTCTCAGCGTGACAATGTCGTGGCGTTTTATTTCATGCGGTGGGCCACTCGACCATATACCATCGTTTATCTTGTCAGCACTGGGGCATTCAGTTTACTGCTTCATGATTTAGTGCTTTCATAGTAGTTTGTTGTACCCAAATGCTTTCTGATTCCGAGGTTCACTACCAACTTTTTTTCTTTTTTTTTAGTTTACCTCACTTGTCAGCTTATTCAGATCAGTTTTTGATTGCCCTATGAATGTTTACTTTGCATGTATGGCAAATATCAGACATCAGGATGGTCATCTGGCATAAACATTCAACTAAGTAAATCTAGAAATGTCACGATAGGCGTGAGATCTTGGTGTGTGACAACTCTAGAAGGAAGTTCATTGGCAGCGGAGAATCTTTGTACTTTTTACTTGCATATAACAAGCAATGGCAAGATCACTCTCAAAGAAACAGAAAAAAACAATAATAATAGTAAAAAAATCACAATCAGTACATACATGCAATCTGAAAAGGGGATGGAAGAAGCAAAACAGCTCATTTGTGGATCAAGCTCCATATGGAATCATATTTTGCATTGAAAGAGATCATTTATAAACAAATGCATGATTAATTTCCCTTTAATTGTGCTAAAACTCTCTAGTCTCTACAAAGTATTGGCCATCAGTACACTGCTCATTTCTTTTTGGTCCGTACCCTTTGCCTACCTCTTTGAATTGACTTTAACGTAATATTGTTGCATTTGAGTAAAGTGTACTTCTCTTCTTGACTAATAATCTCATCTTCTTGACTATTAAGCGTTGACAGTCTGTTGGCTGATGTCACCCGTCTAACTCCTATCACTTGAGTTTATTAGAAATGTGTGGGTTCAAGGGTGGAGCCGGGAAAGGGGGACAATGACCCGATCTTTTGACCTGGTCCGTTGAGACTTTGATGGGAAGTGTGGCCGGACCGGGGAAATGCTCCCCTGCTGTGGGATCCCCTCTCTGTGCCATTTGTCCTTGGAAGTAGAATAGGAGGAAGTCCTGGCTCTGACAGGTTTGTGGTTTCACATGGCAGATAGAAAACTCAGGGGATGCTTTGAGGCGGAAGAGTTCAAACCCAGCCTTTCTCTCTCTTTCGGACACTGGTTAGTGTTATCATATTGTTTTAAGTGCATCTCACTTCCACTGAAAAGCAACTCAGAACATTTTCACTTTTGTCAAATGAAGGCATTCCTATGTAATAAATCAGTAATACCCACAATAACTAATAGCATTTTTTATGAATTGTTTAACACTTTAGACTCAGAAAATAAGCATCATAATTTATAAATTTGTCGATTGATGCTCATATTAAAATAGTAAAACATCTGCACTGATTAAAAGTGTTTGGTTCTTTAGAATAGAATAGAATATAATTTTATTGTCTGTGTATATTTGAGCATATATTTGTCTTTCAACATGGCACATTAAAACTCATTCAGTAAAACACACAATAAAAGCATTAAACAAAGACAAGAACAGGAACAAAGGAGTACAGTGCTACTGGGCGCTTTTTAGGACAGCATACTGCTGATGGAATGATTGATTTCTTGTAGAGGATTTTTTGGGCCAGTGGGGTTGTATCTTCTGCTCAATGGCAGCAGAGAGAAGGACTGATGCAAGGGGTGGGTGGTATCCCCCAGTGATGAGGGTAGTTTTGATCAGCTTTTCAATCTTTACTTCAAGGTTTTAGATGGTGCTGATGCTGATGTGAGATAGAAAAGGTCACTGGGATATCAAGAGAGTTACTCTGGAGTTTACCTCCTCATTGTGAGCAAGAGTTCAATTCCAAGCACCTGAAAAGGTTCTCACAGATTTAAAGCAGTGGTTGAAGCCAACAAACTAGTGCAGTGCCTTATAAATAACATTGCAAAAATACATTACATTATTACATTGATTTGCCACCGTATGTACCGGTAATCATTTCCCCCCTGACAGAACACACTGCAGATACGTACCTGTGCAAAGGGTCATGATCGTTGACCCTCTCAGCCGTTTGTAATGGGATACGATTGAGGGCTACTTTAATTTACAGTTGACAATCAGCCAGGAATCGACGTACTGGAAAACTATCTAGCATTATAGTGTTGTTGAGTAAAACCTAAAATTGGCTGGTAGCCTGGCACAGTTGACAGAGTCTGGGATTTGTGAGGAGCAGACAGGAGCTCTGGCTGCACATTCCTCTAATAAAGGACTAACCCACCCCGGGCCCGTCATGCTTCCTGTAGAGAGAGGGCCAGGTCGGACCGCAGCATACTTTTGGCTTGAGCTGTTGTTCCTCCTTAAATGTGTAATTTTTCTGCTACTGCTGCATTACCAGCACATTACACTGGGCCCTTTCACACACCGTCCATTCATTTCTGGTCAGCTTTTTTTTTACAGACACCTCTTAGAAGTTCTCCAAATAAAGAAACAATATTAGAATAAATAGTTAAGATTGAATCTTTGTTACACATAAATAGTGGGGGAAATCAAGCATTACATATCATGTCAGAATCAATCAATGCCAAATCTGCAGACTGAAAAGTTGATATTTAATTTAAAAATCATTATACTGTGTGTGTGTGTGTTGTGTGTTTCCTGCTTTCCTTTGTAACAGAGGTACTTGACATGCATCTTGTCTTGTTATAAACTGAACTGAATGCATCATACTATGAGGGTTGTGGAGATAATTTAGTCTTTGTACATACTGTACCGTATGTGTACTATTTGGGTCAACTAAAGCCATGAGTTGTGTTTCAGGTATGGACAGTGCCATCACTCTGTGGCAGTTCCTGCTGCAGTTGCTACTGGACCAGAGTCACAAACACCTGATCTGCTGGACTTCCACCGATGGAGAGTTCAAGCTCCTGAAATCAGAGGAAGTGGCTAAACTTTGGGGCCTTCGCAAAAACAAGACAAACATGAACTATGACAAGCTGAGCCGAGCCCTGCGCTATTACTATGACAAGGTGAGGGCAGCATGTGGATCGTGTCTACCACTTGTGTGGTTAAAACCTCCTCTAAGAGACACTTCCTCTTCCTTTTTCTCATAAAAGCATTTACAATTTTTGTCAAAGCATAGACAGAAAAGTACTTATGAAATAACTTTTTATGTAACTTTGTATTTTGATCTCAACTAATCACATTTATTATCTGTTTTAGAACATCATCAAAAAAGTGATTGGACAGAAGTTTGTGTACAAGTTTGTGTCTTTCCCTGAGATCCTAAAGATGGACCCCCAGTCCATGGAGCTGGGCAGGGTCCCGCTGCAGGACATAGAGGGAGCAGAGTTAGACGTGGAAGAGGAGGAGGAAGAGGAGGCAGAGGAGGTGCAAAGGAAGGCCCTGGGCATCCTGGGACAGCAGCAGTGTCGCACAGATTACCTGCACTCAGGCCTGTACTCCGCCTTCAGCCTTAGCTCTCTGCAGAAGCTCAGGGAGAGACATGACGAGCCACGCTCTGTAATCCGGTTTGGAAACAACAACAGGAGTCCTCCTCCATCTTCTCCACCTGAGTCCTATTTGTCCCCTAAACCCATATCCCACGCCTCACAATCCCCTCACGGTCACAGCTGGAGCCCGGTCCGAGAGGAGGAGGACTCAGACAGCGCCCAGCCGCTCAACCTGTCATCGGGACACAGGGAGCGGGCGCAGCAGACCCCTGACAAAAAGAGAAACAGTAGTAGCTCAGGAGATGGACTACTCCAAAAAAACAGAAAGCCCAAAGCCCTGGACATCTCTGCACCACCCCTGCTGCTAGCAGGAAGTGACATTGGCTCCATTGCCCTCAACAGCCCCGCCCTGCCCTCCGGGTCGCTGACGCCGGCCTTTTTTACTGCACAGGTGAGCCCCCTCAGCTCTGGTCACATGGTACAAGGCAGTGATTAGTTTAATGGTAACATTTTCTTCACCAATGACAAATCCTTTAAATCAAAGCTGCTGAAGTCAGCATGTTTTAAACCCTGCTTTTCTGGCCTGTTTTTAGACAAGTCGTGACTTGCACTCTACAGTTACTTTTACTCAACAATAGCATTTCTGTGGAAATTGTAAATATACAAAGGTATAGAGTCTAGTTTTAAACACAGGTTAGGGCTGCATGATTTTGTTGAACAGAAATCTTTGATTTAAACTATACTATTTATCGTTTGTGTCTGAGTCATGGTCTTGCCCTTAACACAGTTTGAGTAATTATGCAACATGTTAAGACCATTGTAATGTGACGTAACAGCTGATATAACTTCATCATGTGTTTGGGACGCCTGTGTCACTGGAGTTTGTCCACAAACCCTGAAAAGTGCACTGATTGTTTTTTAACAGAGGAGAGTGAGATCAGAGGAAAACAAGGGATTTACAGAAATCGTGTGTGAGTCGGACCGATGAGTGGGGAAGAGGCCCTAAGTGATGCCATATGCTCCAATAATTCCATTAATAATGGGAGCAGGGCTGGTCCCGGCGCAACACAGACTCTCTTCTCTGAGGTGACACGGGGGAAAGTGGGGGAGGGACAGGAGAGAGGAGAAATTGATTTCATATGTTTTCTCTTCACGTCCAAATGCTCGAGCGCCCTCCACCCCCAATCAACAACAGCCCCCTCCCACTCTCCTCCCCACGTCACCCCTGGATTCAGGGAGAAACCACAGACTTCCTTCCTGCTGCAGCAGTTTGTTTTTCCAAACGCCAATACGCGTCCATTTACAACTTCTGCATGTTTCACATTAGCAAGGCCTCAGAGCGCACTGACCGGCCTGAGGGTCTTTGTGCTTGTATTAAAATCTTGTATTATTTACCATGACCCTCTCCTCTGACCTGTGTGCAGACTCCATCAGGCCTACTGCTGGCCCACAGTCCGCTCCTCTCTGGGATCCACTTCTGGAGCAGCTTGAGCCCTGTGGCCCCGCTCAGTCCGGCCCGCCTGCAAGGGCACAGCCCCCGCTTCCAGGTGAGAAATGCACACTGTATAAGCAGAGGCACTGCAACCTCAGTAATATGCATTATCCACGATAGACATTATAGCGACATATTAAAGGGTGCTACAAGACAAAGACATTTAATTTGTGAAGGGTTTCCTAGTTGAGATGGTCTCAATAATAATAAACTAAATAAATAAAAAACAATATAGTCATTTTATTTCCTACACTCTTGAGATGGTTGTTGTAATATTTCTCCAAAACCAATTGAAATATAGAAAATGGCAGAGCAAATTGTGAGCAGGTCTAGCTGAGGTGTCCTGTTTCAAGTAGAGAGGAAATCCTGTGAATACTTCCTGTTTGAGCCCAGGGGAGCCAGTCTGAACAGGGTAGACTGGTTTATAGCGGCTCTTTTCTCAAACACAACACACCGGATCCTGAGACAAACAGAGGTGACTTCTGTTGTGGAGGAGCCGGGGACAGAGAAGGAGGAAGAGCACAATGAGTTTAAAAAACAGGAAACTGCAGCCAGTGACAATGCTGCAGTCCTCTACCGGAAAGTGGTTTTCACATCCGCCTCTAACACTCTGCCTCTCTCTTCCTCCAGTTCCCCAGTCTAATCAACGGGCACATGCCTATGCCGCTGCCGCTGGAAGGAAGCCCTTCCTCCCTGCTCATGTCTCCCTCTACACACAAGTCCTGATGCGGCTGTTTCATCCCATGTAAAATGTCATCGTTTTTATCAATAGCAGCCTTTTGCAGAGACGTGTGACCTCAGATTTTGCACTTGATTCGCTCCAGCGTTCAGAGTGAAAGCTCTTGGTTAAAGCCATACACCTTGATGTCTGAGAGACATCTTTGTGAATATCTTCAGCACATTTCCACGTGACCCTGTCCGCTGTGGACAGTAGAGTCTGCAGCTTTGTGCAGAGAACTTGTTTTTAAGACTTTCTTTTCCTAAGTGTTCATGGCAGTGAAACTGTTTCACTGTACAGTGTTGTATTTGTATGCACTATGCTTCTCTGATACCGGCTGTGCCTTTTGCCTAACTCTTATTGAAGACGAGATTTCACATCAAAAACTGTAACACTTATTGTTCCTTTTTATACTGGACTTGGTATACAGTGTGTATTCTGTATAATTTTGTATTGTAAAAATGTCTCAATGTCTTTTTCAATAAACAGAGCATTGAATGCTTAAGCACAGTGTGCCCATTTCCTTTTTAAACGCAATGAATGCAAGACACAAATGAATGTAATTTTCTTTACTCTGAGGGGAAAAGAATATGGGAGTGCATCAGCAATGAAATCCCACACCAACATTTATCCACAAATAAAATTAAAGAATATCATACAAAACATTATTCTTATAACACTGTTAAATAGACTGACTCGAGTTGGCGGCGAGTTCCTCAGACAGAGCAGGCTTGTAACACGGTGCAGTTGCAGGGAGGACTTTTACAAATGCAGATGGCATACGAAAACATGGCAGATTCTATTCTCTGCACACTTTGCTTATGCAAATTTTGATACAAGGATCCAGTCTTTACTGCAGTTAAATAGAGCTAATGTTAATAGTTCTGCATCACTTTCCACCCTGCGTTTGTTCATTGGTCACAGTAGTACCACGGCATCGGCCGGGAATGATATGCCAGTCCTGGACAAATATCAGCACCACGTCTGTTACCATAAAACATGTCATGAGCTGCCCTAAAAACCTTCAGAGTAACATGTCTCACACAATGGATACAGCTGAGGAAACGCCATTGACCTGCTGCTACAGAAACGACCCTCTTGGAGAAACAGACGCGAGCTTGATGTATGAAAATAGAGACAAAAAAATATTAAAAATATCACCACTTCAAAAAAGAAATTAAAAATCTATACACATTGCATGTTCTCATTAAAGTGACTGAGCCAGTTAGATTTCTAGACAGTAGTTGTATTTAGCAGCAAATTCTCTTAATAAATATAGATGTGTACAGTATATAAATGTCTCTTTTAGGCCAGGCGTGAATCGAGGTCGAATATTTATCCTCAAATCCTGTTCTTTTTGAGGTGTGATGAAGATGGTGAAGGTAACCCATAGCAACATCTTTCACTTGTCACTCCATCGGCGAAAAAAACAGTACAGCCTCGAGATCCTGCTGTGGGATCCCCTCTCTGCGCCTAAAACAGCATGCTTTGTCTTCGGTTCTTCCCATTGCCTGAAAGAGAGAAGTAGAAACTGATGCAAAGAACCCAATGACTACTTTTCAATCCATAGGGTCTGTCATTTGTAAATTAATCGTTTTGAGACAGACTAGTGAAATTAAGGGGAGACACTGCAGGCAAAACTTTACTTTCATGTTTTGGGCGATCACCTGGAAGCAAAAAATAGACTAACAAATTAATTCAATCTAATCTGTTCTATTATTTCACTAAACTTTCCACTAAAGACTGATATAGAAAATTGAAAAAATCCTTTTTTCCCCTCACACAATATCACTTAGTCAGAAAAGTTCCAGTCTTTTACTTAATATCTATAAAGGTATAGAGCTTTTTTTTCCAGAAGGGTTTGTTGACATGTACAATAGTTAAGGTTGAATGAGAGTTTATGAGTGCAACTGTAGGACAGTAGATAGAAATAATATACATCTATTATCCTCTCTGAAAAATGTTTTGTATATATCAACAAAACAAACCTATGAATTTAAAGCTGGCTCTATCCATTATTGACAATTTGAATCGCCAAAATATACGCAATTTTGGCATTTTCTTTTACCTTTATTTAACCAGGAAAGTCCCACTGAGATTAGGAATCTCATATTTCTTCTAGTTTTTGCACATTAGAAAAACACCTCAGTATTTGTCATTTTCACTTATTCTCCTTGGCCTTAATGTCTTATGTAGATATTTGCTGTGTTAATCATGATTGGAAATATGTAGGCGTGTAGTGACAATGTGTCAGCCTTCAACCGGAAACAGCGCTGAGTCACTTTTCAAGCTGTTTGACGAAAAGAAACACTACATTTCTCCAATAATTTCTGACAGTACAATGTCGGATACAAATCCATTACAAAAGACGTCCAAATTTTCTCAATTTCCATTATTGACCCAGCCACTGTCCGACTGTACTTTCCTGCAGTAAAAAGTGGTCAAACCTTCATCAATTTGAATACAAGTCATCACAAAATAATAACTTATTACGAACCAAGCACATTTTCTCCAGTGGCATTCCCCAAATCTAAAAGTTTAAGAGTGAAGAAAAGCGTCAAAATAGTGACAAAAATGAGGATGAAAATGCATGAAAAAACAACGCGAGGACAAAATCTGCTAACATCAATTTTTATCAGATGAGGCGTTGCACTGGCCTATATCCTTTAAGCTCCAGTCGAGAAGCCTCTTTGTTTCTTTGTGAAGTCAAAATGACATGCTAACCTTTATAAAAAGCCAACAACAAACTATTCCCTCGTCTTTGCTCTAGTTTTGCAATGTCACAGCAAATCCGGTTATAACTTATGATACATAATATGCATATAGTTTATACTGGGTCATCTTGATATCCTTTGAAACTGCTTCTATCCCCTACAAAACCAATTGTTTAGTTATGTTTTACCTGACTCGGGGTAGGAGGCGTTCCTGTAGCCGGGATCCCTCTGCAGCTGCACCTCCTTCAGTGTGAATATGGATACGTCTGCCAACGACAAATCAAACCTATGAGACCTCCATTAGAGCAACAGAAATCACTGCCAAAGAACATCGTCTTTGTTATGAGGCCGATCCTCGCCGTGCCCTGAAATATCCGTCTGTCTGAGGCCATTTTATTACTCACTCTCTGGCAGTGTGTGCACGCGCGGTCCCAGGCTCCTGAAGTACGGCTGTCTCATCGCCTCGTCGGCCGAGATGCGCTTCTTTGATTCATACTGTTGAGATGAGGACAAGTGTGAGGACAAGGATGCGTGACTTCAAAACATCTATGTCCAAAAACACGGTCTGGACAGAGTAGCATCATAATAAAACAACATATTATACTGTGGCTTATCTTCGATCAGCTTTTTCCTCAAGTACATGGCTTCATTATGTGTCACGCTATTCTTAACATCACAGGGCTGAATCACTGATACTCACTTTTAGGAATGACATCAGGAGGTCGATGCCGTCGTTGTCCAACCTACAGCGAGGGGCACAAACAGGGAGAGGCCGGTCAGTGAAAGAAACCAACTCACACACGCACACAAAAAACTGCTGAAGGGGAAGGAAACACACTCAACTATTCCACAGGATTTCCTTACAGGAAGTGACAGAGAGTGCACACTCCTAACTAAACAACCCAATACTACTAATGTCTTCTGCCCTAAACAGCGGCTCTACTCTTGTACCTGGACTGCGTGAGGAAAATATGCGTGTTTCCATCTCCAGTTATAAGAGGGCTAACAAAAAGTGCATGAATGGTGTTGAGGCAAATCCAAAAGCTTTAAATCCCTAAATGAAAACAACGCTGTTAAAATGCAGCCTTACCTTGGTGCGTGGTTTATAAGTGGCTGTGCTTTGTATTTGGGGAACTTGTACGATTTGAACTCGTCAATAGAAGATATCCCGGGCCAGTTTTCCTCAGTGGGCGTGCCTAAGGAAGGACGTTCAAAAGTTAGAGGAGGTTCAGAGGACGAGCTGCAGGGGCTATTAAATGCAGCTGCCACAGGGAGCTTTGTGCCCCGGGGTTAATATGATTAAAAGCTCATTTAGAAAGGTTCATCGGTTGGTCAGCAGGGGGCAGCACTGACCTAGCAGCCTGAAGATGAGGTGCAGTTCATCCTCTACAGTAGAACCTGGAAACAGAGGTCTTCCAGCTGCCATCTCATAGAATATACAGCCCACACCCCTGAGGAGGAGACAATGGAGCCGTGTTAATTCATAAAAATGCCTCAGGGCTTTGATTCATTCATATTAAACAAGTGGAATTCAGTCAATGAATGTACAAGGCCCATCTCTATGAGTAAGATTTCACATCCACAACAAGCACTATAGGCTGCAAGCGGAAAGCGATCTTAACCCCACCACTTTAACAGAGTGCATTTTCTCAAGTTCAGCTTTAATCTAAAAAGGTAACACCCTACAGACCCTATAGGCTGTAACAATTGAAAGCCAAGACCTACTAAACTGATCGTGACTTTTTGTTGGATGTTTGTTGTGTTTTTTGTCATGTTTTGTCGCTTTCTTCATCACTTTTTTTCATGCTTTTTGCCGCTTTTTTATTGTATTATCGTTGCTTTTCCGTTGCTTCTTTGATGCTTTTTTTTGCATTTCGTCACTTTTTAATCTTGTTTTTGTGCTTTTTTCGAGAAGCTTTTCGATTTGGTAATGCCAAAAATCTCCTTGTTCAGTTGGGTGTTAAGAGGTTGAAAAAATGCAAGATAAATAAACCATGGTCAAGTTCACATAGCATTAAATATCATACAACTTTCTTACGCTGTGAGCTACTTTTCAATACAATACAATCAGACATGTTACAGGTCGTTTTGAGGCAACGTTATCAATCAATAAAATGTACTAATATATTGGAAAGAAATACACTACACAGTATTCTTTTCACACTCTATGGGACAACAAAATTGAACAGCGTACGATTCTGTTCTGGCAACTGTATGGCAGTCGATGTCAAACATAGATTATTGTAGAGCACTAATGCAGTGATGGTCTCTTCACAGAAGCACTAAGCTTCTCACTCCTCCACGCGAGGACACAGCTGAACAACACTTTCAAACCCTCGCCACATTAATGGGGCCGCTCGAGATCTGCCCTCGCCCCGCTTTAGTCACATCGACGTTACGGCCCGAGAGAGGAGTGTTTCTTGTAGTTGTAATCTCCAGGCCGAATGCAGCCCACTCACCACATGTCAATCTGTGTGGAGTACTCGGAGGAGCCCAGCAGCACGTCAGGCGGCCGATACCACAATGTCACCACCTCGTTCGAGTAGGTTTTTGTAGGGACCGACTTTGCCCTTGCTAGGCCTGGGGGGAAACAAAAACAAATCATCATTTAGAGAGATTTGTAAATTCAATGAAGACGCCTAAATCACACCTATGATAACCAAATGCAAGTAATATCAAGTCATAGTTATTGCTTTTGTACCATTTCAAATTAGATACAAGATAATAGACAATAACACCAAAGAAATTTAGTTCAAAATCAGCTCTAAAAAAGGAGTTCTGTCGCTGTATTTTGTAATGCAATTCTTCTCACCAAAGTCGGCCAGCTTGAGTTCGCCCCGGTCATTGATTAGGAGGTTTTGTGGTTTGAGGTCTCTGTGTAGCACTTTCCGTTTGTGACAGTAAGCTAAACCTCTCAGAATCTGGAACAAAAATATCTGGAAAAACAAAAAAAGTGGTTACAGATAACTTGCATAAAATCAGCTTGAATGAGTTGTACAAGTCAGTCGCGATAAGAACTTGTGTTTTAAATAATTAATTATGCTGCTTTCAATCATTGCAAGCACGTCCCCGTTTAAATTCTGTCAATATCCTTAAAGCGGAGATGCCAAATGTTTGCCTGGTCAGTTTGACAGATGGCCTGATGTATTAAAGAGACAGGTGCAACACGGGCAATAAAACAGATTGTTGACTAATGAAGCAATTATCTCTCAATATCAACAAAGAGAAAGAAATTCAGGATTCAGCAGCGTCACAAAATAAAAAGCAGGGCGTGCAATTAAGTGTTTTCTGATTTAACCTCGCGCCGCCTTTCACTGGACAGATCTCTCAGTTTGAAAAATAAAGAGGCTACAAAATTACAAGCGAAACTTCAACTAGGAAATTGATCTAGATTTCCCATTTCCGTCCACCAGGGGGCGCTGCAACAGAGTCTCTACTGTGTCGGACATATTGACTTAACCGTGCCAGGCTGAAGTTGGCAGGGCACCACCGAGAGGCTCACCTTGACATTCTGCATGCTCAGGATGTTCCCACAGTCGTCCATGTACTGCTTGAGGTCTTTGTCCTGGAAGAAACACACACACAACACACAACACAACACACACACACAAGAGGGCGTGAGGGGGGCACAGGGCCACGGGACACAACCTGTTCCAGCTGGGCTCCTGTCTAAGCGGGCCCTCCATGAACAGAATGATAATGAATGTGTGCTGTATTTAGGGCAGTCATTCTCAAACTTTTAACACCAAGTACAAGCAAAGAAAACATTATGATTTCCAAGTACAATCTTTAGGGCTGTACAATTTGGGAAAACTGATCAAACTTAATTAAGTTTTGCGGAGGACTCACCAGGTATTCGAAGACCAGTGTGAGCGACTTTTCAGTGTGGATGATGTCGTGGAGCGTCACTATGTTGGAGTGTTTCAGGTCCTTCAGTAACGACACTGGACGGGGTCAAAGCAGAAACAAGCCACAATCACAAACGTGCAAAAAAATATTAACATTATGGTTAACATCGTCCTCAAACGGGAAATTTAGACGATTGATGCCAAATCTGTGACAGAGAATGTAGTTTTCGGATGCCCAATATAGTATTTTCCCAAAGGCATTGGGTAAAGTGCAATATCATCAGTGACTTCTACAACCAAAAGTGACAAGTTGCTTTGGTTTCACTTTGCTTTACGGCGCATTCATAACATGGTATTAGGATATAAACATTATAATAATAAAGGAATAACTCCATATTAATACTAGGAAAATATTAATTATTTACTTATTTCCTACGACTGTATCTCTTTGGCTTTGTTTACTGTACTAAACTCTGTATATATATATATATATATATATGTAGAACTTGTGGAAAAGATGAATTGAATTGAACCCGGTTTCCCATGTTTACAGACTTTATAATTGCAAAGATTCAGGGTAAAGGTCATTAAAAGTCATTACTATAAAATAAATGAATTGTGTGAAGAGCTTTAAAGGAATAGCCCGTTTTTCCATACTGAGATATGTTCTTACCTGAGCTTAGATGAGTTGATGTGTACCTGTCTGGTCTTTGTGCGTGCACTCAGTCACGTAAAACGACCAAAGATGTTGTTAGCATTTGGCCTCTCCCAGCATATTCCTATAGCTCCAAACGGGGGTGAAGTTGGAAGCGACCACGCTCTTCCACGGCACGCACAAAGACCAGACAGGTACGTATCAACTTGTCTAAGCTCAGGTAAGAACATATCACAGTATGAAAGAACAGAGTGCCCTTAGTCACGCAAAACGACCAAAGATGTTGTTAGCATTTGGCCTATTCCAGTATATTCCTATAGCTCCAAACGAGGTGAAGTTAGAAACACCTAAGCTCAAGTCTACACATTCATTGATGTATTTATTTATATTACAGGGTAATTGAAAATTAACACAGTACAAAACAAGTTTGTCCCTGGTTGGGCCTTTCTACACTCAATTAAAATGACATTTGTAGTACATTTTGCATTTCTTTCTAAATAGGCCAACAGACAGAAACTGGACCCGACTCCTGAAAGATCATTCACTGATGCCCTGAACCAATTTACCTGAACCAAAATGAGATTAATTACAAAAACACTAATTGTCTAAGTCCGTAATTTCTAATTTAGTTAATTTAGTTCATGTACAGCCTATTTTAAGGTATATTACAGCAAACAATTAAAAGTTGCTATATCATAATTGACTTAATAAAAAAGGCTTCGTCTGTTGCGGCCCCGACCAACTGGGTTTGCATTTTTGGCCCCCAGTCCAAATGAGTTTGAGACCCCTGCTTTAAAGTATCTATCATGTACAATGTTACCTCTTTTAGCATCAACACCCGTCTAGTTATTTTTATATATTTACACATTTCTTCTGAAAACAGGAGAAGTATATGAGGAGGAGTGTTGCAAGGTCACATGCACATTCCAAATTTAGAGATATTGAACAGGTGCTCGATCGGAAAATAACCTTAAAAGGTACACACACCTGTGCCCTTGTTTGCGCCCCAGGGAAGGCCCTGTGAGTCTGAAACGCTCTGCTGAGTAAGTCTGATGTCGTATAAAGAGGATGCGAGAAAAGGTTTCCAAAAGGGAGCCTTGAATTTTGCGATCTTTTGGAAGAATTGAAAATCGAACCCAGTGCTTTCTGATTGTACCTTCTCTGATTGCTGTGCAGGGCGCCCCTTCTTCGTGCTCCAGCCTGATCTCCTTCAGCGCTACGAGGTTGTCCGTCAGTTTACTCCTCCCTTGAACACAGTGGCATACGTGCCCTGGGGGAGGGTTTAAAGGTTCCAAATAAGGCAACAAGTCAACATGTGCGTTTATCACTTTGAGAACGTTTGCACCTGCGGGAGGGGAACCTACCTCGCCAAGTTTGTCGAGTTTGATGTAAGTCTCTAGCTTCCCAAACCCGATTTCCGACTGAAAAAGGAAGAGCGAGAAAGGTAAAGGTTTAGTTAAAGACGGTCCCCGTTCTCTTTGACAGGTTTACGGACACCGACGTGAACGCCTGTGACAGTGTGGCAGCAGTTACGGAGGTCACGCAGTCCCGAACAGCACCGCGGATAATCTGTTGTGACAAAGGGCTGCTGGGTCGTGGCTTTCATAATGTGTTAAGTTTGCCTTCTCCAGCCGATAAACAAACCTATGTCAATTGTTGTCGAGGGGGCGGCCAAACCCCCAGCGTAAAAAGGAGTAAGAACATTGTATGAACAAAACATAACATTAATTAGCATCAGTTCATTTTGTATTTTTAGATTTTGAATCATATAAAACACAACTTTTATTATGGCTGTAGAGATAGACTTTCACGTCATTTGTCAAAGGCGCACATAAACAAATAGTGTAGCATTATGGAATACCTCAATAGAAAATGCTTGCAGGTTTTAAGTAAATAAATTCTGGATGAATCACAAATTAGAAATGAACTTTCAATCTGTGAATTTGAAACTGCAGGTTTGATATTTTCTCGTTCCCAAATGAAGAATTATTTGAAAGCTGAGGCAAGAAGATTATTCAAGTCGAAAGAATGAAATACAGAAGCGCAAAGTAAACAACAGACTGAAGACATGAGAAAGATGAAGCTCTCACTCTCTCACTTCTGTTTCTCTAAATAAAACGCTTTCTCACAGATCATTTCAACACTGCACAGGCCTTGACACCCGTTTCAGTTTCTATTAGAGCAATACTATTTGTAGATCGCTGCTCGTGTGAGAAGTGCATGTTATGACTTTTGCAGTAGTTGCATTTCTTAGCTCCTCTAGTTTTGGATTATTGGTATTAATGTAATCAACACATGAGATTGATGTTTGTAAAAACACCACGCCTGATTGGAGCCTCGGGCAAATTACCATCTAATCTGACAATTATTTAACAATGACCAGCAGCAAATGATGTGTCGAGTGTTCATCTTTGGGTCTCACCAGTGACGCTCGCCGCAGTCGTCTGCTCAGCGGCTGGTTGAAGGGCGGGCTACTGAGCTGCAGCTTCTCCAAATACCCGTCAGGTATCCGTATATCGGCCGGTAGAGAGAGCCGTTTGTTCAAGTCCTAGACACGCAAAAGAAAAGGATAAAAACAAGAAAAACAGTGTCAACATAGAATAAAATCACTAAGGCCCAACGGCAAATGCCATAAGCTTTAGGTAAATATCAATAACTTAACAAAATGTCAAAAGCCCAGAGTAAACAAGCGGAGTGTGTAGGATCAGGTATGAAAGCAGCTTCCTCAGGCCTAACAGAGAGACCAGTGTGGATGTATAAATACACGAGGATGTCCATAGAGACTAGTGTATAATAAAGACCGTCTGTACAGCCCTGCAAGAGCGGTAAGAGTAAGAGTGCTGTACTGAGAGCATGACCACAATAACGTGGCAACAGAGCCTACAGTCAATCTCAATACACATTGTCTGGGTTATTTGTAAAATTAGGAATGTGATGTTGTGATGTTAAGGAGAGGAAACAATTCTGAAACTGTTCAGATATGAATCAGCAGGAGTAATACGTTTTTAAATAGTTTTGTATTATAACTGTGGTGCAGAGTTACAATAGATCCCCATTTATTTGTTGTATTTATGCTTCCTATTAATATCAACTTGCATATTTACTGTATTTTTGTTTATTTAGATGATAGTGTTTTTATGTGTGTGTGTTGTTGTTTTTTAATCTAATATCTAATGTTTGAGGAAACTTATTAACATCTTAAAATCTTTCCAGAGTTTCGTCATTCATGAATCTGTAACTGCGGCCACTCAGCCGGAAACTGCTTTAGCCGCTTGACAGAACACTCAGCCTTCAGTCTGAATAACTGTCTGCAACAAGTAGAAGAAGTAAAGCAGCTTTACAAAGGTTTAAGTTCAAAGACATTATGAATGAGGTCAGCTGACTACCTCAATATACTGAATGACCAGGTTAACCGAGCCTTTTATTTCTTCCCTGGTGGCACGGGCATATTAAGAGACAACAGTGCCAGGATTCGTTGGTTTCAATTTGTGAATGAGTGGTTCAGGGAGCATGAGACATCACAGAGTCCAGAAGCGTTGGGATGTGTAGGAGAAGCCTTTGCGCAGTGGTCACACTCTCCCATCATCAACACAAGATGTATAATAATGAATGCAACACTGAACAGAAATAAATCCTCGGCATTGCAGAAGTTAAATGAAACAAAGCTAAAGGCGGTCCAACAGAATATTACTGTGTGATCTTATTTATGGTGGTATTATACAGTTTTTTAACATTTAAAAGCATAATTGACCTTATACCACACTTTAGATGTAGACGAGCCACATTTTGGCACTGAAAGGCAGTTCTGTACTGATACTGAAAAGTCAACATTAGAATCAGCGGATGTTGTTAAATAACATTTGGTGTTTTGTACCGGATTACAAGTCCTTATCTAATTATTGAAAAAAAAGAGAAGCCGATTTGTCAAGCAAGCTGTTATATTGGTGAACCCTATCCAATAATGATACAATTTGTGGATAATTTTATCCCATTCAGCTGTTGTGGGATTGGCGACTGGTCCCCACAGCTAGTGATGCCATCTATCACATGATCTTTGCTCCCGCCCTCCTCCTGTTGTCCAACCAAGCCGTCCTAATCTGTTACAACAGGGTCCCATCTGGACTGTATTACTCTAATCCCAGTGATGTAATCCCAAAACAGTCCTTGCTTCCCCTCGAGTGACTGAAGAACAATCTGCTACCTGCCCACAGCTTCATCCTTTTCATCTATTTATTCAGCAAAGAGTCAGTAACAATGTTGACACTTGAAACAGTAGGGCTGCGGTCCAGCAGCACATAGTTCAGTGCACACGGTGGACATTAGGTTTATAACAAAGCACAAAAGCCTTTGTTTTGGCATGATGACCTGGGACAACACAAAAGAGTCTGTTCTAAAGAGCACCGTATTCAGAATCAGCAGTGTCCAAAGTGGCGCTCCAAGGGGTTTGATTTGGTCTGTTAGATCTACAGATTGTCCATACGTAATTAGGAACACTACAACAGTCTGAACAGTAAAATAGTTTATTATAGACTGTTCAATAAAACTTTTTTAACTAAATAGCAAATATAAAGGAAATTTAACCTCAACCTGAACCGAGAAAATTTTTCCCAGTTTGGCTTTACCTAAATCCAAAAGCTTAGAAAAAAACGTCAAAAAAGTGGCGAAAACATAATGAAAACACGACAATAAAGCGATGAAAAAGCCACAAAAAAAGAGACAAAAACACGACGAAAAAGCAACAAAAATGCAAAAATAAAATGTGACATAGAACGAGGTGACAAAGAAGTTACGATCACTTTTGTAGTTCTTAGCTTTCAAATGAGGCATTACACTGTTGCTCTGCAGTCCAGAAGCTTTTAGATTTGGATAAAGCCAAGCTGGAGAAAATGCGCTCGGTTCAGGCGGGGGTTAAGAGGTTAACCATATTCATCTTTTTACATGTAACACATCATCGAGTTCTGCCTTTCATACTTTTCCTTTCTGGCCCTCCAATGTACGTTAAAGTACTATACAGTTCAAATAACCTGATTATCTATCAATCAAAATCAATGTGTGTGTAGTCACAAAATTATCAGATGCATCAATTCAACATAATATTAATTTAAACATTTTTTTTTTTAACACAGTACAACAATCACTGGAGCTACCTGAACAGAACTACTCCAATAGAAAAGTCACGTTGATTAGATTATACCCAATAAAGTGAAATTAAAGCACAAAACTTGAAGAAAATTAAAAGAGGGCAAATAAGTCTAACCAAAAATATAAATTCTCCTGTGTACAATTATTGTCATTGGGTAGTTTGTTACAGCTTCTACCTCAGTTTGAGATAAACTTTTTGCTTTGGAGACAACCACAGGAAGTGTCATTATTGCAAAGGTTTTGACCACAACAACAGGTGATGTCTTGTGTTGTGTCATGTGCGCAGTTCCTAGTTGTGCAACTGTTCTTTTTGTTCATTTTTTTTGCAAGGGTTCAGTGCATTTGCCGCCACTGGTGTAAATCCCCACAGCTTCTGCAATCAAAGCGACCGATGAACACAGCGAGAGGAGCGCGCTTCAATCACAAGACTCGGCCTCCTCTGAGCACAGAGCAGCAGGTTTTTGACAAACCACTGAGCTGCATGTGGTTAGCTGGCGGGAGGACAAGACTAACAACATGGCTGATGAACGCAAAACAAAGGCGCCCGATGAATTAACAGAGATTTGCCGCGGTTAAGAAGTTTTTAATTCCTGGGGTAAACCTCAAATACAAACAGCAATATAGGCTTTTTAGAAATACGATTAAACAAGGACGTTGTCTCCCCTTTTCAAATGTATAGAGTAGCACAGAGACGCCATAGAGTTTAAAACGAGGAGCAATTACAATAGCAACAACACAGATTATGTAAGGACCTGATCTCAACAGGAAGCGGAGGAAACAAATTCAATATCAAAATGTATCATCGAGGAAGTGCACCAGTTTTTTTCCGGCGGATGGATTAAATCTTTCTGTGTTGATTGTGTTCTGCCGCGTTGGCATTTACATCATCACAACAGCGATTTTAATGTAGGGCTTTTTAAAATAATGGATGAGAATGAAAAGTGAATTGTAAGACGTCAAAGAATGCACTATTTTCATCGGGCTAAAAAGTTGAAATCTTAGAAGTGACAACATAAAGAAAAAAGTGGGAAGGTTTACGTTTAGTACAGTTCTGCTTTTTTGCTAGAAATTAAGGTACAGTTTTTGCCCACAAAACCCCCTTGAGATTACTTATCAAATGCAGCGCTCACAGCTGGTCGGACGCTGTAAAAACGTACAGTGAGTCCGACAAACTGTGGAGTCAATAATTGAGTCTCCTGTAGAGACTTTACAGGCAGCTGAGTCACTACGCCTCCGCAGAGAAACATTCGGTCCTGCCTAAGTCATCAAAAAGCAGCAGCAGAAGAAGAGGAAAAACGCCATAGTAAAAAGCTCAAATTATCTTCCCTTGCTCTAAAGGGTGATGAATCTGATAAAGCAACGTGACGAAAACAAGAGTCAGGTAAGGGGGTATGTACTGTGTATGTACCTCAGCGGATATTCGCCTGTTCCCTCTGTTCCGTAGACAAACCCCCGTGGGCGACTGGACTTCGTCAGAGGACGTTCCCGAGGCTTGGTCACTCTCACCGTCTGACCCCATTTTCAAATTTTCGTGGACGATATCTAAACAGAAACAAGCAAGTTAATATGTGGGCCTCAAAGTCAAGGCCCCCTCAAAAAGCAGCACGAATGGGAAAGTCGTGTATTGATTTGAGGAAGATAATATAGAAGGTTCTTCAATATGACTTTCTCAATATGTGCTCCAGTTTCCCCCCCATCAGCCCAAAACATGCACGTTAGTTGAATGAGTGAATCTGACTGTCAGCATGGTCTGATCTGGAGGTGGGTAACTGGGCACTGCACAACTGCTCCTTACGAATCCACAGTGGCATTGAAAGAAGACTTATTTGCAAAGGACATACTTCCCCAGGGGGACAATAAAGTAACAGACTGTGCACAGAATGTAGCACAGCACCAGGAGTTTATTCTAGTGGGGAGTTACTTAACGGTAGAAAACAAAAGATATTTATTTACAACATGTTAAAACTTTACTAAATACGTCAGCGGAGGAGATATTTGAGTTAAATGCCAACATGAAGTTAGCCAAATAAGTTCTGTGCACAGAGAGCAGTGTCTTTTTGTTGTTGTTGCATATATAACATATCCAGTCCTAATGTTTTGCTGCTTGTGTCTGACAGATGGGGCCAGGTGTGTAAGATATGGCGATGTTCGGATAAGCAGCTCTTGTCGTCAGGATGCTGGCTCTGCATAAACCTGATCTATTACGTCCAATAGCTTTGAGTGATGGCTGTAATTTAGACTAGTGCCTTGGGACTTAACAAGACGAAGCCATGCATCACAGTCTAATGGGCTAATTCTTAAACACACCACATTCAGAGCTCGCTTCCTCTTACAGTTTGTTGATACGGTACAAGCAAATATGAGGCAAGTTTAAGCATTGAGTTTTGCATTCGGACGCTTATGACATAATGAGGGCGTCAAGTTTAATAAATTACTAAACGTGCGACTGAAATTTGTGTTATCGCCTCAAGCTGTGAGTCAAGTGAGTCAAGTTTATGTGGCTTGACTGTGATGAACTTTTGCCAATTGGAAAACAAAATGCTGTATGAGATATGAGCGCTCAATCAGACCTCCTGTGAAGCCCACTCATTTAGATACAGTGTGTCCCAGAGAGCTTCTCACCGAGCCGACTGCCGTTTCGGGGCATGGTCATGAGCGACCCCAGGCCTGTCCCAATGGTGCTCTGAGGCCGTCGAAGAGGCGGATTCTTAAAGGAGCCGGAGTACTGGTGCAGGAAGGAGTGCACGCTGTGGGCAGAGGGCGGCCGGCCATTCCTCACGATGGGCTCTGAGGAGGGACAAAGACAAAGGGAGTGATCGGTCTGAATGCACATAGAAAGTACTTTTAGTGGGTGTAGTCCCGATATAAACCATGATGTTGCAAAACGTTGCTCAACTTGGCCTGGCAACGTTGGCGCCAACTGCGTTTCATTGAACCAGAATAAACAATCACTGGTTAGACTCAGTGACTGTTGACTCTAAAAAGTTACTTACTATCCCACTCTCAGTCACCGCATTGTTGACATGGCCATAGACATTTGGCAACAGCTTATAGAAAGAATAAAAAGTAGCCCATGTTACTCGTTACAGTCAGATGAGTCTAATGATGTATCCAATGCTGCGCTGTTGCTTGTGTTTGTTCACTATCGCTGGGAGAAGTTTGCATGAGGACATTCTATTTTGTGCAGAGCTGCCCATGCGAGCTACGGCACATGAATGTTTACGCTGCATGGATGAGTTCTTCAGGGAGAACGGCCTACGATGGAAGAACTGTGTTGCAGTGTGTAGTGATGGTGCAGCATCAACGACAGGACGGCATCACGGCGTCATCAGACAGATACAGGATCGCGCACGTGGACGAAGTGGACGCACTGTTTTCTCCATCGTGAAAGCCTGGCAGCCAAGAAGATGTCACCAGAGTTGCATGAGGCAATGACTATATGTAAGTGTAAAAGCAACTTCATTAAAAACAGTGCTGTGGACAATGTTTTGCTAAGCTTTGTGAGGACATCGAAGCAGACCATGTGCAGTGCAGCTACTTTATCATAGTGAGGTGAGATGGCCATCAAGAGGACTTGTCTTTAATCATTTGTATGAACTCAAGAATGAGGTTTGTCGTTTTCTTAAAGGAAAAAAAGATCCCCTCTTGCGCAGCACTTCACAAACACTGATTTCATTTTCAAACTAGCAACAACTACCTTTGTGATATTTTTCACACCTAAACCAGCTGAACAATCACTTCAAGGGAGAAATAGCAACATATTTTTGTTGCTGACAAAATCCCAGCTTTCAGAAGAAAACTTGCTTTGTGGTTAAAATGACTCAGGAAATGAAGATGGATATGTTTCCCATTCTGTCTGACATTCTTGTTTCCTCACCCCAAGTGAGGAAGATCACGGATTTAGTTTCTGGCAGGACAGTTTGATGAGTACTTCCCTGAAGATCCCAGTGATGGACACTTATGGATAGTGGCTCCTTTTTCTGTGGATCCTACGAAGAATGATGTTGCATTACCTTCAGAACTGGAATCTCAACTTCTGGATGTCTCCACTGACAGCACTTTCAAGGTAAGATATGTAGGAATAGATTGTATTTTATTTGTGCTAATATTAACTGTGCTAATTTACTAATTGTAATGTTGATTTATCGAAGATGCAGTGGGACAAACTGGATTTGGCCTCATTCTGGATTGTTGTTTCCGAGGAGTACCCAAGTCTGCTCTTAGAGCTGTGAAACTGCTTCTCCCTTTCACGACTACATACCTTTGTGAATCGGGTTTCTCCATTGTGACCAAAACCAAGACTAAAGCCCGAAACAGACACTGGAGGCTACTCTAAGACTGAGCCTTTCCCCCATTCCACCCAGACTGGATCTGATCATATCTGGGAAGCAGGTGCAAGTGTCGCATTAAGAGAGGGAATCTTATTTGTAGCACTTTTAACATGACTTTTTTTATTCCACACTCGTGGTGGTGAGCACACACCCCTCACAGTAGGAGGAACTCTGTTGTTGTTCTTGCAGTTTGATTGGAAAAATGCTCACTGCTGTTGCTTAAGCATTTTTTACAAATGTGAATTTGCACAATTAAGGGTATAACTTGCACTTTCTACACATTATTTTTAAATATATTTGATGTAATTTTATTATTTTTCCATTATATTTTGATGCATTTTTTTAAAAGTACCTAATTTCTTTCCAGTAGTAATTTTTGTTTTTATATGATCCCAATCATAAATTCATGTCTTATCCTGTGTTCCTAATATGAGGTTAGTTTTTATGAATTATTGGGTGAACATGTGCAGGATTATGCCTTTGTTAAAAATATAATTTTTTTCCAGAAAAGTAATTATTTTAAGTATTAAACGGTAACATAACTACTCAATTCACATCACTTCAAAAGTGAAAAATAAATCACAACAACGATAAATTGTTTGATTGGGCCCCGGGTTACCTTTCACTGAAAATGTTGGGCCCCAAGGGCAAAAAGGTTAAGAACCCCTGGGTTAGAGGTTACGTACGGCCTTTTACATGTAATCCTCTAATGTATAGATTTACAAGAAACACATACAGTGACGCCTGGTATTCAAAGCCAGAGCGTGAAAATGTACCGTACTTAACATTCAAATGAGCAAAAATCAATCAGTTTTCAAAGATTCAATTTAAAACAAATGGAGAAAATGAATGTGAAATAAAAGTAGTAAATGTTGACTTGATACTGACAGAGGTTAGTCTAAAAAAAAAACGTTTTTCACACTCAAAAACCTTCATGCGAGCTGGTAACATTTGAACTGCAGTTTGGGTAGAAAACTGGACAAAAGCGCCTGTGTAAGAGCTGAAAGGAGAATCTTTGCTCAAGAGAACGAATAGACTGAAGGCAGCAACAGATTTATTGGCTGTAAACTATCACTCTTAAGGCTGACAGTCAGCGCTACATGGGTTCTTTACTGCTTCTATTCAGTCAGTCAGTGCAGCACATGACCAGACCACGGGAGTGAGAAAACTTCACATAAAAAATAAGACACAACAACCCTTGAGTGTCAAAGTATTCTTCTAAATGTGCGTCACGTCTCATCAGCTGTTTGACAGAAGTTGGATTTTGGGAATTTAATATTTAATAAGTCCAGTGAGCACTTATCACAGTAATGTACATGTTGTGACCAAAGCAATCCACACTTACTCTTCATAAAACAAGCAACAAATGCTTTGCCAAGTAATTTTTACCGCAGTTGAGGCTTTCACACCTGTGATGTCTGCTCAGCCTTTATGCTGTTTCTTGTTATTATTTAAAACAGGACATTCCTGACTGTAAATAAGTCAGATGGTATGAAAATGGCCATCTGCACGAAACAAAAGTGACTTAAAATATCACAAATATAACACAACAGTACAAAGAGCTAAAAGAGTTCTTGAGAAATTGTTAAAAGTGTGATTTAAAGTGGCGACTGGCGAGAGTTACAGATTTTCTTAATCATGTTTTCTCAACACATTGAAATATGGTCATGAATGTCACATCACTAGCTGAAGACTCCGTTGTTCGTCACAACACTGTCACACATGGATTTCCTGCAGTTTGTGAAGGAGCAGAGGATGACTCAGCAGTTATTACTGACCATTTCAGACGGACGCGGCGCTGGTTTAGTCTCATTAGAGTAATTTAGAGTAGGGCTGAACAATAAATCGCATTTGCAATTTTATCGCAATATTACACACAAAATGGCAAGAAATTATTTGGGCTTTTTCCAAAAAAAAAAAAAAAAACAGTATAAGCTTATTGTAAATTATGTAAATGGCTATGTGGACTATTTTGAATTATATTCCATACGATTATAAAGGACTTAAGAGTAAGTAATACTTTAAGTCAGTTGATCAATTTTCAGTCCATTTCCTGAGATCCATCCTCTTAACAAAATCAAACTCAATATTGTAGGTGTCTGCCAAATTGAAAGTACAGTGTGGGTGTTTGGGAGTAATTAAGCCACAAAACAGACAGACAGTACTGATGGAAATAACCCAAAAATAGCACAACCAGTCGCTGTTTCATGTTTGTGTAGAAAAACAACTAACAACAGCACTCCCGGGTTTGAGAAGGAAGTACAGATGAAGAAAAACGTATAACTCAATGCTACTATTACCGTTAGCTTTTTATTTTGATAGTGTCATTTGAGATGTGAGAAAAGACTCTTCTCAGGCAGTGTTTGCCGACCGTAGTATGCAACTCTTTGGTGTAATAATTCTTAGACCAAACGTTTGAATGGACATTGATTTGTGACTTTAATTACGCGAGTAAAATTCAAAGCAACCAATGTCAGCGGTGTAGTACAATTCTTTATTGTATTTTGACGCTTTTTTAGGATATTTTGTATGTATCCAAAATCATTTGTCCTTTATGGCTTTCCGTAGATTGAATTTCAAAACAAAAAAACAGAATGTTGGACCATGTGGCGATGTAACACAGATCCTGATGCTAACTCGGCTTCCTGCCCGACTTATCAACGTTACACAATCGGATCAAGTCGCAAGCGCTTTCCCCAATAACGCATAGTTCAGATCATCTGGCTACTCCGGGCCGTCCCTCTCCTCTCTCCTCTGCTCGACACGGAACTACTAAAATCCCCTCTCTCACACACACACACACACACACACACACAAACAACTGCGTGTCCAAGCTGCAGAGAACACTCTGGCCAAACCTGGCGTTAATCACGATACAAAAAGCTCTTTACAAAGCTGTGTTAGTTCTCGGGAGGGAGTAGGGTACAGAGGGCGGGACGCAGAATCATTTGAGTGATTGAAGAAGTTTGGGACAAAAGACGAGAGGGACTAAGGACACGTCTGAAAGGAAGAGGTTTGGGAAGAGGATAGCACTGGGACGGGGCAAAACAAGAAACAAATATAGTGATTCTCTAGATGAGTCTATCGGTAGCAGGCTACTCAAGACCAAGTGACCGGTCCAGATTTTTGATAATTTACCTAATTTTATTTCATGCTCTTTTCACTTTGGCCTCATCTCAGTTTTCCTGTCGAATAAAGTCCCAAACACACGCAGAGAATCATCTTGAGACACTGGATGACATTGTTGTCGGCAGCTCTTGTCCTCTGAATTGACAGGAAACACTGTAAAGGTGCCTGACTGATTTCCCCACGTCATGATCCAGGCCACTGTGGCAATGTCATGGAAACTCCAGAATGCTTTCAGACACGAGCGCCATGGAAACAGAGCGGCAGTACCCCCCCCCCCCCCCCCGCCACAACGACCCCTCCCTCTGCTTTCCTTTACTCACCCTCTCTCTCCCTCCCACCTCTTACACTCCTACCTCCTTTCTCCTTCTCCATCTGTAGATTGGGTGAACATCAGCACAGATAAACTGCTGTGCCGTTCTTTGCTTATTTTACAAGGCATCACTCAGTAAAACCCGGTGATGTAACCGCAGCGGTATTGGGAGCTTTATTATGAGATGTCTGCAGTAAAACAGACAATAATTATTCACCGTCAAATAACAATCAATCATCATAGTATGCTAAATATACAAACTATGTGATAGATTTAGACTGTACTGGATTCTACATAGAGTAACAAGATGAATTGCAGTCAAAACAGCAAAACAAACACGGGGTCTTGTGTATAAAACCTTCAGTCTGACGCTGCTTGACATGCAATGTTAAAATGTGCACTTACTCACGAGTCCCATGTGTGTTCTTTAACATGCACTGTCCCGACCAAATAAACAAATAAATATGAACAGCAGCACGAAGATACAAATAGAATGCACCACTATGATTTGAATGCTCCTAAGGTTGTGACCAGAAGCCACTATAAACTGAAGAGTGCTGGGTTTAATCTTCTTTAAAACAGGAGATCCTAAATATACGTGTTATTAGGTATAATTTTCTTGGGGCCAACTGTAGCTGTCACAGTTGTTCTCACGCAGTGCTTCAGTTCCCTCGGTGTTCCGGCCGTTTCACTGTAAGCAGCTCTGCATCAAAGCCTCTGCAGGACATTTATATAATCAAGTCCAAATAACAGAGCGTCTTAGTAACACCACAAGAAACAAAGTATTTTATGTTACTGTGACTGAAACCTAGGGCAATATTGACGAATAATTCTATTTCTGTTGAACTAAAAACAATTACCAGACAATATTTTTGCAATTCATCAAAATGTGCTAAAATACATACTTTGCATTACATACCCCAATGCTGTAACTGTGCAACGTTCCCAAACAACAATTTCAACAACAACTTGCTGACAGTATTGATAAGGAAACAAACTATAGAAACCTACCACTGTCCTTGAGCCCGTTCTCTTCGATGGTCATCTGCTCGGCCAGTTCAGACAGAGACTCGTTGATGGTGTGGCTGCCTCGAAGCCTCTGAGAAATGTGCTTCTTGAAACGTTTCATTTTCTCCAGCGAGCTCTCGGGAAGGGGAGGCCTGCAGCAACCGGAGGAAACAAAAGGACACGTTTAATGAACAGTTGCAAAGCGTAAAACGTGCAAGTCAATGAGGTGCATGATACAGTGTATTACGGTGACGGCGACGCACACGGGGAATGTATCCACTCACTATCTGCACACTGCTCTAGAGGCCTTGACATGCGCTTTACCTTTGCTCAGGAAGAGACATCAGTGATTTACTTTACTGCCACTTTTTTCTTATCTTCTATTACATAACTTCAATCAACTTTTGACCATCTATAGGCGGCAAGTTCAACTACAAGGACGGAAAGGAAGAAATATTTACTATTGCTAGTATTTATTTTACTTAAGTTTGTTTTTTCTATTATGCCAGTAAGAAGGAAACAAAACACATTGTTATTGTTTTAGATCACGCACCACGTTTTGATTTGAATCTATAAAGCCATTATCTGCATTACAGTGCAGTGCCTCAAGCCTCAAAAATTCGCCTTGGGCCATACAGATGTTTGAGCACGACGAGGAGGAACTGCAGGTTGGCTGGGGACACTTTCTTATGCGAAGTGACGTGGACTATTCGGCGCTCTGATGCTAATTGTGACTCAGCTCATTGACACAGGCAGTTATTTGCATTCCTGCCCTTGTGAAAACATGACTGGCCGGCGAGAGATTCTAACAGAGTGGTTTGGGATGTGCAGTCCTGGGACATGGGACCGTCAAAGCTCAGCCTAAACCAGAGGGATTTACTGCTGAATGGGACAGGACGAGCCCGGGCCACAACGAACCCACGTCACACATTCCTACGGTAAAAGTCAACAACAGCTATGATGGGACACTGACATTTTGGACACACAGATTAGTGGTGAAGGGCTATCCATCACCTAAAACATAAACTGAAGTTTTTACCAGTTGCTATTAAAATTTTAATTTCCATTCAGCTGCGATTAATCTGGCAACAGAAAGTAGAAAGGGCCGATTATCAAAGCACACTATGACGTCGGGATTGGTGACAATGTAAGCGGGAGTACAGCAGATCCGGACATGCTTAGGTCTGGTGAAGTGATGAGTAAAGCCAGACATGAAGATGCTTGAGTAACAAAGCGCCTCAAGGCCTGCTGCCGGTCAACCAGACTCTACCCACCGCCTGATCTGTATCTGTGATTAACACATTTAAATCACAGACAATGCAACATCCGGCTGACTCATCAAACATTAAACCGGCATGACGGTTATGAAACATGACTGTAGTAGAGGTTGTATGACAGCTTCTAGACGGGGACTTTTCTTAAGACATGTCGACAAAATTGTCCCAAGCTCCCTATGCGTGATGGTATAAAATCTTAAAATAGTGCCACTATTTCAACATTTATGTGGGGATCCATGTTTTGTAGCAACAGGTACCATCTTGTTTCCTTCAGCCATGACTCCCTATTTGTCATCATCAGACTGCAGTAACCTGCCACTATCTGACTATCTACATTTGGCCGACAGATATCACTGTGACCATCGCTGACAAGGGCCACAGCCTCACATCAGTGTGACCCTCTTCTCTTGTGTCTGTATGATTGTGTTGTACAGTCCTGAAAAGCATGATGGGTTTTATGTGCTGGAGAGCAGGAACATATTGAAAATCAGTTTCTAGGGGCCAGGGCAGATTTTATTTTATTTTATTTTTTATTGAATAGAAAAATATATATAAATTGGAGGGTTCCCATAAGCAAAATGCCATTATTTTGGTAATACTATAATGTCCTCTGCTAATCACAAAAACAGCCAATCTTGCAATAAGAACAAAAGTATAAATCAACATTTTCTGTCCAACTTCTGATACAAGAATGAAAAGAATGAGTTTAGCAGTTCATATTTTAGTCTTCTCTTCTCCCAGATGTTGATGCTCCTGGACATGGATAGAAAGACATAGAAAGGAGATCCCGAAACCAAATAAATGACCATTTTAAAAAGGTACATTTTCAGGACGGTGGAGGCAGTACAACTGCAGGCGACACTGGTCGAGCAACATCTCCCAAATGACCTGGATGTGACCTACTGTCCCGGGGTCAGATCAGCTTTCAGACAGTCTGTCGGAAACTCATGAGGGCGGTTGTGAAAGGGAGATGGGGGGTGGTCCGTCTCTACTGCTGGCCCACTGGGATCAAATGAGGGCTTTTGGACAGGAGCCTCGGCTCACCCCTCTATAGTGAGCCAAATGTGAGGGTGAACTCTATGGATCCACTGAGAGCCAGGCGGGATGGGGTTAGGGAGAGAATGAAGGGTCCATTTGATGCAATGGTTTGGGATTTGTTGCCACAGTGACATTACAGTTTTTTGTTTTTTTTTAATGTTAAGCAAAGCACAGCAGGAGGCTGTACGCGTGCATGCATATCCCACTGTAGACTGGCCCAACCCCCACCACTCTCCTCTGTTTCTGCCCTCTATTGAACTTGGCATTGATGTTTGTCTCTCACTAAGAGTCATGGTCATTAAAACAAATCAAATCAACTCAACTCAATGAATACCAACCAAACCACTTTCCATTGGAGATCAAATTTAGCACGTCCCTTCACTTGTGTCAGTGTGCGCTAAAGGATCATGGTTTATTGTCATATGCAACTACCATACAAACTACTGTACAAACTACCAAAAGTAATGAAAAAAACTTTGCCCTGGCACTTTGTCTTCGCGGAGTAAAAATGATTAATTTACATTTAAAACCAATATAAACGCAGCATTTTAACAGTAGAAGCAAACCTCCAGCCCCCTCTAGGCTAATGTTTATGAACACCACCGCATGAGAATAAAAACGAGATTTGAGGCTCCGCAGACGTCTCTCAGAAGGGAGGTAGGAGAAAGAGGGAATGTGCGGGATGACTAGGGTCCTACATAATGCGGAGAACCGTTTTCTCAACACTTTTTGCACAGGTTCTGTATTTGAGACAGAGGGGATTATCCTAGATGAGGCTTTAACTGTCCTCATCAGAAGAGTGAGGTCATGTGATGTAACGTTACCAAACCACACCAGCAAACTTCCCGTCAGTACACTTTCGATTGTATTTATTGAGAGTCTCTGCTGAGCTTTTTTAATTGCACAGCGGATGTGCAGAGACCAAAAGAGAGAGGAGAATAAGGTAATGCTGCAGTGTCTCGTATTGATCCCGTCCTTCAGCTTTGGACACCTCCAGCAAACATTGACCACCGGGGGGATTCCTCAAAGTGGTTCAAATGGGCTCATGCAACAACACACATAAAACTGTTTCCCCTGTCCCATATTTGTGAGAAGAACCATTCACATTCACCAGCCACACAGCGGGGGTATCTGTTGTCAGAGCTAGTCACCAAAACAGAAAGACAAGGTCATTCGCCGCTACAATATCTGCAGGACCCAGCAAAATGTGCAATATGTCACTAAATACATCTGTGCAAAGCCAAATTTGGCAATGCCGTTTCCTTCTCTAAATAAAAGTTGCTCTAGATGTTGCTCTGTATTTTTTTACACATACAAGTTCCAAGGGTGGTCAATTTTACCATAAGACTTTACAATAAGTCGATATACAAATCATTGGACCATATATCATTTGCTGTGTCAAGAAAAGGGAAAAACAAGGGAAGTTATTCCTTCACCACAAATCCCCATGAAGTGTTTGAAATATCACGCTGATCTATACCATGCGACACAGTGTAGCCTCGTCCTGTCATTTAAATGTTACATGCAGCAGCTTGAATGTCTCCAGTGCCTTGAGGAGCTCACAGACGGGAGTCATGTCCGCCCTCACCCACAGGAGGAGAAGATTGAGCGTGACTGTTGGCATGATTCACGGCCCGTTTCTCTAAAGAGCGTTTTTTTCTCTCATCCTGCCCGGGACAATGAGGACATGAGCGAGAGTAGTGGGCTCTACAATGGTTGCGTTTTATGAAGCCTGCTTTATGTGTGAGAGTGCGCAGTAAGAAAAAAAAAGGGTTGCTTTTTTCCCTTGAGACACAGAGGTAGGCTGCACTGCACGCTCCCCTCACCACAGTGGGTGAGCGCGGATAGTATGCTTCAACAAAGGCACTTATACAAATAAAGGTGTTACGATTTGAGTCATCATTGCGCTTTCTTTCTCGCTTGCCATGACATAGTTCTTTATCACAAAGCAGTCATACTTTGGACACATGGAGCAGGGGCACTGGGTCAGTAGATCGAGACGTAAGCAGATACTGGCAACAACTGAATATCTCCCTTTACAAGAGCTTATATTATGTCTAAAAGTATAGACCTTTACAGAAATGTTCTGAAATGAATGCCACTCCTGTAGTGAAGCAGCTCATAATACAATCTTCTCTTCTACCTTCATGCCCCTAGACATGTTTAAAATGTGCTTTATGAACCGAGTCTTGATATCAACAGAAATCTCAAATTGTAATCAGACATATTGCCAAAATCAGGCATCCGACGGCACAGAGCACCTTGCACAGTGTACAACTGTGAGGAAACTGCACAACTGGACCAAAAAAAAAAAGCTACAATGAAAATGTGACACACTCTCGTACTGTATTTGGCTGGACCGATTTAGCTTTGATTACAGCACATAATTGCCGTGGCATTGATTCAATAAGCTTCTGCAATGTCAAAACTTCCAGTGTTGCATTAATTTTTCGCAGAGATCTTGTATGATGATGGGACAGGTGACCACTGTGTGAAGCTTTATCTAGCACATCCCAAAGATTCTCCATGGTGTGAAAGTGATGGCTCACGCTCCCTGAACCACAAACCTCTTTCACAATGTGAGCCGAAGAATCCTGGCTTTGTCATCTTGGAATAAGCTTGTGTCATCCGGGCAGAAGAAATCCATTGATGGAATAACCTGGTCATTCAGGATGTTCAGCTGATCCCATTCTTTGGGCACAGAAGCTGTTTTCTGCTGGCAGACGTCACACAGCCCAGTGCCTGGTCAACCAGCTTAGGTGAGCTTTCAACTGCCGAGGCCAGCGCCAAAATGGTCTGACCAGGTGTAGGTTTTGGCACCGACCTCTGGCTGTGGCCAAAGCGCGCTAAACCGTGTTTAGTCGTGTAGTGGAAAGACATGCGTGTACTGGGTAGAGTCAATACGTGAAAATGCGAGCACGTAGATCGTGGCGTTTGCGGTAGAACCGTGCTCAGTGGAAAGACGCCTTTAGCGTTACTGAACCAAATGCAGTAACCCCAGATTATACAGTTGGTTAAATCCAGGTGGCCACTTTTTGTGGTCAGGCTGTGTATAACTGTCCAGAAAACAAAGCACCTTAGCCAGCACGGAAGAAAAACACACAGGATAAGCGGTTTCAAAAAGCTGGAGCAATATTATCATGCAGGTCCTGTAAATGCTGATTTGTAAAAACCACGTGAAGGATAGAAGTGAGAGGAAAACACCTGGCTGGGGACAGGAAACGAAGGCTTGACCACTGACGCAGAGCTGCATTTAACACAGCCAGACGCAACAGCCGCTGATTAACACCGCTGCCATGGAAACAGGGACATGAGTGACAGCAGCACAGTGCGTATGCAAGAACAAAAGACATACTATTGATGCAATGTACAGTACATGCAACGATTTCATCTCTGTGATGTGGTTTTCACTGATAACCTTTTTAAACACTTCTGGAGCTTTCACATTTGAGAGAAGATTGGAAAATCAACATCTAAAACCTATAAAAGAATCGATAGATTCCCAAAAGAGGATTATACATTTCTAAACGCATTAGCAGAGGTCTAAACTACAAAGGTAGCAAGATTTATACATAGGACCTAGAGCTACACATTATAATCGCCCGAAGTTATTGCAATTATATGGTGATGCAGTACCCAAATCGCAAGAAACTACACAATACATTTCACACTGTCTAAAACAAAAACACAAGCAAAGGTTTACTTCTAGTCATGATTACCTACTTTAGTATAAAGTATTTAAGCATTGTTTTATATATATAAATATTTCAATGAAATTAAGTATTTGTTTAAATTTACTGGAAGTTTTTTAGTAAAATATCACAAAAACAGAAAAGAAATGCTGCTTATTTATGCTTTGATTGATGTAGCATTTAGCCATGGACAAATATTTACTTCAATCAAAAAGGAGAGAGGGGAATGAAATTTACAGAAATAATACCTGATCTTTTGTTTGAAATAAGCATTTAAAGCCCCACATTGTTTTGTACGGATAGAGCAGTTTATAAATTGGACAAAAGGCAGGCCAAGATAAGCTTTTATGAATCCAGCTGTGCTCAGGCCAAGATACAGGGATGAGAGCGAGATAGGATCAGGAGTGGCGGACTCCAAATTCACGCTTTTATTGAGGGCCTTAAAGGGAGAGATGTGAGAGAGAGATACGGCGCATCCAGAGCCATTACAGAGATAATCACCGGGGCTTGATCTAGTCACCTGGTCGTCTATTATGAAGCCATCGTTAGCATCAGAAAAACTATGATTATCAGTCCACGGGTGCGCTCTGTCATGGCAGAGGCAGCAGACCTCTCGATGTCGTTAAAATACTATAAAGCGCTAACAATAGGCAGATGGTGAGGTGCTGTTATCACTAAATCTATTCCCATTAGAAGCGCCGCACAGCTAACCAGGCTCCTGCACATTGTGTAAATAGAAATTCAAGACAAGACATTAAAGTTAAGGCCCATCAGGAACATGCAAAGTACAATATTGTTTTACATTCTTAAAAACAAATACCTAAATTTAAGACCTACACTTTAACAATGTTATGTACATTGATCACTTTATAAAACCCCTAACCCTTTCACTGGAAGCTTATTTGCAGGATCCTTGAGATGTACTCAAAACACTTGAGCAAATCAAATACGACCCAAGTTTCCTGTTAGATACTATGGACATTGAGGCCCTTTACACTAATATCGATAATGGCGAAGGATTACAGGCACTTCAACATTACCTTCAAAATAGACAGGATCCCAACAGCCCACCTACCTCTTTCATTGTGGACCTTACACGCTGGACACTTCACATGATAATATTTTTTGTTTCAGGATAAACTGTTCAAACAAATCGAAGGCACGGCCATGGGTGCAGCTTATGCCCCTAATTATACGGGCCTTTATCACTTTACCACTTCTATGGCAGATATATTGATGACTTGTTTTTGTTTTTTCAGGCTCAGAGCAACAATTAAAAGACTTCCACACATACCTAAATGACACAAACTCCAACATAAAGTTAAGCCTAGACTACAGCAACAAGTCTATTAATTTTCTGGACCTTAAAATCCCCGTAGATGCAGATGGACTGATTCATACCTCCATTTTTAGAAAACCTACGGACCGTAACACCACCCTCCGATCACTTCCACCCAAACAGCCTCAAATCCAACATCCCCCAGGGACAATTTCAACGTCTTCGCAGAATCTGTGATGCCAACACTGATTTTGAACTACAAACCTCTGACATGCATCACAGATGTAGACAAAGGGGATACTCAAAAGGTACATTAGACAAAGCACTCAAAAGTAAATCCATGGAGCGAGAACAAAAAGAAAGAAAAAAATACCACAAACAATCAGATTTTTGCCTCCCTGCAATACAGCATCAAAATATCATAAAAAGAAAAGGGGCATTCTCCAAAGCGATCCCGCCCTGTCGCCTGTTTTGCTGAACCGCCCTTTGCCATCAGGAGAGCGCCCACACTGAGACAAACTTGTAAAGAATTACCTACCCGATCAAAAAAAACTACTTTCTTCCCAAAACCAGTGAGCAGTACCAGTGCGGGTCCTGCAACTATTGTACCCACATAAACAAAAACAAATCTTTTAAAGACTCACAATTGTTGCTCATTTGTGGATGGTCATGTGACGACCTGCCATAATTAGTATTTAAGGCCACCTGGTGCTGTTTGTTTAAGCATATGCCCTGAGAAGACCATCTCTAGGTCGAAACGCGTCGGCATGTCCATTTAATAAAGGACTTTTTATTGTAAGTCGGAGTGCCTCAGATCCTTTTTTCCCCCCCAATGTTATGTCTATATTGGTGATGGGCTTGGTTTCTTGTAAATGGGAGTATTTGTTGTGGGCGGCTAATGTAATTCCCTACTGTGGACAGAAGTCAGCAGCACTCTAAACAATTTGGAGAGCTACATAACAAGGGCATAACCCCACAACTGCTGCTGCATCTGGGTCAAGTGAATTTTTGACAGCCGGAAAGAACATTTTTAGGAATTCTGAGGCTGCGAATGCGCGGCACGTGAGCAATTTTAAATCATGTATCAGATTTGGTATGGATTGTCACTGAGAGATTACTTTAACTTGCCACAAAGTTTCCAAAATGTTGCCGAGCTATACCTAAATTAGTATAGGCAATAACTTTATGTCCATCGAAAAAGTGGTGATCTACTGCAGTGTCTGTCTAGAATAACCTCATCATGGATACACCAAGTGCCCAATATACAAAGCTTTGATCAAATTGGATCGGTCTCCAAAAGAATAGCCATGTGTTTTTGATCCAACAGGACATGGGTAAATTTTGGTCCCCCACCTGTTCGGGACAGGACTGCTGCAGATGCCAGGGCAGATATGCTCCTTTACTGTACAACGTAATCCCACCATCTGGAAAAGGGGCTGGGCAGTAGTGGGACAGGCGCTACAGGGCAGCACTCGGGGGTCTGTGATCGCAGGGAATGAGGGACGGGGAGTTTGCCAAACATGCTCGGGGCCGTCACATTTGTCCCGTCGGCCAAATGCATTTGAGAGGCCTGGCCGCATGCCGCCGAGCCCTGGCTGACCGTGGAGGAGAGAGGGGAAGAGTTTGTATTGAGGACTATGTATAGACAGGAGCGTAGCCTGTCACATAGCAGCTGCTCCCTGGAGAGTGGTGACACATTAACCTTCAGCCAGCTGTCTTGGTCCCGCATTAAAACACAGAGCACACACACAAAGTCTACTGAAGTTTACGGTTACAGCTGCGAGATGTGGTAAAATATTAAACTAAATGTTTTTCTTTGTTTCGTTCTCTTCATTTCATTTCGTTGAATCAATATGGGTTTTGCTAATGTGAAGAATTTTTCCATTATCATCCAAAGTCTGCACTTCTCTTCAAACAGTGTGCCGTTACAGTAGGGCTGCACAATACAGTGCCTCTCGAAAGTACTAATACACCTTGAACTTTTGCACATTTAGTCACGTTTACAACCATAATGATTTTATTTTGAATTTTTTACTGTTCACACACAAGAAACAGACAACTGTGAAGTGAAAGCAAAATGATACATGATTCTGTTATTTTTCCAAAAATAGAAAAGTGAAAAGTGGGGCGTGCATAAGTATTCATACAGCATTTTCTGAGTGCATTAAATTGCCTTTATAACATTCCTAATGACTGCAGAAAGTTCACACCTTGCCCTAACCATTAAATAGAGGCCACCTGTACGTCATCTACTATCTATAATTACAGCTGTTCTGTGAGGGCCTCAGAGCTATGGTCAGAGTGTATTGGTCACTAAACATCATGAAGGCCAAGGAGCTCACCAGAGAGGTCAGGGATAATGTTGTGGAGAAGTTTAAAGCAGCGTAAAGTTATACAAAGATTTCCCAAGATTTGAACATCTCACGGAGCACTGTTCAATCCATCATTCAGAAATGGAAAGAGTATAGCACCACTGCGAATTTACCAAGATACGGCCGTCCACCTAAACTAACAGACCGAACAAGGAGAGCACTGGTCAGAAATGCAACCAAGTGCCCCAAGATAACTCTGGAGGAGCTGCGACGTACTGCCGCTGAGCTGGGGGAATCTGTACATGGGATAACTATAAGTCGTACTCTACACAAATCTGGCCTTCATGGACAAGTGGCAAGAAGAAAGCCATTATTGAAAGGAGGCCGTAAGAAATCCTGTTTGAAGTTTGCTAGAAGTCATATGGAGGACACAGCTACCATGTGGAAGAAGGTGCTTTGGTCAGATGACGCACACCTAACACTTGCCTATTCCTTGTTTATGATTTGCTACCTGTAAATATAAATGTAATGTTATTATTTTATTTGGGGGGCGCTTATAAGCCTTTGCTTCAGCCCACTCCCTTGAGCAGTTAACTGCCAAACAAATAAATAAACAAATCGTGCACCATCCCCAGTGTCAAATATGTTGGGGGGAGCATCATGCTATGGGGCTGCTTTTCCTCAGCGGGGACTGGGAAGATTGTAAGAATAGTTGGGAAGATGGATGGAGCCAAATACAGAGACATTTTGGAGGAAAACCTGCTGGAGTCAGCAAGAGAATTGAGGCTGGGGCGGAGATTCACCTTCCAGCAGGACAATGACCCTAAACACAAAGCTAAATCTACAATGGAATGGTTTAAAAACAAACATATTAATGTGTTAGAATGGCCCAGTCAAAGTCCTGACCTAAATCCTATTGAAAATCTGTGGAAACTGCTGTTCACAAACGCTCTCCTTCTAATTTGACAGAGCTCGAGTTGTTTTATAAAGAGGAATGGGCTAAAATGTCAGTCTCTAGATGTGCAAACCTTGTAGTCATACCCCAGAAGACTTGCTGCCGCTATTGCAGCAAAAGGGGGTTCCACAAAGTATTAATTCATGCTGTATGAATACTTGTGCAAGCTCGACTTTTCGGTTTTCTATTTTTTGAAAAATAACAGAATCATGTATCATTTTGCTTTCACTTCACAGTTGTCTGTTACTTGTGTGTGAACTTTCAGTAAAAAATTCAAAATAAAATCTTTATGTTTATGGTTGTAAACATGACAAAATGTGCAAAAGTTCAAGGTGTATTAGTACTTTCTAGAGGCACAGTATATAGCAAAAATGACCGCTATTGCATATGGTGAAGCAATAGTCATATCAAAAGAAGCCAGTTTCACAAAAACCACTGAGGGTTTCCATCTGACTAAGACTTAAACATTTTTGTAACAGCCTAAAACAAAACACATGGCAAAAGTTCAGCTCTAGTCATGATTTTCCTCATTTAATTCCAGTTCCAAAAATAAGTTGCCAACAAGTTTTGTTAAAGAATAATGGAATGTACTGTGTTGGAAATCATTTAGTAAAATATTGAAATATCAATTCAACCTGAAAAGACTCAGAGACGTGTTGCGTTAGAAAGTTTTATCAAACTTAATTGAGATTGGGGCTCAGACCCCGGCGGAAGATGGCCGAACGATACGGACTGCCTGGTGTTGATGATGATGTCCAGCATCTTCCCCCGGAGCCTGGACCTGGTGGTGGTATAACAGGACCCGATGCGCATAGATGTGACGGGCAAAGCCCGGGAGGAGGAGGGGCGGAGGAGGGGCGCTGCACGCTGTGAAACTCTGAGTGATTGACCGGGGAGCTTATGAAGGGGATCCTGGACTGTGAGTGGCTGAGCGGGACAGCGCTGCGCTGATTGCTGATGCGAAAGCGCGCTTGCGATGGGGCCGTGATTGGATGCTGGTGAAGGCAGCCGTGAAAGATGAGTGAAGGCTGCAGGTACGTGTCCAGGTTGAATTTGCGCTCAAGCTTCATTATCACAACATTCAAAAATATCGCACTGAATGTCGCATTTTTTCCCTCATTATGCAGCCCGAGTCCAGGTTGGATCTCAGTATGATTTAAATTAAAAATTAGCAAAGCAGAAATACAACTTAAAAGTGAAAAAGGTTTAAAAAAAACAACAACAAAAAAACATTCTTCTGTCATGTTTTCGTGAGTGCGTTGAAAGCTGTGTATCTAATTAATACAAACAATAATGAGCTTCTTTTTGAAAAAGTAAACACACTCGCACTGAAGCGTGTGGTTCTCAAACTGCAGGGCGGGTAACAAATGGTGGTGCGCAGTTCTGAGTCCTATAAACCGGTCAAATAATACAGTGCTTAGTTTTTCATTAACTTTAATCTTGGTTTCAGACTTGATATCAGTCCTGAATGGTAGCCTACAGAGATGCGGTGTCTAACCCAGACTTGGACTAATCTATGCGCTTGGCTCCAGCAGGCTAGACTACTGCAACAGGCTGCCCATTGTAGACAGCTGCAGCACATCCAGAACGCTGCGGAGTAGAATCAGGAAATATGACCATATGAGTCTAGTGCTCAGGTCTCTGCACCGGCTGCTGGTCACTCAGAGAATAGACTTTAAAACAGCTCTGCTTGTCCCTTCGCGGTCTAGCACCAAAGTACATCCCTTGACATGTGAGAGCCATATGAACCATCTCCTGCCCTGAGAACCTCAGAGTGGTGTCCTGGTGGTTCCAGAGTCAGGGCTAAACACTGGGAGGCCGAAGATGTGAGACAGGACTCAACACTGACAATGTTCAAGTCCAGTCTGAAAATAGTTCTTTTAAGCTGTGCATATGACAACTGACAGTGTTTTATCTGCATTGTTCACTTTTCATGTAATTAATTAATTAATATATTAATGATGTTTTATGGATTGATTTGATCTGCCTTCTTGAAATTTTATATAACTGTGAAGCACTTTGAATTGCTTTGTGTAGAAACTTTCCTTGCCAGGCTGTTGGTGCACAACTTGGTTCAGCCCTGCTTAAACCGGTCCATATTGAGCCCTTCTTTTGCCCTTACGTTTACATTTCTGAATTTAAGTTAGTCTCTGATAAGTAAACTATACATAAATGTACCATAGAATAAATTGAGGGCCAAGCCAAATCCCTAAGCTACAGTTACAATAAAAGACCAGCGCAACAGAGGAGATGGGCATCTTCTAATTGAGCATCTATTTGCCCGCCCTAACAGTGCCCCCCAGCAGTGGACAGTGAACCCATACAGGCCCTTATCTGATCAGCTCCAGGACCACAGGGATCAGCACCGCGTGGTTACAGCTGCCACACAGTAGCTCAAGTTTCCTCCACTATCATCCCCAAGGCCCTCACCAAGGGAACGGGGTCCACGTCAAAGCAACACACACACGGGCACACTGTACCCCCGCGGCTCCCTGGACTCCTGCTGGTTCCGGGATTAGAGGATGTGGAATATTTTAGCACAAATGAAATGAATTAAGCAAGAAAATGATACAGCTTTTACTATTGGAACATAGGATTTGAAATATTTAGAATTAGTATTGCATGAGTAATACACAATCAGAGAGTGAGGAATGAGTTTTTGTGGTTCTCTTACGGTGTTAGTCAGGGTGGGTCATCTGTAATTTTAGACTTAAGTTAGGTACAATTGCATATCTATGTTGGGCCATTTCATGGTCTAGACTGCAATTTATTTATGATTGGGCATAAGATTAGGTCTATTTTAGCACCTTTAAAAACCTGGTTTAATGCGGATTTGGTCCTGATGTTTTCTTGGTGGTAGTTGGAGAGCCACAGTAATATTTTATGAGACATTATGAGAGATATTTTATGATTTGTTGTGAAAAAAGGAATGGAAGTTTATTGTATAGTGCTTTTCACATGACACAAGTCACCCAAAGCACTTTACACAGTGTCGGAGATTTGTCCTTCATTCATTCCACACACAGTGGTAGTATCAAAATCAAAACTAGAATCAGAATAAGCATAAACTAAAACACTACGTTCTCTAAGTGTAAAAGACTAAGCTATGTGCTTGGGCAGTGTATACAATGGTCGGCTAACAAACCCAAGACATCTTATTAAGCCAAGATAAGCACTTCTTCTTTGGCTACAAGTATTAGAAACCCTCCCAGCATTTACTGGCTATAATTAAGAGGTCCTTCCAAAACACTGTCTTGTCTTCTGGGAGACATCCTGATCACTTCACACTCATTATAGCCCAACAGGAAAAAGTACAGGAATGCATTGAATGCAGTCACTTGGGAAACATTTCTCAAAATCTAGTGTTTTATTTTTTATTCATACTTCACATGAGGGCGCTTGTCTTGCTTCTCTCAAACCTGATAAAGAAATCTGAGAGTTTACTGAGTGGCATTTGTAAATACTTTGTCAAACTCGAGACATGAAAGGCATTTGAAATGTGGGTCAGAGAAGTGGGTGAGTGAGCTGTTGTGGATGTTTTGGTTGCGAGAAGTATGCAAGAAGTTACACGCAAAGTAGCGATGAGCCTTACCCGTTTTCAACCCCTATTTTACAGCTAAAAGCGAGTTTATACAGCGGTGAAATGCGACCACCGTCGTAATAAAAACCACGACGAAGTAGCCAGGATACAGTTTCAGGTTAGAGAGTATAACGCCAATTGAACACACTTCCTGATCCTGACTTTCTGTGTAGTTTTGGTCGTTCTGAGATCGGATTTTGGCTTGAACGCGCATTGTCTTCTAGGGGCCACCAGAAATCAACTCAACAGCCCGACCAATCATTTAGGACACATGGGTGAACTTTAGTTGTTGTGCCTCGGGGGACTACTAAACTCGCAGTTACGGTTTGTTTGAGTAAAATGCAGCTTTTCACGCATGAATAGGACAGGCTGAATAGGCTCAGTACAAACGCAGCTTGTGAAGTAAACATTGCCGCATTGTTAACCCATGTTTTGTGTCAGCCCTGTGGGGATGGGGGGTGGACGCGTACGTTTCTTGATCGGCTCGGGATTCGGGGGCTAAAATGAACAAAAGCGGGAGTAAACGAAACTCAAACCTACCAGAATCGATGGGTCCGACCGGTTTCCCCGACCTCGGAGCTGGTCCTCAGGCCGGACGCCGTGTTGTCCTACCGGGTGTGAAAGCTACGACTGCTGCCTCCTCTCTACCCTCGGCTCGGCGGACGTGCTGGAGGCTACTTTCCTCCCGATGGAGCCGCTTATATCCCCTCGGCCGTGGCGGCTAAAAACATGGCTCTCCCCGCACACCGTTCGCTGTTAAAGTTTCGGTCTCCGTGAGGAAAACAAAGCACTGGGTTGGTATTGTCGAGCTGAGACCATGGCAGAGTGAGAGACTGAGGGGATTAGTGACTGATCTTGTCCCCCTGCCACAGCCACACACACCGCCGTGTCATCAAATACTGCACATAGGGGAGCAGCGCCGCGTGCAGGACACACGCGGTAACAACAAGGAAGTGATGAACGTAGCCTGTAAGCGCCCTCTGGTGGAGAGATAGCTGTAGTGCTACTCTTCATTCCTACACTTTTTAATTTACTGCCCCCTTGATACTGAAAAATAAATACATTGCAGGAATTGAGTTAATTCCATCATTGCAGAAGTTGAACCAATTTGTTTTGTAAACTAATTCTTATTTCATGTGTAATTTTGGCAGTAAAATAATGACCAATTCCTTTAAACAGAGTCAATTATTAATTTTATGGGGGAGAGATTTTCAAATTGATAAGGGGGCCATGATGTACCGGAATTTGGGAATGGCTGTTTTAGGCATAGGCAACGCTCGTAAGTGTTTACTTGAAATACTCTAATTTAGCCTACGTTGGATAATATTTTGAAACAACATAATTTTGAACTATTTGAAATATTCATAATTCAACTTCAGGGCAACATCAGTTGAAGATATTGGCTATACTAAGAGTGAGAAAAGAGAAGCAACGCACACCAGAAGTAGTCTCAGAGGTGCAGATGTTGAGGAAAATCTTCATACATCAAAAAACAGCATCGCACACTCAAGTAGCCGATGTCCACTTTTTAATGATGATGATAACGTTTCGGCATTAGCCTTCATCAGATCATTCTTTTGTTGTCTTTGAACCACAGTGTACATACTAATAGTATCAGTAATATATGAAGATCCTACCAGCTAACCTACGGGTGCACACCGTTGACAGTTGATTGATTCAATGGACTGTCAATGTATACGTGCTCATAGCTGAAGGTGTCTGTAATAGCAATGTTATAAAGTAAATGTCATGAATCCTACATCAGGGTATTTGGGACATAAATGACTTTTTCTTTCTTTCTTTACCCAGCAATAGGTTAAATGGGCCTATACATTCTGATTCTTTAAAAGCCCCAGAGTTCATGTGGTCAAGATTCCTCCAAAACAATGACCCTTTTTTCTTTTCTGGGTCTGAGCCAAAATTCAGGTGAAGAATTCATGCAAACATGCTGCATACTTTGGAAGTGGATTGTATGTGAAGTGCAAAATGGATAAAGGACATTTGTTCAGGGTCTGGGCTCTCAGACCAAAAAGGTATGGGACATTGCTTAGTTAGTTGTTTAAATATCCAGGTACAAAGATCATTTTTCAAATGTAGAATTGACTAAAACTTGATATTAATCTACAAACAAATTTTGCTGACAAGATTTGTTTGTAGGGGAGGTATAGAGGAACATGTTGATGAAATGTATAACAATACCAATTAATAATAGTACTTTCTGTAAATATTATGAACTGTATTGTTTTATGTTTTTTGTACAGTGTTCTGTAGCTACTTGTCTAAGGGACTGCAGATGGAAATTAGCTCCAAGAGCTTAAGTCTGGTACAAAGCATCTTTTCATAGGCTGATTAATGCTCCTGAACATGGTCCCTAATAATAAGAATAAGAATTATTGAACATTGGAACAGTTTGTGTAAACAGCAGTGGTTCCCATTGTTGTCTTGTATACTCCTTTCCCTTTAGTCTTTAATTTATTCCTATATCTTGGTGCTACCGATTATTTAGATAGTGATCAACTAAACTCGGATTTATTAGTAGATTATTTAATAGTGTCTTGTGTTTAAAAATCTAAAAATCTAAATTTTACCTCGAAGTATCATTAAAATACACTGTCCTTTGAAAATAATGCTTTTCAGTGTCACCACCTTGTTTAACCTGAAATACCACGAGCTACGGTCAACCGATGAGCATAGCAACATAACCATGCAGGAATGTGGAGGAAAAACGCAAGAATATGAACATTGATTTGACTTAGCAATTAGGTTACATTTGCAAATGGTTAAAAGTAAAATCACATCGCATTTTGCTTAAAATATTTCGCTGAAGTAGACTTACGTCTTTCTTTGATGGACTGACGTTTAACCAATCAGAGCGCTCGTGTGCGCCGGTTAAAAGTCCAGTCGCAGCGCTAACGGTCTCTCTTCTTCTCTTCGACCGCGGCTGATTTAACTTTGTTCCAAATCGTCATCTACTTTCAAAGCATGGTAAGATCTTTATTCTTTACTTGTTTTCATGAAGACATGATTATGTGATGTTAATTTTGATTGTAACAGATAAAAATGACCAGCGAATTATTATCAACTGACATAACTTGACGTTAAATTAGCTAACATTAGTTGAACTTGGGGTTAATCGAGTTCACGCGGAATGAATACAATATCTGAACTAGTCGGGAGCAATTGAAACAATATAGTCATTTGATTAATGTACGGAGCATTTTTCTGTATGCTGATGAGATATTTTCCCGCTTTTTATGGCCTTCCGCTGAGCTACGTTTTTACTGTTGATTTAGTAACCTTATAGCATTGCTTCAATGGCGCATCGCGAAATTAGTCAGATGTTGTGTTAGCCATTTATCCTCGAACAAAAAAATATCCTTTTATCTCCAAAAATACTCTACTGAGTTGGATTAGCAGCGCGCAATGCTAACGCTAAATGAGAGATGGGAGGAATGCAGCGCGAAGAACATGTTTTAGGTATGTTTCTTAAACGAAGTGTCTACGATGCCGTCGGACGGTTCCCGCAACTCCCCGGCTATTTTGCCGTCACATATGTTTGATATGGACGTATCTAACTCGCGAAGGTTAGGGCCAGGAGTTGGAAAACGCTTACGTTTAGAAACAGGAAAAAATTAAGGTTGAGGTTAGGAAAACGGTTTGGATTAAAGTAGGAAAAGGTGGGGTCGACCCGTCCGACACTATTTGATACCCGTGATTATAAACACCACTATCCTTAAGGTTAGGGCTAAGGTAAGGTTAGGGTTAGTTTGTAAAGTCCACTATCCGTTAAGGTTAGGGCTAAACTCCGTGTCGGAATGGCGGGGTGTCATAAGAAGACGGCAAAATAGCAAAAAGAGTTTGTAGCCGTCGGACGGTTCTATAGACACTGCCTTTCTTAAAATAGTGTGTTTTGGGATTCAAGTGAAAGCAGTTATTTAACCGGGGCTGCATAAACGCTATCTCTGTTGCGCGTGTTCACCTGCCATGGACCCGCCTCGTCAGTGCGCGAGTGTGGGAGGCGAGAACTGCGCTAGAAACATGTCCGAGTCCCGACGCTTCAACTGCGGCATCGCCCAGCGGCACAACTTTAACCGCGGATCTATGCACACGGCTGCTCCCGGTAACAGAGCACATAACCATAATCGTTTAGTCCTGGTTTAGACCTGGTTCTGTACAGGATACGGTTAGACCTGAAGTTCTAGCTCTACAGGACTGATTTACCAGGGTTTCGTTCTGTACGATGGAGCATTGTAGTCAGTAAAAAAAAATTAAAAAAAATCCGAATAATTTTTTTTCCTCAGTTGATTATCTCGTAATTACGAGATAATCCATTTGGGGAAAAACATTTTTTTTTTACTACAATGCTCCATTGTAGTTCTGAGACAGACTGAAATACTGCCCACTCTTGATAAATTACTTAATCCAAACAATTTGGTCTAAAAATGCTGGAAATAAATTGTCAAACTGTCCAACTATATCCTTCTGCGTCTACTAACTTTATTATTTTGGTTAGCAGCTAATTTCATCCCTATTTATTAGCCTAACGTATATATTTTTTTATTGACGTGTAATTTATTTAATACAGTGAGAACAAATTGTATTTTTTGACCCGCGATAGTGGCATTAAATTTCACCGTGATGGCATTAAAAAGGTATTTAAATAAAGTCTTAAATTTCACTAGGCCAAAGCTGGAGCTACCCTGCCCCCCATTTTCTTAGAACATTTGCTGGTATGGCTATCTGTTTGTATTGCCTATTATTCGGTTTTAGGATTTTGGAAATAACATGGCAAAAGATCTCAGTGGGCCTTGCAGGTTAATATCAGGTAAATAAATGTAAAAATGATCAAGATAATAATGATCAAATTCATGTTTTTCAGCGTGAGTGTATCTCCGTCCACGTGGGCCAGGCTGGAGTGCAGATTGGCAACGCCTGTTGGGAACTTTTCTGCCTGGAGCATGGCATCCAACCTGATGGACAGATGCCCAGTGACAAGACTGTAGGAGGAGGAGACGACTCTTTTAACACCTTCTTCAGTGAAACGGGAGCAGGAAAACATGTGCCAGAGCCGTGTTTGTTGACCTGGAGCCAACTGTAATTGGTATGACATTTTTATGACAGAAGTTAAGCCGCTAAAGCTGTGGTTACCATTTCACAACTCATTTTTAGATGAGGTGCGCACTGGAACCTACCGTCAGCTCTTCCACCCGGAGCAGCTCATCACTGGCAAAGAAGACGCGGCCAACAACTACGCCCGCGGGCATTACACCATTGGAAAAGAAATTATTGACATGGTGTTGGACAGGATTCGAAAACTGGTAATTGTTAACTAATTATATTGTGTTAAACTCATGGCATATTATTCATGTTTATTTTTCTACCTGTCATTAGGCTGACCAGTGCACCGGGCTCCAGGGCTTCCTGGTTTTCCACAGCTTCGGAGGTGGGACAGGCTCCGGCTTCACCTCTCTGCTGATGGAGCGTCTTTCTGTGGACTATGGAAAGAAGTCCAAGCTGGAGTTCGCCATCTACCCTGCCCCCAGGTGTCCACTGCTGTGGTGGAGCCCTACAACGCCATCCTGACGACCCACACCACCCTGGAGCACTCCGACTGCGCCTTCATGGTCGACAACGAGGCCATTTATGACATCTGCCGCAGAAACCTGGACATCGAGCGCCCCACTTACACCAACCTAAACCGACTGATGAGCCAGATCGTGTCCTCCATCACAGCGTCCCTTCGCTTTGATGGCGCTCTGAACGTGGATCTCACAGAGTTTCAGACCAACTTGGTGCCATATCCTCGTATCCACTTCCCTTTGGCCACATACGCCCCCGTCATCTCGGCGGAGAAGGCTTTCCACGAGCAGTTAACAGTGGCTGAAATCACCAACGCCTGCTTCGATCCGGCCAATCAGATGGTCAAATGTGACCCTCGCCACGGGAAGTACATGGCCTGCTGCCTGCTGTACCGCGGAGACGTGGTTCCCAAAGACGTGAACAGTGCCATCGCCACCATCAAGACCAAGCGCACCATCCAGTTTGTGGACTGGTGCCCCACTGGGTTCAAAGTGGGCATCAACTACCAGCCGCCACTGTGGTCCCGGGAGGAGACCTGGCCAAAGTGCAGAGAGCCGTGTGTATGATGAGCAACACCACGGCCATCGCTGAGGCCTGGGCTCGACTCAACCACAAGTTTGACCTGATGTACGCCAAGCGCGCCTTTGTGCACTGGTACGTGGGCGAGGGCATGGAGGAGGAGAGTTCTCTGAGGCCAGAGAGGACATGGCCGCTTTGGAGAAAGACTACGAGGAAGTTGGCGCCGACTCAGTGGAAGGAGAAGGAGAAGAAGAGGGAGAGGAGTATTAACTTTAATTCATGTTTAAACTTGTTCTTTAAATGAACTGTTCGGTTAAAGCAAAGTTTCAGGTACATGACTTTTATCTCATTTGATTTTATTGATTCATTTTGTTCAAAAGTTACTTTTAATTTTCTAAACGCTCGCATCTTGTGTTATCTGTTTAAAGCGTATTGATATTGGGCTTAGTCAAACTATTACTGTTAGTAAAACTCACTGAAATACGAGCAAAATGTGTTCTGTGTTATTTCAATTCAGAGTATTATCAGAAGTGTTTCATGAATTGCAATATTTTATAAGTAGTTTAATAAACTATGTGAACTAAATGTTTTGTCTGTTGCATCTATTGAAAGCACAAAAGGAAAGAATGAGCCTGACGACCCCGGTCGATGGTATTTTTGATTTTTTTAGGCTATTTTGTATAAAAACACATGACGCAGCATCATTGGGCAATGCTATTATTTCATACGGTTTCACCTCAGCTTTTTCTATACTGACATTTCCTCCAGTTTAAAAACAATTTGAACATTTCAATTGAAAACTATCAGACAGATGTGCATATTGCAACATTTTTGGCAAATTATCTGTCCCATTTCTTTGCTCTTGTTGTTGCCCAGCCCCCAAGACCTGTCCACTGTCCCCTCCCTCCTGTTAATGCCTCTCTTGATTCCTGTTCGCTCTCGCCTCTCCCACATTCTCCTGTCCTCTGTCCCACTGCACACATCTGTCCTACTCAAACATGTCCTGGACCTACGCATCACTCTTGGCTTTGTGTGCGCTGCTCTGTGCACTGTCCAGTGAGTTTCGGACACTCGGATAAGGAGTTTTCTGTTCTGAAATATATTAAAGAGACATGTCCCGTTTTATTTTTCTTCCATTTTGTTTTGTTTTGCAGTGTCTCCAGAGGCCGATTCTGCAGCTGTGCCCACTGACAACACCAACAAGGATTCGAAAGGTAAAGTACTTTAGACTCATGGATTGCAGTATAGGAGGGATCAAAAAAAACAAATAAATAAAAAAAAAGATCTTCAGTAAATGATAAATAATCAGCAGTACTACTTTGATTTGATCACAGATTATGAGTACATCTTACACATGCCAACACACTAATTCCCACACACCCTCTTATATAATTTTAAACTTACTTTACCCAGGCCCTCTCAAAAAGCTCTTCTTAAAGGAAGCCGATGCATCAAACTTCTTCAGACGCCGCAGCAGGAGAGCGTCCAAGTCCCAGGATGAGATTAATGGTGAGTTTACTCTGAGTCTGTTTGTCCTGAAGTCCGGCCAGATCTAAGACCTGTGTGTGTCTGCAGTCATTACGGGCTGTGTGTTTATTCCACTGGATGCTGCATATGTCGAGTCACTAGTATATTGGCTGTACAACAACGCTCGTGTTTGTGTTGACCAAAACAAGTTAAACATACACCAAATGAATATGCAAACCACAGCCTGCTAAAAGACCATTTAGATTGTTTCTTCACATTCAAGGCACACTCCTGCTGTGCCTTAAATGTTTCTGCAAATGCCAAACTACGTCCAATCAGTAATTGTCTCTGTGTGAGCTGCATTCTTTACAGGTGATTTTCACAAAACATGATCACTTCAAGACAAAACAGAAACATTGCTTCTCTGTGTTCTAGTGACAAGGCAAAAAAGGATGTTGTCACAATGCTTTTTAAAATTTAGACAGAAACGAGTGAGAAGAAAAGTCATATTCTTTGCTTAAAAGTGAAAATGTCAAAGTAGATACTGGACAAATGAGCCACCGAGTCTGCAGCAGGAACCACAGGCCAACACGGAGCTCCCATCCACACAGAGAGAGAGACAGAGGGAGGTAAGGAGGGAGGGAGAGTGATATACCTCTGTTTGCGGTCTTGAAAGTTCGCCTCCAGTTCACCGTTTGCCTTTCTAACTTTGCCAACAGGACCGTGAAGATTTTTCTTTCTTTTTTTTTTCGTGACACACAATACGCCACTGTATCTGTAGTTTAGATGAGAACGGGAAGGGTGAATGCTCAACAAGAGATCTTGTTTTCAGTTAGATGCCCCTGAGGCCCTCCCTTTGGCGACCTGCTACAGTATGTACTGTGATGTGAATGCTCTCGCTCAAGGGCACAACAACCGTGTGCACAAGGGTCAAGTGGGAAACCAACTCTCCGGTCAGAGGGCATTGTGGAGACCCATCTTTTATGGAACATATTTGAAACATTTGCCATATTTGATCACATTTTAAGCAATACCTAACTCATGAAGGTAGAAAGAGAGGGTTGCCTAATTAACGTTTATCCCTGTGTTGGTGCTTAAGTATTTACCAAAGCTTTACAAATGCTTAAAAGTGTGTATAAGTGTTAGGATTTATTTATCTTAACTTGAACTTGAGTACACTTGTTTTGTCCACAGACCGTACACCCCTTCATTTTGCGGAAATTAAAAGTGACATTCACGGCAAAGCTTTTAATCTCGTTGTGAAGGAGGAGGTCCCAGCGTGCGTCAGCTTGTGCAGATAATTGAGGTGCAAGTCAAATGTCGCGACCTGGCTCCAAAGGGCACCATACCACAGCTACGTCAGGGCTGCGACACCTTTGCAAAGCTGTCTCAAAATGCATTCAACTCTCCACAGAACATGCTTTGCGTTTTCATTCGCTCGTTGTGTAGCGTCCAACCTTTTGTGCATTCCTCCTCTGGTTGTTATGAATAATTCACACAACTGTTTCAAATGACGGGATGTTCTTGAGTCACCTCAGAAAACCCTTGAATCTGAGAAGTTTAGGAAGGAAATACTGTTGCTTTTTTTATATTGTGCTTTGTTATTGTTATTTTCTCATGACTGAATATAATTTCCTGTGCATAGCTGAGCAGAGGCAGGTCCTAGCCGCAGACGAGAGGAGGCGAGAGTTTCATGAGGAGAAAAGAAATGAGTATGAGAACCACGCAGAGGAGCTAAATGACGGTTTGTACAGCCACGGTCAAATGCAGTAGAAACTAAGCCATACCACGTAGCATTTCAGCAAAACAATAGATTCAAATACAAGCCTTTGTTTCATTAAGGGTGCATTAGTGGTGAAAATACCTTTAAAAAAAAAACTTGACTTGTAAGTTTGGGAGCCGGACATTGCAGTTTCCATGGAGATGTACCTGCTGATTCCTATTGTTTTGCCTGTAGGTAGCCAAACATGAGCTTTATTCACGCCTCTTTCGAGAACCCTTGGAACGGGCATGTTTTGGAAGCTTGTTATTTATACTGTTTATTATTTTATATTGTTTTCTTTAGATTTTATGACAGTTTAGCTGCTCTTTAACGTAGCAACATAACCCTAGAATGTGCCGCAGAGTGGCTTTTTAAATGAACAATAAGTATTAAATCTATTAATTAAATCTATCTTGATATTTTAAACCAATAAAGAATAACATTTAAGGAAAGGACTCCATGCTCCTGATGAAACAGAATGTAATTTCTTCCTATTCAGTCAGAGCCATAAACTATACAAACAACATCCACAAACAAGTCTTATCCGCTGCGTGTGTGACAGGATGCCCTTGAAGCCGTGCATAATCAAAACCATGCGTTACACACGTTTAGTCGACATTTGCATAACATTTTGTCAACTAAAAGGAATTATGCTTTTGTTGTCAAAATTCACACTTATAAATGGCCTGTGTGATCTTGTGTGTCCCAGAGCAAGATGAGCGGACCAGAGAGAGCACAGAGCAGTGGAGGGAGTTTCATTACGACGGCAGGTACCCTCCTCAAGACTACAACCGCTAGTCCATTTAAGACTCACGGAGCAGGCTCTCATGAAGTTGAAAGACATGACATGTATACAGTTCTGAATGTTTGAAACTAGAGACTAGAGTAAGATATTAAAGAAGTGAGACTTTTCTGTATCAGATATTGAGCAGTGCCATGTAAGATGTCTTCAGATCATAGATCTCTACCATTTTACAGATTTAACTCATGGCAATTCAAGTCTGAATGTATGCATTTTGCCAGTGGTTACTAAGCCTGGTTATTGCTTGTTTTCTGTGCATTTACTATATTTGAACTAACAATGTAGCTATATAAACTATTACTCGTTTACTAACCTAAACACTGTTAATGTGAAGAAAGCGAGGACACTTGCAAACAAGCCCGTTTTAATACATGCATCTACAAAGAACAGTTTGAAACATGCATACTGACAGAGTTTTCACCGTTTCATTAAGCTTTCTTGTCTTGTTTTGGGGAAAAATAAATATTCGGAAGACAAAAAATAAACACTCAAGGCCCAAACAAACTGTTGAGTTTTATATTTACAATAGAGGCTCATTACAATTACACTAAAAGTTTGGGAATTTTTCAGAAAGTCCACAATAAAGTGGATCATGCTATAAAAGGTTCTCTTCAAGTAGAAAAAAATAATCATAATAAAAAAATCTGGTGATGTCATAATCTAACATATTGGACAGGAGTCAGTAATTCTTTGTGGTAGCTTAGCTTGGTAGCATTTTTGGCAGATGTTATTGTCGCCAATAATTTGAATTCAATTTTAATGTTGTGAACCTAATTGCAAAGATATTAACCAGGTTAATATGTGGCACATGAGCAACTAATTAGAATAAAAGCAGGGATCAATAGACAGTCAATATATCACCAAATCATTGTTATCGCAGTAGGTGACGCAATATCTAGACCACAAAAATCATGTCTTCCATCTGACTGAGATTTACTTTTTTGCTATCACAGCCCAAAACAAATTTGCTTGCAATTTTAGTGTAAATCCTATGGAACTTCCTGTATGAAAAGATGCCTGCCCGCCATTTAATTTGTTATGACATCACGTGAAAACAAGTTAAGTAATAAAATCAAATACAGCTGTAGCCAGCCATAAAGAGAAAATAAATACAAGACAGAGTTCTCCTGGCAGTGCGAGTGTCTCCGTAGAAACAGAGAAGTCTGTAAAATTCAACAGGTTTGTATGAAAGCACAGTGATTACACAGAGACTGAGGGAGCTGTTTTGACACGAGCCACGATATTTCAACCACTGGACGGCACACCACTGAGTTTTTAATATTCGGCTTAAATGGGAACAATCCTTATCGAGATACATTTGAGTAGATTTGCATTCATAATTTGCCACTTTGAATACAGACATCAGTTAAATATTTTCAGTAAAAACAATTATATACAGGTGCATGTCAAAAACAGTGAAGCCTACAGGGGGCAAATGAGGCGGCTCAGAACATTTTATATTACAAACATTTACCCCGAACTATGAGATATTTGAGTCCAGGTCTGAGCACTGTGTCTGTTCTATTGTCAATTATATAGTCTGATTTTCTTTTTTTATTGTTTGCATGCATTTTGCATATTTGTGTGCATTTATTGGCAGCTGCGATATAAGCAGCCCACCAAAGACTGCTATTAATTTACCCAAAAAAACAACATATTTTTGAACTGCATCTGTATTTCTTTTAAGGGAAACCACCCACATAATATAATTAATTTTGACTGAAATAAAATGGTCCCAAATGGCACAATACAAAACGATATGCTGCTTCTTTTGTTTTCTGACCCATCTCAAACACCAGCACGACTTGATTACTGTCGAGGTTTGGTTCACTTCATGATTTAAAGCACTTTCCCTGAGAAATGGTCATAAAGCCACAACACGTTGTCGCCCCCCTGTGGTCGAGGAGGATTTCACAGTCAAAATCAATGTCCAAAGCAACTAAAGCTGTAATTATTATCACATTGTTATCATTCAGTGTGTTGTATAATACACATGTACACAGCCTCTTACAAAAGTCATTGATATATTGTAAGAAAATAAATAATCCGTTACAACTGTCCCTTTGTTTAATCGCATGATTGAACTGCAATGCTCCCATTTCTGTCACTGAAGTTTCAGAAGCATATTCTTTTAGATTATCAAGGACCATCCAGCCAATAAACAGTCAACTTTCAATGAAGTCATGTCTGCGCCTCAAAGAAAAGACTTTTTCAAACAGCGTTACAGGCATAGATCTATATTAAAGTTTTATTATAAAACTGTAGTTAAAGGGCTTGACATTAGCACTAACCAAACGGATAGATCTCCATTTTGGCCAGTAACTCTTTTAATCTTACTAGAAACGTTGGCCAGTTGAGAAAATGGTGCTATTGGTACATCTTTTCTAAGCCTAGTTATACCTTGGTTTTGTTGCATTTTCTACATTAGATCTACATAAACTTCATGTTTTATGATTTAAATAAGAGCAATAAAAGTCTTGTTAAGTATGTTATGACAAGTTTGATGTGTTTTAAACAAATGGTGAAAGTGAAAGCCTTCTTGAAAGATTTCTTTACAATTGGCATGGACTAATGACAATGTAAAAAGGTGAATGTTTCTTTGCACAGATGCCCCAAGAACAAAGATATGCCCAAAACATCAGGAGCACAGGAAATTCAGATGGTCCACTGAAGCACTAAGGTCAGACCACGCGTCGCTGAGCAAATAAACAACACACGCCGCCGTTAGTGCTGGCAGCTTTGACCCCGTGTAGCAAAATCAAATATCACAACAACTTTACAAGAGCTGTCAACGAGTGCAGATGATGCCACGAGTATGTTACCAGCGCTCCAAGCTTATGATTCACTTGCCTACCATGACGCCACTCCACAGGAAGTCCAGGCAAAACGTATTTACACAAGGCATTACCAATGGGAGGGCCGCATCTTGAGACGCTCCTCACAGTCAAACGCAGCGGCTTTTAGTCACCGTAAGTGTGGGACGTCCCTGACCAGCTGCCTTCAAATCATCCATGGGTGTTGAAAATTAGGACCATGGCCATTAGCTAGCAATTCTCAACGTCACTTTTCTATCTTCTGAATCGTCAAAAGTCCTCAGAATGGTTTCAATAGCAGGAAAATGTCACGTGACTGAAACCCATGGAAAGGATAAACGTCCACAACAGAGACATGAGCTTAGAACCCTCCTCCTCACATGGCACTTCCGAGTTCACAAGCAAGGGAAGCGCCGCCTGTACCGTGGTAAATGAAGCCGGCTCGTTGTTTTGATAAATACCTCCTTAAAACAGACGGGAGGTGGCGGGATGGGCAAATTGGGTGGACGTGGATTTCGTGAGAGCAGGTGTCAAGTGTCCCGTCTCAGAGCTCCGTCGTCTCCCAGCTGACCTCCCGCGGAACCTGGCGTCATTTAGTCCCAGTGTGGATGACCGTGACAGTGGAGGGGCGTGGTGGCCTGGGCACCTCTGGCACCACCGGGGACTCCTCCCGCACCGGCGAGGGGGGTCCGAGTTCTGGGAGTAGGCTTTAACAGCGGCGGGCAGGGGGGCGATAGGATCACCTGTGGGATGAGAGGGGCGTGATGGGTAAGGCAGGGTTCAGATGTCAACATCTTGGAGACTGATGTTTGAGTGAGGGTTGAATTATGTATAGAGGCGCAATGTAACAGGAGGCATGAATGATCAGGTCTTTATTTACATTTTTCTTTGGGGCATTTCTTAATAAAACACCTTATAGCAGTTAATATTTCTTATATATGTGTATAAGTAGTAATAATAGTAATCTTAAATCTTCAAAGCCTGTCCACTGATGTTTTGTGTGGATTGGCCCTGTAATTATAGAGAAATTAATCATAAGTTATACTAAAACAGCAACAGCATAGAATTCTGACCTCCAGCTTAGTTGGTAAATGGGCTGCCAGTAATACTGACCCCACCCACCACCTCAGTGTGACATTACTACATTTTGTAATCTGAAAATACTAATATGTAATGTGACCTTTCTAAAGTATTACCTCAGTTGTGATTAAATTCATAATCCATACATTCGATCAGAGTGTTATTGCAGAACAAATTCTGTTAAATCAAGTGGAAGCATAAAGTCATTTATCCTAAACTTGACCTTAAGAGCTTTTGAACTGCTGCCAATCAGTGGAGCAGGAAGAGTGGAGTGTGATGAAGAGCCCATAAAGGAGTGTCACTCACAGTCCTTGAGGGAGAGCGGGGCGCAGTCCACAGACTGGCTCTTGGCCGGAGCCCGGCTCTGAGGTCCCGCGACTGAGTTGGAGCTGCTGATACTGCTGCCAAAACTGGTGCCCAGCTGCAGACGCCTCATGTGCCGGATCACTGCCGTGGCATTGAAGGCTTGCTGTGGACAGTTAAATGGCAAGAGTTTGCTCAATAAATGTAAGTCATAATTTGAAAGTTTGATTAAAGATGATAAAGTCTCCTCACCCTCCATTTGCTTTTGGCAAAGTTTTTCCTCATCTGCCGGCTGACGGATTCATGGATGTTCTTGCAGAGTGCCGTGTCTCCAGCGATCCTGTGAATTACACACAGTTATTTGAGATAGTACAAGAGACACACAAAGCACAGTTATTTGAGTTACATTTGCGCCTGTGAGGCCCTGGTCCTCCATCCCATTTGCAAGAATCATTTATTTTCATTTTGCTGAAGCAGCCCTGTCTGATGGGAGCTTGCTCACCGCATCACTCTCTGTCACATTCATCATAATATCTGTGTGAAATGTTGTCAATGAAAGCCATTTCTCTCAGTTATGGCACCTGCTGCCAGTGTGGCAAACACATATTTGTAAGGAAACAACCACCTGCCCCCGACCCGGCGGTCCATTACAGCCAACAGACCTATCCACATAGTCCTCCTGCAGCACACGCCCGCTCCTCGTTATCTCAGTGCTGGGAAGACATGCTAATTGTTCATTAAAGCTTGCACATTTTTCAAGGGTCCTTCAGGACGACGGCCACTAATTGGCAGACTTTTATTCAGCAGGTCTGAGCGAGGGTAGGCCGGGGAGCAGAGGTGGGTTAGCACCATGGAGACAGATGACAGTGGGAGGACATGCTCTTCATGACAAATGTGTAAGCAGTCGATTTGCGTCACAGTGCTTGTACGGACAGGGAGAGGTGAGCTTCCTGCTGAGCGTCTGGTTGCGACGCAGTGTGGGACGGTGTGTCTCACCAGGGGTGCTCCAGCGCCTGGTCACAAGTGAAGCGCTTCTCAGGGTCCTTCTCCATCAGGCAACCGATGAAGTCTTTGGCTGCAGAAGAGCAGGAAAAGTCACATCCAGCAAAACGCTCAGTACTTCAATAGAACAACAAACAAGGACTAATCAGCTTTGTAAACTAGTCCAGACACATTTGTATTAGCATCGTGCAATATTTCCATACACTTGTTTTGGATCCGTACTTTTCTTATCTCAATGATGTGATTACGATATGATGTTCAACTTCTACACAGTTCAACTTTCAGTCTCAACTAATGCACTTGATAAACATGTTTTTGAGGCAAGTAAGTAAGTAAGTAGCAAAAGTATAAACCTCTTATAGCATCTCATCAAAACAAGCCTTGACCCCAAAATAAATATTAATTTCAACTTCTAATAATACAAAGTTGGTTAAATATCAAAGTACAGTTGACTATTTCTTCTTGCTCTATTGATTGAAGCACTGAGTTTAGCTCAGCAGTATCCAGCACAGGACACACAACAGCCCCTCACCAGAGTCCGATATGTCGTCCCAGTACGGTGCGTCGAACTCGTAGTCCGCCTTCAGAATCTGCTCGAAAAGCTTGGAGTCGTTCTCATCGTAGAAGGGCGGGTATCCACACAACCTGGCAAGACGTAGGATTACAACAAAAACAACAACCCACTGTTAGACCAGCGGCTGAGACAAACTTCAGCCCAAATCTAAAAAGGATTTGCTCAGGCCTAATCTCGCTCAGTGGCAGTTTGATTTATAGCGTTGCATGCTGTGGGAGACAGCTCTCAGAGATTACACTTGCAACATGTGCACTAACACAATCACGCAACAACGTTGAAAGAGGTCGAGGAGCAGCGATGAGGTCATTATCTTAAAATTCATCGACCCTCAAGAAACTATAACGAGGTTTTCCAACAGCTAACGGTACACACCAATTTAGCTAATTAGTCTGTGGAGGAATGTGCCCCTCATTATAACTGTATAATGTGATCAGTGAAGCGACATGATGGTTAGGTCCTTCCTTTAATTAGGAGACACGTTTAATTTAAGCCTCAACAGCATGTCTTACTGTTACTAAAGTACAAGTGACAGTTTATCATGTTTTTCTACTTTCCACATAGTTTGATGGGATAAGTGGTAAGAATCAATCATAGTTTTAGGCAATTTTATGATGAAAAGTTGAGCCGCAGTATTTGTGCTCTAAAACATGAAACATAAGGCAGACAGAGTGCAAATTTGATATTCCAACGATAGAACTGAGACTTCCTTCCTTATCTATTGTATGGTTAGATTTCATTTATACGTTTGGGACAGCGCATTTTTATAGCACACAAGACAACGCAAATAGTTACAAAAACATCACAATTTTCAATGCACTACACGCTGTATTGACACTACACTACATGTCTTGGTCTATATTGAAAAAGTAATGAGTCTAGAATGTTCAAAGGCATAGACTTTATGGGAAAGTAATGTTACTTACAGAATATAAGCAATGACTCCAATTGACCAGCAGTCCACGGCCTTGCTGTAGGGCTTCTGTGCCAACACCTCAGGGGCTAAGGACAGAAACAACATTCATTTCGTGGCAAAATATTAAAGAAACACATCAGAGAAAATCATTTCAGTCGGCGCCGCATGAAAACAATTCGAGAAGAATTTCAATGTTCCCCAGCAACAGATTGCTGTGTGTAACCGTGGCGACTGCAGATGAGAGTGGCTCCTCTTTGTCCAAACCTCCGCGCCTCATTATTGAAGGTAAGCAGTGGGGTCAAAGGTGGCGCTTAGCCGCTTACCCACGTATCCCGGGGTCCCACAGGCGGTGGCCATGACGTCTCCGGTCCCCTCCATCTTGGACAGGCCAAAGTCACTGATCATGATCTTTGAGTCATCATGGGGGCTGAAGTAGAGCAGGTTCTCCGGCTAAAAATCCGAACAAGTGGCAGACGGTTTCAGATTTGAGGATTTGTATTTTTAATTTTCAATTATGTGAAAACAGTGACCATACAAATTATACATTTGAATTTCTGTCTTTACTTTAATCAAATATAATTAGATTGTGACTTATATTTAGCACTGCTTAGTCATAGGGCATCTGTTTTTCAGATGAGATTTCATTCTGTGAGGAATTGTTTTAATTGTGGAGCCAAAAAAAAACAATTTATTTAATTACAAGAGCAAAACAATGTATTCCTTTAGACGCATTAATGACAACTATATTTTTGATTGCTCTATATTTTGTATATCTTGATTGTACATGGGGTGGGTGGGTGAGAAATAGTTAAATTCTGTAATTCTTTATTTTGTTTATTGTATATTTTAATTGTCAGTTCCTACCTTTAAGCACCCTCACCTCTGGGGTTTCTCATTTTACAAAACGTGCAAACTCCACACAGGAAGGCCCTGCCCAGTCCTCACCAGATAAAGTAACTTCCCAAAAACTGATTACATCTTCTGTGTTCTGCTTTTAGAAAACACAATTAAAGGCAGGGTATGTAAGATCTTTTGTAACTATTTTATGACCCAACAGATATAAGATAACCTCAAATCACCAAATGACTTGACTTCTTGATAACAATTGTAAAGTCATGTTATTCATAATCACAAAAACATATGACATCATGTAAACGTTGTTTAGGTTTATATTTTTGGACTATACTTTTTAGACTATTATCAGAAAGCAGAATGAACCCCACACTTAGGGTTGCCAGATCCTATCGCTAAATCCAGTTTGGAAAGTAACAGTCTCACTCCTGCTCTCTTGGGCCCTCATATACTTTAAGGCAATCCCAGTACAGTTTACACGTTTTGTAAAATGGGATTCCCCAGAGGCGAGAGGCTTATAAGTAGGGACTGACAATTAAAATACACATCAACATAACCATTAGACATGACTTCAGTAAGATGCTACCAGGCTTTTGCTATTGAAACCGATAACCAATATGTATAGGAGCCAACAATAGCTTACTGAGGTGGTCCCAGAAAGTAAAATTAAGATTTACACAAAATAAACTATATTTGAAGAAGCACAAATATCAACACTGTCTGCTGGTTTTGAAGCCAGTCACACATTTTTCCTTTTGTAAATCATGCACAAAACGCCCACCACTTTTTCTCTGTGGACATTACATAAAACCTGTATTTGTGCTGTTTGAGATCCAAGTAACTCAAAGTGCAGATTATTCCAGTCTGCGGGGTCTAAGTTCAGCGGTACCTTCAGGTCCCGGTGCACGATCCCCATGGAGTGGAGATAGTTTACTGCGTCCAGCACTTGTCGGATGAGACGGCTGGCATCCATCTCTGTGTAGAAGCCCTTTTCGACAATGCGATCAAAGAGCTCTCCTCCCGACACCCTGTCAACACATAAAAGAAGACCAAAGCATGTCATATAAAAGGTGAGCGCAGTCATAGGCCACAATGGGTTTGAGAGGCATCAAAACAGCATGCGTGATTTTAAACTTTTTTGTTTTTGTTTAAAACATTTAGAAACAACGTGTGCCATATTTTTGTTTTCATGTGCAATGCCCCCCTTTTCCTTCAATAAATATATGAATAATCCCTGACTCACTCACTGAAAATGGGCCAATTGATTCTCTGGTGTCAGTGGCATAAGTTACATTTAAATACCCAACAAACCACAGCCCTGTTTCCAGATAGGAACACATCAAACATAACTCCGTCTTTTCATAATTAGAAACACTACTGTTAAAAATAATGTATTTGTGTGACATTGTTTGCTAAAAGTGCGGTCGTCTACTGCTCTGACTGTGACCATTATTGACCCTCTACTGACTGCATGCAGTTGTTCATTAATATGCATGATGTCCCCAAAAGTATGGATCGAAATATCGCAATATAAATAGCAAAAACGATACATTGTCACTCCCCTACTTTAATATTGTATGGTGTTACAACTGTGCTTAATCTAAAACTGAAGAGTCATTCTTATTACACGCACAGTACGGCCGTGCATGGCAGAACTGAATCCTGTTTGAAAGAGGAATTAATCATAGACACTTTCACCAAAAGCCGTGAGCTCACATCAAACACCATAATACAATATAAAGTCATTGTAAAACATCCTCTAATATTTACCAAGTTTTGCCACACATTAGCACTTTTTTAAATGTTCAGATTTATAGAGGGAAAGATCACTTGAATAAAGAGTGCCGTTTTCAAAGTGACATTTCCATATGACATTATGAAACAGAGGTGCGCAGAGGCCAGAACATCGGTGCCTAAATTGCTGATGCATTAGTCAAAAGAACTCGAATGTACCGAGCATCCAACGAAGCAAAATCACAGCAAAACGCATTTTAGTGTGGCATTTGACTTTTAAAAACAGCTACTGACGCACAATCGAAGCAAATCTTTTCCATATATTACAACACAGTGTTTTTCGTAAATGTTATGTACAAACGGTCTACTGTGGGGAAAAAAAACCCTGAAATGCATGAACTTCTCCAGAGCAAATTAGGAACTGGCAAATTTCATGGCAGCATCTCAGCTTCCTGAACACGCTGAACGAGTAAGGATTGTTTTTATGTTTCACCATGTGGACAGAGTGACAAGATTGTAGTTTAAGAAGGGGCACAAGTTTTGTAAATATTTCGACACCCGAGTCACAAATATGGGAGGTAATACTTTGATTCATTCACAATTACAGAACATTTGACTGTTTGTGTTTACATTCGTTTACTGGGTTGCCAGATCCTACGACTAAAACAACTCTGGGAATGAACATAAAGGAATTCTCCGCGACTTGTCACTATCCCAGCACCTGTCCTCAATCAAGTCCGAATTAATTCAAGCTCAATGACTCAATTTGAGAGGTTCTTAGCTTTCAAGAGGAGGAATGGCATAAACTCGTGTCTGTGTCCATGGATTAAGTATTGACGACGAAGCTGAAAAAGTCGAGTTATCAGAATGCAGAATGCAGCTCTGTTGACTATGTAAGGAGCTGCATCTTAGAGGTCACAACATCATCCTGGATAGATGCATAGGGAGAGAAAATGTAGCCCGCAAAATGAATAAATAGCATTGTTCACTTACAGCTGCATTATGAGGTAAAGATGGTTTGAACTTTCATAAATGTCCTCCAGCGCCACAATGTTTTCATGCTTTATCCTGAAAGACAAAACACAAAAAAGATTCGGAAATAAAACCCCTTGTGCCACGGTAATTAGCTTTTTTTGACAGAGTAATGCATCATGCACAGTACATTTGCAACGGCCCACACATCCCATCATTTATGATAAGGATGAGAGATTTTGAAATGCAGTTTTACACTCATCCAGTAACACTTGAGAAAAGACTGAAATATGAACTGCTAAACCAATACAAGAATCACATGCATAGAAGTTTGTAAAAGGTCTGAACTATGCCTTGCAGGGGACAATTTAAACCTGAAAAAACTGCAGCTTTCGCGATTTGCTAATTGCGACCATTCAACTTCGGATTTCGTTATAATTGCGGCCGGTGTTGCAGGCCTGGTATGAAGATCTTTTGTGAGAGCAAGAGGCTGCGGGGGCGTTTAGAGGATGCTAATAAATGAATCAGCATCGTCACCAAGAAACAACCCTGCCCCTTCCCCCGCCTGGTGTGAGCACCTGGAGAAATTAATATAAGGAGGATGTAAACGCCAGGAATCTGTGTCCAGGCAACAGAGTGACACAGATTCTGCGCTGAGTGTGGATGACAGAGGAAAAGGGCAGCAGGCTGAGAAACAGAGAGGCAGTCTCCAAGGGCCAAACAACCTTCATAACTTCTATCAACAAAACCGAGGGTATGGTTTTATGTAGGAGGTAGCAAATGAGTTACATTTGGTAGAGCTTTTCAAATAAACAAACTTTTATGAGGCCTACACAGTGACTGATTTTGAGAGTGAGAAGTGACTCACAATATTAGGACCATCAACTTTCGCTTGAACAGTGTATCTCAGACCGATTTTTGATAACTCATCTCCTACAATTTTATGGTACGTGCAAATCTATTCATCTGCCCATTTAAAAGAAACACTTTCGACTTAACTTTTCTTATTCCAGCTGCTCATTAGTTATTACAGAAGCTAAAAGCCTTCTTCTGTTAGAGACAGCCGCCCCGCCTTCGGTCACTGTTAGTCACTTAGTCCAATACAATTATGCGTCGAAATGCATTTGATTCACGCATTAGTTCATCAGTCCAGTCTTCTCTCACTTGTTAATGCTCCACTGTTTAACAAGTTGCGCAGGCCTAATATGAAATCTAAAACGATATGCAATAATGTTGACCGCTTCCCTCTGTCTGAGTTTTGAGATATCATCAGACTCAAGAACTTCACCTCACGCCGCCACATGTGTAAACGAAAAGATGTGCTTATTTCCATAAAATGGGGAAAGGGGATGCAGAACAAAAAACCTGAAATATCTGAATGAGCGGCATAGCAACTGTATCCAGGCAACTACGCCCATCAACTGGTGGTTGAGAAGCGAGTGATAAGTGAGCCGCTCGGGGAATAACCCACGGCCGCGGCGGAGGAGGCCTGTCACCTGCTGTCAGAGTGATGAGAGCGAGAGTGTCCGCGCCGAGGACCTGGAATCGAAGACAGATGGGAATCGACACACAGGTCCCTTAAGCCTGAGAGGGGACTGTTAAATAAACTAACAGGTACCTGCTCCCCGGCACGCCGGCCCAGTGCTTAATAAGTGACATCCGACTTACACTATGACTGTGATCGCGCCGAGTTCACCGGGAGCAGAAGAGAAAAATCCCTGCAACTTAGTTATTTGCAGATTTCCCCATACTTACTTTCTGAGCACCGCAATCTCATTTTCGATGCTCGTCTCTTTGCCTTTGAGCGCTTTTTTTGGGATGCATTTGATCGCCACCATCTTCCCAGTGGCCTTCTCCCGCGCCATCACCACCTCGGAAAACGCACCTCTGCAGAAAAGAGAGGACAGAAAAAACACCTTAGCTGGCTGCTTTACGTGCACTCAGACAATATTGACACAGAAAACCTATCAGCAGCAAAGAGGAGATAGTGGGCAATCAGCCACACTGGGCACACAAACAACATGCTGTGGATATTTTACTGAAGACAGTATGGCACCATGAGGTCCCATGCTGCAGGCCGAAAGCATGGCAAACACTTGAAAACTTTGAAATGTCATCCATTTTGTACAGCATAGCGTTTTCCTAGACCATCAGGAAGTAAACATATTAAGACCCTGAAAACCGTGTGACATAATAGTGGTGTTCACGACAGAATGGATACATTATATACAGTATGCTTTAATACAAAATACTACCAAGACTTTCTCCAGTAATCAGTATTTGCAGCCACTGTCTTTCAGTCACCTTAGTTCTTGTCACTGTAGAGACTTTTGTAATTTTCTTCTTATTACACACCTTCACAAGCAGCAGTCCCTCTGCGGGTCTTAGCGCGGTTGGTGTGATCAGGATGTTCGAGAGGAGAGATGATTTCACTCTGTCAGATTAATAATAAAGGTCACCTCTCTCTTTATTTCCTGAACACCAAAGCTGCCTTAAATCTGCAGACGTGCATTGACTAGGGTTCAGAAAGTATAATAATAATATATTTATTGTGAATATTTTTGGATAATGTCACTGTATTTTACCACTGTGAATTCAATAGGGCCAATTTATGACATTTTAATGCCATTCATATTCAATTTTATAGGCCATTGATAGAGAATTGTAAAGAATCAATTCACTCATTTTTGTTTGTCTTCGATGCCACCTGCGATCTGGTCTCAACTTTACCACACTCGGTTACATTGTATGATCACGATACAGTCAAACCAGAAGATTTACTCTGTATGTTATGCCTACATATAACCGAGGTTATTTAACTCTCTTTATGTGGAAGTATTGGGAGACCCTGAATGATTAATGCTCTAATTACTGTTTGTCACCAATATACTTCTTCTACTTAAGGCATCCAGACTGTCTCTCGCTGTCCATCTACAACTCCATGGACATCTTTAGATTCCCCCAACAGCCATCGCATGAATTTTTAATATTACACAACTTTTTATGTTATCGCAATCAATGCAATTTATTACTGTAAACAGAAACAAATATATAGAACAATAAAAACAATTTCATATTGTTGGCTCATATTTTTGAGTACCACATACTCTGCAGGTACTTTTAGATGGACAGGTGCTGAAACACACCTGACACGTTTACCCGTCCCACATGACAAGCGTCCGATATCAAACGATCCATTATGTCCTGAAAGTGTAATCAGTTCCCCCCAACGGGCTCTAACTCAGCACCACCCTGCACTAAGTCCTACCGCAGCCATTAAATCCACACTAATCCCTCACTCACCATCCAACAGGAGAGCAGGGGGAAGGGTTCACAAACAAACCAGGAACACAGCACCTGACTGTGCCAAAGAGGAGCCAAGTACGACCAGGTGATATAAACGCCCTCTGACTGTGACCCCATTGTGACATCATGAGGTGGCCCAATGCTGAATCATAGACAGAGGGAGGGAATGAGGGATGGCGCACTAGTGACTTCAGTGTCCTCTCCTGACACGACCTTCCCCTCACAGATGTTGGCGTCAGGGTGCTATTTGTGTGCATAAGTACTTGGACTGTATATGTCCGCAAACTTGTACCATATGGCAAAAACAGTGAACCGTGTGGGGATTATTTTTACTTTAGTCACAACAGAATCAACAAAATAAGTCAATATGTCAAATAACCTGATCAAGGTGGCACTATCATTGAGCATTCTATCTTTTCTTAAGCTCAATGTGTGTTTGGCATATAACACCTAAAGATTTGTGTGTGTGTCCATCTTGCAGTGGTACAGTACAAACCCTAATTGTCTAACAGGTGCTAAATTGGTCACATCTATTTAGCACTTTTCCTCCTCCACCGGGACTTAGTCTGGATGTCTAATGCAGTAGACATTTATTTACCAAGACATTGCTTCCACATGAAGGCGGTTGGGTGACTTCATTTGTACGTCATATTGATAAGAAAATCAATTATTCTTTTTCCAAGAGTGAAGAGAAGGGTTAAGTGTTTTGCCCCAGTACACAACAACAAAACTGATAATGATTTTTTTTTCTTCATATTTGTTTGGATCTAGATTTAGCTAAAAGTGAAAAGAATTGAACTTTCAATTCTTAATCACTAATACAAAAGGCAATTTCACCGAGTCATACCATTACTGCGTCATTCATACTTATTTGACTCTCCCAACGTTGCGCAGCTCTATATTGATCTTGCAGCTGTGCAGAGGGGAACAAACAAAAGCCTTCCTCCGCCGCGCTTGACACAAAAACATTCAAAACGCTACACACAATGAGCCCAACCACAGGAAGCCAGCAGTTTCGCAGGGAGGAGAAAGCGGTTACAGCAGTATTCTCCTGTGTCCCCTGCTTAACACCAGACATGCAGCGACATCACTTCCTGCAGTTGCCGACGACTCCGCCGCTTTATCTTGCTCGGTCAGGCCCATGAGAAATGCCGCTGCCAACTCAGAGAGTGTTGGGTCTATTATTTCACACAGGAAACAAGGTGCGATGTCTGCTGCACATGGACATATGGCGAGCTATAGGCTGCCACCCACATGCAGGAGCCGCACTTAAGTAATGTGCAAATTCACCAGAGTTAAAGTAGATGTCTTCAATCTATGACCAGATCTTTCAGGAAGTACAAACAAAAAGGACCTTCCAAGTACTGCCAGGCCCAGATCATGGTCAAATCAGGACTAATCCGGTTTTATAAAAGGGTCAAACTTAGATCTTAATTGGATTACATGATGTCTAAACCGGGTATAAACCAGAAAAAAACACCAAATTACTTATCAATCCCACATGGAAAGAACCTATATGAGGATATATGCGCATATATCAATCCTATATGCAGCATATATGCACACATATGCTGCATATATACAGCATATATGCACATATATGATAATATATATGCGTATATATGCCACATATAGGCAAATTGAGGTGCATATATGTGCATATATACAGCATATATGCACATATATGATATATATATATGCGTATGTATGCCACATATAGGCAAAATTGAGGTGCATATATGTGCATAGGCTACATAGGTCTCCTGTATTGCTTCTTTATATCCACATATAAGCCCTATATGTACATACAAGATATGTCTCCTATGTTGCTCATGGCAGGATCTAGTCATTTTGTAGCTCCTATCTCACTTTAACAACTGTCATACATGATTTCTAGCTCATATTTTCTATTATCAAAGCAATAACTAAAACTAACTTAAACAAATTATGTAAAATTGTACAATATTGTGATAATTATATTATTGCAATATTTCACTAAACCATTTCAACACGATATGTTCCATTCTAATTAAACGCACATTGTTTTTCAGCAAATTGTGTCAAAGAAGACTTAAAAAAAGACTACATCAGGACCAAAACAAGACTATAATAGAACTATGTTAGTACGTGTTTCCCAAAACGTTAACACATTTATAAGTTCAATTAATTGCTTGTTTTTCAATTAGTTTGAAGAAAAAAAAGAAAAAAAGAATATGTCGATCACAGTCAGAACAAGACTTTAGTGATATAGAGCATGCAAATCTATGATTTTGCCTATGGCTCTGCAAGAATGCTGGACCAGGATAGAAACCCAGCTTGGTCCAAGGAACATGAACATGGAGTTCTGTCGGGTCTACTTATAAATAAAGAAAATAGTTTTTGAAAATAGAATAAAAATCAAAATGGAAAATAGAAGATATTAAAAACTCAATATAAATTGATTTATTGAATAAAATGCATATAATAATAATAAAATAAATCTAGAATGAATTTGTTATGTGTCCCTGAAAACATTAACACTTATTTGAGTCAATTTTAATGGCTAAAAAATGTCAGAATGAGTTTGGCCCATAGACGGTATATTTTTGGCCACCACCTAAAATGGCGCTGTTTAGTCCCATTGTCAGAAACGAAGAAGAATTCAAACAGGCGGAAGGCGGAGACAGGAGAAAGACACCGGCGTATCTGGTCCTGGACACAACTTTGAACGGTGAGTCTATTAAGTGTAGTACTATTCTCACGTCTTTGTAGTCACGAGCCACCCGCGATTTCAGCCAGAATAGCATAGCGGCGATATCAGCGCTGCTTGTGGTAGAGGAAAAGGCGACAGGAGCTAACGTTATGTGGCTATACAATGGAGGAGAACCCGTGTGACTGCGGTCAGAGCAGAGAGATGCAGGTACAACTTAGAGCTTTGAACACAACACTGGTCTATCTTTGTCTTGTTATGCTAGTTAATAGTATGCATGAATACTTACATTTTTGTTTTGTTTTTAACAGTGCCGATTACAGCAGCTTCTGTTCTGAACGTTTTTAGACACATTTGAATCATTATAGAAGTCTTATAGGCCCGCTAAAAAAATTGTAATGTTGATATATAACAGATGTAGAAAGGTGCAGGTTCTCTATAAGCCTGAGTGTTGATTTTTGTTTTAGTGTTATAGTTAAAATTATAATTTTTCATATCAGATGACAGTGAATTAAATCAAGGGTGTGCCTCCTGAACCAATTGTACTATTTGTAACTTTACTCCTGTTAGTAAGATTATATGCAATTCTTATTTTGATCCACTTTTTCTTTTTGTATATTTGGTCATGAGCATCCGTTGTATCTGCATTGTGAATGTACAAAAAAAAGAGCAGCAGTAGTGAAAGAAAAGACAACAGTATGAAATGTAAAGTGTGAAGTAACTAAAGGGGCAGATATTATAAGACATGTTCTTCTCTGCTCCGTTTCATTCATTTCATACTGTATTGGCTTGGCGGATTGTTGTGATTGTATGATGTCACTTTTGAATGAAATAAGAACATGAAAAGCTAGGAGTCATGGGCGCGTTTACACGATCAGGAAATTGAATAACCTTTGATGCAAGTTAATATGTTTTCATGGCGTGGCTGTGTCGTGCCATTCCTCTTACATTTTACTCTTACATTAAACAGAAATATTGTGACCCTCAGGTGAATAATGGTGTCAGAGGAGAAGGAGCGAGAGGTGGCGTGGAGGGAGCTGCACAGGAGGAAGAGGATGGAGGAGGTGGAGGAGCTGACCACTGCGGGACACAACGCTCTGTAATCGGGACAAACCCAGGAGGCGCTACCGTTTCAGAGGATCAAAGGAGACTGAAGGCAGCCCGCCAGGTTTCCACGCAGCGGCTTAGGACTAATTCTACATCTGGTATGTTTAATTTTGTTGTACAGTTGTATAATGACAAATAATACTATGCGAGTATTACTCTATCCATTTAATAATGTTATGGCATTGTTTTAAACTTGGTGGTTGATAATTTTTACTGATGTTAATGTGTTGCTAGTTTTAATTTAAATCCATTATTATAGAAGACAGTATATTTTCTGTTGTACAGAACCTGAATGGAACCTTTTTCACCATGTTTGTGTTGGCATGTCTGTATCAGGGTTGACCTGGCACTGGGTTAATAGAAACACAACATTAGTGTCCTTACTGAAAAGTCCTGATTTATACTTTCAGGGAGATTAGAGCTAGCATGCTTAAATAATTGTTGCAATAAACATTGTTTGCTTCTATTCTCATTCCAGCATGGGACAGACCTTTGCCAATCAAACGAAACAGGTGGAGAGGGGTCACCTGCCAGCCCCAAGTATTGGAGACAGTGATGGCAGCCAAGGACTAATGCCTCCTCTATGAGGAGGTAATCTACCTGCTGGACTCCCTGCTTCGGACATTCCTACAGAAGGGTGTGTATGGCATCACCACACCATATGATGTGTTGACTGCAAGGGTGAAAGAACTCCTGGGACTTATCAAAGCAATTTGAAAAAAACAAACAAAAAAAGGGGATTGCCTGATATGTAAATGAACTGTGGAAGTTGTTGAGATTGTTTAAGTCACATTGTGGCATTGGAGTTTATGCTGTGGCAATAAGTACCAAAACAGTCCAAAAGTCGGATACAGGCAACATGTTTGCATTAACTTTTCCACAAGTTTAGGTTTTGACCAGATTCTGGACTCTCTCGTATTCAGACACTAAAACAATAACATATTTTTGCAGAAGTGCATAAAAGCTCGATCAATATGCACTTCCAGTGGTGCAGAAGTGACATTCACCTCCGGGTTAATGTAATCTTTATACAATGTTTTACGTGATAGCGTTTCAACCAATGAGCATCCAGATTGACAAATCAAGTAATAATACATTTTATTGTCACTGCATACATGTAAGATGTTTGCTTTAAATTGTTCAGAGGTTGTTTCGACTGCTTAAAGCCAAACTATGACGAGTCTATTGAAACAACTGTTTGTGATACTGCCTTTTGTGTTATAACCAACAAACAACCCTAACTACACTTATAAATTGTTTTACATATGTGTACTATTGTTGAATTGCAGTCGGAAGACAAACAGCACTGGAGGTATAACCTTGGTTGGTACATTATTTGATATGGGTACTAGAATTAAAATCACAGAAGTATTAACCAATATTAATGGTTCCATTTGTTTGGTTAAATTTAACCAATCTGGTTGGTGTCTAACCGATCTATTGGTTAAAACAACCAATCTTAAAAATGGTAGTGTTTTTAACTAATCTTGGTTAAAACACTACCATTTTAAATATTGTTTTTTCTATTCAGTTTTTTCTTATTTTTGTTCTTGTACTATTTGATTGTAAATAAATAATGTAAATTTGTACATTTTGGGCTTTTATTTATGTTGCCTAGTAACTATGGATTTTAATAATTTTACAAAAAAAAAAAAAAAAAATACATATATATATATATATATATATATATATATATGTATGTGCATATATGTACACATATTTATGTGACATATATAAAATTGGCCGTTTTCCTATATGTCATGTACATATAGGTGCATATATGTACACATATTTATGTGACATATATAAAATTGGCCGTTTCCTATATGTCATGTACATATATGTACGCATATATGTGCATATGCGTACATATGTTGCATATATGTGCATATATGTGTGCATATAAAGCGTACATATATGTGTGCATATATGTGCGCATATATGTGCGCATATATGCACACATATATGTACATGACATATAGGACAACGGCCAATTTTATATATGTCACATATATTCAAAACCTATATCAAAACCTATATCAAAACATATATGTTTATATAGGTTTTTTCCATGTGGGATACGCCCTATTCAATACAATACGCAAATATGTTCAATATGAAATCGATGAAAGAATATAGATATGCCCTAATAGTATTTTCAGATATTTTCCTTTTCAAACCATACCTTAATGCAGGGGTTCCCAACTTTTTGGCTGGGACTCCAAAAATTGACACGTAAACAACTCGGGACCCCCATTGTATAAAGTTATTGCCTCTTACGCTACTTTAGGGAAGAAAACACATTTTAAAATCAAGTTAACATCTATTTAAACTGTTTATTTTAACTATATGAATGGATTTCACAAATGATATGCTGTTTTACACTCGAAAATATCAAAAACAGTTGCCTTTTTCTTTTTATGTCATCCTAAAATCATCTGGGGACCCCCACCCAATGCCTCGCGACCCCCCGAGGGGTCCCGACCCCCACTTTGGGAACCAGTGCCTTAATGTATGGTATACTTTATTGATCCCCGTAGGAACATTTGTCTTCTGGATTTGTTTGTCAAGCCTCTCGCAATACGTGGGGTATGGTTAATCACTCATATATGAATACAGACGACCATTCACAACCCCTATTGAACACAGACAATACAAAGTCATGAACTTATCTTAAGGACCACTGTACATCTACCTTTATCCGCTGGAAGGATGGTGATGCCCTCGTTTCCTCTCCAGAGATGTTGGTTAGTTCTAAATGGAATTATTATGATCTAAATGTCCCAAAAAAAGTGACAGACTTTCATGAAAGTTGCAGTGTAGCAAATAAATGTAAATCTCAAAATATTGACTTTGTACATGTCATATTTATGCAGATGAATCTCATCAATCTTGTGTGAAGATTTCCGTAGCTCATTGAATGCAATCAGAGCAGCGTGTGGTCTAAACAGTGTGGAGGGGAGTGAGGGGCGTGGGCGATGGGGAAAGCCAGGTGAGGGGAGGGGGTGGTGGTGGAGCAGAGCAGAGTTCACTACTCCACCTACGGATGAAAAAAATTCAAAAGACATCGCTTTAGGCAGCTTTAAGTACATATTATTATTTTAATTTTTAATTGTTCTTATTTATTTTATTTCTCTTTTGTTATTTTTTATTTCTATTGTTTTGTTATTTCTTTAATTAATTGTTTACAGTGTACTTGTGTATGTTGTCATTTGATGATTCAACTGATAGACTGATGCCCATTTCAAGGGGGGTTGGGGAAAGGAAAATGGGGTGAAAAGTGTGCCATGTCTGTATGATGATAAAATTGTAAATGCAATAATAGCATCATACTAATAAAAAAAGTTGATAATACATTTAGCCCAGTTTTGTAGGTCTTAGCTTTCAAATGAGGCGTTACACTGGCCTATAGGTTGTGACCTTATCGATTTAGGTAAAGCTGAACAGGAAAAAATGTACTTGGTTAAGATGGGGATTAAGAGGTTAACACAGCTGACTACGAGACCAAGGTCAAGCACCTGCTCTGGGATGAATACACATATGAGTGACTGAGAAGAGACCCCACCAGCGGGTACAGGAAGAAAATTATAGAGCATCTTCAGAAACTAGAAAAGGAAGAAATAATTGACAAAAAGCTGTTTTACACGCTTTTCCCAGGAGAGGCTATTCAGGAGGTTTTCCTCTCAGACCCATTGTGAGTGGCATTAACTCCATCACCTATAATCTGGCTAAACACCTCAAGTTCATCTTATCCCTTTGGTTGGCAACACAGAACACCATGTCATTCATTAATTGCTTGTACGTAAACAGGTACATGTATGCTTCTGTTGCACATGTGCCTGGATAACTCTGGAATTTGTAATGTTAAGTGTTATATTGTATGAAATCACGAGATGCTGCTTGTATCACCGTTATTATTACCGTTATTATTTACCTGCAGCTGCACATGCGTTGTATATTCTCAGTGTTATGATGGGCCTTTTCTTTTGAAAGGACTCACAATTATGTTTTGTATTTCTAGAATTAATCTGAAATGCATGCAAGTAATTACTTTGAATGGGGAATAGGCATTTATAAGCTTTCTTGCTTCGGCCTACTCCTTTTGAGTTTTATTTTATTGCAATGATGTAATCATGCAATTTATGTTTTATAAAGTGCTCAAATAAACAAACTAAACTAAAACACAAAAGGAGTTTGTGGAGAAGATCAAACACCTGCAGCTGGAAACAGATGAAACCATGGTGTCTTACGATGTGACAGCACTGTTCACATCCGTCCCAACCTCAGCAGCAGTCACAGCGGTGAGGAAGAGACTGACTGAGGACGGCACTCTAGCTGATGGGACTCAGCTCACTCCTGACCATATTTGCCAACTACTGGAGATCTGTCTTAGCACCACATATTTCCAGTTCAGGGGGAACTTTTACAGACAGATCCACGGCTATGCAATGGGCTCTCCAGTTTCACCCATAGTGGCTAACCTCTACATGGAGGAACTGGAGAGGAATGCCTTGGTTTCAAACCCAGGAATCAAACCCAGTCACTGGCTCAGATATGTAGATGACACGTGAATCACAATTAAAGAGAAGGAAGTGGCACCTTTTACAGATCACATCAATGCTGTGTGTGTGTGCATTTAATTTACTCGGGTGGACACAAAGGAGAAACAACTTGCCTTTTTAGATTGTAAAGTTATCATAGGGGAAAAGGGACAACTTCAGACAGAGGTTTACAGGAAGGCAACTCATACTAACCAGTATTTGATGTTTGACTCAAACCATCCACTCCAGCACAAACTAGGGGTCATCATGACGCTCAGACATAGCGCTAAAGAGGTGCCTACCAGTGCAGAAGGACCAAAGAGGAGCAACATCTCCAGAGAGCCCTCTCAGACTGTGGCTATCCTAACTGGTCTTTCACTAAAGCACAAAGGGCAAGAAGACCCAAAGAACAGGACAGACAGACTACAGAGCCCAGAAGAAAGGGAGTTGCAGTGCCGTATGTAGCCGGGGTCTCAGAGAAACTTCAGAGAATCTTTAAACAGCACAGGATTCCAGTGTACCACAAACCGGTGAACACGCTGAGACAAAAATTAGTTCATCCCAAAGACAAAACTCCGAGCCACAAACAAAGCAATGTGGTTTATTCTATTCGATGCAAAGAAGAAGAATGCAAAGAACATTATATTGGAGAAACAAAACAAGTTTTACAGAAGAGACTTTATCAACACCGAAGAGAAAGCACAAGCGGCCCCCAGTCGGCTGTGCACCTCCACCTCAAAGCCTCAAACCACTCCTTTGAGGACGGGGAGGTCAAAATGTTAGCTAAAGAAGAACGTTGGTTTGAAAGAGGAGTAAAAGAAGCTATTTTTGTCAAGAAAGAAAATGGGGGGTGTGTGCTGTGAGTTGAGGGCATGGATCTATTATAATAAACGGGTGAGGAAGGTGCGAGGTGCAGTTCCTGTCTCCTTCTGCGGTTTGTGAATGTGGAGCACATGGTGGCGCATCTAGAGGCGCTTATTGGTAATGCATCGGTGCCGGACCGGCAAAACGGGATTGCTTAGAGTAGCTTTAAAATATACATTACTTATACAATTTTTTTGGGAGGGGAAAATTTCCATTGCTTTTTGTTTGGTTTTCATCACATTTGTCTTTTTTATGCTCTTTTGTCACATTTACCACATTCACATCTTGTTTTTGTCGCTATTTTGACACTTTTTTTCAAGAAGCTTTTAGATTTGGGTAATGGCAAACTGAAAATAATGTGCTTGGTTCAGTAAGGGGGGTAAGAGGTTAAACCACAGTGAAGCCAAAAACCTCATTAAATCAGAGCTACACACTGTTAATGGGCCTAATCTGTGCTGCACTGTAACCACCAAAAACCTATCGATGCCAAGCCTGTCGCACTGATCACTCATGAATAATAATATTAACAGCACAATAACATTCAAGCTCTTGCCAGCCAGTAAGAGCAGTCCTTTGAGGCGCTGAGAGAACAGTCAGTTACAAATGCATCACCACACTATGTTCACCAGTGACTAACATGAATTGAGAATGCGGGTGAGTCAGCTGGCTAAAAATGCATTACTCGGATGACGCCAGCATAACTTTTGATAATAAGGGATGGAGTACTTGGGTTGTTAAAGGTAATTTTGGAGAGATAATCGTATCCAAGTGCAGCCTCGTCATGCTCTCATAACGTGAACTCATCTAAGCTTTAACTTCTTTTTGTTATCACGTTTTAGTTGCTTTTGTGTCATGTTTTTTGTCCAGTTTTTGTCCCGTTTTCATTGCTTTTTTGTAGCGTTTTGGCTACATTTGTTTTTTTTGTATAAAACAAAAAAGAAAAACGTGACGAAAACACAACCAAAAAGGATGAAAACGTGACAATCATAATGACAAAGAAGCTTAATTTGTTTTAATTAAACTCAGATTTCTAAGAATGTGCCTTAGAATTGTCTTAAAAATAATAAATCAATTCAAACGTGTTCCTGCAAAACCTTCAACTGATCTGGCCCCATACTAAGGTTCAGAAACACCAGATGGTGGGTGGTATTGAACAAAAATTCAATTCAATCTATAAAACTCCATAACCTTTTCAGACCAGTGACAATGTAGTAAACAAAAAACCCTGAGCTAATAAATTTTACAGTTCATTTTTATAAGTTGATTTAAAAAGTAGTATCGGGACCAGCCTAATAATGGCTGATTGATATGCATTGTAGCTGGTTAACCCTTTATAGGGCAAGTGATTATTTTTGGTATTTTCCGCACACTTTACATATGGCCTCCCTGCTGTACATCAGTAAGGTAAAGAAGCATGTAGTCCTCACTCAGCCAATCAGAAGAGATCACCCTACATCACAGATCCCACCTCTGTGGCATTCGACTAATCAGCAGAGACCGGTCGCGCTCTCAACTTCCTGTTTTCTCTGAAGTCTGAAAAAGACCCAAGTCTGGCTAAATTCATGGTACATTTATTTACATAACTTGAAAACTAACCCTGGTAAGTTGATGAAACTCAGATTTTATTGGTGAATAATTGTTCTTAGTGATGATATATGTGATGGTTTTGGAGCACGTAGTGAAATAAGTGAAATTACAGCATGAAAAAGGCAGGCACCATATTTGATCATACGCCCTTGTTCACTTAAACCTTAAGTTAATTAGTTTTGTCCATATTTGGACATGCCCATTGCACCTATTATTCATATTTACAGTATTTTCTAAGAACCGATAAACCCTAGGACTATGTTTTTATGTTGCCAAAGGTTATTTTAGTACATTTTTTAGGAAAACAATATTGGAGGCGGCTGACCCCACCCACCGCACATAAAGCATCACATTACAAAAGCTCTTGCCTATGACAGGTGATCATTCAAACATCAATATCACAAAACACAACGTCCTGAGTACCAGCACCTCCGGAGTCCTGTTCGTATATTTTATATATAAACCTTTGTGGGGGTTTTTTTACCCCTTAAAAGGGCAAGGAACCAAATATGGTAACTTTGCTCACATTGATTTTCTGCATGATAATGAAACATTTTGAAAAATGACAGAAATAAACTTGTATTATGTCCCCCAATAACACTCTAAAGTTGAAATTATTTATTTCAAAGTATTTCAATGAGTACCCTATAAAAGGGTTAAAGGGGGTACTTGATGTTCTTGTGACCAGTTACAACGATATTGTAATGAGGCTGAGTGATCACACTGAATCATCCCGTGTACGAGATGCATCTTACGCAACATGGGTAGAAAAACAGAAATTCATAATCCCGCTGGTGATGCGGACCGTCACCTGCTGAGGTCAAAGTCGCTCACGGACGAAAAACGCAAGGTGATACACTAAAAATATAGGGAAAATATGAAAATCTCACCACGGCAATAGAAAATGTCTCCGCCTGTTCTGCCTCTCCACCATAAAGAGCACCGTCCAACTTGAGTGCCGCATAAATACCTCATAGTCGCTCAAATCTGCTTAGCGGTGACAGTCGAAATGAAGATATGAGGATATGCAGCGTGATCTATGCCTCACTGGAACTATTTACACAAGAGAAAGTCCCAGATCTATAAAGATAAACGACTGTTAATATTAGGCTCCCAGCTGAAATGACCGTGGAGGGAAGATGATTCTTGATACATCGCGGGATAATTGTCTGCAATACATCACACTGCCTGAGCTGCGGAGCGAAAGATAACGAGGGAAAACGGAGGGCCCGCGCTAATCAGCCATAACTTTATGACAGGCCGAGTGAATGAAATGGATTAGACCATTAAGTCCCGCCAGTGGGCTTGACGTACGAGGGGCCATTTTGATAAACAGTGAAGAGGTGGGAGATGGAAAAAGGTATTTTGTATGGAGATCGGAGCATCGAGTGTGTTGTTGTATTGACTTTGTAATCAGCATCAAAATAAACCAGTGGAGATTTTAAAATGTAATGGAGTGATGGTGTGTGTTGGATTTACTTATCTATTTTTGCTATTTGGTATTGCAGCACTTTTGCTTACGTGTTTTGGCTTAATGTCAGAATAGTTTTTAGCACGATAGCACCAAGGCAACCGTACTCGATACCATCTTGGATTGTGACTCTAAGAACGATGCTCCCTGCTTGGATCAATCATGGCAAATTTTGCTCATTACATTTTTGACTCCAGTCTCTGTGTGTTTGATTTAAGAATTTGATCATGTTAAGGCATTGGCTAAAATTACTAATTCAACTGTTGCACCTCACAAACAAACAGACAATGGTGATACTGTGACGTAACATCCTGTAACTGTTTAATCACGCCTGGATGATCAAATATTGACTCTTTTTTTTTTTTTTTTTTTTTTTTTAACCTCAAGTCAAAGCATTTTCCTCTTTCTTTATGCCACATTGCTAGCAATGGCTCTCAAGTGATAATAAATGAGGCCCATTACCACAGCAAGAGTGATGCGACTGAAGCCCATGGATGGGTGACTGCATCCTGAACCAGAAAGTGATAAAGAAAATGGGTGCATTCACAGTAAAACACGGCCTCCGTCTGGGGTCTAGTGAGGCAGAGCATGATGACTGCTGACAGGTGAAGTGAACTTTTTCCACTTGTTAACCTCAAAGTAACAAGCACCTAACAGTACATATTTGACTCACAAGAAATTTGAAATGGCCAAATAACTGGCGCATCTCTCCCTGAACTGCTGCTTGTGTGTCCATTTGATTAGTTTATTTTATATAGATTTCTTTTGGAGGGGTTCTCGGGCTTTATTATAGACAAGAATAGAATGAAAGATGGAGAGATTAAAGCTGTGATAATCAAAGCTTTCCTTGTAGTAAACAGTAAACAGAAAAGCAGACCATGTGCGCTGTTGTGTGTCAAAATATATTTTTCTCCAGTGCGAACCAGGAAGTCAGAAGCTAAAACTCAAGTGAACAATTGTGATATGCGGAAGGGTCTGTAAGAGCTAAAACGCATTTAGGCAACAGCGAGAATTTACTCAACTACCTTCCGGCTTTCACGGTTTGATTCAAATAGTACAGCTTCAAGCAAATCTTTGGAGCCTGGATGCAGCCTCACAACGCGGAGGCCAGTAAAGAACGTATGCTGCGCAGTCAATCCCCAAATGTTCATATAACCAGAGGCAGGTAGGGTAGTACTCGGTTACATTTAGTGTACTCAAGTAACTTTATGAAGTAACTGTACTTTTGCATGTCGTTTTTTCATACAGTGCTTTTTACTTCTACTTGAGTAATATTAAATTGAAGTATCTCGAGTAAAAAAAAGTAAAAGTAACTCGTGCCACTGTGAGTAAATCTTTAAGTGACGAATCTTCATTTTGACGCATAAAATAGATTTGTGTTTTGTTTACTTAATTCTAAAATCTTAATATATTATGGTATTTTCTTACAATATTAATATTACAATTTTCATTATTTAATGTTTTGTTTCTCATAATTCACGTACGTCACTACTGAAACATGAATCAAACCTTTACTCTCAAACTTTTACTCAGTTCTCACAGTACTCTTTATTTTTTTACTCTTACTTGAGTAACTATCACTTTTGTTTCACATTTTTTACTCAGATAAAAGGTTACTACTACTACCACCCACCTACAGTAAAAGAACAAAGTCAAGCAAAAAGACAAATATTGTGAATTTACTTCTGTAATTAAGGAATCAAACTGCACTTTAGAATTCCTATCCAAAGCACTTCTATTACTTAAGACTGAAAATGCAGTATGTTGCATCAGTCTTGCACAAGTCTTCAACAGTTCCCATGTCAGTTGTATAATTTAGCTGATCTGGAGCACGCCTCGTCCTTCCAGGTAGCAAAATGCTGCTCGACTGCTCAATGCTTGGAGCTAGAATGCTGTTGTGAAAAATAGATCACAGCTGAGGCACAGAGCAGATCTTTCACACGTTCAGCCTTAGATTCATGAAAGAATATTTCATCAGTCAGACATCAGTTTAATAAAATAAAATCATTTCACTTGTGAGCATGGTACAGAATATTAAAAGAATAAATGTGGATGACAGAACCAGCAAGTGTAAAAAACTATATACAAGTAATGCTGAGGTTAGTAAAATTCCACACAATCCCAGTTAGGAGCGCTTATGTGTTGTATATTATAAGTGTGACAGTCAATTGTCTAGATTGAAGCAGATAGTTTGGGTGCACCGTGCATGTCTTGCAGTCAGCAGCTTCAGTGACAGAGCTCCTCCTCCGGGAGCCGAGAGGAGCCGGAGTTTCAGAAAAACCAAGGACTTTCAGATGCTGGTTGCCTAGCTGCCGTTGTCAGACTCGTTTCAAGGACTTCAGCACTGCTTTAACGGCATAACCATCCGAATCATTTACGAGTTTATCTTCAACTTGCGTGGATGTAATAATAATTCACCTTTGTTCAAAAGTAATAATGGAATTCCAAAGCTTTGATGTGTTTAAAGCATCGTAAAAACTGGCCAACAGTTGTATAAGTTAGAAACTAAGGTCCGCGAGTTATTGTGCAGGTCCCATACTTGTGGGGATATTTACCAGATATTAGTTTAGATGAAGTAATTTTTAATCATTTAATATGTCAACTCTCCTTGCATAATGACTTACAGGAAACATTTTGGCACAAGAATGTAGGGTTGGACAATAAGACAAAAGTAACAGGATGATCTTCTTTGTTCTTCTAGGGCAGGCGATTTCATTCGAATCATGATTGACTTGGAAGCTAAAGTGTCTTTTTCAGGTATCGAAAAGCTTTCTGCGAACTCAGAGTCGACACCCACTGTGACTTAATAAATCCGCCTGTCACTCTGTCAGGACCTGACAGAGACGATGTGGCATTTGTCTGAGTTTGAGCCTCGAGCATTAAACCATAGCATATCTCTCTAGTATTTGTGATTACAATACGATTCAATTTATGTAGCATGCGCTCTTAGTGGTTCATAAAAGGTACAATCACAAATTATCCTGGGTATAAATTTGGGGATTTAGTTACTGAGCTACTGGAGTGGATCTGGCAACATAAAGTAAAGAATGGAATGGAAGCTTATTTGTATAGCGGTTTTCACCCAAAGCTTTCACAGTGTAGGGGATTTGTCCTTCACTCACTCCACACATGTTGGTGAGTGAAGTTTCCCTCGACGGCACATATCTGCGCAAACGGTCCCTTCTGACCATCACCATTCATTCAATCACACATCATTCATCCTGGCCTATTGTACATGTTTTTAACGGTAGAGGAACCTGAAGGAAACCTACCCAGACACTGGGAGAACATGTAAACTCCACACAGAAAGGCCACGTCCGCCCGTCTTTTTGCTGTAAAGTACGGTGGCACTGGCACTGCGCCGCCCAGAATTGCGGGGCTAAGCTTTCTGATTGGATATTAGTTTTAAGAACTAAAACAATTACACAAAAGACAACACAATATACCTGTAATATAAATGTAAACATAGAAAACATTCATGTTTCATAGCTGTTAATAAATCATCGCAATTGTAAAATCAGTCAAATTAATATTTCTCTGCTGAGACGGCTGCCTCTGCTTTATCCGGGACTGGGTCCTGGATAAAGCGGAAGAAAAAAATGGATGGACACATCCTACAAAACCAAGCATAAAAATATTGTTAAACAATGAATTCAATTTGAAAAATGTATCACAGTAGCAATGCAAGTGTGGAATAGAATAATCAAATATTTCCATGATTATATTACTGGTTGCTTTGCCAATATTGGGGTCAGGAGTTTGTCAGCTATACAATGACAACAGCACATCTCTCCAAAAGGTGCTTGTGGTCAGGTTACTTAATTTACTTGCACAGAGTATCCGCAGCTTAGGGGCCTTAAATTAGCCCAGCAGCGAGCAGTGAAGACGACTATAGCCTCAGTGGTCAAGATCCCATTAGCTCAAACAGCCACATTCAACACACATGTAAGAAAAGACGCTGAAGCACTACTGACACCACAGCAGGCCCCCCTCGAGCCATATCGGTGTCTAATCTGACCAAACATTCACGCTCTTCGCCAACAAAGATACCCCTAATGAAGTACCTGCTTACCTTTCATTATGTTTATTGAGTGAAGTGTTACGCAGTGTGGTTTTAATGCATAATTGTGTATTTGTTTATTGAAACTATCAAAGTTGCATGGTACTGTATAGGTCCTAAAAGGTCAGCATGAGTGATTATCTAAACGTCTCCTACATTTAGCTGGGACTTCCCAATCTTAATCCTTAGGTCAAGATGGTGTCCTCTGTCCGCAGGTGGCCAATTTCAACTTTACTGTGCACTCACTGTGGTCTAATTAAGGCCGTGTGGACTTTAATACAGAACAGACATTTTTACAAGCACACAGCAAATCTTTGCTGCATACACAGTAATACTACATTGTGTTTTAAATCTTTTTAGTATTGGTTACAGTTACATCACCAATAGTAGAAGTTGGAGTAATATCAACCACTGTCTATAGTTTAGAGCAGGGGCTCCTAAAGTGGGGGTTGATGGACATTGATGTGGGGGGCCGTGAGATCATTTCAAGACACTATTGTTAATATTTAAAATATTTTGTTGTACTTCTGATTGAACAGCATATTGTAGTTAAGCCAATTAAAAAAAAAAAAACACAAATTATATATATATATATATATATATATATATATATACACACATACATACACACACACACACATGTACGTACACACACACAAATTTTACCGGTTTTGCACCTGAAATTATTATAAAAGCTCATTACATTTTACTGTGACTCATTTTGAGTAACTGTATTCTGATAAAGTTTGTTTCATTTGAGGGTTCTAAGAATACAGTTACTTAATATCAAAGGAATACCTGGAATAGCTGCATGTTTTTTAATCATACACTTTTATGCATGATTATAATGCAAATCAACGTGAAAGTATTCTAAGTATTCAGAATACAGTACCATGATTGGACAAAGTAACAGAATACATTTAAAGTGCAAAGTACTCTCTCCAACACTGAGAAGCAGTACCAGTAATCGTAGTAGTACCAGTTAGCACTGGGTGTGGCCAAAAACTTCACGATCCGATACGTATCCCAGTGCAAGTGTATCCTGATACAGTGTGCATAATACAAGGCCTACTCCGATGAACATGTGTTATCAAGCTGAATATGCTCAGCAAGCTAAGCATCATATTGCAGTAGCTGGTGTGTGTAAGTATTCCATAATGATATACTGTACTGCTGATACGATATAGTAAGCACTATATAGTACCAGTAGAAGAGGTAGTGGCAGTAGAAGTAAGGTTAAGGTTGAAGTATACTTTCTTGCCCCTGTAGGTGCAGCTTGTAATGGGCAGTGGACAGCTGCGTGCAGCGCCCAGGGACCTATCTCCAGATGTTGAGCCAGGCTAATGGTCAGAATCGCATGGGTGGAGGATTAACCTCCTGTGCATATTTTGGGTTGATGGGGGAAACCCATTCAGACACTGGGAGAGAAACACGCAAACTCCACACATACAGGCTCGCACGGTCCAGGGATTGAACCTGAGACCTTCTTGCTGTGACCTAACCACTCAGCCACCGTGCCGTCGTAGAAGCAGTCGTTATAGTAGACGTAATAGAAACAGAAGTCGTGACAAAAGTGGTAAAGGTGACAATAGTAGCCACAGTGGGCAAAATTATTATAATCATTCTGTAACACAGCTGGTCGGCCCCAATGACATATTTGGTATTTCCTTCTTGATTAAGGATTCTATGCACAGCGCCACATTATGACTAATACCAGGTAATACTACTAATACGGAGGTGTGCGTTGGTCTGTGGGTAACACATGTTTTTCTCCCCCTCCTTCCCACCTGGTCATTGACAAACTGCAAATAAAGATAATGACTCATGGCGTTATTCAAAAGGCTTTTCTGACATAAAGGGAGAGCCTTGGGGAAATCAAAGTGCTGCGAGGTACAAGCTCCATTTGCCGAGGTGCTGACTACAGACCGTGAATCACTCATCTGTACGAGGGTTTTACAGATACTGGATCACACAGACAAAAGATAAGGTTGTGCTGAAAGCAAACGACACCGTAACTACAGCCACACAAAACGAGAAATGTGCAGAGCTTGGTAGGATTTCAGATTTAGGTTTTACTGCTGATAACAAATTGAAGTGTAGAAATTCCCCACAAAATCCCCTATATATGAAATACTACTAGCATTACTGTAATGGGAGTGTGGGCTTGCCTCTCCACAGGACAGACTTGTAGCAACACCAGCTCGTCTACAGGGAGATGTTGCTACTTTGTTTGACTGTCAGTAGACTAATATTGGGATTAATACATATTTTGTTAACCCACAGCAAAGCAAAGCCATTATGTAGGTGTCTATCTTCATAATAGGAGCACACTTGGGGTTGCTGGCACGTTTGTTTAGTGATAGGTTTACCTACTCCTGTGACATAGCAACATATAACCCAGAATGTTCCGCAGTGTGGCTTTAAGTTTTTGATTGTCCAAATAGTGACGAGACTGCCTTTTTGTTTTGAGCGTGCTGTTGGACTGATGAAATTGATATGCAAGATGTAAAACACTCGCACACAGAGTTGTACATTTATAATTTATCCCTATATTTGGTATTCAGCAAAAGCAATGTCTAAGCAGCTAGGCATCGTTCCTTATGCCGTGTATTAAAATAAATGGACATGTGCAGAAACTATGGAAAGGCATTCTTTCTGCATAATAATAATAATAATAATTTCATACTATGAATTCCCGACAGCCGTACTTAATGCATAAGGCAGTAAAATCTATGGTCAGCTTGAATTGATTTTAATTTCATTTTTCATTCAAAAGTAACATCTTACAATCACAACAAAACCACCAAGCCAATACATTATGAATGAAATGGAGCAGAGGAGATTTCTTATGACTTGTATACTTTTGTATAATACTCACACAAACTTTAGACATAATTTCGTCCATTTTAGATCTACTTTAGCCCTTTTAGACTCTGTTTAGTTCTGATGTAATCTATATCTAGGCCTGGTGGTACTTGGTAGAGTCTGAGAATAATTGGCTTAACAAATATGCCTGTACAGCACTATACATATTGGTGTTGCCATAATAATATGGTGCGATATCAAAAAGCCCCACATGTTTAGTTGTTGCTTGAAAGATGAATGTTTATGACTCGTAAATGCTGTAAATTTGCATACTTTATGAACCACTATGATCATTAAAACCTCATCTATTTACATAAGGCTTAATATAGGCACAGTATACTGGGCATGTTCCTGTCACAGCAATAGACGTCATTTAAGTCCCAGACCGCTGAGTGGTTTACAGAGTACTTACAAGAGGCATGTTTATAAGCCAGCACAGATTCTCCTAGCATATATTTCAGTAATTTATGGATTTAGAAAAGCACTATGTCACCATGATCATACGAATGTTCAAAGTCACTTACAAAACAGAAAACAGGCCTGCATTGTGTTTGTTATTTTCTCAATACATACATATGGAATGGCTCCTCTTGTGTAGTTACAGGTTTTTCTTATTAAAACAAACATGCAGAATAAGCACATCTGAGTAGTCCAAACCATAACTTAGAATCATGATGATGTGGATAAGGGTCCTTGAGTGTCTGTGATCATTCACTGGCAGTTGTCCTAAATTAAAAGATGGGTCAACTGCAGAGAGTTCCCACAGGGACAATATAAAACAAACATGGCTTCTTTAGAGCCTAACATACAATATTAGTATTTATATATTAACAAGAAGAACATCTCCAATAGACACACTGGGTTGCTGCAAATGGAAAGCTAGATTCAAAGCAGCTTGACTTGGTTTCAGAAGATAACCTCCTGTAATTCCCCGGGGGAGTCCCTTTCTTAGCCCAGGCCTTTGCCAAATCCAAACAATGCAAACACAGCTACATCAAATCCATTCACTCACACAGAGGGAATAGAATGACTCACTGTGGTATTTAGTATAATTCAAGGATTTTTATGTTACAACAGGCTGAATCAACAGTTTGGGGACCTCCCTTCAGGGCCACAGCTCATTCACAGGAAAAGGGCCATCATGTCAAGCTGCAATAACGGGACCAAAATAAATTCCAGAATCACTGTCGGCCTATTCCAAAACAGAGAACTGAAACTACAGCTCAGCTTTTGTAATTATGTTTGGACAAAACATTTGCGTGGCTTTCTTTGTTACACTGCACGGCTTAACGAGCTCAAAAACTGATGGCAGCCTGTGCGCAATTGCTTAAATAAAGCCATGCAGCAGCAATTTCTGAATGAACAGTGACATCCAGCATCTAATGACTTCACTATTCATGTCTGGAGACACAATTTCCCCACTTCCAGGAGCCAAATGTGCGGGGAAAGCCTGGTTTGCTTAGACTTGTAAGGTCGTGCTGCTCCACTTGTATCCGCAAATCTACACCATCTACAATCAACAGCTGTCAGCCCGTGAATCGTGCCTGTTGTCAGGGCAGCGTCTGGTCTGTACGCAGGCTAATTGCTGCAAAGTTTGGTGTGGACGCGAGGCTGCCTGTGTGTTAGCTTGTTACTCACGTGCCAAGGACTTCCTTAAAGTCAAAGATTTTCTTGATATCATCGACGTGCTTTTTCCACGAAGAACCATCCCCGGACTCCCCGTTTCTTTCGCCATTTCGTCGCGACGGTGGTGGGGGCGGAAAGGCAGAAGATAAAGAAGAAGACGCCGGAGGAGCCGTGCGCTACAGCTGTCTCACCTCACCCAACCAGGCAGCCCCCCGTCCTTTAAAAAGAAAAAAAAAAAAGAAAGAAAAGCGACAAGCAGCAAAAGTATTTATCTTGTATGGTGGTGCTTCTTGCCGCTTGTCCGTGCGCTACAGACGGGCGGGCAGAAGCGCGGAGGAGGTATGTCCGATAGTCCGAGAGGTTATTTGACTAATCTCTTTGACGTAGCGGTTCAGCGGCGTGAGCTTCCCCGCTGCTCAGTTCACTGTGACAGGGGGGGGAACACGGACAGGCTCTCCTCCTCCTCCGCAGGTTGAGGCAGGCGGCGCGTGGTACGTTAAGGTCGCAGGACACTCGCTGCATCCAGGCTGCTGCTGCTGTTGTGGTGGTGGTGCTGTGCCATCGAGGCGCACAGAGCAGACCGCCCCGTGGTTGTTATAGCGATGGGAGTGGGAGGCTGCTGCGCACGCCTATCCGTCTGACAGCGTTTGTCCACTGTCAGCGAGAGCCACAAGTGAAGCACTGCGCCAAAACGCACGGGACCAAACCCAAACTCCTCTGGACAAACCGCAGACGCGCTGACATTTACTTTGTCCCGAGTTCATGAATTCACTGAGAAAACCAAAGGGCACAGCTATAGGCCCGTGGACAGGGCAAAAAAAAGCTGCCCTCTCTCCAGCCTAAAAAGTGATCCTTTTGATCTTAAAAAGTAGGCTACATTTAAAGGCCCTGATGCCTGACTCTAGAATAATGGAAAACAGTTTACATTACTGACAGTACAGTAATAAACTCATCCCTGTGAAAGCTGTTAGGGCCACAATTAACAATTTTGAGCTCCCACTTTTTATTGTTTGTAAACAAAACAAAGCACAGGGAGTTTGTATACTTTTCAAAATGGCAATTGTTTTACATTGCAAATTTTAAGCAGGATTTCCCCTCAAAAAATAAGTGTGTCAGACTGTTTCAGATTGTTTGTCTGCAGCGGATATACTCCAATTATTAACAGTATATCAAAAATATATCTATATCTACAATCACAGCAGTCAAACATCCCCCAAGTATTTGGTGAAGCATTGATACATCTTGATATACAGTGAGGAAAATAAGTATTTGAACACCCTGCTATTTTGCAAGTTCTCCCACTTAGAAATCATGGAGGGGTCTGAAATTGTCATCGTAGGTGCATGTCCACTGTGAGAGACATAATCTAAAAAAAAAATCCAGAAATCACAATGTATGATTTTTTAACTATTTATTTGTATGATACAGCTGCAAATAAGTATTTGAACACCTGTCTATCAGCTAGAATTCTGACCCTCAAAGACCTGTTAGTCTGCCTTTAAAATGTCCACCTCCACTCCATTTATTATCCTACATTTAGATGCACCTGTTTGAGGTCTTTAGCTGCATAAAGACACCTGTCCACCCCATACAATCAGTAAGAATCCAACTACTAACATGGCCAAGACCAAAGAGCTGTCCAAAGACACTAGAGACAAAATTGTACACCTCCACAAGGTTGGAAAGGGCTACGGGGAAATTGCCAAGCAGCTTGGTGAAAAAAGGTCCACTGTTGGAGCAATCATTAGAAAATGGAAGAAGCTAAACATGACTGTCAATCTCCCTCGGACTGGGGCTCCATGCAAGATCTCACCTCGTGGGGTCTCAATGATCCTAAGAAAGGTGAGAAATCAGCCCAGAACTACACGGGGGAGCTGGTCAATGACCTGAAAAGAGCTGGGACCACCGTTTCCAAGGTTACTGTTGGTAATACACTAAGACGGAAGGTTCCCCTGCTTAAACCAGCACATGTCAAGGCCCGTCTTAAGTTTGCCAATGACCATTTGGATGATCCAGAGGAGTCATGGGAGAAAGTCATGTGGTCAGATGAGACCAAAATGGAACGTTTTGGTCATAATTCCACTAAACGTGTTTGGCGGAAGAAGAATGATGAGTACCATCCCAAGAACACCATCCCTACTGTGAAGCATGGGGGTGGTAGCATCATGCTTTGGGGGTGTTTTTCTGCACATGGGACAGGGCGACTGCACTGTATTAAGGAGAGGATGACCGGGCCATGTATTGCGAGATTTTGGGGAACAACCTCCTTCCCTCAGTTAGAGCATTGAAGATGGGTCGAGGCTGGGTCTTCCAACATGACAATGACCCGAAGCACACAGCCAGGATAACCAAGGAGTGGCTCTGTAAGAAGCATATCAAGGTTCTGGCGTGGCCTAGCCAGTCTCCAGACCTAAACCCAATAGAGAATCTTTGGAGGGAGCTCAAACTCCGTGTTTCTCAGCGACAGCCCAGAAACCTGACTGATCTAGAGAAGATCTGTGTGGAGGAGTGGGCCAAAATCCCTCCTGCAGTGTGTGCAAACCTGGTGAAAAACTACAGGAAACGTTTGACCTCTGTAATTGCAAACAAAGGCTACTGTACCAAATATTAACATTGATTTTCTCAGGTGTTCAAATACTTATTTGCAGCTGTATCATACAAATAAATAGTTAAAAAATCATACATTGTGATTTCTGGATTTTTTTTTTTTAGATTATGTCTCTCACAGTGGACATGCACCTACGATGACAATTTCAGATCCCTCCATGATTTCTAAGTGGGAGAACTTGCAAAATAGCAGGGTGTTCAAATACTTATTTTCCTCACTGTATACAGTAGTTGAAAAAAATAAACAAACAATACATTAAAAGTTTTTGAATCCCTTTTTGTTGGTTGTGGGCTTGACAAGACAGTTTTCAAGAAGGTTCTGAGCTCAAATCCTGTATGTTCCCCATGTGTCGAGATGGTTTTCCTCCAGGTGCTTAGGTTTCCTCCCCAAAACCCCAAAAGTAGCTGGTTCATAGATGGGATAAATGCAGAAGATAGATTTCCTAATAGGGACAGCTTAAGCTTTATGTGATTACTAGACAACGGTGGCGCAGATGCTCGAGCGGGTCGGCTTAAGATCGGAAGGTCGGGGGTTTGAATCCCGGCTCCCGCAGGTGCACACTGTCGTTGTGTCCTTGGGCACGACACTTCACTTGCCTTGCCTCCAGTGTCTGCCTACGTTGGCGTATGAATGAGAGTGTGGATGGGTGACTGGTTCCTTGCTTTGAAAGCCTAGGTGGAAATATAAGTTGAGACCATTTACAATAGTCTCAGTCATGTTTGTATAAAACAGTATAAAGGGACACTAGAAGTAGTAACAAAATTGCAGGCTCTAGGTACACACCATTTTGAGGGGCCATTACCACCATGTTTCAACACATTTTAAGCAGTGAACAGTATTTTTGAGGACCCCTTCTTGCACTGAGCCCCAGGTAAATTGTACCCCTTTGCAGCCCTGATTACTGTACAACCTAAAACTATAAAAAGAAACACAATCATTACATCAATAAACATTTTCACATGACTTGAATTAGTGCAGAGCTTTTAGCACTAGTATAAACATTTGTACATAGAAAAGAAGAAAAAAAATTCAGTGATGCTGCTGATATGATCAACTTATTTTGACACCTCTGGTTTTAGATGTGGCTTTGTTGATAGACCGCAAGGTTTACAGAGATTTGTTTTGCTGTCTGTAAAGCTGCCTGGATCAGCACTAATAACCCTTTTCAGTGCAGTACTCGTGTTACACTACAAACAGACAAACTGTCGCCCCTGGGGTAGACTAACTTAAGCCAGGCTGCCAATGAGTGTGCCATCGGCCCCTCCGACCACCGCCAACCACTCATTCTCACAGGCAAACACGCTCATTCATTCTGGCCTATTGTACCTGTTTTTGGTGATAGGGGAAACCAGAGTACCTGAAGGAAACGGGGACAGAGCATCCAAACTCCACACAGAAAGGTTAATCCGGCCGGTGATCGACCCCCGGGAGCCTCTAGCTGTGATGCACACGCGCCAACTGCTGATGCACCCAATTTAACATACTGTCGGTGGCTTCATGTGGTTCTTAACTCTTAATTTATTGTGGCTTGGGATGGGCACAATGACCTTATGATTCATTTCAATATGGATTTAGTAGATCCACAGGAGGTCTTAAAAAAGTGACGAAAAAAAGCATTGTGAAAGGAGAACTTTAGTTGCAGAGTGGTATTTCTCAAGCACTGTTATTTAGCTGCCAGTTAAAGACAGACATTGATTCTTTGTTTATTTCACCTACTTTCAGCTCTGACACAGCCGGGTATCCAACTTTCATCCAAAGTTTTGATTGCCTTTGCTGTGTAATGGCCACTTGTGGAAGTTTTAGCGCTTATTCTCAAGTCTGAAGAGTCACTCTCGCAACACTTTTCACCTTCATATTAGTCCAACAAAGCATAACAACAACACGGCTTCAGTTTCTTAGTGAGAAAATATTCCAGTTTAATGCTCTGACTTATATTTACATTAGCCTCTTCATTATTTTGCAATCAAGTCTATGTAAACATAAAAACAAAACAATTTCATCAAACCATTATGTTTTAAATAGGTCAGCACAATGAAATATCTAAAGAAACCTTATAAACATTTCACAATCACACTGGTAACAACAATGCTTGTTCAGAAACTGATTCAAGTCCAGTTTTGTGCCAATACCAATAGTAACGAACAATGCTTGGTGGTTAAACAGCGGCTTGGCTCAGACAAATGTAAAAATAAAATCATGAAAAGTGTATTTGCTCATGGATTTCAACAGCTTAAGTTTCTGTCTTTATGTTACGTTATTGTAAACATGATCATTTCTAAGAACATATTTTCTGATTGTAATACGCTCATATTATTCCTTCAAATCTAGGCGAGGAGGATGAATGAGTGAAAAAGAAAATCTGCTGAAAGTGATAATTTTTTGTGGGGACAGTTGGTCCTGTCAGCTATCAATGAATAATACAATCCCTTTTTGAAGATCTAGTGAAGATAAAAACATACTGTTATTGTAGGATACAAACTGCAGCAATATTGATCTCCTTTGTCCTTGTGTCTCTTTTTTTTTTATGTTAGTCCGGTTCACTATGTAATTTCGCCGGATTTTTGTGGAGTGTATCAAAACTGTACATTTTTGAAAACTTTATTAAATAAGCAATCAGAAAAACAATGTTTCTATTTGCTCTGATATATATATATTTTTTAAAAGGGGGTGATCATAGAGTTCGGGAAATTCCACAGTTACCATGGAGATGCGCCATCTTTGCAGCTTTTAGCATACATTTCCATTGCTAAAAACAGTATGAAAAGTGGAGAAAAAAGCCGTGGAACAACTCCATTAGCTGCCGAGTTACTGCTGGTAAATACATCTAACTCACTGTGGCGTCCAAATGTTTAATGTGAACAATAACTCCAGTATTTTACCTTTTAAAAACTCCATTAGTTTACAATCCATTAGTTTGCTGCTAATCCCATAATGCTTAGCGATATGACATCATATTCCCGAACTCTATAGCGATAACATTTATATGGGGAGTAAAAAACGTAGTTTGCCGGACATTTACCAAATTTGGCAGAAAATTCCACTTGGTCGTTCCAATCAAAAAAGTCAATGAAACCCTTGTCACATTTTTCATAGTGTTACCGTAGCAATGACCAGAACTCCCCATTTACTTTAATGGAAATTGGTATAATTGCACAATTTTACCAAATGGTAACATTGTTTTTCTCATTACCATAAGGTTTCCAAAAATATATAGTTTTCATACTCTCCACGAAAATCCCACAACAGTGGAAATCTAAACATAGTGAACCGGACTATACAGACTCTATCAAATCTAGTGAACACAACCTATTAGGAGTGCAATTAAACTAATTTGCATGTAATTTACCCTGTGTAATGTAAACATCCTTCAGCATCGGCAGACCCTTCCTGTCTTCCTGAAGTTAATTCATTTTGTTCTTAGACGTTCAGAAAAAATCATATACAGGTATTAAGAGCTATGGGGCATCTTCTGACAAAACCTTTTTTTTGTGTGTGATTTGGGAAGGAACAGAAAACGGCAAAAGAACAGCTTTGCAAATATCATCTGTAAATTGTGTCTGTTATAATCATGTCTTTAAATCTTTGTGATCTTTCCTCAATACTTTATGACTGACCGGTTTACAATCATACGTACATTGAACAGGTCCTAGGTTCCTGTCGGCTCCACAGTTTTGCATCATGTCGAAGACGGTTAAAAACAGCAGATTGAGTTTGTAGCAAATGCGTTTCTTGGTAGTGGTTTGGTTTCAGGAGAAGGTGGCGGTAAGGATTGCCTCCTGTTGTTGTTGATGCAGCGTCCCGATGCCGACAGCTGGAGCGGGCAGAGCGGGACGGCTGACGAGACGGAGCTGAAGAGAAGACATTTAAATTTAATAATTTGATAAATCTACAGTGCGTTCAGAAAGTGTACCAGACCTCCTATAAGTACGGTTATTTTATTATGTAATAGTCTTAATTTAAAATAACTCAGACAATTAAAGTCCTTTTCCTTTACCTTAACTTTTGTTTATCTGAATATTTATGGGTGCCAACATTAAATCCTCAAAATGATCACTATTTGGTGTATCAGTCTTTTTTGTTTGTATGTACATGATGCCAAAATTTTACCTTGCAGGCCAGTTGCCTTTCAAACCTGGGACCTACAAAAGACCAAGGGCCCATATTTTCAGGCTCCTCTTGACTCCAAACAAACTCTGAAACAAAATAATGCTCAAGGTGAGAAGACGACAGGTTTGAGTCACGCAACAGAAAAGCAGAGGCTGTTCAAGTTCAAAAGATTCTTGTAACATGTTTGCAATAAATACAATGATTTATAAAGATAAAGTTTTGTCTTTGTTATGTTGTCCGTCAGGTTCAGGCAGCAGTCTTTAAGAAGCATCTCCTCTGCTTTTCTTGCTCAAAGATGTAAACCATTAGGTGCGAGTTAATAGTGTACATACTTGCACCGTTGTGAGAATGACCAGAATGGGCAAAACTATGGAGGCGCTGTCAGAGTTCGTTTGCTCTCCTCCATATATCTCACCGTTCATCTTTAGCAAAACATCGCTCAGACATTCCACGTGGCTGATGCGAATGTGATTTTGAAAGAGACGCTAAATGAACTGGAAAAGACCTGCTTTTAAAAGGTCAATGTTGTTCACCAGCAGAAAGAGCAGGAGGAGAGTTTATTTTATTTTATTTAAAGCTGTTATTACTTCAAATATAAAACAAGAGTTAAGACCTGTCCAAACAAGTGGTACACAGAGGTTATTTTTAGAAAGCTGGAGTACTCACCAGTCACTTTTATAAACAAGCCCGTCTACATAAACATCTGTGCCCCCTAGTGAGTTGTGATTGCTCTTTTGGGCAACATGAGTTAAGCGTTCTAAATTCCTTGTGTCATTTTTTTTTTTTTTAAAGGAAAAGTGCAAAGGGCTGGGACCAACAGCATTATTTACAGATGGATACATTCTCTGAGATGCAATTGTCCGCTTGCTTGCTTCGTATGCCAACTTTATTTTGCATTTTAAAAAGAGCAGGGAAGTCAAATAGCATCTTTATCATGTATTATCAATTTCTAAAGATTGATATAGATCGTTTAGATTTGGACACCTCAGGGTCATGGTGTGTTTGCTTTTAAAGGTAGTTTGTTGAAGTATCGCAAATCGTTTTCAAATAGCACAACAAAAATAAACATCATGCATTTGAATGTTTATTGCTTATGGTTCATCCATTGAATCTGGTAACCCAAAGCATTGGGCTCTGCGTTCTTTCTGATTGGACAGTTAACAATGGGTGGGCTCAAAAACCAAAATAAAATGCCCACAAAGATGATTTTTAGATCATGAAAAAAGCAGTGGAATTGTGAATAAATAATCAAGTGAAATTAATATTTGCTTTGAACATGTCTATTACAAATCTATGTTTTCTTTTCTGTACGGTATGAGGCAAATATAAAGGCAATGTTTATGACAAAAACTACAAGCCCTAATGTAACTATACTGAAAGTTAGTAGTTTGTGTGGTGCAGTTGTACCTTTAGCGTTGGGGTACTTTTTAATCTCCTGCTGCAGAGCCTCCAGAGGAAATGGACAAAGCTCCTCCACTCTGACCAAGGCAGTGTTTTGATTGGCCGCTGATGCGTCTCTCTGCTTAAGTAAGGCGTAGTAATGTTTCCCCGAGCACAGCACCACCTTCTGGACACTGTCAAAATGACAAATGCAGATGACAAGTTTAATCTTGATAAGGGAAAGGATCACTATCATAATAAACACTCCTAATATTCTGATTGTCAGTTTGACGTGCAGCCCTCTGCCTGAACCGCAGCCTCATAAGAAACTGTGCTGCACTGTGTTTTTTAGCATTGTTCTACGAGTTGATGGTTAGTCAATATTCATTCATTTATACCGTTCTGTCACACATTACATTCACACAGGCAAGTGGGTGACGTGTGTTGCCCAAGGACACAGCGATAGTCTGCACCTGCGGGATTCGAATCACCAACTTTCTAGTCATAAAACGATCAACTTTGCCCAGTGCTTAATTTGATTCCCCATTTGGGGGAACGCATTCCCCTATCTTTAATTTTTTCAGGGTAAAGGACCCGGGAACTATTTGAGGATCCAAGAGATATGAGACGATATAATGGTGTTTAATGAGAGTGTTCTGTAACCGTTTTGACCAGTCCCGAAACCATCACATCTGTCCAAAAGTGTGAAACTACTAATCTACAAATTAAGCACCGACTTTACCAAATATTTTTGTGGAAAATTACATATTTGGGCAAATATGCAATTTTCCTCAGGTTTGTCATGTTGATGAAGACCTGAAAAAGTTCTATGGCACGTCTATAATATTAATAAAGATCTTTTAATAAGTTTTCTTAGGACAAGCGTTTTCCATGGATCCTTGAAAAGCACCTGACTTTAATCCTTTTATATATTTGGGTAATGTTTGCGAAACATAATCCTACATGCTCCATCTTTAAGGGCATGTCTCACTGTTGGCAAGAAGCAAGTACCTTTCAGCTGCGACAGTTTTATCGCCTAGTACTGGTTTGAAGGAGGTGCCGGGGGCCATCTCACTCAAACTGGACACTGCCCCCTGCCAAATGAAAGAGTTAATCCTAATTTCACTCAAATTTAATTAATTTTAGTGAGACAATTTTCTGCACTTACAGAGAATCGAAGCAGAGTCTTGGGTCCCACCACAATGAGAGGTTTCCTGAAGTTTCGTATCATCTGTCTCCGGAGCAGGTGGAAATACTGGGCTGAATTAGTCGGGTTTACGACAGACATGTTTACTGTGTCTCCATCAACACCATCCAGTTTACTGTCGCACATCTGAACATATTAACAATTCACGAGTACTGATAAGTGTTGGGTAGAATTGTTCACAGGTTTTATCACCAATATATTTTCTGTTATTTATTCACTTGTTTGTAGCGTGTTGAACCAGGTTAATCATAGCTTACAAATAAAAATCTGGTTCAAAACTAGAGAAATCCAATATTTTACTGAGCATTCAAAAAAAATGCCTTGTGAAGAGATAAAATGCACAGTGAAAGAAAAGAGACAAAAGTTTAAAAAAAATAAACCACATAATGTAAATGAATTCAACAAGAATTCTATAAAACATATAAACAATATGGATATGAAAGAAAAAAAAAAACCTCAAGAAATCTCTCCATTCTACAGGAAGAGTGCTCAGGACCTGCCCCGTCATAACCGTGAGGCAACAGGATCACCATCCCACACTGCAGCAGCCACTTAGCTTCACCTACGCAGGTTAAAGACCAAATTTAAGACAAAATGCCTTAACTTAGGAGTGAGTGAATGAAGCAAGTCGAGTTTACCTCCAGTAATGAAGGTATCAAAGATGATTTGGGCCCCGTTGAAGAAGTCTCCGAACTGTGCCTCCCAAATGGGAAGAAGTTTAGGTTGTGCGATACTCATTCCATATTCAAAGCCAAGCACGGCCTCTTCAGACAAAGGGCTGTTGCAGACCTAAAACATTACCAGTGAGGACATGAGTGAAGTCATTAGTAATGTGATGTAAAAGGTGGGTTTGCTTTGTGGCATCACCTCTAGGAAGCCGGTTTGCTCAGTGCTGAGGTTGTTCAGAGGGATGTACGTGTCGTTCGTCTCCTGACACACCACCATCGCGTGCCTCTGACTGAATGTGCCTCTTCCAACGTCCTGTCCACTGATACGAATATTAAAACCTGGAAAACAACACGTCTCACTCACTTCTGCCAGAGAGAACAGAGGGACGCAGTAATATTGTCAATCAACCTTGACAGAGCAGAGATCCAAACGCCAGCGCCTCTGCTGTGGACCAGTCCAGTTTAGTGCCTTCCTCTAACTTCTGCAGTCGAGCCTAAAATCATGGACAATAAAAACTAAATTAAAACTTGCACTAAAACAACAAAAAAACACATGTAAGTAGGTCCTTTTAAGAGAGAAGGTGCTGGGAGTGATCACTAGATGGCATTTAAGCATAATTCTATACTTTGTTTCAGGGTAACAAGGCGGCCATAATAATCTAACCACGTTATGTGACAATATGTTTATGATACATTAGGTCCTCTTCCAAATGTTTTATTTTGATAAATCTTTACAAAAATGTAATTGTCTATGTCTGACATTAGGCCATTTAAAACTAAAATGCTAACAGAACAGCGCTAACTAAAAAAGTAGCATTAGGAGTGTGAGAATTTGAGAGTTTGTGTCTTTTGGCAGAACTGCGTTGGAAATGAGTCATTGGTGAACAGTTGAATTATTCTTGTGACAAATAAATGTATGTATGTATGTATGTATGTACAGCTTGAATAGAAATACAATAACTAAATAAATAAGCCCAATGCCCGTCTCGACTGCGCATGCGTAAGTCAATCAGGCTCCTAATTTCGGCCCAAACAAACCACACCCACATTGAAAAGTGTGAGCGAGTTCAGGTAGCGGAGCGTGAACACTGAAGTATATTAAGATCATTGGGATCAGCCCGACACAGACACCCTCACTTTTTAAATCATTTGAATTCATCTTGTAATCACAGGGGAAAGTTCCAAAACGGTGTCGATGTTAATATAGTAAGTGGGTAAATTTCCGTCTGTCAAATTAGCGACCGATTAGCTCTGTTGTACCATCAGATCAATCGTAAAAAAAATAAAAATAAAGTACATTTAGATGGCATAGCCTTTGTGTGTATGTGGATCTCTCTGGTCACAATTAAGAAAAAGATTTTGTTTACTGTCCACCTCGTTATTGACAAAAAAAAAAAAAGAGGGATTCTATGTTTTTATTTCTCATTTCAGTTTAAATGTGAATATCGGCGACATGAGGCCACAGTTTCAGACCCTGGACTTTGTCGCCTGCAAAGGTCAGAAATGTTTTTCTGACAGTCATTCCAACTATATGAACAAGGTCGTCACGTTTGACAGCATCTCTTCGTATGAATGGCAGTTTCGTTTCGGTCTATCTCAGTACGCAGCCCTGGTTGTAAAAATAGACTTTAGGTTAATATTGTAACAGGCTCCATGGCGATGACAAAAACGCTTTAAATCATCAACTTTCCAGCGGTTAAAACGGTCCAAATCATAGCTTTCTTCGTTGCTTTACGCTAACTATCAATATTGTTTGGTCGCCAAAAGACATCCCATTACCCATAATGCAACGGGCGATCTGAGATGGGCATTCGGCTTATTAATGATTATCAGTACCTGGACATGAGTTTTTCTCAGGTGGCTGTGGAGTTGAATATTTTCAGGGATGTTCACAGATTTTGCCCCAACAAACTGCAGGAGAGGGATGGGTACTCCGGTGTCCCATGTGGTGACTTTGGCCTGGGGTTCGACCAGGTCCCCCAGCGCCCCTGCAGGTTGGTGGGTGGGGGGCTGTATAGGGTCATGTTGGACAGTTTGTCATTGAGCATGCTGTAGTATTGGGATTTGATGTTATCACGCGCCTCCTCAGTTATCAAACCATCAGCAATGAGCTGGTCTGAGTAGGAGTCTGGGACGCTCTTACGAGAACTGCAGGAAAAGAAAGAAAAAGATGATGTTGTTTCAAGAGATTAGAGCACAAGACGTAAATCAACACACAGTCGTACCGGATAATCTTGTACATAGCCGGGTTGGTAAAGAAAGGCTCGTCCAACTCATTATGGCCCCACTGGCGGTAACATAATAGATCAAGGATTACGTCTTTCCTGAATTTGCGCTGATACTCCACAGCCAGACGAGTGGCCCTTAGCACGTCCTCAGCATCATCCCGTTCACGTGGATCACCGCACAGTCCACCATTTTACCTAGAAGACGAACGCAAAAGTGACTGGCTTGAAGATTGGTAGATCCAGTGACTGAATTTGTAACTATGCATCTCATTTTTATTTTATTCTTTGTCAATCTACTGTAAAAAGTAATGTTTCGGTGTCACTTTCAAACAGATACTTTTTTTTTTACCTTTATAACTTCTACTACAGTGCGTTTGCTTTCAAGTAAAAAAGCTCTGTAATTTTAGGCTCTTCTAACAATTTGAACAACATAATAAATGAAGCCATTTTCCTTTTCTTACCAACGTCACTGCAGTAGAGCGAGGACCTGCCCCTCTCAGACGGAGTAGTGTATCCCACTTGGTTGTTGACGATGAGATGGATGCTGCCCCCGACTCTGTAGTGAGGCAGGTTTGAGAGGGTCAAAGTCTCAGGAACGATGCCCTGCCCAGTGAAAGAGCCATCTCCATGGACCTGCGGCGTGAAAGACACAGAAGACTTAAAGATGGTATATTCAAACAGCTTTAGGTGCCATGAAATTGGAATTAAATACAGAAAATGATAACTGTTAAATCTTTCAAATAGTGATACAGGCTACAGATGAGGTCGTTTGTATTTTGCGCCCAATTGTAATTGTGCTGGTCTTGTCCAGGTTTATTTTAGACACAAACTAAACACTGGTTCAGTTCTGGGTTAGAACCGCAATTATTCTGGTTTAGTCCGAGTGCTGGTATGGTGAAATGTATTAATTTAGCTCTGATAGTAACAGGGGGTTAAATGTTTGTGAACCAATCCGTGGTGGTCGAAGTACTTGATGTAATTACTTCAGCAAAAGAACAGATACTACTTGTCAAATATTACTCCAATAAAAGTTGCTCTGTAAAATTATTACTTAAATGAAAGTACTGGAGTATTGAGGTAGAGAGTATTTAAGTATTCAAAGTAGAAAGTAAATCAGTCAGAGAAATCAGTTCATAAAAGTGTCATCAATAGGGATGGGAATATATACGTTTTATCAATATCAATGCTATTGATCATTTCACTTATCGTTCTGGTTCTTTATCGATTCTCTCATCCTTTCCAATAAATAAAATAGGCTATATATTATGTGCATGCTTCTTTTAGTTTTATACTTCAACAGGTTTCTTTGAGGCCAATGTATTAGCCCATTTATTACCAATTTCCTATCATACAAAACATTTAAAATAGCTATTGTAAAATGGTTATTAAATTAACGGGATTTAAGGCTGAAATATTTCAGAGGGGCAAGAGACATAACCTGGTAAGAGCCAGATTGATATGACAGTGCCAATAACATTTGCACTGACATCAATCTGGGACGGCGCCTTGAATCGTTCGGGAGAGGTTGCACATTTAGAGCAGCATTTGCTGCTGATTGGATCAAGAACACCGCAAATCCATTCAATGTTTACTTTTGTTAATTATGTGTTGCAACATAGCCCGTGTTTTTTATCATCGATGCATTGTTAGTGTCTTTTTTCCCCAAACGAATTTTGGTTTGGTTCCAATCGGTGAAGGTGTGAGCGGTTTAAGATGGGTTCTCGTATGTTTGCAAACTCACCAATACCGCAGGAATTCAGCTTACTGACAAGGTAACAGGAGACACTCATTTCTCTAACACATTTGCCAGTGTTAACAATGATCGTCAGAGAAGGTGCTACATCGAACACATAAACAGGTTGTTAATGATCTATCAATAATAACTTTGTGGCTTCAAAAAACTTCTTTTTTGTAAGTCAGTGGCATTTGCATCTGTGTATTATTTTTAAAATGACAAAAACACATGGTTAAAAATATCTTTTGACTTTGGAGCTTTTATAGAAAGTAGAGTACAAAGAAATGTATTTATCTTTCAAAAGTAGTGGAGTGAATGTATAATAAGTTCTCAACAAAAATATTACTCAAATAAAGTACAGTACTTAAATACTACATTTACTTTGTTACTGACCACCTGTGGAACCAATTATATTCGATGGTTGATATAAACTGCGACCATGCAGATTGTAATTTTGATTGATTGTAATGTTCAGGCATATTCACTGGACATGATAAATATTCATGAAAAGCTCATTCTAATCCCTTAAAGACACAGTGTAAATGTATAGGACGTGTAGATATTTTCCAACCATAGGGCAGCAGAACAGACCTTGACACACTTTGGAAGCACTCAATTCCCTTTAGGTTTAGGCAGGATTTTCTCTCACCAATATCCCGTCTTGGGTCAGTTTTGAGAGTTACTCCCTCTCTTTGTTGGATAAAGGAGGACCACTTCACAGACACTGATGCAAGATGTAAGAAACATGCCGCAACAAAAGGTTAAGCTAGGACAAGCCAACGGCATAACTCACCGTCTCACACACACTTACCACATTTCAGTGTGTTGGTAAAATGGCTGACTTTACATAAAGGTCCAAGAAACGACCAATAATAAGGACATATTCAAAACATTTCCCTTTGACGAGTGATGCCAAGATACAGAACAGACACTGAAAGGTGAAGACAAAGTGCGCAGTTTCGAAAGGCAAAGATAAATAGACTATATCAAAGTTTAAGCCAACAAAAGAACAAAATGGTCATATAAATAAAAATTAAAAAAGACTTCACTCATTGCCGTCAACCAGAGATAATAATAATAATAATAATAATGCATTAGTCTTATATAGCGCTTTTCCAGACGCTCAAAGTCGCTTTACAATTTGGTGCATTATTCATTCACTCCATACTCGGTGATGATAAGCGAGGCAACCAGTCTGCGCACATCAGCCACCACCACCAACCACTCACTCACTCATTACATTCGCTAGGCTTCCTGGTGTTACTGAACGGTCTCCCATCCAAGCAGTGGCGGACTGGCACCAAAAAGAGGCCCTGGCAATTTTAGCAGAGAGGCCACATTTGTCTGCCGGTTGCGGGCGGCCAATCCGCCAAAAGGCGGCCGCATCTCCGCTTTATTTATTTATTTAGCCTTTTTATATGGTTGTGCGCCACAAGTTGTGATGAGCGGCGAGCGAGCCGCTGGTGGTGCTGCCGCTTGCAGCCATTGCGCCAATAGGCGGCCGCTTCCTCGCTTTATTTAGCCTATTTATTTGTTTGTGATGCGGCCACAACAGGTGATGAGACCAGGCGGCCGCAGTGGCATTTGCCCACATTGCCCAATGGCCAGTCCGTCACTGCATCCAAGTACTAACCAGGCCCTACCCTGCTTAGCTTCCAAGGTCTGACGGGATTGGGCATCGCAAAGGCGGTATGACCACAAAGATGAGAGACAGCGTTTGACAGTGACTGAAACAGACCTGGCTTTGTTAGTTTTTTTGTAACTTCTAACAACAACTTTAACTCAAGAACCAACGAAAGCAAATTTGATGCGACAAACGTTCCCTTCACACCTGCAGACAGATGACTTGGTCTCCCGGTTGGGCGCTTTCGTCTGGAGAGTAGTCCCCCTCCTGCCTCAGCTGCTGCCTGGCTCTGGCCTTGCCCTGGGCGACTGGATTAATGGCCTCGAGATGGGACGGGTTCGGCAGCATGGTCACGTGAAGCGGGCGTTCGGCTCCGAAATCCAGCTCAATCGAGGAGGTGAGGTGAGACAGCACATCACCGATGGCTGGAGACGTGTCCGGAAACTCACTGAGACCTCGCATTTTACGGAACATGAGCTGAAATCAGAGGGAAAAAGCAGACTGTTGGGCCATCCTGCTTACAAAACTTGAATGATTGTGGCAGAAGATTATTACTTTGTGGCTGCAAAGACCTGAATCTGTAATGTGACTGACTTTCAAGCTCCATTTAATAATTAGCAATAGCCAATAGATATTTGTATACAAAAGGCCCTGGTTAATAGTTATTTTATGGTTACTGGTCATTTTCTCCTGCTCTGTGAAATACACGCCTTCCAGTCGCCACAGCTTCAGCTGTCTTCAGCTGTCTGTTGCCATTGTGATCCTTACAAAGTGTGATTTATCGGAAAGTGTGCATCTATGACCACGCAAGTTGTTTTGTTTCTATATGTGGTGCCTCTTTGATGTGATTTGTTAGTGCTTCGGTTACCGTATTTTCCGGCCTATACGTCGCTACTTTTTCCCTACGCTTTCAACCCTGCGGCCAACATGGCACTAGTGGCACTCGAATGAGTTTATGAATGACATATATATTCCTCGTTTTCTCATAAAGAGACTACAGTTGCGTAAATACATTGGCTCATTCAATGAAAGCAGGCCGTGCTTGAGAGCGGAGCACATGCACACGCAGAGAACACGGACGGGGCTGGTGCAGGTTGGCCCTGCGCGTGTGACCGACCGAGAGGAATGACAGCGGCGCTGAGTCACAACCAGTGACGGACTGGCCATTGGGCAATGTGGGCAAATGCCACTGCGGCCGCCTGGTCTCATCACTTGTTGTGGCCGCATCACAAACAAATAAATAGGCTAATTAAAGCGAGGAAGCGGCCGCCTATTGAGAATGAGGAGTCACGTGCCGAGTTGGGGTGATTTGGGGGGGCTCTGAGCCTATCGGACATATTGGCTGCGGATTAGGGGCACGCTCCCAGAATTTCACGCATTCCTCATATTCCAGAGCACTTTAAATTTTGCGCATTTACGTTTTCGGCGAGACGGAGACAGATCTACGAATAAGACAACGAAAAGACAGAAAGTAAAACTATGCAAAGAGATAAGGCGTAAGAAAAGGGACCTTACAGGAACAAGCTCATACCAAGCGCAAAACAGCGGTATTTGGAGAAGCTTGCGGACATTCAAAACATCAACACACGAGCTCCCTGCAGCGGAGACCTGGACCATTTACCTCCGTGCACATACATGGACATACATGGACACAGTAAACTACCTTGTATTTGATGTAAGTTACTACACGATGCAGGAGTTTAAAAGCCACAAGTCTTTGGAAAGTTACGAGACTTTCTGCTGTGGCTGGGTGCAGGACATGGCTCTACAAGCCTCCCGCTGGTGAAAACAGCGTTGTACTGGCAAAAGTAACTTCCCTCACATGCGTTTTAGTGTGTTGTAATAACATTACATTTAGCGGACACTTCTTGACCAAATGACAAAGTAATAAAGTGCGTGTTTCGTAAACACTACATTGTTACGAGATGACACAAACGTTTCCAACATGTTTTGACAGGTCAGAGACTTGCGCTCCTCGATGCTGTGTCCATTTCTGTAACCTAAAAAACTGTGTCCCATTGTTCCTACGTTTTCCATGTCTATCGTGTGAGGTATTGGAGCAGTTTTTAACGCAGCAGTGACTTCCAGGCGGTAAAACAGTGCGGAATAGCAAGAACCTCCGCTACTACGGCGTTAACAACACACGTAAACAATGTGTATTGCCGCCGGAGCGCAGCCAATATGTCGGCGAGGGGGGGATGGGGAGGGGGGCTCTGTGCCGTGACGTCAACTCCTCATTCTCAATTGGCGCAATGGCTGCAAGCGGCAGCACCACCAGCGGCTCGCTCGCCGCTCATCACAACTTGTGGCGCACAACCATATAAAAAGGCTAAATAAATAAATAAAGCGGAGATGCGGCCGCCAAATGTGGCCTCTCTGCTAAAATTGCCAGGGCCTCTTTTTGGTGCCAGTCCGCCACTGGTCACAACAGAGAACAGATCGTAGTGTACTATAAGCTCTTGAACTATTTTAGAACAGAAAGTTTGTTGTTGCTGACAGGCAGCGTTTGTGAAAACAATGACACAAGCTTTTTAAGGTAGCACGAGAAGGTTTTCTTTTAAGGTGGACCGGAGCATTTGTTTGCAGTCGCAAACATGCGAGTGATTCTATTTTTAGATCGCAAAGGCATAATTTTGGGAGCATTTGCGATGGTCGCAGTTTCGAGCCCTGATCCTGCAGAGGTACAGAGGCGGGTCTGGCCATGACAGACAGGGAGACCGCCATGAACTTTGTTTGAAGGGAGAGAAGCCGCGGAGACAGAGAAACCGTCGTCAAGGCTCGTGCATCAGGGGAAGCAGAGCCGGTGCTGGCCCTTCTGGGGCCCGAAGCAAAAATCCACACGGGGGCCCTACAGTACCTACGCATCCCATGGCTATTCGACGAAGAGCGAACCTGTCAAAAACAGTTCCACTGTGCAGTAGTGCAGGGCAGAAGTGGAACATAATGACCTCAATTCAGGCCCTGCCCCTCTGTGTGAGAACCACTAAGCCACTGCAAGACTGGGATTCAGGACTACTACTAGTCTATCTCCCCCACTTTTTAAAATGGTAAATGGTCCCATTCTCTCACCTTTGGTCCCTGACCCACAGTTTGGGAACCGCTGATTTAAAACTAACTAAAACCTGCACCTGAAGGTCTTACTACTGAGAATTAGCCTGTGAGTAGCCCAATTAGTTTTAGACTGTGCACATTAAGCGAACCAGAGTTACTATAAGTAAACTGTGCTCATGAGAACCGTGTGGATTCAACTCCTCTTTGACCAGGCCACGTAGAACGACTTTACTCTCGTCTATTTGCCAAACTACTGTCCTGATACTCCGCTAGAGACAATAAGAAGAGAGTTTAAATGAGTGTGTGGCGATGCAGCCCCGAGTCCGAGCAGAGAAAACATGAGAGCAGCGCCCGGGACACAGGTGACATGCAGGCGCACAGGAGTCGAAGCGAACACCAGGAGACAGACAGACAGTTAAGCGGGGACGCGAAGGGGAGAAGCACTCGCGCCTTGGGAGTGACGGGGGGAAGGCGGTAGGTCTCTCCTGCTCATCCATTTCAGCAGACTGCTGCGTTTTGGTGTTTTATGTGCCAAAGTAGGAGTGTGAGTGAGCGCTGTCAGAGAGCCTGTCCCCGTAACAACGCGTTGATTAATAAATGAAAAAACACCGTAGTTTGACTGAGATGCGGGGCTCTTACGGCTGCAGGGCCCTACGCACCTTGCGTAGTTTGCGTATAGGAAAAACCGGCTCTGAGGGGAAGCATGTTAAACTCGTGTCTGCCGCCAACTCGCTATTAACCTACAAAAAAGAGCCACGTTTGCTCTCTCTCTTACAACACGGACATACGTGTCTTCTTTTATTCATGATAAATGTATAAATCACGTGTGTAAAGCCCTGCATGGTTTGAGAAAAGCCTCTGAAGTGCCGTGACGTGGCGCGCTGCGTTCTGGTGTGCGTTGGCCTCTACACTTCCACACTGAGGTAAGGCTAAACTGGCCATTTCTGCCTTTTTTTACGCGTTTATCACTGCCGTCCTCCCTCTGCCGCAACTGCACCTTTCTCCGGGATGAGGTGTCTCTTCCACCTCATCTGCGCCATGGGCCGCTCTGAGCGGATGCAGGGCACTATGAACACCTGCGGCTCATATTCGAGTGCGGCCTGTATGTGTACAAGGCTGCAAATTTAGCTGGCGCGGCTTTTAGTAAGGTGTGCTTTATTGGCCGAAATTTACCGTACTTACTGAGTTGATCTACATCATAGCCTAAGCTAACTGCCACTGCAGGCCTTTCTTTGAGCCCAGTTGTTACAGTTGACTATACTGTATGTTCTCCAATCTGTAGCCATCTTTGTGGTGACATAATTGTAATGTGTGCTTCCTTTCTATCTAAATGTGTTAAAGAAAACCACACTTTCACTGAACATAAAATCCAACATAAACTGTGAACTAAGGAAATTAAAAACATGGATGGACATTAATAAATTGTCCCTCAACCTAAATAAAACAAAAGTAATGTTTTTCGGTAATTATAATGGAAAACCACTCAGTAAACATAGACGGTGTAGTTTTAGATACAGTATCAGAAATTAAATTCTTAGGAGTCATCATTGACAGTAAATTAAGCTGGAAACCACACATAAGACACATACAAGGTAAAGTCTCCAAAAGTATCTCAATCATTAACAAAGCAAAGTTTTTCTTAAATTACAATGCATTATTTTTGTTATATAGTTCATTAGTTTTGCCATATCTAAACTACTGTGTAGAAGTTTGGGGCAATAACTATAAAAGCTCATTACACCCCCTTGTTATACTCCAAAAACGGGCTGTAAGAATTATACATAAAGTAGGATATTATGATCACACTAATATATTATTTCTGCAGTCTAAACTGTTAAAAATGCATGATGTAGTTGATTTCGCTACTGCCCAACTTCTGTTTAAAGCCAACAAAAATGTGCTACCTGCAAGGATACAAATGCTTTTTGCACGCACAGAAGGGGGATATAACCTGAGGGGGTGTGATAACTTTAAGACTCAAGCAGTGTCTTCCACTAGGAAAAGTATGTTTGTGTCTGTATGTGGAGTTAAACTCTGGAACAAATTGGGGGCAGAATATAAACAATGTCCAAATATTCATCATTTCAAATCAAGATATAAAAAAATGGTATGGTCAAAGTACCACAAGGAGGAAATGGGTACTTGATTGCTAATGGGTGTCACAAAGTGCTGTATACTTTAAAGGTCAGATCTAACTAATAATGAAGTATATTGTGGTTGTTACTATTATACTATTGCAGTTGTTATTGCCATTGTTATTGCTATTGCTGTTGTGTTGTTATCATCACTATTTAAACTTTAAATGTAACAGTCTAGGATTAATACCTAACAATCTGTGGATTATTCTTAGAATCCAACTCAATCGATTCAGACAGCAGTACTGCTATTGATGCTGATGGTAATATAAAGGAAATAAACTCTTAGAAGTAAAACATGCACATATCTATGTACTCCGCATTCAACATAACCCATAGTATAGGGCAGACATGTGGGGGCCGGCAGCTCGAGGAAACTCTCTTCTGGCAGCAGACTCCTAACATTGTCTCTTTTAATGCATAGTATAGGACACTTAACAAATGATGGTCCGGTTGCTCGGGGCTGCTCCCCTCTGGCAGCTGGTCCAGTCACAGAAAAGAAGAAAAAGAAAGAAAAGCCCCGAATCCCTTTTAACACATATCATTAAGACCATTCTTGTTATCATGAACATCAATCAGTCTGCGATTACTGTACCTTTCATGAATAAATGTGGAGTATTTTATGTATCATTCAAACACTTTGATACAGAGTAATGCTATATGGGTTGTAATGGTGATGGTGAACAACGGTAATGCCAACATGGTAATGAATTCTGTATGGGAGACAGAAATAATACACTGGTTGTAGCGTGTGAGATACTGTGAATGTTGACCTGGTATAATGCAGTGTCGCATTTGTTAATATGTAACCAACTCGGTTGATAGTTGTTTTGAAAAATGGTAAGAAATATGCACTGTTGTCAGTTATTGTTATTGAAGTTTATGAACAGGGGTGGGAGTCAATAAGCTCGTCTTCTTCCCACTCCTTTTCGAGCTGTAATGTAAATTATTTTTTCTTTTTCTTTTATTATGTATATATATATTTCTGTTTTTTCTTTTCTTCTTTAGCTCGAAATAAAATATTCAAATCAAATCAAATCAAATCAATCAAAGCTACGCTGTCTCCTGCTCCATGCTTATCACACCACACCAGCTGTCCTGGCTTTAAAGAGGTGTTCTGGCCGACACTCCAGGTTGAAACACACCTAGTGCTTTACAGTCAACGCAAAAACTACAGTTAGAGTTTTTTCTCCCTAATAATTTGGAAAGTGAGCTGACAATTACCATGTGTCTGAGCCTATATGAAAAACAAGCATTGCTGTCTATCAGTGTAATTGGAAACAACATTACTCTATTTGGGTATGGCTTAAAATGTATTGCCGTAATTCCCATTTTGATAACCAAGTAAAAAGACCTAACCATTGATTATGGGTACTACTAAACAATTTCTAGCACCTAAAACTGTCTTATATGCGTACAATTTATGAGACAAGTCTGCTTATTTTAAATCTCGAACTCCGCCATGCATTCAGACACATGTCTCTGGGTCTGTGCGGCTGTCCAACCTCTGGCGGGAACTTGAGCAGGCCTGTCAGGAGGTTCAGTCGTCCGCGGTGAGGCATCCCAATCACGATGTCCGTCACCCCGCTGTGGTTCGCCTGGTGGAAGAGCTCGTAGAAAAATCCCATCATGCTCTCTGCTCCCTCGCCTCCATATCGCTTCACTGTGGCAAATTTGGTGGCCAGGAAGTGGTCAAACTCCTAAACATGGACAAGATCAGGAACTCGGTTAATATAAATGACACAAGATTCATGTGGACATGGTACTGCCAATTATCCTTTACAGTTACAGACCTAAACCTCTATTTGTGAGACTAACCTGCGACTCCAACATGATCTTTGCCAGCCGTTTCTTCTCCTCAGCGATGAAGCTTGTATTCTTAAGTTCCTCAAAGCGATCGGCGAACCACACTCTCTCCTCCAGGGTGCTGAGCTGACTAGTCTCCACTGAAAGATGTCCACAGTACGTTTTCTCCAAATACGCCTCAACCTCTTCTAGTGAGGCTTCGGTTTTGCCAAAATGTCTCAGACCTGTCCAAGAATAACCAAAGATCAACAACATACAAGACAAACAAACAGAGTTATTCGGGGAGACTAAATGCTAAATCACAATTAGCAAGGAACAAGCAATATCTGGTGCATGTGTATTACTCAAAGAGATTGTACAGGCACCACAGAGTACATGAAATATTACTATTAAATTACTAGACGTAACAGGTTTAAAAATGTTAATATCGATATCCAGGAATTGACCAGAAATCTCATTACAACTTCAGTTATAATTTATTGAAATGTTCAGACACATTTCTGGGTGTGTTCTGAAACGAGATGCTTGTTCTCATTACACAAACAATGAAACATTGCGCAAAAACTGGTCGTGTGTTACGGTAAGCTGCAACAAACAAGTGTTGCAAGAGACGAGTGAAGAATTGCAAATCAAATTACTTATTTTTGTTGTTGTAATGTTACACATTGTCACACAAGTGTGTAGCTACCTCTTGAATGTTTATTCAAGTGAGGGGAATTGGTACATAAGAAGGTGTCAAAGCAAGCCTTTTAATATTGGAAAATGTTAAGATAGATGGTAGATTAAAAAAACAAACATTATTATATGCACTGCACATTTCTATACATCCACTGTTCTTACCTGAAGTGTTGAGTTGCCCAGTTATGGTAGCAGCCAGGGTGCTGATCTCTGGGATACTGTCCAGTACTGGTTTTTGGGGGAATAAGGGTTAATTTGGCAGCTTTGTGTCCATGAGCTCTGTAGGCCTCCACCAGACGAGCCAAGCCATGATCTGAACACAAACAAGCAAAAACTATGCATCACTGTAAAGACATGTAACTCTAGCCTATTATAATACAAACCACACAGACGTGAGCCTGTTATTACTTAATAACCCCAGTCAACAGCACTCATTGGTTGCTGACTTTAATCCCATTTTATGTGTTTATTTTGGTGGAAAACGGTGCTAATTTTGATTCACAGTCATTCGTACATCAGTGTACACAATGGAAGCAGGGCAGGGTAAGTGTCTTGGCCAAGAACATTAAGAACTGTCTGCTGGGGTTGAACCATTGACTTTTGAATAGGTGGGTGAACGCTCTGCCCCTGAGCCACTGGCCCTGAAATTCATTCTTGGTCACTTGGTGTATGCTCCGAAGTAGCAATTCTTTGGGGCTTTGAGCATTGTAGTCACCTGACCTTTGATAAGCAAACAGCTTGAAAACATTGTAATCGTAATTTTGAGAAAGGTCTCAGGAATATAGTCTAGTAGCGCATGTTATTAAATGATTATACAAATGTAAACAAATGGATTCATATAAGGACGGCATGCTTTACCATCTGAAAACCTGCGGCTATCATTTGCTGGAGAACCATTAGCTGTGTGGCATTATTAGCCGTGGTGTGTGCGCAAACTGCAGGCTACCACAAGACTAAACTAATGAACGATTTAGTGGATACTACTGCTACTGACCTTGGTTTAGTGCTGCCGTTGAATCTGTGCACAACTTGACGTCCCTGTCCGTCTGTTTGGGTCTGTATCCGTAAACTCCTCTTTCCGTGTGGTAACAGCAGCCCGCGACCTGCCGGACCACACTCGGGGGAAGGCGGTGCAGACTGTTTTTGAGAATTAACAAGGCCGACATAGTTTTAATGTAAAAAGAATAAAGTGATAGACAGCGGGCACACGGTGACTACAACCCGGCGGCCATGACTGAGACGCATGACATAGGAGGAGGCGAGCCCATTCAACTACTGCCACGTTTTTTTATTTAAGTGTTTGTAGCGAACCAATTTTCAAAGGTTCACGTTGGTTATTGCGAAATAAAAGCAAAGACGTATCTGTTCGGGCTTAACACATTGTCACATGACCTTGTTTTTTTTATTTTCCTTGGTCATTTGTCCTGCTCAAGTTCCCGTCCCGCAACCACAAGTGCTCATGGTGCGTTCAAGAACCCTGTGGACATTTTAGAACAGTTTTGAGGTTGTTTTGTATCGGGGGTCTTTTTTCCCGCCTTTCTTTTCCACATTTTGAGCTTGGACATATTACACACGCACACTTAAATTTAAACCCTATTACAAGTTTATAGCCTACTAAACCTCAATGTCAAAGTATGCACTGGGTAATTATTATATAGTGCTTTTATCCTATACAAATTGCAAATCTGACTTATTTGCCTCCTGTGCTGTTGAAACAAGCAAAGCCTATTATCCCCAATATTTGATATATTTACATGCATCAGGCCTTTAAATTAAGTACATCTAAAAGAGTGGCATGTCAAATGTGTAGTAGTTTGAACACCCAGTCAGTTTCTATCCGATACAAACTATTACATAATCTTGCTCTTTAAATTCATAACCATCTCAGTACCTGTATTTTATATTGCATTTGATCACTGGCTCAAACCCACTTTAAGTGACCGCTCCTTTAGTGAAAGTTGTAAACTTTGATTTCTTAAAAACAGATTTAGCCATTAAGTCCTTTTACTTTAAAAAATTTTTTTTTAAATCACAATTTTTTTCCTCTTTCCATGTAGCTGTCATTAGGTTTGGGACATTGTATTTACCAAAAGTTCTGTACAGGTTCAAGGCAAAACGTGATCTGTAAAGTATATTATTTTCTACAGTCTGGAATGATTATCAAATTTGAGCACAAATGTTTCACACCATACTTTCCTTGGATAATAAACAAATGCTCATGTTCGCTTTTTGTTTCCAATCCTAACATTCCTCTATCCCTCTTCAGGTAAGTTAAAACCTAAATGAAGCAACTTCATTAGGACAACAAAAAACATGTTAAAGCAAGACATGAGCCACACACAGAGGGAGATGCATCTACAGCACTGGACAAGCACAGCACACAGACACCGGCCATATTAGGGATATGGTTTAATTCAGACAGAGGTAAAGAAACACACCACACATGAACAAACACTGACCAAAATAACACAGTCCTTGGGCTACACACTCCTATGTGAAACAGAAAACTACACAGGTAAAAAGCAAGGCCCAAACTAAACAGATAATTATTTTCAACTAAGACAATTATCCACACAAGTTGTCGAAATATATTCGATGACCATAAAATATGGACAGCACAGGTACTAACATAAAACTTACCACGATTTTTAGAGGATACCACCCCCAAAAACAAAGTGAGAGACATTTAGTGAAATTAAATTTCAGGCAATCTTTAGGGAAAAAAGGAAGAAAAAAAAAAGTATTGGAAAAAAAACAGCTTGACACCACCAAAGAGGCCGAACTCTAGACCTGGTTGAGATGAGGCCACATTGAGAGGCCAGACAATTTTTGCTCCATTTATAGATTTTTTTTTTCCTTTAATTTCCAATATAAAAAGCTTCACTGGTACAAAATACATATGAACAACCAGTTGTAGAAATTGAAAAGCCTGTTATCTTTATCTTTTTCAAATCCCACCCGTTTTCCCAAAAAACTAACAAAAACTTTGTGTATACAGATCACATCAAGATGCACCCACTTTGGCTTTTATAAGACGAGACAAAAAACATCTATTTTAACTTATTGAACATAGTCCTACAGATTATAAAGACAAGGATCAAGACAATATCTAGAGATGCAAATCTACCACACGGCCAAAAAGTTAGCACTTGTTAAAAAGAAAAAAAAAGGTGATTGTTAACTCGGATTTTGCAATGGAAGCCCCTGAAGCGAGTGAAAAATCCTGTCGGGACCACTTTGGACTGTACATTGTGCTTTTAAATATTCACAGTAACACTTCACCATACATTTCCACATTATAAAGCCACATTCCTGCAGTCATTTCAGTGTCTGACACAGGTTAAAACGACCCAAGACCCCTCAAGTCTGCACATAACATCTCCCAAATTCACCATCGATGGGAAATATTTGTATTGGAAAGTGTTACAGTACATGTTTCACACTAAGAAAGAGGGTTAACCTTTCAAACGTATAGGTTTTATTGTTTATCTGCAATTTTTAAACCAACTGTTCAAATAGTACATCACAATACACATTTCACCAATAACTCAACACAGAGTGGGGAAAGGGAGAGGGGGACACATGAGCAAGTGACACAAAGCTTAATCAGGACACTGGCAGATATAGACAAAAAAGGCGAATTGCAGCAATCTCTAAACCAAGGCCTAATATTTAAGTGTAGGCAGTTTCTAGACGTATATATATCTATATATATATATGGCACTTTGAATATTGTATTGCATTTGGATAGAAAAACACACCGTAGAAAGCACATGCCCACGTTAAAAAGTGAAATTAGTGGTACCTTTGTAAATTCTGGGTTATAACCACACGTCACACACATTCTGCAAAAGTGATTACAGCCCATAATTGTGCTTTTTCTTACAAAAAAACAAACAACTTCGAGTACTTGTTCAAATTTGGTACCTTCATTTTTTTTTTTGGAATATTTATGCACATCAAGAAAAATAAAATCCAAACTGAAAAAGGTCAAATGGTGACAATTGTGCATTTTGTGTCATAACCCTGCGTGAACCAGTTTTCACACAAAGCAACCCCTGAGTTGACAACTCTTTAGCGCCATCGGGTATGCAGTATTTTTTTTTTTTTTTTTAGGGAACCCATCTTTTGGGGGGGTGGACATGGTTTTTTTCTTTTCTTTTTTTTTCTTTTTTTTTTTTTTAAACCAGGGTCAAAACTTCACCCTGATATTTAAAAAAAGTGTAAACTTGTGCTGAACAAATGGAATGTATTTTGTAAACCAACACTTCTGTGATGGGTTAAGTTATAGCGTCAATGTGCTGTGTGCATTTGTGAAACGTGATACAGGAAGTAAACTAAAACGAATTCAAAGTATGCCCATGTGATACTATGTATGTGCAGAAACCCACAGGTTGAGTGTTGTGTGTCCAAGCGATCTCTTCTTCAGGGGCTCCCACTTTTTGCAACCACATAAAAGTGTCGGTGTGTCATTGGCGTGTGCATGCAAGCGTATTATAAAATGTTGATTAGCTAATCGTACAGGACAAAATGACGGCTGTGTGACTTCAAAAACATTGAGGCTGACACGTGGGCACTTAAAAACAAATGTACATTGTCTGACATGTTTTAACAATACAGACCTTGTAAAACATTAACACGAGGCAACCAAAACTAAAGTAAAAGTGAAACGTCCATTAATTAAATTAATTCACAGAAAGTCAACAAAAAATAAAAACGTACCATTAAGTTTTGTCTTTGACACAGGGAAAATAAAATCTCCATTACAGAAAATGTTCGTCATCTCAAAAGTTGAAGATACAATTAATGCAGCAAAATTTTCGACTTGAACTGAGATTTTAAATTTTAAAGTGACCCTGAAATGGCCAAAATGATCAAAGCAGATTTTTTGTTTTAGTCCTTTTTAAAAAATGTAATAATACACTGATAACTCCCCCGAACCCACATACACAGATGACGATAACATAATCTACAAAAAACCCAAAGTTTGCCTGGGTTCAGTTAAATTCTCTAGATTCAATGGTATAAAATATAGGTAATCTAAGTGTGCATTTCAACCACAGATTGTCTATTTGTGAATCAGTTCTACAAAAAGTTGACTCATGTAGGTGTCCTTCCTCTAAACAGAGCAAATGGACCTTATATTGTGCCATCGATATTTTCCAAAGAACACACTGATAGTTTTGTAAATAAAATGAAAATATATACTAGCCTAGGTGAAAGATTTTTTTTCCTTTACACTGCCTGTAAAATGTAGAGATCTGAGCGCTGAGAGGGGTTGTAGTGGGCTTTCAAAAGTGTTGGAAAGTTGTCTGTCGCACGTCTTTTTTAAGAAGCCAACGTATTGCTAATGGCACCAAATAGCACAGCTGCGTGCCAATCCCTGTATTCGACTTTCAAGTGAACTTTACTGAGAGAGGTAAAAAGAAAGCAACATAAAAAAAGCAAAATTAAAAAGTAATCCCACAGGTTTTTAAAACATTCGCAAAAAAAACAAGAAAACATCCAAAACTATTTAAATGAATTGAACACAAGTTTTCACATTGATTCGCTTGACCTCTCTCCCACCTGTCACATTTCTTTACAGAACAAACAAAAATGAACACACATGCAGAAAAATCAGGTTGAGCTAAGGTCAGTGGGTGGCCAGGTATTGGTCAGGCGAGCTTAGAGAGACATCACAGACAATGGTGGGATGATGAGGCCACGAGTTTGGCTTGGCTTTCAACATCATGAAGACATGCTAGGCTAATGATGAGCAAATAGGCATGGAGAGTTGTTCTAGAAAGGAACACGACAGGAAGAGAGAAGACACAGAGGAGAGAAGAGAAAGTTAGGGGCACGGCACAAGAAACTTTAGCCATGAGGCACAAAAAAAAAACAACAAAACATCACCACATACAGTAAAGACAGTGCATAAACATACCCCCCTCTACACACAAAACACAGCTTTACGTAGTGACACCACCAGGACACAGTATGGCTCCAACATGCATTAACTAGAATATACTTGGCACCCAAAGAGATCCATCGAGAACCAGTCCCCTATGGAGACCTGCAGATGGATGGAATGACTGGAAGTGGTTAATAGAGAGAGGTAGCCTCACTCGACTGGACACAGGACAGAGACAGGGGGCAGGGGACGTTGGGAGGGAGGGAGGGCTGAGTGCAAAGATTCACATCAAGGACGATGGACATGAGACAGACTACATATAAGCCAAACAAAGGGTGAAGCTCTCGGTCTACTTTGCCTGGCTTCAGCCCTTTGACGACTGATCCTTAGGTCAACCCATCTAAGCTTGACCTGAAGGCAATGAAATGTCTGGGAACACAGCTGATGCTCTCCACTAAATACAGTGACACGAAATACCTCCAGCGAACACTGACTCCAGTGATAGTCATAAATAAGCATACAATAAAATATTCAAATAGACTTAAAAGTACATGATAAAACTGCAGGGATGAATACAATAAAATGTGGAATTGCAACCATTTAAGGAATAGACCAGGTCTCCCTCCTGTGACGGGCTCCGCCCCCTGCCCCACTGAGTCTCTGTGGTGACCTTGGCAGGAGGTGAACTTACCCTCGCAGTGCTAGCTTTAAGCTGGGGAGGGGGCCCGCGCTAGATCAGTATGGTTTGCTGTCGTTCTTGGAACGCTTCAGCTGAACCTTCAGCCGCTTCATCCCAATTTGAAAACCGTTCATGGCCTGGATGGCAGCTTGTGCAGACACAGGATTGTCATAGCTGACAAACCCTGAAAGGAACCGAGTTACCGAGTTAGTGACTACATGGTAAATGTGTAAATCATTTAACACATTTAGGTGTGGGTCTTACCAAAGCACTTGCTTAAATTGGTCTGTTTGTCAATGAAGACTTTGGCAGAGACCACGTTTCCAAAAGGCATGAACATCTGCAGGAGATCCTGGTCACCGAACTCCTGGGGCAGGTGGTAGATAAACAAGTTGGCACCTTCTGGCCCTACTTCATCACAAGAGCATGTTAAATTTACATATGTATACATATTCACACATTTATGTAAAGTAGGGCATAGAAGTGTAATCTTTTTGTCCTAACCTTCCTTCTGGCCCCCTGCGACGCTCTGCTGCTGCAGCAGCGCTTGGCCGTACAGCGAGGGCAGGGCAGACGTGTACTGCTGCATCCCTGAGTACGCCTGAGTCAGAGCATCCATGGAGCTGGCGGCAGAGCCGTTAGCCATCGAGGCTCCCAATCCTCCATTCATGGCCCCCATACCTGACGTACACAAGGTAATCATCAGCCCACTCTCATTGGGGTTAAGACTGTTGCCTGCTACAATAAAAATATTAAGACTTACTGCCGACGCTGCTGGTGAGAGCGTTCAGGTTGTTGAGACTCATAGATGTCCCAGTGAGACCCTGCAGAGTGCCCAGAGTGGCCATGGAGTTCATGGCAGCTCCGGCGCTCGACCCTGTTGAACCACCTGCAGACACATTTAAATAAAGCTCTTAGCTCTAATATTCTGCCAAGAGAAAGTCATGTTTCTTTCTTACTGATGATATGCAAATGAGTGGTTAATACCTGGGTTGCCCAAAGCTCCCAAGGCTGCACTGCTAGAGAGGGCACTGGTGGAAGTGGGGCTGCCAGAGCTCTGGGCGGCAGCCGCTGCAGCAGCTAAAGTGGCCAGGTTCTGCAGCTGCAGTGGATTCATACCTGAGGAGAAAAAAAAGAATTATGAAAATCGAATAAAGTTTTTTGAAGCCCTTATTAATACAAAACACCAGTCAGACCTCAACAAAATATCAAATAAATCACTACAAGGTAGAAGTTTACTAGTGTTCACATAGAGATAGAAAGTCGTCAATCATATTTTCAGATTTTTTTTATGCGTGTAAACAGCTTTTGAAAAGCACCACAAACTCACCTCCTAGCCTCTGAATGCCATTGAAAGTGCTCTGGTTACTGGTAGATGTGGCCTGCTGCAGCAACTGTGGGGTAAATATTTAGTTGCAAAATAAATGTACATGGTGCAGACCTAGGAGATGAAGACTTACAGCCAGGTATTGTGGTGTGAGAGCTCCCAGTGCAGCCAAGTTCCCCCAGGAGGCGCTGTTGAGCTGTTGGATTTGTTGCACTAACTGCTGCTGCAGACGCCTCTGCTCCTTATCTCTCTGTGTGTCGGCAAACTTCACCACCAAAGGCGAGGAGCAGCCCTAAAGCATGAACAGCATTGTGTCAACAAAAATATAAGCTAACGGGCCTAGTGTATGATATTATAGTGTGAAAACTGCAATTGCAGGGGATGTTTTAAAAGGGAAGAATAGTTTAAGCCTGAGTGTTTATGCCTGTAGCACTGGTTATAGAGCTAACACAGAGGACATCTGCCATGCATAGCTGAGCCGGGCCTCATTCCATGAAGAGCACAAATTAATGCTGCAGACAGTGAACTTTTTAGCACTTGGGAGGAGCTTAAACACGTCCACAGACAAGCAGACGACGGATGGAGACGACACTTAGAAAATAAAGACACTTAAACAGGGGCTTTTCAGCAGACATTTAGATCGATGCATTACAATACAGACAGTCTCACAGACAGACAGCCAGTTTTCATTTAGACAGACGCATGGACATGAGGCATGCGGTGCAAAGTCTTTTCAGAGTTGAGCCAGACAGGGACCAGGCTGGACAGGGAAAAAGGCTTCTGCACCAGCAACACCCCCATGGCAGTAATAATGCAGGGGGAGGGGGGGGGGACGGGTGGTACCAGCGCCGGGGCCTGGCATGTTTGCTAGGGATCTTAATTAGGTTCGGTCCAATGCTTCACTAGGGAGCCTCTGACCTGCGCACTGTCAAATTACTGCTGCTCCACTTCCATAAAGACTTCATGAGGACGAGGACCCAGTTTGAGAGAAAATATGATTTGGTAAATGCTCTAGTGTGGGCTTATTCTGGGTTAACCTCTGGAGTGTTGCTTTAATCCTACAGGGGGAGCATGGAGATAGCCTATAGGGGACTGTGAAAGCCATCTTACAGCAAAAGCGAGATGCGTTTAGTTTAGATTCAAATTGGTAATGACAGCAACGCAAGTGTAGTCCCTTTAGCACTGAATTCCGGTTTTATATCTAATTATTTAGCAGACGACAATGTAATTTTGTAATTAGCAAAAAGTGGTTTTGGAAATGAGTCATGCTTGGTGATGATGGACGCCATCTGCTTAAACAAACCCTTCCGTCTCTCCAACACAAGGGGGCAGCAGAATGTATGAAGGGGAAGGGGGAAACATGAGAAATAGGTGCTCAGGGGTACAGTACCTCCATAGTCTGAGAGTGATGCATGGTTTTGATTGCATTCTGTGCCATTGCCCTGGTAGCAAACGTGACAAACGCACAGCCTGTAGGGGGGAACAATAGGAGAAGGGGGGGAGGAGGGAGGGAGGGAGGGAGGGACAAGAAGAAACAAAACAAGACAAAAGGTTTGGACAACTCGTTATGAACCCCAAAAAACACATTGTACGAAGAATGGCGACTCCCAAGCACACAGAATCACCCTCACTGGTTAGCACATGGAGAAGGAACAAAACAAGGAGAACAACATGAGCACAGTGATGGACAACTTTATCGCCACCCGGAGAGGCTTGAGTATGTGGTGTCACGGTGAAACAGTTGAAATAAGACATAAAATGCACACATAAGTACACACTGAACGCCTAGACGCGCCAAAGACTTTACAAAAACACCTTCTGCTCCGTTTTAAGAAATAGCTAGTGTTACATATTCGACTTGTAATTACTGGGGTCTGCTCAATGGCGTCCCCTTTAAGACCTTATCGCCCCGGGAACCAGCGCTTGGCCTTTCTGCCGCACAGAGCTAAGTGGGAGATGCGGCGACAGGCTAATTCCAGGCTTTGTGGATGTAGATGGAGGAGGTGGAGGAGGAGGAGCCGCCTGCCAGCTGAGCCCATAGGCACTACCGCCAGCTGTTGCCTAGGCGACGGGCCCATTGTGTCGGCTCTGCTATCACCGGCCTCTTCAGTGCGAGATGAGCGGGAAGAGAGGGGAGAGGCTTACGGGCGCTGAGGTGGGCGCTACTGCGGGTGAATAGCACTTGATTTGTGGTAAGGAGGTGGTATTAAAAAAAAAATGTTTAAATAAATAGAGGGCGGGGCAGGTATAAATACTTGATACGTGTTTCTACCGTTTGTCCTGTAGGCGGCAGTCCTGAGGCTGAGTGGAGCGCACCTATGCCGAGAGCGCACGTACCTCTGCTCTGACCGTCGGGACCCCTCAGGATTCGGCACTCCTCGATTTGGCCGAAGGAGGAGAACATAATCCGCACCTCGTTCTCGCCGTACTTCTTCGAGACCATCCCGATGAACAGTTTTCTGTCTTCCACCGCTTAAAGAGAGAGAACACGAAAATTCACATAATGAAAATGTATTGACCTCACAGTACAATACGTATTCAATTATTGTAACAAGTTTATCTACTATTTTAACACAGTATTTTAGGCCCTGTAGCAGACGAGAATTACGTGAATGCTCTTAATCAAGACATTATGCTGTCCACACCGTAAAAACAGTGATATGAAAAGCAACGGAGCCAAAGCTTAATGATCGGGACGCCTTTACATCAGGGCTCCACACCTTCTTTATTGTTGCGCCGTTCTTGTCACGCTGCCAAATCTCTGCCTCACACTCAAGGTGCTAGCCTCACGTACGCGTCTTGGCAACTCTCAGCTCGCCGACCCCCTCGGTGACGCGGTCTCTAGACCGACGGGTATATCAGCCATTTGTGCACTGCTCCTGATCCACTTCTCCCTTTGGTTCCTTTTTAAAGCCCTTAATCCCTATAACCCTTGACACCGTTCCGAAAATTGTCCGCGGTTGCACGTTCCCCTCGAACTGTCCTCTTTGAGTCTTTGCTTTAGCAATGCGAAAATGAGATGTTTTGAGCTTTCTCTTGTAGCCGCCTTGTCCTGGTCAAATCCTTTTCCGCGCGTAGGTCACCGCGGCAGAGAGATACACAGTTGAAATCAGCAGGAGGCTCCGAAGCTACTCACCACTTGTTTTCTCACTGTCAGCGGGTTTCATCTGAATAGGATGATGCATCTGCAATGGAAAAAACAAAAAAAGTGTTAGCATTGCACCTGCCCGTGTAATAACCATGTAGGAGGTGGCGTGCGCGCCCTATTATATCATCATCATAAGGGCTTGTCCACTTTCTCTGAGCCGCGCGGCCAACCTCTCATCTTTCCGCTTTTACAGAGACTAGGGATTTAGAAAGGGAAGAATTGCAATTGGATTTATGATGCCACAGTTTCCCTATTTCAAACACACTAGAAGCAGGAGAGAACAGTGATATACTGAAATGTTGAGTTGATATGTTGGGACAGGATTTGCTGTATGTTTCCAAACAATAGCAGACCATTTAAATTGCAGTTTCAATCTCAATGTGATTCTTCTTACAGCCACCGTAAGAGATGTGTGTGCGCGTTGTTACATCACCACAAGGGCTTGTCCACGCGTCTCAAAGTAGCACGGCCAACCTCTTATTTTCCACTCATACTCTCAGACCATCACAGCTCTCCAACAGCGTCAGTAGGAAGTGTCTCTGCGATGATATGGTGGGATCAAATCTCCAGGATCGGTTTCATTTTATGCTCCAGAGTAGTTCATGTTTCCTGTCAGCGTCAATTGTATTCAAAAGCTATTTAGATGAAATTGAATATAAGGTTACATTCTAAGAGTACTGTGAGATGGAGTACTGAGAAGATGTGCAAGAAGATGAAGAGAGACACTAATCGGCACGCGCGAGTATTTTTAGCATAATTACCTGCTTTGCGAGGTGAAAGTGTTATTTATCTGCGAGATGCCTGAGCGGCCCGTGTTCATGAAAGTGGCAGGGTTTGTTTTTGACAAGCACTAAAAAGAAGCAGACAGATGGCCTGCTCAGTATGGGAACTGGCTAGCGTCTCTGATCGAGGCACACGAGGCACCAAGAATGAGAACAGAGAAGCCAGCACTGTCTTTGGCCTCTTTACAGTCTATTCATTTCGGAACATTCCAGTCCCATTTACATGTCACTTTTGCTTCAAATAAGGCCGCACAATGTTTTAGTTATCGTTTCTGTTGTACACCTTTTTCAGCCAAAAGGTATGAATAAAAACCTTTAACACGTGAGCCGCTCAATATATTTTAGATGTTATAATCTCAGATGGGGGGGCAGTGTCTGAGCCAACGCCATGGACACATTCACTGTATTATTGTTAAGTGATAGATTCACCACTTGCCATATTAATGCTGTGGTATAGAGTCCTTTACAATGATACCACAGGGCTTATATGGGGAGCAGAAAGTCAGTTCTTAATGCTAATGTAATGACCAAATAACAAAACACAACAAATCTGTGCATCATCATTTCTAAAACACTCCATTAAACAAAGAAATGAAGGAATAGTTGGGTATTTTAAGGGTAACTGGACACAACAGGCAATGTCAGAGCAAACGTGTGTACATCTGGCAGAATATTCTCTAAACATTTCAGCAAAACAAAGAAGTTGTTTTGGATTATAATTTCTGTATCATCAATGCACTTTAGGAGTAAAAGTGCAGCAGTGTTTCAAATTCAATGTTTTTTCTGACAGAGGGCCTTAATGATGACACAATTAAAAGCCTTAATGCTTTTAATGCCATGTGGGAACCCTGCAATACTCACACACCCATGTTATTAAGTTCACCTTCAAATACTATTATAAAAAAGAAAAGTACAAATTTTGTTGTTAAAATATCTGCATGTTGTCAGGTAAATATAGATATTTGTAATTATACTGCACATAGTTCATGTTTTTCATTTTCACATAAAGAATAAATAGGGTGTGATGTAGAAAGGGTCAAGAGCCACTGAAACCACATATGGTAATTATGTTAGTGAGTGAAAATTAGCCACGTGCTGTTAGGTCTCCATCAGGTAAACTGTCTCCTGTGCCTTTGAAACACACAAAAGCTCCTGACTGGGCAATTTCCCAAAGACAATTACCATGATGACTGTAAATATCATGGTAAGAAGTTTACAAGGGCCACGGCCAAACTCCGTCCCCTGTGGTCGATGCCAACACCAGGGCAGCGCGGGACTCTGCCGTTAGACCACTTATTTGAAATGTCGAGCTGATTGATAGTCCTCCAGCTACGCCTATGTGCACACGGCTCCACTCATTCATCAAAGCGGCTCAATATTTACCTGTAACCTCTCTGACAGCAGCTCCTTTTCCAATGGACTGCTCCATTGATTTCATTGATGGCGAGAGTTGTTTAGTAAAGATTACATTGATCGAACAGGGAGTAATTTAAAATGGGCAGAGAAGATTGGAGGCGGCAATTGCACACATCCCGCTTGAATGAACTTTAATCTCCAAATAAGTCGGATGAGGAATTGGGAACCTTTGTTCAACTGCCACAGGCCTCTTGGTGAGGAGAAAAGGTACAACCTTTGACCCAGAAGAGGAGTAAAAATACAAATGGGAAACTTCAGCGAGTTTAATCATGTGTTGCTCCTGTGGCAGTTAGAACTTGTCCAAGAACCTTTTGTCTCTTGCGTCTGTGTTGCAGTGTCGATAACAAGCCTCACTCGTCTATAGCTCTTTTCATGATGCTCAAAGCACTGTGCGTTGGTCGGTCTGATCACCGAGTTGCTAGTGGGATGGTGGTGTGTTGTGGGGGCAGACATTTCTTGGGCCAAACATGTTCAGCGGTCCAGGAGCTCATTAGAGAAGTGCATACCGCGCACAGCCTGTACTGGGACATAAAGGGGCTCAAGCTGCTTAATACTGGCCATTCTGTGCATATACTCACCCCACTTAAGGTCTTTATGTTGTGCAAAGCATTCTGGGCATCCAGTGCAGCTTTTCTTGTATAAAAAGTTACAAAACAGCATCCTGCAGAGAGAAAAACAAAAGGGTGGGGAGAGAGACAAAAACAGCATTAAAAAGACTGCGCATAGTGACAGTACATGTTACACCAAGGCAACTGCAGCAATAAAGATGAACGCGAGTTCTTAGCATATCACATGTTAGCAACATGTGACAGGATATTCTTAGCAGCAACTCTGGTGGTGCATACAGCCCATGTATGAGCTCGCAGGGAGGGCACTGGAGTAATCAGAGTTTTGACATGTCCACAGAGAAGACCACGGGGTTAGATCGCTGTCAAGAGGCAGTGATGCGCGGTCGACAGGTCAGCCAGGGCCGGACAAGCCAGGGCACAGAACCATCAACACATCCAGCATTACACAAGGACCCTGCACACTTGAATATGAAATGGCACAGAGTTGGGTAAAGGGGGGGGGGGGGTCGGTGTGGGGGAGGGGTTAGACACGCAGGGGGAGGGAGAAGCCTCTCATCCTTCCGTCCCAGCAGACCGCCAGTGGCGTTCAGCCTGTCAGTTTCACTGGGCCGGGGAAGTGGAGCACTGCAGCGTCTCTGACCTACATAGTGTGTATTATTCTGTTATTGGAGCACTCGGGCCGAGGGAGGGCTGTTGAACTCTAATATGCATCGAGCTGCTCGCTTCTCTCCTGACCAGCTGAGCTCTTCAGTGCTGCTCAGCCCTCCTACGATTTACTGGAGCTAAATAAACCATCTAGGGAGGCGGCACACTTATCAGATGATTATTTCATGACCTGCAGTAGATGCGACCTAAAAAAAAACTGAAACTGTAGTGGCTTCTCACAGATCTGTGGCAGGAACAAGTGAAAGGAAGTGGTTGACAGCATTTCAGCGACAATATCTCAAGCTAGATTCAACACAGGCTGGGCAATGGGGCAATGTATTACCTGTGCAAATAAACATTTCCAGATAATGTCACCCGACACTGTGATAAAAGTGCCTCACAGTTTCACACACGGAGAGGACAGCAGTGCGGCTGATGGGCGAGACTGCAGCTCCACAAATTCACCTCACACACACACAGCGTTGGCCAAAGGCCGCGGTGATCAGACCAGATCATCTATTAGAATACATTAACATGTCAATAGGCCATCACAGCTGACAGAACAGAGGAGGCCACTTCTAAAAAAAGGGCTCTTTGAACTCCTCACCATGAACTGCACACTGTGGGCAGTAAAATACAAACACTGCATAGTAAGTACCCGGGAGATTTCCTTATACACCTTTATATACACCACACACGGGACGACTCGATGGTACAACATTTGATCAAAAGCTCAATAACTCATTTAATAGCCCAGAGGTGCGGAAAAGGGGAACAACTGTTAATACTCGATCTGGGAAGCCCCTCGGTCATTTCTGTGCGAGAGGTACATTATGTAGCCATTTTGAGTAAATTGCTTTTACATTTTATGGCTGTTATGCTGCAGAAAAGCGTTCGGATGAAGAGTAAAACCCACGTCTTCAAACCGATGAGCACAATAGCCACTCTGAAGTAAACTTGAGCTCACAAACTGCACATCAGCAGAAAAAAAAGGCCAACGATCCCTCGCGCTCCTCCATGTTAAATCCGAAAAGGGGCTTAGCGACTTTAAAGCATCAAGTGAAGAGAAATTCGGGTGAGGCAGAGGAACAGCTCAGACAGTTACACGATTGCAGATGCAGTTTCCTTTAGTCACCGGCAGTTAGCTACAGGAGAGCGAGCAGCGGCACTTTGCAGCTCTACGACGCCAGGCTTTCTCTTCAATATCTGCTCTAATTGCAACCTACAAACACTCGATGTAAGTGTGGTTTCTAAAAGGACGAGCAAGTCAGTTGAAGTCTTCATAAAAAAACATTCCTCCTTTTCTTGACACAAAGCGACTTCAAAAAATCTCAAGGAAACGACACATTTTACAGTGAAACAAAAGACAATTGAATCATCTTATCTGCGAGCACAAACAGGACTGGAGTGCGTGCACAGACAAGCAGCGCATTGCTTTGCCCAGGGACAAATAGTGAAATGTGGAGCGGAGGGATGCCACAACATGTTTTGTGAGCAGTGACCAATGAAAACAACCTAAATAAAGCCTATTACTTCCTGCATCGTTACCAGTGGGAACTAGGGCTGCACAATGAGAAAAATACTGAATATATTCAGAACTGAATACTGTGATAAAAAGATTATTATGGATTTTACTAAAGACAGTATTTATTTGACAGGGACAGTAGACATTAATGAACATTTCTGTAAACTGTTGTCCCTGGGAAACGTATATAAAGCCAACAACAATTATAAAAACAGAACATTTTAAAAGTTGAGGCGTCATCTCAAGTACAATACAGTACATTGACATTACATGAGATAAAATCTGAAGGCAAGATTTTTGCATTAATTCCAGTTTGTTTCCGTGTTTTTGAGGCCATTGGGGAAGTTCTGAATATGACCAACCAGCAGAAAACTAAGGCGTGGTCAGCCAGGTCTTAAAACGTTTTCTTTTTGTTTGTTTTTTTGAGTGATTCAAGATTTCAAACTAAATCAAGTGCATGATGTTAAAATAGATTATGATCGTCACAAAATCCAACCTTTTTGGCGTTTTATCAGCCGAACATTAGCCATTATTTTAACATGGCGCTCTGGGGCAAATATCCTTTCTTTGCCCAAGGGAACTTTCTGCCGCGGTACCACAGAGTGGCCGGTGATTGAACTGGAAACAGACCTGAGGGGGCGCTACTCTATCTATCCAGCGCTCTTAATACATCTATGATCTGATCATGACACTTATAAATGGAACTCACCAAGCTAAATCAGGACTAAAACTCAGCTTTTGCACATTTTTCAAATTACATTAGATTTTTAGGCTGTTGGCACAATTGTACAAATCTGTCAGATGGAAGACCTCAGTGACTCTGGATATTTATGTGGATTATGCATCACACAAAATGGTGATAATTTGGCGATACGAATTGTGCAGCCCAAGTAGGATCTAATAAAAATCTGCTGAATGAGAGCCAACAGGCCTGGATGGGCATCTGGTGGAAACTGGATAACAAACAAGCATTTGAGAAAATGCCAAACATGTAATTTGATCATCATTCACGTATTCGGAAAAAGGCAAAACTAAGCCACAAATCTAAAAATAGACATTTGGTAAGAAATGCGTAATAAAAATGTAATGAGTTCATGAATAAGAAATGAGTTGCCCTCGTGCTTGAAACCATGTTCGGACGAGTGCCAAGAAACACAGGGTGACCATGTAGCGCAGGATCAATGAATGAAACTTCATGTGACGTACCTTTGCTCTGTGGGGGGTTCTGGGTGCGGTCGCGGAGGATGTTGATTTGGTGCACGGGGCCAAAGGGCTCGAAAAGCTCCCGCAGCTCTGTTTCGGACCAGGTGCGCGGGATCTGCCCCACAAACATCTTGATTGAATCTGGATCCGGCTGATCCAAGTGCTCCATTGACCCGTTCATCTTGTTGCCGTTGCCATTGCTGAGAGAGACAAAAGAGAAATGATTAGATTCTCTGCCGACAGCCAAAAACATATCTTTCTATTATGAACGCTTCCCGTGGTTTGGGACAGGTTAACGGCAAGACTGTCAATAAACCAACTTGATAATGTGACAGTATTTGACGAGGCTTTCACTTGAATCAATAGGACAGTGGCTCCAGCGAGCGCAGCCAACCAGACAACTTATTTATAATACATATTTGTTCCCCGTCTCAAAATAATTCAAAGAGAACACACTTTTGATGCCATCTAGGTCTGCTCTAAAGATAGCCCTATTTCAAGCCGAAAATGACAACCCATAGCCTCCAATTTCATTACAATTGCGAGTCTGCAGACGACTCCAAATAGGTTCTGAAACTTATGGGACCCCTGTACTAGTTATTTCAGTCATTTTTCAAGTTAGGGCTGAGCGATTCAAGTAAATTCAATACCAATTATACATTGAATATTAATGTCATCTTCACAAAAACATAATTGGCCAAAGAATATGTTCTGCATCATTTTGTACTAAAAAAGTCAGCAAATTAGTGATTTTAACTGCGACTAAATGAATCGCAATCATTGTTCTTCCTATAATTGGGCAGCCCAGTCCCAATGTTAATGTTTCACACAAATAAAGCAGCCATACTTACTTGCAAAGTAATCGAGTCACATGGAAGCCACAGAAGCAGTAAAAGGTTGTTGCGAACCAACAAAAACAGTGTAAAAGTTGAAGATTTGCACAACATCTTGTGGTAAGTGGCGTGAATGATAAACTAAATGGTGCAGCTTCCTTGCAGCCGCGCCTTTAGGGACAGAGAATCAATATCCACTAGTACACATCCGACTACAACACCCCTGGCTCCCTTCCTCATAAAATCGAGATTACATATGTTTACCGTGAGCGGGGAGCAAACCTTAAGAGAAACTATATAACCCAATAAAAGATCCCAAATACGCACTGCAGAAGGAGATTACAGCAGGCTAAGGTATGACAGTCCAAGTGGAAAAAGCCAGCGCAATAATGTTAGAGAGCACCAAGTTGTTAGTTACGTTGTAATCTGAACACTGAGGGCCTATAATGTTAACTATTGTGCACAGACCTTTGGACGCGAGTCATCCATCTTTTACAAATCGAACTCAGTCTTTCAGCAGAAACACCAAACTCCTTCAAGGACTTAAATGACATGCTATGAGATTACACTCCAGTTACTCGGCTTAAAAAAAACAAACCCAACAACTTCAATTTCATCTATTTGGCCGAGTCAATACATAATATGGAGCTGCTGTAAACTGAAAGGCTGAGTAAAAAAAGAAAATCCAAATCCGAGGTGCGCGCTCCCCTCCCGCCGACCCCAACAGCTTCACAAAAACAGCACTGCGGAGCTCGAAACCGTGCAAATCACTGGTTTAGCACTGGCAGATTTTCAGTGGATCTCCTCCTCGGGCGCGTGCGATGGTACAGACGGTAACCTACAGCTCCTCAGGCCCAGCAGGGAACAATCGCATATTGTTCCCCCGCTGGAGAACACTATTCACCGTTCCTCTGTCGCACAATGGGCCGACTCACAGGAGGGTTAGGAAGGCGTCAGGGGCTTCGTCTGCCGAGGCCTCGGCACCGCTGTGTGACACCATTTATACTGTTTTGCCTGTGGCACTCTGCCGCCATTTTGCTGAGGGCCCTTTGATGAAATCTTGCCGTTTGATTTAAAACCAATGCAAGCCGAGGAAAGAGGATTCGTCTAGATCTAACGATTACAGCAGAGGGTTCGAAATTGCCTTAATTTCACAGTGTTTTCTTCAGGCCCTCCAGCGGCAAATTGTCTTCTCAGCAGCGCAGATGAAAATTAACTGCAATAATACATTCTTTCTTATTACTTGGTCTCAAAATTGTGTGCTTCAAGATGAATAATACAGAGATACATTTCCCTAATTGAATTTAGATAAAGATGAGCAAAGAGAGAAGAAGGCGAGTGGAGTCAGGGAGGTTAGCACAAGCCATTAAAAACTCAAGTCCATTTACACAGTCTTGTGTGAGCGCCTGAAAGCCCCATCAGCGGAGTTAAAAAGACATCCAACACCTAACATTAAGTTGACAAAGAAAATCAAATCGCCACTAAAGCGTCTCTGGTTTATTCAGCAGTAATAAGTGCATTTGAAAAGCAGAGTCATGTGTGCGGAGCATGTGATGTGGCAGTTTGCAGACTGAAGACGCCCTGCAGCAGCTGACGAGTCACTCAGCACCGCCACAGTCGCTCTTCCTGCGGCACCGCCACAAAAACAGGTGATTTATCTGAACCATGTGGCTGTGAGCCGGGGGAGAGCGTGTGAGCATGCCAACGACACCTTTTCTAGGGACGGGAATAGCTAACCTGACAATTAGGCTAATAAAACAGAAAGCTATTTAGAAAGCCTGGCGTCTTCTTTACAGCGTCTCATATTTGAGCTGAGCGATATTTTAAAATGGTATGTGCAAACCAATAATTAGTCATGAGAAGCTGTGCCAAAATTCAAGCCAAGTGAGTGTTAAACTAATGAAAATGACTGCTTTAACTAGTTTGCACTTAACAAGTATGAGGTAGATTTTTATTCTGACTAGACTTGTCAACAATGCTGTGATTTTATTTCTGCAATTCAGCGTGCTGCTGAAATACTTGTTAAATACTTCTTCCTTTCAAAGACATTGTTGTTTGTGTTACTGGCCGCAATGGAGCTAATATTGCACATAGCGGATCAATAAATGCTGTATTTCGTGTTTTGGGTGAATAAAACCTGTTCCTTGCCTTGGGCTGTTGTGTTAACGACCTGTTCAACGTCGCTGCGGTTTATGGGAGAGAAAAAAAAAAAGACAAAGTTCAGAGGGCCAAACACGATGAGTTGACACAAGTGAAACGGCTGTGTACAATCCAGAAGTGTTTTACGTTTCTAGAAGCACTAACATGTTACGAAAGGCACTTGATACAATGCATAAAAGACGTGCCTGTCTCTCTACTTTATGTTCTGTCCCTAAAAATAGATGAATATTTTATCAAAGGTGGCGCAGTGTCTCAGAAGCTCCGAATCCAAACATCAAAACATCCTTGTCAGACCTAAAATGGTGACTTGAGCTGCACCACTTTGAAAGAAAAATGATGCGCGAGGATAATATCTTTCCCCTGATTTGTGGTAACTATTGCCAACATAATCAGGATTTTAAGGATAAGTTGATTTCTATCTCTCAAACCAATTAAGATCACACATTACATTGTTTCCCATGGATTGAAAACAAAAGGCCTCTTGCATCAATATACAGGGCGGGGTATAAATTTAAGAATCCAATATAATGAATGTCGCAACAAAAAGATTTAAAGTGACATTTGCGAGCACATTTGTGTGATGTCCAACAACAATGCGAGGCCCAGCTCATGACCCCCAATGACCTCATTCTGAGCAAGTTTACCACAAATGCCTGCAAGACATATTCATACTCATCAGGAAAAGAGCTGCTGTGTGACAGAGCTTTAAAAAAAATAATGACATCGGAGGATTGATGTGGCTCCGGGCCAGAAAACAAACTGGAGTGCGTGTTTGTTTCGATTTTGATCACGAGTAGGAGCTAATCAGCACATTGCGGATATGATGAGTTATTATGATATTTTCCTCCTGGCATTAACTTCAATTCAGCTCAATATGGCCTGATTTTATTGTTATTTTTTTCCTGATGAAGACCGACGTGTTCAATCAGCCTTTGAATGAACTGCGTGTTAACAGACGGTCGGCATCTGATGACAAGGCCCGCCCCATTAGCTCCATAATCACACCGCGGGCCCCAGTGGGTGTAGATGACGACGCTTGAGTTAAATGAGGTCCATAGTTTGTAAGATGCGATTAAGTAAACATAGCCCTAAACCTGTCAAGTGTAAGGAGTGAGACAAAGCACAGGTGAGACTCACCGTCTATGGGTGAGAAAGGCTGAATAAAAGAAACAAAACATCGCATTAAAAGCACCAATTACTTTTGATCTACTCTGACAGGCGGGTGAGTAGAGGTCACTTGCATAGCCATCTATGATTGTGACCTGAAAAAACCAGTGGACCAAAGCCTGATATAATAATGAATCGTGTTCAAACGTGTTTATCAGATTAAAAGGTTTTCAAGCGCATTGTCATCTTAAAACATTAGAGTTAACAAAACCTAGCAACAAATTAACATCTAGTTGTGTAGGATACAATTTTAAAATGTTAAAACCGTGAAACAAGTATTTTCTGTGTAACCATCAGTGAATCATCTTCTTGTATGCGTTTTTATTGTAGGCTGTGCTTGTATGAGGATGAGCAAGCCGAAGACGCATGTTAGACAAAGTTTTTTTTCCCAATTCTATTCTAATCTTCATGAAGCAAGTATCAAAACGCTACACTCTGCCCACAATGCTTATGGTGTGACCAGTGGTCAACTTTTCTTTAGCTACAATAAAGTTCCTAATTTTCTTCTGGTCAATAGTTCTATGAATCTTCATTTGTTTGGCCCTAAAGTTTATCAATAATCAGCAATCACTTCGCATTAGGTCACATGACCTCACAATTTGTAACATGTTTTGCAGGAATAAAATCATGATAAATACAGTCTGGTCAAATCAAAGGATTGGTAATCCAAGGGCCAATATATGTACTTGACACGCGACAAAGAACGTGGACAAATCTTATTAGAAAATAGTTGGTGTCAACACAAATTATGTGTTTTGTTTTTAAAAGGAAAATCTAATCCAAATAGTTGTAATGACTTCATGTTCACAAATCAATAGTGAATATCAAAGAAGTTGTATCTATTTTTGTCTTAATTGGTCATGAGCAGACAGGCATGACCATGTCAGCTGGTCACACACCTGTCAACAGCTGTGTTGATTGGCATGCACTTACAAGACTAATAACCAAATATTCTGGTCAAAATGAGTCTCAAATTAAACGAAAGATTAAGTAATGCATATTATTTCACTATTTAGTGAAATAATATAAAATGAACAATGATGACCGTTGTTCTATAAATATTACACCATTTCATCCAGTACAACGTCCCCACTCAGCAGGATGTGACACTATGTGAATACATAATATAAAGCTTATGTGTTGCTCCTCAGAGAACCCCTTTTTGAGAAAGATCACCGCGCACCATGAACATATGAAACCAGATTGTGAGCATTCCTGGGCTATGTGTAATATGTGTATGGCCCATGAATGGACAGTCTACTAATGATTGCTTAGCCAAAGCAGCTGCAGGAGAACAAAAAAAAGGTGACACAAAAGAATAGAGCGTTGACTCTCGGCATTCAGTATCTGGCTGTACAGTACCCTCCTGCCACTCAGAGGGAGAGGGGACCGGACACACCAACCCACTCTCTGGCAGCAAAGATCCTAAACTTTGTATAAATCACCAGTGTCTCTGCCAGCAACCAGAGCACAGAGATAATTAACTCACTGCGTTGACTGCCAGAGGATTGTGTCTAAGCCCAGATAGTCACCCTAACTGTCGACAGTCAGAGATAAATCAATCAAATACGGCCGGCTAGATCTAATCAACTTCTACACTGTATTCATAATGTCTCGTTGCACTGAGGTTTTATTTCAGTTCAGCGTGGATCATATTAGATTATATTATTTTTACTAGGCTACTTGTAGCTGTGTGTTTAGAAGTCATGTGGCAGAACTGCAGTATGTAAAGCAAACTGGAGAATTTGAGTCTGATCCAAACTAACACTACTTTGAAGACAATGCAGCAGTAAAATATACAAGTTTGAGAAAATATTACATTCACCTACGTTGAGTTATTGCTGCAGCACTTTAAGGTGCAAATGTTTAAAATTTAAAGAGTCCTGCAAAGACAGGCAGTTTATGCCATTGTCATCGAGGACTAAGACCAGAGTTATAAAATGCGCTCAGGGCGGGCGAAGTCTGCTTGTTTACATGCTCTGTCACAAGGTTTCCATTAATGGCTCAATAATGCAGCAAACCACGTGTTTTCTGCCCTCAAGTAAGCACTCTCAACATGGACGAGCAGCGGCATCTGAGGGCTGTAGCTAACAGCGTTAGCATGGATGCTAACAGGGAACAGTGGAGAACCGTGTACAGCCTACAAACTAGTAGATTCAGCAAGGCAGCTACTATCTGGTACACAATTACGGCTGAACTACACCACACATTACATCATCACAATTTGATTAACTTATCTTAAAGTTGGGACGATAGTCTTCATTTACTCAGCGTTCCGTTAGAAGTTTTTAACTTAAGCCAGCAGAGAAAACTGCCTATGGCAAAACATTCATTGAGAGGACAACGAGTCATGATACACATTTATCTTAGATGAATGTGTTCGACGCACATTCCAACGCCACTTTCGAAAGGTGTTATCTCCGGAAACACATGTCACTTGGCAAATGCTGCGCGCCTACTTACAGTGCAGCAGAGGCTAGCATTGAACAATCTGTCCAAAGTGTAACGACACATTATCCAAAAGACAGTGCATTAGTCTCCACTGTATTCCAAAGCGAAATTCAGCTGCACTTTTTACGTTATAGAAAGTAGTCCAACTTCCAGGTGAGCCGTCCCCGTGGGTTGATTAATGCTAGTTAGCTTTCCCCGTGAAGCTAGCGTTAGCCAACTCCCACCTCTTTGAACTATCTTGTTTGTTTCACGTTTTAACGCGCCACGAGGCGCGACTCATCGCTTAATAGCAATTTGGGTCGAACATAAGGCTATAGTCACAATACTTACATTGTATCGCCAGTAGACATCAACCGACTTTCGGTCAAAGGGAGAAAATCCAAGTTATACGCCGAAGTCATGCTCAAACCAGCGTCTATCTAACAATGAGAAGCGACGTCCGCTCACTCCACTCCTGCGAGACACAGAGGAGACGAGGCAGAGCAGGTGCGGGGAGGGGGTGTCTTCTTCACAACTGAAGCATCCGCCTTGTTTCTTCTGCTAATTTCTTTCCCGTCTCCAGTACAAATTATTTCATGGGAGCCGCTGTCACCGCACACGAGCTGCACCAAACCAGAGGCGTGGCTTTCTCCGGAAAAAAAAAGTCTGAAAAGCTGAGCTGCCCTGTTCGGTTTTACAATGCGTTGTAAATCAACTGTATTGCCGACATAAGGACAAGCACGTGGGGCTCATTTGAGTTTAGTGACCTGTTGTTTGGACATTGTTATCAACTGGGATATATTTCGCTTTAGTTTCGCTTTCTAATATCGCGTCTTCACATAAATCTGACTAGTGTATGATGACAATGAAAGAGTCATGGCCTATGAAGCTTAAACACGTTGAACGGACATAAGTTCATTGTTACAAAGTGCTTGTCAAACTTAAAGTTATCTGATGCAAATCTGGTGGTAGTGACTAAAATATATCATAACAAATGGGACATATGCATCCTTTTTTCTTAAAAAGAAAACCTAAACTTTTTTCAGATTTCTCTTAATGACAGATCATCCTTTCTAAACTGAGTTGCTAAAGATGCACATTAAGCAGTTTCTGCTGCTGGCTGTTTCCTGAGGTCATGGGCCATGCTGTCTTTTGCGATCGTTTGGATGGGCCGTTGTTTCACTGGGGGAGGGGGCGTCTGTCCTCTTTTGTTGTGCCGGACTTACTGGGCGAGGCCTCCACACTTTGGATAGGTAGAGGACTGTTCTTGTCAAGTACTGTTTGCCATGGCAGAGACAATGAGGGGAGCCAAATCATCGAATGATTCATTAGTGCTTTAGCAGCTGCACAATCCTTGGATAATATTCATAGTCACTGTTAAGAAAAATTCAATTTTTGAAATCCCACATAATCCTTGTATCCATGGCAGTTAGAGGGTAACCTCGCTCCAGGTCTGAAGATGGTTTATTAAACAATGTCTAAAAGAGGCTTGTGCATATTATGATATGCAACCTCTTTTGCCTATATGCAGACAAGCCCACTATGCAACACGCATTACCATTAAAGCTTGAGGGGCTGCTATAAAAAGGCAGTCTGAAGCTCTCCAGAGAATCAGGTTTCATTTAGATGGAGGAAAAATACAATAATGTCGTTCCATCTGCAGCATCCACACATTTCCTTTGACTCAATTAGATCTCAGGGGATCACACTGAATAGATTTGTTATAAAAGCAAGACTGTTCCCTTAAAGAGCCGCTCCCATTTCCATAATGCTGTTTCACATATTCATACAATATGGCAGGGATCTATTTTGATTGTTAAGAGATGTCTTTTGCGGCAAAATCTGATGGTTGATACAGTTGGCACCTTCTAACAAAAACCTAATCTGAGATTATTACAACTGTAATCCCAACATAATCCTTGACATATACCATGCCTTTGTTGTTTACATAAATCATTTTTGTTCGATCAGTTGACCTACAGTCACCGGAATCATAAAATATTTCAATTTAGTCAAACATCCCCAAATATCTATTTAAATTGTACTAAATAATTCAAAATATATGTTATATTAATATATGTTTAAAAAAAAAACACTTTCAGGAGATTTCTGAAGCAGAATGGCGATCAACTAAAGATCTCTAAATATGTGTGTGTGTATATATATATATATATATATATATATATATAAATACATACATACACACACACACACACACACACACACACACACACACACACACACACACACAATTTATGGTCTCCCTTATGGTCATCTAGGGCTCTGGTAGGAACAGTGTGGCCTGCTGAAATCTGAAGTGCTCTCCTTTTTGATGCTTACTTCCTCAGAAACACCTGCCCATACGGTAATATTTTTACACCTGAGCCCCAGCTCTCTAGAGGTTTTTAGTTTTGTACAAAACTAGAAACCATTCAGCCCCTGATTTCACGGACTGAATGGTTTTGCAAAATCTAACACATCAACTAAACTATGATCATATCTCGGAAGAATGACTTGACTGACAACAATGTCCTATGACAATATTCAATTCAGACAAAGAGCAGTTCAAATACAGACTGCTCCACAAAGCTACAGCCCAGATCTGAATGAGGGGCCAAGCCAACGTACCTCAAAGGCAGGTCCTCATTCCTGACAGAGATCCCGGCCGCAGAGGGGGGACAGCGCATGCTGTTGGCATACAAACTCTGCACCAGGGCCAGCTCAGAAGAGTGCTCCAACATCGGTGCTCTGGAAAAATCCACCGTTCAGAAAAGACACTTTCTCCCGTTTCCCTCTTTCCTCTGTTCGGTCCCTTCTCTATCTCCTCCCACGCTCTGCTCGGTTTAGTGCAGCAGAGCGCGCCCACCCCCTTCACTGACTGGCGTGGCTGAAATAATCCTCTCTGACAGCTCATCGTGTGCTAATGCATTGTGCTGCCTGCAGCAGGCCAGTTTGCACACAGTAAAATTCTGGACATACTGGTACTCTTGCACTAATTGGCATCCACATTTGGAAAACTTCGGGAAATTGGACATGGGTATTTTAATTCCACTGTCACAATGGGGAAATTAGATTCACAGTTTCCACACTGCTGCCACAGTCATGTGTTTACATTGGTGTGTGGAGCCAAACAGACCTGCTCCATCACACAAAGTTATTAAGGCCTTTGCTGATATCCAGAGACAGACAATGATACTGGAGCACTGGGCTTTGGCTCTTGCGCCGTCATTATCAGAGACTGTCACATTTCCGTGACAAGTGCTCCACAGGTAATGCCACTTCCACCCCCATGTCACTATTTTTAGCTGATATTGAAATGTAGAAAAGATGTTATCTATACCATAATGAGAGATATGTATGTATGCATACATAGTATGCAATAGTACCTTCTACATTTTTAATACTTTATAATAACCCATGTAGTTGCATTGGTAAATGCTGTCCCCAAGAGAGAGCCAAGAGAGGCCCATCTAGATTGAGACTAAAATACCTGCAGTGCTAAAAAGTTATATTTAAATGACTGGAACTATGATGGCAGTCCCCTGTGGGCCTACTTATTGAATTGAACAAACAGCATTCAGATGCCTCGCCTTTATGTGATTTGACACATTCAGAATAAGAAGCAAAGCTACAACCGTCAGCGATGGCAGGATTCAGAGCACACTGAAGAGGCTTAACAAGGATGTTTTATCAGAAGCTGTCTTCAGGTTCATTTGCATTGGGGAGGCTTATTTGCCTGTGGCCAGAAACACATAGAATGATTATGACAGCAGAGCATTTTTATATTAGTGAAAAAAATGCACTATTTGCACAATGAATATCATTAGTCTACCTGATTTAGTAAGTACTTTTCAACACAGTTTTTGTACAGTTCCCATGAGATGTAAATCTAGGCCTGAGTTCCCAACTGGAGCACTCCTCATCAGAGGAGAAAGGAGAAAGTAAACTGAAACAAGGTCATGTTGGATGAGCTGCAGTTGTAGTTGAGAAGACCAGCATGAACACTGTGCGCTCTCTGATGTACACACCAAATCCTCTCCATTTCTGCAGCACTCTTCTGCTGACATGAATATTTTAAACACTGAACTCACTTCTTTATGACGTATTGCTGCTTAGTTTGACTGTCAGTGCCACGTACAGGCACAACAAAGCACTTAGGGCCTTTCTTCTTTTCCACCAAAAACATGTACAATAGGCCAGGATGAATGATGTCTGTGTGAATGCATGGAGGTGGTCAGAGGGACCGTTGGCGCAGATGTGTGCAGTCGTGACAGCGCTTCTGTCAGTCTCCCCCAGGGGAAACTGAAGCTACTAACGTAGTTTACCACCACCAAGTATGGAGTGAATGTAAAATGCTCTCATGTAAAGGGCTTTGTGACCATGTCTGTGAAAGGCGCTATATAAATAAAGATCTTCATCTTCTTCTTCTTCTTCTTCTTCCTGCAAACCTATCATCCTATTTGAACGGCTTTACCACTGAAACAAAGATTTCACAGAAACATGATATAACCACAAACCGAAATAAATACATTTGTAATTCAATGAGTCTTTGAGAAGTTCATACGCTTTTGCACAAAGGGGGGCATTAGTCATTCTCAGTGCACAGTGCAGCCTCATGCCTGCTGTGTAATAAGCCAAATAACAGCACATGTTTACAGCATTGCAGGAGGCCTCGAGATGAGTGAAAGGAACCATGAACTTCCTCTTTTATGACTTTTGGGCTCCCCTGGGAATGATCTCTCAGACAAATACTGTGTGTGTTTTTGTGAGTTTCAAATCGAAACCACAATGATTCACTGCACTGTGATATTTATGCAACAATGATATTTTACATTTATAATCTAATAGCTAATCTTAGCTATATGGTCAACACTGCCCAGTAGTAACGCGCAAATATACGCAAACAAATAAATGTGTCCCATGGATGACAAGGGGGCTATTGAATGCATGTAAAAAGAAAACCTCCTTATATAAAACATTTATAAAAAAGAGAACATTGGAAACTGAAACTAAATACAAAAAATATAAGAACAAACTAACAAGTCTAATAAAAATTGTAAAAGAAATTATTATAGAAACATGATTGAGGTCAATAAAAACAATATGAAAGGACTATGGAAAGCCTTAAATCATGCAATGTCTAAAGACTCAAAAGCTGCAAGTTACCCAGACTACATGATTAATAATGATGAGAAAATTACAGAAGGGAAGAGTGTAGTAAATGCGTTCAATGACTATTTTGTCAATATTGGGCCTCACCTGGCATCAAAAATAACCAAAACAAACTCTCAACATTAAAAACATGAATGTTCACTCCTTCTTTCTCACGGCAACGAATGAAAATGAAATAATTAAAATCGACTGACTGGAACGACTTTGACATGAACATGATCACAAAAATAATACATAACATATCTATGCCTTTAACACATATATGCAACCTATCCTTTTCAACTGGTGAATTCCCCGACCTCATGAAGATTGCCAAGGGGGGATAATCGCCAGTTTACAAATTATAGAAATTATATAGTATTATCTCTATACTTCCTCAACTATCTAAGATTCTGGAAAAATTTTTGCTGCCCGCCTGGACAGCTTTGTGAATAAACATAACTTACTCAGTGACTGTCAGTATGGGTTCAGAAACAACAGGTCAACTGCACAAGCATTAATCAATCTAAGTATCTAAGTGAAGAAGTCACCAACAATATTGACAATAACCTGTATTCATTGGGAATATATAGCCTTTGACACTATAGATCATGAAATACTTTTAAATAAACTAAATAACAATGAGATCAGAGGGATTGCTAACAATTGGTTGAAGTCATACTCAACTGAAAGAAAGCAGTACGTACAAATTGATGAACATGTATCAGGATGGAGGAACATAGTATGCGGAGTCCCCCAGGGGTCAATATTAGGACCTAAATTGTTTTTGTTGTACATAAATGATCTGTCTGAAGTCTCAACAAAGTTAAAATGTATATTATTTGCGGACGACACAACAATTCTGGGTTCCGGCAAAGATCTACAACTGCTTGTCTCAGAGGTCACAACAGAATTATACAAATTCAAAGAATGATTTAATAGAAATAAACTATCACTAAACATATTGAAAACAAAAATGATTCTATTTGGTAAACGGAATAGGGACGTTTAGATTCAAATTGATATTGACAATGCTCGAATTGAACAAGTAAAGGAATATACATTTCGGGTGTGATCCTCAGTCATAAGGTTAGCTGGAGACCACAAATAGATAACATTCGTGGGAAAATGGCGAAAAATGTGGCCGTAAATTTTTTCAGGACCACAAGGCTCTCTTCACCCTGTACGGTTCCTTAATCCTACCGTACATAAATTATTGCTCAGAGGTCTGGGGAAATACCTTCAATAGTCATTTACAGGTTTTATATAGACTACAAAAGAAGGCTATTAGAATTGTTCACAATGTCGGATATAGGGACCATACAAATATATTGTTCTTAAAATCTAACACCATGAAACTTGATGACCTTATAAAATATAATACTTTGTTACAGATATATAAAGCTGTAAACAACCAGCTCCCTAGCAATATACAACAAATGTTTGGTAAAAGAGTGGGAAGTTACGATTTAAGGGGCACTCATAATCTGAAAGTACAATGTATTCATTCTACCCTAAAAAGTCACTGCATCACCCGGAGAGGTGTAAATCTGTGGAATAATCTAGAGGAACCCTTAAAAGGCGCTGATAGTCTACAACAATTCAAAAAACAGTATCGTATAAGAGAAGTGTGTTTGAGAAATATGCAAAAGACATGTGACCTTGTTCGTATTATTTACAAAAAAATTGTATTACTGTGTGAATCTGTTTAACCACATCATTGCTGATAGAACCAATGTCACCAACCCCTACGTTTAAGTTGTTATGAAACATAGGAACTGAGAGAAATGAACAAGCAAAAGCTAACCACAATGCTGTAACAGCCTGTTTCCACTGGTCACTATCTACCTACTGGCCATATTACACCCTGGCTTTTTAAGGGACCTCACTAAACAAGGCAAACAACAAAAATAATAAAACAATCACAACCAATATTTTTACAGTGGAAATGGGAATGACAATAATAATGGTCGTGTTGACTATGTAATACTTAATATAACTAAATCAATGGTCAATTAATAGAATGGTGACTGGTGTTTATAAGTAATGATTGGATATGGTTATTATGTGAATGGGAAAGAGGAAAAAGAAAAAAGTAAAAATTGTAAATATAAAAAAAGTTTATATATATTGGTAAACTGCATACATTTCTATCTTCCTGTTATGTCTTCTTACTTTGGAAGTCTTGTAAACATCCTGTGATTTTCTTCTTGTAAAACATGAAATACTTTTCTTTAACAATGCTGCTATACGTAAAGTTAATGCGGACAATTGTAATTGTGTAATTCAGGAATTTGTAATGTAAAGTGTTATATTGTATGAAAACACGAGATGTTGTATTACTGTATCCGGAATGTAAATTAATTTTGAATATGGGGGTATAGGCACTTATAAGCTTTCTTGCTTCGGCCTACTCCGTTTGAGTTTTTGTTACTTTATTTTCTGCACTGCAATAATGTTAATGTAAATAATCACTCAAATAAATCCAATCAATCAATCAATCAATCAATCAATGTGAGAGTCATAAATATGTTTTTAAATGTTGCTTTGCACAGAAATTCATTATAAAAAATGTGTCTGTGTAAGCTTTCAGTCATCTGTGAGTATTTCACCATAGTGAAAGGTTTTGCCTGTTATTATTATATTTTATCATTCATGTTTAGAGATCTTCTTTCACTGACACGTGGCAGGACAATTTATGGCCAACAGATGCATGCTCCAAGCTTTGACTAAAGGAGACCTGACACCAGCATGTGTGATTCAAGTGGGACACATCAGCTGCTAGCAGACACTGGAAGTATATCTTTGACATTGTGTCAAATATTTCAGAAGTTATGTCTTTAAATTATTAAACATTATTATTATTATTATTATTATTATATTGTTATTAATACTAATACTTTCTTATTCAGTTGCTATGTAAAATGATACAAATAAGACAATATTCAATGGTGGAATAATAAAAAAGCTACCTCATTCAAATATCAGTTTATTTTGTGTGTGCAAAGCATAGACTGTTAAGTGCAAAGGTCCGTTTACTTCCTCCTTTTCTGGTAACATCACTTTTTCCACTTCCTCTTATCAGAAGACAGTAAAGTAGATTTCCATTTGTGCCTGTAATAGGAGACACACGCCAAAGCACTACAAGCACTGTCAAATTTCACCAGTATATGCAGCTTGAATATCCAGTTCTGTTTGGGTATTTAAATGTTCATGAATTTTGCATATCCTCACATTGTCATTGTCATTGCCCAAGTTTAAATTAGTCATAGTTTATGACATAAATAAAACCCACAAATGCCAAAGAGTTCTCAGAATCCTCTTTAATTTTTCAAAAGCAAATCTGTACAACTCTGTACAACATTAAAATGCTCGTTTAGTTCACTGTGGCATTGTATAATATGACATTTATAATTTTTGGTCGTTGAGCTCTTCCAGAAAGATAAGCAGTTCAGATAAAAAATAAAAAAATAAAGAAAAAAAGACTTTACAAGACGTGACCAAGTAGTTAATCCGAGTATCTATAGATAAACACTGACCATCTGCAACTCATTTTTAGTTACATGAGGTTCAAAGAGTGGAAAAAGTTCGTCAGACCTTTCCTTCATAAAAAATGAGCGCACCGATAAATAGCCAAAGCCTATTTCGTTCAGTCACGTACATAACATTGCTCTTTTACCGCGGATTCAAAGTCTCAACATCGAGGATTTGGCCATAGTAGAAAGGCTTACATTTTGTCGTTCATTTTGCAAATCAAGTTGTTTTTCCACATGCCTGTAATGGAGTCATCTGCATATTTCACTGAATGAACCAATGGTCGCTGCTTCTCCTGCGTTTGTAGAATGACACCAAGTGGCCACACAGGGACAGCAAAGGCAACATTCCCATGTAGTTTTCGTATATATGCATTTGCTTTTGGACAAGCTGTTACGATTTTGAAAAAGTATTAAGTAGTTGTTTGATGTCAGACAAATCACTCACAAAAATGATGAGTTAATTGGCCTAATTGGTTGCTTTCAGGTTCTAGAATGTGATGATGTCACAAGACTCAGTGGGGAGCAGGAGCCAGTTCTTCCCATTAACTGCATTACACTTTCACAAGTCGCATCTAAAATGAAAATTTATGATTTACAAAAATGATCATTGGGTCCATGATTTCTATGTAGAACACCAAAAATTTCCTCAAAAACAAAATAATTGTACCTCTATTTAATATTATAGGCCTTTAGAACGCTGTGATGTCACCTGAAACCCAGCAATAGTGTTGGAGTGCTACGAATTTCAGGATAATAGAGATAAGTGCAGTGGCATTTTTAACTGCATTTTTAAAAGTTGCACAAGAACTCTGATGCGGTGAAGGTTTAGGTAGAATAAATTACGCCAAATAAAATGATTTCAGATGCAACAAAAATGATACGTACATTGTAGTAAAGATCATTGTGTTAAAGTCTGAGTACACAGACTGTTCATCTTTAATATTGAAATATCAGCGAAAATGACTTAACAATACAGCACAGCCACAGTATAACTCCAGGACAAATCCATGAGGAAAAAATAAAAATACAAACTTCTCATTAAAAAAATGTACAGAAATTACAAGGAAAGAAATCTTTGAGTTAAAAACTGATACCTTTGAAATGGATTAAACGAGTGAGAATCCAAAGAACAAAATGCACTTGGCTTGGTAAAGTTGGTATTTACACATTTATACATACCCAGTGCCATCCCCCGTATATACATGACAATTACACTGCAGAGAAAGCGAGTTGACATAGATACGCTTTCCTTTGGAGGCAAGACTTCTGAACAGAAATAATGACATCAGTATTCAACCTCCTGAGTGTCAATGAGTTCTTTTGTTAGCCGATTTGATCAAACACATTCATCATGATCTTTTACAACTAGAAGTCCCAAACAAACAAAACAAACAAAATGGAGCCCAGAACTGACATGTGCAAGGGGAAATCGCCATTTTCATACTAATTTGCAATACATCGTAACTGTTGTAATTAGAAAATCATTGTGATAAATTTAAGATTTATATTACAGCAGTGCAGTGCAGGGACAATGATGGCTCCAAAAGTCCAAGTGTGTGCTTTTTGCATAGTCTCAGTGTGGTTTGTGTTTCCTCTTCTTATGCTTTTTGTCTTTCTTTTTGCTGGAACATTTGATACAAAACCAAGGCTGATCCTCTGGGGGAGCAGCAACGAGACCAACACAAGGCCTGAAGGAAAATAAGAATTAGGAAAAAAGAAAGGAAAACATGAGTGAAAACACAAAACGTGCAATCCCAGCATATTTCAGTCTATAATCAAGCATGTTAGGGCCTTGGCTGAGTATGATTCAGACATCCGAGTCTACTTTCTGTAAGAACATTAACTTTTATCAAAATGAGCTCGTCTTGCTGGACTGTTGGATCTCACTACATGGGACAACATTGACAAACTCACAGAAATTCAGAAATAAATCAATAACCTAGATGTCTTACCAATGGTACCAGTCATCACAGTCATCGCATCCAATCATTGGACTTCCATCGTCTGGTTTATTGCAGCCAGGGCAAATCCAGATTTGGTTTCCCCATTCATCTCGAATCTTAAGAGAAAAAACAGCAGTCGTCATGTATAACAGCGGTTCACTGCATTTTTGTTTGGTGTACCTCTTGGCTATTGATCCATACTAGAACTGAAACAACTAATCGATTAATCAACAACTATTTTAGTAATCGCTTATTCATTTTCTGGTTAACACTGACTGGTAAACACAGGTAAAAATGAAATGAAAATGTAGTATTTTTTGATGAAAAACTAAGGGTATGCAGTGTTTTGTACATTGTAAATTTCATAAATGTTTGTGTCTCATCCAATCAGAAAGCATAATCAGCACTAAAGCCTCATACAAACATTCATTTTAGGTTTACTCCATCAACACGTCCTCATGTGGCGTCACTTTAGCTTTATGTGGGAAAAGGTTTGAAAAAATAACATTTTATAACATTTTTTTCAGCATTCAGTTATAAATTGTTTAACTTTATCTAGTCTCCCGTGCTCCTGCTTGGATCTAGTAAATGGGCCTCTTTGACAGAAGAGGAAGCTACATTCTGTAAACCCATCATAATATAAAAACCTTTAAAAGGGCTATTGTAAATTACCGTATTAAATATTCAGGATCTGAAGCTGATATGCTCGTTTCAGAAGAGCAGGAGACACCGATTTCTCTAAAATGCTCACAAGTTTGACTTACAAGTCGTGACAGGCTGTCGCGCAGAGGCAGAATTGCACACATAAGCAGCAGGGTGCACACGTTAACAGGTTGTTAGTGATTTTGTCACCCATTTCTGGAAGAATATTCTTGTAAGCACCTACGCAGCATGGTACTTTCTGCCCTGAATGATGTCCGCCCGGTGTGTGAACAAAAGCACATTTATCAGCACATGCTTATTGTTTTGGTTCTACAGTGTGCAGTAGTTCCGCATGTATAAACGTAAAGAGGATTTGTCCACATAGACTTGTTACGATGTGCAGTGCAGATCGTAACTTCAAAACAGCAGAGACTTTTTGTGTGTGATGAGGTTGATCTGCTGTTGTGAATCTCCAGTCTGCAGGTTTATTAATTGGAGACTGTGGCGAGAAACGGCAACGGCACATCGATAAAAGGAATTGTTAAAGAAGAAACGTACGATTCCAATGGATTGCTCAAATAAAACCTGATCTGGTTTTCGATTCCTATCTCTAGTCGGCTACCTCCTGCTCCTTTCACAGTCTGAAAATGAAAACCAAAAATCGGGCACAACAGCTTTAATTCATTTACAAAATGCCTTGAAAATATTTCCCTTTTGTTGTCTGTCCCTGTTTTTAGATTATCTTCTAGCGTCGACACTGTCAGGTACAACACGCTACTGTACGCCGACCAACTCTTTGAGCACTTACCACATAAGTACTGACGGTCTCCGTGACGACACTGCGGACCGGTGCCTTGAGGGAAGCGGCTGGAGAGAGCATGGACGTTGGCAGGAGGAGTGACGGCGGCGCAGGGGTAGGTGGAAGTGGCGAGGTAGCAGGAGGCAGGATGGGAACGACTGGCAAGAGGATGGGAGGCGGCGGAGGGATCTGGGTCGGGTCCCTGGTCCGGACTTGGCAACGGGTGTTTTGGGTGTTGGAGTTTTGGGCTCTGAATTTGGAACCACTTTGCTAATGACACTGTAAAATGAAAAATACAATCTTTACAGATTTATAAAACATTGCCTCCTGGAACAGACAGCATTTTTCCCTGAAGCCTAAACAAAGGAATCAAGTGTTTACTCTAGATCAGTGGTTCCCAAACTTTTCGGTGCCATGTACCCCTTAAAGCTTTAGGTGACGAGTCGCGTACCCCCTAGTTTGACGCGATTGAAAACACTGGGAATATCACATGTAATATTATGTTTATTTCCTCCCTTATTACAGTGAACTCAAGCAGGTTTTCCACATTAAATATGTTTGTGCTTGTCTGGGTGATTAAGGCTATTAAGAATATGTAAACACAAAAACATGTAATGAAAATGCCAGTTTTTGATTATTTGAAAACAGGCTGTTAGTGTGAATGGATAAAGCTGAGTGTTTTGCTTTGTCCCAGTGGACCAGGACTCTGCTGCTTTTGTCACTCATTCTGAACATTAGACTCTGGTTTGGACTCTGCGCTCTGGCCCCGCCCCCTCAGTCGTACTGTCAAACCACCAGTACAGACTCAAATGTGCTGGTTTAAGCTTTTGTTAAAGCGGAGATAATGTATACGCAGGACATAACCATCTATGCACGTGCCACTGCACATCAGCTCGTAAATTTGAATGTATTTGTCAGATACAAAGCCACGGGTTTAGTGGCAGAGGGGGGGCCACAGGCGCTTGTCCTTCTCCCCTCGCTTTTCCCCTCGGATCAGAATACGAGGAAAACTCCTGTTGCAAATCGAAGTCACCGTCAGTCTGACGGCACGAGCACAAGCTCCTGACAGATATTACAGAAAATGCAACTCCATCGAACTTTGGCGCTGCTGTTGTATCGAGGGCTGACGCTGCCTCAGCCGCACTCTCGGCCTCCGCGGAGTTTTACGCGCTCGGGTCCAAAGCGGCTCTTGAGATTCGGTTCTGGAGTGGACATGTTTAGAACTCTATAGGGACTCTTTCGCCTGTATAAGCGCGTTCCCCGTGTGGCGGTTTTAACGGGTCAGTATCGATCAAATAATAAACTTTTATTTTCTTTGCGTACCACAGTTTGGAACCCCTGCTCTAGATGACATTAAGGGCAGGGAGCAAACAGCAACGTTTTAATGTCTTGGTTTTGACTTACATTTTGTCCTGGCCAGCTCCCACTCTCAGTGTCAGGCGGGGAATGACCGGAGATGGGAGAACAGCTGGAGCCTCAATCTTAACCTGGTCAAGAAACAAGAGTGCAGTTAGTCCCACTGACAAGGTATGTACACAATGTCAACACTTTTGTTAAAGCTGGGGTACCAGATTTTTCCTGCACAAACTGACATATTTTATATGGCCCAAACTCGTTCCAAGCTCTCAAAATCCCTACTGCATGTCCGAATTGTTCAAGGAAATTGTTTATATGCACATTTCAAGCCCATGTTCAGCTTTGAGCGGTGGCAAAGTCAAGAAGAAATTTCACTAATTTAGATTCTACTTCTATCGCTCAATAAAATTTAGGTGAGGACCATGCAACAAGGTCTGTGTTTTGCTGCGTTTACAACATACTCTGTGGTGGCAAAAATACATTTATTTTACAACAACAAAAAGTCAGGTACCCCAGCTTTAAGAGATGTGGTCAAGGGTCAAATTCACAAAGCAGTGTAGGACTACGCTGCCGGTATCCAAATTTTACTCTCTGCCATAGCATATAAATATACTGTATTCAAAGAAGACGCCTAAATATCTTGTTTTGTCAACAGGCACACAATATACTTTATAGAAGTGACAGAACAAATAATCAGAGAAAGAAAATAGAGAAAAATATCTGTTCTTTTTTTCTGACACTGCTAAACCATCTGCATTTCCTCATGTGCTAGCTGTCAAAATGCCTTACTAATGTGGTGTATAGATGAAAGGATTTGGTGGATGGAAAATTTAGAGCAACAATTAGGAGGTTGCAACAATAACACATCTAATGTGTTAGAAAGAAAACACATTAGATGAGAAACAATGAGGAAATTGTTTTCTCACTCTCTTCGACAAGAATTCAAAAGGCAGAAAGTGTGTTAGTGAGAAAGAGCTCTGCACCTTTTCAAGTCGTAACCACTCCTTTTCCTTCTCCTTTTCTTTCTCCCGTTTCTCCTTCTCGCGCTCCTTCTCCTTCCTCTTCTCTTCTTTTTCTCGCTCTTTTCTTTGGCCTTTTCCCGCTCTTTATCTTTCTCCTTGTCCTTCTTTTCTTTTTCTCCTTCTTCTCCTTTTTCTTGTCCTTGTCTTTGCTCTTCACCTCCTTCTCCTGTAGAAGAGGGGCCAGAGGAGGCAGCATTGGGGGCATTCGGATACAGGCAGCGGGGCTGAACAGCGGCGGAACCTCGCCCAGAGCAAAGGGTGCTAGGGCGGACTGTTTCTGCCGGTCTTCTTTACTCCGATCTTTGTTCTTCTCTTTCTTCTCTTTATCCTTCTTGCTCTTCTCTTTGTCCTTTTCTTGTCCTTATGTTTTTCCTTTTTGGAGCTATCAGACTTTGCTTTGATGGAACACTCCGGGAGGCCGAACTCGTGCAAACCAAAGTCCTCCTCATCCTTCATGCCAAAGTCTTTCCACAGCATTTTGTCTTTGGAAAAATCTTTAGACTTATCTTTGTTTTTATCCTTATTCTTCTCTTTCAGTTTGCTCTTTTCTCGATCTCTATCTTTCGGTTTGCCCTTCACCTTTTTCTTCAATTTAGTTTTGAGCTCCTTTTTCAGTTTTTTCTTGACATCCACCGCGGATACACTCTTACTCTTGTCCTCAAATGATTTCATTAGTGGTTCCGGTGTAGGGGGTGAGGCAGATCCTGATGATGCATAATCTTCTAGATTCACAGGGGAGCGGAGGAGCCTCCTTGGTTTACCTTACGGATCACCTCATCAATAGAAGCGTCCAGACTCCAGTTTGCCCCACCTGTAGGAGGTGGCAAGTGAAGAGGCGTGGATGTGTCTTTTAGTCCATGCCCCATCCCGATTAAGTGTTTGGGCGTAGAGGGTTCCATGATGGTTAGTCTCCTCGGGCTGGAGAACCCATTGCTGTCCGAGTCAGAGTTTGACGTGTAGGCAAATGGATCAGGCTCCCTCTCAGCACAAGCTCGCGCTATTACCGCATCAATGGAAGCATCTATGGCTGTATTTTCAGGTTCTAGTTTTAAAAAGGAGCCTTCAGCTAATTCATCTATATTTTGTCGCATATGGATATTTTCTTTGCCCATCCTTTCACTCAGCGCTGACAAAGGAAGTTTATGCACAATGTCTGTTTTGCTTTGAGGTTGTGAGCCCTTTGATGAACCAAGCTTTGGACTCTTAGGACTTTTAGGGCTTTTAGTTCTCCCTGGGGATTTCTTTCGTTCTTTAAATGGTTTGGGAGAACGTATAGGACTGCCCCCTACAGAAGCAGAAGTTAAGCCTTTGGGCGATTTAGTCCGTTGTCTACCTGGCGATGACGCCTTATTCTTTCTTCCTGGAGTGGTGAGAACTTTTGAATCAGGCTTTGGTACCATGGGGACCAAGGGTCTAAATGAGGGCAAGACTCCTGAGGGTGTTTCGGGAGACAGGGGGTCAAGACTGTCATGAGAAGGCAGTACTCCTGGTGGGACTCGCTGTGGGTTCAAAGACGAAAGGGGTTCCCTGGGTTCACCCCACTCAGGGCTGAGGCCAGGGTGTAGGCGTGGTCTCTTAGAGGTCGCCATCATGCCCAGGGCTTCATCGGGGCTGTCCAGGTGCCGCTTCAGAGGATGGTTCTCATCATTGACAGCCTCATCTTCCTCGATTTCTTCCTCATCCTCCTCCAATGGCACCTGCATCGCTTCAGCTGAGGTGCCCATGTCAGGCAGGGCCTCTTCCTCCTCCTCTTCTGTAAAGACAATGATACATATTTTAAAACAAACAGGGTGCACTATAATAAGTTTTGACCATGGAGTAAATAAATAGTTAAAACAAAGCATTTTGTAAATTATAGCACCCACCTTCTTGTAGGGAGACCAGGGGAGGCAGGTAGTCTGGGATATGATCCTTCCTTTCCCCTGCGTCTCGAGCTCCAGGCTGAGGAAACTGCAGCACATTGTTTTTGCTAACAGGGAAGAGTGGTATTTGATGGGTGAAGCCCACAGCCTCCATGTTGTTGACATAGTCCTCCAGTTCGCCGAGACTGACCCCCATGAGTCTGAAGCCCTGATCCAGATCATCCAGCACTGGGTCAGACCTGCCATCTGAAGAAGTAAAAACTAATGGTCAGACATGACATGACTCCACTCCATAAGTGCCGTTGAACTCATACTCACTGAATAAATGCTTAATAGGTTACAAACATACAAGTTTAATAAAATACTACAAATACATTTAATTTGTAATTTTAAGTTTTATAGTGTGATGTGCTAATAATTGTGAAGAGACAGCTATGATCATTTCTGTCCCATACTCGATTACGGCAAAACAATAACATAGTTCACAGTAACTACACGGGGTTACTGTACTTTTGACATATGGGGCTAAGCTAGGGGGCGCCAGTCAGTGGGAGGGGATCGTGTATTTGAGGTTAAAAAAGTAACCGCTGTAATAAATGAGGCACTTACAGAGTTCAGAGTATCGGTGACAGACTCTAGCTAGCTGCTGGATATATCTGTGCAGCACATCGGACAAGAGATCGCATGCAGTGAGCTGAACTGCATCCCATCCAAGAGCCTGGCAGATCTGCGCCACCGAAACACGCAGCAGCGAGCGGGCATAGCTCTCACACATCTCGCTGACTTTGTTACGGTCTGAATCTCGATCAATTCCTCTTCCAAAACATACTCCAGGTCTTCATGTTTCACAAAACCCCAACGGGGCTTGTAAAAACCGGCCAATGCGGTTAAATTTAGACATCTATTTTAGTAAATATATTGGCGCTTTTGCCAGAGTCGCCATCTTGATTTCATCGATAGACCCATCCCCAAAATTCGCACTACGCATGCGTGATGGTGATGTCACAACTTTTCTTTTAAATAAAAAATAAATAAAATAATAATATTTATATATATATATATATATATATGGCATAGGCATGGATCTATTATAATTATCATAGGGCACTTTTGAATCCCCGTAATGCTTTGCGGCAAAAGCAGGTTCCGGTTCTAGCGCGTCAATGAAAAGAAGCGTAAACAAAGCTAGAGATGACGGTATTTCCATAAAACTACAACGTTTTTGTGCGTAAGAAAAAGAAAAGTAGTACATGCGGTTAATAAATGTTGTGTCCAAATCCTGGCTTATGTTAGGCACAACAATTCAAGCTGCGATTACTGGGTTTCACCAAAGCAGTAATTCTTAAAGTGTGGTCCGCGAACCCCTTTCCCCCCGACCCCTCCACAGCGCATGTTGCACAGGGAGTTGGGCCGTTTTGGCCAACTCTTATCATTTGATCAAACTTTAAGAGTAACCAGCATAGTGTGACCAGGGCGGAGGGACAGAGCTGGAAGTGTTATGAATGCACATGCATGAGCATGGCTGGCACTTCTCAGAACCGTGCGTAAAGTTTCCCGTTTGTCAATATGTAGCTGTTGTAAAACGCGCTGGATTTCACACATGGCTGGGGCATTAGAGCACGGGATGCGCGGGTTGCGGGTTCCCCCGCGGTCTCCGCAGCCATGTCCGCAGATCGGGTCATAAAATTCTGGTTGTGGCGGGTCAAACAATCCTGTCCAGTGTATGCATCCAGAACTCATTCTATCATCTTTACAGCAGGTATGTGACGTCAATATGCGGCGGATTTTCATAAAATAAGCAGCGTTTTGTTGCTTGTGATCCAGAGAACGCTTTTGTGGAGCCAAGCGTCTTCTATTTTCCAGGGCATGTGCGTCTGTGCACGAGTTTGCGTTACCTAACATTCAAAGCTTGCAGTGTCTGCCCTCAAAGTGCTCATGCCCTTCCCAATACTGTATAACTGTGAAGGTGAAATTCTCCTCTTCAGAGCCAGACATTCAGAAACTGATGTGATAAGCAGCACCACTCGTCTCAACATTGAGTTTTGATGGAAATCTCAAAATGTAAAATCCACAGATCTATTAGTTTGTAATTGTTTCATGTGTAAAATCCCAGTAGTTTCAGTGATATTGGACATTAAGGGGAACATTTTTCCCTCAGCATTTTATTGTTACCATAGTTACAACCATAGACTTCCATACACACAGCCTCAGTTTTAAACTATTGGCTCTTTAGAATGACATTATAGGCTGTTACAGCAGTTTGATCCCCCGTTTGGAGGAACGCATTCCCCCAATTTTCAGTTTTTCAGGGTAAAGGATCGGGAAATATTTAGGAGGTGTTTAATGAGAGTGTTCCGGCAAATGTTTTGGCCTGTTCCCCGAATCCATCACATCAGACCAAAAGTGTTCCTGAAACTACTAATTTACAAATTAAGCACTGGTCCTGTGGGCTAAGGTTCCTTTTATTGGACAAGCTTTTTGATGACACATAATGTCACTAATGTGTCACACAACTTTGTATTTCACAGATGAGAGACAAAGACAGTGTTGGTGTATATTTATAATTTATTGCATAAAGTAATTGATTTTGTGATGTCATGTTTTCTTTTCACATTTTTGAAGCACATACATTGTATGGTATTAGTGTAATTTACATTGCCCATTGGTGTTGGATTCCACGAAGAAGAAACATAGGTTCTCTGACTATATTTCAGTAACTGAGCCAGACTCAGAGTGAGCCTGGTACAAAATAAGCCGGACTTGGCCAAATAAGCCCATCTTATAGAGTAAGCCAGCTTTATGAAACAGTCCTCAGGTTACATCCTCTACGCTAAATGATGGCAAAGAAACTAATAGGCAAAAAAAATAACATATTTGTAATAAAAATAATAACAATAAAGACATTCAAACAAATGTACTCTTACATGGATTTTGTTACTAAATTCTATTGTTTTCAATAATTTTTGTAATGAAAAGCCTTTTTTCACGTTACAACACTTTAATGAGACTGTTTTGTTGCTTACAATGGGTATTTGGAAATGAGTTAAATAGGCAAAATATATAAAAATCGGTTCCACATTATCCTTGTGCTTATCGTGATCTATAATGTGCACAACAACATGAACCGCCACAATGCTTGGATTTTTTGCCTAAAAGCATATGTTTCGCTTTAACACCAGAACCTGCTGCGCCAGAAGTGCGCAGACAAGGTGCGCAACAATTGTGAGCTGCCCTATGCGAAAATAATAATAATTAAAGCTGCAAGTGGCATCGAACGGCCCTCGCGGCCCGTGCCTCCATTGCCACGCCTCTGTAACCCTACCAAGGGCACTAACGCGCCCACTACATTTTATTGCCCTGATGTACCATTAATCTGTGTCAGTAAACACTGATTAAAAGTTACATTTCAGCCTCTCCTTGTGAATAATAGCTCCAACCTGCAGAGGGCGCTAGCGCGCCTATGATCTTTTTATTTCACAAGCAGCATCGGACGGCCCTAAGGCCGTACTTCCATGACCACTGTCCACATGCTCATTACAGAGGGCGCTAACACGCTGTGATTTCATATAATGTGAGATTTATGTGACGTCCCATTAGAATAACATGGGGGCCCCGCTTGTCCCCATGGCAACACCGTACAAAATACAGCTATTTTTGTGCCGAATTTTATCAGTTTCCGAGAAACTAATTTTTCAACTCATAATGCATTTTTTGTTCTGCACCTAGAGGGGGCGCTATCGCGCCCACTGTAACTTTTTCACATTTGTTGTGTCTGGGGGTGAAAGGTCAATAAAATGTATATTTCCGATTTTTAATCGGCGTTTGTATGTGCGAATGTGAGCAATTTACAGGTTATGGTAAATACAGTGACATAATTTTTCAAAATGGCGGACTTCCAGTTTGTCAGGGGCGTGCCTCCATTACCACACCTGTGTAACCATAGCAAGGGCGCTAATGAGCCCACTACATTTTATTGCCCTGAAATGCCGTTAATCTGTGTAAGTAAACATCAAAACTACACTTTAACCTCTTCATGTGCATAATGGCTTCAACCTGCAGAGGGCGCTAACGTGCCCATAATCTTTTTTATTTCACAAGCAGCATCGGATGACCCTGACGGGCCGTGCCTCCATTGGCGCGCCATAATCCTACCGAGGGCACTAGCGTGGCCACACTGCATTTCTTTGGCCTGATGTGCCATTAATCTTTGTCAGTAAACATCAAAACTCAATTTGTTGCCTCTCCATGTGAATAATGGCTCTAACCTGCAGAGCGTGTCCCAAATCTTTTTTATTTCACAAGCAGCATCAGACGTACTCCCATGAACACTGTCCACAAGCTCCTTATAGAGGGCGCTAACGCGCTGTGATCGTGTATAATGTGAGATTTATGTGTCAGTCCCATTAGAATAACAAGGGGACCCCGGGCGTCCCCATGGCAACACCGTACAAAATACGGTATGGGTCCCATTGGCTTTTCTGATCGGGATGCCATCAACTATTTTGTGCCGAATTTTATCCGTTTCCGAGAAACTCATTTTTCGACTCGTAATGCATTTTTTGTTCTGCACCTAGAGGGGCCAATGTCACTTTTTCACATTTGTTGTGTCCAGGCAGGGGTGAAAGGTCAATAAAATGTATATGTCTGATTTTAAATCGGAGTTTGTGCGAATGGGAGCAATTTGTAGTTTAGATAAATCGCAAAATTCTTCGTAAAGCCGCAAACAAACCGTAAAACTTAGCCAAACATTTTTCATAACTTTTGATGCCCCACAACTCGAGATGAGCTGGGGCGATTTGGTCATTTGGCGCCATTTTGCTGCAATAATAAGTATAAAGGGCCCGCACCAGAGGTGTGGGCAGTCACTGTTTTACCCGGTGAGTTTATGGTTGACTGGGGGACAGCGCTTCGTGCTGTTTTCGTGCGCTCTGCGCACCTATGTACAGCGCGCTACGCCCACTGCGTTGCGATTACAATAAGCCCTTGCGACGGCAGGCCGCTCGGGCCTAATTAAAAAAAACAATAACAGGGCGCAGCAGGGTATGTAGGCTTACTGATGATCAGCGTTGGGCAAGTTACCTTAAAGTTGTAATATATTCTATATTAGTAGTTACAGTTTTAAAAGTGTAATATGTTTGTATTACATATTACTGTTTCAAAAATGTAACTGAGATACACTACATTGAGTTATTTCCAGTGGTGGAAGAAGTAGCTACTTAAGTAAAAGTGCAGATACAGAACCAAAAATGTACTTAAGTAAAAGTACAAAAGTATGCATTGTAAAATGTACTTTATAATTGAAAAGTAAACGTTTTTTTTATTGCAAAGTCAATTGACAATGTGTCTTAATCAAAAATGCAATACACATGACTGCTGTGTAGGAAAATCTAAGCAGCACAACAACAAAAAAGAAAAAAAAAGAATAAAGAAAAAAATGAAACATTTGTATTACAATAACAAAAGGGCATCAGCTCATATATACAGACAATTTTTCACATAGCTTTAATACACCTTTACACTCTAGAATTTTAAGAGACTTATATAAGGACATCAATTCATTTTTAAAAGGAACAAAATTGTGGTTTACATTCAGGAATCTACATTTATGTAAATCAAATTTACTCAAAATAATCAAATTATTATACATATATTCATTTTTTTGTCTTTTATAAATATCCCAAATTTGACACAATTATAATGTAGCATGGGTACATTGTTCTTTACCTTCAACCAATTATATAAATCAACCCAAAATTTCTTCACATTGCTACATTCATAAAATAAATGTTCTTGAGATTCGATATCAATTTGACAAAATGTACATACGTTGAAATTGGTATATAATTCTTAAAAATTCTTTACAAGGGTATATATCATTCATGATTTTAAAGTGCACTTCTTATAGGAGTGCCAGGGCAATCAATGGACAGACAGGTGTTGACCCCGTAAGGGCGCACAGGTTTTTGACCGCTTTTGGCGGAGTTTGTGGCACTGTTCTTGTGTTTTTTAATGGATTTTACCCTTTGGACGTTATGGATATTGCACTGAAATAAATTATGAACTTTGCACCTAACTGGAATTGTATGGACCATATTTTGATGAACACGAAACAACAGGTAAACAGCCGCCTAGCGCGTCATACCCACCTATCAAGGCAACATCTCATTAGCCCAGTACTAGGCTGGCTACTATACTTCTTTCATTTTAGGTAGGAGCGGAAATGATAATTATCTGGATCTTATTATGGAGTTTTAATTTTTTGACCAATTTGGAGATAATACTTTTCGTTAACGGGAGGGGAAAATATTCATTTGTTAATGAAGATCTTAAAATGGAATTATTACATCGAAGAAATTATAATCTTCAATAAATAAAGCAGGAGAGGCAGGTGTTACAGTTGAATATTGTAGATGTGATTTTATCATATTTAGTAGAGCAGAAGGAATTGCTTTAAGAACATTGGAGTATGTTTTATAAGTGCATTCAAGGTTGAACATATGTTTGAAATCATTAAACTCCAATATTGTACCATAGCTATCCATCAAATGGACTATTGCCCATATACCTTTTTCAAACCAGTCTTTATGAAACAGAGATTTTCTTTTATGCAATATATATTTGTTATTCCAAATTGTACTGTGTGGATTAAAATTGTGTGTATATATCATCTTCCAATGTGAAAATTTGATAATTTGATTGGTATTTTGAGGGGATCAAAGTCACATTGTAATAAGAATTCTATCCCTCCAACATTTTCAAAAACATAAAAAGGAATATGAAACCATATAGAGCTTTGTTGTTTTTTGTAAAATTTTGTAACCATTTTAACTTCAGGGCACCGTTCATTACTTCAAAATCAATAACATTCATACCCCCATCTTCAATAGGTTTTACTATGTCATTTTTTCTAATCAGATGTGGCTTATTATTCCATATAAAGTCATATTGAACTTTATAAACCTTTTGAATAAATCTGTTAGGAACAGCTAAAGAATATGCTGGATATATTAACCTGGAAATACCTTCCATTTTTGTCAACAAAATCCGACCGAAAATAGAAATATTTCTTTGTAGCCAACTATTTAATACTTTTTATTTTTCTCCAGAGTAGATTGAAAATTAGTGTTTTCTCGATTTGCTAAATCTTTACTTATAATTATGCCTAAATATTTAATTTCATTTTTGACTGGGATACTATGTATTTGAGTATGCTCATTATTGTGAATTGTTAGTATCTCACACTTGTTTACATTTAAATATAAACCAGACGCTTTAGAGAAAAGAGACACTGCTTTCATTGGAATTTTTCAAGAGTAAAACAGTATCATCAGCTAACTGTGTTATTTTCAAAGATTTTCCTGCAAAATGTAAGGGTTTAATGGTTTAATTTTTTTTAAATGAATAATGCAAGCATCTCTACTGCTAAAATGAAAAGCAGAGAACTCACCGGATCTCCCTGACGAATACCTCGAGTAATAATAAACCTGGTAGTGGTCCCTTAGGGAAGTAAAACAGCACTTGTTATTTCTTTATATAACATTGCAATAGTGCTAATAAAGGTTTTCCCGAATCCTAAAGGATTCAAAGTTTTGAGAATGAAATCATGTCATTCTGAAATCAATTCCAGTCTGTCGAATGCTTTAATGAAGTCAAGAAACAGCAAAATACCATTATCTTCATAATGATGTTCATAGTCCAAAATATTTAAAATAAGACGTATATTATTATGTATAAACCTTTTTGAGAGGAAACCAGATTGTGTTTCATCTATGATTTTATCAATACCAGTTTTGAGTCTATTGGCCAATGTGTGGGTAAATATTTTATAATCTACATTTAATACTGTGATTGGTCTTAAATTGTCTATAATAGTTTTGTCTTTGTTGGGTTTGGGGATTAGCGATATTATGCCTTGTTTCATTGTGGTCAGCAGTGTTGTTCTGTAAACATTCTTTAAGTGCTTCAAAGAGCAGCTCTCTTACGTCATTCCAAAAAAAAACGATAAAAATTTGACGTAAGTCCGTATTGGCCTGGTGATTTCCCTAAAGTCATTTTTTAAACAGCGCTGTCCAGTTCATCAATACTTAATTCCATGTCACATGCATCTTTGTAAGTGACCATATGTCATCTCTGCATTCTCGTTTCACAAACTGAACAATCACTGGCCTCGTGCTATTTGGTTCTTTCTTACCGATGCGGTGAACAGAGGGAACCAAATTATCCCGTATGTCCCACGAGACTCCGGGAGCAATCTTGGAGAAAATGGAGATCACTCGTCTCTTGACATCATCATCTTCATTTTCTTTGAGACCTTTGATGCGCAGATTCCATCTCCGCTTGTACTGTATCTCTCTTGTTCATTACATTTCTCTCTTAAGGAGGTAATCTCTGCCTGAAGTTTAGCAACTTGTTCTTCAAGCGCCGCATTTTTAGCTTTATATCGCCTCTGTAGTTAGCTCCATTACTCAAGCACAATTATCTTCAAGCTTAGCAGACATTTCATCCATCCGCTTTTCTTGTACATCAAATCTTGCAGATAATTTCTTTACCTCTTCAAGGATTAGCTTTGTTGTCTCCACAATGTCTTCAGACGAATTATCATCTTCAGATTTGTTCTTTTTCGAAACCTGAGGTTGTTTTATTGGGTATAGCTGGGGCGCCCCGTTTCCCGCCAGAGGATTTTTCACTCGACGTGGCTTGGTTGTAATCGTGATCCCACGAAAGCATAAATACAAAGTGAATTCGAAATGTTTACAGTCTTCTGAAGTAACCAAAAGAGACTTTTAATCCTGTCTTAATCAACATTTGAGTGAGCCCGGGAAAGTAAGTGCTGCTCAGAGCGCCATCTTGCCGGAAGTTTTTAGTAAAAAGTAAAATTAAACCTTTGGTTCCTCACTTCTCCTTCTCACTGAATTATGGAGTTTAACATTTTTCCATCAGAATAAAATGGGACGTTGTGGTCATCGCTACGGCAACACCGTGAAAATATGGCATGGGTGTGATTGACTTTTCTGATTGGAACGACCAAATAGAATTCTGTGCCAAATTATTTTAATTTTCGTAAAAGTAAAATTTGTACTCTCCATATAATTCCTAAAGGGGGCACTATCGCGCCCAATTTGAATTTTGCCAAATGAAAGTGTGACTGTGGGCGACAGTGGCGCAGATGGTAGAGCGGGTCGTCTCATGATCGGAATGTCAGGGGCTCGAATCCCGGCTCCTGCAGGTGCAGACTGTCGTTGTGTCCTTGGGCAAGACACTTCACCCAATGCCTATGTGTGAGTGGTTGGTGGTGGTCGGAGGGACCGTTGGCGCAGATGTGAGCAGCCTCGCTTCTGTCAGTCTACCCCAGGGGAAACTGTGTCTGTGGCTTGCCACCATCAGCATGGAGTGAATGAACCCCCCTCCCTTTCATGTGTGAAGCGCTTTGGCTGTGACTAGTGTCTTTTAAAAAGCGCTATACAAATAAGATTCCCTTCCCTTCCTTCCCTTCCTGGGACTTTAACAACTGATAACAAAATGATCGAAATCGAGCTTCATATGTGCGAATGGGAGCCATTTTTTGTTTGCGAAAAATGACGAAATACTTCGTACAGTTTGCGGCTTCACCGCATAAAAAACGTAAAACTTAGAAAAGTAATTTGGATAACTTTTAAAGTTCTACTTCTCAAGATTATTTTCCACCCAAAATTAGCTCGCTCCGATAAATGCTCTAGGAGGAGATAGATTTTGTACAAAGTGAAAAAAAAAGGCGGATTCCCACTTCGCGGGCTGTCATCCAAAATAGTCGACACCCAATATGGCGGACGGCGTTGCCGTAATAATATTTTTTGCTCAACATGTCATGATGCACGTCTGTACTGATTTTTATGATTCTACAACAAACTTCATTTTTGCCCAAGTCCTATCTTGCAATGTAAAAAAAAAAAACTGAGGTGGCTGTAATGTATGTTTTATTGTGAAACTCACATCTGCATTATGTCCTTTGCTACTACCCGTACTTCCGTCTTTTTGCGGAGTTGAATAAACACAGTTAAAAGCTACAGCCGTCTCATCCATGTCTCCCCGTACTCACAACAAATAATTAACAAATTATTTCAATTTCACAACATACTTCATATGCACATTGATTTGGCAGGCAACATGTTGACTTTTGTGGCGCGTCAGAGCACGAACGCTTGGTTTAGTGTGTCCACGTCTGCGTCTCTACAACATTGTGGTAACGTGGACATACGCATGTAAAAAAAATACGCGGCCGGTGCATCTGGGGTCTAAGTGTCTTACTACATTAGATGTACACACATTATGGTTCTACAACTTTCAGCCTCTGGTGTGCAGAGACGAAAATGAGTTACTCCGTTTTCCCTACCGCTGCACTTCGGTCGCCTACTGATTCTTACAGGATTCTCCAGCGGCATCGGGGGGTAGGTCAAATGCAGAGGACAAATTTCCCTATGGGGACAATCAAGTATACTAACCTTAACCTTACCTTAATCTCACCATAACAACTTGCATCGGAGATCAGCAACTTTGTTTCTCCGTGCATTACAGCTGGCATATCTGGAGGTGAAAAGAAAGCTGCTCTCCCTATACCGCCACTTTAAGTTGGGTGTGGCCCAATGGCCATGTCTTTTTAGGGTAAGTGGGCAGTTATAAGGGGCGGGACTTCAATTATAAAAACACCTGTGCATCTTTGTCCATTGGTGTTCCGGTCAGTCTCTAGCAGCAGCTACTCACATGTAGTGATGGGCAAATTGAAGCCTATCATGAACCACAACTCGGTCCGCTTGACGCAAGCCAGAATCGTGTGAACTTCTCTGTTGTTCTTCTGCATTCACATGGGGTGTATTAAAAAAATATAATATAAAAAGTGAAATCACTACAGCACTGAATCATATAACAATATATGAATGAAAAATAACTTGGAAGTGGGAGACTGAAGGAGATTGTTGCGTGTTCCCTCGTTTTGCGAAAGGGGCAACCAATCATGGCGCTTGCGTTCTGCAACACTTGACGCGGAGTCACGTTGTGCGGCAGGTGCACATCAGCGACACGTCCACATAGCTGGACTCCTTGATTGGCGCCCACGTTTGTTCATCACGTAAGCGTGGAGTTGTTGTGGAATATAAAAGGGCCTTTAATCGGCTCATGAAGAGGAAAGTTTCACTCGGTGGGCACTCTATGGTCCTTCCCGCCTTTTTGCCCTTTTAAAGAACAGAAATATGTGAATGAGCCAAGGCAACACTCCAGGCATGTGTTTAATGAGGGAATGACATAATAGCATGATATAAAGCTTGAAAAAGTCGATTTTACATAATACCCCCCTTTAAAATAGTATATATTACAAGTGATATTTAGTCTGGGAACCTCCATTAATTTTCTCGTATAAGAGGTGTCGTTAACGATTGTCCATAACCATTTTGGGCGCTACGAATGTCACCTGCAGGCTCTACATGAGGTAAATCTAAAGCCGACAACTCCACGAACTCCACGGGCCTAGTCAGTTTGACCAATGAAGTGCTATAACAGGTGCTCTGGATGCAATCAAGCCCCCTGCTGTTAATAGGCTCAGACTATCCACACCTCATCACTCCAGTGGCTTCCGCGCGCCTGGGACGGCCTCGGGGGCCTGCCACTGTAAGAACACAATTAGGCTGAACACTTCAAGGGCCAATTAAGGATGGCCAACAGTGTTCCACTGCTCAGCACTGCCTACACATCTCCACCTTGTCACCCTGAGCTGAAATTCTAAAGAATGTGGAAAAGCTGTGGCAATTAGACGTCCTCCCCTATCAGAGTGAGAAGCTGGTAGTGCGCTCCAAACAGGACCAATAGGCAATACAGCTGTTGGAGACTAAAACCACCCAGGTGGATGTACAGGGAGTTCAGCACTACGCCACTCCACTCCTCAGAGTAAAGAGCAGCTCCATGCACCTAAAGAGGCTGTGCAAGCCAATCTCCGCAGCACAGAGAGATTATTATGTGACACGTAATGTGCTGAGATCGACAAACTGGAATAGTCTGGCTATGTGTTAAAGGTCCCAGAAGAAGAGCTGAACTGTGCAAATGAGAGATGGTTCATACCGCACATGGTGAGCCACAGTGAGAAGAGCAGAATTGTTTTCAATTGCTCCTTCTGCTACAAAGGGGACACCTCAATGAGTTGCTTCTGCCAGGTCCTACCCTCACATCCAGCCTGCTGGGGGTGTTGTTGCGCTTCAGGGAGTATCTATTGCCATAAGCAGTGATATAAAAGGCATGTTCCATGAGGTCAGGCAGCTCCCTAAGGACAAAACTCTGCTCTGCTTCCTGTGGCGGGACCACCCAGAAACCACCCAGCATCTACGTGTGGCAGGTCCTACCATTTGGCACAACCTGCAGTCCCTGTTGTGCTACATTTGCACTGCAGAAGCACGTGTTTGACCACAGCCAGCCAGGTGAGGATGTTCAAGTTAACACTGAGAAGTCATCCTTGTAGGTAACGGTCTACATTGGATTCTGCGGGGGCGAGAAGCAGTCAACAAACATCAGCACTCCTGCCCAGACTGTCAGAGATGGAAGGCCATGTCAATTGTGCCTAAGACGGCGGACATGCCGGAGGCGAGGCTGAGACTACTGAAGCCACCCTTCTTCTCTACAAGTATGGACTGTTAGGTCCTTCACTGTTAAAATTGGCCCACGTGTCGAAAAGAGGTGGGCTTAAGTGCTTAAAGGAACAGGCCACCGCCACAGAAGTGACCAAGCTCTTCCAGGTTTTCCCTATTTAAACACGGTTACGAGTAATCTTTTTGCATGTCTGAGGGCACGAGCTGAGGGCGAGCTTCGGCATGCTTAGCCTGGCGGTACTTGTCAGCTGGCTGTTAAGTACTGAAAAGACCATGGAAAACCAGCGTGTTATCAGCTTGGACTTTACTGCATAACAACAATGTACAGCATGACTTCCTGTATCAAGGCGCCGAAGGTAGACAACACACAACATACCATAAGAACGATGTCCGAGAAACCGATGTCAATACTCTACAACACCTCCCTTTCTAGATAATAAATACCATAAGAAGGGTCCCATTTACAACTTGGAACACAACTTACTAAACACTTGCTTTAAAGTTAGGTAGAGTGATACATACACAACCGTATCCTACTCAAAGGTCTGTGAGTGCGTATTGGATAACGTCTCTCAGGTGTACTCGCCGGGCTTACACCAGCTCTAGGGAGACCCAGGCGTAGGGTCAGGACCGGACCAGGGCTTGGCAGATATCTCAGGTCGCTGTCAGAGCTTGGCAGGTTCAGGCTGTCCTGGGCACCGGTGGAGTTAGGCAGGCTCATGGTCTCCAGAGTAGCGCTGGCAGTCGGCAGGCTGGAGCTACAGTATTTCCACAGTGTAGGACAAAGGCCCTTGTCTCTCTCTGATTATGCCGGGAACCCACTTGTGTTCTCCACGGTAATCCCTGGCAAGCACTGTCTGTCCAATTTCCAGTTGACGCATTTCTTCGTCGTGCGCCCTTTGACCCTGCTTGATCTGACGAGCCATTACTGTCTGTCACAGGTTTGGCTTTAGCAAGTCCAGTCTTGAGCGTAGCCCACGTCCCAGGAACAGCATGGCAGGAGTTTGGTTAGTGGTAGCATGAGTGGCATTATGGTAAGCAAACAGGATGTTGGCTAATTTCTACTGCAGAGAGATGGGAGCATCAGCAGAGGCTTGCAGGCCTTGTTTTAGAGTTTGCACAAACCTCTCGGCGAGTCCATTGGTAGCCGGATGGTAGGGAGATGATGTTATGTGGTGGTTTCCATTCAGCTACATAAACATCTGGAATTCACTAGCTGTGAGTTGAGGACCATGGTCACTTACCAACTGTTCGGGGATACCAGATCTGGCAAAGAGCAGCATATTATGCAGCATATTGTGGTGCATATTGTGTATGTTAGGAAAAATGTGTGTTGGGTAGATAGCTCTGACTGGGTGGACTGTAAGGACTGTAAAGGCACTGGGATGTATTACAACTGTCACTACCCTGGAGTGTCGGCCAGAACACTACGTAAGCCAGGATAAATATTCAGGTGGACCTCGGGTGGCAGACACACTGGACCCCATTGACGACAAGGATGAGACAGGGACTGATCTTTCACATATTGTATTGAACATCAACAGACTGGCACGGCATGAGGGTATGTGTGTGTGTGGTTTCTGCAAGTCACAAATGAAAAGAAAATCAATACCCAACACACAATGCAGTAGGTTACATATTAAACCAAATACATGAGCAAAATATTCCAAACACACCAAAAATACTGTATATGTCTGCACAGCACATGGCATGGAACATTAGCTTAGCTTAGCTCAACAGTGTACAGACTACAGCTGCCAGTCTAACAAATATTCTCCAAACAAAACCGTCTGGTAATACACATTATGTTCACTAACTTAAGTGCACAACTTACTTTTGTCAGTAACGCACACGCTTTGGACAAATAAAGAGCCAGTCTGCAGGTTGCAGGTTAGCAGGAGGATTAGCAGGTTGTGATCACGTTTCTCTGCAAAGTTACACTAGGTTATGGTGCCCTCTAGTGGGCAATCCAAGAACTGATCAAATACTAAGGGAACATTACAGAACATAACAAGGTAACTGGGGCCTTTTATACAATGTGAGATCACTGGATAAATGGAGATAAACTAAACATCTGAACAATCATGGAACACAAATTTTGCTACAGAAATGTGTATGAACTTGTGCGTAAAAGTCTCAGTGGAGGACGACACTTATTCAGAGCGTCATCAGCTCATCAATATCAGGGCTCACATTACACTAATACAAATGTAAAGTGGAGCTTATTATTTGCATTTTCTCGATTAATGTTTAAGAAACAGCGGGTGAACGGGACAATATTTACCAGTACGCATCACTGCACAACGTGAAAGAGAGAGAGGGAGAGAAATAGACAAGCTCGTCCTGAGACTTACAAGAGTTAAAGAGATGAGAAGGATATTATTAGCCTTTAACTGCATTTGCATAGTGGTTTTCTTCCCCGTGTTGTTGTTAGCACCTAGAAAGTTAGCTAGCTAGGCAGTGATACAAGTGAAACAGTGAAGCTGCTTTGAGAGAGAGAGCCCTGCACGCTCTGAAAAACAGCAGCGCTGCGTCTTAATATTAATTATGGCTTGATTTTCAATCCTTCAAAATGACGGACGGCCTTTGAAATTTTCCGTAAAAGCTTAAAATATTCTGTAAATGACGGAGAATTTTCGGTTAATGTAACCTCTGCACGGGTCGTAGTGTTTGAGCACTGTCTCTGATGTCACCAGCTCCTTGGAAGGCCTGTTCGCATTGCTTGGTCCAATTCCATTTCCATGCTGCCTGAAGTAGTTTAGTGTTGTTCAGTGGATAGAGCACTGTAGACAGGTTAGGCATGAACTGGTGGTAGTAGCTGATGAAGCCGAGGAACGATCTAATCTGCTGTACATCCTGTGGCTAAGGGGGTTCCATGATGGCACTGATCTTTTCTTTGTATTTATGCAATTGATAATACATGGTTTGAAAAACTCACACTTGTCATGTCTGGCCCGGAGTCTGTAGTCTTGAAGTCTCTTTAGGACCTTATGGAGGTTCTCCAGGTGTTGGTCATCGTTGGCACCAGTCACAATGATACTGTATAATCTAATTAACACTGTGTACCTGGAATCCCCTGCAACACTTGATCCATAGCACGCTGCCAGATAGCCGTTGCCTGGCCTGCCAAACGACATGCCTCTTCATAGATATTTCAAAGACATATAGTCTGGGAGCGAGCGTGATCTCAACAATTTCCCGGTGGGCGTGATTGACAGACGGCATCAACCAATTAGAGCAACGCTAGATACGTTGCAGTAACAAGCGGCAGAAAGCCTTTCCAAAAACGTCCTTTTTTACGAGGAACGCTTCGAACGCTGTTTCTTGCTCCGGTTTTAGGGATTTCATATTTTCCAAATGATTTAAAACAGACGAAAGAGCCGAAGAAAACAGTGTATCGGTCGCCATCTTTAATGTTTTGGAAGAGTGCGTGGTGGTGACAGGTGACGGCTTCCGTCTCTTGGTGCGTGATTGGACCGATGTGGGTCAAATCGTGAAATGATTGGCTGCGAGCAGCTGCCCAGACGGTTCTTCTTTTGAACAGAAAGGAGGAGTGTCTGGCAGGCCAGGCAAAGATAGCCGGGGCCAAGGCCGAGGCCACTCCAAAGACCAACCTAAACCAGGCCCTTCAGAGTAATGATTGTCAGGAAGATCTTCGAATCTTCTTCTATCTCCATCTGTAAATAGGCCTCGGCCAGGTCCACCTTGGTGAACCGCTTCCCACCAGCCAGGTTTGCAAAAACATATATACATATACATATATATACATATATACAGTATATACATATACATACAGTGCCTTGCGAAAGTATTCGGCCCCCTTGAACTTTTCGACCTTTTGCCACATTTCAGGCTTCAAACATAAAGATATAAAACTGTAATTTTTTTGTGAAGAATCAACAACAAGTGGGACACAATCATGAAGTGAAACGAAATTTATTGGATATTTCAAACATTTTTAACAAATAAAAAACTGAAAAATTGGGCGTGCAAAATTATTCAGCCCCCTTAAGTTAATACTTTGTAGCGCCACCTTTTGCTGCGGTTACTGCTGTAAGTCGCTTGGGGTATGTCTCTATCAGTTTTGCACATTGAGAGACTGAAATATTTGCCCATTCCTCCTTGCAAAACAGCTCGAGCTCAGTGAAGTTGGATGGACAGCGTTTGTGAACAGCAGTTTTCAGTTCTTTCCACAGATTCTCAATTGGATTCAGGTCTGGACTTTGACTTGGCCATTCTAACATCTGGATATGTTTATTTGTGAACCACTCCATTGTAGATTTTGCTTTATGTTTTGGATCATTGTCTTGTTGGAAGACAAATCTCCGTCCCAGTCTCAGGTCTTTTGCAGACTCCATCAGGTTTTCTTCCAGAATGGTCCTGTATTTGGCTCCATCCATCTTCCCTGTCCCTGCTGAAGAAAAGCAGGCCCAAACCATGATGCTGCCACCACCATGTTTGACAGTGGGGATGGTGTGTTCAGGGTGATGAGCTGTGTTGTTTTTACGCCAAACATAACGTTTTACATTGTTGCCAAAAAGTTCGATTTTGGTTTCATCTGACCAGAGCACCTTCTTCCACATGTTTAGTGTGTCTCCCAGGTGGCTTGTGGCAAACTTTAAACAACACTTTTTATGGATATCTTTAAGAAATGGCTTTCTTCTTGCCACTCTTCCATAAAGGCCAGAGTTGTGCAGTATACGACTGATTGTTGTCCTATGGACAGAGTCTCCCACCTCAGCTGTACATTTCTGCAGTTCATCCATCATGGGCCTCTTGGCAGCATCTCTGATCAGTTTTCTCCTTGTATGAGCTGAAAGTTTAGAGGGACGGCCGGGTCTTTGTAGATTTGCAGTGGTCTGATACTTCTTCCATTTCAATATTATCGCTTGCACAGTGCTCCTTGGGATGTTTAAAGCTTGGGAAATCTTTTTGTATCCAAATCCGGCTTTAAACTTCTCCACAACAGTATCTCGGACCTGCCTGGTGTGTTCCTTGTTCTTCATGATGCTCTGTGCGCTTTAAACTGACCTCTGAGACTATCACAGAGCAGGTGCACTTGCTTACACACAGGTGGACTCTATTTATCATCATTAGTCATTTAGGTCAACATTGGATCATTCAGAGATCCTCAGTTTGCTGCACTGAAAGTAAAGGGGCTGAATAATTTTGCACGCCCAATTTTTCAGTTTTTATTTGTTAAAAAAGTTTGAAATATCCAATAAATTTCGTTCCACTTCATGATTGTGTCCCACTTGTTGATTCTTCACAAAAATTACAGTTTTATATCTTTATGTTTGATGCCTGAAATGTGGCAAAAGGTCGAAAAGTTCAAGGGGGCCGAATACTTTCGCAAGGCACTGTATATATACATATATACTGTATATACATATATACATTGTATATGTATATATACATACTCAGTGTGTATATGTACACACTGAGGTATTGTGGAGGCCTTCGGCGCCTGGCCGGGTATCTTGCCAACACCGTAACCGTGTCAGTGGTGACGTCGTCATCCTCTTCGTCTGTCACAGACGTGTCGCGTAGGCCAGGGTCAAGCTTCTTGAAAAAGGAGGAGTTTCTCGTCCCACAGTGTCCATTACGCTCAGCTGTGACCATAGAGCCCTTGACGGCGGTCACTCTGTACGGCTTGGGATTGTAGGCTACAGTATGTTTGTTGTGCCTGGGTTGAGTGCACAACACCATGTCACCAGGCCGGAGATGGCAAGGTGTAGCGCGTCGGCGAGTGCCCGCGTACTTCTTCATTTTGGCTTTGGCCTTGCGGTCTCTCTTGCGAAGATCCTTGTCTGACCCAATGGGTGTGCTCACTGAAGCCATCTTTGTATGTATCCTGCGCTTGAGCAGCAACTCAGCGGGTGATGATACTGCCGTGCTGTGTGGCGTTGCACGATACTCACGCAGGAATGTGTAGAGATACTGCTTCCAGGGGATGTTCTCCATGTGGGCAACACGGAGGCACTTTCCGAGCGTTCTCATAAACATCTCTGCGGTGGCATTGGCCTGAGGCCATAGTGGTGTGATCTTTCGATGTCGGAACCCCATGTAGGCCGCAAACTTGCCAAACTGCTCACCACTGAAAGGGGGCCCGTTGTCTGTCTTCACAGTTCTGGGACGCCAAGCATCGAAAAGATCTTGTCCATAACTGAGATAACTGAGTTTGCAGAAGTGGAGTGCATGATCTCTACTACAGGGTATCGGGAATATTCATCCATAATAACTAGTAAGTGTTCACCTGTCGGCAGTGGGCCGTAGAAATCTGCACTGACGTCTTGCCAGACTGTGTCGGGGAGATGTGACATCTGCAGAGGTTCATTGTGTGACTCAGGTGTAGTGGCTTGACATGCCAAACAGTTTCTCACCATCGCCTCGGCTTGTCGATCAATGTGTGGAAACAACACCTTTTCTCTCAGGAGGGCCTATGTCTTTGTGATTCCCTGATGTGCTTCATGCGCGAGCTGGAGGACCCTGTGCTCAAGTGAGGAGGGAATGACGATCCTGGAACCCTTCAATATGATGTCATTTTCGTTTGAGCTCACTTTTTACATGTTCATATTGCCTCAGTATAGTGTCCTATGTGACTGTGTGCCATGCATTGTTGCGTATGAGAGCACTGACTTTTTGTAGCGATTCGTCTTTGAGAGTTTCACTCTTGATTTCATCCAGAGTCATTGCTTTTGGTGTGTTGTTCTGCATGATGAAGTTTACATACTCTTCAGGCACATTTGTTGCACGACTGTTTTTGGTGTGTGTCTGTGTTTGGAGTGGGTGACGGGACATGTCAGACCCTTTCCTGTATTCTACATTCAGGTTGTACGGCTGCAGTCGGAGTCCCCATCGCTTGATCCAGGCGGGCGGCTTGGACCTCGGATTGTTCCATATGAGCTCATAAGCCACTAGGCTTATGATCCGTCACCATTGTGAACTCGTTCCCGTAACTCGCAACTCCATACAATGGCAAGCGCATCACGCTCTGTTTGGGAGTAGCGCCACTCAACATCGCTGAGTGCTCGACTTGCATATGCGATGATATGCGTCTTGGCTTTGTCCTTGTGCAGAAGTATTGCTCCTAATCCTACCGGACTGGCGTCAACAATGAGCTCGGTTTCCATGTTCGGGTTGAAACAGGCCATTGTGGTGTCACTGGTGAGGCTCTTTTTCAGTTTGCTCAGCGCTGCGTCCTGTTCCATACCCCAGTTCCAGGGAGAGTTCTTTCTCGTGAGCTTTCTTAGTGGCTCTGTGACTGTGGCGAAGTCAGGAATAAAACGTGAGCAGTAATTTGCCATTCCCAAGAGACTTCTCACTGCTGATGCATCCTTGGGCTTGTCGGCTTGGCGTATGCTGTCGACTTTCTTTGGGACAGCTGAAATGTCACCACCGGAGAACACAAACCCGCAGAACTCTAGTCGTGTCTTGTTGAACTCGCGCTTCTTCCGGTTCAGCATCAGGCCACATTCCTTTAGTCGCTGGAACACAGCAGTCAGGCTCTTGTCGTGCTTAACTTGCGTTTCCCCGTAGATGATAATGTCATCGCTGAGGTTTTTCACTCCAGCGATGCCCTGAAGCGTCTGACAGATGCCGTTTTGAAACTCAGCTTAGAGTTTCTGTAACTCAGCTTCAACTTTTCACGTACATGGAACGGGACTCTGCGGTGTGGCTGGCATGTTGGTTGTATGTCTGGGTTAATGTGTAGCATGACTTGAAAGTCCTTGAGCTTACTAATGCCATCAACAGCTCAGGATAGCTGCCACAGTGAGATTCATTGGAGGAGGCCCAATAGAGTGTATGATTTTGATCAATCCTAGTTCATCAGCTGTCTGATAGCTGAGTAGAGAGCAGCCATCACCTTTGATCACATAGAAAGTTCCATCCGTTTTGTTGTTGGTCCCTCGTTTGTACGCTGCCTATGAACTTCCCTAGGATGGGCAGCGTGTCCTTGGATCCATAGGCTAGTATCCTGAGATCTGTATGCAGGAGATGGGTGACTCAGGTTGTTGTATGTCTTTTCACTGATGATGTTTACGGCAGCACCGGAGTTGATCAGAGCTGGCACTGTGTCTCCATTCGGCAACAGAAGCGCTTTCGATCTTGCATCCACGGTAATGTTTATGGCTGTGGTGTAGTTTTCAAATCTCTGAATCCACTTGTTCCACCGCGGTCCGACAGAGCTGGGTTCATTCTCTGCATCGAACGGTGGTACCGCCGGGCCGTGCGATAGCATCATGTTGACTGTCTAGCAGCTAACTGGCTAGCACACTTAACTTTCTTACGCATGTAATATTCCGCTCTCTGGGAACAACGTCTGTGCGGCCGTCTTAACCTGGATCCTCGTAGCCAGTGTGATATTTATGCATTCATATATTTGTATTTATAAAACAATACACAGAGCTTCGCATTTGGTTGTTTTATTGCTGAGGACAACCACAATGAATGACTGAACTTCCACTTCCGGCTTACGCTATATACCAGCGTAATGACGCAAACAGCATGTGTAAACTTATGGCAAACAAACATTGATTCAGCATACTGGTGTGATCTGGATATTACAATGTTTATTGCCTTTACTCCTTTTTGTAGTTCAACAGCATCTCTGGCTGCTCTTGAGACTGCCATTTCAACTGCCCTTTTGTAGGTGAGCTTGTCTTCAGTAAGCAGTCTTTTCTGTATGGCCCCATTCAAAATACCGCATACTAAGTGGTCTTCTCAGCGCATCATCCAGTCCCTGTGCTAATTCACAGTGCTCAGTGAGTCTCTTGAGCTCAGCTACATAATTAACAATAGATTCCCCCTCATGTTGCTTATGGAATCTAAACCGCTCAGCAATTAGTAGTGGCTTTGGTGACAAATGTTCTTTAATTACTTTCACCAGTTCATTGAAAGTCTTGCCTGATGGCTTATCTGGTGCTGTCAAGCTGCGCAAAAGGCCATATGTTTCCCCCCCCATTGCACTTAGCAACACGGCAACATGTTTATCTGCTGCAATATCATTTGCCACAAAATACTGGGAAATGCGTTCAGTATACTCGACCCAGTCATCCATCGTGCTGTCAAAGGGGTCAATAGATCAACTCTAGCCATATTGCTGCGCTATGTACGCACACTCTCGTCAGAATCACTACTGTCTGTTTCAATTCGCCGGGTCCACACAGCTTGGACTTTACTGCATAACAACAACGTACAGCATGACTTGCTGTATATACAGTAGGCGCTGAAGGCAGACAACACACAACATACTCGGACCATATAGAACGATGTCCGACCAACCAATGTCAATACTCTACACTAGCCACGGAGTCCTACAAACCAACAAGGCCTGGTAGGACTCCTTCTTCAACTTGAAGGCATCCCTTACTTCCGACCTTACGACTCAAGTGACATCGGAGGTAGTGAACATGGTCCACTCGGACTCCATGTCTCCAACCACCCTTGAGATCTCGTAGAAGCTCTTCCGGAGGTTGGAGTTTAAGACCCCGCTGACAGAGGGATCAGACGGATGCCAGACGTTCCCAACAGACCTTCACGATATGTTTGGGTCTGCCAGGTCTGACCAGCTTCCTCCCCTACCAGCGGATCCAACTCACCACCAGGTGACTACAAAGTCGATCATCGACCTTCTGCGTAGGGTGTCCTGGTGCCATGTACACTTTTGGACACCTAAACATGGTGTTTAGTCTTTCTCTATGGTCCTCATGGTAATACCACCCCCCTTGTGGCTGGGGCGGCTCCAAAAGACACCTGGTACACAGTGTTTAAATGACCACTTTGACCTTCCCTAGCACTGCTTAAAACCCTGGCTCCAAAGAGTTTTTCTTTTTCTAAAATATGCTATGACCCATGTGACAAAGCTGGGCTGGGTGACATATTTTTAACCACGCTGAATTTGATATATCAGCACTAAAAAGTGGAAGCCTTTTCCGTGCATTGACTGGCGGCTCTGGAGCTCTGTGGAGGCTCCGCCCGCCTTTTTTGCCCTTTTAAGGAACAGGCTTCGTAGGAGGAGATAGAGCAGCCATGTTCATTTTCAGAAACCACTCGGGACCATTGAATGGGGCTGAGTAGGTAATCATCCATCTCTAATTATTAAATCTATGGGATAAACTGTAACTAACACAGAAGTCCAATAACAAAACACCGCTCCTGTTCACATCGTGGAGGCCATTCCTCCCAATAACCCCTGTCCAGGTCTTACTATGGGCGTTGAAGTCCCCCAGTAGAACAAGGGAGACCCCAGTCGGAGCACTGTCTAGTTTGCACCGATGTTGGGCCGTAGACGTAGGGATGTGACCCTCTCGTTCACCGAGGTAAACTCCCAACACATGGCAGCTAAGCTAGGGGACTATAAGCAAGCCCACACCAGCCAGCAGTCTCTCTCCATGGGTAACCCCAGAGAAGAGGAGCATCCAGCCACTCTGCATGACGGGTTACGGAGCCCAAGCTGTGCGTCGAGGTGAGCCAGACTATATCTAGCCGGTACCTCTCAACCTCCCGCACGCTTTATTGTAATGCATAATATCCCATGTTTGAGTAATCAACAATGCAACATGTACCCCTGGCACCCCATGCCATGCCACAAAGGGAAATGACACCATCTGTGCACTGAACTCTGGCCTTTAGTTCAGTTTGTTTATTTTGTTTCAGTAACACAAAATATAAGTTTTACAAAATACAAAGAAACAATCCATGTGAGACCAAAACAAGCAGAAGCAAAAGCTTGTTTGCCTAAATTAACTTTAACTCAATATAAGTTACCTTACATTATACAATTGGAACAAATAGAAAAAATATACAATATATAGCCTTCATAAGGAGAACAAATTCATTATTTTACATAGCTCTCAAAAATAGACCATCTATAACATCAATAATCACCAGTATTCATTCAATAAAATATTTAAAAATTAGTTTCGGTCTCAGTTTATTTTTATCCCTTCTAAGCCAAAATCAGTGAAGTAATAAATGAGCTGATGGGAGAGTGCTCTGATTGGCAGAAAAAAATAAAATTCCACTTACAGATAAAATGATTGGGCTTTAATAATTGTTTGTGTATATATTATTTTAGCAGTTGTAGTTATATTCAAATAATTATTTACCCATTTACTAATTTATTAATCTTTTTTTGTGTGGCAGATTTAGTTCTCCATAGAATAAGTTTAAGAAAATGAAAAGGTAGCAGCCTAGAAGTTGTTGTCTTACCACGTAGGCAACTTTGTATTAATTTAAAATGTGTTTATTTGGTAAAACTGTACAAACTTACAAGAGATCACTTACATCAATAGAACACATTAGATATTTACATAATGTATAGCTGTACAAAATATAATGAAAAAAGCAAAAAACAATTTCAGCTAACATTATAAACAACTGTTAGTTAATCAAGAATTAAAGTCGCAAGTAAACGAATATTAAAAGTGCATTAACACTTTTAACAGTGCATTGTTGTATACAAAACACAAATTGTCACAATTGTCTCATGAAGAATCATGCTCAATATTGTACAATTGTTGACAGTGGAACTCCAGACTCCTGATGCCGAGTAAAAATCCCATTGAAAATGTAAAATAATTGCATCTTATCAGTTATGTGGGAACTTGTGGACATATAACACACAATTTTAAATTGAAGATTTATCCAAAACTTTATAAACCAAAATGAAAAAAAAAAAAGATTTCACCATATTTAAGAAGCATAAGCACCATAAGTACTTGTCAGTAGTTAGCAGTACAGAGCTAATTAGCCTCTGTTGTGCATTTAAACTCTTAATGTTTGATATATATTTTCTGGAAAAGTCTATGGAGATTTTCTATGAGATTTTTACTTACAGTTTTGGGAGGAGCCTGGAGGAGCGCTGCACTGTTTAGCTCCATTATGTTTTTCATGTAAAGTTGATGATTTTATGGAGTGAGTCCATCAGGAACGAGTTGACTGTCATTGTCACTATCCCATTCTTCTCAAATCCTTTGTCTGTTTCTGAATCTGAAAACAAAGCAATTTCACTTAAGAAACTGTTGCACTTGCTCATGTTTTGCCAAGCAAAACCACTATTACATTAGAGTAAATATAGATTAGTGTCTCACCAGAGACAAAAACAGGATACCGGGCTGATATGTTTGAACCTGCTGATGGCAAAGGCACCGAAGATAGTTTGGTTGTTCTCTAGACATGAGATCACATTCATGGTAGGGCAAAATGTCTAATAATCCATCTTCTTTGCATTTGTTCAATAGATCCGTTTTCTCCTTGGCATCTGGGCACAACCTGGATAAAAGGGTTACAAAAGACAAAAACAAAATTGTTTAGAACTGTGCTCAACCCCTTTATGTGGACCACCCCCCAAGTTGGGAGCCACCAGTTTTGAAAACAAATCTTAGGTTTGTACCATAATAATAGTGTTGATACCCACCTTGCATTTTCTTTGAGCCGACGAATGTCCCTATAATGTAACATCCACTTCCACTTGCCTGTTTGAATAAGCCTTTGAAGTATTTCCAAAATATTTTTCATATTACCTAAAATTTCAAAAGGGTACAAGTGTTCAGATAAACAGAAAGAAATTGTAAATCACCAAACTGAAGGTTTACTTGCCAGCGCTAAGAGACTCTACAGCTGCTCTGTCAAACATCACAAAACCACCTTTGATGAAGACCTCCTGATATGTTAAATTGACAACATCATCAGGTTCATCAATCCCTGCAAATTGCACAACTGGAGACGTCCGAAGCTGAAGCAAATGTGGCACCTTAAAGAAGACACGGAGACTGAGTATACATTTTCGGGTACTAGCGACATTTGAAATATGGAAATGTTAACAGTTTAGTAAACCTTAAAAATATGCTCTGCAATGTCTTCATTTCTGATGATAACGAGTAATGGTGAGGAGTTGCTCTCTCTAAGGAAAAAGTCTGATGGTTGCACAGCAATGTGACCCTCTGCCTCCAAATATTCCTTTGAGAAAAAAAAAAGGTATATATTGGTAAGTATACTATATTAAGTATACTATACACCTATATGTTGCTTAAAATATTTTCTTTACTTACCCTGGTTTTGCTGAAGAAGACATCATCCGATGTGACGAAGAGGAAGAATCGGTTCTTGGTTTTGCAGGATTTCTTCACCACCGAATTCAATCTATTGCGAAAACTGTCATCCATTTCTCTCTTCATTTGACTACAAAAGTCAAAGTAGTTGCAAGAATCTGTCGTCGTATCATCAGAATCCATCTTATGCAAATCTTTAAGTAGAGCTGTGTTCCGATTTCCTGAGCAGATCTTATCCATGATGCCCCTGTACAGTCGTCCACATTCAGCTGTTATTGCAGAGACCCCAGGCTGCTCCAGGTCTCCATGGGGTAGAGACGTTGGAGAACTCTGTAGTACAATGTCTCTCAATTGTTCCCTGTCAGACATCTCTACACTAATTTTCTGATCAAAAAATGATAATGGTATCTGAATGTCACCAAAATCATCATCTTGTTCCTGAAGATGGGAAAACTGCACAATTATGGGACTTGAGGATGAAAGGTTGGATGGGTCACTCTTAACTTGAAGGCATTGATTTTTCCTCTTTAATAGCAGTTTAATTTTATCTAAAAAGATTAGACATTCCTGATCCATTGATGCCTGAGTTGGGTCATCCTGCAAACATCGTTGTGAAACCTTTTCCAGAAAAGAGGGTTCCTTTCTTTTGGTATTGGTAACTGTACAACTCAGTGAGCCTTCAGTTCCAAGACTGTCATCTGTAATTTTATTAGTTTTGCTATCTACAAATGACGTTGTGCAGTTCAAAAGGTCATTGTCAGTGGCTACATTTTTTGCTATGCCAGTTTTATCTCTTGCATGGGTATCAAGCTCTGTCACGGGCTCCGAAGTGATTGCCTGTGTGGGCATAATAGATGATACAGCTTCTGTGCATTGTAGATTTTGAACATCTTGCTGGACAGGACGTGCAGGTTTACTGGGGATTAAATTATCAGCAAAGTCCTCATCTTTATGGGCTTCAAAAACAGGGCCACGGCAAACAAAACTTCCCCGTTTTGTCCTTTTTATAGAAAACTTAATAGGCTTAGACCGAGTGACCGAATCACAATCCAAGTGTGCCGTTTGTTTGAGAGTAATCATTTGTCCTTTGTCAGGACACGGACTTGTGGAGCATGATGATAAGTTCCATTTAGGCCTTTCATTTTCACTTTTTGTGGCTTGATCAGGCTTCTCAGTTGAAGAAACTGGTTTGCTCGCCACTTTAGGCAAATTGACAGGGACAGTAAGGAGAGGGGTTAAACCATTTTCCTTGGGTTCCTGCACACTTTCTAATACATCATTGGAAGGTGACGCACATGGTTTAGATTCAGGAGGACAAGAATCACTCATATGGGAATCATGAATTAGAGCTGCACTCTCTTTATCTGAAATATTAGGAATATCAGGGGTATGTGTACCGTTTAACAAAAACTGATTGGATTTGTAATGTAAGGTGCACAGAAACTCATCCAAGCATTGTAAAGTCCTGAGAGTCCGTAACTCAATGTCAGACTGAGCGCCAACTTTAGTCATTTCATCACAATTAATAGTTAAAGGTGCCCCTTCAACAGAAGCCTCATCCAGCACAGGGGTAGAGCTTCTTTCTGCTTCCTTTTCAGCACCATCTGGGGGAACCTTTTCCAAATAATTTCCACTGCTTTTAAGATTTGACTTAGTTGTTGTGATTATATACGGTTGTTCATCAATAGTTGGGGTTGGACATCTGTCATCGGACTCACAATCTCCGATATCAAAGGGATTGTTGAATTCACTCTCAGCAACACTATTTTTTATGTGGTCACTGGGTTGATTGTGACTTGTGCTGTCTGCGTAGGTAGGTAAAGTTGCAGTGATTTTAGTGCAAGCAGATGAAGAGTCTGATGTCGCAATCTCCATATCTTCAACAGCTTTCTCCTCATCCATCTCATTTGAAGTCTTCCCTTTTAACATGTTCTCAATGGATGACTGAGTACATCCAAGAAAAGGAATTGTAACACTTCCGGAGTCGTTTACAACTTCATCAGCTGAACTATTATTTTTGTTTGTTTCATTAATTAAAGAGGCTTCAACTGTTTTCACACTCTCATCTTGAGACAAACTGCAATCCATAGCGTTTTCAACCAAGGTATCCTGATTTGTAAACTTGGACGTACAACCCATGGTCATGGATTGTCCTGCTGGTTCATCTTTCTCCTTGATATTAGACACACTGACAGAGTCTATTATGGAAGTGCATTTCCTATTCTCTGCATCTAATAATGGAGGTAAAACAACAGTATTGAAAGATGTTCGTTCACTTCTACTTTCAGTACAAGTTTCTGTAACTATTGAAGTAGTAAAAGCTTTGGGGAAGGCAAAAACATGCTGCCGTCGAACGACACTTTGATTAATCAAACTATTTTCATGACAAGAACTTGTATTCAACTGTAGAGTTTGGCAGGGGATAGTCTCACATTCTGTTGGTTGTTGGGATTTGGATGCATCTATGGTGGTGTCCTTTTGCAAGAGTTTTTTCAAGAGATTACAACTTCTAACTTCTTTATCAATCTGACATGTGGACGAGCTTTTATGCTGGTTCATTGAAGCAAGTTTTTCCAAATATGCTTTGTTTACTTCATTTCCAAGATTTTGGTCAGTTGACGAGTTCAAGTCAGGCAAATTTTCCTTTACTTGGTGCTTATTTTTAATTTCTCGAGACTTATTTCTACGTAGAACAGATGATATATGTGCATCCTTTTGAGGTCTTTTGCGGCCAACACGTTTTCTAATGGGGGATTCTGTACGTTTGGGGAGTGAACCGGAGCATTCTCGGTCTGGTGGTCATTAGGCTCAGCTGTATGCAATACAGAGGTTTGGACATTGTTGGTCCAAATGTTTGTATTTGGAGTCCCGTCCCATACAGGAATGAAGAGCTGATGGTTCAGTTCAGATGAGCCATTATTCTCATTTACAGGGACACCAACATATTTCAATGGTGTAGCATTTCCTCCGTATGGATTGAATTCCAGTACCACTGTGAAAACAACAAAACAAAAGAACACTTATCAATAAATAGCTACAGCAAATCTGTGTGGTTTAAATCACAATAATGAATATATGTTAAATCATATTTGCAAAGGGTATAACAAATGTCTCAAACCTGAACGGGAAGGGTGGCCTGCAGTCTTTGTGGATTTATTGTACTCAGTGATGGTGCTTGTGCCTTTTCTTTCAGCTCTGGATTTTGATCTGCACTCTCCACATTAGATGGTCTCTGAGATAAGTTCAAAACAACTGGTTCTTTGTCTACAACACTGTTTTTAGGTTTGCTAAGATCTAGAATTTTTGGTTCAAGCGGGTCTGCTTCATTCGCCAAAGAGCAGTGCAGAATGGTTTCTGTAACACACTGCTCGGGTCTCTCTTCACTCGCAAAATGGCAGCTTAAAACAGTTTCTGAGACACTTCGCTCATGTCCCTTTACAATGGATGCATCCACTGCATCTAAAACACCGTCTTCTGAAAATACCAGTGTCATGTCTGGATCAAGATGAAAGAACCTAGCTGTCGACCGACTGTAAAATAGACCAATCCACATGTGAACGATGAGTTGTACTTCTTCAGTGGTGTCTTGAATAGAATAATCCCAGGGGCTATAAAAGTACAAACAAAGCCACACGTAAGTGTAATTTGACCACACAATTCCTACAGTAAAGTAATATAGAAGATCAGCAAGAAGAACACATACCCATGTAAGGCTCTGACAATAGTTTTCTCCTTTGGATCAACTGCGAATCGACTGTCCAGATTAAAGTCGTACAATCCTTCCCAATGTCTTGTGACTTGAACAGATTTTTCCTTGTTCACAATGGTGCGTAACAAGCAAAACTTTCTTCTATACCAGCTTTTTTGGGGGTCTCCAGGATCCCTTCGTTTCCATTCAGCTATTTCCTCTGGACTGAAAATAGGATGTATCGTTTGTGCCCCTTCCCACTGTCTCTTAGTATGCAGCAGTCTGGAGGAACCATTTAAAGGTGAAACCTGGAAAGGTGCTGGCAATGCCAACAGCAAAGAAGGAGATGAGGGCAATGAGTAAGCATGTTCTTGACATATCACATCAACCAATTCACTGCCTCCAAAAGAGTTTGGTGATGGAGTTTCAGATGGCTGAATTGGTTTAGAGGCGTGCTTAAGCAAAGCATGAAGAACAGACTGTTGCTCAGGGTTGGAAACATCTTTTGTAATCTCACACTTCTTCAAACTTGACCCAAATTCTTGCAAACACGCTTCCATTGGATGCGGTGAAACCTGTTCTTTATTGGCACTAAGGGCCAAGTCAGCAAGTAAATTCAAAGCCTCTGAAGATGTGTCTGTTTTTTCCTTAACAGTCTTCCTGACTGAAATATCCCTAGAACACCCATCGTATTGTTTTTCAGCATAACAAGTTGGGGTTTGAAAATGCAACCACCCTGTGAAAACAAAACAAAGAAGACAAAGAGAAGTATGAAAATGTAAAGTACCACATTAAAGCTTATGAAACACATTTAATTGTTTGTCAACATGCAAATAGAGCAAGAGTTTTGAATGCAAGACAATGCTACGCCACCATAGAGAGTGAAAGACGACTATTTCAGAAGAAAATGGCAAACACTGCAAGCACAGTTGTTTTGAGTGAGAGCATTAGTAATTTAAATAGGAGAATTTCTAAAATAGTACTTACATTTCTTTTTGACTTGCTCTGCAGATACTCTTTGATTCTTCTTAAGCATTTTAAGTCTTGACCCCAATGCTTTTGGTGAAGACTGAGCCTGCTGCTTACAAGAAGGATGTTCTTTGGGTAAAACCATTTCTTTTTCCATAGGCAGGTCACTTCCTTCTACACAATTAATATCCAAAGTCCCTTTAGGAGTCAAACCCAGGGCCTGTGCGAAAATAAGGTCAACTGAAGGCAAGTTGGCAAGATTTTGGTTATCCACATCCGTTTCCTTGGCATGTATGTCACTGCTGCTCTTCTCAGGTGTTAAGTCTCCGCTGGCCCTTTTGGACTAGGTTCCTTGTCCAGGTCATCCTTTACACTCAGACCAATTCTGAGATCAGCATTTTTTCTCTTTTTGAGAATAACAGACTTTAATCCTTTCAGCATCTCTTCACCTTTTGATTTTTCTGCAATGGGATTATCCTTTTTGTGGTTCTCTTTGTGCTCTTCTAAAAGATGGTTTGCACTACTAGTACCCACACATTTGTCTACATTTATACAACGGCCTTCCTCAGTGGGCTTTGGTGTCTCTTTATCATCACCAGTTTCTTGCTTATTCTTTGAAACATTAGAGACATCACTAAGGGCATCAGCAATTATTTCTTTGGGGTGCAGTTCATCTTTGGTAAGTCGTAATTTCTCTTGTAAAGATTCTATTTGTTCAGGATCAACAGAGCCAAAAGGGACAAATATTCTCCCACAGGTACTAATAACTGGCTTTAGACCCCATCGTTCAGACTTCTTTCTAAGAGTGCAAGTCTCCAGTTCCTTTAAGAGTGCATTATCAGTAAAACAGGCATCTACTGCTTGCTCTAAAACTTGTGAGGTTTTTGAGGAGGATTTATCTTTTTCTTGTTTATCTCCTTGGGTTTCAGAAGTGTCCAAGTGTTTTTCTAATTCTTGTGTGGTCAAATGGTCCATACACAATGATTCATCTTTTCCTAGTAAAGTTTTGACTATTTGTAAACTAGGGCTTTGAGCAGATTCCAAGTTATGTCCAAGAGGTAGCATATCCGAGTCTGCTACCAGGTTACTGCCATCTGAGCAGTTCAATGTAATTTTGCTTTGTACAATTTCACTCAAGGAGTTCAATGTGGCCAGCCCCTCATCCCCAACAGTTTGAGCTGCCGAAGTGATACAGACAATCAACTCCTCTGAAGGTTCAGTTCTCAAAGGTGACTTTGATGTTTCTGCACATTTATTATCTTTTCCAGAAGGTATCGAGTTTGAAGTCTCAGAGTTTGAAGTCTCAGAGATTGCCCCTTGAGTCTGAGCATTCGGTACCATCTGAGACATAGTGGAGACCTGCTGTGAAGTGTCCTGTGGGAGCTCAACAGTTGTTGTACATTCCTGGTCTGGTATGTTCTCTGATCCAGTGCTAACCACATTTGTTGATGGTTCTTCTGGAGATGACAAACAAATATAAATGTCATCCTCAAGATCCTCTCGTCGCACTTCTTGTCCAGCTGCAAAGATTTCATAAGCTTTGGAAACAGGCAGTTGAAAAGAGTTTGCATTGTTCAAGTACATCTTGAGACACTGCCACTGCTTGTCCGTCCACTCGGGAGTTGAATACAAGTGCCCATGGGTATCAAGCACATCATACTGATCAGGGAAGATGCCGACATCCCGAAAGGGACTTGAAGGGAGGTCCGGACTGATCAGTGTGGCATAACTCTGCATATAATGGACAAATTTTTCAGAGAGATCTTCATTTGTGTTGAGGCTTGTTTTCTCAATTTCCCCCTCTGCGTATGTAAGCAATGGCAGGACACATAGGGCATCAGATGGAAGGCTCCGCTTCATTTGGTCACATTTCGTGACTGGAAAAAAAACACATTACATAAAACAGATTTTCTGTATGTAACTTTAGGATTTGAACACGCTTTCAAACATTAACACTTTACCTTTCTGTATTGCTTGGAACTCTGGAAACACAAACACACCTTGCAAAACTTTATCGGTGCTCATTCCATTATCTGAAAAATCACAAGGGAGAAGTTGATTGTCTGTATAACTAATATTTTGTATCAACATTTTAAGTGTTTGTTCCTACCATTATCACGGCAAATAAAATGGGACCCGTGAATGAGGACAAGAAAACTCCCATCACTTAATGAAATGATAAGTGCCTTAGAATAAAACAAAAAAACAATTAAGCAAAACCATTATTCAACACCAAAGACATATCAAATCCACGATCATAAAACTCACAACATCCTTTTCTTTTATCTCTTTTAAAAGATGTGACAATTTCTCCTTTTCTTCCAAGCTTAATGCAACAATTTCACACAAACTGCAGATTAGGTCCTCTTGTAGGGCTATAATTGTTCAAGAAAATGGGTAATTATTAAAAGAATTTCTCAATTATTTGCAAGTCATTTATCTAAAATTTTAACAGTACCTTTTCCATTTAGAGTTGTGTCAAAGGTGGCTTTTGGTAGAAGTTTTCTGAGGTTTGACATAGAAATGGCTTGCTCAACTTTAATTACTGGTGGCCTAAAATAGCAGAACGTATGCAAGATTAGCATATGTAATACATTGAAATGTTTTTGGTTAGTCTGACTCTGCAATAACTTACAGTTTTGCCCGGGTTAAGGCACCTGCCGTTGATCTGATCTCAATATTGAATATCTGGGAGCCTATTTGAAGTGTCCCCATCCAGGGAGAATATGGACAAGCTAGAAAAATAAATAAACTACAGATGAGTTGCGCGATATAAATAACTAATAATTGTGTATAAATTCATCGGAATTAAAACCTTTATTTATAAACAATTGAACTTGCATTTTGTACTTACCGACTTTTTTCTCTTTACTGCAAAGAGAAAACAAATTAAAGATAAACAACAAAACCTAAAAATTCTATTTTTTTTTTAGGTGATTCTCAACATACCTTTTCTCCTGTTGAGTTTCTTTGGTGTCGGTATACGAAAATGCTACAATCGCATATGGACAAGCAAGGCTGGGAGATTGGGCAGTGCTCCCATTGTCAAGCAGCTCATATAAGTAATACTGTGTGGGAGGCATACGCATTTAGCACATTGAACAACATTTCATTATGTTTATACAATAAATATGTATTAGGCAATAATTATAACTATGTTTCACACAGACCAGGATGAATATGAGTGTGCGCATGGGGGACGACGGACGCAAATTAGCCCAAGGCTACAATCCGGTGTGGCTTGTTTACATGCATGAGACCCATGTATGTTCATTAACATGCACTGTCCCGACCAAATAAACCAATAATTAATTAAAAAGAGTTGAAAATATAGATCAGGAGTACCCAGATGAAACCTACACAGGAAAGACCCCGTTCGGCCGGGAATCGAACCCAGCGCCTTCTAACTGTGAAGCATGAGCGCTAACTACATTTTATTGCCCTGATGTACCATTAATCTGTGTCAGTAAACACAGATTAAAAGTTACATTTTAGCCTCTCTTTGTAAATAATAGCTCCAACCTGAAGAGGGCGCTAGCACGCCCATAATCTTTTTATTTCACAAGCAGCATCGGACGGCCCTAACGCCGTACTTCCATGACCACTGTCCACATGCTCATTACAGAGGGCGCTAACGCGCTGTGATTTCATATAATGTGAGATTTATGTGCCGTCCCATTAGAATAACATGGGGGCCCCGCTCGTCTCCATGGCAACACCGTACAAAATACAGTATGGGTAAGTTCACAACTACCCACGGTGTCAACAAAGCCCATTAAAACCATACTATCATAGTGGAACAACCGGCTATTTAGTGACTATTATGGCACTTAAAGTGGTTTTACGGCGATATGCCAGGTTCGCATTCATTCTCCATTGCAGTGCGACTGTCCTCATGGGCTTAATCAGTGTATGGAAGAGTTTTGCCCTATTCACGAGTGCAATAAAGGAACCTCACAGCATATTATGCGAGCCGCCATACGCACTCATCAAATTTCCTACTAAAAGAAAAGATCCAGAACGTCGTGACGAATGGATTAAATGTGCAAGTTTGACATATAGCTAACTAGTAATGCTATTTGTAACCAATACGTCTATTTACTTAATTCTCGAAGACCTCACAGTCACTGATTACTATGACAACGGACAGCGCCATTTTAGTGTGGTTTCCAGTTGCCTGACATAGCCATGGATCAATCATGAAATACCCTACATCTAGCAGGGAAAGCGGTGCCAATTTTAGCTACTAAACGAAGCAAAGCTATAACTAGATAAACTTAGGCACAGCCGCGGTCTGCGGCAGGTCTGAGGACTAAACCGGGACGTAGACTACACCGGTTACAAATCAGGACTGAACCATGACTGAATAGGAAACTAGCGCTTTTAGACCAAGAGAAAAGCACAACACAGCAGTGACAACAAGAAAGATATAGGCTATTTACCTTTAGCGGCAGAGCCTGAGCTCACGTACTGTTGTTATTAAGTTTACTCCAGCTGCACCGGAGGAAATCAAAGATTTGTTTGTGGAAGAGTAAGTGCTCACTCTGTATTAGACATTTTTAAAGTTAAAGGTAAGGTAAAGTTTCGGTAATTTATTAGTGCATAGTGAGTGCTTGTACTGTGTAAAGATCTTTGACATGTGAAGTGCTTTTGCTTTGTCAGAGCGCAGTGTTTAGAAAGGTTTAGCTTGTGGCTGAAAGAAAACGGTGTCATGATGTGGATCTGGTCTGTCCCTGCCGCTCAGGAGGTAATACTGTCATTTCTCTCGTTTTAATCACTGCTTAAATGGAAATTCCTCTCAAAACATGAAGTTACAAGTGACGCTGCTGCGGCCTGTTGCTTTCTGTTGTGCCAAAACCAGGCTTAACTGGTTGCTACGTGTTGCTATGTCAGACTGCACAATGTCATACCTGATTTCGGCCATTTGTCATTTTGTTTTCCATGCCAAATGTAGGGTAATTCTTGATTTATCCATTGCAATGTCTGGCAACAGGAAACACGCTAAAACGGCGTCCGTTGTCATAGTAATCAGTGACTGAGTACACGCCGTCTTCGAGAATACAAACTGTTCTTTTTATTAGGCCCGAGCGCCATCAGGGCTGGCGAAGGGGCTCTTGTAATCGTATAGAGTGCGCGGAGCGAAGCGGAGCGCACTCCCCCAAAGTGCGCGGACTAACGCACTAACGCACTCCTCTCGTCGTGCACGTGCACATGTATCAGAAAACGAACATTGTAATTGGACGGTGCGTGGAGCCAAGCGCAATCCCCCAAACCACCTCCGTTTTTTTTTACATTACAAGATAGGACTTGGCCAAAAATGAAGTTTGTCGTAGAATCATAAAAATCGGTACAGACGTGCATCATGACAAGTTGAGCAAAAAATATTATTACGGCAACGCCGTCCGCCATATTGGGTGTCGGCCATTTTGGATGACAGCCCGCGAAGCGGGAATCCGCCTTTATTTTTCACTTGGTACAAAATCTATCTCCTCCTAGAGCGTTTATCGGAACGACCTAATTTTGGGTGGAAAATAATCTTGAGAAGTAGAACTTTAAAAGTTATCCAAATTACTTTTCTAAGTTTTACGGATTTTATGCGGCGAAGCCGCAAACTGTACGAAGTATTTTGAGATTTTTCGCAAACAAAAATGGCTCCCATTCGCACATATGGAGCCCAATTTCGCTCATTTTGTTATCAGTTGTTAAAGTCTCAGTCCTGATTGTGTATAATGTGAGATTTATGTGTCAGTCCCATTAGAATAACATGGGGGCCCTGGGAGTCACCATGGCAACACCGTACAAAATACGATATGGGTCCTATTGGGTTTTTTGATCGGGATGCCATCAACTATTTTTGTGCTGAATTTCATCCATTTCCGAGAAACAGATTTTTTCCCCATAATGCATTTTTTCTTCTCAGCCTAGAGGGGGCGCTATCGCGCCATATGTCACTATTTCACATTTGTTGCATCCGGGGGAAAGGTCAATAAAATGTATATTTCCGATTTTTAATCAGAGTTTGTTTGTGCGAATGGGAGCAATTTGTAGTTTACGATAAATCGCAAAATTCTTCGTAAAGATTGCGGCTTTGCCGCAAACAAACCGTAAAACATAGCCAAAAAATTTGGATAACTTTTGATGCCCCACATCTCGAGATGAGCTGGAGCAATTTGGAGCTCATTTGGTGAAATGCCCTAGGAGGAGTTCGTTCAAATCCGACGTCAGCGAAAACGCTGACTCAGCATTCTCCAGACTTCCTGTCAAAATGGCGGACTTCCGGTTTGTCATGGGGCGTGGCGCCGGTTTGTCGTCACATGAAAAATGTCTGTACCGAATCTCGTAACTCTACGACAAAGTTGACGTTGGCCCCTCCCCATAGGCGTAATGTATTTTCACTTTTGTAGGTGGCGCTGTCGCGCCATTTTTATTCACCAATATGAAACACACATCTAAATTAATTTTTCACCGGACCTGAATTTTGGGCAAAGTTTGGTGAGTATTCGACTATGTTCAGGGGGTCAAATTCCTGCTCAAAGAGCAGAAGAAAGAAAGAAATAAAGAATAATAACATTTCTTGCAAAAACAATATCATCCCTTTCGCGACGACAACATATTATACATTTTTGGAAAGCTCTCAACGACCCCCACGCATCCACCTCCGTATGACTGTTGGCCATATAACCCCATTCATTTTCCTTCAATAAGTATAAAGGGCCCACACGGTGAGTTTACGTTTGACATGGGGACAGCGCTTCGCGCTGTTTACGTGCGCTTCAGGTACAGTGCACTATGGCCACTGCGTTGCGATTACAATAGGCCCTTGCGACGGCAGGCTGCTCGGGCCTAACAAGATAAAAATAAATAAAAGACACAGGGGACCACACAACTCGCGCAGTGTTAAAAGCCTGAGAATAAAAGTGGGTCTCCACCGTGGGAGCTGTACGGCCGTGGAGGGGCAGAGCCCACAGCTTTGGGCCAACAACGGAGATTTCTGATTTTATGGTTCGTCTTAGAAACCACAAGCTGTAGCTAGCCCTAAGACCTCAGAGTGGTGTAGACTTGGATGAGGTCCTGTGATGTACTGAGGGGCCAGTCCAGATAAAGCTTTAAAAACAAACAATACAATTTCAAACTCAATCCTAATACTTGCAGGTAGCCAGTGCAAAGAAGCTAAAATGGGGTGATGTGTTTGCGTTTTCTGGCTCCTGTTAAAAGTCGTGCTGATAAGTTCTGGACTAACTGCAATCGGGAAAGTGCTTTGTTGCCGATGACTGAATAAAGGGAATTGCAGTAGTCCAGACGACAAGAAATGCAAAGCATGCACGACCTTTTTAGTAAAAGTGCTTTAATTTATCTTATAATCTTAGTTACATACATTTGCCGTTTTGCTGTATTTTCCTGGTTAGCATAGCTTTGAGTGTGAAAGAGTATCTGTCTGAAATGTCGAGTTTGGATTCTCCAGTGAGAGCCTTGTGGTCATGTGACCAGCTGCTTTGAGAGGGGTCTGACTGCAGACCACGTGACCCACTGTATTTACTCCATACTTCTCTCTGCTAACAGCACTGAGCTATTGAAGTTAACCCTAACCCTGAAGTTAACACTAACCCTGAAGTTCTACCTGTTGAGAAGCAGAGCAATGTCTGGAGTAAACACGGTCACACACATGGGGACAAAAACGTAGGGACAAAACTGAGGCAGTGGGTCACGTGGTACGTCTGCAGTCTTGCTTTTAACCCATCCTCGCTCTAATAAAAAAACAGGTGACAGGGCGTTAGCGGTCGCAGGACCCAAACTTTGGAACTAGCTCCCTTTTAGCATTCGATCAGCCTCATCCATTGAGTTTTAAGTCACTCTTAAAAACGCACCTTTATGCGATGGCTTTCAACATGAGCCAAGTTGACCATTCCATATTGTTGCTCAATTTTTTTTTTGCTTACCTTGTACTGTATACATTTTTGTCTCTCGTTTGAAACCTGTACAGCACTTTGGGCAGTGTCAACTGTATTTTAAATGTGCTATATAAATAAACTTTGACCTTGATCTGAAAGATGAGAAAGAAATCTGATTACTATCTATATCAGATTATGCTTCTTACACTACAATAATCTGAGAACTCCAAAAATCAGATCATGATCTTATTTTTGGTCTGCATGTAAACATAGCCAATGACAATGTAATTTTTATTTTATTTATTGGTTTATTTGGTCGGGACAGTGCATGTTAATGAACATACGTAGGTCTCATGCATGTAAACAACCCACACCGGATTGTAGCCGTGGGCTAATTTCCATCCGTTGTCCCCCATGCGCACTCTCAAACACACTCATATTCATCCTGGCCTATTGTACATGTTTTTAGTGGTAGGGGAACCCGGAGTACCCGGAGGAAACCTACGCAGACACGGGGAGAACATGCAAACTCCACACAGAAAGGCCCCGTCCCTGGTGGGAATCGAACCCGGACCTTCTAGCTGTGAAGCACGAGCGCTAACCGCTGTACTACCGTGCCGCCAATTGACACTGAGTAATTAGAATCTATCCAACACCAACTAAGAACCAGATTATCAAGGTGTTTTTGGTTGACGTAAGGAATCCCATCCCCCCTCATTGATGTATGCTTCTGAACAAAACGGTCTTAAGTAGTCCTTTAAACTTTATTCTGGGAAATAAAGATAGTGACCACTCAATAAAACTGTACTAGTTGTACCTGTGTCCTTTCAAAGGCCAGAAATGAACTTGTTTTTGATGAAACCGAGGGCAACTGTTCAGACACATGGCAGTCAAACCCCACTGTGGGCTCAGTCAAGTTTGTGTGTAGTTTTCCGAAACCTTTTTCACTCTCCCCTGTGGAGAAGTATAGGGTTAAATTGAGTGAAACCAAGCAAAAAACCAACAAGGTCAATTAATTCTTACCTGTGTTAGCCGTAAGATGGCAATGTACCCGGACTTGCCATGATACCAGCGATTGAGATCCAAACAGTCAGAGTACATAGAGAGATACACACCTATACAAAGAATAAAACTGGCTTTATGACACTAAACATATTTTTTTCACATTCAAGCAAAAATAAAAGTTAGAATAGTGAAAAACAAAACTATTAATAAACAGTTAAGTAGTACACAAATGACTTAAGATCTCTATGCTGCTAATGAAAATACACCAGTGAACATGAGGTGGGGCTGGTACAAAGTCCAAAACTGGTTTGGTAGGTTGGTGTGGCAGTTTGACAATTGAAATGTTAGAGGCAGATCGACATTATCAACATATGACAAAGCAATTTCCCTTGTGGAACAAAAGTAAGTCCAAGTCTAATATAAGGAACACAGCTTTAGGTAAAATATAACAAGACATGATGTCATTTTTGTTTTATTGCTATACAAAGACAAGTGAAGTATGATGTAGGTAGAATGTTAAAAATGTGCAACAGTTATATTACACATTATTGATATTATTTCACCATTTACACAATGTAATACATGATGTATTAAATGTCACATATATTTGTTTCTCTGATAAATAATCTAGGGAAATCATTAATAGTAACAGTAACCTACGGAAGTAGGAATAGGCAAGTTTGCTTGGCGGCTGGTCAATTTTCTTCCTAGTGACAAATCAGGGACTGAACCTTCCAATCATTTTCCAACGTGCACCACTTTCTTCAAATGTCAGTGTGTCGTATCATTTATATGACCCAACAGATTTACCATATTTTCAGAGTACTTAAACAGGAGTTTGAATTGCTGATTGTTTCATCTTATCATACTGGATGACCAGCTTTTGCCCCTGGGCCTGATGTTACATTCCCCTTAACTAATGACATCCTGTGTGCTGAGCACAGTGGAGTTTAGAATTGCTGCCCCACAAATCGTTTCTCTTTCACTTTTGGACAAGTTTTAATTCAAACATATACCAGGTTTCACTTTCATAAACCAGAGCAGCAGTAGCAGCAGCAGACACATATTGGACTAACTCAGATCTATTTGCATCAAATGGACTTTGCAGTTCAGGTAAATACTTATCCATTTCAAATTTCTGTTAGTTAATGGATAATTCATACATATTGCCTGTTGAAATGTGTAAATCTTTTACCCTTAGTAGGATCTCCCAGAGTTGTGCATGTCCCATTTCCAGTGAGCACACCAGTTTCTCCAATTGATTTTGCCTAAAAAATAAAAAAAATAAAAATATATATATATAGATAGATATTTATAATAACTGTGACTGGTCAGATTAGTTACAACATGCATTTTAAGGTGTGGCAAGATATCCCATTTCTCTGTACCTTGCCGAGTTCATCAAACAATAAAAACCCGAAGGTCTCCTTCAAATCTTCGTCTATATATCCTTGTTCTCTCCTTTTCTCTCGACAGGTATTGTACTAAAATATACATAAAACACGATTAAATGTCCATATTAAAAAGGAAGAAAAACAAAAGTAACCGACCTTTTTCTCGAGGACAGAATTCCTTATCAAAAAGGCAGCCGTGTATTTGAAGGAGTGTTTCGATTCCTCAAACAAATACGCACTTTGAAGCCGAGCCAAAATGCTGGCGAGAAAGTCGCCAGAACTCACAGGAACAGATATAAAATGGCCTGAAAGTACAAATAAGTGCAAAAACGATAAGTAACAACCAGCAGCAGGACATGCGAGCCATTCCCGGCCGATCCACACAAATTCATAAGCGTGTTTTCACTTTCAGCTTGTCGCTAAAAAGTTGAGCTGTAAGAACGGAACTGTTTGTCCTGCCAACAGCGGAGACACCCGATTTACCAGTTATTCTGCTTCGTTAAAAGAGGGTCCAAAAACAGCACGATCCTCATATTCCTTATTGTATAGCATTACATTCTATTAATAAACAGAAACAGCATAAAATAGATTAAAACAAAACCTGTGCTCGATGAAGCGCCATTGCCACTTTCCATTGCTCAATACTTATGAAACCTGTCCTTCTACTTTTGCCATGGGCGGAAGGCTCTCTGGAGCTCTAAACATCGCAACGTAACAAAATATCCTCAGAAAAACGATGTGGAAGTTCACTTTACGAGTTGCTAGTCCGGTAATAGGACTTTGTACTGGCATGGTAAAACGACAACCAGGAAGTAAAAATTCTCGATCTCGCAAGATACGACTTAACCACAGAATTATCCCCCTTTCGTCTCTACAGGTTAAAATATGCTGGGATAAATACTGCCAAAAGTCTTCTATGTTAAAGCAAAAGTAACGCGTCGCATGTCCACGGTCGAAAAAGAAACAGAAACCTATCTAGCCCACAGCTTCCATCTTGAAAGACTATACCAACTGTGACGCTGTTGGTGAGGAACAGGCTAGCCGCCCTTTCCTGTTTTTCTGTTGTACCTCTGGGTGAAATCAATGGTTTACTACTGCGGTATGAATGCAACGCCTGAGTATTTTCTTGTATGCGGTAAGAGTAGCATAGCATAGGTGTAGCAGGCAGCCTATATCTAAATCTGCATGTAACCTACGCAGCATTAAAGTTGGACAAGACTCGTTTCTATATGTGTTCACAAGCAGAGCTCAAATCTGACCATGATCTAATTTCCGGAGTTCTCAGATCGTTGAAATTGCATACAGCATAATCTGAGATAGTGTGACTATGGGTAAAGTGGGACAATGGGTAAAGTGGGACACTTAACGTTAATAATGATTATTTTTATTACTAAAAAATAAATACAAACACGCCCAATAAAGTGCAGGATAGGAAAACAATGGTTCTGTGGATATTACTTATTTCATATGGCCTGGCAAACCATAATCTTCTACCAATTAGTAAAAAGCGGAGGTATGTCCAATGACATAGCATTTAGGGATTTAGGATCTTGGTTATAACTTTTTTAAACTAACAGACATGTCGATTTTTGTTAATACATTATATAAGGGAATGCATCTGCAAATAAAACATCTCATAATCATCATGTTAAGAGATTTTTAAGTGTCCCACTTTACCAATGTGCTATTGGTAAAGTGGGACAGCTTCATATTGGCAAAGCGGGATAGTGTATTTTTGTGGAAAATCTTGGGCATTCGGTTTTTATTTACACATCTTCAAATTAAATCAATTCAACTATATATTTCTTGTTTTGACTAACTTTTCTGATAATTACATTTCTGACTGAAGTTTTAACTGCAGCTCTTGTTTACCATGGCCTGTTGATTGCCATTTAGCAACATTTCAACATTTTTGTTATTCTTTGAAGCTTCAAAATTCTGGGGGACATATTTATTTTCATATCTTTAAAACATGTTTGTTCCTACTTAACCAATTAAAGGTGGCCTGAGTTCATAGTTTTTTTTGTGTGGGATGTCCTTTATATTATTCCTCACTCACTTAAAAACAAAAATATATCGGATTAACATTTTACAGCATTATTCATCCATTGTTATGTCACACTTGTTTTTAGTTTATACCAAAGCTCCTGGTTAGATATTCCACACTGGGACATCGAGGCCCTATCTCACACTACAGTGATTGTAATGTGTTATTATTAGTCATAACCTCTTAACATAAAACCATAAAAGTAGATGCTACAGTATTAATGATTTTGAAGAATTACCATTTTAATAGTGTCCCATTTTACCCATAGCACCTTAAAAATGTGTCATTGAACAAACATGTGTTTGAGGCAGAATTAGAACTTTTTTTTTTAATAGAAAGACTTTGGCATTTTATTCTAAAGAAAAAAATTAGGTGGAAACTGAATTTTTACAAAGTGTCCCACTTTACCCATATTCACCCATCATGACATGATATACTGTAACTTGACTTTCTCCTGATGTTTCATCTGGGCATATGCTAACCAGAAAAAGTAGTTTGTGCTACAAAACGATTAAAAACAAAATTAAAATATTAACTTTTTGATATTAATTCATAGAACTTATCCATTACAAATATCCCAAATTTGTTGAAACATTAACCAGTTAGTACTATTTACTATTTTTCCCCCATAGTGCCAGTATAGTATAATTATTGTACTAGAGAGGTTCAATCACCACCAGTCAGTTTCAGCTGGTGTTACAGGTGGAACTGATTGAAGGGAGGGGTGAGCAGACAGTTCAACAAATCAGTGGCTCTAAAAATCTTGCCTGGAAACCAGACTCACTGCTGTACCAGCAACTGAATCTGGTGACCAGAGAAGAACAAACAGGAAGCGGAGTAAACCAATCAGCGAAGGGCAGGCGTCTGCCGTTGATGCGATGTTATTAGTGGTTCTGCGTTAATATTCAGACAGGATTATGAATCACGAAACTCTCTATAGTCATTGTGTTTTTGGAAGCCTAATTTACCGCGAATTGGGAAAAAAAGCTCTCTCTCTCTGGTGCACAATCTGTATTGAGGGGACTCAAGCGTCCCATGAGTGACCCTGCTCGCGAACAACTCGTGACTGCAAATAAAGTTAAGATAATCTGATATCTTAACTTTACTGCACGGACGTCGAAGTGCTCCTTAGGTGTTATTACGCCTTACAATATAGTGCCCCTTTTATCCACTTCGTTTAATTTTGTGTACCTATACTTGGATTGTGTAACTACTCACGTAACTGTATTTAAATAGGGAAAGGTGAAAGAGCTTGGTTGCTTCTAACTTGATCCCCGTTTGGGTCCATAGAGGAGAGGCCAAATGCTAACAACATCTTTCGTCTTTTTGCGTGACTGAGCGCATGCGTAAAGACCAGACAGGTACACATCAACTTGTCTAAGGTAAGAACATATTGCAGTATAGAAAAACGGTGGCCTATTCTTTTAAATGGTCTCTCAGTCTTGTTCAGTAGAATTCACCATCATGGGGAAAACTGCTGACCTGATAGTTGTGCAGAAAACCATCATTGACAAGGAGGGAAAGCCTCAAAAGGTAATAGAAGAAGTTGGATGATCTCAAAGTGCTGTATCAAAGCACATGAATAGGAAATTTAAGTGGAAGGGAAAATTGTGGAAGGAAAAAGGTGCACAAGCCGCAGGGATGACCGCAGTCTGGAGAAGATTGTCAGGAAAAGGCCATTCAAAAGTGTGGAGGACCTTCACAAGGAGTGGACTGAGACTGGAGTCAGTGCATCAAGAGCCACCACACACCGATGGATCCTGAACATGAGCTTCAAATTCTTTATTCCTCTTGTTAAGCCGCTCCTGAAATACAAACAACGTCAGAAGCGTCTTATGTGGGTTAAAGAAAGAAAGAACTGGTCTGTTGCTCAGTGGTCCACAGTTCTCTTTTCTGATGAGAGCAAATGTTTCATCTCATTTGGAAACCAACGTCCCAGAGTTTGCAGGAAGAATGGAGAAGCATACAATCCAAGATGCTTGAAGTCCAGTGTGAAGTTTCCACGGTCTGTGATGATTTGCGGAGCCATTTTGCTGGTGTTGGTCCACTGTGCTTTATTAAGTCCAGAGTCAGCGTATCCGTTCTACCAGGAGATTTTAGAGCACTTCATGGTCCCTTCAGCAGGCAACCTTTATGGAGATGCTGACTTCATTTTCCAGCAGGACTTGGCACCTGCCCACACAGCCAAAAGTACCAAAACCTGGTCAAATGACCATCAGACTACTGTGCTTGATTGGCCAGCAAACTCGCCTGACCTGAACCCCATAGTGAATCTATGGGGAATTGCCAAAAAATTAATGAGAGAGACCGAACAATGCTCCACCCATCCCTCACTCGTGAACAAGACCCAGAGATACTTGAACTCCTCCACTTGAGGCAAGGACTCTCCACCGACCTGAAGAGAGGAAGCCACCTTTTTCCGGTGGAGAACATGGCCTCGGATTTGGAGGTGCTGATCCTCATCCCGGCCGCTCCACACTCGGCTGCAAACCGCCCCAGAGCGTGCTGAAAATCCTGGTGCAGCGTCAGCAGTGATGCGGTCGCTGTATCGGACTGTTGTGGTGAAGAGGGAGCTGAGTTGGGGGGAAAAGCTCTCGATTTACCGATCGAGCTACGTTCCCACCCTCACCTATGGTCATGAGATCTGGGTAATGACCGAAAGGACAAGATCACGGATACAAGCGGCCGAAATGAGTTTCCTTCGCAGGGTGGCTGGGCGTACCCTTCAAGATCGGGTGAGGAGCTCAGTTACCCGGGAGGAGCTTGGAGTAGAGTCGCTGCTCCTTCACGTCGAAAGGAGCCAGCTGAAGTGGCTAGGGCATATGTTCCGGATGCCTCCTGGCCGCCTTCCTCGGGAGGTATTCCAGGCATGTCCTATTGGGAGGAGGCCTCGTAGAAGGCCCAGGACACGCTGGTGGGACTATGTCTCCGAGCTGGCCTGGTGTCGCCTCGGGGTCCCCCAGAACAGCTGGAGGAGGTGTGCGTGGATCGTGAAGTCTGGGCATCTCTGCTTAGACTGCTGCCTCCGCGACCCGGCCCCGGATAAAGCGGAAGAAAATGGATGGATGGATGGATGGACCGAACAATGCAGAAGAGCTGAAGGCTGCTGAGGTCTTCCATAACACCTCAGCAGTGCTACAGGCTGATAGAATCCATGCCACGCCGCATTGAGGCAGTAATTCAAGTAAAAGGGGCCCAAACCAAGTACTAAGTACTGTATATGTAAGATGCTGATTTTAGCCTATCAACATACATGATAGATACAGTGTAGCGTGATTGTGTCCATTGAGTCCCATATGTCCCATTGGATGTCCCATCCCCGTTCTGTGGAAGACCTCTTGTGTGGTCCCAGTTCCTAAAACAATGCACACAAAGGAACCGGCCCACTACAGACCAGTTTGACTTCCCACCTGATGAAGACCATGGAGTGGCTCATGCTCACCCACCTTTGCTCCGTGGTGAGCTCCACCCTGGACCCTCTGCAGTTTGCCTATTGGCTCAACATCTGAGGACGCTGTCATCTACCTGCTGCAACAGGCGCTCACTTACTGGAGACCACCAGGAGCACTGTAAGAGTCATGTTGGCTCTCCATGACTTCTTCAGCCTTTTCAACACCATCCGACTGGCGCTGCTGCGGGGAAAGCTGGAAGACGCAGGAATGGAAGGACATCTGCCTGCAGGCCACAGTGTGAGGCCCCTCAGTGCACTGTCCTCTCTACATGTCGAACTTCACTTACAACACGGACAGCTGTCATCTGCAGAAGTTCTCCGTTGACTCATCATGGACTTTGTAGACTGTGTCACCTGTGCTTGAACAGCGTTAAGACAAAGGAGATGGTGATCGATTTATTTTATTTTATTGGTTTATTTGGTAGGGACAGTGCAAGTTAATGAACAAGCCACACCGGATTGTAGCCTGGGGCTAATTTCCATCCGTCGTCCCCCATGTTCACTGTCAAACACACTCTCATTTCCCGTACCACGTTTTTAGTGGTAGGGGAAACCGAAGTACCCGGAGGAAACCTACGCAGACAAGGGGAGAACATGCAAACTCCACACAGAAAGGCCCCGTCCCTGGTGGGAATCGAACCCGGACCTTCTAGCTGTGAAGCACAAGCGCTAACTGCTGTACTACCTCCTTCAGGAGGAAAGTGCCCTCAGTCACGCAAAACGACCAAAGATGTTGTTAGTATTTGGCCTCCATCCATCCATCCATCCATTTTCTTCCGCTTTATCCGGGGCCGGGTCGCGGAGGCAGCAGTCTCAGCAGAGATGCCCAGACTTCCCGATCCACGCACACCTCCTCCAGCTGTTCTGGGGGGACCCCGAGGCGACACCAGGCCAGCTCGGAGACATAGTCCCACCAGCGTGTCCTGGGCCTTCCACGAGGCCTCCTCCCAATAGGACATGCCTGGAACACCTCCCGAGGGAGGCGACCAGGAGGCATCCGGAACAGATGCCCTAGCCACCTCAGCTGGCTCCTTTCGACGTGAAGGAGCAGCGACTCTACCCCGAGCTCCTCCCGGGTAACTGAGCTCCTCACCCGATCTCGGAGGGTGCGCCCAGCCACCCTGCGAAGGAAACTCATTTCGGCCGCTTGTATCCGCGATCTTGTCCTTTCGGTCATTACCCAGATCTCATGACCATAGGTGAGGGTGGGAACGTAGATCGATCGGTAAATCGAGAGCTTTGCCCCCTGACTCAGCTCCCTCTTCACCACAACAGTCCGATACAGCGACCGCATCACTGCTGACGCTGCACCGATCCGTCTATCGATCTCACGCTCCATCCGTCCCTCACTCGTGAACAAGACCCCGAGATACTTGAACTCCTCCACTTCAGGTAAGGACTCCCCACCGACCTGAAGCGGGGAAGCCACCTTTTTCCGGTGGAGAACCATGGCCTCAGATTTGGAGGTGCTGATCCTCATCCCAGCCGCTTCACACTCGGCTGCAAACCGCCCCAGTGCGCGCTGGAGGTCCTGATTTGATGAAGCCAACAGAACAACATCATCTGCAAACAGCAGAGATGAGATCCTGAGGTTCTAGGCTGCGCCTAGAAATTCTGTCCATAAAGGTAATGAACAGAACCGGTGACATAGGGCAGCCCTGGCGGAGACCAACACGCACCGGAAACAAGTCTGACTTACTGCCGGCAATGCGAACCAAGCTCCTGCTGCGGTCATACAGGGAACGGACAGCCCTTAGCAGAGGGCCCCGGACCCCATACTCCCGGAGCACCCCCCACAGGGCACCACGAGGGACACGGTCGAACGCTTTCTCCAAATCCACAAAGCACATGTGGACTGGTTGGGCGAACTCCCACGAACCCTCGAACACCCGATGTAGGGTATAGAGCTGGTCCAGTGTGCCACGACCGGGACGAAAACTGCATTGTTCCTCCTGAATCCGAGGTTCGACTATCGGCCGGATCCTCCTCTCCAGCACCCTGGAGTAGACCTTACCCGGGAGGCTGAGAAGTGTGATCCCTCTGTAATTGGAGCACACCCTCCGATCCCCCTTCTTAAAGAGAGGGACCACCACCCCGGTCTGCCAATCCAGAGGCACTGTCCCCAACCGCCACGCGATGTTGCAGAGACGTGTCAACCAAGACAGCCCTACAACATCCAGAGACTTAAGGTACTCGGGACGAATCTCATCCACCCCCGGGGCCTTGCCACCGAGGAGCTTTCTAACCACCTCAGTGACTTCAGCCTGGGTGATGGACGAACCCCCCTTCCGAGTCCCCAGCCTCCGCCTCCTCATCGGAAGACGTGACAGTGGGATTGAGGAGATCCTCGAAGTACTCCTTCCACCGCCTGACCACATCCCCAGTCGAGGTCAACAGCTCCCCGCCCGCACTGTAAACAGTGTTGGTGAAGCACTGCTTCCCCCTCCTGAGGCGCCGGATGGTTTGCCAGAATCTCTTCGAGGCCGACCGATAGTCCTCCTCCATGGCTTCTCCGAACTCCTCCCAGACCCGAGTTTTTGCCTCTGTGACTGCACGAGCTGCAGCACGCTTGGCCTGCCGGTACCTCTCAGCTGCCTCCGGAGTCCCACAAGCCAACAAGGCCAGGTAGGACTCCTTCTTCAGCTTGACGGCATCCTTTACTTCCGAGCGCCACCACCGGGTTCGGGGATTGCTGCCCCGACAGGCACCAGAGACCTTACGGCCACAACTACGAGCAGCCGCATCGACAATGGAGGAGGAGAACATGGTCCACTCGGACTCCATGTCTCCAACCTCCCTCGGAATCTGGGTGAAGCTCTTCCGGAGGTGGGAGTTGAAGACCCTACTGACAGAGTGATCCACCAAACGTTCCCAACAGACCCTCACAACACGTTTGGGCCTGCCAGGTCTGACCGGCTTCCTCCCACCCTGCCAGCGGATCCAGCTCACCACCAGGTGGTGATCGGTTGACAGCTCAGCCCCTCTCTTCACCCGAGTGTCCGAGACACGCGGCCGGAGATCAGATGACACAACTACAAAGTCGATCATCGACCTCCTGCCTAGGGTGTCCTGGTGCCACGTGCACTTATGGACACCCTTGTGCTCAAACATGGTGTTCGTTATGGACAAACTGTAACTAGCACAGAAGTCCAATAACAGAACACCACTCGGGTTCAGATCGGGGAGGCCGTTCTTCCCCATCACCCCCGTCCAGGTCTCACTGTCGTTACCCACGTGGGCGTTGAAGTCCCCCAGTAGAACAATGGAGTCCCCAGTCGGAGCACTATCTAGTACCCCTCCCAGGGACTCCAAGAAGGCCGGGTACTCTGCACCGATGTTGGGCCCGTAGGCCGAGACAACGGTGAGAGACCTGTCCCCAACCCGAAGGCGTAGGGACGCGACCCTCTCGTTCACCGGGGTGAACTCCAACACGTGGCGGCTGAGCTGGGGGCTATAAGCAAACCCACCCCAGCCCACTGTCTCTCCCCGCGGGCAACTCCAGAAAAATGGAGAGTCCAGCCTCTCTCCAGGAGTTGGGATCCGGAACCCAGGCTGTGCGTGGAGGTGAGCCCGACTATATCTAGCCGGTATCTCTCAACCTCCCGCACAAGCTCAGGCTCCTTCCCCCCCAGCGAAGTGACGTTCCATGTCCCGAACGCCAGAAGCTGCGCACGCGGACCAGGTCGTCTAGGCACCCGCCTTTGACTGCCACCTAGTCCTCTCTGCACCCGACCCCTACGGATCCCTCTGCGGGTGGTGGGTCCACAGGAGGGCGGGCCCACGTCGTCCCTTCGGGCTGTGCCCGGCCGGGCCCCGTGGGCAGAGGCCCGACCACCAGACGCTCGCATTCGAGCCCCAACCCCAGGCCTGGCTCCAGGGTGGGGCCCCGGCTGCGCCATACCGGGCGACGTCACGGTCCTTGATATTGTACTGTCCATATGAGTCTTTGAACTGCATTTCGTCTGACCCGTCACCTAAGACCTGTTTGCCATGGGAGACCCTACCAGGGGCATGAAGCCCCAGACAACATAGCTCCTCGGATCATTCGGGCACTCAAACAACCCCACCACGTTAAGGTAGCAGTTCACGGGGTTGAGTATTTGGCCTCTCCTAGCATATTCCTATAGCTCCAAACGTGGGTGAAGTTGGAAGCTACCACGCTCTTCCCCGGGCACGCACAAAGACCAGACAGATACGTATCAACTTGTCTAAACTCAGGTAAGAACATATCACAGTATGGAAGAACTGTGTGCCCTCAGTCACGCAAAACGGCCAAAGATGTTGTTAGCATTTGGCCTCTCCCAGTATATTCCTATAGCTCAAAACGGGGTGAAGTTAGAAGCGACCAAGCTCTTCCACGGGCGCGCACAAAGACCAGACAGGTACGTATCAACTCGTCTAAGAACATATCTCAGTATGGAAAGACGGTGGCCTGTTCCTTTAACAGAGTTTTGAAGCTCTCAATTGAAATAGCCCGTCTTAACTTTCAAGGGAAAGAGTCCTACAGGCATGCTACTGCCTCTATCTCCCTTGCTTTTTAAATTAGATCTTGGGCAGGCTAACAAACACTGATCCGAGGCTCAGACCAGACAAAGACAACAATTTAGACAAATAAGGGGGCACCTATCCATGGATGGCTTGAAAATCAAGCAATAAGAGTTTAAATTTAATTCTAAAATCTACAGGTAACCAGTGAAGAGAAGACAGTACAAGAGTGATGTGATGGCGACGTGAAAACAGGACGCGACCTCCCTCTCTCCTTGTGCAGATGAGTTTTTTGCCTTTTTCTGCGAACTGCATTTGTGGTTTCTGTGTTCCATATTGTTTTTTTGGATACTTTTGTACGTCTTTGCCGTGTTTTTGTGGAGGTTTGGTGGATTTGTTTTGTTTGAGAGTCTAAAATGGTCCTGAAGAAAGCAGCTTTTTAAAGGTAAACAATAGCTTATCAGCTAAACCCATTTGAGACCTACAAATTTCTTCTTCTGAGACACTGAAGAGGCACCAAGAGTCCCCACAGCCGCAGCACAGTCGACGCGTCACAAGAGGATCTACAGGAAACAAAAAAGGACAAACGAGAGATGATGAAAGATTGTTGTGAAGCGGAGGGAGGAAGAGGAAGGAGGAGCTGACCAGTGCAGGACACCATGCTCTGAAACAGGGACAAACCCAGGAGGCGCTGCACCATTTCAGAGGAGACAGAGGGCAGTCAGCCAGGTTTCTTCCGAGTGCTACAGTTTCCCCGACATCCAAGGTCATGCGGGTCAGGTTGACACAGTGGCAGCGCGGCTCAGCCGCAGCAGCTCAGGACTCACACCTGAACACTATTTTGTTGTACAGTTGTACAATGACAATAAAGCACTTACTTATGTGTTTATGTACACAGCTTTGGTACATAAAATTACTAGAAAAACAATGCCTTTATGTTGATTGATATCCTGAGGATATACTAACATCAACATCCAGTTTTAGGCTATATTTTGACTACAAGAGTGAGAAGTTTCTAAAGATAGAAGCAAAGCGGCTATTGCCTGCATCTGTGTCTTCCCAAAACGAACACAAAAAGCAGGTACCACTCAGGTCCATTGTGTAGCATGAAAGGACTCCATCACATACAGACATAACTAAGCACCTCAAAGACAATCCTATTCTCTGATTGATAACACCAAGCACAAACAAAGGTTTATTGACTAGATGATTTACTTGAGTCCTTATCTCCAGAAGCAGGTACATAAGCAGTGAGGAAAAGACTTCTTGGGGAATGCCATGCTGGCTGAGAGGAAGAAGTTTGTATCAGACCACATTTGCCAATTACCGGAAATGTCTTAAAATCACATATTTCATTAGTTCAGAGAAATTTCTATAGCGCGATGTTGGTGCCATTGGCTCCCCTGTGTAGTGACTAATTTGAGCATGTGAAAATAAAGAAAGCTTCATTCTCAAGTACAAGGCCAAGTTTACAATCTTCAACCACCCACTCCAAAAAACGAATTGCCCGTTAGGAAAAACAAAACAAAAACATCTGTTGAAAACCCACTGTAGAAACTGTGCATCAAGCCACATCAGGCACTGATTGTTATTAAAGCTGCAATGTTTTAAAATTATAATACGATATGATCAATAATTTGTTGTCAGGATTGAAGGTTTATTTATCTTCTTTTTGATTTTTGTTGTTTTGTTGTTCTTATTTGGCCCCTGCCAGCTAACATACTGTATGTTTGACATGGGTGTTTTTCAACAACGCTCAAGAAATTAAAATGTGCTAAAATACCTTTAGGCAAAAGGTTGCTATTGATGTGCATATTAATTAAAGATTATTTTATAAAACATCTTTACAATTCTGCTGTAAGTACCTTGTGAGATTTTTCAAAACCCCTGGTCAGAACATCGCATCAATTCATGAACGGAATCAATGCCATATCTTTTAGTCATGCCCCATTCTTGATACATCTACATAAAATGTTGAAAAATGTAGCCTATATATTTAAAAAATTAACATAACATTACAAAGAGGTGTCTTAACAGGCAAAAATGTGTCATATAGCCTAAACAAAATAGTTGTTTCAGATAGGCTATTGAGTACAGCTGCTACAAAAACTTTAACAAGAAAATGGCTTAACCTACAGAGACCCACAGTAAATGAATGGCTTTAATTTATGACTAACTTATGGACTTAAAACGCACAATTTTAAATAAAAGCATTTAGTGTTTCTTTCTATGCAGTGGTTGGTAGTTAGCACATAGCCGATTAGCCAGCGTCGTGCTTTATTTGATCTTTTTCAAAAAAATCAATCATAGAAATAAAGAAATCAATACATAAAATGAATGGGACTTTTTACTTCCGGCTTCCAGCACGTGACCGAAAGTGGGTGGCACTGTGACGTGTTTTCTTTTTTGAACGATTGGGAAAATAAAGCTAAAAGAGCTAATAAAGATATTTTAAAAAGTCTTTACGTATATGAAATGATTAAAAAAATGAATCTATCTCACAACTCCGGGTACGAGTTATATTAAAAATTGCTCTGCCAGTTGATTGGCGCCACAGTGCTCTCTGCCCACAAGTCCCAGCATTCTTTGCGACTGTTCAGCTATGCTAGGTTTCGAGACTCTTGCTTGAATTTCTTAAAAAAAAAAAAAAGATTACTTTAAAACAATAGTCATGCTTTGTTGAGTTCCCGGTGGCTGAAGAACACGTTAACATGAAATGGACATGACTCGAGCCAGACCGTCCTTGTATGGCGACATCGGTAAGGAGCTTATGCATCAGCTGTAGTTTATAACAACGACACAACATGACATCTTTTATCGTCTAACAACACTCAGTGGTCACGGTCTTATCTGGAAACTAAGCTAAATGGATAACGAGCATTTTTCTTCTTTTCGGTTGTTGCGAATTGTCTTGAATAATCAGGTTGTTTTTGTGTAGTCCGATATTACAACAGGAGTTGCTTCACAAGGCTGCACAAAACATCAAAACAATGATATAACAAAAGTAATGTCCAAATAAACAATGAGAAAAGAGAAACCTAGGGGACAACCACAAGAGGGATAGTTTCACTCTCATGGACCGGCTATAGATAGTCCCTGGGCCATTTTTGTTGAGCATTGGTGTAAGCTACTATAACTATTTGAAGTTGCCAAACTCTTTGAATGAGCTATTGTCAATGTGTGTAGGTGATGTATAAAAATGCACACTGTAAAATACAGGCTGTTTTCAGCACCTTCTTTATGTTAGTTACCACAGTGTGCGCCTAGCTGCTTACATATTACTATGCTATTACAATGACCTACCTATTCCTATTTATTTGTGTACATTGTTAATTATAATGTTCTGACAAGTAGCTTAACATGTCTACTGTCCGCCTTTATGGACATGAGACAGAAGTAAGAGCAAGTTAAAGATATACACACAGAGAAAGTAAACACAACAGAGCTCTAGAAGTGGCTGTGCATTGCTTTCATACATTTGCAGCCCATGGACTTGGATTTTGGACAGACCGGTCGGCAGTGCACGAGGCTGCTGCTCAGGGCAGAGCTCTCCATCTGCAGCAGCTGATCGAGGGAGGTGCAGCTGTCAACATGGTGTCTGTGGACTCCATCACCCCTCTACATGAGGCTTGTATACAAGGACAGACCCAGTGTGTAAAACTGTTGCTGGCTGCCGGGGCACATGTGAGTTCAGTTTGTAATCACAAACATTGTTATATGGCTATGAAACCTCGCTTTGCCTATAGGTGGATGCCCGTAACATAGATGGCAGTACCCCACTGTGTGACGCATGTGCAGCTGGAAGTCTGGAGTGTGTCAAACTGCTGTTGGAATATGGCGCAACAGTCAACCCTCCACTGTTTACCTTCTCACCACTGCATGAGGCCTGCATGGGAGGTTTGTCCCGTCACATGACCCCAGAATGTGTTTTTGACCTTTTATCAAAGTCTGTTTGTTTGTTTGTAGCAATACATTTAGCATTATAGAAATAGTGCAGGTTGTAATCAGAGTGTTATGTATGATCTGAGCATACCATATTTTTAAGTGTTTACGGAGCAATACAAACAGAATCATTCTTTGTTTTGAAATCCTGATCAGTGACCTAATTTATTTTTAGGTAATTCGGATTGTGTTCAGATCATGCTTGACCAGGGAGCTTTGATGGAAGCCCATGATTGCCACTATGGGACTCCTCTTCACGTTGCTTGTGCCAGACAGCATTATGACTGCACCAAAGTCCTTCTGAATGCCGGTGAGTTGCCTTTTGGATAAGTATTAGGAATTAGTACATTCAAGGGACATCAAACATGCATGGAAGAGATGAGTGAAAATATAGTACAAATTAGCTACTAATTAGAGTTGGCAGAGATTAATTATTTAAGTGAAAGAGAACAAAATGTTAGTAGACATGAGTACTGACTTTCTGTAATTATGAATACATCTGTTACTTGTTCCCAGGTGCAAATGTGAACGCAGCCAAGCTCCATGAGACGGCCCTTCATCATGCAGCCAAAGTTAAAAACACCAGTTTGATAGAGTTACTCGTGGAATTTGGAGGAAATGTTTATGCCCGTGACAACATGAACAAAAAGCCCATCGACTATACAAGTCATGGGTCTCCTTCGTATTGCTGCTTTGAGTTTTATGAGAGTAAGTGTGCAATAGTGCACTTATAGCATGAATTTAAAAACTGATAATCATTATCTTTCTTCTATCATAGACACACCACTAAGTCTGCAGCAGCTCTCAAGAGTCACTCTACGAAGAGCTCTAGGCACAAAGGCATGTGACTTTTTTTCAAAACTGGATTTGCCCAATCGCATTATTAATTTTCTTTGTTTTGCACCGTCTCAAGTCTTTGAAGTTTAAAATGTAGCACTTTCTGTTGGTTTAAACTTTAGAATATTCAGTTTTGCACCACTTAATTTATTAATATTTTGTAGACATTGTCAGACCACTCTATTCTTAGTAGGCTACTTCTCATACTTGCAATGTTTTAATCCATCCAGCCATCCATTTTCTTCCACTTTTCCGTTGCTGGGTCGTGGGTCAGCTGTTGGAGCTGCCCAATCACATTGCACCAGCCCCTATGGCTCCTCCTGCAGGTGGTGGGTCCACAGAAGGACGGCCTCATGGTTCTAACCGGGCCTGTTGGTCTCTCATAAGGGGCTTCTGAACCGCTCTTTCTCTGATCCGTCATCTAGGACCTGTTTGTCATGGGAGACCCTACCAGGGCATGAAGCCCTCAAAAACAGAGCTCCAGGATCATTTGGGCGCTCAAACCTCTTGACCACGTTAAGGTGGTGGTTCCAGGAGAGGGCAATGTTTTTATTCCAGTTAAATAAGCTTTTGTATTATAAACACATGGACTCTTAAAGCTGGGGTACCTGATTTTTCCTGCACAAACTGACTTTTGATTTGGACCAAACTCATTTCTAGCTCTCATAATCCCTCCTGCATGTCCGAATTGTTCAAGCAAATTGTTTATATATATATATGTTTCAAGCCCACGTACAGCTTTGAGCGGTGGCAAAGTTAAGAAAGGGGGGACCACCCCCAAAATACATTTCACTGATTTAGGTTCTAATCTACTATTAGCCTGGCTAACACCAGACTAAAATCACAAGTGATATTTACTCTGGGGACCACCAATTAATTTTCTCGTAGGAGAGGTGTAGTTTACGATTGTCCATAGTCATTTATTGGGCACTACGAATGTCTATCATGTGTCTGCAGTAGCCATAGCCAATCGTATCATCGTATCAGATGACATATGACGTACCCACTGTAAACTTTCGAGCTAAACTATTTATTTTCCGTAAATATATGTATTTTATTTTTTTTTATCCCTAAACATACTACAAGCTTCCGTATGTCGAAATGATTCGAGCGCACATAGCAGTCTGGCATTAGCGAGGCTAATCTTCTATTGCTCAATAATCAAAATAGGTGAAGACAATGAAACAAGATCTGTTTTTTGTTGTTTACAACACACTCTGTGGTGGTGAAATAAATGTATTTTAACAACAAAACGTCACGTACCCCAGCTTTAATTGTTGAATTGATAGCTTTGTGAGCCGACTATACCCAAGTATTATGTGTAGAATTTGATTAGATATTGTGTCGATGTATGGCTATGTATATGTTTATTTGAATGTTTTAGAGTTTGACTCTATATTCTCTTTGAAAAAAATAAAAAATACAGATATTATTTTATGTAATTAAAACTGCCATTGTGTCATTGCTTGGCTTAACAAATAGACATTTTGGATTTGGTTTCATTGTACCCCTGGTGGTGGTGATACTTGGGGCGATGGTGGCACAGATGGTAGAGCGGGTAGTCTCATGATCGGAAGGTCGGGGGTTCGAATCCCGCCTCCTGAAGGTGCACACTGTCGTTGTGTCCTTGGGCAAGACACTTCACCCACCTTGCCTCCAGTGTCTGCGTACACCTTGCCTCCAGTGTCTGCGTACACTGGTGTATGAATGGGTGAGTGGATCCTTGCTGTAAAGCGCTTTGAGTGCCTAACGTAGGTGGAAAAGCGCTATATAAGTTGAGACCATTTACCATTTGGTATAAAGTAGAGAACTACTGTGTATAGACCATGTATAATAATACAATTTGTTTATGCATAACATAATGACTAAATACTGTATCTGTGCGGACTTATCTTCTGTGCAAGCTACAACCCACAAGGCAGTTTCCTAGGCAATCATTGCAATATTGTGCAACCATGTTATCAGCTGTAAAAGGAAGTGACCAAAGTACTAAAGTGACTTCAAAAGTACAGTTTACAATTCCTTCAGTTAAAAATCATACTCTTGACTTCACACTTTGTATAATCTAATGGATTTATTTTATCTGATGGGCATTTCTGTTGTCATCTTCAATTTACAGTGTGTGTGTGTTTTTTTAATTAGAGCATGTTTTTCTTTTCTTAATTCCACAGATAACACATAAAAGCACAACATTGAAATAATAGTAGCACTGTCTTTAGATTACAAAAATACAGATAATCACAACATGTAACATGTAAAGTGGTATGAAACACATTTAAATCCCTAATTGATGAGTGTAAACATAAGCAACACAAAAGCACACACACTTGTAAACTAAACAAGTAAACTGGGTGAAATTTAAGACATGGACGGATATGATTGTAGAAGCTTTTTTTCAGTGCAGCTACAGACAAAAAATGACAAGTAAAATGAAGTAGTAACACCAGCAAAGTTGTATGAGGAAATCGCACTAGCACGTGGGGTGCAGTGCGTGAGTGAGTGAGTGAGTGAAGGGGCTCACTGTTAGGCTTGTACCAAGCCAAGTCTAGACTCCAGTTTCCTTTCTCTTTGTTTGCGCTTGTGGGCGCTGATCCAGTCTAGTTTTTGAGACTGTGTGGGCCTTAACCTTGGGACTGAGACGGGAGGGGGACAGTTTTCATTCTTTTCTTCTTCGTCTTTAATCGTAGAAGGAGATGTGCTGCGTTCAGGTTCAACAGCGACCTCTCCCTGATCTTTAGGCGGCGCCTCCTGATGTTGGGCTATGGCAGTGCGCAGACAGTTGAGCCACTGCTGCTTGTGGTAGACGTCGTTGACATGCAGCGTGTGCGTCTGGCCATGGACTGGGTCCATGGAGCTCACACGGAAGGCATTTTTAGCTTTAAAGGGAAATAATCATAAATAGTATCAAGGAATAATAATGTGAAGCATCTACAACTTCAAATGTATTGTTTTCCTCATAGACTTTTAAAAAGGTTACCATAAGATAAAAGGCATGACTGGTTTTAATACACTTGACGGTAGCACAAATATTTAATATGATTTTTAGAATATTGTATACATTTTTGGTTACATAGCTGATTAGCTACCATCATCATTTTGAACTCTATGGGAAGAATATCATGTGGTTTCAAAGTTGAGCAGGTCCACAGAAGCTTTTATTTCACTAACTTGGTATATCTCCAATACCTCCAACTTCTGCTCACAATGTCACAATGCCCTGAAAATAGTTTGCTTCTTCAGGATGGTTGCGATAAGTTAATAAAGTGAACTATAGTAGCCCTTGTATTCTAAATATTCACATTCAAGATCAGTGGTTCCCAACCCTTTTTGTCTTGCTTACGTCGAGTCGCCCTGGAGTCATTCATTTATTCTCCGAGTACCCCCGACCTCAAGAATCTTGTCAATATTATTACAAGTGACACCCTTTACTGAAAAACATAGATATTCAATTTCTCTTTCTTTTAAATCTGAAACAATTAAGTACTCCCTGCTAAGTGCTCAAGTACCTCCAGGTCCGCACACCCCTGCTTGGGAAACACTGTTCTAGAATGTAATGATGTCATGAACTCAGATGGAGGGCCGGGTCAATACTCCATGGGAGAGATACAGTTTTTAGTTTTTGTGAGTAATGACATATGGGCCAGAAAACGCTTCTCTTTGGTCCTCATGGCCGGGAGCTGACATGGCTCCAAAGACTTTTCCTTTTTTCTAAAAATTGCTATGACCCATGTGACAACGCTGGGGAAGGTGTCATATTTTAACTACGCTGTTTTTTGTACATCAGAAATAAAATGTGGAAGCCTAAATCTATGATTGACAGGCTCTGGAGTAGGGCTGGGCGATATGGACCAAAAGCTATATCCCTATATATTTAGGTTGAATATCGATCTACGATATATATCCCAATCGTTTTTTCCGCAAAGTGAGAGCTGTGAAATGAAATGTTAAGTCAAAGTCACAGCCAAATATGAGTAGTTTTATTGAAAACTCACTATAAAATGTAAACATAAACACTGTATAACGAAGCTCCGTAAGGTGCACATTTAAATAAAAAATATCTTATATAAAAATACCCTATAAAATAAAATAGGTCAATCTTTTTCTGAGGGCAACATTTATATATAAAGAGATAACAAAATAAAGTGCTCAGTTAAGATAAACAGCTTGAGATCACCTTGAACTTAATTTGAACTATATCGATATATGCGATATGGTCTAATTCCATATCTCATTAAAAAATATATTGATATATCTTAAATATCGATAAATCGCCCAGCCCTACTTTGGAGCACTGTGGAGGCTCGTAGCCGGTCCGCTCGACCTGCGAGACTTCCCGCCTTTTTCCCCTTTTTAAGGTACAGGCTTTGTAGGAGGAGACTTGGCAGACAAGTTCATTTCACAGACCGCTCGGGATCATTACTATGAATGAACTCAATTTTAAACTATGGGCTGTTTAGAATGTTGTGATGTCACGTTCACGCAATCTGTTCTCAGAATTTATATTAGTTTTGCTTCTTAAGATTAGGAAAATCATCTGTGGGGAGAAACTACAGTGTGGTACACACACCTTTTTCGCCAGCCACAAATGCCCCTCTGAAGGATCCTCCCATCCTGATCTCTCCATCCTGCAGGTCCTCCAGAGCCAGGTCGCACACTGGGATAGGCTGGCGATAAACCTGGAAGCAGCTCTTCTCATTTCGGGTCACAGGACGAGTCAGAATCAACAGCTCAGAGAACAGGAACACATGCAGCCTCTGGAGAGTGGAATAATAATATTATTATACAGTGTCATCATCATCATTTGTACAATATCTACAATAGAGGGATAATACACACTTAATTAGATAGGTTTCAGTAATATGGTTTGTCTTTAATAAACGTCATTACCCAAAGCATTAGTAAATTATTATATATATATATATATATATATATATATATATATATATATATATATATATATATATATATATATAATATATATATATATATATATATATATATATATATATATATATACACACACAACATAGATTCTAATAAATAAATGCTGAATCCTTACTGATCCACTCTTGTTACGCAGTTCGCCATGACAGAGAAGGGTCTTACAGGTGTCTATCAGAGGGTCCCGCTGCTTGTCATCCAAATATTCAAGTTTATCTTTGTAATACTGGCACTCGGACTCCCCTTTCCTCACATTTATGTCAGACAAAATGTCCTGAATTATGGTTATCTGAAAGAATCAATGCCATGAAACAAGAATTTAATAAGTTATTGACATTTTGAGAGCATTTGTAATGTGTGGCACAATAATATGGGCAATATGATGATAAATGCTTCTAAAGGGGGAAAAGACCTCCATTCAATCTATAGAACGGGAACTACAGTGAAACAAAGTGCAACAACATCATTCAAACATACATAACCTGACAAAAAGCATGTTATAATGATATTCCCTCAAGAAAAACCCACCTGGAGTTGTATTCATTCACATTTGAGTAATTCGGCATATTCAGTTTGTATCCCTACAAAGAGCTCATGAGCAGGTGTTCAAATTAATGTCACTGGACTCATTCTGATAATTTCAGCACTTGCCTCCAATGCTTATGGCCTGCGGTCATATTTTATTTTACTCATAATTTTTAATACATGAAACACTAATGCTAAGGTGTCCATATGAATTCCAAAAGCCTGCATAAAGTAAACATTGTAGGACCTCAGGGAACAGTAAAAGAAATTGAACTTACAGCTCTCTCCAGACTGGCCACATCGGAGTGATCAGGAGGAGTGTGTCTGAGTATCTCTCTGAGCAGCAGCGGGTATTTGACCAGTCGGGATCGTGGGATGTCCAGGAAGCTCCAGAGGTCCAGTTTTCTGCTGAATGGGGACTCGAGGCACCTCTGCAGAAAGTCCTGGACTCGCCTGTCCTGCTTCTTTATGTCTAACAGGGATTTGGCTGCCAGCTGGTTACTGCAGTAGTTTTATATGCATTCAGACCAGGCAGCTGAGAGGAGATGGTTACGTTTCAAAAGTTAATGACGGTTCAGATTTGGGCCCGACCGATATGGATTTTTGGGGTTTGATACCAATACAAAGGGGGTTGGGCATGGCCGATAGCCGTAATTTAATTTGATGTTATCTTTTTTTAAATCTCTCAATTAGTTTAACATTTATTATTATAGTAAAGGTTTCAATCATAGAAATATATCTAATAGAGGTCGTCCGATGTAGGTTTTCCTAAGGCCGATGCTGATTATGGGGATTTGTCAGTGTTGAGCTGTGATGGCAGGGGGAGCTGTATAAGGGGCATAATTCTGATTCATTTATCCAGATCACTCTTGTAAAAGAGACTGTAAAGTTTTTACCTGGTTAAATAATATAATACATAAAATACTAATTCAGGACGTTCATGTTCAGTGGGTACTTCAGATGGAGCTTGTTTCTGAGGACAAAAATTAGTAGATTCCAAAACAAAAAAGGGTATGTCTCTATCTCGCATGGTTCTGAAATTATACGCAAAAGTCTGCAACATAAAATAGGTGAACAAACTTTTGACCGATTCCCTGAGGCATAGGAAGTTGTGGGAGGGCTTTCCAGCACAAAAAAAAAAAACAGGAAGTCTCTATCACTTTCAGGTCCCGAGATATCCCCCTTTTTAGCTTATACAGAAAAATCCCAAATATTGGCCCAATAAATCGGTCGGGCCAGAGGTCAGATGTCAATCAAATAGATGAATCCATTTGCTGTACATACCCAGTCTATTACTGTCTGTCCAATCTGAGCCACTGTTCCATCTGGCCCTGTCCCTTCAGTCAGTTTCATCAAAAGATCTGCAAAGCAAAACATTCTGTTATACGACGTGTAATGAGCAAAGTCAAAGAAAGTTGAAAACAAGAGAATTTAGTTACCCTGATGTAAAGGAATATACGCATCAAGGTCTCCAAATATGTGGGACAGTTCCTCCTCAGTCATGATCGAGAGCTTTAACATGGGATCGTGGTATGCCTTTATTTTGAAACAGATGTTAATAAATGTGCATAATTCAAAACAATTTCCGAGGAAGTTTAAATGACCTTTCTTGCAAGTTGAAGGTCCTCAATCAGATCTTGCTCTCCCCTGTAAAGCTCATAAATTGCCTGAAAATAAACACGAGTTATGCATCTACTATTAAAGCAAATACAAAAAGGACATTAGTGTTATTCTAGAATCCAGCTTCTGAAGACCTACTTCTTGTCTTTTGATCTCTTTGGTGGAAAATGTCCTCTTCTGATGTACGTCCAGCGTCTCAGACCATAGCGTGCTGTTTCTGCGTTTAGTTGGTGTTGGGCCTGTGGCTTTGTTACTCCCTTTGAGTGTCATCCCTGGAGACTTGCTGTCACTGCGCAGGGACATTGACTAGGACACAAACAATCCAGGATTAGTTTAGATATTAATTATTGATAGTATGCAATAAATGTGTTTGACATGTACCTGTATTGTCTGTCCAAAGCGTCTAACGTTTTTTGAAGGTGAAATCAAGCTAACGAGGGATGAAACTTTAGCTATTGATCGCACACGCTTGTTGTTCGGTTCCTTAAATTGAATAAAACAAAAACAAAATACAAAGTAATCTATGGAACTTTTTTTGAAATATAATTGTCATATACAACTAGGGATGCATAAAACAAGAGAAAAATAATGTATACGTGTGATATTTTAATGTACCATCTTCTTAACTACTACCGTAAAACAAAATGTAAATCCCTTAATTTAAAAGTCAGATTTTGTCAAAAACATGGACATAAAATTATGCCTTAAGAAAATCACAAATAAACTGTACTTTTCCCAATCATTTCATTTACATGCATTATTGTTCTTGATGACGCTTGTTGACTTAGGAATAACATTTTGGGGAGTTATTTACAAAATATTATTCCCTTCTAAATAAGATTGATTCAAAATGAGCCGTTACTCTCACCTTCAAGTCAAAACTAGACAAGCTGACTGTATCATCGTCTTTGTCTTTGCGCTTTCTCTTCTGAAGAAAATAAATGTATCAATTTAAGCCAAATTACAAAAATTACTCAAGGAAAATGTTTGCCGAGAGACTTACTAGACCAAATTCCCACGGTGTCCCTGGAGTCAGAAATGTGAAGGAGCTGCCTCTTTGTAAAACATGTCTGTAATTGAAGAGAATCAATAAAGCAGAGTTAATTGAATTCAATCTGCTTTATTATCAATATTCTACAACATGTAAATGCAGACAGTCGAAATGTTTAGTTTCTCCCAAATCACTGATGCAAAAAGACAATAAGTAAGAGCAAAAAACAATACATACACAATAGGGAGCCAGCAGTAGAGGAGAGTTAATACTTTGGATATGGAAATGATATGTCAACAGTCGTTGCAATGAATGATGGGTCTCATAAGAGTTTTAGTTACATTTGTGTTATCTAAAATGTTGATTCAGTCCCACGTAAATTGCATAGAAAAACAAGGTCAAATTGACACAAGATGCTACACCAAGTTACAAGGTCTGTGTAGGAGGTTCCTGTTTGTGCCTTTCAAGGCCAAAGTCAAATACCATTATATTCACAATGGTCAAAAAGTAGACACCTGGCGCAGAGTTGTCAAGTGGTTAAGGCCGCTGCCATGTATTCAAAATACTCTTCTGACCTCAGCACCGTGAGTCTGAGTCCCAGCTCCGACAATTTGATGAATGTCTCTCCCGGTTCTTCACACCCTTTCCCCTGTGCTGTCCTATTCTACATAGCCCACGGGCCAAAAATATAAATAAATAAATAAAAACGTATAGCAAGCAAGTAGATGTTGTGCAGCACGATAGGATATGAATTTGTTGGGTCAATTCATACATGTACAAGTATACAAATATAAATATTCACTGAGTGTAACACATAAAGTATAAAACAAATATTTACAAAGTGGTCCACCTTTATGGATATGCAGGATCAACAATGTGATAATTTTGAATTCAGTGTTGTTCTTGCTTCATCTGCAGATATCAGTAGAGACTGTCTGCCTGGCAGAGACAGGTGTCCACTTTGGGGGGGGGGGAATAAAGCTTTGTTGTTTTAACCTATTCAATATTACCAAGGCAGTTAACAAAATAGCAAGTTGTGTAATCTCTGTTATCAACTATTTTATGCTTTTTAGAATACTCAAGCAGATATTTGCACAAACATATAAATGTATGATACTACTATTTTTTCCGATGTGTACCTGAACGCACCGTTTGCCAGTTACCAGTGTGAGGCCGCAGCTAGCAAAACAAGAGGGAAGTAGCTTCGTTTGTTTGTTTCGTTAAAAACAAAATGTTAAAAGGTTCATGCTGTCCAGTAAGTGGATGCTTATGCGCTCTTATTTACACGTGTACGTACTTCTTGGAGCTGTTTCTCCGGAGCAGTTTGGGGGACGGCTCGGTAACACTGATGTCGCTAGTGGTGGACGTTCGCGATGACACTCTGCGAAGTCTCTTTGTATTCCCCAATGTTCCGCAGATATCCTCGTTTTCTTCCATTTCACGGAGGCTCGGCTTTGAAAATAGTTGCAGGAATAAATTCTCGAGTTACAGCTTAAGACTCGGAGGTCTCTGGACGGATGAAAACAGTCCGGTTTGGTACAAAAGAGAAAGAGCAGAGATCGATGACAACAGAACACACACACAGCACGGCGGAAGTTTGAATATGGCGGATTCTTGGAAATGGACCAATCAGGAGCGGTCTCTGGGCTCTGCTGCTAGGAGACCGTGAGGTGGGAGGGGTCAGAGACATTTCAATGGAGTGTGTATGTGTATGTATGTGTGTGTATTTCCAAAGAAAACTATTGGCTGCTTCTGAAAGTTCACTCTTAACTGTTATTGGTTAAATCAGCTGTTATTCACTCACAATGTAATACAAATTGACTGTGAGAGTGGGTGTGTGTGTTAGTGCAAAAGTCCATTTATTTCATAATTTCATCATTATGACCATCCCTAAAATATTTTTCGAATCAGCTGACTAATTCATTGTATGCACGAAAAAACTAAGTGCTATTAGTAAAATATCATACCTGTACATGTCACCAATTTCATGTTTTCCTTTGTGTGTGTGCATAAGATTTTATTCATATAGAGTAAACATTAATTTCTTTAATATAGACCACATGGGAGTAGACTACTCACTTGCAAAGTGCACAGTGAACACAGACCTTACTGCTTTGTCCTTGATAGAGACGTTATGCACCATGGGGCCATTTACAGTATTCTGACGTAATCACGATGCCTGCCATTCACATGAAATACTGAGCCTTACATCAGTGCTGCATTCGCTCCATAAAGTCCAGAGGGAAGGACATTCCACACATCCAATCACATCCTATGGCCAGGACATGTTCTGTGTGTCCATTTTAATAACCTTTATTTATGAGGTACTGTAGCTGTTGCAATGCGGACAATGCATGGGTACACAAGTCCCCTTTGTGTAATGATGTTATGGTGCTGCTGATCAAACATTAATCTGTATTTCTTGTGAAGAATGATGGCTCTTTTTCTGGGATTATTACTCCCATGTTTATTTCAGCGAGATGCCCTTCCTGTTGCCTCTCCGTTTATCCAGGCATTAGAATGACCTCTCGCCTCCAGTGTGTTGAGGGCCCATTTTACATCATATTTCATTATGAAATCTTAGCCATTTCCTGAAAAGTTATGGAATTTTGCTATGGAAAAAGTTATAGAATATATATATATACTGTATATATATATATAAAATAACTTGGCTTTCTGTTATGAGGCGGATAATTAATGGTATTAAACATTTTATTAAAAATAACAAAAACACAGGGTTAATTTTGAATGACATCATTTATTTGTGTTTCTGTTTGTGTTGATACATTGCTCCCAGAAAGAATAGAGCAAGTCACTGGAAAGTAATTCAGGAAATGTGATGGTGTCTTGACAAAAGGATTCATACATTAAAAAGGAAAGCAGGACAGAAGCTGTGACCAGTTTAGCAGAGCAGGGCAGCCGTTTACCCAAACATGACCTACTTTTCTTACTAATTCAAACAGATCATATTTCACTATTCATTCATGTACAGTAGAGTGCACGTGGTGAGTGTCCACCTCCCAAAACACTGATTTCATATGGTGCTAGAGACTTGATACAAACATCTATGTCACCAAAGGAAACCAGTTTCTGGATGTAGTTTTAATATACAACATCGTCGGCTAAGAGGCAATTGTTATCTAAGCACATTACACTCCCTATGACAGTGAATTTCAAGTACATGTGCTTGTCTTGAGTAATTTTTTGAAGTAATTGTACTTCTTAGAGAAGTACAATTACTATCTGTACTTTTATCTGTACTTTTACTTGAGTAAAAAAAATAGTTACTCCATTGTGAGTAAATCTTTAATTGGTGAAAGCTTCATGTTGACATAAAAAAAAAAATTTGTTTGTGTTTATGTACTTTATTCTTCAGAAAAAAAGTTTATACAGAAACTCTGCACACCTAAGAAGGCGACAGGTGCGTAAGAGAGGAGGATACTCTACTTGAAAAATAAAGAAAAGCTACCACACATGCACTGTCTCACTCACCAACAAAAGAGTGAGACAGTGTGCGGGAGCTTGTATATTTTTCCGGCATTTACTTTTGAAATACTATGATTTTCACTTCATTTCATGTTTTCTTTTTCATAATTCATGTCACTACTGAATTGTAAGTCAGACTTTTACGCTCAAACAGTACTGATTGTAAGTAACAACATGTAATTTGAAACTGTTGCTACTGTACTCATGCAAGTTATGAATGAGTTGTAATTCTTTGTATTAATTCTGCAGATGAACAGCAGAGGGTGTGGTACTGTAACAGCACCGATTGGTGAAGGAAATCCTAGAGTGAGCCAGAGTTCAGGGAGATATTTTGGAAACTGGGTCGTCCTGCAGGAAACTCCTCTGTGTGTGCGGACGCTCTACTTACCTGGGTCAGCTCACGGTCCTCCACTGTGGAGCAAAGCACACACCATTAAAGCAGCATGTGAGGTACAGTGTTATAGTCATGTTTTCAAGAAAGCGTCACTCATGGCACAATGTTGGGGTCCCTACTCTGACAATTTGCTGAATGTCTCTCCCCATTCTTCTTCCATTTTCTTGTATAGTAAAGCGATCCCAAAAAGTCTTAAAAAACCAAATCAAACTAGAAAGCCCAATGATCTGAGGACTGTTTATTACTAATAATAGAAAACTATGTAATTGATAGTTGGAGAAGAAAAAATATAATTGCGTGTTAATTGTGAAACATGGCAACAGCCGCTGGTTTAAATAAAGCCACTGCTTCAGCGGCTCTGACTCAGATTTAGTCCTTTATGGTTTAATGTAAGTGTTATGGGGTTTATGACACATAATTAATCACACCGCCTCTTCCCTTTTAATTTCAATACTGCGTAGGGACAAATCCCATTTAAATAAATATACAGTGAAGGCCTTCACTTTATGAACTCATGATGTCACTCAAAGTTGTGCAATTTACTAAATCAATACTCAATTAAATACACACTTTGAATTCTTGATAATTTTGGCAATTTAATGTATGTCCGTTTATTATGAAGAATGAAATAATAATAATAATAACTCAAGGACATTTACCTCTCAACCATTTGAGTTCTTTGTCTTTTCCTAAGGGTAAGACAGCCACATGTCTTGACCCTGGTTTATAAAATGATTATTTTGGCTCCACTGGAGGGAGTTTCCATCGCTGCTTTTGCCAAGTGGTTGCTCAAGATGGGAATTGTTGGTCCATTGGCCAAGTACATGAATAGGCACTACAAAGGTACATGTAGCATTGAACGGAAGTTGGTGAAACCCGACTTTTCTCAATATCTGGAGTCTAATGTTACAAACTAAAGGCTTATTATTGATGTTTCTGCTCATTTACTGTTTATTTACACTTCATCAAAACGGGCTGACTACACAGTAACATAATATTCTATCTGATTTTTCTTTGTTTTCAGCTTTAAATATTGATTTTAGAGTTTATGGATGCTTTTTTATCAGACACCGTGCAGTATAGCTTTATATGATTGGGAAATTATATATGAATTGTGAAAGAAATATAAAATAATTATTTCCATTTGAACCCATTGCAAGATGCACAACCCTAATTAAAACCAACCAAACCTTTTTTCAAATTGAGCTGTAATTTCTAGTAAACAATCGATTTCATGTATTTCAGTAAATCCCACCCTTTGCTTTGCAGGGAAATGCTGTTTTTGCAGACTCTGGGGGTATGACTGATCCATGACTCGGCCGACCCTCGGGACTCATCTACTGTAAGTGTGTTACAGTCATCGGTTTGTCCTCATAGCTGCAATATTTTCCCCCATAGGGTCGGTGTCTGTCTGTGCGGCTGCACAAGTGAGTTAATCATCAAACCAGCAGAGCCAATGATGAGGTACACGCGCTCTACAATAAATTATATTTAGCAATAGACTGTAGCGTGCCTCTATGCACAAAAGGGATCATAGATTAGTTTGCATAATGGGCACTGACGGCTTCTTAACTCTGCTTTAGGTTCAGATATAGGGCAAGGCACAGCAATTATCTGTAATGGCACTGTATAACGCTATGAATATGTGCAATCATGTGCTCCTATAAGGCAGTCGAGAGAGAGAGAGAGAGAGGGAGATGGATTAGATGCGAGTGAGGAAAAAGTAATGCGATACAGAGCCTTTTGTGGACCCTTCAAAGCTGAGGTGACATTTAGGCTTGCATATTTGTGTTGCGTGTTTGCAATTTTGTGCGTAAAAGCTGATATATAAAACAAAAACTATTGTGTAATGAATGTTAAAATTGTACGAGGTCAATTTCCTGAAGTTGAACATCCTTGCGATCAGTTATCTAATGTACGCACCTACTTTACCTGTGAGTCATTTCAGAGTATGACAGATGACGTAAGAACCAGCGGGCGTGTAAAATATGACAATGAAAAATAATCCAATCCAGAGCCGACCGTGTGACAACCTGTCTATTTGAGAGCGAGGGATTGTTATGTCTAAATTCACTGCTTTTCTGTTAGATGCAGCTCTATGGACAAACACAGACACACTGCTGTTTACTTCTCCCCACCCACTGTTGAGTCATGCTCTGAGTGACTGACCGGCGGATTTAACAAATCACTGTTAAATGTAAACTCTCAGCAGAAGCAGATAGTGATAAAAATAAAAATGGTAATGTCGGTTTTAATCCTGATTTATTATTTTTTGTCCTACAGTCGCCCACGCCTGTATCTAAAGTAACTTAGTAAGTATGCTTTATAACTCATTGCTCATTGGTTGCTTTGGGGTGCCTGTAAGCTAACATGGACAAGTGGGTAATGTAGCTAATGCATTTATGTGGTTGAAAAGTGAAAGAAAAACGAGATGACTCACAGTACAGAGAATAATTTGACTGTTCATGTTATTTATTCATTTATTTGAAATACTCAGTTCTTATTTGTAAGGGATGAGATGCAGTTAAGAGAGTGAAATGTATCGGGCAAATGTCATTCAAACTTACTGAGTCATGCAGTACTTCCCCCTTTAACTATTTAAGCACTTCTAAATATAGATCCAATTGTCTTGTTTTGCAAATTAACTACATGTCGGGACGAGCCTCCATCTATCATCACTTAGCACTTACGCATGTTTTGTTGTGGTCACTAGAAGAAAATATGCGTTGGAGGAATCGACAGTGTCTCAATTGGGCTCAGACCACCGGAAAAGCTCTAAACAGGTAACCAAGCCACAATAAGCATTTGAACATAAAATAAAACAGGCTGTATGCAAGGTGGGATCTGCAAATAATATTGAAACATGAGAGTTTGTAAAATATTACGCTGTAACTTCACCATTGGAGATGAATGGGATGCAATGAACACTGCAAAGGGGAAACTTACAGAAATACTATCAGCCTATTTGAATGAAAAGTCAGAGGATCTTTCGAGACATACCAGTCTGCCATGATTTAGTCCTTTCTTTTATCTCCTTTTGAGAAATGAATGAGCAGGTACAGAACACTATGTAAATTACACAATGAAGTTTGCAAATTGCCGTAGCTATATTATCCTCGTTGCAATGTGGGGCAGATTCCAGGTGTGGTCACCTGGCAAACACGTAGAAACATAGGAGAGTGATCACAGCCTCAGGGATATTTACGTACATGTCCTGGAAATTTATTGGACAAACAGATTAGACCTGCTATAAGAAAGAGTATTTGAACACAACAGGGGTACAGGTTATGTAAGAACCACCTCTGCTGGACACGTACTCCCTACTACTGCATTTGTCATAAGGAATGTGTAAATGATTTTGAGACTTTAAGGTTCACAAATCTACAGTAAAATCTTCTTTCCAATGCCAGTTTCATCATCGGTCTCCTTTAGTGACTTGTGCAGTAGTACTTTAATCCACCATATGTTTTATAACACTAATTTCATTTGGGCTTTGGGCTGGCACAAAACATATTTTGACTATGATCCTAATTGATTGATTTATATGCATTTACAGTACACTCTCTGATACCGTCTCCTCTTGTAGTGATTATTTGGCTTATAAATTAATACAGATTCCCTCCCTCACACAATTAACTCTCTGCATTTTTTCCTGGCTTCGGACTGACACAATGAGTAGACTCGCTCTAAGCTATACCCTAACAACATGTAGGCTATAGACTTCAATTCAAAATAGAATAAGACATATAATAAATACAAAGCTCATTTAAACTTACCTGTTGCAAATAGTCACTTACCCCGCTGTTGCTTTCATATTCTCTCATTTCACCCTCGCTTGTCCAACTGAATGCCGCTGTTGTACCTTACAATAGTGTCCTGTACTGCTTTGTATTGATGTCCCCAAGGTTGTCTTCCTGGTATGTGTTTGAGCGCTAGAGGAGTTATGAGAGGTAGATGCCACAGCCCACTTCGCCTCTAGCTTCACTCTCCCCTCTCTCCTTCTCTCCCTCCGTTTTTTTGCAGTCACTATGAGCTGTTCGATGCCAGTCATTATTGTGACTCAACATGCTACCCCCACATGCACAGAGAGGAGTCTGCCGAGGAGCTTTAGCCCACTGCACAGTGCATTGTGAAGCCGATCAAACGCAAATGGTAATTTTTAAAGTGGCAGCAACTACGTAGGTAGAAACACACCCAGCATGACAAAGCATCTTTTATATCCTCTTGATTTTTTACTTCACTGTTTTTACATAACCAGCTCTGCAATCACTGAAGGGAGGTGGAACAATTTGGTGTCTCCCATTTCAATGTGAGAAGAATTAGTCAGAGCATAACTGAATACATTTTAGAAAAAGCTTTCACACATATTTTATTTACATTGGTAATAATAAGATAGATATTACTATCACATTTTACGATACTTTTCAAGTTTGCTATAGTAGAGCATGTATGTAGGTCTAAGTATATTACCCTGTAGGGAAAGTTTTTCTCTGCATTTGACCCACCTTTCAATGCTGCTGCACAATCTGTAGGAGCAGTGGGCAACTGCAGTGCAGCATATCCAATCTTAAACTAGAGTCATGATGGTCAGCATCAAATATAGTTAGATAAACTATTGTGCATGTTTTGGGGTCATGGAGGAAACCAGAGCACCCGTAGGAACCCACTAAGTATCCAGCTACAAGCCCAAGTGAAGAGGGCTGGATCAGAAAGGGCTATGAATCAAGAGACAGTCTGTTTTTAGTGTAGCATTGGACCTTGTTCAGCAGCATTTTGTAATAACAGCACATCATGTAATAACCATAATGTGTAATAAACTTGATGAAGGCATTTGTAATATATTTGGTAGCTCTGCAGTTTGTAATATATTGATTAAAAAAATGCGGATTTGTCATTTATAAAACATTTACACAGTTTTACTAACCATGGTTAATCATTTACAAGCACCCAAACAGTTGCCATAGTAACAAAGCACACCATCCCTGTGTCTGGTTAAGGTTAGGCACAAGTCAGGAAAAAGGGCTTCATTATATGGTCTGTGCAAATATTAGAGCAAGTCATCCAATAACTGAGAGGTTGGCGGTTCAAATCCCACAGGTGCAGGACACTTGGGCAAGACACCCACCAGCTGTGTGAATGTAAAAGGAAAGAGAGAACTTCATTTGCATAGCGCCTTGAACGCCTCACTTGTGTCAGTCTACCCCAGGGCATTTGTGGCTATAATAGAACTTACCACAACTGTGTATGGATCGAATGAATAATGACAACAGTGTAGTGTTGTATTATTATTATTATTTTCTTTTAAACTTTTAAACTACAAATATTTTTGAGTAGTATTTACAATGGCTTTAGTATTTCTTAAGTGTGAAATATTGAGAAATGTGTCTCATTATAAATACAGTGGTATTACTCAATGAGGTGAAAAAGCTTACTCCTTACTCCCGATGAAGTTTTTAGGGTTTTTTATTAGTGCGTATTCTGTTTAGTATGGGGTATAAGTCCCACCAACTCGCCCTAATTTTAACACAATTTCCCCAGATTTTTAAGGTACTGTACTTAAAGATATGTTGCATTTGAATACAATGTGCATGTATATAAAATCAAAAAAACAAACTGTTCTTAATAGTTCAGGCATAATAAAGGAGAGTTGTTGTTTTCCCCCATTGTCTTCAGTTAGTTATGTTTCACAAAAGCAGTGAATGGCTTCATTACAAATCACATTATTACCAGAACAAAGTGGCTAATCAGAACTTCCTCTTTCACAGACCCATGACCTGGGAAAGTCCCGCGCTCTGGGTGAAAGGATGAAACAGGAGCTTTGTGGTGATGGCAGGTGAGTTTCATTGAGGAAGAATCTGAGCCTGCATTCCTCAACGCTGACTGGAAACAGCGAGATGGTGTCAAAAGTTAACAACACGCAGGAAGAGGAGGGGCACGTGTGAATTTCCCATAATTCATTGCTGTGTGGTGAGTCAGCTGACCACAGAATGAATCAGGAGGAGGAGCGGTGAGTAACAGCGTGTAACCCTTTACCCAGATACCCCCCCCCATTTTTAACAAACACAACAACAAGAGGTCTGGCAGCTCCCCCCATCCAAAAGTCAACTGTATTGTAAACTACTATGAAAATAACTTGTCATAAACCAATCATTAGGGGTCTACAAAGTTTACCCCATAGACAAAAAACTACTGTCTGTATAATAACACCAGCTAACGACTCAAAGGAAGATAGAGAAAAAAGAAGAATGTTATGTTTGCGCTGTGCACCTTGAAACAACTGCTGCTGCTCTTGACTCAGCCACAGAGTTGCACGGCATTTATCTGAGCAGTGCAACCAAGAGCCAAAGTGACCAACATCCTGACCATCTTACAATCTTTAATCCCAAACAGATGTCAGGAACAATTTTATAGATGGAAAAGAAAAAGCTCTTCCTGGTCAACTCCTTTTCTTGCAGTTTAAACAAGTTTACGCTATTTTTGAGTCTTTTTGAAAGAAAATACCTCTATTTTACTGTTCTCTTTGCTAATACTTGATATTAAAATTGTGTGGATTTGAATAATTAAGTCATGTTCAATTATTTATTATTAGTATGTGCACTAAATTGTGAAAATTCTGAGCATACAGTATTGTCAGCCTCCCTGTATAATTGCCCACATATTTTAAGGTTGTCTGGGGAAAAAACACTTACTTCATGGACATGAATTGAATAGAAGATTGTAATGGCCGTTGTAACATACTGTATCTTCTGATTGGCCGAGTACATAGCTGTTATCTTAACATGCAGCAATATTTAGAGAAAAAAATGAAACAAAAATCTAAATTTTGCCCAAAGATGCACATATAAGGTATGGCCTTATATGTTTTCAGTCCATATATAGGTTTCACTTTTAATTCATTTATCTCTAATTGATTATATTTTAGCAGCTGTTTGTAAGAAATGTATTTAACGGCGGACATTTAAGTAAAATGCTGTGATCTACAGACAGATCTCATGAGGCGTGGCAGTATCTCTGGGGTGCAATAAAACGGATAAACATAGATGTACCTTCACACAAACACATGCACTAGCTTCACTATGTAACAGACTGAAGAGCTGCGTCCTTGGTTACTATCACTACAGCAGCGCCGAATGAAAAGACTGCCTTATATAACCACACATTTACTGCATGAAAGGAGAGTGTCACACAGGTACTAATGGCACACACATTGAAATAGTGAAATGTGTGAAGGGTGTGCAGCAAGGCCAAACACCGTACAATTAAACCCAAAGTTTCAGTAAAGTGCCATTACGCAGGAGAACAAAGTGTGCATTTCAAAGTGGCCTGAAACAGCATCGTATGCGTTGAGACCTAAAGCTTTGTGGTCACATACATTATAGTAAGAAGAGTGCATTATTTAACTTTTGACATTGGACATGCATTTCTAATTAACCAATGAGATGCCAATATGCTTTAGGAAGGTATGGCAGGAATAGTGGTGTTTCAATTATTGAGGGTGTACTTGGAATTAGGGATCAAAATAGCAAAAAGACTACAAGCTCTGGCACTCATTATAGGTGTTGTTGTTTGGAGGTGGGCAGAGTGTCCAAAATGACTACGAAGAGTAGCATTACTTTAAAATATCTTTACTCTTAAGCTTTGAGTGCCCTTTGGAGGTGGAAAAGCACTATATATGACATTCACGGTGTTTAACTAAATAACGACACAAGAAAAAAGCCTTGGTTAAATACTACTTAAATACTGAGGGGGTGATTTATCAAGAGAGGTGCTAAATAGCGAGTGCAAGCTGAAAAATAAAGTATGCTAGTTTGTGGGCATGCTGTGCCTGATTTAACATTTGAAACAATATAATGATAGTATTAAGGCCAAATCTAATATGTAAATAAGAAAATGCTTTGCGAGTAAAAAATGCACAGATGACTGCGCTGCGGAGTAACTATGAGCTTCAAAAACTAGTTTATATTATAGTAATAATTTAATCCATCAGGCAATTGTGATTTTTCCAAAGAATATAGTCTACCAGGAGTCAATATAAAAGTCTTGTCACAAACTTAGATAATGTAAAGAATAACTTTAAAAAGGAAACATTTGTTGTATAAAAGTAAAAAAAAGTAGGCTACAATACAATGTCATCAAAAACTCAAGCTGTACTCAAGAAGCAAATGTACTTAGTATTTTATGTAACTGCTTATTGTTGTCTACTCAACTTTCATTATCCACATGAATATGCCTGTAATTATTAGAGAGGCCAAAGACGCAGTGGAATATAGCCGGTCCTTTTTTAGACTTCCCTTTTCAAATGTTCCTAGTACTGTACATGCACAAGCACAAATGCAAATGACTTCTCAGCTTTGGAAAAATGCAAAAGGGTTTCCATGAACTACCAAAAACAAATGTTGGAAGGCTTAAAAGCAGATTTGAATAATGAAGCATGTGGGGCACTCCTGTATGGGATGTCCCAGGTGAACAGACACCACCCACAATGAACCAGCATAATGTAGGTATAACCACAATTACGGGGAAGTACAAGCACAAATAATGATAACAGTAGCTGAGTAATAATAATAGTAGTAGCCTAGTATAGTGTACATAGGACATCTGGGGCTCATTCCATTTTTCTTTCAAATCTAGAAGCAGCAGATTTTACAAAAGTGTTTTTTTCCCAGGAGGCATAATGTGGGAACAGACTGAAGGACACCTTTAGCAGTGCTGTGATGTCCTCAGGCGCCTGTACAGACTTCACTGATGTTACATAACATAGCACACTTTTATAAATAAATACCGTATAAAGACAAAATAAAAAGCTGCTACCTCACCACTATATATCTGTAAGTGTAGAACAGTCTGCAAGTGTTCTGGCTACTATGCACCAGTAGTACTTTGTATATACTTTCAAATGTAATTTACAGGGACAATAATAATAATTGTATTTGGAAAATAAAGGCCACAGAGAACAGAAAAAACTATCTTGGCCTTATCTTGCAATGTATAAACTATTCTGATTCTGTTCTGCCAAAAAACGATTAAAGTGTTGACTAGCTGCTTTAAACTAGTTATTTCCGACCTCTAGCGGCACATTGGCTATTACAGTATATGCCCATCTCAATTCAGTAGTGCAGTGTATTTTTATTAATTGGATGGATGGATTCCTTTGGAGTTTGTCAATACTTTCAGTGACTAAAGCTGCTGGTCATAGTTTGATAAATGGCACAGTGGAACATGAGCAGCTCTTGGTAATGAGTCAGTCCCTTTGATATCGGATCCCCTCATCACTCCGCAATAGGGGCTGCTTTTAACTCTTTTCATTCATATAACTTTGTGTATCAGTTAGAAGACACTGAAGTAATAAAAATAAATAAAATTGAAAATGTAAACATTTGCAAGACAACGGTCACTTATTTTGTATTTAGCCTGATATACAAACGATGACATTCATTGTTGGATATCAGGGTTAGTGTTACATTTCTATGTGTTATTTTTGCCTGTGTTGTCTTCTATTGCCTGTAATGTAATTTGTGTTTTATGGACACCTTGATATTGATAATGAGATGCATCATTTTATGGGGCATTATATATTTTAGACCCTGTGGCTTTATTAGACAGGGCAGTTCAGCATGAAAGTGCGAGAAGTGCGTAACGTGACATTCAGGCCATTGTGAAAGACAGGAGGCAAAATTACAAAGCTAAGACTAGCAATGAATCCATATGTGTCGTTGACGGCGGTCTTAACCACTCGGCCATCATGTTGTACATCCATATTTTATTTACATTATGCTTTTGTTCCACAAATAATACCTAAATATTTATGTCTTTATAACATTTTCATGTAGCCTAAATGGTAAATGGACTCAACTTATATAGCGCTTTTGCACTTTAGACCAAGGATCCACTCACCCATTCACACTCTCATTCATACACCGGGATTCGAACCTTACCAATCACGAGACGACCCGCTCTACCACCTGCGCCACCGTCGCCCCCTACTGTATCAATTTAAACCTAACACTTTTGAAATTTGCATTAACTTTGTAATACCACCAGAGGGCAGTAGTTCAATCAAAATTAAAAATTGTAACAATGTCACACGCACTATTTTTACAGAATAAAATTAAATCGCTATTTATCACAGTGGGTCATGCTGTACAGTCGTGCTATCCCTCTGGGTCAAGGCTATGACAGAGATACTCAGCTGTACAGCATTACCCAGTATGATAAATAGCATTGTAGCGTTTAAGTGTCAAAGATTTTCTTTTAATCTTGTTCCTTTTTGGGAAGTTCTATAATGCTTATAAAAATACTTTGTCCCGATGTGGTCTCAAGAGTTATTTATTGAGGTAATGTATCCATGCTCCAATCTCTTTGAAAGACAGGTTGATCCACACACAATAAATATGGAAAATCTGGAGAAAAAAGTTAACTAAACCCAGATGCATGTATACGGTAATTGTTTTGAAAACTCTAAGGCACACATTAAAATAATTGCTCACACAAATAAGTATAACACAATTTTTTAAAGTAAATCAACTTCTGGTGTTGCTAAAAAGGGAAATGAAATACTGTTGTAGGTTTGCTATGAATTTGGCACAGTTGGTTGAAGGAAGTGCTTGTGTAGGTAAAAGTGTCCTGTATCTTAGCTGAGGTGAGTATATACACCAACCAACTTACAGTAAGCTCGGCATAATGTTATACCCGATTACTTTTAATATTTTACTTTACAGGAAAGTTGCAGTCCATGTTGCAGCCTTGGCTTACGCTCTGGAGCTCATGTTGTCCTGCAAAGAAAAGAAAAAAAAAAGTCAAATTGGAGACCGAAAATATTGCCAAAGTAATCAATTTCTCCCAGCCTAAAACTGTTCCTTTGTAATTTTTTTTCAATTGTTCTTGCAAAATGTAAAATTGAGCTTCTAACCATTTACAGAGGCCCTTTCTCATTAGCATAAACTATGTATTTTGTTGCGTAATAGATAGAACCTGGAACAGTCCTCACTGAACACGTTCTGAGCAGCTGTGCTCAAAGCACCACTGATTTGCTGGCAAGCAGTTTTGATTTAGAGTGGACTGAGACTAACATTATACTGTCTGAAAAAAAAAATGTTTGTAAAATCTACTGCACCTAGATTTGAAAGAAAAGGGTAAAATAAGCTCAAGATCACTCACCACCTTAGCTTTGTTCACACACTGCATGTAGGCAGAGGCAATTGCAGAGCAGGACAGAGTCTTCCCGGGGTTTTCCTGATAGCACTTAAGGATCTGACTCTGAAGATCCCCACAGACCGGCTGGATATTAAAACGACTGAAAAATATAACACAATTTTCAAAACAATCTTCTTTTGTTCAAGTTGTCTAATGTTGTGTAACTCACGCAAAACGATTGTGTGTCTCCTCTTTGCCCTTCTGAAAACTGTCAGCTGTCACTTTGTAAAACTGTGAACACTGGAGAAATGTAGGGCATGTTATTATGGAGATTGATAACGTATATATAATAAATAACTGATAATACAAAATATTCATGAATATTTCTACAGCTGTGAGAATTTGGAACCCATCAGCTGTGTAGACTTTAAGAAGAAAAAGTATTGGGAGTATGCAAACCTTTGATTCTAGTTTTGCAATATGTTCCTTGTAGAGAGCATTTCGTTTCTTCATCTCTTCTTCTCTCAGCTCCAGTTTATGAGCCTGGGAAAATCCAAGAAATTTGCAGCGGCATCTTAAAACATGTTGTATTCAACCCAACAACATTGCAGCAATTGGAGAGTAGATGAAGAAAGACCCCATGCAACGTTTATATTCCTCTTACCTTCAGCTCCATCCACTATAAGAGGCACAAGAGCAAGAGAGAAAAAAGTAAGATCAGAGAGAGAACTATTGTCATGTATTGGACTAATCCAAGTACAAGGGCATGCAGTATTGTAGGTCAGATGCTCACATAAAGTTGCACCATCAGTTTCTCGTCCTTCGTCTTCATGCGCTCCTTTGCTATGGACTGGGTCAGGTTTTCCATGTACGCTGCTTTCTCTGCCTCCAGAGTCTGCTTCACCTGCTGCTCCACCTGAGCCTGAGCTGCTGCCTCCGCTTCAGCTATGGCAAGAGCACGGTGCTCCTCCAAGCTTTGAATAAATAGTGGTAGTTTAGAAACAATTAAATGCATTCTGTGGAAATTGAAACAAGCGTTTCTACTGTAGTTTTCTTGATATCCTCTTCAAAATTTGTGTGCAATGTTTTTGGGGCTTTACTGAGGACTTACTGTTTCTGCAGCGCCTGTCGCCTCTTACTGATCTCTTCCTCCAAAGTCAGCTCTAACTCTGCTTTAATCTTCTGCCTCAACCTCTCCTCCACCACTTCAGGAGGGACTGGTTCAGCTGTATAAAACAAAAAAACAATTACACCGTATATATGATACATATAGAATACACAGTAACTACCCCATAACCAAATCTAAAAATACTGGAAATGTGTCCTAAACTGAAGAGAAAACTATACATTGATGTAAAATAAGTTGTACTGATGTTATTTACTTTATTTTTATGATAACGGTCAAATTGTGTTTTATGCCATCAGATGTTGATAATTGTAAATTGCTATTGTAAATGAGTATAGACAGCCAAATAACTCATTTTTGTGGTAGGCCTATGTGTTTCAAAAACATGATGTCAAATGGGAGCAAGTTCTTTGTGTAAGAGAAGCCCCTAATTTGCAGTAAGTCTTCAAATAGTGTTCAGCAGGTGAGGCCAAACCTGGAGGCTCCACAGTGACGACATGTGCTTCTTCAACAACAGGAGTCTCATTGGGCTGTTCTGAAGGGGGTTCTGGTGCTTCTACAGGGGTCTCTGTTGGACCTACTGCTAACTCTACAGGAGGAGCAGGCTCAAGTGAAGCTTCAGGAGGAGATTTGAGAGAAATAACAGGGAGCACATCTTCTACAGCGGCAGACGGGACAATAGTATCAGACGTAGGCTCTGCAAGTGGCGGTAAAGGGACAGCTTCAATGCGTCTGGGGCAACAAGTTCAGGGGTGGAGCTAAAGCAGGTGGCTCGACAGGTGTAGCTTCTATGGGAGGAGCTAAAATCTCAGGCTCAACAGGTGTGGGGTCAGGAGGCGGGGACAAAGCAGGTGACGCGTCAATGAGAGGAGCTAGAATGATCGGTTTGACAGGTGGAGTTCAGAGGAAGGAGCTAAAACAGGTGCTTCAGTAGCTGATGGTTCAAGAGATGGGGTTAAAACAATAGGTTCAGGGGATACTGGGGTGAGTGCCGGGGGCGGAGCTAATACAGGTGTAGCCTCAATGGGTGGGGTTACTATAACTGGATCAACAGGTGGAAGTTCTGTGGGTGCAGCTAAAAACACAGGTTCAACAGGCATGGGCTCAGGGGGAGTTAAAATAGGTGTCACATCAGTGGTCAGAGCTAAAATTGCTTCCTGAACAGGTGAAGGCTCAGGGGGAGAAGCTATCACTGCCGTTTCAACAGGAGTAATGTCATGGGGTTAATGATGGGTTCGACAGGGGCTAGTTCAATGGGAGGAGCTGAAGCTATTGGTTCAGCTGGAGTGAGTTCTGAGGGAGGGCTAAAATGGGTGTGGTTTCAATGGGAAGTTCTGAAACAATTGGTTCACTGGGTGAGAGCTCTAGGGGAGGAATCACTGTCATAGGCTCGACTGGTGTAGGATCGGCGAGTGGGACAATAACAGGCTCAATCGATAAAGTTTCAACCAATGGTGCAAGTTCTACAGGCGGAGATGTTTCCATCACAGGTATCGTCTCAGGTGGAGTTTCAGCCTCTAGCTTTAGGTCTACAGATGGCAACTGCGCTGTAGGTTTAGCGGTTTGTTCAGGCATAGATGGGGTTTCTAGGGGTTGAGTAGGGGCCAGCTCAATAACAGGTGGTGGAGATGATACATCTTCTACAATGGCTGCAGGAATGGGAGAAATTGGTTCTTCAACACAAGGTATTGGCTCAAAAATGCTCGGTGGAGATGCAACTTCAGCAGCAGGGGGTGTCTCTACAGTAGTTTCGTTGACTGGAGGTGGAGAAGACTCGACAATAACAGGTGGAGGTGGAGTGAGTACAGCGGTAGGTGGAGGTAGCTCTGCGGGAGTTTCTATTGATGCGAGTGGGGGCGGTTCAGTAACAGGAAGGGCTTTGGGCTCAGGCTCTGCTGTTGGAGGGGGAAGAGAGTGAAACTTTACAGGTGGAGGTGGAACTAGTTTAACAGGTGAAGTTTGTGGAGCAGCAGTGTCCAGTGAGGGGGTGTCCTGAGTGGGTGGGGTCTTAAGGAGAGGGAGGAAATCCTGGAAACAAGGTGGTGTTCCAGGTTTTGAAGCAGGCGGTCCACTCTGTGAAGGAGGAGCGCTGATCTTTGAGGACTGGCGCATCCGGTTTATAACTCGGTCAGAAATCTGAGAAAACAGACAATTGGTCACATGGCGTAAAGGCTCAAAACACAGATTTTGCCATTTGCTTAAACTGTGACACTTATTACGGTTTAATTAAGCGTTAATCACATAGGGCCTATATGTGCTGTAATTACAATAAACAAAGACCGTCTCCTTTAAAATTACACAAAGGACAGATCCTTGATTCCTCTATGTATTTTGCTAAGCTCTCTTAATCATTATAATGTCGCTCTATAGATAAATTATGCAATGCATAGCAACATTAAAACCAAACATACATTTTTTCCTCCTGTTCTTTAATAAACTTTAAGCTCCATTTTAATTTGTCTTTTAACCATTATTTTTCTCCCTAAAAGAAAAAATAAAGAAATCACTCTTTAGTGCATGCCAAAGGTGGAGTTTTGTCTGCTTTGGAAATCGCTTCCAGTTTGGGGCACAACGCAAAGGGCAGGAGAATATGTGGGGATAAGGCTTTTTTTCATATTTGGAAATCTATTACACTATAATAGGCTTTTTTCTGGCAACGTCAATTTTGAAAGATGATATTCACTCACTGACAATAAATTGAATGTGGCACACATTTTACGCACGTGCACAGAAGGCATACTCTACTATTTCTCATATTACTCGTGCGCCATGGTGTCACTGTTGCCTACAAGTTTGCAGGGTGCTCTTTTACTCACCCGAATGCCCTTCACAAATGTCACCCCTCCTTCATCTTCTCCCGGTGCAAAGTGACTCGGGCCGTTTCCCCCATCCGGCCGGAGCGTCACTGCGGTTTATGATCAGATTATTGACAATTGTTTAATCTACAACTCTCCTCTGGTCATCAACACGGAGCAAACCCAGCTGCAAACACCTGCCCCGCCCACCCGACCCTCAACAACGACTGTTCCCATTGGCTGACGCAAAACAAGACCATTTCTGATTGGCTAATACGTCAGAAAATGATGAGCCGTGAGAACATTGTGTCCCAGATAGGCATACACGAATACAAGAACAAAATTGATCTTTTAATACTCTATTATTTTATCTAAAATGATGCCAACCACTGATACAGGTGTATTATTTGTCTAAAGATAATCCGAGATAACAGTATTTAAATTATTTGAGACTATGTTGATAATTAAGTGCAGTTTCATTGGACCTTTCAGGTGATAAAATTGATCACCATGACCATTTAAATACATTATAAAAATAGACATAATAAAACAATCTCAAATACGGCGTACTGTTATTTTATATACACAATCAACAAGAGTGTAAGTTTAAAAGGACTAATCACATAATCCGAAAAGTTGGAGACAGAATGATGACAACACAAGAGAAAATAAAGAAAACGAAAAAAATGCATGAACCCTTTCAATGTTTCAAGTTTAAAAAAATATTACATTTCATGATCGTGAACTGTGCAAAGCAACATAACCCAATAGCGGCCACAGCAATGGTGAAAATAGAGAAAATGATCAAGGATCTCTCTTGCCTGCCTTAATGTACAGTAAACATGATACACACCCCTTATAAGACTTAACTAAATTGTAGCACTGCCACACATGTTTAAGACCTAAAATAAATAAATAAAATGCATAATAGGATCTACTGCATATTAGACACAGAACAGATACAGCTGAGTGAATTGTATGTGGTGCACATCTGCAAATAATGAAAAACAAAACAGGAAAAGGGCGTTTTTCCCAGTGCATGATTTGATGACTCTTGAAACAGCTGAAAACTCATCCCAAACTTATACAGTGTTCTTTTTGTGAACAAATTACAGCTCCTTTCACTTTTCTTTCTTCTCTTTGGTTGGTGGTCCGAGTATTGCCGTGTGCAAACTGCTCAGGACCTCGGTGTACAAAAGAGTTCCTAAAAAGACCACAGCGGTGCCGATCCAGTGCCAAACAGTAAAAGGGTTTTTGAAGTACATGATGGAGAAGATGAGGCTCAAGAACTTTCTCAAAGTTACAACTAAAGTGACTGTGAGTGACGCACACTCTGTGGTAAGGATGAAGACACCACGGATGCACACATATCTGAAAGAGCTGGTTAAGGAGGATGATTGAAAAAATATAAATTACACACTAACAAAAGGGCCAAATGCAAGGCGCAAAGACCCCTTTTATAATTTTAAACTGCTCTCTGGTTTTCTATTGTTGAACATGCAAAGCCTACTTGCATGAGTGTTTTGGATTGGATAAATGAGAATAATTAGTCTTCTCCAGGGCAGCTGGAACAATAGTAGCTTACCACCACCAAAAGGTTGGAAAGCGACCAGTGAGAGAGGAACATTTAGTCAAATTAAGTTTTACTCAGACAGGATGTGAGATGTAATCTGGTGAAATGTGGTTTCTCGCTAGATGGCTGCATAAATTGACCAGGTAGATTAGACTAGAATAGTCTACATGCTGCATGGTTGCAAAATGTTTGCACAGCGATACTTCGATCACATTGGTATACAAACTGGTATTAAGGATACTGTGTGATGACATTCATAAGAAGATAAAACCACATAATGGGCATTGTCACACCCACTACTGGAACCTCCACAGGAGCTAAACAGACACACGTTGGACCTTTAATATATAACGTTTAGTATATAATATTTGACAAATGATTGAAACATACCGCTCTGGTTGAAGTAAACACAGTGTCTGTAGATGTCGGTGCAGAGCAGCAGGAAGCCAGGAAGAGGCAGGCAGTGCTGAACAGGGAATAATAATAGAAAAGAATAGCTTTATTTGTTCATCTTAATTGATCTCACAAACAAAAAAATGTACTTGTGTCAGAGCAGCTCTTAATACGCAATGCAAGACTTGCATGCAAATGTGAACTTACACTACACTTACATTGTAAAACAGGGCCTCTTTTGAGTGTTTGCCATATTGTTTATACAAAGTCTCCTGAAAAATCCCCATCCTCGCAGACATCAGCAGAGCAAACGTCAACATTGCAATTCCTGAAAAATAAATACAACACAGTATTTTTGTTTGTGTACGCTGGTGTATGAATGAGAGTGTGAATGGGTGAGTGAGTGGTTCCTTGATGTAAAGTGCTTTGAGCCTAATGTAAGTAGAAAGGCACTATATAAAATGAGACCATTATATTATCCACACTACTTTTACATTACATTACATTAATTGACAGGGCAGTTTGCTGTGAGACTGCACCAGATGATTTTGGGTTGGTCTCTGGGCTAATCTTTTGTTCGGCCTCGTGCTTCTCCAGCCTACTCACGTGTCTTTCCCAAAACATCCAGCTGCTATTACATTATTTATTTTTTAAATATCACTTACCTATGATCCAGTGGACAAATGCATTAATTCCTTCATCCTCTGCTCCCTCATGGCCCATGTTCTGCTAATAAACAAATACATATATATTTACATGTCTAAGAACTCATATAATGAAATTAAGCCATAAATGCAAAAGTACACTGGACTTACCACTTGTCTGGCAGACATAATTGTGCATATGAAGATGCCAATGGATACTAATGTTATAGAAAGATATTTACTTGCAGAATACCTGAAGAAAACAAACAATGAAATTTAGCTTATCATCACCTAATAACAATGAAATATGAATTATTATATGTACCTTTTCTTCAGAATGATTATACCCAGGATCATATTGGCAATAAGTGATCCCTGCAAAGACAGAGAAAGACAAGACTCAAAGGTAATAGAGATAACGCAAAACAGTAAGATAAAAATAATTGAGTACTAGAGTGAGATATAACGTAGTGAAACTCACAGATCTGAAGATCATGTGTAAAGGCATGGATATGTTGAAGTTCAGGCATAGTTGTTGACCACACTGACAGTGAAGAACATAGTCACCATAATGACGTAGTTGCTAGAAAAACACAAGGTTAGTTAATAGTTGGTATGAATTTGTTCTAAAAGGGAATAAAGTATTACATCTTACCTTATAGGGATGGCGGGTTTCTTTCTCCCAAACTTAGTTTCAAATATAAAGCCCTCTACGGCAATGAACACAAACTGTGCAAAAGTGACAATGTTGCCACATCCTGGAAATTCTCTAAATAAATAATAGATATATAAAAGTTAATCTGTCATTTAAAAAACAACGTTTAGTAAAGTGTAAGCGCATATCAATAATTAATTATCAATAGGCATATTGTTCAGTAAGGCTAAAACTGACAGTAAATGCAGTAATAGATATGGACACCCTAGAGAATTTTGACCAAGTAAAAATAGTCCACAGCGAGTCAAACCTGTGGATATTTAAGAGCCATAGGAGAAAGTGCCATAGCAGGTCTAAGTTTATCACTGACCTTGCGAGCAGCTCCAGAAACACCACGTTACTACAACATCCGACAAAAACTAAAGCGATCGCAAAAGCCGTCCCCATGTTGGGCCCGGTTACTCGATGCAAAAAGAGTCAACGTAATAAGTGGAGTCTCTGTCTGAGCATAGTTGCACATCAGCTACAGTTTGTGTTCGTTCATTCAACAAACTCCGCTTGAACGAGTTGAACACGTCTTGACGGGAACTGCACTTCCGCGTGGACTGCCGATGGGAGTTGTAGTTTATTTTGGAACCGAGCAGCACCTATGAGCAGAACGAGAGGTAAGAAAGAAGATATTTCACTCCTCCTTCCTTTTACGTGTCTATGGCTCATACTACTATCCTCTACTACGACTACGACTACTACTACTACCACTACTACTACTACTACTACTATTACTAATAATAATAATAATAATAATAATAATAATAATAATAATAATAATAACTGCAACAATCTTTCTATTAGGAGTGAGACATCTTCACATTAGAGGAACTTTGGCGACAAACGTGGCTGCGGAAGACGTGGCGTGACGTACGTAACTCACGCAAGCCGCTAGCTGTGAGTTCGCAGCTGCTACAGCATCAACAGTTTAGCTTTAACACCGCGCTTTTCTTGGTTTTCTAGGCCTTATTTCATTTAGAGACATTGTTCAAACTGCTGCAAACATGATTTCACTCACGGACTCGCAAAGTAAGAGCATTTCTTGGTTTGTTGTGGTTCTTTGTCTTTAGCTTCTTTTTAAAAAACAAATGTATGGGCTTTAGCTCCATCACAATTGGCTGAAACACTTCAACGTCACCTAGTAAAACGTCACTGTATTTCTTACCTTTTAATTTTTCGGCCTTTAATGTCAATCATGTCTCTGTTGTCAGCACTTTAGGCGAATTGAAATAGTAAATTAAGAGACACCATCCTGCGTCCATAATCTTTTACAGGTGTAAAAATCAGAAACAGTCCCATATGCCTGATATTTGCTCTATTACTTTTTCTGCCTCATTATCAAACACATCCACACATGTAATACTTTGCCTCATAGTTGAGAGATGCTTATTTGTTTTATTCTATGCATGATCCACACCTTTTACCACTATTAACCATCATTTCTTTTTGGCAGAGATTGGGATGGGGTTGACAGGTTTTGGGGTTTTCTTCCTCTTCTTTGGGATGATGCTGTTTTTCGATAAAGCTCTTCTGGCAATTGGGAATGTAAGTTGACTTTTCAAACAACACAATATGCCTATTTCTTTATTCATTATGAATTGTCACATCACGCAGTTTCCTTTCTTTGGTCTATTCCCAGATCTTGTTTGTGGCCGGCTTGTCTTTTGTCATCGGTCTGGAGCGGACGTTCAGATTTTTCTTCCAGAGACACAAAGCCAAAGCCACCAGTTTCTTCCTGGGTGGAGTGTTCGTGGTGCTGATCGGCTGGCCCATTGTAGGAGTAGTTCTGGAGATTTACGGTTTCTTCCTCCTGTTTAGGTCTGTCAAAACAACCACAAGGAGCTTATTATGCTGTAAAACGTGTACATTCTTATCATGACCTCTCATATGTTTACTGCAGGGGGTTCTTCCCAGTGGCAGTGGGCTTCATCAGACGAATTCCTGTTCTAGGATCACTGCTTAGTTTACCAGGAATACGCACTGTAAGTTGCCTTTTGTACAGCAAAACTTCACTTGGCATTACTAATTGTAATTGTCCTCAAATTTGTGAGAGATAGGTGTGCATCTAATCTGATCAAATTGCTACAATCTTGATTTTAGTTGTAGCAAAAGTACATAAAACCGAAAAATATGCATCACCATACTGCATGTTAACATGCCTTAGATTTTATTAGATTTCAGTTGCTGGAACCTGTTTAGTGTCTGTCTAAACTTGTAGCTGATGAAGAAGTATAAAAAACTCATGGTGAGCAAGAGTCATCATCACATCATGTACGAACTTTGATCTGGGATGACCATACCTCTAATTGCATTCTTGTATTCATGAGTGTGGTTGTAGAATTAGTGGTGAATAGCAACAATATTTACAGTGCCTCTCGAAAGTACTAATACACCTTGAACTTTTGCACATTTTGTCATGTTTACAACCCTAAACGTAAAGATTTTATTTGGAATTTCTTACTGAAAGTTCACACATAAGTAACAGACAACTGTGAAGTGAAAGCAAAATGATACATGATTCTGTTATTTTTCAAAAAATAGAAAAGTGGGGCGTGCATAAGTATTCATACAGCATTTTTCAGAGTGCATTAAATTGCCTTTATAACATTCCTAATGACTGCAGAATGTTCACACCTTGCCCTAACCATTAAATAGAGGCCACCTGTGTGTAATCTACTCTCAGTATAATTACAGCTGTTCTGTGACGGCCTCAGAGCTATGGTCGGAGTGTATTGGTCACTAAGCAACATCATGAAGGCCAAGGAGCACACCAGAGAGGTCAGGGATAAAGCTGTGGAGAAGTTTAAAGCAGCGTTAAGTTATACAAAGATTTCCCAAGATTTGAACATCTCACGGAGCACTGTTCAATCCATCATTCGGAAATGGAAAGAGTATAGCACCACTGCGAACTTACCAAGACACCACCTAAACTAACAGACCGAACAAGGAGAGCACTGGTCAGAAATGTAACCAAGTGCCCCAAGATAACTCTGGAGGAGCTGCGACGTACTGCCGCTGAGCTGGGGGAATCTGTACATGGGACAACTAAAAGTCTACACAAATCTGGCCTTCATGGACGAGTGGCAAGAAGAAAGCCATTATTGAAAGGAGGCCATAAGAAAATTTAAAAATTTAACTTTTTGGCCCAAATGCAAAACATTATTTATGGCGCAAACCTAACACTGCTCATCGTCCTGAATGCACCATCCCCAGTGTCAAATATGGTGGGGGGAGCATCGTGCTATGGGGCTGCTTTTCCTCAGCGGGGACTGGGAAGATTGTAAGAATAGTTGGGAAGATGGATGGAGCCAAATACAGGGACATTTTGGAGGAAAACCTGCTGGAGTCAGCAAGAGAATTGAGGCTGGGGCGGAGATTCACCTTCCAGCAGGACAATGACCCTAAACACAAAGCTAAATCTACAATGGAATGGTTTAAAAACAAATATATGAATGTGTTAGAATGGCCCAGTCAAGGTCCTGACCTAAATCCTATTGAAAATCTGTGGAAAGACCTGAAAACCGCTGTTCACAAATGCTCTAGAGCTTGAGTTGTTTTTAAAGAGGAATGAGCTAAAATGTCAGTCTCTAGATGTGCAAACCTTGTAGTCAGACCCCAGAAGACTTGCTGCTGTTATTGCAGCAAAAAGGGGTTCTACAAAGTATTAAGTCATGCTGTATGAATACTTATGCACGCCCACTTCTCTATTTTTTGAAAAATAACAGAATCATGTATCATTTTGCTTTCACTTCACAGTTGTCTGTTACTTGTGTGTGAACTTTCAGTAAAAAATTCAAAATAAAATCTTTATGTTTATGGTTGTAAACAGGACACAATGTGCAAAAGTTCAAGGTGTATTAGTACTTTCGAGAGGCACTGTATGTCAGCCTCAGGGCAGCTGTGGCTACAGAAGTTGGTTATGGTCACCTAGCGTGACTTAGGAGTGAATGAAGGCATGAACTGAGAATCTAGAAACGATACGACATACTTTGCCATCAAAATGTTCAAAGTTTGCAGTGGTTAATTCATCCATCTCTCACTGTGACAAAGTTTTCAAGTTGCACCCTCCCCTTTCTTGAATGTTACCTCATCACTTTACTTTCTCTTTTAGTTTTGGCATAACATTAAAATCCCCCTTTTTTTCCCCCCACTAATTTGACTATTGTGCTTGTTTGCAGCTTGTGGACAAGATCGGAGAGAGCAATGCCATGGTATAACAGAAGTTTTCGAGAAGGATTTTTCAAATTGGGACCTTATTCTTTTATAATTGCCACTAAAGTAAAATGGCACACCTGATGCTGAGGAAGATCAATTCAGAGACATTCAGAGAGTATTTTTGTCTTCTTTGTGAAAAGAAGAGAGTTCTACGCTTTGCCACTGGATAACATTATTATACTTTTATTTTAAAAGTCTGGAGACGGCTTTTATTTTGTCATTCCAGTGTGTTGTTATTTAAAGACTGCTGCCATGGACCACACTGGGTGAACTGTTACACTCCCCAATGGACTGACTCTTACCATCCTCTATCATTTGTTACTAGAAGAGCTAATTGCTTGATCATGAAAAACAAAGGTCAGGATGTGCGTTTTACTGTAACTTTTGTAAATACATACTTGAAATAAAGTGTGTGAACTTTTTTAGAAATGTGTTTTTCTTTTATACAGTTTGTAATGTTGACATTTAAATATTTAACAAAATAAAAGGCAACGTTTATAAAATTTTTATGCAGTCTTAACTATTTTGTTTCTGAAAGATAAAGCATTATTTTTTGACAGAGGATTTGGCCTTTAATGCAAAGGGTCAAGGTTGGATCCCAGTTCCAGCCAGTGCATAACTTTTCACGTGTCCTTTGGCAAGACACTTTACTGGCCTATCACACACACTTGTGAGTGTGTGTGTGTGAGTGCAGTTATGGGGCAGTAGACAGCCTATGCCCAACTATCTGGCGAGGCATGATTGCATGTGTCTCTTTATGTGGTCATGCAGCTACTAATAACCATTAATGTAAAAATAAGTAATTCAAATGTGATCTATAGAGCTAATACAATGAGACTTCTGCCCATATGCTAAATAATGCTGTTTAATTTTGATGGCTGCTGTCTCTCTTGATATGCCACATTAGACGTGACACTTAACACTCTGCAAATATAGTGAGTGTATGACGCAAAGTACCTGTCAGCTCATCATTAGTGCTTTATAAGAGAAACGTACTGTGCCACGGCTTATTTACATCCAGGGACCAAGACAACGCTGCAGTGGGAGAGTAACTGTTACAGGTAAGAGGAGAAGACTTTTCATATTAACAGCCCAATGTAATCTTAATTTATTTTGCAAATTGCCATTTAGACCCTTATTACCTGTAATATATTTTTAAATAAGACTTTTCCCCCTTAAATGTGTTATTCAAAATTGTATTAACTGTTTTTATTTATTTTTTAGGATAAGGGTATGTGCATAACTGACCATAAAAGAAAACCTTGAATTAAATGAATTTGAATCATATTGTGGATATATTACCAGAATTAATATATGTATTTATTTAATGGAATTGTATACTTTATTTTAGACCTTGATAATGGCTCTCATCGGGGTGCTTGTGTTGACATTGGTTTGCCAGTGCTGGAGTGCACCATATGTAAGTGTGCGCTACAAAAAATGCCATTTTATAACATGTTACTCAAAACTAGTTGCAATGTATTTCTTTCTAGAGGAGGAACTGGACCCCACAGGCAATGCTATACCTAAAAGGAGCACGTAAGCCTCATCGAAAGCAAATAAAGGAAAAGAAAAGACACAAGATAAATTTGCATTGCTTTTTCAGAGGGACTTCATTCAATCGTGGAGCGCAGAAGGAAGACGATGTAGATGCTTATCCTTATGGTGAGTCAGAATCTGCCAATTAAAAAACTAAGTATCTGTTTCTAGATAAGTGTGTTTTCTGTAAAGCCACACTGTGGAACATTACGTGACATTATATGAAACTGTTGTACAGTGTGACGCACAAAAATGGTCAACTACGTATGCCAAATCAATATGGCAAAACATGCACCTAAATACCTGTTAGACACCGACATTGTTATTATAGGCAGTGGGTTATATATATATTTTAAAAAAAGCATTGAGCAGTGGGCCTCATGTTTTTCTACGTGAAGTCAAAGGAAAGTGGCAAAATCTCCATGGTGATGAGATGGTGATGTCCTGCTCTGAGCAAAGCAAGAGTCAGGTCAGAGAAGTTATTCTTTTATGATTCACAAATTACAAACATTTATTATACAATAAATGCTGGTAATTTATTCTAATTATTGAGTCAAATGTTGCACAGCCTGGCTTTACATTAACGCAGGAATAGGATTGTTATTTGTGAGATTTTAAAATAAAAGATTGAAAGCTTAATAAAGGTTGAACAGATGGATTTGAAATTTACCATAGTCTTTCAATGCTTGTCAAATGTGTTTGTAGTGACGTACAGTCAAAGCAATGACCAGCTGAAGATTTCCCTCCCTTTATTCAAGCTTCTATTGACACTAATACTGAAAGGTAAAGTGCTTCAAATTAAATAAATGACAATGAGAATGGCATTTTTTTAACCTCATATTTGCTTTCAGGAGACAGTCATTATGACAAGCTCAACAGTTCATAGACGTGTTCAAGCCAACATTACACGTCTTTGTTATTTATACCACACGTCCTTCCTTTGAGAATGAGCAAATGTTAAATAAATAATAAATCTGGGTTGTCCATTTTCTCTGTGACTTTGTTATAATGAAGTGCAGTCACTGGAATGTGTTTCCCGGAGGCAGTAATCATCTTATTCACACGTCGCAGTGATTAGCGCCGCATTGAGCAACAGGCTTCATCACATTGAGGGACAGTGTCAGGTCAAACTCAGGTCGACAGGTGAAGAAGACAGAACTCATTAATGTCTTTGGGCTTACATAAAGTAAAATGTTAGTGAATAGATTTATATTTAGAAATGACCCTGTCTGTTTCCATGTAATAGTGTAGGTACTACAGCCTAATATTAAGCTAGATATGGTAGACAATAATAATAATTAAATGTAGTGTAATGTTTAAAGTATTCAGTCAACATAAACTACTGTTGTTTTTTTGGCTATTGTATTAAAAGTAGTGACATTATGCAAACACAACGTGCTACTAATAGACTAATATGACCCAATCCCCTCAAAATGATATAAGGTCCAACATTTGTGGTGTGTCTAGTGAGTAGTGAGTATCTCCCACTACATTACATTACGTTATTTAGGTTCCTGTCCTCCATCTCAAATTTCTAGTCACCACTAGAGTATAAATCAGACGTTTCTACTCTTACTTCAGTAAATAATTGAGTAATTACTATAAATATTTTGGCTGTATCCATATTTGATGTTTATTAGGCTACCCTTTGGACAAGAGGAGAGAAAACACATAATAGGACAAAACATCAATATTATTTTTTAGATCAGTCATTAAGGTAATAAATACATTTGGAATAATAGTATGATCACAAATACACAATTTCATATATTAAATTAAATTAAACCAAATTAAATCAATTATAAATAACCGCTATACAATTCAAAGCTTTTGTGCCATAAAATACTTCACTTGCTTTACATTTTTAAGCCACATTCAGTAGTTCTCTTTTTGTTTTGATAATAACAGTGACTAAAGCTGTTAAGTAAAATATTAGTCTCTATAGAAAGCACGAGGAGAGCTGCCCTATTACAGAGTTTGAAGATGTCGCCCCCTACTGCCCGTTCAGAGGTCCTCAGGTCTTTCTGTATGTCCCACAGAGTACAAGCGCTGTCCCGCAGTTGCCCCACCTCGTCCTGGGTCAGAGTCATGTTAACCACACTGCACACGCCCCCTCCATTCAGCACACAGGGTAGACTTAAGTACACCTCCTCCCCGATCCCGTACATGCCCTGGAACACACAGGCAAACAGTCACTGCAAATACCCTGAAAGGATGCTATGTAAATGCATTGGATTGTAAGAATACACTGAAGACCTGCGTGCAAGGTGACACGTCAACAAAATATCTGAACCAGCTCCAAAGTCAAAACTAGATCAGATGTAGCATTCAGGTTGAAATCAAGTTTCTATTTTTATACTAACTAACTTTTTGTTATGACTCAAACATATTTTATTATAAGACTGGGGACAAACGGCTAGTGTTAAGGAAAGCTCAAAGATTATCGAGAAATATGAACTACAGACAGCTTCTGGGGAGTCCCGTTTGACAAAACCTTATCATGAACAATGTGAACTACATAAGGTTTTGTAAGCAAATAAATAGAATAGTGACCAGCCTTAGGGGCCTAATCACGGAATCAGAATCAGAATAGTATTTATTTCCATTGTTTAAGAACAGGTTCACAAACTAGAAATTTTTCTCGGTACAATTGTGCAAAATGAAACATGTAACACAGAATTACATAAAAATAAGCTATAAACACTTTAAAACGATAAGGGAATGCAAGAAGATTAAAATATAAAAATAAAAAGTAAAATATGATAAAGAAGACAACAATCTGACATAGAACAACAGTGGGATTGCATTCACAGATGTGCAGGTGTAATAAGTAATAGCAGCGGATCTAAATGTGGACATACCACATAGTGCAATAGAGCCGTGCAAATGGCTGGAACAGGTTATTCCATTCATGAGTCTAATACATAGTTATTGTGTCTTGTTATCATTTCACAAGTCTGATGGTGGAGATAAGTTGCTGAGCTTTCAATCTACAACACTGCATTCAACTGTCAGAATAAAAGACACAGTTGCTCCTTTAGAGCCTTATTTACTGAGACAAAGGGTGATGTGTTCAGTGCCCACTGTACCCGCTGTAGTGTCATACCTGGACCATTGTGGAGACCGGGTGGATTCGGTTCATGTTCCTCATGATGCTCTCTGTGAGGTCAGCCACGCTCAGACCAATGGCCCAGTTCGTATATCCCTTCAGTTTGATCACTTCATACGCACTGAAGGTCGAGGACATCATTGAGGAAATGTGAAAAGACTAAAATTAGTATTGGATGTAAAATAAGCTCCAATAAGTAGTTTGGCTTATGACTATATTACATTTCTTTAAAAGAGTGTGGCAAATCTGGCAGAATTTATACACTCACTGCCTCTTTCAAAATCTTTGGATCTAACTTTCTTGAACTTTGAAAAGTGTCTATTGTATTTCTGTTGAGTTACAAGCTTACCAGGCACACTCAAGAGGCATGGGAGTTTTTTTTGTTTTTTAATCCAAACATTTTAATGCCACTTGCTCACCCATCGACCACCATTTTGTGGGCCTCTTTCCAGTTCTCCTCATCCTCTTCGGTGCCGATGCTTGGGTTCAGTGTTTGTAGATTGACTCCAGCCACGTTTGTCCCACTCCAAACGGGCACTAAACACACATAGTGGCTTCAAGAAGTATTCATAGTCTTCTATTTCTAAGTTATGTTGAAGTTCATTATAGCATAGGAACAAATCAAAATTATTATTATTTTGTTTAATCTCAAGCTTATATAGAGGCTGTATTTGTTTGCAATTTCCTAAAAAAAGATCTTATAGTTCTATTTTAATGTATAATTGTAGGGTACTTTTACTGATTTAAAATAAATGAATATGATTTGTATATTGCTATATTATTTACATCCAAAATCATCTACCACAGATAATAAAACCATATCTTACCGCTGGTGTCCCCGTGTTCTCCCAGTATCCAGCCGTTGAAGCTGCTTGGGTGAATCCCCAGTTTGTCGGCCATCAAAAACCGAAACCGAGCTGAGTCCAAGTTGGTGCCACTGCCTATAACTCGATGCATGGGTAAACCACTCAGTTTCCATGTTACGTAAGTAAGCACATCCACTGCAGGGAAACACGTGACGGTCATTACTGAACATAATGGCCCATGATTTGATAATGAACAGGGAGTACCAGGGTTAGAGACCACCAGGATGATGCAGTCAGGGCTGTATCTGACGATTTGAGGGATGATGTGTTTGAAGATGTTCACGTTTCTTTGGACCAGGTTTAGGCGACTCTCTCCCTCCTGCTGCCGAACTCCAGCCGTCACCACCACAATGCGGGAGTGTGCAGTTACGGAATAATCTATGGAAGAAGACTGAATTTAAAATACACAGCTTTGATCACAGTATACTACTTCATGTGCTTATTTCTTGTTCTGTTTAGTGTCAGAGCTGAAGCCTATTTCGGCCTGTGAAGACTGGGCCGCACCATGATTGAATTTATTGCATACTTTCATACTTTACGTCATTCTTCTGATCCCTTGATCCGTAAGAAAAACTTTGGTTGGATTAAAATGCCCATATGATCCATATCAAACTAAAACCATGCACACCAGGCTATAACCTCCATCTACATACTCAAAACCAGACGTCGTCAAAGACCAGAGCATCGTAGCCCCCAATCCAAATCTAGCTCAACATCTGGGCATGGTCCTTGGGTGCTGTGGTGGCCCAGGTCAACTCAACTTATTTTACCATCTTATTTACCATCATCAACATAAAACATAAAAAACAAAGCTAAAAATATCTGGTGGGGAAAAAGTCTGAATTTGTCAAAGTGGAAATAATCATTGTTTTTTATTTTCCTGCTGCAGAAGCACTTGCCCTTGTCAGCAACGATGGTGGGGGTTTTGAGGAACAGGCTGCCGTGCTGCAGGTCCATCATCTCTCCTTTCAATTTGTCCTCAAGCACGTCTACTAAGGCCAGTTCATCGGCCAACTCCTGCATAAGCACAAATACTTTTACAAGGGAGGTGTTCATATTAGCGCTTGTCATAATACAACATCAGTATACACTATTTCTGAAAACTGATGAAAAGCAAGTTGAGAGCCCATATAGATATAAAAAAAGCTATATAAGTTGAGACCTTTTTCCATTTTGTAAGTACAGTGGGAGGAAAAAGTGAGTTGACCGTTTGGTATTTCTTACATTTCTGCCTAAATTGGTCATAAAATGCGGTATGATCTTTATTAAATTAGTAAACAGTGTCTGCTTAAACTAATACCACCCAAACATTTTAATTTGATCATATTCTTATTGGCCATAACATGTAAACATTCACAGGACAGCCTGGAATAAGTGAGTACACCCCTGGCTAAGGATGCTCTAAGAGCTAATTAGACACATTTATGCAGACATTTAGAGTCAGGTGTGAGCCAACCTGATGTCCAATCACTGAGGTGTGGCTTTACGCTGCCCTTGCCACTGAAAAACACACTAGTTAAGAATGTCTCTTGTTGAGAAGCTGATGTGCACCGTGCCTCACTCAAAAGAGCTGTCTGAAGACCAAAGATTAAGAGTTGTTGATTTGTATAAAGCTGGAAAAGATTACAAACCATCTCAAAAAGTCGTGATGTTCATAAATCCACGGATAGAAAAATTGTCTGCAAATGGAGACAGTTCAGCACTGTTGCTTCACTTCCAAGGAGTGGCCGCCCTGTAAAGATGACTCCGAGGGCACCGCACAGAATACTCAATGTAGTAAAAATGAATGAATGAAGTGTCGGTTAAAGACTTACAGAATTCACTGGCACATGCCAACATCTCTGTTGACACATCTACAATAGGTAAAACATTGAACAAGAATGGGTTCATGGGAGAACGCCACGGAGGAAGCCATTGCTGTCTAAAAAAAAAAACATTTCAGCAAGTTTGAAGAAACTTGAGGCCATCTGTCGAACAGTTGAAGCTCAAAAAGCTTCAAAAGCCCTTCTAGGAACGGACATTGCAAATTAGCCTTGGCAATAAATGTTGTAGTGTGGTACATGTTTATTGTTCACACGTGTCCCTATCAAATAAATGAATAAATAAAATAAATAAATAAAAGGGATGGGTGCAAAGCACAAACGCAAATCCACTTCAGAATGGTTTCAGAAGAATAAAATACGTGTTCTAGAATGGCCCAATCAAAGTCCTGACCTAAACCGGATGAGATGTTGTGGCATGACCTCAAGAAAACCATTTATACCAGACATCCAAAGAATCTGCTGAACTGCAACAGTTTTGTAAAGAGGAATGGTCCAAGATTCATCCTGATTGTTGTCCTTGTAATCTGCAACTACAGGAAACGTCTGGATGATGTTATCACTGCCAAAGGAGGGACAACCAGCCATTGAATCTAAGGGTGTACTCACTTATTCCACGCTGTCCTGTGAATGTTTACATGTCAGTGTGTTTTGGCATTTTGAAATGACAAATTAAAGTCGTTATATGCAAAAAAGTATTCATCAATTAAATTTTTTGGTTGTAGAAAATACCATTACACATATTTGACTTTCATAATCTATTCTTTAACATGATGTGCCTATACCACGCATGTGAGATGAGACACTTGATTAAGAGAACCTTGTAGCACAGTGACAAGGTGAGTGCCAATGTCACATCACAGTTCAACCTCCAGAACTGTTAATAATCATTAGGCTGCTCTTCCAATTAGGGGATCAGCAGCAACAGCAGTAGTAGTAGTATTAGTGGTAGTGACAGAAGTTTTTTTAAGTCAGTCAAATAAATACAAATTAAAAGTATTTATTTTACTTAAAATATTACTTTACAAAAATACAGTTTTTTTATGTTGAGAGATATAACTGATTCATAAATGATGCACATATTTTTAGTCTATTACACTAAACCTATTTTTCATTCCCTACAAATCACAGTTACTTTAAAGTGACACTCTCAGTAACTATATTTGTAGACGAGTGTTTTTAAACCGTCATCTGTACTTGGTAGTTTAAGTATAGTAGCTTCGTCAGCAGTGCCCTAATGATCTTTGTTTGGCGGCAGGCTATATCTGTACCACCCATTTTTATTCTAAAAACCTACAGTCAACTAGTTAAAAAAAAACTTTATCATTTAATGAGCGCCACTATCAACATGTGCTGTCGGCGTCCATAAGTTCAAGGTTAGTGAAGAGTTAAGAGGAGCTCAGACACCCGTAGGGCACTAATCTGGTGTGAGGTTACTGCCGATTCACACCAACCCCTTAGATGTGGATGTAATCTACTACAATAAACCAAAAAGGAGCACTTACTCTGAGCAGGATGCTGACCGCACAGGCCATGCCCACCTGACCCACGCCCACCACCGTCACCTTGTTTCGCGGAGGCTCCGGTAGACCCTTAAACAACGGGGTGATGAGCTTTTGGAGCGTTGCAGACATTTTCACTGAAAAGACACAAAACAAATACCCAGTTACTTTCTAATACATTAATTAGGGCTTAAAGATGAATGGATGATTATATTTTTGGCCTGCAGGCATGATTTCTTTTTAACAGATAGAATAGTATAGTGTAAAAGAGGGCAAAAAGCGAGCTGTGACATTCAGCAAGACTCAACTCGAACCCATGAAGCTAAGAAGGCTACCCTTGGTCAAAATTGTAACTTAAACACTCATAATTAGCGATTTGCAAAGGCTGCTGTTATTAAGGTAATGTATCCTCTGACGGCAACAAAACATCTTGTTTGCAGGGCGACTAATTGTGTATAAAATTATTCACAAACACTATTATTTAGACTTCTACAAACGTGTTTTGAATGCATGTGATTCTTGTTATTAGTGTAGCAGGTTATAAATTCTTCTTCTTTCAAGTGTTGATTTTGCTGAGATAATTAAAATGTGAAACTGGATTTTGATTATTGCTAATAAAATACAAAAGCAAATACAACACTGCAACACTCACAAAATCGCAATATTAGGAGGTTTTCCCCCAAAAATATCAAGTCCTAAATTCAGTTTATTGAGATTCAAATGTTAGGCTTCATTGTGTGTGACATGTGTCAGTCCCAAGCTGATATAAACATGGAGGGTTGTTGCAGGATGGGCATACAGCAATTCTAAATTGAAATGTGGATCATTGCTGCATGCTGTAGGAAGCAGAAGAAATTCGATTTGGTGACGAGATGAAGTCAGGGGACTGGGGGGCCAAAGTCTATCCCTACAAATACTATGGGCCTGAGATGGGGTACACATGGTCAATAGTCAGGGATAACAAACACACACTGACAATAATTCTCTGCATTTACAATAGATTAATTAGATTTGCTATGCCCAATCCCGTCAGATCTTGGAAGCTAAGCAGGGAAGGGCCTGGTTAGTACTTGGATGGGAGACCGTTTGGTAACACCAGGAAGCCTAGCGAATGTAGTGAGTGAGTGAGTGGTCGGTGGTGGTCGGAGGGGCCGATGGCGCAAACTGGTAGCCTCGCTTCTGTCAGTCTACCCCAGGGCAGCTGTGGCTACAATAGTAGCTTACCACCATCAAGTATGGAGTGAATGAATAGTGCAATGTAAAGCGTCTTTGAGTGTCCAGAAAAGCGCTATATAAAACCGATGCATTATTATTATTATTAATTATTTTACCCATACAAAGATTGAACACCATCCCATACAACAATTAGGGACATTTTTAGCAGCTTGGATTAAGACGACATGTCCTCCTTTTTGCAGAGATCACCTTGAAACAAACACTGGTACAAAAATAGCATGGATACTTGCTTTGCTTGACGATGCTCCGGGCTGTGAAATATATGTACCACCATATAATCAGCATGGCACACTGTATAGAGATCCACTACACCTCTATTGCATCAACAGCTAGCCTTACAAAACACTGTAGGTCTGTTAGATTTGGAGGAAGACAGTACTCAGTCGGCTCCCTGCTCATGTGACTGTAGCCCAGACAGGAGAGTGTGCAGCGCTCCCCCCTCCTCTCGCGCACCCCTCCCCTATCCCAAATAGAGGGGTATAATCGGATGCCTAACTTGTCCGAGTGACCACAGAGAGTTAAAGGAGTTACAGTAATCTTTTAACACTGTCTCCATCTGCCTCATTGTACTGTACTTGAACCTCAAATGAATGGAAAACAATAAACTTATAGACGAGGCACCGTTATAGGAAAAATTCTTGGATAAAAACATAAAATGAAACAGGTTTATGCTTTGGTCTCAAGTGACAAAAGATTGAAAAACCCTGGCTGCTCTTCACTTTTAGGAACTTAATGGAAAGCTGTAAATCATCAAGCTCTATTATCAGGTCATATCCTGCAACGCTGGTAGAAATGTCAAGACTTTCAAGTATGTGCAAATTATATAGAAGGCCTGGGTGACTGAAGCAACAAAATATGATTGTTATCCTCGGAGGAATGCTATGGGTTCTTGAGCAACAGTGCTTGTAGGTAGTTGTTGGAGACAAAGTTGTGAGTACAAGTGGAAAGACAACCTGACTCTGTAACCTGACTGTAATAAAAAAACAAAAAAAACTCACAACTCTTATTGTACTAACTGCTCCCCAAGTAACATCAGATGAAAGTCCACTCACCTGTTTAGCGAGAGTCTTAATATTTACTACAATGCTATGGTCCTGTTGTCCAATCCCAAGACGCTCAGGTTTGCTCCTCTCCCTGCTGCGTACCAGACAGGCGACTGGTGGATTTAATTGAATAAGCCACTCCGTCCTCTACAAAGTCCCATTGTGGTCCTCCGCTGGTCATCTCATTAGGAGACAATACGACTGGAAACACAACAGAAAATATAAAGTTTAGTACTTAATGCAATGTTTCATATTTAGTCACAAAATTTCAGTTGGAAAATCATTTAAAATCAATAGAGCTTATGCATGTGATGTCAACATCGCAAAAGAAAATTGAGTGGATATGTCCGCAATGTTATTCCTTTGTTGTCATATTTGGTTTGTCCATTCATTTGAGGTTCCATTTCTATTTCTTCTGCATAACCTCAATATGCAATAACTAATGAATACGTCATAATATTAGCATGTTGCAATATTTTGGGAGTGTATTCTTTAGACCAGATATGGGAAAAGTTTTTGATGCGAGAGCCACATTGGGTTTTTGAACCACGAGGGCCAGACTAGTTGCAAATTTGGTTCATAGTTAGTTAATAATTTCATACAATTACAATTCTCAAATAATAGGCTGCAATCGCCTGAACACATTAAAAGAGCAACAAAATAGCAGCAGTTATGCATGAGCTTTCTTTATGTCAATGAAAACATTGGTGTTTTCCACCCTCATTAGACAACGCATATCAGGCTTGATGACGTTTTGAGGGCCGGATTTAAGGGCTAGGCGGGCCGCATCTGGCCCTCAGGCCTTAGTTTGCCCACCTCTGCTTTAGACATACATTAATTAAGAATTATTTACTCTTCTTTAAAAATAATGAAAATGAAATGGCATAAAGTCCAAGCTCCACATGGAACCTTATTGTACGTATTTTTCAGTGGTAGGGGAAACCTGCACACACAAACCCATCTGTCCAATCCAAAATTCTTTCCATAGATCTTGTGAGGAAATAGTGCCAACTGCTATGCCACGGTCTCCCACTGTTCACTTAATATTCACCATAACCCATGAGCAATGCCAAATTTAAAGTGTAAGATATCCTAAAGGCAAAAGGGTAATCGCTAACGGCAGTGAGCTGCATTTTTGTCAAGTATATCCAATAAAGGGGAAAAAAAGACACAAATTTGGCTGTGGGGCAAAAGGCTAGACAGCACATTCAGTCCACATTTTGTCAGCAATTATGTAACAAAAGGTTCTTGAAGGCATCAGAAAATTAAAACGTTTTAAGAAAAGAACATTTAATTCAGAATTTCATATACATGATGCAAGACAAAAATAATACAGGTCTATGTGGTGACAACAGAGTTTATTTCATGATACACAGCCTACAATATCATAAATAAACAGATCACATCCTTACCCACATAACCCATGTCTTCTGTCCATTTTGTGGGAGAGCTGCCTGGTCTGATCTTGAATAAATCTGACTTCTGTGTGTATTGCATTTCACATGGTACCTAAAATGTACTATAAAAAGCTTTACACTCACTATAGAAAAATATCAAAAAACACAAATGAAGATGAATTTGTCTCATCCCCAGTGTCACCTTCAGTGAAGCCAAACATTTGCTGTGTAATTTGCTAAAAACACTGAACTTAAGTGTCCACGTATGGACAATCTCAGTCGGTTGGTGGGCTATGTGGGTGCACTGCATGAGCCAGCCCTGCACAGACATGCAGGACCGAAGGATCAGAAACCTAATAATAAAAAATTGAAAAATATAATGAAGCACAACAAAGCACAAAACCCCAAAGCATATAAAACTCAGATGGGCACCATGGCAGAGAGAGAAATTCATGATTGAATGCTAAAGTTTCCTTATTGAGGAATTGTCAAATTGTTATTCATCTGGAAAAACAGTTTTGTAATTACACGGCTATATTAAAAGTACAGTAGGTTTGTAGCTTAAAATTATTTGCCAAAGTGATGATTAAATACAATGAATGACTGTAATACAAATCATAAAACTACCATGATTTAAGCGTGAAAAAAAGTCATGTCTTTTTTTACTTGATTTTCCTCATGCGGCGATGTGACCTGGTTGCACCTCTTCTCTCTCCACTGATCACATCGAGAAATATAACCTGAGCACCTTTTAAATTATAACTAACTACCTACAGAAAACATAGCATTTTGTACAGAAACACTCCAAATTATGGTGGCATTAATAAACTCGCAGTTTATGCTTGAAATGGGAGGGTGTCATAAGTGCTTGCATTTATCCAGGCACTTCACCATCAGAAAAACACACCTGGCACGAGCGTAATGAGATACTACAGTATGACTTTCAAAAATACTATCATGCATGAATAAACTGGCCTCCCAAATCAGCACACACTTCTACATATATGGGTTAAATGTTCACGAAGACAAACAATTTCACAGGTTAAAAACGACATATAACAAGTCACTTCGGATAGTCATCCAGAAGCTACTGTAAAGTCCCTCTGAGTGTCAGGAGGAGAGGCGGAGAGGAAAGAGAGGAGATAGCTCGTCGATCTGTGTCTTTAGTCCAACCATGACGGCAAAGAAGGAAAATGCTGAGTTGAGTTTGGGTTGTGTTGTGCTGTTGTAAAACAGTGGAGTGGACTTGATGAGCTAATGGACTTCACTCTGCGGGCTGCGCCACGGGAACTGGGGCTTCACCTCCCCCGATGCCCAGGTAAGTGGCAGTGCTATCCACCACTCCCTTCAATGGGACCAGGACGCTGTCTGCCAGACCTTTGAGGGCTTCAATATGACTGCCGTCCAGGTTTTGGTAAGCATAGTAGAGACCAACAACGATGGCAACGAGCAGGAGAAGCTTGAGAAGGGTGGACAGGAAGCCTCGGCTGGCCGGTGCAGAGGCTGGGGAGCGGCCCGGTTTGAGACACTCTGTGCGGCTCTCGGAGATGACTGTGGTCTGAACACGCGACTCATCCAGCCAGTACTCGGTGGGCTTCAGAGGCCGGCCAGCTGCGCCTCGAATCGGGCGCCGACAGGTTGCACTAAAGACAAATACTTTATTAGGAATGGTCATTTACGGTATTCAATAAAATATCGCTCCAACTAGGGCTGGGCGATATGGCCAAAAATAAAAATCTCGATTTTGTCACTAAGTTTGGACAATAACGATTTTATTAGATTTTTTTTTTTAAAAGGTCTCCTGATCTTTCATAATAAGACAACTGCTCAGAGTCCAGACCATTAATATTTAGATTCATAATATAGCCCACAATTAGGCCCATTAGAAAATGTTATTTCTCTTTTAAATATTCCTTGTCTGCTCTCAAAAGTAAAACTTCTAAATAAGCCATGAGTTTTCTAAACCATTTTAGTTTTCTCATCCTCATGCCTCTGCTGTGATTGACAACCGTCTCCATGGAGACTCAAGGGGAAAGGGGCGGAGTTAAGCTGCTGCTGTGTGCCTCCACTCAGAGCATGGCTCAGGGTGAGAGAAGGAAGAGGATCAGATTGGGGAAAACTCAGTTTTAGCGGTAGAAAACTCTATTGCGCACTCCGCAAACACAATGCGCGGGTTTTGTAAAGCAGCAGAGATCGTCAGAAAGTCTCTGGGTTCGTCGGGTGACATTTCTGAAAACAGTCGCTGCGGAGCGGTTGAACACGCTGCTAAATTGGCAACACGGCGCACGTGAGTGGGGACATGGAGTGGCAGACACAATTTAGCCATTTTCCACATCGTCTGTTTTTAAAAGCATGAATAATTTAATTATTCGATTTACCGCCCAGCCCTAGCTCCAACCTAAATCAATTCTCTAAACCTATATTATTGACTTCACATTTAACTACATTACTTCTATTTAGAAAGAGTGAAAGGCTTCAATTTACGGTTGTTTTACAGACACAAGTTGTTGGTAAGGTTTACCTCATTCCAGTCGGTGAACTTATTTCATTGGCAAGAATATCTTCAACAGCACTTTCTGCAGTCTTTTTCTTCGGCGTCTCCTCTGTGACAGTAATTTCCTCCACTATCTACCCAAGACACAGTAATATTAGAAAAAATTGAAAAATATTTACATTTATGTAACTTCAATCATATTTGCCCATGGCTTACTTTAGCTTGTCGTCTGCTGCTGGTACGGACTGTGACGGGGGTCTTTCCCCGGCTGCGCACAGGTTTCTCTACAACAGGCACTGGCTCTGCTTCAGGGGTTGCAATCACTTCTGATGAAAATTATCAAAACAAAAGCTACAAATCAGTCACTTAAATAGAAAGAATGTATACAATTATTTCAAATAATTTTGTGTTTTGTTTTTGGTGGTGATGGGGTTGAAACCAACTGTAATAACTATACCAGGAATGTATTTAAGTGGTGGCAGAATGAAGTCATAATGTACACCTATACTTGAATTTACTAATGTAAGACCATTTCTTTACCATCACTTTTCACAGTGACATTTGGCACACCCATTACGGTGGTATGCCTTGTTATCCTCCAAATACCCTAAAGCTCTATAATTATCCTTAAGACAAACTGCCCTTCTGTTCACAAACACATTCATTGACTCCTGGATGTAGTGCTTATGTGGCAGTAAAGGGAGGTAGCTGCTCACCATCCTCCTTGTCACTGTACTGGTCTGAGTTGGTGTTGCCATTCTGGTTACTGTCGACCTTTGGGAGGGTCGTGACGTCTGCAGTGGCCTCCAGCTCGGGTGGGGGCTGGTCCAAAAGCTTCTGCAACTTCTTCTCATACAGCTTGCGAGTAGAGGCTGCAGTAAAATACACAAAACATTCATATCAAAATATTAATCCACAAATGCAGGGGTGGCACTTGGAATATAAATTGGCATAAAGCTAACAAATGTCAGGAATGGCAATGTTGTAATCTATTGGACATACACAAAAATACCTTTTTTTCACACCGTTAAAAACATAAAATATACATGTATACGTGTGATTGAGTAATTGAGTGATCACACTTCATACCCCCACCCCCACTCACGTACAGACAGCCACACAGATTAAAATAATGGACTAGAATAATGGACATAAGGCTGAGTACAAAACAACTGAATGAGGAAACACCATCCTAGAGACCGTCTGCACCAGGAGCAGCGCATTGCCTACAGCCACCAGGGCACCGACACTGGGCGCCCAGAGGAGGTGTAGGAGAGACACCCAACCTCCACCCAGGCACCCACAGCCAACGCAACTCCCGAGGCAGAGGGCAGAAACACTGGGGGATTATTGAAAGAAAAAAGGCAATAATGCAGAGCTACAAAAAATGTCCCTAAACATAAAAAAAAAATAATAATTTAAGATCCAGTGAAAATAAACAAAAAATGTTCATGAAGTTTCAATAAGTAAAACAAAAGGCCTTTCATGTTAACATGGACTTGACCTGACTGACTTCCAGGTATCCAAGTATGCCTTAATCCCAGCACGAACTTACCCACAATCGGTCCAGATTCCATTCCGTGCTTGGCCAGCTGTTCTTTTAAATCTTCGTCTGTGAGCTCTGTCACCTCGACTTCGTCTGTGCGGGGCTTGTCGGTCTTCTTTGTAGCTTTCTGAGGAACAACAATGTCACATAGTTGAGAGGAAAAGCTGATTAAGTCGTTAAGTCATTTAAGGCAAAGGAAACACTTTCTAACGGTCACGAGATACACCACAAGCACATCTAAGTGAATAAATATACTTACTCTCCCGAAACGGCTTTTATTGGTGACCACGGGCGCAGGTAACTCTTCATCGCTGGAGAAAGTGTCTGTAGGAGGACTCTTCTTGTTGTTGAGAATAGTTAAGTTCTTGAGGTATAGCTGAACGTACACTTCTTTCTTGTGCTCTCCGCTCGGAAGTGGCACATTATTCGCCGTAAGCTCGGTCTTGAGTTTTTCTTTAGTTAAAACCGAAGGATCTTCCAGAAATTCAGCCATAGTGTACTTCCTCTGTTTGCACTCAGCTTGTTTTTTTTCTTTTTGCCGCCCAAAGCTAACACACAGGAATTAGCTGGCTCGCCCAGCAGCTACACACAACACTAACGTGACGGAATTGCGCTGTTGTCAAACAAGACTGGCGCCCACCTCCGTTGACTTAGCTAGCAGCACAAAAAACGATTTAGCAAAATCAACAGCCGATTTAGATGATTAGCCGAGCAATCTAAGGATTAAAAGCGAGCTCTTAATTTTCGGAATACAATACATACGTCAACCAACTAAGAAACAGTGCATAAAGTCGGAAATACTCAGTTGTATTTTTACTGAATTAGCTTAGCATTCAACCGGTCCATTTGCCGACGTTTGTCCGCGGTCGAACGATGCAAAAAAACAAAAAGCAACGCCATTGGTCAGAAGGGATAGTATGAAGTCCTCTGATTGGCTGCTATGAATGGAAGCCTAGCAGGCTGCCATCACAAAGAAACCGCTCAAATGTCGACTCGATACAAAAGGCAAAAAACCTTACTCTTTTTTTTTCAATTGTCTGTATTTTCTTTTCTTTTAGAACTAACGTAAGTGAAGTTATCCAAATGTGCAGCAACGCACCAAACAGCGCTTCAGCTGACAAAATCCCACAACCTCAAACTGTCGTCTTTCCACAGAAAAGAACTGAAGTTTATGGTTTAAACGTTATGTTCTCTTTGCAAAAGCAATGGCTATTGTTGCATACAACTACCGCCTAAAAAACTTTTTCGGACGGAACGAATTGCATAATTCTACAGCGAACGAAGTATTATGATTTTAAAAGCGTTCATTTGTGAGTTGTAACTGTAACACAAGATGGCAGCAGCATCCGCCATCAAGAAAAGTACACTGTTGTTTCGATCCATAGTCATACTAGGCCACACTGAAATGAATTCCACCCATAGACTGTAACAATAATTCAGTTTCAGACAAGTGCAGCGTGTGTGATGTGAGTGAGAGTGTGGGTCATGTTCTTTTGGAGCGTATGCGGTACATGTGGAGGGACAGCCTGAAGAAGTCAGTGATTAAAGCAGGAAGAGACTGGAGTCTGTTGGGGAAGGGAATCAATAAACTCTCCGGAGGGCTTTGCTTTCTTTTTTTTAATGTGAATCTGAATTAATATCCAGGGTATAGATTGTTAACATTCTCAAAGGCATAGAGTAACACACTCGACACAGTAGGTGGCGTCATGCGCCTTAGTTTGGCTAGCAGTTCGCTGAAAGAAGACCCATAGTCTTTTTTTTATTTTATTTGTTATTGTTATTGTAGTCATAGATGTCGGGTGTAAATGACATTTCCTTCTGAAGTTCCACACTGTAGAACATTCCAACACCGGCTAGATTGCATGTTTGAGAGTTTTTTTTTTTTACCAGTAAGTACAATACACAACTTTATTCTACTTATTGGGTGAAATGTTATGCAGCCAATTTTGGGATTTATATATTAGCCATCGACTTCATTGTTCTGGGTTATAAAAGGCACAATAATAGCCTTTTTTTTGTCAGTAAATTATAATTTGCAGAACAGTACGCCTATTACTGTATAATTAGCCTATTTATAGAACTTGGCACATCACTTGAAAATGTGGTAGGCCCAATGCAGGAACACTGGCTCTCATTCAAACATGGCATAGCGTGAACACCTGTCTGCCCTGACTTGGACATGCAGTTGTCTCTGTCTGGTGTTTGCCTGCATACTCGGGACAGTGGTGAGTGGGACAGTGTGCCTGCTGCCCACCTGTCCTTCAGACCAGCCTCCCAGGAGGTTTCTGGGGTGCCGCTGCAAAATGGAGGCAATTGATCCCCGCCTAAGCCCCAAACCGCACTAAACACTGTACTTGAAGTTAGTTCAACTTTTCCATAGTGGATTTGCCAATGGAGTGTAAGCATAAAAAGTTTAGCCCTTGAGAAATACCTCTTAAGCTTTCTTTGTATATAATTTATACAGAAAATAAAACGTGGGCCAAGAATCATAGCGAGTGCCTCTTTAAGAATAACAGTCATGGCCTCTGAAAAATGATCAAAGCCCACTATTTAATCGTCAACATTCACATTTTCAGAATGAGTTCATTTAATAGGGACTTGCTACACCTGATGTGGCCCCGGTGGTTAAACTGACAACAGTTTTTGACAGATTGTAAAATAAATCCTAGAGAACAAATGAAACATCTGGCATGAACAACAATTTACGGGAACTTAAAGCCTATGTGAAAATGTCTTTACTGCTGTCATATTAAAGAGAAATGACAAGAAGGAATAACTGAATAATAAATCAATTAACAAACCTGTAAGTGCGGAGTGTTTAGAGAAAAAATGATGAACAAAAACGTATGCAGTACAAATAACCTAAAAGCGGATTGGACAGTGCAACCGTTAAACATGCTCTACTTGGTTTAGAGTTTTTCTTGGATTTTAGGCCTTTTCTGAATCCCACTTGAGCCAACCACATGGAGTAAGTTGGGAAAAGTCAACCTCCACCACCCAAAGGACGTCTGATCCAATTGCACTGACACAACAAAATAAGCACTCACAAAATTAATACAAGTTATGAATAATCTGCATTGTACATCCCAACCATGTACAGAAACCCTTAGTCCAGCTTTTGAGACCGAACATTTAGGTTTATTTGTTTTCATGAGCTTGGTGAAATGACATGTATAGCAGAGCCAAATACAAAAATCTCCCTGTGCCCAAAGGTATTACTGTCTGCTAGTAAATTAATTAATTACACCAATGGCCAGTGCGTTTTCCTGTCCAAAGTGGAGGGAAGGATGCGGGCAGTAAGAAGTGGTGTTTTAACTCACTTTGTGTGTCCTGGCACTCGCACAACCATTTAGTACTACTCACATAGTATATTTTTATCTGTTGACAATCCAAACTGCACTAAAAGGACATTGAGCCAGTTGTAGACATTTCTGTCAAGAGGAGAAATGAGACTCTCTCCTTGGCCTGTTCTTGATGCCCATTTGGCCACTTCTCTGTTTGTATCACGGTTCTTGATCCTCCGTGTTATTTGTTTTACTATTATGATTTGGGCTTTTCCCGTTTTATTTGGCTGTTGAATACAAAGCCACACTTGGTCATGGCCTTGTTGAACTTAGGGCAAAGATTACTGTGCGTTAACGTCTAGGCAGTAAAATGAAGTATTTCTATTGAGGCTCCAAGGAGGCACACAGCGGATGCCATATTGGATCAGTTGTTGGAAAACTTTATGCTGGCCATTCGTCTCTGAAGCATGTAAGGCAATGACATAAAAGGATCAACATAAATTTTATCTGTTGGAACCACTTAGTCTTAATGTACTCTTTGGAGAAGCTATTGGCGACCGCTGCACTCAGGCACTTTATGGCAAAAAGCATTTCCAGTGAAAAGTGTCAGACTGGGAATTTTAGCATATTATAATGTTAACAGTACTTTTATAACTGGTGAAGTATTAAAATTTATATAACAAAGGTCAACAGGTTCTAGCAGCGCAATTAAAACCAAATGTTACTTTTAATTGTAAGTCAAATGGTTTATAAAACAGCTTCAATATAAAGTTTATGGTACCAATGATGTGGAAAAAAGGTAATGGAACATAATTTTCCTTGCTATAGAAAAAAGCATTTCATGATAACCAAAGTACTTGGTGCATTGCATTACTGGGGAAGACTGACAGAAGTGCCTTTCTGACCACCACTAATCACTCAAACGCCACAGTCTCACAAAAGTGGATACAGTCTTGCCGAAGGACATGCACAAATGTCCAAACTAATGAGCCACTGTCAACTTGGTTTAGTTAGGAGACAAACCAAATACGTATGCTTGCAACTAAACTCTGTAGGCAAAAACAGCAACAACATAAACTTACAAGTCTGAAACAAAACAAAGCCAACATTCAATACTCCCAAGCAGACACCTCTTTACAAAGACCTGAAGGAATTTGTCAGTCAATAGTCTATCATTGACACAATAAAGCAGTGTCATCGAATTTGTATACTTTTAGAAGTCCTAGGATTTGCTCATCGTCCATCAGCATTAAGCCCGCACACAGCTTCCTCGGTTGGCCGATGGCTCATTGTGAACTGCAGGGGCAACCTTACAAAGGTGACTGCCAGACTCTCGAGTTAACAGGAAAGAAATATTTCCGTGCTTAACTTGGCCAACACACTCAACAGACCTTGCTCTGCGTAGTTTTTCTGTTCACATGGCTGAATGCTGGTGCCGTAGCAGTATGACAAGAGCCAATAGTCTTTCAAAGCGTCTGTGATGTGTTGGTTGTGACACTGGAGAGCACCTCGACTGTTTCCTTCCTAAGCCGGATGCCTGGGCTCTGAGTTCACTGGGCCCTTCACTCAAGCGAGTCGCCGTTTGTGAGGGTCAGCAGTAAACGAACCCAATGAATGAGAAGTAGAGAATCAACAGAGACTCTCATACCAATAAGGAGCCAGAACAAGAGGCATGCCAACAGTGTAGGGTGCTTTATTGTAATTGTTGGCAGAACTCAAGCTCAATTTTCAATTAAGTCCAAGAAAAGAAGGGGGGAAAAAGAATGAGTGGGTTTTATCGAAGCTGACAACAACATAATGTCTTTAGAGACTGACGTGTGTGACGCAAAGATGAACTGCCAAGATGTGTTAGCACAATCAGAACTATGTATTGTGACACCCTTCAGTCAGAACCAGCATAATAATCCCTTTAGCATCATGAGCTACAGAACCTATTGTTGGACTAGATTAGAGTGGACGCCCTTTACTGCGTTCCCATTATTCCTTAGTTGGACTGCTGACCTCTGCAATCTAGAATAGTCAAACATTGCCTTTTTTGGAGATGCTCGTAATTGTTATTGTTGCTGGTCAGTGTACAGTATGAGGTTAGATTTGACAAATTGCACAATATTGTAGGAAAACCATTGTTTTCTCACACAGCCGGGTTTCTAATGTTGGATTTTTGCCTTATCTAAAAGCCAAAACTCCAATCATCTTCTTTCTTGCTGCCCATCTCCACTGCTTTTAGCCAAACTTTGTCAGTGAACCACGTGGAAAAAGCACTTGTCGTTGTGTTCATCAACTTTCCAGGAGGTAGCCTTGATGCTCATGCTCTTGTAGCTACGCCTCATAGTTTTGGTTAGTAAAAACGCCGGAGGCATATCGATGCTCTGAAGCCTCCCAGAGTGGCTCATCTGTGCCAGCGGTGATGGGCGCGAGTGCCAAAGTCTGGAGGCTTTGGCTCTTTTTTCACCCCCTGGATTCCAACACCAATGTATCCAGCTGAGGTACAATAATTTGACACCTCTAAAGCAGCTAAACCCTTTAGAATGACAACCGCCGCTTTGTTTGCAATGCAATAAAACATTACAGTCAGCAACATCCAAACTGTATGTCTTTTTATTCGAGTTCTGACATTGGCTCCTTCCCGCCCCCCTGGTCTCCTTTATCCTTCTCTTTCCTATGTTGGATTTCACGTACACTTTGTGGTAGCCTTGCAAAGTTATCAATTTTTTCTGCACCCGTTCACACTGAATAAAGGCTTGTTTCTCTGCGCCTGCTTGTTAAGACTTCAAGGACAGCGGCCTCCATCTGGCATTAAGTATTCCCGGTGCCAGTGTCGAGTTAACTGACACTCTTGCACTTAAAACTAAATGGCAGTGAACAGTCATCTCCCATGAGGTACTCACCTTGGAAAATTCACCCAGCTCCCTCATCTCCAATCATCATAGAGGGGCATACTCGCCACCCACCGAACGAAAAGCCCGGCCATGAAAAGAGGGATTGTTTCACTATTCAGGCATATACGGGGCAAATGAAAACATGTAATACGAAGGCTATGTCCTGTGCAGGATTTACCCAAGTTCAATGAGTCGTTGAGAAGTGGGAAGAGAACGGCGCACAAATGGAAAAAATATGGCGTCAGCAAGTTTCATCAACGAAGCATTGCAATTAAGACAGAGCCAGACTCCATTTTATAATTAAAAAGATACGGTTCAGCTGTAACACAGGCCTACACCTAATATCACTGAAATGGCAGCAAAGTGGCTGTGGGGCCTTACTGTATTAAGTTAGCAAGTTTGTACTCCCCTTACCAGAGCGGATGGATTTTAAAATTTGAAACCGTGGAGTTATCGTTCAAATACAGTAAATGCATTTCGACCCTACCGTGTGTCAGCCTGTCGGCAACAAACAAAGTTGCTCCACCGCTCTTTTCACTACTTATATTGTTTTTAGCTATAATGTTAATGGACAACGTTTGCTAGTACCATAACATGGCAGATGTCATGGTGACGTCAAATTTATAACATTCCATCACAAACTCCAGCAAGGTAAGCTGTTCATAACCAAATCCTGGCTCAAGAATAGGAGACGGGTCCCAGTGCGCTGCGCTGCCATCGCCCACTGCTCCTGAGTCCAGTGGCACTGAAGAAAGTTAAAGGCAGAGAACACATTTGCTTATGTCAAAAATAAAGTATACATTCCCCTTAATAAATGTGTAGGTGTGTTTTAAACCTTTTTTCTTTCATTTTTTTGCCTTTTTGAAGTCTTTTTTTCTCTCAATTCAGGAAATAAACAGGTAAGAGAGCTGAGTGTTATGCTCCTGGAGGTTTGAGAGAATTTGCTGGTTGGCAGGTTAAAGACCAGTCATTACAATAAAGAAGTCGACGTACTTTTCAAAATGTTGATAAAAGATTTATATATATTGAATATATTGTTGTCCTTTAGTTGCTTTGTGGGTTCTTCATGTTGACTCAGTTTTGCCTCTATTCCTCCAAAATGGGAACACATTCTGTAAAAGACGCAACTTTATTTATACCGCGCATTTCGTACACAATTTAACTCAATGCGCCCTAACTCTAAACACATTCATCAACAATTTATAGAAATAATGTAATAAATTTTCATTTTCTCCCTAAAACCACACTTAATTGGCTGCAAACAGCTGTGTAATACTGTGTTTAGCTAAGCGAGACCCACATGAATTAACACTGAAGCAGAACTTGTTTTTATACAAGCTTGGAGGCTTTACAAAATTCCACATCAGTACAGCACTGTAGCACCTCTATGCTCTAGGTAATTACCAAGTTTCCCATTAGATTTCCCAGGACCATATTTCTAATTTTACCAGATCTCTTGGCTGTCCTTCAGAGGTTGTTTCCATTTTAAGCTGTTGAAACACATGTCAAGTCCAGGTGACTTGAGGGCAGTGACAAGCACCTTTTAGATCCCAGGAGAGCTGACTCAATAACCACCCTTCTCTGAATAGACAATGGAAACTTTAATGTTCAAGAGATTTTTCAGTTTGTTACTAAATTTAGGTCAACCCGGTGGGAGGTGGCAGGTTGTACAGAGCAGCAAAGATGAGCTCCTAGTTGACTGAAGGTGGTCTGAGTTTCTCTCATGCACCGGCTCTTAGGTAAACACAACAGTGCTGCGGTTAGCAACAAGATGGCAAGGCACGAAAGACCTCACTGTGCAGCTAAAGTTGCCTTCTCTGGCCCACTCCGTCTACAGCCCTTCCCGTTACAGGGGCCTGAGCAGGGATCAGGGGAGAGGACCAGTGTGAGAACCAAGAGGTCCATCGAGGAAGTGCTTCTATGGGCAGTTTAGACCTCACAGATGGATCAAGATTTAGATTAAATTTAGATTATTGTTGTTGTTGTTGTGTTGTTATGCCAAAGTACTTCACATTCTATAGGAGCCCTCACATAAGAAAAATGTCAGAGGAAACGTGAAGTGTCTGGTTGTTGTCTGCTAAAAGCAGGCCCGGATCTACGGGGGGCAAAAGGGTACATTACCACCTCATTTTAAAATGTTTGCACCCTAAGTTTGCGTAGCATCACAATGTATTTTAATGGGGAGACTCTCTCTTTGCATCCCTTTGAAACTCTGAAGTGCCCTCAGTCCATTTGTTCTGGAGCGGGTGCTGGTTAAAAACTATTATCATTTATCATCAAAACTATGACTTAATGTACATGTACTATTCATTGAAACCAATACAGTACTACTGAAAAATGCCTGCAGTTAATGTCAAATATAATAATAATAATAATAATAATAATAATAATAATATTATTATTATTATTATTATTATTATATTTAAAAATGTCATGCCTGTGACTGGTGAATATGTCAGAAATCTCTGCATAATTTGGAACATTTTAAAATCGGTATATTTTATCAACGGGAAAATCGTTACAACAATATAGCATTAATCATCAGGATCATATCCAATAAAGTGCCAGATTAATCAACACAAAGAGAACACTGACAGACCCTATCCACAGAGGAGAAATAAGGGGCACCAGTTATGCCTTTATCCATTGAGTTCTGTTCCTCCCCTATGCACACAGATCACAATATTGGGAGCCTAGGCGGCTACCTGCGCAGACCACAGGGGTGGCGAATAGCACGACTGTGGCTTTCTGAGCTTCTTAGCGCTGCAAGCAGGAGGATTTACGGTAACTCTCCGACAACCGTTCACAGCTTGGACTCTTGGCAAGCCTTCCATATTGTCCCTGGCTGGGCATCAAAACCACTGTACCTGGGGCCTAAAGTACCTACAGAAAACCCTAGGATATTTTAATGATAAATCGACGACACTTAATGGCTGAACAGAACATTTTGGCATTGCTGTGCATATCAATTTTAATTTTAATTCACTATGAGAGCACATGCTGGGTGGCTTGATTGACCGTAGATCAGCTTCCATGTTCTTCATGTGACATGTTCTTCTCTGTATAGTTAGGATAAGAGCTCTTCTGCAAATTCAGCACAGGTGCAATAGTAGAGCAGGACCCACAGAGCACAGGGACAACATTAGCTATAGGGCTGATATTGAATATCAACTATTATTTAAAGTACATTGAGTAAGTTATCTTTAAGTTCCTTTTGGGACATAGTTTATTTCTCGATTGTAACTTAACACTTTCATTGTGCCTACTTCAGCAGGCTGCCTCTGGCACCTCTGGTTTTGATAGAGGAGAGAATTGTTATTTAAGAAATGTGTGTTAAAAACATATGGTTAGAATATCTCATAAACCTTTTTTATTTTACAGCGAAGCAGTTCATGTTATAAAAGTTATTGTTCTTTATTGCAGAATATTAATTTTCATGACATTATTGAATACCTACAACCTCTATCTGGGTTGTGGGTATTGACCTGTATCACGAAAGTGATACAAGGCATATAAGGTACTTTTATTAGTTTGTTGACTGGACTGGATTTCAGGTCTCTGAGAGGATGCTCTGAGCCAAACACACCAAGAGCCACCCTGGAGAAAAAAGCACAGAGCTAATATTAGGGGAAGACTGATTACAGCGCTACTATTAGGGTCTGGCTTTGGTTTTGCGTCCAAAGTAGGAACGCCCTCAACACCTCTCTTTGGTCTCCACGCTCTGGCTTCTTCAATGGCACACTACATGATATTAAGCGGAGCCAGAGCAAACATACCGAGACGGACCACAGGGTTACTCACAGCTCATGCACATTCTTCTGAGGCCGAAACCTGACGCGGTCCTATTTTTCAGCAGCTTGTCAGACCCTATGCGGTTCAGAGGTAAACTCGGAGTGTTGTCACCTTTGCAGAGATTAGGTGGGTTTGACACTGCTGACCGTCACCTCAGCCATGGTTGAAGATCACAGCAGACAATAAAGAAATAAAACTTTATGAGAAAAGCTGTAAATACTGTAGCCACATTCATTAAGGTGTATGTAAACCTGTAACAATGACAGACTTTGGGTGAATTGACAAAGTCTTTTATACTATTTTCATAGAGCGTTCTACAAATATAATATAAACAATATAAACTAATATGATACTGTATGAGAGCATTTGGAAAGTCGGGGTTAAGAACTGTATGAAAGTGCTTGTCATCATATTAGACTGGTTTTGAAAAATGTTTTATAGCAACTCCTGAACATATCCACCCATGTGTGCCAAGTGAAAGGGGACAGGGAAAAGGAAGTCTTTCAGAAAGCTAGGTAATAATTCATCTCAGCAGGATTTGAACCGGTGTTTGATTGACAGGGCTCAGTGTGAACGGGGGCACATCAGAATCTTACACAAGAGAATAAATGCAGGTTTACTCTGTGAATCGGTGTGTGAATGAATTTTGCGTTCCATGTTTCTCAAAGTTAATAAATGTAAGCTCATACTGTTTGTTGTAGACTATTTACATTAGGGCTGTCAAAGTTAAAGCTTTAACTCATGATTTAAAAAAATAATAATTGTGCATTAATCATGAATTAATCGCGATTAATCGCATATGTTTTGACCAAACACATTCCTGTATCTGAGTACACACATTACCTGAAAGACAAAGTGTGTTTTTAGGGAACACACTAGTCTACTTTATATAAAACACTGCAGTCTTTGATTCTGGAAGTGACATCAGACAAAAACATTTTGGGGGTGAAAAAAAAATACAGTAATACTGTAATAATTTTGATTATTACAGTTTTTGCCCGTTGCGTGAGCACATTTAGCAAAACTTCGCTCATTGTGCCAAAACTGTACACACAAGTAAACATGACAACACTGGGAAATATACCATTAACATCTGTGTCAAATTGAAATTCTACTATCACAACCTAAACTCTGCTATCGAAACCTAATATCCCTTTGTCAAAATGTAACTCTGATGACAAAATGACACATACTTGCATCATATGCATACACTTTCAGATCAGTGGGAACACACTAGTCTACTTTATATAAAACACTGCAGTCTTTGATTTTCACTGTTTATTCAGAAGGCATATTTTCAAACAACGAAAAAAGCAAATAGGCCTACTCAATATTGTACATTGCAGTAACATGAATTCAGATAAAACACTGTACTGTAAACACAGAAAATCATGGCAATTGTGCATACGTGGGCTCATGGATCCCGCTGTCTGTTGGGGTCTGGCCACAGGACCTCATCGACATCGCAAGCAATGTTTTGCAAAGTTGTTGAAATGGCTAAACTTAGGGCTTTTTGTAGCTGGCTGATTGGTGGTCAGTTTTACAAGTCAGTGCCTTCAGGTGTGTATTTGAGTGGTTGCAATTACAAGATGTGTTGTATTTTGGATACATGTGTTTCCCAAATGGCACCCTGAGATTTCATTTTTGAACGAAGTGTCTTATGTATGAAATAGAGTGTAGTATGCAGGACCAAGTGTGTTGCATAAAGGAGTAAGTGTGTTTGCACTCAGAATTGTAACTAGAGTGCAAAGCAGCGCTTTTGTTTAAGGTATGGGTACATGTGTTTGAGGTATGGTAACAAAAGCTTCAAGTTGTGTTACTTTAGTCTAAGCATGGGTCTATAGTGTTCAAACAATGGGCAAAAACTGTAGTATGCTGCAGGTGTCCACACATGATATAATCAAACAACAATCATCTGTAAACAAAGATCATACAGCCACAGCAGCGTACACCTTATGATTTTGTGCGATGATGTAAAATCTCGCCTTTAAGTCTAGTAACCAATCAGCTCTGATCCAAGAAAAATAAACATTACTGGGTATCGATCCAGATTCAAAACTAAAAACATGTACAATAGGCCAGGATGAGAGTGTGTTTGAGAGTGCGCATGGGGGACGACGGATGGAAATTAGCCCAAGGCTACAATTCGGTGTGGCTTGTTTACATGCATGAGACCCATGTATGTTCATTAACATGCACTGTCCCAACCAAATAAACCAATAAATAAATAAATAAAATAAAGAAACGATACCCGTTTCTCCAATTGAACTACTGTGATACAGAAATGCAGGTCCAGTGACAGTTAAAAGTTTTCCCATCAATCAAGAAGGGGGAAAGCATTATTACAGGGCGCATTTGTAACTTAACTTATTTTGGTATGATCCAAGCTCTGGCCGTAGCTTGGCTGGGTAAATGAAAGTGAAAACTCGGCAGTTGTCAGGTGACCGGCTCCCGGGCTTCAAGGACAGAGGATCTCTCATCAGATTCAGTACAAATCTAACAGCATGTTTATCTAAAGACCTTGAGTGGGTCCTATCTCCTCCTCACGCAGCCTCTCTCCTCTCTCCATTGTCAGGCACAGGAGACACATGCGAGACAAAAAAGGATCATGCCACTGGGATCACTTTTTGTGCTCCTATCTCTATTTCATAAAGGTATGAAGATTGCTTGGCCTCAATCCTTGAGCAATGTTACACGCCCAATTGATATCTGGAAAAAAATCTTGGTTTTCACCCTAAACAGTGAAATCTGAGCCACATTGGGGTTGAAGTTGTCCTTCATTAGCAGTATTGATATTAAAATGCTTAAGACCGACATTGCACTGTCTTGATCCATTGTCCTGTTGTCATTTTATGTGATGGTCTGGTGAGTTTTATTTGGCTTCTTTCTATGTGTAAAGTGGCCAAAGTCTAAATCATGTTCCCAGTTATTTGTCTAGCTGCAGCTGCTATTACCGGACACAAACCTACACATTCTTTCTCTTGACTCCAGCCGCAAAGAGCAGTTCACCTCAATGACCAAAGTTTGAAGTTTAAAGGAGTTTAATGCTCCAAGAAACACAGCCACTTTACCACTAAAATACACTTATATAAATTTTCATTTCCCTGGCCACTTTCTTTTGGTTTAGGGACATAATGAATTTGCAAACAAAGCTTCAGAAGTTTCACTCCAATTTCACTTTATACAATGAATTACTCTCAACCACAAAGAAAACAAAAATGGCAAGTTTATTTTCCTGTGGTGAGGCCATTTCAGCAGAGCCATTATTAACTGACAGTCTTCAAAGTTACCTCAATCAAGGCCTTCAGGCCCCACTGAGAGAGGGCACACTGAAGCACTGTGTAATTCACTTTCACATTACAATTAGTGAGGTGCCTATGGCACATTCTGTGTATTTTCGAAAGGCAGAATGGCTCATTGCTACAGCGTTTCGTGCGGTGAACCTGGCAGGGACAGGGACTTCTTGGCTGCATTGATCTTCAGCGAGGGCTATTCTTAAATCATTACAAGTGCCATGGGCTTCAAACACTTTAAGTTATTGTCACTGTGTCAAATAGAATTCTTAAAACGTTTATAGTTTATTGTTTATCGTTTATTGTTAAGGAACCCCATTAGCTACCACAGTAGTGGTTGCTAGTCTTCCTGGGGTCCAGAATTAAAAGCATTTACAATAAAATTACACGCATTAAAACAAACAAGGCATATCAGTAATACTGTGTGCCTTGACAAAATATAATACATGACAAGATATAATTACTCATATAATACATGACAAGATATAATTACTCAAAACATACCAAGGATCTTAGTGTATTTTTGAAAACATTTAAATTGGATGAGTCCCTCAAATTCCTAGGCAGCTTATTCCACAATTGCGAGGATCTAAATTCAACAGTTTTTTGTAGCAGACTTGTTCTAGGTCGATTTATGACAACAGCGTCACTGCAAGCACGCCGCGTAGAATAGTAGTGTGTCTGCTTCACATACAGTACTTGATGTTTTCAAATAGTGCAATCGGTTTACCAGTCAAAATTATGGCCATACCGCCTTTGCTATGCCCAATCCCGTCAGATCTTGGAAGCTAAGCAGGGAAGGGCCTGGTCGGTACTTGGATGGGAGACCGTTTGGTAACACCAGGAAGCCTAGCGAATGTAGTGAGTGGTTGGTGGGGTCGGAGGGCGATGGCGCAGACTGGTGGTAAAAAAAAAAAAAAAAAAAAAAAAAAAAAAAAAAAAAAAAAAAAAAAAAAAAAAAAAAAAAAAAAAAAAAAAAAAAAAAAAAAAAAAAAAAAAAAAAAAAAAAAAAAAAAAAAAAAAAAAAAAAAAAAAAAGAGATGGCGCAACTGTTCCTCGCTTCCGTCACGAAAGATGGTGATCCACTGTGACCCCCAGAAGTTTCATCTGTAGCACTTGTTCCAACGTGGAGCTATCGGTTCTCAGTATTAGCTGAGTATTACTATGTAGTCTGTGTTTACTCCCAATAAGCATACATCTAGTTTTGGAGACATTTAGAATCATGTTGTTGTTTTTGACCCATTTAAGAACGGCTCCCAACTCCTTTTCCAGTACCTTTGATATTTAATTTACATTAGGATTAGAATAATACATAGTAGAGTCGTCAGCGTACATAACATTTGACGACTTATCCAATACATACGGTAAGTCATTTGTGTAAACTGAAAAAAGAAGGGGGCCCAGGCAACTGCCCTGGGGCAGGCCACAGTGGATCCCGGAGCTTTTGGATAGAGAACCGTTGTAGAAGACTTGCTGGCATCGGCCAGTTAAATAATCTTTTATGAGGAACAATGATCTTGTCGATAATCCATAACACCGCAACTTGGCAATTAAAAGATTGTGATTATTAGGTCAAAAGCTGCACTAAAATCCAAGAATACGGCTCCGACTAAGCTGCCATTGTCTAGTTCCCGGTACCAGTTATCGGTCATATGGACCAGAGCTGTGGCTGTGGAATGACAGGGCTTATGGCGTGCTGGAATTTTGTGAGCAAACTGTAATCAACAAAATATTTTGGATCTGTTCACATATTATGGTCTCCAATATCTTACCTAGAACAGGTAGTACACTTATAGGCCTGCTATTTGGGCCATTAAATGATTTGTTTTTATTTTTTGGAATAGGAATTATTTTAGACTTTTTCCATTGTGTGGGAAAAGCACCGCACGCGACACAAATTTAGCAGCCAGTTTCAAGAGTTTACCATCCATGTTATCCAGACCAGCAGACATATTTTCAGATAAAGCGTTAAGCAGACTTTCTACTTTTTCTAGACTGACAGTTGTTAAGTCAAAGGAACACTGCTTGTCTTTCATGATTACATTTTTTACAATGAGCGAAGAGGACACTGACTCCCCACTGCTCATGCCACTTTTAAATCTTTTAATTTTATCATTGTAATGATTATTAAAGTAATTAGCAATGTCTTCTGGTTTAGAAATACATCCACTGTCATATTCTATAAATGCTGGACTGGAATTTATATTTCTTCTTGAAAGAGAATTAAATGTTTTCCAAATCAATTTACTATTATTACCAGCTTCCCTGAATTTCTGCTGGTAATACAGTTTCTTTTTGCATTTGTTTAGTTTGACTAGTAATGTATTTATGCATGTATTTATGCATTGCTTTTTAATAAACGTATTAATCTATAGCCTCACACCAGTGTGTTCCTCCATTTGTCTGCGACCGTATGTTTTGTGTTGCATTTGAGCTGATGTTGATGCTTAATAAATAAAATGAAATGAAAATCACATACCAAAGTTTACATGTGTAACAATCTTTCTTTCCACTGCGGCATCAGTAGTGTGTATAGCAGTATAGTACACTAGACTCTTTTTTAGGTTTTGCTAAAATATAATTAAAATAAAACACAACATTTTCACAACAGTATTAATATTCAGACACTGATTCCTCCTCCCATTTGCCACCAGGCTGTCAGGAAGCCGAGAGCCTAATGTGGATGAAATTACAATAATGTATCTTAGGTCAGTCATGGTTGGGATGGTTCTTCACATTTGCTTCATTCACTCATTGGTCCTAATTTGGAAAGGTACAGCCTTTTATTCAAAACTGTTACAAAAAACTAGCACGAATTGTTTATCCAGCCAGAGTATGTAGAGTGTTAATGGAGAAATGTAAGATTCTTTTCATATATTTGTAAAACTTGTTTTCACTCTCTATTACTAATCAGTATACAAGAGGGAATAAACTGATATTTTATATAGGTTTATATTGTAGGGACTGGTGGTGGGCAATATTGACAAAAATGAATCATAATTATTGCGTTTTATCGCACAACTATTGCGTTTTATCGCAACACTTTTAATTAAAAAAATTCTCATCATGTCCCCTGGTGGGCTCCGTACAACGCTCCTCGAAGTTTGCGCAGCAACAAAAGATCTCCACACAAACGCGTACCACATCAAAGGGAAACGAAGCGATTTAAATGCACACACAACGTTTATCTGTCAGATTAAAGCATATCATCGCCAAATAAGGATCCAGTAGCGGAGAAATGACACTCGAACACAGGGCGGAAATCACCTGATGGAAAGAGCACAGGACGGAAAGAGCGCAGATCGGCAGCACTCGCTAAAGTCAAAGCTGAGGAGTGAGTGACATGAGGCGGGGAGCAGCCTGCAGTCACTGCTGAATTGCTGCTTCATGCAGGAGCTATTTCATCATTACTGCTCCAGCCTGTGATGTGAATATTGAGTGTAGAAGGAGTGACGTAGCACAGGTAAGACTTCGTGGCTGTAATGCAGTCAATAGCACTGCGTAGCCTATAGTCCTGTAGTTGCAGCAGAAATGTTGTGATTTGTGTAGAGAAAGATAAAAATAAAAACAAACCCCTGCAGTATTAAACTCGCTAACTAGAATTCTTTAAAAGGTTACAGCGTCATCTCTTGAGATGTTTGGGGGTTCGGATTCTACAATGGCCTACTCCATATTCCAATTTTGCATATCGTCCAAATGGTAAATGGTCTCAACTTATATAGCGCTTTTCCACCTACATTAGGCACTCAAAGCGCTTTACAGCAAGGATCCACTCACCCATTCACACTCTCATTCATACACCAGTGTACGCAGACACTGGAGGCAAGGAGGGTGAAGTGTCTTGCCCAAGGACACAATGACAGTGGGCACTTTCAGGAGGCGGGATTCGAACCCCTGACCTTCCGGTCATGAGACGACCCACTCTACCATCTGCGCCACCGTCGCCAAACAACAATTTGGATATTATCGTGTAAACGATATATCGCCCATCCCTAGGGACAGCATGTTAATGAACACACCATGCCGGATTGTAGCCATGGTCTAATGTGCATCGTCCCCCACATGCACACACAAATACAGTGTGTAAGTGGCCTATTGTACATGTTTTAGTTTTTTTTAACGTTAATTTATTCAGAAATAAAACTGAAGGGATTCAAAGGGGGTCTAAAAACTTTGAGACAGCAGTATATTTTACAAAGAACAAAATATGTTGTTGACTTGAGTGGTGTTGTTTGTAGTTACTATTCTTCAGCATTTAGTCCAGTCCCCAAAGAAGACTATAGGAAACATATTTCTTTTATGTATTTGATTTTTTTTAAATATATTTTTAAATCATGAAAAGTTCCAAAGAGTTTGCAGCAAAAGGCTCATAATGTCATGCTTCAGAGTGTCACTATCACAGCGATAGTGGCACTCTGCTGCAGGTAATGTGCGTGTTTGTTTGTGCACACCTCCAAAGGGCTGTGTGTGTGGTCAGCCACACAGCCCTGCTTTTGGCCCCTGACTGCTGCTGGCGTTCACTCTGTCTGTGCAGAAACAGCTGGAGGCAAAGCCAACATCGTCCCGCTCGGCTGCACCCGCTCAGCAGCGACAGATCTCAGGACTTTCCATAGACCCACGTCGCCATGTCAACAGGGCCTGGCAACACGCGCCTGTCCCAATCTGTACACCTGGCCCACCAGGAGTCCAGACTGCCCTGGCCTGTCGCTGTGTGATGAACAGGTCATTTACAACTCAAGTGTTTGTGTGTTTTTAAGAGTTATGGGCCCAGCAAAAGAAAACACAGCGCACTGGACCTCCTGTATGCCGCTCTAATCAGACAGAGTTGGGAACCTGCACAGCTACACACCTTTAATCCACTGGTAGCATGGAAACCTACTGTGGGACATATCAAAAAATGTTCATACGGTTGAGCAGGTCTTTGATACACTTCTGGAAAGCAGCATGGGTACTAACAAACAATTATGTGAATTATGAGATACACATGACATGTGCAAATATAAATGTAGTTCAGCCGATAGTCTAGTAGTGGATAAGGCTACTGCACATGAGGCAGAACACTGTTCAGACCCTGGTGTCGTGGGTTGGAGTCCTGGCTCTGACAGTTTGCTCACCCCCTTTCACACTGAACTGTCATGTAAAATAAAGCGTTTGGGTCAAACAATCATTTAAAATTAAAATCTACATACACAAAAATATATGCAACACCAGACTAGGCAAGTTGCCAGACAAGTAAAACAAGACAAGTGTTGCAAATTAGTAGTTTTGCTATAACGCTAAAAACAATGTATCTGGTTATATACTGTATATACCCAATGCAGTTGTTATGTCCATATCAAATAAACAAAATAATAATAATAATAATAATAATAATAATAATAATAATAAAAGACAAGTAAAACGTGCTGCTGGCAAAATCAGGTTTCATTTCAAATGGTTGAATATTATTATATATAATTTTTTGAATACTTTTTTTTTTTTTTTAAAGAGGGATAATAATCTACCAATGTTCATGGCAACAGCAACACATTAACATGATTTAATGGTTGTCTCTTTTAACTTAAAGTGTAAGTTTAGGTTCCCCTTCTGATTGGACCAGAAAGCCACTCTAGTCTGCAAAATGAGGAGAACAAAATTCAAAAGTAAACAATCAAGCTCCTTCCCTGTCCCTTCTCTGATTAGACCTGACAGTCCGGTTCACAGGAAAGCTCGTCTCATTGGTCAAAGTGATGGCACTGAGGATTCTGATTAGTTGCTGAAACCAGGAGGGACTTTGGAAAACAAAACATTATTTATCATTACTTATGTTACGTCAAATTTCAGGCCCAGGCAGTCAATTATGTGCAATCGATTCAATCTGTAAAACATTTACAACTTACAGACTATCACTTTAATCAAATAAAAAATGTCAAAACATGATACTTTGAGTGTGAAAGTGCATGTTAGACACATCATAAAAATCACATTTCACTTTAGGTACATTGGCCAACACAAGCTTTAGTGCCATTAGAGAAAGAGATTTGTGGTGCTTAGGAAGAATTATTACAACAACTTGTGCCCTGAATCCGGGTGCCAATCATGACATCTAGATCCGGAGGTACAGGCAAACAGAGTTTCACAGCGTGAAGGGTGGAGTGAAGCTTCTAGAGCAGAGAAAACACGACATGTGTATAGATGTCCGTATGTGAACAGTCCGATCGATGGGTGACCCAAGAACACAAGCCAATTGGAGTATAGAGAGTTACAGGCTGCCATCTCGGAGAGATGCGTGGGCATGTCCTCTCTGGTAAATGATCGGGTGTTTGACTTGTCTGGTAGGAAGGAAGTCCTTATTAATGTTGAGGAGAAGGCCATGGCTCAGCAACCTCAGGCATGCTCGCCCACACACACTAATGCACTGCTATATCCAAGTAGCACAAGCCTGCACCCAAAGAGCTTCATTACTTTATGAGGTGGTGCAACAGGACAGACCCGGTTGGGAACAGATACTATACAATTGCAACGGTGTTCAAGTTAAAACTAGAAACGATATCTTTACAGCTGAATGCCCGGCAGTATGTGTCTGGTCCAGAGTCATGACAACAGTTTACATTCAAATATATCACTCTGAGAGCCAAAAATTTCCAGCTGGTGGTGAAACACTTAACCCATTGATACAAATTTAAAATTTTGTTAGCCCTGCACACAGGCACAGAGACCTGGGAAATGAACACATCACACCTAAGCAGCCACTTTTCTCCAATCATAAACACTGAACTTAAAGGGTCTACAGCAGTATTTGCACTCTGTAATCCAGGTTCACATCGAAGCTCTGCACTCCTCAGGGACATTTTAAGATAAACATATTAAGCCTGCCTCAGTGTTCCCAAAGCCACCCACAAGCCATCGAGGAGAACTAGATCTAAGGCTGAAATGGTGACACTTCATGCTAAAATTTTAAAAGCAATACCTCTTTGCTTATGGGCAATGAAAGCCCAGCCCTATTTGACAGTTAGGGTTGTCAAAGCACTAACCAGGTCAAAACAAACAACTTTGAGCACCGCCTTCCTTCCTTTATGGTGAGGAAGGATGAAGTCGTTTTTTAGGATGTTTGGGGCAAATCCTCTTCATGGATTTAGATCACATTAAGACAGAAAACAAGGTGTCTAGCACGGGCCCATGCATGTTTGACTTGTTATACTCAAATGGGCGGTACACTAGTATTTAATAAAATATTCAACTATAGTGTTTATTTTTAGAAATAAGAAAAGATGAACATCAACAAGTTATTGGTCAGGCTAAGTGAAGTTCTTTATGATGAAAAATCCAACTTCAAATTCTTTTTGTTTGAGTAGAGTACAGTGGAGAGACTGTTTTCTGGATGTTTCAGAGCAGCCATGGTCTTTCAAAAATGCCCTTGTTTTGAAAAGCAGAAAATTGAGAGGTGCAAAGTGAAGCTGAGAGTGCTGTGCCAGTCACTTTGCCCTGGTGAAAGCAAGGCGGGTGGCCCTTTTCAAGACAGGATAATGTTGTCCAGAGGCAGTGTTCGGCGTTCATATTCAACTGCCAAGCGCTGGTAGCATGTCCTAGAGTAGGCAGAGAGGACAAGAGCACTCAACAAGGTATATACATTGAGTCGAGTCCATTTAAAATAACTTATGGATAAATAAATACTGGGCCCACGACGTTCACTGTACAGTAATTGGTCAGGAAACCAGCAGAGACAAGCTCATTTACAGTAAATGGATCAGCTTTGAGTTGGTGAAGTGCACTTGGCTCACTGAGGACATTAGAGTGATGTGGAAATTTTAAATGAAGGTATTTCTTCTTACATGATTAACTGTTCTCCAAAATGTCACTGTTTCTTTCTTGTAAGAAAGAAATAAAACAATGTTTTGCAAATTATAGAAAAGAAAAGTGCAAGCTATGTTGATAATAGCAATTTATTTAGTTTAATTTATAGCATCAGCGGAAAACTATTAGGTTTCCAGGTCTCCCTCAAAAAAGAGATTTACGTATCTCAAGGGACTTCCTGGTTTAATAAAGGTTAGATGAAAAACATAAAGCTACTGAGGCTTGATAATATAACAGTGATTTTCAAGAGAAACACATGCCATCTCTCCTCAGTCCACACACAAATACACATAGTGGTTTGTCTGGCCAACCTTGTTGACCCAGTGGCTTAGCTGCGGCTGCACGCTGGACGCAAAGCACTCATTAATGTTTTGAGCCTGCTCTTCACTTATGTAAACAAACAGACTGAGCCCGTCATTACCGTAACGCCTCGTGTGTGTGGTCTTCTCAATTAGACCTCTATTGATTCTTCAGTTCTCTCAGAAAGCAAAACTGGACGATTTTCCAGTTTAAAAGACACGCAGCACACGGTCTTGTGGCAAGCTTCAAAATGGTTCACATTTTTCACTATTGGTAGCTGTTGCAGCTCTCTAAAGTGTGTGCTACCTGCCAACGTCACCACAAACCTCAAAACATAAAACACCACAGTTGGTTTTACATCGTGTGTAAAATGCCACCATAACCAACTCCTCGCTATTAGTCCCACTCTCGCTCCGAGACAGAACTGTATTTGCAGAGAGAGGCAGAGCAGAGTAAAAATGTAAGCTGCACTGTGTGTGAGGCTTGGCAAAGACGCACAGTACATGGCAATGTTTAAGGTGAGCCGTCAGGGGCAAAAGTAGTGTGGATTTTGTAGGGTTAAGTGTAAAGATTCACAGTTGGAATTACAAATAAACTGGACTCACAACATAGTTACAATTAGCAATAAGCTAATTGTTCAAGCGCTGTTTAATTTTTGTGATATAATACATAATAATGTTAATTTCATGATATTGTATTTACAAGAGGTTTAACACAATATATTTTCATTAAAGAGAATACTGATGTTCATTTTATGTTAGTAACAAATTCAAAAGTTTGTAGAGGGTTTCTTTATGCAAAAAGACGAGAGAAAATACAATACTTTGTTTTACTTCTTGGGTAATCATTTTTCTTTTTTCTTGTTCTTTTATCTTTTTTACAGTTGTTAAAGACAGAAGCAAATTTGAGAAAAGGGTTTAGAGAAGGGCAGCAGATATTGGCCAATCCTTGGTGTGGTTTGGCAAGGCATAATTAACACAAAGCTTTGTCAACCCAAACCAAACATCAAGAGAGATGCTCTTGAGGTCAATTAGGGAAGTCTGTACGTCTTATGTTTGTCTGTGATTCAAATCATAAAACACGTGTTTTAATCATAAGGTAACTTACATGGGTTTACATAAGAGACAAACACCACACTGAATACATCAGTGTTAAAGCACTCGGCACAGATGAGAACGGAAGCGTGGCAGACAGGAATCATTTCATCTTAGAAATACATTTTACTGGCAAAATGTGCAATGGCAGATATTTCCTGCCTGAAAATAATGATTTAATGTACCTGTGCTCAGGACCAAGTCTGGACAACATGCTTTTGTCCTGTTGGGACCTCCCAGACTTACTGTCTCCAGAAGCTTGACATTTATGGTTAACATTAATTCCGTAGTAAATAAGAAATAAGCTCCAAACCTCATACCTGAACAACACTGTCATAAATTAAAGGGGACAGAAACAGACAAATCTTCGAAGTAGGTTCAGAACAAATGCATGACCAAAGAGCTCATGTTTTCCTTACCCTGAGCAGGGTGAGGTAATGTTGAGGATGTATGCTCCTTAACAAAAGCAGGCAGCAGCCCTTTTCTGACTTCCCGTGTGTGCACTCTACCTCATTCTACAGAGTTTGTGATGTAATGTTGTAAATTCACTGTTACCATGGAAATCCGCCATGTTTGTGACTACTAGCAAATGTTGTCCATTGACTAACATTAGCTAAACAGCATAAACACGTGGAACATCTCCGTTAGCCGAGTTACTGATTATGGTAATCCATCTAACACACTGTAGTGTCCAAATGTTTTAATGTGAACAATAAGTCCAGTATTAACCTTTTAGAATCCCCATTAGTTCATTATGGAAAAAGTGTGCTTTAAATCCCATAATGCTTCGCGATATGACATCCTCTGCACATGCAAACTCCACACAGAAAGGCCCCGTCCAGGTGGGAATTGAACCCGGGAACTTCTTGCTGTGAAGCACAAGCACTAACCACTGCAGTACCGTGCTGCCCAAACAACAGCAACAAAGAAATGCTTTGCATGCCTCTGACTATGCTATCTATGCAATGGGTTATTAAACAAAGCATTTAGCAGAGGCTCTATTGAATGTATTTGTACCTCATATTATTCTATCTGAAGTCAAAACAAAGCAGTAACATCTTCGTGGAGAAGAGATGCAGACGTCTCGCTCCCAGCAAAGTTTTCAAGTCAGGTCTAGCCTGGTTCCGCTCCTGCTTTCTGTTCACAAGCAGGAGCTATTTGAATTTCCAATTCTTTCCAATTGTTAAGAATTGGAAGAATGGTGTCTGGCGATGCATATTTATCAAAGTATATTTAATCAATAAAACAGCTACTGGGGACAACTCCGCACACCCAGGAGGCGACAGGTGCGTAGAAGACAAGGAAATTAATGCAAAAATGAACAAAAGCTCCCGCACACTGTCTCACTCTTAAGATATTTATTGCAACGTTTCGGTCAAAAGGACCTTCATCAGGCTTGCCTGAAACAGCTGAAATAAAATAACCATTGTATATTATTCTATTTATTTGGAAAAATTTCCAAAATATGTCTTTAAAATAAATGATGACAATACTGCACCCCGCATTATTTACCTTTAACCATATTTACCTTTTTACGGCTTGTGTGTCTGAAAAAATTATTACTTTGTCGACTGCAGTGATGTATACAGTTAAAACTACAAATAAAAAAAACCCTCTCCCATTCTCAGAGGTGCATCATACTACTTACATTTAGTATTTTTAACCATTCACAGCACTTTTAGACAGATTTGGACAGATTTTACTTATAAGGTTATTAAATGGGATTTTATAAAGGTAAGTTACTTAGAGAATGGAATCATTAGCAATTATTTCCACAACCAAATGTTGAAGTCATGGTTGGGGCAGAAAAATGAAAGCGCGAGCTAGATTTTAGAGCTTGGCATATTTATGCCACCTCCTCCACAACTGTGTTGAGTCTTTACTCAAATAAAACAGTGAGCTCTCTATTTGCCTCCCACTGTTAAAAATCTGTCTAAATCAACACTGAAATGGGTAGGATTTATGGATTTTAATTAAGAGGAGAAATGCAAAAAAAAGTTAGTTCATGACTGTTGTAAAATATAAAAGGGTTCATAAAATATTTCACTGAAAATGTTTTATTGCCTTTGCCAATAAACTGCGTTCAAACAACAGCAGTCTTGTTTCCAAAGAGGTTAGGTTTCTTTCTATAATAACATTTTATAAAGGTGTATTGTCCATGGCCAGACTGTTGTCTGAACATCTTTCCTGTTCTCTCAGCTTCTCTTGTGAATGCAATTTATTGGCAAAAAAAATCAAGGTTTGACACACATGCAACTCCTATGGCCCAAGAAAAATATAAGACCTAAAATATTAAACCTTGGATCTGCAACTGGTTCATTTGGTAGGCTCAACGCACAGGGACGGGACGCCCACCTACCCTTCGCAGGAGCCCTAAGTAAGTAAGTAAGTAAGTATCTGATTTTTACATGCCTTTAGTTTAAGAATGGCAAAGCCCACTGTAACCATTTTGTGGTGAGTTGGTTTGCTGAGGCAAAATGAAGAGAATTGAATGGTCTGCAGTGAGCAACTGTGGCTTGAGTTTCTCTGAGGTTATGGTCATTCTCCCCTGGGAAAGTGGTTAGGCTCCTGTTTACTTTGGAGTAACTCTGCCCCTCCCCTTCACCATCCCTGTGTGGTAACTCATGACTGCTTCCATTACAGCACACCTGTCAGTTCTCACCTCTATCAAATGATTTCTATGAAAATCAATCTTTCAAACTATCAGTCACCCCATGCTGGTTTGGGTTTTGGATGTTGCTGAAGCACCACCTTCTTATCACAGCAGGTGTGGGTGAAGGGGGATGAAGAGGTCTGGAAGATGGGGAGGTGTTAGTACAAGGTCTAATGGGCAGGAGCACCCACAGAGCAGTTTAACTTTCTGTGTGTCCCACAGTCAGACAGACGGAGCCTGCTCATGGTGTTGGACTTCTCAGCTCTCCTCGGAGTCTGGCACAGACAAGGGTTTTCTGCGCTACACAGACGACTGTAGATTGGAGTGCAGTGGCATCTTTGCAGCTGAGGGGCTGTTAATGCTCGCTATCTTTATCTAATATTAAATTGGGACGTTGGAAGGAAATATATAGCATATCACCCACTGTTGGGAGGCAAATGAATGGAGCTTTCTCACAGGGACTTTCCCTGGGTTTCCATCACATTAATGGATCGCAAATGAAATCTTAAAACTGAACAATGTTGGACAGAACAACTTCTTCAATTTGAAACATCTACGATTTGGCAGACATGTAAGTACAAGTTCTTTACTTTGATGATAACTTTATTTGGACTATAATATGCTTATGATGTTTTAAATGGAAAGAGTTGAGAAAAATCTAAAGCATTAGTTTTGTGCTCTGTTTATCTTAAGGTTATGCACTGTAAACCATCTACATCAGTGGAGTTTGGCACTTTTTTTGCTTTTTGCTCCACTGACGCTTTATGGAAGGCAGTTTGATGCTCATTGTAGCAGAATGTAAGTACATATCTATAAAAACAGCATGATTATGAACATTTATAACAAACTTTCACATTTCCTTTCATATCTTGAGTTCAAATTCGTAAAAATTCTTGAAAACTTGTTTACACTGCCACCTACTGTACTGAGGATAGTAAGTGGTGGAAAGGTGAATGTAAAATATCATAGTACATATACATATTTAACATGTAATGAAATGCAAGATGCAAAGATGAAATGTCCAAAAAGAATATCTAGCAGTGTGTTATTAATTATAATGTAATTAGCTACAATATGACTTCTCTTCTCTTTCTGTGTGGTATAGGCGGAGATCAGTAAGTCATGCCCAGCTAATGCATGATAAAGGACGCTCCTTGCAGGAGTTAAAGCGTCGGTTGTGGATACAGGACCTGTTAGAGAAGGTGCATACGGCTAGTGAAAGTGATTCGCACCTGAGCAGGACATCAAGCCAAGTTTACAGTGGGAGTGCTGTCCCTCAAAAGCCCCAGGGGGCCACCAAAGAACTTCCAGAGAGATACGGGGAGGACAGCCGTGTACTTCCTCAAGAGACCAACAAGGCTGTGGCATATAAGGACCAATCATTAAAGATGGTGATCAAGAGGAAGAAAAAGGTACGCCTCGGCCGACGCAGAGAGAGCGACAAGAAACGAAGAAAAACGCGGTCAGTCAGAACAGAGGGTCCTAAATGAAGTTTTCTGCATTGACCATAAAAGAAGTTCAGCTGCACTGAGGTCAAAAACATTTTTTTTTTTTAAACAACGTCACTGCCAAGTCTGTGTGAATTCATTAATCTATGTCTTTGGTCCTAAGTTATTCAAAATACAGTTAAAATGCTTTCATCATCCGCCAAATGTATGCATGTGCATACATATGCACATTTAGACAAAATAATTTTAAAGGGTCTATTTTTGTGAATGTAATATGGTGCTGCTGAGCTGACTGAACTGATAAATGCACTTTACTTTTAATCTTATGACTGAGTTCTTATAGTCTTTGCCATCTAAAATCGTTTTTTGTTTAAATTTTAATTATGATTTTGTTTAATGCACTGAAATATACTGTAAATAATTAAACAGTGAAATGTAAAGTAACATTTATAAATTGATATTGGTCTGTGATGTGTTGGACTTCATATATTGAACAGTGTAGAACTGGAATGCCACAAGGATGCAGTGGTCACCTACAAAATTTGAAGAATTACTTAAGATTTTCTGGCATTCCCGGAGCGGGAAAGAAACTGGAAATTCACGGGGAAACAAATACATCAGCGTCAGCTATATCCTCTGCTAAGAGCAGCAGTGTTCACCAAGCACCATTAGCTGACACAGAGTCATAAACACTGTGGAAAGCCTGATAAAGCTGTCGTCAAGAAATCAATCAAACCATGAGCACAGACATCTCCAAGGAGAGAGGAACAAAGGTCAAGCCTATTAGCAAGTATATTTCTTTTATAGAATTTTTTACTGTACTTATTTCCACTAATTTTGACTATAAATTTAAACAGATCACATGTTGTCGAGAGTCTCAAAGATGTGAGATAAAAGATGTGCAACCACCTAACATTCGAAGTGTACATACTTTCATTTAGTATTAATTATAGGCAAAAATATATCTCATTGAAAACAGGTGATATAAAGGATGTGTTTATAAATTCAGATATATGTATATAGTCTAGGTTCAGTCAACAGCTGGTCTGGTCTCTTAAAACCAAGTCAACCATAACCAATGTGATCCAAGCCATGTTTGCCTTTCTTCAGGTCACATTCACCTTCTGCAATGAGTCCTGAGAAGGAGTCATCTCTCTATGTTTAACAGAATGGAAACAATGGAATATATACATTCAAATATGATGACTTTTGGCTATGAACTGTGGTAAGGTGAACAACAATGGTAAGTGTAAGTAAGTGCCTTGCACTATTTTTGAGCTATAACACTGAGCTCTTTATTTGTAAGGAGCTTTATTTCATATATTTTTTAAATGTATTATTATTAATACTAATATTTATTTATTTATTTGATCAGGGACTAAAAAATTAGAGATGTCATGTGCCAGGTTATAGCAAAAAATGATCATTTCCAAACACTGAACAGGTTGATGTTATCCCTACAAAAGATCATAAAATGTATACAGAACATACATGAAAATCATCATAATTTCACTCACATCCTAAAAACCTTTCCCACTTTAGGAAACTATCGCTCACTCACCACACAGTCAGTCAGTGTGGTGCTTTAATAATAATCATTTAATATTCGATACATGGCATAAGTACATGAGTAAGTAATCTCAATTTACAACTAATGTAGGATTGAGATGTACTGTACATATATGGTCTTAAATTAACCAGAGCTTGTTTTTTGTGTGTTTTTTTGGTAGTTTTGTAACTAAAGTCAGATGAAATTCCATTGAAGGAAGCTGTCAAACACCACAGCTCATAATAGCCCTTTACAAACAATACAGGGATAATCTTTGGGTGCTGCCCCAATTTTGAGAGCATTTGCATATATCTGTGTGCCAGGGTGGGAGTGAGAAGAGTAGCGGTTGACTATTTATTTATATTAGTGTGGCTTTCATCACTATTCGAATTTAAGTGAGTTTAAATACAGTACGTAGAGAGAAGAGAAGCACAAACACATTGCGGAAAACACAACCTTTTACAAACATGCACAGACAGATTGCAGGCGGGTCATGCGAGAAGAGCTGCTTATCGGTAGAAAGGACCCTAGTTCTGAGTGTGGCTCAGTCTTCTGTTAGCCCAGAAAAGGCAACGGCTCGTGGCAGGGGTCCAATGAAGGGAGTTTTGCTTAGATTTTCCCTTTATGGCTAAGATGCGTGAATTTATATCACAATGACAGAGAAGAATGTTGCTAATTTCCCCAGTGCTTCTTGAGTTGTAGCCACAGCACTGTTAAATCATTATTCCCTTGTATGCGTATCTGTTTGCAATTGCCAAAGACAACCCATGTCCACTGTTTTTAAAAGTTTTAGGCAGAGTTTTAAGCAAAGCATTCTCACTCTCACCTGCTCCAGGTGGGAAGCTTTTCCAGTCAGCTCTCAAATGAGTCGACTGGAGTGTGGGTGAGCATGCATGTCTGTAAAGGGCTGTTTTACAGTTATTACATGTATAGAGTATTTAATTCACAAATGTAGTGAAGCAATGCATTATGTTTCTCTCCTGTAAGGTGATGTAACGACTGGAATATGGCGTTTCCCAACACTTACGGGCTCATCTTTGCCTGTACCTGTGGCATTATCCTGGGCATTGGACTCTGTGCAAACCTGCTGGTCTTCTCTCTGTTTGTCAAAAACAACTCGCTGCGTAAAAACAGACTGGATATCCTGCTACTCAGCATGACTCTAGCGGATTTCCTCACACTCCTGCTCATCCCTTTCACCCTCCAGTCTGCTGTAAGTTACTCGTGGCCTCTGGGTGACACCTCTGTAAGGTTTACCAGTTTCTTTTGGCATTCAGCCTGGCCGCTAGCACTTATTCAATGTGTGCTGTGTCAATGACACGTGCCATGATCATAACAAATCCCTACCAGCCCCCAACAATGGACATGGTTATCTTTATGTTTGTTCTGGTTTGGGCTTTAAGTTTCTTCATTAGCCTGCCCCTGCGAATGTTTGCCACCAAAGAGAGCCTGAGTCCAAGCCTGGCTAACTTTACCTTCTGCCTTCCAACTATTCATGAGCATCACTACCAAGTGGTGCTTAGCCAGTTTGTACTTTACTACTTTATTCCAATGCTGGTCATTGCCTTCAACTATGTCCGCCTGGCTGTTTTTCTTCACAAGAGCCCTGTAATGTCGTTGTCCAGTGCCAGGAACACCCGGCGCGCCTCTCTCATGGTGTTCCTGGCAGCTGCTACCTTCTCAGTGTGCTGGCTGCCAGGCTATGTGCTGGAGCTGTGTGTTTACCTGGGACAGTATCACCACGGACAGGCCTGGGAGATATTCTACTTCATCTGCACAGTGCTGCAGTACCTTCACCCTGCATCAACCCAGTGCTCTATGTACTGGTGTCCAAGCGCTACCGCCACCGGAGGGCGGCCTGGTTCTTCAACTGCAACAGAAACCGAGTACAGCCACATGTCATCAGTGTCACTGATAGTCTGTAGTCTAGACCAGTGGTTCCCAACCTTTTAGCCTCGCATACCCTTTGAGTCCTTCATTTCTACTCAAAGTACCCCTAAACTATAATTATTTAGAAAATTATCCGCTAAACTCAGATTTATTGGTATTTAGTTGTGTATTGTATTAAAAAAAATAAAGCAAAAACACTTTTACTAATTCACACCTTTTACTGCAAATTATAATTTTAAAGAAATGTTTTGAAATAATATTGAAATACTGTTCAGTTTCACCTTCTTTAGATCAAAATATCGAGTCCCCCCCCCCAGTGCCCGCATACCCCCTGGTGTTCCCATTACCCTGGTTGGGAAATACTGGTCTCGACAAATGCATTTGGTTAATTTTGTGTTTCTTATGTGGTATTTAGAATTTGTAACAGCAGCACTATAAACAAAAACACAAAAAGAAAAAATACTGCCATATTTTGTGTTTTAATCACTTTACTTTACTTTTTTCTCCCTTGGGAAAAATTCAGTTCGGACAGGGTCTTTGCTACACATTCAGACACCACAAAAACAATACACAACAACATGTATAGTTTACAAAAAACTCACATGAGCAGTACATTTGACTTTGTACACGCCCCTCTCCCTCTTCCCACCCCCATGGGCACACACACTCACACTCAAAGTTACCACTTCTGGTCATTTATCCGCATCACTGAAAGAGGGATGAAAGAATATTTGTACTGGTTATGTTTACATAGAGGCACCTGGTACCTCCTCCCTGAGCTCAGGTTCTGGAGTCTGAGTATAGTACATGTGTGTGGTCAGAGAGGATGCTCCTGGTCGGCCTCCTCCTGACCTGTTCGTACAGCTCCTCTGTCCCCTCTTGGGCCAGAGGGGCATCACATTTGTCCGCAAAAGCACAAACCTTTCAGTTGAACTTAAAATGTGGTTCATGGAAGGTCAGGGCTTTTTTCAGAAAAAAACTGGACGGTAGTGTGCAAGTATTGTTTATGAAATGTAAACTTAAATTCATGTTTTGGTATACTGTAAATACTTCTCAGTAGCTGCAAATCACTCTAGCTTAAAAAGAATATCTATTAAAAGTAAGCTACGTAGAAGATCTGCTGCTATCACAAGACTCCCAGTAATCAAAACCCCCCTGGCTAAGATGCAGGCTTTCATCTTCACGCAATTTAATCAAGTCATCATTGCTTAATGTTTTACAACTCTAAAGGTGGTGAGCAGAAATTGTTTTTATGTGTTCACAATGCTTTGTAGTATGCAAAGATTTGACGTTTAGTTTATATTTAATTGATCTACAATTACTTTAGTATGTACATTAAGTTTAATTCTAAGTTCAAATAGTGATGAAAGCAAAAAATGTAATCAATAAACTCCACCACAATATGAATTCCTACATTCAAATAATAATAATAATAATAATAATAATAATAATAATAATAATAATAATGATTAAATATACTGATGAAAGAGTTTGCTGTTTGAAAAACTGTACCACTTTGCAAACTATTTGCAGCTAATATAGTTTGACAAGTAAATGTAGGCCTATATTATGAATCTACAGTAGACTTTGTTTAATTCACAGGAAGCAAAAGATTTAAAAGAAAGAACAAGGCTGTCTTAGTCCTGAGAGTAATAGGAGACAACCAGGCGCTACCCACCTCCCATGACTTTTGCCCTTCTCTTTAGCATACAGCAGCTGGCCGGTCCTCTGCTTACTTGATATGGTAAAGCAATAAAGAACACGTGCCTCTCCACTCCACGCTTCATTTGACTGAGCCCATAGCACTGGGGTCTGCAGAAAGAAGCACAATAGACATTGTGTGAGATTTTTTCAATTGATTAACTGTTTCTCGTATAAGGCATGTGCTCTTTTGTTTATTTGTTCGTCTGTTTGTTTTACAAACGTGACATGATGATACATTGCACTTGCTGAATTAATACTGTTTACAAAATTAATACTGTCTGTTCACAAAAGCATGTACGCCCTCCGGTGACAGTTTACTTTGTTTTTGTGCTTTATATTTGTTGTAACAGTTAAAAACATTACTACTGTTAGCATTAATTGATCAGCACCGTTATAACGTTAGTTTTCAGCCAATTACTTTAATACAAATTTAAACACACACATTTTTGCTAACAATTACAATAATGCAACAATTCCAAGCTGATCGAAAGCCAAATCGACAGCGCTCACCTGAGAACCGCAGGTGGAGTTTGGAGTGAGTGCTGCTGTTCGTATCGTGGTTCTGATTAGCTTCACATTAGCCATAGCTAGGCCTGGGTTTGGCTCCGTGTTGCATGTTGCCACGGCAACAAGGCAATTGGTTGCTCGTTTGCTTGCATGTGTTTTTTTTTTAAATCTACTAAATTGTATGCAGAAAATATTTCTATATGTTTAGATACAGTATTTTTTCCAGACAGGCCTAGCTTCTTGGATAAACTGTATTCAAGTCAAGTCATTGTCAATCATGTGTTCACCTAGTAGGACTGGTAAAACAGTCACGTTTAGGGATCAGATACTGAGAATATCCAAGAATTTTGAGCAAGGGCAATGTTACAGTACAGGGCTGACCAGAATTAGTAAATTCCTCAAAGCCCACATTCCTGACACAGTCTGAGAGCTAAGCTGTGCACATAGCTGACAGAAAATAGTTGTGGCTACACACTGTAAGATCAGAGGGCTCTTGCCATGAGCTAATAATTCCATGTGCCATATAGGCAAGTGTTGAATGAGTGTTGCATGTTTATTTATAGGAGCCTCTAAGGTTCCACAGCAGAGACTTGCTCTTGCAGCTGGTTTCAATTACAATTCTGGTGAAAGGTGAAAATACAGCACTTATACAGACATAAACATGCAAACATGAGTGGCTTAAAGATGTCAGATTTTGATATTATGGTCTCATAAAATGTAGGATGTTGTCGACTATGGCTGTGAATATATATTTTCATTTGTTCATGTTTAAATAACAGGCCTTGCTGTTTTTTAATCGGCCTATTACTCCATCCATCCATCCATCCATCCATCCATCCATCCATCCATCCATCCATTTTCTTCTGCTTTATCCGGGGCCGGGTTGCAGAGGCAGTAGTCTGAGCAGAGATGCCCAGACTTCCCGATCCACGCACACTTCCTTCAATTGTTCTGGGGGACTCCGAGGCGACACCAGGCTCATTTCGGCCACTTGTATCTGCGATCTTGTCCTTTCGGTCATTACCCAGAGGTGAGGGTAGGAATGCAGATCGATTGGTAAATCGAGAGCTTTGCCCCCTGACTCAGCTCCCTCTTCACCAAAACTGTGCGACTGCATCACTGCTGATGCCGCACCGATCCGTCTATTGATCTCACGCTCCATCCGTCCCTCACTCGTGAACAAGACCCCAAGATACTTGAACTCCTCCACTTGAGACAAGGACTCTCCACCGACCTGAAGAGGGGAAGCCCCTTTTTCCAGTGGAGAATCATGGCCTCGGATTTGGAGGTGCTGATCCTCATCCCAGCCGCTTCACACTTGGCTGCAAACCGCCGAGGTCCTGATTTAATGAAGCCAACAGAACAACATCATCTACAAACAGCAGAGATGAGATCCTGAGGTCCCCAAACCGGACACCCTCCAGTCTCTGGCTGCGTCTAGAAATTCTGTCCATAAAGGTAATAAACAGAACAGATGACAAAGGGCAGCCCTGACGGAGACCAACATGCCCCGGGAACAGGTCTGACTTACTGCCGGCAATGCGAACCAAGCTCCTGCTGCAGTCATACAGAGAACGGACAGCCCTTAGCAGAGGGCCCCGGACCCCATACTCCCGGAGCACCCCCCAAAGGACACCACGAGGGACACGGTCGAACGCTTTATCCAGATCCACAAAACACATGTGGACTGGTTGGGCGAACTCCCACAAACCCTCGAGCACCCGATGGAGGGTATAGGGCTGGTCCAGGGTGCTTCGACCGGGACGAAAACCACACTGCTCCTCCTGAATCCGAGGTTCGACTATCAGCCGGATCCTCCTCTCCAGCACCCTGGAGTAGACCTTACCAGGGAGGCTGAGAAGTGTGATCCCTCTATAGTTGGAGAACACCTTCCGACCCCCTCATTAAAAAGAGTGACCAGCACCCTGGTCTGCCAATCCAGAGGCACTGTCCCCGACCGTTACGCAATGTTGCAGAGACGTGTCAGCCAAGACAGTCCTACAACATCCAGAGACTTAATGTACTCAGGACGGATCTTATCCACCCCCGGAGCCTTGCCACCTTGCTTTCTAACCACCTTGTGACTTCAGCTTGGGTGATGGGAAGTCCCCCTCTGAGTCCCCCAGTCTCTGCTTCTTCCTCGAAGTACTCCTTCCACTGTCTGACAACATCCCCAGTCGAGGTCCGCACTGTAAACAATGTTAGTGAAGCACTGCTTCCCCTTCCTGAGGCGCTGGATGGTTTGCCAGAATCTTTTCGAGGCCGACCGATTGGCCAATTACTGAAAAATAGTAATAACAACACCAAATAGTAAAAAATAAAATAAAATAAAAAAAGTTTCAACTCATACGATGCTGTGCCAGCTGCAACATTGTGAGATTGCAGAGATCTCACAATGCATTATTCATTCACTCTCCATCTTTATATTATTATGTTATGTTAGTGGTAGTAAACAAGGTGTTGGTTTAAATCCTGCTCTAGCCTGCTCATTGTTGCTCCGGACTTCACTCATCTTGACCTTTGTGAGTGTAGTGTGTAATTGAATCATTGGTGGTCAGAGACTTTTAGCACATGCCGCCACATCCCATAACAACAGTGGCGATAGAAGTCGTTAACAGTCGTATGGAGATGAGTAAGTATTTCACATTGCTTGTCCCCACAGCTTTGTGAGTTGCCGGTGGCCTCACAATCACTATCAATCATTCACTGTCACTATTACACTCATCCACTGTCACAATCATTCATACAAGAAAGGGTGAATTGGCTAAAGTGTGATTTGAACCAACAACTGTCTAGTTAACGGAGGACGGCTCGACAAATTGAACCACTGTCAATCTCGTCAAATCAGGGCATTTATAAACAGAAATTTCATGCAATGTTTTTTTCATTGAAGGTATACTTCATTGTCATTTCATCCACAAGAAACATAGAGAATTTTAAATCATCTTACTTTCAAATCCTGCAAATTCAATAAAATCTCAATACCTGCAAATACAATGATTTCTTAAATATACACTACCACTCAAAGGTTTGGGGGTCACCAGGCCAGTTCTATAGCTTCTCTAATCAGCAGTGCTAGCATAATTGCACACGGGTTTTCTAAGCTAACACAATTAGAACACTGGTGCGATGGTTGCTATAAATGCACCTCTGCACACCTATGTAGGTATTCCATTAAAAATCACCAGTTTCCAGCTAGAATATGCATTCACAACATTAACAATGTCTGGACTGTATTTCTGATTAATTTAATGTTATCCTCATAAAAAGAAATCAGTACTGTTCTTTCAAAAATAAGTATACATTTGAAGTGACCCCAAAACCTTTGAGCAGTAGACACACTCAAAAAGAATCTCACAAGGACAATTAAGTGAAAGTTAAAATCTTTTACAAATGTAATAGATTGCATATACTTGACCACCTGGGCCTGTGATTGACGTAATGTAAGTAATTCAATAATTCTGTTTTTTCTTAAGTCCGTCCTTTTGCTGATCTCAGCAACTAATCTGAATCCTGGTGCCATCACTTTGACCAATGAGACAAGCTGTCTCTGTCTCACTCTCTCTCTCTTTCTCTCCTCATTTCGAAATCTTACTAATGTAAATGTACCCGAATTAGCCAAAAGGCTAGTTTTCATCAGTACTGTGAAAACTAGATGTTGTTCTGTTGACTTCATCAAATCAGGCAGGACCTTCACCATGCACTGGGGCGGTTTGCAGCCGAGTGGGAAGCGGCTGCGATGAAAGTCTGCATCTCCAAATCCAAGGCCATGGTTCTCCACTCTCCACTCTCGGTGGAGAGTCCTTACCTCAAGTGGATGAGTTCAAGTACTGTATCTTGGGGTCTTGTTCACGAGTGAGGGACAGCTGGAGCGTGAGATCGACAGACAGATTGGTAGGGCGTCTTCCGTGATGGGTAATGACTGAAAAGACGAGATCACAGATACAGGCGGCCGAAAACCAGCTGAGGTGCATCTGTTTCAAATCCTCCTGGTCATCTTTTGGGAGGAGGCCTTGGGGAAGACCTATAGGACACACAGTGGGGACTATGTCTCTAAGCTGGCCTGGGAACACCTCAGGTTTCCCCCTTAGAACAGCTGGAGGAAGTGAGCGTAAATAGGGAAGTCTGGGCATCTCTGCTGCCTCAGCAACCCAGCCATGGATAAAGCGAAAGAAAATGGATGGATGGAACCTTTTTACATTATAGCGTATCTGATGAGGTACCAAAACATGTGACCAAAGATGGGGGGAATATATGACAATAATACAGTTCATAATATGCAGCTGTTGGGGAGAAGTAAAGCATGCCTGTTTTCAATAAGTATTGAAGTATATACTGTAAGTAAGTATTACTTATAATAAGTATTACTTATACTGTGAATCTGTTTTAACCATATTATTGCTGATAGAACCAATGTCACCAATGGTAAATGGTAAATGGTCACATTTTATATAGCGCCTTTCTACCTGCTTTAGGCACTCAAAGCGCTTTACATCAAGGAACCAGTCACCCATTCACACTCCAGTGTACGCAGACACTGGAGGCAAGGTGGGTGAAGTGTCTTGCCCAAGGACACAACGACAGTAGGCACCTGCGGGATTCAAACCGCCGACCCTTTGGTCACAAGACGACCCGCTCTACTCTCTGCACCACCGTCGCCCCGTCACCAATCTCTAAGTTTAAGTTGTTATGAATTAAAAGAACTGGATAGAAATGAATAAGCAAAAGATAACAACAATGCTGTGACAGCCTGTTTCCACTGGTCGCTATTAAACAACATTGAACGAGGGCCAGCAAGAGATGGACCTGGTGGACGCCCCCTTCTGCACTGTTAATGTAAATAATGTAAATAATCACTCAAGTAAATTCCAAACTAAATAAAGCGGTATGGTGACTGAGTACTTCACACAGCAAGAAGGTCCCAAGTACACCTTAACCTTAACCTGGTTACTGCTTCTTATAGGTTGTCCCTACTGCTGTCTTAATCTAAATCTTTCCTGTCTATTCTAAACAAAACCATATGTAAAATCAGAAATATCAAATTTTTAAACTAAAATGTTATAAAAACAATTACAACAAGTATTTAGTGTTTTCTTTCATAGCTGATTAGCTTTCGTTGTAAAAACATGTACAATAGGTGAATCCTCCAGCCAGGTGATACTGACCATCAGCCTGCCTCCACATCTGGAGATGGGTCCCTGGTCGCCCACTTCTCCTTATGGGTTGTCCCAGCGTCATCGAAGGATGGGTCAAATGCAAATTTCCCTACAGGAATGATAAAATATATGTTAACCATAACCTGTTGTGCCCTTAAACTATTATTGATATATACAATTATGTTTTAAATCCTTATGACAAAATCAGTGGTGGGCAAGACAGTTGAGCTACATTACCATAGTTGTTAATCTTCTAATCCAATTTGATTAAAATACAACTTTATAGCATATTTTTTATAAACAACAGTTTCCAAAGTGCTGCACAAGAAAATAAAATATCACTAAACCAGAAGCAATAATTAAAAATAGACATAAATAAATAAATAAATAAAAAGATACTTTAAATACTTTAATAAATAAAAAAAAAACAATAAAAGATTAAACCAATAAAATAAAATCACAAAAAAATAAATAAAATAAAATAAAACAAAAGGGTAACGCTTTAGAATACAGCCCGCAAGTTCCAGGTGTAAGTACGGGTAACAAGAAAGTAATTACACATGTAAGTACAGGTACTCTTACAACGTGTAACAAGGAAGTACAAAGTGTCCCAAGGCGGAACAATGTGTAACAAGGCAGTAGAACGTGTCACAATGTGTAACTACGTGTCAAGGTGTAGTAAAGGTATTCAAAGAGCAATTAATGGTGCTGAGCTATCACATAGTTGTGGCTAAAGGGAATGTGGTATTCTGCCTGTGCATACCCTTCCCTTAAAGTGCTGTCCAATTCTTCCCCAGTGATACCATCTAAACCATTTAAAATCTCCTGGCAGCGTCCAGAACCAAATCAATCCTCTCTGATTTCTTCAGACAACGGTGTCTCACTTTAATTTACGGCCCGTGCTCTCCTGTACCTACACATTAGTTACAGTCTACTTGCACAGTGATAATGTGGTAATTTCCCTTGTTTCGCTTTATTTTTCTCTGTTCACTCTTGTTTCTGCTTGTTACAGGCAACTGTGTCTCACTATAAAAAATAAACAACAATCAATAAAAATGCCTGGAGTCATGTCTTCACTTTCACAACAGTAATACTGTTGTCCTGCAACATTAAAATTAATGCACTATTAATAATACCACATTCCCTTTTGCCACAACTATATGATAGCTCAGCACCGTTGCTCTTTGAATACCTTTACTACACCTTGACACGTAGTTACACGTTGTACTACCTTGTTACACATTGTTCCCCTTGTTACACATTGCTCCGCCTTGTGACACTTTGTACTTCCTTGTTACACAATGTTCCCCCTTGTTACACGTTGTAAGAGTACCTGTACTTACATGTGTAATTACTTTCTTGTTACCCGTACTTACACCTGAAACTTGCCTTTAGGAGGGGCACTGTCTGCTAAAAGAGGTCAGTTTTTACCAAGGAGTAAATTGATAATCCATGGGACGGGCAGAGGTAATTCCAAGGAACCCTTTCCTCAGATCTGAGATATCCAGTATCATCTTTTGCTGCATGCCATGTTACCTATATCAGCAAAAACATGGACATCAACTGTAGATGACAGCAGGCTAAAATTAGTGGCTATCAAAGGCTGAACTGGCAAGGAGCTTGACTGTGGTATATTCTTTCCACAGTGGAAGCCCTGGTTCAGGGAACCTAGAGGGTGTGAGCTGGGTAAGTGGGCAGCCACACTGACTATCAGACACATTTTAGAGTACAAGCATATCATATAGAGCAGCATACAGTATTATTCAAAACATTGTGTGTAGGTAGGTACTAGATTTACATTTCCGCAAACTTGCATTTAATGTTTTGCAGAAATTAGTTTTGGGGTTTTAGGCATTCCTTTGTCTGAGAACCTGTCATCAAAGGCCCTGCACAGCATACGTCACATGGCTCAAATATCCTCTATATCATTTTGAGTAGAGTAGTTAGCAGTGAAAAGTAATGCTAGGCAGAAGTTGTTGACTAGCACAGCTGACCTTCTAAAAAGCTTCTTTTTATTTATATACTCACAAACTTACAATCATGCACAACACCATGATGGTAATAGTGCACACACATTAGTACTCTTGGGCCTTGCAGGCTTTGGAGTCACTCATAAGCTCCTGCTTTGATTACCAAGTCTGTAAAAAGCTATAGAGGAACCCCTGATGCCTATTTTTAGAAGGGCTGTAATCAAAATGCTAAAGAGTGATATTGTTTGAAACATACACTTCTACCTACAGTAGGATAGTTTGTTGAAATATAGGTTCAAAAGGCAAGGGAGTATTGCAAAACGTCTAGACAGCAGTCTCTCTGCTGTAGTGAATCCACCTTATCTTATTACATGGGGTCTCCTGGATTCACAGGTTGGGCCATTAATAGTTTGAGTGGCCCTTTGTCAAACACTTCATGGCATGACTAACTGTCTCATTACAGCAGTTAGTCTTTTAAAAATTACATGCACGGACAAAGGTGACAAAGATTTTGGGATTGCCTTCTCAACATCTCTTTGCACTGCCGAGAATTTGAATTTGAACATTTTATGTTCTGGCCAATCCAGCACAGAAGACTCAAATGTCAATCCCACAGCTTGTTTGTTATTGCTGTTTCCATAGAAACGGTCAAGGGGCACCATGCCTTAACCCGCCAGTCCATAGCCACTTTGTACTGAGCTATATGCTAACACATTAGCAGCAGGCAGCAATGTGTCCTGACACTTGACTTTGAAATCTAAGCCTTTGTTTAGCAAAGACAAGGCCAAACTCAGGGATCTTCTGCTTGTTAACCCATCTGAAAAAATATTTAAATCTCATGGAAATTAAATTCTCAGAAAATTAGGTTGTCCTGGCATTTCATGCCAGTGAGAGATGGCCTTCATCTATGTAATAATGCAAAGCATCCAGTTTGGTTTTAGTAACACTGATTATCGCCTCAGTGCTATTATTATTGTTGACTGGGATAACTGATACACCATTATGACTGCAATGAAGGTGGAAAAAGCATGTCTAATAATAGGTTATGGTCCTAGTTCACATATCCACATGCAGCTTCATTGCCACAGCAGCATCCTTTTAACATACAGGACTGCAGCTACTTTCATTATGAACGTTTAATTCTTTGTCTTTCAGAGATTTAACTCAGGAAAAATAAAGAAATTGTATATGGTGGTTGTATTAATACTGTGTTTATAGTACATAGCCAATGTGTTCTGTGGTTTATACTCCCCTTCACATAGTTTAGCCAGCTTGTTTCTGCAAGTTTACCTTTACTAATTTAATAATGAATGCATTATTATTTTATTGATCCTAAATGGTAGTAAATACAAAAAAACACCCACATTAATCTTGACCTGTTTGTCGCCTCAAGTGTGATTTCTAAAATGGTGGACAGTGACCCAAAGTAGCCATGGGCTGGGTCCTGGAGGTTCCCTTTGACAAGAATAGCCCTGTGATTTCATGAATGAGGGACTTGCTTGGTGACACACTGTATTTCGCTTTGGACCCTGGATGGAAAAAGCTGTTACCTTTTCATTCTTTGGACTTAAAAGTGAAACTGTTTCATACTTTCAACGCTGGATTAAATAATATCACAGAAATCAGGGCAGAGCTGCTGCTAACGCGAGAAGGACAGCAACAGCAACAAGTATCATCTGGTCTTCTATGCCGGGGAGGGCTTCGAAGTTTAAAATGGTGTGAATATGATAGCCACCCCAAGTCATTTGTGTTGCAAGTGGAGTCTGTGTGCTCTTGAAAGTTGACAGCAGAGGAGCACTAATCTAAAAAGTACTGTTTATATCAACGGGCACCATTCTGGATTTCCAACCTTTACACGCTGGATTTTCGGGGCATAGCTGGATTTGATTTGTATTGTGGATGGCTGCATGAGAGGAGCAGTTTCGTGGACACCTGGCCAAAGGGCGCCAAGGAAAGGATTGTCTGTCGCCCTGAGTAGTGAAAATGACTGTTGTGTCCCAGGAGAATCAGGACGACACTGTGGTCGTGACTCCTGTGTTACAAAATGCAGTTGATTTGGAGGCAGCAGACCAAGAGTGCAGTGAGCGAGTGGTCATCAACATCTCAGGCCTGCGTTTCGAAACGCAGTTGAAGACGCTCTCACGGTTCCCCGCAACGCTTTTGGGAGACCCGCGTAAAAGAATCCGGTTCTTTGATCCGCTTCGGAACGAGTACTTTTTTGATCGGAACCGACCAAGCTTTGATTCCATCCTTTACTACTACCAGTCCGGAGGTCGACTGCGCCGGCCCGTCAGTGTTCCTGTGGATATTTTCTTAGAAGAGATAAAGTTTTATGAACTTGAGCATGAGGTCATAGAAATGTTTTGTGATGACGAGGGCTTAGCTCGGGAAGAGGAGCGACCACTGCCCACAAACGTGTTCCAGAAACAGCTATGGCTTTTGTTCGAATATCCCGAGAGTTCAGGACCTGCGCGGATAATTGCTATTGTGTCGGTCATGGTTATACTTATTTCTATTGTTATATTTTGCCTGGAGACTTTACCTGAGTTTAGAGAAGTCCCCGTGTTGCCAGAGAACAATGCCAATGTCAGCGCGCAGGGCAAAGCGCAGAATCCATTCACAGATCCATTTTTTATGGTGGAGACGCTTTGCATAGTGTGGTTCTCATTTGAATTTACTCTGAGATTTCTTTCGTGTCCCAGCAAAGCAGCCTTTTTCAAAAACATAATGAACCTGATAGATGTGGTGGCCATAGCACCGTACTTCATTACCCTGGGGCTCGACCTGGCAGAGCACCAAGGCAGTAGCCAGCAAGCGGCGTCCTTGGCCATCCTGAGGGTTATCCGTTTGGTGCGCGTCTTCAGGATTTTTAAACTCTCAAGACACTCCAAAGGTCTCCAGATTCTCGGGCAAACGCTTCACGCGAGTCTCCGCGAGTTGGGCCTGTTAATTTTCTTTCTACTGATTGGAGTGGTGTTATTCTCCAGTTCCGTTTACTTCGCCGAGGTGGAGGACCCAACGTCAGAATTTTCCAGTATTCCTGACGCCTTTTGGTGGGCAGTTGTAACAATGACAACAGTGGGTTACGGGGACATGTGCCCCTCCACTATTGGTGGTAAATTTGTGGGCTCTTTGTGCGCTATAGCAGGAGTCCTAACAATAGCTCTACCTGTCCCGGTGATTGTGTCCAACTTTAATTATTTCTATCACCGAGAAAACGAGGAGGAAGCAAATGTACAGTATGTGCATGTGACATGTGGGCAACAGGAGCAACAATCATTTGCTGATACAGACTCTAATAAAAGCACGCAGTCGCTTTCTAATTCAGAATCCTATCACAACGAAGGAGACTTGGAGACCCTGACCTATCCAGCCTTAAGCCCAGCAGAGGCCTACACGGGGAAACTGACAGTTGTTTGAGATGCTCTATGTGAAACGACTTTCAGTGACGAACTGTCTGGTCAGGCGATGGGAATTTAGTGGCATTATGAAAGCCTACCTCAAGTGTTATTATTTAATAGGCAACATGCTTTTGTGGAGTCCCCCAAAAAGGAGCGTTTGCTACTTTTGCTACGTGAAGCGAAATAGCCATTCGTTTTTTTTCTTTTTATATATAGCTAGCTATATGTTGTTTACAACAATGCTATTCAAATCACTTACAGCAAATGAGAGGAGATCCGCAAATATGTCTCAGGGGGATTGTGGAAGTCCACAGTTTGGAGAAACCCCCGTGACAGTTAGTAGGCTAACCATTTTTCTCTCGCCTTGAAGTCAGTATTGTGAAATTATAAATGTTTCACGTGGCTGCATGAACAACAATTTTACCTGAACCTATTCGTTGTAAATCATGTGACTCAACGTGCAACTGTTTGTGATGTCACACGAGTAGCCTATTATGTCATCGCTTCTTTTGAGTATTTGGCGCCTCTGTGAGGCTGAACATAGATAAGCTTTGAGCGCCACTCTGTGGTCGAAAATGTTCATGCACACTACAGTTCTGCTAAGGACACAGACAACATCAGCTTTTGCAGCTGCCTGGACTGGTTTGGTTTTGACTTAAGCCTAAGGATCACTTCAGATATTTGTGGTGGTTACGTGTGAGAGGAGCATTTCACCTCCCACACGTACACAGAGGACTGTTAACTTGATGATCCCCTGTAAACACTCACATGACACTGATCTCTAGGAAAACCAACGCATCTTTTGCAACCATAAGATCGTACTGTTGGTCGTCATAGCATTTTGAATCTTAAGTATAACATATTTTATATTAAACCCAAACATGCACATATCCTCACATGTGATCAATGTGAGACATTAGTCCTCTGATGAGTGATGATCTCAGTAAGCCCTCCATTGGAGCTTCTAAACTTTTCTTTACCAGTGGATTCTTGTTGGATGGAATATATAGTTTTTAATTTATATAGCCTAACAAGTATGAAGAGGTCTATTCTAGTATGTAAAAGTATGTATATATTGCCATTTTGTACAATTATAAGTGCATTTTTGCATCTTATACAGTTTCTTATCAAGTTTCCATTGCAAAAAAATGTCAAATGTATGTCTGCATTACATGACAGCATTGTGAATAAAATTAATTTATTTTTCTAAAATATACCTGTTTGTTAATTAATTATCTTTTTTTTAATAAAATGAAACAAATACACCGTTTTTGCCAATAGTCAATAATACAACAATAAGCTACATTATGGTGGATTTTGCTATGGACGACATATTCCTATTTAAAACAAAACAAAAACGTTTAAATAAAATACTGTGGTAAATGCAGATGTAGACTAAAACATGTACAACGGGCCAGAATGAATGGGACAACGGATGCTAATTAGCCCATACAATCCGGTGCGGTGGGTTCATTAACATGCATTGTCCTTACCAAATAAACCAATATTCAAAATCTGGTGGCCCCAAGCCAAAATCCTTCAAGCTGACTTTGAGCATTGTCTCCTGAGCTGTCCCTGGTGCTGAAATCAAACCCTTGCTTGTATGTGTTTATAATAGGCCGTACAGTGCTAAAAATATCAGCTATCCTCTACCAGTGAATTATTTCCTTATTTTCTGTAGCTGTATTTTGCAACGATTGCACCAAAGCTGGCACTCAGGAGCTGTTTGTGTGGTGTGTGGAAAACTTGTGGCGGCGTGCTTTAGTGTAGAGCCAGTCTGCATTGCGTCGAAAGCCTCCAACTCCTCCTCCCTCGACCCCTCCTCTGCTCGCATCTCCTCCCCAGTCCTCGCTCCATTCATTTTCCTTGCACTCGCATGTTCAGTGCACAGCAGAACATGTCTGGCAGTAATGAGAAAACAGTTGGACACCGCTTTGACTGTGCTCGACAGTCTCCCAAGTCCCATATTTCTTGTGGTCCTCGCAGAATCACAGTGCGCTTTTCTGTATTGTGGCAGGAGAGGCAGCAGATTTTTGCTGATGCAGTGATGTCTGAAAATGTCAAGGGCTTGCTCATCGCCCTTTAATGTATCTCCCCCCTGAGTTGCAGGACCGGAGTTGCTTCTGCGGCTCTCAGTGTCGTGCTCGATTGCAGCGCTGCTTTGTTTTGCCTCTTGGTTCACGTTCCACTCTGCGGACGCGGGCAGGACGACTGTCACAGCCGCGCTTTTTTTTTTAACAGAGTGCGATGTAAAGTTGGCACATGACAGCAGCCGGTGCCCTGCAGTTGGGTGGTTGTACTCGAATAGAAGACGGTTTCCAGAGCTCCTAACATCTACTGGTAAGTACAAACACCTTCATGTTTTCGTAGCTTCTTCTATCTCATACACTGTGCATTATGATTGTCCTTATTCAGAGCATTTATAGAGACATTGAATTGTTAAAATGTGTAGGCTATGCGTCACTCTTTTGTTGAAGCTATATAACGACTGGCGCACTGTAAATCACTGTATGCTTTTACTGGTAACATTACTTATATGTAAAACACAGTCAAAACTAAATACATTAGCTTGTAGGCTATAATCAGGATGTTTCTGTTACATTTATTTGTTGTCTTCTTGTAAACAGTGCTAATAGTAGTTGAGAGAAGTCTCTTATTAAATAAATAAAGTGAAGATAGTGCTGAGCCAGCAAATATCTTGGCTGTTTGATCCCATTATTTCTCACTCTCCTCTCCCTGCCTCCCTCCCTTTCTGTGTTAAGGGCGAACAGCAGCAGCAGATTCACTGGGGAGCAGCAATGGTCAAGTCAGCGAGAACCGCAGTGGAGCTGCACTGAGGCAGAGTAGCCAGCTAGCCCCTCTCATCTGGGGATCTTTCCACCTATCTGAGTGCTATGGGAAGGTGAGGAGTGGAAAATTCCCTTGCTCACTATAAGACTAACTGGCATCCCACTTCAGCAACTCCTCCTCTTCTCAAAATGACCGTAGTAGCAGGAGACAACATGGACGAGACCTCGGCTGTCCCTGGTCATCCACAGGACACATACCCCCCAGACCCCAATGACCATGAATGCTGTGAGAGAGTGGTCATCAACATAGCTGGTCTCCGCTTTGAAACCCAGTTGAAAACTCTTTCTCAATTCCCAGAGACGTTGCTTGGAAACCCCAAAAAGCGGATGCAATATTTTGACCCACTAAGAAATGAATACTTCTTTGACAGGAACCGCCCGAGTTTTGATGCCATCCTCTATTACTATCAGTCTGGAGGTCGCCTTAGAAGACCTGTGAATGTCCCATTAGATATGTTTTCAGAAGAAATCAAGTTTTACGAACTGGGAGCAGAAGCAATGGAGAAATTTCGTGAAGACGAGGGCTTTATTAGAGAGGAAGAGCGACCATTACCTGAGAAAGAGTTTCAGCGTCAGGTTTGGCTCTTGTTTGAGCATCCTGAAAGCTCAAGCACTGCGAGAGGGATTGCCATTGTGTCAGTGATGGTCATTCTCATTTCAATAGTTATATTTTGTTTGGAAACTTTACCACAACTCAAAGAGGATCCAATGGGGCGGTTGGTAATTGTGGGGAATATTACAGTTCGTTACAAACCAAATATTCTCACAGACCCCTTCTTTGTGGTTGAGACACTCTGCATTATCTGGTTCTCCTTTGAGTTGATAGTGCGTTTCCTGGCATGTCCAAGCAAGCCAGCCTTCTTCAAGAACATGATGAATACAATTGACATAGTGGCCATTATTCCCTATTTTATTACCCTGGGCACTGAGTTGGCTGAGGACCCAGAGAATATTGAGGGTGTGGGGGAACAGGCCACCTCTCTGGCCATCCTCAGGGTCATCCGTCTGGTCAGAGTGTTTCGGATCTTCAAGCTGTCCCGACATTCAAAAGGTCTGCAAATTTTGGGCCAGACACTCAAGGCCAGCATGAGAGAGCTGGGGTTGTTGATCTTCTTCCTGTTCATTGGAGTAATCTTATTCTCCAGTGCCGTGTACTTCGCCGAGGCAGAGGAAGAAGGGTCCATGTTTGGCAGCATACCAGATGCCTTTTGGTGGGCCGTTGTGTCTATGACAACTGTGGGCTATGGGGATATGGTCCCGGTCACCATAGGAGGCAAAATTGTGGGTTCTTTATGCGCCATTGCTGGAGTGCTAACAATCGCTCTCCCAGTCCCTGTCATTGTGTCTAACTTCAATTACTTCTACCACAGAGAAACGGAGGGAGAAGAACAGGCCCAGCTGCTCAAAGTCAGCAACCCCAACATCCCCTCTGAATCTAACTCCAGTCGCCGCAGTTCATCCACTGTCAGCAAATCAGAATACATGGAGATCGATGGAGACATTAATAACAGCATTGATAACTTTAGGGAGGCCAATCTAAGAACTGGAAATTGCACTATAGCCAACCAAAACTGTGTGAATAAAAGCAAGTTGCTGACAGACGTTTAGCCAAAACATTTAAAGAACTTTGCTTTTTGATTGCATCATTAACTTGTCCTGCGGTCTGTGGTACTAGGCCTACACTATGCTAAACTATGAAGAATGGATGCAGAAAATCAAAGTTGTTAGACTGCAGGTAGATAGAATAATTAATTCTACGGATCCTTCATATATATTTAATCTAACAGAATAAAAACATATCCATTCACAACGCCAAAAGGACACAGAAACAACTCTTGCATCAGACAAAAGATTGAATTTTATGCATGGAGATACATTACTGCAAGTTGCACATTATAGCAGATACAGTACATCTGCTGAGACACACAAGCATCTGCAGCCATGTTGTGCACATCAGGACACTGAGGTGGCTCCTCACCTTTTCTCACATTTCGTGCCCTCCAAGATCAACTACACAGCAAGCACCTTAAAAGAAGAAGACTGGTCTCTTTGACGTGGATGTAATTGACTGAGTTCTACCTACTTTTTGGGACATCTGCGATGCTGCTGTTTCAAGCAGATACAATAATTATGATATCACCAAGTGATTCAATGCCATGCCCTTTTGATGCATCACAGCACAATGACAAACGTGAGCTTCCCACAAGCATGATCAGACTTTCCATTTTGATAAACCATGCATGAAGCATATTCCACACAATGGAAAGGATGTTATTTTGGATACCTGCCTCCACTTCTCATCACTCTTCATACAGTATTGAGTGCACTGGAGTTTTTATTGAAGTTGGGTTATACATACAAAAATTGACTGATGAATCCTAAGGATACATAGATGAGATCATAGCATGACAAAGTAATCTGCATTATGGTCTATCCACTAAGGTACATTTGTATCCTGGTATATTTAATGCATGACATGAGTATACAGCTTGCTGCAATTCAGGTATTTCAATGCCCCCTCTGTCAGGGAAACTAAGGAAATTAAACTCTAGTGCTTCTGAATTGTCATCAAATATATTCAGATCCTGAGGATGCAGATTGTTGTCTAAAATGGGTCAAGATACCAAGTATTTAATACATATAATCATAATAGGCACAAAATGCCAATATTATATCAATTGTGCAGTGCTTGAACTCTCTTTAAACAAGAAACATACTGTACATTAAATCATTCTCTAATTTATTGTAATTTTTGTTTTGGAGGAGGACATTTTATGTAGTTCACAGTATTTTTTCTTTTCACATAAGTTGTTAGTGCCTTTATCCCTATCATCCACAGGCCCCGTGCAAGTGCCTATTGTGTATATTGAAATGTATGTGTGTATATTTGGGCTGAGCAAAAAAGTATTTACTCTCTGGTTAAGGAGATTGAATAGATGCTTTAGAACAGCAAGAGACAGCTTGACAGCAGGTGACAGTGGTGGAAGTAGGATTGATCATGTCATGCACAGGCCAGTTTTGACATAGTCTGAAACAGCAGCATATTGTACTCCAAATTGTCCACCAAAATAGAAATTGTATTCAATTTTTCATCAATTTTATTTTTAGTATACATTTGTAGTTTATATTGATTTTGTTAGTCACACATTTCTTCAGGATTTCTACCTCAATGAGGTCATTGCAAACTTGCTGCAGTGCTGCAAGCTTCAATGCATGGCTTCGTCTCCCATAAAGCAAAATGCAACTTTAAACTGCAGTTGTGCAGTAATGAATGTGATGGTCCTAAAATATAGTCTCTTCATAAGTTTGTATTGTAAATACCACACTCTCATGCTGCTTCACAAAAAGCTACGCACAATCAGTGTAGGTTCCTTCACTCATTTGATTACAGGAGGGGGTGTTTGTTGCACTTAGTCATTGTGTTTAACACCTCTGTGTGTCTAATGTGTCTGAGATCTGTCCTATGGGCGGTATTGCGTTCCAAGGAGCGGCTCTTCTTTTTGCACAGAAATATTTTTTATTAAAAGCAGTGTTTTTATGTTGTCCTCTACATAAAGCTTTATGAGCTAGCAGACTTAAAGTAAAACATGACAAGTACTTGAATAATTACAGCTCCAGGATAACCAGATTTCTTTTTTTACTGAGCTATACACTCCTCTCACTTCCTGTAGTGCTTCCTGAATGTCATTGTTCCTGATGCTCCAAAGGCCCTGTGTGGTATAGCACAGGACAGTGATCATAGTTATAATGGCTTGTGTAATTAAGCTCAAACCAAGATCTTTGAGCTTCTGTCCTATGTCTTTTGAATTGTGTGGCTGGATTTATAGTTTGAGGTGTTCGTTGGAGCTGATCTTTGTACTGTATTCTGCCTCAGGCAAGGTTACAGTTATGAACCTTGTATATCTGTATAAGAGCAAAAAAGAACAGCAGATGGACATCTGCGTCACCAACATTTTATCACGCCAATATAGTTAAAGGATTGTAAGAATAACTTCATATTAGTCTCAGAAATGCAGCTATCAGAAAGTGTGCTTTGGCCACAGGCTCCATTTTGATTGATGCTTCAGTCTATTGATGTGTTCAATGTGAGGTGAAAAGGAAGCTTTTACCGTGAGCTTAATCCAAGTATTGTTGAAGTATGTTTGGATGGTGCTATGCATAAACATTCAACATAACATGTACTCCTATCAGCAATATAACAATATCTGCACCTATTTCTTAGATGACTTTAAAAATACAACTAAATCTTATCAGTTGTCGGAGTGTGAGTAAGCAGTAGACACTGGACAACAGTGACCTCTGTACTAATATAATGAATTACATGATGGTGATAAACTGCAGAGGAGAGCATATATGAAGATGGAAGACTTTTCTATGTGACTACAATTAACTGAAACATCAGTGAAAGAATGGGCCTAAATATGTGTTTAGAGATATATTAAGCTTCTGCAAACAATCATAAAAAAGACTATTAATTGAACAACACAAAGACTCAATGCCATTTAGCTTTAAGAAGATAGATACAAGTTACCACACTATACTGTATTTTAAACACATAGGAAATATAAGAAACCAAATCATTAGTCTTTTTGTTTTCTTGTGAAACTGTAATAATGCAACTTAACATTTAGGAAGGCCATGCCATATAACTGGATTTATCAAAGATGCTTCTATGGCAGCCCAGTATATCTCTTAGTATTCACTGAAAGCATAATGTACAATAATGTGAAAAATACCATGTTTACATCTTGCCAACTTCTAAAGATAAATCTACTCCTATAATCGCAAAACCTGCATGGCCAAGGGAAGACTGCATGAGCTTTGCCTTTCAAACTGCGGATCAACTATTACACATCATCTGAAGAAACCCTTGCTTTCATATGCACAGCCCTGTTCAGAGCTGGACCAGTGCTGACCTTCACATGTTGTGTAGGGCACCTGAATGTGGGCAAGGACATCAAGGGCTAGTTCCTCAAACAATATTTATCACTGGACTGAAGCTCTCTGAATGGACTTTTTGTTTGATTGTAAAAAAACAAAACTATATGTGGGGAAAGTGTCTAAGCGGGAGCCTTTGGAGTTTTTTGCCTGTCAAGAAGGCCTGAACCACAGCTCAATATTGGGATTTTGTGTGCCTCACTCACCACAAGCCTCCCTTCAGCAAAACATGAGGACAACCTGTTTGAAGTTTTAATTTGTTTACAACATTAGGCTGCTTTAGTAAATGGACTGAACTCAAATTATTGCCTATTGCTATCATTGTCATCTTAAGTTTTATTTATTTATTTATTTATTTAAGTTTGTCCAATAATGACATGGCATGGTCTGCAATCTATGCAAGGGTAAATATTTTCTTTGTTCTATCACTTACGTTTTCCTTCTACATTAACTTCAATAAATTTTTAAGGATCCGCTGGTGTGCGCTCATTTTCGATTCTTGGGATAGGTGCTTGTTTGTGTGTGGTGTGTGTGTGTGTGTGGTGTGTGTGTATCGAGAGACTGGCATAAATCAAAGAGGCTTGTTGCAGAAGAAGCCCTTTTTCTGTAGTGCGCTGGCAGCGGAAAAGTGTTGCAGTGTGCTGTGTTATACCCAACTCAAGGTCTCAATCCTACTGTGTCCTATATGTCCGTGCTACCCTTTCTCTCAGACCATTATCAGTGATTCACAGGGCTAAGGTAATGGTCCTGTGCTAATCTGGATGTCCCAGGAGAGGAGCCCTTATGCTGCTGTCATGCATGTTACACACCTCCCTCGGTCCCCTATGCAAGATTCACACATAACGCTCTTAAACTGGCAGGAGAAGCAGAGATGACACGTTAGATAATAGCAAAGGTATAGGATGGAGTTAGCATGGTACCTAAAAGTAACGTAGCATATTGTGCTATATTGCATGGTAATTGTTCATGGAAAAAGACACAAACCTTACTCTAGAATACTCGAGTCTAGTATGAATGATATTAATCTTAACCCTGTATGAAGACTGTAAATTACGAGGAAACATGGTTAGAATTTGCCTGAAACTGCAGAATAATCATAATCCTTAGGTAGCGTTCCATCTTATTACCATTTTATTAATGTGATGTAAAATGTGACCTGCATCTCAATTCAACCAAAAAAGTAAATTCACAAATATGATGTTGATTAAATAAAAAAATCAGTAGTTCAATAGGAGATCATTGATATAATATTTACAATTAAAATGTAAGAGTAATTGAATAAAAAAGTAATTAAATATTCATGACAATATAATTAAATATAGTGTGCTAAAGTTTGTTAACCAAATGTATTCACAAATTAATTAGTGACTTGTGGCTAATGAGGCCTGTCATGGTCATTTTAAACCTTGAGTGAACCCTCTACAGTGGCCACATCGTCAAAAGTAACCTCATCTTTAAATGAAAATTAACCTTTCTGCTATAACTTTAATTCATTGTAGACCTCATTGTGGCCTTTTATATGTCCAACGTGAATATCAGTTTATTTGCCTTAAAACGTTTAAATTGTAATACAATACATTTTTGTATGGAGTGTATAAAACCATAGTTTTCAAATTATTGAATTACCAACACATCAGAGAATGTAAGAACAAAATACAGAAACAATGTGGTTGAGGCAAAGTGTCCAATAAGTTAGTCTGTGCCCACTCTCTTCCACTCTGAGATATCCATGACCTTAGCAGAAATGAACCTTATCTTGCTTGTCCTCTGCATTGCCCTCAGGAAATGCAGTACTTGTGGCTCTGCAGGCAGCATTAAGGGTGGGGTGTACTGGCGCCGGGCCCACTACTGACTCTCTCTCTCCCCCCCCAGTCTCTCTCCTTTCTCTCTCTCTCTCTCTCTCTCTCACTTTCTCTCAGGGGCCACAGAAGACAGTAAAAGCTCACATTAGGTGCTTGGTTGATACACCTTGGCTTGAGCCGTCGTTCCACATAGCGCGACCCTACCCCGCAGACCTTTCTGTTTCCACCACACACACACATTTGTTGTGGGCGGTGCCCATACAGAGGAGCACGCTGTACAGATCGTTATTAAAAGTTTTGTAAGCCGTGATGAGAACAAATGTGGACAAATGCTGTCATCTGGTGGGAGTTATGGAATCATTCACAGGAGCCAAGCAGTATTAAAACAGAAAATAAACTGCTAAACTACGAACTATGAAGGTAAGCTACATGCAAAAGCCAAAGCTGCGCTGACAGCGGCTAAATGCTATTATCGGCAAAATCCCCTTTTAGCACAGCGGTATGATGTTGTGAAATATTAAATCCATATGACCTGTGTGTCAATAGTGAGGACTGTCCACTCTCTCGTTGCCAATCAGAGGCCAGCAGTCTGTTCACGTCACATCAGACATGGGCTAGCACGCTTTGGCCACAGCCAGAGGTCAGTCCCAAAACCTATACCTGGTCAGACCGATTTGGGACTGGCCTTTGTTATGGAAAAGCTCGACAAAGCGGGTGAAAGAGCCATTCGGCTGACACGCGCCTGCATGTGGAAAAACCCTGGCTAAAAGACATCACACCTATGTTGATTACATTAGTTCCATCTTAGTCTTTTAAGAGTTAATGTGAATGCAATAGGAGGTGAAATTTGGTGACACAGAGTAATAGACACTACATATAGGCTCCAATTAAATCTTAATACAGCAAACGATTGCATGTGCTCTACAAAAAATTGATGATAACATCAACCTGCTTGATGTATTTTAAAACCATACATCAGAATTAAAACTATTACATAAAAATTGGTTTTCCTCAAATAAAATCCATCCATGTTTTGTGTTATGGGACACAGACTATGTCTATGACACTTGTCTGTCCGTCTCAGACAGGTGTAATTGAAAGTGTGATTTAGGCTGCTGTCGCGCTAATCCCTGATCAGCATGTTGGACTAGTTGAGGCGCTGTCGGTCAGTGATGCATTGGCCCTTTATCGAGCTAAATGCTCGGTGTTGGCTGTAGCTGCCATCTGAACACGTACCATGATTAATGGTGTTTCCACAGCTATTGTAGAGTCATTGTGCTCACTTCAAGATGTGACTGACTGCAGCCATCCTAGTGTTTAAATATGTATTGGTCTGCATTTACTGTATCACATATAAACAACAGCTGATTCTTCTGAGTCAGACGCTGCTCACTTGATATGCTCGGATCGATGCTGTGAGGACAGACTTATCCTGTTTCCTTTGTGAAAACGCTGTTCTTGTCCACCTCACCAGAAACTTCTCCTTGGCTTGGTCAACTGGCCCGACACAGTATCAGATGAAGACAGATCAAATCACAAGTGTCCCGGTGCTGTTCCTGAGGTCTACACCTGCAAAAGGCTTCATATCACCTCTGACTGTTAACAATAGGAAAAATAGCATTGGCAGCAGTATTGGATTCTCGAGTTGGAGACACAGCTCTTGGGCCTCACCCCCTGGTCCAATCCCACCCCCCCCGGCCCTCTCTGGCCCACTTCCTCTGCATTATCAGGCCATCTGCTGACACACTTGTTTAATAATTAAGGGCATGTCCATAATTTCCTCGTCCTTGTGGAAGTCCACAAATGGTCTCTGTGAAACTCAGGCCAAATAAATGTTATTCTGTTTTAGCTAGCTTTTTACTTTTTTATATCTGATGTATACTACATCCTTTCCTCTAACTGGAAGGGTTTGAATCTCAGTCATGCTGTTCATGGCAAGAGTGGTAAGTGCTCTCACCTCACACCAACAAGGTCCTGAGTTTGATGTCGCCGATCATGTGGTTCCTCCCCCATGACCCTAGAAGATGCACACGAGGAATAGGTGGTCCTGGTCAGTGGGCATGTCAAGCTGAAGAGATGGATCTGCCCTGCTCATGATGGGATGCTCGGTGGCTAAGAAGGATGCGTCAGAGCAGCCATCCTCCATGCTACTACTGTATGAAGAAGAAGAAGAAGATCTTATTTATATAGCGCTTCACAGACATGGTCAAAAGCTTTACATGAGACATTTTACATTCACTCATACTGTGATTTCCCTAGACTGACAAACGCTGTCGCAATTACACACATCTGCGCCACGTCCCTCCACCTCCATCATTCACACACATCATCCTGGCCTATGTACATGTTGGTGTAGGGAAACGGAGTACCGGAGAAACTAGAGACATGGGAGAACATGCAAATCACACAGAAAGGCCTGCCAGGTGGGAATCGAACCGGACCTTGCTGTGAGCGAGGCACTAACCGCTGCACCGTGCGCATATATGAGACTATATAGATGCTATTTGTCGATTATAGCAGTGTGTTTTAATACAATCATTCCTTCAGTCCTTATAACCACCTATCTGCTATTCCATCTGTAAAGGGATACAGGATTTCATGACAGGACGGCCACAGAGTGTGACAGTGGGCAACAGAAATTCATCTTTTGTGATTATAAACACCGGGACACCACAAGGATGTTGCCTTACTCCCTTACTAATAGTGGTGTGTACACTTTATGACTGTTTGGCAAAACATTCCACAAACTTGCAGACAATACTTCGGTTATGGGTTTGAGCTGCTATAGAGACGAGGTGAGCAACCTGATCACATGGCGCAAACAAAACAATCTCCCTGAATGTGACAAAAACTAAAGTGTTCTGACAGGAAGTTTGCTTGTGTGGTTTGGTAACGTCACATCACATGACCTCACTCTCCTGATGAGGACAGTTAAAACTGCATCTAGGATTATTGGATCCCCTCTGCCTCAAATACAAGACCTGTGCAAAAAGTGCTGTGAGAAAAAGGTTATAGTCATCCCGGACGTTCCCTCTTTTATACCTCCCTTTGGGGAGATGTCTGCAAAGCCTCAAAACTCGGAGACCTCTCGTTTCAGGAGAGGGTTGAGGGTGTGATTCTACTGTTGGAATGCTGCGTTTATATTGATGATTTAAATGTAAATTAATAATTTGTATTCAGTGGAAAAAGTGCCAGGGAAAACTATTTTCATTGCTTTTACTTTGTACTTGACGCATATAACAATAAACTTGAGATTTAAACCTTGAATGAGACAATTTAATGAATATTGCAATGTACGCAGGCTATACATGCACTATATTGGTAAGTAGTGCACTATCAAATTATCTAATATGGGGATGCAAAACACTGATATTTACCAGTACAACTAAAATAGCAATATTGACTGCATTTATTTATTTCAGAAAAGGACAGTAATAGGATTTTCAAATGGCTACATACTTAATTTGTCACAATGATGTAATAATCATTAGTCATTGTACCTCTGGTCTGAATGCTCCTGTGAGATGTTCTCATTTTACATGCTCTAGCTCAGAGTGCAGTGTCAGCGGCCTTGTCTGAGGAGAAAGTCCAAACTTAACACCAACCAAAGCATCGCAGTGACCTTCCTGCTTCAGTTACATCATGACTGTGAAGAAGGATGGCAAATACAAAACCACAAACGGATATAATCTCCACATCATGTGCTGAGGTACACACCAACTCAGCAACATTGTCCAGGCTGCGTTCTGCCAAGGTCACTGCAGCTGTGTCTCCAGGTTCAGCCAGAGTTCAGGATGGAGAAAGAATTATTCAGAGATATGTTGTATTGAATATAATCTGATTTAGTGTATCCATCCATCCATCCATCCATCCATCCATCCATCCCATCCATCCATCCATCCATCCATCCATCCATTTTCTTCCGCTTTATCCGGTCGCGGGGGCAGCAGTCTCAGCAGAGATGCCCAGACTTCCCGATCCACGCACACCTCCTCCAGCTGTTCTGGGGGAGCCCAAACGACACCAGGCCAGCTCGGAGACATAGTCCCACCAGCGTGTCCTGGGCCTTCCACGAGGCCTCCTCCTAATAGGACATGCCTGGAGCACCTCCCGAGAGAGGCAACCAGGAGGCATCCGAAACAGATGCCCTAGCCACCTCAGCTGGCTCCTTTCGACGTGAAGGAGTCCAATCTCAAAGGGTGCGCCCAGCCACCCTGCGAAGGAACTCATTTCGGCCGCTCGTATTCGCGATCTTGTCCTTTCGTCATTACCCAAATCTCATGACCATAGGTGAGGGAGGGAACGTAGATCGATCGGTAAATCGAGAGCTTTGCCCCCGACTCACTCCCTCTTTACCACAACAGCCCAATACAGCGACCACATCACTGTTGATGCCGCACCGATCCGTCTATCGATCTCACGCTCCATCCGTCCCTCACTTGTGAACACGACCCCGAGATACTTGAACTCCTCCACTTGAGGCAAGCACTCCCCCACCGACCTGAAGAGGGGAAGCCACCTTTTTCCGGTGGAGAACCATGGCCTCAGATTTGGAGGTGCTGATCCTCATCCCGGTGTAACAGGCCAGAGTATACCCCCTTGCCTTGACTTGACTTCACTTGCCTTCACTTGACTTCACTTGACTTCACTTCACTCACACACTGCATTCATACATGCACAGGTGGGTAAAGTGTCTTGCCCAAGGACACAACAACAGCCTGTACCTGCAGGAGCATGGATTTGAACTGCCAACCTTCTGGTTAAAGGACAACCCACTCTATCATCCTAAGCTACTGTATAATTCTTGCTATATCACTTAACATAACTGTTATCATTGGGGGTATAATCTGGCCTGGGGGGTAGGAAATAGCCTAGGCCATAATATACCCGGGGTATATTATGGCCTTGGCCTTAAATGGCCCCCTTTAACCCCGGTGAAGTCCAGATGGGGGTATACTCTGGCCTGTTACACCGGCCGCTTCACACTTGGCTGCAAATCGTCCCAGTGTGCGCTGAAGGTCCTGATTTGATGAGGCCAACAGAACAACATCGTCTGCAAACAGCAGAGATGAGATTCTGATTTTCCCAAACCAGACACCCTCCGGTCCCTGGCTGCACCAAGAAATTCAGTCCATAAAGGTAATGAACAGAACCTGTGACAAAGGGCAGCCCTGGCGGAGACCAACATGCACTGGAAACAGGTCTGACTTACTGCCGGCAATGCGAACCAAGCTCCTGCTGCAGTCATACAGGGAATGGACAGCCCTTAGCAGAGGGCCCCGGACCCCATACTCCCGGAGCACCCCCCACAGCCCACCACGAGGGACACAGTCTAACGCTTTATCCAGATCCACAAAACACATCTGGACTGGTTGGGCGAACTCCTAGGCACTCTCGAGCACCCGATGAAGGGTATAGAGCTGGTCCAGGGTGCCACGACCAGTGTATACATTTTATGCCAAATCCAAGCTTGAACAATTGGAAAGATTGCATCAGAGGGAGGGGCATCTGATATATAACCTAACCTACACAAACCTACACAAACCAGCTCAAATGTATCACACACACATGTAGGATTGCAAAGGGGCGGAAAATTCCAGATTAAATTCCAGAAACTTGCAATGGGAACTTTTAAAACTTTTCGTTGAATAAACAATGAATTATTAGTTACACATAAAGTGTAAAGTGTTTGAATCATAAAACGTAATATCACTCCCTCTATGACCCATACAGTGTGAGGTTCCATGAAACACAGAACACAAAACAAAACACAACATTCCTAAACCTAAATTCTGCTTGATACTCTTTCTAATAAGTGGCGGGACAAATGGCAAGTTGTAGCCTATAAGGATTTAAATTCACCTGTCGCTAACTCAGATCATGACTGACTGTGACCAATAGGAAGTGTGGATGGGGCCTTTGTCACAAATCTGCTTTAAACAGAACAGACTCTTAAAACAATGTAATAGTTCTAATAGCCCTACTCCACACTACTGTGAATACACGCAAGATGGACACAAACATGGAATGAGTCTATTTGTATTATTTGTACAGTGCAGCAGTGTTAAAGCGAGGACTGGAGTCTCCATTGGTGTAGAGAGTGAGAGTGTCAGAGGCTGACAAATGGAGATAGTGCTTTCTGCTGAGAGCGATCCCCACAGGCTTCCCATCCATGCAGGCTGCACGACAGTCTTTAAAATGCTTCTGAGGAATGAGTTATGATCATGGTATCAAACATGATTTAAATGTATTTGACACTGAACTGGCTCATCTGGATCATAAATATCACTGTCAGTCCAAGAAAGAGCTGTGCGTAGTTTACCTGGTCCTCATAGGTAAATATTGTCATATTTGATGAAGCACCTCTTGTACAAGTGTGCAGTTCTCAGCAGCAGCAGCAGCAGCACTGCAGCGGCTGTGCCCTCTCCAGATGCCCTCAGAGCTGCAGTGTTTGCGGGAAAGCAACATTTCAGCAGTTTGCAACAGCGGATCCCTGCAGTGGATAGCTCCGTTCGCAAATTGATCAAACAGCTCATACATGATCATAAAAAACATGTCACTAAAACGCTTTGTAATCAAGCCACTCAAAGACATCCAGCCGTGCTGCAAAGGTTCAATGTCAGATATAAAACTACTACTTATGGGAATTCTGCTGTCGACTAAAGCTCTGTTTTTTGTTTTGTTTTGTTGAGGCAAGTATTTATTTTCGCTCTACCTTCAGTCAGTTTCAGTTATCTGTAGCAACACATTCCAGAAAATGCGACTTTTGCTGAGTAAGTACCCACCTAACATGCACAGTGCAGAAAATAAAAAGAATACAAAAAAAGGGGGGGGGGGGGGGGGCTTAATCATTCTAATGTGTCTGCTCTGTGGGTCATCTGACTAAATGAGTGTGAATGTACAGTCAGCAAATCAATACACATGTCATTTTGGTTTTAGGAACAATGTTTAATGAATTGTATATGCTTTATGTCAGCAGGTCGCAGTGGTGGTGAGAGGTCTTTTTTTTTTTACTCCTCTAAATTCTTAGTTCTTTCAATGACCTCAGTCAGTATACCTATGCTGTGTCACTGATCAGTTCTAGCTGCTGACTCATTGTCCAAGTCCTACAATCTGCTGGCTTTCTGCATTATTGACACACACACCTGCTCATGCCTCCTCTGCTGCATAACCTGGTGCCCCGAGAACAAACATATCCATTCCATCACTCAGACTCGGTTAAAAAAAACCTCTATTTTAGACAGCCCAACATACTGTAGTGGGCAGACACAATATACAGTTTAGCAGCTCCCTGTTTCAGCAGCAGCAACAACAAATCATCATTAGTAATCAACTTTCTAAATTACTGTCCCTGTCCATTACAAGTCTTCATGGGAAAAGAGGGTAAATAACTTGGTGCTGGTGCAAGTTATCTCTGCTGCATTGAATGGTGAGTGCAGAGCAAGATGAAAGCTGAACACTCTGTCCCAGTCACACTACTGCAAGCTTAAGAAAAATCAATGCAGTGACAACACACCATACACATAGGTCATGTCAGTCACAATAGAAAAACAGAAAAGATATAGTACAGAAAGTGTAGTTATAAATAACCTTGATTCAGTGAAGATTGACTGCAGAGCTCGACAGAAACAATAAAGTTGTGTGCCACCTAGTGACATCTAAAAGTACTACAACAATTTGATCCAAAAATATTACGATGTGAAGATGTTGGTCATTTGTTATGAAAATAGTGTAGAAAGACCACAGAAGACCAAACATTATGTCAGTTTTCAGTTTTATTTAAGGTTCATTTTTCCAGACCTGCAGAGGACAGTTCACTTCCTTTAAGCGCCTCAAAGTATTATTTTCTCGCAACATCATTGTTAAAACCCATGGTATGACTCGGTGTTGATTTCTCCTGGATGAATTTGTTCATTTATGAGAATACTGTTAAACAGGGAGGCAAAGAGGGTTGGGTAGAGAGATGACAGTGCAAACAAAGGTTAAAATTAAGACTCCAAAGAAAGAAAATGCCAGTGGTTGAAGAGATCAATCTGAAATCCTTTGAGGTTGAGAGCTTCATGGATCACGGCTGTGGTGCGCGGTATTGTCCAGTAGCACCTTCCTGTGTGACAGACATGGGCATACAGCTGCTTAAGTCACATACAGTATTGCATATTTCTCAGCAGTTGCTGACACTAGTCTCCCACTTCCAATCACTCATCTCCTTTCTCTCATTTGTCCAAGTTAAGGCCTCGTTTGACCCTCTTGATGGAAACGGGGACCTGTTAACCCTTGGCTTCTCAAAGTAATAAACATGTGCCTGTCTGACATGGTTCTGCCTGCTGGGTGGACCTCCGTGACAGGGCTAGTTACTGCAGGTACCACACAGTGGCACATGAAGTCTAACCCTAGTGCTTAGGATGTACCATCATGTCCCAAAGCCCTGGCTCCCTGCTTAAGGCAGTGCTCTACCCTCTGATACAGAGGTTCAGCAAATTTTTCCTTTCAGCAAGAGGGGGCCACTAGGGCCTTCTACAGAAGGGAATATGGGCCAAGAGGCCTCTCAACAGACCATATTGTCCCTACCTAACAGGGAGCCCATGCATGGCCTGCACCCTTAACTTCCCTGTGACATGCATTCGCTATAACCAGCCTGATTTTTTTAGACTTCACTGAACCCAACCCCCCAAAGCCAGCGCCGACCTCCCCATCACTGTCTTGTATCCTGACTGAAGACACTTTGCTGCAAGGGTTAACTGTTTCACAGTCCTCTTTTAGACCACGGAGGGTGAAGGACTTTGGGGCAAAGCTTCTCAAGCAGATTCACAGCTTGCGTCATTCACCACAAACTAATTATGACAAGTTCAACTTTCAAACACATATGTTGCTCATGCTTAATCATTAGTAACTTTTTTTTAAAAGACCTTACTTTATCTAATTTGTTTCATTGTTTGTGGAGTTAAATTGTTTTACCCTGCACATTCTGGATATACTCTTGTGCTCTCCATTAATTAACAGTAAGCTACACAATGAATCCCCAAAATCTTGCCCAGAACTAAGTCTAAGGAGTGGTGATGGTAGCTAACAAAGAGAACTTTGTGCCACAAACAAAACAGGCCTTTGGAGTTGACAAAAAGGAAGGAGAAAAAGAAAGCATGTCTGTTACTTTGTTAATAATTTTATACTCTGCAGATTGGTGTGTATTGCGTTGGGGCAGGGAAGCGGTACAGGATGAGTGGGTATAAAGTGGCAGAGGGGAGGATGGGAGTCTGCTGTAGTTTGTTCAGTGGCGGTCCACAGCAGTGCTCTGTAGCAGCTCTGTGGCAGGCTGTCCCGCGGGTCTGAAGGCCGTCTGGAAGCCGGGGGGTGGGGAGTGAAATTGGCTGGGGTTGGCTGTGGGAGGGGGCAGGTAGGGAGCCCAGCCGCCGGCGGCTCTGTGCGGGATGGGAAGATGAGTGTCGAGGAGGCCACTGTGAAGGGGCTGGGAAGTGGACACTGCTGAACTGGCAGGGCCGTCCATTTCTGTGAGGGCCTGCAGCGACTTGAGCCAATGAGGAGGGTTATCGTCCTGGAGGCAGTCTAAACTGGTGCCCGAGGCCGGGATACCTTTGGAGATGGAGGAAAAATAGCACATGAAAACACAAAGATGAGTGCAAAGTAATTTTTGATTAACACATGCACAAGCATAATATTTATTGACACTTTATATTGTTAGCGTAAAAGCAAAAGCTTAACTTTATGGGGAATCAAAGCACAAATTGATGCTACAACAAGATTCTTGAGCCAAATCCTATAATGACCAGTGAGTCATGAGTGAGGTGTGATTTGAGATTCTACCTGTGATGATTGCAGGATCCATCCAACTAGCTGTCCCGTCCCAGCTAAGGCTGTGAGAGATACCTGCTGGCCCGGTCGGCCTGCCAACATGATTAACACTATTGGAAGAGGAGGACGATGAAGACGACGAGGAGTTTGGGAGACCCCCGAAGTTTATATTGATGTTTGGTAGAAGGGCTCTCAGACCGTCCTGCCACTCTTTCACATTTAACCCATCTATAGAGCCACTATTTTCTGTTGAGACAAAGCACAAGTTAGTCTGCTACATGACATAGCACTTTCATAACAACAGAGCATGTATAATGCATGGAAAACTAAAGATATGGAAGGACTCAGGAGTTTCTACCTGAGATGGGGATTCCTCCCAGGCCTGTGTTGTGCTGAGGGGGCAGATTCAGGTCCAGGAAATTACTGTGTGAGGCAGCGATGGCTGAGTGGTTCAAGTGTGTGAGGTTATTCCTCGTGGGGACACCCATCCATGGATGCCTGGTGGATGGCTGCTGTTGGCTGGCCTGGTTGGCCTGGCCACCAGGAAAACTGAAGGAGTTGAATATGGCTCTGTGGTGGAGTTGGGGGTGGCGTGGCAGGCCGCTGGGGAAGTGGTGGGAGCTGCTGGGGTTTGGAGGCAGACCTGGACCGTGGTTACTCCCGTGAGAGAGGGGTCCCGGGGACAATGGGTTATGATCCTGCACAGACAGCTCCTTCTCGATCAGATCTGCCAAGGCTTTACGGGTGACGTCAAAGGGATCGAAGCCGAGGTCATCGTCTTGCTGTTTGCTGGACGAGCCAAAGCCAAAGGCTGCCTGCCAGTCTGTGGAGGAAGACACTGGTATTGTGTCTAAAAATGGGGAAAAAATTTAAGTTTTCTGCTTTCTCTTCATCTTGTACCATTGTAGGGCTGGGCGATAAATAAATAAAATGTGGGAAATTGTTGTCTGGTCACTCGCACCACCTCATGTTCGCCATGGCCAATTTAGCAGGCTTTGCAGTCTAAACAGTAGTAAAACATTTTTTTAAACACCACCATTGATAACTCACGTTCTGATTACTTTCTGCTACGCTACAAAAACCTGTGTGTTGTTTTAGGACTGTGCAATGTAGTTTTTGTCCACAAGCAGCGCATGTTTCTCCTGCTTCGATTAAATTGTAATTGTCCAAAATGAATAAAATAAAAAAATGAAATCATTTTGGCCAAATCACCCAGCCCGATAAAATTGTAATTTATGAACACCATTTTGTTCATTACACAAAGTCAATCATTTCCACAAGTGTTAATTTGTTCCATTGCTTTACACAGTTTTTTTTCCAGAAAAAAAATAAAGTAACTTAAAGACTAAGGTGGTAGCTACCTGAAGTGAAGAGGCTCTGTGGTTCAGGGGTCATAGGCCAGTCGGAGCTGCCACGAGGGGAGCTGGGGAAGGGAGGGAGGCCGGCAGGGAGAGGGTTTGGATGTCTGAAGTTACTGTTGTCTGAAAACAGGGACTGAGACTCCGCAGCTGCCCCTTCAAAGGGAGACCGGGCTGTGAGGTCTGACACACTGATGGGCACAACCAAACTGGGCTTTGTCAAACCAGGGGGTGGGGAGGGGAGTCACTGGTGGGCATCTGCAAAAATTAAGGGAAAAAAAGTTATTCTTCCATTTCTTTTCAAATGGGAGTAATGTGTACATTCAATCAACTTTACCTGTGATAAAGTATCTCCATTTACCAAACTGCAGGACTCTGGAGGTTTGTCACTAGGACTGGCAAGTAAAAAATATATTTAATAACAATGCAAAAAATTATTAAATTAGTTAACAGTTGTTACCTGTTACTGTCACAGTTTGAAGAGAAAGGGGACAGCGCAGTTCGTTGAACTGAACCAAGCTCTGAGTCAAGCCCATCTGAAGTGAGACCTTCTTGGTCTAGATAGTCTAGAAGTGGAGGGGACTTGCGATCTTCTGAAAGCCCATTAGTCAGTTTATTATGCCCTGATAGTGTTGGCCACCCATCCTTTCCATTGCTATTATTACTTCTGTTGGGTAAAGAATAAATGGATGAGCCAATAAACTCTTGAGGCAATGTGAATAACAGACAGAAATAATATTCAACAAACCTTTGTGTGGAGTTGGTTTTACTCTTTGACTTCTCTGTTGCACATGTCAGAGGTTGTTGAAAGCTAGGGTTCATTTTACAAAGGTCTAGAAGTTTCTGCTCATATTCTTGATGTTTTCCAGCCTTATTTAAAAAAAAAAAAATAAAAAAAGAATTACTATATTGTTATCAAGAGTCAAACAAATAGTAGTTATATACACTTTAAGATCAGTACCTGCATTTCTTCTTTAGTAAAACTAGCAGCTTCATCTCCCAACTCATGTAGATACATACAATCAGGTTTGGGACACTGCATACTTTTGAGAAAGTAACTGCAGTATTTTGTTGTTCCCAATGAAGCCTAGTTAAAAGAAAGTGAAGTCACTTGATTACAACACCAACATTGTTACAATGGATAACAGATCTAGTAATGAGGTACAAATAACCTATTTATATCATGCTCAAAGAAAACAAACTATTTTGTTTGGCTCACCTTGAGTGTTCTGCCATCAACCACTACATTGTTTACACACTGTATTGCTCTGAGAGCATCCTCTGGGCGTATGTAGGTGACATAAGCACTGGCACTAGGCCCCTATTTAAGAAGAAACCATGGGTAAATATTGACAATACTTTTATGACTGTGGTAAAATCAAATAATAGAAGTGCAAGAACTACAGTATAGAACTGATTGTACAAAATTCAAATGGTGTCTCACCTGTGAACCTGCATAAGATGTGCTGTTGTTGATGACCACTTTGTGAATTTTGCCAAATTTACCAAAATATTCGGGTCTTTTTAGAACCTGAGAAGAGAACAAAAATCATTGTATGCATCTCTTAAAACAACTAACTACATTATGGTAAAACATACCAATCGTTTTAACACTACTGTGAACAACAGCACAAAGCTGCTTGTTAGTGCCAACACTGTACTCACCTCTGGGTCAGCGAGTCGCTGTGAAAGGCCCACCACAAACACCAGGTTTCTCTGCACCACTCGGACACTGGCCAAATGCTTGCGGTTTTCTGTCACTTTCTGCTTCTTCTCGTTCTGTTTTTGTTTCTTTTCATTCTTTATCCTTTGAATCTCCTCCTGTGACAAAGGCTTATAGACAGCAGGGTCCTCTGGGTAGGGCTGCACAACAAGCGTTGAAATTAAGTAGTACCATTTATAACGTTACACTTTTACTATGTTGAAAAGCATAAAAGTGATGGTAATTTATTTTATTTTCCCTTTTCTCACCTTTCTGCAGGCGGGACAAAGGCCATTTTCATCTGTGCGGATGCGGTGCCAACAGAAGCGGCAGATCTGATAGCCACAAGTGCATGGGAAGAAGTTGACATCATCTATCTCCAGTGGTTCCATGCACAGAGGGCACTCCATGGGATCGTCCTTCATTTCAGGGCTGTGGGACATCCTAGGGTGCAGCAAGGGTGAGTGCTGAAGCTGATCACAGAGCACTGGGCTAGAAATAAGACCACCACAATAACAATAATGCATTCAAAATCAGTGCAAAACCTTTGGTCGCCGCAATGTCACAGCATATCATCCTTTATATAAACAGTGCAAATAATACGCGACAGGAAGATTTTTACAGTGCTAGTGACAGGTTTCTGGTCTACTCTGTGCTGCATTTTACATCTTAATAGACAGGAAAATGGATTATATGATAAAGATGAAGGTAAGACAAATGGTTTTGTCACCATCCAAATCATGACAAAATTGAAAAAGGAGTTTATCCCACTTCTTGTATTGTACTGCTGTTTTTAACAACACAATACAACATTTGTATATGAAACCATTACACAAAGGGGAATTCAGAGACAAGCCCAGATTGATAAGGCCGATAATGCAAACCTGCTACAATAAACACCCTTAGGGAAATGCCGACAGCATAAATACACAAGTCGGACGTCCAAAGTAACGCCTAATGTTAAAAAAGTGGTACTGTCAGCTGATTTGTCAGTCGTGATCTCAATAATCTGGTTTGTAGGCAGTAACTTCGACCGCTGACACTGGATTGTACATTATGACAGATGTTATTTGACCAACGCTAGGTTAGCCAACAGTAGCCGAGGACTAGTGACAGAAGCCGGGTCTGAGGCGTTTTCAAATGTACGAGCAACTCCGCTGATAGAAACCTCATACAAACAGCATGAAAACACACCATCATCCACATTATATTTTAATAAACCGGTGTCACGCAGTGGGGCTTGCTTGAGCCGAACAGTTGACAGCTTGCTTTGTGCTAAAGGTTAGCATATGTCGTAGCTATAATGCTACATTTTCATCACAACGTACGGGGCTTCTGGAGCGGCCTGTAGAGGCTAAAGCTGAACCTGTACTGAGTAACCGACAATGTTCTTACGGCACACCAATTCAATAGACACTGATCTCAATATCTTTACAACAATTCGGATGTACGATATAAAAGCACGATTGACACATCTACACTTTCTTTACTGTACAACGCTTAACTCAAGCTAGCCCTGTTAGCTACTTGGCTAACATTAGTGTTACTTACCCTGTCCGTATTTAGCTTAGATTCCACTCCAAGGGAGTCACACCAAATTGGGCGGGGACTGTAAGCCAATGTGTCTAAAATGTGAAATTCTATATAGACGGTCACATAAAACAACCGCAGATATGTTGTTCTGTTTCAGTTAAAAGGCTATAAAGGTGTTTTTTCCCCTTTCTTGTCCTGGTATTGTAGAGACAATTTACGCTCAAACCACCATCTTAGCTAGCATTAAAGTAGGGAGGAGGGAGCAGGGCAAGTAATAACTTCTACTGAGTCTGCGCAGCTGTACAGAGGCATTTTGGGAAGTGAAGTCCAAGCAATACGACCTTCCGTATTTTTTTTTTTAAAGGCACACTGCGTAACATTTTGGACCATGCTGTTGCCGTCAGTACAAGACATGCTCCTAATGGCCAGCTCAACACAGAAAATGGTATTATTGTAGTGGAATTCAAAGAATGAATCTGGATGAGGACCTAACCTTTTTAAATCTCAAATTCTGCTGCCATTAGTCAACATCTCCATGGAGACGAGCTGGAGACGTGCCCACTCCCAGTAAAGTTACATTCATGTCTTAGGAGAGGTGAGCTGCTCACAGCAAAATAATAAGTTTGTTTGTACAATCATGAGGTATTCTTTAATGACGAAAATATCTGTTATAAAATAAATGCTTGTATTTGAATTTTATTTATTGGGTAAAATTCTACGCAGTGTGGCTTTAAACAACAACAAACAACAACAACAACAACAACAACAGCAGCAGGAAAGTTATCTTTTTTTAATAAAAGTCTTGAATGGCCATTTTGGTCACTAGACCAAGCTTTACACACATACAGTATAGAGTATCCATCAAGAAAGACTGTTTAAACACCACAGATCTACATTTAACATTCTAATCAATTTGTATAAAAGTTGGCTCAGGCCAGATTTGGTGTTTTTGGGGGTCTACAGCGTTAAGAGACAACGAGGGAGCAATGGGGTGAGGTGATGCCAAGGACAACCGTGCTGCCAAAAGTCCCATTCGGACACAACTGTTTGTATCTCTATTCTGAAGGATGCCTGCAATCAGTGCACCTGCAAGGCTGTATAAAATGTTGGAGTTAGAGTGACAAAAATGCTAAAATGTATTACTTTAATTTGTTTGGCACCTGTCTCCAGCTCCTGAGACATTCATAGTTTCTTGAGCTGTCACGTTCAGGGCAGGATAATACAGTGCACCAAGATATCTTTTCTGTCAACACAATAACAACAACCAAAAACTTCATGATTAATTACAGTATGATGCAATAATAATAGATCACAGACTTTAAGTTATAAGAGGTACAGTACAAAAGCCGTCCAATATAGCCAACTTAAAAAGTCAGAATAAAGCATAATAGGACCTTCCAATAATAACCGGTCAATAAACTCACTCTTTCCTGTTTTATTGGTTTCAAATTAATTGACCCCTCTTTATGCTCTCCACAGACCAGCACTCCATAGGCTCCCAGGGTCACGATCAGACTGTGAAGATGCTCCAGCAGGGGGCGGGAGAGGGCCACTGCAACTTTCAATATTTCATCAAGTGAGTCTGGCAGTTCTGTGACACCACATAACACATGAGAAAACCACATCCTCGTTTAAGGTTATACAGAAACACATTACAGTAACTGCTAAAATACCTTGAGGTACTGGGATGCCTAGAGTTTTGTTCATGGAGTACAGCTCTGACAAGTTTGGAGAGGCATAGGACAGGGATTTCCAGGCCTCAGACAGAAAAGGTTTGCAAGCTTTGTCTGAATCTGTTGGCTCGTACCACACTAAAACAGACACAAGTAAAGTAAAACCATGGGTCTTATTTTCCATCATTTGCAGTGTAATATTTACCATTAATATGGTGTTTCTTTGCTAGAGAACAAACATAGTTGATCGTTGTGACTGGAAGGTTTCCGTCAAGACACACAAGAGTAGAACATGAGAGTTGATTTTCAAACTGTGACACCTAAAATAAACATTATAATTAAGTATGTCTCAGAGTGCAGTGCTTATGTTATACCATACAGCAGGTGTGCACACATATCGTTCTGTGATTTGTTGGTGAATGTCCATGTCGCCCAGTCCAAGGCTCAAGTCCCCGCTGTCAGTGATAACAGCGCAGTAAGTGGCGGTGCTCTGTTCCTTTAGCTTCACCACGCCACTAGTGTTCTTGCAAAAAGACAAGAGAACTGCAAATTAGACTTTTTAGACCTATTGTAGTATAACTTGGCTCAATTGGTGATAATCTACCATATGTCTGCAGTAATTGAAGACAGCTTCACTGTGGGAATCATTGCCTGTAGCTGAGATGAAAAAGGACAGTGGCCTAGGCGGCTTAATGAGTCTAAAAAACAGTATTGGAGATTAGATAATGTTTATTTACACTGTTTGATATATAGAAAACACTGACATACCCGCAATGTTTCGTCCCACACCACCAAATGACTGGCAGACACTTCCTGGATTAGTTTGTCCAAACTGTGAAAGACACCATCTGATTTCAAAGTGTAAATGCCATTTTGCAGTTAATGTTTTAAAACTGTTCTTACAAGTAGTGTTTTGTTTTTCCTTTAGCAATAAAATCCACATTTATTCCTCCTATTACAACCTGGAAAACAACACATATCAAATTTTGCAACAAATATTTTTTGTTAAATATTTTGCTGGGAACTACTAACCACATCTGATTTTGTTTCCAAGCTTCTCTTTTGTTGAGATGTATTCCTTGACTTTTGTCTTTTTGACAGTGCACATGCTATCTTACTGCCAACTCTAGCATTGTTGTGAATGAGAGCAATGTCTGGTACAGTATCAAGGAAAGGATGGTGTATAGAGGGTATACACTTATCATTTTCAACCATCAGAATCAATTGGCTTCTGTTGCCATGCTGTTGCTATGCTACGACACAATCTGCATACCAGCTATTAGATTTATAAGAGCCTATATATTATTATTACAATTCTTTTAAAGATGTATAAAAGTTGTGTGCATAGGATACTGGCTTGAAGGGACTTTCCTTTTGTCAGTTCATTGACTTTCTGCAGAATATATGGCGTCACATCTCTTCCTGTTATGCGTCTATCACTTAACCAATCAAGCAGATAACATTTTTTTCACAACACTGCGATATCAACTCCAATTTAATGGGTTTCTCTACCTTGCCTCCTTTACTGCAGCTTGTATTGCGTCCTCTATCTGTTGCCCTGTTGCTGCCTGTTGCACTGGGATGGGCACAGCTAACAGGACCCCACTTTGAAGACCTAGAGACAGGGTGCTGGCTAATAGATACAAGCCAGGAAAACAACAACAAAAAGAAATGCCAACTAAATGTCTGTAGCAAAAGGATTATTCTTAAATGATCATACCAATAAGTACCAATAAGTTCTGCTGCCTCCTCTGGGGTGCAGACTTGATGTGGAGAATTAAAACCACTTTGCGGAGAAAAGAAGGCAGGAAAATGTTTAGAAGATCCATAGGTGGCAACACACACTCCTTGAGTCTCCTAAAAAAAGTATTATAGCAAGTTAAGTAGAAAGCACATGATTTTAGCTACATTAAAAACACTTACGAGAAATTCCAGGGTTCGGCCTATGTCAAGAATGGACTTTACACCTGCAGAGACCACAGCAATAGGGGTACGACCCAACTCTGTTAAGTCTGCACTGATGTCTAGACCTAAAAAGAGACACATGAATAAATACAGACTTAGTACGGTTTGTCAACAATATTTCACAACAATACTGTATACGGCAAATTATATCGTGAGGGAATGATCTAATACTGTTTTCTCCATCTCGATGGACTCCTCCTATTCCCCCTGTCACAAACACTGAGATGCCAGCTCGATGTGCTGCTATCATCGTGGCTGACACAGTTGTACCGCCTGACAGCCTCTATAAACAAAGAAAACATTAAGATTCTTTGAATTTAAAATACGATATGCGCACCCGACATCCTTACTTTGCTGATAACAAAGGGCAAATCTCTTCGGGACACTTTCACAGATGTCTTGAGCTGTGACAGCAAGTCCAGCTCCTCTGAAGACAAACCAATGTGAACTTTGCCTTCTATTACCCCAACAGTGGCGGGGGTCGCTCCTTCAGCCCGTATAATGGCCTCCACGTCTGTGGCTGTGCTGCAATAAAAGTCCTTCTTAAATCATAGTATTTCAGACAAGATAACACCTACTTTTAGGTAAGCACCTCAGGTTGTCTGGATAGGGCATGCCATGGGTTATAATTGTGCTCTCAAGCGCCACCACGGGTTTGTTATCCACCAAAGCTTGTGACACAGATGGATGAATTCTGAAGAGACTGTCTAAAATGCAAAAAAATGTTCATATTGTGGACTAGATAGACAAGCATACTGTTTATATATGTTTGAAGTGACTACAAATTACCATGTCTGCCAAGCCTGCAGTGATGGCTGAAATCCCTCGTCTCAGGATAAGGCTGCAAGCGCTACTCATCATCCTTAGCTCTACACAACCAGGAACATTTACAAAGCTATTCCTTGTCTTCAAATTAATATCTTTGGCAATTTCAGCATCAGACCATCTACACTAACTTCTAAAGGTAGGCATCTCATGTAATATGCCTGTCTATAAAGATATACTGTACATCTCATACATTTAGACATGTAAGGCTGTAAAATGATAAACATGCTCTTTAGTTCACATAAAAATGCTCCATTCATTTATTAATTTATTAACCAAAAATTCACTGTCAAATGACAGCCACATTTGTCTCAAAATTTTATGAAATCCTTGATTGTGTAATCAGAAAACCATTCTCCAATTTTGACTATAGTTGTTTTGGAACCTAAACGTAAAATCTTTAACTGTACAATAATGCACTTTCCAAGTTTTGTTGACAAGTTTCTCAAAACACAAAAGTGCACTCATTATTAATTCCTTCCACACTTGGTAGTTAACCGCTATTGTAGCCAGTAGGTAGACAGAATCGAGGCTGCCAATCTGTGCCATTCACTCCCATTGATTCATATGATTCTTATAGGCAAGGTGGGTGACGTTGTTGGGCCAAAGGATGGAGTCTGTGTCTTTCCCTGTGTAAAGCCTACAACAGTGACAGTGCAACATCAAGGCAGTAATAGAGTAAATGAATTCTCAAACTCACTCATCTAAAATCAGTAAGCTTTTCTTTGACTTGCATCGGCATGGCAATAGCTGCTTCTTCCATGTCCTCTTACTAAAGGTAAACAAATGTCATGTTTAATACAAGCCAAGGACAAAACTGTTTTCTGTCGCTGCATTCTCAAGTTCGATTCAGCCTTTGTGAGCCCTTTCTTTACTGCTGTTGTAAGGGGGATCATTCCCACCATCCACTCTCCTCATTTGGGGCCACTCTCTCAAACTGACATAGAAATTCCACCGCTCGGGTCAGTATTGTGTAAATTCCTCCCATTTGACCTAATTCATACCCTCAAACTACATCTGCACACAAGCGAGTACAAGCGCAAAAATCAAAGAACCTGTATTTCTAACAAGACAGTTTAAAAAGACCTAAAACACAGAAAGCAACACAAGCCTATAAAAGGTAGACATGCTTACCTTCACCACAGACACAAAAATGCTAAAACTTTACCCAGAGAGTTGAACTTTGACGCGCAAATGTTTGCACAGCCCTAAAGCATTCAGCCCAGATGTGGTGCACCTATAGCATTCAATAAAACTTCAGATACTGTTGAAATGAAATGAAATCAAGTCCTCTGTAAATATCAAGTAATGTCCTACATGAGAGTTACAAAGAACTAATCCAGGACTATTGTGGAGCAAAACAGATCTAAACTATACCTAACTTATACCTAGGCTTGAACCAGAACCAAATCAAGACTTTATTTTCCTCTGTGAGACTAACCACATACAAAACAAGCTCTAAATATACTTAAATCAGGATAAAGTAATCTACACCTCAGCGTTCGCAGTAAAAGGCCTACTGATCTAGAACACTTTACCTGCTGATCTCAAATCTTTAACAGATTTGAACGAGTTTAAAAGTAAAGTTAAACAATGGCTAAAACCGAATCAAACTTGTGGACACAACGGACGTTTATAATATTTTATTCCAAACCTTTTGTAATTTGTATGATTTGTAATGATTTATGTAAATGTATTATGTATTTTATGTCTTAGGGACCAGGTCTGCGAATTAGCTGTAAGCTATATGGCCTATGAACATGGCATCGGTTATTTGCAACAATGCTTCTTGTTCTGTCCCTATCAAATAAACAAACAAATAAATAAATAAATAAATAGGCTACACACACTCTAAAATAACAGTGAAAACAAATGCTCACTCAGTCATTCTAAGCTTGTATTTCTAGTAAGAGCAATTTACTGGTTGCTATTTTTGATATTTTTGACACGTTATTTTAAAATGTAAAATTGTATGAACTGTTCCATTGAATAACTGTTTCAATGGACTGTGTCTGTATAAAAACAAAAAGTGTTCAAAGTGTTTAGAATTTTAAAATAGTTTAATAGCCAATATATATCACAGAAGAGGAAAAATAGAAAAATGTAAGTATGCATCCCCACTGGTTTCAGCATTTTTCTTTTATTTAGAAAAGACAAAAACATCCTGAGTAAGTAAAATTGCATGTGAGATCCAAAAGTGAACAACTGTAAAACAAAATACGAATGCAATTGGAGCGCTTTATATTCATATTTGGAGAAGTGCAAACATCGCATCAGGTGTTGTAAGACGACAACAACTACAACGACGACTCTGGGAGCTCCAGTCGCTGTGCAGACCCTCATCTTGTAATTCACAATACACTCAGTTGGACTTGCCGCTCACTTAAAGGAACTGTTGCTGTATCAGGCGCACAATCACTCAGTCTCTCAGTGTGTCCTGGCTTATCTTGAAATACAGAATCAGGAACCAAATCAGTGTCAATGTCCATTTCTGAAATATCCATCAACTCTTCTTCAAACCATTGTGGATGCTCTACTTGATATACATGGAAATCCTCAATGGCGTTTCTTAGGGCTCTTCCGGGGGACAAAGGTGATACTCATCCTCAGAAAGCCCCTCTATTCTATTCACTCTTCCCATCTCATGTTTTTCACAATCCAGGATCCGGAAAAACAGCTCTTCAAACTGCTTCATCAACCTGTATCGGACCGTAATGTTAAACGGTAAGGGCACATCATCTTCAGTGGAGACGTCATCAAAGTAGGCGACGATATATTTTTCGAAAGACGTTGCTTTGACAAAGTTGGGTACCATGAGGCATAGAGCGGGGACAAGCATATCCCCGACAGTTGAGAGAGCGTCCTCTCTTAGCTGGACCCGTTCGCCCGTGCACATAGCTTTCCATTTGGCCTGTACACCTCTTGAACAAAGTATCAGGATCTTGTCTGAGGACGTCTCTATTTGCTGCCTGTGCCATTCAAGCCACTGTATGCCCCCAACATGCCTAGTCTAGTCGAGTCCAGCATGTCCAACACAACCTCAGTGCCACATTTAGCCATTAGGAAACTACAAAGCTTCAGGACTATGTTTTTGTATAAGGGATGGTCCAGGGAGTAAATGATGAGGAGTCTTTTTCGCTGTGCCATTTGGGTACATTGTGGAGTGGAGTTATCAGTAAATTGTGGAGGCAACGCTGTGTGTGCTAAAAAATAAATAATGGAATCATACAAATAATATATATCATATGTTAATCTTTGAGCTGTAGGCAAACCTGTAGCAAAGGTCCTCCACAGAAGATAAGCCAGAGTCAGACAAGCAGAAAAAATGACCACTCCGAAAAAAGTTTTCACAGTCAGTGTACGAGGAGAACCAACTAAAAAATTAAAATTGATTTGCATAGTTAACACAACATATGAATTTTGAGCAATTACTTTTGCTTTGAAAAAAATAAGGCAGTAAATAACTTACAAGAGCAGTCCTCAAACGGTTCTTCCAGGGACCAGCAGTGGTCGTTGCATTGTTTGAAAAATGGTTGGATCTTTGAATTGAGCAGAAACAAAGTAGTTTTGAAAACAAATCTCTGCATTTGGCATAAAACATGATAACCAAACACGTACCTTTATTACGATCTCACACTGTTGAAACTGTGACACACTCAACTCAAATGTCACATTGAGCAACGTTCTGTTTTCCTAAAAATAAGACACCAAGAAATACATAAATCAAATTAGTTCATTTACTTGATTACTAGTTAGGGGGGCAATTACCTTCAGGACACTCATGGAGGAGAACACACCGGGACTTTGAAGAAAAACATCATACTTCTCTGAAAACTCAGACGTGTAGAAACTAACCACAATAAACACAATTTTTAGTTTCCAGTCAAGAGAAGCTTTGGTCATTGTCAATGGCTGCCATAGACTTCCTGGAAAAGTACAGAAACATACATTTTAACCTAGATCTTTGATATGTACAGCTTTATTGATAGTTTAAAGTCAATCTGTAAAAGTTCACCATTTTCACGACACTCTTGGACGTGTTGTATTATCTTGTCATCACATCCTACACAAAATAGAGAAAATAATATCACTCTCAAGCCAAAATGTGCAGTTATTTGAATTTTAAAATGTTTTTTACTATCTAAAATTACCAGGGATGAAAATGTTCTTCTTAATCCCATAACGCTCTCGGTTGGGCTCAAGTACCGGTATGTTATAAACAGACACCTTGTATGAATGCTCAGGCTGCACCACCACACCATCGAGAGAAAATGTCCACTGAGAAACAATGAACAAAATAACGATCAGTTTAAACAATTAGAAAGATAGAAAATTGGGGAAATTGATGTAAAAAGAGTGTTACCTTGTGAAAGGCTGGATTCAGGGGTTTAGTCAAATTGTATGAATACTCCAAACACAACGTCTGATTGTTTTTTCATCTCTGACATGTATTTGAGATCCACGAAGGGGCCAAATGCTGACTTTGGACAGAACAAAGATTTGCAACATTGGTATCTCAAAATCACTAAAACACATGTAAGAGTGTGATGTACCAGTAGCAGATATTCTCCAGGACACTTTTAAAATTGGTATGAATCGGTCTCTCTCCAGGACGACACTCATCACCTCTGGTCCCCAATCAGGTGGAGTTGGAGCGCTTAGTATGTCTGCTTTCATTGGCTCTGAACAGTTTCCTTATTTTGATACGAGATTAATTTATCATTGAAATATCATTCAAAAAGAAATAGAAAAGACCTGTTTAGAATCAGGAATGTTTAAAATGAATTATGGCCCAAGTTCTGTCTCCTTTTTAAATTATAATGTTGATTGAAACTTCCAATGGTGAGTATTAATCATAGCTTTTACACCAGTGATGTGGTCATTTTGTGAAGAATAGTTGGATAAAGGTTTCAAGTTTATGTTCTGATAGGTGACATAGGAAGAGGGAAAGTAATAAAGAAAGTACAGTATGATTGCAAGGCAAAAAATGTAAAACCAGGAAAACTGGTTTTATAGGCAAAATCTTAATTATTGTGTTAAGTTCTGGTAGAAAAAAAACCCCTGTCATATGCACTTCAAGCAGTGATATACGGAGTGAAGGTACAGAATATCTTAGATTTAGTTTTTTCTTATCAAAGATACAGTAGAGTAGCAAGAAATGCAGTGTTGATATTATTCTGTAATAAGCTTTACTTACCTATACTGCAGTTGTCAAGACCCTATAACACAGCCACTATCAGTATCACACTATCATATGTTTATTTATTTATATACTTTACAACTTACGGGTTGAGTGCAGTCCACGGGTTGTTTAGGAATCCTGAGAGAAAAAGAAACCGTTAAGCAAAAGTAGACGAAACAGAGATGGGTCATCATGGCAAACATTACACATGTAAGTCTAAAGTATGCATCCACTTTTCTACCAGATACTGACTGTTTTTGATCAGATAATCTGAACTGACTTCCTTTGACGTCACACTGTGGTTTATCATGGTTAAATCATGAAATTCAGCTTCATAGAGGAAATGCCAAATGGGTTGCATGTGCAAAGAAGTGATATAAGGATAAGGATTCAAGCATAAAAAGGTAAAAGTTTAATACAATAGCGCACATATTCAATATGCAACTGCATATTTAATTTGACTGCAGATCTAAGTCAGAGGAACACCACAAAAAGCCAATAAGTGTCTTGGGGTTTCAAACGATTGGCTATAAACTCTTAACAACACATGGGGCTTGCACCCCCAGTTGTAGTGTCTTGGTCCCCAACATGATGCTATGGCTAAGCGCAAATACCTGTTACTTTGCATAGGGATTAACTGTCTTCTAGCTGCCATCATGTAGTATGTGCAGTTGAAGCATAAGCAGGACAGATAATAAAGCACTGATTCAAACATGTAGTGGTATTTAATCTGTAGTAAAAACTGTACAAAACAAACAACAGTCACTGTTGCACCAATGGTCTATTTATATAAACAAATTGATCTCTAGCCACATCAACTTTGATAACAGGTGATGTGCTGGAGCTAACAATGCTTTTTAAAAGCAGCACACGCACATAAGCAGCTGACAGACAGGGCACCGGCGTCATATTTTGAGCTATGTTATCACTTGATTTGAATGTGAGGTAGCACTACACAGGGATGGTAGTAACACTTTAGTCTAGACAAAGCTCAAAAGATATTTTACTAAAATAATATTTTCTTATTTTGATTCTTCGAAAAGGTAAGTCATACTTTGGTTATAATGAATATATATCATCGTTGACGTGTGTCAGGACAGATCTTTCAAAATGGGATTCTTCACATTTGACTTGTGCAACACTTCAACCTTTATAGTGATCTGTTCAAGCTCCGAGCAACGCAATGTAACCTAAAACGTAGCCAAAGAATTGTGATAATCGGGCATTTGACCTGTAGAGTAGCTTTAAGGTTAATGGATGTTAAATTGGATCTGAATATAATGCAGTTGTAAATAAATCTACTGAGTTATTTACTTTTGAACATTTTCTAAATACACATCTGTTTTTGTAAGTTTTCTTTTATATGTTTAAAGTTGTAGTACTGTAGTATTATTTTAAAAGCATGTTAGATGATGATTGGATATTGAGAAAGCAATAACTATTTTTCATAATGGAAGTTGCAGGCAATACGTGAATCTGATTAAATTAACAATGAAAAGTTTTTCACATGTTATTGAACAAACAATTCTGCAAACAATTGTATATTTGGCTCGACAACAACAAGTCGGCACCAGTGGTCAGACAATGCAGCCAAATATAGCTCCGCACTGGCTTCAGAAACAATAGCCAAGATTACTACAAATCTACAGGAGTATTGAGAATTGAAATCAATCTTAATGCTCCAGAGGCCAGTTAATGGATAAATGTATTAAAGTTTTAAAAAGACAAAACAAACTTTTAATTGATTTAAATGTTTGTCTAATGCTTTGTGCTGCTACTGTTATTGTTCTTGTGACATTTGACCACAGGTCCTGTGAAGCACTGCCATGTCTGAGGGGTGAGTAGTCCGCATATATTAATTAAATCTCATCTAAAAGGGGCATATTTATTCCATTAAATTATTGATTTAAAAAGGTTTGAATAACTTCATAAAATAAATTGTTGTGTTTCTGTTGCTGCACCCTGTTCTTCAAGTCCGGTAAGTCAAAGTTAATGAGCCAAAAACTGCGCATAGGGTAGGCTGTAATTTAACTGATCTTGCTTTTTACTATAGAAAAAGACAAAATATTCAGCCACTCGCAAACTGCTTTTAAAGGTGGGTGTTTATGAGCTTAGTGTTGAAGTGTCATGTTTATAAGTATTTATTTGATAACAATCCTTATTCCTAGAATGTTTTACTCAAATGTTGAAGGATTATCCATTGCCATACTAGAATGAAATGAAAACTGCTACCATTTGAACAGATACCTGAAATGTAGTATCTTGCAGTCAAAATTGCTAAAGAGGGCTGCGGCGATGCTGGTGGCTGAGAGAGAGGAGCAGAGGTGTGCCACAGAGCGAGCGGTGAACGAGAGCTTCCCTCCGCTGCAGGTGTCTGGTCTTTCCAGTCAAGAACTTCAGGTATGGACCCTAACCCACCTGGGATTACTGTAAATGTACTTTATATTCATCACTGTTCACTGATCACTGACAGGAGCTCTGCAGAGACCTACATCACAAAATTGATGTTGTAGATGAAGCTCGGTATGACATGGAGGTCAGAGTGGCCAAGACTGACAACGAGGTAGGCCGAATATACAAATCAAAAGTGGAAAGACACAAATCTACTTTTTAACTAGTTGTTGCAGTACTTGAAATATATGATGAGCAACAGTATGAATTATTGTGTGTGCAGACAAGCGGCACTACTGTATAATCCAAGGAACAATAGATTTTGATCAACTTTTGAAACTTTCTGAACCTTCTGACCAATTTCTGCATATCTCCAGTGGTAATTTAGGACCATTTTCGAGCCACTACAACCAACTTCCAGACCATGCACTGGAACAGCATAAACACATTTCCTTTTTTTCCGCAGATTATTACACACTTGGTCCACTTAAAACTCTTAATTAGTGGCCTGATGTTGAAAGGTCGTAATAGTATTTCCCAAAGTGCCTATAAGGACAACCTCCGAGCCCATTTCTCATCTATTTAGCACATTTAAACTGTTTTGTACAGATCCAATCCCTAACACAGAGGGTGACTGAGCTCAAGGGTATAAAGAGACCAAACCTTAAAAGAGTGAAGAAAACTGCAGACGATATGTTAGGGGCCTACACCGACCCATCCAAACTGAAGAAGGCCGATTTCAAAGTCAACCTCAAGACAGTGGAACGAAAGAAAGAGGATGAGAAGGTGAATAATGACGATACTGTTTAACCTAGTACTTCTAAACCTAAACTAAATGTGTGCATTTCCAGAGAGAGGAGGTGACTGATTGGCGTAAAAATGTAGAGGCCATGTCTGGTATGGAAGGTAGGAAGAAGCTGTTCAATGCTGGACAATAAGCTCAAGGCCATACCCCGAAGGCTTGACAGAACTGCAACACGTTGATCCGTTTTTAATTGAAAAAGCCACGTTAAAATAAAAGCCTCTTAACATTACACCATGCCTTGGAGTCATTTGTCTTTTCTTTTCCACCATAGTAGACAACAACTTTTAGATTCTGTTGAGAAGAAGGAATCACCCACTTCAAAAGATCTGGTTCTGTTTCTACATTTAAGTTTAAGATGCTTACAACTAAAACATCTTGATTTTATTGTTTTCGTGCAATAAGTGCATTGTACAGCAGGAGGTGCTCTTTGTCTTTAAAGAACTGTCTGTTAGATGCCTTTACAGTATAAAAAAAGAAAGAAAAAATGTTGTCTTGTTTTTTTTCTTGCAGGCAACCTTTTTAAATATGGCAAAATTAAACTGATCATCATCGATCATCTTTATGATGATATTAGTATCTTAATGTTAACATACAATATATTGATGAAATAAATGCTCCACACAGCTCCGCACAGAATTATTGATTCAAGCAATCGATAATTCAATCTTGACTTAAGGATAGTTAACTACATATGTTGGCCAGTTTTGGCCCAATAAAATTGTTTTGTTAATTCATCTCAAATTGCAAAATTGCCTTTTTATGAATCCTAAACACTATACTCATGACTTAAGGCCTCAAGTGTCACTTGAAGGAGACGGAACTAAATCACCGCTGGAGAATCCCACACAAACATTCACACCTCAGACATGTGGTCATGACGCATAGGTAGAATGGCGAGGACAGACCTGGTCTATTTTAACCGCTCACAGCAGGACCTCAATGCACAATGTATATAACTATCCACTGTTCACGCAGCTCAGGGAAGGAGCAGAAAGTCAATTTCACTGAACAAGGTAAGGCATTTTATATCGTAACAAAATGGCATTATTGTGCTATATTGATGTTCATTTTGACACCATTGCCCATTACTGTTGAATTATATGTATTATTATTTTTGCATATTTTGAGCAGAAACTGCAACAACGAAAATGTCTGATGTGTAAGTATTAATCAATTAAGATGCAATTAAAATGTGATACAGACAAGTAAACTGTATAAACACTGCTTTTTACTGTTTTGTTTTACATTTTCTTGTTTTAATTCATAAATTTTATGCAGGGTAAGTTATCTCAATTGCAAACATGTAACAACAGAATATATTATAACAACTCTGCTAACAGAAAACATCCTCGTTTCACAGAACACAAAGCCAAAGATTTCTGCATCACGCAGACTCTTTCTGAAGGTATGACTCCTGTGCCTGCGAAATACATGATATTTAAGGAACATTTTGTTTTGTTTTGCTAAATGCTATTTTTGTGCTCAGACTAAAATGTTAAAGAAAGCTGTGACCATGTGGGAAAATGAAAAGCAGCTCAAAACAGATGAGCGTGACCGAATCCTGAACGAAAAAGTCCCAGGGCTGCAATTGTCAGGCCTCTCATTACAAGAACTACAAGTAAATCTGTTCATAATGCAACTTTAAAATTATAATCAATGAATGAGGTGTATAAGGACTTGTTATCCACAGAATCTTTGTAAAGAGCTACATAAAAAGATAGATGTTGCAGATGACGAGAGATATGACATTGCCGCTAAAGTGTCTATGAATGATCTGAAAGTGAGTGTTGTGGAAACATGGTGTAAAATATTACTTTGTAGCAATTTTTAGCAGAAATATTGTGTGCTGTCTTTTTCTTTTCTTTTCTTTCCTTGATGAAAACAGGTGAAGGACTTGTCTCAGAAGATGTATGAGCTGAAAGGCAAAATGAAAAGGCCAAACCTGAAGAGAGTGAGGGTATCTGCACATGCTATGCTTGGTGCTTTGTTGGGATCAAAGGTCAAAGAGTCTGTGGATTTCAAGGCCAATCTGAAGACTGTGAAGAAGGAAGAAGAAAAGGTGCTGTAAACGCACACATACAGAGGTGACATAATAAGTAGTTTCAGTATCATTTGGAATATCTTTGTTTATTTACAGAAGGAGGAGGTGACTGACTGGCGCAAAAATGTGGATGCCATGTCTGGTATGGAGGGCAGAAAGAAGCTGTTTGATGCTGGACAGTAAAAGCTCCAATAATTGAATCAATAAATATCTTGTCACACATGTTGTATATAATCCCCCAATTAATGTGTCAAAAATAATGTAAACATTTTTTTTTACAAATACTAATTAGTTAACGAATTTGAGATGCCACAATGTGACTTGTGTTTTTAAACATTTGCACATATTACATTGTAGTGGCAGTTTAAATCCACAGCTTGCCACTATAGCTGTTCGGGCATGGCTTAAAGAGTAACTAAACACCAAATCAAGTTTTTTTTTACTGATAAACTGTCTCAATGGGTGTCTCATAGTGTTGTCCACTGGTCCCTGACATTATTCTGACATTATAGCGCAAACATGTAGCCTGGCTAACGCCAGACTGCTGTGTGCGCTCGAATCTTTCGAACTTCACAACAGCCTGGGACCATGGCCGACATTTTTCCATGGATTTGGGCACCAATCACAGAACGAGAGAGACGCTATTGACATACGAAGCTTGTAGTGTTTAGGGATAAAAAAATAAAAAAATATTTACGGATCCAACATGACAGCAGCAGACGCGATGCCATCTTTCGATCAAGCTTAGAACGTGTTCTAAATAGTTTAGCTCAAAAGTTTACAGCAGGTACGTCATACGTCATCTGATACCATGATACGATTGGCTATGGCTACATGCAGACGCATGAGAGACATTCGTAGCGCCCAATAAACGGCTATGGACAATCGTAAACCACACCTCTCCTACGAGAAAATGAATTGGTGGTCCCAGACTAAATATCACTTGTGATTTAGTCTGGCGTTAGCCAGGCTAGCAAACATGTGTAAATCCTAACTTTGGCCTGAAAACGAATGGGTTGCGCCCCCTTCAGGGTTAACTCTGCTACTAAATTAGAATTTCCTGATTGGCTGGAGAGTGTCCACGGCCTCCACAGAACGTCATAAGCCGCACCAGCTCCACACATCGTCATCAGGTGCTGCCAATTGTCCTGCCCCATGCACCTGTGGTATATAACCAAGTCCCTCCCACGTAATCAGTCTGCTGTGATTATGCCAATGCAAAGGCCCATACACTGACCCCCCGCATGTCACAACCAAACTTCAGAGACCGTCTCTTTCACAGCACTTTTTGACTTTTGTTTGTGGGTAGGAAAGGCTTTGGCACGCCCGTTTAGTTACTCTTTAAGCTTGACTCATGTATCCCAGGATGAAAGTGAATAAACTTAATGTCCAAACTTACAGATGGCGTTATGGATGATTTAATAAGGATGAAACTGATTCCAAATTCCACAATTCAATATTCAATGTCATATCACACGGTCAAAAAACTGTTTGGCCTCTAGCCCTGAACAGCTTCCACACTCAATCAGCCACCAACCTAGCCCACCTGGCTATGAGGTACAAGGCTCCACCCAACACACCCAAACCAATGACATGATGGTGCAGCATAATCAACCAGGTCATAAATGGCCGTAACACTCCCGGCCCTTAATTATAAGGCAGGAGGACTTATAATTATCAGTAACAAAATTGACCTCATTTAACATAACGTGGCTATACCGTTTAGTTTTACAATGCTATATTCAGATCATGAGCTTATCAATACAGTTACTTCAACAAAAATATTACATACTTCATATCGATGCAAATAAACATATTCATTACAATCCATATTTATATGCACTGTAGGCTCAACCAAAGTGTCTGATACCCAACAGGTTTTTAGCTTCTATGACAGTGTAGCATTTATTTTTTTTTTTCATAACCAGTCTTTCCACAGTTCCTGAAGAGTCTTCATTACCGCCATTCAGTAAGGGGTGTCTTTACCGAATTGCCAAGTTTTTGTTGTCCTTTGACTGCATCAACACAATCCATCTTTATGGTGCACCCGGCCCTATTTGAGGTGGTAGTCAACTGATTTTCACACCCTGCTCCACTCATTATTCGGTCTGGTCCAAAACAATCTGTATGGCAGGAATTTCTCTTCTTTTTGGTATAGTGCTGTGCTTTATAGATATGCAGAACTTGGGGGTGTTCCTTGGAGCACACAGAACATCTCAGTTTGTTTTTACAGTCTTTAGCTAAATGACCTCTAATCAAGCAACTAAAACACATCCCTGCTTTTCCTAATATTTTCAGTCTTTCTAGGTGTGGTTTAGAAGCAAACTTGTGACACTGAGTGAAGGTGTGACTTTCTCTACAGTAGAAACATGGTTTGGCAAAAGCAGTGCGTTTTACATTGGGGTCATTTCCAAACTGTATTATTTCTTCTTGGCAAGTATCCACAGCAGCAAAACTACCTTTAGAAAACTTAACTGTACTCACATTGGCAGAGACAACTGAACTTTTACATTTCCTTTTAGAAGCAGATGACTGAATATCTCCAAACACCGGGTCATTTAGAATTCTTGCTTCACGGGTGACGAATGAAACAAGATCAACAAACTTGACTTTGTTGTTTCTTTCTGAAAGGTTAAATGCATGTTCTCTCCACTTCTCTCTGGTTTTATTTGGAAGTTTTGACATCACAACTTTCAAGTTGGTTGGACTATCCAGGTCTTTCATGTAATCCACCTCCTGCATGATGTTACGGCAGCTCACCAGGAATATAGAAAAGCTATTGAAAGCCTTTGCATCCTCTGATTTTATCTCCGGCCATTCCAACAACTTGTCCATTACAGCAGCAGCTATTTTGAAAGGATGTCCATAGTAATCTTCAAGCAAGTGGAATGCTTTTACATATCCCTCAGATGAAGGCATATGTTGACAACTTTTAACCAACATCTGAGGCTCACCTCTTTTATATTGCTCCAAGTAGTAGAGCCGATCGGAATCATTGTCTATGTTTGAGGCAATGACGTGATTGAAGGCTTTCACAAAAGATCTGAAGTCAAGAGGGTCTCCAGTGAAAACAGGAACCTCACGCTTGGGGAGTTGTGCCAGTTTCTGAAATTTTAGAAGCATCTCTGTTATGTCCGCTTGACATTTTAATACTTCCAGAATGACTCTCAAATGTTCAGAGTCCTCAGGAACTGACTCTTCATTTGCAGCATGGTCCACAGGAACTGATTCTTCATTTGCAGCATCAACCAAAATAGAGACCAAAACATCCCCATCCACTTGTGTATCCACATCTGCAAGATAATGTTCTTCACAGGAACCCAAAACTTCATCAAAGTCATTCACTACTTGAGTTTTTGCTGTATGATTCTGAATCAACAAGTCTTTAATTCCAAGTCTTCTTTCTTTCAAGTAATGGTCAGACTTTGCTTCAATTGTTCTTTCAGCAAACTTTGGCAACATCTTGTGGTAGTTCTCTGTATCTGCAGTAGCTCCACATGGTTCTTCACCCATTGCTGGTTTGGGAAATTCAAACAAAGAACCTAAGAAACTATACCCAATGGAGAACCAGGAACAACAGTTGCTCTTCCACATGTTAAAATGCATATGCATCTTCATCAAAAAGTCTTTTGCGGGTTTTAGTCAAATCCAATGTCCATTTGTTCCATTGTATCCATAGAAATTCAGCAGCCAAGTTTTTTGACTTAGTGTAGTGGCAGTTTAAATCCACAGCTTGCCACTATAGCTGTTCGGGCATGGCTTAAGCTTGACTTATGTGTCAATAATTTGGCACAAAATTCTATTTGGTCGTTCCGATCAGAAAAGTCAATCACACCCATGCCATATTTTTCACAGTGTTGCCTTAGCGATGACCATAACGTCCCATTTTATTCTGATGGAAAAATGTTAAACTCAGTTCAATTCAGCGAGAAGTGAGGAACCAAAGGTTATCCAAAGTACTTGGATAACCTTTGTGGATTTTCTGCGGCACAGCCGCAATTGTAAAATGTAAAAATATGCTTCAGTTTGCAGATATAGTGTGATACAAATTCATACTAATTCTTCTCTGTATAATTGAGCGCAGAGGGCGCGTTAGCGCATTCCAAAAATCCTAAAACTAAGACCCTAGCCAGGGAAAAAAGTTAAAAACAAACATAAAGGCAGTAGCAATACCGTAATTTTAGATTGAGGGAGACAAAAAGGTGCGAAGCGCCTCCTTGCGTTGGGCAGGGCGGTCGGCGAGGGCCGATAATCGCCGCTTTGCGGCTATATTTTCTTTGTTCTTTTTACAATAAATGTCGAAAATAAAAGCTACATGTTGTAAAGTAAGCTGTAAACTAGTGGTTGTCAAACTGGTAAGTGCACATGAACACCACCTCATCTAGTATTTTCCACTGGGAAAGTGGGAGATATCATTTTGATGCCCGAATTCCCGAGATTGGATAACTTTGACCTTTTAACACGACAGAGAGCAGTGATAATACGATTTTATGGCTTTTAGCTGATTGTTCCCATTGACAGTCCAATCAATCGATGTACTGTCAATGATTATTACGAAGCCGACACTATGCTTTTGTGTTCTTTTATTTTCCACTTGCTGTCTTGTAAAAAAAAAAGCCAATCTTTATTGTGTTTTATTTTTTTCCATCAAAGCAGATACAAAGTAGCAGTAGTTCAGCGGTTTGTAGACGACTTTCTCATGTGAATTTGTTTGTTTGATATTGGTGTGTTTTCTATTTTTTCACTTTGTTACTACACTACGCACTCGTAATTTCCATTTCCCAACTGGAAAGGATCATCTTTACCAGAGCACATGAAGGCAGCATTGGGCCTCTCCATGTGGTACTTGGTGTGAGTAGAAATTGTACACTTGTATATGGTTGTGAAATAAATCCTAGGGAGCTGGTAACAAACCACTTCATGAATGTATTTATCATTGTTGATACAGTGACACAGGAATAGATTTTCCTGCCATGTATCCTGGTGAGCCAATATACCAATGTTTGTCGGTGTGCATGCCTGTGATAGGTATTACAGTTGTTTGTCATAAGTCCAATTAGGTTCATTAGGTCTTCTAAGAATGATGCTACTTTTGTTCGTATAGCCAGATCTGGCTATAAGAGGTATAACGACAACAACTCAGCTGAGGGTTAGTCAGAGTCTGTATTAGGGCTGGGCGATGTGACGATATTAGACCGTCTTACGATCTCCAGAGCTGACGATCTGTCATTTTTGTGGGATCGTTATCACGGTTTTATGCACTTCAGCACAGTTGACTCTTTTCACTGTCAGTGAAGCTAACCCAAGCCGCTAACTTTCTGCTACCAATGTCAGACGCTAGGGATGTAACATTCATCAAAATCGATTTAAAATCGATTGAATATGCGTAAAATGTGAATCGATGTAAAAAATAAACGAATCGATTTTAAAGCCACCCTCAGCTACTCCATTTTGCGCGACCGAAATTTGATGTTAACTTTTTCTCAAGACAAGCTCCACACCTCCCCCCGCCTCACCCCAACACATGCCACACCATGTAAACACATACACGTGTAGGCATTGAAGCAGTGCAGCGAGTTAGCGGCTACGAAATAGCGTTAGCGGTTAACGCATATTTTAGCATTTTGACAGAAGTTTACCAAAGATCGTAAACTGACAAACATCTAACCAACCTGCTCTGATTCTGCTGAAATTCTCATCAAATGTCCGCTTGTCAAATAGTCTTTTTCCTCTTTATTTTTACAAAGGCTGCACCGGGAGGCTGTGTGTGAGGCGTTCGAGGGTGAAAAAAACTGCACTGTAAAATTAGTTCTAAATGGTAGTATTATGTCAAACTGCAAAAAAAAAGGTTTGGTAAAATAAATATAATCTCAAAATGTTTGCTTTGCTACTTATTTATGCTGAAAACATAACATAACATGTCAAAATGATTATAGTTCATTTTCATGTCTTGTAATTTTTGTAATGTAAAGTTCTCTTACTGAGACAGTTGCAGTTTGTTACAAGGACAAAAATGCATATGTTAAAACAAAAGAAACATGGGTATGAATGAGTCATATTCTTTTCTTTAAAAAATGTTAGTTCAAGTATTTGAACGATACAGTATAAAGTTGTGCAATGCAATGATATGAATAGCTTCTTACATAAGCAATCTGCACTTAATCCTTTACAGAAAGCTTATTTCTCCTGGGTTGAAAGAATAAAATGAATAGACTGTTTAGCCTCCTATGCATTTGAATTTCAAAGCTGTATAGAAGAGATTTGGAATTGTCTTATGTACATATGAGCAATCAAACCAAATGTCTCTTGTTAGGACTTCTTTGCGCTTACCATGTGCTTTATGGGGAGAGTTTATTTTTACTAATGGTGCATAAGGGGGATAGTACCATAGATAGTACCATTGAACAGAAGAGGAGGGGGAGAGTTGTTCACATTCTGCACCACGCTGGTGAATCTCTTAATATGGGCAGGAGCTTAGCCAATCATATCGCTCCTTTGTAACATCCTAAATTGTGATTGGGTGAGACGTATGTCATCAATTGCGTTCACGGGAACTGCTCTCTAACGGTAGCTGCTCTGCATGGCCTGAATTAACAACATTGAAGGCTTTACACAGCAGCTGTACTCTTTCACGTTTCACCAAAGGCCTGCTAAAGGTAAGACTGAAATTGTCAATATAACTTGGCCACGTGCTAGAACAAAATGCTACAGTGAGCTAGGAGGCTGTAGCGTACGTCCTGCAGACAGCCACATACAACAGCAGCATCACGATCAGTCACTTGTTCCTGCTAGCATTTGTAGCTATCTGCTTTTATTCACACTTAAATGTTAAGACATTATTTGTGTTAGGCAGAACATTTTAATGCTGTCGTGTTACATAAGCATTATATAGAGTTTTCTACGCTGTTATTAGCTTGCCATTTAGGATAACCTTTACCCTTTTGCTGCTGACCCTGCCTCCAAGCACTTTTTAGCAGATGGGCTCAATGCAAATGTGCAGACTGCATATATGATTATTAAGTGTTTGTTTTAAATAAGAAATAAATAGTCTATTTTATGTATTCACTATATTCGTTTTGTCATTTCTGTGTGTAGGTTTTTTTGCACTGCTGCTTCTGATGTCCAAGTACAAACTCTTCTTGTTGAGGCATGGAGAAGGTGCCTGGAACAAAGAGAACCGCTTCTGCAGTTGGGTCGACCAGAAACTAAGTGAGAATGGGGTAACAGAGGCCCAGGACTGTGGCAAGTTGCTGAAGGAACAGGGCTACAAGTTTGACATTGTGTTCACGTCCATACTGAGCCGATCCATTCAAACAGCCTGGCTCGTTTTGGAGGCTATGGGCTTGGAGTGGGTCCCTGTGGTCAAGGCGTGGAGACTAAATGAAAGGCACTATGGTTCCCTGATTGGCTTGAATCGGGCAGAAATGGCTTTGCTACACGGAGAGGAGAAAGTCAAGCTCTGGAGAAGGAGTTATGATATTACCCCACCTGTGATCGATGAATCTCACCCCTACTATCACGAAATCTACAATGATCGTAGATACACCACCTGCGACGTGCCCATAGAGAAACTCCCCCGAGCTGAGAGCCTGAAAGAAGTGTTGGACAGACTGCTGCCATATTGGGACAGTACGATTGTTCCAGAAATTAGGAAAGAACGCAATGTACTAATCTCTGCGCATGGGAACAGTTGCCGGGCCCTTTTGAAACACCTGGAAGGTACAGTGCCCTAATGAACTGTTTGCTTTTGTTCTTGTTTTGTCTTTGCATTGCTGTTAATGACAAGGCATTTCCTCAAGCAGACAGTTTCATTTGCACAGAAAGTTATGGGGCTCACATTCAACTCTGACCTGAGCACGCCACATGAATGTTACACACCATCCACTCAATTAGATATATTTTTACTTAAAATAAAACCTTCTCAAAACACAAAATAAAATATAGTTTCCTAATAATGCAGTGCTTTGGAAACAGTCTTTGTTTATTAAATAGGCCTATATAAATGAAGTGGATTGGAACGTCAATAAATGTTAAATTTTGATGTCCTTATATGTTTCTTCTCTTCGGCAGGTATATCAGATGAGGACATTGCCAGTGTGACTTTACCTACTGGGATCCCTGTACTGCTGGAGCTGGATGAAAACCTCAGATCTGTCAAACCTCGCCAGCTTCTGGGAGACCAAGCCAAGATCCAAGCAGCTATTAAAAAGGTCGAAGACCAGGGCAAAGCTAAAGTGCCTACTTGAATAAAAGCACTGTATAAGTCTAGATGTTTTAAGAATTTAAAGACAAAAAATTATAATAGAAAGGAAAAAGATGTGAAAAATGTAACAAGAGGAAAGTTGTTACTGTAATTTTAAAGGATGCCATGTTACTGTGAGTCTGCTGTATGTTTTTATATGCTCTGATCTGATCTGGTTCAGATTTGAGCAATGAGGCAGGGAAATGGTTTAACTGTGTTAGGTACTGTATGTTCTGTGTAAGCACTGACTTTTATAAGAGTTTATTTAAAATATGTCTGTAAGGTCACTTTTTAACATTTCACCCTTCTCACTTTTTTTCACCCCTGTACTACTCATTTCAATTATATGTGCCTTTCTATTGTTTCCAATGAACAAGTTGTGATACAGTAAAAATGTACAAACATTTAAAAGCAGGTTTAACTCCCGAGTTGATAATATAATAATTATTTTTATTTATATCGGCCTGGCTTATAAGCATTTAATAAAGCTTGTTATTTATGATTAATTATGTTCATGAATCAAAAAACATTTTCCTCTTTCATTAGCATCATGTGTCAATACTTATGCACTGACTGTATTCTGCTATGTTTCATTGATCACTGCTGTAAATGTGTTTTGTTTTAGATAATACATTTGTGTTGTTTTCTCAGACTGTTCCAATGGCAGTAAAAGAGTGGACAAAGCAAATGAAGTTGGCTTAAGAAAACATGGCTCCTATTGATTACTATTAAAAAACCACATGGTGAGGTTTGTATTTTGTTACAGTTATAGCTTTTGTAAATTCATTTCCTAAATATTCTGATGTCAAAACAAAATCTCTATAATGTGGAAGTTGATCTCTTTTAGTCACATAAATCTGTCTGAAATACCCTAAACCTGTTCTCTTTCAACTAAGGTTTATTTCATATGTCCAATGTTTTACTGTCAATCACTTTATAGTTTGCTGCCATACGTTTGTTGTTACATGCTTTGTCAAAACTGTTCAACAACAAAGTGCAATACATGGACATGCAGAAAATGTGAAATATGACATAGATTCCTGCCACCAGCCTAATTGTGCTCAATATATAAGAATATACAAAATATGTCTAAAGCTGTTTGTTTATTTGAAACAGAAGTATCGCCAGAGAGAGAGAGAGAGTTGCAATTAGTTACAAATTAGCTTGCAGGAGAACAAATAAGACAGTGTTTGGCCAAATGCCTGGATGCCTGTTTGACCCCCTTAGAGAAGAACCCTTACATTTTCCAGATCAAATTTTAGCCAAACCAATGCAGACCTGAGCTCAGACAAACGCATAGAGCGACAGTGCTTTGTGCCATATACAGATACAAATTATTTTTTCATACTGACATATTTTGACTCCCACAGCTCTTTATCTGACATGCATAGTTTTATTTCTCAGATGTCCAAATCAACTCTGTTTTTTGCGCAGACCAAAATTTGCTTGTGACCCCTATGATCTATACCAGTGTTCCTCATACGGTGGTGCCAGGGGGTACTATATCACTTATCAGGGGTTACTTGGAAGTATTTCATATATATAAAAAAAAAAAAATAGTAAATGAAAGTTGATTTTAATGATGTTTTTCAGTAAAAGGTTTCAGTTGGAGAGTATTTTCGATTTATTTTGGACACAACAGTCTTTAGTTTAGTCTTTCAGTAAGAGTTTAGTTGATAATTTTGTCAAAAATATTGGGGTACTACTTGTAGTATAACCTTAACCCTAACTCAAGGGGTACATGAGACAGTACACTGATCTATACCACTGCATGAGGTTAATTAGTTTTCTGCCTACTCCTCTTTACATACGTCCATAAGCAGCGTAAATATTAGTGTAAACCTCTTTCATTTGCAGCTTTGGCAGGCGGGGCTGCTGATGCTGTCTTATAAACGTCCAGTGGCTCTTATTGGGGACATCTGTGCAAGGAATCCATTTTGCTCTGCTGCCCTGGTAAGTTTTATTATTTTAATATATGATGCTAATAATGATGAGTCTTGAGTGAATTTTGTGTACAATTTTCCTTTTGTGCGGGTATGTGCTTGGGAGAAAATGTCTTCTGTTTTATGAATATATTTATTCATTACGTCCCTTTATCATTTAAGAATTGGAACAGTGATAGTACATTGTTATTGCGTAATAAATAATGTACAGTACCTATAGAAATAAATTACCTCTAAACTTTCTGATCACAGAGAAGTTGCAGCCTGAAACACTTTTTATCCTGCATTCTCCTCTTCCCTTATAGCTTAACACTCTCTTCTTCCTAAGATAGACAAAGACTATAATTTGGCATCGTTAATTGTACATTACACAGGCATCGTACAAGGAAAAGCAGTTTGCTGTGTGGACATGCCAAGCCGGGCTCCCTATTCCTTAGATGGTATTGAAGATAAAAGCTGCATAGCGCTGTAACTGAATGGGTTTATGACCACTGTGTTGTCATTAGGGAGAGTATGGGTCCCTGTATATACTTTTCACAAGAGAATTACCAAATCATTTTTAATAGTAATAGCCCTTGTATACAAAAAGTCTGGTTTAAGAAAACTACAATGTTATAATCATGCTTTCGCCTTTAATGTTGGAAGATAGATTAAATTCCTCTTTAGAAAATAATATCACCAGAGACAATGATTAAATACTGAGTGCCAGTTAGTCAAATTAAACTAATTCATGCTTGAACCTTTTGCAAACTTTGTATAATGGTGTATTTGTCCAAGTTTTGACATTAACGTTTTGCTTTTAGCTTAGTCCCTGTTTGCATTTTATACACCAAACAATTGAGATTTATATCTACCCCATTAGTTACTCTGTGGTTGCCAGTCTACACCAGCAGGTATTTGCTAAAATAAACCATGTTGTGCGTGTCTATGGCCTTGCATCTTGCCAAGCAGTGACACTAGAACTAACACGGCGCCTCTCTTCCTTAAAAGGAGGACTCCACGGCATCAGTGCTGACGACATGTGGGATGGGAGTGAACCGTGCTGCATCTTTCTACACTGACAAACTCATTAACAAACTAAGAGGGAAACTGTAACTTGTCTTTGAACATTGGCACTGTCCTCCCACATGTACAGTACATTTACCCAAGAATGACATAGTACCTATAAGGTTAGGTTGTTGTGAATAATATTCAGTTAGCTTTGTCCCCATTGTAATTCCATCATCTATCTATCCAGCGCTGCTCTGGGAAATGAAGCAGGTCTCTCCTGTTTGGAAGAAGGAATTTACTGTTCAAAACACAATGCAGCTGAACCAAAATGTACACAAACTCATTTAATGAGCCACAAAAAGACCAATCAATGTTATGGCTTGTAAACTGTGTGGAATCTACTTCCTGTCAGGATTTTTACATGTGTGACCATGTATGGTCATGTGGAGTAAGCGGTCATGGCTCTTTGATTGATCGCAATCTCTGGCCAATGTTTATCTGTAAATGTGTTCAAGTACAAAACACTTTCCCCTGGGCTTTACAAAAAGGTGTCTTGTAGCTTACCACTCTCAAAACATGTTTTATGTGCACTTTATTGTGAATGTTCTTCTCTGGTGTTCAAGATCGCATGAATGGAAGTGATGTTTTGATCATAACTATTAGGGGTTTGTGATTGTTGCACAATGATAAAGATTTATATTTTTAATGAACTATATTTAAATCACAGGATGATGTTTTTGGCTGGAGACCAGTCATCCAGTTACAGCAGTTCCTCATGTCTTGAAAATTCAGTCCCATGACATGGAAATGTCGCTGTAGTCCCAGGCCTGTGAAGTGAATGTCACACAAATAAACTTAAGCAGAAAAGCATTACATAAACATTTATCTAATAGTGCATTCAAGCCAACACTACCCACAGAGAGGGTTGGCTTATGCATTATTAGTCTGCCTGACCTGCATTACGATAAGATATTGATATTCTGCAATTTATTCAGAAGAACTGTAAAGATTTAAACATAAATAATTTCTATTTATGTAAACTGGATAAACTATTAGACGTAAACATTTCAGCAGTACATTATTTATCAAGAATAGTCTCGGTATTAAAAGTTGAATGTTGAAATCAGTAACATTTATTTTAAGCGTTTTTCATAGAACACACAAGTATTTTGTTCTGTGGAAATGCTGCCTCAAGGGTGTTTGGAGCTGTTTCCACTGGGCCGTTATGCCATTAAAGTGTGACTGTATATGGAGATGGCGACAGTGAAAACTAAACTGTTGCATATTCGTCATTGTTGGTTGGCTGTGTGTATCTGAGGAAAGATACTAAAAGATAAGTTGAAGTGGATCTCTGCATAAGCCACCCTCCTCCTCTTCTGACCACCATAGGGTAGCACACACTGGATTATGATTTGAACTGCTAAGTGCTAACTTTGGCCCCTAGCGCTCTGATTAGATTTATAGACTTTCCTTTAGTCTAACTATCGCTTGCATATCTCTGTGACATGTGGTTTACTTTACAGCAGTTGCTATGAACAACATTATGAATGATAGCAGAACTCTAATTATGATATCGAAGCTAAAGTTAGTTTATTGTGTGTTGTATAGTTAACATTGAAGTAATATCTAATATGCAGTATTTTTACTAAGCATATTAAAAATGTAAAGTATGGGTTTTAATACTGGTATTGGGTATTGAGTATAACTTCACCATTGTCCACAGCAAATGACTAGAAATCACTAAATCAATGGTGGTAATAGCTTTAATAGTTTTAACATTACTGTGATGGACCATAGCGAACCAGAGCAGGAGTCAAGCAGTACAGGAGGAGGAGGCTGAGGAATAGTCAGGAGGCAGCTCACTGCAGCCTTTGCCTTTTCTGGTATAGTCCCATCCTTTAGAGAAGCAGTAGGAATTCTTAGGGACAGGACGAGATATAAACCAGACAGTAAATTGAGGCTGATATTTAAAGCTCAGACTAAAACTACTGCCCATGGAGAAAAACTGGGACTCTTTTCAGGTACAGTATTTGTGTTGTGTGGTGTCACTACTTTGTCAAGATGGTCATTGCTTTGATGTCTAAAGTAGGCTTCATGTATTTTTTATGTGATCTTTTGGTAATTAATTTATTGATATATGACTTAAGATCTTCAACAGATAAAAGTTTAATTTTTATTCATAAATATGTTGTTGAAATGCAGTCTATGTTTCTGCAGCATGTAGCTTGTGTAGAAAGCCATATATTTGTAATCAGCATCAGAGGAACAAAGCCTAATGATTGTGTTGTTGTCGTCTTACTGAGATTTCAGTCTCTTTCAATGGATTCCTGGTGGTCCCAGAGGGAACCCCATGTTTTAGTGTTAGGGGTTAGCGCTAACCACTGCACCACTGTGTCCTCAAAGTAAAGACTCATCCTGTCTGTGTTTGCAGAGACAGGTGAAGACATTTTGAGCCATCATGGATGACGACTTTGACCGACGTATGGAGCTGAGGAGGCAGAGGAGGGAGCAGATGAAATTGAAGACTGAGAAGTGAGTTCTTTTGAAGCACAGGTGGAGTTGCACCAAGGTTAATAGACTAAAGCTGACAAGTTTGCATTGTTGACTGATAAACATAAAAACTGCCATGTTGTATAATATTAAGGAGGAGATACTGTAAGTCTTCATAGCTGGCATGAGCTGGCATGTTTCGCCCTTTGCTGGACTGAAAATACCAATGTCTACACTATTTGTCATGACTTAAATTAGATCTTACCTTCAATCAATAATTTTGTATATTTTTAATCAATGTGTTTGTTCCTGTACACGGTTAAATACCAGTTTCCCACACTTAAGGGCAGTCTGTGCCAGTCTTAGCCTCTGCCTGTCTCCTTGTGTGCCCTCCCGAAATACTGCTGTCGCTGGAATGTTTTCACTCACATTTTTAGATTTTGTTTATGTCTCACTCAAAACACATTTTATGAAGTTGTGGAACATCACCCCAGTCTGTTTTACATTCAAACTCTCCTAGAAGGTGCCGGTTTTATGGTAGCACATTCAGATTCAGTGGAGTAGTTAATTTGCAGATAGAATTTCCTGGTGACCTATGTTGTTTTATTATTATCTGCCACGGATTTTGGTTGATTTCTGTGTAGTTATTCTCAAATTGTTATTTCGTGGTTATCCTATCCACATCTGTCAACACCACCTGAGAACATTGCGTTGTACTATCAAGCGTAGAGAAAAACCTTTGCCCAGTCTAACTGCTAAAAGTAGGCAGGCAGCTACATGTATATTCAGTTAGCCTTATTGTCAAGCCTGTCACATGTAGTTGAAAGTGAATGTCATTTTTTTGGAAGAAAAAAGAAAAGAATGTGGCGTGTGTGTTCAGAATGGAAACGGCAAATGAGGATGAGGAAGAGGAGGCTCGTGAGCAAAGGAGACGTGCAAGAGAAGAGAGGAGGAAGATTAGAGAGACGGAGGAGCCTGGAGCTGACGACCAAGTCAATGTGGCCAACAAGTACAGTTTCACCTGCTGTCTGTTTGACTGAGATCAGAACATATGACTGTCAAAGAAATATACTACAGGCAAATTTGCTTTTGGGCTCAACCAGCATAATACATTTGTAATGCTAGACACTCAATACCTCTCTTGACATCAACCTGCCACGGGACTACAGATGAAAATTAGCCTATATGGCTAACTCCGGCACATTTTGTTGATAAAACACATGTTGATTAATGTGCACTGTCCCAATTCAAATAAAGAAATAAAAAATAAAAATAATACTCACAACAGCATTCTAGACCTTCAGGTTTAATTCTCACACAAGCTTCCAGCTGTGTAGTTTTTTTGGACTCCTGGCAGACTCCCATTTACTAATTCTGCTTCCATTTTTGTCTGTAGCGTGCATGGGTTTCACTATATTTGTGGCATAGCTTTTCCACTGGATACCCTTTCTGATGCAAACGTTTGATCAGGGAATCAGATTGGCACAAAGTGGAAGCAAATATGTTTTCTGCCGTGAATAAAAGTGGACCCGTTTCACCTTGTACAGTGTGACAGAAACAGACTCCAGCAGCACCTCTAATCCCAACTCCGGTATGGACGATGACCAGGCCCTAATCGAACGCTTGGCCAAGCGGGAGGAGCGGCGGCAGCAGAGGATGAGGGACGCCATGGAGAGGCAGAAGTCTTTAGAGCTGGAGCAGACCGCCTCTGACACCAACAGCAACGGGACAGACCATAAAGCGGAGGAAGAGCAGCCCCCTGTCAGCGCCAGCCCGGAGCCACATGCTGAGGAGGAGGGGGGAAGGACAGATGAGACGCCAGCGCAGGAGGAAGAGGAGGTGAACTCAATTCACCAAGAAGTGGGGGCAGAGGTAACAATGAGAGAAATTGTGGTACACTGACAAACGTCACAAATTGCTCAAGAGAACTATCAATTTTCAATGCTTTTTTTGTTCCTAGCAACCTGAAGAAGACACAAATGCTCCTGTCATAGTAAATGAGGTAAGGCCTTTTAAAGTCAATCTTCATGAAACATTTTAGTCAAAATTGATCATGTTTACATTGCAGGAGAATGTTGAGGAAAAACCTACGGAAACAGATGCAGGTGAAGAAGAGGAAGAGCCTAAAGACCCAGAGGAGGAAGTGGCTCCTGATGTTGAGAACAATGAAGGAGAGTGCAATGGGGAAGAGGAGAGACAGCAGCAGGCAATGGAGGAAGATTTGAGAATGGAGAAAAGAAGACAAGAAGGACAGGAGGAAAATCAGAGAGAGCAGGAAGAAGTGGAGCAGAGGAGAAAGGAAGAAGAACGAGAGCATAGGGAAGAGGAAGAGAGGGCGAGGAAAGAGGAAGAAGAAAGAATGAGAAAACAAGAGGAGGAAGAGAGATTAATGAGGGAGGAAGAGGAGCGCAGAAGACGAGAAGAGGAGGCGCAGAGTCGGAAGGAGGAAGAGGAGAAGCAAAAACTAGAAATGGAACAGAAGAAGAAGAAAGAGGAAGAAGAGCGACAAAAGAAAGAGGCAGCGGAGAAGAAGAAGAAAGAGGAGGAGGAGAGGTTAAAAAGACAGGAGGAAGAGAAGAAGAGGAAGAGGAAAGAGGAAGAGGAGCGACAGAAAAAAGAGCTAGAGGAGAAGAAGAAGAGAGAGGAGGAAGATAGGAAAAGAAAAGAGGCTGAGGAGAAGAAGAAAAAGGAGGAAGAGGAAAAACGTAAAAAGACGGACCTGGAGGAGAAGAAGAAAGAGGTAAAAAACAGGAATCTAATGTTGTTAGAGGGTGTCATAAATTGTTACATTCAGTTACATAGATAAAAAAAAAAATCTATTTTCTTTTTGTATTTCTTCTGTGCAAAGGAAGAAAAGTCAAAGAAATTTGGGTTAAAAGAAAAGGTGACATATCTAGATTATTATCATCATTTTGATATTAAATTGTCTGCTCAGTTATGCTTGTCTTTTGTTAGAATGAACCACCTAAAAAGATTCAATCACCCTTTGAAAATCGACTTAAGAAAACAGAGAAGCCAAGGTAAGAAAGTCGAATACGATCTAATACGAACAAGCTCATATTTGTGCACACGTTCTGTATTTGGGTAAGGCCATTCATTCATCCATACTTGGTTTCAGGGAAAGTGCCCCATCCTCAAAGACGGAGGACGCGGAGAAGAAAGAGGCAGAGCGGAAGCTGCAGGAGCTGAAGCAGAGGAGAAACGAGGCGGAGAGCGAAGAGATTGAGAAGATGAAACAGAAGCAGCAGGGAGCAGAGGTCGAGCTAGAGGAGCTGAAGAAGAAGAGAGAGGAGAGGAGGAGGGTCCTGGAGGAAGAGGAGAGGCAGAAGAAGCAGGAGCTGGAGGACAAGAAGGCCAAAGAACAGGTCATCTGCTTTTACTTTATCTTTGTTTTTCATGATAGAAAATATTATCAGGTACTTTATCACCACCATTATTCAACTTCTGCTTAAAGGTCTAAATATAGGAATGTACTATGTAAATCTACCAGATCATATGAAAATGCTAGTTTACATCAATACACAAGTGCCCTCACTCACTGAAGGTGTTGCTATTTTTTGTAATTGATTGTGATAGGAGGAGAGAAAGAGGATGAAGGAGGAGATTGAGAAAAGAAGAGCGGAGGCAGCCGAGAAGAAGAAACAGTTGGAAGGGGAGACGAATAAACCTGTATTTGCCATCAGCCCCAAAGGATCGTCAAAGGTGAACACTTTGACTGCAGGATAGCTCAAAATGTTTGAATCGCTTCAAAAATGACTATTCCTCCCAATTTGTGACGTAGATTGGGGAGAAAGCTGAATTCTTGAGCAAGTCTGCCCAGAAACGTGAGTTTCATACAGTACAGTATATAAACTTTAATTCCTGAAATACTTATTGAATACACATACATAAAGTATTTAAAGGGGGGGTATTATGTAAAATCGACTTTTTCAAGCTTTATATCATGTTTTATGTCATTCCCTCATTAAACACATGCCTGGAGTGTTGCCTTGGCTCATTCACATATTTTTGAGTAATCAGTAAAAACTTAGACGGCAGCCATTTTAGGTGTAGCTATGCCTCAGTCCTCCTAGGAACGCCCCCACCTCCTGGAGACGCCTCTGGACCTTTTGTCACCAGCCAAGCCACCAACCACTGCTCCTCAGCTCAGCAGAGCCCCCTCCCCGCACAGTGTTGTTTAGATGCCACATCAGTGTGCTGAAGGGGGCGTGTCGGAAAGCTTCTTAAAGAGACAGAGGCCTATTTCAAGACGTTCAGTACAGCCATTTTGAGAGAGCAATTTTATTCAAGGCAGTTATTTTAATTTACTGCATATACAGACCAACAGAAGGTTACGTCATCATTGTAGTATGCTATAGACTGGTGCTATGTGATTGAAAAAAGCATAATACCCCCCCTTTAATAAGCCAATGTTTTTGCGCAGCACGCCAAGCAGAATCTCTCATACTCCCATTGTCTCCAAGATTGGCAACAGATTAGAACAGTTCAACTCTGCCATTCAGGTACCACTATCATCCTATCAGATTTCCCACATATATGTAAAAGTAATCTGTTAATACTGTGCTACAGGGTCAGAAAGAGGTCAAGTCCCCCAAACCCACTGTGACAGACATTCCTACTGGAGGAGCTCGTAGCATCAAGAGCATGTGGGAGAAAGGCAACATTGGTGGAACTACTGAAAGTCCAGCCCCTGCTAATAAAGTACTGCACATAACATCTAAATACAAGACATTATACATGTAAAAACTATACATGACAGTAAGAGATTATAAGGTCATTCTAATTCTTTTTAGGAGCCTGTGGGTAATAAAGGGGGTGTATCGGGGCGTGTGAACAGTCGGTTGTCAAAATCTGCTGAGCCAGAAAAGACAGCGCCACCTCCGGCTGAAGTGGTAGCATCTCCTCCACCACAGACAACACCAGCAAAGCCCACGGTAAGCCCCTCAAATCCCGGTCCGGTCCTCTCTGTGTGTGACCATTGTAACGCAGACACTGCTGTTGGCTCAAGAGACTAATCCCCTGATATTCTACACATGTTAAATGCTCATTTGCACATCAACATGCCAGTCCTTTGTTAGCTGCCTCTATTATCCAGCAGAGGTTGTCCAGGAGGCTTTTGGTTTTTGATGTCTAGTGCCACCGCATGGAGGTAATGTTTCATGACAACAAAAAGGCAAGTCTTGTCAGCGCATTAACAAACTCACAAAAAGTGAACTCCTTAAGTTACCCTCCGTAGTTTTATTCAAATCACATAAGGCTTGTACAATAACTCTATAATACATACAGAGTGAAGCATTTCAAACACATCTAATAAGTATATAAATACATTTGTTGTGACTATTTTAAATCAGGCTGAAAAGTTACTGGATGGAAATAATTTATGAAGTTCTGACTTGACTGAGTCCACTTTCAGTGTGTTTTATGATTTAAAGGAACCATTATTATTATCTGGAACAATGTGGAGCAGTAGAAGTTACAATATTGAATATGTTACATGATATTACTGTGCAAATAGCTGCTTTTAACTTGGCCTGAAGGGCACATTGTGTTCTTTTCTTAAAGTAGGACTGCACTTGTTAATCCCAGAGCATCTTCTGGAGACATGTTACTATGTGACCATACTGTGTGACAAATAGCACGGTTCTGACTTTATGTTTATGGGAGCGAGAGGTCTTCAATGTCAGATATTGAGGTCATAGGAGCTGTAGTAATCTTGTGTACTAAAATAATGTGTTGCTTTACCCAGTTAGTTACATGTGTGAGTCTCTCTGTCGTTCTAATCAATCAAACCTTTCTGTACTTTCTGCTGTGCTATTTTTCTCATTGTGTGAAAAGATATGATTTTGAAAAACCATATCCCTTAAAAGCACATGGCATATCGTTTGTAGGATGTAAAACCAAGTGACAGTGGAAACAAACGTGGCATGTGGGAACCCAAGAAGACCTCAACGCCTGGCAAGGTAACAAGACAACAACTATACACTACAACCACAGCTGCACATTTAGTACACAATGTATTCACCACGACATGAACATTAGGCCAAATAGACATACAAATATTTGTCAAAAAGAAAGACATAAAGAAGTTAATTCTTTGATTATTAGATGGGTATATGGGTTTTACCGTTTTAATAACTCTTTTCTGTGTCCTATTGTTTCACAGTTGGGAGGAGGAGTTAAGAGATGGTGAGAAAAAAAGGTGAGTTCTCAAATTTATGAAAATAGCATAGGCGTATTACATAGCATAACTTGTTTGATCGCCTTCAACCCTATAAACAAACCACATGAAGGCTTTATGGTAGTCAGCCTTAGGGAAAATAGTGTTTTGGAAAACCGCCCCTGCCCTTCAAGACAATGCTGTTGGGCCCTATCCCTCATCGCCCGCTGTCCTGCTGCCAGACGAGTGGTTGTAAATCTAAACTGCTGCTTGGGATTTTTGAGTTGTGTCCCACTGACATCTATATTTGAAAGGCCCTGACCTTGTTTCCCAATATAAAAACCCTCAACAAACTTCCAAGCTATTCAGTGTCGTGAGCTGTGAGGCTTTCTACGCTGCAGTCGCATGATTTTCACATTACAACTGAGCGCTCACAAGGATTACTAACAATTTAGGCATCAAACAAGTCTCAGTAGCTGAGCTTATTCAGTCAGACCCCTGTCCTGTACTGTCTATGGTCTATTAAACTCAACCATTAGAAGTTTTGACATCACACTTAGGTCCCACCGTGAATCAAGGTTGCGCTAAAGTGTTGGCTGCACTTAGTTACGTTTATTTAATTATACCTAATAAAGCAGAGAGCAAATGGAAAACTTGCTTTCAATCAGTATTCAATCGGCTATTGAGCTACAAATATAACTATTGAGCAAAGTATTGAAGCTAGAGGGTGAGTTTGTGACACTGAAGCCGGAACGTGCCCATTATACTGTCAGTGTGGCAGCCTAAACCACAAGCCTATTGTGCAGCACAGGATGTAGTAGTATTATTGTAAAAGACTGACATTTGAAAGCAGGACATCATTGGGTTTTAAGGGTTTGCCACTATATTATTTTTACTTTTTTTTTTGCTTTTCTGAAGGACCTTCTCCAATAGAGGCCATCAAAAAAGAATGAATCCTGCAACCAAGCATCTTCTGACAATGAAATCATCTTATGAAGCCCTCAGCGATTCTAAAAGACTGCGGTTTAGATAAAACACTGTTTTCCCCTGTTATGCATTGACTGAAATTAACAGCTTCTTGGTTAAATATAATTTACGGATGTGTGTATGACACATAAATGCTATAAGGCGTATGCATTCATGAATAATAGACATCACAGCTTTTGAGCACACTGTTTGTGGCTTTTATGCATTGTTCAATAAGGTACTACTCACATTAAAATGGCATTTACCATTGTAATTCTAACCATTGTTATGACAAATCAATGATTTGAAGAATTAGCCACATATGTAAAACAATTCAAATGCCTGTAATTACAGTAAACTTCTAAATGAATTAAAGTTGTTGTATCGCTTTATATTTTTGCCTTAGCAATAATAAAATAAAACTTGCATTGACATTTTCTTCTGTTTGCAAGCCAAACACCTTTATAATTGGAATACATGTTTTAAACCGTCACCATGGCTTTTCTCTGTCCACTGTCTTATCTGAGGTGTGCACTCAGAGGCCAGATCGACTGAAACCAGCGAACTTGAAGTTGCCACTGAGCCTCTAGTTCATATTGTTCAACCCCTTCATATGTGGACATTTTTAACAGCATGTAAAATACGAGCTGCCGACACACCTGAGGTGTGAGTGAAAGCCTGAACAGACGGCTGTCATTTCAAAGGACACAGACTGCAGTGAGTTGCTCTAACAATAGACGTCTGATGGACCACAGGACGCTGTGGTCACATGACCCTGAGGGCTGGACTGGAGTCTATTAGGATCCTTCATTATCAACCTTAAAGTCAACTTGAAGGAGTGGACATTACTCTGAGCTCCCTCTGAGGCAGGTAAGACCCGCATAATTTAACAAGCTCCTCATAACTGAGAACATTTAATATTTTCATATTTTGCATTTCTATATACTCACTCCAGACTCTATTGTATTAATTCATTTGAACAACCTTTAAATAAATGGCACTCTGTAATAGATGCGATACAATTCAAATAATATTGTACAAACATTGAGCCTCTGAGCATTTTTTTAATGAGTTTATAATATAATAAAGTCTATGAATTAATAACATGCATGTATTATGAATCAATTTAATTTATATGTATTTGTCTAAATCAGTGGTCCATAGCTTTGAACTCAAGCATTTAAAACAAGCTGTGACCCAAATAAAAACTAATGAAAATTTAAAAAAAATCTGTTTGATCCTAAAGGTCTCTGTTACACATTGTGTTAATAAATGACTGAAGTAATTGTATATTATAATCCCTGTGTCACTATAATTAGACTAATACAAAACCATTTCAGAGTCAACATGTCTGACACAGAAGAAATGGTGGAGGAGTGGGTTCAGTAAGTCACTGGCTGTATTATCAAAGTTCATTATATTAATCCTTATATTTATAACTTCTTTTTATCCATTACAGAGATGGAGAAGGTAAGAAAAGTTGTTCACTAAAAAAAAAAAAAAGTGATCTATACAAATGTTACAAATTATGCATTTTCCCCCAGATGAATCAAAATCCAAGCCAAAGTAAGAGTTCTTTCATTTGTGAACGTTTTAAAGACACCGTGAAAGAAAATAATGGTCTGTTTGCAGGTTTATGGCGAACATCTCAGTGCCCAAGATCCCAGATGGCGAGAAAGTGGATTTTGATGTATGCTGCTCTTTTGTAATATTTCCACCTCCTTTGTTAGGAGGTGGAAAAAACATATATTTTTTGTTTTAGGACATTCAAAAAAAACGCCAGGAGAAGGACCTGTCGGAGCTGCAGTCCCTGATCGAGGCTCACTTTGAGCAGAGGAAAAAAGAGGAGGAGGAACTCCTCTCCCTCGTCAACAGAATTGTAATTACGTCTGGACTTGAAATAAAAACTGAAATGCACATTTATTTGTCTTAATATTATTTTGCGTTTGAAGGAGAAGCGTCGCACAGAGAGAGCAGAGCAGCAGAGGATTCGAGCTGAGAAAGAGAAGGCGAGGCAGATCAGACTAGCGGTACGTACATGAGAAATGGGCACTTACTGTACAATCTCTAAATAGTTCACTAGTTGTGGGAGCAGTGGTAGTTGGTATGTCATTGTAGTGCAGCAACATGTGAGGAGTCGTTTTAGTCATAGCCCATGACACTGCACTCACTTCAATGAGTATGTAGGAATAGTACTTTGACATTAATGCAGGTATGGATGAATTGACACATACAGGAGGAGAGGGAGCGTAAAGAGCAGGAGGACCTTCGCAAAAAACAGGATGACGATGCCAAGAAGAAGAAGGTCCTTACCATGGGGCCTAAGGTAATCCCTAGATTCAAAATTGGCATTTTTCATTAAAAGCATAACGATGACTTATTATTCTTTGTAACAGGCTGACAACAAAAAAGGTGGCAAGAAACAGACGGAAAGGGAGAAGAAGAAGAAAATCCTGGCTGAGCGCAAGAAGACCCTGAACATTGATCATCTGAATGAGGATAGACTCAAGTATAGTCCCATGACACACTGAACATATAAAGCTAAGTGCAGGTTTAATTGTTTGTTGTCTTGCTTTAGGGAAAAGGCCAATGAACTGTGGAATTTGCTGATGGGACTTGAGTCAGAGAAGTTTGATCTCACAGACACACTCAAGAGACAGAAATATGATGTAAGAGGTTTGCACAACAGAGTACAATTTTCTTTATAAAACTATTTTCTTTTTAAATGTTTTTGCAGATTAACCTGTTGCTGACACGAGTCCATGACCACAAAAAGTAAATGGAGATTTTAAATTAATGCATTCCCCCCCCCCCCCCTTATTAATACATATTTCTTGCTGTCTTTCAGCGCCAAAGGTCGTGGTAAGGGCCGTTTGAGGTGAAAAACTGGCAGGTTGGGGAACAACACACGAGCACTTGATTCTTGTCTTATGTAGTATTCCTCCAGTTCAAAAGTCTGTATGTACGGTAAAAAGAGCTATTGACTCACTATAATCATTATCAATAATAATCAATAATCAAATCAATAATAATAAAGTCAATGAGAAAAGCTGTGAAGTAGTGTGGTGATAAAACATTTCTTTTTTCTAACATCTTTACTTTGAATTTTAGGTTAACACTTAATAAAAAGCAAAAGAGTCATTTCCTCTTTGGGATGTTTTCAGAGGATTACAAAAAAGGATTGAGGGATTTTCTTAAAAGAAAGACATCAATGTTTGTTGGTACCTTTATTTGAATTTACATTAAAACAACATTATCCAGCAAGGCTCTATTTAGTAATGAACAACATAGTTATTTAATAATTTTGTTCATAAAAATACAATGGTAAGGGGATTGACAGCCTATGTTTATTGTACATTAAAACTACATTATAATACATAGAGGTGGACAGAAGTGCTTTGTGATTTGCTCGGTGATACAGCATCTCAGTGGATTGACTGTGTATAGCACGTCCATGGCAAATGTTGTGACGCCAGTTTATTGAGTCTCACCAAAAATGCGTTTCCCTGATCTCTGCAATCACCTGACTGGCTTTCTGCAACGCCTAAACACAAGAAATACACAAGATGGACAGGCGATTAGCTGCTGTAGATGTATATATTACAAATATAACAATAGAGATTGCAATTTAGATTATATAAGATGGAAATTCATTCACATAACAGTACGTTATATGAGTCCTTATTACATCAAAACATGGAAGCGGAACAAGAAAATGTACTGAATGTGTAATAAAGGGCACATACCGTGAGCATGTCTGCAGCCTCACTGCGCCTCTGGGCCATATCCTCAGACTCTGTGAGCAGTTCTTTGAGCAGAGTGGCTTTGTACAACTGTCCCACCAGTTCACTCTGCAGACAGTCCTTCACATGGTTAACCAGGAAGTGCATCACTGCCTTTGGGACACTGGAACCAAGGACAAGGGGCAATATCCTCAGTAATATTAAATCTTACTGTATGAATACAATATCAAGAGACACTCTTTACCTGTCCTGAATGTTTTTGCGAACGATAAGAAAGTATGACTTGATGAGACGCTCAATGACCTCACAGTCTCGCTGCTCGCGGGCAGACAGTTTTCTGGACACTGGAACAGGCTGCCAAAAAACACAGTATTCACTTTTGTGCCATTATATTTTTGTACTGTCCTGTGTACAGGTTTTGAACCTTTCAGAATATATTAATGACGTGGGAGGACAGGAAATTACCACATCTAGCAGGTTGACAGCGTGGCCCTTCTGTGGTCCGGCAGGGAGAAGAGCAGAGGCTCCATCTTCTCTCTTCAACATCCCCCTCCAACCGCCTGTCCCACTGTCGCCCTGTTCACTCACTGAGCTGCAATGAGAGCTGCTTCCGGATGCAGCCTGCACATGGGAAAGGAAAAGGCATTTCTATATCAATGGAACACAGGGTGATTAGGTTTTCTTGGGTCTGTGCTTATTTCACATCGGAAAAGTTATGTGAAAAGTCAAAAGATGGAACAATTGAAGCCTAAGAAACATGCCGATAATAAACACATTTCGTGCACACTACACTTGAACACATGGGGACGAATCTGGTATAGTATTTGAAAGTTGATCAATCATGCCATCCAAGCTTTTCAATATCAGTGTTCATGCAATTTATGTCAATATGTAGCTATTTTAATGAATCAGGCAGCCGCAGGCATTATATGAAACAGGACAAACCTTGTAGGCCTCAGTTTCAGTAGGCTCAGTGGGAGAGACAAACTGCCCACCAGGGCTTTTAAGAGACTACAAGAGACAACACCAGAGGATAGATGGTGGGACAGGACACTGGTACTGTATTTACTAAATGAGTGCAACGATGACATTTGGAAAAGCTCCAAACAATGGTTGAATGACCAGACACATAATGTGGAAGACATACAACATGAGTCATTACCTTGTCTCTGGGCACAGCAGAAGGCAAGTCTCTCATTCTGTTACGTCTTTGTTCCTACAAAATAATGTAAACACATCACTACCAAAAAAGGAAAAGCAGAAAAGAAAAGCTGCTTTTTTGGACTTTGCTTGTTACTCACTTCAATGTTGTTGTTCATAAGTCCACAGGCGTCAGCGAAGTCTGGATGTTTGGTGTTAATATACGCCAACTCAATGGCAACCAAGTTGTGAACCTAAACACAACACTGGTTAAACTAAACAAGTCAAACAAAGTTGTAAGCAGTGTGAATCTGTATTGCCAACCATTTCATTGGTGACAGGGAGCCTCTTTCTAAGCAGCGACGTCATCACCTCAACAATGGCATCATGGAGCTTTGGAAACCTCTGTAACTCCTATAGAAACAAACATTAAGATAGATACAACTTTTTATTAGATGAAAAACTATTTAAGATGTCATTTGCTGGGACCTGTGTGCTGTAGTTGCTGCAGTGCTGTATGATCCTTTGCATCTCCTCGTGGACCAGCTCCACACAGCGTAAACTGGGCTCCTCCAGGCGCTTGACCTGCCTCTTCACAAGCAGCTCAAAGGAAATCTCCGGCACAAACAAGGCAGGTCTTGGGCCCTGTAAAAACACGTTTAGCTTTAAGTTCGCAGAAACATTTCGACAGACAGTAAAAGTCAAAGATGAACACTAACTGTTGCATTTCTGATTGCTGTTAAAACATCAATTGTGGTTAAACCACCCAGAGGATCCACTGACTCTAGTGTTCGACCAAATGTCTCATGGAAAATGTAACAGATTCTTGCTCCACCACATCTGAAACGCATAAATGATCAAACACATAAATGTTAAGTCTAAAGCCTGAGGTAACTGCACCACCAGCACCACCATGAGGTACGTATATGGTATTACAGCTGCACAACTCACAGTTCAGCAGTTTCTATGTACTTGGCTGTGCCCTCTATGGTATGGCAGTACTCTGCGGCAAACTTAGTGATGAGCTGCAGCAGGGTGGCGCTCTGGTCTTCCACAGGCTCACCGTAGCTGTTTAGCAGGGACTGGTACTGGGCTGCCAACACATTGATTCTGGTCTTTAGCTCAGGGAGACAGTCTCTGATGTGGTGCATGAGTAACCTGTAGTAATGAAAACAATCTTGCTCGTTCTTAATAAATCAAAGAATAGTGAATGTTGCAGCAGTGATTGTTTCCCACAGCACACCTGTTCAGCGTCCGAGCCAGGTATTTGGTCCCATTTCTGTTGGCAAGGGATGGGTACTTCTTTTGCAGAAAAGCATATTCATCACGGATTGAGTCAGCTACTGCCTTCTTTTGATTTATATCCAGTTGACTCCTAAAATACATTCAAGTCAGACATACTGTTCTAAACTTTACAATGATTTACCAAGACTAAAACAACACAATGGTACCTGTTGACCAATCCAATAATACCAAGCTTGACAGGAATGACACGCCCCATCAACACATCCAAAGCATCTGTCCCAGCATCCATCAAGTCCAGTTTTGTCACCACAGCTAACGTCCTCCTGCCTATAAATACAAACAAGTAAGTAGTAAAATGGAGTTCTCCAACAGCGCAGTGATGTGTAAATACACATTTACCATCTGGATCAACCTCACGGGCCACTTTCAAGGCCTCTGATGTCGCTATGTCTGTATTAGCAGCAGTCACTGCCAAAATAATAGAGTTTGGATTTGCAATGTAGTTAAAGATCAATTCTTTGATCTGAACCTCAATGTCTTTGGGCTGGTCTCCAACAGGAACCTATAAAACACAAATTGTAGATAAAGTAAAAAGCCCACAGATAAGAATAATAGCTTCTTGTTGTACCTTGGTAATACCAGGGAGATCCACTAAGGTGAGGTTCACAACATGTGGTGAGAAGATTTTTAAGTGAATGGGATCGTCACTAATACCCTATATAGTAAAATGTTGTCAGTAATTATAACATAGTATAGCATTGTTTGGTGACATCAAACGTTTTTCAATACCTTGTTAATACCGGATACTCTTTCGGTTTCTGTTTCAATTTCATGTCTGATTTCTTCAAAGTTGGTATATATCTAAGAAAAAGCACATAGCACATTTGACACAAAAAACAGATATTGCAACAAAATATTCCAAAAGTATTAACAAAAAACATATTCTATGAGGTGCACATAAAGGTTTCTTTGTGTGTCCAGTTCAGGTCATGTGAAATTAAGCCTTAGAGGACATTTACCTCATGATGTTATCAATATTTTTAGCCACTGTGGGCTGTGTTGGATTGTGTTACACATAGCTCCTGGAGTCAAGTCAAGCCACAGATACACAAATGTTTTTCTATCAATAATCAATACTAAACTCAATACAACACATACTATATAACCAATCGAGAGAGGCGTTCATTCATTGGCTGCATTATAAATGGAAAAGCTACAATCAGTACCTTATTCTTAGTGTGTAAAAATTTGCCCCATTCTTCCCCATCTATGCCTGTAAAAAAGCATACAAAACAAATACAATTAGTTCATTAATTTATATATTGATGTAGCCTTTAAGACAGTTGCACTATAAATATCTCAATACACAACTGTCTCATGGGAGTTGTTTCGATGTTGGCCTTAGCAGGAAATAAAACTCTCCAGAGATGCGCAGCTGGGGAGTTTTGGCCAAAAAGGAAAAATAATATAAATAATAATAAGCAAATAATATAAGCAAATGTATGGTGTGCACAGAATAATGCAAGGGAACAAACCACTTGAAACAAGGGTTAGCAAAATAATGGGATCTGTGCATGAACTAGCTCAAAAGTTAGACCTTTTAAAAGGCGTCCATTTTTCTTTGATTGAGTGGCTAAAGAGAAGACAGGAGACACAAGAGTTACGCGAGGCTAAACTATATTGTTACTCCTTTTACACAAAATGAAGTAAAAAGAATTACAATGCGCCAATATAAACCTGAAATCAGTCGCTATTTTACCATTTTCCTCATTGGTTTTCTTCCGGTCATCTGGGTCTATGTGAACCAGTTGAAGGATGAGCGGCCGACGTGTGACAATACCAGTGCCCCGGGGCAAGATGTCCCTTCCAACAAGGCTCTCCAAAACAGAGCTTTTTCCACTGCTCTGTGGAAAAAAGGTGCAACAAGGTATGAAAAAAAAGTACATAAGAAGATAGAAGTTCACTGCCAAATTCAAGTTCAAGGCTCATCTTCTCTGCTGCCAACAAACAATTTACAAGTTATGAAGTTATGATATGTGGACATGACATTACTTATACCAGCACCTTGAATGTGTTTGTGTTTTTGTTACAGATAGTTAATAATTTATGGGGTATTACAAGAAGAAGAACTTTATTTATATAGCGCCTTTCACAGACATAGTCACAAAGCGCTTTACATGAGACAATTAGATTAGTTACACCTAAGGCCAATGTCAAACGCAACTAATTACAATTGCCATGTCCCATATTGTGAAGCCCTGAAATGCTTGCCAAAGGATCTGGAGCAGTCGCATCCTATTAGTCTGACAGTAATAGTAAACACATGTGCCACTTTAAACCCCTGTGATGAGGGCAGATAACCGCGAATGTAGAACTGTAGATTGGATTTATTAATCACAGATTTTAATGAGGCATTATTTATCAAATCTACCTTAATCAGACATTAACTACTGGCATAATATCAATTAAACGTTTCTTAGCCAAATCCAAAGCAATAGAAACTTTAGAATTGTCTGTGCAGATAAAGTCTTGTTAGTTGACAATTAAAATCAGTGAGACTATCAAGCCACAATCCCAAAGCCTTTTCTTTTGTTAACTATTTACATACATGATCCTAAAAGAGCATCAACACTTACTTGCCTAGCTGACTTTCTAGTAACATTGCTAACTTGGTTTTGACAAGCCAACTACCAAACTTACGAGTTATTTCATGTACATCAGTGAAAGTAAAAGCGAGACAAACTCAGAACGATTAGAAACACTTGGTGCAGGCTAAACTTGCTAGTCAAGTGACATTTCTCTCTCACCTGAGTTCCCACAACAACTATTTGTGGCAAATGGATAATATCTGCGCCGACTGTGTTAAAAACATCTTGTAGTTTGTTGATCACGGGAATGAGGGTATCCATGAGCTAAAATAAAGTTCCCAGTCCGTTAAAAGACAACCCTTTCCTCGGAGGCTCACAGTACAAAGTCATTCAATGTGCTACCACGGCTAAAGCAAGCTGCGGGCTTCACTTACTTTGGATAGGCGAACTGCGCAGTGCGTACATTGACGCTCACCGTTGCATCATGGGAAATTGAGTATTACAGCGAGCCTGCGAACGGTTATGTAACGTCATTTTGTGTATTCATTGACTACATTTCCTGCAATCTAGGCCCACACCCTCGCTACAGTAACCAAGGTACGCAGCAAAATATTTTGCACCAACTCACTTTACACGTTTTATATTGCACACATATGTACTAATACTACTATTACTACTAACTAGAGTAAATTTGGGTATAATTTAAAACCAATGGAATAGGGAATTCGACAAGCATTTTATTAAATAAAAATGGAAAATATTGCACACAATAACTTGAACAGCTCTTAAACCACTACACTGCAAGTCAGGTTTGAGGTAGGCCTACCAAAAATATCTTGTGTTTTAGACACAATTACTTGAATACAGCTGTACAAGTGTTTGCTTTTATAATGTTATGTTGTGTTAGTACATTCAACTATTATTACACCCATTAAATGTTGAGAATTTTGCCAATGAAAATACAATTTTAAGTTATGCATTTATGAAGATGTTTATGCCGTAATTAAAATGTTACTTAACATTCAGACTTGTGACTTTGACATATCTTATACAGTTATGCAATGGATAATGTATTTGGTTTAGGGCATTAGTTCAAAATAAAAATAAAAAAATTCTGAAAAAACAAACAAATTATTTCCTTTGTTAAACATTAAGCCAGCGATGACACTGCTCTTGGCAAATGCTGCTTTTGTTCCGACCCCTATTGTCATTGTCACAAAAACAGAACACGAAAGGGACAAAAACAACAACTTAATCTATAAGTGAGAACATGTAGCCTACTGGAAAGCAAAATATGAAATACTGTCAATATATGCACATTTAGTTTTTGTTCTATATTAATTGGAACACACAGTAACTTTGAGACCCATAACAATAGCTTGTGGTTTAATGGGTTTTGTAAACTAATATTTACATCTACCAATAGTCATTTGACAAGTTGTCAAAAAAAATAAAAACATCCCAAAACAAACTATCAGATTATTTTCTTAAGGCAATCTAATAATAGAATTATTGTTATGTATCATATCATGATGAAGTGCAGTCTGTATAAGTGGTTACCATATTCCCTCTGCGCTCTGTCACTGTTCTACAATGCTGTTTTGATGTTCCATGAAACCTGTTTTCATTTTGCTTATTATGTCTTTCAAATGTGAACATCCTCTCCATGTCATCAAACACATCGTCAAAAATATCGCCTCCAAAACCTCCTTGAAAATGTCTCTTGTGCTTGTGGTGACTCTCTTTATGAAAGCGGGAGTGTTCATTAAAATGTCTTTTGTGACGTGCATGTCTATTCTGGCTGTAGATATCAAAGTCTTTGAACATGTCATCAAAGCTGAAACTGAAAGGTTGCTGAGAGTTTGGTCTATGTCGGCTTTGAGATCTCCAGAGAAGTATGTAGAGCCAAACTGGTCGTATTCTCTTCTTTTAGAATCATCTGATAAAGTTTCATAAGCTGGACAAAGACAGAAACATGTGAATATACCGTAATTAGTTTGACCAAAAATACACTACATACTGTACCTTCTGCGATTTCCCTAAATTTCATCTCAGCATCTGGGCTCTTGTTTTTATCCGGGTGATATTTCATTGCGAGCTTATGGAAAGCCTTTTTTATCTGTCTCTCAGTGGCATCTTTTGGCACGCCCAGTATATCATAGTATTCCTTCTTAGCGAGTATCAGCTCCGTTATCATGAAGATGCACACGGCAAAAGTCACTGCCGACTGTGCAGTTGCCATCATCATTCCTGCACCACAGTGAGAAATAACATTAGTTTACCAAGACATCAACCGCAACCAAAGCTGAATACATTTCTTTCAGTGTTAATGATAATACAATACTAGGTATATATTAGGGCAGGAAATCATGTATCACATTAATGATAAGCTAAAATATTCTACACTTAAGTTTTAGGTTTGATGATGAGGAATGATATTATCTAAACGCATATTTCTATTTTTTTTCTTCGTATGAATGGTTAGCATGTTACAAGTTAGTAGTTGCGTTACAAAGCAGCACTGGCTAACAAAACGATCGCACGAGTAAAGAGTTATAATCACCCACCTTTAAAGAGCACCCCCTCTTGCGATTATATCTTTAATGCAAAACAGCAAAGATTATTGATGTTTAGAGTAATGTGTCGGGATAAAAGTCATCCGAAAAGTGCCGAAAACACAGCATCGTTGGTACTTCTTCGAGCATTCTGTGGTAAAGAAAAGCAGTTCAAACTATTGTATCACGCCCCCTTGCGGACAAAATCAATACAACTTCTAGGTTAGTGAGCGGGTTCACAAACATTTAACATAAAACTTTGTAGAGGTAAATAATATATATAATATATATACTATAACAACTTTAAGACTAGAAAAATATAAGGGCACGCGTCAAAATAGATTTAGATCAAATATGAGTTCAAATATGGTAAAATGACAGTTTAACACAGAACAACAGCGTGAATGGATTTACAGAAACCCCGTTTGTGTATCTTGCAGTTGTATTTCCTACTAGTGCGACCTCTTTTCATTCAAGTAATGATGTTGTTGCCTTTTATGACTGCATTTATCTGATGACCCATTTTTCTGGGAATGATGTTAAACCAATCAGACCCCTCCAGTGAGAGGCACGCGGTAAACAGCCAATGACAGCGTGAACCGAGGACACGTGTTCATTGTTTTTCCTTTACTAATTTTGGATATACACGTTCAGGTCGAGGGGGCAATGCGCCTTGTTTTGCCATTGTGAATGTAATCTAGTGGAAGTTCAAGACACCAAGCCATTATTTGAGCCCTTTAGAAGATGCCTGCTTACCAAAAGGTATGTGTTTTGTTCTTAATTCAAGTCCTAGCGCAAGCGGTTAGCTTCTCAGTATTAGCCAAGCTAACGTCAAGTAAATATACATGGACAGATTGAAGAAAAGTTTGAGACTTAAAAGATAGTAATTAAAGTCATCCCACGTAGAAGCAAACACTTAATATCCAGACACCTTTATGACCATTATCAGCGTCCCATTATTTCTTGCTTCCCATTCATGTTGTGGTTATTTATTGTTTGTCTTTATTTTCTATCATCAGGTTGTTGTTTTTTACTCGGGTCAACCTAACGATGATTTGGATGGGATAAACACCATTTGAGAGAATGAGTCGTAGGTTGGTGCCACACACTTGGGTGAAATGGGATAGAGGATTATTATTGTGGCATATTCATGCTTACTCGTGTGGACTATCATCTCTGTCTGGAACCTCTCACTACAGGGTCTATGTTCAACACTCTGGCGGTCAGAAAGTTGGCTTTCTCAATCAACGACGGCTCTACCATCTCACGAGGATCAAAACACGAAAAGAATGGATCTTTAGAGCTATTCAGACCAAACAGCGACTACTCCACACCAGTACATTACATTTAAATACTTCAACTTCCCGTTGGTTCACTGGTCTCAACATGTCAAGAGTCAAGAACACATTAGGGACAGTTTCTAAAGCAGTCAGTGGGAGCCACACAGAACTACTCTCCAAAATATCCAGATTAAAACCAAAAGCACCAAAAACTGGAAAGAGTTCTGAGGCAATTGTGGAGAAAGTTCAAGAAGCACAAGTGAGTGGTTCAAAAGAAGCTTCTTGTTCAACTGGAGAGACCACAGTCAAACGAGTGATGACTTCATCCATCACCTCTGCGTCTGCTGCTACATCTGAAAACGTCAAAACCTCCACACAATCTCATGATGCTTCACAAGTTTCCAGTGCTGCATCTTTGTCATTGCCATTTCAAGAACCTAAAGAGATCCCAAGACGAAAACATGTGATCATAGCTGCCAAAAATGGTTCTGCCAAAATGATAGGGGACCCAGAATCTTCAGTGGGAGATACTCAAAACAAAAATGTGACCTCCAGTCAATCCACTCCACTTTTCCATCCAAGTACGTTTTCAGTCAGCCTGGATGAAACCTTCAACTACCTTTCTCATCATATCAACTCATACTTTGGAAGCAAAATAAAAGCGGTAGAAAAACGGACAGATAGTAGTACTGAAAATACCACGACTGTTTCAGCTGTAGATGAAAAAGATGAGGCAGCTCCAGTGCAGCCAACCCCTTCCAAAAAGAGTATTGGGCAGTATTTGTCATACTCTGCTCCAAGTGTACAGGCCTTTGTGGGCAGCTACCTAGCCCCTCTGGTCCCCCGGTTTAGGGCCTCAGAATCCAAAAGTCCTATAGAAGAGAAGACCCCTGATGAGACAACAGCTAAACAGGTTGTTTCTACAATCAGTCAAGAACTGAAAGCAGCAGATGAGAAAACCAAGAAACTTCTGTTTCAAAAAGAAAAGGTTTGTGGCACCTTTTGCTTTGTTTTAATATTGCACTGACTAACTGAACCAACTAACTATGGTACTGACTAACTGTACAATAGAAGCATAAACAGTTTTTATAGCTAAGAGAATCCCCCTCAAATACTTGTCATTCTGAATATGAAGCAGGCTGCTGTCTGCACTCTCATCAGCACTGCTACTCTATACATGTAATAGTATTGCCTTCTAGGAATCTAGTTTTTAAAATAGTCTGCCTACAACCTTATGGGGACACGTAGCTTGAACCACCAGAAGTGTTTATAATATTTAAAATACAAACACATTATATTTGTCAAATTTGATTTACACTATCAGTTTAAGAATTTATCATTAACATGCTTATTTAATTTACACAATGTATAATGATGAAATTGTATATTCTACTAATATTTAACTCTATCCTCTTCTCATTATAATAAATCCCAGATCATAGCCAGAGTGAGTGTTGATAATCGGACCCGGCTCTAGTGCAAGCTCTTCAGAGGGCTTCAGATGTGCGGGTTTATATCAACAGGGTGGAAGACCTCAGCTACCACCTCCTTGAGTTTCCAGAGACGCGTGGAGTCGCGGTCAAGGTGAGCTTTCCAAAATGGCCTAGACAAGTTTTATTTATTTTATTTTATTTCTTATGTATTCTTTTTCGGCGACTTTGTCTGCAATGTACCCACTCGGGATGCTCACTATACTGAAAACTATGGCACTTTTTTCTCTTACATCAGGAGTATCATAGTGTTCAGTGTATTAGATGTTAATGCTCCTCTGGACTATATTTTTTTCTGTTAGTTAAATGTCAAGTCTGTCGGTTCTTGAGCCAAAGGCCACAGACATGCTGCTGTCTGTTCAGTTTCAAAGTCAGACACCTACAGTAGTACACGCTGTCTGGTGTCAGCATACTATTTATTTATGTTTCTGCCATATCTGTATCGGCGTGATAGCCTTATTCAGTGTGCTTCTATTTTAAACAAAGGCCACATGCATGTTGTACCTGTTGTGAAATGCTAAACACTGTTTACACTTCACATACACATGGAGAATATGCCTCACGTGCTGCTACTTGACTGTGAATGTACAAGATAGGAAGTTATATGGTTGATTTGTTTATCCTATTTTTGTTCTAATACCAACTGTGAATGTCTTTAATTACTATTATTTTTGTTCTGTTCAGCTGCGCAGTCTCTTTCTGCTATTGACACTTCAGAGCAGTGTATAGTTATGTGATCATTTAAAATGTAAGGGTTTTAGCTTATTTTTTGTGCGTTTTTCTTTTTTTGATTCCAGGAGAGAGTGATCCCTTGTCTGCTTCGTCTTAAACAGGCCAGGGATCCAGGCCTGTGCTCTGCAGTCAGAGAAGCCCTGGCTTTAGTGGGATATCATAAACCTGTTAAAGGCCGTGGGATAAGGATCCTGTCCATCGATGGAGGAGGTCTAAGGTACTTCTCTAACTCCAGAGATAAATCAGCCTCAACTTTGTATTTCTGAGAGAGTTTAGTTACTTTTGTGGATAAAATGTAGTGTCTAACAATAGTATCCATTTGATTTCAGAGGACTAGTTGCACTTCAAACTTTGTCAAAGCTGGAAACTCTGAGTGGCAAACCCATACACAAACTCTTTGACTATATATGTGGTGTCAGCACAGGTACGTTGCCCTCTCACGTTACACAAAGTACATAATATTTATAGCCAAGTACTTGGGAGTGTAAAAGTATTATTTATAATGTGTGTTAATGTGGATTACGTCTTGACCCACTTTACTTGCACTCTTCTCTTAACCTTAATTCTCCATACAGTCCTGCTGCACTGCCTTTACTGTAGACTGCATCCTTCATATTAACAGCACATTTTGTCATACGAGTTTTATTAGATTGAAAATATGCAAATACAGTATATTTAGATAGTTTGAACCACCACAAGATGGCAGTGTGAACCAAGCACAATGTTTGTTTCTACATCTGCATAATTCTACAAAAAAGTACTTCTTATTAAGAGTTAATCTCTTCCAAAAGCAGTTTCCTTTTTTGTTTTCACTTTGCCAGTGCTTCATAAACTTTGTGAATATCTGACAATTACTTTTTCAGAGCATAACGCCACACAGTATTTGCTTGTTTGTGTAAATGCAATTTGTCATTTTCTGCAGGCGCCATTCTTGGATTTTTATTAGGGGTTCGCCAAATTCCTCTGAGTGAGTGTGACGACCTTTACCGGAAGCTGGGCTCAGACATTTTCAAGCAAAATGTCATTGTTGGCACAGTGAAGATGGGATGGAGCCACGCTTTCTATGACAGCGAGGCCTGGGAGAATCTGCTCAAGTAGGTTTGACTGACAGGTATTAGATTATGTATTAGGCTTGGACTACTGTTACATGACAGATAATACGGCATTTAATTTATTGAGCTATTACTGTATATGGCAAATAGAGGGTTCACTCTGACAATAATAGAGTGAAATTACTGTTGGTGCCTTAGTGTTTCTCATCTTACAAGTTAAGATGTAAGAAGCTCGAGTCTGTAGATAAATGCTCTGCTCACATTTGAAATCTTAAAATGTTCTAAGCTAATATTTTTTAATAATCGGTGAAGTTTGGATTTAATCTATTACTAGAACAAACTCACTTTTAAGCGCTCATGGAACAGTAATCTGGATACTCACTAGAGTTTATAAATGTGTCCTTTGTTGACTGAAAATATCCTAATAAGAAAACAAAATGAATCATACCATATATTGTTCACATTTTTGTCACCCTTCACTACGGTCTATACGTTTCTCTTCCGTTACTAATATGCAAAAGGTTAAACGTACAACGTAAGACCAGGAAAGCAGAAAATGATGTGACATTTCTGTGTTTGCGCTCCGCAGAGAGAAAATGGGCTCTAACCTCCTGATCGAGACGGCGAGAAACCCCCAATGCCCCAAGGTGAGCTTTAGAAGATGGGCTGACTCACTCCTGTCTCATGCCGTGTTATTTCCCTCCCTTTTTTCCTGTGGACTGCTGGCTCATTTACAGGGAAGTCACATCTAATGCTTCAGTTATCTGTCTTACTCAGGTCTTCGCTTCCCTGTGAGACTGGGGAGGAGCGTTATTGATGCATTGATGTAAAGAACCTGACATTGTGCCAGGTTGATGCCTAAAATGCCAAGAAAAATTTGGTGAATTGTAGAAGGAATCTAAAAGTTGTGCACGCTTGACTTGGTACATCAAAGTGTTCTACTCAAAAGGGGAAAACAAGCACTAAAGCATGTATAAAATGTTATATCAATTAAACAAATCATTTTCATAATTTCACCTTTTTTGAAATGACCATACATTTGTGTGTGTGTGTGTGTGTGTGTGTGGTGTGTGTGTGTGTGTGTGTGGTGGTGTGTGTGGTGTGGGGTGTGTGTGTGGTGTGTGTGTGTGTGTGTGTATATCTCATAAGATATAGCCACAAGCCCCAATGTCTTAAGATTTTGTTTGCATTTCCTGTAGGTGGCAGCAGTGAGCACCATTGTGAACAGGGGCACTTCACTGAAGGCCTATGTGTTCAGGAACTACAACCTGCTGCCAGGGATGCGTGCTCATTACCTGGGGGGCTGCCAGCACCAGCTCTGGCAGGCCATCCGCGCCACATCCGCTGCCCCGGGATACTTTCAGGAGTTCACTTTGGGCAACGACCTGCACCAGGTCAGTCCAATTTAACTCAAAACAACGACCAGCAGCCATGTGATTGTGACATTTTAAACATTTCTTTAGCTTTAAATCATTTGGCTTGGTGTGCGAGTGTCAGGTTTAGTCAGTAACACTCTCACAATGTCATTTTCTTCTTGACAGGTGTAGGACAAAAGCAAATTGTCTCCTAAAAGTAAAAAAAAGAAAGAAAAGAAAACATTGGCAAAAACAAGGATTTCAGAGTCCAGGCTTGAATTGTAATGACGTGACTACCGATATGTTCAAACGCCGTCTCTGTTACAACTTGTTAGAATAAACAATCTTATCAGTTTGAGACCAATTAGTATATTTCTTGCTCTTCTCCAATTATCGTAGCTGCTGTTGCTTGAACAGTGCTCCTCTTCGTTGTTCCACATAGTTAAATAGAGAATTTGGTCTGAAAGTGTTCTTTGTTTAACAAGCTTTCTGTACCCTCTTAGCTCGATAATAAATTCAACTTTAGCAGCGTGGATGAAGTACCTTGTAAAGTTTGTACAGGAGGGCTTAAGTTTGAAGGATTTTGTGGAGCTTAATGAACAAAATGTCTCTGCATCGCAAACATCTCTGACTCAATTTCCTTCACCCGTGCACATTTCCAGTCAGTTTTTTTCTGACAGATGAGTGAGGGCTCCATGGTGATGAGGCAGACTTAAATGCAACTCTACTCAACAGGTATGCATTAGCCAGCACTAATAAAAGACTGCTGGTCCAATTCTACCATTTTCTTCTGTGCCAAGAGTTAATGGCATGGTCTGCAGAACTTAAAACACAAAGATTAAAAAAAATAAAGTTTTCAGTAGTTGAAATGTGCCGCAATGCCTGAATGAATCTACCATTTTGAGAACAAAGACACTGGAGATAAAACTCTATGTACTTGAAAGCTGTATTTACTATTTGGTTAGTTTTGTAATGAAAAGGACATTCAACCATAAGTCAAGTCCATCATAAGTGCCATAATATAGTGCCTACGCACTATATTTTTATTTATTTGTTTATTTGGTCGGGACAGTACATGTTAATGAACATACATGGGTCTCATGCATGTAAACACGCCACACCGGATTGTAGCCTTGGGCTAATTTCCATCCGTCGTCCCCCATGCGCACTCTCAAACACACTCTCATTCATCCTGGCCTATTGTACATGTTTTTAGTGTGCTATAGAGGGTTTGCAATGTCATTATTTTCATTCTAAACAGAACTCTCAACATTATGAAATACTGTGTGACATTAGGAGCTCGGCTCTTTTTAGCAGGCATACACATTTTGAAATCTAAAATTTTGGTTTTGATCAGATGTGGTGAATAATAGAGCACAAAGCCTCATTAAGTTTGAGTGTTCTGTTGTCGCCCGTCATCGACCCCATCACATCATTGTGTCAATAGCTCCTTGAATTGACATTCACTGCACAGATGTCTCAAACACTCCACTCCGCACACATCATTGAGCATGTGTTTGCATCAAAGGCATCGTCCCATGCCGGCTCGTACCCGCTCCCTTAATTGGGAGCTGTGTTGGATTTGTAGGTGAGTGGGAAGAGCAGGGGGACAATGAAAGAGACTGGCTGATGAAAACCCACCTGTGGACAGGGCCAGACTTCTCAAGCTCATGGTCTTCCTACTGAACTCTGAAGTGAATAAATTAACCTGATCCGCTCATGAAAAAAGCTGCTACATCTGCCTCGTTATAAAAACACAAGACAGACAGCCTCATTATGGAAGTGCTATCTCTAACTGTGTGTGGTATCTGCCAGCTGAAGCCTCACACTGTGAGAAGATGAGGCGACATTAGTTCTTTAATATGTGCTTAATGCACAAATATGACAGAAATGAAATGGATATTCAAAATAGCTGTATGTAAGATTTTCTCTTATAATTTCAGAAACATTATCAAACTGTGCCTCAGACAGCAAGTAAACAGGCCAATGTTAAAACAATAATAATAATTAATAATAATACATTTTATTTGTTTGGTGCCTTTCTATGCTTTCAAGGTCGCTTTACATCAAGGACACACAATAAAAGTACAATGCACAAACATTAAAGAACAATAAACAAGACAATGTCAAGTTCAGGCAAATGAAGTATCTAGGCAAACATAATGTGAAAAAAGAAACCTCGGGGAGAACCACAGAAGGAGAGGTCCACTCCAATGGACGGACAGGCTATAGATAGACCCAGGGCGAATGGGCCCTCAGTAGACGGCCAAGACATCAGAACGTCCAGTCCTTGTTGGAGCTGCAGTTCTTCTTGTCCAATCCCTGTAGGTGGGGTTCCTCTGTTCCTCCGTGGACAGGGCTGAAAACTGCGACACCAACCACACACCATTTTAAACGGGGACAAGGGACACCATGTGAATAGTGATGAACAGACAATTCTGAAAAATAAATATTGTAGGAAGAATAAGAATTAAAACAGATACATGTTAAAAGATAGTTATGTTATGGTCATAGAAGGCATGTTGATCTGATCATAAGCTACAGAACGATTTGAGCCTAGTCTTAAATGTGGAGACTGTGGAGCTTGATTGCTAAAGCTCTACTTCCTACTGTGCTCTTGAGACTACGGGTCACCAGTAGCCCGGCTTTTAGGTTCATCAGGTTTGTCTAATATGACACTATTGGAGATATAGGGAGATAAACTGGAGCCATAAGTGCAGAGGAGATTTTTATATTTAATTCTGAACTCAACAGGAGGCCAGTGGAGAGCACAGGAGTAATGTGCTGTTGCAGCCTCATTTTGAACCAGTGGAAAGCTTTTTAGAGAGCTGTTACGACATGCTCTTGAGCTCACCCACTGAATCAGAAACTCCATGCATATGTTCCAGTTCTAGATCAATATGCGATAAATATAAATATATGATTTTACGGCATAACAGTTGCCATTAGCCTGTATTTATTTATTTCCCACCAATGTTCTGTGTGGGCATTCAAAATACACTTTGATTTCTTATGCTTTTTTATTTTCTATTTATATTATATTATTAGCTTCTCCAGTGTCAGGCCTTTTTGTTCTCCCCATGTGTCTCCTTAAATATTTGTTTAGTTGGAACACAATACAAATCTGACTGTATTGTTTGAAGACAAATACCTTCTTTGGTTGTGCGTCTTTTACTGTATGTGGATGCATAAAGCAGTGAGCGCCAAATGCCACCCGGTCCGATGACATCATATTCTGGGCCTCACACAGCACTCCACAGGTCACGAGTATAACATGCTGTTTGTGTGACGTCAGGATTCTCCAGAGTCATTTCGCTCTTTTCCACTGACGCCCACTGGATTTTCCACTTAATACAAGTTTCAGACAATCACCCTTTTGTACAGGGGGCTCCGGCGCCAATTTGCTGAGCTTTGAGAGAATGCTGAAATATTCAGAACATAGAATTTCAGGATGGTGGTTTGACTGAAAATGCCTGAGCTTTAAGGTTAAATTGTATGGCATCACCAATTTACTACTTGACTGACTTGAAAAGAGAATAATACAGAGCTGTGCAAGATGGGGTTACGTTTTGAGACACTGGAGGAAAAAAATAGCAATGTTAATACATGGAGCCAAATTATACTTCTAAAGAAAACTTATAATCCTCTGCTCTACTGCCAAGCGAGGTTTACTTAATCATTTTAAACGGACTTGTAAATGAAATGAAATGAGCAAATCCAAGTTTATAATTTAACTTGCTTTTGTAATTCTTTGCATCCATACATCCACAGAGTATTTCCTTGCAGCTTTTATTGTAATTTTATTTTGTATGTAGTATAACTGAACTGTCAGTGGTTTTTAATAACTCTCACCTGTAAATGTCCTGATGTGAATGATGGGACTTGTTCAGACGAAACGTTTTTGGTCTCGTTGCTATGGCGCCTCCTGAAGCGACGGAGAGGACTGGGGGAATGCTTTGTGACCATCTTTGCCAAAGTTTGATGAAAGACACGAAATCCATCTGTCTCTCTGTCTGTCGCACCCCGTGTGAGGTCTGAGAGCCCATCACCTTAGACACACAGACCAGATTCAAGTAGCTCAGTATGGCACAATATGGACGCTGTTCTTGCAGTTTAAACTGGATAAATGATGTGTGACCAAGTGTCTATTATCTCTATACTCCAACGCTTCCTTATAAGGGCCCATATTGTGCAAAACGTCAGCTTTTAACCAGTTCCTTTCTGAATGTTTGGGGAATCCTTCATTCACTCAAGACTTCATAATGCTTTACCCCAGCTACTGATGTCATGAGGCGATGCTCCTGTGAGTTTTTATATTTCAGACCCCTTTACTGGGCCTGGTCGGATAATTTTGCCTGCATTCAAGCTTGTCTTGTTGATGATAGTTAAACAATTGCTTATTTTTTTCCTTTATGCTTGTGTCGGGTAATTACTGTACAGGTGTGAGCTGAGGTACTCTATATGTATACTACTATACGTATATATTAAGTATTTAATATCATAAACGTTACAAAAGGGAGATATGAAGATCGCAGAAATGCATGTGGAAGCTAACTTTAATGGCATAAGCAATAATGCTTTAGTCAACTATTTATGCTCTGACCACCGATCCCAAAAGATTTCTGGAAAGCTGATTGACTTTGTGCATTGTTTCGTTCATTTTGTCCAGCTCATCCTTTATTGCGCACAAGGGGCTTAAAGCAAGCTCACTGCTTTAGAGTGACCCAAGTCGATGACAAAGATTTAATGCAATGTAGCTTTAACATCTTTGACAAAGCTGACAGTCTGACCCTTAGAAGCATGCAGCTTTTTCCTCCCAAAAGGCTGCAATCACAAACGACTGTGCTGCATAACTTTGTATTTAACCTAAGCATAACCTTTTGCGTTTCTTGTCAAAATCTTGAAAGATGCGCTTCATTATTTTTTACAGGCTATATAATTGCGCATTATGGGTTCTTTGTTAAAAGGGCAGATAGACTCAACCTTAACTTTAACAGCTTCCTCTTGTCTCCGGTCTCCTCCTGTGGTTACCCCTTGGAGCTTGGCCTTGGGGCAGATGCAGGATGCGGCGTGGACTCTTTTAGCCCCTGCCTCCTCCTCCCTGACAGACTGTGTTTTTTAGTCCCTGGAGGATAATCACTCAAATTCAGGCGCTTGTTGTGACCAAGGCTCTGTATCCACTGCTACATGCTCTGTCTTGATTGGGCTGCGGCTAGACACGTTTGGGGATTAGGCCTGTCCACTTACTGACCAGGCACTGTGTAAGAGCCTGACTTTCTGTCTCTCCTTTTAACCCCTTGTCCTTCCAGAGGGAACACTGCAAATGGGGTAGGGGTAGATGAGGGGTGCGCACACATAAGCCTGCTCCTTTTGAGCTTTACTGTGATGAAATGTTTAATTACTGTGAAAATATGAATGTAAACAGCTCAAATAAACATCTCTATCAATGAAATGAGCAGACATCTCACTACAGTGGGTGCCGCTTGAAACGCCTTTGAATAAATCCTACCGTATTCATAGGCATGTGAGAATCCAGTCACTTATCCCTCACGCGCAGGAGAAAATTTGCTCTAAATTGGTCTTTGGATTATGACGGACAGCCAAATTATGCTTTTGTCAAATATTTACATGTAGCTTAAAGGAAGGTAGATGCAAACTGGGGAATTTGAATCCATTTATAACGCTAAATTGACTTGTCATGAGTGTAATTTCTGTATTGGACCAGCTGGGATGATTCATTGTTGCAATACTGGCTGAGGACTTGTGGCCATGTATTCATAAAAATGTGTGGGAAAAGCGTAGTGTGTGCCGTACATCTTCATTTGGTCCCTGCCTTGAGGCTAAAGCTGCAGTCACACAGATGGGCCCCACCTCTATTGACAGCCTGAACTTCAACATGACCTTTTGGGCTATAGAAGCTGCAACAGAAACTGGTCATTCTCATGAAGAAACATGCCATGGCGACAACCTTTGCCCTTGACCAGTCGACCTATAGGACTGTTGTAAAATATATGATAAGGTTGTTGCTGACAGTAGTGGCTCTTATGATGTTGGATGCTTAGCAATTAGTTTAATTATGAGGACGAGATAATTAGTTATTATGAGCACTTTCATTAAGTACTTTTCTAATGCTTTCAGATGCTCTCATTTATTTGTTGTTATGCACATAATTTTAGGAAGATGTGCGGACATGTTTAAAAGGCCTATGTCATGCAAAATTAACTTTGAGCTTTAACCATGTGTTGTTATATTCACAAGCCATACCACCTTTGCTCTGCCCGATCCCGTCAGATCTCGGAAGCTAAGCAGGGAAGGGCCTGGTTGGTACTTGGATGGAAGACGGTTTGGGGAAGCCTGGGTGAATGTAGTGTGTGAGTGAGTGGTTGGTGGTGGTCGGAGGAGCCGATGGCACAGATTGGCAGCCTCGAATAATACGAATAATGCGTCCGGAAAAGCGCTACGTATGCAAGACTAATGTATTATTATTATTATTATATTGTCATGAAAAAAAACTGGTTGTTTCCTTTTCCCCCATCACACACTCTGGTATAAAATTAGTTAGGAAGCTGAGACTGAAAATCGGCTTTTACTTCAGAAATAGGTTTTGCTTTTCTTTTAATGCGAAAAAGAAACTAGTAGCAGCAACATTTTTACTGATTTTGGATTATGATGACCTTATTTATATGACTGCCCCAACTCGGGTATTGAAACTGCTCGACTCTGTCTACCATGTCTCTTTGCGGTTTATCACAAATTGTAAGCCTCGCACACACCACTGTGAACTTTACACACGTGTGGGCTGGCCAGCACTGGAAACTCATAGACTCACAGGTTTATGCTCATTTATAAGGGTATTCTGCGTCTGCTCCCACAATATCTCTGTGAATTTATTCAACCAAGAGCAGCTGGACAGTATTCTTTACGATCTCAAGAATCACTGCTACTGTCTGTACCAAGTGTTCACATAGAATCTGGTAAGGTGGCATTTTAGTATTCTGCCCCCACAACATGGAACAATTTACAAAAAGACTGGAAATTAAAGGAACTGCTTCCAATAGGACAGTTTAAACTATTGCTCAAATGTTTGGAAATGAAATCTATGGTTTGTAAATGTTGAAATCTGTCCTGTATTCTAAATTGTATTGACTTGTGCCGCTGTCTTGGCCAGGACTCCCTTGAAAAAGAGATTAGTAATCTCAACGGGACTTTCCTGATTAAATAAAGGTTAAATGTTTTTGCTAGGTTGATTTTAAAGAAAGAAAAAGAATAATCAAATGTTTTTTTTTTTTTAACTCTCAACTCGTGTAGCCCCACCGCTCTTTTTTGTTTTAATCATTATATATTGTATCGTATTAAATTGCTGCGCCCATGTAATTATCTGTAGCTCAGTAGATTAATTTAAGATTTACTGCAGTTGAAAATTTAGGATCGGCATTTGATAAACAGCTCACAAATATTGTATTGTTTTGACATCATTAGCCAGACTTGCGTGACATATTATGCAATGCTCTCCTAATGAATCATTTGAAAGACATGAGCCTCATTGGCAAACAGTCTTAATAAATGATGACAGAGCTTGGTGCTGCCACATAGTCGATGAACCTCAAGACTTATGCCAAGTGGAATTGTTGGGTGAACGTCACTTTATATAGAGCTACACTGCACCTATTCATGATAATTTCATACGACACCAGACCGTTTAACCTAGCATCCGCATTGGTTGGTTGCCCGTGGCATGAGCGGAATGAAGATGATGAAGTTTGCTGTCCTTGCTAATGGGAGCTGACATACAGTGGCGCGTGAAATGACTTTTAGTGATCCCGACGATAACGGCTCTTTCTTATTCAAATCAACACCCCCCTAAAGACTGCCGCAATATAGATAAACCCTTAAAGTTAATGACAGCGGAAGCATTGTAACCGAGATATCACAAATATTGCATTTAGTACCTTTTGTTTTTCACACTTATCAACTCAGCAGTTTCTTTCAGATGCGAGACAAGTATTTTGGTTTAATTGGGCGTTTGAAGAAATGAAATGTAATCCCGTAGGTGTTAGAGCTCTAATTAGGTGAAAATATGTTTTATTCTAGCCCCAGGAAATTGGGATCTGAAGTCTATGATTCAGCCGTAGACCCTGAAGGGCAAAGGTGAAACTATGAGCTTTAATGTGAGAATAATTCTATTCCTCCACAGTCTGCGCATTTCACCAAGGAAGATGTATTTCAAAATGCTTTTTATTTATGTTATTTGGATTACATCTCTTTATCATTGAACTCTTTAGTGGTTGAGGAATTATACTTAAAAGCCCTATACCTGATATTTTGGTTACAAACGATGAAACAGTGAACGAGTAAATAGAATTGTCAGCTGTGGTCTAAACTCTTAAAGTCCTATATCATGCAAAATCGACTTTTGGGACCTTTTAACCATGTTGTTATGCTATTTCCTTATCACAAACACCCCAGAGTGATTTTTGGCTTAATTCAGGCAGTTCTCAGCAATCCTCCTGAATCCTGCTCTCTGAGCAGCTGCTCCGCCCTCTCCTGGTAAACAACTGAGTTGTTCTGTTGTGTCGTCAGTGGAACGGAAGTGCTCTACGTCTGTATTGACATGGTTCAAAGGCTAAAGCATTTTCCAGAATGCAACACTGTTCCTCGTCTTTCTGTCAAAAGTGCCAACAGTGAGTGAGGAGTGAAGAGTGGTCCCTGTGTTGTATGTTCCATATATTTGCATATAACGTAAGATACCAATAGAAAAGAAAAAGAGGCCAAGATGTTATGCGTATGTTGATATTGCTACATTTGCTACCACAATATTCAAGATACTAAACGTAAAGAGCAGTAACTCTTTAAGAGTATGCACATTTTGAGCAGGAACACTAGCTAGGGTAAAGAAACAAATGCAGTGATCAGTAGTCAAAAAGGCATCTGAGAGAAATTCTTTATTAAAGCATGGATTGCCAACATGTTTCAACACTGGCAGGTCTTCGTGGTTTATTACAGAGCCTAAAATCAGAATAAATTGTCACTTGGAAATAAAGAAAAGGCCGGGTTTTATTCCTTATGCTCTTAATTTAGTCCTAATGTAGCCCAGCTTTGTTCAGTAATTACAGTTTTGACTAATAGATACTGAATACCATTTACTGTCATTATCACAATATTAAAGATGGCTCATTGCATTTTCCTCTCATATCGTGGAGCCCTATTCCAATGTATGTGTTCCATGATTCTCTACGGTTCAGCATATGTCCTCTTTTCGCAGTAGATTGAGTTTGTTAGTTGGAGCCGCATTACAACTCAAATCCCTGTAAATCTAAGTGACCTTTGCCTCGCGCCGTGCTGCATGTTTGACTGACGGCATCAGCCTGTTTAGTTTGCGGCACTACTCATTTCCATCTCGTCCCTGACTCTTTGTCCCCAACTTAAACTCCAAATATGCTCTGGCCTCTGCATTTCTTTGCGAGCGAACAAACATGGCGTCAAGCCAAGTTAGGAGGATGTCGGCGAAACTTTATAAACACTTCTGCAGCGGTATATGCCAAAAACATCCCAGCGCTCCAGCTCCTATTCTTGCTCTCTCTTTTACTCTTGACAACTGCGAAAGAGATGACGGATGCAAATTAACCTCTAAATAATTCAAACTTAAAGCTAAAGCCGCGAATGCCACACACAAAGACAGTCTTTCAGTGGCGTTCATAAAGACTCATGTCAAAAATAGAGACTTGGAATAACCTGCTGCAATAGACCTTATCTAAATATTTTGTCTTCCCTGCCTTGGAAGAAAGACAAATAATTAACACAATTGACAACAAGAATACAGTTTTATTTAACTATTACAATGAGGTTTTGTTGCTTTTGGCTTTTACTTCTCTTCGTTACGGCTTCTCTGCATCCTAATGTCTACAGATCTGCATAAGTTTTTACGCTGGATACCCTCCCTATATTGATTTATTTGGCCTTGGTATAATTTGACACATATGAAATAGTTACAGCATGTACCAGAGCATTGTGTGATGGCCTCTTATATAACACGCCTTGACTATTTGTGCACAGGGCCGCTCAGTGCTTCAGAAACTTGCCCCGAGCCATCCCCACAAAGTTCTCCTAACTAGGCTCTTATTGCTGCCATAATTGCCACGGAGTTTGGGAAAATTGAACACTCTTTCTGCAAACAGCGCAGTCGTTTGTCTCGACCTGGGTTGCTCGAGTACAACTTGGTCCTAAGTCACTATTAGGGGGCTCGTCCAATACTGGCATTTGTCCCCGATTCACTTTGTGACTGGGCAGACACTGTGCTCCTGTGTAATGACATGATCTGAACAAATGGCCACCTTCGCCGTTCTCTCCGGTCCGTGGTGGAATAAAGCTGTGAATTGACTGCCGTTTCTGTGTGCCTCTGAGGACAACGTCTCTGAAGAGCTCATCAGTAAAAGTGAACTGAGGTTCTGAATGATTCATATGACACATTATCATTACAGATTATTCTTGTAAATCAATGTCTTTAAAAAAAAAATGTATTATGCTTTAAACGTTTGAGACATTTGACTTGACTAATGTCCAGATACAACCAAATTACCTCAAACCAGTCACTCCATTGTCCCAGCTGCTTCTCTGCCATGTTCCAATGCAATATCCAACTCCCTTTTGTGGTTCTCTTGGTTCTTGAATTGATGGTGCAGTTGCTTCATCCCGCTCCCCTGACGATTAGCAGGCGCCTGGTTTTGTTGGTGGCCCCATTACACTGTGTGTTGAACATAACTGTAACTAGAATCGTGCTTATGTCATGGCACACCTGGTCAGTACAGTAATAACATGTTAATAGGATGGACGTAGCGTGATAATCAAGGGTAACAAGTGATAATGCAGTTCTATCTCCTTATTAAAAAAAAAAAGCTTCTCTTTGGTTCTAATGACGGGGGGGGGGCTGACATTGCTGCGATACCACTGCCTATTGGCTAGGGGCGACTACAGAAGATTCAATAATATATGGAATCCAATGGAGACTTTGCACTTTTCAAAAACAACTCAAAAGCCTGGCTCCAAAGTTATTTTCAGAATACAGTTTATTCCTGTGACAACACTGAGAAGAGTATAATGTTTTAACCAACCATGTGTCTGTATTGACTGCAAAGCTAGTTTTCAACTGTTGTCCCTGGTCAAGGTGTATTGTGCCAACACCAATTATAAAAGTTCATACACTTAGCAAAATATAAGCTACAGCTACACACGTAACATTAATTCACATAGTTCAAGACATTAATTTAAATGTTAATTCAAGAGACATTGGATTTGATATTTACGATAGTGGCGCAGTTGGTAGAGCGGGTCGTCTCATGATTGGACGGGGAGGGTTCGAAGCCCAGCTCCTGAAGGTGCACACTGTCGCTGTGTCCTTGGGCAAGACACTTCACCCTCCTTGCCTCCAGTGTGTGCGTACATTGGTGTATGAATGAGCGTGTGAATGGGTGAGTGGTTCCTTGCTGTAAAGCGCGTTGGGCCTAATGAAGCGCTATACAAGTAGAGTCCATTTACCATTTACAGTTACTATATACAAAGCTAGCACCTCTTGTTCATGACGTGCACCTGTTCAGAAGATCCTGGCAAATCTTGCATCAGACGTTCTCTTATAGTAATTGGGATGTTCCAGATGTTATAGCTCCTGACTCAAAGAACAGACTGCCAAAAGGTGGAGTGTCTATAGGCACTTTGCAGTCTCCATTTAGACCTAGCAGCTCTCCCTAGAATTACGAGCAAAGTTAAAACACTCTAGCATCTATTGAAACATCTATCCATCTATTCTCTTATCTCCCGAGAAAACCTCTGCATCTACACATCCTTATAATTGTTATGACTCCGAAGCAGACACAATCCCTCAATCCTATAGGCACAAATATCCCGTAAACAGCCACCAAGAGTGAATCCCTTGACATTTCGGGGCTCCAGTGCATATCCTCCCCTAAACCTAAACCTGGCCTCTTTAATGAGAGGAGGCCCAGTGTGTTTGATCCTGCTGCCAGCCCTCAGCCCGCGGCCCCTCTGCCTCATGCCTATTCAACAGTCCCCTACAGTCTCTCTCCAGTTACGCTCCCTGCGCCCTGGGACCGACTATAGACCCGAGGAGAAAGCACTCCCGGGCGCTTGATATCAAAGGCAGTCTCACTCAGACCACGATGGGGAAGAAATAAAGGAACAGTTTAACTCGCCGTGCTTTTTACAATTAATGCTGAAATCCATGAAGCGTTTTGTAAAGATTCACATGTGGCTTCAGCATGAAATAAAGCACAAATTAAGTAAGAGGAGTTTCTAACACGGTGTCCTTTCTGCTTGTCTATGCAGGACGGTGGTCTGCTGATTAACAACCCAACAGCGCTGGCAATCCATGAATCGAAGTGTCTGTGGCCGCACACGCCCCTCGAGTGTGTGGTCTCACTCGGGACGGGGCGCTTCGAGACTCCCAACAAGAACAGCGTCACCTACACGAGCCTCAAAACCAAGCTCACCAACGTTATCAGCAGCGCCACTGACACGGAGGGTGAGGCCTGAGTTCGGCGTCTGTTCTTCTATTTAAGATGATTTTCTATGTACAATGAAATGTCCTATCGCTCAAAGATCTTCTCCCATTGTGTCCGTCCATCGTCCATCTCCTTATCTCCTCCGGACACAGGGACTCTCTGCTGGGCCTACATTTGGCTCAGGCCTTGTGCTGTTACCGTTGCTGCTGTGGGGTGTGCAGAGTGACCTAAATGCTTCTCCTCCAGCATTTAGCATTAATCCCCTCCAGCTCTCCAAACGGCTTTGTTATTTAGGAATAGCAGATTAACAAAGAGTGCCTGTCACAGATTTCCCCCCTCCAAAACGCTTCCCCTTGTTTCACCGTTCATAAAGATTCCAATTTTTTTTTTTTTTTTTGGTCTATCCGAACGTGCGGATTGTTGCGGCGGTTAGATAAGCCCCTTGTAGTGGGCCTTTGAGATGCAAAATCAGGTCTCTGAAGTCACTTTATCATCTTTCGCTCACGTCTTCTCTAGTGGCTTAATAAATTACATGTTAGCAAAGAGGGATTTTCACTGCCCAGATTATTGTTGATTTTGATGACCGTCAAATACTATGTGTTGCTTTTATTTACTTAAAGGGGGGTATTATGCTTTTTTCAATCACATAGCACCAGTCTATAGCATACTACAATGATGACGTAACCTTCTGTTGGTCTGTATATGCAGTAAATTAAAATAACTGCCTTGAATAAAATTGCTCTCTCAAAATGGCTGTACTGAACGTCTTGAAATAGGCCTCTGTCTCTTTAAGAAGCTTTCCGACACGCCCCCTTCAGCACACTGCTGTGGCATCTAAACAACAACACTGTGTGGGGAGGGGGCTCTGCTGAGCTGAGGAGCAGTGGTTGGTGGCTTGGCTGGTGACGAAAGGTCCAGAGGCGTCTCCAGGAGGTGGGGGCGTTCCTAGGAGGACTGAGGCATAGCTACACCTAAAATGGCTGCCGTCTAAGATTTTACTGATTACTCAAAAATATGTGAATGAGCCAAGGCAACACTCCAGGCATGTGTTTAATGAGGGAATGACATAATAACATGATATAAAGCTTGAAAAAGTCAATTTTACATAATACCCCCCTTTAAATTGTTCAACATTTTTGTTTTTTCCTTTTCATTTTGGTTTGGCTGGTGACGCGTAGAGACATAGTTGCCATAGGTGACCTGCAGCTGTATATCAGTCATCCCTGTCTGCACTCTGCAAAGAAAGTTAATCTCCACCTTTTTGTAAAAACATTGATCTTCTTTTCATTCCGTTTAATTTCTCTCAACTTAATCACAATCCATGAATTTGGTCTTCTTCTTGGATTCTTACACAACTCAAACCTCAGCATGCTTCTACTCCTTGTTTCCCATCACTCCTCTAAGTTTCTGCACGAACTTCTGCCCCGTAATTAGGAAAGTCAACAATCCAACTTTGTATCTTGACATTTTATCAAAATACTCGAGGAGAATATCAGGCTACACACATTAAAGGCCTCCCAGTCAATTTCAAGTTTGTTTTTCATAAGGGCTTGGCATTTGTTTGTATTTCCTGCTGAATGTTTTGGCATTACCTGCAGCCTGTTTGTATAAATCTATGTTGGTGATGTTTACACCTCAGGGACTTTGCAGCTCAAACCGCCATAACACATTTTTTGCAGGGTGTAACTTCGCACTCTGAGCCCCGAGCGTTTCGTCTGCTGCGCTTGTGCTTCTGTCACTGCATTGCGTGACGAGTTTTGACTTTCACCGCTCCACTCGCTCTTTGACGTAATCTGTGAATATTTGTACATGCCGGGACTATCAACGGCGTAATCATTTGCTCGTGTTGCCGCGTTTCTGAATGCCAAGTTTGTTTGCGAGTCAAATTAGATCTAACGTCTCCTCTGTTCTCACGCTTTCTTTCTCCTTACAGAGGTCCACGCCATGCTCGACGCCTTCCTGCCGCCGGACACCTACTTCAGATTCAACCCCTACATCAGCGAAGATATCTCCATGGATGAGAACAGGCGGGAGAAGCTGAACCTGCTGCAGACAGAGTGCAGCCGTTACCTCGAGAGGAACGAGCAAAAACTCCAAAAGGTCGCTCGCATCCTCAACCGAGAGAAGAGCTCCGTGCAGAGGATGACGGATTGGGCCAGACTCAGGGCGGACATGTTCAACGGGTTTTCTTATTCCTCCAAAGCCTAAAGCAATGCACACAACTTTACCTCATATTTATTCTCATTGAGAGACTTTTTGACTTTTACTTGTGGTGCTAGTGTCACCCAACTAGGACTGCAATATGTTATTAGAAGATTTTAAAATACAGCCATAGCTGGTAATGCTCTAAATTACTCTATTTTTTTGTGTTGGAATGCTAATCTGGGTCTAACATGGAATAAACCAGGACCGAAACAAGGCTGAACCAGATCTTGAGCGCTCTTTTATTTGAATGTTAGATGGTAGATTTACTATATAGCGCTTTACCACCTCCAATAGGAGCTATTATTGCAATAAATTTAGTTCCCCGTCATATTCTATCTGCACTTATCAAGCAATTAGAAATGGTTGACTTGACTGAAAATAAATTATAATGATTTTTAAGAAGGTTTTAGGAAATGTAAAAAATACTGTACATTGTGACGTACAATCCTCTAAGCCCGTCTGTTTGATGCGCCTGCTGTTTTTGTAGCGCTGCCACTGACTTGAACTGTTCCTGTTTCTATAAATGGTCTAATCAAGATAAATCGGGCACCTCATGAATGACATTTCAGCTCTGATGAACTGAGTTTTGCACACTTAAACTGCAGCTATAATGTGTTATCAGGCAGCAATTGTTGATTTCTTGTTGTTGGTGTTTAACTGTATTTGATCGAAACGCGCACTTATAAAATGTTCAATAAAACAGAGTATTGTATTGAAGTTACGTCATTTCCCCACAGCACGTAACCTTTAGCGCTACAAGATGACACAGAGCAAAGACCTAAACAGTCTCCAAAAATAACAAAAATGTGGTGAATCATTAGAGTAGACCACCAGTATGTGACAGCACTATTTATATAAAGCAATGCCTGAGTTTGGGCCCCGTCTTTGATCACGATGGTAAATGGTCTCAACTCCACCTACATTAGGCACTCAAAGTGCTTTACAGCAAGGATCTACTCACCCATTCACACTTTCATTCACACACCATTGCGGACACTGGAGGCAAGGTGGGTGAAGGGTCTTGCCCAAGGACACGACGACGGTGCACCTTCAGGAGGCGGGATTCGAATCCCCGACCTTCTGATCATGGGACGACCCGCTCTACCATCTGCGCCACCGTTGATATTAAACTGACCAAAGATGTTGTTCGTGTTTAGCCTCTCCTCCTCTCCTCTATGGGGCCAAACGGAGGTGAAGTTAGAAGTGACCAAGCTCTTCAAGAAAATCGACATGTTAATTGTGTGTAACTATACTTGGATCGTGTAACTACTCACGTGGCCATGTTTAAATGGCTTCTAACCTCACGTTTGGCCCCATAGAGGAGAGGAGGAGAGGCTAAATGCTGAAAGCATCTTTGGTCTTTTTGCGTGACTGAGGGCAGACAGACAGAACATATCTCGGTATGGAAAACCAGTGGCCTGTTCCTTTAAGGTTAGGCATGCTGCACACAAGAAGCACAAAGTCAGAGGTGTGTCCTCTGTCGTTGACTTGGCTGTCTCTGACCACTACTGCATGTTTTAAAAAAAATCACCACTTCCATCCAGCGTGAGACCTTGAGAACTGTGAGGAAACGTCATCTTACCCCTGAAGTGGCTGCAAGTTTTATTGATGTCTACCTGCACCCTGTGATTTTATTGTTGATGATTTTAACAGTAGGCTTCAATCTGCCCTTGACCTGGTTGCGCCTCTAAAACTAAAAAATAAACAAGTTAAACCCACGCCTCCATGGAGAAATGACGAACTCAAAAAACAAAAAAGAAATGGCAGGGTGCTAGAAAGAAAATGGAGGAAAAATAAAATTACAATCAATTACCAAATTTACGTCAAACAGTTGAAAACATACAATAAAGCAGTTAGAAACTCAAGAAATTCTTACTCTACCAAAATCATATAACAATCAATCAATAACCTTCTTCACCATGATCCTAAAGCGTCCCATGAAACTCCCACAGATTCCCTTTACGAGGAGTTTGCAGACCACTTCAGGGGAAGATGGACACTATCAGATTTTATCTACCCAAAGTAACACGGTTCTAAATACATTTGATTGTCTATTTGTTCCAGAGGAAACGCTGAACAGTTTTGTCCTGGTTAATGCTGAGATGCTCGATAAATTTTTCTCCTCAGTGAGGCCCACCACATGTCTTTTAGACCCGGTCCCAACACCGTTTTTAAAGTAATTTTATATTACTTAAATTTTATATTTTATCTTTTAAAGACGAGCTTTTACATATGATAAATTGCTCTCTTCAGACGGGGGTCTTCTCTGCTGCCTTTAAAGGGCGGTGATGATGAGGCCCCTACTGAAGAAGAGCAATTTAGATTTGAATGATTTTAGCAATTTTAGACCGGTATCCAACTTACCATTTTTAAGCAAAATTTTAGAAAAACTTGTTTTTGACTTTTATTCCACACATTAAGAATATCACAAAGGTAGGTTTTTATCATCTAAAGAACATAGCCAGAGTCCGCCCCATTCTCTCTCGAGCCAACATGGAGACGCTAATGCATGCTTTTATCACCAGTCGTATCGACTACTGTAATGCCCTGCTTTCTGGTCTTCCCAAAAAGAGTATCTCAGGTTTACAACTTTTACAAAATTCAGCAGCTCATGTCCTGACGAAGACCAGGAGGTGAGACCACATTACACCGGTTTTAGAGTCGCTGCATTGGCTCCCCGTGTGTTTCAGGATCGATTTTAAAGTTCTTTGGTTTTTAAATGTCTTAATGGTCTTGGTCCTTATCTTTCAGAACTGCTTTTACCTTATGAACCTTCACGGCCCCTTCGCTCCTCCGGCAGGCGTCTCCTAGTTATTCCTAAAGTCAACAGAAAGACTCACGGCGAGGCGTCTTTCCAGTGTTATGGCCCTCGCCTCTGGAACGACCTGAGGAGGAGCTCAGGACCGCAGAGAACGTTCATGTTTTTAAGAGCAGGGTCAAGACCCACCTTTTTAGTTTAGCTTTTAATTGATATTTATTCCTGCTAGGCCTATGTTTTTATCTCAGCACCTTATAATTAAGTTAATTGATGTTTAATTAATATTTATTTTGTATTTATGTATTTTACCTCTTTCTTATTTTAGTGATCCTATTATTCGATTTTACTTTTTATTTATTTTAACCATTTTAATGCTCTCCTAGTTTCCTCTGGAGGAGCCCTCTGCCTCGGGAGCGGGGATTGGCTGTGGCTGCTGCGGTGCTGTCCTGTGGCTGTCTGGATGGAGGTGTGCTGTTTCTACCGCGCCTCCTCCGGGCGTCCTGTGTTGGTGCCTTGTGGCTGCAGCCGAGGTGCCGCTCCCGATGCAGACGGCTCCTTGGACGGTGTTTCCTTACCTGGTTTATCTGTACCCAGCCTTATCTCAGCCTTATCCCAGCCTAATGTCCATTGTGTCCATTGTTTTACCTTGAGTGTGTGTTTTGCTTGTGTGGTGTGTCTCTGGGAAGGTGGGTGGGAGAGAATGTTTTTAAATCTGTAAAGCACTTTGTGTTACATGAAATGTTATGAAAAGCTCTATATAAATAAAGATTGATTGATTGAATACCAAATTAGATTGATGCCACAATAGAATCAAATAATCACAGTTAAATTAAATAAGCGCTGAGCTGAACTTGCTTTAACACTGACTTCAAAGTGTTTTCGTTCATTTTAAAGTTTTTATTTCCCATTGTTATTCGAATTGTATGTTGTTTTTTTGCTCTCGGGCCAGCTCTTGTCATCATTGTGGCCTCTTCCTCTTTTGATGCGCGGCGTCTCAAAAGCCTTTTATTTCTCCACTTTGTACCTCGAGGTGCTCACGCTTTCATTTAACATAGCGCCGTGGAACTCGGGCAGCGCACTTCTGAGGGACTGGTTCACACAGATTGCTGCTTATTGATTTGCCATGGCTCAAATAGGCCCGAGCTTGCGCTTTTTGAAATGCACTGCAGATGATAATGTCCCATAACCACTTGGTCCAGTACTGTAAAACAATTGTGTTCAACAGACACACTGTCTTTATTACCTCTTAGAAAACTGTAAAAACTTATCATACAGTGTATCCTGCCTCTTGGTGCTCATTTTAACTCAGATTTAACTAAGCTTGCTGTAATAATATAGGGTTGCTGCAGGTGATCAAGTCCAGGTTCAGTAACACTACATGCACAAAGAATGAGATCAGCTGACTGCCTGCACATCCTGAATTGACCAGGTTATTCCATCAAAGGATTTCTTCTTCCCTGATGGCTATTAGACTTGAAGCCTCCATACTTTTCCCATCTTTTTGTTTGAATATTTGACTGCCAAGACCACAACTACTTATAACTTTGCAGATATATCTATCATTGCTGTTTTATGATATTTATTACAGTACCTTGAATTACTTGTGCATAGAAGTGTAGCATCTGATCCATTGTGAACGTAGGCTTCTTAACTGGTCTCTCCTGCCTTTTCTTTAAAACACTCCGGCACCATTACCGACCTTTCATGTGAAAATCAACTGTGATATCCCACAACATTAGCATACATAGTCCTTATACACCTCCGGCGGGCAAGGCTGTATTCGTCACAGCTAATGCAAAAGCCCTCCCCTTAACTGCCAGTCACATGGAGCCAGATGAGATGACTTGGCAATGGCAAGGCTGTGCCGGGACACCTGGGTACCCGCACTGGTCTAAGATGGATCACTGTGCCCTCCAGCATCAACAGCCGCCTGTGACAGCACTCTGTGCTGACTGCTTACATGCATGAACACACGGTAATGGCTTCAGAAAGCAAGGGCCACTCCAAACTATTATCTATGTGCTGCGGGGCAGTGATAGTGCACGGCTGAGGATATGAGCTCTTAACATTCATGCATTAAGATAATTGTATGGATCCCAGCAGTATGTTGTTGACTTTATATGAGAAAATAATGGTATGTTTCAGGCACTAAAATGTACTGCACAAATGTGGTCCTCAACCAATGAAATGGACCCCAAGTCTATTTAACCTTCCTCGGTTTTTCATATCCTATTAATGTACGCCACACTTTTTCTGATGTAGTCAATTTATCAAGGCTTTGAACTGGGAAAATGCTGTTCTGTGATTCTAGCAGGAACCTGTAAATATCCCTTACTTGATGATATTTGAGTGATATTGAGTGATATTTGTCTCAGCAATTTCTTTTGTAACAGTCATTGTTGAAAACCAGTTGAGCTCCCCCTTCAAGACAGCTGTGCGTTCCTGCTCCTCTTGTTCTACTCCCGGCCGACTTGATTCCTGTCATGTCTGGCCCCTGGTGTGTAAACAAGGTTACGGGCACCGCTACCGAGCTCCCTCCCCTACAAATAGAGAAGTCCTAATGTTATTAAAGTGGAGCCTGCGAGAGGAAATGTATCTGCCACGTAAACTGATTTGACTCATGAACTCAACTCCAGTGCTAATCATATCAGCTGCTGTTTATTGCTTCACCTTTGACCTGGCCCAACAGCAGAGGGATCAGGAAGTGTTCGTACCCCTCTTTAATCCTATTTCATGATTCAGATTTTTTTTTAATTACTATCATATTACCACAGACCTAAACCTTTGTGAAAGTTAACTTCGAAAAAAGTTCTCAAACCGTCAGCAACTAATGACCTCTTGGCAGCAGGCTGGACTACTGAAGGGAGGGTTTTACTTTGCGTTTCGTCCCTCACCAGCCTCTTCCCACTTGATCTTTCATCATCTGACCTATCCCCACATAGCAAAATTTGTGTGGCCCGGATCTGGGCCACACATTCACCTTTCTTCTGGCCCAGATACCGCGATGAATTACGGTCCTACACTGGGCCACCTCCGGTAGCCAGAGCTGAGCCAGTGTCAAACCAGATCTCAGACAGAGCTCAGCCTTATGTGCCGGTGTTGAGCCAGATCTCAGACAGAACTCAGACAGATGTGCCGGTGTTGAGCCAGATCTCAGACAGAACTCAGACAGATGTGCCGGTGTTGAGCCAGATCTCAGACAGAACTCAGACAGATGTGCCGGTGTTGAGCCAGATCTCAGACAGAACTCAGACAGATGTGCCGGTGTTGAGCCAGATCTCAGACAGAACTCAGACAGATGTGCCGGTGTTGAGCCAGATCTCAGACAGAACTCAGACAGATGTGCCGGTGTTTGAGCCAGATCTCAGACAGAACTCAGACAGATGTGCGGTGTTGAGCCAGATCTCAGACAGAACTCAGACAGATGTGCCGGTGTTGAGCCAGATCTCAGACAGAACTCAGACAGATGTGCCGGTGTTGAGCCAGATCTCAGACAGAACTCAGACAGATGTGCCGGTGTTGAGCCAGATCTCAGACAAATCAGACAGATGTCGTGTTGAGCAGATCTCAGACAGAACTCAGACAGATGTGCCAGTGTTGAGCCAGATCTCAGACTTATGTGCCGGTGTTGAGCCAGATCTCAGACAGATGTGCCAGTGTTGAGAACTCAGCCTTACCTGCCAGTGTTGAGCCAGAGTTCAGCCTTATTTGCCAGAGGTGGCAGATAATGCTGGAATAAAAGACAACAAAGTGTGTAACTGATGATTGAGATAAATATATTTCAAAATTAAATAAGCAATCATTTAGGATAAAAGTAACAAAACATATACACAATATCACTACACACTCAAAAGAATAACAAATACAAGCTAAATGTATAAATGTAAAAATATTTGTAGAAGGTACAATACATTGGGGGTAGCAGTAAACAGATATAAATTGCAATAAATATATTTACAAATTCAAAATCGGTCAATTTTATGAAGGAATGCACTATAATAGGAATTTGGGTAACATGGGTATGAGCACGGCTAACTAAAGTCAACAGAAAAACAGTTTTTGGTTAAACGATAAAGCAGTTTCTTTATCTAATACTTATTGTATGTATGTATGTATGTATGTATGTATGTATGTATGTAATTATGTATGTATGTATGTATGTATGTATGTATGTATGTATGTATGTATGTATGTATGTATGTATGTATGTATGTGCACAGAGTCAGAGAGTCAGAGCACAGAGTCAGGGCACAGAGTCAGAGAGTCAGAGCACAGAGTCAGGGCACAGAGTCAGAGAGTCAGAGCACAGAGTCAGGGCACAGAGTCAGAGAGTCAGGGCACAGAGTCAGAGAGTCAGAGCACAGAGTCAGGGCACAGAGTCAGAGAGTTAGAGCACAGAGTCAGGGCACAGAGTCAGAGAGTCAGAGCACACTAAACTAAAAATTATCCACTCCTCAATATCTGTTCAAGACCTACCAAAATTCACCAGAATGTAGGAAATTGTGGTTATTTTTTCAAAAATTCCTGGGGAGGACCCTCCAGACACCCCGCTAATTTTGTGTAGTTAAACGAACACAGCTGGGCTGAGCCCCCAATCTTTCAAACTCTAAAATCACCCCTGTTAACAGCTATTCATGGATGACCTCATTCGGGCCTTTCGTCCTCCAGCCCTATCAGGGGCCAGATGTAGCCACCTTTTGATGGTGCCTTCAATTTCTTGCTCTGTCGCTCCAGAGGTCAATCTGTTCCGCCTCACCGCAGCTACAAAAATACAAAGACATATATATATATCATAAGCTAATTACCCCCTAAACTGTAATTACATCAAGGTCAACTTACCAATTACCACCTCCCTTAACTTCAGCCTTTGGAAACCAATTTTTCCATTAATGCCCCTCATATTAACTTGTTTGGCAAGTGATGTTGATAGCAGAGTGTGCATTATTCGCCAGACACTGTCCCGGACATCCATTCCGCCTTTAAGAGCTAGTGTGTTTGCCTGAAATAAAAGTTTGTATTAGATTCATTGTAGGGATACCACAAGCAGATTTGATCTGACATCACAAAAATAGAGCTCACTGAACTGACTTAGATTTAAAACAAATTTACTGATTAGTGTTGATTTGTACCATTGAATAAATCAACCGATGACAACAAAATTTGAGCTTCATGAAGAAAAGATGAGAGATCCGCACAGCTGTTAGCTTTCCAGCTTTTTAATATAAGCTCACCAAGTGACATTTCAGGCGATAAGCCCTTATTCAGACAATTGTCAATTGAAACATCACTTGGTGAGCTTATCTTAAAAAGTATTTTCTCATGATTTCTGTTTTTTGATCCAGCACACTGACTGAGTACCAAGTGGATGGCGTGCACATTAATTGTGAATGAATAATATTAAATTCAAAGGACATCAGCCAACTGTCATCACCTACACAATTTGCTGTCGATTCAGGTTTTTTTTTCTTGAGTAGTCAAGCCATTATCTAAAGATGTAACTGTATGCAAAGCATTACGTTTACTGTATGACGCCATCGTAATAGTCTTTAAGTGATAGATAAGTCACAGTCCGAAATGTGTCTAAAAGCGGAAAAATACTGTATCTATTAAGCAAACAGTGTTGGGGAGAATACTTTGAAATCATATTTAGTTATTATTATTAAAATGTAACACATTCCTTTAGTTTGTCAAATCATATCGATTGTTTTCTGAAGACATAGAAGTCTTCATGTTGATTCGCTTTAGATTTTTGGATCTTTATTTATATAGCGCATTTCACAGACACGGTCACAAAGCGCTTTACATGAGAGCATACCGTATAAATACAGTATGATTAAAAACATAAACTACTCTTTTTAGAACACCTTTTATGAACTTATTTAGCATTAATAATAACATGAAATCGCTCTTAACAAATGCACCAGGAGCTCAGCAGATCATCATACATCACATGATACACATGTACATTGCATAAATGGGCGCACGGTGGCGCAGCGGTTAGCGTTTGTGGTCACAGTTAGAAGGTCCCGGGTTTTAACCCCAGCCGGCCTACGCTGGCGGCTCATTGCTCCCAGCGGCATTGAGGATGGCACACACACAGGTCGCATGCATATTAAAATGCAACACCGAATTGCAGCCATGAGAAAATTTCCATTGTCATCCGTACTTCTCCATTCGCAATCAAACACACTCTCATTCATCCTGGCCTATTGTACATGTTTTTAGTGGTAGGGGAAACACTAGTTCCAGGAGGAAACCTACGCAGACACAGGGAGAACATGCAAACAACACAGAAAGGCCCCCGCCGGAGGGGCCCAGGACCTTCTAGCTGTGAAGCACGTGCGCTAACCAGTGGGCCACCATGCCACCATAATTAAAAGTTCTTTCTTAATAATTTTGAGCAATATGAAGCTCAAATTTAATGAGTGAGTACAATTGTATTCTAAATACTCTCAAATAAAAGAGTACTGGAATACTGTTACTTAGAATTAGTATTCTAAATAAGTATAAAAATACATAGTATTCTGTTACTCTCCAACACATGTACAGTATACAGATAGACTAAGTGAAAATGGTGGATATGTGTTGGAAAACTTACCAACTGAATTTGGAGGTCTGCACTTTGCAGCTGTTCCTCTAATTGTCCAACATCCTCAACAGTGTTCAGAGGAAACATCTCCAGATTAAAACTGCCGTCCATCTCATTCGGCGTTCCAATTCCCTGCACTGTTTTGTAGATGATGCGGAGTTGCTCTAAAATAATTTCATGCCCAATTAGAACATTTTGAAGGAGGCCTGGAATGAAAGAAATATGAAATTAATAAATACATTTGAATAAGTAAATAATGATCAAATTTGCAGATTGGAAATTAACAGATTGATCTCTACTAGTCTCAGTTCTATGATACAAGGAATGGATCCGGGCCGGGCGTCTGACAGGGGACTGGCTGCGGTTGTCTGCCCTGGTCGGAGGGGACAGCGTCGGCCGTCTCACGGTGTACTGGCTGCGGTTGTCTGCCCTGGTCGGAGAAGACAGTGTAGGCCGTCTGACGGTGTACTGGCTGCGGTTGTCTGCCCTGGTCGGAGAAGACAGTGTAGGCCGTCTGACGGTGGACTGGCTGCGGTTGTCTGCCCTGGTCGGAGAAGACAGTGTAGGCCGTCTGACGGTGGACTGGCTGCGGTTGTCTGCCCTGGTCGGAGGGGACAGCGTCGGCCGTCTCACGGTGTACTGGCTGCGGTTGTCTGCCCTGGTCGGAGAAGACAGTGTAGGCCGTCTGACGGTGGACTGGCTGCGGTTGTCTGCCCTGGTCGGAGAAGACAGTGTAGGCCGTCTCACGATAGACTGGCTGCGGTTGTCTGCCCTGGTCGGAGGGGACAGCGTCGGCCGTCTGACCGTGGACTGGCTGCGGTTGTCTGCCCTGGTCGGAGAAGACAGTGTAGGCCGTCTGACGGTGGACTGGCTGCGGTTGTCTGCCCTGGTCGGAGAAGACAGTGTAGGCCGTCTCACGGTGGACTGGCTGCGGTTGTCTGCCCTGGTCGGAGAAGACAGTGTAGGCCGTCTCACGGTGGACTGGCTGCGGTTGTCTGCCCTGGTCGGAGGGGACAGTGTAGGCCGTCTCACGGTGGACTGGCTGCGGTTGTCTGCCCTGGACGGAGGGGACAGTGTAGGCCGTCTCACGGTGGACTGGCTGCGGTTGTCTGCCCTGGACGGAGGGGACAGCGTCGGCCGTCTCACGATAGACTGGCTGCGGTTGTCTGCCCTGGTTGGAGGGGTGAGGGTTGGGCTTGTAGCTGTAGCTTCACCCAGCCTCTGAAGGAGGCTGGGTGAAGGTGAATAGGTGAAAATAGGTGAAAATAGGTCTGGAGTGGTCATGCAGCTGGAGCAAGGGACGGGGGAGTTGTTTAGACTATGAAATAGTAGGGGTGACATTTGGCATTTAACGTATGGAGGAGGAATTACGGGTGCAGGGGGCAATGGCTTTACTCTGTAAAATTTGATACAACAACACATAGTTTTTAAAACATTCATAACAAATTAACTGACATGCTAAAAAAGGACTTACCTGGTTTTTGATTTTTTAGAAGACACCATATCTTCATCTTCCCCAGGATAAAGTATGTTTTTGCTTCTGTATAAAACCACACATAATATTGCACAATTACAATATATTCACCCCATACAGCATCTACATAAAACTCTGAAGTCATGTGAAATAGGTTGCATTCACAATTAGAATGTGATGATGTTATAATGTCAGGTGGAGGGCAGGGGCCAATACAACTCTATAGGAGAAATACAGTTTTTGTAAGAAATCGCCAAAACGAAAATTGTGTTTTTCCTCATCAGTATTTGATAGGGATTAGATTCACAAACATTTGATATTATTTTTATGTCTGAAAGTCCTTTCCACGGGACAACATCACACTCATCTTTTCGAATATTGTCACCACTTTTTGACACTTTTCTGAGAAAATAATTAGACATTTGTTCATATGTGCTGGAAGAAGAGACACTGAATTGTGTGACAGTTTTTGTTTCATGTGCATTCCTCCAGTAATGATTGAGATATGAGCCAAAAACAAAGGCATAAAAATCTGCATTTAGTCAGTTACCGTAGTTACCATAGTTACCGCCAATGGAATTTTCACTTGCCCTCCACCTCAATTTTAAACTATTGCTGGGTTGCAGGTGACATCACAGCGGCCTATAATATTATATAGAGGTGATGTCACCTGCAACCCAGCAATAGGCTCTTTAGAATGTTGTGATGTCACGTGAATGCAACCTATTGATAACGTAAAAATTATAGGCGCAATCTTCAGTCTTAGCAGGTACGGTGCATGGAGTTAGTTTAGTCCAGTGGTTCTCGAACTGTTGAATGTGAACCACCTTCTTCAGGTTGGATTTAGACTTCATAATTGTTATAGATAATTTCATTTATGCCCCCTTTGATTTTTTTTACCTGCTTTAGCCCTGCTCTGGTTGTAGGCTTTGTGCTCCTATCTGTATTAGGTGTGGAGATGCACTCTGTGCCTTCTCTGAGCTCTGTCCGTTCTCTCATTAGCTCATTGCTTTGGAAGATTGTTGCAGTATTCGATTGGTACTACCAATTTATTGTTTTAATTTTTTCATAAAGACACATTTTGTCAACTCATCAGGAATTTAGGCAATACTTTATATGTTTTAGCACACATTTAGTGCAATGTATTCTGCCATGGAATAATGTGCATTAGTAGTTTGGAGGTACATCATGTAAAAAGAAATGAAAGGGGTTAAGAGATTATGAACTTCAAACACTGCTAATACCCAATATGGTGTAATACATGATGGTATATGTACTACACAGGTACCAGTTATTACACATTGTTAAGAGCACATTACATTGTACTAAATTTGGTAGGTAGGCTACAATGTCTCAAGTGTAAAATAAAGTGTAGCAAATGCAGAGCCTCAGTCTCACCGCAGCTGTAGTATTTTTTTTTTTTTTTAATGGGCGCATAGAGCTCAACAATCCCAAACACTTCAGGTTGCGTGCTGAGCGCACAGAGCTGATTAGCCAGGATAATGCTTTTAAACATTTTATATTTTAATGTGTCAATGCATGAAAGGGACTTTTTACGTCTGGCTCCAGCACGTGACCAGAAGTGGGCATGATAGACTGAAAATGGCATCAGAGCATGTTGACTTGGTTGTTAGTGTGGAATGATTTAACAAGAACTTTTCAGGCTTTCAGATTACACAGTATGTCATGGGAAAGTGTGGACAATAAAGAGCTTTATAAAGGAATTAACAATATTTCAATATTTTTGTTAAGGCCTACTGTAACTGGCCTTCAAGTCTTAAAAGTCTTTATGTATGCCGGAGGAGTAGATTTAAATCTACCCCGGATTTAGACCCTAACACCCCTCTCCACATCTTAACGCAGACACTGATGGGCTCTATAGAAGTCTTACACTCTTTTCCTTTTATATGTCTAGGGGACTCCTCTTCATCAGTTCCCAGGTCAGTGTGCAGTACAGCCTCTGGCAGCTTTCTCCGTGCTTGATTGTAGTCATCTGAAAAGATAAAGTATGTTTCATATGCAATGTTAAATGTTTCATGTTTTATAGATTGCTATAGTATAGCGTATAATATTTAAAAAAAATCAAGTTTACCTGATGAATATATTATTCTGGCCTTATGCCTCCTCCAGTCCTTTCCTGGCTGCTGCCGGTTTTTGATGGCGTTCTTTATATTGTCAAGTTTCCCAGCTGGCCACATGCACTCCCCATTTTTAATCCACTTTGAGGGCACAACCTCAACTTCATTGGAATTGTCAAAAACAACAATATGAAACATCTGAGAAAAAAAAAAAGAGAGTCTATTGGGACTCAAATCACAGATGGACGCCAACTCAAGGACAAACCCCACAATACTGTATATTCATATTTAATTAATACTATTATACTTCATTCTGTTAAATAAAACTGCATCCAAAAACAGAAAAGAATGACAGGTGGACCTGATGGCTAAACAGAACAAACAGAGGACGTGTCACTGGGCCAACCCTATACAGGGCCGTAGAAGCCAGTGCCAACATCCCTACCACCCTAGTAAAAAAAAAAATATCAGACAACGTCAAACTAACCTGAACAAAAGAAAAGGGCGAAAACAGGACTACCACCCCCACCAGGCCAAAACAAAATTAAGAGAGTTTGACTTCTTTGTTGTAACCAGCCATAACACATAAAAAAGTGTAAAATGAAGTTCCATACTGAGGTAAACAATGCTACTTTTCAGAGTGAAGAAGAGGAACCAGAACAAATGTGGATTGAATAGGTAAGCGAACATACTTCTGCAGCTTCTCATCGACTTTGTAGCACTTAATGTTTGTTGACAGGCTGGAAACCATGTATATACCCAACTCTGTGGAGTCCATGGGATATTTAAAGAAGCACTCCACATGTTTGTATTCACTGGCCACAATGAAAATGCATCCCATGTCTAGAACAATGTTTTGTACCGACAGCAACTTATTTTCTATTTTTACACAGCCATCTCTCAGATTTGTCTTAATGGCACTGTCATAAAAAGTGACTTCCTGAAACTGACGTGCTTTCTCTGAGAAGCATTCTGGCAGTGGACCATTCACATGCTCTTTTTCAAGTTTTTGTTCAACCTCTTTCACAACATTGCAGCTACCACTATCTCTTTCTGATTGCCTGCGTATCACCTGAGACAGAGCACTGCATGGCTTCCTGATCAGTTTTTTAAGTTTCCTAAGAAGTTTTCATAAGGGAAAGCTGAAATGGCATCCAAATTCCCATGTACCCTGGCATCTTCACTGAGATGCACTAAGCCATGAACATTGTACACCAAAAACTCCTCTCCGTACAACTGGCCAAAGTGCTCAACAAATGAAACCAGTATGGTGCCAGCAAGGTAGTTCATTTCTTTGCAAAGCTTTGGCGACAGCAAGATGTGCACACCCACTGACAAAAGCATGAAGTTGTCATAAATCTGAGGCTCTATGATATCCTTCAGCACAACTGGACCAGTGTATAACAAGAACTGGCGGAATTCGGTGGCTTTCCATCTCGATCGTTCAGTCAGCGCCCGTGGCCTTCTTGAAAAATCGCCTGGGACATTATCTCTGAGTGCGAGAAGTCTTTCTGACACCACAGTCACCTGGCCAGATGACATGCGACAGCGCAAGGGCCGGTGGTGCTGATCCACAAATCCAACAGGCGTCTCATTACACCAAGGCACACCATATGCATATAGTCAAATGGGAAACATGTGATCATGTCAATGCCCACATCCGCCAGAGGGGAATGTTGGATGTGATGTTTGTCGTCTGTTGCCTGTCTAAAAGTGTCATTTGTTCTGCGCCTGGCATTGACCTCAGGAAAGGTCATGCGATTTGATAGTCGCACACCTTTTTGATGACACTTGTCACATCCACTATAACCAGTGTGTGATTTCACACCTCTAATAAATGCTCGGGCAGGAGTATCACACACCACAGAATCTACTATCATAATAAAGGTTTTCTGTTTGCAGACAAAGCCAGTTTTTAATATTTTCAATTCCTCAACCAGACTGTGAAGATACTCCGACAACGAATTTGGCTTTGAAGTACCACTGTAAAGTCCTATCAAGACTGGTGTCTTTGTAACACCTTGCACCATTCCGAGAATTGGCCAAACTGTGCGTTGGTACTCTTGAAAAGAGAGAGGCCATCAAAATTCAGTTGAAGCTTGAAGACATGCTATCTGGAAGTATTGAACACACCTTGTCAAGGGTTTTTTCAAAAGCATTCAGAATTCCAAAATAATAAAACTCTCCACCTGCCAAACTGCTGAGATTGTACTCAGTCTGTGTTTTTAAGAGTGTCCGGCTATCTTTAGGCAATGATTTGTTTCTTTTTCTCAGAATGCAAAGCAGTGCTGACACAGCTGTATGAGAAATGTTATATTGAACTGCCCACTCAGCTAGAGATGTCCACAGATTGTCAGCTTTCCCACTAGTGTCTACACCACCGTCAGACATATAAACACCATCTTGTTCTTCTTCCACATCTACATCAGCTTTGTTCATTTCTACATCCTCCTCATCACTAATTTGCGATTCAGATCCTCTGATTCACTTGATCCAGAATCTCATACCCCAACTCAGCTCTGCAATGCCCCCTTTCAATCAATTCCTGCACTGTTTTTCTTGCTCTTCTCCTTACATTCCCTCTTTCATTGTACATCCAAGTTTTATCCATACCTCAATTTTTTTCCTGTCTTCTTAATAATCTTTGCAATAATCTGAAAAAACAGAGAGGGGGAAAACATGTTAAAAGACTATAAATGCTACAAATACATAAATACTGTGAGTTTTATTTAGAAAAATTAGCAGTAAGTAGCCTAATAAATTTACAAATTTATATAACATGATCATCAAAAGCCAACTAAGTTTGTGCAGCTTAACCAGCATTACAGACCAGAAATAATGAATTACATAAGTACCTTTTTGACCCAAGTTAAATGAGTTGGCATTAAACATCACAGGGACTAAAAATAGCATTATAAATGTGTGTCATATTAAATGTGTTTGGTGTTAATTTACTTACTAACGTGATTACTTCCCAAAACAGGCTTTTGTACAGCTTATATTTTAGCTAATCATTTGAAAAAGAATTGGCTATTGGTTACAAGCAGGCTGGGCCCAATTTTCTTTTTTTTTTAGCCCTTTATGTTTCAAGAAGGTTTCAGAGTAATTCCCTGGAGTAAATGGTTTAAGATTAAACTAATTCTAGTTATAACATATTAGGCTATACATTGCCTGTTGCAAAAATAACAAAACATTAACAAAATAACATTTCCGAAGAAATAATGGCAATGAGACGCGCGCGCCCGTTGTCATGGTAACAATCACGTAAAGACTTTGGAAAACGTTGGTTACAGTTGGACTAACTTTCCAAGTTCGTTGTGTGTGTCGTTAATAATAAAATAGTCAAAGATAATACAAATATAACTAAACAAATTGTAAATAAAGCGAAAACTTTGTTGAAGACTTTATTTTACCCATGTTTGAATTACCCCTGCCTATAAAAAGTCGTGTTGGATACAAACGTTAACCCCCGCGGCTACAACACAAACGCACCGATAATGTTCTCCTCGGGTTTGGCTGATAGGCCATATCCGTGAATAACTAAAGTTACCAAAACATCTCCTTAAGAAATTAAATAGGATATTTAACGGGACAATTTATTCAACTTACCGTTCGTGGACGCGTTCAGGCGAGTGCATACGCCTCAAGGCTCTGGCAACAGCTCCAAACGTTCAGCGGTTGACGTTCGCTGCGCGCAGGTTAACGTTCCGTTTGTCTCGAGGATGAGTGCGTCCCTGCGCACGGCTGGGCCAAACACGCACAAAGTTTGACGCACGCGTGTAGAGAGCAGACTGGGTTTAATTCATTTAGCAGCACTAAGTTTGGATTTTGACGGCTGTCCCCACACTGTAAAGCCTCCTTTAGCTACAGCCTGTGAATTACTTACATGTAGCCTAAATAAACAGGATTATTCCTATTGCCCGATATATTTGAATAACATCTACTTCACAGTTTGGTAGGCTAATTGTCTGTAATACATTTAATATTATTAATAATATTTTAGTATACGAAGTGATTAATATAGGCAAACCAGGCAATTGTACAGCCCAAGTTGCAGGCGACCTAGAGCATTAAGCTGCCTTTAAAAAACAACAAAAAACAACAAAAAACAATAACAATAATATTAATGCATCGATTTTATAAAGCGCTTTTCTGGACACTCAAAGACGCTTTACATTGCATTATTGAATCACTTGGTGGTGACAACTCTGAGTGTGTAACAGTGTAGTTACAATCAATGTAACATAATTGTCCTTCATTGGCAGCGAATGGAGAGTACAAAAAATAAAATAAAAACATTCTGTGGCAAAAATAACACAACATATTGTTTTTAAATGAAAACAGGGAACATCTGTGAAAAATCTGTCAGGGTAGGACCTGACCCTCAAAACTATGGGTCATACTTGTGTGGCCACTGCGCATGCCGCTCACAATGATGCAAGGGACTGCTCAGAGAGTCTGTGTGTTCTTTTTAACGGTCTATGGCTCAGACACATGAAAGGTTGGAGGGAACATTAGCCTCATCCACAACTCCAAAAGGTATTCCAAATAGTGAGGTGGCTTGTAATGAGTAAGCTACTCCTTGCTATGTCGTATACATTGGCAAACATGTTTTCTTTATTCTTTTCTCTTTAAAAGCTTGTTTATATGTGCATACCTCTGCACAAGTTAACAGAATAATTTAGTAAACACGTTAAACTTGTATTATGTCTGTCTAATTAGTTGACTAAAAACAAAAATAAATAAATCATAGGCCAGTGGTTCCTGACATTTTTGTCCCACGTACCCCACGTACCACGTACAGGATTTTGCATTCATTATATTTTCCATTTTAAAAGGAAAATCCAAAACAAGAATTATGTTTTTGCATAGGCTACAATGCAATATTAAAATTATTATATATATATATTCTCCCATGCAGGTATCTGTATCTGACATTTACCTGATACTCACACCAACCGTCAACTCGAATATGGGCCTATGGCTGGTAGGCTACCTTGTGCGGTCCTGCCTGCTGATACTACGCTACAACCCAGTGACATAGCCTACGGGCCTAGGTTGTTCACCAATTTTCTGTACCTACTTAAAGCTGGGTACCTGATTTTTACAGTCCCTCCTGTGTGTTCGAATTGTTCAAGAATTTGATTACATGCACATTTCACACCCGTTGACAGCATTGAGCAGTGACAAAGTGAAGCAGGGCGGCCACCCCAAGATAAATTCCACTCGATTTCTCAATAAAACTTTAGGTGAAGACAATCCAACAAGGTCTGTGTGTTGCTGTGTTTACAACATACTCGGAGGTTGGCAAAAATAAATGTATTATACTACACTGAAAAATCAGCTTTAAGTTCTGCCAAAGTTGAATATGATGGTTAATGTCACAGACTAGACAGCCAAAAGGATACCCCTTGTGGTCCACATCAGCTGATTTATCAGATGTGTGTGAGGAAATAGTTTGCCAAAAATAGCACCACTTAGTTAAGTTTATCTTAAGCATGTTCATTACAAAATAATGATTACATTTAACATATTAGGCTATTTATAGGCTAAATTTGAAACATACATTGACAAAACTGCAGATATATAGTTAAAAATATACTTGTTATTACACTTGGATAGATACTAAATCATCGATTGCACATTTCCTGCCTTGTCCTGAAAACACACACACACACACACACGCGCGCGCACACGCACACACACACACACGCACACGCACACGCACACACACACACACACACACACACACACACACACACACACACACACACACACAACTAAAGCGCTTTTTCCACATCTGGCGAATGCCAATGTTACCAAATCTGGCCCACCTCTGGCATGCCGCATCTGTGCCTGATCATCAATGCCAGAGCTGGCCCACCTCTGGCATGCCGCATCTGTGCCTGATCATCAATGCCAGAGCTGGCCCACCTCTGGCATGCCGCATCTGTGCCTGATCATCAATGCCAGAGCTGGCCCACCTCTGGCGTGCCATATCTGTGCCAGATCATTAATGCCAGACCTGGCCCACCTCTGGCTGATATTCCTCTTGCCGTACCAGAAGTGAGCCAGATGCGCCGGTCTGGAACCGGATCTGGGCCAGATTGGTCTGCTATGTGGGATCCTCTCATGAAGGTAAGAAGCGAAACGTCCTCTACGCTAAAATAGTCTAGTACAGACGACTGCTGGAGAAGCAATTTTTCTACGTTGGAATTCTCTTGTATGACTGAAAGCTTAACCTCTTAACCCCGCCTGAACAGAACACATTTTCCTCCAGTTTGGCGTTACCCAAATCTAAACGCTTCTTGAAAAGGGCATCAACATATAGCGACGAAAACGAGGATGGAAACGCATCAAAAAAAGAGAGACACAAACACGATTAAAAAGTGAGACGAAAACGCGTAAAAAACTGGAAAAAAGTGAAGAAAGCAACAACAAAAAATGACAAAAACAAGACAAAAAACCTGTAAAAACTAGACGAAAAAAACCCTATGAAAACACAACAAAATGTGACAAAAACACGGCAATTATGCAACAAAAAAAGTCACACATTTTGTAGGTCTTAGCTTTCAAATGAGGCATTACACTGACCTATAGGCTGTAAATGTATGTATTTGGGTAAAACTGAGGTGGTTAAGAGCTTAAACATTAAAAAAAAAAAAACGTTGAAAAACTGCACATCCAAGAGAGAGAGGGAATGGGTCAGTTTGTTGTACAGGATCTGAATACTTACAGTAGCCTGTCACTATAGCCTGGCCTTAGCCATCCGTAAACTCCGGTCAATTATATTTCCCTACATGTACGTCTGGGGTTGATCTCAGTGGCTGCGTTTCATCGGTTGAATTTCAACCTACCACTCGGCGAGCGGGGGAGGCGGGTGCTGTCGGTGACGTCAAGCATTTGCGCCGCATTTGCTGGTTGTAGTTCGGCAATGGCGGCGGATACGAACGTAAAGGTAGCTCTTCAATCCGTTCTGGCTCAGCTCCCAAATATCCAGAAATGATAACTGAAGCCTTGGAATACGCAAGGAATGCTCCCAAGAGTTATGATAGCTCGCTTCACTCAACACGGGCGCACTACATACGTCACGACCACACGCTAGCGAAAATCAGATCCAATCGTTTCAAAGGAGTTCACCCCTCCCACCTGTTAACGGAGCTCAATTGAGAAAGTCCAGACCCTCTGTACGAAACGAAATGAGTACGAGGGGATGGTAAAACCAGGCTACTGTCACTATGGAAGTGCAGTTTTCTTTCATATTTTTTTCCAAAACATTTCTATTTCTTGTGTATTATATAAGGGTAAGGGGTGAATAAATGATCTATTATCAGACTGCAGGCTCCATCATAATCTAAAGGTCTGAACATTATCTGAACTATCGAAATACTCGTAAAGATGTCAGTAATTCTCCAGTTTATTTAGTAGCGTCTTCTGGATCGCTGCTGTTCAATTGCACTGCGCGCCGTGCCGCAGATGATAATCCCGGGTTATTAGTGTGTAATTAGATTGGCAGCAAGAGGCCTGATGCTGGGATAAAATATGAGCTTCATTTCAAAGCGTGATTGCATGATTTGAATAGGTGACATTTGGTGGCAGTGAAATAAAATGAGTCACCGCCCCTATTTTTTTTTTTGGATGGGGAAGAACATCAACCCATGTCAAAGCAAACTTCTCTACTCTTGCTTTTACACTTAGATCCTTTATAGACCTCTGAAGGAACCTCAGTCATTTCATGGTTGGCGTGTCGGTGTTACATCTGTCTTTCTCTTTGTTTTGGGGAAAGAATATAAAACTCATCAGTGCCTCCTGGACAAAAACAACAGATTGCCCTGCCAACACTTGGAAAACTTCAAGGCTTTAGCAATAAGCGCAATATGACATGATGCCAGTGAATCTGAGATGCCTTTTCTGTGTCTGTGTGTAGAGCCACCAATAAGATTTCACTTGGCAACAAGGAAGATGTAGGGTGTGGGCTGAATCCTTGAACTTATGGAGATCCCTTAGAGTATTTTACACATAATATGCATGAGGGAAATTAAGAAAACACTTTAATGAGATTCAAGTGGTACGCGGCAGACGTATCTGGAGGCAGTGTGAGATGAGAAGCTGGGACAATTACATTCGTTCCTGTGTGGCTTTATGAGCAAACAGGGACTCTATCCCCCATGCGCTGCTGCTGAGGAGGGATGGTTTGCAGCAGATAGACAATGACCTTCACCTGCTTTTGTTTGTGAGAGGGCAATCTTCCACTCAGTAAATTAATGCAGATCTTGTGCAATGTATATACACTCACCTAAAGGATTATTAGGAACACCTGTTCAATTTCACATTAATGCAATTATCTAAACAACCAATCACATGGCGGTTGCTTCAATGCATTTAGGGGTGTGGTCCTGGTCAAGACAATCTCCTGAAGTCCAAACTGAATGTCAGAATGGGAAAGAAAGGTGATTTAAGCAATTTTGAGCGTGGCGTGGTTGTTGGTGCCAGACGGGCCGGTCTGAGTATTTCACAATCTGCTCAGTTACTGGGATTTTCACGCACAACCATTTCTAGGGTTACAAAGAATGGTGTGAAAAGGGAAAAACATCCAGTATGCGGCAGTCCTGTGGGCGAAAATGCCTTGTTGATGCTAGAGGTCAGAGGAGAATGGGCCGACTGATTCAAGCTGATAGAAGAGCAACTTTGACTGAAATAACCACTCGTTACAACCGAGGTATGGAGCAAAGCATTTGTGAAGCCACAACACGCACAACCTTGAGGCGGATGGGCTACAACAGCAGAAGACCCCACCGGGTACCACTCATCTCCACTACAAATAGGAAAAAGAGGCTACAATTTGCACGAGCTCACCAAAATTGGACAGTTGAAGACTGGAAAAATGTTGCCTGGTCTGATGAGTCTCGATTTCTGTTGAGACATTCAGATGGTAGAGTCAGAATTTGGCGTAAACAGAATGAGAACATGGATCCATCATGCCTTGTTACCACAGTGCAGGCTGGTGGTGGTGGTGTAATGGTGTGGGGGATGTTTTCTTGGCACACTTTAGGCCCCTTAGTGCCAATTGGGCATTGTTTAAATGCCACGGACTACCTGAGCATTGTTTCTGACCATGTCCATCCCTTTATGACCACCATGTACCCATCCTCTGATGGCTACTTCCAGCAGGATAATGCACCATGTCACAAGCTCGAATCATTTCAAATTGGTTTCTTGAACATGACAATGAGTTCACTGTACTACAATGGCCCCCACAGTCACCAGATCTCAACCCAATAGAGCATCTTTGGGATGTGGTGGAACGGGAGCTTCGTGCCCTGGATGTGCATCCCACAAATCTCCATCAACTGCAAGATGCTATCCTATCAATATGGGCCAACATTTCCAAAGAATGCTTTCAGCACCTTGTTGAATCAATGCCACGTAGAATTAAGGCAGTTCTGAAGGCGGAAGGGGGTCAAACACAGTATTAGTATGGTGTTCCTAATAATCCTTTAGGTGAGTGTATTTGATCATGTATATACAAAACATATGACTGTGCCACAACTACATTTCAGCAAATCTCTGCCAAAACTGCTACTCGGTGAAAACTCAGACCTGTGCAGTTTCCAAACCACATTTATCCCAGTAATAAGTGCTTTAGTGTGTCTTATGTCCAGTGTGCGGCTGCAGATGGCTCTAGTGCTAAGCCTCAGATAATGCACTGGTATAACATACTCTCAGGACAGAGCAGGGCTGACTGGCAGATTTGAACTGAGAGGAAATGTGGATTTTAAAATCACATGACCAAATTCCAGACTGTGTTATCCCACAGGATACTATATGATCATTAGTGCAATCTTTTCACAGGGCAAAATCTGGGCACTTGCACCAGAGAACAGAAATGGCTAATAGCTGTGTGAGAACAGCTGCTGTGAAGTTGCCAAGAAATGAGTTAGACTTAATATGATTTTGGTCCAGGCATTTTGCTGATTTGGAAAACAAAACAAAAACAAATTTGTTGTAAGAACTCAGAATTATGCTAATGTTCTCTGCTTGTACATGGAATTATGCTTAAATCTTGCAATTATAATTATGAATCAATCAAATGAAAAAATGTACTCCCTGCTGATAAATAGGGCTGCAAAGAAGACGCTGCAGCGTTACAGCATCTTAATCTTGTTCGACCCTGGGCTTTTCCAGCTGTGCACAGATGTTGTGCTTTTGAGCCTGTGGGGGACTGAACATAAAGCACTAATAACGTGTCTATATGAATAACTGTTTGCTGGAGTGTTTCACCGCCTTGAGGCCACCACACATCAGCGGCGGCGCTGCAGCGCGCGCACAACACACACAGCGGGCGTGCGCACGCCCCTCGGTGCGCGCCCCCGCGAGTGTGAGTCTGAACTGGTGGAGCTGAGGACCAGTGACAGAGGCAAGTGCAGGAGCCTCCGCGTAAACAAACGCCGCAGACGATCCCCGTCTTTCGCCAGAGCCTGAAGAACACGCTTCGAGCGGGACATCATCACCGAGAGACAAGACGAGGTAAGCGCAAACCCTCCATCATTAACACGTGCCCAGGGCGAGTGGCTCACTGTCAGTTTGGAGTTTGTAAAGAGGCTGGAGGCTATGGGTCCCGTTGATGCTGCTGTAAGGATATTTTTCAAAATCACTTGCTCTTTGTTGATAATGTGGGTTCATTGGGCGCGGAGATGCGTTATAAACGTGTTGTTACGCATTACTTTTAAGACACATGACCGCGGTGTGTGCGCAAGCTGCTGCTTGTAATTAGAGAGCAGGGGCAGGTGCATGTTCAGACTGTCAAGGCTGTCACTGACCCTCCGCCCTGGAGTCAGCACTCTCCTCTGCCTTTAGAGGATGGTGTATGAGGGAAACTAGACCCAAACCCACATCCTCTGGAGCTCTGCCTTTGGCACATGTTTAATCCCCTGAATATACTGCCATATCCATGACACAGATCTGCCATGTTAAACTGAACTGACAGTTTGTTTACACCACTGTCCCGACCATCTGATTACAATTCTCCTGGGATTCAGTAATCAGCTCTATTATTATTTATTTAATTTAACCATGTTTTTTTATGGAAACAAACAACTCTCCCTCATACCATACCCTCCTCTCCCCCCCTCCCTCTGGGTCTTGGTCAAAGCTTCAGTCAAGGGGACCTCCATCATTCTCCACCCCACCCGCTCCATCCTGATCCTCACACACGCACACACACCCAAGCCTCTGCTGGGCACTTTCACCGCTCACTGATAAATTAATACAATGCTAATGACCCCTTCTTTATTGTGCCTTGTTCTTGGTGCTCTCTGAAAAGGCTGACACACTTTCTCTGGTCATGTTTATTCACTATGACTAGACTATTGTTATAGTGTTAAATGCCGTAACAATATATCCACCATCACCGCCTTATAGTTATTTTGCATTAATTAAAATTCAGGCGGTAAATTTGTAATACTGTTTTTTGCACACATCTGTGGCTTCAAAAATGTTAATTGCCAAACCAATAGTGCTAAAGTTACCCTTAGTGGTACTTGTGCCTTTAAAGATGACTTGAAATTTTTGACAAGTGAAGGTTTTTAGCTGAGATAGTAAACTCCTGTACAGTTTGTCTAGTTTGAGACCAAATTTAGTTCTTGTTTAGGTTTAGTTAATCTTTATTGCTCTGCTAACCATATTGTTTAAATCTTCTGTGGTGGATAATAAGCATTTCAACATTCCTTGATTCAAAATACTTTGTATCCCTGGAGAATACTCAGTTATTGGTGCAATATTGAAGCCAAGACTAAGGACCACTGTGGTGAACGAGGACAAGACAGTGACCTACATCGTATTCTCATCCTCACTTTCACCCTCTGCACAAACGGCACTAGGCTGGAGAGAGGGAGAGATTTGCATAACGAAGGGATTACCCTCACACACGTCGTTGGCTGGCGTTTTTGTCCGCACACCCGTCAGTCACACCGCTGCTGACCTAAACGCTGCGGTAACTGTGTACAGTGTAGGCTATGGGAAAAGCTTGGGTGTCGGAGGGAAAATGCCACTTATTTGCCTCTGTGGGCTGTGGAAACACCAAGACCATTCAAGACCAAAGCAGTGATCAACGCCGTTGCTGCATAAGCCGCCGTCTGTGACATTGTGAACTCCACCAACGGTCGAACAGCACAAAGTGCCTCATAGATGGACTGGTCCGGCTTGGGTCACTGCTGAGAAAGTGACATCATATGCACAGGGACGGAGATGAACTGGAATGGATTAGTCATACATTATTAGTGTGTTTGTAGCAATGATCCACAACTGTCATATGACTTGGAGACTTGTTGTTCGAAGGTTAGAACAGATTGTGTTACCGTTATTGTTTTTGGTAGAGGAAAAACATGTTGCTTTTATCTCGATAGCTTATCGAATCTTTGATTATTGCTTTGTTTGTCCAAAGAATTAACTAACAAACTCACTCCTTGTGTTGCAACAAAATTACCATCTTTAATCCATCAACATTATGATTAACTGTCTTTGTGAAGGAAGTGAAGTGAAGTGACCAGAGTAGTGTTCTCCCAATACAATCAAAGTGGTTGCTTCCATAACCTTTCTTGAATGTCATGGAATTATATGGCTGTCTTATTTTACATTGCATTATTAAATGTTTCATAATGATAAAGGATCTTTTCCTGCACTTCCATATCTGCTACAGCGATAGTTAGACTTGGTTTAACAAGGAAGACAGCAAAACCCACAAATTTAATCCTGCAAGCAGTAAGGGCAAAGCACGAAACATCAAGACAAAGTTTTGCAGTTGTATCTTTTCTTCAGAGGAACACATAGACTCCAGTCACATGTTCTCACAATAGGTCCAGCTGATTGACTGAAGGACTGCATATGTCCTATGGACACGTGCACAGGCCCTGCATGCAGCCAATCAGAGGCGGGTGCGAAGGCAGTGCTGTGCTGCTCAGCTGTGATGGAGCCGGTCTCTTGGGGCTGATGAGGGGCCCCTGCCTCTACATTAGGGTCACTGTGGACTTGGTGTTGCTGTGCCCCTAAGGGACAATCATACAGCCGTCCAGCAGCAGGTCGACCCGCATGGACTTCCCTGTCTGCAGCACCTCCATATTTGGGGCATGTGCATCCTCATTAGTGCTTTGCCCCCTGCTTCACGGCTGCCTGCACTCCCCTACTGTTTATCATTTGTTGGAGTAGATGTAAAGGGCAATGAGTACATGTGATGAAAGATAGATACATTCATTAGCTGCACACTACCTCTATGAGAAAAGCGGCGAGAGGCTTCAAGCTGCTGGGACAATTAGACTTTCACACTCAGTTAGGCAGTGGCCCTAATGGGGACCGACGTGTTCCTGGGAAACCTCTGCACAGCTGCAACTGTTGTGTTGTTGATATGCCAGAGTTTTACTACGTGATCTGCAGGGAACTGAGGCAAATGACGGAGAGGAAAATCTATGGGATTAAAAAAAAGATGAAATGGACATTTTTGTCTGTTGTAAAGCAAGAAAAACACACATATTCAAATTCAGGATTGCAAGGAAGTCATAATACAAATTATAGGTTGCAGAATGTGACTTTATAAAAGAGCCTGAAGTCTAATATTGAGGTGGAGGGAGCAAAATTTCATGATAATATTGGCCTTTTGACTGTCAAAATGCAGTCATCTTGATCTTGATATCTCATAATCGACGGCCAAAATGCAATACAAAAACTAGCTAAAAGGTTTATGTATCTTTGTCTGAATCGTTGAACTTAGCAGAAGTGCTTTATCCACATTTCCCCACAATATAGTGTTGAAATTTGAGGACCTTATTCTAACAACACATAAGATTCGACATGTGGATTTTGTCTCTGGTTATTTTTCTCAAAAACAGTGAATCGTCCTTAGAGTATAGGCTTCTGCTCTCCATCTGAAAGGATAACACCAAAGTCTCTTATCTCATTGTGAATGTGACCTTTTATTAAGGGGTTTAAAATTGTCATTCAACATTGTTTGACAGTTGTAATTCTTCTGCATAACCACACACTGAGTGCCCACTGTATAATATTTGCCTGTACTTGAACTTCAAATGTCTCCCCATAGCTTTATGTTGAGTAACTTGAGTCTCATGTGAGCAGATGTTGAATGAATACCGGTCACTTTATGGACGTCTCTGAACGCCCCACTGTGACAAAATCATTAGAGCAGCGCTTTACACCACGACCGTCGTCAAACCCGATCACTCAAGGGCACCCTGTTATAGCTCCTGTCATGTTATTGCACTCCTTAGTGAGAACAAAGCTTTCGAGTCGCTGCTTTTTGTCCCTAACTAACTGCCGTAGACCACCAGTCATAGAGTCCCTTTTCTGAAGTGGCAGAGTGAGATAATGGATGGCCATGTTGTGGGTTTTATGTTCCTGTTGAATCTGAATAGAGCCTCTGACAGGTTAACTACACAGTGTCTCCCAGTCAGGCTTCAGATTAGGGCCAAGATATGAGGCTTTTTTTTGTGTTTTGGAAGGCCCTGCTGTGATGTTGGATCTGGTATACTCTGTAAAGTCAAACCAATTGGACTGACACACCCGAATGAGCAAGTTCTATATCCACTCAAGCTGTAAAAATCAAACAGATTAAGTTTTATTATTGGCTATATCATCACAGGAATCTGAAACATTATGGGCCACTTGCAAACATTGTCCATTGCCCACAAACATGAGCTAAAAACAATCAAACGGAGGAGAAAATAACAATTCCACGGTAAATTTAATTACTAAATGAGATTGTGGTGCATTATGTATGACAGCACAATCTCAGTTGCTTTGGAATAAGTTGGCTGCTTTGTAGAATGCACTAAAATAATTGGTTTTACTGTGAAGGCATGCACATGGTTTACTTCATCCTGTTTTGAGTTAAGAATTAAGCAGGAGCCAATGTCTATTTAGCAGAACTATAGTATAACACTTCCATGATCCACGTTGGTTTTACAGTGAATAGCTTGAAGCCTGAGTAGAAGTGAAAGCTTTTTTGGGGTTTCATTGTGAAGGAGGGGTGGATCCTGTACCTCTGAGGACGCTGAGACAGGGCAGGGCAGGGAGGGGGGGGGGGGGACAAAGGGGCTCTGTTTTCTGTCTGTGCCAGCGGCCGCTACTTCTCGCCTCTTTCTTGTGGAGCAGGGGGTGAGGCAGGGTTAGGCCCGAGCACGTCCACAATGGGATATAGGGAGTATAGGAGCCTCTGCTGGAAGACAAAGTTGCAGCTAAAGAGCTTTTTTTTTTTTTGGGAGAGGCAAAGAGGATAGGAGAGTGCGTCCTTCTTCCCAGGCTCGGGCCAACTCTGAATGGGCAGCAGTTGTGAGAGAGGCTGCTGGCCCGGTGGCTCTACAAAACACGGCTGCTTCCTTCCATATCTTCAAAACAACAGGAGGTGGGCACGGCAGCACCGGCAGTGTACCAGCCAGAATCAAAAGGAATTGAAGAACACTGCGCACTTGAATGTGTTTAGTCTGTCCTCAAGCAAAGCATCCATCCTTTTATTTGCATAAAGCTTTAGGGACATTTGGGTGCAGATCCCAGTCTTGTGGGCTCAATTAAAAAAAAAAAACACATGACCATAGCGCTTACTCCGTAGGATATGAGGAAGCCTTATCCAGCCTGTTATTGGGACTCATCATTGTTCCGCCAATTTGAGATTAAGAAGTAACATTTATTAAAAAGACTTGGGGGGGAAAAATGATTGATTTCAAACAAATACCAGTTTAAACTTCACAGGATTAACAATCAGTTGCTGTTCAGTCACACATTTTTTTATGTGATGTCAAATACAAATACTAGTGCATTATACATAGGACAAATGTAAAAGTCAAAGGATTAAATACTAGAACTGCAGGCGTTCCTGGATCATTAATGCAGTCAAAACAACAGTCAGTGTGAATCTAAAAGGCCGTATCAAAGCCATTGCATGACGCAGCAATGGATTGAATCAACAGGAAAGAGAGGGACACTTAGCTGTCAGCTCATGAATAAGACCGACAGAGACACAAAGTGGGTTTTCCATGGTTCAGGAGGTTTACTGACCCCAAGGTCTTATTTAGGACAGGCGCTAATGCCCTTATACCCCTGCACCCCACCCTGCACCCGTCCCACACCCCGTCCCGGCTGGGGCTGAGACACCATGTTAGCAGCTCAACATCCTCCGGTGAAGGGCCCTTAATCCAAGTGGGATGACAGCTTGGCTCTGGCTGCTGTTTCTACCGCGCTGAAACCAATGGGCTTTTCTTTCCCCCTTTTTTTTCATCCCTTAAACCCCCCAAAACACATCCACAGGAATCCTGGGAAAAAAAATCCCCCGCAGCACACAAAGGAACGGGACGGTAAACAAATCCAAGTGTAAATTTGAGATTCCTTCATTCATTCAAAGATAAAAAACGGCAAAAAGAGATAGCAAAAGCGCACAATACAAAGCCAAACCCGGCTGATGTGTTGTGTGCAAAGCATAATCTAGACGCAGATAATCTTGTGCGGGCTTCAAAATGATTAGGGAAGATTGAGGTCAGAAAACCATTAATCTAAAAATTGTGTGCTAGCGACAACAATAGGCGGACAGACTCGATCGGACGTGCGCTCCATGAATAATAAATAGGCCAATAATTTCTGTTACAAGTGAGCATCACACAGGTTCGGCGACAGATTAAGTTGCTCTTATACAGGCACGAGTGAGTTATTTACATAATCCACTCTAAACAATGCAATCCAAGCTCGACTAAAAGAAGCGTTCATAGATTGCAGTTTTTAGTGGGCTGTCCATAAAATACGTTTTATTCTAGAAACCACTGTAGATAGAGCAACCATAAGGACCACGTTCTGCCAATAAAACATAACTTAAGATGAACTGATCACACTTTAAATATTTATGTGGATATACTGCAGAAGGGTGGATGGATGTGCCATTATAATAAATCATGAATTCACTTGTAATGGGTACAATATTGTGCGAATTGCATTTTCTTCCCCAAAACAGCAGCTTTGATTCTGTGTGGGATCCCTTAGCCGAAGCAATTTAACATCAAATGCAGGCGATGGAATAGTAATCGGTTTAATCTCCCAGTGGCCAAGGGTGTCTTTAGAAGCTGCGAGATTGTAATTGTCAGATAGATAATGCCTTGCTGTGGGCTGTGTCTCAGGGAGAAAGTGGACGGACAAATGGCACCTCCACGATTCGAGGTTTGAACCAAAGTCTGCTATAACCCAATCAGGAGGGAGCGGTGGCCTGGAGCTGTCTGCGCCAACACTGGGCCTTTTCAGCTCTGTGTTTGTCTCCGGTCTGTGTGGAAATATCAATACGTCTTTGTCAGACTGGGGTTCATATCCACAGCCCTTATGTGAAGAGCCCAATACAAACCTCTATTCATCACTACCATTTCATCTTCTAGTATGTGTTTGAGATGCTATTTCTCTAGGGCTGAGCAACACTACCCTATGGTCATTCATCGCAATATCCATGACACAGCAATATTAATGTGCTGTAATTTGCATGGGCAGAATCAAAGTTTTATTATAATCTTTCTTTGGTGGTATACAATGATAAATTGAGATGCAAAGGTCTACAACTCAATAATAACCTAATTATTGTCCAATATGTGAATTTATTGTACTTCTTTAATATTAATAGACATGTATTACTCTACATCCAGTGAGTGCACATTGGTTTGAGCTGGTAATGTGCTGGCAGAGGTTGAAAAGGCGCTGCTCTGAAGCATAGACCTAATGCCTGGGTCTCAGGGTTGACTGCTTTGGGTTTCTCTGGTCTCTCAGCACAAAGAGCACATCTCAGTATAGGCACAGACAGCCGTACATGTTACTGAGGGGGTTAGTGTGTGACGCCTCCAGAGCTCACCAGAGAAATAGGGCATTATCAAGCGCTTGGTCATTAGTGGTTTGTCTCTAAGGTTGACTTCCTGCTTCTGAAGTTCGAGCTGGTCCATTGTACGAGACATTTCTGGGTTTGTGAGAGCGTCGATGGAGTCATAGGCCACACTTCAGATGTTGACCGCTCGTATGAAATGGGTTTGATGTGATTTATAGGAAAGGAAATGTCTGACATCGTGGGATGTCCTGTAATAGACATGCTCTGACTGAGAGGTTTGGACCTGGAAGAATAATACCACAGAACTGCAATTCAAAGAAAGGCTTTTTGTATTTGTCTGCTTGATTAAGACCAGAGTTTAGGACCAGCAGAAGAGACATGCCCTCTGTATGCTACACAAGTATATCAACTCAATCAGTTCCACTTTTGAATTTTTGTTTCCTGGAATTGACACAGCAAATTAAAACAAAGCAAAAAGTTTTCGTTTTCGTTTTTTCTGGGGCTTAGTGCTATGTTTTTTTCCAGTTGATTTTGCGTATTTGTAAATCCAGCATCACCCTAGTCCTTTTATTCGGATCACTGTACGTTTATTTTTGGGATGAGAAAAGCCAACCCAATTACATTAATTATTCTTGTGTTAGCAGTGGTTTTGCCTTTTCAATTTGTTTATTTAGTGGGCGTCGTTGTCTGACACGGTGCCATTCGAGCCCAGAACAAGGAGGTACACGGAGGTTGGACTGATGGGATTCTCCACGGTCATCTGAAGTGAAAACATCTCATTAGACCTCAAGCGTTTTTAAGTTGAACTCCTCGGGATTAGCCTGGCCCTGCACCCAAACCCAACACTGAGGGAGACTGATAACTAGACCCAACTAATCTGAATTTGAGACAGGGTTTCGGATGGGGGAGTTGTAGAACACATTTAATAAACAAATGCTTTGACGCTGTTTTGCTATTGCAGCAGGATATGTAGTCTGTAATCGAAATAATCATATTTCAGCTAATTGCTGCTATTTAAAACTGAACTTCTTTTTAAAACTTAAAGCTTGTTGTTACTTATAGATTGTTTTAATCTGTTGTTTTGTTGTTTGTAAGAGAGAGTTTACTCACCTTGACTTTCTATACATTCAATGTGCGACACCTGTCTTTTGTAGCATTAAAGCCTATCTAAACTTCCGCACAGTACAGCAGTTGTTTTAGTTAATTATTTGCTGCTCGGGCTGCTCACATTATTAAAAAAAACAAAACGCTGCACTTTGAAGTCAAATTAGCAGTGTGTCTGAGTGGGTGGAAGCCACACACAGCTTTAAATCCCCCACTCTCCCCAAATCCTCTTTTAAAACATCCAAAGTAGTTCTTTTAAGTTCAGACGGTGGATTGGGTGGGCACTCAGTTTTAGAGTTTGCCTTTTCCACTTGTAGTTTTATAGACTTTTAGTGAAAGTACAAGTTTATTATGGACATTGTGCCTTAACAAGCCATTACAGGGCAGGGCTGTTAGTTGTACTTGCTCACAGCAGGAGCCGCCATTGACCAGGTGTTTCAGGACGGGGTGAAAGACCCTAAATGACCACAACTATTACCTCCCGAACCAGGATGTACAGGGGCTAAATTATGGCTGCCTTTTGTAATGAAAACAATGTACCCCCAGGAGATCAGAAGGCATGTCCTCTCTGTGTCTCTTTTGTGTCCACAAGCAAATACATACATTTCTTTAACTTTTCTTTATTGTATTTCATTTATTGTAGACCTTGGATTCACTAAACTCTCTAGATTTTATTTTCCTATGTTGTCTTTGCAATATTATGTGGTTGGAATGCATAGGCTTTAAAGAATTTGAAGATAACTTTTGAAATAATACTTTGTTGTTAGAGCACCTTGAATTTATCATGAGAGCTTAAAGAATTGTTGGCATAATTTATCCTTATGTTTTGGTCAGGTTTAAGTTTTTCACTCTGTTATTAAAATGCTGTCAGACTGAGAGCTGGATAATCTTTGACCTTATCAAAAGAACAAAAATGCCAGCCCTGTTTATTAGAATTGGTTTCCCTGAAATGTGACTTTGAAGATGAATTTGGAGCTGATGTTTTTGCTCTGTGGTAGACAGACATGTCCTCGGCAGCTCGTTTTAAGTGATTGCTTCTAAATGTTTGGTTTGAACGCCCAAAGAAAAGTGTGAATAAAATCTTCCACTGATCTAACGCTTTGACTTGACAAAGGCCAAACCACCCTTTCTCAGTGACTGATATTGTGTTAACGCAAACATAATAGAAACGTTGTCCACAGTCGAACCTCTGGGACAGCTCGTCATAGCACTCCACTCTGATTGGCACCTCGCTCTCTTTCACATCACACTTAGTAAATAGTCTAAAAGTGGCTCTTTTACATAACATTGGACATGCCTAACCTCCTCCATTCGGCAGAGGGCCTCTGAGAATTCAAAGTGGAGCAACCTTAACATATCTGTGTTTTGTAATGCTAAAATTAGCAGAATCTGAAGAATGTGCTTGATATTGAAATAATGCTGAAAGATAGTGCAGAATGATTTACTATAGTCAATGATGCATTAAACTAAAATTGGTCTTGGTTTTGGGAATTGTTAGACACTGCTCACTCGTGTCTAAAGTGTGTTTATAGTTGCTTAGTGTTAGGAATTTCATATTGACAAATGATATAGTGTGTCTAAAGGGTCCTAATGCTGTCAAAACTACCACCTTCAAAAACAATTATGATAATACTTTATCAAAATAGGAAGTAAACACAATTTGAACAGGTTCAAATTAACACCAGATTTACAGTTTGAGGGAAACATTTTTAATTTTTTTTAATTTACATACCTGAATACTCTTCAAGTGTACAGTTCAAACTACTCTTGAATAGTTTTTGACCAGTAAAAAAAAAGCCACTGTCACGTATAAGTTGGCAATGTATTGATGAGTGAATAGCTCTGAGCAGTTGAGTGCAGTGCTGATCTAAATGTTTAATGCAGAGTTGAGGATCAGGAGAATCTTCTGTCTCCTGCTCTAAATGTGTGTGTCTCATTCAAACCTGGACTCTGTCCAGAGCTCACTGCAGCACTCTCCCACTGCTGCACCAGACACATGCACGAAGACACTGATAATAGACTGCATGTAGTCGCATTCTCCAGAACATTTGGACTCTCGTGTTACTTTATCAATTTGTTGCTTATTTTTATAAGCTGTTGTACTGGCTTTATTGCTGTATTCATGTATCTTAATTCTTACTTAGGTCTTGGAACATTGTCTAATACTGTGCCATTAAACTGCTGCATCATATGGGCCACCAGAATAATATTTCAATCCGTGGACTTGTATAATGAGCCCTCACTGCAAGGGAAATAAGCAGACGTCTGTAACTGGCATTGTGATCAGCGCTGTGAGAGGGAAATGCTGTTTTAGTGCTGATCCAGGCTTTTTATAGTTAAGAGAATATTACAGAGATTACTGTGCACCAAACAGCCGACTCTGCAGTAACAGGAAAATGTGCAGGACTTTCAATTAACAGAACAGGGAATGGTACGAGTTTAGTTAGGCCCACATAAAGTCACAAGCCGGAGCTATTTTTTGCCTAACCCAAATTAAACCGACGAAGAAAATAAACTTGAAATGGATTTTTCAACATGCTGACCTGACCTTCAGATGGCAATTATGGCCTAGATGAGTAGATGAGGACTCAGATGTGCTGCTTTCAAGTCACTGAGTGTGGGCGTGCTTGACTTCTGTGTGGCTTAACCAGTGAAAGGAATTAGCTTTGTGGTCACAGCATTAGCCTCAATTTAAGACTAGTCCTTGCTTAAGGTTCTGTTGCTTTTTCTTCTTCTAGGCGCTATATCCTGGGGCTGTGCATGATGTTGTTAAACTTCTTCATTAACCAGTGCTGTTATGCGTATGCAGTCGATCATGGGACACTTTTAACTTCCTAATTGAGCCCTTTGAGTGAAGGAGGAGAGCGAGGGGGTCACCTGTGGTCTTCTGTCTGCTCTGCGACACCCTGTCTAGATCCGCAAGGACAAACAGGAGACAGGCAGCACTCAAACCTGCTCCTGGAGACGCTTACGCACGACCTGTGTGCTCTTTGACCAAGTCTATAGCCTGAATTGGTCATCAGTCATCAACTTCCCTCAAGGGATTAAAGCAAGAAGTGCTCACCTGCTGCTCTGTACGGGCTAGCTTTAAGTGATTAACAAGGGCCAGAGAAAAGGCGCTCGATATATAACGAGGAAGTAGCTGCTCCTTTTAGGGAAGGTATGGCCCAATGGATTTTTTTGCAGTTTGTGTTTTTCAAGGCTAAATAGTAACTTTATGAGCGAGCTTCCCACTGAGATTTACACTCTTGGCAGTTTGTATATCTCTTTGGCTGTGAACAGAACAGCATAAAAAAAAACCTTGACGAAACCCAGACTGATTTCTATAAGCGACAGGACAGCCTTTTTGTCCGGCATGAATCAAGACATTTTCCATTTGGCTGTTTCTCATTGTCTTTGGGGCCTTTTTCTTAAACGACACAGCTATGAGTCTTGTGTCTCAGTTTTGTCACTAATTTATTCATCCAAGCAGCAGCAGCAGCCGCCATACTCAAAGACAATGGTGTGCGGGCTCCGAGCTGAATATCGATAATTATGCGTATGAGTTTGAGTGAGAAAAGACCAGTTGTTACTGTGGCTTCAAATTCCTTGTGCTGTGATAGTTTGGAGATTAGACTTGTCCTAGTACCATCTGGAAAAAAACATTTGCTGATTCAAGTAACATTTCAAAGCACTGGAATTGGCAAAGACTCTGGTGTAAGTGTATCTAAAAAACAGGATCATGAAAGGTCATATGCCGGCCGTAGTTTCGGTTTGCATTACTGTACATTTTCACTTCGTCATTAGCCTAATGGGAGCATAAGAGCACATTAACCCAGGACAGTGATGCACAGGATCCATTTTCTTAAAACATTTGAAAGGAATCCACAGTAAGTGTTGTCAGTAAAAGTCTGCATGGAGTGCTAATGGGACATATGATCAATACTGTATATGCCAAAACTAGACAAACACTTCTATAATGGAATAGAGGTCCAAGCCATTATGTGTTCTCTGGGATCCTTGGGCCATTTGAACTCTTATAAGAAGTTACATTAAATTAGGCCATTTTTCTTCTTCCATTTCTCGTTCCTTTGGTCATTATGTAGTTTCCTCTTTCTTTCTTTTTAGGACCAAACATTTTAGAACTATACCATACTTGCTCTTTTAGGAAAGTATAGTGACGCCCTGCACCTCTCCCTGGCAACAGAACCCCATACTGTAGATCCCGTTTGACAAATCTGAAAAACGGTGCGGATTGTGGCGCCGTGTTTTCAAATTCACACCTGCCCACGACTGATTAAAAAGCTGAGAGATTGCAATGAATGGGACGAAATTCAGCGCAAAGTCGACAATAGCAGACCCGACTGTATTTGTGTTTGCACTGTGGGCGAGATAAAAGCTCTCCTCCAGCACAAGGCATGATTGTGCTGCTTTCTCTGAAGAGGCATAGTGACAGTTCTTGGGAAAAGTAGGCCCAGAGATGATGTTTATTTTTCGCTGGTAAATCTAAAAATAGACCACCTTGGTTCAAACTTACAATAGCGTGTGTTTGTCGCTTACAACGAGTCTCAAGCTTTTCACACCAAGACCCAACCCATTCTCTAATAGTGTAATTTTCCTGAATTTACTTAAAAATCACATGATTGACATACTAGATCTAGAATGATAAGTGTATTTAAAAAAAACAAAACATAACTAAACTATGCCCCAGACCTCTTTACTGTAGATCTATGGATAATAGCTGCAGTAAATCATACTAAATTGGTAGAAAAAGCCTGTGTACCCCCAGCGGCACCACAGCTTCAGAATCACTGCTCTAATAGCCTAATACCGATCTGCTGTAACAAGAAGAGAATTGTGGGAGACATTGTTTAGCTTGTGTCCGCAGCCTGTGTAACTGCATTGGTCGTGTGACTCGGCGTGCGGTCAGCGCCGTACGTGAGGCTGAATTATTGATGCGGCGCAAATCTAATCCGGCTCGTGGCAGGTGTGTGCCGTTTGCTCCTTCCCATCACCCGACAATGTCCCACACACAACAGAAATGTAATTAAAAAAGGCGGCATTCAGCTCTGCAGGCTTCCCACACTCTTTCACCTTTATACAACCAAACAGTAGGATTTTAAAGTAAACGTTTGTTGGATTTGGGCTGTCAGATGTTAAGTGATTGAACCTAAAACTAATATTATTAACGTTTTTTTTATTTTTTTCAAATTCAGGACTTGATAAAAGCTTATGATAAAACTTAAAAACACATATTTAACTTTTGCTAAAACATCACAGCACCAGTGTTGTGTCTGTTATCCATAATCTACTGACCTTATAATGAGTTTTACTCCGCTCCTCTTTGCTTCACTGCAGTCCACAAGCCACAGGTGACAAGTGAAAAACACGGCAGAGTTCGCCTCCATTCAGTCTGTGTTTTTGAACTGACAGTAAAAGTCCGGTCACTGACAGGTTTGCTTCACTGTTTACATTCCTCAAAGGTTTACCGGCTTGCGCCCTCTACATCTTGTTCTATTATCTGTGTTAGCGCCACACACAGGCCGTTTTCACAGACCTGAGTCAACCCATGTGGACGGACGCACACATTTATCACCAGACTTCGTGCTTACAAAGAAAGTTTCTGAAATTATAAGCGTTTTGTCTTCGTGTGGACATTGTGTGGAGTTTGGCAGTTTTGTACTCGCAATTGCCCCCTCAGGCCAAACGCGTAACTGCAGCCTCGATGATAAGCTCGTGCATGAGGCGCTCAGGCTTTACGAGCACCAGAAATAACAGTCCTGTCCTGGTCAATTTACGGATTTGCAGGCGTGACTTCAACTGACGTAAGAAACGTTACTGTTTTGTAAGATATTTAGACCAGTTTGAGTGAATATTTTCCAAGATGTGATACTTGAGAAAATGCAGCAAAGTGAATTGAGTGAAGAAGCCAAGTAATACAGATAAACGAATAATTGACGTTTGAAGGAGAATAAAAAAACCTCGTATACTTTGTATGCATAAACGTAGGCCTAATTGTAATAATAAAATATTTCCACTGGTAGAAATGCTACTAGGAAAAGCCTAAATCGTCTCTTCAATTCCCTGGGCCCAAAGTTAGTGTAGCTAACTCGTAAACTATATTGTAAACGGTAGATGTCCACTTTGCCTACGCCGATCAGACTCGACTTTCGCCTTTTTTGTCACACTCGAATAAACTCTTTGTTTCTTTTTGTTAGTTGGGGTCTGGGCTGGAGCTTCGATGGTGCTTGAAGCCTGTCCATCCTTCTGAAGTTACCACTCGCTCAGCAGCGTCAGTATAGAGGAGATACAGCTAACGCTACAGCTGAGTGTGAACGCGCGTGACGTTATTACGCATTACACTGTTTGCTTGTTCGCCCCGAGCATAAACTATTTAAGTGACTTTACAGGCATGTAGAGGCAATCGCGGTGAAAATGCCAGGGCTCATTCTACTCACCAGGGCATTGCTGGAGCATGTATGAGGAAGACATTTTAAATTTGTATACATTTATTTATGGTTAAACTTATGTATAGTCCCTTTAATCACACTTGCTGGGTTTCATAGTGTACAGTGCATTAAGTATACTCAAGGACCACAGAAGCACCCTCTCCATACTGTTTTTTTCCCTGTGTACTTCTCCAGCTCTTCCCCTACAGACCGTTGTTTGTTTGCCTCGCCTCCACTGAGCTGTCCCCCTTCTCTCTGGGCTCTTTGTGGACTTTCTTTTTGTCCAAACTTACTCGACAATCTGCCACACTTGAGCTGCAGCCGCCTGTTATTGTGCGACGTGCAGACTGAGGGAGGGCCAGTGATATCATCCCATTGTCTGTGCGCTGTCACCTGCACCAGGAGTTTGGAGGCTGTGGGAATGAGGAAATACTGTAGATTTAAGGGTCTTTAGAGAAATGGAGGGCAAACCAGACAGAAAAAAACATTCTGCGCTCAGCTAAGGAAGGTGTTTGGCATGCACTGTATTCACGGGTATTCTGGTGTAGAACAAATAAAGCAAAAATATAAAGTCTAAAATGTTTTTTTAATGATTATTGCAGATGTTTTAACAAAAATGTATTGTTTTATTTGCCTCTTTACCCTACTGATTGATCCGTAAAGCCTCTTTTTTCCTGAATCCTTTTTCCATCTATTTTCACGTGTGTGTGTGTCTGCCTCCTGCCTGTTCATCCCTCTCCTCACCTGCCGCCTCCCGACGTCTCTGTGACCATCACTCTTCTGTGGACACTGATTAAACCCTTCAGGCTGAACGCTCTTCGACGGTTCACTACGTCACTGCCACTCCCTCCTTCAGCTGTCCTCGCCATGTGAATGTGTTAAAAGTACAGAGAGCAGCAGAAATGGTAACTGAAGCTATGCTTTCTTGTCTCCTGTGTTGATGCAACTTGTCAGGAGCAGGGAGCAACCGCAGTGCAGCATCATGTCCAGATCCTGAGCCAGGTGGTCAAGACAACTTGGCTATATTCTGTATTTTATTATAGGCCAAAAAAGAAAAGGAGAGAAAAGAAACGAAAGAAAGTGGTTAGAGAAATTATATCTCTGCCCAGGCACATTTAACATGTCCCTCTTTTCTTTCTAGTAGGCCTTTAAGTACTTGTTTTGAGGCAGGTCCAAATAGCTTTCCTTGAATTATTATTTAATATGTTCTGTGGAAAACAGGAAAAAGTACAGTAATGGATGCATGGTATGCCAAGGCTAGCAATTCAAAACCAGCTCTATAGGAAGCTATTCATTCTGTTGTATTTCTATGGAGCGTGGTTCGCCTGGCTTCAATAGATAAACATTGAACTACATACCGACTGTGCAAGGATATTTTCCTCGCTGATTGCTTGAGTAAATCAGTTCTATACGTGCTCAGTTGTTGTATTATGTACCATTGGGAGGCCAGGGCTGCGTTGGAGAGACAGGTGGTGAGAGAGCTGGACACGCCGCGTGGGTGAGGATCAAGAATGAGGAAAAAAAAATCACAGGGAAGAAAGGAAATCTCATAGGCCCCCCGCTGCAACCAACACTTCAAAGTTATTAGAAATCTAATGATGGGCTAATGAAACAAATCACAGGGAGAAAATTAAAGCCATTTTTCCTGTAGCTTGTTAACGAGGCAGTGTTGGTGGATGTGGCTGCGCTGAAGTGCATGAGTAAGGCTCGAGGAGTGTTGGTGCCTATACGGTCGCGGTGTTGCCAGCAGTAATGAACAGTGAAGAGAGTGAGGCGCCGCATCGATCGCACACACTCTCACAGACGGAGGATGGAAATGAGCGCCGATGAGGGGGGGGCAAGGAGGGTGGACACATGCCTCCACCTTCTGTAAGCACATATGTACACACTGAGTCACAGGACAGGGGGTCTGGTGGCGCTCGGTGGACTAAGGCTGATGGTTTTCATTTTAATAAGCAGTTAATGCCAGGACTACTGTATATCTCGCCAAAGACGCAGCGATGGCATTGGCGACAGTCGGCGGAAAACATGAATCAGGACTCTTCTGTTTTGATTTAGGGCTTCACTCTTCCAATCATTGCATAGCAGAAAAGTGGCTCTGACAGTCTGCAGAACACATGATCTGGGGTAAATTTAGATATCACTTAAACTATTGTTAACTTCTGTCCATACTAAACAGGAACAAGCTCATGCCTCCTCCTTCTGGAACCCCATGTGTACTCATTGAGTTCATCGACAGTGTGGTTGTTGCTTGTTGGCACTCTCTGGACCAGGACAGATCCTCTTCATGGTGACAGCATAGATCGTATAGAGATGGGGGGAATGGGAAGTCTGCTCACTGATCTTCCCCTCTGTCTGTGCACTGACTTCTGGATGTGGTCCACCCTCCACTCTCCTCCTCAGCTGGCCCTCTCTGCCATCGGAGTAATGAGTATAGCCCCCACCTCACACTGTTTCAGATCAGGCTTCATTAGAGTTCTTGCCATATCGCCATATTGCCTGATACTGTATGGATAAAGCTGGCAAGTAATCAATGGACCGTACATGCCAAATGTGGCCATGTGGAAGAATACCTGTTGTTCGTGTGATTAGGGCGACGTGATACTGGCAAAACATACAGTACTATTAACGTGGAATATTACATTGACATAACTAGTGATATATGATAAGTCTATTTTGATATATGGCTAAAACTATCTAACGTGGTAGCAAGTGCCCTTATTACTCTTATATAGACATACGGACCAAAATATAACAGCAAGGCAGTTTCTTGCTGTATTGCTGTATTTTATGCTAAACCTGCCATGGACCGTATAGTGCTGCCCAAGTACAAAACACTGATAAGAACTGTCTTGGCATTGGCTAAAGTGAGGCCAAATTTCATCCCATTCTTCAGTTTGGATCTTATACAGTACGTTCACTTGGAAAAGGAAGGTAAAATGAAACCAAATGTGTAAGGTGTAACAAAGGACCTGCGCACAATACAAACTTAAGAAGCAGCAAACCCGGCCTTGAAACTGGATATGCCTTTGGTGATATTACAAGGTACACATAAAAGGAAACTCTCTCTATTGTCCCGTACATTCAATAGTGTTTGATTGTGCCTGTATGACTTTACATTACTCCTATTGCACTGCCGTTCATGGCATGTATAAATCTCATTAGCATCCCACACAAACCCATTCTAATTCAATTCCAACATGGGTCGCGACCAAAGCTCTGTAATGTAATTGCTTTTTTAATACCACCTTTAATACTCTTATTTGATGATTTGTTTGGAGCGATTTCAAAAAGCAACATTTAACCAGTCCTGCGCTCCAACCGGCACTGTTTGGTCTGTATTTTGTATGTTTTAAACAGTGTCACTGGGGGTATCGTCGCTGTTAAAGAGAAATACAGCCGGTCCTTAACCTCTGAGTCGGTGTGCAGCCTGTGTGTGGTAAATCCTTTTTTTCTCTACATTTCTTTGTTTTTTTTTTTACAGCTCCCTCTCTCCTCTGTCTCTGCCTCTGTCCTCTTCTCCCTCCATCATCCTCTCTGTTGTCCTGAAGCATGTTAACACTCCAGTCTTTTTGGAGAGCCTCGCGCAGCCATGGAAACGATTCTTTTAGTGTTTGTCTGTGTCTGTCTGTGTGTGTGTGTGTGTGTGTGTGTGTGTGTGTGTGTGTGTGTGTGTGTGTGTGTGGGGCTCTTGGGCGGCCTTTGGCTCTTGTTTGGTTTCAAAAATCCGAGGAGAGGTCGGGGCAGTCTCTATAAGGCCTCATGCTGTAATTCATGTAAATTCCCTTAAGTCTTCTTGCTCTTTTGTCTTTGCTTCATTGTGGTTCACTATTGAGCTGCCAATGGGAAAATGTGCGCAAAAAAAAACGGTCAAATCATACTATTAAAGCCTTGAATTCCTTCGTATCGGCTGGTTTCGCAGTACTTATCTTGATAACATTGTCATCGGATACCTTTGACATCGGACTCCTCACTCTTGTTCTCTTGTGCAAGACTTGGTTACAGCTGGCAATAAACAGGGACAATATAAACCACTTAGAGCGGAGTAAAAATGTTGACAGTGAAATGGGGAATGTGCCTTTTGGAATGAAGACATTTATAAGACAGAAACATAATTATGATGAGGTTGAATATCATGATATATATATGTTTTTACTGCAGAGCTTTCAAGTTGCTGAAGATACTCTCTAGTGATGGTTAAATGCCTCCCTGACAGCATTTGAAGTGTCGGAGCAGGCACCCCTCCTCCCACTCTGATAGCCTTGTGAACCCAGCCCCTTATTCTTTCTTGGAGCCAATCGTATTTTACTCCCATTCAGACGTGTGAATAGGAAACCCTCTGCTTTGCACTCCCACTGGTAGGAAAATGCTCCTAGCCCCTCGCAAACACGCACGCAGGCTTGTCGTTTCGGAGGGTCCAGACCGCAGTGTGAACTTTGTGCTGTTGAAAGTTGCCATTGAAATATGCAGTAGCCATTGAAATATTGTTCTTCTATTGGTGCCGTGACAAAGAGCAGAGGAGGGCGTGGGTCCCTTCTCAGTGTGGGGCTGACGGACCAATGGGCCGCCTCAACAGAGTCAGTGTGCAGAAATAATGTCCATTAGACTTGGTCAATCACGCCCCTGGCTTTGTGAAATATGCTCCTTTCAGTCATTCCATAAAATAATTCCTATACCTCAACTCAATCCATCATCGCTGCTGAAGGATGTCTGCGTCTGAATGCTCTATTTATGATTCATAATTTAATTAATGGAGTCTCATGTGGCGACAAAGAGCTGAGAAAGCGTAACAGTCTGAGTTATGATTGGTGCCGAGCTTTCTTTACTGTTGGGTTCAGTGGATGTCAGAACGTTACAGGCCTACGGCGTGAGACTAAGACTTATTCACTTACAGACATTTGGTTAATCTGCTGCCAGTGTCAAAACCCAGATGTTTCAAGTCACTTAGTCACCATAATGATCAGACCGAGAAGACTGTGGACCGCTAGGACACTGTTTGTGGAAGTTGCTTCTTCTCACTCACTTCCTTTGAGCCCCATTATGCTGCTTTTAGCTTTAGTCATGAATCCAATTTATGAAAACTAGATGGAGGCAACAAGATAAGGGCTAGTTTGTAAACTGGCATGGCAACAGTTTCTTTACTCGATTAATTGGTGACTTTATCGAATAATAATTGATTAACTAAATTGAACGTTGCCATTGTCTTCAATACATTTTGCATTTTATATAAACAAGACATTTTTTTCCATTAAAAGTCATGAACCATCATCAAAAAGTTGCATTAATATTTAAATGTGCGTTTGCTTAACACAAACAAAACCTATTTGTAAAAGTAGAGGTTTCATGTTCTCTTGACCACCAGTGACGCTGGGACGGGATGAAAGTTCCATTTTAGAGAGTGCTTGGTAACTAACTCCCCTCTTACAAACAATGAACAGGTTTAGGACTCACTATGGGTCTCCCATGGGTGCACACAAACATCAGGTGTCCCACAAAAGACACAAAAATACTATTAAACCTGCTTTTCAATCCATGGTCTTAATCTTGTGTAGTTTGACGGACAAAGTGCATTGTAGAAGATAATGTTACATTTGCAGTGCTTTTGTGGACAGAGGAACATTATTTAGGGCAGGGACTAGAGAATAGGCTGACTTGTTGAAAGGGGCAGCTCTTACTATTGTTATCCTTTGCAACCATAGCTAACCAGTGTCAAAAGACCCTTTTTCACAACCTTCCTTTTAAACAGGTTGCAATAATACCACTGAGGAGTCGACAGTAAATAAGGATGGCTTGACTAGATTAGATTGCAACAGGACATCTGCTTCGTGAAGAGGGACACTTTCTCTGGGAAAGGAAGTCCTCTGGATCTGCCTTAGGGCCTTTGTCTTTCATGCATTCAAAGTTGTGGCTTCTACTACATCCACACCCAGCATTGAACAACCAAACATCACTACAACCACTGTTATATCACCGTACACCTGCTACTATTGTGCAATTTCATATTTGCTTTGATGCATTGCCAAGACCCATATCGCAGGATCAATGTCATCTCTTTTTATTGTCTGAACAAAAAAAACGTTTCATATTTGATGCACTTGTGCAAATATATCTGTGGATTTAGGAGCTTTTTCATTGGATACCAGGAAATGTTTAACCCCTATTGTAGACAGACAAAAGATGTGTTTTAATCCCGCTGTGAGAGGCTGGCCGAGGGGGCGGGACGTGAACACAGGGAAGGGGGGTTTGGGGTGTGTCACTGGGGCTGCTACTGCTGGGGTAGGGATTTTGTGAGGGAACATACCCCTCTATTTACTGTCACTCGGAACAGAAAGATCAAGACTTTACTGGCAAAGGATTATGACAGGACTCAACTGGACTGAGCTAACACCGAGCTTGCACAGACACTGAGGGGAACATCATCTCACTGTGCGAAATCCGATTCAGAAAGGTATCATTTTATAATTGATTTGGTTTTGTGATATTGGACGGGTCACCTGTTGTTTCGAAAGATGCGTTGAGGACCAGTAATTCTTGGTGTACTATTTTAATTCTCTCATTAAAAATGTTTTTTGGAAAGTTCAAATTTGGAAAAAGTCTGAACCAACTTTGTTTTTGGTTATTTGAGTTATTACTTGGTCAAAGAGGAAATTGGCGTCTGCTTTCAAAACTCTTTTAACCAGGCTTATTTGTTGTTTTATACATATATTTACAACAAGATTTTTATCCAGAATACATTTGAGTTTGGCTTTATAATAGAAAACCTCTCACCGTCATTTTCATGGCACTATTTAGTCTGTCTGTGTCTCTAATGTAAATGTATAGAGGGGATGACACCTTCCTGGGCTAATTATTTCACTCCTTTTCGCTGCTAACTGCCACATCCACAGTGTGCCTCTCATTTGGCCGGGGTCTAAAGTGATGTGCCGAGTCCCCGTCCCATGTCACTAAGGTGCGCCTCCACTGACAACAAAAGCACGCACCAGCGCTCATTATCTCCCACCTGACGTTATGCAAACAGCCTGCAGTGTCAGCCTGATGTCTCTGTTTAGCACCTCTCCCTGACAGATTTAGACAAATGAGTTCTATTTTAGCAGTACATGAATATACAGCAATGCCTGAAGGTTTGGCTGAGCTGTAAAAATGCGGTGGCCTATTTTTTTTGTTTTCCAGAATCAGTTGATTTCTTCTTGTGTGAATCCAGATAATGAAAACTGGAAATGTCTTGACGGACTTTCTGAGATTAGTGCTGGAAATACTAAAAGAGCAACGTGTTGTATGCACTATATTGTATTTTCAGGTGATTGACACTCTCTGCTTCTGAAGGCTCTTAATTCACTGTGATTGGTGTGAAAAACTAGGTGGCATGTGCCTGTGTAAACATAGCAAAGCCCTGAATTACAATTAAAGCGATCGCTACAATAGTGGTGATTAGGATTCGATTGCTTGTAAAAATCAGTCAGAGTCGGCATCAACTACATTTCAGAGCAAGCAAACAGGAAGTAAACCAGTCAGTGAAAGGCAGGTGTGTGTTATTGTTGCGGGGTTATTAGCGTTAATATGCAAACAAGGTTATAATTCACAAAACTCACCTACTGTCAATGCGTTTTTGGTCATTACCGCCGTTGGAGAAAAGCTCTTGCTCTCCTGGGGGACTTCCACATGTCAAGAGTGAGGTTGGACATTCTGGACTTGCCAGGCTAAACGACCTTACAATCGCTGTGTCGTGTACCCCCCCATCTTAAGCCATTTTAAAACAGGACTTGGCTAAGGTCTGAGGTCATAAGTTTGTTTTTTCACACATTGATGCATTTCTTTGTTTGTGAGATTCTCTAGAAAGTGAGATGTTGAGACACGTTCAAGCACAGGATTTAAAGGGCTTTTCCAGAGCGTGACATTGTTTACATTTGCACTTTGCTCAAGGCTGTATCATAATAGCCTTTTACACGCCTGTTGGAAATGAACTGGTTTTGCAATTATGGCTAAACCTCTCCCTTTTTTTTTTTTTCGTGGGGTGAGGCTTTTTGGGATTCAAAGAGATGTTTGGTTATCTTTTCTTTTGTTGTGGCAAATGGCTACATTTACATGTCTCTAACTACTGTAAGATGCTCGCCTCTGACAGGAAAATTGTGTGACTACTTTATTTGCTTTAAATATAGCTATTGCATTGTTTGAAAAGAATGAGCATAAGCTTTTCCGTGATGATTACATGCCATGTAAATAAAGCCCCTCTATTACTTATATGTCACACAGCAAAAACGTGTGTCACTTTGTAAACAGCGGGTCAAAAGTCTGCAGACGCTATAGCACTTGGGATAGAGATGCGCGCAGGGGTATTGAGTGCCCCATGCGTGTCTTGTCGCTGGGTGTTTTGTCGCCTTGTTTGCTGCCTGCTGTCAGCATCCTCCTCTGTGTCGCTCTCCTCTTATCGCCATGGCAGCAGAGCCGGACAGGGCTGCGTGGCGTCCCGGGACAGTGGCGGTGGGTGGCGGGATGCTGGCTCGATGTCATGGAGGGAGGTCTCTTTTGATGGGATCAGCCTTGAACCCATTCAGACGGGATGTGGAAAGGTCACTCTGCACTTGTGTTTTATGCACGAGGCTAAACTGTAATCAGCAGCTCCGGGCCAAACGTACAGTGAAGCATATGGGGGCAGTGCTGTAAGGGTGACCTGTTGTGTTGTGGAAATAACAGCATACAGTTGCTGCTATCTACAGTTCAAATCTATCTATTGGAGTCTTCTCGAGTGCGACTGGAAGAGCAAACCTACTAGGACTTTAATCTGAGTTATATTTTTCAGAATAACATATTGTCTACCACTTTTCACACTTTGAGCTGGTCGAATCCTGAGTACGCCGAAAGCATCAGGGAAGAAATAACTATCCTTTGATGGTATAAAATGTTCTTTCAGTAAATGTTAGCAGCTGACATCTTTCGTATAGCTTTGCTGAACCTTCCTATCCAATGGAACTGTATAGCGTATCTTAGTCTTAAATGTGCAAATTATAGAACATCTTCGCATATTTGAACATTCTAGAGGTTTTTAATAGTTCACTTTTATGAGCCCATAATGTACATGACTCTTTGTGATTTTGAATGATCATAATACTATTCTTGTGCAATCTTTACGACAGCCTGTCTTCATTGGAGTGAATTGAAATAGCTAGCAGCACAGAAGGAGGAAATAGTCTGATGAAATCCATAGAGAAAATAATGAAAACGGCTCCGTGTTGTCAGAGAAGAGCGAATGTAAACATTTGATTGTGCCTGTGCCATGAAGCAGCACGGAAAGTTGGACATGGCGTTCTCAGTGGGGCTCGCAGACTTTTTATTTAGCGCGGCGTGGTGAAGTCGATGCGCTTTTGCTCGAGGCAAATTGGATTGGCTTCTTCAATCATTTTGTTCATTGATCTGAGTAGGTGTGTCAGTCTAGACACTTTGAGGAGGGAAAGATGTAGGGCACGCGAGATGAGGGCAGGATGTGTTTGCAGTCACCTGTAGCCATTCTGCTTGCGTCCCAAATAGGGCTGACTTTTTTGGGGGATTTTTTTTTTTTTAAATCTTAGTCAGATATGGCTTACGATTAGATTGGTGAGATTCAGTTCACAGTGCAAATGTGTAAGTTACATGCTTATCAATTATTTCATGGGATATTACTTAACAGTGCCCAAACCAAATGCAAGTGTTTTGATCGTGGTTTGATAGTTTGTAATAATACTTTTCTGTGTTTCTTTCAGATTGAAGAAAACTGAAGAATAGGAGAATCGACTGTGTGGACAGGGGTCGTTGGGGTAAGTCAGAAACTCTTTGAATCCATTTTTCCGAACACACGACGCTGCCATGATTCCGACTGCGACCTTCCGGCTCTCTGCAATCAGGCTGTTGTTCTCCTCATAGGCATTTTTCCTCCCCCGGACAGGCTCACACAAATGTCAGCCTGTTGGTCGTGCTGGCAAGTGTCTCCAGTCTAAATATCTCCATCGCAAAATGTGCCAGAGCAAAAAAAAAAACACTGTGTAATGCTCACGGCCACCTAAAAGAGCATCATTGTGGCTTGTTCTTGTTTAGTCCTGGATGAATCTCAGCTGCCATGCTCTGTTTCGTGCCGCACGGCAAAGGGCAACACTCGACTGGCTCCACTCCTTTGGCAAAGTGTATTTTTGTGCCGCTTTCATTTGGCAAAGAGCTTTTGGCGACGCAACAAACCCAGGCATTTTTAAAATCTTGAACTGATTTGTTTATTTCTTATTTAACCAGGAAAGTCTCGTTGAGATTACAAGTCACACTTTAGAATACAGGACAGATTTCAAGCAACAATTTCATAAAACTATTTAAAACATTTAACAAACCATAGATTTCATTTCCAAACCTTTGAGCAATAGTTTAAACTGTCCTATTGGAAGCAGTTCCTTTAATTTCCAGTCTTTTTGTAAATTGTTCCATATTGTGGGGGCAGAATACTAAAATGCCACCTTACCAGATTCTATGCGAACACTTGGTACAGACAGTAGCAGTGATTCTTGAGATCGTAAAGAATACTGTCCAGCTGCTCTTGGTTGAATAAATTCAGAGAGATATGGTGGGAGCAGACACAGAATACCCTTATACTGTAAATGAGCATAAACCTGTGAGTGAGTCTACGAGTTTCCAGTGCTGGCCAGCCCACACGTGTGTAAAGTTCACAGTGGTGTGTGCGAGGCTTACAATTTGTGATAAACCGCAAAGAGGCATTGTTTGTGATTGTTTGTATGCCATATGGTTGTCAAGGTTACCCACTTTTTCATCAGTAGCCGCTGCCCGGACATCCTGACAGTGGGCGTCCGTACTTAAAAATCATAAAATAGCACTCAGAGCCTAAATGTGAAGAGCGCTGTCCTGTTATTGGCTCATGATGTGAAGTAATGGACCAGTCGAAGGTAATGGCTGCTAATAAGGAGCTAAGTACATGATCCTTGGATGCATTTAAGTCCAGAGAATTGATTTTATTTAGTGTGGCCGAATGATTTTGGATGAACATGTAATGGCAAATGTACTGTTGTAAATATTGCGATTAGATTTTCGATGTATGATTTAGAATTAAATAGCAGTTCACAGTAGGAGTGTGACAATATATCAATTTTCCGATATATCGCGATATTTTGCGGGACAATACCAATACTTTTTATTCCAATATCGATACTTTTGATGACATCATGCATATTAATGAGGCAGCACTACAATTTTAAGCACATAGTTTATATGATTATAAATAACATTAATTGGGGGTTGATTTATTCCTTCTGAAATAGGACTGTGGTTTCTATTTTGTTTATATGTAAATGAACTGATGCCTCTGAGAGATCTAAAGACCCATCTTCAGTGTGTAAGTCAGGGATCATTTATTCACACAGAAAGAGGTAAAAATGATTAATGATATATATTATGTTAAAATAAAGGTTAAAGTCTCATGTTTTTTTTAATCGTAGGTTATTTTTGTGCAATATATCGATTATCACAGTATTGGCATATTGTGAGATTATCGTTATCGTAAGTTATATATTGCATATCGTACCGAATCGTGAGGTATCCAGAGGTCCCCCGTCCACCTAGTTCACAGAGCACATTTTGCATGTCATTAACATTTGACAGAAGATAAATTGCTGAATTAATAAAAGAATCACGTTTCAGGTTTTGTATATAAAGGATACCTTGAGGACAGCACATTTAGTTATTCATAGGGTACATGTATTACAGAAATAACTGCAGACTTGTGATTTGCTAATTGTGACCATTCCAATTGCCATTCTGATTCATTTCCTATTAATCTTACTGTGGCAGCGCGTCTCGGTGCAAGGCAGAGTTGATCTAATGCTGAGTGAAGGAAGTGACGTGAGGGTTGTCCATCCAAGTGTGAAAAGCTGCAGCTCAGCTCTGATCCAGGCGCTGGTCGGGTCTACAGCTCAGAGGACACTGAGGGCTCTGTCGGATCACTGCTCCGCTCCTTTTTCTAACATTACTGTTTTGACTTTGGAGGGGCTGGGAGATGTGGCTACAGTGATATTCTCCATTGTGAGATCAATAAAGTCTATGCTATCTAATCTTATCTTAGCAGCACAGTTAATCGCAAATGAATCAAAATTACAGTTTGAATAGTTTGGATAATCGCAAAGGCTACAGTAATACAGGCAGTGCACAATAGCACACAACAATATGGCCTCGATGGGGTGTTATTATGTCTCTCAAATGTTAATTTGGTTGTGAACTATATCTTGATTTTACAACAAACCGCAAATCTGATCACTATACTTAAAATCAGAAACATTGCAATAAGTTACGTTGTGTGCTTCTCTTATAAAGGTATTGATTTAATTTGAAAGTTCAGCATTGGAGTTGCATTGTTGACATCCTCTCCTCTGCCAGTGTCTGCTGCCCGAGATCATAACTTCTGTGTTTGTTTGTTTGTGCGCACAGTTCCAACTTGTCACGGCTGCGTATCTGAATATCTCCCCACCACAGCTCTGCAGAGGCTGAGTCCACAGTTTTGAATGTCGCTCTGATGGAGGGCCGTGTTCAGGAGCTGGGGCTGGTTTCAGTGTGGACACAGTGAGGCGTGAAGGCTCTTTGTGATCCGCTGCATTCAGGTTCCCGAGCTTCAATAGAGGCCACAGAGGTCCGAGTGAGCTGCACAGTGCTGTCTTTCAGCGGCCACTCTCACGTGGCTGTCAGCGCGCTCTATTATTGTTTATGTGTGGGAGCCGCGCATGAAGAGCTAAAATTAGCCAGCCAGAACTTTTCCTCCAGCAAATGACATTGATATTGTTGCCCTGTGTTAATGCACCCATTGAGTCTTTAGGTCAAGATAAGTATTACATAACACTGTGAGCAATGAGTAGGTCCTCAGATGTCACATTTTTTTAAATGCTTTACAGATTACTAACTCTGGAAGGATGCTCTGTTTGTACTGTAAATGTAACTCCGTATGGTACACGGATATAATAAACCTTTCTTTGCTCATGGTTTTCCTGAAAGCAGATATTACACAGCAGCATTTGGGATTTTAGAAGGCACAGATGAGGAGAGGAACTGATACATTCACATTTTTACTCTGGGGCCCCTGGGCTGCTCCCAGCGCTGTTCGTTTCGTAAGAAAACGTGGAGATGTTTCTGAGGAGGTGTCTCTTTGATAGCAGCTCAACATTCCTCCGCCGGTCCTTTGTGTCAACACTCCTGTCTGCACATGTAACGTTTTAGCGCTACTGTGTGTGAGATGCACAGGGATGTGTGTTTTTAGTCTCAACGGGTCTGTGAGGCGCAGAGTGATCCAGATCTACTGTCAGGAAGACGGACATGAATAAACAAACACATGAAAGACAGTGGGGTAAAACTAAGGGCGTCCTGTGTGAAAGGGGAGCAGCTGACGCCTACCCTGAGGGGTTCCTGCTCCTCTTTTCCGTCACAGAGAAAAGAGGCTTCACGCACAACTGACTTTCAAACCGCAGCCAAGAGATACAGACACATCTGTCTATAAATTCTTTTTTTGTCAATTTCCTTTAAGGCAAGTCCTGGCTTCACTGGGAATCCTCTGTGAGCAATTCTCTTCTGCCCGATGCTATACGGTGATCCGCTCGGCTGCCTATAATAAGTCAATTAATATAAACATTTCAGTAACTTATTTGCCTATAACCTCTCTTACTTCCAGAAAGGTGATAGTTGGATGTATTTCTGGTACGTCTGCTGAGTGTCGTCTTGATAAGCATTGAATCATAGACTGTCCCAAAATCCTCAGTTACATTTTCAGACATATTTTCCACATTCAAGCACATACCGCTGCAGCTGCTTACCACTCCACAAAGCTCAAACGCACTTATCAAAAGTGAGAGCATTTGAACGCAGCAGGGAGACTCATAGTGCCGGTATTACTCAGAGGCAGCAACGGTCCTTGCTCCGTCATGAATGTTGCGAGTGGATCTGTGAAAAAAAAAGCAGATGATTTATGTGCATGCTAGGCGGAGGTCATGGGTCTATCTTCTCATCAATATGAAACCTGCTCAGTGGCACTGCTGCACGAACACAGTTGTTGAAGTTTCGATGTAACCCCTCACTCACCTGCATCTGACGACTGTAATGAGAAATGTTCCCTCTCTCTGAAAAAAGAGGACATTCATGTAATATGTGGAGGCCAATGGTAAATGTCCTCAGTTTTTGAAATATTTTTTAAAACTTTGCCTCACATTGCTACAGTATATCATGAAACAATTTTGTTAATTTATATGAATTTATATGTAATTTATAGGACATTTATAATTTCCTATAAATTATATTAAGTTATAACCTATAATATATATTAACCTATAATTATATTATAGGTTAATATAATTGAAACCTATGAATTATATTAATTTATTAATACAATATTAGTAGGTTGAAGTATTTAGTGCTATTTCAATTTTATGACATGAATTGATGATTGGTTTCAAGGAGATAGCATTTTCTTAATCCTTCCTCTTGAGATACAGGACCAGTGCCAAGTGCAATCTGTATGTTTATTTTTTACTTCCATGTCTGTGTTTGCACAGTTGATGCACCTTTATTTGTCCTAAGCCTTTTCAGCCCTTAGCTCAATTCTACAAAGTTCTTCGAGCAAAACCCTTCGGTACATTCCCCTTTGTCTCAATTCAATACACCTTTATATGCATCCCAGGGTGTGTCTATCCAGCTTCCTCAGCCGCAATCACTGTCGCCGCACCTGCAATTGACTTTTATGACAGAAAAAACAAACGCACAAGGGCGGATGTGCTGGCATGCCGGAACAGGAACAGTAGCTGTGAGTGACAAACATCAATGAATGCTTCCTTGTGTCGCCGCGGTTGAATAAATCATATGAATTGAATATAAATAAACAGGATGTGCAGGCAGTACGGTTCTTTTTTAATTGTCTTCTGCACCTGGGGCTCTTCACTTTGACATGCCAAAACGTCTGTAGTGACAAAAGGCCAATCTAAGCTGTCGTCTTAGTCATCGCGGTGGCACACTCTGTTGTTTTCTAACTGTATCTTCTCCTCGCTTGTTGTTTTACTTCGTTAGAGGCTTTTGTTTGACAGTCACTAACTGGCGCCTACCCACATCTTCTCCTTTATCTTCTACTCTCCTTGATTTAATTTATTTGTCATTCATCTACTTCTCAGACATTTAATGGCTGTAGTTTTGCCAGTACGTTCCTTTGTATGCATATGGGACATGCGTGTTATTCTTAGGTCGTGTAACACCGGGGGCGACAACGATGCACCAAAGGCAGTTGTTAGTGGGGCGGTTTGTGTGTCTCATGCACTGTTTCAAAAATAACCACGCACTACCATTTACAAATAGTATTTATATAATTATACAGTGCAACATAACCTAATGGGAAATGTTGTTGTTCACAGAAGAAAGAATGCAGGTGTGAAGATTAAAGGAATGGTAAAGTGAATGGTGCGGTGGGTGGGTCAGGAAGAGCGCGATCTTGACTATATGTAGACCACAGGCGTATCTCAGTAAATATCAATTAGAAAACCAATACAGGGGCAAGTGATTTCTGTATATCCCCAACATTACATGCATCTCTGGTCAGTGTCCCTGGAGGCTGGTCACATGACTGGTCCATCCCTGTAGTTTGTCCTTGGAGCAGCGACCTTTCCTGTTCCTCGTCCGAGCATTGATGCAGATAAAGAATTCCCCACAAAAGCCCAACCATTATCCTCACACTCAGCAGATGTTATTGATGCATTCGGGACCGGCCCTCGCACATGCAGGAGGATGGAGGAAGTCCAAGCGCGCCGTTAGTGTTTCCTCCGGATTCATGGTTTGACAAATGCAGGCTGATGGAGCACTTCTTATCAGGGCCATTATTTCAGATGGAGCCAAATGATCCTCATATTAAAAAAAAAGCCCCGCGGGCGTCCAGGCCTAAATGGATGCCCTCTAAACACTCTTCAGTGAGCCAGCCAAACAAGTCAATGTGAATGAGCGCTGGGCAGTATAAAAGATAGAAACGCTCATTCACAATCATTATTTGGTACAAAATTTATTCCAAAAGTAAAAATTGCATGAGATACTAGTTCAGACCTTCTTTAGCCTCATTATTTTTCTGCCCAGTAGTTGCCGCTTCAGTCTATACAGGAGAGACAGACATGTTCACACTAAGCTTTGGGGTACAGAGCCAAACATCACTTCCACAGTGGCAGGACTTTCATCTTTTAAATCTTGTTCTCTGATTTTGTTAAACCAGATCTGTCACGTCAAATGGGAAACTTTAATTAGCTGCAATCATTTCGCAGATGTTATCAGAAAGGTTTTTAGAGCGGGGGCGGCTTTAATAAGCTCTATGCTTCTGCTTACCGTACTCCTTCTGGGCATGTTATTTTCTCTTCTTTCACTTGTTATCTTGTTATTCTGTAACCAAATTGCTCAACCGGAAAAGACTGATGTTGACGATAAAGGTTTTATACTTGGAGTTGAATTTGACACCTTTACAAATTGTGGCCATACTTTGTTCTGCCCGATCCCGTCAGATCTCGGAAGCTGAGCAGGGACGGGCCTGGTTGGTACTTGGATTAGTTTGTGAGTGAGTGAGTGAGTGATTGGTGGTGGTCGGAGGGGCCGATGGCACAGACTGGTTATAATGCAATGTAAAGCGTCTTTGAGTGTCTTGAAAAGCGCTATATAAAACCAATGCATTATTATTATTATTATTATTTACAAGCTTAACTCTAAGGCTTTTTTGGACAAATGTGTCTCAAGCAAGTGTTCCCATTTTGCAAGTCTCAAGTCTGGCCCGATGTTGAGAGTAGCATTTAGAAAAGCATCTACAAAAAGCAACATTAGAATATTTGATCAATTTACGACTGTAATTACTTGATGGTTTTGGTAGATTGTTCCAGCTTTCTTGAGTTTCTGAATTCATAATGTCTATTAAACCTTGCTGTGGGGAACATTTTGACATTGAAAAAGCAATACCTTTTTACCCTCCAAGAACAAATTTACAACACTGTCTGAATGATAGCAGAGTTTTCTGCTCGCTACAATGTTATTGTTCAGGTCCAACTTTTTGTAAGCCTGGAATTTGTAAAGGTTAACTCTTGCTTGTGTCGTTTTCTTCTATCTTGGAAAAAAGTGTGCGATTTGATTTTCTCACACTTTGAAAGGGGCTGTTGTCTCTGTCCAGTGTGTCTCAAATTGGATGGTGAGTCTTTTTTGGTGGGCAGTGGAGGGGAAATGATTTGTATTCACCTGCTGTATCTGAATAGGGGCTGAGGAGGGGCTGTGAGAGCTGGAGAGGGTTACTGCCACATAGAGACTCCTTTATGTTGTAATGGATTGGCCCGACATTCACACACATTGTGCTATGGTGCATCTATCCATCAGTATGTGCTATACCTTACAAAATGAATAGCGGACTTTAAACAGATGCCTTTCAGCAAGGTGCAGCCGTGACATAACAGGTGACACCCCTAAAGCTTTGGAATAAAAAAGTAAGAGGCCACTGCAAAAGTTACTTAACTTTTGGAGGTGCAATGCAGTGAAGAACCTTTTGCCTTTAAGTGACTTTCACTGTGGCCATTGGAAGTTCCTTAAATCGCAAAGAAATCGAGATCATTCGTTTACAGAATTTGTTATTGCAAACTGGTAACTGTTGTGACTATGGAAAATTTTCAAGTCAAACAGATATTGGTGGGATTAAACATATAAACGGAATATTTTGTCATCACAACTTTGCAGAGTCTTTTCATAATTGCTTGGTGACTGACCACTGAGCATAACGCGTAAAACAGACACAGGCCTGGGATAACTGATTTAAGTATAAACTTATTTTAATGCATTGCACGTCTTAGAAATAAATGGCTGCCTTTATGCCATATGTGAATTACTCCTCTCACAAACAGGCAACATATGTTCTGGGAGTCCTGTCCCCACTCCTGCAAAGCAATCACCTTTTCACATTTCGCTTTTCCTTCCTATTTTCTCCCTTCTTTTGCCGCAGCGGGACATTCTTCAACCAGATCCCACAAAAGAGACAAAGATGGAGCTGGGACTGGCCATAATGAGCACCTCCTCTTACAGTGTTAGATATAGGGGCGGCTGTACCGGGGGAAGCCTGCGGAGACAATGCGGGGTTTGAGGGGTCTAGAGCCGCGCTAAAGCCGTCTTTGAGTGGGTTTCCTGGCTCGCGGTCCTGGCTCTGATTGTGGAGTTTAGTGGGAGCTGTGGATTTGACCTTTCACATTTGCAGGTGGGGTGGAGAGGGTTTTTGTTTCTGTGCTATAAAGGTGCTGCTCAATAAAAAAATAAAAAAAGTGAGGTTCACCTGGCCACTTTCTCACAGACTGTTCCAGTGGATGGCTCTTTGTTTATCTGATGCGCCAGGCAGATTTTGCTGGACCATATCACACAAAGCACTGATAGCTCTAAATGACCCATCACTGGCTGCGTGCCTGCCACATCAGCACAATTCAAATGGTTGCAAATGCAAGAGGCAGTTTACTGGAATATACAAGGGCGTTTCTAGAAAGGAATGGTTGGATTTTTTGTTATTGACCTCCGACAATAGGATGTAGCACTTACATTTACATCAGCAATAGAAGCATTTGACAAAGGCCTCAAAGAAGAAAAACAATCGAACAAGACAGTTATACTGTATAATGAATCAACCAACACAGATACATTATGCTTGTTTGGTTCTTAGTCTTACATGAGACTAAGATGTACATTACAACCATCAACATAAAAGGAACTAATTATTAAGTGTTGTAAAATAGGAAAATTACCAGAGCAAACACTTATAGTTCAATTTTTTTCTACATTTTTAGTGGCCAACTGTCTTCAAAATAGCAGCCAGAGCATTATCCATGTTGTGAGATTGAGAGATTGAAGCTTATGTGTAGGACCTAGAATCCGGCCAGATATACAGTATGGTTACCACATTTTGGGTCTAAAACTTAATTTTTGTTCATCCTGTCCTCCTTGAACCGCCTGTTGCGTTATACGTGATGTAGCACAAAGTTGACCCTTCCTCTCTAGTTGCTTCACGCAGACTTTTATTGTTGTGCACTAAGCTCAAAGTCAAAGCCACATATTGGCCCCATCTTGAGAGATCCTTCACGTATAGAGTAAGCCATCCGGAGTGGACACGGCGGCAAACTGAGATACTAATCATAGCTCCATTGTTGAGCCCCAAAGGACGCTGGGAGATTTTGGGGGCAGAGCAGATGTCTAGCGTACAGTCTCTCTCCGAGGTTACTTATGAGATGACAAATGGGCCTGGGCCTCTTTGCCCTTTTTCATATGCCCGTGTTTGACGAAAGAGTTGACATTTTTCAGTCCTGATCGAGGCACCGGTACACCAGGGCATCGCTATGGTTACAGAGTGCTCTTTATGAGGAGCTATTGAAAGGTGCGCTTGGTATTCCTATATTTAGCTGCGTGCGAGTTCAAGTTGAATCCTCTCTGTTTGTGGCCAAACAGTTTCATCTTTCCCAAACAGGTTTTGAGCCGAATTCAAAGTATCAAGTTGTAATGTTGTCTGCGGAGTATTTTTAAGAGTCCTTTTGATATTCAGGAAGCAATGCATTTACCCCTCACTCCTGCACTTGGCCCTCATAATAAACACTGCTCAGCATATGAATAGCCTGAGCCACAACACACTCATGTGGTAGGAGGGGCGCTCTTCAAGCCCATTCGCTCCGTGACCCAAAGACCTCACAAACAAGATGCAAATGTGGAGGAAAGCAACTGTATAATAAACGTCCATTGGCTTTACTGGGGATATTGGAGTCTTTACTCGAGTGCACTCGCCGTGGGATCGCCTCAGCTAAAGTAAAGGTCAAGTTCAAATCCGGAGTCACTCATTAAATCCAGTGCTGCTTCACATGAGCCTGTTTTTTTTATTTTATTTATTTTTATAAAGAAAAAAGAAAAGAAGTAGGTAAGTAAATAATAATAGAGCAGATAATGAAAAATCATGTTAATGGAAGTAATAGTAATATATAATACTAATAATAATATAAATACAGATAATAGTAATATTATAAATATTAACATACATTATCTATAATAACAGATAAGATTAAATTAATGGTTCTGTAGAAAGGAGTGGGGACCAGATGGAAGGGGCTTCTGTGTGTGGGGGGGAGGTATGAGTGTGATCCAGAGTGATAACGTCAACAACGTTGTTTGATGCTGGTTTTATGTGGGGGGGAGGTATGAGTGTGATCCAGAGTGATGGCATTAACAACGTTGTTTGATGCTGGTTTTATGTCTTGTTTTCCAGTTCATGAGGATTGTTTTCTTGGCAACAGCCAGGGCCACAAGGAGTATTCTGTTGTTTGTGTTATTCAGGGTGGTTGTGTCACCGAGAATGCAAACAGAGGGTGATAGAGGGATGCGACAGCCAAAGAATGTAGTATTTGTGAGTGTCCGGGGTGTTCTGAATACAGTTCGTACAGTTAATAGAGGAGTAGCCCATTTTTGATAGTCTTTGTCCAGTGTAGTGTGTTCTTTGAAGAATTTTATATTGAATTAATTGTAAGTTTGAGTTAGTAGTCATAATGTACATGTTACGGCAGATTTGCGTCCAGAAGTCGGCACCGGGAGCAACCATTAGGTCGTGTTCCCATTTTGCTGTTGGGATGCAAAAAGAGGTGTCTGATTTGGAGATCAGCTGATAAGTTTGGGAAAGCTGCTGTTTTGGCTTTAATTTGAGTAAGTCGATAGTAAGTAATGGGAGATTTAGGTCTAAATGAGTACTGTTGTTTGCAGCTGTTAAGGAGGATTTGATTTGTAAATCCTGGAGAAATTGGTTGCTCCCGATGCCGTACCCCTGGACAAGGTGATTGAAGGAGACAAGTGTGTTGTTATGGAAGATGTGTCCTAGGTGTGTTATGCCCTTTTCCGACCAGGTATGAAAATGAATTGTCTTCTTGTTGCTTAGTATGTCGGGATTGTTCCAGATGGGGGTTCTTTTGAGTTTTGAGTTTGTTATTTTATGAAATTTCCACCATGCCATGAGAGTTGAGGATATAGAGATTGATTTGAAACTTGGGTGGAATTTGAATGATTCACTGAGGAAAGGCATGTCTGATAGTGGGATGTTATAACTATGTATTTGTTCTAACTCTAACCAGATGTTGTCTGACTGTCGGGGTTGAGTCCATTTTTGTATGTATTGTATTTGGTTGAAGATAAAGTAATAATAGAAATTTCGTGCATTGAGTCCGCCTAGAGGTTTAGGTTTCTGTAGAGTGGTCAGCTTGATCCTTGGGGGTTTGTTTTTCCAGTAAAATTGTGTGATTATTGAGTCAAGACTGTTGAACCAGGGTGTGGGTGGGTGTGTGGGTAACATTGATAAAAGATAGTTGGCTTTGGGAAGGATGGACATTTTGATTGCAGCGATCCTGGCTGTGAGTGATAGTGGGAGATTCATCCATTGAAGTAGTCTGTCTTTTATTGTTTTGAGCAGTGGTGTGTAATTGAGATTAAACAGCTCTGACAGTGTAGGGGAGACTTTAATGCCCAGATAAGTAATGTGATTGGTACAGAATGGTATTGGGGGTGGGTTGGCTGTCGCATCCCAACTATCTTTTAGTGGAAGGATAGAGGATTTTTGACAGTTTATTGAGTAATCGGATATTGTTGAGAATTTCTGTATAAGGTTAATGGTTTCATTCAAGGATGTTTGAGGATTAGTTAAGAATAATACTATGTCGTCTGCATAGAGGCTTATTTTGTGGTGAGAATTGGTTGTCTGGATGCCAGTTATGGGACTGTTTTGTTGTATTGCTGCAGCAAGAGGTTCTTTATTTTATTTTTATTTATTGGTTTATTTGGTAGAGACAGTGCAAGTTAATGAACAAGCCACACCGGATTGTAGCCTTGGGCTAATTCCATCCGTCGTCCCCCATGCGCACTCTCAAACACACTCTCATACATCCTGACCTATTGTACATGTTTTTAGTGGTAGGGGAAACCGGAGTACCCGGAGGAAACCTACGCAGACACGGGGAGAACATGCAAACTCCACACAGAAAGGCCTGGTCCTTGGTGGGAATTGAACCCTGGACCTTCTAGCTGTGAAGCACGAGTGCTAACCGCTGTGCTACCGTGCCGCCATTCTATGAATAAGGTGAATACGTATGGAGAGAGTGGACATCCCTGTCTAGTTCCCCTATATAATGCAAATCTTTGTGATGTTAGTCGATTGGTGGTTACAGTGGCTATTGGTGTTGTGTAGAATGTTCTGACCCAGTTGATGATTTGGATATGAAGTGGATATGATATGAGAAATGACCAGTTGACTCGGTCAAAGGCTTTTTCCGCATCGAGGCTAATGATAATTCTGTCTAATTTGTTCTGTATGGAAAAATCTATTACATTGTTGAGTCTACGAGAGTTGTTGGATGAATGTCTGCCTTTTATGAAGCCTGTCTGGTCTGGGTGTATTATGGACGGAATAATTGTATCAAGTCTATGGGAGAGTGTTTTTGTAATAATTTTAAGATCAACGTTAAGAAGAGAAATTGGTCGGTAGCTGGTAGGTAGAGTTGGGTCTTTGTCTGGTTTTAAAATCAGTGGCACTATTCATGTGGTCTGGGATTTTTGACTTCTGTTGTATTTCTATGATTAGTCTTTGAAATAGGGGGGAGAGTATTGTCCAAAAATGTTTATAGAACTCAGCAGGGAAGCCATCTGGTCCAAGTGCTTTGTTGTTTTTCATTTTGCAAGAGCAGAGGAGAGTTCTTTTTCTATTATTGGGGAGCCTGTTTTAATTGATTCGTTTTGAGGCATGTTCTTCTGTATAGTGCAAGTCAACCTATGCCAGAAACTTACTCAAATACTTCTGAATGATCAAAACCACTAGTAAGTTCAAATGAATTGATATTGATTGTTTTGCACCATGCAGTATTTTTCTGCAGAAATTAGTCATGCAGAATTGATTGATTGTTAAAAAGCAGAAAACCAAGTGTAATTTCGATTTGGTGAAAGCTAGCCACTCTCAAACACTTTAATTTCTACTTAAATGTCATCAAAAGAAATCATGTGGATCTCAAATGTCACTGCTGCTTACAAATCGCTCGCCATATTTAACTAGGGCCCGATGATGAGATGAAAGCAAATAGCCTTTCGATTCGATTCAGGTTGAACATGCAGTGATTTCCTCTCGGAGCCGCCGTCCTGTCTGTCAGTGCTGTGCACATGCTAAAGAGCAGCCCCTTCAGAAGCTCCGGCCTCGTCACTCATTAACATCTGAGCGCGGCAGACAGGCAAATCCCACACTTCTTTGGCCCAGATCTGAGGCAAGTCCGTGCCAATACGCTGCCCCGTCAAAGGGGTAGGACCCGGCAAATTGGACGACACGTTGCATTAGTAGCAGATGCCAATTAACATTAAGAGGTGTGAAACAAAAGTGTGTTTCACGTATTGAGAAAATCCCGTCCATGCAAACAGTTTGACACTTTTACCCAGGTCATATAGTTAGTATTTTCCTGAAATGGTGGTGATATGGTACTCAGGCTTCTCTGCATGTTCTCAAGTTTGTTCATGATTTTCATGTTTTAGTCCCCTTTTGTGTCAATCCTGTCTTTACATATTATTTAGTTCTATTTTATATTGACTATTTTCCTGTAGTTTCAGCCCAATTCTGCTCATGTTTAGACATTTTTTCTCCCTTTGGTGTTTCTAAACTAGATATTTTAGATACCCAATAAGTTCTGGCCCAAGAGGCATTGCCTTAAAAAGATACATGATTTGTTGGTGAATTGCCTCCTGGAAGTACTCTTAAGCTTAAGCTGTGATTTCCAGTTCATAGATTTAAAATACTCTCTCAAACTTTATTGGACATAAACAGCACCCTGCATTGATTAAATAAATGCAGGGGGATGTTCGTTGTGTGACATTATACAGTGCAGATAAAAGGCAGCGGTGTGCTTTTGGGCCGCGGGGTCTCTCCGAACAACAGGACTCTCAATTCATATGTTAACCACGCCAATTATTTGCATACATCCAATTATAACTGCTAATGAGGAGATTATGGGAAACGCCTGCTGACGCCGCCTGCACCATTTCTATTGTGATCCAGAGGCCACGAGCGGGGTCAGACTCTGAACGGCTTCAGACAACGTTCACGTCTACAGCGAGTCTACTTCCAGGCTTTTACATTATTTAGTTCAGACTAATAGCTTCATGTTAGTTCAGAGATATATTTCTACATAAAGGACAGGGGCTAAGAAAATAAGATAATACAGAAGGGGGAGGAATGGAACCATCTGACTGAGGTGTCGGAGAGGATTCTCTCCATAATCAAGACTATCATTACTACTCTCCCTGACGCCATCAAACTACTGAACTCGCTTTGAAATAACTGCACTTTGTGTGTCTTGTCTCTTGCGGGGTGAGGTTTAGTTTTAATTCAATTTAATTCTGGGGTTATTGTGTTTTTTTCCTTATATTTTTTAAATTTGAATAACTTTTTATACCTCAAAGTTTGCACTCCTCTTTTGGTCAAGTAACTGGCTGGTGTCAAGGCGAAATTCCCCTTGGGGATCAATAAAGTATGTCTCAATCTGAATCTGAATCTCTACTCAGCTCCAACTAATGCGCTTTCATAACTGCATCCGTTTCCTCAACATTCCCTTCCCGCTGCATGTTTTTCCCCCATAACCTCATTTTCACCCATGTGTGAGGATCCCTGCTGCTCCCATTAAAGATTTGTAGGAGCCCACAATCCTCTGATCGCATCATCTATCAAAAGCTCAGTTAATTAGGATGCTTGGGATGAGAGATGAAAAATGCACTGTGCGGGAGCAGTGACTCTTTCAGTCTGTTGACATTCTATAACCGTATTGCATAATTCAGATGAGCTTCACCGATAAATCACCTCTTGCTCCAATGTGAGATGACTAAATCGTTATTAGAAAGGCTGGACGGATTAAAGGATGGGCAACTTCTGTACCAAATTAGTCTGTGCAAGTTTTTCGATAAAGTTGATAGGAGCATTAACACTAACCCATTAACACAAGAAAATAAAACGCATTTCAGAGCATTTTGTACAGTTTTCCATTCAATTTCCATTCCTATTAAACTCTTAACCCCCACCTAAACCGTGTACATTCTCTCCAGTTTGGCATTACATTAAAATAGCGAGAATGAGAACGCAACAAAAATGTGACAAAAAAGTGGCAAAACTGGGACGAAAAAGCAACAGAAGAGCGACAAAAACGTGCTGGAAAAGCAACAAAAGAATGAGGAAAAAAGAGCAATGAAAAAGCCACAAAAATGCAATGAAAAGTGACAAAAATACGACAAAAAGTAACAAAAACACAATAAAACGCAATAAAAAAAACTATGAAAAAGCAATAAAAAAGCCTCAAAAGGTGACAAAAACGTGATGAAAATACGACAAAAAAAAACGCTTCAAAAAATGTGACGACGTGACACAAAAGCTACGATCACTTTTGTAAATCTTAGCTTACAAATTAGGCATTTTAGCTTTTAGATTTGGGTAAAGCTGAACTGGAGAAAATGCCCTTGGTTCAGACAGACCAAGTTTGTCTTTAATTTGATACAGAAAACTTCTTTCCTCTGTATCTGTCTTCCCCCCCCCATACCAGCTCACATTCATTCACACTTCTGAGCCCTGTTGCCCCTGTCAGCTCCATCTGTGCTCAGACATGTCCGGACCCTCTCACCCTTTTTTTTTTTAGCCCTTGTTTTTCCAATGTGTTTTGCTTCGATGTGTGGCTCGGTGCATGCGCTGCTTCTGTGACATGTGCACAAAACCAATTAGTTTTGGGATTCTGAAGTAGCTGACCACGGAAAATGACAATGGAGTAATTGAAGAGGCTGGCTGAATGTGAGGCCAGACAGCTCAAAGCAGTTCTCACACAAAGACGGAGGGTTTTCTTCACGGGTAGAATGTACTGCGGGGAACGGCAACTCCTGACTCAAGGTGGTCCTATGTTCTCGGAGACAGTAATTACCTGTTTACTCATTCATTACTCGCACTGATTTGGCCTCAGCACCAGGATTTCATAGAGGAAAGTTTGAAATGGTGATGCTTCCTCCACAAAAAGAAATGACTATGTTTTGATCCAGGAAAAGCATTCTGCACTTTTGTGGCTTATCGCAAAGTCCCTGACTCTCGAAACTGGGACAGATACAAAAAAAAAAAGATAAAAAAAAGCCAATCTAGACAAAATCAGGTCACTTTGTCGAGTCATTGCGATTAGTTGTACCCTATTGTAACTTAAATGGTTTGCGAATAGCAGATCACAAAGACGGCAATTATTTCGCCAATGCAATATCTTACCAGCATAGTTAGCAACAGTTAACCGTGTAGTTAAGAGCTCAAACATGTTTCTTTTCATCAATGATTGCTGTAATTCAGTTCATATTTCAGTCATTTCCTCAAATTTCTCAAAGCAAAACTGGAATTGAGCACAAACATAGAGAGAAGTTACTCTTTAGGTACAGACTGTTACCATAGCAATACCATGCCTTCCAATGACTGCAGAATGAACAATGGGGCCCTTTGGTGTCATTTATGGGCAGAACTGGTGTCTGATGTGTCAGATGTGTCTCTCTTTGACCTGCCAGTTGTTAAGGACTCCTCTTCCTGCAGATTGAATCAGTCTGACAACTTTTGGCACGGCAGACTCCAGACACAAGTCTTTATCTTTCTTCAGCGGTCTATGGTCGCGAGCTTATTACTCTGGCTTTTTCTGTTCGCTCAGCACAACATCCACAGAAGGTTTTACAAAAGTGATGGATGTATTCTGATTAAATGTCTCCGGCAATAACGGTTTGCCGCACGGCAGTAGATTTGGGGCTTTTATTCAAAAATGGGACAGAACTACAGCATTACTCATACCCTTGATAAGGTGCCGAAAGAATAGGGAGGGCAGGAGATGGTGGCTGAAATAGCAGCTATAGCTCAATATTAATTGCATATGTGAGGTAAATATTTAATTGGTATTTATCTGAATAGAATGAAAAACGTTCAGTATAATTTTCCATAGTAGCTATGAGCAGGGCCATTAACTACACATTCCTTTTAACTCAACGCCTGAGAAAAGCAGGAATAGTTTTAGTCTATTTTAATGGCTGAATATTTAGCTGGGTTTCCGTCTTCTGTTTAAAGTCTCACTTGAGTCTGCACTGTGGCTCTGATGTCACAGGCTGCTGGAGGCTGGTCCTGTGTCGGCGCTGCTCTGTGGGATAATTATAGTGCACACTTTTTGCAAACACACACACTTATACAGACACAGAGTTACGAAACGCGGTGACCGGCCAGAACTGGGCTGCAACACCTCATTACACTGGGAAATGAATCCTGGATGAAGTCCTGGCTCCTCTCCAGATAAGAATCTCCCGGCTTCTCTCTGGGAGTCACCATAAAATTTATAATGAAACTATTTTCTCACTTGGCTGCCACCATTTCTCCTTTTGTCGTTTGCCTGAAAATGGTGCCACGGCTGGTTTGACGTGATTGTGATTGGGACATTTGACCATTCAACATTCTCCTTTAATTGGACTCCCACAACTATATTGTCTTTTAACATTTTAACATTTTGTATTCAGCATAGCTTTAGTGGATGGAAATGATCTGTAAAAGTCTGTACCATTTGAATCAGCTCTTTTAATGCAGATTGCAACATACAAAAATAGCTTTCCATGAATAAATTGACAATACAATGATTAATCACTTGCAATATTGATTCAAGGTCACGCCGCCCGTTCAACTCATTCAAGCCTTACAAACGCATAACATTTATCAAGTTGCCGTTAAGCGCTTGTTGTCAGGTTGATGCTCCGTATGGTTCCCGCTCCTTCGCCTGCAGCCTGCAAATGAGCTTGATCAAATTGCCCCCATGGATCTTCCCCCTGTCAGATCCTGGGCCAACGCTGCCGGATGGTGTGTACAGCAGAGTGATTGGCTGCTCTGGGCTTATAATACAGGGTTTTCTCCCCAGAGAGGTGTACTGTGGGCCTGGTCTGCTCCCCTGCTGCCTCTGCTCTGGGGCGACCATTGAATCATGACTTTAGGGCAGCTATAACAAATCAGTGTGCTCCCATGGGACGTCCCAGCCAGGCCTCTGTAGCCTCTGGTCCCCGCTCCCCAAGGCCCCATTTTCAGGCCAGAGTTGCCGACTGCCAGCGGCATATGTATTGAACAAAAGAACAATATCGTAGCACGTTGTTATAGTGCATTAGTTATTAACGTCATACAGTTGATAATGATGTTAATGATCCTCTATGTCAGCGGTCCCCAACTAAATCAACAACAAAAAACATTTTAAGCTTTGGTTTCGAGTCTATTTGTGCAACGGATCATTGGGACAATCAGGAAAACGTCAAATCTGCGGATGGAGATTTAATTAGTGTGTGTGTGTGTGATGCCCAAAAAGGAAACTCCGCCGTCATTAGGAGCCAGTCAATACTCCATTAGCCTGTCGTCAGTCAGTTCAAGCCTGTAAAGAGTCACCCAACTTGAACTTGAAATTTCCCCGAGAGCGAGTAGCTGCACTTTCCAATGTCTAACTAACCAAAAGCAGCATTTCATTAAACTTATCGGTCAAAGTGGATGCAGTTAGGAGTGACTTGTAATGTCCCCTGCTCTCGTCTCTTGCGATCAGATCGATTTGGATGAGAGGACCTAATAGTGCTTCAGCCGCGGCGGTGATTAGCTGAGCAAAACGCGTCCACGTGGGATGCATCGGCCCCCGTTGGAGCGCTCTACTGTAGATCAAAAAGATTGCTTCCAGTGAACTGCGGTGCGTGGCGGCTACCATCGATTCGGGAGAGCAGCTGCGCGCCTTTCTTATTCTTTCAGCCGCTCATAAACACACTGCTCCATTGTTATGATTGACGGTTTAAGTAACCCGACAAGTCACTCAACCTTAAGTTAATGACCCTCTGCTGTCTTCTTGTCCACAGGTGTGAATGTGCGTGTGTCGCTGGGCAGTGTGACTGAGGAGAGGCGGGGCTTAGCTGTTTACGGGGCGGGACCATTGTGCCGCACAACTGATGATGGAGGAGAGGAGGACGGTCACCGCGCTGCTCCTGCTCGTCCTGGGGCATCTCACCACGGCTCTCGAAGTCCCACTAGATCGTAAGTCTACTGTTCACACAATACAAGTAACAAGAAGCCTCCACAGGTATTACGTTCCAAACATTTCAATCATTTCAATATTTGATGCGTTTAACTTATATCAACCATATACTGTATATACTTGGTCAGCACATACAATTCTGGTCTGTCCTCCTCAGTGTCAACTAAAGGCTGTTGAAATTGCTATCTCACGACAATGCTACCTATTCGTGTTTCTACAGTACTAGCTATCAAATGTATAAAATGTAATGTAGTATATCATTCCGCCTATTTACTGCATGCCGCTCTACTATTATCTCAGCCACTTTAATCAGACGTTTCCACAATAATGTCTGGTTTTCTTTCACCATGTTGTTATTGCTCTTTCCTGGGATAAAACACTAAAGTTCTTCAAGGATGTAAGTGGAAAGCGTGTGAGGCTGAGAGATTGTTTTTTAGCTTCTCTTTTCTTTTTGTGTTCAAATGTGTGTGATTTTGCAGTGGACGCCTCGGCATGCCGTGTAATTTCTTTATTTGCTTCTTTTTTGTTTGAATGCTTTTCTCGTGCAGCGGGAGGCTGTTTACCATACGGCAATAATATAAACAGCATGGGCTCCAGATATAATTTGTTTTGTCAAGGTCCATTAGTTATCTTTCCCGCTCTGAAAGGAATACATTAGGCTCGCGGATCGTTACTGTGAAGTCAAATGTACCTGCTGCATGTTTGGAGCGCTTTTGTTGTGGCTGCTGTCCACAGTGATTCAGAGTCCTCCTGAGTTTGCATGCTATTAGTAACGACCGCTGCTTGTGTGGTCAATACGCCATATGAAAAAAGCTTAGATATGCATTAAGCATGTGATTGAATCTCTCTTTGTTTTGATCGCCCTCAGTGTCGCAGCCACCCACCATAACTCACCAATCCCCCAAGGATTACATCATCGACCCGCGAGAGAACATTATAATCCACTGTGAGGCCAAGGGGAAACCTCATCCCAGGTACGGGCCTGTGCACTCACTTTATTTATGGTTATGTCACTGCGTACAGGCAGCATTTGCATTTCACACACAATAGTATTCTGGGACCATTGACATGAGTGTTTCCTTTAATTTAACTTCGGCACCACTGTTCCTTTCTTGGACCACTTTTGATGATAGTAGGAACACCCCACTGGTGCTCTCGCTTTAACCATGTTGTCTCGCCATCACGATTTGACCCATGTCAAATATTGTAATATGACTTATCATTTTTCCTGCTTCTAACTAGGGATGGGACGATAAACAATAATATAGTTATTTATATATAATATCTATAAGATAATCGCTAAATCCATCAGACAACCAGTGCCAGTAATTTTACTGGGAGTTGGGAACGTCTCCATGGAGATGTGACTAAAGTCAGCAGTATTTAGGATTTCAGTAGGTTAGTTCCTCATCCATATCCATTCTTTGATTACCCACTGAAGAAATATCATTTTCTGTGTCGAGCTGCTCATTAGCTTCATGCTTTGTATTGCTGGCAACAGTATAGTTCAAAATGTTACACAGTGTGCCTTTAAATACTTACTTTATGTCTCACTCAAAATGACATTTACAGCAGACAATGAAGAGGAATGTTTAATAATTGCCCAATCCCCATCATTTTTTTAAACCATAGGCAAATATCTTGATAATATCGTTAATCGCAATTATTTTGGCCAAGATAATCGTGTCCCCAACTTTCATTATCGTCCCATCCCTACTTCTAACTCACAATCATTGAAACTTCACTGGCACTTAACATTTTCCATTCACAAATAACAGGTGCCATAAAGAAGAGACAAGTTTTGCTACCTGTCAGTAAGAATTGAGCAATGTCTGTGGATGATCCATAGTTTTTTCAACTCTCTTTTAGTTTCTCCTGGACACGTGATGGGACCCACTTCGACATTGACCACTTATCTAATGTGAACATGAAGCAGCGATCCGGGACACTAGTGGTGGACATCCGTAATGATAAGGCTGAACATTATGAGGGCACCTACCAATGTACAGCTCGCAACGACCACGGGACAGCTTTATCCCACAATATTGTCGTGCGACAATCCAGTAAGTTCATATGCTGTACCACTGGTTCTCAACTGGTATGGCATGGGAACCCGCCATCTGCCTAGGACGCCATGCCACGACCCAAATAGGAATTGAATGTGTTATATAGTATACAGTACATGTAATGTCTATAATAATATTTATCTTGTACAATCATTAAAGTATTAAATAAACAACCACTGCTCATATCAAATATTGTCATTACCTCTGGATGTATAGGGCAAGTGCAATCCTAATCATTCTCCTGAATGACTTGCACTGACCGTGTTGTATCTAATTTGACCCATCGTCATTAATTTCCCATTCCTCTCAGCTTGCCTCATTGCCTCCCACATCTTAGGGATCATCCTTTAGTGGCTCATTTTTTATGTCAAATTATGATATCGTTCCACTAAATTGCCTGTACTTTCAATTGTCTGCAGGATCTCCCTTGTGGTCAAAGGAGAAAATCAAGCCAATCGTGGTTCAGGAGGGAGTGCCTTTGGTGTTGCCATGTCGACCCCCGGCTGGTTTGCCTCCGCCAATTATTTTCTGGATGGACAACAGTAAGCCACTTTTCTTCTAGATTATACCATCGAACACACCTTCACATTGGTCTTTAACTGTTCCATTTATGTGATATATTTTCTCAGATGTTGAGACAATTGGGTCATATTCCTAATTCCAAGAAGGTGGTTGGGGGATTTTAGATTTAGGTGTGTCAAATGTAATAGGGTGATGAAATTTGGGGGAAGGTTTTGCAAGTCCACAACTTGAAACAGTTTTATTTTAGAATGTTGGAGCATTTTCTTTTTGTCCTCTTATACCAGCATCCAAATATAATCAGCAAACTCAGAGAGCTACATTAATCTTTATTGCTGGTTAGCCCCATCCAAAGCTTAACTCCTTGTTCCTTTCAGACTTCCAACGCTTGCCCCAGAGCAGGAGGGTGTCTCAATCGCTGAATGGGGACCTATATTTCTCCAACGTGCTGCGGGCCGACTCCAGAAACGACTACATCTGCTACGCCCGCTTCCCCCACACACAGACCATCCAGCAGAAACAGCCCATTACCGTCAAGGTCCTCAACCGTAAGTACCAGCACGACCTGATTCTCAGTCTGTGTCTTTGTGTGTAGTGTTTCTTTTCATTCTCTTCAGCTCTGTGCAATTTTTCTTTACTTGCATTACAGCGCTACAATAAATATCCAAGGTAAAAGTATTTCAGAGAGAGAGTAATCATTAAAATCAGCTTATGAGTGTGCGATGTTGTTTTTTGATTCAAAAAGTATTTCCGAGCACAGATTTCTTTCTGCCATAGTAAGATTATTTCCTATTTTGTATTAGATATGGTTGTGTTAATCAATAAAAATGGTTGAAGTTAAAGTCAAAATTTAAGTTCTGCTAATTCCGGGATATTTGCTCATCCCATAATAGTACTTTTAATTGTGGAAAGTTTGTGAAATTAGTTTGGGTTCGTATCGCAAACATGTATATAAACACTCCTGGACCGTTGAAATTTGTTTGGTCAGTAACTACTTCTCTATTGGATAACTGCATTGTATTACTTGATTGCAAAAATAGCAGCGTAAAATTCAGTCTCGTTTCTCACCTCGCTCAAACTTTTGCACAGAGCTGCATGTGTTGGTGTGGCTGCGTAGGAGGAGAACAGTATTTCCTATCTCCGAGTACATCCGCGGAGACGCCAGCAGTCGTGGCTCCGCTGAAAAGACATATTGTCAGGGCCCGGTGCCTTATCTGCAAAGGAAGGCGTTCGTTTTATGGCTTCAGTGAAGTTTTCTGTCCTCTCTATCAACAAAGACGGCTCTCATTCAAACCCATCTGGCATTCTTTTCTTTCTTTTTTTTAATTTCCATTTTCACACAAAATAAAACATGATTGAATGTCTCATTTTAAGTTGTGTTTTTGTTTAATTGTGTGCTGTGTTTTCATTTTCTGTTGTGTTACAGTGGATGCAATCAATGACACAGTGGCAGCTTTTTACAATGACACTGATTTATTTAGTGGTGAGTTATGGCGCCCCCTAGGTGTTAACTCCCATGAACCTATAGCCCAGATCACAGCTCTCACCCACTAACCTCTTTCATGGTGGTACTGGGGCATTTTCTGGTGAGGTGTGGCTCCCTCTGGTGGTTGCCCCTACATTGTGACTGTTACCCTACCAAACTAACCTCTGAACCCCAACGCACACTGTCTCTTTGAACCCTATACTCTAAATCCTAATGACTAACCAAATAATCAATGATGGGCTCTTCCTTGTTGAATCTCTAAATATACTGATTGATTATTTTCCGTTCCATATAAATCAGATTCTAAAACAAAACAATAATTTTATCTCTTTTCACTTAATCCTCTTTTCCTTACCTTTTGTTTTCATACCCACACGTTACTGTTATCACATAGTTAACTCTTATATGGATCCTTATGACCTTCTTTAATTTCATATAAATACTTTTCTAACAAAAACAGAACTAGTATTCTTTTGTACAAATCTCAAGTTTGAAGTATCTGAAAAGAAATCTGGCATTAGCAAATTACAAATACAATTTGCTGCACTCCAAAGGGCTGATGATTTACTATCTCGAACTGAAAAGGAACGTTATTTTGAGCTTATAATTGTGTACTAATGAAAAGTACATTGTGCACCTTTATTGGTACAATGTTATGAGGCCTGATGTTATCACTCCAGGGGGAAAGGAATTGACATACAAACATCTTTAAAACCAGGGCAATAAAAACCCACCAGGATGATAAAAATGTACATCTAATCATAAATAATGACAATAGTGATCTCAAAAGAAATGGCTTTCTGTTTGAGCCCCGCAGGCCTGATTAGATCTGTGGTGTCGTACATCCCCATAATGGAGCGAAAGGAGTTGAGGGAAAATGAGCAGCACTAGATTGGTTATAATGGTAAATCTATGTTTGTGATAACAGAGGAGCCAACCGATGAGCGACGGCCCACCTTCCTCACCCCATCTGGGCAGTCCAGCTCCAAGGTGGTGCTGAGAGGCCAGGTGTTGGAGATGGAGTGCATCGCTGAAGGGCTGTGAGTACAAGGGTGCACCGTGACTGAAGAGGCCACCTGCTCAAACGGCCTAATCACATTTCTGTCTTCATCCCTTCCCTTTCCCTTCCCTATTACTTTCTTTGTGAACACAGGCCAACCCCTGAAATCTCCTGGACTAAAGTGAGTGGGGAGCTGCCGGCTGAGCGTACCTCTTACCTGCACTATCAGAAAACGCTGCGTATCGTCAATGTGTCCGAAGCTGACGCCGGGGAATACCGCTGTATAGCCAGGAACGAGCTGGGCTCTGTGCACCAGACCATCCATGTGGCAGTGAAGGGTGAGCCTCAAACATGGGTAGCTGTTATTGATTTATTTTTGCTGCTGATGAAATACACAGAGTTTATAGCTAGTGCTAATTTTCAGCTCCGATTTACATGTCTTCATACACTCATTCTTTGCCTAATTCATACACACTCACCCTCAGCTACAGTGTTTAAAACTTTCTCTGAACCGAATACACAGTACCCTACAATATACAAGATGTTAAACACTAAACTTACATTATTAAAGAAGAGTACTCCTTATTTCTTAGCTATTTACTGACCTTTTCGTAAATATGTATAACATAAATTAATATAAAATACAAATGAGTATTTATTAAAGCCCTCTTTTTTTTACATCCTACTCTTACACAGCACTTCCATGTTATCATTCTTGGCGCAGCAGCACATTCCCTTGCCTTTTTAATGTTTAAGTCCTTCATAGTTGATTCATGCTCAGATGTCAATAGGGCAGTCTGTTCTGTGACTAATGCTGAAGCCGTCTGCTCTGCTCTGTTCTCAGCTGCTCCATACTGGATCAGCGGCTCCCCCAAGAACCTCATCCTCGCCCCGGGAGAGAACGGGGCGCTGACCTGCCGGGCCAGTGGTACTCCCAAACCCGCCATCAGCTGGGCGATGAACGGCGTCCCCATTGAGAGTAAGTGCAGTGCTGCATAAAGACATGTCATTATTGCTGGATACTTGGTTTGCTTAATGCTGCCATGTTCTCTTACATATTCATAGACATGTGTTTGAGTCTCTGTGAGTAATAGCTATGTCACATCACCAGATTCCCCCAACGACTTGAGCCGGAGGGTGGACGATGACACTATAATCTTCACCAATGTCCAGACTGGGTCAAGCGCTGTGTACCAGTGCAATGTTTCGAATGAGTATGGCTACCTCCTGTCCAACGCCTTTGTCAATGTACTATGTGAGTGGTTTAGCCAGTTCTATTTGCATTAAAACACACAATGGCTTCAGAGAATAGGGTCTGAATACTTAAGTAACTTTGCAATTTTGGTTCATCTTTTTCAAATGAAATATTGTTGAGTAATTTTAAGCATAACTTTAGTTTATATAAAAGTATGCAATTTGAGTATCAGACTGCTACATAAAAACATTCTGAAGACACTGTACATTGCCATTTACATGGATTTAACAATAGCAATAACAGTGCAATAATTGACGCTGGTCCTCTGCAGCGGAGCCACCCAGAGTGCTGACGCCAGCCCACCATGTGTACCAAGTCATCAAAAACCACCAGGCCCTGTTAGACTGCAGTTCCTTTGGATCGCCCATCCCTGAAATTACATGGTGAGTTAATTAACGGCAGTATGTTGAATAAGGCAATGTTGGTTATGTCAGGATTATAAAAAAAGAGTGCTTTTTGTCTCAGGTTCAAAGACTCTCGAGCCAGCACCCTTGATGGAGAACCTTATAAAATACATGACAACGGCACTTTGGAGATCCATGGCTCTCAGACTCGACATAATGGCAAATACACCTGTGTGGCCAAAAACATGCTGGGCATCTCAGAAAATCATGTCTACCTAGAAGTCAAAGGTAAAGTCATCATGTAATGGATCCCAAAAGTCCCACCCAGCCCAAGTTATTTGTCCCCCCCATAGACTTTTGCAAAAGTTAAAATATTTAAAGAGTTTTAAGGCACAACAGAGGCTAATATGAATGTGTATATATATCTACTGAACGTAATGCAATTATTTTTAATGAAACAACAGACTATAGGGCAAAGCGCTCTTATATTTGTTAGGTTTATAGTTTCAGTTCAATATTCTGAAACCAGTGAGTCTTGAAGTGGACACTCCATATCATATTCAGTAGCTTTACTTATAGTCAATGACATTTCATTTAGTGTTACATTTGCTGAATGTTCTTCCGTCTGTTATTGTCTTATCAGAGCCAACCCGGATCCTCAAACAGCCGGAGTACAAAGTGGTGCAGAGGGGCAGAGACGCAGTATTCGAGTGTAAAGTCAAACACGACCCGACGCTGATCCCAACTATGACATGGCTCAAAGACGACGACGAGCTGCCGGACGATGAGAGGTCAGGCTTCAGTCAATCAGTACTCTTTATTTTAGCTGGCAACGCTGTGGAGCAAGGATTAGTGACTGTACACAGGAGTACTGGTGGTTATATTGTTCCTGTTTGTTCTTAATGTCAATTTGAAGTCCGTTAAGTTCTTCTTTAGATCTGGTGAAGATTAAATTCAGTATAAGCTCAGGTGAAAACTTGCCTTAACCCTAACATTAGTCTGGGTTTTAGCCCGGTGCTGCAATCATTTCATTAAAGCCAATAGCCAATAAGTCTAATTTAGTTTCTCTATTTTTTCAATTGGCTGTTTTTTCAATATTTGACACAGTTTTATTAACATTTGCATAAGTAATACAATGGTGTACCACATTGATACTATACTGAACACATGCTAACAGATTGTTTTGTTTCTCCTGCAGACTGGTGGTGGACTCAGACAGCCTGACTATCACTGATGTAACAGACAGTGACGCTGGAGTCTACACCTGCATCATGAACACCACTCTGGACCAAGACAGTGCCAGCGCCGAGCTCACTGTTGTCGGTATGTAGTTAAGTTTTCTTATCAATCACTCCGAGGAACTTCTCTAACCTCTCTAAAAGCAGCCACAACAACACAAGAGTTACATTAATATTTGATTACTTCCTTCTCAGCGAATCTTATAATGTCCCTAATGCATTTAGGACTGACTGACTATTTACCTTTGTACTCTTGCCCACCTGTCTGGCAGAGGCCACGCCCACTCCACCTGTCGTCTATGGTAAACCTGTGTAAACTTCGGCACATTTGGCTGTTGTGGTGTATTATGTTAAGTGACGCATGCTGTATCCAAAGAAGGATTTTGTTCACGACAATACTATTTTGGCCCCAATTACCTTTTGCTGTTATTGTCTGAATGCATTGTGTCCGTATGGCATAAATTGCTGATGTGCGAATAACTGAATGCAAGATCATCAAAAAACATTTTACCGCTCGCCATTTGTTGTAATGCACTTTTTTGCCACCCATTTCATTCAAAGCATGCCTTCCACTTTATCATTTCAATTTCAAAATGTAAGCATCAATTCAGCCTCTTCAGTGAATCTGTCATGCTGAGTGATTATGGGAGACGCTTAACTGGAGCATCATTCATATTTCTGCATAATACATTGTCAGCTTAACTTTATTACTTTCACTGTAATAGAGATGTAGACTACTTTACTTGAGTAATCATATTCTCTTTACTTTTAAGGATTTTATATTAATCTTCGAAAACATTCTTTGAAGAGAAAAAGTTCTCTACAGGCTGGATACTCAACAGCAGTTGCTGCAGAAATGGTCGCAGCATTAGTGTTCTTGATCATTTTTTTGTCATCTTTTATGTCTGCATGTCCACTTTTGTTTTGTAACTTCCAGCCAGTGTAAATGCCATCCTCACTATGTTGTACCGTACCTTCCTCAGAGCTCCCTGACGCTCCGACTGACCTCGAGCTGACTGAGCAGAAAAAGAGGAGCGTCCAGCTCACGTGGACCCCTGGGGACGAGCACAACAGCCCTATTGAGAGTATGTCCTGAAAACTATGAATCCATTTTGCCCCCTTGTAGTATGTAGTGTTTACAGACATTTGTGGCTCTGTATTTTCGTAAACCTGAAAGTAGTACCGATGCTAAAATCACTTAGCCTGGTGCCGCTCTGCAAAACAAAATGCCATGAAACTTGCTCATCCCCGTGCAGAATTGTTAGAATGTTAGGAAAGCATTTGTGAAGTTCTGAATGAGTCTGAATGAGTCTAGGTCTGAATCCACAACAAACAATTTAAAGCTTAAACAAACTCTAACTTAAACAAACTGTTTTGTTTTAAAAATTAGAAAATTTTAGTACAGGCCATTTAATATTGAAGATGCTTTGACCTTCATTTGATCTTCTGAAAAATAAATACGATGTTTCTTGAGTTGATATGTACTTGCACTTGTCATAAAGCCCTGCCAGCAGGAAAATGTATTGGCAAAACCTCTTTTTGTTATGTCATACCCACAAAGTCTACTCCACTGTACCAAAAAGACTGTAGTGATATAAACTGAATCCACACCTGTACATTAATATTAATGCCTTACTTTGTATTCAGAGTTTATTATCCAGTATGAGGATTCCCTGCACCACAAAGGCCACTGGCACAATCTGACTCAGGTCTCTGGGATGAAAACCACGGCTCACCTGAAGCTGTCTCCCTTCACTCACTACACGTTCAGAGTCCTGGCCCTCAATGGTGTGGGACTAAGTCGGCCCAGCCTGCCCTCCCGCATGTACAAGACAGATCCTGCAGGTGAAGAACAAGTCCTTTATATAGATAGAATAATACAGATGTCTGAATGATACTAAAATGTGTTGTCTTTGGTCTTTTTCTTAGCTCCTGATGTAAACCCTGCAGATGTGCATGGATTTGGCACTGAACATGACAATCTTGTGATATCCTGGAAGGTAAAGACGTGCAAAACATTAAACATATTCTGAAATGCATTTTCCCCAGAGAACAGAGGCTTATTTTAAGAAACACTAATTGTAAAAATTAATCATAATTGCAATCCTTTTCTTTTCCAAAATTGTGCATCCCAAGCGCGTATCCTTTCAAGTGTTTTGAGACAAAGGTTGTCAAAGACCAATATTTCTGTCAGTCTCAAGTCTTGTAGTGTTTATGCAAATTAATGTCTTAATCTTAATCTGGAGCTACAAAATTGATGGAGAAATTATCTGCTCAACTTGAGTCTTTATCCTCTGCAGCCGCTTACAGCCAACCAGTCGAATGGACCCGGGCTGTACTACAGAGTCATGTGGAGGCAGAAAGGAGTGGAGAGTGACTGGACTGCAGTGCCTGTGCGAAACGCCTCCAAGTTTGTGGTTTCTGGGACGCCCACGTTTGCTCCCTACGAGCTGAAAGTTCAGGCTCTGAATGACCACGGCGCTGGACCTGAGCCCGATGTCGCCCACGGATATTCAGGAGAGGACTGTGAGTAATTCTGACTTCTGAGACCTTTGAGAACAGCAGCGCTGCAGTTATGTGATTGTCTAGTAGACGATGCAGTAATGTCTGCATTTACACAGTAGATTATGAAAGTTGTCAGACCTCTATCATTTATTTCTGTTTTATTATGTAGCAATGTATATGTACATATAAATTCTACCCTTATTTTCATAGAATAATACATTAAGAATAGATGGAGATGGCTTATCGTGCTTATTGTGAACATTCATAAAAAGTCTGAGTGTAGATTTTTTCTTGTTCCTCTTTCAGTACCATTAGCTGCTCCAGACAATGTGCAGGTCCAGGTGATCAGCAGCACTCAGGCCGCGGTGCACTGGGACGCCGTGCCGGCAAAACTGCTACGAGGACATCTCAAAGGCTACAAGGTGAAGAATATAAATGTTACCTATTAAAACAAGAGCAGCAGTTTAAAAAATATAATAAAAATATATATACAGATTTACTTCTTAACCTCAGTTTTAACAATTGACCAATTTCTCCGTCGCAGGTGTACTACTGGAAGGAGCGCGGCCTCCACAAACACAACCATCACCATGAGGAGAAGCAGATCCTGACGTTCGGCGGGAACCACACTCACGGCAAACTGCCCGGCCTGCACCCCTTCAGCCTGTACTCCTGCCACGTCCGAGTGTTCAACGGCAAAGGAGAAGGGCCACCCAGCCCCATCCAGCCGTTCGAGACCGATGAAGGAGGTACGAACATGTAACTACTAAAAGGAATTGACTTGACTTGCAAAGTAGAAAGTTCATCTCCAGCTACACCGGGGCCTGTTTGTTGTTTGTTGTCTGAGTTGCATATACAAGCTGCATACATTGATTATTTGCTGTATGTTGAATCTAGTCCCTGGAGCTCCCTCTTCTCTTGTCATCACTGACTCTAACGTTGACTCGCTGACCCTGGAGTGGAGTCCTCCCCACGACCGCAACGGACACATCACAGGCTACACGCTCAAGTATCATCCAGGTAAGGCCATTGCAATTAATAATGTTACAAAGGACACAACTATTTCCTTTGTTCAGCACGAATTCATGTGTATCATAGTAACTGATAAGTATTTACTGTATAGTTCTAATAAAGATATAATAAAGTAGTAGTAGGCTTCATTTAATAGCATTTATTAAGCATTATCTAATTTGAACTCAATTTAACAAATCATCTTTGTCACTCTTTCCATTCCTATCAACACCTGTATCCGCTTGCTTTAACTTTTCCATTTATCAACATTTAAACTCAAAACCTTCCAAACTTTATTTATCTTACAACCTCCCAACTTGACCCCACCCGTCCATACCTGTCCCGCTCCATTTCGCTCATCCTTACTCATGACTCACTGTAGTCAATAACACCCATGCTCTCGGCCCGCTGGAGGAGCTGGCCTTGCCTTCCAATGAGACCTCTGTCGTTCTGGTCAACCTCAAGTACAGCACGCGCTACAAGTTTTATTTGAACGCAAAAACAAAGATCGGAGCGGGCCCGCCCATCTCTCAGGAAGCAGTCACCATCATGGACGAAGGTAAGACGGCAACACTGGAGGAATCTGCAAATGTTTTAAAATAAGAATACAACTTTTGTGCTGCTAAACAAACAAAGTGTTTTCATCTGTTTACGGTACTGTGCAAAGGTTTTAGTGTGGAGTGTAAAAATCCCAAATGGATTGTCTTTGTGCAATGATAATTTATTTACAAAAAAGGGATGAAAACTAATAAATCATAAGAACATTTACCTCAAAACTAAACCTCCAACTAGTTGCTCCTGACAGGTTGCCCTAAGGCACCAGTTAAAGGGTGGGGACATTTCCCTACAAAAGGAACAAAAGAGTCTACGAAATCAAACCATAAATGTCATTGTGTGGGCATCTTTAGACACAGTGTTTTTCGCAGTGCTTTACTTTCTTGGGTTTCAACAGGTTGTGTACAGTATATAGATATAGATATCAGCACAGTTTCCTTTATTACTACAATACTTTCCGAAAAGCCAACCTTAAACTTTTGCACAGTCCTGCCATTCTCTCTTAAGAGCAAACCTGTAAAACATGAGTGTGATCCCTTACACTAATCAACCAGGGTGTTTGCTAAACTATATTGATATCCTTTCTTAAGCTTCTCTCTTTCTATCCCCTTCCTTCAACAAGCTTTACTTTCTCAACTCGACTTACATTTGGGGACAGGTACCAATCGTTTTGCATTGGTGCATGTTTGCCAGCAGCGCTCCATAAATGGTCCATAAGCAGCACTGTACATTTGTCATCTTGAAACAAATTCCATTTTGCCTGTGACATGTTGAGGAGCCTTCTGCTGAGTTCAAAGCTATGAAACGCTCAAAGCCACATAGATAAAGATGCTGTGCGACATGTGCCTTTTTAATGTTTGGTGATAAAACTTGACGACTTCTCAAAGAGCTCAGCGGCGTTTCTTTTGCCTTTGGTGGTTGATCTGTATTTTCTTTTTTTTTTGTGTCATGGTGGCTGCTCGTCAGAGAGGGTTTGCATGGCATGCCAATGAACTTCTGTGTTGCACTGTGGAAACTGACTCAGTGTATTTCGCGTGTGGTTCAGTCTTTACCCATTTTCATGTTGTTCACAGGGAACACCCAAACGCCTCATCCCAATGCACAACCTTATCCACGTCATCCGACCCACCGCGGTACTGATATTGCTGTGTTTTTTTTTAGCTACTATCCAACACCGATCAGGCATAACATTATGATCACTGAGAGATTAGTTGGTATTAGTAGTTATTAGTTGGTGAGACTTGTTGGGCAGCAATGAACATAGCTGACGAGATATATGCAGAGTGAAACTGATAAGTAATATTTGGTTATGGAGAGTTAAACTGTGAGGAATGAACAACTCTGGAAAAAGAGTCCACATTTTCTGACAAACATTGCAGTTTATGCCAATTACCAAACTACTCATTTTAGAATAAGTCTGCTGAGGTCAAACTTCAGGGTTGTTTGACAGTTTTAATGGACGGATGGATAGAAAGACAAAATAGTTCAGTGGATTAAAGCGTGTTGCAGAATAAGCCACTCTTGTAGACGGGTGGTTATAATGTTCATGTCTGGTCAGTGTATTGGGGTAAATGTAGGCATGAGTCATAAAACCAATCATTTCCGTATTGCGTTTGATCAACAGAACAATAATTTCTGTTGTCTCTTTTTTCCCTTGTGCATAGCGCCCCCTGTGAGCGAGGATTTTGGGAATGTTAGCTCGACGAATGCAGACGATGGGGTCCTGATCAGTTGGGAGTACACAGGCCCGGAGAAAGACATTTATGTAGAATACAAAATGAAAGACAGTAAGCAACATGCACTTACTCTGACTGCTCCATATAGCCTAGGTGACAAGAGACCCCTACTTCATTATTGCTCTGTGCAGGTGAATAGAAATATTGGCTTCCACGGTCCTGTTGTTTCTTGCCAAGAAGGACCCAGATGTAATAAACTAGTCTGTCTGTGATTGGGTTGCTAATGAGTGTTCTGGTATTGACCAGAGATGCATCTGAATTTCCCAGCACAATCTCTCTCAAAGTCAAACTTATGTAGATAAGCATCACACAGAGCAGCACAAACATTCCTGTTATGCAGATCAATTCTGTGTAAAGTGCTCTGCTTTGTTTTCATTCACCTGCAGAGGAGATGAGAAGTGTTGTAGTATGGCTTTCTCACACCCATCATTTTGTCAGTTCATTTAGAAAATCATGGACTGCTATATTGTAGACAACATACTAATCTAACGGCATCATCACATATGACATCACATGTCCCTTGTATCTCACATAGATTATCTATTACATATTCAGGCACCTGTCGATGAAATAGAACATTATGAAAAGTCTTGTGGTTCAAGTTAAAGTGAAATGCAAATTGATCCATCAAGTTTTCTGCCAGATGCCATTACTGGTGTGTTATCTAGGGGCGAGGCAGTACAGGGACTACATTAACATGTTACTCCCTTGAGTCTCTACTCAATCGGTTCAGTGCACAGACCAACTTTGTGAAAAATTTGATGCAATAATACAATAATAATATTAGATTCTATTGTTGGTCTTGGATAATGATTAAACAGTAATCGCAGTGAACTACCGTACATAGAAAAATAACTTTTCAAAAATGTTTTCAAACTTATTGGCTCTATAGATTTTGCCTTTCATAAAACAAACCATTTAAAGAAATATATATTTAAAGTTGTAACTCCCTGATGGTACCTCTCTATGACCGCCCCCTCTGCAGGCGAAGGTGAAGAGTGGCACAAAGAGCTGGTCAATGGCTCTGATAACTTTGTGGTGAAGGGCTTAAAGGCGGGCGTCTCCTACTGGGTGCGTTTGGTGGCCAGCGGTCAGTCCGACCTGCCCCTGCAGCACTCCAGGGAGCTGTTGGTCTCTGTCCCAGGTGAGACTCGGCGGGGAGAAAACGTGTATTGTGTTGTTGGCTATAGACCATGTTGTATGTTGTGCCGATCATGGGTGTGACAGGCCTTGTGCTGTTGTTCTTATAAGAGAGGCATGCACTGTAGTGAAAGCATGAGTAGCAGTAGGCACCACAATCAGTATTTAAACCACAACCTAATAATAACATGAACATTTCTGTATAACTAGTACCATGCTAACGTCACTCACAATATATCCTTTGCTCTGTATGAGTGTGCCTGTTTTAGGGCTGCACAATTTTGGATTCAAAAGGATTTCTCTGGTTTGAAAATATGGATTTCAGCGGTCCAAGTCAAGGTTTATCATCCCTTAGCTGGTCCCAATGCGGTTTTCAAAAAGCTTGATATTTTGTGCAGTCCTAGTGCGTCTCTTTTGAATTTTCTGGATTTATTTGTTTTGTTTTTTCTGCATTCTGTCCAATAATTACTTTTAACTGCTTTTAATACGTATACTATTCCTATTAAAATCTATCTTTAACTTTACTCTTTCTTCTAACTGTGCAAACTTGATCCACTCATGATATTTAACAGCAAATTTGTACTAAAACAGATAAAGACTGTGTACATTTTTATGTCTGTGTATGTCGTAACAATCACCACCACCTCCCCTAGAGAAACTGCCTGAACAGAGCCTGTTTCACTCTCTCTCCAGCGGTGGCGAGCCGGCAGGTGGATATTGCCACTCAGGGCTGGTTCATTGGTCTCATGTGTGCCATCGCCCTCCTCATCCTGATCCTGCTCATTATCTGCTTCATCCAGAGGAACAAAGGAGGGAAATACCCCGGTGAGCATCTGCACACATCCGGGGATCTGCATTGCATGTGCTTTCTTTTGATATACTCTAGCCTACTGTACACAACCCAGGGTATGCAGTAGATATAGATAGCACCTTCTAACAGTTACATGCAGTATTTTGCAGATTTGAGAGTAGGAGTCGGCTCCAGTAGAATGCATTATACAGTAGTCACTATTTTTATCCCGCGTATATATATCGTTGTACACATATTTAAATAGCTTTCCCTGCCCTACTCTCCCCTCAGTGAAAGAGAAAGAGGATGCCACACAGACCCAGAGTTCCAGCCCATGAAAGAAGAAGACTGTACTTTTGGTGAATACAGGTGAGAGAAACAGCCCCCAAGAGCCTATTGACCTTTTGAACCTTTTGAACTCCTGGAACGTGTCCGCCATCTTGTTCTCGAACTCTTGACCAATCAAAGACCCTGCCTGGACCCCGCATGGAAATACAAACCACGTCTGAACTTGTTAAAAGCACACGATTCTTTTGTAGGACGTCCTGGAAGGCGCAAGTCGGTTTGCGGTAGACTGTTGGCGCGGCATTGTGTTGTGTCATTTGAAAAGCCAGATCTATCAGGTTCTGCAAAAGGATGTATTGGTTTTTGCCTTTAAACATGTTAAACACAATTGTCAGGACAAAATGTATAAGCTATTCCTCTCGCAGCACAAACTCTTGTTCTGCATTCCAGCTCAAACAAAACTCTCATTATGGCTAGCGACGACATGACTGTGGATCACTATGTACTCATGTGTGTATTGTTACAGTTAATCAATCACTTCTGCTAACTATCAGTAGCTATCCACCCATGCTTGCTATGGTGTCCTCTTCGTAGGCTGTTTCTTCAATTGCACGCATACGAGTAAGCACTTTACCTGTGTAGAACTAGCATTTTTGAATATTGATTTTTTGTAAGTCAGTTTATAAGATGGTATTGTTTTTTTATATTTATATTACTTTTGTATCACTACATGGGTCTGTTTTATGAATTATATAATTGCAGTTACAAAGTTGAGTGATATGCATGGTTTGAACTTTGCTTTAATAAGAGCTGCTTACACTGTATCTGTAGAGAAGCCGTGAGCGGAAAGCAACCTTTACTGAGATGTTTTGCATCCATTGTGGCCGTAATGAGCCACTTAAACTGTGACTCAAAGCATAAAAGCAGACGTTTTATCACAAGGCAAACTGTACCAATAATATAGTGCCTTTGTGTAGTTAAAATACTGTATACCCCCGCTGCTACATAAAGTGTGTTGCCCCCAAATGAAGTTGATAATCAAATTCACTGTATACAGAGTGCACTCATCGATGTGAGTGTTGGATCCCAGCGTTCTCAGGAAAGGTAAGGATTTTGAGGAGAGCCCAGGACAAGCCCCGTCACTGTGGAGAAAATACTCATCCGGTCACACTGCCCTCATTATGTACATGCTTTTACAGTGGTTTGTAACTTGTCTGTTAAGCCTAATCATATTCACACCTTTTCACGGCAAATTTTGTTGTCGCAAAGACACTATCGCAAAACACGCCAATTTAGCTTGTCTTTCGGGTCATTATTGAAGACCAAAGTATGGATACATTTGGGCTTAACTGCGAGTGCACATACTTACATTATGAAGGCTCTGTGATCCTACCTCATTGTTGTTAAACTCGTGTATGTTCGGCACTAATTCAGAGTTTCTTTGCAGATTTTTCATGCATTTTGCCAATTTGTGATTACAATCATGCTTGCTTTGGTGGCTGATGTTGCTTTCAAAGTTAAATTCACACCATTGCCTTGGATTTTTGAGTTATTCATTACTATTTGTGGGACGCGTAGGGTCTTTGCCACTTCATTCTTGGTTTCAGGGGGAATTTGAACAGGGTTGTTTGCTTGAGATGTATTCCCCTGTTGCTTGATTGAAACCAACTAATCATTCAGACAGCACTTTTAGACATGGAGCATTATAAATGATCAAATTAATGATTTAAAATGTAATCTTGATGGCGAAATTATTATACAAAACCTACCACTGCCTGCATTATAATTGTGGACTGTGGTAAACACTAATGCTCCGTCTAAAACCTTCTCACTAATGTAATGTCTTTGTTGCATCTGTCACACCATCTCACCTGTAACGCCTGCATGTGATTTTCTCCTCCAGTGACAATGAGGACCATAAACCGTTAAAGGGGAGCCGCACGCCGTCTAATGGGACAGTTAAGAGAGAAGACAGTGATGACAGTTTAGTTGACTACGGTGAAGGAGGAGACGGACAGTTCAACGAGGACGGCTCGTTTATTGGACAGTATAGTGGAAAAAGCGGCTGCAGGGACAATCCAGAGGGCCCGAGAGCTCAGAGGCGCCCTCCCCTGTCAATGCCATGAACTCATTGAACTCCTTTGTTTAGCCAATACTACAGACACATTTCAATAGGACACTGACTGGTCAATCTCACTGTTAACGCAGCTGTCGGAATTTGCATGTACACCATCAGTGCCGCACTTAGAAACACATTTATTTGTATACAAATGTTTGCTCTTGACTCGGGCAGTATTAATTGGTGAAAAGTAGGTCTAACAATGCATGGATTACATGACGCTCCCTAAATACGACAGTTAACACACTGTATCTAAGATTTCACCTTGCTCGCAATCGACTATGGACTATGCAGTGCTTGTCTGAACTATATTTGTTTTGGCTACAAAAATCATACTATGTTGGAGTAGTAGTCAGAGTATAACATGTATATCCCCCATGTATTTCACAATTGTACATGAGTGTATATTTAACGTTTGTTAGTATAAGTACATGACGAAGCAGATCATGTGCAATGTAAATATATTTAAATGCATTTATATAAATATATGGACTCTGACCGCGAGGAGCAGCGCACAGTATGCCCCCAGACTTCCTCACAACCCATCTTTCTTCACTGTGTTGCATCTGTGTCTAAAGATCTTAGCACGCAATTCTCATTATTTTGACCCGGCTTGTGACCTTTTGGACTTTGAGAGAAATGACTACACAGTACTGAGGATCTGCGAGCCGTAATCCTCAGGTAGTGCCTTTTTCCCGGAGACACTCTGTAGTGAATAGTGGGAGAGATCCGCTGGAGTCACTCTAAATGGATCAAAAGGAGGAATTATTCATATAGGCCTCATCTCTCTCCATCTCGCTGCCTTCAGAACTGGCTTCAAGCTTAATGCGCCAACGTCAGACCCGAGCTAAAAGCTGTGTGGGGCATTCAGAATCTTCATTGACAATACGGACTGCGATCGTACTATTGCAGTGAATGTACTGTATGTTTGTTTGTGGTTTCTTTTGTACTAACAATGCTTGAGCACCTTTGGTTGGAATCAAGATTTATTTTTTATTAACTTGCATCAAGTTCCTCTTTTGTTTTGTTTTTTGGGAGGGGGGTTGAAATGTGTAAATATCTTACGGACTGCACAGGGATGAGTGGCTGTCGTTATTGTGCATGTCATGGTTTAACTTGTGCATAGGACCGTATTGAATATAGACTACTTTTAGAGGATATATATTATTTTTTATTGGCTGTGCACATAGACAGTGTATTGTAATTATCATGACCATATTTTCTTTTACTCGTCATCACACCTTTGTTTGTGGTATATTGATTGAACACATATATAATACAATAATTCTGGGTTGGATTGGTTCTTATTTACTGCCAAAAGCAATTGTGACTGTATTGCCAATGGTTTTGTATTTATGAATTCTATTTTGTACTAACAGATATCTTTAGTTTCTATTTAAGTTTCACTTTTTTGGGCAGATCCAAATGTAAAGCATCTGGGAATAAAGTGAATGATCAACTCTTTAATTTGTTTGTCTTTTTCTTATTCTTCAGCATTTCCCCCAATGTAACACTGTAGTAGCCTATTTTGGATTTCAATATGCTATTACTCATTAACCTCTGCTCATTATCAGAAATCAAATCTTAAAAAACCCCCGAATAAATAAGGAATACATAGAAAATGTGGGAGCAATACAGTGCTAAATGGTGCAACAGGCCAAAACAGTTGTAAGAACAATGAAGTTGCATTCAACACTATCATATAATCTCACATTTTGTTGCCACCTTTTTCAAAATAATAGATAACTTACTCCCAAAATTTGAGAGATGTCAAATCAAAGCAGGACAAAGTAATGAACAACAATGCTATAAAAAGTAGCTAACTCAATTTAGTATAAAGTGATTTTCAACAGTTTTGTGTAACTGTCCATTAAATGGAAAGCCCTTGGAAGGCATTATCAGTAACACATGTTTGATGGCAATAATAACATTCAAATTCAGGCTTATCATTTCGCATTAAGTTTTTTATTGTGCCTTTATGGGCGGCATGTGTTCTGAAATGGCCCAGTCTGTGGGAGCTTCCTTCACACCTGCCTCTCCTGTCAACATCAGTTCAAGCATGAGTACGACTTGGGCAATGCCACTTTCCCTCTCACTTGTGGCTTTTCCTTCTTCATTACGGTCATATTGTCTGGGCAGTAGCATGAGAGCCTCTTGCCATCTGGTTCATTATCACACGGCAGCAGTGGTGTCAGGAAGTCAGAAAGTCGGATGGATTTTGCTTTTGGAAATACACAGCAATTGGGCATAACATTATAACCGTCTTCTTAAAGTGCATTTATCTTTTATCATATTTTTTGAAGTATCAATACTAATATATATGTAAATTAATCATAAACACGTCTAAGTCATTATTTGCATGCCTACTTTTTACTTATACTTGAGTAAAACTATATTGAAGTAACGTTACTACTGCTATAATCATAACATTGTCACCTGCCCACTGACACCCATTATTCAACAAACTAAAAGGCATGGGATATATAAATGTGGCTTTGGTCACTCACTCTCACTCAAATCTTTATACATGTCTGTACTTCACAAACACATTAGTAATGCATATCTCATAAAGTACTCTGTAGCTGTTATTCATGCCTGATTGGTGGCCCTCTTATGACAGTCAGTTATGAGTCATCATATTTGTTTTAGTGCCTTTCCCCCCTTGCCTCTACTGCCCCCTTGTGCTCGTGATGAATCGTGGGGAGCAACAGGCTTAATAATGAATCCATGTAATGACTTCATTAACGAGTTACTGTCCCACGCCTTTTCACCGCTGAACTTTTACCAAGCCATCCCTGGTGTTGTCTTTATTTACTAGAAACATTTTCTACCTTTATTGGTAATCATTACTACCACACAAGCAGCTGCCCTGTTAACCCTTGTGAACCCCACCCTCCCCCTTATCCATTTAAATCCTCCATCCAATCCTCCGAGGATTCATTCCCCAGTCGGCTGCATGTCTAGCATCCATTATACCACCTCTGCCACAGCCGCTTGATATACGACTACAGCCCATAAAAGCTTGATATACAGTACACGTGTTTCTGTCTACCTCCAGTATAGGCTATCAATGAGAGAGAAAAAAAGAAAAAAATCATTAATGTCTTTTTTAACTTATCCAATTTGCATCTGGTTATAGTGCAATGTGTAATCTACTTCTTTCTTGTGTAAAAATATCATATTTTCTTAGAGTGTGCTTAGCTGTAGGGCGACTGTTCCTTCTAAGTGGCTCCTCCTTTTGTGTCCTTATGTAAATTTGGCCTTTTCTGGTGCGCTCAAAGCTAGAGCAGATCATTGTTTATGATTATTCTGTGACATTTCCATATGGGTCTTACAGTACACTACGCTCACTTCTCTCAACATGAAATCAATTTGCTATACAAAAATGCTCTGTAAAAATTGCCATCTTTTGGACTATCGACTTTCCCCTTTGGTGTTTTACCTAAGGGGTGCAGGATATCTTGTTACACTTCTCATATGGAGAGCACTTTTGATTTAGCATTAAGACGGCATCGAGACCCTCCCCCTTGCCAGCACAGGATTATGGGACCCTCTCCCCTTTCTTGGCCCTATCGTGTGCGTATTAAGATTGGGTGGGTGCTGGGGGGGTTTATGAGCCCCCAGTGGAGATGATGGCTGGGGCTAAATCATACTTACCCCTCACCCCCCTCACCCTGTCCCGCGCAGAGGACACCCACGGCTTTCACCAGCAGACAGCAGGGTGTTTGCTCTTCCTCTTACCCTTCATTCGGTCACCACATTAATCTCTGTTTGCTCTTCCACGGTGAAGCAGAGAGATCACGGTGGACGAAAAGAAAGACAAAAACTCCACCAACTCCATTTTTGATTCTCCTGGATGAATGTAAGAGAGTATGGACTTGACATTGGGATGTAGCCTATGTACACGGCCCAGGACCCACTGTGGGAACAGCTAACAAATACCTGATCTGAGAGGAGCAGGTGTTTGTTTGGACTTTTCAGTGTTGCCTCTCAGTCTTATGAATCCCATAGGACAGAAAGCAGAGAGGTAGCTGGTTACTTTCATTTTACTCCCATTTAATAGACTGATTAGATTGATATTAGTGCATTGAATGGCAAAAATACAAATGTTATCATCATTAATGTGTTTTCAAGTCTTTCACATATAGGCATGATGAATTATACTGTATGTACAAATACACTCTACCTTTGTGTGCTATAGCTTATTTGCAGTACACGTGAGAAGTTGACAAACATTACTAAAGAGGCCGTGTGATTTGCCAACACACTTTTAAAACATCCCTATGGAATAAGTAATCTGAACAGCCTCTCCAATGCTTATTAATCTTTCACATCTGACTCTTTAGGATGAAAAGATAACATAGGTCTTTATATAAAGACCTATGTTATCAAAGAAGTATCAAAGAGGTTTTTTACTTTTGAAAACTTCTTTAATACTGGCTTCTAATGCATTCAAAGGGGGTTAAGTCTTTCAATTAATTCCGGCAGACTCCTTCCTCAAATAGTGCTGCATTATTTATGTGCCACCGCTACCAGATTATTATTTGCCGTGCACTGTTTACATCCAAGATCTGGATGTAATCCCGTGGGATGATCTCGTCTCATGTTTGGACTGACACATGGCACAGGCGGCGTAATTAGTGCCGTGCCCTTTTGATACAGGGCAGATGAAAAACAGATAGGCAGTTAAGATACAGCACCAGTCCGTTATTTTCCCAAGCTGCTGTGGTTCAGGATATTTAAAAGAAAGTTAAGCTCTAAACAAGAAGAAAACAAAGAAAATCATTTTACATGGCAGATTGCAGAAAGTAACTTATGTTTGATGTTGATGTAAAATGAATGGGACGCAAAACAGTGGCAGGCGCAATATCATCAAGTCATAACTGTGGTGGACGACAGAGACGTGTTATAATTGGTTCTGACAGTCACTGTGTCCATGAGCTAGACACTTCACAGACCTTATGCAGTGTGTGTGTGTGTGTGTGTGTGTGTGTGTGTGGGGTTGGTGGTGGTACTATAGTCTAGGGTCCATGGTGCAGCCGTACTTCTTTCAATCTACCCCAGGGCAACTGTGGCTACTAGAGCTTACAAGTGTGGATCACATTTTGGGATCCTTGTCCAGCTTGTAAAGTGCATTATACAACTGTAATCCCTTATCATCATCATCATCATCATTATAGTAGCAGTAATATTAGCTGTAGCAGTAGATGAAAACAAGTTAAGTGTGATAATCTTTACTAATTTATACTGAATGTGACATAATGTTTGGCTAAAACATAGTTAACACAATTATATTTAAGATTTTATCCAGCTTTCTTTAGTTTGGCCATTTTTCTGATGTTTATAGTCTCACTTCCTTATTGGACACCGACAGGAAGTGGTATAGATGAAGGCAAACAATTTTAAACTGTTGCCATACCAACCATGTTAGGTCAATGAGAAATGAGTCAAACTGCTCTGGAACTTTACCTTTATCTATGTCACAATGTTCCTGTCAGCAGCTTAAAAAAATCTAATAAAAATGACTTTTCTTCATTAAAATTCCTGCTTCACTGAAATAAAATGATCATTATGCAACTGATGTTATCCTTCTAAATAAGTCATATTTTCACAACCTGTCATATGCACTTTAATTACTTTATGCCATGTGTATTTTGATACTGTCCTCCTTTTTCTTTTAATGTATTTTCTTTAATTGTCCCTTTACTGACAAGGGCGACAGACAAGTCAATACAAAATACAATATGTTTCCACGATGCCTGGAAGGAATCTATAGCGTCTGAATATTGGATTTGTCAAATGACCATAGTGCCAATCTCCGCAGATCAAATATGCTTTTTCATTCCCGACTATATTTAAGCCCACGATAACAACCGATACAGACCATTGTGGAGGACATATAGCGAAAAGTAAGCTATGGGGACACTATTCGTCTTTACCGTTTGACCCCAATACGCTGAGACAGAGTGAAAAGGGGCCTTTGCTGCTGTAGAGATAACCTTGTATGCATGGCTGCACTCTGCAAATTATGTTTTTTTTTTTTTTACAATGGAGGAAATAGAGTAAGTCCGCCATGGGAGTCACAATTGTTCACTGATGGAAACCCAAACAAACAATCCAACCAACAACCGCAGCTGTGTTCTGGGTTCATGTCATAAAAAAACACACACACAATGATTGCTTTGTTTATTTTCATTGACTGCTCCGCTCAACTTTGCACCAGCATCTTTGACATGATGAGGTGGCACAACTTTATGATCCGCCACATAATTCAAAAACAATAATGTGAAAGTTTGTCTTTATGAGCATTGGAACAAACAATAAATGGATAATAATTGAAGAAAAGTGTCTCTCCGTTTAGATTGCGCTTAGGTCATCATGTGACTCTGGAGGGAGCAAGGTGACACTTTTGGCAGGCCACCCTCCAGGTCCTCCTGAATGAATGGGAAAGGGGGGGGTAAGGGAAAAGGCGCAGGTCCGGTCTAGCGCCCCACAGTTGACAGTCATAAGGCTCGCCTCCAGACCACGGGGACGACACGGCGCTCTGTCAGTTCCATCCCCGCCGCTGCTGAGTCTGAGCCCGCCCGGTGACACACTACACCACGAGGTAAGGAGGAACACGGCTCGGTTTTGAATGAATGCGAGGATGTTTCGGCGTTGAGCGAGGAGGAGAGGAGGAGAGGAGGACCGGCCAGTGCGCCCTGACAGCTGGGAATCAGGGTTGTTTACAGCGGCGCGGAGTGGGATGCGCGGATGGGGAAAAGGCTTAGATGGATCACACAACCTTCTCTGCAATGCGAAAATAAGACTTAGCATGTTGGGGTAAAAAACAAACACATTTAGATGCGTTTTGGGGATTTGGAAACATACGTCAGTGCTTTATTGAGTCTCTTGCTTTTTGAAGTGGCTGCGCGGTCCTGCACGCACCATCTTCCAAAACACGATGAGCAGATGACACCTATCAATGTTGCTTTACGCGTTTTATCACCTCCTAAAAGTATTACATTTTTTGTCCCTCATAATGGCCACGTTCTGCAGCGATGTCTGGGTATCACATACCGACGTACTGTATTCCACAGAGGAGAGATTAGGAAGCATAGGATTCAGTAAACACTTTTGATCACGGACCAAAACGCACGCCTGGTTCGCGTCTGGTGGCTCTGTCAGAGTGTCTCACTGTGTCACCATTATAGGGACACGTTATGGGCTGGTAATAGCGGCTCGTGCAACGATGTAGTGTTGCTGTCGGAGTGTCAGGTAGCCTATACAGGAGAAAGAGAAGGTGTCATGGGCGCGTCCTGACTCATCACATCCGAGGACCTGCTGCTGATACATGTGACGTCTGAGGGCACCCTAAACATGTCTTTATAATGATACCATTGCAAATCTATTTAAGGAAGGATAGCTTAGTGAATATATGGCAGCCTTAGTTTGAGTGGGCATGAAATTGGACTAAACCATAAATTGTAAGTTCCAGTTTTTATAATTGTTTTATTTTATTTAATGTGCAATGAATTATATATTTGACTCAACATCATAGTAATCACTTAGCTTGAAGAACACTGTGAGCTTTACTTTTGGTCTGGTGGGCAAATGAAATAATCAATAGAAAAGGCAATTTGGCTGCTTCTCATATTCCCTTCTTAAATGAAGGAATTCTTTTTGTATTGCTGGAACTTTAGCAAACGATCTAAGCCTGCACTGATTCATGTTTTGATTCGGCAATGCTGGGTTCTCTTTTTTACTCAACTGTCTGGTTGTTATCCAAGTTTGGAACTGGTATCTTTTTGTTTTAAATTTATTGGACACCCTATATTTTCTGGACGGGATCTGTGGGATTCCTGGGCTGGCTGTCAGATGGAGCACTTTATGAATTTTGTAAGCTTGACTGCTGCTAATGCATTCTCGCTGTCCGGTGTGCGCCCTGAGGACAGAGCCTCCTGTTAATGCTAGGTGACTGACTTTACACTGCGCTTAAAAGTAGGCTAATCTGCTCCATGCACTCGATCGCGCTACCATTGTTTTACATACGCCCAGAATCATTTCTTTGAGGTTTCTATTGTCATCGGTTTCGGATTTGGCTCCTTTACATAACACTCGTTTTGCCCTGCTGTGCATTTTGTAAGTATAAACGTCAGCCTCCATTATCGTCACTGTCAGATGCGTCCACATCACTAGCAGTTGCTTCATTGTCATACGCCTCAGTCCTGGATTGAGATGGACAGGCTCACCTTGGGCATCTCAAACATCCATATCCTATCCAAGAGGTCGGTATAGCCCAGTTTTCAATAGTCGAGGTTTGGCATGCTGAAACGTTTTGATGAAGGCAGTCGACATGTTAAATTATGACATATTTCTTAACCTGAATGAAGACAATAATCTACTTAGACATGGTTTGCATTTGTTCTTGCTAAGTAGCTACTATTTTTGTCCTGTGTAGGCTCGCCGATTGATTTTCTTTGGTGGTACTTGTTGTGAGAATCAATTTTCTCTAACATATTTTTCCTTTTGGGATTCACCTTTGTGTAGTCATGATTTACATGAATGCTTTTCCTGACATTTCTCACTATCTGGGCTTAGAACTGGTCCAATCACATGAAGAATCTCCTGCACAATCCTGTATGAAAAAGTATATGCTGATAGCACATTTGCAGAGGTTAAACTAACTTAACTATACGCTTTACGTCTTTTTCCAGATCTATTGCGGCATCCGTGTCTCTTCTGGAGCCACCTGCCAAAAGTGTAAAACAAAGCTATAGAAAGTCTTAGTTCTCCATAGTTGAGAAAAACACCGGTTTGATAGGCTATCTGCTGTATCAAACTTTATATCACTGTTATTAAATGGCCACACATAATCTACAGAAGTAAGTGGCTACATGAGCTCTTGGACTTCAGCCAGCCAGAGATTAACCTCCAACTCCTTTTAGCGAATGACATCAGCTCTCCGATGCCCTTGGTAGCGGTCTTGGCCTGTGACTCAAATGCATTATAGCCCGACAGAGAAAGTTAGATTGGGCGTGTGATTATTATTATTATTTTTTTTTTAAAGCCCCGCAAACTGATTGGCAGCGCTGGCATTTGGCTGCAGCGCTAGAAGTAGTTTGTTAGGCGATGTTCAGTGCGTCACAATGAGTAAAGTGTCAGTCACGCTGCGGGGGATCTCTGTGCTGTCGTGCAACACAATAGTCATACGAACTCCTAAACGGACACATTCATAACCGCTCCTCAACTATGTACAATTGCTTCCCTCTCCGCTTGCGATTGCTCAGCATCTTACGTGGATCAATAGAGAGCTCCACTAATGGTACAGGGGCAGTGGTGCGGAGACATGATGCTGTGTGCGTTTGCCTCGAGACAGTGCTCTTGTGTGTTCAGGCCTGAGGAGGAGAAAGGTCCCTGTCTGACATGTCTGAGTCAACAGACATGCCACTATGGTTGGCAGGCCGTTGATTCCACCAAAGAGGGGCTCCCCATTTTGTCTGTGAGCCGGCCATGTAAGGCAGAGCTCAGGCTACATGGGGATCAGATATCAAAGTTGCGTTTGGAAAGCTCCTCTTGAGCTGTAAAAGACCATTTTGTTATGATACATTACGCAGACATTATGGCGATTGACCAATAATTGATGGTCATACATTTTCTCACCTGGCAACCACAACCCCTCATCTCAAAGTATATTCATTGCATCTGGAACTGCAATCACATACTTCTAACTAAACAGTTTCTATTGCTTGTCTGTTCACATGGGTGTCACCTGTTGCTGATTCATTTTTGGACTCACTGTTAGTAGATAACTGCCATTTCAAATTGATAACACAGAGAGCAGATATCTGCCCGATTTGTCCCTCGTCAAACTGAAATCCTTACATACTGTAATGAACGTTTTTAGTGAGTCAGCTGGACACCTGCTACCTATTATCTCACCCAGTGAAGATTGGTGTTATATCTGTTGTGGACGTACTGTTTTTCCCTGATCTGTGCATACAGTATTTCATATAGTTATTTATCATCATCCCTCAAGACTTGCTCATTTTCTATGGCTGGATAAGGCGTTGCTGTGAGGCCTGATGTTCTATTTCTGTGGCTCCTTGGATCTGATGATTTCAAAGAGTAGCTCGAGGCATTTCAGTTTGAGGCCAGTTATATCAATTTGACTGTCATTCCTCATATGAAAGAAATGCCCATCATGTTATTTTGTCTGTGCATGTTGATTTTGATTGTATAATATTATGCATTCATGCAACAAATGCAGTTTGTGCAGTTGCTATCACATTTTCGAGTGATACAAATGCTCTTTTTGCGCGCAGAGCCATGTGCGATAAAAATAGATTCACTTCTGTTTGTGTCGTTTATCCTTTCATACCATTCATGAAAGGTAGTGGATAAGGCTTCTCTTTATTCAATCTCGTTTTGAGAGGACACAACTTAAAATCCCTTCAGCTCCCTTTGCAACAACTACAACACGTGTGATTTTTACAGCAGACGGCTTAATCCATTTGTCTTGTTGTTATCGGCCTGATTTTGTTCTTGATAAAAGTGCTGCGCTTTCTAAGAGCATCACTTTAGTCAATCTGCCAAAGAGACGCTGCCTTCAGAAAGAGATTAGTGCTGTTTCCATTAAGATAATGTGGGCCAGACAAGCAGGTAGTGTTGGGAAATGGCCTGTATCTGACTCTGCCACTCACACGGGAAGTGGGGTGACATTGATCAATGTCACTGAGGCACTATCAGGCGGACTGCTGGAGATTCACAAATATTGGCACAGCTCTGGTTTACCAATGCACCTTATGTAACATTGTGTTCAAAATCCATGTAGTTGTGGTCTCGTGGCCTGTCCTGGGGTGAGCATCAGGGCCGTCAGGTACATTTCTGTTATTATGGTTTGAGTTTGTAGACAGGCTTCATATCTGGCATCATATTCTGTCTTCACTCCTCTCTTGCCCATAAGAAAATGATTGCAATCTTTCTTTTATGTAACTTATATGTTTCATTCTACAAGACCACATACTTTCCTTTTGGCTTGAACCCTCATTGGACGCCTTTGTAAATCAACTGGTGGATGTTTATGTCAACTTACCTGCGTTGCACAAAAGAACACTTGCTTCATATGAAATTAATTCGATCTTAAACTGAACTGAACTCAAGCACTGACCAGTGTGAAGCTGTAAATTATAACCTTGAAATAGTTTGCAAAAAAACTGTATTCAAGTTCAGTTGTACTCTTATAACCCAGACATCAATTTAACCTAATTTCTCATACAGTAGACAGCTTTTATTTGAAAGTAGGTTATAAAGACGGGCACTTTTTATCTTCTCCTTTTTAGATGTGATATTTTTAGAGCACAATCAGAGTAACTCTTTGGAGATTTGACGACTCATTAAAATGTGGATTACAAAGGTTTGCCCTTCAACTGCTAAACTCGCCCAAAACCATTTTATCCATGTGTTCAGGACATTGTAAAAACACTGCTACTTATGTGTATTTAAACGCCTTTCCTGGTTTGTTTAACATATGGTAATCTAATGTCGATCTAACAATTCTTGATGTTGTATTATGGAACTTAAGAAAGAATTAAAAAGACGTTTAACACACGGGGGAACAAGGCCAATGGGGGCAGAGTCAAGTTTCTGTGATGAAGTAGTCCGCTTAACCTCCTGAATGGTTCTTAATTAAAGCAGAGCTCAAGTGTCCGATTACCTCCAGTGAATCCGTTTCAGCGCGCGCAAACATCTTTGAAATAGCTTTGACTGTGGACACACTTCTCACCTGGGAGCCGTGAGCCATCTGTCTGTGTAGCTTCCCCAGTCTTATATAATGTTTACAGAGCTACGCAGAGTAGGCATCGGCCAAATTTGTTTGGTTTAAGACTTTTCAGCCATTGAACCATATAATTTAGCGGCACTTTTTGCAGCAAAGCCGTTTGCAGTACAGTAGGTGTGTGAATAGCATTATATAAACCATGAATTCTGAATGCACTTAGGTTTCCCTCTTTGCCACAGCTGCAATCCAGTGTGTGACGTGTTTGAAGAGTTGCACTAAAGTTGCAGGTGGAAACCGAGCCAAAAGGAAAGAAAGTTTGTGGAAGTTTTCCCTGGATAAATGCACACCTGCGTACTAGTTATTAGCAAAGCAAGCTTCCATTTTTCACGAGTGTATTTTTGCATCTGCTGCCAGTGTAATATATTTTCCATATCCACAGTGGGATGCATTGTTCAGACTAATCCTGTTTAAAGTCTTTATCATAAGAGCAAAGGAGATTACTGTATGTTGTGCCTCCTCTCTGTAATCTCCACCGGCCTGAATGAAGACAGAGCAGGGATCTGTCCAATTAGGTGCGGTGGAGTCTTCCTCACTGGGGCAGAGTTACTCCTGGGGCCGCCGAGCTGGGCCTGTTGCTATGGAGCTCAGAGCATTTTCAGACAAAAGCACAACTTCAGCTGCCTCCTGCTACAGGCCAGTGCAGGTAGCAGAGGTGATAAGTGGGACTCAATGACGGCACTCATCGTTATTTCGGGAATACTTTGAAATTTGGTTTTACTGAGCTGTGTTATACAGTATATTTAGTAGCAGATAAGACTTCCTTAATTCTTAAAGGAATAGGCCACCGTTTTTACATACTGAGATATGTTCTTACCGTAGCTTAGAGGAGTTCATTTGTACCTGTCTGGTGTCCATGTGTGCCTTCAGTCATGTAGACACAGCACAGACGGCGTTAGCATTTAGCCTCTCTCTTCTCCTCTATACTGTAGCTCCAAACGAGGTGAAGATAGAAGCTACCAAACTCTTCCACGTTTTCCCTATTTAAATATGGTTACGTGAAGTGTTACACTACAAAGTATAATTACACAAAATTAAACAATGTGGATTTTCTAAGCAGATAAAAAGGGGAACTATATTGTACTGTAAGGCATAATAAGACCAGGAGTAATTCGGCAACAGCAGAGTAAAGTGAAGATATCACTGTGCGGATGTCGAATCACTCCTGGTATTATTATGCCTAACAATATAGTTCCCCTTTTTATCCGCTTAGAAAATCCACATTGTTTAATTTTGTGTAATTATACTTTATGGTGTAACACTTCACGTAACCATATTTAAATAGGGGAAACGTGGAAGAGTTTGGTAGCTTCTATCTTCACCTCGTTTGGAGCTATAGAGGAGAAGAGAGAGGCTAAATGCTAACGCCGTCTGTGCTGTGTTTACGTTACGGAAGGCACACGTGGAGACCAGACAGGTACAAATGAACTCGTCTAACCTAAGGTAAGAACATATCTCAGTATGTAAAAACGGTGGCCGATTCCTTTAACCCATGTGCCCTGTTCTGACCCTGTTGAAGTCCACATAATAACTTTTATTATATTACAGGTGATAGAGCCCCTGTGGTCAAAAAGCTAAAGAAACCTTATCAGTTTGACAATTCGTAAACCTATCTTACTTATATTTCCCTATTATATGTTTTTAAACTTATTGTTTTCTAACCAAGCTTAACATCTCTGAAATATTTGGTGATATTCCTCCCCTGAAAGTGTAGACTCCAAACAGATGCAGGCTGACCCAGGGCTCAAGGATGTCTTGTTTATTATTTCCAGGTCGGATGTTGGCCAGCTGTAAATATCCACCTGCTGGTAGATTAAGTTCAAATGTCACGGTCAAGGACTTTCCTCAAAGCGTCAGAAATGGCCTCGATGGAAATGTTTCTGAGGCGCACTCTCTGACTTGTAAGTGCATGGATAAAGGGGGAGTCGAGAAGTGAGGCTCCGGTACCACACGCTGTGAATACTGACGAGGCCCTGCCTCATTATACATTTAAGACCGTCCCTTTTTTCCGTCACCCTGGACAGCTGGACGGCTAAATTGTTTGTGGATCAATAGTTTCACTTCCTATTGGCTGCAGGGAGTGAGTGAAGTGCATTTAAACCCCAAGAAATCCCATTATGCTTGGCAGAGATGGGAAACATAGCACTAGGGCTTGGGCAAGTGCTATAGCGGCGGCCATTATTCAATCTGCTGTTTGTTTACCTGCAGCCCTCCCATACACAGGCCAGGCCAGGGTGATCACATTTCACTCAGAATGTATCAAACTGGTTTGGGGAAGTGCTATTACTATCTTACTGGAATTAGATTTATATTCTAAAAATACTGTAATGTATAGAGATGGCATAGTGAAACAACTAACCTATAACTTCCTGGGAGAAAAGTTAAGTTCTATAGGGCTAGGATTTTAATCTGTAATCTGTAAGTAATCTTTACAGATAAAGATTGACATGTTTATGATATGGTGCCTTGATACTTTTCTTAAGGTGGCATGGTGGTGTAGCAGTTAGCGCTCGTGCTTTCGATCGGTCCCGGTTTCGATCCCCAGGCGGACGGGGACTTTCTGTGTCAAGTTTACATTTTCTCCCCGTATCTGAGTAGTTACTCCGGTTTACCCTCTCACTAAAAACATGTACAACAGGCCAGTATGAATGATGTGCGTGTGCATGAATGGTGCTGGTCAGAATGCGCAGAGGTGTGCAGTTGTGCTTCTGTCAGTATACACCAGGGGAAACAGTAGGTTCAACCACCGAGTGTGGAGTGAGTGAACAAATCCCCTACACTGTGTGAAGCGCGTTGGGTGACTTGTGTCAAGCTTCAAGCTACAAATAAGCTTCCATTCCATTCTTAGCATCAGTGTTCATTAAATTCATAAATAAAATCTGACTTTCTGTTATTGATTATGCTCAGACTAAGTAACGTTCTGCAGAGCAAAAATCCTGGTATGAAGAATTGTGTTAGTAGTGCCTTGACCACATCACGTTACCTCACCAGTATCTTAATGGTGCCGAACCCTTATTGTAACCTATAAAAAATCCTATAAGAGTAGAAGTAGTAGTTCCAGGTTCTGAGTAAGTAATTTCACTTGACATCTAGTCAAGGCCATGTGAAAGATAGACACAAAATGCACTCATAAAACATTTCACAATGGAATGAGATACACAATTGATATGAAGCTTGCGCCACATACAAATATATTGAATTTAAGATACGAAATTATGAACAATTGTCAATTATGAAGACAAACTTGTTATTTCAGCTTACTCAAAGTATGTACAGTACATTTATGGCCATACTATTATGAGCCGAATGAAAGCACAACCTTGTTACTGTGTTTAACAGGGAGTGATAATGCTTCCTATTAGGGCTACTACGTGCCTGTATTGATCCAAGACTTGATCAAAATGCATCTATGTGGCTCTTAAGCAGAATGTAAGAGGCTGCAGCCCATTAGGAAGTTGTGTCCGGAGAGGCAGGCATGTGCTGTAATGAGAAGCAGCACTGGACAATGCTTTCAGAGCTCCCTCTTCATTTCTCAGATCGGTGTGACCAGAAAGAAAGGCTTTTTGGACTCTGGGTCGCCTCTGGCCTCTTCTGGCAGACGGGCAGTGTCGATGAGGTGTGTGTGTGTGAGTGGGTTCACTTGGTTAGCCTCCTGGACATTTGGCTAAGGCCTGGCTCATTGATATAGGGCAGCATTAGCAGTCTGTGGGCAAACTTGGCTCTCCTTGATCTCCCTAGGTTTCCATTGTTGGATTGATGAGTTTATAAAGAGAATAAAATGTTTCTATTCAGGAGTGAAATTAACAAAATACATAAGTGTTAAATGAACTGCGTGACTATTATAGTTTTTCTGGTGTTTTCTTTACCCTTGCAAGGCTGCCACTTCTCTATTGCATGGATCAGAAACCCTCTTTTACGTGGCATAATCCTTTGCGTTGCCACCTGGAGCTAAATTTTTCGCCAAGAACTTGAGGCGCAATTCCGACAATTAGCATGCGACAAACATCCTCTATAAATGTCCCTGAACCGTCTTCGTCCCGTTTGTTTTGGCATATTATTATTCCGTCTGTGAAGCGTGCAATCTGGGGGAAAAAAGCGTCGCTGACGTGCATGAAACTTGTGCACTAATTACGCACCAGATTTTTGCCCCGTCTTTGACAGCAATCTGCTAATTCATGCTCCTCACAGTTTTCCTGCACATAGCAACAGCAAACTGCCCGGGGACCAGAGCTGATGATGTTGCCCCTGTTCAGAGTAACACATGCGATATTAGCGCTTGCAATTCCTGGTTTAATTATGGTGAGTCAGACCTCAGCATGAGCAAGGCATTGTGAGAGGGGGAAAGGAGAAGAGAGCATCAGGAGCCTAATTAAAGCTTTGTAAAGTAAGATCTTTATTACAGTATATGAACAATAACACAGTGCGGATGTGGCCCTCTCATTAAACTCTGTCTAGACTGAGGGAGGTACAAATCTATTCACTGTCGCACTGAAATTATTGATTCATATTCCCTTGACGAAATCTACCTATGCTCGGTGTTTAATAAAGCGTTTGCCTGCAGTCTCACAGGGCACTCTACTAAGCACTGTTTGTACTTTATGTTTTTAAAGCATCTAATGAAGGGAGTACTTAAGTTTTTGTGGCACAACAATACAGAAGTTGTGCACCGGAGCAGGCCCAGTCCGGTGTCCTAAGCCTTTCCGAGTCTCCGGACTAACAACATTTAGTTGCTGGAGAAGATGGTATGATTATCCAGTATTTCTGTGTTGAAAATGTACAATGCGAATGATTTATTGCAACATATTGTTTGTGATTTCAGAACTGTTTGAACTCACAACAATCTTTGTCCCTCTGACACACTGACCGGTTGACTGGTCTGGTAATGGTCACTGTGTGTCATAGTGTGATGGCTCGTGACATTGCTTTATTATTCATAGGGGAGATCTAATGGCAGAGGGTCTAAGGAAAGGGCATCCAGAGGTGAAGCAGACTGGTTTATGGGTCCATTTTCTGTTGTTGTAACGTAACAGCCCCCCAACAACACGTCTCTTATCTGTAACGTGCAGCTCCACACACTCAGGCCATAGACTGAAGGGCACAACTGCAGACACAGTGGTAGAAATATAGAGGAGGGTTGTACTGCTCTTAATTCCCTTTGCACCGGAGGACAATGGGGCGAACCATGGGGCTAAGAGCTATGTTTAAAAATCTGCTGTGTTTAATGCATCTACTCAGACTGTCTTGTGACCAGGCATAATCATTTCATTGTACATAATTAGGATCGTGGGCTATGTCTGGCTGCAATGGAGAAAAGGGCTCAATAGGCTGGAAAGTTTAGACACTTGGTTTCCTCTCAAGGGTAGGAAAAAAAGTTGCATAATAAGAGAATCGTTTGAAGATCTTAAACAAATGTGAGCCAGTTCTTCGGCAGATTCACACTTGGAAATGGTAAACAGAAAAATCCAATAAAATAAAAGTTTTTCAATGACCATTACAGTTTGAATACTAAATTTTCCAAATGTTTTTCCACCCAACATCCTTCCATCCTGGAGTGTTCTGTTTTGTGACTGTATAGTGTCAAGCAAAAAACCCAACTATAATTTAATATCACTGTCAGCATTTACAAGTACATAGCAGTGAAGACAGTATGGATAGTATTTTGGCTCAGGATAGATTTTTACCCAGAAACAATGTGCTGCTAAATGAAGCAGTCTCTGATGTGTTTTCCCTGAGTAAATGAAAGTAGGTGAATGTGTTGTGTGAGTGCTTCGGGGGCAGTCAGGCAAAAGCATGTGTTAGACGCATAATATATGAATCGTCTCCTAGCCCAGTTTGGCTTTTTTGTACAGCCGTGCCCGGGTCTGCTGGAGACTTCTGCGCTTTTCATCACCAGTTTAGAATGGGCTCATAATAACAAAGTGATTCATGGCTGCAGGAGAAAAAGCTGGGGATGTTGGCTCGATTCATCCGTCTGATAATCTTGTTGGTGAATGACGTGCGCAGCTCCCACTCAGCTATGGCAATGGTGAAATGGCTGCACACAAAAAAGAGTGTGTTTCTTTGCCGACATGATCATTACATACAGTGTTTGTTTCGGGCTGCTGGTGAGATGCGCAAACATATTCGAGCGCTCGTCTCTGTTGTGTAAGTCGACACCTGTTTTGTGGAGGGAGCTGCGATCACATGGAGCGACTTGGCCGGAGCGGTGCCGATGAAGTCAGGTCTTTGGTCTGTAGTCTTGTGTTCCCTGAACTGTTTTTCACAATTCTCACAATGAATGGACATAGTTTCGGAAGAAAAATGAGAACAGTACAGGGTGTTCAAAGTTGCATTATTAACATACAGGATTAGAATCTTCTATTTAGGCCTCTTTCATTCTATATTTCCATCTATATCCATAAACGCTCTTTGTCAACAGTATTTTCACTCCCCTCTGAGACTTTTCTACTGTAATGTGTATCAGAATCTTCCTGATCCAATTGCACTGTGATTATCCCTCTCGTAAACATGCAAGTTTAGACTTAAAGCCCAACAGACCAGCAGTGGGCTCGCTAATGTGTTTACATGTGTTAATTTATTTGCAGACATTTGTCCGTCCCAGTTGTTGTACCCAGGGTCCTGTCTGTTTGAACACTGCTGCCTTTCATGGAAACAGTCCTCGAGTGCCAAAACGCTGGCAATATTATTTTCCACACAAATGCACCCATTGAGAGCGTCTTTAAAGCCTGCAGTGGCACAAGGAGCAAAGGGAGACTTCCTGATGGGAACATGAATATGCATGGGGCCATTTTAAAGCTTTGGCTCGGTCCCATACAGTAGGACAGTTCGTAGATTAACAGACCATGCTTTGTGTTGTGTGTTTTTTTTTTTTTTTTCGCTCATGAGGAGGTGTGAGTCAACACGCTTACTGGTTTACGCTTGAGCCTTTTGGCAAAGCTTGAACCTAACCAAACCATTGAAATGAGAAAGGTTTTCTCTGAATTATCTGATGCATGTTCAGAGAGATTCGTCTTTCTTGGAGTATTTTGGCAAGTGCTAATACCACCCCCCCATCACATCTAATATTTGACCTGTGACTTACATTTCTGTGTCCATTTGAGTGGGCTCTTTCGCTCTGCACACACTCCCACATGGTCCCACTTGAACAGATTGCTGAATCCCTCGAATAAAAGTAATAGAGATGAGGATTTTATGCTCTCACTTTGGTTTGACCTGGTGTGAAATGTGCGGAAAAGAGTAAAGATCATAAAGTGTCTCAAATATACACCCTAGGCTTGGCATATTGGATGTTCTTATGTGCAGGTTGTTCAAACAGTCATCCGTGTTTGCACAAGTACACTGTAAAATGTAAAATTTGTTTCAACTCAAAAAACTAATTCCAAGGGCTGCCAAGAAATTTTATGTGTAACCAATAACCATTTTACAATCTAGTCGATTTGAAATTTGAGATTCACTTCTTTCGTTCAATTGTATTCTTAGGTTGACATAACTGTTTCCAGTTGTCTGAAGTGAAAAACTTAGGTTGACACAACTGATTTAATTTGTAACTGACGTTTTTCACTTCAGACAACTGGAAACAGTTATGTCAACCTAAGAATACAATTGAACGAAAGAGGTGAATCTCAAATTTCAAATCGACTAGATTGTAAAATGGTTATTGGTTACACATAAAATTTCTTGGCAGCCCTTGGAATTAGATTTTTGAGTTGAAACAAATTCTACATTTTACAGTGTAAAGTAAGATGAAAGAAACGACACTGATAGAAATAAGATGTTTTTTGTTGGTAACACAAGGGCCATACTAGAGTTTATACCTGTAAGTTCATGCAAAGCGTCTGGCGGAAAACATATGTTCTACTGTAACTTATCTCCATTCATTTATTTAAAAGGAAAGGTTAACCTCTTACTCCTCGCCTGAACCGAGAGTATTTCCTGATTTCCAAGGCCTACAAGTGTGTTTTTTGTATTTTTTGTTGCTTTTTTCATTGCTTGTAGTTGTGTTTTGTCTCTTTTTTTTGGTTTGTTGGTTTTTCCTTGTTTATTTTGTATTGCTTTGTTCTGTTATTGTTGCGATTTTGACGCTCTTTTCGAGAAGCTTTTAGATTTGGGGTAAAGCCAAACTGGAGATAATGTGCTCGGTTCCGGTGGGGGTTAAGAGGTTAAACAGCGGCATGGTTAAATATGTAGAAACTACTTGTGTACATACTCATGACTCCATTCAATGAGGCAGATGATTCGCAAATATGAAAGGAAAAACTTGTGATTTGGCGAGGATGAGAACCAAAAGTGGGTGTGGCATTTGCAGACGGTCATGAACGAACCACTAACAACAGGCCAGAGACAGAGGCGCAGTGTCACGTTCCCCCCCCCAACACTCTGAGACACAAGGCACGATCTGGCTCTCTGCGCTGACCCTGTTTTGCTAATTAGGTGTCAGGCCTACTTTTCCAGTCCAGGGAGAGGCTTGTGTCTTAAGGCTAGTGTTGCCAGAAGGCGACGGAATTTGGCCACGCTGTTGGTTGGCCTGTCTGGTTCAGTGTATGTGGGTGTGAAGGAAGGTCAGGGATATCATTTGAAGAGCCCAGTGTGGGTGGATCCGATGCTGATTGAGAGGGGCAGCCCACAAATGGATTATTGTTTGATATTAGAAATGTATATATGTCTATATCGTATTCAATTAAAATGCATTGCTACAAAATAATGACAAATTATTCTTTCTGAATCCTGTCACACATTTCTTCCTTAGTCAAACCAAATGAATGTGTTCATGGTCACCCTCATCATACTGAAAGAAATGAGACACATACTTTCGCTTCCGTTCCACTGTGCTTTTGTGATCGTTGTAGCCCTAATCCTGGCTTTAAAAGTTGTTTTCTAGACATATTTCCCTCTTGTCTCATTGCATCTCGCCGACTGCTTTACATTGTGCGCGTTCTGTTCAGAGAGCATGAAAATCGCCCTATTTAGTGACCACCCCCTCCCTCCATCTCTGCCTCTTCAAGATGCAGCGTGGTGAGTAAGACCGGGGACAACTCGATGACCCTCAAGCAAAGGGGTTCAAACGCACTCATAGATATAGTGCGGCTGCAAGTGAACGACTGAGTTCAATCGTAACTTCTGGTTGCAGTGGGCATTGTCAGAATCAAAATGCCCTTGGGCAGAAGGGATTGTCTGTCCAGTGGGGGAAAAAAAGAGCAGCTTTGTACGTGGTGACACATATCAGTCACTCCGATGCTCATTTTGACCTAGATTTGACGACCTGGGTCAAGGAAGGGCCACATATGTAGGACTCACGTAGCCTCGGACCATCCAAATGAAAGAGATGGTCAGTGTTAGGGTTAGACATTAAAATACTGCCATAGAATTACGTTTTGTTCCATCTGCTTTGAGAGTAAAGTACACCATTATGTATGACCTTGACATTAACACTAGCCAATTATGGCAGAACACTAAGGGTTTCTATAGTAACCCTTTTACTCTCGCTATAGCCACTTTACGCAAAATAACAAGTGTCAAAATACATTAGAATAAGGATGATTAAAAAATATGAGCATTTGAAAAGTAGCCGCTGTGGCCAGGGAGAAAAAAAAGTTATTGGCCCGCACTATAACTGCTGTGTAAACGTCTTTCTGTCATTTATGCCCAATACATTTGCAAATTGTCCTGGGGGCACAGAAATCCTGTTTTTCGATGGATGTCAAAATGAAGCTTTAATAATTTATTTTTAATAGCACCCACCCCCACACACACTATTTTTTACATTAAATGTCACTCTGCCCTGTCACTTCTCAATTCCATCCTCACCTCCTGACTCCAACTGGACTTTGTAATTCCCTACTGCCAATCAAATCATCTTTTTGCTAATAGGATTTTTGGACGGCGTGGGTGATGGACTGATCCCCATGGGGGGGCAGGAGAGGATGCGGAAAATTCCCAGTGGCTCTAAACCGTGTTATGTTCGCCTTGATGACTCTTCTAGTGAAAGGATCGATACAGTCAGAGTCCTCTCAGATCTCTCAGAACTTTCATTATGGATGTGTCCGAGTGACGTATAGCCAGATCATGATTATGAACATACGGAAAGGAGCATTTTGACGTGAGTAAGTAGTTTTGAAGAAGCAATGCGATATTTCGGACCGTATCCTTTTCAAAACGGTTAAATTCTCTCAATGCACCTGTGATCTTTATTTCCAACACTAAAATTACACGCTCTTCTTCTGCCCAGCCTCCCACCCGTTTATCGCCACACTTTCTCTCTTGTCCCTGCAGCTGCCATGTTGAAGTGTATTTGTCTCACTGCTGTTGCTCTTGGGATTTTGTACCCTGTAATTTGTCCTAAATAGAAACAACAGTTTTTCCTTTAGATCTAAAGAAACCAGTGTTTGATCATGTCATGTGTGTGTTGTAGTGCGAATTGAATACCGATGTTTTCTGATAAATTATTGGTTTTATTATTAAGGATTTCTGCTGGATTCACTGACAATAAGAGACCTCGACTGATCACTATTGAGGGAGTCTCTGATATACACGGTACACTGAGAAAAGTGTGGAAAAATATAGGCCTCTTTCGATTTGATCATTCACAATAAGAACCCACTTCTCTCTCTTGCGTCTGATGTGCATTTACAGCCCCCTGCTCCTGACAGCTCAATGTTGCCGTGCCTGCGCGTTGGTGTGTGTCGCGCGTGGGGCGTGTGCCACTGTGGCGCGCCTCTGGTGAAGGGGGCAGCGTGCCATGACAGCAGTTGCTATCCAGAACTAACAGACGAGCAATTTTATCTTGGGGGGGCCAGACTGCGGCGCTGAGATACATGCGGCCGACTATTCTGTGGCTAAGGTTAGCCGCGACTGAGCTGCAGGCGCGGTGAGTGCATCTGCGAGGACTTCGGACCGGTGTGTGTGTGTTCTTGGACACGGTGCAGCGCTGGTGGAGCCTGGAGAATCTGTCCTCTGCGGGGACCTGCTCATGACCCCCCCCAGTAAGTGTTCTTGTTCTTGCTCATTGTAACTGGGGCAGTAAGGATGTTTTTCTTATTGTAAAAAAAAAGCACTATTGGTAGTTGTAAAGCTTGTTTTGTGTACAGGAGAATAAATCAATTATATGGCCAGTAAATGCTAATGATCCAGGAGCTCGAAATGATTTCTCCGAGACCTATGTGCGTCATGGCAACCGTATCTCAAGTCTTGCGCAAGTCTTTCTATTCCTTGCCTTGTTTACTCGCAAGGTCTGGCATTACTTACATAGCTCTGATCCGTCAAAACAGATGTTGTTCAATTATTCATTTTTTCACCGTACTCCCATGTAGTTTGTATTGCATGGTGTGATTTATTCATGCAGGGTCTAAGGCATTTGCTCTTTATGTCCAGGAACCATCAAACGCTCCTGGAAATCACAAACAAGGTCGTATACATGCGCTGTTCTAGAAAGTGCAGTGTTGTGTCGGACTGTGACTTGGAACGAATGTCCTTTTTTTTGTGCATTTGTTTACAACTAATCTCGAGCTGCATGGGAAAAACGGCCCCTTTACTCCTGTGACCGTCAATGCTGTCTGAGCACTGAGCGAATTTAGTGCTCCCGAGATTATGTGATTAGCGGTGTGATTTAGGGATTATTTTTTAGAGAAAGTAATCATTTTGCAATAAGCTAAAAAAAAATGTAATAAGACAAATGGAGGGATGTAGCAAAACAGTGTGGTGGTCATTTCAAAATGTTCTGTTTTTTTAATTATTATTTTTAATGCACTGATGCCATTACGGGATGCAAACTATGGAATTCACTTCTGCTTTGGTTGAAATTAGAGATCGTCCTATGATTGCCTCCTTTTCCATCACAAGTTTCACACACTTTAACTTTATTACATGAGAAACTCGCACCCCTATTTTAATCACATATTTCCCGGTTTGTATATAATTGAAAGTGGTCCAATTTCTTTGCCCATATAAAGACTACAGTGATGTCAAAGTAACCTAATACTTCCCCTACCTCACTCCCAAATGACTTGTCCTAAAACAGACTCAACGGACGGGCCGCAATAAGAGCTGGCAGCTTTTGAATGTGCTTTTATTCAGCGGTGCTCGTATTAACATGCGGACAATGGCCCTGCGCAGGTCAGGTCCTGTTGGACTTTCTCAAACAAGTCACCACCTGGTTCTGTGTCCGGTTTCTCCCAATGACTCAGGCCCAATAAGGGACTTTAGAAGAAAAGGTTAGTTTGAGCTCCCATGGCCATTTGTCTGTTTTATTTTATTTGTTTATGTAATATAATATAGGCTTCCCACAGAGCTAACCAAGTGAACTACCATGATCTTATTTGTATCAAGTATGGAGTGAATGAATAGGGCAATGTAAAGCGTCTTTGAGTGTCCAGAAAAGCACTATATATAACCGATGCATTATTATTATTATTATTATTAGTATTATCTTATTATGACAGTATTGTGGCGCGAACATATCCGGGACTCCGCAAACTGATATTTCAAACACGCAAAATGAATGGGCATAAATCTCCGCAGATGCTCCGTTTGTTAGAATCCCTTTGCATGTGTCGACGGCGAACAATGCGATTGAATATGTATTTGTGTTTCTCTTTCATGTGTCCTCATTATTCCACTGACGCGCTCCTGCACTTCTGACGTGGCCACAGGGAACAGTCGCCAGATTTCACCAAAACCCACATTTGTTACAATCACCGGCTTCAAATTTACAAGAACTTATCCATATCAAAGGGTGGCAGCCAGTGAGGGAGACAATCGCTTTACAACCACAGAATATAATTGACCAAATGAATAAACAATGAGTCACAGATATGAATGTAGTTTGATTAAATGGGAGAAAAGGGGAAATCCTGCATACTTTTATGTAGTGGTTATAGATCAAGTATGTCACAACAATGTAGTCCTCACAACATGTACTGTATGCCATATTTCATCAAATTTTTTCAGAATTTTAGCCCCACATGACCTCATAAGTAGTAGTGGTAGCTATGGAAACGAAACAGTAACATTAAAGATTTGGCTCACTGATGCTGCGAGGGGAAATGTTAGCTTTCAGTGTTTGGTTCTCTTTAGCTGCACATATGGCATCTGAAACTATTGTGTCCATACTATTCGCTTATTTATGTATTTTTTATTGATTATTTGCGTTTCATTAAATGTGCCTTCTGAGGGTAATTTTACCTAGACCACTTTTGAATTGCATTTTAACACAAATCGTGCCCTACAAATAACCTTGCCTTATCTGTGTTTCGCTCACATTTGGCTTTCAATGTAAAAGAAGTTGCTTCTAAAACTCCACCAAAACTCCGGCTTTATTTTTGGAGGAATAAAACAAAAGGACAAGCATCAAAACAATTTCTTTGACACAGGTCATCCGCAAATACAAGGATCGACTTCTCGATTTGGCTTGATTTTACAAACTACAGAAAGGAAAGTGGTAGTGAGGAAAGGCCCTGGGAACTGCACTGAAATCACGGGCCTGTCGTAACCCTTTTTGGACCATTACCTTGAAACAATGTCGTTTGTTTGGAGACGTTTTGTCTTTCTAAAGAATTGGAGAAGAATTGTTTCCTGTTTTCTCTTCCCTTCACATGGTATCTAATAGCTATCACATAATGTTGCTTTACACACTACTCATTGGTATCAATAACGCTGACCATTTGCCCACTGTTTTTTTCCTGGTCATAGTGTGAAGCTTCTTTTACACTGTGAATGTACTGCACCTTTGTAAAACAGGCCACAAGGCAGGAAATGATCCCCTTTATTACTCTCAGCGCTGTGATGCTGCTGAGTCAGAATTTCGTGCTCTGGAGGAGAATGCAGCTGCAATGAAGCCAGCATCACACACATGCAGTCCCTGTATAGGTGAGCATGACGGCCTCAGTGAACTTAGATAAGGCCTCAAAATACAGGATTGCATTATTTCTGATGTATTGGGATTGAATATGTGTGACGTCATTGTCTATGACTAAATTACACGTGGAAGAGGCCTGAACTACAGAGTTAACATGTTTAAAGATCCAATTGGAGGGTTTGCAGACGTTATGAGCTATCAAATTGCATCCTTTGGCATACATTCAAATAAAAAATAAATTGGAAGTAGTGCATTGGTGGTGGTACATCTTTATACATATGTTTTTTTGACATTTTTGATTCTTGAAGCTAACATACTTTAATGTGAGTGCCAGTGTCATGTCATTAATACTGGTTTAGACTTGAACCAATATTTGTAGCGTGGACATATTTTGCTGGCAGAGGCCATTAGACCTCATCTCAGTGTTAGCGCTCACTCAAATCCATTAGTTTTAATTACATGAGGGTAAGTGCACACTTCACTGGACGGAGTTGAGAAGCAGTGACTTGAATTTGTCCTGTTTTCAGCTGCTCTTCTCTCACCGCTTTCTCTGCCTAATCCTTTTTTTTTTCTGTAATCACTTGTGTAAGTTAGCCAACTCTCTCTGAACTGTGACATCATTTACAGCTTATCCAACAAGTTAGGATTTATCCCCAAGTGTCCCAATTTTAGTCAGATCTTGCAAGCTTTGTGTATTATGGGCCTATCCACATTGTTTGAATTTGTATGCAGGCTCAAAGACAAATCATTCAGCCAAAAGATTGAACCGCCAAAGCCTTATATTTTGACGTGTGGATGCCACTCACCACTATATGCTTTTTATTGATAAATTATCCATCCATCCATCCATCCATCCATCCATCCATCCATCCATCCATCCATCCATCCATCCATCCATCCATCCATCTATCCATCCATCCATCCATCTTCAAATGATTCCCCATTTTTACATTATTACACTCGTAATCATTTTAAACAGACAGGCTCTTCATCCCGGTTTGATTCCAAGGCTGGGTTCGGCCTTTCTCTGTGTAGTTTACAAGTTCTCCCACACTTGCACATGGAACTTTCTTACCTCTGAAAACATCTACAATAGGGTCACCACGCGGTAAGACTCACCTGTAAAACAGATTCTGAATTCCAGTGGGATTAGTACATCTGTACGGTTGACTTTAAAGCATTATTACTCATGTAACAATCCATTGTGTACATATATGTACTAGTGTAACCATGGAGGTTGCTGACATCCTGAAGCCACTACTGCACCAGACTGAGAGGACAGACAGCAGCTAAATTATTCACTATTTACCCAGTAACTGTCTGACTCAACCTTTTTAATGCCTTCTGCATGCCATTGCAGTGCTGTGGTGTTTTATTGCGGAAAAAAATCTGGTTAGAGGAACATCCTTTGAGGCAAACACCTTGAATCATATGGAGGCCTTAATACTGTATAAGGAGAACTTTTATAAAGTTAAGAGCTGAGATAATGATCTTTTTTAACTTTAAAAGAGCAAAATCTTTGTTGTAGACACTAGTTTGTCTGTGGAGATCAGAATGGTGTAGTCCATAGCAGACTTCTGTTGTGCCTTAGTGTTACATCTCTTTAGTATACAGTGTTATTGTTATTTAGTCACGTTAGCACAGCAGTCTTTGTTTGCCTGCTCCAGGGCTGCATATTGTACTTAACATCCGATTCACAGTCATTTGTGAGTAAATATAAAGTGCTTTGAATGGAATTTACTAATTAGAAATGTTTAACTCTTACGGGTCTTAAAAATTTCACTCTATATAACTAGGCATATTGAGTTGCCTTGTGTATGAAATGGGCGATGTAAATAAAGGTGCCTTGCCATAAACCTAACAGGAAGTGAGCAGTACCCATTTTTCATGTCTTATCAACACTTCTGATAAGAATGCTTTGCTTTGAGACAGGAAATTCAGTGTGTTTGACAGAAGTGGGGAAGAGATTTTCACTGAGTTGCTGATGTGTCTGGAACACATCCAGCCTAATGATCGCGGTGGTCAGCCACAATATCCAGTGAAAGGCGGGTTTCTTTTGAAAATGTGTTGTGTGTCTGTGCGTTTTTAGTAGCTGTTGTGATTTTGCAAGCGACAGGGACTGGGGAAGCTTAAAAGATTAGGCCCATCCTCCATGTGGACCCCTCTTCACTGCGGGAGGTGTCTTCCCCAGCTTCACTTCATTTGCATGGGACCTTGTACTGCTCGGGGGAATTAGCCCTTTCTGTGCTCTCTCTCCCTTCTCTTTGCACCTTAGGGAGCGGCATGGCCGACAATGGAGCCAGAATATTTAGGGCATTTGGCAGGGTACGCACCTCAGAGCATGAGGCTGCTAAAGGAGCTCATCCCAGTCATGTAGCCAGTGGGATGATAGCTCCACAGGGCAAGGTAAGCAGGAGGAATTGTTTTGAAGCTTTGTGTGTCTTTGTTTTACAGTTTTTCTCGATTGATAAAACACCAGAAGCCATGAGCGGATTGAATTCCCAAACCAATTACCAAAACTCGACTTTCTCTTCCTTTTTTTTGCACTTTGAACTTTGCATTAATTTTGAGTTCATGTTGCATCTGATTCCGCTGTTCGTGCAGGTTTTGACAACATAATTGAATCAGGACCCAAGAGTGCAGTGCCTTGTGAATTGGCTCCTAATAAACTAAATAGTGTGCAGTGTTTTAGGGAAACGTGTGCTTTGTGATAGGAGCGGTGTCCTAGAAATTGCGAAAGCGTAAAATTGCAATAACTTGGATGTTCCTGACTCCTTCCTGATTACTTTGCTCTCTCGATGTTGGATTCTCTTCTCTAATCCAATATGGGATGATTGCAGAGTATTTTGTTGTTCCCCATTTACAGCAGCTTCCAACACAGCCAATGTTATATTTCGACTTCAGCACATGATTTCTTTTCTCCTGTCTCCAGTCCTCCATCATTAGACCTAAGTGCTGTTCTGTCACGCAGTAATAACAGTTATTTACTGTGCAGTCGTTAGTGGAAGGGCTCCATCATGTGCAGTATCTTCAGCTCATCAGGCTTCCATATGAAGCTATTAGCTGCTATCTTTATTGGACACGTGTGGTTTGAAAAAATTAGTAGGGTCATCAGTTTTTTTGAGGTCGTATTTCATCAAACATAGTGTGACATTGTTTTTTGCCTCTCAAAATGTAATGCAAGATAGCAAATAATCTTGTATGAACAGTCACCTCTTAGTGCTAGTTCAAGGCCTTTACAAATAGCTAGAAAAAGCATCTGACGTATAAAACCCTACTATCTAGAGGCAAATCCCTGCATTCTGAAAACTAACGAAACCAAGGAAACAGCAGCTAATACCACAAGAATATCAGCTTATACATCTAGTTTATGTTTTATAGTCAGGTAGGAGATTGCCATTGTATTCCTTGTGCAGCATTGTTCAATTACCCCCAGTCTTGAGGAATGAACGAATGGCGTCATTGATATTGGGGTCAGCTGAGGTAGTGATCGTCTCTGTGGAGCTGAGGGTATTGTGTTGACTGCAGGCTGAGGATAAATAGCTTACATTAGCATGGCTGCCTCTATTCGAAGAGAGAGTTAGAGAGAGAGAGCGAGAGAGAGAGATCATTGCAGCTGAATTACATGCTTCATCATTCTAAAGGGACATGAGGTTGCCAAAAGTGTGTTAACACATGCACTGGATTAAAAAAAACAACTAAACCCACTCCTTTTCACTGCATTTAGGCGTAAAGTGCAAACCAATATGTATTATAGTTATGAAAACATGGCAATCTTCCTATCCTAAATGCTTTCTTTATTGCCAGTGTCTCGGGGATATTGCTTTATCTGCTGTGCAATAAGCTCGGATCGCCCACGTCTGTCTCTGAGTCTCTGTTTAATTGAATTGATTGTGTCTTCTGGGAGAAATAGACCTGTTTGCTTTGTTTTGTCCCCTTATGTCTGCGCATAGACCGAGCTAAAGCCACATCTAAAACAATGGCTCAGGCAGGTGTCAAAATCAATCATTTATTTGCATTCATATACGAAAAAATCAATACACATGCCAATAGTAAAAAGATGCGGTAGTTATGAAAAAGGAATATTGAGGGCCTAATGCGTTCAGACCTCTCGCGGTCACATGTGCGGGTGATTTCTGTTTGTTGTCAATGTGAAGGCCTGTACATGTGCAAATAAATACCACTACTACCGCAACACAGAGCGGTGCGGTCAGAGCGTCTCTGTGAACAGCGGAAGAACACGGCATTAGCGACATGAGGAACTCATCCACTCATTTGGGAAAAAGGACACAGAAAATCATCTGTTTGAATTTGGAGCTTCACAACCTCACCTCTCCTGCATCACAAAGACACAAGTCAATTGGAAGCACTGCCTGGAAGGAAGAGGAAAAGCTCTTTGACAGCAAAGCCTGTGGTTGCATGAAATACCTTGCAGACCCAGGCATTATGATCAGATGAATTATACACTTCAATAAAATATGCAAACAAAAGACGTGGACACAGTAAAGAACACTGGATTTTTATGATGATGTATTATATATGACACGTTTTGCAAACTCCTAACCACACACGTATTATTGAATAATATGAAATAGGCCCAAAGAATATGAACTGATGTTTAGGCTGTATGAGTTGGATTTGTGGGTGAGCAAAACAGGTTAAGGTTAAGGTATACTGTACTTTATTGTCCCCATGGGGAAATTTGTCCTCTGCATTTGACCCATCCTTCGATGCTACTGGGACATTGAAGGACATGGAAGGTAGTCCCAGTAGGCCATCCACCCATCTCCAGATGTGGAGCCAGGCTGATGGTCAGAATCACCTATTGTACATGTTTTTAGTGGAAGGGGAAACTGGAGTACCTGGAGGAAACCGACGCAGACACGGGGAGAACATGCAAACTCCACACACTGTCAGGTGGGAATCGAACCCGAGACCTTCTTGCTGTGAAGCACAAGCGCTAACCGCTGTTACCACGGAGTAGTCCCCATAGTCACAGGCAGGAGGCTATCCAGAGGTTTTCTCAGAATCATGCAGTAGCTCCTTCTGAAGGAACAAATGCGATACATGCGACTGATTGCCAGCGTTTCAAGCGACCAAATAAAAGCGAGTAATGCGATTTGAGGTGTGAATGCAGTTTTAGTCTTAAAACTAAGTAACTAACTTTGGTCAACATTTTACAGATCAAATCACAAATAGAAGTTTTGTTTGCACAGGTCACATAGTATGAATTCCTTAAATTATTTTATAAAATTATGATCCGGCTTTTTCACCAAATCCCGCACCTGTCCTTGTATCTTGGCAGCTATTACAGTGTGTGTGATTTCAAACATGTATTCGTCTCAGCCTGTCTCACATGACATGATAAATCAGCCAGCACAGCCTGTCTATGAACCTGTAGGAGACATTTCCGCATCATCCTCAGCGTATCTCTGCTTCCTGTCAGGCCGGGAGGCGCAGGATCCCTGATGTGGCGGAGCTTGACGATTGTCATTTGGACAGCTGCCAGGAGAAAACCTCCAGCCGACATCTCTCTGAACACCATCGTAACCAGTAGTGCAGCCAAGGCTCTCCAGTTTAAAACCATTAATGTGACATGAAAGCCCAAAGCTGTCTCAGTCTGCAAAGATGGAGGATAAGAGAGAGAGGGAGATCCCGGCCAGAGACAGCTATATCAGAAACCAGTTTAAAGTGACGGTAGCCAACTTATTACAAAGCAATTAATGATTAAACATTATCTTCCAGTCAAGTTATCCTTTGTAGTATGTTTTTTACAGATAATTAAGCAAGAAAAAAGAAGCTAAGCCCTGCTTTAATAAGATAGAAATATGTCTTTGTTATTATACAATTCATTACCTTTGCTAATTACAATGAAAACAGAATTTGTGTTGACAGTTTCATTGACTGAGCATAAACCAACAGTACACTGGCATCTACACTTTTACAGCTTAACAGATAGTATATGAAATGTCTTTTGCAATCAAAATGATATGTTGTAATGAAAAGAACGACAAAGTTTTGATACAAAACCTTTACATTTACCTATAATTCCTTTGCTGATGTGATCATCTGACATCCATCCATCCATCCATTTTCTTCCACTTGTCCGTTGCCGGGTCGTGGGGGCAGCCGCCGGAGCTGCCCATATCACATTGCACCAGCCCCCCATGGCTCCTTCTGCAGGTGGTGGGTCCACGGAAGGACGGCCTCACGGTTCAAACCGGGCCTGTTGGTCTCTCCTAGGGGGCTACCAGTGTAGGCAGACACTGGAGGCATGTGGGTGAAGTGCCTTGCCCAAGGACACAACGACAATGTGCACAGTCAGGAGGCGGGATTCGAACCCACGACCTTCCGATCATGAGACGACCCGCTCTACCATCTGCGCCACTGTCGCCCATCATCTGACATATCAGTTGGTATTCACAGTCTCAACAATATAATGTTTCACAACCAGATTTATTATGCATACAACCTCATTAGTTGGGTTTTTATTGACCATAATTTAATTTGCAATATGGTAGGTGGCTAATGGCTTGTTTAGCGTGTAGCATATTGACCTCATTCTGGAAAATTAACAGTGTCTTCACAGCAACACAATGTCTGCATTTTTCCACCACATTCTGTACATTGTAGTGCATGCAGACTGTTTTGTCCTGTGTTGTAATCAGATGGCCAAACGTCACAGATATTAGCAGACTTGTCTTCATTTGCAGGTTACGGTAGACCTGGGTGTGTTGATAATTGAACATGAGGCAGACACTATTGATTTTTTTGTGTGTGGCCCGAGGTGTCTGCTGGTGCGGACATAGAGGTGTGACACAGAGCAATGAAGACCTCAGCATTCGCGAGACAAATACCCGCCACTCGATTTAGACAGCTGATAAGGAAACGGTACACTTGAAATTTGTACCATAAGGTATAATGCAAGTAATACATACAGTGAAGTAGAATACTTGCTGCCAAAATCCCTGCACCTGTCCTGAATCAGGTCTTTATTATTAGTACTAGCCACAAACTGTTTTCACTGCTACAGTATGAGGCAAATTTCCTTCCCAAAATGCAAATATTAAGAAAAATGGGCCGCAATACTTTCCGCTGCTACCGAGCAAGATCATGAATCGTCCAACATTTTACCGTGACACAAACAAAAACAAAAAGCAGTACAAAATAGCCCTTTCATTTGGAAAACACCACATTAATGTTCAGGCCTTACAGCTGCAAAAAGCACTAAAGACGGATTTTATCTCCACGCCGCCCTGTATCCTAGCAACACCTTTGAAAAGGAGCAGTTTGTGTGCTGTGGGGGCCTCATAGTGGGCCGCGATGAAACTATGCGAACACATTTTATTTTATTTTATTCGGTAATAACAATACATCTGGTCCCAGTACGGACACCTGGGGGACTCCATTCTGCTATTATATTCTAAACAAGGCTATTTCAAGGTCCGAGATTGTCCCTTTCTTTATTACTGCGCCAGTTGCATGCATCATCAATCATTAATGACCCTAATAGATGCATTTAGGAGATTAAGTCGAGACAACAAGGAGCCCCATAAGAGTGCAGCAGGACGTAGTGAGGAGACCCATCCCATCTTCGTCCATTAGGAACTGTTGGCTGATTGTTGCACCGTGAAAGCCATGAGAGAAGCCATTCACTGAAAGGCACCATGTTCTTCTAATCAGTATTAATGGTTTTCCTGTCTAGGAAGACTCTGTCCACTTCCAAATAAAGAGGTGCAACTTCGACCAGGTATAATATCCAGGACCAAAAGCATTTGTTTTTATTGTGCTATAATTCTAATGCTAACGATACAACAAAGAGCATGCATAAGTCAGAAATGACACATGAAATCATCCATGTGTGGGCCAAATCGTCATGGCTTGACTCCAAAATGACAAAACCTGTGGTGTTTGTGTTGCGGCTGGTGTCTATCAAAAGCAGCGATGTGGGGTACCTTACTACTTCACTAGTTTATAGTCAGGGGCAAAGGAAATGTAGTATTGTCAGTCTTTCATTTTAGCGGCTTCGAAAACGTAATAAATGAGTAAGATGTAGAACATGTTTTAACTGTTTTGTTCCTTTCAGTTGAGTATGATTTAAGCACACACACAAGGAGCACCATAAAGCAACAGGACATAGTGGAAAAAGCCCCTCCCATCTTCACCCATTAAGAACTGTTACCGTCTCGCTGTACCGTAAAAGCTGTTCGAGCTTCCATTCAGCTGAAGGCACCATGTTCTCCTAATCAGTATTAATGGGTTTCCTGTCTACGGAGGGCGGCGTGCACGTGACGAGAGTGCTCCAGTCATCACAGTAAATCACATGGTCCCCGATGTGACGGGCTCAAAGAAGGCCATTTCTGCGCCCCCATAAATCACACGCCCAGGAACGTCGCCGCTATTACTGCTCACGCTCTGATTTTGGTTTCACGTCTTCAAAAAAAAAACCCGACCCCCTTTAGCTTTGCTTTGCTGAATTTCAATCACTTTCTACCCATTACTCCCAACTGAATTCTCTACCTCATTGCAAGAAATCCACATTTTTTATTACCCTGCTGGAAGCGGAGCAGATGCTGGGGTTTATACAGCTGCCCTACAGTCACCATTTCTGTCATTTTGGCTTTTTATCATGACCCCTCTAACCTCGAGGGGGACATGGCTGGATAAGTGAATGAAATCCTTCCCTGTCTTATATTGCCGGAGGCTGTGTGATGGACACCAGGAATCATAAATCCAAGCCATGTTGTGGCCAAATGACATTAATGGTTAAGGTCTCAATACATGAATGGCATGAATAGTGGCAACAGCAGTAACTATGAAATATTTGTAAGTTGTATATTTCAAATAAACCATTAGTACGTTCATAACTGACCTGAAGCTTTTTTTTTTTATACTATTGCCGAGATGTTTAAGGCTTGGTTTAACAGATGTCTTTTTGATTGCGGCCAAATAAGTCTTGTAATGTATGAATTGATTTACATCAGATCTGTTGAGGTAGGCTGTGAATGATGCAGTTGGTGTTAGTGGAACGACCTTCTGTTTCAAACCGCTGAAACGATACCCTTTCCTTCCAAAAACAAGATTTCAAATAACATGGCAATTTGCTTATGTGAACAAACATTACCTGCAGTTCCCGTACAAGCAGTGAAGTCCAATCTAAATATTATGTAGGATTGCTTACGTGAAGCCCTTTGCCAACAATAATGCGACTCCATGCAACATACTTCATCATCATCACCCTGGCTCAGTTGAAAATTTACAGAGGTATGAAACATTTGTAAATGCATTTGGACATTTTAACACAGTCTGATTGTGTTTACGGCGTGCTATAATTCAAATTCAGCATGTTATCGCAGGGAGGTATACATGGCTGCGTCTCCTTTATTACCTTATCTAACAGTTTGTTCAGTGAGAGGTCCTACACAGCGGTGATCGTAGATGTTGCTAAACACAGATACAGTTACAATCAGCACAGAATCAGTCATTAGCAGCAGATTATGAGCAGTAATCCTAGAGGGACAGCCAACATTAGTGTGGGATTGGATTTAATCATTTGGAGAAAAGAGAATGTGCGAGGCTGCGGCACCATGCAGTTCTCCATAGGACTGCAGTTATTTTTAGAAAGCAGTGCAGTGTGGACCAGCTATATCTGACAAAATGTAGTTTACGTGTGAAGATAGGCTGTCGAGTGCTTTTTACACAGAAGTTAATATTACTTTTTTTATTTTTTTATTATTAACCTAACTTCATCCTTGCCCAAAAGATGGATCAATAGAACATAACCTGTGACCATTTTTGTGAGCTGTGTGAAGATAATAAATATCTACTTGTTAATGATAAAGCTTATATAAAACCGTTTGAAGAAGTATTGAAGCTATGGTGTAGACATTGCAAGTCATCATTACATATTACATCATTACTTGTCCTGGTTTGAGAATCGCTATCAGAACTGGCTTGACCAAGTTAAATAGTGTAATCTAAAGTTATGTCAATGTAAAAATATCGTCCAATTTATTCAATACTTCACACATTCTATAGAAATGAAATGATCTTCAACAAGAATACAGTGATCCAAAAGTCTAGTTGTAAACAAAAACTGGCCCAAACTGCGTTGCTACAATCCCCAAATCTTGAACTTGTGCCAAGAAACAATGACGCGGTTTGACTCAAGGGGAAGACCAAACAATGGATTTAATTTAGGCTATACATTCCTTCCAGTTATATAATCGCTTAAAAAATGAAATGAAGCTCGAACAGAGGTTTAAAGGAAATGTAATGTTACAATATATAAATCATAATGTCAGACTGAACAAGGTACAAGGTTAATGATTAATGGTTACGCAAACATGCTTGTGTGGACGTGGGGGCTAACGGTATAAGTGGGGGAAACGGGACATGAACGGGAGACTTCCAAATGCTTGTAACTGATTGAATAAAGACTTCTTGAACGAACCCGGTTTTCCTCGGCTTCCTTTAAGTTTCCGGTGCGGGCAACAAGCGATAAGGACGTATTAGTCTTTTTGTAGAGACGCGGAACGTTTTTTTTTGCGCGAAACGCCGTCCGTCCGGGGACTGATCTGTGACCCCGTGCACGAGAGCCGAGAGGGGAGACACACACGGAAGCCGAGAGGGGAGAGAGTTCTCGGGAAGCAGACATCAAGCAAATCTCCGGAAGTCTCCATAAAGACCCTACCAGAAAACCAACAACTGTCGCGACACAAAAGGAGGTGAGACAGAAACCACCTCCTGTCGATTGGTTTAAAACAAATAAATCTGTTGTTTGTTGATGGAATGGGACTTTATGTATACACATTCTTAACTTAAACAATACGTGCTTTTTTTTAATATAAGACAGCTTTTTATAAGAAAACAAGAAAACATGAATTTTTTCTTTAATATATAGTACTAAAGGAAAAGGATTTTTTTTCGCACGAGAGAAAATGAGAAGAAAAGAAAAATTGAGCCGGCATCGTGCAGTTTTTTTTATAATAGAGTTTTTTGGGGCACGATTAAAAATACCAGAAAAACAAAAAAGTTTAGACAGATGTATGATTATGACAACTGCGTAGTTTTTTTTTTTTTAAAGAAAAATAACTAAAAACGATATAAAAAATAACTGTTTCATTTCTAAGAATATAACATATAACATATAAAATATAAGAACAGTGTAGAACAGTACGTGGTGTAGTTTGTTGCATAAAAACACCAAGTAAAAAGAATAAATAAATAAAAATATAGAACGCCTTACCTTTGATAAGGAGTGTAAATAAATTAATAAACTAGATATTCTAAATGTTATTATAAGAAAATAATTATTCATAGCAAATAGTAAAGTTAGAAATCAAAATAAAAGAGATACACGATTAGTAAAAAATAGTAATACAAAATTATCATCCGTTTTAAATATTAAAGTAAATAAAATAACGAAATATTGAAAAGACCAACAATTAGTCAAAAATGAAGCCTAAAATTCTAAAAAGCTCAAATCGTATTCCAAAATGTTGTTGAGTGTAGGTATTTCAAACCTAATACAAAGGTAGAAATTGTGCAAAACCAAACGTCAAATAGTGTAATCTAAAGTTATGTCAATGTAAAAATATCGTCCAATTTATTCAATACTTCACACATTCTATAGAAATTAAATGATCTTCAACAAGAATACAGTCATCCAAAAGTCTAGTTGTAAACAAAAACTGGCCAAAACTGCGTTGCTACAATCCCCAAATCTTGAACTTGTGCCAAGAAACAATGACGCGGTTTGACTCAAGGGGAAGACCAAACAATGGATTTAATTTAGGCTATACATTCCTTCCAGTTATATAATCGCTTAAAAAATTAAATGAAGCTCGAACAGAGGTTTAAAGGAAATGTAATGTTACAATATATAAATCATAATGTTATACGTAATGTTGTAAAATTAGCAGTGTAAAAGAGTGTTAGAATCCAGTGGTGGGAGAAATACTTAATATTCTTACAGATACGGGACCAAAAGTTGACTTAAGTAAACGTATTTGAGGGTGCAATGCGCAGGATTCTGTATCACACTGTTTGAATCAATACCAGGTCTGAACGAGTAAACCATTAACTCATGTCAATAACAGGAACCAAACCAGGTCTACACTGGGACTACGACGTGAAAGTGGTGGACCTATAAGGGGTCTAAAAGCATATTTTCAAAAGGTTTTTTTCAAAGCTGATGACATGCATATCTTTGAGTCTTAAATGATGTGTTTAAAGAAAGTATGTTTGCTAAATAACATTTGAAAGTGTCTACATGTATTTTTTGTATATCCGTAGCTTTCACCCGTGAGTTGGTAAAGAGTAATTTTTTCTAAATTCTTGATTTTTCAGATTATTTTTAAAGGACCCTGAGCGTTCCCTCGGTACCAAAATGGTCCCTTTGGGGGGTGAAGACCCGGAAGAAGACCCCTTTCCTGGCCCTAGCATTGATTAGGTCACAGAACACAAAGTGTTCATGTTGTGAGTCACAACATGAACACTTTGCGTTCTGCTAAAACACATACACTACAGATAATGTTCCATGAGAACTGTGTGGCCCTTTATGTATTATGTGTGCCCTATTAATCACTTTTGATCTCAAGAATAGATATACTTTAATAAAAGGAATTAACCATTGTGTAAAAGTTTTCTAATTTGGATTATTTACTCATGTGTTTATGATCATTATATTTTATGAGCATTGTTGATTTTTACAATATAACTTTAAGTAATTGCATTATCCTACCAGACAAAAACTTACGGTGAAAAAATTCAAAATTGCTGTTCTCAGTTCTCCTGGAACAAACCGAGGTTCGTGCACACACGTAGCGCTGGAGCTAACAAATAGGTTTTAATCAGGTACACCACTAGTTAGGGCCCAGGGACAGACGACAGGCAGGGACAGCGAGGGTTTGAAGCTCCTGGTATTTGTCGCAAATTCATGCCTGGTACTGGCACATCTGAAGCTTTCTTGCCGTAAAGAAGGGGGCTGATTTTGAGAGTAGCTTACAAATAGTTTTAGGTCATTTTTCTTTACCACCCGTTGTTATGACAAATTCTTACTTTGTGCTGCTATGCCACATCACTGCTGCTTACACATAACCGCTAAAAGGGCGCCATAGTGGTCTGGTATCTATCTCCATAGCGACCGGATATGCGCTGGCCTGGCAGTGCTTGTTTCTGATGGTTTAAATGGAGATCTGCATTGTTAGGGATAACATTAAATCGCTATTTATCATACTGGGTCAAACTGTAATGTCATACTACCCGTGGGTCAAGTAGTACTATCTCCGTTATGGCCTTGACTGTGGTGCTCAGGCGCCTGCTATCAGCGACTGAATGCTTTGCTTACGTGTGAGTATGACGCTCTTGGACGCTATTTACATCTCTTCTGTGGAAGCATAGACAGACTTGAATGTTAGGACTAGCACAATGTCTTGAGTTCATGTCTCCGGGTCCCGTAACGATGGCAAATAAACTTCTCCTGCATAAGACATCCTGACTGCTGCCTATTCTTCATCAATCCTCTTGATCATCTTTGTTAGATTCTCTAACATGCATATCTAACCACTTCCTGCCTGCACAGTAATATAATGTTACACTTTTGGGGTTTATGGCTTGTCATGGGTGGACAAGCTAACAGGGGGTATTGTAATGGGCACATTCATGTAGCTTAAATATGTATGAGAATGAAGCACCTGGGATATTGTAACGCAACAGGCCGCTCCCACAGTGGCATTGTTTCAGTTGCATCCGAAAGATGCTGTAATCAGGCCAAGGTCAGACCACGGAGTGCTCCAGCAGCGCATTGCAACGCTCTCCACACTTTCCTCTTTGAAACACATGATTATGAGCTAATGATAAACAAATATGTGTATTAATTCAAGATTGTGAGTTTCATTTTTGGGTGACTACTTAAAAAGTAGTATAAGTGGGGGAAAACGGGACATGAACGGGAGACTTCCAAATGCTTGTAACTGATTGAATAAAGACTTCTTGAACGAACCCGTTTTTCCTCGGCTTCCTTTAAGTTTCCGGTCTAAGCTAAAGACTCACAGCTGCCACAATGTGCTTACCTTTGCAGGAAAAAAAAATAACTGGTGCAATCAGTGCATTTATAGATTCTTTTACCCATATTGTTGTGTGTTTAAAGCCTTTCTTTCTTCAGGATTGATTGACTTTGTTTCCTGTGGTTATTTTTGGTGAAAGTGTAATCAAATATTCATGTGATTCGATGAGAAAGCCAGGCCAAAATTACCTTGATTCTGATGCAACAGATAAGATTTAATATCATCATCAAACCCTGGAGAGACAATTTACAACAGACAGGCAGAGACATATTCATCCAGATGAAGATGATACAGCGAGACTTTCATTTTGACCCTCAATATTATACATCTATTTTCATTTCACAGTATATTGACTTGCAGATCATTCTGCTAACCACGCAGACCCTGGCCTCACCATGTTCTGTGTGAGGTTTTTAAGCTTTTATTAAAACACTGTTATGATCAAAGGCTGTATCTGATTAGACTAATAGGAGAAGACATGCTGCTGCTGCTGCTGAAGTTTGTGAGTGGGAGGTGACAAAACCAAATCTGTTCTCAGTGATTCATCGCACAAGTAAAAATAGTGAGGCAGTGGAAGGAAGGAAACAAATGCAGGACTTGCACTGATACATTTGATTTTCAAACTACTGTAATGTTCATAAAATAAGCTGAAATATTGTTTTCCCTTCTCTCTTCAGGAACAGCCATCGGTGCTGCTCATGTAGCTTCAGCAGAGCGTGAGGCTGTAACCACCTGGTGGTCCTTACATCAACACCATGACACACCTGGGCCTGCTCCTCCATCTCCTGCTCCTATGCTTCTCGATGTGCGGTAAGCTTCAAAAACTACTCACATATACAGTGCTTTTCTCCTTTTTAGCTCTTGTTTTAGATAAATAATCAAGAAATCCTGTGAGGCATGAATATCATTTTGAGTCCCTGAGCAGATGTATCCAGCCATGAAAAAGAGCATTGCTCATTCAGCCACTCTTTCTGCTCTTAATGTGACATACATGGATTCGTTAGGAGATACTTTCAATTGTTTTGTTGTTTTCTCACTTCCCAAAGATGGATGATATTTGGTCAACCTGTCCAATTAAGTGGCATGAGTAAAATATGCATAGCATATTCCATACAATCAGGAAAAACGTATGACGCTCAAACGGCCACCTGTCAAAAGCAGCCATCGCTCAGCCATGTCATTGCTATTTGAAGATGAACTGACAGCGTGCTATGAATGTTTATTATAAAGTTGAAGACACGCAGTCATCTTTATGAGACAGCGGCAAAGAAGCAGTGTTGTTTTAGTCGCATGGCACACTGGGAGTTACATTTAATGGCACTGGAGGTTGCAGGTCTATCTTTGGTGTGCCGCTGTGCAGTGTGCTGTGGAGGAAACAAAGCAAAGTTGACAGAAAACTGCAGGGCCTGAAAATGACCTGTCTAAAGAGTTACATCCCACTTCCACTTCCTGTCTCTACCTGCTCTGTTTGTGCACCAAGGCTGATAAACACACATACTTGAAGCTTAATTAGGATTAGGGTTAGTCTATTATTTTTCATTTCATGTGCAGCAGAACAATATCATTTACTACTGCATTACTACTACTACAATTACAAGTTATTCAAAGATGTATTTATTTATTTTTTACTTTTGATTATGACAGTGTTTTAACTACTATAATTGTTAAAGATAGAATGCACTTTACACGTTCTGAATGAATGCCTATGATTTGTTCAAATTGCAGGTGCCTCGACACAAGGAGAGGATTTCTATGAAGGTAATTTTAACCTGCACCTAACCTAAAAACATGTACAATAGGCCAGGATGAATGAGAGTGTGTTTGAGAGTGCGCATGGGGGACGACGGATGGAAATTAGCCCAAGGCTACAATCCGGTGTGGCTTGTTCATTAACTTGCACTGTCCCTACCAAATAAACCAATAAATAAATAAATAAAAAAATAAAAAACCTCAAATACATAATGCAACTGAGTTATCGTTCCTGTTAATTTGACCTTCCTTCATATCGTGACCTGTTCTTCTCCAAACATCATTATTAAACCAAATCATGACCAAGAACTCACTCATTGTAAGATGAGTGAGTTAATTCAGTTGTGTTTAAGCAATTTCGTCTCTTCCCACACCAATGCTAGAGCTGTACTGGAGCTGGTTAAATGACAGGCGGTAACAGATGGCCCCTATTTTAACAAAAGGGCAGAAATAATTAATTTGATTCTCGAGGTCACCAGTCGGGGATGCTATTTCTGGAATTCCTCTTATGCTCTTCCTCATTTATTACAACCGAGGGATAACATGTGTCTCTGGACCACTGCATAGAACCCAACCAGGACCAAGACTGAACGAGATAAATACCGAGACTATACAGGGACTAACTTTAAACAGGGACAAACTAGAACTAAATGTACTAATATATATATATAAAAAAGTCAAATCTAAATTTGAAATTGAGAGACAATCCTCACAAATGTACTGCTAGCGTTTACGAGCTAGCCTAGATTGCTTCCAGAGTGTGTATAGAAAAAAAACAAAAAAACATTGTAGTGTCAGCGAGGGGTAAATTGGAAAAAGGATGCGTGCTGATTTGTTGCCTGGGAACAACTTGAGAAGCTGCGTGTTCAGTATGTTGCAATTTTCGCTGTGCCACCAATGGAGAGGGAAGTCATTTATTCCATTTTTTTTTTTTTTTTGCCATTTAGTGCGAGTTATTTGCATTTGTCAGTCTGCCTACTGTGTGTCAGCTCTCATTCGTGTTGGCAACTTGGTTTTGGCTTCGCGTTTCGGATTAACTAACAATGATGAGGCTAATTTACACAGGCAGATGTGAGACCGTAATAAAATGTAATGGTGATTTTTATCTTACTTTTGGGGACAAGCTACATGTATACACCCTTCATTACGTGTACAGCGGAATGATCACCTGCCTGTTTTTAATGCGTGCCACCTGCTTCACATTACCTTCAAGGAAACTTCAAGGACTAAATGCTCATTCACAGTCAGATACCCTGCCCAGATATAACTAAGCAAAGAGGTAAGAGCCTCTAACATAATGATATATGTTCTGCAACGTTATGTGCACAAAGAATGCTCACTATTTCTTTTTTATTCACTAATTGTATTGGCATATTCCAACATGGCAGGATTCATCACGCTTAAACATTATAAAGTGCTTCAGAATGCATAAGACTTTTCTTTTCTTTTTTTTACAGTATGTTAGCCACAACAGATTCTTAACCCCCACCTGAACCGAGCACATTTTCTCCAGTTTGGCTTTATCCAAATCTAAAAGTTTCTTGAAAAAAAGTGTCGACAAAATGAAGACGAAAACGCAACAAAAAAAGTGACAAAAATGTGACGAAAAAATGCATTATCTCCATTTAGTCACTTTTTCGTCACTTTTCTGTCGCTTTTTTGTCTTTTTTGTGTGTTTTTGCCATATATTTTTGTCACTTTTTCATTGCGCTTTTGTCTTTTGTTGCATTTTCATCCTCTTTTTTTGTCTCCTTTTTGTCGCTATTTTGACGCTTTTTTCAAGAAACTTTTAGATTTGGATGATGCCAAACTGGAGAAAATGTGCTCGGTTCAGATGGGGGTTAAGAGGTTAACTAGACTGCAGACACTGCATAGCCAAGAAAGTCTCATGCTCACTTATTGACTCCTTTTATGTTGTCCAACCAGTTTAAGCTTTGATTATGGCAAACATGGAATAACCTGGTCATTCAAGTTGTCATTCAAGCTCTTTCACTGGTGCATAATGTTAAGGCTGAGCAAAGTTTATGTCAGTGCCTAATCAGTAGTTTGTTATATTTTGCTTGCACCATACTGTACAATGTTTTGGGAACCTGGTCTAGCATAGGGATTTAATTTAGCAAAGCAGAATACCTCCAAACAATATACCCATGAAGTCATTGCGCTATGGTTGATTTAGTCAATGCTAAATGATTTACCACAGCAGATTAGGCACTCATACTTTAAATAGCCGGCTGGAAATGTGTTTGCTATAAAGTCAAATGGATTTTTACATGAGAGCAGATTGCATTGATTGCTATTTACATTGTATCACGTTGCAGCACAGCGGCGGGCATTGTTCAGATATTGCAGTCTTTGCTGGCTCTCACGCACTGCCACAGCTCATGCTTCACAAAGACTGGGCTCGCATTAAAGCAGAATAACTGAATTATAATTGAATACTGTTTCCAACGACTAATCAAATGGCGGAGTGAATGATTTTTCCTCGGGGCTGTCGGCTGGAGTTCATATATCTTTGTTTAGCGCTGGGCTTGCTGCTGTTGCTGCCTAGAGGACACCACATGTTGTGTGTTTTGTGTAATGGCTGGTGATGCAAAAAGCCACACGTGGAGGGGCTGTAGAAAACGTCCTTTTGGGATTTGGGGATTTGTTGACATTGCATCACATCAAATCCCAGAGAGGCGCACTGACACAGCAGTCTCTAATTATACCTCTCATCCACATCGAGCGAAGCAATACAAGTCAAATTTACTCAGGAATATAAGTCTGTAGGAGTTACATGTACTTGAAATTAAACCTCTATGATCTGAGAGTCTGTTTATAAACCTCTTAACCCCCATCTGAACCCAAATCTCCTCACTAGCCTATAGGCCTCACTTGAAAGCTAAGACCTGCAAAACTGATCAAGACTTTATTTGTTGCATTGTTGCCACGTTTTTATCAATTTTGTTTTGTTTTGTCTCTTTTGTCTGTTTCTTTTTTTTTTGTCGTTTTTGTTGTAAGCCAAACTGGAGAAAAAATGTGCTTGGTTCTGGTGGGGTTACCTTTATAGGCATCATCGAATATTGAAATGCATCGCATCAGCTACAAGCTTGTTTTGTACTATGTTGAACTGCAATGTCTGTCAATAATAAATAAAATATTTCAACTTAGAGTTTTATTGTGGGACAAGTTTAGTTCTGTTGTAACATTTTTCAAAATTTTCAGTGTCATGCAGAAAATCAATGTGAGCGGAGTTGCCATATTTGGTTCCTTGCCCTGAAGTGGTAAAAAAAATACATATTGTTTATATATAAAATATACAAAAAGTACTTTCAGGTCCAGGGACGTTGTGTTTTGTGATACTGATGTTTGAATGATCACATCTGTCATAGGCAAAAGTGTTTGTAATGTGATTGGCTTTACGTGCAGTGGGCGGGGTCAGTCACCTCCAATATTGTTTTCCTAAAATATTTACTAAAAATAACCTTTGGCAACATAAAAACATAGTCCTGTTTATTGGTTTTTTGTCAAGAAAATACTGTAAGTATGAAGAATAGGTGCAACGGGCATGCCCAAATATGGACAAAACTAATTACTTTAGGTTTAAGTGAACGGGGTATGATCAAATATGGTGCCTGCCTTTTTCATGCTGTAATTTCACTCATTTCACCAAAATGTGGGAGTTTCACCAATTACCACTTTTAGTTTTCAAGTTATGTAAATAAATGTACCATGAATTTAGCCAGACTTGGGTCTTTCACTTCAGAGAAAACAGGAAGTTGAGAGCGCGACCAGTGTCCGCTGATTGGAGAATGCCACAGTGGGATCTGTGATGTAGGGTGATCTCTTCTGATTGGCTGAATGAGGACTACATGCTTCTTTACCTTACTGATGTGCAGCAGGGAGGCCATATGTAAAGTGTGTGCAAATTACAAAGTTGTAATCTCATATTCTCTTGCAGATTGGAATTTACCAATTTACCAATCTCTTCTGGGAATAAGAAAACTGAATGGATCTAAAATGCGTGGCTCAGCTGTAAGGCACGCCTTAACTTTACTGTAAATTCAATTGCCTGTTATTCGCTTTAAAACATATAGGCACAAGTCTTATCAGCACAATCCTGGTGTCCTAACTAGTTTGTGCTGATGCTGGGAAGGATAACAGACTCCTAAAACAATTGTGGCTTGTATTAAATCTAATTCCATCTGTCCCCGCTGACTGTTTGATGATGAAGTCTGGCCACAGGAAGGTCAGATTCCGGAAAGAGCGCTCTCTCTTCTCAATTTTTCTGTATGTACTTTTGAAGGATGGCGAATCGAAAAGGCATGGTCAAATGTTCTGGGGATGGATAGTGGGAGAAGTGAAGTGAGGCGGACAGAATGGCTCGGGCCACGGTGTCTCCAGGCTGCGGGTCTTGTGTGGCCTGCTTTAACACTTCTCGGTGCCATCTGTCACACTCTACACAGACAGCATTCAGCACCAGCTCTGTTTCTTCACTGCTGTTTGAGCTGCAACATACCAGGACTTGAAATCATAACACATTAGATGTCACACTTTTATAAGGCTGCCACTGTAGATCATACTGTATGTTACATGCAAGGTTACTGTACAACTAAACGCTGGATCTTATCGATAAGGCAGTGTGTTACAAGGCCTTTTTATGTCTTTTACAAAAATATGAGCATTAGAATTTGTCATTGTAAATTGTTTGACCATTTACCATATACCATACCATAGTTGATTGGTTCAGAGCATCTCTGAAACCGAAGTTATGGGTTATATATAGGGATCAAACAGCAGCGATGAACCAGTGGCATTAAAGGAGCTGTATCATGCTATTTTAACCATTTCAAAGTAAAGTATAGGCATTTATATGATATATTGTACCTCTATCACTATGGAGTACTCATTTTTGAGAGAAATATAAGTATTTTTGGGGGGTATTTTCCCTACCCAGAAGACAAACGCTTCGATTCAGTTAACTCCGCCCCTCTCTCCGCTCATTCCACATTTGCAGTATTATAAATATAAATATTGCTGCAAAAAGTGAAGTTACTTCACATAATGCAGTGATAAGGAATTGACATGTGCAACAGTTTCATAAATGGCTAACACACACGCTAACACGCGTTTTGATTGACTCACCGCTCAGTCTGGCCTCCACATCGGGTTATGGGATCGTGTTGGTTATAAAAGTTAATCCACTTTGATTCTGGCCAAGGTTCACCAAGCATCCATCAGGTTGGTTGATATAGTCGCTGAATCCAGGAAAGAAATTCCAACTTCTGCGAGTGCACTCTTCTTTAGGAAGGTTGAATAGTCCTGTTCCTCTCGTAGCCAAACGCGCATCCGTGACATTATCGTTCGGTAAGAAAAAAGAACAGGCGGTGTCCAGAGTAGGTTAGAAAGAGCTCCGTCTTCAAAAACAACACTTCTGCTCGGATCCATGGCTCCTCCGGCCGGGAGTGCGTTTGATTAGCCTCGTGGGACAGCACAGACGCGTCGGAGAGTTGCTTTTTTTATTTTTTATTTCTCTCTTACAACAAAAATAATGAAAAAGCTGTTTTATAAATTAAAATCAGGCCGTAAGGCATTACATTACAGACGTAGAGCACTTCCGTTCCTTTGTGATGACACAACTGAACAGCTCAGTCGTTTACCAGGAGAGGGTGGAGCAGCTGCTCAGAGAGCAGGATTCAGGAGGATTACTTAGAACTGCGTGAATGAAGCCAAAAACGCTCTGGGGTGTTTTTGATAAGGAAATAGCATAACAACATGGCTAAAAACTCCAAAAAGTCGATTTTGCATGATATAGCTCCTTTAAGGTCTGATCCAACAGACAACAGGCTTCTCAAACTGCTAAAGAAGTGACTGCTTTTATAAAAGGTGTCAGAATACACAGTGCTCAAAGATTTTTGCATTTGGGGCATATGAGCTCCACAACGCATGACTCAGATAACAATAACCACAATAGCTTTTGACCTATCATATGCTAAATAGCTGTGATGATAGTAGTGGCTTACAAAAACAAACTGTAAAGTACTCCACCTGCCATACTCACGTCTGCAAAATGTATCATTTGTCACTGTTGAAAGCGCCTATCTAAGTAATTCTAGAACAATCTATATGCTAATATCTAAAATCTATCTTAAAAGGCTCGATTCGACCATGTTATCTTGATTTAAGTTGTCTTAGGAAGAGGGAGGTCTAGTAATTCTCAGTGTTTTGTAGTCTTTTCCCCTTATTCCCAGGGTGTTGTTGGCTGTTAATACATCTCTCATCTGCTCCACAAACCCCATTCAGACTTCTGTTTAATTCTCACTCAGCCGGCAGTAATTCTGAGTCCCCGGGATTTACATCAGTGTCAGACAGCTGTGCTCTGCTGCAGGAGTGAGGGGAGTTCATCCTGCCTCCTAACGGCTTAATTGGTGCTTCTTAGTTCACTGTCCTGGTGCAAGGAGCATGGAATCTGCTTTCACAGTGGGCTAGAGTATGGGAAAGACGTTCATTCTTCAAGTGGTGTTGAGGAGATTTGATTCAAAAGGTCAATGCTCATAGACAAGATTTTGATGACAACAAAGACTCCAATAATGTTTGTTAATTTAGGCCTAATTAAAAACACTTTATCACAGAACTAGAGGTTCATAAAGAAGGACACTGCTTCTGGCGGCAGGGTGACCACATGTTTTAGAGGGCTTAGCTCACAGCAAGAACTTCCTGGGTTTCAATTCTGGACTGTGCCTTTCTGTGTGGAGTTTCCATTTTCTCACCGTGTCTGCGTGGGTTTCCCCTGGGTGCTGCGGTGCCCATCATCAATCCAAAATGTGTACAATAGGCTAATCCTTCTGCAGCAGCCGCTTAAAAACATGGCTCAATTGTAGAAAACCGATTTCCCCATGCGGCCAATAAAGTACATGTCAACCTTACATCTTAAAGAGGGGATTATGCTTTTTTCAATCACATAGCACCAGTCTATAGCATACTACAATGATGACGTAACCTTCTGTTGGTCTGTATATGCAGTAAATTAAATAACTGAATAAAATTGCTCTCTCAAATGGCTGTACTGAACGTCTTGAAATAGGCCTCTGTCTCTTTAAGAACTTTCCGACACGCCCCCTTCAGCACACTGCTGTGGCATCTAAACAACACTACTGTGAGAGGAGGGCTCTGCTGAGCTGAGGAGCAGTGGTTGGTGGCTTGGCTGGTGACAAAGGTCAGAGGCGTCTCCAGGAGGTGGGGGCGTTCCTAGGAGGACTGAGGCATAGCTACACCTAAAATGGCTGCGTCTAAGTTTTACTGATTACTCAAAATATGTGAATGACCAAGGCAACACTCCAGGCATGTGTTAATGAGGGAATGACATAATAACATGATATAAAGCTTGAAAAAGTCGATTTTACATAATACCCCCCTTTAACTTTTCTTTGCAGGTGCGAGATAGAGCTGATGGCCAGATCTTTTTGTAGTGCTAATATTACTACGAAGATTAATAATTTTATGGACTGTTATTATACCACTAATCTAGACTGCAAATGCACAACCACTATCTTCAGACCTGTATTCTCTCCAATTACAGAGCTTTCAATTATCAACCCTATTCAAAATACTGCTCATTTGGAAACAAATCATCTATGCCTTCAGTACAGTCCTAAGCTTCTGTTGTGCCCAGGTTTCTAAAGGTTGTGCACCGCTGGTCGATAAAACATTTTCAGCATGACTGACTCCTAAGCACCAGTGGAGACCTGGTTATAGGAGCTGAATAGAGCCCGGATATTGTTGTCAAAAACACCTTTGCTTTTCACTATTTAGGTGTCAGCCTTTCCTTCATAGACATCAGAGGCACATGGAATAACAAGCCTCCAAGAATCTCCCCCCCCAAAAAAAATAAAATAATAAAAATCTTGTTTGTTCTGTCTTTTTATCTCTGGGTATAATCAGAATTTGGAGACAGTCATTGCTTATTCATAGCCTGGCATTCTCTTAATGTCTTATTCATGATTCTGCTTCATGTGTGACTTTTTACATTGAGTAATTGGAGTTAATTGTGTGCGTGTGTTGATTGTGTAAAGAAAGCATTTTTTTTACTCTACGAGGATTTGTCTCCAAGTGACGCACTGATTGCAAGGTCATTGGATTATGCCACATCAGTTCAAACAATGGAGTGCTCACTGCCAATGGATGAATGTGTTATTGTGTTCTGGCACCTGACTGAGAACATCCCTGTCATAATTAGTGTGATGCAGCAATTTGAATTCATTTCACCGAATCAATGCCTGAGAGAGATTTAGTATGAATGAAGGAACTACATTAATTTATACAATGACAAATGTAATTTCACCTTAATTTAGTGCAGCTCGTATTTACTGCAGCTACTTCTGCTCCTGCTTTCTACCACTGCTGCTTCTAGTATCGTGACCTTCTGCAAACCACTGTTAAATCCCAGGAATGACTAAACAGCGTCTGCTTGAACTAACACCACCCAAACATTTGCATTTTTCATATTTTTATTGGCTTTAACATGTAAACATTGACAGGACATATAGGAATAAGTGAGTCCAGGTCCTGAGGCAACAAAACAGCCCCACACCATGATTCTTCCTGCACCATACTTTACAGTGGGGATAGGGTTTGGATGTTGATGCGCTGTCCTATTTGTCCTGCACACATTATGTTGTGTGTTCTGCTCAAACTGTTCAACTTTGGGTTAATCAGTCCACAGTGTATGTTGCCAGTAGTGCTGTGGAGCATCCAAGAGCTTTTTCACAAACCAAAGTTGAACAGCTTTGGAGGAACGCACAACGTCATGTGTGGAGGACAAATGGAAAAGCACAGCAACATCAACACCCTATCCTCACTGTGAAGTATGGTGCATGGAAAATCATGGTGTGGGGCTGTTTTGTTGCCTCAGGGCCTGGACAACGTGATATCATCAATAGAAAAATGAATTCAGAAGTTCATCAAGACATTTTGAAGAAAAACCTGAGACATTCACAACAGCGTGGAATAAGTAAGTCCACCCTGTATTAAATAGCTGGCATCAATAACTGCTTTCCTGTAGCAGATTAGACGCTCACAACGATCAGGATGAATCTTGGACCATTCCTTTTTTTACAGAACTGCTGCAGTTCAGTGAGATTCAGGCGGTGTACTTACTTATTCCACGCTGTCCTGTGAATGTTTACGTGTTATGGCCAATAAAAATATGATATTAGGTAAATGTTTGGGTGGTATTAGTTCAAGCAGACACTGTTTACTCATTCTTATGATTTTAATAAAGATCAGACCACATTTATAACCACTTTAGGCAGAAATGTGAGAAATTCCCAACGGTGTACTTGTCACTTGTCAATTTGTCAAGTTGCACCGAAATATAATGTCATTTTCAATTCTGTTATTTATGCATGTCCTTTTATATTCCAAATCCCAAAACTCAAATAAACATATCAATTAGTATTTCCTTAAGGAGTTCTTTTGATTTAGAAATGTATCCCCTGACTGACAATTGAAAACTATCACACTATCATATATCATTTGCCATTTTTGACTATGGCCCACTTTTTGGTTGAGACCGACCGCTTTAGAAGACCCGATGATGATGTCTTTTTTTGAGCCAATGATTGTTTTCGCTCCCTCTCCATTTATGTTACATGTGAACTCAACTGCCTGTAGTTTTGACAAAGCTGCCCCAGAACTGCCAGACAAACGCTGAACATCCAACCTCATTGTGTTATTGTAATTCTGCCTCTGTCTTTGCACCTGAACGCGCCTGATCTCATTTGTTTGTGTGTTGCCAGTCGATGAGGCGGCGGGCTCTGGACCCGTGTTTGAGGAGCAGCCGGTGAACACCATCTACCCGGAGGAGTCACCCGAGGCCAAAATCACCATGACCTGCCGCGCCCGAGCCAACCCGCCTGCTACATACAAGTAACATCTGTTTTCAGTGGCCCTTACTGACCTCATCGACACCCACACACTTGTTTCCCTGACGTCTGCAGCTCGTCACCATGTAGCTATTGAATAAAGGCAGCCAAATATGAGATTTATATAGATTAGGTCTTAATCCAAATCCAATATTTGATTACCCACAGCAATAACGTTTTATATTGCTGGCAACAGTATAATCCGAAATGTTACACAGTGTGGCTTTAAAATGGAAACAACTCATTACATAAAGGAATTTTAATAGAATTGAATGTTAAAACTGCTTTTAATATATGAAAATACATCATAGGAAAAATATGATCCAAGTGACACCTACTGCCTTATTTTGCCATTTTAATGAAAGGTTTTGGACAGCCAGTTGCAATATGCATGTAAATGTATGCAAATGATGTCACCCTGCATCTTCCCCTGTGTTGGTGAGTGAAATATCACATGTCAAAGTGGACATAAATTAGATTTGACCATGGCTAACCTTATGCTAATTGTTTGAAAGGTTTTATCAACTGCGGCGTGCAAGTTCGTTTTGAGTAATGACATGCATCCACTGATTTAAAAAACAAACCATTTATTATAATTCACAAGAGTTGTGCAATCAGATGAAGCAGATACATTTACATGTTTGGTTTATGTGAGGCTTGATTTTGAGCAGTAATAGGTTGCGTTCACGTGACATCACAACATTCTAAAGAGCCTATATTTTAAAATTGAGGTGGAGGGCAACTGAAAATTTCATGGCCGTAACCATAGTAACGCTCAAAATGCAGATTTATAGTCTTAAATCATTGCTAATTTCTCTGTAATTCCTGGGCCAATTCACATGAAACAAAAGCTGTCACAAAGTTCAAAGTCATATCTTCCAGCACATATGAACATATGTCTAATTATTTCCTCACAAAGGCGTCCAAAAGTGGAGACAATATTCAAAACATGTGCTTGATGTTGGCCAGTAGAAAGGACTTTCAGCCATAAATTCACATGTCAGGTTTGTGAATCCAATCACTGTCACATGATGATCAGAGAAAACATTTGGACATTTTCTTTTTGGAAATTTCTTTCAAAAACGGTTTCTCTCCCATAGAGTTGTATTGGCACCTGCCCTCCAACTGAAATAGAATTCTATAACGTGAACGCAACCTATTGATGTATGATCTTTGCAGGTGGATATTTGACGGTGAGGAGATTGACATGAACGCACAAAAGAGCCACTACAGCTTAGCCGGTGGAAATCTGGTCATCAGCTACCCCCATAAAGGCAAACATGTGGGACGCTACTCCTGTCTGGCATCCAACAAGTACGGCTCGGTCATCAGCCGCTCTGCCTCCGTCCAGTTTGGATGTAAGTGGCCCATATGTGAGCTGATTCATGGCCATGTGGGGGAGAAATGCCCAGAGATACGCATGCAAAGTGGTCTGAAATTGGAAAGGACGGGCGCGACGAATCCCAAATGTTGTGTGCAAAGGGCAGTCGGGGGTGATGTAATTCCATAATACAGCACTTTCACTGCGTTTTTCAAAGTAGCCGTTAAAATGTATCTGATCTTTATACCATTAGCGCATGAAAGTTTAATGAGATGCAGAGTTTGAAGAAAAGTCCCAACAGCCTCCCCGTGCTTGAAAAGTATTACATATGACTTCCGTGCTTCCTGTTGCTGCTGCTTGGCCACCAACGTTCTGGGAACCTTTATACACGTCCAGGAGTTTGGAATAGCTCTTGAAAGGAATTTGCCTTGATTTGTGTCTTGCAGACCTTGATTTCTTCTCATCAGAGGAGAGGGAGTCGGTGTACGTCAAAGAGGGCCAGGGCGCCGTGCTGCTCTGTGCCCCTCCTCCACATTATCCAGGTAATCAACACAGTGTTTGCCCGTGTCTCACTCTCTGCCCAAGTGCGTCGTGATTGTGGTCGACCCCCCTCCATCCAGCAGAAGAGGCTGATTGTTTAGATAGATTACCCATCGAGAGCTATTTTTGGACATATCTCATTCTTGGCGGTTACCGTGCCCTCGCACAGTACGTTCTTAGCTGCACCGTAATGGAATGATACAGTACTATTGTTCTGCATGTGAGCAAAACGTGCGAGAGAGGTCATGGATGTCACTGATGTTGCTGTCAGCCTTTTTTTTGTATCTAATCTAAAGCAATAGTTCTCATTCTGGCATAGAGCTGTAACCGCTTTTGCACAGTTCCATCCTGTAGTGGGGCTTCTCTGAACTCAATTAGAGTAATAATGAAATGAACCAAAGCCTTATCCCCTGTTGTCTTGGGATTGAGTTGCCCTTCATGATGTTCTCGGAGGTGCAAAGTAATGACATGACTATCTCATTACTATCATTTAGCCGAGGATTTATATGAGCTTCTTTATTAAGACTACAATGGCATGCCAGTATAGAAGCTCCCAGATTGAGATTTTTTTTTTTTTTTTCGACACATGCAATCCAGAGTTGGCCTCATTGATTTTATCTTTAAATATTAGCAGAGCTGTTTCATAATAATAGCTTTTTTGAACACGCCGGCAACAAGCTCTTGCAAAAGTAACATATTGATATAAAGTCTAATCCAACCGAAAGAGAATTACCTAATCAAACATACTAATGCCTCGCAGCCAGCCTGAAATCACAGTCTAAAAGGTCAATAGATACTTGACATAAGCCCCCTCATAGCTCAAAGTGATCATGCTATTTTTGGTCCTGCATTGTTCAGACTGCGCCACCCTCGCAGCATGTCACCCTCTGCTCTCTCCATCACTGTTGCTATGTGTCTGAACTCCTCTTTGATGGACGGCTTTTGTTTGTTTGTTTCCTGTTTCTTTCATTCTCCTAAAGCCGAGCTGTCATTCCGATGGATCCTCAATGAATTCCCCACCTTCATCCCGCTGGACAAGAGGCGTTTTGTCTCCCAGATAACAGGCAACCTTTACATCTCCAAAGTGGACGCCTCCGACAGCGGCAACTATTCCTGTATTGCGTCAAGCCCAGCCATTTCAAAGAGCGTCTTCTCCAACTATATTCCCCTGGTGCCCTTGGCTGAACGTTAGTGGCCCACCTCCATTTTTATTTTCTGACCTTTACAAATAATGCAGTCATTGACGTCGTGACAAAGGTAGTTTTATATTTTGGCATAAACAATAGCTTGGCTTTGTTGCAGGTCCCATCAGAAAATATCCTGCTGATTTCAAAGTCAAATTTCCAGACACCACAGCGATGGTGGGACAAAATATCACCTTGGAATGTTTTGCATTGGGGAAGTAAGTTTGAGCATCATCATAACTTTCGGTGTTTTTCACATTCCACAGCAGATAATCTCCCTCTTTGCGTGAGTTATATAATGATTGGGCATATCAATAGTTAGTACAGTTATCAAAGAATTGTGTTGTAAAGTTTGCATAGGACCTGCCTACCAATATGTGGCAAATGTCTCTCCAATACATTTGTAATGGATAACAAAATAACAAAACAAAATCACCACTTTCAAAGGACCCAGCATGGATTAAAACATTCGGTGATCAAATTATTTTGTGCTCACCAAACCTACTCACCATAATTTTAGAACTGTGTAATTATATTCCAAATTATGCATGCTAAAGTATTTTTCCTCCTGAAATTTCAACAATTGGTGAGATTCACTCTCTCTTCACTCTTCTCTCTCCTTTCGCTCTGTTCTTTACAGCCCTGTCCCTGAAATCCGCTGGAAAAAGTTGGATGGGCCTATGCCGGCCAATCACGAGGTTCGGATGGCAGGGGCTCACTTGCATCTGAATAATGTACAAATAGAGGATGCTGGCGCCTATCAGTGTGAAGCCCTCAACTCTAAAGGAAAGGACTACCATTCTGCAAGGCTGTCTGTGGAAGGTAACACGGGCCCTTCGTTGAAAATATTCTGGTCCTCTTCAGTTTTTTGTTGAATCTGGTTTAGTCCTGACTTGACCTTGTCCTAGGTCATATTATTATCCTCTTGTGTTTGCCACAGCTGTCCCAGAGTGGGTGGAGTACATCAACAACACCGAAAAAGGACTCGGCAGCGAACACGCCATGTCCTGCGAAGCCAGCGGCAAACCGAAACCACACATCAGATGGCTCAAGAATGGAAAACCGGTGAATTTTTCAAAGAAGTCATAAATCATTATTGTCATGGTATTGCTTTGCGGTGAAATATTAGGCAGCCATCAGCAGCTTTATATATTGTTGTGCTGCGGTGCTGACAGGATGCTGGCACGGTGAGTACTGTGTCAGGAAATACTACCTGTTGTTATTGAGTGGGAGCCAGCTTGCATTGTGTAGCTTCTCATAGAAACAAGGAATGCCCAGGGGAGGCAGCCGTAATGACGGTAAACTGCTACTCTCTTTGACTTATGCTAAATACTTCATTATACATTAAGCAAATCCAACTCAGACTCTCTAATTGTCACCTCCATCTCCGTGGATGTCAGCTCTTATAATTGCTGAAGTTGTGATATGTATCTCTGCTTACAGTTGGGAAGGAGCGACATGACGTTTAGCGGGTTGACATTTGGAGATGCGGGATGTACCAGTGCATAGCTGAAAACCGGCACGGGTCATCTATGGCAATGCTGAGCTGCGTGTGTTCGGTGAGTCAAACTTAAAGGTCGCATTTGCAGCTCAGTCATTAGGAGATATGGAACATGGCATCTGACTGTTATTTTTCATCATATTGAGATGTAATTTGAATCTTATATTGGCTTCAAAATGGCACTAATTTATTCCTGTGTGTAATGAACATGTTCCTGCTCTCCCGGGTGATTCATGACACGTTCTATTTCTCAGCCTGCGCTCCCACGTTTGAGCACAGCCCGGTGAAGAGGGAGTTGGCAGCGCGAAACGGCCGAGTGGTGATCGAGTGCAGACCCCGCGCTGCCCCGAAGCCCACCATCTCCTGGAGCAAAGACACCGAGCTCCTGCACAACTCCACCAGGTATAGTTATAGCTCAGTATAACCTCGCAATCTTTACTGTCTGGCTACATTTACACATTCACTTGCATTTAAATGTGATTTAGGCGTCGTATCCAAACTACTATACCCTACTTTGTTTGCACTGTGTGGTCAGATTTACTGTCCATTTGTTGTGCACATAAACAGTCTGGTACAGTTGGCATATTTTCTTTAATTCTTTTAAGACAATGTAGTTTCTCAGTCATCCAGGTAATTAATTAAACTCAAAAAGGGATAAATCAACACAACTGGACTTACTTTTAAAAAGAGCTGACAGTTTCACTGTCCATCCAGACAGCTTCCTCAGAGCTGTTTTCCGTGGTGACCACACCCATCAGATATAGATGTGGTGGGCATGGATGGTGAATACCCAGTGGCGGCACACATCGATGTCTATGCACCTATTTTTCAAAATCTTCTCAGTGATTTCAGATTTTGTTTTCACTCTCTTAACCTCTTAACCCCTGCCTGAACCAAGCACATTTTCTCCAGTTCGGCATTACCCAAATCTTGAAGCGTCTTGACAGAGCCGGTGCTGGCCCTTCTGGGGCCCTAAGCAAAAATCCACACGGGGGCCCTACAGTACCTATGCATCCCATGGCTATTCGACGAAGAGCTAACCTGTTTACGGTCAAAAACAGTTCCACTGTGCAGTAGTGCATGGCAGAAGTGGAACATACAGTAATGACCTCAATTCAGGCCTTGCCCCTCTGTGTTAGAACCACTAACCACTAAGCCACTGCCAGACTGAGATTTAGGACTCCTACTAGTCTATTTCCCCCACTTTTTAAAATGGTAAATGGCAAATGGTTCCATTCGCTCACCTTTGGTCCCTGACCCACAATTGGGAACCGCTGATTTAAAACGAACTAAAACCTGAAAACGGTTATTTCTGTCTTACCACTGAGAATTAGCCTGTGAGTAGCCCAATTCACTTTAGACTGTTCAGTGTTCACATTCAGAGAACCAAAGTTACTGTAAGTAACTGTGCTCATGAGAACTGTGTGGATTCAACTCCTCTTTGACCAGACCACGTAGAACGGCTTTTTACTCTCGTCTATTCGCAAAACTACTGTCCTGATAGTCCTCTAGACACAATAAGAAGATAGTTTAAATGAGTGTGTGGCGATGCAGCCCCAAGTCCGAGCAGAGAAAACATGAGCGCAGCGCACGGGACACGTGTCACATGCGCACAGGAGGCGAAGCGAGCACCGGGAGACAGACAACCAAGCGGGGACGCCAAGGGGAGAAGCACTCGCGCCTTGGGAGTGACGGGGAGAAGGCGGTAGGTCTCTCCTGCTCATCCACTTCAGCAGACTGCTGCGTTTTGGTGTTTATGTGGCAAAGTAGGCGGAGAGTGAGTGAGCGCTGTCCCCTAACAAGGCGTTGATTAATCAGTGAAATAACACCGTATAGTTTGACTGAGATGCGGGGCTCTTACGGCTGCAGGGCCCTACGCACCTTGCGTAGTTTGCGTATAGGAAACACTGGCTCTGCATTTTTGTCACATTCTCGTTGCGTTTTTTGTTGCGTTTTGGACGCATTACATTTTTGTGTGTAATGTAACTGTAATAAAGACAAGTAATGGGTGAGGAAAACGCAATAAAAAACGTGACAAAAATGTGACGAAAACTTGACAACAAAAACAAGGAAAGAGCGTCAGGAAAACACGACGAAAATGCAACAAAAACGTGACAAAAAGGCAACAAAAACGTAGGTACAGTACAACAAAAAGAAGGAAAGAGCTGAGGTCTTAACTTTCAAATGAGGCGTTATACTGGCCTATAGGCTGTATACTCCAGTGACGTGCGGTGAGGTTTGTTGCTGGTGAGGCACATGCTATTGACTCCAATATAAAGTAAACAAAACTGCAGGGGAAAATGCAACTTGCTGTCTCTGGTAATTGTCTTACTTTTAATAGCATTCAATAGCAACACATTTAAACATAAAATACATTCACACGATATTGCAAATAAAAATGAAAAGACAGCATTATGAACGTGACCGGGACTCGTACCCCGCCCGTCCAAATTATGAGTTATTGACAAATCTGATGCGCCACGCGGGCGGTGCGTGATAGCGTCGACATGTTCAGTATAAAGACTCGTCTACAGCATTTCCTCCATAAAATGTCAGTCTAATTAGTTTTCCTTTTATGTACTCCTTTACGTTTAAATTGCCTCTCCTAAACCGTGCAGAATAATAAAACAGACTGGTTTTCACTTGTAGTCCACATGTTTTGTAGAATGTGTAGCACTGACACAGCGCCCCCCTCGTATCGTCAAGGCAGTGCATTGGAGGCGAGCCTCACTTCGGGACTATCAAAACGCGGTTTAAAGTCAAATGAACAGGTTAAACAAGTCGTTCTTTTGCCTGATTCTTTATCCAGGTGATAGAAAACCAACGCGCCCAACAAAAATCCATTTACAAATGTATTTTACTTTTAGGGGGCGAAAAAAGCCCCGAAGGAAACGTCTACTGCTATACTTTGTTTTGTTTTTTTATATTTAATGTTACTAATGATCCAATAACATTCATAACTGATACTACAGTACTACAATTAACACTGGCCAGTGGGGTGGCCAACCCCCTGGTGGCGCCACTGCTCGCAGCACCTCCGCACTCTTTACACGATATCGACAACTGATGAAACATTTGAGCATTTTTTAACCACGAGATTGATTAAAATCGTACAAATCCCTATCATCTTAAGAGAAGGACTTGTTTTCATAAAGTTTATTGTATTTTTAATTTTGTTTTTTTCCATAATGACTGGTGAGGCCTGGCCTCACCTGCCTCCCTGACCGCACGTCACTGGTATACTCTCAGGTCATGAAGCATTAAGATTCGGGTAAAGCCAAACCGGAGAAAATGTGCTCGGTTAAGGTGAGGTTAAGAGGTTATTCTGCCACACATGTCAGCAGCATCTTAATGTCGGTGTCTTTCCTGATGTGTTCATAAGCTCTACTTTCATTGCCTGGAGATTGATTATACGGCCAAAATGTATCTGATCAAAATAAACAGTGTGTTTGCGCAGTGCCCCCCGCCTTGTGCTCCACACTGACACAACAAGCCTAATCTCTAAAGTCCTTAGACCCCCGACATGCTCCCGCCCTCAACACTCCACAGCCAGACACAGGGACCCTGAGTGAGAGGGAATTACCACACAGCATATGTCTACACGATTATTGACTGTGGAGGAGCTACTGTATATTCATCATGCATGGCTTTTAAATATGCAAGGGAAATGAATCAATCTGTGCCTTTTAGTTCAGTTTTGTGTAACATCTTGTTGAATATTTACACAGTTTGTAAAGGTACCCAAAACCATCACTACCAATACTGTTACTTTCATTTTTCACCACTGATACTACTGCAAGGTCCCACCTCTACTGCTATCACCAGACCTGTAGAAGTCTGCTACTACTTACAGTATTACTTCTAGTCCCACCTATACCTCTCCTACCAAAATGTATTTAAGCGCCTCAAATGTCCTTAGAAAATACTCATACAGTAAGTTACTGATTAACAGTTTCATGTTCTTATCAAGCGCTGGGAAGCCGGCGGTGTTCTTTCATCATCTCCACTTCCACTGAAATAAAAAGGCTGCACTTTTGACCCTCATACGCAGTGCTTAATATTTGATATTTCATGGATCGTCTGCTCAGTGTGTGAAGAGATCATTTCTTTGCAGGGTGTTCATATGGGAAGACGGAAGCCTTGAAATACTCAACGTGACTCGGGCCGATGAGGGCAGATACACCTGCTTTGCTGAAAATGACCGGGGCAAAGCCAATAGCACCGGATCCTTATTGGTAACAGGCAAGTGTAACAGGAAATATATACAACAAAGACTTTAAATAAAACAACATCTCACTGAAATACTCCTGGCACAGTCTGTCAATAAACATTCTTCCACTCCACAGTCCACAAGTGTTTTGCTGTTTCTGTATTTTCATCCGTCAGTAAAGCAAGAGAAGCAGTAAGTGAAATGTGAAGAAAGAGAAGCTTGTAACACTTCGCTGTTTTGCCCCCACTGCAAAGTCTCAATTCATTTTGTTTGAATGTACAGTAGAAGTAGAGCAAAGGTTTATGAGAAGCCAAACATGGGTCTTTATATTATGCTTAAGGGAAAGCAATTTCCGTAAGTTACGTCTTGGTAAACAAAAATTCATGGAGTGGCTCAGTCAATGATTAAAACATAAAGTTGGAGGTACCATCTGACATCACTATTTCAATGGATTTTTCTATTGATGAGATTTGTATCTGAACCCAAAACAAATTCAGTTAAACCTTTAACTATAGACAACACTTGGTTGTCTATAGTTAAATTATTAGGGATTAAATACGGTCCCAATATTTACTTAAGACAAGAACACAGTCATGGGGCAGCGCATTCATTTGACAGGATCAAGTACAGCTCTTTACTGCCCTCTGTTGGACATCTGTGGCTACTGTAAATTATTTACTTCATTAACCACTGAAAAAGACCTGCCAAATCCTGGCATTGATCTCATTTGTTATGTGTATATTATGTATCTAGATGCCACAAAGATTACGTTGGCTCCGGCTAATGGAGACGTGAAAGAAGGAGAGGACACTGCGTTACAGTGTGCTGCGTCACATGACCCCTCCCTGGACATCACTTTCATATGGGCTCTGGAAGGGCAGGTGATCGACCTCCACAAGGACAGCCTGCACTATGAGCGCCCCCTGGTGAGCCCAAATAAGAATCCCTGCATCATTTTGCTGTTTGTCGACTATTTCATTCATAACATTTAAAGTAGGATTGGTGTTACATATTGGAGAAGGGTTGATGAAAGGAGTACCAGTATACACAAACATAATTAAACTTCTTAGCATATATACAGTTCTACTGTTAAGGAACCTGGAGTCAAAGAATAGCTTTATATCATAAAAGTATAGTTATAGTACCTATAGTTACATACAAACATTACTTATTTAAAATAAATAATTTACACATTTCTGTGAATTTAAACCAAAGTGCATAATCGTTAACCATGGCCCATTTCTCATAACAAGACTAAAACAATACTGAACATTTACTATCAGTTATTGACACCATGTCAAATAATGCACTGTACAATACACTAAACTTTTAAACAGTACTGTAATGTTATAAAGTGCAATATTTCTTAATAGTTTCTTAAAGCGATCTCTCTTCCCACTCACTTGTTCTGTCTCCTTTAATAGCAGCCTGCTCTCACATCCATTACAGCTGACATGACCTGCTCTGCCTCCTCGCTGCTCTGGCTGTAGTAGACTCTGGTTCGCGGTTCACATTCGTCAATTCGCCAAACATCACATTATGACTGTGATTAATGGCAAACTATTTTAGATCGCAAGGCAATCATTTTCCGCTATAAAACGGGCTAATTTCCTTCAATTCACTTTTTGTGGGGCAAGCAAAACAAAATTCTCCAACAGAGTCAGCATGACCTTATTCAACTGTGTTTACCATTTGACCTGGTACTTAAATGTGACACTTATTCAATGTCCTCTAAATGTTGTTTTACACTACCCGGTAAAAAGGATTATATGAGGGGGAAAAAAACGTCTTCTGTTGTTGTGCACCAGCAAATCAAGTTCTGACAGCAATAGCAGCTGTAGTAGTATGCAATTAGGACAGTGCTTGATATAAAATATCACATCTTTTGTCTTGGGTTTTACTTTCTGCAGAATGGCAGCTCCAACGGTGAGCTCCTCATCAGAAACGTTCAGCTGAAGCATGCTGGGAACTACAGCTGCACAGCAGAGACACTTGTGGACAATGTGACCGCCTCTGCCTACCTGCTCGTCAGAGGTGAGACACAACATTGTAGTAAATCCCTACTTCTACATGGCACTGTATCTTCACTAAATGAAGCATTGACATGCAAGGGACATGCTATTGTGACTGTGTGCCAAGTTTAGCATGTGTAACCAGCAGTTGGACATACAGTAGTGCACAGCAGTACCATGCAACATTGCACTCAAATACTTCTTAAGGCAAGAGCACGACTCACTGTGCCACAGTGAAGTGTGAAATACAGTGGACAATTCACCATTCACCATAATACCTAATGTTTCTACTTGTCCATTACAGTCGCTTGAGTAGACTTGTTTATAGGCACTAAACCTCTACCCACAGCGTGCTGTGTGTCATTTACTGTATTTCAGCACTTTATGATTCACCAGCTTTTACCACTACTTCCTGATGAGTGAGAGCTCTCCTTACACTACACCCCTAGACCAGTGAATCCAGCCCACTGTTACCCGTACACAAAGGCCCTCTTCAGACAGGTGTTCAAGAGTGTTCCCTGGATGTCTCTGCAGTGACCCCTGCTGTGCCCTGGGTGTGCTTCCACCACCGGTTCTCCGCTCGAAGAACTTGTTGACAGATTACATTGCAGCTTATAGGCCTGAGTGCAACTCAAAAACAGTTCCCCGTAATGGGACAGCCACATGCCAGTCGTACTGGAAAGAGAGAAGATAGACAAACATTTAACTAATGGGACCAGGAAGTGAATGTAATTTAAGAAGAGACTGTACAAGCTAAAATGTAGCATTTTCAAAACAAGTAAATGTAACAATGTAACATTAGATCTCAAGCTGTACTCTTTGTGCCAGTCCCAAGCGCAAGTAAAAGAAATTTGATGTCTATGAAATGTGCCATCTGATTTAAGAAAGGTATGTGCAGGTAATGTATTCTAGTCGTGGCAAATCAAAAGGAAATGGTTGTGAAATTAGGCTATGCTAAAGGAATTGTCTGTGGCTTTGTAATGTCATTGAGGAAGAAAAATCTATCTTTAGCGCTTTAGCACTTTGTGAGTTCATTCCCCTCTCATGTTGAGGACAAGCTCAAGGAACCACTTGCTTTGCTGTGTGTAATTGTCAGTTGTCTGGGCTCTTGGAAAAAGTCAATCCCTCTCTGATTTCTGAGACTGTGAGTTGGGCTGAAGTCTGGTTTTTCTATCAGGCTATTTTTATATTGCAACACAAGAATTAAAAGGCTCCAAGTAAAACACTGGATGATTTTTCTTAGACTGCAATTTAGATGTTCAAATACTGAAATGTTAAGTAGTTTGCAAACTGGCTTTGACAGCATTACCATTGAGCCCCTGGTTGTTTGTCTTGTCTGTTTGCTTTATATAGGAATAGTACAAGTTAATTACACCATTCATCAAAGTGATCAAGGAACATACAGTTTGTACACATCATCATCACATCATTGAAACTTAGGACTTCGGTGCTTTTCAACTGTGTCACAAGCCGCTTCTCTAACCACTGCTGATCTCTCAAACAACAGTTTCACTCGCATGTCATGTCTGCCCTCACACAGGTGCCCCCGGTGCCCCAGGAGGAGTTCGCGTGCTGAACAAAACTGAAAAGAGCATAACGGTGCAATGGAGCAAAGGAGCCGACAACCACAGTCCTATAACCAAATACACCATACAGTTCAGGGACGCCTATTCAAAAGTGTGGAAGAATGCCTCTACATGTAAGAAGTATTTATTTATTTATTTCCAATTCAGTATTTCTTTGTTGAAATACTGTATTGGCAAGTAAAATGTGAAACTGTGTGTCTAGCCCCTGCGATTGTGGAGGGGAACTCGGAGTCGGCAACCGTGGTGGATTGTTTCCTTGGACAGACTACGAGTTCAGAGTGATCGCTACCAACACTCTGGGAACAGGAGAGCCAAGCAGCCCGTCACCCAAAGACAAAACCCTGGACTCATGTAAGAGAGCTGTCAAAATCCGTTTCATTTGAAGCTAAGTGTAGCTCGAATTCTGCACATGTATTAACAGTTTCTGGGTAGTAGATATAGAACAAAGCCCTCATGTAAAAGTTTAAGTTTCAAAAAGGGTTTCTGGTCACACGTTAAATATTTGATTCTTTGCTGCTATGGAATTCGCCTGGATGACTGAGAATCTACCAAGGCATGACCAGACATTTTTTTCATTATTCTGGGGTGGGACCAAGATTGGGCCCATTTCTGAAAGGCTGTAAGGAAATTTTAAATTTGAGTAATCTCATTAGTTTTACATTAATAGGTTTGTGCGTATTTAGTAGCATTTCCAAATATGTATTATTATTTGGTCAAAGACTGCATTATAAGTAAAATTGAGGTGAACTTTTTACTGACCCCCGATATACTGCTTCAGCTCCACTGAGTGGGGTGGCACCTGAAGTGGCCAATTGGATTCCAGGGGCGGGGTGGTCTGGACACCACTTAGACACATGGAGCCTACATAGACATACTGCCTGTTGAATGTGTATTTAATTTCTCCATTCATCTCTAAAGGTCATTTTAGGTTGGGGTTTTACTGTATGTGCAGTAATGTCAGGCATTTTGACTTTTGTATTTCCCCTGAAAAGCACAAAACCAGAAACTATGATTCTGCCGACCACTGTCGTCATGACCCAGCCAGAACGCTGCCAAACTAACCACATAATCTTCCTCAAAACACACACTTATGTGAAAGCTAATACTAAAATTCGCATATCAAAATCACAGACTAACAATAACATTACCCTGGATAATAATTAGCAAGTGAGACTTGAGTTAAAGCAAACAAGGATCCTTTTTCCATTTCCATCACTGACAGGGAGCCCCCAAGACCCAAAGGTGTTGCATTTGGCTAGCTACGGAACAGTGATTGTTTTTTAGGGAGGAGAAGTGCCAGCAGTAGTAGGTCAGCGTCTGTGTGGGTTGGCATTGACAGTGCATTTGATCATACTCTCCCCTCACTGTCTCCCTGCAGTTCCTGTGGTGGCACCTTCAAACGTCACAGGAGGTGGAGGTACCAATGGAGAGCTCATCATCACGTGGAAGGCAAGTGCAGATTGGCTGTATGAAACAAGGCTCAGGATCTGTAATAGTAGATAATATCACATATAGAAGTTGGTCACCATAAGTTACACAGTTAGAGAAACTTTCCTGGAAGTTCGGAGTAGCTTGTGTACCCCACTGTGGAGGCTGTAGGTGTGAATCGGCCTTTGACGATTTTACATTTTGAGGAAGCTACCTGTTCACAAAAATTAAGGACTCCTTGGGATCATTGTCTACCCCTTCCCGCTGTGGGCTGTGATAAATGCCCTCTCAAAAGCACATCACCTTCACTCGGATGAGCTGTGAGCCAGTCATTTTCTGAGCATATGGAGGAAGAGGCGAAGTCACGTCTAATACAGGCATCACAAAGGTAACAGAAGCAATGAGGCGAGAAATCATGTGTGCGTAGAATAAGAACATGACTATCTGGAAAACAAACCACCAGAGGAAAACTCATTTAACCAAAGTGCAAGTGTATTATGTTTGATTAAATACTCGTGCACGTGGAATTGATTTCAATCCGCCTTCTCGTCCCCAGCCCGTAGAGCCCCTGTACTACTACGGACCCAACTTTGGCTACATCTTGGCGTTCAAACAGAAGCTCGAGCAGGTTTGGAGATACGTGACGGTGTCCGACCCCCAGGCCAGACGCTACGTTCACAAGGACTCCAGCATCCCTGCGAAGACCGAGTTCCAGGTCAAAGTCAAAGCGTTCAACAGCAAAGGAGACGGGCCTTACAGCACCACCGCTGCCATCTACTCAGCGGACGACAGTGAGTAATCGGAGACTATTCTGAGCACAGTGTCATCATTTAAGTAGAGACACTTCCATGACCATGAATGATGTACGGCGCAGATGTGAAACATGTGAAATGACTGTTGGAACTAAAATAGAGTTCCCGCATTAAGTTTAACAATACAATTAATGGCTTAAATTATGGAAATGTTTACCGGTATGTTAATCAAATCCAGATACAGTGCTGTTGCTTAACCTAGCATAGAAACATTGTTAATTAGTTGCTTATTCCTCCTCAACTCTTGATAAACTATTTTAATCTTATCAACGTTCAAGTCCTCATAGTCCTCATACCTTGGACTAATTCGTCCTCCAAATGCATTGTATTCATAACTTAAATAGCTTATAATCACCACTCGACACAGCTCTTTTGTTGACAACCACTGAGGGGAAGTGTACTGGGTGGATCTTTAGATAGAGCCAAAGATCAACCTGTTTTCTCACAATGAGTAATTCTACCATATGCCAACACTATATCATTGTCAGCCACTTATCACGACAGGGCTCTCTGTGCACTGAGGCCTGTTTTATAGACGCTCTCGTGTATAGGGTGGAATTTTAATGCCTCCTCTTGAAGCCGTCCTCTCCTCGTCCTGCTTCTTCCGTCTCGGGGATTATCATGATCTGTGTCGCATGAACCGGGAAGCTGATAATTCGCCCAAGGATGTTGAGTGTTTAGCCTGGTTATTAACTCGCACTGACAGACAGTCGAGATAACCACAGGCAAACCCGGGCGCGGTAGTTTACCCTGATACGCCGTTTCCGTGGTAACGCCCTGATGAGATCCTCCGAGTGTCAATGGCTTTATCATCTTTGACTCCTGCAGGGCAGGGTTTGCTTTTGTGTTGAAATTGTGTCTTAGTTTCCTGGAATATAATTCGGAAGCAGAGAAGAGTCTCGTCGTGCTTCCTTTCAGATGTTTGGCTACGCTAGAAATTCAATGAGGCAAGTCAACAAATGTGGCGATTGTGCAATCAGCTTTTGTAAGTCACATGACATAACCGCTACCCGCTGCCAAATTTGATAATGTTTCTAATGCAGATTTTGTATTAGTATTCAGTGTTTGGAATAACGCCGTTTAAAAGAATGGCGTCAGGTAACGACGTTATTCTTTCAGTAACGGAGTAATCTAATTCATTACTCTCCCCGTCGTTACAACGCCGTTATCGTTACTGGGTAAACAAAGTGGCATGTTACAATTCGACTGAATGAGCGCCGCGGTGTCAGCTCACGCAGCAGGAGCATGGGAGAGGGTGGGCGGAGTCTCATGGAGTACTCACGCTGTCTGTGCAGAGCTTTTACAGTCTATGGTGCAGAGTGTTGCATCGTGCTCTCTGCTCCAAAAACAACGTGTGTCCACGACCCGTGGCTCGTCATCCCCACAGCGCGGTGCAGCCGCGGGGGAGAATCCAGTTGGTGATCATTGATCTGTAGTATTGAAACATATTTTTAACCCAAAGACGCGTCTTTTCCCCCTCTTCCTCTCTCTCTCAGCGCCTTTTCTTCTTCCTCTCTCCCTGTTCTCCACTCCAGAGAGACAGCAGGCCGCTAACTTTCTGTTAGGGCATTTAACCTTATATTTGCTGATGATTGTTTTACGTTTTGCCTGATGAATGAACGGAGAGACTTACACAATGCCTGTGCGTAAAGTCTGCCCTGATCGTTGGCTGCGTTGGCACATGTTTCTTTTACTCCTGTTCCTCCTCATTCTCTTTGAATACGGCCGTATTCCAACATTAATAAAACAGCAGCGCAAATACTGGTCAATACCATTCAGTCACAGAGGCTTCCCCCCACTCTACCCCCATTCAGTTCATTCAGTTACTATGAACATCTTTTACATGATAGTACATAAATACAAACACCTGTCTGTTCTACTCATTTCAACAGACTTTTGAAAAAAAAAAATCAAAATTCTTTGATATAAAGCAATTTTTTTTAACAGTTACTTTCATTATAGAGTAATTCAGTTACTAATTCAGTTACTTTTTGGAACAAGTAGTGAGTAACTAATTACTTTTTAAAGTAACGTTCCCAACACTGTATAAAAAGTCTTCTAGTGACTGAAAAATTCTGAGTATATGTTGGAAACTTGAGAAGTGCTGCTACGTAAAAGGCAATTGGGTTTAATTATGTAATTTTTAGAGACAGTTATTGATCAGTTTCTGCATATTTTAATCCATGGAAAATCCACCAATATGCTGCTGACTGTCGTGCCTTAGTCGTTACCATGGAAATCAGCTCCTGTAAGATCACGTCACTTTTAAGATTGTGTTGCATAGTTTGTCTTTTGTGTTCCTTTTTATGACTTGAATGGGTGTAGACAGTCTTAAATATTCCGTCCCAGCAAAGAGAGAGTAAATACAGTGTAAAGTGTCTTTGCGTCTGTAAATGTAAAACTCTGTTTTCTTTTACTTGTTTTTTTTCCCCCCGCAGCGCCGTCTAAAGCTCCCCAGATAGTCAGTGGCAAAGCATTGTCCTCCTCAACAGCCATTTTCTGGTGGTCGCCCCTAAATCAGAGCACTATAGATGGATACGAGGTGTGTATTCATTCACTCGAGCAGTAATTCCATCAAAAATGTTTTATTCGTGTTGGCTTGGAGTTTCCAAAGCGTTGACTGGACTGGTTTATTTTGTTGTTGACTTTTTGTTCCTCTTCACCAAAGGCTCTCGACTCCAAAAGGCCAGAAAATGCTTTATTTCATGTAATGTCATCTCATAACATCTAAACTATACTATGTTCTGTCATAGGTGAGGTTCTGGCGACCGCAGCGTGATCCGGATGAGCGAGACCATAAGGTGGGGGTGTCCTATAATGAGAACCACACCCGGCTGGACGGGCTGAAACCAGATTCACATTACTATATAGAAATCAGAGGATACAACTCGGCAGGATACGGCCCACCCAGCGACCCACTGCAGATCCACACCAAAAGATCACGTGAGGAAATACACATCATTATTTTGTTGTTTTGTTTTGAATATTTGAAGGCATGATCAGTCAAAGCAGAAAACTTAAAATGATCCACACAATACAAGATCATAGATATAGACAGAATAAACAATACAGTATCTTTTCAATTACATGATGCCACAGATGCATTTAAAATGTTCTATCTTAAAATGTTCTTATCCCCAGCTCCCAAACAAGTCCCTCGAGTCACAAAGAAGTACAACAGGCAGACTGTAAGTATTTCCTGGGAGTGTGTCAAGCCTCAGGAAAATGAAGCTCCAGTAGATGAATACAGAGTAAGTACATGTTGAATTTTGGTTAAAGCCTCAGCAAAATGACCAAATATTCCCAATAACTCCCTGGGTTTATTTGTAGGTGCTATATAGGAAGCAGGGCCACTCCTCAGGAAAACTGTACAACACTAAAACACTCTTCATAGAGCTGCCGCTGAGGTCCGATGGGAACTATGTGGTGGAGGTCCGAGCGCACACCGAAGGAGGCGAGGGACCAGTGGGACAAATTGAAATCCAAAGTAAGTTTTTTTTTTAAAGTAAGCCGGTCTTTATCTAATACCAGCAAAATAAAATCACTTAATGCTCAATGCTTTATATAATTTCTAACCCATAATGATATTTTCAAATGCATGTAATGCACAAAATGCACACATATACTGTACATTGTTTTTTATATATGACATAAACTTGTAAATAAGCTTTTTCCATTTATTTATTTATTCATCCATGTTCATATTTTCTTTACAGGTTCATACATTAATATGAACAGTACATGATGAATAGGAGCATGATGAAGACATTGTCTTATTGTCCATGCCCCTTTGTAATAATTACAAATAAAAAAATCGATGACTAAATCGGCGGGTGATCCGTTCAACAAATTTGTGACACTCATGTTGGTATTACAAAATCAATCATTGTAACAATTTTAGAAACAAACATTAATTTTTTTATTTTTTTCCCCGTTTCTACATACAAGTTATGTTTTTTTATATTTCTCCATCTGCATCTCTTGAACATATTTTTAAATGTATCTATTGTTTGAGAACATTTTAATGTGTCCTTTAATGCATTCCATAATCTTACCCCAGCAACCAAGAAACCCCTCTGTCTTAATGAGATTCGGGAGAACGGTACACAAAAGTTTCCCCTTCGCCTTGTGTCGTCTGTAATCAAGGTCAATTTCTTATAAATATGTTCTGGTACCAACTTGTGCTTAATTTTCCACATGGTCTGTAAGATTTTTAAATTAGCAAGATCTTTAAATTTTAATAGTTTAAGCTTCACAAAAAGGTCGTTAGTACTGTATGTTCTCTAGAGCCTTTATGACTAATAATTCTCACAGCCTTTTTTTGTAGCAAAAACATTCGATCTATTACACTTTTGCATGCGTTTCCCCAGACCTCGATACAATATGTAAAGTAAGGGACAATTAATGAAGAATATCATCTTATCAAGAACATATTTTACTTTATGCAAAATACCTATACATTTACTCACTTTTGTTCGAATATACTCAATATGTGGCTTCCAGCTGAATTTAGTATCCAACATAACTCCCAGAAATGTAATCTTGGTAACTCTTTCAATCCTTGAATTGTCAAAAGTGTCTGTTTTGCAGGTAGCTTTCCAGCCATTTAAAAACATGTCCGCTTATGCCATAATCCTGCAACTTAGACAACAGAAGTTCATGGTTCACTGAGTCGAATGCTTTCTTTAAATCCAGAAAGACGCTCACCATGTACTGTGAGTGGTCAATAGCAGCGAGGACTTCTTCAGTAAAATGTATCAGTGCAGCAGAGGTGGATCTGTTGGATCTAAACCCATATTGATAATCAAATAATATGTTTTTTTCTTCTAGAAATGAATCCAATTTGATTGTGAACCATTTCTCAATAATTTTTGAAAACTGTGAAAGTATGGATATGGGTCTATAATTGTTAAACATGTGCTTGTCCCCATTTTTAAATATTGGTATTATCTTTGCGGTTTTCATTTTTTGAGGAAAGACACCAGAGATAAAGGAGAGATTGAAAATGTAGGAAAATGGTTTGAGAATACAATCAACTGTCTTTTTACAATAAACATATCCATTCCATCACAGTCTATTGAGGTTTTGGTTTGAGTTTCCGCACAATGTCTAGAATGTCATATTCTGTTATTTGAAGAGTTTTACTTCCACCAGCTGCTGCCACGTTACATCTTGTTTCCTTGTGGTTTGGGTTTACAATTTGTTTAGCAATGTTTGGCCCCACATTGACAAAGAAGGAGTTGAACTCGTCTGCTATTTCAGTTTGATTTTTCAATATTTTTCCATTATGCATAAAACATTTGGGTAGATTATTACTCTGGGCATTTGGCTTGATTACCTTATTTAGGGTTTTCCACGTTTCCTTCATATTATTTTGTTGTCATTTAATTTATTTTGAAAATAATCTCTTTTTGCTTTCCTCATTATCATCTTCAACTTATTCTTATATTCTTTATATTTTGTCTCGTGCCTTTTTGTTCGATATTTCATGTAATCCCTATATAGTTTGTTTTTCTCTTTGCATGCTTTCTGTAGCCCACTTATTATCCATGGCTTTTTGCAAACGTGTTCTTCTTACATATTTTTACAGGACAATTTGCATTGTAGAGGTTTACATAAGTGTTTAAGAATTTTTATAGGCAACATTTACTTCTGCCACATACACTTCTTTCCAGTCTTGTTTAATCAAATCATTTCTAAACAAGTCAATCTCCTTCTCTGATCTAAACCGAATATATTTCAATTCCTGCATTTTCCTATTATTGATAGGTTTGGCTCTAATAACAGTAAATGCAGGCAAGTGATCAGTTATGTCGCAAGTCAGTAAACCGTTGTATAGAGTATTATTCATATCATTCGAAAATTTTTTATCAATTAACGTCGCACTTGTACTTGTCACTCTAGGGGCTGGGAAATGGCTGGAAACAAACATCTACTATACATTTCATTAAGAAAATCGCAAGTTTTCTTCGACCCATGTGAATGAAGTAGATCTATGTTAAAATATAGCATAATAAGATAGTTTTGTTTGGAGTTGCGCTATCAATTAATTCTGTGAGTTTGGCTGTAAATGTTTCTACGTTGGAACCTTGCGCTCTATACACACATACTATAATTATATTCCAATTTGTTTCCAGCTCTAGTTCCACCGCCACACATTTCATAAGTCCCTCGATTGTAACAGACATACTCTCCACAGTTTTACAGGTACAGGTTTCCTTTACACACAAAGCCACACCTCCTCCTCTTTTTCTAGGCGATCAACGTGATACATATTATACCCATTTATTCCCAAGCAAACACCTTTTTCGGGATTTAACCATGTCTCAGAAAATGCAATAACATTAAACTGAGATTTCAATGAGTTCAAAAAATCTGTAATTTTATTTAAATTCGAGTAAAGGCTTCTGCAATTAAAATGAATTAGTGAGAAGTTATTATCTAACTCAATTTTTAAATCAAAATCTTCTTGGCTGTAATAGTTGCATGAAATCCGACTAGAATTAAGTACATGCTCATCAGGGTCCTAATCGTCTTCAAAGTCAAATAATCTAGAGTGTGCGTTTCTATTCGTCTCCATAGTTGTTATTAGTTGTTAGTCTTTTCCATCTGCCGTCGAACCATGATACAGTCTCAAAGAAATTATGACAAGTGCATGACTTCGGTAAAGTTAGAAAGATATTCACAGATTCGGCTTTTCCGGATCAATAACTCATCATCGTAACATTGCTTTCACAAACACTTAAGTGCAGTCACAGCAAGGTGGACTACTACCTACAATCGTATTTTCCTCAAAACAAGCCGCCCTCCGTGCTGGGAGACTTGCATTGGCCTCTAGGCAGCGCCTGCTGGTGCTCGAATGCGCAGGGACCGTCAACAAATGGCAACACCGAAAAATAAGATACAGAAATATTCAATAGCCTTGACCTAAGACAGGTGTAGTGTCATTAAAATTGCGTGTGTGTGTTTCTGATTGTGTGTGTGTGTGTGTGTGTGTGTATGTGTATATATATATATATATATATACACATACATATATATATATATATATATATATACATACATACATACATACATACATAAACTCTCTTCCCCACCCTCTGCGAGCGGTGTCTTTTTCCTCCTCTACCAGAGGCCTGGGAGCTTGAGGGTTCTGCGCAGTATCTTTGCTGTTCCTAGAACTGCACTTTTCTGGACCGAGATGTCTGATGTATTTCCTGGGATCTGCTGTAGCCACTCCTCCAGTTTGGGGGTCACTGCCCCGAGTGCCCCAACGACCACGGGCACCACTGATGCCTTCAAGGCAAGGCAAGTTTATTTGTAGAGCACAATTCATACACAAGGCAATTCAAAGTGCTTCACAGTTGCAGAAAATTACAAGAAACAGATAAAATCAATCAATAAAACATCAACATAAAGTTAATCAATGACAGTAAAAGGCAAGAGTGCAGATAAAATACTTTCAGTTTTCATATGCACGGGTAAAAAGAGCTGTTTTCAGCCTGGATTTGAACATTGTCAGAGTTGAGGCCTGTCTCACATCCTCATGAAGACTGTTCACCTTCACTCTCCAGGCCTTCTCTAGCTCTTCTCTGAGCCCCTGGTATTTCTCTAGTTTCTCGTGTTCCTTTTCCTGATGTTGAAGTCGCTTGGTATTGCTGTCAACCACCACGGCTTTCCTCTGCTCTTTGTCCACCACTACAATGTCCGGTTGGTTCACCATTACCATTCTGTCCGTCTGTATCTGGAAGTCCCACAGGATCTTGGCTCGGTCATTCTCTACCACCTTTGGAGGTGTTGCCCACTTTGACCTTGGGGTTTTCAGCCCATACTCTGCACAGATGTTCCTGTACACTATGCCAGCCACTTGGTTATGGCGCTCCATGTAAGCTTTCCCTGCCAGCATCTTACACCCTGCAGTTATGTGCTGGATTGTCTCATTGGCCTCTTTGCACAGTCTACACCTGGGGTCTTGTCTGGTGTGATAGATCTGGGCCTCTATTGCTCTGGTGCTCAAGGCCTGCTCCTGTGCAGCCATGGTGAGTGCCTCTGTGCTGTCCTTCAGGCCAGCTCTGTCTAGCCATTGGTAGGATTTCTTGATATCCGCCACTTCAGTTATGTTTCGGTGGTACATCCCATGTAGGGGCTTGTCCTCCCATGACAGGACCTCCAGCACCTCATCTTCTGTTCCCCATTGTCTGAGACATTCACTGAGCATGTCATCTGTTGGAGCCTTGTCCTTGATGTACTTGTGGATCTTGGATGTTTCATCTTGGATAGCGGCTCTCACGCTCACTAGTCCTCGGCCTCCTTCCTTACGGCTAGTGTACAGTCTCAGGGTGCTGGATTTGAGGTGGAACCCTCCATGCATGGTTAGGAGCTTCCGTGTCTTAACATCTGTGGTCTGTATCTCATCCTTTGGCCAGCTTATTATTCCTGCAGGGTATCTGATTACTGGCAGGGCGTAGCTGTTTATTGCCCGGGATTTGTTCTTGCCATTGAGCTGGCTTCTTAGGACCTGCCTTACTCGTTGGAGGTATTTGGCCGTAGCCGCTTTCCTTGTCACCTCTTCGAGGTTGCCTTTTGCTTGTGGGATTCCGAGGTATTTGTAACTGTCCTCAACGTCTGCTATTGTTCCTTCTGGGAGTGAGACCCCTTCTGTGTGGACTACCTTCCCTCTCTTAGTCACCATCCGACCACACTTCTCTAGTCCGAATGACATCCCAATGTCTGCACTGTATATCCGGGTGGTATGGATCAGTGAGTCGATGTCTCGCTCATTCTTAGCGTACAGCTTGATGTCATCCATGTAGAGGAGGTGACTGATGGTGGCCCCGTTCCTGAGTCGGTATCCATAGCCAGTCTTGTTGATTATTTGGCTGAGGGGGTTCAGACCTATGCAGAACAGCAGTGGGGACAGGGCGTCTCCTTGGTATATGCCACATTTGATGGAGACTTGTGCAAGTGGCTTGCCATTGGCCTCAAGGGTGGTTTTCCACAACCTCATCGAGTTTGCAATGAAGGCTCTTAGAGTCCTGTTGATGTTGTATAGTGCCAAGCATTCAATGATCCAAGTATGTGGCATTGAGTCGTAGGCTTTCTTGTAATCAATCCAGGCAGTGCTCAGGTTAGTGTGTCGGGTTCTGCAGTCTCGAGCGACTGTTCTGTCTACCAGGAGCTGGTGTTTGGCACCTCTGGTATCTTTACCGATTCCCTTCCGAGCTGTGCTCATGTATTGATTCATATGCCTGCTTATCTTAGCCGCTATGGTGCCGGACATGAGCTTCCACGTTGTGGAGAGGCAGGTTATTGGCCGATAGTTGGATGGAACTGTACCCTTTGAAGGATCCTTCAGGATCAGGATTGTGCGCCCTTCGGTAAACCATTCAGGGTGATTCCCATCTCTCAGCATCTGGTTCATTTGTGCTGCCAAGCGCTCATGGAGTGCTGTGAGTTTCTTTAGCCAGTAGGCGTGTATCATGTCAGGGCCTGGTGCTGTCCAGTTTTTCATACCTGAGACTCTTTCTTGGATGTCTGTCAAAAACTATTAAAATGTGCAATAAGTACACTATTACACGGTGTAGTGCCACCAAACTCACATCATTAATAAACCATCTCCCCTTGATCACACTACAGCTCCCAGTTTTGAAAAATATGCTCAAAATTCTTTTTAGATTAATTGATTGATTGATTGATTGATTGATTGATTGATTGATTGATTGATTCTTTATAATCCCCGAGGGGCAATTTGTTCCACAGCAGCCATTGGCACAGCCAACACATAAATACAGTAAAATATACAATAAAATGAACAATAAGTTGCTCAATAAAGAAAAAGAAATAACACAATTAACCCATAGATGTCATCCTGGAAAAGTTACAAATTTTAATGTTTAGAGCTGGTTCAAGTATTTAACAGCTAATGGTACAAATGATCTTATGTATCGGTTTGACTTTGCCTTTCTAGAGAAGGCAATCTTCCTCCCTGACAGCAGGAGCCGAAACTCTGCATGGAGAGGGTGCAGCAAAGGATGTATTTGAGATTCGTAACGATAGTCGCTGCCACTAAGCTTGTACCATCAGTGCATCATGCATGTGACACAACTACTAAGCTGCCTGGCACCCCCAGAAACTTCTCTTTTTTACCAGGCCAAATATATATCTTCAATGTGTACTTCTTTTTTCTTCCTATCTGATGAAGCTATTTCAGAAGCTGGATATATGTAAATATAGTCATATCATAATGTGTAATAAAAGTTGTTTTCCCATTCAGTTAAAAATGAAAGATGTGTTATTTCATTTCCATATGTGGCAAAAAAATAATAATTAATCGGTATACGCTTAATGTATGTTTGTTTCATGTGTGATTTTAGTTGTCATGAAAGAAATGTTTATATATATATATATATATATTAGGGCCGGGACTCGATTAAAAAAATTTATCTAATTAATTAGAGGCTTTGTAATTAATCGAAATTAATCGCATATAAATATTTGACCTGAGAACAGTGAGAAGTAAGTTTTTTCATAAGGATTTTTAGTACACCATTGAATAATGACTGAATACATAAGCTTAAGCAACAAAATATTTATTTTTGTTCAACCAAGTCCAACACACCAGTGCAATATTGCCATTAATTGTGCGTCTGCAGGAAAAAAGGAAACTGAAGTGTGGAAAGCAAAGTGTGATTAATTTCGATTAATATTTTTAATTGCACTAAACCTCATGTAATTAATTAATCGCAATTAATCGAAAAAAGTCCCAGCCCTAATAAATAAATAAATATATATATATATATATATATATATATACATATAGATATACACACACAGAGATTTTTTTTTATTATGAAAACTCATCTTATATATGATGTGAGTATATCATATATTTTACCAAACTGGGAGCTGTAGTGTGATCAAGGGGAGATGGTTTATTAATGATGTGAGTTTGGTGGCACTACACCATGTAATCCATGTAATAGTGTACTTATTGCACATTTTAGTTGTTTTTTCTTGATAAAAAAATCCTTAAAATTAATTTTGATTATATTTTACCAAACTGGGAGCTGTACTGTAATAAAGGGGAGATGGTTTATGTATGATGTGAGTTTGGTGGCACTACACCATGTAATAGTGTACTTATTGCACATTTTAGCAGTTTTTTTTTGGATAAAAAAATCCTTAAAATTAATTTTAATTATATTTTACCAAACTAGGAGCTGTAGTGTGATCAAGGGAGATGGTTTATGTATGATGTGAGTTTGGTGGCACTACACCATGTAATAGTGTACTTATAGCACATTTTAGTTGTTTTTTTCTTGATAAAAAATCCTTAAAATTAATTTTAATTATATTCTAACAAACTGTGAGTTGTAGTGTGATCAAGGGGAGATGGTTTATATATGATGTGAGTTTGGTGGCACTACAACATGTAATAGTGTACTTATTGCACATTTTTGTAGTTTTTACGTGATAAAAAAAATTAAAATTAGAAACCACTTCTTTTAAAGTATGTGATTAAGGTGAGATGGTTTATATCTACTTTGTTATGTGTGGCAATACAACATGCAATGGTACTGTATACTTTTGACTCATTTTAATGATAAAACATAATTGAAATGAAAAAACCCCTTTTTCCAAAGAAATTTGATGTAGTTGACTTTTAATGTTTGTTTTTTACCATACACCTTAAAAAAGAGATTTTGCTAAAGATTGACCTATAAGGATGTTAGACAATATTTAAAATCATAATAATTTTCCAATCCAAGAAATATATATATATATATATATATATATATATATATATATATATATATATACACACACACACAATCAGAAACACACACACACAATTTTAATGACACTACACCTGTCTTAGGTCAAGGCTATTGAATATTTCTGTATCTTATTTTTCGGTGTTGCCATTTGTAGACGGTCCCTGCGCATTCGAGCACCAGCAGGCTCTGCGTAGAGGCCAATGCAAGTCTCCCAGCACGGAGGGCGGCTTGTTTTGAGGAAAATACGATTGTAGGTAGTACTGTAGTCCACCTTGCTGTGATTGCACTTAAGTGTCGGTTTTGTGAAAGCAATGTTACGATGATGAGTTATTGATCCGGAAAAGCCGAATCTGTGAATATCTTTCTAACTTTACCGAAGTAAGATACAGTCCTTTGCTATCCGCTTAGATTATAGGTCAGACTTGACATCAAAAGCCACCAAGGAATTACAATTAGACTCACGACCCCAAAAAGCATTTTTAGGAAGGTCTATCCTGGAGAAGGCAAACAGCATCAGCTTCCTGGTTGCAAGCCACGCCTTGGTCTCCATGCTTAACAAAGCAAGGAGAAGTTGCAGATGAATTGAATATCTTTTGTTTATATGGACATCATGATGTCTCTTTAACACTTAACCCATAACTTTGTTCTCCGTGGCCAGTTTTGGCATTGGGTTATTATTTGTCATTTGCCCGTGATTACCATCTGGCCTGGGCTGTCACTTGAGGTTTCCTAGTCCCTCTCGGAGACGAGAGCCTTTACCATGCGTGACTTAAGCTTTGATAGCCTACTGACTGGATACTCTCTCTGCTGATAGAGTGACAGTCAGACTGGCCAGCTGGAGGGAGCCTTAAGCCCCTGTAATTGATCTTGATGAGGAGAGGAAACCCTGTATATGTGGAGTAGATGTGGTTTGGTCTTATCAGCCAGTGCAGACCCACCTGACAGCTTAATTTCACAGGGTTTAGACCAGGAGGGACTGAAGGCAGGACACTGACAAATGGGTGGTATTTTGGATGACATCCAGAGTATCATACCTCTACATCTTTCTAATGGATTTTTAGTATGATTTATATAAGAAACTGGATCATGAGAGGGATGTGGGACATTTTCTGTTGGGTTTGAAACCCATTATGTAGATGCTAAAGATTTGCCATGAGGCTCACTTTCTTGAAAGAATTTACCTAAAATGTAAAGTAAAAAGGACCCGGTGAAGGATTTGAACATGTTTGTTTATACTTGGTGAATTGCTGATTGTTTATGTAAAAGCAATATTTCAGTTCATATTTGTGTGATCCAAAGTACTTGACAGTGTGTTCAAAGTTGAAGTAGCCATGGTTATATGTGCAGTTAATAGCTCTTTCAGGGATATCAATAGAGCTCGGGATTGTTTCATCATACTGGTACTCTCTTGGCTCTTGCACCAAACAAACTTTGCTCATAATGTAATTTTCTGTACCGATGTGGCATTAGGCACAAATTATTCTTTAAAATGTTGTTCTTACGACAAATGTGTTTCAACTACTTGATAGGTTGATTGATACTATAGTTAATTATAACATGTTTGTGTCGTTGTGTTTCAAAAAAGGTAAACGAAAATGGCACTATGTTTTCTATGGACCAAATCACAGTGAATTCATCCAGGTTATTTTGGGGTGGGCGCTTATAAGCCTTTGGCTTCAGCCCACTCCCTTTGAGCAGGTTAACTGCTCAAACAAATAAATAAACTAAACTAAGCAGCCATAAAGCCTGTTCTTTGACAGTAATCTCCCTGCTCTGTGTCATCAGGTGGAGGCGCCGCGGCCATCGGGTCCCTCCACTCTTTCCTCCTGCTCCTGGTGGCTCTGCTTTGCCTGAATCTCTGAATGTAGCACCATGTCTGGACTCACTTCCCGAGAAGGACACTCTTTATAGATGATGCCTACAAAGGGACTTTGGGACCGGCACACAATCTGTCGGTTCCACCTTGTAAACAGGACGTCACATATACCAACTCTCCAGCCCCATGTGAGAGAGGAAGAGACACAAATATGGAACAAATACACCATTATTTAATATGTGGAGGAAGGAGTGTCAACTTTAAATATGCCTTATATCAATGTATGCACTTATCTTTCACATGGACTTGTTCTCGGGGGATCCTGAATGAAGGTTTTTTTGTGTTTTTGAAGACATCCTTTCTCTATGTTCCACTGAATGAACGAATCAAGGAGTTGTGAAGGATAAGTGCAGAACTTTGTAAATTTGTATGTGTTTTTTTCTGTGGCATTTTCACTTCACTTAAATATTGAGGCGCCTGGGTTACAGCCGTACGGTCAAAGCAAATAATACAACCAGTCTGTACTTTTCGGGGACTCAGTGCATGGTTATGAGGTGCTCTTTTGGTTTTGCAATACTAGTTGATGTATCAAATATGCTGGTCTATAAAATATGTGTAGCTTTGGGAAACATAAAGCACCACTGCAAATCTATGAAAATTCTAGCCTGGTACATTTTTTTTTTTTTTGCAAAACTGTGTAGTCAACAATGGTCTTATTTATATGTTTTGTCGACATTCCTGAAACTCCTTCAATAATAACCAGACCAAACGATGAAATTCATATGCATTTGCCTTGACTGTATGGTGCTGGCCTCAGTGGTACCAATTGGTGCTCCTCATGAATGTTGCCATTTTCTCCATGTTAATATGTTCATATCATATCATTTCTGCTTTTCTGTGTGAGAGTGTAGGAGATACCATCGCAACGCTCATGCCCCAAAAATTGTGCAATGTCCGCTTATTCGATGGCAACTTTATATTTTTTGTAATAATGAGACAACTTGCCTAGCTCCTTTAACAGCAGTCTTGTATATTCATTTTACATGAGCTTCTGTGAGCAAAGCCACTTATGTTTGCTGTAACTGCTCAAATTACAATTTCAATTTTTTTTTCTAATGATATCCAGATTTATTCAGTTTATAAGCTGTTTACCATAACAGATATTATATTTCTTTGTCATGACCAATTCATGGTTGGACATGTAATTTTCCTCAGTAGAGGAAAACAATGCTGCGATTTGAACTCATTTTTTTGTACATTTGCTTGATGCTGATCATGTGTCTCTCCATAGAAATGGCATCAGCAACAGCAACCACCGCAAAGTGCTTTTCCCCCAGTTTTCCTTCATGCAACGAGTCATTTTGAAATCAGTTGCCAAATGCATGAACGCATTGACAAAGCAGTGGTTCTGAATTTGTAACATGCATGACACTGCATAAGACGGTCCATTACTCTCCAACAGTCATTGTTTTAGCAGCCGCCAGAAGACCAACATCCATTCGTGTGGAGTGACATCCCTTTACAGCAGAAACACTATAGACTTGAACCTTCTGTGCATTAGCATCAATTGGACATGGAGACTGTCACCGTCAGTATGAAAGGGAAACCAGACATTGGAGTTGAGAAATGTTCAGTCAGATTCTCACATTAGTCTGGGTTTGGAGGCATCACGTACGGCAAAGACTTGAAAGAACATAATGATGGATAAGACTGGAAAAGGTACAATAAAGGTGTAGTTAACTATCAGACGGCTTCCCTTTATTGTGTGTGCACGTCCGAATTTAACAGAAAAGCATATTTTTCCAAAGTTCAATGTTTTCATTACAAAACATTTATACTGAAAGTCAGAAAAAAACAATCCATATACCAGTCTATCTGCTATTGGACATAATGTTCACTAATCACGCGTTATGTGTTATGAATGACAAATTTGGAGATTCTTGTAGTTTATTTGGCAGCTCTCTCAAATAAATACATTTCCTTGTTCCACAACTTTGTGAAAAAATTACTTGCAGTAACAACTATTCATCATGATGGAATGAAAAAGGAGGAAAGAATGTGATTGTGAGCTCAAAATCAAATGATCTAATAGAACACTCTAAAATACTAAACTGATGATGTCAATTTACAATAAGATTTAAGTTTCTATCAAAGATGTCTATAAATCTCTGGATTTAAGAGGGTGTTTCAGCCTGTCTCTCATTACAGATAGGGGAAGTTTTTAAGAGTCTAGTATTTCAAACAGAAACAGCTGTTCTTCTGTCCTTATATTAAGTTTCCAGAAGATGAAAAACAGACCACTGTCAGATTAGGGATTGAAACACTGGATATTTCAACTGTCTTAATTTGATACAGACATTGATATTTTGGGATTAAGAGGCAAGCACGCTTCCCAACATCACACGCCTATTCACATAAATGCTTTTATATTTTTATTTTTGGTTGCAGACAGGTGTGTGCTCTACCAGGACAGATCGTTCCTTTGTCTTTGAAAATCTACACCTGTTCTGTTGCAGCACAGACAACACAAAACACACTTTAAAGCTCTGTAAGAGTTCAGTGTTCGGGAGCAGGGCTGATCTGAAGGAAAGGTGAAACGTGACTCTACAAGGGGCCTGTAATATGTCATGAGTGTCAGGAGTGGGGCAGACGTGGGCTCAGGACGCCCGAGAAGAGAGAGGCTCTGAGCAGGAGTTAGGTTACGTTCTGGAGATGCTCCACACAAATAGAACATAGTCTCTTTTCTTTTGACATAATATGTTAATGTTGTTGCTGTTGCTGTATTACCAGTGGAAATCATTAAAGCGAGGTCAGAGTCAGAGTTTCAAATGGGAAATGTGAGGAAAAAATGTGTTGAAGACAGATCTAATAATTTTGTAATGTCTACTGACATGATGCGGTTTTTGAAATTATGTTAGTCCATCAACATATGTCGGGTCCTCTGGCGATCTCTGCTGGAGAGATTCTGAGTTACATAAAAGTAAGGCTAAGCACAGCTGCATCAAACAGTATACCAAATGTAGTTAATAACTTCATATCAATATCTGGACATAAAACATTATAATAATCAGGCGTAAACATTAAACCGTGTTATTTAAATAGTATCTATTCCTCTCATCTCCAGAGGGGGCGCGGTTCTCAAATGTCACATGCTCACACCGGTCAAACTTTTCACTCACTCCCTGCCTGGACTTGTCCACTTGGTCGTAAACTGGGTTTACTTCCCAAAGCATGCGCGTTCACGTCGATTAAACGAGGTAGAACTGCTTCGCCCTTAGAAACGATGGATCCACACATTGGCACTGAAGACAATGATGAACTTTTGTGCCGTGAAGGATGCGGTCTGCCGCTGTCTGCTGAGGACACAGATGAGCACTGCTGTGTGGACGCTCTGCGCGCTCAGGCCGACGAGCTGCAGGACCGGAGCGCAGCGTTGGAGCACGAGGCGCGGATAGCCAGTCTCAGGTGGGACCGTCGGGAGCAGTGGCTGTTGGCCAGACTACAACAGCCCAGTGTGAGGCCAAACTAGCCGCGATAAAGTATCAGAGGAGACTGCACCAGTACATCCTGCACGTCAATACCGTCATGCAACAGGTTCTGTTAAATCAGGTAAAAAAAAAAAAAGTTACATTCGTAATATTGTTATTTCATGTAGGCTATTATTTCAAGTTTCACTGTGGTTAAATATAACGTATAATAGCTAAGAATATTCAGCAGCACTTTATATTAGTAGCCAAATTAATAGATGAAGATCAATTATGTTTGGTAGAGTGAAACGTGCGCAACTGTTAATTCGTTCCACATTATACCTCAAGTCTGCATTGCTTAAGCTCAACATATTGTATACCCAAACATGTGTGTTGTGTCTTAGGGTCCATCCAGAACAGCCAATGTAAAAAAACAACCACAGGCACCATGCATAGGAAATGAGATACAGGTAAGTAAAATCTTGCATTCTTCTTGATTCCTCAGCCCATGTCCAATGGGTTTTTGTGGAAGACTTACCTGTTCGAGTTTGGCTTCTACCTCTTCCACAAAGGCTTCAGTAATACTACATAAGTCACTCCCTGATAAGCCACTTTCTTGAGTTACTGATATGAGGATTTCTGTTAGATCCTGTACTCTACTGCTTCAGCTCCCCCATGACTCTCAGTCCTTCCAAGTAAATGTTGACTCTTGGATTTTCCGCATCCATCTAAGCTCAGGCCATATACTGCCTCATATTAGGTACCGTTAGTAGCTTATCTTTGGGGCTGTAAATGTCCTGGCTATGTGTAACAGTTATTGATTTAAGGTGTTATGTAGCCGCCAATGATCACACATGTTAGGCAGGTGACTGCCACAGCCATAACATTATGACCACTGACAGATGAAGTCCATCACTCTTATTATCTGTCCATCATGGCACCTCTTGATGGGTGGAAAAAGGTCGACTGGGACATAGCCACTGCTGCTCTTGTCTGCAGTGGTCAGTGTCTGTCTAAAGGTGCGATATGGGCAGGAACTGACCCTTATGGTCTGCTCCAAAAGATACGGCACTATAGGAAATTACTGAAGACGTCCAGGCTGGTTCTGAAAAAATAAGATCATTATCATTATGGAGGTCATTGTTGATCAGTGTAAGTAAGTAGGATGTAGATTTTCCATGTAGTGTCAAAGTCTGTTAAATTCACCTTACACACAGCAGACGCAGTATACATGTGCATCCAGGTAGGTCCTCGTGGTGTTTGTTTATCTTTTTATAAACATTCTTCTTTTGTTTTGATGGATGATTTATGATTGCATTGTAATGTATATGACTCAATGTCTATCCATGCATATTAAGTTAACTCAATATTATGGCGTTACTATATAAACAATATCTGTTCTGCTATCAAAATGTGAAGTCTATTGCTCTTGTTGCGACATCCTAATCATGTATTGATATGTTATTATTGGACTAAACGTTGCAGGTCTTGTTGTAGGAAGAGACTCATGAACAAACTGCTGCTATTTTTAGTAATAACTTGTTTTGTTAACCTTGCCTTGCGAGCTGTGCGTGTGGTGAAGCTGGCTCAGTTTAATAGCGGTAATGGTCTTATAAAGCATGCCTCTAATTGGCTACAGCGTGATTTCAGTGCTGCAGCCGTTCTTTTGATTAATGTGGAAAAGTGAGCTGGGTGCTTTGCCCGCACTGGGCAGCAACACAACATCCATTTTCATCTTGTTTCTCTAATGTGTCTGTAATGGTTTTCTCTCTGTGTTTTGCCTCACAAGTGGATTTTTCCAATTCTTGACAGAGCTAGTTTAGTTTGACTAAAGTTGGCTAGTCCTATATTTGGTATTTTTTTCTGAATGTTCGATAAAGGAAGGAAGGACTTTATTTGTATAGCGCCTTTCACAGACATGGTCAGATGTCAGTGCTGTCGCGACTGCACACATGTGCGCCAACAGTTCCTCTGACCACCTTATATTCACGCACACATCATTCATACAGGCCTATTGTACATGTTTTTAATGGTAGGGGAAACCAGAGGAAACCCACACAGACACGGGGAGAACATTCAAAAAACTCAGAAAGACCCTGTCTAGGTAGGAATCGAATCCGGGACCTTCTTGCTGAGAGGCACGAGCGCTAACCACTGCACCACCATGCGGCAAACTTTTTCTTCGGCAACTTGTGATGATCATTTGACATCCATAGTGTGGCTTAATTTACACACTTTATTTCACAGTTTTAAGTACATTTGTTTAAGTGCATTACTTTTACATGTCAGTAATACTTACTGATATTACTGTACTATTTATTAATATATCCCCTTTATAAACTAATATGTTGTAGCTTTCACCCAAACAAGACTGTGAGTTAACATACTGACTTTTTTGGTTCTGATCTAAAATACCACTGAGAGTGTGACCCCTGATCTACTCCACTCTTGCTCGACTCAATTAATTCTGTGCCAAAACCAAACCTCAGCCTCCGCACTGAAGCTGCCCGAAATAGGAACTCCATGTGCAGCATTGTTGTCTCCAGTGATACGCCATGAAACACGGCCTATTTTACTTTGTCATGGTCAATATAAAACAGTGAAAGCACTGATTTGTCCTTGTTTTAGCTTGTTAAACGTCAAGCTGCTGTGGTTTGGACGTCATGCAGATACAGAAGAATGCAACCACACGGGACTGAGTACTGTCAGTGAGTCGAATCGTTTTGCTGTGTTGGAAATGTATAAAAGAAAGACGATGTAATATTAGTCACCGATTTGTCCATTTGCTTGAGTAATTTGCTCAAGTGTTAAGTCTATAAAACCAGATGGATGCCCCCACAGCCTCAACTCTGTGGCCAAGATCACTTAATTACAGATTCAAGAGTCAACAAGAGTTTGCTTTTTGGCTCATCTTTCCCTCGCAGCTAGCCAATATTATTCAGTTACAGATCTAAGATTCAGTTCAATAATAAAATGCTTCCAAATACTCTGAAACTGGCCCTGGTCTGCACATCTGACAGCCACACTCAAGTATCTCCTCATTTTTGTTTAGTTGATGTGACTCCATTTGAGCTTAAAAAAAAAAAGAAGAAGAAAAGAAAGCGGTGGGTGTACAGCTCAGATATCAGCGCCATCAAAATCCAATCTTCCATGACAGGTGGCTCCCGAAAGCGCAACTAGTTTGTTTGCTTCCATAACAAAGGATGACAAGGCGAGATTGCTCCAAAGATTTATGACTTCTGCTTTTTGTGTTGGCTGATTTGATTTTTCCAAACTCGACTCAAGAGTATATTGTGTCCATTGAGGGCGGATGGAAAATAAAACTAATTTAAGTTGGTCGGTGTTGCTGCAAACAAAGCAGATGTCTCGCGGTCACAGCGTCTGGGCAGTGGGCTGGTGGACTTTTGTTGGAAATAAAACCGTTTGTATTTGGGGAAAATTGCTCCGTGTCATCACTTTGTGCTTTTCCACTGACTGGCCTCACAGTGGACTTATAAAAATATATAAGTTTCCAAATTGACCATATTTTCTTCATGTCACACAGCATTGTGGGTGCTGTGACTCATCATTATGACTATTGAAAACCCTAATAAATCATAATTACACTATTAGACAAAAAGTAGAAAACAAAAACATTGAGACATTTAACAAAAAATTCTAAATCAGCCTTGATGAAGCAGATAAAACATAGCGTTTCAAATTTAGCACAAATAAATTAACAACATGCTTCTGTATTTCCCCCACTGTAAATACAAGCATAGTCAAAGTCTCAGGAGGCGTTTTTGCTTCACATAAACATTACTCTGCGAGAATTTACACGACTACTGTGCCACAAGAGGGACAGCCCTGCCCACCATTTCCTCTTTCCCCTGCTCACACTAACCTCCGCTTGCGTCAATCTGTATCAAATTATTTGTGTTTTTAGCAGCATTCGAAATGTTTCTCTCTCCACCTACCTCTGCTTATTTGTGCAACCATGTTTCTGTGATATTTTGTGCTTGTTTGAGCGCATGTGTTTACCTTTGCTGTTGCTTTAGGCAGTAGGTGTGAAGGACCACCGTGTTCGCGAATGGGGAAAAAGTGAGTGAATTTGTCCCAGCCCACTGAAGGATTTAAGTTTGAGTGTGGACTGGAGACTGGAAAAGGAAATGAGGCACAGGTGCTGCCCTGAATTTAGATGAGCTATTTAGATATTTGTACTTCTCGTGCTAATTTGAAAAGTGGGTTGTGTTTGGGATAAGTGTGCCACCCAATTGCATTAAACAAGCAGTGTAGAAATGTTAACTATTCTAGTAAGTGGTGTTTAGCATGCAGGACATTTCTCTGTTTGCTAGGGCCTGAACATCAACATAATAATACCACTGAAGTACTTAAGGGAAGCTTTGAAGAAATATAGTACTAATACTGCTAGTATACATACTTGTAGGGCTAAACGCCTGGTTACACCCAAGAAAGTGGGTAGAGGACAGATCAACTGTTTTTGTAGGTGATGGACAAACCAATAGTCATGGTGGATGAGTGGTTTGCAATCTTGCTTTATAGGAAGAAGGTCCCAGGTTGATTCTGAACCATGTGGCTTGTTCTGTGTTTGTTTGATCTCCCTGACTCTGGGTGGGTTCACCAACAACCTAATGCATGTAGTTTATATCATAAATTGCTGCTGTTGTGTCACGGAATTGTGCCGTCAAAATGGAGAGACCGAGACCTTGGTTTTGAGTTCACAGGCAAGAAATCAGAGACATCAAGTACAGTGAGGTCATTGGGTGTGGATAATGTGACAGATGGCCTCAGGGTTAGACCGATGATAAATCACTGTGTCCACTGACTGAGCACTTCCTGGGGTTCACCTGAGAGCTACAGGCTGGACCCTGCTGGATAACATCAGCATCTGCTCAAACTGTGAGGAAGGTTAATGAAACTGCAGAATATCATTAGATAAACACTCGCACGAACTGATGAATAATATTCACAATGGGAGCCGAGGAATATACTGATGACGGGCAAAAGTAATTTGTAACTTGACGTGGCTAAAAATTAAATACTGAATTAGAGATCTGCTGAAAAGTTACAATATAAATGTTAATACAAAATTATGGCTACAAATAGGGCTGTCAAGATTTATCAACTTGACCATTATTCACACATATACAACATGTCATGGTAGAATTATGATGGGCATTTTTAAAACGGCGTTCTCTCCCATCCTAGTGCATGTTGGAGATCTCTCAGGGTAATCAGTATAAATATAAAAGCAATGAAAAATGTCAAAGCCTGGTTGTTAGTTGAGGAAAATATACACCACAGTTCCTTAAAACATTGTGGTACTAAATTTGACCATGGTTGACGTGCTGCTCTGGTGGTTGTTGGCTGAGTTGGATATTCCTGTGTGGAGCGTCAATACAGCAGATTGTTCTTTTTTCTTGTCCATGTTTTGAGAAATGTCTTTGTTTTAAGGCTGGTTCACCATCTGAATCATTGCGGTCAGATCTGAACTTGGTCGCCCCCTCTATTCCCATCTTTACAATGGCTGGGACCCGGTGAGTTTTTGAACTCTCCTGCACCCGCTGACATTTCCCTGTAGATTTGATAAACATGTGGCTAAAGGCACAGCTGTTTGAGGGGAATTACTGTAAAAGCCTGGAGTCAGCTTGGTAGACAGCTGGCTTTGTGCTCTCACGTACCTGCGCAGACCAGGAGGCATAATGAGTTTGGAAAGCCTTCTATGGTGACAATGGTCGTGGATAACAATACATTCGATTTGAGAATCCATGTTTACATTTTGGTAATGGTGCTGCAAAAAAAAACACAAAGCTTTTAAGTTTTTTTAAACTGCCACTAATATTCAATCATTTTTTGGCAAGACAAAGTAGATGTAGACAAAGTAGATGTTTCCTGAATCTTGACACATTTTACTCTTTAATTGAACACATAATGAACTTTATCTAATACAGCCACTGTCTTATTTTATGTAAATTCAGTATGTTCTGTATATTGCCTTTTTTTTTAAAGAACATAGGGCTCTACGAATAAATGTTCTTGCACATCACTCTGTACACACCAAGCTTTTCTCTCCTTCCATCATGCGTCTTGTGTGGGTTGAAATGAGAGGTGAAACGACTTGATTCTGATAATCTAATAATGACCTAATGTAATTGTTGCTGTTAGAGCGAAGCAGTGATGGATGCTTCTAATAAACAACCTTACGGGTTTGAGATGAATGATTAAAATATTTATTATTGGATCCTGTAATGTAGACGTAATATTTTGGCCGTTATGTCTCCATGTGCGCCCTGACTTGCATAGTATCTAATGCCCTCTCTATAATGCTCTGTATCTGGACCTGAAAGTGGCAAAGATAAAATGTACTAATAGACCTCTGTGCCTGCATTTTTTAACCTTCAGTAACAATAAAATAATTTAAAAGCAATAATCTGATACCCATAGTATTTAAAGTTATGTGTAGCCATTAACCAAGTTTAAATTTGCCGGTTTGAAAACTCTTAACACTGTACTAAACATTGTGAATTTATATAATATTTTCACATTGTTTGTCCGCTTCATTTCCCCCATTCGAGCTGTTCTGTGAAGTGGTAACAGTGTAATAGCGGTTCTTTGATTGTTGATTCTGATCTCTGGGTGACTGCGAGCGGTGCTGGACCACAGAGCGGTTGGCGGTGATGGCTCGGCCCGGTCCGGTCACTGGTGTGGCTAACGGCCCTCGTGCTCCTCTGCCAAATCAAACCCCACTCTACATCTGATCCGACTGGGGAACGTTAGGATTACCTCTGCGGCAAGTCCATCTTCTGTGCCATGTGTTTCTCATTTGTTTTGGTGAGGTTTTATTTGAATGTGGTTCATACAGTGTTTGGTAGAATCAGGGAAATGGTTGTGTAATAATGTCATGGCTCCAGCAGATGGCAGTAAGAGCATGGCGTATGTAAGCCTAAAGCAGTTTGTAAAAGGCAAACTTTGCATCAATTAACAAATGATCCTTAGAAATGCTGATATCTTTTCCTTGCTTTTATACATTGCACACATAAATAATAGACAAATGAAACAGTTAAATAGTTTAGCAGTAGTAATTAAATCACTAGCAGACCAGAGGTGGTAGGTCAGAGTTAATATTGATGGGAGTTGCAGTTGTTTCACTTGAGTATTTGTTTGTAAAGTGTGTTATTGAATTACTGTTTGTTTATTAGCAACACGTACACAGACTCTTTATTCTTGCTCTTTTATTACACTCTTTTATACCAAATTGAAAACCAGTGCAATAAAAAAGGATCCGGTCAATATGTTTATGCACCCAGGCTGTGTCTCATTGTACATGTGTTACAATAGAACTGATCTGAACTCCAGATCGTGGCTGTCTTCTCACAGCATTCATCTACCACCTTTGTTTGTTTATGGTTAATCTTATTTTGTTTGTATCGACAGTCGCTCTATTGGTTATGTTACATATCCATATTCTACAAGGTTACACTGTCGGACTGTTCACTGTGCCAAGTTTATATTGGATATTGCTGTAGAGGCACATGAAGTCAGATGGTAATTGGTGAAAGTCTTATACAGCTTTACTGATATGTTTCCTTTGTTCTTTTTTAAGACAAGAGGGCACCAATCATTTTTCTCTCCCAGAACCAGTATGAAATGCACATGTGCTCCTCACATAAATATAGAACCAAGTAGTACAAATTACTAGTCTTGAAACTTATGTATTTATTTCATTTTGGATCAGCTTCTAGTGTTCTGAATTCGGTCCCTATGTTCAGAAGTTGGTCTTTTCTTGAATAAACGTACATGTTTATGCTTTCGACCTGGTCCCTTTATGTTCTGGTTTATTTCCTGTTAAGTTTGTTCAGCATACAGATTTTAGCTGATCACTGGGTGCGACTACGCAGCTCCAGCTCAGGTACAGGCCAAGACGCTTTGCAAAGTTCAGTTGAGAGACACCAAAGCACAATCTCCCACTGCTCTTAAAGCCGAAAATTACTTCCACTGAGCTCTAATGCTTTTCTAACACCATTTTGTATAACTAGGGGAAACTGGATTTTCAAACATTTTGGGATAATAACTTCATTTTCATGAGACTTAAAAGCATGCTGTCTAAAGCCGACCATTATCATAATGCTTCATCAGCATCAAAGTGGCAGCATCAAAACAACAGCTCATTGGGCTCAATCATAAAAGATTGTGGCAGCCGTCATCACATGTGTAGATTATTTTTAATGGTCTTTGATGCACTCGCGTGAAAATCGTGCTTATTGCAAATGACTTGAGGTACATTACACCACATGAATCACTGCTGCGTTCTTACGGGGCTCTATAGGGAACATGTGGATCAAGTGTAAGCAGTTGCAAATGCTTTCATTCAATCAAGTGTAGAAAGGCCTTGACCGTATTGATAAGAAGTTATCTCTTTGAATCGAAATTTAATTGAAATTACTTTGGTCAATCTCAATCATCGTCATGTGACATTTACAGCCATTTCTTTGGCAGAAACCGCTCCTAACTTTGGAGTTTGGACGAGACCATAAAAGATTTTTGTGCGTGAAATGATACTGGAGGAAAATATTTTTCTGTTGGAGCTGAATTTTATTTAAAGCTGCATGTATTTATTTATTTTCTTAAAAAAATCAAAATCAATCGATATGAGAATTTAGAAAATGTGACTGACTATTACAAAGAGATTAATTATCCACATCAATACAAAAAAGTACCAACACACAGTGTACTTCAGAAAACAAAAAAAAACATTTCAAAATATTTAGTTCCACCTTTTGGCATTAGATACAGTATAGCCAACATTTTGTACAGTTATTGCATCACCAATCATCAATACACAACAAAGTATCATCATTATTATTATGCATTTTCAAACAACATCAACAAAACAACCCCAGCAGGCCATGGAAAGCCCCGTGCAAGTTCTTCGAGTGCTCTAAACAGCCTCATAAAACCCCATAGAAGGCCCAATTATGCCAGGAACCTGACATCTCCTCCTCGTAAACCCGGAGGAGGCCGTAACGATCGGACAGAGCCTGAAATATGGCTGGTTGTTATCGGCACCCATTTGTGGCGATTAAAAGCTGCCCTCGAGAACTTCGGAGCTGGGGTGCACTCTCGACGCCTATATGGCCTCACCATACGGCAGCGCTCCGGGGATCGCCTCCACCGGGGATCGCCCTGCGCCAAACAATACTCCCAATGACGGTTTGATTTATGAGAGGCCATCTCCAGCTAATGTAGCCAGGCACTCTCTCCGCTCTTGTGGTTCTCCTGGTTGGCTCGCTGCAAAACAAGAGCTGCTTTATTATTAGCGGCACTGGCAATGGAAGATAAAGAGGCCTGTATTATTAATGAGATCGCCCACATTTTCTCATAAAAAGTCAAGTTGCATTGTAAAGAGTGCCAACACTGATTCATGGGCTATTGGTGACACATGATAGTTTAAAAACAAGCTGTATATAAAATTAGTTGATTGAGATTAACAAGTTTCCAATTCCTCAGTCATTGCTCATTGTAGGGCTGTGGTCAAAATGGTAATATACTGTAAGGTTACCATACTTCTTGATAATGCAGTGTCATATTGGGACAAATGTACTGTTTCTGATACTCCTCTTACAGGCGACTAATTCATAGAAAATCACGCACAAGCTTTTACGCATAAAACTAGTAGTAATTCTATGTAGGAATAGGCAGTCTGGCAGTGTAATCTGTGTGTGTTTTAGTCGGTAAAGATCTCTGTGTAGCCTAACCAACCCAGTGGGAATACCTAATGACAACTCGACACCAGTTCTTGATTAAGTTTCAATAGACTCTCTCAACTGTTTGCCTCCTAATGAATGCCAGGGACGATTTGGTCGTGATTGTCTTCCCTCATCACGGCAAATGACCGCTGAGTGCTGCTGCCGCGCGCTGAAATCAATAGCCTCGGACTTGCTTGTGGATTACTGATGAGAGCCGTTCGAGATGTTTTCACTTTTAATGTGTCTTTGGCTCAATACTCGGGGAAATTAAAAGGAAATCCGACTATTAAAGCTTATGTACTTAAACAAGTACTGACATTGTGCTTCAGTTGCTTCCTCGCCTAAATGATTTTGGTTTCTCTTCAAACATTTAACACCGTACTGGTGACCGAGGTTTACCGAATTCGACGGACTAAGACCTGAAATCAATGCATGCTAGCGGCCTGTGACAACCCCAAAGTGAAAAATCTTTTTGCTGCAGGAGCCGGTTTTGTCCAATGGCTTTTAGACTCACTGTAATTGTTTTACGAAACAATTGAGACAATGTTATGATCATCAGCCATTGCTTTGTAGTGCGATCAGTATTGGTTCAGGATATTGGCACACTCATTTCCATTCATACCAAGTGATGCTGTGATTTGCCATTCTCTTTGTTATGAGTCATCCGCCTGTGGACATTGTACTTTTCCTCCACAGTAGTGCTGAGTGATTCTTATTTTGCTGCAGCACACGGATTCCATTAAATATTTGGACCTCAATCGAAATTGGACAAAAATACGTTTCCACTTGTCTTTTTAAGGACCGAGTTTGATATCGCACAAAGATTAAAACAATAATAATATGTCTATCCTGTGTTTTATGAATACTATAATAGGCTACTGTCAGTAATTGTATCCACTGTCCTCCGCTGAACTCCCCTATCATCTCAGTCAACTTCTGTTTGGTAACCAGATAGTCCCTGTACTTGGCAATATTGCATTATTGATGATGATAAACATCCACAATGTTAGAAGAAATTACAACGTGTGTTTATGGGCGCTTTGGGATTTTCTGACTTGCCATCTGTTTCCAAGAGGGACCCACAGCTGATGTCGCAGCAGGCTAAGACAGTCTGAAGAGGTACAACAAGTCTCTGTGCAAATACTAGGGTGGGCGATATTGACAAAAATGAATATCTCGATATTTTTTTTCAATATCTCGATATCGATATTCAGACGATATTTTTGCAATCTTTCACAGAAATGTGTGCAAACTGGCAAAGAAGGTCCAGTTGGTCTTTTGACTTGCTGTATCTGACCTATTATTGTACAGAATTACTAGTACATAAAGATATGAGACATTATTGATTTAAACAGCAGACGCACAAATACACCCACAGGAGGGAAAGAGACAGAGAGGGAGACAAGTTTGTCCTGGAACTTACGTGATCTGAAGAAAACAGGTGAGGAGGATATTATTAGCCTTTAACCGCGTTCGCATTGTGGTTTTCTTCACCGTGTTGTTAGTTAGCGCCAGGCTAAAAGTTAGGAAAGTTAGCTAGCTAGCAAGGCAGTGCTACAACTTGTCCTGAGCCCTTTCCTCGCAAATATGAGCGACTCAAGTGACAAACTTAATTCATATCATGAGATTCTTCATCTCTGTAATCGCTCCACGCTGCCATGTTGTTGTTTTGACTGTGTTACGCAGGGCAGGGGCGGCTGGCGCGCTACGGTAACCCACAAGGACAACGCGACAAAGTCTCAAAAAAAAAAAAAAAAAACATGTTTGGGGGGTCGGATTGTACAAATTATGAAATATCTCGATATCCCAATTTTGCATATCGTCCAGACAACAATTTCGATATTATCGTCTAAACGATAAAGTATATCTCCCACCTCTAGCAAATACTGTAAAAACATAGCCAGCTACAGTAGGTATTCTTTGCTTCTTCCTACTTGCGTTTTTGTGCGGGCTCATACTGTGCCTCTGTGGCATCTCTTTCATGTGCTGTAACAAGATTGTCACTTCAGAAGCCTTAGGTCCCCGCGCGTTTCTGTCGTACACCCAAACACACCTTGATGAATAATTAAAGAGCCAGGCTTGTAGTTATGAGACCAGACACTACCTGGAGGAGTGTCTTAACCTTCCACTACCTTCATGTACAACACACTGGGATAAAATGCTCTTTGTTCCCACTGTTGTGAATGTTTTACTTTACATGACAACATATTTTAGCTGTTAAAGAAGATTGCCCCGATTGGCTAAAAGTGGATTAAATGCCATATTGTTGTTGACATTAGTTTGTTGATTGTAGTGTGTTGTTCACCAGAACATTGTTGTTGCAGCGAGTAAAAATAAGTGTTTTGTTTGAGTTGACCTAAACCCAGCTGTGAATTACCAGAAATGTGTGCTAATGGTTAGTATTTTCTTGGTAATAAGGAAACAAGGCTTCATTTATCCTGTTGTTACCATGCTTTTGCCATCCTATTATATGTTACTGAGCTGAAAGTAAAGGTTGACCAAAGTTCCTTGGTTTAATTCTCTACACTGTACCTCGCGGAGAAGGTCTTGATCTCATTGAAGGCATCTGTTCTAGGCTTCTTGAGTGTCTTTTCTGTTTAAAAGACAAACAATGACCCATGAAGACCTGCCTGGTACTCCTCCAGGCGCTTAAAGGTGCTTCAGAATCAATATCAAGCAGCAGGCCTCCATCTTAAGCTTGGTGGTGTGGTATTGGTATCAGACTAGAGGGTGGATGACCTGGGGAGAATAGACAAGGCTTTTAATATACTTTGACGCATGCGTTCTTTTAATAGAAACCCGTTTCTGAAAAAAAGTGGTTTTGGCTTTACTCTTCCTAGTAGTTTTCTTAAATTTTTTGATAATTGCATAAAGAGCACCATGGGAGACAATTCTCCCATATCAGTGGTTAGAGCGTTCATTAATGGTTCGACTGGTCCGACTGGCACATGCCCCTGTGTCCTTTGGCACTTGTCAAGTTACGTAAAGAAACAGGCCACCGCTTTTCCATTCTGAGATATGTACCTGAGCTTAGACAAGCTGATGCGTACCAGTCTGGTCTTTGTGCGTGCGCTCAGTCACGCAAAAAGACCAAAGATGTTGATACTTTGACGTCCGCGCAGTAATGTCTCCAGAATTCTTTAGGAGTGACGGACGTCGAAGTGCTCCTAAGATGGTTTTACACCTTCCAATATACTGTAGTACCCCTTTTTATCCGCTTAGAAAATCAACATGTTTAATTTTGTGTAATTATACTTGCATCGTGTAACTACTCGCGTAACCGTATTTAAATAAGAAAAAGGTGGAAGAGCTTGGATGCTTCTAACTTACTTCACCCCCGGTTAGGTCCATGGCAGGGGTCGGCAACCCGCGGCTCCGGAGCCGCATGCGGCTCTTCAGCCTCCTTGTAGTGGCTCTTTGTCCCACTGGAGCAGCCACGAGTATATCTACAAGGAGAACTGGTTCTGATTGAGTTATCCATCGGAACCGTGTGACTCTTTCATTAACGATGTCTCTTATTGATGCCGCTTTGCGCCGCAGCCTCTTTATACTATAAACCTGCAGGCGCGGAGCCGCTGCAGATACACGCACCACGTGCACTTCATCCCAAACGTCTGTTTTAGGATCCGCGCTACACGTTGTAATGAGTCCATCTATCCGTTCTCTTTATTTACGCTTATACGTGCACCTGCTACGTTTTTAGGAACCAAAACAAAGCGCACGTGCTGAAACATGTGCTTTTGCGTGCTTGGTATCATTCAGAAACTACGGCGCTGAAGGGCTGACAAGAATATCCTTCGACCCTCGTTCATACAAAGAGAGAAATGGAGAGAAAGGTAAGAAAATCACTAACAACCTGTTAATGTGCAGCTCCTCCTCTGCGCGCCATGGTTAACACTGGCTGTTACAAGATGAATCAGTCAAACCAACGTTTTAGGGAAAGGAGTGTCTGCTCCACTGAAATAGCTTCATATCGTTAATTAATAACCATTTTACAATAGCCTTTATAAAAATGCTTCGTATGATAGGAAGTTTATGTCAAAATAGGTCAATTTACTATCTCTCCTGTTTAAATATTATAATTTATGGCCTATTGTTAATGAATTGATAAGATAAATTATCAATGGTATTAATACATTGATAAAAAAAATTCTACAAATAAGTATTACATAAAACAAACAAAACATAATTAATCATTTCAATCAATATTGTGAATGAATTCGTACTTAAAAAAAACATAAACAATAATATTAATAGTAAAGTTTGTTCGGTCGGTTGAAAGTTAAAACTACACTATTGCGGCTCCTTGAGGCTTTTGTTTGGTTTGAAATGGTCCGAAATGGCTCTTTTGATGTTAAGGGTTGCAGACCCCTGGTCCATGGGAATATGCTGGGAGAGGCTAAATCCTAACAACGTCTTTGGTCGTTTTTTGCGCATGCACAAAGACCAGACAGGTATGCATCAACTCGTCTAAGCTCAGGTAAGAACATATCTCAGTATGGAAAAACGGTGGCCTGTTCCTTCAAACAAAAGTTCAAAAGTAAACATTACTGTTTTATTGTTATTAATGTTGGCGTTTCCATTGAAATTTCCTCATGTTTGAAATTTTCTGACCAGGTTTTCCCTTTTTCCTTGCGTTTGGGTTGAGTTTGAGTTACACCCATGTGCTCCTGTTCTGCCCTTCAATCGAAAACATATAAAGCTATTCCTTCAGCATAACACTTCAGACCAAATGGTCCAAGACATGAAGTGGGACGCTGGCCTGGGCGCTGCAATGTAGCTGACCCCACTGTCACTGGTTGAACGAGAACACAGAAAACAAACTTCCATTCGGCAGCAACAAAGTAACTCAACTTCAACCTCAACCCTCACAGTGCTACACGAAAGTTCAACAAATAACTTTAATAATAATAACATTGTTTTCCATATCTAAATGATCCCCCCCAATCCCATTCCCCGTATCGTAAAAAGTTATGATGTCTAATAAAAGTGTTGGTGCTCTGCTGAGGCGGCAGACGTTTCAAAGGAGATATGGGAGTGTTGGTATAGAGCTGTAGCATGTCGTCAGTGTGTAATTGAGGGCGCTGTTATCATGGCAGGCCGAGCTCAGAGACCCATTACCAGACCAGTCTTTTATGACACCCTCTATTATAGATGCCTTGCGCGTGCACTTTCATCTGAGGCCATAAACATCGGCACAGTCAGCAAAGTCCACTCATTAAGAGACATTTAAATGTAATTATTTATTGATGCCTCTTATGATCTATTGTCCAGGCTGCTCTGGTGTAAGGGTGGTATTTTCATATCAGGAGCCCTGCTGGAGGAGATTGCCTAGTTTAACAGCTGCCTTAACTCTTGTGGGGTATAATTAATGTCTTTTGATAATTGTGCTAAAGGTCAGATGAGTGGGGTGGAAAGTGGTGAAAATCTTTTATCATGAGTTTGGGATGTAATATAAAAGTTGGATAGAAATAAACAAGGTAGTGTTATATTATTTCTCGATGTGGAGTCTGCGGAGTCTGACACAGCGGCTAAGGATATGGCACCTCTAAAGTTCCCTTAGAAAATGAAGGCAATGATTGTGTTTTAATAACGTCTTGGTGAAGTGTCCAGATTATACCCTGGCTGAAGCCTATAGCTGCTAGCATATGATGTTGTCACCAATGACCCCAATATAGATAAGGAAGATGAATCAATACATGTGAAAATGTCACATTCTTAAGAGTCTCTCTGTGACCTATGAATTCGATTCAAGCCAGAGGTCCAATGAAAGAGTGAATAGCTTTTTATATATGGCCACTTATATTTTAGAAATAGTTGCATTTGAGCTGTGTTTGTGCATGTATAACAAATAGAGGATTTCATGGGCAGTATAAAGTTTTATTGTCCGTTTATGTGACTTTGACCGAGTGCCAGGGAAAGTTGCCCATCTGACATTTGCTGAATCCAGTGTGATGAAGCTGTTGAACCAGCACATTTATGAAAGACATTTGTGCACACATAAGGGTTTATTAGACTACAGCAAAGCGACAGACTTACCAGAGCAGAGGGTCATCAGGGATTTCACCAGGCATTGAAGGATAAGTTCACCCAATTCAGTGAAAGACAACCCCTTTCTGCTTAACAGTCCAATTGAGGAAATTGCTGTTGCCAAACTGCCATTAGATACCAAAACTTTTCAACAATTGGTGTTTTTTTAATCATAAAAGTATGGTAATCTATACAGTAGATGTCCAAAGTTTTCAAAGCTGCATAAGGGGGTGGTATGGCATTTTAATAATGTTTATTTAGTAGATATAGCTGCAAACTTTTGCATTAATTTCACCTTGACTTGCCGAATAGATATATTATGGATGTTTTGAAAGTGTGAGTAGGTGGATTTGATTCTATAGCAGTATTGAAAAACTTAGATATATTGCATCCCACTCGCCCGCAGTCTACCCTGTACACGCTATTACATTTCATACAGGTCATCCATAGTCTAGTGCGCTGTCCCGATCAAGGTTAAATAAGCAATAAAATCTGTCAAAAAGGCTATCCATCAAGTGAAAAAGGAGAAAAATAGGGCTGAACATGATCTGCGACATGTAATTTTTCAAAAACTCGTCACATGCACGGGCTATATATTCCACAAACAATTTCTGGCATGACGTTAAGCATGAGTAGCCACATGCGCTGTGCTCCTGTCAGCGATCACAAAGGGTCTAGCTGATTATAGGGCGACCCAGAGGGATTGGCTTGGCTCAGCAGATAAAAGAGGTTGGCAGTGCTGGGACAGGCTACATCCATCAGCCGCTGAGGTGGCACTGCGGCCATTTTACACAGCATCGTGGCCTGACGGATCGTTCGGACCACTGACATGAAGACATCAGAGAGCCCTGTCATCACTCACTGGGGCCCCATGGGGTCAGATCTATCGGGTTACTGATAATGATAAGCATAGCTAAAGTTGCAGAGAGAGGTATACTATTAAAAAAACTTGAACACCCCAACTCAATGTCGACTTGAAGATCTTAGTCTTTTGATATGATGTTAGTACTGACTTAGGCCGTCTCTCATTTAACACACGTTTTCATCCTGATGCCATTATCATATCAGGCAGGAGATGGTAGAACGGGTCGTCTTGTGACCAGAGGGTTGGCGCTTTGAATCCTGCTGGTGTACATTGTTGTTGTGTCCCTGGGCAAGACACTTCACCCACTTTGCCTCCATTGTGGGTGAATAAGAGTGTGAATGGCTGAGTGGTTCCTTAAAGCTCTTTGAGTGCCTAATGTTGGTGGAAAAGCGCTGTATGAATAGAGACCATTTACCATTTTACCACCATTCACCAAGTATAAATGACTATTTAGGTTTAGGCCATTTCTTTGTCCATTTAGGTTTATTTTATTTATTTATTTAAGATGGGACACTTGCACCAGTTACACTCAGAATACACCAGACACCTATACTGTATCCATGCCCTTTGGTATTGCCCACCCATTTTACAATTCTGGAATACAGTCACATCTTCACTTTCTTCATTTCTTGGCTGCCACATCCCAATGTCCCCCTCCCTCTGCTTACTTGGTGATCTTACTCAGCTAAGTACCACACAACCAAACAAAAACATCCTTCTGGTAGCGCTAACCATCGCCAAGAAAACTATCCTCATGAACTGGAAATCAAGGTTAAAAATAAACATTGCAATGTGGAAAAACATGCTGAGTGAACATATATCATTAGAGAACCTAGAAAATTATTCAAACCACCCCACTACAGAACCCCTCTGCCTCTGGTCACCGATTACTACATCACTACACTACATTTCTAAATTGTAAACTGTAATAACCTTTTCCTATGTGTACATTATTTTTCTATGTATTTATCTTATTTTATTTTATTACATTATTTTTTTTAATTTTATGTCTTCTTTTTCTTCAAATCCCTCTATTTAACTGACAATATATCTTGTTTATATTTTTCCTGTCGTCCATCTTGAGTTTGTCTGCATATATTCATGTCATTATTTTATTACTGTAATGAGATTATTATTATTATTATTACAATTACTACAATTATTATTACTATTACTACTATTACTTCTATTACAATGCTCCATTTGGTAAATCATGTCAGGTTCATGGTAGTATCATTGGCTAAAACATAATTTTGCTAATAAGAGGAGGAAAAAAGGAGTCAATAAGCATAATAAAAAACAAAAGAATTATAAAGGGGGTTGGGGGGAACAAACACATAGACAGAAAGAGAGGGGGGAAAACAAAAGGGGATCTGGGATAAGGCTCCCTCATCTGCGTCCTGTACTACCCATGGGTTTTTAATTGCACCACATATCACAAAGTTTTAATGCACCACACAAGGACACAGGTGCAGATGGGTGTGGTCAGAACTTAATCTACAACTGTATGCTACTATCTATAAACAAAATAAAGGTGGTGGTGGTGGTGGTGGGGGGTGTTATTATATATTGTACATAATATTGTAAAGTATACTATATAATAAAAAATAGATACAGTGCACTGTATATGATAACTATGGGTGTATGTATATAATGTGTAATTATATGTATGGGTATAACAATTAATACCAAATGTTATTGCTGACCTCTGAATCCCCGACTCTATGGAATTATGTAATTGTATAGATATGTATATTAGATTTATATTATAAGCGAATGATACTATTATGACTGTTATTATTATGACTATATTATGTTTATATTTTAATTTTATATTTCTTTCTTTTGTTTTGTTATTGTTTCTTGTTTGTTTCTTCTTCCTAATCCTAATTGTCTGTTTGATTGATTGATTCAATCTTGAATGTTTACCCTTCCTCATGTTCACTACCCTATTCAGTTTACCTTTACCTCTATTATTATTGTTTCTTTACTATTATTTGTTACTATCATCATTGTCCATGTCTTATGATTTGTTTCTCATGATTTATTATTGCTTTCATCTTCTTTTTGTTTTCTCTCTCATCCATATCTCACACCTACTCATCACACACACCACACATCCACACCATGCACAACCCAAGAATGATCCTAAGAATCAAATGTGTATCAGTCTAATGCCTTACCCTTGTGTATCTTTCCTTTGTCTATGTGCTATTTGTAAGTTTTGTTTTATGTCAATAAAGGAAAAAATAAAAAATAAAAAAATAAAAATAAGATGGGACCGTGCATATTAATTAACATGAGTCCTCAAAGTCCACATGTAAATATGCTAGAGTTTGCAACTAATTGCTAATTTTCATCTGTAGTCCCGGGGCAGGTTGCTGTTCACAGACAGGGAAGGCCACAGAACAACAAGTACAATAGACATGAAATGTGGTTAAAGGTTAAACATCTCTTTTACAAGGACGTGCTGTTAATGACTGTAGAATGTAAGTTAAACATGTAGTGGTGATAGTGAAACTTTTACAAATAATTCTATATTGTTTGTAAATGCTGTAGTTTGTATACATTTCTGTTCATGCATCTGTCATGCTGTGTCATCCTTTTTGTAACCACACCCCAGTTATATGATTGTTGTTGATTTGAATATTTTTGATTTTGATTTGAATATTTTAATATTCAATTTGGGTAGGGCCAGTTTAGTAACATAACCTTGATGTTGCCAAAGTTATATTTAACTTTGCACACTCCAGGAGACCAGTGCAATCACTGCAATTCATCTACCAGCAGACTTTCTCCTCCACGTGTCATCGCTGATTTGTGAGGCTACTTTGGGCCATATAAAAGGACAGAAAATAATCTTTTCATGCTCAAAATCATTTTTAATTAGGTAATTAATGACAGAGTATGCCTGTTTACCATGTGCAATGTATGGATCATTAACTTGGTAAGTTTAATAGGTTATGTCAGAAGAATAAGCTAATTTGCCACTCTAGTTTATCTTGATATAGTGGGTAATTGTGATGGATATGTTTTTAATCATTAAGCATCATTTGGGTTTGAGCTTACAAAATAGTTGATAGTGGAAGGCAAAACAGCAGCACTAATAAGGATACGCTGGTCAAAGGTTACTCATATTTTCATTTAGATTTGATTTCTGTGGAGACTGAGCCGTATCCCAGTTTTAATGATGGTGTTGGTAATTTTCAGACTAAAAGAGGCACCCTCTCTCTCCTTAGTTGGTCTAACAGTAATGGCTTGCCGCTCATTTATGGAAGCACACGGGGGCAAAGCTTTGACATTAAGAGCTAATTTTACTCTTCGCTGTTCGGCTGAAAAATGTGCATGATTGGTATTGACAGAAAACCCTAGGAGTGTGGTGCCTCCTGCCTGATTCTTTGCTCCATTAGGGGATTAAAAGATAAACATAATCAATCCTCTTAAGTTTGATAAATTGTTATGGTATGTTGATAGTATCAGAATGTATTTGGGCTGTAATCTGTTGTGAGATTACAAATGACAACCACATAGTTTTTGGTCACATTGCAGTCAAATGTATTTTGTCCAAATATGTTTTTTCTTTGTCATACTGTATGTACTAGCCTATACAGTATAAATAAGGCAGTTTGTACATGTTTTGAAATTTAAAGTTAGCTATTACTATCAAATAGCAATGTTTGCAGGAGCACGTTATTTAATGGCTGGCAGGTCTGGCTGTGCTTGTATCATTGAGACACCAATTTCACTTTTAGTCTATCCCTGTTGACTTCAAATGTATGACTGGTAAATTCTAATTTGTTTGCTTGCAAGGTACAGGGGGGATATGCCAAAATAGTAATTTCAGAATTTTCTTAGAGCCTAAATCACCATTTTGTTTTATAATGATTCATGAGTACTTAGTATCTTTATGTTGCTCTGAGGTAACTAATTATCCATTAGCCATCTGCAGCTTCTGAAAGTTCACACTTTACATGTGCATGATTTAATCCTCCTGTCACTGACTCACTTAGACCAGGACAGGACTACTTGCTCTGAGTGAATCATGATATATCACTGAAATTATCTTAGCTTTGCTTTGTTGCAACAGAAAAATACAGAAGAGCAGCACTGAACAAGAGGTAACAATACTTAAAGCTACTCTAAGCGATCCCGTTTTGCCGGTCCGGCAACATTGCATTCCCCTCGATCACCGCTAGATGCACCACACTCGCACACAGCGGCGAACTCTGTGCTGCAGAATGAGACTGGCGCCGCTCCTCCCTCACCTCGCAGCATTAATGGCTAACAGTTTAGCATTATGGCAGAATTATACAAAAAGATCGTGAACTGATAAACATCTGATCAATCTGCTCTGATGCAGCTGAAAGCCTCATGAAATATCTGTTTGTTTAATAATACAATATCAACAGGGAGCCGTCACGTCTTTTTCCTCCTTATGATCACAAAGCAAAGCAGGCACCGGAGGCTGAAGCGTTCAAGGGTTGCGGGGGAAAAAAAGTTCTGCAATGTAAACTTAGTTCTAAATGGAAATATGTTGTTCTAAATGCCAAAAAAAACAAATAGCAAGTACATGTAAATCTCAAAATATTTACTTTGCTACATATCTTATTTATGCTGATAAATATTAGATACAAGATTATTGAGATTTCCGTATGTCATTGAATGCAATCAGAGCGGCGTGTGGTCTTTTGTGTGGAGGGGAGGAAGTCAGGTGAGGGGAGGGTGGTGGTGATGGAGCAGAGCAGGGTTCACTACTCCACCTACTGACAAAAAAAAATTCAAAAAGACATAGCTTAGGGCAGCTTTAAGTGACATCAAAAGTATTCAAGATAAGTTCCTCTACTACTTCAATATGCAAGCTAATAATATATATTTTTAAAAACAGACGATGTGGAAAATGGCTAAATTGTAAAATCGTGTCCGCCGGTCCGTGTCCACCTCACGTGTGGCGTGCGGCAAATTTAGCAGCGTTTTAGACGCTCCGTATCGAAATGACACCAGCGGAGAAGCCAGCGTTTTTCCGGCAATCTCTGCTGCTTCTCAAAGGCCGCGTGTTGTGTTTTAAGAGTGCGCGGTGGAGTTTTCCTCCACTATAACAGACTTTCCCTGGGTCTGCTCCTGTGCCGTTCTCTCATTCTGCTCTGAGTGGAGCACCCTTTTAACTTAACTCAACTTAACTTAACTTTAACTTAACTCAAGGGTAAAGGGTTACCCTTGAGTCTCCATGGAGACGGTTGTCAATCACAGCAGAGGCATGAGGATAAAACTAAAACACTTTAGAAAACTCCATGGCTTATTAAGAAGTTTTACTTTTGAGAGCAGACAAGGAATATTTAAAACAGAAATAACAATTTTTAAATAAAGGGTTAACTTATCTTAATGGGACTAATTGTAAGCTATATTATGAAATATTAATGAGCAGGACTTTGAGCAGTTTTCTTCATATGAAAGATCAGGAGACTTTTTTTAAAGATCATTTCCAATAAAATCGAATAAAATCGTAATAAAAGTTTAAAAAAAATCGAGATTACATTTTTTGGCCATATCGCCCAGCCCTAGAATCATCCATAAATCCCTGGATCCTGGCTAGCACAAAATGAAATAAAATAGACTAGAATTAAACGTGCACAGCGTGAGGCCAGTGGACTCTATGTACAGGGATATTTGTATCAAAACTGGTATAATTACTATATTGCACATGTGCGTATATCAGCAGAGGTAACTAAAGATCACGGTTGTATTACTATTTATCAGGCAAACATTTCAAAGTATGTGGATGTACTATATGTGGATGATGAGGGTCAGCGAGGATTTTTAAAATATTTTTTTTAATGATTTTTGGCCTGCAAGTACCTATTTTCTTTATCCTTGATAGAACAGTAACCTGAACGGGATTGAAGAGCAGGGGTAGACATGCAGGGAGCTACACTTGAGTCCAGTATGTAGCAGGAGGCTTTGTGGCCGTCTGCCTGAGCTTTACAATATCCTTTCTGTAATATTGTGTGTGTAGTTCGTCTGACCATTCACCATTTTCATAGCACATCTATGAGACAGCGTTGGCCCAAACAGAGTGTCCTGACTGATGATGCAGAGATGGGGCTCTGTCATCAGGCTTCATGTAGCACAAGAGCTATGGCAATGCAAGGGGCCAGTTCATTACGACCCTACAGCCGGCAGAATAGCCTTCAGTCACACATTTATCTATGTGGACGCCGACGCGGCTCAGAACTCTTTGTTCGTCCTCACTGCCGCTGATGGAAACCATTTCTTTGTCATGGCCTGAAATCAATACAGAGAATGATGAAAACACTTCTGTCAAGTCTTCTCTTCTTCAGTGAGAAAAGGGGTGCATTTTCACTTGGGCTGCACAATATAAGAAAAGATGAGAGAAACATGATAACTGTGCCGGATCATATGTAAATCTCACTCAAATTTACATGATGCCATTTTACTAAGGGTTTGTGGGCTATTCATTTTGTTTTAATCAAATGTTTTTTTCTTCCTTCTGAAAGTTAAAAAGTGAAATGTTTCTTGATTTGAAGGTCAGAGATTATTTGTTAAATTTACCAAAGGATAATCCTGAAAAGACTATTTCACGGACCATTTTTTATTTATTTCTCAATTATGTCAATAGATGTACCTTAATATGTATGATATAAGTTTACATTTTTAGCCGTTTAGATATTATCATTTTTTGCCTCAAAGCCACAACCCACACTCATCAAATCGAACTCTCCTTCCTGAAACTAGCCATCAATTACTTCTTATTATGAAACTGGGGAATAACGTGAGATTGCAACCATCCCCCCCTATGTGTTACCGGACTCCTCCTCCTTCTCCTCTGACAGCTTTGACACCGAGAAAGGTCTAATTTAATTTAGACTAACACTGTATTATTTGTAAATCCTTGGAGAAATAACGCTTGTCCAGAGCGTAGCTGCGGTTATTATCGGCAACCTTTGTGAATGCATGAAAGGCTGGAGCTGCACTGCCGTACCTGAAGGTTTTTAGAGAAATTAATGTACAAATAACCAATGCATTTCTCCCCATTGTTAGTGTGGCACCGCAAAAAAGGTTCCGGGTTCAACTGCTGGATCGAGTGGGGGAAAAACATCATGTTGATCTGTCTCAATCAAATATTGTTGATGAGATATAGACGTTTCATCAGCAGAATAAATGAATGCTTTCGACTAAAGAACGATTTGACACACGATGCAAGAACTATGTCCCTAAAACAGTAACACTAAAGCAGTAGACACGTGGCAAGCTGTAAGAAACCAGAAAATGTGTGATTCAAATTTGTGGTGCATTTCTTGGACAGTCGGGGTGAATCCAGTGCCCACCTGCCTGATATGAATGTAATATGCAGTCTCATTTTCCTGAGTGGGAGGCTGCTGTGGACGATGGCTATCATTAGATCTAAATGAGCTTGGTAAGGTTGCCATGTGTTGCCATGGAGGGGACCTATCGGTGGGGTTTCTAGGCCGGGGGAGCAGGGGAGGGCACTATGTGAGAAGATATGGAGCTGATTATTTTGGTTGCTGTGCTGTGGCAAAGACGGCAGCAACACTGCAATATCCATCAGCTCAGGCTTCGCAGGAGAAATGTATGAAACAAAAGTGATGAGAATCCTAAAATCGAAATTGTGTTCCTTTAATTTTCAACAGCCTCGTGAATGTAATAGGAAAGATATTTTTTTTTCCTCCTTCTTCTTCTAGTTTGGTTGTGTTTTCCTTTAGGGCCAAATAATGATGATGAAATTGCAATGTTGCAAAATCCATTATCCGCCAGGACCGGCTTTTATTACAATCTCACTATCAGTTGTGTTACAGAGAGAGATGGTTTCTTCCTCACTGCTTCAAATCACAGCTGACTGCAACATATAATTCTGGGAGTAATAATACATTTTTTATATTTAAGGTTTCGTTTTTTTGCTTCAAGTACTGTAGATTTGTAAATACACTAGGTCTCAAAAACATAAATCAGCGTTTATTAGCTTAGGGCAAATACACTTCACCACCACCTAAAAGCTCCACGTTGAACACGAAGGAGCTGAGACTATTCCCACAACTGCCCATACTCTTTTTTTCTTTTTTTTTCTTCTTTTAAACTCTGGTCTCTGAAAACACTTCTCAAAGGTTAAAGTATTGTTTAGAACAGAAAGCATCTCACCGTACACTTTTGCCTCAAGCTATGTCAGTGTTCACATGATATTTCTCCTATGTTGGCTTTGCTGAAACGGTCGGTCTATGGTCGGGAATGTGACGACACTGTGCATTTTTGATATGTGAGCAATATTGGCTAAGAATGGGATTTAGGTTAAACAATTCACGCAGACACAGTGCTAATAAAAGTTGATTATTCTTAAGAGATGTTGAAATATGTGAGGAAATCATAAAAAACATTACAATAACGCTCAATGAAGACCAGTCTTCTGCTGCACTCCTGGATTGGGAGTCCTTGAGTGACACTTGGAGGCAGTTTGTTTACCAGACGGGGGTTTACGCCTAATAAACCCTGGCTGTGTTTTATCACCGTACATTACACCTGCAGGTCAGCAAATAGACCTAATGGTGCACAAAATCAACATAAAAAAAGGAGCATATGCGGCGTCCCGTGGCCGGATGTTTACGAGCCCTGCGCCGGGACCCACTAAATCACCGTGGCTAATCAGGAGCATCCAGAGTGTTCCTGTATGAGATGGGTTTTATGAGTTATGTCCTCCATATTGCTCCACCACCGTCCCCTTCACTCAGCCGCCCCTCTTGGAACGACGTCGGGCTATCAGCGGTGACCTTGCCGGTGCCCTTCAGCTCCAGGTGCAAGTGATAGATACTCCCTCTCTCTGACAGCAGCACGCTTTGTATAAGGAAAGACATATTGATTCACGCGCCAATAAATACGGACACAAGCGATTTTGGCTCTGTTACACGCTCACCTTTTCATGTCCTCTTTCATTCTCCATATATGTCGCAGCTTATGTGGACATTTCCAAGTTTGAGGGCAAAAAAACAATAGAGGGTCAGTGCAAGTACTTATCGTGGTTCGCCTCATCAGCAACCGCCAAGCCGCGCTCACAGACACATAATGGCTGGATTCTTGTGTTTCTGTGATAACCCTGTCTCTGCCCTCTCGATCCTGAAGGCACTTGCAGAGCGATGGATTAAATATTGATCACAAGGCTGAAGAAAATGTAGTTATTTTCTCATATGTCATTATTAGGGATGGTACGATCTGGCTTTTATCGTGGATTGTCACTTGTGGCTGATGCATGATGGTGAGGACTTAGGTCATGCAGACAGAAAATGGTTTTACTCAAGCACCGTGGGCGGCACGGTAGCGCAGTGGTTAGTGCTCGTGCTTCACAGCTAGAAGGTCGCGGGTTCGATTCCCACCTGGACGGGGTCTTTCTGTGTGGAGTTTGCATGTTCTCCCCGTGTCTGCGTAGGTTTCCTCCGGGTACTCCGGTTTCCCCTACCACCAAAAACATGTACAATAGGCCAGGATGAATGATGTGAGTGAATGTATGGAGGTGGTCAGAGGGACCGTTCCCCCAGGGGAAACTGAAGCTACTAACGTAGTTTACCACCACCAAGTATGGAGTGAATGTAAAATGCTCTCATGTAAAGGGCTTTGTGACCATGTCTGTGAAAGGCGCTATATAAATAAAGATCTTCTTCTTCTTCTTCTTTAAAATGTGGGGCTCAAGCTCCACAATTCTTTCAGCTTAAGCACGTCTAGATATTTGTGTTGGCATGCAATAATCACAGCTCTATCTTGAAAATGTATGCAATCTACGATCGGATGGATTTGTTTAAGAAGCTTAGTTTTTCTTCATAAAACTGTGGGAAAAAACATTTACTTAGTTGACTTTACCTTGTACAAATAACGCAAGAGCACCCCAGCCCCTATAGTGTTATTTTCTTTTCTGATGTTTAACACCCAGTAAACCTTAATTTATTTTATATAGTGACAGCAGCATATGGAAATAGATTTTTCCATCTATTTGTCCTCCTCATTTTGTATTATGTTGAAGGACATTTTAAAAGCTCTTATTTCTAGTCACCCCATTGATTTCTTAACCATCTCCCATCAAATAATGCAACACAGCCTGTCTGCATGTCATTATTATATTGACTGTGTCCTCTTTTCGACCTTTCGTAACTCACTATGCTTTACCAAGTGTCACATGGATTGGGAGGTTCATCTTAGCAGATGTTACTTGCTGACTATACAGTAATTGCTTTACGTCAGTGCAATGAGAAACCTTTAGTGCTTCTTAAACAAAACAGGATTGTTTGAGTTATTTTTCAATCAAAAGACCAATTAACTAAAGGACACAGTTGTATAAACGTGTAATGGTTAGTCACTTTCAAACAAATCCATCTTGGGAAAATAAATGTTGTCTCCATCTGTGAAATGGTTCTGTAATTTATCTCAATAGTATCACTTGACATTATCTTATGCAGACAACTGTAATCTTTCTTGTTGGCCCATAGTTTGAACATCAAATAATATCTTATCTGAGGCCACTTTCTCCACAACAGGTCCATATCAAATCACATTTGAGTGAAAAATGAGACAGGCCATATTTTCAATTACATTTTATCATAAAAGGATTGTTAATCCTGTCTCAGAGGTGCCAGGAGCTGCTAATGAATGCGCTTATCCCCCAGTTACTCGTGTGACTTCAGCACTTGGGGAAAGACAAAAGAAAGGCACACTTTTCTTTGTCCTCTCGCACAACAAGGTGGCTCTGTGTAATAGATGCAAATTCATTCAAGGTTAGGTAGATTTTAAGGAAAAGCAAACAGAAAGTAATCTTGTAAACTGCAAAGTGACGAAGCAGGTGAATGTCCATAAAAAATGGGCAATTTAGGGACCCAAGCGGGTAACACTTTAGAATACTGCCCGGTAAGTCCATGGTACTTACAGTGGTAATAACTAGTAATTATGTGGTACAGCTTAAGTATAACAGTGGTACTTTAAGGTACACACAGTAGTAATTAATAGATAAAAAGGCCTGTAAGTTCATGGTACTTACAGTGGTAATCACTAGTAATTATGTTGTACATTTGTGGTACTTATTGTGGTAATTCAAGGATACTGCAGCATCGTTTCCTAGGTAGTAAATGTGGTACTTCTAGGTACATTCAGAGGCAATTTCTAGAAATTATGTATGATTTAGTTAGGATTGTATGACTATAAAACAACATAAAGGAAACAGGTTTCTTTATTATGAATATGCAATAAGTAGCACAGAAAATACTGTAGCAATACAGAGCTTTCCATTTCAAAACAAGTTTCAAGCACAAGGAAACACTAATCAAAATAAAGAGATTGATGTGTTATTAAAGCAGTTCTAAGGAACTCCTGCCCCTAGAGGCTATAAGCGCCACTGCAGGTGTCGTAGCATGTTGCGTTTTTACTTACCAAATGTCCGTGAGAGTAAATACTACACAGAAAAGACAAAGGGAGAGAGGGATATTGTACATCCAATTACACAATGGAAATAAATGTTTTCACTCAAGCTTAAGCTGTAAATGCACTAGCCCACACACAGTTAGCTTTGCCCGTTAGCTTCTTCTTCATGATTCCATTAGTGTGTATTGCTGCTCTGACCCGGTGGCAGTCAAATTGCAATTGTGGTTTTCTGGCCAGAGACACCGGGTGAGATGAAAGACCCCCCAATCATCCCATTAACACTTGTATTACCCCCAGAGGGACTAAGAAAAGGATTTATTAAAGTAAACAAGTTACTTAGTACTGCTTTAAAATGTTTTATTTATTTTTATTTATAAAGTCATCATAATCATAAGCAACAATCATATCTGTACCATGTACCAACCATAACCCACTTTTATGCCAATTCCTACTATATCACTGAGTGTCTAGGACTTACCACTAAAGGTACCAGTAACTACCACTTTAGGTATCTGGTAGTTTCAATTCTAAGTACCCATTACTTACCAGTACATATTTAGTACTTACATTGTTATTACATAGAAACTACCAGTTTAAGTATTACTACTGAAGTTCACTATGAAGTACCACTGTAATTACCTATGTAAGTACCAGGGATGTACCACAGCAATGACCTAGGAGTTACCGGGCTATATTTTAAAGTAATTAAGTTGGTGGTCGCTTCTGTCTAGGGAAGGTAAGGGGTATGAACTGATTTTTCAAGACACTTTTCCAAGTCACATTTACTCTGGTCCTTAAGCAGGAGGCATCTCAGACAGTGACCAGTTATTATTATTAGTTTTTGAGTAATTTTGGTAGAATTGTGTAATACTGAGCAAATATTTCTAGGAATATTTATATCTTGTATGATCTCCGGTGCTTCTGGTGGCAGTGTTTCACTTTTCCTGAGGACTCAATGCCCAAATGTAGCCCAGCAGGTGTGTATTTATTTAATTCATCCTGGTCTGGTTGCATTAGCTGCGGCTCTGGCCCAGTCAATAGTTAGCTTCATGATGGATGGTGTATTAATGCTCTCACTCCTTTGTGTTGTCACCACACATTATACAAATTAGGGCTAAACAAATACAGCTCTGCCAGCCCAGTGCCATGCATCTAATTATAGCTTGTGTCACCTTGACACTAAGTAAAGTTCTATTCAATTAACTAAAGGTGTACTACGTCACCAGAACAGCCTAACCTCAGCAGGTCTTGTCTTAAATTGCTAATGGGATTTGCATGTGTTGGTTAGCTCTGTCTGTCTTTTGCAAGTGCTTTGGGGCAACCAGTGTGGGGCAGTAGATGACCATAGGGCAGCGCTCTGAGACATATGTCTAGAACTTGAGCCAGGATTATTAGGGTTAGTCTGCTGGGCATGTTTTGGTTTCATGGGGACACAGCGAATGCGCAAACTCCACACTTAAAAAGGCTCAAGTTACATATATATTTTTGACTTTGGTGTACGTGCATGTTTGAGAAAAGTCCTAGGAATCCAGAATGACCAAGAACAATCCACATTAACACGGGGAGGACATGCAGACTTGAATCTACATAGAGATTTCAGTAAAGTCACCTTGAGAATTTAATCTTTTTGCTCCGAGGCCTCATCTCCAACCAGCTGACATACACCCTTTGTTACTTACCTGCTTCTATTTAACTGTTTCAGACATACAGTGGGAGGAAACTGTATTTGAACGCTTTGGAATTCTTTCAATTTTTCAATGACTTAAATTGGTCATAAAATGTGGTCTGATCTTCATCAAAAACATGACAATGAATAAACAGTGTCTGCTTAAACTAATACCACCCAAACAATTCCATTTTATCATATTTTTAATGGCCATAACATGTAAATATTCACAGGACAGGGAGGAAAAAGTAGGTGAACCCAGGAATCTCACTGAACTGCAACAGTTTTGTAAAGACGGGTCATAGCTATTATCTGTTTTCTTGTCATTTTATGCAACCGTGAAGCACTTTGAATTGCCTTGTGTATGAATTGTGCTCTACAAATAAACTTGCCTTGCCTTGCCTAGCTATTGTGCAGAAAAACTTTCACAACAGTGTTAGCCTGGCCTTCCTCTCCTGTGAATGTTTACATGTCATGAACCATTAAAAATATGATAAAATGTAAATGTTTTGAGTGGTATTAGTTTAAGCAGACCCTGTTTATTCATTCTCATGATTTTGATGAAGATCAGACCACATTTTATGACCAATTTAGGTAGAAATGTGAGAAATTCCAAAGCGTTCACATTTTCCTCCCATTGTATTAACCAAACTAAAGTGCTGGTCATGTTTATAATAGAGTGGGTGCGGTCTATCGTCTGGAGTGTGGGTGTATGTGTAGGTGTTGCGTCTGAGATTTGGGCCTTACACACGTTACAGCGTGCACCCGCCAGAGGTTAGCCGGTCACCCTCAATAGACCTTCTCACGCATCTGCTCGTGTCTGCTCCGTGATGTGATCCTTCACCTTCTACATGACAGCTGGCCATTTAGCACCAAATTTATGCCGCCCATGCCCTTTATCAGTGCACCAGGAGGAGGGGGCAGATAGGGGGCGTCACTCAGCGTCCCGGCTCTGATTTGTGTCTCTGTTTTAACTCAACCAGACACTGTAATGACATATCGCGCCTTTGAAAACCTCAAATGGGTGCACAAATAATGCAAGGGCCATGTGTATGTTGGATAGAAGCTGAATATATTTGCATAATGTCATCACCAGGACAGAATTTTCAGATAAATCCAATCAGGAGACAAGTGCTGGGTATCTTTTTGTCAAGTTACATTGACATAACATGATACTTTGAATATGTTGTTTGTGATCAAAATAGCATTTTTTAACCAACAAAGTGTGATAGTGATAAATATCTGTTAATAATTAAATTATTACCATTTACTTGTAAAGAGCATAATACCATTTCTTTAAGTAGGACATTATTTTTACAGGTGTACATGTGCAAAGTCCGTATGAAACCGTACACACCTTTTATGTGCACTGTTTATAGCTGTGTACCTGGCTTTAGCTAACCATGACTGCAAGAACAAAGAGGAAGAATATCAATAAACAAAAAAGAAATTGTTTCATGCAAATATCTCCGAAAAGTCACTCTCAAAAGTTTTTAATTTAGATCAAGGCTTTGAATTTGCTATTCTTTTATTTTCAAACATTTCCATATCTCAATTTGGAGAAAGTAAAACTCAAATACATTATTATTTCCCTATCAGGGCTGTTCTAGTTTGTGGTTTAATTTTTTCCCCCTGCCCTTGTTTTGAAAGCTATTGCCACTTTCAGAAATGGTAATATTCCCTAAGGTTTCTTCCAGCATCAGGCATATTTTGATAAGCCGCTCTGTCTTTTTCATATTAACAGATATGCATATAAAATAGTTGTTTTTAATCATTTCTTGCCTCAATTGCTTTGAAATATGTTCTCACAGTTACAGAAAACCGTTCCATTTGTAGTCTTTTTGCGACTGATAATGTGCACTACATATGGACATGGACTGGGGTTGGAGTAAATAGATGGTTTTCGTAAAGTAATATGCGCGCTTTTAAACAAAATGTAAGTCAAATTTCAACAGCTGAAGCAGCTGATATTATTTTAACAGACTTACAGTATGCAGTAAAGTATTTTTTTTCCAATCAGTAATATACAGTAAGTCATGGTTCATTGTCTGTACTGGGTTTAAATTCAGCCTGCTGCTAAACAAATATCAATCATTGCTGACGAAGCTTCTTTGATAAGAGGTGAATCGTCTGCAACACTTGAACATGTACACTGCCAAGTACATATGACAGCTTGAGAACCTTTGTCTTTGTTTGAGTTGCATTATCTGAATCTTTAAAACTGTCTTTTTAGACTGACTTTGGATCTGAAGGTTGTCCACTCCTGTGCCTCCTGTGCCTCCTAACTTTAGACTCCTAACTCCCTTTGACTGTTCATGTGGACTGAATGATAATAGTGACTATCATGACTGGTTGGTGCTGGTTTCACACCTCTGATCATTGGAAGGTGTTCTGAGAACCAGTTGCGGGGCTGCATTATACATTACACTGCCTGGGCACAGACACAATGTTTGAATATGCATGCCGAGTGTGTGAAAATAGGTTTTATTTAGCATACTGTTACTGTGTAATCGAGGCATTGTACTTGTATTTATGAGTCACACCAAATGGATTACAAAACTGCAAAATAACGATGTTTTATATTTTCATAAAGTAGCCCAGACTAAAGCTAATGTGCATAATTATGCGTTGACTCTTGAAATAAAATAAATGCTAAGATAATTATTACAAAGATACATGAGTTCTGTTTTTATCCACCTGTTGTATCATTCGACATTCAAGTACTTTCATACGGAAAAAGTGTTCACTTTGTTCTGTCTGCGCCTTTGGAGGACGCTTCCCACTGAGAGCTCAAACTGTAATCCTGCTGCTTCTAAAGGTTGGAGCGCTGAGGTAGGGAAGGTGCTATTCATATCAAAGCAACCTGATATGGAAATGACATGCATTCATAAAAATAATTCTAACAAAAAGCTATACAATTCACAATGTTCTTAATAATGGATTTTTTCCTGCAATCATTTACCAATGTCTTTTTCTTTTTGTGTGTGCAAAATTTCAAACTCTACCTGTCTGCTGTGACGAACAGCACACATGAACATTCTTCGGTGGGTTGCCCAGAAAGAGCAAATGGCAAAAGATGTTTTCCTGGGATGATAGTGGCTCAGGTACAGCCACCAAACCTAAAGACTGCTTGTCTGGGTAGGAATGTGTTTTTGTGTGATTAGTGATGGTTGTTGAGGTTTATTGCCACAGATTGGTAGCCACATTTCTGTCAGTTTTGCCCAGGACAGTTGTGACTGTTTGTAGCCTATTACTCCCGAGTGACACTGAAAAATGTATGTTGCATATTATGGAAGGTAATAGTACACTTTTTTGTTATTATAAAAAGTGTTTGTAAGTCATACGTACTTATGAGCTTATAAGGAGAACTTCAGGGAGGGGTCTCCTGGTGGTTCCCAGAGTCAATAATAATCACGGTGAGGCTGCGTTTCAGTTTCATGCAGCTAAAATCTGGAACAGTCTTCATGAGGATGTGAGACACTGGTCAACTCTGACAATGTTCAAATCCAGGCTGAAAACGGCTCTTTTTACCCGTGCATATGAAAACGGAAAGTATTTTATCTGCACTCTTGCCTTTTACTGTAATTTACTCAATCAATAAAACATAACTTTATGTTGATGTTTTATTGATTGATTTGATCTGTTTTCTTGTAATTTTACGCAACTGTGAAGCACTTTGAATTGCCTTGTGTATGAATTGTGCTCTACAAAAAAACTTGCCTTGCCTTGCCTTATAGCAAAAATGTCCACTTAACTTGAAAACATGTATAGTCCATAGAAAGACGAGCCTAATATTTTGTCCTAAAACAGATGTGGCGAAAGCATTACAGATTTCTCCCTTCATCGGCGCTCACTTGTCTGTGAGCCTCTCTGCCAAAGCTGATGGATGCCCCAGTGGCACTGAGTGTGTCTTTACTGACAGTAATGCCTGCTTTCAACAAGACCGATTCACTCACTGCAGCCTATACTGATCTGAGCTCAAATGGGATATTTCTTATCATTATGGCCTGTTGTGAAAATGAGCCTGTCAGAGGAGTCTAACACATTTGGGTTCATTCTGGGAAACCATTGAACAGTGAAAGTGTGCAGCAGACTGAAGAATAAGCTCTTAAAGCTAAATGTCATCTGGATGTGGCAAATCTTATTTGCACACAATGTGGTTCGCTGTAAGTGTCTAAGAGGCTGCAATCGGGGAGGACCAGAGATGAGCCCTGTCCACAGGTAATTAGTCTTCCAGATTTGTCCTCTATTTTCTTTGGTGTCAAGGTACTTGTGCATCATTTTGTAAGCATCTTCACTGCATTACATGGTGATCTGAAACTGATATGCCTGGAAACGGTCGCCAATCTCCCAGCTAGACTTTCCACTACACACTTTCATCGTTGTCTGCAGCCTGCAATCATGTGCTTTAATTCCCCCTTCGCTGGTACAAGAGCAAACAATTCTGTCCAAAGTGACTTATTGATTTCATAAGACTGCTAGTCAAGCTCGTTGTGAAACCAAGCAACACGGTAGTCTTCCTGTGACCAGTAATCTAGAAGAAAAAAGCTGTGGCGTGAAGGCGCTCAACAATTCTCAATCCCCTAATGCTCCAAGGAAATCCAATTTCACATGGCTGTAATTGAAATTTATTTTGTCACCACAATGGAAGCCCGCATCATTTATTGAGTTCCGTCGCTCCTCTGCCAGGGGAATTTTCTCACACCTGACGTGAAGATGCTCAGGGTCCTGCTAATAAATGTATCAAATTGTAATGAAACGTCTGTATTTAAAGGAATATGTAGCGATTAAATAGTGCTGCAGGTTTAGCGTTGTGAGCAAAGCTGTTCATACATGTCTGTTATAATGCACGACAAGCTACAGGTAAAGAAGAATACTTTGCATCCATGGAACCAAGGCATTTTTGTTATCTGGCTCAGGTTAAAGTTAGCAAGGTGACCTTTAATGTTCATGTGGCTGTAATACTGTGTTTTTCAAACTATTATTAATTCTAAGCCACTGTTATTCCAGCAAAAAACACTTCAATTACACCAATGACGTTTGTAAATTTGTGACCAAAGAAATCCATAGAGAAAGTGTAGAAGTTAATTTGATTTCCTAAGGGTCATGTGGCGTTGTGTCGGACAAACTCCTCGCAGTGCAGCCCCAGTTGGACAGAATCATCACTATCAATCTCGGAGAATCAGCATTAGCATTTCTCTCTCTGACTTCTGCTCCCATCTCCCAGGGTGTGATGTAGAGGCAGCCATAGGATCGCCCTTCATACTTCACTGATATGTTCGGGCTGCACAGCATGAAGAGGTCCATTACCCCAACCACTGCCCTGCCCCTCCTCCACGTCTCCATCCACACCAAGACGAATCGGGTTGGAAATCTTAAACCATGTAGCCATTCAATAACACCAAGATGCCTGTTTGCTTTTTTTTTTACCATCATGACGATCCAATTGCCTAAACATTTCCAGAGCATTGCATTGCACGCTTGTAATTGCGAATAAGGACAAACTCCTCTGGTAATGGGATGCCTTTGTTTGCAAGCACATTACGAGAGGTTTGTTTGTGTATGGTGGTTGACTGAGGCAGCTGATTAAAATTGCTTGGACCCTGCCAGCCCCCAGACAGCTTCAACACATTAAGATTTAAGTTTGCTTCGCCCTTTTAATTGGAGTTTCTGACATGGTTTAGTGCCAGTGTGAAAAATCCTTCCTCCTCGTCCAGCTAATTGAGAGTTAGTACTTTGGTGGAGGTTGGTGGAAGTGTGTAGGTATTTGACAGGTGGGCTCATAATGTCCGGGGTCCTTTGGGGAATGGAGCGACAAGTGAAGTTGTTGCAGTAATTGCTCATGTGCGGTGGTCTTTCCTCTTTGTCTGCTGCCAGTCCGCCACAGACTGTGTGGGGGACTTTCCTTTCTTTGTCTCTGCACATACACATTGATAATGCACTGTTTTACATAAGGGGCAGGACTTTCGAATTAGTCAGTAGACTTGTTGGACCAATGCATTATAATATCTTTATTGTCCAGCTACAGAGGGTTACATTGCATTGTGCATTTTGCTCCTGGCTGAAGTTGGAATAAGCACAGAGAGTACAATCTTACACAGTTCCTATTATATTATTATTATTATCTTCAAAGTTAAAGAGGTTGCTATGAAGAAGCATTTGAAAAGTAGCTCTGTAAACAGTGCCATATCTTTCCTTGTCCCACAATCCAAGGTGTACCCCACTTTAAGCCCATAGTTTAAATGACTCATCACCATGCCTTGTTATTGAGGGGCATATGTCAATTTATCATTCTAAAAACTGTAATATGTGACATTGTTCACCTGTAGTGCATGTCCGTGGCAAACCAAGAGGCAGTTCACGCCTACCTCTTAGTAATAACCATGCATTTGGGTTCATACATATAGTTTTGCTGTGAATAACAATAGCCACATTCTGCATATATTTGAGTGGCAGGTTGTTTGTTTGCGTCTGATTTATGCTTGCGCACATGTACTTGTGTGTGAGTGTGTGTCTGTGTGTAAATGTGCAATGTGGCTGTAACATCTGGTATGATTGGTGTGGTGAGCCTTCGGGCCCTCTCACAGGTGATAGATGACACCTATCACAACCTGTCAGCGGGGACCCAGCAGCCAACTCGCCCCGACCAACCCGCGGCCTGACGTCCTTTATTTTCACCCCCGCCTTTTACACATGGCGACGGCGGGAGCAGAAAGAAAAGAGTGATTCATTGGCTTTTATGAATATCAAGATGCAAGCTGAGGTGGGCTGTTTTATAGCCGGAAGATCACAGAGGAAAATGTGAGGAAGTGAAATGTCAGCAAATTAGATGTAATAAGTAAAGGGTGCTTTTGAGACAGAAATGGAAAAGGCAAGCCACATGAATATTGTCAAACTAATATGCTATAATAACTCGGGTCCAACAATTGTTTTGGGGGGGAAAAAACTCATTGCAATTACCTTTGCAAATTAGATTTTATAGTAAATATTTTGTTCACAGTACACATTTTGAATCATGTCAATTAACGTCTATGTAGGTTCTCAGTCGTACAGGAGTTGTCCATCTTCAATGAAGGTTCTTGAGTCATCTACTGTACTCTGTTGTTGAAGTGTTGAACGTTTCACCTCTCATCTAAAAGGCTTCGTCATCGCACTAAGGTTAGGTTCAGCCCGCAGTCCAGATATATAGCGTTCAGACTGAAACTCAGGTGTCAGGTAAGCCGTTAGGGCTTAGAACAACAAAGACTCTTAAACTACAAACATGTTTACCTACAGGTGTGAGTAGTTGTTAATAGAGGGGAGGGACTTAGCCAAGCGAAACTCCTCCTTATGGTCTTTATCTGGACTGGGGGCTGAACTGAACTTTATAAGGCTGCAACTAAGGATTATTTGGTAATCGATTAATCTACCGATTATTTTAACGATTAATCGCTTTGGTATGAATGGTGTATGAAAATTATAATAAAAAATAAAAAAAATCACATAAAGCTAAAGTGGCACCGCTTGAGGATGTGTTGATGGTGTAAACTTAAAGTGAATGTTTGTTGGAGGCGCTTGGTGCTAATTCTGCTTTCTGATTGGATGAGACACAAACGGATATTTATGAAATTTTGTGTACAAAACACTACAGTCCCTAACTTTAAAAACAAAGTAAGTTTTTGCTCTATTTGAATCTGTGTTTGCTAGAAAACGATTAATCGATTACTAAAATAGTTGTCGACTATTTCAATAATCGATTAGTTGTCGATTAATCGATTAGTTGTTTCAGCCCTAGAAATTTAGTGTCGCTGGCGAAGCCTTTTGGATGAGAGGCGAAACGTTCAACGCTTCAACAACAGAGTCCAGAAGATGACTGAAGAACCTTCATTGAACATGTCAATTAACATTAAAAGAAGACTGAAATACATTATGAAAACTATACAAGAATTACATGCACTTCAGAACCACAGGGTTATATATGTTAAGGAAACTGACTTTTTTTGTCCTTGTCTATGATGCAAAACATCTGTACGACTGAGAGCTTACACAAACATGTTTTGAAGACACTATCTCTAAATGACTGCAGTCAATGCGATTTACAATTAGCAAATCGCAACAATGCCATTAAAATTGTAATTATGATTCCATCGCGATTAATTGCGTAGCCCTAGCTATACAGTACGGCATGCATTTGTTGGACCAGGACAATATTAAGTGTCTTTTTCGCTTTGGTTCATCTGTAATCCTGGCAACCATATTTTTAGAAATCTGCGTGAACAGTTTACTTTGTGTTGTGTGTTTCTTTTGGGCTTTCCTTGTATCATCATCAAACACTACAATTAGTTTCATGCCTGATGCCCTTACTCACCTAAACCTCTTCATTGGACTGACATAAAGCGCACTTTATCTTGCAACCTGGAAACCTTGAACCTGGGAAGGGTGTTCAATAAATGATAATACCCTGTGCTGTTTAATTGTGTCCTGGGCTGCGCGGCTTGGCTAAGTTCCTGGATGAAAACAGCTGAACCTGGACCAGTTCTGACTTAGTGCTCATCAGGTCCACGGTGGCTCTCCTCACGCCTGATAATAATTGATGGATGAGTTTGGTGCAGGACACTGACAGCCTGGTTGCCTGGCCTTTACCCTCTGCCAGCTCAACCTTTACATGTGCGGAATAGCCTATTACTGCACGCCCATTGATGGTAATAGGCTGATGAGCAAACGGCTACAGTTGGAAACAGGGGAAGCTTGAGGAATACATACATAGTTTCAGTATTTGGAGAAGCATTTTCTCCCTCTAACCATGGTGGGTCTGTATTGACTTAAAGTTTATGGTCCATAGTGGAGTTGGAGCTAATTTACAAAGATAAATCCAAGTTGTAAAGCCCTTTAAAGGGCTAATGGAAACAGAAGATGCGGTATATTCCCACAGAAGCATTAAACACGCTCATGTTATAAACTCGGAAGTCATACTGGGCAAAGCTAGCTGGCTTTAACCAGTTATTGACAAAACTATCCGTCTTCATAAAACAGTGGACAATCCCATTCTGTTTACTGCAATCACGTTATCAGAAATAGTATAAATATGAAATGTTCTCAAATAAAGGAAGCAAGAAAACACGGCATTCTGTTAATGATCAGGAAATTGGGAGCACAAAACTCTCGTTCTAATTGGAGAAACTTTGCGCTGCTGTCCAACTGCTTCCTTGACAGCTTTGCTCGCCTCTGTGGATACAACTCACTCTCCATTGCGCTTCCACATATTTGACTCTTTCCCTTGTTTTTCCCGCACAGCAACGCTCCTCACTATTAAAATCCAGCGTAATCGACTGCTGTTTTTGGAGCCTCACTGAGAAAAGAGACACTGATTGGACACAGCTCGCGCCTCTTGTAACAGAAGCCATTCACTTTGCGCTAATTCAATTCCAGCTTGACTCCTGCCTCAATCAACGGGCGCTTCAGTCGGAGGCAAATGAAAATTGAGTCGGGATATGGATGTATTGGAACATTTTCGTGCAAGTTTCTGTGTGCTTATCTTGCAATTAATTCATCATCTAACAAAGTCATTCTGAGAGTTTCCCAGCGTGACAAAACTCATTATACCTCAGGGTGTAATGGAGGAGCGACTTTTAACAGAAACGCTTTATAGGTTTAAGGCTTTGAAAATCAAATTCAATTGCACCAACATGAGCTTCCCACATTACCATTTTGCCCGGTTCTTGGTGTGCGTGGGAGTGGCGGGTTCCGTCCGTCTTATCTTAGCCAATGAGGATGTACTGCTATGGACACATCATATAGAGAGGAAGGTACAGATAGAGGTCATAATGGGTCTTCTATAAGTGAATAAAACATTGAGCCACATATAGGGATGGGTACCGTTCGTTCTTTTTTTTCCGATACCACTACTTTAACAATACCTGCTTTTTGGTGCCGGTGCCTTAACAGTACTTTTTTCGATACCTATGTTATTTTAATTAAATTAAAATAACGTGTATAAAAAGTATAGTTCAGGAAAAAGTCCTGAAACAGCACAACAGAAGCTACACAGGCCGCAGCAGCGTCACCTGAAACTTCGTATTTTGAAAGGATATTATTACCTCCTGAGCTGCAGAGACAGGACAGATCCACATCATGACACGGTTTCTTTCAGCCAACATTTCTAAACACACTGCGCTTTGATGAAGCGAAAGCACTCCACACATCAAAGATCCTTGCATGGTGTGAGCGCTCACTCTGCCACTAATAATTTACCAAAACTGTACAAAAAATGTCTAATACAGAGTGAGCGCTCACTTTTCCACAATCTATGATATTCCCCTCACTGCAGCTGCTTGTAAACAACAGCACGTAAACTCAGCCTCCGTGGGTCTGTCACTAAGGTAAAGACGTCTTTCTTGTTGTCACTGCTCTGTTTTGTTTTTCAATTTGCCTAAAAACTCAAGTTTCTTATTCAGTCCTGGTTTATAACTGGTTTAGTTTAGATCTGGGTTTTACAACTGGTGTATGTCCTGGTTTAGTCCTGGCTCAGTCCTGCCGCAGACCGAGGCTGGGCCATCTCTATTACAAAAGTTTAGTACGTTATAGCTTTGCTTCTCTTTAAGTTATAGCTTTAAGTTATAGCTTTGATTTGCTCCATTTGCGCTGAAGCAGCTCATTATCTGCGCACACGTTCATGTTGCTTTTTTTAGACTCGCTGCGGGTCATATATTGAAGTCTGGAGAGAAAAAGAACTGAAAGTTGGCACTGAAAGAATTTTTGTTTTTCGATACCACCCCTGACCAGAGCTTTTTGGTCAGTACCAAGTAGGCACCGTTTAACGGTACCCATCCCTAGCAATGTATTATGTAATGATAAGCTCAGGACAGCTTGTGTCGACTTGTTGAGAGCCCAGAAAGACTACCTCTCATTGGGTAGAGTTTGGAAGTAAAGTCAATTGATTTAGTCAGCAAATTCTCTGCTTACTGTACACAGTACACACACTATACACACGACAGTATACACACTATATGCAAAAGGTTTCTTCAATGCTTTCCCGACCAAGTAACTCCCCAAAGGACTTACATATTTTTACATACCTCATGTGTAGTGATACATGAGGTGCTCAATCATTTGGGCATTTTCTCTTCGTGCGCCAAACGGATTAGTTATGAGCACATTGAACACAGTCTGCAAACAGTAATTACAGGTATTTTCATTCTTTGTGTTAATATGATCCTGGCCCATTGTTAGTATCCTTAAAGCCTAAGTAGCTCTCTGATGAGAGAAAATGAGAAAATATGGCAACTCCAGATCTACAACTACTCTGTGAATGAGGGCTCCAATCTTTGTCATCATGTAAAAAAAGATAATGTAAAAAATACTAAATCTTAACCAATACGAGGTTAGGAAAACTAATTAGGAAAACTAACCTTTTTTCCTTACTACTACTATACCATAAATTTTTGTTTTAGGCTTTTAGCAAAAAATATCAAATCTAAGACCTCAGTGAATTTGCATTAAATTGTTGCTTTTTCTGATATGGATATTGCAATAACCAAATATTGCAATGACAATAATTTCTCAATATATTGTGAAACCCTGGTCTAGCTAGGGCTTGGCTAATCGAGAGAAACAAAACAACAACCTGTTGTCCCTTTTCATTCATTCTATTTATATGTTTTCAGATTTACAAACCCTGCAAAGCATTTTCCAGAACATTTCCCGCAGCAGAAGCGTCATATTTTTCTCCGCTCTGAGGCGCTGCACTGAGCGAGTGAGCGATGTCCACTGTAGTGATGTTGTGATTGACACGGGCAATGGGGCCTGGGATTGGAGATGGCTGTGTGGAGTGTTGGAGCATTCTCTTCATTAGACAGGGTCCGGCTGACCCTATAGTGACCTCATGGTGACCCCTGCAGCACAATCATGAGGCGCATAGGCCGACAGGTTATTAATGCCTGTCCCGGCACATGAGCAGCTGTTCTGGTTTAGGCTTTTACTGTCTAATGCGGAGTACAGTGTCACACTCACTCAGCTATGGAAACACACGGGACAATGGCATGTGTCACATAAATGTATGATAGGAAGTCCCGCCCATGAAAGCATTACCTGCACTATCACCATTGCTGCTATATAGGTAAGGTATGGTATAGGTAAGGCGAATACAGAATGTAGGGGTGCAATGATCTTGAAAATTAATTCCATATACAGTACAGTAAAATGTTATATAATAACTTGTTTGTATCATTGACAGAAACACATCTCAAGTTTAAAACGTACAGAGCCCCGAAACAAGTTTTTAACTGACTTGACTAGTAACAAAACTAACATTGCGAAACATGTTCGAAATATTTTCACACTTTGACCGTATTAATGTGTGTGCATTCTTTTGCTTCGCTGTACTCCACTGCAGAACGTAATATTCTGGACTGTAAGTAAAAGCATTGTGAGGAGGGAAAAAATAAAACGTCTGCTCTGCTGCTTGTGGTTATCGGCTCATTTTTCCATCAGAAAGTTGGCAATAAACCAACATTCAACACATCGATTTTTTTTTCTTCCATGTCTTGGTGTAAAATGAAACTGAAATTGCCCTTGTTCTCTCCATCGCTCTCCGTGCTGCTACCTGCAAGTTGGCTCCCTGTGATTCATATAATACTCCACAAAGCAGCCACCTCCTTCTAACATTATATTGTTCTACAGTTTAGAAAAAAAAAAAAAAATCTAATGAAACGGAAGGTGACACGACTTTAAAGTGCCGTCTGCCATTTGATGTGACCCAATATGATTTCAGAACATGGGAAAGAAATTGAACTTCATTATTTATGAAACCGACAACACAATTCTACCCAATCAAAAGTACATACGTTTTCAACATAATTTAATAAAAGGACCTCTATCTCCACTTTGTTTTAGGTTTTAATCATGTTATTATGTTAGGTTTGTATCGAAAACATACCTGGAGTAGTGTTTAACTCTTGCTCGTTTCACTAATCCTGCATTATCAGACCCCCTGCCTCTCCCTCACTCACAATGCCAGCTCACGCTCCAGTCGATGTCACGCAGAGATTCCCATGAATTTTACAGACACCTTCAACAACCTGTTCTACTCCTGTCTGTAGTCAAGCTCTCCTCCTCGCTCTGATTCACCTGTCTGTCAGTACATCCTTTTAAATTTTGTTTTTGCACTGCAGCACACAAGAGGAATAAATGGGCCCTCCGTTGGCATGTATGAAACGGAGGATTATTTTGTAGACAAGCATGTCATTTTAAGTTATACCACAAAAATACCAAAGCTAAAGTGTCTTAAGTAGTTGTAAAAGTCTGAATAATGTGATAATGGAATGTTGCAGTACTTTTCACTTCTCATGGCTCTTGATTCCAGATTGACGCAGAGCGGGAGCCAGGTACTCAGGACCTCTTAGGGGTAATGAGCCTTTCTCCCTGCTCATGGGGCTGGGGCAGAGTGGACTTTCTGATTGCCAAATTGTGCTTAATTAGACAGATTACAGGGTCACTGGGGCGATAAAGTCAAGGAAGCCGCAGAATGATGTTTGTGTGTGTGATACTACTGTTCAAAGAGGGCACTCAGACCAATGTGAGGCCTGTAGTGGATTGCAATGACGGCCATTAGGTCCTATGAAAAATGGACAGACAAAGGCAAAAGTGTGCTTAGCTGTGAGCAAATGATGAAAATGGAAGTCAATGGAAATTGGATTGCAGTGCATTTTCTGTGCTTTGGCTTGTCACGACCAAATAATTTCAAAATATTTTTCTGAAGATATGGCAATTGAGGCAAAAATGGACAACAAATATCAGAAGCAAAGCAACTGTATGTTTTATAATCATTTTGAAGCCTATTTAGGAAGCAAACGTTCACAAATGTCTCTTCTGTATCATGACCATTGCTGTATCCATTGTTATAAGAGTGTAAGAACAATGCGGAAACGCAGATCGCAAATATGATCCACAGTCAACGAGATTAGATCAGTATCAACAGGCGCGTGGCTCAGATATATCTCCCTGACTCAGACTTATCTCTGTCTGATTTATGTCCACTCAAAGAGACAAATGCTTTCGTACTTGTTTATCTCCAAACAATGATGTGTAGTGTGTATAATTTTATCTGATAGATGGATAAACCAAGGCTGTCGTGCCTCCTGGACATTTGAAGACCCAGATCAGGCTCAGAACAGGTGCAGAGCAGCCTCACTGCTGGCTGTACGGCCGAGTCTGACCTCCCTGCTCTTGCACTGGGCAATTAGTCCACAAAATGGCTGACAGTAAATCTCCCGGAGCTAGAGTTTGGCAGGGCCACCCTGAGGTGAGCTCCACAATGAGGAATTAAGCACACAGTATTAGCTAACGGCGCTTTATGATGTGAGGAGCTGAACCGGGTGAAGAAGGGCAAGGATGCACCACTCTGAAATGTCCTGGGACCTAGTACATACTGCTCTGGGTGTGAATGTGGATTTATATACTGCAAATATACCATATGAGGTTCTCTAGCAGCCCTCACAGCTGAGCCGCTCAGATGGGTTAGGTTAAATGTGAACAATATGTGGTCAGTGAACTTAGGCTTTACACATAATCATGAAATATTAATTTCTACTTTTATCTATTTTTATAGTAAGTGCAAACATATAGAATAGCTATTTCCTGTCCAGAATCCACAGAGCTCTTTGGGGAATATTATTACAAATTGGGACACTGATAGCCTGCATTATTTCTATTTTTATGGTCTGGAAAAAAAAAAGTATTTGTAGACTTTCCTATACCTATAACAAATAAAAGGCACCAATATCATCAAGCTCATAGACGGAAAGAGCACTTTATATCTGGCCTTTCATTTAGGCTCTAAGCAATAATTGGACAATGGGGGACTAGTTTTGTTTATGAGACTGTCCCACAATCCCATATATATTATTCAATGGCCACTTAAAGCAACACATTTCTGCCTTTAACAAGCCTAGTATGTCAGTAGCCCCTATAGCACTTGGTCACTGCGCCACTGGAAAAGCACTGGGAGCATGTAGTAGTTGGAGGCAATATCGAGGCTGTTGCAGGTGAGGAGCTGTCAGAGCGATGCTGTTGCCTTTTGGCCCATAACCACTGTCTGATTTGTGAATATTGTTCCCTTTGGTTTAATCTGCAGTGTGCTGTGAGGCAGAAACTATTCCCACAAGGTGGCTCACGGGGGGCTATTAATTCATCTCCTGAGTATTAGTTTATTTATTTGTTTGAGCAGTTAACCTGCTCAAAGGAGTGGGCTGAAGCCAAAGGCTATAAGCGCCACCCAAAATAAAAATAGTAACATTACATTTAATATTTACAAGGTAGCAAATCATAACAAGGAACATAGGCAAAGTAACAATAAATGATGAAGAATAAGACAAAACAACAGCAAATAAAGAACAAAAGAATGTGCTACTTTATTTATAAAGGTGTTTTCATACATATTATACTCTGAGATCTTGCTACTTCCAGTTGTCATTACTATCCTCAATATAATTTAATTTGGGTTTAATTATCATTAATTATCATTATTAAAGTATAAAGTATTATTAAGTATTAACACTGGCCTGGTGGGACACAGAGCACCAGACCTTAACATTCCAGCAAACGGGGGAACGTTGACCTGCACTGACCTAGAAACCTTGAAATGGACTCCATTAAAGGATGAGCCTGGCTATTAAAAATATGTATGAGGTTTTTATCAGCCAACCTTCCAACCCACCCCGTGGCTGCAGACAGGTTCAAGTAGGATGTGTTTGCTGGAGGCCAACTCGGATGAGGTTTGATATCTGACCAGCAATGGACTGAAGATACAACGTAAGGCACGACAATGGAAAATTCTGGCATAGCTTTATGGTCACTACAGGGTTTCTCCTTGTGAGTGGGGAAGCAGCATCTTTGTGCAATGCGATCTACCAAGCATTACATCATTTAAGACAATAAAATGTCACCTCATGCTTCAATGAAATGTTACTCTGTTCACTTCAACTTATTCTACTTTACTGCGTGTCCAAAGCTGTTTCATTCAAACTATACGTACAACAAACTATACTACAGTGCGTCATTGAGATAAATCTGAAGTTTATTTCCCTTACTTGGTTATTGGAATTAGTTTAGCTTATTAGTTGTTTGAGCAGTAAACATTCTGCTCAGAAGGAGTGGGCTGAAGCAAGAGCTTATACTGTAAGCGCCCACCCCCAAAATCAATACAGCATTTACAATTATAGCATCTACATAAAGACATTACATGACAGAACTATAATAATAACGTTATGCTATTGCAAATACATTATCAATCATACAATTAGCAGCATCATATTTTGATTTTCATTCATGTCAAAGGAGAACCAGTTACACTTCAAAGCGGCTTTTTTAACACAGACCAAAATACAAAGCATTGTTTGAAATGTTCATATAGAAAACAGAAACGAAGCACAACGACAACCAGGATCTCGTTTCATGTACGATGTTTAGTACAAAGCAAGTAACAAAAGCAACCCTAAATATAATATATTTCAGCATGTTACCAATGCCAAACCTTGGTAACATTACCGGAAGTCACTATTTTTATGTTATAAAGGCACGTTACTATGCAGTACATATATACTTCGTGATCTTGCTACTTCCCAGTTGTCATTACCATCCTCAGTAGCCTATAATATCAATTTGTGTACAATTTCCTCTTTTTTTATTTTTTTATTTTTCATGTATAATGTATTATGAAAGCCCTACATAGTGTAATGCATTAAAAAGCATAATACTTACTATATTCTGAGATCTGCTACTTCCCAGCTGTCATTACCATCCTCAATATAATTTTAATTGAGTTTAATTATTATTATTATTATTTATTTGAGTTATGTGTGAAGTATGATGTAGGCCCTGCATAGTGTGGTGCATTAAAAGTCAGGGTGTAGAGCGGGCCAGTTGGTCATATGGCAACTTGTTTTACTTGGAAACCCATTTTTAATGCGTGCGTTAGCGTAAAATTTAGTACAACATTGCGAGTAACGGCACATTTCGTATTTTGGGGAAAGTTTTAACTGTGAAAAACTTCCCTCTGCTGGGCTCGACAAATTAAGTGCCAAGGCTGTTACAGGACTCTCAGAGCGCACAATAAAACTCTTACTGTATGTGTGTGTGTGTGAGAGTCGTCTGGGGAGTGGGTGACCTGGTCCAGCCTCCAGCAGAAAAAGCCTCCCATTTCCAGGATGAATCTGGGCAGAGCGACTCTTTATCACCAGCGCTTTGTCAAACATGCCCTGTTACCATGGCGACGCGGTTTAGAAATCCCATCACCGCGAAATACCCGCGGACCGCCGCACTTCATCATGTGACACTCAATAATTCGGAGTTGATTATAATGGTAAAATCAATGTATGTCTTTCGGCATATAAACTGTTAAAATATGAACAGGGACTTTTTCAAAGATCCTCAAGGGTGAATCCTTTGCAGGTCAAAAAGATACAGGCTATAGGTGAATATTTCTTATATATACTCATATTATTATGAAATGAAAACTGGCGTATAAGAAAAGGCATTTTTGTTATTATATATATTATAATAAAAAACTTTAGTCCTGTATATTGAACATTTAGCTAGTATTAAAGCAAGACACTGCAGGTGAAACTTTTGTTGAAGATTGACTTCTGTCATTTTATGTTCTCATATAAAAGTAAGGCAACTCTAAATAATGGATTGAGCCATGTTTGTTGATAGTATATTAGTTACAAAGATTTTGGATATCTTGAAATATTTTTGACAAAGCTTCAAGGTTCAAGCTATGAAGTGAATATTAAAAAATCCCTCCGAGAAAACCTTCAAATATTCTTACGTCCCAGACTGGAAAGTTTGGAGTTTATAGGTGCTACTAAAGTGGAGATGTTGTTCTTACTGCTGTCTCCCAGAAAGGAAATGCTCATATTTAGATTACAGAGTCATCTCGGTCGCCTTACATGTGGATACCATATCAATATTGTGAATGAATATCCGTGGGAAAGACGAGTTTATTTATTTATTACAGGGACCGTGCATATTAATATGCATTATACATGTAAACATGCCAGAATTAGCATTCCCTGAAAAACTAACAAAGCCTCATAAAATAAGCATTGTAAAGGGTGAGTGTGGTCTATGTTTACCCTGACATTAAGAAATGAAGGGCAAAAAAGCAGTTAAAATCCTCAACATTGTTTGCAGCGTGAAAATGTTTTGTTTTCACCTGCTATGTCCTTAATTATGGGTGCATTTCAGGCAATGTTCCCTCGTAAAAAAGTTCAGCTCAGAAACTTAAACTGTTTACAAATGTGAGCCGTGGCGTGTGTGTGTGTGTGTGTGTGTGTGTGTGTGAGAGTGAATTTGATATTGTGATTATGAATGTGACATCTGTGTGAAATATTTACCTCATTTGTGAATCTGTGATGAGGATCAGATTGTTGTAGATGAGGCAGCGCTGGCATTAATCTTTGTTCTGTGGGTGATAACAGAGGGAGGGGGGCAACGTCTCTGCGTGCAATCAGACTTTTCAGCGGTTTGTGAAATTGTTTTTTTCTCTTATCTTTCGTGGACATTTTCTTTAAAACATGCAGCAGCACATGTTTGGTTAAATTATCAGTTTCCTCCAACAGCTTGTAGACGCAGAGACAGGCCGGTTTTTATCTTCATAAGAAAGTCAATTAATTGCTCGGCTGGATGCGTTTTCCTATTGACTTCAAATAGAGTTGTAAATCCGTGTGGCGTGCGATCATTTTTGTAAGTTAGAAAAAATGTTCCTTTTAAAAAATATGTCACGGGGTGTTCATGTCAGGAAACTTTTTACCAGGTGAAAATGAACACTATAGCAAAAGATATATAGATATGCTTAGCTTTTGAAAATAAGATGGCCAAATCCTAATGGCTCTCTTATATCCTCATGACACTATTGCAAGTTTTGGTTTACTTTACTGGAAAAAAGTATACGTATTATAGGACATAGACACTGCATTTTGTCAGAACCGACATTGATACATTAGTCGTCCTTCCCTATCTGCTCTTGTCTGGTAAATTGGAGTGCCACCATCACAGCAGCATGGGGCCCAGCATGTTAACTCACGTCTCCCCAGCCCCCATCCCCTTGTCTTCTGCTCTTGTTTTCTTATCGGGAGGGCCGAAAATAAGATTCTTGGCCTGGTGGGTATCATCATAATTCTCAGCTAATCTTTGAACAGAGCGACCATGTGATTGGTACTCCATCCTGTTATTACCGGTAGATTGGTGTTATTCTCATTCCGGAGCGGTCCAGTTTTGGTGGCCCCGTTAAGCTGGTCCTCGGGATGCACCCCCCCCCCCCATTCCTTCCCCCAGTGTTGGTGTAGTACCGGACATAGAGCCGTGATCTTGCAGGAGGTAGCCAAAGTGATTGACTCGGGCAAACAAAGCCAATAGAATCATAGAACAAGAGGATTCTTCTGGAGGCCTGCTGCTTCCACACGATTCAGTGTCTCACATTGGCATTTAAACATGTTTAATTGATTTTTATTTTTTGTATTCATACACCTTGGATTCTGTAAATATGGATGCCTTCTAGAATGGGAAAAGGCAGAGTTATGATCAGAGTGAGGTCTAGGTTCAGCAACACTGTGAGCCCAAAGAATGAGATCAGCTGACTGATCTGAACACCCTGAAGGACCTGGTTATTTTCACACATGGATTGGCCACAGCAGAGTCCAGATCTGAACCCCATTGAGAATCTTTGGGACGTCCTGGAGAATATACAAGAGCTTGATTAAAAATAAATAAATGCAGAACTGGATCATTTGTCATTGCAGAAGCTTATTGAAACAATGCCGCTGCTAATGCGTGCCAAAGGCGGTCAAACCAAACTTTTTGTATCATCACAATCATGATCAATACACAGAGCACAATAGGATTTGGGGATTGTACTTTTCAACTATAGGCATTTGATTTGACATTCTGGGTTGTTGTTGTTGTTGTTGTGGCAGCAAAAAGAATGCCTAATCACAGAAATGGAAGAACAAGAAACCAACAGTCCTCAGCCTCTCAGCAAGAAAGAGCAGAGGACACTCAAAGGCTGGACACATCATGCACAGGCAGACAACTATTCACTGTCACTCAGTCATAGAGAGAGTCACCAATAAACCAAGCCAAAGTACCTCCTTCCAAAAAGGTCACTGCTGTCTCAAAACATGGCGCAGAACTTTTTGTAGAACTGTTTTTTATCATTATTGTGATCTGGACAGTGCACTTACAAACATACACGAGCTCATCTTGACTCCGGGGCGAGGCAAGTGAATTACCTTGTTCAAAGATACCCAGCACCGGCCAGAGCTGGGATCGTCAAGGCTACAGTGTTTTTTTTTTCCCCACCTCTGTTAAAACTGCATGAATACGAAGGGTTATTTAAGCCAATTATTTTTGTAGATCTATAGTTTGTGACATTGGAAAAGAACACGAGGACAGCTTTTGTGCGTGTAATGGCTTGACCCATGCATTGCCTCTGAGGGCCTCTTGCTGGACACAAAGCGTTGTTTCTGTTTACGCCAGAGTCAGCGGTGGCGGTGAATAGATGGACCTGTTCGTATAGAGAGCTGTTCCATTTGCCCTCTGAGATGATTGTTCCTATAGATCCACTGTGTCTCGTCAGGGGCACAAAACTTTCATCCACAATCAAAGGTGTATTGACAGGTTATTGACGGGCGCTCAGCAGCCGAGTGTTGGGTCTCCAATCGATGACGTGGCTGTTATACATGGTTGGCGCTTGTTGCCGGAGCGTCTGTCACAATAACCGATGAGTGACCTTTTTTGCTCTTAAACGTGGTTTATTTAGAATGACTATGACGGTCGTATGGTGTAAATCTCCACCTGCTAATCGTCTTTGGATAGTTCAGTGCTAAATGCTTTTTTAACTGAATGGCCTGTAAGGCTCGACAATTATGGGTAATATGGGGGGAATTTATCGCCCCACAAAAAAATCCTACAATCTCTTTCTTGGCTCCTGACTGTCATTTGCGATGAAGTTAATCTATTCAAACACATTTGCATATAGGAGGTCACCAAATGTGTGTTTGCGATTGTTACATGCCTCGGTGGAGTAGAACGAATAAATAAGAAATGCTGTCCTTTATTTCATCCATTCTTCTTTAAACCGAGCGTATCGCTGAAAAGGTCACTGCTTTTACATGTGTTCTCCTGACAGAGCTCGCGTTGCCTGTTTGACACATGAAGAGCTGTTTACACAATTCGAGATGTTTCATGGTCTGTGATGGATGCCTTTGAAATGACCAACTAAGCTTTACGTCATTGTACTTTATTAAGTTTAGTCTTTACATTTTTTTCTTGTGGTTTCTAGCGATTGAATTTGGAAAGGTTACACAGAATGGCACTGTGCATTTTTACAAAAAACACAGGTCTACGCGCTGCAGGTCTATATGATTAATCATTCATGCCAGCCAGCCTCTTGGTGTTGATATATAAGGCGTTTAATCAAGGCTTTCATGGCCCTGTTAACATTGATTTATGATATTTATACATTTTGTTCATTTGTATATCTCTTCATAATAGAGTATTGTATATTTAAATTAGCAATGAATCATTAATATTCCTTATTACTTTGTCCAATTATTTATGTATGTGTGCAGAAAAAATAATATTGCTGTTGAGTCCATGAACAGTAACACTGCATATGTTGTCATGTAAAGCAGCCTATAGAGAGCTATTTTACCCACGGCCAGGTTCCCACATGCATTAAAGATTGGAACCTTTTTAATAATTTACTGTCATTGAGAGAGATATTTTGGTAGGCTTCCCACGGTCCGGGCACGCTGTCTTTGAAGCTCCAGCTGTGCAGTCGTACGCGCTGGACCCACTGCTGTCAGAGCTGTCAGAGAGCCCCTCGCTGCTCACAGTTACTCATTCATAAAAGACTCCCATTTAATTACTCCCCGAGCAGGTCACGTGATTCCCAGTGTGGTCGCATGAGCCCCCAAGAGGAACAGCACAGCAGGGGTGCCGTATCCGCTGCTGTCACGTTTTGCTGTAACATACTTCCAGATAAGCAGTTGAAGCCACAGAGAGTTCCTCCCACCTCGTGTAAGCACTGCCGGTCTTTACACTGCTGGGAAGCTGCCTTAGATCAGTAATCGCATCATAACTGCCTGATTAAAGCTCCGGCCCTTTTAAGATGCTCTCTGTTTGTTGTCAAGGTTACCATAGGCTTACGCAAGTGTGGGAAACGGCATCCCGAGTGCTTTAAGTATTAATGTCTTACCACTAAAATCAGATCCCTGTCTTTTTAAAATCATATCTTGATTGTCATCCTTTTGATATTTTGAGCTGTACACACAAAGGGATTTGACAAAGATGTGATCAAGCATAATGACCAATCTCTGGTTGTGTTAATAATATATCTTTCATGGCTGCAGGATGTACTATAGAAAAACATTGAGGTATTCTTCTACGGTTTGTTAATGTTTGATGATTCCTACTTTAGTTCCCTGAAAAAACACTATACCATGTTTGTAAAAGCCTTTCATCAGCACAAGTGGTGTTTTTTTATAGCGATAGGAGCGTGTGGAATATTAAATTGATATAACTTCAGCAGTGTAGTAAATGACAGACAGCGGTCTTTACCCACAGACATGAAATCAATACAAACAGACTTTGTGGGCACTGATTAGGAGTTCACATTTAATATTGACAGTACTGTAACTATGTTGTTGCATTTTCTGGCCAAGTTATTCCAAGGCTTACAGAAAAACATGTCCAACTCGGTGACACGCATGGCTGGAGGTCATAGCTGCAGGTTGAAGGCATGTTCAATTATCGGTTTGTCAAAAATGCAATTAAAGAAGCCTTCCAATACATCTATGAAGGATAGGAAAAATGCCTGCACCGTGTGTGAGGCCTTTTAACAGAGGGAATGAGTAGGATTGAAGACCAGTTTCTACCTGAGCAGGCAAAGGGCACCGCTATGATAAATGACCTGTGGACAAGTGGGAAAGACAGAGGCAAAGTCAAAAGGACAACGCGATGATGCTATAAAATATCCTTAAGATCTGCGGATACTCTTTATTGTAGCTGCTGGGGCTGAGTTTTACAGGCGGAGAAGGGAAGGAAATGTCACAGCAAGAACCTGAATCAGTTCATAGTTGCTTAAACTTTTGGGTAGGTTTTAGACGTCAGTAAAGAGGCGTTTATCGATATTAAGGTTTTCAAAACAGTCACTATAACATAAAGACTGTTGGGTGATGCAATTATATCTAATTTTTATGTAACTACTGCCAAAAAATGCAAGATTAAACCGTAGTCTTCAAACAGAAACTTACATTTAGCAATAAGGTGGAGTTTTGTATTTAAAAAAAAGTAGCTTCATCCCCTCACTTACTAGTAGGTTCTGTATATAAATGTATCTTCTCTTGTAATGTAGAGGCCCATTTCCTATAGGCACTTAATGAGAAGCTGACAATGCAAGAAAGAAATCTTTGTCAAAGTAAACAGCTTTACTAAACGTAACTATAATGTGCTAGTCTTGGCCCCAGGTCTGCTGAAAATGCAGCGTGAGGTAAATCCACTCTATCACATTGTAAAACCCAGGGCCATAAAGTAGCTTTTATCACTGTTTGATGCACTCCTCTGAGAACATCCTTCACTCTGGACGTCCCGTCAGGAGGGGCCCAGGCTACTGTATCAGTCATGCTTCACAGATGATGACACAGTCCATATGGGTGACCAATAGCATCTTAACCTTTTGGGGTCAGTGATTCCAACACAGCTGCAGTTATGGTCAGTGCTTGTGTCAGGGCATTTGCAATCGACTTAACACTTAGCCTTTCTGTGTTGAAAATATTTTAAATAAAGGCCTATTCATACTTTATAAGATGCAAGAACTTTGTTCTCTCACCCAGAGCTGCGAGAACCCCGGTTATGTACTATTTATTGTTGCAAACATTCCTTTTTACTTGCCACCAAAACTAATAAGCTAGCCTCAAAAATAAGCAACACAATAGAAACATGACAATGCACGACTTGAAAAATAAAACTGTACGTACTGTGACTTACCTTTACAACTGTGCTTCACTGGTGCAGTTTATTCAATACTCTGAGTGTCAGCATCATCTTTTCATGCAAAATCCATAATTAATCCTTCGTCTATGAGTAAAGGTTTGTGTGCTGCGCTCCTCACAGAGGGTGCGCGCATCTATGGCTGTATGTCTGGGCTAGGATTTGGTTTGACAGCGACTCGTTCTTGAGGCGTATTGAAACAGCGGGGTCCGGTCCAGACTCTGGTCCCTGTGATACTGATCTTGTACTTGGTTCATTACCAAAAGGCACAGACACCTGCTCCCACCACACCCCGACATCCCCCGCTGTCCAGGCTGAAAACATCAGTCTTTTTCATAGCAACAGTAGTTGGGGCAGTGAGGGCGGGGCTTAAGGGAAGTTCAGCAGCAGTCTTTTGAAGTATGAAATGTCAGAGCCCAAATAAACTTGGTTCTTGTTTTTATAGCTTCAAGAACAAGAACAACATCTTGTGTCTTATGAAATTGAATAGGCCTTAACCCTTGCTCTGTCTGCAAACAGCTCGAAGCAATGATCATCTCTCATACTATTGCACCATTATGTGGTTCAATGTGAAACTAAATAACGCATGGAATAAGCTATTCTTCTACAAAATGTACGCATTGTAGAAAGACATGTACAAAGTGGTTATGCAAATGACACTCCAGCATGGCAACAGCATAACAATAGAATCCAAATGAGTGTCAATTTTGAGTTATTCATTTGAGGCTGCAGTCAGGAATAGTGAGAGTTCTGTTTAGAATGAAAATTATGAATTTGCGTTTCCTCCATTCTTCAATGCTTCTAAAACGCACTGTGGCACTTTATTCAACTCTGTTTTTTGAGTTGAATAAAGTGTTTTGTTTTACAGTGTTTTTGATGCTCTATTTCAGAAACCACAGTTTCCAGTCCAACAATAGCTGCGTCCCTGTTCTTCAAATGCTATACCCCGCTCCTTGGTCTGGCAACAACCCTTTGATGTCAAATTGACACTTTAGTGAGGAACCACTTCATGGATGGGATATTGCCTGGCAACCACAGAAAACTCACTTCTTGTTGGATTCTTGAGGATGCTACAGCGGCTGGTTAGGGCAGAGGAGACGGAGGTGGAGGATGTCTTCAATAATACCTCTGTATGATGTAGGCTCTGTTTGGCTTGCTTCAAGGCACTGGAGCAAAATTAAAGTCCAGAAAATGGGATTATAAAGTCCCAGGGGAGGGATGCCCAAGAGCAGCTGATGAGCACTCCTCCACACTGGACTGGATTCTGTGGAGCATGCCCCGCTGTGGACACAGGACAATTTGTTTTTATTATTGCTCGTTAGTGTACAGTGGTTCCAGGGCAGAGGGGAGGTATCTGTGTTTCACTGTTATGAATTTGGTGAAAGGAGCTTTTGTTTTCAATGCAAAAGTCATGTAGTTGCAAACAGCATGTACATTAAAAAAATAAATTCAAATCAAATCCTATAGTTTTAGTTTGTTATGGATTTATAGCCTGAGTTCTATTAACTCATCCAGTGTTAGACGTCATGCCCTGAATAACAAAAAGTTTTGAACAACTTGTTTGAAATTATCTGCATTTCTTTATTAGTCATGATTTTATGTTTTTTCAGAAACTATTTGTTGCATCTTGCACTACATTTATGTGACATATTTTAATTAATTGGACCAGCAAAAATGTCAAAACACTTGATATTTAGCTCTAAAACAGGTAATAGGTATTTACTTTCTAATAATCCAACTTTAATTGCAGATGGAGACTTTTTCCCCCCGAAATATATTACTTGCATTTGGTGCTGTTAAGTTCAATTGGCGTAACAGTAAAATCATTTTGAACCAAAAGCGATACAGAATATTTTTGGAATCACATGCATATGTAATTGACAAAGCATAGATCTGCCCCAACTTAACTGTGCACACTGCTGATTGTTTTCATTTATCTGACAGGGACAAGTGTGAACAAATAACACACTACAGCATTTATAGCCACGGCTAATTTGCGATTTCCGTTCCTATGAGGGCTTTTAAAATCCAATACACTTATAAAATACATTCACAGAACATTAATTCTGACTTTACACAAGGTAGTGCAGTCTTTTTAAAACATGCTTTAATTCAGTTTAAAAAGCCCCCAGATCTACAGTATGTCCTGTTTCAGCTCAAGCGACAAGGAGTTCCACAGTTTTACTCCTGGACAGTAAAGGCTGACAGCAAAGGTCTTTCTTTCTATGGGCGGCTCCTCGTGTGATGGAGCCCACTACTCGGAGTGAGACTAATAAGTTTATTGTGTAAAACCTGGTTAGGCTCGCTCACTCTCGCTCCCTCTCTCTCTCTCTTTTTCTCTCTGACTCCTCCTCATGGCCCTCCCACCTCATTAATATCCCAGCATCCATCCCTATTACTATTCAGGCACTCCCGGCGTAGTCATGTGCCGCCGCTGTGGCAGAAAGGGGGAGTGTCGCCGCACGAGAGCGAACCACAACTCCCGCGTGTGTGAAAAAGACAGAGCGCGGAGGAGAGAGGAGAGACTGGCGCCGCTGCTGCTGCTGCTGCTGCTGCTGCTGCTCACGACCTTCACACCATCTCAACCTCGTTCTCTGAATCCGTCTTTAACGCTAGTCATGTCTGCATAAATGAATGGGATGTCTTAGCAGGACATGCTGGCTAAGGAGAAGTGACCGATGAGAAGCAGAGTGGAGGGTGAAGACTCGGGGAGATTTGGACGTTTCCACAGCGACTATAATGGGCTGCAATCTGTGCACTTTACAGAAGCGCGAGGAACACTACAAGCTGCTGTATGAGATTGCACAGGTGAGTGGAGCACTGAGGAGAGAGGCATGCAAGGGCTGTTGTATTGGACTGCTGTTCAGTCATGAGATGTTACTTGTTGTACACAAACTTACTGATAGATTGGGAGATGTGGTTTTCAAACTGTGGTATGGGTATGAGTATGGAGACTTCTGGAGACTTAACAAGGTATCATTTTATTGTGAAGATGCCTGTTCTTGGTTAAATTCTGGCGTCGTTTTGGGTTTAGTCTTGGTTTAACCCTGGATAAAATAGAGTAACTAAGTCTTTTCTGAGGTGTGTGGCGTTTGAGCGTTTTCGAAATAAATGGAAATACAATGAGATTTCTTTCTTTTCTTTTTTTTCCTACTTTTTTGAGTGGCAGGATAATGCAGAGGCTTGTTAGTGTTAGCAGATGTGCTTGCAAGTAATGAACAGTTTTGCGGAGAGCCGTAGTGAAGTGCCCATTCATCTGTAGGAGGCTGTGCTGAGAGAGCAACTTTTTATGGGCTTCGAGCACCTGAGCTTTTATATTTAGTGCTCATCTATAACCGGACTCGGGTGCACATTTAACCCCTTAACGCTCACACCTGATGATGAACTATGCGTTTTATCATTACTGCAATATTGGGGAGCGCTGCGAGAGTCTAAGAAACACTATGCACCATTGACACACATTCACACAGATACATTTTCCAATAAATGACGAATGGTTGGTGTAAAATGATCAGTTCATGCTTTGTTTATCCTTATTTTAGTGTGGTCCAGTTTGGGATTTTGAGATTTCTGCGTTCTCGGTCAAACTGCTGTAAATAATACTTTACATCAAATCATATCACAGTAAGGTATGCCTGTGTACAGTATGCTCTCCGTCATCCAGGCTTATTCAATAGTAACACTTAATACGTATTTGAAGATTTATCGGAACTGGCAAAATGTCCTAAAAAGAAGGTGAAACGTGTGAAATCTTTGTTACAATATTCAATTACTACAAGTTGCATGTTTATGTCAAGTCCAATCAGTACATGTTAACATATTCAGAGATTAGGAACGTATTTCTCATGTACGTATACCTCTGTTGGTGATATCATATTCGAAAAAGCAAATATTATGGGTCCCCTTTTCCTCTGCCAGGCTCCACACATCAGCCGCCTCCTCTTGACAGAATAATAACCCTAAGTCTCCTGGAAGTCGAGCAGCCCCCGTTGCACCAGTCTTCTGCCTTCACTTCACGGTGCTCTGCTCACAACCTCATTAACTGTTTTATACAAGCGTCCCGTGCATTAATTAGACGTGAAATGTCTCTGCTTTATCCTTGCGAGGAGACAGATCACAGACAGCGGGAACGGAAAACATGCCTGGGTTAACCACTGCCTGTTGGATTTGTGCTCGTGTGAAACTGGGAAGTTGGGGGGGGAAATGGCACCACCCCAATTTCAAAATAATGGCAGTCCGTATATTGTTTATAACAGTGTGAACTTTTCAGTTGTGTGACAGTTAGACAGCAGGAGTCTCCAACCTTTTTCACCTTGTGAGCTGGTAGCTGAGATGACATTTCAACACATTTCCAGACGAATGACTTGAGTTTCTTCTTTATACTTTATGATATTTTCCTAAATATTTGGAGATTATGTTCAATAAAAAAGAAAATGCTTGTAAAACCTGTATCTGTATGTATTGGATTGATTACAGATAAGATTGCACTTAAATGAACACAACATTGGATCCCATGCACTTCTAGAAGTTAAATATTAAATTTGATATAATTATATAGTGATAATATATATATATTTTTGTTCACATTTAGGTAGTGCTGCTTTAATGTTCTCAGCGGCTCATAAAAATAGTGCTGTCTACGCTATTATCTTTGCTTTTACTCTCTCTGCATGACTTGTTAAGACGTACTTAAATCCTACCTCGGGTTTAACAGAGGGGATCAGTATCCGCCGAGGGGGGCCAGTCTCCGGGGCACACTCAGGTTGACATTAGCTCTCCCACTCGTCTGTCCACCTCCTGTTGTACTGGGCCAGCTGAGAGGGGAGGCTGCCGCATCAGCACCATGGACAGAGCGCGGAGGGCGAGTGCGGAGGAGATGGAGCGTGGAGGATGAGGACAGTAGTGGGAATAGGGGGTCATTAAAATACAGTGGTTAGAGGAGGCTAAAAGAGCAATTAGATTGAAAGTATTGTAAGATGGGGAGTGAGTCAGATGATATTAACATTCATAGACATACAGTGTAACTTTAAAGAGGAAAATTCAAAGTTTGGATCGAGCCTTGTGGCTAACCTCCTCCAATTTGTACCCCATCTCATGTCCTTAGTCTTGCTCTATAGCCATCATAGTTTTTGGAGGCGCTTTGGGATTGAAGTATGTAAATACATTTGATTGCATGTTAGTTGTGAAGAAGAAACGTATGTACAGCAGGGAGTTCGATCTGTCCATGAGCTTCTCCAAGCTAAATATCTGTGGTGTAGCACAAGAATATTGTCTTAGAAAATGATGGCCCCACCGGTAGCAAAACTCTCCCTGCAGGTACTGTACAGTGTGTGCCTTTGGAGGAATCATAGCTCACCGCAAACACCACCGGCAAGATCATTACTTCTGCATCCATTCCTTTGTCGTATTCTGCTCTTAAACCTAATACTTTACAATATCCTCACCAATAGTATTACCTAAAATGCTGATGTTCTTGCTGCTGTGAGAAAGGACAGGTTGTGATCCTTCTTGTAAACAGTACAAAATGGTGGTTCTTAAACCTTAACCAACCTCAACAAAAACCCTTTATAACTGGCACTGGCTTTACTCTTCATACCTTTACTACAGTAGATGAAACCTATTTATTCCTCATTGAGCGATAATGCCAAATTTCTTCATGCTGAACAATTGATCAACTGAGATCAGCTGATTACTTGAAATTATGTTTTTGTGTGTCAAAGACGAGGTCAAGACAGTTTTGGGACGGTCCCTCGGAGGCGGAGCAGGGTGACGGGGCGGCACCTTAACCTTCTGAGTCGTTGGAGAAATTTACACACAAAAACCTTCTGAACATTAAGAATTACAATGACTGGAATTCAGAATATTGATGAAAGACTTTACCACTAGTTTGGATTTCTAAACTATGACCACATCATTTAGCATGCTTTATTACATGTATGACTGGAATAAGTAAATACATCTGAAATATGATAACTGCAAATAGTGTAACTGGACTGGACCCGGTTTTAAGAGCCCTTTAAACCATCTAATTTCGCTGAAACCTGGTCTGGTGAAGATAGTGTTCTTTATAAAAAAATAAAAATTAAAAATTAAAAAATACAATAATTACAATACAATACAATACAATAATTTATGAATTTAAGTAAAATGTAACTGGTAAATGTTACTATGTTCATAAATGTTCATCCCGTGCAGACTGCATTGATATATATTGTAGGAACCAGAATGTTAATATGGAAGGAAACAACCCGTTTGTGTGAATGAGTGTGAATGGGGGTGAGGGTGGGAGGGTTTTGGGTTGGAGCACTAATTGTAAGTGTATCTTGTGTTTTTATGTTGATTTAATAAAAAAAAAAAAAAAAAAAATAGTGTAACCCACTGGCAAATAACTTGAGTCAGAAACATCCCAGGAACGTCTTGTTCTGCAACCCCTGTTATAGTCTGATGTTTCCACACATCTCCTTACACTGGTGTGGTGCCACTTGTTGTATGCACCGCCATAGCCCGGTGATGTGTGTCGCGCTGTGGGTAATTAGCAGCGCGGCAGATGTTGATGAACACAGTGCAACTCGGGATTCTGCGAGTCGGATTCTGTCTCCGAGTGTGACCATGCATTAATGAAATGCATTTGGTTTTGACAGTCGCCTCTTTAGCGAATCAAAACAAAAGGACTCCCAAGAGCATGTGTGTCAGGATATAGTAAGTGCTCGTAAGGATTTTCCTGTGTGCCGCTGTTTTTCTTTTGTCTTTTTGCTCAAAGTTTTGAAAGTGGCAGAGTCAATGTCGCAAGTTTCTATTGGAATTGAGCAGACTCGGGCTTCGTTGCATCGGTGAAATAAATGGAAAGCAGTTTCTCTCCGGCTCAATGAGGCACGGCGCTCCCTGATAAGCTTCTGATGCATATGAATGAGGGAGGAGCAGTCATGCCTGTACACATTCCGAGTCTGAAAACAAAAACACATTCTTAGTGAATATTTCAGCTATTAGGCTAGATATTTCATGAATTTCTGTGTGACCAACAAGGCTCAAGAGGCCAGTATAACCCTTTCTTATTCCTCGTTTTTTACTCAATCTCACCAAGGCATGAGTCATTCCAACAAACATTACAAATTTCTACTATGATCTACTATGTCAGCCAGTAAACATGCTGCAAGCGATCCGTCTCCTATTATATTGACAAACCTCTTGCAAATTCCCAAGCAATCAAAGTTCTTCTTAGTTTTCCTTCCAAAGTTTAACCAAAGACCACAAAAGTTCTTCGCCAAATGGTAGATGAACAGAAGATGCAAACCAAAGTGGATTTGGACTGCTCCAGAGGCGGTGGTTCCCAGCAGTATCCTGCTGTTTGAGATATCGCTCTGGCACATGCAAAACCTGTGAGCTACAGACTCTGAGGAGGACACAGCTCAGTTGCCTCTGCTCCACATGCAGCCTGTGTCTGGGAGTGTGTAATGGAAGTGCACTCATTTGAAGCTTGAGCAGCCAACGCCAGAGCCAGGCCATCTGAATAAAAGAGCTGGCTGTCTTTACCAGCTGCACGCATCGGATCGTTCAGAAAGCAACACTGGTGTTAGGCTTGAGTTTACGAAGTTATTGGAGGAAGGAGAACACCTTGCACAGAAATACAGTAGGCTATGTGCTATATCTTTAAAATGTCGGTGGGAAAAATAAATATGGGATCTCTTTTCTACCACTATAAAGAAGCAAATCCATGTCAAAAGAGTATTTGAATCTCCAAATTCAAGCTGATCATTTGCTGCAACGGCTACACAGAGGCCTACAGAATGCACTCGATTAAACACACAAATCCATTACCACAACTTTCTTTGATGATCATGCACATGTTCAAATGTAACAGTCAGGGGAGCATTTAACAGAAAGATGGAGTATTTAAAATCAATGGAATACAGCTTATCTTGTAGCCCTTTAGCATAAATCGACTGGCGTTTCTCATAGACAAAAGCCCATGTCTTTCACCAATCAACTAACCAATAAGCCATTATTAAGTTCTCCATATTACACTGTCGTTAAATCACAGAGGGATGACTGGGAAACGTTCGGGTACTGGACTCTTTACAGCCGTGGGAGATGTTAGCCTGATGAACAATCAATGCATTATCCTTAACACAATGCTACTCTAAAGCTGGGTTCACAGGGCACTGGCAGTGTATGAGCCGATATCTTGATACTATAATAAAGGTTGTATAATGTTGTAAATGTTTAATTTTGGACGGCATGGTAAGTTTATCGCTGAAAAAAGGTTGATGATAAGTGGTAGTGAAGCATCCTAATAGAAATATAAGCGTCAAGCTGTACAGGAAGGGGAGAATGTACTTGTCGATGTGTTTTTAAAATGGTAGCATCCCGTCTCTGAAATGAACTTCCTCTGCTTTTTGTGACAATTGACTGTATTTTACCGTAATGTACTGTAATCACTTTATGTGCAAAATAAATCGAGTAGCACGTGCAAAGGTCGATCAGCAGAAGAGTCACTTGTAAATAAGAAAAAATGCTGACCGAGTAAAAAATGCACATTTCAGATTGGGGTGCCCTAATACCGTAATACAGTATATGCAATATCAAATTGTAAAGTAGGTGTAGCATATATTATTATGCAGCTTGCACCCACTATTTAATCTACCCCCTGATAAGTTGCCCGCTTTGTGACACCTGTCTGTGAAAAGCTCTCTACAAATTAAGTTCACTTTCTTACTCACCCACTTGAATATATTTGATTGTACGCCATGTTGCCATCATTCAAAATGGCACTCAAATTTCAGTTTGTGAGCTTGTGTGTGTGTTTACAGCACACTGTCTACCACCATGGTCCACCATACCGAGATTATACACGGTCATTGCTGCTGATCCTGCCTCTTGCTGGAGACCCATCTCCGGCCCCAAACGCTCCCATCCATCTTCCTGTCCCATTATAGTTTTTTGAAGGATGTCCCTCAGCCATTAAAATTGATACGAGCCACACAATAGGGTGGGGGTAGAGAGAGCGGGCGCATAGTGCTTGATTGATCTTATGTCCGGTCTGAAAATATTAGCCTGAAATATCGCGTTGGCTCTCTGCACTTGCTTGGACCGTAAAAGTGCTCATATGTCTGCGGCGCTCCCGAACAAACATATGGACGCACAAATCCAAACACTAATCCATTTCATTTCTCGTATGAAGAACCATTTCTTTTTCTTCGGCGGCCCCTCTTTTCCCTGTCATCAATTTCTCCGCTGTATAGCTCCTAACCAGATGCCGGATCTGTCAGCAGAACCATGTTTGATTACAACACAAATGGACGTCTGTGCGCTCTGCCTCTGTCTCTCCCGGTTCCCTGGAGCCTGAATTGAGACACAAATATGCTGAGATGATCTATTCCCATTTAGGCCTGTTTACAAAGAAGCCGCGTTCGCCTCCTCATAGTATAGCCTCTGTCCTGGGCTATTCCCGCCATTGTTTTGATAGATGCTCTGCAGTGTGTTGCGTAACTGTGGACCCTCTCTGACTGTACAATTGTGGATTTCACAGTCTCATTTGGCATGGATCGCACACACACATGCTGTCTGCCTCGCCACACCAGATTGGAGAAGCTTAAGTGTTTATTTGGAAGCTGATTAAATGAAAAAGCAATTGGTATACCGGTGCTGTAGTGGCTGTACATTTCCAGTACATTTGATCATATATAATGCCAGTTGATATATATTTTTTAAAGCGATAGGGCAAATAGCTTGAGAGGGGATTACTGTAGTGGAGATGTAAAAGTAGTAGCTAGTGCTTGACAATGGACAATGGAAACAATGGAAACAAAATAATCACAGTTATTTCCCCCATATTGATAGATCTCGATTAGATATTTTTGTGTTGGTAATAAAAACAATAAATGTGGCCTGTACCAGTAAGTAAACGGATGCTGCGGTCGGACTCAAAAGTGTGTGCTAACGCTAAGAATGTCAGAAGCAGACAGTGAGAGTTTGTGTCTAAGGCCACGACTTCACGGAGTTTAGCGTGCTGACAACTTACTATATACTGTACATAAAGAAATACTAGTAAACCGCACATTTATGAGTATAAAGGACATCTCAAACTTATGATTCACTGTCAGAAGTCCAGCTAATCCACTCCATGCAGCTGCTTTCAGATACAGCAATTCAAAAAAAAAAAACGCAGCCAAGGTGAAACGTGCACAATATTCTCCGTGATCCTCTGACGGCTCCTCCGCGTGTCTCCGTTTTGCACATTAGACGTGTTTGCGCGAGTTTGTAGCTGATTTTATTGTTAAATTCACCAGATTCTCTTCTCTTGCCATCGCGTCTTGCCTTCCTGTTTGTTTGTCCGAGTGTTTCCCTGGGCTTGATCTGAAAGGCGCTGCAGTGTTTCTTTTACATCTCTCCTTAGATGTTGAGGGTTTTTACAAGCTTTCTTTGTGTCCAGAGGGACGATGGTTCTTGAGACACATACATATGTTTATTATCCAGTTGTGTTGAAACGATCCATTGGCAGCTTTCTCTTTAACAAGTGGGCATTTCCTGCTGCCCTGTTCTGCGTGTTTTTTCTGCGACAGTATTGGATAATAATCCTGTCGATTCAAACGTCCTATGTGATTTTTGAGATTGACTTTTATTGAAATTGCGATTAGATTAAAATTTGATTAATTGCCCAGCCCAAATGGGCAGGAAGACCAAGTAAAAAGTTCTTTCCTTGTTGACAGCTTTATGTCGCATATAATCTGCGCAAAACATTTTTTTATAGGTATTGACTAAAGCAACAGACATGAATATATACATAGTATTTTTCCATTTTTGTGTGTTTCTCACAACTTTATCATCATCTTCAGCCCAAGTAATTCAGCATTTAGAAGTGTTTGCCGACGGTGGTGCAGAGAGTAGAGCGGGTCGTCTTGTGACCAGAGGGTCGGCGGTTCGAATCCCGCAGGTGCCCACTGTCGTTGTGTCCTTGGGCAAGACACTTCACCCACCTTGCCTCCAGTGTCTGCGTAGCCTGGCTAACGCCAGACTGCTGTGTGCGCTCGAATCTTTTCGAACTTCACAACAGCCTGGGGACCATGGCCGACATTTTTCCATAGATTTGGGCACCAATCACAGAACGAGGAGGGACGGTAAGACGATGACGCGCTATTTGACATACGGAAGCTTGTAGTTTGTTTAGGGATAAAAAAAATAAAAAAATATTTACGGATCCAACATGACGGCAGCAGACGCGATGCCATCTTTCAATCAAGCTTTAGAACGTGTTCTAAATAGTTTAGCTCAAAAGTTTACAGCAGGTACGTTATACGTCATCTGATACCATGATACGATTGGCTATGGCTACGTGCAGACCATGAGAGACATTCGTAGCGCCCAATAAACGGCTATGGACAATCGTAAACCACACCTCTTCTACGAGAAAATGAATTGGTGGTCCCCAGACTAAATATCACTTGTGATTTTAGTCTGGCGTTAGCCAGGCTAGTGTCTGCGTACACTGGTGTATGAATGAGCGTGTGAATGGGTGACTGGTTCCTTGATGTAAAGCGCTTTGAGTGCCTAAAGCAGGTAGAAAGGCGCTATATAAAAATGTGACCATTTACCATTTACCATTGCCATATTTACCAAAGGAGTTAAAAGTGTACATTTCTTTCCTCACGTACAATTCTACCTTTTTCTTTCCATGTGTTTCCTATCTTAATAACAACCTAAACTGACCTTTACGTCCCTCGTGGACATCCGCTCTGTTGCCTTCCTCTTGATACATCCGTACGAATGTGAAGCGTGACATATACCATTTTATAAGAAAACAAATTCCCCCCCTCATCTCTGCCGGATGTCAAACGCCTTGTTATGGCTGGTAGCTGGATTTAAAGCATTACCGACAAGGATCTCTGCACTGCTGAGGTTATCATGCGTTGTACGTGTTTAGAAATAACAAGTGCACAAGGTCTTATTGCAAGGGCGTCTTTTTCCACTTCTACCAATTGCCTCATTAATCAGTTTGGGGTAAAGTCGTCCCGGGTCCCCCTCTGTAGTTCGGGGGGGGGGGGATGACATAAGCGTGGCATCATTCATGAGTAACACCCAGTCCCGTGTTTTATGTTCACGTTGGGATCAGAACGTGCCCGCATCAATCTGGTTTAAAGGGCAATGGAGAGACTGAACCACACGGCTGACTATCTTAATGCCGATCCTGGTGAAGCGCTGCATCTCTCTAATGAATTGATGTCAGTATCATATGACTCACTTCTTGTGTGTGTGTTTGGAGATCCTGCTCTTTTATCTTATATCATATTGCTCCCGAAGGACAAGAGGCTATTATTTTGTATCCATTTGTATTAGTCATGGCAAACAGAAAGCTGGATATTAAGTTTTTTTTCCTTCCGCGGTCGATATAGACAATCAAAGCCCTCTCTATGCCTTTTGGCTATAGTGACAGATGTGACTCAGTAGTATTGTGTTTGTAAAATAGCTTCCTTCAATATAAAATCTGAAAAGTTAAAGAGAATCCCCAGCGCTGTGATATACAGTAGAGCACGTTTGCACAGTGGTTAGCGCTCTTGCTTCACAGCTAGAAGGTTCAGGTTCGATTCCCACCTGGATGGGGCCTTTCTGTGTGGAGTTTGCATGTTCTCCCCGTGTCTGCGTACTGTAGGTTTCCTCCGGATACACCACCGAGTATGGAGTGAACGTATAACTGTCTCATGTAAAGCGCTTTGTGACTATGTCTGTGAAAGGCGCTTTATAAATAAAGTTCTTCTTCTTCTTTGGTGTTGTGGTTATGTTTCACGTGGTTATGTTTCACGTTTCTTTTTTCTTTTTTTTTGCACTTTAGCAGAATTGTCCACCCGATGCCCTTCTCTACCCCTTTTGGACTGGCCCTGGCTTCTAAATATCTGCTGTAACTACTTAACTTAGTCTTCACTGTTTGTCTAAGCCAGTCTTTTACTATTATTATTACGGATAAGACAAAGATACCCATGGCCACATCATCAAGTATAATTGGTTACATTGCTTAGTGGGATGTTTGTGTTTTGACTCCGTGTGGAGCTTAAGCAGACCGGACAGCTTGTGTTTTCCACTACAAACAGTGGTGGAAACAAAGGGCTGCGCGGCTCACATGAGAGGCTGTGTGCTGGATCCAGAGTGCTGCTGTGTTGATTATCTGTGTTTAAGCAGACAGAAGGGCCCTCATTAATTTATTACCATTCAAAAGAACCCACCATCTTCCCTGGTTCCAATTAGGGAGCTCCGGATGCTGAGAGAAAGTCTTCAGCTATAAACACTTCCGCTTGAATAGCACTAATTACCAATAGGAGCTGCCACTGAGAGGATCTATTGCTTTGCTATTTTTTTTGCTACATTCTACACATGTTTGCTCCTGTGACTGTGAGCAAGAGAGCACCGGCTTGAATACACAATCTTATCTACACTCCACAATGTGTTTGGCGTCCGGTTTCTGTTCGCCCTGAGATATCAGCTCCTGCATCTGTGCTGACATTTGGAGAAATGGGCCGGTGCCAGGGCAGAGGCTGCGGTGTGTGATCTATAGTCGATAAACACATGTGACAAAAGCGCCGGGTTCTTGTGCTGGTCTCTTGGTATTCGCTTTTGTAATATTCTCCCGATTCTTCTCTCACATTGCTTTGGTTGTACGCTGCAGGAATCCTTTGAAGGTGTTATGGTCAGAGTTTGCCTTTGTGTGGAAAAAATGACTGTCTGGGATGGGTTGGGTCGTGAGGTCCTGTGGGGGGAAGGGTGCTGGTTTCTGGGATGGATGGGTGACATTCAGACCCTTGTGCGAAGCGAGTGGCACTGCACAGGTCAGAGAGCGCCCCCTGCTGTGTGCCAGATAAGAGTGCTCCGACATGAGTGTGATGAGAAGTGTGACAAGCCTCTGACCCTGACCATCCACGGGGACCAGAGTGATAAGAACCTCCATAAAATGTGAAATCCCACCCAACATCACACACATGAAGAACTTTTGTCACACCATTAAATACAGCTCTAGACAAGTGCAGTTTATTTTTGAATCTGAGTCTGAGAGCTGTCCAGGCAAGTGTCTTGTCTTTGCACTTATCACAGAGCTGTCAGAATTTGTTCTAAAAAAATGAATGCCTAGGTGGTCCAGTGGGTTGGTGTTTAGTTCAGTGGGTTAGTGTTTAGCACCCTAGAGGCATCTCTTTGTGGAGTTATTGGTTCTCCTCTTGTCTCGGTACGGGTTTCCACAGGGTGTTGCTGAAATGCAACCATTCACCGTTCCTGACAGGTTGCCCCTGTGGCACTGAGAGATGGGTCAAACGCATACGATCATACCGTTAATATCATAGTAAATCATATCTCAAAATATCCTCTTTTTGACCACTTCTAGGCTAAATAAATAAACAGTGACTCCAGAACCAGTCACAAAAAAAGGTTCCATTTCGATTGGTTGAGCTTAATCATGTTGAATGTGTATATTTACTTGTAATGTAATTCAATTCAGCTTTAATGCAACCGTGTCTCTCTCTTTGCCCCGTAGAGCCATATTATGTATCCATCCAACAACCAGTCAGCAAATACACAAAACCTACTCCATTGTTCACTCTCCGCGGCAGTCTTTATTCAGCGCAGGCTGTGGTCGCTTTTGTTGCGTCTGCCGTCTCTTTGACACACTGACACAGTTGCAAAGGCCTCGCTTTTAATGAGCTGCATTCACAATGAGAGCATCACAATGGCTTTAGAAAATAAACTAAATCAAATCAACGCCTCATCAATGCCGGGTTGCTTTTGTTGATGCTCCTGTGTAAATGTAATTTAATTGGATTGTAAAATCTATTTAATCTATTTTCAGGTCTTGATAGCTTCAGCGTTTGAGCAGTGCTGGGTTAATTGATTTGCAAACCTTATGGGATGTTTATTTGGAATGTTTAGGTAAAAGCCAATGTCCACATGTAACCGAAGACCCTTTGTTAGCTTACAGTTTATAGTTTATGCCTACTGTATGTGTAGGCAAAAGGGAGGGCGACCAAAAATACTTAATTTTTTTCCAGTCCTGTGACAAAAAGACAACCTGCTGCCATTTTAAAAAGCAAAATCAAAATCAAACTAATGGTACTAAGTGCTCCACCATCCTAACTTTCTCACCCTTCACTATGTACAACTACAGGGTGTACTGTACAAATACTGTACAGCGATATCCTAAAAAGAGGAGGCAAACTCGAATCAGGGCCTAAATATTGCAGATAATCTTGTAAATACCCTTGCAGTAGTAAACATTCATTAGGGACTATATGTGTGTTACACACCCGTGGGAGGTGGGAGGGTGAAAGGGGGAGATAGTGGGAGGAGTTTAGTATCCTAACTACCAAAAGATGGAGATAGTGAAGGCGCAGCTAGCAGAGGATCACAGTAGGAAGTAAGAGAACGTTGGTGTTTTCTCCCCCAGGCTGACGTCGGGTCACCTGCCACGTGCAGCTCATGCTCCAGAGTTTCTACTGTCACTACCTCTCACGACAACTGAATATTTAGATTTTAATTCAAAGAAAAACAGGTCAAATTGTATGAAGTCTGAGCGGTCAGAGAAAAGGTTTTAACCAGCCAGTAATTTCAAATGAACAAATAGGTTTACAAAAGAAAGTCAGAACTTTACTTTGATACAGCACATGCAATATTTAAAACAGTCTCTTAAAATGGTATTTTCTCCATCATTTTAATTACAGGTTTTTTTATCCAGTTGGGACAGTGCATGTTGAACATGTGCAAACAATTACAGAGTAAATATGCCAGATTTTAGCAAACTATCACTTTCCATCTGTTGCCTCAGACAGGCGATGAGAAGAGCAGAGCACGAGAAAAATATATAAATAACAATGACAGAATAATGAATAATATAAGGGCAAAATCTAAAAGTATTCACTTAGTTTTTGTTAAAATAATTTCATATTGTACCAAATTATCATTTGAAATTATACTTTAATTAACATTTAGCAAGCCACTTTTCAGTAATTTATGTGTAAAATGAGTGTTTTTGAGAGTTGAGGCGGTTACAAGGTCAACAGCTCATTAATGGCGCCTTTGGACTCTGGATCCTCCAAACAAAAATTACTGGCAAAATAGTATATTATCATACACTCGAGTTTGAAGTGCGTAATTGCACCCAGTGACTCTTCACAAGTGTGTCTTTGGCCGACTCGGTGCAAGTGCGTGCGATGTGTGTAAGGATGACCCCCTCTGTCAGCCCGCCTGTCCTGTGGATTGTGAGAGCAGTGCAGTCTGGGTAATGTCCCGGGAGTGCCAAATGCCGGTCCATTAGTGTCAGCGGCACGTCACCACCCTAAAGTGTCATCGGTCGTGCCATTTTGTCCGCAACACTTGTCCAATGTGAAGTGGGCAGGGTTTCTATCATCGCACAACGCTCAACTCCAAGCAGCATACATGAAATAACAAAGCTATAGAAAGGCAGCCAGTAGAGTATGTCTGATTTACATTCAGTGTAGACAGCCACATAAAAGGCAAGAAAATAGCTCGGGATTACCAAATTTCTGGGGAGACGAGACTTGCGAAGAGAACTTGATTTGCGTTTTCCTTGCAGCTGTCAGAGCCTAAGGGAGGCTAATCAATAAAGGGATGTCTGTTTTTAGACAGTGCATTTGGGCAGAATTAATCAATAGTAGAATATGTTTTAAAGCACCAAGGGAGTTGCGTGACGGGGTCAGCTACATCCTTTTACCTGCGGGCTGCTATTCATCAGGGGACTGGCAATTGTGCTTGGAAGCTTATATGCAGTCCACAGGGGGAGGTTATGCAAGTATATGTGGATGTTGTTTGCACACCAAGCCATCATATCAAGCTCTAGGGAAGGAAGGTTGCATTTCAGGAAACACACAGAGGCTGAAAATATCCCGGTTGCTAGGGGAAATGTATGTCTGCTATTTTTTTATTTTGTAAAGAATGAATTTGGCAGGCGCGTTATTGAGAGGAGTTTCTGTATCCTCTGTTTCATGTCTTGGTCTGTGCAGGCGCTTACAGCATTGTGACTGCCCCAGGTGTACAGCATATACAGCAGATACTAGAGCCAAAATAGATATCATGGCCACAAGCCGAAGTTGTCATTCAGAGGGACAGTATATTAAAAACGTAATATTTATGTCTTTGAAAAATATGAAATATAACAAAGTAATGTAAAATATAGAGCAAACATTTGTCAAAAGCACTTTTTTCCTTTACTGTTGTGTGTGAGACCAAGTATTCATACAGAAAGAAAATAGCCCAGTGTCTCTGTCAGCCACTTAGGTACATTAGAGTGGTGGGAAGGTGGGAACAACAAAAATAGCGACATGAAATATTACCCAGGTTTTGTTCTGAGAATTTTGTTTTGGGGCTTTCCAAAAGATTTGGAACAACATACTGGCACAGATGGAGTACAGAACATCCTGCTATTATTTATAATATGTGTTTTGATCACCTGCCTATCAAGCTCATACGATTCACTTCTTCAGAAATTTGAGCCGATGTGTCTGGGTAAGGGCGTCTTCACTCCACATTTGCATCACAGCCAAAATACCAATGTACTTTTTTCATCTTGACTCTCATTGAACAAATTAAAGGTCTTACATTTTCCAAACACTTTTGATAGCAATAAGTCAATGTTGTTTCTAAAATACTAGAGCATACGTCTCGATTCCATTAATCAGCTTTATTCACATTTACAATTTGGCCCAGCGCATAGGCCACATGCTCCCGGCTGCTTCTCCCTCGGCTCCTCTACTCTCTTCTTCTCTTGTACTCACGCTGGCAGAAAATGAAATGTGTGAAACAAAGTGAGAGGAAGCCACAGTGCCAGATGTGAGCTTGCTTTGACAGGTTGCCCCTTTGCTGCTGGGGACCAATTAGCATTTGTCATAACCAACTTCTACACAGCAACTTGTCTGTGTGTTTTGAACCCAGATTTGTTCATTTCCCCCCACACAATATGGTTCATATTTTATTAGATTCACTAATTGCCTTCCCCTACAGCCAGTCCTGCTTGCTTCCAGTCCGAGAATTGTGGTCCAAATCGCAATGGAACAGACGCTTCGCTCCCAAACAGTTGCGCCGATCTAATTATAAAACACTAGGTAAATGTTGAGCAGATGCCCTCGGCCCCCTCTCTGTCTGCCATCGAGAGAAGCATTTGCTCTCGTTCTGGTGTTACAGTGGATCCACATGGAGAGGCTGTCTTCGCCAAGTGCCTGCCGTGATATAAATGACCCCAATCACTCGCCAACCCTGTGGACTGTGTTTGTACAGCAGACTAAAGGGTGTTCTCTTTAGCTCTCAAGCACTGTGTCTGTCTGCTGTGGTCAGGTCTTTCTTTGGACTATAGGCTGCCCTGGGAGTAGTGGGAAGTAGTAATAGCCTTTGCGTTCTTGGGCATTGCATTTGGCCGCTCTTTGCCACGATTATACATCTGCTCATGCCAGACGGAGAGAGGAAACTACAGCAAACAGACAGCGGGGGGTAAAGGAGGAACTCCAGGTTAATGTTGCCACCTTTGAACCATTCAGCCAATAACGCGGGGTGCAACATTTCCGTTTACATATATAATAGAACATATAGACGTGAAAACAGGAGGCGACCTCCCTCTCTCCTTGTGCAGCTAAGCTTTCTTTTGTGTGTTCCACATTGTTTTTCAGGATACTTTTATACGTCTTTGCCGTGTTTTTGTGGAGGTTTAGTGGATTTGTTTACTTTGAGAGTCTAATGGTCCTGAAGAAAGCAGCTTTTTAAAGGTAAACAAAATGCTAGCTTATCAGCTAAACCCATTTGAGACCTACACATTTCTTCTTCTGAGACACTGAAGAGGCACCAAGAGCAGCACAGCTGCAGCACAGTCGAGGCGTCACAAGAGGATCTACAGGAAACAAAAAAGGACAAACGAGAGATGGTGAAAGACTGTTGTGAAGCGGAAGGAGCGGATGGAGGAAGAGGAAGGAGGAGGTGGAGCTGACCAGTGCAGGACACCACGCTCTGAAACAGGGACAAACCCAGGAGGCGCTGCATCATTTCAGAGGATCAGAGGAGACAGAGGGCAGCCAGCCAGGTTTCTTCCGAGTGCTACAGTTCCCCCGACCTCCAAGGTCATGTGGGTCAGGTTGACACAGTGGCAGCGCGGCTCAGCCGCAGCAGCTCAGGACTAACACCTGAACACTATTTTGTTGTACAATGACAATAAAGCCCTTACTTATATAGTTGTCCAGTCACATGTTCTTGGAAAAGAAACTTATACTATATGCAGCTTAAACTAAGTATGTGTTCGTTTCAGAATCTGTGCATTTGTTAGTACTATTAGTTGTATTACTATTAGTTGCAGTTAGACAGCCCATACCATATTTTCCAGACTGTAAGTCGCACTTTTTTCAGAGCTTACCTGGGGATGCGACTTACACTCAGGTGCGATTTATGTATCAAATATGTAATTTCATATGTTTGTTATTTCACATTGATAGGCGCTAGAGGGCGTTCTAGGCTTGTGTACCAGTATATGCTACTCCGGTACCACTGAAGAAAGAAAGGATTGGATTGAGCGAGAAACTTGTGAGGGACTGGCGAAAGTGGAGGTACTGCAATGAAGAAAAGAAAAAAGGTAATTGTGGGCTAAAAGTTAGTTAAATGAGAGCTTGAGCAAGGTAGTTGCCAAGGCTGGTGCCACTTATACTCTGGAGCGACTTATACTCTGGAGCGACTTATAGTCCAGAAAATATGGTACACAAAATCTCGGCAGCAAAGGCATTTATAATCTCCCGCCACAGCGTTTGACTGTGATTGAATAATAAGCTTATGACTATCAAATGACTGCTTGATATCTAAAATGTATTTATTTGATTTGGTCAGCATGTTAATGAACATACATGGGTCTCATGCATGTAAACAAGCCACACTGGATTGTCGCCTTAGGCTAGTTTCCATCCGTCATCCCCCATGCGCACTCTCATTCATCCTGGTCTATTGTACATGTTTTTAGTGGTAGGGGAAACCGGAGTAGGCGGAGGAAACCTACGCAGACACGGGGAGAACATGCAAACTCCACACAGAAAGGCCCCAGCCCTGGTGGGAATCGATCCCGGGCCTTCTAGCTGTGAAGCGAGAGCGCTAACTGCTGTGCTACCATGCCAATTAGGGATGGGAATTGATAAGATTTTATCGATATCAATACCATCAATAATTTACCTATCGATGCGATTCTTTATCGATTCTCTTATCGATACCTGATTTGTCTGTGTGTTGGGGAAAAGCAAGGAATGAATGTGCTTTTGATAAACTTGATCAAAAAAGACAAATTGTTAGTTTTCCCAAGGAAAAATATTTATTAAATTAAGCAAGTTTCCAAATATACTGTGGCTCCTGCTGGCACTCAGCCTGCCTGGCATCCTCAAATATAATGGTAACATTTGTACTTTTTCACCAAGTGTCTGTAACTTATAACAAACTGATGCTGTTTTGTAACACCTAAACAACAGGACTCGGTCTCAGCCCAAACCATACAGATTTTCATCTATTTTGCTTCATCCTGCGCTACTTTCTCCTTCCCCTGTCCGTGTGTTGCTGCTTCTACCGCGGGTCGCTGTGGCTGCAGCCCGTTAGCCAGAGCTGCGAGAGATCAGCCGTTCCGCTCATATAGCGCACTCATAGCGGGGACGGGCAGAGGTAGCCCCGCTCACAGTGCACTCAGGGCGAGGACAGGCGGCCGCAGGCTCCGCTCTGAGCCCCGGGTCTGTGCGGAGGCTGCAGAGGTGCGCTCAGACCGGGGACAGACAGCCTCGGACCCGCGCTCAGAGCACAGTGGCAGCAGGCGCAGCAGCGAGGCACTGAACCCCGTGTGTCATGACAATAGCGACGTATCGCAAGTTTGGAAAGAAACTCCAAGCCAATACAGCGGAGCGTTCGCAGCAGCAAAGCGAAAACGTATAACTGACACGTTTATAACAATGGACTGTTTTAATTCTCGTCTCTCGTGAACGCGTAAACGGAGGGGAAAGGCGAAGTGGAGGGCTAAGGGGTAGAATTGAGATTGGACCGATGTTTCCCTGCTTACTTCGAAGGAGCGTCAACAGACTCGGAGAACATCATCATTACGCACATGCGTCTAGCTCCGCGGCGCGCTATGTTGTCCGAAAAGGGGGAAAAACGTGTTTCAGAGCGGGAGCATCGATAAGAGGGATCGATAATGAAGTAGACGTACGGTTCCAATGCTTTGCTCAAACAGAACCGGGTCTACTTGTAGAACCGGTTCTCGATTCCCATCCCTAATGCCGATGATAGTGAAATCACTTGCATTGCCACAAAACATCTGGAATATCGATGGTAATGTTTATTTAATAGCTTATTTAAAAGTTTTTTAAAGGTTAAATGTGAGTACACCATCCAAGTTTTTCCTTCTTTTTCCATGGTTTTCTTTGACGATTAACTGTGTGGCTGTTTTGGCAGAAGACCTGTCCTCTGCGCTCATGCTCCTGACCTCGTTCAGACCTGTCTATATGCCAGAGTACATTACAATACATATACACATCGTATCAATGGATATTTGGATTAGAAACATGGTTGCGCCACATCTTGCCTTGCTATTAAAAAATCGTGCGCACACATAGTATTTAAACAACACAATAATAAAATGTATATCTTTATCTCGTCGAAACGTAAATCCGCCCCTAAATGAACGCGCGAGCGAGGCTGATTGCTGTTGCGGTCCCTCGAGTCTCTCAGGAATGAGGACAAATGAGCAGAGCACAGTGTGAACAATCCTTTATTAGAGCCATTATCCACAGACGCCGTGGTCTTATGAAGCATCGAGGCAGCTCTGTTGTCCCATTACTGTAATACTTACGGTTCTCAGTGCAATTACATGCAGGTCAAGAAATATTGGGTTTGTTGTTTACTTATTCATATTTATTTATTTATTCATTTGAAAGGGAGCCGCATACATTAATAAACACGATTAAACAATGTTGTAATTGTCTTGACAGAAAACGCACGACTATTACACTAATACAAGAATCCCACTCCTTTCAGAACTTGTTTGTAGCCGTCTAACTGACAGGATTAGCAAGTTTGACACATAATAGCACCCCATGCAGACCGCTTATTTTCTTTTATAGGATATAGTATTGTCTCATAATGTAGTTTCTGTAACAGCGACTGTGATGAATCATGTCACACAACTTTGTACAAACCATGCCCACACGCATACTATTACCAAATCAACCACTCCGCTATCAGCTGCTGTATAATATTAACACAAGAGTCAAATATTTATGACGTGCCAAAGAAACCCTCTGGTGCGTGTCCACAAGCTGCATATGCTAAACAACAACTATATTTGGACCAAATTCAAAACCTGGCAGAATCATTAGTCAAGAAGATGGCTGTGTATATTTTTGTTCATCTTTGCGCTCAGACAACACCAGAGCCAGCTGTTCCTAATCAAGATGAGTTTGTTGCTTGTTTTGTGAATACATAAAAATGCCAGGTGGAGTTTTTTTTTTTTTTTTCTTCATTAATGTAGCCTCCATCAAGAGCAAGAGTAATGTTACAGCTCATTTACTGCACACAGCTTCAGGTCACACAGAGCCGTTTTGACAGATGTTTCATTACCTTCAAAATAAAATAAACTGTCACTACCAGAGATGACACCTAATGTGCCTCAAGACATCATCCTGGGTCTTCAGGTTGTAGCTGTTGTTTCTCCACTCGGTTATAAACTTGTAATGATGTTTAATTCAACCAATACCTGCAATTATTGATGTTTTTTTTGTTGTTTTTTTTAAATCAATTTAGTTACCCTATTTCCCGGACTAGTCGCACCAGCCAAAAATGCATAATGAAGAAGGAAAAAACATATACAAGTCGCTCCGGAGTATAAGTCGAACCAGCCTTGACAACTACCTGGGCATGAAGGCGTAACTGCACCGTTTACAAGCCTCTTCCGGCAGCACGTTGTTCAAGCACCCATTTGCTGACCATCTAGCTTTTAACCCACAATTAGCTTTTTTGTTTTCTTCATTGCAGTAACCTTCTTTTTCACCAGTTCCTCACAAGTTTCTCGCTTACTCCAAACTTTCTTTCTGCTGCTCGGTAACCGTTTTTTTTTTTTTTTAATCTTCAGTGGTAGCAGATACTGGTAGACAAGCCTAGAGCATCCTCTAGCGGCTGTCAGTCGCACCCCCAGCCAAACTCTGAAAAAAGTGTGACTTATAGTCCAGAAAATACGGTATTTATTTTTGTCACTTCACTTCCATTTCATTTTCATAATCTTCAATTTCAAAAGTGGCTAAAACAGAAAATGACAAATAGAGGACAGCCTTATGGACATTTTATATTTGCTAATGTTTCGCACCCGCCTGCCCTTTGATTTTTACATTACTGGTTATTGTTCTCTCTCATAAACCAAAGACATGAAGGGGTGAATTGAATCTGGACTTGCCATTAAAAGTGGGGCTGAATGAAATAATATTTGTAGAGTTATATGATTTAAGAGAGAAATGAATAGCACAACATCCTCATGCAATCAATGAGATATTTACCCATAAAGACGTGCCATTCCCCTTGAATATCTACTCCACATACTCCTCTGAGCCCCCAGTCTGGCAGATACAGGTAGTCTGATCAAGTAGCTCATGTGCTGCGTGTAATTTTTCTTCCCATTCATCCAGCTGTGCAATCAGGTCTCAGTAGGAAGCTCGGAATTGCTTCCAATTTCCTCTCACTTCCCATTTGTTTATCGGCGGAGGGACCACACGTGAAGTGTGTCTCGAGTGGTTCCAGGGCAGACCGTAGACTCTCCCTAACCCCTCAGACTGTGTGTCTAAGTGCTCAGCGGGACCCTGAAGCGGATTGATTGCGCTGGTGATCAGTCTTAGGACGTTAGGAGATAATGTCCCGCCTTTAATCATGCATTGTGCGCCTGCTCCGTACAAGGATAAGATTATCATCAGTAGCTTCATCACTGTCTCATTGGAAATGCCGCTCCTAATTGGACCAACTCTGCTCCCTTAACTCCAGATGACTTCTGGGCTTATTTACCTCTGTGTCCTTTGGCTCAAACACTATTACTTCACTGGTTTGTTGCTGAATAGTTAATCACATTTTCAAGTAAATGCTGAAATTAGAAGATAAATCTAATGGTAAAATGTTCACAATATATTCAGTAAAAATGTTCTGGTGTTGAGATAAAATGTTTAACTATTGCTTCATAAACCACTGTGTCTGGGCGTCTTGGAGAACTACAGTGGGGAAAAAAGTATTTAGTCAGCCTACAATTGTGCAAGTTCTCCCACTTAAAAAGATGAGAGAGGGCTGTAATTCATCATAGGTACAGTATACCTCAACTATGAGAGACAAAATGAGGGGAAAAAATAATCCAGAAAATCACCTTGTCTGATTTTTAATGAATTTATTTGCAAATTATGGTAGAAAATAAGTATTTGGTCAATAACAAAAGTTCATCTCAATACTTTGTTACTGTATATACCCTTTGTTGGCAATGACAGAGGTCAAACGTTTTCTGTAAGTCTTCACAAGGTTTTCACACACTGTTGCTGGTATTTTGGCCCATTCTTCCATGCTGATCTCCTCTAGAGCAGTGTTTGTCAACCTTTTGAGCCAAGGCACATTTTTTCATTGAAAAAATCACGAGGCACACCACCAGAAAATGTTAAAAAATGTAACTCTGTGGACTATATTCACAATATAAAGTGGTTCTCATCAGTGTCTTTGATGGGAACACCATATAGTCTTGCTAGCCACAATGTCTCTGTCACCTTCACCTCTTGCATCCATGTATCACTAATTCTCTTGTCTCAAAGTAATTAGCTACCTGCGGCCACTTACTGATATGGAAGAGTTTTACATGGTTACTCTGCCTCTCACTAGACAGCACAGAGACTTGATAATGGTACATTTATTAGCAGAAAATAACTATTTGTTTTCAAAAAATATTTTTTAGACCCATATTTTTTGGATACTTTCCCACGGCACACCTGACAATATCTCACGGCACACTAGTGTGCCCCGGCACAGTGGTTGAAAAACACTGCTCTATAGCAGTGATGTTTTGGGGCAGGCGCTGGGCAACATGGACTTTCAACTCTTTCCAAAGATTTTCTATGGGGTTGAGATCTGGAGACTGGCTAGGCCACTCCAGGACCTTGAAATGCTTCTTACGAAGCCACTCCTTCGTTGCCCGGGCGGTGTGTTTGGGATCATTGTCATGCTGAAAGACCCAGCCACATTTAATTTTCAATGCGCTTGCTGATGGAAGAAGGTTTTCACTCAAAATCTCACGATACGTACATGGCCCCATTCATTCTTTCCTTTACACGGATCAGTCGTCCTGGTCCCTTTGCAGAAAAACAGCCCCAAAGCATGATGTTTCCACCCCCATGCTTCACAGTAGGTATGGTGTTCTTTAGATTCAACTCAGTATTCTTTCTCGTCCAAACACGACGAGTTGAGTTTTTACCAAAAAGTTAAATTTTGGGGTCATCTGACCATATGACATTGTCCCAGTCCTCTTCTGGATCATCCAGATGCTCTCTAGCTAACTTCAGACGGGCCCGGACATGTACTGGCTTAAGATCTCTGAGCAGGATCAACGTATGCAAAGCACCGGGTCCAGACAACATACCAGGTCGTGTACTGAAAGGTTGCACTGATGCACTCACTGAAGTCTTCACAGACATTTTTAACACATCTCTGCAGCAGGTTGTGGTCCTAACGTGCCTCAAAGCGACCACCATCATTCCGGTGTCTCACCCGCAAAGCCGTCAGAATCACCAGGGACCCTACGCACCCATTATACAGTCTCTTCAAGGTAATGCCTTCAGGGAGGAGATTGCGGAATCTACGGGCCAGATCCAGTCGACTTAAGAACAGTTTCATACACAAGGCCATCGAGAAGCTGAACTCCCTGCCCTCCCTCCCACCCCTCTTCCCCACCCCAACTCCACAATCAAGGCTGAGAGAAATATAATTTCAAATCATTCACATGGTTTGACAAATAAAAAATCCCTGTGTTGCTGACGGTAGCCTTTGTTACTTTGGTCCCAGCTCTCTGCAGGTCATTCACTAGGTCCCCCCGTGTGGTTCTGGGATTTTTGCTCACTGTTCTTGTGATCATTTTGACCCCACGGGGTGAGATCTTGCGTGGAGCCCCAGATCGAGGAAGATCTGGGGCTCCACATACAAGACAGTGGTCTTGTATGTCTTCCATTTTCTAATAATTGCTTCCACAGTTGATTTCTTCACACCAAGCTGCTTACCAATTGCAGATTCAGTCCTCCCAGCCTGGTGCAGGTCTACAGTTTTGTTTCTGGTGTCTTTCGACAGCTCTTTGGTCTTGACCATAGTGGAGTTTGGAGTGTGACTGTTTGAGGTTGTGGGCAGGTGTCTTTTATACTGATAACAAGTTCAAACAGGGGCCATTAATACAGGTAACGAGTGGAGGACAGAGGAGCCTCTTAAAGAAGAAGTTACAGGTCTGTGAGAGCAGAAATCTTGCTTGTTTGTAGGTGACCAAATACTTATTTTCCACCATAATTTGCAAATGAATTCATCAAAAATCAGACAATGTAATTTTCTGGATTTTTTTTTTCTCATTTTGTCTCTTATAGTTGAGGTATACCTACAGTATGATGAAAATTACAGGCCTCTCTCATCTTTTTAAGTGGAGAACTTGCACAATTGGCTTTTTTCCCCACTGTATGTCCGCGTGCTTCCTCTCTCGCCAGCCCACTGCCATGTCAGTTGACGACCAGATGCAAACTATCAATAAGCAAGACACCGCACATGTTGTCTATGGCTCTCATAATGGTTTGCTGCAGACTGTGTGCCTTAGTTGTAACTTTGTAGACCCACTTTAATGAACTTATGACAAAATTGTTGTTAATCAAAGTAAAATTTCGTAACTTGACAAGAGAGTTACAGATTTAGATATTTGATGAACCCACATGACAAATTGAACAATACTAGTGTCTACAATATCTATAAGAGTCACGTTACACTTTCTTCTCTGTGCAATTTTTTTTTTTTTTTTTTAAATAACCCCACTTAAAATAGAAATGCTTATATATATATGAATATACTTGTATTGTAAAACAGTTCAGTCCTAGTTTCTGCCTCAGGGGTTGTTGGCTTGCTGGCCATTATTACTGCTCTATGTGACTTCTTAAATGGCTCTTTAACAATCAAAGATATGGTCGTATTTGCAGCATGCAGCGGTGATCCCTGTGGTGCTGAGTGTAGCCGACTTCTCCCGAGTCAATAACCCTATATTTATTCACATGGCACCTGAGACGCCTGTGTTTTTATAAGCCTGACACTTCATCAAATGTGTTATACCTTCCAGACATACCTCCCTCCTTAGAAACATTTCCACAGATAAATTAAGATTCAAAGATGAGTTGGTTGCACTGGAAGCTGCATTCGGAGTTCAGTGCACTGCGCTTGGGGCTAGCATCAGTAATCCCGTTCTTTTGTTCCCTTTGACATTGGCAGAATTGACCAGACTTCCTTGGTGTTAGTCGACAAGGCATTTTTCGGCTCTGATGTCAAGCCCTTTGCGACGGCAGGCATTTGTAAAAGAGAAATGTCTTTATTTGCCGCCGCAGGCAAGATACATAGTGAATTCTGTGGGTACATTTCTATTTGGACTGCAGAATAAATCACAAATGTAACTGTATTGTGTTATCAGCAACTGCCACATCTGCGTTACAAGCAATGCAACAATGTTATGGTCTTTGGTTTTGACAGTTTCTTTGTTCATATTGCCTTCAAAACTCCAATTAACAACTGTTGTTCTGCATTAGCCAAATATATTTCAGTCTTTCAGTTTGGATTTTACTTTTTACTTTTATCTAAATCAGTGTTTCTCAAATTGTGGTACATCCGGAGCTCTTTTGTTTTACGTGGGCTGCTTTACATACTCTGCAGTTCTTTGATTGTCTTTTGTGTTAGTTCCTCGTTGAACTAAATCAGTCATGGTTTAGTCCTGGTTTATTTCAGTTTTAAAATTGTTTTAAAAGTTGATGCTTGATTCAGCCCAGTTTTAACCCTGTTGTCTTACTATTGATATGGTTCTCAAATGTGCTGTGAACCGCTGATCTAAACCAACTTAAACGATTATTGACCCAATTTGCAGCACTAATATTTATCCATTTTCTCTTGTCCTCTACTTTACCCCGGTTAATGTCTAACAGGCAGCTCATTGGCTCTCTGCAGGGGTCCTGACTGACCTCTTAGAACATCGCAGTTTATTATTTACACTGTCAGAGCTCCACGTGGCACTGCCTGACCTCCACACTCAGTCCCCCACTAGACAGCAGCTGAGCAGCACACAAAGAGAGGGCAGCGGGTAAGGGAAGAGAGTGTGGCACTTGAGGAGTCTTTGTTGTCAATAGTGTGTGTGTGTGTGCGTGTGCGTGTGCGTGTGCGTGTGCGGCGTGTGCGTGCGTGTGTGCTTGTGTGAACAATTTAACAATTTAACGCCTCCCTGGATTATAATGAAGCCATATCTATGAATGGGGAACGACATTCATAGAAGAAATCAGGATAAACGTGGATAATGTGTGAGAGATGCAAAAAAAAGACACTATAAGAGGAAACAGGAGCAATTAAAAAGCAAAAGCCAAAGCAATAGTGGGACTAAACCATTGACCCATACCAATGCCATCAATGATTGGAGGCCTGTGTCTCTTACATCTTGTGTGGGGAAATGATAGGAAAAAAATATTGCCAGGAATATTAAGCCAATTTGTTGGCACGCTTCCCTTCCCAAGGCCAGTACCAGAGCTGTACATCCCTGGACAGTGGCTGTTGATAGTGCACAATCTACAATGGTCACTTCTTCTGGCCGATATGTCAAAAGCATTTGATTGGGCTAATCCTCACTCAACTTGAAGTCATCTCTCCTTATTTGTTCCTCCACTGCATGTCCACTCGTCGACGCTCTTCATGTACACCTTGGACATAGGATACGCAGAAGACTGTCAAGGGCAATTCCTCTCAATAAAGTTGAGAGTGACAAAACCATGGCCCTGGAGGCCCAACAGTTGTATAAATGGGCTAACGAAAACAAAACGGGATCTATTTACCATCTATACCACTCTAGTGCTTGGAGTATGGTAGTGTCTTCTCAGTGTGGTGCAAAAAAGGTCAGGTTGCATTGCTGGAGAGGGTGCAACAGAGGGCTCTTAAGACCATCTCTAGAGGAGGAACCACACCAAGTTACCCACACTGCAGAACAGGAGAGAGAAGGCTGCTGTGAAGTTGGTCAGAGAGGTGGCCACAGTGACATCCACTGCACCAATTGTTGCCTAAAACCAGTCAGAGTTCAGAGCTCCCAAAGACTTTTGCGCAGCAGTAATAAGATCTCTGATATATCACATTGGATGGACAATATGTACTGCCAGCAGCAGTCTGGGTGGTACAATCAGGATCTTTATGTATATTATGAATTATGTTTTAATTATTAAATGTTTATTGAAAGTTCTTGTTGAAACTCAGTCTTTGACAGCAAGCATGTATTAATTAAACCTTCAATCTGACATAGGGCTATACTGCTATACCCACAAACAGATGTTGCCTACATCAGCTGACCATAACAAATACTGTTGTAATTTTATAGGCACCATGAGTGACAATACCAGTAAAGTAGCAGTTTTTATCAGCAGTTCCATTATTTGAACATTAAAGTGACTGTGTTGCATTTGTATGCGAATCTACGTTACTCATGTGTTTTCTCTGTAAAGTCGTTAGTGCTCCCACTTTATCAGTGACTCAGGGTCAATTTCCTGAGCCAACATCTTATGCCCCTCTCCCAAGCCTGGAAAAATGGAGAGCATCTGGTGTCAAAAATGCCAAATGAATATGCACATCATGGCAAGCAAGGAGGCAGATGACTTGCTATGGCTATACAAGAAGGGCCAAGCCAAGGAAAGAATTTGGCACCATTTTCATTCGTACGCCATATGTTCTCACGAGGGGTTTCCCTGTTCTGGGTCAGAATTCAAATGTGGGTCACATGGAGGTCAGATGAAGTTCAGCTGTTTGAAAACCATTGATAGAATGCATAGATAACTAATCCCCACAAAACACATGCTATGATTGAAAGAAAGTGTAAAGTAATATGTGAACGTGTGAGTGAACAGTGTTAGAGGTAATGTAGTTTACTGTTGCACTATAGCACTAGATTGGCTCTAGAAAAAACGCTGTATCGCCATTATTACTACAACATACGACAACGTGGCTATGTTAACAGGCAAGGCTATTATGGTCCATTACTACCCAACGCATCTGCATCACCTCACTTTTGCACATATACTAAAAGCCATTTACTCTCTGCCATTATTGGGGAAATAAGTACCTGCAAAGTGCACCGAATGGACACTTTGGGGTTATTTGTTGCCTTCTTTTGCGCATTAAAACTCCCCCAGATGACACTTTCATTCATCCTTTCGCTTTCCTGTCTGGTTCGGTAAGCCTGGCCTCATGATTCTCTGCAGTCAGCATATGGACGGCACCATTACTCCTTACAACATCCTTTCACACCACACTAGCCCATTCCGCTGATCTACGCGACACAAATACCGTCTTCCCAGTCGAACCCCCTCCTGCATTCCCCCATACCAATTACCAGTTATCTCAGCGCGCGAGTTGCCTCATCTATTAGTTATTCATCCACCCAAGTGTGCCTTTTTACACTAATTTGATTTTCTCCCTCCATTTTACATTAAAACTCACACAAAGATGGGGAGATTTTAAAAGTTAAGCACAAAGATTAACGGTGCATCGCTAAATCTCTTTTGCAAATACACTTCGCTCGCGCCATTAACCTTGAACGCACTGATTAACTTTGCTCTGCTGTTCCCAAATGAGGAAACCTGTGAATAATTTCATAATCCACCCAAAATAAGATTTTGGAGTCATCTAATTTGCTGACGGGAACCAAATTAAATCGGACAGAATATACAATAGGATGTGGTATGTTATAAGATTATGAATTTGTCCATTTTTAGTGCTTATTTTCTGGTCAGGCAAAGTGTTGGTAGTTTCTACTGGCTGGGTTTTACCATGTCAAAAATAGACCAGAGCACGGAAGAGCATGATGTTTTCTGACCTATACCTCTTTGCAAACATCACTGCACTGATCAACGATGCCATGCACTAGCACTACAAACCTCTTACTGCGGGTACTCGATGATGTCATTATTTGTTATAGCCTTTAATCTGATCTCTATCCTCTATAAAAGTTGCCCTTGTTCTGTTCATCACAGCTCAGACTGGACACTGACTGTATAAAACCCAGACAGTGAGTTTTACCACTGATTGAAGGAGGGGATACGTCGAACGGGTCGGGCAATAAAGGGAGTATGATCAGTGCTGGTGGGACACTGGTGGGCTTCATCATGTGTGTTGTGAGCAATAGTGTATAGAGGGGTTAAGACTGATGAGTCGAGACACACAAGTTGGTGTTAATTGGATGGCTTTTATTATCAGTCTTTCAATCAGTGCTGGGAGCTTTAACCATAGTTCATTTTAGCCGCATACGTTCGGTTTTTTTAGTTACTTTTACAAATTTCTAGAAATTCAGGCCTTGATGATTACTTTTTTATTTTGTTTTAGTCACATTGCATTGACAAAAACAATGGCGAAATTAACACTGCAGTCATAAAAGTTTTATAAGAAACAGGCAATACAAGTAAAGCTGGCAATAAAGTCAACACTACTCATAAGATTGGTGCTGGTGAAACAAAATTGGCAGAATTCATCATATAATGTGAGCAGTGGCATGTGGTAGCTTTAATGTGAGAGCTGGCCCAGGGCTGTGTTTTATGAGGCTGGAGGGGTTAACCCAGCAGCAGCAGCCTGTACTGCTCCTGTCGACATGATGAGGAGATTGTCAGATTTCCCTAGTGCCCCTCTCTTGCCCTCTCTTAGTTTTATGTCATTGGAGCGTTGTAAGCCCGCCCCACACTGTCCACTGGTGATTTATGAAGTCATAAGGGCCGCGCCATGGCGGACTTTGGCCCAGTATTTTATCCTGACACTTATTATTGAAATGAGACATTTGGGTGTTAGGAGGAACTCAAGACGTTCTCATACACTGCCACGATGAGCTAGTCCTTTCAGATTTCATACCTCTTCCACTGTCCTCCGGGAATATTTAATTCCACTTCTCCAGCAGTGTCTTCATCGTCACAATGGTTTTATTTATGAAATTGTAAATTGAATTCCTTGTGCTGAATAGAGGTAAAAATAACTGAATGCTGAAGCCACACTGACAGCAGTCTCACTGTCTGTCTGTATTGTTCAGGTGGAAATCAACTGGTAGTAAAGTGGCTGGAGGCAGTGAGATCTGTGAGACATTCTAACAAATAATTAACAAGCTTATGTTGTGCTGTATAAAAAAAATATAACATCCTCATAGTAGGCAGAATATGACTTGGAAAATGCAATAGATTTTTGTTTCATTATTCTGATAATGTCTTTACCCTGTGTAAGGTTTACTTTATTGCTCCATGAGAAATGTCTTCTCCACATTTGACACAGGCTTCAGGGAAACCTGTCCCAAGTGCCCGAGGCACAATTCTCCGGGTCTTAAACAAGGTACTTGGTCAGGATTACCTGTGAGATTAGCATGAGCACATGAAGAATGTGGTGGTGGAGGGGCGTAAGAACCTTCTTTGTAAAGTACATTTTGGCTGGTGTATTTTAAGCATTGTAAAAAAGATAGTGACAGTACTCGCAAGTACCTGTTCTTTCTGCACTGACACAACTTCTAATCTTTGTTTCCATTCTCTCACTGCCCCTCATGTCACACAGCCCAGCGGAACCCCGAACACTGTGGGGTCATGTTTGGTGCTTTTAAAAACTCAGATGAAACAGGCATGTAATCAGCATCCGTAAACAGTGCCGTCCTGTGGCGGTATGACCTGCATGTTCTTCCTCCATTTACCTGAGGACACAAACCCAAACACAACCAAAACAGAGCAGCAGAAGATGTTCATGGATTGGGGAGTTGGCTTGGTATACATATAATGATTAGTAAACACCTCTGTAAAATTTCAGCCACTGCTAAAGTTGAGAATTACCTTAAGCTGTTTAGCTTCTTACTCAGCTACAAAATGAGTGAAGCCATTTTGACAGCTTACTCAATAACACCCATAAGCCAAAAAAACATAAACATTTCATTAAGATTCAAAGTGTTACACCGCAGCCATAAAGCGATGTATGTAGTTAATTTGACGGCATAAAAAGCTAATGGACTATTAGAGCCTTCTGCCTGGGGCTGCCTTACTCCTGCACGAGAACTCCATCAATCACTTGTATCTGTAACTCCCTGTTGCCAGCATCTGCCCTAGCGAGCCGGCTGAGGGATAATGCACATGAAAAGGCATTGCCAGAGTTGACATCAGACTGATGAACTGGCCACTCTTAGCTCATACTGACACTACATTCCGCCCTGGGTCATTCTGGGATATTGATGGCAGCCACAAGACAGCACTGGAGGTAAAGTGAGTCTAGTCAAGCTGCTGGGTGTATACTTTGTACTACAGGTGTTTTTGTTTCAGTCAATCTTCTCTTTAATTCCCTTATTCTGTCTACTATGGGCCTCAAGGGGCACCAACTTTGTATTTGCATTTTGAGACATTCAGTTACATTACATTGTTTGCTCTCACTCATTTCCTTTGTCCATGTCAAGTCATGGACTGAGTCAGAGATACCACTGCACTGGTCAATTATGACGGCAATACAAGCAAAAGTTGCAGGGTCAAATTATTACGTGAAAGTACTGAAGTATTGATTGTAGAAAGTATTCTAAGCGGAAGCACAAATCTGTTTCAATCAGTGGTACCAAAAATAACTATCTACTGTATGTAGCAACAAGCTTACATCAAAGTTATCCGCATATTTTCCTCTAGGCAGCCTTTAGCACCACAAAATAGTTACCTTGTTGCTCTTAGTTGCCCCGCGAGTACACAACTTCTGATTTTCTTCTATCAATAGCCGCCGTGCACTCCAAAACCGGGAGCAAAAAAAGGAGGGTTGATCCCTTTCGATTCACGCTAAGCTGCTTTTGTGCGTTAGTTTTGGAGGCAAGTCTGCTGGTGGTCTCAAGGGCTTAAACTCAAAACACACATCTCACTCCAGGCTACAGCTGCTGCATATCCTTGTGTAAACACACGGAATATGAATCTCGGTCCAATTCCTACGTCCACAGTCTCGTTCCCTCCAAATTTCCCTTTTACCTGATCATTTCCTGGCCCGAGAGTAGAGCAAATCCACTTTATATGAATAATCATAGTGGCTCCTGGAGTAGTGGGGTAATTCATGTTGACTGTTTGCATATGGAGCCACCCGAGCTGTGAAGCGCTCGCAAAATATGTCGGCCACAAATTATTTAGCAGCAGTAGTGTTGATCAAGTCCATTGCATGCAGTTCGGGATAAACTTGTTTGCATACTTACTGGCTTAGGATATACTGAAATGTGTAAAGTTCAGTTCTTTGCAATGGCCTACTGCAGCATTATTACCATCCCTATATATTTTGCACATCACCCTTCCATAACAACTTCAAGACCCGTTATGCCGCATTAATAAATCTCCTCTTTGGTCTTCCTCAAGGCATAGCTGCGCAAGCTTATTCTACCGCAACTTAAGTTAAAAGAGGCCAGACTGATATGCTTTTGCAATTTATCTGATGTAACCGTTGCAGCACAATACATATCCTTGTCTTTTTAGAACCTGTAAAAAGGGAATTATACCGCCCTAATTTTGTACTACCCTTAAAGGTCCTCTACCTGTTTGTTTTTTTTACCCGCAACACTATGGAATTTGTTATACCCATTTGCAGAACAGCATTTTTGAAAATCAGAGATCTTTCCACGCTTTCTGCATTGTTTTACAAAAGTTGGCGTTAGCATTGTCGTGATGATAAAATTCAGCTTTTGCCTGATGTTATGAAACATGCTAATAATCTATTCACTGTGAACAGTCAGGATACTGTGGCTGATCATTTTAAGGTCATAGTTTAAATTAGAAAAATCGGGTACAGATCTTTTAATTAACTTTTTGTTATTATTTTCATTTTTCATTTCATTTCATTTATTCTTTTTTCATGGTAATGCAACATACAATTGGTACAACAATCCAGCAAACACAACAATAATACATTCCATGAAAAGAAGAACAGGAGTAGGATGAAAGATGAAAAAATCTTATAAGCTCCTACCCCATTCTTTAAAAAAAAACGTTACAAATTATTTTAATAAAAATAACAATAGCCCAGACCAGATGTAATCAAATTTTCAATTGTATTTGAAAGCATCTACTGTTACCGCTACATGAACTAATAGAAACGACAGGACACCAGTAATATCTACTGCATACAGCTGCTGTGTCACTTCAGGACATTTGCCCGTGGATGTAGACTTTCTGCTCTTACAGACTGCTTATTTTCAAAAACATTTCGGTTTATATTGCGCGTCAAAGCTGTCCACCTGGTACCTTCATGAACAGGTGGAAAGGCAAAAAAAATAAAATCATTATCGAGACATTTCAAAACAATGCTGGAAGCACATCTTCTGTTTGGAGAATTTCGAAAAGTATTTAGAAAGCTGTAGCAATCCTTTACCATCTGTTAGATAGGACTTTGAGTCTAGTCAACCACAAAACAAACAAGTGTGGCAGAGGATTGGGATAGGAAGACACCGTCCAGGAAGTCCCTTGTGCTAGAGTTAAGGCTTCTTAATATTCTGCTGTTGATTGGTGGATTAATTGTTCCATCTGGCTGTCGTGGAAAACATTGTGCTGAAAAACTCCCAGATTTTTTTGTTCTGTCGTTTTATTGTGGTTAGGAATTGGATGGAGGAGGAGTAGCGTGGATTGGACAGGCTGTACCAAAGGGATAGCTGGGAAATGCGGTCATTTTTCTCTTGTCATACACCATAGACCGCCTCATTTGTCTGCTCCAAGCCCTTTGTTTCCTGTTCCAAGATGGCTGCCCAAGTAGAAGCCTTGGGAATTGGGCCCTGAATTATTATTATAGTCGCCTATGTTTGTGTAATATTAAAGCCTAATGCATGTGCGGTAGTATTTAATAACTGCTGACTGGACAGAAAGCTTTCAGAGGAGGATGGAGAGAGAGATGAGGGTATGGGAGGTACGGAGGAGGTGTATTTTTCCCGACAAATTGCCCCGCGGATACTCGGGAGGAGCGTTGACCCACTTTATGGAGCGCTCAGGTGATTAGTGCCGCACTGCTCTAAACAAAGGTCGCGTGAGGAGGCAGAGGAGCGGGCCACTACGACACGAGCCCAGGGACATGTGGGAAGTGGATGCCGATATAGCTGAGGAAATAAGGAGGGTTTGTAGGGCGTCAGTCTGTCCCAAGAGAGAGTGAGTGGAAGTGAAAGGAACAAAAACTGTACACGCGCAAACACTTTGTACTCCAGTGCAGTTAAAAGCATGGCTGTGATAATAATGAAATGTTGGGGTTTCAGTGGGGTTTCAAATCCATAGGTTATAGCATTTATGTTTCTTTTGCTCTTTGAAACAAGTGAACCAGGTCATTTGTATGGGATCACAAAGCTGACTTACTCAATTATGATCACAAAAAACAGCAAGAAAGGGTTCAAACTGTTTTGTGTTGTTTTGCATGGATCCATATACACACTTTTATATGCTTGCTTGCAATTGTTCTTTAGTCAAGTTTGTGGGTGGCTTTAGTTCTGCTTTTCTCTCGGGAAAGTGTTGCATTTGCAAGACTCTAAAAACTCACGCTTTTTTTTAATTTCTGCCCTTTGCTTTACATCTTCTTCTCCAGCTACCACTATTGAATGCAAATCATTTACCCATTTACTCACTTTGTATTTGAACTCTTTGAAAGCAGTCCGAGCAGTGTGCCCTCTATCAAAACACATTTAAGTACAATAGTCAGTATAATTATCCAGCCCCCAGCTCCTTTTCTCTGTCCTCTTGTGGTTATCTGAATCATTATCTCAGATTTCAGCGACTGGACCAAAGCGTATTCTCTGAAGGATTCCACACTCAGGCTTTTCTCTTTCCAAAGAAATTACTGGCGCTAAATGAAGCAATGATTTTCTTTCCATGTGCCAGCTGAATAGTGAGGAGGCTTTCCAAAATGGGTCCTAACCCTTCATTTTTAGGAGATGAGGGTGAAGATGGACCTGATAGAGGTTATTTAGGCTTTGATCTGGCATTCAGATAATGTTGCTTCAAAGCATGTATTGCTCTGTGTCCAGAATGTGAAATATATCCTGAGAGCTTGGCTGAAATTTTTCACCTACTTAGCACCTTGCATTTTAGTGAAGCAGCAATGTTTCCCATGCCCCGGAGATGTTTTGCTGGTAATAATCGGCCAGTTGGCTACAAGTCTGTTAGAGTTTGGAACATCATGTTCAAAAATATTGGATGGTATTTATTTCTGTAAGGAAAATGTATTTTAAGAAACCTTGATGTATTTGACAAATATCCATCTCAATGGTTCTCACCTCATAAAATATTTTGAATCTCCAAGTCTTTTGCTACACCAATAATATTCCGCTTATTACTCAAAGACTATTGTTGATTTCTTGTCATCAATGTTTATTTAATGTCTGTCCAGGTGAATGGGAAGGAGCTGTCCAAATCGAGCCACGATGAGGCGGTGGCGTCCTTTTGCAGTGCCCGGGATCCCGTCGTGGTGCAGGTCATCCGCAGGACCCCGAGCGGCCGCCCCCATGGCTCACCTCAGGAGATCCATGTGGTGGACGTGTGCACTCAGACCGACATCACCTTCGAACACATCATGGCTCTGGCCAAGCTGCGGCCCTCTACCCCCCCAGTGCCTGACGTCTGCCCTTCCTCCTGTCTGACAGGTACCTACTACACTGAAGGATAATACATTGGTATTTAAAAATTAACCTTGAACTTAACGCTGCTTTCATTGAAAATGAGACTAATCATACTTTTGAAATTTGATTCATTATTTATGAGAGAGAGCTCCTCAAGCCCACTGAACTAAACTGTGATGATCTGCTCTTCCATTCAGGAAGTCAATAAAATACCAAAACCGAGAATATGAAAGCTACACTGGTAAGACAAAACATTATGACATCCCAAGAGGATCACCTGCTTCACATCAGATTCATACAGGATGTTCCCCAGGTACAAAGTCTTTGTCAACTGGCCAATAAACACCCACAGTGGTCATAGTGTTATGATGATTAGTCCTCACTGTTGAATCCAAGTTGACCCAAAAAAAAATCCAATTACAATCTTGAGATTAGATGGCAGTAACATTATAAATGATTAGATAGCTTGCATGGTGTCTCTGAGTTGATACCTAATTGCTAAATGTAATTGGATTCAAGGCAATGAAGCAGAAACAAGTCTTTTTGAGAGACTCGTATTACAACATTAGTTGTGCGTAAATTAATATTTTAAAATTCAGGCAGAAATTATTCTGACCAAAAAAATGTATTTGGATAAGTGAGCTGCTCGCTGTCCTTTGTGTTAGCGCCCGTCTTAAATAGCTTAGAAAAATCCAGACTCACCGCTGTACCAGTGAGTGAGTCTGGTCACCGCTGCGTCGATTCCATTTCCCACAGTGGTACATACGCAAGCAAACAGGAAGCGGAGTAAACCAATCAGCGAAGGGCGGGCGTCTGCCTTTATGTGGTGTTTTTAGCGGTTTTGTATTAATATTCGCACAGAATTATGAATCACGAAACTCACCTACTGTCGATGTGTTTTTGGTCATTTACCGTCGATTGGAGACACGCTCTTTCTCTCTCTCGTGCGCGTTCGTAGATTGTTATGAGGGACTTCCGCATCCCGTGAGTGACGCTACTGAACGACACATGATGCAAATAAACAAATCTGATTGCACGGGAATGATTTGATTTTGCAGATACCGCCACCGGGGGTCGGGGATCCAGACTGATTCCCCAATGTATAAAAAAATACAGAGGGGAATCATTCTGGTCTCACCAGGCTAGTCTTAAAGGGACTGGATGCAAGTTGGTCATTTTTATACTCACTACTGCCACCTCAGGTGTTACGCGTAACTGCAATCTCTATATTAAGCTTCGGACCCAAATTAACACCTTTTTGAGTGACAGTGCAGGATTTTAGAGGCAGTTGTTTTAACATTTTTAAACTCTGTATAGTCCTTTAAGCATTGACAAATGGAGGACCCGCGAAAAGATGCTCATTAATACTGTTTACTGTAAATGATTAGACACACTGGTTGACATTAATGAATAACAAAATAGGGGGAAAAATTTACATGGAATAGAAAATAAAGAAAATACTAAACAATGTTATAAAGCAAAGTGATTGTGGGGTAAAATTCCTTTGTTCCCTGTGGTCTTTGAGTCCTTCACTTTAGGTACTCTGGTCTGCCCTCTCCATTTCTAAAGGCATGCACATGTTAGATGAGCTGGTGCCACAGCTGAATTTGACGTTAGGCTCTGTCACCGGTAATTCAAAACAGGGAAAGTGAAAGGAAATGAACCACATTAAAAATAGAAGAGAAGTTAATGCATTTTACAACTGCTTTGTGTCTTCAAAAATACTTCAAAGCCAACACAGCAGTCACATTATCATATCCCAACTCACTTCTGGGTGGTGCTATATTTCAAAAGGATATTCTTAAAACTTTCTTTAGGGGTTTTCCAGGAAAGATGTGTTGTAATTCCCTCTCCAACATTTTAGTTTATGTTATGCTTATCACAAAGGAGCACTAAAATGTGTGCCGCACGAATTTAGCATAGAAATATCTAGGTTTCCTCTCCAGGGAACAAGACGGTGGAACAATGTGGAGTTTTATTACGGAAGTGAGCACTGATTTAATACAATTAAACCAAACTTTGACAAACTCCTAAATTACTTTAATAGTCCCTGGTCTTCTTTCTTTAGGGGTTTAAATGGCTATATAGCAGTATCAGTCAATTCTCCATCTGGATTTTTATTGCCGCAAATTCCATTTCAAATATCATTGTTATTGTCACAAGATATGCCGTGTAATGTAACTATCCCCCCCCACTAAATGAAGTTACGGAGCATGTTTTATTCCAAGCCGCAAAAGCTTTACAAGGTGATTATATCGGATTGGCTAATAAACAAGGCGATACATTGGCCACTAGAACATGCTACCGCTGCCTCAGGCCTCAGTGCAGTTGTAATCAATGCCGGCATCCATAAAACTCCCATATTATTTACTTGTCTTTGTCTGACAACCGGTGCAATTCAATAAACAACATTTGGGAGACGTAGCATGATGCTTAATGGCACTCAAGAGGGAGTTATTGCAAAGACTAGAAGGAAAAATACTCAAATGTTTTTATTCGGCTATTGTTGTGCAAATCAGCAGTAATGTCTTTTTTTTATAGTGACAGCCCTTTCATTTTCAATTGCTCGTGTTTATACTAAACCTCTCTCTGCACTGCTACCAGCCTGTGTTCAGCTAAATCATGTGTTTTTGCCTATACACAATTTGAATAAGCAAATTAAAGATGCATTATGCAACTTTTTATGCGGAAAAAAAAAAGTTAATATTTGTGCGTATTTGACCTTGTAGTGAGCCAGCGGCTGTATGAGTAGTCAGCACGGCGCCTTTGCTTTCCTTCACAGCGGTCTCTAGGACGCTGCAGGATCAATTGTTTGGTAGGTTTTTGCTGCTGATGGACCCTCTCACTACAAAACCTACAAACAATTGATCCTGGAGCGTTGTAGAGAACTCCTGTGATCGAAAATAAAGGCGCCGTGCTGACCACTCATACAGCCGCTGGGTCTCTACAAGGTCAAATAGGCACTAATATCACCTTTTTTTCCACATAAAAAGTTGCATAATGCTCCTTTAAATTAAATTATTATAAATTATACAGGTCAACGTTTACAGCGTTTACAGGATCTAACAGTAATTTAGATGCGCATACCAACCATACCAACAGTCTTTTGGGCAGCCTGACCTATTTTCTTTTACAAAACCTTCCATTTACCACATAAGGGTATATTGTACATGCAGCGAAATGTGGACAATCGCAGCTATGTGAGAAATGCCGCACACTGTTTGCATTTGATTATTGTGCTTCTTTAGCGATGGCTAATACAGTACATGCATGAGTATAATCAGGAATGTTTATTTCTATGTTTTGCTTCTCTATCTGCCAAAGCCAAACCTGAAACGCACAAATAATTAATCCACATGAACAATCTGGATGTAAATGAGTTGGAGCTGCAGTTAACAGTTTAAACGCAAGTAAATCCTTCTTTCGTTGTTTAAAAGTGTGAAAAAATCAGGTATCCTCACAGAGAAAACACACTCTAATAATTACTCCAATTTATAACATTGTGCTATTATGGCATAAAGTTGTTTGACTGAGCTGTCGGGCTTTGAGCTATTTTACAAAAGCCTCCCAGAAATCTTAACAATGTCCCATAGAGAGCCGAATTTCTTTGTCATCATCTTGTGGGGAATTCAAGTTGCTCATTTTGTCACACTGATTTCCTCTTTGCTGTGAGTGAAGTACAATAGTTGAACACTGTACAATGTGGGGGTTTGCGCTGTCAAGTGCACGAAGTAAATAATATGCTGTTATTAACAAGGGGCTGTACTTTTATTGCACGCACTCAAGCAGAAGTGAAAGCCCTTGACAAATCCTTTATTCTGCACACAGCCAAGACAAAGGCAAGGAAATCTTGTCACTTAGAGGCACTGAAGTCTTTAAAAAAAAGTAGGCGATGTTAACGCCCAGCTCCCCTCCCCTTTCTGTCTGTTTGTCTGGCAGCTGCCATTCACTGCACACTGTGGACCAGGAGTACTACGAGGGACAGCCTACCTCTCCCCGGAGGCAGTGGACGCAGACAGGCCTGAGGAGTTTGAGTATGAGGTATGTGTAATCTGTAATTTATTGGATATTTCATGCATAATTGTGACTTAAAATTATTTTGGTTGCCTCCGCATGGAAATTTCAAGATAAATTGACTTTTTACGTTATAAAATGCAGGAGGCCAGAGCATCGTATTGTATGCCGAAACGGCATCAGTGAACAGAATTAAATCTGTGTGAAGAACTACTCATGTATGCTTTTGAGGGAATGTGGTTAAAAGCTCAGTCACTTTTGCATTATATGTTTAAAATTCATATTATAATTAAATTAGGAATTCATAATTTGGTATGCACTGGCATATCACGCTCCCACACAGTTCAATGATTGTCTCTCCTGAAAAATATGATATCACTATCTTTGTGCCATTGGGAAAAATAGGATTATTAACTTCATAACCCTCGCCTAACCCAGCACATTTTCTCCAGTTTGGCTTTACCCGAATTTAAAAGCAAAAAAGTGGCAAAAGAGCGACAAAAACACAGTACATAAACAAAAACATGATATAAAAAAGTGAGGAAAAAGCAACAAAAAAAAGAGCACAAAAAGTGACAACAAAAACACGACTAAAAAGCACCAAAAAGCAAGGAACAAAAGTGACGAAGAAAGCAACAAACAATGACAAAGACACATAAAAAACAAAAAACAAAACCAGACAAAAAAAGAGATGAAAACGCTTATAAATACGACATAAAAGTCAGGATCAGATTTTTAGAGGTCTTAGCTTTCAAATTACGTTACTCTGGCCTATAGGCTGTGAGCTCCAGTCGAGAAGCTTCTAGATTTGGGTAAAACTGAACTGGAGAAAATGCGCTCGGTTAAGGCGGGAGGTAGGAGGTTATAGTATAAAGTATCTTTATTGGAGTTTCCAGTATTGAGATCTAATAAGTTGTAGCCACATAGCCTACAATAAAAATAAAATCACATGTCGAACTGAATATTTGACTTCACTGTTTTCCACTAAGGTATTTTATATGCTGCCTTTATTGCGACCAGAAGAAGCTTTTAGACTGAAATATTCCTTCGTCCTTTTTTCCGAGCACCACCTGTTTCTACCAGTACATTAGACTGTAAATGGTGCACCTGGTAATACAAGCGCCACATGCTGAAATCCAAAGTCTTTTCTCCAAATCATGTCCCTCTCTCACTCTCAATCCCCCCCCCCCCTTCTCCCTCCATATTTAATGATGCCTAACATTTAGCAGCAGCACACAAACTGTAATTGACTCTCCCAGCTCATCTCAGGGGGACAGTTTTGACAGATGATCGGTCGCGCTGCAGACATCTTGACAAGTCTCTGGGTAATACTCATAATGCCATCATGTTTTCCTTGGCTATTTTTGTGGGACACATAACCACATTGGTGCCAGAGATTTGCTAATTGATTCAACAACTCAGGAAAAAGAAAAGTTGCCATGTTGGAGTGAGGTGAGGTGCTGTAACACATTTCTTGCATTGGGACTGAGCACTGAAGGTGTGACTGCTGCTGTGGTTGCCGCTTGTTGATCCCTGACACATCCACATATAGACTGACACATTCGTACGTTCACCTGTGTGATGAAAAAAAAGTAACCTATCTTGCCCTGTATAGAATTGTGTTAAAGTTGAACACAGTTTTTTTTTTTTTTTGAACAAAGAATATGGATAAAAATAGTCTTACACTATCAATCCAAAGTATGTGAAGTTGACTAATCTTCCAGCCAGGTACCCCAACCATGAACCTTACTCAAAATCTGGACATCTGGAGGTCTCGGGGCACTGCTCATGGCCGTGTGCCACAGCAGCATTGAACGATGGGTCAAATAAAGAGGACAGATTTCCCTGCAGGGACAACCTTAATATAATTTAATTCCTGTTGGTGTTACGCTCAATGGGTTTCAAGACAAACTTTTATATATGCTTATAAAATCTGGTATTTAGTGTTGCTTCATGTTGCTTCACCACTTTGCTTCTGCCAACTTTGCACAGTACAATATATTAGACTTTATAGCATTTGTGGTGTTCAGCCATTTAGCTCACGCTCCCCTTATTTGTTTCAGTTGGATTTGCGCTCAGTAATTCCTCCTGCTGTGAAAAGCTGTTTCCTTAAGAGATTTGTGCAGCCTCAGTGTCAGATCTGAACAAATATAATATATGAAAGCTATTAACAAATCCTATTATGCTTTGTAACCGCCAACATCCTTTATTTCATGCTCTGTGAGTTAGACTGTGCACTAATGCAACCCCACTTACTGTATGTCAGCTCAGAGCGCTGCCTGGGGAGAGAAGGCAACCTCTTACAAGCAGCTTTTAACCTGAAGAGAAGAAATGGAGAAATGCATTTCTCTGCATTACTTATTGTATGAAAGAGCTGCACACACTGGGAGTTGAGTTGAAATCTAATCCTCATCCAGTGGTGGAGCTTTGTTATTTTAGAGTAATCAGCATTTGCGCTCGTCATTGTCCTAACAGGGCTTAATTGTCCTCACTAGTAACATGTCCACATAATTGTATTATCACACAATGTTATAGCACTGTAAAAATGTTGTTGTTCTGATACGATTTCGTCCAATCCGATCTAATACCAGTACCTGGGTTCAGAGTAGCTGAAGAATAAAGACAGTGAGGCCAGTTATGCCAATTCTAAGACATGACATGACTTATTTGACAAAATAAGCGATGCTTAATTCTGCCGAAGTTGTTCTTCTAGTCTAACAACTCGTGGCGTTAAATCTGGGAAATGGACTCGTACTGATGCCAGAAAAATCTGTGATATGTGATTTGTTGGTTTGCTCTAGTAAAATAATGGATAATAGAATGGTGTAGCAGAGACTCTAAACATAAAGACTATTTTATCATGTGATGATTTTTTTTACCCAGCTTTTCCATACACCCTTGTGGTTGTTTTAAACATTTAGCACCTTTTGATTAGTTCATTAATCCAGAGTAAACTAATCTGCAAGTACCATTAGTTTGATATATTTACATCCGTATTTCAAGGTTTAGCCACATTTTTGAGTCATCATCTTCTCGACCGGTTTGTAATTAAAACTCCCCACTTTACCATGATTAGCCCGTGTTTACGACCATTATGATTCATGACACTGTCTGGTCAGGGCTAGAGGGATTGTGACTGTGCAAATATGCCTAGCTTTTTCAGTGGCCACAAACAGAGCATGTGAAACTTAAAGGTTGTGGGACAGGCTTACTGTATTGACGATATAAAAATCACATTAAAAGGAGCAAGAGGAATGGCAAAAGAAAAGAGTGTGTTGTGTATTTTGCCTTGAGGCTCAGAAGAATTCTGAATCATCATCATTTCAGTAGTACACAGAAAGGACCTCAATAACACAGTAAGGACATTTATAATCATGCTGTGAGGAAGTGTTGCTAATCCCTGCACCTTGTTCTCTTGCAGGTGCTTTCCGTTGCTTTCCGTTGCTTTCCGTTGCTATTGTTCACATGATGCGCAGTGTTGTGACAGTTTTTAGAGCTATCTGACTAAAACTAGCCGCAAGCAAATACACAGACTGATGGACCGTCTGGCTGCCATGCTGGGCCTTTTGGTTGGCCCCTGGGGAGCGCCGGCTCTCTGCTTCACACCTAAGACAATGGCCAAAGACGTGTGCTGGCTCAAAGGCCTTCCTGTGCCTTGCTCCCATCTTGGGGCTGTGGCCCCTCCCATCTTGGGCTGTGGCCCCTCCCATCTTGGTGCTGGGACGGCCTCTCATCTGTACCTATATAACCAGGGGAGAGACTTCGGCTCCCCAGAGCTAACCATGGGTTTACCTGTACTCCTGTGTGTTGGCCCTCCGCACGTGTGTTAAATTAAACTAAGACAAATACTTTCAAGTTTTCCTTTATAGTGGTGAGAAATTCCACAACAGCAGTTAGTCATTTAAAAGAGACACTACAGTTACAAATAAACGTGGGTTGCTTTAAGCTGAACACATTCACAATTGTCACTATATCTGAAAGTGCCATTCCCAATTTGAAAGCTAAGAACCTCCAGATTCCGTCACTGAACTTTACCTCTGCACTAGCTATAAGGTCTTGATTGGGGACAGGTGCTAGGATTGTGGAAGCAAGAGAGAGTCCTGTTATGCTCGGTTCCAAACTGATTTTAGCACTATGATCTGGCACGGTAGTACAGCGGTTAGCTCTCATGCTTCACAGCTAGAAGGTCCAGGTTCAATTACCACCAGGGACGGGGCCTTTCTGTGTGGAGTTTGCATGTCCTCCCGTGTCTGCGTAGGTTTCCTCCGGGTACTCCGGTTTCCCCTACCACTAAAAACATGTACAATAGGCCAGGATGAATGTGAGTGTGTTTGAGAGTGCGCATGGGGGACGACGGATGCGAATTAGCCCATGGCTACAATTCAGAGTGGCGTGTTTACATGCATGAGACCCACTGTATGTTCATTAACATGCACTGTCTCGACCAAATAAATCAATCAATAAAACCCTTAGTGTGGGGTTCATTCTGCTTTCTGACTGGATATTTTTTGCAAAAAAATAAACATAAAATTTTGCATCACAAATTTTCTTTCTGTAATTATGAATCAGCATTACGATTGTTGTCAGTGAAGCCAATATTTGATTTCATTTCACAGATAGACCATGTTTATGAAATGTTTACTAAAAATCTCACTTATACCATATTTTTAGCTAAAATACAGTTACTATGTCCTGAATGTGACGAATATTACTCCCATAAAGAACCCACTTAGTTGGCACTGTATTCCTTTACTCTACACCTAATGTCACAAGTAACCATTTCTGACTAGTAGCTCTGGTGCATTTTCTTGCTAACATACCATCCGCCGTCCAGTGCATTTGCAGCAGCTTTTTCTATTACCAGTAATCAAAGGCTCGATTATGATGACAGCATCTACAGTAGTGTGCCTTAATGGTAGGCGGCCATCTCTCCCCTAAACACTATGGCAGTCATTAATTGCCTCTCAGTTCTCATCCACACAGCACACCACAATCAGGCGCCTCTTTTGGTACAAGGCTTGAAAGCTTCAGAAAAAGAAAAGTCTCTAAACAGGCGGAGATGGGTAATGGATTTCGGACAGACTTTTCTTTACTGTGGAGTGTGAGTGGGTGTTTTAGTATCAAAAGAAAGTAAAAAGAACATCTGGGGAGAGAAAAGTTGTACGTGTGCCTGAGCATTGGCAAAACACACAAAATGGTTTTCATCCAGCACACAGTAATGGTAGCAATCTGTTTTCTCTGATCATTTAGCCACAGGTCTTGGGCGCTAAATCCAAGCATTAATTAGTCAGAAGTAACTTTAGGCTTGTGTTTTCTCACCGGGATCGTAGATATGGAAGCTACCCGCACCTTATAATTAATCAATGTGGTTATTTTTAGATGATGTCTCAAAGATGTTTCCCACTGTTAACATCCAAACAACTTAGCATGCAAGATGAGCAGTTTCTCTGTTGAAGCAGTTACGTCCTTGACTGCCTTGTTGCATCATTAAACCCGAAGTCATGACACTAAAAACAACTACCTACAAAGGCACGAATGGCTCATTAGTAGCATGGTTAAAACTTGTAAAGGCATAAGACAGGGGTCTCCAAATAGGTTTACCCCATGAGCTGCTCACCACTTTATACATGCATGTGTACAGCGCTATCAATGTGCACTACATTATTTTATGGAGATGGTCAAAGTTGGTTCTTTAGCCCATGCACAGGTTGTTAAAACAATTCAATATAGTTATTATTATTATTTTATAATTATATATTTTTTCATACGTCTTTGTAAGTGGACTCACTGAACCTTTCAAAATCTTCCTACATTTTTGTGTTTTTTGTGATTTTCAAATCGTTCTTGAAACAGTCAATTTAAGTCACTCGTGTCAGGTGCTAGCTTTCAGCGAAGATGAAACCTCAAAGCTCTGATTATGTTTTTGCAGTTTTCTGTGGTGCACTATTCTCTACAGTACAGTGCATTTAATAGCTGTGCACAGAAGTGTGTGCAACAGCAGCCGCCCTTAGTTCCCCTGGTACACAAACAGCTCAGTGAACTGCCAAGGTGTGAGAAAAGCAGCGGTGTTCAAAGTCACAGCAGAGAGAAGGGGAGAGGTTTGTGCTCGGGAAAAAAAAGCTGTGAGGTCATAACCATCTTACAACATGCAGCTAACGGCTACATGTGCTCGGTCTTTATTGCTTCTGTTGCTAGGTTTCACGTGGCATCAGAGCATTGTATAGGCAAAACATTTTCAGTTAATGTAATATTGTTCATGCATTTTATTTGGTATAGCAGAAACATGAACCTAATCACAAATCAAAAAATTACCATTGAACTGTTTGTGTTTTTATTTTGTGTTTTTTCGCTCTTGAAAATGCATTGAACTCAATCCTTGGATCTCAAGTGACAAAAACTAGATCCGGTGCTACTAACAATTCAAATATAATATTGCAAGTGATGTCACAACATGGCAATAACTTGGTAACAGAAGAAAGTGCATACTCTCTTTTAACAGACAAATGGCGTCTATGACCGGGAAAAAGTCACTTGACTGAAACTGGCTCTGGCGTCGCATCAGAGAGGGTGACGTCATCTCACTCTATGGGCCTTATTTTTCTTTGCCTCGTCTTTCACAGCTCGGACCCTGCTTTATTTGTGTGGAAAGAGCTACGACACGCGCACTTTTTCTCGAGGAAATGAATCTTTCTGTTTCTATGGTGCTACCTCATTGAGCCTGAGCCACTGCCGAGCAAACTGCCATGTCTTTTCTGGCCGCTCCATCTCTCCTCCTCTGGTCTAATGAAGATCTCTGGAGGAGAGGCCATTTCACACTTGATTCACCTCCAATGCCCTTATGTTCTGGCACAGCGCTGATGTTTTTGGTGTTGGAGAAGGCCTGGACTGTGGGAAAATGAGAGCAGAAAGTGGTTCATCTTCATTAATGGTAGGCTGGCTGTGGCTGGGATTGGAAAATAGCGTTTGGCTGCACTCTTGACCAGAACTTCAATTTTCTTTTGGATCGCATAGTGTTGGATTAGAAATACAAGATTGGAATAGAAAATGCACTTTGGAAGCACAGCAGAGACGTGAGTGTAATTAGAATCCATTTGTGTGGAAGACAGGTTTGCGGATCTATTCAAAAGTTACTCCAAAACAAGAATCCCGGCTTCACACGTCTGTCAGATCTCAAAAATGTAAAAATTGCCCAACTGTACACATGAATTCATTCACTAGTGTCATGGTTGGAGGTGGAGCGAGGAAAATAAAACCCAAAACACTGGACTGCAACAAGAACTGGTTGTGTTTAACTGACAAAATCCAAAATAACAAAACCCAGAGATGACAAAGTGGTGAAACAAACCGGGGCTGACATAGACAATGAACCAACAAAGACAAGGGAAACAGAGCGGTGTAAATACACGAGGAACAGGGAACAGGTGAAACACAATAGGGTGGGGCAGGCAATTAACACAAGGGACGCAAAGCAAAATCACAAGGACAGGACTAGACCAAAAACAAGAAAACATACTAAAACGGAGGAACAAAAACAAATCATGACACACTAGTTTATCATTTACTATTTTATCATCCAGGACTATTAATTATTCACCAGAATGTCAAGTTTTAATTGAATGAGGGAAAAGAAGAAGAGACTTCCATCATAAATATTGTTCCTATCAGTAATACATTTAATTTAGTAGTTAATGAAATGGAACCTCAATGAACGTTCACATGTTAGTTTTGTTCAAACTTAGGGGAGAAGATTTATTGTTCTGGATACACAACAAAAAAATAATACTTTCTTCTTTGGCTCTTTCATTAAAGAGGGGGTGTTATGCTTTTTTCAATCACATAGCACCAGTCTATAGCATACTACAATGATGACGTAACCTTCTGTTGGTCTGTATATGCACTAAATTAAAATAACTGCCTTGAATAAAATTGCTCTCTCAAAATGGCTGTACTGAACGTCTTGAAATAGGCCTCTGTCTCTTTAAGAAGCTTTCCGACACGCCCCCTTCAGCACACTGCTGTGGCATCTAAACAACACCACTGTGGGGGAGGGGCTCTGCTGAGCTGAGGAGCAGTGGTTGGTGGCTTGGCTGGTGACGAAAGGTCCAGAGGCGTCTCCAGGAGGTGGGGGCGTTCCTAGGAGGACTGAGGCATAGCTACACCTAAAATGGCTGCCGTCTAAGTTTTTACTGATTACTCAAAAATATGTGAATGAGCCAAGGCAACACTCCAGGCATGTGTTTAATGAGGGAATGACATAATAACATGATATAAAGCTTGAAAAAGTCGATTTACATAATACCCCCCCTTTAACCTTTCTACGCCATAAATATAATGGCATTTTTTTGCTAACTGACCAAATAACATGAAAGTTTCAGCATCAAACATGACCTAAATCTCCCAAACTCTGCATAGCATTGAGAGAATAGAATTCCTCTAATATGAATTACTTGTTTGTTTATACCTACAAAAATGGCTCCCATCGACACTTAGGTACTAAACTATGTTGCACTGGGCTCACGGGGAAACTCGCCATCACTGATTTGCGAGTCAATGTTTTCTTGCTCTATCCCTGAGGGAGGAAGATGAATACAGAAGATGCAACACATATCTGGCAGCATTAGCATAATTATAGTTTATTTACGGCCTAATATCCTGCGACTTGGCAATGGCTTGAAAGAAAAACACAGGGAAAACGTCCTCTGACATTTATCAAAGCCCTCTCGGATCAGGCTGCGTGAGTTGAGAATGCCTTTCATGATCAAACAAAAGTGAAAAACTCTCAGACAGGAGCTGGCAATGCGCAACCAATAAACGCCGCAAAAACAAGTTGGACTTTTCTTTTGGGTTTCTAGAATAAGGCTATTTGATGTACACTCCAACAGGACCCATCCTTGGCCAGCCATTCTAATGATTCACAACTTTTACTTTCATGTGTTGTAGTGTTTTCTCTCCGTCTCTCTCTCTCTCTCTTGAGGTATGACAAAACTTTTATTTGGACTTTTACAGGAGGTGGAGCTGTGCCGACTCAACAGCCAGGAGAAGTTGGGTCTAACTTTGTGCTACAGAACAGACGAGGAAGAAGATGTGGCCATTTATGTCAGCGAGGTAACAAAACGTTCGCCATTAATAATAACAACTGTGTCTAGAATTCCGCCACTTCTTTGTAGTATTTCCTACCACTGCATTAGGAACACCCATATTTTGAGGTCACCAATAATGGCACAGAAATCTACTAATGTTTTTCTTGCTGCAGTTCAGTACATGGAGTTAAAGAACTGTGAGAACCTTCATCATTTCATAAGTTTTTCTCTTGAGAAACTTCTCCAACACTGAATCCTCTGATCTTGGTTTGCTTGAAGAAAATATATCTGATGCGTATTCTTGTGCTGCGTGCTGTATTTTCTTCTATCTTCAGAAAGAGCGGTGCTGGCTGTGTGCAAATGAAAATACTCAGGGGGGGCGATATATAGGCCTAGCACTATCTGAACTGATACAGCTGAACACTGCAAATGGACACCGCTGCTTTAAGCCAGCAATGATTAGTTACAAAGTGGGAATTCATTTCTTTGAGGGAACGGGGCGAAAATAGTGAAAATGTAATTAAATGTTAGAATTTTTTATTATTCCATTATAGTAAAACCTTTTGTATCATTATTTGTCATGTACATGCAGTATACTGCTGCCCAGTTTTTAAAATAGTGTGTCTTTCATTTTGACAATGGTAATAGTGCAAAAGATAACTCAGAAAGTTTGTTTACTCATAGTTAGTGGTTGTGTGAAGCCATTTATGGTCAAACAACTAAGTTTGCTCTTTTTAAATCATAATAAAAAAGAAAGTACCAAAATGGCCCTGATCAAAAGTTTACACACTGTGTATGTGTGTGTGTTTTAATACTGTGTATTTCTCCCTTTAACATCAATGACAGCTTGGAGTCTTTTGTGGTAGTTGTGGATCAGGTTCTCTATGTTTTCTGATGTAAAGCGGCCCATTCTTCTTGGCAAAAAGCCTCCAGTTCCTGTAAGTTCCTGGGCTGTCTTGCATGAACTGCATGTTTGAGCTCTCACTGGCTCAATCACTGAACCACTGTGGGGAGAGCTCAGACCTCTATTTCTATAATATTATGGTCAGGAGACTGAGATGGCCACTAACGGGACCTTCACTTTATTATGCTGGAGCCAGTGGCATCAGCGAACCACCTCCATATTTCACAGTAGGTATGGTGCACTTTTGTGTTGTCAACAAGGCCAATGATGGCCTATGATTAAATTCTTTCCAGGATATGTAAACCTTTGAGCACAACTGTTACTGCATTGTTATGTTTGGTGAAATGGTACAGTACGTTAGAAGAATGGTTGAATCTGTGTATGTTTCTGTAACCAACTTGCCACTGTCTAGGCGGGTGTACCACCACAGCTACTGAATCCACTCCAAATGACAAACCCTAGAAATATGCATAAGACATGGGACCCTATATTTATCCACACACAAAGAACGAAAGAACTCCACATTTATTGCAGGTTTAGTCTAATTCAGTTCACTTCATTCAGTTTAACCTTTATCAGCAGCAGGGAGGGTAATTCCTGTCATAGCCCAAAGACTCCTGCCCTGCCTCTATCTTCCTGTGAGTAGTTGGAGCATTGAAAATACCGTTCTCCATTCTCTACAACTTTGTGGTGTATTTCGTTTGAAGTTGTCTCGGACCCTGTAAGGTGTTTCCTTTGAGAGCAGGAGAGGAATATAAATCACTGCGGTGCGTGGCTCCTGGCAGCATCTTTAAATGTTCCCTTTCAAAAAAGAGGGAGTGTGTTGCATGTAAATTACCTGGCTGAATAACACTATACGTTGGGATGTGTAGGGAGGTGCAACACATCCCTCTGATATCTTGGGAGGACACATATCATCTCAAGAGCAAAACAAAGTCACTTTCAGGCAAGGTTTCTCTTTCACTTGTACCCCTTAGTTGTCAGGGATGAATGGAGTCGAGGCTCTCTGGAGAACGGGCGGTTTCACGGCTAACACTAGAGACACACATTGACAGAAAGTGATACAAATACAGATGAGAAAAAGAGGAACTTATTTTATTACTCACTAAGTCAAGTCTGTGTTACCCTCTCTCAAAAACGTGATCAGGTCAAAGGAATTCACTTTTTTTCTGTTTTTGCACAGATGGTTCCAGTCACTAGTCAACCATTTTTCAATCAAACACTAATCCTAAAATAGGGAGACAGAGATATACATAATAGCCATATGGATATACAGCTACAGCCCCAGTGGTCAACAACTGTTCGAGCAGCTAGTACTGGGCTTGTACTCTTCAGAGAGCAGATTTTTCTATTGTCCCTGTTCCACCCTTTATTCCAATCTGTGACCCCCCTCTTGGTTTTAATGTGCTGCTCTGTGTGGGAGTGGACCATCATGAAGATGGAGTGCCGGTGCTCCAAACATCTCCAGAGATCCGCAGTGTGATAGCAGAGAGTGAAACGAATGGCCCCAGACAACCATTGACTGGACATGAAACAGTGCCTGCCCCTTGTTCACTAGCATTATTTACTCTGCAGGCAGGTGCGGCACGTCGTAGGGTTACATAAAAGGGAAAGAGCTGAAAAATATGTGCAGTTTCAGTTAAAATTTGAAATGGGGGGAGGGGTGTTATTCATATTGCCTCAACAAAAGCTTGCAGGAGAAAGGGTATTACAACCAAAGCCATGGCATTATTATTGTAAGTCAAAGTGTAGTCATTTCTAGGATTGTGGATAGTTGGATCCATATGACGATATGTGTTTGACATAATGTTTGTGTGCAAAAGGTATACAGTATATTTCTTGACTCAATATTACTAAAACTCCCTTCAAGCACTGTGTGTACATGCTGAAATGACCCTAATGGATAAAAATTCTGTCTTTTCTCCACAGATCTGCCCAAATAGCATCGCCGCCAAAGATGGGCGCATCCGAGAAGGGGACCGCATCCTACAGGTACAGCACTTCCCTTCATCATATTCTGCTTTTATGATGTCGTTCTCTTCCTTTGAATTTCCAACCAGGCCTTTTCATTGTTAACAGCAGCACATTACGGGGCAAGCCCAACCCCTGTGTGACTGTTATAGGGACGAAATACCCCCTGGCAGTTGTAGTTACAGACTCAGCACCAATGGCTCTTGCTAACAGCTGTAGTTCAATGTGACACTGTGTTTTAGGCCTCCAGCTCTGTCTTCAGCCCTCGATACTGAAGAGCTATTAGCCTGTCGGAGCGGAGAATAGTGCGGCCCCCTGTGGGTTACCTGTGCGATCATTGTTTTGTGCTGCTTGAGCCGCAGAATCTTATTTTAATGCTAAATCTGCGCTAATGGCTTTGTTCTGGCCGCATGAGTGCAATAAAATAAGAAGAAAAAACAAAAGCATGACTTTTTATGACCTTTTAATTATGTTTAGGGGCAGAGAATTGCCTTCTCAGAAAGACACTGAGAACATTAGCCCTGGTTCTGTTATGCTTTTGGTCACCAAGTTATTAACACTATCATTAAAATGTGCTTTGCACGTCCTCCAGTTTTCTCCGCTCTATTCAGTATGAGCTTTTCTATGCAAACAGCGGTATTTGTGGTATTACAGTAACTCTTTCATTATTTTCACTTCCAGTTTGACCTGTCTCATAAACTATGGCTTGTTAGTTGCCCATGGGATCTTTTGCTTTAAATATGTTAATTACGGAGGCGTTAACCAGATTTTTATAATCAGTAATTTCTGCTCTGGTAATTATGGTGTTAATGTATTAGCTGTATATGCACATATTTTATGATGTTGGTTTTTTATCCCATTTTTCCCCCTATTTGTCTTATGTTTTGTTTTGTTGTTGTTTTTAGCTCAGATGAAACCCTAATTATCACCACCTTTTACATACTTTTAGACTTAAATATTCATCTCATGTCTAAGCTGTAGACCTTAAGATGTCCACTAATTTCCACCAAATGAATATTCAAAGTTGCAAATTAGTTTTCTTTAAACGATGGTGGATAAGGATTGCAATTTTCCTCAATGACACATAGGGCTTTTCCCATAACAAGCGCCGCATAATGAGCTTTGCATTAATGAGTTAAACGCTAATGAGACACCAGTAAAAGCAGCTAAACACAGAACCAGGTTCATTTAACTTCCCCAATCCACACAATCACTTGGATAAGCCTAATAGCCCATATTTATCTGAGCTGTCCAACATTAGTGGCTAATGCTAGGCAACTTTCCAAGCCTGGTGAGTAATTGGTTGTTTCCCCTTTAGATGTTGGACGAACATTTCAGCACGGTACAAGTGCAAGGTCAGATTTAATAGTGAAGGTGGCACAATAATTCAATGACTGATTTGTTCAACACACCGTCTTACTTTAGTTTTGTGTAGTATTTCCTTGGATAAGTTAATTTTTGTACATTTTCCTTCAATATCTCGATTTTTTTGTTCTTTTCACTGTTGCGGATGAAATTCAGCAACTGAATATACTGTCCAGCAGACAAAATGTGTATGATTTAAACCTAGAACAGCGGCCATTGCGGTGCTTCTCCAGCGCTATTATCCAGCAGTGACAGCGGCCATTAGTCTCCCCCACACCAAGATGGACGCCCCCTGTCAGTAGGCAGTTAATTGTACAGTTAGATGTATGTATGCGAGATACGACTGCAGTGTCCCATTCATAACCAAAGCTTTATATTAGAGCGGCTGTTTACCATGGGAGGCGCAGATAGGATTGTGTGTTTAGGCCCTATTTACTGAGATGGTTTGTTGTTTTTGTTTTTCCTAAGATTTGCATAAGGTTAACAGATAAAACTGGCTGCAGCAGGAATGTATGGAGTTTTGCTGTTTATACAAAAGGCAGTGTTTTTGGAAAATGTTTGTTGGCCTAATTCGAAAAGTGATAATGGTTTATAATCTCTAGATCAATGGCCAAGATGTCCAGGATAGAGAGGAGGCCATGGCGTGCTCTCCAATGAAGAATGCCGAAGAATTGTGCTGTTAGTCGCCCGACCAGAGCTGCAGGTATGTGTTGATCTATATAAATGGATTTTTAAAAACAATAACGTTTCTTTTGTAACTTACTTGTGGCCTTAATCCTGTAAATTAATAAAAAGTGTGTCTGACATCACTGTTCCTCAGCACCTGTGCACCTCATCAACAACTGCATTCAGCTATTACTGTCTTTGTAAACATGCTTGTTAAGTAGTTTATGTGCAAAACACACACACTAGCACAGCATTGGCCGAAGATTCATTATAAAGTTAAAATGAATTACTACATTGTCATTTCCAGCAGTTCATTGTAGCAGTAAGTGGTGGCCACCTCCACCCTGCTACCTCCACTCCTGCTGAAAGCCTCCATTGAGACCTCATCATGTTTTATTTTTATGTAGCACCACTGTAATTGACTTCCAACTCCGAGCCATAAAAGCTAATGGCATGCTAATGTTGAGTGAGTTCAGGAGTGAGGCCAGTGGCAAAGAGGCAGAAGAAGTCGTATCGCAGTGTAGAGGAGCCTGGAGCAGAGTGCACTGTAAAAATGTGTGGAATAATTAACTGTCTCAAGATATGAAGCCACTTTAGTCCCGAGTCAGCAGACAAAGAAATGATAAATGGTGTAGGGCTTTAGGCCAGAGATTTTTTTTACCTCTCAGCTCTGCTTCAGACCATATGAACACTATATTTAAAACTTAATATAATTAGGTGTATAATGTGTCTTTTGTAGCTGGAGGAGGCCTGGCTGGATGATGAACACAGTGAGTTCCTGGAGCAGCTCAAGATGGAGATGCTGGAGGAGCAGCAGAGAGAGGAGATGGAGATGGCTGCCTTAGAGGAGGAAGATCAGGTGAGGAGTCTTTTTGATTGTTTTATACAAAGTAGTGTAGAAGACTTTTGTCTGTTGAATAAATAATACAGAAGTTTCTAAAAGAAAGTATTCTACTGAATACATAATGATAATAAATATTTATTGAAGGGGACTCATAACTTGAATTTAGTATAATTTCTGTTTTGTTCTGAGAATACCAGAAAATCCATCCATAAATGGAACATCAAAGAAAACCAGGAACCAAACAATCCCTCAAGAAATGTCTCTTTGTGAATATATTACACACAACTGTGAGCAGTTTTCCCATTTCTTGATATGAAATAATACGTTGTTTGTAAAAGAAAGTCGTTTTTATTGATTTCTGTTTCAGAGAGTTGAAGATGAGAGGCCGTCCTGTTCGTCCCTCTCTCACCACATGGACCAAGTGCCAAACAGGAGAGACAGACGGGACAGTTCAGAAAATGTCCTGGCTCAGATCCAGAGGCGCCTGTCCCAGTGTCTCAGAGACAGGGACACACACCGACCCTCTGGCTCCACACGGCTGGACGATAGAGACGAGGACGAGGAGGGAGACCGCTTCCAGCAGCTGCTGGAGCTCAAGTGTCAGATTCGGAACAGCGGCGAGTACGACCTGTTCTACAGCCGCCGGAGCACCATCGAATGCAGCGTGGCCGAGCAGGGCAGTGTGCAGCACGAACTGCGGATGCTCAACGACGAGCTGCGCAGCATCGAGTTGGAGTGTCAGAACATCATGCAGGCTCATAAGCTCCGCAAGGGGCAGCAGTCCCCCTCTACTGGCCACTCAGGCCTGTCCAGCAAAAACCAAAGCCTAAAGCTGGGGGACCAAACCAGGAGCAAGCTGACAGACATAAACGAAAGGCTAGAGAAATCAGACAAGGACAGCTCCAGTGCCTATAACACAGCCGAGAGCTCTCGCAGTACGCCCCTGCAGATGGACCGCTCCCCAGAACACTCCCTACAGAGAATCAGCCTCACCAACCAGAGAAACCTCTGCAGTGGCCTCGCCATGGGCCACTCCAGTCCTGTGCCCCCCCTCAGACTCCCGGTCCTAGGGAAGGGCAGTAGTCCCGACCACAGTAACCCATCTGAGTCAGACCACGCCCCTCAGCCTGAAGAGGACAAGAGAGGGTCAAAGGCCAAAGCTTCCGTCTCCCAGATTCCTTATTTCTCTCCATCCCACAGCTCTCAACAGCGTCAGGGCACTATCCCTGCCCACGCGCGCCACTACCAGAGCTACATGCAGCTGATCCAGCAGCGCTCGGCTGTGGAGTACGCCCAGAGTCAGCTCAGCCTACTTAGCCTCTGTAAGGAGCCTCAACTACCTGAGCCCAAGATGGAGTGGAAGGTGAAGATCCGCAGCGACGGCACACGCTACATCACCAAGAGACCAGTGAGGGACAAAATCCTGAAGGAGCGTGCCCTGAAGATCAAAGAAGAGCGCAGTGGTGGAATGACCACTGATGATGACGCCATAAGCGAGATGAAGATGGGACGCTATTGGAGCAAAGAGGAAAGGAAACAGCACTTGGTCCGAGCCAAGGAGCAGAGGCAGAGGCGAGAGTTCATGCAGCGCAGCCGCCTGGAGAGTCTGAAGGAAAACCCTCAAAGCAGCAGTGAGGCCCGTAAAGAGGTCAGCATCATCGAGCTGAGCCAGAAGAAAATGATGAAGAAACGAAACAAGAAGATCTTGGACAACTGGATGACCATCCAAGAACTGATGACTCATGGGACCAAGGCACCAGAGGGCGCTAAAGTGCACAATGCCTTCCTCTCAGTGACTACTGTATAACTAAACTGTACAGGATACCCATGTGGTATGGAATACTTGCCTCGTTCAATGTGGCTTTTTAGGAGGACATAAATATTTTCACTCTTTGTAACTCAAAAAGCATTTTATAAAGGATTTATCAGTGAGCTAATAAGATTTGTCTCTGATGATGTTTTTCATATCAAGTCACAATCACAATTTTCTACAAACTACAGCATTATATTTCTTACCTCTGTTTTACATGTTTGAGTTTAGTCATGTAATTAAAACTAAAGACACTTTTATACATGACCATACTGTATGAGGACTCACTCCTGACCTTAAAAACTGAAGAAGGTAAAGTTCAGAAACTCTTCAGGCTCAGGTCTGTTCATAATTTCTGTTTATTCAGGAGAGTAATCTCAACTGGTTCAGTTCTGTATTGGACTTTTATCAGCATTTAAAATGACCTACGGTTCAATATGTACAATACACATTCTCTGAAAATCTTTGATTGTACTATTTTTTTGCTGCAATTTCTGAAACGATTTGGCACAGCAGCAGAGAAGGTCACATTAATTTAGCACAAAATATGTTTTGTGTCTTTTTATTTTTCAAATTTGTACCTTCATTAAATTAAACAGGTATTGTTTTTCCACATTTTACATTTGGACATTATACCGTTCAGCCTTATACCTAATAACGAGCACAGTAGCATCTCAGTGCTTTATCCACCTCTTTTATACATTTTCATACATTGTTAAGTAAACTCATGCCTCTTGTGTTAAAATGAGCAGGACTCAAAACACAGCTACTTCTATCACCAAACATTTTTATAATGGGTTTTGGTTGGCATATATTTGCTTTGTAAGACGCATTTTAAATTTTCAAATTTATTCCTGTACATTTGGACTTTTTGAACCTAACCCTGTGTTAATTAAGTCAATGTCTGATTTCTGGTAATGTGTAGCAAGGTAAAATGTGTGACAATGGTGACCTTTGGAAAGTGGATATTAAATTATGGCTTTTTTACTCAAACTCTTGTATGTGGTTGTAGTTATTGTTAGGGGTGCTATTTTACACCACAGCGATCAGTGCAGGGGGGAAGCTGAACTGTGTGTCCATGGAGCTTTACTAGCCTATCTCTATAGTGCAGTGGCTCAGTGCTCTCTCCTCTTGAGAATATGTTATTAACAGAAGGAGATTTCAATTAAAATGGCCTTCCACTTGGACGGCTCTGTGTTCATTAAAACAGACCCAGCTCTTTGTCATTACGATGGGCCTGTCGTATGCAGCAGGGCAGAGCCAGTGGGAGACCGGGGGCTCTCAGTGTTATCTTGAGTTGTAAATTTTCTATAGCTGGAATTAGAGTGTTATAGATACACAAGTCTCCATTTAACCCACCCAGCTCAATTTCAAGCTTCTTCTCAATGATGTGCCCGGGTATATCCAAAGTTTTTGATCGGAATGTGTAACTTAAGGGTTTAACGTGGTCTATCTGTACTGAGAGCACTGCAGGCAAATAGCATAAGTTTCTTTAACATCAGTGCTGACGAAGCGTCTTGGATGAGAGGCAAAACGCCCGACACTAAACTATCAAATACAGATTATGACCCTTTGTTGCCACAGTTGCCAGCGGGCTCTCAGCCAACTGTTTTGAGCTGAATCTTTGGATAACAAGTCACATTGAGGTGCACTGTGGCAGAAATAGCATTGAAAAGTTGAGAATTTGCCAATTGCTCCAATCCAGATGTAGCTGCAGTGGTGACTGTCTAATAAAGCTGATCCCCAGGCCCTGGACCAGTCAGTCAGGTGTAATTAAAGGCAGTCAGTGACAGCCGTGGCATTTGTCAGTGCTCCACAGCAGTTCACACAGCAGTGCTGGCACAAATGTCAAACAGATAACGGAGGCTCCTCTCCAGTGACCAAGACTACTTACTGCACTGTTATGAAGGTTTGCTGATAACCTTTAGGATTCATCTAAACAGCAAAAACTACAAATGCTCTGATTATTCACCCAGTCAAATCTGTATTTATTGATCCACTTGACACACAACAACCCTACGTCCTCCCCAATCCTTGGAACAAAGTGATAATCTGTGCATCATCTATTTATGCTAATGCGTGTGTAAAGATGAGTAAAAGGTAAGTTTTATGTACAAGAAAAATACAAATCCTAAGTATCAAGTATTTAGTTTATTTTTGAACAACCTAATAAAAATTGATCTAATACATGAACAGAACAAATACAAAACATTTGTTCAAAAAGGAGTGGGTTGCAGTGTAACCTTATTTAGTCCGACTCCCGCCCCCTTTATTGCATTTTTTTACTGGTGCAAAAGAAGCTGAAAATGTGCACAAAAACCTGCACAGCCCAATATTTACATCAACAATTTTTAATATACACAGTCATATACGTCCAGTGACAATATTGTTTTTTGCCATTGCTGAACTTATAATTATTTATGTTAACCGGTAATTCATGGTCCCTTTCCAGTTATGTAGGCTGTGAAGACCATGCTAATATTGATATCGCCAACACTATAACAACAGAAAGCTTAACACTTATCTAATTAAGAAGTTTGAGAAATCGAGCTGAAAATAAGACGGCATAAAACTGACGGCGGGAGTGGTTGTCTAAGTATGCTCATATACAGTATCTCCATGTCGACATCACAGACCTGATGAGGAGACATTGACCTCCAACTTCTCTTTGAGGATCCTCTCAGAAGCTCAATAGAGTTCAGATCCAAAGACCTGGTTGACCAGTCCATCACCTCTACCCTCAGCTTTGTTAGTGGGGCAATGGTCGTAAGAGGTGCGTTGGAGTCGTTATCATGTTGGAGTACACCGCTGTGACCCAGTTTGTTTTATAGCAATCCGTCATCACTTCAGTGTTGTCCGATGAAAGGATTTAAAGAAAATATTTGCAGAAATGTTAGAGGTGTAGTTACTTATGTGAGATACAAGTAATAAGCACTCTAACCTATCAGACAGAATGTGATGGCTTCATATTGTAAAGTCAATACAAAAGTTCAACAAATTCTTATTCCAAAAGGTTTTGAATTTTTATTTTTTGTTTTTCCTTTTAAATGTGTTGTTTTTCTTCTTGATTACCATTCACTTCCTCTGAGTATGTCATTGTTCTTTTTCAGTTCATAAAGTCCACAAGCGTGCATAAGGGAAAACGTGTGTGTATTTTGGTATTTAACTCCTCTTGCACTAATTATGATAAGAGGCTGAACCAAAATACTTCACATGCTGCACTTGTGCCAGGCATGTGCTCAAGTACAGCCTTGTGCACATGCCTGGCATGCAATTAGCGGAGCATATTGCTCCCCAAAACTTATGACAACACTGAGCCTCAGTCCTCTCAGGAATAATCACAATTCATGCATTTTGGGTCATAGTGATACTGATGCTGATGATTTTCTTATATTTCTGTTATAAAAACTGCTGTATACCATATTATTTCTATTGAAGACATGGGTCAAAATAGTCTTCTAAACTTATTAAATCTTTCTCCGTGTATTTATCTTGCTAAATCCGTACAAACCAACAAATTCGGACCACAAGTTTCATAGGTGTATCACTTCAGAAATGTGTTGGAGCTGTTTTCAGCAACTTTATGCTCCATGGACATTGATACATTTAACGTGATAATCTTTCTGATTTATCTTGTATCTGCCTGTATCCAATTGACATGATGATCCATCTTTGATTGCGGCTATCCTACAGTTTCTTCATTGGACCTTTTTACATACAGTAAGTTGAAGAGCCGTCCTTTAATAAAACACCTCCTGCATTTGTCCTGCTACAGCTGCTGTCATCCTTCCGTGAACAGTCCGCTTCTTAATTGTTTCTGGGAGTGCTGCTGTGTTTTTTAATCAAATTGCCTCATGCTAAGTGTGAAGCGAGCTCATTCACGTATGCAGCGCACTGACAGTGGACGGCATCACAAGAGCTGGAGTGGGGTTTTCTTCACAGGGGCATTCTGGGTACCTCGCTGTAATGAGAATATTGCCAGGAGGCTTCACTGGTCAGAGTTCAGTGTATCATTGCTCCCAGGCTTTGCTCTGGGCATGTTTTACAAGAAACAGGAGCCTGAGCAAGTTGTATGGTAGTGTGTGTTGGCCACCTCAGTTTGGATTTGTTGACCTTGTAACAAAACCATCCATGGGTTTTATTACAGATTCAGTTCGAAGTAGATGTAATCATTAAACTGTAACATTTCAACTCTGAAGACTGTATTTTATTCTTCTATTCCTGTACTCTCATCCTGTTTCTTGACGTTCAATAATAGCCTGCTGCCTTTGCTACCTCAACCAATCTCTCAAGCCTCTACAAATTGTATACACTCCCACCATTCTGCCAGGTTGCTGCAAACTTCATCCACATCTTTCTTCACTCCTGCAGCAGAGAAATCAGCTCCTGTAGTAGTCCTTACAATCACTATTGTCCAATAATAAAAAACAACTCTTCCACACTTCTTTTGGCTGACTATGTACTGATTACAATGACCTGTCTGACTGTACAGAATGCTACAAAAAAAAAAGTCTGCATGTCTGTATAATCTGAAACCAAATAGTGAGGAGGATACAGGAGGCAAAGAACAAACAAACAATGGACATGTACCTTTGTGAACCAGTCTGAAACTGTGATGTATTGACAGCCGTGTTTTCCACAAGAACTGCTGGTGAAGGTATTTGGTAAAAGTATAGGCACTGCAGGGAAAATGTAAAACTCTCGACATCACCGGCCTTGATTGTGGCGCCGTACAAAAGGCGGAGAAATGACAGAAGTAAAGTGGAGCCATTTCCCAGTGACTTGTTCAGAGCAGTCGCGGCTGACCTTGAGTCTGGAGTGCTCCATTCTACTTTATTACAGCGGCTTACAGAAGTCGGGCAGGTTTATGATTCATGACTGTGATTTGATAGTTCTTTGCAGCCCATTTGACAGGTCTGAGTACAGCAATGAAAGAACACAATGGAGGAGTGGCTACTGTCATTCGTAATAATGGCTTCATTGTTCTTGCGTCTAATGGGGTCAAGTTAGATGAAACAAGGACAGCACAAATCTGTAAATAGAGCATGTTTTACATTATTGACTGGCTATTTGCTACCAAAAATATCACTCAATTCATGGCGGCTGCTGCTTCTTTCAAAAGCCAACTTTGTTTCTACCTCAATATCCGTGCCTTTTATGGAACTGCTGTACTTTCTTTTACAGCAAAAGTTGGATCTATTAAGTTATCACTGGTCTGGGTGTATTCAGGAGAAGGTCAGTGGATGTGGAGCCATCACACAAGCTAAAATGTCACTGGATTTAATACCAACCTTTCCACCTTAAACAAAAATGTAGATTGAAAAAGTAGGACAATCTAGCTCCACACATAGACCACAAAGAAGACAGTGCTTCTTGTAACAAATGGGCAATACATCACTGTCAGCCAAGCCACCGTTTTGAAATCACCTCTCTCTTCTCATATGCATGGATATTGGCAATATCTTCTGGTTATGCATTTGAGATTTCTGGAAAAAGAAATGTTTTGTTTTGTGTTTTCATTCTTGTTACATTCAAGTATTGCTTTGGCTAAATAAATAATCACCTTGCAATAATCTCATGGTCAACACTTTGTAAGACAAAGAAATGCACCTGAGCCTGAAGCTACTGTCCTCTCTTTCAACCAGTGTCTATATGAAAGCAGTGCACTGGTTTTTGAAGGGCTAGCAGGCATGTGCGAGAGTGATTCGAGTGCATTGCCAGTGCAGAGTGAAGTATCTCGCTCATTAGCCTAAGTGCATGTGATTTTGTTTAGACCAGCATTTCACACGGCATCATTTGCGCCACTCCTTATATCTTTGAATTTATAAGCGGGGCTAGATCTATCATATTTGGTTAGAAAATTGGATCATTAATCAGCGCTATCCAGCCCACTGCTTAATAGACTCCAAACACCGATGTCATAATGCAATACATAAAACTTCTCTCACGTTCCCCAATTAGAGGTGATGGTAACGGGAGCATCTTGTGATCGTGGGGCTTTAGTATACGACTTAAAATCAGCCAAAACATGTTGGTATAGCTCTGATATCTGATATGTATCTTTATTATCATATTTATATAATATTGTTGTGATTATTTGCTGATTTTAGATATTGTTTGTTTGAACATGCTCAAAGCTGATTATACTAAGACCAGTTTTATTCAATATTCATTCGTATCCCATCATTTGAAAAACTTAACACTGTAAAGTGCAAATGGTTTTACTCATAGCGATGAATGGGCTTGTGCTGTGTTTTTTTCTCTCTTTCTCTCTCTCTTAGCCTATTGTATTTGCCATCAGTATGAAAGGTGTGTGCATATTGTACATGAGTCTCCATTCAACTGAGCTGCTTGAATGGTTGAATGGCTAATATTTCTTTTGATATTCATAAACACGCAGAGACCAGAGTGGTAAGAATGCTCGCCTAATGCATCTTATTCATTTCACCAGTGATCCAAAGAGCGTCACTTTCTTTATAAATGAAAAAAATAAAATAAATAAAACTTGTTTGATTTAGTTGATGTTTGGGCCCTTCTTCACAAAAGATGCTGGCACAAAATAGAATCTGAACATTTGATATGACAAAACCAACTCATGTGTTGTGTGTATTAAAGGCACCATTTTGCTCCCTGGTTGTTGTGAAACTGTGCAAACTTGTTACTGTGAAGAATTGCGATGTTAGAAATGTGTTTTTAAAAAGTTAGAATGAGCATTGACCTAACTAACTAAGTTTAAAGTTCAATTGCTCTCTTTTTCATTACATATTTGTAAACATAATATAAATACATCTTTTAGCTAACACAGCTTGTATTGTAGTAATCAAATTACCATGACCTTTAGCCAGATGCAACAAACAAATAGAATCGAAAATCTGAACCATAAAGAAACCCACTTCAGACTTTTGACTTTTTAACCTTCAGGGGTTTAGCAATGATTTTCTCTACTGGTTAAGAAGCCAACTCTTCAACCATACAATCTTCTGCTTTGAATATCAATATAAAATAGATTCCAAAGACCACTGAAAATAGGAGGCAGTAAATTCCCCCGGCCATCGTCTCACCAAGAACATAGAATGTGATGAACAGTGCGTACCAAAGCGCATGACCTTCGGCTGTGTCACAGGATGTGTATCACAGAGAAATTTACACTGCACTCTCCTCATTCTCAAATGCCATCCATGCCGCCGAGCCGTAATGGTTCACATATCAGCAGCCTGTCAAAGACTATAGCCACCACCACAAAACATGCACTATTTCTCTGCCGAGACTGTTGGCTTGTACAGAATAAGTCAGGCACCAGTCACCCCCAAGGTACAAGAAAAAACTTCTGTGCAACTGCGTGGCTGATGCAGTGTCCATGGTGTAACACTGAAGAGGTGGTAATCCGGGTTTGTCAGCAGGGGAACAACATTGTTATTCAGCGCTAAATGAAGAGGAAATGTGTAAATTGGATTTATTTGTCACATCTGTTTGATCCTTGATAAACCACATTATATTCATGAGAACACTTCTCTCAGGTGCGGCCAGTTTCTGAACAAAATTCTAAATCCATGACGTCATTGCACTAGTAGTGTGCCTCTGCCACGAGTGCATAAGATGAGAGTAAATGTCTCTTTTTTCAGGGCTCACCAGAGCAAACCAGTCGCAGTCATGGATGCCCCTTCTATCATGCAAACAAAAGTGCGCCACGAGCAAATGATGAACCAGGACGTTTTGCTCTGAAGGCCAACACTTTCCAATAGTGCCTCTTTAACTCAGGATTGAGCTCAAACAAAGATTAAACTGATTTCAGCATGTCAAATCTCTGCACGAAGGCTGAGAAATTGACTGTGTTAAAACTGTGATATTCACAACAATTACAGATTTCTATAAGCATGAATAGAATATGTTTCCAGGTCCTATCCAACAGGCTTTGGAGGTCTTTTGCTTTCTCTTCCATTTGCACGGATGATAGGGTCTTCTACAACATGATTATTTCATCAATATTTTTTGGAGGCACTCTGAGCAAGACTGGAAAGACATATTCTTGAGGAAAATCTGTACACTGCATGGTACAAAGAAAATTCCTACAGTCACCTCTTCGACATTTCTTTCTGAAAACAACACATTGTCCCATTCATTCCCCCGACTCCCCAGTGTGAGCAGCACACATCACATTTGTAACCCTCATGAATTATTTCATAATCTTCATGGTTCCCTTCCCAAATCTCTCTCATTATAAAGCCGTGAATGATCAGCAGCTTACACTCTGACGTGCTGCCACGCCACTTTACTTGATGTAAAGTCAACCACCCAGCGCTATCCCACCTCGTGGTCTTTGATGGAGAGCTATAAAATATGAATTCCTCAACAGCTGTCTAGAGCTCTGTGTTTTCTGATGTGGGTTGTCATTCTTCTAATAATCTTCCCCAGTTTGGTCTCATTTGTGAGTCCCAGTTGAGATGCCTGTAATCTCCTTCATTATTAATCTCACCAGCTCAAATGTCATGGTGCTAGACTCAGAGCGCACCAGGCATCATTTAATTCTTGTTTACTCGTCCTCTCCTATCTGCTCAGAGAAGACCCTCGCTCCACATTCCCCCTGAAGAATTGTCTTTTCATTTTTGCCAGGAGAAAAGGAAATTTGCATTAAGATCTGCACAGGGCGCCGCGCACTCGCAAGCTTATCACTAACCGAATGGATCCCCGCAGCTATTGGGCCTGAGTGTGGAGTGATGCTGTGTGTTTTCTGACACAAATACATCAAAACCTTCCAAACCCATTAAATTGAATTACAACTATTGGACACTGGTTGGATGAGAGGCGCATGGACCAGCCTTTGCACCCAATGTGAAACAGTTTTTTGAGGACAAATTCTCTCTGAGCTTTCAAATCTATGCTCTGAGTGGTCAATAATCATAATGTGTTGTTTGGCATTGGCAATATATTCAAATTGTCATCTAGTGATAGAAGCTCACGTGCATGTGCTTATGCTGATTCCACCCTCCTTTCCCTGTGTCCTTGTTCCTACTCCCTTGTCTCTGCAGCTCCCCTCACTGGTGCTGCTTTTATGTGCCATCACAGGGCTGTGTATCTGGCCTGGGACCTCAGTTGGAGAGAATACAGATGGAGACAGTCTGTTTGTCTGCCGTCTTTGTCATTCATCTGGGAACAGCAACATGCAGATAAAAAAAAAGAAGAAGAAAAAAACGGTAGGGGACTAGTATTTAAGCTCCATATGAATTCAGGGATGTGTAATGCTTTCTGTTTAAATCTGATTTGTGTTGAAATGGCATGACTCCACGCAGGCAAAGGGTCGTCTGTGTCAGTCAAACCTTGGCAGTATACGCCGCAGAGGTGGCGTATTGTTTCAGATCACCATGATTGACAATTTTTGGGTTTCAGTTTTTTTGTTGTATCATTTTTGCTTGTTATTTGCTTGTTGTGCCGTTTAACTCAGTGCACCGTAATGTTGTTTTAGTGCAATAATAAGTCATCTAACATGTTCCTTTGGCATAATTCAGGGAGAGAGAGAGCGTATTCGAGGCAAAAAAAAAAATCTTTCTTATAATATAAACATTATCAAGCTAATCCTGAGTATGCACTTATATCATTCTAAACAGAACCTACAACATTAAAGGGGGGGGGTATTATGTAAAATCGACTTTTTCAAGCTTTATATCATGTTATTATGTCATTCCCTCATTAAACACATGCCTGGAGTGTTGCCTTGGCTCATTCACATATTTTTGAGTAATCAGTAAAAACCTAGACGGCAGCCATTTTAGGTGTAGCTATGCCTCAGTCCTCCTAGGAATGCCCCCACCTCCTGGAGACGCCTCTGGACCTTTCGTCACCAGCCAAGGCACCAACCACTGCTCCTCAGCTCAGCAGAGCCCCCTCCCCGCACAGTGTTGTTGTTTAAATGCCACAGCAGTGTGCTGAAGGGGGCGTGTCGGAAAGCTTCTGAAAGAGACAGAGGCCTATTTCAAGACGTTCAGTACAGCCATTTTGAGAGAGCAATTTTATTCAAGGCAGTTATTTTAATTTACTGCATATACAGACCAACAGAAGGTTACGTCATCATTGTAGTATGCTATAGACTGGTGCTATGTGATTGAAAAAAGCATAATACCCCCTCTTTAAAAAACTTCAAAACAAATAATAACAACTGGCTTCTGTTGCCATGCTGGTGCTATGCTGTGACACCTGCATGCCCTCTATAATAAGTAGGACAACCTAATAAGTAAACCTAACCTGTTTTTGACCTCAACTCCCATATTTGTCAAAAAAGTACTCAATCCAATCACTGCTGCAGCTGCAACTTCCCAATCCAGAGCTGTATTTCTACTTCCATCTTCATTTGGAAGTAGCATAGGTCTTAGAGGGGCGGGTGTGTAGAGCCCAGATTTGGGATTAAGCCGTCAGAGTGCGTGTGGAGGTCTCGGCTCCATATTGGAATTGCGGAGGTCCCGGCGCTTCACTGGGGAGACGTCTCAGCCCCAACGCCAGCTGTAGGGCTCTCATACGCCAGCCCCTGCTTTGTTTGCACACTGATCCACTGGCAGCAGAGTGTGGGGAGGGAGGGGGGGCACCTGTCAGAATTACACACGAGGTCTCCAAAGCTGCACAAACAACCGCGCGGCAGATGGGGAAAGGCAACAGAATGTGGCCCATGTGTAGTTAGGAGGACTCATTTTTACCACTCATCCTCCTGACCTATTTACATACACTACACATACGACACCGATGAGGAGACCAGACTATCGGGCTGTTTCAATGGAATCAAACGTCAAAGAGGTGAATACTAGGAAGATATGTTTTATTTCAGTATAGGTTCAGCAATCCGGAACAGGACACAAAATGTATACACAAATAAATAAATAACCTCTTGGACTTTTTAATTAACATTTCCGTTCGTAGGATATATATGCTAATTCACAACATGCTACTTAAATGCATTGAACATTTGTCCAAGTCATTTCTTTTGTATATATGTAATTTTTCTATACAACAGGGACAGGGACATATCTCCACAACGGGCTCCCAGTCTCGTTCTGTCCTGAATCGTATTAATCTTTTCTGCAGTGTATGTACAGATTATTCCATATCTTTAGGATGTGTGACAGCCGCGCCGCTTTTTTGCAGGGCTCTGGGGAGGACTCTGGCTGTCTCCACCAAGTTTGTGGAATTTACTGCTCAGATTCATCTAAAAATCTGTCTGACTGCTACTTTATGCTGTTCAGCCCATTTTGAAGTGACAGCTACAGAGATGCATAACTCTAATGTATGTGCCCTAACTTTAATAAAGCCGAGTCCTGCTGCCTGCTGTCTATTGTGAATACCGATGAGGTTTTACGTGGGACCAAGCACAAAGCAGGTCTTTTTGGTGAGATGATCTGTTTAGTAAAATGTGTTAATAATGTCAATTCAACCCAAAAAGACTCACAGAAACAGAGTGACGGAAAGTTTAATTGGACATGAATGGTAATTGGGGCTCAGACCCCGGCAGAAGATTGCATTAACGATATGAAATAAATGGCGATGATGAATGTTAGACAGAGGTCAGGCGAAGGAGGGGAGGAGGAGGGTCGCAGCACAGCTAGGAGACGGTCGCGGAAGCTTATAAAGGGGATCAAGGGACGATGAATGAATGAAGCAAGAATGGGCAGCTGCGGTGATTGGCTGTCGCAAAGGTGTGGCTTGAGATTGGACTGTGATTGGATGAATGGTGAGGGGCTGCCGGTGATGAGACAATGAATGAATATTCAAGGGTATTCACGCAACAAGTTTGTTACGATGCAACTACGATGCAAGATAGACTAGGAGTCTACATTGCAGCACAGATACAGTACCTCCTGGCCAGGTCACTCTTTTTTAAAAGAGATTGTACACCTCAATGAGTTTTTTACCTGATTAAATAAAAGTAAATAAATACAAATGCTTTACTGTACCAGTCATATAATGTTGCGAGTTTGCCTGACAATTAAATGACAATAAAAAAATTTAAAAAATGAACCAATCATAAAGCTACCGACTAACTCTACAATGCAGTATGATATCAAATTATCCAGCGTACTTGTATACTGGACTAAAAATACATTTAGAAACATTTGTTAATGCAAACACCGTAGAGCATCTAAAGGGAGGACCATGCAAATAGGATTCTTTCCCACCTCGTAAAACCATTACCCCCCCAAATAATATCTTTATCTTAATATTCCCCCCCTACATGTTTGTTTAGTCTGCTCTCCCAAATGCAGGCTAGAACCCTGTATCACTTTTGTACTTTATTTGACAAGTCGCTGAAACATTGCACATTTTCATGATATTTTCAGTCATCTGTGTTGACACAATGAAATACAGTATTAGCATAAACAGACTTGAATTGATCAATCACTATTTCATTCCCTATTTTTTATAAGATATACATTGTGAGGCAAAAGAAAGGCCAGTCTTGATAATGCACTGAAATAGCCCATAATGAGTCTTATGATGGGGGTGATATGGTCTATCATTTGTTGCGACTTGCGGTGCTCTGAATGAGCTTCTAGTGTCAGATACAATCACTTCATTCAACCTGTCTATTCAAAAGACCTGGAAACACAAGCCTGAGATGGAATAGGCAGCTGGGCTATTATATCTCAAAATCTTTTTTCCCCATTCTATGTCAAAATTGCTGTTATGAAAATGAAATGAGACGGATAGCGGCGTAATAAAGCTTTGACAATGGCATGTGACACTTAGGGCCTTGGATTTGAGTAAATATGGTAATATGTAATATGGTTTATATTCTGAGATTCGCACAAGAAACCCGCGCTTTGTTGATGTCGGCACCGCGGCACACATCAGAAATCAAAATGAAAATGAGCTGTCGAGCAGAGTTGAAATCCCTCAAAAATGGTGGTACTTTATTTTGTGCACTGCTCACAGATGGTGCACTCCCCTCTGTCGTCGTGAAGTCTGGAGGAATACCAGACACTAATGAAAATGAATGGCAAGGTCCGTACAACCTGATTGCTGGAGCTACTTTCATCAATACTTCCATAACGGAGGCAGGCTTACTGTCACAACACAAAATGAACCAATACAGTGCCATTGGATTGTTTTTTTTTTTTTTTGCCTTTGCCTTGTCTTTTGGTTTAGCAAAGCAGCCCATGGAGTTCAGCAAGACGTTTTTTTTTTATTTTCCCAAGCAATAGATGTGTTGAATTTTCGCCATCAGACAGACTTTCTTCTCCCAAGTTGTCATGGCTGTTAGTAAATATTCATCATCTGTCCTTGGAGTGAGGTGCACCCATCAGTTTGACAGTTTGTGAGGCCCTCCCATCAGAAAGGCCTACTTCACAGCTCTGCAAAGATCTCACGAAGACTAAAACAAAGTCGAAGGATTATCTCTTTCTGTCGCAAACTCATTCTGCTTTAGCATACAGGCACAATCTAAATGCAAATGCTTCTCTTCTGCCTCTGTCCTTGGGCGTCGGTGGCAGATTTAATGAGTAAAAGGGTGGCTTGTTGCTCAGGAGTAATTGGAGTTCTATACCTGTTTTATTGTAAATGTCAGAGAGAGAGTAGCTAATCTGACCTGTGGCTGGTGGAACACAACTATTTATGTTTTTGTGTCTGCATTGATATAATATATGAGAAATTACAACCGGGAGCATTACTCTGGGCTAATGGGTTGAATCTGATTGACCACCTGAGAAAGCCACCCCACACACAGGGGCTCAGGCAATGTAATGGAGATCAATTTCATTCCATTCACTTACCATCAAGCATGCACAAAGACTGGGGAAATTACCATAACTACTTGTTACTCAACAACTTTCACATTTTTTACTGGTGCCACCATACAATAACAATCACTAAGTGCCACCACTGCGCCACCGCATAGAAAAGAAGTCTATACACACGTCCCTTACCATAACTAATACTGTCTTCAGTTCAGAGCTATTTTGTTGCATTTCATTTTGAAAGGAGGGATTAAAAAAAAAAACATACATCTGACAATGACTACAGCGTGCACTCTTCGGGACTGAGCATTAACCCTTATACTATGGCGTTCTCTGCAGCTCGGAAACAGGTTGCATTTTACAGAATGTTTTCGATTCAACCCTGTTACACTTCACCCCACCTAATGTCTCTGGTGTATAAGTGTATGGGTCCGTAGTATGTGATGGATCTTTGAGTTCTCATGAAAAATACACACTTTGCTTTTAGGTTAATTACTAGAACTATTTTAAGTCATGGTGTAGGGCGGCCCATTTTTAAACCTGATCCGGCCTCGTTTTACCCAGGCACCATTCCCATGTTTTTTCTGAGTTTATTTATCCTATAGAAATCAGTAAAGATTTAGAATATGCCTTGTATATCAAACCATGATTATAGCTATTTTAGTCTGTCACACATTCTCTAAATACCTAGAGTGTGCCAGAGGAAATTGTGGTGAATTAATGTAAGTGTCATGACAGACGTGCACTTCACTAATTAGCTCATCATTGTGTTTATTTCATTAGACTATAGAGCATGTTACAATTACAAGCTTCCAGTTCAACTAAAATAAGTGTTGTCACATAAGCCAAAAGTCATATTAATTTGAACTTACATAAACACAACAAAAAACTCATCAGGAGGCAAGCAAAACAAAATCCTTATTGTAATTTTGAATAATCTACATTAGCTTTTTAATGCGCAGCCTTAAGATATATATTTTCTTCATGTTAAAATTCCGACTCTTAAGCATACACACAAAACACTCTGTTGAATAGATTTCTTAGAGTTCCCTTGTCTTTGTCAGCGTGTCTCCCATTGAAATAGTATTCACCAGGCATCGTCATTCCTTCTCAACTCTGAGAAAGTAACATAAAAACCTCAACAAGAACTAAAGGATTGATGGCTCGGGGGCATGTACGCTCAGAGGCTTGCACTACACCTGCAATAAATGTTTGTATGCTGTAAGTGAATGACGACACATTCACAAATTGTAATCATTATTCAGATATGCCATATTTATATTATTGTACTGTGGTTTGGGGTAGTACTTATAAAAACACATTAAAACCAATAGTATTGTTGCAAAAAAGAGCTATCCGAGTAATTCATAAAGTTGGGTTTTTGGACCACACAAACTCATTATTTTTAAAATCAAAGATCATGAAGTTTTGTGACATTGTTGAGTTCCAAACTGTACAGATGTTATACAAAGCAAGATACAAACTGTTACCAGGCCAAATACAAAGAAGGTTCCAAGAACGTACTGGTTGTTATGAATTACGTGACGAATTAAACTTTAGGACTCAGAAACATAGCTCAACTTTGAAAAGTTTTAGCCCAACAGTTAATGGTGTACAATTGTGGAATAAACTGGAAATGGAGTTGAAACGAAGTCCAAACATCAACCTGTTCAAATATAAATACAAACAAAAGACTTTTGAAATATACAAAGAACAAGAAATGTGTTGCCAGTAGGAGGCGCAGTAGGATCAATTATGTGTATTTCCTCTATAATTAAGGAAGAGTGTTGCTGCTTGGAACGGTTGTCATTCTATTGCTCAAATTTACAAATTGAGAATTAGGGTAGGCAAGTTATGAATCTGTTGAGAGGGACCCTCCCAACGGGCTCAAAACCTTGTCTTTTAATGCACCACTCAGCATAGGAACATCATCTACAAATCAGCTGTTAGGGCAGCTGGGTGGGGGTTTGTTGAGGGGGAGTTACTGCCCTCTTCAACTGGCCCGCTCTACACCCTGGCTTTTTAATGCACCACACTTACATACATCACACTTCACAAATAACTCAATTAAACAAATATAATAATAATGATAATTAAACCCAAATTAAATTATATTGAGGATGGTAATGACAACTGGGAAGTAGCAAGATCTCAGAATATAATATGTATTAATGCACCTTTATAACATAAAAGTAGCACATTCTTTTGTTCTTTATTTTGCTGTTGTTTTATTTTGTTCTGGTTCATCATTTATTGTTACTTTGCCCTATGTTCCTTTGTTTATGATTGATACCTTGTAAATATTAAATGTAATGTTATTATTTTTATTTGGGGTGGGCGCTTATAAGCCTTTGGCTTCAGCCCACTCCCTTTGAGCAGGTTAACTGCTCAAACAAATAAATAAACTAAACTAAACTAAAGATATTGTGTTTTGAGTTAAGTTTTATTGCCTGACATGAGGTGAAAGAAGGTTGTAGTTTGACCAAAAATGAGTAGGCTGCACATGACTCCACAATGCTGCCAATAGACTAGAGCTTCAGGGAATGTCAGTGCTTGCCGGGTCAAGCAGTTGTCAAGGAAAAAAGTAGCAGTCTAACTTTGGAGAAATGCTTAGATTAATGAATTATGTTCCTATTATATTCCTAAATTATCTCTGGTAATGTTACAATTGTGAGACAGGGAAAGATACGCACTCTTTGCTTGTTTGTTCAATGCAAGAGAATATTTAAACTTAATACTGTACATAGGCATGAAAATAATTAAAATTTTATACAAGATATATACAAGAGACTGATAATAATCACAAAGATGGAGTAAAGTCTATCATTGTTCAATCCAGGGAAACTAGTGACCCCTGCTATCCGAAAAGATTAGTATTTTAATGCAAGGCCATGTTACAATAAAGGCTTTTTCATTTTTTATAATGTGCCTTGGTTTTTGTCGTCTTGTACACTTCTTGACATTTTGACCTTACAGACCATTACATATTTTCAGAATCTGCAAAGAATCCCATTCTAAAGAGCACCTGTCCGATAACTTCACATGTACTACTACACTGACACCAACGCAGCGCTACTCCGGAAATGGTTTTATGTGAAGGTATTTTCATTGTTATTAAAAATGTACTGGGTGAGACAATTGGAGAAAGCTAGCTGAAGAAAACACTGACATTTTATATGGTAGCGTTGACACCAAGAAGAACAGCATAAGAACATGTCTGTGTAGGCTCTAAGTCGTACAGGAGCTGTCCTTCATCTAAAAGCATGAACATAATTAGCAAACATACTTCATAATATGTTGGAAAAACAATGCAAGTAGAATCTTAGTCAGATGGATTGAGATGCCGTTGTGGCCACACTGGTGTAGAACTATACTCACAGACGAAAATGTAATTCTCCTCCCGTCAAAATCTGCTGCTTCACTTTAATAAAGAGCAGCATTTCTATTGAGCATCCACGTGTGCTGTCACACATGGGCAGAACCAGGAGTGGCCCCAGACAACAGAGGCAGATAGCGTGTGTTATTCACTGAGTAATGGATCCGAATATGGAGAAAACAGGGCTGTGGCGTCTCTCCTTTGGGAAGATTCCTCCGGGGGAAACGGCACCTGAATAATAATGACACAGGCTGACAACACAGCGGAGATGGGGTGGTTTTTGTAACCAGCTCAGTCACTACACAAGCAAAACAATGGGGTTTTAACACAGAGATAAGAGTTTACTATACTCCCACAAGACGCATGCTGCCAATTGAGCCATACCAAGAATCAGACAGTCATTTTTGGCAAATGTGTGGAGTCTGGACGGACAGAAAACGTCATAACTTTGAGATGGTGCTAACATAAAGTCTCCAGTTGTGAGTCACCAGGTCAGTTATGTAATACCCTTATGTGTATAGGCGTATATATATAAAAATGTATGTATATAAAATGCAAGAAATATTAGTGTTAGAAAGCAGTGGTGTTGAGCAATCATTATATTGGGATAATGATTGGGTATATGCTGTTTGATGGAGAATTGGAAAGCAGGAGAAAGAATGTTTAGTGCTTTGTATAGAAAACCAGCAAACACACAGTCTGGTCAAGGTTTTGAGATGAACAAAATTTTCATTCTCTGTATGTGCTTTGCATGTGGTAGGAATGAAAGCTGAACTGAACAAATGCCATAATTCGAGGAACAGAGCAAAATGTGTGTAAAAAAAAAAAAGGTTGTCAAGTTATCCAATAGACATTAAATCACACTCATCATGCGTAAAGGTAAAGATTGCCATTTACTGACATCTTATGGTTGTTGTTAGTATAAACTCTGCATCATGTTGTTTTGATTACCTTAAATCTCCCACATTATAGCCATAATTTACATTTTGTGATAAGTTCTTGAAAGCCTATCATCAATTTGGAATATCTTACCATCTGACTAACAAATAAATAATAGCTTTTGTGGCGCTAATCATCTTATTAAAACTTGAAAAGTGGTGAATTAATTATACAATTCCCACGTTAACCATTCAGGGAGTCATGTTGACAGGCAGGAAATGGAAGGCGACTGAGTTCTTTGCGGACACGCCTGTATAAATGCCACGGAAATCATAATTAAAAAGATGGCATCTCCAAATGTTAATGGAATTAGAAACTGGTTAGAGCCATGTACTTTACAGTCGAGGCACAGTTGTGTGCCTTCTGAGTAGCAGAAGCCCACATGCTGATTTTAATTTGATCAAAAGCATAGAAGTGGTAACAAAGATAGTTCTTCATCATCTAAACATATTAAAGAGAGGGGTGGTGGGATGAAAGATGGGCACAAATGGCTTAACATGAACCAAATGATGTTTTCATGACTTTCAGCTCCGATACCCATAAGAGCTGCGGAGTTTACAGTGGAGGAGAAGTACACAAAACAAATGAATCGTGATTTAGAAGGGCTACTGAGCAGATTCCTACTAGAGGAGCATAATGAACAGGTGAATTTGAAACCACACACTCATCTAAGTGATTCGCCTATTCCCGTGAGTTTAAATAAGCCAGCTTCTTTTTATCATTTAGGGATCATTTATTTCGTCCAGTTGCTTAAAATGTATGTATTCTTCAATATGACTACATATATTTTAGAATCATTGCACACACCATTTAGAGTCTGAACAGGCAAAAGGTAAAGTTATTTCACATTGTTACAGAGTACAGTACATAGTACTAAATATGCTCTGTAACAATGTGTAATAACTTGTACTTGTACCTATGGGTTAGATACACAATGGAATAATATGTATTTGTAGTTTGTAGGTACATACTGTAATTAGACATAACTCTAACCCTAACCTTAAGCCCTAATGCTAAGGGTTACATTACACTACATTACATTACATTACATTATGTACTTACAAAGTACTTATACAAGTTATTCCATTGTGTATCTAACTCATAGGTACAAGTTATTACAGATTCTTACAGAGCACATTACATTGTACTAAATTTTGTTAGGTACAATGTATCAAGGTACTGTAAAATAAAGTGATACCGTTTTTTTTATTTGTCATCTCTCAGTCGTACAGAGAAATTACATTCTGTAGATATCTACTCTGAACCGATGTGACCATAGCCAACCTGATCAGCACGTTTTCATTTCATTTTCATTGTATTTATTTATTATATATTCAAAAGACATCCAACAATCACAACAACCGCCAAACCCATACAGTATGAATTTTTTGTATAGGGGAAACTGCGGCACCAAGAAGAAACCAGACATGGGGAGAACATGCAAACTTCACACAGGAAGGCCCCTGCCTGGTTCAGGGTTTGAACCCAGGACCTTCAGCGCTAACCACTGGCTCAGGTGATGATTTGACCAACAATATGTATTAACCTAATATACAGCAGTTGGGTGGATCAACTTCCAAACTGTTTTAGTTTTAATCTATTTTATATTGAGGCACAATTTGTAGCACTGAAATAAGAATGAAACATCGTATTACACCCTGCAGCTATAGACTATAATAACACAACTCGAAACAGCCCTCACAAAAGTTATAGACTGTCACTTTCCCTGTCACGTCAACGAAGAGGTAATGCAAGACAGAGAAACTGACTTTATTTAAAAAGTGTCTATCAAAAGTGCGGAGGATATCCAGATTTCAATTAAAGGGGAGGTGCGTATTGCCAGGGGAGCAGCGCTGCGACTGCTGTATGCCTCAGGGATCAGACCACACAGAGTTTCATTATCTGCCTCCCGCATGCATGGATTTCCTCTTACCTGCACCTCAAAGCCATTCTCCTCTCACTCACTCAATACTGCACCAGCCAATGGAGATCAATAAGGCAAGAGTCATTCAAAACTGATATGTTGAAGTGAAAATAACAATTAGCTTATGGCTTAGTTCGCTTGCACTGTTTTGAGTTCAGGACAGTATGAGTTCAACAGTATGAGTCAAAATCCCAATTTATTTTAAAACCATGAATGTTTAATCAGTTAAAAAATGAGAAATAAGTTGATTGCGTGGAATGGCATTTAGCATCTTATCAGCTGTAAAAGTATATGACTATAAACTGTACAAATTAACAAGTCATTTTTGGTCAAATATTCTCAGAAACCTACGCTCATAATCTGTCAGTGGGCAGTTGCGTGCGCTCATTTTCTGGAAATGCATAAGTAATGATAATGACTTACAAGAGCTTTGATGAGGAACCGTCTCTATGTTTTGGTGGTCAAAGTGCCCTTGAAAATAAGAAGCGAGGCTGAAAAAAATGGCTCACTAGAAGCAATTTGTGCTGTATTCCTCCACTGAACCCATTACACATTTTGCAGCTTGGCCTGGCCCTAAATTGCAATGTTGCTGTAATTTGCCTGATTAATCTATTTGAGTGTTATAAACGCCTGAAAGAAATCGCATGTTAAATCAGCTTGAGATTGGATTTTCATAATAGGTTTCACATGAAGGGTACGTGTAAGTTTTCTGGCAAATATTTCAGCTCATTTATCATGTGGAAAAGTTCATGAAGTGGAGCGGGACTTTGTGTCATTTGAGGAGCTGGTAAATCGCTATCTTATCTTATCTTAACCCAACCTATTATTTTCTTGTTTTGCTTTAAGTGTACTTAAATACAAGGTGGTTCTGCAGATATCAAATCAGCCACAAGTGAACCGGGAACATACCTTGTTAAATGCACTATAAACCTCTACAACATGGTATTGACTTATGCAACAAACCGTTCTTTGCCCCTTTTAAATTTCTCAATACATGTCATTTAAAGCAATAGGAGTGGTCTGGGACTAAACATGTCTGAGGTAGGTGTTGATCTGACTTTTAGTTTAGGGGTGGGAACCTTCTTTTGAGGAACAGAATCATTTTGAGAATCTCTAAATATATGTTTGTCTTGTAGGGTCTGAGCCTAATAAGATTCTTCCTTGACCTAAAGGGTTTTTTCATAATATTCAGAGTATTCCAATATTCCATGCCACAGAAAAATGTTCAGGCAAATCCATCATGTCGCCACTTGTTAAAGATAGGGAAAAAAACAATTAAAGGTTCCCCCGTACAGGTCGAGACGCTCCGATAGTCAATGAGGGACCAGAGTGTAGGTGTGCATATGTGTGGGGGGAGATTGGTAGATTCATTAGGAAATGCCAGTGAAGTATGGCATGTAGAGGAGAGACAATTACATGACCTTCAGTATATGAGGTCGAGGACTCGGGGGACTGGCAAATGTAAAGTAAGAATAAAGCTACAATAAAACAGCGACAGAGCAAACTTTGGTCAAGTGTAATTATGAAGCAATTAAAGAGTGGAGTAAACAAAGTGACAGAGACTGATGGCCACATTAAAAAAAAATCCTTCAAAGGCTCTTCACAGGTGTTTAATTGTGTACAAGTTCATACCAATCAGACATACAACCAATTTAAGCGTGTGTCATGTAATGTGTTGCATGTCTCAACGCCAGCAATTTGAATTACAGTAACAAGATCGGTGACCATGAAGGCCAGCTTTGACTCATGCATTGCCTGTCACCTTCATAAACCTTGTTGGATACAGAAGCCATAAAACTACAGTCCATGGACACCAATGGTTTTACAGATCCTCTGACACAGGGGCCAAGCAATCACAAACTGAAATCCTTTTACACAAACACACACTAACATATTGCAATATATATAATGATGAATTCTGGGTTATGCAATCTTACTTTTTTGGCCAAGATAGTAGATAGGGCGGTGAAGAAGCAACAGAAAATTGTGGGGAGAACAGGTAATTTTTGGATGGATCAGTTTACCCATACCAAATCCTCAGGCAACACATTACTGGCAGCATGTTGGCAATATGTACAGTATACATGAGCAAAATGAGCCGATGTTATTGCACTGGTTTATCCCAATGACACCTACCAGTACTTTTTATTTTTTTAAATTGCTGACAGGGTAAAATCTCAAGCATTAACTTAGAGAAGAGCTGATGTTGGTTCATGTAATCAAAATACCATACTTTTTGTTTTAACATAACTTTGTTATGCTGTTGAATTCTTTATATAGATAGTTCTCACTCCCATCACCTGAAGGTCAGTAACTATGGCAACACAGATAGGTTTTTAGATGCTTTACAACTGGGGTCACGGTGGCGCAGTGGTTAGCGCTCATGAGGAGGTCCTGGGATCAAGCCCAAGCCGGACAGGAGCCTCTGTGTGGAGTTTGCATGTTCTCCCCGTCTCTGAGGATTCCTCTGGGTACCCTCACCACGAAAAATATTCAAATTCAGAAAACTTTATTGATCCCAAAGGGCAATTAAATTGTAGCACACCTCATTAAATTTTACAACTCACAGTGTGCCAGTCCCAACAGTTCAGACAAGAGTAAAAGCTCAAAGATCAGCAACAAGAGTTCCATTACAATAAGACAGAACATGTTTCAGATTATCTGCTTTACTTAAGGAATACACTCACTTCAGAATTCAACAGTCCAGTGGCAGTGGATAAAAGAGTTGGAGAAGTGATTAGTTTTCCGAGAAGGTATAAAACGATGTCCAAAAGGCATCAACGAAAACTCTGAGGACAGAACATGGAGAGGCTCCTCCCATAAAGAATGCAGGTCTTGTTGTTTAACTCCAATGATTTTAGAGCAAGTTTTGACAATGTTTGCAGTCTTTCACAGACAAACCCTTGAACCAGTAAACAAATGAAAACGTTAAGAAGCTCTCTGTAACACAGCAATACAAGTGGCAGAGAATCATTTTATTTACATTAAAAAAGTTTCAAGCTGACCACATTTAACAATTGAGTCTGTATTTGTGTCAAACTGTAACTTGTACCAAGATATTTGTACCTCACAAATTCAACCATTTCACCATGATTGACACTGCCGCTCAGAGAGGACGATATGACACGTCTAAAATCAATAACCATGTCTTCGGTTTTTGAGACAGTTAAATCAAGATGGTTACTGTCACACCATTGGACAAACTCTATTAGGAAAACACGACTGTGTCATCCGAAAACTTAACCAAGCACCTATTCTTCTGAGTGGCCCTGCAACTGTTGAACAGGAGGGGTGACAGGACACACCCCTGAGGAGATCCTGTGTTGGAGAGATGGACGCTGGGGACATACTGTATGACCATTTACAAACGCTTGCTAGAAATATGTACTCCTCTGGGGCCAGGACTCCCCTGGAAATTAAATGTTTAATCTCTGTGGGACTTTTCTGGTTAAATGAAGGTCAAATAAATGAATACAAACTCTAGAGAAAATCCAATATGGAATAAACGACGGGGAGCAAAGCTCTCGATTTACTGATCGATCTACGTTCCCACCCTCATCTATGGTCATGAGATCTGGGTAATGACTGAAAGGACAAGCTCGTGAATACAAGCGGCCGAAATGAGTTTCCTTCGCAGGGTGGCTGGGCGCACCCTCCAAGATCGGGTGAGGAGCTCAGTCACCCGGGAGGAGCTCGGAGTAGAGTCGCTGCTCTTTCACGTCGAAAGGAGCCAGCTGAGGTGGCTAGGGCATCTGTTCCGGATGCCTCCTGGCCTGCTGGCCTGTGCTCCAGGCATGTCCTATTGGGAGGAGGCCTCGTGGAAGGCCCAGGACACGCTGGTTGGACTATGTCTCCGAGCTGGCCTGGTGTCGCCTCGGGGTCCCCCAGAACAGCTGGAGGAGGTGTGCGTGGATCGTGAAGTCTGGGCATTTCTGCTTAGACTGCTGCCTCCGCGACCTGGCCCCGGATAAAGCGGAAGAAAATGGATGGATGGATGGATGGAATAAACAACAGGTATAGTGTGAACTATAATTTTTTCTTTGGGGGGTTTTTCAACATAAAAGGTGAGTGTGACAAAAGGGCAGATGCCAGGTACGGTAAATTATTTCAGAGGTGCTTCATACAAATAAATTCACTGGGGTGAGTGACGGCACTTTTTATGAGCACTCCCACTGATACAGACCATACAGTATTACTATGCATGTGAAAACTTTAGTCCAATCAACTCTGGACTGATGTGCGTGACAGAGATACAAGAGTCTGAATGTTAAATATATCCATCCATCCATCCATCCATTTTCTTCCACTTGTCCATTGCCGGGTCATGGGGGCAACTGTTGGAGCTGCCCAAATCACACTGCACTAGCCCCTATGGCTCCTCCTCCTCTGCAGGTGGTGGGTCCACAGAAGGACGGCCTCATGGTTCTAACTGGGCCTGTTGGTCTCTCATAAGGGGCTTCTGTTAAATATATATGTTGCATTAAAAAAAAATGCCTGTGTTTTCTGAAAGTAAATGGAAAGCCCCAATGTCATTGTAAAAGATTTTAGCTTGACTTAAATAGACTTTGCTACCCGAGTAGATATCAAGTATGTGTTGAAACAAGTTTGCACATGTTTGTTCTAAGGCACTTTGGCATTTATCTGGTTCACCTCCTGTTTCTTAGAGCTAAATTAAAGCTTTTTTGCTAATACCACCTGCGAGGCAAAGAGGTTGGCAATTATGGAGGAGAAACAACATAATGTTTGAACTGTGTTACGGGATGAAATAAACATAAAAGATAATTCAGATTCAGTTTAGAGCTACAGCCATGGTCATCTTTGTTAGTGTCCCAGGCTTGGTTAAAACCACTTAATTGCCACCTCCAGCAGGCGGATTTTCTCCAAATATGCATACCAAATCTAAGCTAATTGACTGGAGAGCTGACAACCTGCATGCCAGTGTGGTACCTCATTTGAAAGCTAAGACCTTCTAGTTTCTAAAAATGTGTGCAATGTGAAACACAACTTATATTACACTTGCTTATTTTGTCTCAAAATGATGTTTTTTTGTCTCGAAACGTTGATGCTACTTTACAAAAAGATTCCAAAGACATACTTCATAGTTTTCATTTGAAACTTACGGTAGTTACTAATTGTATTAACAGCACCGACTGTGTAAAACTTTATAGCTGTGGGAATACAGAAATTGGACAATATAATATAAGGACAATTCGGTCCTTGTGGTCCATTTCTGTGCAAAATGGCACCTTTGCTTTCTTTGAATGGATGTAGCTCATTGAAGTGTAGCTCTATAACCATGGCACTGGAGGGCTCTGGGATGGTTTTATTTTGAAGGCATGAAGCAGAGGAAGACAAAGACATCCGACATCGTATATATATACGCCCGATGAGAAAGCGATGTTGATGAAGTGATGCTTATATGTATTTTATGTATATGTATTTAGTCCTAATACGAATAATATGATTTTTGAATATTGAATTATTTTACAACACAATTTTTTAATATAGGAAAACCGATCTGATTTTTCTATTCTAAATATGATAACAAATGGAAAGAGTACAAGCACTTCTGGGTTGTACGAGAATAAGACCTCCAAAACCAACCTTGAAGGTAATAACTGTCTGTTTATTAGTCTGCTTTTATTGACAACACTTTAGAATATTTACATTTTGGGTAAGACATAGGCATAAAATGATAGGGGTTTTGTGAAGGTGAAGCTGATAAAAATGATATATAACACTTGTATATAAAGTCATATTTTTCCTACCACATCGAGAGTAAATGTAAATACCAGAAATCCCCCTGATCAGGGGAGATGGCAGTTAAGAATTACCATGTAGTTATATTATCCTGTAAAACACATGCCAAATCCCTACAGTTTGGGACGCAAGGAAAGCAAAAGACTAAATTCACCGCAAATGTTCAACTAAATTATCTTTTTAATCTCTGAGAGTGCAGAATTGTCGTACAGGTCTCTGCAGAGCAGGGCAGGTGTAATATTGATGAAAATGTTCCATTGTAAATAATTTCCTTCGGCAGTGGGAGGCAGACACTCATGTGGATGAGTTGGTTTCTGCATACTCCAGCTCACTTTTACTAAACCTGTTAATCACACTGACAAGATACCATGTGTTAATATTCTATTTAGCAGTGCTGACATAATAGGAGCAATCCAATCTTACACTGCCAGAATATTTTAAGTGGGTGATCATATTTAGAGCAAAACTGAGAAAATACTCAAGCAGGTTTGTACAGGTGACAGCAAGTCAAATTTCATGCTTTTTAATGCCATTTTAATACCTAAATACTATATTTTTTAATGCCACATATATTTAATTTGGCATATTTAATACTGTAAGATTTGTAAACTGGGGAATTGTTTATGTTCAAAACTAAATTGGACACAACAGGTAACTTTTGAACAAAAGATTGTGTGCATTTTTTTTCTTTTAGATCATGTATATGTATACAGTAAATGCCAGTTTGAATATGATTTAATGCTTTTTAATTACTTTTTATGCCTTAATTTTGGCATAACTCATTTAATGACTTTTAATGCTTTTTAATCCTGTCAAGTACAGTATAATTGGTAACACTTCATGATTTATGAACCTTTAAGAGTTTATCATGCCACCAGAATTCTCATAATTTATGAATTCAAATAACAAGTCAACATATTAGGCTATTTTACATATTTCTGGATGGTTACTCAGTCCTTAAGAGTCATTTAAAAATACTTGTTTTCCAATCTTTCTTAACAAAAGTGTTGTGGTGCATCTAGTAACATGAAAAAAAACATTTGGAGAGAGACCCCTATTACCATTAAACTAAAAGGGGAAAACAATCCAGCAGCATTAGCTTCTATCATAAACTGGATGTTAGCATTTCAAAGCTGTAAACATGGGCCTCTAGAGCGAGCTAGAGGTATTTAGTCATTAAGTCAGGACTTCTTAGCAAATGTAGAATTGCTTCAAAAAGCAAAAGTCAAATTGTCTATGAGCATTTTGCTGTCTATTTTTCAGAAGAGCTCCATACACCATGAAGTGCAAACATGAGCCAGCAGCCACAACATTTGACAGAACCTTATTAATTATTGGTGTAATTAATTAATATTCATACAAAGATACAGTCACTTTGGAATGTAATTCACACGTCAAGCTTAATCTTGAAATAAAATTATTTATTCTCCTTTACATGTACATATTTAATTTCCATTGCACACATGCTGAAACAGGAGCAACAATTACAACAATCCGCAATCCCAAAGTAAAAGTGCAAATGAACGGATAGATGACACTTCCACCCCTCGTTGTACAACTACAGTTGTAATAAACACAGTGGCATCAGTATTAGACTAAACTAGTGATCAACCAGTTTATGCAATCTCTGTAAAACTTTCAAGGAGTGGCTACTGAATATGTTTGTCGCCATAGACAAATACTGCAAAATGGAAAGAAAAAAAAAGTTGGATAATCTCAATTGAGAAACATTAAGTATCTCAGAACCAACAAATCATGTTAAATACTATTAAAATTATAAACTCATACAGAAAAATGCATTTTGTCCCAGGCTAAAAACTATGTCAACACTTCCGGCAGTAAAACGTGATTATTTGGAAGCTCTGAGTGTCACAGTGGAAAGATCAAGTCTGTGCTGTTTTAAAAACAGAGCTAAGACGTTACATTCATGTTAAATTAAAAAGGTTACTCTGTCCAAAGTCCAATAACAGTACCAGCCAAGTCAACGCTTATGCTGGAAAGCTCCACAGGAGTGTCTTTAATAGAATATGGCTCCCACTGTGGCCTAAAAACACTAATCCTAAAAGGTATTAGAGAAGTGAACCTGTCATCTCCCGTGTGGGACCTCCTGTTGAACTGACAGAATACTTTGTCTCAGCCTCTGGGTGAAGAGGTGGCTGCTCCGCCACAGTACGTGTGAGTGGTGCTTCTCAGAGATTCTTCCAGTGGCTCCAGGAGTGACTTTTCCAAGTCTTCGCCAAATCGGTACTACAAAAATATATTCATTAGACTTAGACTTCAGGTTCTATAATAAACATAAGCACATGATAATTAACAGGTAAAGTGCATTTGGCTTTTTTTGGACATGGTTTCATGCTGATTTATTGTCTTTCCATTAATTTTCTCAAAAGTGATCCATACACTCAATCTTTAACAATAGCCTTAAATAATACATTATTTCTTTACAACTTCTCATTTGACCAGGAATTAAGCCACTCAAGACACACTTTCTTTATTGTCTTTCATATAGTACAGCGGGGCATAAAGCACTATTAACAGCCTCCTATTGATTTTATGTGGATGCTGCTTGAATGCCGTCCACACAGCCATCATGATGTCTCAAACTAACACAAGCACTAAAATTTACAGCTCATGTGGGCTTGGCTGGATAATGGTGCTGCCCTTTATACTGTACACTCCTGGCTGGCCTGCTGAGCCTGTCTTGGGAATGCACTGTCTAAGAGGTTAGATGAGTGTATCTTCTGTTTAATATCTTACTGGACCAAAAGTAAAGATTTTTTTGAGAGATTTGAAACTAAGGGCAGATTAGAACTCCATGCCACTTGATCAATATGGGCATAGTGCCTGTTACACAAGCACAGGCTTTTTAATCTCTAAGCCTATTGAAATAAAATCAGTACAAGAGTTAAAAGTAAAGCAATGTTATTATTTTCCATTACTGTTCATGTCCAGCACTCCCATCAGACAGCGCCCCTGCCTGAAACCAGGTGGACTCTGCTGTGTGTATCTGCGCTGCCTGAGAGACTGATGAAGGCATGAGGGCCGAGTGCCCCATAATGAAAGCAGCTCGTTTACCTAATGGCTGGGAACACTGGCCGCACTGACAGAGGCTCAGCTCAGGCCTGTGGCGATAATGGATGGAGACTAGCTAATGAAGCTTTTCCTGCTTCACCAGTCTGCTGCTCAAGTGTTGACCGCAGCGCTGGAATCAACACGCCAGATCGAAGGGGGGCAGAACACGGGACCATCCACTGCCTCGACCATAACACACTTTTTAGTCAGTAGATTAGTTTTTGTTAATCAAAATATTGTGTGCTTTTAGTGTCTGACTCTTTTGGCGGTGGGTTATGGTGTTAAACAGATTTTTTGTACGATTTTGCGGCATAAAAAGAGTGACTGATATGAATATTAATTTGCAGAAATGGACAGCAGATATGTCTAAAATTAACTGGTCTTGAGGGGTTTTTAATGTCAGTCCAAAATGTCTGAATCTTTACAACTGTTCACAAAGGAAACTTGGTCTCCATCTGTTCCAGGATTATGTGGCGTCATAAGAGAGAGAGAGAGAGAGAGAGAGAGAGAGAGAGAGAGAGAGAGAGAGAGAGAGAAGAGAGAGAGAGAGAGAGAGAGAGAGAGAGAGAGAGAGAGAGAGAGAGAGAGAGAGAGAGAGAGAGAGAGAGAGAGAGAGAGAGAGAGAGAGAGAGAGAGAGAGAGAGAGAGAGAGAGAGAGAGAGAGAGAGAGAGAGAGAGAGAGAGAGAGAGAGAGAGAGAGAGAGAGAGAGGGAAGAAGAGAGAAGTAGAAATACCTTTTGTATGGCGTTATAAACAGCTCGGAAAGCTGGCTGCTTGTCATCATGGAAGACTCCCCTATTTCCATGGAGAATGGACACACCTTGTTGCTCGGCCGTTTGGCAGTTGCTGCCATAAATACAGTGGTCTGGACGGTAGTTCCACTGACACGGGAACACAAACAAGTTTTCTGCCAAAAGCAAAGCTTGTGTGAATAATTACATTGATGCTCACTGTTCAAAACGCTATGCATGCAGAAATTCAAACCTGGATTAAAATGAAATATGACATTAAGAAGGTCCTGATCTCCCCAGGTGATATTGAGTTTATACTTTTGCAGAAGGGGCATGAGGGTTTCTTCCCAGCTTAAAGGAACTGCTGTCATATCATTCTGTATAAAAATAAAGAACATGTCAAATTTCACATTACACAATGCAATTAATAACTTCACAAAAAATATATATAAATAAAAACAAACACTGGCATATTATTCTTATACAACACTGACCTCTACTGGTGATACTTGTTACACTAGAGCAGTGGTTCCCAAACTTTTTGGAGCCCTGTACCCCCTGAAGCTTTGGGTGAGGAGTCGCGTACCCCCTATAGTTTGACGCAATTGAAAACACTGGGAATATCACATATAATATTATGTTTATTTCCTCCATTATTACAGCGAACTCAAGCAGGTTTTCCACATTCAGTATTTTTTTGCTGGGTGATTAAGGCCATTAAGAATATGTAAATACAAAAAAAATGAAAATGCCAGTTTTTTATAGTTTTGAAAACAAGGCTTAAGGTAATGGGTAAAGCTGAGTGTTTTGCTTTGTCCCAGTGACCAGCTCATTCTGAACATCAGACTGGTTTGGACTCTGCGCTCTGGCCCCGCCCCCTCAGTCGTACTGTCAAACCACCGGTGCAGATTCAAATGCACTGGTTTAAGCTTTTGTTAAAGCGAAAATAATGTATATGCAGGACATTACAATTTTTGCACGTGTCACCGCACATCAGCTCGTAAATTTAAATGTGTCAGATACAAAGCCACAGGTTTAGCAGCAGAGGAGGGGACAGCCACAGACGCTTCTCCTTCTACCCTCGCTCCTCGGATCAGAATGCGAGAAAAACTCCTGTTGCAAATCGAAGTCACCGTCAGTCTGACGGCACGCGCACAGGCTCCTGACAGATATGACAGAAATTGCAACTCGATCGAACGTTGGCGCTGCTGTTGGGCTGACGCTCAGCCGCGCTCCCGGCCTCCGTGGAGTTTTACGCACTCGGGTCCAAAGCGGCTCTTGAGGTTCGGTTCTGGTGTGGACACATTTAGGTCCAGAACAAGCTCATCCACGTCTGAATTAGAAGACTCTTTCGCCCGTATAAGCGCGTTTCCCCTGTATATCCAATATCGATCAGATTGTGATCAACATTTTTTTTTAATCCAAAATTTCTTTGCGTAACCCCAGGGGCGTCCTGCGTACCCCCGGGGGTACGTGTACCACAGTTTGGGAACCCCTGTACTAGAGGAAGTCACTAAGGACTACCAACTTGATCATCATTTTTTACCTTGAAGTATTTGGCCCTGATGCGTGTCATGTTCATGAGCATGACCCCTGAGTTGATGCCCGTCCTGCCGTAGTACGGATGTCGGGCAAAGCGGTTGTACCAGCCTATGCGGGGCTCCTCGTGCTCCGGAGCCATTGCAGCTAACTGGCTCAAGTTAAAACGAGACAGCAGTGCCCAGATGTCCTCCACGGGCTGAAGGAACAAGATATCTGTGTCTACATAGAGCAATGAGTCCACCTCCTGCAGAATCAGCTGACAACACAAATACACATGTTAGGAGGCAGTTAGAACACAATAGATAAGACAAAAGGAGGTGTGGACTCACTGGCAGAAAAAGTCTCTGAGATGCACAAGGTTTGAAGAGCTTCTTCCACTCTCTCTCATTGTCTTTAGGAAAGGTGATGGGAAAGATAGTGAAATTAAATTTCCTCCTGGCTATATGTGGCCAAGAGTTCAGCTTTAGAAAAGAAAATAATTATTAACAAAACACATTGAAGTAAGATTTTTCAATGTGTACTAGAAGAGGAAAACATATCCAAAACCAAAACATTGCACTTACAGCTTTTTTGAAGCTTCCTTGTAATTCATTATCTGCAAATATATAAAAATGCAAAGGCTTTTTGCTGAAGAGGAGTGCAGATTTTAACATAGTGAGTGTTTCTTCTAGCCTGGGACCACAGGCCACCACAGCTAGATGATTCCTCTCATCATGAGGTTCCTTGACTGGTCCTTCTCTACAAAAAGACGTATAAAGAAAATGACATGAAAACAATCTTGGTTACATATTAAACAAACATAATTTAAACTGTTGCATAATATCAGCGGGAAAAAGGGATTAAGACAGAAAACTGACTTGTTGTTTGGGCTGTTTTATGAAAAAAACCTGAGGTTCTACCTGACAGAGAAGCCTACTGAAACATTATGTAGAGCTCAGCTAGAGCCTTAAATAGATTTTGGACAACCTTTAAAGAAGGCTCAAGTAGGTTTGACTAACATGAAAAAAACCAACAACTTTGTATTTGAAACACAGTCATATAAGCAAGCCACAGTGGTAACGATGAGCCGAGCATTGTCTATAAACATGGAGCAAAGATGTCAGATTTAGGGAGAAATTCAAAGGCACAAAATCAGTCATACCCATCAGATGCTTCCAAAAAGCAGTTCACTCCACACACATCTGAAGGCAGTCTCCAGTATGGACTCCAGTAAGAAACTGACTTACACCTAACAGAATGAAAACACCAACTTTTCTGAATTAACCCATTTACACGTTCTTAGAGCAATGTATAAGTAAACTACTAGATTATGTATTTAGTTGGAACAGGATTAGTATGCAGCTTCTTTCCCTCTAGTTAACAAGAGGTGGCAGTGAAAATGTTTGTATAACAATATAAATATGTACAATGTTTAACTGAATTGTGTTTAAAAAAATAATAATAATAATAATAATGTTTCCTCGTATAAAACTATTACTACATTTGCATAGTTCTATATTCTCAAAATCTCAGTGACAATGTAATGACAAGCTTGACTGAATTCGAAAAATGTTAATAAGGTATTAAAATACTTTACAATACTAAGTGCAAATGAATTTAGTATTGTTGTTAACGATAATACATATTGTTAGAGGATAACATTAAATCGCTATTTATCATACTGGGTCAAGCTGTAAAAGTCGTACTATCTCTGTCACGGTGGCCGAGAGGATTGATGATGAAAAGGCAGCATTCAGGATGTCTTATACAGGAGAAGTTTATTTACCATTGTCGTGGGACCCGGAGACATGAACTCGAGACATTGCGCTAGTCCTATCATTCAAGTCCGTCTATGCTTCCACAGAAGAGGGATAAATACCGTCTAAGAGCGTCATACTGATACGCAAGCAAAACATTCAGTGGCTGAGAGTGGGCGCCTGAGCACCACAGTCAAGGCTATGACAGAGATAGTACGACTGTACAGCTTGACCCACGGATAGTACGACTTTACAGCTTGACCCAGTATGATAAATAGCGATTTAATGTTATCCTCTAACACATGTTTTTATTTTTATCTTTTTAAATTGGCATATATAGGCACACATACCTATGCATTCTTTCGTAAGGGCCTGCGGGACCACGCGTTTTCCTGAGAGGCAGCCCGGTGTCGAGGCCTCTGTGGGCGGCTCCACGCAGCTCTCTCCATCGGTCTCGAACTTCCAGTGTGTAGGCTAACTGACTGAACACGTACACCAGTGAAAACAACGTCAAAACAATACATAGATATAAAACATGACGGAAACATCGCATTTTGCATTTTAAACGTTGGATTTAGCTGCCCATCTCAGTGCTAACTAACTTAGTTTGTTAGCACTAAGTAACTTAGCTCACTTAGCTTAGCTTACTAAGCTCAAAGCAGATAAATGTTTACATTTTTACGCCCCTCCCACTTCCTGGTATGATAAATGATTTAAACGTGTATTCTCTTAATTTTACTCATGATTAAAATGCTATACGTACATCAAGGGTGAGGGCGTGTTTGTATTTACAAGAAATAAGAATATATTTAGAAAAACACAAAATAAGCCAAAAAACTTTATTGAAATTTGTGCTCTCGTCATCTTAAATTATTTTATTTACATACAACACAAACCCTTTAAAACATAATCTACTTTGACAAAAGTATATTACAGCTCAATCGTGAATGGGTTCATCCAGGCACAAGACTGAAAGTGCAGCAGCCAAAAGATGGGCTAACAAAATTAGAAATAAAATACACTTAATGCTAATGTGCTAATATGTTCAAGTGCAACAAAAACAAAACAAACTAAAAATTGTCACACAACTTCACATTTTTTACTTAATGGGCACTATGGTATTGTCCTTAACAAACACATAATTATTAACCTTGCTATAACAGAATGTTACATGAAACGTAATGTCATCCAGAAAAGGCAGTGGAGAAATTACATTTATTTATAATTGACCATAGTATAACAGTAACTTGACTTGAGGTACAGAAGAGACCACAGCAGCCTGAGAGAGCTAGAGAGTGTCTCCGTTTACTGAAGAGTTCTCCCTATGCGGAGAGGAGCATCGTGAAGCGTCCCGCTCAGTGTTGTCAGAGCTGAAGCCGCTGGGGCTGAGCTGTTCAGCAGAAGCAACACTTGCAGAGGCCGATGTGGGTCTAACTTTCTCCTTAAAGTCTGTGATTATTACAGTCAAGTCTCCTACGGTGACCTCAAGATGTTGGGCACTGCTCCTGTCTATGTTTTTTAACCTTGGTCTAACAATAAAAACACAAATTATCATAACTTATTGATGATTTAATTATTGATAAGTTTCAAGTGTACCATACCTTGTCTTTCTGAAGTTCTTTCTTTTTAGTGATGCTTCTTTTTCACTTCTATCTTTCTCTGACCTCTCTCTCCTCTTGTGATGTATGGGCAGTGCAAACTGCTGACTTGCTTGTTGAGCAACAAGTGTTGAGATGGGCCGTGGCTTTCTGCGTAAAACAAAATACCACATATCTGGTGATATGGCCATCATTTTAACTCCTTAACCACAAATCCTCAAAGGATTGACATTGGGTACTCAAACTTTTTGAGACCAGGGACTCTTTACAGAACAGACAAGAACTCCTGAACACCCTCCACTCCCAATCAATGTTAGCTTATGATGACTTCAGGTGTTTAAAACCATATGTAAAACCAAATTTAAGTGAGGGTTTATTGTTTCAAGTGATTTATTATGGGCCAAAATGTTTCCATTAACAAGGAAAAAATAAACATTTTAGATACATATTTTTTTTAATTACCTAAAGTTACATCTACATTTCCACATTTTTAAAAAGAGCCATTATACATGGCCAAGGACTATTGAACAAAGGCAGTTATTGAAAGAAATTTTCAAAAATAAAACGTTGTACCTCATCAGTATTTGGAAGTGATTGAATGAAAAAAACCTGTCGTACTATTTTTGTGGCTGAAAGTCCTTTCTACTGGCCAAAATCACAAATATGTTTTTATAATCACCACTGTAGGGCACTTTTCAGAGACAATAATTGGACCTTCTTTTATCCGTGCTGACAGAGGAGACACTAAACTTTGAAACAGTTTTTGCTTCATGTTGATCATCTTAGTAATGACAGAGATATTCGGCAAAAAACTAAGACAAAAAATCAGCACTTCAACAGTTACCATGGTGAGCACAATATAATTCTCAGCTTCCCTAGACCTCAGCGTTAATGTTGATGTCACGTGAACACAACCTATTCAGAGAAATACATAAAATGCATACAAAGATAGTGATACAAAACATATTTTATGATTTAGAAACAACAAATGGATTCCATATACTTTTGATTCATGGGGTGGTCTAGCTGGTACAGTATTTGCTTACTTTATCCAAAAGTCAGAGGATCAATCCCAGCAACAGTAATTTGTTGTGTCTTTGGGCAACCTGATCTCGCATCCAGTGTTTGTGAACACTGGTGTATACCGTAAGTGCCCCATCATTTTGACAGTTCACATTTCATGGTTTTGTCAAGACCATACGAAACATTAATTCGTTGATAAACAGCTATGACCCGCTCACCTGGTGGACGTGCCTTTTCTGACATCACACATCAAGCATTTAAACGCCTCAGCGCTGTTCCTGAACGTGCACACGCTACAGTCCCAGTAGCCAGAGCAGTCGTCTACGCTGGACTTGGAGTGACGCTTCGGCCTTTAAAACATACAAAACAAACCGAGAGTAACATGCAAGTGTGACAAGAAACACCTACTGTAAGAAACTATCTCTGACAAGCAAGAAGCGTCTGCCTTTTACAATAATCGAACTTCCCGTGCAACTTCCAGAAGCTGCCATGAAAAAGCCCCACAGTTCGGTAAAACAACTAACTGTTTAACTGTAAAGAGATTAAAACAAATAAAAATAAAAACACCGCGTTACCTCGTGGGACTTCTCTTATCTCCCATTGTACAGACTTGGTCGTCGTTGTTGAGCTAGATTCATCCGAGAGATCACATTTTTGGATGCTTTTCAGCTGAGATGAAACATGGCTAAAACTCCTGCAGGTCACAATGGTCACGTGATACGCACTTAACCAATCGTTTTTAATTTGATCACAAACGTCTCGCTCATATGAAAGTGTGCAATGTGAGCGTTAGCCACAAGAGGGCAGTAGACCATTTGTTTTGTCATCGCGCGAGCGTCGAAGTAGATGCTCAACAGGAAGTAGATTCTGCATTTGTTGCAGCAGTGAATGTAGGTACCGATGTACGTAATATGTTTCTTTGCAGTATTTTTCAGCAAAATAAAGTAATGCCAGTGGAAACGGTTGTTGTTTCTGGAATAGTGAGAGAAAAGCAATAGGCGCACTGTGTGGCTGATCTCGTAAAAAAAAGTTATAAAGTGAGTATTTTATTAACCATGTGATGCATTAGTACCACTAGTGCTAATGCTACTTTGTTTTTCCTAACAAAACTAAAACTATAGAGGGACTTTGTTGCGAATCTGTTCACAGTTTGGTTGGCGCATTGCTAAAGTCTGGCTGAGCATAAATTCCTTACACTTGTTTTTTTGTTTTGTTTTTTGTTGAGTCTAAAGCAGTTGAGGCGTCCCCCATCAGTAAGTAAACAGTGGGAATCTTGCTCTCTTGAAACTAACAACAAACCATGGCTTTACCTCATAGTGTCATATTTACCCTATAATAACCATTGGCTGTTGTTTTTTCTCACATTACTTGTCATCAAAATGGCTTCCTGTGTGCTTGTCTTGCCAATGCCCCCCATTCTTCTTAAAATATATATTGTGTGTTCTCCTTCCTTTAGTTCTGATGTGTTTCAAACCTTACGTAATGCATATTTATAATGCAGTGTTTATAAATGTGCTATTAAAATGTGAATTTCCTGTTTTGTAGTGTTTCAGCGTGGTCGACAAACCGTCAGAGATACTTATGATGAGCACTTCATGAGGAATCCTGGAAATGGCAGAGAGGTAGGTCAGAGCAAGGTAGAACAAATATTTTGAGAATCACTGGCACTGGTTAGCCTGGCTAACACCAGACTGCTGTGTGCGCTCGAATCTTTTCGAACTTCACAACAGCCTGGGGACCATGGCCGACATTTTTCCATGGATTTGGGCACCAATCACAGAACGAGGAGGGACGGTAAGACGATGACGCGCTATTTGACATACAGAAGCTTGTAGTTTGTTTAGGGATAAAAAAAAAATATATATATATATATATTTACGGATCCAACATGACAGCAGCAGACGCGATGCCATCTTTCGAACGTGTTCTAAATAGTTTAGCTCAAACGTTTACAGCAGATACGTCATCTGATACCATGATACGATTGGCTATGGCTACGTGCAGACGCATGAGAGACATTCGTAGCGCCCAATAAACGGCTATGGACAATCGTAAACCACACCTCTCCTACGAGAAAATGAATTGGTGGTCCCCAGACTAAATATCACTTGTGATTTTAGTCTGGCGTTAGCCAGGCTAGGCACTGGTGCTAGTTTGCTCGTTCTATGTTTCTATAATATGTAATGTTGGACCTTGCGTTATTTAAAAACAGGTGACATTTCATAGAGTTGTAAATGTTGTAAATGTCGAAAGAGGAGCACTATGCCAATGATGGGTGGAGACTTCGACAGAAGAGGACTTGATGGCCCAATGTATAATGAACCCATGCCCTACCATAATACAAGAGATTGTCAAGGGAACAACAATTTCCCGCAGCACGACCTGCCATTTTTTGAAAATGAAGACCATAGATTTGGAAATTTTCGCAGAAATCCACCACTGAGAAATGTAAGTGTCACTGTCATGGATCGTTCACAGTTATTTCTGTTTAAAAAAAAATAAAAAAGGTAATTTTAATTAAAATGTTGTCTTTAGGATGGACAGCCTCCTCACTACACCCACAAGAGAGATGATCTACGACATCATTTAGAGTCAAGGTATCTATAAATTTTACTGTGACCAATTTTTGTCATATCAGTTTCCATCTTTAATTGACTTTAATTGTTGCAGTACCAAAATTCTCTCACTAGATGGAGATATAATTTCAAATAGACTTAACAGTAGCCACAGAAGCATCTCATTAGTGTTATGTTTTATTATCATCAGGGAGACTGCATTTCTGTTTATACATTGTTACTCAATGAATGAATGAATGGTAAGCTATTTTTTACGCGACCACCAATCTTATGTATAAAACCTGTCATTTAGAAATCTACAAACAGTACATCCATATATTGTATAGTATTTCTGCAATAATTAAAAATTAAAAATGTACCTGGACATGTTTAAAATGTGTCCAGTAAACGGAATGTTAAAGTAATTACATTTTTTATTTAACTTATATTGAAACAGGGAATTGCCATTGAGATCCACAGATCCCTTTTACAAGGGAGCCCTGGCTAAGAAACAATTGACAACACAATTCATACAATGGATTGTTAAAGAAGCTGGAAAACATGCAAAACCAGAACAATTTAATGGCATTTTGTGGCCATACCGGCTTTGCTCTGCCCGATCCCGTCAGACCTTGGAAGCTAAGCAGGGAAGGGCCTGGTCTGTACTTGGATGGGAGACTGTTTGGTAACACCAGGAAGCCTAGCGAATGTAGTGTGTGAGTGAGTGGTTGGTGGTGGTCGGAGGGGCCGATGGCGCAGACTGGTTGCCTTGCTTCTGTCAGTCTACCCCAGGGCAGCTGTGGCTACAATAGTAGCTTACCAACACCAAGTACGGAGTGACTGAATAATGCCATGTAAAGCGTCTTTGAGTGTCCAGAAAAGCGCTATATAAAACCGATGCATTATTATTATTATTATTATTTTATTTTATTTTAAACCACATTTTAAAACGGCAACAGTCTAATATTTGAATTCCAGGTCCCTCAGAAAGGTGTAAAACTGAGCCAAATATACAAGCAAACATTTTAAAACATTAATTGCAATCAAAATACCAAAATCCTGCGGGCCTTGTGCCTCTGCTGAAGGGCTCAGTGATCAAACTATTATAGTTGATAGGTCTTGTTCCTTTTATAACTATAAGTATTACATCACAAAAAAATACTAATTGAATCAAACTATTTTTGTAAGCTCAATGTTATTTTTAAAACATTTTGGTTGACGTCATTAGTAATTCAATAATGTATCCTTCTATGATGTATAGCTGTTTGATGTTTTAAGACATCTAGTCAATGTTTGGCAAATTCAGGCTGAGTCCTGGCTGCTCCACATAGGTCCAGAGTCGTAAAATTTGGAGGGTTATTAGACCTGCTCTGTTTGAGAAGTAGCTGGAGTTCAGCCCCAGGTCATGACTGCCAGGTGCCTCCAGCTCATTCACACCTTAAGACCTAAAAGATTGTTTTGTGGGCAAACAATTACTGTAGTGAAGGTTAATATGCAGCATAAATAACTAGTGCCTGTTTGGTCTTTTCCATTCAACGAGCATTAGGCTATAACAGGTTAATGTATTTCTCCACTTTGAGATCTATAAAGTTCTATCTTTCCTTATTGCGGTAAATGTATTATGTAGTTTTAGTTGGAGTGGATATGGTATTAATCAGACAGTGAAGTGTGTCTGCATTATAATTATAAATATTACATTAAAAAAATATTTTTCCATCTTCCAAAATTGAATTATTTTTGTATTTTCTTTTGCAGAAACAACGGCAGAGGGGGAAACTTTTACCGTAACAGGGGTCGAGATCAAGTGAGGTAATGGAATAAGATGTAGCTTTCTATTGCTGGTCAAAGTCATAGTAAAAAGATTGCCTTGACTGAAAAATATCTATGCAGTTTTAATGATATTTGCATTTGGCGTTTTGTAGGGAGGATACTGACTACAGACGTAGAGGTGTTCGGGATCGCTCTCCAGCTAGACGGAGCCATTCCTCCAGCTCTGGCGCAAGACCTGCTGACAAGAACTCCTCCAGTCAACAAAAACGTAAGTAATACAATATGATTCAAACCTTCCTGGGTTTCAGAAGTATCGATGCATAAATATGACACTCTGTAAGATACCTATGTACCTATATTGTACTTATAAGACATGCACCTGTATCAGGTACTCCATTTTGCCGGACCAGAATGGTTGCATTTCCACATTGCATCTCCACCTTTTTAAAACAGCAAGCTAACTTTGTCCCGCAGAAGCAGACAAACACTACACCTCCCCCACCTCACAGCGCACCACTCACCATGTAAACACATACATGTGTAGGGATCACAAATGTTTGAAGCAGCAACAGTTAGTGGCTAACAGTCAGAGTTTAGCATTATGACAGAAGTTTACAAAAGATTGTGAACAAAACTGACCAACCTTCTCTGATGCAGCTGAAATCCTCATGGAATGTCCATTGATTTAATGATCCAACATCTACAGGGAGCTGTCAGGTCTTTTTCCTTCATATGATTAAAAAGCACACACTGGGAGGCTGTGAGGCAGAGCAGGGTTCACTACTCCACCTACTGACAAAAAAAATTCCAAAGACATAGCTGAGGGCAGCTTTAAAGCTGGGGTACCTGATTTTTTTGGTGTTGTAGAATACATTTATTTTTGCCACCTCAGAGTATGTTGCAAATACAGCAAAACACAGACCTTGTTTTATTGTCTTCACCTAAAGTTTTATGGAGCAATGGATGATTCTAATCTAAATTAGTGGAATTTATCTTGGGGGTGGCCGCCCCTGCTTCACTTTGTCACCACTCAATGCTATATATGGGTGTGAAAAGTGCATATAATTACATTCTTTGAGCAATTTGAATACACAGGGGGGACTGTGAGAGCTAGAAGCAAGTTTGGGCCAAAACAAAAAATGTCACTGTTTGAACAGGAAAAATCAGGTATCCCAGCTTTAAGAGATGTTTGTTAATGTACAGTATGTTGTTTATATTTGGACATGAGGAGTTCAGTTAGGAGCTTACTATGCAGCACATTGTGTTTTTTCATATAAATTGTAAAATCGGAATATTGCTTTAAAGGAATGGGCCACCGTTTTTACATACTGAGATATGTTCTTGCCTTAGCTTTGACAAGTTCATTTGTACCTGTCTTGTCTCCACGTGTGCCTTCCGTAACATAAACACAGCACAGACAGCGTTAGCATTTAGCCTCCGCACAGTAAAGTGAAGATATCACTGCGCGGATGCCGAATTACTCCTGGTATTATTACGCCTTACAATATAGTTCCCCTTTTTATCCGCTTAGAAAATCCACATGGTTTAATTTTGTGTAATTATACTTTGTAGCGTAACACTTCACGTAACCATATTTAAATAGGGAAAACGTGGAAGAGCTTGGTAGCTTCTATCTTCACCTCGTTTGGAGCTATAGAGGAGAAGAGAGAGGCTAAATGCTAACGCCATCTGTGCTGTGTTTACATTACGGAAGGCACACGTGAAGACCAGACAGGTACAAATGAACTCGTCAAAGCTAAGGTAAGAACATATCTCAGTATGTAAAAATGGTGGCCTATTCCTTTAATATTGATCGCTTTTTATTGTACGTTATTGTGAACATAATTACAGAAACATTTCTAATATTGCCAAACATCAAATCGTGAGTTGTATGAATCAATATTTTAAAAAGACAATTTTCACCCCTAACTGATAAGATACTACACAAATGTACCACACATAAAAACACCGTATGTATGGCAGAGATCTTGGCACCTAGCCCAGGTACTGAATTCAAATCGCTCTTTTTACCTAAGATTATAGTACTAAACTTGAAGAAGTCTAGAAATTGTACCTGTGCATGGAGTTTTTCTGGTGAGAACTGGAGGACTAATTTTCCAGTTTCACAGCAAAGCATCTGTTTTAGTGGCAATGTGCATGTGTCGGGTCAAGGTGCTCCAGAACGTGTTAATTATACTTACACAACGCTCACATTTTAGCGCCTGGGAAAAGGGATACCCTGGTTTTACTGGGTGCTTTTGCTTTGGATTATTATCCTGGCTTAGTTCAGTGTAATGTTGTATTTTATACAAGGAGTCGAAACATCAGTTTAGGCCAGAGATTCATTGAAGCTACGGAAAGTAGCTTCAAAGTTATTTTTCCACTGACATGGATAATTCTTTTTTAAGAACTGGAGGAAAATAACACTACAGCATAAGCCACCTGAGAAACCAATTAGTTAAACTGAGCAAAGAGCAAACTAAAGTTCTAACTTCTGTTAACAAAGTTTGTTCATGACCGGACTTTGGTTCATTCACACAGTACATGAAGAAATTGAGTCAGGTAGCGTTTATTATACTTTTGTAATTCTTTTTTTCAAAATTGTATTTTTCTAATAGCAAAGCCTGCTGCTCCTGCAAGTCCACCACCGCCTGCAAGTCCTAAAGAGGAGCCTCCACACACCACCACAACATCAAAGGTAAATCATTAAATGCAACCACTTAATATTCTTTACAAAACAAAATATAGGGTTTCAGCCCTGTTTTTGTTACAAGACTATTAGTCTGTGATACTAAATTTGATTCAAAAACATAATGTCAGTGCTTGTTAAAGGCCAAAGTTGTTTCCATTTAAATCACTTTGAAATGAGAACTGGCTTCTAAACAGAGTGACCTCAGGCCTCACCTTTCACCTCTCGCCTTCCAGGAAAGCCCTCCTGCGTCTGTAGCTGAGCCGGTGGAGGAGCAGGAGGAGCAGGAGCAGGAGGTGGAGCAGGAGGAGGAGGAGGAGGAGGAGGAGGTGGTGGTGGAGGAGGAGGAGGAGGAGGTGGTGGCTGCTGCCCCTGTGGAGCCAGAGCTGACACCAGAGCTAAACCTGAAGACCCGCCGGTTGGAGGCCATTAAGGAAAAGGCTTTGGAAATTGAGAAGGTAGTAACTGCTCTTACTGGTCATGGCCTCTACATCACCTTTGTGCAATATAATTATGTCACTTTGTCAGAGAAAACCACTGCGATGAAAAAACAGTTTGTAATTCTTACATTAGAACTATTTCACTTTTAACACAGTCCTAAAACATTGGCAACAGACTAAAACAATTACATCGCCTCAATAAAAAGCACAAGTTCGGCCACACTTGTTGAAGCAGTCAGTTAAAAAGTTGCACAATACCCCAACTAAATAAATAAATACAGTGGGAGGAAAAAAGTGAACCGTTTGGAATTTCTTACATTACATTTCTGCCTAAATTGGTCATGAAATGTGGTCTGATCTTTATTAAAATCACAAGAATGAGTAAACGGTGAATGCTTAAACTAATAACACCCAAACAATTACATGTTGTCATATTTTCATTGGCCATGTAAACATTCACAGGAGAAATTCTACAGGGTTTACATACTTTTTCCTCCCACTGTATATATAATGTGTGTATATGTATATATGTTTGTGTATGTATTTACAGTGCCATCAAGAAATGTTGGCACCTCTGGTAAATATGAGAAACAATGCTGTGAAAATAATCCTATTTTTGGTTGAACATTTTAACATTATACTCAAAATATTTACTAAACACTCCAGTCTCTGCAAAAGAAGAATTAGTTCCAGACAAAAACAAAGAATTTCCTGTGTCACAATTATTGGCACTCCTTTAGTCAGTACTTTGTGTTGACTCCTTTGGCCAAGAAACTGCAATGAATCCTCTCCTGTAACTGCTGATGAAAGGAGATTCTTTATTTAGGTCATCTCACATTTTCAATAGCATTTAGGTCGAAAGATCAAAAACGGCCTCAAACCATTCCAGTCCCAACCCCATAGATAAATGTAGTGTAGCGTTCTTTTCCATACAGCCATCCTCATCATACCCACTTTGTTTTTGGCCTAACGTGTGTTTCTCATTTGACTGCACACATCGAAATTAATACTGTTGACATTTCTGTTTGTGTTTGTTGTTTCTCAATCCAGATACTGTTCACACATTTTACACATGTCCAGAAGCATTAACATTTGAGAGAAGACCGAATTACTGCTAAACTAGATACTATAAATTAAGAATGGTATGTATTCAGAATATGTTTTTATATATGTCATCTGCAGGTTTATATAATACGACCCATGGATACGGGGTATTCTGTTGTTTGCAAAGGATATTTATTGCATTATTTAACATTTAAATAATTGCATTCTTTGCGAGTTGTAAATTTAAACCATTCAAACTGAGCCTGTGTTGGCTCTCAGTGGTACAGGAGTTGTCCATCTTCTGTACCCTGTAGCTGAAGTGTAGGACGTCCTACACTTCAGCTACAGGGTACAGTGTTTATGTGTTAACAGTTAACAGTCTTACCAACTCAAAAGTCTGTAACGGCTTGCTTCATAACATACACTTCCAGCTAAATATTTTGGAGAGGCATTTGCTCTGAGCATGGGTTAAATCCATACTTTGTTTATATCTTCTTAAATCATTTTTGGACAGCCAAGTGAATCAGGAGAAATCTTAAATGTTAGGTTGATGGTTGTCTTCAGTGGCTCAGTGGAGGTACATGTTGTTCCTGATGTTCAAAGGTGCAGCACAGTGCCACTTATCTGTTCTGGTAAATCGGGACAGAAATGTTCCTGCAGGGCACAGGCGGCCCGCCCATTGTGGCACATCTTGGGATATTACGCATCACCAGCTCTCCCTGCCAATTTAGACTATTTTAGCACATGTGCTGAGTGTAAACTCTTCACTGTGCACTGAAAAATCTGCCCCAGACCTTGCTCTGCTGAGGGGGTGCCAACTCAAAACTAATTTGTGTCTCTAGCTTCTTGCTGAAGAGGGACACATCAGCTCATAATGATACTTTCTACAAAAAATGTAATTATTTTACACAATTTTAACCTCATTAACCTATGTTTTATGAGCCCAATTAACCCGCTCTATGAATCCAGTTGAATGCCTCACTGCACTTCAAAATGCAGCCCCTGATGAAAAAAGTTTGGCCACTCCTGTTCTACAAACACATGTTAATCAAGTCTAAACTGTAAAACTTCATTACTCTCTTCTTCCAACTGCCAGTTGTTGTAATTCCCCACATGTTTTTTTTTTATTATTTTTTTTTCGTGCATGTTGCTCATCACAACTGGCCAGGACAGTTCAGATTTGAAAGGGGGTGTAGAGTGGGGCGAGACATTCAGCAAATTGTCAAGGCCATGACATTGAGGTTGAAAGGGGTAAAAGAAAAAAGAAAACTCACAAAATTACTACTCTCAATAGTGCAAATAAAACCTATCCTTGTCCTCTGCTTGAGGAGGTCCTGTTTGTGGCTGGAGTGATTAATATGGCTTTTAATATCCTCTAATGTGTACCAACCCTCAAGTCATTAGCCTACTTCCCTTATTATGCAGGACCCCTGCCTGCTTCAGCGCTCATGAGCATAACCTCTCTAAACATGTCGTGAAAGCTGTGTGCTCTACATGCCCCACTCTCATTTTCTTCCGTACATGCTCACATTTGGATAAGCATCTGTTTTAAACAATAGTTCACATTTACGGCTTTCCTCCAGGCCCCAAGTTCTTCCTCTTGGGGCTGTGGTCCATCCTGTGTGTCCCCCAAATATCAGGCCTAAAGATCGGTTTGTCCTGCAACCTTTTTCTCTCAATATGGAATGACTGATTAAGTCAAAAATACTCTTCTTGTTTACTTAAATAACAAGAGGCTAGTTACAGACTCATAAAAATAAGTGGATCATAGTACAAATATCTGAGCCATTTGAGCTGTAAATGTCCACGTACTGAAGCTGGCACATGCTCTACGATGGACTTGTAAAGACGGATGTAAAGAATCATAAAATGTATAATTTTAAAGATTTTGAGAAGCTGAGTGATCTTTGTCAATGCTATAAAGAAAATGTCAAGAGCTCCATTGTTGGATAGTGTGTGAAAATGGCCACACGTGTCGTGAGTCTTCTTGTGGTTTGGTCTGGAGACTATCATTATGTGGGACCTTGAATTTGCTTGACATGATCTGCTGACATCAAGCCACAGCTCCCACAGTCTGGGGCATTTCTGTCTCCTTGTGTGACCTTCAGACTGTCGTCCAAGTAGTCCCACTCATAAAACTAGTTTTTCACTAAAGCTTTGGCATGCCTAAGTAACTGGGTCTGAGTCTTAAGTTATAATAGAGACCAGGTCTTCCTTGAATGTGAGTAAAGCAATGTACTAAAAGATCCATAATCACCATATCCTCTAAAACTCTGACGATAGAAAGTCAAATCTGCCGCATTATCCTTTCTAAGTCAGTGCTGTGGACACAATTCTAATGAACCTTATCAGACCTTATTTAACCACTGAATGCTTGCTGAACCCTAAAGCTTCATGTGGGTCGAGTTCAGACTGCCATAGCCTGTTTCTCTCCAGGTGATAAAGATTAGGTTTGCACCTCTGTCACCAATAAAAAGTTACCAGCCGTTTTGTGTTGGCAGTAAAATCTAAGAAGGATGTGAAAGCAGGTTACATTGTGGTGTGAAAGAATGCTGCAGTACCACTAACATAACCCAACACCTACTTTCCCTTTGTTTTAGCCGGTATGGACTTCAATAGGGCTTCACGCAGCTGTTTTGGTGAAAGCCTCATACATTTTTTGTTCACAACTGTGTCGTTTAAAGGTCTGAAGAATTACATATGAATTTCATGAGGTATTGCTTTGACTTCTGAAAATCACAGCATCAAATTGCATCAGAGCCGTGTAAAATTATCAGACCTACAACTTAAGGGTGGAAACATGAAAACAATATAAAAGTTCTAAAGTTTTTCTACATTAAATTGATATTTGTAATTTTGTATAACTATGAACATATGAAATACTTAACAAAGCTAAGTAATTCAAGCACTTAAACCATAATGACTTTGTCAATGCTTAAGTGTCATTTTTTGTGAAATGAGTAAGAGCCTTTGCAGATGCATGGACTCTGCTGAGTGTGTCTGACTTGGATTATTTGTCTGTTTTTGTGTATTTTAATACACTGTCGCACCTTACCTAGATCATAGCTTTCCTTTTGCATGTTTTGTTTTATTCACAAACAATAGAAGTGACATTCCTGGTGTGATTGTTCTGTCTCCAGGACTACAGACAGGACTGTGAGACATTTCGCACAGTGGTGAAGATGCTGGTGGAGAAAGAGCCCAGTCTGGATTATCTGCTGCAGGCTCCACTGGAGAAGAACCTGGAGGAGATAAAGGGGCGCTGCCTGGATTCACTGAAACAATTTATAAAAGAGCTAGACGAGGCCATAGAGCAGCCGAACTCGACAGACCAGCCCACGGAGGGCGAGACATGAACATACAACTGTCCTGTTTTGCTGTTCTTAACTTAAGTGTATTTTAACAACTTTATTAAGTATTGAAGTAGATAGATCTGTTCTAAGAACCTCATTTGACAAAGTGGTATTACCAATTATTGGACAGTGGTTGCACATTCTATCATTTGTGTGTATTCAGTGTTATCCACATGAAGTTACAAATTGAATCATGCACTCCTGAGTCTGTTTCAAGTATTGATTTTTACACTTTATTTTTATACTCTTAACTGCTGCTGCTGCTGCTGCTACTTCAAAGATGTGCTGTTTGTTTTTTAATGCAGTTGTATGTTTTATGTAAAAAAAAAAAAACTTGTCGGATGATGTGTAGGTGTTTTTATTACAGTTATCAGTCTTATATTCCAGTTTTTACATTTGTACAGATTACATTGCTTTGCATATAATACAGCGTGGCCCATAAATAAACCATTCGAGCCCTCATTCGGCCTTTTAATGGACTCAATATAAGCTGTGCAGAAGTCTAGAAAAAGCTCCTCAAAGCCTTTTTAACAGTCTCCATACATTTTGACATTTTAAACACCGCCCCAAATGCATATAGTCTCAACATCATTCAGTACAAAATGTCTCAATCTCTAGGATACAAAAATAGGCATTTGGTTTTACAGAATATACATAATTGCACTGTTAAATAACTTGTGTTTTAAATATGTTATGCTAAAGAGGCAGTACAGACGTGTGTCTCACACAAACATCTTGATGTTGAGTGCCATGAAGCCGCTAATAGCAGGCAGCAGCTTTTAAAACAATGTGACTAAGAAATGATTGTGCGTGGCAAAAAGGCTCTTACTGGAGTGAATATAAGATCTATAAAACTAAGATATGATACAGTTCTTTCCCTTGTGTCCTTTCTTCTTTTTGGATTTAGTCCTTTGGCTGTAGGATGGAGAGCTCATGCCTGCCACAGAGCAGGGCAGGTCCTCCATGTAATAGTGTCTTTGGGGCCGGGGCTGGGGCTGAGGGATCGGCTGTCCCAGAAAGAAGCCCTCTTCCTCAGAGTCTGAGGAAGAAGACGAACAGGTGGAGCACCAGTCGTCCTCCTCGTCTCCATACAGTCCCATGAAGTGGTTCATGGATGGGCCCTGCAAGCCATACTGGGACATAGTGTTAGGCTGTCCGTGGTGTCTGTGTAATCCAAGAGCGTTCCCTCTGGGATCCTGCTGAAAGCCTTTTAAGGCTCTCTCTTTAGGGAGCAGATTCAGAGCATTATCAGAGCGGGATTTGCGACTACGGCGCCTCCGATGGTGATGGTGGTGTCCTGACTGAGGATCCGGTTCCTGGCCCTCAAAGTGAAATGCCCGGCGGCGCGTCCGCTCACTCATGGGCGGCTGACGCAAGGGCAGCTCAAACTGACTGTTGTCCACCACATCATCTGAGAACTTTACCTGTTGAGGTTTTGCCTGTGAGCGTGCCCTTCGCAAAGCAGGGATGTTAGATTTAGGCCTGCTATCTGGTAAAGACACTTCCTGTACTTTTGGGGTGACAATGATTTCCTGTTCAGACGCCAGACTCTTAAGCGAGTTTGCACTTCTGTGCAACATGGAGGAGTTTAGTGTCCCCATATTACTGTTCTTTTCACAGTCCTCTGTCTGCAGCTCTGGAAACCCTTGTAAAGAATATGTTAGTCCTCTGTCTTTGGAGTCTCCATCCACTGAGGCCCCTGGGGAAAACAGAAACATTTTACATAAATAAAAAAGACAGTTCTACAGTATTAAAACTAGTCATGTTCCTGTTCTTACCAGTAATGTTGGAAAGCGCCAGTGAGTCCATGGAGTCTCGGACATTTGGGTCTCTCTTCTTGAACTCATCAGAGATGCTCTCCAAAGTCAAAGAGTCATTGTACCACTGACTGTCCTCTTCAGCCCTATGGTCCTGCTCCAGTTCCTGAATCTTTCTGCTGCTGGCAGGACCAGGGTGGCTCCCATAGGCCGAGTCCCCCAGTCCGTCCTGAGACTGCTCCCAGTATCTGTCCGTCTGGTACTTCTTACTGGCCAGACTAAGCCTCCCTCCTGCCCCACTGGCCTGTCCTGCTTTAGCACAGTCCTGCCCCAACTGTGCTTCTGTTTCTGTCATCCAAAAATCTGTAGGTTTGGAGTCATTTTCCTGTTGCAGTCCTCCGTGTTGTCCAAATTTCAGTAGTAGCTGTGTCATGTAGTCTTCATGCTCTGCCCATTCTTCCTGATCCTCTGGGGCTTCAGCTTCTTCGCCACGGCCCCTCCAGAAATGCTCATGAGTCAAGTTCATATGGGACAGCTTATTGGTAAGGGTGTCCTCGGCATTGCCACTATATCCAGGGAACTTGTAGTTGGCAGAAGGGGAGAAGAGAAGGGACTGGCGACACTGGTCAGCTGATCGACTACTCTTTCCCATGCGCACACTTCTCCTGGACTCCCGTGAGCGGGCCGACTGGAATGCGGAGTCAGAGGAATCAGAAGCGTGCACGTCTTCGCCCAGACTGCATGTCTTAGAGCAGAAGATACGGCCCTGGTGCGGCAGGAAGGGGCAGCCCAGGAGCGAGGTCTTACACTGGGTACAACTGAAGCAGCTCTCTGAGGCGTGCCAATGAAGGCCATCATAGGTCATCTGAGCATGGTCTACACCTGAAAGTATAAACTTATGAGCTTTCCAATCCACTTTCAAGATAAGTTGGATTTCTATCAAACCCAAAAATGCATAACTTTGCAAACTTTGTGTTGGTTTGTCTAGCAACGTCTAGGTTCTGGCTTGTACATCATTTCCTTTTTTCACATGTCTCCACTTGTTTGATATATTGATATACCGCCTTTCCTCTGCCCGATCCTGTCGGATCTTGGAAGCTCAGCAGGGTATGTAAACAGCAATGTAGTGTGTGAGTGAGTGATTGGTGGTGGTCAGAGGGGCCGATGGCGCAGATTGGCAGCCTCACTTCTATCAGTCTACCCCAGGGCAGCTGTGGTTACAATACTAGCTTACCACCACCAAGTATGGAGTGAATGAATAATGCAATGTAAGTGCCTTTGAGTGTCCAGAAAAGTGCTATATGGAACTAATGCATTATTATATTATTATTTTCTTCAAAAACTCATCATTAGATTAGTCTTGGTACTATTGAGCATTTGTTCGTGCTCTCCAACAGTTTTGTTTTTGAATGATTGATCTTACCTATATGATCCCCACAGGCTTCACAGTATTCCGCATAGAGAGATTCGAAGCATCCACAACAGTAAGGTCTGCCATCCTTCATGATATAACGCTGACCCCCCAAAACTGTCTCACATTCGAAACAAGAGAAGTGCTTCATGTGCCAGTGACGGCCCTCCGCTTCAGTGCACTCGTCGGCAAAGATAATCTGTGGACAGGAGGGGGGGAAATCCACCAAGTTACACAATATCTACCTAACCTCAATGCATTTTTTTATTTTGTGTTTTTAGTCTTACCTCATCACAGGCCGAACAGCGTGGTTTGAGCAGCTCAGCATGGTGTCGTCCACAGTGGATCTTTCCTTCGTGATAGAAGTAAATTAAATCCACAAGTAGCTCGCTGCAGGTGGAACACGCAAAGCATGCTGGGTGCCAAAATACCCCAGGCCCCATTCTAGATGCGGACACTGCCATTTCTCCACCATTGATGCGTTCACCACACTACAAGAAACACAGACATTATTAGTTACATTCCATAATTGCTTAAAGGTCTTCTATTTTTCTTTAGAATGTGATAAATTTGTTTGACATTGCCTTTGATTTGTTTCCCACAAATACAAAAAGTCATTCAAGGCAACTTCTTACCACAATTTCCATGCATTTAATTAGGTAAGTAATTATAGTTTAAATGAGTACTTACATGCTCACAAACATTGTTTAGGAGATTACGAGGCAGCGTTTTCACTGTTCCCCTCCCGAGTGCTTCTTTCTTCCTCTGGGCACTAAACATCTGCAGTTCCTTTTTTTCCTCTTCACTGAGAGACTGGCAATAACGAATCTAAAAAGATAGAACAGTTATGGCCATGTGGTGTAATGTGAAGGTCTGCAATGGCCAATCAAGAAAAACGCTGGTATTGACACAAAGCTGGCATAAAATATAGCTTTAGGGTCATTTTTCATTGCTTGGTCTGACAAGTAAAAAGCCCCAGTACATAAGAGATCGACCATAGTTGAGATTCAGTTTAAATAAAATTACAGCTCTACATATCGGAATAAAACTGATTCCGAAATGAGAGCTATTTACAATTTGAACATCCCCAGCCACTATGGGCCTTAGGTGGCATACACCATGAACTGTAGACAGTAGAGAAATAAAACACTTGACCTCTCCTTGCCCTTCTATGGCCCCTCCTAAATTTTGTTGCCCACTGATTGAGAACCCTCATTTTTACAACAAGCCATTTCGATGTTTCCCGCCACGGTAACAAGAGGCAGAGCAGACGTTTACACAAACAGTGCCTGTGTTTGGAGTGAAATCAAGTGTGTGGGCAACAAAAGACCCAGAGACACAGCCTGTTCGAACTGGTGCCACTGCGGTGGTGGCATCACATAAAGCCTCATTCTCTCTCCCGCTGAGCGCCCCTCGTAAACTAACCACTGCTATGACAGGAATCTGACTGGTGGGGGCTCCAGGCAAACACCATAAACTCATCAAGTCAAGAGTTGCATTGTGCCCACATTACACGCCCACTAGATTGCTGAACAGAAATCCCCTGATGTGCTTACATTAGTGTGAATAATAATGATAATAATAATAATAATAATAATAATAATAATAATGCATTAGTCTTATATAGGGCTTTTCCAGACGCTCAAAGTCGCTTTTACAATTTTCCATACTTGGTGATGATAAGCGATGCAACCAGTCTGCGCACAACAGCCACCACCACCAACCACTCACACACACACTACATACACTACAGAAGCTGCAGCTGATAATATAAATTCATAACGTTCTCTCACCTCATTATCGTGGGGTGGGAGCTGATACAGGAGTTGCTTGATTCTGAATTTCTCGCCGGGGCTGTTCACATAGGGGACCTTATCCTCGGGGAGACATGAGAAAAATAACTGTACCTGCAAAAGAGCAAGCATTGGAATATTAAGGCACTGAATAGTTTTAGTAATCGTAGTACACACAAAACAGACACTTAGAAATTATTGCTCTTATATTGCTGCTACGTCACTCACCATTTCCTGAACACATGGATCCATAATTTAGAAATGTTCTTTTTATTCTATTGTAAAATACTTATATTATGTTAAAGTGGCTAGATCTAGTCACCAAATAAAACCAATTGATTATTTCCTCACCCCTGTTTAAGGACACATTCCTTTCCAAAGACGGAACCAAAACATTAATTTGTGATGACAAGACACATTCTGGGACAGCGCTGTGTGTCTTTCTGGAAGACTGACTTTATGGAATTGCTGCTTGGAGCTGAACCGGACCTCACAAAGACTTCATGTCCAACCGTGAGCTAGTTTCTTATTTTGCATGATATAGGGGTGCTTATGCTGTACAGGCACAGTTAAGTTAACTTCAAGTCATATGTCTATCTCTATAGGAACAGGACAAAGCTGCATGTCCCTGTGGCACTTTGACCCCTTGGGCTGACCAATGAAAACCTGAACTTTATGAGGAGGGACCATTACAGCTGCTGAGATAAAAAGGAGGGATGTGCTTGTCTTGTAGGTTTCGGGCCGACTTCCTGCAGCGCGGGCCGTCTGAAATGGAGGGGCTATAGCAATTTAGCCTGACAATCACCGTCAAGAGATAGCCCCCTGCCATAAATTATTCACATTTCCATACCGCAATTAGCTCCTTAGGGGCTTGAAGGGGACAGTCAACTTGCACCATGGCCCTGTGTGTTTCTTCACTGTAATAATGGGGCCATAATACAAAGCCAATTCAAGCCAATAGATGCAGTAAAGGCATTACAGTTAACACAAGCATCTATAGCAAACAAAAGCATGTTTAGCCTTTAGCAAGCCCAGCACCCCCTTCATTGCATCCATGTGTGCTCTTTAACAAAGGAAACACTCCAAACTTGTGCAAAGTAGTGGCTAAATTAGGAGAAGTGCCACATCACACTAGTTGCCCTGAAGACACAACTAAGGAGTTGTTAGGAGACCAAGGCCTTGATTGCAGACCTTCCCAAGATGGCCGTCGTGACCCATCAAAGTTCCCTTTCCTAACAGATCCCTGATAATGACTAACAGACTTGCTCTGCCGCAGTTTGTAAATAAAATCACACACATCCTGTTTTTAAGTGGCTGCCTGCTAGAGCTAAACAGGCCTGAAGAGTTTTTCAGAAATAGTGTTGAATACTTTTTCAAGTTTATTACTGCAAGGTAACTTAAGTCAAGTTAATGCCTACATCTACTGCTTGTAGGAAGCAATGTATGAAAAGGGAATATATCTATATTAGATGAATTATTCAGTTGTAGATTTTTCTTTGTACTTTGCCTTTCAGAAAATTTCACAGCATGGTGATAAGATTTTACACAAAATGTTCTTCAGGATGCAACCCCATTCTTGTATTTGGGCTTGGGACTAGCACAAAAACTAGTGCAACATTATAAGTTTGTGCAATAAGTGCAGAGTGTTTACCTGTTCAGGCCTGAGTCCCGGTGGCACCCAGGCGTACTCCTCCAGTGCACAGCCAGAGTCGTCATCAGAGGTGGAGCTGCGCTGGAAGCCGAAGTTGAGTTTACTGACTTTATGCTCCATGATGAAGTCCTGTTGCCGTGCCCCGCCCGGGAGGCTGACTGATGACGCGCCGCTGCTGAGGCTCATTGCACACTCCGCTCACTAAACACACAAAGGTAGACAGTTCTTAGTACATTTTAGTGTCTTCTTTTGTCCTGACTTGGATGGATGACTTTACTTGTCCCTGTAAGTCCAGCTACAACTGATTCAACTCAACAGCCTCCTACAGCAGTGGTTCTCAAACTGTGGTATATGTACCACTGGTGGTAGTTGGGCTTCGACAGGTGGTACACAGGGTCATCTGCAAATTTACACTTTATCAAGGTAAATATTGTTTCTTCTTCTTGCTTTATGACGCCGGCACTCGAGGTTGGGGTGCATTAAAGCCATCCCCTGTGCTGGAGTGTGGGCCAGAGTATCTGTCTTTACCCCTCACTTACTTTTATATAAGTTGAACAAGGCAATCCCATGCCTTCTCATTCATTGTTTTAACTTCTCTCTATTAACATTATACTTACAATGAATGAATGCTTTAGATTCAAGGTCCTATTCTGCCCAGAATGCCCCAATCTTAATCTTGAGATAAAGTATTTGCGAGTGTCATTCTGGTTTAGACATGGTTAATACCCAATTTAGACATAATTTAGTCCACATTAGGGCTATTTTAGAGCCTTTTGAGACCCAGTTCAGTCCTAATTTGATCTTTATCTAGGTCTGGTGGTGGTACATGGATGTTTAAATATTGTATGTGGTAGTACTAGGTACTAGCAAATCCAGTGCTAAACCAGCCGTATAACTGGGCCAAAGATTGGACCATATTAAACACTGAAATGAAACAGGAATAAAGAAAACAGAACTTGACAATAACTACACAATAAAGATTTCCAGTGTTACCCAATGAATACCCATACCAAATTTTGAGAGCCCCAAAACGAAGTACTATGGCTTCCATGGCTGGCATTTAAACATGTGCCCTCCTCATGTGGCTTTTGTGGACAGGGAGATCATTAGGAAATTCCCCTGAAGCTTCATGAGGTGACGTCCATTCTCATTATGGTGACAATAACAAGCAGTTAGCTATTCATAAATGCATGACTGTAAATGCCAAATTACTTATATAAACAACCAGTCTTGGGAAGCGCTGCGCAGGGCCAACATTCCCCGGCAATAGTGTAATTCAGTTTGCCCTCATCTCTTAAGCAGGAATAATACCTCACGTTAGCAGCTTCAAAGTTGATCCTTATCTGTGAAGCTTCTTGTGAGTAATGGCGAGAGCTATGTCATATGTCTAAAGGGAGGGCGCCGCGTCCGATATGATGCAGGACTGAATAAATACGCGACAGGCCCAGCGCCATATGGGGAATGTCCACAGTGTCCCTTTTTCTTTGTAGTGCTTGTTTTTGGAACCTGCTGCACTGACTGGATTGCTGTCCTTTCATCTTTTACATGTGCAGGCTTCGTCAGACAGGTGAAGCCCGAAGACTGGTTTAAGACAGAGACAAGTGATGCTCAGCTGGACACTGACAGTTCAAGAGGGACACAAGTAGACAAGATCAAAGAGGGGTGTTTGATGTGTGTAGGGTTGTCACTAATGGATTCCCCTGTACTATGGCATGTTGTTAAGTAAATAGTATACTCATATACATGGTAACTTACAGGAAGATCTACCCCTTGATTCGTGTTAGCGTATAAACGAAGATAAGTTTGTTCCGGAGCAGGACGCGCCTTCCGTTTGCTACGCTATTAAAGCCACCTGAACACACACGTCATCGTTCACGTCTTAAGGCCCCACCATCGCAGCCTCTTATTACATTCTTTTTTTGTTAATGGGTATCAGAGGTTATAAGAATGGGCAGCCGGTGTCCCTCTCTGAAGCCCTGAACATCTAACTCCAGTTTCGTTCTTCCATCCTTTCTGTGTCATTAATAAAACTATTGTATGTGCTGTGTTCTTAGGTTGTGGTCCCTGCTAGTGATTGAACTTACTTGTAAATGATTTTTCATTAACAGGTAATGACCAAGATTACAGTGCAACGCAAATAGCTATGGGCGGATTATGTTATGGATCATGAGAGCCCAAACGTACAAGATGAGTGACTCTTAATTCCTTATGACAAATGGCAGATAACATCACGTAAAAATCTTACTAATCATAAAAAAATAACCACCTTATAGTGCCAGATTGGGCGGAACACTGAATTCTCTCTGTAACTGAGATCAAATAGGAGCTTTGAACAATGTCCATGCCCTGCCAAACTTCCCCCTTCTGTTCCCCTATGCCCTTACCCCCTATGGCCAGTGAGGGCACATGAGGCCACAGGAGACAGCTGAGAAAACCAGACACTGTTGGGTGTGTGTTCTTTGAACAGTGGACAGCCACCATGAGAAAGAGCCATCCGAATCTGCTCTCTCTTCTCCCATGATATATGTGCCGACTGTCCCCAGGAGCGTGCAGGCCCTGTGCACATTTAAAGAAGTAATGCACATATTTACACTGACGCCAAACTGGTCAAATGTGGGAGGCCTCTTCCATAATCTAGTCAGTACATAAGACATTCTCAGATAGTGCTGCATTAGCTAAATAAACCATTGTATGTCAGAAAACGTGTAATATCCCCCAATTAGTAGAGCAAAGGAGTGTGTTTGTTTTAGTTTTAGTCTTTACGCAGGAAGTTGTGAGGCCTATGTGGCTTATTGGAACAAGACTTACTTCTGAACCAGAAGACATCTTGAATTTTTGTCTGGCCATTGTTTTTATTTCAGTTATTTGGTGTCATTACAAGTATTGACTCATGATACGGCCAATTACCCATTACAACGTTGTTGACAAAGAAGCCTTTGTGAAAGCTAGCACTGTTTATTTGCCTTACACATTAGGATGTCTTCTGTTATCTTGATACATAAAAGCCTTCAAACCAAAGATAATCTCACTGTGGTCTCCGAACACAGAGGCGGGGAATCAGACACTATCTGTTCTGTTCACATCTATTGACTTGCAAATGAGACTAAAATATCCTGCAAAAATGTGGCCTTGTTTGAGTGTGGCTTGGGTTTCACATAGGAGATGGCTAACTATAGGCAGGTCTAGTCAGGAGCCAGGAGATGTTGGCTTTTTCATGTTAGGCATAGATGTCTCATGCTTGATTTGGTTGACTCATAAAGAACAGTACAAGATGTAAGTCTGCTGAGTAACATTTGGTACTCGTCACAATGCCATAATTTCAACTTTCCCCTTTGCCTCCCTCTTCCTCCAACTTTCTTGCCTCCCTGCTTTTTTACAGTTTCCCCTAACAAGGAGACTGTAGTTTGAAGGGTTATTTTCTAAGCCCCCTGGTCCCCTACTGGCCTTGCCCTCCTCCCACACTATACCAAGACCCCTGTAGTCCCGAATGTTTAATAGCCTGTGGTCCCTTTGTAAAGGTACTTGTTAACATGGCTTTGGGAGCTGCAGGCCCTGCATCTGACTGATCTACCCACTGAGGGCCATAGGCTGGTAGTGTGTGGGGGAGGGCCACTGACATGAGCCTAAAATGAAGATGTTAATAGGCTTGTTTGACAAAAACTTGGAAATGTGGGAATGCCATGTTATTGGGCAAGATTTAGACGTTTCAAAACGTTATGTGATTTTTTGTTTGGCTGCTCTGGCAAACATTCCATATGTTGGTTCCATTGTAGTCAATGGCACCTTGAGTAACACCTGTTTGCATGGTTTTAATAATATTAAAACGTTTTAACAGCTAAAAATGTAGTCTAAAAATATTTACAAATTACGCTAAACAATTTGAAGCAGTTAATTTAAACAAAAACAGTCATAATAATTGAAGTTACTATAACTACTTTTTATAAGTAATAACATTATAAGAATGTTCTACGCACCGCATCTAAAGGCAGGACTTAAGCCTTAACTGCACTGCACTGTGGGTATTTTTCAGTAAGCTTCATGTCTGGAAATGAATAAAACAACTTTATATTCTGTAGCTAAACTTTCCCATAAAGTCAGGCTTTGGAGCCTTGGATTAACAGGCCTTGAGAGAGTGGAGGGGAAAGTCAGCAAGCAGAAAGCTCAATTACTGTCTGTGTTCCAGTAGGAAGTGGACATACACAGAGTGCTACACAGGGCCCTCTGTCAGCTCAGACCGGACTGACATGTTTAACTTGGCTCTAGCTAACTCAGCAATACAGTCTCACCTCTGGTGGAGGGAAAACAAGAATTGGGTTGGGTTTTTACTTAAGATTTTGCAAAGATCCCTGTTGTCCTTACAGGTCCTCCCATTTGTGCCACTTGTAATAATTATTAATCAGTTCATATATCGCTTTTCAGTCATTGCTATTACAATTTCATACATTACTCATTCACTCCTCTGGCTCAGAATCTAAATTCAACAAATTACAGGATACATTCACTATACGGTTCACTTTTTTAAATGGACAGAAGGATGACTACAGGCCCACAAGGTTAATAATGGCCAAATGTAAGGGAGTGACATCTTCATGGTAGAGACTACCATCATGCTAAGAATAAGCACAATACACGTGCTACTGTCAAATAATGCATCAACATGTTTGTCAGCTTATACGTGCATTTTTACATCATTTACAATTTATTGCAGTCCTTGAACCAAAACTATTCCTTACCTTAGTTGACAGCCTTCAGAACTCAAATCTCAAAGCCAATATATCCAGTTACACTCATCCATAGCACAGGATCTTCACAAGTCTAAATCCAGCAGTTATCTATCATTTCTAAACAAGCTGTCAAAGTCCACCTGAAAACTTTCCTAAAACTACAGAGGGTCTCCGTGAGCTAGAGTAAGTTTAAATGCATGCATGAAGTAGCTCAGCCAGATGGTCACTCATGCATCCCACTCGTCCTTGCCCATACATTGCAAACCCCGCCCTTTTACAGCCCGAAAGCCAATCACAACTCCGTATGGAAACCTGAGGCGTCTCTGGATTTTTAGCATTAATGTGAACCTCCACTAGAGAGTTGACTTAACAGGAACTGTGTTTTATAAGTCCGTAACAGCAGACCCACATCTATTACTCATGATTTACTCCAGCCAGTGGTAAGGCTTTGGTTAAGGCAGTGGTTTGTGTCTTGTGGGTCTGACTTGAGAGATCTCTTCACTAACTGCAGTTGACGATAGTGGAAAAAGCGTATTCTTTTACAGAAACAGCTATTATAGACCTGGCTTTTTCATTCAAGCAATTCCCACTGAATATGCCAGCAAAAACTAGACATGACTTATGGCAGGTCTTTGGTAAACCTCATTTACAAAGCAGAGTGTTTAACCTCAACCATGCATTATAGGCTTATCATAATCCAAACATGGCTTAAAAATGTCCAAGATCATTTGTAACCATCAAATCTGCACGATACACAATTTAATCAAACCCAAGAGACCAACTTCAATAAAGGCCCAATACCTGATTTTGTTTTCTTTTATTCTTAAACAATAAAAGGAGGCACATGAATTTCAATTTGTTAGTTGTGGTCCAAACCATTCCTAACTTTAACGGTAATGTTAACAGCAATAACAGCTAACTGGCAGTTCAAGATCAATAAAAGGGCTTATTTTATCACAAATGTCTGTGTTTACAATATAATGGACAAAACTAATTATATTCCACTACTAGAAAAATATGGTATAGATATGGATTTTAATTTGTTGTGGTTGGGGTAAATGGTTAGGTCAGGTAACTTTAGTTTATCCTTGGTTTCTATCTAGTTAAGGCCAAGTCATTGGTTTAAACCTGGGTTAGCTCAATTTAAGCCGTCATTCCACATAGCGCGACTCGGCCACACACGCCACGATCTACGTGCATGTATTGACACTACCCGCAGACCTTTCTGTTTCCACCACACACACATGCATTTGTTGTGGGCGGCACCGCACAGAGGAGCACGCTGTACAGATCATCATTAAACGTTTTGTAAGCCGTGATGAGAACAAATGTGGACAAATGCTGCCTTCTGATGATGTTGAGAAATATTAAATCCATATGACCTGCGTGTCAATAGTGAGGGCTGTCCACTCTCTCGTTGCCAATCAGAGGCCAGCAGTCTGTTCACGTCACATCAGACACGGTAGCGCGCTTTGGCCACAGCCAGAGGTCGGTCCCAAAACCTATACCTGGTCAGACCGGTTTTGGCACTGGCCTTTGTTATGGAAAAGCTCGACAAAGCGGGTGAAAGAGCCATTCGGCTGACACGCGCCTGCATGTGGAAAAGAGCCTAAAGCAGGTGAAAGAGCCATTCGGCTGACACGCGCCTGCATGTGGAAAAGAGCCTTTAAGGCCTATGTCTGTGAAAGCCAAGAGAAGGTGTGAAAAGCTCGCGAACTACAGCTTAGGTTTAAGGCAAGCTCATTTCAGCTTTACTGTGGTGCTAGTCGCTTATTAACAATGCACTTTATGAACAATGAAACCCAAATGGTGACTCCCCGGGCAGGATGCTGTTGACCTCTGCCTCTCCTTCAACTCTTCAGGAATGTCAGCAGCCTGAGTCCTTCCTGTTACCTCAATAAACCGAGAGTGTGCATATTCAGGTCAAACTCTGGACAGTTGCACCCTAAGCATCCTCCTGCAATTGTAAAGCTTTCAAGTGTGACTTTCTCTGGTGTTCAAAGGAGATATTCATCTGTAACATTCCCAGAAAATAATTGACTTAAATGTGGATTAGCGAGGGGCATTTGGCTATGTGAACTAGATAACATATTGGTTCATGTTAATCATTGTTTTAAAATAGATGAAAGTTACCTGGAAACAGATAACATAATGTTAAGCAAGCTACTGTTTAATACAATGAAAAAATACAAATCTAAAACTGCACGAACTGGACTGGTTATTTCTGTTTTGCTTGCACCTGACTGACAAGTCTTTTCCTTTTCAACTGTTATAACTGAGCACAGTCACCTTCTCTCTGTGTGTAAATGCAAAGTGCTGATTTGAAAGCTCTAACTTTCAGTCTGTGGCATATACTATAGCTCTGTACTGGACAAAGCCATTGTGGCAGCCAAGGCCAGAAAACGGGAGACGGTCTTTCACTGCAGAACTACAGGCTTTTGTGTGGCTCCCTAAAGAGTCAGCAGCCTGCTCCATTAGCAAGTCTGAGAGGGGAGGACCTGCACAGCATCCTGCCTTTGTGGATGGGCATTCATGAAATGCAAGGCTAAGATGTTACACTAATGCAGACAAAAGTTTTAGTTTTTACCAAAAGTGTTTGTGCGAGATTTTCCAAACTTCAGTGAAGTTGGAAAGTTCTTTCTGAAATGTGCTGATTGGCAAAAAAAGAAAACAAAAGCTGCACTGCTCCTACAGCTTTTGATGAAGTTCATGCTAGGACACGGGAAAGAACCTGCAGGGATTGACCATCATTTGCAAATGAGGTATTCTGAGCAAACTTTACAAAATACAAACGATACTGTATAGAAGTCTTATTAGCAGCACTCCGCATTAAACCTCCACCAAGCCACAGGCCAAGTCTCGCGATAAAGATACACTGAAGTGCCAGTCAGAGTCTCTACAGTTCAAGGATAAATGCTCCTTTCTTTGAGCCACAATATAAAGTGAATAGAATTAATTTTCATAAACATTTATTCCACTACTACATCATTTGAAGATCATGTGAGGACAATGTATAACCCTGCAGTCTGAGTCAGAATGAGCTACAAACCTTAATGCATTCTGTATGTGAACCTGACACAGTACAAGGGCTAAAGTTAGCATTAGTTCAGTTCAAGGTTCACCTGAAACATGTCTCCAATATAAAGACGGACATGTCGTGCATCCCTGACCTCTGACCTTGGAGGGGCAGATGACCCATAAATCCATGTCCCCAAAGCTTTATGGCTCATTCTTGGGTCATGTGCCTGAACGACCTGAAACAGCACCTCACACCTGGTCTGCACCTTGTGAACAGTAAAACGCCCACTCCTCACTACCAGCAGCAGCAGCAGCATGCCTCAGCAATGACAGGACACAAGCCATTATGATCCCAAGTAAGCGACGCCCCACAATAAAGTCACATTCTTCCCCTGGTTCAAACACGTCTTATGACAGCGCTCCTGTAAAGCCAAGCATGTTCACTAAAACATTACAGCGATTGCCATGTGAAGTCAAATTACAATTACAAAGGTGGATTAATGTTGTTACGTTGATTTGGACATTTCCAACACTAAAAATATATATATAACAATAATTTGAGGCCCAATAAACATATAGTGCCTCTCGAAAGTACAATACACCTTGAACTTTGCAGATTTTGTCATGTTTACAACCAAAACATAAAGATTTTATTTTGAATTTTTTACTGAAAGTTCACACACATGTAACAGACAACTGTGAGTGAAAGCAAAATGATACATGATTCTGTTATTTTTCAAAAAAAAGTGAAAAGTGGGGCGTGCATAAGTATTCATTCAGCATTTTCTGAGTGCATTAAATTGCCTTTATAACATTCCTAATGACTGCAGAAAGTTCACACCTTGCCCTAACCATTAAATAGAGTCTACCTGTGTGTAATCTACTCTCAGTATAATTACAGCTGTTCTGTGAGGGCCTCAGAGCTAGGTCCGAGTGTATTGCACTAACAACATCATGAAGGCCAAGGAGCACACCAGAGAGGTCAGGGATAAAGCTGTGGAGAAGTTTAAAGCAGCGTTAAGTTATAAAAAGATTTCCCAAGATTTGAACATCTCACGGAGCACTGTTCAATCCATGACTCGGAAATGGAGGCCATAAGAAATCCCGTTTGAAGTTTGCTAGAAGTCATATGGAGGACACAGCTACCATGTGGAAGAAGGTGCTTTGGTCAGATGAGACAAAAATTAACTTTTTGGCCCAAATGCCAAACGTTATGTATGGCGCAACCTAACACTGCTCATCGTCCTGAGAGCACCATCCCCAGTGTCAAATATGGTGGGGGGAGCATCATGCTATGGGGCTGCTTTTCCTCAGCGGGGACTGGGAAGATTGTAAGAATAGTTGGGAAGATGGATGGAGCCAAATACAGGGACATTTTGGAGGAAAACCTGCTGGAGTCTGCAAGAGAATTGAGGCTGGGGCGGAGATTCACCTTCCAGCAGGACAATGACCCTAAACACAAACTAAATCTACAATGGAATGGTTTAAAAACAAACATATTAATGTGTTAGAATGGCCCAGTCAAAGTCCTGACCTAAATCCTATTGAAAATCTGTGGAAAGACCTGAAAACTGCTGTTCACAAACGCTCTCCTTCTAATTTGACAGAGCTTGAGTTGTTTTGTAAAGAGAATGGGCTAAAATGTCAGTCTCTAGATGTGCAAACCTTATAGAGCTGTTTATTGCAGCAAAAGGGGGTTCCACAAAGTATTAATTCATGCTGTATGAATACTTGTGCACGCCCCACTTTTCCTTTTCTATTTTTTTAAATACCAGAATCATGTATATTTTGCTTTCACTTCACAGTTGTCTGTTACTTGTGTGTGAACTTTCAGTAAAAAATTCAAAATAAAATCTTTATGTTTATGGTTGTAAACATGACAAAATGTGTAAAAGTTCAAGGTGTATTAGTACATTCGAGAGGCACTGTATATTAACTGTTTTGACAAAGCATTTATAGGGGATTCTTATTTCATTTTTCATTTATTTATAACAGAAGATTGAGACAGTGAATTATTATGTACTGAATGGGAGAGTGTTGAGTGTGTTGCTACTTTAAAATGATATTTTTCAAGCAAGTTTAAGTACAATTTCTTGAAGAACTTTCTCAAACAAATGTAAATGGCTCCCCTATTCTGCTCGTGGGACAGTTACTCAGGAAAACGTTGTAAACCAAGTTCCCAAAAAGGCAGGAGGAAGGTCAGTCTCTAACTTAATGTCGATGACCATTGTTCGGGTCAGCTCCCATTGGACTGAGCGCTGCCTTATAAAACGTAGCCATTCTGCAGTTTTTTTAAATGACTTGCCAACGGGTATTAGCACGACATTGGCCCCACAAAAGCCTCAGTTATAAAGGCCAATAAACCCCGATCACTGTACTGTAACAACAATCCCTTTTACGCCTTGAAAGAGGGGGAGAAAGGTCAACTGTTGGGGCAGGCAGTGCAGTGATATTGACTTAGCGAGATTGGCGCTGACATATACCCAGGTCAGACACCGTGCTTGTTTGGCCCGTAACCCCCATGTAACCCCCTTTTTTTTATTTTTACTATTCCCCAACACGCTACAGGGCCACAGCGGCCTCAATTATACAACTTCACAGTACATTAAACACAAACTATTACAGACATATACATATTCATTGGACATTGGACACTACTCTTCTCTTGACGATCTTTTGTCGTTGTTGTCTCATTGGGTCAGTCGGGACACTACAGATTCATTTTGCATGTGGTACTAAATTGATGTTTCAATCCAGCCCTTAGTTCAATTACGGGGAAATGTATCAGGATGTTGCATGAAATGAAAACTGATTTATGAGGCAGAGAACTGGCTGTGGTACTTGCAGTGTGTAGAGTGTACAATCGATATTCGAGAACAACAAAATGTTTACTGACTATGTATAGTTATATGATTCTATAGTGCTTTAGGCGCATTGAGTTGCCTTGTGTATGAAATTCGCGGTATAAATAAAGTTGCCTTGCCTTTAAAAAACCCTGATGAACGAAGGGTAATTTGTGTTCTGCCTTTCTGAATTTATGCAATGCATGACCACCATGACAGGTCCATGACGCAAATCTTCAAAACATTAAGAAGAGATGAATGAGTCCATGGCTCTCAAGGTCATGAATTTGGCCTTGGGTTAACGGCCATAGAAATAAATTGATGTCTTCACATCACATGCAGACCTCACTGTGCAGTGGTTTGATGATACACAAAAGAAAATTGGCACCACATTGACATCGCAATGTCACCTGTGTACAGTATATCGGCCATTAACACACTGTTAGCGATCTACATAAACTTTTAACAGACACGTTTGTTCGACACGGGCCATAATTTAACTTCACGTTGACCTTCCCTCACCTAGTTGTTAAGCCTGGAGCTCATTGGGGACAATAGTGAGCATTGCGACAGGGCTCCCGGTGCAGTTAAAGGCAGGAAGCCCCTTTATTTGTGGACACTATAACTCAACAAAAGCCTGTGGCCAGTCTGCACACACAGAGGTGATCAGCATGAATGGGGCACTTATGGTACGCACTTACACTGAAAACAGAGCCGCACAGAACACATCTTTTTCAGTGTGGTCTCCCTGGACAAACAGAAAATGTAAATATACAGTACGTAAGTTTTAAGCAAGTTTTTTTTTTTTTTACACCAGATGCTCTTCCTGGGTGTTGCATCCAGGGACAGTGACAGTAAGTGCTCAGACAAACCTTGTTTATATCTTTAAATGTATAGGCCTCTGAATGTCCAAAGGTATGGGGCCAGGTGGAGCCCCCAGAGCCCTTTTTGTGGGCGCATACACTTGCTGCTCAAAATCATTTGTAATACAGACCTGACAAGGTTCTAAACTCGAGTAAAGGTGTGAGGGCATGCTCAAATCTTTTCATACCCATTTCAATGTTTCAGTACATTGTTCACCAGTGTGGCCCTTCACTCTCGCCTATGCACGCACAAAAAAAATAAAAATAAAAATTTCTTTACAACATTTATTAGCATGCCATTTTCTGTTTTCTTTTCCAATTAAACCGAGCAGCTGTCAGGTGAACAGAACCTGCAGTGTTCAGAGTTGGCAAATCTCCTACGTTTTTTTTACTCGTGACCTCACACTTTAAACTGGTCCCACACAACTCTTAAACTTCAAACACATGCGGACACTTCTCCCCTTTCTCCTTATTCAACATTTCATATGCTGAGAAACTATTTCCTGAGTTGTTTCCCTGCTCCGGGCAAAACCGACACATGAATGAGGCCGCCTCGACCAAAACGCGCCGAAAGACCGCCTTACATATGAGTTGGGAGAGTGCTACAAGTTGGAATGACTGTTAAGTACAACGGAGAAAAGAAGCCGGTCGTTTCTACACGTGGAAGCGTTTTCCCCGAGCTTCAAAAGAAAACAGAAGAATCCAGCGATATTATTCTGAAACGGTTAAGAGCTGCACCGTCAGGATCCCACTAATGATTAACATTCCTGCACTGTTACACTGTTAGAGTCAAATTAAACACATGCTACACTGATGGTGCGGAGTGGCCATGCCTCTCCTCAGTTCAACCTAATAGGGCTCAATTTAAGTCATTAAGCGGGCAGTAAAAACAGTAAAAGCCACGCAGAGGTCCTCAGTCATCTCCCTTGCTGTGATGATGCTGCGGTCGACCCCTTCACCTCCTCATGTGATTCACATTCAAATGCACAGCAGCCGTCAAGACACCGCTCTATTAGTCCTGTCAAAATGTATTGGACAACAGGGGCTGGCCGTAGCCTCTGCATAAACATTCAAGAAGTTCACACAGCCTTGTATTTCTTTGTTACAGTAGGGAAATCTGAATCTACACTTGGGATTATGTAATAAAAAAAATAAATAAAAAAAGTATCAATACCAAAAAAATCCATGTGATGTTAGCATAAGGCCGTTACTTAATACATTAAATTATTAAAAATGTAAAAATGTAATTTGTAGATTGCGACAAGCATTGGATATAGGCCTGCATGTTTTTTTCAAACAAATAATCAGTCTGTTAAATGTGAACAACTAGCTTTTTACTGTCCAATTTCTAAATCCTCCTCTTATACTTGAACAAACTGGCGATAATTAACAAGACTGTATGACTCATATAAGAACACTTGGCGGAAGTAGTCGAACATCAAAACTGGTTGTGTCACCAATATAAAGGTACTTGCATTTTAACTTTGATTTGTTATCCCAATGTGTACTTTTTGAAATAATACATCTCAATGAGATTTCCACCTCTACTGCTGTACTCCTCCGAGGTAATTGCTGGAGTGTTGCCAGTCAGAAAAAGTTATTTTTGGAGCTGTCTAAACTGAGGTCACTTAACAGGGATATTTTCAGCCTGGCTCTGTTGCTGGGGCCTTAACAAACATGTGACAGAAAGATAACACCCAGACTGTTTACAAAATCACCCATCATTCAATACAACCCACTGACAGACATGTTCTTGTTAATGAGTCTGGAAAACAAATGAAAAAAAACAACAATACAAACTACAAAATTTCAATGAGTCGCACTATTACTGCATTACCCACCTTCATTTATCTGTGTCAGCTCTGTCATCCCGGCAGGTTCCAATCATTTCATTGGAATAAGCCTTTACCAAAGACAATAAAAGAGGTCAAATCAAAGTATTTTGTGTTTGATTCCAAAAGAGTACATTGAAAAGAAGTCAATAACTTATACAGTGATATAGTGCATATGAAAAGCCGAGTCCTTTATGACATACCACTTCTGCCCCACTACACTAGTTTATTCTCCAGACGTGACCATCACATGGGAGTGACTGCAGTTTGAGACATAAGCACATCTGGTGAGCTGGAGCTGTGTTTTCTTATGCAGCCCAGCCCTGAAGGGAGTACTGTGTGAATACAGCAAACATCAGCATGGCTTTGAATTGGCCTCTCACTATGGGAGCCGCCATATGAGGCTGTGTGGGCTCAGAAAGCTGCGGGTCTTTCTATAGACATGTCCTAGGAAGCACTTTGTCAACACTGACCCAGGTGTTAGCCTATGTTGTTATTATACACATACCTCACAGTCTAAGCTCATGTAATTGTCACTTAGGTCATGCCAGCGCCCTTTAGATCATGTGTGATTCATAGAAGAAGTAAAGTGAACTGGAGATATGTCTTAGCACAATATATTTCTTTAAAGAAGCACATTGTCTTAAATTATTATGTAGGATCTCTACAGAAAGTCACGAGCAAAGATACATTTAGCCAGTCCTAAGCATTGATAAGTGAAATGGGTAAGGTCAGAAAGGACACATGCCATCTCAATGTGCAATGTTTAGGAAAACCTCTTGGTAGGCTGCGGCAATGTGATAACAGAATACTGACAGATACTGTAGGCAACCACAAAACACACAATGCAGATCTTTGTTCTACATGAACAGGAAAAAGCCCTTGCATAGACACATATAAATAATATGTATTTGAAAGTCTTTTAGGATTGGGGTTAGCACACTGGTTTGTACAGAGGGGTGGGCTGATATCTGACTTGTTATCCTTAAACTTATTGATTGAATATTACCAAGGGTAACTATTAAAAAGAACAACAGTAACCCACAACGCCAGCCTTTTAAGGATACAACTCATATTCTGCCAGACAACCTGCTACCCAATTGAAATGATACAGCAAAGCCATCTTTAAACCCCAGTGACCTCTTCCCCTCCATCCCCACCTCTGCCTGTGTCACAATGTCAACAGCAGAACAAGAGCGCAGGAAGGAGCGTGTGAGTTTTGCATACTTCCAGCCGGGGGTCCGGAAAGCTCTGAGCCAATCCCCTGTTGTGTACCGGGGAAATTAGGAAGGCCTTTTAATGGTTATCTCAGAGTAAAATGTTTTCTTTTGCTTGCAATCCTGCGATGCTATGATGGAAAGAGACAGATAAGATACAGCAGGGGGCAGTACACGGAATACGGAGTAGAATCTTATTTTAGAGCTTTTCAGATGACACTGGTCACACCAAGAGCTTCACTCATTTTACCCAAACATTTCCGGGAGCGGTTACATCTTGAGTAAATTTTGCATACGATAAAGAATCTTTTTTGTTGAACTACTTGTACTCTTTACCTCATGGTTGGATATTCAATAACATCTATAACATATATTCTATCACATCCTTTATCCAATCACTCCACCTTCTCAGTACGTGTCCAAGCCATCTCAATACGACTTATCCAACTTTGTTTCCGAAACAAAATGTCTCTCTCATGTACTCATTCGTCCTATCCATCTTTGCGACTCCAAAAAAGAACCTCAACATCTTCAACTTTGCGGCCTCCCTGCCTTTTACCCCAGTGCAACATCACTGCACTCACTATTCTGCATTCACACTTCTGAATTCTTTTTGATCCGGGTGTTTTTTTCTGTAAAGACCAATCAATTTTACAATTCATCATTTGAAAAAGCCAATAAGGCATACTTTTACTATTTACTGTGCTCGAAATTCTGTCTCGATGATTAAATTGAGTACAACTGGCTGACATAGCTGCACTCCTTATCTAAAACAGAGCATCTATAAAAAGCTGTGGTGACCTGTGTAGTTTACAGGCAGTCAGCATCGTGTCTGTACAGGGCACAGCTAATGAAACATGTGTGCCAAAGCCTGTCTTTCATCATCCTGGTGGTCTGAGGGCTTCTCCCACAATTATACAGTGTGGCTCAGGCACAGAGCAGCAGACTCGGAGCCAAACCAACGTCTTCCTCTACAACTCGATCCTCTAACTCCTAATAAACAGCGCCATGCCTGGAAGCGCTAAATTACTAACTACCTCTAATCACTTTACATTAATGTTTTGCATGTGGATTCTAGTGTGTGCCGCTTCTGTTAAGTCCCATTCAAACTCAAGCTCTCAAAGGCATACAGATTTTTTCCTGCAATATCTATATTGTAGGAAAAAATCTGGTCAAGTTACATGTAATACTAGAATTTAAAAATATGTTGTCATCCAAATATAACTAATCACTGAAAAGAAAAGAAATCCAAGATATTTACCACACATCCATGAACATTATAAAACAAATATAAAGGAAAATAACAGCAAAGCTTTAAAACAATGTTATCAGATATGTTGAGCTAATATGTAACAGAATAAATCTAACCCACTACTGCGTCCATACTTTTTACACTATAAAGCCTGGAAGTATAACGGACCTATAAGTCTGACCATGCAGGCCCTGTCCACAGTGCCAAGCCCAATGACCACAGAGCAGCGGACCACCGGCGTTTAAACAGGCCATACTTCATCCAGCCTGCTGCCAACCTCCCACAAACAGTTTACAGCAGCAGACCGGGGGCCCTGAGCTCTCTGCTGTTTGTCTGTGGCAGGACTGCACTGTGCCACTTCTCATCCTCATGCTGAACCACTAAAGTTGGCCTCCTCTGATAGACACACTGTTGGTTCACAGGCAGGTTTAGCTGCATGCTGGATTTGAACAAACAGAGCTCTGTGTATACTTCACTGGGCCTGAGCGTTTAAACGAGCAACTAAATATACAGACGGGATTTAATACTTAAACCTTACTTTGAGTTTGCACCATTCATTTGGTTTAAGAGGCACACATACATACATCCAAACACAACATGAAACTTGTTATGGACATTCTATGGACAACATGGACAATCACACCACAACAAGATAAAATAAATAAACCCATAACTCTTTTAAGAGCACAAGTGCAGAGAGACTTCTGCTGGCACTGAGTAGCCTATGCCGTAAGTAGAAAACAGTTCCCATTGTGGTCACTAGGGGACGCCGTTTACTTGGCTCTGTGAGTTTTGGCTTTATGGTTTCACGTTTACGTCTCATTATGGGCCATAATAAAACACGCTTAGGCCTATTTGTTTCATGCATTATTTTTGAAAAATGAATTAATCAATAATATCAGACGTCAGAGGAGATACACAGAAATAATAGGCCTAAACGAGACAATTATTTTCATCATTTTCTTTTGCATTCGAACTCATTTGTGTTATTTGAGACAGACTACAGTTGGGCCAAGTCCCCTCTCCGCACAGGACTTTCAGGGCTCTTTCAAAATATTATGATAGATGGCTTTGGTTTAACATAACAGTGCGTGCTCCCTAGTGTCCCGCAGGTTTAGCCCTTTAAATCACAGCTGAGAATGGAAATGTTTGAGACGCGAGGGTGTGTCATTGTCCAGTAAAGGGAAACATTTTATGGCATGTTTAGCTTCTGTGAGGTCCACAAAGAGAGATGGATTATAATCCATCTCTCTTTGTGGACCTCATTCAGGCTACTTTGAAACTATGCGTACATATAGGTCACCTCAGATTGTATGCCCACCGCATAAGAGTTGAGCACTAGCCTATGTTTGCCAGTCAGTTTAGGCACACTCTCAAACGTGCAACTTTACAATCTCGATCATTTTAAAACGACAAAGAAAGGTGGGGAAGTAATCGTTTTGTCAATAATAAACTATGTGGCTGTGTATGAGCGAGCACATTCCTCCTCACTCAACAGCATTCTTGACAGCTATAGAGACCCACTGCGAAAGACAGACAGCGGTCATAGAGCGCCGACCAGTTGTCACCAAAGTGACAGGCGACAGCTGAGTCCATACATCTGGAGGCTCCAGGGACCCAGCACTAAGCACACACACCCAAACCTCCCCGATGAAGACTTTTCTGAGGTGAGTGTGACTTTATGGACAAGAGAATCCTTCTTGCCACTGATGCGTAAAAGCGCATCCAAATAGCTAAGTTGCAGGAATTAATAAAGTACTTAAAATAACATGTTTGTAGATTGTTTATTTAACTTGGTGCTACTCGTTACATCCACTGTTTGTTTGAGCTAAATGGGCAATTAAGTCTCACAAACTGCAATTATTTGTTATAAACCCTTCAAATAGCGCGAGTAGCACTGATATCCATCAAGTAACGCTCGATAACAGCTCACAGGTACCGACCTTCAAAGTGTCTTCTCCACAGTGTGCGAAGTCCGCAGCGCTTTTCCGAAAGTTAACCAAATTCTCGCTCCGTCTCATTGGCAGAGGAAAAGTCCGAACACAGCGCCGTCAAACTGAACCAACAGCAGCAAAAGGAGCCCAGGTAATGGATGCGAGTGTCGAGGAAGAGAGAGTGAGCGCGCTCTGACTTCCCCCCACTGTCACGTCTCCAGTCCAGTCCACAATGCGCTATGGTCCCCTGTTGACGGGCACGCTGAAATGACATTAGCGCTGCGCACTCTCCATTGGCTCAAACCTGCAGCCCCCACCAGAAGCAACCTCCGTCAGTACAAAAGGCAGGCAGGCAGGCAGGCAGGCAGGCAGGCATCTATCTATCTATCTATCTATCTATCTATCTATCTATCTATCTATCTATCTATCTATCTATCTATCTATCTATCTATCTATCTATCTATGTTCTCCCACTGACCCCACGTAACGTTACTCCTGCAACAATAAAAAGTTAGTCACAATTTGAAAGATAGCTGTCTCTCTCGCTGTCTTGACAAGTTACAGGTTCTAACTGGGATAAGGCGAAACACTCCAGCTCACTATTTTGTGTTTTACATAATTACATTTCTCAGTGACTAACGCAATCCAGAGCAACTTAATAACAACTTCCTGGTCCTTTGAAAAGCGTTTTGACCTGCTCCGACCTAGACGACTCCACACCATAACATCAGCCTGACAGAGCAGCTCTAAACAGCTGACTTAGAAGCAGTATCTTTAACAAACGTAAGATCCAAACAGTCTTTTAAAGGAATACACAAGCAGACAGCTGGAATGGAAAACATACAGAATGAAATAGATTCAATTACATTTTATTTGACCGTGAAGGGGTCGCTATAATGCAGGCACAACCTTGGTCAAAATCAATGACTATCATACCTGACTGTGGCAAGCAAAACCAGGCTAAGCACAACTTGCAGTAACCAAAAGTGTAAAGCTATGCCAACAACAACTTCACGTAGGCATTATGGATTTTGCCATTCTACATTAGAGTTAAAAATGAATAGGCAAAGGTTGAGTTACGATTCGGGTTATGGTGTGCAATGTTGTCAAATTATTCCATCTTTTACAATAAACTAACTTACTGGTCTTACTGGAGAGACGTGTGACTGGAAATTGAAACCAAGCATCTTTATTTCTGAAGATGTAAGCCTGCCACATTTTCAGATGCTTGTTCTAGTTTTGTTTTTGTTTACTTCTTTCATTATTGAGGGCTCTTGGAAACTTCTTGGCATGAATTTGGTCTCAACAAGCCTTTTGTACAAGTTTACTGTACACAGTTCAACCTGAATGCATGTCCTTCACTCAAAAATGGCTTATCTATTGTCAGTGTTATCTAACTGATATTTATGGCTGCGCTATTAAAGCAGAAGAATACAAAGCAACATCTTTAAATAAGGCCGTTGGAAAAAATCTCAAAATACTTAAAATATTGTGCGATTTAACAGTCAATAACCTAATATTTGTAAACAAAATCTATCTAAGTTTTGTAGCATTTCTCTGTGTGAATACCTCAAGAGTTCAGTCACTAATGTTTTGTTTCTTCCAGAAAAGTAATTTGTTTGCCAGAGATCCCATTTAGTTGTGTGGCTTCTGCTGTTGCCAGGTTTGGTGAGGTTACTGGCTGCTCTGTTCGCTCCTAATGAAGTTGTTTTCTCATTCTGACAGCCTGCTTGAGTGAACGTGTAAAACTGAAATGTGTGAAGTTCTCATGGCTATTGTGAATGCATGCAAAATATTTAAACCTGAGACCAATGTGTGCTATGAACTCTTTGAAGTTAAAACACATACAGAATTATGATGATATTAAACACTTTTATTGTCCAGCCACGTGACGAGGGGGTGAACAACTCTCGCCTTAGCACAACTGTCAAACCATTGTCAAATCTCTGCAAGCTAAAAGCACTAAAAGAGCATTATCTCTGGGAAAGAATGAATTGCGGTAGATTTTGCTATCTGAAATAGGAGATCTTTCCATTTCCAGATTACTAAGGGGATCTGTCTTCCAAACGTCCACAAAAAACAAACAGGCACAAGCTGGGGTGAGTCGGAGGAGGGACCCTGAGCAGCTGGAGCTCTTGACCAGTCGCCTGGCTCCTGCATATTCTCAAACACTAGTGACCAATTAGTGAGCGCTGGTCAGTCCACTCCACTCACCCCCGAAGCACCAAGGCAATCAGCGCTGACTTGAGTTGTTGGTGGACGCAGTGACAAATGGCATTGCATTTCCAAAACAAACATGCCACAGATAGGAGATAGTGAGTAATCCGACGCCGAGGTTTAAGAGGAATCCATTTGAATAGATCAGTGTTTCTGTGGTGATGTAGCCTTCTTCTAGTAGTACTCGTCAGTCTTTAGGAAGGATTCAAGTACTTATGGGGTTTACTGTAAGTTGATTTATAGTTTTGTTGAGGAGTGGAATGGAAACCTCTGCTTACATTTAGTCCTCCTGATCTAGTGTTTAGTTTTGTCAGAAGTCCTTTTGTTTTACGACTAGCACAAATCATAGTATATACGTATAATCTTCAACCAAACCCCTTGGAAACATCCTTAGTATTTACATAAGTACGTTGCTTATTTTTGATTGGTTTGCAAGCCAAATATATGCAGTGATAAATCATGTAAATTAGCATTATATACTGTATGTATCTGATAAGGTCCAGCTTCTGTATGGTCCAATTAGCACTTGCTCAAGCTCAACTCAAAATATCCATAAGCCATCCATAAACCTGGGGTGAAACAAGAGGAGCCTTGTTTGCTTATAGCCTGCTAATTATGGAATTGTTACAGGGCAGAAGTGCTCCCTGCGGCATGTCGGGGCGTCTGGGCACTGCTCATGTCTGGGGTCTGCTGTAACCATTGTTAGGTAAGACCTATTAGACTGATTAGGGACAGAAATAGCTTCCACAGTTGTACTTCTCTACACAAAAACAGGGTATTCTGTGTTCTTCTGATTTAAATAGTCAATTGAAGTAAAGCAGGGTCTTTATTTTTGACATTCAGTGAATACTGTTGTGCAACTTTTATTGGCTTTTATTGGCAGATTTCTTTTCTTTGACAGGAAACGGGTATCATTGTTGTGAAAGAATTGAAGGTAGTACGCTAAGAGCAGTATAACGTGTGCCATCCTCGTGTGCATGAAGCAAACTGGTAGGGAATTGTCCACTCGCAGGCATCATACTGCTGCATAAGGTTTGGGGAAAATTCTAAGAAAACCTTTTTCCTCTGATGAGCTTTGCATCTTTGTTCACATGGGCAGAGTTCCCGGCTGAATTTGTCACACTGCCTGAATGTCAGGCCCATACTACATAAATCCATGCAGGACCAGACCATGACGTTGGCTGGTTTCCGCTGGGGTTTCCTCAACTTTCATTTCAGTCCTGTACATTGTTCACCCAACAACCAAAGCCCCTTTGGACAAACTGCATTCCCTGGGCCCATGTCCTGTCACTGTGAGATAGTACAGAGCTTACAACCTGCAACATTACCAGGAACCCTTCCGTTAATGAGATCAGACACACAATACCATACTGGATCTGTGGAGAAACTGCTACGCTTGCCTTACATTATGTCTATAAAACTTCTTTGCAAATCAGACTTTCTGCACCGAATATCCATCGAAATCAAAGGTGGGATTGTGACGTTATTCATTACTCTTATGCTTGATTCTTTTAGCATTCATTTTGTCTGGACTGGAGCCTATTTGTAGAACTCTAACCCTAACTTATTAGCACTGCGTCTCCATTGCAAGCTCCTGGGATTTATATGTTTTTTTCCCCATACATACACACATCTCAAGCATAAGCCAATTAGTATTGCACAAGCCTCCTCTAATGTAAATGCAAAGGTATGTTAAGGTGAAGTGTTTCCAATCCTTTCAATCTTTACCAGCGGATCTTTTCAGCTCATTCAACGATCTTAATGAAATCATAGTGGAAGTAGGTTCTGAAAGTGATGCACAGACCTCACCTGTTATTTGCAAATAAAGTGTAATGTTCCCCAGTGGATGAAAAGGCATCCTGGAAGCTGCTTTTGCAATAGCCTTTATAATCCATCTTCAGTTTGATCCTGGTTTAAATAGGAAACCATATTTGTGGAGTCGGGGCAATGGATAGTGTCTGTTCTCCTCATAACAGAGGAGCACATCTTCTGCATGCATCTTCCCTCCACACTGCAATTTAATGTGTGCGTGTGGAATTTGGTCCTGGGTTATAGAAATACCATCATCAGCTTTGTTCCGCCACCAAAATACTTATGCAAAATGAGGTCAGCCAACACATAACACTTTCCACATACTGTATAGAGCGATAGATTTCTTGCTTTCACCATCAGTGCATACAAGAGCATGGCGATTCAAGAATTTGTCTTGGTGAAGGGATTACTTTTTGATGTTGCTGTACAGAGGATTCGGGGACTGCTATTCCGGAGGAGGGCCAGGCCAGCTCTGTCAGCACCTCCTAAAGATGGGACGGTGATGGGAGTTATGCTGGGATGCTTGGCTAAATGTACTAGCCTGTAAAGGAATCCCACCTCATTCCTCCATGATTTTGTTTTTAGGAGTAACATGTTCAGTTGAGCCAAAGCAGAATTTTGGTTGGATACAGTCAGCATAGTGACTCCAACTTTTTTGTTGTTGTCGGAAAAGGTTTTTGATTTTCAAGTTGAAAGGTACATAAACGCTGGCACTAGTCGAAAAAAGAACTCAGGAACATGACAACCTCCATCTAGTTAATGTGAGAACAAAACCAGAGCATGAGGACCACATACAACATTATTCCCTCACATACTAATTCATGTTTTCTGTTGTCAATATTATTCTGATACTGTATATCATAGATATAATGTTGCCCATATCTTCAGTGGTCTCTTTATCTAGAGTTTTACACAAACAGGAATTATAAGAGCACACATTAAGCCAACATGCAACCATTCTTTCTTTCCCACCTCTTTTGCCGCCACTGACCGATCCTTATCAGCATCATCTCTGCGTGGGACGCTTTCTCCAACAACAGAATCCTGAGTTTGTTGGAGGATGTTTGCACTTCCTTGTATGTGTCTTAATCTGAAATGGATTTACTGCGGCCTCCACCGTCCGTGTTGTTGAGAATAACAAAGACCGGGGCCTGGGGGACAGCTCATGATGTGGTGAGGATCAAGCGCAGATGGTGGAGCCTGTGGAGGACATAAACAATGGAGATGTCAAAACAACCCAAACATAAGTTCTAGGAAGAGAAAGTTAGAAGAGAATGGTGTAGACTTTTAGAAATTATATGTTTTTTAAAACAACAACAACTAAAAACTGATAAGGATTGGGGTTGCAAATCTATATGCAATTTTAAATTCATTTTATTCTGTATATACTTTTGTTTGTAAGTATTTGTATTTCATGTTATATACAATATAACTAGGCTACAATTTTAATTATAATCCCATTTAAATTGTATTGGACTATGGACCTCAAGTGGAGAACAATATGGACAAAAGGAGTTCTAAAGAAGAAAATCTTTCAGTCTCAGATCTCTTCTCCAAGACTCATGTTAAACCTCTTACCCCCAGCCTTAACCAAGCACATTTTCTCCAGTTCAGCTTTATCCAAATTTAAAAGTTTCTTGACAGGAGTGTAACGCCTCATTTGAAAGCTAAGACTACAAAACAGAAAGTAACTGTTTTGTTGCGATGTTGAAGCATTTATGTCACATTTTTTTAAGCGTTTTAGTCGTGGTTTGGTCTCTTTTTGTCATGTTTTTTTTTGCTTTTTCATTGCTTTTTTCCTTGCGCTTTTGTCACTCTTTTGTGGCTTTTTGGTGGCTTTTCCATCACTTTTTAGTCGTGTTTGTGTCGCTTTTTTCCACGTTTTTGTCACACTTTTTGTTGCGTTTTCAATGCTTTTTTATGCTGAATTCAAGAAGCTTTAAGATTTGGATAATGCCAAACTGGACAAAATAATCTTGGTTCAGGTGGGGGTTAAGAGGTTAAAATGTCATAGTGCCACAGCCCATCTCCAAGATCATTTCCACTGTATTTGGAATTTTTTTCTCTGAGTTTTTGAGGCTGAATTAATCTGGTGGCTCTGTCAATGTAAATTTCATTCAGTTACAGTAATCATCCATAGTATTATACTGCCACCTCACTGTTCCATCTGCACGACTTCCATTGTGTATTGTGCTTATTAAAACAGTCCCCATTGACAACTCTGAGTGACGGCCCTGTCTAATTAGCCAAAGAGTCGACCTTCCCTTGAGGACTCCTCTTAAAAAACACACTTAACCTTTTCAAATGTGTCGCCACAAGTCCAGCACCTGTGCCGGAGACTTAGCCGAATTTGATATCCAAGAGCACATTTGATCCTCATCACACATGTGGCTTTGTTTAGAGCACGCTTATCTACACACACAAACGTGCACGCACACTTGTTAGCCGCCAGGTCTTTGTTTTTGTTCGTAGCTAAACACAACTGTATTATTAATGGATTTCGAAATGTGATTGAAATGTTTTTATGTGCAAGGAAATTGAATGAATTATGTCACTGAAGAAACAAGGACGAATGATGATTTTTTGTTTTTTTTATGATGATTGCTTGTTTTACAATGGATATTCACCAACAAAGGAAACCATAAACATCTATAAATATTTAGACGGGTGCTCAGTTTGGACAACTGTTATGCCACCATTACCATCAGCAATTGATATACATTTTAGTTGCCGAAGTGCTGCTCTTTGTGAAATATAATCCAAAATTGTTACATAATCGTTAAAAGCTTTACAACATAGCAGAATACTGAAGCCTATTAGTTGGCTATAGCGGTAATCCTTGGATATCATTCCAATCTATAAGGACGGTACTGCACTTAATATAGGAAAGTTGCAAGCACTCATTGACCTCTGTGGGTTTTTCAAACAATAGAGGGGGCCACGGCCACTTGAGATCAGTTGCGGCACCCTCTGAAAAGCTGCCAGAGGAACAAAAGGTGTCGGTGCTGCGGTGGAAGCATAACTTGTGTGCGTACATAAATCCCTGTCAGCTGCTCTCATCGTCAAGTGCTTGTCCATCAATTGAGGCCATTGACTGTCTCCTTTGTAATCTGCTTGTTGTGGATGGATCTGGACAGCAGACATTGTCGTCACCTCTAAATGCATGTGGTAGGCATGCATTTAGAGGTGGGCTGCCAAGTTTGGTGTACCGTGATTACTCCGACTACAAACAAAGAGCCACGCAGAATACTTCTTCTATCATTAGTACTTCAACCGCTATTACGCTGAATACCACTGATCCAATACAGTATCTCCAGTATTTTACAGCAAGCACCAAGTGTAAGTGGGGAGAGACATTGAGCTAATAGAGCTTATACCACGGTCTGGGTGAATACTCAGTTCTGATTGGCTAACTGGTGTGCGTTAAAACTGTATAACGCACAGTTAGTCCGGCAACAGTTAAATCACGTTCTATATCACTCCACTGCAGCTGTTTCCATAGTAATGACAAACATTTGAATTGGAACTAGTTTCAGGTAAAACAGCTTAAAGAGGGGGTATTATGCTTTTTTCAATCACATAGCACCAGTCTATAGCATACTACAATGATGACGTAACCTTCTGTTGGTCTGTATATGCAGTAAATTAAAATAACTGCCTTGAATAAAATTGCTCTCTCAAAATGGCTGTACTGAACGTCTTGAAATAGGCCTCTGTCTCTTTAAGAAGCTTTCCGACACGCCCCCTTCAGCACACTGCTGTGGCATCTAAACAACACACTGTGCGGAGAGGGGGCTCTGCTGAGCTGAGGAGCAGTGGTTGGTGGCTTGGCTGGTGACGAAAGGTCCAGAGGCGTCTCCAGGAGGTGGGGGCGTTCCTAGGAGGACTGAGGCATAGCTACACCTAAAATGGCTGCCATCAGAGTTTTTACTGATTACTCAAAAATATGTGAATGAGCCAAGACAACACTCCAGGCATGTGTTTAATGAGGGAATGACATAATAACATGATATAAAGCTTGAAAAAGTCGATTTTACATAATACCCCCCCTTTAAAAAAAAAAACAGGCCACACTGAACAGTTTAGTTTGTGTGACCATGGTATAAGCGGATTAAAGAACTCGGAAGCCGTGCATTATACAGTTTTAATGCACTTCGCTGCGCGTCGTGGTGATCTTGCCTCCACGTCGTGCATTAAAACTGTATAATGCACTGTGCCTCATTGTTTAATCCTAACTTATTGTTGTAACAGGGAATCAATCTTACAGCACTGAGGTCAGCATATCAAAATCTTAAGCACATTTGAACTATTCTCAACAACCTATTCTACTACTACTAATACTGCGACAGCTGTACGTCTATTACAGCTTATATAAATATATTAATTTTATGTCTACCCAAAAACGTTTCTCCGTCTGCATATACGTAGTGCATTAAGGACAATAGACCAGTCATAAAGAAGAGCAGCTCAGAGCTGGGGGCACAAAGGTGACGCACCGCCTGTCTGAGCTGCGTCTATCATTGCGGATATAGGCTGTCAGCGTCACAATGGAATGGGGTTTTAGACTGAGAAAAATAAGAACACTCAAACGCACGGAGGAGGAGGAAAGTGTGGCAAAGTAGTTGTGTGATGAAGACAAACGGTCCCCTAAAAGCTGAGGCAGAAACGGCAATTTAGGTGCACAAGCTGATCCGAGGAGAAGACAAAATGATGATGTAATGATAATAAATTGGCAGCACATTTCAATGTCAGTAGGTTTTTACGATCTATTGTTCTGGGAAAGGCTGTATAAGGCTGTGCCACATTTAGAGATCCAGGTCATTAGAAACAAATATCCGTTCATTCATCTTCATCTTATTGAGGTCAAGGATGGCTGAAGAAGCATGGCCCAAAAACTATGGCTACCATTAACATTCACATTTATTTGTGTCAATTTCAGGTTCAACATCCACGTACACTGTCCATCTTTACATAGTGGAAATCTCTTTTATAGACTTCACACACCTTCACATTAGTACTACTGGTAAATGTGTATTATCTTATTTGAAACATTTATTGAATGTATGGATCATAATTATTTTATCAAATTATAGCAACATAAAACCATAAAAGCAACCGTTTAGCTTCTGGCTAAATAACTACAACCGATAAACAACAAAAACCCACCTCTAAACAGGGCCTTTTCTTGTCTGACTCCTCATAAAAGTGAGAGTATCTTTAAATGTTTATTCACAGTTCCCTCTGGGCATGACAGCGCTTAAACAAGACTACACTTGTCTCACAGTGTACAATGCCAGGCGATTGCGGTGGATTTCTAGTCTCTCATGTTCTTCTTTTCTGTCATGATGTTTTATTTATACGTTTTTTGGGGTGGGGACAGTGCCTGCTAATGAACACTAATGGAACTCATGCTTGTAAACACACCTGGACAGATTTTAGCCATGGGTTAAAATGCATTCTTCATCCCTCTTGTGTTTTAGTGGTAGGAGAAGCAGGGCACCCAGAAGACAAGCAAACTCCACACTGAAAGGCCCCGCCCAGGCCAGGAATCAAACCTTCTTGCTGTGAGGCAAGATCGCTAACCGTTGAGCCTTTGATTAAACCCAAGAATGCACACAGAATAACGTTTGTTTCTTGCTCCAGTTTTCACAAATTGTTATGTCTTCGTACAGTCTATACTGGAGACTCAACACAGCTAATTTGAAAATAAGACCAAGTAGCGCCACTTGGGCCTCTGTGATCCTATAAATCATCTAAACATTGCAGTGCATCGGCCCATAAAGCCTGCTGCATTTATCCAGTCATGAAATCTCACATTAAGGATATGGAAATTCAAAACACAAGTGCTCGCTGTAATAAAGTCACATTGGAAACTAAAAACCTTTGACAGTTTGCAGAGATTTATGGTGGGCTCACGCTCCAAGGATTTACACCATTTTGCCTGAGCACAAACCGCAGCTGAAATAACCCGAACTGGTCCAAACCCTCAAGCCGTCTGTACCACTTCAAGTGCTGCAAGTAGCATGAATTATGTTGAACATGTGTGCAGTAACACTACAAAGCCCACAGAGAGCCAGAGCTGCCTTGTTATCGGGACATCCCAGTATTGGGCAGAATAAGACATGATGGGGCCATCATGTCTCCTCCTCTGCCCAGTCCAACAGCTGTGCTCACCCTACCCCCTCAGCCTGGGTCCTCGGCTGGTCTGGGGGTGGTCGGGGTCAGCTGAGGGTGGACCTGAGTGTCTGTGCTACAGTAACTTCTGCTGTTGAGGCACCGAGCCCATTCATCCTCCCACAGACAATGCATTGTTCACAGAGACAACAAAAGACAGTCAGCTCCAGAAATCTAACTTTGAAATGTTGGAAAGGGAGGACTGTTTTCTTACTATTTTTAAATTCTCTATCAACATAAAAGACACTGTAGTATAAGTGAATCCATAGTTACTGTTTTAGCACATAAAACAATTCCGTTCCTTCAAAGTCAGAAACCTCCATCCATCCATCCATCCATTTTCTTCCACTTTTCCATTGCCGGGTCGTGAGGGCAGCTGTTGGAGCTGCCCAAATCACATTGCACCAGCCCCTATGGCTCCTCCTGCAGGTGGTGCGTCCACAGAAGGACGGCTTCATGGTTCTAACCGGACCTGTTGGAACCGCTCTTTGTCTGACCCGTCACCAAGGACCTGTTTGTCATGGGAGACCCTACCAGGGGCACGAAGCCCCCGACAACAGAGCTCCCAAGATCATTCGGGCGCTCAAACCCCTCCACCAAGATATGGTGGAGGTTCCAGGAGGGGAGAAACATCCTCATTTACTTTTTTTTTAAAGGATTAACGTTGGTTTGAGCAAAAGTAACAGACGGTCAGCCAATCTGTCCTTTCCCCTTGGCTTGGCTGATTTTTAATATTAGATCCCTCCAAAAGCACAGCGGGGAGTAATAGCAGAGCAATGGTAGTGAGCAGTCACGTGAATCCATGCACACCAAGAGCTGAGTTTGTATCCAGACTTTAATAGACGACTGGATCCATGACAAATTGAATGCCACAGATGACTAATGACATGAGGCTGGTAGGAGACGGTTGCCAAAGAAACCTAAATGTAGGCCTATATCTGGAATTGTTCCCAAACGCAGTGATCCATGCGCACAATAAATGGAATGAACTGTGTATGACACGCCTCTAAACAACAGTGCTACATTTCCTTTAGGCACCGCATCAGTCTCTTCAATGGCTGTCTGAGTAGATTTAAAGAAAATAAATGCTTTGCTTGCAGTATACAGTTGAAGCATAATGAATGTCAAACTATTTGATCGATACTTTAAGTGTTTTAAACACTGGTTTCCTTCATTGTAAATGATAATGAGCACTCTTTGCTATTTCTTCAAAGAGAGATTCAGCAATATTAGCAGCATTTCGCCAGTGAAACCTTAGTATCATCTGCTATTAAAAAAAAAAAAAGATTAGAAAACATAATGATAATCACAGATGGGGCACATAAGTGGATGGGGTAAAAGGGTTGAATGCTGAACCCCTTTTCACAAACGAGGGGCAAAATAGAACATTTCCTGCACCAAAACACAAATAATGTGATAAACTGAAACACGCTTCAGCATATTTGGCCCAAGCTGGTGCAGTATGAGCACAGAGCAGTCATATGGTTTCACTTTGAGGAATATACTATTGTACATGCATTTGGGTACAGCTCATGTTTCCATTTCGGTAGGAGTGGTCTTGTATTTGGGTCACAACAGACTCAGAGGAGAGGAATTCCCTGAGTATCTGTGAGAGCGGCTCCTAATGAACTGAGCACTGATTGAAATGGGACAAGCAAGATTACTTTTACGTCTCGGCACGAGTATATAGGCTTTAGAGCTTGTTTTATTGAAAGAAGTGAATTCATATTTATATGGCTATACAAACTAATACAAACCTCCCCTCCTGGAACAGCCACCTTAAAGTGGTGGAGGGGTTTGAGCGCCCGAATGATCCTGGGAGCTCTGTTGTCGGGGGCTTCGTGCCCCTGGTAGGGTCTACCATGGAAAACAGGTAATAGGTGATGGGTCAGACAAAGAGCGGTTCAGAAGCCCCTTATGAGAGACCAACAGGCCCGGTTAGAATCATGAGGCCGTCCTTCTGTGGACCCACCACCTGCAGGAGGAGCCATAGGGGCGGGTGCAATGTGATTTGGGCAGCTCCAACAGCTGCCCCCACGACCCGGCAAGGACAAGTGGAAGAAAATGGATGGATGGATGGATGGATGGATAGAATACAAACCTACCAAAAAGCACACATGTAAAAAGTGCTTTATTATATTAATATGTATCTAAATAATAAAACAAATGCAGTTGATAAAATAATTATTCATTGGGGTAAATACTATACTAAATACTAAATACTATACAATGTCAACAAATAAGTATATTCTACAAATAACTTCTGATTGCATACTAATACTGTGGTTACTTCTACTATGGCTGCTTATTTACCTTTTCCTGCGTACACCCAATACTGCATAGAATACAGTCTGCTAAATGTTTTTTCATCTGCACATGAAGTCCATATGGGAAGTCTAGATGTGTGAAGACCAATCTCCGAGGCCAGATGAATAAGAGTTGCTTCATGGCCCCTGGTACAGCAGTGGTTTTGGACTCTGGCTCTTGGACAGTGCAGCCCCACAGTGCTATGGCTTTCCCAGACACAGACTGCTATTATCACAATGAGTCCAGCATTAGAGTGGCCCACAGAGAAAAGTGGGCTCATTAAAGGGAAAGATGGTTTGTAACATACCACATAGGGACTTATTTCGAGGATGAAGTTACGGTAGCGGATGTGTTTAGGTCCAAAATAAATGGGTAGGAATGTTATCAATGTCATAGCGCTGTTCAGTGTGTTTCATCATCCGACTATTACTTTCCAGAGGCACTTCCAAATCACTAACACTATTAGCAGATGTTCACTGTATTGTAAACAGAAAAGGAATATCGCGGTGTTGTAATCTGTAGAAAAGGAGATGGAATGGGCAGAAGAACTAGGTATTTGGAGACTGTAAACATCTATTACAGTAGTACCCTATTACTATCGTCACCAATTGTGGTTAATAGGTACTCAATAAAAAACATCTTCCAGGTGATGCTCGCAAAGTATATAATCAATCACATAGTAGTTTACTTTCTTACTATTTACTTGTTTAATGCTTGAATACAAATTGGACACAGTCCGTTGTCAGTGAGCTAAAACGGCTAAAATCTCTTGAAGTTAATTCACTTTGACGAATTCACGGTAGCAGCAGTTCTGTGTGTTGAGCAGAATCTCTTGTGTTCTCGTGTGCACATGGGTTTGAGCGTGTGTGCGTGGATCAGGTCTGGACTCTGGCTCTCGTCAGCACATGCCGGACGCAGCGCTCTGAGGGGCCGACATTCATCCATGTTGTTTTCATTCCCCCACCTTCACTGGGTGCACACAAATGCCTTCTCAAGCGCTGGCACCACAGGAGAAAAACTCTCTCACTGGACTGGAGTTGGGCAACTGATATTGAATAAACAAATACATTTTACCCTCAAGTGCAGGCTTTTAGTTGTCGTACAAGAAACTGTATTACTCAAACAAACAAAAATCAAATCCATTAGTTGTGTCCCATTAATAGTGTATGTCCACCTTTCCACTTGCAGAGGGCCCTTATGTTCACACTAAAGACTCAAGCAGGAAACTCCAGCCTGTAATTACAGTCAGATACAGAAGGTAAGGAAGTCCACTAACATTCCTGATCAGAGTGCAGCCTGGATCTGAGGATACACAAGACTTTGCTGAGTACACATCCATTTATTAGCTTTTTATTAGCCAACTGGGCCCGGGATTGATCCCTTCCCAAATAAAGTAACACAATCTATCTAGGTTCAGTATACAGACCTGTGTGAACCAAACAGCACTGCATAAGCCCAGAACATCTGGACTCGCTGTGTTGTTCCTTTCCTTTGATCGGGATGACACTGACTTTGGGACACGGGCAGCCAACAGGAGGCAGTTGGCATGCCGTGGCACATCCCCGGGCAGGACAGCCTAGAGTGGTGCAGATGGAGAAGTGAATGTGTTGTGTCATCTAACTGCCTGCTTACCGGAATCAGGTCCAGCTGAAACACCTGCAGGGTCTGCCCCTATAGAGACCGTATACAAGTGCAGTTAGAGGCTGCGAATGTACAATTTTATAGGCGTGCATCGTACCACACACACTATGTTCAGCATCCCCGTCTATCTTAGCTTGTACTTGTGCTCCACTTCTGATCAAATCTGTTTAGTTTATGATGAGCTCACAGATGCAGACAAGATCATTGCAAAATGTTTTTCTGTGTTTCAAATGCATTTTTGTTTTTGCAGATTAATCCCAGCTCCCGCAGTGCATACGGTTGTTGTGTCTTTGGGCAAAACACTTAACCTGCGTTGACTTCAGTGTCTGTGAACCTTGATCTATAAATGGGTGATTGTTTCCTTGATGTAAAAAGCAAGCACATGTGAAAAGCTTCTCTATCAAAGCCTAAACATTCAAAATCTTAAGTAAACGATATAATGATTTCGTGGGCAGGGTTTTTTCCCACAAAAACCTGCCCTTTTCCAAATGAGTTTACAACATGATGTAACAGCAGATTCCAGGTAATCCCGAGCAAGTTTCGGGCTCAAGATATGGAGAAGGCCCCGATCGATCTGCACTGTTGCCTCAGCTGCATTGAAGGAATTTCTCTCGAGGGACAATAAAGCACGCTACATCTTTACCATATCTTTACCATGACACCCACAGCCACACTTGATGACATCTCCCGGAGCGGCGCTGTCATTTGTTTGTTTGAATTCCCACTGAATCATTGGTTTGATTGCAGGTGGGATAAAGGGAGAAATGCCCTGACATCTCATTGCCAGGAGCACGCATGACTGTGTGTCTCGCCGCGGCCCCCATCACACTGCTGATCACAGCGATGAGCTCACCCCAGAGAGATGTGCTGCACGGACACAAGCAGCTATTCAAACCCTGAGCCCTGAGCACGCTCTCCAAACAACACCTCTATATCCGCTTCCTGGCTTGGATTGTGCCCCTGTGAAAGAGAGTCAGGGAGGGGAGACCACATTGTATATTACATATAACCATAAAAGTGGAATAACCATCCATCTCAAAACTTAAAACAGCCCATAAGCAGCAGAACCACAGAAAACCACGTCTGTTGTGCCCTGTTTGTACCCATGTGCATATTTGTCAGAGAATAACTATGTATATCTTTAAACTTCCTTGTTGACTATGCAATGCATTACTTGTACATGAATAAGATCTTCCCAAAGGATCTTGGTCTGTTTGACAGCTCTTTTATTGCTGTACAATTTTTTCTTGGATCATTGGTCTCTAAAGCACAGCTGCATGGTGGTGGTGCTGGGGAGTTATCTCACTATCCTTACTCAGATCTCAGTCACATGGATTTAGGAGGGAAAGTCAACAAGTGGAGCATTTACTTGAAATCCCCCGAACTTACTCTCTCACTCCCCAAGACTAGACCTGATAGAAACAGATCCTATCTGTCCAAATCAAACACATAATTTCAGATGCATTCACATCAGAGGACAATTTCTTGAAGAAGTAACAGTGACGAATGCAAAATATAATTGTCTCGTAATAAAGATAAGCTAGACAGGCATGCACACTTGGCTAACACACTTGGACTAGCCCATATGTTAAAACTTGAACTGCCAGTGTTGAATAAAAGGGAAAATGGTCTTGACCACACTGATATTGAGCTTTATTCTTCTGCCAACAAAAGCAATTGAACTGAGGAAACAAAATCATTCTGACACTATGGAATTCAAGCCTACTGTACAGACTTTGCTTTACACAAGAACAGACCCGTTTTAACTTATAGAAATGCCATGGTATTTTGAGGAATACATTGCACACGTGCATACAGTACCTTTCCTTAACCACTTGTGATGAGTCATCTCGTTAACTTCAAGCTCTAGTAAAGCTTGTCAATGTTTCCTATAGGGGTTTTCTCTGCTATTATTGGTCTTAGTCACAAATGTGAGTTGCTTTCTCACTTTTGCAGCCTGCGGAGCCTGACTAGTTTCTGCCCAGTCAGTCGTGGAGGGTCCGGCCCAAGAGCTGCTGAATTCATCAGTCAAGGGCCCACGGGTCAGGGGTCAAAAGCCCAGGGCCAGCAGCTGACAGTTATGCTTACAGATCATAGTGCGAGAGCTGATTTGTGAGGTTTACACAGAGCAAGGGAGGGATTGTCAAACAAAGCTCTTTATGGTCCAATTGTTTACCTGTTTAATATTATTCACAGATAACAAGATGCTGCAGAATGCGGCATCTTGTTATCTTGTGGAATCATTACACAAGATAAGTGGAATCATTACACCAGAACAATTAGCCAAGCAAGATAACATCAACATTTTCTTTTCTTTTATCCAAATACCTTTTAAAGAGTCCACACATGTACAACTCGTGCAAAATATTTGTGCGTGACAAGCAGTGTAGCTCAACTAGCCAATGAGTGAGTCCACTTTAGTTTGTTGTAAATGACCAATGAGGAGGCGGTAAAAGCCTCAAACGAGTTATCTTTTAAAAGAGGACAAGAAATGGCTCACTCAGATTTTGTCTTGACTTTCTGAAGCACACGATCATAATGGAGGCTGACCCCAGGGTAGAGTAAACATTCCATTTGGCCTTCATGACTTGCCAGCAATTACCCAGAATGCCCTGGGGGGCCTACTCTGTGCCCTGGTGTCTAGCAGCTTGGCCAGTCATTTTTTATTTTTTTTAACACATTAGTAAATTCATATATCAAACAAACTTTACTAGCTTGTGTTGAAAACGCACTGAGCATCAAAGGAGAAGATTTTGATGCCATCATGCAACACCTACTGTCACAGCTGCTAAACAAGCTTCAAGTATAAGATGAGCACACCATATTCCAGGGGTGTCCACACTTGGATGGTATGGTTACGTTATGTTGGTGACTTGTTCATCATAATTAAGAGACTTTGGTCGTTCTCTTCTATTTTTTTTACTGCAGTATAAGTACGGCAGACAGGTTCCACAATATGAATCCCAAGCAGCAGATTTCAACATCTCTCCACAGCGTTCTTATTATAGGTTACCTTGAGCAGGTCTTGACGTTGTACTGACGCAGCCCTAACCGCTCTGGCCCATAGGCTGTCGTACACGTACACAGGTCTGATTGTGTGTCTTACGGCTCCACTCTCTCATTATCTGTGTAACTGCGAGTCTGGGACCTTTAGCCGAGCGCACCGGCCAAGTCTTCCCTGCAGACAAACATCGCAGCCATGCTAATTCATCCAGAGACACCAATAGGTTTGTCTGCCTTTTGATGATTGGGTTAACTTGCTGAACCTCATTGCAATTTGGTGGACAGCGGACAATAGACATTTCAGCAGGTCAAAACATGTTGCTTGATTATGATAGTAAACATCTTTAGGTGACAGTGGTGAAGTAGATAAGCCACAAGATGGTTGGTGGTTCAAACTGTCATGTCCCAGGGCATCACCGGCATTTTCCTCTTAACCACAGAATGTAAACATATATATTACGTAGTAAATGCTTTCTCCAACCTACACACTATCCCAATATAATGGCACAAACAGTTACTGATACCCTGGTGGAGGTCTGTGCTTCTGACAACTATTATAAAAGTCGTCCTGCATCAAAATAGAAGCTTTTTTCCAAATGAATTGAAACTGAGCTGACCCCGTAAAACAAAAAGCACCCAATAATAAGTTCTGTTTGTGTCTGAACCAGGCAGGTCCATGAGCCAGTCGACAGGCTACGCACACTAAATTTATGTGTTGTTAGGTTGATGGATGGGGGTTTCCTGCGAACCAGCACTTAACTTCACATAAAACCATACATCATTTTTAATTGGCTGGGCCTTGACTGGAACCTGCGATAATTAAAAAGTAAAAGCTTGGCAAATGACTCAATCAGCATTCCCACAATCCCGCTAACTTTGACTTCCATTAGCGGTTTCCCCAATAAACTCCATCCACATGTAAGCCTTTAAAGTCTGACGACTGCCAAAGATGGGGAATTGTGTGATGACGAATAGGGAAAAAGATTGGAATGTGAAAGATTATTTTAAGAAATCTTTTACTGCCAAGGTGTTGCAGGAGGGACTTGGGGAGACTGCAGCTTCTGAATGTGGGCACTGTTCATACAAGGTTCTCTCTGAAATCCTGTTTACTCAACAAGTCACATGAGGAACTAGAAAAAAACACACACTATTTTAGCGTTTTCCAGACAGATTAACCCTAAAATTCAGGTTAACAGCTCTCCAGTGCAGGAAACTCTCGGTTCACATACTATAAGAGGCACGATCGCTCCTGCTACAGCCGCACAGTGTTGAGGTCTCTGGCATAATAGGCCTGAATTTAGAGGATATAAGATTAGATCGGTCACCGAGATTGAAGTAAAGTGGAAATCTTACCATTTTCTTTGGCAACTTGTCAGACTTTTCATTACTTTATGTGTTGTTATAGTCTCAAATCCCACATACTATACATTAATGACCGCTTTTAATGGCAAAGAAAACACATTCAGGTAAACGCTACTTGACACACTGCTAAGAAAGTGTCTAAACAATAAAAGGTAAATCATTGGACAAAAATAGACACACTGAAAGCATAGACCTCTGCCACTGAGAGACTAACCACAGCTATACACTGTTTTCCCCCCTGTATAATTAAAGCCATACTGTACTACATTAGGCAATATGTTGCTATATTACACGAGTAAATCAACTCAAAACATGCCAAAAATGTAATGTATTTATAGCTATGATATAGATGATTTCTCATGGTGAATTTGGTGGAACAGATACATGCTTTTCACGGATTGCACTTGATATTTATAGCACTTGTCTTGATAAATGACGTGTGCACTGTAGTGTGTCTATTTTCCTCCAATCATTCTTTCTTTCTTTCTTTAGTTGGTTGGTTCTGAGACGTGCTTCTAAATAACTCAAGTGAACAATCAGGATGTGCTGCAGGGTCTGTGCGAGTGCGCAGTGACTTGCCTTGTGTGTGAAATGTGCAGTATAAATAAAGTTGTCTTGCGAGCTAGAACCACATTAGGCAACATCTGAGATTTTCTCAACTACATATGACTTTCACGGAACAGGCCACTGTTTTTCCATACTGAGATATGCTCTTACCTGAGCAGACAAGTTGATACGTACCTGTCTGGTCTTTGTGCGCGCCCGTGGAAGAGCATGGTCCAATTCATCCTCCTGTTTGGAGCTATAGGAATATGCTGCAAGAGGCCAAATGCTAACAACATTTTTGGTCTTTTTGCGTGACTGAGCACACACACAAAGACCAGACAGGTACGCCTCAACTCGTCTAAGCTCAGGTAAGAACATATCTCAGTATGTAAAAACAGTGGCCTGTTCCTATAAAGCAGTTTCCAAAGTTTTCCATGGAGACGAGCTGGTGATGTGCATGGGACAAAAACAAAAAACCTTCATAAATATAAGATTATTTGTAGCCATATGCACAACATTAAGCCTCATAAATAAAGTACATAAAATACAGGCATTTATTTCATTATGGGTGCGTTTGTTTGGTGGTGAATATGACTTAAAACTGTGTCTCCTTTTCTCAGACCTGATTCGTAACTTCGCTGGGAGCAGGAGAAAATGTATCTATATTCACATCCAAATAGATCATTTAGTCTTTATCTTATATGTAAAATCTCTCTGAATTTACAAAACAACTTACAACAACTTTCTTCAGCGTACTTTTGCACAGTCCTGTAAATCTAATATGACATTAAAAGTGGTGATAAAGATATTGCTGATGGCCAAGTGTGATAGACCTGACTTTCCATGCTGGCCTATGTAAATAAAAGGAATGAGCCAGAAGAGCTTTCTCAAGGCTCTTGGCTAAGGCCTTATATGGAGGCTCAACAAGGACATTTGATCCACAGAGACAAATGGAGAGCAAAGCAACTATAGGAAACATTGGTCACGGGGCGGGCGAGCTATCATGGTTAACCATCATTCAGATATCACTAACATGTCTTAAGGCTCTTTTCAATAAGGCATTTGGACACATACAGTCTTCCTAATAGAATGATAATATACATGTCAAATTAGCATGACAAGGAAGTGCGTAAAATCAGCTTACACGGGCCCTAAGGGCAGCAGTTGCTCTTTCATTGACGCACGGCCACAGATCTATCATAAAACTCTAGATAAGACGTCGCCATGGTAATCCACCAAAATGTTCAGCTCTGGCAGTCATACACATGTAAACTAATTAGAATTTTTCCTGACAAAGGCAGATATATATCTACAAAATTATCACTGTATCTGTTTTTTTTTCATTTTTACTTTTATTGAATAGAATATATCCCCCTCTTTGATCATTACTTTCAATAAAAATTTGGCTAATCACATTTGCCACGGCAACGGTTGCTATTTCCCATCTACAGTTTTATTATAGATCTGAGTGCACAACAGTCTCGCAGAAGTGTTGACAGTCAATCTGACTTCCAGGTCAGGACGAGTCAGGATCATTGGCAGAGTTTTACAGTAACCACAAGACAAAAAACAGCTGGTCTCACTTGGCTGTTCCTCCCTTTTTCTGTCACTCATGAAGCCTTCGCACGAGCTGAGTCAACTACATCAGACCAGACTTGCATCACTGTGGTCATCATCCCACACAGACTAGAGTGTTATCTTGAGCCTTCACTGTCACAGGATCTGTGATGGTCAGTGATGATTGCAGTGTGGCTGGGAACACTGATGTCTGTAGGGATTTGTTAGACATATCTTTGGAGAAATTCACGTGTTTTGAATAAGGTTGTGTACAATAATATATCGTATGCACTCTCGGAAAAAGATCTGATAGGAGACATTCAAATTATACATTCATTTAGCATGCTGGTTTAATCCTAACTATTTATTATCAGACACATTTGCGCACCACTCACTCCCGCGCACCCAGGCTACTGTACCTAATATTTTCGGTCTCTCATCCAGGTGCAAAACAGGCCCGACCCTGCCTTGCTCCTGAGATTTCTCTTTAGTTTTGATGTTTGTGTTATTTGCTTGGCTTTGTGATCAATTAAAAGGAGTGTCCAGACCACGCACGTGGATCATGCGGGTGTGCAAAGCTAACAAAGAGGAGATGTGGGAGGAACAAGCAGGTGACTGAGCGTTCTTATCAGCCCATTTGGTCAGGGATCACTCAATGAAGCCCCTACAGGTTCCACATCATGTAACGCCAAAAGATACGAGCCTCTGATGTGGAGGTGCTGTTTGGACATGGTCTTTAGTGAGTGACATCGCAGAGGTGCGGCTAAAAGGATCAGGATTCAGAGACAGGTGAGCCGCAGACCACCTACAGTTAAGAAACAAGAGAACGAAGAGCACATACCCGTCTCAGGTGATCTTCCTTAATCTGTATTTGATTTATATTTCTGTCATATCGGGAATAGAAGAAAACACCAATTTCTATACCTCTGCCCGTCACGACTAAATGGCCCGAGTGCTGTGTTTTCTTATTTTGACTGACTTTTAAAACAGAAGTGATTGCTCCATATAAACAAACAGTAAATTATTCTGACTTGAGAGCCTAAAAGCTCTTGATATATTACAAAGCTGTTTTAATGCATAGTGCCAAGGGCTATATGCTCTGCTCCAGTCATGATTTAAACAGAGGGGGCTCTCGGTAAACACAGACAGACCCACTCTTCAGGGCTCCTCATTCATCGCCCATCCCGAGGACCCTGACAGCTGGTCCCTATCCTGCTACAATGGGAGCAGATATCCAGGAGAGAGGCACTGGCCCACTGCCCTGTCTCTTTCTCTAAGGGTTAAAAGTCCTAATCCTGCCCTATTCTCTGTGGCATAGGGATTAGCCAGGCACAGTTAATACGTCCTTCAGGTTTGGGACTGGAGACTGCTGTTTGCAAACACCTCTCTGCTGCCTCTATTAGCTACGGCTAGTACAAAAGGATCACTGCGGACACGTCTTAATTGCAAAGCCTTTTATGCACGGAATACATTGTTCTCCTTGCCCTTCTGCCTATGCATCTGTGTCACCACTTAACCTCTGGCACAGGTTGCAAATGAGAGCGACTTTGCATTCATTTGTGAAATTGTTGTCCAATTTATGTAAACAAGATGTAAATAATTCGATTTTGCCGCTGACTTTGAAAAGAGGGGGTTTGTTTGCTCTTGTTTAGTAATTAATATTCAGCTAGCCTTGGATTGGATTGGATTAGCCTTGGCTGCTGCTAATCCCTTTGCTGAAGTTTTATTCTGACATGGGCATGGCATATCTAGGGAAAGGGAAGACAATTAATCACAATTGCTAAGGTAAGGGCAGAATATAAAACTCGCAAAAGCATGATGCAGCAAAAAAGGAGTAAACATAACATTTTGATCAAGTACGCCAAGAGTTTGATGCAATAAATTACACATAATGACCAGCAAAAATAGTCTTATCAAAATAATATGTCCTATTTGGGTCTCAGAAAGTACGATACATCATAACCACTTCATAACCAGGCTATGGACAATGCGTTTGATACAGATGCTAGGAAAACTAAGATATCCCCACACAGGAGCATTTGCTGGCCAATTGCTTTCACTTTCCAGACCACTATAATTCACTCAGTGTTTATTGGTTCGAGCAAGTGGATACTGGTATGTTGTGTAAGTGGAAGCAGGTGTCCAGTGGCTGTAAGGAGACATACATTGTCTACTGTACGTCCCTGTCTATGCCCTGTGTGTCCGCGTACCATAAACACTTCCAAGTTATACTTCGTTTATTCAATCTTTCAGCTAGTGCCTGCCTCTTCTTTACAGCGTATTTACAATAATGGCCACTGGTTTATGGTTCAGAGACATGCGAGCACTTCTTGCACTGCACAGGGGAGGGCTGTGGCGACAGGCAGAGAAACTGTTGCATATTTGAGCCGTGCCTTGGCGCCTGTGTTCACACCACTGCTGTCAATCACAACGGCCTGTCCCCGAGGTCGCAGCACGGGGGTCTCTGCAATATCTTCTCATCCTCCATTAGTAATGTTGAATACTTTACAGAGTAGTCTAACTGTTTGTAGACAATGTATATAGCCATCGTTTTGGTCGTATTATTGCACTGTAATATACATTTCTTAAGCATTTTCAAACGTTTGTCTGTGATTGGACGACGGTGACCAAATGCTATCCCATTGTTTCATATTTGCAGATAGCATTGGCAAAATGTAATGCCTCCAGCGTTACAAAGCACATTTATTACTGTTAAGTAGCTGTATTGCAATTTTCCATCCATCCATCCATCCATTTTTTTCCACTTGTCCGTTGCCGGGTCGTGGTGGCAGCTGTTGGAGCTGCCCAAATCACATTGCACCAGCCCCTATGGCTCCTCCATCAGGTGGTGGGTCCACAGAAGGACGGCCTCATGGTTCTAACCGGGCCTGTTGGTCTCTCATAAGGGGCTTCGTATTGCAATTTTGATCGCCAATATGTTGACATGCCAACTAATGATATTGTGTAAATTATCCTTTTAGATTTTGACTGGATGCCTTCCTATTGTAAACATCAACACTGTGACGAGTAATCTGGGCAAAGGGTCTTACCCAAGGACCCAACGACGCACAGCATTACCTGTCCTGTTTCAAAAGTCACAGTAACAAGAACGTTGAACTTGTCTATTCTATTTGTTTTCTAAATCATATTTATATTGACACAATACTACAGATGGTAATAGAATCTCTAACCCACAATGAAACCACAGTAGCCACATCACAAAGCCTGTTTGTAACTGGTAGTCTATTAATAAAGTATTGCTCTGCTAGAAACAACTTTGATCATGACTGTTCACTCCTGCAAAGTAGGATAACTTAAAAGAAAACAATTACTTCCTTCTGGCCACATTCTAGACAAGCCCCAAAGCCCACAAACTCTAACCAACCAGGACCCGCGATAACATCAAACCAGGATACCCTCCCCCAAGCTCTGGTTCCATCATGCCAGTCCACGGCACCGCCAGACTCCTCAGAGATCCAGCATTCCCCACCACTAACAGAGAGGAGTGGCCCGGCAGGAAGTGACCAGGGTGGGCCGAGCGGATCACCAAAAGTGAGCCTCAGGGTGGTGAGGCCCAGAGAGAACAGGGTTAAATGTGATGTTATCTTAAAGCAGCATATTATCCTTTAACTCAAGGGATGGTCATTTGAAAGTAAAAAAAAAAAAGTGTTTATAAAGAGTCTGTGAATTTAATCCAAAAAAGCCAGCGACACACCAGAAGTAGTTTTCGGTTTACTGTAGCTTTGCTTGGCGCATTGAGTTGCCTTGTGTACGAAATGCGTGGTATAAATAAAGTTGCCTTGCCTTGCCTTGCTTCATCCTTGCAGTGCCTCAACCTAAAAGTTACGAAAAGTAATTATCAACATTGTCACCCTACTTTGTGATTAAAAAGTGCAGTTCAAAGAGGGATTACATGTTACTCAATAACAAAACATTGGTTGCACTTATGCCGATATAGAACCCACTCTCCTAGGCCTGAAGAATTGAAACGCTCCTCCATTGTCTCAAAGGGAACCACACTAGCCTGACCTGAGAGTGTCTGCGCCTAAGAACCATTGTTTGTGGGTTTGTACAAGGCCAAGTGAAAGTGGTCTTAAAGTCACTGCACAGATTTCTAGTTCCAAGTCTTTTGTTGTAATTCGCCAAGCAGCCTCTTGATATGTCATTGATTGTAGGGCAAACAAACAAAGCCACCATGACTCCGTCGTCTCACCTAAATTGCAGCGTGAAATCAAGAGTCTGACTTTTGACCCCGCCGGTCCCCAAGTCCTCCCGACCTCAGAGCTGAGGTAAACTGGGGTCGCTCACAAATGTGTGTAAGGTTAGCAGCGGGTCACTGTGGCCAGGCACAGTTTCCCCCATCACTGCTATTCTAGTAACATTTGGCTTGAGTTAGTGCTGAGAGGGTCAGGTCACTGTCACACTGGATTTAAGTCTTAATTCAGTGCATAAGGACAAGGACAGTGCAAAATAGTTGTGGTTCAAGCAAAGAGGTATAAAAGTTGGATTTTTCAAATTGCCACCAGATGTGTGCAAGCCTTCAGATTTCACTTGCTAATCACTCAGCTTACAGAGCAGTTTGCTAAATGTGCTGGTGTAGAATATGCAACTGCTGACAAATCTGAATGAAAAATCAAGTCAGCAGCGTCTGTCCTTGAAAAGGCCCTGATGATAAGTGACAACACGGTCTTATAATTGTTCAAACTATGTGTTTCATATTAGCTAGACCGAACAGGGTTTAGTGATTATGAACAAAAGACATTTATAGAGCAGATCCAGCAGCAGGAAGAGAAGATGTCATGGCTTGGTCTAGCGTAGAAGACATTAGCATTACTGTAGGTTTTGAGTAGTTAAGTGGGGTCTGTAAAGAAATGTGTAAAGATATACTAAAGTAATTGAACTCTGCATTATAAACGTTTTGAAAACTTCCCAAACTTAATTGCATTTCAGTATTTTGTGAGCCTACACTGTCTGAAGCAAAATACACATGTATTTTGTATAGCTTGGGGATGATGTTCTAACCAAGGACTATATTTTGCCAGGATTTTTCACACTGTTGACCCAAACAGCACTGAGTTATCCCTAGATTATCAGTGAACTCTGTGTTACCTGAGCGTAAGCGCTGCACTTGGCAGACATGGTCAGTGCAGACATGGATCATATGACAAACATTGCTGCACTTTATTTCATTATTATTGTAGATTAGGACAGGATTTCACTCATTTTCTGTAATTTATTAGTTTTGCCTATAAATGGCAGGCAAAGTTTCCATCTTTCTCATGAGCTGCCTAGATGTACTTCAGGATTTCCAAAGAAAACTACTCCAAATGTACAGTGTATTTTTGGCAACATAATAGAACAACATAATTCAGGAACAGTGCTGCTCGTAATAGAAAGTATGAAACAAAGAAATTTATTTCGAAAAAACATAACTGATAATACCTTCAATGAAGGTTCTTGAGTCGTCTTCTGTACTCGGTAGTTGAAGTGTCGAACGTTTTGTCGAACGTTTTGCCTCTCATCATGACTCAAGAACCTTCATTGAAGATGGACAACACCTGTATGACTGAGAGCTTACACAGACATAACTGATAATACTGATAAGAGCACAACCCTCTGTCAAGAATCTGACCCTATCTTGCAATGTTAAAAAGAGATACTTCAGTGGAGCAACATTTCCATCTCCTTTCTACTGTGCCACAAAAACCTTTAATCTTACAATAGTAAAGAATCCTTTCTCAACTAATCTGTGAAATATCGATTATCAGTATCTTCGTCCTGTTTATCAAAATGGTCTGGATGTTGTCTGAATCTAAGCAGCACCACACTGTGTTCTCTGTCAGTGGCTCTGAGTTGGACGGTGTTCAAAGTGAAAGGGCAGTGCCAGTATATCATTAGATCAGAAGTGGTTCCAGCTCCAGTGGCATGTTCAGGCTGCACAGAGACTCGCTCTTATCACAGACAACTGTGCATTCCACTGAGGGCTCCATGGAGCCACTTTTTTCAAGTTTCTATGAAATTTACATCAGCAGCCAAAATCTCATAGATTTCTTATAAACCCATTTAGGCCGGGTAAGCATGCCGCATTTTTACCATTAAAGCCGGGGGCGCTCTTGCGCAATTCTACCATTGAGGCCGGGAAAGCATATAGGTAAATTTTTGAGTATAAGGGTGTTTTTGCACCAATTGTCACCCTTTGAGCCAATGCAATGCAACAGAATAGAGGCGTGGGAGCGTCAGCATCACAACACTTTGTTTAATGTAATTTGGTGAAATATTTGCAGGGATATTCACTTTTTCGGGTTGCAACCCAGCTACAGTCCGTTTATAGAGCTTCCAGTAAATGCGGCGCCGTTAACACACAGCGTGCAACGCGCCATGTTCAGTTTCATTCGATCAAAAGGTTTTACTCAAAAACGATCAGAAAACAGTTGTTATGCCCTTTTTCTATCACGCAGTTTTATTGAGAAGTCAAGTGCGGGATGAGAGGAGAGGAAAGCTGCGTCTTCTCCTCTGGCTGACAGCGCTGAGCAGCAGTGAGGGAGGGGCTTTCTCCTCCTCCTTGCTGTGTTTGGAGACATCTGTTTGGAACAGGATACTCTGCCCTTCCCCATCACCAGCTTTTTATTTCTTTATAGCTTAATAATTATTATATTTATTTCCCATGTTTCTATATAAAACTATTAATTAAATTGTATTTTAAAGAGTGGATATTGTTTGGGTTTAGAGAGAAGCTGCTAGACATTTTTGAAGTGACCTCAAAAGACAAATTACAAAGGTTTAACATAAAATATAGGCCTATATTTTAGTATAAGAGGGCTATATACTTTATTTCACTTTGCTTTTACATATTATATTTTGTGAAGGTGTATCTAAATAAATCCAATTTCTTAGGTAAGCCACAAGTGTAAGCTCTCAAACACTTTTTGAATTTTGTTCCTATCTGCTACAGAGGCTGAGAAATCAATCATTTAGTAGGCGTTGACACAATTGCTGAATACTTCAGGAACTTCAGGTTTTCTGGAACTTTCTGGAACTTCAGGTTTTCGGGGTCTTTTCTGAACTCGCCCATATGTTTTCCAGGCGTTTCAGGCATAAATGGGTTAAGACTTTGAGCTTCTCTAACATATGTTGCTGGCCAGCAACGTGTCTTTGCCTTTTCTATGCAAAGAGTTCAAACAGACTTTGAAGCACAGCCACAGTAAGTACAGCAACGATGTTTTGCTGAAGCTTCCGCCACAGTGTTGGTGACTACATTTATCTGAATATGACATTTTGTCAGATAAATAAGGTTTGGTCATTCAAAAATATAGTCCACATAAAACTTATGTGCCAAATATATGCTTTTCTGTCTCTCTGCTAAATAAAGACAAAGATAACTATTCATGTTAAGATGATTATTAACTGTGCTAAGGTTGAAGAAAACCTGAGAGGTAAATCTTTCGCAACCTTGGTTATTACTAGGGTATTCTGAACCTGAAATTACATCTCATTTAGCAATGCGATTATCAAGTAGATTTTCTAGAAAGATACAAATCTCTGCTCATCTAATAAAAAATAGACAACAGTGTATCCGATAGTCAATGCATGCCATGTGGAGTCTGATTTCTAATTCCTGATCTTACCACAGACAAGCTCTTCTTATTTTCTTTTTGCTGAAATGCAAATTGTTCAAAATATGTTTATACAGGCCTATACTGCTTTTTTCAATTGGCCCATATAGAATAACCTTTCCTGGGTATTTTTTCTGTCCTCAGAAGTATTTGTGGAATGTCTGGCAGGGTTGAACCCATGTCCTGATTACATGAGTCAGGAGCAGCAGCCTCACAGAGCAGCCTTCTTCAGCTTTAATTCAATCCCCTGCTGCTTCCCTCTGCCCTCTGTCCCGCTCTGGTACACAGTGCCATCTCAGGACACAGGGGGAGCTCTTTCACCCAGAACTTACTCACCCAACACCTGTTTGAGGAATTGCGCAGAAATAATGAAATTGTTGTATATTGGTAGGCATCATTATTGACTTGTTATATTTTTTGAAGTTGTTCAATAAATCCTACTTTGTTGTTTTGCAAACTTATAGTAAAATAGCTTAACTTCAGATTTCACTCCATAAAACAACAAGTAGCTTTATGAGTATGTTTGGTATTGCTGGACTTTTTGTTTATGCTTTAAAGGGACTATACAGAGCATAAAAATAAATAAAAAATAAAACTAAGCATTTTCATCCCCCTACACGTTCATGTACTAATGTGTAGAATGAGCCCAGACCTATTCACCACAACTGCCTTTATAACCCTGCACTGTAACTCAAAAAGGTGTTACTTCGGGTCTGAAGTGCCGTCATGCACGAGCTTAAAGGGATATTTCAGGATTTTGACATAGGGCCTCATTTCCTAGTTATCCAGAGTGTTGTTGATTTCTGGAGATATTTTTTCTTAAATTCATGCAGTTCTTGTATTTGAAGAGCTTAGTGGCGCTAGGCTAGTGCTAGGCTAACACATTTCTATGGTATCAGCTACCCTGCATTAAGAACAGTCTGACCCACTCCACAGTGCACCTGAGGTAAATAACTTATAACGCCAGACTGGCCATATAAATGTCTGTGTTAATAGAATATTTTTTGAAATATAACTGACCTTGTATCACATGAATTATCACATTTTGAGGGACTATTTTCTCGCAGATCACTCCGCCGCTGCGTTAGCTTACAGCCACGAAGCTGATGCTGCTCAAATATAAGTTATTTTAAATGCAAAATGGTTAAAATTATTCTATCGACACAGACATTTATATGGTTAGTCTGGCGTTATAAGTGATTTACCTCAGGTGCACTGTGGAGTGCGCCAGACTGTTTTTAATGCAGGGTTGCTGATACCATAGAAATGCGTTAGCCTAGCATTAGCCTAGCACCATAAGCTTCAAATAAAAACTGCATGAATAAGAAAAAATATCTCCAAATCAAACACTCGATAACTAGGAAATGAGCCATATCAAAATCCTGAAATACCTTAATAGAGACTGCAGTTACGCATAGACTAGGCAGTAGAGAAATGACTAACTGCACTAGTCTCTTAAAGTTGAGCATTAAAGCATAGAAAATGTCCGTAGTGTGCTTAAGAATATTTCAAGTCTTAAGAAAATTCAAGTCTTGAAAAAACAGAGTAAATCTTCAGTTAAGGTTGGATCATATTCTCCAGCATTCTACAATCTCTGTGTGGCTTTGTGTATTTTCCACGCTGCACTTTTAACGTCCCAAATTCTAAGAATAGAGATCAAATCAAAACTGAAGCCACTTCTCCCTCGTCTCTTTCACTCGTCTATCACAGACACCTTGAGCGTGTCCTCCTGTGTGCCGTTCACCAGGCTGTTCATTGCACTTAGCTGAGCTGTTACATCTCACCTCAGCTGCTATAGCACTGTGTCATGCGTGATTCCTATCTGTGAGATTTGCTGTTATTGTAGTTTATTAGATTTTCGTGAGTACCTCTGATATATCGTCTGAACTTGAACTCCAGCTCAGAAACGGGAGGTGGACTATGGTCACTGGACGAGGAGTACCCTCCCTTTGTGAGCACATCAAAGATCTATAGCATCAGTGGAGCGGCCCGGGGAGGTGACGCAGCAGCTGGGATAGAGCAAAACAAAGATGATATAAGTACAGACACCACTGAGGTCAATAATGACACAAAACAGAATGCACTGTAGAGGTACAAATCTGTAATCTGTGCAGTATTTCAAATAATATGTTAGACTATTTCTGTAAAAGCCAAATTCTACTAACTACTAACTTAATTTTTGTAGCTATTACCGCTTTAAGAATGATTTTTACTTTTAATAATGTATAAACAGAATGTACTTTTTACGTTTTATTTTATATAATTTACTGTAATGCACTACAAATAAAGCAAAAGGTCTCTGTACAAGCTGCTGCACAAAAACAGAAAATGTATGGAGTTCTGTAATACAAACGGAAATATAAATGTTGATCTCTTGAACCCTGTCACGAGAAAGATCTGGCTTTTGTCTCCACAGGCATTTGGGGAAGTCGTGGGAGTGACTTCCAAAGACTGTGATCTGTAAAAGTAGTCAAATGACTGTAGGTGATGTACTGTAGGTCTGTACAGGAAATGTAGGACATAAAAAGTACCTATGTATGTAGCCCTGTGACAAAGTGTTTTGTCTGTCACTGTAAAACTGAGTTTATCTCTACACAGTCAAACTTAGCCCAGTTAATAAATGTTCAGCTGCATCAGTTTATTGGCCTTTGTTTCTGTATGATCCTGGATGTCTGAGAATTCCTGTTAGTTTGTTTGAAAGCTTACTCCACTTTTTAATTATTTTGCCAATCAACTAAACGTTTTTTTTACAAACGTTTTACAAACATTTAAAAAGGCTTTGGAGGCATAACTTGTCAGACAGTGTCAGATAACATGGGAACAGAGTGCACCAACAGACTTGCAGGGTTTCAGCTCATATGCTGCATAATGACCGTCAAAATCACGACTCATTATAACGAAATTAAACTTTATTGCCTTCAGCTCCTCCTCCTAGTGTTATGACTTACACATGTTTTCTTGTAAGTGGATGATCATGACTGTTTTAGCATTGACTGTCACTGACTGGTGATTTACTCATTATGTTAAGTGTTTAAAGAAAATCCTAAGATGAGTCCCTTAAGAACCTACTGTACTTTGCTCCATTTGGATGATCAGCACTACAGCCAAAAGCAGTGGGACCCCCTTTCACCACACCCCACAGTGTGACCCACAGCCTGTTAGCCACACTCCAGTCTGGTTGTAGAAGGAGGCTTCTCTGTTCCACCTCCATCTGTGTCTTTGAATTAAACATTAGCCAAGCAGACGGACACCCTGCCGGTCTCCCTGAAGGACCAACTGCAGCCAATTAACCCGATGTATGTGAGGCTCCTCTCTCTGAGCCAGCGACGAGCAGATCAAACTGTTCAATTAGACTTGGCGTCAGACAAGACACGGCTATTAGCATAAACTCATGATTCAAAACGGCCACTTTTGTCCACGGCAGATTTTTGAGAGAACTGAAATTGTACACTGGCACCAGACACGTTTTGAAATATGTCACTGTTTAGACACTTCTCCAACATGGCGGCCCACTTCCTGTTTGTCACTACTCTATCCTAACATAATGTAATAGACTTTATAGGATAGGTATACGTACACTAGATTTGACATGCTAATAAAATTAACATTATTAAACTGTTATTACAGTGCATGAAGTACAGACCTGAAGGGATTCACCAAAAAGTAGCCTACTTATGGCTTAATGGACATTTTATAACACAGAAGCACCAACCAGCCAAAAACCTATAGGCCAGATTTGCATGATTTGAATTTGAATTTGAATCATGTTTTCAAAATTCCCAAATTGTTTTCATTCCCAACTATCTAACACAAGCCGGTGACAGCGAAGATAGCCCAGATATTAAGGATTTGAATGAATTTGGAAAAAACACAAGTAATTCATGTGCAAAGGAATGTACTAATAAACTGACCTGATGATAATAAAAACATACAAAGGCAACTGCCACGATCTGTGTGATATGAAGTGCAACAATAATACTCAACCCCTTGACTTTCTGTAAGCATAACATTTACCAGCGCACGCACGCACACACACGCACGCACACACGCACGCACCACACACACCACACACACACCACACCACGCACGCACACACCGCCACCACACACACACACACACGCACGCACGCACGCACGCACGCACCACAACAGCCCCCACAGCTTTTCATGAAAACTGTTCACCTATTGCAACCGGGAATTCATTGCACAGATGTTAAAGCTTCACTGAACAGTGAACATTTTACATCGATGTTCCACCTCTAGGTGTGGAATTAATAAATAGATCTGTTAACAGTAAATGAAACAGGTGTGCATGTGTTTTAGGGTGTTATTGGAAGTGTGTGATTCAATGGTGATTGTAAACTGGAATCAAGGGCTCCATCACCTGCTATTGTTTGTGAAAGGTTATTGTGATTATCACTGTTATATCCAGTCATCCATCCATCTTCTTCCACTTTTTCCGTTGCCGGGTCATGGGGGCAGCCGTCTGAGCTGCCCAAATCACATTGCACATTGCACTGTTATATCAATAAGCAATAATAAATACCTTCTTTTTCAATGTAGATTTTGTTTCTCTTTTCTGCATAAATTATGTAACTTTAATCTCTGCTCTAGTCCCATTATGTGCAGTATAAATAAGTTTATCCAGCACATTATTACATTATTACAGTACATCACTGTCAATGTGGACTGATTCAAATTCAACCCTCAGCCTAAATGATGCGTAAAATAACGCATGTCTAGTTGTTCTTGTGACTGCATCATGTGAGTCTAAATTGGTAAGGTTATTTTGCAAGACTTGGACAATGAGAAGTGAAACACTAATGTTGACATTTTCCTTCCTGATGTAACTTCCCTTCAAGAAATCTCTTATTATTACTCAGTCAATTCTCGCAGTAAGCCAAGCAGCAGCTACTTCAGAATTTCTGATTTGGAGTTCTAATTTGAATCGAGGACAAATCATGGCCCATGTGGTCATCATGCTTATTTTTCTCGCTTCCTTTGGCATCTCAGCAACTGCAAAAGCCAATTGCGACCTTCACGCAGCCATAGGAATCCGGCTGACTCTACCATTCGTCTTCGAGAAACTTGCCAACACTGAAAGACTGGTTTGGCTGCACAATCACACCATTATTTACGAAGGGATCAAAGGTAAGGTGTCTGTGGGCAAGCCGGACGACATCACCTCCAGTGGGTCTCTAGTGCTGAAGAATCCTAAATTCACCAGCGCAGGAGTGTACCAAGCTCAAGCCTATAATGCGACCGGTGCACTGACCAAGACATGGAATAGCTTCGTGTGTGTCATGGAAAAAGTACCCAAGCCCACACTGAGCTATAACTGCGACCAGAAATCTGTCAACTTCAATTGCTACACAGTTAAAAGTCAAGATTTGCGCTACTCCTGGGCAATGGATGAGAAGGTCTTAACCGGAGAGACGAGATCAACCCTGACGATACCTTTAAACAAATTGAAATCGAAGAACAGCTTTACTTGTGGTGTGGTCAACCAAGTCAGCAATGAGAAAAGTGACGCTGTGTCCCCCACCTGTGCAAGTCAAGAACCTTCTCCTCAAAATCTGCTGTGTTTTCACCAAAAGACTGTCATGGCAGTGCTCGCTGGAGCTGTGGGAACTGTTATTATTTTGGTCATTGTCATCATTGTCTTATGCTGCTGCCAAAGACGCAACAAAGTGCCCAAACGCAGGGAGAGAGTGGAACCTAGGATGCTGCCTTTAACCAGCCAAGAACCTGAAACAGATTATGAAACAATGCATCATGTGCCAGAAATGTCCCCAAAACCAAGCCCAAAGCCGTCTCCAAGAGCTGACCACAGTGCGACCAAAAATGGTTCTGAAACCGCAGGTGATTCTCTGCAACCACCGGGCCAAAAGAGAGACAGGACCCCTCTCCAGTGCCCAAACCAAGAACCAAGAGACCCAACACACCAGACCCCTGAAAGACTGTTATTTTTGTTGTTGAAACTGTGAATGTTTGTGTTTAGAGTTTATTTCACTAAGAGCTTATTCTGCAAAAGTCAAATGTGATGCCATTTTGCTTCTTTTTTTGTCAGTGAAATAAGCGATAAACAGCCTACCAGAGAATTGTTGCAGCATTAAAGTCATTGTGCATTATGTCTGATACATTAAAAAAAAGTATACAGTATGTACTTTCACACCTGAATAATTCACACTTTACTCTATGAAAATAAAATTCATTTTGATATAATATTGAAACGTTTATTATGAATCCTACTGTTCAAGTACAATCATTTGTCTTGATAAACTGTTAATAAACCTATACACAGCACCATACATGTGTCACATTCCTTTGCCGGTCAAAATACTTGTCTACAATCCTTTGCTAAAAATGTGCATGCTTGCAAGAAGTTTAAATGGGGAGAATGAATGGAAGGCTAGATTAGCCAGGACAAATATCTATTATCTATGATGGTGAGTGGTAATCCACACATGAAAGTGTTTGCCTTTTGGCCTAATACTGTGTGACAGCCACACAATGAGGTTCCTCTCAGTGCCATCCACTAAAACTTACAAACCAATGTCATCCTTTGTCTGGCCAGTTCTTCTACACAGCTCAGATCTGCTTCGGCCGACAGGGATTTAAAGGAGCTGGTGTCTGCTACAGCTGCTATACTTGCCCTCTCTCCAGTGTCTTGGCTGGCAACACGCCACATCACATCCTCAGAGCAGAGGCAAAAGCGGCAGAAAGTATCTTCATTACAACACAAATAGCTTTTTTAACCACAGCTCGGATATTTCCGGCTGCTTAACCGGGGAGAGGAAATTGTTGAGAAATCTGTTTAATAAGCGCACCTTGTAGCCTTAATAATTCATGCTTTTGATGTGGTGTGCGCTTGAAAACAGAGTCAATTACTTGTGGAAACTACTTCAACCTATGTCATGCCAAATAGTACACAGGGAAATTAAAATGAATTTTTCATCTGATTTGTTTAAACCGCAGACATGTTAATGGCCTGCTTAAGTTTTTGTTCTTTCTAGGCAAAAAACCCTTAAAGTCAAGAGCTGCCCGGCTTTGGCGCCACTGAGTGAAATAATTTCAGCATGGCATTTTTTGTGGAGCCTTTAAAAGTCTTAGCAAGGTATTAGCAAAGGTCAGGCGGCTCACTGGATCTCAGTGGAAGTGAAGCGACTCAACAAAGAAAATACATGTACTATTATTTGTATACTAAAATATGATACCATGGTTGGTTCAAGCCAAAGAAGACAAGAAGGTTAAAAATTCCTAAAATTGACGGAGAAGGCTTTCAGTCACTTCTGATCCAACAATTAGTATGTCCTCATAAAATTTCAACACAGCATCCAACACAGTATTTGAGCCCCTTTCTCTCTCTGACATGCTCCAGAGGATAGGGATGAGTCTAAACAAACATTCTTGCGGAATTAGCTGTAGACAGAGCAGATAAACTTTGGTCAACCATCCTAAAAACCTGCAGAAGGCCTATCATTTCCACAACACACTCATCTCTATAATAATACTTCTTCTGTGCGGCAAATTCCCCATGTATAGCCTTGCACCTGTTATAACTCAGTGGGGGTGAATTCCACATAGCACAGTAATAAGCATCTTGTATGTAATATTTGTGTGTATTGCTGCCAACACAAAATTACAACCTGGTTTATGATTTTACACAATAAGAGCTTTGGCTTTCAAATCTAGGGCAAAATTATTTAGGATGGATTCTCCGATAGCAATAATAATGCCTTTTGAAGATGAGCCAGCTGAGATGGTTTGACGCTTTTGTTTTGCATAGGTGCCTCTGTACAATGCCTAAAGGAAGGAGTTGGGTTTATCAAAATGCTGTAACGTGTGGAGCCTGCTCTACTTTTTTTGATTGGCACCTTGGACTCCAGGCGTTCATTACAGAGTCCTTTGTCACTAAAATAGATTAATAAGTCCGCTGAAATGAAAGTGCACAGTGACAGTGTGTTTGATTGAGGTTCCTCGGAATATTTAGATTCAAAAACAAAGCCGCAGACATTTATAAATGGTCCCTGAGAGTATTTTTAGTTTTCCGCGCAGTCACGAGCGACTAGAAATAAAACAACCGAGTCAGTGATAAGGAATGAAAGAAGGACATTAATATTAGTCTGTTATTGTGCACGTGGGAATAAATGCACGGACCAGTTGATAGTCTTTTTAATGACAGCTATGGTTATCTAATTAGTATCTCTTTAACTGCACGTCTGTCAGGTTTTCAGGGCTGATTTATCAAAGTCATGCCTCGTCCATATGTCGACTTGCACAAAATCTGGTCGCAGTGGCTCATGCTGGGTTCACCATAATGGAGTGCTAAAGATGAATCGTGAAATCCACAATGCCTGATAACGCTGAATTCTATTAAAAATGTGTATTACCTTTATCCTTATGCTCAGTGTGTCATGTTTCACCGTGAAGTGCGCCCGAAAAAAATAACCAATCAATGAAAAATGATCTAACTATTAGATTTGAAAGGTAATAATAAAATTAGGCATGTCTCAAGAGCTAGTACTGTCACATTTCCTTGTGGAGCACGCGATTGAAAACAGCCTAATAAAGAACACTGTTGGAGAATAATAAATCTTTCCACAATAGCAGGCTGTGCAACCTATGCATTCTTCCTGGAGATAGGATCAGTCTAATGTCTCGTCATTACAAGCACGTATTTAGCCCTGAGATATCACTGTGATTCAGAGTGATTGATGGGACTCAACCCTGTCTGATGCAGACTGTGGGCCAGTGCAAAACAGGACATGCATCATGCTCAGTTCACCAAACTGGGATTATGCTCTGTCATGGGCTGCACTCCTGACAATTATGTATTTATTTATTTATTTTGGCACGTATTTGGAATTTGATTTACAGTTTATTTCTAGAATAGGCCAAAAGATGTTTGAAGTTGAGTGAGATATCAACTCTGCCTCCCATTTTGTTTCGGTTGCAGACCGGGTTCTTCGAGTCCAAAACACAGTCCTCAAATAATGCATCACATGCTAAACATGCCCCTCCTGGAACCACCACCTTAACGTGGTGGACGGGTTTGAGCACCCGAGTGATCCTGGGAGCTCTGTTGTTGGGGGCTCCGTGCTCCTGCTCCTCCATGGCAAACAGGTCCTAGGTGACGGGTCAGACAAAGAGCGGTTCAGAAGCCATGTATGTACCACAGCATGGCAAGTCCAAGACAAATTTCCCTATGGGACAATAAAGTTTATCTTATCTTATCTTATCTAAGCCCCTTATGAGAGACCAACAGGCCCGGTTAGAATCGTGAGGCCATCCTTCTGTGGACTCACCACCTGCAGGAGGGGCCATAGGGGCTGGTGCAATGTGATTTGGGCAGCTCCAACGGCTGCCCCCATGACCCGGCAACGGACAAGTGGAAGAAAATGGATGGATGGATGGATGGATGGATGCTAAAAATTATTCCTTACCAGCAGCAATTCCTTTAAACAAATGAGCAGCAATGTGTTTTATTCTTATACCATATATATTTTTGTATTTATTATGTACATCAAGAGAAGAGATTTCCACACACTGCCAAACTTGCAAAAAAGTGAATTAACAACAATATTTTGCTGCGTCAGAAAATATCAGACTTTTGCTTTACAATGGCCTTTGATCTTAAACAGGGAACAGGGTTGGTTTCTAAAAAATGGGAGAGGACCGTATTGTGGATCATGTGGAGAATGTTTTTTGGACATTACATGATATTTTATTTTAGTTAAAATTGTTATTACATAAAATATTTTTGCTACAGTATTTTGAAATCTAACCCTGGGGGGAATTAATTCTGCAAAGTCTTTTAAGCTACAAGTTACACAATAGATGATCTATCTTGATGAAATCATGCTCAAAATGTGGAAATACGTCCCCGGGTGCTCCACACTGGTTGCTCACTGCTCCACTGAACAATGGATCAAATGCAGACAGGACAATTTTCCCTACAATGGTAATAAATTACACTTGAACCTTTAAGCTTTATGGATGTATGACAATTATGTAAGTGTAGGACATGAGTAGCCCTTTACAACTCAGATTTACAGAAAATGATCACTGCTTGAGTTTGAATTCTTGAGAAACAATGTGCTGTGGAAATAAACATGACATCATCTTTGAAACATCATGACCGATGCCCTCAGCTTTTCCACTCCTCGCAGTCACCCCAGTCTTTCTCACACGCCTTCTTATTGGGCCCAGTGTTGTCTGTGCTATCAAACCACTGCCGTGCAACTGTTTTTGTATAGCTGGTGTAAACAGTGCAGAACAAAGGCGGCTTTCTGTATAGGCTTTTAAAATGCCCTGTGACGTGGGCTACAGTGTGTAAAAATCGTTTCCAACTCATATGATTGGAGTCTTGAACTGTTAAAAATAATTAGCGTTCACCACCCTCTCACCTGATAGTCAGCGATGAACAAAAGTCTGCCCTATAAGTCCTGCCCCAAAGCAGTCTGGCCTTTTTTCATACGCTGACTTGGTGCAACACTTTCCAAGCCACTAAACTGTCTCCATTTTAACTATTTTCCACAACAAACCACTGGTCATAATTACAGCTTAATAGCTTGTGGCCACGGTTTTATGGCTGCTTGCTCTATTTGCAATGATAACTTTTCGGCACTGAAAGAATGACTATAAAATACGCAAAGCATTAATATAATCCGCAGAGTCTGATATCTGATAGAGACTCAGACATGTAAGTGACAATTTCCACAGTCACTGATGGTATTGCATTCAAAAATAGTGTATGTAACTACACATTAAAGTCGCGCCAAAAAGAATTTTGGAAGGGTCTTAAATTTGCAAAAAGTCTTACTAAACCATTTCAACACATTACTTTAAATAACCCTAACCCTAACCCTAAAACAAAAAATCAAGTTGTGTCAAGACAAGACAAACTGATTAAATAAAAATCATGACTAAAACTGAATTGGACCACATTTTAAAGTTGCTTTTTGTTAGTGGAAAAATGTTTGCAAATGTCTTCTGGATATTGCCTTTATTCTTGCGATAAAGGTAATTTGGCAATATATTATTATTTGGCAATATGCTTAGTACAACCCTAAAGCGTTCACTCTTTTCTCTTTAGATCCAAGAACATTTTAAGGAAGATCTTAGCAGAGACTTTTGGGTTGATTCCTGACAATAGTGTGAAATAAATTGTGTGCTCAGAAAGAACATAAACTGAAGATTCTTCTAGTCTAGGGTTAGGGTCGTGACATGTCTAGACAATATCAAGATCTGTGCCTTCGTAAGAGGTCTGAACTTCCATCTCGAGCTTTGAATTTTGTATATTGATTCACTGCACGTATTTTTTTTACACTTTCATATTTTGGATCAAAAAATAAAAGTCTGAAGTTCAACAAGGCTCTTCAAAAGTAAGCATTGGCACATTCTCAACAGTACACCCTTGAGGCCCCACACTTCCACCCCTCAAAGCCCCCTCCACTACTCGCACATCTCTAACAAGCACTGCATTTCCAGCTGTTACAACGAGAATGATTCAGATGTGAAAACGGCAAAAAGTCCTACTTCAGTTGGAGCCAGTAAAAGTCAAACCTAAGATTACTTCCTATAAATCGCTGTCAGAGCGGTTGACAGCGAACCGTGTAATGCCCCACTGTTGACATGCCAAACGTGCAGAGTCCACTTGGCTGTCGGAGATTTGGGTGTAATGGTGTGAGGGTGACTTGGATTTACAGCCAGATATGTTCCTACAAACGATGAAACTGATACCCTTTGGAGCCAACGGTTTCTCAACAGCTTTCGCGTGAGACAGTTATGTGTGAAATATTTAAGATTTCAAGGATTTAACTTTTTACAGTCAACACTGGTCTTTGAACCAGCACACAATAGAATAGTTATGTTATGAACAAAGCTACGGGTGTCTTTTCAAGGGGGGGAGGGGGCCCAGAGTTTAGAGAAGGGCTGAGAGATAAAAATGTGATCTAATCCCTGCAATGACCTGACGTCGCATAATATGTCGTTATAGCGTGATTCAGTGTTTTATATTCTATGTCCAAATCCTTTGCACCAATCGCTGCTTCTGCTGCTCGGTCTCAACCATTGACAGTATATATTTTGAAAAAAATAAAAAATCTAAATAATATACTGTCATAACAAAGTCATGACAAAATCAAAATTGTGACCAATTTGGCCAAAGAAAATTGTAATACGATTTTTATTTGACTTTTTTTTAAATCTTATCACCGCCCCCTCGTTTAGGGACCTAAGACCCTTCAACTAAAGCAGCTATGTGGAAAAACTATTAAACCATATCACATTGCAAATGTAAAAAAGAAAGAAGAAAGATCCATTGGAGGCGATTGTCTTAGATCAGGAGTGTCAAACAGGTGGCCCGCGGGCTAAATCCGGCCTGCGAGATGATTTAATTCGGCCCCTGACTTGTAAATGGTAAATGGACTCAACTTAGCGCTTTTCTACCTTTATCAGGCCCAAAGCGCTTTACAGTAAGGAACCAGTCACCCATTCACACTCTCATTCATACACCAATGTGCTCAGACACTGGTGGCAAGTGTAGAGCATAAATTCATGAGAATGTAAAAAAAATCCTGTGTGGAGTTAGCCTGGCTAACGCCAGACTGCTGTGCGCACTCAAATCTTTTTGATCTTCACAACAGCCTGGGGACCATGGCCGAAATTTTCGCATGGATTTGGGGACAAATCACAGAACGAGGAAGGACGGCAGGACGATGACGCGCTAAATATCACTTGTGATTTTAGTCTGCCGTTAGCCAGGCTAGTGTGGAGTTTTTTAAGGACATAACCAGAATGCTCATTCCAGCCCCTAGGGGGCAACTTAAATATAAATATAAATATAAATAAAAATTAAAAAACGGAAATAATTCCACACGTGTCCAGCAGAGGGCACTGACATGACAAGCGATCAGGACATAAACAACACATTATAGCCACATGGTAAATGGTCAGTCTGCCCCAGGGCGGCTGTGGCTACAATATAATGTCAGTATAATGACAACAGTGTACTTTAAGAAACTTGTGACACAGGCTTGTAAAGCACAATACAAGTGTAAGCCGTTATTATTTATAACAGTCCTGTCGGACTTTTGACCACATCAGCACTATCTTAAAATCACAGCTCATTATTATTCATTTATTGGAAAAAAAAATGTTCTCAATAGTATTTTCCTGTTTACATTACTGTATATGCGCCCTGCGACCCGCTGAGAGAGCTGGATTATGGCCCACGACCCAAATGAGTTTGACACATATTGACACCCATGTCCGTCTTACTTCAATGCTTAGGGGATGCAGCCTGTTTAGTACAATTGTTTGACTACTCTGTATCGCCATCTTGTGGATAGAGCAGAAAATGTACAAAATTACATGCTTCATATTATATAGCTTAGCTTAGCTTTTCTTTTTCTTTTTTTGCCAATGGCAGATACTTTCATGGCCAAAATCAGGAGGGTTAAACACCTGCATGGCTGTGAAATGATTTGTTTCATGTAGACCGACAGTGAAAGTCAAACACACAATACGTTGTATGTAATGAACACAAATTAAAATCTAAATTTGCAATCAAATGCTTACCTTACTTTTGATCCAAAGCAAACCAGAGGTTTCAGATGTAATTTTTCTTAAATTGTACCCGAACCGAAAAATGCTATGTAGCCTACAACAGAAATAAAGTTTTGGGTCAATCTTAAAAAATCATGTCCTACCTAAACGCCTCAGCTTTTTTGCAGACCATTTGTAATTCCAGGTTGAGACGCTTGAGGCCAGTGTTTGTTCATTTTAGGAGGGAATAGCTCCTTCTATGCCCTTTGTCTACGTCTAATGTGTCACATAACCAAGCCTGATTTCTCTTCTTTTTAATGCCCATTACTATGAACTAAACCGGCTCTCAGGCTCCTCTGAAAGTCCAAACTTTGTTAATTCAGAGACAATAGCAATCATGTTCTTGTCTTGTTTTGGGTTTGTCCTTCTTATAGTTAAGTCATGGAGAAGTCATATTTTAGATTTAATCGCCCAGGTTTTGACCTGCTTTTTCCTGCTTTAGATCTGGTGGTATTTTGGAGGTCCTATACTACTTTGAGAACCATATTGCCAACTGTAGGCCTGCTTATTTACACTTACTATTATTTTAAGCAACAGTACCAATTACTGTGGAGTGTAGATACCCAATAGCTTCTTCTTCTTTCTATTTTTTTTTCCTGGAAAGGTGTATTATGTAAATAATGTTTCCACTGTTTGTTGCCTCAGCTTGTTGATATAACTGCCATTGCTTTGATTGGCCACAAATGTACACTTATGTTTGTCGTAAGTAACTTACCTCACATGTTTTTGATTATGACAGATTTTTCAGTTTGATCAGCTATTTGGGTTATTTTGGTATTGTTTGATGTGTTGATGTGAAATGTTGATTGAAGGAATGCCTGTGTTAACTCAGAGTAGATTGTCTTTGTGGTAAACATCAGTCATTAGTGTCTTTTATGAGCCTCTTCTCCTCTGCAGGTTTGCAGGGTTTTGTTTTCCATCTAATTCATTATAATGGTCTGCTTTTCTTTACCTTGTCTGCACTTTCTGGCACTACTCCTGGAAGGCTGCTTTATTAAGGAGAGTTGTTGTCATGCATTAAGTCTCTCTGAAATCTGTAGATTAGATTTTAGGAACTGACTGAGGCAGGCTTTTTGGCAAACAATCAAGGGAGTTCTTTTGCCCCAAAATGTTTTCACTTAACATACTAAACAATGAACAATGGGGACGTGATTTGAATATATACCCTGTTTTATACAGACTGTACCTGCAGTTTAATTGCCTATAATGCCTTCAAATGGAGCTTCAATGGGTACTTTCCACCTTTATGAAAAACCGTTGGCGCGCTTACATCGGTCTTTGATTTGACATAACACTGTGATGACTCATGGGGCAGTTGACAGCTGTTTCCAGAACTTTGAGATATGGTGAGAAATACATTTAAGGTATTTGATTTGTTTATGTGTCCCTTCAGTGGAAGTGAGCACCAGAGACTTATGTTGTGGATAATGCAACCTGCCCCGACTAAGTGAATCCACATGGGCCAGGATTTGGAGAGAAGCAGCACCCAGCCCACTTTAACCTTCCACCTTCTGTATTGTCCAATTGGACTGACTGTATGTGCAGGAAAACTTTGCAATGGTGATAACCGGCTTTGGTATAAACACAGATTCAGGGTACTAAAATATAATCTCATATTTCATTGCCATGGAGTTTTATTAGTGTATTAAGACAACAGCTGTGTGTGCTACTGACAGTGCACGATATAGAGAGTACAAACTCATTACACATTTTCAGGAGAAAATGATCAATAGTATGTATACTTCAGCTACTTTTAAAAAGAAACGGCCGAGTCAGCCACACCGAAGGACAAGGGGAGGGCATTCTACACCCTCAGGGCAACACTCTGAAAGGACATGTCCCCTCAACTTATAGATAGAGTATATAATAGATTAATTAATAGTAGGGCTACTGTTTTGTTTTATGAACAATGGTTTGTATTTAGTAATCTAATAATCTGGTTTGTGTTGCTTTGAAAATCTCTTTTTGAAAATTCATTTTTAGTGTCAAAAAAGGGCAATGTTGAAACCAGTGTGAGTTGGAAATGTGCTTGAGTGGCTGACACAACAAAGTATAAAAAACATTTTTAAATAGCCGAACACAAAATCATTGTTTTGTATTATTTATTGTCCTTAAAGTGTTAGTACAGTAACATGAAATACAGTATTGATTAGGGCAATAGCACCAGGCTGGATCATTCGTACTTGTCCACGGGATACATACAATTTATAAAAACATCTTTGGATAAAGCATGGCAAACAAACACACTAAAAATGCCCATTCAACATTTAGCACTCTCTTTACAGTTCAAGTATTAACTTTAAAACCACATACATCATAAGTTACAATCCTTAACTGTTAATAGAAAAAAAAAAATGGATTACAAAAATCATGGCACATAGTGCATCAAGGAATACATTTCTGATACAGATGTCATAGCAAAATTGGCCACCATCAAACTAAGGATAGCCAAATGATTTCTAGCTGCTCATAAACGTTCGTTTGTAATCAGCCATTTGCAAATTAACGAAAGCTGCATTGTTTCATGAGAATAAAATACAATGAAAACTCTGCATCTAACTTTGGTTAAAGCTTGACATTTCCAATATGTTACATCATATACTCAAAATGCAGCTATTTTTTTTCTTTTACAAGAACAAGAAACATTCTACATTATGAAAACACTAAGCTAAACCCTGTCCATTAGAAGCTAGGAGCCTCTGAATCCAGTGTTTTATTAAGAGGTAATTCCAGTTAATCATGAGCACCAGTAGCACTTAGTAGCGGTTGCACATTCGCAGTAGTACCATGAGCAGACAAAGACGCTTAGCAGTTTTCTTGGTAGTAGTCAATGTAATAATTACAGTCCAACATAAATATATTAGAACACAATTGTTGGTAAAACAGGGTGTGTGAGAGGTAGGGGTTACAGGACCCAATGTTAGACTGAAGTCACAGCGTATACTGTGGGACGGTAAGAAGAAAATACAAAGGATGAAAAGTTTAGATTTCTTATTGAAGTGAGTTCACTTTTCTTATTCAACCATTACTGGTTTTAGGCTGTGTACTCTTCCCGGCCTGAACAAATGGATCAGTTTTAGACAGAAAATCACATAAGCAAACAGACTAGAGTGATGTCCAGAAACAAAGACCGTATGGACATTTTGTTGTTGTTTCACCAATACACTCTTTAACCTTTGACTTCAGACAGAACAGAGGAAGTGTTAGGCAGTAGTTTAATCGCAATGTTTAAAAGCCATCCTCTGAAGAGTAAGTCAGTAGCAGAAATACTGCTTGTAACACATACTGTACATGGTCTTAACAAATGAAAATAAAAAATGCCTGAATTATTGTCTCACCAAGACAATGGCATGCAAAATACTTCAGTAGGCTATACAATAATATATGCTGTTTTTGTGTTTCTATTTTCATCAATCTTGTGTAAAATATTGTACTCACTCATGTACAAGTCCCATGCTATGACTTTATAAATGAAGAGGACTATGTCATTCCAAATTAATCCGCCCACCATTACAAACTGGGGGCCAGATAATTTGCTCTGTCCATCCCATTACTTTCAATCCCTTTGTCTGTTGCTAAAATGCACAACTCCAAGCTTTAAAAAAACAAACAAACAAAAACAAATGCAACAACAATGCAACAACCCAGCAAAGTCAGCTAATTGAACAAGGAGGATCAGAGCCCTTTTATACTGCACGGACAAACTGAGTGTGTTTTAGCTGCCATACGGGATCCAGTTTGGGACAATAGAATGGAGATGTTTCTCCATCAACCTCTTTGCAGTAAATCACTGCAGTCAGGAGAGACTCGAATTTAGGGCTTTGCTCCAAGTGCAGCCCTTCACTGGACTTGAAGGAGTAAGCCATTGTGTGTCTGGGGAATGCACTTCCCACAGAATCCACCACAGCGACCATAGATTCTTGTCCCGTCCTACACAGAGATAGAGAGGTGGAAAGAGTGGGCAAAGGCCAAGCTTTTACACGCAAAATATGGGTTAATAAATGTCAGAGGAGATTCCTCAGAGAATCAGACTAGCATGACTATCCCAAAGACATTTTTATATTGACAATATTCAACACTATATTGCCAGTGTATAAAGTTAGGAAGACTAGCAAAATATGAATGAAAACAGAAAGCAATAATATGCTAATCACATTGAAAAAAATAATAATGATAAAAAAGATTATTCATAAAAAAGTAAAGATAAAACATAGAGGTGCCTAATTATTTGAATTGTGAATTGTGTATTATTATTGTTTGTGTTGTATTATTTTTCTTTGTTTATTTTTCTTTATCTATTTTCTTTATTTTATCAGGCAAAACATTGAGAACAAATTCCTATTTACAATCTCGGCATGAATGTGATTAGGTGGACTTAAGGGACAGGGACGGGGATACAAAACAAACAATTTATATATAATACCATTGAATTTTATTATTTGTTATTCTAAATTGCTGTCCATATTCTAGGAGCTTCAAATGATTGAATTGATTCTATAATTAAATAGCGATATGCAAGCCAATGAATAGTGGGGGTGACAGGATCTTGATAAAGAGAAACCGTGTGAGCATCTTACCTCTGAACGGTGAACTTTGACGGAAACATAGTTGCCCTGTGATGTCCACTTTGTAGCCTCAGACACTTTGAGACCGGTTCCAGTCAGATTAATGCTGAACTGGCCCTGTTAAGGTACACAAGAGTTTCTTAGTCTGCGCTAAAGGTAATTATAGGAAGATAGGCAGGCATTTGTTTCCAAATGTTCTAAATGACTCAGATCTTCGTTTGTCACCCACCTGTGGACATTTGGCCGCACTGTAACAGTCTCCTGCTGTAGCGAAAGGAACAGGTCGACCAAGAAGAGTCTGGGAAAACTTCAGATCTGTGACTGGTAAACAAGAAGACACAAACCCACTGTCAGTGTGTGCTCCAGCAGAAGTAAATACAGAGCACAGACAGCTGCAGTACTGTAAACATGAGAGAGAGTGCTCCAAGGGGGATCTGTAGACACTTAGAGAAGCAAAATGGACAGCAAAGATGGCCTACATTCATTAGTAAAAATAAAAAAGGTAGTTGAGTGGCATACTCATGAAATATGTTCCCAACATCTTATATTAACATAAAAACTTAGTTACCAACCCCTAACATTCCAGATCCACAAAAGTGTGTTATCCAAGCCTTTTTCTGATTTTATTTTATTTTTTACAAGACTAATCAGTGTTGCCACGAACTTGCTATTTTCAAGTATATGTTTTTCAAGCACATACATTATTCAATGCACTGTTCAGATAAAAGTCTTAAACTGCAATTATTCCGAGTAACTTCTTTTCTAATGGCGTACTGAATTGTTTTTATGAGGATTGTATCATGTAGAAGAATACACAAACCCTACAGGGTTGTGCAATTAATCCAAATGTATTGAATTGTGAGTAAGTTTAAGGTCAATCTCAGTAATCAGCATAATACTTACTAATGGACAGGTCTGCAGCCAACACTATGTTGTTTATTATATCACCCAACACTGGTAGACCCAACTGTATTTGATGGCCAGACAGTGACAGGTAATATTCCGTGTCTGGGCCACTAGAGGGTGTGATGAGTTATATAAATAGTTCAATTCAGACTATGTGTTAAATCACCTTTTTAGCATTGCACCTATTCTGCTGGGTTCTCCATCTTTAGGGATAAACACAACTCCAAATGACTGGTTTAGCTTTAAGGATTACGAAATACCAATATAAAACATCCCGATTGTCTGCTGAGGTATGATGCAGCTACAGAGGCACACACACAGACAAACCTCTTCATAATCTTCAGCTCATCTTGAACATATTATCCCTTCTTAAGCTCTCTTACAGTTGCCTGAAAGCCAAATGAGTACCATGCAGAGGGTGGGAACTTGGACCATGCACAATGAGTGTGTATGGGCTAATCCTGACTTCCCATCCATCCAAATATACAATTACACACAGCTTAATCAAAGCCACACTTTGACACAACGGGAAGGCGGAGCATTGCCATAATGAGCAGAACTGTGTGCGTTTATGTATATAATGTATCATGATTGTATCTTTTCATGTATCTCTCTGTCTGTCTGCAGAAGTGCACGTGCCAGTTTTTTTAAATACTACAGTTTGAGAACCTCTGGTTTAAACCAATTACTCCATTACTGCAACATACATCAACCACTGCGTGCAAAATGTACACATTTTCTAACCTAATTGTAAAATTGGCATCAATTTCGTATCTATTTAGTTGATTACTGTATACGTCTACCTGAGTTATACAAGTCAATACTTGAGTCTGAAGTAACAATTAAAAATTAAAACTAAACTACTACTTTTGGATATGCTGCCCACTATGGAGCCTGATGTAAACCTATTCACCCATTCCCCTGTAACAACTTATAATTTGGAGTGAGGAAAGATATGAAATAATAGACTGTGTAAAATAGATTTATGCGCATAGGGACCCGGCGTCAGAAAGTTAAAACAATAGTGGTGTGTGGTCTTGTTACAGTAGACATTGTAAGGCAATCACAGAGTAATGACTCACTTATTATCCGCAGGGAGCTCAGATCCAGACGCACTTTGTTGAACACCGTGTAGCCCGCTGCTGAGTAGTCATTTCTGCACTCACAGTCCTGTCTGCGGCTGCCATTGTATGGGCACTCAAACGGGTTCAGTAACCTGGGTTTGAAATAAAAAAAATATAATTTAGTTTCTTGCCCCATGTTTAAAAGTGGGTCCTAAACTAAGATAAGGCAGTGATACCAGGACACTTGTACAGTACATTTAAATCTAATACAGCACACTACACTAATCATTGCTCTAATATTTTTATGTCAAACAAATATCAGTTTGGTGAGAAAATGCGAAAAAGTCACATATCGTGATCACAGCTGAAGTGTTCACCCACTGATTCAAAGGTCAGTGATTTGATTCCAGCTCCCACATGTGCATACTTTCTTTCTGTCTTTGGGCAAACCACTTTACCCATCTTGTCTTCAGTGTGAAGGGGAAAAGCGCTATATAAATGAAGACCGTTTATCACCCTTAGACGCATAATAATTAAACATTTTCAGGACTTCACAGGAACAGATACAGCCAAGACTATAAACGCTTTCAAACTTACAACCCAGTAGAGTCCCGGCTATAATATGTAATCCTATTTGAGCGCAGCGCTGTGAGTGAACATCCGTCATGAGTGAATTACACACACCTGTGTCCGTACACCTCGGAGTAGTTATCAGTTGGACCGCTGCGCAGGGTCACGTACTCCTTCGGGATGTCGGTCTGCATCTCGGCACAGTAAATCTGCACATAAAACACATGAGACAACAATTGAGAAGCTGCTGGAGCTGTGGCTGGAGTTATAATGTGTGTGGGACACTGACGCACCTGTAAGATCCTCGCTTTGACTTTGAAGTAGTATTCTCCATCCATCCTCACGCCCTGTCGAATCTGCACTTCTCTGCAGGAGCTGAACAGCTGGCCTGGGACAACACAAGCATTTAAACACGTCGGCCGCATCAATCAAGCATCACCCCCCACTGGACATAATATTGATGCAAAATCGCTTAACACATACACATTTTGCTCAAGGATTTGAAAGCAAGTGGTATTCACTTTTGATGCATCATTTTTCCATCTTTTTCTCTGAACCAGTGCTTCACCTTATCCACCATGGCTGCAGTGATTTGGTAAAGCGTAACTTCATCACTGTATCAAAATGATCTTTCAAGAAATATTTCGGAATCGCATAGAAACAGCTCACAGTCTAGAAATAAAATGTCCCCCTGCTTTATCTATTGCAATTACAGGGCTCGAAATTGCGACCATTTTGGTCGCATATGCTCCCAAAATTATGCCGTTGCGATCTAAAATAGAATCACTCGCATGTTTGCGACTGCAAACAAATGCTCCGGTCCACCTTAAAAGAAAACCTTCTTAAAAAAGCTTGTGTCATTGTTTTCACAAATGCTGCCTGCCAAGAACAGCAAACTTTCTGTTCTAGAATAGTTTGAGAGCATATCTGAACAGTACGATCTGTTCTCTCTTTTGGCTCAGCGCCGCTGTCATTCCTCCCAGTCACACGCGCTGGGCCGACCTGCACCAGACCAGTGCGTGTTCTCTGCGTGTGCCTGTGCACCGCTCTCTCCCTCTGCCTGCTTTATTTAATAAGCCAATGTATTTACGCAACTGTAGTCTCTTTATGAGAAAACGAGGAATATATATGTCATTCATAAACTCATTGGGACTGGGGACTATCTCTAAAATGACGCGCGAATCGATGTCGGACGGAGAAGCAGCGCAAACTTCAATCCAACCCGCTCGCCCCCTCGTGCAGCGCTGAAAGCGAATCATCGCGGCTCTCCCAAATACAAAACGTAAAGTCACAAACGCAATGTTTAACACTTCTTCTAAGGTTCTGGCAAAAGGGTTTGCCGTGTGTTGCGTGATCTATGGAGCTTTCTCCCGCAGCACAGAGTGAGGAGAGTGTAGATGCAGAGAGAGGAGACGATGAAGTGCAGTGAAGCAGGGGCGGAGCAAGTCGGGGATTGGGGGCGATCTGGTGTCCCATTTATAATGTTAAAATTTAGCCTAATGAGTTTTGTAGATTGGTGAATCATTGCAAACAGCTAAAATAAACTTCTAAAATGCAACAGAAGGCTGGAAGTGGCATGTGATATGCTTAAATTTCCTTCATCCCTGTTAAAAGCGTCCCTGTTTTTTTTGGTTCCGCTCCTACATTTTTGACTGTGCTCCTAAATTTTAGAATTAGGAGCACAAGCGCTACCAAGAAAAAAAGTTAATTTCGAGCCCTGAATTATAATACATAATATATTCCAAAAAATAGATATGTACATTAGTTGTTAAACTCGACAAAAAAAACCAAAAAGAGCAGCGACTTGGACAGTTTCCTTTAATGGTAGCTGCTGGTGTAAATGGCTGATTAGGTTCTCACTCCCTCTGCTGCAGAAGGTTGATTATCTGATCAACATTAGGTCTTGGGCTGTCACCAGAGCAAATCATTTTAATCTTCTCGTGCCTGACTTGGCAGAAACTAGGTCAGAAATTAGTCGCCTCGTGCGTCAGCGCTAAGACAAAAGTATGGGGAAAACCTGCAAAGTCTGGCCAGCTGACAACTTTTTTTCTTCACTTTAAATAGCCACAATAAAATTTGACAAAACTCATAGGCACTACATCACACATGTGTTGAAAACTGATGAATATTTATTATTTCAGTGAACTCTCTCCCTGACGTTTTAAATAAAGGTTTTGTCTAATGTGTTGAAACAAAGCAAAAAGCTGAGTTAGTATAAACACAATCAGATACGGTCTTGGCTGCAGCACACGGCACAGTCAATTTAATACCATTACTTTATACAAATTCCTTCTTGGCAGCATGTTTGGTGTAATTAAGAGAAAAGAAAGAAAACGGGACTTACATTCTCGCTCTTTACATGCAGCCTGAGAGTCAGGTTTTTCTGCAGGACGGCACTGTTTGGACGGCTGACCTTTGGAAGTTAGACAGTCCACTCTGCGCTCCATCATTCCTGCCCCACAAGTCTGGGAGCACTGGAGTGACAAAAAAAAAAAATAGTCACAATTTATTATAAAACACTGTGCCACAAATTATTCAACTACTATGTGTCGTAATCTCCATAATCACTTAACATGTTCTGTTAACTAAATGAATCAGGAAAAAGTAGAGTCAAAACCTTACTCCTTTACTAGTCCTACTCCTTAAACCTAAAAATAAAAACCTACAAATAAAAAACAACTGCAACCACGCAAAGTTGTGAAATGAAGTATTCCCAATCTTAGGTTTGCTGTATTCACATGTTCACATTGCACTGACACTAAACTCGGTATTCCATAAGACAAAACCGTAATATTAAATAGGGCATCCGCACTGGTCATCATGATGTTCTTAATGTTTTTAGATCATCTTGCTCTTCACCTTGCTCCAGGGGCTTGCTTTCCAATAGGCGGGGTGTGGGCAGTCCTTGAGGAGACACGAGCGGGTGCCAGGGGGGCGTGGCTCGGAGCAGAGGGTGCTAATGCCGTCTGATAACGGGGACCCATACGATCGACGGGACTGAGAGGAGGGCACCACAGAGCAGGAGACAAACCGCTGCTGATAACCCGTCCCACAACTGGTGGAGCACTGCAAAAAACGGGCATTATTTAAATTCATTATTTCAGTATATTTATTTTATTTTTATTTATTAGTTTATTTTGTTGGGACAGTGCATGTTAATTAACATGCATGTAAACAAGCCACACCGGATTGTAGCCTTGGGCTAATTTCCATCCGTTAACTTGTCCCCCATGCGCACTCTCAAACACACTCACATTCATCCTGGCCTATTGTACATGTTTTTAGTGGTAGGGGAAACCGGAGTACCCGGAGGAAACCTATGCAGACACGGGGAGAACATGCAAACTCCACACAGAAAGGCCTCGTCCCTGGTGGGAATCGAACCCTTCTAGCTGTGAAGCACGAGCGCTAACCACTGTGCTACCGTGCCACGGTAACCAGTTGACATTTTTTTTTACTGAGGAACAAACATTGCGTCTTATGCGCGCTCTCTATTAACCTCTTAACCCCCGCCTTAACCAAGCACATTTTCTCCAGTTCAGCTTTACCCAAGTCTACAAGCTTCTCGGCCTGTGACGCCTCATTTGAAAGCTAATACCTATGAAACTGATCTGAGATTTTTCCTCATCGTCACTTTTCCGTCGTATTTTTGTTGCGTTGTTTTTTTATTGAATGTTTTGTTGCTTTTTCATCACTTTTTTGTCGCCTTTGTTGCTCTTTTGATACTTTTTTCATTTACATCTCATTTTTGTCGCTTTTTCAAGAAGCTTTTAGATTTGGGTAAAGTCGAACTGGAGAAAACGTGCTTGGTTAAGGCGGGGGTTAAGAGGTTTAGGTGACCCCTTGCATCTAATGGAAGCTATTGCATTTATCGTGATCTTAGGTATAAAAATTAAGCATAGATATAGGCAACATTCAACATCTTTTTGTTCTCTAATGATTGACTGTGGTCGTATCTTGTTACCTGGGACCACTCCCCAGTCGACCACACATACTGGCAAGGAGCGCTAATGCATTGCTCCTGTGTTGACGGTTGCGAGGCTCGTTCACAGTAATCATCACTGACTTCTGCACTTCCTGGACCCAAGCAGCGCACCTTCCTGCTCCTGACCCCATTACCACAGGTTGTGTTACACTATAAAAGAAAAAGACAACCACTTATGACTGAAGAGGTCCATAACATCGAACTTTGAGGAACATTATGATGCCAGATGTCCACAAATGGGACTATCCTTGTTTTGCTGCGTAAATATGACCTCAAAAACTTTCATACAACTGACACATGCGGCTTATTTGTGAGTTAGTGCGATCTATCTTGGGTCTGGGTCATGTAAAAGTTTATAGTCTTGTAAAAGTTTATAGCCGCATTTACAACGGTAACCCCTAAGATTAGCTCATGTGAGCCTGCTAACTTGCATGTGTACTTTTACGGGAACGGAAGGGATTAACGAGCACAGAGAAATAAAAAGGATATTTTAAAATGGTTTGGAGGCTTTCAAGGCAACGAGGACGGGAATCTGTGCCCGACAAACATTCCTGCTGTTGGACGAAACAATGACATGTCCCTGTGCCCCTCTCTCAAGAGCAAAGAGTTGACAAATCAAGAAGAAATAGCATGAGCAATGGGAGGGAATGCAAAAGATAAAGTGGAAGTCACATAACCAACGCATGCTTTGAAGTTTAATATGATTTGGCAGCTGATACTCATCACTCAGCTCAGACCAGTACAACAGAACGGGTTTGCCTGCAGGTCATCTGTTTAATGGCATATACTGAAAAGGCTGGAGGAGATCTTAGCTAATAAAAGCCTTAATAGGATGCTTGAACATCTGTAGTTCAGTATCTTGCTGGGAAATGGGAGTTGAGGACAGAGAGGTTGTTGGAGGAATCATGGAAAAAAAGAGCCTTACTTGTTCCCATTCACCTGTGACCCAAGCGTAAGGAGTGCATTCTGGGGCTTGGCACGGCTGAACCACGGCCGGGCGAGAGCGGGCGTCACAAAGGTCCTCTCTGACACGTCCTGTGCCTTTGAGTCGGCAGTAGACACTTCTCTTTGGGTTCCCACGCCACAGGACACAGAACACTGAGAAGAAATTAAGAAAAAAAAAAAATACAAATGGTGTGATTATTTAGCATAAAATATCATATTATTTCAGGTTAAAATGCTTATTTTTGCAGGAGCAGTGGTTTGATTTGTGAACATTTCATCAAACAGCAAAGGGAATTGGACAAAACAGGAAACTTCAAGCTAAATAATCTGGTCAATTTTAATTTTTGTATTTTCGATGGACCTCTACAGTAAAATTGAGGTTTAATGCCAGTTCAAATCCAATTAAATCCCTTTTTAATGACTATTTTTAGGGCCTTGATTTTGGCACAATTCATTTAATGACTTTTAATGCTTTGTAATGCCCTGGGAAAACCCTGAACCGCTCAACAGTCCCGCCCACTTCCAGTCATTGTGTGCATTGACTTTTCGAAAAATGTAAGAGTTTAAAAGCACAGCCAGGCTAATCAGCTATGCGCTAAAACACACAATATTAAATGGACGATTTATCTAAAATCTTAAAAACTGAAAAGTCCTAAAGACATTTCGCTGTATTTACAAGTAGACTGTACTGTACGTCTACGCGCTCGACATGATAAGTGCTCGGTGGGTCCACTGTGTGTACGGGGAGTTTCATTCATCAACTATGGGACAGTGTACACTCATAATGTTTGAAAGCTCAAGAGAACATGGCTGCCATCAAAGATCAGTGTAAAATATACACTATGGAAGTGCATGAATTAAAAGCTATTACTGACCATTTGTTTTATGGCACTTGCGTATGAGTCAGGATATCTGGAGCCAGTCGCCACTTGAACATGCGTTTCCTTTCTTCCTTTCGACAGTGCGGTTTAAGGCAGCAGATGTAACGTGTTTGTTTGGTCTGCAGTGCCAGAGATAATGATGCTTTGAACAATGCGCATAGTAAATCAAAAGGCTGTTTGTCGCGTCCCTCAGTAGTCTCTATGGTTGGGGTCACAAAGGGGTCTATCTGAAGCATCTCTTTGAAGTTTCTCTTGAGAGGCATACCTGCATACTGAGGAAGCACTCCACTCTCTCTAACTCTCCGACAGATCTCAAAGGGCTGTGCCAGGCCTCAGCAATTTCACACAGTCAGAAAGTACAGCGGCTATCAAATATCCCCCTCCTAACTTCCAGATGTAGTGGCGCAGTCTCTTGCTCCAATCACGTGTTATCTTTGAGAGGTCAGTGAGTGGCTCGCTGCGAAAGGTTAAGTGTTTAAGTTTGGAGAGAGAACAAAAAAGCACAGCAAGCTTTTTGACCCTCTAAAACTAAAAAAAAAGATGATTCTTTGTAATAAGGCAATACAGAGAAATACAATCTAACCTTCAATTGAGGTACTACGTTGCCAACTCTGATAAAACAGGAAAAGTAATTTTAAAATAATTGTTCATTACTACACTGTATATCATTGTAATAGGGTGGAGGGCAACTTGGGACTAACAGGGAATAATGCTACTGTATTTGTGGCCATATTTCTTGATATTATTATCCAGAAAATGATAGGATGAGGTTAATCATATTAACATGGAATAAAAAAATGCTCATGTCCTGTTTATACAGTATATAATTACCATAATCACTCTTATAATACATTTATGTTAATTACGTTATTTCTGTGCTATTATAGCCTGGCCTTTGCCATCCGTAAACTCAGGTCAATTATCTTTTCCCTACATGTAGCAAGGGAGGCGGGTGTTGTAGGTGACGTTACGCATTTGCACCGAATTGGCTGGTTGTAGTTTGATAACAGATCCAATCATTTAAAAGGAGTTCATCCCTCCCACATGGAAACAGAGCTCAATTGTGAAGTTCCAGACCCTCTGTACAAAATGAGTACGAGGGTATGGTAAGACCAGGCTAGCGCTATTCCTGCGCTTTGCTTTAAATTATTATGTTATGGTAATGTAATGTAATGGTAAGTAAAGAACAGACTGTATCAGATTGTGCATTATCCCTCTGGAATACAATAAATAAAACAGACCTTTGCACGGTTTTGTATAAAATCACAGAACAAGTTGAATATTTTACATTTTTAATTACCTGTTGATACAGCTGGACATCTCTTGATTTAATACCAAATGTATATATACACGGGTGCTCATCATTTAATTAGAATATCATGAAAAAGTGCATTCACTTCTGTTATTCAACTTAAACTGTGAAATTAATATGTGATATAGACTCATTACATGCAAAGTGAGATATGTAATGCTTTATTTGTTTATTTGTTATTTTTGATGATTATGGCTTACAGTCCATTTTCAAAATAATGCAATTTTTTTAGATTATTAATTTGGGTTTTTACAAGCTGAGCCATAATAATAGTCAATCATATATTAGTTTCACAGTTTAAGTTGAATAACAGAAATGAATGCACTTTTGAACGATATTCTAATTTTCCGAGTTTCACCTGTATATGAATAATATCAGGAGATTAGCCAGACATCCTGACATTACCAGGAGAATGTCCCAACGAGAGCACATGTGTGAATTTGGCTTTAGATGCACAGCGGTTTCAGTAAACACAGTAGAATAATTTGTAAAATGTTACCGCCTCCGACAGCAAGTAGCAGAAAATATATTAAAATAGTACATTTCTCTGTTTTCTCCTACTCATAACCGGGTCCATTGTGTGTAGAGAATAAATACAGAATTTATTACCGGTAGTGCGTCCCAATATAGTAGGCCTTACTCATCCCTTTCTATACTCTGAAGCAAATCCATATAAAAAGCCACATATTGCCTGTCACTGTGCACTCTGCAGTCAGGTGTGACCTGAAGGGCCTGATTGTCAGTGAGGTAACTCACACAGTGGGTGCTGAGGCCTGTTACGTGCACGCACAGGTATTAAGATATAAAACATGTCTTTATGCTCTAGTTCTCAATTTCATGGTTGCTGGTGGTATGGAGGGAAAGATGATTGCTTCCAGACACCAAGAGGGGAGGGAGCAGGACACCCTCAAAGAGTGGGGAGTGGCAGAGGTCTGTCTGGGGGTAGCCATGGTCTAGTCTCTGTGGACCTCTGGTATGGAGTTCTTTTTCTAACTTCGTTCGGTGTTTCACTATGGGAATCGCCTCGGGCGAGACCATCCATGGAAGCTGCAATGGCACCACGTCTGTCTATGACAGACAGGTTGACTGTACCTTGGGCTACGCCCCTTCTCCTAGGTACAGCCAGCCTCCTCCTTCAATAAACATTCTCGCTTTCTTCCCGCGTGGAAGCCACATCTTTCTAGCTCCCTCAGCGCTTTTCTTGCCAGCAAGCTAGCTTCTGTTTAACAGTTCACAGACGAGCCGTAAAGGACATCGTTGACGAGCACAGTTGCCGGCTTCGGCTCGGATACACTGAGTAAGTTCTCACGGACTTGATACTGCTATTACACAGTTATTTGTGCAGCGACTCAAGGTCAAGGTTTATTTATAAAGCACATTTAAAATACAGTTGACACTGCCCAAAGTGCTGTACATGTTTCAGTGAGAGACAAATATATATACACACACACGGTACAAAGTAACAACATAGAATGCTCAACTCGGGAAGACCAAGGCGTGTTTTTAAGAGTGACTTAAAGCTCTCAACGGATGAGGCTGATCGAATGCTCAAAGGGAGCTCGTTCCAAAGTTTGGGTCCAGCGACCGCAAATGCCCTGTCACCTCGGTTTTTTTTCTTAGAGCGGGGACAGGTTAAAAGTTGGTCGCATGACCGCAGGGCTCTCACAGGAGAATACAAAGTCAACATTTCAGACAGATACTCTGGAGCAGGCCATTCAGTGATTTAAAAACCAACAATAGGATTTTAAATTGTATCCTGAAGGGAACCGGGAGCCAATGAAGAGACTGTAGCACAGGCGTGATGTGGTCATAGCACCTGATGCCTGTCAGGAGCCGTGCAGCTCCATTCTGTACTAGTTGCAAACGACGAATGGATGCAGCATCAAGACCGTGGTACAGAGAATTACAATAGTCCAGACGTGTAGAGATGAACATGTGGACTAATTTTTCCAGCTGATTAGAAGGCAGATATGGTTTTACTTTAGCAATCAATCGAAGCTGAAAGAAGCTTATTTTAACCACAGAGCTGATTTGTTTGTCAAATTTAAAAGAGCTGTCAATCATGACTCCAAGATTTTTACATGGGAGCTGAAGGGAACACCGAGATCAAGGGTCTGTTCAGTACTGCCGAACATAACAATTTCAGTCTTGCTCTCGTAGAGGCGAGCTGTTTTTATAGGTTGCTTGTATTAGTTTACTACGCACCGTTAACCGTATAGCTTATAATAAGCCAAGTTAGTTAGCATTTATTTAATTCTACCGTCAAGGCAGCTTTTTGCGGGTGACATTAACTTGTTGCCTGCTCTTTTGGTCGGTTCACATTAACTTGTTGACTGATTCAATAGTGCGGTGTTCTGCTAACGCGTTACAGCGAGCAAGCTTCCCAGACCTAGCTACGGTTTTAAACCCGTGTCTCGGCTTCTCCTGTCATGTTTGCTTCGTGGCATGACTAGCACTGCACTTATTCCTGCTCTTTTTTCCCGGTTTTAGGCATTATGTCCTTGGCTCCTACCCCGCCAAAGCGTCGGACCCGAAGTCAAGGAGGTTGCATCTCGCCCTTGCCCCGTGTCGTGCGGGGCTACCATTTCAGGGAGGGACCCTCACCCGATGTGCATCGCTTGTATGGGCGCTAAACATGCTCAGATAGCGCTGGCGGACCGTGATTCTTGGCATCACTGCACATCAATGCCGGAGAAATACTGGAAAGGAGACCGGTGTACCGGTGGCTAATACTCAGGACCCGTGCCTGACACAGGCCGCCGCTAAGCCCACAGCCGATACCCAGCAGCGAGCTGCCACTAGCGCGGGGCAGCGCGCTGGATGTATCAGACGATACATGTTCGAGGACCTCCTCGCCGTGGATCCAGGCAGTGAGGACGCAGAGTGCAGAGTGCGTCTTCACTGACCTCCTCAAGGCTGTGGATATGGAGGATGTGGAGGAGGACTCCATACTTCCACTGGTCCAGTCCAGACCTCCGAGTGTGTCACAAACGACGTCCCCAGTGGACAGCAATATGTACGAAGTGTGCAAACGCGCCGCCACCAGGCTCAACATACCCTGGCCCGCGGCTGTAGACGCAGAAGGAGGGGTAAGGGACCTCTATGATGGCAAGGGGCTCCCACCGGCCCAAGCACCTCCAAAGCAGCTCCTTCCTGCTGTACCTGCATGCATGAAGGAGATGAGCCGGTTCTGGTCCAGCCAACTTAAGAGCAAGCTCCCAGTTCAGGGCTACTCAAAGCTGGAAGTACATGGGATGACGGAGCTGGGGTTGGCCGAACCCCCAGCTGTGGAGCCTTCATTGACACCTACATCCTAATCGCCCTGCCGTCTCAGCCTCAACTAACATCTCTCTGCCCAACAAGATGGAGAGGGTCACATCCTCTATCTTCCAGCGGATGTACAAATACGCCGCTCAGTCGGTGTGTGTACTGAATACGGTGTCTCTGCTGTCCGCTTACCAGGGGGAACTACTTGAGGAAATGGGTCAGCAGTTGGACTCGGGGGCACCCAACCCGGTCCTCTGGGATTAAATCTGTGTGGTGAATGAGCTCATTTTGCGCTCAGCTCGATGGGACTGGCTGTGGCAGCTGAGCGAGGTCTATGGCTAAACCACTCAGGACTGACCGACACACAGAAGGCTGACATCATCGATTGCCCCGCGGTGGACGTCCAAACCCTGGCTGGCGGAAATAATGCAGCTCCTTTGGGGACAGTCTTGGCCCCTGCCTGTGAGGAGGGACCTCCTATCTCAGGCGGGCGGAGAGATTTACCATCCTCATCCAGACCGAGTAGCTCTCTGGGCTTGGCCCGTGAAAGGTGGAACTTAAATGCTGCCGGTTTCCCAGCACATGTTATTGATACTATTCAGTGTGCCAGGGCCACTTCCACTCGGTCTTTGTATGACTGTAAGTGGCGTGTATTTGAGGAGTGAGGTGCGGCTAGGCAGACTTTTCAATACTCTGTGGCTGACGTCTTGTGTTTTCTGCAAGAGTTAGTCGAGAAGCGTAGAGTACTTTCGACTGTTAAGGTCTATTTGGCCGCAATTTCGGCCTGTCATGTTGGTTTTCGGGACAAATCAGTTGGTTAACACCCTCTGATATGTCGTTTCATGAAAGGAGCCCGCCGCAAACTTCCAGTGGTTAAACACCTGGTACCCCTTTGGGATCTGATGGTTGTGCTAGATGCACTTTGCCAGCACCCTTTTGAGCCCTTGGAGGCTGTTGACTTGAAGTATGTTGCTTTCAAGACGGGGTTGCTTCTGGCTTTGACCTCAGCAAAGCGTGCGAGCGAACAGCCTTATCTATTAGTCCTGCATGTCTACAGTTCGCCCCTGGGCTTTCTAGAGTCCGCTTACTGTACGTCCTAACCCGGCCTTTCTGCATTTAGCTGCTCCACGGTCGAGCTTGAGGCATTTCATCCTCCGCCTTTTTCCTCTGCAGAGGAGAGGCGGCTTAATACCTTGTGCCCAGTTCGGGTACTGCATGTGTATGTGGCCAGGACGGCTGGCTTCCGCAAGGCTAACCAGTTGTTTGTGTCCTGGGCCACTCCCCATAAAGGGAAGCCTGTGTCCACTTACAGACTTTCTCACTGGATTGTTGAAGCCATTTCATTGGCTTATACCTGCAGAGGCCTACAACCTCCACAGGGGTTGAGGGCTCACTCCACAAGGGGTATAGCTACCTCATGGCTCAGGGGTATCTGTTCAAGATTATGCGCCGCAGCAAGCTGGGCATCACCACACACTTTTGTGCGGTTTTACAGACTGGACGTCTCTGGTCCCTCTTTGGCCCAGGCAGTCTTGCAGCCAAGGGTTGCTGGCTCCCTTTGAGGTCACCGTTTGGCACCGTTGTGACCTGCTGCTTCAGGAGCTTTATTTGCAATCCGGGAGTAGGCCATATCTCCCATAGTGAAACACCGAACGAAGTTAGAAAAAGAACTTAAGGTTACTCACGTAACCCCGGTTCTATGATAACAGAGTGAGGTGTTTCACCTTCATTGCCCTCCTTGCAAGGCGGTCAGAAATTGCTTTAGAATGTTTACTGATGGAGGAGGCTGGCTGTACCTAGGAGAAGGTGCGTAGCCCAAGGTACAGTCATCCTGTCTGTCATATACAGACGTGGTGCCATTGGAGCTTCCGTGGATGGTCACGCCCGAGGCAATTCCCATAGTGAAACACCGAACGAAGTTAGAAAAAGAACCGGGGTTACGTGAGTAACCTTACAGTAAGTTTTCTGATGGACGTTCCTCTAACATGTGGAAACTGATGACCCAGAAAGAGTCACTGAACTGGGTCCTGTAATGTTCATGATAGACAGAAGCATGATCATATTTTGGTCCTTTGGATTTAGTGATAGCAATAGTATACATATAAACTATCATGAAAAAACAAAAAAACAAGCTGAAAATTTCCAGCTCTGAAGTTCTATCCAATCTTTGTTCAAAATCTGGCGCAGCACAGCGGTTCCTCACTGCTCCTGACAGGCTGTCCCAGCAGCATTGAAGTGTGGGTCAAACGCACATGATACATTGGCCAACAGGTACGATGATATAAACTTACATTTATTATTTTATAAACAAACAGGGCAGTGTTTTAGACCAAACTGTTTTCCCCCAGGTCTCCAGCAAACAGCCATTATCTACTGTATAACATTCACATATTAATTGGCATCATTATTTTGTCAGATGTCCGCGATTGAAGCAACACAATTTTCACTTTCCCTCTCTTGAGTTTAATTAGAAAACTTTTGTTTTGGGTTGTGGAAGGGGGGGGGGGGGGGGGGGCATGACTAGCTTCAACATTTCAACATTTCTCATGAGAAACAACTGTTCAAATGTATATATTTCCACTCTCGCCTCTGACTCGCCTCTGAATGATGTTCTCAAGACACTTATTTTCTTAATATTGTCACATGTGTTTTAAATCTTCACCCAACTGTCAAACGTCTACATAAACACTCCCCTAAATCAGGCCTGTGGTGTTTTGCTCACAGTCAAGGAAACGACATATCGCTTAAATAAACCGCCACGTGATTGGACAGGTGGTTCTGTGTGTACATGTGCTACATATGCAGCCTCTGGGACATCCCGTTCGCAATGTTTGGGCTGGTCTAGAGCTATAGTCACTGCTCCCAAAATGCACGTACCTCTCTCCACTTGTTGGCCTTCCACACGGGGCATCTTCGTGCCTGACATGGCCTCTGCGTGCGGGGGCGTGAGAGGTGCATGCAGTGGTCATCCTCCATTTTGGTTTGGTTTTGATAGACACAGATGACATCACGCTGCTTGATGCCACGTCCACAGCTCACGGAGCACTACAATATCAAAAGATCATCAGGTGAATGAATAGGGTTAATCATGTGCAGCTGATTGATATGACAAGAATGATGAATTGAACAGACTTGGATTGTAAGTTAGAATGGAAAACAATTTATTTGAAGATACAGTTGTACTCAAAAGTTTACATACCCTGGCAGAATTTTAGTTTTTTTTCTCTCATAATTAGTGGTTGTGTGAAGCCATTTATGGTGAAACAACTGAGTTTGCTATTTTTTAACCAAAATGAAAAAAGAAAGTACCAAATGACTGATCGAAAGTTTACATACCCCAGTTCCTAATACTATGTATTGCCCCCTTTAAGATCAATGGCTGCTCTTTTATGGTAGTTATGGAGAAGGTTAGTTTGTTCAGTTCTGCACTCACTTACAATACTACACTGCACCACTTCACTGACTACTTCAACTTCTCGTAGCGTACTATATTTTATTCATCTTTCAAATCTTCTAAATCTTAGGGAGGCCTTAGGAAGTGAGGGTGCCTTCAGGAAACCCCATGTAACAGAGGAAGATGCAGAGCCCTCTCACAGAAATCTGCCTGCTGGCCAACTCAAAAACTGAACCCACAATCTCCTTGACAGGGGCTTGGTCATAGGAGAAAAGCATAATAAAAAATGAAACAATACTCCAATGAAAACCATCAAAATGGCTGGACATGGAAGGTAGAAGTATTCGAAACATTCCCATGAGGTCATACAGTAACTAGGGCACAAGCTATTTCTGTGATTAGGCACCCCAATACACAACGCACTCTGAATACAGTACACAAGACGTATTTTGGCATATTTTCCAGTCCAAATAATAAGCATAATATTTCATTGTCCATTAATTAGGATTGCAGTGAGTTGCATAACACCAACACATTATGTTTGCTGCTAGTACGTGCTCATGGCAGTGATCATATAATAATGTTTGGATTATAAAACCTACTCTATATACAGGGGAGAGTTGCATTGTGTCATAGCTGGGGAGAAATTGTGCACAAAAAGGGCTTAGATCGGCCCAGTATTAAAATAAGTAAAAAGTATCTATATATGCGGTATATAATTATGTACCAGAAAAATAAATAGTTCACAAATTAGTAAACAAATACAGGTCAGTACATAGGCTTTATAAGTACTGCGATACTTTAGCGATGGAAAGAACATTTACAGAGTGGTCAGCATAAATTGTTTTCCTATTTTAATCTTTTATCAGTTCATTAGGAGATTGAATAGTCCCATCCACGCTGCTATGACAACTTTATTGTAGATGTTTTCAGTGCAGAATCCACTAGACACTTCCGCAGCCTGTTAATGCTCAGGCCCAAGTTGACGCTGCACACACTCGCTCCCATTGCGCTTTGTAATTACCCAGGTATTTTAAACATAGGGCCGTCTCAGCTGACGACAAACATCAAAGCATCCCCTTGAGCTGAGTGAGCGGGCAGATTCACATACCCGCAGTGCACAGGCAAAGAAATGATAACTCCAGCACAGGCTAGAACAGAGTTGTATAGAGGAGGGTGAGAAGAGCTGGCCCCTCCTCTGTGCTGTAAAGTAGAAGAGAGAGAAGAAAAAAAAAAAACAGCTAGGAAAAAAGAAAATCGCAGCCATACGTGCCGCGCTCCGGAGCTGAACTTTATCTATGAGAAAACGGCTACACGTTGAAGTGCTCCTCCTACCAGCCTTGCAAAGATCATCTGTCAGCTATTAGTTAATCAACGCCGGGGCAGGAGAGAGGACTGGCACCGAGCGGGACAGAGTGCACGGGACAGGTCCGGCTTTGAGGGGAGACAAGAGGGCAACTAACGTAGGACCTGGGCTGCTCTGTCACAGCCCAAAGCACTTTAATCAACATCCCCGCACTCAGGTAAGACTTCTTCTCTTACTACTGACAGCTGAGATGCCTTTGTGCACAGGTAATTTAGTCTTTGCAATAAAGTACTGGCATGTGTTTTAAGATGCGACGTAGCACTTTACTGGTTTATGTTCACGTTGGTCAAGAAAGATGGATTTCTTATGGTCTCGTATGTCAAAATAGAGTAAACAACAAGCAAGAATACTGTTCAGAAACACCAATAAATAGAAAGGGTTGCACCGTGAGGAGCGGGAGTAGATACCGCATCAACCATCCACATCAAATTTGCCACCAAATATTATGATATAAAAAAATATATTAAAATTGGTAGATTACTTTGTGACTGACATACCCACATCAACCTCACAATTAATTTCACGTAATTAGAAGGCTTAAACATCTTTAATCCTTGGAGTTAAATGGATTACTATAAATGGAATGACATAAGTTCTCTCCGTTTGGCACAACATTGAAATATGAAGTAATTGGTTAAACAAACTCCGTACTACACGGTCACAGGCAGATTTTTATCAATGAAAAGCTGATACTTGTAGTGACATAATCTCTCTGATATATCATGCTCTTTTGAGATCCATATCTTTCCGAATGACTGACAGGCAGCAACCTCAGTGTGACCCCTCCCTCTGCTAACAGGTAAGCCAACACCACACATGGAAAGTGTTACGCCTGACTTTTAAATATCTATCTTTGAGCCAACATGGCCATCGTAGCAAGCGCTTATGGCAATGTACCTTCACATAACCCGCATTCTTCAAACAGTGTAATGTGCTTTTCATTGAGAGCTAAGACAGAGTGTTATAATTGCGCTTGTAAAATGTTTGGATGGACATAAAAGCCGGGGTTACCTTTAAAACCTGGCTTTATGGAGAAGCTATGAAAACAAAGCAAAAGTAAAACAACATTACATTTACAAGCTGGCTGTTTTCATTAAGAGGTGCAAGTGAAAAGGCAACGTAGGGGTCGGTAAACTGAACTGGGTCTCTGTCTCTAGGAATGTTTCAGTATTTTTGGATTTCTGTTTTTGCTTTAATTGGCGTGAGATCAAGAAATGATTTATTTATTTCTACCTATTATCTACCTATTACATACAATAATAATAAAAAATGTTATTTAAGGGTCACACATTTTCACATTACACCACTTCCTACAAGCTGGAGTATAACAGATCACGGAGCCATTGCTAATGTAAAAAAACTGGGGTTAAATTCCAGTGATGGCAATGCAAGTGCAGGCTAATGCAAGACATACGGTGTCTGCAGCTACAGTGACTCTTCAAAGGCGCACAGAGCACTGACCCGGAGCAAAAAGGATCTCTCCAACTGTATTCTACACCAGGAGGAGTTTAGTGTTATAACATGTGCTTTTCTGTGTTTTGTCTTAGTTTGGCTGAAGGCCGCAACACAATCTGAGCTGGCCAATGAATGCAGAGGTAAGCAAACGGGAGATTATCAGGATCATAGTGCTCTCTAATGTTTCCTTAAACAGGAAATAAGTCAATTTGGTGAAGACTGAACATCCAGACTTTCAGAGGCACAAGTCTAAACATACCAGGCAACAGCACCAGTTAATCACCGGACAAGTGAAAGGTCTCACTTTTTCTTCATGCCACGCAAAAAAATGTAATCAGTAAGAAAAGTATTAAGATTTAGGGCCCGATCTTGTGTTTCTAAACGCAGGCTGTAGACTAGACGGGTGGCGCACTGCGAAATCTTCAGCTCCAGACTAAAAGCAGTAAGTGGGTTGAATGGGGGCTGGACAGACACCCATGGCCGCACAACAGTGGTCCCACCCCACCCCGTCCCCGAGCTTTTTCCTACAACAGACCAATATTTTCTGCGGAACGGGGGTGGCGGTGGGTGTGGGGGTGCACGCTCTGGTGTTCTGATCATGTTTCTACAGTGTGTGGAGATTGCCCCGCGCACCGGTATGTTCTCTTTCTCTCGGGACACGGCCAGTGTTTAACTCACAGTGGAATAAAGTTGGTAGTATGTTCTGTGAGAGCTCGAAAATGCTGAATGAAGTACATGAGGCAGCGCGTGATGTTGATGTAAAGATGAGGACGCACACCACGCCTCAGTCGACCCCTTCTTTCTAAGCCACTCCCTGGCCACGCAAGCACTGGTGCACCGTTTGTGGCGGAAGATCGGGCGCTTAGAGTTTTATTGGACAAAAATCATGTTTTTACTCAAGAATGAATTGATATCTATTCATATTCTTTGGTTTTATATTGGACACTCTTGTAACTAGTCCATCTTTCTATTTATCCAGGCCTATAAATGATAACACAAAAACGGGATCACCTTTGGATGGATTGGATGTGCACGACAAAAAGAAATCTGAATCTGATCAAGAAACATTTTGATGTGGTTTGAGCCAGATTAAAAACATTACCTTTGACATGAATCAAGCCACAGTTAGACCCAGTGTGTTTTAATGTCCTCCAGAGTTATTATTACTAAAACAGTTTTCTGTCTGTCTGTCACTTCACACTTATGCATAACAAATTTAAAGCCCATGTTGTCAAATCATTTCAATAATTCGCACAAATGTAAAAGCATATTCTATGCCTTGATGCCAACATATGCCATCACCATAGAGTTAAAGAAAACATGTTGTAGCGTAGACACATACAGTTGCCTTAGCTGTGTCTCCTTTCAAGTCAACACCACTCAGACAGGATATGCTGAGCAACGTTACATCGGCGGGAATGACAAAGCGGCTCCAAAACATTTCAGCTAAACTCCAGGTCCGGATGAAAAAATACCGCAAAAGTGAAGGAGATTTTTCACACCTAAAACATACAAAAAGCAGACCAACTCTGTTTGCAACCCATTGTTACACAGCTGCGTTCGTAATCAGTCACCACTAGGGAGTGGGGGAAAGCTCAGAAGAATACAAGATCTTGACCCTGCATCTGCTTCAAAAGAAAAGCTAAACATTAAAAAGAGGCGTAAACGTACCCTAACGTTTGGTCAAAACAGAAAATTGTGTGTGTAACGAATCCCCAAGGAAAAACACTGCAACTCCAGGAGAGCTTTCAAATGTCTGCCAAACAACCAGCCCCTTTGAACAAGGGAAATAAAATGCAATGGAAAGCTGATCGACTGAGGATGAGCATGGAATAGATTACTCGCAACAATATTTATTTATTGCATGAACTATAAATAATGTTTTACAAAATTTGGTGATAAACAAATTCCCCTTCCAAAAATCACGAGGAGTTCTGCATTTCACAATGTTACTTAGAGCAGACTAGAGAGGAAGTGTCAAGTGCTGCAAGAAAATGGAAAGCTAGGTCTATTGCGAATTAATAAAGTTACTCAGTGCCAGATAAAGTAACCGATCTCAGTTAAATACAAAAATTGCAACCCTATTTGTAATATTTCAAACTGATTTCAACAGGACCAGGACGTTTAAAGCTTGCAAAAGCTCTTTTCCCTCACCCTCGCAATCTCCATTTCACTCCATCACCTCGATATCAATGACAAGTCCAAACAGGACCGGGCCCCACTCAGTCTGCAGGTCACATTATGTATCTCCATTTAAGCCCATGAAGCGACTCACGGGGGCTCCACAGCCACTCACTGAGACAGCACTGACAGAGCTGAGGCAAAGCAGACACCCACAGCCAGTGTTAGAGTACAGCTGCGCTCGCTATCACTGCATGGGCCTGGGCTAGACCAACTTAAATGTTTCCAGGCTCCTCTCGTTTTGCCCTGACGGATCTGCTTGCTGCCCGGATCACCCACCAAACATCGACCGGGAGATAGCAGCCTTTTTTTATTATTTCCAATTGTTGTATAAAACTTTGCCTTTAAGCTTTATGGGTGTGATGTGGTTATAACACAGTGCAGAGGTTTAAGGATTCTGTTATTACTCTGATGGCAGTAAAGCCCAGGTTTAGGTTGAAATGTCTATGTCTATGCCATTTATACAGACAAAGCAGACACAGACAAATGGTTTCAAATGCTTGACTGAGGTTAAATAGTCACATATTGTCTTATAACATGTCGTCTTCTTCCTAATTTTTTATGTTTTGCTTTAGGCTCGACTTTTATCCAGCAAATCACCGCCTTTGCTTTCTCTTAAAGGCTCAAATGAAACACCGTCTTCCCTCTCAGATTTGAAACAAAGCCATGAGCTTTTGAAACGACCAAACTCCACTGGCATCTGGGCAGCATCAAGAAACACATGTAACAACCGAAACCGCCACGAGTGACCCCAAGGCGACAGGGCTGCCCCGGGCCAGAGTCAAGTATGTCAAACGGGGCATGTGGCTCTCATTTCGAGCCTGATTGGTCCACAGACACACTACTACACCCCGAGCCCGCCACCCGCAGCATGGGAAACCCTCTCCCAACAGGATATGGTATGTTTTACTTAGCCACAAACAGGCATAAATTCCTATAATGGAGCACTAATTCATCACTAACAGTCCTGTTGTTGATATTTGAAATGTGTTTTTGAGGAAGTTTCCATTAGTTAATGATATTTGCATTTCAAATGTTGGTGTGTCATGTGTGCTCTCGTGTTTTATTACATGTCAAATAAATACTGCCATTGTTTTGTGTCTCTCTTTTAAATGTTGGCAAACACAATGAATAATTAATATATCTAGAGAGGGAATGCAAGTGATTTAAGAACGTTGTGAGTGAGTTCTGTTTAGAATGAAAATGACGTATGTGCATACACTCTATAGAAAAGATGTACACATATTTATACAGCTAGTGCATGGGGGCCCCGGAAACTTTATTTCTTAAGGGTTAAACAGGGAACATGCAGTAGTGGGAGAAGGACCTAACACAAGATGTTTTATATGTAAAGAGACTGAACTACTTCCGCCACCATTACAAGGGCAGACTGGTTTAATCTTTCTATCCATTATTGACAGTGCATAACTAAAGCAGATAGCCTTTCCAAATCTGAGCACTATCTTAGCCTGGTCAGCCATACTCACTAATAAACAGAGGGGTACAGTTTGGCATGCCAGGCTAGCACTATCCCATCACCACTGGAGAATGTATCAACTTCTAATAATACAAATTAAAAAGCACAATAAAAGGAGAAAGGGGAGTTTTTAGTAATATAGATTGTATAACACAGTGAATGAATACAATACAGTATCGTCTGGCGATGAAATGGCTTTGGAAATGTGATCATTGGATGTGGTAAGACCTGCAGCAGTATGAAAAATATGACCAAGAGCTGCATATAACAGTTTTGTATGTATTGTTTAGTTTTAATAGTTCAATATGACAAAGGTAATGCTGTCAAGATAAGTGTATTTTATGGAAATATGTACAATATTGTTTGATATATTGTGTATACAATATTAATATTAAATACATAATATATTTAAATATGTGCATTATATTACAATGTTTTGTGTTGTAGTGTTGTTAAGCATGTTTAGACATAGAAAACTATATTATTAGTATTATGGATTTGGTTTTGTTCATTATGACTATATAATTGTTACTAACCGGAATAAACACACAGCTATGTTAAAAGGGTGTGAGACTTCCGCCAAACATATTACAGAGACTTCCATTATCACAATGATAAACAGATGTGCCAACCTGAGCTAAAGTTCAATTAGGAACATGCATTTTCTCCTGAAAGATGAGAAGAGAGAAGAGAGAGAGAGCGACAGAGAGAGAGAGAGATAGAAGAGAGGGAGAGAGAGAAGAGATAGAAGAGAGGGGGAAAGAGAAGAGAAGAAGAAGAAGATCTTTATTTATATAGCGCCTTTCACAGACATGGTCAAAAAGCGCTTTACACAAGAGCATTTTACATTCACTCCATACTTGGTGGCGGTAAACTACCTTAGTAGCTTAAGTTTCCCCTGGGGGAGACTGACGGAAGAGATAGAAGAGAGAGAGAGAGAAAGAGAGAGAGAGAGCGACAGAGAGAGAGAGAGATAGAAGAGAGGGGGAGAGAGAAGAGAGAGCGAGAGATGACGAGAGAGAGAGAGAGAAAGAGAGAAAGAGTATTAAGTATTCGGCAGAGCAGTGTGCAGGTTTGTAGAGCATACACTAATGATGTGTCAAAAATACCAAAACAGTATATTTTACTATAATTTATAATTTTTAATTATAATAATAAAAAAAAAAAAAATTTAATTTATAATAAGGAACATGCATTGTGATGAAATATTGCAAAAACAACACACATGCCACATTAATGTTTCTTTAATAATATTTACAAAAGAAAAAGGCTAAATCAACAGGTAGGATTTTTTGTTCTAAAAATAAATAGCAAACATCAATAATACCAACATGTCAAAAGATATACTGTATAAGGCAATATTAGGATTTTGGCAACTGTGCAAATGGGCCAGTCTCTGTGAGTGACAGCTCTGTCTGGGAGAATTTGTGCTGACCTTCAAAAACTACCAACAATACCTTGAGTTTTCCTTGAAGGGCTGCAACATTATATCTGCTAAAATATTTTTGTATGCAAAATCCAGTCTGTCCTCTGCACATCATGCAGTAAATACTGTATTTTTAAGTTGAAGAATATTACTGAAGTAATAATGTTCATATTACTAACTCATTGGAGATAATGTGTAAACGCATCATGATAACAGACCTTCTGAAAATTGCCCTGTTATCTAACCACGGAAGTGGTAAAGTGCCATATATTTTGTAAATATTTTGAACCGGAAAAACTTGCCAGGACGTTGTTGACAGAAGACCAAACGCACTAGAGCATGAAATGAACATAAATGCCCATTTCCTTTTGGTTTCATCATGGAAAAGGATGTGACTTTAGTCTAACCATGTTAAAGCTGCGCCAAGGAATAAAGGTAGAAAACAAATAAATAAAAAGTATTTCTTGAAAAAATCCTTCAAAATACACAAACTGGCCAAAAGAATTAAAGTGAAGGAGGTATCTGTGTGCTGTACTTTTATGGCCATACGCTGATGGACGCTGTGTAGGCTATACAGTATATGATACTGCATAGGACTGGACAAACTCCATGCTGACGCTTTAAAGTATAATGTAAAGTTTACTTACATTATTACATATTGTATTGTATGGTAGAATAGCACCTGAAAACAACAGTTTGGCAGATCTGAGGTTGGTGATGTTTGTGTATCATAGTGTACATGTTATGGCTTTATGCACAGATGAGAACAAAATGATGACATGATATCTCTGCTATCACTTTGATAAGTACTATTTTCTGTTTGTGTGAAAATATGTGTTATTGTTTAAATCGGAAAAAAAGTTAATAATAAAATAAACTAAATGAACTTTTATCAAAATGCATTACTACATAAAAAGTATATATTTGATAAAAATATTTTCCTCTGTACAAATTGCATTTATATAAAAAACAAAAACAAACAAACTAGAGGTCTGACTGAGAGCACCAGTAAAAATTAAATACCATAACTACCTACTTCAAAAATAAACTTACAACTGTACAAAGATACAAACATTATCATAGAATTAACTCTTATACACAAATGTACAATTGTGTATTTTGATACAAGACAGTAACACCAAAAGCACTTTACACAACACATGAATAAATATAGCCAAAGATTTGCCTTATGAGATATGTCACAGTGGTGGGCAACAATGTCCCAAATGTATAGGCTGCCTGACTGCCAATACAGGCTTGAGTCCAAATGAGACGTGTATCAGAGGTGTATTATATGATGTCAAGCAGCAGCTTTTATTTTCCTAATTTTGATTAGCACCTTTGATTTTGGGAGTCACATTGGCTGACGACTAGAATTGATTTACAGTATAACCAGTGTTCAGTCCTTTCACCTACAGTTTACGGCAGTAAACTATCTACGTAAAATTCTGAGGACTTTTAGTACCTGTGCCAACAGTGGCTTCAATGAGAATTACAGTATAAAGGTAAGGTAGTACTATCGTACCGGCTTCCACGGTCTGCGGTGCCAGGAGGCGGAGCCTAGGCAAGGCTGTAGGTTGCACTGCTCCATGTCTGGGGGCTTGTCCAGTACGTCACAGTTGTAGTCATTCAGCCTCTGACCATTGGGCCTTTGGCACACCACCAGGCGGGTCTTCCTGCCCTCTCCACAGGTTTTGGTGCACTGATGGGTAAAAAAACAATGGCATCTTTACTGCATTACATTTATATTTAGAGTATTTTCTTAAGTTTCTTAAGGGCTTCTCTTACATCTCCCCAGCTGCCATAATTCCACAGGGGACAGGGTCCAGAGTCACAACTTTTGGACTCCGCAGGTTTAACTCTTTCGTCGCAGTAGCTGTTGCTTCGTCCATCTGCATCCTGACACACCACCACTCGCCTCTGAAAGCCTCCTTCACATGTACTTGAGCACTGGGATACAAAGGGAAAAGCGGATTTTTTTTAAAGAAAAATAAGAAGAAGCTATTTCAGCTTCTCCTCTTCTTGCAACTAGTTCCCATGCACTGCTTAATTTAATTTATTTTTTATCTATAATGCAACACACAAGACACCCTAAATAAAAAAGCCCTGTAACTTATGTGAACAGATGTGCCTTTCTTACAAACCACAAGCCCACAACAGTAAACTCACAACGCACAAAATTGCAGCTCCATAAAATTTTTATGTCTCATACCAAGGCACAGCTCGGTTGGTAAGCATTATCTTGGTGAGATGGAAAACATCAGGCGCGAAGGACAGTCTCACAGGCTGAGCATCATAGCCTTGAACAGAGTAGTAGATACACTCTGCATCCAATTAACATGACACATCTCCACTGACAGCAGGAGGAGTACACTCTGTGCCCTGGTGTGAGGGGAGGTACAGCCCTGAGCTTTAGCAGCTCTGTCTTTGGTCAGCTTCATTACATGAGATTTACCAGCGCCTCTGCTGCAGGGATCACATCAGAACAAAGGTCCTCTTATGAACTTCACAGGCTTATCCTGCAGCCATATCAATGATCTTAAAGGAGAGTTTAACGCGGAGACCTGCTGTATCCTTCGGTGTCTTCAACTTCTACAAACTACCAATATTTGATCATGCAAGTCTAGAAATTGCACTTCAGTTATGTTAACACTAACAGCTTATACTGTACATTTCTCAGTTCTTTGGCACTGGCCCAGAGTGCATTACCATATATGGACCCAAAACAAATGCTCAGTGTTAAACGTACAGTAGAAATAATTCAGGCAGCCATGGAAAAAACAGTGAAGGAGACTATACTAGTTATCAAGCTCTATAAACACAGGATAGAAAACGTACTGCTCCCCATGGCCCTGTCCTCCATTGGTTGTCTGTTGAGGGCACGTTCCAGCTATTGTGACCAGGATGGCGTCCTGGGTCATGGGGGTAACCGTAGGGCTGGTCGATGCGTTGGCGCTGATACACAGAGGGGCAGGGGGCAGCGGTGCAGTCCTGCTCCATGGGGGGCTTCTCATCTGGGTCACACAGAGACTGATCCACGGTACGATGGTAGTTGGAGCACACCACCTGTCTGCTGCTTCGGCCAGTCCCACAGGTAACTGAACACTACACAGACACACAGAGAAAAGTTTAAACTGGAAGGGATCGGTCCAAATCATGGTGTCAAGAATCATTCAGAAGTTTAAGCAAATCATAAATATGAGCAGTATAGTACAAAATCTTCTATGTTTGAATGATTTGCTTAATATAAATGTTTGTGATGGGTTATAAAAAATATCGAAAAGGTTGCATGGCTAATAAGGACAAACATCTTTCTCATAGATTTTCTTGTAAGAGGTTTTTGACTAGCTCATGTTTAAGTATATTGTAATAATGAATGTTCTAAGCCAATTAAATAAGTTTGTATTTCCCATGCATTCCTCCCTAAGCCAAGAGCTGGGACGTCCTCAGACACATTCCACATTTTCAACCATAATTAAAATAACCTGACAACATCCATGTAAATTATGGCTGGGTCCTTACATGACCCCACTGCTAAAAGAGACTGCAGGCTAATCAGTGCAAGTCTGGTCTTAACTGCCCGACATAACAGCTGCACTAAACAGCCATTACGTTCCAGGAAAAGTGGACACTTGCGCAAAAGGAAAAAATATAAACAACATCTGCATTGATTAGACACAGTGTGGTTGTTACTCACAGCGGACCATTCCCCTGCGCGCCACTGTCCACAGGGGCTGAAGCATGAGGAGGTCTCTGCGGGGCGTGGCAAATGTGCGCAGTGCGACTCGTCTGCCACACCCCCCTGGGCATCCCGGCAACTGACGTAACGGGCACGCTTCCCTTTGCCACAGGACACCGAGCACTGGGGAAAGCATAGACACAAGTTAGGTCCTGGACGGTGTGCTGTTGCATAAATGCACAGCGTGCGTGTAATCTGAAATGCAGGACAGTGCACGCTTTTAATCATTCAGCTACAATAAGGAAGTCAATAACGGCATAACAACAAACTGATTGTATTTTTAGATGTGGACTAAGGGGGTCATTTACTTTAGCGTTTGCCCTTGTGCAGAAGTGGACTCACACAGCATTCTCCTATTTGCATAAAGGTAAATTTGATGCATAATGCCCACAAAAAGCTCTATGCTACTTTACAGCTTGCATTTAGTTCCTCCTATAACTTGCGTCACACTCCTACTTTCCAATGTTTAAAAATGCCCTAGTTGAACATTTGATCTGCTGTATTGGTTTGAAGGTCAGGACAGTTGCTGGAGCACAACTTTTGATCACTACTGTTTAACTGTACATGAGGACCCAATGAGATACAATGACTGTCATCATGCAGTACTCACGATCACATGACATTATGTAGTGCGAAAACAGCATTTAAGAGAGCCTCTGTTATGGTATCGAGTGTTAGATGATTGGAAGAGCCCTGGATGCAATTTCACCTGTTAAGCCAAGCTTCACCAAAGCTTAATGCTACCATGTCCGATTGTCTGTATCAATGAATGTCTGTGTTTTTTTTACAACTATGATAATTCCAACACACTTTTTTAAACTGGTTCACACATCTACAGCTTGATGGCTTTCAGGGGCTTTTGTTTTGTCCTCAGTTGACTCCCTGGTCAACTTTCACTTACGGGTGCCCTCAGTCATGTCAAGAGGAGGGAGCAAACATTTGTGACTGGATGAATACCTAATGCAATCAAATGGCTCCAGACAAAATGGGAACGCTAATATCCCTGTGGTATCAATGGCACTCTAAATGCCATGATTTCACACAAACAGGATGGCAGTGTTGTATGTGTGTGTTTTTGGACCACACTGGCTCACATGCCTCTTTGACATGTGAGCTCACACCGACGTTCGGATTGACAGACAGGGATTCAATCTTAGAAACCGTAGACTTGTGTTTAGATGAAATCTGGTTTTCATTTGCAGCGGGTAACAATGCAAAAGAATCAAGGAGACAGAGGGGCCTCAGAGCAGCAGACAGCAGGGCCAGTGTACGTGGGTATAAATGTACAAATGCAGCAGGGGGTAGGACAGACAATGCCAGACAGGATCAGGGCTCAGGATAATATGGCCTCTTGGGAAGGAATGCTAGAATATAAACAATAAAAATGTTCTATGCCAGCTTAATATTGGCCAAGACAATCATGTACAGGACACCATGATTGGTGGAAAATGGTGATATATGAAATGCAGGCTTACAGAAATATACATGGCCATTTTAAAACAATAGTTTGCCTGAATATAGACAACAGAATGAAATTATTCCCCAAAGCAATTTAGAGTGGAACAATAAACAATATAATAATCATCTTGAACTAAAGGCGCATTGTATTCTATACGTAGATGTCTGAAAGCAAAACTACTACTTACAGCGGTCCAGGAGCCGTATCGCCATTGGGTCAAGAGCTGGATTGAGTTCTCTGGACGTGGGGTGCTATGAAATTGGGAGGCCCATGGACATGCTGGCATTTCACAATCCTGCACACATCAAGTTATAGTCATTTTTTATATAGCAAATTAGTACTTATGATATACAAATTCAAATACAATTTTGAAACACTGCTTTAAGACAAGCCTTATCTCAGCCTTATGTCCATTGTGTCCATTGTTTTACCTTGAGTGTGTGTAGTGTGCTTGTGTTGTGTGTCTCTGGGAAGGTGGGTGGGGAGAGTGTGAATGTGACAATGTGTTTGTATTTGTGGGAGGAGGTGGGTGTGAGAGAATGTTTTTAAATCTGTAAAGCACTTTGTGTTACATGACATGTATGAAAAGCGCTATATAAATAAAGATTGATTGATTGATTGATTTATTGATTGATTGAACATTGTCCAGCACATATCATGGCCAGAATCTGAGTGGTTAGTGCTTTGCTCCCTGTATATTATGTATTGTTTTATATTTTTGTACTGCAGACCATTTTGTGAAGCACTTTGGTCAACCAGAGTTGTTTTTAAATGTGCCATATAAATACATTTGATTTGATACTAATATAATCAATAACCACTGCTATGACACATGTACAGCACTAAGTGACCCTAATACTAACATCTGAGTTAGATTGCATGCACCTGGTTCAGTAGTTCACAGTGGCTTTAGTGCCCAGGTCTTTTTAACCCTAAAGAGTTACAGCTAGCAGCACATTTTATAGCCTACCCTTGTGGTCTAACAGGAAAAGGGGATCTCATCTCCAGCTTAAATTTATTGACGTGATTAGTGTTGAAAGATAAGTACCTTTTAAGTACATTTTCAGGTTTTTTTTTTCCTGATAAAATTTAACTGCATTACCTGACTGTCTCTGGGTCTGGCAGCAGCGTTGCACTCCCGGTCATCCACTGTGTCCCCATAGTTTCCAGAAACACATCTGACAGCTCTCACCTGGTAACCATGGCCACAGGTCACGGCACACTGCAAAAGCAAAACAATGCTGAGCTGTGCAAAATTACACTCTTATACTTTATACTTCTTCCAAAGGTAATCCAGTTGCTACTTAACAAAAAGAAAAAGTAAAATATAGGCTATGTACATTATGTATTATTGCTGTACATTATCCTATGATTAATTGCTAAAACAACATATTATTTTGGGAATTTTAATCGTAAGGATTTAAAATCTAAAACTTGTAACAGAATATGATATTTTTTGGATCTAATCTCATCTCTAACATAAATACAACAGTCCACATACACACACATGTCCAACAGGCAAGTTCCCAAAGATGACCCTTTAATCACAATACAAGATATACCACATTAGATAAGATAAACCACATTTAGAGCAGAGGAAGTGCCACCGCTTTGGTTTATTTGAGCTGCAATTTCTCATTACACCGGTATTTACAAGCCAATATCTGTACCAGCTTTACAAATAAAACTATTCAGCTTTATGCAAACATGAGTGGGACCTGTAAGTATAAACTATGAATGAAGGACACCCATTCATACCTGTTTAAGTCATTGAGACGCAGCGAGCCTAGCAGTGTCAAACGGTGCACTTGGAAACTTTAGGAAGCTATATGTTTGAGCAGCGGGTCAGGTTTAGTCTGACAGGATATGAGGCCAAAGTGAAAGCACTGAGGAGGAAATAGCAGCTGTAACACACTCCTGCCTTATGAGCTACTATATCGAGTTACAAATACACACAAATGTAAAATATACACTATCACTCCCACCACACACGTGCACGCCGTAAGGGATACAGACATGAGCCACACATGCAACCCATTTCCTCTGTCAAACTCGGCATCAAGTCACCTCAACCCAAACCTTGGTGTGTTGGGAGAATAATATTGTAAGGTGTAATTTGCGTCTGTGGGACTTACCGCTCCCCACACGCCGACCTGCCAGGACGCACACTCGGGCAGCTCACAGCTCCCCACAGCCGGTGGCTTGGAGGACTGGTCACAGAAGTGCTCACTTAGCTTTTCTCCTCCAGTCTGCATCATGCAGGAGACTTGTCGATGTCTCATCCCTTTCCCACAAGTCACCAAGCACTGGAACAGCAAACAGCATTTACAGTATATTTATAAAAAGTAGAGTAAACTGGGTATTTTCAATACAATAATCAATTCGATCAAACCAACTCAAGTGGAGTCAGTGGCCACTGAACTTTAAGGGACTAGATGCAAGTTGGTCATTTTTATACTCACTACTGCCACCTCAGGTCTAACGCGTAACTGCAGCTTCTATATTTAGCTCGTGCATGACGGCAATTTGGACCCGAATTAACACCTTTTTGAGTGACAGTGCAGGATTTTAGAGGCAGTTGTGGTGAATAGGTCTGGTCTAACTCCGTATAGTCCCTTCAATGAACTTAATCATTTTGATTTTGAGGTGACTTTTTTGTGACTAAATATCATGTATTCAAGTATTGACACAATAGCAACAGATATACAGCAGTTTGTTTTACTGTAAGTTTGTGATAATAAATATTTTTGCAAACAAAAATCTCTCTGACCTCACTCCATTCACTGAAAGTCCATTTTGGACAGGGCTGATCATTACAGATTTCAGTAACCACTCTCTGGTGTTCATTGCACTCTCGATCAACAAGCCGCCGACCCAGGTTGTTCATACAATAGGATTCTCTGCTTCTCGTCCCACGGCCACATGTTTTTGAACACTGTATTAGAATAATATGATTAGTTTGTACCAACAACACAACTGATTTACTATATCTTATAATAACCATAAACAGTGTAATACCTGTGACCAGGCGCTGTACTGCCAGCTCTTGAGAAGACAATCCCATGGCACGGCTCTCTGGTCTGAGGCTTGGACACATCTGCACAAGCACTGGCCTCTACTCTTTGTGTCTGCCTCTTCATCTCATTGTATTTCATACAATGGACATCTAGAGTGCGGTATCCTGGGCCACATTTAGCAGAGCATTCGCTTTTTCCAGCAACATGCCACCTGAAATTAAAAGTGTGTAGTTTATGTATGAATTGTTTCCAACTGCAGGTCTAACCATTGGTCGCACATCAGATTTCAGATTCAACCAGAGCATAAATAACAATAAATAAAACAGGAACAAACAAACATAGGGAAGACTTCGAGAACCACTAGAGGAATTCTGCACACAGTCACAAATACACACTTTGGGAAAGAAAAAAATGTTATACAACAATATATGACAATACATTTGCAGTAACATAATTTCTGTGCACTGAGCCGGACCTGAGTGCGCAGTCCGTGTTGCAGGGCTCAGTAACAGCAACTGGTCGAGGTAAATTCTCACAGCGTTGGTCTGATACCTCCAGGTGATCACTCTTCCGCACACACACAGCCTTTCGTCTCCTTTCACCTGTAGGAAAAAGGAAACCAAGTTTAACCAGTATTACTGCAGTAAGTCCATCATCACAGAGTCTCTTTACCAACTCATACTGGGCTCTCTGACCCTCGGGACTTGACCAGCTGCTGCACGAGTGACTGACTAAGTTGTGGTAAAGAAATGTAAGGGGCTTAACTGGGTTACAAGGCCAATGTTGAGGTGATGGACGATGTGATATGGACAGGGTCATATCAGGGTCGCCATGAGGGTTTGTGTGTGAGAGTCATATGTCTGTGTCTTATTCACTTTTATGTGAATAACTATAATTTATATTTTTTCATTGTATAGAGTAGTTTTACTGTGGCATATTGTAACATGAATAGTACAATTTATATTAAAAAAAAAAAAGCTGTTTCGACTTACTTAAGTTTTTAGATTCCCCACATTTTGAAATTCGAAACTCTTCTTTCTGGAAATAATTTTTGTTGTACTTTGTAAATACTACACTTGCAGTGCAAGTTTGTCTTTCAAAGTAAAACATGAATCCACACCTGTGTGTTTGCTAATGCAAATGTTATCTATTTTACAGACAGTTGTGCAGTCTTACAACCTTCTCAACAGCCATGAGAAGCTGGGCCATACCTTGACAAATACGGTTGCACTCCAACCAGGAGCCCGAGGGATCCCACAGAAACTGCTCCCTGTGTTGCTCAATGGGTATATTGAAGGAATACCGCACATCTGGGTTGTAAAGGTTTCCCACACATAGAACCTGGAAGAGAGAAAGCAAGGTCAGACAAATTAGTTAAAGGACTTAACTATTTTGTCTCTATGCACCTGTGTTGTCACACATGGTAATAAAAGTCACTACCTGTAAGATGAGCTCCTCTTCAATGCGATCAGTGCAGTTGATTCGTTCGACTTTGGTGTCGGATCCACTGTACTCAATAACTGTTCCCTTGAAGGTGATTTCCCTTTTAAACATAGCCACTACAAAGTTTCCATTCAGAAGAGAGTTGGACTTGCTGTCAGATAATGCTGCAACCACAAAATGCACAAACAAAATCAACACATTAGAGAAGACATCACTGAAAACCCCCAAATGTCAAGAGCAGAATTTGGCATAAGTGACAACTGTTTAAGCTTTATTCTCTAAACAATGTGGAATGCATCACTGTGAATAAACATTATTAGAGTTGCCAGCATTGCTTCAATGCCATTGTTATGTTGAAACCCTTGAAATGATTGTAATTTGGGCTTAGCCTGCGTGACTGACATTGAACTGTAAGCAAATGTTCTTCACATATGCTACAAGTTCATAGCATGGAGACACAGTCCAATGCATAATGTGAATAATGGCCATATTTTCATTGCCTGAAAACATATGTTTCTGAGAAATGCACATTTCATTATATTCTTTGCAAGCATACCAAAACAATGTGTGTGATTAGTTTTCTAGACCGTCTGCTGTTCAAATTGAAGTCTGTTCCTGGAACCTGTCAATGACCATTAGCTCACCAGATGGCTGTGGAGATTTGACAAATGTCGTAAAATATTTAAACAAGTGAACATTTTAATTTGATCAATATTTAAAGCATACATGATATCCCTGACTGTACTGGAGTGCAATATGCCTCAAGAGCTCTAGACTTTTCTTTAGCATCAAACTTGTCAGATAACATTTGAGAGAGTGACCCATTTCAAATTACATAAATAAACCATGCTTAGGACTTATATGGCTTGATTTCCTGTGACAAATAAAATAAAAAAAGCTGACATTTCACAGAAGTGAAGTGTATCTTCTAAAACATAATTCTTAACATTTTTGCATTGTACACCAAGAGCACCTGCTACAGCCACAAAAGGAAATTTGACAAAGCATCACAAACCATACCTATGAGTGACACACTCAATCAGAGCACAGGTGAGACTTTCTCAGACCAGGGTGGTGACAGGTCCTACTGCCAGATGTGTTTTTGACTTGAGAACATCTTGATAGATGACACGGGCCAGTCTCTCTACAAACTTCCAACTCCTATTCAAAGGCACACGCACTTACACTTGGTGCCCCTGTCTCACCCCATACCCCTATATCCACTTTCATGCAGCCTGGCCTCCACATGTGTCTAATTAGCACCTATTGCTGCCTCATTTATCTTTCCTAGAAGTTGGCACTTGATTTGCTTTCCCAACCAAACCATTTGCCATAACCATGTGCACCAACGCCCCTCATGGTTTCCTTCAACAAATTTCCTTCTTTTTAAAGGAAGAAAATGTCAGACAGCTCCCTCCTTCTTACCCTCCAACTCTAGGTCACCAAACCTGGGTGGTTAACCGTCTTATGAGGGGATAATGGCATTGACCTTTGAAATGAGAAGTGAAGGCAAGTGATATATACTATGCCTTGTGAGCTTTTTCTGCTGCGAGGTAAGTGGTGTCTTGAGCAAAACGTAATTGGATCCTTGCCACTTCAAACCACATCCTTGAAATGACAGAGACTGCGTAAACTCACCGAGGTAGTTGTCATCTTCTGGTTTTCCGGAGTAGCTGACTTGTTTGATATCAATGTTGGTGGCACCAGCTGGGATTCGCACAACTGTGTTATAACCTAAAGGGAGAAAAAATGTACATTAGTGCGCAAATTAAGAGAAGAACGGTGAATATTACATGAAGACAGAAAGTGTGTGAAATCCAATAACTCTAATATCTTCATGTTCAGAGAAAGAGATCTCAACTGTTCTTTACAAAATCATGAAGAAATAGCAAAAAATATCTATTCATCAAAGCACCCCTGCGTTACAACAGCATTATTTACTTTTGTGAGGAAACTTCGACATAATTAAGTGTAGAAAATCAGAGGGGGATTCACAAATGACAAAAAAGCCTCAGTGTTCTCAAATATCCCACCGAGGGCCGTGTTTTAGCCTCAAAGGAGTGACTGTCAAATGATATGTAATTATTCCCTGGACTTACCTTTGGCCTGTAATTACTACACTGGCTCTGTTGTCCCGTGATAAACGAACACAAAGAAAACAAGTAAGCTTTCAGATGAAGAATGACGGGGAGAGCAATGTTGAGTGGCAAAGGAACATGGGAAAGCCAAAAAGGTGAGACCGAAACTATCTTGAGAGACATGGGATGCTGAATTTAGCTATTCACTGTTTACAGAGGGAAATGTTGGCGTGACAAGGTTCGCAGATCAACACCTTGAGCCACTTGGGGGCGGTACTTAGTTTGCTGTGTGGCTCGGCATTGTCAGGTGTTAACTAAAATAAACAATATGCACTCGTATAAGTCCTCTAGCCATGGACTTTTTCATGTAAGTATTAATATACATACAGTGCCAATCCCAAAAATAAATCAACAGCAAAGCTCAGTTTGTTGTTTAGCTGTATAGCCCTAGTGTTTTCATGTAGCTTTCTGTTTCCATACTCTATTTTACCAGCTATACAACTTTGTTTGATACAATGTTAAAACATTGTATCAAACAAAGTTCAACTAATCTCACTGACCACTTGGGACACAACATAAAGAAACAGGCCTGAAACAATCCATCGTTGAGGAAACACGCCATCCACAAGTCATCAGAGTCCCGTGAGATCCCTAAGCTTAGCCACTGACCGCACTCACAATCCTCCTCCACCACACAATGACTTGGAATGAAGAGTAAACATCCCACTACAGAGAAAAAACACATGCCTAAAGCTGCACTTAGGGCACACTGGGGTTCACCTCAAACAATGAGCAGCTAGCGAAGAGGTGACACTGTAGGAATCAGATGGATCGAAATGTGAGTGCAGTGATTCTCAGTCAGTCACAAAAACTACCATATTTATTTATCTACTAATATAATAATATTTCACTGAAAGAATAAACAGCATTCAGCAAACAGAGCCGTGTCACTGATGGTATTTGGACCACACTGCAAATATAGGAATTGATTACTTCTCCCGCAGCTATTTGTAAAGATTTGCAGGTAATTGTGTGGTCATATTAAATTCATTATCTCTAATCATGCCTTCCCTTAAGAATTGTGAGCTAAAGAATGTGCATTGTGCATCTGGAAAAAGCAAAACAAGGGCAGCACAATCAGAAAGATCCCACACGCACAGGGATATCCTCCAAGTCATCTTCATGAGAATTACCACCCTTTTTATTCAAGATGTCGATTCCTCTCTTCCAGCCCTAGCGAGTAAACACATGCGAGAGAGAGAACAGATGGATGGGGATGCTTGACTCGGTGCCAAAGCATTGTGAAACAAACACACGAGGGACCACACCCAGGACTTTTATGCTAATGCTTCTGCAAGCCTGGCTGGACCCCCTTTAAAAGGATCGGACGCAATCAGTATTTGGCGCTCGCTGACAAGACGCATTAGGGGGACTGTTGGTGATGGAGACGCATTAGGGAGGACAGGAGGTGATGTCAGTTTTGTGGCAGTACTGAAGGAACAATAGGAAAGCATCCTACAAAAAAATGAAGTTATGCCCGAAAAGTCATAACTTATTATGTCTGGTAACGTTTAAATGGTAACATTTAAACGTTACCAGACATGACGTCAGCCCCTAATATGAAAGGCATGAGAGCAACGGGGCCACGTGAAGTGTTTGGCGTTTGCCAGGTGTCACGTATATCAAAAGATCATGACAAAGTTGTAATACAGTACGTTTTACGAGAGCAGCTTCTTGAGAACAGTGCAGCAAAGGCGGGTACAAATGACTTATCAGAGTACCGTATTTTCCGGACTAGAAGGGGTGCGACTTATACTCAGGTGTGACTTATATTTTCATACTGACAGCCGCTAGAGGGCGCTCTAGGCTTGTGTACCAGAATCTACTTCTCCTGTACCACTGAACATTTTAAAAACGATAATCGAGCAGCAGACAAAAAGTGTGGAGTGAGCGAGAAACTTGTCGAAAAGCAGAGGTTACTCTTACTGCAATGAAGAAAACAGAAAAGCAAATCGCAGGCTAAACGCTAGAGGCCACAGCTAGAGGAACGAGTTTGCAAATGGGTGCTTGAACAACATGCTGCCGGGAGAGGCTTGTCAACGGTGCAGTTACGCCTCCAGGACCAGGTAGTTGCCAAGGCCGGTGTGACTTATATATGTTTTTTTTCTTCTTCATTATGCATTTTTTGGCTGGTGCGATTTATACTCCGGAGCAATTTATAATTCGGAAAATACGGTAACGAATGAAATCATTTTTATTTTAACTTTCATAACATTCTTTTTACAACTATCAACAATTATTCAAGCACAGTACAGTAGAAGATGTTTTGGGTAGTTTAATTTAAGCCACTTGAATAGAATTAAGGAACAAATGATATCACTAAAGGTTACCAGAAAAAAATCCAACATTTAGGGGGAACCAGCAACTACTGTCCATAGACTAAACATTAACAAAAAATACTATTGAAAAAACAAAAATAGCAACTTTAACTCTGCGTTGATGGTTTATTATTGATTTGTTGATTTTGACACAATCTCAAACTATATTTGTATTGTTTGCTCGTCCAGGAACATGCTTTTTTGTTTTTTGTTTTACTTTACGTTAATGTTGTCAATCTGATTACATATTTTACTTATCTTAACCCAAGACGTTTCTTCACAAATGCTTCGCCAATTCACTATCTTTGTAACACTCATCTTTCCCACCCCTGCAGACCATGAGTGATATTTGCGATGACTTACCATACTGAGCGTCGTTGAAAGTCCCGGCCATGGTTTTACATGACGAGTTGTCTCCGCCGCACACCCCGCACTTATCATTTCGGGCTTTGGAGTTAAGCACATGATCACAGCCTGCTTGCTGGAGATGAAACACAGTGGAAATAGTGGGTTTAGAAGAGTGTACACACTGGGAAGTAGTACAAAACAGCTTTGGCAAATTTTGACAAATCGAATCGGAGGGCTGAGACTTATCCTGGTTTGTGTTTTTAGTTATATTGCATTGATTTATATTTAAGTAATGTATTAGTTTATTTGGTCGGGACAGTGCATGTTAATGAACATACACGTTATTAGTATATTTCTTTATTCTTAAGAAACTGTTGTTGGACATTTAAGCTTATCAGCCCGTAGTAAGAATGGTTGCAATATTTACCCTGCAGAGGCCTTGAACACAGATGTCGTACGTATCAGGTCCACAAGGGGTGCCATCGATCACCCGGTCTTTCAGTTGATAGTATGCCATCGTCCCGGCAACACGGCAAAACAGCTTACACCGATCTTTCATTAAAACTGGGAGAGAGAGAAACACATGGAGGTAATCAAGAGATGGCCACAACAATAGGTAATATGTTGGACCAAGAAATGCAGATGAAATAAATCACACTTCATGTGGTGGATATTAGACACGTTTCACAGAGGTCAAAACAGCCGTACTACATTTGCCAAATGTAATTTGATGTTTGTAAAAATTGCATTGTACTTGCTGCAGGGTTTGGCCTGTTTGCTTGTCTAGTATCAAATAAATGAACACAGCACTTGAAGTTGCGTAGATTGGGGTCTGGGCAAATCATCACAGAAACTACTGAGATATCACAGAAAGTGGAGAAACAGCCAAACGGCTCAGAGTGTTCCTGTGATTAATGTGCATAAAAGATTTATTTGAAGCATGTTTAATAAAAATGAGAGAAACATGTGTGAGAACAAATGTGTTAGTCATTTAATCTATGCATAGCTAGCTCTACAAACTGTACAATGCACGTTTCAAGGTCATATTTATTATAACAAAACCTTTGGTTTCAAGATTTGAAAGGGATGATGATAATCTACAGTAGGTTAAAAAGCATTGCCGTCTATTTTAACATAAGGGACTTTTTATATTCTGAATGTCAGGACAAATATATTTTCTTTTTCTTACACACAACAGTCTTAACATTAAAGTTATTTTTTTTTACTCTTGTTCTGGATATATATATCTGAAGTACTTACTGCCACTGTACTTGGGGACCCAGCGCACAGTGGGAGGTAGGCCGTTGATGTTGAAGTGCTTGCCATCGAATTGAGAACACTGTTCTTCACGGAAGTCTTTGCGTCCTCGTGGACATGGCTCAGTGTTGCAGGAGCGAAACTTCATCCTGCGTCCAACACAGAATTTACCACCGTTTCTTGGCCTAGAACCAAATGAGAAGCACATGATGGTCAAATAACACCCATTTACTGTATATACTGTAGTACAAGCTTAAGACTCATTTATCCATTAATTTCTAAAAGATTTCACCTCAATGCCCTGCATTGAGGTGAAATGCAGGGCATATAGGTTCCAAAATGTGCTATTCAACATCTGTGATAATTCTTTATTCCTTTTTTGTATATATTCCTTACCAGTATTGTTTTACTTTGCCTTATGCCTGTGAGCAAATGCTCTTTGCAACTATTGGCTTGAGAGATGTACACTATAAACCGAGTGACAGATCATTTATCCAAGTGTATACATTTAGATGTTTTAGGTGTACATAGATTTATTTATCTATTCATACATTCTAATGTATGACTAGATATATGCAATTATTATGTGTAAATAGTTACCACTTGGTTCTTACTCGGGATTGTTGCATTCTCTCATGGTGCTGCGTGTGCCTCCTCCACAGGACCTTGAGCAGGCGCTGTAGGGCTCCCAGGGACCCCACTCCCATGGACTGGCTGCAGGTCCAACTCCTTGTTGATACACATCCCATGGCGGCAGTACTGTGAACACAAACTCATTCATTAGGGCCGGATGGCACCGTGCCATTGGACAGACAGGAGTTAGTGGTGCAACAACAGCTGGGAGCGGTGTTCCACTTTGCCTGCCTAATCCTCTGTTTACATCTGAGGATATATTTTAAGAAAGACATCTTAATTCAGCTTTTGTTTGCCTTTGGGGAAACCATCCAACTCCTCCAGCTGTCCAAAGAGAAACAAGAGAGTTAGGGAGGGTCACTGATACAGACACAAATAGATGTGTTAAAATTTGAAAAAGACTGTCAGTCACGGAAATGCAATGCAGAGTCATTAGTAGCAGCCATTTCTGGATATACCATGAAAAAATAAAAATAAATTGTCAATTAATTTTTATTAGGATATTACAATCCCTGCCCTCTCCACAATTCATTCAAGTCATAAATTCATCCTTTGCAATGCAATCCATTATGCATAATTGTTCCAACTGTGCATACTGCAAACCACCAAAAGAAGGACTAACGATCTTTCATAAACAAAACCAACACAGGACCATTTCCTCCACAGAGAAACCAAATCCTACAGAGGAGATATGGTGGTCCTGTTCATTGAAAGAATGCAGGACAAGCCGGCGTCTGTCTGAGTCGGCAGCGCACATGCACAAGGGCCAATGGCACTCTGATAAGGAAACTCTAGAGTGGTGATAACAACAGGAACAATATTTCCGACTGGCTCAGTATCATAGGCTTTCTTCAGCGTATTTCCGACAATACAAATCCGTAACATGATATAGCCGGGCAATCAACAGACTAAGCTTGAATTAAGACATTTGCAGCGTCATCACTATCAAGAGACAGTGAAACAATATACAGTCTCTACAATCATTTATCAGTGTATGACAAACACAAGCAGAGAGACTTTGGCATCTACCGCGCTGGCCTAGTTCACGCTGTACAAGTTTAATGATCAAGTGTAAAATGTGCTCACAATGACAGACGGGTGTTAACAGCAGCAAGCCCCGGACTAGTCACAAGCACATAGATAATGCACGCACACTTAAAGTAATAGCCTGGACTATTTGGGTCTAGGGTCGGAACAAAAACACACTGGCAAAATATAACAATTTGATGCTATATGCACATAATATTGTGCATTTTAAACATAATCATGTGTTTGAAAAATTCATTATGCATTTATAAAGTCATTATGGGTCATGGTAAGACTCCTTCTTAGTTGATTTTCATTCAAACTGTATTTCTTCAAAGTTCATACCATTTTCTTCTTTTTAGAAACCCTCTCCTACTGGCTGTCACACCAGACTGAGCATCTCCTCTATACCTCTTTTTTCTATTTCTCCTTGCGGCCCATCCCCCTTATCCCCTTATGGGGAAGTTGAAGGGCTACGTGAGGAGGACCACCGCAGTGAGACCAGGCGACGGGACCCAAGGAACTGTCAAACACAAGGCAAAGTGTCTGTCAGGGTGCACCAAAAGCCTGTGTAAGCCTCTGAGGCATTCCACTCCCCCCACTGGCACCCTGTGTTTACAACCGTTTTGTTTGGCTTGAAAAGGTGATGTGGGTGAAAAGAAGAAAGCGGGATGTGGGGCAGAGAGGGTGGGTGTGTGAGGGGAAAAAACATCTGTGTGAGATGATTTGTGTGTGTGTGTGGTGTGTGTGTGTGTGTGTGTGTGTGTGTGCATGAGCGTGAATGTCGAGTGTGGCCAAAAGTGTGCTAAAGTGTGAGAATGATTACTTAGGCTCTGGAGGCATCTGGGGGCCACTCTCAACTCCAATTAGCTGCTCCTTTCCGAAGAGCGCAAACACAAGCTGGGGTGAAAGGTAGTCTTGACGAAGATAAAAGTAAGTGATAGTAAGGCGAACTAGCCCAGACCCTCTTTCCAGGACAGGTTTTGAACATTTGCACACAATTGGGATCATGGCGAGAAGCTGAAGGTGTTGTAAGCGAAACCTGTCCAGCTGTCGCGAGCATGTGTTTCAAATTAGCCATTTCACACAGGCACACATTGCAGTACAGAGGTGTGGGTCTGCTTGCACATAATTCACGTGTGTGAATTATGTGCGGGTTCCCACCCTCACCTATGGTCATGAGATTTGGGTAATGACCGAAAGGACAAGATCACGGATACAAGCGGCCGAAATGAGCTTCCTTCGCAGGGTGGCTGGGCGTACCCTTCGAGATCGGGTGAGGAGCTCAGTTACCTGGGAGGAGCTCAGAGAAGAGTCGCTGCTCCTTCACTTTGAAAGGAGCCAGCTGAGGTGGCTAGGGCATCTGTTTCGGATGCCTCCTGGTTGCCTCCCTCGGGAGGTGCGCCAGGCATGTCATATTAGGAGGAGGCCTCGTGGAAGACCCAGGACACGCTGGTGGGACTATGTCTCTGAGCTGGACTGGTGTCGCCTCGGGGTCCCCCAGAACAGCTGGAGGAGGTGTGCGTGGATCGGGAAGTCTGGGCATCTCTGCTGAGACTGCTGCCTCCGCGACCCGGCCCCGGATAAAGCGAAGAAAATGGATGGATGGATGGATGATGAACATGCAGGGGTACGTAAACTTCTGAATAATATGCTTAGGTAGATGGTCAGCCCCAAAGGAGGATGAAAAAAGTCTCTTTGAGCCAGTCTTAAGTCCAGACAAGGACTGAGGGTTGTATAGGAAGGCCAGGTCATCATGTGGAAAAGGCAACTACTGGATGTAAAGATGAAGATTATCTTATTACATTAAAGCATATTATGGTAGAATGGGGTGATAGGAGAAAATAAAACATAAGAAGCAAAAAGGTCATGAGGTTTCAAAGGTCAAAAACTGTATGTGGAGGGAGTTGTGAGCTACTACAGCTTTCGCCATAAATCAGTTTTAAACTTAACAAATAGAGCTGATTTATGCATGTATGGTGGTATTTTGTTACAAACTGAGCTGTGCGAGCTCCTCATTGAGGACATAGAGATGACACAATCTTTTAGTTAAATTTAAACAACAATGAGACCTGAGAAGTCTAACAAAATGGACCATAGCTACAGTGCTTACTGAAAACGTTTTTTAAATATATAAAATAATTTCGTATTGTTGCACTTATAGTAGTTAGTAATAAAAAAGCGCACACAAAAACGTGTTGCGCTCTCACCTGTTGACTCTTCTCTGTGTGAGCTCCGCCTATATCACCTCCCCCTTCCTGTGACCACGCTCAGTCACACACACATTCACTCAGTTGGCTGTTACAATTCACTCATCATTCATCATTTTACTCCAAATAAAGCATATACATTATGTATAATATACATTATAATATATGCATATCATACATTGAATACAAATAAGGTTTGAAACTCCTTGAGTATACAAAAGTAACTATATCATAATGTAAACAGGAAACTCAGCATCTGCTCCAGACTTTGCACAGGACGACTTGGAAGTTAGCGCCCTGTAATTGCCAGGAAACTGTAACAGAGAGCACCTAATTTTTCAACCTAAGCCATACATCACTGCATGAATGAGAAGGTACAAGCCCCTCTGCTCTTTCATTTTAAGACACCCATTTCCAAATAGCATCACCTTTAATATAGTGCTCGCTTTTTTCTCATGGCATTAGGTTCAAAGTTCACTTTGGCCTTGACCTGCAAAGGGATTTCTCTCAAACACCTCGCTGACCCCTGTCCAAACCACAATACAAAATCAAGGCTTTATTCTGATAAATCAAAGACACCTGGTTGTGTCTGTCAAATGTGTAAGACCACACAAGTCCCCCACTGCGGATTGACAGAGGCATCATGCACACCCTCTTTATATGTGTAATAATCACCTAGTGAGTGGCAGTAAAAGTGGCTTTATGGAGAAGCCGTAAGCAGAACACAGGAATTGGAAATATACAAAATGACAGTTGTTATAGCAGAATGATTTACAATGACTTTTGACAAGGCATGCATTTTTCCGAGGTACTTTTTTCCTCTTAAGTATACACAATGGGGATGAGAGTTGACAGAAGCGTTGGTGTGAAAAGGTTGCGAAGAAGCCAACATGATGCAACGATGACCCCATCTAACCTCTCTTGTACATGCTTTCCTAGGTTTTTTTTCCTTTTATTTTTCCTACACCTTCTGTGTACTCAACACTTTTCCAGGATGCGAGAAGGTTGTCATTACAATGAATTAGTAGCTTTGACTGTGGAAGCTGTTCCATTCACACAATTTGAACACATGGTTTTCCTCAACAAACTGCTGTCATGAACAAAAAGCTTGTTTAGGGTTGTAATTGCAATACATTGCAATATATTTTTGATCAGTATTACTGTATTTTGATTGTGATAAAAAGGCACATGACTTGAATGCAACATACCAGACTGACTCTTACATAATAAACATTAATGGAGCCTAACGTAGTGCATTTGCACCAGGGGTCGGCAACATCAGGCCAGGGGGCACAATTTGGCCCTGCAGCCTCTGGTCCCAAGAAATATTATTGCACACATCAGTGAGCAAACACCTGTTAAACTACTCTAATAATGCTGAAAATATTGTAAATACCTAAACTTTCTGAGGGTGACCTCCCAAACCCCCGTGTTAGTTAATATAAGATGTACAACAGTGGGATTTGAAGAAAGTGGTGTTTACTTTGGGCCACGATTGGGAGGTTCCCAATCACCTCCAAATCAATGTTAAAAATGTCTTCCCTACTTCCTTTAAAGAAAAATTTAACAATTCGCAGAAATAATTTTGTGAGGGCTTAATTACTGAGGAGAACTCTTTGAAGTAGTCTTTTCAAAAAAGGAAAACACCTGGCGTTGATGGAATACCAGTGGAGGTATATCAGACCTTTTTTGATATCCTGAAAAAGCCTATGTTATCATGTTTTATTTATTTATGCTATTCTTACCATGTTGGTCTTTCTTACTAAGACCCACAAAGAAGGAATCATCTCAATGCTTTTGAAGCAGGAGGCTGGTGGCCAGAACAAAAACTCAGAGATGATAAAAAACTGGAGGGCAATCACACTTCAATGCTATGATGTAAGAATCTTTGCAAAATACATTGTGCAAAGGCTAAAATGTGTCTTGCCAAGTATTATACACTATGATCAGTCAGGTTTCTTAAAAGGCCGTTGTATTGGTATGTATGTTTTTAAGTTGTAATATAAAAAAGCTTTACCTATTGATTTGGTTAAAGACCATGCTGCTTCTCAGTCCTAAACTGCAATTTTTGTTTTGATATCAGCTCACCATGAATATGTCTGATTGGTTAATTTGCCTGTCATTCACAACTCGGCAATTAAGATGAAGTCCCATATAGTCTTTATGTCAAAGAAGATAAAATTGTTGTCTGAAAACCTGTGAAGGAGAGGGTTACCCACCTGCTTTTCCTCCATTACTCTTTACTTTACAGTATCATTATTTTAGACTACACAACTTTCCAGAAATGTACTACTAACTATCAGCCACACCACTTTGAAAAAGAGTTGGCCTGGGCCATAGTTTGGAGTGGACACGGCTGACCTACAGTAAAACTATCACAGTTACTCACTACATCCCACAGTGGTGCAACAGATCTGCCCTCTGCCAAGAGTCTCAGCCAACACTCACTGCTTTGGCACACACACTCCACTCCTCCGTGGCTTCGTTTTTCATGACCTATTGATCTCACTGTAATTGGCTGAATCCAGAGCATGTCATCTTTCTGTCTTTACCAGGCATGTTCTGGAAAATCAACAACTTCCTATTTATCCAATCACATAAAACCACTCAATTACACTCCCTTTAGCAGGAAACAAATCTTAACGCTTTGGTCGATTGTATGCCTATACGTGTGCCTTCAGTAATTTCTGTTTTCTAAAATGCATTTTAACAAGGTGAATTAAAACATTTACATTAAGATATTTTTACATTACAAAAACAGACAGTGATGAATTTAAAATCTTTAAAATATAATTAATGCAAATTTGATCAATAATCATAACTCAGATCGTTCCCGCTTTCTCTGTCTTCTTCTTCTGTCCCATAGAACTTCCAGACTTACGAATGAGGGTCGTAGTCAAAAATGTCTACTCTCTGGCTGACATGGCTCTTTGAACTTTGTGCAAATATGAATACTTATACAAGCATAAGAAAACAAAACAAAACACCAAAGTCATTCACATTCACGTCCACCACATACAAAGGAAACGCAGGCGGACCTCTTGAAGTGGGACCATCAGAGAAGAGGAGAGGGGAGTGGGTAGAGGGAGGGTGGTGGCGGTATTTATAGACAACAAGTGATGGGATGCCCTGGTTAGAGTACGGCCCACTGAGCCAGATGACAGACATGCCGCCAAGAGGTCATGTGACCACATTACTCACTCTGGCGCCCAGTGAGAGGCCGATCATCCACAGAGAGAAAGAGAGGGCTGAGGCGACCGTTTCCCCATTTCAATTAACTGCACATAAACAAACAATCGGTATCACTCTTCATGACAATCTCTTCTTTCCAAGTATTTCAGTCCAAGTTTGAGCTGAAGTGCTCACTACTTTGCTTTAAACTGAGGATCCCTTCAAGCAATATTTTCTTTGTGTTACTCAGGGTGTTCTCATGGTGTTTGGATACTTCATTTGTTTTACATTGTCTTATTTACTGTTTTGTTTTATTGTCTTAATGTTTGGTCAGGCCTGTGAGGCAACTCCTGTTGTGATATTGGGCTATATAAAACCATTGATCAACTGATTTGGTTAATTTAATTAGCAAATATTATGACAATTCTTTTTTGCCTATGTACAGTATGTCTCCTTTTGTTAGCCCTGCTCTTGAGCCATCGTCCAGGGGCATCGGCCCAGAGTCGCTACTTACTCGTATAGGCTACAGTCATCCAAAGTCCAAGCATAAATATTTCTTAAATAATCAATAAAGCAGACAATAAAGAATGTGCTTGCTAATTGCGTAGTAGCATTGTATTTATTGGCACAAAAAAGTCTCCTGTGAGTACTGCTGTACACTAGGTGCCTACTGTAGATGAGGCACTTTCATCTGGCTTGAGAGTTCATCTGAGGATTTTACAAGTAGGAACATACTAAACACAAGCATGGCAAACTGAAAGAACCACATAAATGCCATGTCTTGTGTGGGCAGGTGACTGTTGCTGCAGTCCCTCTCTCTTTCAACATCAAACAGTGCACTTGAAACAGGGCTCTGACACCACAAACTGTTGGTGTCGATGAAAACGGCCATAACCTTGCACAGAACAACAGAATGCCATCCTATATATTATACATTGCTTTGTTATTTCACCAAAACAGCCATGTACAGTAACTACAGCCTACACAGTATGTATAAGCTTCAGATCACAAACCATTGTTTAGGATCCCAGTAAAGACCACACAAACAGAGCAATCAGCCGGAGTCAAGCTCCACTTCAGCTTATTAAACTTAAACTCCTCCGGGCTCAGAAGAGTCATCGTTCTGCTCAGGGGGATTTTGCAGTTGGATTATGAAAGTAACCATGTCTTCTTCCAAAACAGGGTTAAAAATATAAAGCAGTGGTTCCCAAAGTGAGGGACTGCTTTTGTTGATTTATATATATATATATTATAATGTTGGTTTATTTGTGATTACAAAAAAAGAAAGAAAAAAGATGATGTTCATATTCACATGTTTTTGAGCTAATTAATGTAAAACCAGAAAGCGGTACTACACATGTTGAACTCCCTGGTCTGTGTTTATTTATTTGTTTTGACTTGGAAGCTTGGAATTGCAATCCAAATTCAGGTGAGTAATGACATCTTGAATATGAGTCAGTATGAATAGTAATAAGCAGCTTGCGGTAAGAACCCCCTGTACATCTCTTAGTCGTGCTCCCTCCCCTTGTGGAAACACCGATGGGAGCTCTTTTGTGAGCGTGGTAGCTGCCTGGGACTCTGACTCCAATACGGCCTGGTCACTGACCCACTCCCCGCCTTTTAAAGAGGTTTTGGGGTCACGAGTTCAGAACAAGGTGACTCAACTGTGAACAGCGGGCGGCATCCTCTTTCAAAGCCCCCAAGTCTGCACCTTTCCCTTCTCAGGACACTATTTGTTTCTCTTCTATCCTGTTTCTACTCCTACCCCCTTCGCTAAAGCCCCACTCTCCATGCATCCTGACCCGCTGTCTTAGCCCCTAATTAGCATAGCATCCCAGAGCGAGGAGAACACGAAGGCTAATGGGGGTTGGGGCTCTGTAACAACACCAAGGGGTAAAGCCTCCAATTTCGAACCAATACCATCACCTGACCACACTGACATGCCCTTCTAAAAGCAGAAAGCAGCCCCAGAGCGTAATGCATGATAAATTATTCCAGCTTTTTCTCAGTGAAAGGAAGCTGACCAGAAAGAAACCAGCATCAAGATTCAAATGACTTCATGGGAGGTTCTGGTGTGTGCCAGCAATGTTTCCAGCGGAATGATGATAAGTGGCTATCAACATGGGGTGGGGGGGGTAGGATTTATGTTGTCTCTGCTGTATTTAAGGCAAGTTTTTATTGCAGGTCAAAACAAAAACCTAGCAAGTACTACCCACAACTAGACGTTACCTAATCTGGTTCCAAATGATGAAGTCTAAATCAGACCTCAAACCAGTCCAAACAAGCCCTAATCCAGGAGTCAACCAGCAACAAACCAAGGTTACCAGGTAACCAAATGTTTCCAAGTTGTGGTGAGACCAGATGGAATAGTTTAAGTTCAAAATAGAATCTCATGCAAAGATCTTCATTGCAGATTGTAATGGCAAATAAGTTGTCTTTTCATTAGCAGGTTTTACTTTACATAGGTGGTCTTAACAGTATCTCCATAACTCAAAATGCCAACATCATTGCACTACATAAAGCCTCCAGTTAGGTCTGCATCCAGCCGGAGATGCATGGAACAGCATATTTTATAGTCTTTCACCTTTTAACCCATAGTCAAAATATAATCAATGGATGCAGTCGTGGGAAACGCGCACATGAGTCTATATTTCATTACAGATTTTATTACTATATACTACTCACCATCCCATTCCCACATGCGGTCCCATCTGCCAAGGGCATGTGCTGCGTGCGACATCCTTTATGGTCCCCCTCTGCACTCGTACACCACAATCGTTTGCACTGTTTCTGAAATGACAAGTCAGCAAATTGTCACAACGTTTAATCACCTGCCAAAACACATCTGTATCTTCAAATGGGAACGACGCAGCTATTTCCTTTTGCATCGCTATCTCCATTCACTCCCAGAACCAGACTGACATATTTAATATGACTGCACTGCTCTCCAGATAGGTTGCTGATCCAGTTTCAGTAGTCCACAGTGAGGTTTCAATTTGCATTTCAACATTGACTGCATTTATGAGGGTTTATTTGCAGGTCAACCTACCATATATGGGCAAATTTGGGATCCAGGTCCGAACATCAGCTCACACTGTCTATTGGCGTTGTAAATTTGTCCAGGAAGAAGAGGGGGCAACTCGTAAATCCTCCCCACAGGCTCGTCCAATAGACATTCTCCATAGCCAGTGCTACAGCGGAAAGAGACCAGTAGAGTCATTAGTGCACAGAGCATGACAAAATATTCTAACATGGCTCAATTTGTTAAAGGTCCTATATCATGCAAATCGACTTTTTGGAGCTTTTAACCACGTTGTTATGCTATTTCCTTATCAAAAACACCCCCAGAGCGGTTTTTGGCTTCATTCATGCAGTTCTAAGCAATCCTCCTGAATCCTGCTCTCTGAGCAGCCGCTTCGCCCTCTCCTGGAAAACGACGAGTTGTGATACTCAATAGTGTCAAACAGGACGGGCCAGACCTCTGTAATGTAATGCCTTACGGCCTTACTTTAATTTATAAAACAGCTTTTTCATTATTTCTGTTGTAATAAATAAAAAAAAAAATAAATAAATAAATAAAAAGGAAGTCTCCGACACGTCTGTGTCCCGGAGAGCCCTGGAGAGCCCTGGGTCTCTATAGCCTGTCCGTCCATGGGAGTGGATCTCTCCTTCTGTGGTTCTCCCCAAGGTTTCTCTTTCTCCCACTGAGTTTTTGAGTTTTTCCTTGCCGTGCTGGAGAGTCTAAGGACAGGGGACACCTGCGCCGCTCGTCGCCACCTACTGCTGATGCTTATTTGGACTTTATGTTTGCCTGGATACTTGATTCGCCTGAACTTTACATTGTCTTATTTACTGCTCTGTTTTATTGCCTTAATGTTCGGTGCAGCCCTATGAGGCAACTCCTGTTGTGATATTGGGCTATACAAAACCATTGATTGATTGATGATTGATTGATTGGACAAACGCACCCCAGAGGATCCGAATAGAAGTCATGTTTGTGAAGACGGAGCTCTTTCTAACCTACTCTGGACACCGCTTGTTCTTTTTTCTGACCCAACAATAATGTCACGGATGTGCGTTTGGCTACGAGAGGAACAGGACTATTCAACCTTCCTAAAGAAGAGTGCACTCGCCAGAAGTTGGAATTTCTTTCCGGGATTCAGTGGCTATATCAACCAACCTGATGGATGCTTGGTGAACCTTGGCCAGAATCAAAGTGGATTAACTTTTATAACCAACGCGAGTCCCATAAGTAAACACCTGATGATGGGAGGCCAGGCTGAGCGGTGAGTCAATCAAAACGCGTGTTAGCGTGTGTGTTAGCCATTTATGAAACTGTGTTGCACATGTCAACTCCTTATAACTGCATTATGTGAAGTAACTTCACTTTTTCCAGCAATATTTCTAATATTGCATGTCCGGTGAGAGGGGCGGGGTTAACTGAATCGAAGCGTCTTGTCTTCCGGGTTTGGAAAATACCCCCAGAAAATACTTATATTTCTCTCAAAAATGAGTACTCCATAGTGGTAGAGGTACAATAGATCATATGAATGCCTATAGTTTACTTTTTATAATGGCTAAAATAGCATGAATCAGCTCCTTTAAATGAAATGTTTGCTTCTTGGGTGGTCACTCAGCAAACAGATACTTGACACCACTTTTCAACAATGACCTTTAGCTGCTCAGGTTATCACATGCACTAACGCATTTTAGCTTATTTTAACACAAACTACACAATCATGTCATGAAAGTGGTCATAACATGCATAATTATGGCTTAGAACATTCTTTTGATTGCCTGATGTTTTACAATGTATAATTTTAAATTATTTGAGTTCAGAATGGCTCATAACAGTTTGGTGATTTCACATGGTGGTTTAGGGACTTTTTTCTATCCATTACAGAACAAAATCCAGAAGTACTTCTGTGGAGGAAGAAGAAGAAATGACCAAAGTAGACAAGATTACTCGACGTTACGTTTATGAAGCAAAATACTACTCACTCTTTATAAAGCACCATTATAACATAACATAACAGCAATATTGCAACCAAGTAATAATGAGTGTCTCAATGGATATTATACAAATGTACAAAGAGAGACTGGGAAAATAGCATGAGTGTTAAGTACTTATGCCTGTGGACAAAATGTCAGTATGAACTGTATAAGCTGGAATTGGACTGAACTTTGACCATTGGTTGCTGGACGAATTCTACTATCTGTGATTCTATAATAAGAACGACAAAAGCACATGTGGAGACAATGCAAACCTATATAAAACAAGCACTCCTATTCCAATGGATCTTTTCTACAGTGTATGACACAAGTGAACACCGCTGACAACTGTTATCCCGTGTTAAGCCACTCACACACCTGCTCCATACAGCTTTACAGACTGATGTCACAGGGCAATAATTAGGCACCGTGTTTCCCTTTCATTTCACCGATGATGCAAACCTGATGGATAACAGGTGGGAGCCCTAAAAAACTACAGTCAGAACACACTACAGCGTCTTTCAGCAGTTGGTCATCATAGTCTTATCTTTTGGTTGGAAATGGAAACGACACTGAAAAGAAGACAGTTAGACAAGAGGAAGAATAGGTTGGTGTCCTCAGCATTAAGCTGTCTTTCAGGCAATGAGCCCTTAGAGACATCACAGCACATGGAAGTTTATCTGCCATTCTCTTGTGCATTTTCATAAAAGATAATAATGTATGTCATAGGATGGTTTTGCTGAAGCTTGAATGACATAGACCATCAATGTACAGCATCTGATCAAAACAACAAGTCATCTGCCGTGTGGGTATTTAAATCTTGGACATCATGAAGCAATTACTAGAAAAGGGAGAGTTCAAATTCATGATAGAAGTTGATGAACCATTACCAGAAAAGCTACGGCAAACAAATGTTTCACATTTGGTTTTGACATGCTCAAACCGCTTTTGTAAACTTCAGAGGTTGCAGAGACGTAATCAAAACTAAAGTGATACTTGTATGAATGGGCAAAACTATAAGAGGCTGGAGCAGATTGAATTTGGTTTTGAGAGAAAATGGACATCTAAAACACTGACAGACGTAACCAGGGCAGGACACTAGGCAGAAGAGGAACGAGTGGTACTTTTAATCAATGCTCCACATTGTTCGCTTGAGATAGACTTCAAAAGCACTTGGGACTGTACTTTCAAGGGTCTTTCCCACCAGCATAGCTCCCACTACGTTTTACCACAGCGCTTTTTGTTAACGTAATTGTCAAAGAACTAATGTTTTGGAGCAATCTACTGTCTGCAATCACATCTTCAATCATTTTCTTCTTGAACAAAGGGAATCATGGTGTTTCTGATTATTCTGATTTGAATTTTCCAATCTGGTCAAAGATAAGGTCATTGGTGGCTGGAAACTATGTAAGCAGAGACACGAGAGCCATTGAAGAACCACGCAGCAGAAGATGACCAACAACGCAGTCTTTGTGAACGCCTCGACAATTAACAGAGAAAAGGACACTAGGATTCAAGGGTCAAATTCAAGAAGGATGTAATTATGTGTGAGTTCCTCAATGGAAGCCCCTTAGTGACCGGGGTGCAGCGGAGACGTTCCACTGCTGCCACACAGGTGGTAGCAAAGGAGAGTAACCACATTACACAAGGTTTAATAAAAAAGATAAGAGATAGAAACGATATGTTACTGCAGGAGGTCAACTGAGGCAGATTCAAACAGGAAATTCTCTTTCAACAGCAAATGTGGAACGTTTACTTTGTGCTGAGCTGTCTACAAAGTTCTGCAAGTGACTGGGTATTTTGTTTAGACAACGAAATCAAAACAAGCCATTTTAAATAATGGTATTAATCATAAACCAATCTGGCATAACATTGTGAAACCTGTATAATATACAGTCTAGAGTCAGCATCATCAGCCAGCCTGATCACTGCAGTTTCCTCTTCAAGGAATAGCTGTTTTAACAATGATCAAACCCAGCCATCAAGATGTTATAATTTGCTCCTTGTCATACTCACTGAAATCTGTAAGCAAGTCCAATTTTCACATAAACAGGGCCAACCCAAACCTAACATGGACTAATCTAGGTAACCATTAAATGTATACCTACTCTAAAAACTCTGTGATGTACTTGCGGCTGCATTTGGACCAAGACCAGGGACTTGTGTCGTAGTTCAGCGTGGGAGCCATGACATGATACTGGTGTTTGAGAACCGCTTCCCGACACTTTGGGTTGTCATCGTGAGGCATGTTGAACCTGGAAGAAAGAAGACCAAAAAAAAAAAAAGAAGGTGGTTACGGATGTAGGGCGGGGCATAAAGGAACACACACAAAGTGATTATCAGCTGCTTAGTGGCTCAGCTCCATGCAAGAAGGATAAGTGTCAAAAGATTTACATTCAGCCGTTTTTACCCCACATCGTATTGGCCGCCACACACCAACACGGCTATGGATACATGTGTGAAAAAGATAACACTCTCCAATCTCCAAGTTCCTCACCCCACTATAGATTGTACTACGAAATGTGTTTGTTGATCTAGGGCCCTCTTTCCACTGTAATGTGGAAAGAAGCTGTGTAAGTATTTTACACAGCTTCAGTTTATATCACAACTTAATACGTGAAATGCATTTAATCCAAAGCTTTATTCGGCATAAGTCCTGCAAAGATGACAAACAAATCCTTGATGACATGATAACGCAAAGACTAGCTTTTAGCGCAAGGAAAACAGCTGCATCAAATCAAGCCCCGCAACTTCACATCTGCCTTTTAATGGACTGACGGATTAAGTGAGCCGCAGTTGGCAGTCTAATAAAGTATGTTGTCCTATTTAACCCCATAATGGCATCGTCCCGGGCTGTAACAAACGCTCACCACATACACATGCACACGCTAAGCACTTGCAGAGATGTGCGTTTGCAGAAAAAGCCACAATGCCGCATTAGGCCTGAGATATTTACTACAGGATGTGGGCAGAGCCGTACTGCCGCTGAGGGTCAATTCATACAAGCACACAACAAGACCTGGCACGGCTGGCATGAGGCCCACTCAGCAGGGGCCAAGAGATTGTCAGAAAACACCCTCTGAATAATGAAGCCTCCAGTGCAAGAGTGGGCTCTACATAGTAATCAGACTGGAGCAGGCTGCAGCAGTCCCTCACATGATATAGTCTTGTTAGGGGTGGATAATAAATGTGTACAAACATGCTTTTAGATTTCAGTCGTAGTTGCTTTTGTGGAGCCCTTTTCAAAATATTTGGATGATAAGACTGTCAATTTTTGAGTTACTGTTATTTAGGTTTGCGCCATTGCTTTTACTATGAGATTGAGCACTTCCTCCACCGCTGTTTACTATACACGACAATGATTTGATTTGTGGATTGAAGAGCACTCGGGGCAAATTAGGACATTCTGCCTCAGAGTAATTAGGCTGTAAATCACACATGTCGGGCAATGGGCAGATGAAAAAAGAACAACAACAAAACAGTACCGGCTTGTTTATTGAATCTAAGCTGCCACTGCTATTGTCTGCTCTCAACATCAACAACACGTAACACATAGAATGTCAACGCCATGAATAAACCGCTTTCTGAGTCTGTGATGACAAGTAAAGTACGGAGAATCCAACATGACTAATAATAAAACAAATATCCTCCTTGTATTGTATGTGTACAGTGATACCTATTGAACCACTAAATAAGTTGTCCAAAATCAAACACCTAAGCCCTTTAATCGCTGTTTTACTGAATCACTCTTTTCCACTTAATAATCCGCAACAACTTCATTTCATTGCCCTCACGTCTAGCCGAGTAAAGCTGAGTTTGCACAAGACACAATGGGAAGAAAGTGTTTCATTTTTTCCAGTGGAACAGTGTGTGTGATAGGCAACAGCTTCACAGTTATGACAGATTGGCAGGACCAAACAAGTTAGATGAAAATATACAGCCCGATTCCATGTGTTACCTTTCTCACAAGCACCGACAATCATGCATCACAGTCACAACTCAATCTGAAACTTCTGATGCATTCATATGATGAAACTATTTGGCGTTTTTGCTACACCGACAGCACTATACAATACTGTATGTGCCGAAAAGTCAGATTTAGATTCCTATAGGGTTAATTTTCAGAGCTGAGCTGTACAGCGCGGTATTAAAGACAGGCTTATTATTAAAGTGAGTTCTTTCACATTATGCACCTGCGTCGGCTGAAGAGCACACTGCATAAGAGCCCTTTTGTTGCTGGCTGTGAGAGCTGTGGATACACTTTATATTAGCATTTAGTAGAGCACAATAAAAAAACACACACACACACACAATTTAACTATGTTGAACAAAGATTCAATCAGGGGAAAATTATTATTACTATTTTTAAGTCCATTTTACTGTATGTCCTGGGGAAACTTTCGCAATCTTTCGCAAAAGCCCTGTATCAGTTACAATTACTTAGTTACTGTTGCTGGTCTATGGAGTTTAGTAAGTAGGTAAGTAAAGTTTATTTATAAAGCGCTTTTCACAGATAAAATCACAAAGAGCTGTACAAGAGAAAGGTAAAACAAAACAATAAAAAAGTTTAACACATGTCGTGGGAGAAGTACGTGTTTCTGACTCTTTATGGTCCAATACCAGCGCGATTTCCTCCAGATCGCGGCGAAATGGAGTTACAATGTGTAATGGAGATATATTATACAGTATATTCAAAATATACAACTACGCATCAAGACTAAAGCAGCAACCTCATTGGGGACCCTCTAGCTACCTCAGATGCAACCAGCACAGTTGTGTTAACTACCTGCCAGTCTGGGGTAGGCGCAAGTCCCAGAATTAAACATGACATGTGTGGGAAGCTCAGAGACCAGAAGGATGGTAAACTAGTCTCAAGTTAGCAGGCACCGCTCCTGTTGTGTTTTTGGCGTTGGACGGGAAAAAATCCGCAATGCTTCACTATTTTCCAATGATTTTCCCTCTCAGGAGAATGAACGATAGCAACAGTTACTCGGAGCTACGATCTGATTTTCGCTAGGTTGTGACGTACTACAGTATGTAATGCGCCCGAGTGAAGCAGCTATAATAACTCTTGGGAGCATTCCTTGCGCATTCCAAGGCTTCGATTTTAATTTCTGGATATTTGGGAGTCGAGCCAGAACCAATGGCCGCTGGCTGCTCTGCTTTATGACCACGACATTGGAGGCCGCCATTGCTGTAGTACCTCCATATAGCCGCTACTCTCCCATTGAAAAGCATTGGACTTTAGACACGTTAAAAACAACTTTAACGCATGGTTTCTATTTTTTAAACACTTTCTACGGCTACATATTCCTCCTGAGATAACGCTGGGTTAGTCACAATTAAAGAAACCAGGCTGGTTTTTGAAAGAAAATGTTTTTGAAATCTTGTACTAATGAGGGTCGGACTGTTAGCATTAGAGCTGCACAAGCTACACGTCACGCAAGGCCCGAGTCTACAGTGAAGATCCCGCCCTTATGCCCTTATTGGGAACATGCTTCGTCAGAGCAGGGGAGGAGGAGTCTGTAAATCCGCCATGATTTCCCCCTCGGACGTGGTCATTATGGTAAACGGGGAGGAGTGAGGAGGAGTTGTCTATTCTTTTTAACGGTCTATGGCCAGAACGAATTGAAGAGCTTCCATTACCTTCGTATCCGCCGCCATTGCCGAACTACAACCAGCAAATGTGGCACAAATGTTTGACGTCACCGACAACACCCGCCTCTCCGCTCGCTGAATGGTAGGTTGAAATTCAACCGATGAAACGCAGCCACTGAGATCAATCCCAGACGTACATGTAGGGAAATTATAATTGGAGTTTACGGATGGCTAAGGCCAGGCTAGCTCATACCTGGTCTAGTTTGAATGAATAACCTACACATGTCCGAGCTCGTGTGCGATGGTGAAGGAGGCACTGATGCCATTCTCCTCGCTGATGGAGCAGCTCCGGTACGGGTCGCACATGGTCCCCAGCTCGGCCAGCCCTGCACCGTCACGTACACACACAAGCACAAACACACACAGCCAAATAACAATGTGTTAAAGGCGATTAAACCATCAAACTTGGGTCCCATAAGGCAGATTAGCACCCTCCATCTCACCGCCCTCCTCCCCTTTCTACCACTCTGCTCTGTCACTATAATATTATTAGCTGACAGCTTGCCATAAACTCATTAGGGCACAGTTTATGAGCTGTGCTAAACAGAGTGGAAAGTTAATCGAAAGAGACTTGGTGAGAAACTTTGAAAAGTAAAGCTTTACCTAAAGTGTCGCATTTATCTTTCGCACGGCAGATATCTTCTCTGCAATAAATCATAAAGAAAATAAATGTAATTTCCAATGATGATATAACGATGCAAATATGTTGCAGTGACTGAAAGTAGTTTCACCTGGTGATAAGGAGGGCAGTGTCGTGGTGTAACGGGTGGCTGTCGTCCTGCACGTTTTGACTGTGCTGCCAAACACAGAAGTTTTGTAGAGTCGTGGCAGCATTAAAGCTCACTGTGGGGCCTTCCTAATGTAGAAACACAAAAGCAGACTTGCTTTAAGTAAGGGATAATGCACGACGAGGTGTCCATTATCAGAAATAACTGGACGATGCGGAGGCGTGAATAATGGACACCTCGGAGTGCATTATCCCGCTTATACCATGGTCCGGCGAACTGAAACTGTTCATTGTTTACTTATTTTTTAAGTCCTGGCAGGAGTTATTTCACTTTTTAATCAGTTTTACCTGAAACTAGTTCCATCTCAATTGTTTACCGTTACTATGGAAACAGCTGCAGTGGAGTGATATAGAACGTGATTTAACAGTTTTTTAACTGGTGTACATTATCACTTTTTAATGGGCACCTGCCAGCCAATCAGAATCGAGTATTCACCCAGACCATGGTATAACTGAAAATAAATGTATACTCATGAACAATAACAAGACCCAATAACTCTTTGTCAAACTCATGAACGGAATAATGTCCACCCTTAGATCCGCCGCTATTACTTAATGCACCTACATAGTATCTGTGAATACAGTACCGCTGTTGTTCTATGTCAAATTGTTGTCGTCTTTATCGTATTTAACTTTTTATTTAATTTTTTTTAATCTTCTTTAAGCATGCCCTCATAGACTTATAGTTTTAAAGTTTGTATAGCTTATTTTTATCTAAATTCTGTGTTTTATGTTGCACAATTGTACCAAGAAAAATTCCTAGTTTGTGAACCTGTTCGTTAAACAATGGCAATAAATACAATTCTGATTCTGATATATTTTAACGTTTTAATATATTAGTAGTAGTACTGTACACCACAAATCTAAAGAGAATTATATGTACATAATCAGTCTTTCAACCACTAATAGGTTAACTGTTATATTTCTATTGTCACTGGGCTGTATCACTGTTATAAAATCAAAGTTCTAAACTTGGTATTGTGTGGAGATGTGAGGTCCATTGTGGTTTCCACATAATTATCTGCCAGTCTTCCCCAAGACAGCTATGGCTGCCAGTGTGTCAATGTGATGGAAATGTTCTTATGAAAAGCACTTTCATTGCCTTATGAAGCATTGTATGAATCAAAGATGATGGGCTGTAATTTTATATGCAGTGTTGTCATTGTAATGTTCTGTAGTTTTAAATCAGTGTAAGCTTGATGAAAGAGTCACATTTTAAGATAACATATTCCCAACAGTGCCTCTCTTTGTTCAACATATTCATATTTTACTTTACATTCCTTAAACTCCGGTTTTGTCATCACAAAAATGTCACTTTTTCCCCCCCCATAGATTTATCTTTCAACACATCCATAATTAATTGCACATAAAACACTCACTTGTTTGTGTTCTCTTCAATCTTAAACAATAGTTTGTTCAAAATCAAGGCCTTTCTCCTGTTGGAACTCGTATAATTTGCAGCTGGCTTGCTTGACTTACTATAGTTTAATTTGTGTTGTTCTTAATGAAACCTCCTGAGACTGACAAGGCAGGCAGTGTCCTTTCAGAACGGCCCGGAGAGGAAAGGCCAAGCAGCACACACCTGCACTGACGTCATGCTCTGGAACTCACCTGCTCACTGTGGACCACGATCAGTCTGACGATCATGATGTTAATAAGGTTTCCTACGCTTGGGTCCCTGTAAACTGCTGCTACCTGGAACACAGACAAACAACAAAAACACAGAGAAAATGCTCATCTCCTCAGTAGTAGCAACAACAAATCAATTTCTTTGTGATCAAGTTTTTAGTTTAGTTTATTTATTTGTTTGAGCAGTTAACCTGCTCAAAGGGAGTGGGCTGAAGCCAAAGGCTTATAAGCGCCCACCCCAAAATAAAAATAGTAACATTACATTTAATATTTACAAGGTAGCAAATCATAAACAAAAGAACATAGGGCAAAGTAACAATAAATGATGAAGAATAAGACAAAAACAACAGCAAAATAAAGAACAACAAAAGAATGTGCTACTTTTATGTTATAAAGGTGCATTCATACATATTATACTCTAGATCTTGCTACTTCCCAGTTGTCATTACTATCCTCAATATAATTTAATTTGGGTTTAATTATCATTAATTATCATTATTAAAGGTGCATTAATACATATTATATTCTGAGATCTTGCTACTTCCCAGTTGTCAATACCATCCTTAATATAATTTAATTCGGGTTATTTATCATTATTATTATATTTGTTTAATTGAGTTATATGTGAAGTGTGATGTAAGCCCTGCATAATGAGGTGCATTAAAAAGCCAGGGTGTAGAACGGGCCAGTTGAAGAGGGCAGTAACTCCCCTTCAACAAACCCCACCCAGCTGCCCTAACAGCTGATTTTGTAGATGATGTTCCTATGCTGAGTGGTGCATTAAAAGACAAGGTTTTGAGCCCGTTGGGAGGATCCCTCTCAACAGATCCATAACTTGCCTACCCTAATTCTCAATTTGTAAATTTGAGCAATAGAATGACAACCGTTCCAAGCAGCAACACTCTTCCTTGATTATAGAGGAAACACACATAATTGATCCTACTGCGCCTCCTAGTGGCAACACATTTCTTGTTCTCTGTATATTTCAAAAGTCTTTTGTTTGTATTTATATTTGAACAGGTTGATATTTGGACTTCGTTTCAACTCCATTTCCAGTTTATTCCACAATTGTACACCATTAACTGTTGGGCTAAAACTTTTCAAAGTTGAGCTATGTTTCTGAGTCCTAAAGTTTAATTCATCACGTAATTCATAACAACCAGTACGTTCTTGGAACCTTCTTTGTATTTGGCCTGGCAACAGTTTGTATCTTGCTTTGTATAACATCTGTACAGTTTGGAACTCAACAATGTCACAGAACTTCATGATCTTTGATTTTAAAAATAATGAGTTTGTGTGGTCCAAAAACCCAACTTTATGAATTACTCGGATAGCTCTTTTTTGCAACAATACTATTGGTTTTAATGTGTTTTTATAAGTACTACCCCAAACCACAGTACAATAATATAAATATGGCAAAATCAGAGAACAGTATAAGATATGTAGAGCTTTGATGTTTTTGAAATATTTTAACCAAGTTATACCAAGACTGGCAGTGGACTATATTAGGACTTATTAGGATACGTCCTGATAAGTATTCTCTTGTCCAAGAGAGGACAAATCCCAATCCAGGACCAAACCAGCTCTACACTAAGACATAAAATAGGGACATTAGTTAAAAGACAACACAATTTTAAAGTATTCGCTTTTCACACTGGAACTTCAGGGTTAGTTTTATCAGCAAGTCAAGGCATTAAAACCAATTACATCTCTTCCAAAAACTTCCAAAACAAAAATAAACCAGATGGGGCTAACCAAGAGCTCACATCTCTGCTGTGAGGTCAACCAAACAGTGTATTTCACGTCCAGCTCCACTGTCATGCTCGGTCAGCGGTCTCCTGAGGCCATTTGCGCCCTCCTGACAGGAACTCATTAGCCCACTATAAACATTTAGCTTGTGTTAGCCCAAGGGGAGCTAGTAAACCCAAGTCTGTTCTCTGGGTCTCCAGGCAGGCCAGTGGTTAGTCAATGTGGCATGAATTGTACCTTCTTCACTGCAGGGAGCTCAGCACTGGCAATCATTACCAAAGGAGTAATAAGTGATGAGAATTTAGCCTTCAACGCTGGTTAGACACTATTATGTCTATCATAGTGTTTGTATGTAGATATGACAGTCATAAACAGAAGCTGACTCAGTACCAAACACTTTACAACATCCTTTCGGTTGGTGACCCTAAAGACACAGACTTACGGTCATTTAAGGGTTTACAACCAACCATGTCCAGACGCAGTAATGCCTCATACCAATAAAAACATTATTTGCATAGTTACATGTGCCTTTTGTTCCGGCACCAAACCTGAAGAAAAGAAGAGGGGTGCATTAAAAAAAACATTACTCCTACAATATAAGGTGACCTAAATCATCAAAAGTTCCTGAATATTCAGAAAGTTGCTTAATAGTAGACTTTTACATTTTAGACTGTGTTTTTTATGTTTTAAAGTGTAACATTCTGGATAGAGTGTAAATGAATTGTATACAAATAAGAGTTACGCTGAATGAGTTTTCCAGGCTTGGTTCCAACAGAAGGCCTAAATCAGTCCCTGGGGCTGAATAATTAGTGCCTTCTGTAGAAATATCCACACATTTGATCACCATTCAAAACACCAGAAACATAATGTTTAGAAAAGAGACCATACTGTATAATGCATCCACACTCAGTTAGAAATGAATTGTAAAAACATTGTTTTACTTACTACTGACATGATTGTGAGGATGTAGTGCTCCAGGTTTTGTCCATGATGTCGCACCATTTTAGCATCAGCCGTCACCATCAGCTCCACATATCTTGGATAGGACAGGAACCGCTTTCTTCTGACTCTGACTTTGGGATGGTCCGCAGTGCTGTTATTCTTTTCAGTAATGTTGATAATGTCTTTAAAGTAGTCCTGGTCCTCCGCCATGTCCCCTGGTTTTCTAGTGTCTCCTATTGAAGAAAAAGCAAAAACATGTTAATAAATTGATCAAAAAGGGTAATAAGAAGATACGTACATGAAGAGTCTTATGGCATTTCTACAGTTAACAGTGGCTTGGAGCTTAGCTGAATTCCAATGACATAACTTAAATACACCAGACTTGTATGGAAAAGTGTGTCATGCCACGGCTCAATAAAATAGTGTACCAAGAGACACAGGGTCAGCGCGGAGCTTTAGGTGTTTTAGGTCAAACTGTGCTCCATATTTACTGTATATCAGACTGAAAGAATAAACTCTTGAGTGTGGGTCATGTTTAATATTAGGGAAAATAGATTCTAACAACTGAAAAAAACATATTTTGAGTTACAAGTAAAACAGGCTTCAATGCAACTGTTCAAAAAGACGACGACCAAGGCAAACTGTTTTGTATAGAAACATTTCAAATGCCTTTATTGTAATATGGCTAGCTTACAAAAAGAAGCATGGCCTTCTTCAGGGTGCAAACCGGCCAAGAGGTTATAGCAACATTTTGAGTTGTAAATTAGATATTTCTTAAAAGAATTTGAAAACATGCATGTGTTTAAATTTCTGTGCTGCTTACTTTAGTGATTTGTTTTTACCCCAGATTCCCTTCCTGCCTTTCACAGACTCAAAAAGTACTTTTTTACCTAAATGTTTCCAGAATATGTTTATGTTAGTTGTAACTTCACTTCCAAATTCATTATGATAATAAGGTAGAAGAACAATGGTTTACAAATGGGAAAATCAACATCTTTAAAAGGCATAAAACCTAAAGCCAAAGCACAATTCAAATAGAGACACTCTAGTCGTTTGCAAAGGGTTTTCTAAATGCCTTGAACAGTAACAAGTGAAGCACCGGGCACTCAGCTGAAGTGCACGTGTGGAGCTGGCTACAGCGGGAGATTCCTTCACCGTGACAGAGTGCAGTTAGAAGAGGCATGGAGGCAGAGGCCGCAGACTGACATGTGTAAAGAGCATATTTCAGAGGAGGAGAGAAAAACATGGATGTAAAAGGCCCTGGTCAAGGCTCAGTTCATTACTCATGCAAAAGGTCGGCATGGTGGCACAGCGGTTAGAGCTCATGCTTCACAGCTAGAAGGGTTCAATCCTGGCCTTTCTGTGTGGAGTTTGCATGTTCTCCCCGTGCCTGCATAGGTTTTCTCCGGGTACTACCCCAACCACTAAAAACAATAGATCAGGCTGAGTGAGAGTGTGTTTACATGCATTAGTCCCATGACAAAGTAAAGAGTCCAATAATTTAAAAACTATTAAACAACAAAATTAAACAAAATGTGTGCAATGACACGCATTCTTTGAAATCAGTGATCCCAGACAAACTCCATAACCCCTTTGCCCTTTTACCCTTAACAATTGGAGATTTCCTGGCAGCGTACAGCGTCCTATATCTACAAAACAATACACAAGTAAACAAGGGAAGTCGAGACACCGGGCTGTTGGTCAGAGGGACCCCTCCCCTGGCCAACAGGCTCATAAAGCCTCGTCCTTTTTAACGCATCCCACAGTATAGGACACAAAGACCATCCATAAAGTTGTAAGATAGGGTAGCTGGGTGAGGGCTTTTTGAATGGGGGCTATCGCCAACTCTCAACTGGCCCATTCTACGCTCTAGCTTTTTAACGCACAACATTATACAGGGGAAATAATAATAAAAATAAAAACTGTAGTGGAGATGGGAATGACAACAGGGAAAAATAACAGGACCAAAAGACAATTATAACACACAGAATATAATATGCCTGTCCTACACAACTCAAACGTGTGATAAGAAATGTCAATAATTTTTAATATAATAAATAGAAACACCATTGGACTGACATTGGAATATACTGTATATCAGAAAGCACTACAGTATAAACCTTGGATTAATCTCCAATTACATCTTTAAAAGTCAGATTAACAACGTAATTCTTTTTAGATATACTTTGTCCTATCAATTGTTCTTTTTCCTTTAAATTCTGCAAACATCTGTAACAAATGTACGGCATTTAAATGCTCTTCTTGGCAAATTTTGCTACGTCTGAAGCTGATGATTGTATCTGTAATCTGTATCTGTTGTACCTAAAGTCGATGTAATTTAGAACTTACAATTTATTATGTTATGTAAATGTATATTGAGTTGAACACGGGGTAGGCACTTATAAGCTTATTGCTTCAGCCTACTCCATTTTGAGCATCTGGAATTGTATACATTTTGAAAGACAAAATGAATGTAAAATTGCTCAAATAAACTAAACTAAAAAAAATATACATAAAATGTATTATTATTTTACTGAGAGAGTGGTCAGGGAATATTGAAGTGATGATTCCAGGAAGAAGGCGAGGCAGGCCATGACAACCCTGGCACACTGTTATACATGGCGCTTTCCGCCATGATCCCCTGCTCCGTGCCAGCGCTGGTGTCCAAATCAGCGCTTAACTCGCCTGTTTGGGCTGCTGGACCAGCTTTGTATTTTGTAGGAAAAACCTGTTGGAGGCCAAAAGCTGACACTAAACCCCTGAAACAGACTCATCACTGCAGACGGTCGGACATCAAAGGGATTAGTGGAACGCAGACAAGTGCCTCAGTCCACAGAAATGGTATGATTCTCTGAGACATGAAACGGAGAAGAGGAGCTGAAAGTGAAAATATGGACTTTGAATAAGTTCAGATCTAAATGATGGCACGGAAAATGAATAGTTGAGGCAGTAAAAGGCAATTGTGTTAATACTAACATTCTTTGCCATTGTAATATGTCCTGTGGGCATTTTCCCAAAATGGGTATCCCTATGGGTATCCCATAGGGTATTCTTTCTTTTAGGACCACCAGAGCCGATTCAGATTGGTCATTTTTTGGGGGGGAAAGTTTAGGAACGGCAACAATCATATGTGCCACATCTGACGTGATGCACTTGCTGTTTATATGCACCATAACTGTAGTTAAATAAGCATGTTCTCTGGCATGTCTTTAATCCATGTCCATATGAATAAACCCTACATAAACCTGACTCTACACAACACTTGTTTATTAGCCCTTATTATCTCCACCGTCGTGTTGCTGCTCTAACGACTGTATATAAAAACAACTCTTAAATAATATAATTCATTGCTGTGGCAAGTTTAATGAAGTCCAGGCTCTTTTGAACTAAACCATTATCACACTACATGTTCAAATGCCAGCTGTGGTAGCAGCCTGTAGTCTCTGTTTACACATGTAATCATAACAGCTCACTATAGAAACTTGTTTCATTGTGGGTGACCTGCGTGCAGGGGCGGATCTAGAAAATAAATTACGAGGTGGCAAGCAGGGTCAGGGATAATTTCTGGGGTGGCAACACATTTTACAATGTTGAATGTTTATAGCCGGGGGAACGCAAGTTTTGCTTGATCATAAGGCATTTTTTCCGTTTAGATGCAGGTTGAGCCTATACAAATAGTAGCATTGTCCATAATATATGTAGGGGGTTTCTAACTCAGGTAAAATGTTAACTTTTGTAGAAAAAAAAAATACAATAAATCATAATCTTGGGAGCCACTGGAGTTGGCACCTGGCTCCTTATTTAGCTATAAACTTGTTATAATTCTTTGTCCTGTCAAAAAGTACTAACTGAGAGTAAGCCTCTGTAAACACCAAGTAGCTTCTAGAGGAGATGTGAGACATCACATGACATCAATGGGGTGGCAGCTGCCACCCTGTGCCACCCCTCTAGATCCGCCCCTGCCTGCGTGAGTCCTTTTCTGTACATTCATCCAAAATGATCTCATAGTGATTTCAGCACACATCAAAGAAGAGCTCTTTGACTCTCCTTCGGGTCTCTGTCAAAAGTATCAATGTCAGAGGCGCAATAATAAGGAACACACAATTCATTGTTGAACTAATTAACATTCTTTTACAATGGCCTGCTGAGATCTGCCGAGCCATGTTCCCCGGGTGCCAATTAAACAGACAGTGGACCCTACATGTGAGCTTGGTTACTGCCGCCACGCTACGCAACATCCAGACATTTTGAAATCAGCTTGGCTTTAAGTGATAGTGAAACCCTAAAGATTCACTCGCAGCAGACAGAAGCATAATTAAGTGCAATTCTGCGGCGAGACACTGAGAAATGAAGCTAATTGTTGCTGCTGGCGGAGGCTTTTTAAAAAATAATGTGGCTTGGCATTTGACCTCACTAAAATTATGATGGAGGACTCCACGTCGATCATGCAAATGTTGGTTGAGACATGGAAAACCTTCACTCAAGAGAAATCTAGGTCACTATTGCAATTTGTCTCATCATTTTTTTAAAGAAACTCAGATTTTCCTCTCATTTCAACCTCAGTCACTCATTCCACTTTGTAGTAAATCACAGGAACTACAGGTGCTTTAAGTATTCCAATTGACCAGCCTTGAGTAAAATGCCCTCTCTGTCAACAGGAGCAAAAACAGCCTCAGCTGGAGCGTGTCATATGAACTCATGAAACAGCACGTCTGCCACAAACCCGCCCAAATGTGTATGAAAACCGGGTCCAAAATACAATGGTTCAAACACACTACGCAGGGTTGTAACAATAAGTAATTTTTCTATAACATATGATAAATTAAAGTATATACTGTAATGCATGAAAATGTATACAGGGCATACAGCAATTCCGACAACATAACCGAGTCGACTCATGAGTGACAATCAAATGCCATCTGTGTAGGATAGATGCACTCCACAGTATGTAGTGGTTTGTTGAAATCAGTCATGAATCATTATTATATTGGACACACCACCAGCAAGAATGCTTTCCAAGTGGAGTCTGAACAAACCGTTTATTTTTTCTTTTAGAAAAAAATGTTTGTGTTAACAATAGCAAAGAAAACAAACGTTTTGCCAACAAACAATAGGAGATCTGGCTTATCCAGAGGGCATGAAGGAAATTGTAATCCTTTTAGTGACATGAGACAATCAGACACCGCACAAAATCAAAAGTTGAAAGGTTGTACATCACACTCCGATCAGTTGCTGATTCTGACCCCTGTCAAGAGCAGAAGAACACATGGGGACTGATGGAGACATGCGCTTGACAAACACAAAATACGTGGGACACCTTTAGAAGAAATTGAAGGTCATCCAGCCAGTGCAGTAAGTGATTCCAAACAAAGAGGGAAGTGAGGTCGCAAGCAACAAGTGCTTCCATTCACATACATGAAAGAGCATAGGGAGAGCGGGCAGCCATTCAAGTCGGCTAGTTCAAATCACAGGCAGGGGGAGGGCATTTTTCCATGTAAATGAACCCATTCACCAAAAAACCTGATGGTAGCATTTCATCTAACATGTATACGCGGTGGGCACCGAGGGGGGAATCCTATACAATGATTGTGATGGAGGTCAGGGGGCACTGGTGCCATGTGTGCCAAGTATTAAAATATCAAAGACTGTCGCTTTCCTCTCAGCTAGCCGTCAATGTATGAAAGACACAGTGTCTTTTAGCCGCTAATGTTTGTTGTCACGCTTCTCGTAGTCATCGCAATACTTGAAATCCCAACAAAAACTGACACGCTGTGCTTCAGAGAGGCCATTGGGAAATAGATACTGTACAATTCCCCTACTGCATCGCATGCTTGTCTACGCTTGACTGAGATTTATTGTAAAGAAAAGAGAAGAAACCAAGTGGAGAATCAGCCCCTATCCAGCTACCCTCATCTCATCCATCTCAATTGTGCGCGGCTCAGAGAGACACAGGGATCCAGTTAGAACTATATTGTGATTTCATCCCAGTAAGTGATTTTTAAAAGCCAGATCCAGGTACAACAAGGTGAACGAACTTTAAAGCTCCAATCATCCACTCTGCATTACTATACAGGTATCCCAAACAAGAAATGCCACCCAGGTTTAAAAACACTAGAAATGCAATTTATTTCTTAAACATGTCTAAAGTGCATATTCCTAATGTACAGAATTAAACTGTGTTTTAAACTAGAGAATTGCACCAGGATATTCTAAGTGGACCATCAACACAATGTATGATTTAATGCAAACTTTCCCAATTGAAAATATATACATTGTAAATACAAATGCTTTTAATAAATGACAAACATTCAACTGTATGCGCAACATAAAAGCTTGGTTAGAAAACAAGCAGGTGCCTCAACACTAACTTCACTTCAACGCCACAATGGCCCTTGTCTTTGCACCATATGTTTCCAACACTTACACAACACATGAATGCAAACTCAAGTGACGGAAAGTGATGACGTTTTATGAAATGAATTGAGGTGGAAACATTGCCTTCCTCAGCTTTCAGCACACCTTCTGGAGTATAAAAAGACTGTTCAAACTTTGGAAACTCTAACTGCCTCTGCATACAGTCCTTTTTCTTGTCCTGGCCCTGTCGGGAAATATGAGCCACAGTCATATCTAAAGGAAAAGATTATCTCAGCTGAGCAGCACTCATATCTCAAGCTGATACACATTTGTTTGCTGGAGGTTTCCTTGATAATCTGCAACTTGATGAATCTTTGTAGTTTTCAGAATTGTGTTTTATATAAGAACAATGCCAAAGGCACAACCCATACAGGTATCGGATATCAGAGCCGATACTGGGTTTGAAAAACACAACTTTCAGGACTAATAATAACAGGATTTGGAAAGTTTTTTACAGCCGATGAATCTAAAATACTACCTGTAGTGAATGGCTGTCCATATGTTTATTATTCACAAAAAATGTACCTCTGATCTCAAAGGCCCAAAGCTAAGCTGGGACGGCTCCAGTTGCCAAAAAATTAAGGAAGAAAATACGACGGCACGTGCTGGTGTTTTGATATGTTTCTGCTGTGTGCACAGCCCCGTGCTCTCCAAAACCAGCGCCAGAGCAGGCGGACAGTGTTTAACTCCCAGTGGGATAAATAAAGTTTGTAGTTTGTCCGGTAAGAGCTTAAAAGCCTAAATGCTGAATGAAGTAGGTTACATGAGATGAGAAAATGCCGCAAAGGGAAAGCAGTGGATTTTGTGCTCCTGCAGCACACCACTCCTCAGTCGGCCTCTTTCTAAGCGACAACCTTTGGCCACTGGTTGCAAGCACTGATGCACTAGGTATGTGTGCTAAAGATACTGAGCTCGCCTCTGGACCAACGCTGTTGTTGGGCCAGGTGGAAGATTGGGCCCATAGACGCTCACTACTTAAGTAAGGCTTTGTAAATGAGAAAACACATTTTTGGTACAAGAGAGTGCAACAGGCAATACTAAGATGTTTGACACTATGGTTAAAAATCTCTGCTAAACAGCTGCAGAATTCTAAATTTAAGAGCAGGAGCAGCAGAAACAAGTGTTTTGCAGACAGGATGACATGCACAGAGACCAGTGTTTATATCTAACCTGCTAGTAGCAGCGTGCACTGCGCTCTTCTTCCCATAAAAAGGCAGAGGACCTGTGAGACTTGGCTCCATGTGGCCTTCAAAGACACCATTTATCGGTGGATCTGGAAGGGAGGGGGGCTATCTGATAACTACAGCAGCCGCAGCTCAGGACACCTCTGAGTCCTTACGCAGGCCCTCAGCGTCTTTGAATCCTCTTTGTGTTTACCTGCTGCCCTTTGATCAAACTAAAGTGGCTTCTATCAAGACGTCAGCGCCACCAGTACAGTAAAAATGCATTTTACAGTGGGAAAATCACATTTTTGAGATACCAATGCTGTTTTAGATATGAAACAATGTCCTAATGGAGAAAATACTGAAGTTAGGCTACTTGTGGTTTCCCGTAAGGAGCTGAGTGAGGAGCTAACACTTTCCTGGCTGTTTATTGCACTGTACAGTTGAATGCTTTTGAAATAGCGGCTCTGTGTAGAAAAGAGGGAGCACAAGGGTCCGGTAATATGAGTGCATTTGAAAGCCTCCCCGATACAGGCTGTATATATGCAGATATAATGGTACAAGAATCGGCCCTAGCCGTTCTGCCAGTCTAGTCTTCCAGGTTTACACTGGTTTTGGAAATTCTAAATCCCTTTCGCTCATATGCAGTGTTATACATGTAGTTAGCGAGTAAGTAAAATGCACAGCACATTAAGATGGTATTTACCAGCCTCATCAGGCCAGTCCTAGTCCTTTAAATAACGACCCTGCACAATGGCCCGAGCAGACAACAATAGCCGAGTTCAGACAACAAACAAATCGAGAGGTCGGCACATATAAGATTTATAGCATCACCAACAAAAGGCCACCCACAGCGCTCTTCGCAAAGACAACTCTTGGACCCTCGATGGCTCTGAACTCCCATCGGTCAACCCTGCTTTTTTATCTCAAGGGCCTCTCCAGCCTCCAAAGACCTCTGCCATAAAAATCGAATGAAACACTCTACTTCCTCAGCTGCGAACTACAAAGTAATTATTCCTTTCCCCTGAGCTCTCGTCACAGACTTTAGAGCAAAACCATGAGACATTTCTTGGAGAAGGTGTAGCTAAATTACACCGCACTTTTCTTAAACACCACTTCATCAAATCTGGAAGAGAAACTTCAAGCCAATGATCGTGATTAACTAGGCTCATGTGTTTTATTGCTTTGCAGACGATGCAGGCCATGAAGAGGTACGTGTTTGTGGTAGAAGTCAGACAGACAAAATGCTTACAAAGTGCGGTTAGTCTATAGTCTGTTACCTGAGGCACCACAGGGCTCCGTCTCGGGTTAGACCTGGAGTGAGCCCTCAGTCTCTCGCGGCGGTAGACAAGATGAGGTTTGTTGTGTTCTTCGTCATGTTCTTCCCCTTCAGGGTGCATAAGAGGCTCCAAGAAGTACTCGCCTTGTTGTGTCGTAAAAGTCCCAATCTGAAACAGAAAAAGTGATTGTCTCTGACAGTGTTTATGTGCACGTTGTACCCTTCACATACTTTGGTCATTTGTCTGCCGTCATTCAGTGCAACCCTCAGGCATCACAAGAGTTTAATGGTTATAACAAGCTAAAAGGCTCAAGTTGACAGGTAACATGTGGAAAGAACATGCTGAAGGAGAAAGGTCAAAGAATAGCAATTACATTATATTGTCAGGGTTTTTGACGGTATAACTAAGGACTGTTATGATGCTGAACTAAAGCAAAGGTCCAGAAATGATCACAATTGCCAAAAGGTAATTCACAATTAGAAGGCCTCATTCTGTCTATGCATTGGTCCAAGTTCAAGGGAAACTCTTCTGTATTCTGGACTAAATCTACAGAAATCAGTCAAGTTGATTCTAAATATCTTACGCAGCGACACTTATAAATAGCATTTTCACTCTCCGTTTTAACACTATACTGTTTATCTCATTTGAAAGGTAACTATTTCACCCAAATCAATTTCATTTATGATTTTATTACTTTACTTTACTTTACTTTTAATGAATTTAGCCTGTAGCTTAACATGACGTCATCATAAAGAGACAATGTTACTGACAAGACAGAAGAACGCTAGTATTGATTTGGCATTCAGCAACTCATGCAGCTCCTTAGCTCAGTCAGCCATGAGGCACAGGGCTGTTTGTATGGTGATTTTGCACACACACACACACTTAAACAGGATATTGGACCCTGGAATGTTTCGGGCAGCATTATTCCGCAAGTGTCCTCGGGAGTGATAGCTGTTTGACAGTCGAAATCGGATATGGAAAACAGGCTTGTGTATGTTTCCTCTCCATCTTTCGAAGAGTAAAGGATTATAGTCAGCTGGCATATATATACAAAACTTCTCTAAAAGCTCTGAGTGCTACATGTGTTTGCATCTCAAGTGTAAGGACTATTGCTTAGAAAAACAACATAAGCACAAGCGCATCAGATTTTCTAAGTCAAAGGATGTCTTTCATCTCTGTGATTCTGCTGATAAACTGTGTCATATACAATAGAGTATATAGTGAATGCTAGTTGAGTGTATATGAGAAAAGTACTCTTATAAATTTGTGCCACACAACAATTACTGCTTTTACCAACAAGCTCAAACCAATAACTTTATCATTAAACATACCAAACTTGACCAGCTGTAAAGTTTATTTTAATGTATATTATAAAGGAATGGCACTACAGGAAATAACTTTTATAAAAGTGGTCAGTTATATTGTTATATTGTGCCACAGTTCATCTCCACTGCTGTTAAGACTGTACAACAAGACTGTTAAGTAACATGTGCAATAACCCCTTTGCAGAATACATGCAATAATGCCTGTATTCACATCACTTACCTGCATCACTTTATCAACCACTTGCACTATGATGTAAACCTGCACTGCTAATACAGACAATAACATTTTTGTTATAGTCTGTTTACTTTATTATTATTTACTGTTTACACTTTTTGTCCCCACAAAGTCCTTGGTAATCATTGTATATAAGATACCACTATTTACTATTTAATTGTTGTTGTTTATTTCACATTTCCTGCCTGTTTGCACACCCTGAGTGTTTCTAAGAGCTGAATGTAACAAGTAAATTTCTCCATTGTGAGATCAATAAAGGCTATCTTATCTTATCTAGTAAAAGATCAAAGAATAAATCAACCAATAGCAAACTTTTTTTGGTGGTAAAAATCAACTTCTATAAGAATATGAATTAGTAATTTTAAATTGACTATAAGACATAGATAAACACTATACACAAATAGCTTAATATGGTAAGGCCATTGCGTTTTTTTGTTTTTGCTGAGTCAGATAAAGTCGTCTCTTTCATTTGTTTGCAATTAAACCAATGTGGGCATTGAGTGGTGCATACTTCAGAAAGATGCAGAACCGACAAAAGTGTCTAAACGCCTAAATTACTACAATAGAAATGATGCCCAGTTCACCCCAAGTTACATCCCAAAGGGCTGAAGATGAGGTCAGGTTGACTCATCCTGCACTTCATTATGCGGGACTTTAGCCTTGTTCAGCAACTAAGCATTTCCCACGGTTCCCTTTGGTCTTTCTCTAAACTTCTCTGGCAGCATTTCCCTCTGTCACAGCTTTCTTTGAAAAGGCCAAAAGCTTCTCAACCCCTCTACCACCAACAACCCCAATATCCCTCCTGGGGACAGCTTTGAGCCACTCCAGACCAAAAGAGAACCTGTTTTTCCCAAGAATGACCCCTTTGTTTTAGGCTCAATAATTCCTTAATGACCTCATCAAAACAAAATGTACTGGCTATTAGGTCCCAGTCATCATATATGGGGCACACTGATGGCCTACACGCCTATGATCCCAGTCCATATGTCATTGTCGCTAAGAAATACACATTCGACAACAATGCCTATATGTAAATCAGGAATCACGCATCAAAGTTGGTCAAACACACAAATTGATAGTTAAAAGCCTTATTACTTGATTACTTTTTTTAAAATCACAAACAATTAAAAGAGGAAGCCACAAATTAAAATGTTAGTTGTGGTCTAAATTCACTCCTAACTTTCCTATTTGTAGCATCACAATTCTACACAGGGACGAGTTTATCGGCAAATGTCACAACTTGCAGGGTCACTTTTCAGGGTCACTGTCACAGAAATGTGAGAAAACTGCAAGTAAAGTTCGCACAGTAAAGGGAAGATATTACTGTGCAGACGTCGAAGTGCTCCTAAGGTGTTATTACGCATTACAATATCGTACCCCTTTTTATCTGCTTGGAAAATTGACACATTCAACTTGAGCTTGGTCGCTTCTAACTTCTCCCCTGTTTGGCCCCATAGAGGAGAGGAGGAGAGGCTAAATGCTAACAACATCTTTGGTCTTGTTGCGTGACTGAGCGCACGCACAAAGACCAGACAGGTACGCATCAACTCGTCTAAGCTCAGGTAAGAACATAATCTCAGTATGGAAAAACTGTAACTTCTCTTACCCATGATTTAATCCCTCAATATAGACTAAAACAAACTTACTCAGAAAGCACATTTTTCACGAGTTTGAAAAGAGGAGGTAAAGATGATTTATTTTGTAATATCTTGTGCCTACAGAGAGGGATGTGCTGCTGATGCTGAAAGTCTAGTCACAACATAGTCATAGCTGATTATAAAACATACTATTTTCGTACAGAACAAAATTAAAATAGAGACTATGTCATTGGCAGGATGACTCATGCTAATGCTGATCCAATTTGGGTGACACACTGTCCAGCCAAAATTCCCAACCAAAATGTCCAGTCCAGAATTTGACTGGTTGGGCTGAGGTCAGGCCCTGCCCTGGACAAGTAATGATGTCACTGCCTCATCAGATTCTCCCCAACAGCAGTCAGCAAATCTGAAATAAATCTCCCTTTCTTTTACCCACAAATAGAGAGAAAACATAGTAGTTGGTCACTGTTTTATGGAAATGATAGCCTATAACTTCAGGGAGGTGATTTACAATCAAAAGAAGCAGAGCCTATTTGCCATGGTAACCCTGGAAAAGGGGAAATCTTTTTCCAACTAATATTTATTTTCTTTCTTTGTTTTTGCATGTTCCTTTGTGCAACACTATAATGGACTTCCTCAAACATCATCATCAGTCAACAGCTGAAAGAATGGCCTCAATTGGAGTGTGCCAGGTCATTAATTCTTCAGCAAATACTGACTACTCTGGTATGCATTTAATCAATCAAAAGTGTTATAGGACCTTGCACACTTCTGCCTCATGATAGCCAAGCATAGACAAACATTGCATTAAGTTGTTGAACATGTCAAAGCTTCAGCACCACAGTAAAGTAACATCAGACACGCTGCATCTCCAACACGATGCTGTCGTATACAAGGTTACTCAGCCTCTCAGTGACATTTCTCGTGGAACACTTGCTCTTGTTACAACTCCTACACACACAAACACACATTTAAGCACGCATGGATGGGACCAGCTGAAATGGAAGGAAAGCGGCGGACTCGATCCTTGTCAGTCTTGCTTGACTGCACCGTGATTAGGGAAGCGTAATACTCACCAGTCCAGTGCATAGGCTGAAGACGGCAGGGTATTGGCTCGTGGCGTTGACGTGTCCGCGGAAAAAGCAGTGGCGCATATTGCTCTGGTCAGTGCTACTGTGGTGCGAGTCCGTGACGTTGCCCGGTTCCGAGCCCAAGTGCGTTACGGCGTACGAGGGGGCTATGAAGCTGGCGTCGGCGCTGAGATTGAGATGAAAGCGCTCCCCGAAAGCTTCGATCCTGTAGTGAACCCTTCCGCTGGACAGGTCATCGTGCAAACTTCTTCGCCTCCTTCTGTAGTGCAATGAGTGGGGGAATGACTCTCCGAAGTCGTTGACGCGCACCGGGGTGACAATCTCATACGCTGACAGCTGTTTGATGAAGCTTTCTGCAAAAGTTACAGGCAAAGGTAGCGGCGTTAACTGACATGCATTATTATGGACCTGAATGAAATGTGCCCTAAATAAAGCAAACCATATATCCTACCTTGTTTCGGATGCAATCGGTGTTGCACGGTGCCCAAGACTAGTGTTGACAGATGACACATTAGTCCAACCAGCCATATGACAAACTGCATGATTTCCCCTCCCGAAGAAATCCTGGCTGCGCGCTCTCTCCAAGGCAGTAACCCTCTCGCGTCTCCCCGTCTCCTTCTCCCGGCTTGTCAGCAACAGGTCGTAGGATCCGCGGAGGCTCTGTGCGGCGCAACTCTCGCAAAGTGCACTGGCCTCATCGCATTTCTAAACATGCATCCACCCCCCTCTATAAACGCGCGCTATTTATGATAGAACCATTGCCCCCCCTCCTTTGCAATAAATCGCTTCTTAATGTAAACCGCAGTCTGCGCTCAAAGGAGGGATCAGTGCCAAGTGCGCTTTCTCTTAGCCATCCCTTAAACACCCCCGTTGCACCCTAAGCACTCACCAACTGCGAAGTTACGCCCCTATAGGCATCGGAGCCAATGGTGAGTGGCGGCTCGACCACCGCACATGGGACAGGCTGAGCGCTGCAGCGGTGACCAGATGGGACGAAAAAAGGACATGTCAAAAGTGATCCAGTTAGTGTAAGCATCAAGTCATCATAAGATTCTGACTTGCTCAGAGTTTAGACTTTCAATATTTTTATTAGGCCATTAATATTTTATTCATCATGTGGGTTGGGGCATCCAGTAATAACCATAGGCTATTGGTCGAAAAGAATAAATAAGACAGACTAACAATAGAAACTTAGTTCTTTGGTTTTCAAGTGCTCAGTCCCTGAATAATGAAAAGTGTGTTGTACTGAGTGTATTAAGTCCAGTTTTTTACTGTTGGTGTCGAAGTCACCTTCTTTGGCCATGATTTGGTCAGCTTCTCGTTAATCATTCAGCCTTTTAAACCCCAGCACAAACGTGATGGACATGTGAAAAGAGTCTAGTTCTTCACATCTTTTGAGGACAAATGTCACAGCATTGTGAGTGATTAGACTCGGTGGGCTCACCGGAAACACTTTTGGATCCAGTAAACTCTTTTCTACATTAAACATCAAGGCTTTATTCAGGCTCTTCTCTCTAAAGTCAGTGCTTTGGGACCTGTTTCAGCTGTGGTCAGTGGTAAACCATTCTAGTTTGTTACATAATATGTTATTTTTTATTTTGTTGTTATATGAAGATAAATCACTGAAGCTTCTCTTGTGATCTTTAACACAAATAATAAACTGACCAGTGCGGTTTAGCAGCAAACTGTACAGCCACCATGTACATTTCAAAGCTCCAGAGTTTTTGTGGAGGTTTGGTGGATTTGTTTACTTTGAGAGTCTAAAATGGTCCTGAAGAAAGCAGCTTTTTAAAGGTAAACAAAATGCTAGCTTTTCAGCTAAACCCATTTGAGACCTACACATTTCTTCTTCTGAGACACTGAAGAGGCACCAAGAGCCCCCACAGTTGCAGCACAGTGGAGGCATCACAAGAGGTGCTACAGGAAACAAGTAAGGAACAAACGAGGAGATGGTGAAAGACTGTTGTGGAGCGGAGGGAGCTGCAGGAGGAAGAGGAAGGAGGAGGAGGAGGAGCTGACCAATGCAGGACATCACGCTCTGAAACAGGGACAAACCCAGGAGGCAGTGCCCAATTTCAGAGGATCAGAGGAGACAGAGGGCAGCCAGCCAGGTTTCTTCCGAGTGCTACAGTTTCCCCGACCTCCAAGGTCATGCGGGTCAGATTGACACAGTGGCAGCGCAGCTCAGCCGCAGCAGCTCAGGACTAACACCTGAACACTATTTCGTTGTACACTTGTACAATGACAATAAAGCACTTACTTACTTACTTATTAAGTCATGTCTAAATGAAATCTCCTGACAGTAAGGCAAGGCAAGGCAATTTTATTTATACCGCGCATTTCGTACACAAGGCAACTCAATGCGCACAGTAGCTGGTCTGATGCCTCCCTGGGCCTGGTGTGTTATTCATTTGGTCTGGGAGTCTCCTATCAAGCTTTTCATCACTCTAATCACTGTCACTGTGTCATTTTTCAACAGATACCAAGCCAAAAAGGGAAGTATAAAAATGTTATCACGCAAAACAAACGTACTGTACTGTATAAAAACAATTCTGAAAATTTGTTGAGATCATCTACTTGAGGGAATGCAGGTGCAAGTGTCTGTAAACATCATTAACAGAGCTATTAATGGCTTTGTAACCCTGGGCTTACTTTAACAATGATCAGTAAATGGCAGATGTAGGTTATCATGCTCATTATACGTCCATGTGTTAGTGGAAACATTTGAGTCAAGTAATGCCTTTTTAAAATTTCATTAGATAGGTTTCTTCAACTTAGTTTAATAACTTAGACTACATAATCCAAACTAATTGGATTATGTACGTAGTTTATTTATTTATTTTTTCTGGGGGATGAAGTCCAACATATCATACATGCTTTTGTCAATCAGCCGCTCCTTTTTATTCAGTGGTTTCCATAGTAACCAATCGCATGGTGACTTGGCAAATTTTATTATCAGGTTCCCTTCCAATCGCACCAAGCTAAATAACTAACTATGACTGCAGTGGGTAATGGGGTAAAAGTCCCATGTCCTTGCTGACACTTGGAGAAAGTGCAAACTCTAAGCAGAAGGCCTCACCTTGCCAGGGAATCGTTCCTGGGACCTTCTTGCTGTATGGTGAGAGCACTAACCACTGTGCCACCGGTACAGCCCAAAATGTAAATTTCAACAACAACAAAAATGTACAGGATCATGGCTAAATAAACATCCAGAGGCCGCGGACAGATTCGTTTGACAGTGTCCAGGACTCAACGTGAATCGTGCCAAATGGTTCCCACTGTTAACTAAAGGCAGCGGTGGGACCTCTCCATTCTGACACACAGCTGATATACGAGCGAGGCTTAAACTCCCCTCAACATCAGAACAGCTCCCTGCTCTGGTTCACTGAATCTGAACTCCCCAGACACAACACTCCTCTATACTGCTACATACATGCACGTCTTTCCTAGTGCACACTGTATTCTGGCTGCTGTAAAATGTTAGCTGCCTACCTACAGTACAGTAACTGGGTTTTTGACTTTGTTTAAGCCTATTAATTATTATATTTTGAACTACTTTTCCATACTGTAGATACAAATTAGCCTTTCTTTGCACCTTCAATATCTGACACAAATATCATATTATACATGTCAAATGTTCTTATTTTTGCAGTGCCATTATCAAAGATGGCACAGTCCAATGTCTCTTTTTCTTGAAGCAGACCTAAGTAAACAGAGGGATCTTCTAAGTAAACAGAGGGATCTTCTGAAGTCATATGAGGATAAATGAAAAGTCAGTGGGGTGTGCACAGCAGGTTACTGTGTCACTGATGGAGTTACCATAACACACTGTGCCCCTCCTCCAATGCAGCACTCGGTCTCGCAGGCCCTGTCCCGTTCAGGTGCTTTCATGCTGCAGTGATCAAGGAACTCAGCCACCTGAGACTGTTGAGACAGATTAACACTCCCATCCCTAAAGAAGACACATCCGCCCTCCAATTGCCAAGCGGAATTAAAACACACATAAGCCAACCTGTTTTCCTGCTTCAGTGGTCTGTCACCGCACTGCGGACAGATCGTTGCAATGTCAAAGCAGTAGTTGCTCAACACTCCAGTGAGCTCCCACTTTTGGATGACCTGCAAACAAATTGGCAGAAAGACAAAAAGGCTATTTGCTAAATTGTGGTTTGGTCATAAGCCTGGCCCAACGTTGGCAGCCGAGTGAAATGTTTGGAGATACACTCAAGTCAAATAAGTACAATGTATGAATCAGTCAATGTAGAGTTTAATTTAGGTTATAGAGGCTACTATATCAACAATAACTTCATAGTTTATTGTTACAACTGCAACCTTTTCTATTTCTCAAAGTATTTTACTGGACCGATGTTGATGTTATTAAAGGGACTAGACGGAATTTAAAAATATTAAAATTATGTATTTTCCACCCCCTACATGCTCCACCAGTGTCCTAATGTGTAGAATGAACCCAGACATGCAAACAGCCTGGACTGTTACTCAAAAAGTTCATTTTTCGGGCCAAAATACCTACTATCTCCATCGTCATGCACGAGCTTAACATAGAGACTGCAGTTACGCGTAAGACCTGAGGTGGCAGTAGTGAGTAAAACAAAATACAACTTCCATCTAGTCCCTTTAAGATACCATACTCAGAAAGAGAATCTTAGATAATACTGTACAAATCACATTATGGAAGTTGCCTTAAAACCAGTTTTCCATGATGATGACCATGATGACCATGATGTGACAAAAATGTGACCATAATGTGACCATAATGTAGAAGAAGAAGAACTTTATTCATATAGCGCCTTTCACAGACATGGTCACAAAGCGCTTTACATGAGACAATTGTACATTCACTCTATACTCAGTGGTGGTAAACTATGTTAGTAGCTTCAGTTTCCCCTGGGGGAGACTGACAGAAGCGCTGTCGCGACTGCACACATCTGCGCCAACGGTCCCTCTGACCACCTCCATGCATTCACACACACATCATTCATCCTGGCCTATTGTACATGTTTTTAGTGGTAGGGGAAACCGGAGTACCCAAAGGAAACCTATGCAGACACGGGGAGAACATGCAAACTCCACACAGAGGCCCCGCCATGTGACCATAATGTGATGACAATGTGATGACAATGTGACCATAATGTGACAATGTTGTTGTCATGGCGATGGGAAAACAGAAAGAAACCTCCCTCTCTCCTGGTACAACTTAATTTTTCACCTTTTCTGCGACCTGCATTTGTGGTTTCTGTGTTCAACATTGTTTCTCTGGATACTTTGAGAGTCCAAAATGGTCCTGAAGAAAGCAGCTTTTTGCTAGCTTTTTAGCTAAACCCATTTGAGACCTACAAATGTCTTCTTCTAAGACACTGAAGAGGCACCAAGAGCCCCCACACCTACAGCACAGTGGAGGCATCTCCAGGAGGAAGAGGAAGGAGGAGCTGACCAGTACAGGACACTACGCTCTGAAACAGGGACAAACCCAGGAGGCGGTGCCCCGTTTCAGAGGATCAGAGGAGACAGCGAGAGAGGGCAGCCAGCCAGGTTTCTTCCGAGTGCTACAGTTCCCCGACCTCCAAGGTCATGCGGGTCAGGTTGACACAGTGGCAGCGCGGGACTAACACCTGAACACTATTTTGTTGTATGTTTGTACAATGACAATAAAGCACTTACTTACTTACTTACTTACTTACATAATGTGACAAAAATAAGACAATAATAAAAAAATAAAAAAAATAATAAAATGAAAACAGTTTTCAACCGCGCTAAACCTTGTGCTAACCTTGTGCTATGAGTCCCACCATTAGTAATGAATTATCATCCAACCCAAAAAGGATGAGTGTTTTGTCGATCACAGCATTTAAACAGCGTGGACTTACAGAGTACTTGGTAAAACGTTCAGTTTAGACACACAGGCTACTGATAAGAAAAAAACATGTTATCTTAATATCATCTTGTGTCCTCCCTATCAGCTACATAGTCATTCAATGGCATTACTGGGTTAAGCTGTAAAACAGTTTGTGCATTTGTACCATTTCAAATACCTTGCAAGCATAGAGGTGTTAAATGGCCAGTCTGCTGCTGCTTTTTTTCCAAGCTCCAATTCATACCACATGTGTCAGCCGTACCAGTTTTAGGGTGAACCTTGGGAGCGACCAGCCTGAACTACTTGCAGCTTTAGAGCCGCTGAACTTTATTTCCCACAAGAGCAACTAAGAGTTTCATTGCTAATATAAAAACCATGGGACAGCAGTGTGTAGACAGACTACATTTTGCACCAACATTGCTAAGAAAATATTCAGTTTTACAAGTAATGGAATGGAATAACATTATCCCTAAATAAATATTGTGATAAACTAAGTGAGATGGTGATAAATAGGAACAACAAAAGCGATGCAAAGATTAAACTCCTAGATCAAGAACAGCTACTGTATCTGTACAATAATCAAACAAACTGTCTAAACAAGGACCAGCTTCGAAAGGAAAGAAGCCCACGCACTTATCACTGCCCGGTGTCATAAAACAAATTTAACACCTCACATGACAGGATCGTTTTTAATAGCCAAAGGATCTCAGTCAAAAATCATATATTAGGTCTACTATAAAAGGCACGGTCATATAAACAGTATGGTTTGATACCACAGATGCCTCCCACATGAGAGCGTTCAGGACAGTCTGCCCCAGTGACTGTCGGACTGATTGGGTTTCACTCAAAAAGACCTCTCCCTCCACACTTCTGTCTGCAGCTTTGTAAATAGGGGGCACACGTTTATTTTGATGCCTGTGTTAGATTCCTTAGTAGCAAGTGGCTTCCTTCTCCACACTCCGTTTAAACAAGCAAAAAATATATAAAGAAAGATATTAGTTATATACTGTAGAAGTATAGAGAATGGGTGGGAACTGCTTTAATCTTTTACACAACTATCCTTTTTACTTTTGTTGCTTTACTAGTATCACAATTCCTTTAACTACCACATTTCTATATTCCTTCAAGAGCTTACTTTGTCAAAAATTCCATTCCAGGAACTTGCAAAAAACAAGAAAGGGATATGGATCTAAAGCTCCAATAATTGACAAGCAAGGGATTTTTTTTTCCCTCTATATTTTTGCACATGTAATTTCTACACATAAAGGCATCTAGAAGTACAAGTCAACTTCTAATCAGAGGAAGCATGTGGATTACAGTGGGGACCAGTATAGACAACATTCATCATCTGCTCAGTGTGGTCCCATCAGAGGACCGGTGTGGCGGTGCCTTGACTGGAGTATAGCACAAACTTCACGAGATTCCACCTCAGCATGAGTCTGCCACTGGACACCCGCGCTGATAACATGAGGCCGTTCAGCTCCTCGACACCAACCCCTGAAGATGGAGAGCATTCTCACCGTGCGCTTCCTCGTGTCACACTGTGGACTAATCCTGTCCGGTGATAAGTGGACCAGGCCATACCACAGGCAGCTGTCTGCAGGGGTGGAAATACTGACAGCTGAGAAACAAACGCTGCTTTTCTCATACGGGTGTCCTGTACATGTACTTTTACTTAGCAATGACCCTTCACAAATGCAAACTGTACAAAACTACTACTACTACGACTGCGGGCATGAATGTTCTTGTACACTGCGTATGAATGCTTATTTGGCTCATTTAGATAAGATGAGTGAAAGGCACTTAACCGTCAGAGAGGCTTTGTACAACTGGAAGGCTATATCAACATACCATTAGTTATCTGCGCTCCTATGTGGAAATAACCTCTGACTTCATCAATCTTTAATAACTAAGATGAGTTGCTTAAGGATTAGTCCAGTAAGATGATCCATGTGGTAAAGAACTTATTTGAGACAGACATACACTCTCCACTAATAAAGGGGCTCATAGATTTAGGTGCTATAGATAGATAATCACTTCACACTGTCTTCATATAAACAGCTGCAAATGAAAAACAAATGCAAGCAAGTCTTTTACCCAAAGCATTAATAAAGGTCAGGCACTCAACCAACATTAGGCTATATGGCAAAAAAATCATCTTCTCTCTTCAAATTTGTTTTCCGTTTACAGAAGTGTTTAACAAAAAACACCTGACCTTTTGACCACTTCCTGTTGTACATCACAGAAAACGCAACCATTTGAGTTTTTCTGACCTAGACATCAGCTGCATCTGAAAAGGTGAGTGTGAACTTAGAAATACAAAATGCAATGTTACAACAATGTTGTAATATAGACAAAACAAAATGGCTATGACTGTTCGGTCTAACAGAATGCTGTGGCATTAATGTAATACAGTATATCGAATTGTGATTCTTTTTTTCTCTTTTTTTTTTACTAGATCTACAAAAATGATTTTATTTTACCACATGATTTTGTGTGTACTAGTGAGGACTACTCTGAGCTATGCATACGCAGGTAATGTGTAAATGTTTAATCAAACAGTCAATGACAAAACTGTAATACGTTTAGTCACGTTTTAAAATATTTTTTTCAGGTGACTTTACCCTCAACATAACAAAGCACGTTACAGTGATGTATGGAGACTGCGAGAATATTCCCTATGAATATACCATACCATGGAATGCCTCATCGCCTTATAAGTGGGTCTGGTTTCGTGATACAGAAAAGACCCCTTTAAAAGGTCAGAGCCAAGACAAGTTTTTGATATTACCCCTGCTGCCACCTGGGGAGCACAGGTTTCGCTTAAGACTTGAATGGGCACGTGAACGCAAGAGGCATACCTTTGCGGAGACTGTTCACGTTCAAGTCACTGGTGAGTACGTACATTTGGTTTCATATTCTTTATCTATGGCTGCATATCCAATATCTGATTTGCACTGAATCAAAAATAAATAAGCACAACAGAGCTTTGTACCTTTACTTGTTGCAGTGCATGGTTCATAAGTGATAACGTTTTTCAAGCAAAAGCAATCGTACTGTTAAAGTGAGGCAAATTTTCACACATCTGTTTCAATAGTGTAAGGCTCTTCATCAATGTTAAAACTCATCATGGCCCAATAATTTCCTATGTGTTCAATTTCAGCTTTAAAAATACTGCCATTTGTGGTAATGGATAATGACCCTATGGAAGGACGTAACACCACTCTGGACTGCACTGCTCCTTGCCTGTGCCATAATGAATCACCAAAATTGACCTGGGTAGGGGCTAATGTCAGGGAAGTTTTGTCCCAAAAGTCCGAAATACCGTGTATACCAAAAACCAGCACTGTCCGAATCACTCCTAAAGCAGAGGACCACAACACCAACATCACATGCCATCTGCAATACAACTATACGACGACTAATACGACGGTCAACTTGAAAGTGCAATGTAAGTCTCCTACTTCACACAACAAACATTCTCCAATTAAAACTTTGAAGTCTACATTTTTCTTTCAGATTCACCTAAAATTCGAAGTTCTTCCAAGTGCATTCTGAAAGACAATAAAGTGTTTTGTCGATGCGTGAGTCACGGAAACCCTCGGCCAACTATCAACTGGACCTCCCCCTGTGGATCCTACCAATCCACCAATACTTTGAACGACAGCAATACGGTAGAAGAAATGGTGCATATTCAGGGCTCTGACTACTGCAACTCCACCATACAGTGTGTCAGCAGCAACTCTCTGGGCAGTGCCAAAATGGATCTCAAAACTCAAAATCTCACCAACTGGACCGCACAGTTGAACAGCATCGGTAAGTAGAAACTGTGTCGTATAATCTTTAAGTCTTTTAATGCTATTTTGAGTTTGTTTCTGCAAAATAACATTAAAACATTTGGCATTGTACACCACTGGAATGACTAATGCCCAGCTTTAGAAAACAAAGGATATTTCAATCTGTTTTTATAGGAATGGGCAGTGTATGCACTTTAACTGTACCCTGGGCCATCACTGGGGTTTCTCTAAGTTTGAGCCTGGTCACACTCATCATACTAATCATAGTCGTCTATCAATACAAACAGTAAGTATATCTGACTCTTAAGTTCAGCCATTAGCAATGATCTTGATATTATTCCTCCTAAATGGCAGGATCCGTAAGAAGAAATGCAGTGAAGAGGCGAACATGTACGCTTCTCTGAGGAAGACCTCGGTGAGCAAGACTACAGCGTTATCTCCCTCGACAAAATAATCTGATTTAGTCTGTCTAGTCTTTCTATATGATTCATTTGATCATTTAGAGGCGTCAGTGTTTTTTGATATTTTTTTTGTATAACTGAAGCTTAAAATCAATTGAAATGTGTGTACAGCACTGATTAGTTGACACTAGTTTGTCAAAAAATGTAGCCATCTTTCAAATAAAGTAAAATAAAGTATCTTAATAATTGCTCTTGTCGAGTTTCTTTTTTTCTTTTTTTTAACCAGACTGAGGTTTTAACATCTGCTTCGACATGTTTCGGTTGAGATATAAATGAAGATCCCTTTACACCCAAATCCCTTTCACTTCTGTTTCTCATTTTCCCATGACTTTAACCTAAAGCTAAAATAAGACCAACTGTAAAACACACTGTGAACCAGAGCTGGGTGAAGCTCTCAGATTAATTTCCAATACTATACGTATATATATATATTTAATGTGTGAATGTGTGCCTTGACAAAGACCTGGTTCTTCCACTTGAACTGGTCCCAGAAAACACAAGTCACAGATAGCCTCCATTTAATGATAGCTAGCTGTCTAAAATTAGTCCTCTACAAATTCTTCCAGATAAAACTACTTGAGATCTCACACCAAACAGTAGTGGTCACTTTGTTCCAGATCTACCAGGGCTTCTGTGTAGATTCTCTGCCAAGGTTTTAAGGAGTACCGTAATGGACAATGATGATTTTTTTTAGCACGAAAAAGAGCAGATGTTGCATGTGCAGAAAGCCACACATTCACTTGGAAGGACTTTCAAAGTATTTTTTTCTCCAAAAAAGTTGATCAGATTGCAGTATAATTGTGCTCAGCTAAGGGAGTAGGAATAGCTCCACTGTAATTGTGCAAACTGAGCTACAAAACAACATTTTGCATGACCCGAGAAGGCCGGGCTACATGTACCGATACTAATATATCGTCAAATTATTGTATCACGTGACACAATATCCATATCACAGAGTCATAAATCACTAAATCACTGAGGTCTTCTCGACTGAGGTTTTCAACATTTTTGCTCACACATCTTTAATCAAAAGTACATTGTAATTTAACCTCTTAACCCCCACCTTAACCGAGCACACTTTCTGCAGTTCGACTTTACCCAAACCTAAAACCTTCAACATGAGGAAAAATCTTAGATTCGTTTTGTAGGTCTTTGCTTTCAAATGCGGCGTCACACTGGCCTATAGGCTGTAAGCTTCAGTCAAGAAGCTTGGATTTGGCGAGGTATGAGGTTAAACATGTATAAAGTTACGTTTTAGTCATAATCTTTATAATTAAATCAGCCCTATTTGTTTTGACAAAATTTGATGACAAGCCAAAATAAAAAACCTAAATATAAACAAAGGTACTGTATTGATATAGTTTAGTGGTTAATCAATGGTTTCGTAAAATAACACAATAATGCTATTGTTGCAAGTTGCAACATTAAAGACAGATATCAAATATTGCAACTTTTCCTCATATTGTTCAGCCCCAAAATGCTGGTGACAGCTCTACAAAGTGTTTCGTGAGATTGTGTAGAAGTATCAAATTGAAAATCATCAATCACACACTAACTCTGAAGCATTATGCGCTACTGTGCTAGCAGCTAACAGGAACACAACTTACTGTACTACTATGTTCACATTCCTGATCTAAAACCCAATATCAAGCCTCGTAACCTATGAATAGACACGTGGTCGTTATGTGGTCTCAAACTGTCCACCGCAGCAAAGCCCTATCTGATGCAAGCAAATGACTGAATGAGCATTGGTGAATCATCTTTTGCATAAATGATGCATTAGTCCTAATTGGAACAACATGTCCCTGACACTGGACTGTCCTCCGGACTGATAGAAAACACCATGGGATGTTTTATATCTGAAACATTTAATAATGATAACAAACACGTGCACTGTTCCTGAGAATTGACTAAGAAGCAGTCATGACGGGAAACAGCTTTTTGTTTTATTTTGTGCTAAACCAAGCAAAGAGATAAACGCGATGGCCTGTTTTGAATCGGGACTGTGTAAATCCTGTGGCTCTAGTTCATGAAGGGGAGACAGGATTGAGGGAGAAGGATTAGCTCTAGTCCAGGTGGTCCTCATTTAGACCTACCCCCAACAGAAACCAATGACCTCAGCATACAGCGGTTCTGAGTTGCAGTACGCGCTCCTCTAAAATGCCTCTGACATTTCACTTGTTAAGGTATATTAATAAATGTATATATTGCTATGCAAATCCTACATTTAGCTTAAGACAAAGCATTCTGTTGCGCTCTTAAAAAAACTATGGGGTGTAAAAGTTGTAAGAGTAATCAAAACTCATAATCAAAACTCATACCACGTAAGTATTTTCCCTATACTGATTTCATTCAGGTCACTTACAGACTGCAAAGGTATATCATCTATTTTATATCAGATGTCCTTCCTGACACAAACCCCTGACTACTCACATAAAAAAGAAGAAGAGATAACCTCTGATAAATGAGTAAAACACTATAGTCGTTGACGATTCAAATTGTGGTTGACTGTGTCTGCAAAGACCTGCACAGGCTTTACCCATGCTGATTATACTTTGACTGTATGTCTCCTGCACATTTTGCACACAATAACAAAAGCATGCTGAAAGGAAATATCTCAATGGGCCAATAAAAGACCGTCTGGAAATGAATAATGATAACAAAAAGCAAAAGTAATAGAAGCATAAGTCTTACAATATTCTCCATACATTTTGTGCAGTGGTTAGATGAGTGCACCAGGTATTGTGCTGTAGAGCTAAAGTTGTGTAAACATTACTAAATGGCAGGGCTGCTGTAGAAGATCTAAGAGAAACAGATCAAAGCTTCTTTTTTTCACACAGCCTCTGTCAGTCCTGTGCATTTGTGCATTTGTGTATGTGTGTGCGTATACCTTTGCCAGTGATGCACCCGCTGTGGTTTTCTATAGACTTCATATCCACAGCCTCTGTTTGCACAACACCAGCCATGCAAAGTGCCCTGACCTGCCCACCTCACACAACACTCCCCTAAGCCACTCCTGATACCCCAGGACCCTCTGTGTGTGCATTTCCAAATAGAGAAAGAAAGAAACGCTGACATCTCAAAGAACACAGCAACGCATGCTTTTGAATGGAAAAAATGACTTAGTCACAGCTAACTGGACGAGTGGTGTTTAAATGATGGACAAATCATCAGGTAGAGCTTTGTGAGTTAAAGACACAGTTATCCTTGACACCTCTTGAGCAAACAAAGGCAAAGCAAAGGGAAAAAAGAAAGAGGGCAGAGGGTGAAGTGAATAGGGTTGGGGGCTGGGTCAGTGACAGCTTCCCCGCTCAGCTTTTCAAAATCCCTTTAACAAAAAAAGGAGCGGGCCAAAGTAAATGCTTTTCCAGGAAGTCCCAACTCCGGTGTGTTTCTGCACATTATTGTTGGAGGTGACATCTCAAAAAGATCTTTTGGTTACGGAGCTTCCACACCGTCCGTTTCTGAGATAAAGGGACCACCCATTAGTTTGTATGAATGAAAATGTATTCCAAGCTAAGCTTTAGTGTTGGCTTCCAGAGAGTGAAAATCGGGAAAATAAAGTTTCAAACTGATCCACCAGCTGCAGTAGCCGAGAGTCTTGATTTGCCACTCCACAGTCCTGTCACTGGAGAGCTGAGGGCTTTAACCAGGGAGGCCTGGCCCGCTCAGAGGAAGGGTTAGGGGTGTTAGCAGTGGGGTGGCTGTGAATTGTGCATGGGGCTGACACTGACAATGACAGTGATGAGAGGACAATGAGACTGCAGGCTGCGGTGTGGGGGGCGACACTGAGTTTGGTACAGAGGCGGGATCTTAGGAGGGCTAGCTGACAGACTTCTGCAACTTGCACAGGACATTGGGAAATCTGGACATTCATGAAAGAAAGTAAGAGAGACAGGTTTGCAACTTTGGAGGATTTAAATGTAGTTCATAAGCCTATTTAAAGATGTTTAGCTTGTTTTATATTTGTATAAAAAAAGATAATTTATCTTAAAAAGCTGTTAGCTTAACCTTACTGTACATGTTTCAACAGTTGTACTGACATCTTTGTCAGAGGCGTCAACTGATGTGCATGACACATTGTAATCACAGCATTAAGTGAAAGAAGCTCAATAAATGTAAAGAAACAGTTATTGCAACTGTTTATGTCTCTTCTCAAAAAGGGTCTGCAAAATCTAAAGATAGATTCTGTATCACAGTGCAGAGCTGCCATTCTGCCATACTTGCATCATGCTAATATTTATTCATTTACCCTCATTCCTATATTCAATTAAGCATTTTGGTTTTGTGTAAGCCGTGCTGACCTTTCAAGGTCTCTAAGTCATTCTATTATATGTTATTAAGTGATTAAAGCATTTTTTCTCAAATCTCATATTGTTAGCTTAAAAGTTGACCTTGCAAAAAAATGTAATAACTTTTGAACTATGTTTTTTTAATGAAAGCTTTAAAGTTGCCTCTTAAAGCACAGCATGCAATTTGACCTAGATTTACCTATTTAATAGTTTGCCCCTGGTCACAGGGTATTCTCATTTTCATGACTTACTTGGATCCAAAATTGGAACCGTCTGGATGTATTTAACTTAATAGAGAATAAAAAGAGATCAGGGCTAATTTTCAGGAAGTCTTAATTTATGAGGATCTTAATATAGAAGCACTGCAGCAACCGCTTTTATGGGAAATTGGTTTAACGTGGGAAACTTAAAGTTCTTGAAGAACAACCATTGGAAAACATTAAATATGCTATGCTTGATATTGTATGATAGGATACAGTTTGAGGATCATGACAGTTAATGCAGTTCTCCAATGGCCTGACCGTGCCTTTCTAAATGCAGACTGTACACTAGACTTTGGCGCAGATGTGGGGCCCTCTGTGCAATCTTTAGATTCATAACTGCCGCAGTAAGAGGGCAGGACAGACTCCCCTGTCGATGTTATGCACAGCAGTGGTCCCTCCCCAAGCTTTACCTCCTACAGACCGTACTTGACCGCTACTGTGGGGGGCAGTGGGTGTGGGGGTATGGGGGGAGCACATGCTGGTGTCCTGCAAGTGCTTAATAAGATGCACGAGGCTGCGAGAAGAGGAAAAACTCGTTTGTAGCACTCCATCTTAGCAACCCTTGTTTCTCTAAGTGACACCTTCAGGCTACAGACGAAAGCACTGGTGCATTGTTGTTTGTATACAAGATTCCAACTTTGTCTTGAGCAATGCTGTTGATGCGCCAGGCGGACAATCGGCCCCAAGTGTCTAACTGTGGCTCACATACTGCAAATCTGCAGCAAGATATGAGAGAGATTCAGAAAGTCTTGCAGAGATTTAACAAAATATTTGTTAAATAAAGTTTTCCTTAGCCCAGAGAATAAGACTGCAGCTTTTGAGTTTCAGGTTTTCAACATACTTTAGAAGAACCAACAAAAACTCTACTTGTTTTACTTAGAAGATAAGTGAAACTAGTGGATAAGTCAAGGAGTTGATGCAGCCCAGTTCTACATTGTAATCTAAATGCCAATCTAAATCTTAATTGGCGAAAGGTAATTTATTGATATCTCTTGTATACATCTTAGATGAATACACATTCAAAGCCCTTGAGAGCGCTTGGTCCTGACCCCTGACAATACACTACTCACTGAACTGAGCTGCTTCATATTTTGTCCGTTGACTTTCTCCTTTTCAGTCCTGCTTTAATCCAGAGTCTGTGTCCTCGTTGGGTCTCCACAGAGGGGCCATTATTCAAAGCCTTATTACTGCGCCCCTCACGGCTTATCTCCTTCCTGGTGACAGTCTTTTCAAGCCTCTCTCTAATGACCTGGGGAAGCTCACATGCTACACTTCCCAGGGCTACGGGGCCCGCTGATGTCAGAGGGGTGGCCCCACGCAGGGACTCCTGGTCCTGCCAAAGGAGGAGGCCGAGCAGAGACAAGAGACCAGGCAAAGTGACACATCAAATACTTCAAAAATGTGTGACATAACAGGCCAAATGAACAAGACTAAATAAAATTTAACAAACTACACGTGTTACTTTACACTACATGTAACTTGCCCTTGAAACATGCATTTTAGGTTTGGTACATTAAATCAAATGTAGGCTGAAGTCTTTATTCACATTTTAATACGTTCCATAGTTTGCCAGTGAATTATGCAGTATTTCCTGCCGTTCTAAAGCTTGATTAAACATGGACGGCTCATTCATCTCTGTCAGACGCAGCAGGCGATTGAATTGCATTCATGGAAGCAAAATGTTTTTTTCTTTTCCTCTTCTACAGACTTTTTGTCCAAGTAAATCAGGAGAATATACCCCAGAGTAAGACCCTGGTTCTAGTCATTCACACCAGATTGCTTCCAGTTCTCTAAAGTGTGTCCAAAACACTGCATTACAATGTACAGCAAATCTCTAGACTGGAGACTATAGAGAGCAGAGACATCCAGCTGTTTGCAGCACAGCTACCTTATTCACATCCATATTTAAATCACTGAAGTGCTGTTGGAATCACTGAAGAGGAATAAGCTCTGTTTTCTGCTAATTGTAAAAGCACACAGCTTGAGTTTTAATTATAAAACCTATTATTGCTTCTCTATGTGGTATGTCCTTCAAATCGTCCAAAACACCCCGGGCTGTCCATTCTACTTTTATCTACCGCCAGTTTTTTTAATGCAAAAACGTCATATGGGTGCCTCCTGTAGTCTAAGAAGCCATTATTCAAACTCTCGGTTCAAAAGTCCCCTAAATTACACAAGAAGCCCAATTTCTATGTTTCAGATACATTACTGTATAATGTTGAATACAGCTCATAATCTTGATGTCCGTGTGCATCGATGAATCTTTCAATGTAGGCTGTCTTCTTCTTTGTCACGCCCCACGTAGTTATAAAGTCTTTGATTTTAGTTATTTGGATAAATATCTGCAAATTCTGCAGGTGTGTGAACGTAATGAAGGATCATTACGTTCACACACCTGCAGAATTTGCAGATGCTTTTAAGCCCTTTTAAGCACTTTCACCTTAGGTTTTAGACATTGTTGCCATTAGTCCCACAAACCAGCTTTTCATTATTCTCTCTTGACAAGACTTAGTTGTTAGAGTAGTTGGACCATATATCATTAATGTTTACAAGGAGAAACAAATGCTTGTTCAGATGTAATTAGCAGAGGTTTATATTAGGTGCGACAGTGGCGCAGATGGTAGAGCGGGTCGTCTCATGATCGGAAGGTCAGGGGTTCGAATCCCGCCTCCTGAAGGTGCACATTGTCGTTGTGTCCTTGGGCAAGACACTTCACCCACATTGCCTCCAGTGTCTGCATACACTGGTAGCCCCCTAGGAGAGACCAACAGGCCCGGTTTGAACCGTGAGGCCGTCCTTCCGTGGACCCACCACCTGCAGAAGGAGCCATGGGGGCCGGTGCTATGTGACCTGGGCAGCTTCAACGGCTGCCCCCACGACCCGGCAACGGACAAGTGGAAGAAAATGGATGGATGGATGGATTATATTAGGTGCATTCATTTAAAAGCCTTTCAGGAACAGGATTATCTCTAAGAATCAAAGTTTCCCATTGTAATTGCATTCAATTGTGATACCTTGCCATGATTAAATCTAGTTCAATGGATCAAACCCATCACCTGAAGGTTTATTATATTCATTCATTCTTGTGTTTTATTTGTTTTTGAAACATGTCAGGATCAGAGGAGCGAAATGACAAAACGATGACAAAAGAACTAGAAAAACTAGAAGATTGATTAGGTATGGTGTCAATAATCATTAGCAAAAAAATATAGTGTCAAAATAATCTTAAGTTTCTTAACACTTACATTTGACATTGTGGCACTTTCTTCCATACCAAGAAACAGACATATAAGGACACAATAAATGTGCATTACTGATGGAATTGTGTGGTCTAAACCTTCACAAGTCTACAGCAATACCCCCTCTGTGTCGCAGAGACTGAACTACCTCTGTGGTTATGACCTGACAAGTTGCCTGAGCTAAAAAAGACCTCGCACTGTGGCATCAAAGGCAAAGAGGGCAAAGGGGGCTCTGATGATAATGGAAAGTGTTTTGACACCCAGCTTTGAGTAATTATTGGATTTAGATAAGAGGGGAATTCCATACAATGTGAGCTAAAACAAACAAAACAGGAGATTGCAAATTATTCCACCAACAGCAGCAGCCCCAGTGCAGCCTCAGGCCAAGTGGCATTACGTCACACTTGTAATCACACTTCCAATGATGGAAAAATGCATGTTTGTACAGTGCAGCAAGGCCTGCAGGCTGCACACAGGGTCAGCTTAAGGGCACCGTGTTTCTGGAGTGTAACGTTTACAAATACAGTTAATCAGAGTCATACAGATGGATCCATAATAAACTTGTCATGTGCACTATTACTCGCACAATGACTTAAATAATGTTAACCCACTTTTGTAACAACTTAAGTAACCTGTACTCTAATTACAAAGGTTGCAGCAAACTTGTACTATGTGTGCCACAGTGCTGCTTTCAGTGCTTTTATCATACATCTTATATTTTCTTTCTAGTGACTCATTCTTATAAACAAACGTCTTTAAAGTGATGGTCTGTGTCAGTGTGTAAGTTTGCAAAGTGAGGAGCGATAGAGTGAAATTTGAAATTAAACAATCAAATTCCTCCCATCTTTAATCTAAAGCATTTCTTAGTTCACAAAATGAAGAGGGCGGGAACAGAATTTTCAAAAGTGAACGTTCAAGCCCACCCCCCTCCCCTGTAATACGTGTAGACTTGATTATCACTTTAAGGGAACAGATCAGATTCATCCATCCTTCACGTCTTAAAAATGAACTCCAAAATATGTCACAATGAAGTATGAAGTAATAATGGTTCACATTATGTAGATGTAATGAGTGACTAATGCTAATGTACATTTGTGGTTTTCTTCTCCACTAGCTAAATGTTTCCCCTCAAGCAATCACTAACTAAAACCTATCAATATGGCCAATCCAGGTCTGGGACTGGCCCAAAGACAATCCCATCTTGTGCAATTTGTACCTCAAGTCATAGTTTAGATCTATGCCTAAGGATCCCCTATAGTCCATAGTCTGTTGGCGGCACAGTGCGCAGCGGTTAGTGCTGGTGCTTTACAGCAAGCTTTACAGCAAGGTCCGGGTTCGAGTCCCACCTTGATGGGGCCTTTCTGTGTGGAGTTTGCATGTGCTCCCCGTGTCTGTGTAGGTTGGTTTCCCCTACCACTAAGAACATGCACAGTGTGCGTGGGACAACGGATGGAAATTAGCTCATGGCTACAATAAACCAATAACTAAATAAACCAATAACTAAAATAAAAAAAATACCCTGACTTGAGTTTATTATCTGGCCGTTGTCACCGTCCTGAGCATGTACAGGGCATTAAAAGGTAAACTTCAAGAGAAATGCTGCTCTTTTATCCTTAGTCCTCACATACCACACAGCCCACAGAAGTCACTCCAGTCTTGCTTACAGAAACAGATGCTCTACCCCCTCCTTGCATCCAAACCTCTGGCTATTCTCCTCTCCTCATCAGTTTACTCTGACATCCGTCTCAAACGCCTCAATTTGTCTTCATAATCTTCTCTTGGTGATTTGATCATTACCAATCCCCACACTACAATATTGGAAAATCCTTCTATTCTCCTTTTCCCAAACATAAAGCTATCGAGAGTCTAATCTGGGCCTCCTGTTTCATTCCCCCTCGTAGTTTTAGAGGCCCAGAGGAGAAGTAGGTGACGGGTGGCCCAAAGTGTGCAAACAGTCTTATCCCATGCTGTAGAAAGCTGGCGGCGTGTGTTTGAGATAGCATCTGAACTCCATCAATGACAGACGGGCGTAGACTCAGGGAGGACACATGGAGCCAGTCAGGTGACCAGCCAGACAAATGAGTAGATACGTAGGTAATGTTTTTTTTTATGAATGGGACCAACGTTTGTAAGGCCTGATGTGGATTTTGTTGCCTGGAAAAAGACTCCCTGTTTATAAAATATATAGAGGGGGATCATTCTGGATGCCAGGCTAGGAATCTTGCGTACAAACAATGGTGCCCCAGTGCTTTGCCGGTAATCTGAGGGAGTTGCTTAGAGGAAAAAAGGGGTCGACTGAGGCATGGTGTGCTACAAACAACGCTTTCTGCTTCCCTTATGCTCTCCTCTTCATTACATAAACATCGCACGCAGCCTTGTGCATCTTATTAAGAGCTTGCAGGACAAACTACAAATTATTTCTCCCACTGTGAGTTAAACACGGTCAATCTCCCAAATATTGATGGTCAGGCACTAGCGCCAGTATTAAAGAGTGCGGGGCAAACTCCACGCTGCAGAAACGTAATCAAAACACCAGCATGTGTACCCCCCACACCCACAACAGTGGAAATATTCCAGTCTGGTACGGTCTGGAGCCCCTGTCCAGCCCACTTACGGCACCAGGCAAGCCTATGAAGCTGAAGATTTCACAGAACGCACCCTGTCAGCGCAAAAGTCTAGCCTACAGTCTGCATTTAGAAATGCAAGATCAGGCATGTTGCCAAAGACGTGGATGTGTTAGATTAATTGATGAACAATAATATTCTTTCTGTGTTAGCCCTCTGTACAGCCGCTCAGTTTATGCTGGAGGTGATCAACACTTGGGACCCTAATTACATACAGAAAACTTGCACCATATTATATTACCATAATGAGCCGGTGAGGTCAGTTTACTGTGGGCCAATTGCTACTAAAGACAGCAGTAATGATAATCCCTGCCCTATAATCTGGGACAGAGTTTCCCAACCCTGCCAAAGTCTCGGACGTACACTTGTTTTCTGCAAGTGCCTTTGCCTGTAGTGTTTGATCTACTCTGCAATTACACTGTGTGCAATCATCAGCACATCCTCAACATGGTGACAGAGGTAAAAAGAATTCATAGTGAATAGTTTAGACCTGCTTCACGATATCAGGTATAAGAATATAATGTCCACATTAGCTCTCAAAGTCACTAAGCACAGTTCAGACACGTCACAAATTAGATATTCAGATATTCAGTAGAGTTTGTTGGTGCCAATCCGGTTGATTGACATTTAATCTAATTTCTCATAGGAACTGGGGGCTGATTCACGTGGCTGAAAATCACACCTACAACATGCACTAACCATTCTGTCATTGGGTTGGATCATTAAACTCCACTTTTTGCCATCATGTGACATCTGAGATAGGAGATGAGTTCAACACAGACTGATTTCTTTGCGATAATCCAATGTTCTACTGTGGCATAATTCACAGAACACCATGTTCCCTTTCCTTCACTCACAGACACACACACACATCAAAGGAGCAATAGTTAATAGACTGAGACTGCAGTGGATATGCCCAAGCCTCCATATCATCCTCATCCGCTATTATCTTGAGATGTTCCTATTTAACAATCCAATGAACATTGGGAAACAACCATCAACCTGCTTAAGCCGTGTTTTATACTGCAACTATGTCTGTTTTTCAGTGGAATATGCAAGGTCAGGATGTTATAGTCTTTGATACTATGATTAGGTTTATTCAATAAAAAGGCTGAGCCTGACATGTATGCCAACATGCATTAGGCTTGTTGTCAATATTGTTTAAACAAGTCCTCTATTTCAAATATTTATATGACCCATTTAAACCAACATCATTTCTTCAGAATATTTGAAGTATTTCCATTTAATTTTTTTTATTTTACATCTTGCCAGTAAAACTCAGACTCATCTCACCGATCCTAAAATTCTAAACACTATTTTACTCTATCCTCTATAGCAACTTTGGTTCCTGTTATGCACATACACCAACATGTCCCAACATGTTGTGTGAAGATGCACCAACAAGAAACAAATCTGGTTACGTATATAGTTTTATATTTTAAAGAACAACCCACCTGTGGCTGTCTTTTGTTATCCTTGAGTTAAGCGTTTTCTCATGGCCCCAACGCTGAAGTCTATGGTTGGCTTTGAAGTCTCATTGTGACAGACCCAAGCCACTGCTCTGAGCTGCCTTGGGTTATTTATCCATCTAAAGACTGGTATTATATGACTACAATGGAAGGGGAAAACCTAAAGAAAGCAAGATCAGGAAAAAGTCAAAGAAATTAGGATCTTGCAAGTGATTAGAAACCAGTCTTTGTATGTGGAGACAGTGGCAGATTAGCTTGCATGCCCACCTGCAGTGCAAACTCTCAGTAAACTCTCAAAAGGAATTGCAAGAGGTAAAAAGACAAATATTGCCAAAGTAGATGTCTTGAAACAGTGATGTTTTTTTGTTTGTTTTTTTAAGTTGGCGGAAGGATTTCTCTTGCAGTTCTTTTCTGTGGCTTGTGAAACTATGGATTAGTGCAGAAGTGCGTTAGATTACCAGAGCCCTGCTGGGATGTCAAAGGGTGATGCCTTCACCCGCGACCCAACTATCTCTGAATGTCAGGGTTAGATCACCATAGAGTGTGTGGTCACTTTTACGACTATGTTAGCAAGGCACCCCCAAACATCCATTTTGCATTTAGGTATTCCACTCTTTATATAATGAAAAGTTATTTACAGCCAGGTTTACTTAAAAATAAATTGATGACTCAAACTCAAATCTTAATTCTATAAAATGATGAATGATGAGTATAAAGAATGTTAGAATGGTCTGTATAATACAGTATAGCCACTCTCTTAACTGTGTTTTTAGAGTACTTCTAGCACTCTGGCCAAATAGCTATTCTAAGCCAAAATAATTCTCAATTCTCCACCTACCTGGGTGTGGCTGCTGGCACACCTGGCTTCAATCTCTGATCAGCCTTCAGAATAAGAAGCCTGGGGATCATCCACTCCTTGCTAGTTCATTGTTGCTACCAATCCTGCCTGCCAGCTAGCTCCGTGTCTGCCTCTGCCAACTCACCACGCCCGTGTCAGCCTCAGCCTACCTGCTCCGAGATCTGCTCTTGCCTACATCATTCTTACCTGTACATCAATAAACTGTTAAACCTTCGTACTGTGTTCTGCTTTTGGGTCCTGTGAAACCGTGACAGTACGAACTGGCCATTGGACCCAGCCGACGCAGAACAGGTTAAAACAGCCCTATCCAACCAGGGGGCGCTACTTGGTAAACATGACACTCCTGAGGAAGATGGCAGAAAACCAGCAAACAACCTCCAACCAGATTGCTCAGCTCAGCGCCATGCTCAGTTACAAGGCAATTTAACCCAACCACTGTCTAAAACTCAACCCACAGCTCCTAAGAACCCAGCCTTCCCCAAGCCACTCCACATGATCCGGTTCTGTTCACAAGAGAAGCCCATGTGCCGGATCCAGGCCATTGTAAAGGTGATATGGGGAAGTGTGGGGGGTTTCTCCTTCAGCGCTCACTAGTTTTCAGTCAAAAACCCATAACAAACTCTCACGACCATTTTAAGATTGGTTTAATCATGGGTCTGTTACAAGGGAAAGCATTGGATTGGGCAACAGCTACTTGGCTGAATGATTCAGACATTCATAATGACTATAAGAGGTTTGTCAGTGAATTAAGAAAAGTTTTTGACCACCCTGTCCAGGGTAAAGAAGCTTCCAAACGCCTACTCCCTATTCACCAAGGCTTGCGTAGTGTTGCTGAATATTCAGTTTAATTCAGAATATTAGCAGCTGAAGCGTGCTGGGATGATAATGCTCGCCAGACAGTTTTTGTGAATGGCTTACATGAACAGTTGAAGGATGAGTTGGCTTTGAAAGAGGACTCTGATCATCTACAGTAGACTCCATTATTTCTACAGCTATTAAGTTGGATTATCGCTTCCGTGAGCGCAAACGAGAGCGGACCAATATACTATATATTCATATACTTTACCTGTTGCTCCTCGCAGCCTGTCTGTGCCTGCATCTTCGCAATCAGCTCCAACTACTTCTGGTGGGGAGCCCATGCAACTTGGACGAGCCGGACTTACGCCTGCTGAATGGCTTCGCAGAATCCAAGCAGGTGAATGTATTTATTGCAGTCAACATGGACATTTCGTTGCGACCTGACCCACCGTCCCAAAAGACGGGGCTCACTAGGAAAGACGGGGGTACTGGTGATCCATTCTTCCTTCTCAAGAATGCAATTGTCTGCTACCATCTGCCTTAATACGTTAACTTTGCCTCTCACTGCTTAGTAGTAGCTCGTGAAACTGGGCTGGAGATGGAAGCACTGGACATTCCATTAGTAGCTAATGCTTTAGATGGGAGATTATTGGCTAAAGTAACCCATCGTACAGTTCCCCTCACACTCCTGCTTTCTGGGAATCACAAGGAGGAAATAAGTTTTCACCTAATTTCTGCTCCACATTCTCCAATGATTCTTGGGTACCCTTGGCTGCAGCTTCATAACCCGCATTTTGAGGAGGAAAGATTCAGAGCTGGAGTTCATTCTGTCACTGTTGGTTTGCAGTCAGCTCTCCTTCCAGCTAGCATTGCTCCATCACCTACTGAGCCGCCTGACCTGTCCAATGTTCCAGATGTTTATCATGACTTAAAGGAAGTTTTCAGCAAAACACAGAGTCCAATAAACTGACGCTCTGTCGCGTCAGTTTATTTCTGCAGATGCTCCAGAAGAGACAGACTCCGTTCTCCTTCCCTCCAGAGTGCTTGTATCCATCACTTGGGAGATTGAGTCTGTGGTTAAAGGAGCACAGCAAACTGAACCTGATTCAGGAACTGGACCTGCTAATCGCCTGTTCCGTCTGCTCTCATTCGGTGGGGGCATGCGTCACGGTTCTTGTGCCATCCTGGAATTGGCCGAACTATTGCGCTACTTCGTCGCCATTTCTGGTGGCCTACACAGTTTGTGCCAGAGGAAAATCTTCAAACCAACCACCAGTAGGCTGTCTTCGTCCTCTCCCCAGTCGACCCTGGTCCCACATAGCCCTGGACTTCGTTACGGGACTTCCAGTTTCACAAGGTAACTCTGTGATTTTGACCATAATTGACAGATTCTCAAAGGCTGTTCATTTTGTTCCCTTGACTAAACTCCCATCATATCAAGAGACTGCAGATTTGTTATGAATCCATGGTATACCCCTCGACGTGGTCTCAGACCGTGGACCTCAGTTCATCTCCAGAGTGTGGCGAAGCTTTTGTGAAACCCTGGGTGCCAAAGTCAGTTTATCATCGAGATTCCATCCACAGACCAACGGCCAGTGTGAAAGGGCCAACCAGGACCTGGAGGTCATGCTCCGCTGCGTTGCTGCCCAAGACCCGACAAGCTGGTGCACCTACTTACCTTGGGTTGAGTATGCCCATAACTCACACACGTCCTCAGCCGCTGGTATGTCACCTTTTGAGTGTTCGCTTGGATATCAGCCACCTTTGTTCCCCGAGCAGGAGCGAGACATTGCCGTTTCATCAGTGAAGGACCATTTTCGGCGCTGTCGTCAAATTTGGAGAAGTGTACGGACTTCTTTACTCCGCACTGCAGAGCAAAACCGCCAAATCGCTGATCTACACCGGAAGCCAGCCCCAGTCTACAAACCAGGTCAAAAGGTTTGGCTTTCTTCCAAAGATGTACCACTAAAAACTGACTCCAGGAAACTCTCACCGCGCTATATTGGCCCCTTTGAAATTCAGAGGGTCATAAATTCAACTGTGGTCCGGTTGAAGCTACCTGCCACACTCGGAATACATCCCAGTTTTCACGTTTCGCAGCTTCGGCCTGTCCGTACCAGCCCTCTGTGCCCGCCGGCCGATCCCCCTCCGCCCCCCCAGCTCATGGATGACTTTCTTGCCCACACAGTCTGGCGCCTTCTGAATGTGCGGGGGCGTGGCGACCTCTATCGGGCCCATCCTGATCGGCCTGGCTGTCCACCCAGTGGTGTCCAATGAGGAGGGGGTACGGTCAGGATCTGCTCGAGTGTGTGTGTGTGTGTGTGTGTGTGTTCTCCCCTCCACCTACCTGGGTGTGGCTGCTGACACACCTGGCTTCAATCTCTGATCAGCCTTCAGAATAAGAAGCCTGGGGATCATCCACTCCTTGCCAGTTCGTTGTTGGTACCAACCCTGCCTGCCAGCCAGCTCTGCCTCTGCCTGTTTGCCTCTCTGCCAACTCACCACGCCCGTGTCTGCCTCTGCCTACATCATTCTTACCTGTACATCAATAAACCGTTAAACCTTCGTACTGTCTGCTTTTGGGTCCTGTGAAACCGTGACAAATATGGCATTAATCAGTACTATGTCATTTTACTACCGACTTCATAAACTAGTTTAAAACACAGCAGAAAATAGAACAGCAGTTAGCCTTTATTGATCCAATCTGAATGAAGGCCACAACATAAAACGTATTCTCAAAGCAGGTTCACCTAAGGAGGCTGAACCTCTGCCAATGTCCTGGACTTTCTCCCTTGATTAAAATGAAAATGCTCCTGATTTAGACTTTCCATACCTATGACTATGTCTCCTGCCCTGTTAACTTCACTCTGCTGCATGCATGCTTCTGTTTTGCCTGCTTTATGGACCCCTGCCAGACATCCCAGAATAAACCCAGCTAACAAGTACGTCTTCAGGCAGGGGAGATGCCAGTGCTTTTCCTTCTCATGCTGCTGCACTCGGCTAGATGGATCATTCGGGATTCAAGCCAACGTTTTTTTTCTTTTGGAGGAAATATGAGAGGGCAACCTCCTGCAATCAGCCAGTGTCAGTGCGCACTCAAGTACAACACAGCGGTGACGGGCCACTCCTGAGGCATCAGATCAGTTCTACAGTCGAACTACCTGAGTCTTGACTCACACAAGTAGAAAAGCAATTATAGCACTGATGAGGAACAGACTAAAGAAAACTAATGAATTATGAATTGTCAAAAAATAACCATACATGCAATTAATGAGTATGTTTGTCCATTCTCTTCTTGCAGTATATACTTGAGGCCATGTGCAGAGTAACAAGCGTCTGCTGCCCTCTATGTGAATATACGGTTACTACAGGCATCACGTGTGATGAAATGTAACACAGGCAAGCCATAATAAAGTGAACGAAGATGTTCATTAATATTGTAAAACCATAAGATGTTAGAATATAATATGTCCGACGGTGCTTTCTTTAACTTTATGCAGTTTAGTTTGTCTCCTAATACTTAACTTGAACAGCCCCCTTATATCCCTGCATGGAGGAGTTACGAGTGAAGAGAAATACACAGAAGCACTTAGCCCTTGACTGAGTGCCCACACCCCCCACTGCTCTGCTCTGTCCACACAAGAGGGTCCTCCCATTCATTTGACTCATTTGAATTCCAACATGGAGACCTCTGATGAGTGCCTGAACTTAGCCACATGACAAGACTGCTAATTAATCACGCTGACTGTACGGCCACTTTCCTTTCCTATTCTACTGGCTATGGACATCAATCTAATTGAAAAAGTATATAACCTGTAAAGAGAGGCAATGAGATCAAAACAGTGCTCTAGTGTCTTATTGAGACCAACTGTCCACATAACCAACTGTGGACGCAGACATTTCACATCACAATTTTTTTATATCTCAATTTTGATTTATCACGATTTATGTGTAGTATGTGTTTATATATCGCCTTTATTTTTTTTATTTGGTCGGGACAGTTCATGTTAATGAACATACATGGGTCTCATGCATGTAAACACGCCACACCGGATGGGCTTGGGCTAATTTCCATCCGTCGTCCCCATTCGCACTCTCAAACAAAACACACTCTCATTCATCCTGGCCTATTGTACATGTTTTTAGTGGTAGGGGAAACCAGAGTACCCAGAGGAAACCTACGCAGACACAGGGAGAACATGCAAACTCCACACAGAAAGGCCCTGGTGGGAATCGAACCCGGACCTTCTAGCTGTGAAGCGAGAGCGCTAACCGCTGTGCTACCGTGCTGCCCATTTAGTTACTTTAAGAAGTAACTAAAGCTATATTCATATGTGGAGATACTAAAGGTTATATTTAGATTCACTGCTTTTATAATCATGCAGCTCTATACTCAAAACCTGTCAAAAACTTTCTTTTCCCAACCCCTCTTCTTATTGGTCAGGCTCCTTCATGCCCTGAGTAAGTGACAGACGGAACTGACCAACCACAGTGAAGTTTGAAGTATCTGAAGAAGATTTAGCTACTTTTACCATAAAAAAGAGTGACCAAAAATCACCATCTAGGCTCCAAGAGAATTGTGACGTATTTCTTTTTTCTGTTGCCCATATTATTTATTGTTAAAGGAAAAGCCTTTTGTAGGTAACATTACATCTTAAAATAATTAGGCACTCTGTTACTCTACAACAGGGGTCACCAACGTGGTGCCCGCGGGCACCCAGGTGCCCTTTGGGGCATGCCCAGTAGCCCTTGAGACTTTTTCTAAGGTGTAAAACACTTCATTTTCTTGAATCTGATTCTTAAAAATACAATTATTTCTGTTCTTGTGACTCAGTACGACTTTAAAATAAAGCTATTGATATAATATGGGGTCAATATCCTATAAGTAAACAGTGTACGTTTAAGTCTTTAGGATTTGTTTTTAACTGGTAGCTCTCGAACAACTCAATGCTCTTGAAGTAGCCCTCGGCTGAAAAAAGGTTGGTGACCCCTGCTCTACAACATCCCTTCTCCTTTGAATATGATAGCAGCATACTGTATTTATCCTGGACTTTTCCAACCTTGTACCTCCTTCACCTGCAGAGCTCCCACTTGATGATTTAATCTCTCTGGCACTTCTCCCATCTCGACCTGTGCTCCTGATTAGCAGATCTTGCGTTAAAAACCTTCTTTAATGCTTCGCTTCATTCTACCAACTCCAAAACACCACCAACTGCCCTGTGAAAACAAAATAAATCAGATCTTTAGCTTGACTCCCAGCTTTCAGCTTTGTGCATAACTTTCCTGTATTCTAAAATTCTAAATCTGCTGGAGACAATTATGCACTTCAAAGGCTCTTCAGCTCACAGGTGCAGAGGCAGTTCCTCCCATACACCATCACAAACGATGACGCCAGCATAGACTTAAGGAGGCATCTTGTGGTTTCTAGTCCTCATCAAACATGAAGCCTCTTTGATGGTCCCTAAGGCACCAGGCCATATCTTTGCACAACAAATATTACACCTAACCACTCAGCACTTCGGGGATGAGCCCAGATGTAGCAGCCCCCACACAGGTTTACACAAACCACATGTGCACCGTCAGTCCATACATTAGTTGTCAATTACCTGCTCCAAAGTTGGCCGTAGCCCTGGCCTTTCAAAGAATTATATAATGTTGAAACGTTTTCGGTTTTCAGCACATAAAAAGCAATCTTTGGACATTAATTTCTCAAGAAACTGACGATTTACAAATCCCAATGGTGCTTACACTTCACTCGAAAAGCAAATGAAGAACCGCAAAGTGTGAACTGAGCTCAAAATTAGTAACTGACAGTTAAATGCAACCAAATCTTAACAGAACCAATATAATAGCATAACATCAACATTGACTGACTCTGTTTTAGAACAGCATTTGGTTCTTGGTATAAAAATCAGTTGGCAAATTCCAGTCCCAATCTAAGCGTTGTTTAAAGCATAACAAAAAATTAGATTAAATTTAAGATTTGAAAATAAAGCTCTTCATATTCTGTGTTGAAAATACTATTCTAAAACGTGTGTTGTCTAATCTGGGCATATACTGTATGAACATAGCTGACATGATTTGAGTTGAGAGTGTCACACGAACGCATAACTAATGAATTAAAACAATCAACATATCCTATAATCAAACTTCTCCAACATTTTTAAGCTACATTATTCTTTTATTTAGTGCTTGTGCTGAGAGTTGCGGTATAGTTGTGTGTGCGATCTTATAAATGAATTGTTTTATCATTTTCAAGTAGGATAACAATTATTGTTGTCGTTATTGTGTATTGTTTGCTGTTGGCAATCAACATTTTGCCCAGCAACTACGGTTGAAAAATAGATTAAGCTAAAACTGGCACATTTACAGAAATGTTGATTAATGTGCATTGTCCCTGTTCAAATACACTAATAAAAAGAAAAAATAATGAAGTTATTATTTTCTGTGGCTGCACCTGATCTGATCCCAAATACTGCCACATGAGTAAACATACAGAAATTACATTATTCTTCATAAAAACAACTGATTATAATGATGATGAAAAGCTTTGTTGATGTTTACAAGACCTTTTGATTCTGCGCAAGATGGTACTACTGTAAGACACTTGAGGAACGGGCTGAGGGTGCAAGGAAATTATGTAGAGAAACAACTTACACAGAGGAGGAACACAGCAGTGGTGTATTTCTCCCTGAAAGAAAGACAAAAAGGACAAATTACTACTGCTCTAGCCTGATGCTCCGGTTGCTGATAGCACGTAGGCCTACCTGTTCACAGCCAAAATATCATTCACGTGACGTGGCTAAGACAATATGCATTAGGTCTAGTCACAGTTATGTATTAATGCAGATCGTCACAAAACACTAAACCATTTTAATAACACACAAATCAAGGCAAAAGAACCCAATTGACAGAAGATGCCGCCACAAAAAGTGTTACACTGCTCTCTGGGGGCGAGAAAAAGGCAGTGCAAAAAGGAAAAAGAAAACTGAACAAGAAGTGGATACTTTTTGCAGATGACCAGTAGGTGGGGTGGTAAATTCTAAAATACTTAGTGGAAAGTTAACTAAGAACAAAGAACTAAGAACAAAACTTGTATTAGGGTTTGCCAATATATGTATATATTGTGGTTTGAATTCGTCATCCAATATTTAATCATATATTTAAGTCATTGTATCGGCATTTTAAGAAAATATGCAAATAAAGCTGCTTTATGCGATGAGATACTGAAATGTTCGTTTACGGGGCTGAAAATCGTATAAGCGAATCTGGCAACCCTGTTTGAAACCGCTGCATCCTCTTCCCGCTGAGCGCTCTGAGTGTCGTGGACCGAGCATGAGAGACACTTCAGGAAAGTGTTGTCATCTTAATTGTACGTCACCAAAATGTTAGTTAACTAAGCGAAGTACAACGCCATGGCAGCCTCTGAACTCTACTCCAAGGTAGGCGAGATGATGACACCAAACTCACCTGTGGTTTCCTTTGCAAATGTCAGCGCGTTTGCAAGTTATTATGATGTGATGTTAACTGGTCAAGACATGGCCAGTTAGCATGATCAGAACAATAGTATGTACTGAAGTTTTATTATTATTATTATTATCTTATGCCAACCCAAATGTCAATATCCATCAATGTGACACGCATATGACAGTCCAGTGTTACTCCTCCTGAACCCCTCTCTATATCTACGCTGTTCTTCTCACAGATACATTTGCATTTGTGTGGTGTACCTGTGCTGACACGTTTCCTCTGCTCTGCTCAACAGTTTGCCCGAGTGTGGCTGCCTGATGCCGCACAAGTGTGGAAGTCAGCGGAGCTTGTCAGGGACTACACCCCTGGCGACCAAAGGATCTCCCTGCAACTAGAGGATGGCACTGTGAGACACACACGACACTGTCACAGCCATATCGAGCCACTAAGGCAGAAATGAAAGTGTCATGCGCATACTTCATTTGCAATGGTGTCCACTACATTTATGTTATGGTCTGCAATTTAAAAAAAAAGTACTGCGCAGTGAATTAACCCACTTTTGCATTTGCACTTGAAGTGAGGTTTTTTTGCATACAGGGTTAAGATATTTTTACTGGAGGCTGTTGCTGCCTGTAAGAGCGCTGTCGAGTATGGGCATGCAGTTCAGGAATCCACAATCCTTTGGGTCCTGACCCTCTGTTGAAAACCTCTGCATAATTGTATGGAAACTTAGCAGTGCATAGTGTGTTTTAAATACAGCTCTTACAGTTATTTATAAACACTTTATAAATTACCGCTGATTAACAGTTCTTCCCTTTTGTCACTCATTGAGTTGTATAACATGCAAACCTCGTGTCTGTGTAGTTGTTGGAGCACACACTTGACCCTCAAACTAAGGACTTGCCACCTCTCAGAAACCCCAACATCCTGGTTGGAGAAAATGACCTGACATCTCTGAGCTACCTCCACGAGCCTGCTGTCCTGCACAATCTGAAAGTGCGCTTTGTGGACTCCAAGCTGATCTACACCTACTGCGGTAACAAGCTTCATTTAACTCTGACTCACATTATCACTGGCACAGTAGACTTTGGAGCACTGTTAAGTGGTCACGTTCACATAATCTAACTCATGCTGATTGCGAAGGCCTCTGGTTTTAAAGGGATATATCACATACTATAATGTATTGGAAATTCAGATCCAAGGAATAATAAGTAAGTATTTGGGCCAAACCAAATCCCTAATAAACTAATGGAGCCAGGTTAGGACGGGTCTTCATCAAAAATCAGTAAGCACATTGCTGTACACGAGTGGTTACCATATTTTCTGGACTATAAATCGCACTTATTTTCATAGTTTGTCTGGGGGTGCGATTTAGGCCCAATCTCACTTCTACCCCTTAGTCCTCCACTTAGCCCTTACTCTACATTTTGCGCGTTCACGAAAGACGAAGGGGTGTCCCAATTCTATTTTGCGGCAACGGGTAGGGGTGAGGGAGAGGGCCACGTAGCCCTCAAAGCGAGGGTTTTTCTGATGCACACTACAGACAAAGGGGTAGGGGGTTGACAAGACACGGAAATAAGCTGCAAAATGAATTCACGAGTATCATCAATAAGCACACTTACAACATTTATAAAGTTGCAGAACTCTTCGTTCGTGACTTTATTTGCTTTGTGCAAAAATTAGATCAGTCCATTGTTATAAACGTGTCTCTTCTACGTTTTTCGCTTTGCTGCAGCGAATGCTCCGTTTATTCACGCTGTATTACCTGACTTTGGTTGCCTGGCTAACACCAGGCTGCTGTGTGCGCTCGAATCCTTTCGAACTGCACAGCAGCCTGGGGACCATGGCCGAAATCTTCGCATGGATATGGGGACCAATCACAGAACGAGGAGGGACGGTAAGACGATGACGCACTATTCGACATACGGAAGCTTGTAGTTTGTTTACAAGGTGTTTCAAGGTGTAGGGAAAGGGCAGGGGCAAGGGGAAGGGGTGGGGTAGAAAAGAGAATTGAGATTGGGCCTTATGCTCAGGTGCGACTTATATATCAAAATATATAATTTCATGTTTGTTATTTTCACACTGACAGCCGCTAGAGGGCGTACCAGGATGTGCTTACTCCTTTACGGTTGTACAATGACAAATAAAGCGGCACTTACTTACTATAGCACTGGAAATTTTAAAAACGGTGAAGCTTGGAGTGAGCTAGAAACTTGAGAGGGACTGGCGAAAAGCAAAGGTTACTCATACTGCAATGAAGAAAATAAAAAAGCTAATCGTGGGCTAAGAGCTAGATGGCCACTGCTAGAGGAATGAGTTTGCAAATGGGTGCTTGAACAACGTGATACCAGGAGAGGCTTGTCAACGGTGCAGTTACACCTCCATGCCCAGGTAGTTGCCTAGGCTGGTGCTACTTATACTCCGGAGCGACTTGTATATTTTTGGAATTATGCATTTTTTGGCTGGCGCGATTTATACTCCGGAGCGACTTATAGTCCGGAAATGGGAGAGCGGGGTAAGATGAACCACCCTTACATTTTGAAAAATAAAACATTTTTCTTGAAATGTGAGATTATAAATTTAATCTTTATATGATTTGAACTTGACAGACAAAAAATTTATTTTCGCTGTTCAGAGTACATTTTTGGCCTGATCCCAAAAATGATGGTCACAAACAAACAAAAACATGCAGGTCAAATTTTTTTTCCTGATGTTGGTTGGTCATTAATTTAGGTATAAAAGCAGATTAATATTTTAGGAACATTTCTTCTTAAATAAACACAACTCTCTTGGTATTCTCAAAGAAGAAATAATGGGGTAAATTGACCCAAAAACATTGGGGTAAATTGAGCCGCCTCTGCTCCATAAGAAACAATGAACGACAAATTACAGAACATTTACTGTACAATTCTATAGTTTTTGCATTGTTGATTGGTGGTTCTGGGTCTAGTAGAGACAAGCAAATTAAAATGAGATATTATATTAAATAATTTGGGATTTTTTTTAGAGACAAAATGTCATAATCTGCAGAAGTAGCATATGTAAAGAAAAGGATTTGTTATAATATGTTTTTGAAATAAAATTGCAAATGGGAAACACTGAATTGTAAAAAATTAGACTTCATGATGTTTAGTATTAATTTCACCTTTAAATCTGGTGGTTCAATTTACCCCAAGATCTGGTTCAACTTACCCCACTCTGGTGGTAAAATGAGCCACAAGTTTTTTTTGAAGACCAACATCTTAAAAACCATATACTTCAGATAATTTTTGAAGATGCGAAAGAATAGAAAACGTCCCAAAATGTGTATAAATAGTAACATTTTGCATCTATTGTATACTATTTTTACACAACAACCACCAAAGCAAAAAGTGGCTCATCTTACCCCACTCTCCCCTATGATTTGACTAATGACACAATGTAAACAGAAGAAAAAGAGTACTGGTAAAAGTGAAGGTGTAATGTTTGGTCAACATTTACATTTTTTGCCATTAGGTATTGTTCTGGTTGCTATTAATCCTTATGAGAGCCTACCCATCTATGAAGCAGATATCATTAATGCATACAGCGGACAGAACATGGGGGATATGGACCCTCACATCTTTGCTGTAGCAGAGGAAGCATACAAGCAAATGGCCAGGTACAGTACAGTACAGTCATTTTATGTCGCATTATATTGTGAGATTCACTTTTGGATTCCCCAGAGATGAAAGAAACCAGTCCATCATTGTGAGTGGGGAGTCCGGAGCTGGTAAAACAGTCTCGGCTAAATATGCAATGCGTTACTTCACCACAGTCAGCTCTTCATCTGGGGAGGCCACTGTTGAGGAGAGAGTGCTAGCATCCAACCCCATTATGGAGGTACAATTAACCAAGTAACATCTTGAAAATGATCGAATGGGAAAGATTGCTTACACTTGTTGCAATGTAGGCTTTTGGAAATGCAAAGACAACAAGAAATGACAACAGCAGCCGTTTTGGAAAGTATATTGAGATTGGATTTGACAAAAAGTATTGCATAACAGGAGCTAACATGAGGACCTACTTACTGGAAAAGTCTAGAGTTGTGTTTCAGGTATACCACATTTTTAAAAATATAAATATAATAACTTAAAGTATCAATGATCAATACCTTTTATGTATAGGCTCAAGAAGAAAGAAATTACCATATATTTTATCAGTTGTGCGCTTCCTCACACTTACCAGAGTTCAAAAACTTCAGATTAGGTAAGAATGATTCTGTCAATGTGCTGTATATGCTGTTAATAGTGCCGATAAAATAAAGTTTTTGGTTTCAGGCCATGCAGATGATTTTCACTACACCAACCAGGGTCACAATCCAGTGATTGGCGGCATAGATGATGCCAAGGAGCTGGTGAACACAAGGAAAGCTTTCTTGTTGCTTGGTGAGTTTGAGGAAAAATATGTTTTTGTTTCTATAAAGTTTCTTTGAAGTATCTCAAGAAGGTTTTTTGTGTTGAAGGTATTGACAGAGCACATCAAATGTCCATTTACCAAATTCTAGCTGCTCTTCTTCATCTCAGTAATGTTAAAATAAAAGAAGAGTCCGCAGACAAGAGCACAATTGTGGTAAATACTGCCATCACACAAGCGAATGTTGTAATAATATTAATATGTTGAATGTTTAAGAGCTCTTTGATTTTGATTTATTTATTTTTTTCTTCCTTTTTTTCAGCCAAACAATGTCCATCTAAAAGTCTTTTGTGAGTTGCTGGGGGTGTCCTGTGAGGAAATGACTCATTGGTTGTGCCACAGAAAACTCAAAACGACAACAGAAACCTTTGTCAAATCCCTTTCTAAAATAAATGCAGTCAACGGCCGAGATGCTCTTGCCAAACACATCTACGCCAGACTTTTTAGTTGGATCGTGGACAATGTTAACAACATGTTGAAATCAAAAGCAAAGCAACACTCCTTCATTGGAGTTTTGGATATTTATGGGTATTTATTATTATTTTTAATACAGAAAATGGGCACAAAATGATGAATGATAATGTTAAAACAATACATTGGACAACACATGTATCACTTTGGGCTGTACTTTCGGTTTGGGTGACACGGTGGTGCAGAAATTAGCGCCTCACAGCAGAAGATCCCAGGTTTTATTCCTGGGCTGAACGGGCATTTTTTGCATGTTTTTCATCTTTCATTTTATTTTCCCGCCAATAACATGTACAATAGTCCTCACAAGGACTCCCCTGAATGAATGAATGAATGAATCTTTAAGGCACAATGTACAGAGACATTAAGCCCATAGAGACAGTGATGTACTGCACCAGATTATAGCTAAATAGCTAGTTTCCATCCGTAGATCCTGGTTACAGAGAAATAAATAACATGGTATTTAAATAAATAACCCCTGAAAATGAGATTCCATAATCTCAGTGGAATATTCCTTAATAAATGAGGGTCAAATAAATTGATAGAGAATGTGTAGAAAATTTTTAAGTAAGTGCTTTATTTGTCATTGTACAATTGTACAACAAAATTGCGTTCAGGTTCTAGGTCTAGTCCTGAACCGCTGCGACTGAGCCATTGTGGGCCAACCTGACCCGCATGTTTTAGAAGATCGGGTAAACCGGAGTACAGCCTTCAGTGCTACTCTGCAACTGTGCACAACCTCCTGGGGTTGTCTCTGTTTCAGAGTGTGGTGTCCTTCACTCGTTAGCTCCACCACCTCCTTCCTTTTCCTCCTGTGCAGCTCCCTCCACTCCACTATAGTCTTTCACCATCTTCTAGGAAGAGCGTAAGAGCGTAGCAGATGAATATAATCCGTCTTATTCTCCAGTGAACAAACATTAGTAGTTGAAGGGTTAGAAGGCTTGTGTGTGTTGCCCGGATACCTCCTTGTTTGTCCCTTTTTTGCTGTATTTCTCTATAAAACAATACTCTGAGGAAAATATTGACTTGCCATCCATAATTTGCAGAGTACTTATTTAATATAATATTTCTACAGGTTTGAAACATTTGAAATCAACAGCTTTGAGCAGTTTTGCATAAACTATGCAAATGAGAAACTCCAGCAGCAGTTTAATTTGGTATAAACCGGTTGTTGCTCAGAATGATCTTTTTCTTTCTTTTCTTTTTTTCTCAACAAAGTCACATTAATCTTTGCAATCTGTCAAACTCTAGCATGTGTTCAAACTGGAGCAGGAGGAGTACATGAGAGAGGAAATACCGTGGACTCTCATTGACTTCTGTGACAACCAGCCGTGTATAAACCTGATCGAGTCTAAGCTGGGCATCTTAGACCTTCTGGATGAAGAGTGCAAAGTAAAGAAAACCCCCTCTGTTTTCTTTGGTCTACTTTCCACCGGAGGAACGCTATGTTTAGAGGTTACGCATAAGGCCATGACTAACTGATGTGTCAGCGTTTTTCCTTCTTCACAGATGCCAAAAGGCTGTGACGACACTTGGGCCCAGAAAATGTACAACACTTTCCAGAAGCAAAATGCACACTTTGAGAAACCCAGATTATCAAACAGGGCGTTTATCATTCACCACTTCGCCGACAAGGTACTAAAACACAATTCAACGTCTCTGATAATTGTAAATCTGCAATAGAGGGGTCTTTTTTTTTCTTCCAGTAGAGGTTAGGAAAGTTCTGTGACCCAATGTGTGGTGTGATGGGTGTGTTTCCAGCTTTTCTCCTGAACAGAACAAGCTGTGGAAAATGAATAAATAGGTGCTTGACTCATACATTCCAGTCAAACGCTGTAGGAGAGTGAAGGGAGCAAATAAAAAAAACAACTAATTACTAACTTTTGCGTTGCAGAAGTACTCAATATTGTATTTGAATTTGCAAACCATTCAACTGAAAAATTACCGTACTTAAAACTACAACTTTCATGTTAAAATATTCAACGTACTTACATTAAGGTTTATCCAGGATTCATCTATGGTTACTCAGAGTATAAATGTGCTTCTTTTTCAATGTCTAGTATCTAGTTTCTCATTATAATCTCTTCTGATTGTTTTAGGTGGAGTATCAGTGTGTTGGATTCCTGGAGAAAAACAGGGACACAGTAAATGAGGAGCAGATAAACGTTTTGAAAAAGAGTCAGGTGAAAAAAACATTGTGATTTACATGACATCCTGTGCCAGCTAAGTACACCCTTGAATTGTTCAGCTTGGACTATTGAAGGAAATAACACCTTTGAATGAAAAATGAAATGAGAGCGCTGCCATCTGCTGGATATATCTAAAAATGACTATGCTTTTGCAGTTTGGGATGTTGGTGCAACTCTTTGAAAATGATGAAAAAGTGGCCGGCTCAGCAAAGACGCAATCTAGACCTGGTCAGAAGGAGACTAAGAAAACAGTTGGGCTACAGGTATTCTGTTAAATTTGTTCTGCAAGTTGTCATTCAGATGAAACTTTTTTTTATTTTAAAGATGTTATTAACATATACAAGCATGCCACTTTATTTGTATAATTGTGCCCAAAAAAAGTAACGCTTTTACTGAAGAGTCACTTTGTATTTTTGTTGCAGTTTCGCCAGTCTCTCCATTTACTGATGGACACGCTGAATGCTACAACTCCTCATTATGTGCGGTGCATTAAGCCAAATGACCATAAAGCCCCATTTATGTAAGAAAAGATGAATGAATCATAAGATTATTCTGTAAATTCTGTCTCTTTTTACTGGATTTCTTTTATCTGCTACTGTAAAGGCTGGACCCCTTTCGAGCAGTTCAGCAGCTGCGAGCCTGTGGCATCCTGGAAACCGTTCGAATCTCAGCTGCAGGATTCCCATCAAGGTACAGTCGAGTACAAGCAAAGTGTAAGTCTTTAAGTTATTTTTAAGCAATCTGTACTTAACATTTATTTGTAATGTAGATGGACATATCAAGAATTTTTTATTCGATACCGTGTTCTGTTGAAGCAAACAGACATCCTTCCCGACTGGAAACGGACCTGCAAAAATCTTTTAGAGAAATGCCTTCAGGTATGTGATACACACACACACATATACATATACATATATATATATATATATATATATATATATATATATATATATATATATATATATATATATATATATATATATATATATATATATATATATATATATATATATATATATATATATATATATATATATATATATATATATATATATATATATATATAATATGTATATGTGTGTATATATATATACATTATATATGTGTGTGTGTGTGTATATATATGCATGTGTATATATATATATATAGTATATATATATATATATAGTGTATATATATATTTATATATATATAGTATATACAGTATATGGGCTGGAAACCCCAAGGTCAAAGTGGGAAACACCTCCAAAGGTGGTAGAGAATGACCGAGCAAAGATCCTGTGGGACTTCCAGATACAGACGGACAGAATGGTGATGGCGAACCAACCGGACATTGTGGTGGTGGACAAAGAGCAGAGGAAAGCCGTGGTGGTTGACATAGCAATACCTAGCGACTTCAACATCAGGAAAAAGGAACACGAGAAACTAGAGAAATACCAGGGACTCAGAGAAGAGCTAGAGAAGGCCTGGAGAGTGAAGGCATCAGTGGTGCCCGTGGTCGTTGGGGCACTCGGGGCAGTGACCCCCAAACTGGAGGTCCAGAAAAGTGCAGTTCTAGGAACAGCAAAGATACTGCGCAGAACCCTCAAGCTCCCAGGCCTCTGGTAGAGGACCCGAGCTTGGAGGAAAAAGAGACCGCCCGCGGAGGGTGAGGAAGAGTTTATTTACTTTTTTTTTTTTTCTTCAGGACAAGAATAAATATCAATTTGGCAAAAACAAGATCTTCTTCAGAGCTGGCCAGGTTGCTTACCTGGAGAAGCTTCGCTTTGATAAACTCCGTCAGGCCTGTGTGCGTATTCAGAAGACCATTCGCTGTTGGCTCGCCCGCAAAAAGTACCTGAGGATGAGGGCGGCTGCTGTCATGATTCAGAAACATGTGCGGGGTTATCGGGCACGCTGGTCAGTAGAGTAACTGAGTTGCATAAAGCATGATAAATTATAGATAAAGCAATGTAATCAATATTTTTCTTTTTCAGTTTTGTCATGTTCCTTCGACGCACACTGGCCGCTGTGGTCATTCAGCGAAGTGTGCGAATGTGGCTGAACAGGAGCCGCTACCTCCAAATGCGCTCTGCTGCTATTACCATCCAGTGCTTCTTGAGAGCTTATATGGCTCGACAGAATTACTACAAGGTAATGTTAAACTGATTAGCCTATACAGTAATAACTTTGGCTTTTTTTGTACTGCTAAGTAATGTGAATTTTGAAACAGTTAGTTTAATACATACTCTCCCATTACCACATTTTTTTCCTCAGCTGATCTATGAGCGGACAGCAGTCATCATACAGAGGTGGGTGAGAGGTTGTCTGGTGAGGAAACAGTATAAATGCACTTTGGCGGCCATTGTCCTGCTGCAGAGCTCTGTGCGGCGCATGAAGGCCCGGAGAGAGCTAAAGAAGCTAAAAGTTGAGGCTCGCTCTGTAGAGCACTTCAAGAAGCTGAATGTCGGTATGGAGAATAAAATAATACAACTACAGCACAAGATCAACGAGCAGGTGAGTTTTTGAAAAACTTTCCCTGTGGCGTGATTACATCCTGTGGTTTCTAAGCATTTGCTTGAAAATGATTGGGTCACTGGGAGTCGTCATGTCACATGCACAGCATGTGTGTGTCTGCCCTGCAGCATAAGGAGAACAGAGAGCTCAGTGAGAGGCTGAATGCATTCGAGAGGACACTGGCTGTGGAGAGACAAAAACAAAACAAGGACTTTGAAAACCTCCGGAGGTCCGAGGAGGAGGCCCGAGCTAAAGCTGAATCTGTCCCATCACTTTTGGAGCAACTATCCTTCCTTCATGAGGAGCTGGAGAACACACGGAGAGAGAAGGGGCTGATAGAAGAACAAGCAAAACAGTACTTGGACCAAACTCAAAAGGTGGCCATTTTTCCTGACTACGTAATTACTGTGAAGATCACATGAGAATATGAAAAATATATTTAATGTTTCTGTATCACTGGTTGAATATCAGGTGGTTCAGGACCTGAATGTGAAAAATGATGACTTAAGTAAAGAGAACACTGAGATGCAGAAGCTAATCTCAGTACAAGCTCAAAAGTTAGCAGGTATGGCTGACAGTATATACAAAGAAATCTTGCTACACATGTTTATTCATAACCTGTTTTTTTAGAGATTAATGCTAATTTTGGAGACAAAAAACAGTTGGAGATGGACTTGGGTGAAGAACGTTCCCGTTACCAGAATCTTCTGTCTGAACACTTAGAGCTAGAGGAGAGACACAGAGATCTGAAAGATGAGATGAACAGCACAGTGAGCTTTTCTATTTTATCCACAAATGTACAGTACACATCTATAATGTTTCATTCCGTTTCAGAGTGTGCCCAAATTTATTCACAAAAGAAACGACTCCTACTACAGCAGTAATTCATCTGAGTTTAGTCAAAGTGTGGGGTCCACTGACACAGAGGACAACTCCAGCCATACTGAGGTAACTTTTGTTCTGGCATGTTTGCGTCTATGTCCTCTTCTCCTGCTCCTGCTGCTTTACTTTAAATCTAACTGCATTTTGTTCTCTTTGTTAGAATGAATCAACAGTAGACCTGCCTCTGATGGTCAAGCTGCAAAGAAGAGTGAAAGAGCTGGAGCTTGGAAAACAATCTCTGTCGCACCAACTTGAAAACAGGGAAGAAACAGTACACGTAAGTTTTAGTAACGGTTTAGTAAATCAAAGCTAATCATTTGTTGATGGATGGATGTATATTTCCATATTTAGCTTGTGGAAGACGAGCGAACTGCAGGCAGAGCAGAACTTGACTTGGAAACACTTAAGGTACTCAGTGGTTTATTCAATTCAATGTAACATGCTGTTTTTGTTTTAACGTTTTGTTTTGCTTTTTGTATTTACTCAATAGAGACAAGAGCTTGAAAATGAAAACAAGAAGCTGAAACAGGACCTGAATGAGCTGCGGAAATCTCTGACGGGTGAAAACAATGACTTGATGCCTCCTGCTCCTGGATCCACACCGTACAATGTTCTTTTGGCTCATCTCACATCGTCCACTGAGGAGCTGGAGATGAGAAAAGAGGAAGTGCTGCTTCTCAGATCACACATGGTTCGCCAAGAGGCTCTTAAACATAAGGTAAAGAACCAATGTTTTTTTTATTTATTATTGACGTATGTGTTGTTCTTCTGCAAGAGCACATACTGAACAATGTGAGGTTACTTGCAGGACTCTCAATGACACGCAGCTATTGGCTTTCATACCTCACACATTAAAAATATCAATTTGCTGCCTACCTCCTGAGTAGTTGATTCATTTAATATTAATAATAATACATTAGACTTACTGTATATAGCGCTTTTCTAGATGCTCAAAGTCCCTTTACAATTTCGTGCATTATTCATTCACACCATACTTGGTGGTGGTAAGCTAATATTGTAGCCACAGCTGCCCAGAGGTAGACGGATGGAAGAGAGGCTACCAGTCAACGCCATCGGCTCTTCTGAGAAAAACAACCACTCACTCACACACTACATTCACCCAGGCTTCCTGGTGTTCCTCAGCAGTCTTCCATCCAAGTACACACCAGGCCCTACTCTGCTTAGCTTCCGAGGTCTGACAAGATAGGGCATAGCAAAGGCGTGTGGCCTCAAATGATCAGATTAATGTGTAGCTGCTATTGTTTCAGGACTCTGAGCTGGGTGATAGCGTTAAACTAAATCTGACCGAAATGCCGTCACGTCAAGACACTGGCAGGTAAAACGTTTCTTTCCATTTTATGACTATTGATATCTATCTATCTATCTATCTATCTATCTATCTATCTCTCTCTCTCCGAAAAGTGGGGTGTGCACAAGTATTCATACAGCATGAATTAATACTTTGTGGAACCCCCTTTTGCTGCAATAACAGCAGCAAGTCTTCTAGGGTATGACTCTACAAGATTTGCACATCTAGAGACTGACATTTTAGCCCATTCCTCTTTACAAAACAACTCAAGCTCTGTCAAATTAGCAGGAGAGCGTTTGTGAACAGCAGTTCTCAGGTCTTTCCACAGATTTTCAATAGGATTTAGGTCAGGACTTTGACTGGGCCATTCTAATACATTAATATGTTTTTTTAAACCATTCCATTGTAGATTTAGCTTTGTGTTTAGGGTCATTGTCCTGCTGGAAGGTGAATCTCCGCCCCAGCCTCAATTCTCTTGCTGACTCCAGCAGGTTTTCCTCCAAAATGTCCCTGTATTTGGCTCCATCCATCTTCCCAACTATTCTTACAATCTTCCCAGTCCCCGCTGAGGAAAAGCAGCCCCATAGCATGATGCTCCCCCCACCATATTGGACACTGGGGATGGTGCACTCAGGACGATGAGCAGTGTTAGGTTTGCGCCATACATAACGTTTTGCATTCATGAAGGTCAGATTTGTGTAGAGTACGACTTATAGTTGTCCCATGTACAGATTCCCCCAGCTCAGCGGCAGTACGTCGCAGCTCCTCCTGAGTTATCTTGTGGCACTTGGTTGCATTTCTGACCAGTGCTCTCCTTGTTCGGTCTGTTAGTTTAGGTGGACGGCCGTGTCTTGGTAAGTTCGCAGTGGTGCTATACTCTTTCCATTTCCGAATGATGGATTGAACAGTGCTCCATGAGATGTTAAAATCTTGGGAAATCTTTGTATAACTTGACGCTGTTTTAAACTTCTCCACAACTTTATCCCTGACCTCTCTGGTGTGCTCCTTGGACTTCATGATGTTGCTTAGTGACCAATACACTCTGACCATAGCTCTGAGGCCCTCACAGAACAGCTGTAATTATACTGAGAGTAGATTACACACAGGTGGCCTCTATTTAACCATTAGGGCAAGGTGTGAACATTCTGCAGTCATTAGGAATGTTATAAAGGCAATTTAATGCACTCAGAAAAATGGTGTATGAATACTTGTGCACGCCCCACTTTTCACTTTTCTATTTTTTGAAAAATAACAGAATCATGTATCATTTTGCTTTCACTTCACAGTTGTCTGTTACTTAAAATACTTAATAAAATCTTTGTTTATGGTTGTAAATATGACAAAATGTGCAAACGTTCAGGGTGTATTAGTACTTTCAAGCGGCACTGTGTGTGTGTATGTGTATGTATATATATATATATATATTATACACACTCGCATGATCTATGTTAATGTGGGAAGCAGGTCTAAAAATATCCATACACTAAATGAAGATGGAGAACTATGGTTGGCCTACGAAGGTTTAAAAGAAACCAACAGGTAAAAAAACATATGGTACTTTATATGCATGTAAATGACCATGTGAAGCACTGAGGTAAACAAATATTTGTTAACCTTTTAGATTGTTGGAGTCCCAAATGCGTGAACAGGAGCGAACACACAGTCAGGAGTGTAAGCGTCTGCGAGAGGAGCTGAGTAAACTGGAGGAGGACAGGGCTGAACAGCAGAAGTTCTTGGCCCAGAGTCTCCAGCTTCCAGAGGCCGCTCGTATCGATGCTGGGATCCAGCATGAGATTACACAGCTCACCGCTGAAAACCTGGTAGGTCAAGTGTAAGAGTCCAAGAATAAGGCATTGGAACTGGGTATGTTCCCACTCACTAAAAGAGTTGCGTTTACCTCTGTCCCCTTTCCTACTCTGAGATGTTTCTTTCTTAACATTTGTGTAGTTATAATTTGTATTTTGTTTGCGAACTTTTAGAAACTTATGGAAGAGCAAGATAGGCAAGATAAAATGATCAGAAACTTAAGGAAGCAACTTAAATTTTATATGAAAAAAGTGGATGACTATGAAGGTAACTTGTCCCTGTGACAAAAATAACAAAACAAAATTAAATATTCATTCATAATACAGCATTTATTACCATTATGCAGCGAGTGCTCAACTAAAGGAAAGGGCTTCAACAGTAACTCCTCCAAGCATAAATGTGAACATCACCCGTAAAGAGAAAGAATACCAGGGTATGCTGAAGTACAAGCAAGGGGATGAGAACCGGCTGCTCAAGAACTTGGTCACTGGTATGTCGCAACAAAGCAAAACATTTAATTAATTATCATTGAATTATATGAAATCATTTGTTAAAAATATTGCTTTTATCTTTAGATCTGAAGCCTCGTGGTGTCGCGGTCAGTTTAATTCCTGGCCTTCCTGCCTATATTATTTTCATGTGCCTTCGATATGCAGACAACGTCAACAACGATCAGAGGGTCACAGCTCTGCTCAATACCACAATCAGCAGCATCAAAGGAGTGATTAAGGTGATCTGGATGAGAGAAGACAAGTTCATTCCTATCGTGTCATTTCTTTAAACATCTGCTCTGTTACAGAAAAGGGGAAATGACTTTGAAATGGCGTCTTTCTGGCTAGCCAACACTTGCCGACTGCTGCACTGTTTCAAGCAGTACAGCGGAGAAAAGGTAAAGCAAGTTATCCATGGGTCTTCAATTATAATTGAAGACCCATGGAGGTATGGATAATTATTGATAATTATCAATAGGGATGAGCAGCTCTCCATACCAACTCCATATCTGTAGTGGCTTCACTCTCTTAGTCCTCTCAGCTTTTTGCATCTTGAATTGTGCTGTTTCAAATTATGATAGTGAAGCGCAAACCACATTTAATGGACTACAATTATGATGTTATTCCCCTAGATGTACACGGAGCAGAACACATCCAAGCAGAATGAGCACTGCCTGAGTAACTTTGAGCTTGCCGAGTACCAGCATGTTTTTGAGGACCTCGCCATCCAGATTTACCGCCAGCTCATCAAATGCATGGAGGACATAATGCAGCCTCTTATTGGTACTTTGTATTTCCCTTTTGGTTCAGGTAATTCAGACACTTACCTAAACTACTGTATGTTGTATTTTATTTAGTGTCAAGCATGTTGGAGCATGAGAACATCAAGGGAGTGCTCGGGTCCAAACCGACTGGACTGAGGAAGAAAAGCAGCAGTTTTTCAGAAGATGGGACAGCAACAATAGAGGCCTTGCTGCAGTCACTTGGCGTTTTCTATTCCACCATGAGTCAGCACGGCATGGACCCACCCCTCATAAACCAGGTCGTCCGCCAGATGTTTTACATAATCTGTGCCATCACACTCAACCACCTGCTGCTGCGAAAAGACATGTGCTCCTGGAGTAAAGGCCTACAGATCAGGTATATACAATGATGATTACTTTTTTTCCACACAATTTAAAGAGATGTGCCGGATGAATATAAGATGCCAAAGGATATTTAGGTCAACAGCTTTGCAACAAGATGTTACGGTTTCTTGTGAACTTCTTTCGACGTCTATTGAAAGCGCCATACAAATATTATTCCCATTCCTACCAAATACATTATTCAAGCTTATTCGGGGCACTGAGCCATGCAGTGACATAAAGCATCAGATCAGATAAAAATAATACTAAATAAAAAATCCAAAAGATAATTACAACACATTGCAGTGACAGTTCAATAGAATTCAGTGCACTGGCATAAAAAAGAAAGATCCATGTACAAGTAATGTGACCGCTGATCTCTCTTCATAATTCATAATGTAACTTATTTACTAATATCTTCGGAGGTTCTCTCTGCTGTTCGTCAATTACTGCTGCGTTTCCAGGTACAATGTTTGGCAGCTGGAGGAATGGCTGACTGAGAGGGATATGGCTGACAGTGGGGCCAAGGAGATGCTGGAGCCCCTGGTTCAAGCTGCTCAGCTCCTACAGATCAAGAAGAAGACCGAGGCAGACGCTCAGGCCATCTGCAGCATGTGCACTGAACTCACTCCGGCGCAGGTCTGCAGCGGCATTAGTACAGTACATGCTTCTACAGAAAATGTTGTAATCAATTTGTTCTCTGGTTGTAGAGTACTTTCTTTTTGCCACTTTGTAAACGGAGCCTTTGTGAAAGAACGACAGACTGCACTGTTATGAGTCTAAAGCGCACTTTTACCAATCATTAATGCGACTGAAATATTATTAATTCAAATGAACTATGGGGATGTGCGGGAGTGTCTGTGAAAGCTAGAAATGAGTTGGGGCAGCAACTGAGGAATTATACTCAACTGACTTAGACTTTCATTGTTTGAAAAGGGGGTAATTCCGATAATGCAGCTTTATGTAAACCTATAATAACTATACTAGGCCTGAACTAAAATAGTCTTTTTTCGTTTTCGTTTTGAGATGTGGTGGCATTATTCAGCTATACGGGCGCAATTGGCACTTGGAAGAACTAAGTCATGAGATTTATATTGCAAGTTTGAGGACCCAATCCCTAACAAACAATAATGACTGGTGCATCTGTGGATTTTCAGTTTTTGAATAATTCTTTCCAAAACAGCGAATGAACCAGAAAGTTACTTAGGCCTCTGCTAGTCATGTGAAACCTATAATCACAACCTATTTTGATTTGCACTGCATACCACTTTTTTTTCTTTCTTTTTTTTTTTCCAAATAACAGTGAAATACAAAGATGAGATGCAACTGCCCTTTCAGGAATCTAAAAGGCTAAATTTAATTATCAATAAAACTTATTTTCTGATTTCTTTTTTGACAGATTGTGAAGATTTTGACTTTGTACACACCCGTTATTGAATTTGAAGAGCGAGTGTCCACCACCTTTATAGACACCATGAAAGTGAGTATTTAAATTACTCTAAGCTTGTTGATAAGACATCAGTTGAGTTATATTGTTGCTTTGTTATATCATCACAGGAGTTTCTTAAAGACAGAGACAAGTCACCCACTCTGATGATGGACACAAAGAAGATTTTTAATGTGACGATTTCCTTTACTGCTTCCTCTGTGGCCTTCGACACCATTCAGATTCCTACAAGCCTCAATTTGAGCTTTCTCACTCGAATCTAGACTGTTACGTTGGAAATGATGAAACTAAACTGTACCAGTGCTATCACTATTGCTTTTAATAAGGGTGTGTGGTCTCATTTATCACTGGAGGTTTTTTATATGCATTTTAAGAACAGTATTTGCTTTCACACATTGAAATTTTTGCACCATTTTATTATTGAAAATTAAGGAGACTTCAGGTTATTTTATGTGGATTCCAAACTAGAACGGTTGATGGTAATTTATAGAAATAACTTTAGTAATATTTATTCATTTTTGTCTATTTGGAAACTAGAATTTGCTATAATATAAGGTGGGGGAAATATGGAGGGGATAAAATATATATTCAAATTATAAAATAATAAAAAGCTTTGCCAATGCGTTTGACTTTTTTATTCAGTGTAAAAATAATAATAATAATGACCTAGCTAAATGTCATCTTAACTTTGACGTGACTCACATGATGACGAGTCCTCTCACTGCAAAACAGAGGAAAGTTTGCATCCGGTTTCTATTGGAGACTCCAATCCTTGTTCAAACACCCACCGACTGAGTCAAGTCACAAGACGGAGGGGCGGGGCTTAGACAAGGTCCACAACAGGTGAACGCCAGAACAAAAACACCTCACCTTTCCAAATAAAAGCGTGCTGGCTCTGTGTCCTGAATCACAAATTTAGCTAAAATAGTCTAGTTCAAAGTTCAACGATATCTTTTCTTTTTCTTTTTTCAAATAACACATGTCACTGCAGCAAGTTACTTTAATGGTGGTGGCATCTGCAAAAGGATATACTCAAACATAAGTATATCCGTCTTATTGTGAATGTAATAACCGGAAGTACACCTGTTAAACATTGTAACTTGATATGTTTTGGAGATGGATACTTCACTGAAATTTGTTAAGTGACCTGGAAAAGTTGTGATACAATAGAGAACAAACAAATGTAAGCTCCAGGCAGACACGCCAACAATAATGCACAAATATGCCTCTGCTGGAGCTGTACACGAAGGTAAGAGAGAAGCGCCTTTAGCATATCGAGAAAAGTTTGTTTGGAGAAAACATATGGGAAGTTTGTGAGTGGCGACAGGTGCTTCAAGCCTGGATCTATGACAAGTGTTTTGAACGAGAAACCTGTTATTGAGTCATGGTTTAGACTGATTGAGACACAGAAAGGGGTATATTGGTCATGGTCTTAAACCTTTTCCTTTCTGATTTTTCAGTATAATCGCGTCTGGATTGCAGATGAAGAGGACATTTGGAAGTCAGCTGAAATCAGTAGAGACTTCAATCTTGGAGACAATGTTCTTGAGTTACTTCGTGAAGATGGCACAGTATGTCAATTTTTATTTTTTTCATAATCATAATGCACAGGAGAGGTCAGTATCATATTGTGCTTTCCTTTTTACAGGAGCTTCACTATCCAGTTGACCCATCCACCCCTCAGCTCCCACCTCTGCGTAATCCAGACATCTTGGTGGGAGAGAATGACCTCACTGCTCTCAGCTACCTGCATGAGCCTGCGGTCCTGCACAACCTCAAAGTCCGCTTCGTGGAGTCCAAAATCATCTATACGTACTGTGGTAAGCTTTAGTTTGTTCCCATAACCACTTGGAATTTTGTTGAAGCTTATTGTACAAATCTGGATCAAGTGATTTCCTATTCCAGGCATCATATTGGTGGCAGTAAATCCTTATAAACAACTTCATATTTATGGGGATGCAATCATTCATGCATACTCCGGCCAGAACATGGGAGATATGGACCCGCATATATTTGCTGTGGCAGAGGAGGCTTACAAGCAAATGGCAAGGTACAAAACATAATGCATTGACAATGTGGAGGCAAAGATTTGTTTCTAGTCCAAAGCTTTTTCTTTTTCAGAAATCACAAGAACCAATCTATTATTGTCAGTGGAGAGTCTGGAGCAGGCAAAACCGTGTCCGCTCGATTTGCAATGAGGTACTTTGCTGTTGTCAGTAAATCAGGCAGTAAGACACGAGTTGAAGACAAAGTCCTGGCCTCTAACCCAGTAACAGAGGTAATGTTGCACTAGTGTGTGACCGTAAAACTCCACACTGTAATTTCTGTTTCAGCTTTGTATGCTTATTTATTTATTTATTTATTTATTTATTTATTTCAGGCAATAGGAAATGCCAAAACTACCAGGAATGACAACAGCAGTCGCTTTGGGAAATACACTGAGATTGGTTTTGACAGGAGGTACCGCATCATTGGAGCGAATATGAGGACCTATCTGCTTGAGAAATCCCGTGTCGTCTTTCAGGTAGTGCAAGATGCTTGGAAGTAGATGGATATTTTCTACTTTCTGAGACTAAAATTAAATTCTTTTTTTTTTTTTATATATATACCTAGACAGACAATGAGAGGAATTACCACATATTCTACCAGTTGTGCTCCTGTGCCAAGCGGCCTGAGTTCAAACACCTAAAGCTGTGTCAGTTGGCCGCTTTTGCATAAAACATATCTGTAACATGTGATCTTTTTTTTTTCCCTATTAATAATATTGTTTTAATGTGCAGTGAATGCAGACGAGTTCCAGTACACTTGTCTTGGTGGAGACATCAGTATTGAAGGGGTGGATGATGCTAAGGACATGGAGGAGACTCGTCAAACGTTTTCTCTGCTGGGTATAAATCACATCATCATAATAAATACATAAAAATTTAAATTCTTGGATTCATTTTACAGTTGTTTTTATTGTCCAGGGTTGAAGGAGGATTTCCAGGCAGATGTGTTTAAAGTGTTGGCAGCCATTTTGCATTTGGGAAATGTTGATATCAGAAGCTCAGGAGATGACAAGTCTTCAATACCTGTGAGTTTTATTTATTTATTTATATATATATAATTTTTGTCATATCTTTAGACCAGATTGTTTCTCTTACAGCGTAAAGTGTTAATGGGAGGGGAAAAGCAGAAGTGCTGAATAAAATAGAAGTATTAGTAGGGCTACAGTGATGGTTGTAATCATAAGTACACGGTAATGAAACTCCACTATTGTATGCTTTCTTTTCCCAGATCAGAGACCCACACCTGTCTGTGTTTTGCGAGCTGCTCGACGTAAATTCAGCTGATCTGGTTCGCTGGTTGTGCCATCGGAGGATTGTTCTCGCGGCCGAGACGGTGGTAAAGCCATTGCCAAGGAAACGCGTCATAAATGCCAGAGATGCCCTGGCTAAGCAGATCTACGCACATCTGTTTGACTGCATCATCAACAGGATTAACACAGCTCTAAAAGTGCCCGGAAAACAACATGCTTTTATTGGCGTCCTGGACATCTATGGGTAATGGAGAACAAATATCGTTTTGTTAACAAATTATGATTATTTATATATATATATAACATACTGTACATATTTCTATTATTTATTGTGTCTTTATAGTTTTGAAACATTTGATATAAACAGCTTTGAACAGTTTTGCATCAACTATGCCAATGAGAAGCTTCAACAGCAGTTTAACTTGGTATTTAGACCTTATTTAAATCCTACAGTTTTTATTTTTTATTTAGTCGTATTCATTTCAAAATTTTACCTTTTTCCCACCAGCATGTCTTCAAACTGGAGCAGGAGGAGTACATGAAAGAGGACATCCCTTGGACTCTCATAGATTTTTATGACAACCAACCAGTCATTGACCTCATTGAAGCGAAAATGGGCATCCTTGATTTACTTGATGAAGAATGCTTGGTAATATCTATTATTCACTTTAAATAATAGTTAAACCACACTAAACATTCTTTTTACTCTGTAGTTTCCTCAAGGAACCGATCAAAGCTGGCTCCAAAAGCTGTACAACTACTTAAACCATAGTGCACTGTTTGAAAAGCCCAAGTTAAGGAATGAATCGTTTGTGATACAACACTTTGCAGACAAGGTATACTGAGCTAATGCTATATACGGTAGCTGTGAGTGAAAAGACATAACATGACATCCTTACCAGGTGGAATATCAATGTCAAGGATTTCTTGAAAAGAACCGCGATGCCTTATATGAAGAACTTGTAGAAATCATGAGAGATAGCAAGGTAACTACAAATGAACTTTTGCTAAATATATGAATCGACATTAGATTTCAAATATAAGATAAGATAATCCTGTGTTGATCTCACAATGGAGAAATTCACTTTTGTTCTTTCCTAATACAGTTTACTTTTTTGGCCAACTTTTTCCAAGAGTTGGATCATGCCACTGTGAACAATAAAGGTGTAAAAGTGAGGCCCGCCCGACCTGGAGTCAAACCAACGAATAAACAGCTCCGAACCTCTGTGGGAGATAAGGTGTGCAAATTTACTTTTTATCCTGAAGAGATAACCCTTCTACCACAAGTGGTCATTTTGAATTCATTTTTCAATGCCCACACAGGGGCCACATATACTAGGTACATTTTTGTTATGCTTCTCAATATAAATAAACAAACTCCATTGAAGGAACCCACTGTATCTCTCTCTCTATAATGTTCAAAGCCTGCAGAGTTCAAACCAAACCCTATTATCTAGAAAGGGTCTTTGTGTGATCTATGACATCAATGTATATCCTCTCCTGTATTATAGTTAATGTTTGGGGAACACTGTGTATAAAAGCTATGAATATTTTGTGTCATTTTATGTCTTATATAGTTTCGCAGCTCTCTTTCTCTATTGATGGAAACCCTCAACGCCACCACTCCTCACTACGTGCGCTGCATCAAGCCAAACGATGAGAAACTTCCCTTTGTGTGAGGAATTTCATTTGACTTGAAGATAATTGCATCGGTATTTCCTGTGTATGGCATACGTTTGCATATCTTTTCAGATATGACAGTGGAAGGGTGGTGCAGCAGCTACGAGCTTGTGGAGTCCTAGAAACTATTCGCATCAGTGCGCAAAGCTACCCATCTAGGTAAATATTTAATTTATAGCTGTAACCACTTCATAAAGTAAATTATGAAATGTGCTTATTGCTTACTCATTGCCTATGTCTTTTCACAGGTGGACTTACAATGAGTTTTACAGCCGCTATAGTATTCTTACGAGCCATGAGGACACTTCAGTGACTTCAAGCTTCAGTGACAAAAAACAAACTTGTATGAATGTGTTACAACGACTGATTCAAGTAAATAAATGTCTATGTCATTTTTTAGCATCATGTGCATTACCTTTTGTAAGCCCAAAAGCAAGTTTTCTTAAATTGTTTTTCTTCTTTGCTCTTAGGATTCAAACCAGTACAAGTTTGGTCGGACTAAGATATTTTTTCGAGCCGGTCAAGTGGCTTATTTGGAGAAGCTGCGTCTGGACCGCTTGAGAGGAGCCTGCATTACTATCCAAAAACACGTCCGGGGTTGGATTCAGAGGCAGAAATACTTGCGCTGGAGAGGAGCGGCCATCATCCTTCAACAGTACTTCAAAGGGACGAGAACAATCCGGTTAGAGAGAGTCCATCTCAAGAATAGCCTTTTTTTTTTTTTTTTCTCCTCGTGTAAGATTTACTCTACAGTGATACTTGTATTGTTTGTTTTTTATGTAGTAAAACAGTGAGTGCGGCTGTATTGAAGCAGGGTTGGGCAGCTTTGATAATTCAGAGATACTGGAGAGGGTACAGAGTAAGGCAGGTGATTCGTATCGTCCGACTGGCCACGGTCACTATTCAGGCCTTCACTCGGGGTTGGCTGGCCCGTAGACGCTACAAGAAGGTGCACATTAACTCATATATTTTCCAGGCTTATTGTATTTAGTTCTTTTGACTGCATGAATTACGTCACATTTGTGTCGTTGCAGATGTTGCGAGTTCAAAAAGCCCTAGTCCTGCAGAAGTATACCAGAGCGTGGTTAGCCCGACGGCGCTTTCAGACCATGCGTCGCCTGGTGCTGAATGTGCAGCTCTCTTACAGGGTGCAGCAGCTCCGCAAGAAAGTGGAAGATCAGGTGAGGATCTATTTTATTTTATTGGTGTAGTCTTAATTTCATGTATAATGGAGCTCTTGAAATTTACAGAACAAAGAAAACCATGGCTTGGTGGAAAGACTGACCTCCCTGGCTAGTACACACAACCAAACCGCGAGTCGTCTGCAAAGTCTAGAGGTACAGCTGGAAAAATCCACCAATCAGAAGGCGTCACTGGAGGCGAGAGAAAAGAAAGCAAAAGAGGATGCCAGTCAGGTTTGTCTCGGTCTTTGCTTGATTCTGTAAATTACTTGAAATTAAATGTAGGCAAGGCATATTTATTTATATAGCACATTTCATATACAAGGTAACAATGCGCCTAAATGTAATTTTATTTTTCCAGGCCTTAGCAGATCTCCAAGTACAAATACAGGCATTAACTCTTGAAAAACAGAAGCTGGAGAAAATGTATGAAGTCTCCATCACAGAGGCTAAAGGTAATCTCTAACACCTAATTTTTCTGAATCTTACCGTTACAATTCCAAACAGGAACATAACTATGAGCACTTGTTTCACATTCAGAGAATTTTGATCAAAGAAAAAGGAATCTTCTAGAGGAAAAAGAAAATGAAGCTAGACTCAGAAAGTAAGAGATATTCGTTTTCTTTTTAATTTCATCACATGGCTGCGTTGTCTTCAGGATTGCACTGTTCTTCAGAATTGCCGAAAACAGTATTGAGCTTGTGAGGCAGGACCATGAAAAGGAGCTGGATTCTCTAAAGCAGGAAATAAGGAGACTGAAGGAGGAAAAGGCTGGACTCGGGAGAAAAGTGGAAGAGGGTGCTCAGGTGAACGCTGACCTCCAGGAGCAGGTCGTCCAGCTCAGCAAACACGTCAAACTGCTTCCGGAGCTGCGGCGCGAGTTCAACAGCATGCAGAATCAGAGAAACAACCTGGACCGGAAGATCAAGGAGCAGTCAGAACAAGCAAGAGGTACATTTGATTATGTTAGCCCTGATTGTGTTTGCCTGTTACGTGTTATCTCCCCCTAACCCTTTGGCGATTCAAGACGACTTCACCTCAGAACTGCTGATCACCAACTTATTTTACTTCATTCAACTCTTTATAAAACCTCTGGAGCTCAGCATGTGTAAAAATTAAAAAAAACCTATAGATCAGCTGTTACTGGCCGCTTCTTTCTCCACCAACCTTGAACTAACAGGCTTCTTTGTCAACTGATGGTTCTAACCCAGAGCAGATGACGACTTTAACAACCTTTTCTGCTCCTTTTCTTTTTGCTGCTCTCTCAAAAGAGGTGTACAAATGTTCTTGTGTCTGTAACTAACATTGCAGAATTTTGTTTGCAGCAAAAATGAATGAGTTTACGAGACAGCTTCTTGGGGAGGTAGTTGAAGAAGAGGTGTTACAAGGGTACGGACTATATCATTCAAACAAAGTATAATTGCTATGCCTCTGGTATTTTAACACCATCTATTTCTCCACAGGCTAACAACCAATGACTCAGAGAAGATCTATGAACTTGAGGACTTGATTACGGCATTTGATGTGCTACAAAAAGCCACAAGGTTAGAATTATAGCATTTTTATTTGTTTTTTTCTCCATTGAACTCACCCCGATTTGTTTTCATCTGTTTTTGTAGGATCCTTGAGAACCACCAGAGGGAGCAAAAGGAGAGCTATGAGACACAAGTGGAGGGTCTGAAGTTAAAAGTGGAGCATATTCAAAATGAAAATGACAAGCTCCAGAATCTGTTTCAGGAAAAGAGCACGTCACTGACAGTATTCGCCAAGAAGTGTCCAGGCTTAGCAGCGAGAACTTGGTAGGGTTAAATTGTAAATAATCTTGTGGGGGGGGATTTGATAATTCAGCGTTCATGTATATATTTTTGCAATGGTGTATTTTAAAGATGATCCCAGAGCTGAAATTGCAGATATCAGAGCTGCAGAGGCAAAAGCAAGATCTTGAAGCACAAGTAGAAGTGAAGACTAGAGATTTGGAAGGCAAGTTCATGACTTTTTATTATTATTTTTTATTTTTTTTGCCGGAATGTGTCTGGTTGTATAATGCGATGTTGCTTTTGTTACGTTAAAGACAAAACCAAGGAGATTTCGGATGTACTCCAGAAGAAAATTCAGGAAGAAAGTTCAAAGTGCAGGTATCGCTCACATTTGCCCTCATCGCCGGTTTTGATTTCGCGCACGTTCGACGGCATTGCTTTCATTTTTTTTAGGCACTTGGAAGAAAAATCTGAGAAACTGGAGGAGTCAAAGGGGCACCTCGAGGACAGAACTGAGGAGCTGGAAGAAGAAAATGATCACTTGAAACGACTGCATCAGATGGAGAGCGAAGCCAAGACCAGACTCCGATACGAGGCTGCGCGTTTGACGGCTAAAAATATGGTGTTCATAACCTTAAATCAATGAATTAGAATAATGTTTTGTATTACAGTATGCCGTTCCATTTTAAAATACGCTGCTGACTTTTAAAAAAATATTTTATTGATCATGGGTCTTTTACGTTTTCATTTTATCCAAGGATTTTGAGGAGCAGCTTGACCAAAAGGACAGACTAATCAAAAAACTTAGGAGCCAAATAAAAAGTCTTGAATTATCGCAAAGAGGTAAATTATTTGGAGAATATAGGTTTTTAATATATATCACATGAAAATAAATGTTTATGGTAATTTGTCTTTTGCAGCCAAGCAGACATCTTTCCCATTAATTCCTAAAGATTATTTGGGCATGTTGGAATACAAAAGGGAACATGAAGCCAAACTTATCCAAAACATTATTTTAGGTAGGAGCTCAATCTTCATTTTTTGCATATTATTACGTATCTGTTTCAAACAATGATTTTTTTTTTTGTTCTTTTAGATCTGAAGCCTAAAGGTGTAGTGGTGAAGATGATGCCCACTTTGCCAGCCTATATTTTGTTAATGTGTATCCGTCACGTTGATTACCTGAACGATGACGGCAAACTGAAGTCGCTAATGAACTCTATTATCAGTGGGATAAAGAAGGTTATAATGGTAATGTTTCCGTTCTGGATTCTTGATTTCTTTGTAGAATTCACACAAATATTTTCAACCGCTTTATGACTGATGATGTAAGCTGAAGCACAGAGCAGATAAAATTGTTATCAGTTTCATTCATCGCGCTTGCTTTTTCAGACTTACCACAAGGATTTGGATTTGCTGTCGTTCTGGCTCTCCAACACATGTCAGCTGCTCAACTGTTTGAAGCAGTACAGCGGAGAAGAGGTGTCTGTTACCGCTTACTGAACAGCACGACTTTCTCTTAATGTTATTTTAATAATAAATCCTGTTTCCTCATAATCCACTCAAGGAGTTCATGAAACACAACACTCCCCGTCAGAAGAAGAACTGCCTGCAGAATTTTGACTTGTCCGAGCATCGACAGATCATCAGCGACCTGGCCATCCACATTTACCACCAGTTTATCTCAGCCATGGAGAAAGATCTCATATCCACTATTGGTATGTAGTATGATCTAAAACAGTGGTGGTTCTGGACCCAAAGGTCTACTTGATATTACAGGTTTTCTCCATTGGTTTGGCTCATTTCTTGAAACAGAAATTACATTCTTAAAACTCTAAGATCATTTGGCAAAACAATCTTACAGTTCAGCACAACACTATAGCTCACTCGGCAAAAGATCATATCAGATCCTTCTCAATTGAAATTTCATTTCTTGAAACAGACCGGACGTTCTCAACACTCTTGGTGCTTTTGCCAAAATAATGTGGATGGTCGGCACAACACCATGGTTCACCTGCAAAAGCTCATACCTCCAAAAACGGTTCACTCATGTGTCAAAACTAAATGTCCTTCTCATTTAAACAGTCAGTGCCCCAAAATGCTTTGTCCCTTTAGCATTGTGCAAGCACTGCAAGTCTAAATATTTAGATGTTTTGTCACTATGGCAGAGGACCATTGAAATGTCCCTCATGTCCACCTTTCAGTCTTAGCCCAGTCCTTCATTGACAATGGTTACTGTAACTTTTTTTGTCTAGTTAACAGAATACAAAACTGAAAAAAACAACAAAGAAATAGGATTTGAGGGTAAGAGTAGCCTCCAAGGTTTGACATCACACATTGCACTCATATTGCCAAGGAAATTGTAACCATTATCATTCACACAAATAAAGTAACTTCCATACGTCAGAGTAAAAAGAAAATGTATTCAGCATAACATACTGTAAGTTTTAGTTTCACCTGACTGTTAATTGCTGTAATAAATGTATCAAATGTTCCAAGGGATTCATATATGATATTCATGGTATTGTGTTCTTCACTAATTTTGACAATTGAACAGACTATTGTGCATGTGATGACTTATACAATGAAATGACGCTGACACGTTTTGGAGCGAACAACCATTAGACTGAGAAACGACAATCAGTTTAGATCAACAAGATCTATTCACTTGGAAATTGTGCTAATTGTAGGCTACATGTACTTAATCATTTGCAAGATGTACTGAGACATTGAGAAATGGACTTAGACATTTGCAATTTGATGACATTAATGAGAAATTCAATTCAATTGCCAAGTGGTTTGGAGATTTGTCCATATGGTTTTGAGAATGTAATTTCTGTTTCAAGAAATGAGCCAAACCAATGGAGAAAAACTGTAATGTGGCGGCTTTAACTTGATTCTACCACAGCCACCAGTTAGTATGGTTTAGATTGGTAAATACCATTAAAAAACACTTACTTACTGTAAATTATTTGATTTTGCTAAAGGAACACTGCATCCTAAAGTATTTGTTTTCTTTACTTCTTATATTGTGTAAATTGTTGTTTTTTTTGCATCTTAGTTCCAGGGATGTTGGAGCATGAAAGTCTGCAGGGGATTTCCAGCATGAAGCCCACAGGTCTGAGGAAGAGGTCTAACAGTGTCTATGAGGAGGACTCTGAGACATACACCATCTCCTCCATCATCCAGCGGCTCAGCCTCTTCCACTGCACCATGATGCAGCACGACCTGGAGCAGGGCCTGGTTCAACTGGTCATAAAACAACTATTCTTCATGATCGGAGCTGCTACACTCAACAACATGATGCTACGAAAAGATATGTGCTCCTGCAGGAAGGGGATGGAAATCAGGTGCGTAAAGCAGATTCGGTGTTTATGGTTTTAGCATCAATAAACGACAATCATTACATAATTTTTCACCACTTAGAAGGCTTCACATGGATATTATATTTAACACATACTGAACATAACATTCAGAAGCCGCTTAAGAGAGACCAACAGGCCCGGTTAGAACCATGAGGCCGTCCTTCTGTGGACTCACCACCTGCAGGAGGAGCCATAGGGGCTGGTGCAATGTGATTTGGGCAGCTCCAACAGCTGCCACCACGACCCGGCAACGGACAAGTGGAAGAAAATGGATGCATGGATGGATGGATGAACATAACATAACTAGCTTTTTCTAAGCTTAAAGGGACTAGATGAAATTTTAAAATGTATTTTTCACCACCTACATGCTCCAGCAATGTCCTAATGTGTAGAATTAGCCCAGACCTATTCACCACAACTGCCACTGAAAGCCTGCCCTGTCACTCAAAAAACTATCTACATCATGCATGAGCTTATTACAGAGAATGCAGTTATGCATAAGACCTGATGTGGCAGTAGCGAGTAAAGAAATGACAACTTCTGTCTAGTCCCTTGAACTATCATTATTACAGTATAAGTGCAGGCTACCTGATTACAAGGTTGTAATACTTATGGACGTGCATTTCTTTTAGATGTAACATCAGTTATCTTGAGGAGTGGTTGAAGGAAAAGGAGCTCCAGAGTTCAAATGCTATGGATACTCTAAAGTCTTTGTCCCAAGCTGCTTGGCTTCTTCAGGTCAACAAATCTACAGATGAAGATGCCAGAGAAATCTCTGAGAAATGTACCGAGCTCAACTCTGTCCAGGTAATTCAACAGAGTCATTCAGTGCATGTCCTTTTGTCGCTACGTTCTTTGGTCTCCGTCATTCTGCCCATCTCATTAGCTTTCCACCATTACAGTAATTAACACTACTCCTTATATGTTCATTTTATCTCAATCTGGACTCTCTGAATTTACCTCCAAAGCATCTATCAGCTGGCATGCTTCACGAATAATTATGAAACCTTTGACTTTGTAGATTGTGAAGATTTTAAATTCCTACACACCTATAGATGATTTTGAGAAGAGGGTCACTTCATCATTTGTTAAGAAAGTTCAAGTAAGTTCAAGTATTGTATTGTCACCTGGAGTGATTTGTAGCTTGCCTAAAAGTGTGATATTTTTTTCAGTCTTTGCTTCAGGGTCGTTGCGAGGGCTCCACTCATCTCATACTTGATGCAGATTATCGTTTTCAAGTTATGTTTCCCTTTTGTCCTTCCACACAAGCTCTTGAGCTACTGCAAGTCCCACAAAGCCTTCATTTGGGATTTTTAACACGTATTTAAACTTTTACTGTGTAGGGAAGGAATTCACACTATATGTTTTTAATTTCTACACATCTGTTTGGGCATTTGTGATTCCCGGGGCTCACTGGTAAAAATATTGTTTATTTTTGAACAATACTTTTGCCACATTGTATTGTGTGGTCATTTTAAGGGGAGGTACACAAACCTCTTGTCTCTTTTTTTTTTCTTTGAAATAAATAATTTTTATAAATAAAGTGTTTACAATGTGAAAGTAGCAGCTAAACAATGATTTTGACTGATGCATTTTAATTAATTTGTCTTTTAGAAAATGGTGTTGTAAATATATATACAATTGTATATGTTTAATATTATTATAAAAATACATGTGTTTTGATATTAGTCTGGAATTTGTGATATATATATATATTTTTTGGTTTGATTAAGAATTTGTTGAATAAAATGAGTTTAATCATTTAATTAAACATATAAAGGTTCTATGATTATTTTAACTGTACAAATCATACACTGTAGGTTTAACTTTCACTGATAAGATGGAGATCATGAAGGGACAAATAAAGAACAACTTCATTAGCCTGTCAAATCCAGCACTCAATTTGTTTGAACATTTTTAACCTTGATATGGAAAACTGGATATGGTAATGTAACCTGCATAAGAATTGTGCATACCGGATATTGAGGTGTACCATGAAGGAGAAAACTGTATATGGAAGTGTAATCTGGATTGAAAAACTGGATATGGAAATGGAAATGGTTGTATGTTGTTGCTTAGGAAGAACAGCAACTTGGGTATCCTATCAACTAAAAATACATGCTCAGCAACAATTGATAGTAATTTAGGTTGGAAGTTGTGGCTAACACAGTAGGTAAAACCACAAAGAAGTAAGTATAACCCATTTGTGGCTATAATTAGCAGGAGTTGAGCAGGATGCTGATGCAGGCCCCGCCCCTCACTTCGCTCAGCATCCTCTCCTTCTGACGTCATGACAGCAGCATCAGCTGTTAGCTGCGCTTTAAGCTTTTTCGCTTCCGATCTCTGCCTGTATAAAGGAAATATATGAGATCCCCTCTAATCCCTGAAATGGCGACACAGGAGGTACAGCTGAACGAAACCTTGGCCCACCTCAAAAGCGAATCGGAGTCGCTCAAGTCGAAGCTGGAGGAGGAAAGAGCCAAGCTTCACGATGTCGAGTGTGAGTGTTGAAAATGGAGAGGGCCCTCCTTCCCTCTGCTTTACGCAGGCGGGATAAATCACGTCAAATTTCTTCAACACGGTCGTGTTTTGGCTGTTTTTAATCATAAATAACCTATTTTGAGTTCAGCTAGACGTTTTCGGTACGCTTGTGTGCTCTCTTTTGCCTATGGCGTTATAAACTGGTAGTGTTTGTGCTTTCTGATTTTACTGCCCACTGCATCCTTCTATGTTGTAGTTTCGTCCAATCACGTTTCAGCAGAGCAGCAGAGGGAGATAATATTAATAATGTAATGATAACGTTAACAAACCGGAAACGTATGGTTTACCGAAGGATATGTTGAATGGATTCATACTGTAATGGGTATATTTCTATAGGTCCCACTGCGTGTAATCCGTATAGCTGTGGGAATAATAACCAGGGGAGATTAATAATTGTTGTGTGTGCAGTACATCAGGTGGCAGAGAAAGTGGAAGGTCTGGGCCAGTTTGTGATGAAGACCAGGAGGACCCTAAAAGGACATGGAAACAAAGTGCTGTGTATGGACTGGTGCAAGGACAAGAGGAGGATCGTCAGCTCCTCACAGGTAAGTCTAAAATTATAATCTGTGCTAACATATTATGTTGTAAAGGCACTTTTTAATAACACAATCCAGTGTTTCCCATTATACAGAAGTGACTATGGCGCCCTGTCAATTCTTTCATAGTATTTTAAATACAAGCTCAAATTATACAGTATATATTTTCAGTTTTTTTTTTTTTTAAAGAGGTAACCACAGTGTTTAAAATAGGACTACTGCCTAACAATAAAATGATCAAAACAAGAGGTAATATGTGACATTTTTACTCCCAAAACTATTAAATACATCACATTTTTTGTAGTAAACACTCCATGATCTATAACTCCACAACCCTTATATGTTATTGTCTCTGCTGCAGGATGGAAAAGTCATTGTATGGGATGCTTTTACCACAAACAAGGTAACGATGATCTACCTATTGTACTGGACAGTATGCAGTAATACACGCTTCATTGTAATACTGACTCGTTAACCCTATTTACAGTATAGCATCATAACACTAATAATCTTGACATTAAATTATATAATGGTAATGGTGCTGTAAATTGTCAGCTTTTTTTCATCTGTTTTTATGAGATGTATTGTATTAACTTTAGGTAATTTACTCATCAACATATGTGTCACATTAACAACTTAACCTATTGACTATGGAGTTTGCCCATTGCCCATCACTGTTTAGGAGCATGCAGTGACAATGCCCTGTACGTGGGTGATGGCATGTGCCTACGCCCCATCTGGATGTGCCGTAGCTTGTGGGTGAGTGCTACTACTATCACCTAAATGCGCTGGTTTGTGTTTGTCTTGTTGTTAAATTGCATTTTGCTTTATGTGCTAATACAGTGGCCTGGATAACAAGTGTTCAGTTTATCCTCTGTCCTTGGATAAGAATGAAAACTTGGCTGCAAAGAAGAAATCGGTGGCAATGCACACAAACTATCTATCGGCCTGTAGCTTTACCAACTCGGATATGCAGGCAAGTTCATATTCAGATCGATTTGTAAAATTGGATCATGGCAAAGTCATAGTGTTAACTCTGTGTTGAACTGAACTTACATAATGCAATTCTGACAACGTGACAGTATTGTCAGTCATTTGTTTTGTTTGGATTGTAATGATGATGCCCAAAGTTCATTCTTTTTTTAGTGCATTACATTGCTTTAATTACTGTCCAGGTGCCTTTCCTTACATTTATCTTTTAAATCTTTCATAAGATATTTATGTTGGAATTGATCCACTGAAATAAGCACACTTTTCCTCAATATTGTTTTTTATCCCTAGGCTGACAGTGCTCTTATGTGTATTGCAAATATGAACCCAGCTTTAAAGTGTGTAAAAGCGTCTTTCTCTCAGCTGCATGGCAAACCTCCTGGTCACATGACATTTACACATCAAAAGCAATCCCTTAATAGCATATTGAATTTTCCCTGAACTTAAGGACATCCATTTCCACTTGCTTGTGTTAAAGATATTGACATCCAGCGGGGATGGGACCTGCGCATTGTGGGACGTGGAGAGTGGGCAGCTCCTGCAGAGTTTTCATGGACATGCTGCTGATGTGCTCTGCCTTGACCTGGCACCCTCCGAAACTGGCAACACATTTGTCTCTGGGGTAAAAACTCTTCCACAGCTTTCAATAAACTTAACTGACTAGATCTACACCAAATGACTGGAAATTCACTGTACTGTCTTACCCTTAGGGCTGTGATAAAAAGGCAAATGTGTGGGACATGCGTTCGGGACAGTGTATCCAGTCTTTTGAGACCCATGAGTCTGATATCAACAGTGTGCGGTGAGTGGCAACTACAGCATATATCAACATCTTCAGTTCTATGTAATTATTGGTTAAGAAGGATTTGTGTTCAGACCAACTGATATAAAAATTAGGGTTGTACTGTAGTATGTAAGCTGTAACATTGACTTGGTGGTAAACTTTTTGTGGACTGTTTTATAATATGTCTGGATCTTTCAACAGATATTATCCCAGCGGAGATGCATTCGCTTCCGGATCAGATGATGCTACAGTATGTATTTACAGTGCTACATTGATGATGCATTTTAATATGCTGTTTTGTAAACTACTTCTGTTTTGCAGTGCCGCCTCTATGATCTAAGAGCAGACAGAGAAGTGGCCATTTATTCCAAAGAAAGCATCATATTTGGGGTTTCCAGTGTTGACTTTTCTCTCAGCGGTACAAATTACATAAGCACAGCATGTAAATATTAGGATTAGAACAAAACAACTTACAGGTTATACCTCTTCCTCATAGGGAGGCTACTGTTTGGTGGCTATAATGACTATACCATAAATGTTTGGGACGTCCTGAAAGGAACACGAGTTTCAATCCTTTTCGGACATGAGAACCGCGTGAGCACACTTCGAGTTTCTCCAGACGGGACTGCCTTCAGCACAGGCTCCTGGGACCATACTCTGAGGGTAAGGCCCACCAGAATCCGGTGTACAACAGTATACCAAAGGAATTCTAACGGATTCTCATTATTGTGACACAGTATTAGTGTATGCATCAAAGCCATTTTTCTTCTGTTTATGTTAAAAGAGGAAAAAACACTATATACAATACTTCGATTTTAGAAGTCAAAATGTAACGGCTGAACAGCTATGTGGTGCATGTGGTTTGCAGAGGTACAGTATGTGCCTGTCCAGAGGCAGCATCAGTAAACCAGAGAGACATGGTCTGATCCAAAAAACAAAAAAACAATATTATGAAAAATGTGATGCTGATTCTGATAGAAATATGTCCGAGAACATTGAGTTTGATTAGCTGCTGGGTAGAACAAACAATATTATCACATCAATTAATAATGTTTTGTTTGATATTCACTCAACCGTTTCCCGAGACTTCATGTTGTTCTATTTTTTCTTTTTCAGATTTGGGCCTAAAGAATCAAGACTGTGCTGTTCTGATCTAGTGACACGTCAGCATTTGAGTTTGCTAGAGTACAATCACAGACTTATAGAGACTTCTGGTTGTACATAGAGCATATAATTATCATAGTGTATATACTGCAACCCAATGGCTAGGGTAGACAGACATACTCAAGAAAGTAATGAAACCAAATGGCACGCTTGTGTTTGAACATATTTGAGAGAAAATTGCACAATACATATAAAGTAAAAAATATAATTATGTAAAATATTTATTGTTGAAAATATCACAAGTAGCGGATAGCATCAGTCTAGGATAGAATTTACACAATGATGTGATGTATTTGCCCACATGAAAGATTTCTTTGTTTATTATACAAAATATATAAAAATGATGTATGTAAATCGAATAGGTAAATGAAAAGATTTATACTGTTTGAAATAGTGGTACACAATAATTAATTTATCGGACTGGTTAGAGTTATATTAAAAGTGGGTCTATGAGAGATGATAAATGATAAAGAAACAAATGTATGTACATTTTAATATAAAATTATTGTTTACGAAAACATGCCTCAAATCATTCCAACACAAAAGCACATTAAAGGTAAACCAAAATGATTTAATTGTAATAGCATGTTTGCCTAAAATCTGGCTGGGCTGGTGAATGTGTTTACAAGGTAATATCCACTTTCACTGCAGAAAAACACTGGCCCCTAGTCCTACTTGATTGCATTTGTGAAGATTGCATTAGAAATGTGATCCTTGTGCAGTTTGTCCAATGGCTGTTATTTTTTACTGTAATTATTTATTGTAGTTTAGTGTACAGTTAAACAACACTGTTAAAGGAAATACAAGCATAATAAAGATTTTGAATATCATCTCTGTTTCTCTTAATTTACTGAGTGATAAAATGTTTTGTGCGGTGGTATCAATAAAGCTTTGAAAAACCCGGAAATGACATCATGGGAAAGTAGGAAGTTGCTGAATCAAAACAATGGCTGAAATGCGGCTTTCTCTCCGCTTTCATGTTCTCATAATTTGCCTAGTTTAACTTTTATCAGCATCGGAAATGGATAGATTATTAGATTCTTCTATATTTCCCTATTAAAAGAAGTACCACACGGCCAGGTACAGCAAAGCTGCCAAAATGAGCGATGTTGTTGAGAAAACCCTGACAGCTCTTCCGAGCCTCCTGTCTTTGGACTCCCAGCCTGGATCAGCAAAACTCTCCTCCACATCAAAACTAGGTGCCCTCATCAGAGGAATCACAGAGCTCACCTCCAAACATGTGAGTATGATGTATTGTTAAAGTTAAATTTTCTGTGGGTGAAGCTGAACATAACGACAACACAACAAACTGCCTTCCAACATCAAAATACACATGTGATACAACATTAAAGCATGCATAAACAGTTGTCTTTTGTTTTTATATATTACCTATACTGTGAGGGTAGGGATACTAGGCAGGGCATTATTTTGATGGTAAAAAGAGCTGCTAACTGTATGCCCAGTTCTCTATCTTAGTGCAGAAGTCCAGCTTTTGATATCTGGCTTTATTAGAATTTGTTCATGTTTACACTGATCAGGAAGAAGAAAAACTTATACAGCGTGAACTTGCATCTCTCAAAGATCAAGTATCTTCCCCAAACACATCCATGGTATGGAACAACTTTTTTTTCTTTTTACATATTGTGTGTACAGTATGAAACTGTTTGTATATATTAACCTGTTGTAGAGACAAATGAAGGAGGCAATGGTCAGAGCAATCTACTGTGAAATGCTGGGTTATGAGGCTTCATTCAGTTACATTCATGCAATAAAACTAGCTCAACAAGGCAGTATCTTGGACAAAAGAGTTGGTATGTTTAACCTTCTTTTACTGCGAGATAATAAGGAAAGTTCTAACAAATATACTGATATTCAACTATGTGGTTTTCTTAGGTTATTTGGCTGTAACTTTGTTTCTAAATGAGAACCATGAGCTTCTCCTTCTTCTTGTGAACACTGTACTCAAGGTGAGTTAGATATTAGATATTAGATTTGTCCTGACATGTTATGATTATAAACACATTATACCAATTATAATATATTGCGTGTTTACAGGATCTCCAGAGCACTAACCTGATCGAAGTGTGCATGGCTCTAACCGTAGTCAGCCAAATGTTCCCCAAAGATATGATACCTGCAATACTCCTCTGGTGGAAGAGAAACTTAATCATCCAAAGTAAGTAGCATTTAGACATATCTTTTAATTGATCAAAGATTTAAACATGAGTTTGTAGTTCTTTTGTCAAATATATTTTGTCATTTTTTGCAGGGAAATCATAAGACGCAAAGCAGTTTTGGCTTTGTACAAGTTCTATTTAATTGCTCCAAATCAGGTGCAGCACATACACAACAGGTTCCGTAAGGCGTTGTGTGACAAGGACCCTGGAGTTATGTTTGCCTCCTTACACATTTACCTACAGATGATCAAGGTAATTACGGTCTTTGATTACTTTATATCCGATAGAGTTAAAGTATGTTTGTGTTTGTCAAATACATATTGCTATTACAGGACTATCCAGAGGGTTATAAGGATCTTACAGCCAGTTTTGTCACAATTTTAAAGCAAGTTGTCAGTGGCAAATTGCCCATGGATTTCAATTACCACAGTGTCCCTGCTCCTTGGTTGCAAATTCAACTTCTGAGAATTCTCTCCATACTCGGAAAGAATGATCAAAGTACAAGTGAAATCATGTATGATGTCCTGGATGAGTCTTTGAAAAGAGCGGAGATCAATCACAACATTACATATGGTAATTTTTTGCTTGCATTTTTGCAGACAAAATAATTTTAAGCTTAATTTGGCATAAGTGTATTTTCTTTTGTTGCAGCTATATTATATGAATGTGTGAAATGTATTTATACAATTTATCCAAAAACTGACCTTCTTGAAAAAGCTGCTAAGTGCATTGGCAACTTTGTGCTTTCATCGAAGATTAACCTTAAATATCTGGGTAATTTTCTTAGAGACATTAATTCTCATGTAGGTAAAATTGTTCATCTAACTTTGTACAAATTTCCACTGTGTGACAGGCTTAAAGGCTCTCACTTATGTAGTCCAACAAGATCCTAAACTGGCCCTGCAGCATCAAATGACCATCATCGAATGTCTAGATCACCCTGACGTCATAATCAAGCGTGAGGTAAGATTTCATTTCTGATACGTGTTATTTTCAAGAATTGATCCTGTTTGTATCTGTTCTTTCTTGTTTTTAGACCCTGGAATTGTTATTTCGGATTACCAATGCCCAGAATATCACTGTAATTGTTGAGAAGATGTTGGAGTTTTTGCATCAGAGCAAAGATGACCATACCACTATTGACTTGGTGGGAAAAGTTGCAGAAATTGCAGAAAAATATCCTTTACAAGTACTGTACTTGCAAAGACAAAATAAACATTTGTATTCGGTAAGACAAGGAATGTTAATAAAATAAAATAAAATAAAGCCTTTTCCTATAAAATTTTCTACGTATGCACCTGAAAATAAATGGTTCATAGAGACCATGAATACAGTGTTTTCTTTGGGTGGAGATATGATACAGCCGGATATTCCCAACAGTTTTCTCAAACTGCTGTCTGAAGGTGAGAAAAGCATCCCTTTCAATCTTTTTAATTTTTCTGGTCTACTGCATCTTCATGAACTTGTGTTTTTATTTTTATTTTTTATAGGATTTGAAAGTGAAGAGGAAAATAAGAAGTTGAGACTATTTGCAGTTGATTCCTATATTTTATTGCTTGAAGGGGAAACAAGAAATTTACCGCAGCGCTTTCTACAGGTTATAAGCTGGGTGAGCATTATTTGTTGTGTACCAAATGTACCATAACCATTTTTTTTAAAGCAACAAGTAGCATCTCTAAGGGCAAGAATTGAGTTATCATAGCTTTAAACTTTGGCTACTTGTGTAAATTCTTATTTTTTCCTTGTCCCATGAACAGGTTCTAGGGGAATACTCACATTTAAGAAATGATCTTGACCCCGCAAGAGTGATGACACTTCTAACAAAGCTGCTTGAAATGAGACAAACCAGCAGTGAAACCAAGACCTGGGTCCTTATGGCAATGACAAAGCTTTGTTCCGGAGAAGCAAGTGTTTCTATCGCTCGATCGGTTTGTGAAGACCTCAGCAGCTCTATGGACACAGTGCAGCGACAGAGGGCACATGAACTGCTGCTTCTCAGCCAAGATCGAGCACTGCGAAGCCAATTGCTTCCCCTGTGCAGTGACCCTGAGCCTCTTGAGGTATTATGTTAAACTTGATTAAACTTGAATATTGCCACTAATGGGGTACGGCAGCAGTCCAAAAGTAAAACTGCACTGACTTAGGTGCATTCTTGTGTCCAATTAGTCTCCTATTTAACTTTCTACATTTAAATATTGTATGTTTTACATATTATTTTTTTTATTTTGTCTGTCAATGACAGATAGTTTGAACGCTCTCTATGATAGCAATATTTGTGACATTAGGCTGTATAAAATGTTTTTATGGTGATAATTACCAACCTACAAGAAATCTTTATTGTAGCTATTTGTTAACTGTTTTAACATGCCTGCAGTCATTACATGGGTGTGGTTGTTCACTGTGTTGAAACCCCAAACAACTCCCCTTACTTGTTTCTCTCACTATAACTCATTTCATTCATTATTTTTTATATTGGATTTGATTCTGTTTTACGCACCATTTTACTAAGAATCAGTCTCATATTATTGTATGCTTGGTGGTTTCCAGGTGGATTCCTCTTTGTCATTTCTGGATGCGTTTGTGTCAGAGGCTTTAGCTGCTGGTGCCGCTCCATACAAGCCTCCACACCAGCGGCAAGAGGAGCTCGCCCAGCAAAAGGGTATACTTCAAATCATGCCGTAACAAATCTGAACGGCTGAATTCAGACATGTTTTGATTTGCTGTGACTGTGGTCTTTGCAACAGCTCTGAGCCTGGAGCCATACGAGCTGTCTTTGCCCATCAACATGTCGTCCAGCTGTGTTACAGGCAGGCAGTCACCCACACTCATGTCTGTGAGCTCTGGGCTGTCAGGAGACAGCGCTGAGCTCTCACACAAAGGAGGGTAGGTTATACTAGAAGATGTGTCTTTTCTCTTCCGTGGACACCAGAAAATTTCCTCTGAGCATACATATGTGAAAAGCTACTATGTCTTTCCATAATCCTCTCCTTTTACACAGGCCTGGGAGTGGCACAGAAGTACATGTGTGAAAATCTATTGTATATGGTTATTCTGGGATATAATCAAACCGTTTTTTGCTCCATTAATATACGTTAATATTTTGTGTTTCAGTTCGACAACGCTGAAGCTAGAAGGAGTGAAGCGGGTATGGGGGAGGGAAGGGTATTTATCAAAGAAGGAACCTGTTGAAGAAGTCGCCCAAGCTGAAATTCCCAGTCCACTCAGTTCACCCAATCAGCACACCGGTGCAAGTGGGACATCTAGTAATACACACCCCCCCATTCCTACGCCTGAGCCCGAGCAGGAGAAACAGCAGCTGGCCTCTTCTCTGTTTGTTGGCCTGGGTTCTCAAAGTTCTTTATGCCTGGTGAGAGCTGACATTTATGCATTGCAGTAACAATATACTGAACTTTGTTTTGGTACTTGAATTTTAATAATTCATTTGTTTGGATTTTCAAGGTATAAAACAAAACATACTGTATATCCAGACATTGCTCTCATCATCAATGAATTTACTCAAAATCACATTGAAAAAACAATGCTTTCAAATTGTATGCATTTTGCAGATGGGAAAATCTGACCCAACGCCGCAGCGACATAGGAGAAAAGTCACAACGCCCAACTCAAGTGCCAGTGAGAGACTGCCTGCCTCCACTGATCCCACCTCCACTGCTGCGGAGAACCTGCTTTGTAGCACCATACCCGAGTCAAACCTAGTCCCTGAAGTTTCCACAGAGACACCTGCCCCACTCAGTGTGAAGCAAATAAAAGCTGTAACGATAATCTAATAGACAGTACTCCGTCTTCTCTCCAGAGTAATGGTTTGGAAACTGTGCCTGATATGTTGAAAATGAAATTACTGAGAGAGACACAGACAGTGTCCTAGTTTGTGTCTTCCTGCAAAGCTTGTGGGACTGCCCTGTTCAGAAATTACACTGTTGTGCTCAAACCAAACTGTGGATCTATCGCCTGTCATGTGGAACAAGATGATAATGTAGTGTTGATCATTTCCATTTCAAACTCCTCAGACAGTGGCCTTGAGAATACACTACTCCAAGTTAGCTCCGAACAACTAGAGGTAAGCAACCAGAGATGATGACTTTTTATGTAGCTTTGTATTTTGGTAATAAACATGATTGTCTTTTAGGTGTGTTTATCATCTGAAAGTCCACTCAGGACGTACCAAGTCACAGTGTAGCAGTGTTTCAATATTCGTTGTCAGTAATCAGGCCAGTAGTTCATTTTGAAGTGATGGGAATGCTTTCCTACCAGTCTTCACATAAGAGCCACGAAGTTGAGTTTACATACAAACTCCCACTTACCAATTTTATCAGGTAAGTTTGATCAATTTCATACCAGTTTCAAGTAGCTAAAACATTTTAGTATAAAATAAGAATTAATCTATATGGACCTTATATGTGTCTGTACTAAAAAAAGAATGACAGAATGAATTTGACTTTGATCTGTGTTTTTTTTTTAATCTTTAAGACCATTTACAGTGTCGACAGAGCAGTATGGGGCAATGTGGTTGGCATTCTCTAATGACACAAAGCAGAATTTAAATCTGGTCACAGATGGACAAGACTCTCTGACGGACACCCTCAATGTACTGAAGGGGAAACTTAATCTGCACATTGTGGAAATTATTGGTGAGAGTTTTCTATCAATTTATAGAAAATCATTTGCAATTATTTTCAGTAATTTGACTTGACGTCAGGAGAATGGTACAAACTTGACCACATTATCTTGATTACTGTATGCTTGTTCTCTACAGGTATGGAGGGCATCGTAGCCTGCAGACTGGCCCAGGATCAGCCTTGTCTGCTGCACTGTCATATTCATGCCGGGACACTAGCTGTGTGGCTGCGCTCCCCTGTCCCAGATCTGCCTGACAGCCTCTTGTACCACTGTCAGAGAGCTTTAGAAGGGACATAGGACCCAGCCATTACCTCTCTATGGACAGGACTATACGGTCTGTCAGACCCTACATTGCTGCAAAAGGAGGTACCAGGGCCTAAAGCTGTACTCCCATTGGCACATAATAGCATCGGATCGTTGCTTTCTGCTGTTATGGTTTTATCTTGTCTTAACAATATTTATGGTTTGTCCAAATCTTGTCAGTTCTTTGTGATGTGTGACACTGCAGAACAATGCAAATAACTATGTCCATGTGGATAACAAGAGGTCACACTTGACCCATATCAGCAAATCCTGACAAGGGCTAATTGTTTCATTTTTAATGAGCAATCAACATTAATGAAAAAAAGAAAAAAAAAGTTGTATTATTTACATCGTGCTTGTATTACTTCACAGTTTCTATAACAGTGTAAATGTTTTTTTTTTAGCACACTGCACAACACTAATCTGACCTAATATATCATTTTAATGAAGTGTGTCTTACAGTTTCTGAGTTACATTGCCTATTTTTTTTATACATGCATTTACTCATCAATTCAAAGGGTCTATGCCTCAAGTATGGTTTTCGTCTCTATTTTTGTATCAATGCAGTATTGAATAAAACTATTTATTGGATATACAGTATATTCTTACAGAAATTATTTGTATTTTATTTTGAAATTACAGTTTGTGTACTGTCTTTGGTTTGTATTTCACTTAAACTGAAGGGAATGTTCATTTTGTTTTCTCTGTGCCCTAATCCAAAGCATAGCATCAAACTAATGGTGTATACTGTATGTAAAATGAACAATAAATGCCTTGTGTGCATTGTTGACATGGCATTTTTAAGTTGTGCCTCTGAGATAAAAGGTAACACTGGTCTCCTGCTGCCTGTCACTACATACAGCAAATAAACATTAACTAAACAAAGTTGTTTTTGTTACTGTTTTTATTATGATTATTGTGGTGCTCAGCAACAGTAGCTTTATTCCCATTGTATACATTCTTTATAAGAATTCTATACAGCCAGACCTAGGCTACCAATTAACTGATAATAAATGTTTCCCTTAACATTGGTGGATACACTATTGATAGTAGCTACGTAACATTAAGCTGTAGCAGCAGCTAAACAAAACTACTTTTTGTAATTATTATGAAGTGATAGCCATTACAGACATTGAGTGATGGACATGTAAGGTGCGTATTTACATAAGTGACAAGGACACAATACAAAAAACAAATAGAAAGGGAAAGGAGGATTGTGCATGATTAAATGAGGCTGACGCTAAATTAAGTCAAACTTGCAAACAGAACTAAATTAAATGAATATGATCAAGTGTTGTCACTTGTCACTGACACCATGACAGCACCCTCAAGAGGTAGAGGCTTAGAGACTCATTTGACACCGACCCAACAACTCTCCCCACCCCATAACAAAAAACAGTTCTGGAACAAGCCACCACACAGTGCTCTCACCCCAGTCCTAATTCTCTTTTTTTCCCTTTCCCATGTTTAGATCTAAAACGGTGTGGGATGCTTTACAATAAGCCTATAGCGCTTACCCTTTACTTTCCCTTTGTGCATGTTCTTATGCAGAGTTCAAAAGTTTACATACCCTGGCAGAATAGTTGGCCATTTTTCAGGGAATATGAATGATAACACAAAAAGTATATATATATATATATATATATATATATATATATATATATATATATATATATATTATATATATATATATATATATATATATCTCAAATTTAAATACCCCAGTTCTTAATACCACTTAATACCATGTATTGCCACCTTTAACATCAATGACAGCTTGGATTCTTTTGTTGTAGTTGTGCATGGGCCTCTTTATTTCCTCGGATGGTAAAACTGGCCATTAGTTTTGGCAAAAAGCCTCCAGTTCCTGTAAATTCCTGGCTGTTGCAAGACTGCCGTTTGAGAGCTCATCAGCCTGGAAGCTGTGCATGGGATGCACTTGGAAGTTGTGGCTCAATATCATTGAGCCACTCTGGGGAGATCTCAAATGTGCAGTTTACACAAGACAGCCCAGGAATTTACAGGAACTCGAGGCTTTTTGCCAAAAAGAATGGCCATCCGAGGAACTAAAGATGCCCATCCACAACTACCACAAAAGAATCCAAGCTGTCATTGATATTAAAGGGGCAATACACAGTATTAAACTTTAGATCAGGGTCCTTTTGGTATAGTTTCTTTTGTCATTCTTTTGTCATTTTGTGGCTTGTTTACATGCATGAGACCCATGTACTATGTTCATTAACATGCACTGTCCCGACTAAATAAATAAAATTATGATTAAAAAAGAGTTATCATTCATATTCTCTGAAAAATTGCCACAAAAAAAAAAAAAATCTGTAAACTTTTGAGCACAACTGGTCACTGCCATTAATTGTCAGTGTTTTAGCGTGGGATAAAACGCATGGCCAGGCTGTCCTCGTCCTCTACAGGCTGCTGGGAAAGGTCGTTGGTCTGTCGGATGCTGCTAATGGTGCGCCCCTGGAGAGGACACACAGTGTAACGGGACAACAGCGTGACCAGGATGGCCTTCATCATCACCATGGCGATGTGTTTGCCCACACATGAGCGCGGGCCACAACCAAAGGGCTGGAAATAACGGTTCGGAACCTGCCAGAAGCAAGAGTTATACATTTACATAATGCCTGTGTACTGTGACAGATGTGGAATCCAAAAGTAACATTCTGATAAGTTTTCCATTTTTCGAACCGCTGAACTTGGATATTGACATATTATTAGTGATATACATTCTGGCCCTCATCATGGCTTTTATTTCATATACTGTAGACTCAAAAAAAGTGTGAATCAACACACCTGGACTTACTTTAAAAAAAAGAGCTGACAGTTTCGCTGTCCATCCATACCAGGGGTCTCCAACCTTTTTTACCCAGCGAGCTACTTTTACACAACCAGACCGTCGGAGAGCTACTTATGCTTCAAAAACATTTCTGTAAAATGCGACTTAGATGGACTTCACCCTGGAGACTTAGTAGCCAAGATAGTATTTCAAATAAAATGACTTGAGTTTAAAAGTTGTCTAAAAGTTGAGTTATCATGTTTATAGAGATGTAGAAAGTCTTTGGCGAGCTACCTAGAAAGGCCTGGCGAGCTACTGGTAGGACAGCAAAACTGTCAGCTTTTTTTTTAAAGTAAGTCCAGTTGTGTTGATTCACCCTTTTTTTAGTCTAATTAACTACCTGGATAAAACTACTTGTTTCATATACTGTAGTATTTTAAGTGTTCCTCCGACTTACTGTCTTGTCAAAGTTGTCCAAGGTAAACTCATTGGGATGTGTGAAGTACTCAGTTTTATGCATCAGACCAATATTGAGAATGATATTGGTTCCTTTTCTGATTTTGATGTCATCAATGGTGTCGTCCTCCAGAGCTTTTCTCATTGTGAAGTCGACCACAGGGTGAAACCTCATGGACTCATTTATGAACTTCTCCAACAAGTTCAGGTCTTGATGCTTTAAATTTTCAGCTCCGCCGTCCCCTACAATAAACATTTAAATTGTTTGTAATATAACATAATAGAACATAATTTAATGTACAGCTACAATACATTTTACAATAATTTTCATATGTGGATGTTTATTTTCATTAAACAAAAACGCTGATGATTTTATTCGTCTGAATCACTTTCTACATTTCAACGTTTTGAATATACAGGTATGAATACACATCACAATACAATATGCTGTTGTTCAGTGCCAGTGTGTAGTCTCTTATACCTAAAACAGCTTTCATCTCCTCCACTATGCTTTCCTCCACTGCCGGGTTCTGCTTGAGCAGCAGCAGCATAAAGAAGAGGGTGATGGAGAGAGTGTCCGGGGCAGCAATCACCATTTCCAGAACACACTGTCGGACATTCTCTGAAGACAGTTCCCCATGGTTCTTTTCCACACAAAAGGTATTGTTAGAATGGCGTTTTAGATTGAATGTAGATCAAGTGCACAAACCTGCGCAAAAATCAGCTCTGTTGCAAAGTCACGGTCGTCATCCAACTTGTCTGATTCGTGTATCATTTTCTTCTTAACTTCAAGAAGTTCCTGAATCACATCTTGCAGTTCTTGACTTCATAAAGACAAAACAATAAAAAAATGTTGTACACTTAATTATTAGGTTTAATTTATTCTTTCACTTACCCTGACTTTTTGTGCTTGTTATACAGCCATCCAATCATAAAGAAAATATTGGGTTTTATCAAGACAGTTTGCCATGTCTCAAAGTAGTTGTGGATCTTTAACATCAATTGTGTTTCTAGATAAAATACAGAATATATGTTCAGTTACAGTATGTTCGATGCATGTCACTCAAAATATATGCATGAATTTACAAAACATATTTTGTGGGAAATTATTAACGTTGTGTGTGTGTTAAAAGTAAAATAGATGCTGACCATTGAAAGGGACTCCAAGGAACAGTTTGTTGGAGATGTTGACCACTATGGCTCTCAGCAGATTGAGAGTGTCCACTTGACCGGATGGGCTGGTCACCTCGTGCAAGTTGTCCAGATGTTTGGTCGTAGACTCCACACAAACAGACACTGTCCTCTGGAGACCTGGGCCTGTCAGGGCTGAGTCAGACAAGAGTGCAGCAAACATGAAAAAGTCACTTGTTGGTGTATGTATCCTTCTGAAATTGATGGACGGACAATTTTGAGAAATGTCAAATATGGGCCAAGGATAATTTTCATGGATCAGACAAAACGTATTATTTATATATGTTAGTGGATACTTATTCTGCACAGTCTATATTCAAAATTATTCATACTTTTATTTCAACAATGTTTCATTTGCTTACCTTTAGCAAAGAAACTTCTCGCTTTTTTCCAAAGAGGCACATCACTATTGAAAATGATGCCATTTCCCTCCATCCCAATTGTCTCTAGTCCCTTTTTGCTCCCAAATCTTGCAATGTAGTGAGGACTTCTCAGAATGTGATAAACTACAGATGACCTTTAGAAATAAATAACACAATGTATTTTTCAGATATATTTGGAGAAAAGACTAGAAGATAATGTTTCTGGACTTGCTTGGCAATAATCAGCGTTTCTTCACCGTTGATCCAGACACGCACTATGTTGCCATATTTGTTGTTGTAGTAGTTGCATGCAGTGCCTATGCCAGTCCAAATAAATCGAATATAGGAAAGAAGAGGGCCAAGTCCAAACAAGAAGTAAGGTCCTTCAAAAATATCAAGCATTGATGTAAATGGAAATAATTAGGGTTAAAGGAAATACTTTTTTTTTTAAATATATATATACTGTTGCTGACCTGGCAAATCTGTCCTCTGCCTCCAGCTCTCAGCAGATGTCATCAGGATCAAAAGCAAAAAAAACAGTAATCCGGTAGCCCCAGTAGACAGTGAATTCACCGTCAACGAACTAATGGTGAGTGGTTGCAGCAAATTCCCCATCTCCAACTACAAATACAGCAAAAATCTATATTCTATGTTTTCATGAGCTCAGACAGTCACACAGGAAATAGTTATGTCAGCAGGACCCAACTCATACTGTAATTCAGAAAACAAAACCTGGGTGTGTCTCTAGTCTTACATATTTGTCCTGTTTTTTGTGTGGGATTTAGAAATCACATAAATAAAACAAGTAAGTAACAATTCATTTTTTAAATACATTAACATGACAGCCAACAGAGAGCACAACTCTTTTGATATCAATATACATCTTTGATCCAATACCTTAAATAAGTCTGATATCAATAATACAAAATCCTTACAGTACCTTATGTCAGGTTGAGCTTGAAAACACCAATGCTGTTGCTGGATTTGCAGACTAGTATTCGTCTTCCCAAATCAGCTCTCACCGTTTATAAATCCTTGGTTAAACATTCACTTTGGCAGTTGCCTGGAAACATACCCTCTGGGGTTACAAGTATGAACCCATGGCAAAGCATGGCACAGAGACAAGTGGGAAACAGAATCACACATAAACTTACAAACCTTTTTCCACGTCTATTTCACTAGGCTTTTATCGCACTTGGCTTTGTGCAACAGAAAGAAAGCCCACTGTCCTGTTCTTCAAGCACGGAGCTTTTCAATGGGAAATCCATTAACTAGGTCAGTCTGACCTGTCCAAAAAGGAACACGGTTTAGGCTTTGGGACAAGTGTCTTTTTTTTGTTCCACAACAAAAAGATTGCTCTAAATTCACCTGGTAGAATGCACTGCAATTAAAAAGTATGACGAAGGGAATAAAGATATTGTGCCAGAAATGTGGTTATAACTATTAGAGATTTTCTCATTTAGTTTATTTTTTTGTTGTTGATTAGTTTATTTGAGCAGTTAAAAAAAGAACATTAAATACATATTATCTGTGATCTTGCTACTTCCATGGTATTGATTAGTGTACAATTTTGCTTGGTTGCTTCCTTTTTATTTATTTATTTTTCTTTTATGTACAATGAAATTATGTAATATGTAAGCCCTGCATAGTGTAGTGTGTTAAAAAGCCAGGGTGTAGAGCGGGTCCATTGAAGAGGGCAATAGCTCCTCCTCAACAAACCCCCACCCTGCTGCCCCAACTAGTTGATTTGGTAGATGATGTTCCTATGCTGTGTAGTGCGTTAAAAACAAGGTATACGAGCCCGTTGGGAGAGTCCCTTTCAACAGATTTGGAGCTCGCCTATTCTAATTCTCTACTTGCGATTTGAAGCAATAGAATGATAACTGATCAGAGCAACAACACTCTTTCTTAATTAATTGAATCCTACTGCTCCCCCTAAAGACATTCATTAATGTTGGCACTCATTATTAATAACTCCAATTATACCCAGTGTCATCTTAGGGTGCTATTTGCATTAAACACTTGGCATAACAGCTTTCTGCCACGCACTCATCAATGTTGTGACTTGGCCAAGGTACAGTGGCTACGTTTACATGCTCGGAAAAATCAGATAACTGGAGAAATCTGATAACCCAATAATCCCATCTGATGCATTTACATCTTCTTCAGAAATCGGAGAATCCAAAAACTCCGGATTCTATATGAGCCAGTGCAGGTTTGGATTTTTAGAGCAACTGAAATATCACCCCACCCTTTCTTCAATCAGGCCCACCTGCAGAACCAGGTGGAGAATAACTGTGCGTACGTTTTGGACTTGGAGTCAAAGTGCTGTCCATGTGGCGTTTGTGTTTTGTGCTTGGTAGCCGAGTGGATACTGCACAGATTTAGTAACTCAAAGGTCTGGGGTTAAAACTCAGTCAGCGACGTCGTATTTTCTTTAGCAATTGTGGTACAGTAAAGTAAAATATAAATTTCACAAACTGAGCTTCAACTTCTATTAAAAAGGTAAGGGTGAAGACAAGGGAGCAAGGATAATCATAGTGGGACTCAAACTCACAACACTGAGGATGGAGTAATATTCTGCACCTTAGTCACTTGACTGTTGTACTGTCTCTTCAAACAAATTGTAGATTTATTTCATGGATAACTTTTATGTTGTTTTTTTTATTTCATTGTATAAATAAAATAAAAAGTTCAATCTTTCATAATATTTTCATTGTTGTCTTTGTGACATTGGTTGATCTTTGCTGTATTTTCTTGGTTAGTTTATGCACACGTGTGAACGATCAGAAAGAAATCAGATTATAGACATTTTTTCTATAATCATCTTATGTTTCAAGCGTCTAATTGTTTGTGTTACGGATCATTGATAATATCCTGCGTCAATGGTTCGCAAATTGTGCTGATCTTGAAACGACTAAGAGACAATATTTTGATGTCCAAGGTACAGAGACAGAAAGACTTTTGTATGAGAGACGTAATCTATGGCTGGCGAGAATAAACAGAGGGCTTCGATCCTGACTCAAGACACTAAAGTCTGCTCCCAATATTTGATCACAGGTAAATTGATTGAAGTCTTTTATTTTGATGATTATCATGCACGTGCACATGATTATGTTAGCCTACCCATCAATCACATGGCTCCTTGTCAGTGAAAAAATACACTAGCGACAACAGTACGCCCAAAGTAGACACAATCATATACATTATGTGCACGGAGGATTTGAGAAACAGAAACCCATCTATTTGAATATCAGATTATGTATATTAGATTATGCTGTTTACATGTCATGTCAATAATCTGAGAACTCCAGGAATCAGATTATGATCAGATTTTTGTCTCCATGTAAACGCAGCTATTGATGAGTGTGTGGCACAAGGCTTCCGGAAGGCTATGTTGTGCCAAGGGAAACAGATTTGTGTTTGTCAGGGGCAGTTGACGCCGGGCATAGTTGGACCATGACTGGTGTCTTTGGTACGCTGTGCAGGGGCTACGACATCCTCTAACAACAACCCTTGGCCTTGAACCGATTGCTGCTGCTGCTGCTGCTGATGATGATGATAATGATGATGATGATGATTAATGGCAGTACGTCAATCATCAGATATCAATTGAACTTAAAAAACACGGAGGCTCACTCACAAGAAAAAAATAATTTTAAAGGAAGACTTTAGGTCAGAATATTTGAACACACTCACACACACTTGACTGAATTTGCCATGAAAGCTCCTCTGTCTGCTACAATAAGAGCCTCTTTGTTGGTCGCTCTTTTATTCATCTTCCATGTCATTTTGTGTAGGACTCAACTACTGATATCGTTTTCAAATGCGGTACTGTCTCTGCCTAAATACCATTCTGCAAACCTCTGTCTCTAAATGAGAAGTCTTACACATTTTACCAGAAACAGACTATTGCGTAATACATAGAGTGTGCTGCAGAAGGCAATCTTTGACATGTTTATTCCTCTGCTGTAGCTTGCCTGTAGTTTCCCTGTGACGTCTCATCTGTTGGCATGTAACCAGATAGTGCTGCCTGTGCTAGAGATCCCCAGATCGCTGTTCAGTGGAGACCAAGCAACATGAAGGAGGGCAGAGGAGCTTCGGTGCAACTTAAAGCCGTGCTGCTGGCCATATGTTTGTTACTCCTGCTCTGCTCTGCAGGTATGGTCTACCTGCTGCTACAACACAGGCAGATGAGTGAAGATATGGCAAAGCTGGACGCTCAGGTACAAGGGTTGGCCCAGAAGGTTTGGACAGGGGCCGTGACCTTGGACCCAAAAGAGGCGGATAAACTTAAAAAGGTCCAACGCAGCAGGAGAAGCCACAACAGAGAACCACCACTGATCACTGACAGGGATGAGGAAATGTTAATGCTGGTCACCTACTCCTCTGTCCCAGTAAGATTTTTTTAATACATATATTACATATACGCTTTTTGAACTTGAGTCATTTGAGTACTTTAGGGAACTGTAATTTTACTTGTCGTATGCATTCATTACCATCTAATCTATAAGCAACTTTGCTGCAATAAAAATCCCATTGCTATAAATGCTACTAGTACTACAGGGACAATAACCTTAACCTTAGTGGTGCTGTTGTTTTCAGACTTGATATGTTCTTGTATATCAGTTTTAGAACTTACTGTCAATGTTTTGTTTATACTTTGTGTTTTTTCATATTTTTTCACCTCTTTAAATCTTTCCTAATATATGGATCTAGATTCTTGTCTTGAGTGGCAGCTGTGAGCAGCTTCATGTTGTTGTATTTATTGGAAAGACTTTCCCACGCGGAATATAAAATGTCCAATGCAAAATATGTCGCTTTCTGGTGCAACATTTAGGGGGAGCCCCTGAGGACAGCAGCTGAGAACTGCTGTATAGCCTGCCCCACATTCTCATAGTATTTCATCAGAGGGCGCCACTTGATATCTGACAAAGGAAACTTATCCATCATTTTAGTTAATATCACTGAAAGAATATTTGCAAACAGCATTCTTCAGTCCTATCAAACTAACTGTATCATCTGTTTCAGATTAAAGCATTCATTGAGCTTTGTAACAGCTCTAAAGGAATGTGCTTAACAGGTTGGTTTCATAAATACTCCACACATGCCACTCTTTCATAAAGATGTTTTTACTGGAACTTTCGGAAATAATTATTCTTTATTTTTGGCATATTCTAGGCCCACCAGGACCTCCAGGTAGAAGCACGCTTTTTTAATACTATTGAAATAAACATCGTTTTACAAACCAATCTTTTGCATAGGTACCCCTGGCAGAGCAGGTTCAAGAGGACCACAGGGCCCGGTCGGCCCAGAGGGGAGAAGAGGAAGACGGGGTGAGAACTCTGAAGACCCATTGTTTTGTTTGGGATTAGGGAGAATCCCAGCAGACTGTTTATCTCACTGTACAGAATATATGAAGACAGAGTGAAAGAAAGTCACTCAGTTACAAACAGATGTTCATTGTTCAGTTATATAACATCTGCATCCCACTCTGTCTATCAGAGTCTCAAGTTACACAACTTCACACCAGGGACTTTCTTTACTTTGACAGTAAATATTGAAAGTTACTCTTTATTGATCATTTATGACCATGCAATCTCTATATCTAGTAACTTAATGTTGATGACGAGTCTAAGTCTAGTATCAGATTAGTTGCCTATGTGTCTCAGTGACACTTTTCTGCTTAATACACATTCATTATTGATGCTATGGGAGTAACAGTAAACCAATGCGTTCACACATTGTAACAGCTGTGTTTCAGGAACAGTTACAATAGTTGAAGTTTACTTTTGTAGATTATTGCTTTGTTGTAGTATCCAAAGATCAGTACCTAAAGAGAGTATTAATGGAGTATATGCAAGCAAGTGACACGTGACTTCCGAGTGAATTCTCAGGAGGCTGCTGCTACTCCCATGTTCATCACAGTGGAGGATTTTGTCTTGAAGCTAATGGCTAACATTAAATACAAATTTAAATAGACCAAGCATGCTAAATACAAATATTCGGCCTGTCTTTACTATAATCAGAATCAGAATCGTTTTTATTGCCATGGTTTGAGAACAGGTTCATAAACTAGGAATTTTTCTCGGTGCTGACATGCAACCTAAAATATATAACACAGAATCTAGATAAAAATAAGCTATACAACTTTAAACTATAAGGCTATAGGGGGCGTGCATAAGAATATAGGTAAAATATGGTAACGACAACAATGCACATAGAACAACAACGGGATTGTATACAGATGTGTTGGTAAATAAAGTGATAAAGTGATATAAAGTGATAGCAGCTGATCTAAGTGTGGACACACCACACAGTGCAACAGAGCTATGGGTTTTGTTTTTTGTTCATGAGTATGATGGCGGAGGGGAAAAAACGGTTCAAGTAGTGGGATCTATGAGTCTTGATAGATTGTAGCCTCCTGCCTGAGGGGAGAGGGGTGAATAGTCTGTGTCCAAGGTGAGAAGGCTCAGCTGTGATCTGACCCACACGCTTCCGGGTCCTGGAGTTGAACAGGTCCTCGAGAGATGGGAGCTCACAGCCAATCACCTTCTCAGCAGCATGCACAATGCGCTGCAGTCGATACTTGTCCCGGTCTGTAGTGCTGGGGTACCACACGGAGATGGAGGAGGTGAGGATGGACTTGATGATGGCCGTGTAGAACTGCACCAGCATCTTGGTCGGCAGATTAAATTTCCTCAGCTGCCGCAGGAAGAACATCCTCCCTTCTTGATGAGGGAGCTGATGGTTGGCTCCCATCTTAGGTCCTGGGTGATGGTGGTGCCCAGGAAATGAAAGGAGTCCACGATGGAGATGGGGATGGGAGAGTCTGTCAGGACGAGGGGGGACGGTGGGGCTGTGTCTTTCCTGAAGTCCACAATCATCTCCACTGTCTTCTGGGCGTTCAGTTCCAGTTGTTGTGGCTGCACCAGGACGCCAGCCCGATGAGGGTGGTGTCGTCCGCAAACTTGAGTTTCAGTTTAACGGACTGGTGACTGAAGGTGCAGCAGTTTGTGTACAGGGAGAAGAGCCAGGGGGAAAGTACACAGCCCTGGGGAGTTCCAGTGTTTGTAGATTTTTAGTTGTTTATTTTTGTGGTTTTGTTTTTGATACTAGCCATTAACTTTAAGAAGAAAGAAAAAAAACACCATAATGAACACAGATGATTCCTCCTGATAAGTATTTAAATCAAACGTAATGAATTTAGCGTGTAGCCAGTGATTGTCCGTCAGTAACTCACTGTCATGTTTTCTTTAATGATTTATTAATAAATGAGGAACTAGCGAGAGAGGAAGAACAGCTGCTCACGGAGAATTATTGCTCCGGGGGCAGCTGTTTGGACATGGGCTCTGGGCATAGAGCCCATGTTTGAATATGGGCATAGAGCCCACATGTTTTTTTTTAAATATTGGTTGAAATGTCTCTCAATCAATAAGAAATGTTCGGCATGAATTCTGTATTGCAAAGCATACTGTTAAGGTTTGTTGTTATCACTGATTTTAGGACTTCCGGGTGAAAAAGGAGAACCTGGGCCCAAAGGAGAGCCTGGACCGTTCCGAATTCTGAAAGGCGAAACCTTTGAAGATATTTTTATTGAAGGTGAGAGCTACTTTTAGGATTGTATTAAATACTAATATGTTAAACGTAAAAACAATAGGACACAAATTGAAATTTGTACATATTCTAAGGTCCTTCTGGCCCACCTGGCCCACGCGGCCCACCTGGTCCACCTGTTGTCCGAAAACAAATGTCAAACTGAAGACTGAACAAACCTGTCAACAAAACAACCACTTGGGTAAGCATCTCCGGTTTACTAGCATGTCCAACCATTTAAAGTGATAGTCTGTAAGATTACAAAGTGAGAAGTTTAGTGTGAGAAAGTGAGAAATAAAAAGAAGTAGCAGTGTTAGATCTTAAAGTATGTGGACAGTTAGCTAGTTGGCTATCAGGAGACTTTTCAGAGTCCGTCAGCTTTTTCCTATAGCCATTAGCATTAATGCTAACGGAACTGGGTTGGAAGATAGAAAGATGCCTTCCCTCCTGATTGGACCTAACAGACCACAGTTCATTATTGTTTAATAATCACTTTAATTCAGAGGCCAACAAACTCATGTTATTTATGCCGTAGAAACACCTCCAGTAACTACTGACAGCTCAAACAGCTCAACAGGTATCCACCAAACAGGTAGGAAATAAGTCAAAATCATTGGTCAATAAATACATGCAGCAGTCAATATAAAAAAAAAAATACTTCTGATATCTTTCTACTTTATCAGATTTTATCTTAAGCCGTCCTTCAAATGACACCAAGAACAACAAAAACACAACTTTGGTAAGCAACTGGACAGCATTTAAATTGACAAATATTATATAGCTGATTTAAATGAATATATTTGGCAGGAGCTTTATCTACGGAAACAATTGACTCCAATGACCTCAACAAAGAGACCACTACAGAGGGATTTGTTAATGTCTTACCAGGTATGATGTGTGTATATACTAGGCTATACTATATTACGCAGTGCCTATGTGTTATACACAGTATACACTGATAAACTAGGGACTAATTGTTGTTTTCCCCCAATAGCTACTGAACCAACTGGACCAGACCACACCATGAGTGATACAGAAGTTATCACAAAACCAACAACCAGCTTAACAACAAGTAAAGTCTACTTTCATGTAGCATATTCAATAATATGTTTCTTACTTATCCAAATCCTTATTCAAACAGTAACCCCCTCCACTCTTCCAAATCCTGAATTCAGCGATGTCCTCATAGTTACAGAAAGAAAGATGAGTCTTGACAAAATATCCCGTAAGCCTATTACCTTTTGATGTCATGACATGATTTAATTGGCTTTTATCATTTTTGCCTTTTTGTTGCCACACAGATCAATCCACTTCGCAACCTACTCAGAAAGATACTCCCGATGTTACAAGTTCTAAGACATTCTCAGACAGGAACACAGAATCTGGTATTGTTTAGAACGTGAATCAGAATAACTTTGTTGATGCCCAAGGGGGAATTATTTTTGTTACAGAAGAAAAAAAAAAGAAAACCTGCAATTAAAATAAAAAAATGTTCTACGTGCTTATTAAAATTCTATCACAGTGGCCTCTATGATTCTCCAAAAAGAAATTATTTTTAGAGTTTTCACTGCTGACGGACCTTCTCACCAGAAAACGTACAAAACAATTGATCCTGGAGCATTGTAGAGGCCACCGTGATCACTTAAGAATCACAACAACAAAGTTTACACCAGAAATAATTTTGGAATAGCAAATGAAAAGTCTCATCTTCATCTCATTTCATATACAGTACCTAATGTTTAATCTTACAGCGCCCATTGTTGTTGAAGATAGTATCACAGAAGTAGGTGTCCCAGGTAACTTGGTATGGGTGGGTTATCATAAGGATGTCTAAATGTGTCCATTTAAATATCTTTTGCCTTTTTTACGCAGAGTCTCCCTCTTCACGAACAACTCAAGAGTATGTTTTACAAAGTATGAATATGACTTTGCTCGACAACGACACTGAATCAGGTAATTATCCCTTAATTTCACACTTGAACACCAAGACACAAGACCCATGTGTCTTGGTGTACTAGACTCTTGCGTGTTGTGCACTAGCTGTTTCTTGTTGTTTAATCAGTTACTTTAATAAGATACTGAATTTTTTTTTTTTTGCAGTGCATTCATCATCTTTTCCAACCGCTGAAGTCAACACGGTTTTAAATGTCACTGACGTAGACGTCCCAGGAAAAAGTAGACACTATGGTAATTAATTATTAGCACTGTTTTCTCTTGCACTATGTAGAATCAACAGTGTATAAAATAGCATCACAAGTGCTGTAGACCGGTTACTGTGCAAAAAACAATCTCTTCAGATCCCACGGCTGCACCACTTCCTCAAGAGGACAACCCTACACCGTTGTTCATTGGAGAAAACACCAAAATGACACATAAAGCAATATCACTAGGTCTGGTATACTATACAATAGTGTAATATTGCTACTTTTTTGATACTTTTGTATTCAAGTGTACTTTTAATATACGTATATGCACTATTGTACAGTGCCTTGCGAAAGTACTAATACACCTTGAACATTTGCACATTTTGTCATGTTTACAACCCTAAACGTAAAGATGTTATTTTGAATTTTTTACTGAAAATTCACACACAAGTAACAGACAACTGTTAAGTGAAAGACAATGATACATGATTCTGTTATTTTACAAAAAATAGAAAAGTGAAAAGTGGGGCGTGCATAAGTATCCATACAGTGCATTAAATTGCCTTTATAACATTCCTAATGACTGCAGAAAGTTCACACCTTGCCCTAACCATTAAATAGAGGCCACCTGTGTGTAATCTACTCTCAGTATAATTACAGCTGTTCTGTGAGGGCCTCAGAGCTATGGTCAGAGTGTATTGGTCACTAAACAACATCATGAAGGCCAAGGAGCACACCAGAGAGGTCAGGGATAAAGCTGTGGGGGAGCATCATGCTATGGGGCTGCTTTTTCTCAGCGGGGACTGGGAAGATTGTAAGAATAGTTGGGAAGATGGATGGAGCCAAATACAGACATTTTGGAGGAAAACCTGCTGGAGTCAGCATGAGAATTGAGGCTTGGGCGGAGATTCACCTTCCAGCAGGACAATGACCCTAAACACGAAGCTAAATCTAGAATGGAATGGTTTAAAAACAAACATATTAATGTGTTAGAATGGCCCAGTCAAAGTCCTGACCTAAATCCTATTGAAAATCTCTGGAAAGACCTGAAATCTGCTGTTCACAAACGCCCTCCTTCTAATTTGACAGAGCTTGAGTTGTTTTGTAAAGAGGAATGGGCTAAAATGTCAGTCTCTAGATGTGCAAACCTTGTAGTCATACCCCAGAAGACTTGCTGCTGTTATGAATACTTGTGCACGCCCCACTTTTCACTTTCTATTTTTTGAAAAATAACAGAATCATGTATAATTTCACTTTCACTCCACAGTTGTCTGTTACTTGTGTGTGAACTTTCAGTAAAAAATTCAAAATAAAATCTTTACGTTTAGGGTTGTAAACATGACAAAATGTGCAAAAGTTCAAGGTGTATTAGTACTTTCCCAAAGGCACTGTATTATGATTCTTTGAATTGACCTTATATTTATTCATTCTCATCTTTTGACAGAGTCACTTTTAGGAAATCCAACTACAGCGACAGTTATGAATACAACTCAAAATAAGCAAAACATGTCATTCCAAATTTGGGAATCTCTCTCATTTAAAAAGGAAAGTCATAACCAAATAGTAAATCACCATGGTACAGTAGTGCCAGTGACTGCTTCAACAGGTATTTGCTTATTCATTTTTCCTTCTTCTGTGTAGGGATATACTGTATTTACACAATAGCCATTTGGCCAACATAAGAGAGATCAAAATGCTAACAGAGATCTAACAAATCAAGCATTTTGTCTGTCAAATATTGTGTTCCCAGAATCCACACAACAACCTGCCATTGATAGTGGAGGGTCTTTAATTCAGTCAAACCCTGGTGTAAACTCAGGTAAGAGAACTGTTTCTAAGGGGCAGTTTCCAGTAATATACCATAACAAATACTTTGTAACATATTTTATTCCAGAATGGAAGACAGATGACAACAGACAGGTGTTACAGAGTGAAATTGAAAATGTTACGGAAGTCACACATCAGGTTTTACCAAGTAAGTACAAATCATGGATAGAAGTCAAAAATCACAAACTAAACTAAACCTTCTCCAGAATCCACACAACAACCTGCCATTGATAGTAGAGGGTCTTTAATTGAGTCTGGTGTAAACTCAGGTAAGAGAACTGTTTCTAAGGGCAGTTTCCAGTAATATACCATAACTATTACTTTGTAATATTTTTTTTTCCCAGAATGGAAGATAGATGACAACCGACAGGTGTTACCAAATGAAATTCTAAATGTTACACAAGCCACACATCACGTTTCACCAAGTAAGTACAAATTATGGATAGAAGCCAAAAATCAAAAACTAAACTAAATCATCTCCAGAGGTGGTGAATTTTAAATTAATTCTTTATGTATTTTTGTTTTTTTTGTGCAGCCTCTTTATCATCTAAGCATATTACGTCTAATATCAGTGAAAATCTAATCGACACATATATGAAAAGTGGTAAGAAATATCCACATATCAATCATTAAGATCACATGTCTAAAATTGTTTGTTAAAATGTTCTGTTCAATGCCCCGTGCACAATTTGGCACAGTCTTTACTTCCAATGTGCGTCACCTTATAGATGGTTTAGAAGTGTCCTTTCCTCAGACCATTCCATGACCAGTAACACGCAACAATAAAATCTGCTCAGGTGGAGATACCTTGTCAAGGCTACCTTGAGTTTTCAACCCCTCATAGTCTGGCACTTATTGAACTTGCTCAAATTCTATCACATTTCACATATTAGATGTATTTCACCCTGTAACAGATACAATAATTAATCCTTTGAAAAAAAAACAGCCAAATACTATAAATTACAGTATGTATACACGCACTTAATTAAGAAAGCTTGTCCATTTTAGAGTCATCATCCTCCACCTACAATAATCTCAACATAACTCACCTTGAGAGACGGGCCAAGACAGGTAATGGCGTACTTAACTACCAACCCGCTCACATATTATATGATGTGTTTTCTAAGTGTGCTTTGTTTTTCCATGTAGAGTGCACTGTTAAAACCATTAAATGCTCAGAAAAGGCCACTGAAATGCAGACCACTTTTGGATCTTGGCTGTTGGACGCTTCCCTCCAAAATGACAGTCAACATTGGCTTGCAGAGCACTTTTCAGGTGACTAATGATTGAATCGTGAATTTAAGTTAGTGCTTTTCTAATTTTGTTTTTCTTCTCTTTTTTTAGGTCGGATTTTGCTTGAGTACAGAAACATCTCACCTTCGCAAAATAAAAGCGCTAAAATCATTGATGTGCAGGGGTATTACCAAGGTTGCGGTCATGTAGTTTATAAGGGACATTTTTATTTTCACTTGGCTGGAACAAAGAAACTCATAAAGTAAGTATTCAACATCATAAATTTGAAGTTTTATCACCCGTGTAACCTAATTTGATTGTCTCCTTATAGATTTAACCTGAACACAAGAAGAACTGAGAGTCTCACAATGACAAACAGTCGATATAACAGCCTCAATTATCTTTTAAGAAACTCAAAGACCTATTTTAAATTTGCCGTGGATGAAAATGGACTGTGGGTTATCTTTGCTTTGAACTCAGAAGACAAAATGATGGTTGCAAAACTAAACCATGAGAGTTTTTCAGTGACATCTACTATTGACATAGCTTATCCTACAACCAAAGCAGGAAATGCTTTTATTGCATGTGGAGTGGTTTATGTCAGTGATGACAAAGACAGGAAGGTTTCATATGCATTCGACTTGGAAAAGAAAAAACCTGCTGATGTAAATTTTAATGTAAGGGCATCTAATGGGATTTTGGCTATGATGTCTTACTATCCTAACATGAAGCGCTTGATTATGTGGGACAATCGCAGTGTCAAAATGTGCAAAGTTAAATATCAAGTTGTTATTTAAATCTTTTTTTTTTTTCCTGCTATTTCTATATGAATTTAATATTGTGGTGAATTGGTAATTTATCAAAAATAGTGACCATGTTTAAAATAAAATTACTTTTCTAGACTTTCTAGACTCTGTTCATGTTGTAGAATCCCAAATACACTTGAGGTAACTAGTGAACATTTTGTACGGTTTGTGAAAGATTCAGTCTTGACATGTTCACTTAAAGCTGATTTTTCCTGTTCAAACAGTGACATTTTCTGTTTTAGCCCAAACTGGTTTCTAGCTCTCACAGTCCCTCCTGTGTATTCAAATTGTTCAAAGAATGTAATTACATGAAACATTTCACACCCATATACAGCATTGAGTGGTGACAAAGTGAAGCAGGGGCGGCCACCCCTAAGATAAATTCCACAAATTTAGATTAGACTTCTATCATCCATTGCTCAATAAAACTTTAGGTGAAGACAATACAACAAGGTCTGTGTTTTGCTGTGTTTACAACTTACTCTGAGGTGGCAAAAGGGCCAATATCATAATATGGGCATTTTCTGTCCCGAAAAAATAAAAATAATGACGTGCAATATTTTTAAAAAAAATCACCAGAACATGTTCAATACCCTCTTAGCATTACTACCAGTCATAAGGGACAGCTTAGGTATTTTTTATATTTTTTAACATTTAAGATTTTTATTTTAGGTTTTTTGTCATTGGTGTTACAACTATTTTAATGACAAACATAAGGCAAGATTGCAACAAAACAATTTGTCAATTGTGTAAAATTTAACATTTAGGAAATTAAACAATAGCCATTTTGTCTAGAAACAGTATTTTACAGTTTTCCTCCATTGGTTTGGCTAATTTCTTGAAACAGAAATTAGATTCTCAAAAAACATGGACAAGTCTCCAAACCAATTGTTCACAACAGAATTTAATTTCTCATTAATTTCATCAAATTGCAAATACCTAAGTCCATTTCTCAATGTCTCAGTACATCTTGCAAATGGTTAAGTACATGTAGCCTACAATTAGCTAAATTTCCAAGTGAATAGATCTTGTTGATCTAAACTGATTGTTGATTCTCAGGCTAATGGTTGTTCGCTCCAAAACCTGTCAGCGTCATTTCATTGTATAAGTCATCACATGCACAATAGTCTGTTCAATTGTCAAAATTAGTCAAGAACACAATACCATGAATACCATATATGAATCCTTTGGAACATTTGATAAATTTATTACAGCAATTACAGTTTTTCTCCATTGGTTTGGCTCATTTCTTGAAACAGAAATTACATTCGCAAAAAACATGGACAAGTCTCCAAACCACTTGGCAATTGTTCACAACAGAATTTAATTTCTCATTAATTTCATCAAATTGCAAATGCCTAAGTCCATGTTTCAATGTCTCAGTACATCTTGCAAATGGTTCAGTACATGTAGCCTACAATTAGCACAATTTCCAAGTGAATAGATCTTGTTGATCTAAACTGATTGTTGATTCTCAGTCTAATGGTTGTTCATTCCAAAACGTGTCAGCGTCATTTCATTGTATAAGTCATCACATGCACAATAGTCTGTTCAATTGTCACAATTAGTAAAGAACACAATAAATTTATTACAGCAATTAAAGCTTGGTACCTGATTTTTTGGTGTTGTAGAATACATTTATTTTTGCCACCTCAGAGTATGTTGCAAATACAGCAAAACACAGACCTTGTTGTATCGTCTTCACCTAAAGTTTTATTGAGCAATGGATGATAGAAGTCTAATCTAAATTAGTGGAATTTATCTTAGGGGTGGCCACATCTGCTTCACTTTGTCACCACTCAATGCTGTATATGGGTGTGAAATGTGCATGTAATTATCTTCTTTGAACAATGTGAATACACAGGAGGGACTGTGAGAGCTAGAGCCAGTTTGGGCCACAACAAAAAATATCACTGTTTGAACAGGAAAAAAGATCAGGTACCCCAGCTTTAACAGTCAGGTGAAACTAGAACTTGACTAATGAAGCACTGTGGGCTGCATATAATTTTCATGGTTTTCGTTGTTTTTGTGTGTGTGTTATGTTACAGTATGTTATGCTGAATACATTTTCTTTTTACTCTGATGTATGGAAGTTACTTTATTTGTGTGAATGATAATGGTTAAAATATCCTTGGCAGTATGAGTGCAATGTGTGATGTCAAACCTTGGAGGCTACTCTTACCCTCAAATCCTATTTCTTTGTTGTTTTTTTCAGTTTCTGTTAGCTAGACAAAAAAAAAGTTACAGTAACCATTGTCAATGAAGGACTGGGCTAAGACTGAAAGGTGGACATGAGAGATATTTCAATGGTCCTCTGCCAGAGTGACAAAACATCTAAACATTTAGACTTGCAGTGCTTACACAATGCCAAAGGGACAAAGCATTTTGGGGGCACTGACTGTTTAAATGAGAAGGAAATTTAGTTTTGACACATAAGTGAACTGTTTTGGGAGAGGTATGAGCTTTTGCAGGTGAACCATGGTGTTGTGCCGAACCATCCACATTATTTTGGCAAAAGCACCAAGAGTGTTGAGAATGTTCAAAGCAATTGAGAAGGATCTTTGCCATTTTGGGGGCACTGACTATTTAAATGAGAAGGAAATGTAGTTTTGAAGCATGAGTGAACTGTTTTGGGAGAGCTTTTGCTGAGTGAGCTATAGTGTTGTGCTGAACTTACAACTGTTTTGCCAAATGATCTTAGAGTTTTGAGAATGTAATTTCTGTGTCAAGAAATGAGCCAAACCAATGGAGAAAACCTGTATTAAAATAAGGGAGAATTATATGTTTAATTAAGCTCAATGTTTTCATAACACCAATGACAAAAGTGTAACACCAGTGACTTTGCATCAGATGCCTCCATTCATTTAAAGTGGGGCTGTAACACCAGTGACTGTAACACCAATGACGCATTTCAATCAATTGTCCCTTTTTCTTAAGTATTTCTATGTTATTCCTGAACAAAGGTGGTGTATCACAGTACAGTTGTATAGTTTTAGCTGTGAACCTGTTTTTTCCCCAGAGAAATTCTACTAACTGATGCAAACAGCCGTAACACCAATGACATTTCAAAATGACCCACAGTATAATGTCACATTATAAAGTTACTTATTTGTTCTTAGTGAGGACAATATGTCCTTCTTTATATTTCCCAGGATTAGACTTTTAACTTGGTCTCATCACACCAGAAAAATATTTCTTCACATAATTTTTTAACCTTACAAACCCTGGAAAATAATACGGATAACACCAATGACACAAAACTGAGGGACAGAGATTTTTCTTAATTATTTTTAATTAATAGTTGTGACTTTTTCATATAAGATCTGCAGATTATTGAAGTCTATTCTCTATTTGTTTGGAATTGGCAAGAACAATATGTGTAGATATAGTAGGAATATTCTTTTAACTGCACAAAGGTGTGAAAACGGGGTCGGGGACACTGGGGTTTCAACATACTGTGGATATTCAAAGTGGAATAAAAAGTAAAAACTGCAAAAATATCAGATATTACCTGTCTCTTATCATGTGGCACTCACTTTAATATTTTTTGGTTTCACTGCATTGTTGATTTTTAAATTATTTCATTTTCAGGGGTGGGAAGTGCAGGGACAGGTTATTGCCCATAATTTGATAATGGCCCAAAAATAAATGTATTCTACAACACCAAAAAATCAGGTACCCCAGCTTTAATGGTCTGATAAAATATTGACTTTCGTGTTATTAAGTGTATTTTAAATTGTAGCATGCAAAGGTGACCAAAATAAGCATTATCTCAAACATTGCTCAACTTCGGTTCACCATAATAGTTACATGGGTTTTACTAAATAAGCACATCATATCTATATTAGTATTTTTGGGGGAATTATGTAAAGAGGTCGTATTATCATAGTGCACCCAAACGCATCATCACATGCTTGTGGAACAGTAGATATGTAAAGAACTGGATAGACGAGAACTGTATAGAAAGACGCGGTCAGGCCGCCATGTCTTCACCATCCATTTTCTTATAGTACAACTGTTAGCTAATGTACTTGACTGTGTAGTGGGAAGGGTAGTTGCTGGGCCTGCAGTGCATAACAGTTAGCGTTGCATCACCGGTGGTCTTATCCTATTTATGAATTGAAGAACGAATCTTTTATTATATTACGCTTTCCAACAGGAAGAATTAATGTCTTGATCTAAAGTGTAACAGCCAAACAAACAAGCGAATTGGGAGTGACATAGCACATTTGCTTTTCTCCAAAAGGCTGTCAAGAGAGACTACTGGTTTCACCGTGTTCTGTGAGTAACTTCGCGTCTTGTTTTTATCCCTTGAAAATATGCTCGGCTGAAGGTTAAATCGTTTGTGCCCGAGTATTGGTAAACCCACAGATTAGCAGCCACAGCAGTGAAGTGGTACTGGTTTGGGCCTATCCTTTGGTTGCTAACATTTATCTCAGATGTCACTTCTTTAAAATACATGGTACTTTCGTTCATATTATTTGAGTATGCGCTCCAGTTACTCTTGTTCAGTACTTGTATTTCTAGAAACGTGTCTTTCTATATTCTGCTATAAAGTCACTGTAAAAATGACCTGCTAATGCTAGCAGTGACGCCGACGTTATGACATGTTTTGCAACTGGCCTGTTCTACTTTGCCACCGCTGTTGGCAGCAATATTTCTCATCCCTTGTATTGCTTTCGTTCCAGGGATTAGAGACTACAGTGGAGTGATGTCCAGTACATGTACTTCAGCTGCTAGGTTAATACTCAATACAACACACAGAGGTAAGAAATAACTAATATTACTGTTTGACGTGAACACCCGCTGACATTGTACAACGTGCCATAGCTCGTAAAGTAGGTCCTGGCATAACCCATATCCCAGATGTTGTTGTGACAGTAATGCAATGTTAGCTAACGTCAAGGGTCATAGAGTCTGTTATGGAATTGCGAGTAGAAGCAAAGTGCCATTGCCATGGAAACAACAAACTGTTGTTAAAAGAGTTTGTTATGTTTGGCTTTCTTTTCTCAACATTTCATGGTAGACTTTAGTTATGGCTTAGTCTTTTTTTTAATATTAATTATTTACATTACATGTATATTTTGAATTTACATGGTAGATTTGCTTGTATTCTATTCTTTGAATGAGTAAATGATATGCAGTATGTTTGTGTTACAGGACTGATATGCTCCCGGATTCAGCTGTATTCATTAAGTCGTCAGCGGTCTCGGGAAAGACATTTACCCTCCAAACTTCATCTAAGAACTTTTTCAGAAACCATAGTCTGTTTTGCCTCTAAAGATGGAACAACAAAGGATGGAGGAAGTGATGGGAAGGTGATTTTATTGACAGTTTACCAAATTTAAACTTAATAATAATAATAATAATAATAATAATAATTAATCAATATTTGTAATCCTCAACCTCAATTAGAAAAGCATCAGTGAGGGGAAGAGGCTGTCTGGCTCTGGTGGATCAGGTAAAGGGGGAAGTCAACTCCGTTGTCCTAAATGTGGTGATCCGTGTACACACGTAGAAACGTTTGTATGTAAGTAATCCTGCTGCATATTACATTAAAAGCTCTATGACTTGCAGTGGTAATTTTATAATTGTTTAAATATATTTTTTACAGCATCAACACGATTTGTTAAATGTGAGAAGTGCCATCATTTCTTTGTGGTATTATCTGAAACTGATTCCAAGAAGGGGCTCAGCAAGGAGCCAGAATCAGCAGCCGAGGCTGTGAAACTTGCCTTTGCTCAGAAACCTCCTCCTCCACCAAAGAAGGTGATAAGCCACACACACAGTAACTGATGCAAGCAGTGATTTACCTGCATTTTTGTTTGTTTCAGATATATGCATACCTTGATAAATATGTTGTTGGACAGTCCTATGCGAAGAAGGTTCTGGCAGTCGCAGTATACAATCACTACAAGCGCATATACAACAACATCCCGGCAGGAAGCAGACAACAGGTGGAGGTGGAGAAGCAGCCCTCTTTAACTCCACGAGGTTGGTTTCTGGATCATTATGCAGAAGGGGAAAACCTTTTTTTTCAGATTGCTGATGTGTACAATATTAAAACGTTTTCCTTCCATAGTTAGGCACAAAGCACAAAGGCCGTAATCAGTTTAGCTAACCACGTTTTAAGTGGTGTAGCAATCATGTGGTTCCTTCATTCTGTATTATTTGGCATTTGTTCAATATTATTTTTGCTCAACCATCATTTCTTGCTGCACTGTATCAATAATTGTATAAAGGTAATATTGATTTGAGTAATTCCATCCTCTTCTTGTAGAGCTAGAGATGAGAAGACGAGAGGATGAATACAGATTCACAAGTAAGTGAATATTTTTGAATTGTACAAATGCCAAAATGTACAGACAGACAATTCTTACAAACAAGCATTTGAGTTTCCTTTATTTATTAATTCATTCATTTCAGGCAATTTTGTTGCGTTTTATAGTTTCTAATAATCAATTTTTAGGGTAAACACATACACAAACAATAACACCTGAAATCCTCATGACCTATCTACTATCTCAGTTCTGCCCGTGGCTGCACTGACCAGAACAGAGGTATAATTAGCCTGAAACCAAAACTATCCAAAACATATCGTATGAAATCCGTAGCCTAATTCATTTCACTGCTGGGGTCGCTCTCCGGTTAATTTGGAAACAAAAGGCCCACTGGATGAAAGTTAATCTTGACCTGTTGCTTGATTTTGCAGAGTTGTTGCAGATTGCAGGGATCAGTCCTCATGGAAACGCTCTGGGAGCAACAATGCAGCAGCAGGCGAGTCAGCAGGCCCCTCAAGAGAAGAGAGGGGGGGAGATCTTAGACTCTACACATACAGATATTAAACTTGAGAAGAGTAACATAATTCTTTTAGGCCCAACAGGATCTGGTGAGCATCCACTTACACTTACAGTATGTAGGCCAGCATTATGTAATGTCTACTACAACAACCTGCTCCATTCAATTTGTCACAGGAAAAACGTTGTTGGCACAGACACTGGCCAGATGTCTCGATGTCCCCTTTGCTATTTGTGATTGCACAACCCTAACTCAAGCTGGATATGTGGGAGAAGACATTGAGTCCGTTATTGCAAAGCTGCTACAAGATGCTAACTATTCAGTGGAAAAAGCTCAACAAGGTGAGCATTGGAGGACAGAGTAGTACTTCAATTGCCATACTATTTGACTGTGTGTGCTATTTTTTCCTTTTTCTTCAGGTATTGTGTTTCTGGATGAGGTGGATAAGATTGGCAGTGTACCAGGAATACACCAGCTAAGAGATGTTGGAGGAGAAGGAGTCCAGCAGGTGTGACTTGTTGTCTTACTCTGTCCTACTTGCACATTTCTCATGTTATATAATGTCTAAATGCATGTCTTTACCAGGGTTTGCTTAAACTTCTGGAGGGGACTGTTGTCAATGTTCCTGAGAAAAACTCAAGAAAACTAAGAGGGGAGACGGTGCAAGTAGACACAACTAATATTCTGTTTGTTGCTTCTGGTGCCTTCAATGGACTTGACCGAATCATCAGCAGAAGAAAGAATGAAAAGGTGCAAGTACTGTAGTAAAATAGATTTTCGTTTGAATGGCATTTTAACATGAGTATATTTTTGACCCTGCAGTATTTGGGCTTTGGAACGCCATCAAACCTGGGGAAGGGCCGTCGTGCTGCAGCCGCTGCCGATTTAGCAAACACGAGCGGAGAGACCGACACTGTAGCGGAGATCGAGGAGAAAGACAGACTTCTGAAACTAGTAGAGGCTCGAGACCTTATCGAGTTCGGGATGATCCCAGAGTTTGTGGGCCGTTTGCCTGTGGTAGTCCCCTTGCACAGTCTAGACGAGGAGACACTAGTCCGTATTCTCACTGAACCTCGAAATGCTGTGGTGCCTCAGTACCAGGCTTTGTTCAGTATGGATAAAGTATGTTGTGTTTTGCAGATTAAATAAAATAAAATATTGATATATATATATATATATATATATTTAAATCTGCATTTCTTTTTCTTAAGTGTGAACTGAATGTTACTCAAGATGCCTTGAGAGCCATTGCCAGGATGGCCCTGGAAAGGAAGACTGGGGCTCGTGGTCTCAGATCTATAATGGTATGCTTTTTTTTTGCTATATTAATTTGAAAAAAAATATACAATACAATAATTTTCCAAATCCATCTACAGGAAAAACTGCTGCTGGAGCCCATGTTTGAAGTTCCCCACTCAGACATTATTGCTGTTGAACTAAGCAAAGAAGTTGTTCATGGAAAATCTGAACCTCGGTATATCAGGTCAGGGTTTTAACACTCTTCATAAAGGAACAAATCAACCAATTTCAATCTTTTTAAATTTTTTTTACTGCTCAATATCCCAAGCAACAGTTGCCAGGGCGTCACAAGAAATGCAGATTTCAAACAAATGACACCTTGACTGATGTCTAACAAAGTTTAAATGAACCGTCAAAATAATCAAGTATCATTAAAGTGTCATCTTGAAATAATGCGCAGATGGCTGAGGAATGGACCAGATTAGTTGATGGGCCTCGGTTGTTTAGATACTGAGATACCCGATTATTTGTGTTAATCTAATCCAGAGAATTGTTCACTTCTGTGTTTACAGAGCACCAGCCAAAGAGTCAACTGAGGAGGAATACGACTCGGGCATTGAAGAGGAGAACTGGCCCAGACAGGCTGATGTCGCAAACAACTAAACCATGCGTCACTCATTTCATAAACCCTGACAGTGCCCTCAGAAATGTACAGATTTCTATGGACTTTTTGAATAATCACTGATTTTAAAGCCTTGTATTAACAAGCTGAGGAAAGTTTTTAGTTAAGCTAATCAAGGCTTCTGGTGATTTTTACTGAACAAATTAAAAGTGTGTAACACCTTTTTGGTCCTGTGTATCACACATTAATTCACTAGCTCTATGCTAATGGTGGACCTTTTTATGTATTCAATCTCGGGATTGTTAACATTTTATCTATATAAAGATAATGCAATTTTATTCTATATTTTTTGTAGCTAGTGTTTTGTTTTTTGTTTTTGGTGGTGAATGGCTCTGACACCGAGGGAAACAATGGACATTATGGGATCATCTACACTTGAACTGGATGATGCAAAGCCGGGGTGTCCAAACTGTGGTGTGGCTGGGTCTTAGGACTACTAAATTGGCCCAACTTGCCTTAAGTAGAACTTTGATCGCAAGTTCCAGGAATAATATACTGAAAATTGTGCGGCAGTTTTAAACCTCAAGAGAGGTTTAAAAAACTCGATTTGAAATTTGATTTTCTAAAACAAAGGAAGCTAAAAATCTTACCCTCCTTCATAATGAGCCAAAACCCTGTAACGTTTGGATACCCCTGATGTGAAAGTGTAGGTCTAATGTTACTATTTCAACTAATGCCTTACAACTAAAGGGCATGATATTCCACAAGCATCAAAATGTTGATGTTAAACACCATTGTCACAATGGTGTAAGAACAGAATGCAATGGTGTAAGAACATACTGTATAATTTGAGTGCTCCGCACAAGAGGTGTATTTAAACAGTCCTTTAAAAAAAACTTTACTTTAAGTAGGAAATTAAGCGTTTCAAGTGTAAGACATCTGAACCTTCAGAAGAAGTAAATAGTGACCTTTTAAATCGAACAATGGTTCTTTATAGTGATGCTTCCTCTACTCGCCCAGAGAATGTACTTATTCCATCACACCTTTATCTGTGGCTCAGGTGTCTCCGTCGTCTCTGTCACAATCCAGGGATGTCACTTATAGGCATATAGGAGTTTTGTGTCTCCAGTGAGTGGCACCAAAATACCCTCATCTGTAAACAAGCGCGTAAGAAATTCTCTCTTGGATACAGTTGTACTCTGAAAATACTGTTTGTGCTTCAAAATGAGATTAAATCAGATCTGTTCTCTTTTTGAGTTTACCTTCATTCACATATCCTAGGTAAGAGTTAGGTAAGATCTGTTACACAGCTGTTAAACTCCACCGGTTTTGTTGTAATTGTCAAAATACAAATAAAATATTATTGTCTATCTTAAAGCCTCATTTTAAGAGTCCTACATTGTACTAGCATCATTATGTAACAAATCTCAGGATATTATCTGCTTGGCAAAATTCCATTTTATTTAAGTTACTGAATAGGGTTAATCTTTTTTATAAAACAGTTTCTTTGTGGCAATGCAGACTGTAAACCTTGTGCGTCAACATAAACAACAGTACAATATATTATCAGTGAAACCACTGTTTTTTTAACATACATCTGTTTGTATACATTATTGTCCCCGTAAGGAAATTTGTCCTCTGTATTTGACCCATCCTTCGATACCGCTGGGGCAACCCGTAAGGAGTAGTGGGACCGGGGACCCATCTCCATGATGTGGAGCCAGGCTGATGGTCAGAATCACCTGGCTGGAGGATTCACCTATTATACATGTTTATAGTGGTAGGCGAAATCGGAGTACCCGGAGAAAATCAAACACGGAGTCGGAGAGAACATGCAAACTCCACACAGAAAGGCCCCGTCCAGGTGGGTATCGAACCTGGGACCTTTTAGCTGTTAAGCTGGAGAGCCATTTATTTGGTTAATATTATTATTATTATTATTAATAATAATAATTATTATTATTATTAACCCCAGGAAAAAGTGTCCTGGACCATGTGCATGACTGCTACATAGTGGAGGCAGACATAATTACATTCTTCATCTTGACGTGTAAATTAATTTAAAATTACATGTATTTAAACTTCAATCAAAGTGTTATATCTTTCTAAATTGTATTTATTTTGTCTGTCACTAGTAATCTGCTTTGTAACAATTTGTAATAACTTGTATCTATGTAGTACATACACAATGGAATAATGTGTGTTAGCAGTTTGGAGGTGCATAATGTAACAAGACCCTTAGGGTCAGAGTGAGGGTCTTATGTCTTACATTTTGTACCTCCAAACTACAAATACATATTGTGTATGTAACCCATAGATACAATTTATTAGGCCTACACATTACATAGTACTAAATTGGTACAATGTATCAAGGGTAGTGCCAAATGTGTTATATTACATCAACACTAAAACATAAATCTAGTCTTTTACGCACAAACAGTTACTCTGTTTTTTCAGGGTTTTTTTACTTTTACTTGTGTAAATATTTGGGTCTCTACTGCAAGTGGCAGTCCAACACATTTACTCTTAACCTGAGTAAATATTTCACATGTATGCCGCATGTGACGACGGTAGCAGATATACTGTACAATCTATTATATAAAGTGAACATTACTGTGTTTTCCAATGAACAAATCCCATGTGTACTCTACTCACCACTTAGGATTACAGACGTCTGAGATATTATTGGTAAACAACTCAAGATGATGTCAAAGGCTTAGTGATGAGAGGCTTTATCAAGTTAATCAGTTGCACAGCCATTGAGGACTACAGACAGAGAACAACAAACCTTCATGGAATAGATTTGTACCAAAAGGCTCAAATGAAATAGCCCACGGTCTGGCTGCCAACATTTTGTGACAATGAATACGCTTGAGGATGTCCCATTTCAAACTTATTTGGGTCCAGTGAAGGAGGGAGTACCGAGAGTCACAACCCCAGAAATCTCCATCTCAGACTGCACTAAGATACTGCAAGAGACTCAAGTAAGGGTCTTCATTCTTTGTGTAGTCATTGATCATATCATCTATTCAGTTCAGTAAGGAATAATATGTCTTTTCTCTCGACCAGCACTTCCCAAAGTCAAGCATATTGCAGCCTCCCTTATTGATATCCCTCTTTTCCTCATGGATTTCTCATATTATTTAACAATTTACAAATACCAGTGACAATTAGCCTATATAGCCTATAAATACTGTAGATAAATACTTAAGGTAATTTCAAACTGACCCAACTTTGGGAGTGGTTTGACCGTATTTTTTTCTTCTTCCTTTTAGTTCAGTTAACAGGGAATGTGAGTCTGAAGTTTATTTTTATTTTCTTTTAATTTCAATATAGCTTTTTTTTGTTTTTACAACTGACCAAATTGTGTTGTTTTCTACCCCACAGTATGAATTCAGCCTAGAGAAGTGGATCTTGGGGGGACAGCAGCTCCCTGGTGTGGCACCATCCTGTCCCCCATACTGGCTGCTCTTTGGGAGCCCACAGGACAGCAGCAGATCCAGCCTTTGGGCTCTCAGCCCCCGACCCCGCAGCTACAGTCTGAACTCCGCTGACACCTGGCAGCACCATCGCACCATTAAGTTCCTTGTGTGTGAGTCTGATGAGGAGGACAACTACTGTAAACACAGCAGTGATGCTTATTATGAGGAGTCCCCTTGTGTGAAGATGGAGCGGCCCCGAAGCGCAGCCCCGCGTGATCCTTTATTCAGAGTCAAAGACCTACACAAGGGGCCAAGCAGAGCACAGTCTCCACAGGGGCTCAGCTGTCTGCCCTCTCTCCGCAAGTGCAGACCACCTTCAGAAGAGAGGCACCAATCACAGCAAGTCAGTCCTCTGTCTCATAAGAACTCCAAGAGGCGCAGGTCACTGGGCTCTGTAACCAGAAAGTATTCTCCAAATACAGCCCTTGTTGGGGAAAGAAGACTGCTGCAAGAACGACCCTCCTCTGCAGGGTCTGTGGTCAAAAACCGCAGAAAAAAGGTTGGTTGGGTTTACTTACAAAAACAGCGACTTTGAGCGTCTGTAAAGCGCTATATAAGACTAATGCATTATTATTAAAAACAGACTTTGTTTGACATGCCTATTTGTGTCAGCAGGCTCTGAGTTCTGGTACCTACAGTGGGGCCTTTCTGGACACTGCAGCAGAGCTTCTGTCAGCACTCACAGAGGAGGAACAAGAGCTCCTTGAAACAATCACTCAGAAGGGCTACACTTTACGGCGAGCGATTCTGGCCATGCAGAAGACTGGCTACAGAAGCTCTGAAAAGGTAAGACACAAAAACACAGTCCTTTCAAAAACAATGAAACAGCTGCTCTGTCCAACAGATTCTGAGGTATTTGGTTGCCAATGAGCGTCTGTGTCAGCTTGGTTATGATGAAGGACAAGTGGAGGAAGCGTTGGAAATGTTTCAGAACTGTGAGAACAAGGTAACGCACTATGGTAAACAGGAGTCTGAAGTTTGAAAAGAATTTGCAGATTTCATACACTTCCCATTTCAGGCAGAAGAATTCCTGCAACTCTTGACACAGTTTAATGAAATGGGATTTCAACAAAGCGCAATTAAAGAAGTACTGCTGATTCATGAAAACCACCGGGAGAAGGCTCTGGAAGAACTCATGTCACGCCTGGGCTGAGGCACATGCAGAGTTGTGTGCATATATACTCAAAGTGACCCAAAGTGGGGTCCGGGGCCCCCTGGGGGGCCTTGGCGACACTATAGGGGGCCCCAAAATGTTTCTCTAGAAAACAAGCACATTGTAAAAATATATATTTTAAAAGGAAAAATACATTTATTCGCTAAAGTCTAAGTCTATTACTTGAAACCAGTTTTAAACTCCACTCACTGCTAGATGTTGCTTTTTATGTAATTTTTACTGAAAAACAATAAGAAAATTCCAAGGAATAGGATACATTATTTTCTATTGGGGGCCCCGAGAGTATTTCGGATCGACAAGGGGGCAGTGATGTTCCGGACTTTGGGAATGGCTGCTGTGTACACTATAAACAAAAAACAGTAAGGGTAACTTTTAAAACTTTTATTTACAAGCAGAATCTCGTGCACTCAAAAATATAAAATTCAAGAGTTCGTGTAGATGTCATAACAGTGGGATGATAAAATGGTGCACTGACTTAAAGCTGGAGTCCAATAAAGCTTAAGATGTAGTGCTATACCTGTATCTTGACTAGAAAAAGCTGATATAAAATATTGCATACAAGAGTACAAAATAACTATGCACAAAAAGAAACAACCTAGAAAATAAAGACATAAAAACACGATTCCTCAAGCCTCTGATCACAATCTATATATATTTACATTTTTTTGTGATGATTTACATAAAAATTCCCTGTTGTGCACAATTTTAAATACATCAGATGCAGAGCTGGACGGCTCAGGGTTCTGCTCGGCCCATTGTCAGTGATGGCTTACAGTGGAGTTTAGTCCACCCTCCTTCAAATTCGAGTTACGAGCTTTCGCGAGGTCCCTCTGAAAAGAGTCTAAAGTTAGTGGGGGTTTACAGATAGCATTAATAATTTAAATGTATTATTTTGATTGGCATCGAATGGTCTGGATAGTTGAGGAATTACAAATGAGAATCACAAGGTAATTTCTGAAATAAATAAAAAGTATGCCAAACACAGCCCTCAGTCATACAGTTAGATCTGTAAGCATTTGGACAGTGACTTTAAAGGTTCTTTTAACCGTTTGTCAAAGTTTAAGCCTGTTAATGTAGTTTTAGTAAAGTGCAGAACGAGTTTAAGATTTGATGTGAATAAGTCATTTTAAGCCCTTATTACTTTACTGTAGTTTCAATAACTTAATTAAAACACACATTTTGGGTCACTGTCCAAATACATAAGGACCTAAGAAAGCTTGGTCTCATAGTGCCTCAGTGTTACCGTCAATGAGGACAAATGTTTTTAGGCTTTTAGACTGTTCAATTGGACCAGTGATTGAACAAATTGAGAGCCACATTTACCGCAAATTCCATATAGGAGTTTAAGGTGACGGTGTGATCTTGAGTATCCTGAGACCTTAATGCGGCAGTCGGAGTGTTTCTTTGAAGACTGGAGATGTTCTCCTTATTTCGCTCATGTAAGCGAGGAGTCTTCACTTGCCCAGGGGTTCGCAAAGCAAGACACTACAACAAATTTGTAACAGTGTAAGTGATACATCTACACACATTTGAAAGGCGCTCTATGCGTACCTTGCTAGCTGACAAGGGTGGTTTCTGGATTGAAGACTGGCAGAGTGTTCCACCAAGGAAGCTTGTTGGAGTGGACAATGTTGAAGCACCAATAAGCTGGCAAGGATATAAATATTAATTTCAGCTTAATGATAAAAAAAAAAAAAATAATACTTCAATGTCTTACCTTTCTCATTTTGCCAGGTGTGGGAGTTCCAGCAATCCGCCTTTTGGAAGGTGTCCTTATAGAAGTTCCAAACATCATATCTTCCTCAGTCTGCTTTGTTTTCTTCAGTTGCTGAATCAAATAAATAAATATTGCACTGAATCACACACCAACATTATTGAAGGGGTTGGGGTGTGTAAAAACATACCCTTTCAAGTTTCTCCCTTTCCTTCTCATTGTGGTGGTTTTGCCACTGCTGCTGAACATACTCAAGAAACAACTGTCCATTCACAAGGAACTCCCGGCCATTCTCCTGCTCCCAGATATCAATTTGGGTTTTAAGGATCTTCTCCAGCTACAACAGGAAACCATATACAATTTTAGAAATAAAAACTAGATTAAACTCCTTTCTTCACACAGACAGAGGTTTGCATCCATTACTTTGGGTAAGCTTTTTTGCAAGTCAGTTCTCTGCTTCTCCTCTTTAAGAAGATTCCCCCCTCTGTTGGTGAACCTCGCAGGGTCATTGGCTTTTCTCTGTAAAGGAAAATACAGGGTACGATAATTTGTAAATCAGACACACATTTAAATCAAAGTTTCAATACTAACGTCAAGCTCCAAGTACAACGTCCAGTTCGACTGCCATTTAGTGACTCCCTCAAACAGTTCTTTGTGGTCCTCGTAACACTTCTTCAGCTTGGTGATCTCTGCTTCATGCAGATCGAGTAGGTCCTCAGTAAAGTCATCTAAAAATTGTTGTGATGTTAGATCAATTTGACCGGATAATTCGGACCGACATTTCACAAATAAAGCCCCTACCATCTTGATATGCTGAAAAGGATTGGCATTGCTCTTGACTGTAGAAGCATTTTTCCCAAAAAACAGCAATCTCAGACCTGATGTTTTCAATCACACTTTTCAGGCTCTGAATTTTCAAGATCTCAAGACGCTGGAGCTCAGTCTGCAGCTGTAAAAGGAAACGCGTTTAGATGGAGGTGGCGGGGTGAATAAAAAGAATGAAACAAAAATGTGCCCCTTACTGCTTCTACGTTTTTCTTTTTTATCTTCAGCATATGTTCAGACAGAGCATGCCTTTCCTCGTCGGGGGTTTTTAGCCGTTCCCAGAGCTCCTGTATTTTTGTGCGGTAAAAAGCACAGCGTCCCTCTATATCAGCTTTACGTTCTTGCAGCTGAAAAGGGTAGGATGAATATGGTCAACAAAGGTATATTGAAAGATTAACGTAGATGAATGTTATACCTGGCTAAGGAGAGTCTTCAAAGCAGAGATGTTATCAGTTGACAAACAAAATGAGTCTTCATCCTCACACATCACATCCATCTCAAAACTAGTCTCTGGCTGATGTTCCAGGTCCTCCATACAAAGAGCGATCTCCTTCTTCAAACCGACAAACTCTTCATGACGTTGCTCCTAAAAAAAGACAAGTTAAAGCAAAATATAAAAAAACTAACCACGGTAATATGCAATGCAAATAAAGAAACCTTTTGTTTGGCAAGATCATCAAGGTAGGCGCGGTAAGTCTCCAGCTGGTTCAAAGAAGGAACACAGTCCTTGTCGATGGAAAAAGGCGTGGTGCACATAATGTCACACAGCTCACAGTCTTTGACAATGAGACTTTTCAATTCTTCCAGTCGATGTTTTTTGTGTTCATTGAGGCCCTCTAGTTGTGTGCGGCTGTTTTTCTCCATTTGCAAAATGGTGCAGCCACTCTCCTCCTTTTCCCCCAAAACAAGTCACCATAAGTACATCATTTAATAAAATAAATAAACAAATAATAAAAACTGTACCTCAAATGGGGGCAGCTGGAGTTCACTGTACAACATTTTTATTTTTTCCTTATTTTCATTGATGGTTTTTATAAGATTGTTCTTGAGAGTCTCTTCCTCCAAGATCATCATATCCAGTAAATGCTGTAGAGGTAAAATATTATTATGATGCAACTCATATAGGACACTTAATCTCGAGAAAATCTCTGAAACGAAAAACCAACTTTGATGTAGCCATGGACTCCATTGGTTCGTGTGAGCCGTTGCTCCTCAGGGATTCCGATTTCCTCCCATATGTCCTGCAATTTGGCCATTGCCCTGTTGAAGTAAGCAACGGACTCCGCAGCGTGGACCTCACTGAAAACAGACCAGAAGTAAAGTTAAAGTTCACACTCCTCTTACCTGCTAAACCAGTTCCAATTTCCAAAATCCTAAATTCTGCAACCTAATTTGAAGCATTCTCAACTGCGCCCCCCCCCTTGACATTTCACCACTATATGTTGTCTTTGCTCTATTTTATTAAGACAAAATGCGGTGGTGAAATGTCAGAGGGAAAAGAAAAAAAAAAGTTGAAGAGTTGAAAATGCAATAAATATGTGTTACCAAACTGCAAGTTAGCCAACAAACTATAATTTAGGTAACAGCCTAAATAAAGAAACTCATTTTAACGTGGCCAATGCTTTTTGCTTGTATTTATGCAGCATAATAATCCACACACAAACAGAATAAGTAGGGCTAAAACATCGATAAATTCAACTTGTGTTTGGTATGTAGCTTAAGCTAGCGCTAGCCTGTTGCTTGACCAGGTTAAACCGTGGGTTAAAACAACATTTAGCAAACCGGACTCTGATGTCACAAACCTCTCTCTCATTTTGCGTCCACGTCCGTCCAGCATTAATGTTTAAATATGTATATCTTCTTTAAAAAGAAACCGAGTCCTTGAAAAAGAAAAAAAAAAGGCAGCCAAAAACCGTTCTCGGGTGTTCCTTGTTGTGACTCCGCCGTAACGTTTGAGACTAAAGTTTGAAATCTGCACCAATACAACAGCGCGGCTCTGATTGGCTGAAGGAACTGACGAAAGCACGTAGGCGTCCCAACGGGCGGGGCGAACTGACTGGCTGTTTTTTACTTTTCGACTCGCAGAAGATCCTTGAGCGTAATGTATGTAACCTACATTTAATAATCATAGCCACGAGCATATCACAGACAAGACCCATTTTAGAATAGACTTTTTTTCTGCACTGTGAGTAAACCAAGTAAGTACAACACAGATGTGCATTTTAATTCTTTAGTGGTGTATTACATTAATGTAATTTTAAACTAAACACAATTTGTAGCCTACTGATGTTATGGTTGTAGGAAAGGACTTCTTCTCACACCTTTGACATTTATTTTGAAATAAAAATAAATACTATTCTGAGATCAACAAATAGAGGACTGGTTTCTGAAAGAACTGCAAAAAATGTGAATGAGGGTGTCATTTATTATATTTAATGTTTACAAAAAACATGCTGTTTTTAAATAATACAAAAGTAAAGAAACACTTCTTTAGGCTGATTTGGCATACGTGATTTCAGTGATATATAACTTTTGTCCTCTATTCTTTTCAGTGTGAATAGTGGTGAAGATAGTGGTGTCGCAGCACATCATCACTGAACTGGTAGGTGAGTTTCTTCTTGACTTTTTTAATTTCTCCTGTTTTCCCATAGTTCCTGAGAGCTCTTGCCATTTTTTGGTAGGTCATCTTCTTGCGGTTTCCTTTCTGAAGGCCCCACCGGCTGGCCAGAACCTCCTTGTGTTTAGTGGAGAACTGGAAAATGCCCTTGTCCTGGTCCACCCACCAGATACTGTCGCTCATGTCACCATTTCGGAGCAGGTCCAGAAGGAACTGGTACAAGCGGATCTTCTTCTTGTTACCTAGAAACACACCCAGGTAGAGTTTCAGCTGTTGTTGTTTAGTACATCACCTTAATGAACCCTAGTACAATTTGGTCAGCTTACTTGTGTCCCTCCTTATAGAGGACAACCTGTGAGGTTCATAGTCATCTTCTCCTTCAGACACCTCCAGTGGGGGACTTACAACTCTCTGTTCCTCCTCTGAGTAGTAATGAACCGGTGAAGGGGCAGATGGGTACTGGTAGCACAGCGTTGGACCATAATAAGGGATCTTAAACAAATGACAACAAATATAATTTTACTTTTGACTTTTGCCTTTTTGTGAGAAGACTTTATGGTCGAAACGAAAGATGACATTTTGCTAATCATTTAATTTAAAGCCACACGGTGGAACATTTCACCCAATAGAAACAAGCATTTATTTTATTATGTGAGTTTTTGTCTGCATAAAATACTCTAAAAACATATGTCTTTCCTGTGAACGGGCTCGCCTTTCTTCAGACCTGATTTGTACCTTTGACCCGACATCACCCGCATGTCTCAATTGAAATGTCGCTATTTGTCTTTGTCAACAGGTAATCAAACATGAGGTTTAAATACAGTATATTAGATCAGGAATTCACAAACCTTTCACACCAAGTACCACCTCATGAAATATTTGACCTTCCAAGTACCACCAGGCCTAAATCAAGATCAAACCAAGACTAAACCAGATATAAAATAAATTGGAGTAAATTGTCTCTAAAAAAGAGTGTAAATCATGTCTAAACCAGAAAAACAACTAACTTATCTGAAAGCCATTTTCTAAGAAGTAAAACAAAGAAACAAAAATACGACAAGCCTGTGTTAAATTGCTTGCACGGTGTAATGATGACAGAGGAGGGATGCACGTTTTGCGCACACAGTGATGAGGTGAAGGGATACATGTCCCACACACGGAGTCCATGAATCATCATGGTTGTGTTGGGCTCTGTACGTTCAAATGAAGTGAGTGAAATCTCGGGGGAAAGGTTGTAGTAGATCTGCCCATAAACACAAGGAGAGTGTGTGCCCCAGTGTGTGTGCAAAAACAGCTAATCACCTGATACTTTGTAGTTACCGCGATACACTGTAAATGTTCATGTAATCACTTTATGTCCTCAATCTAAGGGAAAAAAGTGACACACCAAATTGGACTATTGTTTGGACAAACAGCTGACCACAGCTCTGCATTAAAGCACTCCGGAAGTGAAATGTGTTGCTTTTTCCCCCCGTGTCACTCACAACCAGGATCTCCTTAAAAGAGCTGCCTGGGTGATTGTACCTTTAGCAAAATGTTAAATTTCAATGCGGGGATTAAACCATTAGACACATATTAACCGATAAGAGTTAAATAAAAATAAGAAAACGTGCATCCCTAACCTGGAATGTTCTGCACTGTGGATTTAATTCCATAAAACTGAGGCGAAAGCAGTATTAAATTGTTTTCTACAACATATTTCTGCAAATTCTGCACATTTTTCTAACCATACGTTTGATAGCATAAACTCTTCATCTTAGATAACATTTAAACATAGACTGATAAAAAAAAAAAAGAGGAAGTAGCTTTGTAAAATAGAAACACTAGTAACAAGACTGCAGATTTCAGAGCGTTCAACTGTCCCAAATAATTATTAAGCATAAAATATCTTTGTTATTTTAGGGTTTACTGCTCACGTACTGCATGTTGCCTGTACTGTTAACACTATTTAATTCTTAGTCAGTAATGTACAGTAGCCTATTCAAATATACAATAATAATATTCAAACAGAAATATTATATTAGATCTGTGTTCAAGGCTACAATTAGGAGGTGTTTTAGAACTAAGATGGGTGAATGTCAACTAAAATGGCAGTAGATTTCTCAGCAAGAGCACTTACTTGTGGAGACATTGACAATGGTATGAGTGGTGGATCTATGTGAAGAGGCAATGCTTCGCTGTTGTAGCGGAAAGGCTGTGTGAGCTGCTGAGGCGACACTGACTGTAGCTCTGTCAGATGGTTTACAGAAGAGTTTTCAAAATCTGCTTGCTGCATACGCTCCGAGTGCAATGTCCATCTATGCTCTGAGAAAATACATCAAAGTTAGATGCAAAATTGACTTCAAATGACCACTGTTGTCTCACCTTCGTAAATATCTCCTATGTTCAGGTAAGGGTAAAGATCGGTTGGTGGACGATAAGGCCCAGGCTCATTTGGAACAATTTCTTCTGAACCCTACAAAACAAATTACAATTTTCCAAGATGTTTGTCCTTCCAAATTTGAATGATGTACTAGGTGCTACACTTGTTCAGCACATTCTACAATGAATCATACTAAACAAGAACGGTAAATCGTTGCTTCAAAGCGTACTTACAGAAATGACATATCCATCCATTATAAAGGCGCTGACATAAGACTGTCAATGGTGATGGATGTTCTGCTTTTCCTATTGCTCTACTGTGACACCAACTTCATTTGTCAAGTAGGAACTGAAACTGAGCTGTGAGCCGGACTTACAGGCCACATTTGTATCAGCCATTTGTCTAATAAATTCATACAATCAGCCAGTTTCTGATGTCTAAGTCAAGTCTAAGTTCTTTCTCAATAATTTGCTATCTAGTACACTTTAACTTTAGTTAGTCTTTTTTTCTGTGATGCCATGATACCATTCACTTAGATTACTGAAGATGTTAATGTGAACAGTTTAAAGTAATAAGGCAATTATTCATATCAAAATAATATTAGTATAGTTTTGTCACTTTGTAGCGTGCTAAACAGTGGATACTTCTTATACTGTTTAGATGTGACACAAAATAAATCATGAAACTAAAAGTGAAGTTTGGATCTGGCCTGTTCCTCATTTAACTGGGCATTAGGGCTAAATTTGAGGAAGTAAAGCCCATGAGAATAAAACCACAGGACTGAGGCGACTGTCCCAGCTCATGAGTTGCACGCCCAAATCAGTTCATCCTCACTATAAGGTTTTTGTTGTGTTGGATCTGAGAATGAAATTTGCGGACATCAGACAATTGCCTTAAACACAGGTTCAGGGAAAGTGGGGTTCCCCAGGGGTCGATTCTGGGGCCGCTTTTGTTCAATTTGTACATGCTTCCATTAGGTCAATTGATATTCAGTAACAATGTATCCTATCACAATTATGCAGATGACACTCAGATGAACAGCAGAATTTTAACAGTCATATTAAGTCCATTACATCAGCGGCCTATTACCACCTAAAAAACATTACCAAAATAAAAAACATTGTGTCAAAACCAGATTTGGAGAGATTAATTCATGCGTTTGTCTCCAGCCGGCTAGACTATTGTAACGGTCTGTTCACTGGCCTTTCTAAACGAGCTGTTAGACAACTGCAGTATATCCAAAATGCAGCTGCTCGAGTCCTGACAAGAACCAGGAAATACGACCATGTTAGTCCAGTGCTCCGTTCCCTGCACTGGCTTCCTGTCACTCAGAGAATAGACTTTAAAATAGCTCTGCTTGTGTATAAGTCCCTATGGTCGGGCACCAAAGTACATCTCTGACATGTTAGAGCCGTATGACCCCTCCCTGAGATCCTCAGGGAGGGGTCTCCTGGTGGTTCCTAGAGTCACCACCAAACATGGTGAGGCTGCATTTCAGTTTCACGCAGCAAAAGTCTGGAACAGCCTCAGTGAGGACGTGAGACAGGCCTCGACCCTGACTATGTTTAAGTCCAGGCTGAAAGGACACCTTTTTACTGCTGCCTATGGCAGTTGATTGTATTTTTTACAAATTTTAATATATACAATATATTTTTAATGTATTTTTAATGTATTTTTTAATGTAATTGTATCGTGTTTTTAATGCTTTTTATTGCATTTTATTGTGTTTGGGTGTCTGGTGCTGCTGTGAGGCACATTGAGTTGTACATGTACATGAAATGTGCCATATAAATAAACTTGCCTTGCCTTGCCTTGGTGATCCCGTAGATGTTGTTTTAAATTCTGAATGAGGGACTTCCTGTTTATAACTTTGTCCGTCAGGGCTGTCCTCTGCTGTACGTGCAGGGCATCTAGCTTGTGAATAATATGTCTTGGACTTGTATTTAGCTTTGTCTCCATCTGCTGGATAGAGATGCTGAAGTGACCAGTATCTAGGCTATAGAGGCAGTAGTTCACAGTCGTAGAGGGGGAAACAACCAAAATAGCACAGCAAGGGCCCATATGTATTTATCCCATCATGTCTTGTCACTATTGACTGTTTCATTTGTGCGTGGCTGACTTCGGGCTATAAAAGATTGGACGATGTATCTGCGTTTTACATTTGCGCGTATGGCTCAATTTCCTCCGCACCACCTCATTCACTGACAGCTTGAACCAGCCAGCCATCCATCCCTCTAGCCCGTGAGCCAGGAGCGGATCGAGCGCCGACCGTCCCGTGGAAATATCACGGCGTATGGAACATGGCTGCAATGAGGACTTTAACCGTGGCGGGTTTGTGTTTGGCTTTTTGCGCCCTGGGGCTCATAGCAGTGGCGCTCAGCACTGACAACTGGTACGAGACGGACGCCAGGAGACACCGGGAACGCTGCAAGACGTATTCCAATAAAAGAAACGATCCCGGTTTCATATACATCTCCAACCTGCCTCTGCGGATGCTGCCAAAGGAGAAGCATGTTGAGCGAAAAGGCTCCGGTGTGAGCGGCGAGATGCTGCTGCGGGCTAAGCGGCACCTCTCGCCCCTCGCCTCGGCTATGGAGTCGCTCTGCAGTCGGCAATACAACTCCACTATCACGGGACTGTGGAAGAAGTGCCATAGAGAGGGGTTTGATTTGGAAACGGAAGATTTAATCTTTAAAGGTTTGTGTCTTGTGGTCAACTGTTTACGCGCCTCGTGTGTGTTTTTGTATTGGCAGCCTTATTGTGTCATGAATGCGCTATCCAAGGTGATGCGCACAGCCCTCTCAGGCCTACGCAGTGCTCGAACACGGAGTACAGTTACAATCCAGTGCTGATTTTACCAACAAGGCACCCTGTAGTAAAACATATGGATAGGATGATAAACTGTTCCGCTTGTCCCATTGTTGTGTGGGTGGACGGGTGGGTGATGGAGCATAAAAGGGGATGCTTTTCGAGAGGCTGAGAGGTGAGGGTGTGGGGGTGGCAGCAGAGAGCTTTGTGCATGGTATTCTGTCTCAGCGTCTATTTGACTTATGTTGTTTACACGCATAGGATTGGTCCCACGCTGCACGCCAATAAAATACTACTACTCATCTTCAGCGCTGCCCAGGAATCTGCCTGTCAATCTGACAAAGACTATACGCCAAGATGAGTGGCACGCGCTCCGTGAGTGTTCCGACCCCTCTTGCATCTATTTCAAGCTGTTATTTAACACGTGCACGGCATGTCTCACTTTGACTGTCTATCTCCTCCAGATCTCCAGAGGATGACAGCCAGTTTCATAGGTATGGCTATATCCATAATCCTGTTTGGGTGGATCATAGGCGTGCTGGGCTGCTGTAAGGAGCATGATCTGATGCAGTATGTGGCCGGACTGCTTTTCCTCATGGGAGGTAAGAGGATGTGGTTTACATAAAGAGTGCACTGCTCCGTCTCACCACAGAGGGGCAGAACATACGCAGACACTGTCCAGCTATGCACCACAAAATGGGCTGTTGAAGCTGTAGCGGTTAGATTGTGCTTTTAATTTCTGCAGTGTGATATGTGTCAGTATAATTATTAAGTGTTATGTTTGTCAACGTATAGCTGTCCAACAGTGACTTGACTTGAGCTGACGGTCTTTGCTTCTATGTATTAATGATACATTTGAATGTGCATTCAGTCTGCTCCATGGTTATTTTTCAGTGTGCAAGGCCATGGCTCTGTAAACCCATCTCAGTATTAGTCCCCTCTGTCTTTGTTGTTGTAATAGAAGTATACACATTGTCCAGCTTTAATTTTCTATGTAATTACAGGTAGTACCTTTAATATATGATATGTAATATATTCTAGTGCTCTTGACTTGGACATATTGGCCTCATGCCTTTTTGAAGGGATACTGTATAAGAACAGTTTTGTCTTAATAGTTTTCTTGTTTTTCTGTCAGGGACATGCTGCATCATCTCTCTCTGCACTTGTGTGGCTGGAATCAACTTTGAACTATCGCGCTATCCACGCTACATGTTTGGAATCCCGGAAGATATCAGTCATGGTTATGGCTGGTCAATGTTCTGTGCTTGGGGGGGGCTGGGCCTGACCCTATTGGCTGGTTTCCTGTGCACTCTGGCCCCCTCCCTGTACCCCCCACAGACCCCCGTGGCACACAAGCCGCGTCAGGAGAACGGCTGCGTGTGACAGTGCTCAGAGACATAGTTGAGACTGCTGTGGACGTTTACACACAGGGATTACCCTCAGAGACAGTGGACTCAAGGGGGACTTGAGCTGAGGAGGACTGCACTTTGGTGCTTCATTTGCTCCCACTTAATGAATGAACTGTTTTGTGTTATTGCTTGCTCTTCAAGAGGAGAATAGTAATACAAAACTTTCTTCTGAATCTGCTAGATTAAAAAAGGAAAAGTAACTGGCAGGAAATCAATAGCACAACTTTGAAATGTGTAATAATGAAGTGTTCTGTCACATTTCAAAAGGGCAACATTGTATCATGATGTACTCATCAAAACATGTCCTTGTACTTTCAACTGTATGTATGCAGATGCATTTGTGTTTATTCAATGGAAACATGAGCATTAAGACCTAACTGTGTTCGAGGAAAATGTTTTGTTGTTTTCAAGGTCTTATGGAAATATTTTTAAAGAATAAAATAAGCCTTGCAAAACCATCTTCTCTTTCCCACACACCATCAGAGGATTTGTTTAATCCTTGAGACAGTTGTATGACTTTGTTTTTTGTAGAAGTTGAGTTTATAGCATTGCTTTTAACAACTGCAAGTGACTAAACCTTTTCCCTTTTGTGAAAAAGCCGAATAGCATAACAAAACAACTCCAACGCTTTTCAGTTGCAAATATAAAACTGACCCGTTTTCCACAACGGGTTAGTTCTCGGTCAGTGGTTGTTTGGTAACTTTAGGTCTGATATTTTTAAGATTAGACAAGCTTAATTTTCTATCGATCACGTTTGTCTTTATCAGTGTGTTATGGATCAAAGCTCTGAAGGTTTGAGGGTGTTTGAGTAGGTCATGTCACACAAGCACTCAATCAATCAAACTTTATTTATAAAGCGCTTTTCATACCGAAAGGTATCACAAAGTGCTTTACAGATTAAAACATTTAAAACAATACGCCCCGCATCATTCATATATATACACATACATATACACGTACACATATACATACATGTATAATTAGGACTAAATAAATAGATGTCAAAAGCTAAACTAAAAAGGTGGGCCTTGAGCCTGCTCTTAAATACATGAACGTTCTCTGCGGTCCTGAGCTCCTCCTCAGGTTGTTCCAGAGGCGAGGGCCATAATATTGGAAAGACGCCTCGCAGCGAGTCTTTCTGTTGACTTTAGGAATAACTAGGAGACCCCTGCCGAAGGAGGGGCCGAAAAAGGTTCATAAGGTAAAAGCAGTTCTGAAAGATAAGAAGGACCACGACCATTAGGACATTTAAAAACCATTAAAAGAACTTTAAAATCGATCCTGAAACACACGGGGAGCCAATGCAGCGACTCTAAAACCGGTGTACTGTGGTCCCGCCTCCTGGTCTTCGTCAGGACACGAGCTGCTGAATTTTGTAAAAGTTGTAAACCTGAGAGACTCTTGGGAAGACCAGAAAGCAGGGCATTGCAGTAGTCGATACGACTGGTGATAAAAGCATGCATTAGCGACTCCGTGTTGGCCCGAGAGAGAATGGGGCGGACTCTGGCTATGTTCTTTAGATGGTAAAAGCCTATCTTTGTGATATTCTTAATGTGTGTAATTAAAGTCAGCTCAGAGTCAGAAATCACACCCAGGTTCTTCACCTGTGAGGAAGGATTAAAAGACAATGACTGTAGTTTGGGTAAAAGTTTGTCTCTCCGGGCCTCAGGACCGATGACTAAAACTTGAGTTGTCCTGGTTAAGCAGGAGAAAGTTTTCTGCCATCCAGGATTTGGCCTGGTGTCATCAGGAGACATGGAGATGTACAACTGTGTATCAGCATAACTATGAAAGTTGACTCCATGTCTCCTTATGACACCAAGAGGGAGCATATACAGGTTACAAAGCACTGGGCCTAAAATCGAACCCTGGGGCACTCCACATGTAATTTTATGGCCTCTTGTGACAGAAAACACCTGCGTAGAGTTAGGTTAAAGCAGGTCTAATTACACAATATGGTCTGAACTATATTGGCATGCCTTTTTATGAGGTCAAGTGCCATCTACTACATCAACTAAAACAGATTTTCTGAGTCACAAAACCTTTTTATTCTAATTATGTCTAATTAGAAAATAAATCTGCAATCAAGGCCCTGTACCCCTTGTCACTCTGTTAGACAGGCGTGTTGAATTAATCTTCAATTTAAATGCAACAGTACAATTAAAATGTGTTTATTCCCATATTTACAAAGTATACTGTAAAGATACTTAAATACACTATGCATGTTCTTATCTTTAATCAGCTGAGTAGGCTTTAACACGTCTAAAGAAACTTTTTTGTCAACAAGTCTGTAACCAGCATGGCACAGCGCGACAGAAAAAAAGTTCCTGGGCTAAGCGGGACCTTTCTGTGTGGTGCTGGTATACTATCTCGTTGGCTGCGTTGGTTTCCAGAGTGTTCTGGTTTCCATCTATAATTAAAAAAACATGTACAATAGATTCAGGCCACTCCCGTAAAAAAACAACAACAACAACCTGAAATCTTAGTGACTACTCTGGTTAAAAACAAAGGCAAAAACATAATTTTCTGTTACTCTACACTCTATAATGACACAAATAATGTTCAGAAACTAAAAATAAGAACGAAACAGCAGAAACCTCCAGACACCAATTATCAGTATTAGTCATTTTAGTGGACTCCATAGTGTAATATTAATGTTAAAACAGCAGCTGCTCCAGGGAGGCATTGGTTTTTGAGGTTTGTTTTTTTTAGCACAGAGTTGGACCTCTCAGATCAACACAGCTCTACATTCCTGACCTTTCTTTGTTTGTGCTTTAAATAAGAGAGAGGAGCGGACATTCTTCTGACAGTCCGCTCTGGGGCAAAAGCATAAGGGACACTACCCAAACATTAGACTTTATTATTTTACTGAATCATTCGAGCGACAGCAGACGAGGTGGAGGATATGGGTGGACAAGTTGTAGAAAAAAGTTTATGGTACAATTAAGAAACAGAGCCAAGTCATTTAATCAATGTGGGGAATCTACAAAGGTTTAAGAAGCAACATTGCAAATGTAAGGTAAGAACGGACACAATACTGTATGCTGCACAAGTAGAATTTGAAACACTGTCCCAACTAAACGTGCAAATTTAACCCATAGATTTCAATGTGTTTCCAACAATAAAAAATAAATGAATAAATAATAATAATAATAATATAATGAAAACACAGACACCTTTCGAAAGGAGGAAAGGTACCTATATGCAAATCAATATTGCAAGTACTTTTTGTGGCATTGTCCCACGAGTACAGAAAATGAGATTAGAAATCGGAATTATTTTTGCTAAATTGTGGAGCGCTATCTTGGGCTGTTCTTAAATTTGGGGGTCCCTTGGGGGAGAGCGGACTGTGAGGAAAACCAGACAGAGGAAATCACACCCAGTTCCAACCATCTGGCTCCTCCTCATGTGCACACATTTTTGTCAGAAATGGGCATTTTGAGCAGCAGTTACAGATGGAGATATACCACAAACTGGCTTTAATATATTCAATTGGACAGCATTATAAGTGAAAACAGGCTGACAGTAGAGGGTATGTGGGAGGTCCAGCAACGCTGCTTTTCAGGAATTCAAAACAAGCAGCCCCATACCCCTCATCTCCGGTGAGAAAGTTGCTGACACACAAATGGCAAGATGAAGAACTATTAGAAGGACAAGCTGCCAAAGCACTGTCAACACAGACATTTAGGATCATCTAAACAAGACAGACTGAACCAGAAGATGAAACATGTCTATCAGGGGACTTTGTGTGTAGATTAGCCTCAGATTAGCCTCTCTCTCTTTTTTTGTTTTGTTTTTTTGTTTGGAAGGATTAAGATAAGGTGATAATTCTGCTTTATAACCGCTTCACACAAACAGAAAGATTGATTGGTTCTTGACAGGAATTACACACATCTCTTGAAGGGTCACACCAGCAGCTGCATGCCCTTTGACTCCAAAAACAACAAAAACAGGAGGATGGTAAAACAGGTGGAGGGGACTCAAATTCCAAATGTGAAAACAACCTTTATTTATTTAAGCTTAAAATCAGCCTAATGAATATTGTGCAGGTTAGAGCCCAATTGGATCAGCTGTCCTAAAATGTGCGGGATTTGTTGATTTAAGGGCAATCAATCCACTTTGTGTTCGTATTGTTTAATTTTCATGGCATTGATCTAGTCCAGTGACACTTTGGCAAATTGAAGACATTTTTTGGCCTATGACAGTTAGGATCCCGTGTTCAGATACTCAGTCTTGAGGCGACTCAGTCTCGTGCCATGGCTGCGGACGATGAGGGACAGCAGCCCGTGCTTGTCCTTGAGCCCAAGAAAGATGTCCGTGGTCTCCCGCAGTGTGTCCTTAACATCCCCCACCTGTTTGAGCACATGGCCACCGAGCTGCTGCTCTTCGCGCAGCTCTGTGTCTTGGCTCTGTTGGAACTTCACTTCCAGCTCCAGCAGGGACTTGTCCACGCTGGCAAAGGCGTCGCTAATTTGGTTGAGCTCCTTCCGAAGGAACTTGCCATAACTGTCCTCCCCGTCCAGATCGTGTGTAACCGTGCGTCCGATGCTCTCCAAGAGGCGCGCAGAGTCCTCCGCCTGAAGTTTGGTTATGATGAAGTCGTCACGCACCACGGAGTCCTCGTGCTCCGCGGCAGCGCACGGGGACACGTCAGAAAACTTGAAGAGCATCTGACACTTCTCTGGGTCCTCAGTCCCTTCGTAGTCTCCGTCAGGGACGAAGAAGTGATGGAAGGTCCCGTTGGTGATCTCTGGCTGTAGGGGCCCCATGTAAAGCGCCCAGCCCTGAGAGCAACACGCCAACAGCACGAGAAGCAGCGGCACCGGCTCCATCGCGCGCTGCAGCCTCCCCTATCTGCGTCTGCACTCCCGCACCTCGTCTGTTTAGGTCTTGACTCGTGTTTCACAGTCCCCCATCCTCACAGACTCTCGCTGCTCCCAGAGCCAACAGGGGCCCCTGGTGGCCCCTCCGAACAGAAGACAAGGGAAACGCGCGTGAGAGGTGAGACATCAGATTTAGGCCTCTTAATCCCCACCTGAACCGAGCACACTTTCTCCAAATTCGGTTTTACCCAAATCTGAAAGCTTATTGGAAAAAAAGCGGGAGGGAAAATAGACTAAAGCGAGGATGAAAACACGACTAAAAGGTGACCAAAAATGCGATGGAAATAGCAACAAAAAAATGACAAAAACACACACACAAACTATGAAAACCGGACAATAAAGCTTCAAAATTGTGATTTAAAAAAAAATCTTAGCTTAGTTTTGTAGGTCTTAGCTTTCAAATGAGGTGTTACTGGCCTATAGTCTATAAACTCCAGTCGAGAAGATTTGGGTACAACTGAATTGGAGAAAATGTGCTCTGTTACGGCAGGGCAATGGCGGAGGGTAGGAGGTTAAAGGCCCTTTACCTGATTTTTTTCTCTCTTTGTGGTACAAATGTTTTTTGTTCTCCTCTGAGGCTAGTTAGGCTGTCTAGTATTTCTGTGACAGTGACTGTGAAAAGTGACCCTCGAAGGTGAGAGACTCATCCTGTGAAGAACTGGGATGTTAGAAATGTCTTTTTTAATTTACTCACTCCCACTTTCATTGTTTGTACATTAAAAACAAATCTTGCTATAGGGCCTTTAAGTTATTATTATATTGACTACTGTTTCCATTAGGTTAAAGATAGACCAGCAGACTTTAGGTCTTTACAGAAGAGTTTGAATTGTGGTTCCAAGTTGTATTCAGTTCAACATACAATTTTGATTATTACAATTATTAAAATGTTAAAATGGGCATGTTGTGTGAAAAAGTTTTTTGGGGAAAAACAACAACTTTGTGTAAACTCTCTCACTCCTCTCAGATGATTACATTACCCGTTGGAGGAGTGTCCCACTGGGCAGCATGCCCCTGCATAGAAAATACTGTTTCAGATAATAGCCTCATCATCACTGGGTGGTCCCATAACTGTCAGCAGTATCCACTCAAACTGTGCACATGTGGTTATATTGGCCAAAAATGACTAAAATAGGAGACTTTAATGCACTTTCAGTTGGCATAGAGTCAACTTTAAGTTATACATTTTACTCCATGTCTAAATTCAGGATGTAGATTTTGGCAGCAACGCATAGTAAGTTCCAGTGTTGGAGACCTTTAGCAAAACTGACTTTCAATGTATTCGATTTCTTAAAACATGTATCCACAAGTAAAAGGTTTTTTCTATCTGTGCAGTGTAGAACCCTTGGGCTTATAAGTTTATTTGAATACTTTACCCACATTTGCTTTAACCCTTTCAGTGTTGATTATGCGCACAAAAAAAGAAAGGGGGAAAAAAATCTGACATTGTGTTGTCTCAATGAACAAGCTCATAAGTATATGCAAATAAATGTAAAAAAAAAAAAAAATGGCTCAGCTGTGGGACTTTCCTCAAGTCCATATGAGAGGCAATTATGGGGCCAGGACTGACTGCAGACTGATGGGATAATGGAGAACACGTGGGACTGGATCAGGTGACAACCCAAAAGCAGTATATAGTGATGGTGGTAGTAGTAGTAGTAGTATTATGTTGGCTTTCTAATTATTTTTTAGGCATTCAACTGGTCACTTGGAGGTCACTGACTTCAAGCAAATCTGTATCTACTATGAGAGCCCGGAACAGTGGCTTTGGCCGTAATTGTCTCTCCTGGAGTATTTCATCCTCAATTTGAAACTTTGAAAAGCACAGCTGAATTGAACACGTTGCGGACAGAAGTATACGAGCACAGAAATCTTGAGGTTTCCCGGCCCCGCACCTGAATAAATAGAAGCTCCTATCGAATAAGCAGTGCGAGGGCAAGCCAGCTTTTTGCCAGAGTGTTGCACATGGGGCTGTTGCAAGACTCACTGCATGGACACAGGCTACTTCTTGGGGATCTTGCTCTTTTGTTGGCCCTGGGTTTCCTTTCTGAGCTGAGGTGTGTTTGAGTGGAAGGTCAAGGCTTACGTTGAGGCAGCGTAGGAGGATGACTCATGATGAACCAGAATAACCTTACATGTAATTATACACAGTGCAATGTTCATATCTGAGACAGAGAAAGTGGGAGAAAGAACAGAAGCATTTTTTTAAAATTCAAAAACAATTGAAAGATTAATAAATGCTGGTTTTGGGTAATATTTTCAAAGATCAGTAATGGACCAACAGAAAAATTGTCCATTCTCTCTCCCATTGAGTGGCAGCACACGATTTCCTTAACCATAAGGGTCATTCCATGTGCCCCAAATGTCTGTTTACATAGTATGTTTCAGTATGTGTGAATAGGTTTGTGTTTCATCAATGGATAACCGCTTTAAGAGCCCAATAGGTGTGAAATTGCATGATATAAAATTACCGGTTTTACGTTGTATAAAAGGTTTGAACAGAATTGCGAGATATAACCAGGACCTTGTAGAGTTTGTCCCAAGTGTCTCAGACATAATTACGGCTGTGCTGTAATCGACTCCTCTTATAGAGTTCAGCATGGGCCTTTACTTGGCAGCTTTGTATCCCTGCCATTTCACCTATTGCTCCTTTCACACATCAGTGACTTTTGGGCATCATTGCTGCATTCATTATTGGTGCATAAATAGGTTCATATCACACTGTGAGAGCTCAAGCAAAGGCCACAAAGCAAATGGATGAGCTGTGCACCCACAATTGCATTACAATCAACGACTCTGACACGTCTCATTAAGCACGAAAGTGATGATAGCCACCAATATATGGGGTATTTCATCCTCTGAACAGCTCTTTGTATATAGCCTATGCCAAACACGTAGAAAGTTCAGTAAATTTGCTACTTTTCCTGTAAAATCTCAAACTGAGGAAATAATTTTCATTGCCTACATGATGCTGTTCAGAGATCAGTATCATCCTTTTTATGGATTGAACTTCCATCCATCCATTTTCTTCCACTTTATCATGTGGACCGGGTCACGGAGGCAGCAATCTGAGCAGAGATGCCCAGACTTCTCTATCCAGGCACTCCTCCTCTGCTGTTCTGGGGGGATCTTGAGGCGGCACCAGGCCAACTCAGAGACATGGTCCTTCCAGCGTGTCCTGGGTCTTACCGAGGGCCTCTTCTCAATGGGACATACCTGGAACACCTCCCCAGGGAGGTGACCAGGAGGTATTTGAAACAAATGCCTGAGCCACCTCAGCTGGCTCTCTCGAAAGGAGCAGTGGCTCTACTCTAAGCTCCTCGCCTTGTCTCTGAGGAGCCCAAAGTACTTTGACACTTAATCCATTATATGAATTTTATTGTTTATAAAAAATGTATTTTTTTTTCATCAATATGAATTACGTTACAATTTTAATATCGCAATGATTTTTGAAGAGCTCCTGATATGTCTGTCTTCTCCTCTCGGTGAACCTTCATGGTCCCAGCAGATGTGTTGACGTAGCATTATGTGTCTGTCTCTGTTTCACTTAAGAGCTTTTCCACACTCTTAACTGGCTCAGGACTTTATTTGTTCAAAGATTTTCCAGCAGTGTTTGCGTGCAATGTGGATATTATAGCATTTTGGGGTTTTGTTCATAAAATAGTCTCTTCATGTTTACTCCGGTCATGAGCTAAAAGTGTGTGGAAAATTCTCTTCAAACTGACTGTATAAGAAGAAATTAAAAATATCGAACAACAACATCTTAGTACAAAAGAATAAATACATTAAAGTTCTCAAAAACACTTATTACTGTGTAGTTATATTTGCAATAAAAACTTTACAGATTGATTCCCGGGCTGGGTTGGGCTTTTCTGTGAGCAGTTTGCCTGTTCACCCCATTTCCCCAAAACAAGTTGGAGGCTCTAGCTCCAGTTTGGTAAACCCAGACTAAGATGTGGTAATGTGGCTCAAGATGTGGTGGCTGTCAGCATAAAGTCAAAAACAAGGACAATAAAGTCTACAAATACAAAGGAGGATCTAAGCCAGATGCTGTTCCTGTTGCATCCTTTTCCATTTATCTGAGCGTGACACTAGTACAATGTGTTGTTCACTGTATTGTGCTTTGTTTTTGGATTTACATTTCTTTCACTTTGCCACTAAAACATGATTATATACTCAAAGTGCTGTGACCTCTGTCTACTGCGGCCCGCCCCTTCAGCCCTGTGGGAGTTACGCTCCATGTGGCGGTGCTGATTACCTCCCTCACCTTTGCTGTAAATCTCACACATCCATGACCCGGACTCTGCTCATAGTGTGACCCACACGTTATGCCCATAATCAACAAGTCTAAGTGGTAGGATGTCAATGATGTGGATGCTCAGCAAACATCCCATGGCCCATCATTGCCCACCCACATAGTACATGTAAACCTTTCCAGATCTGACAGCGGTGAAAAAGTGCTGCTCATCACAGTCCAGTAATCCCTTTGGTGAAATGAGTGAAAGAAAACATTCCAGTGAGGCGTTCAACAGAAGACAAGCGATCATTTGAGTATTAGAAGGCTGTTCATCGAGTAAACAGCTGTGCATGTGTTCAGCAAGTTTTTCAATTTGGAGGGCCAAGGTTGATTGCATATTAAAGAGGAGAAAGTAGTTTCAGATGACGCCCGAGCTGCAATGATCAGTGGAATTCAAGCACAGCTGATAACAGATTTGTATGAAGAAGAAACTGCAAAAACAGGAACCACTACTTTTCAATATGCACTGTCCATCCATCCATCCATCAATCCATTTTCTTCCACTTTTCCGTTGCCGAGTCGTGGGGGCAGCTGTTGGAGCTGCCCAAATCACATTGCACCAGCCCCCTATGACTCCTCCTGCAGGTGGTGGGTCCAATCGGACAGCCTCGTGGTTCTAACCGGGCCTGTTGGTCTCTCATAAGGGGCTTCTGAACCGCTCTTTGTCAATATGCACTGTTCCTATTAAATACATTTTGATTTGTGCTTTTATCCAGTTCATGCCTTTTTTGTGTCGTTGGGCAAGACACTAAAGTCTACCTAGAGAACATCACTCGTGGCGACAGAAAGAATGTCTTGATATAGGCCTGGTGGTACTTGGAAGGTGACATTTTTTATGAGGTGGTATTTGATGTGAGACATTTGAGAACCACTGCTCTAATAGCCCAGTGTTATTCACTATGAGTTAGTAACCTACACACATGGCATAGTTGCACCTCAAACAGAAGGCAGTTTTATCCATAAATTAATAAAACAGACCATGGTTTAGAACAGTGCTTAAAAACAGGGGTACGGGGACCCCTGGGGGGTACTTGAGCACATGGGCAACTTGACCTCAGATTAAACAAGGTGAAAGTGAGTAGAATTTCAATATTACTTTCATTTTAATTATGTTTTTCAGTAAAAGGTTTGACTTTGTGAGTATTTTAGCTATATTTTGCACAAAACACTCTACTAAATACTAGGGCTGGGAGAAAATATCAGATCGGACGTGGGTCGCAATACTTTGTGCTGCAATACCAAGTATCGATACTTTATCAAGTATCGCAATACTTTCAATACATTTTTTAATCATACACTACTTTGTTTTCCAGCAATGGTTACACAGCACTTGTGTTAATGCACTTTTCAATCTAAACACAGTCAATTTCAAATGGCATTTGGTTTATAAACTTTGGACACATGACTTTTTACACATTTTAAGGTAAACATATCAGTTGTTATAATTACTTACTGTATCGGAATATTATGTATCGGATCGGCCCCTGAGTATCGTGATATGTATCGGATTGTGACACAAGTGGATCGTCCCAGCCCTACTAAATACTGAGTAATCTATGTTTAGTTGCTCACTTTGTTAAAATTTTAGCAGGATCCTCGTGAGGGAGTCCTCAATAAATTATAAATAAATTCCTCAAGGGGTAAGTGGGACAAAAAAAAGGTTGGGAACCACTGGTTTAGAAGATACAATCGATGATTTATTACAGAAAAGTGATATCCAAACTATTTTATATTACATTAATACATTTCAGTATGTTATCTATGTAAACATGAACAAAGTAAACATGTCATTGATACACCTCAAGTCACGACTGGTTATTCGTTCAGATAAACTGTGCTTCCACACAGACCGGGGCAAAGAACAGAAAACCAATGTTTTCAGTGTGCAAGGTCATTTCATTATTACTCGTTATACAAGCGCCTCATTGTGCTATGGCCAATAGAGGGACATGCCACTGACAGCACCTTTCCACTGTGTGTGCAGTGAGAAGGTGAACTGTTGTCCTCATAGAGAAGCGATAACATGAATTTATCCATCCGCAAACTATTTAGAGGCTGGTAATTCACACTTCCAAGGTCACACGATTGTCCATTCAACCCAATAGCTCCATAAAGGCTTATCTTATCTAATCCCAGTGGATCTAACACTTCTGTCAGTCCTGTTTATTTATCACTACGGACTCTACTGACCATAATCTCTATTATTTAGAAAATTGTTTTACAGTATAAAAGTTGTTGAGAAACATACACCCTAAATGCTCAAAAAAGAGGGAGGTGATATGTTAAGACGCTGTGGACAACGTTAGCTCAGCTCAAAGCAGGTGTTACATCATGCATACTCTACAGTACAAGTGTGCCAGTACATTAACATTAGCATCGGTTCAAATGAAAAGTAGCACTCGGGGATAACAACATGCATAGATTCTCAAAGGTCACATCGCAGGGAAAGATCTAAAACCTCCTGAACTAATCTACTACAGAAAAAGATCTTTTTAATATAATTCTGATATTCAAAATAAGACAAATAGCTGTAAAATCATGTTGTATTTGCTTTTTGTCATTTCTTTCTCTCCTTATTAGTTGCATTATTTAATGCATCATCTATGCAAAACAAAACATGCTTTTATCTTTATGTGCTTCATACTCATGCAAGAGCACTGCAGTGCAAAAATATAAATATCTAAAAGCCGTTACTTCTAATTGCGTCTTAGAAAATGTGGGAATAAAAAGCTGAACATTTGCAAACATTCAGAAGACACCTGAGAAATATGGACATTACACTGTAGTGAAAACGAGCCTGAAATAAATAGTATTAAAAAAAATTACACATTTAAACAAAATGATATAAATAAATAAATGATATAAACCAACACATTTAGTATGTAACGATCGAGGAAAAAATAAAATCTGTGATGAACGTGCATAAAATGGCAAAGTAGCATCATCTAGCCAAATATTCAGCAACACTGACTCCCTTTCTTTAAAAACGACTAAGGATCCAAACAATTCTTTCATGCTGCCTGTTTTCCTGAGTTCATCTTATAACACACTATACTCTGTCAAAATCACAAAGGCAATGACGATGGATGTAGTGTTGGAAAGTGTCAAAGTTTGAGCGGCTGCTGATGTTGATCAAAAAGGGGCAGGCGTGTTATTCAGTACGAGTGGAGGATGTTCTTTGCAAACCGAACATTCAAGCCACAGGTATTTCTAAGGGCTCCAAGTCTAACCCAGCGGTAAATGAGAAACAGGCAGAACGGAAGAGTGGCTCCAGCATGCAAACATATACATTGTTCATGACGGGAGTCGCATTACGGCCAAGCCGTTAGCCGAAACCGCAGAAGGTGACGCGGGTCCAAACCAAATCCTCGCAGGTGAGTTCAGTGAGTGTACAGGAGGGGAAAGGGAGAGGAGGAGACTTCTTGCACTTTAAAAGCATGTGCAGCACAGACAGGCACACGTGATGTCGGTGACACATTGGTGATGTGCACAACTGTAGGCACAATCAAATTGCACTAGTTTTACATTTCCTCAGCACGGTCAAGCTCAACAGTAGCACAAACGTTTTACACACATCTGATACAAACACCAGGCATCAAGACATGGACTCGGGTCAGAAAGTACAATATTGCCATGCACTTTAAGATGTCACTGAGAAATGTCTAGATCATTGCTTTTGTTTGAGTTCGCTTTTTTTTTTTTTTAACTGACAAAACTGCTGCAAACATGAATCAGCATGCTTCTAGGGCAATACATACTCACTGATATTGTCTCTTGTATTTGGTAGCAACATCACTACAACCACTTTTTGCGACGACAAACGGTAAGTGCCACGATAGCTCTAGCCAAGGGGGACCTGTTTAATAGTGACTGGCTTGATGCAGAAAGGAGGAAGTCTTTTCAAGCCGCACCAAACTGAAATCGAAAGGGGAGCTGCCACGAGGTGCAGGACAGGGCCCGCAGACCAGCAGCCCTTTATCTGCATAGTAAACATTTCAATTGCACATCGAGTTTGTTCCCACCGAAACAATGACTCAGCAAACTCAGGGTCATAGGAGGGAGGTGCGGACCGGCGCCAATACTTTAACATGGAGCAGATGGCAGGGAGGGAGGGGAGCGAGGTCAGCGCTGGTTAGCATTGGCCGTGTCTTTGGTGTGCGCTCAAAGCTATGAACAGTGAGGACGGGGGGAGGGGGCAGAGTGCTGTGCAGCATGTGGCGTTGGACACACGAGGGACACAACGAGGCTAAGGCCACTCGTGGTTATAGCGACGCCCGTTTTTCTTCCGCTCCTTCTGCAGGTGCTCCAGTTCGGTTTCGTACATCATCTCCTGCATCAGGTACTTCTCGCGCCGCATGCGGTCACACAGGTCCTTGGGCATGTCTGGGATGAGGTACGCAATGAAAGATTGATTCCAAACACCAGGTGCTGAGGGAGGAATTAATAAATTATGCATGAGTTAGCTTCAAGGCCGCTCATACATATCAGTAGCAACACATTGGAGTGGGGATTATAACATGGGTTGACTGCTGTATGAAATCCAATAAGAGATGGTAGAGTCATAGAGTCCATGCTGTTGTGGTTACGCTGAGTTCAACACTACGGTACCTTTGCTTGTTGACATTTAAGATTGACATTTACATTTATAACCACTACCAAAAATAAAATATGTAAAATATAGAGAATGATGCGTTTGATTGTACATTTTTACCAGTAAATGTTTAATTTCAGTTTACTTAATATAGTAATGTATGTATTTATAAGAAAATGAAGTCATGATAACAGTAATACTGTAATGAAGCTTTAAATCATCAACTGGACTGAGTTGGTTGAGTTGAGTACTTTTTGCCTCTGTTCGGAGAATCCTATTCTTGGCTCTTGTGGTCAAAAAAGTGACAACAAGACTCAAGCTAGACCGGTCTTAGTTACCCTCTTAGTGGGCGGGAACAAGACTGACAACATCCACCTACTGAGGTTGTTTACAGTATCAGAAAGTCTTTATAATGCTCTCACGTGGAGACGGCGGCATGGTAGTACAGCGGTTAGCTAGAAGGTCCCGGGTTCGAATTCCCACCTGGACGGGGCCTTTCTGTGTGGAGTTTGCATGTTCTCCCCGTGTCTGCGTAGGTTTCCTCCGGGTACTCCGGTTTCCCCTACCACTAAAAACATGTACAATAGGCCAGGATGAATGAGAGTGTGTTTGAGAGTGCGCATGGGGGATGACGGATGGAAATTAGCCCAAGGCTACAATCCGGGGTGGCGTGTTTACATGCATGAGACCCATGTATGTTCATTAACATGCACTGTCCCGACCAAATAAACCATTCAATAAATAAAATAAGACTGAGATGTGTGATGCCCCATCGGCCTTAACAAAGTTCCCTTGATCCCAATAGGCCGTTATAGAAAGGGGACAAGGTATGTCTCAATTCCCAGCTCTGTTGAGATTGGGCTGCCTCCTTTACCCCTCTCGCAAACCATTTCTTCTCCCAAGCCAGTATTTTGACTTCTTTATCCTCAAACATGTGCTAGAGGCTTTATAATGGAGATGCACAGCTGACTGACCACTGGTGTTTTTCCTGTGTTGTTGGGCCATTCTTTTGAAAAGGGGCTGCTTTGTTACTCCTATGTACTGTTCTGCTCATGGCAATCTCCCTGGCAATGTAAGGAATAGTACACTACATTACTCTATTTGTAGCTGGACGTATCATCTTTAATTAACACTGCTCTAGCTTATCACTTTTTTTTTTACTTCAAAAGCTAAGAAGAAGCTTCTGCGAATAGAAGTGAAACGTCCTTAACACCAGTGTTTGGAATAACGCCGTTAAAATAACGGCGTTAGTAACGGCGTTATTTTTCAGTAACTGAGTAATCTAATTCATTACTCTCCCCGTCGTTACAACGCCGTTATCGTTACTGGGTAAACAAAGTGGCACGTTACAATTCGACTGAATGAGCGCCGCGGTGTCAGCTCACGCAGCAGGAGCAGGGGAGAGGGTGGGCGGAGTCTCACGGAGTACTCGCGCTGCTCCAAAAACTACGTGTGTCCCCGCAGCTCGTCATCCCCACAGCGCGGTGCGGCCACGGGGGAGAATCCAGTTGGTGATCATTGTCAATGATTCATTGATCTGTAGTGTTGGAACTTATTTTTTAACCCAAAGTTTTCCGTTTTGCCTGATGAATGAACAGAGAGACTTGCACAATGCCTGTGCGTAAAGTCTGCTCTGATCGTTGGCTGCGTTGGCACATGTTTCTTTACTCCTGTTCCTCCCCATTCTCTTGAATACGGCCGTATTCCTAAATTAATTAAACAGTGGCGCAAACACTGGTCACAGAATCCAAACACCTGTCTGTTCTACTCATTCACACTGACTTTGAAAACTGCTAAAAAAAACAAAATTCTTTGATATTAGCAAGTTTTTATTTAACAGTAACGCAAATAGTTACTTTCCCTGGTAACGAGTTACTTCATTATAGAGTAATTCAGTACTAACTTACTTTTGGAACAAGTAGTGAGTAACATAACTAATTACTTTTAAAGTAACGTTCCAACACTACTTAACACAACCAACTCAGTCCAGTCGATTGTAACAGCACTAATTTGAAGAACTCCTACCACAAGCTTACATTGACTGAAATGGCTGTGTAGATCTTACCTCAAAGACAATGATGAAGGCCAGTCGGGCAGCCAGGACATGCCAGAACTGCAAAGTGAATTCATAAGGGACGGGGCTCCAGGGGGAGGCTCTGTAGTCCCTGTACCGGCAGTATCGGAACTGACTGCTGTTGGTCTCCCCCATGTCAAACACAGACAGGCTGCTGTTCATGTACCCTTGCAAACACCTATGGAGCACACAAACCGGGTTCAAATGAGTTGAATTGTGCCAAACAACGGTCATGATTTCACATTTCTTACGCATTCTCGTGGTGCCTCTCCTTGTCTGCACACGGGCCGTATTTGAAGGCGTAGACGAAGCGTGGTATGTAGTCAGAGGTGATAGCGATGACAAAAGCATTTGTTATGACAGCCAGGACACCAATCCCCTCCAATATACCATGCCAAATGCCTAAAACACAACAGAAAATAAATGAGGCTAAAATAGAACAAAGCTTTCACCTACTTTTATTTTGCCCCCCCCCCAAAAAATACTGTATTTTAAGTATATATTTTCTTTGTGAACAACTATAGACTGTAGTATATAGTATTATTTGCTGGACTGAAATACATTAATAGCCACACACTGTGTAGTATAAAGTTCTTCTGAGTGTGAGTTGAGTTTGAATTTTTTTTTTTTTCACATACTACAGAATAAAAGCCTTGGTTTAAGAAGTTACATGACACTATATTGTCCTCATTACTGTTGAGGCTTTTTCAGAGTCTTTGTGTTCTCAATTACAACCCCTCAATTACAGGGAACTATGCCACGAGATGCTTTTGGTCCCATATTGTCCTGCGTATTGTACTGCAATGTGTTTTCATAAGACTCAGCGGCAGGAGCGGCATATGGCCACAGGACAAGGCAACATATGAGTCTCCATAGGACGGAAAATGCTTCAGAGGCTGTTACTGTTGGAAAGAGCCACTGTGAAGCAAAAATAGACTGCCACAATGTCACAGTTACGGTGGATGCTTGGCAGATGAGACTGACCTATGTCTGTGGCCCGGGCCGGCATGGGTCGCCTCCACTGAGTGACAAACTTGTAGGCGTCAAGTCGGATTTCGATAATGTTGTTAAGGAGAGCGAGGAGGGGAGCCAAGGGGAACGCCGCCACGAAGATGGTGGTGAAGCCGAACTGGAGAACTGCAAAGACCATCACGAATGCATTGGTTCAAATAGAAACAGTGACGGGGGATTTGCATCTAGGTTGCCTTCATGTGAAGTCCTATCATTTCACATTATAAGGTTCAATTCCATGTAAATTATATACCTCCATATTGCAACATTTGCCACACCAGTTTACAAGTCGCACTTTTTTTTCCATTGTTTGGCTGGGGGTGCGACTTATACTCCGGTGGACTTGTACATAAAAATATAAAATTTTACATGTTTGCTATTTTCACACTGACAGCCGCTAGAGGGCGCTCTTGGCTTGTGTGCCAGTATCTGCTACTCCTCTACCACTGAAGATAAAAAACGGTAATCGAGCAGCAGAAAGAAAGTTTGGAGTGAGACTGGCGAAAAGCATAGGTTACTCTTACTGCAATGAAGAAAACAAAAAAAAGCTAATTGCGAGCTAAAAGCTAGATGGCCACAGCTAAAGGAATGAGTTCGCAAATGAGAGCTTGGTCAACGTGATGCCGGGAGAGGCTTGTAAAACGGTGCAGTTACGCGTCCATGCCCAGGTAGTTGCCAAAGCTGGTGCGACTTATACTCCGGAGCGACTTATAGTCCGGGAAATACGGTACTTGCTCTTTCTTAAATAACAAAAATAAAATGAAGATAAAAAAGTAGCAATGGAAACCAGTATATTGTGAACCGGAATACAATCTCCAGTCACAAATGTAACTCTTTAAAGGGGGTATATGTAAAATCGACTTTTCAAGCTTTATATCATGTTATATGTCATTCCCTCATTAAACACATGCCTGGAGTGTTGCCTTGGCTCATTCACATATTTTTGAGTAATCAGTAAAAACTTAGACGGCAGCCATTTTAGGTGTAGCTATGCCTCAGTCCTCCTAGGAACGCCCCCACCTCCTGGAGACGCCTCTGGACCTTTTGTCACCAGCCAAGCCACCAACCACTGCTCCTCAGCTCAGCAGAGCCCACTCCCCACACAGTAGTGTTGTTTAAATGCCACAGCAGTGTGCTAAAGGGGGCGTGTCGGAAAGCTTCTTAAAGAGACAGAGGCCTATTTCAAGACGTTCAGTACAGCCATTTTCAGAGAGCAATTTTATTCAAGGCAGTTATTTTAATTTACTGCATAGACCAACAGAAGGTTACGTCATCATTGTAGTATGCTATAGACTGGTGCTATGTGATTGAAAAAAGCATAATACCCCCTCTTTAACACTGGGAAATAATCTACCCATTTCCAGGTACTCGTCCACTAGTCCGTGTGCGTTCATGGGCTGCAGATTCCAGTCCTTATCCCACTGTGGAAGTTGGGCTTTGTTATCAACGTTCGGCCCTCCTCCGCCTCCTTTCTTCATCTTCCTACGAGACCACCAGTTCTGCAGCAACCTGAAAGTGCGGCGAGAGAAGCCGGAAACTGTCAGCGCTCAGCAATTATTTCTGACAATACGGCGAACTCGACAAGAACCTGCTCCTGAGCCTCCAAGAGGAGATTTGACGAGTTTCCGGACAAGTCTTTTATATAATAAGCAATATGGACAAAAGGTTTGAGGAAACTGCATGCAGTAAAGCTTGAACAAAACGGCACTCACATGCATTTTACAGCGCTTATGTCTTACAATAGCCTCCCTAATGCTTTGGTTATAGAGAAACATGTCATTGTAGCATTACTTACGGGTAACCGAGCTCCATGAAGTTGTTCCAGATTTGCTTGAAGAACATTATGACGCCCATTTGCAGGCATAAATCAATCAAACAGCCACTGGGGTGACACTGGAGAAAACAAAGAGGGATAATTGACTGTAAAATCCATATTTCATGCTTCTCAATGCAAATCTGTGGGTAAATCCAGTGACGAGCGCCACACCATTCTGGATTGGATCGTTAAAACGGAGATTCCTGCTAATCACGGGAATGATTAATGGGTCCTATTGGTGATTGTCAGTAATATGTTTAGGCCGAATATAGCTCTATGTCTCTATCTGGAGAATAGTTCAGTCGGACCAAGTCAGGGCTGGATAATCGGCGTATATTGTTATGGCTAATTGCACTCACCTCCTCCAACCGCCATCGATTAAACAGTTTATTGTATTTTCCGGGTCTGCCAGCAAACCTGAAACAATTGGGAGAACGGATTCAATCAGAGAAAAGTAATGAACTCTGAGTGGAAAAAGATTACATTAACTGGGGTTGTAACGTCCATCACATTTCAAGTGTAAATACCGATGCACAAGGCCCAAAAGTAACCATGCTGTCACAGAGGGGGTAGTTGCATATACTGTAAGTAACTTTCAGAAAACAATTCTTTTCTATTTGGGTTTATTGTAATTTTATCGCAACACTAAATATTTTAAATATTCTTTTGTTGTTTACCTGTCAGGAATGTTAAAACACTACGAAAACATACACCATGTCCAAATAGACACTGAGGATATTTGACTTTTACATGAATAATATTGTTTTGAAGTCACAACACTCTGCCCAGCCACGACAGAAAGCAGATGGCGTTTTGGCAGACGTCATGACCGAGGAGCCTGTTATATAAAACATCACAATCGCCTCATTAAACCCACTGTAAACAGGAATCTAATTTATAGTTTTCAGTTTATGGCAGACAGCAGCCTTACCTTCCCAGAAAGAAGGCGATGTAAAAAGTTGAGCTGTTCAAATTCACGAACTGAAACAAAAACATCTTCAGAGCAAAGCTGTTTTCCCATTCGGATTCAGTCCGTGGGTGCTCTGAAAGGGTGACAGGCAGAAGAATTGAATGTGAGGGGACCATCTGGAAGCAAAGTGTAATGAAGATGTAAACGCATGTGCATAATACTAACCTAAATTAGTCAGCAGATATGACACCTTCTCATAGACCTGCAACCAAACAGGGCAGCTGGAATTATATTTTGACCACAAGAAAGTAAAAGGGATAAAAATATGGCTGCACCACAGTTAAACAAATACAAGATTCATTCGCCTTTCAGAACATGTTTATCTGTCTAAACTGCGGGGTTAGAAACTTTTAAATATAAGATGACACTATATAGAAAGGAGGCTTTGTTGTTTCCTTCCCCCTAAATAATTGCAAACTTTGCCAATTATGATCATAGAAATTGTGCAGCAAAAGTTTTTTACGGTTAAGTTTTTTTCTGAGTTTACTATATTCACTTTTAACACTTATATTTGAGTGATAACTTTCTGCACTTTTTTCAAATCTGCTGGGAACGTAGTTATAAATAAACACCGCATTAAAGATTTTGCGGCCAGACGGCTACATTGGCACAGACACGCACCACATTGAGAGACATGATGATCATGAAGTTGATACAGACGCCGGTGCCGGAGGTCGCAAACTGCCAGTTCTTCTTCACAAAATGCCAGTTGAAGGAAGCGAAAGTCTTCATGGCAATGAGACGGAAAACCACCACAGCAAACACAGCGGCGAGAACCAGGGTGATCTGGACACAAATGAGAAACAGACACACTGATGCTTTATTTGTTCCCAAGTCTGTTTTATACATTGTACAAATACTGACAGGGCCAGACAGTTCAAATAAACAAGATGTTAACAAGACTTTAAATCAACAAAGCCATAACCTTTGTGGGGAGTAGACTCTGAGATTAATATCATTCCTTGTACTGATAGTGTCGTAATCACAGGCTCCCTCCCTAAAACCATATGATTAAGATGGCTTTATATGAACAAATACAGGTTTATAGTGCCTGGGTAGTTGCACATTTTTTTCCTAAGCGCCTAAAAAATTGTAATGGAGAAAGAAATTAAACCTGACAGAAACACACATGGAAGTCGCTTAATCTACATAACAAAATCAAAAACACGATCAACAACTAAAAAAGGTGATTAAACAGAGCAACATAAAGTGCACAAGTCCTCCAGCAGGGGGAGTTGTTATGCTACCGCTGCTGCATCCTCTCTCGCTCTAAATGGGGCACGCACGCAAAGCACCTGTGATCCGCCTCAGCACATAAATCACCCCGGATTGGAAAGATCGGCTTATTTACCATGAAGAATATCCCAGACACTGATAGCATGAGCCGGCTGACTTTATCCGGGAAGGGCTGGAAAGGCTCTGGTTTTCCCGATATGGGGTTCACCCTCTCCACCTGGGAATACTTGGCTTCGAACTGAGGCCGCAGCTCCTCCTGATTGCACAACGCACAGATTCACAGCACATGTATGAATGGACTATTACTGAACCGAGACTGCATTCACCATGAGCCACACCACCCACATGTCTAATCAAATAGCCACTGATCTATTAGTGGATATTGCTAACACACCTCCTCTTCCTCCCAGTCAATCAGATCCCAGTCGTAAGTCAGCTCCGCTCTTCTCCTCTTCCAGAACTCCAGGAAAACAGTCGCTGCAAAGGGCAGAATGGCATGAATCAATCCCGCTATTGAGCCTTATTGACATTTACGCAGGCACAACAACAGCTAATAGGTCGTGTTCATGTGACATCATAATGCTCTAAAGAGTAAATCGTTTGTTGTTGTTTTGTGATCATACTGTATCTTTATTATTTGTGATTAGATTAAATACAGTTTATTTACAATATGTTATGTTCTTCCCGACACCCTGCCCAGTGACCTGGAGAGAGAGATTAAGAGGGCAGTCAAGTTAGTAACGCCACTTCCCAGGCAAAAGAACCAGATTATGCTCATACTCATACTATCGGGCGCAGAAGGTACAGGTGTCACAAGAAGACATTGTGGTCGGGACGTGGTTACGTATATATTTACATTAAAACTCTGACTGCGACCACTGGCTTACAGGCCACTCTGTGAAGGACAATGTGGGGAAAGTGGCACCAAGCAAATGGGTTTTACTAGTACAATGTTTCCCACAAAGTCGCTGTCCGCCAAGAGCCATTTTATGCTCAGCAACTTCAAAAGTGCACAGCTTATTGTTGGCAGACTTCAGACCGGAGGCGCAGCGTCCCTTTGTTCTTTGCTTTTCAATTATAATGAGGTTTGTATTCTCTTCACATGTTTTAGGGTTCAGTATGAATACATGACGCTGGGGGAAAAAAAGCACTGTACGATGGCTGGACATCTATTTCAAGTCAAGGATATAGATACGTGTGGGTTTCACTGCTATGGTTACTTTTTATGGAGAAAACATTGCCTATGTGTAGCAGCAGACTTATAGCCTGCAAAATCAATGGGAATAGATGTACATTGACAGTGCTGACAGCTACAGCATAGGTTCAATTCATTCGCCAGGTACTATTACTGCATAAATGATTTGATACGCATATGATGAAAACTGATGCTGGCATTTAATTATGTCTAGCTCAAGCCCTAACATGTCTGTAGTTTATTAAATGGACAGCACAACTTGCCTCTAATCAGATCAACAGAAACGCAAATGTTGAACGTTGCCAGTTGTGATAAGTTTAATATCAATCGACCGTTTAAAAGCTATTTCAGTCTTTACTGATCCCTATATGGCCTTGTTAAATTCTTTTCACAAGCGCTAAAATACTGCAGACCAGCAGAGCGCTAAACTGCTGTAGTCTACAATTGCCAGAGAATCCCTCCCACTGAAGTTGGAGTTCACTCTCAGAGAGGCTGCAAGGACTTCTTCGGTTTGACTGAACCTAACCTGCATTTAGCATCTTGCCCAGACGCTTTAAAAATGGCAACAGTCAGTGTTCTTGCTGGAGGCAGGCTGCTATTTAGCACTGGGTCAACAAATTACATTGAAAATCTTGCTATAATGAAACAGTAGCCTGGCCACAGTGCATGAAACAAAGCATTGACATCTTGAGCGATACGGTCTCCCAGTAAGGAAATTATCACACCGCACTAGCACTTAAGAGGAGAGTAGATCTAAGAAGAAAACACTCCATTTGGGACAAATATCAGGGTTGTTTTTGACTTGAAAAAGGTTTTTCAGATGCTTGTTAATTCTCATTTGTTAGGAGTTGAGTGGAGTGAGTGTCATAAATGCTCTAATAATAGATTAGATGAGTTTCAAGTATAGAATGGTAATATGGCTACTTACCCCAAATAGCCATGAAGATAGCAAAAAACACAGTCCCTCCATTGTCAAATAGATGAGTAACCTGGAAATGATATGACAAATATAATAAAACACATTTAAATTTAAAATCATTTTTTGTGAAAGGTTTTGTTAAAGCATTGACAAGAACAGGCATTTTGCCTGTGCGGTGAGAAATTGCTAAAATACTGTGAAAGTTGCACTTACCTTTGCATACACACAGCTGTCACTCAGTGTCCAAGGCTCACAGTTATCGTCACACATGGGACACATGATAGTTGTATTGGCTTCACAGATCTCTTTACTGTAGCAACAAAGAGGTGAGCATCAAATGCACGTAAAAACCCCCAGAAAGATCGAAGTGTAGTGATGCAGCAAGGTTTAAACTGACCTGACTTGGCTCGAGTCCATAGTGAAGAGGCCATATAGGAAGACAAAGAGCCCGACTAGTGCAGCTGGGATCAACATTCCGGTGTACCACCCCAGCCAAGCAAAGTACAGACCAATCTTCTCTCCAAAATACCTCCTGGGAGGGTAAATAACAGAAGTCAGAGTTCATCTACACCCACTCCTCTGCGGTGGCAGATGTTGTAACAGTATAAGCCTTGGAAGGTAAATGAATGGGGCTTCAGTGGCTATAAAAGGTCACCGAGCAATGTTGTGATGTGAAATTAATTGATGCTGCAATCCTTAAACGATTGTCAAGGTGCCCTTGAGCAAGACGCTTACATAAGAACATGAACGAAACAGCTCAGTGGGAAATAACACACAAGGCTCAACTCCCCGGTGTATGGTGCATGTTGTGATAGATGAACAAAGCAATAGGAGAAGCTCTGCAGTGCGCTGACAACAGTACTTTTCCACATTTCTGTCTTCACGACTTCATGGCCAGGAAATATAACAGTGCAGCTTTTCACATCTCACTTTTGTATGGCAAGTTATACTTGGCTTCAAACACAGTATGTATACTGTGCTTGGGTTGAAACATACTGTACACCACTTTTAATGATCTAATTCTATGCGATCAAATTGTCCCATTCCTAGCATTAGCCTGTCTCCATTATGAGATTAACGTCATCTGTCTGTCACAATTGGACGCTATAATAAGTCCAACCAAGGTTAAAAATAATAATATCTGTGCCAGAGCAGACCAACCCCAGTGTTGCCTTTTACAGTAAAAACAGTGTGCGGTTTGAGGGGCACTTAAGTATTTTCCAGTCTGTTTCCAGTGTCAGTGCTGAGCTAAGCTAATTACTTCCTGACTCGGGCTCTTTACAGAAAACACAGACTCGAGAGTGGTGTCAATCTCATCCATCAGCAGACAAAAGAAAAACCACATTTCCGCAATAGATGGCTTACAGAATACATTAAGAAAATACAATTTTTCATATAATTCAAGAAAGCAGTAAACTGTATTTTAACTATAGTATTATAACTACAGAACAAGGCCAGTGCTGTATATTGCAGTGGTGTGTCTAACTCTAAATGCATTTTGTTGGTGCTTAAAAAAATTAAGAGAACATTTTAAAATAGTGTCATGAACATTGATAAAAAGAGTCCATGAATAAAGATAATACCAAAAGTCTTGTTGAATTACACCAGTAATTTGGATCCTGAGCCTGCACTTTGATGAATTGCACTATGATCAATTATGCAGCGTGTTTCTATTTTTTATTTAGTTTTGGAGTCAGCCTCTTTTTTTATGGTTGTTGTTACATATTGCTGAACAAAGCCAAAAGGTACAGATTTGGAAGTACGAGAGGAAGTGAAGAAGAAGCTAGTGAAATTTTTAGCATCTTCAATTAGATTTGGACTGAACAGTGGAAAACCATTCCTACATTTTATTATCAGTAGAAAAAGGTGATGAAGTGCTTTTTTTTTACCTGATGAGGTCTAGAGGCTGGTATTGTACCACAGTCCCCACCGGGCCCAGCGTTCATACAGCAGGTGCCTGTGATTCTGTGCACCGTGTGTTTTTATGGGGTGCCTGCTCTTGTATCCACCCTTTTATCACAGAAAAGCAAGACATTAAAAAGGGTCAACTATGAATTATGTCCAGTATTATGAGGGCACTTACCTCATGGGGAGGAAATGCAGCTTCGTACGTGTTGTTGCCCAATAGCCGGTTGATACCTGCGGCAGAATATAATACGCTTTCTGAGCATTATGACCACAACAACAATAAAAAAAAGCAATATGGAAAAGTTAAGACTGGTCGTAATTCTAAAAGCGGTAGATATAGGCGCTATAAAAGAACTTGAATCTGCAAAGTTAACTGAGATACACATTCTTTATATTTAGTGATACGCATTTGCAGAAAATGCGAGGCATTATAAAAGCCTGTTTATGTTTCTGCAAAGTGGTATTTGGTTCCAGGTTCAAGAATGAACAAGACAAAAGGATTGGATTGATTTTACCAGGCGGTGCCTGTGTAACACTGTAATGAAAGACAGTTTTCAAAGCACAACAGAGCATTGTTGCTTATTCCTCAGCTGTCTGTGTTGATACGGTCTGCTAAAAGATGTTCCACTCGTGCCTCTGAGCGAATCTTTGTTGGGAAGTTAAGTGGTCAGCACTATTCAAATATTAATGTCTGATCCATTCTGGGCTTCAGGGCTGAACTTTATTATGCAGCCAGTGTCATGTCAGCCAGAAAAGAGACTGGACAGAGTCAATCTCAAAAGCAATTCTTCAGACAGGGCCTCAGTATGAATAAAGACACTTTAGCCAAATTTATATCAAGATTAGGGCTGGGTATCATTCAATTTTTTCGATACCGGTACTTTAACCATGTTTGGTTTTCGATACCGATACCTAAACAATACTTTTTCGATACCTATACTAAAATATTTGTCATGTCTGGAAGATATTCAAATTTACAATATCTTCGATGTCAAGGAATGTGTGAAAAATGGGGAATAATTTTGGGGGGGAAATTTGAAGAAATTGTGGCAGAAATAAGGAAAAAATGGGTGAATTTAGCTTATTACTGCAAGCAGGCTTAACATTATGACCGCTGGTTAAAGGTGAGGTGAATAAACTATTGTGACATGGTATTTCTCAAACTTTCAAAGGCCCCACCCAATCCAAACCAGGTCAATAACATTGACTATCAGGCTCAGGTTACTCACCAAATGGGGCTCGTACTCACCACAGTTAAGTCAGTTGCAATTTCTTGTGTATATTTCTCTTTTAATATAGATTATTCATTGGTGATTTTCATGGAGATTTATCAGATTGTACAAAATAGGCTTCACATGGTTTATACATCTTAAAACCAAGACAGTTGAATGAGAATTTGCACTCTTCCACATAGGCTACTCTACCTTTAAGGCTTGTGATAATGTTATGTCTTACCAGTGCCTGAAAGAAACCAGATTTAAAATGTGTTGCCGCGGCGATAAACAATGTCATACCTATCTTTGATTTGGTGTCCTCATACTTTGTGCGCTGCAGGACATGATGAACTATCCTACTTCGGGTGGAGTTGGAAAAAAATTTCTCCCTGTTGTTGATGGCGAAGCTGGAAAGCACATGGCAGTCGTTAGGCTCCATTCAACAATACATCACCACCCCTCCGTCAGGGCCCTGCATAGGAGCCCTGTGCGGACAATGGGATGCCATAAAGCATCCTGGATTCCCACACATTTCCCGTTATATTTGCTGAAAAATATATGGCTCGCTGAAATATGGTGCAACCAGCAAAACAGTGGCTCACCTGGAAGCATAAACTACATCACACGTGATCGGTCAGTCACTTCTTTGCCTCTCACAATATCCTCCACGTTTACGGTCTGCTTTTACACAGCGCAAAAAATACCCTCTCATGAATGAGAAAACACAGCCGCGACGCTTGTCAATATTTATTTTGATGCATGTCCCTACTGCTACTGCCAAATGTGATATATTTGGAGCGGGATTTATAATGCCATCAAATGAGTTTTCTCTGCTGGCTGTCTCATTTCCTTTCCAACACACAAGTCATGAGCCCCAATCAGTTGAAATAACACTTAGTCTTAAAATAAAACTAACCAGGGAAAAGTTGGGGCTTAAACTTGGGGGAAAAATACAGGGATAATTACCGTATTTTTCACTTTTGATATATTTGACCAAATGCTGCCATGGCACATGTGATTTGTTTACATTTTATCAGTATTCCTGAATGATTGCCGCCTTTAGTCGCTTTAGCTGCCAGATCTGTAGTGGAGGTCAGTCAGAAATATCATGTAATGTTATCCTTGATTATTGAAATATTACTTTTTATTATCTAATCATACACTACTCTACAGTAACAAGTTACAACACACTGTTCTACAGTCGCAGAGTTAAAATTTAGATCCAGCACAGTGACATACAGCAAGTAGATTTGTCTTTGGGCAGATTTGTAGTGATGGCGGATTGCCAATTGTCTTCACTCACTCCAGTACCAAGTAGTACAAGGCTAGGGGCGCAATAATGAGCGTAAACCTATAACAGTATGTTTTACATTAAAATGCACTGAAACTCGGGAAATTACCAAGGCCATAATCTCAAAATGGGTAAGTTCCAATATATTAACTCACTGATCCTTATATATCATTATAATACGTATTGGTTCTTACTGGTGCATGCGTGCTCTGCTGAACGGCGCTGTGTAGCAGTCGGTCTCCTCCAGGTCGGGCAATGCTTCCTTGTCCAGTTTCATGGGGTTTCTGGGCAGCCAGCTCTTAATCTGTCGACACCTCAGATGAAACCAGCTGCGCAGACACAACTAGCGTTAACACACAGTCATTTTATATCAGTACTAGTGAAATCCATGAACCCAGGAGCCACTGATCAAAAAAGACACACAAAAAGAACTCTCTGGATCCATTCTGAAAGACAAATATCTTTTTTCTATTTTGCGCTCATAAGTCTGCAGAGGTTTAAAGCCCCGCATTGATTTCCCACTGAGGCTTGTGTGAATGCCCTTATTGCCTTCTCACTGAAAGATATATTACACTCTACAGCTTGCTGATTAATTTGTGCCGTGGCTGCTCTGATAGGTATTGAATGAAAATAAATGGGGAAAATCCCGGTGCTGCAGATAGCTTTATGGATATTGTAGCACAGGGAACAGGTGCTGCACAGGGTGATATGCAACTATTAGAAGGACAGGCACCATTTATTCAGCTTTGGGGCGGCGTTAGCTTGTGACACAGCATTAGTAAACATATAAAGCCTATTTGCCACTCAAATAGTTTAGAGTTTTAGAGGAGGACAGAGGGAGCGTGTGGTGCAAGAATGGTTGAAAAATGTTGTTTCTTTGGGTGGATAAGCGATGTCCTGTCTCTTCTGTGTGTAGGCGTGCTCCAAGATTAAGAAGACTGCCATCTGAGAAAATAAGAAATGAAAAAGCATACTCCCACAGCTCTAATCATTAAAAGTAACCTAGGGGTGTCAATGTAGCTGCATATTAGTGCAGCACAAATTATCAGCAACTTATCGCTATAATATAACAAATCAATGAGGTCTTCCATCTGACTGACATTTACACAGCCTAAAACAAAACAAATGGTTATTTAAGTCATGGCTTTCCTCATTTACTTCCATTTCAACCTTGTTTTTGACATTACTTATTATTTAAGTCGTGTTTTGGGGAAAAAAGCTTATTGCTTGCAAATTTCTGTTTAAATTTGCATAACATATTGTGTTGAAATAGTTCAGTGACATATCTGAATAATATCGTTACCACAATATTCAAGACAGTTGCCTGACAGTGTTTCAAATCACTTTGTCCCACATTTCACAAGTGTGAATACTAAGAAGCATTTTATCTTTTCTTACACGTGACCCAGTAAGAGATTGTTCACAACACTTTACCATTGAAGTCACACTGAATCTAGGGCACTTCCAAATGTGGTCCCGAATTAGACACAGGTGAGGTTGTTTGCAGTGCAAATGGATCTGAATAGTCTGCTGGAGACACTTAAATATCTATTTATATCTGTACGTGCAGAGTAAAAAAAACAACGTATAGAATCATAGATAAGAACTTAAAATTAAAATGGATTGGAATGATTAAAAATGCTGTTTTGTGTCCGACTGACTGTTCAGCTCAAACCTCTCTTTTTACAAAATTATATCACTATAATACTTCAAAGAAGGTACTTGAGTCATCTTCTGTACTTGGTAGTTGAGGTCTCCAAACGTTTCGCCTCTCATCCAAAAGGCTTCATCAGTGAACAAGGTTACGCTCAGCACGCAGCGTAGATAAAGACCAGTTGGGAGGAGTTGGGGTTGACCCGGCTCCTCCCCTCTAATCACAGCTACTGTGATTACGACTGAGAACTTACACAGACATCACTATAATACATGTAGAAAGTAAGTTACCGTTTTATTTTTAAAGTCAATAGACTATAACACATTGTTAGCATTTTTGTTAACTCTTTCGGGTTAGTACTTATTTGAAAATACTGTAGTCCTGTTTTAATCCAAGTTTTGACCAGGGACAGTCCCCAGGTTTATTTCCAGTGTTGTCTTTCTTAGGTAGGACTTGGTGTGAAAAGTTTGAAAACCACTGGGCTACAGCCTCTCTGATTTTCTATTATAGCCAAGCCAAGATTTCTCTTTTATTTTTCTATATGAATGTTGTTATTCTACATTTTTACACCAGAGAATAACCTAAGCTTAAAGAACAAAGCCATTAGGAGATGTTGTACACTTGTCAACATACATCTTTATTTGGCCTCCTCAGTCCACAACTCTGGGCACCACAAGACTTTTTTATTGTCCACAAATTGTTCTTAGAACTTTCTACAACTCAATATTAACTTGGCTGCAACATCGAAACCATTAGCTGGAGCAGGCATTCTGCTAAAGCTGTATATTGGGATTCATTATGAAGAAGATCGCAAACACAACACAACAGTATAAAAGTGTGCCTCCACTTTCACCATTTTTACATTATTTTCCCCAACAGATAATTAGGCCCCAATGCACTCAGTTTGATTACATTTGTCTATTTCACGTTTTTTTTACAGTAAATGTTGCCAACAAAGTATTACTAGATGTCAAACTGTATCTACTAATACTTTATTATTGGAATAGTTTCCTGATTTTAGTTTTTCCTCCATGACTTCTTGATTATTTTTCTTACTAATATTGCCTTGCCAATTAAGAAGTGAAAGTTGGCATCCAGTACATGACTTGGACAACACTCCAGCATCACATCAAGGCATGACTATTTCTAAAAATAGTATGCAGATTGTACAGAGAAGCTGAAACATTAAGTATTTTTTAAATAAAGCAGAGTTGTACTGTAACAACGAGCCCGAGGTGAGCAGTTTTCCTGAATATAAAACACACTGCTTCCAACTTGTAAGATATTCCCGCACCTGTGTTGACAGGCGATTTGCATAGAGCAGCTCTAAGTGCGATTAATCCTGAGCTAATTAATAAACTGGGATAGGGAGGAACGAGGTAACATTTACTGAGGGAGTGTGTGTTCACTGATAACTCCTATCTCGGCATAGTAAGTAGTGAGCCCAGCACTCTGCCCCAGGCCAAACAGTCCCACCATATATCTTTAAAAGACATACCTGCTCAAGGTTTTACTCTTCCGGTCTGTGAAGTAGCACTTTTTCCTTCCGAGGAAAACAAACCCAAAGTAAGCACTGACAATAAAAACAGACAATAAAAGTATGTAGTGACTAACGTGTTTACCTGAAAGGCATCCGTATGTTCATTTGTTCTGCATATTTGCAAAGTCCGTCCCAAGGAGCGTGTATCTTCACAAACATAATGTCATTGTTTGTCAACGATGGCTGGAAAAAAAGAAAAGTAAATGATTTAGGCATTTTAAAAGTCTTTCTTTGTACATCACTTAAGCCTTAACGATAAATAAAAATAAGCTTTTTTAATATATGTTATAATTATCCAGTTCCCATTCCTATACATTTATCTGAGCCGAGGACTGGCATAGAGATTTCAGAGAGCAAATGACCTCATGGGAGTATATTAAAGTATTTAAGGCTTAATGAGGCTAATACATTTACACTTACCTCTTTTTCCAACATCAGACCCTCAGCTCGTAGGTTTTTCTCAAATGTGCATCTTTTCTCCACCTGAGGACTGGACTTCTTGTAAACCAGGATATAGTCAATTTTTTTTTACCATCTCGGAAATACAATCCGGATGCATCGGTTGGCGCTCTACCCTGCTACACAAAATAAACACATTTTTAGGAACTGGAGGGTTACCTAGAACAGGCTAGGACTCTTTACAATTCATGTCACACTTAGTACATTGTAAGTAATAAACAAATAAACTATAATGCAACCAGCCATATTTTAGTGTGTACCATTCAGCAAACGAAATGGCCTGTTTTAAATGATATGGTGGGAAACGTCTTTAAACAGTTGCAGAGAAGCAGGTGGTGCATTTAAAAACAATTGGGCATCTGTTTAGAATAACAAGCGACACTAAGGATACATAAATATTACTGGTCTTTATATAAACCGGGTAAATCATTTCTTTCAATACATTTTAGTGACAGCAGACATTGTCTTCATGAGTGCCCATTTGTAAATTGTTTACCTTTAGTGAGTCTGCTCGAGCCTCTAGCTTTGCCCGTGTGATCGGTGGTTTATGCAGCAGTAGCGTCTCGTCTGCTCTGGTTTCACATGTCGTGGCCTCAGATTCTTCCATGTATTGATCTTTGCCATCCTCTGTAACAAAAAAAAACATCTTCACGTTTTAGCTAGAGACAAAACTACCCACTCTCCATCTGCCAACAAGAGAAATTAGATTCGAGCCATTTCACTTTGGGCACCAAGTGGAGAGCAACACCTTGATGCGATTTAGCAGTTCAGCGCAATGATCTGATCGAGTTTCCTTCCAGTCGTGGAAGCGATGTGCCCAAACAAAATGAGGTTTTGTCAGCACACACTAATCCAAAACAAAAATAAATCCTCAGGACTAGAGAGTAAACAGAAGGGTGTGAATAACAGTGCATTTATTAAATGATTGAGATGAGTTATAGTGAACGGTGTTTGAAATGTAATCTAACTGTAAAGTACTTAAGAAAAACTACTGTACGACTGAGAGCCTACACAGACATCTTAAGAAAAAGTCATGTTAAAATACTCCGGGTAAGATACAAATGGTAACAACAAATATAAAAGGACATGTAAAGTTTGGAAGTCGCATGAGAATGAATAATCACTACTTCTAGTACTAAACCAAACTGAAAAGACATGTCAGTCTCTGCAGAGCTGCAGAAAGTGATACAAAAACACAGTATTTCAGTTCAGAGCCTGCTGTGAACATCCCGCACTATGAATTCAGTTTATTTTTGATTCGGAGATCAAAGTAATAAATGTGCCAGAGTGACTCAGATATCTGGGCGACATGGGAGACTGAACAGGATCCAAAAAAGTTCCGTCTGAACTCTGAATGTATAATTTCATTTTGTGAGTGTGTGTTGTTGTTTTCTGAAGCCAAATACAATGAAATAAATTTCAGCTCAGCAGAAGTTTTCAGTGGGTTATTTAATAAAAGCAGCTATCAAAATTGTCCGAAAATATTTTCTGTTGTGGCTCCAACCATTACTTCTACACTGTTATTCCTACTGGTACGGCAATTAGCATTAAACCCCTTATGGGACATGACTGCTACTACTAATATGAATACTCTGCATGATTAATGCACTGCAATACAAGCATTGTAACAACTTCTACAATTAAATCCTAAAGGCCAGATCGAATAGAGCAGTGTTTCAAAACCAGCAAGCACTTATGAGGTACGACAGGATAATGTATCACCTGCTTAATATTTAATAAGCTGCACTTTTTACAGATCAGACAACAGTTTAAAATGAAAATGACACAGTAAGATGATGTAAAATGTATGTTTTTGCACCGTAAATGTAAAGGTTTATTTCATAAGAATCTGGCCCATTTGCTTGGACCAGTTTGCCATAGGACATCCCACCACTGGCAACATAGAGTAACATCAGATCATTCGGGCGCTCAAGAAGATGGACATAGATACACACGGCATCTTTGGAATTGCCCATACTGTATATGGTCAGGGGGAAACAAAGAAGAGAAAAAACAGAGCTTTCTCCCTTTTCTCCACTATCACTTTAACAAATGCTGAATTATGAATATATTTCATCTACTAAATAAAATGTAGAAAAGGTTTAATCATCGACTGGACTGGGTTTTGGTAAAGTTGAGGACGTGTCACTTTTAGTCACAGAAGCTTCTTCTTAGCTCTTTACATCAGAAAAGACACTATTAGCCAAAAATTCCAAAAACCCCTAAAGTTGTTTACAGTATCTAGCAAGTCTTTGTTCTACTCTTGTTCTTTAAGATCAAAAATGTTAAAATGCTACGTAATTGTAATTTTTATTTTTTCAAAATCGTTTTGGATATTTGTTACTAATCTAGATGACTGAAAGTAAAGTTGTGTGAATTTAATTAAGAACAAGATATTTTTATGCCACTGAAACAGATCTGGTTATGAAAAACACTATATAACATATAACGTAACATAGTACCGGCAAGAAAAAAAAAAAAATCTACATTCACCCCTGTATATAAGGCCCTGTCGCTCCACAAGAAGGAGGTAGCTCTTTTTTTACCATCAAGAGGGATCCTTGTACAAAAATACCCCTGCTCACAGCCCGCCGCTTCATCTGCATAGAACTCGGCCCACTTTAGCACCATGCGCCCTGACAACCAAAACACAAGCATCTGAGGGGAAGAGGGCGTTTCAAGGTTGCGAAAATAGATGCGTCCCCGTCAGAAGCTGCTAAATATTCTACAACATAATTACAAGACCCCTTCTACTGCAGACCTCTATCGTGCCGTGTTGATGTATTGTTTCCTCCTTGAAAGCCTTCCCCACGCACAGCCTAATTAGTACAATGTCTTTACTCAATGGGATTCTTTTCATGACTTGTTAACCTCATGCAGAAATAGAATGTTTAAAACCAACCAGTAGTGTTGGTTTTTATTAAGAAATAAAAAAGCGTAGTACGATGTTGACAACACATGTAAATTACTGTGTATCGTATATAGATATGTTTTATTTGCATGTATTTGTGTGGGTCTGAACTCATGTAAAACTCATGGTCCCTTTGCTGGGCTTTATGTGCATCCTGACAGTGTAATTGTCCATTAATTCAATTCAGAGACACTGTGTACTGTGTAGTGTGCATGCATACAGTATATGTACTGTGTATGAATTCCAAATGAAATGTCGAAATGTCGGGTTAACTAAAACACTATATCCAAAACATAACCAGAAATCATCGGAGTGCCTTGGACTTTTTTTGTCTGCTTTTATCCATCTGGCAGACTACATCGCTTTCATTTGAAATAGAGGGAATCACCCACCTATCTGCAATGTCGCACCTTTTACATTTTATTCACACAGGAGCGATCCATAATGTGCTCACAATTTTTTCTTCCAGTCACTATTTTGATTTGGACAGATTAATTTAGCTTAGAAGATTAAGAACATGACGAAAAATGTTATTGCCTGATTTAATTGGGTATGCACCAAAATACACGAGGGCTTATCTCAATGTGAAATCATTTAAATGTGTGTTGGTAAAATAGAATGGATCTATGCCCATCTAATGCGATAAACAACAGATACATACAAAGTTATGAATAATCAGCAGTCGGAGTAAAGGGCCAATTATATAGATAGCTGGAGGTGAGCTGATCCCTAAAGCATTTCCACTTCATCATAAATGCATTTTTCCTTTGAGCTGCTCTGCCATTAATCTCGTTGTCTAATGGCAACAGGAAACAGTGCGAGTTTATGCCTTTTAAATGGCTTGGCCTCTGAGTGCACTCAGTGGTACCTGTCTGCGGGGGAGAAGGCTGCAGGACGTGCTGAAGCTCTGGCTCAGGATGTCCCCCTCCGGTTTGGGCTCGGGGCTCAAGGGCACAGACAGGAAGTGGTTGAGGTTGATAGGATGGGTCTGACTCTGGGCCAGACAGGGCAGGCTGCGGCGGGACGGCTTCAGGCTCTTCTCCTTCAGTATCTCGCTGATGCTGGTGTGCATCCCTGGAGAGGAGGCGAGAGAATACGAGTGAATACAGCAGCAATGGAAAGAACAGAATTTACTGACTAAACAAGGAGTGAAGGGGAACTAATTGAATGTGCCAAGACAAGATGAAGTGTTAATCTTAATGTGAGGTTTATTGGATGCTCTAACTAGCCAATCAGTGCTAAATCTTTTCGGATAACAATTCAAAGCTATAAAAAGTATTAACACATATACAGACATAAAAGTAACCATGTAAATCTGACTAATATCATGTCAATCTACCTGCTAATGTGTGCATGCCTGGTTTTGTAAAGAAAGCTATTGCCGTAGTTTGTATTCACATCGATGTCTATCAACAACACATCAACAAGATCAATAGGTTAGTGAGGTTATTGACAAAGCCACTAAGTGTTTTATAAAGCTACCGTTTGGCTGTAATGTAGTAAACAGCAAAATCACAAAACCAAACAAAGTTTTAAACTTTCTTTTCTTTTAACTGATTACACTGCCATGCGCTGCCTATCTTTCAGACTGATGTCCTGCATAAATGCATCTTAAAATCAATATTTAATACTCTAGTACAGTGTGGCTTGTGAAATCTGAAGAGCGAGGCATACACATATACTACTTAGCCTTGGCATTTCTTTTGGCATAACTTGTATGTGTTGAGAAAGTACACAAATACAGTGGTGCACAAAAAAAACAAATTTTATGAAATAAAAGCTTAAAGGTTGATCTTGCATGATATACTAAAGACCATTTGAGAGAATTTGTTAAATTAAAGCTTGCTGTATCTGTCAAAAGGATCTTATCTCTTTTTTACCGCATGTCAGCAGAAGAAGAGCTCCACATTGGCCCATGAATGATCTCTTCCTATACTGGCCGGTGATGATAATGTTTGTCCTTCATACTGAGTGCATTACCTTCACCACTCCCCTTATGTTCAATCACACAGCTCACTACACCAAGACAACAGCATAACAGAGCAACTCTTAAGTAACTACTTGTCCAAGCAACTCATTTGCTCTCATTGTGGAGGTCATTTTCAAGGTTAGCTCGTATTAAAACGGAGGTAATTGATAGAGCTGGAGATAAGGTGGTGATTCTGGGGGCAGGCTAACACCTTGGTGAATTGTAAAGAGAAACCCAGGGGTTAATCACCATAATGGATGTCCAGCGTTGAGCGAGGAGGCGTGACGGGTGACCTTCATATGGGCCTCCTCTCCATGATATAGTTATAGTTCCAAATGGAAGTGAAATGGTATCATTCACCCCAGTGTCGAACTTAGACCATGACCTTCGCATTGATAATTTATGCCCGGAGGTGATGCGTGCCTGTGCTACGCAATATCTTATTCTGCCCCACTCTACACTTATCTGTATGGGATTTTCCTGTTGTGCTTTTGGCTGAGAATGGAGCAAGGAGGAGTAACTAATCATGCAAGGAGGAGTAACTAATCACGCTGTGTGCTTCATGTACAGCCCTATACAGTAAATATAACATGACAGATATTTGAGCAATGGTAACACATTAAGCTCTTTTCCTTACAGGCCGTTTCGGTTCAGGGGTTGCAAAATTATCTGCCGTTGTGTAGGTACCTCAGCATCTTTCTCTCCCACACCAAGTGCCCTAATCATGTCCTCTTTTTCTGCATTCATAAATCTCTTATTGGGTTTCCTCTAGGCTCCCTGCCTTTATACAATATAGTGGTTTACAGATGTTTTAACCCTTTTGGCTGTTCCGTTTGGGAGATGCCACATAAAATCAACAGCCTCTCTCTGTATACATAGTCTCTGCCCCTCTCCACTCTTTCCTCTGGGACCAGTTAGCTTCATAATGTCATCTTCTAACCGCAAGGCTCTCTCTGACTTTATCTCCAAAGCATCCAACACGAGCTGTTCGAGTGCTCTCATTCCTATTCACATTAATCCTTATCATGAACAACAAATCTTCACAGGCCTACAGCTAAATAACTCCACTCTCTGTCTTTTTGGAAAGCCATCATCGCAAATCCTGTTTAAAATTGCAGGTCCTGCCACTTTCTTGTAGACCTCTGCTTCTGAAAACCCACCGAAGAAACAATACTAAATTGACCATTTGCTGCAATTTATGCGACACATGTGACAATATTACACACTGTAATAAAGTCTATTCAAATTTTAAGTTACAGTCCCACAACCCCCGAACACAACTGTATTACTTTAATTGACCGTTTGCTTCTAGGTTAATAACAAGCATTATTTCCCTGTGGGTTCATTATTTCAGTGCACAATTGTACTGTTGCTTCTCGCGGCTTACGGCAGCAATTACATTCGCAGTGACATTTCAGAAAATGCAGTGTTGGTGGTTGAATAAATCGGCCTTCGTTTCTTGAGCTAAAGATGTCATGCTTTATCAATGGCAAAACAAGCACTAAGCATACTGTATATGTTCTGATCATGACCATCTGTCTTATTTTTATCCAATCCCTTTATTTCAATAGCAAGTTTTACAAACAAAGTCGTTTCCAAAGGCTGTACATGGTGAAGTATGTACTGCGGAGTAGCAGATCAACTTTATTTATGTATTTTTGTGTTTTGATGTCTTGGACCAAAAATAAATAAATAAATAAATAAAAAAGGAAAAGAAAAAGAAAAAAGATGGCTGCACGAGACAGCTTAAAAGTTAAATGAACTGGAACTGTAAATGATTTTGTGTTGATAGGGGGCAGACATTATAAGTTTTTACTTCTTTCTGCTCCTTTTCATTCATGTTAAATGCTGTTGTTGCATTTGTTTTAAATGAATGAAATAAATAAAAAAATGAAATGAAAAAAAATGTATAAAAACATTAAAGGTGCATTATGCAACTTTTCATGTGAAAATAAAAACTTGATATTTGTGCGTAATTTACCTTTTTGTGACCCAATGGCTGTATGGGTGGGTTAAGCATGGTGCCTTTACTTTCCATCATGGTGGCCTCTACAACTCTCTAGGATCAATTGTTTTGTAGGTTTTCCGGTGAGAGGGTCCGTCAGTAGAGAAAACCTACCAAAAACAATTGTTCCTGGAGCATCTCACATAAAAAGTTCCATAATGCAACTTTAAGCAAACAAAAACAGTTATATTCCTCAGTGTTCTCACTTAACCTTGCATCTCAGATCTCAAGCATTCCAACAAAATAAAGTTTAAAGTGAAATAAGTTTGAATCAAGGTCATAAAACTGAGTCATCTGTCCTCACTCAAACCTGTAGACTTGCCTATTTCTCTAACTGATCAGTTCATAAGACAAGCTGCGCCATCAATTCAACGAGCTGGTTTGCCTGGCTCAGCATACAGTAGGTTAATATGCCCATCAGTTATCAGTGAGGATGAGCAGCTTGTTTGGGAGGATATGTGCGCCTGAGCCAGGAGTGCTAATAGGCCTGTTGTGGCAAGTCACTGGATTCCCACATGACTATGGTTTAAAATAGAACAGCAAATTGGGCAAAGCTCTGCATTAAGTGAATGGAAATTTTGGTTTAAAAAAACAACAAAACGGCTGGTTTAATATTTATATTTGTCATTTGGCATGAAAAAGTATAGTCCATTATGTTAGCCTAAATAAAGATATACAGGGTTCTCTGAATGTCAAACAACAGTTAATCTTACTGAGACTGGTTTATCAGGAGAAAGTTAATCCCATCTGTTTACATGGGCCCTGCGTACACGCTTGAGAGCACGTGCACAGGCTGCCACTGAGTTTTACAGCACAAAGATAATAAGGTGACCGCTGAAAGAAAGACAAAAGTCAAAGGCAAGGATCCTGAGGCAAAGTGGAGGAAACATATCTGAAAGGGTTGTGTTGCAGCCTGACAATAGTAGCAGGACACACTGCAGCAAGGTCACGATCTGTATTTAAATCCCAGCTTGGTCAATGTGATGACAGATTAAAAAGGACACTCTTCTTTGTCAGTGTGCATTCACCAAGCAAATTACTGTTTGTTTTGCTTTCTCTTGTGGGGCAAAATCATAATATGAATATTAACTAACCTTGCATAAACACACCAATGATTTTAATAATGCCCTTATGTACTGAGGATTTACATTTCATCAAGCAGAAATTTTACCAGTCTCTAATGGCACAAAAAGTGGCACAAAGTGAATTCAGGTCAGTATGCTCTTTCCCATCATGCCTCATTCTTAACTTTAATTATTTATCCAACCCTTGCCCTATTAGTGTAACAGCTTTTACCCATGAAGATTTTGTACCTAGTTTGAGGCACAATATATTGGTTTAAATTATAGTGCATTTCAGGGCAACCAGGCAAACAGATGACTGCAAGAGCACATTAAACTACATTATCACATAGAGGCAGGACTGGGGGAGGGACAAACGGCTTCACTTTCTTCCTTCAAGCAAATTTGAGGGCATTTCATCCTCTGCCTGGCACTCTATCAAAGAACAGACACACTCACAGCCACTGCTGTTAACAGGACTTCATTAAGAGATACTGAATATTCCACTCAGTTGGTAAGTGCTATGGATAGTCCCACAGACGACTGGACCTACAGTACAGGAGATGGTCCAATCGTCTATCTAGAGCAGGGGTGCCCAAAGTGGGGCCCGCGGGCCAAATTTGGCCCACCAAAACAATTCTGTTGGCCCGCCATAGAGTGACCTACTTTTGCGCTGTATGGTTAATACTAACTCTCTCCCATTCATTCTCAATGGTAAATATGGATGCAGTACACTTTTTGGCCACCAGCGACAAATTGGGGGCGCTGTTTCTCTCCTTTCGCAAAGTTAAGGAAACACTGTTGTGGGGTCTTGGTGTTTATCACAGAGCGTTGTAGCATCAACTTTCCCAGTTTTCCAACTTGTATTGCAAAGGTTGTTGACATCAACAAAGGTGTGTGTTAAAAATGGACTTAAGACGTTATGCTGAACTGACACTTTAAAAATGATCTAATATGGTAGTTTCTTTGAGTTAACAAATGAATGAGGTTTTGTTCGACTAAAACTAGGCTTTTGATATAGCATGTTATTTGCATAGATATAATCAAATGCAAATGTATCCCGAAAAATAAAGTAAAGTAACTATTATTATTTGCAGTTATATGTGTTTCACGCTTGACATCGCCGTGTTTGGCCCGCGACCCACAGGCACTTCTTCATTTTGGCCCTCGGAGACAAAAGGTTTGGGCAGCCCTGATCTAGAGACTGCAACTCAGACTGGGATAATTAGTGTCTCAGTGAATGTTTGTCTGTGACTGGGTAACTGGGCATTCTCCAGAGAGCACCTACGCTATGTCCAAAGCAGTTGGGATGCACTCCAAGCTCAATAAAATAAAGGAGAGATTTTAGGATCAGTGCCTCCAAATCCGAGGCCATGATTCTCCACCGGAAAAAGCTGGCTTCCCCTCTCCGGGTGGGTGGAGAGTCCTTGCCTCAAGTGGAGGAGTTAAGTATCTCGGGGTCATGTGAACAAGAGAGGGACGGATGGAGCGTGAGATCAACAGACGGATCGGTGCGGCGTCAGCAGTCCGGTACAGGTCGCTGTATCGGACTGTTGTGGTGAAGAGGGAGTTGAGTCGGGGGCAAAGCTCTCGATTTACTGATCGATCTACGTTCCTACCCTCACCTATGGTCATGAGATCTGGATAATTACTCAAAGGACAAGATTGTGGAGACAGGCGGCCGAAATGAGTTTCCTTCGCAGGGTGGCTGGGCTCATCCTTCGAGATCGGGTGAGGAGCTCAGTTACCCAGGAGGAGCTCGGAGTAGAGCCACTGCTCCTTCACGTCGAAGGGAGCCAGCTCGGGTTCGGGCATATGTTTTGGATGCCTCCTGGTCGCCTTCCTTGGGAGGTGTTCCAGGCATGTCCTACCGGGAAGAGGCCTCGTGGAAGGCCTAGGACACGCTGGAGGGACTATGTCTCCGAGCTGGTCTGGTGCAATGGCCGCTGGCTGCTCTGCTTTGCGACGATGACACTGGAGGCCACCATTGCTCCGCCATTGCTGTAGTACCGCCATATACCCGCTAGGCCCCCATTGGAATGCATTGGACTTTAGACACGTTAAAAACAACTTTAATGCCCGGTGCCTAATTGTTTGGAACTGTCTAGAGCTAGATATTCCTCCTGTGATTACGCTGGGTTAGACACAACTAGAGGCACCGGGCTGGTTATGGTAGGATAAATTTTAGAAATCTCCTACTTAACGGGGTCTGACTGTTAGCATTGGAGCTGCGCGAGCTACACGTCAGCAACGGCCGAGTCTACAGTGAAGATCCCGCCCTTATGCCCTTATTAGGAACATGCATCGTCAGAGCTGGGGAGGAGGAGTCTGTAAATCCGCCATGATTTCCCCCTCGAACGTGGTCATTATGGTAAACGGGGAGGAGTGAGTATTGACGGTCTATTAATAATATGTCTATGGTCTGGTGTCACCTCGGAGTCCCCCCAGAACACCTGGAGGAGGTGTGCGTGGATCGGGAAGTCTGGGCATCTCGCTCAGACTGCTATCTCCACGACCCGGCCCCGGCCCCGGATAAAGAGGAAGAAAATGGATGGATGGATAGAGGGATGGATTTTAATTTATTGACAAATAGACGATAATATTATGGACATTACATGTACGGCAACGCATTATGTAAAGATTTGTGAATCCCTAGATAGGAATACCGGTATATAACAAAAGCACTGTGACAATATGGTAAGCACTGATGCTAATCTTGAACAACTCCATCAATCTTGGCATAAGCTCTGAGGAAGGTTTCTCAGGAGTTGCTTTGTGGTTGTCCACAGACAGGTTGCCTCAGCAGGACTAAAGAATTTGTCATTTTCCCGGAGAGACAATGAAGCTTGCAATCCTGTCTTCTCTTGGTTTTCTTTATGGACAACAAGCCTCCACATTGAGCTGACATTAAGCCCACTGTAATTAATGACCTCCCATCGATTTGACCTGAAAGTAAATGAATCTAATCAACACATGAAGCTACTAATCACACTAAATGCATCATCAGTATCAGGTGACCTTCGCTACGGTTTAGCTTGTGTGAAGGTGCGTACAACAATGTAGATACTCTGTCAAGAAGATTCTTGCCCATAATAATGTAAATAATATGGCTGGACCTAACTCAATATTACCGTAGCACTTATTGCCCTCGACCAATAAGTCTGAGTAGGCAGATGGTGCTGTTGTTTTAGCCCATCACGTGCGCCGCTGCCACAGTCTGACTGTAAGCACACCTCTGAACTGATGCCATCGTTTCCCTCAAATCAGAAAACGATTATACAATCTTGGCGTGAGCTGTCGATTGCATCATCTAATCATTTCAAACATCTCAATCTCTCCATTTCCCCATCACTGTCGCCTTCTGTCCACTGATTGTTTGCGGTTTCTTCTGCGTTACAGCCTTGGATGTAGTTCAAAGCCTCAGCTGTATCTGTGCATCTCAGTATCCAACGATTTTCCACATATATAGGTTAATGCCATAATGCCGCAGAATCACTGTAATCTTTCTGTATGCTCAATTAAGCCAGGGCTTAACTTTAGTTTCAGACAGAACTTTTCCCTAGACCTTGCTTATAACCTAGCAACAAAACAGCCACCTACTATTTAAAGATTGCAAAAGTGTTAAAGCTGCAACACAGAAGCTCAGATCTTTTATCTTCAAGGCACGCTAATTTCACGCAATATGTATCACCAAAATCATTGAAGATAAAACTTTATATGTTATCTATATTCAAATGTTGTCTGGTGATACAGCAACACTTTCAACAATCTGTCTCGAATATTATCTAGAAAACCATCTGGATGCTTGCATAACAGGGACAGGTGGCTCGCTCAGGACAATGCAACTGGAGGTTGCACAAGCGAGACTGGCTAGTGGTTAAAACACACATTCAGTCTTTTCAACACAGACGTAAAGTGGCTATTTTCCTGACCTTTAACTGAATTAGGGCTGGGCAATTAATTGAAATGCAATTGAAAACACAATCTCCACTTTGCTCTGTCTCAATAATCGTCATGGGCTTTTTTAATCATCAGCCAATTCTTTAGGAGTAAGAGACTCAGGTTTGGAGATAATAGGCAGTAGAAGATGTCTGTGTGTTACTGGAGTGTACATTTTAGTTTGAGCTGAGGTTCTGAATCACATCATTAAAAGCTGTATTTGTTTTTTTAATATGAATAATACAATAAAGGCAACATTTGTTACAGTCAATCAATATGACATTAATCATCCATGTCTGACCCGTCAACTATAGGACATGTTTGCCATGGGAGACCCTACCAGGGGCACGAAGCCCCAGACAACAGAGCTCCCAGCATCATTCGGGCGCTCAAACCCCTCCACCTCATTAAGGTGGTGGTTCCAGGAGGGGTGACATAAGTCAATATGAAATAAAACGTTTGCCATATCAAAATCGTCATATCAATTATTGTCAATCTTGGTTTTCCACAAGGGGCTTTTACATGTCAGGTCAACTGCCAATTCTGTGACAGTAAAAGTTGATTGTTTGGAGCAGTAAAATGGACACATTCTAGCCCTTTTAGCTGTGCACAGATCTGTATGTATCTGTGTGTGGCACTGTCTCACTCTTTGCCAACCAAATTTACCTTTTGGTACAAATAAAGTTACCTTGAACATATGTTGTGTTACATGACCTGTGTTCCTTCTTAGTAAAGCTTTTTTTGTTTTTAGTACACAAAACTGTATTGAAAAAATGTAGATAAATCAATATAAGATCAAATATACCAACTCCTTCTCAGGAGCTCAAAACACCTCTACGTGTCGAAAGTGCCTCCAAACAGCATCTCTGGACTCGTTTTGAGCATTTCTACCTAAATGCACTCAGTATTTGTTTTGTAGTTTCATTTACACTGCTTCGCTGCCACTTGTCCCTGTTAGTATGACCATTTCAAAAGTAGTTAAAGTGGGGGAATACTGTGGGACACGGAGGGACAGTCTTAAGAATTAAAACTCCTACTGGATAAAGGTAATCCAAAGAAGCATTCTATTCGCAGCTTTAGCCCATAAACACACACAATATTTTAACCCCGAAACCAAGGTCACTTGGCAACATTGAAAAAGCTACAATAATATCAATCTGTAGGATCTAGACATTTGATTCCTCTGAAATTTGGGTCGAATTACTTGTGTTTTGTCATCCCAAATACGCATAATTTAAGTTAGAAGCTAAGAGTATTTTAAAAAATCACCATAAGTGCATAATATGGGATCTGTAAAATATACAGCTAGCAGTGCTTTATTTGTTTGTGAATAAACCCCAGCAAAAAATTACCCATCTTGACCCCATGTAAGACTGGAAAGTAAACAAACAATGCTGTTCAAACCCTGATACTTGAAAGATCAACAAAAGGCCAAATCCCTAGAAAAATGGTTTCATAAAATAGTCATCACAAATTTCCTACACTGTAGATTCTAATTATTTTTCAATAATACAACTTCTATGTGTAAATAATCTATTCTATGCAATGAAATGTCATCTATCTACAGCTTTAGTTGACATTGCAGTATGTCTCTTACATCGTCATGTAGTGTGAGCGTGACTCATTTACATTTTTATTGTTTTCATCACTGTGCAATGGTTGCAAAATAAGGCAGTGTTTTCTACAGATTTTCCCCCAGACACCATCTTTTTAAAATGTCAAATGAGTCACGACCTTACGTCACCCCTCAGACTTTTTTTTGCACACTTTGTCCACAGAATTGTCCAAATGCCCAAAACCATTGTGGCGCTTTGATCTCATAATCCTGGTATAATATCCATAACCGGAAGCAGCTATTTGTGATTAAACTCACACAGAATATGACGATTTTTTTTTAAGGCTTATCCTCTGGTCATAAGGGATTGCAGCCTATCCAGCTGCTTCGGGGATGAGACAGAGTACCCTGGACAATTGCTCGTGAAATGTGGGACTAATTAATAAAATGACATTCACAATGAAAAGTTTCCATTCATTGAATTATATATAATAATGCATAATCTATGCAATGATATGCAGACATTACACAGACATTACATGTGTAATAATACATGTGTAAAATGCATGTGTGAAGTTTGAATCATTTTGTAACTATGACTTACTTTGATGGATAATATCTGTGGGAAGTATGAATCATGATTTTATCTCAATTTAATGAAGAAAAGTTGGGGATAAAGGTTATTTTTATGTTGGTGACATAGACAGAGGGATAACGTAGTTCCAGAAAATTCTGACACATTCACACACATGTCAAATTGAAATTGGTCCTGAGTATAATTATGTTGATGTTGTTGTTTTTCCTTTTTTTGTTGTTGCAAAGTTGTGTCTAATGTGTCATATACATAATAATTGCCTCCTCAAGTTCTTTTAAACATTATCATTTGAGACTGACTTCACAAACTATACTCTTTGTGCTACTTCAAAGTTTAATAGCAAATGATGGAAAGGAAAGCACTCCATGAGGCAAGTGATTTGCAGTAACAACTTCAGACAAAAAAGGCAAAATGAATCAATTACTATGATAATGCTTCATTTTAATGCTTCATTTTAATAATTGTATTTATATAACTTTCAGCAAAAAAGCCTGCTGAAAAAGCAATTTGCAATGCATCATCCTAATCACCGCAGTCTATTTGACACCACTGGCCAAATACACAAACGAACAAACTTTCTTATGCAAACGCCACACTTTAAAATCATAACTATCATAAAACATTTATATATTTAATCATTACAAAACTGAATCTAAGTTTGTTTTTGATATTGACACTTCAGGTCAGTTAAACTACATGGATCAAGATTAATGTTTTGACCAAGAAGTATTGGACATGATAAGCCCACCCTTTTTGTGCAGTGATGTAAAACATGAGGTTTGTTTAACAATGCGGGCAACCCCAGGTCTTCTCACTTCTCTGAGGACAGCCATATCATTCTTTTCAACCACAGCTTTTGCTCCAGCTAAATATAGAGAACCGGCTCATAAATAATGTAAAGTGTTAAAGAAGCACTAATGTTGTGGAGCGGTGCTTCAATCAATAGCATGCATCAGTCTAGTGTCATTTAGGTTTACAAGACACAGACTGATGAGAAAGCCTTAGCTGTTAGTATCATTATAAGCATTATTTTTTTCACTTGTGCAGGGCTGTACTGATGCCAAGACACGACCAATAACTCGAAATAATGTTCACTGCCTTTTCTGTTGGCTTCAGAGATTCATGCTACTGCAATAAATAAAAAATATTGGATAAATGTCTTTTACCAGATATAATACTTGCAGACAGTGCACTTATTAAGTGTATCAAGTTGTCTAGACTATTATTTGCAAATAAATTATGTTCCTTTTTTATTAAGCTAATAATTAGTAGGTGGAAATATATAGGCTCTAAGACGTCCAGGGAATATACATTAGACTCGGATAAGAAAATTCAAATATAGGCCTATTTAATAACTTGATAAGGACGGCAATGTACACTTTCTGACAAGCTACTGGCAGAAGACTGTAGGCATATTGCCTTGAGAATCCAGTCAGTTGGTCCCACTACAGCTGTGTGGACAGAGCACTTCATGATAATGACAATGCAACTTTGACAACTGTCTCGGCAATGAGCAAAGACAACGTGATTGTCTATGCGTAAAAGCTTCTGTATTGCTATAGCACGAAAGTCTATCCCTTATCACAGAGGACGAGAAAGAGTAGCTCAACGAGCAGACCCGAAAACCCAACTCGTGCGTCACTTTGGCTACCACACGCGCACACCGACACCTCAGAGTGCACTCTCACGTGCCAAACAAGTCAACAAGAACAGGCAAAAGTCACCATGGCACGCAATTGCGCTTGGACTACTTCACGCAACAACTGCACAACGCACTGTCCTCTCTGTTCCCCTACCAACCTTTCTGCTGCTTGAAGGACTGGATGGATCCAGAGTGGTGCACCATTGCGACGTTGATACGGTCTCCGGGCCGCTAATTAAATTCCGTTGTCCGTAAAAGCAAATATCAGAGTACATGGGAATCTATGGTGGGCTTGCGTAGGTGTTTTCGCGGCTCCCATCCTGCCAAACGCGATCACTGGCGGTGATGCGCAAACCCCAGCAACACCTGTCTCGCGCTACTCTCCTCCTCTCTTTCGCGCATCCTCCAGTACCGTCCACGGCTGTTGTCATGGCGACGGCGCGGCAGGGGAGGTCCTGGGAGATGGACACGTCCCGCTCGCGTCCTGATTTACTGATTTCAAATTTGCTGCGCAAAACGAGCGCGCCCCAAGCACGCACACCGAAATGGGCACCTATTGATCCGCCGTCAGTCTCGCTTTTCTAACTCCTCGAGTCACATCGTTCCTAATATATAACTATGAAGTTTCTCAAGAGCTTTACTTCTGCTCAAGTCAAATAAATCTGTATGGCACACAATCAGTGCGAGGATGGGTGGAAAATAGGCTGTGCTCTCTCCAAATAGGACAAGCAGTTTGTCATGCACCAGGCTCAAATAACCCAGTTAGTAAAAAAAAAAAAAAAATCAACTGAACTAAGAAAGAACAGACCTCCGCAAAGGCATTGTAACAATTTGTGGATAACAATTCATCCTAATCTTTGTGGATAAACAACTTTGTGGAACAGTTGAGAACTGCTGAATGGGATTCAGATTCAGATTCAGATTGAGAAAACTTTATTGATCCCAAAGGGCAATTCATTTATAGTAAACCTCAGAACATTTCACAAACACAAACAGTCACTGTGTGTCACTCCTAACAATTCAGACAAGAGTAGAGGCTCAAGAAAACAACAGTCCATAACAGTAAAAATTGTGGGTTGGGATTTTATTATGCCATACAAAGCAAAGTGATTCACGACTGCATTTTTCTGTCCCTCCAAGGTAACACACCGTGGTTGTTGTAAACCCACTATAAGCTTCAGCTAACCCAGGGGCACTGTGTTGCCGCTAAATGACAACATCTATCTTGTAATGGTGCAGTGTGAACATTCTCAGACCCAGACAGTGATCTAAACCCATGCAAAACTTATTTTATCTTCCATGCTGTGGAACATTCCAGGTTATATGTTTTTACTAACTAAACTAAACTGCCAAAAACTCCAAATATACTGTATAAACAAACATGCCAGCGATAGATGCTACCTAGAGAGGATGGTCAAGCAGCTGTACCATCTCCATGGAGATAACTGGTGATGTCCTGCTGTTAGCCAATTTATGAAATAGGTCTGAAAAGAGGCAAACCAGCTCACAGTAAAGATGCATGTTTATTGAGGAATGTTCCATCAATAAAAACACCCATATCTAAAAACTGTAAATGGTGTATTGTATTTCACTGTATTTGTTGCATGAGTGAAATGTTACACAGAATTTGAACCCTTCCTTTCATCATATTCAACAAGCAAGCAAAAACTTTCTTGGTAAAAGTAATGCAATCAGAAATACCAAGCTATATTTCTTAGTTTGGGAGAGCAATTGTTTTATTGTAGCCGGTGAAACCATGAGACCTGGAGAAATACTTCAAACAAATTAAATCCTAAGGCTTTTTCTACGTATGTTTCATATATTAGCAATCTGTTTTATAGGCAGCGTTCGACAAAGCTTCATAAATCTAAGCAAAAATCAGTCCATGCTGGTTTTGGCTGTTATTGAACTACACATATGTACTGTAATTTCCGGCCTATACGCCGCTACTTTTTTCCTACGCTTTGAACCCTGCGGCCAACATGACGGTGCGGCTAACAGGCACTGGAGGCACTCTCTAGCAGTAAACGCAAAAGTGAAACGGACTTCTAATCTGCTCTTGGCTGAGGAACGGTAGATGAGTAACTTTTAAAATGATGAAGGCTCACTTTAGCCAAAATGTCGAAGGGCTTTGCTCGCCCCAACACACACCGAGACGCCTTGACGTGCGGCAAAAGAGCCGCATCCTTTATTTTCTATGAGAGAACGCACACCGAGGTTGCAGTGATGCAGGGCGACGCTGGACCACGGTTCTGCTGAATCCAGACGCGGCGCTGTGGAGGAAAACACAGGCTTTTAACCATCCTGCAGAGGTACAGAGGCGGCTCTGGTCATGACAGACAAAGTGAACGCCGTGAACTTTGTTTGGAGGGAGAGAAGCCGCGGAGACGGAGAAACCATTGTCAGGGCTCGTCCAGCAGGGGAAGCATGTTAAACTCGTGTCTGTCACCAACTCGCTATTAACCTACAAAAAAGAGCCAGGTTTGAAGTGCCGTGACGCGGCGCGCTGCGTTCTGGTGTCCGTTGGCCTCTACACTTCCACACTGAGGTCGGCTACACTGGCCATTTCTGCGTGCCTTTTTTACACGTTTATCACTGCCACCCTCCCTCTGCCCGCAACTGCACCTTTCTCCGGGATGAGGTGTCTCTTCCTCCTCATGTGCGCCATGGGCCGCTCTGAACGTATGCACGACACTATGAAAACCAGCGGCGTATTTTGAGTGCGGCCTGTATGTGTACAAGGCTGCAAATTTAGCTGGCGCGGCTTTTAGTAAGGTGCGCTTAATTGTCCGAAATTTACGGTATATACAATGCTGTCTAAAGTACTTATTTATGAGTGATTTTAAGTCCTCTTAATTTGGAAATAAGAGATCTTACAGTTTGGACTTTCAACAGCTACTGGTTTGTAAAAGGTTACTCATCAATATTGTAAGAGTCAAGACCCAGTCATGACGTTTATCTAAACTTAAGACCAGTGCTGTGTTAGATAAGTTTTCTACACAATATTTTTAATAAATATTTGACATGAGGAAACTTCATTGGACTAGTGAAGACTATGTTTTAAGAATGCCATTTAGTGCCTCTACGTTATGCTTGATGCTGTTCTACATCACACACCCTCCATAAAAACTCTAGTCACTTGCTTTGATTTAGACATCACTGAAGAATATATGATATCAAGGCAATCTCACATTATGTTATTTTAAATTATTGTGTTTCCTTCACTGAAATTGATGCTTAAATGAAAATGAGAAAGTGCATTGTTTACTGTAAAGTATTGATAACTGTAAAGATAAAAACAATTCTAAAAAAAAAAAAAAGAATGAATGTAATTTGCTCTATAATCAAGTTGGCAGTAATTTATTAGTCATTTGAGTTGGAGGTCATGCAGTCAGACCAGCTTGTAGCAATAATTTTTATTTCTGTCTGTGGACATTGACTAGTATTGTGTGTCGCTGTGTCATTTAGTCACAATATTTGGCTCTCGGTCCAGTTCTTTTCCATCAATCTCTGCATGTGACGGACTTCTGGGGAGCAGTCTGGCATCTGTTGAGGATGCAAATACCATCTGCTCGGTGGCCCTCCTCCTCCCATCGCTCCAAGGGTCTTATTGGAGGATGGAGACAGGGTTAAGTGTGCCAACCTTCAGCCTAGACCAGCACATTTGTTTAATTGGAATTATGAATAATAGACAACCCACTCATACGCAGCCAGATACAAGAACTCTCCGTTTCACTTCTTCTAGAGCAGTCTGATAATTCAGAGATATAGGTCAGATGCCAGCGCTGCAGAGGGAGCAAGGATTTAGCTTAATAACATACTGCCATCTGGTGGCATAAATTGGGAACGGAATGCTTCAGCAAACACGTCAAGAGCAGGTATCAACTTGTCTCAAAAGATTAAACTTGATCCACTGTGCACCAAGTCGTAAACTCATACAATTTTACTGACACAAAAGACTGAGTGTGTATGGTAAACCAGGTGCCATGTGAATATACTGTACCTGTTCTGTTCATAAGATTTTTATATTTAGCTACACATACATCATAGTTTAGTTTATTAGTTTATTTGAGCAGCAAAAAGAAACACAACAATAACAGACAACAAATATTTTCCTGGGAAAAGGACTGAATTTGCACACTCAAAAGGAGTAGGTTGAAGTTCACTGAACTTATGTAAAATCTACCCCTGACTTATCAAACATGAAGCTGCAGTTTGTGACATACATTTTCACTTTACAAAAATTGTTTATTTATTATCTCTATTTGGAAGGGTGAAAGGAATACAAAAACATGTATAAAGTATTTTCCTGTATTATTAAGTATTTTTACTTTGGTAGGTCCATAATACTACCTATTTTATCATTTATGATCGTACAAATTATGAAAAAGGAAAAAAGAAATACAAAAACGTTTACCAAGAATTTCCTCAGTCCTTTGGTAGGTCTACAATACCACCTATTACCACCTAGGTCCATTTTACCACCTTTTTATCATTTGTCATGATTTTAGTTTGTCATAAGGGAGCACAAAGCCAGAATTGGTATTGCAGTGTTGTGGTTTTGCTTCTCATAAAGACATTGTATTGACATGTACAGGGAGTATTTGTGAATATAAATAAATTAGGATATAGTTTGGAGGAGCAGGAATGTACTCCAGCCTGCTGTAATTCTGGTCAGATATACTAAGCCATAATGACGCAATAAACTGCCGAGGGCCAATACAACTAAGTTAGGACTTGAGGCAAGATATTTACATGCCACTGTAATAATTGCTGAACAAAATTATAACCTTGGAAAGAACTTTTATTTTTTTCCAATAACACTGACTAACCTGATACCCGACTAACCTGAGAGCAGCTTGCTGTTTGAGTCTGTAGCCGCAGATTCAAAACTGTTGTTTGCCGTGGAGCTCCAGGACACCGAGTGACTGAGGCCGGCTTTGGTCTGAACATGTTTGGTGTCTCCAGAAGAACTCCTACTCTCCAGCAGAGGTACATACATGCATCTGTCCCGGGAACATGGTCCTGGAGAATATACATGGATACAACAATCAATGACACAGAGCCGCGGCAATGTCACCCAACATCCCCAATTTAAAAAAACAACTGACATCAGCACACTAGCAGGTTATCACCGTCACCTTACAAAGGTCCCAGCCAAGGTTCATCTCTTGAGGTGCTTTGTGACAAATGGCTTTCATTTTGGTTTTTAATTTTCCCCATAAATCTAAAACATGCATAATCCGTTAGTGCTAGAATTAAGATCTGGAAATTGTGGTTAAACTAATTTCCCTGCTGAAAAAATAAAAGTGTGTTGTGTTTTATAAACTAATTTTTAGCACATTTTAGACTTCTGTAATTTCTGTGATTTAACACATTTTGTGTTACATCCAACAAATAAAATATTAACACAAAAGAAGTACAATGTATGTTTGACATATTGCATGATAATGTAAATATAAAAATCCATAAAATATTTTAAAGAGTACAGGTGATTTGTATTTCCAGAGGCATAACACATTCCAATAAGCACTCATGTTCCTCATAAATATTTCAAATCTTGTCACGGTTCATTTTGCAGATCGACACTTGACACCAATGGAAATCTACCGTCTGTGGCTGTCTGTAATTTTAGCTGATCAAATTAATAATCAACAACTACTGCTTATGTTTAAATTGTATAGACTGTCTCCAGACACAGAAAAGATAATGTCTTAAGTGTTTGAAGCATTTAATAATATTGTTGAAAAACTGAGGACAGACAAATGATCTGAATTGGTCAGAGAACTTTCTTAACAGTAAAAATAGTATAATGTATTCTTATTGAAGTAACAAAATTAGTACAAGCTCAAATCAGATCTTCCAGCGATAATAGATTCCTGTGCTACATGATATACTGCCTTAAGCTGTTAGGCCTTACCTCACACCAACATACATGTTTATATTTGTTGACAGGGGAATGTACAGTGGTGATGTAGTGCATATCATTTGTGCACTGAACACGATTAAGAGATGCTAGAGGTGCAAAGCAGCACTCGGCCTCCAAACATCATGAGTCACAATTATCTGAAGTGCGTCCCTTTAAATACTGTACAGATCACGCACTGCGATTTTCTTACAATGCACTGGGAAGTGCGGTGGAGTAAAAAAACCTAAGGAGTTATCGGCAAATATTCTTTGGAAACTAAAACAACAATTAAGTCTTTGTGATTGTCTATTTCTTTTTAGCTAAACTAATATTTAATACACGGTCACTTAATGCATCTATAATGTATACTACAAACTGTAAAGCCTTTTAGTCTATTATGTTTTTTTTTAATGTAGGTAAAGAGTAACAAGGATGTTGAAAAGAGAAATCACTTCAAATTGACATGGAAAGTTATTTTAATGCAGTAGTCCATTACAGCTGAGTGCAGGAGCAACAGTCCTGTGTAGATCGATTGATGAGCATGTATTTCCTGTTTCAACTCTCTGGAAATTGATAATTTATTTAACAAAATCACACAAGACTCGCTACTTTACCTAAGGTAACTGTGTTAAGAGCTGTATTAAACATTGATGAGACATGGCAACCACCTAAAACAAATTTTAACTTCATTGTGTCTGGACTAACCTAATTAATGTATATTTATGAACACTTTGCACTGTTCATACAGTAGATGTAATTTGGTTTGACAACAGTTAAACACTCAGCTGCTTCTTACCTGGATAAAAGTGGCATTAAGGTTTCTAGGTATAGGCCAGTACAAAGTTAGCAACAACAAAGTTATGCATTATGCCCTGTCTGAAGCACAAATCAAAGTCTCTAATCTGATAAACAGCTCCTGGTCATTTTATTCCTAAATTCCAATTTAAAAACTTAATGCAAAAGTTTGACCTTTAGCTTGACATAAAAAGCATGCAGAATATTAAAAAGCAAGGAGTTATTAGGGCAAAATTTTGACTATATTTTTAATTTCACGTTAATGGCTCTTTAATCATTCTTTTCTGTCACAGCAAATCCTAAGCCCTCTAATATATGATTGGTTATTTGCATATTGATGGCACAGGATGCCCTGAGTACCACACACAACCTTTTCCATTTATTTTGATTCTGTTATGCGATCCAGTTAGATGTAGTGTAATTAATGTGGTAATGTGTGTACAGTACTATTCTGGGATTGTTCTTGGAGATCCTCCTCTTATAGAAAAGTGCTTAGGGTTGCAGTTCACTGAACAACTGTATAAGCAAAAGTAAGGCTATCTGAATGATTAATGTAAAGGCCCTGACTTCTCCTCACACCACTGAACTTTTATGCACATGGATCAACACAAATACAGCAGCCCTATTAGTTAACAGGACAGCGCCATCATTTTGCCATTTTCATCTTGGCCCGGGGCAGGGATGATTTGAGGCGGCTAATAAAAGCAACAGCATTCATGTATTGAGTAGCTCATTACACTACGTGAAGACAGCGTTTTCACTGGAAAGTTGTCTCAATGCCGCGTGCTTTTCTGAAGGATGTGGAAACATGGAGGAGGAATAGATAAATGCTCATCATTAGAAAGATCATTCTCATTGTCCTAATCAGGATGAGCTAAGATATGTGATTTCCTGGAACTTCATGAAAGCAAAACATTAAATGAAAATATGGGAATGTAAAGCTTAAAATGATTACAACAGTATGGCATATTTTCTCAAAACATAAAGTGCTTACCCAAGCACGCAATATTCTTTTCATTTTTAGATACAATAAAGGCCTCAGATATAGTCAGTTTACTATTTCATAAGAAAAGTATAGTATTTCTATCAGATAACCCTAAATGATATTTGAATAAGTGCACGTCCAGTAACTACAGCAATAAACAATAAGTTAACTGTATCAAAACTTTGAAATAAGTCCAATTTTAAAGGTTATCCGTGACCCTACCTGATGAGATGCCCAGAGCCTGCGCGGCTGTGGTGTCCATCGCACGCACCTGTCATTAGACCAAATGCCACGAGAATAGATAAAAGATCCTCTTCTGAACTTACAATGCTACATGAGCAGTTTCATGTTGCTGCTATCCCCTCACTGCTGCTGCATGCTGAGCTGTGAAAAAGCCGGTCAGTGCAGACAAGATGAATGGGAGGAGTTTTGTCAGACGTAGCACGGCACAACATTAAACTCTCTATTGATTGACACTGCATTGACTAGACGAAACTGCTGTAGGGGACTCCCATCACACAACACTCAGATTTGATATTGACCAGTCATTACATACAATATATATCAATTTTTACTCATTTTTATTATCTTTGATTACAAAGTTGGTATTTTGATTTATCACTTTCAAACAATATATCATTTTTCATTGTGACCTACCTGTAGAATTTTGCTCACCTCACCCACTTTAGCAGAACAGGCTCGGGCAGCTTTCAAAGATTCTTAGTTTCTGCAATAAATAAAAATGTAATTCAATTATGAATGGAATATTACACAATTGTTTTCCTCACTGAATCTATTAAAGACTAGACAAAAGCTATTATTTGAGCTGTGACTTGCCGTACTCACAGCGCCGGCTCCAGAACAAAATGACTGAGGGTGCATTCGAGTTTCAAAAGGGTGCAAATAGAGTTTCTCGCCATGAAAATACATTGTGATACCATTAAAACTGAGGGGGCAAACATTTCAAAATGAGGTTGCAATGCACCCTCTTGCACCCCTGTAGATCCGGGCCTGCGTACTCAATACAGGAACAGGCCACCGATTTTACATACTGAGATATGTTCTTACCTGAGCTTAGACGAGTTGATGCGTACCTGTCTGGTCTTTGTGCGTGTCCTCAGTCACGCAAAAAGACCAAAGATGGTGTTAGCATTTGGCCTCTCCCAGCATATTCCTATAGCTCCAAACGGGAGTGAAGTTAAAAGCGACCAAGCTCTTCCATGGGCACGCACAAAGACCAGACAGATACGTATAAACTCTTCTAAGCTCAGGTAAGAACATATCTCGGTATGGAAAAACTGTGGCCTGTTCCTTTAAAAAAGAAAAAAATATATGTGTACATTTACTATATATATATATATATATATATATATATATGTTGTATATATTGTACCAGGCTCCTTTCTTTGGTGTAGCCACACGATGGTGCTGTTGGGTTGCGTTACGTTCAAGAAAAGTTTTAAAAAATATATCCGACCGAAAAAGATTACAGACATGTCCTCTAATTTGTATGTATTTAATACAGTAAACTTGTGTTCACATCATCCTCGGTGATACGCACAGGAACACTTAAACATATGTGCAGATGTCATGAATGGTAATGAAATCAAGCTACTTTCGGGTCTTGAACATAGCACCTACATTCCTACCTGGACACTGCAAGCGGATCTCTAACCAAAACAACCAGCCTAGACACTATATTTTAGCATTAATTAACGCTATATTATTCTGATGCCGCTGCGTCTCAGCAAGAGGTGGTGAATGCTCTAATTGCCCCAATCGCTTACCTAGTTTGCTGATGTGTAACTAAAAAGAACTAGTGCGTTGCTTTCTGCGAGCTATCCTCTGCTAATGCTAACAGTGCCCCCGTTGCTAGCTAACGGTGCCTAATGCCATACGAGCCCAAAGCCAGTGCCAGGGGGAGAAGCTGCCTTATTTATCAGCATTACAGCCTAAACGGATATCCCCGCTTAATAGTCATTAGATAATTAAACTCAAAAGTGTATATCATTTTAACTTGTATTCAAATTCACCATTGCCTTTTGCGGCCTGGGAAAAGCAGAAGGATGGGAATGTGTTTACCATGCTTTGGAGGTGCGGCGGACGATGTTGCAGTAACACCAGATCCTGTAAGTAACAAAAAATGTCTGGCATTTGGGGCATTTTTTCTTGGTGCAAAAGTGGAAAACACTTAAGGCAGCTTCTATTTTTTCTATTTGTGGTAGTGAATTAAAAAAATATGGCCTAAGTTTAGTAAATGGAATGTTAAGTATTCATAGACAGGCCTTGTGCCGCCATCACACACAGTATCTGGCTTTCATAATATACTGTATCTATGTCATGCTTTTGGACACTATTCCAAACGGTAACGTAGTATTCATTCACACCATACTTGATAGTCGTAATGAACTGAAGCCACAGCACAGTGGTCGACTGACAAAAGCGAGGCTGCCAATATGCGCCTCCACACACACCACATTCATGCAAGGGTGAAGTGAAGTGTCATGCCCAAGGACACAACGACAGTTGTGCCAGCAGCTGGTCAGGAGGGCCAGGACAGAGCTGGACACCCACCAGCCTATTCAGTCTCTTCTTGTCCCGCACTGTGCTGCCATACGGTATCTCTATTTATTATAGAGGCACGAAGGTCCGGGTTTGAAAGGGCGGGGCCTTTCTGTGTGGAGTTTGCATGTTCTCCCCGTGTCTGCGTAGGTTTCCTCCGGGTACTCCGGTTTCCCCTACCACTAAAAACATGTACAATAGGCCAGGATGAATGAGAGTGTGTTTGAGAGTGCGCATGGGGACAACGGAAATTAGCCCAAGGCTACAATCCGGTGTGGCTTGTTTACATGCATGAGACCCATGTATGTTCATTAACATGCACTGTTCCGATCAATAAATAAATAAATTACTTGTTTGCACATCTTCCTGTTCATTCACATTTTCCTGACTTTTTTGCACCTCCTAAGTGTTACTTGAGAACTGATGTGTGAAGTGAATTTCTCCTCTGTGAGATCAATAAAGGCTTATCTTATCTTATCTTATCTTCAATGTTAACAGGACACTAGGAGGAGGCAATTGGCAGAAGCTGCTGAAAAGAGACAGAAGGAGGTAGGTCCCAAGTTCATGTTATTTAGATTTCATACACTTTATTTCACCAAAGATTTTATTTTAAAGCTCCCTAATTTCCAGAGTTCATTCCCTCATTTTCCAAGCCATTATCTCACTATTAGGGTTTCACTGCCTCGTACAGAATTCAGAGAAGTAAATCAAACATTTACAGTGGGAACCAGATGTTTACCTATACACACTATATAAAAAGACACATATTTTATTTCTCAGTGTCTGACATGAAACCAGAATTAACTTTTCCTTTTTTAGGTAAATTAAAATTTTAAAAATTAGTTCTATTTGCTAAATGCCAAAATAATGAGAGATAGACTTTTGTAGAATTGTTTTGTTACTTTCTACAAAGTCAGAAGTTTACACACTAAAATTACTATACCTTTAAACAATTTGGGAAAACCCAGATCACAATGTCATGTCCTTGGAAGCACAAGGCTGGTTCATCCTTGAGTGCAATTTTAAGACGCCTGAAGGTGCCACGATCATTGGTTCAAACAATTATAAGCCAGTATTAAAAAGATGGAAATGTCCAGCCATCATACAGATCAGAAAGAAGGTGGGTTCTGTGTCCCAGACCAATATCCCAGAATATCAACCCAAAAACAAATGCAAAGACCTGGTGAAGATGCTGAAAGCAAGAGTGTGTCATTATCCACAGTGAAACAAATACTGTACCGACATGGGCTGAGAGGGTACTCTGCCAGGAAGAAGCCCTTACTCCAAAATAAATTTAAAAAAGCCAGGTCGGAGAAGGCAAATGCACCCAAGGATAAAGACTTAAATTTTTGGAGACATATCCTGTGGTCTGACAAAAAAAAAAAAAAAAATGGAATTGGCCATAATGACGATCATAACTTTTGGAGGAAAAAGCCTGAGAACACCATCCCATCTGTGGCATCATGCTGTGGGGTTTTGCTGCGGGAGGGACTGGTGCACTTCACAAAATAGATGACATCATGAAGAAAGAACACTATGTGGAAATATTGGATAACATCTCAAAACCATCAGCCTGGAAGTTAAAGCTTGGGCGCAGATGGGTCTTCCAAATGGACAATGACCCAAATCATATGGCCGATACTGGTTACAAAGTGGCCTAAGGATTTGGTCATCACAAAGTCCTGATCTGAAATCCAGTTGAAAATGCATGGGCAGAGAGAAATTATATCTCTCATTCTTCTGGCATTTAGCAAATAGAAATATTTTTAAAAATTCTAATTGACCTAAAAAAGTAAAAGTTAAATCTGGTTTTATGTCAGACAGTGAGAAAAGAAAATGCATATGTCTTTTTATGTAGTGTATGTAAACATCTGGGTCCCACTGTAAGTATGCGACATGTTGTAGTCATGTGTTGTGTAGACATATTAAGAATTTAAGTTAATATTCCATTTTTATTTTTTTTACTACCCTGCATTTGTTTTTTATTAAAACCTTGTATAGTATTATCGAAATCACAAATTACAGATCAGGGTCTAGCTTGTACTATATTATTGTAGGTGACTGTTAATTGGATTGCACACTTCTAATAATAGTTCAAGCATCTTAAACTGATAAGAGACGCTAGATGCACCTCATCATGAGTCATTTTTACTGTACAGAGAAGCCACTTGAAAATACGTAAGCGCAAGACAAAAGTGGCACATAGGTGAGTATGCCTAAAACCACATGATAACATCCCCTTTTCCTAAAGTGATTATTCCCTGTCACATCTTCTCCTCCAATCACAGTACTAAGTTTCAGAGCTGGAATGGATTTACAGTTCACTATTTCACTATGGAGAATTGCTTTTGCTCACAGTCACTCTTGCTTACCTGTGCTCCTGCATTGTGTGTTTTTGGTTATGGTTGGGCAAACCCAGACCAGTGAGGGGTTTGCCTTTAATGTTAAAACTATTACAATTGTTCATGTTTATTTTTCAGACCGCATACAGGGGTGTTAAAAATCCAGAAGCAGTCGAAAGGAAAAGAAAAAACAAGAGGAGATGGAAAAACAGGAGATGACCACATCAGTCTCTGGAGGTGGTGGGCTAAAGGTACGAAATTGTTCAAATCTACGTAATTGTTCAAAATTTACTTCATCTAATCTTAATCTCAATATTTTCAAATGTTTTCCTTTTTCCAGTGGCAAGTGGGATAAAAATCGTGATCACAATCTTCAATTCTGAAATCCAAAATGAAGTGATGCTCCAGCTCAACCTGAAGATGAAGACTGAACTGACTATTTATTTTACATAATTGATTTATTTAATTCTGTAATATATTTTTTCATACTGACAGACTGATAAATTGCACAGAAACAAGGAGTTGACATTTGAACCTTGTTGCCAATAGTCAAAGGAGAGACACAAATATATATTTAATTAACACACGACATCCGGTACTTTGTGGAGTTCTTACTTCACACTACACTGTACTATCTTGTCAGAGCTGTATACACAACAAGGACAAGAAGACATTATATTGATGTTTACAAAAATCTAACCAAGTTTGACTTCATTATTTGACTGTGCACACAGCGCACATCCACAAATGAATTATTTGTCAATAGGTTGCCTCTTTAGTAAGCACAGTATTCAGTATATTATTACTGTAATAATGCTGAAAGTGTGACTCTATAGCCAATGTAACCTGAAGGAGTTGAACTTGCTGCACTTTCTGCTGGTCTCTGGCACTGCACCCTCAATGGGACTTTTCATATTGTTTGAAGCCCTTTATAACTTATGCATAATAGACAATGTACAGTATGCCTGCTTGATGATTTTATATGCATATGATGCTGACATAGTTGGCCATAGGATTTGCAAATGTCGATATTGGTTAAGAGTTTGTATGGAAAACCTGCCTTTTTCACTGAGTGCATTTCTTACAGCAGCACTTAATCCTTACATGCTTCTGGTGCTCTTGCCAATTTTAGATATAGTCAGTGTTATTTCCAACAATAAAAGTACATTTATGCTACTACGTTTGGTCTATTATCTATTATGTGTACATGAAATATAAACTGTGCTCTTGAGTTTTTGTGGAATCTGTAGACATTTGGAGCCTTAAAACAAGCAAACACGTATCAGTTCAAATAATCGTTTCACATTTACTTTTATTGAATTGTAAGACTCCAGTCTGAAATGTATGTTTTCAAGAAAATATACAATCTTGCACAATTCCTTTTATACAATTCAATTTAAAATCCTTAAAAAAAAAAAAAGAATACTGCCACTAGAGGGCAGTAAAGTACAAGAAGATATTAGAAGGAAGCATGTATGCTATATACTGCTGTGTGGTAGAAAAGAATGGAAAATATGCAATTACCAAAACCTGAAAACTGTACAATTTCAACAATGTCACAAGATACTAACATAAAGGAAAAATATTTGTCAATAATACAAGAAACAGTGCAGTGTTTGCATAGCTACATACATATTTGATCCCAAAAAAAGCATAGAACACACTATATTAAAACATGTTCGCGAAAAGAGTACACCTGCATTGAAGACTGAACAAAAGATTGACAATAAATGTACATCTTGATTTTCATGTATTTTTTCCTAAACAAAATTAAGACCGTCTAAAAACGTATTAATCTCATTTTTGCCTTAGTCCATAGTTTTGCCTCATCTTACTTTTTACCTTTGTAGTTTGCTGCCACCACCAGGTAGCTGTCTGGGCTCAGGTCCTTGATGCTGGGTGACTTGCTGCTGGTGAGTGGAGAAGTTTTCCTCTCGACTCTAGAGATCTGCAGCATTCTGCACGGATCATGTTTAAGCAGGTAGCTCTCAAAGGTTTCCCAGCCTCCACCCACACGCACCATCACATGCTTATTGTTGAGCATCTGCAGAGAAAGAGAAGATGAAGACACAAAAGAGACAAAGCCACTTGTGATTATGTGTGTGTCAGAAAGTGCCTCTCAAGAGGATTTAAATAATTTCCTTAATGGCGCTTTGAACCTAAACCTTTTGTGGAATAATGCTGGCAAATATTTCAATGCACTTTAGTGGACATAAAGATCTCACAGATTGATTTCTGGCAAAAAGGCTGTATTGAACCTTTCCTAATTATGATTCATTATTCATTAGAAATTTCACTTTCATTATCACAAAGCACAAAATGGTCTCTTAAAGACAGGAAGTCGTTCTTAAAGCTTGTGCAAGCCATTACCTTGAGGCAATTGTCGTAAAGCATTTCTTCTTTACTCATTGACCTTTGCCTAATCAACAATAAATGTACATACACTAGTTCTCTGCACCATTGTTGACATTCTGAGAAATAATAGGGCTAATATGAGGTAAAGAGAAATCTACATTGAGAAAAAAGTTTAAAAGGGTAAAGTCACTGAGATCGTCCCCTCAGTCTGACCCAATATGAGCTTTCTTGCCCTGCAGCAACATAACATACAACATTTATAAGCCCCTTAACAAAATCAATCTGTGGACCAGTGGCAGGGCAGCACTTCCAATCAGCTGCTCCAGGCCTTGGGGCGCTGTGACTGTGGAGGTAATAGTCTGGTGTGATGCAGAAGGGTTTCAATCAGGCTGCTCTGGGACAGGATCCTTGTTTTAGTGGACCCCCTCCTCTGTGAGTGAGGGAGCCAGCAGCCCCTGGGTCCAACCAGGACGCCACTTCTCACAAACACAAGGAGGGTTCAGCCCTAGAGGTACAAGAACCTCATTTATGGCACTGTACAGTAAGGGGAGTGCTGTAATGTTAAAGGTTTAATATGTGCCATGTCTTACACACACAGGAGTGGCAGTGCCTTTTCAGTGCCGCATGTCAGCAGGAGCATGGAGGTGAAAATATCTGTGGAATTATAATTAAAGCATCTTTGCATTCAAGATCGATGGGTCGTAGAAAAGGCTTGTTTGCACAAATGTTTGCACAAAATATACAGCCTTGATTCTAATGAAAGGCACTCGTCTAAAAAGGTGAGGGCAGTCAGTGCGTACAGTGCAAAGACTGTGTTGAACCAACAAAGAAGCCTCCAATTTGTCCTTGGTTGCTCAGCAACAAACAGAATAATTCAGTCAACGAAAGTGGATTTGTACTATGCAAACCTAAGAAATCATTATTTTATCACTAGTGTGAGCCATGTGCTGTAATTAAATACAATTTGACACTATTTTGTGCAGTGCAGTATAATGTGCTGACAGCTGAGGACATGGTCTGAACATCCTGAACACACCATCTCAGTGAATCACATTAAGAGGTGTGAATACTGGTGCTGCGTTGCCAAGTAACCACACTCCCAAGGGGATGCATGCCGCTTCTTTATCTGCATTATTCTTCCTTTACTTTCTATTGGAGTTTACCAATAGCTCAGGCACCGACAATGAAGGACCACAAAACAAACCAGATCAAAATAACGTGATCCTTTGATTAAAACACTGCATAGATTGAACATTCTGAATCTGAAGCCAAATGAAGTTAATCTGAAATAATTATAACCCAAGTATTATTACCAGTCACAGAGACCACACAGTAAAGGTACGCCCTCCAAAACAACAAACGACTCCATCCATTGCTTTGGAATACAGGGCCACCTCTTTGAACAAAGAAAGATCAGAAAATGAGACCAAAAAAAACCTGTGTTATGTATAAATATTTTACTTGTTTTTTTTCAAGCTCAGTTTCAAGCTTATAATCAGCTGTTTCCAAAGTGTACTTACACGAATGAAGAGCATTTTTTCTCCAACACGATATCGGCCCTGTGACTGTCTTTCCACACAGAACTTGTTTGGACATTTGCAAGGAGGGTCATCAGCAATGTGCCGAACCTAAAACATAAACACTAATTAAAAACATACATAACATGAAGTAAAGGTTTAAGGAATTCGTGCTTACAGCATCATCCAACAGTTTCCCTGTACTTCTCTTGCTGCAGGTGACTTTGGCCGGATGGGTGAAGCGGTTGGGGAGGGGGAAGGCGACAGTGATGGTGATGGAAGGAGGGGCTGAGTGGGGGACACAGGTGACGGAGGTGGTAGAGGCGCTTTTTCTTCAAGTTCAATTTCTTTCTCCAACTTTATGAGTCCCGGGGGTTCCACGTTGTACCTATATCACAAGATGTAGTGGGTGTTAAGTTGTTGTTGTTTTTTTTTTTACATTTGGTGGTATAGAGTTTTCCATTTAATATCCTTTTTACATAATATGTCACCTGCATCTAATTGTATAGTGTATTTAAAACGAGACGAATCAGTCCATACCTACTTGCTATCCTTCCCAACTCTAAAAGACAGAGGCACACTTCTCTGGGCTGCTTGTGAAGAACTGTAAAGACATGAAATTATCAGCATCAAAGAATACTAACACATTAAATATGACCCTGCAAAATGAAAAACTGGCATGAGTGATCGTGAGATGGAAGGTAGCCCAAGGATATAAAGTTCGTTCAACATGCAATTTGTTTTGGCTGTTCCATCCATCCATCTATGACTGTCCCATTTAATGTAAATTGTGGGAGTTCTCATGTTACATAAGATGAAACAAGATGCACATGGGATGGGATGAAAATGTGACCACACCACACCATGCATTACAGGACTCTATTGATTGATTTCCAACCTTGAGGAGTACTTCTGAACTAAATCAAAAAGAGAAAAACAGAGACAATATAGAGAGTAGTCAAGTATAATGTGGCCTTGGTGGATTTATGTTTTATTCCAGTAAGATTACAATTACAATTACAGCCTTGAAGGATTTGCATTGCTGAGATTGTTTCACTGTCACACCTCCCTGTAAAATGTGTGATACATCAGCCTAATACACATATATTATATTCTTTAGAAGTTCTATATATTTGTATTTATAGACATGAAACCTTGTAGCAGTGATAAAAAGAGGATGAGAATGAACTGTCCCATCTCGGCTACATTTGCATATTGCTGGCCTACTTTCACACACACCCTTCTGAGCTGGCTGCTTTGTTTTGTTGCAGGCATTTTGTGAAAGTATCCAGAAATTACCACAAATTCTCTTTCTTATTTTCACATTGGCACTAGGTTTAGTTGAAGTAAATGGGTAGCAAGTATATGTACTTTGTTGCTAAATGTTGATTTATATCTTAATGTGTGTCACTGTCTGAAATTTGTTCTCTGCCTTTGACCCATCTGCACCCGCACCGGGATTAAACCCACGTAAACTCTGGGAGACTGTGCAAACTCCACACAGACAGGTCCGCCTGCTCTGGGAATCAAACCCAGAACCTTCTTGCAGGCATGATGAATTTATGATTGGGTAAAAGCAGACTTAAGGGGCGTTCCCAGTCTGCAGCGGTTAGTCATATTTTAAAATAGTGCCTATAAGTATTGCAAGCAAGCATGGAGTACAATAGTGTGTCAGAATGCAGTGTGTCTCATTACTACAATTAGGCAGGTCGCTGATCACTGCACTGGCCACGTCCTTTTATAACTCGTGTCTATTAAAAGCACTCACCTAAACCCTCTGACTCAAATAAACACGTCTCCCCTACTCCAACCTCTCTGCACCAGGACAGGAAGTTGGCTGTGTTGTCCCGTGCAAAGAATGACCCCGACGGTGCGCTTCTCCTACATGGGATCCTCCGATAGGGAATAGTCTGCAAGGAAAGAGTTGAATAGTACTTTACTGTCAAAAATGTATGATCTTCTAACTTGTGATGAATAGGGAGTGAATGGTACATTTGTGCAACAGTGTGACTTCCCCCATTGCCCAGGGGCTTTCGTCAAAACACAGGGCTATTCAAACTCTATCATGCACTGATGTCTTTTCCATCTGTTGAGGCTCTGATTTCAACCAGGATCTTTTCCATGCAGATCAATAAAGGAGATGGCGGGTCGCTATACAGAGCCGATTTTACCAGGCTTTCTGCATTCAGGATCAAATGACACACTTATGGCACTCAGCCCCCACATGGTCCTTACTGGGAGATTTATGCTCCTGGCTGTAGCTTGTATGCAGGAACTGTGTGCGTCTGTGCTATGGGGAAGGTGCAATGAACTCATGCTGAAAATATGCAATAAGCCTTTTGGGGTATTTTTCTTTTCTTTCCAGGCTCTACAAGTCGCTCTTTCTGGAAAGCCTTTGTTTAAATTCCTGCCGACGTAATGCTTGCCAGATCTGATACTGTTCAAATTATTATTATTTTTTATCCTTAAAACTCCAGTCAGGCTTCTATAGTGGCTGCCTAAACATGCAAAACCTGCTCTGTAATTGAGAGCAATAGAATGGATCGGCAGTTTTTGTATAGGCTCTGAATACTTATAGTGAGAACCAGATGTTTACATACACTTTATAAAAATACACATTTGCATTTTTTTCTCATGGTCTGACATGAAACCAGAATTAACTTTTACTTTTTTCGGTCAATTAGAATTAAAACAAAATATTTCTATTCGCCAAATGCCAGGAGATTGAGACTGTGAAATACAGGGGTGGCAGCACCATGCTGTGGGGTGGTTTTGCTGTGGGAGGGACTGGTGCACTTCACAAAATAGATGACATCATGAAGAAAGAACACTATGTGGAAATATTGGAGAAACATCTCAAGACATCAGCCACAAAGTTAAAGCTTGGGCGCAGATACTGTAGGTCTTCCAAGTGGACAATGACCCAAAGCAAACTGCCAAACTGGTTACAAAGTGGCTTAAGGATAACAACGTTAAGTGACCATTCCAAAGTCCTCAAACCAGTTGAAAACATATGGGCAGAGCTGAAAAAGGCATGTGCACGCAAGGTGGCCAACAAATGTGGTTCAGTTACACCAGTTCTGTTTGAAGGAATGGACCAAAATTACTGCCAAGTATTGTGAGAAGCTTGTGGAAGGATATCTATAACGTTTGACTCAGGTTATACATATCAATGAAATGTATGTCAACTTTTACCAAATAGAAATATTTTTTGAAATTCTAACTGCCAGACAGTGAGAAAAAAGTCTCATATTTTACAATTTTCAAAACATTTTCAATATGTTGCTCTTGAAGGCAAATCAGGATAGATTTTACTAATAGAGGATAAATATATGAGTGTAATATGAGACTGAAATACAACTAATGAATGGAGGTATTCAAACGTTCTGAAGCCACTGTGTATTCCCACAGGAAGATTCTCAATGTCAAGATGATACGCAAACTGTATTCATACTCCCTCCATTGTCGCAGGTCTCTGAAGTCTGAACCTATTTGCTTTGCAACATCAATCGATTTCTAAGAATGAATGGAGGCTTCACAAGGCTGCCATATGAGAAGGCCTAATTGTTTATCTCTATTCTAGTTCATGCTGATAGATGTGAACACATGAGAGGATTAAATACAATTTATGGATCTGTCTCGTGAAGCACACTAGACTAGACCAGGCCTATAAGACATAAGAGCGCAAAACAACAGCTAATAGAATATGTTCAAGTAGACGGTGTGTAAAACAAAGTTGGCATTATTAATTGGTATCTATTAGCAGTAAGAGGAATTGTCTTTTTTGTTTTAAACCTAAATCATTTAAAAAGAACATTTCCCAAACTGACACTGCTGAATAATATATTGCCTCATTCTTCTATACAGTAAGTTTCACATAGCTATACACTTTTCACAAACCAGAGTCTCGAAGTGTTTGAGGCAGGAGGCAACTGGGAGAGAATTAACTGAATGAGCAACTACTGACAAAATGGGCGAGTAGCTGTGACTACAGCTATTTGAAAGCATATATATGTGATGTTTAAATCTTAAATTCCCATTTCTCACAGCTTTACTGCTTTGTTACTTAGGGGTCTTCAATCAAAAGGCTTTTTTCATTAATGTACACAGAATCAGAGGATCATCTGCCGTCTCACGGTCATTGACCCAAGTGTTTCCTCACATCTGTGCGGCTGCGCTCACACCGAGTGAAGCAGCCCACTGCAAACATCAACAAGTCCCTCTGAGGAGCCAACTATGTGTCTTCAACTCACTCTTCGCAGCATGAACAGGAAAGGGATTTCAACCGCAGATCTTCAACTTTTTAGAAAAAAAGAGTTTTGTCATCGATGATATACAGTAAAATTTGCTGAGACTGTGTTGAAACGTCAATTGTTCCTTTTTTTTTAACTCGATCTATCAGGTGAAGCGTATCACATGCTTCTGGAGACTTCAGAAGGATTTTGTTTACTAGTCTGAGTCTTGTGATTGTTTTATCAATGTAATAAGCTCTTGAACATTTCAAATTGATTTTTTTTTTCAAGTGAGTAGCATATCCCCAAAAAGTCAGCTTTGATTTTTATTTACACTTTGTATGATTTTCCTGTTCATTCATTTAACCCCATTATACATGGAGCACATTTCTTTCACCATCTGTTGACAACTTCAAATGTATGCACAACTTTTGTAAAACCTATTTTAATGAGTACCCTGTTGAGAAAATGGTTGCCTTCTAATGAAAAACTAATTTTCCTGTAATCCTCCAGGATTTAAGAGAAAACATTCTTAAACCCACTTTGCCACTTCTTACAGTGTATGATGGGGCCCCTTTGGTTCATGACTTCTTGCCAAGATTTTTCGTTGCCCTACTCCAAGCCACGTAACCCATCCCCCAACTTAGGCTTTCAGTCAAGATGCAATGGTTAAACACTTTGGAAAATAACGCGACAGAAAACAACACTTGCCAGTCATGCAATATGTTAACAATAACTCTAAGTGCATGTTATTCCACCTGACAAAAATGTACACTAGGGAGCCTTCATTAGGCTTTTGAACCATAAATAATCATCTACTATCAAGCCATTCATCCATCATTTTAATCGGAGTTAGTTTTTTGTTTTTACTAAAGTTTGGGTTTGTAGTGGTCAGTAGTGTCGGTTACATTGTGCAGCCATATTGATAACGATGAAAGCGATTTGGTCCAAAAAGGCCCCGTGCCATTATAATGTCCAAAACACCTGGCTTCCTGGTTTGAAACCTCAATTAAATCATTTATATTCAAGGTTGTTTTAGGATCTGGTTCACGATTTTTGAAAACTGAGATAGTTGTCACTACTTCTTCTACAACACTCGGGTTTTCTCAGTATACCTTGTTGTTGCCAAGTGGAGACAGGACTCCGTTGCTTTGCCTGAACTTCTCCTGCAGTGTCTCAGCCAGCTGGCACAACAGGGAGCCATTGTCCAAGCGATCCATGAAGCTTTCGACGGTGATTTCCAGACCTGACCAGGGGAGGCATAAAAAAAGGCAACGGCACTCAATTCATCAAAAAGAATAACCAACCACCAAGCATTTATTATCCCATTTGTGGTTCAAGCTTAGCCTGAATGTAATGGTATAGACCGGGACCCTGCAGTAGCCAACTTTTCGACACATCAATTACTTTGCGCTTCTCTTTGTACATAGGAATAGCATGATAGCGCCTCATTATCCAGTAGATTTATCCTGATATATTGGGGATGATCAACTTTAGCTGCCCAGTTGACTGACTTCCAGGCGACCATTCTTTTCAGGTTAGATCATAGTGAAAATGGAGGTGGCAGTGGGGGTGGTGTCTGCAGAAAGCAACCCAAGAGATGTTTTTTTTTTTTATCCCCCTTCTGTTTCTTATAGGAGGAGGGGTCTGAGGCTTTTAATGAGTTCCAAATGTTGTAATTGTGGCCAGAAAATCGGGATCTTGAGAAAGACTCCACCAGCTCCAGTTTTATGCTTATGCTTCGCTATGCATACTATAGGTATTGGAAAAATCAACTTCAAAGGGATCCATAGAGAATTGCTTTATCGCTATATAGTGTGTCTGGCTTTTCAAATATATGACTCACCCGTGCAGCCGGCATCCTCCCACACAACCGACAGACACATTTTTACCACATAAATGTCCTCCCAGATTTCAACCACACTAAAAAGACATACACTCTTTTTGTTTGACAACATACATGAGCAATTAACGGCGCTATTATTGTTTCCAAGTGTTTTAAATTTTGTGCTTCCTGTAGTAAGATCTGTGCACTGTGTACTACTAAGATGCATGACGATTCATGTTAGTTTATGTAAAAAAGAGTGGAGAATATGCGTAAAATACACAACATACAAATACAAATCTCTCTCACACATGCACAATTATCGATTGAAAAACATGCACCACTCTTCTCATTACAGACAAATCTTTTTCACATGCAAAGCTCTTCTTCCCCTACAATAATGGCTCCATATATTTAAATAAAGTATTTACAGCTATGCTCACGCCAGGCCAACAGCTTGTATATGAGCTGATTCCAGTGCAAACACAAGAGACGCCAGAAATAACAAACATGATACAGGAGTTGTTTTAAGATGTTAAAACTGGTGTCTGTTTCAGGATGCGAATTAGTTGGTGTGAGAAATGCAAGCGCCGTGCAGGATATGCTGGAAACACAGTGCCAGACATAAGGGTTAGACTTTGTTAATCAAATAAAGAGTAGCTACGGGATGATTGGTCGTTCTGCGTGGCGGAGGTTGCCAGTTTGTTACAATGGTTCATTATAATTGTTATAAATGACTATATAATGCATTGCTTGTTGTCAAATTCTGCACTAATTACTTTGTCATGGCATGCACCTCACAATTGGAAACAAGAGCGGCAAAACTACAATTACACTCATTATCCATAATTCCTCACCAATTCACCCAACAATACTGATCGAATCTAAATAAAATTGAAGCAGAAACCATTGCTAGAGGAGCACCTCTTGTCATTTGCATCTAACAGCATTTTGTAGATGCCGTTTGCACCTTTTGGTTCACTTCCAGTTACAGTATTCAGCAGCTGTTAATGATGGCCATTATTTCATTAGAGCAAAATCTGTGCGTCCACAAATTCAAGTGACTTAACAGCGGTAATGAGGTTCACATTGATCGTAAGACCCAGAAAAGCACAATCAGCAACACTGTGGCCAAGCTACTATTTTGGACAGTGCTGTGAATAACATTCCTGCCATGTTAAACACTAATGGAATAAAGTCATTTTATATATATGTATGTTTATAGGGTTTTCTCACTCAGCGTGTTGGAGAGCCACAGTGCCAAGTCCTCCTTCATGGGCAACAGGCTGGCTTCATGGCGACTGGCGAGCCACTGCTGGTACTGCTGCATGTCAGTCAGGCCCGGGCCGATGGTCTGTTTGGGACTCAGGGAGCTGCACATGGTTCCCTGAAGATGAGCTAAGGTAGACAATGATAACAAGTTTACTTTGTACTTTACCCGAGTGTTTACACCATTGTAAAGCAAAATAATGAGCAGAGCGCTACTCATAAAGCGCACGACCACATTCACTAATTGAAAGGAAATCAATCCACAATTCACTCAACAATACTGATCAAGCGACTGAATCTGACATCAATATCAGCAAGTGCGTCAGTCGGAAAATGGAACATACTATCAATCCCTGGTTAAATAATAGGCGAGAATGGACAGATGCATCTACTGTAACCGCGCTTCATTAAGGAGACTGGTCGCAGCTCTGTCACATCATTGTGAGTCTCTGTCAATTTGCAGAATTTGTTACCCCCTAACTCCTATTTTGATTATCAAATAACAGGCAAATGAGGAAACCAGCTTACAGTATTGCAAAGACTTCACCTGTTTGTCTGTCAGTCATTTTATGTATATTTAAACAAAGGCAGTACGACTTAGGACATTTTTAGATATTGTGATGAGATTTAAGTTTCAAAATCAAGAGATCACCTCACTGCGCACGTCTAGGGGCATCACATTAGCATTTGAGAGAAGACTAAAATGCTCAATTGACACAAGAAACCCATGAATTTCAGGACATGTTTGTAGAAGTCTAAACTACAGAGTGAGCAGCTTTTATACAACTTTGCAACATGTTGGTTGCAAAGGAAATTGTACTGCAACTAAACAATTGAGGCCAGCAATTTCGATTCAATTGCAATTCATTATTTTATTTATATTTATTGAATAATGGAGTCTAAATACAGATGGAGAATGTCGCTATGCAAGAAATCCCCCCCTTGGAAGCAGTTCAACATTTCATGGCCACCTCTGGAGCTGGAGCTGCATCAGTGTTACAATTGTAGCCATTGAAACCTTGATGTCAGTCCAAGGTTGTCTTATGTTCCACAAGACAAGAGCTGGTCGCCAAACACAAGGAGATCCACAGCTCAACACTAACATTCAGCTGCTAGATTCCCCTGTCCCGGTCGACTGGCAGAGCAAACAACACGGACCAACTTGTACTTGGTTATTGCTGACATGCTCTTACAAGTCAAATGATTTTAGAGTCGTTTACTGCCACATATATGAATGAGATACATTATCTGTGAGTCACACATTCTGTGAAGTGTTTAGCCCAAGGACACAACAACAATGCTGGTGTTGGAGGCTGATTTGCTTGTGGACGGTTGCCATTCCATTACAAAGAATTTACAAAACATCTTGGATAGAAGGTGATACATGTTCAACTCAAAAACAAATCCACAATAGAAATTTTGGAAACTTTTGTTCGATCATTTTTCTACGTAACCTTAAAAACTGTGCCTTCTGTGAATCCCTTACCTTCTTCCCAGGATGGACTCCTACAGACACACATGTTGTTGTTGGACATACCTGCCTGCTCTCACCACACTGCAGCTTGACCTCTTCACCTCCAAACCAAAAACACATCTATCACATCACTATGTAGACTCTGAATTGAACTAGCACAAAGCTCGAGCATCGGATATTCAAGTATGCAATGGCCTTCTGTGAGACGTCTCATGACTCGAGTAAAATCCGTGGAAACATGCTGCTGTGAGCAAAGGATGGCTCCAGAAAAAAGTGAACGGTGGGATTTTTTCAGCTAAACAGTATCACATCAATTATAAGTAACAAGAGCCGCTCTGTCCTCTTGACTATCATGCCTTTCGTCTCTGCGCAGTACAGTCTGCACAAATGTTCTATAGGTTGTCTCCGGCTGGAAAAGCTGGAATGAATAAATTGTTTCTTTTTTGAAGGACAATTATGTAAAAACAGACTGTCAATAAATATTGTTATGTAGAATGTTGCAACCCAATATCACATACAGTGTTTATTACAGACACATGCCAGCCAAACCCATGTCTTGTAAGTTGTAAAATCTTAAAAGACTGTCTGGGTTTTAATGATAGGCTATCAAAAAACCACATGTCAACACATTATTTGCTTTACAATGTTTTGGACAAAGTTGTGTCCACTTTAAATGCAGACACCAATAAAACATTAAACTGTCTCCTCTTTTAAGGGTGTCAGTGCCACATAAATAAAGCCACAGCTGACATTTTACATGTTTTGAAGATAAAAACAGGAGCTGTGTATCTCATATAGGCCAAGCTTAATTTAAACTTGTATTGCTCTATAAAGCTTTTAAACAATAATACATCTTCTACTGATAAACCTATGTTGTACAGTTTTAAAGGTTTTGACAATTAGTTGTGTACCGGCCTTCTTGTAACGTAATATTTTAATTGAAAGCAACTAAAAAAAGAATAGTCTGTTAATTCTTACCCTGGGGCTTCAGCTTCCTCTCAGTCGTCCACTCAGGCGCTGTACCTCTGCTTTCATGCTTCTGCCCGTCAGCGGTGCACAACGCAGTGAAGGAGAGCGGACCGAGGACTGGATCTGCTGGCGCTCAGACTCTCTGCATAGTCTGTGCTTGAATAAAGATCTGACTGCCCGCACACGCACACACATGAAGTCAGAGCACGCTGCAGATGGGAGGGAAGTCCCGTCCCGTCCCTGCCCAGCATTGTCCCAAAAGTTCAATGCTTTCTCTTACCAAATAGGTTAAGCAAATACTTGCACTGCACTTTAATTAAAAGTTATAAGCTATTGCCAAATTAACGATTTGAAATGGTAGCTTTTTAATAACTGCATAATATTTTTAATATTTAATTTAGTTTAATATACACGGAAATACATGGCACTTTAAATAATTACTTTGGAGCGTTTAATCGGCAAAAAAAAGTCGGTAGAGTTGCGAGCAAACAGCGCATGCGCGGAAGTGAAACCAACCGGTAGAGTTCCGAGGAGAGGAAAGCAACAAAAGATTCAAGCTTTTAAGTAAGTTCAATCAAACATGACTATTTCCATGACTCTAGTGCAGTATCGTGCTTTAAACAAAAAAACTGTTAAACTGAACTTTTACATTACAGGAAGGTTTTGGCGAGCAGCTTAGTTCTTTTTTTGGCTATGGCTAAACTACTACTGCTTAGCTTGCGCATTCATTTCTCTACTGAACGACCGTCATAACACATTCCGTCATATTTTCTTATTCTAGTGACGGCGAGCTCAATGTGTAAACCTTTGTGGAGCACCGTGGACGGCAGACACAGCGCCACATGGAGGCGATGGTGAAAAACCTGTCGAGCACCGCGGAGCTGCTGGCCGTGGCCGCACACAGCGACACCGTGGCGCAGTGGGACCAGGAGACGCTTCACAGGGCTTTTCACTGGGCTCTGTACTGCGAACACGTCTACAACAGGTTTCACAGCAACCCGGCATAAGGACAGTGATGGAGAGACAGCTGGAGATGACAAACACGAGTCTGGATGCAGTTTTCCCACAGTACTCTGCGCTCTGCTTTAGTGACTTGCCCCGCTGTCAGCACCTGTTGTTACATGGACTATTACATAACGTGCATGCGCCTATATCTATCATGAAAATACTTTATGATAGGCCTACAGACTTACACAAAAATCAAGACAGGTACCAGGATGTAAAAGGCATTTGCAGCTCCATTATCCAGAGTAAATCTGCAGCAAAAGTGCTTGGGAACCTTGACACACCATCAGCTGTTGGTCCTGATGCTGAGGTCTGGCTGAATTACTACTGAACAAATTGGATGCTGTGCTGAAACAAACCGATGGCGCCCATTGTGCAAATCAGTTTTTGGACTGTGTTCTTCAAGGATGTGACGAAGCAAGGGAGGATTTGTGTGTAATTGTCGCCGCAGCTTTACAGACAGAGTTAACCCCACAGCTGAACTTTATTTTGGACTGGCTCGCGCTAAAACCCGACCTTTTGGAGCACATGTGTCATTCACTGTCTTCATCGCTTCTCACAGATATAGCCAAGAGGCATTTAAGGTTTAGAGACGTGTACAGTGATGTTCTCAAAAAGTGGGCCAAAGAAATGGAGTATGATATAAATAACAGTGAGTGGATTCAAGTTGGCCGAAATCCCGCTGTGTCTTTCCAGAAGCTGACTGAGCAGTTTGTGTCTTTGTTTAAAGGCAGCGTCTCTCTGAGGGACCATGTGGAAACGGAGCTGAAGGCATTGAAGTCTGATGCTGGGGACTTTGATGTCAGAGGTCTGAGCGTTTGGGGAGATCTACTGTCGGAAATACACAAGAAATGTCCTTGTCACAGCTAGCTACAGAAAGAGCCCAAAGGTTTTTAATTGTGCATTTTAAACAGGTAATAATTTATTTGTCTAAATGGCTTCTAAATACATGCTAGCTCAGATATGTGACATAGAACTGATTCACCATCACATCCTTTATATGAATAAAAAAATAAATAGCAGTGCTGTTTTGTCTATTCATGCAATATGTGGTTAATTTCTTATTTGATCTGGAGGAAGACATTTTGTTGGAGGCATCGCTCTGAACAGATGGGAGCATTTGCTCTCCTTTATTATCAGTCGCGCTTGTGGCTCGACTCGATAATTGTCAGTTTGCAGTGAGACAATTAATCTCAGGAGATTGATGGGTTCATTCAGACTCACCAAATTGTCCTTGCTGCCACATTGTAATGTTACCAATTGCAATGTAATAATTGATAATCCGATATGTCTTATAGATATTATTAGGGCTTGCATGATCACATTGGAAAACAACTAAATATTTTTTACATACTTTATTTTATAATCCATTCTCACTCAACATTGTGGAGATGTCATCTAGTTACCTGTCCCTCTTTTAGTGTATTAGTTTATTTCAACAGGGACAAATTAATTAATTAAAGGTACTTTGCATCAGATTAAGCTTGAGCTAGTTTCCGTCTGCAGTCCCTGAGCGGGTGAACTACAATACAAAATGTACATATAAAATGTATTTAACCATTTCAAATACAACCATTCATTCAACTATTCCCCGTTACAGCCATCAGTCCTCATATAATCATGCTAAAATTATGACAGTTTAACATCACTGAAGGTCATATTTACATTCACAGTTATCTATGCTGACACGACTGGTTTTCCAATAGCACTTTCCTTATACTGCGAGAGAAGTCCTTCAGGTCTAAGGAAAGTTTCAGAGTTTGTTCCATTCTTTCTTTGGGTGACACTACACACCCATTTAGCCTCTGTCTCACCGATTTAGATGACGTTCTACTTTTTATTGAAACAGAGTTTTTTTTGTTTTTTTTAAATCAAGCACACATAATTATTTTTATTTCAGCAGAACGTCTATATTTTACATTGACATTTCAACACTAATTCATAGATACGTGTCAATAAGTGTGCGGCGAGGGATTAATTAGCCACACGAGGCGTGTTCAATCACAGCTTTAACAACAGTGACGGCTGTGTGACATAACCGTGGCAGACGGGAAACACCAACAAACCATGGCTCGTTTAACTCGCCACCCGCCACTCACTCGGATAAGGGTCACTGAGCTATGGCTCAATGTACACAAGCAATCTATGTGCAGCCAATCTCCAGCATATGCACCAAACAGCAATGATTTAGACACTCTCACCTGCTCCCAGGGTGTAAGTGTTCTCATGTTACTGGACAGAATGAAATAGGTCTGTTTGGTTTGTGTTAAGTTTCGTGAGAATCAGGGATGAATAATCTATTTGCAATTTTTCAGACAATATTGCGATAAAGTTTGTCATTTTTGGCTAGATTCATTACACAGAGACCATTTTAAACTCACCAGATGGAAATGCATTTGCGAGAAGACCATTGTACCTATCTCAGGGCACGATTGGTCTTGACTACATGGTTTAGTTTTATACTGAATATGCTGTTTTCAGAAGACAATATGTTGCTTAAATAACTCCAGCCTTTTACGATTTGGCAATTTGATTGAGATTAATCTTGCAGATCTAATTATATGAAATCTTGTCACAAATAGCTGCCATAATGATTACGAACACTTGGATGTAAAATGATGCTAGATGAGAATATATTTACCCCTTTTGTAACCTTAAATGGAAAATGATAGGGTTGTTTTCTGATACAACAGGTTTATAATAATAAAAGGGTATAATAACAGGGTATAATAATCATACCCTGTATCTAAGCTTGACACCACTGCACCACAATGTAATTCCACTGTTAGATTGCTCTCTGCCAGCATGTGGTAATAAGGCAAAGAAAGGTTGTGAAGGCTAGCATTCATTAAAACTCAGATCCAGCCCCCATCTGGTGTGTGAATAGGGGCGACTGGAGGAGGAGCAGGAGGGAGGGAGACTATCCCACAGCGGCACGTGCCTAAGCCGCTCCAAACTGCCCCCCTGTCTGGTCCCAGTGAGATCACACAGGCAGGAGGGGGCCCACGCACACCTGTGTCCCTGTCAGGGCATCCCCAGTAATGAGAGGCCAGTGCCACGAAGCACGCAGCCAGGAATAGAAGAAAGACTGGGTTTAGATGAGTGTGAGGGGGAAAAAATGCTCTTGTAATTTTGACATTTAATGCAGATGCACAGCGCCTAAAAACAACCATTTTTTATTAAAATTTAAATATGATCCACAAGGGGAATATTGCAAGCTGACTATTACAGTATTATTCATACTGTGAATCAGGATGGGTCACACAGTAAATAACACTAGATGTGCAAATAAAAAGCTGTTAGAAGCACTATGTTGTAACGCTGTCAGTTTCATTGGAACACTTTCAAAGATGACACAGAATAAACACAGCAAAAATGAATTTGAATCTGAGTGGTTTGAAGTAGTCCAGATTTAGTTCAAACTATTTTAGTACATTGTTTCTTGTTTCATGTAACTATTTGAACAGAGAAATGTCTTAAAATAAGTTATTATTGTATTATTATAACTATTGTATAGTAAATAAATCTAAACAAAGCCAAACAAGATTAATATCCTCAATTTGTCATAGTAGAAGTTGTAGTTTTGTGGTGTAATTTTAAATACTAGATCAAGTGGCTAACCCTAAATGCTAAACATAATCACATGGAAATCTCAGGAATCTTTATTGTTGCAAAATGCCCCATTGAATGCTCCCATTACAGCCTACCCAAGATTAAACCCACCTTAATGCTTAAATCAATGTAGTGCTTGTTGCGCTATCGCTGGCAGTATCGTGTAAAATCTTATCAGCCTGTCCGCCTCCTTTGTCTGTGAGAGCATCATGTATCAGCGCTGCTATGAAGCTGTTAACACTGTGCGAGGTGGGGGAGGGGAGATGGAGAGACATTTTCTCATAACCCTGTCTTACTGTAAAAAAAATGTTGGAAAGCAAGGAGGGATTTTGCTTTGATTATTGCTTTTCTGATCTAGTTGGCACAGTTGTTGATAATAAGCCTGTACAATTGTTTGTGGTATTTAAGAAAATCAAACCTTTTATTCACCTTTAAATATGTGCTACGTCTTATTCGGCATGAGACAGGCTTGATTTGTTACACAAGCTCTCCATTAATAAAAAGCAATTAGCAAGACACAAGAAGGGTGTGTGTGTGTGTGTAAACCAAATGCCTCTGGGCTGATCATTTCCAAAGCCTATGGTGCCATAAAGAAGAGAACACTTCTACTTAAACTCTTTGAGGTGCAACCATAAAGGCAGGTTGGATGATTTTAGTGAAAGATACTGGGCATGCAGCAGTGATTGCGGGAGCTGCAGAGAAAGAGGAGATCAGTGATGTAATTGCATGCAGGAAGCGTCCCAAGGGAGGAGTGTGCCCCTGTCATCAAACACTCATCTGGCTGGGCTTCATCCCATTACGGTCCCACAGGAGTCAAGTGGCACCTGCCCCACGACCACAATAATCTCCACTGCACTGTGTCCCATCTGAAGATACAGCTTCATCACCTTTTGAGATTTTTGAACGTCATTAGTTATTTTTAGTAATTGCTGGGAATTTTATTATAATAGTGTAAAAAGTAGACTACTGTTTTTTTATTAATTTTTATTTACTGTTAATCCTTAAACAGAAATTTCCTCTAATTTCTCCTCCCATCACCCAGCTCCCATCGATGCTCATAAATATACCGGCAGATTTCATCCAATTACTTGGTACTAGAGGTGGGACCTATAACAGGCACATCACCGGGGCACAAGGCGTGACCACTCCGGCTGGTTAGGCTTGAGAAAACATGTTCCACGTGGCTACCAGGACAATTGGGTTTTCTGTCAAATTAACAAGTGTATGCCACAGTTCAGGAGGTGGTTAGCCTCTAATTGGCATGGCGCGGATAAGAAAAGTAGTGAGGTTTGATGCGCGGAAAAATGTCAAAATATGAAAGAGCTATAACTGACTGAATCATATTCCTGCATGCGAGGCACACAGTTACAGTATCAATCATATGCCTAACCTGATATTAACAGAGCTCTTCCTGCTGTTATAAGCTTTCTGCCTGTCCATCATTTCTTCTGTTAAGGCAATTGCACAAAGCCCACACAAACCCTTTCCCTTTTTATTAGGCAATGTTTTCAAGTCAGATGCCCTTTCTGATCAATGTGTGGTTAATATATGGAATACGATAAAGAGAGAAAAATGTATATAACTCATGTATATAGTCTTCCATCCGATAATGCTGCTAGGGCAACCCTTTAGGCCACAGTGTAGTGCCCAGGAATCCATCTCTATCTCCTCTTTATAGGTTTGGTCAAGAGGGTTTAGCACATTGTTCTGTTAATGGGGACACTGAAGCACCAGGAGGAAACCCACCCAGACACCAAAATAAAAACACAGAAAAACTGCAGGAAATAGGACCTTCTTGGTGGGTAGCCATAGTCCTATAGTCACTCCAAAAACTGAAATGAAATGACATTCCCCATACAATGATGCCTTTATGAGCCACCAAGCTTTGTTGCAATCTGACAAAAAACAAAGACAAAAACACACAATACCTTCTCTCATTTCACCAACTGTTGGGGTGATGCAAGTTAGTGAATGGTGCCATGTTTATCTGAATAATTTAGCAGCTCAGTCAGAGGCAGGCGGCTGCAGTTTGTCGGCTTCTGTTGAAAGATCTGCCGGAGGGAAAGCCGCCACACCAGCTTCGCTCTGCACACCCCTCACTTCAGATGCCTCAGCAGGTGCTCACACTTTTATTAGACTTCACATATGCTGCAAAAGAAGCAAGTAAACGGCTGGTAAAATGTGTTGAAAAAGTAGCTCAAAGACACCTTTGGTTACTGGATCTCTAACCTGTGCGTCTGTTCTTTCTCAGCCTTGACCCATTGAGGTTTTATTTCTGTTACAATCAAAATGACCATGATTATAAATGTTAAAGGCTGTAATTATTTCAGTAAAAAAGTGTGCAATGAAAACCACAAATAGTCTATATCCAATTAGCCTGGTTTTACCATCCCCTCGTACTCATTTCGTTTCGTACAGAGGGTCTGGACTTACTCAATTGAGCTCCGTTAACAGGTGGGAGGGGTGAACTCCTTTGGAACGATTGGATCTGATTTTCGCTAGCGTGTGGTCGTGACGTATGTAGTGCGCCCGTGTTGAGTGAAGCGAGCTATCATAACTCTTGGGGGCATTCTTGCGTATTCCAAGGATTCAGTTATAATTTCTGGATATTTGGGAGCTGAGCCATAAGGATTGAAGAGCTACCTTTACGTTCGTATCCGCCGCCATTGCCGAACTACAACCAGCAAATGCGGCGCAAATGCTTGACGTCACCGACAACACCCGCCTCCCCCGCTCGCCGAGTGGTAGGTTGAAATTCAACCGATGAAACGCAGCCACTGAGATCAAACCCAGACGTACATGTAGGGAAAATATAATTGACCGGAGTTTACGGATGGCTAAGGCCAGGCTAATATCCAATGGGATTTTCCATAAATCCTACTAACCCTGTAGCTTAGACCTGTACGAAGCTGTTCTGAAATGTATGTGGCCCTTGTTTAGGTTTTAGTCTTTTATTAAATGTTAATGCTTCTGAACTTGCTTACATTTACTATTGACTGGTAAAATAAATAGCAAATCGTCTCATTAGATAAATCGCAACTTCGTGTTTTTTGTATTGTTTTTTTGACCAAACTGAAATTTTATATTCAATTTTGCTGAAGTTATGATAGTTTGGGTGTTTTTATGGAAATAATAGATGTGGAAATATACTGAACAATATTCTGCAGTTCATGAATGTCTAATATACTGTAGTATCACGCTGGCCTATGTTTACATGCATGGGCTTGAACATTATTGATTGGGCAGGGTTTCACGCTGCCTGATCAATATCTGAATGTACAACATGTAACAATAGAAGACTGAGGCCAAATTCTTTGTTTCTTTTGGCCTATCCCTCTCTGTAACAGTATCACCTGATTTAAACCATTTTGGTGCAATTGGCTGCCTTTATCTTCTACATTATCATCCCTATAATGACCTTTCAATTTTCCCCTACCACTTAAAACATGCACAATAGCGTGAATGAGAGTGTGTTTGTGAGTGCAAGTGTGGCACACCAAATGGAAAGTAGCCCATGGCGACAATCTGGTGAGGCATGTTTACTTTACATACGTGAGTGTTCATTGTTTGTCCCGACCAAATAAACAAACAAACAAACAAACAGTCTGCAATATATGCTTCTCCACTCAACCCACAGCATTTATTGAGGCTTGGAACTACCACAAAGGATACACTGAGTATTGACTGAGTTTACAGTATAACCTTATTTATGCACTTATACACTTATTTGTTTTTAGTTTCTGCCCAAGTTGTGTGCGCTTAATTATTCACCCCTTTTGCACATGCTTTTAACCATAAACTATTTCGGAACCGAAGCAGAAAATAATTCCTGTTTCTTTCACTTTTACACTGTTGTAATAGCATTAGCATTGCAATTCCTATCCACCTTTACCAATTACTGAGCGACATTGACCAATACTCTCCCTGAACTCAAGAGACCCAGCCCATTGATTTCCTAATGAGAAGTGTGGAATGAATTGGAAACGTGTGACACTGATTGTAGAGCAAAGCTGGTTAGACGGAGCGCGGCCAGTCTCAAAGGAACTGTAACCCTTTAACATGTGGTTCCCATCAATAAACAGCAAGAAACAAAATAAGTTTGTTGTATGTTTTATATAAAATGATCTAAGCATTTTACCTTTGACATGTACATATCTCTTCAATAAACACAATTATAGAAGCCATAAAATCACATTTATCTGTTTACATAAACAGAGGCACAAAGCCAATAAAGCATCTTTTGGTCATAAACATTCGTATTATATATATATATATTAAACATCCTTGCAGCAACAAATTCTAGCAAATAGAAATTAAGGTGGAAGAGCCATCTATCATCATGGTTCACTCAAGTTTGACAATATCAAAGTGGCAATAAAGTTGGTGACAATGAAAAACACCAATAAAGCACAAAAACCTGCTTGTTCAAATACAGTACGCTGCATTCCTTGCTGTCAAAATGCAATATCATGTCTGGTCATTGGCAGCGCAATAAACTCCAGACTAGTATTTTGAAAAAACACATCATGTTATTCATCACGTGACTTCAAAACAATTACACAAAGATACAGCAAGGCATTACAAAACATGGTGTGATGGATTGCAGCTGGTTCACAGAAATTATTGCGATGAACACCAAACACCAATTCGACAATGTATTCGGAACAATCATCTCTTGTAGTCTCCAAACATCACCTGATTTTAATAAAAGTTAATTTATTATGATTTATATTGGCAGAAGACACTCATCTATATCATAGCAGTGGCTGAATAAGGACTGTCAGTGGTCAACATTGATTTGAGCAAATTCATGCAACAAACACACACTAAACTCTACAGTTCAACTGCACTCACGCTATTTTAACATTATGGTTTATTCATAGGCCCCAGGGGCCTTTTTTGCAAGCAGACATATCCCTGAAAAGGTACTGTCCATGAAAAATATGGCCTTTTGATATTCATGTAAAACACAGATCAACGACCCAAGTGCACAATAGTCTCACAGAAACAGTATACAGGTATATACAGAACATAAACACATTTAAGAATCAGAATAATCTTCTTTTTAGCTTTGAATACTTATATGAGTCTAAGTGCAATCAGAGCGGTAAGACCCGATGTGATAGTCAGCTGCAGTATTTCCTGGTGCATGTTCAAGTAAAACAATGAGGTGTGTGGAGTAATTCCTCTGTTATAGTCGGCCCAGGAAAACCTTATTGTTGCCGCTAAACAAAAATTGGTCACCTTATGATGATGTCACAAGTGCCTTAAGTTGTGAGGGTGGATTTATTGCACCGGACATTAAATAAACAAAACCCCATGGCTTATTCTGCACAGTGGATATATTTTATAATATTTTGGGGATATGTGTAAGCATTGTTGTTTGTGCTTGAAATAACTGCATTTAAATCAGTGTGAATTCTGTTATATTGGGCAAAAAGCTTCTCTACAGATGCTGCAAAACTATTTTCCACTCTACTGTACTGTACTGTACTGTACTGTACTCTACTGTACTCTACTCTAATCTAATCTAATTTTATCTAATCTACTCTACTCTACTCTACTCTACTCTACTACTACTCTACACTACAATTCACTACACTATGCTACATTGTACTATACTATACTATACTATGCTATGATACTATACTACTGTATACTATACTGTACTACTCACTATGCAATTACAAAATACAAATGAAGTCAAACTAGATGCAAAGCAAGAACATTCAAAGCAATATAAAGGACGATACGGATCAACAATTTTGGTAGCTGCAATTACTATTCTACAATTACTATTTAAGATATTATTCTGTAACGCAGCATCTAACAGGTTTAAGAACAGGTCTAGACAGTTTAAGAAACCTAAATGCTCTAACTAGACCAACATATGGATTTGAAGCTCAAAGATGTCTTCAGTCGTTAACTAAAATGTGGGGTTATATCCGACAGTTGAGGAGGTTGCTTTTAGGCTTAAGGTTCCCACTTGTGACATAATTATAAGGTGATTTGTCCTTTGCAGGGATGAACACAGGGAAATCACACAGCCCATGGCACTACACAGGCCTGCAGTTCTCTACTACTACAACTATATTATATCTTGTCATGATAATAACTCTATCGAGGATTGTTCTGCATTGCAACTAACTATCTCTTTACACTGGCATTTGAAACTAGTAATTGTTACTTTGATAAATACAATTTAAACCGCTAATATTATGTTAATCTGTGCAATCCAGTTATTTTGACTCACCACCACTTTGCCTTTTTTAAGAGTAGCCTCCCTCTGCATACCTTTTTTGTGCTGGTTCTTGAACGTACTCCTCAGTCTTGTCCCAGTCCTGTACCCAGCCTCCGTTGAGTTGGGCGGTGGCTCCATAGCTCTTAACCGGTCCTGCCATTGCACCGTAGCCCTGTGCGATGTCTCCCGTCTCCTCCGCCAGCTCGTCTTCATCGATAAAGCCGCACTTCTCGTCACTGGTCTCCTCAGGATCTGCCCAGGGCTGTTTCTCACCCGAAGCAAAGATACCGTAAAACACTACGCCCCCGTAGTGCACCAGGGAGGCAATCAGGAAGACGTACTGCCACTCCTCTCGGGTCTAGGCACAGGACAGAGAACAAGAACAGAGCAAGAGTGTAGATCCTCTTCTGTATTTCAAACACCTGCTTTAATTACAGTGGTATGCAATGCTTTGGTGAACGTGGTGGGTAAGCTATACTAAAGCCCTATATTTTAGCGTATAGTGTTAAACGCAAGGGCCATTGGGACCGACTATCCAATGATGATTTTTGTGTGCAGAAAAAAAAGAATGGGGGGGGGGGGGGAGTCTGATGAGGTTCATTAAGTCTTCTGCTGACCTAATGAAATTCTTAAGGTGCCTCTGTCCAATTCTACCCACTGCCTTCACCAGCCCAGGACCAAACTCTCCATAATGGGAGACAAGGCCTTTGAGGCAGTTGCCCCTTGCGACGCCCTCCCAGAGTCCTTGAGGGCTCCCCAGAGGGTTGAGGCCTTTAGAAGAGGTCTACATTATTTTAAAAGGTCTATTCGTTAATTTTAAGATTTTCTGTAGTCTTCTGTTTCTCTTCTGCTAGTTTTGTTGTATTGTGTCAATGTTCATTTGTTTTTATGTTTTTTTATCAGATTTTATTCACCTGGTGCAGCACTTAAATAAAATGTATTATTTGTTTGTTGCTTGTTTATCAGTGTACATGAACTGTACAACAAAATTGTCCTCTGCGTTTAACCCATCCCTCGACGCCACTGGACCCGTAAGGAGCAGTGGGGACCCATCTTCATGATGTGGAGCCAGGCTGGTGTTCAGAATCAGAAATGTTAAATCAGAGAAGCCATTGAGATCTGGAAACGCGCTCCTCGGACTGTGAACCGGTACAAAGGGGCGCACCAACTTACACTTGCACACGGGAAACATCTCTACAGGAGTCAGACTGCAGATGGCATTGTCTTTCTACTCACCTTGTTCTTTGTCATGGCCCCCACAATGAGAGGACAGACCATGCCCGACAGAGTGCCCACGCCATTGGAGATACCCATCAGGATACTGGCGTAGCGAGGAGCGATGTCAAGATGGTTGACATTGAAACCTAATATGACACACACATTTCAAAATGATTCACTTTATTTTATTGGAATATTGGAAAATGTGTTTTTTTTCACATGAACTACCTGATATTGCAAACCCACTGAATCCCACAGCCAACACTAAGAAGGATATGGCGACTCCTTTACTGTGAGAGTAGCCCACCACTAAAAGCAGCGTGGCCTCCATACCAAACCCTACAAAACACCAAAGCACACACCGACTATCAATAGAACACACTTGCAATTTGAGTATTGAGTGTGAATGCCTTACCTCCGCAATTCATGATTTTGCGGACATTTGTGGTGGACATGATATTGTGTGCTCGTAAATAATCGGCTAACTGTCCTCCCAGTGGCACTACAATAGTCATAACCAGGTGAGGAAGAGCAGAGACAGCCCCAACCTGCAAAATGAAGGAATATTTGATTTATGAGACAGCGACGATGAGTGTTTCCAACTCGGGACAAAGCCAATAACACATGTAAACAACGGGTCATGTGCTTGTACCGTTACGTCCCTAGTTTAATCTTGAACTCCAATTGCAGCTGCCAAAAGAGCTTGATTCATGGGTTACATCGAGACAAGAGAGCCACTGGCATATAGCATTGAAAACAGAATCTCTTTTTATGCCATACATGTCCAAAGGCTGCTCCAGGGGCCATTTGAGGCACAAGGTAAAAACATGTCTATTTTTACATTGCAAGATACTGTAAGGAGAACGTTTTTTTTTGTTTTTTGGTTTTTTTTAGATTTCCACTCCACTGTAAGGAAAGAAAAACGTTACAAGAGCTTTAAGATTTTTAACGGTGTACTCGCCTTGCTGATTTCAAAGCCAAACACCTCTTCGAAGTACGCGGGCTGGCTGATGAGGAGCAGGTAAAATGTCCAGCTCCTGCAGAAGTTTGCCACAATGATTGCATAGACAGGCATTGACGTGAAGAACTTCCTCCAGGGGGTCCCGAATTTCTACAGAAACACAAAACGTTTGACGGCAGGTCCCGAAAAGAAAAATGCAATGACTTTCCAAAATGGGCCCGCTCACCTCCATGGCCCCCATAAGCTGCGCAGTCTCCCCGATGCTCTCCTCGATGTAGCGCTTCTCCTCTTCAGTGATGGTCGGGTGCTCTGCTGGGCTCTCGTAGGACACCAGGATCCAAAACATGTACCATACGATGCCAAAGCTCCCTATCACAAAATGCACATGGATTTAAATTACTATATGTCATGTTGATTTATGCCAGATGCCCTTCCTGGCGGTATGTATCTTGGACCATCAACACTATACTGCAGCACTCACCATACACATAGAAGACAGAGGACCATCCGGTGTACTGCACAAGGACCCCAGCGAGAGGCATGGCTACCACCGCTCCAGCATATGATCCTGAGCGAGACAGAAGGGTGAGTAAGCGAAAGTGTGGCTGCTGATTCAGATGGTCTCTGGTTTCACGACAAGCTTACTCCCACAATATTTTGAAATCTGAAACCCTTATTTATTTTTAAACTGATAATGAAACTATGCGATGACACAAAGCAGTCCATCTCTCCAACATACCGCAGAAGGAGAGGGTTGCCAGTCGACTTCTTTCCAGCGGCGGGGCCCATTTACTCCAGATGCCATGGCAGGCTGGGTAAGTCACTCCCTGCACAAAGAATTACTCAGTTTCAATCACCATACTTCAAGAAATAAATGCTGAAAATGTAAAATACACTACTCCATTTGTGAAAACAAGATGTAAAATACATAAATATTATGATATGTCAGGGGGGAAAATAGTGTGGCTTCACAATTTACTAGTCTATAGTCAAATTAATGTTAACACAATACTGGGGATGCAATATCCATATCTCAAGAAGCTTTGATATATTACAAAATCACTGAGGTCTTCCATCTGACTGAGATGTACAGATTTGTTTTGGTAATTACATACAGTATCACACAGCCTAATACAAAAACTCAAGGCAGATTAAAAGTAAATTTGAGTCCTGATTTCCTACTTTTGTTCCATTTCAGCCTTGTTTTTTTTTAATGTCTTGTTATGACCAAATCTGATGATGAAAAATGTCTTGTGCTTTCTGTTAAAATATAATGGATCATACTGTCCTGATACTCCAATGATATTGTTAATGCAATATTGAACACTGGTGCAGTAAAGTGGACTATGCAAAGTTAGTGCTTCCCATTGTGCACTGATAAGTCCCTGTTGGCATTGTGTCCATAGACAAAACACATATTGCACTTTGAAATGATTCAGTAAAGTATTTTTGGATAACCCTTTGCCTCAATGTACATGTATAGTATAATCATATGCATTGTTGCAACCATCACATTTAAATTTAAAAAGTCGCTTTATATAAACATGTAACGTTCATGTTACTTTGTGAATTAAATATTGTCATATGAGATTCACTAACCACTGTGTTCATTTCTATCAGACAAATTGTATTAGTGCAGCATACAGTCCGTGACCTTTCTAATCCAGAGTAATGGGTTGGGTGTGAGTCAGTGCAAATTCAAGCTGACTACACATTTCATGAAAACAAAACTGAATTGCTCCCATTAAATCTTCATTACTCACTAAGTGGCACACGATCCACTATTGATAGACACAAATTGCAGGGGCCAGTGCATGGGAGACACCCCGAAATGCTAATGTTTAATTTGCAGTAATAAGTCGATGGCCACTGAGCACAACCTTTCTCTCCCTCTCTCTCCCTCTCCCTCTCCCCCCCCCCCCTCTTTCTCCCGCTCTGCCATTGAAACCACTGTGTGCGGCTAAACAAAATAACAACAGCAGCATGACCTTCAAATTGAAAAGAGCGAATTTGTCCTTTCTCCCTAGCCTCCATCAAGTGTTTTTATGTTCTTTGTTCTATGTGTTTCATTGTGAACATGAAGCCATTTCACCCATGTAACGCAATATGCACAAGCCCCGCTATTACCCACTGTTTGTGGACTAATCTGACTGTATTCACTGTAATGAATGGGGAAGCTAATGGGCCGTATTTCCAACACAAATTCAAACAGAAAGCCATAGACCGTGCTAAGTGAATTTGAGATCTCAGTTTAACAGTAGACAATTTGATTAACTCTGAGCTTATAATATTGCATCATTTTGCAGCATCATTTAGGAGGTCAAGATGTGCTTATCAGTCTTAGCATCCATACCTCCACCAGTCCTTGTAATATCCTCACAAAGATGACACACCCATAGTGCGAACGGGCGGCAGATGGAATAAACATGTTTAAGATAGATGTAAGCACAATGGCAGCACCGAAAACCCTGCATGGACAATTCCACAATTAATCAGTGATATGATATAATAAAATACATAAACACATAAAAATAAAAGGCATTGAAATTCAAATATTAAGGATTACGCGTGAAATGTATATCATAGCATACAAGTGACTTATGGTTTTAAACTTAAAGGATCACATACGTATTCGCATTTCAATTAAAAATGTGTCACATGCATAAAACTATGGTGATCATCCTCAGGTGATCATTGGCTCAGACAGTTAGAAGACTTGTAACAACCAAAGACCTATTGTCTAAACTTTATGGGTCCTAGGGAAACCTTTTTTTAATTTTTTTAATCAATTTTCCAGAAATATTATCCCACAGACAACAATTTTGTAATTAGATAACTTCAATACCTAATTCATTTATTTAATTTTATGTATTAATTTATTTGAATGGGACAGTGCATATTAATGAACAGACAACTAGTGCTGTAAATATGTCCGATTTAGCTCAAGGCTAATTTCCCTCCGCAGTCCCATGAGGTAAAAAACCAAGACAAGAACAGACAAAATATAAAACACATACGCCAAAACACACAGCAGTACATTACAGACAAAACAGACAAGGACAACAACTACACAATGCATAAAGTGCATCTCTTTCATACGCCACTCCCCTGGTCCCTCCCACTCGCGCACCTGTACCTGCAAATATAAATAAAAATATGTTCCTGTCTAATACCTCTTAATGGTTACACCTTTGTTGGCAAAGAAGCCATTCTTTCAGCTTAAATGACAGGAACTTTTTAATTACAAATATGTCAAAAATGAAAATAGGATTAGATCTAGACAACACAAATACATTTTTCCTGGGAGATTTTCATGGGATGTTTCACAACAGAGGGTGGTTTCAGCTGACCTTTCGCCCAAGGTTTTTGTTAAAAGATTTGCATTTAGTTTGAGCTCGTTTTACTCTAGGTTAATGTTAAATAATTGAAATAATTGATGGAGAAGGACGACTACGTTTAACAGGACATCCACGATGTCATTGTTTTAAATTCATAGACCTATGTAAACATCTGTTAGTTGCATTCATTAACGGCGCATGGCGCTGAATCAGAAAACAGTCATTACGCGCAGCCACGTTTCACTCAGCATTTTGGCCGACGCTGGTTGCCAGGTCTCTGAACATAAAGGATTAGACACGGTCGTCCCCGGGGAGCTCATTAACAAGAGAAGGCACGCCTGGTACGAATCGGCCAAATCCCTATTTTATCTGCTCTGAGGTCACACGCCTTCCATCAAGCGAGGGTATCCCGATATCAGCAAAAATACTGTGTTGAAGACAAAAATGAACCAACAATACACATGTAAATAACATAATTAAATGTACCTGTTAGCAGCTAATCTTGAAGAAATGTAGCCTCCTGGTATTTGAGTAACGATATAGCCCCAAAAAAAGGATCCATGAATCATTCCCACAGTCTCGGGGTCCCAGTTGAATTTAGCTTTCTAAAAATATAATAAGCATTTATTTAGTCAGAGAATGTTACATTGTTACATGGAGTTGTTGCTGTGCGTAGCCTATGTGTAAAATGGCCAACGTCATTAATCAAGATGCTTTCAATATGACTATTTATTTAGGCTTGAAAATAAATAAAATACTTGATTCCAAACATACAGAGATCAAAAGCTAAAACTCAGTTAAACAGCGGTGCAGGTTAACCATATATTCAAAAAGGCCTTTATTTTCGATTAACACAAGGGTCTCCTCGTGGGCGGGACTCTGGAGTACCTCCTTGATGATGATCTTGCCGTTCTCGTGGACCGTGTGGTTATTGACCATGCTGACGATGGCCACACCCAGGTTGCAGCGGATCCCGAACGAGATGCAGAAGCCGAGGCCGCTGAGGATCGCGATGATGTATCTGCGCGGCAGCCCGAAGCACGTGCAGTCACACAGCGGAGTGCGGCGCTCCTCGTCGCTGCGAGGTCTCCCATCCTCCGTCAGCTCGATGGCTTCACTCGTCTGCTGCTTTTTCTCCAGCCGTCTGAGCCACACACCGTTTCATAATGCGTTACCCGTTAAGCATTAACGTTTGCTTCGCTTCAGCAATATAATTCATAGGCTTACAATGTGGTCTGTATTCTTAAAGCAGGTCTTGGCTGCATGCTATTTGCACATTGTGTTGCAATTTGCTCAACAGGCCTCATATAGAGTCTTCAAAATGTTAAATGTGCCTGGAAGTAGTGAAGAAGTGTGTGTGTTTTTTTTTATTGCTGTTATTTTTTCCTTAAAATGTGCGCTTTTGATAAAAGCAGTAATGACCTTCACACCGCATTGCAGCAGTAAGGACATAGAGCTTTCTCTACACACATCTTTTTATTTGTTTCTCGTGCGTAAAATGGCGTTGGTCCTCACTGTGCCAAACCCTCCGTTTAATTAGGCCTACATTTTACCAATAAATTAACATTATGATCCAAAGGCCCTAAGACGATTTAGTCCTAGGCCTGGCACATGTCGAAAAGCTTTTTTCTTTCAAGCTTTGAGTCACGATTCGCATGAGGTTTCGCGTTGACTCATATTTATTCGTTTTTGCTCCTCAAACGCACTGCACATGTCACACATAGATGTACGTCTGATGGCATGCACTTATAAAAACAATTTTTTAAATTTAATTTATTTATTTTTCCGCCGAATGACGCACAGTTTTGCAATTGTTGGATTTGTAAAATCTATTTAAAGTGAAATCAATCAGTGAATCAATCCGGTGTTAACCCAGATTGATATACAGGGTAATAGATATCCCTAGACTCTGTGTCACGACTCGTTTTGTTGCATTAATTATTAAAAACAGCCCGAGCAGCTGCAGAGAGGACCGTCCTCCAGGGAAATATCACATCCTTAAATATTCGACCCAGCATCATTTCTGTAATCCATCTTTTGGTTTCGTTTGGGGTTATTTTCAGACGCATTTTACAACACGTTAGCGTGTTATTTGATGCGATGTGTTGCGTGGGGGAAAAAAAAAAAAAATCCTTACTTGTACAGATGACCGAGGGCCTTTCCAGCGAGCTGTTTTATTCCTTCCTTAGATGTAGCAGGGAGTGCTCCTTCTTTTCCAGGCTCCATTTTAAATTTTCCCCAGTATTCGCTTAGACTAGAATGATATGCACCGTGCTGTAAATGGCATTGTTGAGATATTAATCCAAATGGTGCGCGTCTTTCTGTTGAGCAGCGTCTCCAGTTGAAGCGGGAAAAGACACGTTCAGGATGAACGAGCTGTTTCCACAGTCACATAAGTCCGCATTGTTGATGTTAATCCATTCATTGCCATGCTGAGATCCAAAATGCGTAGTGGAAACATAAAAATAGCAATAAAAAGTTGAAGGTTTCACCAGTAGCCTATATGGGATGGTCTTCCCGCGGAGGTGTGCGCCCTTTGTAAGAGGATCACGCTTCAGCACCACGGAGAGCGCCTCTACCTGTCAGCAGCCCCTCCTCCTCAACCTCCATAGACGCGGTATAGATCAGCACGTTATTACATAACCTACAGTCTACGCCGTAGAGTCTAGGTATAAAAGGGTCTCCCTTTGTGATGTCTGCGATGCTCTTCTTTTTCTTTCTTTTTTTGCCTTAAAATGATCGAATCTGTACAATAATCAAAATTTAGGCCTATATTTGTTTAAGTTTTAGTTTAATAATAAATTAGTCTAATTTAAAGATAATATTCAGTTATTATATATTTATGTTTACAATATAGCCCTTACTATACTCTCCAGAAGCCAGATATTATCATGAACATGCCCCACCACGTAAAGGGAGTGGTTTTGAGTAATCCAATCAGAAGAAATGGAGACTTTTACGCACAGCTCAGTGCAAAGATCAGATATTTCAAAAGGAGCTTCAACGTAATTCATGCACAATCAACACATAATAATTATGTATCATTTAAGACCGAAGTTCACTTAAACGTTTGCTTACTTAAAACAGTACAGTTGCGTAGGCTGTCTATTGTTGGCCTTGTTAACATGTTGAGATGCATGCCTTATTGTTGCTTCAGAAAGGGCATATGTGAATTGTTTTCATTGGACATACTCACTCAGTGGAGACGTACGCCATCTAGCGTCTATTTAAGAAGCCGATGTCATCTGGACTAGAGCGATGACGATAACAGCTCCCAACTAGCTACCAAATTCATAACCTTTAGTTTCTCAAATAAACTGGCAATTTGCATTGATTTTGTCACAAAAAAAGAAGGTTACCGTGACATTTGCAAATGTAAATGTTTTATTCTTCATATGACCATGTTCGATTACGTACTGTTTGCAATAAGAAAGTAAACAAGAAAAGTTGATATTTTTCACCTTCAGTAAAACCAACTTGTAAGAGAAAAATATTTACATTTATAAGGCATAATTGAGTACAAGATACAAGATGCAGGAAAGGCAATAGAAATACATCAAGAATTTCCTTATTAAAGATGGGTTTTCTATTCTATGCATATTTATACCCTTTATATATTTGGAGAAAAAAAGATGTATAAAATAATATATCTTTAAATAAAGAAAAGAAAGAAAATCACTACAACTGAAAGTGTGATTCATCTGGTTCACACAGCTGCAAGTGCTTTGTGCAAAAATGAACAGAACCAGGTCTTCAGACCAATTCAGCGATAACATTGTATAAACTCATTCTGTATTTGAGAGCACATATGTCTTCAGTAACAGCATATAGTTAAATTGAGGCACATTGCTATTTTAATTACTCTTTCAATTGCCAATCGTAGCATTATAAAATGCAACAGATGCAGCTAAACTGGCCATCACAGGACCAACAGTCCTTTAGTTCACATTACCTGCTACAACACACTTCTTCATATAAAGCTACTTGACACGGTGTTTTTACCATAACATTTTTCTTACTGCAGTAGAAATCTACAGTTAACAATATGCAAAAGAGTTAACTTTGAAAAACATCTTCTTGATAAACAATAATCAAGACCAATAAATGATATTTTAAGGCAACGAGTTCTTGTAGTAAAAAATAAATAGTTATGTTTTAAAGTATGGCTTCAACAGTGTAATTTGTCTTACAGTAAATTGCGGTACTGTCCATGACAATGAGAACATAATTAAAGAGAAAATCAGCATTTAGGTTGAAGTTTCAAGTGATCTTTGGTATCAGCATGCAGGGACAGTCTGAGCTGTGTGCGTCTTTTTACAACAAGCAGAATGTAACTAAGGCAATATCTGTAGTTGTGTACTGTACTACTGTGTAAATTGATGGTAAATCGTCTTAATATACTTCAGCAGGTCTCTCCACAGGATCATACGCCCGTCTTGTCCCTCCAGCTCATCCAGGGCTAAAGACGATCCGATAGCACTTCATGACCAGGCATTGTTGGATATATCATCGGGGAGCATGTGCACTCATCGTGGTCTTGTTTTTGGAGCTGCATTTTCAGTTTTTCCACTTCATAGTTGTGGAGATACTCTTGGACCAAATATCTCTCTCTCTTTACACGTGCTCTCACTTCAGAAGGAACATCAGAGATCAGACGAGCCACAACAAACTTCACCATGAACACGACATGCTGCAGGAAACAAGAAGTAACAAATGACTCTTTATCTTTATGGTAGCTTTATAAAATAGCATGCACATTTCCATTACCTCCATGATAATGATGAATGCCAGCTTAGCAGCCAATATGTGCCAGAACTGCATAGTGTGGAAGTACTGCTTCTCATGGCCAGAGGGATAGCGATAATCACGGTATCTGTTTAAAAGACATGAGCACTCATGAAACATCAGTGAACTATGAAATATAAAAAGTATATACTGGAAACAGACAATGAAGTAGTACTTGACAAGTTAAAGTAATTTCTTCATCCCAACTACATCACTTTACTATTAACTCAAAATTTCCCCAATGTTTTTATTTTTTTTCATCATTTAATATTTATAATTTCTTCATGTACTGCATTGTCGTGGGGGTCAATTCTTAAGTGTTTGTCTTACCGTGTGTGGCTTTATTTTACAATATGTAATTGTTATTTGCAGCATGTAAGCACTTGTCATGTGGACAGTACCTGCAGGTAGTTACAGAGCCGTTGAACCAAGAGGGATTTTCTCCATCCTCAGGCCGACTTTCTGCGGGGAACTCTGAGATGTTGAACACAGACAGACTGTTGTTGATGTAGCCCTTCATGTTCATCTCGCCGTCGGGCTGGTAGGCGTACATGTAGACCAGCCGAGGAATCATATCAGACGTGAAGGCCACAATGAAAGCCTGGAGACAAAGATGTAGACATTTTTTCACTTTTGATTAGTCTTTTTCCTTCCGTATAACAGCCTAAGAAGGACTGAAAATCTAAACTAGAATTATCTCGTCCCATCTTGCAACAAATCTGATAACTCTAGTTTATGGGTAGTGTGCATACAATAAGCTACAAGTCCACATACTGTAACTGCAGTTTATTGAGTGAAGACAGCATCTACACTGATTACCCTATAATAATACATTAATAAAGATTTGGTCTGTCAAAAATTCTATTCATTGCCCATGACACAGACAGGTACAGCCTCTACATAAGCCTTTAAGAGGTATTTAAAAAAAAAAGAAGAACATTTTCAGTATCAGCCTGAAATCAGAGGGTTACGAATACTGTATGTCCTGAACCCACTGTGTCCAAACTGCTTTGGCCCATCGCTGACCGTTCATTCATTATTTAGTCTGTAGGTGCAGAAAGAGCAGAGAGACTCCTTACATTAGTGACCACAGAGAGAGCAGCCATCGCGTTGAGGATTTCCTCCCAGGCCCCGATGCAGTGGGCCTTGGCGGCCACCGGACGTCTGAACTGAGTGGTGAGTTTCCAGGCGTCCACTCGAACCTCAAGGATGTTATTGATGAGCGCCAACAGAGGTGCCAGGGGGAAGGAGGCCACGAACAGCGTGATGAAGCCAAACTGGATCACTGCAAATCATGAGCAGAAAGAATACTACCATACTGAAAAAATACTCACAAAATTAGGTTTGTAAACTGTCTTATTTCATGGCAGAGGAAAAATAAACAAAAAGCATAATGCGTCTACACACGCAATGACTAACGTAAAAATGTACCTGCACCGATTTGGAAATTATATAACCAGTATATTTGTCCTTTCCAAATGTACATTAAAGCAAAAATATTGACTAGTTGCAAGTAATAAATTATGCTACTTGATCACATTCTTTACTACAACTTTTTCTAATTACGTATATGAGTTGCGAGATTAATCCCAATCAAATCGATTAATTATGTTATGGATTACATAATTAAATGCAATTAATCGCATCATATGTTTGACCAAACAGACTTCTGTATCTGAGCACACACTGAAAGCACTAGTATTAACTACATGTTGTAAGTCTCCTCATCACACGATGAGGTACTCTAATGAAACAAAAGCGACAAAGAGCTACTTATGCATCAGAGGCTTGTCTGATCATCCTATTTCAACAAAAAAAGATTTTAATTTTTCCTTATACTCTACTTTATAACCTAAAAGTTTGCAGATTCTGTCCAAAATGTTTTAGAAGAAAATGTATTTAAAATGTGACTTATCAAGCCTTGGGTGAGCGACTGAGAAAGGGCTGAGAGATCCCCGTTATAAGCTGTTGGGCTTTTCCCATAATTGTGAAACTGTGGATATTTAGTTAATGAAATGTGCAATCAACAATCAAATGCTTTAAATTTAAGTGTCTTATGTTGGACAAGTATTAAAAATGAATATAAGTAATTTGAGAAAAATTAACCGTGATTAATCAAATTTCCAAAGTGTGATTAATCGCGATGATCGAATGGAATGATCGATTGACAGCCCTAATCAAATCATAATTACAATTTGAATGGTCACAATGAGAAAACTGTATAAGCTGCAATTATTTACTAGGTTGTACAATATTTGCAAAAAACACAATAATCTGACTCTGCCTGTGATCTTATATGAACAAGATCTGCGCACCCTGTAGTTTAAACCTCTACAAACATGTCTGAAATACATGTGATTCTTGTATACGCAGTTGGCAATCACTATTTTGGTCTCATAAAGTTTAATGCTCCTGCGTGTATGAAATGTGAACTGTGAACTGAATCTTGATTTTAAACATAAATATGAAATTGTTATAAGCACAATATTTGTCAGAAAAATTGTAATTAGATATGTCAAATCTAATATTACATGCTGTGTTTAGTTATGTTTACCCATTTCCAGGTATTCATCAAAGAGCCCCAGCTGCCCAAAGGGTTGCAGATCATGGTCCTGCTCCCAGCGACTGTACAGACTCTCTGGATGACAGCGAGCTTTCCTGCTGCCCCACCAGTTCATCAACCACCTTCACACATTACAATAAATCACATTGTTAGACAATCCAAAAATGCCTATTAACTTACAGAGTAACGAACAGTAAGATACATACGGAACCAAAGCCTCCTGGATGTTGCCCCACACCTGTTTTCCAGTCATGACAACCACCAACTGTGTCGTGAGCTCAATCAAACAACCACCAGGATCACACTGGAAGCAGAGGAATGAGCACAATTATGTGTTAGAGTAAAAACAAAATATTTCAAAACAGTTAACAAAAAGTAACTCTACCTCTTCGTTTCTTAGCTTGCTCAGTGACCCGAAAAAATAAGCATAATTTCCGGGATAACCAACAAACTTGCCCTTGAAGAAAGCCACGTAGAAGCAGGAGGAGTAGTAGTTGACAAATTGGAAGAGGAACATCTTCATTGTCAGCTTGTTCTCATACTCCAGATGTGTCTTTGGGACTTCTGTCATGATTAATCATAAATACTTCAGGTTAAAAAAGTATTCACACGAAACTTTGGCACATGGCCTAATGTTCTGACCCTTACCCAAGTCAGTGATCCAAATAGCCACTCTCTCATACATAAAATTGAGGATCATGATGATGATAAAGTTTATACAGGATGCGGTGACAGAGGTGGCCAGCTGTGGGGTGATGTAGGGGCCGACCACATGAAGGTGACTGGTGGGACTGTCTTTCATGATGCTGGCGAAGGCTGCGTACACTGCCAGGCGATATGCAATCACGCCCACGATGCAGGCAATGATCAAAGTAAGCTTCAGAACAGAGACGACAGTGAAAACATGGAAGACGAGGACACCACAAAATACGACACAGGAAATTCAACACACGGCTTATCAAATTCAACACTTTCGCCCATAAGAACCTGTGATATTTTATCATTTATGAAAGCCAGATACTCACAACACATTGAAAACATAAGGCTTATGCCACCACCTGACCATAGGTAAAATGTAGGTATACACAAACTTTATGGGCGACTGTGTAATGCAAATCATGAAGCATATTTAATAGGCTGGTTTTAAATTGTCATGCTGCAGAGACTCACAGAATGAAAGTGGGCATAACAAAACACATAACAGATGCATAACAGAAATGCACAGCAGCGGCTCCCAAGTGGTCTGTGTATTTACACCAATATTTAACTTAACTAAGACTAAGTTTGAGTCCAAGTTTGCCCACCATATACTAACATTGTCATAAGCACTTTTGTATTTTCAAATCCTTTAAGACCTGTACAGTGCTGTGTACTGTACTGTACTATACTGAACATCTCCATTACAAAAAATGTAGATCAAAACCCTGCAATTGAGAACCACAGTCTCTAATGAAATATCAAAAATGTGATGCTCACCCAGAACAGGACTGTGGCTCCAGATAGACACGCGCGTGCACACTTGCTTGTTAAGGGTAAGTAAGGCTCCAACTCCTACATTATAAGCAAAGCATGAACATAAGTCAGTGGACCAATGAAAGTGTCCTGAAAAGACAGCACCTCTAGGCCTAGGTTATGTGAAATACAAGATGAGTACAGTTTTCCCCCAAAGTAGCAATAATAACCCAAAGTCTAAGATGCATTCATGTAAAGCAGATTTTTTTTTTTGCTGGATGTACCCCTGACCCTCTGCGTCTTTCTGGTAACATCTGTTATACACACCACAAAGCCACAAAGCATGACTGTCTGGAGTGGCATTACCTTACCCAAAATAGTACAGCCAACCAGCAAATTAACAGTTTCCCCATTAGACTCAGGACAGTCCTGTTAAGAACAAACTCCATTTCCTGAAGATTAAAAGCAGATTGAATCATCTACTTTTTACAAGCCCTAGTTCCTTCAAACTCCTTTTAAAACACTTTATTAAAGTACAGAACTTGACTAATTAATGACTGTGACAAGTCAACATACTGTAACTCTTTTTGAATTCATGTCGACCAAAGCCATTGCTGAAAGTAGCACTTTTTGAGAAAACTGTCCCAGACCTGAGTAATGACGTTGAGTTTGCGCTTGCTGCACTTCGACTCATACTCAGGCCGCAGCTGCAGCTTCTGCTGCTCCTCCTCAAAGTCCACCAGGTCCCACTCGTACTCCAGACGAGCCTGACGTCGCTTCCAGAACTCAAGGAACAGGGTCACTATGTGCAAATGCAAGTACGAATAATTATTCATCTCATGACTATGTAAAAGTGTGTCGTGTTTGAACAGAAATTAAATTCACTTTATTCATTGAAGTTACTTCTATGTAACCACCAGTAGGGGATGCTCTAAATCTAAAAACAGAAGAACTTACCCCATATCCCCATGAAGATGGCAAAAAATACGGTTGCCACATTGTCAAAAAGATGTGATTGCTGAAAAGAACAAGGTAGTTAAGCTTATATTAACAACATTATTTGGAGAAAAACTGCAGAGTACTCACCCATGTGGAGTTACATATTTTACTGAGTTGCCAGTAACCACATTTTCTGTCACAAAGTGGACACATGACAATGTTGCCTCCAATCTTCTTGTCACAAATCTCCTTACTGAAAGAAAGATTTAATGGTTACAAACTAAACATCTCAAATGAACACAACAAATATAATTCTTCATTTCTGTCAAACCTGCCTCCATTCATTCTCCTCGTAGGTCAACAACCCGTAAACAAAACAAATGGTGCCCACAACAGCAGCAAACAACAGCATCTCCGTGTAGAAGCCCAGCCACGCGAAGTAAAGACCTATTTTCTCTCCATAATATTTCCTTTGAAACATAAAATGTGGTTAGAACACAATTTTACACGCATTTGTTCTGATGGATTCTTACCGTATAAGGTTAATGGGCTGCTCCTTAAAGAAACATAAGAATCTGGCCCAGTATCTGTAGAGTTTGTATCTATCACTTTCGCAGTTGGAATAACTTGAGCTTTTCCAGTATCTACACTGTACAGAAAGATAAACAATCACTAAGCACATTGTATCAAGTTACATGAAAATGTTCTTACTTCTGTTCCAGCGAGACATTAATCCTGATCACACTGAAGGACAAATACCTAAAAAGGACTTACATCATGTAGTGGAAAGGCAGCGGTGTAGGTGCCGTTGTTCAGTAACCTTTTGATTCCTTTTTTATCACATTCACAATCCTGTATGTACGAACACCGAGACAGGATGTAATAAACCTGCAGAAACAGTGAATGAATGTTATTATTTTTTAAATAGATCTGTTCACCTGATATAATAACAGTTAAAAAAAAAAAAAAAAAAAAAAAAAAAAAAAAAAAAAAAAAAAAAAAAAAAAAAACAGTTATATTTGACTTTGACAAGACTGAATTATGTCTTACTATCCTGTTGCGGGTTGAAGAGGGAAGAATGTGTCCTTATCATCGATAAGGAAGAAGTCTGATTTGTTTTTGTCGAATGTGGCAGTGAAGTAGTCGGGCTCGGGTGCATGATGTCTTCTGGGAGGCGGATGGCGTGGCCAGCCAGCCCATGGGCATCTCCCTGTTCTCCAGGATGTCATCAGCCCTGAATGGAGCCTTGATTTTCAGCACATCTGCGTAGGTGGCTAATACCTCCCACGGAGCATGAATCTTTACAAAATACGTTTTTCCATCTTCTGATTCCTTTTGAGAGAAGAAGTGCACAACGTTAGAACAAAACTGAAGCGCACAGAACATGGAACAATTCAGCATTAATCTAATATTTTAAAACTTCACTACAACAGTGTTTCTCAAATGTTGTACAATGTTATTTTGGTAAGTCTTTGTTTAGAACAACTTAAATCATTATTAAGACCTGATTTAGTCCCAGTTTAGGTTTAGTATAGATTGATCAGTTTCTTTATTCTTAGGTGATGAAAGTTCTTTGGTGTGAAAAGTTTGAGAAACGCTGTACAAGGCTATTGTTAAAGGCAATTCATCACATTTAAATATTACACTGCCTGACCAAAAAAAGTTGCAGTTTGTGTTGGTGATGGGAGAGTGTGACCGCTGCGCAAAGCCTTTCCCAGCACATCCCAAAGATTCTCACAGGGGTTAAGATCTGGACTCTGTAGCACCCAATCCATGTGTGTAAAATGTCTTATGCTCCCTGAACCACTCTTTCACAATGTGAGCCTGATGAATGCTTTCATTGTCATCTTGGAATATGCTTGTGTCGTCAGGGAAGAAGAAATCCATTGATGGAATAACCTGGTCCTTCAGGATGTTCAGGTTGTCAAGCTGATCTCATTTTTTGGGCACATAGTGTTACTGAACCCCAGCTGGATACAATTTGTAGTTCAGCTGTATTGCATTTGTAGATTGAGAACAGTTTATTTATGAATGAGGTAAAATTATGTGTTTATTCATTTATTCACTGTAATATTGATTAAACATACATTAATATTGCATTCAATCACAATACAATGCAAAGATGTATTCTGAAAATGTTGGTTCCATATAATTGAAATAAATGTTTGAATCAGGTGAGTCTACTGGATGTGTAAAGCATATGGATTGGGAATCTTACTGATTTGTCTTCTGTCTCCAGCTCCAAGCCAACATGTCTTAGATTGGCTTCAAAGATTGCTCTTCTCTCCTAAAAAGAAAAAAAAAATGCTTTAGAGAACCCATTAATATAAACAAACTAAAACATATCCCATCTCACACTGTTTTCTGATGGAATTACAATCTGTGTAGGGATGTGATAAAAGCTCAGGAACTAGCCTCTTGTCTGCTCTTGCTCACCCAGTGGAAAACATGAGTGTATCTGACCAGTCAGAGGCCGCATGTTGACTCAATGACAAGCCCTGACACTGCATCTCAAAGGTCCTCATTGCACCGACATGTGAAAACTAACAGCCAACTATCAAACACAGCGCTAGGACTGAAAGCAAAGGCCCCATTTTAGAAATGGACGGCATCCGTTTGGAAATACAGTGCATCAGAATAATGGATTTTAAGTGAGTGAAGTGACATTTCCGACACCAGATTAGACAAACATGTAGCCGTTTATCTGTGTTTTGACATTCAGGCTTAGCTGCTGACGCAGACTTGAGGACATCCTTTTGTGTCCAATTCCCTAGTTATCTATTGTGCTTAACGGCACGCATTGAACAATACATTAAAATGTTGTTCCTTACCAGTTTTCTTGCATCATCATTATCTTCAACATAGGACAAGACAAAATCAATCCGTCGAACTCCATCGCGAAAGAATATGGAATCTTTGCTCTGCTGATGTTTGTCAATCTATAAAGAAAAACAAAACAAAAAAACATTTCAGTTGTTTTTTGCTGCACAAACATTTGTTCATATATGAGTTACACTCCACTTTATTAGTATGAGGCTTAGTATTGCATTCACATTCAGGCGTTGTTTCCTAAGTTGAAATAAAACTTGTTTAGATAGGTAGTGAGTGAGATGAAGAAAGGCGGCTTGAATAGTCTGTATGCTCTAAAGTGAATCTGAACATCATTTTTACGGTAATGAGTGGCAAATAATCAAATTAGCAGCTACAGACAATCGAAGTACAATCTGCAAGCTACTGTAATGCTAGCCTTGGAGCTACAGAACAGGAATGCCACAAGGGAAAGCAAACCGATGCTGGCTGCTCTCTGGTCAGGCTCAGCTGTTCAGAATGCTATAAATACCTCTTTCCATGCACCTCGGTATCACAGTACACCAATGCATTAGCTGCCCACAGAAGCCTACACTATTGTTTGAACTGAACTACAAATCCCACACCAGAGAGTAGAAATGTTGTGGTCCTGATAGAGTTAGCTTGTCCAGCAGCACAGGAAACACTAGCACTTTACCTCCATTGCCAAGTCCTGCAAATCTAATGATGCAGCAGCAGAGAGGCCGGATGCTGAGCTAAAGTGCCTTTCTCACTCTCCCCGCCTCTGTTATTCTCTCCCTGCACTGATGTGAGCCCTGTCCACTAGAGATGCAATGTCCAGAACAGTGCTCGGATTTGTTCCCCAGAGAGGACATCAAAAAGGGAAAGGATGATCCGTACAAATGGCATCCACAGACAGGACCTCCAGCCAGCCCGTTTGCTACAATATACAGCATCTGCAAGAAACATGGGCCCTGATCCAATTAAAACCCATTTACATCAAGTACAAGAGGATCACGTGATAATAAAAAGAAACAACGATAAGAACAATGCAGGGAGGGAAGTCTTATCGCAAAGCCTGATAACTACGTCGGCTATTCAAGGTAATCAGTTGAATGGAGGAACGCATTATCACACCAGGCCAAAATGCAAAACATGCTGTATAGACTTGTATCATTCAGCTATTCAAAATTACATATGTGTGTGTGTGTGTGTGTGTGTAACCTTTTTACATCCTTGTTCACATTGGAAGCAATAGGGTGGGTACTTGAACTTTAAAAGAAACTCTCTAATTTTCGATAATTACAGATCCGTCATATGGATTCAGTGCATCTGCGGTGACCAGGCCCTTCCTCTGTGAATCTGGTAAATGAGACTATACATTTTACCAACACAGCCATAACTACTGGGTGTTTCAACATCTGTATCTCCTTATGGGAGGGGAGTGCAGAAAAGAACGGTGTATTTTAGTAGGACTTCCATAGTATTTCAAACATACTGTTATAGTAATATCATCTAAAGCAGTATAGCATCATACTGTGTGAGTCAGCCTAGTTTAACTCTGTTTCGTTTTTGGTTTGTATTTTACTTTGACAACAGATGTATATTGAAAGCACATAAATATATCAAGATAAACCTTTAATAATTGTATTGGATTACTTAGACAATGATAACCTATGTAACCTTGCCCAATACAGAAGTAGGGTAGGCTGGGTACTGTTACATTTTTCTCAGTACCAGTACTCTACATTTGATACATTGTTTACAATACCTATACCTAAACGAGGTTTGCGATGTACAACCATAAAACAGAAGAATAATGGTAATCGTTTGATGCTACCCAGCCCTATACGTGAACACATTTTATATTTTCAAAAGGTGGAAAAATGATCCTTGCATTTAATCCTTGCATTTAATTGTGGCAAGGCTTGCCAGTGGGATCATGCGCTCTGTAATCCACTGGCTGGTCCGTGTACAAGTGTTAACCTTCTAATTATTTTGGCAAACCAGGCCAACACTTTTTAAGTAGTCAAGCGGAGAATAATCACAGGTGTGAACTCAGCAGGCAGAAAAGCCTTTCCCACTTTTAGTTTGATGCATCTACCTACACATGTATTCTCTCTCATTCGACAAAAACAAGCCAACAAGCAGACGCCGACTGCATTCGCCAGAGGACAAAGGATGCATCACAAAACAAGCCCGTTTTACCATGCCATACCCGGGCACGAAACTTCAGGAACAGGGCGCGCTTTCTCGAGATCTGTGGAGGAACCGAGTAGACAATGAGGGGAAAACCAAAGCCCTACATCATAGTACTAGCTAACACTTCAAACTGTACTACATAATATCCAAACAAATAGATATATTAAAGAGTATAAGCATCAGCATCATATCCATCTATTTTATACAACCACAAACGACTAATGCAGGCACTAGCTCTTCTGTCAAACACACAACGGCACAGTGGCATGCTCCTGTGCCGAGGACTGGCACCTTACCCCGTCAAAGTACTGATACGGTCTACGGTGGGGTTGTCACGCTGTGGGCTGTCGCTATGGTCAGAGGGAGCCAGTGAGGCCATGCTGCCGGCCAGGGACTCGCACGTGTCAACAAATACGTCAGGAGGTACAGAAGACTTCGAGGGTGATGTTTCAAAGTGAGTACAGGGAGAAAAGTAAAGGGGAAATAGGTTTATCTGGTGTAGTAGTTGATTGTTTTTTGGGATAGTTTATTAAGCACATTTTGGTAAATTTAAAATTGCGTTTAATCTGTACTTATGTTTTTTTAGTGCAGTGCCCAACCCTAACCTTGAGTCTTTCATTCGTATTCTGAGTATCCCCATCCTCAAGGGTGTTACGAATTATTTAGAAAGTTATAAACTAAACTCAGATCTGTTAGTATGTACAGTAGTAGTGCGTTATGCTTAAAATAAAGCCAAAATAGCCTCACATTTTACTGCAAAACAACATTAAGTTAACTTTCTTTAAAGAAATAAATAAGAATATTCAGAATGAGAACATGTATTAAACGTCTTGTCTGTAAAGTAACTATAAACAAATGACAGATATTCAATTATGACCACTGCCAGGGGAGTGAATGGCAGAATTATCCCTTTCTCACATCACCTGCTTACTTACTGGTATATACAGTATGTCAATAACTACTGAAAGTTTTGGCCTCAGAGGTAACGAGTCAGGAGTAAGGAAAATGTAAAATAATTTGAGCAAACTTGGCTCTATTGTGATTGTGAGTTGGCTGTATGTGTCAGAGCAACTCAAATATTGAACATTACATATTGCAGCCTCATGGGTTGTTCTCACAGTTGGCAGCAGTCGTACCTCAAGGGTTTAATGGAGGGAACACTACTGAACCAACAGGAGTGACGGCGGCCATTATTTGTTGTGTAGGGTCATTTAATTATTTTATGACACATGAGATGTCATTATTTGTTGTGTAGGGTCATTTAATTATTTTATGACACATGAGATGAAAATCTCCCATGGCCTTGGAGAAAGGAAGTACCTACTATGCATGTCAGGCAAATTAAGCTTTCACAGTTCAAACAAACATGCATAACACAATTGTTTTGTTTTCACTGATAACTAGGCAAAAGGAGATTAGATTCTTACATGAGGAATAAGTTATTTTAAATTCGGATTATATGATGAAATGAAATTAGTATGTTAATACAGTAAAGCCAGATAATGAACTGTAATGAGCTGGATACTTACCTCTGCTCTGTCCTGCTGGAAGGACCCCATGTCTGACCTCGAATGCTGTGGGTAGCCATTCACATCATCTGCAAAACATACATGCCAATAACAAGTGTGAGTAAGTTTCTTGATAAGTAGATCCAAAATAACAGGACGTAGGTACTTTAGAAAACAAGCGGCAAAGGAAAGGGCTGTTTTAGATGGAACAGTGATAGACAGTCAGCTATGTGCTCTATATTTGTGCTGCTTTTTGTGGCACACTGACTCACACTAAAGCATGACTTAACAGGATCTTTCTGTGAATAAAGAAACTATTACAAAGAATAAGAAATGTATACAGTAAAATTAGAGTGTGAGCTTGTGTGAGAGTTTGAACTGCAGTCAAACAAGGGATTACAAGAAGAGCATTTACATACTAAACAAATGAAAGGGCACAGGACAAGATAAGCTCCCAATACTCTTTTACTTTACGGGTTAAGGGATTCTGAGCTGAAAACGGATGATAACTGATTGTGCCTGCTATGTTATATTTAGCCTGAACCCAACATGCGATTGCTTACACTGACCTCTGAACCACTGCTGCCCTGTAATGAGCCCGTATGTCACTATAATACACCCAAGAAAGTATGACTGCCCAAAATGAAACACAAACATGACCCTGATTACAGTCATCTAATTTTTTGTCAAGACAAAAAAAAAATGCAGTTTTCCCCTAATACTTTCACCCCCTGTCCCTGACTTTCAATTATATCAGTCACCTTCAACCAATCTAGCCACAACCCGAATAAAAAAAAAATATACATTTAGCAGTTTGACCCCATTTGACCGCACAGTTGAGAACTCTTGCATTTCCTACGATACTCTTTGTTTATTCTCACTTGTTATCTCTACCTACATACAAACAAAAGTTAAAATGTCATGGATTCCTGTTCAAATATTGTAAACTACTACTATATTAGTATATTCTTACACAGACGTAAGGAAAAATACCCAAGTAGCTGAGCATGTTTGAGCACAAAGCACATGCACTAGCGGCTTGAGTTTTCTCTTGTTATATCCTCCACAATCACATTTTTGTTCAAGGGAGAGCAGCTGATCTCAGAAATGCCACAAGGCTTTTTCAAAAAATGTTTATACAGCAGCTGCTACAGTCAGACACACAACATGTTCCATATTGGTACAACTCTAATTTGTGTAAATGGAAATAGTTTCACTTCACGATATTTCAAAGTTTCTCATGAGAAGCAGGAAGTGGTCATTGAGTTTGTTGCTTGATTCAACACCCAGAAACCTATTTAGAGGTGGATCTGTTCTAGTGTAACCCAAAGCTCAAAATGCATTTGGATTTAATAAATGAATCTTGACTGTCTGTTTGCCTGTGTAACATAAAAATCACATACTTTTTTGTTATATCTTCTTTTTTTCCCTCTCATATGGCTTTTCTTATTTATCTTTGCGTCATATCAAGCATTTACTTATAGTTACATCATGTCCTCAATGTGGACTTAGGGAGAACAGTGCACTTTTGTGACCTTTTGCAACAGGATTATCCCGGTTACACTCTCAATTGTGTTTGCATTTTTACTCCATTTAATGAGACTCATGTTAGACTCATGCTTGCTTTCAGACCTCATCGGTTATGACTGCACACTTGCAAACAAAACTAGACTCTATTGTCAATCAAGCTTCACATTGATTCTAGAAACTCATTAAAAATGTATCAAAGATGTAAAACAACACAGTGCAGACATTTCTCTACAATCAATACGCCGACAACCCCTGGGCAACACTAACAGCAGCACTCCACACTTTACTGTACAGTATATGGTTCCTTCAAAAAGCACTGGACTACTCAATTACTTCCGTGAGTCAGCGAAGATGAAAGGTAATTCTATCTCTATCCAAGTTCTTCTGTAATGCCAAAGAAGTACAGGCAGTAAGTCCATTTGTTTGGAAGTGACATTATAATTGAAACTGTAATTTAGGGTTTAGTGGACGGTGAACTCAGTGGCTGTCTGTCTGTGACCAAGTCTTTCCAGTCAACAAGCCAGCTGCTGTTACACTGCCAAAGAGTCACTACTAGGACCAAGGCACATTCAGCCTTTAGGTAGCTTTCAGAGGAACAACACAGCTCCACAGAAAAGTAGTTTAGTTTCACATTTGCAGGGATAGACTACTTAGCTTACAATATGCCAGTGGTTGTCTGTCCAGGCAGAGTATGACAGAAGTCTATTTTTAGTTGGAGCCTAGGCTGTCTGTTTACATTGGTCCACACAGTTTGTTGAGGGAGTCAGAGTAAGAACAAGGAGTAATACGATTGATGTTACCTTTTCAAGCTGACGACACTAAAAACATCAAGTTAAATTGAGTTATAGTTCAGAGAAACGTGTAATAGAGTCGTCCTTTTCGCCTATTTGGCTTTAATTATTCAAGTAGGCAATGAGCTCAACTTTAGCCCAAAGAAATCTCAGTCAGATATAATGCCTTGTCGTTATAAGAGTTTACCCACCATTAAATGAGTCTGTTGGGCTCATCTCAATCAGACCGTCTCCTCGTTTCCCCGAGAGTCGATGCATGCTCCACGCCGTGTCTGGGGGGGGGCCTCACGTAAACCCGGATTTTTTTTTCTCCTCAGCCAGCCTTCCCCCTGAACTGCAAGCCCGTGTGGCGCACAACAAACTCCCCTGGCCAACGCAGCACCTCCACACTCAGCAGCGTGCCCTCTGCCGTTTAGTGGCGCATCGCTCCAGCAGCGCAGCCCAGGAGCAGAGGGGAGAGGGGGGAGTGGCTCTGCGCCGCAAGCCAATAGTCTGTACTCAAAAGCGACAAGAACAGGGTTTGCTCTACAGTGCTACTAAAAATATGTGGCCTCGGGCCCCGACACCACTGGCTTGTTCTGCATAGATGTGGGAAATTGGAATCTGGCCCAAGAACTACAGGAAAGGAAAGTTCTGTGTTCTCTGAGCTCCTCTTAACCCACAACAAATATGGTTCTCAAACTGTAACTTTTGATGGCACAGGAGGTATCAGGGCCACCAGCAATTTTAAACTTTATTGAACTTAGAAGAGATACTAGAGTCTATTTGATGCTTTTGGTCATTTTCTGGTTTAGACATGGTTTACACCCAGTTAAGACGTAATTCTGTCATTTTACTGCTTTAGCTCTGATTTGATTTTGATAATTATGTTATGGTACTTGGGGTGAAAGGTTTGTGAACAGGCAAAACAATAATAGCCATTTCCAAAAATAATTGTGGGTCCAATCATTTCACATTTAGCCTCTACATTCAGGCTTCTACTATCTTATGAGGTTAAAACAGGACATTTTTTCATATTATAACCACCTGAATGACTTACACCGTCCTATAGGCAGTGTTGGGGAGTAACTAAATACATGTATTTAGAATACATATTTAGAATACTCATTTTGAGTAACTGTATTCTGGTAAAGTTACACTTTCATTTGAGAGTATTTCAAATAGTTACTTTCCAAATATCAAGGGAAAACATCCCAGTACTCAATCATTACATTTTAGCTCCATATTGCACCACATTATTAAGAAAGGACTTTTAATGCTCTCCTATTTTTTCCCCTAAAATAAAATAAAGATTTAAAACGCCTTATGCCACAGTTCATGCAAACACTGCACATGTGTGTCACATGATGCTGTGATCTGCTGCTCCTGTGCATTTGCCAAGAGAGTTAAAGAGTTCCTCATTAATGGTGAGTTTATAACAGGTGTTACAACAATTGGAGTCTTCATTTATCTAATTATACGCCATATGTATACATACATATGACAATCAATTTGAAAGTATTCTAAAAGTATTCAGAATACAATACTCTGATTAGACGAAGTAACGGAATACGTTACAAAATACATTTTAAGGCAAGTATTCATATTCGGTAACTAAATACAATTTCAATGTATTCTCCCCAACACTGCCTATAGGCTACATTTTGAATTTGAAAAGCTTCAGGACATGTGCATTTATTGAGTTTTGTGTGTGCTACTTGGCTGCCTATTGTCAGGAGCAAAATCTCAGCTAAGTTTGCCCCGGTTATTTGCACATTCAATACATTCAGGTAACGCTTTAGAATACAGCCCGCGAGTTCCAGGTGTAAGTAGGGGTAACAAGAAAGGAACTACACATGCAAGTACAGGTACTCTTACAACATGTAACACGGGGGAACACTGTGTAACAAAGTGGAACAATGTGTAACAAGTACAAAGTGTAACAAGGAGGAACAATGTGTAACAAGGTAGTACAACGTGCAACTACGTGTCAAGGTGTAGTAAAGGTATTCAAAGAGCATTTAATGGTGCTGAGCTGTCACATAGTTGTGGCAAAAGGGAATGTGGTTTTATAAATTGTGCATTAATTTTAATGGTGCAGGACAACAGTATTACTGTTGTGAAAGTGAAGATATGACTCCAGGAATTTTATTGTTTATTTTTTGTAGTGAGACACCGTTGCCTGTAACAAGCAGAAACAAGAGTTAACAGAGAAAAATAAAGCAAAACAAGGAAAAGTACGTTATGAATGTGCACGTATACTGTAACTAATGTGTAGGGACAGGAGAGCATGGGCTGTAAATTAAAGTGAGACACTGTTGCATGTAACAAGTAGAAACAAGAGTGAACAGAGAAAAAATAATCAGAACAAGTCTCCAAAAATGATCACACTATCAAATGCATGTACACCATGTGATATGATAGCCTGCTAACGCCAGACGCTGGTGCGCTCGAATCCTTTCGAACTTCACAACAGTCTGGGGACCATGGCCGACATTTTCCATGGATTGGGCACCAATCACAGAACGAGGAGGACGGTAAGACGATGACGCGCTATTGACATACGGAACTTGTAGTTGTTTAGGGATAAAAAAAAAATATTGCGGATCCAACATGACTGCAGCAGACGCGATGCCATCTTTCGATCAAGCTTTAGAACGTGTCTAAATAGTTAGCTCAAAAGTTTACAGCAGGTATGTCATACGTCATCTGATACATGATACGATTGGCTATGGCTACGTGCAGACGCATGATAGACATTCGTAGCGCCCAATAAACGGTTATGGACAATCGTAAACCACACCTCTCCGAGAAATGAATTGGTGGTCCCAGACTAAATATCACTTGTGATTTAGTCTGGCGTTAGCCAGGCTAGTGATATGACACAGTGGTTAGCGCTTTGCCTCACAGCTAGAAGGTCCAGGTTTTTCCTGTGCCAATAGGTTTCCTCCCGTTTCCCCTACAACTAGAAACAATTCACATCAGCACAGAAAGGCTCCGTCTGACTTCAGAATGATAAATGTGATAATTTTTGGAGACTTATTTTTTTCTGTTCACGCTTGTTACAGTCAACAGTGTGTCACTTCAATTTACAGCGGGTGCACTCCTCTACCTACACATTAGTTACAGCAGGGGTCACCAACGTGGTGCCCGCGGGCACCCAGGTGCCTTTGGGGCATGCCCAGTAGCCCTTGAACTTTTCTAAGGTGTAAACACTTCATTTCTTGCATCTGATTCTTAAAAATACAAATATTTCTGTTCTTGTGACTCAGTACGACTTTAAATAAAGCTATTGAATAATATGGGTCAATATCCTATAAGTAAACAGTATACGTTTAAGTCTTTAGGATTGTTTTAACTGGTAGCTCTCGAACAACTCAATGCTCTGAAGTAGCCTCGCTGAAAAAAGGTGTGACCCTGAGTTACAGTATACATGCACATTGATATCGTGGTAATTTTCCTTGTTTTACTGTATTTGTCTGTTCACTCTTGTTTCTGGTTGTTACAGGTGTCACGGGGCTTAGTGCCCCGAGCCTTTAAAAAAAAAAAAACTACAATTGGTCCCAGGGGAGTATCTCCATTAATAAAAAAAAAATGCACAACTATAAAAGGTTTTCCAAATTTATTTTCCAAAAGTTAAAAAGAATTACAAGTATAGTCCCAGGCCTAGGCTAAAGTCTAAAATCTAAAAGTAACGTTGGCTGGTCGTAGGTGCGCCGGTCCGTTCAGGGCGCGGTACTCCGTAGGCGTGGAGCGCTCAGTCCACGTTGCGTGTCACACGGGGATGTCTGAAGGTATACACGGGAAGATCTGAGGACATAGGACACAGGCAGTCAGGACACTTGCGCGAATTTGCTATCGTGCTCGTGCTGTGCGTCTGTCGGCTGACGCCACAGAAATGAAGAGCGGGACACCACTGCTCCAGTGGTGCGTCCGCTCTCCACCGCTCCGACGTCGCCGCTCCGGGGAGAAGCCTTCGTAAGAGGACAGGCCGTCAATACTACAGGCCAGTGACAGGTAAAGGCCCTCCAATAAGCTGGTAAGCTGGTCCGCAAGGCTATCTACTTTACACGGCACTGCAAGCAGTGGCGGACTGGCACAAAAGAGGCCCTGCAATTTAGCAGAGAGGCCACATTTGTCTTCAAAGGCGGCCGCATCTCCGCTTTATTTATTTATTTAGCCTTTTTATATGGTTGTGCGCCACAAGTTGTGATGAGCGGCGAGCGAGCCGCTGGTGGTGCTGCCGCTTGCAGCCATTGCGCCAATAGGCGCCGCTTCCTCGCTTATTTAGCCTATTATTTGTTTGTGATGCGGCCACAACAAGTGATGAGCCAGGCGGCCGCAGTGGCATTTGCCCACATTGCCCAATGCCAGTCCGTCAGTCACTGACTGCAGCCACGCACACACAAAAACAACGCCCAGCAGTAGCCTTGCGTACACAGCTCGATTAAACGGGCACTTAGCTGGAAGGAGGGGGGTTGCCGAACTCTCCCCCTCCACTGTTCCCACGACGCCTCCTGTCACTGGCCGCTCCTGTTGTTCTGTCGTCCCGCTGTCCCACTCGCACCTCGGCCAAACTGCTCCTAGTCCAGTGCCACGCGTGTCCGCTGCTCGGCGTTGAGAGACCTGCCACCACTCTGCAGTCACACCGCACCTGTGCCTAGTTATCCTTGATGTGAGGGGTTGGGTCACTATCACACACCCACTTAAATCACCCCGTGACACAGGCAACTATAAAAAATAAAATCAATAAAAATGCCTAGTGTTGCCACGCCCCCTCCTGTCAGTAACACCCGCTGATCTTCTGTGGGCCTTGTAAACCTACAAACCTTACTGGGATTGCACTGTAAATTAAATCGCGAATATAGCTAATATACACCCTAGTTTAAGTAGCCCACCAGAAGCCCGAAGACATGATGTGTTAGCCGTAAAGTAAAGTAAAGACGCAGCGCTGCTCTATTTCTGACGCCCGGGGATCTCTCTCTCTCTAAAAGCAGCTACTGGTTAACACCGCGTGGTTTCGCTTTGCTTTTCGTACGGAAACTAAACAGTTTTAAAATGCCGCGATGGATCTCACATCAGAGCATGGGTTTGGATGTTCTCACGAAGGACGGAGAGAGGGGAGAGAAAGAGGCGCGGTGCAGAGCAGAGCACACGGACCGAGCGGCGCGTGGAGCAGCTTCAATAACGTAGGCTACGCAAACTTCTAAATATTGTCCCGTTCACCCACTGTTTCTTAAACATTACGTTAAAATTGAGCAAAAGCAAATGAGCTCCGAATTACAGCTCTATTAGTGTGATAAGAGCCTTGTTATTGAGGAGCAGATGACGGTCTAAATAAGTCGAGTTTTTAACGCATTTCTATTGCAAAATTCGTATTCCATGACTCTGTTCAGATCATGTTTAGATACATTTATCCTGCAATCTCACATTTATTCATCCTAACATAAATAAAATTCAGCCTGCGCGCATATATATATATATATATATATATATATATATATATATATAAATAAATAAAATATATAAATAAATAAAAGCCTGACAACGCCATCCAGTGTAAACTGGAAAAAATGTGCTTTAAGGCACACAGGTTCGACCCATAAGGACAGAGGCAGCATGTTCCTTTAACACAGTTTAGTTTATTTCTATGTTTTACGTTTGTTCTTTGGGATGCCATACTTTTACCCAGGTATCACAGTTCGTTATATTCAGTTGTACACTTAAACTCTCAGTTGGTTCACAGTTTTGTTTTTCCATTAGCTTTGTTCGTACAAAACAAGTAGGGAGGAAAGAAGACAGCAGCATCAGGCCCACCTGAACGTAAATAAAGAGGTTAGCTGAGGAGCAGTTGCAAAATAAAGGCTAACCACCAGGCAAGGCCGATCCTACCGTCGCACGCCCACATCTAGCCCTTCTTGGCCGGCTCGGTGCTTCGATAGCCCCCAGTTCCGTCACAGGAGGGCCCCAGCAGACCCCGAGCCACCATGCACCGAGAGCGAGCAATGGACGCCAAGGAGCTCAAATTAGACCTGCGTTAGCAGCTACACCAATAGTTAGGAATGAAGAACGAATTTAACAATAGCTACCTGGACCCGTGGTTTTATAAAGTTTTATAAAAAGGCATTTAATAAAACTGGTAATGCCACATATAGGCTATGTAAATGTCTTTAAAAAATGCTTATAATGAGAGATGGACGATATCATCGTCCATCACGATGGTTCACTGTAAACATCGTCAACTGCCAATTAAGGGGACATCCCCAACCCTACTAGTCATGTCTTCACTTTCACAACAGTAATACTGTTGTCCTGCAACATTAAAATATATACACAATACCACATTCCCTTTTGCCACAACTATGTGCCATTAATTCCTCCGTTTCATTCATACTGTATTGGCTTAACAGTTTTGTTGTGCTTGTATGATGTCACTTTTGAATGAAATAAATAAAATAAAAAAAAATGAAAATGAATAACTTTACTACACCTTGACATGTAGTCACACTTTGTACTGCCTTGTTACACATTGTTCCCCCTTGTAACACTTTGTACTAAGTGGCGCATCTGGTAGAGCAGGTCGTCTCGTGATCGTAAGGTTGGGGGTTCGAATCCCAGCTCCCGCAAAAATGCACACTGTCGTTGTGTCCTTGGGCAAGACACTTCACCCTACTTGCCCCACTGAGCGCTGGCCCATGCCAGCAGCTCACTGCTCCTACAGCTTGCCCCTGCGACACTGAGGATGGGTCAAACGCAGAGAAAACATTTTTTTCTCTACAGAGATTAATAAAGGATAATTTAACTTACTGCCTTGTTACACATTGTTTCCCCTTGTAACACTTTGTACTGCCTTGTTACGCATTGTTCCCCCTTGTTACACATTGTTCCCCCTTGTTACACATTGTACTGCCTTGTTACACATTGTTCCCCCTTGTTACACATTGTACTGCCTTGTTACACATTGTTCCCCCTTGTTACACATTGTACTGCCTTGTTACACATTGTTCCCCCTTGTAACACTTGTACCGCCTTGTTACACATTGTTCCCCCTTGTTACACATTGTACTGCCTTGTTACACATTGTTCCCCCTTGTAACACTTTGTACTGCCTTGTTACACATTGTTCCCCCTTGTACACATTGTACTGCCTTGTTACACATTGTTCCCCCTTGTAACACTTTGTACTGCCTTGTTACACATTGTTCCCCTTGTAATAATTTGTACTGCCTTGTTACACATTGTTCCCCCTTGTTACACATTGTAAGAGTACCTGTACTTATATGTGTAATTACTTTCTTGTTACCCGTACTTACACCTGAAACTCGCGGGCTGTATTCTAAAGCGTTACAGCCCCAAGCCTGCTCACATTAACTGCTTTAGAATGTATTTTCCAGGTCTGGCAAAACATGAACAAGGACAAATACATAGATATTTTGTGTGTAAATTAGGGCTTCTGCCGCAATATCTACAATCTACATCTACATCTACATCTACATCTAGTTTACAAGTGAGTGAATATGTAACACTCAAAAGACTTTTGAATTTTTGGTCCTGTCTATTTCAGTCAACATTGTTGCCTCCTCAGTCACTAACTTCTAGATGTATGGGACAGAGAGAGATAGTTAAAGGCTTGATCTGGTACTCCCTGCCTCCTCGTCTCTACTCTGCGCAGGACACATTTAGTTGCAGTCTCTCCTCTCTGTGTTGGCTTTAAAGTGGCTAACACAAGTGTAATTATGTGATCCAGTGCGGGGTGTGCCGGTGTACAGAAATATAGCCGCTTATTTTGTGAACCACATTTTCTTGGGTCTCGTATCGACTGCCTCTGTAACATGTGGGTCCTCCTGGGTGTGCGCTGCTTTCCTCAGAGTTTAGAGGACTAATGGTGAAAATCAGCCACAATTACAAGGCAGAGACGGCCACCCATCCAACCTGTTAGTTTGTCTTGTTTTAATTTAAGGTAAGACAAATCATAAGCAGAAATAGGTCTCCCGGAGTCTGCTGAGGGAATGGTACTGCAGGATGGCCAAAACAAATAGAATGATTCCTTGAAATGAACTCCTCTTTTTGTGTTACAAACCTTTCTATTGGCCCATGCAACATGGCTGCAGCAGGTCTGCAACAGTGAAGTTTAATATCTATAAACACATTCATCTGTTACCTTCTTTCACTCATGGCTGTGTTTTGCAGGGGCAGCTTTATGCTGAGACTTTCTCACCCCACACCTCCTCTAAGAGTCTCCTCTGGATGTGGATGAGCAGAGTCCTCCAGAGGGATTGAACTTCTCACCCTATTTTTTTATTATTATTTTTTAAGCAAAACAACCTAATTTCATTTGTTGATCAGCTTTTTTGTGTATTCAGCATCTGTCATGAGATTGACCTAAAGGGCTCAGTCATTTGACTCCGCTCCTTCAGCTAAATAGGCAAATACAGATCCTGCGCCAATGCCACACACTCCATCCTTCACTTGTGCCAGGAACAAGGCGAATAGGAGAGCAAACTTTCAACATGATGACTTATTTATTAACTAACAATCATTTGGAGAGGTCATGCCTGTCACTTCCATAATCTCACAATATTATGAAAGATGTCCCAGTTCATCAAAGTACAATATGGTGCACTGGTTATTGCGTTTTGTGATGTATTAGAGTGAAAGCTTCTCCATTGGTCTCTCTCAGCTGTAGCCAACTTGATTATTTGAGAGGATTTTATGAAATTTTTAATGAAAGTTGTCTTTTTATTCTGCTCAAACCTTAGCAGTATAGTCTTCTATCGCAACAGTCTCAGAGATGGAGATGCCTCAGCAATTGTCATGACTCACTCACTGGTAAATGTCACTGCTGTGCTCTGTGTGGGAAGAACAAGTCACGGTCCCCAGTGGCATAGACTCCAGGTTTGCTGCCATCTTGTGGTGGGACAATGTAACTCAACGTGAAATACATAGATACGATGCCATCGCACCTGACAACACAATAGCATGGGTCTTATGGGGTTTTGTAACACACGGCATACGCTTTACACATCTGGCTTGTATTTTTGCGCATTATTGAGCTATTTGGACATTTGAAAAAGGTAAGGTTGGCTTGAGCACGCTTGGTGCAGCAACAGGTAGAGTGGCTTTTACATTCCTCAGCCTGAAAAACCACAATGCTGTCTGTTCCCAGTGAAGTGCGGAACTTGTCTTATTGCCCAGTGACGTTTTAGGCTGCATGCGTGTGTAAAATCGCCGACAGCTTCTGTATCCGACGGACTGGCCGCTTCTGTGAATCGAGAGGTCGCATCTGCATTCAGCACCTCACCATTATGCACGGTCACGGCCAAAGGAGACAGGTATGTGAAAATGACTGCAGTTTGCCTCAAGGGTAGGCGATTTCTATTCACAGACTTGCTCTACACGGTCGAAACTGTTGTCCTTCTTTTGCTTTGTACCTTATTTAAACTATACAGCCAATACTGCGCCACAACGGCTACATGGTCAACATTTTACGCACGTTTGTCGTACATAATGGGCTACAATTGTTGCTTCTGTCATCGTCACGCCTCACTGTCTTGGTTTATATATGTGGTTGGTGGTTGGTGACTTTAGCGTGGACTGGCATAGACGTCATGCCATGCTGTGATGTCAGCTTTGGGTTGACCACTTTCGGTTGACTTAACCTATGGTGAGTCAGGAGTGTGTGGTTTCTGTTGTTCTAGTGGCATCTTGGGACACACCTGTAAATAAATCCTTAGGCAGTTAAAACATGAAATAAAAATAATAGCTTATTTAAAATGACTTGGCTGTTTAGAAATAAAATAACGAAAGGCATGGTTTTCTGTTTTAAAGCCCAGCATTGAATTCCTGGAGTTGATTGGAGTGGTGAAAGAGAATGGCAGTGACCAGTCATCTCTTCCTCCTGTGGTGAGATGTGCTAATTCATTCATGCGATTTCTCAAAACCAACACAATAGAGCCAAACAAAATAAATTCTAATTGATTTCCATTCAAAGCACACTCCGCTGTCATACGACTATGTGCTGGTCGGCAAAACGATGGAGAATCAGGAGACGTACGCCGACAAGAAGCAGATAAAATTTATTGAAGAGTTGAAGAAGAAGAATCTCAAAGTTACAGTGAGTATTGTGTACAACAGGGGTCTGAGGCAGGGAGGTCACAGAATCATACTTTGTGTAATTTCCACAAAATATATTTATTTACAAATGCACATGTGCTACACCATAGTAATACAGCTTTCATACTTAACAAAACTATCAACATCAATATCCTGCAGAAGTTGAGAAACAGTCTGATACATGAAAGTTTGGGGTTTGCAGTCCATCTTGAGATCAGTTTGTGCATCATGGTCTGGTGTATAGATTAAATAGTTATTTGTGTCAAGAACGGTCTAAATGTATGTTTTACCTCTGTTAGAAAATCATAGACGAGGACCTGGTCTTTTATGGTATTCAAGCCCCCAAAGAGGTTTTCGAGAGGTACAGGTATCTGCTGAAAGTGTCGGATGCCTGCAACTGGAGCTCAGATCAAAATATTGTGCCCCTCAGCACCAGGTAAACAATGTCACCGGCACCTTTGACATACTGCAGAACCACTCCATGAATAAATGCTTGCTTTTTATTGCACGTCTGTGTGGACTATTCTGAAATAAGAAGCATCTAATTGGTGTCATTGATGTTTTAGGATAAGAATTGTCCATTTCATCTTGAATCACACTAAGCTGCCTCACACTGGAGGTGAGACCACTCGGGCACCTTGTAAAGCTTTCGTTTGACAGAAAGGTTACTTGATTTTTCACTTTGCCCAGAGGTTCTACGGGATCTGATGAAGATGAAGGTTTTTGAGGCTAAATTCTGTTTACATGAGGTAATTATTTTTACGCACAGAGCTATATAAGCAAGAGCATGTGTAACAGTGACAATATGGTGTTACACGATAGCAGAGATATTTTTAGTAATATAAGTGTGAAACTTAGTTTAACCTCCATTAATTAAAGTGTCTCAGTGTTTAAAAATGCAAAGGCAATGTGACTAACATTTGTATATGACTACTGCAAGGTGAGTACACTCACTTTGCAGTGCAAGATATCTTTTCTGTTTAATGTAGCATGATGGGGTGGGATTATATTTCAATTATACACTGTACATAAAACAGTTCAATGTATAATGTGGGTGATTTGTGTCTTTGCGTCAGAAAAAGAAACAAAGGGAGCTGAAGGAAAGCTGGGCTCGATGGACAGCCTGTCTCCAAGGGCAACCCATAACTGCTGTCAGGTTTGCACTGCAATGCTACTACCCCGTTATTATGTTTTTCACTACAATTGTTGTTATTGTGGCAATAATTCTCTCCATTTATGACACTCTTTAAGCACTCTCAAGTATTGACAGCAGCCAGTATTTGAACAACCACCCACTGCCTGATGCAGCCGTTGCTTAGGATTGCTATTTAAAATGAGGCTTGACTCAGAAGTGATGTAAAATATTTATCTGAAACCACCATATATACTTGCTTCAGCTTTTTACACTTCTCACCTTCATTTTATGGTAAATTTAAAAAAACAGAATCGACAAAAAAACATAGTAAAGCCCTATACTTTAGATTAGATTAAGCAAGTCATGTTTCATGGTTCTGTCTTACATTGTATTAATTAGCCTACTACTGATCTTCCTGACATCTTCTGAATCAAAAGATACATTATTTTTGGCAAAAAAATTAATGTGTATTGTAAATTGGTCATAAAATGTATCCAATCAGAGATTAGCTATTATTTTATTATATATATCTTCTTTTTTATTTTATTTACAACATTAATGTGAGTGTGTGTTTTCTAGAAACTACTTTGGGGAGAAAGTGGCCCTGTACTACCTGTGGCTTGGTTGGTACACATATCTGCTCATCCCACCTGCAGTCATTGGGCTCATTGTGTTTCTTTATGGTTTGGCGTTCTTCAACAGTTCACCTCTAATGTAACAGTGGCACCATTTTCAACATTTCCGTCAAAGTTTCATTCTAACAGATTTTTGTTTTGTAGAAAGGAGGTGTGTGAGTCAGACACCGTCATGTGTCCACTTTGTGACAAAAGATGTAAAGTGTGGATTCTCTCTGAAACCTGCACATATGCAAAGGTACATATCTCTGAATATTCCTTATAGGCCCTATACCAGAGTGTTTTGTTTACAAACAATGGAACTATGTTACCCAGTGGTCTAAGGTATTCCAATCCTAGTATTTAGTGTAGAGCTGTCAAATGTATTACATTATTTTCCAGCTTGCACATTTAATTTAGCACATGTCTTATCTTGATAAATGACCCCCTTGGTCTTTTATAACAGGTGACCCTCCTGTTTGATAATAATGGAACTGTGTTCTTTGCAATGTTCATGGCGATTTGGGGTGAGTTTCTTACAATTTTCTCTGCTAATGTAACACCTTGGCCTTCAGTCTTGTTCATTACGAGTGTGATAGCACTGCCAAGAAGATGCCACATCACTGAGACAAGTTACTGACAACTGACATTTTCTTCGGGCCATCTGTTCATGGCTCATTGGGCCTTTATTCATGTTTTAAATGCATTTATCTGGCAGACATTTTTTGGAGGTCACTTATTAATATTTTCATAAATTAATTAATCCAAAGTTACGTAACACAATTTCTTTGAATACTGCCCACACGTCTCAGGAAAAAAGCAATACATAAAGGGAAGTGATCATGTCTACCATAGTGGTAACACCACAATCAATATTGACCTTTCCTTAATAATATTGCATGTTTGACTGAAAGCAAAGAAAAGTTACATCTTGTTGATGTGCAGATCTTAAAAAAAAAAAAAACATCTTAAACTCTTGTTTTTACAGCAACACTATTTCTGGAGTTTTGGAAAAGATATCGAGCTTCCTATGTGTGTGAATGGAAAGTGTCAGACTGGTCAGAAGAGGAGGTGACCACCACACTGTGTGCTTATTCAGATATTAGGCCTGCTATGCAATTTATTTACTGCATATATGTATATGCTGTGAAATCATTGTAGGAGGAACTGATCCTGCAAATAGTGAACAATGTTGACTGTGAACCCCAAAAGTACAAGCACTCCTACCTGCGCAGCACTGTGGTTCTGATCTGTGTAACAATAATGGTGGGTGGCACTCTTCTCAGTAATTAACACGCTTCTGGCTAAATGCATTCAGCCATTTGGATTTTTGATGCATTTGATGGAAACAGTTTTCGTTTCCTAGATTCTGGTGATCATTGGTCTGACACATGCCTTAGTGGTTTTTCGTGTTTTTGCGGCGGTGTTTTTGGCTGAAGGATCATGGGAGTTTCTGAGCACTCACTCCAACAGCGGTGCCATGATGCTGGGCGCTCTCTTTCATTATGTCGTCATTATTGTCATGAAAAGGGTATACAAAACTCACAAATAGCTTGTTAAAACACACAGCTGTTTAATATTATTGTTTTTATATTTTGACTGCAGATCAACAGGATTGTAGCAATGAAGCTCTGTGAGTTAGGTAACTATGTATATATATATATATACATATATATTTTTAAATATAGATCTATACATGTACAGTATGCATATGTTTAGTAAGAATGCTGACACAAGTGCATTATCTGGAGGAATGAGTACTGACTTCAGATATACACATTTACTGTTGAAAATGTGTCTATTCTTTCTATTTTCCAATTAAGTAACTTCTACTTTTGGGCATATGCAAAATTCCAGTAATAATTGTACTACAAGGAGAGTACTGTCTCTGCTTACCTGTCAATATGAAGCGATAGGAAGTCAGTAGTGTATGATATGCTGCCCTCTAGTGGATTAGTTCTGAAAATGTAACAACAAAATAATAATAAAAAAATGTTTTACAGAGAAAACCAGATCATTTGCCGAAACTGAAAAAAGCTTCACCATCAAAATGTTCACCTTCCAGTTCTTCACTTATTTCTCCTCACTCTTTTATGTGGCATTTTTTCTCGGGAGGTAATGATTTCATACTCTCAATTCTTTGCTTATTTATGTTGTTAAATATGTATCATTCACATCGAGAAAATCTACCATTTTGCAGGATAAATGGTCATCCTGGTGGTTATGTGCGGATAGCAGGGATATGGAGACTTGAAGAGGTCACAAAACACAAATTTACTTATTTATTTTACTTTATGTAATTCTTTTGGTGTATTTCTTTTGTTTGTGATAGAGATTGAAACTTTTCTGACCTGTTTACAGTGTCACCCCAGTGGATGTCTGACTGACTTGTTTATCCAAATGGCAATTATAATGGTGCTAAAGCAAACCATTAGCAATGTCTTTGAGTTCATTGGCCCGTGAGTCCCTTTTTATATAAGCTAATAGACAAATTTAATGACATGAAGTGATGATGATGACGTTGATTATTATTATTAATTTATCTTTGACATCAGGTGGTTTTCCCGCTGGTTGAAGAGGAGAAGGACAAAGAAGCTGCAGAGGAAGTGTGGCCACTGTTATCACAAAGACGACACACTGGACTCTGTGTCAGAGCTGTGTGAGTGCTGCAAGCTTCGAGACTGGCTCAACAACTATCACCTCAATGACGTCGACTCCTTCAGCCTTTTCAACGAGTTTCTGGAGATGGGTATGAACACAAATACAAGACGAGTGATGAAGTCATGTATTGATATTTTGCCTGTTTCATCGATTATCTTCTTTCAGTGATCCAATTCAGCTTCACCACCATCTTTGTGGCGGCATTTCCTCTCGCCCCTTTGCTTGCACTCCTGAACAACATCATAGAGATCCGCTTGGATGCCATTAAGATGGTCACTCTGGAGAGACGGCTTGTCCCGAAGAAAACCAATGATATAGGTGAGAGAAAAAGGACAGGGTTGACCCAGAAATGCTAATTTCATTGTAAAAGGCAATTTGATAAATATTGTAATATTAATATAACAGTTTAATTAATATGACAGTTTAAGAATTGCACTCTTTTAAATTCTTAGGGGACATTTACCAAGGGTTTGCTCATGTGCAAAGCAAATAGCATGTGCAAAAGTGGATCAGTAGTAGAATCATTTATACATTGTTTTGTACTCATGCAGCATTGTCTTGTTTACATATCAGATTTGAGGCCCTAATGTTACACAGACAACTTGAAATGGTAAATTAAGTGCAACATACCAACAATAATAGCGTATGTTTTCTGCTTGCACCTGCCATTTAGCGCCTACCTTGATAGATGACTCCATTAGTGTACAGAAAACCAGGTGAATGAGAGTGTATCCCACCTTGTTCAAAAGAATCAGGGGCACTTTGAGGATATAGTTATGCAGCACAAACCATAAACCTTTCAAATGGCCTTTTTGTGGATGACAAAAGCTATATTCTAGTTGGCAATATGGCACACTGACATGTTTAAAAAACGTTCTGCACATCGGACTAAGTTTGTACCCAATAAAAGGGCAATTACTGAAGTAATTCAATATTTCGTTTTTTTTACGCTTTGCTTGCTGTTTTATCATTAGGTGTTTGGATAGACGTACTAGAAGCTATTGGTGTTTTAGCTGTCATTGCAAACGGGCTGGTCATTGGCGTATCTTCAGACTTCATCCCACGGCAGGTCTATCGTTACCTCTATGGCCCTTGTGCTAATGGCAATGCAACAGATACTGAGTAAGATTGATTTTCATCATCTGAATATAGTGTCATTATTTTTGCTCAACGTAAAGAGTCATGTTTTTTTTACAGTTGTATGGTGGGCTACATCAACAATACCCTTTCTCTGGCATATGCGAATGACCAGGACATACACAATGAGTTCTCTGCCAGCCAAATGGTGACCCCTAGTGGGATGAATGTGTCTTACTGCAGGTATTTGTCTGCTATAGCACATACAGTGGGATGAAAATGTATGTGAACGCTTTAGAATTTCTCGCATTTCTGCCTAAATTGGTAATAAAATGTGGTCTGATCTTCATCAAAATCATAAGAATGAATAAACAGTGTCTGCTTAAAGTAATACCACCCAAACATTTACATTTTAACATACTTTTATTGGCCGTAACATGTAAACATTCACAGGACAGGGAGGAAAAAGTAAGTGAACCCAGGAATCTCGCTGAACTGCAGCAGTTTTGTAAAGAGGAATGGTCCAAGATGAATTCCTGATCGTTTGAGCGTCTAATCTGCAACTACAGGAAAGCAGTTATTGCTACAAAAGAAGGGTCAGCCAGCTATTTAACACAAGGGTTCACTTACTTATTCCGTGCGTGTTGTGAATGTCTTAGGTCTTTCTGCAAAATATCTTCATAAACTTGTGAATTAATTTTTCTATTGATGATATCACGTTGTCCAGGCCCTGAGGCAACAAAACAGCCCCACACCATGATTCTCCCTGCTCCATACTTCACAGTGAGGATAGGGTTGTTGGTGTGCTGTTCCATTTTTACTCCACACATGACTTGTGTGTTCCTCCCAGACAATTCAACTTTGGGTTAATCAGTCCACAGTATATTTTTCCCAGTAGTGCTGTGGAGCATCCAAGTGCTCTTTCGCAAACCAAAGCTGAATAGTTTTATGCCCAATTAGGCAGAAATGCGAGAAATTCCAAAGCGTTCACATACATTTTCATCCCCCCACACACTTAATATCCTGCTTATGAAATAGGAGAAATGCGAGTCATGTTTTAAATATGCTCCAATATGTTATTCTAGCTACAAGGACTACAGAAGCGATGAGGACTACAGCCTGACCCCACAGTTTTGGTTAATATCCGCAGTGCGTTTTGCATTTGTGATCCTATTCGAGGTAATTCTGCTCAAGCTTTTAATATTGTTTTGTTTTTAGCACATTTAGGTTCAGACTGAGAGCACAGCATACTTTCAGGTCCTGTCATATTCCATACTTTGCACTTGTCTTTTTGCAGCATGTTCTTGTCATTTGTAAATTTATCGCAGCCTGGTTCATACCGAGCGCTCCCATGGAAGTGAAGAATGACAGGCTGTTTGATAAACTCAACCGACTGAAAGAGGAACTCAAGTAGGACACAAATGTCTAACATACCAGCTTCATTATTATTGGTTATACTAGAGCATTTTACTGGAAGGTAAAGGTTAACTTTGCCTTTATGTACTTTCAGGTCATTTGAAGAACAGCCCTAAGATAGGCCTCTGTACCACTTGGGACCCAATGTTGCCTTGTGCATTAAATAGTGCTGAGTCATTGTGAAAAGCATTGATCAGCTGTGAACTGTTCACTTTGCCGTGGGATACAATCTGACATTAAGCCCAAGCTACTGGACTTGAGATTGTGAAGCACTCAAAACATATTTATTGTTTCAAGTGTACAGTGACAGATTTGTTCATGGTGAGGCAGCTTTTGTGAGTTATTATTCAAGTATGCAATGATTGTATACTGTTGAATCTCTGTACACTGCTGTGTTTTATCAGGGGTCTACATTTTATACCGCTCTTGCACTGTACATGTTACGATGCTGCCTTATACTGTTCAAAGCGCCGGTGTCACGATTGTCATCACTGCACACAGAATGTACTGATGAGAGCTCTGTTTTTGTTTTTATTATTTAAAAGTTCTATTGAATAAACACTTATTTCTGTTAATGTGACATTTTTTGTATTGAGATTACTTGCATTTAGTTGTTTACTTACACTCCACAAAAGGTCGTTCATTCACTCAGTAAATTATTAAGTGGAACATTTGACTTTGTATAATGTAGAAAACGCTCCAATTTATCTTAATTCTCAACAGGATAATCTGCAGATGCCAACTGAAGCGTGCGTCACGTGACCACGCGGGGCCAATTGGCTGGTTAGTTTCGGTGCTGTTCAGGTGAGTTTATGACACTGGAGGCTGGAGTCCTTGGAGTCCTCGCTTAGTCACGACAGGGTAACAACGTTTAGTTTACATGTTGTTATTATTAGAAAAGGGACAGCTTTATAAACTATAAGCCAGCAACTTAAACTAAAACATCAAAGAGGCGCAACTTATGGCTTTCAGGTTAACCGTCTTTCTTTTGCTGTGTACTGGATTACTGGACACATCCTCCCTAGTACTCGGTAAGGAAATACTCTTAATTATTGTTTATTGTTACACATGATAGCCTACAGATAAATGAAAAAACTCTCTCATTCTCAATCCGTAGCCTATAAGTGAGCCTCTAACTCCAAACCATGTGTATAATTGAGCACACCGGGAAGCAACTTGGGTAAATATTAAGTCAGTTCCATGTGGCTCGTGCGTTCTGGGTCACATGCTGTTGCTTGGTAACCAGTCCCAGACTTTAAACCCGGATATGTTGCTCTTTTTTGGGGGGGAAAGCAGGAAAATAATAGTCAGGGTTCTGAGCTCGAGAAGGTGCGCAACCGGGGCCGGACAGACACAGCAGGTTCAGCCAGTTGCTGTTTTGGTCATGACGTGTGCATGTGCAAAACGTGAAGAACGAGTCTTTCAGTGGTCTACTTTTAATTGATTATGTAGCTTTCGCAAATTATAGTTATAATAGTGTATTTTATCCTGATTTTGTTAGCGTGGGATCCATCAGGTCACCTGTCTTGTTTATCCCCCCCATTATTTCTAATGTATTGACCGGAAATGTTGCCTTTGCCACGTTTCTGCTGCCACAGGCCATATGCAAATAGCTAGACCAGGGTGAATAATTATTTACATAATAGTATAGCATATTGTAGCAAGTTGTGTGGGCACATTGTACAAATTGTGGTTTCTTAAACTTAACAGCCATTCAATAGGAAAACAAGCAAACAAAAACAAATTTTCTTCATGTTTCATTCTATTCATCATGTAGTTTTCTCTCTTGTCTTTTAGCAAAGAGTTGTGTGACCAGCGGACTTGTGACGGAGCAGGAACTGTTTGCTGGAGACCAGTTTTCTCCTCATCAGCTGCAGTGCACCCTAGACCCCTCTCCACCACTGATATGGCTCAAAGACTGCGTTCAAATGGACTCTCAAAAGGGCAAGCCATACTTGGAGTTCTCCTCAGTGAATGTAGACGACCAGGGCAATTACACGTGTGTGAATGGAAACAACAGCTCCTACACTGTCAGACTTATAATCAAAGGTACGCATTATTTATGTATTCTTCAAGTACATTAATGTCATACCTGCTCTAACTGGGATCTTCACAAGGGAGAATGTAATCTGTTTATGTAAATATAATTTGGATCATTATCCTGCTGTAGGATGAGGTCTATAATTAATTTTGATTTATTTTCTAATATTCATAGTTTATTTGTTTTTGCTTTCCTTCCTGAGTACAATGATTAGTTAAACTGCATAACTGGAAAAGACCAAGGATTACTGCACCTGTGAGAAGGCATTTCATTTCCACATCATTGTCTGAGGCCAAACCTGGCAGAGCACATAAAGGCATCTATTGTAATGAAAACAGATAACCCTGGTATGTTGTTTCCCAGAGAGGAACTGCTCCAAAGAGCCTGAGTTTATTCCCGATGGAGGTCGAATGACACTGCACAGGAATGTGGGAGAACCTGTAAAAATGAATTGCACTGCTCGACTCTTCTGGCACCCCAAAGATCACCACTGTGACACCGCCATGCATTGGAGTAAAGATGGCCAAAATATCACCCACCACCCACTGCTGAGAATATCCACATGGTAAACAGAGCTGATATCAGCTCTTAACTAATATTGTTGAACAATGTAATAACATCATTTGTCATATCCATTTTGCGGATTCGTGGTTTATCAAGTCTAAAGTGGAGCAAAATGAAAACTTACTGAAAACATTATTATTATTATTATTATTATTATTATTTTTCAAATGCCATTTTAAATACTCCTGGTTGTTTTCACAGGGTCGTGGTCCTGGTGAACTGATGGTGAGCAGTCAGCTGGAAATCACACTTGAAAACCAAGAGGATTTTGGTCTTTACTCCTGCACAGTGAGAAAGACATCCATGGAGTTCGTCGTAGAACTCATACTATGTAAGGGAGCACTTCTTACTCACTACTACTAATGTCTGGCTATGTGTCGCAAGGACTACATTTCTGTTGAAAACGACAGCATGCTGTGTGCATTTATGAGTAGAAATCTGACACCGCTACAGTGATGCCATAGAATGATTCAGAATTGTTTATTGCATGTACTTAAACTTTTATAGGTAGTCAGCAAAGGATGTCAACGTATCTCAGATTCAACATCCTTTTATAGCATCTTGGAAGAAATAAAATCAAATGTCAAAACCTCCCTTAACCCTTAACCAGACTATGTAATTAACAGTATGACTAAACACAAATGGGTATGTGTAGATCATCCAAGCCACACAGCCGCTGTCATCGGAGCTGTTGCCGTGCTCATCCTGCTGAGTATCACTGCTTTTGTGTACATCAAGTGTCACCTCAACATCAAACTGTGGTACAGAAGCATCAACGGAGACTATGAACTCAGTGGTAAGACAAAAATACCAACTTGTTTTTCCATTAGAAAACGCGACTAAGTATCTCCTGTTTGTGTGTATTTGTAGATGGGAAACTCTATGATGCCTATATCTCGTTTGTGAACAATGACCATGACCGGAAGTTTGTTAATTTTATACTGAAGCCTCATCTTGAGAATAAAAATGGATGCAAGGTCCACCTCAATGACAATGATATTCTGCCTGGTTCTGGTAAGTTACAGACTGACAAGACAACACCTTTTATTTATTAAGTTAGAATCAAATAATATTAGCACTGATTACTAGGCTTGTTTGTAGGCTATTAGGTTATTAGGCAGGTTAGTGCAGTGATCCCAGGCCAAGATCAAATCAGGACTAAACCTGGTCTAAAAAGGGCTTAAAATAGAACAGTTGGATAAAAATATGTTGAAACTGGGTATAAACAACAACAACAACAACAATATCTATACCAGTGGAACACCTCACTTAAATGCATCACTAAAGTATAAATGAAATGATCACTAATTAAATAAAATAAAGTCTTTGTAATATATTCTGCTGGTCATAATTATATAAATGTTTTTCATCTCCATAATAACATAAAAAGGTTGCTGCACTTTAATTTGTAATATAGTAAAATGACATGTAATTTGTAAATCTCTGTAAAAACCAAGGGAAAGAAGAAGTTGACATATCTTGTAATTACAAAATAACACTGATGTAAAACCACGGTACTTTCCAGAGCCTTCTGCTGAGCTGATCATGAACATGAGCCGTTCCCGTCGCCTCATCATTGTGCTCTCTTTCGCGTACCTGGAGCAGGACTGGTGCAACACCAACTTCAAGTGAGACATAAATTTGCAAGTGATTTTTAAATGCTGTCAGGAAAGTACACCACTAGAGGTCGCTATTGCAATGACATACTACAGTAACATGAATGATCCTTGTTGCGACTTGAGTGGGACAAAGTACAGTAGGTGAGATGAGTGTTGTGTTTTGTTCCTTTCAGACAGGGCTTTCTGCACCTGCTGGAGCTGTGCCCGCGCCCAATCCTGATTTTACTGGAGGGGCAGAGTAAACGCTTTAGGCCAGAGGTGAAACAGCAGCTGATAGAGCACCAGCACTCCCTCAACATTTTGACCTGGAAAAATAACTCCGTGGTAATAAATGTGTTACAATACTTCTTGATCATCAAAAGTGAAAAAGGCATTAGATAAATAAATATTATTTAAATAATAGTACACACTAGTAGTCATTGTATTGAAGACACTTGTTTACATCACAGTAATAACATGGTAATAGGATGGAAATGGCATAGTATTACCATGTTATTACTGTGGTGTAAATTAAAGCGCAAACGTCACGTGAGTAAAGGACTGAATTAATCAATTATTAAATTGGCTGCCACCATTTCCCACTCTTTGAACGCATTTGAACTTTGTTATAGCCTGTGAGAGCACTTTCTCATAGTTCAAGAGTATGTTATATGCAAAGTCTTCAAAACATTGCTGGAGTGGCCTCATATTTTCTCAAGTGAACACTTTGTCACAAATATAATGCTTACAATGTGAAAGCGTAAAAAGGTCATAAAGAGCTACCCTCTTCTCTGCTGATTATGCTGAATAATTAAGAGATTGCATTTTGATAATTACTTTTCTGTTGTCATCCTACACAGACTCCTTCCTCAGTTTTCTGGAAGGAGTTGTCTCTTGTCATGCCCCGTCGGATCTTCTTCCGTAACTTGTCGTCCGGAGACCCACAGACACTGCTCTATGACGATAAGGACCCAATGTTAACTGAGGACCCGGACTATCTTGACTGTCGCTCAGACACAGATCCTTCTGGAGACCTTGGTAAGGCGTTGGCATATGAACTGTTAATGATTAACTAGCCCATCTTTTGTCTTTTAGAGAGCAGGACACATTATGGTAAACTGGTTTTACACTTGATATATAAAAGCTTTAGGCCAGAGGTGAAACAGCAGCTGATAGAGCACCAGCACTCCCTCAACATTTTGACCTGGAAAAATAACTCCATGGTAATAAATGTGTTACAATAACTTCTTGATCATCAAAAGTGAAAAAGGCACTACAGTTAACAATAATTGACATAAGGTTAAAAGTAACTCGGGACAGTCAGTATGGACTGACTGTCCCGAGGCGACGGTGGTGCAGATGGTAGAGCGGGTCGTCTCATGATCGGAAGGTCGGGGGTTCGAATCCCGCCTCCTGAAGGTGCACATTGTCGTTGTGTCCTTGGGCAAGATACTTCACCCCCCTTGCCTCCAGTGTCTGCGTACATTGGTGTATGAATGGGTGAGTGGATCCTTGCTGTAAAGTGCTTTGAGTGCCTAATGAAGGTGGAAAAGTGCTATATAAGTTGAGTCCATTTAACATTTTACCATACTGGCGTACGTATAACAGACATTTGCTTACGTTAGAGAGAACATCCATTATGGCGGTGGATGGTGTTTTTGTCATTTGACCGGGAAAATACAATTATCTCCCTAAATAATATAAAAAATACCAATTGTGAGGAATTAAATTGGGATTACAATTCTCTCGTTTTTTTCCTGAAAGCTGCAGTTTGAAGCATAAAAATAAATGTATATTTTTTTATTTGTCGACTTAATAGCAGAGCTATTTGAGCGATCCTTCAAATTGTCAGAAGTAGTCGTCAGGCCTTGAGCCAGGATTTAAGATGGACATTTAGTATATACGTTCATGTTTTAGCACAGGTCAGAGCATCCAAAAACAATTAATTTGATTATTTATTTACTTCACAACAAAATAAATGGTGGATAAAGGATGGAACAATAATCAACACATTTGTGTCGCTCAAATCGCTGAAGAAACTGGTTTCTATAAATTATACAACTTTTATGGGGCTCCATTTTGTGCATGGGGTCAAAATGTCATGCTGGACGTGTACTGTATGAGTACTTTAAAAGACCGCATGAATTTATTGCTAATGTTTGATTCAATTCGATTGTGTTTAAAAGGACTAGGCGGAGTTTAAAAATGTTAAACTTATGGATTTTCCACCCCCACATGCTCCAGCAATGTCCCAATGTGTAGACTGAGCCCACAAATGCCACTAAAATCCTGCACTCAAAAAGGTGTTAATTCGGGTCTGAAGTAACATCATGCACGGCCTTAATATATAAACTGCAGTTACGCATAAGCCCTGAGGTGGCAGTAGCGAGTATAAAAATGACAACTTCCATCTAGTCCCTTTAACTGTATAGTACTGTATAATTTTATCAGCGTGACATTGTGATGACTATTGCAGGTGTGCGCCTCCCAGTGTACAAGGCCATGGTGAGCAGAGCTCCGGTGCTTCCTGCGGCTCCCGTTTCAGAATCTAAACCAGCTCAAGCAGAGAATTGTGTGTCTGACATTGCTTCGCGCAATTATGGAGCCCGCTCTGATTTCTACTGCCTGGTCACAGAGAATGACATATGAACCAAACAATAAGGACAGTGTAATGTGCCTTTTTGAAGTGGATTATTAAGAAGGGCTTTTTATGTGTTTGGCTACTATCGCCAAGGTTTTGATATTTCTTGTCTGTTGTTTTGTAGGTTTTTTTTACTAATTGATCTGTTTTTATTTGAGAAAAAGAGTACATATTTTGGTTTCCAGCAGAGGGCATAGTTGTCACAATCTTTGAAGAAGTCTGGTTACTGTAATTTGCCTGTCAAAAATAGTTTGTGAAATACATTGAATGAAGACATATGGCCATTATCAAAAGCCTTATTCTGCATTAAACAGAAGCAGCAGGATGCCTTACTCTTTATGTTTTTGTTGTGATACTTGATTATACTGAAGCATTTTTATAAAAGTGTCTGTGTAATTTATACCTTTCCTTGTGCAGTGTTTATATGATGGTTCAATTTGCACCCTAAATAAGAGCTCATCTGGGAAGTTCTGGTTTGTTTCTTGTCTGAGCAGGAGCAAATATGTAAACAGGGAGTGGCCGACATTTCACCACCTGCATGTGAGACTGAGGCCGTCAGTGGCAGCCACACAGGAAACTCAATAAGGTCTCATTTCTGCATCTTTATTAACTCGGAACATCCAGATGATACATCTGTTCACATCCAGGAAACCGATAACAGTACAAATAACCAGTGTTTTAAACAATACACAAAGCATGTCACCCTTTAGCCACAGTCCTTTAACACTATAAAACAGAATACATATAATGCACTACATCTTAATATACAACAAGTTTCTCTCGTTCTGCAGTCTCTCGCCAAGGCTCTTGGGCACAGAACAAACATCGCTTTTGTAAAGATTAAAGTAGTTAAAGGTATGCAATCCTTCACCAATAGAACATATTACAATGATGTGTCAAAGCAGTAAAAGCAGGGATGGCTGGTGTTTGAGTGTTTACAACAGGCTCTTATCAGAGCAATGCTTAAAAGGCACCACCTATTTCCTGTAGTGTCTGAAAAAATTCACCTGATTTGTCTTTTTATTTATTTCATATACAACTTAATCTTACAATTTAATTTACAAAAATAAATGTTCATTAAAAAACAAACCTCTTTACCCAGATGTAAAAATACAAAGCTACAGTGTAAGAACAGTATTAAAATGGTATTTACACAAAATATTGAGATTTGATGGCACTCATGAGAAGCAAAATCCAAACTTTCATCAGTAGGTTAGTATGGCAATATATCCACAAGATGTAGCAGAAAGTTTTAACAAACAAAGTTAAGGTGCACACATGGTATCAAAGTCCATTCGCAGTCCAATGGGGTCCATCCTCCAGTCCAAACTTTTTTAAAATACAGAGGAAGTTATTTTCCGCTGGGAATAGTAGTCCTTGATTATAATGTCCTTATCTCTGATGATAATCACTACGTCTTTGCAGTGTTACAGTTCATTGCCACTCCTGAAAACTGTGTTGCCGGAGCACAAGACTTCCGTACTTCAGACTGTGTCAACAAAATCATCTCTAGAAAACCCTTTCTGCAATGTACAAGAGAAGAAAAAAAACAATAAATACAACAGGTATGTCAAAAATCCTAGCTAAAAGCACAGCAAATCATTCTTAGACGATGCATTGTGTTCATTGACAAAATGATACACAAGATTTCATGTAAATTGCAATATCATGAACAAAATCCCTTCTCACATGTTATGCTGAGTGAGAGTCAGTTTTTTTGCTCATGCACTTTGAAAGCCCTGAACAAGAATCGACACATTTTTTCAGTGTCAGGACTTGCTCATTAGGATATAAAGTGGAGCCTCGCCCTTGGGAGGAACCTGCACCAGACCGGGACCTGCTTGACTAGGTGTGTGTTTACGACCAACTGTGCAAAAGTAGAGTTTTTTTTTCCGTTCAAACGCTCTATTGACGAAGGAAGAGCAGAAAGGAATGTCACTCATCACATGCCTCCTGCACTACTTTAACGTCTGCTTTAAGAATTTCAAAAAGTGTCAAATAAAATAAAATAAAAAGATGTTTAGGTGCATACTATTGTGATAAACAGAAAAATAACAACACTTAAAAACAATAAATGACCAGATTAATTATGACCCCAAAAGGGGAAGAGCAACACATGGCTGTTTATCTCGGCATGTCGCATTTTCACACGATAAGCTGTAACACAATTTGATGAAATATTTCTCAAATTCTTAGTCACACTGATGCAAGGGAGCTTCTGGGCCAATAACTTCCCCGGGACAGAGAAATTATTCTGCACCTCTTCCCGGAGTCTCCTACCAACTATTCAACAATAACACTGTATTAACACATCTGAGCAGGGAAAGTAAGTGAAGTCTCACGCCAAAAGACTACTGTAAAATATTTAAAATAACTAAATGTGAACTGACGTTTATTCAGTTTGTCCACTCTACAGTACAATAACTTTGTCAATGCAATCTTTCTATATTTTAATATAATTTTATTTACTTTATCAGCTTTGTAACTCATACCTGTTTGTAGTCTTTGTGCAGTTTCTTGTACTGAAACATGTTATTGAGCACGGTGGCTGCTGCTTTGGATGCTCTAGATTTCCCTGGACTAAAAAAACAACAACATTTTATGAATATAAAAAAAAAAAAAATCGATACAATTATTTAACCCGTATTGTGCCCCCTACCTGTTGTCATGGCTGTTTCGGATCCCCACCAGTTTGGCTAAACCCTCGAAAAAGGTGATGTCTCTGGCCGCGATGTGGCTGCTGGTCACCAGGTTATTGAGGATTCCACAGATGTTCACCACGACTTCACTAGACGGCTCTTTCTGTTGCCCGTCCTGAGGCAGCTTCGTCACCAGGTTGTTTACGACTTTTGAAGCTAAAATACAAACAAATAAAATGTGTTTAATTTCCCGATTCCCATTTGGTGTCACTAAGTTTAGTTTCTCTTTGCAGAGGACGTGTGAAGTGCTAATTAATGCTTTTATAGTAAGTTATCTTAAATTGAAAATACAATTACAAATCTTTATGGAGCATCTTCAATTTCATAATTTTCATTTTCACAAGGTGCATATTTTTAAACAACAAAGGAATAAAAAAATGCATTATAATTACGGAATAATCATTGGTCGGTGTAAACGTTAGTGTCATGAGACTGACCCATTTCGTTCTTGTCCGGGGCGTGGCGGGACAGGTTTCGGAGCAGGCCCGTGAGGGACCTCAGCTCCAGGTCGTTGTTGGTCCTGAGGAGGTCCAACAGGATCGGCAGCATGCGCTCCTGCTCCAGAGAAAGCTGACTCAGCACCGATGCCCACTGCAACGGAAAAAGAAATTACACTTTTGACAAAACCAACTCATGACTGTCATTGTTTAAAAACATTTATTAAAGACCTGCAATATCTCCCCATCTCCTAAACCGATAAAAATACATCAAATTAAAGTCAAGAGGCATTGAAATGTTGTCAATGTCAAGTCTCCCACATTTCAGACAACACCAAGGCCACAGACCCTAATGACATGTTACTGCTTATGTTAGTGCAGCTATGCTCAACCCAGTGGCCCACAAACTCTACTTGGAATCGAAAGTCACTTTAAGTTAGATCTCGTTTTTGTAATGTTTTGATCCTATGCATTTTTACTATCTCTGCATTCCTGGTTTAGTCTAGGATTATCTTTAATCCCTCTGTTGGCCAAGTATTTTCAGTTGGGTAGAGATGATAGTGTTTTAAAGGTTTGAGAGTGCTTTGTATAAGCGAGTCTGTAGCAGTAGTCCGTTTCCAGTCGTGTACTATGTGCGTTCTGCTATCTGCAGTTACTGTGAGGACCCTGTCCCTTGTCCCCAGCTCCACTCGTCACTGACCCGTTTGTCTCCTGCCGTGATATTTTGAAGTGCTCCTGCTGCCGCCTCTCGCGTGGTGGCGTTGATCTCGCACTGACGCAGCACTCGACTGTACATGTTCACGATCTGAGGATGCCACAGCCACTCCACGCCTTTAGGGACCCGGGACACCTCCGACAGGGTGGACAGATTCACCTGTTTCTGTCAAAAAGAAGGAAAGTGTGAACAACATGTTATATTTACCCCTTGAAAATGTATTGATATAATTTAAACAATTAGTAAAAACAAAGAAGCAAAAGATCTTGTACAGTATACTATAGTATATGCCTCTGGAAGACTGTCTTTTTCCCCAATGTTTTTATTAGACAGGACAGAACAGCATGAAAGAAGGTGAAGAGCTGAGGAAGACATTTAGCAAAGTGCAAGACCTGACACTTCGCCGCAGCCTAAACCTAGGCTATTTATTAAGTCGCACATAAGCTGTGTACTTAAGATCTTGTACAAGGTTAGGTAATGAATAGATCTCCATAAATAATTTGTTCACTAACAGAATCAGATAATGTGTTGATCCAAATACCTTTTGGATTTCTTGCCCTTGGGTGAGAAGCAGCCAATAGGCTCTGCTTTCCCAGTGTCCTGGCCTCTCATTGGTCCTTCCAGTCGCAACATGGCAGATGGAGGCATCTCATTGTACAGCTGATAGGAGAGGTTTCTCAGGACGCAAACTGCATTTTCCACCCCCTGGATGTACAATAAATCCCACATAAATAACACAGCAAAGATAACTTCTTTCGGGGGTTTTTGGCATTATGTCATACCTTGTCCTCTGTTTTTCCTTCTTCGAGTGAGGCCTTGATGAAGCCCACCAAAGACTCCACGAGTCCGTTGGTTTCTCTCATTTGCTGTCTTGTTTTTTCATTCACTGAACTTAGATTCCTGAAACGAAGCAGGCCACTTTAGTTATCTATTTGCAGAACTGAAGAATTGTTCCATTTTGCTTTATGAATAAATTCAAAATGTATTTTTTCAACATGTGAAGTCTTTGAGTTGAATCCAATTATTTGAACATACAACACAAAAGATGCACTGGGTGTGGCACTAACTTCAGCAGCTGACGCACCACTTTGTGCCCTGCCAGAACAAGTCTAAATGCAAATGTATTCATGGGAAACATTCAAGTGAACTGGGACTCAGAAAGTGATTTTGGGTGCATTACCTGAGGCACCCTGTGGTGTTGTAGAAGATATCTGCCTCAGACGGGGTCTGGTCGATGGTCTCGACTGTCCCACCTCCAGACAGAGGGATCAGGATGCGTTCTGTCAGCTGCGGGAGCGTCTCTTTGGCCAGTTTCTCCTTCAGGTTGTCTTTGGAGGACAGGTTCCAGAAGATGCCTGAAGAAAAATATATATATTTATCTCTGGTTCATTTTCTTGCAATAAACACACTGTATATGTGGTATAATGTAGATATAAAATAGTCAAAAACATTATTTGGCTTTTTGACACTTTCTGGCTCGACTTCTCTCATGGATACAAATCGTGGAGTGACAAGTTAAAAACGAGAAAGTGACAGGGCTTTCACTTCTGGGAGCGGCCCATGTACAGTTGGTCCACAGGCCCAGACAACTCCCACACTCCTCCAGGCCTTTATCACTCCCGAAGCACAGACCTCCTGCTTTTGACAGCCATCTAATAACCTGCAAACTGTCTTTTTTATTTTCTTTGCTTTCTGATAACTTTATTAGCACCACGCCATAAAGTGCCAACTGTGCAACTCAAATTAAGCAAAAAGGCAACAGATGTTTAGCAGTTTAGAGAAATCTTGCCACTTCACAACACAAAATCTAAACTATAACTCACAGAAAGCCTGATTTAATCACTGCGCACACTGGCAAACATTGATCTGAATTTCAAAGAGCTGAGACAAGTTGGCTTAACATCAATGACTGACTTAAGCAGCTCCCAGATACGCAGCATTTTATCCAGATTCATAAGAGTCAAGAGTCAGTATGCTGTGAGTTATGTGCATTTCTCGACAGCGTACCAGTAATGTTTTTGTAGAGCTCATCGTCAGGCACTTTGAGGGCCGCGACCAGCTCTGGAATGCCACCAGAGTCAATCAGAATCACTTTGTTTTCCATGTTTTCGAAGATGAGGTTTCGAGTGGCACCAGTGGCATAGCGCTGCACCTCCTGGCTTTCACTGTTGAACAGTTTGACCAGCTCCGGTATGCCCTTGAGGCGTCGGACCTAAGATAGAATGACAGATTCGATCAACATCAAAACAAAACAAAAACAATAAGTTGATCCATTTAAACTAAAGAAATGTGTCTATAGGCTTCATAGCTCAAAGTGGGATTTCTGAGTCAATTTATCATAGAGTATTTCAGTCTTCACCCCAATGTTGAAGCTCCTGGACATGTTTTAAATGTAACTGTAGACTAAATATTGCTCCTAAAAATGTACATCGCAAAACTATTTGAGATTACAAGCAACAATTGTGAACATTGTATACATTTTGGGATTGGGTTAAAAGAATCACAGATGTTGCTGCTGATTGAGTACAGAAGATTTTTTTTTTTATTAAATATTTGCCATTTTCTACATCCATAGCCTTCTCCCTTTTCACTCTCCCTTTGGTTGTTTGTCTCCCTTACAATGAAACAAAACTGGAGAAAAAAATAATTTCAAGTACAAAGAGGCATGGCAAAGCTTATCAGCATGGGTCCAAAGTCCAGTTTTCCTGATAGCGAGCAGCACATGGAGGAAAAACTCCAGCAGTGGGTGCAAACGTGTATAATTAAATCGAGACGATATTTATGAGTGTTTTCTCAATGGGGCTTGAGTGTGTATTGCTGCTAACCACACGTACCTCATGTTTGGCATCACTGTCATTGTAGCACTCGTGTTGAATGTAGGCCGCTCCAATGACCTGCACACTGGGGTCTGGATCTCTCAGGTTCATGACAGCTGTTTGCATGTCCAAATTGTTGATGCTGCCAAACGAGGAAGATTTATATGACTTAATATTTTTGGACCATATTTATTGCTCATGTCTCTGTGAAACTGGTACCTTAAGGAAGGCAAACCAAGACCACAGGAATGACTTGAATGATTTGTCTCTTGTGCAAAAGTTCTTCCTGCGACTTTGCCTGTTCTAACCGCGTGCTGTGGGATGTGTGAAATGCGAGGCTTGAAACTCGGCTGCCACACCCAAAACCAGTCCTACCACTAAGGAACGCCTCCCAATCCACAGCATTTAGGATATCCACCACTGACATGCTCCTCCAGAGGATAGTGTCTCGCTACACTACGAATATGCAGATGATGAGAGCTGCAGCTATGAAGTCTATTTAATGTGTAAAGTTACTTTACAGTGTTTACCAATGATAAGAACGATCTACAGGGAATAGTGAATAATGACCTACCCGCTGAGGTTTCCCAGACTCACTCCCATCTCATTCTGACCATTGTAGATGTCCACCCCTCTGCCCACGCTGTGGATACTCTTGATGGACATGGTACGAGGCAGAGTGTTTTGGACCATGAACCGGTCCACTCTGTCACCCCCGGCAGAGTATACGCTGCCCCCTCCCACAGACATGGGCTGCTGCATAGTTCCTGACATGGAGGTCATGCTGGTCCTATTGCGGTTGTTGATTCTGCTGATGGTGCGATGCGCCGGACCTTTGAACGAATACTGATGAGCAACCATGTCTGCCTGTCCTCCTCCGCCCATGCCTACTTCTCGGGACAGTGTCCCACTTAGGGATCTGTGCATTGAGCCAGGGTAAGGCCCTGCCTGCCGTGCCTGGGTGGTGTATCCGTTCATGTTGCCTTGACTCTGGGTGTACTGGCTTCTGAAGACAGCATCCCGGTCTGAGGCCATACTAGCTCCATCACTGTCGTCCACCGTCCAGGGGTTGACCAGGCGCATTGAGTGCATGGAGGCCGATTCCAGGTCATTTTGAGGCCTGTGCATCCCAGGAGGAGGCCCATGAACAGACATCTTCATTTCTTCTCTGTATAAGCCCCCACCTCCACCCGCCGCACCCCCGAGGCTCATCCGCTGTAACTGGGCATGGTCTGGCCCAGCTGATAGAGAGCTGAAGCCGGTCCTCTGGGACACACGTGGGCCCTGTCCAAACAGAGAGGGGCATCAGCTCGATGCATTTATACACGTTTATAGACATATGTGATAACATCTTTTAAACTAGGTTAAAAGTGTGGAAATTTAGTCAGACGAAGACCGAGTTACATGCAAAGATCATTTATGTTTACCTTTTCTGACTCTTCACAAACTCGCACTATAAGGTTACGGTATACGTTATTGATCCTGATAGGTAAATTTGTTATCTGCATATGACCCATCCATCAATTCTACTGGGGCAAACTGTAGGGGCAGTCAGCAGCCACAGTAGGCAAGCACCCGAGAACTCATTTCCAAATGTGGAGCCAGGCTAATAGTTGGAATTACCTGACAGGAGGATTAATCTGTTATTGTACATGTTTTTAGTAGTAGGGGGAAGCCAGAATATTCAAACTCCACAAAGAAAGACCCCGTCCAGCCAGGGATCAAACTTCGGGCCTTCTTGCTCTGAAGCACAAGCGCTAACCGCTGCGCTATCATGTCGCCCAGTACAGTTACTATAATACAGTATTATTGGAGCAACAGGAGCTCAGATGGTAGAGCACGTCGTTTTATAACTGAGAGGCTAGCGGTTTGAATCCTGGCTCCCCCATGTATACGCTGCCGTTGTGTCCTTGGGCAAAACACTTCACTCCCCTTTCCTCCAGTGTCTGCGTGTATTGGTGTATAAATGAAAGTGTGATTGGTTGAGTGGTTCCTTGATGTAAAGCACTTTGAGTGCCTAATGTAGGAGGTCTCTATATAAATAAAGAGACCATTTACCAGTTAGATGTACTGAAGTAACCAGGTTTAGTCTTTATTTTAGAAATTGTGCCACACGCTTCAATCTAGTTTAACAACTACAGCTGAAAAATGTAGAAGGTCAATTTGAAAACTGGTCTGATCTTATGACATCTCTTTGTGAAATGCCTCACATTTGCACCTCACACTGGGTCAGACGACAGGTTGAGAGGGTCAATATGTCCATGACACAAAACTCACCATGGTCCTGGCGCCTGAGTGCATGTAGGACGACCTGGAGGTGAAGTTTGGCTGATATGTCTGATATTTGGTTGTAGAAGAGCCACCATAATCTGAATAAAAAAATACACAAAGTACAAAATCTTATGCATTGGTCAAAGTTAGTGGAATCTTCAATTACCACATACTATGTAAATATGACACACTTTTTCTTGGCAGTCAGTGTATCAACTATCATGATAAGGGAAATAGTGAAAGACACAATATACAAAAGGCATTTGGAAGAAAATTAAAAACAACACTAAAAACAAAAACTTACTTCTGTATTACAAAAGTCTCATTACATTTCCAATGAGTCTAAAGGGGTTGTTTGTTGTGTCAACAACTGCTGCTGAGCTTTGCTCCCCTTACATAATATGCACAAATTCATATTTGGATTTAGGTCAGTGTTGCCTACTTCTTTAAAATATGAGTTTTTACTTAGTTACCCCAGGTATAAACCAACAATTTAACCACAAAGGCACAAAGGAAGAATAAATCTACTAAAACATCCACATCATTAAATGACTACAGGTCAAATTAATTTCATTAACATGCACTGTCCTGACCAAATAAACCAATAAATAAAAATAAATAAATAGATAACTGTACTCGCATTAAACTCGAACTTCACCAAATCCATATCCGAGTTGATTAAGATGACCCTTTCTTCTCTGATGCATAAACAAAGTAGCTCAAGTCTTTGAACTGTACAATTAGAACACAGTGCACCATAGCGTAAGCACCTCTGAAATAGTCAAACCTGGTAAACATACTATAGAAAAGGTGAGAGCAGATTTAATCACCACATTTGGGTCTTAATCTCACATCACGGCTCAATAATTGACAACAATGATATGCACAGACAATGATTTTGAATCGCAGGTGTCCTGTTGCAGACTGTCTGCTCTGTAACCGTCTTGTTACCTTCACTGTGAGACACAAATACAGTGTATAACACTGTACGCTGTAACAGAGACTTCCAAGAAGGTGTGAACTTTTACTTTGTCGCCCCAGAAATGCGGCCAACCTGACAGACGAGTGTGAGAACAGACAGGAGATCAACAGGAGCAGGTCATGTCCCATTGACTAAAGCCTCTCAAGCAACAAAAAATGCTAATGCAAAAGAATTCAAGAATGTTAATAGTAATGTAGAAGGCGTTCAGTACATTATAGTATCTAATGTTTCCATTTCATCAGGTTAAATGTTTTAGCAGTGAATGAATTATGTGAGATGACAGTATTTTTTTTACATGTTATCGTTGAGATCCAGAATGTCAAGTTTAGGATTAGACTGATGTTCTCCTTTCTTTGAGGGATCTAAACTCAGATGATAAAATGTAAGGGGGAAAACATGTAAAAGTATAGTAGCAAAACTGCAAACTGTTTCAGAAGTTTGTACAAAAGTGAAAACAAATTTATGCCCTACTTACAATCAACCTTGACTTATAGTGCCACATGTTAAACTGGGCTTTGGGGTCATGTACTGATGAAACGCTTTACTGATGTGCAGTGATTTACATAGCTGTGCATTCCCTTTTCTTGATTTATTGGCAGATGTAGCAAATTAAATCAATCAATCTATTGCTGACCAGTGACCACTGGCACAGACTTTATCTCACAGTACATCTGATCAAACTAGAGCGGGTCATCTTATGACATGTTTGTCATACTTTTGGATTGGATTTTTCTCCTAATGCAGTATTCACTCTCTATGCTATAAACGTATCCTCATAATAAGGGCGGCACAATAGACGAAAAATTTTATATATTCGATAACTTATCTCTATATTATTCAATAACTTATCTTATTTAAACCATTTCAATAAAGTACATTCCATTACAATTAAACAGAAATTGTAGATAATGAGCTGTTTACTAAATTATGTAAACCCAAGACTTAATACATACTTGTGGCCATACCGCCTTTGCCATGCCCAATCCCGTCAGACCTTGGAAGCTAAGCAGGGTAGGGCCTGGTTAGTACTTGGATGGGAGACCGTTCAGTAACACCAGGAAGCCTAGCGAATGTAGTGAGTGAGTGAGTGGTTGGTGGTGGTGGCTGATGTGCGCAGACTGGTTGCCTCGCTTATCATCACCGAGTATGGAGTGAATGAATAATGCACCAAATTGTAAAGCGACTTTGAGCGTCTGGAAAAGCGCTATATAAGACTAATGCATTATTATTATTATTATTAAATCAATACCAAAACAAGGCTAATATAGGAAATATTCAATTGTGAAAATCATATTTGCGATATAGTGTACAGTACTGTGACTTCTTGCAATATGGATTACATCACCCAATATAAAGTTAACAGTGCAGCTCAACTCAGAGCTATAATCCATTATAACAGCACGTACAGTGCCTTGTGAAAGTACTAATACACCTTGAACTTTTGCACATTTTGTCATGTTTACAACCCTAAACGTAAAGATTTTATTTTGATTTTTTACTGAAAGTTCACACACAAGTAACAGACAACTGTGAAGTGAAAGCAAAATTATACATGATTCTGTTATTTTTCAAAAAATAGAAAAGTGAAAAGTGTGGCGTGCATAAGTATTCATACAGCATTTTACTGAGTGCATTAAATTGCCTATATAACATTTCTAATGACTGCAGAATGTTCACACCTTGCCCTAATGGTTAAATAGAGGCCACCTGTGTGTAATCTACTCTCAGTATAATTACAGCTGTTCTGTGAGGGCCTCAGAGCTATGGTCAGAGTGTATTGGTCACTAAACAACATCATGAAGGCCAAGGAGCACACCAGAGAGGTCAGGGATAAAGCTGTGGAGAAGTTTAAAGCAGCGTTAAGTTATACAAAGATTTCCCCAGATTTGAACATCTCACGGAGCACTGTTCAATCCATCATTCAGAAATGGAAAGAGTATAGCACCACTGCGAACTTACCAAGACACGGGCATCCACCTAAACTAACAGACCGAACAAGGAGAGCACTGGTCAGAAATGCAACCAAGTGCCCCAAGATAACTCTGGAGGAGCTGCAACGTACTGCCGCTGAGCTGGGGGAATCTGTACATGGGACAACTATAAGTCGTACTCTACACAAATCTGGCCTTCATGGACTAGTGGCAAGAAGAAAGCCATTATTGAAAAGAGGCCATAAGAAATCCCGTTTGAAGTTTGCTAGAAGTCATATGGAGGACACAGCTACCATGTGGAAGAAGGTGCTTTGGTCAGATGAGACAAAAATTGAACTTTTTGGCCCAAATGCCAAACGTTATGTATGGCATAAACTTAACACTGCTCATCGTCCTGAGTGCACCATCCCCAGTGTCAAATATGGTGGGGGGAGCAGCATGCTATGGGGCTGCTTTTCCTCAGCGGGGACTGGGAAGATTGTAAGAATAGTTGGGAAGATGGATGGAGCCAAATACAGAGACATTTTGGAGGAAAACCTGCTGGAGTCAGCAAGAGAATTGAGGCTGGGGCGGAGATTCACCTTCCAGCAGGACAATGACCCTAAACACAAAGCTAAATCTACAATGGAATGGTTTAAAAAAAAACATTAATGTGTTAGAATGGCCCAGTCAAAGTCCTGACCTAAATCCTATTGAAAATCTGTGGAAAGACCTGAAAACTGCTGTTCACAAACGCTCTCCTTCTAATTTGACAGAGCTTGAGTTGTTTTGTAAAGAGGAATGGGCTAAAATGTCAGTCTCTAGATGTGCAAATCTTGTAGAGTCATACCCCAGAAGACTTGCTGCTGTTATTGCAGCAAAAGGGGGTTCCACAAAGTATTAAGTCATGCTGTATGAATACTTATGCACGCCCCACTTTTCACTTTTCTATTTTTTGAAAAATAACAGAATCATGTATAATTTTGCTTTCACTTCACAGTTGTCTGTTACTTGTGTGTGAACCTTCAGTAAAAAATTCAAAATAAAATATTTACGTTTAGGGTTGTAAACATGACAAAATTGGCTAAATGGGCGGCACAGTAGTACAGTGGTTAGCGCTCGTGCTTCACAGCTAGAAGGTCCGGGTTCGATTCCCACCAAGGCCGGGCCTTTCTGTGTGGAGTTTGCATGTTCTCCCGTGTCTGCGTAGGTTTCCTCCGGGTACTCCGGTTTACCCTACCACTAAAAACATGTACAATAGGCCAGGATGAATGAGAGTGTGTTTGAGAGTGCGCGTGGGGGACGACGGATGGAAATTAGCCCAAGGCTACTATCCGGTGTGGCTTGTTCATTAACTTGCACTGTCCCTACCAAATAAACCAATAAACCATAAACCAAAGTTCAAGGTGTATTAGTACTTTCGCAAGGCACTGTAAACGTATATATATCATGTATATCTGTAGCATAGGTTTGGCAAATGACATACATGGCACTTTTCCATATATCCCAGCATACAGTATGTTGATACTCATCTCATTGCATCTGTCTGGATTTGCTCTGCGAAGTTACACCTTTCTCTCGTGATGACATTTGCAAAAAGAAAGCATACCAAACCAGTTGTTAAAATGCTGGTGACAGGTCTTTGGCACAGAAACAGGCCGACCCCGGTCACGCCCTAGCCCACACCTAAGAGCGGAGTACATGCAAACACACCCATGCTTCAATCAGGACATTTTCTCCTGTTATCTTTTGAAAAAATAACTTGGCTTCTCATAAATCCTCGGTGTCAGAGTCCCCTTGTTGGACATGCCTTTATGAACACCATTGTTGCAGTTACAGAGTATTTTGGTTAGGCCAGCTTATGGATATTTTCCTTCATATCTAACAAACCTTAAGATTAACTTTGGTGGCTGATGCGGTTAAAACCACAATGTGCTTGTAGAAAAGAAGCAGGCACCGTTTTGTTTTTTCCTGTTGTACTGGTTCACAAATGACTGCAACATTTTATGACTTGATGTCTACCTTTCAGCTAAGCCCAAGGGCAAAGAACAAACTAACAACTGGGCAAAGGAAAACAGGGCAATAGTGTATTTAACATACATCGACTATATCGTGCAGGATTGGGTGCTATGAAAAATAGAGGATGATGTATTTTGAGATAGGTACTGCGTATTCCTATGGCAAACTCTGAGAAAAAGCTTTCAAGTGCTCAGAAAGCTTCATTTAGCTGTCCAGCCTGTTTCTTACATAGAATAGAAAACACAATGAACTATGGGCCGCGAAAGACTGTCCACTCTTAAATTTAGGCCTGAAACGCCTGTAAAAAAGGCCTGTGAAAACCTATAGGCGATTTCAGAAGAGACCCCGAAAACCTGAAGTTCCTGAAGTATTCAGCAATTGTGTCAACGCCTACTAAATGACTGATTTCTCAGCCTGTGTAGCAGATAGGAACAAAATTCAAACATGTCTAGCAGCTTCTCTCTAAACCCAAAACAATATCCACTCTTTAAAATACAATTGAATTAATAGTTTTATATAGAAACATGGGAAATAAATATAATAAATTATTAAGCTATAAAGAAATAAAAAGCTGGTGATGGGAAAGGGCAGAGTATCCTGCTCCAAACAGATCTATCTAAACACAGCAAGGAGGAGGAGAAAGCCCCTCTCCAAATTACACAAAACAAAAAGTTGTGTGATGCTGACGCTCCCACGTCTCTATTCTGTTGCATTTCATTGGCTCTAAGGCCGACAATTGGTGCAAAAACACCCTTATACTCGCAAAATGACGTATACGCTTTCCCGGCCTCAATGGTAAAATTGCGCAAGAGTGCCCCCGGCTATAATGGTAGAAATGCGGCAATGCTTTCCCAGCCTCACTACAGGCTGGTGCACGATCCAAGAACATCACTCAATAGCCACTACGCAAATACAGTTTCCTGGTAATATATAGAGAACAGATCTACTGTACTGACATGCACGCACAGTCAGACACCTTTAAAGACACAACAGCTGATTCTCACGAGTCACGACCCTGTCATTTCTCAGGTATCTGTCTCGAACCCTCACCCATGTTGAGGCTGACTAAGAGACATGCCATTCAATCTCACAGAGGGACTCTTTCAACTGCGCCACTATCTGTAAGTGCAATGAAAGCAGCAATTGTTGTAGCCTGTTACACATTAAACCCTTTCAAATAGCCAGGTACTAGTCCACACACACACATACATACACCTGCAGGAGAGGAGCAGATGACTTCATAGAACACGAAAAGGCAAATCAGGCAAATGGGAAAATGCATGTAGGCGACCCACAAGAGTATTAAGGGAAGCGGAAATATTAATTTAATCAGTACTAAAAAGTTATTTTTTTTTCTTTCAAAACAGTAAAATTGTAATTACAGAATAATGGTTTGTTAATGACTGAAGTGTTTAGGAAAAATAGTGATGATGGAGCATTTGACGCAAATGATTATAGCACATGTGATAAAACAAACATCAAACTTGCTTCAATAGTGATTAGAGAATAGCCTGTAATGTATGGGACATGTTAAATCATAAAACTATGATTATCAGATCTGCCTGGATGAAGTCCACTTGTTTATTATGTATGACATAATAACATATGTATGACAGAGATACAACCCGGCTAACACTTATACAACCTATTTTACTCAGTGCTGTAACCTCTTAACTCCCACCTTAACCGAGTGCATTGTCTCCAGTTCAACTGGCCTTACCCAAATCTAAAAGCTGCTGGCCAGTGTAACGTCTCATTTGAAAGCTAAGACCAACAAAAATGATCTGAACGGATCTTTTTTCCTTGCGTTGTTGCCGTGTTGTCACTTTTTTGTTGCCTTTTTCATATTTTGCCACTTTTTCCATCGGGTTTTTTGTTTTTGTTTCTTTGTCATAACTTTTTTTGCCACTTTTTCCATCACTTTTTGTCATTTTTCCCCCATTTTTTCCATCGCTTTTTTTCCCCATCACTTTTTCCCCACTTTTTCCATGTGTTTAGGTTGCGCTTTCACCCTCGTTTTCGTCTCGTTGTTTGTAGCCATTGCGACACCTTTTTTCAAGAAGCCTTCAGATTAGGGGATTGACAAACTGGAGAAAATGTGCTCGGTTCAAGTGGGGGTTAAGGGGTTAATGAGGTCTATATTTTGGTGAAAGCACTCACCTGACATGGCGTACTGCGCAGCGGACCCATTCTGACGCGGAAGTGTGGACTTTTCGGCCATTCTCATTTGAACCTGCTGCTGGACGCGTTTGGCCCGGGCCATCTCGTCCGAAACCGAGCTCCCGTATCCCTGCTGGATCTCAGACGGAAGCCCATAGGTAGTGACCGACGTGTTGGGCTGCAAGGCGGACAAAAAAACATTCTCTGAGCTCATGGCGTGCATTGTTGAAACGAAACTTGGAAGCCTGAAGCTAAGCTGGGCAGTGAAACTATGAAGAGATCGACGCAGGTTGTTGTTTGCGCCCCGCTTCGTGGCAGCTCAGACAAGACCTACACAAAGCTCGCTGCACGAAAGACGGGGGCGGAGCATCGAAGGCGCGCACACGGCACCTGACGCACAGGTGAGCTGTGCGTAAACTCGGGCTTGTACAAATTGTTCTCATATTACATGCATTAGAACATTTCAGGGAACAATGATCCATGATGACACATAAAACAGTTGTGTGACATTGCATTTGATGTCATTATTGATAAAAGTGTGTAGCTAATCAGCCGGTGAAAATGACAGGGTTTTTTATTTTATGTAGAATCGTAACTATACTATTGCCCAGTTTAGGGTACAGCAATATGATGATTACTTGAGCCAAATGAAATGTATACTTTATTATTTCTTTAAAGTATACTTTTCTCTTGAACATCTATCTATAGTTTTAACCTGAATTTGAAAATGTTTTACAAATAATTTCTCATTGTGTCTCAGTTGTTTCTCAGACCCATCATTCACTTACCTGAAGTTGGTTTGCAGAGTATTATAACTAATAATAAAACATTTTACTCCAACACTGAACATACGTAAATAGCGAGGGATCAATGAAGTCTTGTCATACCTTAGATCATCTTGATGCAATGTAGAAGCTCAGTTGTAAAGCATTCACCAACTGATACAAAAGATGGCAATTTGAACCCAGCTCCCCCAAGTGCTTACTGTTGTGCCTTTGGGCAAGACATTTAACCCATCATACCCTCAGTGTCCTACACTGGCGTGGGGTCAGCCCATTAGTCCAACACCCCATTAGTCCGACGTCTCATTATTCTGAAAATGTCCCATTGAGTAGGGGTTGAAAAATAAAATTTGGTTCGGGCAAGAGTCCACTGACCTTGAGGTTAGGTCCAAGGGTTGTATATGGCTCTCTAATCCACAACACAACTGGATTGGACTAATGGCACCTCTGCTCAATGGTAGATTTTCTGAATAATGGAGAGGGGTCTGACTGCAGACGTACCACGTGTCTCCCTGCCTCAGTTTTGTCCCTACGTCACTGCCTCTATTTTGTCCCCACGTGTGTGACCGTGTACTCCAGACTCCAGACCTCTCTCTGCTAACAGCACTGAGCTACTGAAGTTAACCCTAACCCTAACCCTAACTTCTACCTGTTGATCAGCAGAGAGAAGTCTGGAGTAAACGTGGTCACACACTTGGGGACAAAATAGAGGCAGTGCGTAGGGACAACTAAGGCAGTGACGTAGGGACATGAGATGCTCGTGGAATAATGAGACGTCGGACTAATGGGTTGTCGGACCAATGGCATGGCACCCACTGGCGTATGGGTTCTTGATGGAAATCACTTTGAGTGTCCAATAGAGGTGGAAACTGTTACTATAATAATAATAATGATAATGCATCGGTTTTATATAGCGCTTTTCTGGACACTCAAAGACGCTTTACATTGCATTATTCATTCACTCCATACTCGGTGGTGGTAAGCTACTATTGTAGCCACAGCTGCCCTGGGTAGACTGACGGAAGCAAGGCAACCAGTCTGCGCCATCAGCCTCTCCGACCACCACCAACCACTCACTCACACATTACATTCGCTAGGCTTCCTGGTGTTATCAAATGGTCTCCCATCCAAGTACCGACCAGGCCCTTCCCTGCTTAGCTTCTGACGTCTGACGGGATTGGGCATAGCAAAGGTGGTATGACCACAATACTAAATATATAAATTGAGACCAATTGTCACTACTATTTACTATTTAGATGAGTAATAAACATGCATAAAAATACACCAGATTTACTGTATATTGCAAGTCCCTGTTGCCCTATAACTGCTCAGAGCTATGTAGTCTCTGGAGTCTCACAAAAATGAACTATCAAATTTTGTGAACAGAGGAGTGTGGGGTGATACAATGTCATATTAAGCAGGGAAGGGCCTGGTCGGTACTTAGATGGGAGACCGTTTGGTAACACCAGGAAGCCCGGCGAATGTAGTGAGTGAGTGAGTGAGTGAGTGGTTGGTGGTGGTCGCAGGGGCCGATGGCGCAGACTGGTTGCCTCGCTTCCGTCAGTCTACCCCAGGGCAGCTGTAGCTTACCACCGTAAGCTACTATTGGTAAGCTACCAATAGAGCTGTTGCTGGGGAGCAACAGCTCTCCTTTCTATTCTGCAGCAGCCTTGAGGGTGGATGGGGGCGCGCCCCTCTAGCGCCCCGTGCTGCTAGGCTTATTACAGAGGCTGTACCTTTTTAAATCAAGTCCAATTAGTGTAATTTACAACTGGCGGGCACTAATGAAGGTCCATGATTGGAGTGATCTGCAGCCAGTGTAATAAGTGGGATGCGTAGTTTGAATTCTATGAAATTCAAGATTTTATAAAACTCTCAGAATGTAGTTTTTAATTTTCTATGATTTTACAAGTGAAATATGAAAGAAAGAATTAAAGAAGGTTTTAAAACTTTTGGGACCCATTTTATTGTATTGTGCACAAAAGCAAACAATGGTCTTTAATTATTATTTTTTTATGCAAAAGTTAAATAACTTCACATATGCCATTAAACATAACCAACAGCTTCTTATGTTTTGGATAAACAACATCAAGGTATCTATTTTTCTGTTCACAAATCATCTTTCAAATTTGAATCTCATCAATGACAAAGTGCAAGTGAAGAATTGTTGCAAGGTGTGTCAAAAGCACCTTCTGTTATTTTATAGCCTCACCTTAGTTTTGATATGAGCTTAGCAACTATGAGTCATCACTGCTCCTCAGGTGTGGTATGCAGCGTGAGAGTATCAGCACGATTACCAGCCTGCCTGCTACTGATGTGTGCATTACCAACTTTTATAGCAATTATTTCGGCAAAGTACAATTTGTGTTTCCAAGACTTCACTTTGTGCCTTTTGCTTGTTTGCAGAATGAGTAAATTAAATGAGAAAGGGTTAGCATTGCAAGCATAGCAGCCATTTCAGAGTTATTTAATCAGCCTGTAATTTCCCAGAGGAGCAGTGCAGACTTGTTGCAGATTAAAGTCAATAGTTTTACATTCAAGCAAATGCTGCAGTCGATTTAGAAACATGACCCTCAGTGACCCCTGTCCAGTTCATCAGGTCCAGATAAATCACCTCACACTGCCCATTTATGTGGGTCTTCTTTCCCACTACAGGGGGAAATTAATTAAGTTTGCTATGTATTTTAAAGTGATTTCATGTTTCTGTTTCAGCTTCCGTATAACATTTATAATTTCTCCTCAGCAATGTAAAACATGACATAATAGTAGCAGCGCTTATTGTGCACATAATTCATTGTCCTCAAATTGCTTTAGTCCAGTTGTCAATTTCCTCTTTCTCAGTAATGCTAAAACCTTCACTACCTGAGAGTTGTAATATTAGATATACAGTGTAAATTTATGTACAAATAATTGTTCAAGGCGCTTTACAGCTCAGACCACTATTCTTTCTCTTTACAGTCACACAGTGGTCGTCCGTTTGTCCAGCCTAACAGTTTTCGGCAGCTTTGTTCATACCCCAGGCCCACAGACATGACAGGTAAGGTGTCTTGCCCAAGAACATGCATGAGGCATTGTGGGAAATCTAAGGAGTTAATGGACAACTGACTGGCATTTCTTCAAATGATGGTAAGTACTTAAACATTAGACAAAGTAGGATTATTACAATATTATTAGTTTGACATGTCAAGGCACTCAGATATGATTGAACAATTTAGTAGTAGTTACCTAAGAAGAAAACGTCTGAATACCATCTATTCATCCATCCATTCTAAGATTAAATCAGGTTTCTTCATTTAGGAAAAAAAAAGCCCCTCTTTGGTAAAGCCGTGAACACAGACAAAAGACTGGTGCCTAGTTGTTTTGATGATCATTTCTGTTTTATGAACTTATTTAATGCATACATCAGCAAGAAAAATACAATGTTACTTTAAAGATAACGTAGCGAGTTTGTATTTGGGTCGCGGCGTTTCATTCTATGGAGAGGGTGTGCCCATGCCGTAGTTAAGGACCACTGCTGTGGACTATCTCTTAATTTCAGTAATATATCAAAATGTTAAAAAACACCAAAACTAACATACTCAATTATTACATAGGGTAACATAGTCAAAACTGGATAATGATGAATAAGACTTACCGTTAATATAGACTGCTTCATGTCTTCCTCAACTTGTAGGGTTGCTGCCTGCCAAATGATCGAGCGATATGATCTGGTGGGATATTATTCTGTACCAAATCCTCAGAGCAAAGTTACCGCCCAAATGTCTGATTGTTGTTTCCACAACAGGTAAATACGGTGCGCACTTGAAACAAAGAGATGAGTCAAAGACCAGACTGTCACAGGGCAGGGTGTGTTCCCAAATCCTCAACACCGCAAGCTCTCTAAGGACATGGATTTCCAATGGGAATTTTGGGATTGTTTGAAGTTGTCTTTTGATAGGCCCATATTTGATTGAATTACCAGGTGAAAAATAACATGTTAGTTTTTACCGGCAGAGTTTATATTTAAGGGGTATGTCGCATCATTGTAATGATGACTCAAAGTGCTCGAAGTCAGCTGAATGTGCCAGTGAAGTCATGGCCTTGTTGAGACGTGATGCGTGATCCATAATCAGCCCAGAGGCGTGTATGTGTGTAAGAGGGAAAGTGCGACATAGAGAGTGACGCGCATCTCCACCTTATGTCTGTCTCTGTGTTGTAGCTTTTTCCGGTGACTGAGTTTTCCGCGTGTTCTAACGCCTTGAAAGTATCAACGCAAGTGCAGTTTTATGAGGTTAGGTGATGATGTAAGTATTAAAAGATTACAGATGAGGTCATGGCTAATTTCCGACAAGTTACATAAAGTAAACGAACTAATAATTATGACTTATTACTATTTTAAAATTCTAACTTGTAAATTGTAAACAAAAAAATAATAAATTATGCTATATTTTTTAAGACGCCACCCAGTTCCACCCCTTCCTCCGAAGCTTTCTTATATTTCTGCAAACATTTGGATAAATCTAGTCAGGTTTCAAGAGGAAACTAAATACATTTTCTTTGTTGTATTATTATTTGTATTGTATTTATCTCCATTAGCTTTGACAAGTAAGCTAATCGTGGTCCTCACAAGATAATGCTTACACCAGTCAATGCAAATATTATATGTACTGTAATATCATCTTGGCTACTATCTGTCTGGGATGTACGCCGCTGAAGTCCCAGAGTTACTCATGTATCCTCACAGCACAATTGGCTCCCAGCAGTTTTTATTAAGTAAACGTAGCTCACTTAGTGAAAATATTGGAGGCGGCAGCAGTAATGCATACCACACTGTCTGTCAGAGTTGGAAACAAGCAACATTACAGCAACGTTGAAGTTAATTTACAAAGTATCTAAATATGTAATAGTGGCAATAGATAAGGTTTGGGGTTGCAGTGGCAGGAATAGCAGAATGAGTCTAAGTAAGTAAGAAATAAACTGCACATTTAAATTTTGACTTGTAATATTTTGTGCATATAACTTTGACCGTGTAGTTTGTGCTTTATTGTTGAGTTCTTATTGGAAGCAAATAAAAAACCTCTTATGCATTAATTGTGTGCAATCCATATAGAAAAGGAAAGGAAAACACAGAGGAAAAACACAACCAAAGAAAGAGTTTACACACTGCTAGACCCCCTTGAACTGAACATTAAATCAAGTGTAATCGAAATGTATGAACTCACACCGGAGTTCACAAAAGAGCTGGTTTTGCGCCAATTGGACATAATTCATAGTTTATTGAGAGAGACATAATTGGCCGGAGGAACAAACAGTTGCTGGGTGTGTCTCTTGAGCAGCGCCAGAAATACAGGTTCGATCACTTTTTCAAAGCGCATGAGGCACACGGGCGATGGCTGACTAAAAGTGAGTCACACTCCCCTCGTGTGGTCACAAAAGATTCAGTTTTCAAATAAAACAGCAAATCAAACTTAATGCTCTTTTTATGCCCGTTTTTCGTCCAGATATTTTCATGCCACAACAAATCTATGCATTTTCCATTATTAAGGATTTGTAACCATTCATGTAAATAGAGGAATGGGGAAAAGGTGTTGGCCATGAAGCAAGTTAGGTGAAATAGACAACTTCAGTGCAAACATTTTTGTAAGGCTAACAGTAAATTTACAACAAATTTCAGCAACGCATATAGATGAATGTGTTTCCAACAATAATTTTGTTTTTTTTTAAAGAAAGTGCCTTTTAAGACCAAAATAAAAATGTAAAGCCTTCATTTGGCAAAATTAAGCTAAAGATTTAAAATTATTTTTCTGTGCACTGTGGGGACCCTGTGAAAGTAAAAAAATAAATAAATGCAACTGCTTTTTGAGGTATGTTGTGTGATGATGTTTGGCTATATGAATCCTAGTTTGTTAGGCACAACATGACAAATAATCTATACACTTTATACAATTCAAGAATGAAAAACAAATGTATTCACTGTTATTAACAGACTTTCCAAACTTAGGGCGAAATGATGCGGCACACTTTACAGGAATAGGCATCACAGCATTTCGGCAGAATCACACTTTTAATGTTCACAAGACAAATATAGCCCTAATGTACGGCTCTAAGGCAGCTTCACCTCTAACAATGGAAAAGACCAACATGGATTATTATGTTTTGTGTTTAAACAAGTGATATGTACAAGTTTTACATTAACCGAACACAAAGATAAACTTATAAAAGATTCACTGTTGTTAAATATAAAATGACAATACCAATATCAAGAACTACTGATACCTAAAGTATGTCTGTAACATTGTCAGACTTAACACATCGTTGTTACTTGTTGTCAGGGCTTTGTTTAGTACACTGGACTGTTTCGAATGCCACAACACAGCACCATGGTGAAGATCATCTCGAAAATCTAAACAGGAAAAATAACTTATTTTAATCAAATCAGAGCATATAATACATTTACAGTGAGCGTCATCCACAGATACTGATACTGATACTGACCATTATGACCGCAACCACCAGGGCAGCCAGACCAATCAGGTAAAGCTTCTCCGAAAACAGCTCAATGAGTTTGTGATGACAACTCTGAAAGATGAGACACATACGATAAAGATACTGACCGCAAAATGATGTGCAAAGTCAGACATTTTGACTGATTCAGCCAGATTCTAAACTTTGTAAGAGATAACAATGGCCTTGTGTTATTGTGTTTTGCAGCGAAGGTTTAACTTTCACCTGACACAGACCACAACAAACTGAATAATTAATCATAACGGCCCCACGCGCAACGATAAGAACAGCTCAGGAGGTAAAATCAGAATACAGAGGAACGGGTTCTTACTGAGAGAAACAGATTCAGCTTCTATATATGTTCTGTTTCTCATCAACTGGTAGACCTGTGCCAGTGGTCAGTGGTAATATGATCGTAGGTCTACTAGTATTAAGTGAGTTGTAGCTGAAATAAGTCTGTTTTGTAGTGCATTTGGGAATATGCCACTAATAATACTGTTTATTCAAATAACAAACTTTTTAAAGTTCTGTTTTCGTTGAATATTTTCCCAATAAACAGCATTTTTAAAAGTAGATGTTGCCTGTTAACCTGAGACAGTAAAAAGTCTTCTGTTGTCTTTTTCGGACACAAGGTGCTGGCCACTTGTTTAAAAAGAGGCGTGTCATCTCCTTTACCACAGCAGTCGAGCTGAACAGTAAAAAAAAAACAGAATTATTATTATTGTTAATAATTATTGGGTGGCACAATTGAATGTCTGAAAGATGACATACCGTCCGGTGGAAAACCTCCAGGACCTTGATGGCTGAGTCTTTGCTGGGAGTGCCGGCCACATCGATGGCCTTGATGTACGCTGAGTCATAGAAGTTGATGAGTTCTTTGGAAATCTGTAAAAAAAAAAACGATCATGCCTCTTTTACGGGAACTTATAAGTTCTGCATTTACATCACGTTCTTACTGTGTCTCTGTTCATGAAGCCCCACATCGCCGCAGCCACCTCACAGGCAAACAGGATCACCAAGAAGAAGAAGAACTAGAGAGGAAAAAGCAAAGAGTCAGTGCATTTTAACTACCTCTACAACGGTTCTATATCTATGACTTATCCCTAAAACGGTGACATAACAGTTCAGAACAGTGTGTAAAAAATAAAGCCGCCTACCAAAAGCCAGGTCATTCTTGAGTAATGATCAATATGGTTGACACTGTGTTAGATATTGCCTAAAATGCAACTATAATATAACTAATCCATTGCATGAATGGAATTGTTTGATATTGATATTTATTTATCTGTGTGAGAGAAGACTTACAGTTCCCAACAGACACTGTGACTCCTGAATGGCTCCGTAGCATCCGAGGAATCCCACCAACATCATGACAGCGCCAACTGCTATCAGTATGTACACACCTGTAAAAACACAAGGCACGCAGAGGTTAGTAATATGGAGCTGATGACCAGTTTACATGCAGATGTAACCAGTGGTGGAAAGTAACAATGTAAAAAGTACACATACAAGTTAAAAGTACAAATTATAGGTAATTTTACTTTACTTAAGTGCATTTTATGAAGAATACTTTTTACATTTTTGAGCCTGTATCTGTACTTTTTACTCCACTACATTTTTAAATTGGGTTAAAAGTGTTTTACTTTCAAAATCACCTCTACTGGTTTAGTCCCTGTCCCAGTTTAGACCTCGTTTAGTCCTGGTTTAGTTCCTGTTTTTGAGTTAGTGGTTTACTCCTTTAGACCTTGCTTAGATCTGGTTTAGATCATTTTACTTATAAAGTACATTATAGAATGCATACTTTGATACTTTTACTTAAAGAGCAACTAAACACCAAATCAAGTGTTTTTTACTGATGAACTGTATCAATGGGTGTCTCATTGTCCACTGGTCCCTGACATTATTCTGACATTGTAGCGCAAACATGTGTAAAATCCTAACTTTGGCCTGAAAACGAATGGGTTGCGCCCCCTTCAGGGTAAACTCTGCTACTAAATTAGAATTTTCTGATTGGCTGGAGAGTGTCCACGGCCTCCACAGAACGTCATAAGCCGCACCAGCTCCACACATCGTCATCAGGTGCTTCCAATTGTCCTGCCCATTGTCCTGCCCCTGTACCTGTGGTTTATCCCTCCCACGTAATCTGTCTGCTGTGATTGTGCCAATGCAAAGGCCCACACACTCACCCCCCACATGTCACCCGCAAACTTCAGAGACCGCCTCTTTCACGGCAATTTTTGACTTTTGTTTGTGGGTGGGGAAAGGCTTTGGCACGCCCGTTTAGGTACTCTTTAAGTAAAAATGTTATCAGATACTTTTTTGGTCCTGTATTGAGTATATTGAGTACTTAAGTACCACCACTGGATGTAACAAAGGGTAAAAAAAAAAAGAAGAAAGATTGTAAGATTGTGTGGTCTCAGATCATATAATTTATCAGACTCAATTACAATCAGTATAGAAATGAGCCAGTCCATTTAAAGGCTCTGCGAAATGAACGGATCCTACAGTTTCAAATAAAATACAGAATAAAATATAAAAATAAAATCCGCTCTGTGCCTCTAGGGGGCAGCAGAATCTGTCCACACTTGTACACTATAATGTATACTCTATCTACACACTCCTTGTGCTCCTCTTCCTCCACATTGATCCGTGCCTGTTTTGATAATGGACTTCCTTTTGCCTTGGTGGTTGGATGTCATGTCAGTATTGGCATCCTGCAGATAAATCCGGTTTGAGAGGGAGGCGCACTCTCAGTCCAGGAAGTGCAGCCTGACCCCCCAACACAATGCCCAACACCATGGTGACCTCTGCCCTGGAGCTATAGGCCTCACCAGGAAACTGAAGTTCATTTTTCATTCATTTTTCGGTTAAATAAAAGACTGTTTTAAAGGAACTTGGAAGAATAGATGGCTGGTATAGGAAAGCAGAGAAAGGTAAGACACTGAACCTGCATTCAAGAGAGAACGCAAAAACGTCAAAATATAGGCTCATTGTAGTAGTAACAAAAAAATGTTTAAGCTGCACCGCCTAATATTTTACCCAATAAATAGGATAGAATACCAGTATTTATTCAGCTATGTGTATTGTTTAAAATGATCTCACACAAAAAATAAATAAAGGATAAAACAAACACCTACTGTATGAACCACCCACCTCCCGCTCTCATCCACGGTCGCCCTAACCATAGACATATTATTAACTCCTACTAGAAGCCAGAAAAATAAAAGGACAAAAGAAAGGGGAAAACAATAAATAAAATGAAATGAAAAGAAGGAGGGGTAAAGGTAGTAAAAGAAAAAGGGGACAACAGCGCATACACTCACTAGGATTATAGCAGCATGAAGAGTATTAAAATGGTGCATTGTACAGGTGCTCGTCATATAATTAGAATATCACGAACAAGTGCATTCACTTCTGTTATTCAACTTACTGTGAAACTAATATATGATAGATCCATTACATGCAAAGTGAGATATATATATAGCCTTTATTTGTTATAATTTGGATTATTATTATTGCTCAGCTTGTAAAAACCCCCAAGTTAAAAATCTCATAAAATTTGAATATTTTGAAAACGGACTGTAAGCCATAATCATCAAAATTATAACAAATAAAGGCTTGACATATGTCACTGTGCATGACATGAGTCTATATCATTAGTTTCACATTTTAAGTTGAATTACAGAAATAAAATAACTTTCCCATTATATTCTTATTATATGACGAGCACCTGTATTTAAAAAAAAATAGATAACAGGGTAAAGTCATGTCATTGCTGATATTTGGCCGTAATTCTATGATCGATTAAAACAGTTTTTATCTTCTGGCACTGCACCAAAATGCTGCACACAGGGATCTTAAAAGAGCAGGTTTGATAATAATTTGTCAGTTTCTAGCATGAGAGGTTTCAATCAAAATGATTACACGACAGGTTGAGAGGCTCCATCTTGAATTATTTATAAATATTAATTATCAACCAGCTCAAATGAAGTGCACAAGTGGTTGCACTTTATCCGTCTGACTTACTCTGCTCCTACGTCAGCAGTTCTCTCCAACAGCTTCAGCCCTAAAAGTGAAGGCCTTTTAGTACAGCGGCAGGGGAGTTTCTGTTTCTTGTCTTTTCTTGCATAGACGCGAGCAAAATGCATGGACGACCTAATGCAGAGCAGCAAAGAAAGACTGCACTGGTGAGAGGCTCTGTGTGGGAAAGGCTTATGACAACTCTTCATATTTTGTCTGTCATGCAAAGCCCTCAACATTAACTCTCCCTCCCTCTCTCTTTCTCCCTCTATATTGTTGTTGAACCAAGTAGTAAAGTTAACCAGGGCCAGTAACCCTGCAATGTGGCCAAAGCATTATTTCCACTGGCTTGCATTGCTATGACAACACTTTGAGGTCTAAGGGGCAGTGAGGCTTAAAGGGATACAAACCTGCACCACCAGTGCAGTTTGTGTATTTTTTATATTACCTTTTAATCTCCACAACGATTGTGGGAGGGAGAAACAATCCTGACTGTTTTTCTAAATTTAACAATGAACAATGTCAACTAAAACATAATAAGAAACAGACACAACTGCCTAAAGGAAAATGGCAAGTGAGGACAATGTTATTTGATGCAGTGACTGAAATTGGATCTAGGCTGTAATATTCTAGTTTAAAGGCAAATACTTGTTCATCCATTGAGCCACGAAGAAAAATGACTTTCTATGTTACCATTCATTTATGCTTTAGTAATGCATGTTAAGTTTTTTTCTGGGTTACACATGCTTTACGACATCATTTAGTTGATATTCAAGTTTATTTAAGACCTGGTTGGTGTGAAAAGTTTTAGAACCATTAGATAATAACAATGAACTAATGCAAGTGAGCCATAATGCTCTTTCACTTATTTTGTAACTGTAGCTTATGGTGTTTCGAATTACCAAGCAACATTATGCAAGTGTGATATTGTTCTTATACTGTATTTAACCAGATTACTAAACTAACATTATGGCTTAGTGAGTGGTAAGCAACGTTAGGCCCGGGAACAAATCTGGCCTCCAAGCATAAAACCTCTGGCACTTAAGGTGATTTTAAGAAATATTATTTCACAATTCAGAGCTCAAATACTGGTAAAGTACTTTAAAATGTGAAAATTACTGTCAAATCCTTACAAATTCCTTGGCATAACATCCCATTTGGTCATGTAAAGCACTGGCATTTGTGGAAAGTGGCACTTTACTTTTGGGAGGTTCAGCCCTTGGTATTTGGACGACGATGTTTCAGAGCTGTGCCTTTAGTTACTTTCATCCAAATGTTATGTGTACGCCCGAGCCCAGCCTTTGCTTATATTTAATATGGTGGTAGTGATTATGCAGAAACATTGACTTAGACTAGTTCCCAACTGCCGTGTTGTGCAAAATATCCAGTTTATGTAAATAACAATTATGTGCTAGAGCTTTAGGTGCCATGTTTTCATTAAGCCTTTTTTCCCCCGTAATTTTCACAAAATGTCCTCAAGGCAAGTTGCATTATACATACAGTGTCAAACGTCTGCAGAGCCTCAGCATCCAACTGGCAACTGCCATGAATAATAAGCATCCTTACATAAATACCACTTTAGCAGGCCAGCGTGCTAAAAGCATCCACTCCAAACTCTAATTTAGGGGTAATGTGCAGATGTACAAGGTTATTTGAATTATGCAAGGGCGTATGTTCGAGCCGGGTACAACATACAAAAAAAAAAATAGACTCTCCTTGATCTCACTTGGGTGGGCCTCTCTTTCTGGCTTGACTTTAAAATCACGAGCACTGCCTTTACTCTATAAAAAGCTCTGGTTTACATACGCTCCTTGTACTTAGCCTGGGGTAAGTATGGGAGAGAGACAGAGTCCCAATGTAAATTAATGGGCTCAGTTAAGATGGCCGCCGCAGCGGGGCAAGATGATGAAATGTTTCAATGTTGCTAAATGTGCATGTAGGTTGTAGGGTCAATAGATAGTTCATGTTTTCTTCTTGTCCTTTTGAAGACTTTTTAAGATTTGAATGTTCGATAGATTTACTTAAAGCGAAGTCAGGAACTCATTGTATTGGTCCTAAGCCTCAATAATTGCAGTTCAAGCTTATGCATACTACTCCAAGAAACAGATAATGTGATGATCCCTGAAAAATATAACAATAGAGCGTAAAAAAAAGAAAAAAGTAAAAATAGTTCCTTAAGTTGTGATTTATCCGACGGCTGTTAAATAGTTTATATTATTAAGACTAGCTCGTAGGATTTTGACGTATGATAGGCACAGAAACGTTTTTTATCCATTTCTGTCCCTATCTGATTTGAGATACAATGTGAATTAGTCTGCGCCGTTACTTAGCATTTGGTAAAAAGGCAAAAGGCCCATTTGTATGTCAGTGGTGGTCCAATTATAAAACTGTATTTATCTTTAATTGTGTTGCACGTTTGCACGTACCTTTTGAAAGTGTCCTTAATGTTTTTCAGTGCCACATTGCTTGCCAGCGTTGACCCTACTCGCATCATACATCAGCAGCTGTCTGAACCATCTGGCCCCTCTCCTCAAAGTGCAGAGGCAGGGAGTTTTTAAAGCCATGGGTGTTAAAATATTCAGATCAAAATGTCCACGTCCACCTATGCGCCGGCCGAAATGACAGCGCACATAAGTCAAACTGATGTAGCAGCGTCTATATGCGGATTTACGCAGGTCCTGTTTCCTGGATGTTTTTGTAAAAGGGGGTCACTCTGCCCCTCTTTCTATTTCAGCTACTCTCACATGGATCCTCACATGGGACAAGCCAACCGTGAAGGGCAGAGACTTTTGTTACCATCGCGGCGGGCCCTGTCATGTGCTGAATTTAATATGTAGACAATAAGAAAAGGTAGGGAAGGAAGGTTTTGGGGACAAAGGTTCTGGGGAAAATTCAAAGGCATATGCCAGTACAGAAGAGTTAAAAAAAAAGAAGAAAGGCAAAGGCCCGGGACGATGCCAGTGCCAAAAATAACTTGAACTGAATTAGCTACGGATGTGACTTGTGTTTATAGTGACTTTTGTGCCGCATTGTTAAGATCTGACTGAATGGGGCCTTAAAATATGGAGCTGGTGATTTACATAATACTGTATTTCCTATACTAGAGCTTATATTAATTTATTTTATGTTTTTTGTTTTGTACATATGCAAACCTATGATTCGACGTGTTTTACTCTAGTCTTTTCCATCAAGGTAATTTCTCTTTTGGTTTCGCCTATACTTTGTCTTTTTTGAAAATATAACTCTGCTGGGCTTTTTAATTTTTCCAACATAAGCGATAATAAATGGAATTTACTAAATAAGACCTAAACATTTATGAAGGATGACGACTATGATATATCAATGGGATGAGTCTAGAGTCACTTCATATTTTTCATGTTAAAGGGAAAACATGAAAACATGTCGTTTGAACTTACTGATATAAAAAGTGGCTGGTGCCTGTTGTCCTTCGAATTCGAGAATAAGGAGATTGCTGGTTTGGCTGTCTTGGCGCAACCACAGTGCCACTCCTAGAATCACACCTCCGGCCAGCTGTAAGACAAAGATACCTTTACTTTGAGAAATATACAAAGCCCATAATAATAGTATACAGGCAGCTGTTAGGGCCCCATCAAGGTTTCCACATGGATGTAGTGGGACCAAAACAAAGTTCCTTTTGCAAATCCAATATCAGAATTCACAGCAGCGAGTGGTAGTCTATTCAGAGATGTGCAGAGAGGACCTGACACCAAACTGACCAATGAGCCCACCCCCTCAAAACCAACAGCAAAAAACATACACAATAATTGCTTCAGCCTATACATGATATGCAAGATGAAAACTAAAGATCACATCAAGTGGAGCACATTGTCCAAACTATATACCAATGTTTATATCTAGTTGTGCAGATTTGATAGCATGACCGCTAGTCCATTGTTCTCCAAGCAACAGGAAGCCAAATCCTCAACATGAAAAATAGCAAAATGAGGAAGAGAGTTCTCAGAGTTTGCCGATGACGGGCAACAACAACAGAGGAAACACTCCATCAAAAGTGGCATGTCCAGGATACACAAACGTGATGTTTAAAAAGAAATGGCAAACAAGTGATCAATTCTGCCTGTAGAACTGGAGATGTGAATTGTCTCTCTAATGTAACTCTATTCCCTGGAAATGGTGGTCCGTACAGGAAGAGGATGGGCAAGTTGGACCAAATGAAAGGGACAAATTACTACTTTTAGCAGAACATTGAAGGTGATAAGTGCTGGGGGTGATGGCCCAGTTCAAACAATGGAAAGGAAGGATATCACCACCCCCAAAAACTTCAACAACTTTGTTTAATTTCTATTGGCAAGCCACCATGCAATGACAAGACAATAACCGATATTTGCTATGTTTTGTTTTCAAGCTCAACAGCTGATAAGCAAAAATAAAAAGCAACTTTCTGTCCATGTTGACACTGTAGACTCCAGATCTGACGTCTTGCTCCATGTGTTTTCCTGAATCACAGGATGGTTGTTGTAATTATCTATTGTTGTCATGTAAGGTCAAGCAAAAGAGATGACGTTGTGGGGTTAAGCCTCTAATGTGCTGCATTGCTGTGTGTATTGTTAGTTTAAGCAGACAATCTGAAACAGAAAACTGACAATTCAAAAGTGGAAAAAAAAAAGTGAACTCACCCAAAATATAAAATTTAGGAAGAACAACATATATTTAATACACAATGTGCAGCCTGCCACAGCCATCTTGGAGTTTGTTCAGTTCGTCTCTTTGACCAAACAGTTGCATGAAGTGAGCAGGGCACTGTAGTGTATCCAGGCAGCAGTGGCAGCAGCTGTGTGTACTGTGTACCCCTCCTGGAGCTGGTGACTCCTCCTAAAACTGCAGCTGAGCGTGGGACGAGGACTGCCCAGGAAACACAAGGGGAGGACCACAAATGCCCCATCTGAAAGACATACTGCAATTCATATATTGATAATTATGATAATCTTCTCAGTATAGCAAACAGCAAATTTACATTTTGATTCAAGATAACTGCCCAAACAGTGCCAACAATTCTTATCCATATTTCAGATAGAGAATAATATTTTATTACATTATTTTTTCCAATCGCATACCATATCTTTATGAAATAACTTCCCATGAGCAAATCAAGCAAAGAAGCCTCACAAAAACATGGAACTGTTTCCAAAGTCTGAACCTTCATCTTTTTTTGTTTGACCGTGAGCCCCTGCGCCCTCTGCTGGTAGTACAATCCTTGCAGTTTTTAAATACATTACATCCACACAACACATATTAAATTTTGGTGACATATTGAGCAGATAGTTTGCTTTGATCACACTGAATATTTCGATGTGACCAAAGACGTCATGTCAGCACTGGTCATGCGTAAACTTAGAAACCGTGCAGATAAAGGCTGGGTGGACCTGCGGACCTATCACCACCCTCTGTTGAGTGAGGGGGAAAGGAAATATTGGGCACCAATGACAATTTAAGCAGCCTCAATTGGCTGGTGCCTGACAGCGTGTTTTAACAAATGCAGGTCTCCTCACTGGGCATGCTCCATTTGAACAGAGGAACTGTGAACAAAAGGGAGTTTGGGCGTTTTTGGAGACCTGCCACCATCTCATTCTCCGTTGGCTTAAAAATATCCAAATTTCATTGTGTGTAGGATATAGTTTGCAAACTATAGAACAAAATGATGTGTACGCGCGACAGCGTGGAACAAAGGCGGTCCTCGGGAGTCTGAACGGGAGCGACACAAAGACCTGCGGCGCGTCGTGCGGCAGCTGCTCGGGGAGAGGGAGGTGAGTCTCAGCCCGGAGCCGCTCAGAGCTGTCGCTGTTCAGGCGCTGTCCTCAGCACCACCGCATTCACCTTGCTTTGAAAGTCATAAAGCCGTTCACGGAGCTCGGATCAATCAGCGCAGCCCAAGCACTCAGATGAGCCGGATTTATTCTGCTTACGAGGGACAATTGGCCAGCGTCTTTTTTTCCTCGACATCTTGGATTTAGCGATGATGTGACGTCCATTCTTAATGTGATGCCATTGGCTGTATTCATTTTGGGGTTTCGGTTGTGCAGCTGTGCGTCCAGAGAAGCGCGGTGAATGGCAGGTTTAAAGGGAATGTAGCCTGGTGCGCGTCCAGCAGCGCTCATTTGTTTCCCAGTTGTAACAGACGACAGGTAGCGCGCCTGTTTCTTATGTAATAGTTTGCCCAGTTACCCCGCTGAGGTCCTTGCCGTACTCTGATATGAAGGAAACTTATTGGAGACATGCCTAAGGGACGCGATGGGCCTGAGCGACGAGAAGGAGCGCATTGTGATCAACGTGGGAGGGATCAGACATCAGACATACCGCAGCACTTTGCGCACTCTACCTGGCACTCGTTTATCCTGGCTTGCCGAACCTGATGCTCCCAATCACTTTGACTATGACGCTAAAATTGAGGAGTTTTTCTTTGACCGCCACCCGGGCGTCTTTGCACACATACTCAACTACTATAGGACAGGTAAACTGCACTGCCCCGCAGATGTGTGCGGCCCCTGTATGAGGAGGAGCTGGCTTTCTGGGGTATTGATGAGACAGACGTGGAGCCGTGCTGCTGGATGACCTACAGGCAGCACCGGGAGGCAGAGGAGGCCCTTGATAGTTTCGGCGGGGGAGGACTGTTAGACCTGGGGAGTGACGACGCGGAGCCAGAGGTAGATCACCACGAGGACGATGATGAGATGACAAGGAGGCTGGCGCAGGGGGACCACACTGAGGCTCGGACCGGGAGCCTGTGGAGCAGGTGGCAAAAACATTTTTGGGCTCTGTTTGAAGATCCCTACTCCTCCAAATATGCAAGGGTGAGTTCTGCCATTAATGCCATTAATAATGTGAGACTGGTAAAGGTGGAAACACAGCTGAGTGTAGTTTGGCATCAGTTAAGCTTCAGTGCATTGATTACATGGTCCATCTTTTGCGCAGTGACTTATAGTTGTAATGGTAGATGTCTGTCAGTAGTTTCTGTTTTCACAGTGAAAGCAGTCTCCACGAAAGGACATTGTTTTATTGAAACAGGCCTTATTTTCCATTATAATTGATCAAAATCTGATCCATTGCCATTGTAAGCTCACGCATACACCACACACTTACTTTTAGTTTTTACTGCTTTTAAATTATGCATGAAGTCTTTTGTTTAGGGAGACAATGATTTGATGGATGTGGGAGGTTTTCATGACCTTGAAATGGTTTCTTGTACATTGCCTGGACCATATAGGCACTATATAGAAGGGAAAAGTCAGAGGGAGGAGGAGGCTCTACCAAAAGCTCATCTGTCTAAATCACTCCAATGCAAATTACCATGCTTCATCCTTATCTCCTTCAAGATAAGCACAACCCCTCATGTTTTGTATTGATGTTTCCAGGACACTGGCAGGGTTTAGTTAAATGGGGCATGTGAGAGGAGAGCCAGTCTTTGCCACCACTGCTGAGACTAAGCAGGTATTTTGTAAGAGGTGTCCTTTTTGGTCTTGTTGTGGGAAAGTTTCCATTTAGATCCTCTCTATAATGAGGATGAACTGACCAATGCTGCCCACAAGTGTGGCCATGCTCCATGCTGCTTTAACAGGTGTAGGCTTGTCGATGTTAGTCAGTTGATATTTGAGCATTTGCTTTTTATTTGTCTATATTGTTGAAAACTTTCAAAGCTCAAAATAACAATAATAAAGCCATAACAGAGAATAGACAGACACTGCTCACTAAGACTGGCAGGAAGATTAATTAGAAGTGAGCCTCCCAGTTAATTACTGACTCTATTCACGGTGGATACATCAGTGGAAAAACCCTTGTCACTGCATATCACTCGTGTGGGCTATGCCAGCAACAGTGAGAATTAGCCAATAAGACGCCACACATTATCCGCCCTCACCCTCCTGTGAAGGCTACACTCTTCTTATCTGTCACAGAAACGCATAATTTACACCCTGGTTCCACGAGATGCCAGTTTTACAGTTCTTTAGAACAATGGACAGGAGGCTGGAACCATAAAGTCATCCCAATTCTTTCAGTTTGATGCTTTAATGCTGGGGTCGTTAGTTCACAAAAGCAATGATCTGAATCCCAGTGTTCTGTGATTTGCCTATTGATTTGGCATCAGCTTCCAACCAAATAATGCCCTTCTTGAATTAGGCTTTATTATTTGTCCATTGTGACAGGCACAGTAAGTAGAATTTTAGTGTATGTAATGTGTTGTATATTCTCAGTGGGCCTTTTCTTTTGAACGGACTTACAATTATGTTTTGTATTTCTAGAATTAATCTGAAATGCATGTAAGTACTTACTTTGAATGGGGGTAGGCATTTATAAGCTTTCTTGCTTCCGCCTACTCATTTTGAGTTTTATTTTATTGCAATCACTGTTAGGGACAGTGTACTGAATGTAGAGAAACATTAAGCTCATAGAGACAAAGCTGTACCAACTCAATTGTATAGCTTAGTAGCTGATTTCCACCTGTTGTCCCGCTAATAATTTAAGAGTGCACATCCAAAAATATAGCCCCATTTCAATAGGGTTACTGCTGCAAAAATGTTGCCGCTTTAAGTGCAGTGGTTATCTTACTGATTGGTATAGGTTCTATACCAGATACCTAACCTGATGCTGATGGTCTAACATTTACCCAGGTTTTAGACTTTTTGGTAACCTTTGTGTTAGTTAAACGTATTGTAAAGATTTCAAAAGTCTTTCTAAAAAGTGAAATTTGTCATATTGGCCCAGTTACGCAGAATCAGCAAGAGAGTGGGCAGCCAAAAACAATAACATTACATAATACAATAACACTGACAAACTGAATGACATAATACTGCAGTCATTTTTCAATATTGCTTTAAATTAATCTCTAAGAGATCAAATGATTTTGAAATGTTACAAAATCCTCACTCTTAAACATGATCTGTGTCCCTGTGTATCAGTGGACAAACAGGGATGGGAAGCAGATGCTGCTGAGCTCTCTGTGATTTCCTCGGCAAAATGCAATGAATAGTCAGTGATGAGATGTTGATGATAACAGCCTGTTTTTCTATGGCTGCGCAATATATAAAAAAGGGGTATTCAATTATAATTATTGTATTATTATTATTATTAACTGACACAACATGCTCCTTGTAATTAAAACTCAAGTATATCAAAATCAAACCTGTTCAATCAATAATGATGCGATTATGATTTGTACAACTTTAATTTACAGCACAGTAATAGCATGGTATTAGGATGAACTTAGCATGGAAATTAGTGCCTTGTTTGTGAAGGAGAATTAGGTAGGTAATTAGGTAATTCTCAAACCATTTTATCTGGTTCAATACATTTAAAATATAATAATAATAGTATATTATTATTATGGTAACTATAGTCATTATATGGAAACAGGACATAAATGTAATTTATTTCCTGGAAGTATGATTATAAATAAGCATAACTCTAAACCAGTATAAATGTAAATCACGTGGTGTAAAACCTATCTTGGCAATAATATGAATGTTGTCAAATCACTGTCACAGACAGTGTATTGAGTGTATTCTCAATGGTAAGATCTCTCCTGCCTGAGTATGTCTCTACTTCGACCTCCCCCCTTCATGTTGTCATTAGTGCTTCTAGCAGCTCAACAAGGAGCAGTGCACAGCAACACATTCCGATAAAGACATCTTCATGCATGAGCACACTGATATCGATCCATCTTTTGTGAATCATAGGATGATTAAGTAGCTCTCTGCTCGGCTTGTCTATTCCTCTGTCTGCCATTCTGTGCTACTGACCCACTGAAGAAGCATTGGTTTTCCTACTCCCTTAAAAATACTATGTCTCAAGCCATACAGTATACTACATAATCATAGTAAAATCAATTACCATCATAGCATGCTGTATCTGTTACATGTTGCACACATCAGAAATATCATAGTTTATTGTGGTGAAAACGGATTGTGTAATTAATACGTAATGAGGGCTAAAGTAGTGTTGGGAAATATATAGGTTTCTGAGGGAGACTGAGCTTGATTTGATTCCCATGAGCTGATCATTTGAACGCATTGACCTTGTGCAGCAAAACTATGGCGTGATCAAGCTGAAGGGAAGAGCCCTGGCTAATTGTAGTCTTTGGGGGGTGGACACTAGTGTTGCCTGGAGCTTACCACTGGAATTGCCTTGACCTTGACACAGAGCTTTGGCAGCATTGATTGGGCCCTTTTTACAATGACATTTTTGAAATAAGACGCGAGGTGAGTCTGAGAGCCGCGGCTTGAATGGTGTTTTTATGTGATCTTTTCATTGTCTAGGCAAAAGCTCTGATGCCTTTCTGGACCTTATTTACCCCACCATATATAGTGCAGTGAATTATACAATCATGGCTTACTGTGCATCTTTGTTAGGTTAGTCCCCGATTTAGCCATGTTGTGAACATCGTTTAGTCCTGGCCTTATTTCTACTTTCTAGTCCAGTTGCTGTCTTGATAATTAGTTTAGACTCCTGCTATAGATGAAACTGGATAGCCATCTGTTTTTTTCTGTAATTGTGCCTGAATGGAAAACTTGTAGATCCGTTGCTGTAAGCCGCTGTCACTAGACCTGACACAGTGTCAGATCAAAGACTGACTTGCATTGTTCCCTCATAAAAATGTTGCAATTACATTCTGTGCGTTCTCTTTCTCCTCTGCTCTCCTCCCTCCCTTCTTCTGTCTCTCGGCTTTTGTTCTGCACCCTGTTATTTTCCTGCTCAGTGGGTGGCTCTGGCCTCGCTCTTCTTCATCCTGGTCTCCATCACTACCTTCTGCCTGGAGACGCATGAAGCCTTCAACCCCATCAAGAACCGCACGGAGATTGAGCAGTTGGACAACGTCACCGTGGAGCGCATCTACCAAGAGACGGAGACTGCCATCTACCTCACCTACATCGAAGGCGTGTGCGTGATTTGGTTCACATTTGAGTTCCTTATGCGAATAACTTTTTGCCCCAATAAACTAGACTTCATCAGAAATGCCCTCAACATCATCGACTTCGTGGCCATCCTTCCTTTCTATCTGGAGGTGGGGCTAAGCGGGCTCTCCTCAAAGGCGGCTAAGGATGTGCTCGGTTTCCTAAGGGTGGTGCGCTTTGTCCGAATCCTCCGTATCTTCAAGCTGACACGTCACTTTGTGGGACTCAGGGTTTTGGGGCACACGTTACGAGCCAGTACCAACGAGTTTCTGCTTCTCATCATCTTCTTGGCACTCGGAGTGCTCATCTTTGCCACTATGATTTATTACGCCGAGCGGATCGGAGCCAATCCCAACGACCCACGAGCCAGCGAACACACACACTTCAAGAACATCCCCATCGGGTTCTGGTGGGCTGTGGTAACCATGACGACCCTGGGCTATGGAGACATGTACCCTCAGACGACTTCGGGAATGCTGGTCGGAGCCCTGTGCGCCCTGGCTGGAGTGCTGACCATCGCGATGCCTGTCCCTGTGATCGTCAACAACTTTGGAATGTATTACTCCCTGGCCATGGCGAAACAGAAACTACCAAAGAAAAACAAGAGGCATATACCGCGACCACCGCACCTCGGCTCTCCCAACTACTGCAAGACAAGCATCAGCTCGCAACATCCCAGCCCCGTGGTGGTCCATGACGACGTGTTCGAGATCAAGTTTCAAGGTAAGATATTGCAGTAAAAAGCAGGAGGAAAAGGAAATGGCTCAGAGGTCTTGACGACTAAAATTAGCCTACATAATATTACAGAAATTGATGTGTATGTTTTCTTATGTGTGGGGGATCTTTCTCTGTGATCTCTGCAAAATCAATACAATTAGTGCTGGAATACATATTTAAGTGGGAAAGGAGAAAGAGAGCTGTGGACAAACTATGAGTACCGGTAATCAGACTATTGATTTTGTATTTGTTTCTTAACACTTTTATTCACTCCTCTCTTTAGTCTGCTATCATGTAGCGGTGATATTCAAGAGGTGGACTCACTTCATTTGGTGCCAATACAAAAAAACACATTTGTTTATTTGTAATATTGTGGAAAAGTGAAAATACTGTAAGTCCTTACTTTCATCTAAAAAGTACAACATACTGTATATGTATGTTGCATAAATTCACGACACTCAGGCTGATAGCTAGGGGGTCATAACAAATTAATTCCTCACATACTACTCAAATATTCACTTTAGTTTTCTAACTGACATATAGTGCAGGATTATTTAGTGCTCACTTAACAGACGGTTGGTGTCTTAGGCATACTCCCCTGCTTGTGAAAGGAGGGGCTTTGTTTCCTGCATCCAAAAACGACCGAGTTGAATCTGGCAAAAGAAAACAAACAGCTTACAGTAACTGCTAGCTGTAAACGTGAGAGATTTCTTCAGGAATTGCACATTTCACCGATTTAAATGGACTGTATAAGTATTCAGACTTATTGATATGTTTTAGCTGAGTCAGTGGTAGATGCAAAAAAAAAAATACTGCTTTAATCACAAAAGATGACAAAAGTTGACATCAGCTAATATTTCTGCTTGAGTTATTCCCATCTCCTAATGTAAAAATAGTCCATATCGAAGCACTTTATGTGTCATGTTTTATTTTCAGACTCAAAGCTAAACGGCGAGGCAGCCAATGCGGCTCTGGCTAACGAAGACTGCCCTCACATAGACCAGGCTATCTCTCCCGAGGAAATCTTTAGCCCCAGTGAAAGAGAGCGTCCCTGCTTCCTGGTGACCACTGCTGAGCGCCCCAACCACACAGGGGGCAGAGTGCGCAGGGGTACGTACAGCAACAGCCAATCACAGGCCGCTGTAAGACACTGACACCTGACAGAGTCTAGACAGGCTGCTTTCTGCTTTGCTGAGTACACAAACAATTACTTAAAGCGGGACACTATAGGTTAAGACATGAGTTTATTTACTTAAATTCAGTTAAAGGTTGTTGGCTCCCGTGGTGCAGTATGTACACTGAAAATGGTCATGTGCATTGCATGGATTAAGGTGTTTTGGCAACTCTTTCTGCCTAAATATTACATTCAGAGGACGTTTTATCCCATGAGTTATTTCAACTACAATAGCACATGCAAGGCCCAAATTGATAAGTAATATAATTGTTTATCTATTTCTTTAGCATTATTTATTTATTCATGCCTTTTTGGAAACAGAATTTAATGCTATTTCATGTAAGACTATAAGAACCTGAATGTTTTTTCCTCACAAAGGTTAATCATGGGGTCATGGTAAGAGCCTTAACAGGCCCTGAATGTATAACCTAAATAAAAAAATCCGTATTTAAAAATAAAGTCAGGATTAAGTTATACCATGCCCTGTAGTGTCTCGTTTTAAAAAAACAGGGAGAAGGAAAAAAAAAACTCATTATGAGCTTCACAAAGCTGCTGACTGTAAATACTCCACTTCACTTGTTAAGGCCAAGCACAATCACTACTTATGTCAATAATAAATGTCCACATTGACATAATCTATTTTTTGATACCATGCATAATGTATACACATATTTATTTACCAGTAAGAAAGCTATTTTCAAGATTTATAAAGAAGAACTAGAGAATGTGTTGTCTTACATGCCTAAGAGTTTTATGTGCTATTCGTGTAACTTGTATATGTGTTTTTAATAATAACGTTTACTGTCTGGAATCTAAGGAGTACTTTGACCATAATGGTGCATGAAGTGTCTTGCTGAAGGGTGCTATTCGTATGGTGAAGGAGCACAACACCAATAGAGTAAGGCCAATATTTTTAGATACAAATTTATTAGATAAATATTTGATACATTTTAAAATACATAGAAGAATGTGTTAAAAAATGTAATCTCTACTTTTGTAATAGGTCACTCAGAGGGTCTAGAGCTGTGGTACACATGCAGCCAGCACAAGTTTACGTTCAGTAGCTTTTGAATGTAAATGTTTTTGTGTCTGCCATGTTAAGCTTTTTTATTGTGAACTCACAAGTGTTGTACATATACTTAGCCTTTGTACGTGTACGCACACACACCCCTCCCAAAAAAAAGAAACAATTATGTAACTGTCTTTTATCGAGTTCTTTGTTATGATATAATCTCAAAAATCTCTCCTCAGGCCAGTTAAAATATTTACCTGTATTTACCTGACTTATTTGGGCCTTTTATATGATAACAAAAGTATCTTACTAATTTACTAGACAAGAGCCAAAATATAGGGAGCAGCCAATAGTTAACATCTAAAGCTGGGGCTACGTACACATTCCGCCTCTGGTGCCTACGTTTTCCAGTCTTTACAGTGTTTTACTCCAAACCATTCCAGTACCACCCGCTGCATGCTGTTGTACTCCTGATGCACTCAATGCATGGAGAATATTAATTGTCTCAAGTTTGTGTTGACCTGTTTCTTTGGAGACAAAAACAAGAAAGCAACAGGTAGAGTATTTATTAGTGAGGATTGGAACACCAAAAGTCGTGTGTCATGATTCAGTGCTGCAGTGTACTCAAATATACTCAGAACGTTCTCTGTTTTTCAACTGAAGGTTATGAAAAGCCTTGGAGCCTTAACAGCATGTCTGGCATGAGCGGGGATGCCTCTGGAGTGTCCTCAGTGTCCGCCCTGCCCTGCAGCCCACCCTGTCTAATGCAGCACTCACATTCTCCCATCCCATCCATTATGTAGCATGGTTGAGTAGCAGGCACAATGCCATTGGAAGGCCCGTCCACACCTTCTATCTTTTCTGTAAAATTTTATTTTACACTTTGCTCCTGCTTTTCATTTAACTCGTTATTTTTCTGAGAAAGAAAACTGTATCTTATCTGTGCTAATACTTCCCAAGAGTTCACCTTGGGTGTCATCATATCCTAGTCTCTACACATTGGCACAGCCACTCTTGCATGGGTCACCTCAGCTGCCGACAAAGCACTCTTCTATATCTACCACAGGCTCAACCACTCTTCCTGTGTTAACGTCATTGCCTGTTGCTCTGTTGCTTTTGATCTCATGTATTTTCTGCTAATGACTCTTATTTCATCTGCTTTCTTACTATTATGTAAAAGTTTTTTTTTTCTTCATACAATGTATACAATGCCCTATACTGGACATAAATGATACATGGCTTATACATATCCAAAACGTACCATTGCAAGCTGTTAAGGGAACTCCTCTTTAAGTGCTTTGTATGTTGCAAAGTAGAGACGTTATGATCTCAAGTGCAATCCAGACTCTATTGTCTGAGTGGTCATTAACGGTGAACTTGACGTTCACATTGTCCAATGCAATATGGAGATGATGACAATTCCTATGAAACTAGTGATGCTACATGTCAGAAGAACTAAAACTGTTCATTTGCATGAACTGCATGAAATATTTTGTTCAAACTGTATCACAGTAACTTTTCAGAGAACTATTTTCTTTCAAAAGCCTGAGAGCTTTGTCATTTTATGCATTTTGAGACAGCTTTACAAGAGACTCAGTCATAGCAAAGATTTTTATGTAGCCACCATTCTTTGCCTTTCCCCAAAAATCATAAGATTTATTTTCTTGTATTTGTTTGATTGGGGTCTCCAGCTAAAATAAACTGACTTGAAATCCTGTTATAAAGCCAACAAATGCTGTTATGAGCATATCTTTTATATCCACATATATTAGAAGTAGTTTACCATATGGGACAGTCTGCTGCGGCGCAGAACTCATTAATTATGAAATAACTGTGCCTTCATACCTGGTGAGGCTAAGTAAAAGTGCATTTTAAATTTATTCAGAAAGTGCTCCTTGTGTAGCATCAGTACATGTTATACCATGCTCATAACAGTGTAAAGAAAGCTTTATTTTCTAGGTGCACCTTTGGCACCAGTATGTATAATGGCCTAAGGTTATTATTGTTGCACCATAGAAATCATGTATTATCAGATACTGTAATTATACTTATAGTCTCCTCAATGATATATGATAAAGCACAACCTATTTTATCAGAGGGGACTCATAGCCAAACGGTTAGAGCCTGAACTATTCAATAAGATCCAGTCAGCCACAATCATAATGACAAACACAGTTTGTCTATTGATCCAAGCACCAGTGCCGTCACTGTTACTGTAACTATTGATACTGTCCCTATAATATGCACAAGGTTTCAGGGCACTTTAAGAAATTCTAAGTTAACTATAGAAAATTTAGTTTAAAAGTATAACAGCTTACTAGTTTTGTTTTTATTATTGTGACTGAGCATACGTTTTACATTTCTAGGTCATGTCTTCTGTGGTAAATGGACAATATACATGAGAAAAAAAATATTGTGAAAAGATTTAATGTTGACGACATGCAGATGAAAATGCTCATGCAATTTAAAGTGGAAAAAAAACATTATGGGAATGTGGGACTACTTGGGGAAAGGTAAATGCATGTAATTTACATTTATGCAACCGAAAAGTATTCAAATAAAATATGTAAATAAAGTCCTTGCATGAAATAAATTTTGTACACAATGATTGTTTAGACTCTGTTTTTATTCCACAACACATGCATACATGTATCTTTTTGTTTTCATAATAGCCTTTGGCTAGTGCATTTAACAGCTGAGACCTTCAGTCTCCATATTTTTGGGTTAAAATGACACAAGGAAGAGTATCCCAGGTGACTGTGAGAGCATGAATTACATAAACGCATGACAATGACCGAACATCAACCTGTAAGATGCAGCATGATTTGGGCATGATTATTAACCAACTCCAGGCCAATCAAAATGATCTTTGTCTGGTGCCTTGGCTAAAGCATGGGAAGTACATGGTAAATTTGGTGTTTACCATGAAGACTAACGGAGCACATTTTCTTTACTGTTCAGCTCTATCATTACACCTCTACTTGTGCCTCAGAGGTAGCCATCACTCCATCTCTCCCACCATTCCAACATAATTTGTGTAATAATTTTTTTTTATTATTGTTTTTATGTTTATAGAGACCCAGCGACAGCACCGGAGCAGACAACCAACAGAATCAGTTTGTGTTATGAACCATGGTGTACCAACCACTATGTGTATGACCCATAATGGCCCATCTCCCACTTGATAGCGCTGTAGCGTTGTTCTTTCTGTGTATTACAGTACTTAGTATTTTTAATTGGGTGTGACAGTGACAACCTGTACATCACAAACTCAGCATAGATGTAGCACTTAAGAGTTTTGTTGTCAAGCCTTATGTAGCTCAGTATCTGTGATGGTTACTGTGTTGTATTTTGTGTGCCTATTTTTGGTGTGTGCCAGTGCTGTAAATACGCTTTTGTGTGCTAAAGTGTGTACTACTGTTTGAGTGATCATCCAATATGTGTGTGCTTTTCTGTTAAAAAAAAAAAATGTTGCTCCGATTTAACTACCCGTTCAGGTAAAAACCTGTCACTTGTCATGTTCTCCAAACGCGGCAGATGAAAACCAACAGTAACTTGCACTGTCATGATCACATACAGTATTTGTATACAAAGTCAATAGACATTTGCACTATTTTTCACCAGTGGACTTTTAACATTCCTTTGGTATGTTTCAGACAAGACATCTACTAATGATCATGCACCATCTAGGATTTAAATGGTGCATTTAAGGGGTATTTGTTGTATTTGTAGACAAATATTATTTAAGCACATGATATTCAACATTCTTTGAATATTGACACATCTAAATAATACTGCTATGCCATTGTTACTTAGTAATGCATTTCAATAAACAATCATTTAGAAATAGGAACATTTATCCTTTTTAATAGCCAATTCCTATTTTAGTATGCGTTAACTTAACATTGTCAAAACATCACAAATGATACTGGAAAAGTGCCTACGTTAAATGTTAACATAAAAATATTTATTTTCAATTATATTGATGCAACCATCAAAAACTCAGTTATGAACAGTAACAGCTCAGTGGCAGTTAAACACTCATCAGCAGCAACTAGGGTCCGCCAAGATTACAAGGACTACCTTTAGAAAACAAGTACAAGATAATTCTGTGGAAAATATAAAGGGACCAACTTTTTCCATACAACTGCAAACTCACTGCCAACGCTCTGAGGACTGATCAGGTACAACAAGCGCTGAGCATAAAGAGAGGCATAGGACAGTGGCTGGGTTCAATAACACAACAAAGAGGCAACTCTTTGGCAACTGTGTGCCGTTTAGTGAGACTTCAAATTGTGGCGGTCACCGTGCATTTTGTGGTTACCGTAGTAATCCTAATAAGGTGTTGAGTGATCATTTTGGTTTTATGTTTAGGGATTTATTTTGTGTGTCTATTTTGATTAATACAGTGCAGGCTTGTACAGTAAATAGTGATCAAATAAAAGAAAAACACAAAAATGATACTTTTTCAGCATGTGTCAATTTTCTTTTATGCATACCTAAATATTAAATTTAACAACTGTACTTAATTTTTTTCTAATATTTAAATCCAACATTTTTTGCATTAGAAATAAAGTAGTGATTAAAAAATGGCTATTAAAACAAATTTCGTCATGAGCCTTGAGGTGATTGAGGTGCTGCACTGCAGAAACTAACTGCTTATAAATGAGTGGGTCAAAAGCTCAAGATTAATTTTTCCCAAGAGGGATTACTGATGCATGATAGCGTGACAAATAAGACAAAGAGAAGGTATTATTATAGTGCAATGAGGTAACATTGCAATCTATATTTTTTGTAAATTGCTCAAATAAACTAAACTAAAAGGTCAAAAAGATGAGACATAAAATCAGAACAGGAAGGTAGAAAAGTAAAATCATACTTAAGCAGCAAATCATTACTGACATTAAATAAAAAGCCTTTATCTTTATCTGCATTTCATTTTTAGTAACAAGATTCACAGCCTCCTGACATTCAAGATCACAGTAATAAAACTGCTGACATGTGAAGATGAAGCTATTGCGCACGTCAGGCCCATACCTCAATGCGCCATAACGGTTTCATTACAAAAGCAGGTGCCCGATACATATATGGCTATAGGCGCAGCAGCCATGTCCAGCAAAGCCGTCAATCCCAATCATGTCTATCAAGATGACAGAGCCGTAGAAAATGATGGCTTCAATTCAAAGAAAGCATATTTCAGCTTGTGGCCATCCACTTGACAGCATTAATGTCAAATGTGGGCTCATGTGTGACCTTTGCAAAAGGTTCAAATCGCCCCTAAAGTTGAAAGTTATCTTAAAATGTCTGTCTGATATAAGGCACAAGGGTGTAAATCAGTCTTTTGTGAAACCTTTAAACTCTGATAGTTCGATGTTACTTGGGTGGAGTTGTCGCAGTGCACACTGCCATAGAGTGTCCAGCTCCACAGCCAATCAGGAGCGGTTTGAGACGTGGAATAAGACTTGGCTCGAGGATGTCAATGTGTGACCCATCTCCGCACATCCCATGTTCGTTCCAGCCCCATGAGAGAAGACAGCTCCCTGTAAAAGCAGAGGTCATGGGTCAGTGGAGCTGAGACAGTCGACAGGGCGCTGCAGCACTAACACGGCAGCTAAAATTATCACCCTGCGGAAAAAGCCCACACACAATCACAGACATCCCCACTGACAGTGGCCCATAACAAAGCGTCCCTGCTCCTCACAGCTGGAGCTTGTGGTGGGTGTGGTCGGTTCTGCATCATCACTGAAACACGTGCCATGGCAACACAGTTACCTAATAGGATCCACTGCCATGGCAACAGAGGTGCGCTTGCTTTCTCAAGGGTAACACATCTTTAAGCGTTTCCCAGCCTGCAGCTGTGTCCTTTGCATTCTTCTCATTATTTCATCATGGTAACTCTTTGTCTTTCTGTAGATTAAGGGCCCTTCTCTTAGGTTTGCTCGAAAATCTGGCAAATGTATCTAGCAAAACCTCGATGCCTTATGATAACCCTTAATTAGACACTTCTATTGGCTTGTGTCTTACTTGTCAAACACATAAACACTGTTTTGAGTATTATGTTGGTTGGTTATTATTATGGTTCTCTGCTTAATTCATGGACTCAGTGGCTACAGCACCAGTGTTTCCATGGCAACAAAGTGCCAGCACAGTATTGTGCATAACAAAAGGATAAAAATCAAGGCGCTCAATCAAAAAGCCATTTCCTTGTAAACAAATCTCATCACTGGGTTTCTCTTTCAACTGTAAAAAAAGACCTATTAACAGCAATACAATTGGACCAACTGGTTTTGATGTTTGCGTTTCAAGAACAGTGTAGGGCGTTCTGATTCACCAAGTTATATTATGATGCCACTAAAAAATAAAAATCCCAGCAGGTGCCTCAGCATCAACAGGCAATATGCCATCACTGATGGCTACTGATGAGAATAATACAAATAAGCAAAGGAGGCAATATATCATAAGCAGTATGCAATGCTCTCAGTTCTTTTCTGCCTGACCTACTTCAGCACCAGAAATAGCAGCACTCAGGTCTCTGCTTCCAATCTCATTTTGCCATTTCTGCTTCCACCAAGCTTGAGACAGAAGACAGAGAAAGGAGAAAAATCGCGCGAGACTTCTCAAGCCACAAAAGATGTACTGGCCATGCCATGATTCACTTTATATACAGCAGGGGTCACAATTAAATTGTCACGCAAAAGGTCCGGAACATACGGTTTAATTCATGGTTATATGGGGATTTATAAGCCTTTATTAAATCAAATAATAATTACTATGCTTTGAAAATAATGCAATACATTGAATCCTACTTATTAAAAAATATAAATATATTTTGGCTCCTAAATAGCAGAATGCATATAGCCTATAATACAGAAAATTGTGTACTGTACATAATATAGGCCCTATATTATGTACACAGTGCGCCTATGCAATGATGCGTTTCTCCTCTTTGCTCAGTTCAACACACTCAGCCCTGGTTCAGTCCTGGTACAGGCCAGGTTCAGGCCAGCTCGCTGCTGATCGGGAAACAATACGCTCACGTGTGCCTATTTAATATGACTGTCCTCAATTTTAAAACTTTAACCACCCATATTTCAGTCATTCCGTGGCCGGAATGAAAAAAAAAAAGTGTCAAGGAGCTCTGTTCATCTGGGTTGTAGTTATACCGCTCTGCAGTAGTCAGAAAGGGAGGGAGAGAGAGAGAGCAAACGCAGCCGCTCGTCTGAGGGGATTCACGGTCAGGTCTAAAGTTCGGATCCAAGGTTTGGGTCCAGACGGGTTGGCGCGTGGGCCCAGATCCGGACCATTTAAAAAAAGTCAAATAAAAATACAATTACTATCTGACATTAGATTTTAAATATACATACTGTATCTAAAAGCTACACCGTGTAGAATTTTATCCAATAAATAAAATTGAAATACAAGCATTTATGTTATGACAGACATTTTCATCATTGACAAATGCCTCATAAAAAAGTACAAACAAACATGTGCTTTTGCTTTGAGTGGCTCACCTCTCCTAAGACATGACTGTAACTTTACCAGGAGAGGGTACGTCTCCAGCTCGTCTCCATGGAGATGTCGACTACAGTCAGTAGAATTTGAGATTTAAACAGGTTAGTTCCTCATCCAAATCCATTCTTTGATTACCCACTGCTGTAATAGCATTTTCTGTGTCGAGCTGGTCATTAGGAGCATGTTTTGTACTGATGGTAACAGTATAGTCCAAAATGTTATGCAATGTTAATGAAACGCCCAGTTTCAATTCACATTGTTCAAATGGATGACATGTTTACTGTGTACGGTGCAAGATCCATGCACACTGTCATCTGGATAAAGAGAGGATGCTCTTCAAACATTCAACAGGAAAAACATGTCTGTGTGGGGTTTATTCAGCTCTTTTACAGCCCTGCTCAGATAATTGCTTCTGTCAATGATACCCATATGTAATTACTTCCTGTTGCAAAGGCCACAGAGAGAAATGAGCTGACCTTAGAAATCCTCCATCAACAGAATTCATATGTTTGCATTCATGTTAATATCTATAGTTCAGACGAAGTGCATTTCAAACAGGATCTGAAAGGGATTAGTGTCACCTAAACTTACACTCTTTACTTTCACAGGACAGAGATGATACCAAATTTAACTCTGTGATTATTGATATACTCACCAACAAGTGCAAGGTTGTGCTCAGATCCACAGGCAACCTGGAAGACAAACGTGTCCAATTAAAAAAATAAAATGAGAATTATTATCACAACAATAGCCTTGTGGCTTACAGTAGATGTTTACATTTACACAAAAATAACCATCTTGGATAAGAAAATTACAAATTAAAGTGATAGAATTGAGTACATTTAATGTGGATTTTGAGTGGATTTGGAAAAACATGCTTATATTAAACTTTTTGTCTCATTTCCAGTGTTTACTTTTTTAAACTGTCATTTATAGTTAATAACCGTTCATTTATTTTGTTTCAATTAAAAATATCGATTGTTCCATTGACAATCTTATTTCAAGTTAGTCCAAACCGTAATTATTTTTTCCAGTGTGCTTAGGCTAAAGGAAAAGCACACTTGGCCAATCTTGCTTAAACACACTACGACAAGCAGACATGCAGTTGTCATGACCCGAGTTTGAAGGAAAAATTAACTACAGATTACCCTTGCCCATTCCTGACATCTTCATTAGCAAAACATTTCCAACCATACAGCTGCCATTTACTACAGGTTAACTGTAGCTGTCCAGCACTACTCATAATTGCCCTTAAGGGAAGAGATGCCTTCACCAAACGTAAGTGGTTGTTTCCCTTGTGAATTATAATGGTAGGGACGTTATGTTTTGCACAAGAGATATAGTGATGGAAACCCATAACAATCCTCTCACTGTGCCTTCTCTCTCTTTATAGATGGTCAGGGCCTTTGATTAATCACTTGTGGAAAGGTGCCTCCCTCTGCTGGCTATTACATGTACAACAACAAGACTAGAACAACTCGTTGCCATATATCATGATTACTGCCCACATCCATCTACCAGACCGCTTTAGTAAGACTTGTCACATTCCCAAAGTGTTATTATCTCAGATGAACAGCTATTGAAAGGTCATACCTGTGTGGCCCCACTAAGGACTTTGACCTCTGCAGGGAGGCAGGCCTCCTGATAGCCACCTTCTGTTACAGGATCATGTGACAACAATTCTGAGTTCTGATTGGCTGAAATCACACGGCCAAGCTGTCCATAATTTCCTCTGCCCCATGTGAACACTCTCCCAGACTCTGAAAAAGCAATAGATATTTTTAAGCACTCACTGTTGTTGCACACCAAATCCTGCTGAGGTGTTAACTGTATCACCTGTTTGCACCACAGTATGTGTCCAACCACTCCACACATTTGTTATTTTCTCTCCACCCAGAAGACAACGCTTCAGGGAAATGGGTGAGGGCACAAAGGGCTCTGAGGATATTAACTGACCATGCTTGTTGCCACCCCACATAAACAAATCACCATTTTCTACAGAAAAACACCATCCACATGAGACAGTAGTACACAGATTGGTACAAGTTGAACAACTGACAGAGGCTCAAACGCGCTAAAGTCTAATTATTGAAAAGATGCCATACCTGTGAGATACAAACAATGTGCTGATCCTGTAGCCACCAAACATGGTACTTTCTCCCCCAAACCTAAAACATTGAGTATGTTTTTTTCAAACAAATGCAGTTATCTCAACGAGTATGACTACCTTACCTGGCACTAGACATGGGACTTTACTGCGGAGATGTGATGGAACAGTATCAACAGTGAAATATTTTCTGGTATGACTCAGAAGACCAGTTCCCCACTGATATACAAAACCAGATGCTGTAAGACAAGATAAGATTGTCTGATTTCAAGACATCAAGACATCAAGACAGGTGAATAGTATACAGACCCGTTACAGCAAGTGAGTGTCTAAGTCCAGCTGCTGCACTCACTACTGGTTCCTTTATACCCTGGCAAAAAGAACATTATATCAGCAAATGATCATTTTGCATCACAAGCATAGGATCTACTAGTATTACTACTAATACTCTTGTTCTTACCTCTACAATGAGCCAACTGGATGAATGTCGAACGGTTTCTCCAACGCCTAGTTGTCCAAATGAGTTGGATCCACATGCCAGTATGTGACCATTGTCTTGCTCACATAAAAACAAAAAATGTCAGAAGGCGTGACACTACAGCTTTTAAAAAGGTCCATTACATGATTGTTTTTTTAGCAGTGGAATAATTCGTTTTCTAGTTGTTTACATAAGAGTGACAGTATTGCTCCCTGGAAGTTGTGAAATAGGCTTATAATCTCATTCATGTGAAGAATATGGATGTTAAAAAAGTTAGGACAGTTAGATAGTTTCCCCAAGAACTAACAATTTAAGATGTACGCTTTCGGTTTCTGTAAACAAAAACAATCAGGTAGAGGGCCTTTAACATTTTATTGATAGACAAGCCAAGATTAAGGCTCCACAGCACATGGATGAATGAACACTAAACAAAAATATAGAGCCTGAGATTGTGCCATCAAAACTGCTCTGTATTCACCAATCCCCAGAATATTGTCTGGGGATTGGTGGCACCTTCCATTAAAATAAACAAATGTAGATTTTAAAATCTAAAATACTAGAGCCATTGTCACATTACAGTATTTGAAATCATATTGTTTTAGATTAGCTACATTTCCTCACCCATGAGCTGCAGAAAAAGATGGTGTGGGAAACGAACTCTGCTAGCAGTTCACAACAAAAATGTGGATTTTGGACTTAATGTTAAATTTTGTATATTTCATCCAGAACTCTAGACTGCTTGACAACTGATCCATGTCCCAAAGGAAGTAAACAAAAAGATTGGTAAATCATGCTACAATATGTGCTTTATAGCTGATAAATATTTCAGGGAGGAAATTTAACTCACCAGAAAGAACAAGTGTAAAATCCCAACCACAGGAGACAGCTATGATTTTCTGCCTCAGACCGGGGCAGAGCTCAAGATTGTAGACATCTGTAGTGTGGCCAAGACCAAGTTGTCCTTTGTTATTCTGTCCACATACAAACACGGCACCGTTATCTGATGAGAGCAATTATTACAAAATGATTCAAATGTTGTAATAATAATAATAATAATAGGTTATTAGTGTGATGAATAGTGCATAGCAACAGAATGTCATATGGCCTTCAATCATGGCAACAGCATAACAACAGAGAAAAATCAGTGTCTGCATTGTTAATCTTTGATTTGCCACTCATTACGGTATGTTGAAAGTTCCATTTAGAATGAATAGAAAGCCTGCGCTAACAACGAAGAGACACATAAAATGGCTGCTGGCCTCAGTGGCCAATATGCCATTTTACACTCGTGTTTTATCTGAGACATCAGTTAGTTTTAGCCTCAGTTTGATCATTTATTTGTTACCCATTGTTAAATTTACCCTTTACACTACGTTGTATTAAATTAAAACTTTATTTATCCATTTTAGATTTTGTTTTTTGTTACAACTTTTTACCTAGCTGAGCCAGGTTGTAACAATAGTTATCCTCTATACCAGAGTTGGGAACCACTATCTCAAGAGCCACATGCGTCTCTTTCAGGCCTCTAGTGCGAATCTAAAGGTTTGATGGAGGAAAACTAAAACATAAAGTATATGTACTGTAAGTGATGAGATGCTACAGTATTTATCTATATTTGAGTCAGACTTAAGGCGGTGAAATTTTCCCGAGTTCAAATTTTCTGAACAATAAAATACTAAAAAAATTAATAAAAAATAATAAAGAAACATATAAAAATACTATTGCAGCTCTTTGCGACTTTCTTTTGGTTTGAAACGGACCAAAGTGGCTCTTTTGGTGTTGGTTGCAGACCCCAGCTGAGTATTTACAATTTATCATAACAAAATCATTCAACCTAAACATAACTGGACAGGTACATATATAAATATTGTCTGAAATTTAGATACATTTATTTTATTGGCACATCATTGTCCTGTTTTAAACAATATGTTGTAATAAAAACAAATTGTTGACAATCAACTTCCTCTTGCGCCAGCAGAGAGAGCACCTAGATTTTTAAGAGCAGGAGTTTCCACTGAGCAGTGTTTAAATCATGTTCCACCTACTAGAATGGAAAACTTGACCCAGGCTCTTGCCACATACTCACCGGCGATCACTACCGAGTGCCCCCCTCCACCGCTAAGTGAACAGGGCGCCCGGGCTTTGAGGGCGGTAGTGTCTGATAGCTGTGGCAGGGGCAAGTCCTCCACATGTCCCTGTCCCAGCTGACCGTAGCTGTTGGCGCCCTGTGAGAACAACAGCACAGGTACTCTTCGGTTTCATCAAAACGAGCTTCCAAGCCATTTGGGTGATATCTGTACCAAATTCCTGTCAGTGCTGTTTTGATGTCGATTACTTAACCTATCATGGCAATCGTGGGAACGCTAACCACTAACGATGCTAACGTCTTCATAGATATCATGGTGATAACACTTGGTAATTCAGGTATTCAAGCTGATGTCATATTCAATTCATTATGTGATGTGTTTTGTCAAACAGATCTAGCGAAAAATAACAAAATAAACTTACCCACGCATATAAACAAAACTTCACTTGAGAGCTCGTTGCCATGCCTGCCATAACATGAACACCGATCACCACTTTACGACACTGTCGTGATTTGAGACAATACGGTAATGGCAATCTTAATATTTATATTGTGCACTGTACATGGTGTGTATACATTCTTTTGCATCTTCTCCAGTTCGTCTTTTTAAATAGCCTGCTTTGAATCTGCGTTGTAGAAACAAAACTAAACAAACTACAACACAACCAAGTCCCAAATACTTTTTTTTAATTATAAGACCAAAGTCACAAAATGAAAACACAAATGATATATATTACTTTTTTTTTCTTTTACATTAGAACAAAATGTAATGTTGACTTTTTTTGTTGCTGTAAAAAAAATATTAAATGTATACACACATACTTTGATGCATTAACCGATGGATATACATGCCTTTGTTGAGTCATCAGCTCGCAACCAAAGTTTTTTTTTTTTTGCACACTAAAACAAACATCAAAGGAATAGCAAAAGTTAAATATTAATATTGCAACCTCAGTTTAATTAATAACCAAAATAATTCACATATGCTTCATACAACAGTTGATATATAAGGTGAGGACCACATTTAGATACAGAGGTGATCAAAATAAACTCAGTTGTTGACAACAGAAGTAAATCTGTTCTGGCCAATATTTATGGATGTATTAAGGTTTGTGGCAAAGTATATTAATCTCAAAGCAGTGCACATTCTTTGTACTGACAAAGGGTGAGTGACATGAAGCATCTTACAGCAGGGTACAAGCACATTTACTATTGTACACGTTTTTTGGGAAGTTTTGTGCTAGACACCGGTCAGACCCCAAGCTGCTTGTTGAGGCGATTCAGGGCATCTCCAACAATGTCGAGCTCGTGTCGAAGCTCCTCTACCACACTGTTGATGCTGGTGGTGTCTTTGAGCACATCCACACTCTGGGTATAAGGGTTGTACCGCACAGAGAATGGACGTTTTATGGTCTTTGCAAATTCCCTGAAATGAGATATGAAAAACTCTCCAGTGAAAAAGATCTCTAGTGAAAGTGAGGTTATGTTATGTGTAGTTAGTAAAATGGAATTACCTCATCTTAACTTTGGCCTCTTCAAAGCTGTTTGACACAAAGTAAACTTCCTGAAAAGTTGTAATGATGCATTCTTGACTGCAAGTAACTTTGGGATCAAAAGGCATTATTCTTGCATTATCAGAAAGTGCATGCTGTGGAAGCCAAAAGAAAAACAAAACAGTTCATTTAATTAGGTATTTGCAATGCTTTATTAATGAAAAAATAATTAAAACAAGCAAGGCATAAAAAGCGAACCTTGAGTTCACTGATGGATGACAGTAGACCTGCTCCATATGCTCGCAAATGACCTTCTTGTTTGCATAGACCAAACTCCACCGTGAAGAAATAACACTGTCAATAGGAAAATATTAAGTATACAGTTTTTAACAGTAAAATAATTCATAATAGTATGTATCACGTACAGTGGCCAATTTCTGAACTGATTCATCTGATGCTCCCAAAGAAGCCAGGCCAATCTCTTGAGAAAACTGGGCAAAACTGGGCTCAGCTAGAAGTGGGACATGACCCAACAACTCATGGCATGTGTCCCTGAAAATACAAGAGAGAAAAAAGTTATCTCCCATTAATATACAAAGCATACAAAAAGCTACTGGTACTTACGGCTCAGGAGTGTATAACGGGTCCGAACTGTGGCGTACATACTGAGTGCAATGAAACACACGGAAGGCTAAACCAGCCAGAAAGTCCCGAGGAGACAGATAACCTGCTACAGGCCTGATGGTGAATCCTGTACGCTCTGTAAACATGTTGAAATGAAAATATGACAATTTCCAGTTAAAAAAATGTTGTTGAATTGCCTATTTATTAGCTTATGTTTTTTTACACATTAAATGGTACCTTTAAGAAACCGTGACACATCCTCCAGCTGAGGGATGTTGTCCTCTTGACATTCACAGTACTTGGACAGAAGTGGCAGGTTCTTTAAATATTCCCTACAGGCGTGAGTGGGGTACAACTTGTTTAGCTCTCTGTATACAACACCCCAGGTCTGGACCTCCTCCTCTGTGAATTCAATCCGAGGAATGGGATCCCCACTGCACAGAAGATGTTCATTTGTATGTTTCTCTCAACAGTGAGAACAAATGAGACAACTGATAACAACTTACTGCTTGTATGACATAGCAAGATCTGCAAAGTATTTCCTCCTCTTTCTGTAAACATTGTCCTTGAAACCCTGATAGAACAAAAAAAAACAAAAACAAACAAGTGTTATTATGTTGGATTAAAAATATCATTAACGTAATTAAAGTTTACGCACTGGATGGTCTGCGTCCAAGTCTGATCCATACATTAGGACTCTATTTGCACAATTGTCTAGGTCTGAAATTTTCTTTGGAAACCAGGGTACATTATATGTATCTGAAAAATATATATGCATTTATAGACACTATATAATATATGGTTAACATGTGAAGTTAGGCTAACATTGAGAATGTACCCTCTTCAGGCAAGCATGAGTTATCGGGTGGCTCCATGTCAACCACGTTTACATGGTTTCGAAGCAGCTGGATGATTTCATTCAGTTGTCCGTTATTGCTGTCACAATCAACAAAGATTTCAAATTCAGAGTTGCGTCTCTTGGATTTTCGGGACTCTATATGAACCAGATTCACATGGTTTTCCTGTTGAGAAAGTGTGACATTAAATTTCATTCATTGTGCCCATAATCAATACAAAACTATAATGCAACATTGTAAAAGTACATACTTGAAAAAGTTTAAGAGCTTTGACCAGTCCACCCACTTCGTTTTTCAAGGAGAATATTATTGTGGCTCTTCCCTTTTCAGGTGTATTCTTCTTTTCACTGTTTTCTTCAATTTTTGTAAAAGTGGATTTGTTTATCTGAAATTTAACAAAATCGTTTTAGTTATTAGATATTGTATGCTTTCCACACAAAAGTGACTTGTTTTCACAGTTTTTAAATTGTGCATCTTTAAGTGTATTTAATGATAGACTACTGCACATGGATTTAATCTAAACATGATGGGAAAACATACACATTAATTTCTAATAATAAGGCCATAGATCACGCATGAGGACTATTAGTAGAAGCCTTAATTGCCATTTCAGCACCCCGGACAGTTACCCTCATTGACAATGGAGTAATCTTAGATGGAGTAGATGGAGTAAACTCAATCTACGGAATCTTCCGTAGTAAATAGTAAAATATTAAATAAAGATTTTAGGTGGCTCAATAATGATCGAGTCATTGCAGCTACTTTCAACTAAAGCACAAAACAAGACATAGTTTACACCTACGAATCCTACACCTTTATAATAGCTTTGATGGCCTACCATATTCCTTCCTTCCAGCATTGTGAAGGCTGTACAGAGGACCAGTTTTCGGTGGGCTCTCGCGGGTCGAATCCCCGAAAACATCAGTGCCTCTCCAGAGACTGGATCAGGTCCACCCTTTGTGTCTCGTTTTAATCAAGATGAACTTGTCTGTCTCAGGCAATCGTCTTAAAGCAATCTCATTAGCTCACCATCAGGAAAGCTTATTATTAGTCCTGCCATTGTGAAAGCTCCTACATAGCTACATGCTCTTCCTCCACACGTGCGCACGTTTTATAAAACGAGCATTAATAATCCACTTACCTTTTACCTGATTTGAATTGCCAAAAGATACATTACTTTGAAAAACGTTTTTTTTTTTTTTTTTTTTTTTTTTTTTTTTTACTAAAAGTAACTTTTAAAAATGTAAACTTCCTGAAAGTGCTTTATTCTCCTCGAAAAATTTACACATTTTGCTTGAAATCTGAGCATAAAAGCCACACCCCTGACCGGTTCTTTGTGGCCCATACTAGCCTACTGACATTCATAAGTCAATTAATTAAAATATTGTATATTAACAACATAGACATAGGCTTGTAACCCAATTAGTCCTTTGACGCAAATAAAACTACAAAGGCTTAAATTAATCTGCGCTGACGGTAAATTGTTGGATCAGATAAACCCGGATCACCGCATGCTGTGTCTATTACGAGCAGCCTGCATACAATTTGAAGTAAATGACAAGTGTGAAACCTAAAAGAATAGAAAGTCGCCATACGTACCTCATTGTTAAGAAACTTTTCATCAAAGCCAATATTAATCGAGTCAAAAGATCTTCCTCTGCGAGGCCCAAGTTTGTACATGTTAAAGTACAGCTGCAGTTTCTTATGTTTGATGTGTTTTCAGGCGGGGATAGCTCCGTTCTTACACGCTGTCCACGCAGCTCGAAGTTGATCCAGAGGGTGACGTGCTATTTAACTGCTGCGAGAGACAAGAGGAGGGGGCTCCGGGAACTTATCATGCTGTCCAGTCCCCACAAATGGAAAAAGCGCAGCGTAGCGTGCGTCATGGGGTTGAGGGATCTTTTATAGTAGTCACCAAAGATTTTACTCAGAGACCCTTTCACATCAATCGCGTTTGATCTGATGTAGCCTATGGTATTAAGTTAACTTACACGACTGTAGTGAGAGATAATGTATTAACTGGTGAAAATAGCCAAGTGAAGGTTTATACAATTTAAATCTTATCCTGATGACAGTAACAGGACTAGTGCGAAACCTTGGCTCTCCAGTCTGTTCCTAAATTGTTTGTTGACATTTCAAGACCTACAGGTCAAGGTTTAAGAGGATTTAAAGCATAGCCCACCTGCCCTGATTGTGCAAAGATCCAAATTATTTTGTTTTTGAGGAAATCTTTGGTCTTGTACAGAGAGATCATGGACCCAGTGACTGATATTAATTATCATTTTTGTAATTCATACATTTTCTTTTTAGATACGACTTGTGAAAGTGTAATGCAGTTACAGGAAAATCTGGCTCCTGCCCCCCACTTGGTCCGGTGACATCATCACATTCTAGAACCTGCAACCCAGCAATACCAGTGGTTCTACAACTGGTGGGTCGGGACCCAAAGTGGTCTCAGAAAACTTTTGTTTTTAAGTGTATGTACAGAAAAAAGTATAGAATCAGTACCTGCCACAGCTGCGTTTTTTGCCTTTTTCCGCGAACTGCATTTGTTTCTGTGTTCCACACTGTTTTTCTTTTGTATGACTTTGCCATGTTTTGGTGGGGTTCAGCTGATTTTTTTTACTGCAGAGAGTCCATAATGGCCCTAAAGAAAGCAGCTTTTTAAAAGTAAACAAAGACATTTGAGACGTACAAATTTCTTCTTCTGAGACACTGAAGAGGCACCAAGAGCCCCCACACCTGCAGCACAGTGGAGGTGTCATAAGAGGCGCTACAGGAAACAAAAAGGGACAAACAAGGAGAATATGGTGAAAGACTGTTGTGGAGCGGAGGGAGCTGCAAAGGAGGATGAGGAAGAAGGAGGTAGAGCTGACCAGTGCAGGACACCACGCTCTGAAACAGGGATAAACACAGGAGGTGTTGCACCGTTTCCGAAGATCAGAGGAGCACTGAAGGCAGCCAGCCAGGTTTCCTCCAGGTGCTACGGTTTCCTATCTCCAAAAACATACAGGTCACGTTGGCCCACAGTGGCTCAGTCACAGAAGCTCAGGACAAACACCTGAACACAATTTCGTTGACAAATTATGCTCTTACTTACTTAACATTACTGTTATCGGATTGCTTTTCTTGCTTATATAATACTTATTCAACAACATTTTTTGAGGAAAAGATAATTATTTAAAATTTCTTTTACAAGTCTAAGTCATATTTGGGTCACAGCTTGTCATCCCAGGGTGATTGTGGGTCCCGATGCCATACCAGTTGATAATCACTGTCCTATACTTAAACTGATGGGTTTTTTTTAATGAAAACTTTAAGAGGATAGTGACAATCAAATGGAGAAAAAAAAAACATGAGGGTACTTTAAAGTTATGTTTCTTGTTGCAGCTGGTGTCTGTCTTTGGCTCCTTTAAGATCAACTTAATGTGATCATACATGCATGACTGCTGCACATGGCTCAGGTGGTCCTGGTCCATGTCACCCGTGACACATAGATGCTTTACACAACCAGGAAGTAATGAAGGGCACTGCCTGTCATAAAACTGACCTGAGATCAGCTCACAATATGCAAAGCTAAAAGTAATCTTGTTCCTATGAAGATAGTCAGTGGGGGACACATGAGGGGGAATACAATCCATCGTGACATAAGAATAAAACTTCAAAATATAGTCATCTTTAACTAAAATAAAAGTGAATGTTAAATACTGTAAATAATAGCATGTAGAACTTGTCCTTAACTTACTAACAAGTCCTCTCTTTGTGTAGTGTTGTCTTCCAGGAGCATTACTGGCAAGAGAGGACTAGTATGTAAGTTAAAATGCATATGACACATCGGACAATTTTTTGCCAAAACATAGTAAACATAATTATGTTTAAGATTTCCCCTCCTGGAACCGCCACCTTAACGTGGTGGAGGGGTTTGAGCGCCCGAATGATCCTGGGGGCTATGTTGTCGGAGGCTTCATGCCCCTGGTAGGGTCTCCCATGGAAAACAGGTCCTAGGTGACGGGTCAGACAAAGAGCGGTTCAGAAGCCCCTTATGAGAGACCAACAGGCCCGGTTAGAACCATGAGGCCGTCCTTCTGTGGATCCACCACCTGGGCAGCAGTAAATCCTGTGAGGATTTGGGCAGCTCCAACAGCTGCCCCCACGACCCGGCAACGGACAAGTGGAAGAAAATGGATGGATGGATGTTTAAGATTTTGAAAGAAAAGAAAAGAAAAAAAGTTTGACAATTTTTGTGGTGTTTATAGTTTCACTTGACACTCACAGGAAGTGACATAGATAGAGGCAAACAATTTTAAACTGTTGCCGTGCATAACTATGTTATGTCAATGGGAAAGGAGTCAAAACTCTTGATGGACTACCTATCTATGTCATCAGCTTAAAAATTAGAATTTCCCCCGAACATTTCCTTATTAAATTGTTTCTTCACTGAAATAAATGTATTACTTACAGCAGATGTTATCCATCTAAATAAGCCATATTTTCAAAAGCATGAAAACCTGTCATATGCGTTTTAAGGACGAATTCTCAAACAGTAGTAAAAAGTCTGCAATTTTCTTTTAACTCTCAGTGCTACTTGATAATAATACCTACTGCGTCCTTGTAACAATGGTAAGTGCTAAACAAAAATTGTACTAAGAAAGTTAAAGCCATACCACGTAGCGTTTCACCTAATATATCAAATGAACACTAAATAAATAGTAACTTTAAAAAATTAACAAACAGACATGGGCCATTATTGTGAGCGGTTCACCTCTACTAAGACCTAATTTTAACTTTAATGTTAATTTTAATGCTCGTCTCCATGGACATGGCGGCACGGTAGTACAGTGGTTAGCGCTCGTGCTTCACAGCTAGAAGGTCCAGGTTCGATTCCCACCATGGCCGGGGCCTTTCTGTGTGGAGTTTGCATGTTCTCCCCGTGTCTGCGTAGGTTTCCTCCGGGTACTCCGGTTTCCCCTACCACTAAAAACATGTACAATAGGTCAGGATGAATGTGAGTGTGTTTGAGAGTGCGCATGGGGGACGACGGATGGAAATTAGCCCAAGGCTACAATCCGGTGTGCCTTGTTCATTAACTTGCACTGTCCCTACCAAATAAACCAATAAACAGACATGTTGACTAAAGGTAGTCAAATTCATCCATCCATCCATCCATTTTCTTCCACTTTTCCGTTGGAGGACGGCCTCATGGTTCTAACCGGGCTTGTTTGTCTCTCATAAGGGGCTTCAGAACCGCTCTTTGTCTCACCCGTCACCTAGGGCCTGTTTGCAATGGGAGACCCTACCAGGGGCATGAAGGCCCCGACAACATAGCCCCCAGGATCATTCAGGCGCTCAAACCTCTCCACCACGTTAAAGTTGGGGTACAGTACTTGATTTTTTGGTGTTGTAGAATACATTTATTTTTGCCACCTCAGAGTATGTTGTAAACACAGCAAAACGCTGACCTTGTTGTATTGTCTTCACCTCAAGTCTTATTGAGCAATGGATGATACAAGTCTTTAAATTTGTGTGTGTGGGCGCCCCTTCTTCACTTTGTCACCATTCAGTGCTGTATATGGGTGTGAAATGTGCATACATTCTTTGAACAATTTGACACAGGAGGTACTGTGAGAGCTAGAAACAAGTTTGAGCCAAAACAAAAAATGTCACTGTTTGAACAGGAAAAATCAGGTACCCCAGCATTAAGGTGGCAGTTCCAGGAGGGGAGGTAGTCAAATATGAGATTTAAATAGGTTAGGTCATCATCCAAATCGATTCTTTGATTACCCACCGCAAAAATACATTTCTGTATCTAGCTGGCCATTTGCAGTTCTGTATTGTTGACAACAATAAAATAAAGTAAAAAACCTATGCAGTGAGCCTTTAAGTGTTTAGTGTTAGACCTATGCAATAGTTAAGATGTGTAAACAGCAATAAATATACCAATAAAAAAGACTAAAGTGTATGGGTCAATCCGACATGCTTTATGTCATTACAGAATAATATATATTTTTTAAGTCCAATAAACTCAAAAGGCAGCAGTAGTAGTAGTTTATTTCTTTGGTCATTATACACATTTATAATACATGTCACAGATATTTTCAATGATCTTGTACATTAAGCAGTAAGAATACATGTACTTTAAGTATTGTAAAGAACATTGGTCAAAAGGGTTTAGGCTGAAGTCGAGACTTATACTGCCAAACCCCATTTACAGCTGTGACACTATGACCAAAGATAACACAAAATACAGTCACTCTAATATCAACAATGAAAACCCTTAACCACAAAAGTTAAACTTCAACAATCAAAAATAGCTGTTATGCCTCCGCCATTAACTTCTATACTTTTCCATAATATTTAATTTGTAATTTAAAATATATATATATTAATAGTTTTGAAGCCGTTAAGTTGTTCATAACCGTTCCATAGACCCAACCCCTTTGGACTGATACAGTATAGCGTAACGTACACCTCCTCTTTGTATTAGTCCTCGCCATGGGTTTTTTAAGCATATCAGCTCCTCTGAGGTCATATCTAGATTCTCTTGTTTGAAACATCTCTCGTAAACTGTGAGGAAGCATGAAGTCGTGTGCCTTGTACATCACAACTGCTGTGTTTACATCAACGAGATCATGCAATATTTAATCTAATAAAAAGTGGATTTGTTGAAGCAAGTTATTCTGCATGGCTGATCACTCTAATTGCTTTCTTTTGTACTAAGAAAATAGGTTTTATATTAGTTTTATATGTATTCCACCATATTTCCACAAAATAACTAAGGTATGGAAGGATGCGGGAATTGTACGGTATATACGGTGCAGTTTGATTCACAGAGGTTTTGATTTCACACAATATAGCAATACGTTTTGAAATTTTAGTCTTTGGAATATGTATGTGCTCTTTCCAATTTAGCCTATCATTATCGATTCCCGAGAACTTTGTTGCATACACCCTTTCAATTTCGATTAAACATTGTTTGTTAATGTTCTTGTTTACAAATAGTATATATTTAGTTTGATGCAGAGTTAGAGTAATTTCATTAACATCAAACAATTTGTTTAGTTCAGTTAAAAGCTGCTCAAGATCTTGTCCAGAACTGATATCATCACCAAATAGGATGCATTCCAATCTGTTGAGGACTTCACAGATATAATTTCTCTACATAATAAAGTTTAGGTCTTAAAAAAAAGCCCTGAGGAACACCATGGGTTATTTTTGCCTCCATAGAATTATATATATATTCATAATATAGGTGTAAGTTATCCAATAACGTCATAACTGATACATGATTTTTATATCCACCAAGTTACTACTAACTTTCTAACATTTAATGGCAGTTTTACTCATACCAGTTTCAGTAAGAAACTGTCTGTCAGTCTAGTTCTCAATACTGTAGTATGTGAAAAACATCTTTGTGTTCAAAACCAAACAATACAAATTCATGCACTGAATCTGGTCATGCTGGAGTCGTACGTCATCTGAAAAAGCCGAGGCTTTGTGTGATGAGAACATGTGCCAATTACGAATGCCATACCAAACATTATTTAAGAATAATCTGCGTGGCCTTTTGTAGGTACATAGAAAAGGCAGAGAAAAGGACAATGGAGTAACCCTAATACAAATCATACTTTTGCTCATGAATAGTTCCTATGCAGCACAGTGAGGCAGGGGGCTGAAGATAGAACTCATCACTTGCGAGTCACTTTAGGAGTGTCTTATGTTTATATATTTGTTGATTAATGGCACAGCCAGAAGCAATATCACACTGGGCAAATGGTCTTAGAATTTGGCTTGGTATTAGAATACTGCTAACATTCATTAAGATTGTTTTCTTTTTTCAAACATTTATGCTGTGACTTTGGCCTTTTATATGAAAGTAGGAGTGGGAAATGTGTAAAACATATATAGGCCTATATTAAAAAAATTCTATTTTGATTTGATCACAACTCACATGAATGTAGGGCCTTCCTACAATCTATAAGCGGTAACTGAAAATATCAGCCGCTTCTGAAAATTCACACTTCACATCGTGAAATCCATAGATCACTCACTCAGGGCATGACCCAATAAGAAGTGAGTGGGGTAAAAAGTCTTTATTTGAACAGAGAGGTTGGATGGCACGGTGCAGTGGTTAGCACTCGTGCCTCACAGCTAGAAGATCACAGGTTCGATCTCCGGGTGGGGCCCTTCTGTTTGCATGTTTTCCCCGTGTCTGCAGGTTTCCTCCGGGTACGCCGGTTTCCCCTAAGAAAAACATGTACAGTGGGTTAATCCTCCAGCCAGGTGTTTCTGACCATTAGCATGGCTCCACATCTGGAGATTGTTCCCCGAGCGCCAGCCCACGCTGGCCGCTTGCTGCTCCTACAGGTTGCCCCAGCAACATTGATGGGTCAGAATTGGCAGATTGACACAGGATTAAATCACAATTACATTTTTATCACCATATTGCTTAGCCTACATGAAAGTAGGAAGAAAAAAATCAAAGCATGACAAGGAGGAAACTGGCCTGAGCAACCATTTGAACTGACTAAAGCACTCCCTTCTAAAACACTGCATTGAACATTTGAATAGAAGCCACTGGAAGCTTAATACAATCAAATTTAAAATAGATTTTGAGACTGTGAGTTTATGTGAACTTTAAGTAGGCCTATCCCAATGACAATATATAAAAGATGTGCCCACATCACTTTAATATGTGGTAGAGTTTAACCTGATGTGCCCATGTTACTGTGTGGCTGAATAACGATAATGAAAAGGCCTTTCACATGCACAGTCATCTCATTACACACACACTCCACGCACACATGCTTTTCTTTGTCGTTAAAGCCCCTTGGATAATCTCCACACAGTAAAAAAAACAGACAAAACAAAAACAGTAAAAACAATCCAAAAGTGAAATCACAATAATCTTTTAATCGGTCTCGAGTGCAGAGACAAGTGTCTGCAATGTCGCTGCTCTGCCCTAGTTCTGTTCAGCTCAATCAGACAGACTTAATGCCATTGTCTGAGTATCTTCTGAGCTCTGCAGCAGGTCTTCACTGACACAACACAAGGGTAAAATGGTTCAATCATAGCTGATGCAAAATGATAATAATTAGAAACGGGCCAATTACAACAAAAACAATTATACAATTCTACAGTAGACTGCATAATTGTGAGCCTACAGTTTAATATTGAAGTAGTTCACAGGCTAGAATGGTAAAGTTTGAACCGTCAAAATACAAGTGTTCTACACTTTGTAAATAACAGCTTCTCTCACCACAAATACATTGTTCAATCACAAAGGCATAATCACGTAAGTCACAAAAGCAAACTTTAAAAGTCTAGTGTTTTACAAAAAAGCTTTACAAGTTGATTTGGCCTCTTCTCTCGAATATGCGCTGTTACCATCAGGGCGGCGGTACCGTGTGCCACACTTAATAAAGTCAGATTGAGGAACTCTTTTGTCCATCAGTCCATCCTGAAACTAAACGAGGATCTTAAGTCATAAAATCAAAGTGTGTTATGGCGAGCGGACAATTGTTTATAATGTCTTTGTGAATTGTTTTATATCTGTATGTCTTGTTTGTATTTTTATGGAGCTGCTGAACTGTAAAACAAATTTCGGATCATTGTATCTGACAATAAAGCATTTATCTATCTATCTATCTATTCTCCCTGCAAAAACAGTGATTCGTCTATAGTAACAGGCCTCTGCCTCTTTACTGAAGTCATGAACAAAACACCGGGCTAAAGAATTCTCCCAAAATCTTTTTTATTAATTAAAGCCACACCGCGTAAAATTTTACCCAACAAATACATTTGAAATACAAGCATTTATTTTATGACAGATATTTTCATTGAAAAATACTTCATAAACGTACAAACATGTGCCTTTGCTGTAAGTGGCTCCTCTCCTAAGACCTGACTGTAACTTTACCGGGAGTGGGTATGTCTCCAGCTCGTCTCCATGGAGATGTGACTAAAGGCAGCAGAATTTAAGATTTGAAAAGGTTAGGTCCTCATCCAAATCCATTCTTTGATTACCCACTGCAGAAATAGCATTTTCTGTGTCAAGCTGCTCATTGGGATCATGTTTTGTTTTGATGACAACAGTATGGTCCAAAATGTTATGCAGTGTGCCTTTAAAATACATACAATTATCGAAAAAAGTGATATTTTCACAACGCGACCAACTGTAAAATCCAATTCCCACCTCTATCATTTATCTATTGCTTTCCAGTAAGTGATCATTCTCCAAAAGGATATTTCCTACTGGAAGCACTTCATCAATAGGACTGCAGTCTGTCAGCAGGTCCTGTGTCTCTGTTTGAATAACGAACTAATCAGAGTGGTGAATAGCCTGTTTACACACATTTCCTGCACCAGGAGCATGGCCCTTTAATTAGCTCCCATTCTTTCATTGCTGAACAAACAGTCACATATGCTACACACAGAGAGGCCACAGTGCACAGCAACAGGACAGGATAAAACTATTACTGCTTGAGCAACCCTACAAACACCTGTCAGAGTCTAAATCATAATACGTTGTAAGAATATAAATATGAGTTGTAAGTATGCACATACAAATAGCCTATGTACATTCTCGCTTAAATCAAATTAAACTGATCCTTCCATAGGCATTTTCTACAAAACTGACCTGGCTTTCCAAGACACCATTTAACAAATGCAAAAATATTATAAAGAAATATTTTATTCGTATTTTATTCGACGAAGACCGGGAGGCGGGACCACATTACACCGGTTTTAGAGTCGCTGCATTGGCTCCCCGTGTGTTTCAGGATCGATTTTAAAGTCCTTTTAATGGTTTTTAAATGTCGCGGTCCTTCTTATCTTTCAGAACTGCTTTCACCTTATGAACCTTCATGGCTCCTTCGCTCCTCCGGCAGGGGTCTCCTAGTTATTCCTAAAATCAACAGAAAGACTCACGGCGAGGCGTCTTTCCAATATTATGGCCCTCGCCTCTGGAACGACCTGCCGGAGGAGCTCAGGGCCGCAGAGAACGTTCATTTAAGAGCAGGCTCAAGACCCACCTTTTTTATTTTTTATTTTAAAATTTGATTGATTGATTGATTGATTGATTGATTAACCCAGAAATAATAAACTAACAGCAAAAAAATATTAATTTCCGGTGATTGAAAAGTACATCATTGCGTCGTATTTGCTGGTCACAAAGCGGAAATGTCTTGAGATCATGTTGACAAAAAAATAGAAGCTGTAAATTGCCAGGAAATGAGCTGAATCCAGTAGTGTCATGTTTCATTGTCGCAGCACCTTTCAACTGTGATGAGAGACTGAACAACAAAAGAGGCAACGTGCAGGTCCACACATTGCTTCTCCCTTCATTACGCATCACAGCAACAGCTTTAAACACTGTTGTTAGAGAAGAGAAAACTAAGTAGCGCTGATGTAAAACATACTCCAATATCATGTGCTACACACATGATATTGGAGTATTTAATGTAAAATCCTAAAACTTGCAAATGATTTACACTTCACACAACACTTTTTATTATAGAAATCTGAAATTAAAACAAGACGAAAAGTATGTGAGATTGTTGTAAACGTTTTGTGTGTATTGCATGTGTGCTTAGTCTGACGGGGCATGCCATTTTCTTTGATGGATTATGTAAGCCATGTGTGATGGACATTTTTTATACACGTGTAAACACAGTAAAATTTTACTGTAAGCGGAAATGTCACAGTGTTTAATAGAAAATCGAAGTTGTTTGGCACAATAGAGCAAAAAAGGAAACAAGCTGACATCCGGCATCAGCTTCAAAAAGCCTGGCACGTGTTTGTTTATGAAGCACTTACAAACCAGCTCGCTCCAGTATGTGCATTAGGTCAGATCATGTCAGTCTACAGTGAAGATGGACTGATGGACAATGCAGTTTGGCAGGGCAACAACAAACATCTGTTCCTCACCCTCATCTCTGTGACAGAAAACAGCCTGGAGTGGGGCCAAAGGGCTCAGCCCGAACTAAAGCAACTTTTTATCCATGAGCAATCAGCAAAAGGCCAAGCATGACTGCATTCACATCCTTTTAGCAATGTAAAGCACAAATGAGACATGACTTGCTATTCAAGACACCAGCCACCCTGGCTTCACACCTATAAAAAGCCTGCTTAGACCGAGGCTTTTTGCCCATAGGGTCTGCGTGCCGAGTGTGCCGTCATTGGATTTCCATTAGAAAGAGTGTTCTACATATCAATCCAAGCTTTAATTAAAAAGCTGCTATATTCAACAGGGCTTCGAAAGCTCACTGGAAGTGCACAGTCTGTGCCGCTCTTCTACAGAAGTGGATGCTTTGGCGCATTTGGAAACCAAATTAGTTTATTGTTGCCAAGCTTGAACCTTTCATCTAAATTTATTGTCCTTACAGAGTGACAGTCACCTTCTGGTAAACACTTGATGTAGTCATCAGCATTAGCACCATTACTCATATGCTTGAGAATTGATCAACATTTTGTCAAAATTATTGGTAAAAGGTGTTTAAACTTCAAATAAGTCTTTTTCACTTTAAATCAACTGTGACATGTAATAGAGCAATATATATAACAATTGCAAATACACATTTTAGCCCCAAACACAACAAACTAAAGAAAACAATGTCTCTTTTTAGATCTTTTACCGTCAATGCCGGTATGATGACCCTCACCTAGTCTTTCCATGGAAAACCAAACTTGCCTTCAAAAATAGGATGCTATAAAGGCAGCCTCAGACAGGAAACTGTATTTTGAGCTTGTCTGCCAGTCCAGGATCAACCTCTGACAGTATTGAGGACAGGTGGTCAAACTGTACAAGAAAGAAGGAAAATACAAAACAATTATTGCTAATTTTTGCACAGAAAATAACCATTCATGTAAATCACACGCTCAAAATAAAGGAACATAGACCTAAAAAAAAGGGTTAAAATCAATTGCTCTTATATGTGTATTTCTTTATCATTCTATAGAATAAAGAGTAGACACTTACAGACGTGGAAAATGAGTGCAAACTTCCTGCAGCTGCCAGACAGGTCTTTTCTGTCAAATACCCCTCTTTTATCAACTCTCCCATTGTGGCCTTTAAACAAGAGCGTAAATATAAACTTCAGAGCATTTTCCCGATAGTGTGATAGTTTTAGATATTACTGTCACCTTTGAAATCTGAGGAGAGATATCAGCTAAAAACTCTGCAGTTATTTCTGCTAAGGTCTTGAGTTGTTGATTTTTAGTATATCTTCATCCGTAGAGGTGTCTTTGTACTCCGTATGAAACTGGAGCACTTGCAAAACAGTGCCAATAAGACGCAAGCCTGAAATAAGACGATATCAAAAAGTTACACAGCTGCTATTGGGAGGTACAGGAAGTATGTAACTTTCTGGGTGAAGGCCGTCAACTCACTTGTGTCCCCTTTGCTGCTCCACTGATCCTGGCATTTATAGAGAGCCTGCAGCACAGCGAAGGCCTGGACCAAAATACCCTTCTGCTCTTGCAAGACAACTGGAAGATCATCCGTCTGACAGAGATCCTCACAGACAACTTCACAAACAAAGTCCCATATAGCCTTTCCGGGCCCATCTGCCGCACCTATAAAACATTAAGGCAGTTTTATATAATAACCAAACAGCTCAATTTTGAACAGACTAGAGTAGAGAATAGGGCTGTTGGTCTTACTGAAAATCTGAACCCCTTCAGCTACAGTAGAGAGGAGTTGAAGAATATGAAGATAAATCTCTAATCCATTTGGACTTTCTGACCTGTTAGAAGTGTACAATAACAATTAGTTCAACTGAATGCTGTCAATACATCAGTAAATGTAAAAAGCTGTGGGCGCCATTTTCAAGTCAGTCTTAACAACGGAGGCCGAGCTTGTGTGACATTAGTGTTGATGAGAAGGCAGATGTTTAGGCTGGGAAGTGTTCAAAGAGGCAGTGCTCACGATTTGGGGGGTGTCGGCCCAGCCAGTTACGGCTCTTTCCTTTATCATGCACTTTCCACATGTTTCATGTAATGTACCAACTTGACATTAAGCATTTCGCATATAAAAGTTAAATCGATCATTGAAGTTTGATAAACAATAATTTCGCTAATATAATTCTATGTGCAAACAAATAATGGCTAAAAGACCAAGTGGGATTAGAAGAGATTGACTGACACATGCTAAAGCTGATAAAGATAGCCTTGGGGTGGCCATACCTGAGAAGTCACGGAACCTAGGCTTTAAACCCGTTTTATTTGCATGCAGCTGAAAACTTAGCTCCTCACATTTCAAAGGGTAGAGTGGGTCGTCATATTATCGGAGGGAGCGGCAGTTTGAATCTCAGCTCCCGCAGATCCACACTGTCTTTGTGTCCTTGGGCAAGAAACATCACCCAACTGTGTGAAAGTGCCGTGTGAGTCAATGGTCGTTGTCAAGGGGCCGATGGCGCAGTAGTGTTGTTGGTAGTGGCGAGTAGGGATGGGAATCGAGAACCATTTCGGTTCTGATTGAGCTATCCATTGGAACCGTATGTCTACTTCATTAATGATGCCTCTTATCGATGCCGCTTTTTGCCGCAGCCTATTAATATTATAAACCTGCAGGTGTGGAGCCGCTGCAGATCCATGCATCACTTCATCACAAACTAAAGTCTGCGCTGTTTTAGGATCCGCACTACAGCTGAAACCAATCCGCCTGAATCTGTCCTCTCTAAACGCTTATAAACGTGATGCTGCCACCTACTTAAGAACCAAAACAATGCACATGTGTGCTTCTGCGTGCTCACTTGGCATCCTTCAACCCTCGTTCATAAAAATAGAAGGGAGAAATAGGTAAGAAAATCACAAACCATCTGTTTGCAGCTCCTCCTCTGTGTGCCATTGTTAACACTGGCTGTTACAAGTTGAATTAGTCAGACAAACGTTTTAGAGAAACGAGTGTATGCCCCTTTGAAATAAATATTTCAGCTTTAAATCTTGTTAATTTAATAACCATTTTACAATAGATTTTAAAAATGCTTTGTTTGATGGAAAGTTTATGTCAAAATAGGTCAATCTATTAGCTCCCTGTTTAAATAAAATCTACAAGAAGCATGCACATAATTTATAGCCTATTTTTTGATTAAATGGAATCGATAAGAAATCGATCAAGAACCGGATCGATAAGAGAAATTATCAATGGCATTGATATCGATAAAAACATCAATTCCCATCTCTAATGGCGAGTGGATTCCCTCGCTACCATTACTGCTACGCCAGCACTGACTTGAAAATATGTCCCTGTATGTTTATGTAGCAATATAACCATAAGTGAGTTGACTGTCCTACCTGAGCTGCACTGCAGCTTCAAAAAGACATGCGGCTACATCTACACAACTATCCCCATTTCCAGCTTCTGGACGCGGTTTAGGGGTGATCCAGGACCTCATCAGGTCTTCATCAAGGTCAAACACATTGTCTACCAGCTCCCCAACCTTCTCTAAAAGTTCAGCTGAAAAGCAAACAAATATGCGTTTCTTTTGCTTACGGTAAAACGGTTACAAAACTACAAAATTGTTGCATACTGTATGTAGCAATTTAATCTACATTTAAAAATATGGTATTGCTTCATAGATTTTTGGAAACCTTGAATAATATGTAACAAATGAATTACTGTTTGTGGAGCTATACATGATGAAGCAGAGGTTGAAGCAAACAGATGGCTCCTGTTGCATTCGCTCAAGCCACAGTGAACAAACCTCTTGTTGTGAGATACAGGTCAGCAGTAACCTGTCAAAATGATTGGAGAACAACAATTAGCAAATATTATGTTTATTGTTATGATGAGCAATTAACATCTGCAAAGCATGAAAAAGGATGGATGTCCATTTCATAGACAGTGACATTATTAAATCTTATAATATATAGCGCAATTGCCCTTGCGGTTATTTTCATAAATAAACTACTTGAATATAACTTGTTAGGCGCATTGAGTTGCCTTGTGTACGAAATGCACGGTATATATAAAGTTGCCTTGCCTTGTTACGCTGAAAAGTTGCTAACGTTAGCTGCTTACCTTTAGTTAGAGCTGATAAATGATCGATAACTTTCTCTCTTAGGGAAAAAGGCAATAATCCATTCATGTAAAATCCATGTGAAATAAAACTGATCTGACTGATAATAATCCATAAATATTCCACTGTCTCTTGAAATTGGTTGGACTTTATCGCAGAAATACATTATTCCTGGAGTTTAGCAAACTTATTGCAGATGTAGTCACTCATTCTGCTGGCGTTCCGGATAACGGGCTCACTCCTTTCTGCACTCCACAGCGCGCATGACAACACGCAGCGAGTAGGCAAGAGGGTCAGGTCATGAGTGATATTTATTATTTGAGCTAATTAGAACATCAAATATGACTGAGAAAGGACTACAGGTGCATTAAAGACTCCAATTTCAGTTTATTTGTTTGAAATAAGTAATTATTAGCAATTATTGTCATGTTTTATACATTTGTAGTGGCCATAGTTTTGGAATGGGGGGCACGGCCTGACTACAGCATGTGCAAAGGGGGCTTCAAAGAAAAAGGTTGGGAACCACTGGTCTGCTATATAATGAATGACGGGTTAGGGACTGGGGGGAACATTTTTCTGTAATAACTCATAAGCTCAGAACATTAAATACGGGGACAAGCGGAGGCCCGGGTTATATCTAGTTATATAGTACACATCACAATACTAAAAAACAAAACAAAAACAAAACATGTCTCATCACACGAAAAACAAAAAATGGTTACTGGAAGTCTGGCAAATCTACAAATACCTGCAAGTTTCCAGAAGGGTTGGTGGATCTGTATCACCAAGCAGAAGCAATAGAACTGCCCTATTGACACAGGCAACATGATAGTTACAACATGACAGAGAGAAAAAAAAGCCACGATAAATAAATAAAAGTAACAATATACACACCCCAGGTCGTCACTTTCGCTAAGGGTTAAACAGTCTCGGGAAAACAAGCAATGTTTCCAAGGATTCCCACAGCAATTTCCTATACATACAAGGATCAGTTGATGTATATATTGATGGGACAGTATTTATTGATGGGACTTTAGCTCACTGTGAGACGTGGACATCGAGATTTTGCTATAACTCCCAGTAGAATATCTGTTGCCCTGAATTCCTGCAGAAAACCAGCCACATCCTAAAAGTGGAAAAAAAATACAATAAGTTGACTCTTTGATAGGGATTAGAAAAAAACTAATAGTCATGTGAAATATACAAGAGAGACAAATCATAATTAAATCATACTTTATCCATAGCCATGTCCCAAACTCTACACAAATCCTCTTCATCATTGTCAGACAGATCCATTGGTCCATCAGTGGCTTCTTCTGAATGCTTTGTGACCATCTGAAAAAAGAAAAAAACATTTACTGACATAGTATTACTATAGAATTTACTACCACTGGATACCAGGATACTTGCATATACCAGTTACTTACTGTGTTAATACCGCTTCTGACAAAGTTGAGTTTTGCTTACCTGTATAAGGCGAGTTAGCGTGCTAAAAAGCCAATGTTTGCTGTACACAGTGTCTCCAATGGCGTCCACATCTTCTTTTAGTTCTTCATTGGCGTTGTCTGGTGGTGGGGATGGGTTGCGATCTAGTTCAGGAGACTGTGAGGCTTCTGAAGAAGGAGATTTGTCAACTCCTGCATCACCACCAGCATTACAGTCTTAGTGAAATAAATAAAAGATATCAGTTAACTACCACATGTTTACATGCCTTCAAGAATCCAGTCACTGAGCTTTAACTACTGGAGACCTGCACCAGCACTAAGTTGACCTTTATTAGGGACCTGACTGTGAAAGTAGGAGAGTCTATGTTTTCCAAGCTGGATTTGGCCCATTTAGATCTGCCAACGTTAAATGACTCATTCTGCTTTCTGATTGTCATCTTGAGGTTGAGAACACAACGTTTAAATCAAGTAAAAAATAAATCAATTGTGAATTAATCGACATTACATTTGTTATTAGCAAAACTACTATTGTGGATTTGAACATGTTCATATCTGGGGACAGATAGATCAAAGTTATGATTTGTTTACACACAAAAAATCTTATCTCTTTGATAGCAGTCACTAGACACATTTTAGATACAGGACTAAACGATGAACGGAGGATAATTGAAAGGACATATTAGGTATAAAATAACTGAATAAGGAACAGTTATTGAAAGAACATTTTAGCTAGCCGAGTGTGTTTTTGTGTTGTGCTAACATTATTTGACAGGCTAGACTTAAAACAACGGTAATTAACTTGCAATTAACTCACCCATGGCGTTAGCATTGGATTATACGTTTAGCTGTATTATGATCGCAAACCCAGAAGAATGTATATTTAGGTGAAATTGACAAAGGTTCGTTGAAGTTTTCAAACAGCGTCCGTACACCAGCGCCCTCGTCTGCGCATGCTGTATGGAAGACCACTTCACGTGTAGTTGGTAAAATACTATGCGGCATGGAAGAAATTAAAAACACGGCTAAAAAGCTAACAACTACTTATTCTTCAGTAGTGTGTATATATATATATATATATATATATATATATATATATATATTTTTTTTTTTTTTTTTTTTTTTTTTTCAAAACTTATAAACCAACGTAGAACAGACCATAGTGGCTGTATTAGAGCCTCAAAATTATGTTGATTTGCTTAGAATATCTGACGCTGAGCTGTATGATATAAAAAGTAAGTAACATGTCTGTAAAAGTATGTTTATGGAATTTATGGTGCCGTAGATGGAATTTTCTTACATATCGCCATCTACCGGCGGTCAAAAGACCACCAGAGGTCATTTGCTCTAATATGTCTATGGAATTACGTAGCAACTGCTGTCGTGTAGTCCTAACAATACGGGAAATTCATCTGAGTTTCTCAAGAAGTTTTGATTGGTCTGTTTTTGTTACATCAGTGTTTGATACATATTAAACAAACAGAAACAACTCTAAAAAAGCTTTGAGGGAGTTCCCGAATTCCTGTTGGAGGAGCTCCTCTGAGGAATTGACATGTGCACAGCTTATACAGTAACATAATAAAGCTTGTTTGCTTAAGTTTGGACAAGGACGTATTCTGTGACAGTAAACTAAATCATATTGTAAAACCTCCTTATGGTTTAGGCACAACCATGTGGTTACCAAAGACAAATACGTTTGTGATGATAAGATCTTTGGTATTTATAATAATTTGCTAGTCAAGTATGACAGTGTTCAAGGATGTTGATTTTACTGCACATCCTTATTCAAGTCAAGGCTAAGTGCAGCAATTTGTATCCAAAATTGGAATAGAACATATACTGTGACTAAAATTATAATATGTTGTTTACAATATGAAGTGGTATGCAATTTGTACATAAAATACAAAGTAGCACATTGCCAATCATCCGCAGGTCTATACAATTTTTATTTTATTTTTTATTTTTTTGGGTGGGGGGCAGTTTATATGTCATGTAACCTTTGTTACATGAAATATGAACTGCTAAACCTATACCAGTCAAATGCATGTCTCAACATTTCTGGTGTGGTATAAACTACAGGATTAAGGGTTTAAAAATTAAATAATTCAAATTGCGGTTTAAATTGTAGCTTCAATTCAGTTGCAAATTACAGTAATATTGCAGCCCTATTTTCAGTACAATGGAAGTGTCAACTTTGAGGCTATCCATATTTATCCATATCAGGTGATAAGGATGATGAATTATTTCATGACATTTGTGAAAGATGTTTTGTTTGATACATGTCTTCACAAGCCATAGCAATAAAACTTGACCAATTGACTATGCATCTAAGTATAAAGCATGTGTATCAGTGAACTTGCATGCTAGTTTCCCGCAAGTTGTGAAATGGGCCTATAAACTCATCCCTGTGAAGAATTGGGATACTAGAAATATGTTTGAAACGTTCGGAATGAGCCTGGACCACAATTAACATTTTAATTTTGTGGTTTCAACTTGGTTCTGCAGATGGGATTGTTGTCTTATCGAACACAGATGATGCAGTTATTATGGTAAGTTTCATTGCCTCTAAATCAACCTTTCACCTTTTTATTTAGACTCAAGTTTAAAGGAACAGGCCACCGCTTTTACATACTGAGATATGTTCTTACCTGTGTTCCTGTGTGTACAGGAACATCCGTGGAGAGTATGGGCTGGAAACCCCAAGGTCAAAGTGGGAAACACTTCCAAAGGTGGTAGAGAATGACCGAGCCAAAATCCTGTGGGACTTCCAGATACAGACGGACAGAATGGTAACGGCGAACAAACCGGACATTGTGGTGGTGGACAAAGAGCAGAGGAAAGCCGCCGTGGTTGACATAGCAACCAAGTGATTGCAACATCAGGAAAAAGGAACACGAGAAACTAGAGAAATACCAGGGGCTCAGAGAAGAGCTGGAGAAAGCCTGGAAGGTGAAGGCATCAGTGGTGCCCGTGGTCGTTGGGGCACTCAGGGCAATGACCCCCAAACTGGAGGAGTGGCTACAGCAGATCCCAGGAAATACATCAGACATCTCTGTCCAGAAAAGTGCAGTTCTACAAACAGCAAAGATACTGCGCAGAACCCTTAAGCTCCCAGGCCTCTGGTAGAGGACCCGAGCTTGGAGGAAAAAAGAGACCGTTGGAACATTGGAATTAAGAACGGAAAATGAATATGGCCATACTGCCTTTGCTATGCCCGATCCTGTCAGACGTTAGAAGCTAAGCAGGGAAGGGCATGGTTGGTGCTTGGATGGAAGCCCGTTTGGGAAGACCAGGAAGCCTGGGTGAATGTAGTGTGCAAGTTAGTGGCTGGTGGTGGTCGGAGGGGCCGATGGCGCAAAATGGTAGCCTCACTTCCGTCAGTCTACCCCAGGGCAGCTGTGGCTACAATAATAGCTTACCACTACCGAGTATGGTGTTAATAAATGCACAAAATTGTAAAGTGACTTTGAGCGTTTGGAAAAGCACTATATACGACTAATGCGTTATTATTTATTATTATTATTGTTATTATTATTATTATTTTTGTTACTTTTTTTCTTACAGACATTAGTGTTAGTTTCGTACCTGACGGTTTCGGCTACAACTGTGGCCTTCTTCAGAGGTTGTCACGTGGTGTTGCTGTGATGTGTCTGGTTAGCTGATTCATACAGTTTTTGGCACTGCTTCCTGCTTGTAGTAGCAGGCTGACAGTGCCATCTGCAGTCCGACTTCTTCAGAACTGTGTCCCAGGTGTGGGAAAGTTGGTACACCCCCTCGACCCGGTTCACAGTCTGGGGGGCGCGTTTCCGGATCCCGATGGCTTCTCTGATCCAACAATGGTATTTGTTGCTCTCGGTGCCAATGACATGGGCATTATCCCAATCCATAAGATGGGTCTCCCTCTTGCAGTGGTCTGATATGGCCGACTTCAGCTGTTCTTGTTCTGCTTGTTGTCTGAGGAAGGCCACAGTTGTAGCCGAAACCGTAAGGTACGAAACTAACACTAAGGTCTGGCTATAAGAAAAAAAGTAACATCATTTTTAGAAGACCTAATGAACCTAATCGGACTATTATTATTTTTATTATTATGACTTCTTGAACCCACTGTATCTCTCACCTTATTCTGTGTAAAATAAAATGTATTCCCAAATTCTAAGTTGCATGTTAAAACAAAGTTATGGGTCATTTATTTGAAGGCAGAGGTGTTTTTATAAGTTGCAGGTGTGGTTCTTAATGTAAGCGTAACAATGAACAACGCCATTATGACAGTGTTATCACGCCTCCTTAACTGCAAACAATAATGCCCTATATTAAATGCACATCATCACAGGGGTCCAGTTGAATGGAGCATCCGGCGTGGAGCGGAGACCATTGCCTGACCATGAGACCTGGAACGATGTGGGTCTTACCCTGGCTCACTCTTGGTTTTGGACTCATCACAGCAGATATGTCCGGTGAGTGTCCTAAATTACAGTCCTAAATTACATTACCCCACTATTTATTCTAATGTTATTATGTCGAAATCTGATTCTTAACCCCCTTCCAAACCCCCTTCCCCCCATCCAAACTGATAAACAGATATATAAATCCTATGGGAAAATACTTTTTATTTTTCATAGTTTTCAATGTATTTTAACATGTCTTTTTTTTATGAATGTTCTATTGTAGGGTGAAAAGTTATCGGAAAAGCAGATATATGTAATTGTAGTATCAGACTGCAACATATTAAAATAGAAATACTTCAGCGTTCTGAAAACTTTGTGGACCCACTGTGTATTGTTTTAATATGATAATGCATAAAACAGCACAGTTAAACATGTTTATTTTCTTATCTAGACATGTATCAGCCAATGAGTACGCAAATCCCAATTGTTAGAGGTAAGTTATAAGCACACTGTACATACACATTTTGGCTGTTCAATGTTAGTCCATGTGTTTACCTTCATAAATCCTTGGTTTGGCCTATTATTGCATTTAAGACCATTCCCAGTTTAGTTCTTTTATGGCGATTTTCTGATGTGGTGCAATGTGTGACAAGTTTAAGGACTACCGTATGAAGCCATATTAATACATTTTTTCAATATATTATTATTCAGATGTAAAGGCCTCGCACAATCCATTCTGCAGCACTTGGGGAAACCACCATTTTAAGACCTTTGATGGAGATTTTTTCCAGCTGCCGTTTGCCTGCAACTACGTTTTTACATCTCACTGTAAAAGCACTTATCAGACTTTTAACATCCAGCTGGAAAGGAAGGAGAACCTGCAGCATCCCAGTCTTCAGAAAGTCACAATGATACTGAATGGTGTCATTGTGGAGCTGAAAAATAACTTGATTAAGGTTAACAATAATCCGTAAGTCTGGTTTACTCTGTCATCTATCTCAAATATACTAATCTAAAATGACCACATGACCCTATTTTGCACCATAGGATCATAGTGCCACACACTGAGGATGGTGTCTCCATCAAAAGAGAGCGCGCCTATGTAAAGATTGAGGCAGACTTGGGATTGGTGGCTTTCTGGAACGAGGAGGATGCGTTCTGGGTGAGTGTTTAGATACAACTTTGGAAAAATCTGCCTGTAATGTGCAATGATACTAGGTTTTGGTTTTGTTCATGCTACAAAATGTTATGTGTGAATTCTGACTGAATGGGACTGATGTGCATAAACTGGAATAACTAAGCAATCACTTGGTAACTCGAAGTATAGTTTAACAGAAAGTAATTGTTTGCATTCTCATGTTGTAGGTTGAGCTTAAAGGAAAATTCCAAAATCAGACATGTGGTCTCTGTGGTGACTTTAACGGCGTACCGCGCTATAATGAGTTCATCAATGCAGGTAAAATCCAAAGCCATTATCAACATGTATAACCTATTACAATAGAACATGAAATTCTCTTTTTAGCCATAATTGTATTTTAGCCCTAATTTAATGTCATTTTTTTAAGACACTGAGGAGTCTGTGCCTGTAGAAAGTTATGGAGAAACTTGGAAGTTCGATGGCCCAAAGGGAAAATGTAAGGAAATTATGTCACCCGAAATGAAAGAGTGTGCCAAAAAGGTAAACCAAGACACTACTCATGAATTTGTTTTGCATTTTAAATTTGTAAATACACACATTTTCTTTATAGGACGACTCGTGTGAGAACATTCTGAAAGGGCCTGCATTTGGTAGCTGTAATGATCTGGTTGACACAGACTCATTCATTAAAGCCTGTGAAAAAGACCAATGTCACAATAAAAACCACAATAGCAGCTCCCTGTGTGCCACTCTGTCAGAGTTCTCCCGTGAGTGCACCCATGCAGGGGTCAGCCTGGCAACTGGAATAGGAGTAGCCTGTGTGGTTAGTACAGTATAATGCTGTCACAGTTGTCATATTAATAGTAGTACAAGAATAATTGCAATAGTATATATTTTTGTTTTGCTAAACAGGAGCCCATTGTCCTTCCAACATGGAGTACAAAGAGTGCGGTAGTCCCTGTAAAGGCACATGTCGTAATCCAGATAGCAACAAGCACTGCACTAAGCACTGTGTAGATGGATGTTTCTGTCCATCAGGTAGGTACATTTACTCTGAAATTATGATAGACAATAAAAGACATTATGGCTATATCGTTATTTTATTGATTTACAAAAGAGACGTGTGAGTGTGAGTGAATGTAAGTGAATCAAGGATGGCATCATTATAAGTTGCCAATGTATTATTTGTTTAATGGCCACATGTATTTAGGCCCGTACACAGACCCACATTACCTCTGTCCCTTAAAGAAGCCACTATAGCGGTGTTTCCAACCGGGGTGTGAGAACTCAAAATATGGGGGGTGCCAAGACTCTCTGTTCAATTATCTGAACTTTTTTATACAATTTTTGAGCCCTTACCAAGTAAATTAGTACATTTTCATACCTGTATTATAATACTGTAGATACACAGTACTTACAGCATATTCTGTACCTACAATAGTGTACCTCTATTTAATTTATCATAACAAAACAATTTTTTGTTACAATTTTTTCTCTCAAGGGACTGTCTGGGATGACATTACTGAAAAAGGTTGTATTCCCGTCACTTCTTGTCTCTGTGAACACAAAGGTTTGCCCTCAACTTTGTACTCGGAAAAATGTAAAGAATGGTAAGAATCTCCTTTTGTTTTACATTGATAATTGAAGGGAATGTGAGAGAAAGGGCAGTAACTAATTAAGTAGTATTTATTAATAGCACATGCAATAGTGGAAAGTGGGAGTGTGAAGACAAACCATGTCCTGGTGTCTGCTCCATTCTGGGCGGCTCGCATATCTCCACATTTGATGATAAAGCATATACTTTCCATGGAGAGTGCTCCTACACGCTGTCAAAGGTATTATTTAACTATGAGTATGAGTTCAGTTTTTCCATACACTAACAACTTAATATTTGTAACTAACCTGTGGTTTTGTTGTATCTCTAATTACAGAACACTAATGGAACATTTAATATTGTCGGTGAGCTTTACAAATGTGGATCATCAGAGCACTCCACATGTTTGTCATCTGTCTCTGTGCAGCTCCCAAACAGCTTGGTATAATACGGAGCCTTATCTGTCTGTCTGTCTCTATGTCTCTATGTCTGTTTGATGTTTTTTATTTTTATTTATCCAAAGTTGAAAATTGAAGATAATGGGGAAGTAACTTTGAATAAACTAACGTCCAAGCTCCCTCTTATAATGGGTAAGGTTTAATGCTTAATGCTGAAATGTTGTTGCCTCTGTGCACTGCTTTACATAAGTGTGCTTTACTCCACAGATGAAGTCACCGTGTTTCAGCCCTCCAGCTTCTACATCGTAGTTTACACAAACTTTGGGATCGCTCTCGAAATCCAGATTGAACCAGTTATGCAGATCTACATCAAATCAGCAACATCCAACCAAGGAAAACTAAGTGGTATTTAATTTTTCTCAAATGTTTCATAACTGGGATCAAATTGATACAAAACAAAAGCTATAAACCAAATGGTGTCTAAAGACATACAAGTCCAGTGAGAACCATCAATTGAAAGTCAGAGTGAATGAGTATCATGTGGTCTGTCAGTGTGTCAGTCATGAAACTGTTCGTGAACATCATGCTAAAGTTGCATGTTCACGGTTCAAGTGAAATATTTTCATCACTTAAATCTTTGTTCTAGGTCTATGTGGAAATTTTAACGATAAGAATAGTGACGACTTTGAAACCACAAATGGACTTCCTGAAGGAATTGCTGTAATGTTTGCCAACAAGTGGAAGTCAGACCCATCCTGCAAAGATGTGGAAATCTCACAGGGCAAACCATGTGATTTGAGTACAGACAGAGGTGCCAACAATCTCCAAGCGACTTATACTGTACTTTCCATACCTTTTCAGAACATCGGTAATACATCTATATAATATGTTTTACAGAAAGGTATGCTGATGAGTGGTGTGGATTGCTGACAAAAGAACAAAGTGTTTTTTCGAAATGCCACCGGACAATAAATCCAACGGACTACAAAGCTGTGAGTGGTGACATATGAAACAGGCCCCAGGCACACTGCATGCATTACGTGTGTTTTGACGAGTGCTTTGAAGCTTTGTGTAATTTCCGTCTAATAACATTAATCTAAATGTCTACTTGATATGGTGTTTTTTGTCAAACATAGTTGTTGAGCTAACTTTATATGTGTGATTGAGAAATCCATTCTCTCACTGTACGTTTTTCAAAATTAGGTTGATATAATTACCACAGATGAGCTACAACATATACAATACATCTGAAGCTTAGCAAGCCAAATTATTGTAAATGTCTATGTATATCACTATATGTTTTCTTCTTTTATCCTCCAGTCTTGCATTTATGACACCTGTGCATCTGAGAATAGTGAGAAGGCTCTATGTGCTGCTATTTCCTCTTATGTCTATGAATGTGCAGCAGCTGGAGTTATATTGGAAAACTGGAGGCAAGAAGTGTGCCGTAAGTACTAGCACCTGCAAATACAAACTATACCTTATACCTTACCTATATAAATTCCATTCCAATAGAGTAATGTAATCTTTTGGTTTGTTTGTTTGTTTGTTTGTTATTTGCATTTTGTAAGCAATATTTGATGAATCAACTTGTTGTGGGGGGTATACTATATTGTTGAACATCAATTGACACGGGTTAGGGTTTTGTCGGATTGCTACTATCTAACATATTTTATAAAGATAACAATGATTTTTTTTTTAACAGAAAACTTTACAACTGGCTGCCGTCCAACTTTTGTGTATGGTTACCAGATGACGAGCTGTGAGCGCACGTGTCGCCACCTCAGTCAGCCCGATCCAGCATGTAACATCACATTCACTCCTATTGATGGCTGTGGCTGTGCTGAGGGAACGTACCTGTCTGACAATGGCGAGTGTGTCTCCAAATCAGAGTGCCCCTGTCATTACGGTGATAAAGTTGTGCACAATGGACAATCTATCACGGTCCAAGGGAAAAAAATGTGAGTTTCCAAAAGATCTACATTTGGTAAAATAGGGCCAAAATTACAGACACTGACAGATTTGTATTTTTTGGCAGCACATGTGAAGACGGAATAATAAAACATAATGGACAGCCAGAACAAGGGCAAGGTCCATAGCCCACCTTTTATCCTAATGTAAAATATTACACTAAAATAGCTGTTCTTGCTAAACTTTATTTATGTTTTTAGCCTGCCAAGCTCCCATGTACTTTTTCAACTGCAAAAATGCCAGCGGAACAGACTGCCAAAGAACTTGCCAAACTCTAGACAATGATTGCGTAAGGACCTATTTAATGTATATTGCTCTTCAGAACTGTTTGACCATACAATACTCTGATATTTGACAGGTGAGTAAACGTTGTGTGCCGGGCTGTGTGTGTCCTCACGGTCTGGTGTCTAATGGGAAAGGAAACTGCATCAAGGAGGAAGACTGTTCTTGCACCCATGGAGGAGTTACCTACAACCGTGAAGAAACTATTGAAGTGGACTGTAATCGCTGGTAATTACAACAATAACAGCAACAATAACATGCTTGATTAGATATGATAGCAATGTCTCTGTCAAATGGTAGCTGTGGTTCCATGTTATTCTTAAAAAAAGGACAAATATTTAATTATACATTTTATTTCTTTTCTTACAATAGTACCTGCCGAGGTGGTAAATGGAAATGCACAGATAAAGTGTGTGATGGGATGTGCATTGTATATGGAGCAGGCAATACAATCACATTTGACCAGAAGAGGTTTTTTTTCAGTGGAGTCTGTGAATACATTTTTGCACAGGTGTCGTAAATCACACACTATTCCATTCCATATAATAAGCAGTAATAGTCATTGGTATTTTAGCAGGCACATTTATTAAATCTGTTTCTTACAGGATGACTGTGGGAAAGATGGAGAAGGCACTTTCACTGTTCGGATAAGGAACCACCCATGTGAAAAATCTGAGGGTGATTGCTTCACCATCAATTTCTTCTTAGGGGTAAATAATTGAAGATGAATGTGTTGATATGTACCTTTTATGGCAATAACAATCAATGCTTTATTGTTCAGAACAACAGCCTTGTTCTTTCTGAAGAAAATGTCAAAGTACCAAAAACCACAGATATACCATATAAAATCCACGTTGTTGGCATCTATCTTGTTATTGAGGCAGAAAATGGTATTGTACTAATGTGGAATAAGAAAACAACACTCATGTTAAAACTGAAATCTACCTTCAAGGTAAAGAAATATAATTGAATTTGACTATTAATGCAGTTGTTTTCATTTTGTTAATCTGACCTCATTTTGTCTCAGGGCAAAGTCTGTGGTCTGTGTGGGAATTATGACGGCAACATAAAAAATGACTGGACCTCTAGATCGAATGAACCAGTGGTGGACGCTTTTGAATTTGGAAACAGCTGGAAAAACTTACCAACTTGTGAAGATGCAAAACCGTCAAAGGATTCTTGTGACATGTACTCACACAGGCATGCATGGGCCAGAAAACGCTGCAACATCATACTCAGTGAAGTATTCAAGGAATGCCATGCACGGGTAAGATCAACATGTGTTTTTTGACTTGATTTTTGCTCCTTTGGTAAATTGTTATTGATTACTTATGAAAATACTATACTATACTAAATTAATGCCAATTGTAGCTTTTCTGGCAGTTTATTTGATAATGGATGCATTTGTATAGCCCCTTTCACGTTCTTATGATTTATTTCTAAAAGGTTAATGCTCAAGAATACTATGATGCCTGTGAGAGTGACACGTGTGGATGCAACACGGGAGGAGACTGCGACTGTTTCTGCTCTGCTGTTGCCGCTTATGCAGCAGCTTGTAACAGAGCAGGAGTGTGTGTGAGATGGAGAACACCAACTGTATGCCGTGAGTCAATATAATATTCATTAATTAAAATACAATTATGGGTTTTATAGTTTAAGCACTTTTTCATTTGGACAAGTTCACTTCTTTATATCTTCTTTAGCACTGTTTTGTGATTACTACAACCCTGATGGACATTGTGAATGGCACTATGAGCCTTGTGGAAAATCATGTATGAAAACTTGCAAGAATCCATCAGGAAAGTGTTACAATGAAATCCCAACTTTAGAAGGTATACCAAAAAAATATGTATTCTTGAATGCGGTCTATGTACTGAGGTTTTTGCATATTGAATTTATAATGTAATCTTTAAAGGCTGCTATCCACATTGCCCTGGGGGGAAAAGTATTTGGATGAAGAGAGCATGAAGTGTAAGTCAGAGATAGAATGTGGCTGCTACGATGAGGAAGGAAACCATTACGAAGAAGGAGCGTACATGCCTCCAACCCATCCCTGGCAAAACTGGTGAGTGGTAAACCCTCTTTTCTATTCGCACATGCGCCCTCCTCTGATCCTACATCATCAGCACATTTCCAGAGGAGGGTTATGTGTTAACAGGATTTCTGACATGCATATTTATTTGCACAAACCAAAGAGTTTCAAATACATTTCTGTCTATTTTTAGTGCATGTCTTTCAATGGTGAAAGAATGCTATATTACCACCACCACAGAAATGCCCACTACAACGACAGAAAAAACAACCACAACAAGTACACCTACGACAACGACTTCACCAATCACAACAACTTTACAACCGTCCACCACTGAAGAATCTACCACAACAAGTACACCTACGACAACGACTTCACCAATCACAACAACTTACAACCGTCCACCACTGAAGAATCTACCACAACAAGTACACCTACGACAACGACTTCACCAATCACAACAACTTTACAACCGTCCACCACTGAAGAATCTACCACAACAAGTACACCTACGACAACGACTTCACCAACCACAACAACTTTACAACCGTCCACCACTGAAGAATCTACCACAACAAGTACACCTACGACAACGACTTCACCAACCACAACAACTTTACAACCGTCCACCACTGAAGAATCTACCACAACAAGTACACCTACGACAACGACTTCACCAATCACAACAACTTTACAACCGTCCACCACTGAAGAATCTACCACAACAAATAAACCTACGACAACTGAGCAACCTACACCTTGCTCAGATCTCACCTGTATTTCAAGATCGACTACAACTGCTCCTGCCACAACAACTTTACAAACAACCACCACTGTAAAAACTACCACAACCAGTAAACCTACTACAACTGGTCAACCCACAACCACTAAGATTTATACTACAACCACAGAAAAGCCCACTACAACAACTACTGAATCCCCTACAACCACTACTTCAAAACCTACCACTACTTCTGGTCCAGTCACAACAACTTCACAACCAACCACCACCACTGTAAAAACTACCACAACCAGTAAACCTACTACAACTGGTCAACCCACAACCACTAAGATTTATACTACAACCACAGAAAAGCCCACTACAACTACTACTGAATCCCCTACAACCACTACTTCAAAACCTACCACTACTTCTGGTCCAGTCACAACAACATCACAACCAACCACCACCACTGTAAAAACTACCACAACCAGTAAACCTACTACAACTGGTCAACCCACAACCACTAAGATTTATACTACAACCACAGAAAAGCCCACTACAACTACTACTGAATCCCCTACAACCACTACTTCAAAACCTACCACTACTTCTGGTCCAGTCACAACAACTTCACAACCAACCACCACCACTGTAAAAACTACCACAACCAGTAAACCTACTACAACTGGTCAACCCACAACCACTAAGATTTATACTACAACCACAGAAAAGCCCACTACAACTACTACTGAATCCCCTACAACCACTACTTCAAAACCTACCACTACTTCTGGTCCAGTCACAACAACATCACAACCAACCACCACTACTGTAATAACTGAAATAACAACACCCTGCTCAGATTTCACCTGTTATTGGTCAGAATGGAAAAATGATAAATATCCTAGCAATGGTCGGAGTGGTGGTGATCAGGAAACACTACCAAATATTACCAATTCAAATGTGGAGCAGTTTTGTGACAAAAATCTTGTAATTGAGTGTAGAACCAAAGGAACCAACAAAACACCTGAGGATGCAGGTCAGAAAGTAACATGTAATGTTGCAACAGGTTTAATTTGTAAGAATAGTGAGCAGTCACCGCCACATTGTTATGACTATGAAATTCGGGTTGGATGCTGTGTTTGCCCAAGAGAGACAACAACAACTTCTATGACCACAACCACAGTGACAGCAAGTCCCACTACCACCACTGAAAGATCCACAACAACTGAAAAACCAACCACCACAATAAAGAGTACAACTACTGAATCCCCTACAACCACTACTTCAAAACCTACCACTACTTCTGGTCCAGTCACAACAACATCACAACCAACCACCACCACTGTAAAAACTACCACAACCAGTAAACCTACTACAACTGGTCAACCCACAACCACTAAGATTTATACTACAACCACAGAAAAGCCCACTACAACTACTACTGAATCCCCTACAACCACTACTTCAAAACCTACCACTACTTCTGGTCCAGTCACAACAACTTCACAACCAACCACCACCACTGTAAAAACTACCACAACCAGTAAACCTACTACAACTGGTCAACCCACAACCACTAAGATTTATACTACAACCACAGAAAAGCCCACTACAACTACTACTGAATCCCCTACAACCACTACTTCAAAACCTACCACTACTTCTGGTCCAGTCACAACAACATCACAACCAACCACCACTACTGTAATAACTGAAATAACAACACCCTGCTCAGATTTCACCTGTTATTGGTCAGAATGGAAAAATGATAAATATCCTAGCAATGGTCGGAGTGGTGGTGATCAGGAAACACTACCAAATATTACCAATTCAAATGTGGAGCAGTTTTGTGACAAAAATCTTGTAATTGAGTGTAGAACCAAAGGAACCAACAAAACACCTGAGGATGCAGGTCAGAAAGTAACATGTAATGTTGCAACAGGTTTAATTTGTAAGAATAGTGAGCAGTCACCGCCACATTGTTATGACTATGAAATTCGGGTTGGATGCTGTGTTTGCCCAAGAGAGACAACAACAACTTCTATGACCACAACCACAGTGACAGCAAGTCCCACTACCACCACTGAAAGATCCACAACAACTGAAAAACCAACCACCACAATAAAGAGTACAACTACTGAATCCCCTACAACCACTACTTCAAAACCTACCACTACTTCTGGTCCAGTCACAACAACATCACAACCAACCACCACCACTGTAAAAACTACCACAACCAGTAAACCTACTACAACTGGTCAACCCACAACCACTAAGATTTATACTACAACCACAGAAAAGCCCACTACAACTACTACTGAATCCCCTACAACCCTACTTAAAAACTACCATTCTGTCAGTCAACAACTCACAACCAACGCACCACCACTGTTAAAACTACCACAACATGTAAACCACTACAATGTCAACCCACAACCATAAGAATTAAACTAAACCACAGAGCCCACTACAACTACTACTGAATCCCTACAACCACTACTTAAAACTACCACACTTTCTGGTCCAGTCACACAACATCAAACCAACCAACTACTGTAATAACTGAATACACCCTGCTCAGATTCACCTGATTGTCAGAATGGAAATGATAAATCCAAGCAATGGCGAGTGTGGTGATCAGAAACACTACCAATATTACCATCAAATGTGGAAGCAGTTTTGTGACAAAACTTGTAATTGAGTGAGAACCAGGACCAACAAAACACTGAGGAGAGGGTCAAAAGTAACATGTAATGTTACAACAGCGTTTAATTTGTAAGAATAGTGAGCGTCCCCGCCACATTGTTATGAACTATGAATTCGGTTGGATGCGTGTTTGCCCAAGAGAGACAACAACAACTTCTATGACCACAACCACAGTGACAGCAAGTCCCACTACCACCACTGAAAGATCCACAACAACTGAAAAACCAACCACCACAATAAAGAGTACAACTACTGAATCCCCTACAACCACTACTTCAAAACCTACCACTACTTCTGGTCCAGTCACAACAACTTCACAACCAACCACCACTACTGTAAAAACTACCACAACCAGTAAACCTACTACAACTGGTCAACCCACAACCACTAAAATTTATACTACAACCACTGAAAAGCCCACCACAACTACTACCGAATCCCCTACTACGTCAAAACCTACCACAACTGTAAAAGCCACAACTACTTTACAACCGACCACCACTGTAAAAACAACTGAAAAATCAACCACCACTCCACAAGGGCCTGAAACACAATCAACAACAACACAAACACAAACGCCTAAAGGTCAGAATAGTACATCTCCTGAAACGACTAATACTACTACCTTGCAGCCTACAACCACCGCAGAAACCACAGTGACAGCAAGTCCCACTACCACCACTGAAAGATCCACAACAACTGAAAAACCAACCACCACAAAAAGTACCACATCTATATCGACAACTGAAAAAACAATTACCACCACTGAAACTCCTTTTACAACTTCACAGCCGACCACCACAGTAAAAACAACCCCAACTAGTAAGTCTACAACAACTGGTCAACCCACAACTACTAATATTTATACTACAACCACTGAAAAGCCCACCACAACTACTACTGAATCCCCTACAACCACTACTTCAAAACCTACCACTACTTCTGGTCCAGTCACAACAACATCACAACCAACCACCACTACTGTAAAAACTACCACAACCAGTAAACCTACTACAACTGGTCAACCCACAACCACTAAGATTTATACTACAACCACTGAAAAGCCCACCACAACTACTACTGAATCCCCTACAACCATTACTTCAAAACCTACCACTACTTCTGGTCCAGTCACAACAACTTCACAACCAACCACCACTACTGTAAAAACTACCACAACCAGTAAACCTACTACAACTGGTCAACCCACAACCACTAAGATTTATACTACAACCACTGAAAAGCCCACCACAACTACTACTGAATCCCCTACAACCACTACTTCAAAACCTACCACTACTTCTGGTCCAGTCACAACAACATCACAACCAACCACCACTACTGTAATAACTGAAATAACAACACCCTGCTCAGATTTCACCTGTTATTGGTCAGAATGGAAAAGTGATAAATATCCTAGCAATGGTTTGAGTGGTGGTGATCAGGAAACACTACCAAATATTACCAATTCAAATGTGGAGCAGTTTTGTGACAAAAATCTTGTAATTGAGTGTAGAACTAAAGGAACCAACAAAACACCTGAGGATGCAGGTCAGAAAGTAACATGTAATGTTGCAACAGGTTTAATTTGTAAGAATAGTGAGCAGTCACCGCCACATTGTTATGACTATGAAATTCGGGTTGGATGCTGTGTTTGCCCAAGAGAGACAACAACAACTTCTATGACCACAACCACAGTGACAGCAAGTCCCACTACCACCACTGAAAGATCCACAACAACTGAAAAACCAACCACCACAATAAAGAGTACAACTACTGAATCCCCTACAACCACTACTTCAAAACCTACCACTACTTCTGGTCCAGTCACAACAACTTCACAACCAACCACCACCACTGTAAAAACTACCACAACCAGTAAACCTACTACAACTGGTCAACCCACAACCACTAAGATTTATACTACAACCACAGAAAAGCCACTACAACTACTACTGAATCCCCTACAACCACTACTTCAAAACCTACCACTACTTCTGGTCCAGTCACAACAACATCACAACCAACCACCACCACTGTAAAAACTACCACAACCAGTAAACCTACTACAACTGGTCAACCCACAACCACTAAGATTTATACTACAACCACAGAAAAGCCCACTACAACTACTACTGAATCCCCTACAACCACTACTTCAAAACCTACCACTACTTCTGGTCCAGTCACAACAACTTCACAACCAACCACCACCACTGTAAAAACTACCACAACCAGTAAACCTACTACAACTGGTCAACCCACAACCACTAAGATTTATACTACAACCACAGAAAAGCCCACTACAACTACTACTGAATCCCCTACAACCACTACTTCAAAACCTACCACTACTTCTGGTCCAGTCACAACAACTTCACAACCAACCACCACCACTGTAAAAACTACCACAACCAGTAAACCTACTACAACTGGTCAACCCACAACCACTAAAATTTATACTACAACCACTGAAAAGCCCACTACAACTACTACTGAATCCCCTACAACCACTACTTCAAAACCTACCACTACTTCTGGTCCAGTCACAACAACTTCACAACCAACCACCACCACTGTAAAAACTACCACAACCAGTAAACCTACTACAACTGGTCAACCCACAACCACTAAATTTATACTACAACCACTGAAAAGCCCACCACAACTACTACCGAATCCCCTACTACGTCAAAACCTACCACAACTGTAAAAGCCACAACTACTTTACAACCGACCACCACAGTAAAAACAACCCCAACTAGTAAGTCTACAACAACTGGTCAACCCACAACTACTAATATTTATACTACAACCACTGAAAAGCCCACCACAACTACTACTGAATCCCCTACAACCACTACTTCAAAACCTACCACTACTTCTGGTCCAGTCACAACAACTTCACAACCAACCACCACTACTGTAAAAACTACCACAACCAGTAAACCTACTACAACTGGTCAACCCACAACCACTAAGATTTATACTACAACCACTGAAAAGCCCACCACAACTACTACTGAATCCCCTACAACCACTACTTCAAAACCTACCACTACTTCTGGTCCAGTCACAACAACATCACAACCAACCACCACCACTGTAAAAACTACCACAACCAGTAAACCTACTACAACTGGACCCACAACTACCAAAATTTTTACTACAACCACTGAAAAACCCACTACGACTATGTCAACAACTAAACTGTCAACCACAACAAGGACTATCACAAGTACTACAGCACCCCCTACGACAACTGTTCAAGGTTCAACTACTTCAAAAACTACTACAGCCACGGCACAGACCACCACTACTCCACAGGCGACTACCACGGAAAAGCCCACCACGACAAATGTTCACGACGAATGTTTTTGCACATATAAGAACAACGACTTCAAACCAGGTAAATTATATATGAAAATATATGAAAGTACACATTTAAACTGTAATTATGTTTATATAATATTTTCTCAATATATTCTTAGGTGATTTTGTGGACAAAGTGAACGACGGGAAAGTTGACTGTTATGAAGTCCACTGTAGCTTGACATGTACTTTGGAGAAAAAGCCATGCTACCGGGAAAACTGCTCATACCTAGATCCCCCACGAAAGGTTTTTTCTTACTTTCTTGCTTTTTAAATGTTGTTTTTGCTTTTTATTTGTTTGTTGCTCTGTATGCTTTACTTTTATTGAGTATTGTATTTGTGTATGCCTGTACCTCTCATTGTCACAGAATGGTGAAACCTGGATATCGGATTGTAAGAGTTACCTGTGTGAAAATGGGAAAACAGTATATAAACCTGTAACATGCCCATCAGTCACAGAGCCTCCATGTGACAGTGGATGGGCACCTGTTAAAGTTTATGATGACGGAGGCTGTTGTTATCACTATGAATGTCCATGTACGTTTGCACAGTATTCGTGTTATATTGTATCCTACAATGATTTTTGTTAATTGTTATGCCTCATCTTTATACAAATTTATGTATTTTAGGTATATGCTCTGGCTGGGGAGACCCGCATTATTACACATTCGATGGGCAGTATTACAGCTTTCAGAAAAACTGCACTTATGTTTTGGTTCAAGAAATTATCCCAAGGCACAACTTCCAAGTTCTTATTGACAATGAAAACTGTGATGCCTCTGGAACTGTGACCTGCGCCAAAGCTTTAATTGTAAAGTACAAAAACTACAACATTATTCTCACGGCGCAGACAACCCCAAAATACAAAAACATTGTAAGCAAACACTGTATTGTATTATTGATCTAAATGCTGTGAGATTTGGGCTGCATAATATGAGAAAATGTTTTGATGGTCTTGGATATTACATAACCAGATCAACACAGCACGTTGCATTTGATTTTAACACGATTGTTATCAAATTGTGTCAAAACAATGCTAACATGGAATTAAATTAGGAACATCTTTATTTAACCTGATTTTTATTATTATTATTATTATTTTTATTTTATTTTATTTTGTTCATTTTACCATATGTTTTGATGTTAGGCTGTGTTTATTAAGTATGTTGTAGCTTCTTACAATACGATTGCATTACATTATGCCTCTGCCTGAATCAAAAATGATCTGAAAATGTATTGTGCAGCCCTTATTTGGGATAGGCTTGAATCATTATGGTATGCATTAGAAGAAGCTTCCCTCTTATTGATGTGTGAATATGCTTTGTTTTAGGTGTATATTAACGACAAAAAGATAGTCCCAACTTTCTCCAATGATGACCTGATCATCACCAGCACATCCATTGAACTGCGCTTGAGAATTCCAAAAATTCATGCAGTTGTTTTGTTCAAATGGCTTCAGTTTAGTGTTGAAGTGCCATTCTCTCTTTTCCACAACAACACACAAGGACAGTGTGGTAGGTCTTTTAATAAGCACAGATTTATAGGATAAAAATAAAAATCTGACCTCTACGTCTGCTTCGGACAGGCACTTGTGACAATAATACCTCGAACGACTGCAGATTACCAAATGGCCAGCTCCGTCCCTGTCCCGAAATGGCACATGAGTGGCAGGTCAAAGATCCTAAGAAGCCATACTGTGAGCCCCGACTTCCTCCTCCATCAGTTACACCTCCAACCCCAGGTCCTCCTGTTGTTCCTCCATGTGAAGTATTGATCAGCAAGTTAGTAATGATCCTGTACACTTAAAAAAGATAAGTTGATAATGTGATGTTGTCAAGTTTACAAGCTTCTGTGTTTGTCTTTTAAAAGTGTCTTTGAGGAGTGCCACAAAGTGATTAAGCCAGATCGTTTTTATGAAGCTTGTAAATTTGATGTTTTGTACATGAACAATGCAACGGGATGCTCCAGTCTTGAGACATATGCTTCTTTATGTGCTCGAGAATCTATTTGTGTGTCCTGGAGGAATGCAACAGATGGCCGTTGTGGTAAGATATTTCATTACAACAGACAGTAATAATGGACATTAATGTAAATATGTGATTCGCTCATAGAATGTATGTCAATATGCTTTTAACTTGTAGAATTTGATTGCCCTGCAAACCAAATCTATAAACCCTGTGGCTCAACTATTTTTGAAACATGCAATGCAAGGTACAAAATGTTTAAATATCTAAACCAAAACATACTTTATTTACTTTATAATTTATAATATTTACTTTTACTTTTTGTTTTGTTTCCAGATACAATGAAAAATACGTTTCCAAATGTCAGGGACAAATGGTTGCAGATAAAGAAGAATGTCACTCTTTCATGGAGGGATGCTTCTGTCCAGACGGGTTGATACGATTCAGTTCAGCGTCTGACCGCTGTGTCTCTGCCTGTAAAATCTATTGCCAAAATTATTATAACAAATGTACATGATATTCGTACATACTGATGTTTTTACTATTACTATACATAGGTTGCACTGGTCCAGATGGCTTACCTAAAGAGGTATACTGAAATCTAAACAATTTATTAGAATTACTGTTATAACGAGAGTGTCACTATGAAAACATTAAATATTTCCCTGGGTTATACAGCTGGGTGAGACATGGCGTAGCGGCTGTCAGGAGTGTGTTTGTGACAAGAACCCGATGGGCGTCCAGTGTAGACCACGCACCTGTCCCACTCCGCCGCCTCTCGTCTGTAAAAAAGAGGGAGAAGTGGTGGTAAACTACACTGAGGATTGTTGTCAGCAGTTTAAATGTGGTAAGTTAGCAGGATGATTCAATAATATTGGACAACTTATTTACACTATAGTTTATGGATTTATTTTGTTTGTGACTTATAGAATGCAAACATGAACAATGTCCTGACATCACTCCAACGTGCTCAATAGGATTTGAGCTGGACGTACATCAATCTAATGACAGCTGCTGCTCTAAATACACTTGTGGTACTTATTTTGTATTCTTGTTTAACTACATTTAGATAATATGTTGAGCTTTTGACCAAATTAACTTTTTTTCATATGTAGTTCCAAAGAATGTCTGTGTGTTTAATGGCACTGAGTACAAGGTAAGAAATATTAGGCATATACTTTAATGTGTGAGTTGTACCTTTCAAATGCAAGACTTTTTTTTTTTAAGGATTTGTTTTAACCAGTTTGTTTGTTGGTAATGTAAAGTGTGTGTTTGTTTTGTTTATATGTATTTATTTATAGCCAGGTACAGATTTCTTCATAAGCCAGTGTGAACATTGCTCTTGTACTGAAAATAAAGACAAAGACACCATGCTAAATGACTATAAGTGTCAGGAGAGTCCATGCCAAAAGAACTGCTCTAAGGTAGTACTATTTTTTTTTTATAGTGTATGTATTTCATTATGTTACATTGTTAAAACAGTTTTTATCTCTAGGGCTATGTGTATGAGCCAAAACCAGGGGAGTGCTGTGGCTCATGTAAACCGGTCAACTGTGTTTTAAGATTAAACTCTACTACTGTTATTATAAAGGTAAGACTCAGTGGACCCACTTATATTAAGGCATATAGTAGTCGGAACACTAACATCATATACATTTGTTTACTATTGCTATAAATTCTACATACACTGATAAGATATGAACATGTTCACTATTGGATTCAACATAACACAGAAATAAATAGAGATGTATGAATGAGCACAATGTCTGCCCCTGGACCATCCCTCACTTTATACAAATATTTCCACAGCCTTCGGAGTCTTGGTCCCCTCCAGGTGACTCCTGCACCAAGTATCACTGTAAAAAAGAGAATGGAGAGTTGATTATTACAGAGAAACAAATAGAGTGTCCCACGTTTGATCCAACAAAGTGCATTCCTGTAGGTATACTGTGGGAAGAATAGTAAATGGAAATTGTGAAGAAACATTGTGAATTTGGTGTACAATAATTTACCTTATTTCTAACAGGGAACTGAGCAAACTGATGCCAATGGTTGTTGTAAAAGATGCATAGTGAAAGGTAATTATGTCAGTTTAAACTTTGCTGATCAAATCTTCAATATTTTCAAACAAATTAGCAACATATGTAGGTTTTCCCCCTGTATATTTCTTGTCCTGTTTAATAAATGTTTGTGTTTGTGGCAGACTGTGGAGTGAAAAAGAACGTAACACATCTGGTGGTTGGAGACTGCAGGTCGCGCAATAAAGTGGAGCTCACGTCCTGTGAAGGATCTTGTGGGATCTCTTCATCCATGTGAGATTCATAATTCAGAGACAACATCCATTTTAGTCTGATTAGAGTGCACTTTCTTAATGCTTCCCTTTGTATTTCTAGGTACTCTGCTGTGAGTAAAAAGATGATGCATTCATGCACCTGTTGTCAGGAAATGAAGACCAGCGAGAAAAACGTGGAGATGCTTTGCCCAGGCGATAGCACTCAGACCCACAAATACATTTATGTGGATGAGTGCAGCTGCCATGTTGCTGAGTGTAAAGAGGCCTCTTCTTAAGAAGACATTGTATAACATTCATATATTTTCCCTTAATCATTAGCAGTATCCTATTTCTCATCCCATATTTACACTTTTTCAATAGTTAACACAAACGTTCCTACTTAAAATTGCAATGTTCTTCAATGCACTGTATCTTTTGCATCTTGGTAAGTTTCAAAAAGTAATCGACTGAATTACCTCATCAATACTTCAATACTACTTTTAAATAATCAAATTAAAATATTTTCTTATTATATATCCATATGTATCCGAGGTGTGTTGCAATCTAGTTACAAGACACTAATGCTGTGTGTTATTATCTGTTCAGTGGAGTTTCTGTTTAATTATCATTCTTCATCTTCTTTGTACCCTCCTAAAAATCCCATTAAAAGTTTGATTTCATTGCACTTCTTTTTCTTTTTATAAACTTCCCTTTTAAATAGAATGCATTGTTGGTTACTGATGTTGATATTAAACTGATATGAAACTGATATTTATAGCTAAAGATAAGATAAGAAGGAATACAAAATCAGACAGGACACGAAATTACAGAATTTTACGGTGGCACGGTAGTACAGCGGTTAGAGCTTATGGTTCACAGCTAGAAGGTCCAGGGTTCAATTCCCACCTGGATGGGACCTTTCTGTGTGGAGTTTGCATTTTCTCCCTGTGTCTGTGTAGGTTTCCCCTACCACTAAAAACATGTACAATAGGCCAGGATGAATGAGAGTGCACATGGGGGACAACGAATACAAATTACAATCCGGTGTGGCTTGTTTACATGCATGAGACCCATGTATGTTAATGGCTTAACATGCACTGTCCTGACCAAATAAATTTACACTGTGGAATTAAACAGACACATTGTCTTTTGAAAATGTATTATAAAATATTATAAATTATGAAAATGTTTATGTTAGTACCATTGACAGTAGTATACTGGCCAAACGCTTCCTCTTTGTAAGTAGGAACCACACTTCTTCAGTCTTGCTTCACATCGGAACAGTTTGAGTGTAACGCGCAGATCGGCAGTCATGTCGGCACAGAGCGCGCAGAGGTATCTAAGCTGTCCGCAAGAGTAGTCAATTTTCTGTTTTAAATGTTTACTTTTGTATATTTTGTATTTAGACAGATCAGTTTGAAACAATGCGTTGAGGAAAAGCGACGCACATCTTAGTACCGATTCAAATAAAGGTAAGTAAAGTTAAATGCTACTTGTCACTCAGGCATTGCTACTCTTGACTATTACGTATAGCTAACATATTGACGTTTGGTTAACTAATACATATATGAAAAAGAATGCAAACAGATGATTCACATCAAGATAGATAGACATTGTAGGCTTGCCTAACATAGCTCTTTGTTGTTGTTAGGTCAGTTCTTTCTTGATCTTCATCTTTATAGCCATTTCTGGGTTTGGTTTTGAATCATTTTAGGGGGTGCATGATTGTATTCACTAATAAATTGGCGAAGCGTGATTGCTGTTAACAATGAACTCTCTTGTTTCAGTTTTACCATGGCTTCGCTGTCAGAGGAGGTGCTTCTGGTGGTGAAAAAAGTTCGCCAGAAGAAGCAGGATGGGACACTTTACCTGATGGCAGAACGGATAGCCTGGGGTCCAGAGGGCAAAGACCGCTTCACCGTCAGTCATCTCTATGCGGACATCCGCTGTGAGCGACACTTCCAATTTTCTACATTTGACATGAGCTTCTATTCTTTGAAATCACTTAGTTTTATATTCTTAATATGTCCAGGTCAGAAGATCAGTCCAGATGGTAAAGCCAAAATTCAGCTTCAGCTTGTCCTTCACACAGGAGAAAGTACCACATTCCATTTTGCCAATGAAAGCACTGCACTAAAAGACAGAGAAGCTGCCAAGGAACTACTGCAGCAGCTGCTGCCCAAGTTCAAGAAGAGAGCAAACAAGGAGCTAGAAGAAAAAAACAGGTCAGTATTAGATACGGTGGATGAATCTTTGAAATGTAATACTATTAATACGTTATTCTAGAACTTTTGGCTATCCACACAAAGGAGCAGTTCAACTTCAACCCATATAGGTGTTACTAATCTTGATACTTTACCACAGACTTTAAAAAAACATTAAAAACATTAATGTGCTGCCTGGCTGCTCCACTGTAGGGGAAATATTACTGTAATCATCTAATTTTAGTCACAAGTATTTGTCAACTTTAAAAAGTGCCCTGTTTAATTCATGCAAAATATATTCTTTAACAAAATATATATTATTCTTGTTATTATTATTATTATTATTATTATGCTATTTTTTTGTAAATAAATGCCTACGATTGAACTGCTGTCAGAGCTCACAAAAGTAAGTACATCCCTAACATTTTTGCAAATATTTCATTATATCTTATCATGGTAGTGGTTCAAAGTAGTCTGTCTACAGCTTTTACAAGAGTGTGATTATAATGTCTCCTCAAAACACCTTAACACACACACAGCCTTATCTTGGCACTGGACCCCGTTTCCACTCTCCCATGACAACATCACAAACCTGGTGAATGTCAGAGACCTTGACCTTCTCCAACCTCTGTTTGTAGATGCTCCACAGATGCTCATTTTGGTTTATATCCAACGACATTCTTGACCAGTCCATCCTTTACAGCTCAGCTTCTTTAGCAGGGCAGTGGTTGTCTTGGAGGTGCATTTGGGGCCGTTATGTTGTCCAGTTTCTGAAGGAAGGAGGTCAGTATATGTTGCCATTCCTGGTTCTCTGAATGAACTACTGATTCCCAGACCATAACAGCCCCACCACTGTGCTTCCCTGTAGGCACTTTGTTTACCTCACCTTGTTGCACCACACTTTTGACACCGTCTGAACACTGAAACTTATCTGACCACAGGAGATGGTTTCAGGGATCTTCAGAAAACTGTTTGGAGGCTTTCTTGTGTATCATAGAGGAGGCGACATGGAGGAGCGGAGAGGAGTCCAGTGGCGACCTTTTAATCTCTGGTGAACGAACTTCATGGCCAAGAGGGTTAGGGCAGAGCTGGGAAATAATGGCAACACAAAATATTGAGTCTTTGGACATTTTCATTCTTTGAGGGGACATTAAAATCACACTAGGTGTACTTACCTTTGTGAGATACAGTTTGCAATGCCATAAAATCTGAGTGCAGTGCAGGGTGGGGGCTTGCATGCACGTGAATTAAACATATTGCAAAGTTACTGTTATTAATCCTTTTTCCCAATAAAGTATTTTTTTGTACATAATGAATAATTTTAAGTGTAATTGAACTTTGGTTCATTGCACAACCCTATGTTCTGCCATTCTTCTATTTTTTGTGTCACAGGATGCTTCAAGAAGATCCTGTCCTCTTCCAGTTATACAAAGACCTCGTTGTAAGCCAAGTAATCAGCGCTGAGGAATTCTGGGCCAATCGTTTAGGTAGTAACAACAACGCAGACTCTGCTGTGTCTAACAACAAGCAAGAAGTTGGAATTTCTGGAGCTTTCCTGGTGAGATCATGTGATGTGAAATATTAACTTTCTGCTCAGCTCATACATGATCAAGAACAGTTTATTTTGCCCCATCAGGCTGATATCAGACCTCAGACTGACGGCTGTAATGGTTTAAGATATAATTTGACGGCTGACATTATTGAGTCAATCTTCAGAACATACCCAGCAGGTAAACTCTGTTAATCCACTGATTTCATTCTGTGCTAAATCTGTTCACTGCTTTACTTTCTCATTTTCTCTCCGTCAGATGCAAATTTACCTTAACTTTTGTGTATATTTCTTATAGTAAAGCAGAAATACAGTGAGAATGTGCCTCATAACTTAACGGAGAAGGAGTTCTGGACCCGTTTTTCCAGTCACATTATTTCCACAGAGATCGCATCAACACAGGATCGCAAGATATCTTCTCAGAGTGTGCCAAGCAGGACGAAATGGGTAGGAAACAGTCAGCACTGTTAGAGGTTGAATATCTATACATAAACAATTCAGAATTTCTCATTTACATCTGGAATGTATTCTTTGTGTGTGATCTATTTTAGGTTTAAAGTCTATGGTTGTTCAAGGAGTAAAGAATCCACTCGTAGACCTTTTGTCTTTAGAAGACAAATCATTAGATGAGGTGAGATTTGTTTGTAAACATATTGATTATTAGTTACGAATAACCAAATATTACAAACTCACTGCCATACAGGGTTATGGACTCAGCACGCCAGTTCCCTCCACTTCCAATTCACACAAGACTGTAAAAGACAGCAGCAACTCTGCCATTATAAAGAGGTTTAATCATCACAGTGCTATGGTGCTGGCAGCTGGCTTGCGAAAAGGGTACATTAAAATAGTTTGATATGAATGTAATAATAATACATTGCACATTATTATTATTTCTCATGAATAATTGTATTTCCAAGAGATGCACCTGCTGATCAGGCCAGTGAGACGAGCAGTACAGATGGAAACTCCAGAGACTCAGATTTTTTTCAACCCCCTGTTAAAAAAGTATGAAGAAAATCAATGTTTTAATTCAAATACAACTTTGTTTTGCCTCAAGTGAATGGTTTAGTTAATATTACACTTTTTGTTTATCCATCCATCCATTTCTTCCACTTGTCCGTTGCCGGGTCGTGGGGCAGCCGCCGGAGCTGCCCAAATCACATTGCACCTTTTGTTTATTTCAGGTCAAATTACAGGAAGCCATAGAATATGAGGATCTTCAAAGGGAAAATCGACCAAAAACGGTTGCATTAAACCTGAAAAAGTCTGATAGGTACATTTTACTAGTATTTCAATAAAGAGAAAACATCTGATTAGTGCTTGTGTTAAATCATTTTTTGTTGCCTAAAAGATACGCCCATGGTCCGGTTCCACTTCAGTCCCAACAGTACACAACAAGTCAGGATATTATCAATTCTGTCAACTACATACAGCATGAGATGACCAACTACAAACCCAATCTAGCTCAGGTAGATGGATGCATTTTGACTTCATGTGAATTCCTATAATAGTTTACCTAGTATATGTTATTTGTATGTCACTGAGTCTTACTTTCATCCTTTGCAGGTGTTATCCAGTGCATCTGCTAGTTCTGCTATTGCCGCACTTTCACCAGGTGGCGTCCTCATGCATGGAGGAGCTCAGCAAGCCATAAATCGTAAGTGATTAAAAATATTGGATTTGTTGATTGCTTGTACTGTATGCAATGGATGTTCATGAATATATATTGAAGTTTAGGTTCTGTAGAGTTAAAATGTTTAATAAAAAATATCTCTCTCTCCCCTGATTTAACACTATACATTTCATACATTACATAGGAGTGTTTTGGTCCTTATGTCAATTATCCAATCAGAAAGCAGAGTGCCTCACATATTGGGTTGTCAGATTTTATGGCTACAGCCTCTATGCTATGTAAACAAAATGGGACTAATTAATTATATCAATCTTTTTTTCAGAGATGATCCCTACTGAGGTGCAAGGAGAGTTGAAACATCTTTATGCAGCTGCAGGAGAGTTGCTAAGGCACTTTTGGTCCTGTTTTCCCGTAAATACACCATTTTTAGAAGAAAAGGTACAACCAGTCTTTATATTAACGGTTATTTAGCCATATGTGTCATTCCGTTTTTCATTTTGTGTTATTTTTTTATGTCATAAAAGGTCATGAAAATGAAGTCAAATCTTGAAAAGTTTCAGATGACCAAACTTCGACCATTTCAAGAGAAGGTTCAACGTCAGTATTTAAGTGCTAATGTGAGTCAATAGTAGGGCAGAGTATACATCTTTCTTTTAAAGTTGATTGTTTTTAATTATAAAATACCTTTTTGATTTAATGATTTTGCACAGCTGACGGGTCACTTGGAGGAGATGTTGCAGAGCGCTTATAGCAAGTTCCAGATCTGGCAAAATCGCCGGATGATGAGGAAAACCTGAATCCTCCTTGAGTTGAAATATGGGACTAAAAAGATGAAAGTGTATGGACTAATTGCCTGTCAATGCTCTGGAATGCTCTGACTGGACATCCCCTGCTGCATTGCCTGTGATGGGACTCACAGTGGTCAATGATTTGGACAGAAAGATGCTGCTATCAGAGATTAACTGCATCTTATTAATACAAGAAATTGTAATTTAGTTTTCTTGTTATATTTTTAAGTGGTTGAAAGATTTACGTCAATAATGGAAAAAAGGGACGTTCGGACGTGAATAATGGTATATATGACCAAATTGGAGGTGGAATCAGGAAGGCACTCAGGACAACAAGGTGACCCACAAGATGCCAGCAATGGACTGCCAACATGTGTTTGCGATGCATTTGGAGCAAGGTTCTGGGCACAAAATGCCCTTGAAAGCACTGTGTCAACTAGAGGAACTGTGTTCACCAGAGGAAGGAGGAAGTGACTATAGCAATACTGTTATTTTACACTTGAGTGCATTAGTTTGTGTGAGCCTCCAATCACACTGTAAATGATTTGTAATGTCTGCACATTCTGTCTGCACTGAAGACAAAAACGTTAGTCCGAATTAAAGCTAAACAAGCTGTTGTTCTCTGGCCTTGAGTTTATATACCGTAAAGATGCGTATGTCATTTAGATTCAGCTGAAAGCAATTTTCACTTATGATTACTTTAATTTCAGGGGGCAATATGCAGTCGCAGCATTTCTTTTTTATGATGAGTGAATGTAACTCCAATTATACAGATTTCTGGTGATATTAAGGCATTAAAAAGAACAAAAAGTATAATAAACTACAGTGTTCAAATTTAGTGATAATTGTTTTAAGTTTTGTGGAAGCATCCAGTGACCATAGACTAAAGGCTGCTGTGCGTGAAACTTGCGTAAAAGCAAAGAGGTCAGCCACAGGAAGTAGTAACATCAGCTGAGCGCAACATCACAGTGAAAGTGGGGCGTGTATCTGCAATGGGACTGCAATGTGTCCTCTCTAAAATAGTTCTTACTCTTTCAAAGGCCTGTGAACTCGAAGCTACCACAGTGTCGTTTTCATTTGGTGAGTTGTTAAAATTATGTTGTTTTTTGTACCCTTGGCTAGCATGCCATGATTTAAGCTAGCTAAAGTCACGGACCGATTGAGACGCGCACACTTTAACGATTCTCTAATATTCCTTTTAACTAATATGTTACTATTTATGCTTGTTTTACACAGAGCTGTATGTTTAAATCATTAATTAATGGCAAAAGGTTGGCACAAGTCACATGAGTCCCAAGACTATCCCGTGACGCGGACGCAGGGTGTTGAGAGGCACTGCAACTTGATCAATAAAGCAGTTTCCGCTGTCCCATACCGGACTTTGGCAGTGATTTAGTGAGAGTCTTCTTCTGGGCCTCGTTTATTGTATTTTAAAAGGCTGAACCTCTCTTTTATTGTTCATATTATATTGCTTACTCTGGATGGCATGATTGAAAAATGAGAAAGTCTGCTAATCTGCTCCAGTGTGTTTACTCTCACTCCAGTCTTGGTTTATACATTTTTATGCATATATCAGATTTAAAATATAGGAATATGTGTGAATTTGTAACTATTATTGTTTCCCTGTTTTTGCTTGTTTGACTTCTGTAACTAGTAGGCTACTTGACTTGTGGTTTTCTATTCAAAGGATTGGATGGTTGTCTTTAAAGATGCCCATTGTACCTCTTGTGCCAGAGAATCACACTCATGCATTGGCAGAGTTTGACTGTCTAGACCCACTTCTGGCTGCTCTGCGTTTGGACTCTGGCAGACTCAAGGTTGGCCACTGACTCTGGTTTATCTACAAGAGGTTAATGATAATAGAGGTAAAAATATTTAACAAGTTATTTTATTTGTCCTAGTGCACTTGTTTGGCTGTATCCAGAAAATGGCTTGCTCTGGGAACATCCGCTGGAGGTTTGCACCTTATACAGAGAGAAGGATGGAAACAACGACTCATTGTCACTCATAAGGTAATATTTCTGGTATATCTATCTGCATTTTAATCAGAGTATAATTAGCTTAAAAAGAAGAAGAAAAAGTCCAGAACAACATTCATCATTCATATTACTGCAGCTTCTGAAGATGCCTTTAGTCACCTGATTCCCTAAATAGATTTTTCCAACACTGGGGTCATTGTGCAGGTAAGATGTAAGTCACTGCTCTCAAAGCCAGGCTGGTGACTTTCTTGATGAAGTATACTTTTTACTTGGTTCCAAGATATTTATTTTTTCTCTATGCATTTTGCCATATTGGTACTGTTAATCCTTATCCTTTTTGAAGTGTGTCTGCTCTAAATGTTTCTCAGGAAGGATCTATCACTCAAGTGGCGTGTTGTCCCCATGATGAGGACTTCATAGCTGTTGCCACAAGGTAACCAATATTTTACTTTACTTTTTGGTTAAGTCTTTGATTACTTTGCAGTGAATTTGAATGTGACCTTGATTTAGTCAGGGGCTGGTTGTGGTGTGGGAGCTGCAGCTGGAGCGACGTGGCCGTCCCGAGCGAGTGAGTGTGTCCTGGGAACACAGAGGGCAGGCAATCACTGCTCTGTGCTGGGACACAAACACCCTCAAAGTATTTGTGGGGGACACAGTAGGAAAAGTGTCCTTTCTGAGGGCAGGGTCCTCTAAAACGGGCAAGGTATGGAATCATACTAGCAGTACAATGTAATACATTTTGAAGTTGTGCCAAAAGTTTAGCTATAAAATAATAATAATTAAAAGAAAGTTTGTTATTGTAACTTTAAAAAATATAAATGACATATTATCATAAATGAGGTTCATGACATCAATAATCCTTAAAATGAATATTTGCTTATGAACACTTTTACTTATTTTGCCTGCAGGAGGAATCATGTTGTGATAAAAAAAAATATATATATATTTATTGTTTTAATCTTTGTTTTTAGGGAACAGCCTTTGTTATTTTTCCAGTTCAAACTGTGACCACAGTTGACTCCAAAGTAGTCCAGCTCGGCTTTCAAGATGGATGTCTGCTGGTGTCTTCCTTGACTCGTTGTTACATCTGCGATACTGAAAAGTCTGTCTTGGTTTGATTTTCTGACTTTCTATTGTATAAATAATGATCATCATAATGAAATGAAACAAAATTACTCTGAGACTTTAATTCTGTCATCTTTATCTGCCTTAAGGGAGAAGTTCTGGCGAGTTGGACATAAAGAGCGCGATGGAGAATATGGAGCTTGTTTTTTCCCCCAGAACAAAGGCTTGTTACTGGGACAGGCCCCACTGCTGTACTGTGCACGACCTGGGTCTCGAATATGGGAGGCTAATTTTAATGGAGAGGTTGTGAGCACTCATCAGTTCAAGCAGCTCCTCACTTGTCCTCCTCTGCCTCTCATCACATACAGGTAAAAATATGTTCCTGTTTTTTGAAGTTCCTATCTTTGTTAAAACAGCCTCACTTTGTCTTTTTCTTGGTTACTTTTAGGAACGAGCCTCAATATAATGCGTCAGAAAGGAGCCCTCAGTCGTTAGCCTTTACAAAACTACTTTATATGGCGTAAGTATTATTGTATTTTTTATTAGTATTTTATTATTATTATATCAGGGGTGAAAGTAAATCTGTACAGTGGACACATTCAATGCCAACGTTGCATTCAAATGTAATGATCTGATTGTCACTTCATCCTATCTATTTCAATAACGTGTCTTCTTAACGCAAAACCCTCTGTTATACATGTTTAGTGACCAAAATCTACTGACTTGGACCGACTCTGCAATTTTCATCTTTACGCCTCAGAATGGCCAAGTGCTTGTGGACTGAAGTCAAAGGTTACTTGATAAACCGTTTTGAATTAAATGTATAACAACTATACTGCATGATGTGTTACACAGATATGAGCATGGCTTAGCTGTATTTGCAATGCTGTCCCTTTCCCTGTTTTCAGATGTAGCTGATATTGTAGTATACCGCAGTGAACTGTTCTGTCTCCATGGCAGCGGCCGCCTGTCCCACTTCACACTTTTATCAGCGGAGCGATGTGTGGAGCGTCTACTTCGCAGGGAGTCATGGCTCTTGGCTGCCGTTGTCTGCTGTATGTTCCAGCACGCCATCACCACGAGCAGGGTGAATAAAGTTTACTTGTGCTATTATAACTTTATGGCCACTGTCTGGTCAGGAGAATAACTAGAAGGGGTCCACTCATTGCTGGACTTGTTTGTGAATGGGATGTCATTTATATTTGGTCATTTAATTTGTAAAAATCAAACCTGATGCTTGTGGAGAGCACAAATTCATGCTGTTTCTAATAAAGATTTAATTGCTTAAGGCTGATCTTAAAGGTGCACGATGCAAGTTTTTATGGGAGAAAAAAGTTTATATTTGTGCGGATTTGACTTTGTAGTGACTTAGCGACTTTGTCAGTGGTTAGCATGGTGACTTTACTTTCATCACGGTGGTCTCTACAACGCTCCAGGATCAATTGTTTTGTAGGTTTTCTGGTGAGAGAGTCCGTCAGCAGTGAAAATACTCCAAACAATTGATCCTGGAGCGTCTTAGAGCCCATCGTGATGGAAAGTAAAGGCACCATGCTGACCACTCATACAGCCACTGGGTCACTACAATGTCAAATACGCACATATATCAACTTTATTTTCAACATAAAAAGTAGCATAATTACCTTTTAATGCTCTGCCTAGTCTATTTGTATTAGCCTTAAGATTTTCTGTATTGTTTTGTGGTAAATAAAATAACTTTTTTAGGCCAGGAAATCTATTCCCATTGATCGTCTCGAGCATCTGAAGTCCCAGCTGAGCCTCTGCGACACTGCAGAGCTGATGGGACAGTTGGGGAAGTGATCAACAAACTGGAGCCTCTTGATTCTGCCTCCAGCAGCCGCAGGAGCAGCATCTCTTCACATGTGAGTCCAAATTAATAACATGTTTGTCATGATTATTTAGGAACCACAATTACGCAAGATATATCCAATTTCAAACTAAATTAAAATGGTCTACAGTATTGCCTGATACAATGGGACAGTTAATTGAGAATCTGGGTCAACAAATCACTTGTAAAGATAAATCAAACGTATTACTGTCACCTTTAGGAGAGCTTTAATGTCCTGGACTGTGGGATCTATCGAGTGATCAGCCGCAAGGGAAGTCAGTCCGATGAAGAAACCGGATCCCTCCTAAACCAGTCTGTGTCTGAGGAAGAGCGGCTCAAGGACTTCAGCTTTGTTCAAGATGAGGATCAAGTGGATCATGGTAAGAACAGGCTGAGTTAGCATCTGAGCACTAACTTTCAAATAGAAGTATGGAAATACAGTAACTCGCACTCAATACTTTTTGTTTTTGTTTTATTTCTTTCCATTACACTTTCTCTGCTAAATGTTGCTTTGCCTCGTCTTAAGTTAAATGACAAAAGAGATGTTGAGCTGCATTAAGACTTGTCTCCTGAGATTCTTTTTTTGATTAAAATATGTTAATTACTTGTGGTGGTACTGCAATTACTCTGACAGCGCTTAAATCTGACATATCTTGTCATACTGTTCCTTCATACTTCATGCCACAATTATTTTTATCACATTGTGCAGCATTTAATTTATGTTTTCTATTCAGTCATGTCTTGCACCTCAGCTCCACCTGCTTCCCCTTTGCCCTTTCATTCTCATTATACATGTCCACCGCTCCATCCATCTGTGTTTTTCCTCTGGCTTTGGCCGCCATTTTGATTCAGATCCACAGAGCTGCGAGCGCTTGGATATGGAGAGGTCTGAGCAGGGACTATCATTCAATATCCCCCTGTCGTTTCGACCAAAGCCACCTCGCATTGCCCTGCAAGCTGTCAAAGAAAGGTAACCCTTCTTATAAACTGAAAAAGTTCAGTTCTTCTTTCTGTTTGTTATAAATAAAACAAGCCTATCCATCTATTTAAGACAACTTCCCTTTTTTGAGTAAACAAATTGTTTCATGCTGACGTGGGGAATTTCACTTCTCCAACTTTCTCTCATGTAACATTCAGGACTGTTGTGAATCATTACTGAGCATGACTTCTCTTTAGTGTGTCCAGTTTCATGAAGAAGACGACGGAGAAGATCAACACCCTCCAGATGAACTCTGAACTGCGGAAACGTCCCGAATATCGAGATGGACCAACGGTGGAAATGCCTGCTCCTTCAGCAGCATATTCTGAGAATATGGATAATGAGTAAGCCACATTAATTCACATGTGCAGCTTATCAAGGCATGATGTGAGAGTAATTGCTTTGTTTTACAGGGTTTATGATGAAATATCAAGCACAGAATCAGAATTGTATGAACTGCAATCAGCAACTGACCATGCAATGTAAGTGAACACTGTGTACTTTCAATACAGTTTAATGTAAAAGGAATTGCCTCCAAAATGTCATATTACAAAAGTGATGTTAGCCCATATTCGGAGGGGTGTAGTAATCCATTTATGAAATAAATCTACTCTTGTAACTTTTTGTAGACATTGTATTTCTTGGAGAAGTTTTATCATACAGTGCTTTTTACATCTACTTGAGTAATATTATTTGATAGCAACATTACTTTTTCAGCAACTGGAGCAAATCTGTAACAAAAGCTTCATGTCGATTTACAAAAATGCATTGAAATGTAGTTTATTTAAACCTCAATTAATTTTCCTGTTTCTTTAGAATAATTTATTTAATTGCATTTTTATGGTGAATTTCAATGTTAAATCTTTTATCTGTCCTAGCCTGTCTTAAATCAGACTTTTACGTTGAGACGGTTACTCTGTACTCATAATTTCACCACTTTTTAACCATTACTTGTGTAATTATTTGTGGGTCACACACCTTTTATACTGTTCTTTTAGTCAAATAATTTTTATGTTACGATATTCTTGAGTACATATTTTGGCAACTCTACCCATATTAGTTGATGATAATATGCTTTCACATTCACTGTCTTTAAAGGATTTGGATCTATATTAGAATGAAAATTATTGTTATTATTATTATTTTATAGTTGTTTTTTTTTGCAATGGTCAAACTTTTATTCTACTCCTCAATTTTTTTACTCAGTTCCCAAATCCAGGATCCCTTGGTGCTCCTAGACCCGGTTAGTCTTGAAGAAACTCTGCTCGAGTGGCTGCCTGCTCTTGAGAGGGTCCTTGGTCCGGTCAAACTTGAGTTAACTGTATCAGGATCTGAATCAGACCACAGTGTCCCAACAGACGACAGTGAATCCCTAAACCCCTTCACAGAGCGGCGAGAAGAACAGAACGTTTCAAAAGTGGAGTTACACGACAGCAGTGATTCTGGAAAGGAAAACTCCCACTTTGAGCGCGAGTCACCATTGGATCACAAAGTCCTGGACGCTGATCCTTCCAATGGTTCTCGTGTGGAGCCTATTAGAGTTGGTGCACCCAAACCTGTCCCATCAGATCTGATGGGCAATCTCTCTCAGCTGGCCATGCTTTACACAGAGCTCAGCTGCTTCAGGAAACACCAGAGTAAATACACTCTGGGCAGCTGCACTTTCCTCCGACGCTACTTCTTTCTCCTCGACCATGAACGAGTGAGAAAAATGTGCCTGCTCTGCTACAAAGACCAGGCCGACATCCAGAGCTCCTTCATCGAGGCCATGCAAGGTCAGAAAAAGTTTTTTTTGTGTGTGTGTGATTTACGGCTCACGTGTAACTTTAAAGTGATAGTCTGTAAGTCTAGTAATAATAAATGTTTTTGTTCTTTTTGTAAAGTCCCTCCTTCCCGAATCTTAGAAACTAATCAAGGTCTAGTATCCTCTCGCGTTGACCAATGACCTGTCAGGTCCAATCAGAAGGTAGGGGGAGGAGCTTGATCATTTACTTTTGAACATTCTGTGCTCTCCTCGTTTTGCTTTCTGGTTAAGGAGGGAAGAAATGATTGTATACTTTCTTGGAATTGTCCAGTGACTGCTGTGAAAGGACAGCTGACAACATAGGAAAGTCTGTGTGACAGCTTGGAGAGACAGCTGACTGGAGGGAATAGACCCCACTGGGGCTGTAATGGGCTAGCTACCCATGACGGCAGTGTCCAACGCTTCTGTAGCATTGGGCGGGTGTTTGGACGCACCCGCCCAATGCTACAGAAAGTCAACAAAGAAAAATACCCCTGGAGCCTGCGAGAGCGGGGGCGCAAGATGGCTCACTAATTGACAACATGGCATGCTACTCCAGAGGGACATCAAAAGCCGGGTGGCAATCCTGCGAAGAGCAGAGAACTTGAGAAAACTTCGCAAGAGGAAGGAACGCACAAGAACAAGTTTCTATAAAAACCCCTTCAAAATTTGTCAAAGACCTCTTCTCAAAAGAACGGAGCGGAATCCTGAAAATTTCAAGGGAGAAACTGGAGGAACACCTGGAAAAGGTCCACCAGGACACGAAAAGGCACGAACAGTTTGCTATTCCACACGATATCCCACCTATTCAATCTCCTGCATTCAACATGGGGACTGGTCCTCCAAAATGGAGGGAAGTAGAGAATACGGTACGGTGTGCAAGGTCAGCATCAGCCCCTGGGCCAAACGGAGTACCGTATAAACTCTACAAGAACGCACCAGATGTCCTACGCCATCTGTGGAGGCTCATGAGGGTAGTGTGGAAGAAGGGTGTAATACCCAAGGCATGGCGAAGGGCTGGGGGCGTGCTAATTCCTAAGGAAAAGGATGCAACAGACATCAGTCAATTCCGTCCAATCTGCCTTCTTAACGTCGAGGGGAAAATCTTCTTCAGTGTGATAGCACAGAGGCTTTCCCACCTACTTGGAGAAGAACAAGTACGTTGATACGTCTGTACCAAAGGCTGGAATTACCGGATTATCTGGGTGCTTGGAGCACACTAGCATGATCTGGCACCAGATACAAGCTGCAAAGAAGAATAAAAGAGACCTCCATGTCATCTTCCTTGACCTGGCCAATGCCTTTGGCTCAGTTCCCCATAATCTCCTCTGGGAATCCTTCAACTTCTTCCATGTTCCATCATCCATCACATCTCTCGTAAAAGCCTACTTCGAAGACCTGCAACTGTGCTTTGCAACAGCCGATTTTACAACTACATGGCAGCAGGTAGAGGTGGGCATTATGGCAGGGTGTACAATATCACCCCTGGCCTTTACAATGGCCATGGAGATCATTATCAGGGCTTCAAGATGGGTGGTGGGGGTGAGCGAACTAAGAACGGGACCCGCCTTCCACCTATCTGAGCATATATGGATGACATGACCATTCTGACCACTACGGCAGCATGCACTAGACGGTTGCTTGGAAAGCTGCAGGAGAACATCAAGTGGGCTCGTTTGAAAATTATGCCCAGCAAGTCGCGCAGCATATCTGTTGTCAAAGGAGAGCTTAAAAACGTTAAGTTCTACATTGATGACCAAATACCAACGGTGTCTGAGCAACCTGTCAAAAGCTTGGGCAGGTGGTACAACGCAAGCCTCAAAGATAAAGACCAAGTTCGCCAACTGAAACAGGATTTTACCAGCGGCCTGGAAAACATCAAGACTCTACTGCCAGGAAAGCTTAAGCTATGGTGCCTGCAGTTTGGGCTTCTCTCTCGGGTCATGTGGCCGCTTACCATCTATGAGGTCCCAATAACAACTGTGGAGAAGATGGAGCGAACCATGACGTCGTATGCGAAGAAATGGCTCGGGGTCCCACGCTGTCTGACTAACATTAGCCTTTATGGCAAAGGAGTTCTGGAACTACCATTCACAAGCCTCACAGAAGAGTACAAGTGCTCTAAAGTGAGACTCCAGGTGATGTTGAAAGACTCGAGAGACCAAACCATCAGCAATGCTGCACCACCTCTTTTAACTGGACGGAAATGGACACCATCCGATGCCATGTCAGCCCTGAGACACAATGACATTGTGTTCAGCTGGGAAGAGGAGGCTTTGGTCTTGCAGCAAGCAAACCAACTTGGCGTAAGGCCTCAACATCAGAGAGGAGGAAAATGGTGGTAGAGGAGGTGCGCTGTCAGGAGGAGGCAGGAAGAAGCGCAAAGGCTGTCTCTCTTGCCAAACAGGGACAATGGATGAAGTGGGAAGGGTTGGAGAGACGGAAGCTCAGCTGGAGAGAGCTCTGGGAAATGGAGGCAAAAAACATCAGCTTCATCATTAGGGCTACCTATGATGTGCTCCCATCCCCAAAAAATCTCCACCAATGGTATGGCGATGATCCAACATGTGCCCTCTGCCCAACTCCAGCGACTCTCCACCACATCCTGACTGGGTGTAAGACCAGCCTCACACAAGGCCGCTATACCTGGAGGCACAACCAGGTCCTCAAGACTCTGGCAGCTGCTCTTGAGAGCAAGAGGAATACCATCAACTCCTTACCCCTGGGAGCAACCAATTCCAGCATGGCAACAACATTCATCCGAGAAGGTCAGCAGAAGCCTAAGCATCCTTCTGCCAAATCAGAAGCTGGACAGCTAGCCAAGGCCCGGGATTGGAAAATGCTGGTCGATATTGGCAAACAACTTATCTTCCCACCAGAGATTGCAGCTACCAACCTTAGGCCAGACTTAGTCCTCTGGTCCCCTTCGCTGAAGTCTGTATACATTGTAGAACTTACAGTTCCATGGGAGACTTCGGCAGAAGAGGCCTATGAGCGCAAGAAACTGCGCTACACGGAACTGGCAACAGACGCGCAACGGCGAGGATGGAATGCAAAAGTCTATCCAGTTGAAGTGGGATGCCGCGGATTTGTAGCTTCTTCCATTATGAGGCTGCTGAAAGTCCTTGGTATCCATGGGCAAGCTCTGCGGCAGACGATAAGATCAGTCTCTGAAGCAGCCGAAAGAAGCAGTCAGTGGATATGGATCAAGCGGAAGGATCCTTACTGGGTTCAAAGAATAGCAACATGATCTGCTAATTAACTTGCCCCCACCCACTCCCCACTTGTGAATCCAGGTAGCGCCATTTAAACAAACTCGCCATTCATGATTGGGCATAGGACACAAGCTCAGGCTTGATCACCCTGTAGCTGGCCACCTTTGATGAGGGTGTATAGTGTTAAAAGGCCGAAACACCCCATGATTCAAAGGCATACTACTGATGATGTGTCCCGAAATTTACATATTTCCCATATCAATACAGTTTTCCTGCTACTCGAAACATCAAAGTATATCTCGTGTGTACATATACCATCTTTTGGCACAAAGGACAGTATTAACATCGCGTCCCGTGTTTAATGATTCTTTCAATTTTCACTCTATCTCTCCTCAATTAGCAAACTTACAGACTATCACTTTAAATTACTATATCATAAATCACGCTTTATGTAAAAAAAATATTGGCTAGAAAAAAAAATAGTCACCCAAGGCCTTGATAAATGCATCAGAAATCTACACACAGCAGCAGTTGCTGTAATTGTTGTAAGGTTAAGATTAAGATATACTGGTATATTTGGTGACCCTCTTGTTAAAATGGCGCACATCGCCAGAAATGGTACTTTTTACTGCAATTCCATACGATTAAAACCTTAAATTATTGTGATTTGGCATTATGGTTCCACACCTAAATAAAGGTATGGGAAATGGTTTAAACCTCTCTAAAATACTTCCATTTGAATGTTTGACTGCATTGACCACCCATCTGTCGCCCTCTAGGCTGTTTATATTTCAATATGCCGCCCTCAATTAATGAGTGAGTGAATGAGTTTGGAGTGGACACTCCTGCTCATCATAATCACTGCATGTAAAGTTCATATCAAAATACCTGAAGAATTTTAATCTGTTCATAAAATGTATCCATTACTTTGCATGAACATATTAAATTTGTCTTCGTCTCTTTATAGTTTTTGAACAAGCCCTGCATTGACGTTTTGCATATACACGAGTGTAGAATAATGGAGTATTAAACACACATTGCCTTTGTTTTCTTACAGAACTAACAAAGTCCAGTAAAGTGGCTGATGTTATTCAAAGGAGTGATTTGCAGCGGTCCCTGCGCAGCCTGAGAGAGCTGCACCCCTCCTGTGGTGCATCTGCTCTCCTGCCTCACTTGTACCGGTTTGTACTGCTTTTTGTATGGACTTGCCTTGGAATTACTCGAATATGACGTCAATTTATCTTATTCAGTTTGTATGAGAAGGATGGAGAGGCTGCTGTTCGCTCCTGTTCCCAGTTTTATCCAACGGTTACTCCAGCTGATGTTATGATAATGGCAGATCAGAGGCACTTTTTAGCATATTTGGATAATCTGGTCCAATCCAGAGCTGAAGACCACAGGTTTGTCCGATCAAAGCTTCGGTGCAAAATGTACTGCAGTGACTAATAACCTCTATGTATTATCCTACATTTCTTTGTTCAGGTTATCATTTCTCCAGTCTCTACTGGACCCAGAGTCTTTGAGGCAGGATTGGCTGGAGCTTGCACTTTCTAATGACGCTCCTCTGCTGTGTGACACGCTGACCTCTAGTGGAGATGCAAGGTCTGACACAATTACCTTCTAGCATTGAAAGTGTTCAATTTTGAACCAATACACAATACAATAGTCACTTTGTCCAAAAAATGTAGGAACAATAAGACAATTCAGGTATAATGTGTTCTTTTTAGGTGGCATTCCCACTGTTTTAGCTGGGGATATGGCCGCCTCCTGTCTCTGCTCATTCGTCTTCCTGCTGACCTCGCGTCAAAACAGGTCATGGCAGAGAGCTGTCGCAGTCATGGGTATTTATATTTATTTTATACAAATAGCGTAATTTAATTAATTATCTTTTCATTTCAATATCCAATAATGATAGACTTTGTGTTAGTGTTGATAGCGTTTGATATGTGCAGGTACTGGATGGGTTACCTCTATCTGTGCAAACAAATGCAAAGAAGATCAGAGGCTTTTTCCACCATATGTCAACTGGACGACATCAGCCTTCTGGAGGAACCTGAAGGTATAACTAAAAAGTGTCATTGTTAGAAGGAAATATAAATATAGAGACGTTTAATTCAAAAGCCATCTGCACTGTTAGCACAGAATGAGTAAGTGCAAACCTGAAGCTATTTAATGCTTTTCTTCAGGAGTTGAGCCTCATTCGCTGGACGAGTGGAAGCTCCTGATCCAACTGTCCCAGCAGAGTAACGTTTCGCCCGAGCACGTCCCAGGTGTGAATGGAGGCGGTGGCTGGTCTGATGAGTCCGGGGTGAGTGGAGGGAAGGTGAGCCCAGAGACCCTGACCCTGATGCTGGCTCGCTCCGCTGGGCCGGACGTGGCTCTGGCCGTCCTGCAGGAGTGTGGGGTGCAGTTGGACCTGACGCCTCACTCTAAACTCATCTGCGAGCTGTTGCGGGTCACTGAGAAGAGGCAGAGGTGGGTCATCGCAACAGGCTGTTTGTACAGATACTACACAGTAATATTTAATTTTTTACTAACAACGATTCTGCAATATAGCTTAAAGAGGGGTTATTATGCTTTTTGCAGGTATTTAGTACTTAAGTATTTAGAAAATGACAATGTTATATGGTTTAAATTTATATTTCAATCCAAAATAAATAAATGCATTAATCATTTAACCCTGTATGTAAACAATCAATCTGAAATAACAAGAGAATGAAATCTAACCTTAATTGACTTACTCTCCTCTTAGGGCGATGATCCAGACGATGCTCGAGCGCTGTGACAGGTTCCTGTGGTCACAGCACGCATGAAACCAAAGACGTCTCTCAAAGCCTGAGCAAAAGTCTCCGACTATTGAAATACTACTGAAAGTATGCACTGTGATATCAAAAGGTAGATTTTAAAACGAAGGTGCACTGTTGAATATGCTATTTCAGATAAGGGTGTTTTATGGTTTGTTTACACATACTATATCTCAGTATTGGCCTTTTTGTTGCCTGTTTTTTTCTTTTCTTGTTTGTCATTAAGAAATTATTTAACAAATGATGTAAATCTGGCTTCCAATGTAATTTTCAGTCAGTGTTAGTTTAAATAACTAATAGAAAACAAGTCTTAAAGCAGTGTTAAACTTAACATGATTTTTTTTAAACGTGTCAAAATAATAAATGTAAAAGATAACACCGCTCTGTTCTGCTTTTTTCTGCACACATGGCAAATGACTAGTTATGTGGGTCAACTGAGACAGAAGTTAATAGCATTGTAATGAAAAGGAGGATGGCTCAGTCTCTGCTATCACACACCTGGAGCTTCAAAGAAAAGTCGGGCAAATACTGGGGCTTCAGGTTTGATTTGTGAAAGTCGACACCGGCTTTAGACTCTTGTCCAGTAACACACATTAATATAGAGCTCACGTCACTCTGACCTTTTCAGGCTGATATCTCTTTTGACAGCTTATTACTATTTCCCAGAAGTCTAGTCCTTTTACAACATTTCTGTTTTTGTTTGTATCTCTTCCGTGGGAGTATTCAAGTTCAGCTCTGAGCTGCAACGTTTAGCTCAGCTCAGAGGGAAAAGGAGTAATTAATGCTAAAGGAAAATGTAGTGTGAATTTTATTGAAATTTCAATTTTAATTACATTAAGATTCATAGATCATAAAGGAATACCATGTTGTACTTTTCACTTAAACAATCAATTACAAACATTTATTTAATTATGGTTGTTTTCAATGGTGGAAAATGCCTCCAAAAACATGCCTTTTTACTATGAATAGTTTCGCCTCCCAGGCCTGATGTGACTCTTCTGGGAGAGTGTCATCACCATCTCGTCTCCAAATGTGAGATTAAGAGACTTTTTCAAATGCTTTATTTAAAAAAAATAAGAACAGTATGTGTGTTTCTTCATCAGCATTTTGGGTTCTGCAGTGTGTCTTTCACTCTTCTCTGTTTTAAGATGTGAAGCTGCGACAATTTAAAGGGGAGGTAATTATTATATTTCAAAATGTTTTGACACTTGGGTTTTCATCGACAATGAGCGACGGAATAAATGTGATTTGTGTGGATTGAGGTTATTGGGCCAAATGAGAGTGGCCACTGTTTGAAGTTGGACTGCTGTCACCAGAAGTGCAGATTAGGGGATTCTGCACATACCTGCTGCTTCTGTGGTCAGGGTATAAAGGGTAAAGCTCATGCCCAGAGCCCTGACTCTGAAGAAGAGACACAGTCACAAAAAGACACAGACTCTCCAGCTGGATATGTATCTATAGAAAAACAGATGGAGGCAACACATTTGGTAAGTGTCTCTTCATATTATATAATATATAAGTATATATTGTAGTTTTTAATTATCGGAGTTTAAACTACTGAAGTATTATTTGTAATTCTTTTCTTACTGTTCTAGATCTCATTTTCCTTGCTGCTCATCATTTTAATGAAGTATGTTTTGCTGAATAATGTTGACAACACAACAGGTAAGAGGTACTAGTTTGTTATTCTGACAAACCAGTGAAATTAAATCCGTGCAATAAATGATATAGGAACAGTATTGCCACATTGTTGGCACAGATCGGAAGCCACACTCGTTCTACCCAGGGCAGCTGTGGCAACATATGTGATGGTGATGGTGATGGTAACTACATATGTAGTTACCATCACCAAGAGCGGGAGTGATTAAATATTGGTCAACTGAACCACTTTAAGAAAAAATATAATCTTTCTTATCAATTCACACTTGTCTGATTTGAGGTTATGTTTGTTAACTTAGAAAAGGCGTATTTGGGTTCAGAATTTGTTGAGGAAGCTGTTCAAAGAGCCATCGAGCTGACAGACGCTGCTTATGCTCGCACAATGAGAGGTGAGGTCCTTCGTCAATATTGCTTCATACTGATTTGGGAAACGTGTAGAGCCTGTTTATATCGTTCAGAGTGAAGAAGTCTCTGTCTGAGGGCACTCTAAGGCCCAGTGACCTGTTGGCTCAGTTTAAACGGACTGAAGCCTCGGTCCGGACTCACATTTACGCAGCCGAACTGTTGGACAACACTGTGGAGCTGATCAGAGAGATGGTCTACACTCACAGCATGGAGCAACCACAACCTCATGGTAAGTCTGCAACATCAAATTCTCAACCTAAAAGGTTTGATCAATCAATGAATGTGAAGAAGTTTAATGGATACTGCTGCACATGTAGTGTAACTCCCTGCTTTGACAATTTCCCAAATGTCTCCCTCCACTTTTTATTCCCTTTCATGCTGTATTGTCCTGTCTAATAAAGTCTATGAGCAAAAAAAAAATCATAACATTGATTGGTATAAATGCTTGAAACATTTTGTCTGTATTGCCCGCTGTGGTTTTAATTCAGATAAATGTCTTAAAATCGGAGGAATTGGTCTGATTGAATGACAACATTTTTATTTGAGTCAGATTTGTTGAGTGGGAGGGATGTGGAGAACTTGCTGCAGGTGACAGGCTGCTCCTCGGAGCTGCAGAGGCCGCTGTGTCCCTCTGGCTGTGTGTCCGAGCGCTACAGGTCCATCACCGGAGACTGCAACAACAGGTCAGCACCATGACCACAGCAACTAAAGACTTAACCAGGACTAAGCTGGACGAATTCAGGACCAGGTCATATAAACTGTCTAAACCCCACACTGACAAACTGACTCTACACTTAAGATGATAGCAGGTGACTCTATCACAAGAGAACTTCATTGACCAGATTTAGACAAGAGAAAGAAGAGAAGAGTTGATCATTAATCCAGTGATTGTTCCCAAACAGGATGTATCCCAGGTGGGGTGCTGCTAACGTCCCATATTCTCGCTGGCTCCCTCCTGAGTATGAAGACGTGTGGGGGGCGCCGAGAGGCTGGGACCCGGGCCACACTTATCTCAACGCCAGCCTTCCTCCAGTAAGACGCTCCCACTACAGTACAGAGGAGCACTTGTCATCTTTTCTTTCCCCTCTAAAACATCCGATACTTTGGTAATGCCCAGGTGCGGCTGGTGTCCCAGGAGGTGCTTTCCACACAAAATGACAACATATCTCTGGACTCCACCCTGTCCCACCTGCTCGTGGAGTGGGGGCAGTGGATCGACCATGACGTGGTGCTGACACCTCAGAGTCCCAGTACGACAGCGTTTAAGACAGGGGTGGACTGTAGCCACACCTGCAGCCGGGACACTCCCTGCTTCCCCATACAGGTTTCTTTCCACACTGTGTCCACAATGTTTACAGGCTGTGTCAGTGAATTTTTCCACACAGCATTTTTATACATTTATCTTTATGCAGCATGTTCATAACATTGTCTACTGCTTTTATTACAAATACTGTGCAGATGCTCTACCATTAATTCAGTGCTTTCACAGTCATATCTATTTAGTTGCATTTTCTCCCTAGATCCCGTTGTCCGACCCCCGCAGTGGTATCCAGAGCTGCATGCCGTTCTTCCGCTCTGCGCCCAGCTGCTCCGAGGGCGTCCTGCCTCAGCGTCACCGGGAACAGCTCAACGCCATCACCTCGTTTGTGGACGCTAGTATGGTTTACGGCAGCTCCCCTGCTCTGGCCACTGTACTCAGAAACCAGTCCTCCCCTTTAGGGTCCATGGCGCTGAACTCACAGTGCTGGGACCAGGACCTGGCCTACATGCCTTTCCTGCCCCAAAAGCAGACCCACCTGGACCCCTGCGGCCCTCGAAACTCCAGCGGCCCTCCCAGATCTGCTCCTCTGCGGAACAGCACATCCTGCTTTCAGGCTGGTGAGACCGTAAATGTTTTTCTATTGTTCGCTTTTGTTCAGCTTCAGTTTACTTTCAAGCATTGTGTATGTGTGAAACCATGTTTGTTTGCCCTACGAGTCAAAGAGGTATAATTTTACGCTCTTATCTGATGAATTTAATACTTGCTGAAAGCCACAGACATGTTGCTGTGTACACAAATAAAACATGTATTTCTGAATTTAAGTATAGAAAGTACACTGCTAGGAAGTGTATAATATTTCAATGTTGCTAAAGGCTTTTTATCCATTTAAATTAAAAGTTTATTTTTACCACTGTGTAGAAATGGGCATCTTGAAGGATAAAAATGAGCCATGCAGTATGGTAAACAAACTGATTCAATATTCTTAAAGGGGGGTATTATGTAAAATCGACTTTTTCAAGCTTTATATCATGTTATTATGTCATTCCCTCATTAAACACATGCCTGGAGTGTTGCCTTGGCTCATTCACATATTTTTGAGTAATCAGTAAAAACTTAGACGGCAGCCATTTTAGGTGTAGCTATGCCTCAGTCCTCCTAGGAACGCCCCCACCTCCTGGAGACGCCTCTGGACCTTTTGTCACCAGCCAAGCCACCAACCACTGCTCCTCAGCTCAGCAGAGCCCCTCCCCACACAGTGTTGTTGTTTAAATGCCACATCAGTGTGCTGAAGGGGGCGTGTCGGAAAGCTTCTTAAAGAGACAGAGGCCTATTTCAAGACGTTCAGTACAGCCATTTTGAGAGAGCAATTTTATTCAAGGCAGTTATTTTAATTTACTGCATATACAGACCAACAGAAGGTTATGTCATCATTGTAGTATGCTATAGACTGGTGCTATGTGATTGAAAAAAGCATAATACCCCCCCTTTTAATGCTGAACAGGGGATTCAAGAGCCAATGAGCACCTGGGCATGGTGGTCCTCCACACACTGTTTCTGAGGGAGCACAACCGACTGGTCAAAGAGCTGCACCTGCTCAACCCTCACTGGAGCCCGGACACACTGTACCAGGAAGCTCGCAAGATCATGGGAGCGATACACCAGGTATAAGAACCTGCTTTTACTTTTACACTGGTGCGCTGTAACAGTTTGTCACAGCACGTCAGAAAGCAAAGTTGAAGCAAATAATTAAGATGGCAGAAAGTGTAAGCATTTTCAAAAGACATATTGTGAGGGTAAGGCATATCAAACACTTTCAAAGCTCTTGCATGCCATCACTCTTGTGCGGAGTATTTCACAATAGATCAAAACATCTTTACTGTTCCTAACCCTTTCAGATATTAACGTGGGAGCATTATCTTCCCCGGATTCTCGGTGAAAGTGCCATGGCGGATCAGGTCCCCCCCTACAAAGGCTATGACCCCACTGTGGATCCAACCATCGCTAATGTGTTTGCTACCGCCGCGTTTCGCTTTGCCCACGTCACTGTGCAGCCTATGGTGGCCAGGCTGGGACCAGGCTACACCACCGACTCCCAGAATCCCCCTCTGCCTCTGCACCAGTCACTGTTTGCCTCTTGGAGAGTTGTACAGGAAGGTAAAGGGACAAGCTTGATAATTATATTGCTTGTAATGAATGTGATGCAAGGGGCCTTATCGGTTTTGCAGGGGGGATTGACCCGGTGCTGCGCGGGCTCTTGTTGTCCCCCGCCAAACTGCAGACACCGGGGCAGATGATGGTGGAGGAGCTGACAGAGCGGCTCTTTCAGGCTCAAGGAGGGATCCCGCTAGACCTCGCTGCTCTCAACCTCCAAAGGGGCAGGGACCACGGGCTGCCAGGTGAGTTTTTTGTATGTTTAAAGGTGCATTATGGAACTTTTTATGTGATATTATATGCATATTTGACATTTCAGTGACCCAGTGGCTGCATGTGTAGTTAGCATAGTGCCTTTACGTTCTATCACAGTGGCCTCTATGATTAAGTACAAATATCAATGTTTTTGATTGTTTTTTGCTCGCATAAAAAGTTGCATAATGCAGCTTTAACAGAGCAACAGAATAAAAAATAACAAAACCACACAAGGCATTTTGAACTGAGAACCAACCAGATGGTCAAAGTCAAATTTAAATAAAAATTACAAAATACAAATATACACAACAAGACATAATAAAACTATAACATCAAGCTCTGTGTGGTTCAAACAAACAAAAATCTGGTAAAACACCAAAGGGCTACGTCTCTCCCACTGTAGTATTTGCAACATCTGCCACAATAAGATGTTGTATGAATGGGTCCCAATGTCAGGGGAACATATGAATACTAAATATTTCTTTTCCTTTGTGTACCTTGAGGTTATGGTGCATGGCGTCGCTTCTGTGGCCTCTCTGTTCCTGACACTACGTCTGAACTAGCTGACATTTTGGGAAACTCCACTTTGGCCCATACATTTCAGCTGCTTTATGGGACGCCACACAACATTGATGTGTGGGTGGGGGCCATGCTGAGCCTGCTCTGCCCGGAGGCCGAGTGGGACCTCTTCTCTCGTGTCTGCTAGGAAGACAGTTCAGGACACTCCGAGATGGAGACAGGTAAGTGAATTATGTGAAACCCAGGGCGATTATGATGTGCAAAAAGATTGTGTTGAGACTGGGATTAAAGGAATAGGCCACCGTTTTTACATACTGAGATATGTTCTTACCTTAGCTTGGACAAGTTCATTTGTAACTGTCTTGTCTTCATGTGTGCCTTCCATAACGTAAACACAGCACAGACAGCGTTAGCATTTAGCCTCTCTCTTCTCCTCTATAGCTCCAAACGAGGTCAAGATAGAAGCTACCAAACTCTTCCACATTTTCCCTATTTAAATATGGTTACGTGAAGTGTTACGCTACAAAGTATAATTACACAAAATTAAACAATGTGGATTTTCTAAGCGGATAAAAAGGGGAACTATATTGTAAGGCGTAATAATACCAGGAGTAATTCGGCATCCACGCAGTGATATTTTCACTTTACTGTGCGGATTGCTAACTCCAGAATTGTACTTATTAAAATCTAAATTGATTCTTTGTAATTGGGAATTTCATGCTGTGGGACGATCTCTATTGTTTCTATTAGGTTTTGGTGGGAAAGGAAAGGAGTGTTCAGCAGCTCCCAGAGAAAACAGCTCCACTCTGTGTCTCTGTCCCGCATCATCTGTGACAACAGCCACATCGCTTTGGTGCCTTTTAACCCCTTCTCACGAACAGAGAGCCCAGAGGAGCTGCTGCCCTGCTCCCATCAGCGCATCCCACACCTGGACCTCCGCCCCTGGAAAGAGCCAGAGACAGGTGAGGAGGAGGAATTCAGGACACGTATGAGATATACCTGGTCCATAATTCGGGACCTCTTGCTTTACAACAAGCTAATTTGTGACCTTTTGGTAACTTGCAGACAAATGTTCTCAAGCCGTTTCCTTTATGGGAACGTTTTATCTCAGCTCTCACCTTAAGAGACTATGATGAAAACGACTGAGAGCTTACACAAACATTTCATTTAGGTGACTGTTGATAGGGAATTTGTCCAAGGCCACCTCAAGTCCTTTGTTGACGTCTCTTTGTGACTCACTCTGTGTCATACATAATCTGATAACAATGGTGTAACTAACCAGACCTGAATGGTCAGACTGCCAGTGTTTTTTGCTTGTTTGTGTCCAAGTACTGATGCTAAATAAACTGCTATTTTAGCGCCAGACTTTTTCAGAAATGTTCAAAGTAAATGACTTGGTTTCCACCGCCTCCCCCCTGATTGGACCTGAAAGCCCATCCTCTTACCCTTTGGACAGGAAAGCGCGTCTCATTGGTCCTTGGTAATCCTGCGAGACTGTGATTTATTGAGATCAGCGAAGGGAGGGACTTAAGAAAAAATATTATTATTATCACTACTACTTACATCAGTGGTTAAAGTGGACTTTGGGAGGTGGTGGAATTCCAATCTAGAAGACTCAGAACACTATATTAGGTCGATATATGAAAGGCTGTGTATAGATTGCATGTAACAGGGTTTTATATTGCTTTTAATTGCTTCATTTTTAAAATGGCAAAAATGGTAAATTAACTCAACTTATATACTGTATATGTTCTACCTTTATCAGGCCCAAAGCGTTTTACAGTAAGGAGGAACCAATCACCAACCAATTCATACACCAATGTACGCAGACAGGGTGAAGTGTCTTGCCCAAGGACACAATGACAGTGTGCATTTGCAGGAGCTGGGATTCGAACCCACGACCTTCCGATCACGAGACAACCCGCTCTACCACCTGCGCCACCATTGTTATGGTTATTTGTAAAATAGTTTAAAACTATTTAAAATAACACTTCTTTACGTGTGCTCTTGTTTGAGATACTCTCAAAAGGTTAGCGCAACAGCTGGTCCTCCCCAGGAAATGTTTAATTAATCAGATACAATTTTGTGAATCTGATGTATTTTAGGCCAAAAATATGTTAAAATCAGCCTTATACATTAGGATTATTTTCCTTAAAAAAGCAACCCTGATTTTTATTGCTGCAATTAGACTTATTGTATTGTTTATTCTATTTATGTATTCGTTTTTTTTTAATGTACTGTCAATATCCTGTGTTAGTTTCCCTGTGGGGCCCTAGTCCCTCTGCTGCCTGTGTTAGCTCCGCCATGAGCTGCTCCTCGCGCTGAGCTGTGAGGAGGGGACACAGGCTCCAGACAATACTAAAGACAAAACTTTAGCCAGGATTCCTGACTTATTTGATGCTTTTATACCGGGCAGATTCAGAGGATCAGATCAGAGGAAAGATTGTGTGAAAAAGGCAGACATTGCAGTAAATTAACAATAATCTCCATGCGCTCTTCTTCAGACACATTTTTTGTTTGTTTTTTCACTACCCAAGGTGGCAGAACTCAGTTCCAGCTCACTCTGACCCCTGCTTTACATCAAAATGCAAAATCTGTTACATTTATAATACATTTAGACTTACAGACCATCAATTGAAGGTTTTTCATTTTCACCCTCCATTTGACAAACTGTATCTTTTGTAGATCCAAACTGTGGTCCCATCCCAAGGATCGCAGCAGGATACTCTCTGCTCTGCAGCTCCATGGTTCTCTACGAGTGCCAGTCTGGATACAAGCTGCTGGGCTCTTCATCAATCAGCTGCGACCTAAACACCAGGAAGTGGAGACCGACACCACCATCCTGCCAAGGTACAGCCACAATCTGCTTTTTCTAATCTAAAGGCTTTTTCCTTTCGTCCTTTACTACAACTTTTGTGGTTACAGATATAAATGAATGTGAAGAAACCGTTTCACCATGTCCTAAAGATATGAGGTGCCTTAATACCCCAGGTTCCTTTGTGTGTGTAGGTAAGTCTGTCTTTGTCTTTTGATTTGCTTTATAACTCCTCTATTTTAGTCCAATTTCATTTGGTTTTCTTTCCCCAGAGCCAACCACACAAACCACAGCCTCCATCATCACTGCAGTCATTGTGGTCATTGGTGGTGTGGCCCTTTTGGTAACGACGATGATCTGCTATCGCAGTAGTGTTAGTGTTAGGAAATACACTGGTTCTCATCACACATGATAAATGAGCAAAAAAAAAAGTATTACTCCTTTCTGTTTTTCTTGCAGATATTACCCCAAGAGAGAATTTGATAATGTGAAATGTTGTCAAGCAAAAAGCTGACTTTGGGTATGAGGTACTGGTCCTATTTTGCAATGTAGATCTTTTACCCCTTGTTAGTAAATGCTCTTTTTATTGAACTTGCCAGAATGTACTACATACCCCCCAAGATACACCTATTTACACTTTACTGTAACCTCACTTGTAATTTATTAATTCTTGGAGACGTTGTGTGAAGCTTTCTCGCCTCTTTTGAGCCTTAGGCACATTGTCATGAAAGCGCTTGTGCAAATCCCATAAATCAAAATCTGACTGGAATGCCTGCTTTTGACACGGTAAAGTCAAGTCAGTCTTTTACAGTAAAAACGTGGCAGTATTTCCTCTGGATTATGTGCTTTATTATCACTTCAGAACCGGTTTGATTGCTGTGGGCGTGTAGTAGCTCTTTTGTGGCAATGCAGTTCCTGGCAAAAGAGCTACTGTAAATCTGACCAGTTACCAGAATAGGTTTTCCTGCCATCTAGGTGTACATTTATTACCAGCATCGACCACACAGTTTACAAGATCATAAAGTGTCAATAAAACAAGGACAGTACAAAGGTCCGGTAGCACAGCTTGTTTAATGGAGTGTGTAAACTACAAAAAAACACATTTAATCAGCACAATGAGACTAGAGGGTTCCAGGTCTAAACCAGGCTAAGAAACGGCTATTGCACTTACACATCATTCTCTTTGTATTTACAGTCAAATACTTACATGAAATATAAATCTATACTGTGAGGTACAAATAATAAACTTCATGTAATATGGCTGCATTCTTGCATTGTTATGGCTTTTAATTAGAAGATGGCATACTAGTACAATTCAGTAAGTTGATTGAAGAAAAAGCCATACTAACTGGCATTAAAGCATAATCATCTTTAAAAAAAACACATAGATCCAGATCCAAAGAAAAAACGGAACAAAAACATTGACATTGTATGAGGCAGTCAGTCCTTCATTTGTTTTTATACAAAGCATCTGTAGGAAAGGGAAACGGTCGAGCAGAAATGTCGTGTGTGGTGTGCAGGACAAACGGATGGTTAACTCAAGTTACCGGTTTAACAAATTGTGTTCTTGCGTTTGTGGAGATGACTTCGGGCCTTGGATGCGAGACTCCACAGTTTGGTACCGCTCTGCTATACAGATATTTTTGAAAGTAGAACCCTCTTTAGCCCTGATCTGTCACATAGAAACCTAACTTTGCCACAGTCATTTCTTTACGAAGCCGCAACACCTCCCAAAACATTTGCTCCGCTGTAAAATAAAAACATACATAAAACAAGAATTAACTCCAAACGACTATGATGTTTATGACCATGTGCTACATAAGACGCTTCTTCAGTTTCTGATCTTCTATGTATTCTAACTAGGGCTCAAACAACAAATTGATTATTGAACAGTAAACAGTTATCTAGCACAGTATACACAGACTCTCAATCCAACATCCATTGTTGGCGAAAAGCCTATTTTTTCTGTCTCTATCTAGATGTTCTCAGGTGTCCTTTTAAAAAATCCCATTTCATTGTATAAACTTATTGTCAGATTAATTAATTTGAAAATAATCATTAGTTGCAGCTTAATTCTGACAAATAAACAATTTGAGATGCAGACGGTGAAATAATGTAGATGGGTAAATTGGGTTAGCAAAGAAAAACTTTTAAAAACAAAAGGATGCATCTTTCAAGTGTGCAGAATAGTGTATAATTGATGCAATAAAAATAGTACATAGACAGAATGTTGTGATTGGCCAACAGTTCATTCTCACTGTGGTACAATCTTTGGTGGACAGTTTTTGGCAGGTGCTTGTAATGTTATGGCTAAAATGTGTAGTATGACTTACCATTGTGTCTAACCAGACCCTGCTGGATGTAGCGGATGTAAGTAAAAAAGTTACAAACAGCTGTGATCTGAAAATAAATACAGATGAGTCACATAAACAACTTAATATTACTCTGGCAGATAGTTTTAATTGTTAGAAGGATCGGGATAAATAGTCACCCTGGCTCGACTTGAAGGACAGATATAATAGTAGTTTCCTTTGTCACCAAGTTTGATGCGGTGCCGGCACATTCGTGGCAGGCCACTCAACGCGCATTTCCTATAAGCACAGATGCGCTCTGAGCAACATTGACCAGTGTTTGGGTCAATAAAGACTGCATCACGTGTCCAAAAGAATATGCAAGGCCATGAATTAGACATGCAACATAATGTGTACAGGGGAGTTAGTGAAAAAGCATCCGCGACAGACACAAATTGGATGTTATAGAAAATATTTCAGAAAAAGAAATACTCCTGAAAGCACTTACGTCTCTATTGCTGCCCTAAAGCCACTGGAAGAGATTTTAATCAAACAGGGATTAGAAATGTGCCCATTTATTAAATCCATTTTTAGATATAGACAGTAGTAAAAAGCCATGAAAAACACAAGGGATTGTCACAACCAAATCACGTGAGAGGTGATTTTCCAGAGATGACTTGCCTATTGTTTAAAGTGAACAGTGGCGAACCAGTTTCTTTAAGGGTTAGATTCTACAGCAGATAACTCACTTAAGGCCGCCGCACTCCAGCGCTGAAGCCTTGACCGCTGGTACTGCTGACAGGGCGACGGGCTCAATAGTTAAAGAGTTGTTTTCCACTGCACTTTGCACCATCTGAGACAACTGTGGACAAACAGAATGAACAGAATGACAATGAGTCGCGGTCGGTGAATGGTTGAAATGGTGACGTTGAAGGAACAGTGTGTGACCTCAGTTCTAGTGAAGGAGAGACACGGCCTGATGTCTTCTCTGTAAATCCGACTCAGAAAGGCAGAGGCGCGGTCCAAACTCGCATGTTCTTTCCACATCAAAAATTCAGCGAATAAAACAGAGTCCATCTGTAATGCAATAATCTACTTTATTAGATGTTTTTTGTTTTTTTTACTCCTACTAGCATTATTGCCCAAGTCATAATTTGAAGTTTTTGGGAGAATGGAGAAAAGGCCTTGAAATTGAAAATCTTAAGATTCAGAAGTGTATACAGAGAGTACACTGAAACAAAAATCTCAACTCGGCCAAAAACTTGTATTAGGCAATTACGCAAGTAGGCAAAAAAAAAAAAAGAATGGTATATTACTATGTAGCTTAAAATGAGACAGACGGAGCAAGTTATTGCACATGAAATACAAAAACAAGACAATTCCAACTTGGCAGGTTGTAGCCTTGGTCAGTCAAGAACTACATAAATCAAGAACAAACACTTTTTCTGTTTTGGTTTTTGATCGGTGTCATTTTACATGATTGTGGTCAAAAATGGTGTAGTGACTGGACGTTTGCCGTGCGTTTGTGTATATTTTGATTGATACACATTTTATATTGTGCTGATTCTCCTGCTCAGGGACTGCAGATGGAAACTAGTTTAGGGATAATGCATCTTTAAATCTGTTACATAAACTAATAAACTAAAACTAACTGAGCTTTTATGAATGGCTATAAAGTTACCTGTCTGTAGTTGATCTCTTTCCCCTGCACTTGTTTGTAAGGTTCATAGGTCCTAGGGACAGAGTATCCAGGAAGTAGGCAGAAAATAAGCGAAAGGAAAGCAGGAACAGGCTAAACACAGAAAGCCTGAAAAAGTTAGCATTGAAAGGTAGTAGTTGAAACCAAAAAAGAACAGAAGAATAAAATGCTTGAAGAACGAGAACATATAAACTCCACTTAATTTTTAGACATCACCTCTTTGTCCTCTTTTATCACGGACTGAACTGAAACGGGTTGTGCGTCTGTTTTCCCGTTTGTTTGTGGAAGGACACTGCTTGTGCTTTTGTTTCGGCTGTGGCCCATATGCTTATGCGCTCCTCTGGTACACGGCGACTGCAGCTGTGGATGGAGCTGACGATTCGGTGAAGCTGGAGTTGAAGTCAACACCAGAGCCTTAAGTGCCGTGACTTCTGCTTGGAGGACATCAATCTAAGAGAGAGAACCATCAAAAGACCTTTTCCACTTTAAAAAAGTCATAATTTAAGCTCTGACCATAAAAGTCAACATACCTTTCCCTGTGCCTCCTTTAACCGCTTCTCTGCTGCTGCTTGTTTCACATTGGCATCTCGTACCATCTTATGTGCTTCCTTATGGAAAAAGAAGACAAACTTTATAATCTATACATTTTCTATATAATATCATTCACTCCGTATAAGAAAATTATCTTGTGAAGCACTGTGTGACTTGTGTCATGTGAGAAAAAGTGCTATACAAATATGATTCTACTCTTTTATCACAGACAATAGTTTTGTTTAAGATCGTATACACTTTGAGAGGACTTTCCATAAGACTGAAAAAGTGTACAGTAAAACAGCGAATGGATAATAGATATGGAGATATGAAAGTCAGACTCCGGAGACTTATACTCCGGAGTATAAGCCGCACCAGCCTTGGCAACTACCTGGGCATAGAGACGTAACTGCTCCGTTGACAGGTCTCTTCCGGCTGCACGTTGTTCAAGCACCCATTTACAAACTCGTTCCTCTAGCTGTGGCCATCTAGCTTTTAGCCCACGATTAGCTTTTTTGTTTTCTTCATTGCAGAAAGAGTAACCTCTGCTTTTCGCTAGTCCCTCACAAGTCTCGTTTTTTTAAATCTTCAGTGGTACTCTAAGTAAGCGCTTTATTTGTCATTGTACAACCGTACAGGAGTAAGCAGATCCTGGTACACAACCCTAGAACGCGCTCTAGCGGTTGTCAGTGTGAAAATAACAAAAATAAAATGATATATTTTGATATATAAGTCGCACTTGAGTACAAGTCCCACCCCCAGCAAAACTATTAAAAAAACTGCGACTTATAGTCCAGAAAATACTGTAGTATTTGGTGCTGGTTAGGAGCACAAACCGTCGTATTTCATATCTTCTATAATGACAATTTAATCCTGAATCTTGAACTGTATCTTGTGATTGTGAAGAGACAGCATCTTCACGCTGTCAGACCATGCAGAGCACTCAGCAGTTTAGTCCAAGAGGCAATTAGCGCTTGCCTCAAACAGACTGGCCGTCAGCTCCTCCAGCTCCTGCTCCAGCTGATTCCTGACCTGTGACAACCGCTCACACTCCTTGTCTTTAAGTTTCAGTTCCTGAGACAAACGACACATAAGCACATTCACCAAAGGAAGTAAAATCTGCTTTGTCAACCGTTTTGACAAACCACATCACTGTTATTGTGAGAGCAAAGTAGGTTACTACACCCTCTTTGCCGCGTCCAGCTGTTCCCTGAGGATCTCCGAGCCCTTTTCTCTGATTTCTTTCTCTTTGATTTCCAGTGAGGGGCTCCGGAGTCGGGACAGGTCCCTCGAACCCCCATGGCCCCTGCCTCCTTCCTCCCGGTGGGAGTCCGGCTCAGGATCCAGATCGACCAATCTGCAGACAAAATGTGTTGATTTAGTCCAGGATAAAGAAACAGAACAACATTAAATATAAATATATATATATATGTATGTATATATAAACAAAAACAAATATTAAATGATCATGAGAGGACATTGTTTTAAATGGCAACTTTCACTTTTTAAAATTTGTATCCCATAATAAATGTTTTGACCTTATTTTTCAAACAGGTTACGTAGAAAATTACTGTACATTGTATGACTGTGAGTTTATCATTACTTAAGAATGCATGTGTTGCAATAGTAAAAAAAAAATGTTGGACAGAGGCATTTTATTAAACGACAAATGTATCCGCTGAAAGGAAGTGCGAGCAAATTAACTCCAGACTGCTATTCACAGAAAGACGAAGCCATGAAACGTGATTAGGCCTATATATATAATTATTATTATTTTTTGTATGACAGTGACAGCTAGGGTGACATAGGCTATTATCCAAACCAGCTGATTATTACCCACAGATCGCCAACTACAGACGGCAAACCTCACACATTTCTCCGGATATAAGTTTCCCTCCCGTGTCGCCGCGCCCTTACCCTCTCGCTCGGTGTCCCGAAGAGGCCCTGTCAGAGCTTCTCTCCTCCAGTGTCGTGACACTTTCGCAGTGGTAGCTATTGTCTTCAAGTGTGATCCAGCGCTCTGTGAAACTTCTCAAATCAAAGCTCGCGAAGGAATGCGGGCGCAATAACAAACCACAGTTCAGGCCGTCAGTGCGATAAACAAAGGTACATGTTCACGAAAGTTGCAACAATAAGGAAGAAATTAATCAGGCTATTGTTTTGTAGCAACAACTCGTACATTCCCATAAGTGAGTTTCTTCTCCCGGAGCTCTGCCTCTTTCTTTTTTTCTCTCGCTGATCACATGATCCACATCCACTCCCAGCGCCACTAACAAATACAGACCTCCAGAGCCACTGTAGGCTACCTCTTCCACACAACTTTGCCACTATTTATGCTGGTGAATCATCACTAGAATATATTTTCTAACCATTGAAATTACTTCTTTAAATACACTAGTTTGTCAGGAGGTTAAAGAATAGTCACTGGGAGAAACACTGGGAACCACTGATCTATGGCTGTAACTTTGTGACCATGTTGTGCCTTACAAAAATACAAATTTAGACCTATTTATTTGAGTGACAGTGAAATGTATAACCTCACAAAATCTTTATTGGCTACTAGACTAAGCTCTTGCTGGATCATTTTCAGAATGAAGGTATTGGTGTTTTTTTCCTTCTTCTTTTTTTTAAATTTATTTTCTTTATTTTACCAGGCCAATTGAGATCCAATTCTCATTTACAATGACGACCTGGCCAAGGTGCATTACAAAGCAGTACAGTCAAGGCATAAAACACATTTAACAAAATAAACAAAATGAGGTTACAGTAAAAACATTAAAACATGTGCACTGATCCTGGAATATTGTAGAAATTGAGTTTTTGAAAGATGCAATTGACACAAATGAAGTGAGCATTAGAGTTTGGTGTAAATGATTCCAGTCATTAGAAGCAGAGAACTGAAAAATATAATGGTTGTCACTTCTTTCTTATATACATAGTGATTCTTTTCCTCTCTCGATAAGAATGGCAAAGAACAGGATTTGATCACTTTTGACTAAATTCCAAACCACAAAATAAAGACAGCAAAATCGTATTACACTCACTTTTGTGTGTGTGTGTCACAAAGGTCTAGGTCAATTTATAGACAAAGATAAGCAGGTAGACCTATAATTATGGAGTTGTTCACCAATGCTGTAACATTATTCTATGTATTTAAAGAAAATAATGGTGGGATATGGGATACTTATTTTACTATAATCAAAATCCATCTTTCCCATGCAGTACATTGTTCGGTGCACTTACTTTCCCACAGCACAGACTTCCTCGGCTTTCCTGCTTGCCGTGTGTCTACCAATGGCTCCATGTGTCCCAAAGAAGACTGCAGAGGAATAAACAGCGATTCCTGACCTTCCGGCTCTCACCACTTCATAACTAGGACCAGAGGAGGTTGATGGAGGTGAGGGGGAAATGTGCACACTGTGAATCCCCTCAAAGGCATCCATGTCTCTGCCACTATCAAAATGAGAAAAATATCAAATTAGCTGGTTTAATCATATAATAAGTCCGTCCTTGTTGTAATATGCTTGACTTAAGCTATGAAGACCAGTCTCCTTGTCCTTAGCCGACAAAAGAATGACCTCCACTGTGTAAACTTTGAAACATAATAACATAATATCGCTCATGATACGTCTCCGCTGAAGGACAAAGGACTTTTCTATATCCTTGTACTCCCCCCCCCCCAAAAAAAAAAACAAGCCATACAATTGCATAGTATGAAAGAACATTGAACTTATAGCATCACTCCCAGAATAAGTGCAGAATGTAAACAGTAGTATACTCACAGTCATAGTGATTAAGATCTGTTGTGAGAAGTTGTTTACATCATAAAGCCATAAAACCACAAGAGTACCATTGGAATAAGTGAGTTTTGCAGGTTAAGCAGCGCCTGCACTTCGCCCCACTGCTGGTCTCCTGGTTATAGACAGGAAGGGTTAATCACCAACACCTTCTGGCTCTGCTGGTGTGCTCATGCACATATTTGCCACTAGGGTAGAAGCCACTGCATCACCTATGATTACATGTACAAAAGCAATGAGATGATGATAGAGCTGAGAGTATTGGTGAAAATGCAAAAGTACACAGTTGAAAAGTTGTCATAAAACCTTATATATTTGTTAAACAAGTATTGCAGGGTGTCCATACCCTGTCTATTTGTAGCAGTACTGTCCTCAGATCTGACCAGATTAACGACCCAGCTACAATGCAGCTTTGTTACAGGAACAGATTATTCCATCAAGTGACCGGAGGTGTAGAAGCCCTGCTGCTCCGTTTTTTACCCCAGATTTGCTTTGTACATTTTCTTCGGACCGCTGCCACGAACCTCACCACTCTAATGTGAGTACATGAGACACTTACAGGGTAGTAGTTGTGTCTGCAGTGTTATAGCCTTCTGTGTTGTTAGGTGGAATGATTTAGATTCTGAGTAATAATTAAGAATAACATGTCAGACTCAAATTTGTTAAAGCTGGAGTAAAAGATTTTTCCTGTTCAAACTGTGAAATATTACAATATTTTGTTTTGGCCCAAACTTGTTTCTAGCTCTCACAATCCCTCACAATTTACGTCAGGTACCCAGTTTTAAGAACTTTTAAAAACAACAACAGCATAAATCATGTTTTCTTTATGTTAGGACTCAATTGGGACAGCAATGACTGTAACTTACTCACGCCGAGTGGCCGATGCAGGACTGGGGACTTTCTTCCATCTGCTCTTGCGATGGAAGGGCAGCATCTACAAACTCCTTTACCGCGAGCTCATCATCTTCACTGTCCTCTACTACTTCTTCAGTGTAGTTTACAGGTACAGCTCTATAGAAGAAAACAACAGCAAATAGTAATGGATAAATATTTGTTTTTGTTTTTATTATGTATTTCGAGTTACAATTACAAAATTTGAATGATTATATGCAACCTTGGCACATGAACAGATACACAATATATATTTAGACACTACATTATCAACTATTGTGCATATTCATATTTATGTTTAGCCATCTTTGTGGATCTTGAAAAAGAGAGTAGCCCTTTGTCTCCATATTTTCTCAGATATTTACTCAATAAAGACCAAAAACAGCAGTTTGAGAAGCTGTCGATATACTGTGACCGTTATGCAGAACTCATCCCTGTGTCATTTGTCCTGGGTGAGTTGGCATCCTTTTTATCATGCTATCAATGCTGTCAAAGCTGTGTAACATACTGTAAATAAATAGTGTATTGATGTAAAAGATGGAATAAACTGTAAAGTAAGATTCTTTGCTCTATCCTGCCAGGTTTTATGTGACGTTAGTAGTGTCCCGTTGGTGGGGTCAGTATGAGAACATCCCATGGCCGGACCGGTTGGCAGCATTAGTGGGTGCACATGTCCGTGGTGCAGATGAGGTTTCTAAATTGACCCGTCGGACTCTGATGAGATATGCAAACCTGTCTGGGGTGCTCACCTATCGCTCTGTCAGCACCGCTGTCTACAAGAGGTTTCCCACCATGGAGCACCTCGTGCAGGCAGGTAAGAGTCCTCTTTTATTAAAATGATAATTGTACTGTAATTAAGTTAGAAATCAATCAGAAAATGTTACACATTTTAGTCAATTAAATCCAAATAAGTTCATATCATATTTGATTTCTAAATTCTTACTGTTTTAGGTTTGATGACATCTGAGGAGTTGAGACATTTGGATGGCCTGCCGTCTCCTCATAACAAGTTTTGGGTTCCTTCAATGTGGTTTGTTAATCTGGCTCTGAGAGCTCGAACTGAAGGCCGAATAAACAATGACGTAGCCCTCACAGCCATTCTCACAGTATGTTTACAGTCCATTATTTTGTTGTTCTGATAAACACTCAAAAATGCATTAGCTGAATTTTTTCAATTTTCAGGAGTTGAATAGTTTGCGAGGAAAGTGCTTGAAGCTGTACGGTTACGACTGGATCAGCCTGCCTCTTGTCTATACTCAGGTTTAACATGCCGTAACTCGTAAAGGCTAGCAGTTATTAGTTTAGTGTAAAGTTGTAAATAAATGATCAAGTAATCTCAGCCTGCAGCTTCTGCAAAATAACCTGATTAAATAAAATAACCCATAATCGGAACTCATCAAAAACAAATGTAATCAAGAGATACGTTAGTAACAGTAATTTGTAAATAAATGTATGCATGCATGCCTGTGTAGGTAGCTACTGTAGCAGTCTACAGTTTCTTCCTGGCCTGTCTGATTGGTCGTCAGTTTTTGGATCCGGCCCAAGGCTATCCCGGTCATGACATTGACTTCTATCTGCCCATCTTCACTCTGCTTCAGTTTTTCTTCTACGTGGGTTGGCTCAAGGTGAGAAACACATTTTGTTTTGTTTTTAATATACATTTCATTTAGTAAATTATTATTAATGTAAATCTAATTTATCAATTCACAGGTGGCAGAGCAACTTATAAATCCTTTTGGTGAGGATGACGATGACTTTGAAACAAATTGGATGGTTGATCGGAATTTGCAGGTCAGCTTCTCTCACACCATCAAACTGTTTTATTCAGTTTGGCCTGTCACCAATATTGAAACTACCCCCTCAGGTGTCCTTATTGTCAGTGGACGAGATGTACGACAGCCTGCCTCTGGTTGAGAAGGACATGTACTGGAACGAGTCTGAACCACAGCCTCCATACACTGCTGCCAGCGCAGAACACCGCAAACCCTCCTTCATGGGCTCAGCTCTGGATATCAGGTTTGTTTATTCAATTTTAAGATCTGTCTTGGTCAATGGCCCTTCATGTGACATATAATGTATTCATTCAGTGTTGCCAAGGAGGAGATGGAGTTTCAGTCCAACCTGGAACAGATTAAAGAAAATGAAGAGGCTAACTACTCCACCCCACTGTTAGGGGGCTAGGTCGGCTGCTTGGAGTCCAGACTCCCAATTTTCCACGCTCCTCTCGGGTGTCTCTTCTGCGCAGACGTCCCGGGGCTCCTCTAAGCCGCTTCCCCCTGTATCTGCACCCAGAGGCCGCTTCTACCGCAGGTCAAGGTCGACAACCTTTAAACCCAGAGTCAGAGTTTTCTTTCTCTGCCTTGCCCCCATTTGAGAGAGCTGGTTTTTACAGCTGTCCTCAAACTCCCATTCATTGTGTGCCCCCTGTTGTTCCCCGCCCAAGACCAACCAGAAGGGCTCAAAATGAATGGGATCGAAGTTGTAGCTCTCTTGCACCTCCTGTAATAGGCTCACATCTACTAGCTCCGGACACCCCAAACCACCAACCTCCCTCTTCAGCTTTCCCATGGGTTGGAGAAGACAGTGAAGCACCTAGTGGTCCAGCTTTCTCCTTTCCAGAACCTCTACCAGAACTTAGCCCTATATCCAAAATCAGACATGGCTTATTATCTCGAAGACCCCCTCCTAGACTCACCTTGGATCCTGCCCCACCAGCGGACATCCAAACGGCCCCATCCAGCGCCCGCATCACGGGTGGTGAGAGAGTGTTTTCGTTCACTCCTCCATCTCGCTCTGCAAATTCGAGTAATCCCAGTATTAGCACAACCAGTATTAATGCTGCCATCACCAATGGCTCAGGTGCGACAGGGAATCTCTGCAATGGAACAAATAACAGTAATTTTAATAACAGCTTTAGCAGCAACATGAGGACAAGCAATGGGGGGGCAAATGGAGGCTTAAGCAACATTGTGAACACAGTCTCCAACACTCAGCCAGAAGGCAACCAACAAAACTCGCCCAACGATTCAGGAATCTCATTGGCTGAGGGAGACCTGTTGGGCGTCTTAGTGGACAATGGGGTGAACAATGGGGTGAACAAGACTGGGGCAAAAGAGCAAGAATAAATAATGACAGATACTGGCCTTGTAACTTTGACCAGATTTATACACTGTGGAAAGAACACAACAACAAAGTGTTAAACAAGAGTTAATCACTTCCTGATTAACTTGTCAAAAAGCACCTTACAGGAATTAACCGGTGACATAGAAACCATTCACCACAAATGTGCTGTGGCAGAAGAATGTATGTATACAGTAATAAATGTTTTCATAACTGCTGTACATGTTTAATATTGTGTAGTTGGTCATTGAAGTGTAATAAAACCATAGAAATATATTAGATTAAAACCAACAAACCAGAGTAAATTATTATTGCTTCCCTTTTTATTTTCATGTCAAAGAAAGTATCTGCTTCACTGCATGTGAAAGGCATTTTGATTTATATTTATATATTTCAGTTTATACATCATGGAGAGTCACAGAGCAGTGAAGGCAATAAAACATTAAAATGAGCGCATTTAGTAGAGGTTTTAACCCTGAAACCATCTTTAAGCTTGGAGTAGCTCTTTTTGACTCCAATATGTATGGTATGGAGGTTATATCATCACTGTTCACAACAATCAGGCTGAATCTTGGACCATTTCACTTTACTACTGCAGTTCAGTGAGATTCAGGTGGTGTGCTTACTTATTCCATGCTCTCCTGTGAATGTTTACAGTACATGTTATGTCCATTAAAAATAGAACATGTAATTGTTTGGGTGGTATTAGTTTAAGCAGAACTGTTTAATCATTCCTGTGATTTTGATGAAGCTCAGACCACATTTAGTGACCAATTTAGGCAGAAATTCCAAACGGTGTACTTCTCCCACTGTAGTCTTGGATGTAATCTGTCCTGGTGAAAATTATTGCACCTGTGACTTAAGTCAAATATTTGACTTAAAGCTGTATTCCCTGATATAGTTTTTGCATCAGGATTATTGAATATAAAGCAAGCCATCTTACGCAAAATTTTATAAGTATTATTTTCTTGGGGCTACAATAGTGTACTCTAAAACTTAGTGCTATAAATAGATTTAGCAAACCACAACTATTTAAAAAATAAATATGGCTGAATATAAAGTGACATGACAGGTGCTGTGGGAGAACTGTATTTTGTCATTTAAATTGTAACCACATAAAAAAAAAAAATCAATGTTCACACAAATAAGCAGCAACTTTCTAAAATTCCATATGATACAAAACAAAAAACAGGAAAGATTAACGGAAAAGGAAGACTTTATTGAACATTAAACTTAAACATAAAAACAGCATGATGCTCTCTGTATACAGCGTTATTTCCCCCACCTGGAGGGGAGTGCCAAACAGCGGAGCTTGTGCGCTTAAAATATCGCGGCTTGCTCTTGTAAAAGATCTTTTCAAGATTTGGTGCTTCAACTTTTCCAAAGAAACAATCCAAATCTGGGGGGTTGAAATATTGTTTTTAATCAACAGCTGCAGATTATGACCTGAAAGAGAATTTAAACATTTTAATAAATCATCCATGAGCAAATGGACACCATGTTAAAAGCACCACCTTCAGCCCAGGACGGTATAGGTTTTCTCGGAGCAGATTCATCGTCAGTGGAGTCGTCACTGTTTTGGTCCATTCCATAATCTTCTGGGTTTTGGAAGGGATCTTGTTCCCACCCTTTGGAGTAATGGAGTAGGACTGTGGAGATTTCTGTTCAGAAAAAAATAGTCAGCACTTTACCCTTTTTATGTTGCATATCTTTTGCCATATTAACTTTTTCAACATACCTCTATATCAACAGTCATGTTTAGTGGGTTCCCTTCTGCTCCTTTGCCGACAGGTGTACCCATCACAGAGCGCTGGGGGGAAAAAAAGGACTATTTAACCAATAGACAAGTAGTTGAATACATACCACCGTGTGTAGGATTAGGATATGTAGAACTTGTGAACCCAAGTGCTTACAGCTGATGCAGCTCATTTCCCTGAACTTGCCAGTTTTCAGAAATGCATCACAGAATCACTTACGTCAATATCTATAGTTTGATTGAGTACTCCTCCCCTGCTTTGCCTGCAGGTGTACTCACAACAGATCGCTGACAAGAACAGTAGTCAAAACAAATACCGTCAGTAGTAAAAGATCTGATTCCCGTCCCATTTTGAAACTAAATGTAAATTCAGCATTGAACCAGCACAATAAACTGGACAGTTTGGAGGTTTTAACTTCTATACCACATTAGAACAAGTCAGTCAAGTATCGCACTTTTGAAACACGCCAATGTCCTACCTCAATATCCACAGTGACATTCAGAGCAGGTGGAGCCTTAACAAAACATAATCACTGTGTTAAATGATGGCAGAGAAATATGCGCATGCAGAGTAATAATTGTATACGGCAAACTCAACTTTACCCAGAATGTGATTTACTAACCGGTTTTCTAGCAGCTTCTCTTTCTTTAGCAGCTTTCTCCTCAGCAGCTAATTGCAGCTGCTTTTCCAGTTTGCGTTTTTCCTCAAGTGCCTTCATCTTCTCCTCCAGGTCTCTCCTTTCCTTCTCTCTGGCCGCCCGCTCCAGCTCACGTTGTAGCGCTAGAGCTTTTTCTCTCTCAAGTCTTTCCCTGAAACGTATAAATGCCAATAAATAAAGCCTATACATTACCAGAGCCATGTTAACTCCAACTCGATATCGGCATACCTCTCAGCAGCAGCCCGTCTCTCTCGTTCCCTCTCGAGTGCTCTTTCCTGCTCCCTCTTCAGCTCTAAAGTTCTTTGGGCTTCAGCCAGTTTCTGAGCTCTTGCCTCCTCCTCTTGTGCCATTTTAGCCTCCTGTTGCCTTTTCTCCTCCTCCTTGAAAATAAAATATAATGCATTACACTTTACGTAGCGCTTTTCCAGATGTTCAAAGACGAGTTACAATTATTGTGCATTATTCATTCACACCAAACCCCTTATCTTATGAAGAGTAAGACAAACGTTACCCCGGTTTGACATGGCTTTGTTAAAATGCCAAATGCTCTGCTTACTTGCTGGAGCTTCTTTTTGTAGCTTCTTCCTCCTGCTTCTTTTTTAGCTCGAGCTCCTCTTGACGTTTCCCAGCCATGACTTTTTTCTTTTTTCCTCTGCCAGACGCTGCAAACACAATATGTATGTTAGTTTCCATTTTGTGATCATTTTGAGTAGTTTCCACATTTTGCGCCTACTTTATCATTTTCTCATCAATCTGAGCCATCTTTTGCTCCATTTTCTTTTTCTTCTCCTCTTCTTTCTGCTCTTTGGCTTCAAAAACTCGTCTCAGTCGCTCATCTCTTTTCTGAAAATACATATTGACAAGTTAATACAACATTGGTTCAGAATTACTTTATCTCCCAGTAGAGAGAGAAAAAACAACTAAATACACACTTTTCAGTTCCTCCTGTTTCTTCTTTTTCTCCTCTTCCATTTTCTTTATTCTTTCAATTTCTTGCTCCTGTTTCTTTCTAAGGGCTTCTAGTTTATAACGTTCCTTTGTCTATAAAAGAAATGACATTTTGAAAATCAAACAAGTAAACAATTGGTTACTACAGGCAGAGTGACGAAAACAATTATGCATCAAGATGAGGCATGACGCTTTAGTGGGGCCATCCAAAACAGCACCCGTGCACCTCCAAGTGTCATTAACAAACACTATTTAGGGTTAATGTAGCCACCCAGAGACAGACAGTTAGAAATCACTTTCATTCAGGATATTAGACATAGAGCCAGAGTGATCTAGTGGACCAATGATAAACCAAAAGTGGTGGCTGGTGTCGGAAGGACATGCTCCAGACATGTTAAAACATGTATTAACCAACAGTTATTATACTACCACTTACCACTATACCACTGCTCGTCTGAGAGGAGACAGAGAAAAGAGCGTTCTTATTAACACACTCTTTAGATTGTAATGCAATTATTTCACCACATACTTCAGTATCTTCAATTATGTTCATAGACTTTATTTGACCGTTATGAGTTTAGGGACCCTACTGTACGTTTCATGGTAAGGGAAAACTGAAGCAGTCGACGGAAACCTACACAGATACGAGGACTACATGCAAACTCCATGCAGAAAGGACCCCTTCTTGTAATCCTAAACTGAGATAGGTAACTTCCACATGATTAATTGTAACCGTTTCCATTAAACAACTCCATGCCGATAATTAAGAATGATCATATGTAGAGCTCAGTTCCGTTAATTGCAGAGTCCCACTTTTCAGCATCAAAAGAAAAGGTGGTGTGGGCTCACAAGCTAAAATATAGTGTTCAATATGTAATAAAAGTACACCTCACCTTCTGGTCCATCTTTAGAGGAGTAGTATGTTTAATAAAAGACTTGAGGACAGAAGAACGGCCATAAGAAGTTGGTGTCATCATCAACATTTGATTCTTATGAACAGTGTGGAGAAAAGAGCTCATATTTGGCCTGATTGCCTGCAAATATAGAAGACTTATTTTATAACCACATCATTTTGTAGTCTCCAAGATAACTATATCACTAATCTGTGAAGTCAAAGCTAGTCATACACTTTGGCTCTTTTTGGCAGAGGAGGGTCTTTTTGTCGGACTTTGCGGCGCTTTCCTTTTAGCACTTAACCTAGAATGTAAACAAAAGTTAATCTTAGTTTGATGGGCAGTGATTTTTACACTGAACCCTGAACAGGCAATACACTCACCGGTGACCTGCCGTTTGTTGCTTTTCTGCAGTAACTGAAACAAAAAAGGCACAAAATGAGTCCATAATTAATTTTCACAGCTCATTATGAAGAAACATGCTCATACCTGTTCGCTTGTCCGGAGTGCCAAATTTGACTGTAAAAAGTGGTTGAGGAGCCAGTTTAGGAGAATTGGCAGCAACGGAGCGTGTGATACGCCCAACTGCCTGAACTGGAGGGAGTGCAGTCTCATGCACACAAGTCTGTTTGAATTGGATGTCCATTAGAAAATAGTGTGTTGTATAAATTGCATAGCATACTTTCAGAAACATACCGTTTCCTCTGTGATTTCTTCACTTTGAACAGTATCGGCAGCTATTGCCATTCTGCACCATAAGAAAAAAAAAAAACATGCATATGGGTTGAAACAACTAATCAATGATTGGAACAGTTATATATTTTAGTAATTGATTAATCACCTTTGGTATATATAGACTCAGACACGGCAGATCATGTAGATAAAAAGTATGTATTTATTTATTGTAGAATGTGTGTGCCATTTACCAGTGTGTCATTATTTGTTCTCAAATTGATTCATTTTATGTAGCCATTTGTTTTTTCCTCCTCTTTTTAAAATAATTATATAGGCTAATGTCCCCGTTTCCCAACAGTGGGAATAAATAAGATACATGCATACGGGTAGGGGTCCATTTTATTTAAAATGGTGGTCGTGGCTCCAAAAGGTTGAGAACCACTGCTTTTAAGGTGAACCGTTTGAACCGGATCTCAGTTGTAAGAGACAAATCTTTTCCCTGTCAATTTTACCCAGAACCCCTCCTGGAACCGCCACCTTAACGTGGTGGAGGGGTTTGAGCACCCGAATGATCCTGGAGGTCTGTTGTCAGGGTCTCCCATGGATCTCTCCCAGGATCATTCGGGTCAGACAAAGAGCAGTTCAGAAGCCCCTTATGGAGAGACCAACAGGCCCGGTTAGAACCATGAGACCGTCCTTCTGTGGACCCACCACCTGCAGGAGGAGCCATGAGGGCTGGTGCTATGTGTTTCGGGCAGGCAAGGCAAGGCAACTTTATTTATACTGCGCATTTCATACACAAGGCAACTCAATGCGCCTGGGGCAGCTCCAACAGCTGCCCCACGACCCGGCAACAGAAAAGTGGAAGAAAATGGATGGATGAATTTTACCCAGAACTCCCCCAGCAAACAAGAATCAGCCTGACAATGAAGCAGGCAACACAAGCGAAAGCTTTTTGAACTAAAGTGAAAGCTAAATGCACTAAAAATGATTTGTTAGGCCGTTACAGACTCTTTTTGTTAGTTGTGGTGCAAGATTTTATTCACAAAACTTATTTTTTTTTTTTTTCAAAGCGTAAATATCAGTCCAATAGTAATTTTAGATTATTTCAATAAAAACAGTGTGCCTTTTATCAATCGCGTCCGAGATATTGTGAGTTATCCGGCTGGCATTTCATTTTATATTAAAAAGAGCAGGTCTTTTGAACGGCTATTTGAAATGAATGGATCCCAAAGACTCGGCTCCCAGTAAAGAACCGTAAATCCATCACTATTCCACAATCCTAGCACATGTCCCCAATCAAGTCCTTATTAGTGCTAGTGCAGCCTCCAGTTAAAGCTAAGTGAATGAATTCAAGAGGTTCTGACTTCTCGATCATGTTCACATAGTGAATCTTGTGCTCATGTCTCATCTGCAGCAAAGAGCATAATCCTATAAACATAACCTTGAAGAATCCTCTATCAGTATGAGAAATAAATAAATATATATATATATATATATATAAACTTGTTTTGTGCTGCCAAACAATTCATCGTAAAAATTAAGAATAATAATCAGATTAATCGATTACCAAATAATCGTTACTAAGCATCATTAAAGTGACTTACGCCTCATTCTCTTCATCTACTGAATCCATGCCGGTGTCATCTACAAAATTTTACAAAACAGAATAATAAATCTTACACCAATATTACATGCTTGAGTTAACAAAGATTCCTGAAGCTCTAAAAAAAAAAAAAAAGTACCTTCAGTGTTGCTGTCACATGTAGAGTTACCCATGCGAGCTGCCTTTCGCTTGAGCATAGATCGCCGTGATGCTCGTCTTATAGACTCTGCAGTCATACTACGTCTTAAACCGGCCACAGAGTGACGCAGTTTGAGAGAATGTCGCACTGAGCTTCGGCGTGACTTGTTACTTTGAGCCCCTTCACCTTTAGTAGCTGCATGTCCAGCAGGGATCTCTGTTTTCACAGCTAACTCAGCTGACAGACGGTCTTCAGGAGAAATGGCAACCACCACTTTTGGAGATGGAATATTTTTGGAGACTTGATGTCGGTGGATGGCTTCTCCTCTTCGACATCGGCATCCTTCTGCTCCTCCACTTCATCTTCCATGATTTCTGTAACCGCTGCCTTCACCAAGTCCACCTCGTCAGATTTTGTGCTGTCACAGAGGGTCTGAGTAGCTTCCTCTCCATCAGCCTTGGTTGCTTTTTGCGAGTAGCCCGTTTTGGCCGTGTGCTTTCCGTTTTCGAGGTAGATCCCTGAGAAGCATTTTCCTCCTCAACAATACTTTTCAATGCATCAGAAGAGGATCCACGGAGATTGCTGCGTCTTCCCTTGGAAAACCTTCTTCTGGCCTGACTTTCCTCCTGGCGACCTAAAGACACACGCTTCCTGCGAGTATTTCGTTTCTGTGAGGGGGTCTTTGGCATTAGTTCTGGCTCAGCATTAAAATCTCTGCAAAAAAATTACAAAAGCCAACACTGAAAGCAGAGGCAAAATATTGTTACAGTCACCAATCATAGCAGAAACTTGCCTTGTGAACATGCGGTTGGCCTCCTGTTGAATCTCTTCAAGCCATACCATATGAACACTGTCAATTTCACTGACAAATGCCTGTGCTTTGCCAACAAATGTATTCATCAGTGACTGCACTGATGACAGCACAGGGTTCATGTTCACAGCCTATGAAAACAATAAGTTAGTTTTGAAAAATCATTGTACCACTGAAAATCAACACTTGCACAATAAGAGGCATATAAAGCCTAAATGTACTTGTCTGCAGTGTATACATTTTTGACAAACGCTGAAAATGAACACCTTTAAGTAGCAATCATGAAATTCGAATTTAATAAGGTTTGTATCATTTCTTTGTACAGTGAGAGCTTTAGTTTTGACTGCACATGCGCACCACAGGACAGGAACTGAAATGAACACCATAGCTATAAAACAACGATGGGGATGGGTTTTACATAATATCAAGTACCCATCCAAGCAGCTTGACAAATTGAGTGAAGTCCTAAAGCTAATGTTATTCGTGAAACGTTTTTTGTTTCCAATGAGGAGCCATCGTTGCCCAGGAAAAATGTCAATCATTCTACGGTAACCAAAATCAGGCAAAATATAACGTTAATCTAGTAAACAACAGCATAACAAGAATGCTATAGCTATGTGTTGACAATGTGTTTGGTAATTGCTAACATTAAGCTACATTGTTTACATTAAACTCGAAGACAATCATGGCGGTGTAGCTAAAGCTAGATAACTCAAAGCTTTACCATGGTTAGTCGACTTCTGAAAACTTCCAAATGCACGATCCGTCCGTGAGTTAAAGAAGCGTGTATCCCATTCTGATACAGAAACAATCCAAATAAAAACGTTTTTGTTTTTCTCAAACGAAGTGTAAATACATCTGATCGACAACAGAGTCAACTCCAGTCCAGACACTTGCCCGCCGCTGAAACCGTTTAACTTCAAAACTCCCACTGCCTATCCGGAGACACAGTGACGCTTACACGATGCGCTCGGTTTTCTAATGGCGTGTCCCCCGCAGGCGGAGCTCCGTGTTTGTTCATATGCACAGACACGTCGGAAACAAAGGAGTGAATGAATCGAACAAACCCAGGAGTATTTTGGGCTGGGCATAAGTGCCACGTAAGTTTGAAATGACCAATAACTTGCATCCATCACACACAGTGCCCGCCCCATTTCCATTCCCAATCCCACAAGAAAGAGACATGGCTGGACTTGTTTTGTTTAATAGCGAATTTGAAAACGAAGTCATGCTCGCAACACAGTGAAATGTGTAGTTTCAAAATAGGAAATTAGGTTTTAAAATAGTCTGGACACAGATGTAGTTGTCATTTAAAACACATGGTCATATAATAAAAACCTGCAGGAATAAAAAAAAAAAACGATGAATAATAGGAAGAGATCGACCATTAATGTCCAGCACAACGACTAAAGCCAACATTTTCAGAAAGGCCAACATGAAGAATTCAAATCTAGTTTACAAATAAAGCCAGGCTCCCTTGGGAATGTCACAGGAAGACCTACCAAAAGAGAAAAGAAAAAGGCTCCAGTTAATGTTACGAAACAGGCCAATATACCACAACAGCAGTAAACAGGTGTGGCACCTGGTGTGAGAGGGATTTTTGATCCTGAAGCCTTTAGAACAATCTGCAGATTACAGCTTTTCACATTTTGATAAGAATGGCTTCCTCTTAAAATGATGGACATTTCCTCTTTCCTCAACAGCCAATCAAGCTGATTGCCAAGGTAGCTCACCCCACGTATGCACAACTCTGAAATGTCACTTGAGAGAAGGGGACTGAAACAAAGGCAATCCCTCTGAACTCTATAAAATAAAATAAAACAATGATTAGTATTTACAATTCTCAATCAGTCTCCTCAATCTTTCAAGTTCTCAAAACTAACCTGAAACCAGTGTAACCAAATAGGACAGCTTGCAAAAAACCTCCCATGCCAGTAAGAAAATTAACAGCACCAGAGCCATCTGATGACTCGCTCCATACCTGGAAAGGGAGCGTGATAGATACAGTATAGGCTATAGGTTTGTTTAGGCAAATGTATGTAAATTTTAAATAAGGTCACCTGGAAAGGACCCTGGATGTTGCTGAAGCACTTCGTAAGCAAATGCTGAGCTCTTTCTGCTTCGTCAAGTTCTAGCCAGCCTATGGCAAACATACCCTGTTGCAAATACATGTTAGCATACTATGATGGACAGAGCTATGGAATAATAAAAAAAAGAACTACCTACTCAGTGTGCAATAACTATTACTAAATCAAATGTAATAGGTTTTAATGTATCAATGTGTTGTTGTTATGCTGTTAATATTTTGGCTCAAATTTTAAAAATGTACCCAAGTCATGGCAGGACCGTTAGGGTCTGTGACAGGTTCATATGCCAAAAGGTCATTTCTTCTGACTTCAGGAGTCAGGGGAACCCAAGGGATAACCTAGCATTACTGTGTCAGCTTGCTTGACTGGTTGGCCTACAAAAAAAGCACAAGTTGAGTTACTAAACTAGCCTGGACTCCAGACCATTTCTATGTCTAAAACAGTAAACAAAACAAAACTATAGCTATAGCAGTGTGAAATAAATATACCTCGGATATAGCCATCATATTCAGGGTGGTAGCTGAATTCTTCATCAAACGGTATTTTTAAGTTTTCAGCTACTTCCTTCCACTCCTTTGGTGCAGGTTGATGAAGGAGCTCTGCCAGTTCAACTGCAAACTCCAAACTGGGAAATTGAACACATTGTTTACATTAGTGGTCTTTATATAGCTAGTTACATATTGTGTTGTTGTTTTTAAACATCACCTTAATTTGGCCACTGCATTTGTGTACACAGAGTTGTTTACATTGTAATAATACTCATCAGGAGGCATGACCCCTGGAACACATATAGATAATAGTAAAATGGATCCAACTCAAATTATAAGTGCGCTCTCAGGGTGACAACTTACCTAAAATATGATACTTGTGATCCTCCGGGCTCCATGTTACTCTAGAGACCCAATAGTCAGCCACACCCCAAACAACCTGGCTGCCCTGGCCCTCTGTAAACATGGACATATCCTGGGACAAAGGGTTTAGCACATAGCCCATAGTCACACCAGGAAGGAAATATAATCTGTAATGTGTGAAAGCATCGGTACCTTTGTGAGATAGAGATAATGCTGGAAAGCCAGACTGACGTCTCCATTGATATGAATCTCCTGCTGCCCATAAATGTCTTCAGGACAGACCTCTCTGCCAGACACAGCGCTCTCCCATGGATACTTAAGCCCCTATTCAAGATTATACTCATATTAAGACTCATTTCTTCAAAACAAGTGTTACTGCAAGTGATGTCTCACACAATGACACAACAGAAGAATGCTGTGGTTGAAGGATGTGCTAAACCGTTTGGAGTCATTGCAAGATGAGTAGCACATACAAAAGTGGATCAGCAGCAGAATCGTTTGGGCATTTTTTACTCACGCAGCACTCTCACATTTACATATCAGAACTGGGACCAGCAGCGGCACAGGGTATTTGACCCAGGAGGGGCTAAGGTCTTCCTTGGGGTGCTCACAAAACATGCAATTTTTGGGCCATTAAACAACATAACACACATAATAAACGCACACACACACACACACACACACACACACACACACACTTCACAATTGCATCCTAGCGAACGGAACAGCACTGTGTGGGTTGCAATTAGGTGCAACATGCGAACAAATGGCTAAATTATAATAAATGATCAATTCCAGCTTGCACTCACTATTTAGCACCTGTCCTGATAAATGACTCCCTTTAAGTCCATAATTTTAGTCCCAGAATTATACCTTGTAGCCTTGTCTTTGTGCATTGTCCCTTGCTCCGTCTATTGTCCTCACTCTGTACTCAAGCACTGACCGGGCCAGTTTGGGGTAGAAGAGGGCAATACCAGGGTACATCCAAATATCCTGTTAAAGAATACAGATTCACACATAATCATACTTTATTATAAACATAATTCAGTGGGGTCTACATGCTTGCTGTAGACCCCACTGTAAAAGAAAATGACACACGAATAATATACAGTAGGTAAATTTAGGGCTGCAACTGACGATTATTTTGTAATCGATTAATCTATCGATTATTTTTACAATTAATCGATTGGCTGTGAATGGTATAGGAACATTTTTTTGTTTTCATTTTTTTTAATCACATCAAGCTAAAGTGGCGCCGCTTGAGGACCTGTTGATGGAGTAAACTTAAAGTAAGTGTTTGTAGGAGACTCTTTGTGCTAATTCTGCTTTCTGATTGGATGAGACACAGACAGATATTCATGAAATTTACAATGTACAAAACACTACAGACCCTAACTATAAAAACAAAGTAGGTTTCATAAAAAATACAACATTTTCATGTCATTTTGCTTCATATTTGAATCAGTGTGAACCAGCAAACAATTAATCGATTACTAAAATAGTTGTCGACTATTTAAATAATCGATTAGTCGTCGATTAATCGATTACTTGTTTCAGCCCTAGTAAATTTTGGTAAATACTTTGAGTAGAGTGAATGAATATCTGTATGTATGTATATGTGATTGCCCCGTACCTTTAAGTGGAGTAGGCTGAAAGGATAAATAAAGGAAATATGAATGTCAAAGCCACAATATCTTACCTGGTCCCAGAAGACATGGCCCCAGTAGTCTTGTCCATCACCCCCGTTGGAGAGTCCACCAGGACTGACTCCCCCAAAGGAGCTAGATGTATCATGGATAGATGGGAAAGCGCTGAGCAGGTAGAACATACAGCCAATCAGGGCTTGGTACAGCCTCTCAGATCCTACCACCTCAATCTTGCTTTGTAACCACAGTTCCTTCCAGGCCTGTTCATGGGAGGAGCGTAAACTTCCGCCAGCCATTAAAGTTAAGCCTTTGTCATACCAGGACTCTGCACTTTCCAGGCTATCGGCTACAGCTAGGATGAAGCCCCATCGAGCCTGGCTTTGTTCCTCATTAAGAGACAAGGTTAGAGGTATGTCGGTCCAAATAAGATGCACAGTGGGACAGGAACCTCCAGGGTACTCGGCTGCTGTTGTCTGTCCAAAGATGTGCCTATATGGTAATAAATGACACACAGTATAACAATCCAGACAGCAGGTTTAGTGTTCTTTCAAAGAAACACAGACTTAAGTGTACAGTATGACCAATTCAGCAGTTAAACCTGATTATTACCTAATTTTAGAACCTGACAAACAAGTCAACGTTTGTCGTGAAACATATTGTATATGGGTCTGAAGTAAGTTTTTCGAGAGTTGAATTGTGATAGTAAGGTAAAGCAACACTTTTGGTCTACAAAAGGTGCTATCAATTAAAAAATGCCCAAGTGCAGAAGCATGCTGAGCCAGGTGACGCTCATAGGGAATGAAGGGTCTGATATAACACAATGTTCTTTAGTCCAAGGAGTAGATTCATATGAAGTTGCATTTTGTGGTCTTAAAATTAAGCCGGTTTGGTGTAACATACCTGCCACTTTTATAATCCGGTCCAGTCTCAAAAACAATGTCCTTGCTCTCAGGTCTAAAGTTTGTGAGCAGATCTATTGTTATTGGCTGCTTCTCTGTGCCCTGCCGCATCAGCATGATCTCCATCACCATCAGGTTACCATAAGAACGGTGTGAGTAGAGCGTCTGTGAGGCAGTGACCTGGGCTGTGCTCAGGGTGTGGGTAAAAACTCCTGAAACAGAGAGGCCAAACAATAACTATGTGTCAAGAAGTCAGTGAATTATGCCGTTTCATTCAGTGAGCATTAAAACATAAAAAAAAAAAAAAAACTGTACGTTACTCCATCCATCCATTTTCTTTTGCTTTATCTGGGTCGGGTCGCAGAGGCAGCAGTCTCAGCAGAGATGCCCAGACTTCCCGATCCACGCACACCTCCTCCAGCTGTTCTGGGGGGACCCCGAGGCGACACCAGGCCAGCTCGGAGACATAGTCCCACCAGCGTGTCCTGGGCCTTACACGAGGCCTCCTCCCAATAGGACATGCCTGGAGCACCCCCCGAGGGAGGCGACCAGGAGTCATCCGAAACAGATGCCCCAGCCACCTCAGCTGGCTCCTTTCGACGTGAAGGAGCAGCAACTCTACTCCGAGCTCCTCCCGGGTAACTGAGCTCCTCACCCGATCTCGGAGGGTGCGCCCAGCCACCCTGCGAAGGAAACTCATTTCGGCCGCTTGTATTCGCGATCTTGTCCTTTCGGTCATTACCCAGATCACCCAGAGGAGGATCTGGCCGATAGTCGAACCTTGGATCCAGGAGGAACAATGCGGTTTTCGTCCTGGTTGCGGCACACTGGACCAGCTCTATACCCTTCATCGGGTGCTCGAGGGTTTGTGGGAGTTCGCCCAACCAGTCCACATGTGCTTTGTGGATCTGGAGAAAGCGTTCGACCGTATCCCTCGTGGTGCCCTGTGGGGGGTGCTCCGGGAATATGGGGTCCGGGGCCCTCTATTAATGGCTGTCCGTTCCTTGTATGAGCGCAGCAGGAGCTTGGTTCGCATTGTCAGCAGTAAGTCAGACCTGTTCCCGGTGCGTGTTGGTCTCCGCCAGGGCTGCCCTTTGTCACCGGTTCTGTTCATTACTTTTATGGACAGAATTTCTAGGCGCAGCCAGGGGCCGGAGGGTGTCCAGTTTGGGAAAATCAGAATCTCATCTCTGCTGTTTGCAGACAATGTTGTTCTGTTGGCTTCATCAAATCAGGACCTTCAGCGCGCACTGGGGCGGTTTGCAGCCGAGTGTGAAGCGGCCGGGATGAGGATCAGCACCTCCAAATCTGAGGCCATGGTTCTCCACCAGAAAAAGGTGGCTTCCCCTCTTCAGGTTGGTAGGGAGTCCTTGCCCCAAGTGGAGGAGTTCAAGTATCACTATACGTTACTGAGGAATAAAAACAAAGATACTTCCATGTACTAAAATGGACTCTGGGACCTACCGCGAGATGGTCTCAGCAAATTACCTGTTTTTGTGTCCAGGCAATAGGAGTGGTCACCCGGTTCCACTGTGTCTATCCTGACGGCCAGAGGACAGGGTATGTCTGCTCTGTGACAGCGCCCAGCTTCTCCATTGTAAATGCCACCCATATGCATGGTATATTGTACACCTTCCACCCCAGGAGTCCATTGGCCAAGGGAGGAAGGAAGCGAGCATCACTAGGCAAAGTATCAGTGCAAAACAAGTATTGGTCTGCATCTAAAGACTCCATGTCGAGGAGGAAGATTTTCAAATTCTAAAAGGAAAAACAAAACAAAATGACAACACAACAAATCTGTAAACTGCAGGCTTCAAATGCTACTGAGCCACTTGAACTGCTCACTTTTACTTCACACTTGGATGCAAAGAAAAATCAGTCTTGTACTTCGGTATGCAAGTGCCACACTCGTGTAAATGGTTTCAAGTCCCCCTGAGCCTGCGGCAAAGCATCAAAACCTTGACGTGTTCTGTTGTTGAATAAGCCACTAACTGACTTGCATTATGATCTAAAGAATAATGATCTTACTCGAATTATCTTTTTCCCCCCAACACTACAGTTTTAGTCAACTTAATTCTCAGTTAAATGCCAAAACTGCGGTACAATCTCAATGCGTTTTACTTTTACTTGAAGAGGGAGGAGCATCAGGAGAATGCTGAAACAAAACAAAAGTTCAAATAGTTAAATCCAAGCACTGGAGTTTGAATAATTGTTGTAGGTCGGACAAAATAAATCCAACAAAATGAGCAGTGTCCCAAATTATTTACCACAGCATGAGACGAGAGACCGCTGACAGAGCTGGACAGAAAACCTGGACTCAGTGGACTTTTCGGTCTTTTGGAAAACGCGGAACTAAAATCGCATAAAATCAGAATTTAGAAGGCCCCGCTATGGTCAGATTTCAGGTCTTGTGACTTCATTTCTGTGTGTATGCTATACTTCCTCTACATTTGTGTCGTTGATGAAATCCTATTTTATTAAATAAACGCTACAAGGAAATAAAATTGTGATATGCAAAATCTGTCAAAATCTTTAGCGCAGTTATTATGGGTTTCATAATAAATGGCCTATCGCTTACATCAAACTTGTACCTAGTCACTTTTACCGCATGGTGGCGCAAGGGAGACATTTGTGTGATGTCTGGCGCCAAACCGGGGGTCAGAACCACAAACCCTGGGAAAAGCAGTGCTTTGTCCATATAAGGCCGCAATCCATCCGCTTCCCTCTTCCTCTCCAGCTCCCCGCCTGTGTGTTTCTCAGAGCTAAGGGATATTTACAGAGAGAGCCTCCGCTAGCACGGCCTTCCTTATTAGGAGCTCTGCTTGTTGTCAGTGCTTCTGTCCTGGAAGACAGGGGTCCATCTCTGTGCTCGCGGTGAGACACAGATGGCGGTCTGCTTTTCAAAACACTTTTCTAATAGAAATCTGTTAACTACTGGCTACTTGTTGGTCAATTCTTTCATGACGTAGCGTCCACCGGGGAGTAGCAGTAGATTACTTCAACAGTCCAAACAAATGGTAAATACATCTGCGGACCTGTTTCCTCCACTCACTGTAGGCCCTGCAGCTGCTCAGTCTCTCCTCTGATAAAATACATCTGGCCTCGAAGAACAAAGTTGGGTACTCAAATACACTAAGGTTAGATCAATTCCATGTAATACTAAGTAGGCAAATATGAAACAGTCGGTACAAACACTTTTTTTATTATGGTGCAGACATTCATTAAATATATTAGAAAACAAACGTGAAGAAGTCTATGGGCATTGTTGTATTATTATTCAATACTAATATTTATAGACATTGAACATACAAAACCTCTCGAGGAAAAAGAGGAATTGTCCATGAACACTATGAAACTAATATGTCAATGGCAAACATTTAAACCATTTGGTGACATAGGCTTTGATAGAATAGCACTGTGTATAAATGTGCAAAAACTTTTGACCTTCAGATAATCGCCACTTTCCCTTCATATAGGAAAGTGTTTTTTGACGTGGTGGACATGCAAAACCTCACAGATCTTTTATTACTCTGCAGAATAAAGTGCTATATTCAAATGACCTGGTTCTTCTGCCATTTTAAGAACATGGAGTGTGTCACAAAATAATAGTAAAAAAAAAAAATGACGGGAAGTGCTTAGGTGAGAGGTAGGTGGGTTCAAAAACACTTGTATGTGGAAACAAACTATCCGACACTGCTTCGTAGACTTCCGCCGGATGTTTCTGAATGTTACAGACTTGAAGTGCTGTGGCTTTTCAAATAATGGCAAAACGTTTACTGCTTGACAATGCGTTTGACAGGGGCTTAACAATGTGAGCAATAAACTCGTGACGGTGAGCGGTGTTTCAAATACGTAAATATTAAGTGGGAGCTATAAAGACCGCCTGGCCTTGTGTGTTCATGGAATGCGCATCGAGGAAGTCCTCATGCACTTATAGGAATGTAGTGCATGTTAGTGTTCCCCAGACGCACAGATGTTGGATGTGGTGTTCTCTGTGCTGCACCAGCCACGGGAGTCTTGTCTTATTGCTACAGCGAGGGCATCAGCTGTGGTCTTCCTGTGACAAACAACATTAAGGCACACAGAAAGCCCTCCAGCTGCATGGGGGATATGGTGATGGGGGCATGACGGTCTGCTGGTGCTACGGGTAGGACAGTTGTGCGGATCTTCTCCTTCCGTCGGTCTTTGGCACTGGCAGGAATGTGTGGATGGGAAGGGGAGAAGGGGCGGGGAGTCCCTGCTCTGTAATGCGTCTCTCACACTCTTTCTCGCTCTCTGGACGTCTATTTGGAGAGTTTGCTGATGACGCGGATAAGTGCTCCATTTTCATCCTTAAGACGCTGGTTGTCTGCTCTCAGATCAACAAGAACCTAGAGGTAGAAAGGAACAGTTAACACACTTCAACATCACATTATTAAACTATGTCCAAGTAAATATTAAGAGGATGAATCTAATTTCACAGAGCAACACCGAGAGAAATGATGAGTATAACCTTTGCATGGAATGTACTCGTAACCTTTGAATAGGATAAACAATGTGCAAAATATAAACAGAAGACCTTTTTTTTTCCACACAAAAACAAAACACTCGCGATGGGGAGATATAAACTTAATCAGTATTTTGTTTTAAATTTGATGGTGTATTGTACTTCTAAAACCATTAAAACATTCTGCTTATGTGTAAGCAGCCATTTTGGAGGTATACAAATTAGTAATGATTACACCACTCCCCAATGCTCATGCTAAAGCAAAGCTAACCAGGCAGAAACATGCAAAGTGTCCTTACCTTTAGCTCCTCCTCCAACTCTGCCATCCTCCGCTCCAGCATCTTCCGGTCCTGATGTGGTTAAGAGGCAGGCAACAAGAAGAAGTGAAGGGAGGGAAACAGATCACAAAAGTGAAGTGAAATCAGTGAATGAAGAAAAGTCATTCAAAACAGCAGATGTGGCAGTTGTGGAGCAAAGCAGCTACAAACGTGAATCCGACTAAACCAGTTCACACCTACCTTTCTCTCCAGGTCCAGGAGGGCAGAACAATCAGTGAAGCGCTCCTGCCTCTATGGAGCGGTAGTATTAGTACACGACCAAAACAGAGCTGATAAATTATACTGTGTATGCGTGCAGATACCTGTGTGGCTTTCTCCAAATCCAACCGGGTCTGATTTACAATCCTCTGAGTGTCCTGCAGCTGTGATTGTAGTTGACCATTTTCTCTGGACAATTCCTCAAATAACTGTCAGAGGAGACCAGGATGAACATGAACAACTGGGATATTATAGAGGCCATGACACTTAATTATATTCATTTACAAAATTATGGTTATGATATCCGTTTTTCTGTCCTATTTTCTGGAACATCCCTCAAAAGTTGTGACGTGATAAAATTCTTTGGAAAAGTCATTTACATCATTTGATCCAAGAATTTTGAACTCGATTAATTACTCCCTGGAACCACAGCCATTCACAACAATTACGAGCATAACTCAAATATTGGTGAATGGTTAAGTGTAATTTCCAGAAAAAGGCACATTTCATGAGAAAAATAAATCATTTTAACATCTTTTTTCTTTCTTTCCTTTGATAATAGGATAGTGCTGGCTCTTTCACGGCCTTATAAAAGGGCTTTGTGTGGGTGGTTCTAGTTAGAAGATTTTTTTTATTATTCTGACCTTTTTGTAATCCTTTGTCTCAGAGCCTCCTCCCGTGTCATTACAGGACGCATCCGACCTGAGTATGCGAGAGGAAAGTTATGGCTGAATCAATGAATCAAAAATATAAAAATTGACAAAGATTGCATTCATACCTCAAGCTCAAGCGTTGGCCTGCCTGCAAGAAAAGAGACACAAGCGTGTTAGATGGCTGTCCAAAACAAATAAAAAGGGCCTACAGCAGGCCTATTGAATTGGCGGCCCGGGGGCCATACGCGGCCCACCAAACAGCCTGGTCCACTGACAATTTTCCATGAAAATTAAATATTAGGCTTATTTCGAGGCACCTACTAATGCTTCCGTGGCTGTCGTTAACGTCCACAGCAGCTCGCTCTCACTGAAGAGACTCTGACCCCTTTTTCAAAAATGTTCACCTTCTGTTCAACCTTTGGATTAGAGTCAGAACTCTGGTAGAATCAAGTCCAACAGCTGTAACCGAGACCTGAAGTATGTCCTTTGGTTTATGCATATTAAGTAACCATTTGCGTCAAAGTAATACAATAGAAAGTCACCAACAAGAGGGCAGAAATATCTTATCTTGTCACAGTGAGAGTGTTTATATACAGTAATTAAACTTTTGGGCCAGGTCAATATATGCAAGATCAACATGGGATCTTAGCACTTAATAGGACAACTCAAAAACTGCATTTCCCATGTAGTTCCATATTTCTGGATTTAAGATGAGATCACATTCTAAAAGTATATAATTGATATAGGAAACTACTGAAAATGAGTGGACTTTGTGGTTGTCAAGTTCCATGCCAAGTCAATGTGGGGTGGACTTGAAAAACAAAACAAAGAGGGTGGAATACAGAGGCTAAACGTATTTGTTCAGCAGTGACAGAAGGCTCAGCAGTATCAATAGCAGGTTAAAACCTTGGAAAACCAATACTAAAGTTGGAAATATTTTTGTATTACATGTTTCTAACTAAAACTAATTTTAATATTAATTAAAAAAAAGAGAGCTTTTTATAATAATTGGCACATGAATAGTATTTAACCACTATATTTTTTAGCAGTATATCAATTATGTATCCATTTTAACAAAGCTTTTAAATGTTTGTATTTGTACACATTACAATGTATGCCCATTGCCCAGCACATGTATAACGGAGCATGACAATACATTAACTAAAAATGACCGACACCAACATACCCACACCATCTCCACTGTCTTCCTGATTGTGCCTACACACTGTCTAGGTGGAACTAATCAATGCTGGGAAGTCGTAGGTAGATTCTTTGCCCTCTGCTTATCAACTATTATTATTGCAATTATTAGACATTTTGAGAAGATTACCAAGAAAATGAATGTCAAAACATTACCAACACTCACTTTTGACATCACAGTGGTTAGGTATGGCATGATAATAACCCTGCTAAATAAGTTCATCGTTCCTTAATTTTCCTTTTTTTGAAAACTTGAATCCATAAAGGTAGCTGAAATTAACCAGCAGGTACAGTACAGACCTGTGGATCCAGCCCACCGCCTGTTGACTCCTCCTCTCCACTTGGCTCATTGTCGTCACTCTGTTGATAAAGCATATCATGATATAGTAAAACATCACATTAACAGCCTCCCTATGGTTGAACGGTTTGTTTTGTTCACCTCCCAGTCCTCTGTGCCTTCCTCCTGGCCCGGGCTTGGCGTCTCTCTCTCCGCTCTCTCGCCCAGCGCTCCGTCTCGCTCTCTCCCCCTGTACTGGCCTCAACATCTGGAACCAAGCCAGAAAGCAGTCATTTAAGGATATTATTTAAACTCAGGCGTTTAAAGGGGAAGTTATGCTGCGCACCTCTCCTGTCGGAGACCGGAGTCCGCGCTGTACCGGCAGGCTGAGTGAGGCCCAAGAGGTCTGACTTCTGTAGATTGGCAATACGAGACCTCCAGCTCACTTCCTGTAAATAAAACATCCAATTACACTTTCAATATCGGAGACACATCCAAAACAGGCAAGCAAGTAACTGACATAATGCTCTCACCCCCTCATCACCCTTCTTCAATTTAGTGTCCTTTTCTTTTTCCTTCTCATCTTCCTCCTTTTTCTCCCTCCCTTTATTTTCTGTTTTGGTCTTCATAGTCTTTTCTGCTTCTTGTAGATCTGTTAGGGTTACACCCTACAGAGAAAATAATGTTATAATATTAAAACTAGCGTCCATAATACGGATTGTTGATTGCTTTTGATTTAAGAGAAGCATTTAAACCTGAGTGGAGCGGCGGGACTGCCTGGCATGACGGGATCGGGCCTTTCTCTGCGCCTCTGCCTCTTCATCCCTCACCGGAGTCAGATACGACCTGAATGTTAAAACAAAGTTTACGTCTTCAGCTGAGAATTGGACAGAATCTCAAGCTTCTACACTCACACAGCAAATAATTATATTGCCATACTTTTCCATATTCCAATATTTTTTTTAGAGGTTTATAGTTCATTTACCTGACCAACAATAGCATACAGTGCCTTGTGAAAGTACTAATACACCTTGAACTTTTGCACATTTTGTCATGTTTACAACCATAAACAAAGATTTTACTTTTATTTTTTACTGAAAGTTCACACACAAGTAACAGACAGATGTGAAAGTGAAAGCAAAATGATACATGATTCTGTTATTTTTCAAAAAATGGAAAACCGTAAAGTGGGGCGTGCACAAGTATTCATAATTAGTACTTTGTGGAACCACCTTTTGTGTAATAACAGCAGCAAGTCTTTTGGGGTATGACTCTACAAGATTTGCACATCTAGAAACTGACATTTGAGCCCATTCCTCAAGCTCTGTCAAATTAGAAGGAGAGCGTTTGTGAACAGCAGTTTTCAGGTCTTTCAAAGGGATTTAGGTCAGGATTTGACTGGGCCATTCTCACACATTATGTTCTTAAACAATATGTTTTTTTAAAACCATTCCATTGTAGATTTAGCTTTGTGTTTAGGGTCATTGTCCTGCTGGAAGGTGAATCTCCGCCCCAGCCTAATTCTCTTGCTGACTCCAGCAGGTTTTCCTCAAATGTCCCTGTATTTGGCTCCATCCATCTTCCCAACTATTCTTACAATCTTCCCAGTCCCCCTGAGGAAAAGCAGCCCCATAGCATGATGCTCCCCCCACCATATTTGACACTGGGGATGGTGCACTCAGGACGATGAGCAGTGTTAGGTTTGGCCATACATAACGTTTGGCATTTGGGCCAAAAAGTTCAATTTTTGTCTCATCTGACCAAAGTATCTTCTTCCACATGGTAGCTGTGTCCTCCATATGACTTCTAGCAAACTTCAAACGGGATTTCTTATGGCCTCTTTCAATAATGGCTTTCTTCTTGCCACTCGTTCATGAAGGCCAGATTTGTGTAGAGTACGACTTAAGTTGTCCCATGGACAGATTCCCCCAGCTCAGCGGCAGTACGTCGCAGCTCCTCCAGAGTTATCTTAGGGCACTTGGTTGCATTTCTGACCAGTGCTCTCCTTGTTCGGTCTGTTAGTTTAGGTGGACGCCTGAGTCTTGGTAAGTTCGCAGTGGTGCTATACTCTTTCCATTTCGAATGATGGATTGAACAGTGCTCCGTGAGCTGTTCAAATCTTGTGAAATCTTTGTATAACTTAATGCTGCTTTAAACTTCTCCACAGCTTTATCCCTGACCTCTCTGGTGTGCTCCTTGGCCTTCATGATGTTGTTTAGTGATCAATACACTCTGAGGCCCTCACAGAACAGCTGGAATTATAGATAGTAGATGACGTACAGGTGGCCTTTATTTAATGGTTAGGGCAAGGTGTGCATGCATATAAAGGCAATTTAATGCACTCAGAAAAATGCTGTATGAATACTTGTGCACGCCCCTATTTTTTGAAAAATAACAGAATCATGTATCATTTTGCTTTCACTTCACAATTGTCGTTACTTGTGTGTGAACTTTTAGTAAAAAAATCAACTTAAAATCTTTATGTTTATGGTTGTAAACATGACTTTCGAGAGGCACTGTAACTACTGAATAAAGTTTATGTTTGGTAACTAATAAAATAAAAGAGCTAACTACTATTATAGAGAAAGTCAAGTTTCCTATTATTACTATCCTATTATTCCACTGAGTGTGCTTTTGGCACGCATACTTAGAAAACAAAAAGGCAGATCCAAGGGTTGTTAAATCTTACTTGTAATTTTTCCAATATTTTAGCAAGCAATCAAACATATTTTCATGCAAGAGTAGTGTAGTACATTTAAAATTCAATAAATGCAATTTTACTTTCTAAACTCAGCAGTAATCCCAACACACAGATGATTTACTGACTTGCGTCTTTGCTTGGCTTCTGGTTCGCCTGTGATCACATTGCCAGAATTAGTTGTTGTGACGGCAGGCTGATCCTTCTTTTCCGTTTGTTCCTGAGGCAGTCTAATGTAAAAAAGATTAAAAAAACATTATGCGAGTTATATAGACAAACAAAACAAAACAAGAACTATAATTCAACAATACCTCTGGGCTAAAACACTATTGGGTCGGCCGAGGCCAGAAGAGCTTGTTCCTAAACTGGCAGAGGTTACAGTGGGATCATCCAGTCTCTTTCCATAAGAAGAACTGCGAACAACACACCAACTCTCAAATTTCTAAAATATGCCTTTTACGATTGCCACAAAGACATGTTAGTATTCACTGGTCTGGGGAATGTGCACAGTGAAGCAAAACAAAGAGTCACACAAACACACAAGCAAACAAATATAGGGCTGGGAGTGAGCAGCATGACTGACCTGTGAGGCAAAGAGGGGTTGGAACTACTGAGCTCACTGCCTGACTGACTATGAAGGCGCCGGGTGTAAGAGGAGCTACGACTGAGCCAGCTGGGAGAACGAGAGAGAGACAGGGAGAGAGAGACAGGCAGAGAAGAGAGAGAGAGGGTGACAAGACTCATATACAGTGACTCAGAAATAAACCATTTTGGTTTCACAGCAGTAGCATACAAGAGCACAAGCCCACCTGTTGGAGTTGTCAGGACTGCTGTCGGGTATACTGAAGAGTCTCCGCGTTGTAATTGGTGGTACTCGGGCCAGCCTTGGCTCCTGCAAGTCAGTCAGATCATCAGCAAATAGAACACTAAAAGAAACCTTTACGGATTACGGAAATGGTTGTTTCATGGTCCATGCTTTCTTGAATCATTGTGAGTATTTGCACCTTGTTGTCGACTTCAGAGCTGAGGCGGGGACTAGAGGCCGAGCGGGTCATCCCTAACCCAGTGTCTGCAGGACGGTCCTGACTGGACTCGGACAGTCCGGCAGTGCCCAGGGTCACAGAGCTGCCCGCCTTCCTCAGGGAGGTCCTCCAGGAACCTGGGGCCTCAGTGGAGGGTGCTTTACTTGGTTCCTGTTCCACATACACAAAAAATAATCAAACTATATTTTTTAGCAAAGATGCTACACAGTCATTGCTACTGCTATTACCTTTTTGACAGCAGCACTTGTTGACGTAGAGGTAGAAAGCAGTCCTGTGGTATTCCGTTTGTTGTTCAAGTTATTGATTATCTCGCGATTTTTAGCTTTCTCTGTCAACACCAAAAGGTCAGTTTGTCACGACAAATGAATGACTCAATATTACTGAAAATCGAAATAATTATGAAAAGTATTTTAGTCACCTGACTCCGCATCACTTTCAGATTCACTTTCTTCTTCGGAGCTGGAGCTGCTGGAAGCTTTGGTCTGGCTCTGAGTTTGGGCATGTCCCGCTGGCCCTCCTCCTCTTCCTCCTCAGCCGGGGTGCTCTGTAGAGCGGGAGGAGGGTGCTTCTCGCGCTCATGGAGATAGATCTTCTCTTTACTGCTCATACGGGAAATAGATGTCCTGTAGGAGCGGGGCCAAGGTGGAGTGGGACCACAGGTGCATGCAGGGGGCTGATCAGTCAGGGAGCTCAAAGTGCAGCCAATTAAAGCAAGCAGCAATTAAACAATCCATGTATGAGACAATATGTCACATGCTGTGATGCCATGTACTGCATATTACCTCAACTCTTTAAAAGTGTGTCTGTTAACAACCTACAATAATGGATTACACAACAATTTGCAGTGTTATTATAACATTATAGTTGGACTAAATAATAGACCAATCAATCTTTAGGGAACTTTCCTCAAGTTTTGGATATTTTAAACAGCATTTAGGCATAAAGAAATCATTTGACTTTTAACATTAGTTTTGTACATGGTGGGTCACTGAGAGACATCTTATCCACACACAGATAGCTGGTATTGGGACTACTGGGAGACACACGAGTACAAGCAGACGCACTGGCACTAACCTTCGAGTTCGGACTGGTACCATGGCGATCTGAGGGCTGGTCTCTATAACAGGAGTTTGTTTCTCTTTCTCAATGCGTAACTGCACAAGAATATATAAACATGCTATAAACCCAGCGCACATTTACAGTCACAACATCATCAGTTATATCAGGTTATTCAACACAGCAGAATTGAGCGGTGTCAAGGCTCATACCACATTCTGTTTTTTCTGTAGCTCCTCCAACGTGTCCACGAGGTTTTCATCTGCAACATCTAGAGCTGTCTGGCCCTATAAGGAGATCCAGACACAATCACTCAGCTGTAAGTTTTCCAAAAGTAGCTTATCCTTGTTCATTCACGGCTTACCACATGGTTGACAGCCGCCATATCGCACATGTGATCAGTTAGCAAAGTGCACACCTCCTCCTGCCCCCAGTGTGCCGCTGCATGAAGAGGTGTCCATCCATCAATGTCCCGGCAGTCCACTTCCACGCTACACTGAAGCAGCACTCTGATGGTAAGACCAAAATTGAATTGAGGACCATTTGAAAAGAACTAAAGTGACAACCAAACAAAATCTAACTCAAGCATAGGGGGCGAGCACTAATACATGTAATTGCCCCCCCCCCACCTTCTCCAAGATGTCAGCATTAGGGTAACCAAATGATGCTATAAAAATGTTCTACTTTTAGGCGTCTTGTCTCTTTTCAAAATATTGTGTTGTTTGTATTGTGTGTGACCTGTGTGAACCAAAAGCAATCTTTTACAGGATATTAGATTTGCCTACGAACCTCAGGTAAATTGTAAAGGCTATTTAAGGATATTGGCATCTGTGATTTTTTTTAAACTCATTTATATTTACTGTAATTCGGCAACTTTATCACGCTCCAGTGCTTACAAGTACCTGTAGTACTTTAACATCTCTGAAGCTTTGGTTTAGCACGGTAGCATTCATGCTTCACAGCAAGAAGGTCCCAGGTTCGATTCCCACCTGGACGGGGCCTTTCTGTGTGGACTTTGCATGTTCTCCCTTGTCTGCGTAGGTTTCCTCCGGGTACTCCGGTTTCCCCTACCACTAAAAACATGTACAATAGGGATGAATGATGTGCGTGCGTGAATGCATGGTGGTGGTCATGGTGTGTGCAGTCGCGACAGCGTTTCTGTCAGTCTCCCCCAGGGGAAACTGAACACCACTGAGTGTGGAATGAATGGATAATTGTCTCATGTAAAGCGCTTTGTGACTATGTCTGTGAAAGGCACTATATAAATAAAGTTCTTCTTCCTCTTAGAAATAGGCAGCAAACTTCTTCATGTACCAAAATTTACTCAAAAATGATGGTAATAATTTTACAATAACTGATATATTTCGATGCAAACTGATACTTACTTGAGGACTTCAATGTATCCCTTAGCGGCTGCAACATGCAAAGCAGTAGCTTTGGTGTTTGGGTGAGGCGCAACCGAGCCCCTACCAGACAGCACTGCCATGGCGTCTTGAAGCATAATTCTTTCCTCTTGTTTTCGCGCCTGATCCACATCTATTCCTGAAAAGAAATACAAATATTTGTATGAGCAAATAATTAACAGACATCAAGATTGAAGTACAGTGGTAAATACGGTATTTGAGGTAGTAGCATGTGGTCAATTATTTTATTTATTTATTAATTTTGTAGAAATTATTTTCCAAAAGCAAGACTGTGATTAAGAATTCCCTATTATTTTCAGCTTTACCTTTTCGGTATTGTATGTTTAATGCAGCAATCCAGTGATGTCAACTTATTTACAGTAGATGACGCCTGCCTGGTGCCCATCCTTATGCCTCTCTCGCAAAATATTTAGTACTGGGAGCGGCACACGAATACAAGCCCCATAAGGGTTGCCTGTTTGGTGTGAATCAAAAGGAAGATACAGAACATTTTGTAAGATGTCCAACCTTGTTTCTTGATTTCAGACTTGAGGAGCCTCTCCATGGCGTCTTCTGTAGCTACATCCAGTGGAAGCTCTCCTTCACTGTTCACTGCACCGACATTAGCCCCATGCTCTATCAGATATCTAATCACAAAACAAATTGAGTCTGTTACTCAAATAACTTGACAGCAATCTTCTCAATCCATGTAATTGTGGTGTTGAGGTAATGGTTACCACCCACTTGGCGATCTGGACGAAGCCACAGGAGGCTGCAGCATGTAGAGGAGTCCAGCCCTCATTGTCCCCTCGGTTCACGTCACTCCCACTCTCCACCAGAAACTGCACCATCTCAGCATTTTCATCAATACAGGCCTGCCCAAACACAAGACAGTCAAGCTCAACAGCAAGTTTATCTTTCTCGAAATAACATCAAACAAGACGAAGCAAACCAAATAGCTCCAATTTTGGCAAAAGGAGTTTGGGAAGCTTTTGTTGCCCTTTGAACGCCACAGCTATAAAAATACAAAACAACCAGTAAACAGTCATTTCAGAGGGCATGTAATCATTTTCCTTTATTCAGTAGCAACAAGACCATAATAAGTAGTTTCCAAGACTATTATTTTGCTGCATGAAGAAAACAGTGCATCCATTTAAGCCGTGTTTCCCGGGGCACGGTGTAGCTATGCACTCAATGTGATCCAACCCAAGACCAAGATGAATCCCATGAGGACCTCATGGTTTGATCTGAGGGTTTTAATACTGATGTTTATTGATGATGCCTTAATTGTTCTAATTCTATTATTAACACACTATTATGCACATTGTCGTTGTGTCCTTCACCCAAGACACTTCACCCTCCTTGCCTCCAGTGTCTGCGTACACTGGTGTGTGAATGAGAGTGTGAATGGGTGAGTGGATCCTTGCTGTAAAGCGCTTTGAGACGCCTAATGAAGGTGGAAAAGCGCTATACAAGTTGAGACCATTTACCATTATACTGTAGCGGAAATGTACTTTATAAACTGTATTTTTATATTTGATTCACACTTTATTGGGTTTGTAAATTAAATCTATTAAAGGAATAGTATTATTTTTAAATGACAGAAAACCATAATGCTATCATCCTGATGTTGCACAAGCCTACACCAATATGTTGTTTTATTATAAATACGTGTATTTAATAGCTACTTCATTGCTGTTTTCTTTGAGATCAGCTGCTATAGCATGACACAGCATGAATACAATTATCTTCTGACTTATAGACATTTAACCTGTAAATGTCATAACGCCTCCTGTGCAGAGAATAGACACAGAGCAGAAAAGGCCACTAGCAACAGTCAGTAGTGCATGTCAGTCAGGAACCTCTTAAGCCACCTCTTAAGAGGCTTTGCTTTTGGGCTAAATCAACTAGTCACAAAGCTGCTCCAAGTCCCTCCTCCTCCATAAAATCAGATCACTGGATGCAGGTAGTCTGGCACCTAGTGCACCTCAACTCAGTGTTATAATGGTGAGAAGGGCCTTGTAGTGAACTGCTGGCCGGCAAACAACAAGTCCCAAGTGACATTAACTCCCCAACAAGTGGTGCTCCACAGTGAATGAATGGGGCACACAGCCACCAGCAGAGCCCTCCACTCCCCACACTCAAGTGAGTCATTGTGGAAATCAACAACAGCAGCTTGTGTAGTTCGAGGAATTTTTCCATTTTTTCATCCTTAAATCCCAAATGTCCAAGCGCTGGCGAGATGATAGAGAGGGGGCAAAAGTGAGGGGAAGTCATCATCAAGACAGAAAATGCTTTGGATGGAGAGGATGGAAAGTTTTTTAAGAGCGTGCGCCTATATTTAATTTGGTTGCCAGGAGACCGGTGAGCAACAGGGGAGAATTGATGGAGGACAGGAGAGGGACCACAGTGGGTGATGGCGTGATGCATGCACTGACCAAATCTAGGCACATCAAGTGGATTTTATGGAGGAGGCTAACCTCGTAAATCACAAAACATGAACAGGACCAAGGAGTCAAAGAGCAATAGACATAGCATGGAAACATCAATAAATAGCAGATTTTAGTCAAGTAAATAGCAAAATGTACATGTTTGTAGCCAGTAATAATGCTGATGCATGAAGTATGATAAAAGCAGGGGAAATAATGCATCACTGTGACAATAGCGTGGTCCAAGTTGTTCCTCTGGTAGGATCCAAATGGGAGGAACAGTGAGACCCAAGCTACTTCTTAAAGCTGAAATGATCTTGTTATATAAAGTAAGAGCACTGTATTCATGTGGCTACAATGAATAGTTGTCATGAACCCCAACCTGTTGATCATATATGGTGGTGTCGTATAGTGCGCTCTGAGGGCAGTGTAGGGCTGTGGGCTTTCTGAAAAGGGGCTGCAGACCCCTCTAAAGTGAACCATTATCCACTTTAACTGGAGACAAGAGAAGATGTTCCTACCAGCACTTTATCTAAAACTGTTGATCGATAGGTATTCTAACTGAAAACTATGGAGATAAATACCAGTTCTCAAGGTACTTCTCATAAACTCTAATTCTTCTTGGTAAAAGTTTGAGTCCTTTGTAAGAAGTACTAATTGATGCTACATTTCCCCTACTTTTTTCTAGATTAGTAGCATCATCAACTTGTTTTGGGTGATCTTTTACAACTTTAGAGGCAAACCAAAGAGTTGTTGCTAGTTTGGGAAATTAAGATGAACTTTTTTTACCTGATGAAGCGCTGTGAGTCCGTCTATATTCGCATGATTTATGTCAGCTCCCTGCCTGAGAAGCGCAGCCACCTCCTCCTGGTCTCCGGCGGAGCAGGCAGCCATGAACACGGCTCCTTGGGCGAAGCGGACTTTCCGTGGACCGGAGCCGCCCGGAAGCTCTCTGGTCTCGGCCTTCGTGCAGTCCGTGTCCGAGCCTTGCCATCTCTGCAGCTGGTCCTGCCGTCGCTGTTTGGCTGCTTCGGACCGGGAATGGTCAGTGGCGGCCATCTTCCCTGGTCTGTCCCGGACCGATTGAGCTCATGGTACGAGGAGGAGACTCTCAGAGGAGGTTTTGACGAGAGGCTTCCCCGGGATGTGCCCTCTGGTGGACGGACAGGAGACCAGACAAGAAGTGCAGACCGCGTTGCGCTTACGGCTGTGAACAACTTTTCTGACTGCCATTGGTGCCTTCAGGTGCTCATCGGAAATGTGAGAATCAGGCAGCGTTTCAAATTAATGGGATTTAAGATTCACCGAATGGAGACGGGGGAAATAATAATAATCATTATCATCATCATCATTTCGCATTGCATTATCACAAAATATGATGTCTCAGTGAGTCAATGCTCAAACTGTATCGCTAACATTTGCATTATTTTTAATTTTTCGGGTTTTTTTTTGTATTATGGTTTTTATGTATGACATGTATTGTATTTCTTTCTGTCCTGTCTGCAAAATAAATATAAATTTTAAATAAAAAAACAAATGTTTAACTTTGGACATAACAACAAATGTGCCATGATTCACAACAACATTTATTTACAAACGTTGGCCAGAACAAGATAAATTCACAAAACAGAGACAGAGACAGAACAGTAGGCTTACAGTAGACTATACATAATATTTGATACATTTGATAAAGTGCCATTTTGTAAAAAAAACAAGAAGTTAATTTAGATCACTAGTCCAAAAAGGTCTACAAAGTAAAAACAACAAACAAACAATCAAACAAACAAAAAGCATTTTGTGCATACATGTAGGTTTTTTGTGGGTAGTTTCCTCATGAAACTGGTCTACTACTGGACTTAAAACTTTTGCCTTTTGCCAATGACCTTTGTGCGATGAACACACAAAACATGAATAAATATATGTATTTGAGTAAATGGAGCTATTTACCATACAAATACATTAATATAAAGCACATTGCTACTGCATTCTCTACCATTAAAACAGTTTAAATACTGGCATCTACATTTCTTAATAACCTAAACACTCAGCTGTTTTATTTATGATGAATACTTTTTAATTTGACTTCACTACATCTTTTATCTGTAACATAAAAGTATTTTATTTTTAAAGTGACCATTATGAACTGGTTTAGTCCCATTTTAGACTTGGTTTAGTGGTTTACTCCTTGAGACCATGTCTAGACCTGTTTTTGATCTGAGTTAGTGGTTTACTCCTTTAGACCTGGTTTGATTCAAAAGATTAAAACAATCCTGCACATTAAACTACTTTTACTTTTTACTTATAAAGTACAATTTACAATGCATACTTTTATACTTCTACTTAAGTATATTTTTGGTCCTGTATCTGCACTTTTACTTAAGTAAGAATATTGAGTACTTCTTCCACCACTGTGTGTCATTTACTGTTTGCATTTTTACCAACTTGTAATTCAGGTCAGTGCATGGACTGTGTATGTGTGACCTTTTCAAACCTACTCTGAATCACAACACATCTATTTTTATTTCAGTTAAGATGTTTGTTGTAATTATGAAATTTTAATTTATATTTCATAGCACTAGTTACTTGATAAACTGTAAGCATACTGTTATTATGTATCATGTCAGTATGTTGAGAGCTGGCTGAATACCAGTCTTCTCAACAAAATAGTGCAGGGCATGACATTGTCCTTTCTGGTAACATTGGACCAGGTTTGAAAGAGCCCTGCAAGTCCATGTTGATCCTCAGGACTCCGGATAGCAGCTCCCTCTTGTACTGATCCAGAAGCGTAAAGGCATTGAGCATTGAAGAGCTGCCCTCGTTTACCCACATGGGAAGGAGGCTGGAGGAGGAGCCCTTCAGAACCTGAACCGAGAACTGGTGGTGGTACAGCTGCAGTTCCCAGGAAAACCTGTGGGAGGCAGCATCAGCATGCAGAGGTGTGAAGGAGGGAGCAGTGGAAACACTTACAGTTCTTGTGCTCAAAGAGGCTGAAACACAATGTTACAAGTTGTGAGGGTTAAACAGAATCAAATTATGGGATTGAGTTAGTGGGGGTAGGCCCTTATATTAGCTGTCCCCTGGAAAGGTACACAAGGCAAGCATTGACAAGTATTACTTTGTTGTGTGCATTCACAGTCACCTACCGGGCAGAAACATGCTGTGAAAATCTTTGGGTTGCCTGACACAGAATGTGCTGCATTAATTTAAGGATCTGCTCATGGATCCAGCCAATGTCTTCATGTACGTCTGGAAGCCACTCCAATAGTCTACAACAATTGTGACAATAATTTTCCAGATTAAATGTAAGGTAAGATAATGAATCATAGGCAAAGTTGAGGAAGAGCAAGTTTTTTTTTTTGTAGATATAGAAACAAACACTTTGAAAACTTGCAAAAGGCTAGCCTGTTAACATTTATCACAGGACAATACAACTGTAATAAAGACTGAAACCGAAGCAGGTCAGTCTGAATATTAAAAAGGATGGATCAAAGAGTATGTACCTCAGTGTTAATGACATGGCAGACTCCATGGGGAGAGTAAAAGGGAGCATCAGAGTAGAGGCCATTCTCACAGGGAGCAGGTTTCTGATGGATCGCATCAGGCTCCTGTGCTCAGTGCAGGCCTCCATTAAAGCTGCAGGGGAAAAATGACACACAAAAAATCCCTTATAGCAAACTAATAATCAAACTATATTTACGACAAAATAATAATCCACTCTAACAGATAAGAATGTGACGTGAGTGAAACCCACAAAGTAGAAATGGTTTAATATGGGTTGCACGCACGCACACACACACACACGCAGTGGTAAGAAAATACCAAACAGGTTCATGTTACTTTTTCAAACAGGTTAGGGTAGGAGATTATTCATGTTACCATGAAATCAATATAGTGTGTGTTCTATTTCTGTGTAATTATCTTAATTACCATATTATTACACTTTTAAGTGTAATAATATTACACTTAAAAGAGTTAATGCTGTTTCCATGTTATCACAGAGCTGTAAAGTAAGTGCTACAGAACATATGTTCACATTACCTTTCTGCAGAGCGGGTGGTAGAATTTCTAGAATATGGTCATCAATCTCAAATGTTTCATCCTCATCTGACCTTTCCATCACATTGTTTCTCGTGTTATCACAATCTTCTCCTTCACTGTTAGCCATTACCAGTCTTTCTTGGTACAGATAATTTAAACGAAGCAAGTCTAAATGAAAAATAAACGAATTATTATACATTATTATATTTACTATAATTACTATATTATCCTGGAATAAATAAATACATATTTTTCATGAAGCTAAAATATGATTTCCTATATTGAGTGTTGTTGGCAGAATATATGCAATAGTGAAACAAAGATTGTTTGTGTATGAACTCGCATGACAACTATCTAAAGGTTCTTTAAGTTAAAGGCTGACAAAGCGCTGCATTGATTAGGTGATACAGTATGAGGTAACAGGAAACTGCTCTGATAGCATATCAACATAAACATTCATATACAGTAAGCATGAAATCATAAGTGCGACTGCATGACTTTCAAAATAAAAATCTCATGCAGTTTGTTATTGTGACCTAGACGGGACCTGTTTGTACCTCTGTTTACTCTGTTCACTGACATTTAACACTAAATGTGTCATAGGGCTGGACGATAATGGGGGAAAAAATAATCACGATTTTCTTTTTTCCCATATTGATCAATTTCAATGCAATTTAATTTTTCATAATAAATTAAATACATCTAGCTGATTAGCTGAAATCAAATATACTAACAGCTAAAGTAAAACAAGACGTATGTGAATTTCAGAACATGTTTGTAGATGTCTAAAATACAGGCGTAGCAGATTTTATGGGCTACATAATAACACCCCATGGAGACATTAGTTTGCAGAATACATTATATTCAATAAATAAATAAATGCATCTTTTGTGATTTGCTAATTGTAGCCGTTAAAATTGAAATTAAAATTAAATTAATTAATTGTGTCGTGTGATTTTATGTCTGTTGATTTAAAAATAAAGAAGTCCAGTTTCTCAGTGTCAGCTCAATACTTACCATTTCTCTTCAAAAAGTGCAGTGCGTCCTTATACCCCTGTTTGCACATGGCCTTCATAACCTGTATTGATGAATAACATTGTCAATATTGCATACTCCCACAGTATAGTCACACTAATAATCAGGATTAATTTGCTGTACCTTTGGATCAGGAGGAAAAAGCGCTTTGGAGACACGGTACAGATTTCCAAGAGTGCACTGAATACTTGTGTTTGTGAACCAGAGCTCATGGATGTTGGCTGAAGTGTCTCTAGGGGAGATATCGCTTTCTCCACAAAAAGGTGAAACGGTTATGGTGTTTTTTCGCCCATACTGTGGGAGGTTGTCTGAGATGCCCCCATCAACATATCTCTGAGTGAAAAAAAAAAAAAAAGGCAAAATAATGAGGATATACCGTAATAATGCACAAACGTGACTTGCATTATCATGTTATGCCAATACAATGACTCTTTTGAAAATGACTGAGGGCATGATCAGTGAAAAGTCCTGACAGTGAGATTGGGTTGTATGGCATTGCTCCATGGTATTCTATGAAATTAGTATTAAAATAAAATTGTTACATGTGCCATAATGACAGCATAAACTCTCCTCTTTGACTCACACAGAGTCTAAGCAAACATAGTCTTGTGAAAGGGAGGTCCCTAAGCTAAAACAGCAATACAATAAAAGGAAGTACATAGCATTACTCTAATCAGCAGCAGAAATTACTGTTCTTGACTAAACAAAAAGAGGAACGCTATAAACTTAAACAATCTGGCAGACATAAAACTGCGCTTTATTATATTTATTGTATTATATAAACTAATAGAATCAATTTTAGTAAAAATGACTTACCACTCCTTGCAACGATGGGGAATAAAACCACAGTACACAGGAATGTAAGCGCTGCAAACTATTGCCTGAGAAATACAGAACATCGTCCAAAGTTCAGTATGTTCAAAATAATGTGTGATACATTATAATAATTAGAGGTAGCTGCGGATGATAGATTAAAGTAAGTTTGAGGTAAAGGCTCATACTGGATACGAGTGACAATACTTCATAATATAGAAATCAATATGAATACATTGCCTATATTTTCTTCAACAATAACATTTCATACTCCACTCACCTGCACCAGTTCTTCTTTTGTGTTGAACTGCGACACAAGGATGTTTTCTCCATCAGTCACGCGGGTCAGAGAGATTCCCAGACGCCCAGTGGCCCAGAGGTGTCCATCTTCCGGCAGTGTTTGATGCAACATGTGACGCATAATTTTCACCAGGTTAAACGAGGGATGCATGGGACCAAGAAAACGCTTTCTGGCTTCTTTAGAAACACCAATGATAGCCGCACCAGTCTCACCTGCACAAAACCCAAAACAAGATAGTCAGTGTTACAGGTCACACGGCCAAGCATTACTCATTTGTTTGTCCGTGACAAGGGTAGATCAAATCAGCTGATTGACCAGATAAGCCTTGGACAGAGGCAAACAGGTTCCCATGTCAAATCATGCTGCACTACGTCACCCTCCAACTTCATAAACACATTTATATTACTTATTGGAAAACTCCTTACAACTTAATTTTGGGCTTATGTTTTGATTTATTACCTCAAATAAAGGTAGTCTGAATACACAGGTGGCAAACAATTTTGTTATTTATTTCATTTATTTATTCATTTTTATGATTGTCTGCTTGTATGGAGCCTTCTAGAACAGGTTAAGAGGAAAACATAATTGATTTGGTAAAAGATAAAAGTCAGGACAAAGTCTTTGGTCTACCTTAGATTAGATTTAAAAACACACAAAAAACACAAAAAACACTTTAGATTAGTCTATGAGCAGAGAGACAGAGCGGTTAGGCCTTTTGTTTCTTAATATGTAAACTACAATGTAATAGACCTATATTAAAGTGTATTAGCTCACAAAAGACTTTACATGTTGAAATAGATAACTTAAAGGCTCTATACCTGATTTTTGGTTTTGTTTCAAACAATGAAAGACAGAGTGAGTGAGAATGTAATTGTCAGTGGTCTCTAAAGTCATTCTAAACTTTCCTAATACAATTCTTAACAGGGATGCGTTTATAAGCGTGTTTCAACAACTTACAGAGTCCTCTAGGGTCACTTTCACAGAAATACTAGAGAACATGCAAGTTCATGAAACAGATGCTTGATACAGATGCTTTTGTAATTAGATGCACGGTATGTATACGATCACTGAAGGAGGACAAAACAAATTTAGTTTCACTTGTAAAAAAAAAAAAAAAAAAAAAAAAAAAAAAAAAAAAATCCAGTATAGGGTCTTTAATCATAGAAATGCTCTCACCAAGACATACTCCGGTGACCAGGGCACTAGCAGTGAGAGCTCCAGCGGATGCGCCATAAATATGTCGGGCATTGTGGACGAGGAAGGGCGCGTGCTCCAGCAAACAGCTGGCAACACCGACGTGGTAGATCCCGAGGAAACCGCATCCAGCGAAAGAGATGTCCCAGGGCGCGTCAAGAGGGAACATGCCGTTTTCTGTCCTTTGACCCCGATGAAGACAACAGCCTTTATCTACAGCTATTCTGCTCAATGGTTTTCTTTGTGAGACACTTAAAAAGAGTTGATATTTCTAGCTCAACAATCAAAATTAAATAGAGTGCCTTAATTACTTTAGGTAACTTTGAAATAAAATCCACGTTTTGCTCTTTGTTGTTTGTTTTGACATTTAAGCCCTTTAGCAAAGTAGGGGGTTTCACTGACTTCTTTAACCAATCAGAAGCAGCAGGTTACAGCAATTAGACCAATCATTATGCTTTGTAATGATACTTTGACCAATCACAAGCCACAGAAGTGAAACTCCCAGGAAATTAACCCCACACCGCTGTTTTGTTCTCTTACTTTGGTGACACTTAGATCAGTTGTACTTTTGAAGACAACAAGACCCCAAATGACTTCAGTAACCTAATGGCCCCTATACCAATTTATGCCTTGCATTTTTAAATTGTTAGTTGTGATAGGACAAAAACACAAACACATTCTTCACAGGGTAAGCAACTTTCAAAACTTTGGGAAAGCATTACTGTCATGGAAATGAAAACAAGGCTGGCTGTTCAAGATCAATAAGAAATGCTTTACAAGTGCAGGCAAGTTTGCTCAATGGCACTCAAACTTTGCTGTTCTAAAGACACTGTCTGAGCAGTGCACAGTGAACACATGCATAGGTCCATCATGGTAAACAGCGCCTTCATGTGGCAATAAAGAGAATAACAGTTCACCGGTCACGCATATACACTTCATGCACCGCCCAAATCTGCAACTTTGGCGGCGCTTCCACGACAGCGTTGTTCTGATGCAAAGCTCCACCCGCAGGGGCGGTGTCAACATGATAACATAGTTCCGCTTGTTCACCGGTGGTGATGAAATACTAAACGAACAAACAACTGTGACGTAGAGCTCTTTCTTCAAAAACAGATCCGATACAAGGAAGTGCCAGATGTGTTGCTGCGAGTGTATTTTAGATATTCATTCAAGTTATTGTTTTCTTTTGTTAAACACTCAATGTCATTATGCAACTAAAAAGCTTCATGGTGCTTGTTCAACAAACCAATCAGTTTCATTGTGGTGAGTTTGTTCCACAGTTTATTATACAGTAATAGCGTGTTTTTAAAATGAGACTTTAAAAGTTCGTTATGTATAATGGTAATGTCATAAATACTTTGTGTTATAGAGACGGTGAGGGGCCAGTGATGCAATAAATAGAGATCACTGACTTTTTACAAACCAGATGGAGAGTGCAGAAGCAACTGTTTTGGATGACGAGGATGCAGACCAGATCATCAGCTGATCAGAAACAAGACATGGAATGGACTGGGCAAACCAGCTTTCTGAGTAGCTACATTCATGATTGTTAGTAATTGAATGGCACACTGCTTTTGTGCCTGTGAGTGTGAGGAAGCATGCAGTCAACTTCCAAATCTTCAAATGCCACTGACCAAGAGGAAGTGGAGGAGTCTGAGACTTCAGCCACTCTTCCTCCTTCTCCCTGTAGTTTCATGGACTGTTCCTCCATCTCCTCTGATCCTCTTCAGGCCAAACCCTCCTCCTCTTCCTCATCTGCCACCTCTGGTTCAGTCGTGTGTCTCACTCCTCCTTTGCCTCCGTCAGTGGAGATAACTAGTGTGATGACTGAAACCAGACTGACTCTGGATATTACGAAGGCGGAGCAGGAGCTCTACCCCTGCTCTGGAGGGCTCATCACCTCAAACGCCTCCGGTACCTGAGGCTGGGCTCTGAGGAGAAATCAGGGCTAGAGGCTGCGCTAGAGGTCCTACCACATCTGACAGAGCTTCACTCTTTGGCAATCAGAGGTATTCCCAACATTCAATATCTGATAAGACATTGGATAATAGGTTATGTTCTATACCCTCATTGAATCAGTGTAATTGCTGAATATACTCAACATTGAAAGTGATAGCGTGAAAAGTAATTCAATATATGTGTGTGTGTGTGTGTGTGTGTGTGTGTTTTATGTGGTCAAAATTTTGTTAATATTGTTTTGGTTTTAAAACTAGGGGGTATTATCAGTTGAAAAGAAAAGAGTCCCATACCACATAATGAAATGTATACAGATCTAGTATACAGTATTGGTTTTTTGTAACTCACTTTGCCATCTCTCTTTTTCAGGCCACCGTTTTAATGATGTCCACAGTGACCCGCTTCCAGGCCTGCTCACTACACTACCCGAATCTATGTCCGCTCTTTCTTTTCTCACACATCTGGATCTCTCCTTCAACCGGCTTTCCTCTGTGCCCTCCTGCGTTCTCCACCTTCCCGCACTGTCGTCTTTGGTGCTGTGCCGCAACATCATTGATGCATTGCCCCCTGACATAGACCAGCTGTCTTCCCTCACCTACCTCTCTCTCATGGGAACCAGCTGGCCTCCTGCCACAGAGTGTGGGTCAGCTAAAAGCACTGCAGACACTGGATGTTTCAATAACCTTCTCCAGCAACTGCCTGATGAAATTGGGTCTCTTGCGGGCCTTGCTAAGCTTGAATTATCAAACAATAAACTTACGGAGCTACCACAGACTATGGGTAAGAAGAGAATCGTGAGTCGAATTATTTAAATCGAGTCTCATTTTTTAATATATGCAGATTGAAGAAGTCATACAAGTGATGTGTCTTCTCTGTTATCAAGGTTCTCTACTTTCCCTCCGGGAGCTGGTCATCAATAACAATGACCTGCTTGTAATTCCGCAGTCTCTCACCAAATTGCCTTTTCTTAAAATTAATAGCAAAAATAATCCTTTGGGACAACCGTTATCACCTACTCCTCTCCTCTCTCCACCTGGTAAACAATTAATATTGAATAGGCTATACTTTATCATTTATTATTAACTCGTATTTATATATTTGCTTTGTATTACTGCTTACCAGAGCAAAAAGAACCCAAAATTGAAGAGCTACATCTTGGATACAGTCAGCATAGGTGGTCCATTACTTCTTTTCAAAGTTTTTCTCAGTTTCTCAGTAGGGTTTGTCCTCATTGCTTTTTTTCTCCTCAGTTTCTGTGTTTCACCTGCTGGGCGTCATGTGTTTCTTCTGGGGGAGCAGAGTTGCTTTTCCCCCCGGGTGCCTTCAAACAACCGCTAGATTAGAGTGGCTGTGGAAGAGGCCAGAAAGAAAATGGGTCCATCTCGAAGACCATGAAATCCTGCTCAGTCGACTTTTAGAACTTAGACCACATGGGATGGATTTTTAAAGGTGACAGATTAGAAACAACATAATGATTTAAACATGAGTATATTTTTTTCCATCTAAAATAGGGCTACAGGCAGTGTTGGGGGTAACGTATTACAAAAGCAACGAGTTACAAAAATATATTACTTTTTTCAGTAACTAAGGAAAATAACATATTACTTACACAAAATACAGGAATATATTAGTCATTACAATTCAGTAACTCAAGTTGCAAGTGCATTTAAATGTATGGACGAAAAGACTGCAGTCTGTAGCTAATGTCGTCAGAACACAACAAAGAGAATGGAAGAAAGGAAAGGAAATCTTTGGTTGCCACCGAGCACTTTTGTGTTATTATTATTAGTTATTATTCAGTTTATATTTTGCCAAAAGTAACTCAAAAGTAACTCGGCAAAAAAAAGTAACTCAGCTACATTTTTGAAACAGTAATATGTAATACAAACATATTACATGTAGCTGTTACTAATACCGAATATATTACTGTTTTAAAGTAACTTGCCCAACACTGGCTACAGGATATGAGGGGGAAAATATATTCAACCAACAATATATTGCTTTTTGGGGGGCTTGTAGATTTTGCTGTGTAATCCCTTGTTTATATGAATCTTGTGTTACCCTACGTTAATTTTGTTCTTAAAAATTATTACAGATATTTTTTGTAATTCATATAGTTATTAATTATATTTTTTGCTGGCTAAAATTAGACTAAAACTAAACTAAAAGTAGTTAATGAGATTAAAACTATGACTAAAGTGTATTTTCGTTGACTATTAAAATTTAAATAAAAAGATAAAGAAACATCTGAACTTCCAGTGAAAGTTTGAAAGAGCCTTCATTTAAATTCGATGTTAAAGGAACAGGTCTGTGCTTTGTCCCTGTGGGAGAAGCTCCACAAACAGGGAATATGATTAAATATGTTGTATAAATAAATCATGTCAATGTAAATAGCTGACTAAATTCATGTTAGATTTAGTCGACTACATTTACATGAAATCTTAGTTGCCTAAAACTAAAGAGAATTGTTTGACTAATTTTGACTAAACCTATTTAGCTTTAGGCTTTGTCAAAGATTAAATCTAAATCTAATGAACACAGATGTTACTAATATTATGGTAATGATTATTTGGCAATATATTAAGCAGCCTTGATAACACATATCCTTTTTACAGCCTGTGGAAGTTTGTGTGCCTTATCACCGGTCTAGAAAGAAAGAAATAGTGGTTCGAAAGTTTGATGGTCATTCGTGGAGTGTTCTGACCACTGATCTGAAGAAGGGGAGTCCAAACAACTGCTGTCACCCTGGAGGACGTCCCACCCGGGTCAGGCATATAACTTCTCATATCTATTACTGTGCTAAAATATAATTCTATTGTTTATAATGGTGCTGTGATTTTCTTGACTCACGCGCAGTTGGCCTGTTGCTTGGTCCAGCAGTTTTCCTGGTTCATGGTCATATCTCGTCTCGCTAAGGACACTTGCACTGTCACACCTAATGGAGCCCTGCTGATCTCCACCTCAGATCCTGCAGTTAAGCTCACGTTTCCTCAACACTCTACTTTGGGAACACGTACCATAACATTACGGGTGAAGGCGATTGTAAGATGTGTAGTCATCTAAACAGTTATCATGATTTCTGAAACATACTTTTCACCCCTTTCTTCAGGTGTTGCCTGCGTCTTCTACAGACGTGCAGGCTGTTTGTGGTGATCCACAGGCGACTGTCAGTCCACTGCTCTGTCTCTCCCAGATCCCCGATATAGATTTTCTTCAACCCGTAAAAATTCAAATTCCTTTACCATCTGGAGTCACAGGTATGACCCCCTCCTCCCCCTAAATATCACAATTACAACATCATCCATGTTTTATTCACAATCCATAGGCCATACTGTTGATCGAACCTTCTTGCATTTGCTCCACGGAGATCCCACTGCCCAAACCTGGACTGATATTACGTCCCAAGTGCATTTAGAGATCACTCACCTTTACGCCATATTCTACATCACTCACTTCTCCTGGTAAGGCTTTGTGATTCGCACATTCAGACCATGGCTATTATCATATGCTTTTGTATATTCTCTGTAGGTACTGGTTATGGTACACCACGCAACAATGCGTTAGTGGGGTTGTTAGGAAGGTCTACCAGCGGCTTAAACAGTTTAAAGTCCAGTTTGTCGTCATGCAGAGAAAGTCGGATCCGCCCCAGGTGCTTCTGCAGTGTTTGCCTGCGGATAAGGTTGGATTTTCTCTGTATTCTTTGTTCTTCCTTGTTTTTCAAAAGTTTGAAACTGTGGTAGATTTCCCCCCAGGTGGACAACACAGTGCAGGCTTTGTCAGCGCAATATGATGGACCACATCCTTCTGATCTGATTGACCTGCTGGAAGGGGAGCAGTTCTTTGCAGGCTTTGAAAAAGGCTTGGACATAGCACAGGTCAGACAAATGATTATTTCTTCTTTTTCATACATGCTGTATTCATTAGTATGCGTTTTGTGCGTGTGTTTTATGAAGACAGTGTATTTTAAAAGACCTCTGTTATGCTTCTAGATAGTCCGACTGTATAGATGGAAGACTCCGTTTTGTGTTTTACTCCAGCCTGAAAAACCTTAAAGAAGTGTACATTTCTCCAGCTGTAGGGCAGATGGTGCCAGTGAGGGGCAGGTAACACCAAAGCAATATTCCATCAGAAATGACTTTGTAATGCTATAAGTCTGCAGTAAGACTTGCTAAATTCAAGCACATTCTTTTTATATTTTACTGTGTCCACAATGTGTATTACAGTATTTCCTATAGTACAGACAGGTTTCACTTTTTATGTTGAGACCCTCCAAAAGATCAATGGCATTTTACTGTGAACTCCCAACATGAAATTAGCTATACTCATTTAAAGGGTCAATACAGTTTCAAATGGTTTATTTTAATTTGATTTCAATGTTTTGTTTTTTTACTTTATTACTAAATTCATTATTGAAATAATTTGTCGACTCCCTGCACTGACCTGCTCTTCAGGAATCCCATACAGTGTGTTAAATAAATGTCCACTAGAGGGAACTAAAATGCATCTTGTAAGTTAGCTCATCTTTTTTCTACATTTATAATAACACCTGCCAGTCTTGGTGCCTTTTCTTTACTCAGATTCTCATTTTCAGAGAAAAGTGCATCATTCCTTCACAGTTTATAATATACTGCTAACGCTGATGTGTGTGACTCTAGAAGCGAGATAAATTAATGCAGTTCCTAATAAATGATTTTCACATGCTGTTGGTAACTAGCTGCACAAAGTGTTTCTAATCCAAAGCTGCACACATTTACCACGGTCTAAAGCCCACTTTCAAGAATTTCACATTGTGCACTACAACAGGTAGTTATTGAAAACACATTTTCCAAATTAGATATCGGATAGACCCCAACATGTTAGACTGTGCAGCGATATATGCAGCTTTGTAGTAACAATCTGTTATATTGTGCTTCACTAAGTATTTAATTTAATCAGTCTACAATTTTAATACAAAAATGTTGCCAAGTGGATCAATGGAAATGATCAACTGATCACTTTGGTCATTGAATAAGTGAAAATGTGGTGTTACAGGTGTCTTTCTACAGAGGGATATTCCCGAGAATTTGCCAGAGGAAGTGGCGAGGAAAAGGAAAGGCCTGGACAGTCAATGGTTGGCTACATTACCACTGAAGCTTCCAGTAAGATACATATGATGTTGTTGTTTGAGTTTTTTTTCTGTGTGTTTAACTGTATGGTTATATAATACTGTATTTCTATTGTAGGCTTTGAACTCGGACAATATTTACATAATGGGGGAGCGCCAGTATCCCCCTTTAAATCTGGGCGATCCTGAGAGTGGGTATCTGACCGAGACCAACCTTCTGGACATTTCTCTTCGCATTGGAAAAGATTGGCAACGCATTGGTATCAATCTTGGCCTGACGAAAGAAGAGCTGGAGCGAATTCAATACAAAATAGGTGTGTACTATTTCTCCTTAGTGCCCTAAAATACTAAAATAAAATGCTAAAAATATGCCTCAATCACATCAGTTACTGTACTGGTGTAATTGAGGATATTGATAAGGATATTGACTTCGCTGTGGCAAATACAATAAAACAGCTGAAGCCTCTCAGGGATAAGAAAGACTTGTGAGTGAGTGAAGCAGCGCCACACAGAGAGAAGCAAATGCAGAGAATTTGGATTGTTTTAATCTGCAATGTCAGCCATCACTAAGCCATCTGGGACACTGCGGGAGATTAATACACACTGACTGATGCTCTCTGGCCCTCCCCTCTCCTCGTGTTCCGAAAACCATCACGACGCATCGAGGTGACAACATCCAGCGTCAACACATAGGATAGATATAGATTATACGTGACAACCCACTGTGTACAGTTTACCATAGGGAAGGTGTAAAAATTCATACATACATGTCTGACAGACAGACAGAATGGTAATGGCGAACCAACCGGATATTGTGGTGGTGGACAAAGAGCAGAGGAAATCGTGGTGGTTGACATAGCAATACCAAGCGACTTCAACATCAGGAAAAAGGAACATGAGAAACTAGAGAAATACCAGGGGCTCAGAGAAGAAGACCTGGAGAGTGAAGGCATCAGTGGTGCCCGTGGTCGTTGGGACACTCGGGGCAGTGACCCCCAAACTGGAGGAGTGGCTACAGCAGATCCCAGGAAATACATCAATAACAGACAACTGTGAAGTGAAAGCAAAATGATACATGATTCTGTTATTTTTCAAAAATAGAAAAGTGAAAAGTGGGCGTGCATAAGCTGCAATAACAGCAGCAAGTCTTCTGGGGTATGACTACAAGATTTGCACATCTAGAGACTGACATTTTAGCCCATTCCTCTTTACAAAACAACTCAAGCTCTGTCAAATTAGAAGGAGGGCGTTTGTGAACAGCCATTTTCAGGTCTTTCCACAGATTTTCAATAGGATTTAAGTCAGGACTTTGACTGGGCCATTCTAACACATTAATATTGTTAAACCATTAGATTTAGCTTTGTGTTTAGGGTCATTGTCCTGCTGGAGGTGAATCTCCGCCCCAGCCTCAATTTCTTGCTGACTCCAGCAGGTTTTCCTCCAAATGCCCTGTATTTGGCTCCATCCATCTTCCCAACTATTCTTACAATCTTCCCAGTCCCCGCTGAGGAAAAGCAGCCCCATAGCATGATGCTCCCCCCACCATATTTGACACTGGGGATGGTGCACTCAGCAGTGTTAGTTTGCTCCATACATAACGTTTGCATTTGGGCCAAAAAGTTCAATTTTTGTCTCATCTGACCAAGTACCTTCTTCCACATGGTAGCTGTGTCCTCCATATGACTTCTAGCAAACTTCAAACGGATTTCTTATGGCCTCCTTTCAATAATGGCTTTCTTCTTGCCACTCGTTCATGAAGGCCAGATTTGTGTAGAGTACGACTTTGTCCCATGTACAGATTCCCCCAGCTCAGCAGCAGTACGTCGCAGCTCCTCCAGAGTTATCTTAGGGCACTTGGTTGCATTTCTGACCAGTGCTCTCCTTGTTTGGTCTGTTAGTTTAGGTGGACGGCGTCGGCCGTGTCTTGGTAAGTTCACAGTGGTGCTATACTCTTTCCATTTCCGAATGATAGATTGAACAGTGCTCCGTGAGATGTTCAAATCTTGGGAAATCTTTGTATAACTTAACGCTCCCTGACCTCTCTGGTGTGCTCCTTGGCCTTCATGATGTTGTTTAGTTACCAATACACTCTGACCATAGCTCTGAGGCCCTCACAGAACAGCTGGAATAAGCCAAATCAGCATTATCAGTACGCATGCATGGTAATGTTCCGGTCAAAGTTCACAACTACCCACGGTGTCAACAAAGCCCATTAAAACCATACTATCATAGTGGAACAACCGGCTATTTAGTGACTATTATGGCACTTAAAGTGGTTTTACAGCGATATGCCAGGTTCACATTCATTCTCCATTGCAGTGCAACTGTCCTGATGGGCTTAATCAGTGTATGGAAGAGTTTTGCCCTATTCACGAGTGCAATAAAGGAACCCACAGCGTTTTATGCGAGCCGCCATACGCACTCATTAAGTTTCCTACTAAAAGAAAAGATCCAGAACGTCGTGACGAATGGATTAAATGTGTAAGTTTGACATATAGCTAACTAGTAATGCTATTTACTTAATTCTCGAAGACGTCACAGTCACTGATTACTATGACAACGGACAGCGCCATTTTAGCGTGGTTTCCAGTTGCCTGGCATAGCCATGGATCAATCATGAAATACCCTACATCTGGCAGGGAAAGCGTGCCAGTTTTAGAAGCAAAGTATAACTAGCTAAACTTGGCACAACCGCGGTCTGCGGCAGGTCTGAGGACTAAACCGGGACGTCGACTACACCGGTTACAAATCAGGACTGAACCATGACTGAATAGGAAACTAGCGCTTTTAGACCAAGAGAAAAGCACAACACAGCAGTGATAAGAAAGATATAGGCTATTTACCTTTAGCGACAGAACCAGAGCCTGAGTTCACGTACTGTTGTTATTAAGTTTACTCCAGCTGCACCGGAGGAAATCAAAGATTTGTTTGTGGAAGAGTAAGACATTTTTGGTAAAGTTTCGGTAATTTATTAGTGCATAGTGAGTGCTCGTACTGTGTAAAGATCTTTGACATGTGAAGTGCTTTTGCTTTGTCAGAGCGCAGTGTTTAGAAAGGTTTAGCTTGTGGCTGAAAGAAAACGGTGTCATGATGTGGATCTGGTCTTCCGCTCAGGAGGTAATACTGTCATTTCTCTCGTTTTAATCACTGCTTAAATGGAAATTCCTCTCAAAACATGAAGTTACAAGTGACGCTGCTGCGGCCTGTTGCTTTCTGTTGTGCCAAAACCACGCTTAACTGGTTGCTACGTGTTGCTATGTCAGACTGCAAAATGTCATACCTGATTTGGCCATTTGTCATGTTGTTTTCCATGCCAAATGTGGGGTAATTCTTGATTTATCCATTGCGATGTCTGGCAACGGGAAACACGCTATAATGGCGCTGTCCGTTGTCATAGTAATCAGTGACTGACGTACGCCGTCTTCGAGAATACAAACTGTTCCTTTTTATTTATTTATTGGTTTAGCAAGGGCCACAAGTTCTTTTTCTCTCCCCAGTAACACTGTGTTCCAGTTTCTTTCAAAATTCTTTTAAAACATCGATTTTCAACGCTCAAATAATCAATATCTGTGTCACACTCAGTCATGTACAGAGTTTGGGATACGAGCTGGGTAGTCCTGACCTTTAACCTGGACCAGCATGCTTTGCGCTCGGTGAAATGCTGAATCCGCTTGAGAGTAGATTACACACAGGTGGCCTCTATTTACCAAGCGACTTCAATATCAGGAAAAAGGAACACGAGAAACTAGAGAAATACCAGGGGCTCAGAGAAGAGCTGGAGAAGGCCTGGACAGTGAAGGCATCAGTGGTGCCCGTGGTCGTTGGGGAACTAAAATAATTAAACTCGGGGCAGCGACCCCCAAACTGGAGGAGTGGCTACAGCAGATCCCAGGAAATACATCAGACATCTCAGTCCAGAAAAGTCTGATGTACTTCCTGGGATCTGCTGTACTTTTGCAATGTTCTGTTATTTTGAGACATTTCTTGTTATCCAAGCTAAAATTCTTGTCTCTACAGGGATAATCTGCATGACTTGGTCCTGGACATGCTTTTTTGCTGGGCTAGAGGACAGAAGGCTGCAGGCTCTGGGTCTGTGTCAAAGCTTGTGGCTGCGATGATGGAGAGCGGCAGAACTGACTTGGCAGAGGAAATTGAGGACATTGTCAGCATTGGGAAGAAAAAGTACACAGAGTCATTGAGGAGAGTGGGTCTGGAGGAAGAGAGCCCCTCTCGCAGTGAAGCCCAGCAGTAGTTCGGCACATGCTGAGTGCAGATGGCTCACTCACGCATCACTGACTTGTTTTTTCATAATGTTGCCCCACCATCTCATCCTGCTGTCTAAACATCTCACCTGCTGTCTTGTACAAGAAAACATGCGCTTTTAAATCTTTTCTTGCCAACCTCTAAGTGCCAATGACTTAATGTGACCTGCACAAGATCTACACAGTGATTACATTGTCTTAAGTACTGAGAAATAGAAAACTTTTAACAAAATATATTTGTTACTTTATTACTGGAATTCTTGGAATTGTTTTATTTTTGGGGCCTTCTGTCCAGGGGCTCCACATGTAATTATTCACCCTCAGGTATGTACTTTGCATATGAGTTTTAGACAACATGCTTCCTAATAATTCATGTGGTTGGAATAGCCTTGGAACATGTGAATATTTATTATTGTGTTGTGTATATATTATGTGGGTTGTGTGTTCAGGGATCTTTCTGTGTCAAAATGTGTGAAGGCTAAATCTATTTTGCCTTAAAACCAAATTTGCCAAACTACTCGATATTTCTTAAGCGTTGAATAAAATTGTCCCCCCCCCTGTATTATGATTGTTTTTAAGATGTAAGCTTTTACCTGTTTTGTCTTCTAGTAGCGTAATGCAGCCACGAGTGTACTTTTGTTTTTCTTCGTCAGTGTTGCCTCTCCCCTCTATCTTTAGGATCCCCTACTTTGGTGTTCAAGGTCATCATGATGCAAAGAATCGTCACTGTGACGCAGCCCAGGCCCAGATACATCACAGCCGGTCCACCTCTGCCTCATGCTCTGGCTCCACTGCTGCTGCATATGAAAATCCTCTGCACTTCCACTACGCGCCGCTAGAGGACCCCACAGCAATCCCCGTGCGCGTTTGTAGCGAGTCTAGCGACCATACCAGCCCCACTCTACTCCATCGCCTGCCTCCCTCCTCCTGCTGACTTCACTCTCACCTCTTCTACCTCTGTACTGGACTCAAATGCTTGAAACAGCGTTAGGTTAGCTCCACTCCGTCTGTTAGACAAATATTCAGAGAGTCTGCGGGCTTTGATTTAGATCCAGTATCCACAAGGAACCACGGAAGCGCCTTTGGTGAGGTATGTGTACCTAACGGAATACAATTGTAGACCATTCATTGCCCATACACCGAGGAATATGTTACTCATCTGCCCGACAAATGTGCTCATGGATCGTACACACATTTCCTTTGAATCGCTGTCCTGATAACATCCCAGAATTAGCTGATACACACCGGCCAGAGCGCCTCGTTGCAATTGCAGCAATTCATTTTCCGTTATGTGGCAAGCGTAGGTTTTGAGGCTTAAGATATGGCATCATCACTGAAGGGCCGCTGCTTTAAAACACACCTTGTTTTTAAATGTCCATTGCTAATAAATAACTAATGGCCTGATATCTACAATGCCATACATCTTGTCATGTTGATGAACGAAGCGACCAGCCGTTGTGGATGGTAACCGTAGCGAGAAGCGTGTCTCTGAGCTATTGCAGCGGCGCTACGTTGCAGGAGGACGCTAGCTGTGGGGATGTTGTTACTGTCACGCTTTTTTTCAGGGTGCACGGGGGTCGCAGGGGTCGTCTTGTGCAGGCTTACGCTCAGTAGTGAGGGTGTTATTACCGTGTAGTGGGCAGGGAGCTAAACCCACTTAAAAGGAGCCCACCCTCGCTTTTCATTGGTAGTTGCTCTCCTCTGTCAAGCTGCCATAACTCAGAGCCAATAGTGCACATTGTTTCATTCAGTCGTGGGGTATGATTTAAAACAAAAAAAGGCATGCTTTATTTGTGACCCTTTTTATGAAGTTTGCAGATCTTGGTACATCAAAATGCACTTTTAAATTTGCTGTCTATGTGATGTTTTTATTTTATTTTTTGGGGGGGGCAAGCACGCATATTAATTCCTTACATTTCCCCCGTTTTTGTGTTGTATATAAGTTGTGTTAGTTGTTGAGTCTTGGCAGTGACACTGTTCCCCCCAAAAAAGGCAATTCAAAGGGATCTCCAGGTGGATCTATTTATTCAAGAATTTAAATTGATTTCAGAGCTCCGTGCTTCCCGTCTTATAGCAACATGTCAGAAGCCAAAATGTTTATAACAACCATCCAGTGCAGCCATAATGTAAGCTTTTATGGAATAAGCAATGGTTTACGATAACGTATGGTGACACTGAACATTGTTTGGACATGCTCATGCAAATAATATAAAATTCAAGCTCTAAAACGTATAATGTTATCTTTGTATTCAGTTTCCAGAGTCTATTACTGCAAAATGTCAGTGTCTTGAATTGCAATCCCTTGGAGCTCTGTTGTTGGGAAGATGCCATGATCTGAGTGAAAGGTGGTTTCTCTCGCCTGGCTGTAATCTCTGATACTGTATGTAACCAGATGCTTCAATGAGCCAGTTCTCTCTTTTTTATTCCAAAAGTCCGGTCACAGAGGTATCATTATTTCCCCCATGCAGGCCACGGAAAGCTGAGAGGAAGCCTTAGACCAAGGGTGACTGTGTAGAAACTGGGCCACCAGAGATACCTGTGGCAGGATTAAACAGAGCCTGTGCTAGGGCCATTTGTTCTGCCTGAAAAAGAAACTCATCCTCCCTGTTGTATCTTGAATGTGCACTTTTACAATATGATGTAATAAAACTGCACTATAAAAGTTGCTGTATAGATTATAAAGCCGTCAGTTGTAGAGATGATGCTTGTATTATGGGTTCATAATCCTGATGCGGATGGGAAGACGAAATAGTAATCGGGTTTACTGGTGGCACACATCCTTTATGTCCGCTGTGTCTAAAAATAAACTTTTGTTTTGTTGTTGTTGGTTGGTTGGTTTGTTTTATCTTTTCCAAAAATGGACAAAGGAGGGCAAAAGGTTTGCAACAGACACTAGTTTAGAAACATTTATTTGGGCCCTAGTGATGTTATCTTACCACTGGATAAAGCTCTGTGTAAGGAGCATAGATAGGTTTATGTAAAAGATTAAATTAAACAAAAAGAAGTTAAACAAGCTACATAAGCTAAAGTTAAATATGTTACAATTCATACATGTGTTTCACAAATAATAAATAGACACCCCATTATTTTTAATAATAGTGTTAAATTGAGCTTAATGCTTGTAAAAGTGAAATGCAGGGGTTGTACCGTGGAGTGTCACAAGGGGGCGCACCTGTAAAATGAGTCAGGGTCAGAGGGACAGAACGGCAGAATAAACCCTGCACCAGAGTGAAACGCTAAACGAACTCACCGTCTCCCTCTTATTTCCTTTCTCAGGTTTGTTAAATGTGTTTTGATGTAAAATAAACCATACTGGTATTTAGTTAAGACCCTTGTGGAACATCAGTGGCAATGTGAAGACTGAAGAAAGTCGATTAACTTGTTAGAAATGTGTTAGAGTGTGAGCTACTCTTATAGACGTTAAGCTAACGTTAAGCACCGCAGTTGTCTGAGCGCGCGTGCCCTTTTGTCGTTCACGCATGTTGGTTTTAGAGCACCTGTGTGCAAGCAATCCAAGCATTGTATTTTGTAAGAAGAAATAAGCACCCAGTCCGTACATGGGCTGTGTAGAAGTTAAGGTTCAGGCTCAAGTGTTGTTGGCTGGCCGCCGTGAGAGACGCCGCCATTTATTTGTAGTATTGTCCATTGCCATGGTTACAGCAGATAGCCAAATGTATTTTCTTTTGTCTTTCAGTTTATTGGAAAATATGTACATTTGTAATTTGGACAATGTTTGAATCTATTTGTGAATAATATGTGAATATTATTTGAACGGCAGAATAAACCCTGCACCAGAGTGAAACGCTAAACGAACTCACCGTCTCCCTCTTATTTCCTTTCTCAGGGTTATCATTATCACCCCTCTCGAGCATGCGCAAGGCGCGGGAGGGGCAACATTCTGGGGGCTCGTCCGGGATGATTTCTGCGTCGTAGAGTGCAGCAAATCATCAACCATTGAACCTAACGTCAGTACCGGGAACAGCGCATCACCACAACAGTGATCCAAGATGTCACCGCTTCGTGAGTTACAGCGCGGGATCCAAAAGAAACTGCATCTGCTTATCACCTCTGCAAAAGACCACCTGCTTCACAAGTTGGTAGACAGTATCAAGGACGAAGTGAGGAAGAAGTACCAGGGGACGATGCATCAGCAGTGGAACTCTATGACTTCATCATGGACTATGTGAAAGGTGACCAATTGATGATGCTAGAGGACCTAGGCATGTCACGTCTGTTAATCTTCAATGACCTCATCACGGAGCTGCAGCAACCATCGGCGACCGGTGGAGGGACCACGGGCAAGTAGCTGTGGCTGAGGTAGAGACGGAGCCAGGAGCAGGATCACCAGTTGTGCAAGTCAGGATGGACAGACATTCATCTGTCAGCAGTCAGGCAGCTGATGTAGTAAAACTCTCCGACGTTGCAGCTTTACTACCAAGAAGAGAATTCAAAATTTATAGTGGACAAATATCTGATTCAGACTCCGATGTAAGCTATGGTGCCCTCTCCAAACAAATTGATGAGGGTTTAGCTGAAAACTTCACTGAAAATGAGATAATCCGTGCTGTACTGAAAATAATAAAGCCAGGTGCATTCAAAGAGATGCTTCTGACCAAGCACGAGTTAACAGTAGCTGAGCTCAAGCGGTTCCTCAGAACACACTTAAAAGACAAAAGTAGTTCAGAGTTGTTTCAGGAGCTCAGTAATGCAAAGCAGCTTGATCGGGAAAGCCCACAACAGTTCATGTACCGGTTAATGGGTCTAAAGCAGCGTGTACTGTTTTCGTCACAGCAGAACAGCTTCGGTTTTCAGTATGACAAAAAGTTAGTCCAAGGCGTGTTTCTTCACTCCCTATACCAAGGAATAAGTGAAAAATATGCTTATGTGAGAAGAGACTTAAAAGCGCTTGTTAGTAATAACAATGTAACTGATGATCTCATCTTAGAAACAATGACAAAGGTAGTTCATGAAGAAGTAGAGAGACAAACACGGATTGGTCCAGCACACAAAACAAAAACTGTGACTGTTAATGCTACTTACCAAGGGGAAAGAGAACAAGCGAACCAGCCTACAGCTGAAGTAAAGGCTACGGTTCTTCAGACCCAAGCAGAAGTGCAAGCCCAGCGCACAGCCATACATGAACTGACCGCCATGTTTCTGCATTGGCCAAAACTTTCGAAAGGGCTTTTACACCCACCGCAAAACCAGAACCAGCACCGGCCATCTCAGTGAAAACAGCGCAACCACCCAGGTTAACTAAATCACCCAAGTGTCAAGCTTGCACCGCACAAGGACTCGATAGTTGTAACCACTGCTTTAAGTGCGGACAAGAGGGACACAGAGCCGTGGGCTGCCTTCTCAAAAACAAGCCAGCGGGAAACGTGAAGAGGTCATTGGGAAGGGACCACCAGTGACCACACCCAAGCCAGCGTCCCACATCAACGCAGTGACTCATACAGAAAAGACTTCTACCATGAACAGTCACCTGTCCAAACGAGGAGGAGGCAGGGAAACAGAGTCGCAAAACTTATTGGTAAAAGGTGTATGCTTACTTGTTATCTTAACGGGATTAAAACTGACATGCTATTAGATAGCGGAGCCCAAGTGACTATCCTTACAAAATCATGGCTCCAAACACATCTGCCAGATGTGGAGATTCTATCCTTGAAGACTTGTTGCCAGATGATCCTCTCAGAGTAACAGCAGCTAATGGGACTAATGTACCTTTTGATGGGTGGGCTGAACTTTTTGTTGAAATCAAAAGTCCCACACATGGTCATGTAGCCATCCAGGTACCAGTACTAGTCAGTCAGAGCTGCGTTAGTGGTCTGTTATTAGGATTCAACGTAATAGAGGAAATTATCTTGGAAAGTCTTGAAAAACCAGGCAGTGTTAGCTTGAGTGATCTACTGGCTGAAGCGTTAAAGTTGCACAGGCACACTGCAGAGACGATTGTATCGGTTATCAGTGAAAAACCCACAAGAGATCACATGGTAAATGACACTGTCAGAGTTGGAAAAAAGGGTCTAACAATTCACAGTGGCCAAGTATGTGAGATTAGGTGTCATGTCAAGTCTAGACCACTAGGTGGCACAGTCTTATTTGAACCTACGTTGAAACCAGACTTACCAGAGGGTTTACAGTTATTTCCTGCTTTAGTTAATGCACCTACTGGTTCGTCCAAAGCAGTTGCGATTCCAGTCAGTAACCACAGTAAACATGACATTTTTCTCCCAGCAAGAACCATTTAGGTCACATTGAGGAGATCACAGAGTGTAGGCCTGCAAATATGAGTTCTACACAGTCAGAAACTGAAACCTTTATGTGTACAGCTCAAGTAAATGGAAGTAGCGATACAGCTAATAGTTCTCTACAGTCCAACACTTCAGAGAAATGGCATCCTCCTGTCAACTTAGAGCACCTTGACTCTGAGCAACAGGAGTTAGTGCGTCAGATGCTTTATGAGGAATCTGATATCTTTATTAAAGGTGAAGGGGACATGGTTGTATACCAGATCTACAGTTAAAAATAAATGTCGTCGATAACAAACCAGTTCAGAAATGCTACAACTCCATCCCTAAACCCCTATACAAAGAAGTGAAGGACTATGTACAAATCTTTGGACAGAGGGTGGATTCGCAAGTCAACGTCCTCGTACTCCTCCCCAGTTGTGTGTGTGAGGAAGAAAGACCAAAGTTTACGTCTTTGTGTGGATTTCCGAGGACTAAACAAAAGACTATTGCAGACCGCCACCCCTTGCCACGAATACAGGACTTGCTTGATAGTTTAGAGGGAAACTCGTGGTTCTCCATTCTAGACCAAGGGAGCGCATATCACCAAGGATTTGTCAGCGAAGAGTCCAGGCACCTCACAGCTTTCAGTACTCCGTGGGGCTTTATGAATGGATAAGAATACCATTCGGACTGACAAACGCACCCGCAGCATTTCAGAGGTGTATTGAAGGAGTGCTGGAGGGTATCGGGATGAGTGTTGTGCCCCATATCTTGATGATGTACTGTGTTATTCAAAGACATTTAAGGACACGTAAACCACCTGAAACAAGTTTTGAATCGCATGAGAGCACATGGATCAAGTGAGACCGACCAAATGTGAACTTTTTAAAAGAGAGGTTCGTTATCTTGGTCGCTTGGTCTCTGGTGAGGGAGTTAAAATGGATCCGCAGGACTTGAAGCGGTTGTGACACTTAAAGAAAAAGAGCCACAGACTGTAGGAGATGTCAAGTCACTGTTAGGCTTTTTAGGCTACTATCGCTCCTTCATCCAAGATTTTTCCCGTGTCGCCAAACCGCTGTTTGAACTGTTACAAAAAAACTACTCAGATGGTAAGGTCAACCAGAACAAAAGTAAAAAAAACAAAGGCAAACAAAGGAAGGAAGACAGGGCCACTTATCATCAAAAACACCCGTCACATGGACTGAGGAACACAAGCTGGTGGTGACTAAACTTATAGACATTTTGACAAATCCCCCTGTCCTGGCCTACCCAAACTTTGACCTTCCGTTTGTGCTTCACACTGACGCCTCTAACGAAGGATTAGGCGCAGTGTTATATCAGAGACAGAACAACAAGCTGCGTGTTATTGGGTATGGGTCCAGAACATTAACACCCGCTGAGAGAAATTACCATCTTCACTCCGGCAAACTTGAGTTTTTGGCATTAAAGTGGGCCATATGCGACAAATTCAGAGATTATCTGTATTATGCACCCACATTCACAGTATATACAGATAACAACCCACTAACATACATTCTGAGCACTGCAAGACTAAACGCCGTTGGACACCGATGGGTGGGAGAACTGGCTGATTTTACTTTGACATTAAATACAGGCCAGGCAGAATGAACTCTGATGCAGACACATTGTCCCGTTACCCTTTACTGCTACAGGATTGTATGAGTGACCACACAGATATCATCCCAGCTGATGTCGTTACTGCTGTATGGCAAGGCAGTAAAGCAGTTCAGGAAGACAATGTGCCTTGGGTTGCTGCTCTCCAACTGGACAACATGCACACAGATGAGATGTCACAGGGGAGCACACCAAGTGTTAAACCAGCAGACATAAAAGCAGCACAAGAGGAGGATACAGTGATAAAAGAAGTAACATCTTTGAAACTGAGAAACTGGACACCCAATGAGAGAGATAAAAGGAACATGACAAAAGAGACTAAAAGAATGTTGTATGAATGGACAAAGCTGGAAGTGGAAAAGGGGATTCTTACAGGAGAACAGATCAACACAAACAGCTGGTCGTTCCTGAGAAGCTCAAACTGCTCATATTAAAATCGCTGCACAATGACATGTCACACATAGGCGCTGAAAAAGTCACTCATCTTGCAAGAGAGAGGTTTTATTGGCCAAATATGCAGCAGGAGATTGAGGACTATGTCAATAAAAAATGCTCCTGTATAAAACAGAAACGCCCTAACCTCCACAAAGAGCACCTATGGACACATTTCCACCAGCAGCCCTTTTGAACTTGTGTCCATTGACTATCTCCACTTAGAGCAAAGCCAAGGCTATGAGTACATACTGGTGGTTGAAGATCATTTTACCCGATTTGCGCAAGCTTACCCGACAAGAAATAAATCAGGGAAAACTGCAGCAGACAAGATTTTTCACGACTTTATCCCCCGTTTTGGCTACCCTGATAAAATTCACCACGACCAAGGCAAAGAATTTGAGAACAGTTTGTTCAGCAGGCTCGAGCAGTTGGCTGGCATTGGACACTCCCGGACCACTCCCTACCACCCACAGTGCAATCCGGTAGAGAGACTTAATCGCACTATACTGCAAATGCTGCGCACCTTGGAAGAAGACAAAAAGAGTCAGTGGAAAGATCATCTCAACCATGTAGTTCATGCATATAACTGTGCGAGACACGAGTCCACTGGTTTTTCGCCATTCTTCCTCTTATATGGTCGGCATCCACGCTTGCCTGTAGACTTGCTGTTCCCATCACATAAAGACTCAGAAGCAACTGACAGACAGACATATGCACAGAAATGGGCAGAGAGAATGCGCACAGCTTATGACATTGCTGAAAGAAACAGTGAAAAGTCCTCTGCCAAAGGTAAAAGACATTATGATAAATCTGTCAGGGGTGTGGTTCTCCAGCCAGGAGACAGAGTGTTGGTCAGAAATCTATCACAGAGAGGTGGACCTGGCAAGCTGCGTTCGTATTGGGAGCAGGTAGTGCACAGAGTATTTGAAAGAGTTGATAATGGACCTGTGTACAAGGTGCAACCAGAACGAGGCCCAAAAAAACTACGTGTGCTACATCGAAACCTTCTACTTCCTGTCAACGACCTACCCATTGAAGAGAACACCCCTGTACAAAGTCAAAAGAAACAACCAAGTAAACTTCAAACAATGACACAAGAGCAAAACAAAGAGAACTCTGAGTCAGAGGATGAAGAAGGGTACACATACACACGTATCCCATGCTACAGGCTAGTGAGGAGAGAGAACACTAATCAGCAGCAACCGGAGCAAAGTCATCCTGTTGATAAGAGACTCAATGTTACTGCTCGTGAATTCCATCCACCTATGCAACAAGACAGACAACAAGAAGCACAGCAGCTGGAGAACATTGGACAGGACAGTGCAGAACAAGAACAACAAGGAGACGAACAACTGCACGACAGACCGCTGGAGGTACCAGCTCCACAAGAGAACACAGAGACTGTTCCCAGGAGATCCCAGCGGACTGCTAAGGCCAGGGAAGTGCTCACTTATGAGGCTCTTGGACAGCCGTCATATCAGCAGTGGCCTGCAGGAGTGAACGCTTTGATGCCCGGGTACCCACTTACAAGTACTGTTCTTTTGCCTTACTTTACCCAGCCTTACTTGGGTTATCCACAAGTGTATTGAATGTGGTATACTTTTGGTGATAAATGTCTGGAGACATTTATGAAAGCAGGGGAGAGTGTAAGGAGCATAGATAGGTTTATGTAAAAGATTAAATTAAACAAAAAGAAGTTAAACAAGCTACATAAGCTAAAGTTAAATATGTTACAATTCATACATGTGTTTCACAAATAATAAATAGACACCCCATTATTTTTAATAATAGTGTTAAATTGAGCTTAATGCTTGTAAAAGTGAAATGCAGGGGTTGTACCGTGGAGTGTCACAAGGGGGCGCACCTGTAAAATGAGTCAGGGTCAGAGGGACAGAACGGCAGAATAAACCCTGCACCAGAGTGAAACGCTAAACGAACTCACCGTCTCCCTCTTATTTCCTTTCTCAGGTTTGTTAAATGTGTTTGATGTAAAATAAACCATACTGGTATTTAGTTAAGACCCTTGTGGAACATCAGTGGCAATGTGAAGACTGAAGAAAGTCGATTAACTTGTTAGAAATGTGTTAGAGTGTGAGCTACTCTTATAGACGTTAAGCTAACGTTAAGCACCGCAGTTGCCCCTCCCGCGCCTTGCGCATGCTCGAGAGGGGTGATAATGATAACCCTGAGAAAGGAAATAAGAGGGAGACGGTGAGTTCGTTTAGCGTTTCACTCTGGTGCAGGGTTTATTCTGCCGTTCAAATAATATTCACATATTATTCACAAATAGATTCAAACATTGTCCAAATTACAAATGTACATATTTTCCAATAAACTGAAAGACAAAAAGAAAATACATTTGGCTATCTGCTGTAACCATGGCAATGGACAATACTACAAATAAATGGCGGCGTCTCTCACGGCGGCCAGCCAACAACACTTGAGCCTGAACCTTAACTTCTACACAGCCCCATGTACGGACTGGGTGCTTATTTCTTCTTACAAAATACAAATGCTTGGATTGCTTGCACACAGGTGCTCTAAAACCAACATGCGTGAACGACAAAAGGGCACGCGCGCTCAGACAACTGCGGTGCTTAACGTTAGCTTAACGTCTATAAGAGTAGCTCACACTCTAACACATTTCTAACAAGTTAATCGACTTTCTTCAGTCTTCACATTGCCACTGATGTTCCACAAGGGTCTTAACTAAATACCAGTATGGTTTATTTACATCAAAACACATTTAACAAACCTGAGAAAGGAAATAAGAGGGAGACGGTGAGTTCGTTTAGCGTTTCACTCTGGTGCAGGGTTTATTCTGCCGTTCTGTCCCTCTGACCCTGACTCATTTTACAGGTGCGCCCCCTTGTGACACTCCACGGTACAACCCCTGCATTTCACTTTTACAAGCATTAAGCTCAATTTAACACTATTATTAAAAAATAATGGGGTGTCTATTTATTATTTGTGAAACACATGTATGAATTGTAACATATTTAACTTTAGCTTATGTAGCTTGTTTAACTTCTTTTTGTTTAATTTAATCTTTTACATAAACCTATCTATGCTCCTTACACTCTCCCCTGCTTTCATAAATGTCTCCAGACATTTATCACCAAAGTATACCACATTCAATACACTTGTGGATAACCCAAGTAAGGCTGGGTAAAGTAAGGCAAAAGAACAGTACTTGTAAGTGGGTACCCGGGCATCAAAGCGTTCACTCCTGCAGGCCACTGCTGATATGACGGCTGTCCAAGAGCCTCATAAGTGAGCACTTCCCTGGCCTTAGCAGTCCGCTGGGATCTCCTGGGAACAGTCTCTGTGTTCTCTTGTGGAGCTGGTACCTCCAGCGGTCTGTCGTGCAGTTGTTCGTCTCCTTGTTGTTCTTGTTCTGCACTGTCCTGTCCAATGTTCTCCAGCTGCTGTGCTTCTTGTTGTCTGTCTTGTTGCATAGGTGGATGGAATTCACGAGCAGTAACATTGAGTCTCTTATCAACAGGATGACTTTGCTCCGGTTGCTGCTGATTAGTGTTCTCTCTCCTCACTAGCCTGTAGCATGGGATACGTGTGTATGTGTACCCTTCTTCATCCTCTGACTCAGAGTTCTCTTTGTTTTGCACTGCAAGACTAAACGCCGTTGGACACCGATGGGTGGGAGAACTGGCTGATTTTACTTTGACATTAAATACAGGCCAGGCAGAATGAACTCTGATGCAGACACATTGTCCCGTTACCCTTTACTGCTACAGGATTGTATGAGTGACCACACAGATATCATCCCAGCTGATGTCGTTACTGCTGTATGGCAAGGCAGTAAAGCAGTTCAGGAAGACAATGTGCCTTGGGTTGCTGCTCTCCAACTGGACAACATGCACACAGATGAGATGTCACAGGGGAGCACACCAAGTGTTAAACCAGCAGACATAAAAGCAGCACAAGAGGAGGATACAGTGATAAAAGAAGTAACATCTTTGAAACTGAGAAACTGGACACCCAATGAGAGAGATAAAAGGAACATGACAAAAGAGACTAAAAGAATGTTGTATGAATGGACAAAGCTGGAAGTGGAAAAGGGGATTCTTTACAGGAGAACAGATCAACACAAACAGCTGGTCGTTCCTGAGAAGCTCAAACTGCTCATATTAAAATCGCTGCACAATGACATGTCACACATAGGCGCTGAAAAAGTCACTCATCTTGCAAGAGAGAGGTTTTATTGGCCAAATATGCAGCAGGAGATTGAGGACTATGTCAATAAAAAATGCTCCTGTATAAAACAGAAACGCCCTAACCTCCCACAAAGAGCACCTATGGGACACATTTCCACCAGCAGCCCTTTTGAACTTGTGTCCATTGACTATCTCCACTTAGAGCAAAGCCAAGGCTATGAGTACATACTGGTGGTTGAAGATCATTTTACCCGATTTGCGCAAGCTTACCCGACAAGAAATAAATCAGGGAAAACTGCAGCAGACAAGATTTTTCACGACTTTATCCCCCGTTTTGGCTACCCTGATAAAATTCACCACGACCAAGGCAAAGAATTTGAGAACAGTTTGTTCAGCAGGCTCGAGCAGTTGGCTGGCATTGGACACTCCCGGACCACTCCCTACCACCCACAGTGCAATCCGGTAGAGAGACTTAATCGCACTATACTGCAAATGCTGCGCACCTTGGAAGAAGACAAAAAGAGTCAGTGGAAAGATCATCTCAACCATGTAGTTCATGCATATAACTGTGCGAGACACGAGTCCACTGGTTTTTCGCCATTCTTCCTCTTATATGGTCGGCATCCACGCTTGCCTGTAGACTTGCTGTTCCCATCACATAAAGACTCAGAAGCAACTGACAGACAGACATATGCACAGAAATGGGCAGAGAGAATGCGCACAGCTTATGACATTGCTGAAAGAAACAGTGAAAAGTCCTCTGCCAAAGGTAAAAGACATTATGATAAATCTGTCAGGGGTGTGGTTCTCCAGCCAGGAGACAGAGTGTTGGTCAGAAATCTATCACAGAGAGGTGGACCTGGCAAGCTGCGTTCGTATTGGGAGCAGGTAGTGCACAGAGTATTTGAAAGAGTTGATAATGGACCTGTGTACAAGGTGCAACCAGAACGAGGCCCAAAAAAACTACGTGTGCTACATCGAAACCTTCTACTTCCTGTCAACGACCTACCCATTGAAGAGAACACCCCTGTACAAAGTCAAAAGAAACAACCAAGTAAACTTCAAACAATGACACAAGAGCAAAACAAAGAGAACTCTGAGTCAGAGGATGAAGAAGGGTACACATACACACGTATCCCATGCTACAGGCTAGTGAGGAGAGAGAACACTAATCAGCAGCAACCGGAGCAAAGTCATCCTGTTGATAAGAGACTCAATGTTACTGCTCGTGAATTCCATCCACCTATGCAACAAGACAGACAACAAGAAGCACAGCAGCTGGAGAACATTGGACAGGACAGTGCAGAACAAGAACAACAAGGAGACGAACAACTGCACGACAGACCGCTGGAGGTACCAGCTCCACAAGAGAACACAGAGACTGTTCCCAGGAGATCCCAGCGGACTGCTAAGGCCAGGGAAGTGCTCACTTATGAGGCTCTTGGACAGCCGTCATATCAGCAGTGGCCTGCAGGAGTGAACGCTTTGATGCCCGGGTACCCACTTACAAGTACTGTTCTTTTGCCTTACTTTACCCAGCCTTACTTGGGTTATCCACAAGTGTATTGAATGTGGTATACTTTTGGTGATAAATGTCTGGAGACATTTATGAAAGCAGGGGAGAGTGTAAGGAGCATAGATAGGTTTATGTAAAAGATTAAATTAAACAAAAAGAAGTTAAACAAGCTACATAAGCTAAAGTTAAATATGTTACAATTCATACATGTGTTTCACAAATAATAAATAGACACCCCATTATTTTTTAATAATAGTGTTAAATTGAGCTTAATGCTTGTAAAAGTGAAATGCAGGGGTTGTACCGTGGAGTGTCACAAGGGGGCGCACCTGTAAAATGAGTCAGGGTCAGAGGGACAGAACGGCAGAATAAACCCTGCACCAGAGTGAAACGCTAAACGAACTCACCGTCTCCCTCTTATTTCCTTTCTCAGGTTTGTTAAATGTGTTTTGATGTAAAATAAACCATACTGGTATTTAGTTAAGACCCTTGTGGAACATCAGTGGCAATGTGAAGACTGAAGAAAGTCGATTAACTTGTTAGAAATGTGTTAGAGTGTGAGCTACTCTTATAGACGTTAAGCTAACGTTAAGCACCGCAGTTGTCTGAGCGCGCGTGCCCTTTTGTCGTTCACGCATGTTGGTTTTAGAGCACCTGTGTGCAAGCAATCCAAGCATTTGTATTTTGTAAGAAGAAATAAGCACCCAGTCCGTACATGGGGCTGTGTAGAAGTTAAGGTTCAGGCTCAAGTGTTGTTGGCTGGCCGCCGTGAGAGACGCCGCCATTTATTTGTAGTATTGTCCATTGCCATGGTTACAGCAGATAGCCAAATGTATTTTCTTTTTGTCTTTCAGTTTATTGGAAAATATGTACATTTGTAATTTGGACAATGTTTGAATCTATTTGTGAATAATATGTGAATATTATTTGAACGGCAGAATAAACCCTGCACCAGAGTGAAACGCTAAACGAACTCACCGTCTCCCTCTTATTTCCTTTCTCAGGGTTATCATTATCACCCCTCTCGAGCATGCGCAAGGCGCGGGAGGGGCAACATCTGCTCTTGGTAAACCCTCTGTTTTAAAGTGTGTGGCCTTAGTTCTTAATAAAAAATGTGCTCATAATGGATTGATTTGAAAAAAAAGGCCTTTAGGCAAATGATTGAGTAGAATGTAAATGATTGTCTCCATAGGAAAATCTGCTGTTTTCTGCCACTGGGGCAATTTGTCAGGAGCGGTGGGCGACCGCAGTGCAGTGTGTTTCTCCAGATCTGAGTCAGGGCCGGGTTATTCTACCCTTTTAAAGTATATAAATCAAGTCAATCAAACTGCAGGACATGCAATACATTTACAGTACAATATAGTACTATACATTTGTATTGAACATCATTAGTATTATCCTTTTCTGCGCCTTTAATCTTCAATTGAATCTTGAGTTATACTTGAATTGTGAAAGTGTAGAACAAAATGATCTCAGTATGAACTATTTTCCTGCTTTGTGCTTGCTTAGTGTTCCTTTGAAAGCTATATAAAACATTTAAATGCTGTATGTTTGTGTCACTACTGACAAATGTACTTTCACACTATGCATTTATATTTGATGACTTAAAGATTTACAAGCCCCTGTGCTGATATTACTATCATTCCCTAGATGAAACATGCACATCACACAATAGAGCCAGCCTTTTAACTGATCCCAGGACTTGGACCGAAGGTAACACTGGTGTCTGCTTACAACAGGGCGTGTTGTGCATGAATTGCTGCTCAGTGAATGGAGAGACCTGCGTGTCCTGGGAACTTCTCTTTAGAGAGTCCACAGTGCACTAAAGGCTCATGTGAGACAGATGGACTGAGCTCAACAGTCCTCACTGCTCCTGCACGCGACGGCAGACATCTACTGTGCTTTGACAGTAGCCAGTCACTTCCTTTCCTTTTGTCATATTACTCTTACTCAGCAGGACCTTTAGACAGGATTACACCCAAGGACAAAGATAAAACGTTGATTAATAAGGTAATACAAAAACATGCTGTTCTGAATGACTGGATTTGCATTTGGTGAGAAAGAAGTGTGGTTTTGTAAAATGACAGTGAGTGCAATGCTATAATCCAATGTTTTGCTTCATAAAATAATTGTGCACATGCGGTGGTTTCCACAAGGCATAGGTCTATTCATTTATAACTAAAATATACATTGTATATTTTCTGCCTGAACATTCATAACTGGTTTACTTCTGACATAAAAAATATATTTCTTTTTGTACCTTTGTCGCTATCTATTTTTATAATATTTAAACAAAAAACTTTATGAGCTTTTCTACAAAGGGGAATATTTAATTATTAATTAGTAAACTTAAGCCATTGAGAATTGTATGTGGTGAGTTTGGTCAATTAGTTAAGCAGGAATATTATATCCCAACAACATGCACTGTAATTTGTGTAGTTAGTGATCATATTGACTGTCTTTTGAAGTTGGACTTGAGATCAAGGGTCACACAATTATACCTATCTGTCATTATTTGTAGGGCAATATAGTTTGTGGGTATTATTGCCGCTATTGGTGCTTTGTTGGTGCCGAGTCCAAGGTTTTTGTGCATTACCCAACCTCCTTTCCCATTGTTTAATCATCAATGCTTATCTGCTTTAAAGCTACATTCTACCTTCGTGGCGGCAGAGCGCAGCACATTTTGAGCCAATTTTAGCTTTTTAGGTCAGGTCTTTAGATGCACAGACCTGTTTGTAGCTATTATCAACCTGATTCATGGGTCGCAAAAAGAAAATACATGCTGCAAATGAGGGCTGCAAAAAGGATTCTCTTGCAGATTTGGTTAATGAGTGATGCCACTATAGTGCGGACACTGCACACTCAAGACTGTTTTCCCCACAGTGTCCAATTGTCATGACAGTCAGACAGCAGCCAGGCCTCAGCCGCTGGCACCGGCGTGAAGTTAGACGGATATTCAGATATTCGGATATTCGGATTTTCCGCTCTGATTTAGGGACCGTCAACAAATTACTATACTGGAAAAATTCTGCTCAATAAAATGTGAGGAATTTTCACTCATTTACTTCATATCCGTTTTAAATATTACTAACACCTCAGAACCTTGTGGCTCAGCCATTTATTTTTCGTAGAACACAAGTGCAGATGTATTTTTCTTGTTCAGTAATAATACATCAAAAATAATGGGTTTTCCGCAATAGCTTTTAAAGGATCTGTATCATCCTATTTTGGCCATTCCAAAGTAAAGTATAGGCATATATATGATATATTGTACCTCTATCACTATGGAGTACTCATTTTTGAGAGAAATATAAGTATTTTTGGGGGGTATTTTCCCTACCCGGAAGACAAGACGCTTCGATTCAGTTAACTCCGCCCCTCTCTCCACTCATTCCACATTTACAGTATTATAAATATAAATATTGCTGCAAAAAGTAAAGTTACTTCACATAATGCAGTTATAAGGAGTTGACATGTGCAAAGCAGTTTCATAAATGGCTAACACACACATGCTAACACGCGTTTTGATTAACTCACCGCTCAGTCTGGACTCCCTATGAGATCGCGTTGGTTATAAAAGTTAATCCACTTTGATTCTGGCCAAGGTTCACCAAGCATCCATCAGTTGGTTGATATAGTAACTAGCTTAATCCCGGAAAGAAATTCCAACTTCTGGCGAGTGCACTCTTCTTTAGGAAGGTTGAATAGTCCTGTTCCTCTCGTAGCCAAACGCGCATTCGTGGCATTATCGGTAAGAAAAAAGAACAGGCGTGTCCAGATTAGGTTAGAAAGAGCTCAGTCTTCAAAAACAACACTTATGCTCGGATCCATGGCTCTTCCAGCCGTGGGTGCGCTTGATTAGCGTCGTGGGACAGCACAGATGCTTCGGAGAGTTGCTGTTTTTTTTTTTCTTTTTTTTTTTTCAAAAAAAAAAAAAAAAAGAAAGAAAAAAAAGCTGTTTTATAAATAAAAATCAGGCTGTAAGGCATTACATTACAGACGTAGAGCACTTCCGTTCCGCTGTGACGACACAACTGAACAGCTCAGTCGTTTACCAGGAGAGGGTGGAGCAGCTGCTCAGAGAGCAGGATTCAGGAGGATTACTGAGAACTGCGTGAATGAAGCCAAAAACCGCTCTGGGGGTGTTTTGATAAGGAAATAGCATAACAACATGGCTAAAAACTCAAAAAAGTCGATTTTGCATGATATAGGACCTTAAGGCTTTTCCCTAGTGACCCCAAACCGCTTTAGGATAGTTGTACCAAGTCTGGGTTACTTGGCTCAGGCCTTTAAATTCCACTTAAACGCTTTTAAAGAGATATTACCCCCCAAAATGGTTGTTTTTCCTCAATAGCTTTTACGACTTTCACCTAGTGACCCCACACCACTTAGGCATGAGCCAAGAATCCCAGACTTGGTACAACTATCCTGAAGTGGTTTGGGGTCACTAGGTGAAAAGCCTTAAAAGCTATTGAGGAAAACCCCTTATTTTTGGTGTATTATTACTGAAAAAGAAAAGAAAATACATCTGTACTTGTGTTCTAGCAAAAATAAATGGCTGAGCCACAAGGTTCTGAAGTGGTAATAATATTTAAAATGGATATGAAGTAAATGAGTGAAAATTCCTCTAATTTTATTGAGCAGCATTTTTTCAGTATAGTAATTAGTTGACGGTCCCTAAATCGGAGCGGGAAAATCCGAATATCTGAATATCCGTCTAACTTCACGCCGGTGCCACTGGCCACAGGGATGGTGCTAAGCGTGGACGAACCCAGTGAACTGAGGAGCACGAGAGAAAAACGCAGGACGTATGGAGACAAGTATGAAATGCAATGTGCCTTGTAAAATCTTGGTACCATATAAACAGTAGGCTATAGAATAGGGTTGGGAACCTCTGGGTACCTCACGTTTCGATACGATACGCGATACATGGCTCACGATAACAATTATCTCACGATACGCCGATACTGCGATAATAGATATATTGCATAGAAATAAGCTACAATACATCACAATAAAAAATAAAAAAACATGAGACTTTTAACCTTTATTTAACATACTACATATTATTCATCATTTACATTTCTTTTCATGTGCTTTGTACCACTTTTATAAATGATCCCTGACTTACACACTGAAAATGGGTCTATAGAGCTGTCAGTGACTTCATTTACATTTAAATAAACAAGAAACCACAGTCCTATTTAAAAGTAATAAATCAACCCCAATTTAATCTTCTTTATAATTATGAAAACTATCATTAAAGTAATTTATTTGTGTGACAGTGTTTGGTCCAAGTGCTTAAAACTGTAGTGCTGCCCCCTGCTGTCCTGACTGAATTCTTGATCATTGTTGGCCTCTGTTGACATGAAAACAGTGGAGCACTGCTGCCTCATTAGTATGCATGACGTTGCTCATTAATATGCATGACGTCATCAAAAGTATCGATATCGGAATAAAAAGTATCGGTATCGTATTGTCCCGCAAAATATCGCGATATATCGGAAAATCGATATATTGTCACACTCCTACTATAGAATAGCACGGAATAGAATAGATCTTATGTCATAAAGATTTGAAAACATATAAAAATATGTAATAGTTTAATAGTAAAAGGTTTTTGTAGTGAAGCTTGGTAACAGGAAGTTGGGTACACGAGTATCACCTAACACCTGCTCGAGTGGGTTCAGTAACAGTGAGAAGTTGGAGGCCCCTCTGTCTGAGCGCTAAATAAATCCAGCCTCCTAATTCATTTTGGGTCTCAGAGTTAATCAATCAAGTCTTTCTTATTGTGACTGCCTGGAAAATTGAATACGCCATTACCACTTATTTGCTTCATTAGGGAATATTAAGCTGCTTGTGAATGACACGAGCATTATTTAGAGCAATTTGTGCGAGCGTTTCTAATTCACACCGTCATCCCCACCACTTCCTTTGTGACCCCTATAAAGCTGACACTATGGCTGCAGAATTTTGTAAAATATTTCATTATGGTGTGTCCGACGAGTGTGGAGATTGGGACTACTTTTCGGTCCCAACCCACCAGCTGACAAACATTGGGTTAAAGCAGTGCTTCTATAACATAGTATCACCAAATCAGGGCTAGACCGGGACTAAAAAGGGCCTAAAATGGACCCTCTTTGGACTAAATTATTACTAAACTAGGAGTAAACTTGTCTAAACCTGCAAAATAGAATAAAGGAAATTGTCTCTAATTAAAATGAATAAAGTCTTAGTTTAAAGTGCTGTATTGTCAGGTTTTATACATCCTAAGACCACAGGGTATTTTATTCTTTCATTCCTGACCCCTAGCACCCCCAATTAAACTGACTGGCCTTAATATAGCTGTGTTGCATTAAACATCAGGATTGTATAAGGTAGACACTTTGCTTCTGGAGTATAAGATACTGTATGCACTTCAGAAAAAAAGCCACCAAGTCAGCAAACATTTAAGCAGCATTAGAGTGTCGTGACTCGTGACTCGTGACTGTGGAGAGGAGATGGGGGAGGGTCGGTGCGTGGAGGAGAGAGCCGTGCTGTGATTGGTCAGCATCGGGGGTGGGGCGAAAGCAAAGGGGAAATGGAAAGCATCTTTTTCACACTGAAGCCATTCTGTGCAAATAATAGATTTATTTTTTTGACCACAACAGATATTTTCATCGGCTTGCTGATAAAAAGTTCCCAATAGAGAGAATGATGATCAACATAGTGTACTGGCCCAGAGAAACTGCCTGTGGTGTGGGTAAAACCTGTGCTCAAGGACAAAGGCAGATGCACCAGCGGGTATTGATCTGTGCAGCAGAGAGCGAGCGGTTAGGCGTCATTCCTTTGCTTTTATTATTTTACTCATCTGTGTGCATCACCAACTCTAGTTTGAAAAAAATCAATTAGCATTCATGGCATTCCAGAAATGTACATGATAATCTCAGAAGAAGGGCAAGGGCCAATACACACCTCAATATTAATCACTCTTTACAGTGCAACCTTTCTGTTGTATCATGTGGGCTACAATTGACTTACCTCTAAATGTTATGTTTTGCAGATCTGTTGACAATTCTGCTGGTGAAAACAACAGTGTACGCTGAAAATAGTTACGATAAGAAGAAGCTGAAGGCTAATATACAGATTACCATACTGAGTAGTCTGGCCGTGAGATAAATGGCTGACAAGCAAATCAGGTAATGATCCTACGCAACACTGTTAAAGCAGCATTCATTTGTTAAAAGTCTCACTAACTTCGCTCTTTGTTTATCTTTAGTTTGCCTGCCAAATTGATCAATGGGGGGATCGCTGGCCTGATTGGTGTGTCCTGTGTGTTTCCCATTGACTTGGCCAAGACCCGCCTGCAAAACCAGCAGAATGGACAACGCCTTTATACCAGCATGTAAGGCTGTTAATGTAAATGATCAACTTTATATTAAATAATTCTTGAAAGTCACCGTTTATCAGGGCACATGTTAGTGCTGAAAATACTAGAGAGGGATGCTGAAGCGCACAGGAAGAGAGAAGATGTATGCCTGCGGTGAAGAATAGCATTAAGTTAATTAGAGTAAGAGTGAAGGATGCAGATGATAGGGTTAGATGGAGCAGATGGTTAGCTGTGGTTACTCAGAAGAGAGCAGCAGAAAGTTATAATGTTCACATTAAACCTCCAGAAAATAATGCCTTCTTTCTGATACTTTCCCAGGTCAGATTGCCTTATTAAGACCATCCGGTCAGAGGGGTACTTTGGGATGTACAGAGGTCAGTGATTCCCTTTTTGTTTATTCATGAGTTATGCATACGAGATGTTTCACTGACTGTGTTGAGGTGTCTAAATGTAAAGAGCTTCAAACGTTGTGTGCAGTGATCTGTGTCTATCGACTGTAGCCAATTATCTGGAAAAACCTTTCTGTGCAGACAGTTTCATTCATTGATTTTTGCTCATTTTTATCTTCTCTGTTCCTTTCTTCCCCTTCTCACTGCTGCTCCTATAAACTCCCAGGAGCCGCGGTGAACTTAACTCTAGTAACGCCAGAGAAGGCCATTAAATTGGCTGCCAACGACTTCTTTAGGCATCACCTCTCCAAAGATGGGTAAGCCTTTGTGCTGCTGTCAGGCTGAGTGACATTCATCCAGTCTTCTCTCACACACCGTAATCAACTCCTCTCTCTGCTCACATGTAATCTGACACACACGCAATTGTATTTTGTACAAGGCTCTGGCTAATCCTTTATTCCTTTAATTTCACCCCCGGTAAGATATAGTTAATTGTTTAGATACACCAACATTTGATGGTCCTAAATGTAAGCTGCTCAGCTATTTCTAATTTTTATTTATACAAGCTATGAACAAAAGTAAAAGCAAGGTATATTGATACCTGCAAAAAGAATCTTAAAAAGGTATATACCACAACAATGACAGGAGCAAATACCAACATTGATGTTGTCAATATGATACAAAACAATAATAATAATAATAATAAGCAACAAGTTGAGAGGAGCTTATTTTGAAAAAAAACAAAAATGGTCAAACCCTCCCTACCCGAACAGTGGGCAGTCTGCTACCAGAGTTGATATGTTGCTGACGAAGCTGCAGAAAAAGTGGAAATCAAACATTTGCCATCCACATGTAGGATTTCAGACGAGTGCTCATTGTCTCCATAGTCTCCATGTAAACCCTAAGGCTTCTGGGCCATGCGCCTCCATCGCTATGGCTACACACTACAGACTGATGAATGATTGACTCGTCTGGCTCAGCTGCACGCCCTGTGAATTATTAATCTGCCCTTGTGGCTGACATGTTGATATGCAAGACAAAGATTAGCATCTCCATTGCAGGTGGCGACAACTCAATTTTCCCGAAGGACTGTACGAATAAACTTGACTTGCTTTTACACAGCTTTTGTCTGAACTTTTGTTTTGTTTCTTTTGCAGAAAGCTCACTCTGATCAAAGAGATGCTGGCAGGGTGCGGGGCAGGTACATGCCAGGTGAGTGAGGAGAGTGACTGTAGTTTCCCCAGTTCAGCATCAGAACGAGCTCCTCACCAACAATCTCAGCAGATGTGCCATTTATCTTTGCCTACAGCTAGAATATGTAACCGCCACATTAGTATTTAATTTGAATTAAAGGTTTGTGAGAAGAAGAAAACACACATCAGTTTGTTATTGAGTCCTGGCTAATCTTCCTGTCAGTAATGATTATATTATATAAACTTAGTATAGCATAAGACTAAGGCTTACCATATCATAATAGATTTTGTGTCCTAGCATTTTGTGTAGGTGAGTTAGGGAACCTAAAATTAGTTTTTCATCAAATATATTCATACATTTTTTAACACAAGTCAAACTCCTATCATATAGCATCTAATGTATCCCCCCCCTTGTTCCTAACCAGAATGAGAAGAAAATATCATAAAGATGATCACATCTAAATTCGTTGGTTAGAAGGCACTTGGCTCTGGTAATTTTGTAGTTTTGTGTGATCAGATATGACACTGGAAGCGCTAAGCCATGTGCAAGTGTCAGGGGAAAGGCCTGTTGTCAATACAGGCTTCAAGCCCATGGAGCATGATTAGATTAAGTTAAGACTGTGGCCGTCTCACCTCTAATCCAGTTAACCAGTGACTACGGTGTGGATTACACAAGGAAATGATAGTCGGCATTTAGCTAACGGATACTGAGACACACAACACCGTTTAGCCCACTCACTGCTCTATGTTTCTTTGCAGGTTATTGTCACAACTCCTATGGAGATGTTGAAAATTCAGCTCCAAGATGCTGGGCGTATCGGTAAGAGGAAATGAACTGCAGATGGTGCACATTAAAAAAAAAGTGGCTCTAAAATGGAAATACAGTGCCTCTTGTGTTCACTTCCAAAACCTCTGTTATTGTTTCCTTCCTTTGTTCCATTGTTCACATACCACAGCATTTCTGCTCTTGTAACTCAGTTCAGTTAAATGTACATTTTTGCAAACATTTGCATATTTTAAAGAATTTAATTATCCTTATTTTTTTCAACAACTGCTTTTTCCTACTGCTTCATTTTTGTGGATACGAAACTATAATGGCTCTAACTTTTAGACAAAATGTAGCACTAGATTTCATGAAATATCAATTTGTCTCAGATATAAAAAATAATAATGAAAAATTAACTAATAACACATGTTGTGCTTTGTATAGCTGCTCAGAGGAAACTGATGCCAGAGACAGTAGCAGCAGGCACAGTGGAGGCCAAGTCCCCAACCGCCATGCAGCTCACTACACAATTACTAAAGGAAAAGGGTATTGCTGGGCTGTACAAGGGCCTCGGGGCCACTTTGCTAAGGTAAGAGGTACAGGTTAATATTGCACTATTTTCATCAGCAAGATTGTCTTATTTTTGTTCTTGATTTGATATTTTCAGAGACGTGCCCTTCTCCATCATCTATTTCCCACTTTTCGCCAACCTTAATAACTTGGGCAAAAGAGGAGTCGAGGGACCCGCTCCTTTCTACGTGTCGTTTGTGTCTGGCTGCGTCGCCGGGAGTACAGCTGCAGTGGCTGTAAACCCTGTTGATGGTAAGCACAGTAAAGGTTGAGAGGTTGTGTCCATGTCCTTCCTTACTGAGCCGAGCCGTTTCTTTCAGTGATAAAAACGCGTCTGCAGTCGCTGAACCGTGGCACTACAGAAGACACTTACACTGGAGTGATGGACTGCGTCAGGTGACCTCATTTTGTCCTTACCTCAGCACAAGCACCACTGTCTATCTGCTTACTTTAAAGAATAATCTATTTGTTTTTCAGTAAAATTATGCGTAATGAGGGTCCAACAGCCTTCCTGAAGGGAGCCTACTGCCGAGCCCTGGTCATTGCGCCGCTGTTTGGCATTGCTCAAGTCATCTACTTCCTGGGTGTGGGTGAATATATCCTCAGCTTCTTGCCCAAAAAGGACAAATAAGAAGCAGCTCTTTCTACCTTCCCTTTCATAATGCATTATGGTCAGCTGCACAAGAAGGTTTCATCTCAGTTTACTACAAGAACTTGGGTGGAGCCACCATTTTGTCCATTTATTTTGTTGCATTGAATGTGAAAATGTTTTAGGAGCGAGCTTTTGTTTGCCAAGCTGCCTGTGTGGTGGACACAACATTCCAGGACGCAGGCACCACTAACTCTCTGGAAATGAAGCCACAATTATCAATTTTAATGAAAATTTGCTTTATAAGGATATGATTTGTGCTATGAAGATTTTAAATATGATTGTCACTATCACAGTAGCCCTTGGTTGCTGCAGTACTGCACACTTTACCTTTTGAGGTGAGCACTAGGCTCACAGAGCAAAGATATGACCTAGATTTTCATTGTAATTATCATACATGTACAAACCATACTGGAATATAATGTATTTAAATGTTAAAGTTTATTAGATTATTTATAAATCTATTCAGTCCCCTGACCTTAAAGTCTTACAAAGCAAAATGTGTCTTACTTGGCACTGTAATGGGAATGTTTTGTTTTGATGCCAGTACTCCCTCTTAGATGTTTCCTTTGAAGCCACGTCCTTTACTGTAAGAGCTAATGAACTCAACCATTGAGCTTAGAGACGATTTATAATGCCTGGGCTTTTTGAGTATATCAGGTTCCTGCTGACATTGAGCACCACCTCAATGGTTTAACTGTGTTGCTTCCCTGCAAGAAGCTCCATGTGTTTCAATTGACTATTTCAAATCCATCCACAAATCGGCTGATTCAAAAACTTTAAGAATAATAATATAATAATATAACTTTGGTCACGCCCCTCTGTGATGTCCCTGCAGGGGTGTATCCTTTGATGATAAAGTCCCGCTGTGTTGTGACCGATTGAATCAAGGCCAAAGGAAAGTTTACGTTCAAAAGCGCTGTCAGTTTTGTGGTTTGGGTTGGGTAGTTGAAAGCACCTACTGCCATTTTACCTTTGATCAAAGTAAAGGTGGATATTTGGTGACAAACTCTCTGGGGCTGTAGTGCAGTCAGACATTGTGAAGCAACGCTGATCAGGCGCAACATTGTGACCACTTCAGGTATGAGGAACAATATTGAAATAATGTTGCAACATAGTTGCAATTTTATCCTCAGTCTTCAAGTATTAGTAGTTGGAAATTGGCCAGACAAAGGAGAATAGAGTGAAAACATGACAGTCATAGAGCCTCTCCAAAATTACAGCTCAGTAGAGGATGAAGTGAAAGAGATTTATTCATGAGTTTTACTTAGAGTCAGTTATTTCAATTTATGAACTTGACCAGTAATGGTTTGTATTGTTTATTGCTACTGCAATGTTTTTAAATTTCTATCACTTGCACCCTATGACTTAAAAGTGGCTCAACTAAGGAGTGAAAATAGTAGCTCCGCTTCTGTACCTCATTCAAAAAAGTGGGATAATGTGGAGCAACACGTTTTCTTTTTTCATATGTGTCCTGGATATGAGGCAGGTGGTCATAATGTTATGTCTGATCATTGTTAGGAAACCTACTATTCATTAGTTTTAGTAAACCCTACTCTTACAGTATCATTATTGTTTACTCACTTTAATTTCCTCACATGTACCAGAACTTGAATTGAGTGGCAGGACCCAAAGAGCTAAATACCTTTTTGTTTTATGAGAAAACTGAACCAATGTGATGTGAAGTGTTTTATGAAATGACCAAATGTCTTTTGTGCTACGATCTTACTTGTGTTTAGCTTCCTGTCGTATCTTGTTTATGCATCACAATACTGAAGCCCTGCCATTGTCGGAGATCAAGGAGACTTTGATATGTATTGTCCAATCACATTCCTCCCTCACTCCCACATGTTGGTGTTGGTGCACTGTAGATAATATCTAATGCAACCGTTATTTTATTATTTGTGGGAGTGAGATCTATTTATCAAGGTTCATTTCTAGATAGGCGGTATAGCATTATATATTTCAATGTTTTTTGTTTTTTTTCTTGTGTCAAAGAGTCCATCTTGTCCAGCTTTATGGAAGTTGTATTTTATTTGAACTTTATTGTTTATTTTTTATGTGATGTCTAATTTGCACACCTACCTCTTCATGCCCCCAGCTCTGTCCATAACATTGGGTTATAGACATGTCAGCATCGTAAGAAACAGTAAATGTGTGCAGTTCCAATTTCAATGCAGAGTATCCGTGCTAAAGTATGCTAAAAGACACACTAACAGTAAAAGTTGATTGGAGGTGCCATTTCTTCAAAGCTGTTCGCTCAGTCCATCTGTTTGTTGGTTATATCAAAGGACCAAATGAAGCATGAGATTGAATGGGCAAATTCTTTTGTAGGCTTTTGGTTCTACTTACCATCCTGAGCAAAACCAACAGGCAGTGTACATTAAGCATCTGTCCCTTCAAAATTGTGCTTTTTTATGAGGTAGCTACAATATGGTGAATCTCGTGTGCAAATCTCAGCGTTTTACAGTGTGTGTACTGTGTGTGTCTTAAGATGAAAGCCATAGATCTGGATGGACAACCAAACTTTCTAGACACTGACTGGCACCACAGTTGAGTACTGCCTATATTTACCCATGTGAGCTTGTGTACCTTGCGTATTTTTGACTTTGTGATTCCCAGTTCATCTAATTTATACGGTTGTAATCATAATGCCTATTTTGTGGGATTTTTGCAATGATTTTGTGAATTTGATTTCTTTGTTCTCAAATTGTTCTGTGATTTGGTTGAATCTTGAAAAGTGCTGTGGAAGGTATTCTGGTCGCTGTTTCTGCTGACTTGGTGTATTTGGTTTTGTCTGTGCGCGTGTCTGTGTTGTAGTTGGTGTGTAGTTCCTGTGCACAGCTGTACTTTTCTCTGATTGCCAGTGCAATGCTCTTTTCTCTCTCCCTTTCTATCTATCGCAGAGGGACACCAAATGACTGACTTTAGACTATACAATCAAAGGAAGCACAAGAGTTTTAGGCACAAGAGGCACATTCAGCCCAATATGTTCTGTAATCTGTGTATAGGAATGGTGACAAAGCCCAGCTTTTGGACTGTGGCACTTATTTCAAAGCAGGGTGAGTAGGGCATTCAGAAGGTTCTGTGAAAAGGGCTGAGACAACAGGTCATTGATGGTGTCTGTCTGCAGTAATCACATGTATATTGCCTACTCTAAATGAATCAGATATACTAAGAATGTAACTTAGATATAAGATGTATTATAATTATAGTGAAAGGTTTATTACATTTATGTGAAGGATTACAGTGCTTTACACTCACTGAAAATATGAAGAACCAGCTCACTGATATGCAATAAATCACTAAACACACAAAACACACAACACATTGAACAGCTTCTGTCGATACACATTTCGTGAAAAATGCATCTAGGAGCTAACAGGCTTGTTGGGAATAAGTTTTCTTACCGCCTTATGTTCTCTTCCTCCAAGAGGAACAGTGCATTATAGCACTTTAAACAAAGGCCCCCACCAGAGGAGTTTCTATATCATTGTGAGACAATATTTGGAGGGTGACACAGCTGTCTATAACATTGTGTACAATGCAATGGAGAAACTATTGTGTATTCTGTCAGTTTACTGTTCAATAAACTCACTGTCCTTGTCTTGCCTCCTGTGTTTTTTTTCTTTTCGCGAATGTTACACACATCGCAGTTGTGCTTTCAAGGTCTAGTAGTCTTGTGACAAAGTACAAAAGAACTGCCATGGCTACTTTCATCCCTAACGTGCTGTGAATGGTGAGTTTTTGTGAGAAACATGAGGAAGACGAGCTCCTCAGGGCATAGATAGTAAAAGTGCTGAGCAGCCACAAGGTGGCACTGTTGAGCCTCTGAAGAGTAGAGCCCGCTCTCGCGCGCACAGTGAGCCTCTACCACACGCGCGCGCGCGCACACACACACACACACACATCCTAACACTGTGCTGTCACATGAATAGCACATTATTTATACCTGCATGATAAGGATATGTAAATGTGTCTAAGTGGATTTGCCCCTGAGCCCAGGGTCTATAAATCCTGGATGGGTCCAGCATGTTTCAGCAGAAATGCTGTCGTGACAGAGATTTATTCATTATTAATCTGTGGCTGTTTGTTATGAGTTCAGCATTAGTCTTATAGGATCTGGGTGCTTTGCAGTCCCTGCAGCATAATTGCATCATGGCACCCTCATATACTAACCCTGTTCTCTCATTCACAGATATAGCAGAGATCCATACGTCTGCCTTTGTATTCAGATCGGATTTCAGTTGGCTTCTCATTTCACGTTGCATTCTGTGTCTCCAAGAAGCTCCTGTCAGACACTGTACACTCTACTCCAGTGTTTACCCACAGCAGCTTCGCCTAGGGCTCACTTTACCGCAATGACAGGACTTTTAACTGCAGGAACGAGGACCAATGTTTCAGATTTTTCATGTGCTATGACTTGAGCTTCACCAGGAACTATTCTTAGCCTCAGTACTTTTTAGCAGGAGGCTCAGGAGGTGGAGAGGTAGTGTAAGATGTGCAGATGATGGAGGCAGGACAAATGAAGAGGTGGAGGCTATGAGGACCATCGACAGAAGGAGGATAAGGGGAGTGCTGCTCATGTGTATGTACTGTAGGTCACTAAATCAATGTGAATCAGGTTTTTGAAGGGGAGAGATCGGGTATTTATAGATACCATTGGAGACTGATGCATCAGTGACAGTCACAAGGATGCTCGGAGCGCAGGACGGGCAAATCTGGGAATAGACGCCTGGTAAATTAGTCTTTGGAGAATTCTTCTAACAAATGACCACAGATTCTGAATAGTGAAAGAAATTGCACCGAGTGGAGAGCAAAACAAAATATAATCAGATGGAAATTACTGCAGGATGCTTTGAGCAAATGACCTTCTCAGCTCTATTGATAAAATGCAGGCAGGCGGTTAGTTGATTTGAAAAACGCACAGAACATTTGCATCTACAGTGCAGCTCTACACACATCTCATTGAACTGTGTTCTGAGATATTAGCACCGCACGTAATTGAATAGAATATTTGCTATCTATTTTGCAGAATTTGCAAGGTGAGCCGACAAATTGATAATGACGGAGTGCTATGAGTGCCACTTGAATCATTATAAAGTCTGGTAATACATGGCAGAGGAGAGAGGGTCACTGCCATTCCAAAAAGGTCAAAGGTTTTGGCAGTAAACCATTTCCAGTGATGTTATTTGTATGTTTTTGTGCTGTTACGCCGTTTAGAACTCTCCTTGAAATGGCCCCACAGAGATGATCACTTATGTTTTGCAAATGAAAACAGTTGCCCTCTCACTCCTCACTCCTCACCCCATTAATTTTTACAGCATTCGTGTCTGAGTCGACCCGAAAAACTTTGAACATAAATCCCAATTTCCCTCCAACAAGAAGTCAAATAATTGAAGAAATTGTTTTAAATTGCTTTTCTACCGACTGTGTCCAGGACTAAGTCAAGGTCATGGACAAATTCTTCCTTCTCCACTTGCAGGGACTCTGGCCGCGTTCACTGAGAGACAGCCTGAATACCGAGTGGTGCTAAAATAATCAACATCTTCTTTCCGCATGTAATTTGGAGCATATTTGCATAGCAGCCAAATCACAGCATCAAAAACCTGCTTGAGGTTAGACCCAATTACACCCTAAGAGCTTTTCATCTTTGGCCTTTGCCTAATAGCGTGCTCAATTAACTCAATGCAATCTGACTGGCCTTTGTAAAGTACATAGACAGTGTGAATGAATGACAAGGGCATATTATAATTTTGTATTTTAGATGCATGTTTACAGCGGCGCTCAAATAATGTCCCACTCAGCGTGCATAATTGAGTTCTGCAAGTATAATGTACATGTGCAGGTTGATAGAGTAAGAGGTGTGACATTTCATGTAATAGAAGCCTCATGTTAAGGACATATTTTTTCTAATACCACTTACCATGAAGCTGTTTCTATGTCTAATAAACAGCACTTAAATAACAAAAAATAATAACAAGCTATCCGATAGATCCATAAAAGGACTTCAAAATAGGGACATTAGACATTTTGCAATGATATGGATGAAGAGTAAAGACAAGTTGGCACAATGTAGAAAAAGTCACTGTCAGAAGTCACAAGACTGAATCTTAATGCTGACAGTCGGCCAGCCTCCCACTGAGTGTCAGAATATATGAAAAATCTAATAACAGTTTGATTAAGACTATAGCATGAGCAGATAAGTCTGTATTTATTCGGTTCTGTTTATTCTTTTTTTTTTTTTAGATAGAATTACATCTAAAGATTCACATGCCAACACAGCATACCAAATATTGCATATTATCCATCCCCATAATAAATTTAATATTTATTTTTTATTTTTTTACTTTGCAAGCATGAATTCAATGTTAATGTAGTAATTTATGAGGATATTACGTTTGATCATGTCTATGGCCTGACAGGAGGGGGTGTTCCACGTGAAGCTAAGGCTTTGAGCTTACTGCCTGGTGTGTACCAATAGTAGCAAAATATATAGATGAGAGTGAAACGTAATAGATAGGCCACCTTGGAGCGCCGGTGGCACAGCGAGTAGAGTGGGTTGACTTGTGATTGGAGGACCGGTGGTTCAAATCCCACAGGTGCCCACTGTCGTTGTGTCCTTGGGCAAGTCACTTCACCCTCCTTGCCTCCAGTGTCTGTGTACACTGGTGAATGAGTGACTGGTTCCTTAATGTAAAAAACTTTGAATGCCTAAAGCAGGTAGAAAGGTGCTGTATAAATGTGACTCTTTACAAACCTGTTTGAGCACCCCGGGGTTAAGGCGGTATTTTAGGCGTCAGTGTAACACATCACCAAACTATAACAGAAGAGAAAATTGAGTGCAAGTGTGCAAGAATACAGAAGTTTAAATGTTCAATTCTCAATTCAAATTTTGACTTGGGTGGTCCTCGTGCCACACCGGGCTCAGCCCAGAAAAAAGAGACTGGAGATGCCCCTGAAACTCAGCTGTTACATTTCTGCCCAAGAAAATAAAAAGGTACATTAGAAAATCTCCTCTATAACCATGCAATACGCTACAAAACCCAATTGTAAAAGCAGCGTGTGATTGTCTTATGTGCAAAGTCTGGAGCAGGGGGGAAAAAGGCCAAAGTTACTCTTAGATGTACCGATGTACCAGTGTCTGTGTACATTGTTGTATGAATGAGAGTGTGAATGGGTGACTGGTTCCTTACTGTAAAGCGCTTCAGGCCTGATAAAGGTAGAAAAACGCTTTATAAGTTTTATAAGTTTTACCATAGATCAAAGAAGTCCACGGTGCCCTGGTAATCTGATGCCAAAGAGTTCCTACATTTCTGTGCTTGCTTTTAATCTGAACATGTTGAAAACAATCATAGGTAAATATTGTAAAGTATAGCCTGACAAGGAAACACAAATTCGTATGTGCTAATATAGCCTTTTAACTAACTAATTGTCCAGGTAGGTGCATTGTTACACATGTAACAACCTCTTTTTTTCCCTTTTGTTCCCCATGAAGCCTCTTTGAGTGTCCAAAAAAGCACGATGCAAGTTTGATGTATTATGATGATGATGATGATGATGATGATGATGATGATGATTATTATTATTATTATTATGTGAAAGCAGCTCACAAGGTTAAAAAGGTCACCAGGTGACGCTTCTGGGGAAGAACACAGGAAGTGATCGAAACTAGTAAAGCAGGCAAACAAACCTTCTGTCTTACTAAAAGAACAAAACAGTCATAAGAGAAGATTTGGCCAAACCGCCTTTGCTATGTCCAATCCTGTCAGACCTTGGAAACTAAGCAGCGAAGAGCCTGGTCGGTACTTGGATAGGAGACCGTTTAGGAACACCAGGAAGCCTGAGTGAGTGAGTGAGTGAGTGAGTGAGTGAGTGAGTGAGTGAGTGAGTGAGTGAGTGAGTGAGTGAGTGAGTGAGTGAGTGAGTGAGTGAGTGAGTGAGTGAGTGAGTGAGTGAGTGTGTGTGTGGAGGGGCCGATGGCGCAGACTGCTTGCCTCGCCTCCGTCAGTCTATCCCAGGGCAGCTGTGGCTACAATAGTAGCTTACCACCACAAGTATGGAGTGAATGAATAATGCCATGTAAAATGAAAAGTGCTATATAAAACCTATCCATTATCAATATTATTATTTGTTCCAGCTTTGATAATTGCGCCTCTTTGTTTTTTTTATTCTGCAGATGGCAAATAAACTCAATCTGAAGCCAATTTTGAAAGTTACACATGTGTTTGTTTGTTTGTTGGTTTGTTTTTACCTATTAATGTTAAGGTCGATATCACCATTAATAAACTAACCCTGCACGTGGGGCACAAAGAACAAAAATGAAGAGAGGCCTAGCCTGTACTTCAAGTCAAGGTTAAACTGTCATTTGACTCTTGTAGGATGTTCTCTTGATGAGCAGCGGAGTCCAGAAAAAAAGTGCTCTACAGTTGATGCAATGCACTGTCACAACTGGGATCTCAGTGTGCACCATGCGCAGGTGGTAAATCGCTACTTCTCTATAACAGCTGCGAAAGTCACTTGTGCCCGTGGTGCCCTCTGAGGCGCTCTGGTTATACTCAGAGAAAGAGAGAGGAGCCGCGCGGAGGGTAGAGGAGAAAGCGAGGGAGGGGAGCGCGCGCGCAAGTGGTATAGTGGTTCGCCTACCTATCCCGCTGCACGCTCGGAGGAGAGAGGAGAGGCAGCCGAGGAGCGCCCCACACACAACAACAAACACCTACTATACTATACGCACGGAGTAGGGCAGGAGAAACTGCAGACATTAACGCCATCGCCGTCTCTGGAGTCAACTCACAGCCATGTATCTGAACAGGGAAGAGGACAACAGCAAAGGTAAGACACGGGACAAGACGCTGTCACGGGTGTTTTTGTGTGTGTGTGTGTGTTTTTACGCGGAGACAGTTTGAAGGTGTTCCATGCGTGACCCCTTTCTCTCTTCCTCGTGACACGTCCGGTCACACCTGCTTGTGTTTTTTTTTTTTTTTCTCATATAGGACCATCTTCTCCCTCTGCCACACGTCCATGCACGCGCGGACCTGTGGTGTTGGTGAAAAAGTGTGGGCTGTCATTATGTAATACCGTTGCAGTTAATTGCTAGTTACCATTGGAGCGTTATGTTACTATCCTGTCAGTGATTTGCATTGGGATCATTTGGTGGAGACTTTTGTGAGGGGATATTTCTTTTTAGCGTGCATACTTAAGGGCATCATAAGACAAGGTCAAAGCCTGTAGCTGTAAGGAAACCCGCCTTTCAGTGCAGTAACTACACTCGTGCTGTTTTGGAGACACTGGCACAGCAGACATATGCACTGAGCAACGGAGGCGCCGAGAAGAAGGGGGGTATTTAAGTTGCATCTTCCACGTGTTTTGGGACGTGATTCCAGCTCGCCCTCGCCTCGCACAGGAGCACACTTTACGCGAGACGCAAATAAGACTCTGGGGCGCGGAGCTGACGCTAATTACGCACCAACAATCTTGATTCTGGGCGAATAACACCTGCTGCTGCTGCCGTACCGAGATCTATAGGGAAGACACGCGAAGGAGGACGTGGGAGGGGGGGCGAGGGGGCACAAAAGAGCGAAAAGGCTGTGTGGGAGGAGCCAGATTTGTTCATTTCCCAGTGATAATATTATGAGCTCACCACACAAGAACAATAACATGACACTGCACTGTGGTGGTGATGATAGTAGCCAGGGTGGTGCCCAACACGCCCCCAATCAAAAATGTTCGATTTCTTACTATTTGACGATTTGACGATTTGACTTTTGGAAAAAAAAATGTTCTTTGTTTAAGTCAATGAGTTCATATCGCAGATTATTCATTTGTCTCAGGGGGCTCCCAGGCTGCAGTCTAGCCTTGACCTCCAAATAAAAAGACTTATGATACCTAAGACATAGCCTTAATCCTTACTGAAATGTAATGAAGCATATATTAGCACCTATAGCTTGTCTTCCTACGGGTTGGCACCAGTAGATGGGGATTGTGAAGGCACAACGTAAAACAGAAACAAGCATTTCTGTTATTTTTGAACCCTTGGAGATCACATCAAACCACAGTCCAGGGCTTTACCCACAAATCTGTGTGGAAACAGTTGTTCTTATGGGGTTAGACGGGATGGATGATAAATCTAGCCTGAAATGTCTGACAATGTGTTTTGCCATTGGCCAGTATGCATTGTTTTGGATGAATGGTTCGAGCCCCTGGAGGTGGACAATGGAGAGGGCAGACTGTGCAGTGTGTGTGTGTGTACAGTGGCCCATGAAGAAGAGGGGCAAATGAGGAGTCCATTGAGTGTTAGCGCTTTTGATAACTTAACAAATATGTATGTGTGCGAAATTAGTATTCGGCACTTACAGCACTTATGTCTCGTTCATCATACATTGTCATAGAGTTTGCACATGTCCAAGGCGTTTGCAGAGTCATACAAAGGCAACATCAACAGGAAAACCTCTCAGAAACACTTACATTTCAGTTTGTCTGTCGAACATTTTAGTCCATTTTCAATGAGCACATTTTATAAGTGGACATGCAACTGCTCCCTTTGTTGTCACGGGCCACAGCAGCAGTGATTTGTGCTAGATGCCCTTCCTATCCAAAACAACCACTTTACTGCTACTCGGGCAGTCAATTAGTGCGACCACCTTAGACCTTAAACCATTAGACCATTGCCCTACGAACACACACTTACTCCTATCTTCATAAGCTATAATTTATGTGACAATTGAATCTGCATCCAAAGCAGCACAACCGATTTACTCTGTGATTTACTACTACGTGATATTTAGACCATATACACTCCAGTAAGCACTCGCTCATTGACTTTGCTGGTTGTGTAGCTGATTCCCAGCGGATTGGATGGTCGTGGATGAGTGGCTGACTAATTGCCCAGCACTTTTACCTCTGATGTTTGAACAACACACTACACTTCATGGTGACACTGATGCACAGTGACTTTCCACGCCTTTGTTATTGTCTGTGGGAGCATTTTTTTAGACTTTTGTGCTGCTGCGAGCGGTATGATGAAGGTCATGGAAGCAGGAATATGAAAATGATGTGAGCTCTGTAACAAATGGCTTGGCGCGGATAGATATATGTTGGACTCGATGACAAGCAACGGGGCAACAGGGTGATAATGTAGCTCTGGCTTTTGCATGAGCTGTTCTCTGTACGTCGAGTGACAAGGTGTTAATTGATTTTGGAAGCGGGTGTTCTATTCTGACAGATGTTTCCTTATGGCGTGCACTGTGTGGCCTTTAAATTCACACAGCGTCTCAAGGTGGAGTGTCCAGGAGAGAGCGAGAGAGGAGGCGATAGAAGGGGCTACCAGGGACATATTGATTATGATCTCCGGGGATTAGAGCAGCGCCGGGGCAGACAGGCTGGTCATACGTGATGCGGACTACACTCCAGAAACTGCTGGCCACTGTCATGAGAACACCTGAATTATGTCAACAGAGGGAGGAAGGGCAACACCGGCAACAGAACGAAAAGGTTAAAGGATAGAAATATAACGGGAGATTGTTGTAGGATTTTGGGCCGTAGACTTTATTCGACAGGGTGAGAGGGCATGAAAACCAGAGAGACTCAGTAAATTGTCGGATCCGGGAAAACAAAGCCATGACACTGAGACTGGATCAGTGTTCCGTGTAGATGCTCAGCACCTTACCCCGCTTGACTAGGTTCATTGATTTTTTTTATTACTTATGTGACTTGAGACTCACATGGCTTTAATAAAACAACTCAATTTTCCCTTTCTATCATCTTTATACACACCGCGGCAAAGAGATGTCTGGTAGAATTAGGTAATATGAAAACTCATCTTTTTATTTATTTTTTCCCTGGTTGGCTTTACTTAACAGCCCAGTAATAACATATTCATGGGATAGAAATCAGAATCATTTATTAATGGCGTTGGTGCAATCTGTCTCTGGTACAGCACATAATGCTCGTATCCTCTCTGTCAGTTACATTTCAAAAGAAGACCTGATAAAACTCAATGCAATACAAACAAATAAATGCAGGTTACATCAGGGCAATGATCATCTGCGAGTCATTATGGCTCCCGGGGAAGGAAAGGGAGTTTATGCTTTGTTTATGCCTTTTCATATAATTTTCAAGAAACGACACGCCATGTTTCCAATTTTGATTATTAATCATATTACCATGAAATATTGACTCCAATTAAGCTTTATCTCGATACTACTGTACTATAGAGCAGCTGCAGTACATCCAGAACGCTGCTGCTCGAAGCCTGACAAGAATCAGGAAATACGACCATATTAGTCCAGTGCTCCGGTCTCTGCACTGGCTTCCTGTCGCTCAGAGAATAGAATTTAAAACAGCTCTGCTTGTGTGCAAGTCTCTTCCCGGTTTAGCACCAAAGTACATCTCTGACATGTTAGAGCCGTATGAACCATCTCGGGCCCTGAGAACTTCAGGGAGGGGTCTCCTGGTGGGTCCCAGAGTCAATAATAAACACGGTGAGGCTGCGTTTCAGCTAATATCTGGAACAGTCTTCATGAGGATGTGAGACACTGGTCAACTCTGACAATGTTCAAATCCAGGCTGAAAACAATTATTTTTACTCGTGAAAGTATTTTATCTGCACTCTTGCCTTTTGCTCTAACTGATTATTTTTTATGTTGATTTTTCTTGTTTTCTTGTGATTTCATGCCTGTGACGCACTTTGAATTGCCTTGTGTATGAATTGTGCTCTACAGATAAACTTGCCTTGCCTATAGTTTGATTAAAGTTTGTCTTTATTTTCCAAAAATACTGACTCATTTGGCAACTAATTATAAATCGTTTGTTAATCAAGTGCAATTGCTAATCAGAACCATTATCAATAGCAGGAAGAGGCTCAACAACAGAGTGCCACATTTGCACACAGCTATTGAAAGATGTCATAACATACCTTTCGAAAGCAGTAAATAATGAAAGTCATCCAGAGGTTGTGCGCGTTGCTCTGTGCTTGATCTGCTTTACATCCATGTCATGGTGACACAATTAGTGGTTTAGTTAGGCGACTGATTGGCTCCGTGCTGTTTCCTTGTGTTCTAATGACTTATAATTAATAGTTGTGCCTTGCAACTCATGTTTCCATCTCCTCTTTTCCCAACGGCAGTAACGAGTGAGGAAATGTGCCAGACGTGAGCCGTTGTCACCTCGCGCTCAAATAGAAGTCTGTTCTTAGACTCAAGAAACTGGAAGACAATAAAGTTCGAGACTAGAGAGAACCATTTGGACAGTTTTCCACTTGGCACATTTTTTTAAGCATTACATTTAAAGTACTACACGCTTCCGTCAGTCTACCCCAGGGCAGCTGTGGCTATAATAGCTCACCAAGTATGGAGTGAATGAATAATGCACGAAATTGTAAAAGCGACTTTGAGCGTCTGGAAAAGAGCTATAATAAGACTAATGCATTATTAATATTATTATTAAAGCTATATAAATGAGCCAGCCCAGTAATTTCTGTGTTTGACAAAGCCTTCGTGGTGAAAGATGAAGCGTCCACTGCTCCAAACTACCAGATGACGTCTTGAAGAACTCTTCTCTACTATGAACAACCCCTGTTGGACTGCGAGCGTATGCAAACAAATACTACACGAATAGTCTGCGTGGACAGCGCAAATATCCAGATTTAATATTTATGAAACCTTTGCCACAAAAATCAATGCATTAACTTACCTTTGCATTTTCTCTTTTTCTCATATAAAATTCACAGGGCGTGTTTTGCTCTTCTGGGGTCAGTAAATGGAGCGCTGCCCAGTCTATTGACGAGTGTTTTAATAAATTGTCGTGAGAGATTTGTTGGCTGGCGCCCTCATTGATCGAGTATTCAGGTGCAGGTTGGCTTGGATCATCTGAGAGGAAACCTGTGGTCCACTCCGCTCATGCATTATTCATGTAATCAGTCTAGTTTCCACAACTGACAACAACTTTATGTTCTTTCAGAGCATCCCCACTGAGGCACTGGACAGGTTACGCACTACAGCGTTTATATTGCAAGTCTATTGACATTATTAGGATCAGCAATACCCACAGGGAGGATAAATCAGAGAAAAAGCATGATATCATATGGACTTAGTCTTATTTGGTCCTGTTTAGTCTGGTTGTTTAGACCTACTGTTCTGAATAGTATCTCACGCAGTTTATACTTACTTTTAAAAGATGTTATCGTACATCTTTTACATTGACACTTTGACGCCCCTCTGCTGATGTGGTGCTCAGTCCACCTCACTCAGAGGGGCTTAAAGTGGCCTAAATGTACATGATATATGGACCTGTTTGCCACCAGACTCGCAACACTATCTATCCTTGAAAATGATGTATAATGGCGGTGCTGAGCTCACTGTAGATTTAAGCTTTGGGCTCCACTGGGCTGCAGTCCAAGTCTCTCCCACAGCCACCAATCTCACTGATTTAGGCCTGGCATGGGAACCTGCTATCTGAGCAGCACTGTAGTTTGTAGCCTTCGGAAGATAAGTTTGACACTTACAAAGTTCGTGCAACAGTTTTCTTACATAAAGATAAAGGCAACTGCTATATACTGAAGGTACAGGGCAAAACTTCAGATATTTATTAAAATATACACAAAGGCTCACACACTGATCTCAAGGCTTGTCAGCTGGAATTAAAAAAATATCCCAATGAATATTAGCAAATTTGTAGAACATGTTTGATCATTTTGTTTGCATTACATTTACAATTCAAATGAAAGGCAAAGAATACGCAGTATTCTGGAATAACCCCTCCCTACTAGAACAGTTAAAGTTCAGCCTGCTGACAACCAAGTACAGATGACGGCTCGAGAACCTTCTTTTTTTCCACTACTATAGGTTTAAAACAAATGTTTGTGGAGCGCATGTCATACTGAAGGGACACGCTGGGCTTTCTGCAGTTTTCCGTCTCATTTTAGGCGCGGATTACAAAGTTGTGAGCCTATAATTTTAAAGGCGAACCCAATATGTTGCCCTTAAACACATCTGCGGTGTTGTGATTGGAGCCTGCAGCCGCCGCTTCAAGATAAGGCGGTAATTCACTGCAGACAAATTGCTTGTGAATGAAAAGACCTTCATTACGCCGTGGGTTTGACAGTTCCCGATACACTACCTGGACAGCCTACGACTGTCCCTCTGCGCGGATCAAGGACTTTTTAACCACTGAAGAAATGTGAACCGGTGAACATGGCGGTGTATTAAACAGGGCGTGAAAATATGTTTACAAATTTATGTCCAAACTCTTGTTTTTTGTTTTGTCCTGCATTGTCCAGTTTGTTCATGGCCACTTTACTAATGCCACTTATGTTAATTCATATGACTGAATTTTCCGTGTCAGATTTCGTGCAGATTTCCGGTTAGAGGATAAAGATGTGGCATGTATATATATTGGGACTTGGGAGAAGAAGAAGAAGAAGAAGAAGAAGAAGAAGAAGAAGAAGACTTGTGAATGTATTCTGTTTCATACAAGATGTCGAAGATGAGAACAAAGATCTAATGTGTTCATAATGTGGTGTAACGACATAATCGTGAGCCAAGATTGGTCACTCATAGATACAGCAACAAATGACAGTTATAATTATGGAAAACACAGCAATTATGGAAGCACTCTTGAGTGAAATATTAAACAATGACAACATTATGAAGATGTTTTTAATGGATGCTTTGAAACAATGGTAATTATCAAAGTAATTGACCAAGCTGGGTTTGTTTTGGAAGTGTTTGGTAAGTGCACTATTGAAACCAGAGGACTCTGCAGATCCACTGCACAATAGGCCTTTAATAATACAAGTCTGTAAGATATGCAGAAGGAACTACCGGACGCAAGAGTTTATCACAAATCATCCATTTTCAGAGCATAAGTAAAAGAAATAGATGCTGGAGAGTGTGTTTCTGACAAAGGCCTTTATAATCTTAACTTCACTTTTTCCCCCTGTTGTTGCTTTGTTGATATCAGATTCAAATGTCATATTGCAGTGCAGCCTGAATTACACACATTGAGCGGCGCATAAGCATCTGATTTTGAGCCACATCTCTCAGTGACTTTTGCATCAGTAAAAGCTGCACAAAGTGTCACACAAACGGCGTAATTGTAGGGAACGCCTAATCAGCCTGTTTGACATTTAATAAATCGCTCCATCGCCGGATTAATCTTATTTAGCCTCCAACGCGCAGTCAAACGGTTTTAAAGCCCCAGTGCATTTGTACAGGAGGAAGCCAAGCCAATGGGGTCTGTTTCGGGGCTCAGTGGCATCACGGGAACGGGCGACAGCGCTGCGGAAAGGGAGGCAATTATAGTCTTTTGAGAGAGCACCTGCAAGAATCCAACCTGCTGTTTTACTGTTCTGCTCAGAGTCAGCTCCTGCGTGATGCCACAGGAAGACAGCGGCACTCATCAGAACAAAACTTTAATCACGGCCTGATTGTCTGCAAAACAGGCACAAATAAAGAAATTCTGTTTATTTACTGATGCCGTTTGAAAAGTCAACGGCAAAATGGTGTCTTTAGGAGGCAGAGTTGGCGGTATAGAAAGGAAACCTTCAGGGGAGCTCAGAGGAGGATCTAACAGAGGCTGCTGCTGTCTGTCGATAAGGTGAACTGTTTAAAAAAAGGTTTTTCTTAAAGACAATGGTCGGGCAAAGCTGAAATGTGACTCATAATGGAAGTTTTTTTTTTTGACAAAACCTTTTCCAAAGTAATCTGCCGTTTTGTTATAGATACTTTGATGTGACATTTTCACAAGTATAATAACAATAGTGACTTGACTGCAGGACTGAGAAGTCACTAAACTTCAAAAACCTTATCAAATCCGCCTTTTAAGCTCAGGTTTATCCATTTGGGAGATTGAAGCTCTGATGGGGTGTAACTAATGATGTGGCAGCACTGTGGCAAGCGACGACAAGTCTCCAAGCAATGAGCCTGTAAACATAGGGTGAAACAAAACATCATCTTAAATGCTACCATAATGTGCATCAAACATTAGAAATCCTTTGTCAAAATATGAAGCTTTATTCATATTTGTTCATTTTATCTGGACACCACATTAAAGCAGTACTAAGTAACTCTTGCCCCTAGAGGCCATAAGCGCAACTGCAGGTGTCTTCGCAAGTTACGATTTTTTAACTTAATAAATATCTTGGAGAGTAAATACTACGCTGACAGAAAAGGTGAAGGGAGAGAGGGGTGTTGTACATCCAGTTTTACAATGGGAATATTTTTTTCACTCAAACTTGGCTGTAAATACTGTTTAAAGTGGCGCTAGCCCGCAGTTAGCTTTGCCCGTTAGCCTGTTAGCTTCTTCTCCGTGATTCTATAGTGTGTATTGCTTGCTCCGCCCCGGTGGCAGGCAAGTTGCAAGCATGGTTTTCTGGCCAGAGACACCAGGGGGAGATGAAAGACCCCCAATCATCCCATTAACACTTGTATTACCCCCAGAGGGACTACGGAAAGGATTTATTAAGGTAAACACGTTACTTAGTACTGCTTTAATGTAAACACACCGCACTGATTGCAAATTTTCATTAGTTGAGCCACAATTACACAATACAGATGTTATCTTATTTCTCTTATTTGTACACCCCCATACCCAGACACAGGTGGTCAGAGTTTTGCCCAGGGACGTAATGGTGGTGTGCACTTTCTAAAGCTGGGTTTGAACTGCCAACCTACAAATTGGTGCTTGAGCACTTATGAATCTTATAGGTGTTATGTTTGGTTGTCGAGCACACATTCCAGGAATTGAACCCAAGATCTCCGAACGCTCCTTGTCTTTTGAAAGCAATAACACAGTGATTTGATAAAGTCTTGTTGCTGCTAGGAGGCAACCCATTCTGTCTTTCTGCTGTCATACGCAGAAATGTCGGTCAGTTGTTTTAGACTCCTCGGCACTGAAGTTATTTTTTCCCTCTCAGCTGACTGGATGCTCATGGAGGAGGGCGGAGGAGGGCCTGCACTTCCCCCAGTTGCCGCCATGCTTTGTCCCTTACTCCGGCGTGTCTTATGCAGCGAGATAGTGCACTTCGGTTTACATCAGCCAGCTGGGCCAGAGCAGAGATGGAGAGTGAGAGGTAGAGAGGCAGCCCATATAGAGTGAAAAGATGGAGCTGAGCGGGAGGGAGAGACAGAGACAGGAGCCGAGGAAAAAGCCTGCGAGCGTTAGCCAGCCAAGGTCACTCAGAGGAGAGGCCCATGTAGTGAGCGGCTGGATGCGGCTGTGCAGGAGATGGCAGGCCTATATACTGGAAACCGAGGAACTGCTGACAGACTATTGGTCCGGAGGAGGCCGTGGCATTCATGGGGATGATGGAGATGGAAATAGCTTGTAATGGGCTTGTGTAGTCCGTATAGTCGTGGCCCTATGACTTATAGGAAACCTGTTACGCTAACTCAACTATCTGACATAAACATGCTGACATAAACATTTGCCGTTCTTCTCGAATCATTATTACACATTCACTCTGCGCTCAGTCACGGAAAAAGACCAAAGATGTTGTTAGCATTTAGCCTCCCATCCTCTCCTCTATGGGGCCAAACGGGGGTGAAGGTAGAAGCGACCAAGCTCTTCCACCTTTTCCCTATTTAAATACGGTTACGTGAGTAGTTACACCTCAGGAGCACTTTGACGACCGCGCAGTAATATCTTCAGAATTCTTTAGGAGTGAAGATATTACTGCGCGGACATTGGAGTGCTCTTAAGGTGTTATTACGCCTTACAATATAGTGCCCCATTTTATCCGCTTAGAAAATGTTTAATTTTGTGTGACTATACTTGGATCGTGTAACTACTCACGTTGGGGCCTTTGATTTTTCTGATGCTTATTTACTCACCCTCTTACATAACTCCTGCAGTCCATTCTTGAACATCATAGTTTCCTTAGCGGATCTTTTCATTCGTGCTTTCATGCCGCTCAATGACCATATAATATCATCTCTCTCTCGCTCGCTCTCTCTCTCAGTGGAATATGAGCTCTGTTTGAAATTTAAACATGCGTTTCGCTCAGCAGGTGGAGCCATGCATTTATTCTAAAAGCCGTACTGTATCTCACTCCACTTTTGATCAGCTGAAGAAAGAAAGAGAGGAGAGACTATTGCATAATGTATAGCTTGGGCTTGCCATCTGAGGATCAAGTGTTTTCAAAGCGGGATTGCGTTTTGCTCAGAACAGGGCGCATTCACTTATCCCCAGAAGATGCCAGGAGCTCCTTTGAAATACGATCTGTTCTGTCTCTTTAAAACAATACAGGTTTTTTTTGTGCATGTTCCCAGTTGGTCCCATTGAGATTACATGGGAGACAGTCTGGGTGTGCTGTTGCCATAGCCTTGAGGCGCTGATGCTAAAGATGACATTATCTCCATGGAGCGAAGGTGTGTGCAGAGCAGATAACATGGGACGGCTTTGTGTTCGCTGGAGGTCAGAAGTTCAACGTGAAGGTGGCCCCTACGGTCAATGCAAGTGGATGAATAATAAACCCATAAAGGCTTAATCTTTGTCCCTTTCATGAACGGCAAAGGTACAAGAAGTGCACATAAAAAGTTACTTTAAATGGCATTAGTGGAAAAATGTGGTATTGAAAGAGCTACAGCTGATGCTACTTAAACCATCACTCCTGGTTACAAGCTCTGTACCCAAGGACTTTTCTACATCATCGCTCTTCAAACAAATACATTTATGCACATTTTATAACTTCAGATGCTGCGAAAATTTCCCAGCGCCTCTATACATTTTTTTGCACTGGTTTTTTTGCACAAGAGGAACCAACCGATTGTTAGGGATGAATCTTTTGGTTATGAGGCAAGAGCACCCTGTTTGACATAAATCAAATCTTCTTTTCGTCTTCAAATCGTCTTTTCTGCCATATTACGAAAGAGATGAAGAACGCTGTATCAGGAAAGGCTTTTTAAGGTTTTCTAGGAAGTTACACTTCAACCCACTCCTATTCGAATGTTTTGTATTTCTTGTGCATTACAAGCATTTTAATTAAGTTGTTAGAAATAAACTAAAATAAACTAAAAAATATATATATATTTATTTGCGAACCCTCATAAAGATGACTTGGCTTTTTTGTTTGTTTTTCGCTGCAACAAGCATTCTACTTGGCTGAGTGAGGGCTATAGATATAGTAGTGTGTGGAGAGTAGAATGAAGTAACATTCTAAATTTGACCAAGAAATGACTTGGGCAGTTATGCTAGCAGGCAACACATTGTGGTATGTTACATCTCTTTCCATGCCATTTTTTCTGTTTAGAGATAAATGTTCCTTAACCACAGTCTTTACAATCAGCATCACTAATCCTTCCGTTAAACCTCCAATGGCCACACACGCTCAGTCTCAGGCTCTCAGAGAATTCCTGGCAAATTATCTTGTTGACAGACTATTCTGAGGCATAATCAGGCCTAAGTTGAATGCCCGTTTGGGGAAACGCATTCCCCATCTCTCCGTTTTTCAGGGTAACAGATCCGGAAACAAAGTTGGAGGATTCTGCTATCATTCTTTCAGATGATAAAATAGCGTTTTAATGCAAGTGTTCCGGTTCTGTTCAGGCCTGTTCTTCCAATCCATCACACCAGTCCAAGTGTGTTCCTGTAACTACAGATTTACAAATTAAGCACTCCGCATAATTAATGTTTCCACACCGCGATTTTACAGATGAGCCGTAATAGTGTGTATAATGATGGTTTCAAAGCACTTTGCAGCTGTAAACAGTCATTTAAAACAGTCCCAGAGGAGCTAACCTCAGACAGACCTCACTGTACACATGGCCTCACTATTTTTTAAGTGCTTCTTATTAGAAACAATGGGCTGGTTACTGATATGTTCCATCAAACTGACCAAGACCATGCACGTCTATAAGTCGCCTATAAAGCGTTAGGTACTGTTGTAAAAGCTGCATATCTAAATAAACGCGTCATGCCCCTTGATTTCATGACAGTCAATTATACAGAAAGTTTACAGAAGAGAGTGTGAGCCAAAACCTGCACGTGTCCCTTCCTCCCATTTGCTTCAGAACAACATGTTCCCTGGTTCGGCGTGTTGGTGGCGTTGCATGTGCTTGTGTGTAAACCAGCTCCTGGTATTTAACCGAGTCGGTGTGACTTTCTGGGCTGTTTTCTGGCAGGTACCGTGCTGCCAGATTGCCGTGTGCGAGTGCCATCTCCTCAGCTCGCTGCCTCCTCCATGCCTCCCCCATTACCCTGCTCCATTGGTGACCAGCAGGGCACGGGATATGCGCTGCGCTTTTCTCCTTATCTGGCTGTATATAGCCCGGGCTTCTCTTTAGATTAAGTCCAGTCAGTCTTCCATAACTGCACGCAACAATGGCCAATGTTTTGCACGGCACGTCTCCCCCAAGCTGCAACCCAGACTGTCGCTGGTGGAAATGGCAAAAATAGTAGGAATGTATTCGCCCTTGGATTGTCAGTGGCAAATGGACTAAGATTTTGGCTTTATACCTACTTCCCCTGTCATCGACTATAATTACAACTTTGCTAAAGAATTTGGTTATAATGAATATATTTTACGTTGCAACAAATATGTTGTTAGTTTAATGAAATAGCATTTGCAGAGGTTAATAACTGCAAGGAAGAATGAATAGCTCTAGCTTATATAATTTTCAGTGTCACATTTTCAGTGACACCCCTGACTGTTAATGAACTTTTTAGATACAATAACAAAGCCACATCTTTTACTAGGTACTTCAGTGTAACAAAGTGATGAGCGTTGAGTATTTGTGCTATGCCATCTACGCCTGACAGCACCTCATTTTCATTGTGTTATTTACAAAAAGCCTGAGCTTTCATCTGAGTGAGAGCAGCTCTCAAGGCGATGTGATTTTTTTTCTTTTTAAGTTTGAGGAAGTGCAGAAAAAACACCACCCTAGGCAAGTCTTTTCCCTTTTTATACCCTGCAGACTTCATCTATAGCCTCAACCAACGTCATGTCCTCCTTCTCCATGCAGAAATGTACTCTTTGCTCCTCTAGCTTCTGCCCAAATTTGTGAACTCTGGATACATATGGTTTTGGGGGTGCATCCAGCAAGTTTATTATTATTTTTTAAATGACTGTATTTACGGTAATTGGATTGAAAAAAGATGTACAGGGAATAGAGGAGGGTGAGGCCACACAAAAGCTACATGTCAAAGCTATGTTAACCTCTTAACCCCCACCTGAACTGAGCACATTTTCTCCAGTTTGGCTTTACCTAAATCTAAAAGCTTCTTGACAAAAAAGTGTCAAAATAGCGACGAAAAGCGATGAAAATGTGACAAAAAGCCACAAAAAAGCAACAGAAAAGTGTCAAAAACACAACAAAAGAGTGACAAAAAGCGATGAAAATGTGGCAAAAACGCATGAAAAAAAAAGCTATGAAAAAAGTTTGAAAAAAGTGACGACCATGAGAAAATTATCCGTTTAGATGAGTTTTGTAGATTTGGGTAAAGCAGAACTGGAGAAAATGCAATTATTAAGGCGGGTGACGTACTTACTGGAAAACACCTGTTGCTCTAAATGACCTGTTATCATAGAAACCCCTGACCGAAATGGGCATAGATCCGATCAGAGATCTCCCCAACAGCTGTGTGCCTTGTTTTTGTTCCGTCTCTTTGTCTCGACACAAAATACTTAGGAATGACTGTTTTTATGGCTGTCTTTGATTTTTGCACCCGGCAGAAAGCGAAAACCTTTGCCATTTATAATCTCGTGTTTGGCTTGGCAGCATTGTGATTTGGTACAGCTGGAGGAGCGCAGTGAGTTGGATGCAAGTAATCGTGCGTGCAGGGAGCGAGCGGAGACGCACCAGATTGAAGTTAGGATCCGTCCAGGCGACGCATTTTGGATTGATTTGGGAAAAAAGTCGAGAACCTTTCTTTTCTTTTTTTTTTTGCTGGTGGTGGTGAATACTACAACACTCTCCTTCACTGTCTGTTTGTGCTTTATAGATCCCATTCACAAAGGCATCGTTCACTGATGAGTACAGGCCGGAGACTTTCGGAGACTCTGTTGTGCCTTGTTTTGCTGCAAGGCAAAATTTTATATCCTATATTCGCCATACTGTACTTTAAAATTGTATCAGTGATTTAGACATAGAAGCACCAAAAAATGTAATCAATTGACATGACATTTCAGAAGGATTTTTGGCTGTACAGTTGCAGTTCAATTCAGTTACAGTTTTATAATGTTGTCATTTTAGTGTTTACTGTCTTGATTGCTGTTGCTTTTTGCAGTACTACTATACAAAAGCATCCACTCACATGACTTTCTTGGAAGACTCTCAAAAGAAAATGCAGCGATGGAAGTGACTGTGGTTGCGTCATAAAAGGTGGAATCCCACTGCTGTAGTCCTAACATTGGCGGATTTCAATATTTGGCCTGTCACTGCCGGAGTCTATTAGAGCTGGCACTTCCCCTTCGCCCCCCGGACGCGCATTTGCACAAGTAAACAGGGCCATCTTGACTCTTCCCATACCGTGTTCTATGCACTCGGGATATTTGGGGACAGGCTGACGATCCTGATTCACAGCCGTGGAAAACAAACAGGCAGGTCAAACAGGGAGCTTCCACAACGCCCAATGATTCAGCTACAGCTCACTCACCACCAAAATAATGATGTTGATTACATAATCAAAACAAGACGCTTCGTTGCCAAAGAGCACTATACGATAATTGTGCCGCTCGCTTGCAGCCTGTGGTGAGGTGGTGAGAAGAACGAAGGGACTTCTTACATGTGATTATGGCAGACAACAGTGGTGGGCAGCATGTAATGAAAGTGGTGTTAATTGAGATATCATAGAGGGATAATTTGCGCACGGGACGGCGTGGTATCTGCTTCTCACACCATCTATCCCAGGGGTACAGCTGTTCCTTCTTGTTTTGGAGTCTGTTGCCGAAAAACGCACTGACTAATTATACAGAGGAATCAAAGGAGGAGGTGAGGGCAAAGTGGGAGAAAAGAGCAAAAGACAAAAATAGGATCAAGGCTTTTAAGGGTGAAAGAGCACATGTTAGGTTACCTGTTTGTCTTACTTTATGAGTGAACTTTGTAGATTGTGATGTAACTGCAGGAAACAAATACTTTGAAATTGTGCGGTTGTTTCCCGGTACCTATGTTCCCTATAGCTGTATAGTTTAGTGTATCGTGGCAGTTTTCTCCTTGGACTTTGATGTTGGACCTGTCAGTGGATGAGGGGGTGGGGAACGTCGACAGGGTGAAGATTATGATCTGGATCAGGATGTGGGATCGGAGGCGTCAGTGAGTACATGGGGAACAGCAGCACTTGTCTAAGTATGGAAGGACCGCTGTTTCCAGCACATGGTCCCAAAAAACCAAGTAGGAGGACACATCCCACTGTTTCCCTGCCCATTATAGTAGAAGTGGAACAGCTGCAGTACCCATCAGAGAAGATGAGGTTAGGAGAGTCCAGATCATTTAAGCCCTCGTGACATAAATGTGTGCATCCATTTTAACTACTAAAACATGCTGTATTTTAACATTTCCCCATAACCACTGCATCCTCTTCTACTACTAGAACTTATGCCACATTGAAAATACTAAACTCTGTACTCTCATACAAAGCAGCTTTTGCCCGTCGTGAATGCCCAATTTGATCTAATCCTGGCAAAGTAGCAGGATTAGGCCTGGTTAGTAAGATGGGAGAATGCATGTGTTGTTTTGTGAGTAGTTGGTGCTGGTCTGAGTGGCCAAAGTTGTCAGTCTACCCCAGGGCGGCAGTGGTTACACACGAGGCTTAATATTAAGTGAGTGAATGATTGTTCCTTGTGTTGCTTTGACTGAATTGTGTCTACTCTATGAAAAGCGCTTTACAAATAAAATCTGCTTTCCTACTCATTAGGTTTTAGGTCTTTTCAAAAGTCCTAAAACCATGTTTAATCTTTTTTGTGGAAAAAGGTCAACAACAAAAAATCCAACTCTAAATTATATAATCAAAATACACATGGTATTTCCTTTCCACTGCTGTGAACACATCTGAGCTACTGAGGGCTTATTAGAGGTGTCATTTTAAAATAGCCTAAAATTACTAATTGTTTTGCTCCTGGTTGCTTCGGCCTTGTGACTCAAACCCATAGTGACTGCACATCGGACAAGGCTGAGGGTTGACAGCCGTGTGGCTTGCAGCTCCTCCTCACTGTTCCCCTTTCTCTTAAAGCGCATGACAAACCTTATTAAAGAGCGCTCAGAAGCTGTGTATTGACATGAGACATACCAGGAAAAAGATGCATGTATAAAACATGAATGGCCCAAGGTGACGGGAGACGGCAGGCGCATATATGTGAGAGCTGTATAAGCCTTGGCCATTATTGTAAACATACTGAGCTGTAGATGTGGCATTTACTGTCTTTCCTAGTGTAAAAAATGATATTAATTAAAAAAAAAGTGTTTTTAATGACAGGAATTATTTCCACTGTCGGCTGTTGCACACGGCACTGACGGCACTGATATCCAAATCCCCAGATCTCATTCACTCCATTTCTTTCACAGCGCTGAAATATTCATATAATGTCATAGGGTATTTGTATTAAATATTTAATTCTATGACACATTTACATCTCATAAACCAGCGGCAGTATTACTTAAAATTACCTTTTCAAGTTGTTGAAATTGGGATGGGGCAGTGGTGAAACAGCAAACGGAAAAGAGAAAGCTGCCTGTCAGCAGTGTGCGTTTTTATGGCTTCATCTAAATGTTCACATTGACCAAGTAATCCAGTAATATGTATCATTCATTTACACAATCCTACACAAAACATAGCAACATTATTCTGAAAAATAGACATGATTTAGAAGGTATATAGCCCGGGGTTTTTAGAAGCTAACAAGTGTTTTTTATTCTGCTGGTGCAAAGGTTTTTATTCCTTGTGCAGCCTAAAACACAGATAAATGTAAAAAGAAATAAAAAAGAAACGTAGAGGAATGTGGCGAATGTTGTCCTAGTGTTACACTGCACCCCGGCTGTTTATGATGATAAATCACCTACAGATAGAATAAAGTGCTCTCTGGTCATCTTCGGCTTGAACACAGCTGAATTTACTCTGCTTTGCGGGTCAAAGAGAAGTAAATATACCGTAAATAAAATATAAAATATAAATATAAACCTCATGGTGAACAGATCAAAAGTGTTCGCCTCCACTGTGATGTGCACCCAATTAGTGTGACATGCAGTCTTTGGTTGGCTTTGAAGAAAGTGATCAACAATACTGCAGTTTGTTTATCAGACCGTAGGGAATCTTTTCTCACAGGAGGAGGAATAGTAAGACATCTAAAAGAAACTGTAAGTTGTACAATATTTTAAGTCATATATTTAGTTTAGTTTATTGTCATTGTAAAAAATACAATGAAATTTAAGGCACAGGTAAAAAACGTTCCCCACTGTTGTACATATAAAGTATAGAAACATATATTCCAGAGATTGCCATTGCCTATGACCCTGCCTCTCCTACATTTCTTTTCAAATGGCTCAATCTTCCACATGCGGATGATATTTCCTCTCAAATATCCCCGTATTATTGTGCAAGCGATTGAGTCTAGTGGTTAAGCCGACACTGTTCTGTCTTCAGCTTTTGTGCCTCAGCTCTGACAAGTTGCTGAATGTCTCTCACCCATTTCATCCTCTCCCACCCTGTGCAGTCTTCTCCAATAAAACCTTCAGGCTATAAAAATCCTTTAAAAATATAATTCAGAGCAAACTTCTTTCCACTCTCATTAACAGCATTCACCTGTTGATTTCATCAGAAGTCCATGCTGTTTCTTTGTAGTCTGGGTCATTTCTTTTTGGATTATGTGATCATCGGAGGCACACAGCTATTATTTAAGTTATGTAGATCATGGCTGCCAGTACATTTTACGAACACACCCAGACCAGAGATAACTTAAACTTGCACAGGCTGAAAGTATGACGTGCCCTGTCCACACTGACAAACACTGCACTAAATAATATGATCAAATTCTGTCCACTTTTGAGGCTTTCTGCGTATCCAGTGCACAGACACACATTGCGCTGTCTCCCTGCTTATTACCCTGTGTTTTCCACCGCACTTTGAGTAATGTACTGGAGACAGTTTTGACACCAGGGCTATAAAATATCTCCGCTATCTACAGAGAGTAATCACACGCCCGCGGGTTGGCGCACACTGGTCGGATGGTGGGGAGCGGAGTATGGATCCGTTGAGAGGCAGGTGGAGCCTCTGTGAGATGGAAATGAGCCTTAGAAGGATTTAGAAATAATTACTTTTTTGAGAATATATGACTTGTTAAAGCTGCACTTCTGGGCCTATATAGTGAATGGGACTGTGCATAATTCCTCATTAAAGGCATTTCACTGGGTTATTATTTAACATTGTGAGCTGACATTTTCTCTATTGACGGGGCAAAGGGGTGGGAGAGTTCACAGCCTAATCATGCGTTTAATGGCCTGCGTTTCTTTACATTGTCAGTTTTAACAGCTACTGTATGGAGAGCCGTTTATAGAAGGCCATATATTATTGCGGCTTAACTGCTGACGCCATGGAGAATGTGTTGAATAAAGTGGAATAGGTGTAGAGCACAATGTGATCTTGCTCTAGAGGTAGAGGAGCCAAAATGTAAGAAAAGAAAGAAAACCTGACCTGAGGCTGCACTACCTATGGGTAACACTTTATAATAATGGTACTGAGTTCATGCATGATTTTCATGAACTTATGAATTAATGCATGATTTCATAATACATTCATGCATTACAAATAATGACTTCTCAGGAACAAACATGATTACATGTTGTTTCATGGATGACTTCATCCCTGAATTAAACATCTAACTACTGTAATGAATGTACATGAATGAATTTATGAATTCATCATGATCATAAGGATTACATAAGAATACCATGAATTCACTACCAATCTGATCATGAGAATCATGCATGAACATCATGACTCATATGGAGGAAATCTACTAAACTAAAGTGGTGCATTATGGCAGCACGATGACGCAGCGGTTAGTGCTCGTGCTTCAGAGCTAGAAGGTCTGGACGGGGCCTTGGCAATGATTTCTGGATTGTTTCCTCAATTGGAATTTTTGTGTGGAAAAAACAATTTAAAAATGTTTAGTACAGCATAATCAAATCTTTAACAGATTATAAAGTTTAGGATAATGCACCACTTTAGTTTAGGGACATAATCATACTGATGTCATGATGTACGTATTAAGGATTAGCAAATGATAAGTTTATGATTGCCGTAAATTTTATCCTATAAAGTTATACTTTGCGTTCTTGTCCATAATTTGCAAGTAGATTTCCGATTTCATGAAAATCATGCATGAACTCATGTACCATTATTATAAAGTGTTACCATTAAGGGCAATTAGCAAATCTCAAAGACTGCAATTATTGTTTAGTAAGATATCTTTGCAATTAAGTAAATATCGAGTTTCCATTGCGTCTTATGTTGTTTAAACCTCTTAATAATAATAATAATAATAATGCATTAGTCTTATATAGCGCTCTTAACCCCCACATGAACCGAGCACATCTTCTTCAGTTCGGCATTACCCAAATCTAAAAAGCTTCTTGAACAAAGCGACAAAATTGTGAGGTTGAAAACAAAAATGTGACAAAAGAGCGACAAAACTTAGCGGAAAAGCAACAATAACATAAGAGAGAGAAGTGACAAAAACAACAAAGTAATAACTAAAGAGCAAGAAGACATGCCAATAAAGTGACAAAAAAATGTGAAACCACAACAAAAAAAGAGACATGAAATGAGACGGAAACACGACAAAAACGCTTAAAAAATGTGACAACACCAACACCTTGACAAAAATGTTACAACCAGTTCTCTTTCAAATGAGGCATTGCACTGTTGCTCTCCAGTCGAGAAGCTTTTAGATTTGGGTAAAGCCGAACTGGGGACAATGCGCTCGGTTAAGGCGAGGGATAAGAGGTTAATACTTGCTCAAGTTTAGACCAAACATGTTCTCATTCTCAGTTCATATAAGTGGATTATATATGAAAATCTTTATATGAACAATATCTTAGCTCCATTTAGCTCAGTTTCAGCTCCTCTTGAATTGGAATGCATCTTTGGTCCTCAGCTCTGGCGAGAATGCGGCTCCTAAATCAGGTGTAATTGAATCCAAATAGCTGTGAGGATTCGTTGGAAGGCACTCATTCATGACGTATTCATCATGAGGGGCCTGGTCACTGATGCATGTGACTATACACTCTTCTTCAGTGCCCCGTGCAGCCAAGAGCTGCGCTCAATGCATGACAACAGCCCCAGGGTCAATTCCCATGCCGTAAAAGGAAAATGAAGCAGGGCATGTTGTTTGTTTGTGAAGATACACTATTCCAAAGCACCAAACATTTTTATAACTGAAAGCAAATCTCTTTTCTTGCTGTTTATTTTTTGCTGGAAATCTACACTGAGAGCCAGGGAAACAGAAGTCACATTTCGCTGCCAAGTGCTATCGGCAGCCATGGCTCACTTCTTGATACAGCAGAGGCTAAAAAGGACCATAAAACTGCACTGACAGGAATTTTGGATTGAGGCCACCGCAGTAAAGACCAAGTATAGTTTGTTACGATGTGCTTATAGAGGTTATTTTACAATATTCAATAACGTGTTGGTACTAATTGAATACAGCCCACTTGGAAGTCATCAATCTCCCTGACAAAAGATTCACACTTGTTCGGAGGCGGGGGCATTTGGAGTGATTTTTTGGCTTTGCTGTAGAGAGCTAATGAATAGCCCAGAGCGACCTAAAGTTTGGGTGCTCTTGCTCATACCCCCCGTAGGGCACTCGGGCCGGAGCAGCCTCTTTTTTGGCTTCTTTCTGACAGCTCTGGACTAATCCTATTTTGGGAGCCGCTTCTTGAGCAAAAGTTCGCACAATCTTCATTCTCCAGATGCGCCGGGAAGTGAGAGAACTGACTACTCACATTATTGTGTATATTTACGTGTACTTTTGAGAAAATCTTTTGCGCTACCTAAATGTGTAATATGTAATGATTGAAAGTACAACCATACATACCGTCATGTACAAACATGAGTGGTTGGAGAAGCAAGAACCTTTTCAAGGGTTGTATTTAAAGGCTAACTTCCGCTCACTCTTCCATAGGTGCTGCATTGTTAACCCATACATTCCCTTGAAAAGGTCCTTGTCATGTGTGTTCTTTACGACACTACTGCCAGCATGTCCCCGGTGCTACTCTCCCTTTGTAGCTTGAGGCCGACGTTCAACCTCGACCCTCTTGTGACATCCCAGTGAATCTCGGAGGATCCTTGTCCAAGCGCATCTGAAGGTTTTACGCAGATTGACACGGACAAGGAGCGATACACATGCTTCCTCCATTAACCCTGCGTTCCTTCTCAAATTGTCGTTACTATGGAAAAAGCTGCAGTGGAGGGATATTCACCTTATTCCGCCCCGCCCACCTTTGCCTCTTTTTGCCTTGCCTCTGCACTTCTGTTGTATTGACACTTCCGGTAGAGCACGAAGCCCGTTCATGTACACGGAGAACAAGGGAAAATGTTCGCCGCTAAAATCTGATGTTTAGTAGATTGATTGATTGATGTGTAAAATGTCCAATGGTCACTTGCACCAACATGTCAACACTGCACCGTTTCTCTGCGCGTCCTTTGTTTTCGTGCAGTGACTGATTTTATCTTGACTTCCTCAGCCCTATGTTAACTGATAGGAGAAAAGGGGCGGGCACAATTCTTCATGGCGGCACCCACGCGAATTCCCACTTGAAAATTACGACTTACGACCTCAGAGCGTTGCAGGTTGAATAAAGTCGTATGTAAACAAAACAGCTAATGCTACAACAGTTAGCTCATACGATGCTAATTTCTCCAAACCAGATCTTTTAGTTTTATCCTTAGCTGCGCGCCTCCACTGCGGCCGCCATTATTGTCTTCATCTCGTACACGAACTCGTAGCAGTCTTGAGGTTTCTGAGTTTTATAAGTTGTAATGACCAGTTTGAGCGGCGTTTCAAGGCATTTTTCCAAGTCTGGAACGCACCATAACTTATACAGTTTTAACGCACACCTGTAAGCCAATCAGAATTTAATTTTGTTATTTTTAGCCGATTATCGTTGCTCTAATCTCAGTCTTTGCTAAAGGTCCCTCTTAAATCACGGTCGCGGAGGCTTGTAACCTGCCCGCTGATCTAACAGACACTTCCTGGATAGCTCTGTGTTCTCAAGAGCTCCTCAATTGGCATAAAAGGTCAGGATGCATACAAATCACGGTGCGCCCGGTTCGTCCGTCATTTAGCAGCCGTCGCAGCAGGGCCGTGAGAGGTGGCCCATCCTTCTCCTAAACCATCTGGTCCATTAGACGCAGTGAGGGGAATATCTCTTCTGAAGAGACTTAATACATCAGCCGCGCTCCAGGTTAGTTCTGCTGTTACTATTTCCACATTTCAATCACCATAAATCAGACCCATAATATCATGTCTCCAGTTTTCTGACATGTTACTTTATGCCTGACCTGCTCAGTTTTCAAAGGAGCCGAGAGACCAATAAATAAAAAATAACCTGCTAGATAGATTGGAATTTTTTCAATCTTTTGATTTGTCAACTGCATCCTGGTATAACAGTTTACTAAAGATGTTAAAATATCCAACATGGGACTTCATGGACAAAAGTTCTTAACCTCTTAATTGAGCACATTTTCTCCAGTTTGGCTTCACACAAATCTAAAAGCTTCTTTTAGAAAAATTTCAAAATAGCAACAAAAATGAGACGAAAATGAGTAGGAAAATGCAAGAAAAGAGTAATAGAAAAGTGACAAAAAAGTGATAAAAATGTGTGTGTGTGTGTGGAGCTTTAGCTTTCGAAAGAGGCGTTACTCGTTACTGGCTGTAACCTTTTAGATCTGAGTAAGCTGAAGTGGAGAAAACACTGAAGATGGGGGTTAAGAGGTTAAGCTATCATCTGTACTGGATTGTTTCAGTGTTAGGGCTTTACTTTTCAGGTCTATGTGACTGTGAGACAACCATAATATGTCTAATTGAACTTAAAACTCATATAAAAGGTGTCTTTCTCGCAAAGTGAGTATTGGGGTGGGCCATATCGTATCGCATTTTTATCGCGATATCCTTTTATATTGTTGTAATTTTATATCACCGTGGACACGATATCATTTATGTTACGCTCAGCTCCATCAGAGCAGCATAAACACTGACTGTAGAACGCGGGGACAGGTGCTTCAAACGTAAAATGAAATGAAGGATGTAAACTGCTTGTGTAGATCATATATCTTCTCCATGGCGTAAGGCTGGGATTTTGAAGTAACTTGTCCATTATCAATTATATCGTCAAATATATCGTTATCATTATATTTCTTTTTATCTCGTGATATAGATTTTAGGCCATATCGCCCTGCCCTAGTGAGTATTATAGTTGTAATGTTATTAGGTGTTGATACTAGCTTAGTACTTTTGACAACAGAAAAAGTTGCAGTATCATTCTCAGTATAGTTTCTCTGTTTGTATTCATCTGACAAATTGACTCCTTTTCCATTTTATGCAATCATATTTTTTGATTCAAATGAACGGGAGATTTCCAGCGATGACTCAACCTCATTTCATTCGTAGCAGCGTAGTAGAAATTAGAGTGGCACTATTATGCCCCCTCTCGGCTACACCTGCCATAGTTAGCCAAATGACATCCTTGTTATGAAGTAAAGGGTGATAGTGTCAAGTAGGTGTGAGAGCTCTATGTGTCACTCCGCTTAATAGCACCAGCCCATTCTGCCATTATTTCTGCTGCCCGTGCGGCATAAGCAAATGATGTGTCGTGGTGGTGCGTGTGCGGTAACTGGTATAGGCTTATTTATTAACATGGGGAGGGAGAACTTGCAAGAGCTACATCCCACACTTTGCGGCTTGTCTTGGAGTGGGCCGTGGAAGTGAAAAGTCCAACAGATGCCAACGATGACATAATGGTACAAATGTTCACCAAATATGTAATGCTATATTCTTCATACTTATACGACCACACAAAACCACACACAACAACAAACTCAATCTTCTTCTGCCTAATGGGGCCTTGCCTCTCCACTATGGCCGACAGGTGAAGTAGCCTAAGCCAGGGCGGGGATTCAGATTCACTGGTAGCTCACCTACTGAAAAATGGGAAAAATTTGGGAAACCATTTTGGGGTAAAATGTGGAAAGTGTTTTTTCTGCCCTTTCGTCGTTATTAAAGGAAGTTTCTCGGTTGTTTCACCTCAAATAAATGATACAAATGTAAAAGAAATTAAATGTAAGGATTAAATGAACATTACTAATCTGTTTTATGGTTCTATATGACAAAGAATTTAGTATAGATATCAAAAAAGTATTGTTCAGGTATCGGAATCGAAAACCAAGTATCGTTACCGGCGTATGGGAAAATAATATAACGGTACCCAGCCCATCCATCCATCCATTTTTCTTCCACTTGTCCGTTGCCGGGTTGTGGGGCAGCTGTTGGAGTTGCCCAAATCACATTGCACAGCCCCTATGGCTCCCCTGCAGGTGGTGGGTCCACAGAAGGACGGCCTCATGGTTCTAACCGGGCTGTTGGTCTCTCATAAGGGCTTCTGAACCGCTCTTTGTCTGACCCGTCACCGAGGACCTGTTTGCCATGGGAGACCCTACCAGAGGCACGAGGCCCCCGACAACAGAGCTCCAGGATCATTCGGGCGCTCAAACACCTCCACCACGTTAAGGTGGAGGTTCCAGGAGGGGGTACCCAGCCCTAGTGATAAAATGCTCATGTATCCTGTATAAAATGTATATCCTCCATCCTCCAATTAAACAGTAACACTGTCTTTCGATAAATCTTGTGAAACTAATCTCATGCGATTATCAACTAACAGCGCTGCCCTTTTCACAAATTCCCTATTTTTTTGACGTCCTGATGTGCCTTTATGTGTCATGTCAATTCTGCAGAACTAAAGAATGAGAGCGTGCCGTTGCTGTATGAAACCGGGCTGAAATGTCCTCAGGTAGCGTGTCATTAAGTTAAAGTGGAGGGAAAATTACCAGACCTCCCTCCTCCAACCCCCCATACTCTTGGAAGACTACATTTCCCATGAGTCTCTTGACTGCGTTTTGTCTTGGAGGAGCAGCTGTGGCGTTGTCAATAAGTCTCAGTCTGGTGGGTGCGAGGCGACTGTAAATTGTTGACAGTTATACAAGGCTCACACACATGAACGAACAGGCTCGGAGTGATAGACAGGAGTGGCCATTTCAGACGACCCCACACTTATGGCAAGTGAATGACGCCGATAGAGACCGAGGCTGTCTGCGAAAATGAAAACTTAATTATTGGAAAAGAGCTCACGTTCAAATTACAACAGCACCGGAGGACTAAGATGATAATGTGAGTGTGATTGGCAGATCTTTGCTAGAGGTAATATTTACGCACACACCTTAGCCTCAGCAAAACTATGTAAAGTGCATAACTGCAAAGCGGAAAACCAGTCAAGCAAGACTTTTTTTTAACAGCAAAAATGGTACTATTACAGGCCTTACAATGAATTGCAATCGAATCAATATCACAATTTGGGAATGGTTTCAATTTGCAAATCACAAACACTGCAATTATTCAGTGGATGCTCCGGAAAATGATGTTGCCTTTATCAGTGGTTCCCAAATTGGTCACAGGACACTGAAGTGGGGGTCATTTGAGACAATGTTTTTACATTTCTGACATTGAATTTTATGTTTTGGGTTTTTTTTGTAAATTATTGTAAATGCTAATTACATTTTACAGACGGGGTCGCGAGTTGTTTATTGAGTGATTTTAGGGGTTGTGGCTTGAAAAAATGGAACCCTGCCCTGACCTACTGTCAGTGGTGTGCCGTCAGGGCCAGCAGGGCCTTCTCTGCTAGCCCTGGCCAAATGAAGAAAAAAAAGTGTAAAATCTCTTAATAGTATATTTAATTTCTAATTTATTTATATAATGTACAGTTGAGTCGCTTATATTGGTTTTATTGATGTGTAACTGTAATTTCCTACTTAAAAAGTGCCTTAAACACGTCTGGCGAGTGCTCCTCCTCAGGGCCTTCAGAACAGATTCTGCAGGCCCTGTGTTATCAGGCCGCACACATGATTGACAGCCAGCCTGACTGACAGAATTATCAGCCAATCAGAATTCGACATATATTGACAGTACGCCCCCCCCAGGGCCTGCAGTATCTCAGCAGCTTCCCCTACGCTTTCTTCGCCTGAGAAAACCGCTAATGTAGCCGCGCATGGGCAAGACGTTCCAGCCACTCCGAAGAGAACCGATAAACAGATATTCCTCTTGGAAACGTCCGAACGAGGCAAAATGAAGTGGATTACTGATCACGGATATTTTGCGCCCCTTCATTGTGAAGAGCTTCGAGAGCAAAGCAGCGGAACGACAGCGGGACGTAGACGCTCGGCTCCCCGGACAGGAGAAGAGTTTTCCGCGTCAGCTGAGCTGGGACTCGGGCAGGCAACAGGTGAGACTACGAGCGCTATAAAAAGGGATCTCAAATAGCACCAAACTGTAAGTTTAGTATCTTTTTATTTTACTCGCTCTTGTCAACAAAGCATCTCCTAAAAACAGCCGCTTGTTACCACGTTATAACACGCTTGTCCCCGCCTGTCATGTATCGTGTATTCCGTATTCTAGCACGAGTATTCCCGAAGGTGTTTGCTTTTGTTTTGGAGTCGGAGGCACCGCAGCTTTGGTTTGCGTTGTTGACAAATCCTTTAGCGAACAAATGCCACGCAAAAAGGCAGTTTATCCATACGCCTATTGTCGATAAGTGTATATGCGTTTGACTGCGTGAACCCAGGTTGTTATTGAAGGCCCTGACTGAAACCCCACGGCCCGCCACTGCCTACTGTATATAATCTGCTCACGCTGTGATTTAGACCAGGACGTTCTTTAGACTTTTTGAAAATTATTCACTAAAATGATCACCATTTGTCTTTTAAATTGTTGTGTAATTACCCTGTGAATCGATGTGAAAGTCTGTGTGTGCCACTTTACTTGGTGTGCTCTGGCTAAGGCCCATAGATGCTTGGGTAGACCCGACGGTATGGTCCCCTGATCTATCAAATCTGACAGGAATAACACACACTTAAAGCAGTACTAAGTAAAGTGTTTACCTAATAAATCCTTTCCGTATTCCCTCTAGGGTAGTACAAGTGTTAATGGGATGATTGGGGGGTCTTTCATCTCCCCCTGGTGTCTCTGGCCAGAAAACCATGCTTGCAACTTGACTGCAACCGGGGCAATACACACTAATAGAATCACGGAGAAGAAGCTAACAGGCTAACGGGCAAAGCTAACTGCGGGCTAGCGCCACTTTAAACAGTATTTACAGCCAAATTTGAGTGAAAAAAATGATCTCCATTGTATAACTGGATGTACAACACCTCTCTCTCTCCCTTCACCTTTTCTGTCAGCGTAGTATTTACTCTCCAAGACATTAATAAGTTAAAAAAATCGTAACTTGCCAAGACACCTGCAGTTGCGCTTATGGCCTCTAGGGGCAAGAGTTACTTAGTACTGCTTTAATTCTGGTTTCATGTCAGACAGTGAGAAAAAAATACAAATGTGTCTTTTTCTGAAGCGTATGTAAACATAATGGTTGTCACTGTGAATGTTCAGAATTGTCTCTGTTGTGATTTTTCAAACTTAAGCTAACTTGTAATGTACTAATCAAAGTACAATGTTAGTTCGGAGGAGAAGTGTCAGAAAAGTGTTGGTTCAGCACAATTTTTTTGTGAAAGAAAAAAAACCACCGGAAAGTATTTCTCGTCTCCGGAGCCCAGTTATATTAGCAATTATGAAATGTGTTTTGGAAGATTCCCATTTGGAACCAGATGTCTAATACACTTAACCGGTGTTATAGGAAGCATTTCATTACTTTAATTCGCCCTCTTTTTGTCATTGGCCGATGCTGCTGGTGGTCGCCCGTCCAGCTGGAGCCTAAAAGCAGTGGTACAGTATTTAAATCTCTTTCTTCTGTCACGGAGCCAATATGGAGGCAGTCCCCGGGGCCCGAACTCTCTCCTCAAGCGCTGATGAGGATGGGGAGCGCCAGGCCACTGAGGAGCGGCTCCCATAATGCACTGCAGCTGATAAAATAGGTCACCTGAGGAGAACGGTGCACACCACTCAAACAAATAATCTATAGGCTTGTTGTCTGTGCTATTTATCTGCGTGGATGGGAGTGTAATTCACGCCTGTTGCACGTAAACACAGCTTCAGTGTTTTTCTTCTGGTCTGAGCGCCTACCTGTCACACACCCGCGCTCTCCTCCCCGTCAGCTGCTGCCAATGCCACTTGAGGGAGCTGAGGCCAATGCCAGAGGAAGTCTGGGGAGCAAACAAGTACAACTAAGAGGGAGATAGAGCTGGGTGGCATCCAACAACTCGGTCTCCAGAAATAGCTACTCATTAAACCTGCAGATTTTGGCAGCAAACAGAGGAAATGACTTAAAATATGTGCTGTGTTTTATGTGGATAGAGCTGCCTGGAAATGAGACTTGCACACGCCACTCAAAGGAGACAAACTGACTATTGTGTGGTAAAATGCAACTCTTATTGTTTATATAGTGTGAACCGATAACAGCATTTAGTCCTGACTGAACGTGTCATTTAGTTGCTGCTGTATGTAACTGATGTGAGCAAACAAAAATAAATGATGTTGGGGTCAATCCCTCGACCGGCCACTTGTCTCAATGTCCATATGATAAGCCCTAATTCCCCCAGTCCAAAGCATGCATTGCTAAATGTTTAAGTTTATGTTTTTACAGTGAGGAAATAAGTATTTGAACACCCTGCTATTTTGCAAGTTCTCCCACTTAGAAATCATGGAGGGGTCTGAAATTGTCATCGTAGGTGCATGTCCACTGTGAGAGACATAATCTAAAAAAAAATCCAGAAATCACAATGTATGATTTTTTAACTATTTATTTGTATGATACAGCTGCAAATAAGTATTTGAACACCTGAGAAAATCAATGTTAATATTTGGTACAGTAGCCTTTGTTTGCAATTACAGAGGTCAAACGTTTCCTGTAGTTTTTCACCAGGTTTGCACACACTGCAGGAGGATTTTGGCCACTCCTCCACACAGATCTTCTCTAGATCAGTCAGGTTTCTGGGCTGTCGCTGAGAAACACGGAGTTTGAGCTCCCTCCAAAGATTCTCTATTGGGTTTAGGTCTGGAGACTGGCTAGGCCACGCCAGAACCTTGATATGCTTCTTACAGAGCCACTCCTTGGTTATCCTGGCTGTGTGCTTCGGGTCATTGTCATGTTGGAAGACCCAGCCTCGACCCATCTTCAATGCTCTAACTGAGGGAAGGAGGTTGTTCCCCAAAATCTCGCAATACATGGCCCCGGTCATCCTCTCCTTAATACAGTACAGTCGCCCTGTCCCATGTGCAGAAAAACACCCCCAAAGCATGATGCTACCACCCCATGCTTCACAGTAGGGATGGTGTTCTTGGGATGGTACTCATCATTCTTCTTCCTCCAAACACGTTTAGTGGAATTATGACCAAAACGTTCCATTTTGGTCTCATCTGACCACATGCCTTTCTCCCATGACTCCTCTGGATCATCCAAATGGTCATTGGCAAACTTAAGACGGGCCTTGACATGTGCTGGTTTAAGCAGGGGAACCTTCCGTGCCATGCATGATTTCAAACCATGACGTCTTAGTGTATTACCAACAGTAACCTTGGAAACGGTGGTCCCAGCTCTTTTCAGGTCATTGACCAGCTCCCCCCGTGTAGTTCTGGGCTGATTTCTCACCTTTCTTAGGATCATTGAGACCCCACGAGGTGAGATCTTGCATGGAGCCCCAGTCCGAGGGAGATTGACAGTCATGTTTAGCTTCTTCCATTTTCTAATGATTGCTCCAACAGTGGACCTTTTGTCACCAAGCTGCTTGGCAATTTCCCCGTAGCCCTTTCCAACCTTGTGGAGGTGTACAATTTTGTCTCTAGTGTCTTTGGACAGCTCTTTGGTCTTGGCCATGTTAGTAGTTGGATTCTTACTGATTGTATGGGGTGGACAGGTGTCTTTATGCAGCTAACGACCTCAAACAGGTGCATCTAAATGTAGGATAATAAATGGAGTGGAGGTGGACATTTTAAAGGCAGACTAACAGGTCTTTGAGGGTCAGAATTTTAGCTGATAGACAGGTGTTCAAATACTTATTTGCAGCTGTATCATACAAATAAATAGTTAAAAAATCATACATTGCAATTTCTGGATTTTTTTTTTTTAGATTATGTCTCTCACAGTCGACATGCACCTACGATGACAATTTCAGACCCCTCCATGATTTCTAAGTGGGAGAACTTGCAAAATAGCAGGGTGTTCAAATACTTATTTTCCTCACTGTAAGTGTGACTATAGGGCAGTTTTCCTCTATGGTGTTCCTGTTGGGAAATGTGTCCCATTTGGTGAAGTTTGGTGAGGACCCGAGATCTTTTTTCTGTGAGGCGAAAGTGACTCTAGAAACTTAAACAATTATTTGACTAAAGATTCAGTCGCCTCTGTAAGTAGTCTAATTGTGTGGCTGTATAGGACACATGAGGACTCTGGTCCGGCGTCTTATTTTTATGCTCTCTAAATGGGAATGACTTTTGGCTGGGTTGCGGCCAAGTCCACATGTCCCCTGTAGCTTGAGGCGCGGGTCTGCCGTGGCCTGGATTTTTACTGCATGGTCTGTCCAGACAGGTAATAAAGTCCTTTTACTACCGTGCTTAATTGAATGAACCAAGGCAAAGGTAAAGGCCTCCAGGTAGTCATGAATCTAAATTAGTTCATTGATGACAAACCTCGGCCTTAAATTTGCACTGGTCTGTGTGCGTGTTGTGAACAATTATGTATCCGCCTCGAGTTAAGTAAGTTCATTGTTGTGTAGCGTCAGATTAGATTTTTAGAGGCGAGATGGGGAGAATAGGCTGCTTCACTATCGTTTGACTGTCACTCAATTAAAGCTGCACTTGTCCTGCCAATACTTTAATTACACCCTTAATAATTGTTTTCTGTATTAGGGGAGGGAAGATGGTGAGCTAATACTTTACAACTAAGACGTTTGGGAGAGGGGAATCTATTGCCGTGTAAAAGAGTAAAGTCTGAAATTTATTTTGTTGCGCTATTCTAGTCACTCAAAGTTGCTTTATCATTTCATGCATTGGTGCAAATATATATATATATATATAATATATATATATATATATATATATATATATTATATATATATATATATATATATAAAGTAATAAAATAACAAGGAGGAAAGAGTTTTTAGTTTTAGTTTTCAAAGGATATACATGATATAAATGGTCTTGATATCAATTACAGCAATCAGTGTTGATTTTGCATCAATGCATCAATCCCTCACCAATACTCCAAAACACACTCATCCTGGCCTACTGCACATGTTTTACTTGCATATACGTTTTATATATATTATTATTGAAATCTATTTGAATGATCTTTAGAATATACATTTGTATTTGTTTCTTATGTTCAGCCATAGTTTATTTCTCTTTTTTTCCTTCCTATTCCTATTTATTGAACCCCCTTAACAAAAATAGGTCCCAATAAACATATAATCATCAGCCGTTGCATAATCAACACCTATTCACAATATTCATGCACTGTCCACTTCTTTGTGAGATATCTTCTCATTCAGTTTTACTTCTTGTATAATATTAATTAATTTTTTTTCTATCCAGTGGATTAATTTTTTTCACTCCTTTGTTATGATCTTTAAAGCTTTAATTTGAAAAATATACTTTTCATCTGAATTTATATTGATTGGGATTTTTCCTAATATAATATTTTCGGATTTTAAATCAAGTTTATTTCCCTGTGTCACTTCAACAATTTGAAATACTTCTTTCCAGTATAAGGTTATTTTACAAGTATAAAAAATTTGTGTAATTAGCATTTTTCTCTCCATAATTTCTGCATTTGCAGTTTGCCCTTTTATTTTTACTCATACTTTCTGGAGTCAAGAAGTATCTCATCATTATTTTCAAGCGGTTATTTGTACCTTTCTCCCCAGTTTACCTTAACGTTTTTCTCTTTTTGTTGCATTACAATTTGGTAAAACTGACTCATAGCATGTTTTAGTTTCTTATTATTTGCGACATAGGTTATCAGGGGGTTTAGGTCATACTGTGTTTAATCTTTTCCAATTTACTATTCAAATAACTTCTGACTTCACAAATAAGCATCACGGGTGAAGTGTCTTCATAAGCAAGTTCTGGTCAGAGCTCAGCCATCAGTGAGCCACAGCCACTGCTTTCACAATCTGGATCATTTTGATAAACTTTATCCACTAAGCAAAAATTATTAGTGAAATATATATATATTTTGTTCCATGTCTATAAGATCATAAGTCCAAGCACTATATATTTGCTATTACGAGATCTATGATTTATAAACCTATACACTGACACACTTTTGTTGTTTTAGTCTTTCAAAAAGTATGACTTCTGCATCTGCACTGTTTGGCAAAGCAATGTAAATGGCTGAACTCTTTGAAGGCATTCAGCTCAGCCATCTATCTTTAGGCAAATGCAATTGACTTTGAGTGTGGTTTTATAATGCCACCCACATATTACATCTGGAGCCTCGGAGCCCCTTTGTCTTTCTGATGTCAGTGCTGATGCTGTGGGCAGATGGGGTCCTGTATGCAAAGCTTCCCAAATTGCTCCTCAATGGCATTATAGTGTAGCTGCTCTTTCTTCCTCCCACTCGGCCTTTCCCAGTGCTCCTCTGCCTCGCATCCCTAAAGCACATGTGTTCCCACTCGTGTCGCTGCTCCTAAGCTGTGTCAAGTGCTGGGATCTTGAGAGCGGGAACTGCATGTTTCTGTGCATGGAAACCTTTATCACAAAAGGATCAAATCATTTTAGAGCGAGTGAAGCGACATTTGAATGGCTCACAATGGATTTATAGATGTGCTGCTTGTTGAAATGTAAAAGTCAATATTTCTGCAACGCTCATGAAAACTCACTTTGATTGGTTTTCTACCATAGACAGAGGAATTTTCTAAAGGCCAGGCCTTCTTCACTGGACCCTGAATCGTAAGACTTGACAGTGTGTGCTCGTTACACAAATTGCTAACAATGTAATCACAATGCTTAATCACATTTTACCCATGGTTAATATTGGCCAGTTTAATGTCAACTGATACTTGACCCAACTTACATGTGAATGACAGCTGAATGAATTCTTAAGTAATAAAGTCATTTGCTTTTATAAACACAGTGCAGCACTGATAGCTACTTATTGGAAAAAGATGGGAGTTGGAGAAATGACCTTTAACGCCTTCGCTAATTGCTGTCATAATGACCACAGTGAACTGAAATGTGGTAAAAAATTCAATGGAAAGCTGTGATTGCGCCCTGAGGCTGCCATGGTGCCATGATATATATATATATATATATATATATATTCCACACATTAAGAATACCACAAAGATAGGGCCACCACGGAGACGCTAATGCATGCTTTTATCACCAGTCGTATCGACTACTGTAATGCCCTGCATTCTGGTCTTCCCAAAAGGAGTATCTCATGTTTACAACTTTTACAAAATTCAGCAGCTCGTGTCCTGACGAAGACCAGGAGGCGGGACCACATTACACGCTGCATTGGCTCCCTGTGTGTTTCAGGATCAATTTTAAAGTTCTTTTAATGGTTTTTAAATGTCTGGTCCTTCTTATCTTTCAAAACTGCTTTTACCTTATGAACCTTCACCCTTCACCAGGCCCCTTCGCTCCTCCGGCAGGGGTCTCCTAGTTATTCCTAAAGTCAGCAGAAAGACTCACGGCGAGGCGTCTTTCCAATATTATGGCCTCGTCACTGGAACGACCTGCCGGAGGAGCTCAGGACCGCAGAGAACGTTCATGTATTTAAGAGCAGGCTCAAGACCCACCTTTTTAGCTTAGCTTTTAACTGATATCTATTTATTTAGTCCTAATTATATTGTGTTGTGTGTGTGTGTGTGGTGTGTTGTTTGTGTGGTGTGTGTGTGGTGTGTGTGTGTGTGTGTGTGTGTGGTGTGTTGTGTTGGTGGTGTGTGTGGTGTGTGTGTGTGTGGTGTGTGTGTTGTTGTGTGTGTGTGTGTGTGGTGGTTGTGTGTGTGTGTGTGTGTGTGTGTGTGTGTGTGTGTGTGTGTGTTGTCTGTTGTGTGTGTGTGTGTTGGTGTGGTGTGTGTTGGTGTGTGTGTTGTGTGTGTGTGTGTGTGTGTGTGTGTGCGGTGTGGGTGATGTGTGGTGTGTGTGTGTTGTGTGTGTGGTGTGTGTGTGTGTGGTGTGTGTGTGTGTGTGTGTGTGTGTGTGTGTGTGTGTGTGTGTGTGTTGTGTGTGTGTTTTGTGTGTTGTGTGTGTGTGTGTGTGTGTGGTGTGTGTGTGTGTGTGTGTGTTGTGTGTGTGTGTGTGTGTGTGTGTGTTGTGTGTGTGTGTGTGTGTGTGTGTGGGAATAATGTTAGTAGACTTGGTTTACAGCTCGTAGGCTCATTACGAAGATGGACACTGGTCTTGAGTATCTCCAGCCTCCATGTGGCCTAAGTCAATAAAGTCAAGGGCATGGGTGGACCAGTGAATAATAGACTGTGTGTGAGTGCATTTAAAGGGCTATAACCTCTCCAGGCCACCGTACGACCGCATTTAACAATATAACAGCTATTTGCCTCGCACTTCCTGGTAGCAAAGCTTTAACAAGTGCAATCATGATAAGACAATAAAACTCGGCCTAATGCTATCCTGCTGCTAGAGGATTTAGGCTAAAAATATATGAGAGTAATCAATTGTAATGGTATTCCAGGCATTAGGGTTATAAATGGGAAAACAAGTGGACCAGTTAAAAGGCAGCAGAGGTAAATACCCCCAGTAAATGTGTTGAGGGCTTCTTGTGGCTTCCATATGAAAGTCATCCATTTCAATTTGGACAATCCAGTCTTTCCGAGACAGAGCTGACAGAGCAGTAGCATTGACAGATGTGATACATCATGATAGTGTTAAGTCATTGACATCTGTGAAAGAAGATGCATGGAAAATTGTTATTGTTCAGCTTTCGATCTGAACATAAGCACTATATTAGACAGATAACTCAATGTGGTTTTGTAAAGCTGTGCAGTCATTGCTTAATACAGCAATACACACAAAGTGCAGATCTTTTACACTCAAAATAAAGCCCATATTGTAAATAGCTTTTAATGCACATGTACATTTCTTTTCAGTTTTGTCTTCTTTGAAATCAATACAAATTCATGAAAACAGAACAAATTACATCTCATTAAAGGGGTCATAAACAATGTGGCTTTATGCAACTATGCACTAGTGTAACACATTTACAAGACAAGAACGGACATAAATAGCTCCAGTCTTGAAATAATTAAAACTGATTATGTTAATACATTTGGGGTCCGCTTGAAAAAGATATGTGGATTAGTATTTAGCTTTTTTTTTTCAAGTATGACACTGCCTATATAATTAACATGAGCTAAAGGCCTTTATTAAAATGAGAGAGCAACAGTTAGCGCTAAAGTGCATGCGAAGCTTCTTTCGTTATTACTTGAATCAAGGCCATGAGGCAAAATGAACCATCTAACTTTTTAGTGCATTTCAACCTATAGACCTTGGTATAGCTTTCCAACTCCAAGTATCTACATCTTGGGTGTTTTGGTGATTCAAACGCTCCACACTCAGAGGTGCTAATCAGCTGAAGGTGTTGTGATAGGTGGCACCAGTTAAGTGTCAGATGTCACTGGGCGGTCTGTGGCTGTTGGTTGGTCTGAGATGGAGCTGGTCCTTCAGAGCAGACAGGAGGACGTGGGTGGACTGACAGCACAGCAGAGGTGCAGCTGAACCAGGGTGCGTTTGGGGACGGAGCATCATTCAGGCCAGTGCGAAAGACCCTTACATACAGTATAGTCAAACAGGGGCTGGATCGTACTGGATGAAAGCACTGCTTGCTCTGTTAGATAAAGCTAAACTGTGTTATATTAAGTATCATTGGGATATAAAGTGTGGCATTATGATGTGTATCATACCTGATGTTTACTTTCTTCACTTTCACTGTTTGTAAAATTTAAATTGTTGGTTGAGTCTTTTATAACACATGCTGTGGATATTATTTGTTGGAATGAAAAAAAGTGTGACCAAACACCAATGTAAGATATTGGTCGTCACACTTGGTCACCACTGAATGCCCATTTTCAGGCTATTGAAAAAAATCTACTCCTGAGAAAAATAAAGCTGAATAGCCCTTGAACAATGGCCAGTTGTTTCAGGGCAGACACACACCGTCAACCCCATTCATTCACAATCCCATTCATTTGAGTTAATCTTATGAAACAACATGCATCTTAAGACCAAAGGGGGAAAGATGAGATTCTAATAAGCTGAGTAAACTCCTCTCAGAAAGAAGAAGACTTCAACACGCAACCTCCTCCTGACTACATTCAGAGAACCTTAACCAATTTTTTAGACACTGTCCTAGTCACTATCACACAACATACAGCACGGACAGTTGCTCTGTGGATGTTTTACCAACAACAATAAACAAAGCAAAATGATTATGTGCTTAAGAGGGGTTCAAACTGATGAGCTTCTGGATAAACACATACTTAACCCACTGATATCACCCCATTATTTCCCAGTGAATCAAACTAAAATGAAAAACAGCAGCCATATCAGACACCTTATACAGTCACTATTCAAGCATTCCAGCGTTTCGACTCACTCAAGCAAAATGAGTAATTATTGTGACCGAGCACGGCACAGCATTATTGTCCAGCTCTAATTGAGAATGAGGTGATTTATGGGTGTGTAATATTATGTATTTGACAACATTCACAGGAGAGGTGTGATGACACTGTTTCCTCCCATCTGCACGGCTGTATCCAAATGGCCGTGTCTTGGATGTGGTTACACAATTGTGTACCTGAAGATGAGGGCTGCCAGTCATGGTTCTGCATAATGTTTTAAATGCGCTCATTTAGTTTTGGCTGAGTGGGCGGCTGTGCACACTAAAAGGGCTGAAACATGCCTAAGCACCTGGCAATGTTTTTAAATGCCTGAGCTCTAGTAGAAAGTATCTCTGCTAACTGTATTAAATGTCACTTTATGCACAATGATATTATTTACTTGGAAGCAGCCTTGTTTATTTCTGCCACATTCTCCCTTTTGAATTAATTCTATTATAGTCCTCCCACATGCATCATTTCTGCACCACTGAGCAATGGAACAGAATATTAAGCTTTTCAGTGGACATGAGCTGCATTTATTACATTTACCTCAGTGACAATTCAAATGTAGTAAATTTGGTATTTGCTGTGCAAACATACAAGCGGCTGAAAGCTGGATACTGGTTCCCTGTTTCCTTATATAAGATGAGATGAGATGAGATAAGATCAAATTAAAATAAGATAGGACTTCATTGATCTCACAATGGAGAAATTCACCTGTTACATCAGCTCTCAAGAAACACTCAGGTAGGACAAATCGACAGGAAAAAGTGCAATCAGAGAAGAACAGGATAATGTGCAAACAAGTAATAGTAAATAGTGGTATCTTGTGCACAAATTTAAAAAACCTTTTGCTAATATGGTTGGTAATGTAATTACAATGGTGCTCGGTGCTATATGTTATATCAACCTACACCTTTGAATACAATAATATAGGTTATAACTTGATTAATCGCAAAGGAAAATCAGCAGCATAAAAGACACTAAACACGAAATGAAATATTTATAAATACCTATTTATAAATACAATCCATACAGAATGTTAAGAAAGAAAGAAAAAAATAAAGAAAGTAAGCAAGTAAGTAAGGGTCCAAATGTGACCTATATACTATGTTCAAAGATATACAGTAAACAGGTTCACATCAAAAACAGATTTTATTTTGAACATTTGTAATGTTGATTTATTCACAATTACAAAAAAACAAACAAGTCGTTTTTTTACATAATGTAAATGCTGTACATGTTGATCCAGTGAACCTCCAGCACCTACCCCTAATCTTATGTCTTAATTAGTGCAAATGCAGGTCTTTTGTATTTAAAGCTCAAGGGCATTGTCATGTATATGATCTATAATTGACTGGAATGGGTTCACACGGTCATTTATCATTCAATCTTTGCATTTATTTCATTTGTCTATTGTTTGAAATGACATTGCTCTATTTTGAATCCTCTGCTCACCCATCTCTTCTGTTTACATCCCGCAGTCTTTTATCATGAGAAATAACTGTTGTACAAAGCAATAACCTGTAGTGGAGACCTGAGCCAGGCGGTAGATAAAAGCCATTTAAAAGCATCCGTATCGTATCTTCGCTGCTGAGGTAAATAACCGGAGCACATAGACAGTGGGTGAGTGACACGTGCGGATTACCCCCACGGCAGCTCTGTAGCGGAGAGTACAGGCAGGGCCAGGTCCACACACGCACAGAAGGGGCACTTTGAAGATTAGAGCAGTGAGCTTTTGCACCCGCTGCTTCTGGAGGCCCCTCCACGTCGCCCCTGAGCTCAGAGATGTGGCGTGGCAGGACTGCTGACTGGACACTGCTCTAGATCTGCCTGTCCAATTAGCTGTGTGTCCTATACTCCGGAGAACTGGTCCCCTTTCCGCCTGGCTTTGCTCGCTGCATGTGTGAATCTACATGTCATGTGGGCACAGACATCTCCCCTGTAGTCCGCACCTATGAAAGTCTCAGTACATTAGGTGACAAGCTATAGGTCTGAATGATTTTATTAAAATCTCAGTTGTTTCATACATACTTTGGATTAGATTTACGATTCAACAACTAAAAAAACTAGTTCATAATGCACATTATAAGCATGTTCTGGAAGATACAAATGTTTATAGCAATAAAATAAGATAAAATAAGACTTAATTGATCTCACAATGGAGAAATTCACTTGTTACATTCAGCTCTCAAGAAAACACTCAGGGTGTGCAAAATAGACAGGAAATGTGTGAACAATTTAATAGTAAATAGAGGTATCAAGGGCATTTAGGGGCAAAAAGTATAATCAATAAAAAAGCCAAATTGGGCAAGGTTTACAGTCATAGTGCAGGTGGTTGATAAAGTGACGCAGCTACAGAGATTATTTCATTATTTCATAATAGCCTATACAATAATCACATGACAACATACCAGGTCGTGTACTGAAAGGTTGCGCTGATGAACTCACTGAAGTCTTCACAGACATTTTTAACACATCTCTGCAGAAGGCTGTGGTCCCAACGTGCCTCAAAGCGTACACCATCATTCCGCTGCCAAAGAAGTCACCACTGTCCTGCTTTAATGACTATCGCCCAGTAGCACTCAGTCCAATTCTTATGAAGTGCTTTGAGCGGCTCGTCATGGAACACTATTCTCCCTCCCACCCTGGACCCATAACAGTTTGCTTATCGGTCCAATCGCTCAACTGAAGATGCCATCTCCACTGCGCTTCATTCAGCCCTCACTCACCTTGAAACAAAGGACTCTTACGTTAGAATGCTGTTTTTAGACTTTAGCTCAGCTTTCAATCCCACAGCAGCTAATACACAAACTGCTCCACCTGGGGATCAACACATCACTGTGCAACTGGCTGCTGGACTTTCTGACGGGGAGACCACAGGCTGTCCGTGTGGGCGGAAAGTCCTCCAGAACCATCACACTGAACACGGGGGCTCCCCAAGGCTGTGTGCTGAGCTCCCTCCTGTTCACTCTGCTGACCCATGACTGCGCTCCAAAGTACGACTTAAACATCTTCATCAAGTTTGCAGACGACACAACAGTGGTGGGTCTCATCAACAACAGAGACGAGTCAAACTACAGGAGTTGTTGTTGTTGTTGTTTATTTGGTAGGGACAGTGCAAGTTAATGAACAAGCCACACCGGATTGTAGCCTTGGGCTAATTTCCATCCGTCGTCCCCATGCACACTGAGTGAGTGAGGTGAGCAGTCTGGCCATGTGGTGTGCACAGAACAATCTCTCTCTAAATGTGGAGAAGACAAAAGAGATTGTTGTGGACTTTCCAAGAGCACGGGTCCAGCATGCTCCTCTACTGTAACAATCAATGGTGCTGCAGTGGAGAGGGAGACCAGCACTAAGTTCCTGGGTGTGCACATCACAGAGAACCTTTCCTGGACCATGCACACTACATCACTGGTCAAGAAAAGTAATCAGCGTCTCTACTTTCTCCGCAAGTTAAGAAGAGCTACACTGTAAATGTAAAATTTGTTTCAACTCAAAAAACTAATTCCAAGGGCTGCCAAGAAATTTATGTGTAACCAATAACCATTTTACAATCTAGTCGGTTTGAAATTTGAGATTCACCTCTTTCGTGCAATTGTATTCTTAGGTTGACATAACTGTTTCAGTTGTCTGAAGTGAAAAACTTAGGTTGACACAACTGATTTAATTTGTAACTGACGTTTTCACTTCAGACAACTGGAAACAGTTATGTCAACCTAAGAATACAATTGAACGAAAGAGGTGAATCTCAAATTTCAAATCGACTAGATTGTAAATGGTTATTGGTTACACATAAAATTTCTTGGCAGCCCTTGGAATTAGTTTTTGAGTTGAAACAAATTTTACATTTTACAGTGTAGAGTCCCAGCCTCCGTTATGTGCAACCTCTACAGAGGACTATAGAGAGCATCCTGACCAGCTCCATCACTGGGTGGCACGGCGCCAGCACTGCCTCCTGCCGAAGGAGCCCCTCTCCCCACCATTAAGGACATGTACTCCACCCGTCTCACCCGCAAAGCCGTCAGAATCACCAGGGACCCTACGCACCCATCACACAGTCTCTTCAAGGTAATGCCTTCAGGGAGGAGACTGCGGAATCTACGGGCCAGGTCAAGTCGACTTAGGAACAGTTTCATACACAAGGCCATCGGGAAGCTGCCCTCCCTCCCATTTGAGAAATAAAAAATCCCATTTGAGAAATAAAAAATCCCATTTGAGAAATAAAAAATCTTGAATCTTGTATCTTGAATGCTTTCAGAATGTTTGTATGGTCTAAACTTCTAGATTAACAGGTAATAGTATATGAGACCCCTTGGAGACAGGAACTTTTTGATTCTTGCAGTTGCATATACATTTGGATTTAGTACTTTTTACTCTTTCACATTTCCATCAATGAACCACTCCCCCCATTCACACACACACTTTCCCACACCAGTGTAAGCAGACTCTGGAGGCAAGGAGATGACACAACAAGAGTAGACACTGGTGGGAACTGGCATCAAATCGGACCTTTAGGTCAGTGGGCAAACATTGACGCCAACAGCACCTGAACTTATTAAAATAATGGTTCGCTTGTACAACTAGAACTTTAATGAATGCATAAATGGTTGAAAAACAAAGGCAAACATTATTTTTTTCCAAATTAAAACGTCCAACCATGCTCACCACAACCGACCACATGCCCTTTGTGAAGTTTTGATGTCACTCGAGAAGCACGTTTGTGATTAGCTCATGAAATACAGAACAGTTTGAATAAAAAAATATAATTGAAATGGCAGTTTCTCTCAGCCCTGTCTTTCGGCCCGGCTTAGCTCGCTGCATGTGGGCCTGGCGTCCTTGTTTAACCCCCGATACGGCTTGGTCTTTGCATGCTTATTTACGCCATCACAGTCACTCCTCAGAGCATCGCGCCGCACCATTTGTTTACTCTTTTATGTGAATAAAAGAAAGTGGCCAGTGGAATCAAAGGCAAACCAAATGACTTTTAAGTGGCAGTTCAAGTGGGCTCTGCTTTCTGAGGGTGATAGATCAAAGGGCCAGAGCGTGTCATGTTTGGTGACTCGGGGCGTTTGGATGTGTCTCATCACCGGCCAGTGTCTTCACATTTCATCTCACTACTGCACATTACTGCATGTTTAGTGCCATTGCTAAGCTATTGCAATTGAGAGCCTGCTTTTCTTTAATCTCTCACTTTGATTGCACACACGAGCCCAACATTTTTAAAACGAAAAGTATGTTTCCTCCAAGTGGAAAGATACATTTCTCTCAAGGGCTTTGATAGTTTTATATGGAGCGGGATTCTTTTAATGATGGCGCCTTTCTGCACAGCTGCCCCGCTGCAGATTTCTGTATCTCGCTAATACTTTCTCACAGTCCCAGCTTTCTTCCTCTCTGCCTCTTTCACAAACGGTTATATTTACTATAACGCTGAGCCAGAGTCAGTTTGAACATGACCTTGGTGGCTTTTGGAGGTTTTTACTCCCTGAGCTGTCCTGACTGACACAGATCATAACCCTTTTCACTCCCCTGACCTTCCATGGGAACGTCATGTGAAAATCCCTGTTCTGCTGGATTTCAAGCCCTTCAAACGTCATCCATCAGAAAGCCACTTAGAGCTATATACTATGCATGCCCTTATCTGTAGCCCGGCAGTGCCCTGTGTTTATAACCATTGCTTCCATCACTGATATTGCTAATGGACTTTCACTATTGACCTCTATATGAAAATACAGTTGCGGGCCAAAGTATATACTCTATTCTATTTTTAAACAGTTATGAATGGAAGCTCATCTTTCAGGAGCTGGAGGCACCAACCCTTTCATATCCAGGGGCCTTAAGTACAGTTTCTTATATTCTATCAAAGCAATAGGATCTAAGAAAATCACCGTAAATATCACCCAATTGACTATAGCCTGCACTTCAGTTTACCCTCCAAACTACAGTACCAACAGAAGCCCAGTCTGATCAGCTGACACCAACCCCCTGCCTCCTCCAGACAAGACTGGCCAACTGAGGAAAGAAGGCCTTCTTCATTTGTATAGCTGCTCCCACCCTCTGCAAATATCCCTCAAAACTCAGCTTTAAATAAGACCATAAATATTGTTATTCTTCTTTAAAGCTTCAAAACAATCGCTGTAGCTTCACAACTGTTTACTCAGCTATATGTTTTATATTGTCTCTTGTGCTTTCATGTGTTGGTCATTCAAAGAGGCATTTATACTATTTTAATCTACTCTACTTTACATACAGTAAAACAGATTGTATCTGTACTTTCACCATGATAGCAGGATCATTCAAGTTGTCTTGGGGGCTGTCAATGTTGTCTGGAGATAACTGCGTGGTTAAGATGTTTAGGATACTGATCGTCTAAGCAGGTTGGCTGATAGTCAACAGCAGAGAGAGAGAGAGATGGCTTTAATTCCCAGTGGTGTCCTTTCAACAAATGACTTCTACCAGTGGCTATAATGGAAGTTGAATGCAGTGCACCAGCGGCAGAATGTGTATTGGAAAGAGCTTTATTGCAAACTGAGGAGCTGCAGGTTTCTAATTTGAGTCTGGCACAAGAGAAATAGTGAAAGGAGCAGTGGAGGAAGGTGGAGGAAAGGTTGAAACTGAAGCTACTGGAGCCTGGGCCGACTAACAAGAGGAGGTCTAAAGCCAAAGTGACTCAGGCCATTGGAGAAAACTGTGAGAAGAATAGGCGAGAAAAGACCAGCAGAGGCACAGAAGGATTACAGCAAGAAGCAGCAAAATGGAAGGCTTATTTTTCCCTCCGTCTGTTTTGTGGGTACAAGGTGGTTTCAACACTGCGACAACAGAAACTATCAAAAAGCTTAGATATGAGCAACACCAACAAGCAAGGTCTGATATAAACCGGCACTGCAATCAGTAATTAATCTGTGAATTATTGTTCTTATTTTCTCAAAGTACCTTTTTATAACTTTTGCAAAGCTGGCTTTTTTTAAGCTTTTACCCTTGTTATGATGTTTTACGGTCAAAAACACAGGGCTACAGCATACCTGAAGAAGTATTTCACTTTAATCACTTCGGACTAATCTGGTTTACTTTGTTAGAAGCCCTCTGATTTGTATTTTTGATTTTTGTTGCACCAGAGATGGAACGTGGAACTGTCCTCCACATTTCTAAAGCCCATAATCCACTACCAGACTATTCTACACTCAAAGAGTTGATCAGCGGACATTACCACAGCATGCAGTTGGATCTTTAATTTTATTCCTTAAAACTATTCATATAACAATCTTGTGTGACTCACTGTGCCCCTCCTGCTTCCCTCTCTCTGGAGCCCTAATCAGGGTAGCCTCAGGTGGTACACAAACTTAAAAGTTAAGGGTAGTATGAAATACAATGCAGGCTCTGTTGTGATTTTTTTTCATGAGAACTTTACCTGAGTGCGCCTGTTCCCTGGGGACCCAGGCAGGCGGAGAATAAAGCAAAGATATGAAGGAGGAGTGAGATGAAAAGGCTAGTGTGACAGGCTAAAGGAGAGAGAGACTGTGGAGTAGATAAACAAGGGTTGGAGCCTAGCATGCTTGTATTTGACAGTCAGCGGTGCCTAAATGCACATGTTTATCACTATACAATGAGAAATAACGTGAAGCCGTTTATTGTTATACATTAGCATCTTTTCCCACTGCGTGAATATCTTTGAGATTTGCATATCTCTGCCCTGACGTGGAAGCCATTGAAAAGTCTGTGTGAACTAAACACACATGCAGGCAGCGAGCTGATCAGGATAGATCCGCTTATTGTTGGTATTGAAAAGGTGCAAATCTCTTTTACTATTCACACCATAGAAAACAAACCAGTGGGTGATATTTTGTATGACTCCCTCTCTTTTAAAGCCGCCTTGCTCACCTTGGGCATATACTGATACCCATTAATCATGAGCTCTGTTGTATTGTCAGCACAGTACACCCCCCTTCACCTTTCTAGCCCTCCCTCTCCCCAGCCGCCTCCCTCCCTCCTCCCATTTTCAGCCTGTCACTTAACAAGCTGTGACACCATGACAGTGACGTGTGTGCCACTGACTGATGCCCGGCTACAGCTCTTATTGGAAAGGTATTGAAATGCAGTGGCACATGGGATTTAAAGCCACACTGCGGAACATTCCAGGTTATTATTATGTAGGCTATGACATGTCACGAGTGATGAAACTGTTGTACATCTACAAACATAAACAAACAGCCTAGCTATGCCCAGTGTGCCCATCAGCTCGGCACTGACAATGCTGTGAGTTAATAAAGTATTTCAAAGATCTAATTTGTGGCCACCTGTAGACAGAGTAGAGAAGTAATATCTCTAAGGAGACGAGCTGGTGATGTCCCGCTCCTAGTATGGAGGCAAACCCACTGACGGGAAAGCATTTTGAAGCATTTCTCCACTAATTTAAACACCTTTAACAAAACACTGGCTTGTATTTTATTCAATTAACAGAGTAATATGTTACACAGTGGGGCTATAACTACAACACTGTATTTCTGAAGCCCTTTATGACACAATGTAAAATAAATAAAAGCAGCCTATTCAATTCAAGGGTTTGTTTGGGTTAGGCCCCCAGTTGACAACAAGATGTACTGTAGCCCGTGCAATCACCTGTGCAGTATGCGACCGATGCTATTTTGGTATTAAATGCATGCGCCTGTGTGGATAGTAAAAAGTGATGACTGGATGTTTCCTCTTGTCTCACAGGCTCGTTGTCCCTCGGTGTGTTCCTGGTCTCGTTAGCGCTGACGGTGTGTGCTGTTTGGCTGGTGGCTCTCTGTGGCGTCTGCGGCTGGTGTCAGCACAAACTGGTGAGTACACACACAAACAACACAGACCAAGGAGTGAGAGGCACTCTTTATTGATCACAGAGCCTTGATGTTTGTCATGAACAACAACAAATAATGTAACGCTTATCATAATCATATTTGTGTTACATTGTTGGTACGTAAGCTGCCTCCAGTGCAGGGGGGGGCAATTAATTTTCATAAGGGGCCACATGAGAAGCCTGAATTGAGTCGGAGGGCCGCACCAACAATAACTCGAACTTATTCTGCTCAACTTTATCCGATTGTACATTACACTAAATCGTGTATTTCGAATAGCTGATACCTACTGTTATTATAGGACTATTATTTTTAGCCATATCAAGCCAAGCATGTGTGTGCATCATTATTTAAGTTCAACTTCTTATCCTCGTGAACTTTTACCATCGCAGTGAAAGCACCTCTGTGTTTGAAGGAAATGAAGTGATGCACTGTAGCAGGGGTCTCCAAGTAAATTTCCCTGGGGGCCAAAACATAAACGGGGAGTGTTTTTTCCGGGTCCATAAACAAAAGCTCCAAAATAAAATTATGTTTTAATTGGGAAAATACTATTGAGGAAACTTTTTTCAATGAATGAATAATAATGAGCCTGACAGGACTGTAGCCAATGTGTCGTTCATATCCTGATCTCTCATTATGTCAGTGCTCTCTGCTGGACATGTGTGAAATGTTTTATTTTTATTTTTATTTAAGCAGCCCCCTAGTGGCTGGAGTGGGCATTCTGGTAATTTCATTAATCATAACTCCACACAGGAATGGGCTAGAGACTTACTTTTTGTTGTTGTTGACATACTGAGAAATTTATGCCCTACAAGCAGTGAGCCGGATTGAATCATCTCGCGGGCTGGATGTGGCCCGCAGGCCGTATTTTGCCCAGGTTTGCTCTAGTGCATTTAAGTTACATTTGTTACACAGATATAGGAATAGTGGCACATTACATCATATTTTAGGATGTGAAATGCTGGCGTTATTGTTACCATCAAAGCATTTGGACACCACAGTGTGTTAGATGTTTTTACCAGTAGTGACCCGGCAGCTTAAGTCTCTTTTTGGCTCTTCTTCTGTGTATAGTTTTTTCTATAGTGTCTTTAGTTAATTGCTATTGCTCTGGACAATGGTTACTTGTTCCCCTAAAATTAACGATTTCTATACTAACATTCAACCCCAAAATCTACTGTGGCTCATGATCATGAGCCACAGTAGTTAATTTGCTGTGAATGAGTGGACCACCAGTGTGGGCAAACATGAGCATGTATACACATATATTTGTAAAAGGGGAGCTTGTGCACACAACATCTCTGTGAGTCAAGAGTGCTCACCACTGTGCGAACTTATCATTGTGTTGTGCCATGCTGTCTGTTGACCTTCCTGCCTCTGCTGATTATGAAATGTGTGAATGTATGTGATTGTCTGTCCATTTAATAATAATAGATAACGCTTTTCAAGACACTAAAAGATGCCCCACAGAGAGTAAACGGTAAACGGTATTCTACGTCAGTATTTTTGAGTTATGATTCTGCTCTTGTAATCTTTATTGAACCCTCCTGTTTTGATAGGACATCATTTAACCCATCGATCATCTAGTGGAATGAGGGGACCCTATTACTGACCATAGACCCTCCCCACATTCACAGAGAATTAGTCCAGAGGATACAGTACACTCTGTTTTGGTGAGGTAATACCATCATGTCATGCCAACTCCACGCAGAAAGGCGCTGCACCTTCATGCTGCGTGGCAATAGGACTAATCCCTTTTCCACTGTGCAGCCACTGGATTAAATAGCACTGAGTGAGGACAAAAAAAGAAATGATTGTCAGGAATATTTCTTATACCAGTGGTTCTCAACCTTGAACTTAACATGACACGCCACAACCCAAAGTATGATATAGCCAATACAGTAGCTCTACAAATCAACCTTCAACCTTCAGAGTCTCATTGGTTAAGTTTACTTCTATACCACTCTCTTGTCTATTATCGTTACTCCTGTATTAATATGATAGCAGTAGAGATGAAAGTCAGTGGGCAGTGCCTCGTACATTGATACAGTAGTTCTCCAGTACAGTGTCAGTATTGGTGCACTCATTGAGGAGAAACAGAGACAAACCCGTTAGCCTGACCTCCGGTAGAGGGCATGTCATTGTGATTATGTGCTATGAAATGTGATTGATTAAGGGGAGGGTCCCAGTCATTAGGCAGACGGAGCAGTGCTGCCCCGTCCCCACTCCACTTCACTGACTCTTACACATTTGCATGGCTTTAAAAGTAATTGACAGCGATTCATCTTGAGCTTGTAAGAACACCGGTCACCTGTTTCAAGTCAGTGTCACGGGTTCTCTCTTGTCTGTTGGGCTTTGACACTTTTGGACAGAGATGAAGGAAGTACTTGTGCCTGTGTAAAAGCGGCTTTCTTTCCGATACCACTCCAGTATCGCTCACTTCCAATGTCACTCACTTTGAAGTAAGTTAATTCACAAAATAAGCACAAGCAAAGCAAGCAAGTTTCTACCACAGTGACAGCCTGTTTGTACTACTCCAATTCCCAAATGTATGCCACTGTGCAACAATAAAGTGACAAAAGAGCATCAAAAATGGGACAGAAAAGTGCCAACAAATGTGAGGAAAATGCAACAAAAAGTGATGATAAAAAAGTTTTTAAAAAGTGACATAAACAACACAAGGAAAACGATCCATTTTGTAGTTTTCAAATGAGGCATTACACTGGCCTATAGGCTGTAGAGGTTAATATACTTAACTACGGCAGTTAATGCCTAACCCATAATAAATAGTTCACTTATTCTTTGTGTTAGTCACTTGTAACTAATGAATTGCTCATGATGAATTAAGTGTTAACTCATCATTTTTTATGGCTAAATAAGATATAGTTATTATAACGTGTTAGCAGTACATCTTTACATGTGATACCATCACACTTGACAGCTGACTTTGCTGGAAGCGGGACACAGTTTTCAAGGGAAACTTACTCCCCCTTCCAGAGCCTCAGCCTGAGAGCTTGAGATTTAAAAAAAAAAAGCAGGAGAAAGAGGCGTTCCTGGAGGACTAAGGAGCGTGTGGGGTTGAGGGGTGGGTGGTCTATGGGTCTGTGATTCACTGGCCTGAGTCACCTTACAGGTAAACTGTCCTGTCCCTCTCCCGCTCTCTCCTCACTGCTGGAGGCAGGGCCAGGGCCACATGTGGGAGCATTTCATTGGAGTTTTCAATGAAGTTACTTGAGTCATCTTGTAGTCGCAAATGTTTCGCCTCTCACCCAAAAGGCTTCGTCAGCGAGCTAAGGTTCAGCTCAGCCAGTCCAGATAAGGACCACAAGGAGGAGTTGAGCTTGGCCCAGCTCCTCCCCTCTAATGGCAGCTAATCCTTACCTGTGAGTAAACACCTGTAAAAGTAGTGCGGTGAGCAGGTCGTTAGAGACCTGCTCACCGCAGAGTATCGATCTGACCCGGCCCTATTCACAGCTGATCACTGCTAATTACCTGCCTATTGTTCTGTTGTTGGCTGAGGTGCCGCCTCATTGGCCTGACAAGGCCCTGTCGTCTGGCTGTGAATGAGATTAGCATAAAGTGGAGAAAGATTAAATCTGAGCCCACAATTCCGGTTCATGGAGGGATTTTCTTTCTTGACAAAAATAGCTTCTTTCACTCCTCGTTCGAACCGACGTTCTTCTTTAGCTAACATTTTGACCTCTCAGTCCTCAAAGGAGTGATTGGTGGTTTTGAGGTGGAGGTGCACAAAATCACCAACCACTTTCATTGGTGTGTTTGTGCTGCAGGGCAAGTGACATCAGATTATCCCGACTGACATCAGATTTCACACCTACTCCAACAGTGGCGCCAAATTCAAAAATCAAATGCAGTACAAACAGTTCGCCTGTAGAGGTGAAAAGTGGATTTGAGGGTCAGTTTTCCATTAAACACATGAGATCCTCTTCCATATACTTTGTTAACCGATAGCAAATAGCTCCGTCGATGTCTGGCTGCTCATTAGGAGCATGTTTATTATTGCTGGCATGTACTACTATAGCTGCTCTTGTGACATAGCAAAATAAAACCTGGAATTTTCTGTGGCGTGGCTTTGAAGTACAAACAAATCGATTGAGTAATTCAATAAATAGAGTGCTGAAGTAGAAGCTAGTTACGGGGGAAATATAATTCCTATGCTACACGAACTACTATTATTCATCTACTAATCTTATTATGTCTTTCTATGACTGTTGGTTGGAGCGCAGATGGTAAGACTCTGTACAGCACCATATGGCTGTCACACATGCGTTAGCTAAAGATGACTCATCAACACCATTACAACGTACAGTATATGAGCTGTGTTAAATGATGTGTGCCCATGTAGTACTAACACCGACTCCTTGCATTGTTTCGGTGGAACATCCTGCTATATTCGATATTCTACTTTAAAGTAAATGGAGCGGCGAAAGACTGAGCTTCCTACAGAGGGTGAAGGTAGTTTCAGCACCTCGGAGAGCTCCCCCGGGTCTCCTCCACTGCAAAAGGATCGTCTTCCTATCCAGCGACGGCAACAGGCAGGAGGGACTGGGGCTAGAGTGGCATCCCCCAGCCTTTTGACCCCACACAAGTCAATCTCGCCCACGCCCATTTGATATGAGGATTTGGCATATTCTTCTGTCATGTCTCACTCATCTGGGGGCGCGGCATGTCGCTAAGATGTTAATTAGGGCTTTTGAAGTCTTTGGACCACTCACTTTGGGAAAATGTCACTCGCCCACTGGTGTGAGAGCACATTAAACTCTGACAGTTAATGTAGAAAATAACCAAATGTTGTGGAGATGAAATTCCTCTCATGCGTAGATGTGATTACACCATTAGGCTCACACTGATTCTGCCAGGTTTGAAAGACCAGATGTGATACTACAAAGTTTCACAAGACATTTTCCTTCTAGCTGTTTAACTTTCATGATGTCATAATGTTCTGACGACTAGTGAGTGGCAAAGTCAGGAAATGTGTAAATATTTCACTTTGCCACTCAGTCCAGAATGATGAGGGTTTCATTTAGAATCATACTGATGCCCATGTAGATCAGCTCGTTGTAGAGAGCATACTATCAACAAATTGCAACCATTCAAATTGTGATTTAGTTTTGATTGCAATAATTCTCATCTCCTTCATAAAGCACAATGCTTCAAAAACATGGCAGTGCCCTGTTTAAGGACAAACCTTTCCATACATTTCTATTCACATTATGCTTGCAAAGGTCTATATTTTATATAATGGTCCAATGCATACACAATCTACAAGCCCCACCTTCAAAAACATCATGAATATAGACAGCAACAGGATTGGCTCCTGGAAATCAATAACGTATTATGTACTAGGCTTGAAGTATTACTTTCACAAATATAAAAATGTCATTGTGTCCAATATGTTCACTTGGTGTTTTTATGTGTTGCACGGTTGGCTTGATACTTATTAAGCATATTGAGAACAATCATAGAACGTAGATAACCCCATAACGGACTGTGAACCTGTGACCGCATTATGCTGCTTTCATACACTTTATTATTAAATAACTACAAGGAATTTTCTGCTTGTAAAAAACATATTTTCCCCCATGTCCTTCATGTGCTTAACTGTGTAGTTTCCCATGCCTGCTGCGTATTCCCTCATCACCTGATTAGAATGTACATATAGCTCCATTTGCATAAACAAGGTTACTTTTAACTTTCACAGAGCAGTCCCCGTTATAGCCCCATATACGCAGATTATTTATGAATGATGTGGATGCACAGTGGCTCTTTTTCACACACACATCTAAAAAGGCCCGGTTGAGTTTGAAGTGCATTTCTTTTAGTATTATTTCAGATTCGACAGCGTCACTTTTGATAAGTACATACGCTGCCCCTGAAGCTTCTCATGTCAGTTGCAGGGGGTCCTGCCAGTTTGGGTTATGATTCATGGTTTACTAGACAAGACATTCTGGGTGAGCGTTGCTTTTGGTGTTTTAGTTTTGGGAACCAGTGCAAAGGTTGTGTTTTGTTCTTTTGTTATTTGAAAAGTCCTCACAGGCAGTCGTCCTGTGGCCCACCACCCCTCCCCCGTTAGGCTTTTGTTACACGAGGCTGATGTCCTGTACGCTCAATAATATCATGTTCTACTACTGTCTGCATCCTCTGTGTCTCCTGCTATTTCGAGATTTGTAAAATCAACCCATGAAAGAATGGTTACAGTATCTCAGGGCGTGTTAAGAGGTAAAGCCAGGCCTTTGGAGGGCAAGGAGGTTGCTGTTTCTGCTTTTTTTGTCTTTTAAAAGAGTAACACAAAAAGTCAATGTTGAGAGTAAATTTTCCCGAGGAAAAGGTTATGGAGGTTTATATAATTATAACAATTTCATGCAAAACAGGAAAAAATATAGTAAATATCCTTTGCCCATAAGGGGTCATGAACAAATATGAAGTTTTAATTAATTCTTAACCATTGGTGTACAAAATTACCTACTTTACTCATACCGTCATCACAAATATCAAGTAGTAATAATAAGCAAATCAAGTATACAATATACTGTATATTTTTTCATATACAGTAGGACCCCTAAAACAACTGCTATTTTCTTTTATTACAGTTATATGGCCATTATATGATGATGAACATACTTGTACCAACACTTGTTGGTGTATCATAAAGTAACGTTTTAAAAGCAGAAAAAGAAAGCCAGACGAGGGAAATGCACCCTCCACAGAGGGTTTGAAAACACACAGTTCGTCAGAAATGAATTACCTCCATTGTGGTGCTGTAGGAGGTTGATTGGTGCTGCTGTTGTAATTTCCTACTTTCCTACTAATTATGACTTCAAAAAGGTACCTTATAATTTATAATAGAGATAATTGCAGCCAGAAGAACATGCTGTATAAGCTACAGTCCTTGCTTCTTAGACTCCTGCAGCGTTGCAGGGCTGAGTGGTGTCAGCGGGGGCTCTTGTTGAGATGTTGGGTGGGATTTTCAGATATGAAAGGTGGTGCAGCTAACATCTGTTTGAGCAGCAGTTTGTGTTTGGCACTCGGAAAGCCTCAGCCTGACTCCTGTGAGCCGCGTGTGCCGTTTGATCCGTGACGGAGCTGTGAGAAGATTGGCCCTGACCGAAATTCCACCGCCTGATTCAACCCCTCTTGGACTGTTACCAACAACTGTCAGTGTTTTGGTTGCATTTGTGATGATTTATGAGAGTGTGCTATGATGAAAACTGTAGAAATGATACCACTCAGACTGTGTAGACAGGAAGTGAAAGCAGTCAACCAAACAATAGCTTGGAAAAAGGGACTCTGCCTCTGCTGCCAATGGTTGTGAGTTTACTTCTGCTTACACTGTATTGTGTGAACAATGTTGCAATGCTTCAATGAAGCTCATTATAATCTTTTTAATAGAAACCTTTGAAATTTAGGGTATTATCTATTTGGTGCATTGATCGCTCTTTAGATTCTACACCAATATATTACATGAAATCACTAATTAATCACTTTCAAATCATTTTCCTCAGAGCCTCATGAGTTACAGTATGTAGTTCATTCAGCTCAGCTTAAAGAGCATTTGACCTTTACTTTAATAAACATAGATTCAAATGAATTGTTCAACTAAGGGTTAAGAATACTCTGTACTTCACTTGAGTAGAATTTTCGCTGAGATCTATTTTTCTTGCTTTGTTCAAAAAGTGTCTCCTTATCACTACAAGAACCAAACAGGCCTGAGAGAGATTCGCACAGTGCTGTATATCTTTCAAAGCCACAATTATTAGGGCTTTGAGTTGTAATGGGGAAAACGCACCATATAAATTCCACTGCAGGTAAAACAAAAATGTTTTGACACACTTTGAAAGTGCATGATTGCTTGATTATTTAGCAGTGGACAGGCGTTTTAATGGTGCACTCCTTTCTAATTATGCTGTGATGTGGGTAATATTGAGCGGGCATGTCGACTCGTGCTGCCTGCTAATTCACTGCAAACAAACACAGCTGGGCTCCGCACTGCCAACAGAGACACAGGGAGGATAGGAGTTTCACCGTAGGCTTCCTTTTTCTCAGTTATCTGCTTCAATGGACAGCTTCATCCAGTTTAAGCCAGAGTGGGAGTTTGGTCTGACGCATAGAGGTTTGCTTATCATACAAAAAGCTGATTCAAAAATGTCATGTCTGTCTTTTTGGGGCGTGTACAAAACATTAGTGAGAAAACAGAAATGATCAGTGCAGCAGTCACACTTTGATGCGTTCTCAGTTTTCTTCAAACCTTTTTACAATATTCCCGTCTCACAGCCTTCTGCTCCTATGGCTTCATCAATCACGCAATAGAAGTTAACACACGTGCAAGTGCGTAAAGACTGTCTTTGCCTATAGGACACAGCAGCAGAACCCACGTAGAAGAGCAGGATTCAAGCCACTTACCTTCTGGTTACAGGATGGGACCAGATTTTACCGAAATAAATTTAAATGGTTCACAATATGACATTATAACATTCTAAAGAGTCTGTATTTAAACTCCCTTGTGGGCCAGATCAGGTCTTTTTACTGTTCCAATGCATATGTTTTGTATGGAGCCCCTAAAGTTCCCTAAAGAAAGACAAAATATTGTGTGCTCAAAAAGATAATCATCAGACATCAGAAAATACCAATAGAAACAATGTTACAGACAACTCTCATTCAGAGCTCAGAGTATCAGACTCATAGCGTTAACTACACAGAGACAAGAAGGCAAAAGTTTTTGTCAGCTATCGTAATATAAGGCACAAAAAACAGGAAAAAATCTGGGGCGATCCGATATCTTAAAAGTCCTTTATTAGCTTGATTTTTCCTGTTTTTTGTGCCTCATGTTCAATTTGATCCTGAAGAGCACCTGACCTTCACTACTTATTCTACCCACAGAAGCGATCACCTTTTCCTCTCTATAAGCTATTGTAATATAATTTAAGCATCATGCATTCCAGATGATAGTATAACATAGTAAGTTGGTCTGCATCCATTGGGCTAGGTCCAGCCATGCAATGCCTGTGCCTGTGTTCTGACGCATGTTGTGCAAAAAATAAATAAAAAACTCCCCCCTCATTCAGCCCTGCGGTCAGAAAAAAAAAAAAAACACGTTCTTGTGCGCCACAGCAAACTCTCAATTATCTTTTGAGCGCAGAATATTTTTTCTCTCTTTAGGGAACTTTAGTTTAGTTTTGACCTTCTTTATGGTATGTATATAATTACAGGGTTTACACCCACACGAATAAAGGCATAAAGGTTAATAATGTCTTCACTGTCAGCAAAAGACTGACAACATTACACAGTGTGACATTACTAAATGGCAAGGGCAAGAATGTTGTAATCTGAAAGGATTCATAAAGCCACAAGATTGATGGATAAGGGAAGAAGGTAAATTTCCTTAACAACAAGAAAAAAAATGATATAACATATAAACAGGGAATCACCTCTCTCTGGAATTATGACATTACGTTTGACAATTGAAAGTGGCAAATATCAAGGAATTCCACCATAGACCACCTACTTCTCAGTCACCTGCTCCTGTACAGCGCTGTTATACCGTACAAACTAAGCTCTGCTGGGAGTTGGACCAGTTTTTCACACTTTAGTGCAACTCATAATTCGCCCATTGTACTGACGGGAGCTATTATGAACCCGTGGCTCTGATCCAGGCGCGAATGAATAAGGTAATCATGTGAAAGCCTTTGTTGTGGTTGGTGTAAATTAGATTTAAGTGTTTCGAGGGTGTTGGAGTGGAGGCTGAGAGAGGAAATGTTCTTGTTCTTTTATTGGTTTGGATTAATCTTTCCTTTGGGGCATGCATGAGTCATGTCACGCTTTGAATTATTTTGACGTGTAATCCATCAAGTTGGACTCTTGTATGTGCCATGTTATATATATATATATATATATTTTGCACAGAACCGTTCAGAAAGATTCAGATGTGCATTAAGGAGTGGTGACTTTATTGTACATGGAGGTTGAGGTGATGACTGAGTGAAGCAAAAGCAGATGTAACATTAGTTTGTGTGAGGAAAAAGAGAGACACGAAGACTAAGGATGACAGTCAAAAGGCAATATTATCTCAGTTAAATATAATGTTTGATGGACGCGTGCTAAGGCGTTTGCTCATGCGCAAAAGGGGCTGTGCCGCTAAAGTGGAGCACAGTCATATGCAGCATTTTTTAATCACACAGCTCCCTCTGGTTTAAATAGCATATTTGGGGCCCTAACACTGTAATGCCAGCCATTTTGAATAATAAATTAGGTGCAAAATGCCCACAAAATAACATATTTTATTGTTCAGCTTGCACTCGCTGTTTAGCACCTGTCTTGGTCTTGATTGCAGTTAAAAAACATACTACAACTAAACTTTGGTTGCTTAAAGCAGAACTAAGTATCTCATGCCCCTAAAGGCCATAAGCGCCACTGCAGGTGTCGTAGCATGTTGCGTTATTTTTACTCATTAATTGACCGTGAGACTAAATACTACGCTGACAGAAAAGACAAAGGGCAAGAGGGATATTGTACATTGTGCCACAACCCAATGACACAATGGAGATAATTGTTGTCACTCAAACCTGGCTCTAAATACTGCGAAAGTGGCGCTAGCCCGCAGTTAGCTTTGCCCGTTAGCCTGTTAGCTTCTTCTTCGTGTGTATTGCGCCTCCAGGGAAAGTTGCAAGGGTGGTTTTCTGGCCAGAGACATCAGGGGGAGATGAAAGACCCCCCAATCGTCCCATGAACCAGAGGGACTACAAAAGAATTTATTAAGGTAAACAAGTTACTTAGTTCTGCTTTAAGCTGCACATGAGGACACAAGTATGAACAGGAATATGCAGAATTCGGGAGAAGAGGTCTGCACAGAATGTACCCATAAACCTTACATGATGTAAATGCTGTTTATGTTGACATTGTTCACATTGCACTTAGAATGTCAACATTGACCATGTCAATTTAGAAATCAGAAATCAAAGCACATGAATGACACTATTACGTAATACTCACAACAGTATCTGTCCTTCTATGGACTTTAGTGGTGTTTTTCCTAAGCCAAGGAAAGTTTCCGCAGATGTAGAGACAAATAAACCCAAATACCAGCTGTTAAAAGACTGAGAGCAGTATACTGACTAATGAGCACCAATAATTAGATAAACAGTAGCTTGAGCATATTTTTACTTCTAAATAAAGAATGACTGATTGTAATTGTTACAGGCTCACTGTCCGCTCCACATGTTTTGTCTTTGTGAGCAGGTGGAGAGTGATGGACCTGAAAGCTTTGTGTGGAGTGTGGCGCATGTGTGTGGGCGTACGTTTCTGTGTACTTTGTGCATTTCTGTGTGTTCTTTGAGTGCGTCACTGCGAAAATGAGCGCTGTGGAAGCCATCGAGGAGCCGTTGTGTTGTGCGCGGCGCTCCCCCATGGGACCCACTGTCAGTCAGAGTTTTCTCACTGTTCGCACCTGTCCCTCTGCTCCATCTTCCCCTTGTCTCTGCTGCGCCATCTGCTACGTTTCCCTTAAATTTGATTTCTATTTCAGGACTTTTAATGGACGTTTCACACAACGCTACACTTACATTTGGACATTTATAATGACCTTGACCTGCATGTTGAGGTTCGACCTTTCACTGTGGTGTTGTTGGTTCAAACGTTGCCTGCCTGTTGTATTCCCGTGTGAGCCACTTCACCCATTGCCTATGGTAAAGGGCCGCTACTGAATTTATTATTCATACTTTCCCGAATGGTTTAGCCTTCCCGGGAATTGCATCGCTGTATTACAGTATCTTTTATACAGTTTATGAGTGCTCTCTGTGTCATTACATTTATTTATCATGCATGTCAGCCTGTGATAACATACCAGGACTCGCCTGAAGCAGTTCATAAAAGATGCTGAATGGTTTCTCCTCACACACTTCCCCTGATGTTGTCGGTGTAACGCGTCTCTCTATCTGGATTGGAAGTTGGTCCATAAACCACGGCTCGGTTAGATGCAGGGCTCGAAACTGCGACCATTTGTCGCAAATGCTCCAAAATTATGCCTTTGCGATCTAAAAATGGAATCACTCGCATGTTTGCGACTGCAAACAAATGCTCCGGTCCACCTTAAAAGAAAACCTCTCGTGCTACTTAAAAAGGCTTTGTCATGTTTTCATAAATGCTGCCTGTCAGCAACAGCAAACTTTCTGTTCTAAAATAGTTCAAGAGCATATAAACTATGATCTGTCTCTGTTGTGCTCAGCGCCGCTGTCATCCTCTCAGTAACGCGCGCTGGCCGACCTGCACCAGCCCAGCCGTGTTCTCTGCGTGTGCTCCGCTCTCATTCCTCTGCCTGCTTTCATTGAATGAGCCACTGTATTTACGCAACTGTAGTTTCTTTATGAGAAAACGAGGAATATATATGTCATTCATAAACTCATTGGGACTGGGGACTATCTCTCAAATGACGCGCGAATCGATGTCGGGCGGAAAAGCAGCGCAAACTTCAATCCAACCCGCTCGCCCCCTCGTGCAGCGCTGAAAGTGAATCATCGCCGCTCTCGCAAAATACAAAACGTAAAGTCACAAACACAATGTTTAACACGTCTTCTAAGGTTCTGGCAAGGGAGTTTGCCGCGTGTAGCGCGATCTATGGAGCTTTCTCCCGCAGCACAGAGTGAGGAGAGTGTGGAGGAGACGATGAAGTGCGGTGAAGCAGGGGCGGAGCAAGTCGGGAGGCACAAAATCTGGTGTCCCATTTAAAATGTTAAAATTTAGCCTAATGAGTTTTGTAGATTGCTGAATCATTGCAAACAGCTAAAATAATACTTCTAAAATGCAACAGAAGGCTGGAAGTGCATGTGATACGTTTAATCCCCTTCCTCCTGTTAAAGCTTCCCTGTTTTTTTGGTTGCGCTCCTAAATTTTTGACTGTGCTCCTAAATTTCAGAATTAGGAGCACAAGCGCTACCAAGAAAAAAGTTAATTCGAGCCTGAGATGCTGTTTAACCGGCCTCTCTCATGTCCGTGTTTGGCTCAGTCTATTTCAGGTGATTGTACAGTGGAAAAGCTGCTTTGTTTCCTCGCGTGCAGATAGATAGATACGGCTTTATGGGCTTTATCGTTCCTGTCCAGAATGGATTTTGTCAACTGCGGCTTGAAACAGATCCAACAGCGGTCACCGGAGCGTTAGATGAGTGAATCTGCAAACATTATAAGAAGTTGACGACGAGTTTGGCTTAGAATTTATGTTCGATTGCGTGCATTTTCATTATTTGCAAAAGAAAAAATATAACACTAATCAAAAACATCCAAACAACACTATTTACTGTATGTTGTGTTGCCTGGCCTATGCATCTTTTTCTTTAAATATGTGTTTGTTTTGCATTTCTGCCACCCGTTAGTAATGCAAAATGTGCATGAGTTAGGAAAACACATCAACTGTTCATATTTCCTGGACTGCAGTTTGAATTTATTTTTTATTTTGTCCATATTCGCCCCCAGCGTGACTATGATTAGCATTTCTATATGCATGCATTATAAAATGGATCTGACTCACAGTCTTTCACAGAAGGGTGATTTTTCCTCACTGGTTTTCTCAAGGCCTTCATTTTAACCGCGAACAGATGCACATATTAGGTTCTATTACTCATCTGTACTTTCTTCAGCTCATATCAGCCTCACTGTCTTTACTAATCGCTACATGCTTGTGCTTGTGACAGGCACAGCCCTCACTGGAGTCCAACACAACTCTGCATGCGAATCCTATGATGATACAGTTTTCTGTCATCACTTGTGTGACATTTCTGCATCAATCAACAGAGGTTCATGGATGTCGAGAAAGGCTCCCTTGAAGAAGCTTCCTTTTTATTTAGTGCAACAGCAGCTCAAACAGTATGATTGGTGTGGGTCTGGCTGCTGAAAGTCTAGTGGTTCAGGCCTCTGCGTATGTATTACAGGGTGTCTTGAAAGTTAAAGTTCCTCAAAGTTATTATTCTTTTTCATAGTTATCCAGTCACTACCCAGATGTACTGTAACTGGACCTCACTTCTTGAAAGCTTGGAGACACTAGGCCAAAAAGTACCACACCGCTGACTATATAAACCTTTTCCGTTACGTATTCTCCGCCCGAACTGTCCCTGTTTGTGAAGCCTTCTGACATGGCTGTACAGTAGACAGCATTGAGCCCCATGCATAATCACGCTCCAACCTGGGCTCCCCAATTTGCAGATCGCCCCTGTGCCCAACAAGCCCCTGACAGGATCTTGCTCCTCTGCCAAGCACCGATCCAATTTTCCAGGCAGTGATGGCAGCTCTGTGCCGTGCCCTCCCACTTACTTCCTGCGCTAGAAAAATCCCCCTCTGTGTCCTGTATCCCGATGAAGAATCTATGCTTTTTTGTTCGGCTTGTTACCATGAACCGGTTTCCCGCCCTCAAAGAGTCAATATAGATTACCCGCACTGTAACACATGTGATACACCTCCATGTGTAATGAGCTTTTCTGGTCGAGCCTTCAAAACTGCCATTATTTCCATGGTTACGGCGGGTCACACTCCAGCTATTTAAAATCATGGTGCAAGACTTTCAGGGCGTTTCTCTCCAGCGGATTACCTTAAAGAGGCTATTGCCGTGTACATTTCAAGGGTGGTGAGAGTGATAATCATGGACATACATGGCTCTCAATGGCAGATTTGATTTGACTTTGAAGAGTGCAATCAGGACGGGGCCATAACGGGCCGATGCCACGGTGTTCTAGAGATAATGAGAGGTGCATTCACAAACAATAAAATACAAAACACATCTCCAAAAAGACAAGTCTCGAGCTAACCATTTGTTTCTGTGTGTGTGTGTGCATTCTTTTTGGATAAAGGGGAAGAGGAACAAGCCAGGAGTAGAGACAGCAGACACTCCAGACTCTGCACGTGGGCGAGGGGAGAAGAAAGCCATCAAGTAAGTGCCTGGTAACTGTTCAGGGGGCATCATCGTCTGCTCATTATAATGAACTGCACTCGCTCCAGTCACTTCACAAAATCACCACAGATTCCAGGCCTGTTTATTTTGTGAAAAGGGGTTATTCACCAATGAAGGAGAAGTAAGTGGCCGTGTTTTGGCGGGTGTTGATAGAGATTAGGTTTTAATGTTAAATCAAAATGACAAAAATGCAGAGCGCACATAAATCTAGACCAGAGACCTGCATCAAGACACTGACTTATTCTTGTAGTGTTAAATATAATTTCGAATCAGGAGTCCTGCCTGTGGCTAATAAAACATTTGCAAATTGAAATGAGCGTAATTATCACTGAATATAGAATACTGGCTTATTTTCCCAGTTCATTTAAAAGAGTAAACGCCGTCTAATGAATCGAGCGATACAACAAAATGTGTCCATTGTGGCCAACCTTAAAGTGCATGATACTTTACAATTATTTTCCAATAATTAAGACATAGAAATGACATCTCCTAAAGGGCCACTTACGTCTCCTTTACCTAAACCTTAGTGATGTAATCAGTACGTAATCTTATTTTACCTTTGGCTCAAGACATGTGTCCTCCTATTCTAATCTTGTTGCTCCTGGACACACTGTGGTCCTTGCAAGCACATTTGTGGACATGTATTAAGGACATTTCTTGCAGGGCTCATCTCAGATTAAAGCTTTGTATTGTTACGCGCCATGTTGTTAACCTGCTCATCACTTCTCTTCTGTATAGCCCACTGTTGTCTCTGCTACTGTGCCCGTGTCGGTGTTCCCCTTGGTTCTGTGTACAGGTGGTTTGAGCTCTGTACACTCCCTCTCTGTGAATGCGATGCCTCACATAGGCTTAATTTTTTAACATTTTCCTTCTCACTGGCCACAGCGGCATTGGTGTGCACTCTCCGTATCATTTCTGCTTTGACTGTATGACTGTTTCTGTGCGCTTTGCTTCTCTCTCTTTTGCCGTTTGACCACTGTGTGTGACTTGAATGACGTTTCTTCTGACACTTTCCCTCTGCCTTGTATTTTATATGCGCTCATGCATCTTCACTGCTCGCGCCCAGAATGGAGAGCAGACATCTTTGTTCCTCTGATGTGTTTAACATGTGCCGCTGTGCTGTGTCACCTCCAACTCGCACTGATGTTTTCATTAGATTATGATTATTCCTCCTCTCCGCTCTTTCTATTGTGTCTTGCCACCAGCAGCTTCCTTTATAAAGAGCTTTTGTGAATGCCTCTCTTCCAGACTTTCTCTTTTGATTTGTAAATGAAACCTCTAATATGCAAACAGCAGGTAGAATATTGTGGACTGTTGTGTAAACTGTCATGTGTAATGCAGCGGTAACTGGAGCCCTCGCCGCTGTGTCCACTGAGTCTGCGGGGCTCCTGCTCTCACCTGTCTCTCTCTTTGGTCACAGCGATCTAGACAGAGACTTTTGGAATAACAATGACAGCAGCACAGTGCAGCAGAGGTGGAGCTCCTATCCCCCCAAGGAGTTCGTACTAAACATTTCTCCCTATGCCCCATATGGAGATCCTCGTCTCACACTCAAGTGAGTCTTAGTCTGGTCTGGTAAGAGAAATCCCACTGAGCAGGGCTGTAACGAGGCAGGAGCGCGTCACTGTCATTACACATGCCTGTTAGCGAGCTGCGCTCTCAACCATCGGCGAAAAACTCTGAACGCCTGACGGCTAATTAGAGTCTACAAAATCGTCTTTCATTAACTCCTTTATTAAAGGGAGGGTATTATGCAATGTTTACTTAAATCTGAGCTTTTTACTAAGTTACAATTTGTTTCCTCATCCAAAACATTATTGCAGTGGTGTTTTGAGGCATCGCATCTTTTTGAGTAATCTTTAAATTGAACTATTTGTGCCGCGGTGGGAGCTTATACAATGCTCTTCAATGCTCCTCGAGCGGCTCCACGGGAACCAGGAAGCACTTTAATTATCTCTCTGTGCACAAAGCTTACACCTCCATCAAAGAGCACTGACAAGCAAAAACATCTGCCGAAGCTTCACTACTACAAAGCAGCTCGAGCAGCCTGCTCTGAGACTGTCCAAACATGATCTCACAGCTGTGGAGGTTTGTTGTGACTAGGACGATAGGCCAAGGGAAATTAGATCAGATTAGATAGTGATCAAGATGTGTTTGAAATGATTCCCAAATAGCATAATACCCCTCTTTTAACAAGGACTAGAATCTGATTAAAGACATTCTCTGAGGAAAATCTGCATGTATCTTATGTTAAATGATATGCGTCATATTAACAATTATGTTAACCACAGCAATAACATGTCTGTCCATGTGCCCCCTGGAGGGCATGGACCTATATTCCCGATTAGTCATAGAATTCAGCCAAGAAAATGTCAGGCGCACATTAGCACGACCACACCACAGCTGTAGGACTGACTGTGGCAGGAATCGACCCAAAGCCCTGTGGGGCCGTCCCGCCCCCCGCACATACTCTCGCCACCTTTTACTGACCACTGCTCCTTACAGCCCTGCTGGTCCCACTAACATCTAAACTCTAACCTCTCACCTCTCTCCCATGGGCTGTAACCATGGAGACGGACAACCCTCGATTCCCTCCTCAAAAAGGCTTTAACCCTCTCTTGTGTTGTTTGTATCCTCCTGTCTGTCTCCTCTCTTAGAGCTAATGTGCTTCAGAGGGTTGACCGTTGCACAGGTTGCAGTGTGTGTGACAGTCATGTGTGGCTTGTTCCTAATATCTAACATGTCCTGCACTAACGTCAGCACTTGAACTGTGTCCATCATATTGAGAGATAAGGTGCTTTACTTGATGCAAGTCATTCTTTTACTCACTGGGCACCTGAATCCAATAAAGCACAAGCAAGGTCAAAGCTATCTCCCCACTGGCTATAAGGCCTCTAAGCCAAGACACAGTGCGACCAGTGTGTGTCTGATAAACTGTCTAATAACTGCTCAGGCTGCCGGTTAAACTGCCTGGAGAAAAGAGGGGGGCACAGTGTGTATGTGAGGGCTTGGATATATGGATTACTGTCTGGAAACACTGCCTAAAGATGATGGCTGCTGATCTGTGGATATAAGACAAGTTGCTTTGAGAAGTCAATTTTTCATGAAAACCTCCGGATTGCAATTCATGACTACTTAGCCATTTCTTCTGCCCAGTCCAGCAGTGGCAAATAAATAACCCTCAGTAAACGCTGTTTATGTATCACTTTTTAATAAAGCCAAAGAGAGATTACCTCATGGCACCAGTGCTCCGTTTAACGCCAGAGACTTCTGGGAAATCATTCTGTCTCAACATCAACAGCTTCAATTACTCAAAAGGCATTGGGCCTCGTTTATCAGGTAGGTCTATACTCTTTACAGTTGATGCCCAGGTAAAGAATTCCAGGAAAAGAGGCATGACAAGCCAACATTTCCAAGTTAAACTATCATATACTAATCCTAATCTAAAAAAAATGATTGGACATCCTTGATCAAAAGTTATAAACATGTGCATTTTATTTCGACAGCTGTAAATTATACTGCACAGAACGTTCTTCTGCCCTTTTCATCTCAGTGTCCCTCCTCTAGTTTTGAGTTCACCTTGTGGCTGCTCGATAAATGAGGCCCATGTCTCCAGTGTTGACCGTTGCTCCTGCCGTGTCATCCGTGCTGTTGTTGTGATTGATGACTTATCCAAATGTACTGTCAGGTCAATTGGTCAGAATTAAATGTGAGCGGTGACCTTCTGCAGCACTGTGATGTGAGTCTGACAAGGCCCCTTTTATCGGGCCAATCCTGCGCTCAAACAGTGTCATGTGAGCCCTGCCACTTTAGTCTCCCGCAGTTGTGTTCTGCATATCAATGTAATTTGCACATGTCACCAGAGGGCACTACTGTGCTTCATTCTGGCTGCTTTGAAAGGTGACATTTCAAACCAAAATGCAGTTTAAAGAGGAACTTTAGTTTGACTGGGCATAAATTCAGCCAGTATCAGATTGCTTTTTTGACTTTTATTGCTACAAGCCGTGACTTCATCCCATCATTTTACTGTTACTGACTTTAATAGGTGAGCACATCTTGACTTATTACATCTAAAAATAGAAAGTCATCAGTGTTTTATAGGACATTTAGCCCAGTGTCACTTTGGACGACTTTCAAATTGAGTTGAATATTTTGCTCTTTAAGCTTATGCCCCTTAAGCCCTCCTGAGTGACTTCCTCCTGGTTTCCCCGTCTCATACGGACTCCTGTTCTGTTTAACCCCCATATCCCGAATGTTGATGGACTCGGCTTATGTCATCTCAACCTGCCCTGCCCTGCCTCCTTGTGGTCAGCCATGGTTCGCTTTGGTGTTTGTTGACATTGCTGTGATTTTTCCTGACAATTTCTGGTTTCTTTCTACTTTCCACTCTCTCCTGTCTCCTCGCCCCTGTGCTCCTCGGGGCGCTCTGTGTTTCTCAGTGGGGCGGTGTCGGGGGGTCAGAAGGGGGCAGCGACGGGGCATGGGGATGAAGGGGTGGGTCCTTATCGCAGCGACAGTGTGAAGAGCATGTCGGAGGGGCCCAAGGTCGGGAGGTGGCAAAGTGTCCACGGAGAGAGGGTGCGACCAAACAAGTGAGTATGGACAACGCTTCATGTTTGTTGCAGAAGTAGCATCAGAAGGTGTAAAATAAGTCTTGGTGCAGCAAACTGGATTCTATGCACTGGTTATTGGTTATTTACTGGTGTCGCAGCTTTGGTCATAATTGGCCATTGCTATGATTGACAAATAGAAATTTAGATTGAGCCTGTGGTAGTAACTGGAGCTTCATCAAACCACCCTTAAATATAGAAATGAGGGAAAATGTCAAAATGTCAAATAAATGATTTTATTGCAGGATCACCACCGTGTTTCAACTATAGAGATTGAGGGCAATTAAACATCACAGGAGAGGGCCTCATTTAAAGTGAGGATGCTCATATAACCAACATCACCTGACAATAAATGACAAAAAAATGACAAAAAATATATTTTCAATACATTTCTGCAATACTTATGCTGTATATCCTTGAATAATATCTCTTTTTATTAAGATGTATCATCTATATAAATCTACTTGTGGGGCAGTTTGTTAAAATAAAGTTGACCAAAACATAAAAAAGATCGGATATTTTCTATATGTGTCTTCATGGGGATGCTTTGCTTTCAGCAGTGAGCCAACATGAGTTTTACATTACAGTGAGTCTTATTTATTTTGATAACCCACAAAAATGGCATTGTAGCTGCTATAGGATGTATTGTTTTTGGTTTGATTTCATGAAAGTATGTTGCTCTTGTGACATAGGAACAGATAAGTAAAGATAATGTGAAGTGTTTCATGGTGTGGCTTTAAATACACTTTTTTCAGTCTCATTAGCTGCATTGTTAGCTTGGTATGTGGATTGGTTTGAATTAAACTTGATAATGGTGAAAAGTTAACTCTAAACGTAACTCATAGCTGTCTTCAGCTTTGAGTCCAGAGCCCGGACACCGGGGGTTCTTCAGAGCACCGGTCGAAGTGTGACAGAACGTGAACTTCTGAGCATGTAACTAAAGCCTTATTGCACCGGCTCAAACCTTCAGCTGACACAGCCCCAGCTGCACACTGCAAAAATAATTTATTTATGTCAAGAACTGCAAGTGTAGTCAGAAAAAAAGCAACACAGAAATAGTCTGGTTTTCTGTCGCTGAGTGAAAGACTGCGTCACCGCCTGCTAGCCACTCTTCTGATTAACATTTCAGCAATTAGAATGGGCACAGTTTGGCGTGATTCAGAGTATATATTCAGTGCACTGTAAACGAGGCGGTTCATTTTCAACTCTGGGTGAATCTTTGCACCTTCTTTTAGCACCTCTTGTCTGTGATTTCTTCCTCCACATCATTACGATCATCACTACCTCACTCCTCATTCTCTCCTCATTCTTTTTTGCCCCGTCTATAATTGGAATCTATTTTCAGGCCTTTCTAAGTGTCTCACACCCCACTTTGCCTCTCCTCCATCATCACCCTACGTCTCTCTCTTACCATCCTTCTCTCCGTTTTACCTCTCCGTTTTTCGAGTGTCTACTCCTGAGACCCTTTTAATCTAAATACCGGGCTAAAAACATTACGTCATGATGTTCAGCAACGGAGTGATGTAAAGAGGAGAAAGCTCCACTTAGCTGAAGCTCTCTCATGACCCAATTCTTCAAGTCTGGGTTAGTCTGTGGACTCTCGGTGCGGGATATATTTAGAGACGAGCTAAAATAAAAACAACCGGCTGTTGGGTTCCCACGAATGCAAGTATGTCAGGACTTATGCCGCCAAAAAAATCGGATTAAAAAAAGTACGGGACAGTTTAGTTTTTTTTTACAAAGGGGAGTGGAGGCAAGGGGGGAGGAGAAGGACTTTGGTTGGCTGTCGCGATGTCTCAAGAGAGGTGTGCTTAAAAGACTAAGACAGAAATGAGCCGATTCTGTCAGACATGGAAACTGACAAGTCTAGGCAATGGGCATCTCTCGGCAAACTAAGAGAACAGTGTCAGATCGTCAGGGAGCAAGAGTAAGGCCAGCAAGCCTCGAGGTCACGTGATCCGTGCGGTCAACCTTCGCCCGTTGCCCTTGCAGAAATCTCATTCGGCGGCAAACCAGATTCGGAAACTGCACCAGACTCACAGGGGACAGGGGTGCAGCGGGCCCCCATCCCGTGAGCAGCATGCGGCACACGGCGACCACCAAGACTGCACCGGCTACTGCTACTTCTGCTACTGTTGCTACTGCTGTTGTATCATCGTGCTGTCCGTCTGTCTCCTCTCGCTCCTGCCCCCTACTCCGGGCACCCATCCCACTTCCTCTTCCCTGAAATCCACTTCCTGTCCAGATTCATGTTTCAACCTGACCGCGCCCCCTGTGCCGCCATGTTTGATCTCACCTGATCTTTGTCTTCCTCTCGTTCCCCTGCGCTCTCCGCCTCTCTGGATGCCTCTGCGTCGCCCTCCCCGTCGTTGGTGTCCCTGCGTCACCCGCTCCTCTGCCGGCCCTGGCTCTCCGCGCGCTCCCTGTCCTCCTTGCTCCTGTGCCCCCCAGTTTCGGCGACCAGGTGTTGTCCTACGCGTCCACTCTAGACCACATCCCGACCCGACCCAGAGCGCTGCTCCGTCAACAGAGCCTCCAGCAGCCTCTCATACACCCCTCCAGTCACTCGAGCCCGGGACACCCGCCCACCACGTCCCGGAGCTTGGGACAGTTGCACACGGCGCCGCAAGGGGACGCTGTGGGCAGAGGGGCAGGTGGGACGGGCAGAGGTGGTGGAAAGGGGGGAGGAGGTGAAGGCGGGGGCGCAGGTGGGAGAGCTGTTCCGCGGGGGGCCAGGGGCAGCGCAGCCACGACCGGATCGTCCCGGTGCAGAGCCGGAGTAGGGCGCTCGCGGGCCAACCCGGGCAGCTGGGACTATGTCATGGACCAGATCCGTAACAGAGGACTCGATGTCAAATCCTTCATGTGAGTTGCTCTACATTTTCTCTATCTCGGAAAGTAGTTCATAAATCTGCACTGGTCACTTACTGTTCTGTTGTTTTGTCATGTTATGTGGTCCAGGGAAGGATATTTAAATTACACAGTGCAAGCCTACGTATATATCCACTCAAAGTAATGTGCACACTATCGTTAATGCTTTTCTCTAATAAACTGTCAGCAAGTTAATTGTTTATAGCAGTAGTTATGCGGTATAGGATAGGACAAGCTGAACAAAATAATGATGCCGGAGGCTGCATTACATAAGGGTTTAAGTTGCAATTACTTTGTTAATGCAGTTGGTTTATTAATGTAAATAACCTGTTGTCTTATTGCGGGGGAGATGGATCATTGCTGTCGACACTGATAGTCTTATGGGAGGATTGATTATGTTTATTAGCTGTCATTAGAGAAAGGATTTCAAATAGGCATTATATTATAATCTTAATTAAATCTGTATAAATTAAAATGCCTCATAACGTATTGCCAAGTTTTCCATTTTTTTTTAAACTGAATGACATCACGTCTCTCAAAACGGCCCCGAATTTGGGACATATTGCCTGCTATATCTGTCCCGTTCTGTGATAAATTGTTTAATGTTTACGCTGTATGCTCTGCTAAACAGTAACATCTGTTAGGACGGCCTTCAGTCTGTCTTCTTCAATTGTTTTTTTTTTTTTTTTTTTTTTTTTGCAGCTCTGAGCCAGTCCCTGCTCGTTTTGAAATATTCATGAGCTGGTGTCATGAAAGTCACAATACATTTTCTAAATCCGCCGCCGTCCCACTCAATTACATGATGTTACTTCTGAACCGTCCTCGTGAATGACTATTAAATATCAAGCTTATGAGACTAAATGCATCAAGTTTAATCCATATTTCATGAGCACTTGTGACTAGAATGGCACCTTTCACCCGCGTGTAACATCTATGCTAATGTGCAGCCCTGGCGTGTAACATTGGATGCCGGCATGTGCACCTCGGAGGGTCCACGTGTCGCTGTGCACCACTCGCCGGCAGGGTTAAGCAGCGCCTTGTGTGTGGATTTGAGTTAACTCTGAAGCATTGATCTTATGTCACCAGTGCCATTACTGTGTGCAGTTACTGGGGGCCAAAGACGACAGGGCAAACAAATGAGGGAAAGGGCAAGACAACACATGTTTCATTTGCCCCCAGCCTAAATCCTTTGGAAGAAGCTTCAACCCCAGAACACATTTGCACACACGATTTGAACCAGACCTGGACCTACAAGCCTACTTTCACCTTTGCAATGATAGATATGATAGCTTGTTTGGTTGCTTGTCGATTTTCCTCCAAGCCAAAATTTTACAATGTTAATGTAATTTGCATCATATTCAGTTAGAAGAGACAACATCGAATCAAACTAGAAGTCCAGTTGAAATAATTATTTTTTCTAAAGCATAAGTACTTTTAGAGTACTTAACCTCTTAACGCCCGCCTTAACCGAGCGCATTTTCTGATGTCTCATTTGAAAGCTAAGACCTACAAAACTCATCTACGTGGGTATTTTTCTTCTTTTTTGAGATTTCTTTCCCATCATTTTTTTATTGGGTGTCCGTCACATTTTTGTTAATTTTTCATCTCTTTTTGTCATGTTTTTGTATCTCTTTTGTTGCATTTTCATCCATGTTTTGGTCACTTTTCTGTTGCTCCTTTTTGGCTTTTTGTTGCATTTTTGTCCCACATTTTTGTCACTTTTTCGTCATGTTTCCGACGCTCTTCTGTTGCGTTTTCATCAATTTTTGTCACTTTTTCATTATGTTTTTGTCACAATTTTTGTTGCTATTTGACACTGTTTTCAAGAAGCTTTTAGATTTGGGTCAAGCCAAACTGGAGAAAATGTGCTCGGTTCAGGAGGGGGTTAAGAGGCTAAACAGGCAGTTGATGTACATTGGTGTAAAAATGATCTTGGGTCAGAGGTTCTGTGGAACGTAGATGGGTGTTAGTCATTTTAAAGATTTTTTTACAATTCCTTAGCAGATTCTAAACATGAAGTCACAAAAGTGCGACCATAGTGCAGCTTTTGAAAATGCGTACCTTCCTATAACACTTGTTATTTTCGTTTTCCAAATTTCTCCACACGCTGCCAATGAATAAAATGCCCACGGCTTAATGTATGCACACGCAGACGCCAAGGTCATGGAGTATATTGCTCATTATGGCAAATATTAGAGTCTGTTATAGCCCCATCACTATAAACACAGGATTGAGGTCAGTGTTGTAGTTTTTTAGCTTGTATGATTGATGACTGGGTTTCTTTAGGAACCGGCTTTAGCTGCAGCTGTTTGAGCCATTCATTTATGTCACAAATGCCATAAAGACGTGGCATCGCACACACATTACATCCACTCTGGCCCATTTGTTTGAAAACAAGATCTCTGGGGAAAAAATAGTTGTTTCTTTGTGCTTTTGGGATAATATTCAATCATTTAAAAAGCATCTTTAGCATCTAGTCTGCTTCCTTCATGTTCCCAATTGAAGTGTTCTATCTGAATGGCCACACATATAAGTATAAATGGCTATTAGCTGTTGTGTAGCTTCTTAAGAGGGAGTGTGATCGTGGAAATTGCCTAACAAGCCTTCTTAGCGCGCCATGAAAAGCTGTTATGAGCCCTGTATTCAGGAGATGAAATTTGGAAGTTAAGGCCGCTATCGCTAACCCTCGCGGTGTCATATTTTCTATATCCATGGCAGGTAACACAGTGAGAGACTTACGGCTTTTATGAAAGATGATAGGAAGCGGAGAATTAAAAAGTCTGGGATAGGGATTTTGCGAAACAGGGGACGGGGGTAAGAAGGAAAGAAGCAAGGCAGGAGGCGGAGGTGGTGGTGGAGAGAGCAGATAAAATGTGACACGAAGCGAGGGAGCACTGACCCAGAAAGTGGCGACACACACGGCACACCTCGGGATAGTCTGTCACTCAAATAGAAACAATTAGGCCAGATCGCTATAATCGGGCTTAATTAAATGCCTGGATGGAGGCAGTACAGTTGTTGTATGTAGGGAGAAGACACACTGAGTAACTGATGCTATGAAGCCTCGTGGAGCTGAATGCCACATCCATTAGCGCACACACACCGGCCCGTTTGTTTTGTGTGAAGTGAACAAAGCCAACACCTGTTCATTAAAACTCACTCATTTATTAATCTGGCCTTTCACTTGAAGCGCTCTCCTTTGATGATATCCTTCCCTGGACAAGTGCTCTTTGCTGGGTCCTTATGACTTTGTCCCCACTGCCTACCGTCCAATGTGTCCTCACGTGAAATGACCTGTCTCTTCTTCTTCTCTCCCCTCCTTTGCACCACACCTCCTGTAAACCTTTTGGTTCCTTGTTCTCGGTTTTGTTTTTGTTTGTTTTGGGGTTTTTTGTTTTGTTTTTTGTTTCTGTTTACGTTCTTTTGTTTACGTTTGTGGGGACCAGTGAAGGGAAGCTGGTGGTCCTGGCTTTGGCCATAGGTGTGGCCGAGCAAGATGACTTTGCCAATATCCCTGACCTGCAGGAAACGGCACAGGCTGCACCCCCACCCCCAGCAGCCAATCAGGAGCCGCCTCCTGAGAAGAGGTACCAGAGAAGTTAGAGACCGCTGTGTGTGTGTCTGCGTGCGCGTGTGTGTGTGTGTGAGAGGGGGGATCCTTTCTTCTTATTCTGCTCGAGAGTATATAGCTAAAGCTTTGGATATTAACTGTAATGAAATGGGCTTTATATCATTTCACTTTTCCATCAGGTGTCATTTTGCCCTATCTATCTATCTATCTATCTATCTATCTATCTATCTATCTACCTACCTCTACATTGTGCCATCGTCTCTATTCACTGACAGAGACCTCCCATTGCTATTTGCTGTGTCTTCTTTGAGTCTCCCTTTCTTTGATTGTTCCTTGTGTGTATCCTTTCCTCACTCGCTCATTAGCCGCCTTCAATCACTTTTCCGCTGCCTCCAAAAGTCCCGTCTCTCTCCTCCAACAAACTCCACCGGGGGACCGAGAGAGAGCCTCCTCATTATTCCACAACATGTTAGTCACTTACATAAACGCGGCTAAAAATAAAACCGATTCACCGCCAGCCACCTCGCGCACTACGAGCCAAAACATATCCACTGATATATAAGGATGCTCCGCTCGGGATTTTCTAAAAATAATTGGTCCGCTCATAAAGTGGAGCGTATACCCGAAACCAAACAAACGACCAACAAGCAGCTCTTCTTAAAGGATTGAGAGATGGCCTCCATTGTATTAGTCCAGCCCTCAGGCAAATGCGACACACTTGATTTCCTCAGCTCTCCAATTAGGGACGTTTTACCCTCACTTTGATACTGTGGCGAATCGCGGACAATTTGGAGATGCTTAACGGGTTGCGCACCTTAAAACAAAATGGCAGCGGAGGTTGAGCAAATTCAGATTTACTTGTCACGCCAATTATTCTCCATTCGCCGGTGTTTCGTCAATTTGACACATGCTTTCAGACTGGAGCTGGGCTGAGATGCAGATGGTGAGCGCGCTGCTTGTTGACAGTGAACAGCTGCAGCAGTGTGAGGCGGCACATGCAGACAGCACGAGCGGACGCATTGTCAAGCTGTTGTTGTGTCTTAAGATTAAAACACAATATTTTACAGTAATACATCACTTTTATTTCAAATATATCATCAGCCAATAAATAGTTTTTGTTTTCGGCCAAATATAAAAGAAAAATTGCAAATAAGGGCTTAGGGCTTTCTAAATATTGACGGTTTTCTAAACCATAAGAAGTGTTTGAAAATCTGCTATTGAGAGAGATATCAAGCCGTAAAACAAACTAGCAAATTAATTTCATTGTGAAAATGTTCAATAGTTGACAGCGAAGCAGTAAATGGATAATTGTCCCTGGGTGTCCAATGAAAAGCTTAAAAACTGATTGAAAGAGAATAGAAACCTTGACGGAGGTGTCCGCCCCAATGGATGTGAGGTGTGGGACACAGATGGGGTCATCTATGGTTAGTCATCGCTGGGGTATTTATTCTACTCTCTATACAGAGCTGCATCTTTAGATTAGATTTAGATTAGAAGACCAAAGAATTTAGGTTTATGAGGCTCTGAATGAAACTTTCAAGTGTCACCTTGCTGTAGGATGCAGAAACAACAATTAAGGAGAAACAGTATTGTAACTTCAATAATGTTGCTCAGACGTAGTTATTATATTCAGTGCAATCAAGCTCATTAAATAGAGACGTTACCAATTTTAACTTTCTAAAAATGTACCTTTTGCTACATGAGTCAGAAGAAGCCGTCTCCAGCTCCTGCGAGACCATTTAAATGTGTGTATATTTGCTCACTTGGAGCAACAACCCACAAAAAACTGTCTCGTTTGCTCCATGTCAGATGTTGCCTTCAAGCTTCCTGTGGCATTTTCTCAAACAAGGCTGCCACAGAATGTAATAGCTCAAGTATACACAGACTGCTCCGTACTCCAAGCTGTTCTTCATGTTAACAAACGATTAGCTTTAAGAAAAAGAATAGTTGTTTACTGACCATTATAATGACCATGTCCATTTGTAGAATTCACCTAGTGTAAGCCAACTGTTAATGACATCTTAAATGTGTGAACGTAGTTGGTCCAAGAGGACGCAGCACATCTTTGGATATTTTAACCTAAAGTCTATTCAGCACAAGTGGCAGTTCACTTCAGTCTGAAAAAAGCACAACAGAAATTTTTACGTAACGTAAAGTCTGTTGCCATTTATCCTGTAATTCCTCTCCAGGCACTTTGTTTACCTGAAATGTGAAATATGAAAAAGATTTAGCCGCATTTTAATTTGATGCCAAAAATGGAAAACTCCCCTACTGTGAGTGAGAGAGAAATGCGATGTGTAAAGCCATTTTAGATTTAATGAAAGCATGGATGTACTTCAGTTACAGCACAGTATTAAGGATGGTAGTTGCATAACTGTAACTACTAGGGATAGAAAAAATGAATAAAACAAATCTTAATACCTAGAAAGTCTTACCACGCTTCCTGTTATTTACAGTCTTACAGGGCTACATCACCATAGAATAAATTTACAATAAATATATATAGGTGTGCGTCTTCTATTAAGCTACTGTATAATACTCTTGGACTACACAAGAAGTGTTTCAGTTGAGACACAAAACAGCTTCAATCCAACTCGCATGAAAAATCTTTTGAAAATCCTTTTCTTTGATAACTTTGATAATTCAAATTGCAGCTTTAATTTTTGTTTTTTGTTTTTGCAGTACGCTTTATAAAAAAAAAAAATTGTAGGAGACATTTCCCCTTCAGGTTAGTATTACTATTATATATAGTAACTCAAAGGGGTACAAGGTAATTGCTAACCTGTTTGCAACCTGTATTTTCTAAAACATCGGCATTTAAATCATTGATACAAATACACTGAATGCTAGAGGAAACTACAGAAACTGGATAGTGATACAGTATAGAAAATAAAACAAGCACCAAATTTGACATTATTCTTCTTCGATTTGATGGTAAAAATAGAAACCCCATCCACAGTGTATTAGGGATGCAAGGTGTAAGCTGGCTGAGAGTATATCATTCCCTGTGGTGTTAGTGCTGACTTCACAGATGTCTGGCCATGATTTAATCAATCAGCCTCATGGCATATTGCTCTTTCTGAGCGGGACTCTCACGCTTTGCTTAAGGTCGGAGACAAAGCCGCTCTATACCATCCATCTCCAGCACTGCTCTCCCTCCGCGTATGGCCATATCATCCTCGCACTGTGCATTTGTGTGTCCTCCTCCTTAAGCCCATCAGTCATTTTCATGCCGTCACCTCTCATTCTATAAAGCCCATGAAGCTGCACTGTTTAAAGCTGCAACACGTCAGTGCTACAGAGCTATGTGCCCACAAACATTAGGCTACAACTGGAGCGTGAGGTTGACTTCAGAGTGAAATATTTCCACTTGTGATGAAAGAAGAGGAGGTGCTTGTGACCTTCATTTGCAGAATACTTTTGTGCATGCCTACAAAGGGTTATGTAGTGTGGTGGAACGGAAATATAGATACCATCAATATTCGTTTATTACGATGCTGCCATCATATGTTAGCAAGTGTGTGGTCAGGGAGTGATGAAGATTGGCAGACTCGCTTCCGTCAGTCTGCCTAGGGCAGCTATTGCCACAGTATTGGCTTAACACCACTGAGTATGGAGTGTAAAACACCTTTAAGTGTCCCGAAAAGTGCTATGTAAGACTGATGCAGGTCTCGTCTTAGTTGCATAAGTATAAGAATGTTTCTTTATGTTCCTGCTTTAGATAGACTGGCTATAGCTTATTTACTGTAAAGGTTATGATAGTAGCTGAATGATGATGTGGGTGTTTTCTGTACAGTAGATTGATTCTATTATACATATAGATAACATATAGATATTTCCTCTTTCTTTTCTTTACATGTAGCTACAGCTGATAGGATCATTCAGGCAGAGAAGAGTTGAGAGAGACATTATTAGAGTTGAACGCATGAACTGACACAGCATATGTGTCGCGGCCTGCAGCCTCAACCACTTGGCTTTCATGCTGCACACTGAAGAAGAATATAGTTTGATTGGCCATTTTTTAATATAAATGGGCCAAATGCATTGCAATTTTACAATGCTGTTTGTTGTATTATTATATATACCACAGCTCTATCCGGTGATCACACACGCACACACACATCCTTGTAATTCTATCTTAGTGAGGACACTCATAGACATAATGTATTACCCAGACCCTAACTCTGAACCCCTAACCTTAATCCTAACCCAAACCCTAATCTAAACCCAATTCTAACCCTAACCCTAAAACCACATCTTGACCCTCAAACAGTCCTTCAAATAAGTGAGGACCACCCAAAATGTTCTCACTTTCCAAAAATGTCCTCACTCTGTTGGTTAAAAACTCAAACTGGTCCTCACAATGTCATAATTACAAGAAAACACACACACACACATAATATATTATATTACATTATATGTGCAATCACCGGATAGAACTGTAGTATATATACCACAGTTATATACAGTACCTCCTTTAACTCGATTGACAAAAGTCGCTCACTCACTAGTTAGCACCTCATTTCTACTCCAATGTGTATGTGCCACACATACTGTCGTTGCCGCGGGCGATGGGAAGGTGTTAGTGCATGATGGTTGCTGACCTTGTGTGCGATCACCGGATAAAACTGTGGTCATTTGTTTTTGAAGTCAGACGACAGCGGCAGACTGACAGTCACAGTCTGAGGAAGTCACCCGACTTCTCAGACCAAGGGCACGCATTTACTGAGACGGTAACGAGAGATGTGATCACCTCTGAATATCAACTCAGTGAATGTCATTGCAACAGGAAGGGCATCTGCAGTAAGCCCAGCAAATTACTATTATCTGTCATGATACAATACATTACAATACATGTGGGTTGATCCAATTCATATAGCGATTTCAGCATATTGTGCAATAGTACAATTCATTGTTATCACGTTTTGAAATACTTACCCCTGAATGATATGAAAAATAAAGCACAAGTTGAGTTTCCAAAAGTTGCAAACCAAATGTTAATCCGATATTTGGTGAAATATTTTTGAAAGTTCTTTGATGTAAGCCTTCAGAGCTGCCCTCCTGAGTGCTGGCAGACCACAGCAGCCTCATAAATATACTGTACATGATGCCATTAAAGTATGATAGTTGTATAGTACCATATGAGTTGTCAAAACAATAGGATACAACAAAGTGTTTAACAATATATCACAATAGATTTTCCAAGTCCTAGAAATGAATCATTCACATTTATTTAAATTCCGAACAAACAACAAAACTCTACAGTGTACTTTGTTTTTTGTTTTACAATTAAATAAGTGCAACCACTGCAGTTTGCAAAAAAGCAAAAACAAATGTATACGTCGTTTTCTATTCTTTATTTCCCGCACCCAACCCCAGTGCTCTACAACTCCCTTAATTAGGAGATCTAACTGCTATGTTAATGCCGCATTGGCCCACAACACTATTCTATTCCGACTCAGCGAGCACATAGAACACTGTAGGTTCTCCTCGAGTGTTGCTATGAAGACAATCCTCCTCCCGAGAGCTTTGAATCTAGTCTTCCCTTTGAGCGACCGTGTCATCGACCAATCAGCGCTCCACTTTGTAAGAGGCAGGACTTCTGGTGCGTTCTTGTGCCCCATTAACATCCAAACCACTCGCCTGTGGTCCTTCAATAATTCATCCATGCGTGTTACATCTTTTTTTTTTGTAAGCCACCACAGACTTGTTTTAGAATGCCTATTTGGGATATTAATAGATCCAGATGTATACTGCTCATGGCTGAGAGATGTGATGCACTCAGAGACGAGCTGGCTGCCAGGGAGCGTCTGCTAATTGCCAAGCAGACTTTTACAATATTTATTACCTTATTACTGTGCCTAAGCTGACATAAAAAAAAACCCAAGACAAACACAGAGACTGGTGGTTATGACCTTTCTATGCAAATCGATATAATTAGTGTTATTAGTTTTGTTAGTCCGATCTACATCATTTTCAAGATTTGTCATTAGATTTGCATTATACAGTAGGTCAACCCCAGGTCATGCTTGTGTTAAAGAAAAGACATATTGGTATTCTTGACGGTCTGGGAGTTATCAGCAAGTGTGTCTGTACATAAACATGTAAATTGATTATGTTCTGCCTCGCCAGTCTGGCACGCTTCTCCTCCTCTTGGATGGGGGCTTTGGATCCAGTTAAGACTGAATCCCCGAGGCCTTGGTTCTCCCCGCGGCCATCATCCCTGCATCACGGGGGGAGACAGACGCACTACATACCAAGAAAGGGGGTAGATAGAACTGAGGCAGCAGAAAGAAGCAACAATCAGAATCCATCCATCCATCCATACATGTAAGTCTGAAGAAGATGAGAGTGCGGAGAGTGCCCTGTTCTTTTAAGAGCGCTCTTTCGAAGTACATAATCCATCGTTTGAATGCTGGAGAGAATACTGTACATGGGTTTTACATTGTTTTGAGATATGAACTGAAGACTTCCAGCCTTTCACAGAACCAAAGACTTTAGTTATATTATTTCAAGACAACTGAGGTGTCAAGTATGAGCATTTCATCTTTACACTGCCTTGGTTGAGGGCACATACTCTAGATAGGATCTGCACATTGGAGCACATTTACATTGTGTAAAAAGTAAACATGCCACACACGGTACTGTACCTGCTCTTTCCATTCGTGTTTTTATAGCCTTGTTTGTTTTTACCTCAGCTGTGAAAGGAACACTTAATTGCGAAGAGTTCTGCGGGTCCATAAAGGGAGATGGGGCGAACTCAACTGTACTTCAGGTTTACAACTGCTCAGGGATGCTGTCTTTGTGATTATTCAAAGTTGTAGGCTTTTCTTGCTTTCTAAACATTACAGGCCTGAACATTATGCAGCTGACCAGTAGTCTCTAGTGCGGGAGGCAGGTGGATTGACATTAGGCAGCAGTTCCTCCTTGTTGCTTTCTTCGTTCTGCAATGGAAACTCTGCAAACAGTGCTATTTTAAACTCTGGGTCCCTGAGTGCAGGATGTAACTAGTTAACAGCAAAGGCATCCATCCATATTTATGCGCTGCAGCAGACTTCTTAGCCTGGGAAGAGCTAAGCAGAAGCCCGTATGACTGGAGTGTGAATGTCCATGTTTCTTGTGATGATGCGAGGAGGAGTTACATAAGCGACTTTCGATGTGTGAAAGTATGTATGCTCCGGCTCCCTGTGCAGATGAAAGCGATGGGTGTAAATACTGCACTATAGACGGGGAGTGCTTGGAAAGTGTGACATGTTGCTTGTTTTTGGGGTGGGCTGGGGAGATTCTGGGGTGGCCTCTCTTTCTCGCGTCTCTCTCCAGCCTAGAAGTGGAGTGCACTTACCCCCCTCCCCAACCCCCTCCTTCGAGCTCCCGCTGGCCCTCAGTCAGGTAACAAACTCAGGATAGTATCACAGGACGGTGAACCCCAAAGTGCCCCGCCTGCCTCTGTGTGTGTCTCCGCGAGGCCCTCACTCGTCCCTGTCATCTATCCGAAAGCCTCTTCTATGTCTCACTGTGTTTGCCTGTTTGCTGCACCCCTTCCCCAGTCGTCCCCACCACCACCGCCCCCCCAACACATATGTACGCTCTATGTTTCTGGAGCCGTTGCTATGCCAACAGCCTACTTTTTATGCCTTGCTGTGCCCAAATGTAAACTTGTGCCCACTCTGCCCCCCACTGGTCACTGTAGCACACTGCAGGCTTCCGGGGCACCGGTTCGAACCCTCCAGGGGCCGGACAGAAAAAGCACTGGCACCAAAACATAGCAGTTGTAGTGTTACCATCTGTTCCTAATATTAATATGGCTTCTACTGATTCAATAACTCTGTGAAGCCACGTATAATCTGGGGGAAGCAGATACGTGTGTGCACTGGGCTGTGGAGCTGTGTTAACCTCCTCAGGTGATACAGGCTCTCACCTGAGAATGACGCCAGTCCAAAGCATGACGACAAAGAATAACAGAACAGTCCCCGCTGGAATTTGGGAGAAGGAGGAGGTGCCCTGTTAAGTAAGTCTCTCTCCTGCTTTAGAAATGGTTTATCCCTTGTACATATTATAGTCTAGTCTTCAGCTAGACTTTTCTGCTCCTCTCTATCTCTCTGCCCGCAGTGCACCAAATAAACAGGCCCCTGAAAATGCAATTACCTCCCCTGGCAACTAATACCACTAACACCAATTGATGAATATTCCTCCATTCTCCACACGGTGAACATCCCTCCTTCCCCCGTCTCGCTCTGGTTCTTTTGCTGCTTTCAGTGATTGTCTGTTTGCTTGTCGTTTTGCTTGCTTTTTCTGTCTGTCTATTTGTCAGAACATTTGATCCAGTTCTGTCCTTGTCTTCCGCAAAAACGTACACATTACATTCAACATCAATTTTCATCTAAATTCTCACATCCAACAAGGCGTAAAAGACACTGCTGGCCAGACAGACAGACTGTTTTTGCCCCGTATGAGGCATTGCCTTCACTCCCTGAGTGACGACTACTTGCATATGCTCGATATGCACACGTAGCCAATGCCACTATGCTTCGGCCCTTGTGTCCCGGTCCCCACTTTTAGAGTGTTGCTAAATGGTTGGACAATCTGGTTAGTAATATTTAATACAATGATCATTTTTGTAGCTAGCTGTATTTTGACTCCAGCCTTCTTTTGTAACACTCTAAATGTGACTCCTATGTTCCTACTATTCGTCTTTTTTGTTCAGACTAATTTCTGTTTTGTACAACGTGATGTTATATACTCCATCTTTCATTTGGAGCTGTCCACATTAAGACCAGTTGTTGTGCTCTCTTCTGGTGATCGATGGTACTTATTGTCTTTTTCTTTTCTTCTCTGTGCTCTCTCTATCCCTTCAGCATGTAGCCCTCTCTCTCTCCTACTGATCTAGTGTGCTAGTTTTTTTGTTTTGTTTTTGTCTCTTCTTCTTTGATATTTATCAGACTGACCAAAACTAAGCCTCTCTTGTGTTTCCAGGCTTTCTTCCTTCATTCCCTATCTTTTCTTGCAGCTCTGTTTTTTCTCTCTAATGTGATGTCGTTTGTAATAATCTCACTCTTCGTTTGGTTTGGTTCTCTAAACTCACTGTTCATGCTGTTAATATTGCTATCTCTTCTAATACTGACTGATATTTTAAAGCTTGCTTTCTCTTCTTTATTGCTTCTATAGTTTTCTCTCTCTTCTCTCCTTCAACTCAGGCATCTATTCTTTCCGTGTTTTTTTTTTTGTCTTCTTGGTTTATTGGTGCCTTGACCAGTCATCTATTGAGTGTGTCTTATGTGCTACTGAATCACTTATGCTTTTCTCACACCTTTTTCAGTCTCATATAATCTCTCTCTTTTCAGTTGTTTTGAGATTCGTATTGTTCTTTTCTCCGTCGTGATTCTTCTTGTTTTAAAGATGTATGAACATAGAGTTTTCTATTCCCAAACTGTTTGTCCCATATGTCCTGGTGTGAAGGAACGTTAACAGTATTACTACTTTATTTAAACCAGCTCTGCCACAGGAGATCTCTGTTCATTTGTCTATGACTGTTTTATTTTTTTCCTTAAAACTGACCAAAACACAAACCACCCTGTTTTACGTCACCTGTTAAATGTCTCTGTCCTATATGTTGCTATAAATGTTTGTCTCTGTCTACAGATCTGTCATGTCCCTATATACGTGTCATTATACATGTACATCTGGAAAAAAAAACTGATTAAAACAGTGCTTCTCTTTTGTTTTCTCTTCGAAAGTTTTGCTTATTGGCTGGTGGTAACTTTTGGACTCATGCCACTGTGGACATACGCACGAACAACCCGGCGGTTTCCAAGTTCTGTTGGCAACACGGCACATCAAATGCCTTAAGAACTAGCACCTGCAAAAAAAAAAAAAAAAAAAAAAAAACGGTCCTTGGCTGGTTTGGATGGTTTTGTCAGAGAATCCACTTTGAAGTCACATCCATCCAAAAGCCAAGTCGGACCGAGTCGGATAGGCAGTCTGTAGCTCCCTGCACACTCCCGATCTCTCCTCGCTGTGAAACTAGTGTGCGTTTGCCCTCGGTCAACCTGTGTTTGTGCTTACAGGGGCAACAAGCCAGCTAACAGCCCCAAAGGCCAACCCCCTGATGCCGATGGTCACTCTTCCGTGTCAGACCTGGCAAACTCACTAATGGGAGACATGGTCATGGTAAGGCCATTGCATCACACTGCACTGACACCACCAATATGCATTATGACTGCACTGGTTTTAGCTGCTATGAATGCAGCATTGAACACACTGGAAAATAAAACAAGCACACAGGATCCCATAGTTAAAGGCCCTACAGCTGATTTATTTTCTATAGGTGAAATAACATTGTCCAGTGCTTCAGTGTATTTGTAAAAGCCATTGGTGAGAAAAGACCTTTGACTTTGTGCGCAGTACATCTACATTTATAAAGTTGCTTGCATTACTGTGATGATTGCTGTGAAACCGACTCATGGGCTGTTTCCCAAAGCCTATAGGTACCTTGCCTTGCCTTGGTGTTGAAGGCAGTACCTTCAAACTCACTTCCTTCCAGTCCAAGGCAAGTGTGCTGCCTTGGTCCAAAAAAGGCTCTTTTCCACATGCAGGCGTGTGTCAGCCGAATGGCTCTTTCACCCGCTTCATCGAGCTTTTCCATAACAAAGACCAGGCCAAACCGGTCTGACCAGGGATAGGTTTTTGGACCGACCTCTGGCTGTGGCCAAAGCGGGCTACCCGTGTCTGATGTGACGTGAACAGACTGCTGGCCTCTGATTGGCAACAAGAGAGTGGACAGCCCTCACTATTGACACGCAGGTCATATGGATTTAATATTTCACAACATATACCGCTGTGCTAAAAGGGGATTTTGCCGATATTAGCATTTAGCCGCATAACATGTGCATGTAGCTTACCTTCATAGTAGTATTTAGCGGTTTCTTTTCTGTTATAATACAGCTTGCCTCCTCTGAATGATTCCATAACTCCCACCAGATGCAGCATTTGTCCAGATTTGTTCTCATCGCGGCTTAAAAACGTTTAATGACGATCTGTACAGTGTGCGCCTCTGTGCGACGCCGTCCACAACAAATGCATGTGTGTGTGTGGTGGAAACAGAAAGGTCTGCGGGGTAGTGTCGATACGTGCACGTAGATCGTGGTGTACGCAGCCGGGTCGCGCTATGTAAAATAAAACTCGAAAGGGGACTAAAACTTTGAAATAAAAATTTCAAAGTGCCTGATGTTAATTAAATTCAATGCCCACGAAACAAATGAAGTCCTTTGCTTCATGAAGCAGTGACATTTCCTTGTATGTGTGAATCAAATAATATACATTTCAAATTTATAAAACTAATCATAGATTTAGTTTTTCTATTATTGACAAAAACCTGAAATGCATTATCTTGACAAAGTAAGGACACATGCTTCTGGACAACTTGAACATTGGAACAGCACTTGGGCGGCGATTGATGATGTAGATGCCTGACCAAGCCCACTTTTGACCAAGGCAAGCCAAGGTACCTAGGCTTTGGGAAACAGCTATTAACTCCTGTGAAGAACATGGTCTTAGAAATGCTTAAGGAAAGTTAGGAATATTCTTGGGCCTCAACACAATTTAAAGTTTACATGCTGCCTCTTTCATTGCTTGTGAACAAACAAAACGGGTTAATGCACTTTGTACCAGTTCCAAACCATGACACAGCTTGTGTCCTAAAGGAAAAGGTTTATGTAATATCATACTGAGCTAGTGAAGTTTAAAGCAGCTTTGTTTCAGGAAGGGCATCAGGGTTGTATCAGATTCTAATCGAATTGTTAACAACACAGTGCGGTTAACATCTCTGCCTCCTCTTCTGTTTACTCAAGCAAAAAGGCAGCCCACTTGTTGGCCTTGAAGTGAACTTTTAATGCACCATTTTACTCATTCACACGGAAAAAGCCAGACGTGTAAATCCTATTTAGTTTTTGTCTTCGGGCTGTCAGATATGTAGATTGCTTATGTGGTTAATTAAAACTTCACTAAGCTGAGCACAAAATGTCAACAGCCGGTTTCCCATTTTAAACCCATTCTTAAGAAACACTCTGCTAACCACGAGGAAGTTACTTCGGCTCAACATTTAGATGATGCTGTGCTGTAATGATAAAACGAGGTTCCTTGAGTGGAACGCTTATTGTGGGCGCGGCGTGAATGTTGAAGTTCATTATGGCTGTTATGAGATGGAAGTGTTTGCAGATTAAACTCTTATCATACAACAATCGCAGAGCTGTGGATATTTTGCTTTTTCAGCCATAATTATTCTATTATGTAACGTATTCAGGTGGAAAATCTAAGCTCTAATTAATGGTGGAGATAATGTCTAGAAGTGCATCTGGTTTCCAGGTCCGAACTGTTAGGAGCACGTTCTTGTCGCAGTTAACACTTCATAAAAGTGTGTTTTGAATGGTCAAATGTCCTCAAAATAACACACTGTACATAAGAGTAAAAACTGTGTGAAACCATATCGGGATCTTCCTAAAGGCTAGATTACAATTTCAATTAGATTTTTTCATGTACACACACAGTATTTTGTTTATTGCTTTTAAAAGTAACTAATGCTTTAATTGGTTAAATCAGCATGTCACTCAGCAGCATGAGGGAGACTGACCAATAGGGAGAGTGTTTGGGGAAATTAGAAAAAAACACTCAAAACAAGCAACGGAGATAAGTTCACAATTTACTTTTTATTGTCATATTGCCCAGGCCTGCACGGTGTCTCTACAACTGAGTGCAAAAGTAAAACAGTCTATAGCAGGGGTCGGCAACATCAGCCCCTCCTTCACTGAACCTCTGCCCTCGAGAGGATTTTGAGAAATATTATTATACACATGAGAGATCAAATTTCTTTTAATCCGCTCAAATTGCAGAAATGCAGTCATTTGTTTCCCCTTTTAGGTCAAATACGATATACAACACTGCTATTTGTAGAAAGTGGTGTTTGGGAGTTTTCCTTCACCAAGGAAACTTGCCCTTCCCTTGGCCGACAGCCAATAGTTTTTTGTTTTTACATTTGGTCAAATAGGACTTCAGTTTAAGGAAAGCCCTACCGATGCTTGGTCATGCAAATGCCAGGATGATTTACAGCTGTGCATTTGTAACACCTTGGCTATAGACGACAAAAAGCGTTGAGGCTGCTCCAACCAAGCAATCAAGCAAGTCGTGCCATATCCAAGGTGACTCAGGGGTATTGGATAAATTCGATTTGGGATATTTCACACTTGGTCTTGCTGTCAGATTTAAAACCCATATTGGCACATGCTTGAGTGAGTGAGTCCTTTCCACTTTGTCATATAAATGGGCCTAAAAGATAGAAAACTATTACTATTGTTATCATGACTTCAAGTGTGCTTTTGTGTTACTGAAGAGAGGAATATGTCCAAAGTGTTATTTCACAACTCCATTACCCAAATTGACGTGAGGGGGAAAATTCTGCCACTTGTATTTCCATTTTAAGCTTTAGTGTATGGAGAGAAAAATAATCCTGGCCTGATTCTTTTGTTCTTTTTTCTTTCAATAAAATGAAAGAGGGAGAGACTCATTCCTAACTCTCATAAAGCATTTCTAACATCCAAATTCTTCACATTGAGTTTATATTAGCGCATCTCACAACTTTCAGGAAGCAATACTGTCAAGGTAATGTGAACCACACAACCTGCTACTGTATTAGTTCATGATAGATAAAAACACTCCCCACATAAGTCTCTTTTTCCAATATACTGCAGGACAAAACAAAGTGTTTCCACTAAAGAAAATAAATCAGGTGTAGGACTTGAATTTCATATTAATTGCATGTTAAAGTTGCATAAGCAGGGGCATCAGACTGGTGGGGGTAAAGGGTACTGTTACACCCTGGAGTATTGCCTTAAAGTAAAAAGAAGTACAAAGAGTGATGGCTCCATATTTTGCTCTTCACCCCTGTGCAAATGATTTGGATCATCTTTCACAGACACAATAAGGGAATGAATTATAATCACACAAAGGCATTACATGAATAAAAGCAGATAATGTTGGAGTCAACTAAATGCCAACCTTGAGCTGCTGTGTTTTGCTCATGCCAGCTCATCCAATGCCCCCTTTCTTCCTCTGCCCCGGATCTGATAGTGGCCTTTTAGTGCCCAGCAGTGATAAAGCCAGGGAGACTCTGCGCTCCAAAAACTGCCCTATCTCTAATCTGTGAGCTCCTGCCTCTTAAGAACATTAGTAAGGAAATTAAACTCTCTCAGTCTTCTTAATGTCATACCCATTGCTTTGAGCAAGGGGCTTGTGTACGGCGTGACAGAATGCTCAAAGCTCGTGAAAGTCTCCTGTCACGGTCTAACCGCTCTGCCCTTGGTTTGCACCACTCCTCGTCCGTAGCATAATAAGCTCACTTAAGCTCTGTCTTTGAGCGGAGGTTTTGAGGATCTGTACTTTATTTGAGATGTGTTTTTGTCGAGATTTCTGTATGTCACCACATTTGAGAGAAAAATACGATGCCTTCTACGCCACTATTTCCTGTTGAGGCTCCAAAGTAGAAAGCAGAAAGTGGGCTGTGTTTTGTACGACTTAAAAGCCCTATAATGCACACTCCAGAACAGCAGGTGGTGATGTTCAGATGTACCGTCAATGCCAGTATGCCACAGACTCGCGACAGAAGAAAAAGTTTGTCCCCACTGTGTTGCCGTACTGGTGGTTCAGGCACAATCTGTATATTTTTGAAGCCATATAGTTACTATTCACAGCACTTCTTTAACATGATTTGTATTTTCTGCTTTGGTTCTTTCTAAAGCAAATAATGCAGTAAACATTTGACTGAGCAACTGTTCTTTAATGGCGTGAAGTTCTTTGACCACCACTTGTTTTTGTCCTCACACTCCTTTGAAATGCTTTTGCAGTTGTCTCCGGGCTCGGAGGATGACGACGGTGAGGGGCCGATCTGTGAGAAGCTGGGACGTATCCAGTTCAGTATAGGCTACAGTTTCCAGAACACCACCCTCACGGTCAAACTACTCAGGGGACAGGAGCTCCCGGCCAAGGACTTCTCGGGCACCTCGGACCCCTTTGTCAAAATCTACCTACTGCCAGACAAAAAGCACAAGCTGGAGACCAAGGTCAAGAGGAAAAACCTCAACCCGCACTGGAACGAAACCTTCCTCTTCGAAGGTCTGTGTTATCATGCATTCAGGAAAGCAAAGAGAAGAGGTTTTCAAATATCGTCGGCTGGACTGAGACTCTATCAACCCAGTTCAGTCGCGATATTTGAAAACTTCTTCTGTGATGGAAAATTCTTGGAGAACAAAATGTAATGAACAGCATACCTCATAAAATTGATTACAGAAGTATAGGCAGTGTAGGTAGTATATACTAAAATATATTATTTATATTTATATTTTTAGCTTCCCAACTTTACCCCTCACATTTATGTTGCATTTATCACACTTTATCGTGTCGTGTTTAACAATACATGTTGATAAAGGACTACAATACCACTTGACACTTTGTTAAATATACTTGTTTGTGCCAAGATAACAAGATCAATAGAACTGCAAAGTCACCTCTGCGTCGGCTACAGAAACACCCTTAAATGAGGTTGAGATTTTAGTCCAGATAAAGTTTTCAGCCGAGTGTCGGATTAATGAACTTCGGGCCTTTTAGGTATATTTACTTAATGGACGTTTTGCTCGTCTAATGTAATGTTTGGCCAAGAAAGTCCAATGAGCATATGGTCAAATGTCAAGCCAACTCACGAGTCAATAATTAATAATTGCAGGGTTTTCGTTCAAATACGAAAAATTACTCTAATTTACTAGGGAAACTGTGGGGAATAAAATCGAAAAACAAGAAAACAGCGGCAAAAACTTGAGTAAATCAGCTGACACGACGCAGTTGCTGTGAGCAGTGGAAACTGTCAGTTACAGGAAAACAAACACACTGGTCTGATAAAAGAAAATGTTTCACAGTTACACTAGAAGACCAATAAACTTTTTGGGATTCTTTCCATGTAGAACAGACTGGCAAAAAATGGAAATTAATCTGAAAATTTGCCCTTTTTTTTCTTCTTTTTTTTTTGACAAATATTTGTAGTGAACGAAGTACAAACGAAGTACAACCATTGAAAACCTGATAATGGGGAAGGTCCGCTCTGTCATTTAGAGCCAGTTCCCCCGAAAAGAGTGTTTGATTTGAATGTGTTTCATTGTGACCATTGTGCCACAGTGACAGGAAAGTTAAAATAATTTCCAAAAAAGGCTCAAGCTGCTGCCAGCGCTCAAACAACAAACCGCACACTTGATAAATGAATAGTATTGGTTTTGTGACACAAGCACAATGATCCCACTGTTGTTTGGAAAAGTGCTGTTGGTCTGAATTTTACTGCGTGACCTCTAAGCCTGGCCACATTCATCAGTTTATTGGTTGTTAGAAATGCTCACATTATAGCACTGACAAACTACCATATCTCTCTGGTGGAGCAGAAGCCAAGTTGAAACTGCTTACAATAACAATATATCAAACTTGTACAGCGCTTTTTTGGACACACACAAGGTGCAATGTGACGGAAGGTTGTTTTTCTCAAATCTAACTGCGGTCATCTATTTGTTTTTGCGAGTCAATCAACATATTTATCTCTCACCCTATCACCTCTTTAAGTCATTTATACAAAGCGGAAGTCTCTCCCCTCCATCATCTACGTGACATTACCATCCCTACATTCTCTGTTGGAGTTCAACCAAGAGCCACCTCAGCCTCTCCATCGCTGAGCTTCACCAACATCATGGCTAGAGCGAGACCTTAAATGAGATATTTTCCTCATTCTTTTCACCGTTCCTATTTGAGACAAAGGGCCAAAATGTATTACGCAAAATAAACGATTTGTTGCATCTCACGTATTTCTCTTATCTCTCTAGTGAATGAAATAACACTGCAGCTGTCAAAAGGAAAATAAAATCGTCATTATTTCTAATGAATGGCTCGATAGACCAGTGGATCTAAGGTCCTCCACGGGGGTCACAAGATAATTATGGGGAGGCTCCAGATCAAAAAGGAAGCATATTTTCTTTGTAGTTTGAATGGAAAACATGCCCTGTGGGGGCCGCTAACACCAGCGGTTGTTACACTGGGGGTTGCAATAAAAATGGCTGAGAACAATACATGTATGTCAGTACATGCCTTCAGCTCAGTCTCTCTCTGAATGTTTAGTGAGTGAACTATAGTTAGAGTTAATGTCTGATCTAACGTTGTCCAAATGTTTAATAATGCTTGCAGCCTACAACTCACCTGTCTTTCTCTCTGGGTTGTAGGCTTCCCTTATGAGAAGGTGAGGGAGCGGACTCTGTATCTCCAGGTGTTGGACTACGACCGCTTCAGTCGGAACGACCCGATCGGAGAGGTGTCGATTCCCCTGAACAAGGTGGAGCTCGGCCAGATGAAGACTTTCTGGAAGGAACTCAAGCCCTGCAGTGATGGCAGTGTAAGAGAACCCTGCTTGGCATCCGTGAACTCCCTTTTTAATCACATCCTCGACATAAGCTATATAGGATCATTTCACTTCTGGTTTGACATGTGGAGTTAAAGAACTTCCTCACATTTTACAGTACATGTTTACCAAAAAATATGATTGAACTTTACTTCATAGCACAGTAATAACAGGGTAATGGGACTAGAATAGCATGGTAACAGGGATAACAAGGGACATTGTATTTTGCATCTTTTTATCCATCCATGTTAGCACTAAGATAAAACTATAAATATTTTCTGACAGTCTTTTTACTGTGGGGGTTGGGGCTAGGGCTAAGATTAGTTACTGTATCACTGTTAGGTGCTATGCTAGTTTAATCTTATTACTTTGTTAAATAAGTAAAGTGCTATCGAAACATCTAATAACTGTCAATGTATTATTTAAACTTTATGATATAGTTAGGTTGATATATTTATGGAGAAAAATAACATAATATACTGAACATTGTATGTATTTATCTACTGTAAAATGGATATTGTACTATTCTGTAGTTAGTTGGAGCTAAAATGGCAGCTGCTGAGAAAGTGAATGAGGGTCATACAACATACTGTAATTCAATCTTGTGAAGTTTTAACAAGACAACAGGACTTATTATTTTTGCCAACGTTTTACTCTCCATCCAGAGAGCCTCCTCCTGGCAGTTTTCAGTGACTGCGATACCCACCAGAGTAGACGACATGGGCTTGGCTGGAGGGGGCCCAAGAGACAATGGCAGTCACTGGAAACTGTCAGGAGGAGGCTCTGAAAAAAGAGCGAAACGTTGGCAAAATTTAAGTACAATAATCTTGTTTTAACTTCACAGCCACTTGGATGACTGAGCATTTGCACCATTTGAATTTACTGTAATAAGAACTTGGCAGTAAATCTGAAGTTGTTGGAAAATCTTCATAAAGAATGCCTACAAAAGTCCTTTGTAGAGGACAGTGCTGTTGTCCAAGTGCCTTTTGTGTGCAATGAGCTCAATGTTGCCATCTGTATTTGGCATACGAGTGGAAAAGATGGGTTCGTGACTAAGAGTGAGTTTTACATCCCCCTGATGATGAATATGCCGCATGAATCACTCCTCTGTGTCTTTGTCTTTTGCTCAGGGGAGACGAGGTGACCTGCTGTTGTCGCTCTGCTATAACCCCACTGCCAACACCATCACTGTGAACATCATCAAAGCACGCAATCTCAAAGCCATGGACATCGGGGGCACCTCAGGTATACTCAAGCTCGCTTAGCCTTACGCTTATGACAAGGAGCTCTCGCAGCTTCACACTTGCAATGACTGTGCGTTCAAAACATTGTTGCCCTGTCTGTGAAAAGGACAAAGTTGTCGGGCTCCTAGGCTGCGAGCGAAGTAGATAGTAGAGGTGACATCACATCAGTGCAGCCTCCCCGACCTCCTTTTGCCTCTTTGTATATCTATGAGGATCTGCAGACTCTCCAAAGCCAAAGGACTGTCAGCTCAGTCTGGGAGCACTTATGCGAAAGTAACAGGTCTCGCCATGAAGGCTTTGCCGAGGAAAAGAGGAAAGTGTCTGTTAGCATTACAGAATATGATAATGCTTCAGAACAAATCCCATGCCTTGTTTCCATAAATATCTGCTCATTTGTATTTTGCTCAGCTCTGGGAGATCTTGACCTTGAGCTGAGAGGAGGTATCTGCTTCCTGCTGCCTTTAGTGACTTTCACAATTAGGAGGATAATTGCAAACCTGACCCTACGAGTCACCATTCACGGGGGCCCCTTATCTCGGCACTAGTGTAACCTGCTGTTTAGTGCGGTTAATGCGGTTAATGCTCATTTGTAAATACTTGTACATCTCAGTAAGAATACTCTATATATGTCTCTGTATAAATTGAAAGCTTGAGAAATGATCCCCTTGTTTTGAAATCAGAACAACATGGCCAGCAGTGGCTCAGGGTTAGAGACATGTTGTGATCAATATTTAATTCATGTGCAATTGTAGTCACGTTCACTAATAGTTGTATAGTAGTATCACACTTTTTTTCTCTTGCCTTATAATGGGAAAAATATCAAGAATGATAGATCAGTGTAGCATCACCAACAGGCACTAGGCTTCTGCTGTCATTATGAAAAGTGAAAAAGCCTGTACCATATGATGTACAGTGATAAATACAGTACAAAGCAGATGCTGAGTATGCATAGCTATGTACAGTGCATGTCTACATACATACAGTATTCTGTAATTTTGTGTTGAACTTCCCAGAGTCATAGGGTGAAAGACAGAGATAATCAGGTGTTAATTTCTGATTCAAACGGAAGTCAAATCGGGTACCAATTTGGTTGATAAATTGGACTAGGCAGAGTTATGTTTAGATTATTCTCAATTAATAAAACTTTGACTTACAAATGAAAATGTTTTTGAATGTCAATAAAATTCCTAAACCTCCCTAATCCATTTCCTCTTATTTGAAAGTTGAAACTTTGTGTTTGTGCTGCATAGATCCCTACGTGAAAGTGTGGCTCATGCACAAGGACAAGCGGATAGAGAAGAAGAAGACAGTGACGATGAAGCGCTGTCTGAACCCGGTGTTTAACGAGTCGTTCCCGTTCGACGTCCCGGCCCACGTGCTGCGAGAAACCACCATCATCATCACCGTCATGGACAAGGACAGGCTCAGCCGCAACGACGTCATCGGCAAGGTAACGCCAAAAAACCGGCCTGCCCATGGCACCAGGAGCTGCGGTTTGTCCTCACTCTCGTTTCTCCCTCCTCTCTGTGGCAGATCTACCTATCATGGAAGAGCGGGCCGGCGGAGGTGAAGCATTGGAAGGACATGCTCGCTCGGCCACGTACTAACGTAGCCCAGTGGCACGCTCTTAAAGCCTGATCGCACTGCCCCAGCTTACACTCCGGATGCCCTCCCCCTCCACAGCCCCACCCCAAACTCTCGCTCCCTTCCTTATGCACAAGACTGACTTGCTGCCAGGCTGCGAAACACGGGTACAATTAGCCATCTGCTCTCTTAAACCTTTAAACTCTCTTTTACTTTGCGTTGTTCCTCTGTTTCCTCTCTCTCTCTCCTCTCCCACAAACTGCCATTCCATAGTTTACACTTACTCACCAATGGTCCCCCTGTTTCAGACTGTCTGTCTGTCTGTCTGTCTGTCCTCAGCAAGTTGTTCACGTCCTTGGCACCTCCCTGGCTTTTTTTAATTGCGGTGTTGCCCTTGGTCAATTTTCCTCACACCAGGAGCATCTCAGTTTGTTCTATGGGGGGCATCAGAAAAACAGTTTTATGCCTTTTGTCTGAAATCCTGACTGTAGGGTTATATTTAGAAGCCCTTCTCTAATCCTGACTACTTGCCCAGGTCAGAGGATGGCACAAAGTAGCTAAAATATTAAATACTAAGCAATATCTTCAGTCCAACGCTTTTCTACTGAAGCGGAATTAGCACATCTTCAGGCATAGATTTATCAATATGTTGGGCACATAATTGCTATTACTGTTTTAGACACTAAATGGCAACGTACCCTCATTTTCATGCTGCCTTTAGCTTGTACCTTCCGTGCCCATCTTGAGGTCTCACTTCAGTTCTTGTCATTTGTCTCAAGTGTAGTGTGTCCATGCCAGTTCGTGAAGTCGTGTAAAGCAATCATTCAATACTCTGTTCGCGTCAAACCCAGCTGAAGTCAGACGAAGTCATACTCCCTCCCTCCCTACCCGCCCCCCACCCTCGCCTCTCTCCTCTGTGCTTTATCTTTTCCCCTTCTTTTTTGTTCCATTTTTCTCTCCTCTGTGTTCTTTTACTCTAACCCTTTTTCTCCTCCTCTGGCACAATATTAACGACCCCCCTCGCGCTCCTTTTTCTGAGCCCTGCCCGTCGTCTGTGTGCTGTGGGTGCTGTGCTGTAGCTCCAAACGAAAATAGAGATTATTTACGGGGGGGAAAAAAATATATATACAACTGAACTTAACAGAACTTTCCAACGCTGGGAAAGACTTTTACAGATCTGCTCTTGATTCTTTTCCCAACAAAACAGCCTTGACGCGGAGAGAGAAAACAGAAGATGATTTGACAAAAACACACGCAAATCAACCATGATACTATGATGTCATTTTGTCGCAGGATCGCCAACTGAAGAAACCAAACCTTCCAACGATATTGGCGTGAAAACAAGTGCCACTTTGCGCATTTTAAAGTGTGTTTTCAATTGAAGCCGATGAATTCTTCTTTGTAGTGCCCTCTTGTGTTGAGTGTGCATGATTGTGCGTGAGAGTGTGTTTGTTTGGGCAATGCAATCTGGGCAGAAATCTTCTCTTTTCTCTTTCTCATCTTGTGCTTCTCTTACTGCCATTGTTTCCCCATCCTCCTTTTACTGCCCGGCCTTCGAAATGACGGCCCTGCGGGGGAAAGATCTATCTGCACTTTTTTGACAAATGTAATAACAATAATAATTCTGAAGTTGTGTAGAGGATTTCAAAAGGGAGAAGTTTGCGAGGGGGTGAGCTCGGGGGAAGCTTTCGTCTGTGTGTGATTTTTGTGCACTCAAGGATGTGTAGGGCTCCCATCCTTTTGTGTGCATCTGTGTTAGCAGTAAGACTTCTCGTAGCAGGCTATTGTGTTGTCAGCCTGCGAAGTGCTGCTTGTCACGTGTAATAAGCGGATTCAGCATTTCACCGAGCGCAAAGCATGCTGGTCCAGGTTAAAGGTCAGGACTACCCAGCTCGTATCCCAAACTCTGTACATGACTGAGTGTGACACAGATATTGATTATTTTGAGCGTTGAAAATCGATGTTTTAAAAGAATTTTGAAAGAAACTGGAACACGGTGTTACTGGGGAGAGAAAAAAGAACTTGTGGCCCTTGCTAAACCAATAAATAAATTAAAAAGGAACAGTTTGTATTCTCGAAGACGGCGTGTACTCAGTCACTGATTACTATGACAACGGACAGCGCCATTTTAGCGTGTTTCCCGTTGCCAGACATCGCAATGGATAAATCAAGAATGACCCTACATTTTGCATGGAAAACAACATGACAAATGGCCGAAATCAGGTATGACATTGTGCAGTCTGACATAGCAACGCGTAGCAACCAGTTAAGTGTGGTTTTGGCACAACAGAAAGCAACAGGCCGCAGCAGCGTCACTTGTAACTTCATGTTTTGAGAGGAATTTCCATTTAAGCAGTGATTAAAACGAGAGAAATGACAGTATTACCTCCTGAGCGGCAGGGACAGACCAGATCCACATCATGACACCGTTTTCTTTCAGCCACAAGCTAAACTTTCTAAACACTGCGCTCTGACAAAGCAAAAGCACTTCACATGTCAAAGATCTTTACACAGTACGAGCACTCACTATGTCACTAATAAATTACCGAAACTTTACCAAAAATGTCTAATACAGAGTGAGCACTCACTCTTCCACAAACAAATCTTTGATTTCTCCGGTGCAGCTGGAGTAAACTTAATAACAACAGTACGTGAGCTCAGGCTCTGCCGCTAAAGGTAAATAGCCTATATCTTTCTTGTTGACACTGCTGTGTTGTGCTTTTCTCTTGGTCTAAAAGCTCTAGTTTCCTATTCAGTCATGGTTCAGTCCTGATTTGTAACCGGTGTAGTCTACGTCCCGGTTTAGTCCTCAGACCTGCCGCAGACCGCGGCTGTGCCTAAGTTTATCTAGTTATAGCTTTGCTTCGTTTAGTAGCTAAAACTGGCACCGCTTTCCCTGTTAGATGTAGGGTATTTCATGATTGATCCATGGTATGTCAGGCAACTGGAAACCACGCTAAAATGGCGCTGTCCGTTGTCATAGTAATCAGTGACTGTGAGGTCTTCGAGAATTAAGTAAATAGACGTATTGGTTACAAATAGCATTACTAGTTAGCTATATGTCAAACTTACACATTTAATCCATTCGTCACGACGTTCTGGATCTTTTCTTTTAGTAGGAAATTTGATGAGTGCGTATGGCGGCTCGCATAAAACGCTGTGAGGTTCCTTTATTGCACTCGTGAATAGGGCATAACTCTTCCATACACTGATTAAGCCCATGAGGACAGTCGCACTGCAATGGAGAATGAATGCAAACCTGGCATATCGCCGTAGAACCACTTTAAGCGCCATAATAGTCACTAAATAGCCGGTTGTTCCACTATGATAGTATGGTTTTAATGGGCTTTGAACTTTACCACGCATGCGTACTGATAATGCTGATTTGGCTTATTGAGCACTATAACGGACTGATTACACAAAGTGCTTTGTTAAATATGTTTTAGGAAGGGTTTACATAACCAAATTTCATAGTTACAATGTTGGGTTCAGTCTAGTTTAAACCAACTAGACTCAAGTTTGCGAAAAGATAAGCTTTATGTAAAGTTGCTAATGTTATTGAGCTACTTTTACTTAATCGTTAGTATTGATTTTATGAGGCCTCGTGTTGACACACTCTCTAGCCAAACTTATGAAGAAGGTGTTCTAATTCTTCAGTCAATGTGTTTGTTTGTTTTTTCCATTTGTACATTAGTTTACTCTCACAAATGACGTGGCGATTGAATAAATATATGACAGACTTAGCAAACTGGCACGTAGGCAGGAAGTGATGAAAAGACAGAACAGAAGAGGAACAGAACTGGACGAGAGACTCACAAAGTCTTGGTCAATGTTGTCCATATGTTTGTAAAACTGTAGCCTATAGTGCGTCGAGTGGGTTGTCTTATAACTGGAAGGTTGGCAGTTCGAATCCCGTCTTCCACAGGTGTTGACTGTTGTTGTGTCCTTGGGCAAGACACTCATCTACCTTGCCTGTGTCTGAATGTGGTGTGTGAGTGAGTGGTTGGTGGTTCGAGGGGTTTATAGCGAGTAGTAGTAGTATTAGTATACAATTAGTAATATTATGGATGGGCCCTTGGACTCAAACTTTATGCTCTTAGTATCACTTAAATGAAAAAGGTAGTGTACAATATTAACACTGGCTGTGAATGTGTGAGGTGAGAGACTGGGATACTGCAGAAGCCGATTAGACATTATCTGGGCTCTGACGGTCTATTGGGACCTGCCATTGTGTGCCAGCCCTGCTCCGTGCCCCTGTTCCTGTTCCATAAATATAGGCCATTTGGTTCTCTCACTCTCAGTACTTCAATTACTTGAGTAAAAGTCAAATATCACTCTAATATACTTTTTTCAGTAGAAAATATTTAAGAATTCCAAGTAGAAAGTACCACAAAAATTGAGTACAGTGCTGTGAATTATAACTTTTTGACTTCATGAATATTGCACCTGAATTCACCACTGTTAGGCAGCACGATGGAGACAAACCACCGTTAGTGCATTGACATTACATCTGCACACTGCCACATTGGTTTAATGGCTTTTATATAATTAGAAATGTCTTGGACTAGGGTGTCCTACCTCTTCAGTTGTTCTCTGGTTGGCGCTCAGTTTTAAACCAGGCTCTTGGTGCTGTTTATTTTGGTTACAAGCCTGTTTTAATTGTGTTCATTTCAGGAGCTGGAAAGACGTGGATTAGCACTAGTTCAGTGCCAGCTCTGGGTCAGCAAAGAGTTAATCCAGGTTTGAGTCTTGGTTGGGTCTAGTCACAATCATGTCAATCTAATTTATTCCTCTCTGTTCACTACGACTAGACAACTAAAGATCTTACATATCTCCATTATTAAAGATGTTTACTGAATAACCTCATGTTTTCAGAGGTTGGATACTTGGTAAGAAATGTTTTAGCTCTCTGTCATTTCCAGGCAAACCTAACTACTTGCTTTGATTGGTTCCCATATTACCGCATATCGCTGCTTAAACCTGTGCCTGTTCTGCCATGTGGTCCCAACTGATAAGATTTTGCTTGCTTTGCTTTCTCTGTTTGGGTCTAAAAAGTATTGTGTATTGTTTATTCTAATCTCGGGCAGGTTAGTCCTCTGAAAGCCGGGGTGAGGCTTTGCATCTGTACTGTGTTTGTTCATGTGGGGCCCGGTGTTGGACGCTTTGATGCACTGATCCAGTCCAGCACCCTTCAGAACAATTGGCCAGTCGTGGAACAGGGCCCACTGTTTTGACAGCCACTGCCTGGAGTGTCACAGTACATTACGCTCCTATTAGGTGGTCAGAAAGGAGCAATATCTTCCTGTCCAGACCTCGGCGACTCAGTCGTCTTTGGAGAGTTTGAATGGACTAAAAATTGTCCCAAGTACAGCAGCAGTCCTGGATTAGTGATTGCTAGCGTGATTGTAGCTGACATGTACTTTGCATTTAGAGGTGTGCAGCCAATAGGTTAATGCTAAAACCATCTGACTAAAACCTAAAATGACAAGGCTCAAAACATAAGCTTGTTTACAAACAGTAAAGTTCATATCGTATGCCAGCATGATGCATTGTGTGTCAAAACAAAGCATACTATACATTTTAAACTTCAATCATACAGTACGTACAAGTACGTACTGTATTCATATATACCAGCCTTCATGTTGCATATATTTTGGTATTTTGGCTCTTTTATAAATCGACAATCTGTCAGCAGTTACTCTTTATATAAAAGCAGAAATGTATTTCCCTATATGATTTGCTAACGGTGGTAACAGGGCATTTATCAATGTTCAGAAAGTTTCTCTGTTCATAAAATCAGCCAAAGTCACAAACATTATGTTCTTTTATGCCAGCAGTCAAACAGCAGTGCCATTAAGGATGGTGAGGCCAGAGCCAAACAGTATGAGGGAGAAAGCAATTTCAAAATCCCCCTTTTATTATCCTGCCACGTGTCCCGCACCTCTAAACTTATTGCATTTTGTTGGCGCCAGCCCTGTCATCTCTGACCTTCAAAGCCATTGTTGTCCAGGCAGGTCTTTTCAGATACACTGTTTATTGGATGTTTTACTTTAAGTCTTAAATCATCATAAATTTGGTGACAGAAGAAGATAGATACTACAGTGCCAGAAACATTAGCACTGATATCAATCTGGGATTGCTCTGCTTTACAACAGAACAAACTTCTGGCACGCCTCCTTTTAGCTAATCACAGCCAAGTCTCCAACAAAAATCCTCAAATCCATTAAATATTAAGTTGTGTGTTAGTGTTACATGTGTTTGTAAGTCTGTAGCAGGATATCTTGTGTTTTTCTGCCGTCACCGCATTGTTAATGAGTATCAATAAAACTGTACTGTATGTCGGCAAATCTAACACCCGCCCACTCACAGCAACGCCACGTGATTGGCCCAAACGCTCTGGTTTGGTTTCAAACACATTAGCTGGTGCCGGACGGGATGGATTCTTGTGTGTTTATGAACTCACAAATACCACAAGAATTCCGCTTGCAGGCAAGGTTAGCCAATAATTACAGTCTGATAACTAAAGTAATTTGCCACCATTGTCCCTGAATTAAGGCTTTCAGAAATTTATCAAAACCTTGGCCAATTTTCCTGCTAATTAAATTACCGCTATTTCAGCAGAGTCTAATTTATTACATTTTTACATGTTTTTTAGTCTTTATCACTACCATTTAAATGACAGCCTTTGTCTCTCAGGTGAAAGCGGAACTCATGCTTTGCTTGACTCTATCTGCAAAACTAATACATTCCCTTTATAATGAAAACAACTGAATGAACTGAACTGAACACCCACAGGTATGATGATAACAGGTTCATATACAGTACAATACTATATATACTGTATAGAAGCAAAATCAAATCAATTGAATGGTGAATTGTGAATAAATCAAGTTTAAGTTCCTAAATAACTTAAAATGTCGTCTAATATTTGCCACCAACTATCTTTGACTATATGTAACTCCTGGACTGCTAAATATAGCCAACTCCTTCTATGGTTTTCTGCTTCTCTCCTCCTCAGTTATGGTACTCGGGATGTTCAATGACTCAGCAGTTGGAACGATGCCTGTTTTGTTAAATATAGTGCATTATTAAATTACTTTAGCTTGAAAACTTTTTTATCGCCTGTTGGTTCACAAGACTTGTCTATTATTTTTTGTCAGTTTAGTTTTCAACACAGACTGGATCAATCCTTCCCCCAGTTCACCCTCTCAATTGTTTTATGCATCTGGTGTAAAAACCGATGTGACTTCTCCCCATCAGGGTTATGTGAATGGTAACAGAATAAACAATAATTTGTTGTTAAGTTCACGTTTGATTGTTTGTCAGTGTGTGTGCGTGTAAATTTTTGTGTTTCTTTCTTTACTAAAATGTGCTAAGAGATCTTCTGTTTTTGAGAACTTTGTGTAAATATCGTTGTTGCAAAATATTTGTTGTAAGCAGTTTTTCATTTGTCACTTAAAATGACGAAGAAAACAAATGATATCTCATGATCTAAAGTGGTGATGTTGACGCTGATTTTACATGCCCTTCTTGAATAGGGGCTTTTGATGTCTGCTGTATTTGTTGTTTGAAGCATGGTGAGGTTTCGGCAAGAGATCCTACGAAAACAGGGAGGAGTGCTACCTGACACACCCCCGTCTCACTGTAGCAACACTGCCACATCCGCTCCCTCATGCTCCAAGGACTGAGTGGTCTCTATATGTGGCCTATGATGTGAAGACCTTACTGTAGCCTATGTTTGTAATTTACAATACTGATAAACTATGGTGTATAGGGTTAGAATAAATGTGATTAGTGTACATGTAGGTCTATTTCTTTAGATATCGGCAGTTATATCCTAACTAGTATTTTACCAATAATCAAAGTTATAGGTCTAGCACTAAATATTGCCCTAATGCCTAAGAAAGGAAGTGATTTGTCAATACGTTTTAACAAGCGCCTTTAGAGCACATCCACTTACAACATTTAATAATGTGACGGTGCTCTTTGGTATCATCTCAGAGCAAAAAGTATAAAGATGTTCCTGGAACATCAGCAACACAAACGCATCAGATCAGATCATTTCAGTCATATTTTTCTAAATTGCTCACCTTGGGAGCGAGATAGCCGTTTGGCTGAGCTCCTCTTCAGCCTGTTTGCTCAAAGGCTTGGGGATTTACTGTAATGCCATTGTGTTAGATGCGATTGGCCCTGTCCTGACACCGATGCAGCCTTCCTCATTGAAGTCAGAGATTAGTCAAATTCAGAGTCGTTTCTCCTCTGCTGGAAGCCATGTTTTTAGGTGGGCAAATGTGAAGAGATGGACCACTTAAAGATCCACTTTACACGTTTTGAAACCTCCCGTTATTAAGCACAAGTGTCCTGACGCATGAATCGCTGTGCTAAAACTTGAAAGTAATCCAAGGATTATGCCTAAAGCCAAATTTAAAGCAAAGTATATCAAGAGAATTGGGACTTAAATCCTACAAAAATGAAACACAACTCTGCAAAGTTGGAACGATGTGTAAATTTGACCAAAACACTTTGCAATTTTGAACATATACATTGCACTGATATCAATCCATGACAACATAACAAATATTTCTAAAAGGAGTCAAAGTAGGGAGACCAACGGGCAACATTGCTTTTGGAACTTGGAGTTACCTGTATTCAAAAACTGCCCTGTGCCTTTTCACTATTTTCTGCTGTTAGAGAGTTGCACGGCTGAAATCCACTTCATTGGAACAGCACGTCTCCACCTATACTTCGCCCTTTGTCATACGCTCCGGCCGTATGAATCTGCCCGGGCCTGTGTACATCGCAGGCTTGTCGCTGCGAAAGTACCTGTTCTGCTGTCTGCAATGAGCTGGGGTCATAGCTGTGAAATCTTGAGACAAAACAGGAGACAGGGAACACAGGATAGGGCCTTGGCTTGAGTGGTAATAGCACATATACTATGTCATCAATCAATGCACTGAAGCTTACTCCCTTGTTTTCCCCCCGTCTTTTGCTGCTTGTACTGTAAATAGACTTTGGTTAGAGCATCCTCTAACTCTCTGCCATAACATTTCTTGATCAGGTATGTAAGAAGCAATACGACAAACTGATCCAACGCCATTCTAACTAACACTGAGTCCTCTGTATTACGGGGATGTCCGGGGTACCACTCCTGCTAAACTCTTGCCCTGACCAGCCTCTTCAACAAAGAGTGCCCTAACTTTAAAACACACTATTGTGATGTATACAATCTAATTTATTGTATTTATTTATGTATTTTTGCCAACTTTGTATAGTGTATAAATATCTATAAATATATGAAAAGACAGTACTGTATAGATTTTAGCTGCCTGGTAAGGTCAATAGTATATACTTGGTAGACTAAAAGAAAAAGCGTAGAGCTGTTCAAAGGCCAGTTATTGACAATTGCTTTCTGTAAAACTTGGTGCCACTGGCGCTAATTTTAGTTTTAGTTTTATTTTAGTTTAGTTTTTTAGTTTTTTTTTAATTCCCGGTGGAAATCCAAAGTGTGTGTGTTGATTTTCCTGTCTGTTCATTTGTTAGCTATTTGTTGTTTTTCTCTTCTCAAGACACAGCGAGGTTCTGGCAGCCAGGAGAGTGCATGGGAACGCAGACCGTGGACCCTGTTATACTGTAGTGACCGTTAGGTGTGCGTCTGTCTATGGTAGTAACTAGTGATCTCTGTGCAGTGCCTATAGCCCCACCCCCTTTCTACTTCCTCCTTCTTCTCTGGAGTAGTGTGCCGTGTGACGATGTACGTGCTAAAATACAGGAGCTGTACATATACTCAAGCTGGCTGTGGCCTTCATCCTCCTCTTGGGCCCGCTACGCTGCTTCTTCATTACAGCGCTTAATTTTAATCCTCCACCGAGTATGGATTTCCAATTCGTCTACTCAATTGTTCATTTGCTCTCCCATTCAGCTACTAATACCTCACCACCAGAGTCTAATTTCCCTGTAATCCATGCTTTTCTCATCTATCTCCGATTCTTCACCCATTAGCAGTTGCCACATAAAACGCGCTTTTATTTTTCCCATCAAGAATTCAGATATAAATTAAGCATCTACACAAAAGGCGAAAACTATACTTTACCTCTAACTTGCACCAATCAGGCATAACATTACGACCAGTGAAGTGAAAACAGATTTTTGTTTCTTCAGTGGAACAAGTCGTCAGTCGCCTATCATTGTTGCCTGAGTCAGTGGTTCTCAAACCGTGCTATTGTATCACTCGTGTTTTTCTTTTGTTTTTTATCATTGAATTTATCTTTCAGTAATGCATTAAGACTGCCTTCTGAGGACACATTTAATTCCTAAAGACCCAGCCCTTTTTAAAGAGTTAACAAAAATATCACTATGACCCAAAAAAAGGACTGAGGCGATTATGCCAGGAGGCTGACGAAGTCGATAGTTTCACCTCAAATATTGGGTTGGAAATCCTGGTGTGTCTTGATATTATCTTCTTTTTTTTTTTGCCTGATTGCTATATAGTTTTATGTTTTGCTGCCTAATTTCCAAACCAAAATGGAGAAGGGCAGCTGCCAGTGTAAAGTGCACAGAAACATAAAGCAGCCATATCTGACGAGCACATTGTGGGACTTACTCTATGTAGCAGGAGCAAGAGACAAGCCTTAACGGTAGGACCAACTACAAAACAGAGCAGTGGGATTTGTGCATTTGTAGTGGACTATTCTTACCTTCCCTATCTCCCGCACCAAGTTTATTACTAAGTATTCAGATGTGTTGCTTGGTTGCTCTGTACATATCTGTGTAGTACTTCTGTTGGTGTCCCGTGTTAGGATAGTAGCGGGTTCTTGCTGGACTTTCCTCCATAGACGTCCTCCAACAAGGCCTGGATGCATTTCCAAAAACTTCAAACATTCCACTATATAAAAACATAATAAAAATTAGATGTATCATAAGCTAAACAGCAGAGGGACCAAAGCACAGTTGTCTTTACCTGGAGCCATGTTATTAATAACTACACTCTGTGCTTCAGTCACTCTCTCTGTCACATTCAAGTCTAGCTTCTCCTCCAGACATCACACAAGCTTCATCTGCCTCTGGGAGGTCAGTCCCAGTGTTTGTGGGACTGATGAAGGGGCTGGTGAGGTGGTGTGAGGTGGTAGAGCCCTGGGAGGCAGTAGACAGACTTGTCCCTGTGGCACGGGTCTAGATAGAAGATGGAGGATGTCTTGGACACATTGGCCAGTAACTCTTGGGTTTTGCGTTCCATGTTTTTGTGCCTCTCCTGTTTTTTGGCCGAGCGGACTGTGATCTTACCGGTTGATTTTTGCATTCTCCTCCACCCATCAGTGTTACTGAGTGTGTTTCGGGTGGGCGGAGTCTTAGAGCTGAGCTCTGATTTTGTTCCATATTAAAGAATCATTTTTACAATAAAAGTTTGTTTTTCTCTTTTCTTTTGAATTGTACTTTAAGTGCCTGTAACATGTATTTGATCACAATCATGTTTCAATAATGGTCTGTCTATGTAGGTTTGCATCAGAATCCTTATAAAGATGACAAAAACATAAGATGTTTTTGGTTAAATCTAGCCTTGTAATTGACAGAGCTAATTATTCCTAATAAATAACTCTCTCCATGAGACCACTGGAAGTTGATCAAGTCAATGTTCTTTGGAACTTCCCTTCTTCCTTTGTCATTATTTTAAAACATAAAAATTAAAATAATTGTCAGCATTTCTTTGTAAGAACTTGCCACTTCACTGGTGTAAAACTATATGATTAATACCACAGGTATAATCCAGCACTAAATAAGCAGAAAAACATGAAAACCTGTTATGCACTTTAAGTAAAGTTAAAACACATAGGCTTGTTGACATAGACTAAAGTTTAAAGGGGGAAAACATTTAGTTTGTTGTTTTTGTTTTGTATTACATCCATCCATCCATCCATCCATTTTCCTCAACTTTTCCATTGCCGGGGCATAGGGGCAGGTGTTGGAGCTGCCCAAATCACATTGCAACCGCCCCTAGTGGCTCCTCCTGCAGGTGGTGGGTCCACGGAAGGATGGTTTTAACCGGGCCTGTTGGTCTCTCATAAGAGGCTTCTGAACCGCTCTTTGTCTGACCCGTCACCTAGGACGTTTTTGCCATGGGAGACCCTACCAGGGTAACGAAGCCCCAGACAACTTAGCCCCCAGGATCATTCGGGCGCTCAAACCTCTACACCACGTTAAGGTGGCGGTTCCAGGAGGGGTGTTTTGTATTACAAACAGGCTTTATTGCAGTCACTTGATCTTTCGCAAAACCCCGCCCAAAAACTGTCATTGTCCAATCATACCTCATTGCACTAACAGCTCAGATGGTGGCCATGATGTAGACAGTGTTAAAAGCTTTTGAGTAGAAATGTGTCTTGAGCAAGGTTTTAAATTGGTCGAGCGTCTGTGCAGCGCTTATGTGGAGAGGGAGTTCATTCCAGTGAGTTTGGGAGCTGCAACAGAGAAAGCCATGTCCCCTTTGGTCACACACTTCGATTTCACGTGAGACTAGTGCTTTAGCCTCGATAGTTGTATTGTCCACATTTGTTGCATATTTTAAATATATTCCCCCAACCAATTTTGCCTCGATCTGAAGGATATCGCGCTGGTATTGCACAGAAAAAGAGTCACTAACACCCACTTCTCCCCCATTATGACATATGTTGAACGTCTTGACGTTAGACCTTAGCTAACAATTGCTCTGGGGGCGGGGCTCTTGTGAAAGGTCAATTGAGTTATATTGGCTATATGTATATTATATGTTACAAACGTCACGTACTGTAATGTGGTACCTGTAGTGCAGATCTCACAATGTCAAACATGTTGCTGGTGCCACTGCTGGACTTGGATCATACTTTGGACACATTACTGGATTGGTAGTTACATGATCTTAAATGTTTAGCTTTTATTTTAAATTAGAGCAATTAATACTGTGGACATAATTACAGTACAATGGCACACTAGTTGTTTAGCCCCTGCCATGGTTTACAGATACTCAGTCATTTGCTTTTGTTGCCTTTGAGAATAATTAAAAATGTATGGTGAGCCACATTAGTCAGACAGAGATAAATTAATCCCAGCTCTATGTTTCAGAGTGAACCAGTGATTTGTTCTGTGTGGAGCTTGAAGACAGCGTCTCATGTAGCTCTTAATTAACTGCTGCACACCCGGGTCGCTCTACCTTTGACATTTCACACGTTAAACTAAATCAGACCTTCATTACACCGTTCTGTTTCTCGCAACATCATCAAACACATTATTTTTTAATTTAATCTTCTTACTGAGAAACACAGAAGCTTGTCTGAATGGTGTCAAGAAGCGTTTGATTTTAAAGGTCTTTGTTTTACGCACGGCGTCCCCTCCTCGTCTATAGGGCCTACTGCCTCTTAATGCATTGAAGATGACACAAAGCCCACCCCCCAAAAATGGAAAAAAGATGACAACGCAATTTAGCCTAAACTATGCAGACCAGATTTGCCTATTTAGAAGTCCAAAGAAACAGATAAGCTCGTGAATAGTTGTGCGTTGGAGGAGAGCGCTCAAGAGACACAGGATACAAAGAAGGGTCTTAGGCTCCTGTCCTTAGCTATATTAATACCATTCTATTCAAAGCCAGACAGTGAATCTGCTCTCATCCAGACTGGGACACACTGGTCTTGCTGGGCTCATATGCAGACACAGAGATTTATCCCCCCCTGAACCGCGACAGACGGCAGCGGGCAAACCGTGCGCATCAGCTCAACGGGAGACCCTCATTGGCATCACCTGTGTCTATTTTTAGCAGTGCTGTATCCACCTTTTGTCTTTTAAGCTTTCTGTCAAAGTGGCATCTCAAGAACTAACAGACAAGGAGCACCGTAACTGTGGGTGCGATCTATGCTATATAGACAAAGCCACTACAAATGCATTGATTTGATGTAGCATTTGTCAGGACACTTTAATAGTCATTCACTCCATACTTCATGGTGGTAAGCTGTTACTATAGCCACAGCTGCCCTGGGGTAAATTGACGGCATGGCTGCCAGTCTGTGCCATCGGCCCCTCCGACCAACACAAACCACTCATTCACAACAGGACACAGTGACAGTCTGCACCTGCAGGAGCCGGGATTCTACCTGCCAACCTTCCAGTTGGAAGATCCGCTCTACCATGTGAGCCACTGTCTCCCCTAAATGCAGATAAAACAAAAATATGGGTTTAGTTCAGGTTTTTGGTGCCTTTGTCTTAAATGGAGATGTCTATCATAGTCAAAAATATCTTTTCATTTATAGTGGGAGGAAAAAGTGAGTCCACCGTTTGGAATTTCATACAATTCTGCCTAAATTGCTCATAAAATGTGGTCTGATCTTTATTCAAATCACAAGAATGAATAAACAGTGTCTGCTTAAACTAATACCACCCAAACATTTACATTTTATCAGATTTTTATTGGCCATAACATGTAAACATTTACAGGACAGTGTGGAATAAGTGAGTACACCCTTAGATTAAATTGCTGGTTGACCCTCCTTTTGCAGCGATAACTTCATCCAGACGTTTCCTGTAGTTGCAGATTACACGCACAACAATCAGGATGAATCTTGGACCATTGCTCTTTACAAAACTGTTGCAGTTCAGCAAGATTCCTGGGATGTCTGGTGTGAATGGCTTTCTTGAGGTCATGCCACTGCATCTCGATCAGGTTTAGGTCAGAACTTTGACTGGGCCGTTGAAACCATTCTGAAGTTGATTTGCTTTTGTGCTTTGGGTCATTGTCTTGTTGCAGCACCCATCCTCTTTTGAGCTTCAACTGTTAGACAGATGGCCTCAAGCTTTTCTGCAAAATATCTTGTTAAACTTGTGAATTAATTTTTCCATTGATGATAGCATGTTGTCCAGGCCCTGAGGCAGCAAAGCAGCCCCAAACCATGATGCTTCCTGCACCATACTTCACAGAGGGATAAGGTTTTGATGTCTTTAGCTGACATTTCATTCGTTCATTTTTACTTCATTGAGCATTTGAGCATCTTTACAGAGCGGCCACTCCTTGGAAGTGAAGCAACAGCACCAAACTGTCTCCATTTGTAGACAATTTTTCTAACCGTGGATTTATGAACATCAAGACTTTTTGAGATGATTTTGTAATCTTTTCCACCTTTATACAAATCAACACTTTTTGATCGTAGGTCTTCAGAGAGCTATTTTGAGCGAGGCATTGTGCACATCAGACAATGCTTCTCAACAAGAGATAATTCTTAACTAGTGTGTGTTTTTCAGTAGCAAGGGCAGCTTTAAGCCACACCTCAGTGATTGGACTTCAGGTTGGCTCACACCTGACTCTAAATGTCTGCATAAACTTGTCTAATTAGCTCTTGCAGCAGCCAGGGGGTGTACTTACTTATTCCACGCAGGGGGTGTACTTACTTATTCCACGCTGTCCTGTGAATGTTTACATGTTAGGGCCACTAAAAATATGATACAATGTAAATGTTTGGGTGGTATTAGTTTAAGCAGACACTGTTTACTCATTCTTGTGATTTTAATAAAGATCAGACCACATTTTATGAGCAATTGAGGCAGAAATGTAAGAAATTCCAAACGGTGTACACACTTTTCCCTCCGACTCATTTTAGATTTAGTTAACTCTCAAACATTTCACAGGAAGAAGACTCATCTTGGATAATACAGCCAAATACATTATAGACAGATCCTTTTACTAATGAGTGAACTGTCCCTTCAATACCACACTCTCATAAATGTGGTCGTTACAGCTCATTGATGCTGCGGGGCAAACTTATATGAAGCCTTGAATCAAATGGGATCATCTTGGACCGGCATCTGCTCTGGCTGTATGTGCATTTATAATTAGAAATGCCAATAATATGCTCATTGTGCTTAAGAGAAAAGGAGCAGGAAATGAGACTGTCACTTCCAATGATGCAGGCGGTGCTTGCAGTTATTTTTCGTGGAGATAATGAACAGTTCCAGACTTGGCCGCGACAGCACGTCAAGCAACAGAGACAGTGGAACGGCAACTTTGGGCAACAGCTTGGTATGGAGGGGCGACTGGCAGCGTGGGACAGATGGAGGAGAAGGAGAGCACACAGGGAATGTGACAGAGGTGAAGATGCAGACTGTGGCCAAGAAAATTCTACAAAATTACACAAATGTGTGGATGTGGGTGGCAGATACTGTGTTTGTTTGTGGTCATGAAAAAATAAAACATTTGTTTTTGCTTTTACTAAAAGGGTTCTTCAATGACATTACTACGTGTAGGTACTTAAAGGAATAGGCCACCTGTTTACATACCGAGATAATGTTCTTACCTTAGCTTAGACGAGTTGATACTTAACTGTCTGGTCTTTGTGCGTCCGCTCAGTCACACAAATGTTGTTAGCATTTAGCCTCTGTTTATGATACAGTAGGTCAACTCTAACATGTGCATCTACACAGCTGTGTTAAAATGCATTTTGCACAAACAAATTGTACATATATAGGGTACTGTAGTATACAGTAACCTTATAATTATAACTTTTGCTTCTAAAATAAACCAAAAGTTTTAGTGTTAATTTATGCATGACTATGGCCTAGTGATTGCGGTATGAAGATACGTTTCTCTTGCTAACAGCCATAGACACTAACTTCAAGCTGAACATTTTTATCAACATGTCATGCAAATTTCAAGCCATCCATCATTTTACATAACCTTAACATTGCTCTCCGCGCTTTTCAGGACCCACAAGCACTGAAGTACCACACTGCCATCCCGTGGTTGTACAGAGGCACTGTTCAGTCCAAAAGTAGAAATAAACACATGGCCTATTAATTACTTTCAAATACTACATCTGTTAAATATGTTGCCTGCACATTTTTTTCAATGATCAGAATAACAATCAAACACAATATGTTTGAAAACAGATCAAAGAAGAGTGGTGTGTGTAAGAATAATCTTCAGGTGTTTTTCTTTATTGAGAAAAAAATAATTAACTTCAAGGGATAATGTAAGAAAAGCAATGCAATTTCAGCCATGTAGTCAAGAATCATTTTAACATCATGATCAAATGCTGAATGGAATGATTGTTTAATTTTGATTGTTTAGCAACGCAGTGCTCATTATCATGGCGCTCCTATAGCAACAGACACCTGTTTACCTCTGAACATACTGTAACACGCCAAAGGAAACTATTTCTACTGGTTCAGGTAAATAATTTCCATGAGCATTTAGACTCTATTTTGAATTTAGACAGTGTTTAAAGTATGCATGTACTTGTACAATGTGAAAGGCTTTTTCAGCCATAAACTGTTTGTTGATCCACTGTGGCCATGGCACACATGGCCTGAGTCAGTCGGCCTCTCTGTTGTGAGTGTAGGTTTTCATTACAGCAGTCACAGATGGCAGGGCAGAGGACCGGCAGTGTTGGAGCAACAGGCAGCAGAGGCCAGATCACCAGCAACTCCCTGCACACCCCAAATCAGCCTTTACATGGTGAGAATTGGAATACATTGTTATTATACACATATGAATAATGACTATGACTACAGAGGCCATTGTGACTGTTAGTCCCAGGAAGGAAGTGCCTTTCTGGTGAATCTGGCTTCACATCCAACCAGCGGCTTGTTCTTGGATATCGCCCCAGTTTGGACCTCATTGACAACCCTCAGTATGGGTAAGCATCATGCTGCCTCATCACCAGCTCATCTCACAAAAACACGCTTGGCCTACAGTAACAATAACAATGTATGCCTTCCCAAGCTCAATATTGTTCATATCCGTATTACCAATTTGCTCTGTCCACACGTACATAGATACTTTTATAAACTCAGATATTTGTCTGCGTTTGGGCCTTCTGGCCACACTCATCCAGATAAATGACATCATTACTTTGGGTACTTTTGCAAACACTAGGGCTGGGGGAAAAATCGATTTGATTTAAAAATCGAGTTGGTTGGTCAAATCAATTCATATTTTCAAAAAATAGAGTTTTTTTTTGTTTTTTTGTTAGATTTTTTATTTTTATTTGTTTTAACTATCTGCCCTCTGTTTAGAGGAACAAGGTCCTGCTGTACAAATGTGCCTCAGTTACCTCAGGATTCTTGTTGTTTTATTAAATTAATCCAAATACAGTATAAATAATTTGGATGTTTAACAATCTTTGTTGCACACTGCATAGTGACTTTTTAGTTAGAGAAAAATCGCAGGGTTTTTTTTTTGGGGGGGGGGGGGGGGGGGAATCACCCAGCTCTAGTAAACGCTCTGCAAAGTGGAGACTTTTGTAAACGCTGTATAAACGGAGAGGTGTGGACAGAAAATCTGGATACTTTTTTGCTCCAAGCTGCGCGTATCCATGGCAACATTATTAGTTTGACCAATAAATGAGCCCATGGAGATGGAACGTTGAGTCATCAGTTCTGCAAACAATCTATGGTGTGAACAGAGATAGTTTTGTATACGGTTGTAGAAAAGTCTGTGTTTGTGGAGATATCAGGATACATGTGGACATGGCCTAAATGGCATCACAATTATCACCATGGTTCCGCACCATCAAATATTATACCTCTTAAAATTGTTACTACAACCAGTGTGCATCATGTGCAATTATTTCCAAGTTACTGATGTGTTAGTGTAGCATGTATATTTTCTGCTTTTGTTTCCAGATTACTGTTGTCCGACAATTTCATCTCTCAGACCAAACGCCATTACCAGCCTTATGTTTATTATGATGGTTCTGGGTCAGTACCAGGCCTCTTTAACAAATTCAGAGAAAGTGGCTTCTTTCAGCTGAATACCCCTCCAAAACCACTGTTTCGAGAAGAGAAGGTAGTCAATACCCTAAATATACAAGATTTTGTATATATGTTACAGTATTTAATCATCAAATTAATTAATTAATCAAATTATTTGTTTATTTTTACAGACAGAATACCAAAGCCTATACGTGACACACCCCCTGGTACCAACAGGTATCAAGATTTAGAATTTCCAACCTTTAAGAAAAAGTAATTTATAATACGGATTTGTATTGGTTTTAGTGCCACCTCAAAAACTTATCACTGTGGGTCAAAAAGAAAATACAGGCTTCACAGAAGAAAAGGAGCGGCAGATAAACACATTTCTGGACAAAGCTTGGCTCCCTGTTGGTATTTTAGTTGACTTTATCAATTAATTTTGTTTATTAGGCTAACATATCACATTTTTAGCTTGAGCCTAGATACGTCCATGACTCTGTGATGAAGACTGACTTCCAGGCTCCTTCTCCTTTGCAGGTAACTGCACTGACGTTTAACAGGGCAAAGCATTTCCTTTTTTTTGGGTAATTGTTAAAAGTTCCATTATTGTCTGCGTTTTAGGAGTCAGAGGGCATCCCCAACCTACGAAGCCGTTCATGTCGAGAGACAGGATACACCCGAGGCGCCACTGCTCCCCTGGCCTATCCAGTGAGTACTATAATCCCACCTGCTGCTCTACGTACATTCAGTAATTGGTGGGTACTGAAAATTTGCAAATGTTCCCTGATAATTTTTCAACTGGATAATACCTGTTGAATTGAAATGGTATTATTCATAAATCAGGCCAAAACATCACACTCCACCACATTGTCACAGAAAAGCGGAACATTCCAGCATATAAGGGGTGAAGGGCGAGAGATTGGTGGTCAGTGCAGTGAAACCTCCCACTGGGTTTATTTAGCAGAGGCTAAAACCGTGCCCCACACCTTTGTTTATGATATAAAACCTTAATGCAGCCTTGTCTCACTATTAGTTGTTCAGGTATTGTGAATAACAATTAAACTTAAAATAAATAAATAAATATATATTTAAAAAAAACTCTTTTTTTTCTTTTTTTTAAATATATATATATATATATATATATTATTTATTTATTTATTTTAAGTTATATTATTATATTATATTAGGGCCGGGACTTAAAAATTAATCTAATTAATTAGAGGCTTTGTAATTAATTAATCGAAATTAATCGCATATAAATATTTGACCTGAGACCAGTGAGAAGTAAGAATTTTCATAAGGATTTTTAGTATATCATTGAATAATGACTAAATACATAAGCTTAAGCAACAAAATATTGTTTATTTTTGTATGATTAAAGTATGATTAATTTCGTTTAATATTTTTAATCGCACTAAACCTCATGTAGTTAATTAATCGCAATTAATCGAAAAACGTCCCGGCCCTAATATATATATATATATATATATATATATATATATATATGTATATATATGTATATATATTTCTGGCGATGTGTGCCAAATCAGCAAGAAGCCTGAGGGCCACCAAAAATTGGTCTGGTGGCCGTATTTGGCCCCCGGGCCACACTTTAAGCACCCGTAATAAGACTCCAGATCCAGACTTGTTCGCAATGACCAGCTTGGCAACATCAATGCTAATTTTTCAGAAGCTTATCATAATAAAGTGTTTGGAAAAGGATCTAGGCTAGCTGTAGCAGCAAGATCTCCGAGAAGACGAGCTGATGTCCCGCTCCTTGAAAAGTTAAGAGTCAGGTCTAAGAAGAGGCAAGTTTACTCACTGTAAAGGCTGGTGGGGGGTCGTGATCCAAATAATAATGTCATGTATAATGTAAAATACAGTATTTTCCCCAAAAAATAATTGTTGAATAAGCATAAAACAAGTCTATAAAGCTGAAAATCATGATCAGAACAACAGTCATTTTAAACAGACTCAGGGAGTGTTATTGTGTTTTTTCAGTCGATAAATTATGGAGAGAAGTGTTCTCTGGGAAAGGCTTGCCACCCACTGAATTAGACTCCCGACCCACCAGTTGAGAAACCCTGTCTTTGACTGTTGTGAAGTCATATAAATCCATCTTGTATTATCTTCCCATCAGAGCTCCCTCCTGCCCTCTCCGTGGAAATCTCTTGCCCCCAGTCTTCTGAAAACTACAGGGGAAAAGGTCAGATCCAGCTCATTACTGCATTATTGTGTCATTGTGATCTAAGAGAGAGTTTTATTTCATTTTTAGGAGCCATCCGGGTTCCTCCACAATGCACCAAACCACAGGACATATCCCCTCACCCCACAGCATAGCTCCCACTTTGTCACACATTACGACAACATGTAAGTGTCTCGCACCTAAATTAATTCATCTTTTTTTTTTTAAAGTATGTTTTTAAGCAGTAAGTTAATGTCCTGTGTTTCAATCTGCTCTTGCAGGTTTGGTCCTGATTCTGGCCTGAAACCCAAATGGAGCCACACTGGAGGAGGGATCATCCATAAAAAAATGAACACAGGCTATAATCAGCGTGACACAGACAGGTATTGTCCACAGCATATTATACAAACAACGTATTGACTTGAGTTCTTTTATCTCTCTATTCTTATTTCCCAGGCTCATCTTTAGGGACTCGGCCTCCACAGTATAATGATGCTTACACGTCTACAGTACAACAATCAATAAAGACTGCTTGCTCTGGGTATTTCTTGTTCTTTGAAAGTAGCTTGTGGTTGTTGGGAGTATCATTATTCCATATATACATCATTGTGAAAAAACATAATCACTGCCTGCTGCACAAAAGGCCCGTCTCAAAGTGGATAATTTCCCCCTTTTTACAAAGTCCTTTTGTACGAAGTGAAAGCCGTCCGTCATACATCGAGACAGAGGGCCAAAATGGAATGCCTTGTGATTAAACTTAGCGATTCACCAGCCCACAGTGACAGTGACAGTGAAGTTATGAACAAAATTCTTATACTAAGCCATGGTGTGGCATATTGTTCATTTAAAATTTACTCAGACGAAGATACTCACTGCCACTGCTGGTCACAAGATGTAGTGGATTAAAACTTCGACAGCTTCTAACCCTTAGTCTGCTACATATTGCAAATACAGTAAGATAATACAGTAAGCTCTCATCACTACCTCTGTTGCCATTTCTAATACCCTAATATATGTCATTTCAATCTACTTAGGCAAATTAAACTCTTGTGCTGTTATTACCTGTATTCGGCATCAAAGTTATCATTGTATCTGACTGCTCTGCAAGTGAAATGTTTGCATATTGAGAGACGCAGTGATTGCTCTATTATGTATCAGTTTCATGCTGCGTTTAGACACAGAGTCACATGATCATAATGCTAAATATTTTAATCATGGCTTAAATATTTCAGCTCTATAATGAGATGTGAGTAAGATACATGAAGGCAGAGGCAGATTGGGTTACACAGTGGCCCCACATGAATAATTAGTGCGGAGATGAGAGCGGAACAAGGCCCCACTGCATGTTAGAGGCAGGGATGGAGAAGGTGTCGACAAAAGGACACATGCAAAGCTTCTGTCTGCTGAGGAGAAACTCTCACAAAGAACTTTATCAGTCTTTAAAAAAGAGTCTCTGATCTTCCACTTGAGTGACTGTGACTCACTGTATCTTTCACCACTAATACAATTGGTCAGATGAAACCACATGATTACCGAGAGTCGCCATTGCGGCCACCAATTGTCCAGTAGTAACACTTTAAAAAGACAAGCCACAGTGGTTAGTGAGGAAAAAAAGGCTGTCAAGCCCTGGTTATGTGCTTATACCTCCAAAACATAATGCTTGAGAGCAATGTTGACTTAGCATCTCATGAGATCCACTCACATTAACTGACGAATACTATGACCATGAATACTAACAACATCAATTTAGTATAAGTAGTTTATTGTTTAAGGTCTCCCAAGTACAAGAAAAGTAACTGATATGTGAATAGAGTCTTTCTGATTGTTATTGCCTATTTTTCCGCAACAATCTATAATGTATTTCAAGGTGGCTTTAAACTCATTTGCCAAATCTCCCCATATGTGCCCTGCTTACGAAAGTATAATCCTATATAGGGCCTCTCATCCTCCTTATTGTATTCAAGTGCAGTCTGCTCAGCTGTCTCTAGATCCTTCTTTTATCAATGTGTCTGCTTTATTTAACTTAGTGCATCTGTCACAGCTGTTTGCAGTCAGGTGTCCCTTTCTTCACAGATCCAACTGTAAATTTTCTATTCATTATGACTCAAGACAATGGCCAACCTGATGCTTACTTTTAAAGCAATTTAAACAGATGCCCCAGAGAGTCTTCTTTGCACCATTTCCAGTTTGAAAAAGGGTGATCCACACCCATAGGATGTTAGGGATTACTTCAAAGTACCTTTCGTTGAGACATAATCCCCTGAAATTCCTCATCCTCAGATCTGGAGCAGGTGTCACCCTGTCCTGCTTGATCAGCCTTTGATCAGACCTCTGATGTGACAGAAGTGGCACAGACTCTAAGGCCCCATAGGTCTGATACGGCATTGGTTATTACAGTATTGGTAGATTTTCAATAAGCATATGAAGGGATATCTTCTGTGGCCAGGACTCATGGGCTAAAAGAAAATGATGACGTGAGACCTGACTGAAAATATTATAATGGCAGAATAATTTAATACCGAATTCAAGGACTCCCTTGAAAAAGAGGTTTTTACTCTCAATGGGACTTTCCAGGTTAAAGGCACACTGCGTAACATTTTGGACTATACTGTTGCCATCAGTACAAAACATGCTCCCAATGACCAGCTCGACACAGAAAACGCTAGGCTGTGGGTAATCAAAGAATGGATTTGGATGAGAACCTAACCTGTTTAAATCTCAAATTCTACTGACTTTAGTCATATCTCCACTGAGATGAGCTGGAGATGTACCTACTCCTGTTAAAGTTATAGTCATGTCTTATATTAGGAGAGGTGAGCCATTCACAGCAAAGGCACATGTTTGTTTGTACATTTATGAGGTATTCTTCAAAGATGAAAAGATCTATCATAAAATAAATGCTTGTATTTTAATTGTATTTATTGGGTAAAACTCTTTATATAAAGGTTAAATAAGTAAGAAAGTACATTTTTATAATATGATTGCCTAAAAGCAGGAGTTTTAAACTACATTGCTTTTTTTTATTCATGTATATTTATTGTGATTATTTGCATAGCCTAATCATTTACAAAATACAGTATTAACAGTGGTTTAAGAATATTATTGCAGCAGCTGTAATACTCTTCCGATGCAGTAGAGGGCACTAAACCTTTAATTTCATTGGTACTTACAGCGCCGAGTGAAACTGCAGTCAGAAGTAAATACCATAGACGTAAACACTAGTGATGGCCACGGCTGACAGCGGCGTCAAGCCGCTCCAATATGCCATGAAAATGGCCAAATCCGCCATTCAGCTGGACGCCGGGAATAAGCACCAGGTAAAGGCAGGCTGTAGTTCACAGAGCTCTGGCAGGTTCTTGTGATACGGCTCTTTACACCCTCAGCACTGTGGACAGTAGAGCTGTAAGGGCAGCAGCCTGCGTGGGTGGATGGCCTCATGATCCCCCACTGGTCACTAATCTGTCATCATGAGTGGAGATGTTGTGTCTTCGAGATTTGGGGGAAACTTAAAGCAGCTCAATGGCTTTCCGCTCCAGTCGTAGGCAAATCAGTTTAGTCTACTTGTGTATGTCTGTTAGTTTGTTTCTGTTTCGAATAATGTTACCTGCTGAATGAGTCTGATTGTCAAGTTCTACGTTTAGGCTGCCGTCACCCAGTCTCTGTCACTATAAAAGTTCGCTCTGGTCAAGGGGAACAACATCAAGAGGCAGCTTCATAAAAAGTGCAATTTTAACATGTAAACATTTCTCATTACAGGAAGCCTATTGTGAATATCTTCGGATTATTCACTTCCTATCCTACGCACTGTTAGAAGAAGCCACCTCCCAAAGTAAGAACTGTGGCCTATTACTGTGACTAAATACAAACAACGTGACTGTCATTTACCTAGTTTTGCTGAATGGCCAAGATTATCATCCTAACTCGCTCCTGAGTAACAACTGGGCACATTATTCTGACTGTGTGTAAGAATAATTGGGCACTGTGTCATTTTTACAAAGAATTGGCTTTTCTGCCTAAATACCATGTTTTGTTTTTGTTATTATTTTTTTTTCTTCCATGTTACTAACTAGTTTCATTGAGTGAATATTTCCGACCTCAGTCCCAGAGTATTGAAAAATGGCATCTCTCCTGTGTCCATTTTAGAGGGAAATGATCAGAAGCAGGAAGTGGAGCGGATGCTGAGGCTGGCCGAGCAATGTCTAGAAAGAGCCAAGTCCTTTATAGAGCAGGCCACGGCTGGCCCTGCCCAAACTACCTCCCCTTCTGCTGTCTTGGATTCTTCTGTGACCCAATCAGAAACCCTCCAGCCTTGTATTGTCCCTGTGACCAGTGCTCCTAACTCAGGTGTGGTTTTTTTCTCCTCCAATCCCCATAGGACTCAATATGTCCCCTGAAACAGTACCGCAAATCAAAATAGGCCAATCCAGTGCCACATGACAAGTCTTTCAAACCAATCTCTTCTGTGCACGTGTGATCTCTCTTATCACAGTGTCCCCCTCTGATACTTCTGTTGTCTCAAGTCCCAAGTCCAGCAGCCCAACAAAAAAACATCGAAGGGTTTTGTCTGACGGGGGTGGCCCGAGCTCATCCTTCATCCCGCCAGAGGTTTTCCAACAACTGCAGACATTGAAGTTACAGGACTCTGGCAAAAAGTAAGATCTTAGAGGCTTTTTAATTTGAAACATGTGATTGTATAATAGTGTTATGTATCAAAGTTGTATATTATTAGGTGAGTTATACTTATAACGAAGATATGTAGAGTTTCACATTAAATCATAGCACAATTTAAATACATGGTAGAAATATTTAGACACTACAATATCCTTTCACTGTTTTGTAGGTGTATTATATTGGCTAAAAGGAAATTGATAAATCAAAAAGTTCAAATACTGTGTTGACACATTCTCACTCTTTATTTGTTTTGTTTGGTAGAGAGCTGACTCCTATTGAAGAAGCATCTCGTCTAAACCAGAAGCTCAAAGCAAATTATGAGGCCCGTCTGGCCCGACTCACACCTGGTCAGGCTTATCAAAAGACCTCTTTAGTAAGTGTTTTTTGTGCACAAAGATGAGATCAACATTTACAGTCAAAACTTGTGGTGTATGACTGCTGTATTGACGCAACAAGTCAATACAGAAAGTACAGAAGGAGATCGAGGATCGATCCTGGAACCTTCTAGCTGTGAAGCATAGTCGCTAACCGATGCGCCACCGTGCCGTAACGCATGTTTTCTTCCTATATACTGGATGAAATGTGGCGCAGTATGGCTTTCATCTATAGGCTCTCATTCAACATCACCAGTATTAAGCATTAATTCTGAGCAAATCAAACTGAATGGATAGACATATAAGTGCAACCTTCAGCTGGGACAGCATTCAGCCATAAAGTCTTGTAAATACAGATTTTAATGTTAATTTATTTGTTTTATTTGTTGAGATTAAGAGAAGAGGTGAGAAGAAGGTGTTTGCGAATAGGGCTGGATGACAGTATTGTCATGTTTATCCTACAATGAATGAAACATCTTTTCATAGTGATGCATTTTATGAACACTGAATTGTTTTTTGTTGTTTTTATACCATTATTTCAAGACAGTATCATCCTTGTTATTGTTGTTATTGTTATAGAAGTTCAGGCACCCTGAGGATGACAAACTCTAAAGCCACACAGAAGTTTGGAATTTAAGCAAATCCTATGACCATGTTATCTTAATTTATGTTGGTGTGTCTTATTTGTCTAATGAGGAATCTATGTCAGTCGAGGTGATGAGTTGGTGTTTTTTGGAAGGATCTCAAGCATAAAGAAAATGAAACAATAACTCATCAATCAGTGTTCCAATTTTTAGGGACATTAAAATGTTTTTTTTTTTCAACCTTTGAACTTTGGATGATATGTCATTGCTGTCTGGAAAAATAAGAAAACAAACAAAGAAATAACTGTTTGTTTTTTGTTTTGGGCCTCTGTAGTTGAGCAAATAGGCAACTTTTATAGCCAGGTTGTATGTTGCTCATCACAAGAGTAAGCATAGGCAAACTTGGAAACCTAACCCTCAGCCTCACATCAACAATGCCATTTTTGAAATATCAAATACATGTATTTTAACCTATCAAATAATAATAATTAATAAGGAGAAGAAATAAAACGCCTTTATTTTATTTATTTGGTGAAATGTTACACAGTGTGGTCTTAAATTATGCTTTGACCGATACTAGAATTTACTTGCATGAGGGAAAAAGTAAACTCTAGTTTGCAAATTATTTGCAAAATGCTTTTGTGGCCATAATATATTTGTATTTGTCTTTTACTATTATGGACTGAACACGTTTGCTTTAAACTTTAAATCTTTATTCGATGAAAGAGCATGGCTTCGTGGATTCCACTATGGTCTTTGCGCGCTTTCGCTTTTACTGTGGAGTGCAGTATTTCCGGTGCGGGCAGTGTCGATGAATCATCGTAATGAGGTCAAATTTTTCGGCGTCACAACAACGAAATGGAGTTGCGTAATTATTGGCGAAAACTCAAGACTTTCCTCAAGGTGAATTCAACAAGTGTCAAGCAAAGCGCCACACGGTGCTGTTGTCTGAGTTTAAATGAATTTGTCAGCGTGAGCTATAGACAACAGATTACTACTTTTTGTCAACGTAAATTTTTTTTGGCCTTGCACATTGACCATTGTTTTGCTGCCTTGGTAAAGGTCCTTCGGTCAAATGTTGTTATTTCGTATGATCTTTCCTACTGAAACTGTCTGTTCCAGGGTTTATTTGAACTTCTGACAGATTTCTCTGGTTGTGAATTGGCTAATTGAAAAAGTGTTTATTATTATTCTTATTATTATTGGAGAACTTAAGTTTAAAATACAGTTAAAATCAAACTCATAATTTGCTCATTGCACAAGCCTTACTTACTGTGGTGATGTTGTTGCAGACACTGTCTCTCCAAAGGCAGATGATGGAGAACCTCGTCATCGCCAAGGCCAGGCAGGACGCGGTATCCTCCTTAACTGGTTTATACTGACATTATATGACCATCCACGTTTCTATGCTACGCTTCTTTCTCACGTGAAACAGGACTACATTCAATGGTGTATTCAGGTTCATCTGCGACTTTCCTTAATGATATTATGACAATAGCTTCAAAGAAAAATGGAAGACAGAAGACTGCGGCTGCAGGAAGAAGCCAACAGGTACAACATTGATAATCGGAACAAAACAACAAAAAATAGGATGTGTAAATGCTGTAAAATTGCTATAATGTTTTTGTGTGTGTTTTTTTAGGAGATTTGCAGCATCTGGGGCTATGACTGCGGAGGAACAGGAGCAGAGGATTCTTTACACAAATGTGCTTGAATATGAACAAGACCATGTAAGCATCTCAATGTGTTTTTCTAAAATGTAGTAAATTATAAGTAAATTACACAGGTTTTGCTTTTACTTTAGGATTGGCCAAAATTATGGAAAGCCAAGATTAAGATGAATCCAGACAATATGAATTTAATGAGTGAGCTCGTCTCCTGTCTGTTCAGGTAATACATTACTGCTGGCTCATCACTTGGCCAGTGCAGTAATGATTCAGAGTAAACAAATGGATTTATCATCAAACACATGATTCATGTGTAGTTTCAGCGTTTGTCTGTCCTAAACAATAGCGTGATAAGTATGGTATGGTAGTATGGTTGGCATGTTTGTTTATGTTTTGACTTTTGAGTTTTATAACTGTTCATTCAGTATGCTGAGCCACTAAACATAATTGGATCATGTCACGTAGTGACACACGCGCACACCACACACACCACACACACACACACACACACCACACACACACACACACCACACCACCACACACACACACACACCGATTAAGTATTGGACGCATCTCATCCATGTCTGTGTTGGTTTCTGCTTAGTTTGATTCTATCTACCACATTCTGGACTTTTTAAAGAATACTCACCAATGAAAGCATTTGATGTGTGTCCCTTCAGTCATTCGGACCACCCGGTGGTAAAGCTGCTTAGAAAACTTCAGTATTGCATATACAACGAGCTCTACCCCATCGTGAGTACAAGTGTCCAGAGCCCAGGAGTGGAGTTCAGACCGTCCCTCAGCTCTCAAAATCTCCAAGAGCAAGGTCCTATTCATTTTACTGTTTTATCCTTGTCATGTTGAGTTGTTTTGAATAGTCGTTATGATGCTGACAACTTTATTATCTGTGGGAAAAATGATGTGTGATCTTATTATTATAGTGATTTATAATTGAGTTTACATAACCCCCAGATTCCACATCTTTTGTCTATTCGCTCATTTCCACTCCGCTTCAGACTGCCTCAACTGCCTGACTAAAACATAAACTCCTCCACTTCAGTTCGCCCCCCCCCCCATATTGAGGTGTAAAATAGTGACATTTTCATTTACTTTGAAAATCCAGACGTTGTTGGTATTCTCTTTCCTGTGGTGCGATCTGGAATGTGGAGCTTGATCCGGCCGGTTTCTGATGGAGCTGAAAATACAGTTGATCCATATTTTTGCATATTTTGAACAGAGAGACAGGATGTGGAACCTTTCTCAATATTTACAATAGCAACATATTTGCCGCGGAGTGCGGAGCAAGGCAAACACAGAGAATGTGGAATCTGTCCGCAAGGGGTTACTACGAGTCACTACGAGACTAGTGAACAATCCAATCAATATATAGGATCATTTTGAATGTGCTGTTGGTTCTCAGACACGCCACGAAGGATGAGCAGCAGCATTTGCAGCCATAGCATTTGCACCGAGCCATCGCTGTCGCCTTCACACTCTCAAGACCACAATGTCCACGAGGAGGGGGAGACTACAGTGGACCGAGAGAACTCCTTTGAGGACCTTGAGCAGTTCCTGTCCCAGCTTAACTGGATGCCACCTCAGGACAGAACAGATGACTGCAGTTTAAATCCAGAGCCCCAGACTCTTCAGTCAGACCAGGGTGATGTTCAGATCCTGGAGCTGGAGATGAGAGCTCTCAAAGATCACCTCAAGGCTATTGTCAAAGATATTCACATAGCCATCGGTAAGTCACACAGGAGCTGAAGATTGGACACAAGATCCACGGTGTGCTTTGTCCTAGTATTGTGTAATAGGGTTCGACCGATATGGATTTTTGGGGTTCGATGCTAATATGAAGGGGGTTGACATGGCCAAGACTCAATATATAGACGGATAATTTCAATCATTTAAAGGGACTAGATGCAAGTTGGTAATTTTTATACTCACTACTGCCACCCAAGGTCTTACGTGTAACTACAGTTTCTATATTGGGTCGTGCATGACGGTACTTCGGGTCGAAGTGACAACTTTTTGTAGCAGCAGTTGTGAATAGGTCTGGGCTCATTCTACACATTAGGACATTGCTGGAGCAAGTAGGGGGTAGAAAGTACATCATTTTAACATTTTTAAACTACGTCTAGTCCTTTTAAAGGAACAGGCCACAGTTTTTCCATACTGAGAAATGTTCTTACCTGAGCTTAGACGAGTTGATACGTACCTGTCTGGTCTTTGTGCCCGTGGAAGAGCTTGTTCGCTTCCAACTTCACCCCCGTTTGGAGCTATAGGAATATGCTGGGAGAGGCCAAATGCTAACAACATCTTTGGTCGTTTTGTGTGACTGAGGGCACGCACAAATACCAGACAGGTACGCATCAACTCGTCTAAGCTCAGGTAAGAACATATCTCAGTAAAACGGTGGCCTGTTACTTTAATTTGATGTAATTTTGTTTAATCTCTCAAATAGGTTATTGTCAATTAGGGATGCACCGATCCAATACTGGTATCAGATATCGGAGCCGATACTACAAATATCTGATACTGAACTGACACCAGATTTGGCTCTTACCGTTTTAAAAACACAACTTTCACCGACTAAATCTGAGTAGATGTGGGCATGCTGTATATCATTTTAAAGGGAAGAGCCTGGAGAATCCAATCGTATTTTTGATCACGTGCAAAATGCCGCGACTAGAAATAGCATGCTAGAGCTAGTGGCAGGATGCTAATGCTAACATCAACTAATCAAGGCTGGGATGATGATTGGATCACCTAAAGCAGGGGTGTCAAACTCGTTTTGGGTTAGGGTTAGAAATTCAGTCCCACGGGAGTCGCGGGATACATATAAGGACTGCGGCCTAATAAATAACAACGGCTTACACTTATTGCGCTTCATCAGCCTGTGTCACATGTTTTTCAAAGTGCTTCATATAGTCATTATTAATTCATTCCACACTCAATGGCAGTAAGTTACTATTGTAGCCACAGTCGCCCTGGGGCAGACTGACCAATTACCACGAGGCTATAATGTGCTGTTTATATCCTGATCTCTCATTATGTCAGTGCCCTCTGCTGGACATGTGTGGGATTCTTTCCTTTTTTAAATTTAAGCTGCCCCCAGAGGCTGGAGTGAGCATTCTGGCTATTAAGAATGCATAACTCTGCACAGGAATGGGCTAGAGACTTAGTTTATTTTATTTTTTTTATTTTTTTACATACTCAATAATTCATGCTCTATAAAGGGCCACATTAAATCATCCACGAGCCTTGTGTTTGACACATATGACCTAAAGTAGCCTAATGAAATAAAATCGGCCACTGCTGGAGTGGCCAAGTGTAATTGTGTTAATGCTGTGTTAAAGAATAACTGATACAAAACATATTTGAGTTATGCACAAGTTGTAATGATCAGATAAATTGATGTGAGTTGTTCATAAAGTAATCTAAATCCGGTCATTTATTTAGTTTAGAAAAGTCCAGTTATTCTGGTTTAATGTTTTTCCATTACAGTTTATTAATAGATAGTCATAATTAATAACAAAAAATTAAGACTTTTTTCATTCACCGCAACTAGTTTTAAGAAAGTCTCTTGGTATGGTAAATATCTGACATCGGCAATACTCAAACCCCCAGTATCGGTATCGGAGTCGGAAGCAGAAAAGTTGGATCGGTGCATCTCTATTTTCAATCATAGAAATATATAAAAAAATATCTAATAGAGGTGGACAGATGTGAGTTGTTTTAAAGCTGATGCCATTAGGGGTGGGCCATATCGTATCGCATTATTTGTTATCACGATATAATTTATATCGTTGTAATTTTTTATATCGCTGTGGACATGATATAATTTATGTTACACTCGGCTCCATCAGAGCAGCATAAACACTGACTGTGAAGGACACAGGGGCAGGTGCTTAAAAAGTCAAATGAAACGAAGGTAAACTGCTTGAGTAGATCATATTTGTAATGAAATTGTATTCCGTTAACAAAAGAATGAACTATCTTTGCATTAATCTTCCCAATAGGCGTAAGGCTGGAATTTTGAAGTAATTTGTCCGTTGTCAATTATATCGTCAAATATATAGTTATCATGATATTTCTTTTTTATATCGTGATAGAGATTTTAGGCCGTATTGCCCTCCCCTAATGCTGATTATTGGGGATTTTGATTGGCCGATGCTGATTTGATATAAATATTATGATATCAGCGGGGCATAATATTTACATTATCGTCTATAATCCTGTGTATGATGCGTTTAAATGTGTCGGTGTTAAACTGTGACAGCAGTGGGCACTGTATGAGGGGCATAGGACTGATTTATTTTGGATATTATTGTTTAGTAGATACTTCAGAGGGAGCTTGTTTGAAAGACAAAAATCTGTCCAAAACAAAACAGGCAAGTCTCTATCTCTTATGGTTCCGAAATGATACGCAAAACATAAAATACATAAAATAGGTGTACAAAGTTGTGACAGATTTCACTGTGATGTTTCTCCGCTCCCCTGAGGTCTAGGAAGTTGTTCGAGCTCATTTTAAAGTTCTGACTGAGCAAGTCAGGAAAGTCTATCACTTTCGGTTCTGGAGATATCGGCCTTTTTGCCAATATTGTAAAATAACCAAATAGTAATGAGATGGGATTTTATGATGGCTCTCTAAAACGATGTTTCCCAACCAGGGGTACGGGGACTTCTGGGGGTTACACCAGCACTTAGCAGGGGTACTTGGAACTGTATTGATCAAAAAGAAGATTAAACTGAGTTGAATTTTATTTAAAACATGTATAACTATAAAAGGTTTTAGTGTATTTAAGCTACATATTGTATAATTAATAATTGTATAAATAATTAAATTATGAGTTGTATTTGATCACTACCTAAATAATTGGCTGCAACCTTGAAGTAGAAGGAATTTGCAGTATACAGGAAAGGCCTAAGGGCTATGCAAAACAAAAAAGTTGGAACCTACTGCTGCAAAACATTCCTGTAAGGGAAATAAGGTTTATACTAACGTGTTACGTGAGAGATTTGGTGCCTCTTAAATTGCACTAGTTTGTGTTTTATGTATTTCAGATCAGCTTCTGTCTTTGTGTCTACTGTCTTTTGAGTGTCTGAACACTGCAACTTCCAAGGACCTCTGTCTGGCCAGCATCGAGGAAGCCTTCTTCACTCCTCTGTGGAGCGCCGTGATGGCTCTCTTCAGGTAACCCACCCTAAGGTCTTTGTCAAATCAGTTGTGTCTGCGTTTTGTGTCATGGCCACTGAGTGGCGATGCTCCTCTGTCTGTATCATCAAAGATTCTACTCTTATGCTTGTGCTCTTTTTCACTAGAGTCTTGGTTGCTACTTGCAAGCATATCAATAATATAAAACCTCTGCAAATAATTATTCAGCTGAAATCAATTCTATCTGGTACATTATTAGACCAGATGCCTATTGAAAAGGTGTATTTCTATTAGGGCATTAACGACTACAGATTTTTAAAGGTCAACTTACTGTATTTGTCAAAATAGTCTAAGTTGAATCGACTAGTCATGCGATGATGTCATCATATTAACAATAACGCTTCCTTTACATCGAGCACATTAAGTTCACGTCCAAATCCGTCTTGTAATGATGTAGGCTCACATGTAAGCATACAATATAGCAACTTATTTTCATTTCCTAGGTTTTAACTTAATTTTTAGGCAATGCACAGTGTTTACCTTGTGCCTCCAAAAACATCAAAGGTCTGCGTCCTCTCTCCTCTGTTTGTCTCGTAACTCCACTCTTTTCCTGGCCTCATCTGTACTCGTTTGTACTGTTAGGATCACCCACATTTTAAATCCAGGGTCTGTAGTGAACAAGCTTTCGGTTCCAGAGTGTTAGATCCTAGTTGATTCCATGTGAATGTGACTGTACAATCGAAACACACAGCTTTAGCTCACTCATATCGGCACATGTGCAAAACTTTATGTGGACTCGAAACAGTAAAAGTGAACGCTAACCAGCAAAACAACTAGTGGCTAGTGGTGTAACACGGTTTATTGTTCCACAATAATACGTAAAAGGGATTTTCCGCCTTGATATTAATGTTAAAACCTGGCAGTAGGGGTGGGCGGATCGATACCATAGTATATACCAATACCAAATGGCTACTTTTATTATAAATACAAAAGGATGATTAACTTCATTGTTCTGAGCCAAAACACTCCACAGCAGTATTGGATTGACCCATCCATTTGTCTATGTATTTATTTCACATTGACATTTTTAATTAACCAGTTAAAGTAATATAAATTTAATTTTACATACTAATAATATAAAACAGCTTTAGAAATGTATATTGATTGAAATACATTCATATGAAATGACCAGTATCGGTATCGATATCGACAAAAATTACCCCAAAAGTATCGGTATCGTATCGATTGAAAAAAATGCGGTCTCACCCATCACTACTAGGCAGAGGGAGAGGGAGATTAACACACGACTAGTCGACTCGTCTAAAATGAGGTCGACTAGTGCCGCAGTAGTTGACTAGTCTCTTAATGCCCTAATTTCTATGCCCTTTCTGTTTCTGCTTTATATCTTGTCTTGAGCAAAATGTGTGTTTTTTTTTTACACGTTTCAGTTTTAGAGCGTTTCTGAATAACAATAATAGTGGTGTGTTTTCATAGGAAGGTAAACAGGGAGAGAGAGCAGGCATTTGTGGCCAGTGTGAGGCTTTACAGAGATGCCTCACCTGCAGACTTTGGTGTCCCACTGAAGTTATTTCCTCCTGAGGGGAGATCCCCACAGGGCTCGTACCCATACCAGTCTGCGGTGCAGGAGCTCAAGCTGGTCATTAAAGACTGCTGTCCTCAGAGAAAACTGGATTGTATTGGTGCGTCCTGCAGTAAACTCTGTTATGTCTTAATTACGTCATAATAATGTACTTTGCGTCATTCCACAGTGAGGACATTACGGCTCATTTGTGCCTGCGCAGAAGACTATAGATGTCTTCACGAAGCAGAGTCTGCTCCCAAAACTGCTGCCATGTAAGTACATCACCCATTGAACATGATCTTTATTACTTATGGTCTACAAAATTGTTCAAACAAATCACAGTTTTCAAGGTCATGCAATGTAGCACTGGACAGGCATGAAACAGCCTAAATAATAACTAATGCATTATTAGAGCAGAGGGATACTGTAGTATAGCAGAGGGTCTCTTGAATGACAGTAACTTGACTTTTTGAGAAACCAACTTTACAATGGACATTTCATGTTGATATGCCACAACATGATTAGCTCAAACAGCAAAGCACATTTACACAATTGTCCTTGCAGTTTCCCTTTTTCAAAATAGAATATGTTTTTTATTTCCCCTGGTATATTACTGGCCCACTTTGTTTAAGTAAGTATGTGCCTTAAATTGATTATATTTCAGACAGCAAGTAAGGCAGATTGATATGGAAAAACTACCTAGAGACAATGCCTTATGTGTGCAGAAGAGAGTGGCTGTCCCACAATTTGTCCAAAGTACCCAAACATGATGAGGAACTGGGTAGCTGCTCTGTCACTTCACATCAGTCAATTCAGTCAGGCCTGGCACAGCGGGGACTGTTGTAGCTTTATGCCCCCCACAGTGACGCTTCCTGCCCCGTCTGAAAGTGGGTCGTCATGTCTAGTTTTGGAGCGCATCAAGGGCCGAGGACGTCCGTGTATAATTGGTGATGAGTTAGACAAAAGCTCAGTATGGGCCAGAGCAGAGAGCGTTTCAGGACAAGGAACAAGCAAGAAAGCACAGGCATCTTCAATTTTCAATTGCTGTTTTCACATGGCCACAACATTAGAAGAGTTTTTTTTGAGTCCAGATGAGTCAGTATTTGTGTACAATGCCCATTTGCATTATTTCCTGCTTGTTTTTAAGGTGAATAACGGCTACAGTATAATTTAGCATTATCCGTCTTCTGCCACATTCAGCAAATTAAAGTATATCACACTGACCTGGTTGAACCCGCAGGGGGAGAAGATCCTGTTACATGTATCAAGCCCATTTTGGGACCAGAAATCCCCCTTTCTCACGCAAACGTGCATCAAACCAGTGTGCGTGTGAGATTCATAAACAAACAGTCTGCACTGAGGGACACTGATGTCAATAATGTCTGAGATGTCACAATGAAGGTTTACTGTGCACACCAGGATCAATGTTATATATTGGACATCCTCAGTTTAGAGAAGTTAGCTTGAAAATTATTTAATCTGCAGAACTATTGTTTTGGATTGATTTGGCTAAGCTAGAAGAGTTAAGATTAAACGTTTGGCTTTTGGCTGTATTGGTCATAGCATAATCAGCCAATTTTTTATTTTTTTGGCAAATACTTTTGGCACATTAATATCTAGGACAGTGATAACCTAATCCATATCAATACAAATCAGCTTTATTATTCGTAAAAATTAAAAATTAATACCTTGCTGGATCAATTGGTATGTGGAAAGCCCAGTTTCACTGAGTGGGCGGGTTAGTGAACATGGACTTTTGTCCGGCTCACTGGTTATCCAATCCATCCACACCTTGTGGAATATGCTGCGGGGGGGTGTCTGGTTACACGTATGTGAGGGCCAGGACCCTCCTTTCTCACGCAAACTAACCAGTTTGAATCAGGCCTGCGTGCGGATTCATAAACAAACGCTCCCTGTCTGCACACAGGGACAATGCTATCTGCTCTCATCAGATCAAGCTGCAATTTGTCCTCCCCACAGACATTTGCTCACAGAGAAACCAGTCTAATCATAAACGTTCCCAAAACAGACATGTCATTTAGCTTGTGCTGCCCAATGGCTGTTTATCATTACAGGCCACACAGTTTGATTCGTTATTGGCCCCACTTTGCACATCCTTTATTCTGTTCATTCAGATTCATTACATTTGTCTGTTGACTACTGCCAACCTATAGCCTGGTTAACGCCAGACTAAAATCACAAGTGATATTTAGTCTGGGGACCACCAATTCATTTTATTGGGCCGTTTATTGGGCGCTACGAATGTCTATCATGCGTCTGCACGTAGCCATAGCCAATCGTATCAGATGACGTATGACGTACCCGCTGTAAACTTTCAAGCTAAACTATTTAGAAAACGTTCTAAAGCTTGATCGAAAGATGGCATCGCGTCTGCTGCTGTCATGTTGGATCCGTAAATATTTTTTTATCCCTAAACAAACTACAAGCTTCCGTATGTCAAATAGCGCGTCGTCTTGCCGTCCCTCCTCGTTCTGTGATTGGTCCCCAAATCCATGGGAAATGTCGGTCATGGTCCCCAGGCTGTTGTGAAGTTCGAAAAGATTCGAGCGCACACAGCAGTCTGGCGTTAGCCAGGCTAGTCAACCTTAACAATGCCTTCAGTAAATTACAAGAATGTCATTATATCTGGTATTTTAAAGATGTTATTGTTTGTTTTTTGTGTGTTGTTTTTTCTAAGACCTTGTCATTTCTTGATATTATCCTAAAAAGTTCAGGCCACTGCAGCAAATCACCTGCTCCATTCTTAACTTGCATTAATTACTAAATGGGTTTTGTTTTGTTCTACAAGATGAATGGAGATCTGAATTTTCCATCTCATTAAAATTCATTTTATTTTATTCTTTTATTCTTATTATTCAAGCTGATTGAATCCATGAACATTTGAGACTTGGTTGTGACTTGAGATTAAAACGTGGTGTGGTTTTATCAATTTGCAGCATATTCTCAGCTGAAAGTCCACCTTCTTTTCAAATCGTTTCATGCTCATGTCAATGTTGATATTGTAATATCCATCTGGCTCATGTAGAAAATGGGGACATTACATGCTTACTTTGCCTGTTTGGGAATCCCAAGCATAGACTAGAGACAGTACCCTGACTTTTGTCATATGAAGGGTTACCATTGTGTCTAAGTTTGAAAATACAATAAATTATGATTTTGAATGTGGTGTTTCAGAGGTGCGGACGACCTATTGCCAATCCTTTCTTTTGTGGCTCTGCGCTCCCAGTGTCCTCAGCTGGTCTCTGAATGTGCTGCTCTGGAAGAGTTCATTCATGAAGGGTAAGTCAGTCCAGTTAACACCCTCTCGACTTCATTCATTTTAATTTTAGGTTGCATTTTTATTTAAAAATATCCTACCTTTTCTTCCACTTATCGGATGGCTGATTGCAAGATTGTCTCTTGCATAATGACAATGCAATATGTCACAGCTGTACAGAAATGGATCAGTTATCTTAGCCTGTTCCTTGCCATCCCCCCAATCAGGGATTAGGGTTCGGTTTAGGGTCAGGGGATTAGAGTTAGGGATGGCAAATGTGATGCAGGTTGTGTTTCATTCACACAGATCTTACACGTATTTTAATAAACTAGAAGGTCTTGGCTTTCAAATGAGGTATGACACTGGGTTTGAGATTTTCATATACATAATTTAAAAATAACTATAAACCTAACCCTAAAATGGCAGATAACAGGTTAAGGCCATGGTAACTGAGGTCATACCAAACACATGAGGTGGTGATAGACTCACAAATAGACGTTTTTAAATTGGAACATTAAAACTCCTGGAACCGCCACCTTAACGTGGTGGAGGGTTTGAGCGCCCGAATGATCCTAGGAGCTCTGTTGTCCGGGGCTTCGTGCCCCTGGTAGGGTCTCCCATGGCAAACGGGTCCAAGGTGACGGGTCAGACAAAGAGCGGTTCAGAAGCCTCTTATGAGAGACCAACAGGCCCGGTTAGAACCATGAGGCCATCCTTCTGTGGACCCACCACCTGCAGGAGGAGCCATAGGGGCTGGTGCAATGGGATTTGGGCAGCTCCAACAGCTGCCCCCACGACCCGGCAACGGACAAGTGGAAGAAGATGGATGGATGCATTAAAACTGGTTCTCTATGTGTTTGAATTATAGACTTGAATAGGCTCATGTGGTGGTTTGAAACTTTGAGTTTACTTGGATTTAGCCCCGGCTTATGATGTTTGGGTTTTCGTCAAAAATGATTGGTACTGACTGGAGACCTCAGTTCAAGTAGATGGATCTGAATTTGACACAAAAAAGTACTTATAGCAGTACTAAGTAACTTGTTTACCTTAATTAATCCTTTTCGTAGTCCCTCTGGGGGTAATACAACTGTTAATGGGATGATTGGGGGGTCTTTCATCTCCCCCTGGTGTCTCTGGCCAGGAAACCACCCTTGCAGCTTTCCCTGCTCCGACCCGGAGCACCAATACACGAATCACAAAGAAGAGGCTAACGGGCAAAGCTAACTGTGGGCTAGCACCACTTTAGCAGTATTTACAGCCAAGTTTGAGTGAAAAAATCTCTTGTGTAATTGGATGTACAATATCCCTCTCTCCCTTTGTCTTCTCTGTCAGCGTAGTATTTACTCTCACGGACAATTAATGAGTTAAAACCCCAACATGTCACGACACCTACAGTGGAGCTTATGCTCTAGGGCATGAGTTACTTAGTTCTGCTTTAAATACTGCTTTAGTGATTTGAAATGGCCTTTTATTCAAGATGACCTAAAAGCCACAGCTGTTTTCTTTCAGATACCTAATCGGAGAGGAGGGCTACTGCCTGACGTCCATGCAGAGTGCCCTGTCATATGTGGAAACACTACACACTGGAACGTCCCACCTGGGCACATAGCTCACATAAGCTCGCAGGTAAGCACAAATGAATGGCGAGACCTATATCCAGTAGCCTCACGTTAATGTATTGAACAAGTGTGCGTTAGAAACACAGGGAAGCACTTGACCCCAATCTGTACAGCAGACTGAAGTTCTGTTCTTTGGACTGGAGCAGTGGTGATGTGGACTGAGACTGATGAGCCCCTCACTGAGACGGGACACACTTTATCTCATGTGACAGGATTAAGTGGCACTGCCCAAAACTCCAGTGACACAATGGTTCCACTGGAGCCAAAATGTTTTGGAGGGGTCCGCCTCCGTAGTCTGACTCACTGCTCTGTCACACAGCAGTCAGCAGAGATGCAAACAAGTTTGTTAAGAGTTTCTTTTCAATGTGGAGCAAATATTTAAGAAATGAATAAATCGAAACACAATCTAGGTCAGTGGTTCCCAAACTTGTTGAAGCCGTGTTTCCCCTGAAGCTTTGGGTGACGAATCGCGTACCCCCTACTTTGACGCGATTGAAAACACTGGGAATATCACATGTAATATTATGTTTATTTCCTCCATTATTACAGTGAACTCAAGCAGGTTTTCCACATTCAATATTGTTTTGCTCGTCTGGGTGAAAGGCTATTAAGAATATGTAAATACAGAAAAAAAAATGAAAATGGCAGTTTTTTTATATTTTGAAAACGAGGCAGTGTTTTGCTTTGTCCCAGTGGACCAGGACTCACTCATTCTGAGCAACAGACTCTGGTTTGGACTCAGCGCCCTGGCCCCGCCCCCTCTGCGTCTCCTCTACCCCCGGGTTACGCGTACCACAGTTTGGGAACCCCTGATCCTAGATCATTAAATACCAGTTTCGGTGGGTCATGCCTATAATATTGTTGATGATTTGAATATTTCCGATGGTATTATTATTGATATTAATTTCGATGAATTTATAACTCTATGGAACTAGTGTATATATGTACTTGAAGGTGGGTCTCAAAGCTACGTCAGCTGAGAACTGTAGGTGTCAAGTAACATGGTATTGTTTGCTGCAACAATTGTTTAAAAATCCCATCTATGTTTTAGGGCTGCTGGACTAAAGGAAGCGCTCTATAAATAGATAAAGGTGAACTCGTAACATCTTCAGGACTGAGCCTTAAGGATGACAAACAGCTGTGTTTTCCAATGTTCTGTGACCGTGACCTTTATAATTAGTTTTATCTAATATTTTGTTGTTTGGCAAAAGGGACTAATGTTGTAACTGTGCGGACATTTCTTAATGCACATGTTGGACTTTATGCACCTGATCTTTGTTTTGACACTGCACTCGCATCACGCAGCACATGCATCTGTGGCTAGGCATGTCACCAAAAATACTCAATATATTTGCACAGCCTTTTTCATTTACAATAGACCCAAGTATTTTTATGTTTACTATGACCTCGACTTAAACGTGATTTAAGCACTATCTGGAAGTTAAGCAGCTATTTGACTCATGTTGTGTTAGTTTTTATTAGCCGTGTTTAAGCACACAGATTTGCTTCAGCACTGCTTATAAAAAAAACATGCTTTGTACTACTGAGATGGAGAAAAATTCAACTTTTCAATTCAATTTTTTTTAAACCATGTTCATAATATCCTTGATTTGTCTGTTTGGGAATCCCAAGCGAAGACTAGAGACAGTACCCTGACTTTTGTCGTATGAAGGGTTACCGTTGTGTCTAAGGTTTGAATATAAAAATAAATTATACTATTTTGAATGTGCGCCATACGCTTAAAAGCTTTGAAATAGTGAAGGTTTTATGTTACTATATGGTTATGATCTGAGCGATAATGATTCATTACTAGAATAACATTTTAACATATTAACCAGGATTAGAGTTTTTATTGTTTATTAGCATGACTTGAAAAAACTAATTGAAGAGGTAACTTGACTAACTTTTTACAAAGGCTTGTCATGTCATGTATAATACGTTAAAGGGACTGATGTGGAGAGCTTTGTCATGCAGCTATTGAGTGAGCCTTAATGTAGAGACTCCAATATGCAATAATCATACATTTTAATGGCACATTGTACATTTTTACATTACTCCCTCATTAAGATTATTTATCTACTGTGAAAACATATGAGCATGATGAGGGAACGATGTATCCTTTGACGTAAATTGCCATGAGCATAAAAGCTTAAACTGTTGGCCTCTTGGATAATACACTTTCTCTCAAAGTAAATGTAACATTAAATATTACATATTTTATTTGCCTAAAAGATCTGGTTGATGGGACTGCAAAATACTGAATGTGAACTGCCCAGTAAGCTACTTTTTTAGCGGGGTTTAATGACAGTTTGTGAAAAATGTAAATGTGATTTGTGTTTATCAAACTGAATGTATGGCTACTTTTAATATTATTATTTGAGAGGGATAAATAAAACAACACTTTAAACTATTTCACGATCTGTCTCTTCTCTTAATCCTTTTATTTTTCTGTCATGTTATGGGCAACACTAAAACATGGCAAAAATGACACGAATAATAAAAGTGGTATTTTATTCATTGTGTTTTGTTTAATTTGTGTTCGGGGCATCTGGAACTTAATGATAGGCACTTGACTGGATACTAGTGGAAGTCTGTGAGGAGAAATAGATCAGTTTGGAGAATGTCGTGATCCTCCTCTGTATCACTTATGTCGCTCCCTGTTTCCCTCTTTGTACCCCTGTCCTGTGCTGTCTGTTCTTTTGGTCCTTTCCAGACCACTGAACAATTCCCACTGAGTTCCTTGGGTCCGTTACTGGTCACCAAGGTCTGTCTCTCCCAGATTATAAACACTTTCACATGCAGAAAGCTCCTGGCAGTTTCATACTAAATATTTTCTCGGTAAACTCTTGAGCTCTCCAAAATGTGCTTGCAGTTGCTGTTGAGAAAAGAAGTCATTTTCAAATGTATGTTTTATTGGTTTATTTAACGGGTTCTCCCAAGTACCACATTAAATATTTGACCTAAGCACCACCAGGCCTACATGAAGACCAAGACCGGGTCTGAAAAAGAACTAGATTGGACTAAATTGCGTGTAAACCATGTCTATATTAGAGAAACACCATTTTAAATGCATTACTAAAGTATAAATTAAATGATCTGTAATGAATGTGTAAAATTGCAGCTAACCCCGAGTACCATCTGTAGAAACCCAAATACCTCCACTGTACTGTATATCTTATGGTTATTTTTCTTGTAGATTGACTTTTTCTTGTTGCAGCCACAGCAAATAATCGGCTTCCATTTTATCCGGTCACAAAGTATTTATGGGGCATTGGTCATGCAGCCATCATCATTTTTTCAAACTTGGGATTCAAACCCTCTTTTCCAGTGCGTGGCTGGGTCGTTCATGTAAATATTGAAAAAGACCAGTTCTGCTATTGGCTCTTATAACTGTATTACCAAAACATGCATTTGTATTAAATCTCTTTTTAGGAACCACTTTGAAAACAATTTTTCAAAGTCCAGCCTGTCAGAGGTTAGTATTTGTGTTTGCAGCTGTAGATAACGATGAGGCTCCATGGTATGCATGTATGACTCAACCTCTGATTCCTTCCTCAAATTGGCCTCATTTCAGCCCATGGATCAATTTTTTGGCTCTTGTGTGCCCTTCTGATCTTTGAAAAAAGATTTGACAAAATGTAGTTAGTTATAATTGCTCTTGACAAATGTCCATCTCGTCCAGTATTTACACCACACGCATACTTCAGCTTTTACTAAATCTCTGCATTTAGGCTACCACCCTTTAAAGTGTCAACATTTTAAAGGACAATACATGAATTTTAAGTATAAATAAACAATTCATAAAATTACAAAGTATAACTGTAAGCACACTGTGGGGCCCGCATTACTTCTGTTTTTGATCCCTGTGGCCCCTCGCTCCCAGCCAAACAAAAGCCAGTTTTCTTTTCCAATTAGACTGAGATGCGTCATCTTCTGAGGCCATCAGTCCGCCTGTGTCGGCTGATTCTTGTTTTTCTCTTTTAGAGGAGCTAAAAAGGAAAGTTGGGGGAATTCTAATTTGTTATAATTGAGTTATCAGACAAACAAAAACAATCCTCCAACCAGCCCCATCATCACCCAGCGCCCTCCTCACCAAACCGTGATGATGTCTAGCGTTGACATGACCGAGGGAACAATAGGCCCACTGATGGAGCAATTTGCCCCTAATTAGTGTTTAGTTTATTTAAGGGACATGGTGCCCCAAATTATTAGAATTAGAATATGGGTACAGTGAAAGTGAGGGCAGGGGGGGTCATGTTTTCTATAGACTGCAACTACATAATCATCATGTTCTATAAAATGGTTAATCAACAAATATTGTTTTCAAAAATCTATGATGATTATAAATTGAAATAACACATAACCCAATGCATTACTCAAAGCTGTGGAACTGACAGACAATAAAGCAACTCAGTCCTGGTATTCTAAGAGTGTATCACACTCCTAATCGGACTACTCTTGACTGAAATACATTTTTGTAATGATTTACCACACACAATAGCATAATGCAGTTATTGTCCTACAAGAAACTATGTAAAAGAGAGACTGTAAAGTATGTGCGTTTATTTAAACATATGGGTTACAAAAGGAAACAGTACGGACAATAATACAGGTAACATAATGTATATAATGGCTAAAACATCCGGCAGTTGACATGTTAGTGCAAAGATGGGTCACAGTGTACAGGTCTGTGTGAAGCGGTGTGCAGGGTATTATCTGAAACTGAGTGAGTCAGAGGTTCGTGTCTACAGATGCTCGTTTACGAAAATTCCCTTTAAGTCCGCGGGACAGTTTACGTTGAAAACAGAGTGAGAAGTGTTACGTCGTTCCACCAGAGCTGCCACGGCCTCCCCGAGCTCCAGGTGGTTCAGGAAGCCAGGGGCCAGGCGCTCTGCGGTCGCTACGCCGGTGTCTATTCTCACCTGCAACACAAGAAGCAAACATGAGACCCTTTTGACCTGTGTGGTTTCTATATATTTACTTCTTATCAATACAATATGCATGGTTATTTAGCAAATCCCTAATACTTGGGAAACCCGTACTCGCTCTGTATCGCCACGTGGCCGTTCAGCTAGTGCTGTCTAAGTAACATCTTAGTAGTGTCTTTGGGGGAGGGATGGGGGTAGATTCAGACGTTGCACAACTCTGATCCAAGTAGTTTCTTCCACACACAGAGTACATCATCAAAGTCATTAACGTGTCCTAGGTAATAGCTGTCAAAGATACAGTAATACTTGGAGATATTTACAGGGGTACTGTCCTCAGATGTGTTTTAGTTGTTTTGTATAGTGCACTGAATGACCCACCTGGTTGAGTTTGCATGGCACATCGGGGTACTCCTCTCTGAGCACCTGGCAGAAGGCAAGGCTGCTCGCTGCCCCCACTGTCAGAAACCCAGTCCCAGGCATGAGCAGCTTCTCACCAGCACCACCTTCGCAAGAAATATTCAAAAGAAATCAATACTTGGTCAATTTTGTCAGCCACCATTACAAAATTTGAAGTGTAGAGATTTATTTTCATCTGGGCTGGTGAGAACAGTCTGTTGGTTTAGAATTAAATACATTTTGAGAGGCTTACCTGTGATAAAAGTGTAGGTGCAGTTGGGGTCATCGCTCACCAGTGGAAAGAAAGCCTTCCATGAGACAAATGTGCTGAATAGTAAACAGTCAATCACCTAAAATCAGAAAGGGTCAGTGGTAAGAGTCGGCCTTTGCAACCTTCAAGTGTCAGTGAAATGTTAAATAAATTAAATAAAGATAATTTACTTTCACCAAGTCTTGATATAAATTGTAGATCAATTCTGCCGCTATTTGAGCATCTTGTGAGCATCGGCAAGTTTGTCATAGATATTTGCACTTGTTCATTCATTCAGTAAAGACATTTTTCTATTTGCACAAATCTGCATGCAAGGATGGAGGAAAACCCCAAAGAACTTTTAGTTAATAAAAGAGTAAATCAATCAATCACAACTTTATTTATAGAACAGGGACAGTTTTTAAAATAAATATTAAAAGATAAAATCCATGTCATGTGTCATCATTATTTGTTAAGGATTGGTTGCATGTTAATCTAATCAAGCTTTACAAGCTTGAGTTGACAAGGGTAGGTGAAGTGTCTTTTCCGAGGATACAACGACACTCTGCACCGGGGGGAAAAACCCACTCTACAGTCTGAGCCACAGTCACCCCATATGTGATTGAAAATGAAGAAACATTTGTTCATTTGCGCAGAGCAGGCATTGAAATATACAGTATGTCTGTTTTATGCATGTGGCTGGACCCAATAAACCACTTCAAAAGATTAGCATTTTGACAGTTATAAGGCCATTTTTTATAGCAGAATCATCACCTTTTGCCCTCCCCCTTTATATACAGTAGGTTCTTTGACTGTCACATGAGCGCAACCTATTGCTTTACAGACAGTATCATTTCCCTCTAAATATTCCAATGCTGCAGAATTTAGCAATAATCTCAGGAACCCTCACCCAGTGCAGGTCTTTGAGAGTCTGTGTGTGAGGGGGCCCTCCCTGCCACCAGCTGAAGCCGAGAGACGACACCACATCAGTCACTTTCCCCACTGTCCTCAACAGCTCCTGCTTCACCTGTTGTGCCCCATCCTCAGACCCTGGTTAAAACACAGATTAGGACAGTGATTCTCAACTGTTGTAGCTTCAGGATCAATCTTCAATGTGTTACATTACTTATAAAAAAATGTGCATTTGAACTTAAAGTACATAATAAGTAATAATAATAATAATAATAAATGCAGCATTTCCTTGCAAATTTCTGTTGTTCATGCGTTCATAAAACTGACAATTTATCAACAGTCATTTTGGAAATAGGCATGTGATCCACGGAAAGTGGTCGTGTAGTGCATTTTGGGGCCCAAACCACCAGTTTAGATTAGAGGATGTACATGAGAAATTGCACACACAGTTTACTGCACTCCATTGTAAGTATTCCTTTATAAAAAAACACGTGAACCATATCCTTTTCTAGATCTCTCTTGCATAAAAATCCATATAAATGGTTTATTCAGCTATTATTTTGAAGAAATCAATACTTTTGTGCCTTTGGCACTTCGACTTACATTGTGTTATTATGATAGAATATAACAAATTAAGGAGATCTGTAAACAAATTTAGATAATGCATTAGGTTTAGTCTTAATTTTAATTTAGCCTTACAATTTAACTACATGTGTGCAATAATCCTGTAACATGCAGCAAGTTGTGCACAGTAGGTGTGACAAGTACATTACTGTCTGCACATGTGTCCGTGGAGGAACAAGCAGATGTCTAGGAAATGCAGACTTACCCACATTGCCGACTATAGTGGTGAGATTATCCTTTGTGTTGGGAGACACAAATGAGCGCAGTCTGTCCAGCCGACTGCTGTCTCTGGAGATGACAGCCACTTTAAAACCTGCGTACGGCAACACACATGTAAGTCCACGTTGATCCCTCTGACATGTAAAAGAACGCGACTAATGGGCCTACATTTAATCTGTTTATTAAGGCCATATAAGGAAGAAGCGTGACACAAGAGCAGATAGCAACACTATACACTTTATGACATGAGAAGCCTGTAGACTCAAGGCAACCAACACCAGGTCCTGACTGTTATATAAAACATATACACAAAATACTCTATAGAACTGACTGGGAAACAAGTAAACCACAAACTGAAACAGCATTTAAATATGTGTTTATTATAAATATTATCCATCCATCCATCCATTTTCTTCCACTTGTCCGTTGCCGGGTCGTGGGGGCAGCTGTTGGAGCTGCCCAAATCACATTGCACCAGCCCCTATGGCTCCTCCTGCAGGTGGTGGGTCCACAGAAGGACGGCCTCATGGTTCTAACCGGGCCTGTTGGTCTCTCATAAGGGGCTTCTGAACCGCTCTTTGTCTGACCCGTCACCTAGGACCTGTTTGCCATGGGAGACCCTACCAGGGGAACGAAGTCCCCGACAACCGAGCTCCCAGGATCATTTGGGTGCTCAAACCCTCCACCACGTTAAGGTGGCGGCTCCAGGAGGGATTATAAATATTATTTGAATGCATATAGGCTAATAATGCATATATCCGGGTAGTCCAATGAAGTTACTGTGAGCAAACTGCAGTGGTAATTAAAATGAATGCAAGAAGCTCAACGTGTAAAATTAAAGACTACTTATGGGGAAATTAACAGGTTTTGAATTCTCTAGTAATTATTATGTTATGTAAAATAAAAATCATAATCAATAATCATAAGGCAAAAGAAAATAAAAAAAGTTGAGACGCGGACATCACAGGACCAACCTTTTCAGTCATTATTTCAATGTATTTCTAACAGAAGGTGTCTAGGACACCTGTAATATCAGACCTACCTTTGTCCAGGAGCGCTTTGACCACACCAGAGCCCACAGTGCCTGCTCCTCCCAGCGCAAGGACCACCCGATCCGAGTTGGACATGCTGCAGACCCGAGAAGAAGAGTGGAAAACTTCTCTGTTCACAAGAGGAACACAACGGGGCATCAGAGCATCATTCCCTGTTTTAAGAGAGAGAAGGACCATAGATCCGCCCTCTTCAGGGTCACCAAGCCCCGCCTCCTGCTGCTACTGATACTATCCTAATAATAATAACAACAATAATAAATGCATTATTATTATTATTATTATTATTATTATTATTATTACTACTGCTACTGCTACAACTAATAATAATAATAATAATAATAATAATAATAATAATAATAATAATAATAATAATAATAATATAATAATGCATCCTTGCAAAGTTACAGGAGGCTTATGGTCGGTTTTAGTACTGTAGAGACAATCATGGGAAATGGGAACGCTTGAGATCCTTATAAAATTCTGAATTCCTTAAAAAAACTGCCCAGTTACAAAAACCACGGAGACCTGATTGAGCGAGCTTTGTGTCACGTGACAATGTTTAGATCGCGCGGAGCGGAACACGAGCGCGGAAACCGTCGCTAGCTGACAACTCGCGTGCCGAGGAGAGGAATTGTGCCGTTTTTTTTTTTAATTGACAATCTGAAACACAAATTGATCTGCAACACGGTAAGCTTAGATGTATTTGTATTTTAGATAAGTCTCAAAAAGTCGCTGTGTATAAGGGAAATGGGACATGTCTCCAACTAAGTTGTAGCTTTAGCTGATGCTACATTCGGTTATTTTTTTGACTATCAACAACGCCTGTTCAAGTGACAAAAGGGGACGTCTTGCTTTTCAAGCAAAGATCGATAATGTCACCGAACAAAATGGGCCTCCCTTCTGTCTAACTTTGGAACAAAGTTTACTTTCTGTTTGAAGAGTGTCGCTTCCTGAAGTGTATGTCTAATTGTCTAATCATGAAAAACATAGGCTCGCCATATTATAACTGCACCAAAAACAATATTTGACGCGTATATTTATTATTTTTGGTAATTAATCATGGCCTTGCAGTCAATAACAATATAGTCTTGGTGAAAAGAAAAATCTACACATTTAACACATAAACTTTAGTACTTGTAGAACCTGCTGAGCCATCAGATTTGTTTCCCTTTTTCCCCAGGACACTAGGCTAAATATAACACTATTTAATAAACTGTTATCTCAAATTTGTTTACACTGTAAATAAGATTGTCTTATGCCACATGTGCCGTATATAGTTGCTTCAAAAGTATTTGTTTTTTTACATCTGAACAGAGATCACCATGACGGGACAGCGAGCAAGAGATCTAGAGGCTGCATACAACCACTATTTGAAAAAACAAATTGTAGACCAGGGGTCTAGTCTGCCGTGCAGAGATGAGAACCTCTGTAATGAGGTAGAGGAGATGCTGAAAAATGACGATGGTCGTGACACCCACTGTCTGGGTCTGGATACATTTGACATCATGGAAGAGTCTCTGCAATCTGCTGTGACTGACAGCAAACGAGTAGCTAAAGTCAGAACTGGGCTGAGAGGCTTGGCTAAAGCATTTGAGGTGCTGGAACAAGCTGCACTTAACCTATACCTGGGCCCATGGAGAGAGGAGTACAAAGTTGTGAAGGTTGGTGATACGAGTAATTGAGAAGTTTTTTCTGCACTTTTTGTTTATTATTTTAATGTTTATTCCTATCTTGTTTGTTTCTTCCTGTCTTGTTTGTTTCTTCAGATGTACTCTGGAATATTTACCCACTGCATAAAGCCAGTGTTCTCCACACAGCAAATAGAGCTGCTCTTCGGCCTTGTGGGTTACAAGAAATGCCCTACACAGCGGGAGCAGCTTCGCCTTCAGCCTCAGAAAGTCAATCCAGCCAGTATGGACAAGCTGCTGCGCTTTCCTGTGCCTTCTTTGTAGCTCGTTGTGAGTGTCTCCTCCTTCTGGCTGCATTGGGCAAGTATGCTGGTCGGCCCCAATGGGAGCTCAATGTGGTGAGGGAGCGGCAAAGAGGACACAGCCTTGAGGTAATTTATCTGTTAGTGCTTTGCTTTGATGGAAGTGTATGAAGTGTACCCATATTTGTGTTGTTCTTTAGATTGCTCTTGACAACACTATGAGACTGGTAGATGTCAAGCAGCCCCTAGAAGAACTGCCTGAAGAAAGTGACATGGATCTATACACGGATGATGAGCAGAGAGAGATGGCTGTTGACGAAGCTCCTCCATCTTTACCTTGGATGCCTAATAAAAGTGCCAGTGGTGTGCAGAGAGAGCCAATCAATGTCTCTACATATCGCCACTCGAAGTCAGGGCAGACTCGACTGCCATTGACTTCTCTATTTCTAGACATGGCAGCGATTTCTATAAAGAAACCACTGGAGACAAGGAAGCACTGTCTGTTAGTTTTGAAGAAAAGCCCTACCGTGAGTTTCATTGCACATGTCTTGAAAATGAACATGTGTGTTTTATACATGCACACAATGCCAAACCTACCACTCTGTAACTTGCTCCAATATTGAACCTTGTAGAAGAAATCACAAAACAAAAGTAGAGTATGTTAATGAAATACCTGACGAGTACTTGCCCATGCGAACAGCAGCTTCACAGCGTAAAGAAAGCCTATCTCCAACTCTGACGCGTAGCAGTGGTGCACTATCTTCTTTAACCTTGCTAGAGAAGTCGGAATCCTTTCATTCATATACTAGTCCTTTTGTTACGCACGACTGTTGTGAGCTCCGTAACAGAGAGCCTCAAGTATTGTGTTTTACCTGCAAAGTCTTTCATATAGACATTGCAGTGAAGCAAAACACTGCCTCAGTTCTCATCAGGCCAAACAATTGGGAGTATGTTCTGCAGAAACGTGTACTCAATATACCTTTATCCAATGCAAGTACTGTGGATATGAATATTGCAAAGAATGCTGGTATAAAAGTCCTGTTAATTGTAGGTGCGGAAAAACTTTAGACTGTTCATCCTCTGTGTAGTTAGTTAGGTCAGACTAACACTGAGCAACACTATTCTTCTCAAAGTGCCTTAAATCTGAACAAGTACAAGTTTAAGTATTGCCACTTGTCACTCAATAGCTCAGAACATTTATAAAAGCTTATACAGCCCTTATTTTACAACTGACAATCAGGAAATGAAACGTGCTTATATATTCTTTAGATAAAATGTATACAAGGGCGGACTGGCCATATGTCCATTCTGGAAGAGCACAGAAGGGCCACTGGCTCTAAGGCCTCTTAATTTTCTTCTTTAACCTCTTACCCCCCGCCTTAACTGAGCTTTACCCAAATCTAAAAGCTCAAAAGAAAAGCATCAAAATAGCAACGAGGATGAAAATGGAACAAAAATTTGCAGAAAAAAAGTGACCAAAAAACATGTCAAATAAGCAATGAAAAAGCAACAAAAACACAAAAAAACTAAAATGCAACGAAAAAGTGACCCAAATGTGACGAAAACACGACAAAGCAATGAAAAAAGTAATTAAAAAACACAAAAATGTGACAAAAAACATCACTTTTGTCGGTCGTAGCTTTCAAATGAGGTGTTGCTCTCCAATCCAGAAGCTTTTAGATTTCGGTAAAGCCGAACTGGATAAAATGCACTCGGTTAAGGCGGGGGGTAAGAGGTTTAAATATGTCTGTGGAAATGCGAATTAACGCTAATTTGGGACAGGCTGGTCAGAGTCCAGGGCCGTTTTTCAGTCCCAATCTGCCCCTGAATGTATATAATAAAATCAAAGCATACCCATGCAATGTGTAAGTGTAGCTTTATCTTTAGGTTGGCTCCTGTTGGAAGAAGGCTGAAAAGTACAAATCTTCCCAATTTCCTTCAGTTTTTCTGTACTCAGCAGCTCCTTTCTGCCGTTTGCCTGGTTGTATTTAATGTGTTGTATTTAAATGTTCTCAACACTGCCATCATAGTAAAGCAACCCTGTTTGTTATTGTAAACTTTTTTTTGGCAGTGTTATACACTTTACTCTCTGTGCACCATAATAGCATTTTGTTTGTGATCTCAGTTAAGCTGTTTTATGCAAGCCAAAAGTTCTAATATCTATGGCCAGAATGCAAAACCTATCTGAAAAAAATCACTTTTTTAGGAAACAAAAAAAGCAGTTATTTCTATTTTAGTATGGTCTTTTTGAAGATATTCAAGCATATTCTACTGTTCTTAGACCCTATTTCTGCAATATGTGTTAACAATACAAGGTATTTTTGCCTCCCAAAGTGCAGATAAGTGTTTTCCCTCCCCTACGTTTCTTGCAGCATTGTGCACATAGGAGGTTTTGCATTCTGGCCATTATGTAAAAATATATATGCACATCTTAGTGAAATGTCCTTGAACTGATGTGAGTAGAAGCACAAGATGCACTTAATTGTCGATTTATAATGAGTACTATTGCCTTGAATTTGTTATACGGTTATAGAATTGTTTGCCAAATTTTGCATTTACATTTTTATTAAAATATTTCTCACATGCTGTGTTTATAGTCCTTATATAAGAGACATATCAGTCATTCAACACTATGGGACTGAATTCTTATTTAAGAACATGTCAGTCAGACTGGGGATGAGTGCTATTCCAAACCCATGTTTTATTTTTTATGTACTCTACGTACAGGTTTGTTTCTATTATGAATCAATACTCTGAGAATTCTAATCTTATACTAAATAATTAATCTAGTATAATCTGCTATTGTATTGATGCCTTCAGTCTTTCAAAAACAAAAGTCAACATTTGTACCACATTTGCGATGTTATAGTAATTTGACACTGTACATTTTGGGCATGTGAGGAAAAAGGAAACCTTACAAAGAAAGCTCATAATAATAAGGCATCAATATTGCGCTATTTTGGACACTCATTTGCTTCACATTCAGTGCTGGCAAGATACAACTGTAGCCGCATCCTGGGGTAGACTGAAGAAAGCAAGGCTGTGATTCTGCACCATTGGTCCCTCTGGCTACCACCAACCAACCACTCATACACCACATACAAGGCTTGTATCGTATTGTTACTGTTGTTTATTTTACTCATTGTATGACGGCCAGTTAATGTTAATAAATGATTTGCTGTCCATGCGGTCTATGTACAGAACACCATCTAAGTGGTCCATTTCATGTTGAATAATACGAGCTGCCCAGCCGTTGGTCTGCCAAGATACCTCTTCTCCTTTTCATTGAGACCTGTGGGAAGACAAAATTCATTATCATCTACAGCTTCACAATGAATACTCCAAAAGCCTACAACCACAGGAAATTATCATTATACATAGAAAGTAGAGCCTGCCATACATGTAACATGAGGGCTGTTGCTTAAGCTGTTTAGAATTACTAAAATTTTGACCCAATAATTTTCGCTTGTCCTCTACATCCATAAAAACTATAGGCTCTTTATAAGGTTAAATGTCACATGAGTGCAATCTATTGTGCTCATACCTGACACTTCTATTGAGATGTAGCGTGGAACTGCAGCAGAAAACCCCGAGAGGCTTTCACATGCCTCTTGAAAAACCACCGTCCTCCCGTCCAGCACTCTCATCTGTGGGTTAACAAACACCCTGAGGGGCACCATGCTCAGACCACGGGCCTCTCTTAATGCAAGTGGAGTTTCTTCCAGCATCTTCTGCGGGTACTCCAATGCCAGTATACGAAGGGGCACCCCTATTTGTGGTGCACTCAGTCCCACACACTCGAATCTCCGCATCACTTTGACCATAGTGTTAATGACCTTTTGGATCTCGGGGCCCTTCACAGCAGCGGGGTCCACAGCTGATGCATGGCTGCGCAACACTGGATCCCCCACTTGGCACACGTGGCTGTAGGGAGGGCTGGGAGCGGGGCGGATCTTTCGTTTCATGTACTGCAGGTAGGAGCGAACCTTGACATTACTACAGTATGAGCGGAGTCCCAGAAAGTTGAATGACTTTAAAGCTCCACTTGTGTTGTAGTGAGGTGCAAGGCACACTCTGGACAGCTGCAGTAGAGTTTTGCAGGATTTGTTCATGGTGGTTCTTCAGAGAGGAGGTTGCCGACCTGAAAACAGCACATAGAACATATTAACATCACTTTAAAGTTTTAATCATCGAATACTTGTACGAATGCCAGTTAAAATGAAAGCACATGCCACTATACTTTCTCAAAACTACAGAGATAAAACATGATTTGCTTGTTGCCATCCTATTACTCCCTACAAAGCATTTAATATAATTGTTTAAGAACACAGCATGGCTTCACTTTCAGCCCCTCTAGTCTAAAAGGAAGTCTAAAAGCTTTGACCTTCCTGTGATGGGAGTTGTTGCGTACAGTTTAGCAGTCTCTTCAAAAACATGTTGAATATCCTTTGTTTGCTGATCTACGTCACATATTAAACTAAACTAAGTATTTGATACCATTAAACACCGCCAGCGGGATGATCTGGTTTCACAAATTTAACGTTCGTGCTCCAAAGGACATGGCAGCTACAGACCTACCTAAATCACACACTCTCAGCGAACGGTAATTAGAATCGGATTGAAATCACAATATCAAGTTTCTCTCTCATTTACAGTTGCCTCTGCTAGATTGTTTATGTTGAACCACTGAAGTAGACAGATCAGGATTTTGACCACCACGCGAACCTTTCCGGGTGAAAGCCATAATCCTTTCAAAATAAAAGCACGCTGTCTTGTTGTGAAGCGCATCTGTTGTGAGAAAATCTTGTTTTGAAACAGCATCGTAACCTCACCGTAAACTTTTCTTTAGAAACGAAGCAAACGGTTGACTTGTTGCTCTCTTCATTGTAAATGAAACATTTAATAAATGTGCAGTTATGTTCGTACCATTAACCTTGTTGTGCTGTTAGAAAGAACGCCAGCAACACCGGGATCTATGTGGACAATGGTTTGGAGTGGACCCACTGCACTTTATCTGAGAAGACTGACGACGAGTATGTTTAATAAGAAAGTATGTTTCATTATATATGCACAATTTGCAATTAAGATCATTTACGGGCATTGTTTTACTCGTATTTAAGTGTTACTTTTGTTATTATGCTTTCAAGGAACGCATGTCCCGGTATCCGCGTCTTGTCTGAGCATGTCCTTTAGCCGGGCGGGCGGGGCCATCCGGTCTGCAAAAGGATGCTGCTGCCTGGCGGAGAGGAACATGAAATGACTTCTGAATGATGGAGCAACACTGTGCGTCTTCACGGAGGCTATGGATCATAGAGTACGCCTGGGCGCACAGCATTTTGGAGGTCTTTAAAGGTAAAGCTCAACTTGTACTGTTCATTATTATGAATGGTTTCTTGATAGAAGCAGAATAGATTCATGGCTGAACATTTATCTTTTACGACAATGAAATAAATGAGAAAAACCTACACTTATTCATTGTTCCTTATTTTTCTTCAGTCATGGATTTTTATTTTATATATATTTTCAGATATGGAAGCATCGTTTTGGTCAGATAAAGACTGGGAGCCTTTGAGCCTGGATGAGTCGTGGCGTGTCCGTGTTGCGTCTGCACAAGTTTTCAGTATCGTCCAAAACAGACAAATCAGTCACTATGAAAGAGTGTTGGCCTTTTTGGAAAACACACACACACTGCTGCCCACTCTGGTGCCCGCCATTAAACATATGAAGATCACATTTGGCCTCAAAACTATGGTATGACTTTTCTTCACATATTTACAAATGATAAAAAGAAAAATGTATTTTAAATTATCACCACTGCAGGCGATTATGTGGATGCTAAGGGAAGGCGCTGGACCAGTGGATGTTGTTCAGAAAATCAATAAATACTTTCCCAGGAAACTACCTCAATATCAAGCGCATTGTGTAAGTCTTTACATTTGTTAAAGCTTGAGCTTTACGGATCTCATTCTAAATGCCTGCTTTAGAACTTCTCATGGTGTGTTTTATTCACAGAGAAAACATGAGATGTTTCTTATGAGACGCAATCAGCTTGACTTCCGGACTTTTGCACAGTCACTGATCATGGACAAAGAGAAGCTTGAAGACTATATCCAAGTAAGAGTTAGATTGATTGGAAATATTGGCACTCACAACTGTATCTGGTCTTTCTTCCTGATGCTTATTCTTTGTAACCCACCAGTAGGGAGCAGCATATATCACTTTTTTTTACCATTACTCATATCTTTTTGCAATACTATAATGAACCATTTGGTATCTATATTTTAAATATTTGTGTACTTTTGTTAGAATCGTGTGGAAGAACAGTATGGGAACCATTATGCACAAAAGACAGAGGAGAGACTGCTCGAGTATCTACAGGAACTGGACAAGGTTTTGCCAGAGGGAACCTACATTGATAAGGTGTTTGAGCAATGTGAAAAACGCTTGGAGATCCAGTGCTATTTAGAAGCCTATAACCTTCCTTGTTTGCTAAAGATGTAAGGAAAGACATACACAGAATAAGGCTACAGCTAACAACTGTAACAATCAGGCATTTTTATTTCGATTAATGAATCACATTTATTTTAGAACCGCATGAATCTTAAGCCATATTGCTTGTGAATGTCATCTTGAAATGTATTAGTGAATCCTTTTTAGCAAACTACCGCATGTACTTAGTGCTAATTGTTATACAGTATTATTTCACTTAACGATGAAGTGATCTTTCAGTTAGTACTGTATATCAATTATAGATGTATCTGATTAGTTAGTTTAGCCTTACACTTAGTAGATGCAGTTTTACTGTACTGTTTATGTGCCATGGCTACATTTAACAGTTTGTGAATTCTTTTCTAAACCTCAGTCCAAAATCATTCATGGTAACAAATATTTAGTGTGAAGTCCAATACAATGTCCAAAGAGGCCTTTTGTAAAACAGTAGTTTCTGCTTTGAGTAAACAAGTCTATTAGAGATGAGAATGTGCCAAAAAGTGTTCATTTACATTGTGGCAAACAATTTCATTATTGTGTTGTTGCTTTTTACAAAGGTTCTTATGAAAATGTTTAACATTTACTGTGTACGCACTAGATTATGAGGAAAAACGCTGCAGTGCAAGAAGCGGAGAAAGCACTGTTGGATTTAATCACTGATGACTCCAAAACCGTAGCATCCACTCTGAAAACACTGCTCCATTGTGGTAAGATACTTCAAGAAGTTTCTAACTGTTACAACAATTAATTGCCATTTATAGAGCAAAAAATTACAATGAACACCCGGCATTGGGAGATTTCTCTGGAGCTTCTCATTGATGTAAACGTGTAATCCAGGCATTTTCACCAATTACATATCTTTTTGACTTCTGCTCTGAACGGATATGAACACATGCCATTCCAAATGGTCATAGATCATATATTAGTAATTGTATTGTTATAATTTTAGAGCAAACATACTCTTTTTTCTTCAGATACCGCATTTTGTGACTTGCGCCCTAAATCAGAACTTGGAATGAGAACGTCAAACTACATAGCCCCAGAGTCTCAGGTTTTCCTCAGAGCCTCTTCAGATCAAACTGCAGCAGAGAAATCCGCAGTTACAGTTGGACATGTTGAATCTCCAGTCACAGATACAATAGTGACTGATGCAGATGGAGTAGGACAGGAGCAAACTGTGGCTACACACACTGACAGGAGTAAAGAAACAGCCTGTGTTGGCAGAGAAAAGACCAACACCATGGCAATAGAAGAAAGTTGTCTGAAAAGGGTGCACATGTGGTCAAAGTCCCCGCTCACTTCTGCTCCAAGCACCAGCGCTGGGTCAGGAACATATTGTGTGAATGTCCCGGAGAGTCATCAGAGGAGCAGCCGCCTGAGGACAGTGACATCTCCCCTCCGCTTTTCACCTCCTCATCCTCAGACCTGACCCCATCCAGCCTCACCCTCCCTCCTGACACCCACCTATCACCACCTGCTATCTGTCAGCTCCAGGAAGCTGAAGACCCAGAGTTTGTGGATAATCCAGTTTCTGAACCTCCATCGCACTCAGCACCAACCACCATTCAGGCCTTTATACCAGGGGGCGTCGTTAATGTGGTAATTGTTCCCGGCAAAGCAATAACTACTGTCACTGTTTGTCCTCTAAAAACTAGTGCCATATCAAGTGACCTGTCAAAGGATAGCAACCGGGACTCAACAAGTTCCACACTTGGCATCACAGCAAAAAATCCAATCCATCAGACTGCTACTTCTCCCACACCATTTATTTCAAAGCTCTCCAGGAGATTCAGACTGGGACAAAACTATTCCCAATCTGATAAGAAAGAAGTTGGATCCAAAAATGTGTATTACTCTCCACAAACAGGTTTTGAAATTATAGATGCTGCCAGTTTTTCTGCGCATGCTACCTCAGGGATGGACATCTCAAGCAATATATCAAATTCTATAGACTACAGGGCAGGCTCTCCGTGCAGCAGCACCTTCAAATGCAGCCGCATGCAGCCTAGTGTGGTTTTGAAGCGAATGAGTACAGAAGAGTGCCTAAAGGCGACCAAAGGAAGTTCACTTCGCAGACAATGTTATCATATGGAGGGGCAGGGTGATCTTGAAGAGTCCTCATTTGATGTTAACTCTCTGTATTCCAGCAGTTCTTCAGAGGAGGAGGATTCAGATACAGAATACAGGCCTCCCAGAAGAAGTCTAAGAAGGTGGTTTTTAGGTTATTGAACTATTGTAATATGCAATGAGGCATAACTATACAGAGACATCTACCTGAACCGTTTGTAATTTCTTGTGCAATTTGAGCGAATGTGCCTCAGCTAACATACTGTAGATCAGTATATTATTCTAAGGCACTGGTTCCCAAAGTGCATTGGGTGGGGGTCCCCAGATGATTTTAGGATGAAAGAAAAAAGAAAAAGGCAACTGTTTTTTATATATTTTTGAGTGTAAAACAGCATATCATTTGTGAAATCCATTCATATAGTTAAAATAAACAGTTTAAATAGATGTTAACTTGATTTTAAAATGTGTTTTCTTCCCTAAAGTAGCGTAAGAGGCAATAACTTTATACAATGGGGTCCCGAGTTGTTTACGTGTCAATTTTTGGGGTCCCAGCCAAAAACGTTTGGGAACCCCTGATCTAAGGCACAGACTGATCTCCTGATTAGACCTGAAAGACTCCTCGTTCCCTGTGCGCATGATTGACAGGCCTGTTAAGAGGAAAGCTTGTCTCTTTGGTTATGGCAAGGAGCATTCGGATTAGTTGCTGAGATCAGAAAGAATATACTTGTTTATTTTACATCAAATTGCAGGCCCAGGTGGCCAATTATATGCAGTCTATTACATTTACAATACATTTCAACCTACAGACACCAACTTTAAAAACTGGCATTTTGACACTCATTACCTAATAGAGAATAACAAATTAATTTGCTAAGATTAATATATCAGTATAACATCTGTTTAACAAAAATAGGAGCAGCACAATTTATTAAGGTCCTGCTAGTAGTATCATAGGTATTCTGGTGATCTAGACATCAGCCTCCCTGTGTTCAGTGTTTTGCACATTGAACACTTGGGGAGTTTGCTATGCTGGAATTAATTAGAAATTGGGGCTCACATGCACTGATTTACAAAAAAGTGAGCCAGCCCTTTTCTGGAGATTGCAATGGTCCTATTGAAGACCCGTACATTGGTGTATGAATGAGAGTGTGAATGGGTGAGTGGTTCCTTGATGTAAAGCGCTTTGGGTAAAAGCGCTTAATAAGCTGAGACCATTTACAATAGTATGTTGATTGACCTGTTTGCCTTTTATACAAAATAAATGTCCTCCTCACACAATGGTTACTGTGATCTTTTACTTTGTTTCAAGCATTACTACACAGAGTACTATGTGTTCTCAGCAGCAACATACAAAGATTGTAGGAAGTGCATGAACCTGGTCAATGACGGCGTGTCCATAGACACCGACCGAACCCGCCAATGAGCATTTCCGAACGATTGTCGCATGAATGTCAATTAGAGGCAGCCAATCACCCCTGAGGACTCAGGCGCCCAGAGTCCAACCCCCTGTAAAGGTAAAAGTAAGGACACTGCTTCTTCCATGATTGTGAATGGGCCTCTCCGTAATTATTGTTGTGTCAAGAATGCTGTCCTAAAAGTAGCACCCTACGAATTTTAAGAGGATGTTTAGGCCATAAAACTGGAAAAAATCATTAATCTGTGAGAGAATTTTCTTACTGAGCTAGCAGTAAGTCAGAAAACTACCAAAACATTGCTTCAGCTATTAATTGCATTATTATTATTTTTATCAGTAGTGGCCAGAGATAGGGGTGGGCCATATCGTATCGCATATCGTTATCGCGATATAATTTTTGATATCGTTGTAATTTTTTATATCGTCGTGGATACGATATAATTCATGTTACGCTCAGCTCCATCTGAGCAGCATAAACACTGACTCTAGAACATGGGGACAGGTGCTTATAAAGTTAAATGAAATGAAGGATCTAAACCACTGGAGTAGATCATATTCGCGAGGAAAGTAGTATGCCGTTAAAAAAAAAGAAGAATGAAATATCACTGAATTAATCTTCCCAATAGGCGTAAGGCTGGGATTTTGAAGTAATTTGTCCATTGTCAATAATATCGTCAAATACATCGTTATCGTGATATTTCCTTTTTATATCGTGATATGGATTTTAGGCCATATCGCCCTGCCCTAGCCAGAGATCTCCAACCAGTATCCAATAAGAGCTAAGAGTCGCTCTCCGGCCCTTTCGAAGTAGCTCCACAATGACTTTCTACATTTCCACATGCATTAGATGAGTCACGTTTTGATATTTTCTTGTTCTAAACATGTTTCAAACAATCTCCATTCATTTTGATAAATATAGTAAAGTATAATGAGGAAACTCGAGTCATTGCTTTGCTTAAGTTGAAATAATAACATCTTGGCTAATGAACCACACAAGTGTTACACAAGTTTCATTGACGCATGCGTAGCGCTGCTATTTGTTTTGAAAAAGTAGCTCACAAGTCAAGTTGAAGACCCATGTTCTAGTCGATAAAAAAAGGTTTGATGCCAAGGCTACAAAGGTTGGTCTTTTATCCAATATTATGTAATCTACAAAGATTTAGTGGACTCTTGTAACTAGTAGCATTGCAACAGAAATGACCAATTGAGCAATATGTTTGAATAGTCACTTTTAAAAATAAATAAACCAATACAATCTGCTGTTCATGTTCAACATTTGTTTTTTCCTTTTTATTTTAAAGGTGCATTATGGAACTTCTTATGTAAAAAATATATCTTTGTGCATTTGAGCTTTTAGTGACCTTGCGGCTTTATGAGTGATTAGCATGGCACCTTTACTTTTCATCACAGAGGCCTCTATGATGCTCCAGGATAGAGTTTCTGGTTGGTTTTCACTGCTGACGGACCGGACCCTCTCACCAATTGTCAATTGTCCTGGATCCTGGAGCATCATAGAGGCCATTGTGATGGAAAGTAAAGGTGTCATGCTGACCAACCATACAGCCATTGGGTCACTATATACAAGGTAAATTATGCACAAATTTCAAGTTGTTGTTGTTATTATTGCATAAAAAGTAGCATAATGCACCTTTAAAGAAAGGGCGCCTACTGTGTATAAAATAAAATAAAAAGACTGATGTGGGCAGGGCACATGGGATAAGTATAGAGGTTTGCATCCAAGAAAAAATGTGTTTCCTTTACTGTCAATATAAAAACTTTACAAAGTACAAAATAAATGACATACTCCAACTACTATAAGTTTCGTCAATAAATGTTTTCTTTCACTGCCTTTGGTCACAGTGGGGGGAGCTGGGGGAGCTTAGTCTCGCCAACCAGACCCCGCTTCTTTACAGAAGAGTCTCCTGTCTCCTAGTCTCCTGTTTATTAATTAATAAACATCGGAGATTAGTCTGGATGCCAGGCTAGGGGGAGCTTGGGGAACAGTAAATTGGTGCCGGGCTATAAAACACAGCAGTTTTAGGGGGGGAAAGACTGGCAGAGAGTTATACAACATGTTGTTTTGGCAACATGTGTTTTTTTTTGACCCGCAGATGAGCTGAATACTTCTGACTGAAAACAAACATACCGGTACACAGTGACCCATAATACTTCCTACATGTGACAACAGTGTTATCAGTATTTTTGTTACGTAGCTGGCATATTGATTTACCTGGGAGTAACCGGGTATGAGACGTCATAACATGTTGAATTCATGTTAATAGATTAGCCATATGTTTTAAATGACAAAGTGGCAAGACTGCATATGTGGAAAAGTTGAAGGGACAGAGTGAGAATAAGGATGATACCACAGTCGAGTGTTCCATAAGATCACCATTTCAGATTACCTTCTGTCTCCAAAAATAAAAATAAACAAATATAATATCCTGATGTTATTGGAGCTCTCCGGCTTTAAGTCATCAAGTACCTTTGCAAAATGCATTATTTTGTAATCTGCTGTAAAAGTAAGGAACAAAAGTAGCTTTTCTTTGTCTCATATTTTGCCGTTTTTAAAGCTCTTCTTGGTGTCCTGCCTAATTATTTATTAAATTTAATAAACATCAGGTCAAACGTGTGAGGTCTCAAGACATTTGATTCTTGAGTCACACTTTGTTAAGATAGAATGGGGTAAGAAGGCCTTTTGCTGCTTTGCTTGCATGTTTGGAAAAAGGCACAGACGACTTTGCTTTAATTGAATAAATGTGTATATTGTCTACTAGCCTATATATGTTTTGTTAAATTGTAAAATTCTTTAAACAGGTCTCTATTGCAAATGAGACATTGAGTCTCAAGAGACAACCTGTATGAATAAAGGAAAGTCATGATAATTGTCAGTAAAACCATGAATGTTACTGTGCTGAAATAAAATTAGGTTCTTAGGTGTAAAGACCCTTTGGAGACAGTAAGAGCCGAGTATAGAAATTGCACTGATAAACTGTGTTTTGTTCCATAAAGCCAGGTCTCACACTTGCTCTAGATCTGTTGTTGTCGGCGGTCCTTGTGGTAGGCTATCTCGCGTGAGCCTCCTCGTTTTGACCCAACCATAGACTGTTAAAAAGAACACGCGCTGCCGTGCGTCCTATGGGTTTCTGGGGTGCGGAGGTAGCGCGGGCCCCAGCAGCGGGGGCCTGATTGGGTTAAGGGTTAAGAGCAGAGCGCTTATGTAAAAGGGGTGTAGCTGCTCAACCCTCAGCCTCCTCCAATAGGACACTGATGCGGCTCTACACCCATCTGCGTTCACGAATAAAACTGGTGCGCATCACTCCGTTAACATTTTGCTTGCATCTAAACTAACGCACTGTCATCAGCCAGTTGGAAATATCTAACGCATCAGGTGAGGCGCATGAAACCATTTAGCCCAATGATTTTCTTTTTATGTACTAAATAAGGTATGATGGTCTAGCCTAAATGGACGGCCCACTTTTACATTTCTCTAACATTTTGTTAGGCTATAACATATTTTGCATTCAGCCGGGGGAAAAATCCTACACCAATGATTCTATTAGAAGGTTTGAAGACGTTATGCAGATGGACAGATCTGATATGTAAAAGCAAATCAAAAGAAGCCAGTTTGTGTGGCCAGGTCTATTTTGTTTGCAACTCGGTCCTGTTGCGTTCGGTTTAATTTTAACGCTTGTGCAGAAATTTGCCAAATTAAACTTGATAGAGCACAATTTGTATGCCACAAGGTCTAATTGAAAATGCTTTAACCGAACAGTCGTGCATTAAAAGTTGGCCAAGGCTAGGCCACATACAATTGCAGGAAATTCAGCTTGTCACTGTTTAGGCCTACGCAAAATTTATTTGGCTATGGCCTAGTTTAAAGATTACTATTGGAAACAAAAAGTTTATTTTGTGTTTTAAGTTCTAAAGAATGGAAACCAAGTCTTACGTGGTGAAGATGAATGGGAACGAGGTTCTGGCCAAGAACATGGTGAATGGAAACACCCTGAAGGGGAAAACGGTGAGCAAGATCGGCGTGCACCATGTGCATGTGAACGGCACTCTCTATCCCGCCAAAACCAAGAGCCGCAAACAGTGCTGGGAGGTGAAGCCCTCGCATATGGCCCAGAACACCCTGAACCCCATTAGGGCCATCGTGGACGGCATGAAGCTTACCCCCAACCCCGATAAACCCATGATCGCCCTCTCCATTGGTAAGAGCAACAATTTGTGTAGCCTATATGTTCAAAGTCCCAAATATAGGTGCAAAGCAGGCTATGGGCATTGGCACCTGGACGCTATGTGATGTGAATTATTTTTCATTCTTTATTTAGGCAGGTTGGTCTCTTGAGACTGCTTGCAAGAGTGACCTCCAGGTCTATGTCTTGCATTCTTGCCTTTACTTTATTTTTGAAAAAATAAAGCTTAATGCATTATTCATGAATCTTCATTTTGAATCATTTTAATTTAATGATGATTTGATGCTTTTAGTCTTTTGAACTCTAAAAACACACACCAAAATATTCACATTTAAACGTCCATTTTATATAACCATTAAGAGCAAACTTAAAGGAAGCTGATCTTTAAATGTTCAATACTGATATTTAAAAGTGTGACTTTCAATATGATAACTTTTTTTATATTCCTGTGTGTATGTACAGTCTTTTTTTAAATCATATTTTTAGTTACAAGACAATAGAAGTACAAAACCATTAGCATACAGTTTGTTAAAATCTAAGGTACCAAGTATGCAATACCAAATTTACTCTGATCTAATAATGTAAACGTAAGAAAGTACTGAACAAATTTGCCACTACAAAAAGATACGCAAATAATATGAACTTGGTGACAAGTTAAGACAAGTTGACTTTGTTGACATTGTAGAAACTGAATTATAACCAGCCATTCCCAAACTCGGGGCCTCAGAGGCACTTGCACAGGGGACTCCAAAGGTTGTTCACACATCATTTACATAAAAATGTATGGATAAGAAATTAACTTAATGTGTATTTGTTCAATTATAATAAGCGTTTTATAAAATCATGAGAAATTCATAATGAAAAACATTACATATTCTTTGAAAAGAGTGCATCCATGCCCCATGCCCATGGGATCTTTTGATCAGTAAGGAGGCTGCGATGTGCTGAACTTTGAGAAGGGCTGAAGTATAACTAAAACTTATTTTTTTCTGTGTCTCAGGTGATCCTACAGTATTTGGAAACCTGCCGACTGATGAGGCTGTGCTGCAGGCCATGAAAGACGCCATTGACTCTCACAAGTTTAACGGCTATGCTCCATCAGTCGGTGAGCAACAAACCACCAATGACATACAAATACTCAGTACTGTGTCTAAATCTGTGATAACTCTGTAGGTTATCTGCAGAGTCGACAGGCTGTGGCTAACTTCTACAGTTGTCCCGAGGCACCCCTGGGCCCAGAGGTCAGCACTTAACATTAAACATCCCACATAAGAACCACAGCACACATGACAAGGTCTAATGTGACCTGGTCTATATGTGAAGTATATTAAACCAATGAAAACAACTTTCCTTTTTACTTTCTACTACTTTGTATTTAACCCATTATTCATATACAGTAGACATAGAGTAGCTGGAAGACTAGATTTGCCCACTCTCTCTTTGGTCAAATGCAACCTGGTGTCAATGGTCAAAGCCAAAGTTTCCTGTCCCATTGCAGGATGTGATCCTGACCAGCGGCTGCAGTCAAGCCATTGACCTGGCCATCAGTGTGCTGTGTAACCCCGGGGACAACATCCTGGTGCCCTGCCCTGGCTTCTCTCTCTACAAGACTCTGGCAGTTTCCATGGGCATCCAGGTCAAACTCTACAACCTATTGGTGCGTCCCAGGGCAGCGGAATAACAGCACTATTTATTTAATCCCTCAATCACACATGTTAAACTGGTGTATTTTTCTAGCCAGAGAAGTCATGGGACGTCGACCTGCAACATTTAGAAAGTCTGATTGATGAGAAGACCTCGTGCATCATTGTTACCAACCCATCAAACCCCTGTGGCTCTGTCTTCACTAAAGAGCACATCCAGAAGATCCTTAAAGGTTTGCAACAATTCAAACACAACTTTAGGTCTACCGTCATGATAAATATACAGGACCAGCGACTGATATTGATATTTTACTTGTATGCTCTTGATTTCAGTGGCCTCCAGACACTGTGTTCCCATCCTTGCAGACGAGATCTACAGTGATATGGTGAGTACTCATGGTGACAGTCACTGGCAGAAGAAGTTGAGTTGACTCTCTTCTATTTGCTCTGTGCGGAACAGGCATCCGCATTGTCACATTGAGGGCGCCAACATGCCCCACAGCAAGCAGTAGGGGAATGGGTCATCAGCAGCCAAGGAAGACTAAAAGTAAAAAGTAGACGCAAATATTAATAGGTGATTAAGGTCTAATTTATTGCCCGTGAGGGGAAATTTAACCTCTGCATTTAAGTAGTCACATTTTTTTAGCCCTTTTCTACATCTGTTGGCCACCCAAAGCACTTTATATCAAGGAACCATTCACCAGTATTCATACACACATTCATGTGTGTACGCAGCAGATACCTATTGTACATGTTGATGAGGAAAAATGGAGCACCCGACATGGGAAGGGAATGCAATCTCCATGCAGAAAAGACCCCATTGTCATAAGTAGTTCAATTCAGAACCTTTTTGCTACAAGACAAGAGCGCTAAAAACTCTAACCACCCTGCTGCCATGACATAGTATCTACTGGTGTGTAGATCTATTGACACACTAGTGCTAAGAACTAATATAAAGCTTTCCAAAAGGTTCTTTCACCCAAGGGTCAGTTGAGGTAACACATTCGATTCTGACCTTGACTATGTTGAAAGAGGCTTGCTACAGCCACAGGTCTGTGCTGTTTGCCAGCTCAAATATTGTGCTGATAAGAAAAGTTTACGTCATTTACTGCTGTGATTTTCCACCTTTTTCATAAAAGGATGGGTCATTCATGCATACTGATTCTTATTATTATGGGTATAATTAGTCATTATTATAATGACCGACTAGCCTGGCTAACGCCAGACTAAAATCACAAGTGATATTTAGTCTGGGGACCACCAATTCATTTTCTCGTAGGAGAGGTGTGGTTTACGATTGTCCATAGCCGTTTATTGGGCGCTACGAATGTCTCTCATGCGTCTGCACGTAGCCATAGCCAATCGGATCATGGTATCAGATGACGTATGACGTACCTGCTGTAAACTTTTGAGCTAAACTATTTAGAACACGTTCTAAAGCTTGATCGAAAGATGGCATCGCGTCTGCTGCTGTCATGTTAGATCCGTAAATATATATATATATTTTTTATCCCTAAACAAACTACAAGCTTCCGTATGTCAAATAGCGCGTCATCGTCTTACCGTCCCTCCTCGTTCTGTGATTGGTGCCCAAATCCATGGAAAAATGTCGGCCATGGTCCCCAGACTGTTGTGAAGTTCGAAAGGATTCGAGCGCACACAGCAGTCTGGCGTTAGCCAGGCTAATGACCGACTTCATGACTTTCTGTAATTGCATTGGTATTAGATACCTAAAAAACCTATATGTTCAAATGCCATTCCAAATTATTGACGCCAATAATTTAACCAAAAATTACCACCCATGACAGAGACATACGTGTACATCAATCAACTGTCATTATTTTTTTACATGCTGGTTTATGTGCGTGATATTCACTTAGATAATTGCGATACACGTCTGAAAGTTTAAATAGGGTTGTTGGGTTCATTTGTAATAAGCCCCACCACCTCAAAACCTTTCTCTTTGAACACAAGCCTCTCACAATGACTCTGCACTTTCTGGATACACATGTTTGCCATTAATGCAGATGTGTTTTTTGGCGCAGCAGAAAAGTCTAGAATGCACCCCCATTCTGTGGTGGGTGTGGAGCCAGACGGACACTGGGGGAAGTGGGGCCCATTTAATGGGCTCATGCTCAGTTAGGGGCCACTGAGTTCACAGTTCAGTGGAGTACTCTTCTCAGGACACTATCCTGGCAATACATAGCGTTTTACTGCCCTTCTGCCAAGAATATAGCACATTATACATGAATACTCTCTGGCCACAATAAGACCCTACTTTAAGCCAACCCGCACATCACGTAGCCACATCCCAAAAATGCTTTATAACCGTGGCGCAGCACATATGTGCGGCTGTTATGTCATTCAAACCCACTGGCCAATAGAAGACGGGGCAGATCCCCAATTACTCTGTTTCCAATAAGAAACAGCTTCATGTGGGAGGGGTCCAATGGGTACTGTTCTGTCCTCACACCACACTGTTCAAGAATTTCATTGATTCTCTGAGTTACGTACACTTCTACCTTGTGATGATATGCCATGTACACTACTGTAGCACATCTGCCTTTAACTATAGACATAACATACAAGAGATAGACGGTAGCCATTCCGTCCGATTCATGGTAATGGTCCCGTGTTTTTTGTGAAAATAACATGACGCATCTTTCTTCTACTACAAACTACAAAGCATGTTCCTTAAAAGGGCAAAAACGCAGGAAGCCTCCAGTCCACCAAGCTCCAGAGCCTGTCAATCACAGCCTTAAAAAATATGATACCCAGTCAAACGTTGCCACATGTGTCACAGGAGTCTTTCGAAAAAAATCAACTCTTTGCAGCCATGCTTTTAAGCTATATTTGGGAAGTGCAAAGTCTCCATTGCCCCCAAACACAATGGGGTGGAAATGCAGCAATGTCAGTTCCCCACCATGAGGACCAAAGAGAAGCGCTTTCCTCACCGATTGGTTTTAACCATAGACTATAAATTAAGAATGGACTCCTTATAGCCTCCTTCTTCCTGAAGCCATGAGGAAATGGCAGCTGGGACCGGAAGTCCCTTGCTCTAATGGACTTCCCATTTAAACTTTTTTGCCCCTTTTTAAGTCATTAGTGAACACAGGCTTGTCATTCTGATCTCCACGCATTTGTCTTAACATGCACAACATAATCCATTTCCCCCCCCCCTTTCACTATTATAAATAAAAAAGCTGGTTCCAAAAATCCAGCCAAACTGCAAGCATTAGCTAGCTTCAGTTTTGTAACAAAATCATCAGATATATTGTAAGTCTTGAGAAAACAGTTTTGCAATGGTTGCAGTGTTTGTCTGGGAAACGTAAGGTTGCCTTTTTGTGTCTAGCCTGACCTTGCAATGTCATGTGCCCATGTAAGCATTGACACTTACTTAAATGTATTATATGTTGCTGTTGTCTGTTCCTAGGTTTTCCCAGGGTGCAGCTCACCCTCTGTGGCCTCTCTTAGTAGTGATGTTCCCATCTTGGCTTGCGGGGGCCTGGCTAAACGCTGGCTTGTTCCCGGCTGGAGGCTTGGCTGGATCATGATCCATGACCGCAATGATATATTTGGCTCCGAGGTGAACAGACCTTACTCATGACTCATTACAATCGATTAATATGGCTACTAATACCATCCTGTTAAACACGTGTTTATCTGTGTGCTGTGAGCAGATCAGACAGGGGCTAGTGAAGTTGAGTCAGAGGATTCTTGGGGCCTGTACTATTGTCCAGGGGGCATTAGAGAGCATCCTCAACAACACACCTCAGAGCTTTTACAGCAGAACCATCAGCTTCCTCAAGGTAGGGCTACATCCTTCTGCTGCATCCTAAGCACTCAAGTTCTTGTCAATCCCCTGTCTAGATGTCCAAACTATCTCATCCATATCTATTTCAAGCAATCTAATTCATACGACAACAATATTTCTACACTACATGATGTAAACAATGCTTTTGTTTTGTCCTCAGTCCAACTCAGAGATCTGCTTCAACAAACTGTCCACTGTCCCAGGCCTGAACCCTGTCATGCCCTCTGGAGCCATGTACCTCATGGTGAGTGCAGTCTTTCCCTGCGCCAACATAATTGTTCCTTATGTGCTCTCTATTCATTAAGATTACACGTGTGCATGTGCCTTCCAGGTGGGCATCGGCATGGAGCACTTCCCTGATTTCAAAAATGATGTGGATTTCACTGAGCGGCTGGTGACAGAGCAGTCAGTTTTTGTCTTCCTGCATCTGTAAGTGTCTCTCTTTTCATCAAACATGTTGCATTCAAAGTTTCCAGAATGATGATAAATGTGTGTCTACCAGGCCTTTGAGTATCCAAACTACTTCCGTATTGTGGTGACAGTGCCCGAGGAGCAGATGGTGGAGGCCTGTGGTCGGATTCGTGAGTTTTGTCTTACCCACTATAGGCCCCGCAGTCGGGACAGCAACGACCTAGACCAGTAACCGGACTGATTGCTTGCCATTATCGAACTTGGAAAAACTGTATCTGCATCTATTAGTTGGTTGTTTTCTGTGTTAACCAAATGACCAAATGAAAGATCTATTTATATTTTTTACAGAATACCATAATAACCTGTACTTATGTAATATTACATTGAATTTTCATGCATTTTGTGTAGGATTTATGGCATGGAAAGCATGATTGTAGCAGCTGTTTCATAGTCTAGTCTGAAACTGTGTATGGTGTCATCTAAATGTATGTATGGACTCATACTTGCATGCACGTAGGGCAGAGTGTATAAACATATCCTGTGTATTTATGTCATATAATTGTGCATTACTTCTATGTCACATTGGATTACACTGAAGGTGTAAATAGATGTATGTATTTTTATACTTATGTTGTGGAGAAAGCTTCCAAATAAAAAATAAATAAAAACAGTTGGTTAAATTATTTTACAGTTTTTGCTATTAAAGAAAAAATATATTGTTGCACATATTTCCATGTAATTATAAGCTATATTTAAAGTTCATAGTGTACCAAGGAAATCAAAGAAATGTGCATTGATGCAGCATTGATGTCAAAACCAAAATTATTTCAAAGTCACAATCACTTATTTCTACTAATACTACAGTTTTGTTGCTGCCATAAAAGCTATCCACTATGACAGGGTTCCCAAACCTTTTGGTCTGCGACCCCCAAGGTCACCAGACCAACCACTCGGGACCCCTATTACAAAATATTATTATTATTCATACTAAATTCAAGGGCACAACATTTAAAATCTGCTTTATCAATGAAAGAATGGTTTGATATTTGGCCTGATTTTACAAATAATATGCTGCTTTCAATAAAAAATGAAAACATCTCGCAATCCCCACCTCAGTGTTTCTCGACCCCCTAGGAGTCCTGACCCCCACTTTGGGAACCCCTGGCCTGGACTATGACAATTAGAACAAAATATAAAGTTTTAAGCTAAAAAATGAATTCCTCTTTTGAAAAGTACATAACATTGCATTGTAGTTAATGTTTGTAACATTGTAAATCCCAATGTTCTTAAATCCCAGCAATATGTAATAACATACAGCAAAACAACAATTAAACCACAAACATATGGTAAAGTACATTGAGAACATGCAGCCTTTTTCCACTTGGATCTGGAGTTAGTCATCTCACACTTACCATCCAACAGGACATTGTGTACTCCACCTACAGTGCCTTGCGACGGTGGCGCAGATGGTAGAGTGGGTCGTCTCATGATCGGAAGGTCAGGGGTTAAAAATCTCGCCTCCTGAAAGCGCCCACTGTTGTGTCCTTGGGCAAGACACTTCACCCTCCTTGCCTCCAATGTCTGCGTACACTGGTGTATGAATGGGTGACTGGATCCTTGCTGTAAAGCGCTTTGAGTGCCTAATGTAGGTGGAAAAGCGCTATATAAGTTGAGACCATTTACCATTTACCTTGCGAAAGTACTAATACACCTTGAACTTTTGCACATTTTGTCATGTTTACAACCCTAAATGTAAAGATTTTAATTTGAATTTTTACTGAAAGTTCACACACAAGTAACAGACAACTGTGAAGTGAAAGCAAAATGACACATGATTCTGTTATTTTCAAAAAAAAGAAAAGTGAAAAGTAGGGTGTGCACAAGTATTCATACAGCATGAATTAATACTTTGTGGAACCCCCTTTTGCTGCAATAACAGCAGCAAGTCTTCTGGGGTATGACTACAAGGTTTGCACATCTAGAGACTGATATTTTAGCCCATTCCTCTTTACAAAACAACTCAAGTTCTGTCAAATTAGAAGAAGAGTGTTTGTGAACAGCAGTTTTCAGGTCTTTCCACAGATTTTCAATAGGATTTAGGTCAGGACTTTGACTGGGCCATTCTAACACATTAATGTTTTTTTTTAAACCATTCCATTGTAGATTTAGCTTTGTGTTTAGGGTCATTGTCCTGCTGGAAGGTGAATCTCCGCCCCAGCCTCAATTCTCTTGCTGACTCCAGCAGGTTTTCCTCCAAAATGTCTCTGTATTTGGCTTCATCCATCTTCCCAACTATTCTTACAATCTTCCCAGTCCCCGCTGAGGAAAAGCAGCCCCATAGCATGATGCTCCCCCCACCATATTTGACACTGGGGATGGTGCACTCAGGACGATGAGCAGTGTTAGGTTTGTGCCATACATAACGTTTTGCATTTGGACCAAAAAGTTCAAGTTTTGTCGCACCTTCTTCCACATGGTAGCTGTGTCCTCCATATGACTTCTAGCAAACTTCAAACGGGATTTCTTATGGCCTCCTTTCAATAATGGCTTTCTTCTTGCCACTCGTCCATGAAGGCCAGATTTGTGTAGAGTACGACTTATAGTTGTCCCATGTACAGATTCCCCCAGCTCAGCGGCAGTACGTCGCAGCTCCTTCAGAGTTATCTTAGGGCACTTGGTTGCATTTCTGACCAGTGCTCTCCTTGTTCGGTCTGTTAGTTTAGGTGGATGCCCGTGTCTTGGTAAGTTCGCAGTGGTGCTATACTCTTTCCATTTCCGAATGATGGATTGAACAGTGCTCCGTGAGATGTTCAAATCTTGGGAAATCTTTGTATAACTTAACGCTGCTTTAAACTTCTCCACAGCTTTATCCCTGACCTCTCTGGTGTGCTCCTTGGCCTTCATGATGTTGTTTAGTGATCAATACACTCTGACCGTAGCTCTGAGGCCCTTACAGAACAGCTGGAATTATACTGAGAGTATATTATGCATAGGTGGCCTCTATTTAATGGTTAGGGCAAGGTGTGAACATTCTGCAGTCATTAGGAATGTTATAAAGGCAATTTAATGCACTCAGAAAATGCTGTATGAATACTTGTGCACGCCCCACTTTTCTATTTTTATTATATTAAAATAACAGAATCCTGTATCATTTTGCTTTCACTTCACAGTTGTCTGTTACCTGTGTGTGAACTTTCAGTAAAAAATTCTAAATAAAATCTTTATGTTTAGGGTTGTAAACAGTGCTTAATTTGATCCCCTGTTTGGGGGAACGCATTCCCCCAATTTTCAGTTTTTCAGGGTAAAGGATCCGGGAAATATTTACGAGGATCCGGCAAAGATTTGATCTGATATAATGGTGTTTAATGAGAGTGTTCCGGCAAATGTTTTGGCCTGTTCAGCGAATCCATCACATTAGACCAAAAGTGTTCCTGAAACTACTAATTTACAAATTAAACACGGGTTGTAAACATGACAAAATATGCAAAAGTTCAAAGTGTATTAGTACTTTCGCAAGGCACTGTATCTTGTAGTTGCATTAGCCTCTCTAGCACACTTTATTAATCCACAATGACAGACACCACGCTGCTCACAGCCTGGTCCTGTGAGGGGCTATATTACATTAGGCACCACAGACCTGTGAGCATCTTCCCTGCCAAAAACCAGTGCCACATTTATTAATGGAACAGAGATGCCTCATGTCACACAGAATATTGTGCAATATATAAATTGTTCTTCTTGTAATACATTGTGCACCAAATCTTATTTATGCTTCATTTTTTGAGTCATGAGACTTGCATTTAAACAAGAATTCTAATGTGCTTGTACTGCCCCAATATACAATATATAGTTAATTATTTTCTACTCTATTCTACAAACTAGCTACGTACAGTATATGCCCTTCATTGCCGAATGCAAGGGTAAATAAGGCCTTTTACCATCCCAGGTACCATGTACAATACATGGCCTTATTTAGCCTTGCATTTGGGTTCAAAACCCTCCTCCACCCCATCTCCCCAGCAGAACAATTAGCCTCTTACATTCACTCTCACGTTCTTACCACCAGGCCCGGGGATAGCTTTTCTCCCAAACATTACTGATGTCTATAACTCTACCTTATGGCGGGAACCAGGCTTTGTTTGGTCTATTTACAAAACATTTTAAAGAACACATGTTAATTATTACTTGCTGACAAGACAAGAAACACCCTATTCGTTTAGCAGATGGAAGCAGAACAGGAGTGTTCACCTTCAGTATCCTGCTGCTGAGAATGTCAGCCCTGTGAAGGCCTGCGCCGCCTGCTTATTTTTATGTGCAATTATTTCTTTATCTATCTATGTACTGTTTTTCTAAGTTGAAATGTGGGAGGCATCATATAAACTATCTTCTAGCTCAGTGCAATTTAATAAGTATAATTATTTTTCTAATTATGTATTTTCATTTGATCACATTAGCCATATTATCTTTGCTGAGGTACTACATGGCTACATAGACTAATCACATCCTTATTACACACAGGAGTAATCAAATCACAGAAGCTTTCTTGTATTTGTCACGATGTCTGACAAAAGGCAGCTTTCATATCCTTGACCATGGATGAAAAGCTTGGAACACTTCAGAGCAGGAAGAGTATGTACACGTCATGCATAATCAATCAAACTTTATTTATAAAGCGCTTTTCATCACAAAGTGCTTTACAGATTACAACATTTAAATCAAGTATCCAGGCAAACATAATGTCCAAATAAGCGTCAGCAGTAGGTGGCGACGAGCGGCGCGGGTGTCCCCTGTCCTTAGACTCTCCAGCGCGGCAAGGAAAAACTCAAAAACCCGGTGGGAGAAACGAGAAACTTCGGGGAGAACCACAGAAGCTGGAAAGATCCACTCCCATGGACGGACAGGCTATAGAGACGCAGGCCGATGGGATCCCCTCAGCAGAAGGGCCAGGATCGAGACCATCCAGTCCTTGTTGTCAATCCAGTAGGCAGGATTGACAACAAGATAAGAAGAATAAGAATGCACCAATGTATTATTATGTGGATCTGATTACTTTTTTCTTTTTCAACAGAATACAATATAGTTACTATTCTATAAAAAGCTTAGAGATCATCAAACTAAAGGACCCGACAGTAATTAGTAGATTTTTTTCAACTACCAAACCATTTTCAATCCTTCTAATAATTAACATAAAAATGTTTGAACCTGCTAAGATAGGAAATAAATGTGTTAAAAAATCAACTGTTAATTTATGTAAGACTTATAACTGCACTATTACAAGTTTTAGAGCCAAGCCCATGCTTATCACACATCTAACTCAATATTCCCACCTAATGTTGAAGTCTGCATGTCACAACTAAACCATGGCAGAGTATACAGTGACAGTGTTTGCAGCCCTCATGCGATCAGCGCCCTTTGCTTCACCTCTCCCTCTCCGTGTACACATAAATACTTCTAGGAGCATTGTCTAATCATTAACTCTTGGCCCAGTATAGCAGACCAAACGCAGGGCTGCAACGCCACATATGAGAGGCAGATACAAGTTAGAGGAAGGACATTACACAGCAGTTTGAAGAGAACAGAGGAAGTGAAAGCTCAGACTAAAAGTAAGTGGGAATGGAGGACCCACAGGTGGAGACGACTATACTGCTCAATGATGGCTCAAAAATGCCACTTCTAGGCCTGGGCACGTGGAAGGTAGTATAACACACCCCTTCTCATTGATCAATTTTGTTCATTTATGAGATGTTTCATGTTTATGTGATTAGGTTTAGTTTTTCTGACACATGATTTGGTAAATAGAAAGATTTTTTGTTTTTAAAGACAGAGAGACAATCACAGTCAAGGCCTTTTATAATAATAAAAAAACATGTATGTCAGGTAGCAATTAAATAGTAATACCTACTTCATTATGTTTCACAAAGGAGCATGTAGAGGCCAAAGTACAATTTATTATAATTTAAATAAGAACTAAATGTTAAAGGTTAAATAATATCATTTAGTGATTTAATTAAGTTCATATAAAGGTTAACATATTAAAAACATGCTAGAATTCATGTGCTTATAAGATTTTGGTACATATTGGTAAAAGGTGTACTGCCCTTTAAGATCAGGCCCGCTCCGGTCGCCTTACGTTGATTCTCATTTATTGATTATTCAGATCTTGAGAGCTGTGGAAGCGAACAGCGAACGGTTTTCTTACCTGCGAACTGCTAGCTTATATTAAGAATCTTTCTTTGTGAGTTTATGTTCCTTTTTGTAACAAAGTAATAAATCAGTGATTTTTTTTTCCTCTTTTAAACAACGTTTCCGAGGTGGATTTGTGGAACTGTTTTTTCTGGAATAACAATCTACACTGCAAATGGAACTAAATGCTTGGAGTGCTGTAATGTAAGCCATCGCATATCTCAAGATTTCAAACCATATTACAGGTTTCTGTGTTTTTCTAATTATTACTCTGTTTCATGAGCCAATGCTGTTGGTAAGTGATGATCAGTTTTACAATTTAATGAAGATGTGGAAAACAAAGTTGTAATTTGTATGTTCAAAAAGTTACATTGGTTGAGGAAGAAATCTACACCGCGTGCACATTTATTTCGCAAGTGAGTTTTTTGACCGCATTGTTATTTTTTCATCATATTATCAAACTTCACACTGTGTAAAGCTGAAAGGCCGTTGGATTGAAGTGTCCCAGGTGACGGTGATGTTTGTAAAAGGAAGGAAAATACTATAATATATATATATATATATATATATATATATATATATATAAACACAGGACTAGACAACATACAAAAACATACAACATACAAAAACAGGGAAACAAAAGACGAATCATGACGTAAAACGGCTTTAGGAGCGTGATTTCTTTCCGGCTTTCGTAGCATCATTTACTTGTTTTTCAGTTTATGAAAGATTGAAGATTAAAACTATGAAAATTAATGTACTTTTGATTTTAGCTTCTATGAGCAAGGGTTGAAGATCAATACAATAAATAAACAATACAATAAAAACTTTGCTCTTCACGTTTATTCCTTTTATATTAAAATGTGGCTTATATGCCAAATTATTATGGCATATAATTATTTGAACTATTGAAAAAGTGCAAATTATATCTGTCTGTTCACCACAAATGCTGTGGAATTGAACTGCCATTGCTTGTATGAAGAAGGATGGTGCTGGGTGTGAGAGCTTGTGTGTGTTTAGCGATATCATCTTTTTTTCTCAAGGATTATTTTTCTGTCATTTATTAGTGTAATAATCAAAGTCATAGTCATCAATGAATTTCAATTAAATGTTCAGCTCTATTATGAATGCTCATCTTCAAGACCCCTTTTGCACCCCGTAGATCCTGGCATTGGGTTAGAGCAACTTTTGCATCCCCTCAATATACCGTTTCTATATTAAAGTTATTTTTCTAATGAAAGTCTAGACTTGAGGGATGAAGGTATCCAGAAGCAACGATAGTATGTATGACTGACCTGAAGATAATGATGATGTCTTGCAGTCAAGCCACCTTTCAAAGACCTCAATACAGGGAGCGTGGAGGCGGCCATTGCTGCAGGATATCGCCACATTGATACAGCCTACAACTATGAGAACGAGGTGGACATCGGAAAAGCCCTGCAAGCCAAAATACAACAGGGAATCATTCGACGCCAGGACATGTTCATCGTCAGTAAGGTGAGACCCCTTCTGTCTAATACCATTCAAAAAGTGTCTCTAAAAGTGCCTGTATCTCCTTTCCGACACTTTCAGTTGTGGTGCACACATTTCGCTCAAGAGGACATCCCTTTATGTCTCAACAAGTCTCTGTCGGCCCTGCAGCTCGACTATTTGGATCTTTACCTTGTGCATTTCCCTGTTGGCCTAAAGGTTAGTTGGAATAAATAATTGTGACCTGCTTTACCACATTTCAGTTCACTCCTGTTTACTTCACTCCTGTAAGTTCACTCCTCTTTCCGGTTCACGTTTACAGAAAGTGGAAGATCAACTTTTCCCACGAGATGAGGAAGGACGCATATTAACAACTGATACAGATTATGTGGATGTGTGGAGAGTAAGTACTATGCAAAATAGCACACAGCAGCCTTGGGTCAGATTTAGACTGTAGGAGTAACAGATTTCGAGAGTTGTGAGTTGAAAAAAATTTTTTGGGCCTCTAGGTTTAATTAGATAGGACAGCTCAGGGTGAAGAACGGTAAAACACAGACAACTGGGTGCACCTTAGCAGAACTTCTAACCTTGCCACACCACACCTTTACTTAGGACTTTAATGCTAGCCGTGTCTCACACTAAAATGTTAGTTATTGATGTTACAACAGTGTAGAATTAATAAACTTGAAGTAAAAAGTAGCAGTAGAAGCTTGATTGACAAAAAAAATTGGTCTAAGAGCCACACTTTGGGCACCCTTGGTCAAGGGATACTCAATCCAAAGTTGATAAGATTAGCAAAACAGTAATGAACTAAGATTTACAATACTACACACATTTTCCTGATTGACAAAAAAAAGACATTGATCATAAACTTTGAAAATGTTTGTGGGTATGAATAAAGAAAAAAAGTCTTGTACAATAAACAATACCTACTGTTGTAGGGGATGGAGGCACTACAGGCCTCTGGGAAGGTGAAGAGCATTGGAGTGTCCAACTTCAACATCCTGCAGCTGGAGAGACTGTTGGCCCTGTGTAGAGTCTCACCGGCTGTCAACCAGGTACTGTCAAATTACTGTAGACGTGAATAAGTAGGTAGCTGCTCCACCGTTGTGGCCACTGGTATTGGAAATGCAATTGTTTTTGAGTCAATACCATGACAAGTACAATTTTATGTTTATTGCACTAACATGTGTGATGCTGCAGGTGGAGCTCCATCCCTACCTAGTGCAGACTGAACTGATCGACTTCTGTAAATCCAAGAACATAGCTCTGACCGCCCACAGCCCGTTTGGATCACCAGGAAGACCTCCAGAGATGTAGGCTGGAATACACACGAGAAAATAGGCATCTACACAAGTCTATGCGAGAGAAGTCATGCTTTATAGTTTTATAGAACACAAAAAATGTAAAAACCTCCAGTCAATACCATTTTTTTTTCTCAGAAGCTAAAGGGTAACTACCCAATAATCCATTCATATTTACTGAGCAGACCAGGCTCATGTTAATAATCTGCTGTATATAAAGCGCTTTATATCTAAATGCAAGTAGACATTCAGACACATTTCACACCTTGTAAAACAGTAGACATGTTTCGACCCAATCAAATTTGACTTTTGTGCCTTCCACCAGGATAAAGACGGAGAAAGACCCAATTAACCTTCTCACTGACTCTACTGTAGCCGTTATAGCCAAGAAACACAGACGAAGCCCTGCACAGGTAAGAACACGCTACCGAGTTTCAATATTTCTGTAGCTGGTTGAACTTATGTCTGTGATGTTGACAGGTTTTACTGAGGTACCACATCCAACAAGGCATTCCAGTCATCCCAAAGAGCGAGAAGGCTCATCGTATCATGGAGAACACAAAAGTAAACTTTACTCACAAAAAGTCAAGCTGATTTAACATTAAGTATTATTATTTAGCATTAAGTATTTATTGCCCAGTGTTTCCTATACTTACATTTCACTACAGTCTCAATCTACATGTATTTTGCAAATAATTAAAATAGCACAAATAATTGATAAAAATATAGAGGCTAAAATAGCACAATAAGATGACGGCATTTTCTATGAGAACTGCCTTTAATAAAAACTTAAGTGATTCCCGTTTTATGTCACTTTGTTCTATGCAGATATTTGACTTCGAGCTGACAGAGGACGATATGACAGCTCTTAGGGGGCTTAACCGTGGATGGAAAGCCTGTGAGCTTGAAGAGTAAAAAATCTTTGTTCTGTATAACACTTTACTAATGCATTTTTAATAAGTTTTGTTGATTGTTTTCTCTTTTTTTTTAAACAGGATTAAATCTCACCCCTACTACCCAGTGTGAGCTTTAAGAGGAGTCAGTAGTCAAACTAATAGACTATACAACAACACTAAATTGAGCATCAGAATAAAATGATTCATTTTGGCATGATTAAAGACAAATGTAATAGCTTGGCACAAAATCAATGAAACATCTAATGCGGTGTAAAATATTTGCAGTGCATACAATAACCAAGTTTCTGATTAAACATTAATTGTTGTCCTGTGAAATGCATCCCATCATAGGCGCCGATTTATATTTTCCCAGTGGGTGCCCAGTAAAAAAAAAAAAAGCAGGGTCAAAACTGATCTCACAAATGCTGCAGCTGTATTAATGCAATGGACCGCCCTGCGACCGCGTGTTTGCAGAAAAGGAAGTGGCGGCTCGTGATTTACAGGTTATACCAATCAATTAATTTTGTAGTTAGGGCAAATTAACCTGGGTGCCCAAAGATTTCAGTGGGTGCTCGAGCCCTGCAGCACCCACGGGATCGGCGCCTATGCTTCCCATTTTTATTAGTTTACTGTCTTGTAATTTGGAGAAATAAGAGTTTTTCAAACATTATGAGTACATGAGACAATACACAGCACAGAATAAGATTTATCTCATAAAAGTGTCACTGTTATAAGCAGTAAATGTAAAGGCAGCAGGCTTCATTATAGTTTTTTTTTTCCAAGTTGATCAACGTGAGAGGCTTATTTTGGTTATATTTCCAGTCCTCACTACCGTCACCTCGGCCGTGATGTCTGCAGTTTTTGCTTCCTGTCCTGTGGGTCAAGAGCACGTGAGGGCCTCACAGAGCACACACAGGCCGAGGCCCCAGCAATACATTTGGGCAGGTCGGGTCCTTGGGACCAAGCCTCTGGCCTATCTGGATCGTAGACCTGAGTAGCTCTGGAGAAGGCCATGCCCTCCCAGCTGTAGCCTCCTAAAACATAAATCTTTCCAGTCCACACTGCCAATCCTGCCTCACTGTTGGGCAACAGCAGTGGAGCCACACTGGTCCACTGTTCTCCATGGGGATCATACGCCTCAACCTGTAAGATGTCAAACCGCTCTGTTGTATCAGCGTGGTCATCGCTGCCCCGATGGCATAAATTAGATGGCGCAGGGAAGCCATGCAGTGCCAGCCTCGGGCCTGGGACATGGAGGGCCGTTCCACCCACACAGCACTGTCCCTGGATGGTTCATAACTCAGGACATCTTTGCGGTACGGCCCAATCTGATAATCATGTCCACCTGAGATGTACACCACACCTTTATGCACTGTCCCAGCATGTCCATAGGTGTACCTAGAGAGCACACTTGTTTAACCACACTAAAACACTAAAATACACTTATTAGTGCTTGTACTTTTAGTATATCAGTTTAAAGTTGTATTATAATGTTATGAATTGTAATTTTAAAATGAGAAACTTAGTGTGTACCTTGTTAGTCCAGCAACGTAAGACCAGCAGTCCTCTGCAGGACAGTACACTTCTACTGTAGATAATGCTCCAGTGTCATTTCTGCCCCCCACAGCAATCAGACAGTCTCCCACTGTTCCCAGGAAGAAATCCACTCTCCTCTGGTTCATGGATGCTCCCTGAATGTGCCACAACACTGTGTTGAATTCTTTGCAGATAGTGTAATATCGTTTAATAAACTTAAATGGACTAGATGCAAGTTGGTCATTTTTATAGTCACTACTGCCACCTCAGGTCTTACGCGTAACTGCAGTCTACATGACGGCAATTCGGACCAGCATTAACACCTTTTTGAGTGACGGTGCAGGATTTTAGAGGAAGTTGTGAATAGGTCTGGGCTCATTCTACACATTAGGACATTGCTGGAACATGTGGGGGAGGATAATACATAATTTTAACATTTTTAAACTCCGTATTGCCAGTGGCGCCACCAGGGGGTGCCCAGGGGTGGCCATGGCCATCCCTGGCCGACTCCTGGCCACCCCATTGGCCACCCCACTGGCCAGTGTTAATTGTAGTACTGTAGTATCAGTTATGAATGTTATTGGATCATTAGTAACATTAAATATAAAAAAACAAAACAAAGTATAGCAGTAGACGTTTCCTTAAGTCTTTCTGATACTTTTCTACAGGCCAGTTTACTACAACAGTAAATACAATTGTGAAATTATGGCTGATAGTTTTGGTTTGCCACCCCAAGATTTTAAGTGGCCCCATCTGGCCACCCCTATGAACAATTTCTGGAGGCGCCACTGCGTATTGCTGGGTTGCAGGTTCTAGAATGTGATGATGTCACCGGACCCAGCGGGGGGCAGGAGCAAGTTTTTCCCATTAACTGCATTACACTTTGACTTCAAGTCATAGCTAAAAAGAAATTTTATGAATTACAAAACTGAGCATTAATATCAGTCACTGGGTCCATGATCTCTCTGTACAAGACCAAAAATGTCCTCAAAAACAAAATAATTTTACCTCTATATAATATTTAGAACGCTGTGATGTCACCTGCAACCCAGCAATAGTCCCTTTAATACAGGGGTTAGTAAGCAAAAAATTACCATCTGACTCAATTTTTCTATTCAGTTGAAAAATCACTGCGGGGTAGCGAGTGAACACATATATTTTTTGCAAATTCTTCTCCAACATGCTCCTCCTATAACAACAGTACATAAGGGGACACTCCAAACACAATTCAGGTGTGAGACTCAAGAGTTTGGTGTGTCACCTGCATCTCTCTGCTCTGCTCGCTCTAAAGGCCCTTTCACACCAACGCGATAATCGGCAATCGGGAGTGGTCAGAGAGTTTTGGCCGACGTCGGGGGCGCGCATGTTTAAGTGTGGACAGCACCGTCGGTCGCAGACGGCGGTCGCTCTCGCTCTGAACTCTGGCTGAGACGTGCTTCTAAAGAACTCAAGTGAACAATCTGGATGTACGGAAGGGTCTGTGAGAGCTAGAAAAGCATTTAGGCAACAGCAGCTGAGATTTTACTCAACTACCTCTGACTTTCATGGTTTGATAATGGAGTAATTCAGGAATGCAGCTTTAATATTAAGTAATTACCTTCGTCCACTGATTATGGCGTGGATCATATCTGTACAGAAGGTTACAAGCAGCATCTCCACCATTATCCCTCGATGAACTGCCACCAGCGGCAAAGATGAAGCCTCCCAACACAGCCAAGCAGTGGTGGCTGCGCTGGGCTGGAAGTTCAGTCTCCACCTCCCAGATGCCTGATGGGGAATCCAGGCGACACACATTGGCACTCAGCTCCTCACCACGCTCAGACACCTGAAGATAACATACATTGGAAATCTAACCACCAAACAGGAGCCTAAGATACAGTAGTTTTAATTCAATAGATCTTTGATTTGAACCTCTCCTCCAATTAGAAGCAGGCTTTCCACTCCATCTCTCAGTGAGGTAAGTCCAGTTTGGAGAAGTGGCTGGGCACTGAGTGTTGCATGGTAGGCCAGGGCTTCTTCCACCAAAGCCTCACAGTCAGCCTCGTCTGGGAGCAGAGCTCGGATGGCTGGCAGCACCCGTTCCACAAGGTCTCCCACAGGCATTAGAGCCAGGCGGATGTGGGATAATAGCTGTCGAGCATGGGCTGCGCGCTCAAGACTGTGGCTGAGCCATTGCAGAGCCGCCTGAAGCAGCGCCTGTTCACTCTCATTCTCCACCTAAGAAAAGATAGCAGGCTTTCAAAATGATGACAGGTTATGAAAGAAATTCATAATTTCATTAAAAATTATATGTGTCTATTGATCTGGGAGATCATGCAGCAGCAGTTAAATGAAAACTACAGTGCTATACTGTGATAAATTACTAACCTGGCTACTGGAAAGATATTTGGTCAGTTTGTGTATAGGAATATCCCGAATGAAATCAGGCGTAAAAGATAAAGTGGCAAAGCGTGAGAGAATGAACTGGTCAATGAAGGTGTCTAGCCTCTCCAGGCTATAGAGTGAAGCCAGTTCCTGGAGGTACAGGTAATTGTCCTCAGTCACCTCTTGTTCCAAATACTGGCAACAGAAATCCACCACCCGCCACACCTACAAAAAATATGCTGCAATCAAACACTATTACATTATTTCAAGGATAAAAAAACAAAACAATTTCTAACTTGCAAAAGATGGGATGCTTCAAGGATATAGTCAATGTTTCCTCCATCCAATGGCAGCTCTCCACTGTACAGGAATTCCACTACAGCTCTGAGACCATTATAAGACAATCCAACCAACTCCACCTGAAGGTAGGAAACACATAGAGTTCAGGCATAAGGTTCATGTTAAATGCGGGCCCAAAGAGAGCAGAGTTCTACATACCTCTGCCTGGTGTTCCTCCTTCATGCCCAAAGTGAACATGGCATTAAAGTATGGACTGGACAGGGCCAAGAGTGCCCTGTGGGCGGGGACTGGCTGGTCATCTGCCACCAGCACCACATCACAGAACTGACGCTGCTGCCTTTGCTCATTCAGACCCTGGAGGACCTCCACAGACTGGTGAGACCAGTGGAAAACCTGCAAACAAATATGGCAAAAGAACAAAGTCATGGGGGGGAAACGAGTGCATCGTTGCCCAAGCGGAAAAGTAAACATTAACAAGTGATGTAGGCAACAGACCTTGGAGGATTCACTGATGCGGTGGGGACGACATACACGGCTCAATTTCCCATTGTCCATTTTGTCTTTCTCATACTGACATTTTCTAAAAACAAAACATCATATTAACAATCAACGTGAGAACACGTGAAAGGCTGTACTGGCAATCACGGATATATTACATCGATATTACATCATGGTGTAATAATGGTAGGCTGCAATAATCATAAAATTATTACATCTTAAGGTACACTGTTACAACACGAATATCCCCAACATCGTCGTAGAGAAAGCAGCTGTGATTACTCTGAAGGATACAGAATCCTCTGTTAGCACTAGCAAAACACACAACTGCACGCTATGTTTTCCATATTTATAGCAGCAATCGAAGTGGCGTTACCTTACGATGCTGCCAACACGTTTTAATTTCTGTACGCGTTCTTTTCAGCACATGCACAACCAATGCATGAACTGTTCATCTAAATAATCCTACATTTCGCACGAGTAGCTGAAACACATTGAAACGGAAGTGGACCAGTGGACCAGTGGACCAATGGAGACAGAGCGACGCTGAGCGCGACCCGCATCCCGTATCAGGTTCAGCACATTGAATTATACTTTTATCTTGAACTAAAACAATACAGTACTATCATTAAACAAGTGAATAATACAAATGAAAAACAATAAACACTAAAACTTTTAAAACAAGTGGCATCACTGAATAATTCTACATTCTTTAAAAACAATGTCTTTATTTTTGTCTGTTTGTAGCAGGGTTTGTAGCAGATGTGCGGTTATATTGTGTCATATCACGTTTAAAAACATAACCATAACTACAACTATTTCTTATCATAACTTTGTGATGGCAAAGTGCTTGAAAACGTCACATTACAAACCTTCCAAAAATTTAAAAAAAAATGCTAATCGTTAAATATTTAATTTCATATGGTTATAACTTATTTGTTCGTGTGCTCTTGAATGGGTGCACGGTGGATTATTCTCCAGTAGATGGAGCCATGGAGCTTTTCAATATTTCCAAGCATCTACCGCGCGGCGCTTACGGGCCTCATCCACGAGCTGTTGCTCCTATATTTACAATTATTTGTTCAATTGCTTTGGCATGGAATGATCGCAGTGAGCTCACAAATCACATGTGTAACATTTTTCAGTCTTTGTTTTCCCAACAACAGCAAAGAGATCGGGCTATTGTTTTTCAACTAGCCTATCGAAATCCAGAAGACACACACACACAAAAGGGTCATTACAGGACTATTCTTCTCGTATGAAAGGCTTTATGTTTGAGGTGCATCACGTCTATTTGACCACCTTTTCATTTTTTTCATTTTTTATTTATTTCATTCATTTAAAAACAAATGCAACAACAGCATTAACATGAATGAAAAGGAGCAGAAAGAAGTAAAACTTATAATGTCTGCCCCTATCAACACAAAATCATTTACAGTTCCAGTTCATTTAACTTTTAAGCTGTCTCATGCAGCCATCTTTTTTCTTTTCTCTTTTTGTTTTTGGTCCAAGACATCAAAACACAAAATACATAAATAAAGTTGATCTGCTACTCCGCAGTATCATATTTCTGTAACATTGATAATTTAACATACTTCTTAAACACGTAAATGGACTTAGAAGTTTAATTTGCAATCAAGACTGTTCCACAGAGCGACACCATTAATTGATATACATCTTTCCTTTACAGCCGATTGAAACCTGGGTTTTGTAAAAAGCTCAGTACCTTTTAGATCATATCTACTTTTTCTCTTAGTGAATCTGTTTTGCAAATTGTTTGGTAAATTTTCCAGATGAGCTTTATACATGACTTTTAGTAGATTAAACTCTACTAATTCGTTAAATTTAAGAGTTTTTAGTTGTATGAACAAAGGATTAGTATGGTCTCTGTATCCTTTTCCACTAACGACTCTAATCGCTCTTTTCTGTAAAAGAAAAATTGGATTAATGTATGTTTTGCAGGCACTTCCCCACACTTCAATGCAGTAGGTCAGATATGGAACAATCAATGAGTTATACAACAAAAACAATGCACTCTTGTTTAGAGAATCTTTGACTTTATGCACCACAGCTATTAATTGGGATACCTTTACTTTGACATTATCAATATGTGATTTCCATGTCAAATGTTCATCAATCATAATACCTAGAAACTTAATCTCATGTGCCCTTTCGATTCTAATCCATTAATAAACAATGACGCTTCGACCACCTATATATTCCGTTTTGCGTTTGTTGGTTTGCCTGCAGCGTCTGCGTACTTTAATTTGAAAACTGCTTCCGGTGAGGCCCGCATTGGTCTAACCAGCACGCGCCTCATGTATTACGGTCTAACTTTACAGTGTTTCAGTTGAGCAGCGATAGTGGGAGGTACAGCAGTGTGACTGTGGGATTTGTGCTGCCAACCTTCCTGCCTCTCATCACCACATCACCACCGCCCACCGCAGCACAAGTTAGGAAATCAGTCCCACTCTCTGCGCCCTGAGCCCGACTGAGAACCAGAGCCCCACCGTACCTTTCATATTGAGCACCCCGGCTGTATGTGGAGCTGCCCAAGTTAGCTGCTGCTTTTGTACTGCGCTACACTCCCTGCGACTGTCCATCCGGAAAAAATGGCAACCAACATTGACAAAGAAGCTTGCAGAGAAGCTTACAATGAAGTCCGGGACGACAATACAGACATAAATTGGTAAGTAACCAAAGAGAATACTGCATTTCATCTCTTACGATGCCTGTCTCCTTGCACATTTTTGTCTGGGCTTCACGCTTGAAACATAGGCTACTAAGAATCACTTGTGGTCTTATTCTCGATAGTCCAACCTGATTTTGTGGAGAAGTTAATTTAGGGGTGTGTTGCCGCCCTGCTCTTTGTGGGGAATCACTGCGAGAGAGAAAGCGCACCCCTCTGTTTTATTCAAAAGCCATTATTACCTCATGCATCTTGCTAAATTGGAAAACAGTGATTGCAAGATCGTATTAACCGTTTTTGCATCTAGTCTAGCATTCTTTGTGCGCAGCGTGTGTGTTCAGCCTAGAGGGATGGGTGTATGCAATGGAGGGCGACCTTACTCCAAGTGCAGCCTCTAACGCTCTGATATGAAGTGAAGCCTCGGAGCTGCTTGCTCCAGGCCCAGCGGGGCATAAGTAATTTCCTTTGTCCCGTATTCATACACAGTAGCGCTGGATAGGCATTGGCAGAATCTGCCAACAGCTGGACTTTGCCTGGGCTTGGCCTTTTGTTCTATCTTGATATTTCTTTGTGAACCACAATCACTGTAAATGTATGTGTTGTGTTCCAGGGCTGTGTTTAAATATGAGGGCCCTATGATCGTGCCTGGAGGACAAGGAGTGGATTACGAGGAGTTCAAGAATATGTGCACAGGTACGTCACTACAACCTTGAAGTAAAACTTCAACTCCAGCTGTTGTTTCCTATAACATGCAGTTTGTGTGCATGTGTCTGTGCTTCTAGTACTGTGTGTGTGAACTGGTTAAACAGCCGGTATGCTGCGAAGCTTGACTTGTCAGGACCTTAATCTTTTAAGACTCTCTCACTCCCTCACCCATTGCCTTCCTGTTTGTTGTAGTGCAATACAGACTGTAACCAAAACAGTGCATTGCATTACTCATGTATAATTTCTCAGCCCCTGTCTTTACAAAAAGTATGAATATTCATTCTAGTCACATTTTCTTGTAATAATAGACAGGTATAATCATATAAAATGAGATGTTCTTCAAATCTTTAAATTTTCTCTCGCAGTAGAGCTACTGTTGACCGGTTTTGTTGGTGTTGTCCAAAGCTCATTTGTATTGCAGAGAAAGGCCTCCTGATATAATAACTCCCTGTGAGTGCTGTTGTACAGTTGTGGGCGTTTGGTCCCGTGGGGCTGGACCCTACTCAGATGTTGGGTGTGGTGCTCTGATGCAGCCTGTGTCCTCAGGCCACCACTCATCTGCTTCTCCTGAGCTCACATTCCTCTGTTGAAATAAGCCATTTATCACTACGTTACAACACTCAGCTGCAGCCCTCACTGTTGGTTCCTGTTTGAAGATGACACACTTAAGACCTGAGCTCCTTTTTCCTTATTTAGCTGTCAGTTTGCAGACTATGGTGAAGTGGGTGGAGCTGCAAGACAGGCAAGCTGGGCCTGGGCAACTCCCTTTCTCCGGCAGTATTATCATCATAGTCAAATCAACAATTTAAATTTCAAGCTTTCTTTGAATACGCTGCACATACCTAAATTGTACCTAAAGTGTAACGCGAAAATGACCACACAATGTCACGCATACTGACTGAGGGTGCATTATAGTTTCTAGGGGGTGCAAGTAGAGATCCTCTTCATCAAAGTACATTGTGATTGTCTCTTAAACTGATTTACTAAAATTATTTTACAATCAAGCCTTTTGCACCCCTATAGAACTGAGTGTGCATGTTTATACAGAGACCAGAGACGGTGTGCCTTAAAGCAAGTTAGCAACAGTTTAGTATTGTATGCTGCGTCATCTCTGCTGTCTAGGCCAAGTCAGCATGGCTTTAAGGAAGGCAAACCAAAAGAATGCACCACAGGAGGAAGTGTGCCTTTGAGCTTTATCACAATATCTTTGGTCCTTTATGCACCGTGACTCATTTACTACACTCAACCAGCCTTAAAGTTTAATTGTTTCAAAGTACTGTGTTTTTTACAATTTTATTTGCCACATCATGTACAGTTATTTATTAAGTGATATCAGTGAATCTTGTCAAACTGAATTTAAAATTTTTTCCCCCTTGTTTCTGATTCTACCCACAGTGTTTGTAAGAGTTTGTAAATCTGTTTTGCACGATTAAGCTGTTAAGTCTTGAAAAGCCTTTTTTCTTTCGAGTAGATAAGTTTTACTTTGTGCTCGTCTAACACTTGCGGTTCATTAGGTGTGGCCAATGTAGTATTTATACATAGGATAAGTTACCAGTTGTTCACATACAGCTTCTCCTCAAAGCGTTGGCTGAGTTGAGAAAGAATATTCTTTCAAAGAATACGGAAATGTAAGAAGAGGAAGTGTTTCTTTTGATTATTGACATATGCTCTAAAATGTGCAAGTATTTTTTTATTAATAATAATGACTAATAATAATAATTCATTATTGTAGGGTAATTAGTGTAGAATCAAATCGAATAGTTTTTTGTGTAGCCCGATATCACAACAGGGCCGCTGCACAAATATTACATATTTACAAACAGGAGCCGTTCTGCCCAAAATGTAAAAAAAAGTGTAAAAATAAATAAATATCAGAACTATTAGATTTTTTCAAAGTTTGGTCTCCACCTTTCTCAAAGCACTTGGGCTTTTACTATTGTTTATATCATCTGCACTTGTGTCATCTCACCACCACTCGCCTCATCTCTTTTTTCCTTTTTTTTTCTTGATCCTATTTTTGTTGATACTATACTTAGTTCATAAAAGGAACTATTTCCATAATATTAGAGGCGTCTAACAGGAAAACAATATCCAATCAAACAAATTGGTGCTCTGTTTTCTCCTTGCACTAAAAACATGCACTATAGGACCCATAAGTACACCTTAAAGAGGGGGTATTATGCTTTTTTCAATCACATAGCACCAGTCTATAGCATACTACAATGATGACGTAACCTTCTGTTGGTCTGTATATGCAGTAAATTAAAATAACTGCCTTGAATAAAATTGCTCTCTCAAAATGGCTGTACTGAACGTCTTGAAATAGGCCTCTGTCTCTTTAAGAAGCTTTCCGACACGCCCCCTTCAGCACACTGCTGTGGCATCTAAACAACAACACTGTGCGGGGAGGGGGCTCTGCTGAGCTGAGGAGCAGTGGTTGGTGGCTTGGCTGGTGACAAAAGGTCCAGAGGCGTCTCCAGGAGGTGGGGGCGTTCCTAGGAGGACTGAGGCATAGCTACACCTAAAATGGCTGCCGTCTAAGTTTTTACTGATTACTCAAAAATATGTGAATGAGCCAAGGCAACACTCCAGGCATGTGTTTAATGAGGGAATGACATAATAACATGATGTAAAGCTTGAAAAAGTCGATTTTACATACTACCCCCCTTTAACTTTAAATAATGGAGCATAATAACTTTCAAAATAGAGAGGTATGACTCCTTCCCGAACCGTAACTGACTGATGATGTTGTGTTACACAGTAGCACAGGGGTAAATCCAGTAGCTACTGTTAATTAGTGTTGTCACTCTGATCACAGAGCAAAGCAGCTGACAGGGCTGTCTTTATCAGCTTCTCCACAGATAAAACACTGAAACTACAATAGAGGGCACTGACCTATTAACCAGCTCCAAGATAAATCTGAGCTGTCTAATCATTGAAATGCATTGATGGCATTGGCATTCTTTGGTCATTGTATCAAAATTATCATGTTGTACAATGAGAACAAGGGTTTGTTTAACTTCTAACGGTCGTTGTGCTACACCCTTCATCCACCTTGGCTGTGTGAATGTCTGAGTGAATTAATGGTGGTGGTCGGAGGCCAAAAGCACAGACTGCCTCTGTGGCTCGTAGCTTGCCACCACTGAGCATGGAGTGAATGAATAATGTGTGGCGGCGCGCTTTGAGAAATTTGTCAACTCACGATTGTAAAGTGTAATACAAGTGTAAGAAAAATCCCAAGCGTTGTTAGTAGTATTAGCTCATATTATTAGTCACATCCGTACCCTCTTACATCTCCACAGATGATGCACGGCTTTTCGCTTACGTCAGATTTACAACGGGAGACGCCATGAGCAAACGGGCCAAGTTCACACTCATCACCTGGATCGGGGAAAACATTAGTGGACTGCAGCGGGCCAAGGTCAGCACGGACAAGACTTTGGTCAAAGACGTGGTGCAGGTGAGACTTGTTTTGTTTTGAACACACACGATCAAGGAGAGGGCGGGGAGAGAGCAATGGCTGCTTTGGGCACAGTTGCAGGTCATAATAGGAGGTTATTAATTCATTACCTAAGCATTAATAGGGTTTATCCTCCATTTGTAGTAGTATTTTGCACTACTCTCAAACACAAATGAACTATGTGGCAACAACATATCACACAAACTAGAACCACTCATTTCGTACATGTTTTCTGTGCAAATAAATAATGAATTTTTTGCATTTTACTTTACAAAATCTCTTCTTTCAAATTATAATTTATCACACAAGCCACCAAGTTGCTGTTGTGATAGTGTTAAGACTGTTAAATATGTGTGCAGTGAAATTTGTCATTGTGTTTTTTAGAACTATGCCAAGGAGTTCCTGATTAGTGACCCTAAAGAGCTGGAGGAGGACTACATCTGTGATGAGTTGAAGAAGGCAGGAGGTGCTAACTACGACGCTCAGGCCGAGTAGACGCTGCACCGTCAGATGGGTCTGGGGTCCAGGGACAGTGGGGGGGGGGTGTCAGTGCTGCTACCTCTGGGCAAGAGGGTCGGGCAGGGGGACAGCACGCCCCACCAATATTAGGCACTTTACTGGGAAGTAAAGAAAGATGAATGTTACCTGTTTTGTTACAAGAATACAGATGCTCCAAAACGACTTGTTATAGCCACATTTTACAGTTTAGGATCATTTGCAAAGTAGATGCACTGACCCTGAGGAATGATTTGATAACCAACAGAAATTATAGGTCATGCAGCGCTTCCTTGAAAATAGAGATTTTTAATGCCAAACATTAGTGGCCCATTGTTAATAACCTGCAGTTTTCACTCTGAAGTACAACTGCAGATTATACTGCATAAAGATTGAGAAAGTCCAAAAGGCCAAAGCTGCTTATTCTCTCAGTCTCTACACTGGTTTGTGAGCCACTAATTGTTGCTTACATGAACAGGCAGAATATTAGGTTAAATAGCATTTTTAACTAACGTGTTGATCTGAAAACATGAGTGTCTTTGGTTGTTGTGGACAGCATTACACCAGCTTGAAGTTTACATACAGGGCATAAAACATTTTAATGTGAATTACTTAGTAAAATAAATCACTGGTGTATCTTCTTTAAATTTGCACCAGCTAAAAGTACATCCAGGACAGAAGACGGCATGCCCTTTGGCTAATTCTGGCCTATTATACAGTGGTACTGATGGTCAATGCACTGTCCTTTTAATACATAAAGCAAAACAGCAAATAATTCAACCTCGTTTGGTTTGCAGTTTGTCTCTGCCCTCGGCCCCCTCTTTGCCAGTTCTGGTATGCACATGGGTACATCATCTCAAATACTGTACATCCTCATCTCAGCTTCAATGGGAAAACTTGAAGTTCCACCAAGGCTTTGCACTGTTTGCAGCTTCAATGATCTTCTGAGGGTGTGAAACATGTTTGTTGTCAAGTTTTTGAACAACACTTTTGAGAGGTGAATAAAGCTCTCCATTGTAGCATGTGTTTGACAACGCAACATGTACTTGGTCAAAGACACTGTGCCTCCAGGATTTTCAGACCTCTATCACTCCTGAGAGTTGTCTTGAATCATGATATGGCTGTGTGAAATTGTACCTGTAACCCTCGTCAGTTCACTTCTCTGACAAATGCAGGTCTTATGGTCCTGGAGTTTCATCTCAGTCTTAAAGGTATCCATGCATACTGTAATCTACTGTGTTTGCTGCCTTAGTCTCCCGTGGAGAGGGCATGATGGGAGTTTGTGGACACTACACTGTGATCGGCTGCTCCTCTTCCACACAAAAGGGGCAGTTTTCTGGTTGTAGTATCTCTTTGCATTTGATCCAGACCCTGTCCCTCTACATGTACCTAAAAATGAACTTGGAGGATTTTTGTGAGTGTTTTTTTTTAATCTGTAAAACGTTTTGTTTTCGTTGAAAGCATTTCCTATCCATTGCATTTGGAAACACGCAGTTATCTTTGATATTTGTGAAAGAGATTTGGAATTATTATGAATGACCTAAAGGACTGAAATGGGCACAAAATCATTTCAAATAAAATGTATGTCGTTTTTTTCCAAACATGAGTTCTGTCTTTTTGAAAGTTCAAAGTTTGAAAGTTAATGTGAACTTTACCTGGAATGCAGTAATTGGCTGGAAAACTGTTTTAGTTACGGAAATTAAAAGAAAAGCAAGGCCTCTGCCGCACTATTTTTTCCATTGTTGCATCTGTATCCTTATATATGTTCAGTTGCATACGTTTGCCAGCCCTTGTTCTCCATTCCCAGTCAGTGCAGTGTGAGTGACTGGCATTCCTTGGGCCTCCTCAGCTCTGCAGTATTCAGCCTCCTCCAGGTCATGTGCTCGATGCAGTGACCAAGACAAAGCTGCTGCGACAAATAAAAGCACAATTGTCTTTCCCCCAACCCAATGTCCTCTAGCGTTTTCCTAATGATGTCAATGAAAGAAAATAAGGACAACTGTGCTAAAGCAATAATTGGCCAAGGCCTAAAACGATGCTATTAAAACCAAAGGTTTGGGGATGCATGGTGACATACTTGAAATACCTGCTCCCTACCCCATCCACAAAGTACTTTCAATAAGGAAGTAGATTTGTATTGTCGTGGCTCACAACCTGGTCATGTCTTTCTTTCACATTTCATTCAAATGTAAACACTGGAAAATTGGCTGTGCTGGCAAAGAGATGATGATTGGTTGAGAGTACATTTAAATGGTGCGACGTGTGAAAGGGGGTTAGTCAGGGGCCCGTGTGCATTGGCACAGGGCTGCCATTGTAAGCGACAACAACAAGTGGAGGCCGGTCCATTCTCTGCCCAATGAGCATCTGTTTATGTGGTCCAGTCACTGTGGTCACACTCAGATAGACTGCCAGTAGACTGTCTGCCAGACGGACCAGTATAAACAAGTGTGGTATAACATGTATCGAAGTTTAATTACATCAAGAGAATACAGTGAAAATATGTAGGCTATTGCCCATTTTCAGTAAGATTTAAAAACAAAATGTGAATAAATAGTATGTATTATATAGTTTTATATTGCATCAACTAGAAAATGTACACTATTTAATGCCCGATAAAAAACAAACAAATGTATTATTATAACAAAAAAAATCCCATAGACTGAAATAAAAGTCAGAGGGAAAGCATGTTGGCTGTTTAGTGGGTGGGAGACACTGTGTGAATGATTATATGGGTGGCAGTAGCAATAGCCAGTTGCTGTTGGCACAAAATGGCTGACAGTTCTGCCTTGTGGCAGACTGAGAGATTGTAAGCGTCAGATATTAATGAATCATAAACCTTCTTCTTCGGGACACATTTGTCATCATATTGTGTGGCAGAGGGGATGTTTACAGAGTTGTTACTGACTAACTTCAGTATAAATAGAGCAGGAGCTACTTCAGGAAGTAAAATAATTGAAGGAATGTGTCAGAGTTCAACTCTGAGCTTAAGAATGTCAGAAGAAAGTTATTCTTCCCCCATTTTTTCTGCTTCTGTCTGGCCATGCATGTAATATTAAGTCACATCTTTAATAAGCAGGGCTATACAGTGAATGTGATTATGTATTAATCACTCTTTCTGGTAATTATAAGTCTATATTACTCTTATCTTGCAAATCTACTTTCTTCACACTCATAATTAAAAGAACTTTATTAATTTCAAATGGAAAATTAGTTACTGCCACTCAAGAGAGAAGCAGCAACATGGATTCAAATCTTACATAATACAAATCTAGTAAGATCACTCTGATATAAAGACAGTGTTTAAGATAGGATAAGATAATCCTTTATTGATCTCACAACAGAGAAATTCACTTTACAGTGAGGTAGAATGTGCAAAGTGCAATTCAAAGCACATAGTTCACTAGTTTTCAAGTTGGAATTAATAGGTGACTGTGCAAAAGTATATTTTAGTACAGTGGTTCTCAACTGGTCGGTTGCCACCCACGTCTTTCCAACATTTCTACAATTTTTATCCTCTGAAATACCTGAGTCACTTAAAATGACAGGTGCCAAGTTCCTTTGACCATGATTTTACTTTAATATGATTGTTTAATCCTTAAATCCACAATAATCTGTTGGAAAATACAGTATTTTTTAATAGATTCAACAAGCAAAGAGTTTGTGGGTTTGAATAAATATTCTTATTTGGGTCATGGCTTGTCGTCTTGGGTAATGGTGATTCCTAAGGCCATGTTTTAGTATACACTCACATTAATATTCTGGTAGTTCATGGCTGGTCATTCTGACACAAATCCGGCTGTCAAAAAGGAATCCCTCATTTACAACAACAGGGTAGGCATGTTGTGTGTGCACCAGCCTCTTGTGGTCTCTATCAACCCCCTCTTCCACTGACACTTTAATTAAACTATAACTCTATGGATCAGTGACAACACTAAAATTGTCCCTCTTTTATTTCCACCATCAGGCCATTGCACCATTTCTGCAGTGAAGGAGATGACACTCAAAGGTCAGGGGCTGCGCGCACATGAGCATTTTATTACATGTCCAAATAAGAATCTGTAATACAGATGTCATATAATATATGTTAATTGGCTTTTGAGTCAGGGTTAAATAGCCTTGTAAATTTTAAGAGGGTATAAAACATGAATATTAACGATGTACAAAGATTTATACAAAAAAGTAGGGCACACATTCTTAAGTTAGTAACTAACACTTATTAAATATTAACAACTGCACACATATAAGAAGAGATGACTAGAAATTACCGGTATAGTAGATACTTGTACTTCTATCTTTGGACACATCTTTGTACAAATAGTAGTGCACCTACTGTACAGTGATGGGTAAGAGTCGCCTCATGTCTCAGAATATAAGAGGGGAGTCGTCTTCCCTGAAGCCACAAATACACAAAAGAAATGCTTATTTCATTCATCGTCTTTGATTTCACTGTCTGTCCAACAAGCCTCAGATGTAGATCATACTAAATATGTATTTTGTATCAGATGGTCAAATTACTGAGGGAAGCAAGCTGTATCATCCATAAGTTTAAATACCTGGGAAACTAAACCAATTATATACAGCAATAATAAGTTGCAATAAGCGTTGTATAGGAGGTTTTTAATCTCAAGGGACTTTCCTGGTTAAATAAAGGTTAAAAAAATAAAATTATATATATATAGTACCATTACTTAAAAATTGTTTTACTCAAGTATAAGTAAAAAGTAGTGATCCAAATAATTACGAGTAAGTGAGTATTTTCTTTATGTTATCCAAATGTTCTGTCAAATTATGTGAAAATTATGTGAAAATAGGAATAGGAAGCGACCTCCCTCCTTGTGCAGCTGAATTTTTTGCCTTTTTCTGTGAACTGCATATGTGGTTTATGTGTTCCACATTGTTTTTTCTGGATACTTTTGTACGTCTTTGCCGTGTTTTTGTGGAGGTTTGGTGGATTTGTTTACTGTGAGAGTCTAAAATGGTCCTGAAGAAAGCAGCTTTTTAAAGGTAAACAAAATGTTAGCTTTTCAGCTAAAACCATTTGAGACCTACACATTTCTTCTTCTGAGACACTGAAGAGGCACCAAGAGCCCCCACAGCTGCAGCACAGCCGAGGCGTCACAAGAGGAGCTACAGGAAACAAGTAAGGGACAAACGAGAGATGGTGAAAGACTGTTGTGAAGCGGAGGGAGCTGCAGGAGGAAGAGGAAGGAGGAGCTGACAAGTGCAGGACACCACGCTCTGAAACAGGGACAAACCCACGAGGCGCGGCACCATTTCAGAGGATCAGAGGAGATAGAGGGCAGCCAGCCAGGTTTCTTCCGAGTGCTACAGTGTCCCCGACCTCCAAGGTCATGTGGGTCTGGTTGACACACAGTGGCAGCAGCTCAGGACTAACACCTGAACACTATTTCGTTGTACTTGTACAATGACAATAAAGCACTTACTTACTTACTTAAATAAATAGCAAATAACAAAAACTTTTTTTTTATTACTGCAAAAGTCTGATTTATGTTTCAGTAGTTATGTAAATTATGAGAATCAAGGCAAGGCAAAGCAAGTTTATTTGTAGAGCACAATTCATACACAAGGCAATTCAAAGTGCTTCACAATTGCATAAAATTACAAGAAAGCAGATAAAATCAATAAGACATCAACATAAAAATCAATTACAGTAAAAGTCAAGGGTGAAGAAAAATACTTTCAGTTGTCATAAAGCACGGGTCAAAACATGAAATGTGAAAAATGCAAAGAAAATGCCATAGATATATATAAAATTAAATAATGTTGAAGTACAGGTACACAAAAAAACTGCATCTATTTCATACATCAACATGAAGCTTTTACCACAGAAAGATGTACTCACAGTGGAATGAGTAGCTATTTTTTTAACTCAAGAGTACAGATACTTACATAATATTACTCATGTTGAAAAATTAGTGTATGAATAAACTAATCTAAGAAGTAGTTACTTAAAAAGTACTTGAGTAAATGTAACTGAGCGCCTCCGGCCTCTGCTAATGCATGGGAGATTTGAAAGAAAATGCATGAAATTGCACATGGGATTGTGTAATCTATAAGCTCTTTTTACCCGTGCATATGAAAACTGAAAGTATTTTATCTGCACTTTTGCCTTTTACTGTCATTGATTAACTTTATGTTGATGTTTTATTGATTGATTTTATATTTTCTTGTAATTTTTTCTGCAACTGAAGCAATTTGAATTGCCTTGTGTATGAATTGTGCTCTACAAATAAACTTGCCTTGCCTTGCCTATAATAGGCTGCCACGTGTATTCTTGCAAACCAAGCGCAAACATGACACCTGACTTCAAATTCAAATCTTCAAGAAAACACATGCAAAATATGCAATGTTCCTTATTTTAATCTTCTTTTGAGGCTTCACCAGTAGCATGTATTCATCACAAGTAGCCTATATGCAAATCCTTATTTTTTTTTCTCAAATAGATCAAACTTGTCTTTTTGTTTTTCTTTTCAAAAATACTTCAGATGTTCAAACTAAAAACGCGTGTGATTGAAAGTTTGCGTGATGCCACTTCCAGAAAAGGAAATATTCAAATAGGACTTCCTGTGCTGTCACTGCACACTGCATGCCCATATATGGCTGAGATTTAGTGGAGGGAAACGAGAGCACTACTTCTCCTGTTTAAACTTGTTAAACGTGAGTGACGTACCTCTGATAATGATCCGCCAAGGTCTTTTTATTGGACCACGCACTTGTGTTTGTCAGCAATGAAGATATGCCTCAACCTGCTAGAGAAACATATACAGACCAAGATGTACTAATACTTCTTTATGCTTAAGCTCCGATGATCGCATAGCGAAGCTTCAAACAACTGACAAATATCACATTGTGAAAGCAGCAAAAAATGGAAACCTAAAACAAAACCAGTTGATTGCCTGTCAGGGGCTGAGGCATAAAGGGACGAAAGAAAGAAAGAAAGAAAGAAAGAAAGAAAGAAAGAAAGAAAGAAAGAAAGAAAGAAAGAAAGAAAGAAAAGAAAGAAAGAAAGAAAGAAAGAAAGAAAGAAAAGAAAAGAAAGAAAGAAAGAAAGAAAGAAAGAAAGAAAGAAAGAAAGAAAGAAAGAAAGAAAGAAAGAAAATTCTGCTCACAAATCACATAACATTCTATAATTCTATAATTAATTCTGTTATTTAAAATTAGTAAAACAAAAGTCTATGGAGATGATAGACTTTTGTTTTACTAATGTAAAACAAAAGTCTATGTAATAAACTAAAGATGAAGGCTGTAAAACCTACTGTATTCAAATTACTGGGAAACTATTTTGTGTAACAATCTAAAATCAATACAGTCTTTACAGGATTCAACTGTCACATTTTAGACTACAATAATAATGGTCGGTATTCCCATCAGCAATAAGTGAACAGGCCTATAGTCCCCTATGGTATTTTGAGAATAATAAACCATAAACCAATCTGATATGGCTACTACTTGGCACTATGGCAGGTGGCAGTCATTTCCCCCGTAATGCGTCACAGAGATTGCTTCCACATTGCATTGTGTACAGTGGTCTATACAGATTGGCAAATTTAGAGGAACGTCATCTTTACACTCTGCAACTCGCAGTCTCCACAAGTGTCTAGTAGCACAACACACCCATCTCAGTCAAGTCACCTAATCTATGCCCTTAAAAGGCGCTTTTCGACAGCCTGCTGTCTTTACATAGAGAAACGGGTCCTTTCCTGTGCTCCTGTGCGCACTCTGGTGGTGAGAAATAATATCTCAATCAAATGTATGTGTGTGTTTGTTTGTTTGTTTGTTTGTTTGTTTTTTGTGTTTTTATTTATTAGTTTATTTATGTGTGCACTTTAACTTGTTTATTTGCAATACATAAAATAAACACATGGTGTGTAGGTCTAGATCATAGATATTATCATAATGCTCTCACTTTGTGTATTAACAAACATGTTTCTTTTTGTTTGTATTATTACCTTTAAGCATCATTTAGATATCCTGCAAATGTCACTAGAATAGATATAATTAAATCCACGGATAAAACCCGCCCATTAGATTTGTTAACCAATCGGGAAAAGACTTTCGGATGTTGTTATTGGCTGTCGTAGTCTCTTCCTGTGAAACCCGGATATTTACATCGTAAGCTGGAAAATGAATGGAAAAGGATAGCACTGTGCTGACCATAGACTGTACGAATAAACTGACAAGGTTTGAACATTTCTGTTCTGTATGTCACCATTGATTCTATTGAAAACTCAGTGCATATCATATACAGTTTTTGCCACATTTATAAATGTTCTAGATTCCAGAGGAATATTGTTACTCGCTAACAAGCTAGTAACAAGTGAAATCCCGTACCGTGTGGGCTCTTTGCTTGCTTATATCTTGAACCAGGCAGGGGTAGGGGTTGGTATCGGGCATGGGGAGGGTTGGTTCTCGCAGTGTTTTAGTGCGTTTTAGTGTTTTAGTAAGAGAGACCAGGCTAAACTGAGAGGTCATGGTCACATCACAGAGTGTGATGTCCCTTGCTGTTTATGGACGCTAGATGGCAGCAGCCTGAAAGGTGAGTAAACCAGAACAAAAAACTAGAACATACTGTAATGCCCCGCACTTACAGGCAATAACCAGCCGACGTGTACTTCAAGGTGTTTTATTAATAAACAAGCTGCCAAAAGTACGGCTACTGTTCAGGCCGCCGCAGCTCACGCACAACACATTCAACACAGGCCGAGAGCTAAACTTCTCCCTCTCTCAAAGCACACTTTTACACATGCTCACAGCGCCCCCTGGTAGCATAACAGGTCAAGAACAACCAAACACAAAGGAAAACACAACAAGTAATACACAGCTATTACAATACCAACTTTTGTATGATTGTCAACTCTGAGTTAGCTTTCACACTGAAGAACTTGACTTTCATGTATCAGAATTTCCTGGATGAATAGTAATAAAATCTAAAGACTAAGTAGGGATTTTAATCATTGACAAAATGCCTTGTGTTTTTTTATTTTTTTATTTTTATTTTTTGGCTTGCGGTGAAACCATTTAAAATGGCTGTGGGGAAGGTTGTGTCACACAGAAAACACTGATGTCCTTAGCCTTTCTTTCTTGACACCTGCTAAACCTTGTTTTTTGTTTCTTTTTTTTAAGTACCCAACCCAGCTTTGAGGAGTGATTGAAAAACAAGTGGTGGATGGTCTGTTATTGTGGATCTTCTGTTTTGCTTGCAAATCCAGACCAGGAAGACCATATTAGAATTCATTAATCCAGAGACTGTTGTTCTCATGCTAGTTACTCCTTTACCTTCAAGGGGTACTGACAGGTCTGCTATGTTTCCTGTCGAGTTTAGTAGTTATCAAGTATGGTTTACTATTTTTTGGTAAAAAAAAAAAAAAAAAAAGTTTCTATGTGAATGAATAGTTTCACTTTTCAATATTTACCAAATAAACAATAAAAATTCTATAAGATAACATCCTGACATAGATAAATGTTAGTGTCTACCCTTCAGAATTTGACTTTGGGTAAAATCATTGCAATAATAAAAAAGTGTGTTATTCTGTTTCGAATATTAAAGCCTCGCAATTTAGAGGTATGTACTCATTGTTCTGGAGAATGTGCATTCTTCTTGGCAAAATGTTGAAATGTTGGTAGTAAATCAAAGAAATGTATGTGACCCAACCCACTTCTCTCTCCCTTAGTCTGTATTATTACTTCCTCTGACTAATAATTTGCCAACTCATATTCCCGACAGAACAATGGGGAACACAGGAAGTGAGCTGATGCACCAGCGGCTGGACCGCTTTCGCCCCGAAGAGCGGCCTGTCATCCAGGGGCTATTTGACCGGCTCCTGGGCGGTAGCCCAGACAGAGCACAGATTGGGAACAGCCTAAGCCTGGGGATACTGCAGGTACGGAGGTATATCTGAATATATCTGACGGATGTCAATAAAAGCATAAAAGAGGAGTTTAGTAAAAGATTTCGTTTAAATAACTGTGATCAGTATGATTGAGTTACATGTGGTGTCAGTGATTGTCTTTGCCTGTTCCAGTCAGCTGTGGGGAGTGTGATCCCAGACCCCATGGTTCAAAGAATCTACAGGTGTCTCTGTAGTGTAGACCCTGGGCAAGTCTCTGGTGGATCTTCAGGCAAGTCCAGCTCAGTTTCTGCAGCGGGGGTGAGTCGGGACCAGCTGGTAATTTTTCTGGCAGACACTCTGAGAGGGACAGCTGAAGAGCGTGCCCCCCTGGTCCTGGCAATGTCCCAAAACCGAGGCCCACCCACAGCTTCTGTGTCATGCAATCAAGTTATCCAGGTAAGATCAGTCCCATTTTGACCGACATGCTTTAATGAGCAGGACAGCACAGAGAAACAGTGTTCTGCGGACATGCGCAGCAGCAGCCTTACCCACTAGACTTTAAAGTAACAAATTAATCTTTAGGCAAAATATACAACCAAAGTATTGGTGACCAAAGTCTTAAAATTATTATTTCCTTTTTGTCAACAGTTCCTCCAGGATCTCATTAATGCTGTAATTCAGATCTTGGTCCACAGAGGCCGCCTACAGGGCTGGAGTTCTGAGAGGATGGGAGATGCACCGGCTGGTGTAAAACTACTATCGGAGCAAATGTGTTCTGAACTTAAGCCCACAGGTAATATTGGGGGTTGTTTACATATTTCTGTGCCAATTCCTGTGTTCCTCATTTCCTTTTTGTCCTTCACAGATGAGGGTTGTGACCGGTCCTGTCTAGAAGACTGGATCTTCAGGGTGCCCAGTGTGTGTTTGTATCTGGAAATGGTTGTTTCTGAGGGTTTTGATGTGTCTCTGGGAGGCCGATCTGCCCCCACACTGCTGCCCCCATGCACAGACACCAATTGGAAGGAACAGCGCTGTCTGCTGGACCTACCCACCGTTATGTTCCTGGCTCCACAGGTATCACAATTTAGTCAAACAATTGTAATTCATTTACAATATAACAATACTTATTTTTCTCATTACTGCATACAATTGCGGACTGACAAAGGTCTTTTACATTAGTGAACAATTTAAAATATTACTTCAAATTGTTCAATTTTTGTTTTCCTACAGAGGGGACTATGGGCCCGAACTTCTGTCACTATTCTGAATCTATGGCAAAATTGTTGATGTTGCTGTTAAAATGCACTTCCAACAACGCCAGAAACCCGGTTGTCATTTGCATTTTGAGGTGGGGATGGTGATGTCGGTGTAATAGATGATGCCGTCTTTGCTATGCCTTTGCTATGCCCAATCCCGTCAGACCCTGGAAGCTAAGCAGGGAAGGGCGGTACTTGGATGGGAGACCGTTTGGTAACATCAGGAAGCCTAGCGAATGTAGTGTGTGAGTGAGTGGTTGGTGGTGGTCTGAGGGGCCGATGGCGCAGACTGGTTGCCTCGCTTCCGTCAGTCTACCCCAGGGCAGCTGTGGCTACAATAGCTTACCACCACCAAGTATGGAGTGAATGAATAATGCAATGTAAAGCGTCTTTGAGTGTCCAGAAAAGCGCTATATAAAACCGATGCATTATTATTATTATTATTATTATTATTAAAAAGTTAATTTCATAATTTGATAACATTGTATAAATATATGGGAAGCAAAGACACCCTTTTACAACGTAATGGTCTTTTTCGCTGGACATTATTACAGTCTATGATGGAGATATCCTGTTTTGTATTATTTTGAAAGGACTATTAGTTTGAGGAAAGCACATCCGGTCAGTTGGGCGCTAGGGGGAGCTCCGGTTCCATCTCTTGTCATTTCAACTACTGGGTTGACAGTTGAGAAAGGCTGTGTTCTTTAAGTTTTCCCCCCTTCAGGTAAATACAGTGGGAACCAGGTGTTTACATACACTATATAAAAAGACACATGCATTTTTCTCCAGAATTAACTTTGATTGGACTGGTACTTCACAAAATAGATGACATCATGAAGAAAGAACACTATGTGGAAATATTGGAGCAAAATCTCAAGACATCAGCCACGAAGTTGGCTTTGGCGCTGATGGGTCTTCCAAATGGACAATGACCCAAACCATACTGCCAAAGTGGTTACAAAGTCAATGTTTTGGAGTGGCCATCACAAAATCCTGATCTCAATCCAGTTGAAAATGTATGGGCAGAGCTGAAAAGGCATGTGCACGCAAGGTGGCCTACAAATTTGGCTCAGCTACACCAGTTCTGTATGAAGGAATGGACCAAAATTCCTGGCAACTGCTGTGAGAAGCTTGTGGAAGGAAATCCAAAACGTTTGACCCAAGTTATACAGTTTAAAGGCAATGCTACCAAATATCAATGAAATGTATGTAAACTTTTGGCTTTGTAAAAAGTATATAAACCATGTAATCAGTAATCACATTACTTTTTCCAAGTAATCTGTGGCAAGTTGGCAACACTGCTCCACACCCACACCCGTTCTGCAGAAAATATTGGTCTGTAGGAGGAAAAACTTGGGGAGGGACCCGTTGTACATTACTTTACCATTGGCCATGGGTGTCTGTCCAGACCATTTACAGGTCCCGTTCAATCCACTTACTGCATTTAGTCTGAAGCTGAAGATTTTACATTACATCTGCGCAAAGGTCAGGTCTACAGCCTGCATTTAGAAACACAAGATCGGACATTATAGTATATCCTATATAGGATGGTGCTGCTATTCATATATAGCATCATGGTGACGCGTAAAGAAAAGGCTACGTCCCTCTCTCTTGGTACAGCAGAGTTTTTTTCCTTTTTCTGCGAACTGCATTGTAATTTTTGTGCTCCACATTGTTTTACTGAATACTTTTGTACATCTTCGCTGTGTTTTTGTGAAGTTCAGTGGATTTTTTACTGCAGAGAATCCGTACTAGCCATGAAGGACCAAGCTTTTTTTAAAGTAAAGAAACAGCTAGCTTATGAGCTAAAGACATTTGACACCTACAAATTCCTTCTTCTGAAACACTGAAGGGGCACCAAGAGTCCCCCACACCTGCAGCACAGTGGAGGCATCTTAAGAGGCGCTACAGGAAACAAAAAAGGACTACGAGGAGGTACCCGGGCAAGACTCACAGCTAAGCTACACAAGCCTTCTATCACTACTATTGTTCTGACTAATGTTCGTTCACTGGAGTTGAGACGGATTACAGTATATCCTTCTGTTACGCTCTTCCCAGAAGATGGTGAACGGCTGTTGTGGGGCGGAGGGAGCTGCGCAGGAAGAAGAGGAACGAGGAGATGGAGGAGCTGACCAGGGCGATACTCCGGTTTCCCCTACCACCAAAAATATGCTGGTCAGGTTGACTCAGTCGGAGCATCTCAGGACTAATCCAACACCTGAACGCAATTTCATTGTACAATTGTACAAAGACAAATAAAGCACTTACTTACTGTTTATTATAGGACTACCTTCAATCTACCTATCTATCTATCATCACTCATCTGTGTAAAGAAATTTGAATAAGCATTGTGAAGTCTACACATTTGTGACATGCATTCACCATTTTTGTGCTGTATAAATACTTGCTTTATTTGTCATTGTACAACCGCTCCACAACAGTCTTTCACCATCTTCTGGGAAGAGCTTAGCAGTTAATCTGTTTTATTCTCCAGTGAACGTCCATGTGTGGCTTAGCTGTGAGTCTTGCCCGGATACCTCCTCATTTTGTCCCTTCTTTGTTTGCTGTAGTGCCTCTTGTGACTCCTCCACAGTGCGGCAGGTGTCTTTAGCTCATAAGCTAGCTGTTTGTTTACTTTTAAAAAGCTGCTTTCAGTTTAGTTTAGTTTATTTGAGCAGTAAACATTCTGCTCAAAAGGAGTTGGCAGAAGCAAGAAGCGTATAAGCCCCCACCCTCAATACAATAAAAAATCTAATTTCACAAGGAATATGGTGGAACAAACACAGGAACAAAACAACAAGGAAACAGCAAAAACAGCTTTCTTCATTACCATTATGGACTCTTTACTGTAAAAAAAAGTTAATGGAACCCCACAAAAACATGGCAAAGACGTACAAAGGTATCCAGTAAAACAATGTGGAACACCGGAACCACAAATGCAGTTCGCAAAAAATCGCAGCTCTACCAAGAGAGCGGGAGGTTGGTGCATTTAGTTCCATCATAGCTTCTATAAGATCTGTCGTCCGTGTTGATAACTAAAATAATTATTTCTTGACATTTTTCAGCTACCAGATCGATACAGCGCCCCCTGGAGACTAGTGTTTTCCACAAAGTTGCATGGAGAAAGCTTTACCAGGATGGTTACTGGCCTGTTAAAGCGTGGGCCCACACTTTTACTGATCAAAGATACAAAGGGACATGTATTTGGAGGTTTTGCAGCCCAGGACTGGGAGATCAAGCCTCAATTTCAAGGTAAAAAATGAAAGTGGATATTAATGTGTTCCGTCACAATAATAGTGTACATTTGTGTGACGCCTTCCTCACCACCACAGAGGCCTAAATGTGAATTTTGTAAGTGACGTAATTTAGTGTCCCATGTTTGAATATCCTTTCTGCCTGATGGGTTTTTATTGTATAATGTTATTTGGGTAATTTTATGTGTTGCAGGTGACTCCAGATGCTTCCTGTTCACAGTCAGCCCTAGTCTCAGAGTCTATAATACAACAGGATACAACCAACACTTTATGTACCTCAACCAGAACCAGCAGACCATGCCCAACGGCCTGGTAAGAGCTCACAATGTCAAACACAATTGGGGAACTGAAGATTGTGTTGGTGGTGGTTAATTTATTTATTTTTATGTTTATTTATTTTAGTTTATTGCCACTACCACGACAATAGGGCTGTAGTAACTATGCTAATACTACTTTCACTGTGCCGCAAAGCATAACACATAATGCAGAAAAAAAAAAAAAAAAGGAAATGTACATGTTCTTCTTAAATGCCTTGAACTTCTCTGAAAAGTAACTGGGTATTTTCCAGGACTCTCTTCCTAGTACTAAGATGTGCTTTGATGTATAGTTGTAATTTTTTCTTACCGTTTTATCATTGCGTTTGGACCAGGGTATGGGAGGCCAGCATAACTACTTTGGCCTGTGGCTGGACTGTGATTTTGGGCGCGGTCACAGCCGTGCAAAGCCAAAGTGCACGACGTACGGCAGCCCTCAGCTCTCCGCGGAGGAGGACTTCACTCTGGACACAGTGGAGGTGTGGGCCGTGGGCAAACTCCCGGAGCCTGAGGAGGTCCGTTTGTGTATTTGTTTATTTATTAAACCGTTGTCTCTCTTCAGAAGTGATTCTGTCAGTCTGTTTGCAATATTATGTACATTTCTTTTCTATGGCAAAAAATCCTAACCAGTTGTGAGTTCTATAGAATAAGTTAAAAATAGACAAGACTATTTTTCATTGCTTTCAGTCAGAGTTGTGCTATTTAAATAAGGGTTTTGTGGTATTTCCGGAAGAGCAAAAAATAATCTTTCAGCATCAGACTTAAACATAATAATATAGAGGTGTACGAATACTGAACCTACACACTGTGAATGAACATATTTTGTTGACAGGATGAAGAGGGACCAGGCAAGAAGAGCATCCTCAATGCCGATCCTGAAGTCCAAGCCATAATGGAGATGACTGGGAAGACTCTGCACAGCCAGGGACTCAGGGAGCCAGAGGAGGAGGAATATTGATGAATTAAATTTACTCCAGCGATTATCTGCACTGGCGGGAAAAAACAATTCACAACAATTCTCTCTTGAACTCTTGGACCTCAAAGATTGAGGTCTCAATTGTGTAAAACATGTATGATGGATGTTCTTCATCATGGTTTTCATTCTGCAGTGTCTGAATTGTTATATATGCGAATAGTTGCATCTAAATAGCTGATCAGCTGACTTTATTTATTGCACTTTTAATGTTACTCATTGGTTCTTAACTCCATGTCTAGGTTACAATAATTTCAAATAACACTATATAAAAGACAAATCACACATTTAAAAGTCATTATCATTCATTACAGCCACCACTCCAGACATTTTATGATGAATTTAAAAAGCTGTGAAGTAATTTATTTACAAATCCCAATTATTCTCATGTTTTATTGTTTATTGTATGAGTGTGTAACAGATTAATTAATGCATTAATACAAATATTCAGTGTTTTTTGTGTGTGTGAATAACGTTAAGCGTGTGCTCATTTGTTTACTTTATGTTTTTGGTGGAGATTCTCAAAAGCTGCTTTGTCTGAACCGCTCTATCTCCTTTTAATGCAAATGAAGATGGATGCTGTCTCACATGCAAAACAGCTGGGATATACAAAAAAAGCCCCTAATATACACGGGATTTGGTATTGCCAAAATAAAACAGCAAATTATAGAAGTAGCATTTCCAGCATGAGCCTTTCTATTTTGGTTTAGTTTAGTTTATTTGTTTGAGCAGTTAACCTGCTCAAAGGGAGTGGGCTGAAGCCAAAGGCTTATAAGCGCCCACACCGAAATAAAAATAACATTACATTTAACATTTACAAGGTAAAATCATAAACAAAGGAACATAGGGCAAAGTAACAATAAATAATGAAGAAGAATAAAATAAAAACAACAGCATAATAAAGAACCAACAAAAGCATGTGCTACTTTTATGTTATAAAGGTGCATTAATGCATATTATACTCTGAGATCTTGCTACTTCCCAGTTGTCATTACCATCCTCAATATAATTTAATTTGGGTTTAATTATCATTATTATTATATTTATTTAATTGAGTTATGTGTGAAGTATGATGTAAGCCCTGCATAGTGTGGTGCATTAAAAAGCCAGGGTGTAGAGCGGGCCAGTTGAAGAGGGCAGAAACTCCCCATCAACAAACTCCCACCCAGCTGCCCTAACAGCTGATTTTGTAGATGATGTTCCTATGCTCAGTGGTGCATTAAAAGACAAGGTTTTGAGCCCGTTGGGAGGGTCCCTCTCAACAGATTCATAACTTGCCTACCCTAATTCTCAAATTGTAAATTTGAGCAATAGAATGACAACCGTTTCAAGCAGCAACACTCTTCCTTGATTATAGAGGAAACACACATAATTGATCCTACTGCGCCTCCTAGTGGCAACACATTTCTTCTTCTCTGTATATTTCAAAAGTCTTTTGTTTGTATTTATATTTGAACAGGTTGATGTTTGGACTTCGTTTCAACTCTATTTCCAGTTCATTCCATAATTGTACACCATTAACTGTTGGGCTAAAACTTTTCAAAGTTGAGCTATGTTTCTGAGTCCTAAAGTTTAATTCATCACGTAATTCGTAACAACCAGTACGTTCTTGGAACCTTCTTTGTATTTGGCCCGGTAACAGTTTGTATCTTGCTTTGTATAACATCTGTACAGTTTGGAACTCAACAATGTCACAAAACTTCATGATCTTTGATTTTAAAAATAATGAGTTTGTGTGGTCCAAAAACCCAACTTTATGAATTACTTGGATAGCTCTTTTTTGCAACAATACTATTGGTTTTAATGTGTTTTTATAAGTACTACCCCAAACCACAGTACAATAATATAAATATGGCAAAATCAGAGAACAGTATAAGATATGTAGAGCTTTGATGTTTAAAATGTGCTTTGCTTTTGCTATTACTGAAATACTTCTAGAAGTTTATATGTATTTAATATGAGCTTTCCAAGTAATTCTGTCATCTATAATAACACCAAGGAATTTGATTTCATGAACTCGCTCTATGACAACACCCAATTGCTTCCTGAGCATTGGAATTACAGTTTTTTTATGGCATTTTATGTGCATGCAGCTGCTGACTTTAGTGCTAAATCTACAGTTTGATAATAGTGTTCATGAAGCCCGGCAGCTATAATATGCTGGCCTATACTTAACACTGACATTTGGTAATTGGATGTTATTCAGTTTGAACTAAATACATGAGATAATATTTATAGGAGGTCATTTCGAGCAGGCAACTTCCTTCTCTGTCTCGCTTGCCCTGTGCACTTTGCATAGATACAGTCCTGCTTCCGGACTTTTTTCTTTTCAACTTGTGGTCTATAATGCAACTGAACTTTACTTCCTTGTGCGCAAAAAAGAAGAGGAACTGACCGTTTGGGGCCTGGGCCCGCTGCAAATCCTCTGCTTTGACAGACTTGAATTTTCTTTTCAAGCAATGCAGTGACGGCAACAATTTAAGAAGCAGAGGAAAGTCTAGCCGTAAGGACTGAAGGTAAGATTTGCACTTGTAGCCTAGTTAGAAATGGTGCGTAAAGTAGCCGTAAAGTAACCGCTATTTGTCCGACTGCCGCTCTGTCGCAGCGGTGAGCAGCACATCTGCACTGACAGCTCTACAGGCAACTGCAGTGCACTTGCTGAGTATCCAGGAACTTAACTGTAGCCTATTTGTTTTTGTACTGTCGTTTCTGTGATCAGAACTGTAAAGTGTCAGATAGTATAGCCTGACAATAAATATGTCCTTCTATTTAATATCAACAAGCCTTATGTTTTCACTGATACTAGATTGCCTCAAAGTAAAAAAGAAAAATAATAAATGGCCAAATAGGCTGTATTGTTTTTCATCACAAATCAATGCATGTCGTTATAGGTTACTTTGTGCGTTGCTTATGCTTATAGTTTCTGTAATTTGAAAAATTAGAATTTTTGCCTTGGATATAGTAATTTGGAACAGAATTGCTCTGGGTCTCTATAGCCTGTCCGTCCATGGGAGTGGATCTCTCCTTCTGTGGTTCCCCCCAAGGTTTCTCTTTTCTCCCCCTGGGGTTTTGAGTTTTTTCTTGCCGTGCTGGAGAGTCGAAGGACAGGCGACAACCGCGCCGCTCGTCGCCACCCACTGCTGACGCTTATTTGGACTTTATGTTTGCCTGGATACTTGATTCGCCTGAACTTTAAATTGTCTTATTTACTGCTCTGTTTTATTGCTTTAATGTTCGTTGCAGCCCTATGAGGCAACTCCTGTTGTGATATTGGGCTATACAAAACCATTGATTGATTGAATTGTCTAATACCAAAACATCTGAGGTCTGTGATGTAGGCTATACAAACCTTCAATGTTGAGAAATTTAAATTAACAATATACTGCACAAATAGCCTATTACTCATTTGAACAGCATTGCCTATATGTTACACATTCTCTAGCCGGTGTTGATATTAAAACCTACATCTATTGCTTCCCATAATGAATATAACCTAGTGTATCCACCTGTAGTTGGTCTTTTGACAAGTGTTTTGAGGTAACAGAATTCAAGAGGAACAGGTCTTTTCTATGGGCTAGTGTGTTGATGGAAAAGCAAGGAGAATGTGGTTAAAGTTAATCATTTATCTTACAGAAACTCTTTGTTGTGAGGCCACGGCACTTTGCATTTTATGACACTTCCTCACGGTGTGTCCATACTGGATTGAATTCTAACTTTGTAGACATCATGGAGCTTAGCATTTGCAAGTAAAATATTGCATGTTTTTTGTGCCACCTGCACACATGGGATTTATAACAACTTCATTGGCTTGTCATAAGGAGTTATATTTGTTGGCCTAATGCAATGATGAAGAAATTGATGCATACATGAATGAACAAATAAAGAAGGAAAGTTAATATTTAGAAATGAACCCTGTGACCTATAATGAAAGATAGGTTCATTGTGTATATAGATAAAAGGTAAATACTGGGTTGGTCTCAATCAAAGAGGTACTTCAAGACCCAGAACAAGAGATGATCTCTGAAATTACTGTTAATGTGTAAAGTGTTGTTTTTCATAGGCCTCGTTGAAGATTCAGTTTATTGGGATTAAGGAAAGAATATCAACAATGCCTTGATCTGGGATTATGAAATGCATATAATTATCTATTGTAGATACATATTAGCCTAGTTCTCTTTTTGGTTTTGGGAAACCCCTTTGCTTCTGTGTTAATAACTTTTTTACAGTAAGGGACATCCCACTGAGGAGCAGCTCAAAAACACACCCCACACTCAGGGTTTGGCAGGTTCCCGCTGTGGCTTTCCAAATTAGTGAGTTTACAGCCGAACTGTATTAGTGCAGTTTACCTGTTGCGTAATTAAAATGCATCATATTATTATTTATTTATGAACATGATCTCATTTTCTAATTGATGATGGTTGCACCATCCATGCATGACCAGAACTTCTGATATAAGAGGTCCAAACTAGACTGATAGAGATACTGTAGAGTGAAGGGATGTAATGTAACGCAGCCCATAATGATTGATTATTGTTGTGTGAAACAACTTTCTTAAATTTTCAAGTTGGAAAAGGGTGTTGAAAATGTGTCTTATGTTCATTGGTTATTGGGGAATTTCTGTTGTAGATTGTTAACAATTACTCAAAGGATATAATTTCAGAAAATGCTGTCATAAACTCTTTTTGATTTTGCATGTCACTTAATTGGTAGCAATACCCTTAAAACGTTTTATATTTATATAGTATTTTATCTATTTATTTTAATTAGGACAGTGCACCAGTACCAGAATTAGAATAATAGCTAAATTACATCCGTTGTCCGAAGGCAGGTAAAGAAACATTAATTGACAGAAGAGAAATACAGACATACTGTAGTACATTAAAACAGAAAAAGATTACAGTCACAGAGGTCAGTTAAAAGGACAGCCACAGGTGAGATAACAGGTCCAAGAAGTTTCATTCTTGGACCTGTGAGTGCACGATCTACCTGTGAGTGCACAATCTACCTGTGAGTGCACGATTATTTTGTTTTCAACCAGTTTGTTAGGACCTTTTTTAAAGGTGTGGTAATTGTCACAGTTCCTGACGTGAGCAGGCAGTGAGTTCCATGACTGAGTGCCTCTGATCGGCCATTTGACTGAATTTAGTCCTGTGTCGTTGCACATTACAGTCTCCTCTGGTCAAAGCTCTGGTATTTACTCGAGTGTTGCTTATTTTTGATATAAAATCCATTAACGTTGGAGGGGCAAGACTGTTTAAAACTGTAGAAATCTAAAATATTATACTTACTTATAATGTTACAGTAATGCTAATGTAAAGGCTTTCTATCCAGAGTTTTTTAATGTTTTCTTAAAGAGAGACTTGATGGGATTCATGTTGGTCTCTGATGTATGGGACCATGTGATATGACAGTTATATGGCTGAAAATCATTGCATGCATATAAGCCTTATACTACAATGTCTAAGTCTTGCCTGTCCCAGCAGCAGCAGCAGCAGTAGCAGAAGCAGAAGCAGAAGCAGACATGGCGCGCTGGGGGCAGCTGGGGGAGATGACAGAATTTAAGAAGAGCCAGGTGAAGCGGGACCTGGAAATGGGAGTGGTGATGACTGTGTTCAGGCAGAAGGTAGAGCGGCTCACCGTGCAGGTCATCATGGAAACCCAACAAGTGGCATGGACCCGCACAGCCGAAAGGAATGAGGGAGTCTGTGAGTTTAATACTTTATATACAGTATATAAACTTTATATTCCAAACGCATAAGGACAGTTATTAGTTTATTGTAATCTACTCTAGCCATAAAGGTCTACAATTTGATGTACTCATGGAGGATGAATTGAAGTGATTATCAGGATGGGCATCCAAGATAAAAATGGATGTTCGAGATCCAGAGAGCGAGCCTGAATATAGAATCACACAGTCTGGCACACAATAAAACTACAGATCATTCTGTCTTTCAGTGGACCTCTGTGAGATCAGAGAAATCCGCCCAGGCAGAAACTCCAAAGACTTTGAGCGTTTCAAAGACGGCAAAGACAAACACGATGAAAACACCTGCTTCACCATTTTCTACGGTTCACAGTTTGTCCTCAGCACGTTCAGCCTCGGCGGTGAGAGGGAATACTTTAGGCATCACATTTCGATATTAAGGACTTATTAATGCCGTAGTTTGTGTTTTCAGCCGATTCTGTGGACGACGCTCAGAAGTGGCTCGTAGGGTTGAACCTGTTGTTGCAGGAAACAATGAGGGCACCCACTCCCGTTCTTATTGAAAGGTACATGCCGTCACCCAAACCCCTAATGGCTATATGTTCCACTGTAAAAAACTTTATATTTTCACTATTTCTTGTACACCACGCTCTCCATATTGAACGCTGTTGCCCTTTCTTCTAGCTGGCTGAGGAAGCAAATGTACTCCATTAACCAAACTAAAACCAATAGGTAAAACCAAACCTTGAAATTGCTGATATGCCAAATCACTAAAGCCTGAAAAATGAATGTTAAATATGTATGCTCTATTTTCTTCTCCAGCATCAGCTTAAAGGAGCTAAAGGCATTGCTTCCTCTACTCAACTATAAGGCTCCTAGTTCCCGTACTCTCAAAGACAAATTCAAGGTACTGCGTTTCATTATATCTACTGTATAGACTGCTATGAAAAGAATAGCACCACAGGTCATTTCCTGTCGCATTGTGTACACAAGGATGAAGGAGTAATTTTCTTACAATAAGGTAAAATCATTTCTTTCTGTTTTGTAGGAAGTTGGAGCAAAGAAAGACCGTCTGGATTTTGAGCAGTTTCATAAATTGTATAATCTCATTATGTTTGAACAGAATGAAGTAAGTCCATTCAAAGTGCATTTGTAGTTACTGTATGCAATAGGCAAAGCAATTACAACTTCATTACAATTTTTGTGTTTTAAGATCCTCGAGGAATTCAAAACGGAATCATGTGAATTCATTTTGGGGTGAGTATTTCTTTTTCCTTTTATCATTCTTCTGTCCTCTGTGACGCAACCAGAGCATACAGTGGCGGTTTTAAAGTTGGTCTTGAGTGAATGCCTTGAGTGAATGCTTGCACTGGTCGACTCTGATTGGGCCATGTTGTCTGACAGTGTGTTTGATCTCCCACACAGGAACACAGATAAACCTGATGCCTCCGCTGTGCTGCTTCACGACTTTCAGCGGTTTCTCATCTTCAAACAAAAAGTGAGACAATGGCACAAACCTGCCAAACTGTAGACCGTAGAACTTGTGTGACTTCACTCACACGGTGAAGTAGCTCCTTGTTCAAATGCCCACCTTTATGATACCACTACATGCAATTACTATTGTATATTATAGTGAGTGTAATAAGTACGTAAGTGGTCCCGTTTAGATGCTTTTCTTCCTGAGCACGCTTTACATCAAGGATCCACGCACCCATTTGCACAAGTGTCTTGCCCCATGACACAATGGCAGTATACATGGACAACTGTTATGATCTGGGGTTGCTCCAGTTGGTCAGGTCTAGGTTCAGTAACACTATATGTCCAAAGAATGAGATCATTATTATAATTCCAATGCTGGATTTCTTCTTCCCTGATGGTTAGGGCTGGGTAGCATTAAATGATACTAATATGGCATCGGGAAATAAAAGTGTTGGCACTACTGGTGTCAAATAAAGCAAGTCCCAAATGAATAATTATTATATCTTTAGATATCTTAGATGCCTGTTTGGTCCAGGGACAGCACTTAAGGAAGCTTCTTGGTTGTTTCACCTCAAATAAATGAAGCATATTTAAAAATGCTTTTAAAAATGTATAGAATAAATGTTAAACATTATTGTTCTGTTTTCTGGCTCTTGATTACAAATATTTTAGAATAGGTATTGAAAAAAGTATTGTTCAGGTATTGGTATCGTAAACCAAGTATCGTTCAAGTACTGTATGAAAATTTTTTAATGGTACCCAGTCCTACTGATGGCACAGCATATTCCAAGGTGACAATGCCTGGATTCATCGGGTTCACATTGTGAAAGAGTGGTTCAGGGAACATGAGACATCATTTCCACACATGGATTGAGTCCAGATTGTGACCCCATTGAGAATCGCTGGAGAAGGCTTTACACAGTGGTCACACTCTCCCATCATCAATATAAGAGCTTTGTGAAAAATAATACAACACTGGATCTTCTGACATTGCAGAAGCTCATTGAAACAATGCCACAGTGAATGCCTGCTATAATCAAAGCTAAAGGTGGTCCAACCAAATATTAAATCTTTTTTTTACTGGCGACCTTTTTGGTCCAGCAGTGCAGATGGCTACCTGATATGTTATCTGTGTTTTAGGAAACTTGGGCCCAGGATCAGAACCAGGTCAAAGAACTGATGACCACATTCATTGACGACACCATGAGGAAAACCAATGACCCTGAGTTCACAGTCAGCGAGGTAACACGTTTATGGGCTTGTTATCATGTCACAAGGGAGGAACCAAGGAACTGATGCCAATGTTGTGTTGTTTTGGTAGTTCTTGAGTTTCCTGTTTTCGAATGAGAACTCCATTTGGGATGAGAAGTACTCAGAGATTCGTTACCTGGACATGAACAACCCCCTGTCCCATTACTGGATCAGCTCCTCACACAACACGTCAGTACGACTCAAATTCATTACAAGGAATTACTTTAGAGCTACAAATGCAACATTAGGAAAATATCTATTGAAATAATGGCCTAACCATGAAAAACTGTATCCGGGCTTAACAGGAAGATGAGAAGTTGACTATATTTCAGTCGTTTATCTATGTTTCTAATTACTTGCCCCACTGCTCTGTTATTACTAATTGTAAGGCTCTATAACAATTTGGTGTTTAGTATAGTATTTTGTATTTCTTGGTCCACAGTTACCTGACGGGTGATCAACTGCGAAGTGAGTCATCAACAGAAGCCTATGTCCGATGTTTGAGATGGGGCTGTCGCTGTGTAGAATGTGAGTAATGATAATGTACATAGGCCTACATACTTTTACACACATTCTAATCGATTCTTATTCATTTCCCAGATTGAACACATACAGAACATAGCAACAAAGTAGTTTTAGTCATTAAACCTTCAGCTTCATACACTTGCTTTTGTGTGTAGAACAACTCTCTGTCCCGTGTCTGATACTTGAAAAAAACTGTCTTCGTTGTTGATCAGTGGACTGCTGGGAGGGGCCCGGGGAGCCTATCATCTACCACGGCTGGACCAGAACCACCAAGATCAAGTTTGAGGATGTGGTTAAAGCCATCAACGAGCATGCGTTTGTCACGACAGAGTAAGGCTGCTGCTCACTCTCACTTTTATAGTACTCAGAGGACTTTCATACCTCGCTGAATGAGCAGAGAGAACTGGGGAGATAATGCATACAATTTACGAAGAGCCAGGGGTGGAGCTAGAGCGGGGCCTGGGTTGGTACTGGCAACACTGGGATTAGACTGAAGTGTAATTTCTGGCTCCGACACTGCTAAGAGGTTCTATAATTTCACCGGTTTGAGATCAATAAAGGTCCGTCTTACCTTTTATTTTGCTATTTGACATGTGTTGCTGCTTCTCTTTCCTGTGTCCCAGCTTCCCCCTGATCCTGTCTATAGAGGAGCACTGTCCCATAGAGCAACAGCGTCAGATGGCCCGTATCTTTAAAGACGTGTTCGGGGACAAGCTGCTGACTGAACCTGTAGAGCAAAACGCTGAGCAGCTCCCGTCTCCAACTCAACTCAAGGGCAAGATCATACTCAAGGTACCACTTATCTCGCTGTGAAATAATCAGTGCAGAGAGCGTCTGGCCATGGCCCCACTAACTGTCCCTTTGAAATATCAAGCACAAGAAACTTAACGTGGAAGGAGGAGGTATGTTTAAGGATGTCCGGAAAGGGGAGAAGTGCGGAGACCTGGAAATCTGGGACCCGGTAGACCAGGTACTATAGTTTTTGCAGAATCTGGTAAAAAAAAAATCTTTTACTATTTTATGTTTATTTGAGCAGTTGCATTACAGCAATGAAAGCCGCAAAGGAATAGGCTGAAGCAACAGTTTTTTTTATCATCTGTAATCTTTTATTAAAATCATGCTGTGTATGTAATATGTGTTTTCTCGACTAAGCTGAATATTATATGTCCAGGACTTTCCTACAATTACTGTATTATACCCAGGCCTTATGTAGGGCTACCACAAAATGTCAGGAAGAACAATACAGGATTCTGTTTTTCAAGCCATTTATAGCACTTGTTTCTTGTGCTGTAGTGAATAATTAAACGTAATATTTGTCATCTCAGTGCGCAGTACATTCATGTGTGATACACCCCTGTAATGTTAAATGTGTGATGTATTTGTGGCAGTTAACATAGCCCAAGTTCACATTAGTGTGTTTTTATCTAACTTCCTGTTCACACTCAAGCTCTTTACTGTAATTGAGTCGACAGAAAACTGATCTCTCTGTGCAGAGGAGAAGTACTTTTTTTTTTTTTTTTTTTTACAAACACAGATAATACAATGTTCAATAAGCTAATAAACAGCTTTTTTGTTTATTCTGTGAGAGGTTTGCTAAGAAGTTGCATGTATGTCTTTTAGAATTGTATTTTGTTCATCTTGATCATTTCGTTTGCAGAGGTGGAACAAGCACTACTGTGTGATCTCTGATGATAAGCTTTATTATGCTGAAGAGTATGAGGAGGAGGACGAAGACCCCAGAGTGGTGAGCATTAAGTGCTTAATTTGATCCCCCATTTTGGGGGAATGCCTTCCCCCAATTTTCAGTATTTCAGGATAAAGGATCCGGGAAATATTTACGAGGATCCAGAAAAGATTTGATCTGATATAATGGTGTTTAATGAGAGCAAATATTTTGGCCTGTTCCCCGAATCCATCAGATCAGATCAGAAGTGTTCCTGAAACTACAAATTTACAAATTAAGCACTCGTCACTGGCATTAATAACAACCCTAGGACAGTAAAGGACGCTGTATCGGCTCAGACAATATCTATAAGTTACAAAATAAGTCAGTCAATCAATCATTTTAGATTTAAAAAGTGACCTTTAATTGATGTGAGTACAATCTAAAACGGCAGTGCCACAATCGAGATCCACTGTATTACATATATCCACCTTGGGGTTTGTAAAATTTGTTATAATAGAGCATTCATCAAGGTGTACAACTTTTAAAATGTGCTAAAATGTACTTGGAAGCCAAAATCATTAGCAAAATCAATGTGAAGGATCAGTAGAAATGTTGGAGAATAGTGGTTAAGAGACAATAATTTAACACATTTGAATCTATATTGTAATATTCTAACACTGGCTGTGTGTGCCTGTGTAGTCCCAGGACTTGCACACATTTGAGCCCTGGTTCCACGGCGGTTTTAAGGATCGCAGGGGGATGGCAGAGCGCCTCATTCAGGATCACTGCGCTGAAACAGGAGCCCAAGAGGGAACTTTCTTAGTGAGAGAGAGCAACACCTTCCGTGCGGACTACACCCTCTCCTTCTGGTGATAGTTATTTACTTTTATTAAGATAAATGAAATAAAATGCATGTTTTCTGCAAGCTTGAATACTAGAAACTACAGCATTTCTACACACTGCATTATCTCAGGCTCTGGTCGCATCTCATTTCTGTCTGGCATCTGAAATAATTGGAAACACTTACATTCAGATCATGTAAAGTAATGTTTGTTGTGCTTATGTACTGTATGGCAGGCGTGGTGGGAGGGTCCAGCACTGCCGTATCCGCTCTGGGACCGAGAATGGCTTCATGTACTTCTACCTGACCCCCAACCTGCACTTCCCTAGTGTCTACGCCCTGATCCAGCACTACAGGGACAACCCTCTGCGCTGCCAGGACTTCGAGCTCCGCCTCACTGACGCTGTGCCGCAACCCAACCCACATGAACAGCAGAAGTAATGATGGCTTTAGTTGTTGTTGTTTTTTTAGTTTTGTATGCCCTTTTTTGTTGAACTAAACAAGCTTAGATTGTGGGATTCCTGTCACAGTTTCTAGATAAAACTAAGGGATATTTAAAAATGTACAATAGTGAAGTTACGTATGGGACACTTCAGCCTGTAACATATATTTACTAGTAGTGACTCAGCAGCTTCCATGACATAACCAATAAGGAAATAAACACGGAAAAAGAAGAATCGCAGGCACCTTTCTATGGTTCAATAACATTTTGGCCTGAGCTCTATTGCTTTTTTCATTTATTTGTTACACAGGACAAATGTACAGGGCCTTTAATGTTGGAGGTAGGGCTGGGTACCGTCAAACGATGCCAGTTTGGTATCGAAAAAAAGGTTTAGGTTCTATTGGTATCGAAAAATTTAAATGATCAAAAGCAGGTACCAAAAAGTTTGATGCTGTTGGTTTCAAAATGTAAAAGGAAAAAAAGTGAAAGACAAGTTGAAAAAAAATTGAAAAAAGGGGGAAAATTGTGGGGGGAATGGGAGAAAAATGGCAAAACAAGTGGAAAAATGTGTGTAAAATTGGGGGGGGGATTAGAAATGTAGGCAACAACATGGAAAAACAAATGGGAATATTTGGGGCAAAATAAAAAATAAATAAAAGAAATAGGAAAAAAGATAGAAAATTTTAGGAAAAAATGGTTAAAAATGGGGGGAAATAAGAAATACTTGAAAAGTGTTTTTTCCACTCTTTTGTTTTTAAAGGAAGTTTCTAGGTTGTTTCACCTCAAAGAAATGATACAAATGCAAAAGAGATTAAATGGAAGAAAAAGGAAATACATTAACATGATTAATTAATTTAAAAAATGAACGGTACCCAGCCCTAGTTGGAGGTGAACATTTTAAGCTCTGATATGGTCTGAAATGATTTGAATGTTGATCTTCCTTATGGGACAGACAGTTGCAAAGCAGGGTGATATAACGTGCCGCTGTCTGTGCAGATGGTTCTACAGTAACCTGAGCAGAGGAGAGGCAGAGGATTACCTCATGAGGATTCCCAGGGACGGCGCTTTTCTTATTCGACAACGAGAGGGTGATCCTGACTCCTACGCCATCACATTCAGGTACTCGCACAAAGTCAAGCTCATGGGCAACCCCTGAGTTGTAAAATGTAACAAAAGTCGTTGTTATAGTTATGTCTTCATTGACCAGCACTAAAGAGAAATGAGGAGAGAACGAAAGATGCTGAAATTGACTAAATTTGTACTTCTTTACAACTGAAAGTCCTATTGTACAATTATACGTCTGTTCTAAATATACATATGTTGGACATGCTGTGATGAAAAAGATAAAGGACATTTATTTATGAGTTGATACTTGCAAATCATTAATATATATACAAAAAATAGTCATTAAAATCTTCTCAATAAAGACTGACTTTCTTGACCGTTTTTGAAGCATGTGTAACACAATTGGCTTTAGTTTTTGTTACTGTTTTTTTTTTTTTTGCAGGGGTGATGGAAAAGTCAAGCACTGTCGAATCCAAAGGGAAGGCAGCATTTATCTGCTGGGAACCACCACAGAGTTTGAGAGCCTGGTGGAGCTTGTCAACTATTTTAGGAAGAAGCCGCTGTACCGCAAGATTAAACTACGTTACCCTGCCACCCCTGAGCTGGTGGCCCGCTTTAGCACCGTGAGCCACTGCAGTATGTAAAAATGAATGCTAATGTTCGAGTTCAAGCTTATATTTGAATATGGTTCACAGGAGAAAGACTGTGCCTCTCTGTATGACGTCAAAACCTATGTCGAACCAAATGAGATTGAGCCATCAATGGTGACTGTTCATAATGTTACAATGCATTACATTATGCTTGTTTTTAAACATAGGCGCTATATTTCTTTTTGCATTAGCCTCAGAGCACAGTTAGGGCTCTGTACAGTTACCAGGCCAAGAAGCCAGATGAGCTCAGTTTCAGTAAAGGAGCACTCATACACAACGTGATCAAGGAGAACGATGGGTGGTGAGTCGAAACAAACACAAATGTTCAACCAGTTTTCTTTTCCTCCTCTTTTAATCTCTAGAAAACTATGAAAACCTACCTTATCTATTGCATCTCATCTGGGCTATAACTATAGCTTCCTTACAAATATGTTACCAAGTACTTTTTATAACTCATACTCCAGGTGGATAGGTGACTACAGTGGAAAGCTACAACTCTACTTCCCCTCCAACTATGTAGAGGAGGTGTCCAACAACACCAAGGCTGAGACCAAAACACTGGTAAACGAGACTTCGCTGAAATGCATAAAACGCTTCTGAGAAGACCTCAAATGTATATTTATTCGTATTTAGGACAATGACGATAATCCACTGGGCGGCTTGTGCAAAGGGGTTGTTGACATATCCCAGTGTAATATTCAAAATTGTAAGTCTATCATTCATTTTTTACTGTTGTTCACTGTACAAGCATGTTGACTTGTAACTGTGTGCAGTGAAAAGTGGCAAAAGTGGCAAAGCTCACGTGCTGACACTGCAGGACAAGTATCAGGACAACCTGCAGTTCGATCTTTCGGCCGACGCCGTGGAGGAGCTATTCGAGTGGTATCAAGTGGCCTGGGACATCACACAGAGAGAGATGAGCAAGCAGTTCACCAGGCAGCAAGAGGTTAGCTTCTGCAACAAATGCAGAGATCTCTGACCAGTAACTGCACAGTAGCAAGTAGCACCACAAACACTTTTTCCCTTTCGCCTAAGTATAAAGAGAATATCAAGTACCGTCATTATCTTTAATTGAGTTGAATAAACGTCTTGGTTACTAACTCTTTAGGCTTAATATAACGCAAGTCTTTGAAGCATAAGTAGCTCTCAGTAGCCTCTCAGTATCCCTAAAAAAAAAACATCACTTAAAAGACACAAAGTCCACAATTTGTTACATAGTATGTGTTTGTTATGAATATTAGTGCTGTGTAAAGAATGACTGCGACTTTTTTTGTCCAATCACAGATAAAGCAGCAGGAGGTTGTGGAAAGGAAGGCAGAAGTTGCCATGGAGATGTCAGACCTGGTGGTTTACTGTCAGCCACGCAGCAAAGAGAAGGACAGATTTGGTACAGACGCAAACGCACTACACATTCATAAATCTGCAGTGAGAGGAACGTAAAGCGTGTGAACTGACCTAATATTTCTCATGTGCTAAAGTTAGGAGCGGGCGATGTGGCAAATAAGACCAAAGTTACCATTTTGACACAGTCACAGTTCTTGTACAAGTTGTTTTTGCTTCATCGTAGAGTTCACACTTTGCTGCGATTGAATGAATTTGCCTGTAGCTCACCATTAGTCTTCCCTCACGGCAAGAAGTATGTGGGTTCAGTGTGTTTAACCATGGGGCTGCTCTAAACCGAAAATGACCAGAATCCTGATTATTACTCTCATCAAGTTTATTCTCCCCAGACTCGTACAGTTACAAAGAGGTGCGCTCGTTTGTTGAGAACAAAATTCCGGGGAAAAGTCGGACCAAGCAACTCCTTCAGTACAACCGCAAAGCCCTTAGCCGCATCTACCCGAAAAGCCAGCGGGTGGAGTCCTCCAACTTTGACCCCTACCCTCTGTGGGCTGCTGGCTGTCACATGGTGGCTGTCAACTACCAGACTGCAGGTAGCGCAATGCCGCTAGTTTGGCTGTGTTGCTTTTTTGTCATGATCTGCTTTAACATGTGTTCCTCTGCAGATAAATACACTCAGCTGAACAGAGGTCTCTTTAATATGAATGGACGGACTGGTTACGTGCTGCAGCCGGAGATCATGCGCTGTGACAACTACGACCCGCATCAGGAGAAGTGCAAAGTCAAGTACTACATTACAGTCAGGGTAAGTACTTTGTTCATGTGCATTGGAGAAAAAGCATCTATATTCCGGTAACACTTTATAATAACACTTAATAATTACTTGAGTATGTGAAGTATGTGAAGAAATATTCATTATGATTTAGGCAATAAGTGTAGTAGCTAAGTAGTTATTAAGTGATGAATGAAGTGAATGAATTGTTAATGATGAGTGACCCTCTTAATCGAGCATATTTTCTCCAGTTCGGCTTTACCCAAATCTAAAAGCTTCTGGACTGGAGATTACAGCCTATAGGCCGGTGCAAGGCTTCATTTGATTTTGTAGATTTTTTTTCCCCCGTGTTTTGGTCACTTTTTCCTCGCATTTGTATCACCTTTTTACGGAGCCCCTAAAGTTCCCTAAAGGGAGAAAAAAATAAATAAATAAAAGTCGAATGCTAAAAAAAACTAAAATTAATTCAGTCCATTGGGCACTAAAAAAAATAATTTAAAAACCCTAACCCAGTGAAGGCAGAACAGCTCACGATGTTATACTTTCATCTTGGGCCCGACCCATATATATCGGCGGCCAATATTACGGTATTTTCGATATCGGGCTGATATCTCCGGAGCCGAAGGTGACAGAGACTTCCCGTTTTTTTGCACTGGAACGAGCTCAGTTGGCCCTGCCACAAATTCCTAGGCCTCAGGGGAGCGGAGAAAAAGGGTATTTTCTATATTGGACCGATATCGGCCGATATCTCCGGAACAGAATGTGACAGAGACTTCCCGGTTTTTGCATCGGAAAGGGGACAGTGAGAGCTTTGACAAAAAATTAATAGGCCTCAGTGGAGTGGAGAAAAATCATGGTGAAAATCGGTTGCAAGTTTGTGTACCTATTATATATATTTTATGTTGTAGACTTTTGCATATAATTTCAGAATCATAAAAGACCGAGACTTATGTTTTGGAATCTAAGGATTTTGTCTTTCAAAGAGCTCCCTCTGAAGTACCTACTAAACATGAATATGCAGCGCCCCGTGCTGTGACAATTCAACACGTTCAGAAGCTTCATAGACAGGAGTATAGACGATACCGATATGAGGGGGTTGGCTTGGCCGATAGCAGATATATTGGCCAATATTTTAAGAAATTTCATTTTATGTAAGTGTATTTTTTAATCTCTCATATAGTTAAACATGTATTATAGTAAACGTTTCAATCATATAAATGTATAGAAATATCTATTAGAGGTAGACCAATATGGGTTTTTCTAAAGCCGATGCTGACATGCACCACTGATATTTAAGGCCGTATTTTTTTTAATGTTTCCTCTATACCCCTCTCTTTGAAGCTTCAGAACGTGTTGAAACGTGACAGCAGGGGGCGCTGTATATCTATGTTTAGTCGGTACTTTAGAGGGAGCTCTTGAAGTCTCTTTCACTTTCAGTTCCAGAGATATCAGCCGACATCGTCAATAGCCTAATATCGGTGCCGATGTATCGGTGCTGATATATCGGCCACCAATATACACCGATTTTGTCGTGCAAAAAAAAAAAAAAAAAAAAAAAAAAAATATATATATATATATATATATATAATAAAAATTGAAATAAATAAATACATTTTTTTTCTTTTTTCAACAAAATCTTTCTTGTTGATTTTTTTGTTGCTTTTTCATCACACTTTGTTGTGTTTTTGTTGCTTTCTTTTTGTTATTGTTGCTTTTCCAGCACATTTTTGTCACATTTTGGAAGCGTTTTTTGTGTGTTTCCGTCACTTTTTTAAAATCTAATTTTGGTCACTTTTTTGTTGCTTTTTCATCACTCGTGTTATTGTTGCTTTTCTGGCATATTTTTGTCACTCTTTTGCCACTTTTTTGCTTTCAGATTAGGGTAATGCCAAACTGGGAAAAATGTGCTCAGTTCATGTGGGGTTAAGAGTGTTACCAATGTTCCTTATGTTTTCCTTTGCAGGTTATTGCTGCCAGACACCTACCAAAGACTGGGCGCAGCATTGCCAGTCCTTTTGTGGAGATCGAGCTGTGTGGACACAATGAGGACAGATTCAAGACTGCAGTGTACCGTGAGGAAACTACTCATCACAATAAATTATACCAAACAGCAGCAAGTCACTTACCCCATGCAGTGCACTGAATGCCAAATCTAGAAACACATGCAATGCAACAGTGGTTTTGGGGCGACACCGTGCAGGCTCACACCGCGGTTTGAGAAGACATAAAACATTTACTGGTTGCATTTTATCGTACGGTAGATTCAGGGAAAATAATAAAAAGGAGAGCACTTATTTGTCATGTTTAGCCTCATTCAGCTTCCAGCCTCATGTAAAGTGCCTGTGTGCATTAGGTGACAATGGGTTGAACCCGGTGTGGAAAGCCTCTGGAGAGTCCGCAGTGTTTTCTGTGTACGAGCCAGAACTCACCTTCTTACGCTTTGTGGTCAATGAAGAGGATATGTTCTCGGACGCCAACTTCCTCGCCCAGGCCACCTTTCCTGTCAAAGGCATTCGCTCAGGTGAGGAGTTATAATTCTTTCAGGCGATTCAACATAGGTCAAATCTCTATTATAGGTAAAATCTCTATATAGTCTATTTATATAAAACCCAGTTGGTGAGAAACCTTTAGTTCAGTGGTTTTGTAGTTCTCATGAAATATTGACTTCTACAGGTTACCGCTCTGTCCCTCTGAAGAATGGCTTTAGTGAAAATGTGGAGCTGGCCTCTCTTTTGGTCCACATTCAGATTGAACAGGCTACAGTAAGTGCACACACTGGCGACACACTATGCATAATATGAACTTTCCTTTGTTTGATACTCTATACAGGTGGAAAAAGTATTAAATGTATGATATACTGTATCCACATGAACTGTGTACATGTCGAATTCCAACATGCTTTTTCTCAGCACTTACTTTCCCAACCTGGTGAACAGACTTTAAGAGATGCGAGTTGTAACTTGTTGGTGGCACTGTCTTGGTCAGAACACCCAGGAGGAGTTGTACCAGTCCTCCAGTCAGCTGAGGAAGAAACAGGCTGAGTTCAGTGAGCCGTTCCTGTACGACACACACTCCAACCTGCACTCAGCGCCTGCCGCCCCGCTCACCCACCAGCTCAGCCGGGAACCCAGCGACAGGCGACCAAGGCAAGACCCACAACAATGTTAATGCCCCCTGCTGTCATTTCAACTATAACTATGATTACATTTCTAGATAGTTCCCATATAGTTCTGTGTATCATTAATGTATGCAGACTTTTTTAGTCGGTACTCAGGCTTCTTTGCAGTTTTAGTCTTGGACAATTTAGAGATAGTTTTATTCACGTCATTACTTCTTCATGATGGCCCTTGTTTAGAAACTGTCATGGCTGATGTGATGCCTTATTTTAAATCAGCACTAAGACAAGAAAATGATGACTCAAACAGAACTTGTACATTTTTAGATTACTGTGCATTTTATATTTTTGGACTGTGCGGCAGCAAAGCATGGGTAAACCTCCTTGATTTTTGTGGCCTTTTGCAAAATGGATATTGCATCACCCAATATTGTGATAATTTGGCGATAAATTGTGCAGCCCTATTTTGGACCTGACTGAGCTTTAGTTTAGTATTAGATTAGATTTTCTTAAGTCGTGCTTTTTGTGGGAAGGTTTTGAGAACTTGAACTTCTACTCACTCGTACAACTGTCTGTGCTTTAGGTCCAAGGAAAAGAAAATAAACAACAGCAAGTTTTATTCGTGAGAGCATCCACCAAAGTAAAAAAAGATACTATTCCAACAAGCTGCTCCCAAAACCAGAGATGTAACTTCAAGGCACCCAACTATTAAAGTAAAACAATGTGTGAAAACTGATAAACTGTGTGCTTGTAGTAAATTGTGCTGTACATAATTAATTATATAGTTTGAACATAAATAAAGCTGAAAAATATTGGATGATTTGTCTAAATGTAGTGTATTTAATCCTTTTGAACATTGTTAACACATGTCAATGCATTTATGTGGCAACGAGAAGTTAGGAAGGAAGATATTGTTCTTCTTGTGCAATCTCAAACCACGGCTGAAAAGTGTTGGTATGTCCCTCTTGTAATAAGGAAAGTCATCATTGTTGGTGTTTCTTTTTGTGTGTAAACAGTACTTTTTATCTATCCTGCCAAACATGTAGAAAAATAAATGCGGCATGTCACACACAAGTGAAACGTATTCACAGACAATTTATTTCAGATTGAAATTATTTCACAAGAAGTTGTTATTTTTGTGTTGAAGATCTTTTGTATTTTTTTATAACAACAGCCACGGAGCAGCAGCAATAATAACAATATTGTTGATAACCCAGCAGGAGAAGCAGATCAACGCAGAGAGTCTGAAAAAGGAGAGAGAGGGTAAAAAAAAGAAAAAAGAAAAATAACTTTTATGGGCGCTCTCTTGCCAGCTGCCAAAAAGAGACTAGGGATTATGGGTAAATCACTTATCAGTCATTTCAGTTCATTCAGAACCGTTAAGACTTTGGGACAGAATACAAACTTTTTACGGCTTTTGAAGAAGTAAAAAATTATGAGGAAAAGTGTAAACTGAAGCAAAGCACAGTGAGCTCCACAGGTTTACAAATGGGAAATCCTGCAAACATTTTATACAAAACCCTCTCCCGAGACGCTCAGAGTTTTAGACAAGTGGCACCTTTCATCAGTGTGTGGCAGGAATCAGGGTAACTCCAATATCTCATGATAAAATCTGAACAAAGTCAGTACAAAATGATTGGCTTAAAACATATTTGAGGGCCAGCTTCACAACAGCAAATCAAGAGTGCAGACAGCATACAGCCATTACATGTGAACCTCGGGGAGATAGTGATAAGACCCTTTCTCAGATTTACAAAATAGAATTACAACAGAAAATACATGATGCAGTAACATGCAAAAGAAAACAAAATAAACACAGAAAACAAACATTTTAAATGACAAATGATAATATGTTGAGAGCTTACAGTGCCCTTTGCATGAAAAAGTACAACAGCGTACGTATCAGGAATTTTTTTAGATGCTATAGAATGCAGGGGATTAAAATCAGTGTAGATGTGTGATATAATTAGCCATATATTTAGGAGGTATTATTTTGACTATCATAGAATAGTCTTGGTACTCTCATTTGATAATTAATACTCTCGCCTCATAGCAAGAAGGTCCATGTGGGGGCCCTTTCGGTGTGGAGTTTCTTCCCACATCAACCATCCTTCAGACCAGGCCTATAGCTCAAGATCAGGAGATGGGTCCTATGGAGCAGCACCGCAGCTGCCCATAGCTCCTGGCAGGTTGGCTCTTCTGCATTGAAGGAGGGGTCAAATACAGATGCCCAAATTCCCAAAGGGGAGAATAAAGTACATTAGTAGTAACATTTAAAATATTATTAATACGTGCTACAAAGCACCACCATCATACTTGCCAATTGAAAAATAAAAAGGAATGTAGTCCAGCCACAAGCTAGTACAGTATCCAAACCAACATAATTAAACCATTTTAAATGTTTTTCACCTTAAATTATTATAAATGGTAATTACATTTTACAGGTCCCGAGTTGTTTGTTAAGTGATATTGGGGGTCGCGCCCTGAAAAGTTTGGGAACTCCTGGGTTAGTGCATGCTTTAGGCCAGTACAAAGCCTGCATTATTTGGGAGGGTCGAGTCGGGAATGGCAACTGGGAGATGGTATGCTGTCTTATTGATCATGCAGATGATTAATTATGACTACTCATTTCCAAATTCAGGTAAAAAGGAGACGTTACTTAAAACTTGAACTTTGTTCAAATATTATCTATATTTTCTCTGTGACCTCATACGCTATTATAGGAACAATACCACACAATGTTAGAGAAAGGCATCAGCAACCTGCAGATGAAGACAGGCTGAGAGAGAGAGAGAGAGAGAGAGAGGGGGGGGGGGGGGGGGGGGGGGGGGGAGGGGGATGACTATATACACTGTATATACATCACACAGGATATGAAAGAGCACAGAGCCACAGCTGGCAGCAGCCAAACACAAACATCATGGCACCAATAAATAGAATGTCATCACGGACGGCATTGTGCTCTGCTGCTTCTGCCTTTAACCAAAAAACAATAAATACAAAGGTGATAGATGCAGTCAGAGCTTATAGTCTATTCAAAAACCCAGTCAGTCAGTCAGGGCAGTTTAAACACGTATCGACTGATATGGGAATGTCGGCAAATGCATTAGTCCTTTTAAACCTGTGGTAAAGTATATGTACAAAATCCATCAATCGAAGGCCAGTCATTGACTTTGGGGTCTATGGGATTGAGAGGTGTCTCACTGCCGCATTGTCAATGTGGGTCTTTCAAAGTTCCACTATTCATATTACAACCAATTGGCCCCAACACAACAATAAAATGTGGACAAAGATGTTTTGGCAAGTGTCATTTTCAGTCTTTTTTCCTCAATAAGCTGTTTGTTTTTCTGCCAAATATAACAGAGGATATGAAAATATACAAATTCTCAGCTGGTGATGGGTCAGTACACACATCCAGTCATGGTATGAAGCGAACATTTCCTTCCTGCTTTTCTTTTCTTTTTTTTAAATCGACAAAACAAGAACGAAATAACTGGGCATGCATTTCCCAAGTTCGAGTGGAGAACGCTTTGTATAAATTAAAACTGGGGCGGTCCCAGACAACCCCGCTACTGCTACACAACCTATTAAATAGTAATGGTAAATGGTCTCAATTTATATAGAGCTTTTCCACCTACATTAGGCACTCAAAGCGCTTTTCCATCAAGGAGCCACACCCATTCACACTCTCATTCATACACCAGTGTACATAGACACAAGGTGGGTGAAGTGTCTTGCCCAGGGACACAACAATAGTGTGTACCTGTGGGAGCTGGGATTCGAACCACAGACCTTCTGGTTTTACCATCTGAGCCACCATCGCCCACTGTAGATGGGATTACACTATGTACACAAAAAAAAGAAGAACAAGCAAGCTGTGTCGCCATCTTCGCCATTTTTTTTCCCAATCCCAAAGACCTCAGTGCATTCAACATAGTTCTTTTTTGAATATTGAAGCACAGAAAGTATTCGAAAAAATATAAAGTTCATTCAAGTTGAAAGAACCGCTTTTTGTGTAGATCCTGTGTGTGAGTAGGCACAGTCTTAGTCTCAGTCATAGTTTTCTCAAATGAAAGACAAAAAATATCAAGATTTGAATCTGGAAAGTGAAAACCAAAGAGCTACTGAAGAACTGGAATTTGCTGTATCCAGACTTCACCGTACAAAGGCAAAAAAGTTGTCATCCTAAAATTTGGATGACTTTTATGGGACAGACGTGCGGCAGGTACAGGTGTCGGGACATCCATCGAACAGATATGTCAAAAGATTAAGCTGATGAACGGCGAGGGCTCCAGCTGATTCCAGGACATTGAGGAAGGCCGCTTCCACGCTGATATCAAAATATGTAGATATGTTGGTGTGCACGTTTTTGTTTGTGTGTAGATTTGATAAAGTGAGTTGGTTTGAGCAAAGGACATCACCAGGCCTCTGTGTACCGGACATCAACATCTTTCAGGTTGGGCAGTTTGGCCTGCAATGCATAAAACAGTGTATTAGTTAAAACATGTTGTATATTCAATTAATCTTCTGCCAGATTTTCCTATACTCTGTTTACAATAATGACAATTGTGACAAGTACAAACTGCTATTGTAGCAAATTATGTATAGGCTATTTTGATGGGTATTTGTGAATACTACTGTTTCGTCAACAGTATATTATATATACTCTGTCCGGACAGCTGTAGGAGCATTTAGTTTAGTTCTGTATTAGACCTTTTTTGGCCTGGTTTACATGTAGTTTAATGCTGCTTCAGACCTGGCATTTAATCCTGGTTTCCTTGGTAGCAATGGTGGTAATTGTATTGGTGTATATTTTGTTATCAATAGTAAATCCAGATAAAGTATTGCTATCTTGTAGACTTTTTTAGAACGTTCAATTTGATCGGGTCCGGGATTCAACGGCTAACCAAATGTACGCATTTGTAGGATAGAGTTTAGACTTCAGGCCCGAGGTTACAGGATGACAGTCGGGCTTGGGTCGGCCTTCAAGATTTTTTTTTTTTTTTTTTTTAAATTATTAATGTAATTATTATCCCTAATAAAAATATAAGCTATAGGCTTAGGCTATTTGATACAAAATGTGATTCTACTTAATATAAAATAGAGTCGTCGTCCCGTAGATCAGACTTTTTTCTGCGGCATGGGAAGGGAGGTGCTGCGGGGGGCGGGCCATGTGCGGACTGTGTTGGAGCGCTGTGATACCGGCACTACACAGTGAACATCGCTATTCACTCTTTCTCTAAGGACAGCGTTTAACTTACAGTGGCTAAATAAGCAGTTTGGTTCCTGTTAGTGCGTAAAACGTAGGCTTTTGTAAATGCAGCGCAACGTTTGTGAACAACAAGGAGGAGGAGAAGGAGGAGGAGAAGAGAGAAACAGCAAAGAGGAGGGACACTGACAGCCTGTGTGCTGCTGCTGCTGCTCGAGCACACCTCGGCCTGCCCGGGTGTGGGAGTGGTGCACGTAACCTCTCATACTTTATATTTACAACGGGTTTGTGTCGGGCTCGGGCCGACAATTCAAGTTGATTGCTCGGGCTCGGCTTGAGTCAGGCTTTATGCCTGGGTCGGATCAGGCTGGATTATTTGGGCCTGAGCTAACCTCTATTGTAGGAACAGGCTCAGATAGATAACGACATTTCTATGATTTCTATGGTCTGGCCCTACTGGCAAGTTTAAAAACCCAATATGGTCCTCGTAAAAGTAAGTAAGTGCTTTATTTGTCATTGTACTACGAAATTGTGTTCAGGTGTTAGTTCTGAGCTGCTGTGACTGGGCCACACCGACACTGTGGGCCAACCTGATTGCCCATACCTGACCTAAACTCATTTCCACAACATGTTATGCCCCGCTACATCCAAAGATTCAAGGTACTTACCTTGAGGTCTTCATATGTGTCGGCTGTAAGTTTGGTGCTGTTCATGTTCAGACTACACAGACTCTTCATCGCTGAGACACAAATGCATAATGCTGTTATTTAAATGGTCACATTTATATAGTTATTTGAGATAAACTGCAATATGGAATAGTAAAGTAGTTCTCAACTGGTGGGTCGGGATCCATAACTTTCAGTGGGTTGCATACTTATAAATATTTAAATTGTCGGTCTTATGATTGATGCTTGAATCAATAGAACTGCTGTATTTGATATAACAAAGTCAAACAGCAAAATGTTTATAAAATAAGTTGAAATTAATATTGTATTTAAGATTGGATTTGTCTTGATAGGCACAAAAAGCCGAAGCTACCTTAGTTGAGAACCACAAAGAAAAAAACGTGAATAATTAGTGATTCTTACAGCTGAGTGACAGTAGACCAGCATCAGTGACTGGGGTTTCACACAGGTTCAACACTTGGAGACAGGCCAAGTGCTCCGACAACAACCGCAGCCCTGCATCTCCAAACTGGAATGAAAAAAAATATATACAGTACAAAATTACCCAATTATGACTATTATCATTATCAAGTGAGTCTTTATCATCAGTATGTTTTGAATTTAGATTTCACAAAACACCTCGTCACCACCTAAATTAAATGCAGTTAAAGGCTGTGACTGTTTCGTACCTGAGTGGACCACAGGTTGAGTTGTTTGAGTGAAGGCAGCTTGATCAGCTGCTCGGCACAGGCACTGGTGACATTGGTGAAGGCCAGACTCAAGTTCTCCAAGTTCCCAAAGGACCCTGAACTCAACAGGCGAGCCAAGTCGGCATCCTGAAACATAACAGTAAAAGAGTTACTTTGGGATGGTATCTAATTATGCATGTACAGTATGTATGCATGGTAATATGTCTTTACCGTGGACTTGGAGGGCAGAGTCAGGCGGGTGGGGCCTCCTTTTCTTTGCTGAGAAAACAGAAAAAAAAAAAACAGAGCATCTGAGTAGAAGGCCTTGCAGTACACTTTACAGGCAGTAAGGGGTGCAAGTGAGGCGCACGCTGCATTGATGTGGTATGATAAAGATGGAGCATTTCTCCCTCTCCCTGTAGTGTATAGCCTGATAGCCACTCATATTTTCTGTTCACATTTTTGTTGCATTTTAATCTTTGTTTTTACATCTTGTTTTCGTCACTATTTTGATGCATTTTTCAAGAAGCTTTAAGATTTGAGTAATGCCTGGACACCTGGATAATAACTGGAGAAAATGTGCTTGGTTAAGGTGGGGGTTAAGGGGTTTAAGCAATGTTCAAATGTATAAAATGTTAGTGAAAGTAGAAAATGAGCGCTGCTGCGGGTCCCACGGGTGTGAAAGGCCTGTGTCCTACGGGTGCTCTCCCAAGAAGCCAGCAATGCATGAAAACAGAAAAATGACTGGTGGTGAGTGTGGAACGCAGTCAAAAAAAGGTTGAGGGGGCACTCTGTGGTTATCAAAAAAGTAAAAGTCCTTTATTAAGGCATGGACAAGATAAATTTAAAAACGCCAACGCGTTTCGACTGATGTGTTTTCGTCAGGGCAGTTTTGTGAATGAATTACTTACAGGTGTAAAAAGGTGCAAAAAGGAAAAAAAAAAAAAAAAGGAAAAAAAACATTTATACAACCACACAAGCATGGACCTGAAGTGATCACTTCTAAACATATAACATGCTGAGAAACATGTGGCGAAAATACACATGTAGAGGAAATACATGTACAGAAAAAACACAAGCAGAGAAATATTGCGAAGTAAAACATGACTGTAAATATAGACACTGTATGAGCACTGTGGTTGAAACGACCAGTGATCATGTGAAGGCCCTAAACAGCTGAATGATCTGATTCTCTGCTCCATACAGTACAGTTCCATGGCTCAGACAATCAAAAAGATCATCAACAAAACTGGAGCATCCTTGCATGTGATTGTACTCTTGGCCCAGCCTTTTCCAATCCACCGATGTTCGCTTTCAAAAAGCCTCCCACACTATGGGATAAACTGGTACGAAACTATACACCTGCCAATAAGCCCATCACCTTCCTAAAAAAGCCTATTGGTACCTTCAGGTGTGGCTCATGCACTCATTGCTCATAAATCAACAGAACGACTACCGTCACAAACTCTGACCTCTCTAAAACATACCATTGCCGTTCAATTGCAACTCCACCTACGTCGTCTACAGACACTGTTTGTGCGGACGTTTCTACATTGGACGAACTAAACGCAAATTAAAAGTGAGGTTTGCTAAACTCAAGTATGCCATTAGAACTCAAAACTTGGACTATCGGATGGCAAAACATTTTAAAAACAGTGGTCACTTGAGCCCTAACAATCTCAAAGTAATGGTCCTGGAGGTGGTCCCCAATGACCTGAAGGGGGGAGACAGACTCAAAAGGCTCCTACAGAGGGAGACATTCTGGATCGAGGCTCTGCGGGCCACCAGCCCCCCTGGCCTTAATGAGGAGATAGATTTCTCCCCCTTCCTCTGACTACCATTGGTTCTTTTGTGGTCATTTCACCGGTCCGTTGCTCTGTATAGGTGTCCTTTCCCGTCTAGATGTGCTATGGTCTTAAATGTGTATACTGTCATTATCACTGGTCGTTTCAACCACAGTGCTCAGGTATGTTTTACTTCGCAATATTTCTCTGCTTGTGTTTTTCTGTACATGTATTTCCTCTACATATGTATTTTCACCACATGTTTCTTAGCATGTTATATGTTTAGAAGTGATCACTTCAGGTCCATGCTTGTGTGGCTGTATAAATGTTTTTTTCTTTTGCCATTTTGTTTTCTTGTGGGTCATTGTGTGACACCCCTCACGTGAGCTATTTGGGTATTTAGCACACCTGTAAGTAATTCATTCACTGATAAAAACACATGAGTCGAAACGCGTTGGCGTTTTTTAAATTTATCTTGTCCATGCCTTAATAAAGGACTTCTTTTGACTGCATTCCACACTCACCGCCAGTCATTTTTCTGTTTTCATGTATAAAATGTTAGATTTATATTTTGGTGTCATGATATTGTTGCTTCCTTTACGCACAAGTGATGCTGATTTGTAATCCAATGTTGTTTTTCAGCAGTGCCTCTTTGTCATTTGTTATCTCGTCTGAACACAAACTGAACATAATGACCAAAAGATCAAAAACTTTACTTCACTTTAGGTGTACAAGAAGCACTTCTATGAAGCAAGTAATGAAATAAAGATACTGTAATATTGTACAGTATACATTGAAAGATTTAGTCACTCACCAGCTCTTTGAGCTCCCTCTGTCGGTCACAGAGCTGCTCGTACATGCGCAGCCCCACCTGAGTGCTCTCCAGGGTGGAGATGATCTGCAGCTGTGTGTCCTTGTTCTCTATGATGTTGTACTCCAACATCAGGCACAGGATCTGCACATCATATGTTTCAAGAATTAACACGAGTTGATCACTGTAAAAGGAAGAAACTTAACACACAACTTAAACATTCTATGTGGGTTTGGTCTCTCTTATAGATTGTTCTATATTGTTTACTGAGTTTGATTGTCAATGGTTTAAAACCAGTCCCAGGCCTACCTCCACCATGGTTTGGTTCCCTCTGAGAGCGAGCAGCATACAGGGGCCCAGCTTGTTCTCTGCCAGAGACAGAAGGAACTTCTTGGTCTTGTAGCAGGAGCCCATGAGGATATGGACCTGAGAAAGGGGACATACTGTACAGTGCCTCTCGAAAGTACTAATACACCTTGTACTTTTGCACATTTTGTCATGTTTACAACAACAAACATAAAGATTTTATTTTGGATTTTTTACTGAAAGTTCACACACAAGTAACAGACAAGTTTGAAGTGAAAGCAAAATGATACATGATTCTGGTATTTTTCAAAAAATAGAAAACCGAAAAGTCTCTGTATTCATACAGAGAACTGCTGTTCACAAACGCTCTCCTCACAAACGCTAATTTGACAGAGCTTGAGTTGTTTTTGTAAAGAGGAATGGGCTAATATGTCAGTCTCTAGATGTGGAAATCTTGTAGTCATACCCCAAAAGATTTGCTGCTGTTATTGCAGCAAAAGGGGGTTCCACAAAGTATTAAGTCATGCTGTATGAATACAGAGACTTTTCGGTTTTCTATTTTTTGAAAAATAACAGAATCATGTATCATTTTGCTTTCACGTCACAGTTGTCTGTTCCTTGTGTGTGAACATCCAGTAAAAAATTCAAAATAAAATCTTTATGTTTAGGGTTGTAAACATGACAAAATGTGCAAAAGTTCAAGGTGTATTAGTACTTTCGAGAGGCACTATATATTGTACTCTTTCAATAGAGCTGGGGCTGGGAAGTTTGCATTGTTGAGCTGTGTAGAGCTTAGCTGTCAAGTACAACTGTTGTACATCATACACATACATTATAAACTTTACAGTTTTTGCCAGAAACCTTCACATACTTATATTTTAAGTACTTAAACAGGTGTACAATCATATTTCTCAAAAATAATCAGGTGAGCCAGAAGTTGTATGCCGGAGGCATGACATTGCCTATCCCTCCATAAACCTCTAGTACATACCATACTGGCAAACAGCTCTCCGTCATCATCACAGGCCACGCCCCCTGGACTGTAGAGCTGGAACCAGCCGTCTTTACCTGAGCGGACACTCAGCAGGCACGAGTGAACCTACAGACACCCGACACACATTCTCAGTCTATTTCACTGATAACAGAAGCACATTCTTAATATTTGTAAAGGTGTCAACAAGTATAGCAAATATATTAGTGTAGTGACACTGACCTCTTGTCGAGGGTCTTCTGCAAACCTTTGGATCACATACTTCAGCTCCCTGTTCAAACACACATTAGTTTTAATACAGTAGAAGTAGACACTGTAAAGTGATTTACAATGATTACGGGGGTCTTACTTTGTGAATTTGCCGTGTGCAAGAGCCCTGGAGAAAAAGATTTTACATTGTATTACACATTTCAGATACACTCCAAAACAATTTTATATGTACCGGTATGTATATTTATTTCAGTGGATCGTATTGTTTTTTGAATGACCCTCATATTTATTTGGAATATTCTTATTACTAAATATGACATGAAGAATGTCACATAAATTGAGCCAAGTTGTTTATGAATTACAGGTTTTATGAAGCATGTCAGGGACTTGCTTTGTCCCAGAGTTGACTGACGACACAGAAAAAACAAAATTAGCCTCAACAGTTTCAGAGGGACAGCTCATTATGACGAGTGAAAAGTCAAGTCGTTAACTTTAATTTGTCTGATTTGTTTGTTACAGAAGAAACTTTAATGATCCCTGAGCGGACAATGCCATTACTTAAAAACAACACCTGCCTGAGCTTCAAAGTAATCATGTGGCTATAACATTAGCAATCTATTATTGATTCATTAAGGACAAAGTGTTTCCACTAGTTTGCATTACTGATAAACCCACAGTAACTTATAAGCAACTAACAACCAAAAACTAAAACCAAATTTACCAGGAAGAAAAAGCATAATGAACAGTGTTTGACATTGTTCTCAAATGAAGGAGCTTCTCATTTTGTGTAATGCTAAATAATTAACCTTCCTGTGGCCCTTTCGGAGAACCTAACCCATCATCTATATGTTTAAAAAATATACTAATTGCTTAGTATAATATTGCATTCTTTAGACAATTCTGCTTATTATATGCATTAGCATTGTAATGTGTGCGTGTGTGGGTGCGCACGTGTGTGTGTTCGTTGTTGTGTGAAATGACTCATTGAGCTTCTGGGGAGTATTATTGCCTTTCATAATGCCGAGGCAGTGGCCCGGCAACAGTGGCACAGGTGAGCACCAGGTGAGCACCGGGGATGAAGAGGACAACAAGACAGCAGTCGCTAATGAAGCCTAATGCGCACCAGACAGGCAATTAGAAACAGAGCTGCTGGCTGCTTGTAGCCAATTACAATGGTTTCTCTGGAGAGACTGAGCTAGGGGCCCTGTGGGACGAGGTGCAGTTCCTCATTTACGTCAGCAGGGCGCTCCACCAGGCTTACACCTCCCCAGATAAAACTGAGAAACTGGGAAGAGCGTGCGGACGCCATGCTAAACTTTAAAGATTGCAATTGCAGCCAATAACTAGATAGAAAATAATAAGTAAGGATCATTAATCAATTAATTGGTCACTTCACAGTAGGCTACACAATTGAACGTGATAATGCAAGCACACACACACAAGTATTGTATTTAAAATCGCTGCAATTCATTACATTTGTCAAATGAATGGACGATTTGTACTGTAAGTAAGCAAACAACAATAAACCAGTGTGCTTCTGGTGCTCATCCAGAACTCACACGATAGGGCCTCAAAAACAAAAACAAGTGGTAAATCACTCCACTGAAGGAGAAGTTAGGTGCTAGATATTTCATTTTTCAACAGACTAGATCGTTAAGGTAGAAACAAGTAGACATAGACATAACAGTATTCCTAAACGTAAACCAAATAAGACAAAATTGCAGCTGAACCTAGTCTAAATAAGGATAGCCCAGATCAATGCAGATATATAGTAATATACTAAAAGCAACCAAATTAATTCAGGGCTAAATCAGGACGGCAATGCCACAAGAAGAGGCTGATCTTACCAGTTAAAAAGCGATTTCAAACAACAAACAATATTTGCGGACATTTCTTACTCTTTAGGAAAGGGGATGGGCTGCAGTAGACTTGCCAGAGCAGGTCTCCAGTCATCGTAGTCCGATCTGAAAGACACATACAGTAGTACGTCAAGAACAAGAAGATTGTAAAAAAGTAGTGATGGGCGAGTTGAAGCCTTGTAACACGTTGAGGCTTTCCTTGCAAAAAAAGTGTCTTAGCTTCGAAGTCTCTGAGCTGTTTCATTCTGTTTGAACACTGACCTCTTGTGGACAAACTTTATTATTGGGACTTCTCATAAACACGACTGAAGCACCAACACAATCCAGGGCTCGAAATTAACTTTTTTTCTTGGTAGCGCTTGTGCTCCTAATTCTGAAATTTAGGAGCACAGTCAAAAACTTAGGAGCACAACCAAAAAAAACAGAAGCTTTTAACAGGGATGAAGGGAATTTAAACATATCACATGCCACTTCCAGCCTTCTGTTGCATTTTAGATGCATTAGGCTAAATTTTAACATTTTGTGCCTCCCAATTGGCCCCAACCCCGGACTTGCTCCGCCCCTGCTTCACCACACTTCATCGTCTCCTCTCTCTGCGTCTTCACTCTCCTCACTCTGTGCTGTGGGAACAGCTTCATAGATCACGCAACACACGGCAAACTCCTTTGCCAGAATCTTTGACGACGTGTTAAACATTGCGTTTGGGACTTTACGTTTTGTATTTGTGAGAGCGACGATGCTTCGCTTTCAGTGCTGCACGAGGGGGCGAGCGGGTTGGATTGAAGTTTGCGCTGCTTCTCCGCCCGACATCGATTTGCGCGTCATTTGAGATAGTTCCCAGTCCCAATGAGTTTATGAATGACATATATATTCCTCGTTTTCTCATAAGAGACTACAGTTGCGTAAATACATTGGCTCATTCAATGAAAGCGGGCAGAGGAATGAGAGCGTTGCACAGGCACACGCAGAGAACACGCACTGGGCTGGTACAGGTTGGCCCAGGCAGCGCGTGTGACCGGGAGGAATGACAGCGGCGCTGAGCCAAAAGAGAGAACAGATCGAACTATATGCTCTTGAACCATTTTGGAACAGAAAGTTTGCTGTTGCTAACAGGCAGCGTTTGTGAAAACAATGACACAAGCTTTTTAAGGTAGCACGAGAACGTTTCTTTTAAGGTGGACCGGAGCATTTGTTTGCAGTCGCAAACATGCGAGTGATTCTATTTTGAGATCGCAAAGGCATAATTTTGGAAGCATATGCGACCAAAATGGTCGCAATTTCGAACCCTGCAATCATATGGAAGATTAGTGTCAAACAGACGTGTGGCAGTTTTATTATTTGCAGCCTGATGATGATGTTTGAAAGATCAAATCAATCCATCAATCCATCATTGATGCACAATTCTGAATAGAAACCGTTGTGTTCAGTTAGAACACGTAGACTACACCACTGGGTGGGAGGTCAAATTGGGGTCAAGGCGTTTTTTTTGGAGGGTCTTGAGACCCCCCAAGACCCCCCCTGGCGCCGCCGGTGATCAGGGGAGGCGCTCTGTGCTGTGACGACAACTCCTCACTCTCAATAAAAAGGGTGTGTCCTGGACAAGAACGCACAATTGCAGGTGAAACTAAAGCAGGCCCGAGGTCAGCAGTGGCACTAGCACACGAATCGCATTACTGTGAATTAAGTAACAATGGCTTTTACAAACTCTACACATGTCCTGGTGTGTTTTTAGGCTAGCCTGACGGTAAACTAGACTGCCACAGAACTGCTGCTCCAGTTTCACATCCTTTCATTTATGTCTTTTAACCTATTTAGCCTTATCCACACATTTCTCCTGGTGCAATGACGTTGTCTATCGTCAGAGCAAGACTAAAATAAAGATACATGAGCTTCAAAAGGGCATGACGCGTAACAGTGGCATTTATTAAAATATTTTATGCCAAGGGCATAACTCAGTGTACTAATATCCATATATTGACAGTGAGGAAATCATGCGTCCAGTCTGAAAGGACAGAGCAGCCACAGTAAAGTAAACGCTCATTTGTTAGCTTGAATATACTTTGTTATTGAGGTCTGTGCCAGGTACCAAAACTTGTGCCAAAGTCACTCTCAAATGGACTAACAGGACACATTTAGTACTGATCAGAACGTCAAGACACAAGCATTATGAGCAAAACCCGCTGTCTTTGTTGCAAGCTCCTAGCATCGTCCATAGTGTTACATTTGCTATATAAAAACGCAAAGAAAAGAGCCACAGAACAATATGGTCCGTACTGGTAAACCCATCTAACACACTGCATTATAAGTGTTTGCTGGCCGATATTAACCTTTAAAAGCAGTGAATCTGGCAAGAGCTGGGTGCAAGTCTGAGCGTGAACTTACAGCATTTTGAGGATAAGCGCGAAGCATCCCAGAACGCGGTCAGCGTGGGCGGGCAGTTGGATGGACATGGTGTTGACGGCCGGACTGACCAGTAGGCAGTCAATCAGGTTGGGCTCACTGTCGCCCCCCGATGGCCCCATCTTCCTCTTGGCGTTGGTATTGTTGTTGTTTCGCTCCAGCTCCACCAGGATCTCGCTGGAGTTGACCACAGAGGGAGGAGGGGAGAGGGGTAGCGTGGCGGGTGGAGGTGTTGGGGAGATGGGTATGGCTGGGACAGGGCTGGGTGTGCCGTTCTGTCCCGTCTGTGGAGGGCTGCCCGACATAGGGGGCGGTGTGGGGGCTCGGCCCGCAGCAGGCGCAGGGGCATCGGGGGCTTCCTCTCGTTCTGCTGCTGACACCCATTACGGATCTCCTTCAGGCTGGGAGAGTTGTCCCGACTGTCCAACCAACACAAAGGCACAAAGGGAAACATACTTAGTTGTTGCTGTCTATTAAAATTTCATCAGAATGCTGCTTTGATTAAATATTACATTGAGACACATTCATGCATCCCAGTCATAGTCAGTCCTAGTGGCATTTCTTCCTGGGTTCTTTTTGGCAGGTCACCAAGCCTAAACATTCTTTTTTCTGGAGAAAATGACACACTTGAAATGTTTTTACATAGAACATCTATTTTGTTTGCCAATTGCTTCAGCACAAACGTCTAACATGAGCTGCGCTGAAAATAGCACAACAGGGACACTGTGATGCGTTCAGGGGCCAGAGATGAGGCAACCGCAGCAACCACTGTGAGTGTCGAGAAGTTTTGGAAAATTCACAGAACATGTGTTTCTCTGGAGTGCAACAAGACCAGGAAGTGAGTCTAATGAGTTCTGCTCTAATGCCACATACTGTACACACACTCTGTACAAGTTCAACAAGTTCACAGACTCCTATTGGGGAAGTCCATTTGGGAATACTTTGAACAAGAGATAAAAATAGTGCAAAACAATACAGAATTAAACGTAAGTAGGTAATAACATTTCAACTTAAGCCTAAATGAATCTAAATATCTTAACTCTTTCAGCATAACAGATTACTTTGTGCACATGCAAAGCTGATTATCAGTATCTGAATGGTGACTCCAGAGATTACCGGCCCATCACATGTGCCGCATTTCACACCTGACTTACATTAAATGCTACATGCTTTTGTTACACTGACCTGTTGATGAACTCCTCGTAACAGGAGTAGATAGCAGCCAGACACACAGCCACCAGATTAGGCAGGACTCGAGGGTGAGGACACTGTCCCGTAGGCCCGTGCATACTGAAATATAAGCGGAATACAGTTTACAAACCTGCCCCACATCCAACCACACACTTGAGTACACAGCAGTCTGTCACCTGTGGACGAACTTTTTCACCACCTCCATCCCAGCGTTGAGCTCGTTCAGTGCTAGAATATACTCCTGAGTGAAGAGGCGTAGACGGGGACACTTCCCAAAATCCTGTTCAGACAAGAGGTTATAGTCAGAACATAGTATGGGTTTGATTCAGCTATGCTTATGCTACTTTATGGCAAGAATTTATTGTCCTTATTGTAAGGCCCCTTTACCCCAAAGTTTTCATTTACAATTTCAAATCGAACACAAATCAATATGAATCTTTTTTTTGCTTAATATCATGCAGCACTGATCACATCAAAATGAAACAAATATTTGGACATTAATCTCACCATGTTATGCTTGAGGATTCTCTGGACCACAGGAGTGAACACTTCTATCACCACCATTGAACGCGGCCGCTCTCGACAGTGCTGCAGGGACAACAGTATTTAGACACATTGTTGTTTGCAGTGTTCCCATATTGTTTAGCATTTTACGATGTTGTTCCTTGATGAAAACATCCATGGAGTTGCATTGTGTTGCATTTGAGAAACTCCGATTTAGCCTATTTGGTTTTCCTCTGTGTTGTTAAAATCCATACAGCTTCACTGGTCTCTTTATGATCATTTCGGGGCTTATATTGCCTTCACTACATATGAAGGCAATGTAGTGGCGAGAAAAAGTAAGTACACCGTTTGGAATTTCTCACATTTCTGCCTAAATTGGTCACTAAATTTGGGAAAACAGTGTCTGCTTAAACCAATACCCCCCAAACATTTACATTTGATCATATTTTTATTGACCATAACATGTGGATTAAGTAAGTACACCGCCTGAATCTCATTAATCTGCAAGTTTTGTAAAGAGGAATGATCCCAGATTCATCCTGATCGTTGTGAGCATCTAATCTGCAAAGCAGTTAATGCTGCAAAAGAAAGATCAGCCAACTATTTAATACAGGGGTTCACTTACTTATTCCATGCATGTTGTGAAAGTCTCAGGTTTTCTGCAAAATATCTTGATAAACTTGTGAATTACTTTTTCTATTGATGATAGCACATTGTCCAGGCCCTGAAGCAACAAAACAGCCCCACACCATGATTCACCCTGCACCATACTTCACAGTGGGGATAGGGTTTTGATGTTGCTGTGCTTTTCCATTTGTCTTCCACACATTGCACGTTATGTGTTCCTCCCAAACTATTCAACTCTGGTTTTTAAAAGAGCTCTTGGATGCTCCACAGCACTACTGGCAAAATATTCAATGGACAGTTGGACCCAAAGTTGAGGAGTTTGGGAGGAACACACAACGTCATGTGTGGAGGAAATGGAACAGCACACCAACATCAAAACCCTATCCCCACTGTGAAATAAGGGTTTCTGTAGTTGCAGATTAGATGTTCACAACAATTAGTATAAATCTTGGACCATTCCTCTTTACAAAACTGCTGCGGTTCAGTGAGATTCAGCCGGTGTACTCACTTATTCCACGCTCTCCTGTGAATGTTAACATGTTATGGCCAATAAAAATATGATCAAATGTAAATGTTTAGGGGGGTATTCGTTTAAGCAGACACGGTTTAATCATTCGTGTGATTTTGATGAAGATCAGACCACATTTAGTGACCAATTTAGGCAGAAATGTGAGAAATTCCAAACGGTGTACTTACTTTTTCTTGCCAGTGTATATTTTAAAAAACACTGTTGTTTTTCTTATTCCCCTCCACTTGGTACCATCAGAGGACAAGTAATTTTGTACGCTCAAAGATTAGGGCTGAATTACTTTAACAATAGGTTTTCCATACATTATTTTGGAGTTGTCGCACATGAGTGAAAAAAGTCTGAATAATGCATAATTTAAGCTTGTTGAAAGAGATACAAACAGTGAAATGTGGACTGACCTTGCAGAAGAACTCGCAGAGGTCGGGAGGCGGGTGGTTGTTCTCCAGGAGAGGTGCAATGGCCTAGGAAAATAAGATGAGACAACTTCATTGGGCGACAGCGGCTCAGGTAGTACAGCAGGTGGTGAGCTATAAGCAGGGGTTTTGGTGGTTCAAATTGTGTGGACACTTCACCCTCCCCTTGCCTCTGAGAATCGGTAAAGCATGACGACTGTATGATTTGGGATCTGACTGTAATAGGCAGTGACTAAATATGCGCTTATGTTTGGGTTGCAGCAGTCTTTATTGGACAGGACAGTATAGTGTGTAAGGGGTTGAAAAGCGGGTAAGTTGTCAGAGCTGGGGCTACATTTTGAAAGAGTCCGGCATGTACATGTGCTGCAGCCTAATCCACTAAACTCTCATCTGTCTCTGACATTATGATAAGTTGTACTTTATTATCAACTTTAGATACTCAACACTTTATGTGAACATACCACATGATACCACACAGTTATTACGCAGCACTGTGCATGGGCAGATTTACTTACGACAATGATATTTTCATGGTCCTGAGTGCTGAGATTAGAGTTCTGTGGATAAAAGAAAAATAATAGGCTGATTAGTGTTGACCTCCAACACAACTATAAGCAGGGTACACTGTGGGCAATGGGGATATTTAATTTTTGTCTGTTTAGTCCGTTGTTTATATGAGGTGCCGTGACTTACCTCGGCCAGCAGGGTGGAGATGATGTGCAGTGGAGCTTGGTGAATGGACTCGTCCTGGAGAGGAGAGGTTAGAGCCATGTCCACCAGCGCCCGGATCTCCTTCAGAACCACATCCCAGCGGCTCGGGTTGGTCAAAACCTTGCGATACTTGTAAATCTTTTTCTGCATCAAACGCAAAGCAGTTAGTAACTAAAACACAAAAAACATTCCCCGTTTGATCTGAAATTTAAATTACAGATTTACTTCCTCCTCACATATTTCAAAAACAATAAGTAATAAGTCACAAGATTTTCTTTATAAATCATGCCTATTCTTTGAATCGGTGACATAAACTTACCTTCCACTGTAGCGAGTGAAACCACTGGTCCCTTAAGTAGCTGTTTGCAGCCTGTGGGAACAAATAACAGCCAAACCCGGTTAGTTCCAGGATGGAGGGGTGAAAAAACATTCAATATTGTGTGGAATTGTGATATATGACACTATAATGATCTTCCAATGTGGACTGTGTGTTTTTGTTATGGTGCTTTCTTTTATAATGCAGCTCTTTGCTCGAACTCAGCCAAAACATAATCGTTTACTTTTACGCGTCCTATTGATCAGCCTCCCTCCTCCACAGATTTAACTAACAATAGTGCAATCGCTCAAATGAAGCAAATAACTTTAATTGAAAGGTATAAAAGCTACTAAATGTTCCTTAAGTGTCATAAAATAACAATCTCGACCTACGTTGTAAGGAAATAATTATACAATTAAGAGTATGTACATAAATTGTTATGAAAATAAGACACTAGCAAGTAAGCTACACCAAATCCTTATATAAATAAAAAAAATCGATTTGCTATGGACAATAATTTACCATTTTTACCATAAACGTGTGAGTTTTTGTACAAAATTTGCTGCATGTGCTCTGTGTGAAACCATAACTTCATAAAACCTCACTTTACGGAAGCGTTTTCTCTGACGTAAAACAAACACAAATACTTTTCTGCCTGTTTCGCTGGTGCACATAATTTAAAGCAGCATAGACACGCAGTTAGGAAGTGGTCAGACCGAAACCTCAGCTTCTCCTCTGATCACACAATGTTACGGTAAAACATGCTTCATTTTTGCATTTTTATGGGACAATATGCCAGCCAATTTCAATACCAGGAACATCAATGACATATGGATATTGAGACGAAAAGCTTGCTGCAATTGCAATCAAATATTTTGAGTTTGTTTTGTTTAAAATAGACAGAGAATTGGGAATCATTAGGGATAACAACACTTAGATGAGTTTTGAAGCACAGACCTTGTCTTCTTTAAAAAAAAAAAAAAAAATAAAAAAAAGGCTAAAGCTGGACTAACTCCCTATGACAAACACAGAGCGCACAGGGATGTGGTGTGGGCCCATGTGTACAAGAGAAACTGTGCAGTTCCAGCACGCTCAGAGGGACACTGTGTCCTGCTCAGGCTCGTCCTGACCTCATGACATGGACGTGCTTTTCGAACACACTTTTTAACTCCCGTGTTCACATGATAATGAAGCACGGAATTTAATCGTATTTTTTAGGTTTTTCTTGAGAAAATTAGTTGCTGGAGTATGTCAGTCACTACAGTTTGACGTGTGCTCACTTGTAGTAGCACTGTGCCTCCGGGGAAGCTGAGCTGGACACAATATTTAGGAGCGTTGTCCCAGGCCAGCAGCTGCAGGTCCTCTATGGAGCTGTAGGACAGAGACGTCTCCATGTAACCGGTGGGCTGAGGGCACAAATTAGAGCACAAATTCACAATATGTATTTTAAATAACCTATCATTCAAAAAGAGGGAAATAGTGACAGACTGGTTACTTATATCTAATATTTGATACATTTTAGGGTGAATCTTCCCCCTGTGTTAAACATTTGAAGGCGTGCAATTAACATACCAGTATAATGGATTACTAATAATTGTTATGTTATAAATATTATTACACAAGAAACGTGTTACACAAAATACAGAAGTTGTTGTCGACCACAATCAAAGCAAAAATCCCTCAAACACAAGTTTATCACAAGTCACAGTGAGCAGCTTAGTGTCAGGTTGGTTACTGTCTGCAAGTCAAATGTCATTCTGAGAAATGACAGTGTCTCTTCAATAAAATAAAAATAACTTTGGGAAATAAGATGGATAGATGTCATATGATGTAGGTTTGGTAAAGAATGCAACAGTTTCACAAACTTAGTCTATAGAAACAGTGAAATACAGTACAGATATTTTAAGGTGATGTATGAGTTATTTTAAGGTGATGTATGAGCATTGATGTCTGGGATATCTTTACTGTTTATCTCGCTTATTCTTGGTTGTTTTGTCACACCACAATCAACATGCAAGATAAGATAACCCTTTATTGATCTCACAATGGAGAAATTCACTTGTTACATTCAGCTCTCAAGAAAAAACACTCAGGGCGTGGAAAATAGACAGGAAATGTGCGACCAATTAAATAGTAAGTAGATGTATCTTATGTACAATGACTACAAAAAACATTAGGGGGCAAAAAGTATAAACAATAAAAATTAAATAAGCAGATTATTTAAAAAAAATGTCAGCATTGCCAGTGCAAGGTTTACAGTCATAGTGCAAGTGGTTGATAAAGTGACACAGATAAAATGACACATGATACATATGAGTGCAGCAGAGTCTGCCTTTAGGGTCTATATAAACTCTATAACAAACAGAGAAACATTATAAATGTCAACCACAGAGACAAACAGCCTTCAAATCATTGTGACTGGTTAACAAGACAGTTAATGCAGAAATGTTAATTCATCAACATAACAAACTGGATCAATTATTGTTAAAGGCTGAAATTACAGTATGCACTTAATTTATTTACTAGTTTCAGCATGAAACCGTTCCAAAGAACAGCAACGATATTTAAAAATGATGAAGATTATGAAGGTTATTGCAGGAGGATCTTAGCTGTCACATCCTGAGTTCACACAAGGTTATCAGAAGACAAATATAGAGTCATTGCACTCTTGCTCACACTATTGTTGACTAAATGCAACACTGGCAGCATTAAGACAACAGCTGAGACATTCCCCATTGGAGTAGTACTGCAGCCACTTCACATGTAAAGTGTAAGACAAATGTCAACAAGTTCAGTGACAAATACAAAGAAATAAAAAGTTAGCAGCCGTGCTGTAAAATGGATGATTCAGAATGAGAGAGAGGTGTTGCAACTACGCCTTCTCAAGCAAAACCACAACACCAGAATGTACAACAATTGTTTCAATTTACAAGACCTTCTATGGGCACTTTGTGTCACCTTTGTCTCTTTCAAAGACAAAAATTCAGAGACAAAGGATGGCACAGTGACTGTGTCTAGGTGTGATTACTGGACCGCTTGAGGCATTTCTGCATCGAGTTTGCACGTTAACATGTACAATATGGCCCCCTGTGGGGTCAGGACTCCCCTGAAAAATACCTTCTGAATCTCACCAGGACATTACTGGTTAAAAAAAGAAAAAAAACTCAAATGAAGAAGAAAAGTTTACTTTTTACGTTATGTTTAGTCCTTCCCCATGCTTTGTAGTACTACTGTAGCCATCCTGGGACTGACTCATTCATACTAGACATGGTGGGTGTTTTAAAAAGACACTGACAGTATCTTGGGTCAGATCACCAACCTCCGGTTATAAGATGACCACTCTACCCCCAGAGCCACTGTTGCTTCTATTGCAGCGTTAAACACAATTAATCTGATTGAGAAATTGTGGTAAATAAAAAAAACTAAATGTGTCAACATTTTTCCTAGAGGCAATATCTAGGGTTTAAGATTATATATATATATATATATATGAATTTTTTGAATTTGTTTATCACTAACAACAATTTGCAAAAACAAACTGAAATAATTAACAGCTCAACATAACAATGTTTTACTGGATTATTGGTACTGTATCACAGCTACACTTCAAGATATTTGTTGTGTGTAAAGCTAGAGGAGGCGTGTGTTTGGACTGGAGCGAGGCCGAGCATGATGGAGACAAACATACGGCCCGGGCTGGTGTGATGAGCAGCACCGTTGTCATGGGAACCCCTCCTCCAGCGCGTCTCTGTGTGTTTTCTGCTGCAGGAGGCTGAAGGAGCTTGTCTCGGTCTCCTCATCGCTGCGTCACCATAGAAACAGGGCAGTCGAGATGTACGTGATGTTTTGTTGTGAGCGCGCCGCTTTTTGTTTCCAGGGAGCAAACGAAAACCAAAGGGCGAAAGAAAAAAAAAAGGTAGAATCACACAGCTATGCACAACCTGACTATTAGTGCCATGTTACACGTGTACATACAAGCACATATAATGGAAAATATATGCAGCTGTGGAGTCCAACTGTCATCAACTGCCATTATGTCACTGTCATTATTTAAGCAAGGCTGGTGGTGCAGCGGTTAGCGCTTGTGCTTCACAGCTAGAAGGCCTTTCTGTGTGGAGTTTGCATGTTCTCCCTGTGTCTGCACAGGTTTCCTTCGGGTCTTCTGGTTTCCCCTACCACTAAAAACATGTATAATAGGCCAGGATGAATGAGAGTGCATTTGAGGTTGCGAGTGGAGGGCAATGGATGGAAATTAGCTCATGGCTACAATCCGGTGTGGCTTGTTCATTAACATGCACTGTACTGACCAAATACACCAAAACCTCACAAATATGCACCGTTCATTGCTACTAGAATACAATCAAATCATTGGGCATCATTATCACCAGCCTAACTGCTGGTGATAAATAGTGGGCTGGCCCTAAAAATCCCTTTGCAAATAACAATATTACAATAACAATAACATACCTTAAAATATGCACATTAAAATCAACCAATGTAAGAAAGGAAAGGAAGGACATTTGTATAATGCCTTTCACAGACATGGGGCAATTTACATTCACTCCATGTTCGGTGGTGGTAAGGCATAGCAGCGCTATAGGTTAACTGACGGGAGTGAGGCTGCACGCCATCGGCCTTTCTGACTGCCAACACTCATCACTGACTCACTCACACTTACATTCACAACATTAACCTTATGTACATGTTTTTAGTGGTAGGGGAAACTGGAGGAGACCTACGCAGACACAGGGAGAACATACAAACTCCACACATTAAGGGGATCGAACCCGGGACGTTCTATTTGTAAAGCACGAGCACTAACCGCTGTGCCAGAGGTCACCCAATGCAAGTCTTGAACAAAGTAAACTATAAGAACAATCGATGTCTAAAACAGTAAACATGCAGCTGTAGATCATAATTTGTTGCTCAAGTAAGATTACGTGATTCTGGTCTGATTTGACCCCTATAAATAAGTACCTTTGCAGGTTTAGAAAGCTATAAGCAACCTGCAGTGTCCCTTCAGTCCACCCATTATTTTGGTATGAGTCTCCCTAAGGATAACCATATGACCCCAGTGGCCCATAGCCTTGAACCCGCACTCGTACTGGGGATAATGAGCAGAGCAGAGTCCTTTCAAGTGACTCCTTTTGAGGACTGTGCAGATCAGTTAGAGCGGCTTGTCCTCAGAACCGTCTTACATAAATGTAAATGTAGGTTTGAGCATGTTTGACTGACATGAATGGGACCTCAGCTAAAACACTCACAGGAATGCCTAAACAGGACTGGAAAGGGGCTCCCAAAATACTCGTGCCCAATTCCTGGAATGTCTGAAAACAATTTCCATTTTTATATTTTCAGATGTTTTTTAAAGAATATTGGATTGGACTCATAGTGAAAGGAGATGAAGAGCGGGGGAGCAAGTCAGTATTGTTCTCACATCATCTATATTGCAAAAAGCCACAACATATTGCAAAATCACTCAGGTCTTCCATCTGACTGAGGTTTACATATTTTTTTTGCTAACACAGCCAAAAACAAAAACCTGTCCACCTGTTTAAGTTTGTTGTCAAATAGGACCATTACATTTTTCGCATATGTTGCAGCCCAACTACAAATTTTTCATTATATCCGAAAAAATGATGGTGTATTCTCGGAAATTCATCACCATAGTGTGTTGTAGTAAATCAGTCAAATTGGCTTCACTTTTGCACAGCAGTTGTTTGACAAATGGAGAACTAAATGCTGACAAGCCATGGGAACTTCCTTTGAACACATCCTATTTAACATCCCCTATTGATTTCAAGTGTTTGCTATTCATGACGCTCACATGAATCAGTCCATATTAACAATGCAGTTGTTGCAATACGTTACAGCGCAGGGCCTAATTAACAGTCTGAACCAGTATCTCAGAACTGTTGCTCAAAGATTCAGATTCAGGGAACCAGTCTGCAAAGACAATAGACATGATGAACTCAGGACAGACAGTTGCAAAATGGTCATTCGAGAATACAGCTGTCAACATACATCACTAATACCACATTTGAATAACCACATTTACTGTTTATTGTTTCATTCAAAAACAAAACAAAAATAAATCGAATCAAAAATTTAGTTTGATCAATAGACCCTTTAACTTCTGACATCACCAGTGACATCAGCGAGCAGGAAGTGAGAAGAGAGAAGTAAGATTAAACTAAAACTAGCAATTTTAAGTGTAAAACTACAACAAAAAAATGTGGTCCTGTTGTGGCTTGGGTGCAAGAACAAGAGGATTGACATTTGCATTGATAGAATAAGGTTTATCTGATATTTCCAAAAACAGTTAGACATTTGTTTATCGTTACTATGACAACAGCTACAATGGAAATAGATAGGAATCTAACTTCCTGCTTCCAGCTAAGCCCGGAATGTTTACAAACAATTAAAGGGTCTATATGGGGAAAATAATCGTGATTATTTTTTCCCCAAAATCGCCCAGTCCTAATTGCAAGTTTATATTTTAATTGCACATCCATATGTGATTCAAACACAATTCAGTGAGCAATTACTGATTTATAAAGAGGTTTTCGATTTCTTCTTACATAAACCTTATGTACAGTACAGGTGAATGAACATTAGGGGTGGAAGTAGAGCCATGTGTGTGTTTTTGCTGTTGACTGACCAAAGTTCATCTCTTCTCCACAAAAATAATCGATACAGAGCACCCAGACCTCCAACAGCCAGGAGACCTTGTGCATTAACGTGTGGAAATAGGCAAAATGGTGCCAACATGGTTTTCTGCGAAAAATAATGTTTTTTTTAATCGTTGTTTGTTACAATTATGTTTTGTATGATTATTAAAATCTTACGCTGTGTTAGTTTAGAGTTTTGCACGATCTATTGATAGTGAAATAGTGAAATGATTATATAGTGAAATTGTTAGACAATAGCATAGTGGTGGACAAAATGTCAAAAATCCAATCCACTTTATTCATTCATCATTCAATAACAAAACGTTTCCAAAGTGCTGCACATAAGATCATAAGAACATATGTCACAATTTTTACTGTTTTAATTTTTCATAATTCGTCGTAGTTTTTTAAATAAACCATCTTCTTCAAAAAGCTTGTACTTCACTGTTAAATCTGCCCATCACTCACTCAGAGCATGATCATAGGAGGTAGTGGGAAGGATGAGTAGGGAAAAGATGGCATTTGTTTAGCACAGAACTGCATTGAATAGAAAAGGCTTTAATCTTCACAGTCACACAATTACATTTTAAATGGTCATAGTACCAGCTTTACTGTTGCATCAACTCTTAATATGTAAACATTAATATGTACAGTGCAAAGTCAACTGTAAAACTGTAAAGTGTGCCAGCAAACAGGAACTACAGGCTCATATTCAGCCATCAGGTATTTTTATGACGGTCACTGTGCTCACAACACACCCCCAACGCATGACAGACTCTAAACTTGAGCAATACAACAACACAGCAGCACTTACAAAGTAGAATTTGATTTAAAAAAATACTAATTTGTATGAAAAAGTGAGTTCCAAAATTAGGAGAGAAAGTACATGTTGTGCATACACCATACTTAAATAAAGTCCCAAATGAGAATTTTTGAGTGTTGGCAAAGTAGTAGTAGTTTGAGTTGTGGGAGTGGTCACACTAAAATGTTAGGTAGACCTTAGCACAACAATAATTCAAACTCCATGGCTGCATGGTAAAAAGAGAAGAGAAGTCTTAACAAAACACAGTAGTAGTTGATACTAGTTAGTAGGGCATTACTCGAAAAGTCGACTAGTCGACATAATTTTAAACAAATCGACTAGTGTGGGGTGCAATAAAATGAGTAGTAATACAGTGTAATTTGCCATGTATTTTGATCTGTGTTGAATGAAATAGAGAGATCTTAAAGACTTTGCACTTTATTTACTGGTAACCATTACTTCTAACTTCTTGGAGAAAAAAAACTGTAACTGAACATTTCAAAAGGTTACCACATATAGAAAGTATGCATGCAACAAGTGTATAAGAAATAAAGCCTTCGTACTAGAAAAAGGTTGCAGTGCCAAGTGTCAATAGTGAATACCCACCACATAAAGCCAGTCCTGGGACCGGTGCTGGAGTGATGTCACTCTTCAATGTCCTCTCATAGAATAATAGTTTTCTTTACCTGTGTCTATTGTTTGTGACATAGGCCTTTCTCACACCCACAACTTATTGTAAAGTGCTGGATTAAGACACAGGATACTTGATCCCTTCACATTAGTAAAATAGGGTTTTTAAAGTTGGGTTTAGTCCGCAATACTTTCTTAGATGGTACTGTGTGACAAAAACTTGAGAACCAATGCATTGCAACTAGGACCAGCAAATATATCGGGCCGATGTTTGGGTATAGATAGAGACTTCCTATTTTTTGCATTGGAAAGAGCTCAGTCAGAGCTTTATCCAATCCAATCCACTTTATTTCTATAGCACATTTAAACAACAGAACAGTTCCAAAGTGCTGCACAAAAAAGAAAAGTACACAAAAAACTCCATGTAGCTCAACCAGTCAATAAAATAGAATAAAAAAATAGAAGTAATCACAAATGGAATAAATAATTAAAATAAGAAATAAATAATCAATTTATAAAATCAATTTAAAAAATCAATAAAAATCGTAAAGCAATGAAAAGAAATAAAAAGACACAGGGACCACACAACTCACGCGGTGTTAAAAGCCAGAGAATAAAAGTGGGTTTTAAGGCGAGATTTAAAACACTCCCGTGTTGGGGCTATTCGGACGTGGAGGGGCAGAGCGTTCCACAGCTTAGGGCCGACGACGGAGAACGCTCTGTCCCCTCGAGTTTTTCGTTTCGTCTTAGGAACCACGAGCCACCACGACTTCCGAGGCATCAGGGGAACTGAGAAACATCACGTCACAAGTTTGTACACATATTTCCAAATAAGCTCCCTCTGAAGTCCTGAATAAATCACCCCTATGCCCCTTATACAGCGCCCTCTGCTGTCACAGTTCAACACTGACACGTTTAGAAGTATCATACACAGGATTTTTTTTTAAATATATATTAGCGATGCCTGTCAATCAGCATTGGTCTTAGAAAAAATCAATATCCGTCAACCTCTATCAGATATTTTTCTATATATTTCTATGATTGAAACCTTTACTATAATAACTGTAGGCTATCTGAGAGATTTAAAAAACAATTACATCAAATTAAATTAATTAAAATATCAGCCATGCCAACCCTCTCTATATCGAGGATATCCCAAGAAAAACAACAAGAAAAATCAACCTAAAAATGTATATGAGCAAATATTGAACACATATTAGCATAAATAAACTCAAATGTTAGTGGATAAAAAAAATAAAAAAAACTATACATATGTGAGACTGGGTCAGGTCAAAATAGCTAAGATCATTATACACAATATGAAAAATAAGATGTTCATCATTGTAAAAATGATATGCAAGCAGCATGCAAGCAAATGTTGATTTATAAAGATATAAAGACTTAAAATGACTTAAAATGACTTAAAATGAATCTTTTGAGACTTGTGTGATCTGATCTTGTAAGCTAAAGAGCATTTTATGTGTGTCAAATCTTTTTTTTCATAAAGCAGATATGAATGCTATAACAAAGAGGAGTCAGTCACATCCCTCACCAGTCATCTCATCTCTTTCTACAGAAGGCCTATCTCTACTTCATATCTAAGAAACTGTATGACTGCACAAAATTATCACCAGCAAATGTGTAAGTTTGGTGAACATGCTGTATAATTGTATTACAAATAGCCTATTACACTTTGTTCTTTGTGTAGATGACCTAGCCATTTTGTCCAATCAGATAGAGTGATGTCAAAGCAGACCGTTATCATATCAACACAGTATGCCTAACTGTTAAAGCTCTTTAACTACACGCATTGACACTTATTGCACGCAAGTCGACATCATTACACATAATGTGTGAGTGAAGACAGTGAATGTAGCGAGGCCCTGCACTCACCGTGGCCGAGCTGAGGCTGCTATCCGTCAGGGTGAGATGGTGCGGCTCCCAGCGGCGCAGAAACTTGGAGGTGAGGATTTGCTAAGAAAGGTGCGCGGATGTTTGAGCACGCACACCTGGATGTCGCCCTCGTGGAGCAGCTTGTAGCGCATCCCCCTCCTCCGCAGTGGTGCAGGCTCCTCTTGCACGGCCCCGCAGCCACTTTACTGTTATTATTGCCCTCGGTCGTGTCCCCCAGCAGCGGTTTGTTCTCCTCGCACTGGTAAAACTGGTTATTGTGCAGCTCGCCCCCTCCGCCAACGCCGCCTCCGTTGCTCAGATCCATAGCGCCACTTACGACCCAGCAGCTTATTTCCAAATGTCGCCGAGCCAAGACAGGCCTACATGTAGCCTATACAAACACTGGGGTTGAAGGGACCTACCTTCGGCCCTGTGCGCTGTCTGTAACCGCTGTGGCGACTGGAGCGCACGGTATCCACAAAAAACGCGTCAATAATCCTCCATTTTCCCCCACGACCGTGTCCCCCGCCTCCTCAGAGCAGCTATTTAATATGTTAGGGCCATGGCCTTGTCCAATGCGTACACCCTTCAGCCAAATAGTATAATCCGCGACAAAAGGAAGAGAGACACGATGGGAAAAGACGTGAAATGTCCCACAGTGGAGTGTCCCTGTTCAAAGCAGCTCTGTTCGTATTCAATCCAAGCCCATCGGCGGCGTTTCCCTTTTCTTGCCCTGATCCTGGCGCTGTGTACAGCAGCCAGCTCTGTACGGCTGCGGCGCGCCGGTTGGTCCCGCTCGTTCATGTGATACCGGACTGACGTCAATGGGGAGGCGAGCGGATGAGCCGTGTGTCTGCGTTCCGCTGTCTGTGCGCCCGCCCCATGGCCCTCCCCCCACGCGCTCCCTCACCCATTATAGTAGATCCATGGTCCTCACCCCCAGAGCAGGAAACATGGAGGAGCGCCTTCAGTGGAAATGATGCAGCTGTGCACAAGTTCCCGCAAAGATAACCTCTAAATCAGTAGTTTCAAGAGACAACTACCGGGTGAAAACCGGGTTTTGATGGTGGGAAAAACCTAATGGACACATGCGTCAGCAATATTTGATAGTTTTTGTTATTTTTTATCCCGGCATGCTCAATGTGTCAGTCCCAATCCCAGAGAAAAATTCTGCCAAAAGAATTTTGGGTGAAACAAGGAAATCAGGCACACACTTTATTTCTATGGGCACACAGCCCCAAACCTTTCTGGCCACGCCCCTCAAAATCACTCAACCAACAACTCGATTCTGTAAAATGTAGGGATTAATTATAATAATTTAAGGTCCAAACATTTGAAATCTGGTGTATTGATGTCAAACCCCTAGCCTGGCTAACGTCAGACTAAATCACAAATGATATTTAGTCTGGGGACCACCAATTCATTTTCTCGTAGTTTAGTTTAGTTTTAGTTTATTTATTTGTTTGAGCAGTTAACCTGCTCAAAGGAGTGGGCTGAAGCCAAAGGCTTATAAGCGCCCACCCAAAATACAAATAATAACATTACATTTAATATTTACAAGGTAGCAAATCATAAACAAAGAACATAGGCAAAGTAACAATAAATGGTGTAGGAGAGGTGTGGTTTACAATTGTCCTTAGCTGTTTATTGGGCGCTACGAACAGTGATGCCAGTAACTAATTACTTAGTAACGGATTACTGTAATTGGATTACTTTTTTCAGTAACTAGCAATCTAACGCGTTACTATTTCCAAACAAGTAATCAGACTTAAGTTACTTTTCCAAATCACTGTGCGTTACTATTTTGTCATTTTCCTTTGGAAAAAAAGACATTTATTTTTGCATCTCGACGAGTGACATAACATAATGTCACGTTTTCACGAGAGATGGAAATATGTCACTTTTCTGAGTCTGCGTCAGCGTTGTTGATGTTACTGTTAAAATGCACTTCCAAGAAAGTGAGTGTTGGTAAAAGGGTTTGTCATTAGTGTGTTGAGGCGATGGAGATGTTGTCGGCAGCAGCTGAATGTAACTAATAAAGTAACTTGTAATGTAACTTAGTTACTTTTAAATTAAGTAATCAGTAAAGTAACTAAGTTACTTTTCAAAGGAGTAATCAGTAATATATAACTTACTCAAGTAATCTGTGGCAACACTGGCTACGAATGTCTCTCATGCGTCTGTACATAGCCATAGCCAAACGTATCATCGTATCAGATGACGTATGACGTACCCGCTGTACATTTTCGAACTAAACTATTTAGAACACGGTCTAAAGCTTTATCGAAAGATGGCGTCGCGTCTGCTGCTGTCATGTTGGATCCGTAAATAAACTTTTTTTTTTTAATCCGTGAACAAACTACAAGCTTCCGTATGTCGAATAGTGCGTCATCATCTTACCGTCCCTCCTCGTTCTGTGATTGGTCTCCAAATCCATGCAAAGATTTCGGCCATGGTCCCCAGACTGTCGTGAAGATCGAAAGGATCACAGCGCACACAGCAGTCTGGCATTAGCCAGGCTAGTCAACCCCTGGAACTGCCACATTATTGTGGTGCGGTTGTTTGTTTGTCCTAGGAGCTATGTTGTCTTGGGCATTATGCCCGTGGTAGGATCTCCCATGGCAAACAGGTCAAAGGTGACAGGCCAGACTAAGAACAGTTTAGAGGACCCCAATGACTATGACGTTGCCCGGCATGACGCATCCAGGGCCCACCCAGATGACAGGCCTGAGGTTGGGGTTCGTCCACGAACACAGTTTCTGACTGATGGGACGTGTCACCTCGCTGGGAGGGAAGGAGCCTGAGCTTGTGAGGGAGGTCGAGAGGTACCAGGCTCGATATAGTCGGGCTCGCCTCTACGCACAGCTTGGGCTCCGGAACCCAACTTCTGGAGAGAGGCCAAACGCTCCACTTCTCTGCTGTTGCTCATGGGGAGGCGGCGGGCTGGTTTATAGCTCCAAAGCTGCCACATGTTGGATTTCACCCCGGTGAACAATAGGGTCGCATGCCTTCGGGGTGATTGGGAGGAACAGCTTTTTTGTTTTGTTATTGGACCTCTGTGCTAGTTACAGTTTGTCCATAACAAACACCATGTTTGAGCACAAGAGTGTCCATAAGTGCACGTAGCACCAGGACACCCTAGACCGGAGGTTGATGATCAACATTGTAGTGGTGTCATCAGACCTCCGGCCGCGTGCCAACTGATCACCACCTGGTGGTGAGCTGGATCCACTGGGAGGGGAGGAAGCCGATCATACCTGGCAGACCTATCGTGAGGGGCTGTTTGGAAAGTCTGGTGGATCCCTCTCTGTCAGCAAAGTCTTCAACTCCCTCTTCCGGACGAGCTTCTCCCAGACCCCTAGGGTGGTTGGAGATTTGAAATCTGAGTGGACCATGTTCTCCTCCTCCATTGTCAATGTGGCCACTCGTAGCTGTGGCCACAAGGTCTCTGGTGCCTGTTGTGCTAGCAACCCCCAAACCCAATGGTGGCGGCCGGAAGTAAGAGATGCCATCAAGCTGAAGAAGGAGGCCTATCTGGCCTTGTTGGCTCCGGAGGCAGTTGACAGGTACCAGCAGGCCAAGCGTGCCACAGCTCGTGCGGTTGCAGAGGCAAAAACTCGGGTCTGGGAGGAGTTCGGAGAGGACATGAAGGTAGACTATCGGTTGGCCTCAAAGAAATTCTGGAAAACTATCCGGTGCCTCAGGAGGGGGGAGCAGTGCTTCAGCAATACTGTCTACAGTGTGGGTGGGGAGCTGCTGACCTCGACTGGGGATGTTGTTGGGCGGTGAAAAGAGTACTTCAAGGATCTCCTCAATCCCACCGTCACGTCTTCCAATGAGTAAACAGAGACTGAGGACTCGTCCATCACCTAGGATGAAGTCATTGAGGTGGTTAGAAAGCTCCTCGGTGGCAAGGCCCCGGGGGTGGATGAGATTCGTCCTGAGTACTTACTGAGTAAGTCTGTGGATCTTGCGGGACTGTCTTGGCTGACACGCCTCTGCAACATCGCGTGGAGGTTGGGGACAGTGCCTCTGAACTGGCAGACCGGGATTGTGGTCCCTCTGTTTAAGAAGGGGAGGATGTGTTCCAAATATAAGGGTATCAGGTCTATTCCAGGGTGCTGGTGAGGAGGCTCCGGCCTATTGTTGAACCTCGGATTAAGGAGGAGAAGTGCGGTTTTCGTTCCGGCACACTGGACCAGCTCATTACCCTTTATCAGGTGCTCAAGGGTTCATGGGAGTTGGCCCAACCAGACCACATGTGCTTTGTTGATCTGGGGAAAGCATTCGACCGTGTCCTCGTGGTGCCATGTGGGGGTGCTCCGGGAGTATAGGGTCCGGGGCCCTCTGCTAAGGGCTGTCCGTTCCCTGTATGATCGCAGCAGGAGCATGGTTTGCATTACGGGCAGTAAGTCAGACCTGTTCGAACTTAGATTCTCTAAAGTTTCTCTGAGACATACAGCACTGGGGTCTCAGGGAAACTTCAGAGAATCTTTAGGCAGCGCAGGATTCCAGTGTACCACAAACCGGTGAACACACTGAGACAAAAATTAGTTCATCCCAAAGACAAAAGTCTGAGCCACAAACGCAAATGCAAAAAAAAAAAGCAATGTGGTTTATTCTATTCGATGCAAAGAAGAAGAATGCACAGAAGAAGAACATTATATTGGAGAAACTAAACAAGTTTTACAGAAGAGACTTTATCAACACTGAAGAGAAAGCACAAGCGACCCTCAGGCAGCGGTGCACCTCCACCTCAAAGCCACCAACCACTCCTTTGAGGACGGGGAGGTCAACATTTAGCTAAAGAAGAACGGTGGTTTGAAAGAGGAGTAAAAAAAGCTATTTTTGTCAAGAAAGAAAATCCCTCCATGAACCGGAATGGTGGGCTCAGATTTAATCTTAATCTTAATCGTCACTCTACTCCAATCTCCTTCGGGGAAAGCCGACAGGGCACAGCCAGTCCAAGGAGACGGCACCTCAGCTAACAAAAGAACAATAGGCAGGTACAGTAATTAGCAATGATCCGCCATGAATAGGACAGATAATGGGCAGTGATCATCTATGAATAGGACAGATAATGGGCAGTGATCATCTATGAATAGGATAGGACTGACCGATACTGGGGTTGAGCAGGTCGTTAGAGATGCTCTACTTCAAAGGTGTTTACCCACAGTTGATAGTAGCTGGGATTAGAGGGGAGGAGGCGGGCCAACCCCAACTCCTCCCTGTGGTCTTTATCTAAGCTGCGGGCTGAGAGGGACTTTAGTCCGCTGACGAAGCCGATGAGAGGCGAAACGTTCGAAGACTTCAACTACTGACTACAGAAGATGACTCAAGTACCTTCATTGAAGATGGACAACGTCTGTACGACTGAGAACTTACACAGATATCAAAGATACATCAAATTCAATGTCAGGAATGTAAAAAAAATATTGTTTCAAAATCATCTTGCGACGCTTCAGTGTCTGCAGCCCCCCAGGAGGTCCCAAACCTCCACTGTCCTAGACCATCTGAAAAAAAGTTTTTGTTGTTGTTTTTTTTAAATTATACATCAGAGTGTCTTCATATTTTACTATAAATATTCCACAATTGTTTGGTCTTTGATTTTACCTATAATTTTCAATTTGTAGAATGTTTTCAAGAATGTTTTCAGATGAAGTTTGAAATTATAATGAACAAACATGGAAAAGTGGATAAGATTTTTGTCCAAAGCATTTGACAGTCTTTATCAGGGCTGATTCAAGTTAGAAATTACCTAATTACTATGTCACTGTATAGCTCTCTTGGGCCCACTGCCATAGCACCTTTTCCATGACATCCTCTGCAGCCATGCACCAAGAGATACAGTCATTTTTGAGACAAGACACAGCCTGCAGATTTACGCAGCTCAGAACACTCATCTAGTCAGCAGTAAAAGGCACAAATGGGGTAAGAGCAGTTATGACCGTAATTTCACACATATGAGCAAATACAAAGATGTAATTTGGAGAAAAATGCTTAGATTTATTTTATTTATTGGTTTATTTGGTAGGGACAGTGCATGTTAATGAACATACATGGGTCTCATGCATGTAAACAAGCCACACCGGATTGTAGCCTTGGGCTAATTTGCGTCCGTCGTCCCCCATGCGCACTCTCAAACACTCTCATTCATCCTGGCCTATTGTACATGTTTTTAGTGGTAGGGGAAACCGGAGTACCCGGAGGAAACCTACGCAGACACGGGGAGAACATGCAAACTCCACACAGAAAGGCCCCGGCCTTGGTGGGAATCGAACCCAGGACCTTCTAGCTGTGAAGCACGAGCGCTAACCACTGTGCCACCGTGCCGCCCAGATAGTACCAAAATAATTAGAAATGGAATGTACATGTGATGATCATATTAGGCCTAGTGTTTTTACAATGCATATTTCTCTGAAAATGATTAATTTAAAACTTTTCCCCAGTGTGCACCTCTAAATAATAACAGTTTTGAAGTAGACCTTTGTTACAATGTAACATGTGAGTTCAGAAAACTGAGAGCCAACAGAGACTGTTCCTCTTAAGTTGCTTCACATTTTGTTTTAAATTGAATAGGTAAAGTGTGAACTTAACATGCATGGTTCTATGGTCAAAACAGATGAGAGTGGGCAGGGTATTCTCTCTGCTGTGATGGGCACAGTGTGAGGCTCTGTAAACATGTGCTGGAATCAGTGAGCAGCCACACTCATCTAACGTGCGCTAATGTAGCATGAAGTTCCTTCAGAATAACTCTGCTCACATGTCCAGTCTACAGACCACAGCTGACCACTGTCACATGACTCCAGCATAGGAGGCCGTGCTCAAGCTAGTACAAATTTCAATTACAAAAAAACCTTAGCATTAGTCAATTTAAAAGGTATACAAAATCATTATTTTTGAATTATATTTAGATGACTATATGTTCTGTTCAAGACCTTAGAAGTTTATTGTATAGCATTATCAGTCACTCATTTTAAAAATTGTATTCATGTAATGAAATGATTGATGTTTACAGTGTAGAAAGCAATGGGCCATTATCAAATTACCTGTCCCTGCACTTCCCACTCCTGAAAATGAAATATAAAAAAAAAAAAATCAACAATGCAGTAATACAAAAAAATATTAATTTGAGCGCCACATGATAAGAGCCAGGTAATTTCAAATCATATTTTTGCAGTTTTTACTTTTATCTCACTTTGAATATCCAGAATATGTTGAAAACCCAGTGTCCCCGACCCCATTTTCACACCTTTGTGCAGTTAAAAGGAATATTTACAATAAATCTATAAATATTTTTCTTTTTCAATTCCAAACAATAGAGAATAGACTTCAATAATCTGCAGATCTTATATGAAAAATCACAACTATTAATTACAATAATTAAGAAAAATCTCTGTCCCTCAGTTTTGTATCATTGGTGTTATCAGCATTACTTTCCAGGATTTGTAAGGTTAGAAAAGATGCGAAGACATTTTTTCTGGTGTGATGAGACCAAGTTAAAAGCCTAATCCTGGGAAATATAAAGGACATATTGTCCTCACTAAGAACAAATAAGTAACTTTAAAATGTGACTTTATACTGTGGGTCATTTTGAAATGTCATTGGTGTTACGCCATTAGTTAGTTTAGTTAGTTTAGTTAGAATTTCTCTGGGGGAAAAACTGGTTCACAGCTAAAACTATACAACTGTACTGTGATACACCACCTTTGTTCAGGAATAACACAGAAATACTTAAGAAAAAGGAACAATTAATTGAAATTCGTCATTGGTGTTACGGTCACTGGTGTTACAGCCCCACTTTAAATTAATGGAGGCATGTGATCACTGGTGAGTCACTGGTGCTACACTTTTGTCATTGGTATTATGAAAACACTGGGCTTAATTTAACATATAATTCTCCCTTATTTTAATAAAATACTGTTCTTAGACAAAATGGCTATTGTTTAATTTCCTAAATGCAAAATTTACACAATTGACAAAATGTTTTGTTGCATTATTTCCTTATGTTTGTCATTAAAATAGTTGTAACACCAATGACACAAAATTTAAAATAAAAATCTTAAATGATAAAAAAAGAAAAGAAAAGAAAAATACCCAAGCTGTCCCTTATGACTGGTAGTAATGCTAAGAGGGTATGTTTTGGTGATTTTATGTAAAAATATTGTACTTTTTTGGGGACAGAAAATGCCCATATTTTGATAATGGCCCGTGTATCTTACGCTGATGAACTGTAATTCAGGGGCAGGGTCTCACTTCTCACAAGATCACCCTGCTCCCCTATTGAACATGTGTCCATTTTGTTTTGTTATTTTGTATGTTCCTGTGATTTTAAAAGTTGCTTGACATAATTCAAAATAAACAAAATGGAGACAAATTATGATTTAAAACATGCTTATGGTTCATTTAACCTCTTAACCCCCGCCTTAACCAAGTACATTTTCTTCAGTTTTACCCAAATATTAAAGCTTCCTGACCTGAGAGCTTACAGTCTATAGGCCAGGGTAACAACTCATGCTTCTTCCTTGTTTTTGTGGTCAAGTTTTGTCATTTTTGTTGCATTTTGTCATGTTTCCGTTGCGTTTTCATCTTATTTTTTGTAGCGTTTTTGTCACGTTCTCATTGCTTTTTTGTAGCGCTTTGGCGGCATTTAATTTTTTTAATGTAGTGTAACTGTGATGAAGCCACAACAATATGACGAAAACGCAACAAAAACGTGATGAAAACATGACAAAAATGCGACAAAACGAGGAAAGACCTTAGCCATAGCTTTCAAATGAGGCGACGCGTTACACTGGACTATTGGCTGATAGCTCCAGTCATGAAGGTTTTAGATTTGGGTAAAGCTGGGGGAAATGTGCTCAGTTTCTAATTGTTTTTGACCCAAACGTCTACAACTGCTATGCCAACACATCAGCAGCAGATGTAAGCAGTCAGACAAGTTTGTTGAATACAACATATTCAGTTAAACAGACTATGTCCAATTTGTGGAGGGTCTACCCCCATTCACTGAGCTCTCAGCGGTCACAGGACGCAGATTAGCTCCATTCTGCAACTGTCACGAGAGCAGGTCACTGACTGTATCCCCGCTGCCTGGGCCTATTCAACAGGCCCGTGAGCTAGTGCATGTTTAGACAAGATGTCTGGAAAACACTGGGAGTCATCAACTCCCACATACACAAGACAAGAAGCTTCACAGTATCGTGTAAAACAATGGAAAAAGATTATCTCAAATTAATGGGAATACCGTGTCTATTGATGAGGCATTATCGTTTTTTCTAAATGCACTTTGTCTTTTGTTTTTCATCCTTTTCCATTTGCGATTCTTTCATGATCTAGCCAACTCTAAGTTACAGAAGAGATTGTTTTCAAATGGTTGGAAAACAGTCATGCTCTGATTGGAGCTTATAGTTATCGACCAGTAATTAGTGTGTCTAGGTATAGCCAAGAATCAACCTAATCCTGATGGTTAATACTGTTTGGTGTGGGAAGCTGTGGCTATATTAATAAGGGTGATGTATAACATAGGTAACAGTTAACTGTATTCAGTGTAGCCGAGAGCTAAGTCTAAACTAACTACTTTCTTTCAATAGGAGCCTTTCAGAAGCCAATCCAAACAGCACCAGATTAAAATGAATCAGACAGTTTATCCCAATAGGTGCTTTATTGCGTATGACGTGGGTGGATGACACATGAATGACGTTTACAAAAAGTTGCTCAAGTTGGAGTTACTAAAGCAGTGAACCATCTCACTCCAATTTTTCACAACTCAGCAGTGGAGAACAATGCACACACACACAGGAAAACCATTGATAGTAAACAATATGATTACATTAACAGAAAGTTCAGATGAAAAGCTTGGTCTGTCAAGCCACACAAACCTTTTGGATAAAAACCACTGTAGAGCATGTTATTAAACCTAATTGTTATAGAGCATTAACAAATCAATATTTCTGCTTGAATATCCAGTCCAACTATAACGTTCCCCAAATCTTTGTCCAGCATCACCTTGTTTCTTAAATGGAGCATCTTTAAGGTCACCTTAAGTTTTGTACATAAATGAAATAATGAACAGTGAGTCATTAGTAAAGCCTTTCAAAGTCTTAATTAAACCCATACTGGTAGGTACAAGCAATATTATGGATGCAAAGAGATTTAAAAAAAAAAAAAAAAAAAAAAAAAAGGGGTAGTGTATGAACTAAACAAACAGGATCTACCATTACTTGCACTTACAGGTGGCGATTAATAATTTGAGCTGTCTTGCTCATAGCAGTAACACTAGTATCTGACATCGATAATGAAACAACTCTGTGCTGCTTTCAGGGAATGATAGGGTGTGAACCTGACGACAGACCGCAGCAGCTGCGCAGTGGAACAAATGGGGGTCAATGGCTGCCAAAAGTGTTCTGACTGGAAAGCAGGGTCATAGGTCATAGGCAGCCAAACATCCCTCAGAAGTGACACACATGGGGTTCTATTTCTGAACTCCCAGACAGCTCAGTAAATGATAAAAGCCATTATCAAGTGCTTGCTGGTGTCCACTGATCACACAGCGCGTGGGAAAGTAAGGTGCACAGGAGACGCTACATTAATAAGGATGTACATTCTTCGGCTTGATTAACTGATTTTAAAGTAGTGAATTTATAGAGATTGTAATCTCGTCTGTGCAAAATATGCAAGTGTCAAATAAAAAAATAAAATAAAAAGCTTTAACACATTGGAGATACAAAAAGGAAGCATAGCTCACCAGTCATTGTGTGTAGCCATCAAGTTTTAGGAGGCAGTGGTTTGCAGCCTTACAAACACATAATTAGCAGTGATGAGTCGTTTTCGATTTAGGCTATTGAACTTGCAAGGCAATTTTATTGTTGCATGAATACTGACAAGAGGCACACTGACAATGTCAAATATCCCTGATTCATTTGCAAATGGATCAAGGATATTTGGCATTAAGCGTGATCCACGCTATGTTTTGCATATCCATCTCTTGTATACAGGCTAACTGCTTTGTGCAAATAATCGAGTGACAGCAAACAGTGCCATTACGAACATTATTCTGCTTTGCTCTGCCATTACCACATTATCCATTGCTAAGCTGCATAATGTGGTAACGGCACAGCCAGAAGCTAATGAGGATAGTCAGTTATTTCTTAGTACTAGGATGGCTCTACGAAATATTACAAAAACAACTATTAACAATAATAGTAATCATGCTATAATAGACGCAAAACATGGTATTGGCATGGTGGTTTTAAAATTCCATTGCAACAGAATTTGAACAGTGCCTGCACTGTGCTCATCATTTGGCATTAATGACAGCAAACATAGCATACATTCAGCATACTTCTCCTTCAGCCATCTTGTAATGACAGGAGGCGTTAGCCAGGGGGTTGTGTCATCAGATTAAAATACTGTTAAAATAAATTGTCTTAAAACCCTATACCTTGTCTACAGGAACCATTTGAAAACTGACAGCAGTAATTCTGTTTCAAGTATTATATAGTTAACAGTTGAAAAAGGAAAAAAAAAAAAGATTACCAACCAGTTCAAATGTTTGGTGCGCAGATAAAAAAAAATAGCAGAAAAGTTCTGAGTGCTCAAACCCTCTGCAGCAGAACAAATCACACAAGGCCCACCACCATTCAAATGACCATTTCTGTTCTCTTCACATTAAAATTTGTTAAACTAGGTTTAAAATGTTCTTTGGCCAAACCCAAACCTGACCAGTTCCTCAGTCAGCGACCCACTCTGATGCGGAACATGCCCTGACTCAGCTGCAGCCGGAACAGTTTACAGTTTGCAAAGCGCAGAGCAGCGCAAGTGGTTTTGGACAGGTCAGAGGGCAACATGGGTTTGGTCCGGTGCCAGGTCCCAGTGCTGCGTCGAAACTCGCGGATGTAGTCAAAACTACTACCTGTACACAAATGCGTGAGTTTAGTTAATGCAAAGGTTTAACTGGGCTTCTGGAATATGAATTCTAGAGCTCACCAGTGTCCAGATCTCCAACCACGTAGATGTTCGGACCGACAGGTACTGCGCCGTACACGAATGAAGAGCTGGTTTGGATGCACAGGCTTTGGTCATCCAGCAACATCCATCTGAAAACACAAGGTCAACATTTCTAAGGAAACTACGTACACGTGGCGAATTGTTAATTTGCCGTGGCTTACACATGGCTTTTCTAAATATTTTCATTTGGCTGAAAATGTTATTATGAGCAGTGAAAACAAGAAATCAGTGAAAAATAGCTAGCACTAAAGAGAAAGAATAAATAATAACACTACAGGATGTGAAAGCAAAGTCAAAAACAAAACAAGAACTTCTGTGGCCTCTGTGTCCCATCAGACTAATGGAACAAAATAATTAAAACTATAATACTGCGTCATCTGTATAAATTGCTTTTTCGAATAGGATGCCAATTGAGAAAGTGGCATCCCCCCCCCCAAGTTAAATAAAATAACTTGCAGAAGAGGAGCACAGGATAAAATGAGTTCAGATTTTTGCAACTGTAAAGCAGCACCTCCTCAGCTCGTCATGGTAAAATTCTGATTTGCAGGTCATCATCTGTCGTTGCTCTGCGTTCTCATTCTCTTTACTCCTGACGCCTCCAAACACGTACAGTTCCTGTCCAATGCCACACGCCACAGACCCAAACCTGGTAACAGAGAAAAAAAAAAAAGAAAAAAAAAACTTAAGTTTACAGAACAAGGAACAAGTTGTCCAAGATAATCTGCTTTTAAAAAATTAGGAAGTTTCATGAACATTTTGAAGAGCATAGAAAGCAAACTTTATGATGCGGCTGGACTTATTTGAGTCTAAAAATAGCCCCGAGTTAATTTCCAAAATGAGGGTCATTCATTCCAGGGATTTTGACCAGTCTCAATTTATTCACCCAGAAATTGGCAGAAGGCAAAAACCATGATAAATGTAACGCAAAAAGAAGATTCACCCCGATGACAACAGTAAACCAGAGGAGGCGGCCATTTTAGAGGAACAGAAAGTCATACATCTGTTACTTGTGACAGCACACACAATAACCAAGCTACTCCCGGGTCCAAACTGTTGAGCGTCCCATAGACAAACACAGCAAAAACAGCTCATAATGATTAGCAGAGAATATGATTAAATATGTTTGAACACAAACATACAAATGCAACGTATCATGACAAGGCATATCGCCCCAATCCTGCTTTTCGTGTATGTTGAATGAGTTCATTATCTCATTTGCTTTCTTATTTTGTGGCATGTTTGTATAATACATTTCCATGTACTATTCTGCAACAATGCTATGCTTGATTGTTGTATTTGTTTTTTCTTTCTCTCTTGTTATACTGTATTTTTCCATACTTTTCACAAGGATGTCTCTTCTCACCAGCCCTTTTATGTAACATAAAATATAATATGAATAATAAAAAATAAAAAAAATCACAAAAAAACACAGCAAGAACACCAACTTTATTTGAATCTCCTGCTGAAATAACAGCAGATAAAAACTGTTTCACACCGAATTAGAATATAGCTCACCATTTCTCCAGACAAAATTAAGATATTTTTATATTTAAAATAACCCTTCATTGTGTATTGAAAAAAGTAATTTGATAATTAATGTCAGAAAAGCATGTCTAAAGAAAATCCAGAGGAAATGTAATATTTCTGTGCGATCAGATTAAAAAGAGCCTTGTAGTCGGCTCTATAGCAATTTCAAATCAGCTAAATCCCATTATAGTGAATAGGGCTTAAGTCCCATTGGACCTGGAAGTAGAGTGATGATGACACCATCACTTAGCAATCCCATTGTGGACAGGTTTTATTCAGGTTCATCATTCTTCCCTTTCTTTTTTAGGGGGAGAGACACGTTTAGATGGGTGATGGAAACAAAACTTGTAAAAGAGAAAATAAAAATAAAAGGGAATTAACATCAAAAGAATCTCCTTTTTATAAGTAATTGCAGTACCGGTATTTCTGTCATTGAGGAAGTACACTGTATAATCAGAGCATTCAGGGCTACTTTGGAAACTGTTAGAAACACAGTGAGTTACCACAGTAACTGACTCAGGGCTCTGGTTAACTCCCACTTTGTGAAACTGAAAACTCTGAGTTGACCTTCCCAGACACTACAGACCCTCAATTTTGACTAAACCTGCTTTGGAAACAGGACCTTTAGGACTCAGGCAATTTTAATAACTATTGCCTCTTTGCCATTTCTGCCTTTTCCCAATTTGGTGTTGCTGAATCTTATCCCAGGAATTAATTGTAATGTCTGAGACAACAGTAAATAATGAGTCAAGATTTTTGCTGTTATAAGAATTGTATAACCTTACCAACTACAGTTTCATAATAATTTACTAAATAAAGCTAAATCTAGAAAGCAAGCTTATTTTACAGTGCAGTCCAAGATGTAAAATTGAGAACCCATCGTAAATCCTTGACAAGGATTATTTTGAAATGATTCTCTTCCTGTCTCCCTCCAGCTCTCTGTTACTAAAGAAGACGTCCGTGTGACTAAAGTATGTGTGTAAAGAGACAGAAACTAAACTAGTTCCTGTGGTGAAATCAATCACGCTTTAAGGAGGCCTGAAGCAACAATGTAAAGTCCACAAAGCAAACCGAAAATACCTTCTCTCCTTGAGGGGACATAGGCCCGTCCACTGCTGGGTCTTTGGGTCAAAGCACTCCACAGAATCATACAGTTTGCCATAGGAGCCCCCTCCCATGGCATATATCTTCTTATTCATTACAGCATAACAGCCAATCTGAAGGACCATATACACACATGATCAGTACAACATAACCATGGAAAAGACTCAATCTGAAAACCCTTAGTTCTTATTGTTGTCTTAAGACCCCTTTATGGACCCCTAAAAGACGGAGCAGACGGTACCTTGCGGACCATAGTCATGTCGGTCTGTGTTCTCCACGTGTTGAAGTGAGGGTCAAACACTTCCACAGAGACCAGCTCCACCACCTCATTCTCTCCTCCCAGAACATAAATGAGGCCGTCCAGCTCCACAATACCAAAGTTCTGCCGGGCCTGACACATGAGCCAAGATTACTTACATTTCACAGCAACTTTAACTTACATTAGTAAAATTTCTCTGGCACATCTTTTTTGTTGTTGCTTTTTGTAGGTTTACTCACAAAAAAAACTAATCTGTAGAGAATCCACTTGTTTTGTTTTAGGCCTAATCAGTTTGATACAGAAAAACAGGAGCTAGTCATCCCATTACTGTTTAAGTAGCAGTAGTGACATCTAGTGGCAAGACATAACACAGACAAGCGCCAGTCTTTCTAACACAGAATCTTCAGCCTTAATACATAAAATAGAAAACAAGATCATGGACACAGGGCAACAGTTATCACCTAGACCCACAAAGATTCCCTGTAATATAATTTTTACACCGCTGACCCTAAACATCTTCATACCTGCAGCATTGATGGTATGGGAGTCCAGCTGTTGGTATCAGAGTCATATTTCTCTGCACTGTCCAGTATAACGTTGTGCTCATCTGTCCCACCCATCACAAATAGAAAGCCCTCTGAAAACACACAAACATATTAGTTTCAAATTACTTACAAATGTGTCAGTGACATAATGGGTACTGACCCGTAGTCACCATCCCGTGTCCCAGTCGGGGCGAGCTCATAGGCTGTAGCTCTATCCAGCCCTGTCTGTTAGTATCGTAGAGAGGGCACATGCAGCGGGCCACAGCAGTCGGCTTCCTGGTTCTAAACAGGGCATTCGTTTGGTTTCTCATCAATGACAGCTTCAGTGCCACACAGTATAATTATTGATTGCAAAAGTCAGCTGAAGTGTGTTTAGGTGAATTTTGCAACAAAAACATTTCAAATAGTAAAGTTTACATCTTTTAGGTTGCATGGACAAGTTACTTACTTCCGATCTTCTCCTCCCGCAACAACAATACATTCAGAATATCCCCGAGGTTTAAATGATGCCAGCAATGCCTCGCCTTGCAGCTGCCCAGCCCCCATTACAGACTGACAGTGGTCTCGAACCACCTCCCTCATCAGAGGCTCACCCAGAGCCTGGAGAAAGATCAGACCACCAAACACATTAGCCTCATTAATGAACATCTTCTTAAAAAACGTCTTATAGTCGTGCTTACGAAGGCACCGTCAGAAAACCGTGCCAGATTCATGACACATTCTTAAGAAGGGAAAATCATTTGCACCCGTGTTCTGAGGTTGGTGAACGGCAACTTGGAAGTGCGTGCGTGCGTGTTAGGACTAATTATCATATGTCACCATCTATCTTTCACCATATAAGGACAAGTGCCCTGTGCAACAGGTAGCGAGAGAAGGACATGAATCAAAAACGCAAATCCAAACTAATTAACTAAGTAACTCAGCTCGCGCTCAAGCTTCCACCCAAATCTTTGGGCATGCAAATTTGCTCTCATTACAAAAGGATTTAATAGATAACATGTACATCATAAAATACTTTCCTTCTCTTCTCACAAGCGAGCGTGGGTCAGCCCCTTGTACTTGGTGCAGCGGTGTTAGGGGTGGGCCATATCGTATCGCATATCGTTATCGCAATATAGTTTTTGGATATCGTTGTAATTTTTTATATCGTTGTGGACACGATATAATTTATGTTACGCTCAGCTCCATCAGAGCAGCAAAAACCCTGACTGTAGAACACAGGGACACCGGCTTACAAAGTAAAATGACATGAAGGATGTAAACTGCTTGAGTAGATCAGATTTGCTAGGAAATTAGTATTAGCGTAAAAAAAAAAAAAAGAATAAAATATCAAGGCAAGGCAACTTTATTTATACCGCGCATTTTGTACACAAGGCAACTCAATACGCCTTCCGTCAATGAATTAATCTTCCCAATAGGTGTAAGGCTGGGATTTTGTAAGTAATTTGTCCATTGTCAATTATATCGTTAAATATATCGTTATCGTGATATTTCTTGTTTATATCGTGATATAGATTTTAGGCCATATCGCCCTGCCCTAAGCGGTGTGACGTTCTGCCCGTGTAGCTCAACAAGGAGCTTTAGTCTTTTGTCTTTATCAAATAACGTCAATGCAGTGCGCATTTAGCGCTATTCATAAGGGACGGCATCAATACGTTTTATCAGTAATACATTAGTACTTTACTTGCCATTAATAAAACTAAGTACAAATTTGTGCACGAGAAATTGACGTGACTGAGGCCCATTGTGTCTATTTATGAGTTCAAGATTAGTTATTTCACTATATTTGGCACCACAATACAGTACTTTGCAATACCTGTTCTCGGAGGTAGCTTAGGTCTAGACCCTGCACCCACACCGATGACATCACCTCCCGCATGAACACCTGCATTTCACATAATAGTTTATGAAGCGCATTTCTGAAAATTGGTCTTTAGTGCATTATTGCAATGACCAAAAGGCCTGACTCACCCTGCGATCCTCAGGGTCATGAGCAAACCACCGCACAGCCGCCTCCAGCACATACTTTTCATTTCCCACATTCAATTTCTCCATAGAGAAGATCTCACAGAGCCGGTCATGAGGCAGCTCCCTGAACTCCTCAGTGACAGCCACGTCTCTAAAGTGTGTCTGCAAAAACTCTGTGGCGGCGTAATGGACATGGTGGAGGCAGTAATGAAGGGAGAACAGACGAATACCAATGCAATTCTCAGCAGTAATGCAGCTCTCCAAGAACTGGCAGCACAACAACTTCAGGTCAGTCATGAGCAGCATGTCTGAAGCCTGCACCATGTCCTGGATCATCTCCTCACTCAGGGTGATCTGGAAACAAGCAAATACAGCCTTATCACTTGGGATCTTCCAAGCAGCGGACAAAACAGCCAAGAATGTTTTGAAACCTAATAATTAAGACAATACTGAGAGACATACATTTTAAATATGCATGTGTAACTCTAAACCAAATCTAGTCCACTGAAGTCAGTAAAACAATTCAGAGACAGAAACTTCGCTCTTACTTCACCACTGAAAATGTAGTCCAGGATCTGTTTCATGGTTTCCATAGAGATGCCCTGCAGTTCAATTCTGTACATAGACCCATCTTCCTTTGGAGGATTGTAGTTTAACTTGGTCCTAGCAAGCAGAGAAAATACAAGTATGACAACCGGTGGCAGAGAGACACGCCCATTTTGCACCCACACTACAAATACTGTATTAACCAACCACACAGATTGCAGTCTCTGACCTGATGTAAGGGCTAGCCGCTGCCAATATATTCTTTTGAACGGGAAGCTCCTCTCCGTCCACCACAAGGAGGGCATCGTGGAAACTCTGTTCTTGCCAGAAGATGCGCAGTGCCTTAAGGAGTTTCTGGGAATGCTGTGGATCTGACACTTTTGAACTCATGTCGGGCATGTCTGGAACTGTGTATGTGTTAAAAATCTGCATAGGAAAAATGTCAAGTCCTTAGGATTTTACAGACAGGATTGTAGTAAATGAAAAACAAATGGCAGCTAAATGCCCAAACCTAAAACATATACACAATGTATGAGTAAAGACATGAGTACTTTCAAAGTTTAAATGCATCTTTATGAATTTGAAGCAGGACAACAACACATCTTGCCTTCCAGAAGGGTGGCGTTTAAAGACGAGAGCATATTCCGTACTGGCTACAGCCAGACACAGCAAAGTTTACAACTACAGTCATTCAAACTTAGCCAGCCAAACTACTTGATGCAACCATTGCTGTTTTGATGCAACGCACGCAAAGGGGTTACTATTAGCTAGCCTTTGCTATAAATGTATACATTTATAGCAAAGGCTAGCTACTGCCAACATTGAACAGCAATGCATGGCACCGTATATCCGCGTCCCCATTTGTTTTAAGCTTTGTATCTGGTATTCTTATCATCAGTCTTACCGTGAGAAAAATGACCTGTTTTGGTCACACGCATTGCCGTACTAGCATGACATGAATCTCTCCAGGCAAGAATGTTGGAAGAGGGCGTGAAGAAGAACAGGTATTGTGTTGCATTTATGGTTTACAGAATTGTGGGATGTAAACATAGAGACAAAATGAGATAAGAACCTTAAAATAATATTTTTGGGGGGATGGACTATTATGGCAATAAGTAAATAACACAGTCTTCGAAGTCTGTATCATTAGAAAATAACGTGGTGGAAGATAATAATAACATTTCACAAGCGAAATGTTGACCAGGAAATTGGCATTTCACAGCTGAACCGACACAGTCATTTTCAAAATAAAGTTATATTTACAACATTAATGGAAACTTTAAGTTACAGCATTTATGATTCATCATTTTAACAGTTTTATGTGAAGCTTAAATTACTTTTTTCCACGAGATACTAGTTATTCTTATTTCCTTTTGATTTGCACACGTGAAAAACAAATGTTAGCTTTTATTATGAAAACAAAATCAGACTCCCGGTTCAAATTTTGCTTCTGCTCGGGGGAAAAAAGGTGGACGATTATGGACATGGTCATAGATATAAATTATGGAACTACATGAACTTTGAAGGCTGTGTTATTTTAAAAAAAATGTCACAACAAAAACAACGAAACTTAAATTTGTGTTTTGCGTTATAAGTGGAACTGAGCGGAACTACTTCTGACTTTCTGTCGGATCGAAACCGGGAACGGACCATTTGAAAAACAAAACAACGAGCGAATGAAATGCCAGTCCGGAGAGGATTAACACCGTGGATTGAGAAATTGATTGAGAGCTATGACGGGAATGAAGGTATCCGCACTGCAGGGCTCCAGGCACATGTGGTTGGGGTTGGTCGCATGTCGCAGTCGCAAGCTCTGGGCTCGGAAGGTCCCACCGGGCTGCTCTATCTTTCTGATGAGCATGTCCAGATTAAAGCTGTCCTTACCGCTTCAGCCTGGGGGGACTGCAGGACGACGAGGACCTGGAGTGCTTCAGTAGTCTAGTCGACCATAGCGTGTGCATTACGGACTACATGTTGCTCTTCCACTGCTCCTCAGAGCAGAGCCGGAGTTGTTTTTATCTATCAGTGGGCAAGCTGGGAACGAGGGCAGTAGTGGGGATGAAAAATATCACGCCTTGCTGCACAAGTCTGCCCTCTGTCCGGAAAAAGATCTGTCAAACATGGCGCGTTATGTTGAGTCAGCAGGATACCCAGAAGAGTCAGAGTGGGTTCAACCTCACAGAACTCCTGGGGGAATGGCAGCAAGACTGTTTGCAGACTGAACTGGAGCACGTCCAAAAACTCCTTTCTCCACAACCTTCCACCTCCACACTGAACCCCACTGTCACCCTGTCTGATACTTGCACTGTCACCAGATGGGGCATGGACATGGTCCGCCATAAGGGAGCAAGAGCTTTGCTGTACCAGTACAGTCTCTACTGATCCCAGACGCCCCGAGGCCCTTAAATGCACAACCTCAAACTGGCTCAGAGAATGTGGGGCCTTCAGAAATACTAGAAACCTCTCCTGACTCCACTGACCCGCAAATATCTTTATCAGAGGGCACCACCAAACCACAGAGTACCAGTGAGGACACAGTCAATGCCCTGGAGGATGGACCTGTTGTTCCGAGTGGTTCTGGCACAAGTCCTGTGTCTAACCCATGGGACATGTGTCCTCCTCCCAGCAACACTTCATCCACTAAGTCCAGCCCACAAGCATCACCAGTACCAAACAGCCCAATCTTCACTGAATCATCAACACACCTCTGCCCAGTGGACACCAGTACACAGATATCTGCTCACTCAAAAGGCACTCAGAGAGAGGTGAGTTGAAATTCCAAATAAAGTCACATCACACAGTATCATGCAGAAATATATATTTTTTTAAAATCAAGATTTCGAAGTAAACAGATGTTTTATTAACAGTTCATGTTTGCTACAAGAAAAAAACAACACATTTAATACCATTCCAAGTTTGCATTGCACATTTTATTTCTATTTACAACTGGCAAGTGTGAAAATGTGAAATAAAAAAGGAACATTTACAAAGTGTGTTTGTTTGAGAAAATGACCCAACCAAAATAGATCAATGTCTAGTAGTGATTCAGATGACTATTTCTCTATTTTTTCCCCTTCCTCTATCCTTTCTATCTAGCCCCCAACAGAGCCCAGCTTGTTCCCACCTTACCAGAGACCTCCTGCCTTAGCACCACCCTCCTCTTCAATCTCCTCAAGAGAATCTGCAAATGCACTGTTCAGCATGTCCGAAGCTGCTGACCCCAACTCCTCCACAATTACACAGAACACAGAAAACAAGCAGCTTGACCAAATATGTAGAAGATATGTGAGGAAGAGAGGTGCTTCTCCCCCTGAAGATGTGATGCAGATTTTGGAGAAGGATGCGGAGGAGCAGGTCGGCAGGAGCCCTCCGTCGTGGATGTTTGACTCTCTGATGGTTTCCACATCTGAGCAGAGCATCTCTCAGACCCAAGTTCCTCCTGGTGGGCAGCTCTCAGTGGTTCACCCCTCTGTCCACGGTGACGGAATGCCTTTCTCCTACACCTACCAGGTCAACGGTCAGGAACTGCAGCACTTAAGCCGTTTCAGTGTGGGCCAGGATCTGCTGCAGTGGGCAGTCAAGTATCTGCTGAGGCCTGAACACGGCAACCTCAGCAGTGCAAGCGCCACTGCTCCTCAGGCTGAAGACGGTCACATCATAATTTCTTAGTGCATCTGTAGTCTTTAGACTTGTTATGTTTATTTTTTTGCTTTTAATAAACAGCCATTTCTGTTCATTTAGAGTGGTTACTCATTAAGTAAAGTAAAACTGATATGCTTAAAATTATATATTACTCAGTTGCCTCAATTACTCAAATTTTAGTACAAAGTATATATTTTATCAGGGTGCACAATGTATCATCACATTCACAATAGTCCTTCTTCCTAATGCTATTAGAGCACAATATAATTGATAACATTACATTACAACATCATCTTCCAAAGCAGAGTTTATTTTCAGAAGGAGGGATTTAGGTGTTTTATTGTAAAACAGTTCATGCCTCACAATGCTATGGTGACATACTTTTACATTAAAACATTTTCATGTTTTGCTTGGTTTTAAGTATCAGTATGGTCAAGATTTTTACTTACTGGAAGAAAGTTTTATTGTCTTGTACATTAAAATATTTCTATGACATTTTACTTAATGTTTGTATTAAAAATACTGATGGTTCAATGGTTATTATAATGCAATGCAGCTCAACAGATCTTTTCTTCTATTAATCAGTTCACTTTTGTCCAGACGGTACATATGTTTTCCTTTATAACACAAAGCGTTCACCTGCGGAAGGAGGTTTTTGCTTTAGCCGCAAGGGGTCCTCACAGACGATGTTCTGAAGTGTAAAGTTGAAAAGGATTTGTTTTAATTTTCATTCCATAAACACCGACATTGTCTCCAGAGGAAGTAAACCTGTTCAAATCCAATAAAGAGAATTATAGAAAAACATCAATAAAAATGCACAACTGATTATAGCCTTCGTTACATTTTAGGGTATACAGTACCAAACTAAATTTTATTTAGTAATATTTTAAGGGATAAACTGTAGCTTTGTCGTCACTGTACATAGTGAAGTTAGTAGTAGTAGTTTTGTCCACTTTATAAAGTTCTTTGTAACATTGGCATCATATTATAAATGACCCAATTAAATTAGAATTTGCCCAAATAGCAGATTCATCTTCATGTGAGCACAGTCTCCTTCCTCCCCAATAGGCCTACGGACGGTCCAGCAAAGTGAGCAAATAGGCTAAGTCTCCTCCAAGGCAAGGCCTGTAACAGATCCAAATCAGTGTAGTTGAGCGGACGCGGGAAATGTCAGAGGCAGGTAGGAGAGAGGGAATCCCACCTGGTACAGGGACTGTCTAGACCCCACGACCACCGCCGAGCTGAGCGTGCACGTGTCCGCTGCTCCCTGGACACGGGTCCGTGCGTTCACATCTCTCTTAAGGATACTTTCAATGCTGAAACACTTGGACTTGTCCGTACTCGGGACGTCCCGCTGCGTTGTCTGTGTGCTGTCTGTGTGCGACGCTTCGTGGGATCGTGCTCCTTGAGCTGTGGGACCTTTGAGTCTCAGCGCAGGTTTATGCGCACCGCTTTTGGCTTTCCTTTTGCGGCGGCGGTAGTTGCCATGCTCAAACATGTCTGTACACGACTCGTCCAGGGTCCAGTAGCTTCCCTTACCAGGACGGCCCTTCTCCCGCGGCACTTTGATAAAGCAGTCGTTCAGGCTGAGGTTGTGGCGGATGGAGTTCTGCCAGCCCTGCTTGTTGTCGTGGTAGAAGGGGAAGCGCTCCATGATGAACTGGTAGATGCTGCTGAGCGTGGCGCGCTGCTGGGGCGCGCTCTTGATGGCCATGGCAATCAGTGCGATGTAGCTGTACGGGGGTTTCTGAGGGGGTTCCCGGGGTGAGGTCATGAGGCCCAGTGCGTCTCCTGTACTGTACAGGCACAACAGCGGGGGCCCGGGAAGCGCCAGCGCAGAGGGCCCGCGGAACAGTGCCATGGCTTTCCTCGCTCTGAGTGCGCACGGGATCTTAATAATTGTTGTAAGCTTGTGTTGTTGACTTAACGCGGGGAAATAAATGGTCCATCATAAACAGCTGTGTTCCCAGCCCACCCACATTCATTACACTTTCATTCCCCTTCGTGGCCAATGAGAGCTGCTGTTTACAGAATTAGCTCTTGATAAGTCGCCCACCCAGCGAGAATCAAGCTGTGTTTATTTGGAAACATTTCCGGGCACCCAATACATAAACGCACTGATGTGCTGTTTGAAATCTTACGTCCAGCCCTGACGCTCTCTCACAGAGCACACACCCAAACGCACACATTCAAAACAAGCAAACACGCTGCAGTCGTCTCGGGGCTGGCGTGGCCTCCCTCAAATCAAAACAAAGCGTAGAAAAAGGAAAAGGAAACAAACTGGTTCTTTTGACTGGTGGTGTCATAACTGCATATAAAAAGACACAAAGTAGTCTAGTAGTGAAGATTTTAGCCTGTCTAGGCTTATAAAAGATTGTAGATAAAATGCTGCCAATAGCCGGCATCAGTCACACATCAGGCCCTTCAGACCTCCTTGGGACATTAGAACCGAGGCAAAAACATATAGCCCTCCACGTCCCCAAAATACAGGTAGGCACCAATCATGATATAATTGGGACTTATTTTCACAATCAATTATCAGTCATTTTCAATAGACTAATACCAGTGAAAAAAATAAGCCAAGGGCCATACAGTAGCTATAACTTATGCTTTCGCTTTATTTCGCACAAATATTGGAAAATGGAATTGATCCATTGCGCTGTGTGTGAAACTATTATTTATTACAGATTCAGACATTTATTCCCTGAGAAATTTTAGGCAACAGAACTAATAACAGGTGGTCAGGGAGTGGATCGAAGCCAAAGACCTCATTCCATTGAAAAGTACCTTGTTAAAATGTGACTTTGAAATGAATGCTGTATTATTATGTCGATAAAACTCTTAATGTGTTTTAAAAACTGTTTGTCTAAACTGACTTCAAATGTCAGTCTTATACGCTCTCATTGTATTTCCTTACAAGGACAACGCGCAGACAGTATTATTTGTAGACGTGGGCTTGATGCTTTATGTTATGTATTTTCCTGTTTATAGGTCAGAGGAGGATTATAACAACTTTACAAGTGCACACAGCTGGGCCCTGCTTACATTTGGACTTTGGGCCTTTTTGTGGATAAACTGTCCTCTGTTTCTCTTTCTCAGACAGTGATTCATTGGGAAATAAAAGTATGCCTACACACAAGAGATTTCTAAACAGTAAAGTATCAAAGGTCACTGTAAAATTCCTAAATTATGAAATTTGCAAAAACTACACTCAAACAAACACTCAAACAAGACCCAAAAACATGTTTGTACAGTATAACAAAAATGAATTACGTAATTCAAATCTCTTTTCATTCTTTTTGGTTAACCATGTGATGCACTGTGTTTATAATGTACTACATCTTCAAGAACAAGATTCACCAGTCAGTTTCTAACGATAAAAACGTATAAGCTACATGCTACGTGTAAAGATAAAGCTTGAGTTTTACTTTGAATTTGAGCAGTATAATACAGCTCTCATCTAGAATATATGAGAAGTCAGGGGAGCGCCTGGTTGGTTTGGATTTCATACTCATCTTGTTGACATATGGGCACAGTACTGAAGCGACTTGTTTAGGATAAACAGTTTTACAATACAGCTTGTGTCTTTCTTTTCCCTGACTTCTTGTTCTATTACGGTACTTAAAACAAAAGCCCTCCAAACCTTTAAAGTGTTGTCTTCTTGGTGCAGCTATGTGTGTTTTCCTACAGCCCACTTACAACACTTGGAGTGTGTATTTTGCACATTGTTTAGCTAAAAGAGAACATGTGAATGGTAAAATAGTAAATGGTGTAAATTTAGGAGGGCTTTGCCTCCTACAGGCACTCGATATATGATTGTGATTACTAATGACCAGAGTGAAATCAGTGACGGCACACGGACAAATTTAAATAGGCTCATGGTCTTCTACTGCCAAATTACTGCAGCTATTAGACAGCACTCTGCAAATGAGGAATGTTTGTTGAAGTAAATTAACTGGACCACATCTGAGCTGAGAAACATTTCCTGCCGACTTCAGTAAACAAGATGGAAAAGGCAAGCCAACACAAATTCTCTTTGACATTATACAAATACATTATCATTACAAGACTTTATTAATCATTTGAATAAATCTGTCATCTATCATTATTTCCAGTCATATTCTTTAGTTGTATAAAAATATGGCTTGCTCTGCCCTGTGCCCCAGAGCATCCCGTTCTGTTACCTGAGCAAGTAAGATTTTGACTACCACAGTACTATGTGAATAGGGAATGCAGAACATCTCTTTTGTCGCTGAGTGGGACATTTGGTTTTCTTTTCCCCTTTTATTTTAAAGCGGTTTGCCTCTTTTTGCGTGTCTGATTGCTGTTTCAATGAGGACCCTCCTGTGTGTTTAAGTGCCAACTCTCGGTGCTGACTCACACTCTGTTGTGGACATCACTCACACAGCACATACAAATGGACTGGTTTACTCAACAATACTCTTTGAACTGCATTAAAGGCCCATTCCGTTTTGGAAGCTGGACATCCCTCTCAGTAAAATGCTTTCTAGCAGGGGCGGACTGGGACTGAAAAACGGCCCTGGATTCTGACCAGCCTGGCCCATATTAGCATAAAAACGCACTGCCACAAAGACATAGTCTAACCTCTTATCACCCGCCTGAACCAAGTGCATTTTCTCCAGTTCAGCTTTACCCAAATCTAAAAGCTTCTTGACTCGAGAGCAACAGTGAGTGTAACGCCTCATGAAAAGCTAAGACCTACAAAAATGATTTTTATAATTTTTGTCACGTTTTTGTCATGTTTTTTGTTCCTTTTTATTACTTTTTTTAGTGTCTTTTTGACGTGTTTGTCACATTTATCACTTTTTTGTTGCTTTTTCATCGCTTTTTTATCACTTTATTGGGTTTTTTTGGTCACATTTTTGTGGCTTTTTTGTCATTGCTTTGTTGTCGTGTTTTGGTCACTTTTTGTCACTTCTTTGTTGCTTTTATGGCCCATTTTTGTTCCGTTTTCATCCTCGTTTTCATCTCTATTTTGATGCTTTTCTTTTAAGCTTTAAGATTTAGGTAAACCTCAGTTAAGGCTGGGGGTAAGAGGTTAAGGAGAAAATTGAGAGGCCAGACCGGTGGCCCTGGAGTCAGTGGCCCTTCTGTGCTCTTCCAGAATGGACATATGGCCAGTCTGCCCCTGCTTTCAAGACAAATTCACATATGGGGCTTGAAACAGCTGGCTCTCATGAACACAATGACACATAGTTGATCATACTGATATTAGTGAAGAATAGTCATTAAAAATCACAATGGTATTTGCAATACTGGTAGAGTGGTAGTCATTTCAATCAGGTTCTAACTCTCTATGGAAACATAATGCTTTTGGAAGGGAGTCCTACTTCATAGGAGCATTCTGCTGTACTTTTTCATCTTCATATTCAGCTCACACTTCACTGTGATGCATTTAAGTCCACCTGTTCAACAAGTTCAAAACGTGCCCGAATGTCATCACACTGACCCAAAGACTGAGCACATTTAAACAACTCTCCTCGTGTTTCATCTCAATTCAGAATTGACATGGTTGGTCCAGAGTCTCTCACTGAGTCCTGCCAGCGCTGCACTGCCTGCCTGCTTCAAACACGCTCCTAATCCAAGTGTTTGTTATATTTTTTCACTCCCTACATAAACGGGCTGCACTTGTCAAAATACACACTCAGCACCGGGCCAGGCTGGAGCGGTGATGAAGATGGATGGGCCTCTTTCTGGATACATGAGCTACTAATTAACCGAGCGTTACTGGCACTATCCTCCACTTTTCCACACACACATGACGAAGGCTTAAAAAGTCACCCGCGCAAGAGGTGAAGCAGCACTTAGAGAGGGTGCTACATTATTTATTTATTTTTTGTAGAAATGTGAGAGAAAGAAAATCACGGGGTTGATTTTGGAGTTTTTGTTTGGTAGTTGGTCTGCAGATCAGGGGTTCTCAACCTTTAATTCCTGATGAGCTCCTTTAAAAAAAATAGAAACATCAGAGATTGACCGAATATACCCAAGAGTGAGGAGCCAAGATGATTTCTACACAAAGAAAGATGATGTGCAGATTCCTCTTACAAGTCACTAATCCAATTTGATTCATCACGGTATAAATGTAGAAAGAGATTCTCCCTTTCAAAGAAGAGACCCCTTCGGTAGATGGAAGGAGATCTGTCTTGGAATGTATATTTTCAACATACAAACAAAATAGATGAATAAAAATGTATCTATAGTCATTAACTGTGCAGATGTTTTTCAATAACAAGTTTCATACCAGTTTACGCTGTATCCTACACACAGCGCGTACATTGTGTTGTTGTGTCCTTGGCCAAGGCCCTTCTTTCACATTGCTCCACCTCACAGCACAGCATGATATTCCTGTGACAAATAGGGATGTTAGAAATGCTTTAGGAAAGTTAAGATCATTTTGAACCACATAACAATTAAAAATAAATGTGCTCCATTTTTCATTGTTGGTAGACAACAAAAATATCTGCCATATGCTTTTTAGGAGTATAGCAACGAAACACGATATGAGTAGGCCTATACCAGTGCAATATTGACAAAATAAACGATGGCTTAAGGAACAGACAGAGCTTGCATGATTTTGGAACAATGTAGTGGCTTAAGACATGTGAAGTGTATATATCATAGACTCTGCAAATATACAGAAAATTGTTACACCACCGGCTCAAACTCAGAATAGTCTGATGTGAGTTTGCTGATGCTGTGATGTATATTGTTGGATGTTTTAACTAAACACCGAGATCTTTTCTGCATTGTCAATACACAAGCTAGTGATTGCTGCATAACAGACAGAAACAAATATTTACTTAACCCATCATGACAAGCGTTTCCCTGTGGACAGATCTCCCCCTCCAAAAAAAAAATCCAGTTTAAAGACGCCGTCACGCGGGCTCAGACCCCAACCCCTCTCTGTGTGTCCGCAGCTTTTTGCTTTGTCCAGGTCCAAATAAACAGCTCCATCTCACAGCAGCAGGACCACCCAGCCTTCATCACCATTCAGAGACAGAGTGAAGTGAAGTCCTTTGGAACAGCATAGGCCTACATGCATATACTATACGTGAACTCACAGTCACTCAACTGAAGCGCAGATGTGTTCTGCAGCTGCCAGTCTGATGTCTGACCAGTGTGACCAAATAGATAAGAGAGTTGAGAGAAAGAAAGCCAGGTTATTCTTTCTATAAGCATTACGCAATAAATGGGTCCACGAGGGATATTTGCTTTACAAATATTGGCCTTGTGAATTCCATGGTCTATTTCAGTGATTCCCCACGTTACTGATCCGAAAATCTCTCGCGGCCCCCCAATAATAATAATTCACTCGATTCAAAGAAATGTATTATTTTACCGCTGAAAGTACATAATAAGCTACATCTAAGGCAGTCGGCCAAATACTGATTTAAAGTAGTGCATTTTAGCAAATACATTTCAATTATTATTTTATTTTTTTCAATACCTGTTTCTTAGACAAGCTTGGGGCCCCCCAGCGGTGCTTCTCCCAAACCCCACTTTGGGAACCACTGGTCTAGTTCATTAAACCACATATTGTAAAGATGAAATCTAAAGGATGTGTGGGACATTTACGAGATTCACATTATTCTATTTTGGCAGTAAGCTTCTGCAGCCACAGCTCTGGGGCTGCATGATAGAAATGTGACTGCCAATATGTGCCAAGGCTCTTTCCAACCATCAACAAACAATTCACACGCCACATTCACTCAGTTGAGCTGATAATAGCTAGCCTGGCTAACGCCAGACTGCTGTGTGCGCTCGAATCTTTTCGAACTTCACAACAGCCTGGGGACCATGGCCGCCATTTTCCATGGATTTGGGCACCAATCACAGAACGAGGAGGGACGGTAAGACGATGACGCGCTATTTGACATAAAGCTTGTAGTTTGTTTAGGGATAAAAAAATAAAAAACTATTTACGGATCCAACATGACCGTAGCAGACGCGATGCCATCTTTCGATCAAGCTTTAGAACGTGTTCTAAATAGTTTAGCTCAAAAGTTTACAGCAGGTACGTCATACGTCATCTGATACCATGATACGATTGGCTATGGCTACGTGCAGACGCATGAGAACATTCGTAGCGCCCAATAAACGGCTATGGACAATCGTAAACCACACCTCTCCTACGAGAAAATGAATTGGTGGTCCCCAGACTAAATATCACTTGTGATTTTAGTCTGGCGTTAGCCAGGCTAGATAATAGCCCAGTTGGCAGAGCTTTTGACATAGGTAAGTTTGCTGGTTTTATCTCATTTACCACAGCTGCTTACTGTTTTTGCGTAATGCACCTTACTTACAAAGTCAGCGTGTACACTGATGAGTGGTAAAATGGGGGTAAAAAAAAGTGCCCAATGGAGGTGGAAAGGGCTATAAAGTAGACTGTGACCATTTATCTTTCACGCTGCAGGCAGATGGGTGAAACGTCTTGCCAAAGGATACAATGACGCCAAACTTCCTCTCGATCACCTGAGCCACTTTTGCACACATCTTTTGTTTCAAGTGAATTGCCTGGCCTGCCAAACGACATGCCTTTTCATAGATATTTCAAAGTCTGGGAGCAAGCATGATCTCAACAATTTCCCGGTGGGCGTGATTGACAGACGACATCGACCAATTAGAGCAACGCTAGATACGGTGCGGTAACAAGCGGCAGAAAGCCTTTCCAAAAACGTGTTTTTTACGAGAAACGCTTCGAACGCTGTTTCTTGTTCCGGTTTTAGGGATTTCATATTTTCCAAATTATTTAAAACAGACGAAAAAGCAGAAGAAAACGGTGTATCGGCCGCCATCTTTAATGTTTTGAAAGAGTGCGTGGTACAGGTGACGGCTTCCGACGTCTCTTGGTGCGTGTTAATTATAATACATCCATGGTTTGGACCGATGTGGGTAAAATCGTGAAATGATTGGCTGCGAGCAGCTGCCCAGACGGTTCTTCTTTTGAACAGATAGGAGGAGTGTCTGGCAGGACCAGGACAGGCCAGGCAATCAATAAGTGAATGCATCTCGCAGATTAAAGATGATGTTTTCCAAATGATAGCTACTGTGATGCTGCAGTTCGAAGCATGACATAAAATCACACTCTTTAAGAGCTCAGGGACATCTGGACGCGCTTGAGCCCAACAGTGCGCGCCCTGTTCTGGTTCTGGTCCTGATTAGAGCCGGTGGTAAAGGCGGCGCGACGCTGCTGACTGCCCTTTCACAGCTCATTACACGCTGTCCAATCAGAGGCCCTCAGCTCGTGTGTGTGTGTATTTACATTCAGACGTGGAAATAGCAAAAGCCCAAACACTGGAACACGTTGGCACATTTTGTACAGTCGCAGACCAATCATGCACGCCACATGTGCTCGCTGGAATAAAAAAGGCTTTATGAAAACAGCCTATTGAGTAAATAATAATGGCCTACAAAGGTCAAAAGTGTCTCACAGCAACTTTTTATGCTCGAGTAAATTAATATGGCTCCAACAACAACAACAACAACACCAACAACAACAAATAAACCAAGATGTCAACATCAAAAATAAATTTATTATAGAATTAATATCCACATGAAGATAATAAAATTTACAATTACACGTCTGTTCACAATACAGGCACTGTCCAGCAGGGGGCCTCAGTCATTTGCACTCGAGCGTTTAGTGGGTATTTTTTGTTAATCATGGTGCTTGGTGAGAAGAATAGCAGTTTTGCAGCAGGCCTATTGCCTATGGAATGTTTTGACAAGTACTTTTATAAGTTGAGGGAGATCTTTGGATATACAGAGGTTACTCACAGGCTATGATAACTTTCAAATGTTTAATATTCACAAATAAGTGACCACACCCCCACTGATCTCCTTCAGAGCATGCACAGGCAACAGAAATCACAATATAGTGCACATTGTTGTGTCAATTTTAACCTACAGTCTGTTGAGACACCAAAGTAAAAATTATAGAATGGAACTTTTAGAGTGGAAAATAAAGGGGAGAAAAGTTTGAATATCCTTTGCGCAAAGAGTCTAAACAATAATGCTTTACACGTTTAAAAAAATATATAAATTATTGCACTGCACTAGTTGTAGCTAACACTGATAATGTCAAGCACAGCAGGTACATATATTATTGAATAGGCATTTCAATCCAAAGACAGACGCTGATTACACTACACTACACTAACACTACACTACACATTATACCACAAAATCACAGGATAGACCAATGATACACAATACACAGAGGTTCATTTCAGAGATAATGGTTCTCAAAAAATAAACGTTTTAAGCTTTGGCTATTTGATGTTAAAATGTGTATCTTTTTTCCTCCGGCATAATGTGGGGCTTGATTAAAGAGATTTACACCTATTTAGTTTTTATTAAGCAGGATATGCTTTCCAGGGAATCCATTTTTAGGTAACACTTTATTTTACACTACCCTCGACACATTGTACCTGCCACATTAAGTACAATGTAATGTGCTATGTGTATGTGCTGTGTAATAACTTGTACCTACAGGTTACATACACAATGAAATAATGTGTATTAGTATTTTGGTGGTACAAAATGAAATAAGACATACAAACTCTAACTCTAACCTTAAGCCCTAACCCTAAGGGTTAGTCCAAAGTACTAATAAAAGGTTATTCCATTGTGTATGTACTACATAGGTTCAAGTTATTACACATTGTTACAGAGCACATTACATTGTACTAAATTTAGTTGGGTACAATGTATCAAGGTAGTGTGAAATAAAGTGTTACCAATTTATATTATCAGTTATTAATTAAAGGATGGTCATCATTCAAAACGTTATATTATATATGACAAAGATTTTGGTTCAATAGAAATAAATATATCTATAAACAAAACTGGATAATTCCTACAGTTTGTTTGGCTTTGAATACACGGCCGCCCTCTAGTGGCAGCATAGAGCAGTGCGGCTGCAAAGTTCAGCTATATTACACTTGATGAGAAATTGCTCGATATTCAGGATCAAGAGAAATCTCACAACAACACAGCAAAGTGCAACATAAACATCTAAACAGCTAAAAAAAAGTGCTTCAGGGAAGTGCAGTGATATTGAGAAACTGTCTTCCACTGAAGGCACATTGATGGCACGAATATTGACATTGTAATAAAGCGGAAGTTGTAGGCTATAATGTATACATTTTTAAGTAAAAAAAAAAAGTATCCACAACAGCCATTCAAACAGATACAGCAGTAATTGCGATATTCTATAAGTCACAAAAAAGTCAGTACTAGGTATAACAGCTGCCTTTTCCAAACAGAACCACATTGTCTATGTGCCAAAACATTGTGTCATTCAAGGCTTTAATGCACATTGAATATATGTCACATTTTTTGAATAAATGTAAATGTTCATTAAATCGAACAATGTATTACTTATTCACTCTGATCTTTTCTACATGAGCCCTGAATAACACAGTGAGTAGGCAAACATAGAATAGGAAGTTATAGGAATTATGTTATTGCTTTTGTCGTATATAATGGAAACACATCAACAGATAGCAGGGGACCACAGACCAGCCTACAGACAGAAGTAGTATCTAATATTACACTGCGTGGCTTTATGTGTTTTATACTCATATTGAGGCCCATACAGATTATTATTAACCGGCTGATGATGTCGTCTTATTGCTGATATGCAGTGATTGCTACACAATGGCACAGCTCACAGCAGAGACCTGACGCTGATCCTCTCACTCCGCAGTCATTTTCTCGATGTGCTCAGTCAGCAACTTGTACTGCTCTATACACAAGATAAAGCACACTTCAAATGAACAAACTATTTATTGGCCACACAAGTGAGTTTTTGTGGAGACATTTTTTGAAAACGGGTACATTTAATTGAATGAATTGGGGGGGAAGGTGTAGTGTAAGGTGCTTGGTGTAACTAATGTGGGATTGTTGTAGTAAATGATTTACTGCAACAGAAGTATTGCTGCTGTAATTAGTGGAAATAGTCATAAATCAAGTTATCATAGTGGTAATAGCATTAATAGTTATAATGTGTTGTAATGACAGTCCTTTTAACTAAAGTAATCCATTGTTTAAAATAAATTAGGTTAAGTTATTGTGCTTTACCTTCATTTAGATTTCCAATCACTGCCTGCTTCTTAAGGAAATCATTGCAGAGTTTCTTGCTGAGTCCAAATGCCAACATGTTATGGGTGAATGTCCTACAGGGAAAAGTTGCATTCAAAATAATAGCATATTGATGATGACGATATTAATGATGGGTCAGGAGCACAGTACATAAGGTGCAGGTGCTTACCCAAGCTGACCAAAGGCAATGTTTTCATCTATCTTAGAGTTGTCGTCCCTCTCCTGCTGGCTCATGTGACACCACTTCTCTCTGAAGCACAAACGGGACAGGCGTTATTACAGGTCCAGATATGAGATATGACCGTCACGGGCCGGTAGACAAGCAATGGACTAGATGTCATGACCACAACACACAGAGCACTAAACATACTCCAGGCCTCTGCGTTGGATCAGTGACACCAGCTCCTCAAGTGGATGAAAGTGTGTGAATGGATGCACTGATTCCCATAGAAGCAATGACAAAATACACAGCCAAAACATGACCAAATCCATCCACCTGAGATGTTTTTGAATGCATATAGAAACACTGATTTGGGAAGAAAGAAAAGGCTTGCATATTAGAATTTTCCTGTGCAACTTTGGTCTCCTTCCATACGTGCATTAGGTCTGTATATAGTTTCTTGTTTGCTAAATGTTGCTGGAAATATTGTCTACCATACTAGCATTTGAAACAACTAACAATTGCCATTAGGCCAGGATCAAAATCTAAACTGGACAAAATTTTAGCCACTGAAAATTACTAAAGCCTAAACTATGTCTAATTGAAATTGAAATAAAGTCTACAAGTGATGACCCTTAGTACCACCACATAAAGTGGTCTCTCAAGTCTCAAAGGACAAACCTGTTAAAATAAAGGATAAATAAAAAGAAGCCCAAGTACCACCAGTAATACAAATACCACAGTTTAAGAACCTTTAAACTAAACTATATTTGAATGGAGACAAACTGTCGCAGTAAAACCCAGAGTCAGTGCAAAACAAACAGAAGGAGAAGTGTAAAACACGGTTGATGCCAGGATCATGCTGCTGGAGCAGACGGACAAGTAAACATGCAGTGAGCCCCTCTTTGGCTTCAGACGAAGCCGTTTTTTAAAATTCTTGACAGTTTCGCAGATTAACAAGGAGCAGCAGAGAAATAATATATAAGCAGCCTTGCAGTGAATCACATGACCCGAGAGACAACAATAACACTAACGACAACATCAGCATGCAAATCATACGACATTGACCAAACGACGTCCTAAAGGCTGGCGTCGGTGCTCTGGTTCACTTGGAACAGTGTGAACATACAAAGGCTGAATTAAAGCCCATTTCTGTTTTAAGAGGACGCTATTGTCAAATCAAACTTTATTATACAGCACTAGAATTTTCAATGTGCTGCACATTCAAAGCAAAATTAAAACATTTTAAGTAAAGAAACAAAAAAAAGTAAAATGCAGTGTCACCAGCAAAGAGCTGAAGATGATAAGTAAAAGTAAAATAAACAAATAAATGACATAGGAAGTAAAACAGTGCTTTTTACACAGTACAGTACAGTACAGTACAGTACTAAAACAGTGCCGTAAATTGTGCCGTCTGAGTGGTTCACCTGGGGAGTTTCCCAAGCCCTATTGGAACGCTCACAAAAAGCTGGCTAAATCTGGTGTTACACCTGGTATTACGGAGTGTCTTGTCTATTTGCTAGTCCTTCTCACATGCAGCCTCTGTATGTAATATGAATCCTATTAGACCATGTTGTGAGCTTTATTTCTGAGGGCAGCGGACATTTAGGACAGACCTCTCATCTTGATCCTGTGGTCCACTGCCCCGCAGCAAGGCAAAAAAAACAGAGTTACTTTGGCATGCTAAAAAAAAGTGATCAAAGAGAGCATCACTGGAGGAAACATTTCAGAGGAGTTTAAATAATCTGCCATTAATGAAGCAGGGAGAGCACCATTATAGCAGTGCTGTGTATTCTATTATTCACCATCAACCATCGTTTATAATTATAGTCAGCAAACATAATAACAAGTAACTGCTCATTTTCAATATGACATTTTTTTTACTTAAGCAGTACCCAACCTTTATGTTCCTTGGAAAAAAAAAAATCCCTTTAAATTGTTCATATGTCTGAATGGAACAATGAAGTAATTGTGATGAGCCTCACCTGGTGGTTGGAGACCTCTTCTTCCTTTCACAGTGAACCGCATCGAAGAAGGCTGCATTCCAAAACCTCAGCGTATGCCTGAGAGAGGAGGGGGAAAAAGGTCTTTACACTTGCATTGATTAAGAGGTTTAAAAATAACATTACACCCTATAGCAGCAGCAGCATCAAGCCTGTTGTTTCAAAATAATTTTCAAGCACTCAGACATATGTGGAGCAGGTGACTCACCAAATGGGCTGCTGCTTCAAGTGGGTGTAAAGGTACACTTTATCTCCTTTCTTTTCCTCTGGCGCATCTGACACTGCATGTCGCAATAACAACAATTAGCAAAGTAATAACAGACACTGAACAAAGAGGGAGTCTGTTTGATGCACACAGTACCTGGGGTTGTAGGCTTTTCCACAGGGCTCCCTCCATCCCTGATGAGGGTAGGACACAAAAGTATACAGTATAATCACATTTTCATAATGGCATAGTGTCACCCTAAGTGGACATTTCCTGTATAATTCAGACATGAAAACATCATTTTGGGTAACTCAACAATCAACATTGATATTTTATGTTTCAACATAACATTTGAAGTAAAAGGTCTATATAAGGAACGTAAGGACGGAGAGACAGGGCGGATCAGGATTTCACATTGGCATGGAGCGCTCTGTGCAGGCAGCAGTGGGAATGAAACGTAAGTGAATAGCTAATACAAGCTTTCATTTTTTGCCAATGCCATGCTTGTACATCAATGGCGCCATGACAAACACACTTTGAAAGCAGAACTGCTCTTATGGGTTGTAAAAATGTGGAAAATAATATATATGATAGAACAAAATTCACACCATATTTGAGTGTTTCAGCAGTAGAAGAACAGGATTTGTAACAGCATTACTCAAAACTGAATGAAGTGAAGAACTAGTTTATGTATGTTTTTAACCAAGGAACAACGTGACAACATGGTTAAAAGTAAAAAAAAAGAAGTTTTTTCATGATATGCCTTTAAATAATTATCTGTACCCTAGCGTGAACTGTTATATTCGAAGCCACCTACAATGTTTAGAGTTCACTTGTTTAATTTGACAAAGCCAACATCTAAAAAGGTGTTTAGTGGTCATACTCAGTTTTGTTAGCCATGGAGCTCCTCAGCTTGCTCTCTAACCCTCCCAAGAAGCCTTTGACATCAGTCTTAGATGTGGTCTTGAGCAAGCGTTCGGCTGCATCCTTTTTCCCTGTGAGCCATGAGTTAGCCTTGTTCAGGTACGAGTCCAGCGCCACAGGAGGAGTGCCACGGTCCAGCAGCTCTGATGGTGGTGGTTGGGCTTTTCCTGCCACACACAAGATGCAGTGATAAAATTCTCAATCACACATAATGAATAAGTAAGTAAGTACTGGTAAGTGCTTTATTTGCGCCGCCATTTTGGGCCAACTTGTCCAGCATGTTTTTGGAGGTAGGGGAAACCGGAGTACTGCCTTCAGTCACTGTGCTCCTCTGAAACGGTGCACCATCTCTGTTTCAAAGCGTGGTGCCCTGCACTGGTAAGCTCCTTCTCCTCCTTTTTCCTTCTGTGCAGCTCCCTGTAGTGCCTCTTGTGATGCCTCCACTGTGCTGCAGGTGTGGGGGGCTCTTGGTGCCTCTTCAGTGTTTCAGAAGAAGAAAATGTGTAGGTCTCAAATGTCTTTAGCTCATAAGCTAGCTTATTAGCCTGGCTAACGCCAGACTGCTGTGTGCGCTTGAATCTTTTCGAACTTCACAACAGCCTGGGGACCATGGCCGACATTTTTCCATGGATTTGGGGACCAATCACAGAACGAGGAGGACGGTAAGACGATGACGCGCTATTTGACATACGGAAGCTTGTAGTTTGTTTAGGGATAAAAAAAATAAAAAAATATTTACGGATCCAACATGACAGCAGCAGACGTGACGCCATCTTTCGATCAAGCTGTAGACCATGTTCTAAATAGTTTAGCTCAAAAGTTTACAGCAGGTACGTCATACGTCATCTGATACCATGATACGATTGGCTATGGCTACGTGCAGACGCATGAGAGACATTCGTAGCGCCCAATAAACGGCTATGGACAATCGTAAACCACACCTGTCCTACGAGAAAATGAATTGGTGGTCCCCAGACTAAATATCACTTGTGATTTTAGTCTGGCGTTAGCCAGGCTACTAGCTTATAGCACTCTGCAGTAAAAAATCTGCCAAACCACAGTACAGATGTACAAAAGTATTCAATGAGACAATGTAGAACACAGAAACTACAAATGTAGTCCATAGAAAAAAGCAAGAAACACCTCTGTACCAAGAGGGAAGTTGCAGCTTGTTTATGCTTCGTCATGACTAAATCCTGCTACTCAATCATGAAGCAAAACGTGTGTCTAATGTGAGCTCAGAATCCCAAAATGAACACAACTTGCAGCAAAAAATAGCTGTTTGTGCCCCAAAAAGGAAAATATCAATACCATCGTTTTTGAAGGATATTTCAACAAAATATTTCATTAACAACCAATGGTCTGAGTAGTGAGCTGGACCTTCTCAGTGAACACACCATCTAGAGCAGTAGGGTCTTAAATGGTTTGACTGTGTTTGCTGTGACCCATATAAAAATATTTGCAGTTTGATCTTGTTGTATCAAAATATAATATTTTAAACGATATATTAAGGGCAATATAATAAAGCCTTTTTTTTTTTGGTCCAAAATTGATCTTGAGCACACGTGTGTTTTATACCCAGACACGTCCAACCTTCAAAGTGTTGATGCAACATGCTGCCACTGTGATGACAGGGAGTATCCTGCTCAGACAAACATAAACCTCTGAACACATTTAATCTGACTGTGAAATGAGGCTGCAAGAGCGAGCACCAGTCTGTGAGTCAAAACATGATTCAGCTCAAGCACCAACACTGAGCTGACCAAAGCAAAAGGTTCTCTGCATATACTGTTTCTGTTTGTCAAAAACAATCAATTAGTGAAATGTTTACATGTTTCTTATTCCAAATGTAAACAGCAGCAACACAATTTCCCTTATGGATCAATTGTCAAAGTCTAAGTTACTAAAATGTACTAATTTACTAGAACTAAAGTCTATATCTATCTAGTCTCGTCTTTATCTATCTATCTATCTATATATCTATATAGCTATCTATCTATTGATAAAGCCAAAAATAAAGTCATTATTTCAAAAGGGCAAAAGGAAGAATGAATATGTTTTAAGTAATTCAATGTTAACCTTCATATGTCAACACAAAGCTTTTGTCACTTGTTGACTTTTACTCACTGTCACTGTTGAACATTGTGAAACTCTACAGCTCAAACACATGAATGAATGAATGTGAACTCACCAATGAAATAGAACGTAAAACACATGGTCATCAGGTTTTTGGCGGGAGTGTAGTCATCCATCTGGTAACATCTACAAAACCGAAAATACCCAAACGCCTCAGAAAGACAACCCCAAAACATTACACCCTGATTGCATAGAGTTACTTTAGGATGGCCTTAGAATTGGCTTATAAGCACTTACTCAAACAGCACAACTGCAAAAGACTGCACCAGGCGGTAGAAGGTGGCCTCGCTCACACATTTGGAGTGACAGCGCTGTAAACACACAGTGATACTTGAGGTATTTATGGAACAGACAGCTTCATAGTTAATCATATTCTTCATGTTTAATCATATTATTGGACGTGACAACAGCTCTCTTTCCCACCTGTGCACTAACGTATTTGGCAAACCACTCTCTGCCTTTGCCGTTCTCTCCACTGCATAGCTCTCCAAAACGAGCCTTCTCCTCTTGCTCAAACTCCTCACTGTGGATGTGCAATATGACACATTTAACTTGAACATTGAAGCTATTGTTTATGCAACTTTTAGAGATATTTTCACGAGTATGTACTTACTTTCCATGAAAGATCTTGTCCACATAGGCTTTCATAAAAGTCCTCCTCTCCAGCGCCTCTGGATCACCATCTTCTGCACTGTGATTGGAGGATGACGAGGAGCGCCTCGCGTCCCACCTGTGAGAGGGAGGGTCCATGTCGTTCTCGCTGTCGGCGGACTCCGTAGCATCACTGTCCTCATTGTCATGGTGATGGTGGTGGGATGAGGCCTTTGTGGGGGCCAGGGGTTCAGGCAGCAGCACATCTTGGTGCAGCCCCCGGGAGGAGGCTGGCTCTGGGGAGAAGATGTCCGTGTGGCACGGGTTTTGTCCTCCGTCCACAGTGAGAGAGGTGGACTCAGATGGTAAATCAAAGTCAATGAGGTTTTCTAACGCCACACCCTCCATCATGGAGCACAAAGTATTACAGATCCAGGGACAGTCTCAAGGAACACAGCTATGCGGGAACATCCGGAGGACCACTACTAAGTATGATGGAAAACCCCTCCCACCAGGGGGGCTGAGTGGAGCAGCTTTACAGCATCTGTACAGATGGACACAAACACAGATTTATATGAGCATTTAATCGCATAGTCTTCATTTTCATTAAGTCAGCACAATAATTGCTGTATTGTAGTTTGAATTAGTTTAGCAGTTCATATTTACCACTGAACTTGTTATTGGCATTGTATTGTCAATCTGACATTAGCACCGATATCAATCTGGGATTGCTCCGGCTTGAATCGTTCAGCAGGAGGACAAACATTTGGAGCAGCATTTGCTGCTGATTGGATCAAGCACACTGCAAATTCATTATTCAGTTAGGTTTATGTTTGTTTGTGTCATGTGTAGCAACAAACCTCCTGTTTTTTTGGTCACCATCGAGTTAATTAGTAACAATTTGGTCCAAACCACTTTTGGTTCGGTTTCAAGATGGATTCCCATGTGAAACATTCATTGCAAATCTAATCACAATCTCAATACTTGTTTATTATGAATGAAACTAACCAAAGTTGTATTTAAACAGCTAATTTTGGCTTCAAATACAAATGTTGAATTGCTATTTAGGCAATACGACTTTCATCCTATAATACCATTGACTTTAAAACATGTAGACATAGAATGCTGAGATCTATAATTTAATTCTGTCCAGTACTGAAGGTCAGATGTAAAACAGAAAAAAGATCACCATTCTCAGCAGTATTTTAAAAGAAATTTCCTTTTTTTATTTACTTCCTCATTCATTTTTCACCCCTGCTAAAATATAGTCTACCCTATGGGGGTCATTTACCAAGCGTTTGCTCTTGTGCAAAGCGAGTAGCACGTGCAAAAGTGGATCAGCAGCAGAGTCATTTATTTATCTTTTACTCACGTCGCATTCTCTTGTTTAAGTATGACATTTGGGGCCCTAAAACTGAAATACAGGCAACATCAAATAGTCAACATGGCAACAAAATAGAATATTTTATTTTTCATCTTACATCCGCTATTTAGCACCTGCCTTGATAAATGGCCCCCTTTACAAGCAAACACTCAAACTTGACCATAACATTTAAGTTTCCGGGCCAAGACCACATTTTACCAATTAAAAAAAACAAACTATAAAATAAACAAATTACTTATTGCTACATTGTACAAGGACTTTTAAATTCTCTAATATATTTACCCATTCTACTGTCCGCTTTCACAGAGCCAAGTTACAGTGACAAATGCAAATATCATGCCAACATTTCCTTTTCCCTCTTCTCTCAATGACCATATTGTAAATTACTTCAGCTCACGTTGTTCCGAGCTCATTATTGCACTCTCGCTTTCATCTCAGCACAAACAGGAAGTCTAAGTCATTGATCAAACGCCACAAAAAGGGGAAATTCCAGTCACAAACCTCTGATGTTGCTCCCAGAGGCAAATGAGATGCGTTCTTCCATACACAGCTCTGTCAAGAGTGTTGCTAAATAAAACCACGGTCTATCACTTTGCATTACTGTTGCCTCCCACGTATGCCTCTCCAAACGCACACGCTAAATATTAACCACCGATAACAGCGGTTTTAAGCAAGCGTTTATTTAGTTTAAAAAGCTGTGCTAAAATAATCCATAATGAAGTGAGTCGGACAACACAATATGGGCCAATGCAGACGCTGGAAAACAAAAGAAACTGTTGGCAAGAATCCTAATAACTAAAGATTAATGAAGATGGATATTGTGGCAACCCAATCAATAAAAACAGAAGATACGGAGAGACATTTGGAATATTTCATGATTTGTTCCTTGCTGTTACACAATTGATTTCCAATATATTTACTCACAGTTAATAGAAAAGACACGACTAAGCTTTTCTCATACTGGCTTGTGCTAATAAGCTGTTATGACAGACCAGACCACCAGACCCTGAGGCACAGCGCTGCAGATTATGTAACCCACTTCTGGGTCTGACTGCAGCTGACACTTTCACAAACATATTATGTAAGATTTCAAAAAGTCAAGTTAGCCACCAATTGACCTAGTCTTACCCAAAGCCACCAATATACTTAATTTAGTTAAAGGCTGAAGGGAGACTAGCCTTGTAGTATGATTGATTGACCTTGGCACTAAAAAGAGGGAGGATGAGTAGGAGGGATGAGTGGAAGGAGGAAACAGAGAAACCTCATGTAAGATGTTAATTCAGGAAGGCCAGATTGAGATGTAAAGAGGGATTTAGTATCATGAATGAATAGTGAGGGGCCTACAGAGAGACTAAATGCATGGATGTAATGATGGAAAGTTGGCAAGAAGTTAGAGTGAAAGAAGAGGATGCAGACGATTGGGGAGAAGGAGATGAATTGGAGAAAATAGATTTGACCAGTTTTAGGCCATTTAGTGCATCACTGAGGACGGCAGGGCACATTCACCACAGGAGATTGATGCCATTAGCTCTGATGAATGATCCCTGTCTGTCTGGAGTGCAACGCCACTGAAGAGCTCAGACTTCAATCTTCAAACACTTCTACTCAAGAATGACCTCTAGACAGATTCTACACAACATTATACACAAACTATTACTTTCCTTAATCTCAAATTTGTAATGTTCTATGGTATTTTAATGGAAGTGAGGCTCTCAGTCTGTAATCTCCTCTGACTATCCCCATCCCCTCACTTTCTCACCAACCACATTCATGCTCAGGCAACGTGCAACAGCAGAATGCAGAGATCATTGATCATTGCTGAGATCAAATAGCTGACCTTTAGATAGAAAAAGGCATGGACTGTGAGTCCCCGTTCAAAATTCACCACTCCACACATCAGCAGAGATCCAGTAAATCATTGTGTGTCAGACAGAAAGCTGTGGCTGCAGTATTTCTGCTTCCCTGAGCAGCACAGAGAAAGGGTTTGTGGCTATACATGCCTCGATTACAGTGACACCCTTCAATACTCTGTACCTCTGAATGGTTTGGGCCAGGACGGCCTATAGTGGACAGAACTGTTCAGAATTTGTAAAGACTATGACTTTCGTACTTATGTAGTTAGTAAGGAGATACATAGTTTAGTTTAGTTTAGTTTATTTATTTGTTTGAGCAGTTAACCTGCTCAAAGGGAGTGGGCTGAAGCCAAAGGCTTATAAGCGCCCACCCCAAAATAAAAATAGTAACATTACATTTAATATTTACAAGGTAGCAAATCATAAACAAAGGAACATAGGGCAAAGTAACAATAAATGATGAAGAATAAGACAAAAACAACAGCAAAATAAAGAACAAAGAATGTGCTACTTTTATGTTATAAAGGTGCATTCATACATATTATACTCTGAGATCTTGCTACTTCCCAGTTGTCATTACTATCCTCAATATAATTTAATTTGGGTTTAATTATCATTAATTATCATTATTAAAGGTGCATTAATACATATTATATTCTGAGATCTTGCTACTTCCCAGTTGTCAATACCATCCTTAATATAATTTAATTCGGGTTTATTATCATTATTATTATATTTGTTTAATTGAGTTATATGTGAAGTGTGATGTAAGCCCTGCATAATGAGGTGCATTAAAAAGCCAGGGTATAGAACGGGCCAGTTGAAGAGGGCAGTAACTCCCCCTCAACAAACCCCCACCCAGCTGCCCTAACAGCTGATTTTGTAGATGATGTTCCTATGCTGAGTGGTGCATTAAAAGACAAGGTTTTGAGCCCGTTGGGAGGGTCCCTCTCAACAGATTCATAACTTGCCTACCCTAATTCTCAATTGTAAATTTGAGCAATAGAATGACAACCGTTCCAAGCAGCAACACTCTTCCTTGATTATAGATAATTGATCCTACTGCGCCTCCTAGTGGCAACACATTTCTTGTTCTCTGTATATTTCAAAAGTCTTTTGTTTGTATTTATATTTGAACAGGTTGATATTTGGACTTCGTTTCAACTCCATTTCCAGTTTATTCCACAATTGTACACCATTAACTGTTGGGCTAAAACTTTTCAAAGTTGAGCTATGTTTCTGAGTCCTAAAGTTTAATTCGTCACGTAATTCATAACAACCAGTACGTTCTTGGAACCTTCTTTGTATTTGGCCTGGCAACAGTTTGTATCTTGCTTTGTATAACATCTGTACAGTTTGGAACTCGACAATGTCACAGAACTTCATGATCTTTGATTTTAAAAATAATGAGTTTGTGTGGTCCAAAAACCCAACTTTATGAATTACTCGGATAGCTCTTTTTTGCAACAATACTATTGGTTTTAATGTGTTTTTATAAGTACTACCCCAAACCACAGTACAATAATATAAATATGGCAAAATCAGAGAACAGTATAAGATATGTAGAGCTTTGATGTTTAAAATGTGCTTTGCTTTGCTATTACTGAAATGCTTCTAGAAATTTTCGTAGATATATATTTAATATGAGCTTTCCAAGTAATTCTGTCATCTATAATAACACCAAGGAATTTGATTTCATGCACTCGCTCTATGACAACACCCTCTATCTGAATTGCTTCCTGAGCATTGGAATTACAGTGCCAAATATCATCATTTTGCTTTTACTCAGATTTAGAGATAATTTATTTTGTTTGAACCACTTATTGACACTTTTGAGTTCCAAGTTAACAATCCGACACAGTTGCTGTAAGTCGTCACCTGATGCAAAATATTTGTATCGTCAGCAAACAGATAAATTTAAGTACTTGAGACGTTTTACAAATGTCGTTGATGTACATATTAAACAATTTTGGGCCCAGAATGGAACCTTGAGGTAAACCACACACAATTTGTCGACAACTCGACTGATAATCACCTATTTTCACACATTGTTTTCTATTTTTTAAATAACTGGTAACCCACTGTAGAGCTACCCCCCTAATCCCATAATGTTCTAGTTTATTAATTAGTATATCATAGTTTATTGTATCAAACGCTTTACTCAGGTCAATAAATAACCCTATGGCATATTTCTTGTTATCTACAGCATTAGTTATTTCTTCAATTATATCAAAGAGAGCGTGTGAAGTTGAGTGATTATTCCTAAAACCAAATTGATTGTCCGAGAGTAAATTACACCTTTCAATAAAGCTGTCAAGTCTAGAGTTATAAACCTTCTCTAAGATTTTTGAGAATTGCGGTAAAAGGGAAACAGGCCTGTAGTTTGTGAAGAGATGTTTATCTCCTGCCTTGAACAGAGGAATCACTTTTGCTACTTTCATACCATCAGGAAATTGTCCAGTTTGCAGCGATAGGTTACAGATGTATGTTAACGGCTTAGAGATACTTTCAATAACAGTTTTTAAAGTTTTCATATCCATGTCATGGTAATCTGTCGAGGTTTTATTTTTACACCCTTTAACAATGTCCAGTATCTCCTTTTCCTCCACAGGTTTGAGGAACATGGACAGAGGATTTGTGTCTATCAGTTCACAATTAAAGTTCTCAACATTTGTAATTTTTGCAGCAAGATTCGGTCCAACATCTACAAAGAATTTATTAAATGTATCGACTACTTCATTCATATTATTTAAAGTGTTATCCTCATCTTTGAAATATTTTGGATAATTAATCGATCTTGGTTTATTTCTAATTATACTATTTAAGATATTCCATAAACCTTTAATATTATTCTTATTGCTATCTAACAACTTATTATAATAATCCTGTTTACATTTCTAATGATACCTGTCAGTTTATTTTTATATTTCTTATATTTATCCTCAGCTTCTTTTGTTCTATCATTTATACATTTTTTGTAGAGTGAATTTTTTTCTTGCATGCATTAGCAATCCCTTAGACATCCATGGGTTTTCTTTACACTTTCTGTTTTTACAATGTTTTTTCATTGGGCAATTTTTGTCCTATACTTTATGAAATATTTGCGTAAACTCATCATATGCCTTATTAGTATCATTCTCTCTGTATACAATACTCCAGTCTTGAGCTAATAGTTCCTTTTTAAATGCATCAATAGTTTTTTCTGTTTTTACCCTTCTAAACCAATACATTTTTTCATCATCAATATTTAAATATCCATGTTTGTACAATACAAAAACTGGCAGGTGATCACTAATATCATTTATCATTAAGCCACTGACTGTATCACTATCTATTTCATTTGAGAAAATGTTATCAATCAAAGTCGCACTGTGGGTTGTGATTCTACTCGGTTTAGTTATTAGAGGAAACAGACCTATACTAAATAAAGTATTTATAAATTCGTCAGTCTTTTTGTGTTTATATGGGTTTAACAGATCGATGTTAAGGTCTCCCCCACAAACATGACTTTATGATTTAAACCTGAAAAGTGCTCCTCCATCCAATTAGAAAAAACATCTATATCAGAGCCAGGTGTTCTATAAATACAACTTACAATAATATTTTTCTTTTTTGCCTTGTAATTTCTACAGTAAGGCATTCAAGTACATCATCCACTACCATAGTCTTATTTTCCATTACTTTATAACTATAGTTGGAGTCTACAAACATAGCTACACCCCCACCATGCTTGTTTCGTCTGTTCATACTTATAAATTCATAACCATCAATAGAAAACTCAATTTCTCTGTCATTATTAATCCATGTTTCTGTGATTAAAATTACACTAAATGGTTTAGAAAACTGTTTTAAGAAGCTTTTGATGTGGTTAAAGTTTGCATAGAGGCTACGACTATTGAAGTGGATTACAGTGAATGCCTTAATGTTCTTAAGTTTACTATTGTAAAGATCCTCTGTATAATATTGACAGTCATTAGTAGCTCTAGTAAAGAAGTTATTTTCAGGGTCGATGTCGATCTCAGTGTTCTGTAAGTCATATTGTGATAATGTAAAATCCTGGTTATTTGCTTCAGCAATTCTCCTTAATGAAAGGTCCAAGTCGATGCTTCCTATAGAACTATATGTATTACAGGACATGTGAAGTTATGTGCTTTTACATACCAAAATCCATACGCTTTTCCTGTGTTATACTTGATTTGGTGTACTGGTGCGCGGACGTACAATGAGTTTATCATAGCGCAAGTAGGCAATCTCCCCCCTTTCCCTGGCAGCTCTCAGCTCCGGCATCAGTTCTTTTCGCTTCCTTTGGATGGATTCCGTGTAGTCCTCGTTTATGAAGATTTTAATAAAGTTTCAGCAAAAAAGAAAAGGTTAGTCTAGCTTAGATGAACAAAGACTAAATGGTCAATGGTAAATGGTTTCTATTTAAAGTACTTTTCCATCTACATTACAGCGAGGAACCACTCACCCATTCACATTCTCATTCACTCAATGTACACCATCTATCCGGTCACAGGATGGCCTGCTGTACCATCTGCACCACTGCTGACTAAGAGGCAGGGAGGGTACATTTTGGTCTGAAGCAATGTTGTTGTGCATCATAAATAGTTTGTAGAGCCCATCTTTTAAACACTTATAAGGGGCGCAACTAATCTTTACTGCCCATAGTATTGGGGCTACATTAAAACATTAGTTGTCGGTTTGTCAACGTTATTTTTCATGTAACGAACTCTTGCATTGCTCAGTAATTCATTTGCATTAATTTCATAGATATAAATGAAAATATGTCTTAATTTGCCAACCTAAAAGTATACATATTATATCAACAGGATTTGTTAATGTTGCTCCACAGACGCATCCCAGGGCCTTCCTCGTCTCACTGCTCTCTATGATTCACAAGTTACACAATATGCCCCCAGTCTCCTACCTCCTGGAGAATTATTCACCCTGTTCACTCAAACATTTGGTTAATAATAGCGTTGGTGCATCACATCTGTCTCTGTCTGTTGTGCATCACCAGAGTCACGTAAGGCAGTAAATCAGCGGCTATCTCCAGGGACAAGGCCCCTTTATCCACCGACTGCCTGTAAGGTGAGAGGGAGAGGTCTCAATAGCTTCACTGTACTGGAGTATTTTGTGGGAATCCTTGGATCTGGTCATATTTTCTGAAAATATAAAATATATCTCTTTACTCAGCAAAGGTATTCGGAACTCGCTCAACTCAACATTTTTACATTAATCAAACTGCACTGATATAATCTCATAAGGACAAAAACATGTTTATAGAGAACAGTGGTCTCATTGTTAGAGCAGGTCAAAAGGTAAAAGCAATGTTTAGTCTTCTCTAACTCCCTGTGAAGGAGGGGGGGGGGGTCAGCCGGGGTCAGCCGATACAAGGGTTTTATCTGAGAATGCTGCTCTATTATTCAGTGTTAACTGAGAGTGTTTTTAGGACTTAAATGTCAAGTTCATCATAGCAACTGGAGACAAGGCAGGCATCTGTTCCAAATCAAATTTAAAAACAAATAGAAGCAAACAACCCCAAGCCCTAAACCGAGCCCTGTCCCGTGGTTTATAACTTACACAATATAGATGGAAAATCAGTTTTAGGAATAATTTAATCTTGTAAAATATATTACAAAGAATAAAAATAAATAAATATAATGGTGTATGTCCAAACGTGCAGGTTTTATAAGAATATTCATGAAAAATCTTTCCAATATTCTTCACAAGCCCATTATTCCTTTATGGGGTGATCAGCACAGGCCAAATCGCACGATGCAGCAGATAGTGTGGAACCTACCTGCACAAGTGGCTGATGGGAGATAAGACCCCCTGTTGGAAGAAAACCATTGGCTGAGCGTTATGTAGCCACAGTGCACCGACTACAGAAACACTGGCCATAACATATAATCACTGAACAAGGTTATAATGTAGCCCCTAAAGGACAACAATCACATGACAATCACTTGACATAAAACTGTGCTGCAGAGGTCCCCTAAAGGTCACACATAATGTTCTTGATCAGCATTGTTATCTCACTGTTGCTCCCCCTTATTGTGACCAAAACTATTAAGTACATTTTATGTTGTGGCTTCAAGAGCTATTGTGAAACTGACTAAAAATATAAAAATATGCACTAAATCAAGTTGTGATTTGTGATGGGGAATTATAGAGTTAATTCGGCCCTCACACATTGCTCTTAACATATTGTACTGATTAGCAGTACAATATGTTAAGAGCAATGTGTGAGGGCCGAATTAACTCTATAATTCCCCATCACATTGGATGGAGATGATGCAGCTGGGGGCCCAAGTCAGTTGAATACAATTGTATACACTGTGTGTGTAATAAACATGTTGTGGCGCTGGATGGATAAAGCCTCATCCTTGTGTACACTAAAAGTATGCGATGAGGATCAGTGCAATAAATACAGTCACTGGGGCAGCCGTGAAGACTTTGCAATCCATGTGCACATAGAAAGGACCCCATAAACACACTGTAGGCCAGCCAAAACAAGTGACAGAAGCACAGAGCACAATAAACACACTCTGCAACATGAACGGATCGCATTTAGAGGCAACAATGTATTTGGTAGAAAAAAATGGTAGGAAAATGAATCACTCTGTAAAAGGGGAAAGTAAATATACAGGTAAGCCATAAAAACATATATCTCTTTCATGAACGCTTGGATATGGGCAGACTCTAAGATCAGTCTCGGTCCAAGATGCACTTTGACACAATAGCTTTAATATCATTCAGAGTCAGAGCCTACAAAAACTCAACGCATGCCTAATTGTGCAATAAACAGAGGCTATAATGTTGCAAGCCTTTCTTTAATCTTTAGAAAATACTCTATGTGATACGTGAGTATTAAATATAGGGTATTTCTAAGCAGCTTGGTAAAAGCACCAGTGTAAGGTCAAGACTGTTTGGTGCGTGTCCGTAGCGCAGGTTCGCAGACTAGTGCACATGACAGCTGAGGGGAAACAGAGCTGAGTAAACATACGCAGACTGACACTTCCTGCAAACGCTGTGTAGCGAAAGAGAACGTGATCCTGGAGTCCAGGATACATGCACAGCGTATTTACATCAGAGATGCGGGACTTATACAAAACAGTGCTACCGTGTAGGGCGTCCCATTGCAATGCCATTACCTGAGATGGCGCTCTCACGGTAGTCATTCAACAAATGAATAGTAGTCACCAAAAGTCTTACCCGGATGGAGTCCAAATATGCGGCGCACGGTGAAGGAGCGCCTAGTGCGCACATGAGCGCCCAGTGAAGCAGGGGAGAGAAGGGGGAAGGGGCTCCTCTAGACCAAAAATGTGTGATGTCGTTTCTCGCTTGGTGGCTAGAGGACTGAGTGCGAGACTGCGCATGCCTTGTTACGGGAAAACACGACGTGGGGGGAACCCAATGACGCAGCCGGCAGCGCAGCCAATCAGAGCGAGGGAGAAAGATACGCACTGCCCGCATGGCACTGCCCAAGATTCACAGGAATATTCCCAATTTTTCACCTCAACGCATCTTTTACTATGCTCAGAGCCACCTTATCCAACGGGCTAGCAGGGTCTGGAGCCCAGGGGCCTACCATAGTCATGGGCCTATGTACGCGCATATTGGGCCAAAATGGGACCAGAACGCTGCCAAAATAAGGACACTGGTGTGTCTGCTTCAGAACATAAAGCAGTAGCCCTGCTACTCCGCACAAAGTGTGTGTGTGTGTGTGTGTGTGTGTGGGGGGGGGGGGGGGGGGGGTTAGGGTTAGGGCCGGCCCGGACCTATGGGTACATTAAGGTGGGCTTGACTATGCTGGAACATATTTACTCATTTATCTGAGAGTTTCTGCACGTAACTGACAGACTAAAAACAATTATGTACCACGTCTTTCTGTCTCATACAGACCCGACTGTGAATAACTTTGCAATTTTTTGCTTTAGGGTTATTAGTGTCTTTACTTTATAAACTGTTGGCAATATAAATACAGTGAGTGTATCCAAAATGAAAATACAAACTGCGCATGTATGTAAGCATGGTGTACATCAATACTTATCTGCCTTTACACAACGCTTTATACTACATTTTTATTAATCACTTTTCATTTATGCATGAGCCTAATTGATTTAACAGATAGAATAAACAAAACTCTTCAACCCATTCAGGTTACAAAACAGAGGTAATTCAAACTTAATTGGCATTAACTGGTTTTCTCCACTGCAGCTGTAAGCTCCTGTAATTTCTGAGGTAGTATGGTAGTGATGAAATGCACACGGTCGTTCCTCAGTTTGTATTTGACCGTCTGTGTGAGAGCCAGCTCCATGTATGCTTGCTGCTGCCGGTCATACTGAGGCCAGTTGGGGACACCCGGCCCGTTGGAGACCTACCAACACATACATATGAATACCATGAGATGTCTTTGTGAGTAATAGTGACCATTGCCTTTCCTCTGTTTTAGCAAAAGTCAACCTCTGTTAATGTGAGAGACATCTGAATAGTGATCCATATAAGGACTCCCCCTGAATAGTGATCCATATAAGGACTCCCCCCCCCACACACACCTAAAAAATAAAAATAAATACAAATCCTCCCTTATAAACTGTTAAAACTGTTATAAACTAAACATAAAAAGTGCTGCCATAGAAATGTATTAACCTTTTTCCTTCAGCAAATGTTTATTTATGTGCACTATTATATAGTTTGGTATTGTCTGGCAACCAAAATAGTTCAAAGTACTATTTGTATTTGAAATAAGAACAATGGTCTAATGTGTAATTTAGTATCAGTAATTTTGTTTCATTTTAAGGTTGAAGCACCTTTGCACAGTGCACACCCCCAACTGTTTTCATTGCTGTCATTTTTGTCAAACTAAGATTTAGAATTTTAGGTTTTTGAATGTGGTTTGGTTTTTTGAGTGGTGATATAGATTGTTATTAACGTTTCCTATGACTTAATGGCTTATTTTCATCACCTCTGAGACCTACTCACTGCTTGTACTGATCAGACATGTGATCAGAGATAGCGATAATCTCAACTGTTGATTCATGGCAGCAACATTGAAAGTCAATGATTTTTAAAACTTTGACATTATAAGCTTTAGATTATCATGTCTAAACAGCGCATATTTGGAGGAAGGTGTATGGTAACTCACCCAGTCCGTGCAAAATTGGCCCAATAAGACATCATAGTTCTGCACAAGTCCTCCTCTTCTTCAGTATAGTTACCTTTAACAAGGCAGCGTCATTGTTACTTTCCAGTTGTCCTCCAACAAATATGATTTTAAAGAAAAATATGAATAAGCAACCTTACCAATTACTTTATGTTCCCATTCCAAAAACATGCTCCAAACACAAAGCCCACATCATCTGCATGATCAGCCTTGACAAAGCTTGGTCTGGTGTCCTTAAAAAGCTCAGCACGATATGCAAACTCATACAAATACACAGGGACAGCAGCATCTGAAGGAGCAGACAGGCAGGTCATAACACAAAGAGACAATATGACTGGTCTGCATCACCTGATGGCTGTAGAAGTCCTAACCTGAGAGATATCCAGCCACTCCGACCACCGGCAGAGTCATGAGCAGGTCTCCAATGACCTCAGTAAACCTGTCTCGCACTTCCTCTGGGCTCTGGGCATTTCCCAGGTACTCCTCTGCAATCAGGCTGTTGGCAGAAGAGGCCTACAACAGACAGGACTTGTTCATTGTTATTACTTTGTGATACAACAACAAGTGCCGAAAAACAAAGAAAGAAAAGGATAAACTTGTTTTATAATTATGGATTCTCACCCCAGTAGGATAGAACATGTTCATGACAGCAAGCACAGCCTCCCTTCTCATGCCCCGCTCCCACCCAGGAGGACCAAAGGCCTGACAGAGATCACATTAATGATCAATCATATAGACTGGATTTGTGGTGGACATACATGCTTGTTGTCACAGCATGGATTACCTGAGGCAGGATCCATCCAAACTCGTGATTAGTGATGCCCAACATCACAGGGATTTTTAACACTTCCTGTTTCTTCAAGAGTTCCTCAGCAGAGTTTGTAAGAAACACACCATCCACTACAGCTCCAAGGTATATCTGTGTCTGTACACACAGAACAAAGATGCATGTGCAAACAGTGCCGTTGTGTGGCTGAGGCCTGATACAACACTGGCTACATTGCATGGCTACATGAGGTGTTATGGATTATAAATTAAAAAATTAAATAGATGTGTATTGGCATCACACACCTTTTTGGCTGCATCCACAAGTTGTTCTTTCGTCATGGTTTGATACAGCTCACCATCTCTTCTGTGGTGCTCCGGGTACATCCTGTCAGGTTGGCAATAATCTGGTACATATAGAGTGAAAATGTGTTCCACATAATATAGGTTATGTAGAAAATGTGTCTTAAGATAAATAGTCCAATAAAATATATATTTTTTATGTTTTATTCCCAACAATGTGGTTGTTATTGTAGGAATTAAATAGAGATTCAGTACCTGAGCATTAGTCAAGGGATGGTGTGTGGTGTAGCTTCCCAGTGTTGCCACTCCACTTTGGAAAATGGCTTTCTGAAACAGGTCTTTAGCGAGTGGAGACAGAGACTGTTCAACACAAACACATATAATCCTATGGATAACAACGTGATTAGATGTTGTGGAAACTTTGCAATGCTGTTTATACCAGTATAGAAGCACTGATGCCCCCTGCTGACTCGCCAGCGATAGTCACACTCTGGGGTCTCCACCAAACACCTCAATGTTGTCCTGCACCCAGCGCAGAGCCAGGAGCTGGTCCAGGAAGCCCCAGTTTCCTGTTGCATGCTCATCTCCAGTGCTTTGGGATTACAACAAACTTTGTACGTTAGTCAGAAAATTAACTACAATACGACAACACAAACACAACTGCATTTGTAAGCCTAACAACACCTCCATCGCACAAGTGCTACCTGAGGAATCCAAGAATACCAAGGCGGTATTGGATAATGACCATCACCACATTTTCATAAGCAGCTAACGAGGAGCCATCATAATGTGATGCAGCCCCCACAGTGAGACCTCCTCCATGGATCCAGACCATCACCTGAAAAATACAGGTTTAAACTTCAGACAGATAACACAGCTCAATTCCATGCAAAATCTATTAAATGTTCTCTGTTTTAAATAGGCATGATGCATGAGCACCACATGTGGACATACTGGCAGCTTGTCACCCTGCATTGCACTTTCTGGCGTGTACACATTGAGATACAGGCAGTCCTCAGAGATATCTGAGAGAGTGATTTGCATGGACATGCTTTTGGAGACATTGACCATTATCTGTGGGTCCTGGATGCACCTGAGGACAGAGACACAAGGATAAGTGTCATTGTAAGGACTGCAGTGTATGAATGCGTCTTACATGGATGGCTGCTTGGTACAGTCCTTCTCTTCGTCCCAGGGCAATGCCTCCTGTGGGGCGGCCAGGCGCAGGGGTCCCACCGGCGGATGAGCAAAAGGAATGCCCAGGAACTGCTTCACTTTCCTGTCTGTGCCTCTTACTGTCACTAATTCTCCTCGAATTCGGCCATTCTTCAGGGACACCACAGGGTCATTGATCCCAGCTGCAGATAACAAGACCATGGTCCTTGTGTAATGTTTGAGTCACAGTCTTTATGTAAATCCAGCCCTCTGCCTAAACTGATATTGCAACTGATGGATTGTTTGTTTGTATGTATGTATGTATGTATGTATGTATGTATGTATGTATCGATCAATCAACCAAACTTTAGCGCTTTTCATACCAAAAGGTATCACAAAGTGCTTTACAGATTACAACATTTAAAACAATACACACACACACACACACACACACACACACACACACACACACACACACACACACACACACACACACACACACACACACACACACATATATATTATATATATATATTATATATATATATATATATATATATATATACAGTGCCTTGTGAAAGTACTAATACACCTTGAACTTTTGCACATTTTGTCATGTTTACAACCCTAAACATCATAAAGATTTTATTTTGAATGTTTTACTGAAAGTTCACACACGACTAAACAGACAACTGTGAAGTGAAAGCAAAATGATACATGATTGTTATTTTTCAAAAAATAGAAAAGTGAAAAGTGGAGCGTGCTTAAGTATTCATACAGCATTTTCGGAGTGCATAAAAATGCCTTTATAACATTCCTAATGACTGCAGAATGTTCACACCTTGCACTAACCATTAAATAGAGGCCACCTATGTGTAATCTACTCTCAGTATAATACCAGCTGTTCTGTGAGGGCCTCAGAGCTATGGTCAGAGTGTATTGGTCACTAAACAACATCATGAAGGCCAAGGAGCACACCAGAGAGGTCAGGGATAAAGCTGTGGAGAAGTTTAAAGCAGCGTTAAGTTATACAAATATTTCCCAAGATTTGAACATCTCACTGTTCAATCCATAATTTGGAAATGGAAAGAGTATTGCCATCACAGTCCCTCCAGCACCTCAGGCCTCATCTGCCACTCCCTGAGTGGCTGGCTCCTTCCCTCCCCTTTCGTTTCTTTGCAGGAGTGAAGACAGGTGTGCTGGAGAGTCCTCAGCTGAGTTGACTCTGCAATCAAGGAGATTCAAAAGTCCACTCCAGTGAGCTCAGCTCTGCCAGATCGTAAAATAGCCTACTCTACAGTCAGTTCTACGGTCCAGCGGTTCCTATTATACGTACCTTCCTAGAATACTTACCTGCTTTTCCAGCCTCCTACAGATCTCTGTTCTCCAGCCGCCTGTCTTCTTGCTCTGTCCTGCCCGATCCCTCTCCGACCTGCCCTGTCCCGCTCCATTCTGCTCTGTTAAATAAATACTCACCTTTTGCACCGTTTACCGTTTATTGTCTGCTTTTGGGTTAAGCCTGATGCGTAACAATAGCACCACTGCGAACTTGCCAAGACACAGCTGTTCACGTAAACCAACAGACCGAACAAGGAGAGCACTGGTCAGAAATGCAACGAAGTGCCCTAAGATAACTCTGGAGGAGCTGCGACGTGCTGCCGCTGAGCTGGGGGAATCTGTACATGGGACAACTATAAGTCGTACTCTACACAAATCTGGCCTTCATGGACGAATGGCAAGAAGAAAACCATTATTGAAAGGAGGCCATAAGAAAGTTTGCTAGAAGTCATATGGAGGACACAGCTACCATGTGAAGAAGGTGCTTTGGTCACATGAGACAAAACTTGAACTTTTTGGCCCAAATGCAAAACGTTATGTATGGCACAAACCTAACACTTCTCATCGTCCTGAGAGCACCATCCCCAGTGTCAAATATGGTGGGGGGAGCATCATGCTATGGGCTGCTTTTCCTCAGCGGGGACCGGGAAGATTATAAGAATAGTTGGGAAGATGGATGGAGCTAAATACAGAGACAGTTTGGAGTAAAACCTGCTGGAGTCAGAAAGAGAATTGAGGCTGGGGCGGAGATTCACCTTCCAGCAGGACAATGACCCTAAACACAAAGCTAAATCTACAATGGAATGGTTTAAAAACAAACATATTAATGTGTTAGAATGGCCTAGTCAAAGTCCTGACCTAAATCCTATTGAAAATCTGTGGAAGGACCTGAAAACTGCTGTTCACAAACGCTCTCCTTCTAATTTGACAGAGCTTGAGTTGTTTTGTAAAGAGGAATGGGCTAAAATATCAGTCTCTAGATGTGCAAACCTTGTAGTCATACCTCAAAAGATTTGCTGCTGTTATTGCAGAAAAAGGTGGTTCCACAAAGTATTATTTCATGCTGTATGAATACTTGTGCACGCCCGACTTTTCGGTTTTCGGTTTTTTGAAAAATAACAGAAAACCATGTATGTGTGTCATGTATGTCATGTATCATTTTGCTTTCACTTCACAGTTGTCTGTTACTTGTGTGTGTGAACTTTCAGTAAAACATTTCAAAATCAAATCTTTATGTTTAGGGTTGTAAACATGACAAAATGTGCAAAAGTTCAAGGTGTATTAGTACTTTTGCAAGGTACAGTACTGTATATACAGTATACACATACACATACACATACACAATATACAGTATATGATTAGGACTAAATAAATGGATGTCAGTTAAAAGCTAAGCTAAAAAGGTGGTGATAAAAGCATGCATTAGCGTCTCCGTGTTGGAACGAGAGAGAATGGGGCGGACTCTGGCTATGTTCTTTAGATGGTAAAAACCTATCTTTGTGATAGAGGACCGATGACTAAAACTTCAGTTTTGTCCTGGTTAAGCTGGAGAAAGTTTTCTGCCATCCAGGATTTGATATCTAAAAAGTTAAAATGTGCATCCATTGGCCTGGTGTCATCAGGAGACATGGAGATGTACAACTGTGTATCAGAAGCATAACTATGAAAGTTGACTCCATGTCTCCTGATGGCATCACCAAGAGGGAGCATATACAGGTTACTGGCCCTAAAATCGAACCCTGGGGCACACCACATGTAATTTTATGGACCTTAGAGGAGCAGGTATCCACACTCACCATGAATGTCCTGTCTGTGAGGTAGGAAGTAAACCATTTGTGGACAGCACCAGAGAGGCCGATGTGTTTTAAACGAGTTAAAAGAATAGTGTGGTCGACTGTATCAAAGGCGGCGCTCAGATCCAGTAGAACCAACACTGTGACCTTCTGTGAGTCATAATTTAATCTAAAAATTTAAAATCTTTAAAAGGGCCGTCTCTGTGCTGTGGTTTACCCTAAAGCCAGACTGGAATTTCTCAAGGACATTCTGTGCAGTAATGAAATCATTAAGTTGGATAAAGACAAGTTTTTCTAAGATTTTGCTTAAAAATGGTAAGTTGGACACTGGTCTAAAATTGTTAAAATCGTTACAGTCCTACAGTAGGGGCCTCACCACTGCGTCCTTAAAGGCAGCAGGGAAGACCCCCGTCTGAAGAGAGCAATTCATCATGTGTAAAAGCTCGTCTTTAAAAGATCAATAGAATATTTTAAAAAACGGGGTTGGGACCGGGTCTAAAAGACATGGGCCTCACTGAGGAGAAAACTTTATCAAGCATCTCAGCATTAACCTGGACAAAACTGTGCAGTGTTTTCTCTGGAACAAATAGACAATCAGATGTATTTAAAGCTGTGTTACTTTGGGTAGATAAAATATTACATCTGTGTCTATCTTCCCCCTGAAGTGGTCTGCAAACGCCTCACAGAGAGCGTTTGTGGGGTTTAAAGGAGGTCTGTTAAAATCAGGATTTAAAACATTTTCTATTGTTGAGAATAGGACTTTTGGGTTATTTTTGTGGTTGTATGTATGTAGGTATGTACTGTATGTATGTACAGTGGGGGAAAAAAGTATTTAGTCAGCCAACAATTGTGCAAGTTCTCCCACTTAAAAAGATGAGAGAGGCCTGTAATTTTCATCATAGGTAAACCTCAACTATGAGAGACAAAATGAGAAAAAAAAATCCAGAAAATCACATTGCCTGATTTTTAATGAATTCATTTGCAAATTATGGTGGAAAATAAGTATTTGGTCAATAACAAACAAGCAAGATTTCTGGCTCTCACAGACCTGTAACTTCTTCTTTAAGAGGCTCCTCTGTCCTCCACTGGCCCCTGTTTGAACGTGTTATCAGTATAAAAGACACCTGTCCACAACCTCAAACAGTCACACTCCAAACTCCACTATGGTCATGACCAAAGAGCTGTCGAAAGACACCAGAAACAAAATTGTAGACCTCCACCCGGCTGGGAGGACTGAATCTGCAATTGGTAAGCAGCTTGGTGTGAAGAAATCAACTGTGGAAGCAATTATTAGAAAATGTAAGACATACAAGACCACTGATAATCTCCCTCGACCTGGGGCTCCACGCAAGATCTCACCCCGTGGGGTCAAAATGATCACAAGCACGGTGAGAAAAATCCCAGAACCACACGGGGGGACCTAGTGAATGACCTGCAGAGAGCTGGGACCAAAGTAACAAAGGCTACCGTCAGTAACACACTACGCCACCAGGGGCTCAATTCCTGCAGTGCCAGACGTGTCCCCCTGCTTAAGCCAGTACATGGCCCGTCTGAAGTTTGCTAGAGAGCATCTGGATGATCCAGAAGAGGACTGGAAGCATGTCATATGGTCAGATCAAACCAAAATGGAACTTTTAGGTAAACACTCAACTCGTCGTGATTGGATGCAACTCCGCATTCTTTCTCCTCCAAAGAACACCATACCTACTGTGAAGCCTGGGGGTGGAAACATCAGGCTTTGGGGCTGTTTTTCTGCAAAGGGACCAGGACGACTGATCCGTGTAAAGGAAAGAATGAATGGGGCCATGTATCGTGAGATTTTGAGTGAAAACCTCCTTCCATCAGCAAGGGCATTGAAAATTAAACGTGGCTGGATCTTTCAGCATGACAATGATCCCAAACACACCGCCCGGGCAACGAAGGAGTGGCTTTGTAAGAAGCATTTCAAGGTCCTGGAGTGGCCTAGTCAGCCAGTCTCCAAAGCTCAACCCCATAGAAAATCTTTGGAGAGAGTTGAAAGTCCATGTTGCCCAGCGCCTGCCCCAAAACATCACTGCTCTAGAGGAGATCTGCATGGAGGAATGGGCCAAAATACCAGCAACAGTGTGTGAAAACCTTGTGAAGACTTACAGAAAACATTTGACCTCTGTTATATACCCTTTGCTGGCAATGACAAAGTATTGAGATTAACTTTTGTTATTGACCAAATACTTATTTTCCACCATAATTTGCAAATAAATAAATTAAAAATCAGACAATGTGATTTTCTTGATTTTTTTCTTTCTCATTTTGTCTCTCATAGTTGAGGTTTACCTATGATGAAAATTACAGGCTTCTCTCATCTTTTTTTAAGTGGGAGAACTTGCACAATTGTTGGCTGACTAAATATTTTTTTCCCCACTGTATGTATGTATGTATGTATGTATGTAGCCAAGAAAATGTTCAATAAGTTTGCGGCAGCACAGAATACTTGTTTGGGACATACATATGCTCCTCCTCTCTTAGTCAAACCCTGTTTAGTTCCCTGCATTTATTCTTTCTTTTAATAAAGTAATGAATTACCTGGTGCTCCTTGAGCTTGTTTCCACACAGACAGCAGGCAGGCCAGCACCAGTGCAGCTCTCATTTTGTCCCACCTGAAGAAAGGATTAACAGTAAGCTTTCGGAGAATGTGACTGTAGAGCTACCCTCACGTACTTTCAACTCTTCACAAGACCACCCACTGCCATGTGACGTCCCTCTTTAAATAAGAATGTTCTATTGATTTACTCTTCACTGTAAGGTGAACTCTGACCACTCTGTACACAACAGTTACATTTCTGTATCATACTTATGTAAACTACAATACTACTACTAATAACAATTCTATTTGTAACACACTTTACATTTGAAACAAACCTTTAAGTGGTGCTACAGGTTAAAGAAAGCACATAAAAGCACAAGGTGCATAAACATACAGACAAAGGCAGAACAATTAACAATCAATCTTTGTTTTTTTAAAGGTATTTTACAAGATTTAAAATGTAGGCTACGTGTCCATGATCATTGTATAAAAAAAGACTAAACTTGAACAGTCTATAGACTGTTCAAGTTTATATTAAGTTTATATTGATATTGTTTTTCACCCTATCTGAGATTTGGTTATCTATCTTTTTATTTAACCCAGTTTGTTTTGATGATGCAAAATTATTATCAATTATGACTTTGTTAATCACAATTATGTTGTTCAGTATCATTTTCATAATATTTGTCTCAGCAAACCACTTGGACTTTTCACTGGTGAGTACAAATATGGTGTTCCTGTTCCTCCACATTACAATGAACATGTAAGGTCTAACAGTACATTTGCTGAACAAACAAGCTGTAGCTTGAAACTTGTATTCACTTCCTAATTCTCTTTATAAGTTGTCTAAAATGGTTATAAAATGACCGAAGAACTAAGTTGGAGTGTGACGTTTTGTAAACCAATGCCAAAGGGCTCACGTCATTAATTTCTGGTCGGAAAATATTTGGATATTCGGGAATTTTCCGAACACTGGTAAATGGTCTCAACGTATATAGCGCTTTTCCACCTACAAATAGGCACTCAAAGCGCTTTACAGCAAGGATCCACTCACCCATTCACTCTCATTCATACACCAGTGTACGCAGACACTGGTGTAATCTGGTATTACGATGTCACACCCATACAACCAGTGATGTCACTGATACCACTAGATGGCAGCATTTGGCTGTTTCCATGAAATGCTAGCTTGGTAATCAGCTGTGAGCCGGTGCGACTTGCATTTTATGGGTTTTACTTTTTAAAGTCCTCCTTTTTGTTTTATAAAGTCTGGTCTACACTAAAAAACTGACATTTTTAATGAATACAACTTCAGGCTACATTGACTTCAATTAGGCTGTCAGCACCATTAGGCTACAGACAGCACCTGTCCAGTGCTGACAGTGCCTAGTTTGATCCCCAGAAGATAATTAATAATCCCCATCATTAAAATACGGACAAGGAAATGAACAGTTTTGCCTGCCCATCTCTCAACATAAGAATAACTAAAACAACGCCTCTAGCCTATTATAGGCTTTCCCCCCTTCTTTTTTAATTGATATCTACCTAAACACGAAGGCACTTGTTGTCTGTAGCATAGCCTACGTGCCAAGTTGTTTCAAGGTTCATTGCGGGCCAATGGGAGTTAAGTGCGCTGCCTTGCGTCATGCGTAAGGGGCGTGGTGGAGGCGCGCATGCTGCTGTGTAGTATCAGAAGGCAGTGTAGCGCTTCAACTCTACCGAGACTGTTCCCGGTTCATTCGCGGCGCAGGCACACGAGCGGGCAGAAGACGGACACGGCAAAGTTGACAGAAAACACCACCACGACTTGGCTGATTCTCGGATTGCTCATCGTTTCACGGTGTTACTGCTGATCCAAGACAGGGCTAAGTGACCGATGTGCTAGCATTTGTCAGAGGCGAGTTCTAGAGAGAATATAATAGTCAGCGTCCGAATGCACGTCTGTGTACTCTGAAGTGAGCGGTGCAAAGTAAGTTGAGAGAACCAGGACTGGCTGAGAAACGGGGCTGGGCAAAGGTTTGGACACAGGGAGTCCGGTTCGTGGCGGAAAATCCCAGCAGGTCATGCGGCTTGCTCTGTTCCTTGGTCTGAGCGCCACGACACATCACTAGACGGCGGTACTGAAGAAGAAGAAGCTGACTCCGAAAGGGCAAGAGCTTTCTGCCTGTGCTGTCCCGTCCGCAGCGGGTACTTGGGGAGGCTACAGTCGCCGAGATGTCCCGCAGGAAGCAGAGCAAACCCCGGCAGATAAAGCGTAAGAATCCAACAAGTTTTTGGCTCACTTTACTTATTACTGTGCGTCTGTGTGCTCCTAGAGATCCGCGTGCTCTCCGGCTCCATGCTGTCACTAATGGAATAATATTTAGTTCACGAGTTCAACCTGGTGTTGGAGTTACTTGAACAATTGGTCTTCGGTGTTTATTTCTACACAATCGGATCAGGCTGATGGATCTGTATGAGAATGTCACTTTTATTTTGTTCTGTTTTATTCTCTCTGTTGCCCACACTATCCAGGCATATGTATACGCCTTCCTACTGTAGGCTACACTAATATTATACATAATAAGCTTCCCAGTTTGGCTATAGGTGTTGTCTCCATCGGCTGTAAAGCTTCGGCTGTGGCTTCCTGTTTAATTCTGATGTGCAAACGTCAGTGTTCACTGAAAACCCGATGTGAACAGAGATAAGCAGCGATCTGATGTAGGCTCTGATAAAGATTAAAGTTAGATGCGTTTTATTTGTTTTGTGTGCGGCATCGTGGCGTCCCTTTTCCTGTGGCTTTTCATTTCTCTTTTCTACAGATGGGGCGTCAGATAAGGCCTGGCCGATCACTCCCGCTGATAGTCGCTCACAATTGGATCTTTTTTCATCTATCCTTTTAACTCAATAATGCATCTTATAGGGCGCTTTGAAAGGCCCTATTCTTGCTAAGGCGTTTGGCTGACTCCGTGTCGGGTGCTTCCTGTTTATAAAACGTGTGAAAGTTTATCGCGGCTGAGTTGTGTTCAATTATAGCGCTGAAACATTATAACGACTCTGTTCCCTGGTTGTTCATGTCTGTGTATCCGAATGCTGGTCTCAGTTACATTGCAGGGTGCTGTGCTAAACTACATGTCCACTCGGAATATTATTACAGATCTGTAATTTTTATTTATTTATTTGGTGAGATCCTATTCATAAATAATATAATATCCCTTTTCTATTCTACGGGCTTATAGAAGGTGCAGATGATATACATGGTAAATTCCTCTGGATGAGTTTCCAAATTTGTCATTATGGATAAACATGAAACACAAGGCACTCATTTTAACTGAAATATATTGTCCCACCTTATTAATCTATTATTCATGATATAAACATTCATGATATAAACATTCTAATGTTTGTGAACTCAGACAATACCAATCATGACCATTCATAAACATGTCTTCTGAAGTGCATTCTGAATTGAATTTGGCTTATGATAATGGTAAAGGGTTGTTCAAGTTGTCATCTGTACTTGGTTGGGTTGTTTAGGACTTACAGATGACACCTGAACAACCCTTATTGGCAATGGAAAACTCCTTCGCAAACATTCTTTAACTTATAATGTGCTCCACCTTCCCATTCTGAGTGTTCATTATTGAGATGACTAGGCAATATAGATATACATTTACAGAGTTGTGGCAACTACTAACCTCAAAACCATTTTGTCAAATGGTAAAAACGACTCCAGTTAACAAATTGCTGAATAGACAGGCTGACGTTGCTTTATCACTGTGAGCATCGTTTGACCCCAAAAGTATATCCACTTTGAGGAAACAATCAGATTTACATTCATACTCTGATATGACACTTGTTGACATCAGGTAAACATGATTGCAATTTTTCTCACAGGACAAAAATTATTGGAATGACAACTTCATGATCAGTACATTTTCTTTACTGATTTGTATATTTTAAATTGATTTAAGATATATAACCAGTAAGTTAATTTGGGGATTTGGGGGGATACGTTGATCTTTATGTTGGCAAGAACAAAAAGTGTTATAATCTTTATTGATGATTGTGTACCGTAATCATTATTCTAAATTATAAAAGGTTTGTGATAAGGGAGCTGGTCAGAACTAAGTTAGCTTTTAGATTGCTGGTTGTCTTGGTGCAGTGCGTTCCTATCCATTTCCACAGAGAGGCCTATCAGATGTGAAGTCCCCTCCGTCAGGTGCAGTGCAGGCAGCAGCACATCCAGACCTGGGCTTGATAAACTCACTATGTTGGACCGTGTGGGGGTCTCGGGGGTGTCATGGTGCCTTTATCTGCCCTTTTGGTCCACCTCCACATCTACCCCTGCACCAGGACCCATTGTAGACTGGCCAGACTACCAGCCCTGTGACTCTCTTGTGATTTGGCAGACATTTTGATAGAAAGGAGAGCGCAGAGTGATAAGGAGTTGGGGTATGTAGTTCCACTTCCACCGCCACAGTACTGAAGGCCGTCATGTTTCAACACAATTGATACAATGAATACCAATTTACATGACGACATGAACTTAAATTGTGTGGCATCATAATTTCACTGTGTAAATGCGAATGCAAAGCTTTGAAGACAAAACATTACAATGATCATAAGTAAATGTGAAGCTACGCAATATCAAACTTGGAGATCGGGCTTTTGTTGTGCTATTGACCTGGGCCAGTTCTATATAAGGGACATTTAAAGTTTCAACTTAACTTACGGGTTTGACCTGAAATTACTTCTTCAACTACAGCAGCGGCTAGTGGACAAACCCCTTCTACAACAATATCTGAAGTCCAGAGTTTTATGGTGGCCTGGAGTGGTGGAGCAGAAAGCTTATTTGTGCAGCACATAGATATTTGTCTGTGTGTCTTTGTGCGTCATCTTTCCAGCCGTTGGAGATCTCCCAGCCCGATAAGAGCACTCTCCTTGATGGGGGAGATAGCAGCAGGCGGCCCACGAGGCTGGATCCTGGGCTTATATTTTGGCGGTTGAGATTGGAGACTTGATAAAACGTGGCGGCGATCGCTAAAGCTGATATGGAGAGATGGGGGGAGGGGGGGGGCAGGGCTAGATGGAGCAAGAGATGAAGCGTGGAGGGCACTTTAATTACACTGTGTTGTTGTTAGGGGGTTGTGACTGACAGATGATTACAATTACAGCGGTTGGAGACCAAAAACAAGCATCTCCATTACTTATCCAGGGTTTAATAATGTTTTACATGCCCTGAGATGACTTGCCCTCAGCCAGGAGTACCTTCTCAGTCACTGTGTGTTTGTTCTCTGAAAGTAAGGCGAGGCACTTGATCGTAGAATTAAATGTGTCATATGATTTTTTTTTTTTTTTTTTAGGTGATTATCAGATTGAGACACTGTACAAACAGAGTTATTTAGAGTCAATGACAAGAATACACTAGATTTTTTTAGATTTTTACCTTTGATTAATTTACAGTAACTGTGTAACTTGATGTTACAGTATGTTGTAAAAGAACAAGTGTCATTCCTGTGTGGAAATAAATTTACGTTTTTGGTAAACAGCAGGCTTAGCAGTGTGCAGTGTGTGATGTGTTTTAATGGCAGCTGAGGAGGAGCCCCACCCCTCACAGAGAGATGTGGGCCGATAGTGAGGCCTGCTGATGGGAGCGAGATAAGCAGGCTGCAGATGCACACTGCTGATAAGGCCTCTATATATATATATATATATATATATATATATATATATATATATGTATGTGTGTATGTGTGTGTGTGTGTGTGTGTGTGTGTGTGTGTTGGTCCTATGACTTCAGAAGTGCAGCTCAGAGGTCAGTGTGAATAATGAGCTGCCTTCCACGGCTCAAAGCTAACCAGGACGCCTGCAGAGGCCAGACAAGGAAGTCCCATTGACCTCTTCAGACTCTCGTCCTGCAGCTTTCAAGCCTGCTTTATCACATGGGAAACAATATGGTTCAAACCTATATACCTACATTGGACTTTTTCTTACAAGAATATAGCAATGCTTTTTCCAGATGTTTTTGGTCTATTTGGACGTTGGCGCCGTATCCTCTATCTACCTTTTTAATGGTAAATGTAAACAGTTGTAGTCCCACATGTAGTACAGGCAGTACATTATTGCAGTATAGTATAAGAAGCTAACTTAACAGTAAAGTAGTATTAAGCAACAGGAGAATGATTATAATCCAAATGGTAGCACTAAGTTTACCGTACTTGAACCGTTTATGCCATGGCAGTGGTCTGAGTTCACCAGTGCAGTGTGTTTCGTTTCGTAGGTGCTCTTTATCAGTATCAGACAAGGCCCAGGTCACGTGACAGTTTTATGGTCACACTATTGAGGGATGAATTCATTGTTTGTGTGAGGTGCGTGCTCTTTCTCTCCCCCTCTCTCCTGTGTGCTGGCTCTGTGTGTGCTGCTGTGCTCTCTTTGTTCTGCTTTTAGCTCGATGTGAACTTGGGATAAGCCGCGGGGCCCGATCTCCGGCGCAGATCCTGATCACAGGTCTGATTGGAGTTGTTATCAGGCCGGAGCAGGCAGGGGCCCAGGCTGCACAGCAATAACAACAGCAGCGTGGGGCCGCACCCTGGCAATCAGTTCCAGGCCTAATGGGATTAATGTTGTTGTATAATTAGATGATAGGTGTGAATGCATTTCTATTCTCCCTCTCACACTCTCTCTTCGGCCCCTCCCTCCACTCTGGGCTCTCTCCTCCCTAACAAGCATTGTCATTGATAAATTTTAATTAAAATTAATACCACGTATTACTCATTGCAGATGCTGAAACCGATAAGGCAGACATGTAGGGGAAATTTGAGTGTTCATCGATGCTTATCACTTGGATTTTTTCCGTTGCTTTTTCAAATCTTTCGTTTTCTATTAGAGCAGAGCAGAAGGAAAGAGCAACGTCAGCATGATGACTCGTACTGGGGAGATTCAACTGACAGATATTAGGAGAAACAGATGGTGAAAGATTGGGTATCGAGCGCACATCAGCATGCTTCGTATGTGAGAAGAGAGACATACGACTGCAGTCTTTTCATAAACCTGCAGTCTAGAGTTGCTCGGTGTGCAGTCCTGACATAAGATGAACACCTGCCTGGGGTGTTTAAGGAAAATTACAGGGTTCAACATGTAAGAAAAAGCAACAGTGCCCCCTACCATTCTGTAAAAATAGAGCTTGTCCCACTGAGAAAAAAAACAAATACAGTTTTGGCACATCATTGAAATGATTCATAGGGATGCATTTATCTTATATTATACAGGGTTTCTGCAGGGCATTAAAAAGCATTAGAAGATATTAAATTAAATGTTCCAAAATTATGGCCTCAAAAGTAATTAAAAAACTTATACATTTCAAGTTAAACTGGCATTAAATAAATTTTTTGGGGAAAAATATTGGCCTTGCTCAACTATTGGTAATGCATAAGTTTATTGAAAATCCTAAAGTAATGGTCAAACATTCAGCTGCAGTTGTGGCAAAAATTTCCAAAATGCTTTGCTCAAAAGTATCTTTCGTCATTCCTCTGTTTGATGGAACGTTTGCAAAGCCTAAGAAATAAAATATGCACAGATTTCTTAGCGATTGTGGTATTTAGATTTGCTAGAACACCTGGAAACATGTTTTACAAATCGGACCCCTCCTCTTGCTGTTCCTCTCTTGCCTGCCATACTACACATATCAATTCATTTAGGTTTGGTGCCAGTCTAGTGATCCCTTCATGTTGCTATTGAAGAGGTATTCAAAAGCCTTTAACTTGGCATCAGTGGGTTTGTGGAGGCCTTTCTTCATTATCAGGGTGACCGTGTGTTTACTGTATGGTGCCAGCGGCGGTGCGGGCGGCGTGTGTTGTGTTAAGCTAGAGAACAGGGGGAAGTTGTCAGGTTTACAAAGGAAGCTGCGTTTGTGCTCGGTGTGTAAATGACTTATTACCCCTTCCTGCTGTTTACCCAGGGGACCGCGCTATGTGTGAGTTATGCTTCTGAGACGCGGTGTCGTTGTAAGTGGTTTGACCTTTGCTCCGGGGAGATGAGGGAGCAGAGAAAACATTAGCCGGTCTGGAGTGTAGCCTTGTGTTTGCTTTGGCGGTAATTACGATGATGGGGGTTGTCCCCGTGTGCCATCTGTAACCTGCGCTGTTAGTAAGCCCCAGAACTCAACGCACTCTTATGGTAATGAGTTGGCTTCTGTTGGAGTCCCACCTTCTTAATGGATAGTTGATTATTAAGGAATATTGTCTGTTTTGTCTTAAAATTGAGAAGCCGTAATACCTGCAGACTTTGCAAACATGCCTTTTGCACTTTATCCCTTCCCTTTGACTAGCTACTTTTAACAAGTGAATTTTATCATCATACGATCTATAAAATTCATCTTATCTTATCTTGTACCTGACAGTTACTGCCGTTCACTGAAATATTTGCACACTTCAAATGTCTTCTCAGAAACACATGCTTTATAAATCATTGGGGAAGTTGCAACACATTTAATGACCTCAGTGTTATTGCCATATTTTATACTTTCTTACAATATGGATAAAACATTGTGACAGATATTATTGCGATAACAATATTTTGCCAACTTCTGTAGTGTTTTGTATCTTTTCATTTCAGTTGTTGTTCCTTTATTACCAAAAAGAGGTAAAAACACAATACACTTTCTGATTGGGACTGCTACTGTGTATATCAGTGTTTTTCACACCAATACTGCGCCTCATGAAATATTTGACCATCCACCACTTGGCCTCCATCGAGATCAAATCAGAAAACCCAGCATAAACCAGAATATCTAACTCAAATGTATTCTCAAATAACAATAAAGTCCATGAACCACAGTTAAACCACTATGCCGACACCAACCAAAGCTGTTGATTTGTCTAGTCTTTTATACAAATAAAATGTAAAACAGGTATGCATAGAAATAATATCATTTGTATCGGAAGTTTTGCATTGATCATATCTCTCTGGTGCCGAGCATTTGCTCTGTGGCACTGTCCTGTCTGGCCATTGTAGCAGCAGCTTTAGACATGTCCTTCTTACTGTACGTGTGTTATAGAAGTTACAGCGTTATGGTACCTATCATCAGCAGTGATAAGACTTCCATTTGCTCCTACTGTGTGAGTGCTCTGTTCCCGGGTGTTGGGCTAACCTGAGCAAACAACGCAGCCTGACCTGCTTTTACAGCCACACAAACACACTACCGGCTGACAATAAACGCAACAGTTGCTTAGAGCCCATTGTTCAATTCCCACATGAGCTGGGTTATTAAACCGAGGCGGCAGAAGTCAAAGTTCAGAGGAGCCGGTAGTGACTGTTTTGTCTCTGTATGTGTATTAAAAGACACAGGCGTTTAACACCGTCACTCCTGACCCGGCTTCACCTGCTGTCAGTGCAGTTCAAACCAGTCACCAAAACAGTCAACGACAATCGATCTATGAAAGCACCAAGTTGTTTAAATAGTCCGTGACAGTGTTGCACCCTGAAACTTGAGAAAGGTGCTTACTCATCGCCTTGAAGGATTGGGATGTTAGAACTGGTACTTATCATCAATTCTGTATATTAGTCTAATGTCACAGTAAGGCGTTGCAACATTGCTACAAAAAGGATCGGTCCTGGTTTATTACACTACAACAAGACATGTCAAAAGAAGTACATTTGAAGGTTTTTAGAGATATGTGTTTGTGGTGCTAAAATCAAGAACAAGTGAAATGTTTCCTTTTGCTGGTGCAGTGTCTAGTGCCCGCTGTGGTTTTACTGTGGACTGTCCAAGAAAAGAGAGCGGCGGGAGGAGGAAATGAGCGATAAGGAGCATTTTGAATTCAAAACAAAACGAGAAGAAACCGGAGATGTTGGCTTGTCCCTCAGGATTCACCTCCACACAGCAGGTCTAGACCGCTGGCTCCTGCCCCATTCTGCACCGGCAAGTATAGCAGGCACGCCGGGATAGTACTGTCCATCTGCATTGAGCCCTGCTGTTTTGCGGTGCAGTTCTCACACTGACCAACAGAGGCTGATAGGGGGCATTGTTGAGCCCTGGTGTGCTTCTGTGGACAGTGAGCTGTTTTTTTTTTTTTTTTATTGTGTGTTGCTCTGATGCACTGCTGTGGTCTGCTTTGTGCCTGTGTAAACTTGCTGATAAGTGAACTGTCAATCATCGCTCCATACGGTGTGTGTGTGTGTGTGTCTACATAGCGCAAAGGTGACATAGTGCTCTTACTTCCTGACTTATAAATTAACACCCTGGATTAGTGCCGACTTCCGTTGCTATATCGTTTCCTCTCCTTAAGACATAATGGTTTTCTTGTGTGTGATACGAAAGGAAAAAGTAATAAATAAGGGGGTTGTGAACTTGTGGTTGTGAAATACAGCAATACATTTTAAGAATATCTTGGTCTACAACATAAAGTTGAGACAATATCAGGTTCAGTTTTATTATGCAATTTTTCTGTGGATGGTAAGCAAGACAATGGTCAAAAAGTGCTAAAAGGTGCACTAGAAAGTTATTAAGTGTTCATCAGGATGGCAAACTAGAAAGATCTTGAAGTAAAATGCACATCTTTTTAGATTAGTGGGACTAAGAAGTGGAATGAGACTTTATTGCGGGCCTGCTGATGTGAAACAAGTTCACCTGATCCACAGAGACGGGAAGTGTGAGGAGTGAGAACATAAACAGCGGCTGTAGACGCAACATGGAGCAGCACAATGTCACTGCGCTCCAGCCTTCAACAGCACATGGAGAAGTGGATTCAGATTTGTGCATGGGCTGCTCTCACCTCCTCCACCTCCTCAGACGAATCCCAGCATCCATTTTAAACCTCTATCGCCCCTCTTTCAGTTTACCCCCCTCGCACACCCCAGCACCCTCCACCCCTCTGTGTGTCTGAGCCAGACCCCTAGCCTTGGTGAAGCAGGTCTTGGCGCTATGATAATGTGGAAAGTTGAACTGGCCCCATTACAGCGAGCCCGATGCTGAGTGCGATAAGAGTCTTGATAATGGCTGCAGATAGAGCTGACACAGCGGTCCAATAGCCGAAGCCCTGCCCCCCCACCTCTCTCTCTCACCCCCACCCCCCCATTATCATTCCTGCCCACCGATGGGCTCCCACAACGCTATCTCCTCTCCATTTCCACTCCTGCCGCTGATAAGAATGGAAATACTGACTTCATAGCTGAGTGATTAAAGTGTCTGCCTTTCTTGATAATACACAGATAAATTATGTTTTTTTTCTTCCTCTCCCTCTCTCTATCGAGAAAAAGGGTGGGGTGCGGCAGAAAAGCAGAAAAAAAGCGTTCCTCTTTTCATTTCTCTGAAGCAGGCCTGAAGTGGAGAGGCCATTGTGCCGGACCAGACGCGTGTCCGTGGAGTTTGTTTGGAGATGCCAAAGCCATATTGCTAAGAATTTGAAAGGGGAGATGCTGAACGATACGAGGGCCAGACGAGGTACTCCCAGCGGTCCCAGTTTTAAAAGGTCCACATCTTCTATACATCTGAAGTTACCCTCCTAAACCAGGTGCAACACCTTTGCAACTTCTACCGTGACCATATATGGTCAAAGTCAAGCAAGCGTTAAAGTGGCCATGAGTTTTCCAGTGTTTGTCTGGACTGTTATTTGTTGGCTATACCATTTATTATTCTACCGTGTCAAGTGTATTACTTGACAAAGGATTTCTGTGATTCTGAAATAATCAATGCCTACTCAATCGACGCATTCATTGTTTGACCAATTCCCAGCGTATTCCTTTCTCATGTAAATGTTTCGTAGTAGTGTCTGTTGTTGTTGACCTGTAGCTGTTGATGCTGCAGCTGCAGAATAACATGTTGTTGCCCGGGCCACACTCGCTGACCTTGGTAGATTAGACCACACAGCATTCTGTCTGACACTCTCTCGATAAGTCTGTGTGAAATAGTTTTTCCACTTCTCACAAATATCCACCACTCTGTGAATATAAATCAGATTACCGTTGATGGCCACTGTCTGGTGCAATACAGACCATGAAGCGCCAGACGCACTCAGCTGTACAAGAGCTGCAGTGTTGAGCCAGGCCAGCAGGCAGCGCTGTGAAGTCTCCACACTAATCCTGCTACTTCTTTGCCCGTCAATTCAAAGGTTGGCAGTTCAAACCCAGCTTTTGCATATTCATGAAGATATAAATGTACACCGTGCATTAAAATACTTGTAGTGCTATATGACGAAAACATTTCGATACCAGCACTTTAACCATACTTGGTTTTTGATACGATACTTTTTTTTTTGATGGCTATACTAAATTATTTGTCTTATAGAACCATAAAACAGATTCATAATGTAAATGTATTCCTTTTCCTTCCATTAAATTTCTTTTGCATTTGTATCATTTGTTTAACTGGTGAAACGACCAAGAAACGTACTTTAAATACAAAAGGGCAGAAAAAGTGTTTTCTTATTTTTGCCCCCATTTTTTTATTTTTTTAATGATTTTTCACAATTTTTTCCATGTTTTTTCCAAATGTTTCCCTAAATTTACCATTTTTTTCCACTTTTTCCCCAATTTGTCTACGTGTTTTCCTGTATTTTTTTCTTCCAATTTTGCCCCGATTTTTCCACTTGTTTTCCCTTTCTTCTCCCTTTTCATTGTTTTTTGTGTGTTTCACTTATTTTCTTTTAAATTTTGATGACCAACAGCATAAAACTTGAATATAAAGGTTTTATATTTCTTTTCGGTACCTGCTTTCGCTACATTTATTTTTCGATACCAATAGTACTGAATCTTTTTTTTTCTTTACCAGACTGATATCGTTTAACGGTGCCCAGCACTATACATGACTATAGCAGCTTTCGTGAAGTCTTATCATCACAGAGCAATCTAGCACTGGCTGGAGATCTGTGGCTGCGTCCACCCCTTTGATAAGTAGCATCAAAGTCGTAGAGAAGTAATGGCATTGTAAACAGTTTTTGTTTCGATACTGTAATATCTGTATGGCTTCTTTAACAGGTGCAGAGTGCATGTTGTGAAGCGCAGGTGGGTCATCTGATCCCACGGTGGTGCAGGGGGCGCAGCAGCCGACCTCCGTTAAACAGAGGGTCAAGTGTGAAACATAAGCACTACTCTCTGTCTCAGGTCACACTTTCACCCACCTCACCTTAGCCCCAGTACCCACCTGACCCAACATAATATAACATGCCTCTCTGAATCATTGACACAGTGCATTCTGGGAAATACTCTGCGAGGCTCCCATTTTGGTCTTGATTTCAGCATCAACATTTTATCGTGTGGCCCCATGAATAATCCACACAGGGCCATTTCTTCTGTCTTTTTGTTCCTGGCATTTTGGTGCTGTTAGATAAGGGCTAAAACAACACAGGCTCCCAGTGAAAAAGACTGATAGATAAGACTGATACCAACTCCTACACACACACTCCTGTCTTATCGGGCCTTTTTATCAGAGCCCAGCTTTTTCTGCTGTTTTCTCTCCTTTTTCTGAGCTGTCCACTCCCTGCTCTCTGTGGACGCACAACAAAGAGGAACACCTCCGGCTCAGCTCAGATCAGCCCCACATTCTCACTGCAGCCATCACGCATTGTGACGTCCACACCACGACTCAAAATGAACTGTTTTACACAATAACAAACGGACAATATACTTAAAATACTGTTCCCTAGTGATATTCCTAATGAAGACTCGTTAGAGGCAAAGTTTCACAAAAACAGTCGTTAAACGTACAAGTGAAAGAGTGATATGATATTCTTATCTAATCTCATAATAAACCGTCACATGTACTCTATTAGTTTCATACCCACCATTGCTTCATAATTGAGTTACTTTGTATTCTTTGTAAGCTTGTTTGGCCTAGAGTTATTTCCACTGCTGGGGTTGACGTTTGGCCTTAGATTTTTCCAGATTAGTGTAAGGTCTCAGTTACAAGTGTTTTCCATCACAGACAAACGTTCTAAAGTCATCTTTCTACTTGGTGTTGAAGACGTCAGCACTGTGAAATGTACTCGACATCAAAACAACCCAGTACAGATGATGGCTCAAGAACTTTTCAAGTGTTTAAGTAGTAATAAACCTGTCTCTTGTAATTTAGATCAAAAGATTTTGTGATAAGGTATGACTTCAAACACATTTAATCTTTTGACCGCCCATTGTCATAATTAGTTGTATTGTTCTGGATGAATCATGTGACAATAAGTTATATGGCTGTCCAGTGTCCACGTGCCCAGTGGATTATTGTCTGTTTAATTGTAGATAATCTCCGACTTCTGCCTTGATCTATTCTTTTCCAAACTTCAGTGCTAGATGTACTAAGCTATAGTTCGTCCTGTCCATACCCATGCCCTCTCCCCCCCGACCTCTCTCCTCTCTGTCTCTCTGTGTATTAGTATGAGCAGCAGCAGTGTCCCCCGGAGTAAAACAATCGGCTGTAATCTATCAGCGTCTTATCGCTCCTATCTGAGAGCTGAGAAAGCCGGGGCCGGGGCTGTGGCGCCGCACTCAGTCGCTGATAAGTTTCAGAGTTCAGCCATGATGAATGTTAAGAAACTACACCCTCGTTAGCCCCCAGCCACCGAATCGGGACAGATGTGAGGAGGGGGACTGAGATGTTGCCATATGCCAGGGGTCCAGCTGAGATGTGGGACTCCCTATCATAAACCATAAGAGCTTTTAGCAGAATTTGCTGAGGGCTTTTCTGACCCTTTGGGGCTGGAGTTAAAAATCAATATTGGATATAGATGTTGGAATGTGGCGTTTCTAGTCCAGTTTTTGCAAACTTTTCAGACCAAGTTCCGCATAAGAAAACAAATGTGTCTTTTGTGCCACCAGATCTAAAACTGTAACATGACTATAGCAGGTCAAAACCTGGACAGAATCAGGTGTAATCTAGAACTTATCAAAAAGGGAACATGAGCATAAAACAAAAAATAGAACAAAAAAAGACTAAAACTGCAGACCAGAGGCAGAGAACCACGTCCCAGTCCAATTCCAACAATATCTTTTGTTCTAGCTTGCAAATTACAATTGTACATCTCTGATCTGAACCAAAAACTTACTTAACAATACCACCTTAGTATACTGACATGCCAACAGTTTTTAGCTTGCTATTTGTGTAATATCTTCATACCATACTTTTTCTGACTGTGTTGAGTTGGTATCAAAGTTCTCATCGCCAACTTTGCAGCCACTCTGGCCCCATAAACACATCGACAGCTCGTATCTCTGCCATCGGTCCATCAGGCCTCAAAGTCCCCGATTACGATAAAGCAGATAAGAAAGCCGTTTTACAAAGAGCACGCCTGATAGTGCATTAGTTCTTACCTAATGATTGGGTTGTCCTTAGATTTCTCATAAATGCACGCTATTTTCCAAACACATGGACTCTGTAGTTTGCATCAGTATTTACCAATTATGACTTTTCTTTCTCATAGCTCAATGATCATTGGGACCCAATTGAATTAGTCTCTGTTTCTTAAGAGCTGTTCATTAGTATAACTGATACCGCACTCTAGGCACATTGCTGTCACTCAATTAAGAGCAACAAAAGTTTTGATTGATCGAGGAAAATTGTAAAATGAAATAAATATTCAGTCTGTGTTTAATTTCCATGGCATTTTCTGTGCTATAATATACAGTAAGAGTTGCACATCACTGCAAATTCACCAGTCCCAGATAAATTGTTATGAAGAATATGAAACGCATACAACATCAGTCATAGTGTTACTCATTGTTAAGAGATTACGGTACCTCTCTGTCATACTCATTTCTAAAAACAAGTTGAGTAATAATAAACTGATTTGAAAATGTACTTTTTGCTCTTATAGGCTCTTATAGACGTAATAGTGGATGCCATAAGGGGCATACTAAAGAAATGCTTAAACAATCTGTAGGAAACACAAAATCAATTTCCGAGTCACCACACTTGCCTTTTCTTCTCTTTGTCTGTCAATAGAGACGCACAACAGAAAGGCCTCCGTTTTAAGCGCTCAAAAGTGGAATCCAAATGTGCAGAAAGAGAGAATGAGCAGCACCATTGTGATTGTGACAAAGTTCATGAGCGTATAATGGCAGTTAATGCGTGGCGGGGCGCGAGGGGCTTTGTTCGCCCTAGTGCCGAGCTCTTAATAGAATCAGATAGATACTCGACCATCTCCTCGGGCCTGCTGGGGGTGTGTGCGCCCATTTAAGGGGTGCTCCACACACGCTCCCAACCCGTCTATGTCATTCTATGAAGGAATAATTTGTCAATAATTGGCCGTGTCATTGTGGCTTTGATAAAGTTGCAGCTCTTTGGGGCGCCGGGCCAGAGAATATCTTGACATAAAACGAAGGAAAAAATGAAAACGCGGGAGAGAAGGCAGCATGTGGCAGCAGATCTGAGCGGGCGATAGGGTCATTAAGCGCTTTAGAAGTATTTTAGCTGAATTCACACAAAGCAGAAATAGATAAATAAATAATGAAAGAGGCAAAAGTGGAACTGTCAGAGATACAGACTTTAAGAAATCATTTGGGAGGGGAAAGATAAAAGATTATCCTCTTTTCTGCCGACTTCTTGCCTCCTCAGCCGTCAGCCAGGCCCGATTCGCTTACTCTAGCAGCACCAGCTAGACATACAGCTGTATGTGCCTTAAAAAAGGTGCTCTGGTTTAAACCTAAATCTGATCCAGGACCCATCATTCAGTCTATGTCCTGATTTATCTCCTCTATAAGGAGCAGGAATTTCCAGCAGATTCCAGAATGCATTATCTGAAATATCAGTGGTGGGCTGACACTGGCCTGATTGGATAACCCTTCTCTGCGCTCTCTTCTCTCACTGACTCTCCACATTATGGACCAGTTTATATCGCTATTTCCATGTAAATGTGAAGAACAAGTAACAGAGGAAAACAACATACGCACAGATCGATTACATTAAAATATCTGCTTTGTCAATATTGGTCTGTCGGTCCTTATACATGTCATAACCCCTGCCTTAACCGAGCACATTTTCTCCAGTTCGACTTAACCCAAATCTAAAAGGTTCTTTTAAAAAAAAGCATCAAAATAACAACAAAATGAGACTTAAATGAGGATGACAACGCAACCAAAAAAGGCATTAAAAGAGCAACCAAAACGCAGCAAAACAGGCAACAAGAAAGTGATGAAAAGCAACAAAGCAGGTGACAAAAGAGTGACAACAACGTGAGGAAACATCTTAGCTCAGTTTTGTAGGTCTTAGCTTTCAAATATAGTCTTTAAGATCCAGTCGAGAAGCTTTGAGATTTGGGTAAAGCTGAACTGGTGAAAATGTTCTTGGTTAAAGCGGGGTTTAAGGTGTTGACATACTGTCTTTAATATTTCATGTTTCCTCTCCCACTTACTGATGGAAATTAGCTTAAAAAAGCTTATTCAGTCTGGGATACAAACATCTTTGCTCTCCAGCTTAATGTAATTGTAGCTTGTCTAGATAAATAAATAAATGAAATGGAAAAACTTTGGGAAGGTGTGCCCCCTTCTGTCCAGATGTGTTTATCGCTCCCCACATCTGACAGACAGGAGCCCACGCTGACCTTTTGAGTCAACTGCTTCCACTTTGCATAGTCGCTTACTGTTTCCCTGCCAATGCAAATGCAGCAGATAGTGCACACTGGTCAGGAGTGAAGGCCCACCGCCCCACACCGTCCTGGGGCCGGATGAACTATAAAGTAGATTCCTGAGCTTCCAATAATTACCTGTGAAGGTTTTGTTAAGAGTCATAACAGGAAGCTGAGTGCTGTCACAAAATCAAAAATCACTTTTCATGGCACAAAGAGCAGGCTCCTAACTGGTGTGGTATAGTATTTTCAGTAGGTCCCGAGCCTTTGCCAAAAGTGACACGTTTTTTGATAGTTGGCTTTATCAGTGCTTTGATCAACATACCTCCGATGTAATATTGTATATCAAGTTTAAGAAAATGATTACTGTCAAGATATAAGTTGATAATGAGTCTCGAAGCTACAACAGTGGTCTAGACTCGAGAGCAGTGGTTCCCAACCTGGGGTAACTCTATTGCTGTGCCTTGAACCGAGCACATACAGCTAGTTTGTCTCCGTCACCATCGCCTCCCTGAGCGTGTGAATTTCAGGGGAAGTTCAGTCCATCAATGCAATCAGCAGTTCACTTTATATGGAGGTGAGTCCACTTCCAAACCACAGCTTTAACGTAACCTTGAGACCTGCCATTCATTATTCATCCAGTGATAGCAGCAGGCGGCGCAGCACTTAGCACTTATAGACCGTGTGGCCCCTTATAGTGTGACTGGGTCCCCCTCATGCTCTCATCATGGCTCCGCTTTTATTTCGCTTCTTCTTAAATTTCCATTATTCACCACAAAGGGACATTTGACGCTGACCCCCCCCCCCTCCCTTCGTCGGGCCGTGTAGAAGAGCACTATTATTAATCAGGGCCCTTATCGCCGCCTCACATCTCATCCACTATTTGCTGTTTAATCACTAAAATAATACAGGGGGGGGGGGGGTTCATGGGGGGCGGGGGTGTGGGGTTTCCATGGCGACCAAATGGAAAAGGTCAGGCGTGGTTTATCTTATCAGTGATAGGGAACGGTTACTAATTACAGATAGGTACTAGCAGCTCTCAGTCCAACGGGCCCTGCCTTTAAACATTATCAGCAATCCACACCGGCCTGATATTAAAATAATCTCGGGAGTCATCCGTGCACACTCAGACGTGCACAAACATCAGGCTGAGAGCTAAGAGGCTGGAGCCTATACTGACTACAGCAGCAGCTAATGGGGTCTAGGTCAGGACAGGGTTTCAGGAGACCATCCGATATGTATTGCTGCAATACACTGCAGTAAGTAATGATAGGTAATATGTTTAGCTTAAAATGTGTAAAAGAAAACAGTCATGTATCCAAATGTTAAGAACTGAAAAATGCACAATCTTAACATTTGGATGGAAAACAAAGGAGCGCATGAAGGCCTCGTATACCCATAATACCAATGCCGCTGGCCCTTCACACCGGCCATATACTCAATTCAATATGCTGCCCACAATGGAAAACATCCTTTTTTTATATGAACCTTCTGGTGTCTACAGCAAAGCTTGATTAGTAAGCTAAAAACTCTTTCCCCATAAATTACCAAATTGGATTTTCCCACCAGTCCCATTTTCTGGATCCAATGTGTTTAACATACTTAAACAGTCTCTTCTACTCTTTGACCTTTTGTATCAGATCTGACCACCGCCTGTGCTGTTTGTTTGGAACAGTGTTGCCGATTTGAATGCCGAAGCCAAAGTTGGATAGATTCTTCAAACGCGCAGGTGACAGCTGTGGCCCTCTCCTCTTATGTGTATGTGCCTTTACAGTGTCAGTATTTCACTCGGTTTGACTGTGATCTTGTCTCAGCACCCTTCCATTTATCATCTCTGACATTTGGCTGTACTCGCGCTGTATCTGACCATCATCTGAGGAAAGCACATTTTTCCCATCACAAATCCCGTTGTGACTTTTGGAGTGGGGGGAGGGGCCTTTTGCGCTTTCTCTTTGGTGAGGCGGAGAGATGAGATGTGGTCTTGGCTTCGCTGTCCCGCGCACGCGCTTGTGTGTGTGTGTGTGTAGTAATTATGATCTGCCCCTCTCGCTCTCACACACACATTGGTACGTGATGTTATCAGTCTGGTGGGGGGGGCTCCACTGATGCCCCGCTCTTGAACACGGCCCCTTTCTGTGGCGCTGGCAGCCATGGAGCGGGCTTATATCTCCTTTACATCCGCTCTGTTCGCTCCGAGGCCTATCGCCGCGCCACACTGCTGCCACCACTATTTTTATTTGGACTTTAAGCTTTGTGACAGAGGCGCAGATAACACATGCAAAGCCCCAAGTTGTGAGCGTGCCCCCCACTTTCTGTGCGAGCGGAGCGGCCCACCCCCGTTGTTTCTTGTGTGTTTTTTTTTTTCTTTTGCTCGACTTGTCTCTGTCTTTATCTCTATCAGTGTGTGCCCTTTATCTCCCCCAGCACCTCCCTCCGCTGTCCGCCTTGCTCCCTCTCCTTCACTCTCTTCCTCTGTCTCTCACTCGTGCTCTCTCTCTGCTCTCTGGTATTTGTGTCTATCCCTGATACAGCCTGCACCACCTGCTGGCCACAGACTACTTTAACTTGCAACACATGTTTTTGGTAACATGACGTGTAGAACTGGAAACATGGATGCTGCAATTAATGGAACTGTTTCTAAACTTAACTGGTTTATATCGGGTCTGGTTTGTGTAGCTATTATCAGTATTACCACTGAATTCAGAGGGTAACAATAAAAAACATTATTCTAGACTAGACCATTTTAGACTGTGTTTCCAATTCAACTGGCTTTGTCAGATCCACTGGTAGGAAATCTGGATATGAGTCAACCTTCTGAATGACTCCTTTACCTTGCAAATTAACAGTTTCACTCAAGGTAGTTAGCTTTTTAAGTAAATGTTTTGCTTTGATTTTGGCTTTGGCGTTAGTTAAGCAAAGCATAGAGATAGAGCTTGTACCACGTGATCATGCTTTAGAAGTGAATGGCATAATGAAGGGATGGTGTTTGCTGCCATCGAGCTGTGTTTAGTCTCCTGATCAGACACTGCGATGCCGAGTAAGTGTGGATGAAGAGCAGGTGTTTTGAGGGGTCACTGAGACAAACAAAAGCATTGTAATGTCACACACAAGGAGAATGTTTGCCTGTTAGTTTGCTAAAGATTAAGAACGTGAGATGAACTGATACGAATAGGCAAGGTTAAGGTTTCTGTAATTAGTAGCCGACGGAGGGACCCATCTGCAGATCTTGAGCTCGGTTCAAAGAGCCTTGAAATAAACTGTGTGCATAATTTGGGTTGATGAGAGAAACCTGAGAGGAAACGTCCCCTCAAATGAAAAGGTCAAAAGATCAGACCTGGACCCACCAGGCCAAACACGTGGGCCATGTCCAATTCAAAGATCCCCCTCTTCTGCTCTGGACCTTGTGAATGAGTGCAATCTCTACATTTCACACACGCTCTGTCATACTTCCCCAAACTGTGAGAATCTTCTCACATTCCACTCAAGGCCGCCTCACTATCAGCGCCACAGACGGGGAGCGAGATAGGCCTGGAAACAGCGGCGATAGGAGGAGATGGTGAACCCATGCTTCACACATTTCGACCTTGTGAGAGTTTTTTAAAGGAAAGACGGGCTCACTGTGACCTTCCCTTGACCCCCCCCCCCCCCCCCCCGTGCCTTCATTCAACTCTTCACTCTTCACCACGCGATAAACTATGTGATGACTCCTACTTTTGTTTTGTTTTTTGTATCAAGCTTGGATCCCGCTACGGCCTTGCTTTTTTTTGGATGCAGGAGGGGTGTGCGTTGGGGCGGTGGATAGTCGGAGATAGGATAGGATTCAATAAGCTCTTGAATGGCCCTGCCTTCCCCCTCTGCGCGGATCTTAGGACGGTGGGAAAGTTCAAATCTGCTGCTATTTTCTATCTTTTATCAGCGGGCCTTATCGGGCTGCCTTTCTCGTCTGCATGCCTGACTTCAATAGTCCGAGGTCTGGGTTCAGCTGTATGCTAACGTCCCTCCTCCCTTTCTCTATGTGAGTGTCTCTTCTGTTTGAAACTCTACCTGTGCTAGCCCCTGCCCTCAGCGATTATCACCATCACGGTTGCACAAAGACGGTGCATGGGACTGTGGTGGGACAGCACTCCTTTTACATGATTGAGGTTTCAGCAAAAGCACACGATTTAAGCTTTATGTTGGACCAAAAAGAGATAAAATTTGACAACATATAAAAGCTCATTAGAAGATTATATGATTGGTTGTGTTTTCACTTAATAGGTGAAGTGTGATCTCTTTGTTTCCCACAGACGATAAAGCTTTCTTATTTTGGGCAGTGACTGTGGTCTCATGTGTGGAGTTGAACTTGAACAGGGGGAAGCAATGTTTCTGTCTAAGAAAATGTTTGATGAGCTGCCAAAACTGTTCACAAACGATACTTATTTAGTAAAAGGCTATTGCTACTTAAATTGAGATAGTAGGCAGAAGAAATGTCATGTGCACATATTGTACAAATGCAACAATTCTCAATATCATTGAATCGTTCAATATCATGTGCCACTAATAGTATTTTCAGATGTTTCCCTTTTGAAAAAATTATTAGAACTTTAATTTATCGTTCAGCACATTAAATGTAATGAATCAAAACAAAAATGGAACTTGTGAGTCTGAACTCTGTCACAGAAGAACCATCTGGTCTCTGATGGGCAGAGGTCGCTAGAGTCGCCAAAACATTTACTCGAGTAAAAGTAAAAAAGTGCTGGGAGACAATGTTACTTGAGTACTGAGTAACTGAGTGAAAACGATTTATTTTCAGTGAGACCATGTGTGAAAATTCCAAGAAAATGGCAAGAAAATACAGAAAAACAAAATAATTCTGAAGAGCAAGGAGTGCGAGACGATCTGCATCCATTTTATTGATCAAAATGAAGCATTTGGAAACGATAACAATTATTTTTACTCAAGTAAGAGTACAGATACTTCATAATAATTTTACTCACATAGAAGTAAAAAGTACCATATGATTAAACTAATCTAAGAACTACCCGCCTCTGCTGATTGGAGTCGTGCACTGAGCTGCTCTTCTGCTGCGTCTCTATTGTGGCAGATGATGTGTTTAAAGAGGCTTTGGTTTGCTCCACCTGACAAAACACATCTCGACAAAGCTCATCTTAGAGACCTGACCTTTATTTCAAATAAGCACCTGAACTGAGGTGTATTGCTGCTTTGGCAACTCCTTTCATCATCAAGTACTACAGCTCAATCACAGACTCGATTCATTACCAACTATAAGGAACAATGCACTCCTGATGTTGGCCTCTTTCTCCTCTTGTTAAACACTTGCACCCCCAGTGGTCACCTATCACTATCTACTGCCCTCTAGTGGGCCCTATTGTGCCCCTCTGGACTGACCACTAATATCTCTATCTCCCGTGTGCTTATGCCCCTCTCCGCCTCTTCTGTCTCCCCAGGACCCTTATCACCACCACTGCTCTGCTCATTAAGGAGTTAATTTTCTCCTTCCTATCTCTGATTAGTATAGCCAACCTAAAGCACTGGCAATTCTTTAAATTTGTTCGTTGTTATCAAAAAAGCCGAGAATAGGGGGATATTTAATCGTTTAAGTAGTCTTCCTGGGGAACTAGATTTCACCCTCCCTCTCTCCCTCTTTCTCTCTCTCTCTCTCTCTGTCGTCTTCCCAGCAATGTAAGGAAATGCGTGTGAGAGGCGGCCCGGCTCAGTAATTCAGTTTTTAAAAAGGGATGGCGCGGAAGGGGGAGGGGGGGGGGGAGTGGGGGAAGCGGCGGTAGAAGAAGAGAAAAAAAAAAAAAAACGACTTGATGAAATTCCGCTATCAGCTCCGAACCAATATGCAAAATATCTCTGTGGAAATCAAATAGCTATTATGTTTTCATTTCCACGTCGGCGTATTTGCTTAATGAAGAGGAGACAGATCAGACCGGCACAGAGAGTCTGCAGGAGGCGATAACCGCCAACGGCTCGCAGCTATCCACACACTGACGCTCCCAGTCACTCCACACTCGCTCCACACACAAAAAAAAGAAAAGGAAAAACAGGCTCTGACAGGGAGAGAGAGAGAGAGACGGAGAGAGGGGAGTGGACGGAGGAGAAGAAGAAGAGAGTGCCACGGTGCAAGTCAGGTATGCAAGCAGTGTTGGTTGTGCTTTTTGTACACTGAAAGAAGTCCGGGTTAATTAAAGCTGTGCCGATTCCTGTTTGGAGCGCTGTCCCCCATGCCAACACTAAAAATGTTCCTTTATAATAATTTGCTTCCTTAACGTTTCCATTGATTAAACATTGATGATTATTCCAATAAGAAAACATCACCAGGATGGGAGTCGTCGTGGGCATCGGTGGGTCTTTAGGATTCTGCCCTCCTTATTGTGATTCGAAATACACACAAACGTCTTCCATTGTATTCCCCAAGCTTCAAACCAGATGCCAAAGAATTGACTTAAAGACCTGGCGATCAAACGATTTTCATTGTCGTGTCTATGTATATTTTATTTTTATTTTTTAAATTCGTCCCACGTGTTGTTGTGTTTGCCTTCAGCCGGCCTGTTTACTCTGAGATCTTTGATGTGGCGTCCCGCTGAGTTCACACATTTTCATCAGAAATCATTCCACAACCGTCTTTTTTTTTTATTTATACCTAGGTTATTTGGTTCAGATTTGACTCCATGTCCTTTTTTTCTGCCTTCCTTCACAAAGTAACTTACATCACCCGCATCACTACTTTCCCAATGAGCACTTTAGATACAGTCCCAGGAACAAGGCCGATTTTGGAAACAACAGAAGTAGTTGTTTGGATATCATAGACTGTCCCATCTCAAACTCAAATTCTTATCCTTGTCAAGACACTAATAGGTGCTACTTTATTTGTCTTTGTGAAACATGCTCTTTACTGTGCTTATGTGTGCTCCCAGGCTGCTCATTCTTACCAGCCCCATAGTTGATATTCTTGGCACTGACTTTTCTATCAGATGTGATGGGAAGATGAGCAGGGAGTCGATACATTCCTGGGATTTCAGATCGGCAGAATATATCTATGGTGGACCTCAGTCTGTCACACCGCAGTAATCAATGTGCTCACATCAGAGGTCCAGGCTGGTTTCGAGATGAATCAAGTGGTCACCGTGGGGACAGTATTGGTTTTGGTTTTCCATTTCAGTGTGTGCAGGTCAGAGGCATTTGGTTGAACGACAACCAAATCTGTTGGGTAACACCTTGAATAAGAGCGTTGTGTCTTTGTGTTTTCGGATCTACTGTATTTAAGGTGCAACAATGACTTATGCACGTTGGTGGAGTGTAATGATGATAACAATTGAAGTCCATAACGCCTTAATGGGGGGGTATTATGTAAAATCGACTTTTTCAAGCTTTATATCATGTTATTATGTCATTCCCTCATTAAACACATGCCTGGAGTGTTGCCTTGGCTCATTCACATATTTTTGAGTAATCAGTAAAAACTTAGACGGCAGCCATTTTAGGTGTAGCTATGCCTCAGTCCTCCTAGGAACGCCCCCACCTCCTGGAGACGCCTCTGGACCTTTTGTCACCAGCCAAGCCACCAACCACTGCTCCTCAGCTCAGCAGAGCCCCCTCCCCGCACAGTAGTGTTGTTTAGATGCCACAGCAGTGTGCTGAAGGGGGCGTGTCGGAAAGCTTCTTAAAGAGACAGAGGCCTATTTCAAGACGTTCAGTACAGCCATTTTGAGAGAACAATCTTATTCAAGGCAGTTATTTTAATTTACTGCATATACAGACCAACAGAAGGTTACGTCATCATTGTAGTATGCTATAGACTGGTGCTATGTGATTGAAAAAAACATAATACCCCTCTTTAAAAGCACATTTTCTCCAGTTCGGCCTTACCCAAATCTAAAAGGCCGCCTCATTTGAAAGCTAAGACCTAAAACAGAAAAAATCTCTCGCACACCGTCTAGTTGCAACACCAGTGCTCCTTTATTTACCGTATTTTCCGGACTATAAGTCGCTCCGGAGTATAAAACGCACTAGCCAAAAATGCCTAATGAAGAAAGAAACAACAGGCTGAAAGGCGTACGGTATGCTAACATAACACACGAAGCATAAACAACAAACTAAATATGTGTCTGGTATGTTAACGTCACATAAACAGATCAGATAACTATAGTATAAAAAACATACCGAACTCTCGATCTCACTCCAAATCTCTAAATCCATTGAAATCTTCATCCTCGGCGTCACTTCTGAACAATCGCCGTGGCAACTACCTGGGCACGGAGGTGTAACTACACCGTTGAAAGGCCTCTCCCAACAGCATGTTTTTCAAGCTCTCACTGCAAACTCGTTTACTGTCCTAGCTTTTAGCCCACGATTAGCTTTTTTTGTTTTCTTGCCCGCAGTGCCCTCTAGCGGCATGGAAATTATATATTTGAAATCACATATAAGTCGCTCGCACCCCCTGCCAACTATGAAAAAAAGTGCGACTTATAGTCCGGAAAATACGGTAATGCGCCGTTTCGGCCAGTGGGCTTCATCTGGCAAAAACTGCGAAACTGATCGTAACGTTGTCGCCACGTGTTTTTTGTCTTGTTTTTGTAGGTTTCTTGTCTGTCGTTTTTGTTGTTGTTGCTCCCATCACTTTTTAGTCATGTTTTTGTCGCCCTTTGTTGCTTCTTTGTGGCTCTTTTTTGTTGCTTTTTCATCACTTTATAATCGTGATTTTGTCGCTCTTTTGTTGTTTTTTGTGTGACTCTTTTATTGTATTTTCATCCTCGTTTTCATTGCTATATTGACACTTTTCCGAAGAAGATTATAGATTTAGGTAAAGCGAAATTGGAGAACATGTGCTCGGTTCAGGTGAGTCTTAAGAGGTTAAACTGTCCCTTCTCAAACTCGAATTCTCATGCTTGTCTAGCCACAATAGTGCTAGTGCTGCTCTCAAACTCGGTGACTGAATCCTGGAGGTTTCAAATGAGGAATAGACCTTTCACATATATAACACTTGTGCTTGTGGAATGTCCCTCTGAGAGTCAGAAAGGCCCCTCCTAATCACACCCTAGGTCACAGTGCCAACACATCAGAGCTGAATAGCGTCTTAGTTTTCCCCACTAAAAGCAACTGTTTTCACTTGCTCAATTTTATAAAGGGATTATTGTAAGTGAAGCAGCATGCGTTTACAGACCGCACTTTGCTTTTGAGACACTAGAACATCCTATTGTGAGTGCAAAGTTGCCGCGTGAAGTGTCTGTGTGAAGCTGAGTGCCTCTCTCAGGTAGCTTCGGAGTGGCGGCCTGTGTTAGTGGCGTGCTTAATCAGCCTCGCGCGTCTCGGTCTGATGTGTGTTGTTTCATCTGTGAGGAGCGTGGAGCTGTGGTTTGATGTGGACCCGTGGTTAATGAAGCCGTATCTTTGCTGCCTTCATCACCGCCGCACACTTTGTTCCGTGGGCTCTCGCTCAGACAGACTGCTCCTGCTCTCCCACTGCAGTCCCACAGAGCTCTGTCCCAAGATCTCTGCCGAGAAAACCTATGGACGCTTATCACTTATCAAGATGACTGGGCTTTACTTAAAACACTAAATGCTATGTGCTTAAAACTAGCACTGGGTACTGTTGAGAAATGTATCAGTACCATACCGGAAAGTTAAGGTACTAATGGTACTGGGAGGAAAGTTATTGGCCCTGAGATGGCACCAAAGAAAATAACTTTGGTTGTCCCACCACAGATAAATGATGGAAATCATGCACAAAGAAATAGTCTTTCAAAAACGTAATGTCACCATTCACCACCATTCATTTTGGTTCTAGATATGAATAATGCAGCGTAGGAATAGGGCTGATACTTTAACGATACTTGGTTTTCGATACCGATACTCAACGTTTTTTTATTTTCGATACCTATGCTAAGTTATTTGTCATAGAGAACCATAAAACGATTAATAATGTTAATTTATTCCTTTCCTTCCATTTATTTATTTTGCATTTATGTCATTTGTTTGAGGTGAAACAACCAAGAAACGACAAATGAGCAGAAAAAAAAAAAACACTTTCCAAGTTTTCCTGACTGTTTCCTCCCATTTTTAACCCAAACCTGTTTTTTCCACTCTTTTCCCAAATTCGTTTTTTCCCAAAATTGCTTTTTTTGGAGAAAACATTTTCCCAATTTTTTTCCAAAATGTTCCACTTTTTTTCATTTCTTTCAATTTTTTCTTTTTTTTTTTCTTTTTTTCTTTTGATGACCAACAGCATCAAAACTTGAATATAAAGATTTATTTTCGGTTCCTGTTTCGATACTTTTATTTTTTCGATACCAGTAGTACCTAAAAGTATTTTTTTCAATACCAGCCTGCTATCGGTACCCAGCCCTACTTGGGAAGGGGGAAAGTCTTTCAGATACTGGTGCAATAAAAGATTGAAAAGCACCTAGACAATACATAGTTTTCTATAATACATTGGGGAATATTACATACATATTGTGTTTGTTTGTTTATGCTTGACTCGCATCCTCGGAGGCTAATATTATGAAAAAAGAAAAGCTCAGGGTGTGTTGCAGTGGGAATATCCTACACTGATAATGCATGGTTTCTTGAATGCTGATTGTTAGTCACAGATTATTTACCCTTTTACCCGTAATATTTCAACACAATTCTGTTCGAGACCGTAAATGAGCTAAAGAAAGAAACAAATGTACTCAAACCGGCGTGTATGAGTTAGAAAAAAATGATAAGTGAAGCTTTAACACGTTTTCCTGAATATCAAACAAGACGACTTCTTTGGCCTTTAGTTCCCGATTAGGCCTGAACTGGTGCAGCTTTGGGCCCTGTTCATGGTCTGCTCCTCTTTTAACAAATCGTCCCTGGTTTTGGAGATACACATGTCTTTCTATGATTGCCCACGGCTGAGTTCATATTTTTTTTTTTTTTTTTTTTTACAGCCGGATATCACTCTGTCACAATTAAAACAGGCCAAATGAAGTAAAAACGCCTCTCACTTATCACTGTCGGCCTGCTATCCCTATACCCAGCCTGAACTACTTCTCCTTGGATAAAACTTTTGGCGTTCATTTGATGTCTGAAAGCAGTGATGCAGCGATTGATTCATTAAAACCACAGCCAGTAATGAAGGGAAAAAAAAAAAAAACCTCATAACTCCGACTTCCATTTTAACGAACCGGGGAATTTAATTGGAATTTCCGACTCTGAACCGGCTTTGTACGATTTTGATTAAAGCGAAATTAATTGTCTGAAAATGCCCTTATAGATACTGAAAATTAGATGGACCTCGTTCTAAAAATATTGTGTACCGGATCGATCTTTTTTTTTTTTTTTTTTTTTTTTTCCCGGGTCCAAATCTCGCTGTGTAATTTTTATCTGAAATGAGAGAGCGGAGCATGCAGGCGTGGAAGTTGAAATTAGCCTAAAGATGTTTCATTTACAAAGACAGAAACACTTTGTCAGCCGCGATTGTTTCCAAGCATTATCTCCGCGCCTGCTTTTTAATTGCTTTGGAAGTGAAATTAACAGAATTAGAAAAATTGCCTCTCCCTTTCTCTACACCCGTCTTTATTCACGCCTATTGTTGTGTGCTTTGTATAGATTATAGAGGCCCTTTGTTCCAGCGGTGTAAATATATACGCCCCCAGTCACGGCTTTAGACCAGGAACAATCCCTGCACTGGTTACAACACAAGATCCCCAAATTAATTTACAACCTGTCTGGGGCAAGTACACCTCACTGGTGCTCGTTGTATTCCCAAAATATCCATTTGTTTGTGTGGTCTCTCTCGTGTTCTTCTTGTTCATGTCTCACACAACCTTTTACGAAACACTGTCTTGAAATTAATCCCAATACCCAAGAGCAGGAAGATTAATTGCAATTGATGAAATGGGAATGGGAAAATTGTAATAGTTGCATTTTTATTGGTTTTCACTAATAACAAAATCACCATGGGGTCTCCTTCTGTACACAGCCTTTGGTTTAGACCTTGACACACATGTTCCCTGGATCTGCTTGATGTGCACTGTGGACTGAGTCTAACATTTAAAGCATAAATGGCTTATCTATTTCGCTATCTGATATTTTTCTAACATTGTTTAGCCCTAGACACAGGATTGTACAGCACGACTGTTATAATAAATACGTTTCAATCAGCTATTTGCAATACTTTGTGTAGGAGACGCATCTGTGTGAGTGTGTGCTGCTGAGGCGGGGACTCACGTGGGCGTGTGCATGAGGAAGTGTGAGTGTGTAGAATCGTGCACTCACCTGGGGCCCGGATGAGAGCGCGGTCTGGTCTGAGTAGCTACAATTTTCTCTACTTTGGTCAATCTCAATAATCGTCATGGGACTTTACAAAGAAATGGCTATAAACCTGTCGATTATAAACAGTACCTAGTTTGAGAGTTTGGACGAGACAATGGAAGACCTTTTGTGCGTTAAACGAGACTTGATGAAAGCATTTGGTTTTGTTTGAGCTGAGGGTTGAACAAAAAATGTATCTCATTTCATGAATCAGCAAGACGTATTTAATTTATTAAATTTTATTATTTTATTTTTTATTTTATTTTATTTATTATTTAATTTTATTCTGAAAAAATCAAATCGAATCGAAAATCGAGATTGATCAATATGGGGAAAATCGTGATTTTTCCCCCCCCCCCCAAAATCGACCAGCCCTACCGCACCTATTCCATTTATCTTTTTTTGTCTGTTTATCCATCTGGTTTATTATGTCATATTCATCCTCCCGCGCTGTCATTTTTGTCCTTTTTGTAAGAAATGCACGAAAAACATAACTTTGGATCTCAGCATATTTGTAACCATAGCCTCCTTGTGCGTCACAAAACTAAGCCATAGGACCCAGCCTCATCCTCTCCGCGGCTATAAGGTTTGTTCTGGAGCCGCAATACTTTGTTTTATATTACCAGAAAAGAACAAACGCTGCTCTAGTTGATGTTTACTCCCCTCAGGGCACCACAAAACGGTACTGAAATTAGTAAAAGAGCAGATGCTTCCAAAATAGAGACATTTGCATAACTTGTTTTTCATTAAAACACTGGAGATTATGATTTATGTAAACCCTTGTCACGTTTACGCTCTCTGAATTCACACTATTACAAATTACACACACTACTAAAATATAACAGCTAATTTGTACCAAAATAAACAAATCTAGTTTATATGACTGGTAATGTCTGTGATTTTTCTTCTGATTTACGGATCTTAAACGTTGAATCAACATGAATTTTTTTATCAAGTGGCAATTATTACATGATCAAAGTAATACTCCGAAATTCCTTTTATTACTCGAGTACCTAAGACCACTAAATCACCATCTGTATCGCGGTTAATTTTGCGTTTAGCTCCGACTGGTCTAATCACCCAATCGAAGGCCTATTATTAATACAGCAATTTAAGAAAGTCGCATTAAATCCATATTAGCCGTCTCCATATTTTGGATGATATCTTCAAAGGGGCTAAAATAGATGAGAAGTAGTGTCTAATTACTGTGGTCAGCGGGGACTATAGCAGTGTAAGTGATAGGGATCAGGCTAGGAGGTGTCCCGGCTCTCTGCTATTAATCTGCTGGATTAGAGCGTTCACTGTGTCCAATCCATCTCGTATATGTTTTTATTCTCGAGAGGACACTTATAAAACAGGCGCGCGACGTTCAGGCGATTTATTTGAAAAAAAAAAAAAGTATTATCATAAGTAGCTTGTTAAACCCTTATGCCGTCCATTATTTTTTTTTATTGTTTAGACTTAAGGCTTTGGGAACATAATTAAACTGCTATTTGTTAAGTGTAATTTGCTCACAGTCATTATGTCCTCAGATCGCACACGAAAAGAGCCCAATTCAAAGCCTTAAAATTGTAGTTTTATTTTGCATTTCTGAGGTCCACAATTCACCAAATACAACGCGTGTTTTAGAGAACTAACTCCTAACAGGAAATCCACCAATGTTCAGTGATGTAGACATGGTTCTTACTCGCTATTTGTTGTTTTAACTTGCTGAAAATGGCTCTTTACAATTCCATGATAATACGTTTATTGTGTGTGTATTTTAGTGCTTTAAACTGTTTTGTGTCTTTTCTTCAGGGTCCATGGGCGATCTGGACAGTGGGGAGGACAACGCAGCGGACAGTGTCAGTCTGTCAGGCGAAGAGGCGGGGCTTCCGATCCAGACGACTCCGCAGAGGACCGGGACAGCTCCAGCCCGCTGCCGCACACACCAGGCTACAGTGAGGGTAAGACTGAGTACAGTATTGAAAAAGTTGTGCAAAAGTGTCCATTTCTTTTTAGATTAAAACATAACATATCAGCCAGCTCCCCACATTCTTAGTTTTATTCTGTTGTCCAGCTCTTTATCGCCAGAGACATTTTTAAAGTCTCATTATGCTTTTACAACTTTTCAGATGCCTCAGCCTGTACATTTTTTTTACCCTTTATTTTTACTAAGATGCTACAATATGCAGTTATACAACATCCCAGTAGAGGAGCAGTTCTTCCTCTCGTAGGAAGCCATGCAGAAATGAAACTTAAAAACACATGTGTACAGGCAACATGCTAATCAGCGTGGCAAAGCGAGTCTGACCACAGATCAGTATAAGTTTGGTGATGGTGTCCGGACCTTAAAACTAAGAGGAGCCTCATGGATTTCTTGTGATGATGTATATCGGTGTGTGCTGTGGGTTTGTGTCTGGAAGGTATGTTTTTAATAAGGATCTGATATTATAACTAGAGCTCCACCGATATGGGTTTTTTCTGAAGCCGATGCCAGTACCATTTTTTTTTTTGGGTTGTTATTGACCTAGGGCTGGGCGATATGGCCAAAAATGAAAATCTCGATTTTTGTTACTCAGTTTGGACAATTATGATTTTAAATCGATTTTATTGGATTTTTTTTTTTTTAAAGGTCTCCTGATCTTTCATAATAAGATAACTGCTCAGAGTCCTCCAGACCATTAATATTTCGATTCATAATATAGCTTACAATTAGGCCCATTAGAAAATTGTATTTCTCTTTTAATATTCCTTGTCTGCTCTCAAAAGTAAAACTTCTAAATAAGCCATGGAGTTTTCAAAAGCATTTTAGTTTTCTCATCCTCATGCCTCTGCTGTGATTGACAACCGTCTCCATGGAGACTCAAGGGGAAAGGGGCGGAGTTAAGCTGCAGCTGTGTGCCTCCGCTCAGAGCATGGCTCAGGGTGAGAGAAGGGAGAAAACTCAGTTTTAGCGGAAGAAAACTCTATTGCGCACTCCGAAAACACAATGGGCGCCTTTGTAAAGCAGCAGAAATCATCAGAAAGTCTCTGGGTTCTCTTCGGGTGACATTTACGAAAACAGTCGCTGCTAAATTGGCAACACAGCGCACGTGAGGGGGGACATGGAGCAGCGGACACGATTTTACGATTGTGCCATTTTCTACATCGTCTGTGTTTAAAAGCATGAATTAATTGAATTAATTCGATTTATCGCCAGCCCTATATTGACCAATGCCGATATGCTTGGCCGATATTTCCAAATGTCTCGTCTATAATCCTGTAAAAACATAAATACTTGGCCACTCCAGCAGTAGCCGATTATATTTTATTACTTTAGGTGATTCAATCAATGTCTGTCCCAGCTTTGATTAGCTGTCGTTAGCATTAGCATGCTGTTGCTAACCGCTGTATTTTGCATGACGATCAAAAATACAATTGCGGTGGTTAAAACTAATTCAGCGATTGAATTCCCCGGTTCTGTGATTCAAAATGACATGCAGCATGTTCATACACTGACGTTTAGTGAAACCTATATTTAACAACTTGTAGCTAACCAATTTTCATTGCGATGTTTCTCTGTTTCCCTGAGGACTAGGGAGTTGTGGGAGGACTCGTCTCTATCACTTTTGGTTCCGGAGGTATCGGCCTTTTTCGGCGCTAGATCAGCCAATTGCCAATATTGTAAAATCCCCAAATATCGGCCCGATATATCGGTCGACCTCTAATAATAACAAGGTAAAAAGCTCAAATATGTTTGCATGCTAAAGGTCCCTCCAAACATTAAATCTAGAGTGTCACAAAGCTCTTGCCATTTCCAAACCTGGATAAATGGAGGAGTGCATCAGAAAGCGCATCCAAAGTGTAGATCCAAGGCATACATTTCTCCTCAAAAGGGGCAGTGTTTTGAAGTGAAAACCTATGTCTGGAAATAGCTTGATGGTTCATAACATTCACAGCTCAAATGTCCCTGCATAGGGAAAAAATGGTTTTGTCAGTCGCTTAGACGGCTCATGTTCACACGTTTTAAGAGAACGGCCGCGGAGTCCTTAGTGTTTTAGTGGACACCTGATACAAATGATCTGACCAAGGTGCACTCTGCAAGGTTACTGCACCTGCTTCCACATTCCTGCACCCTATACGATTCTAAGACACTGATCCACAAAGTCAAGTCAAGATCATCAAAAGTCATGTTTTGAATTAGATAAATAGCATTTTATATAAGAGGCACATTGAACTATTTTTATATAGTTTCTTATCTGTGTGAACATGACTATAGACTTTGCTACATGCTTAAAGCTTCCACCACTTATCCATTCTGGCTTTTTTCCCCATTAACTTTTTAATATTTTTCTTTGTCCTTTTTCAAGCGCAAAGCCGATCGTAGCTGATACTGCCCTGGAAGAATAATCTCTTGAAAGAATGGGTACTTTTGAGTGAAGAGCGCGCTATCTCTATTATCTCTATTAGCAACTGTTACAGCGGCCGTTAACTGTCGTAGAAAAAAAAATCTTTGATCAACCGCTGTTAACCTGTTTTTTTTTTTTTTATCCCCTTCACACAAACACCACAAGCACACATGCAGTACTAGCTTATCTGCTTTGTGTCAGAACCAATAAAAAGAAACAGTGTAGGTTGAATCTTGGCCTGCCCTTCACGCACCTCTTATCCAAAAGTCTCTCCCTTGTAGCGTGTGATGGCGACGGAGTTTTTCTTTCTCATATTCTTTTGACTTATTCAAGATTTCACCAGCTGTGTTTTTTAATCTCAAAAATTCCTGCTCTTGTGAAATTTTGGGGCTCGGGCGTGATAAGCGTCTGGCTGGTTGGCTCGGTTTGATAAAGCCATGGAAATTCTGTCAGGTGCTAATCGAGACGAGATTAGAGATTAGAGTGGGGTTGGTGTGTGCGCGAGGTGAGGGGCGGGGAGTGTGGAGAAGATTGTGCCCAAAGAGGAACTCGGGGCAGACATACGATGGCAAACTCCACATGAAATAATTGTGTGTTAGAAACATACATTGCCTTGTTGGTTTGTGTAAAGTCTATATGTTCATTTAAAATAATAATAATCCTTGGGGGCCTCAACTCCTTATGCAGTATCTTAATTGCACTATAGTAACACTTAGTTAATGAGCCTATTGTCAAAATGCAGCTCAAAATAAATATGCTTAAGCCCAATGTTTGGGCTTAAGTATAATACTAGTTTATGTAGGAAAATGTTGGGTCTTAATGACTTTCGAAACATAGCTGTTAAGTTTGTAACACATTTGAAATGTGTTTCAGATTATGCGAAAGGTGAGTTGGCTTGTGTGCGGAGGTTAATTCAGCTTTTCTCCTCACAGGGGTGTCTCGTTGCCCGGCACTGCCATTATCAGTTGTCTGTAAATCAGCCATGTTTGACGAAGCTGCTCTTTCAACCTGGGATCAATACCAGGTCTTTATCAGGCCAGCACTGGCTAATAAAGCCAAGGCCTCTTATCCGCCATCTGGACCTGCGACGCACACACACACATGCAGCCAGATAACCAGTGTGATAAGAGCAAGAGAAAAACACATTCTAGGACTAACAAGACCTGGCATTTTGGGTTCACAATCACCTCATCTTTGCTATTTCCAATAGAATCATTTTATATTGACTGTTGTAGATGTACTGTGCAACTGTTTAACTGAGGTTTAAGGGATTTTGAGTCATATGTTTGTAAGGATTGAAAACTACAGCTTGACTACAGATTGAAGGTGCATTTATGTTTATGTTTATTGGTAGGGACAGTGCAAGTTAATGAACAAGCCACACCGGATTGTAGCCTTGGCTAATTCCATCCGTCGTCCCCCATGCGCATCTCAAACACACTCTCATTCATCCTGGCCTATTGTACATGTTTTAGTGTAGGGAAACCGGAGTACCCGGAGGAAACCTACGCAGACACGGGAGAACATGCAAACCCACACAGAAAGGCCAGGCCGTGGTGGGAATCGAACCCGGACCTTCTAGCTGGAAGCACGAGCGCTAACCGCTGTACTACCGTGCCGCATTTACCTCTGAATTAAAACACTTTTGAGTTGACTATTCTGAGAAGAGACCAGCCCATAACAGTCGAATAAATGTTCAAGTGCTTCAGACTTTATTCAGTAAAGTTGTCTTTTGTCCCTTTTGTGTATATTCTATTGTTCATTACTCACAGTTCTGTCTCATTTTAATCAGTCATCATAATCAAATGGCTGTCGTTTGAACCTTATCAAATGTAGCTTCTGAAAGTGAGCCTTCCAGTTTCCAGTCTGCAGCAGTGACTTTGTGAGAGTCGGACTTCTCAGAAATGCAGCAGAAACAAAGTTCCCTTTTCTCAGTATCTTTCTTGTAGATCACAGGAAGTTTGATCAAATCCATTTGTGCTGATTAGACCGTGTAACCTCGCACTGATCTCTTATTGAGCCCTGCTCTGGGCAACTTCTTGTTTCTTTGTTTCTTACAATGAACAGAGTGTATCATGGCAACCATGAATCTGTCAGTTTTATTACATTTTATTTTGTTCATTCATCCTGCTGAGAAAATTATGTTTAAATTGTGTGCATGTCCAATGAAACCCTCTCTCTTCAGGCACACCAATTACTTTAATAATTCTTTATGAAATGCAACCAAGGTGACTAAGTTTCTCCCACAGCTATAGCTGAACAGGAGCTTCCTGTTTGCACTTTATGACCGAACATCAAATACCAGACAATGAGTGGGTAGTTGTAAAGATAAATCAATATATGGAAAAAGAATCTTATTGAAAAGATGGCTGATCTCTTTTACTGTAACGTTATTAACTTAAACCTTAAACTCAAATGTTTATAGTTGTACTTTGTAAAAATGTTTTATCTTTGTTAACTCATCATTTTTTATTTCCCTCCTTTTGTACAACATCACATGACATGTGATCTAGTTGTAAAAATATGAGAGAGAATCCATGATGGCTGCTTAGTCTCCTTCTACAGAGCAGGTTTCAAAAAAGGACAAAAAGGCGTGAAACTCTTCTCAGCGTTGTCACAGGAACAAACAGTATTTTTAGAAACAATCAAAGTCTTTGGGTCCAGGCTTTTAAGTAGTTTTTGACTCATGTAAAGTCACCACTGGATTGCATGTCATTGCATCTTCTGGAGTCTCCTTTAGACACTAGGGGGTGGTATGGCAGCAATGCCAGCCCCCTGCCATGAGGACCAAAGAGAAGCACATGGCGCATATTGGCACTGACACTCTTGTTTTCGTCAGTCTAATCCAAGTCCACTGTGGCTACAATAGTAGCTTCCCACCACCGAGAATGGAGTGAATGAATAATGACTACAGTGTATTGCTTTGTGAAACTTATGACACAGGCTTATAAAGCGCAAGTGTAAGCCATTGTTATTACTATAAAGACATATGGAAGAATAATGGGATCTCTAGTTAATTGTTTCCTTTTACTGCAATACATGCTGCATGCATAAACAGTGCTAGTCTGGCCATACAGTAAACGCTACACTCCTGAACTGACCACAAAGGTGAGTAATTGACTGGGCATGAAAGCAAGTAGCGAAGTACTGAGTACTGCAAAAGTTGTGAGGTTGTTGGGTGACTTTGCCCTGCAGGTGTGACAGGGGAAGTTCATCTTATCAGATTGATGGAGACTGTCTTGCTGTCGGGGCGGGAGGGGTGAGCGAGGGGAGGTTGAAAGAGAGGAAAGGGGGTTGGGGGGTGTCCTGGCAGAAAAGTGTCTGTCGACTCCTCCTGATACCTGCCTCCCTGTCTCAGATGATATGGCTGATAATATTGATAATATTAAACGCAATAACTGTGTCTCCAGCTCCCCTCCCGCGCTCAAGCCGCTGCCGGATAAAATCAATGTGCCATTCAATGTGATTTATAGCTGAAAATAATGGCGGTGTTTAGGCGGGGAGAGGGGCCACATGTGTGTTAGCATGTCGCTGTATGAAAGGTGGACGTGACGTGAAGATGGATGTTGCCAGGGTTTTGCCTGTGTTGATTTATTCTGAGATGCAGATCCCAATCTCAGGGGCGAGCTGCTACATTAAAAATTGCAGAAAGTGGAGGCGTCACATGGTCACGGGGCATTTATGGCTGGTATCGATTGGGCGCTATCGGAGCGTTATCGGAGCGGGAATGTGAGGGTAAACAGGCTCTTTGTGCACACACTGCCGAGGCCTTATCGAGGTGGAGAGAGGCGCAGGTTTGGGGAAGGGGACAGCACACCAGGAAGTGGAGAGTATCTGGAGTATTGGGGCATTTTTGAGATTTTGACATGTTTAAACTGAACCAATAATCTCCCTAAAAAATCTGCACCAGGCTTGTGTGTTGAATACGAATGTGTGTTGAGTATACAGGGCAATGTTATATCATGATGTGACGTCTTCGTTGTACATGTCACATTTATGGCTTTAGTGATATAAGAAGGTGCAACTTAGGTTCATTATGTTGCCACACATTTAAAATACTAGATCCAGTTTTAGAGCCGTTTTATTCATAAAGATCATTAGTCAAGTGGTTCAAACTCTGCCATTTGTACATGGGGATCTTCCGCTTGTTCTCAGGTTGATCTGCAATTTTACACTTTAAACACAATTTAGTCCAATTTAGGTCTATTTTAGTCTCTTCTAGATGCTTTTCGCAGTCAAGTCTTTATGATTTTTATCTAGTCCTGGTGGAACGTGGAAGATCGCTCACGTTTTTGAAAAATTACTGCCTCATAAAATATTCAAGCTTTCACGTGCTACTGGGCCTTAATCAAGATCAAACCGGGTGTAAAAAGGGTTTAAAACAGAACTTTACTGGATTAAAGGACTTAAATGATCCCTAATAGAAATGAATAAAGACTAAACCAGAGGCACCACAGTTAGTCAACCACTGTTTAGAACATAACTTTATTTATTTATCTTTAGCTATTTAGCTATTCTTTATACAATTCTCTCTTCGGGTGCAAGATCATTCCAACGGCCATTATCACATCAAATAAGGAATAATAATTCATAAAAGGAAAAACGGTCACATGCACATTAAATTGTACAAGTTGTGGATTACTCTAATGAACTGCACTGCTGCGTCACTTTGAACCAGGATCCGATGATAATGATGAAGACACAACAAGTACAGAGAGATGCTGCGCTGTGATAGGCCGAGGGGCTCCGATGCAACTATTAATCTAATCTCACTAATCAGGATCCTGCTAATGGGGAGGGACACTGTGCGATGAACCAGACGATAGTGACTCCACAGCCAAAGTTCAGGTCCACATTTCACACTGCTTTGGATGTTTAGACACACTCGACATAAAAAGCGAGTGCATTGTGACGCATGTTTAGCTTCACATCTGTGTTTCTATGAGCCATTGTCATTGAAGGCCTCACAGTCTTCCTGTAATTCAGCGCCGTGTACTAACCCTAAGGCGCGCAGATTTTTGACCCGGCAAAAACACGAGGCATCTTTGATACATCACCCAGGCTTGTCCACCGGGAGGGATCCAGATGTGCAGACAGCGCGGGGCAGCAGTGATGCAGTTGGACAGTCACATTGAAGTCTGTGATGGTTGAACCAAATCAAAGGGTTCATGTGTGTGAGAGCAGGAGTAGCGTTACAGCAGAGGAGCTTTGATCTGCAGACGGGAACAGCAGCACATGCCCTGCTCAGGGACTGCACATTCTGCTACCACAAGTTATTAGGCCCGAGCCGGACGCAGTCCCCAGCAAGGGACTATTGTTTTTGGGTGGTTTCTTTTTTTTTTTGGTCCCGCTAAACGTCGACGAAAACTCACCGGATTTGGCGGGGTCATTTGGGTGGCGTGAAAATTAATGGAAATAGACGAATTGGCCACAGCCAAAACAAAATGGCTCGACAGCGCCCCCTCAAAGTTGACCCCTATTCAAATCGGGATGCGCGTTTTTGGGCGTAGGCCAAAACCGTTCGGTACAGTAAAAGTGGACATCAAGACAAACCAAAAACTGAATTAGAGCGCCCCGATGCACAGGAAGTCAGCCATTTTGGCTTGAAATCCAGAAACCCTCTGGACTCATCTTATGTTTTGATGAACTGGTCCCTGGTTTTTCATCGGAATAAGATCACATTTGCCACAATGCGTCTAGACATATTGAAATTCAAGATTTGGCCTCGGTTTGTAAAACTGTTATACCGTCTCCTCATAACACCGCGGCGAAGAACGCGTAGATTTCGTGTATTTTCGAAGACCGCTCACGCTCACAGGAATAAGCCGACAGAGCTCATATTCAAGTCACTAATGCACCACCCGAAACTGAACAGAACGCAGCCATTAACATATAGGCTGCTCCCAGGACAGCGCCCCCTGGCTATACCTTGAAAACTGCAGTTTGGATTTTTTTTTTTAAATGCAACGTTGCCAGTATGTTCTAAACACTCAAACAAAACAAAATACATTACAGTCATGTCATATTTTATAAGATGTGGGCGTGGCCAAGGTAAATGTCTCAAAAATGGCACATTATCGTTTATAAATCGAAGATGCATTGAAATATTGAGCTCACACTGGAGTCACTAATGCACCACCCCAAGCTGCACAGAACGAACTCATTAAAAGACCAACTTCACCACAGTACAGCGCCACCTATCTATACTTTGAAAATGTTAGTTTGTGCGATTTATATGAAACGTTGCAGGTATATTCTACACATTAAAACAAACACAAAAATATATTACATGTGTATGATATTTTCTAAGATGTGGGTGTGGAAAGGCTAAATGTCCCAGAGACTGCATAATATCCTTTAAGTGGCCGTCCGGAGTTCTTGGTTTTGGTGATTTTTATCAAACGATGCACCTTCCCTTGTCCCTCCCTCGCCTTCCAAACACTCACTCAAGGCCCGCCCTCCTCCCCCTCCCTCACAGGAGATCGCTCTGAAGGCTCATGTGCGTTTGTTGTTGACAGTGAAACTGCTACTCTGTGTGGAGGTAAGCTCGTCTTTTTTAACATTTCACCATCGCCAATCTCACACCTGAACGTTTATCTATTGCTGTACAAACATTACCTACAATTAGCAGTCCTAAAAGTAACGTGTATTTGTCAAACTTGTGAAAGAAACACCACAGCCAGTGGTTCAATAGCATCAAAAGCTAAGACATGCTTACACGCTAACAGATCTCTCAGACCATTTTACTAGTTCTCCTGGCGCAGATATAATTATTATACTTTATATTGTGATAATGTTCAGGGCTGAACATTTGGAAATACAGAACTACAGTGTCATCTGCTTTTCCCACAGCTGAGGAGACGCCAGGTGAGGGGTTTGGCTCACAGGCTGAAGGTGGAACATATTGATATAGAAATACTATTAGACAACGATGATGGCAGCGCTTCATCCATAACTTGTATTGTTTCAGGGAAAAGCCTGTATCGTCATCATGAGACTTCTTTCTGCCTGTGTGGACAAAATCCCAGACTTTCTACACTGAAGACACTTACAGTGGACTGTGTTGAGCTCCTGCAGACCAAGTGGTGCTATGAAGACCTCAGAAAGGAGACAGCTCTCGGATGATCTCAGGCTTTCACGTGTGGACACAGGGATGATCATGTACTGTACTGACTGGTGTAAACTGTCATGTTTTGTTGAATATAATTGACTACTTCTAATCTAGAAGTCTACTTCCATACTTGAGAATTACACCATCACATAAAAACACAGTTCATAAGTATATAAATGCAACATGAGCATTGTTGTATAGTAACTTTATTTGAATTGTTGTATTGCTGAACATGCTGGTCTTGACACACTGAAGAATTCTTCCTATCGCTTCACAAAGTGGCAATCCATCTTGTCAATAGTTTGACCTGAAAACAATGATTATATTATGAACACATGTGACATTATTCCTATGTGACATTTGAAATAAAGTAACTATAATACTGAAACTACACTTTTGCCTTGAGTAAAGTCTGCATGAGTAAAGTGAAAAGGTCATTTATTTGTTTCAATGTTTAAAACACAAACTCCCAAACTCTCCTGGTTTACTAATTATACAGCATATACACAGCGATTGGCTTTGACTTGAGTCCTCTGGCCATGTAAATGCCACATTTGAAGAACTATAGATATAATATCACAGTGAGACCGGGGTGTGACGAAGCCTCAGGCGAGAGTGGGTCAGAGTTAACTGGTGCAAGAAACCATGTTGGGTGTGAGGCCGAGGCGAGAGCAGGTTTGGGCGAGAGCGAGCAGGGCCGGTTGCAAGGGGGGGACTGCGCCAGGGCCGAGGGCCTTTATCGCCGCTTGCGGCTTTAATTATTATTTCATTTAACCTTTCCAGCTTTTACAGAATTACTTGATGCTTGATTTGATGAATTTTCTGTGAGATTACTTAAAATCTTATGACTATTGTGTGCACAGAGCCCCACAGCCAAGATTCACGGGGTGGCCCTGAAGATGAAGAACAGCCTGCGGACGAACAGGCCCCAATCCAGAGTGGTGAGGAAGAGGATGATGAAGGAGAGGTGCAGACAGAGGGGCAGCAGCGGAGCAGGCCAGGTCAGTCTTGCTCTGGTTCGAGATCAGCAAACATTTTTAGGGTGCCACTTAAAAGATGAAAGAGATGAAAAAGATCCTCTGAGTGAGTTTGCCACCACTAGATACGCCACTCAACAATTATCCTACATTTGGCAACAGAGAGGAAATTAGCATTGCATTTCGGCCTTATATGTTCCGCAGGATCATAGACCTGCATCTGCACATCAGTATTTTTCTGAAATCCATATGGCCTTCCCAAACTATTCATTATTTATTTTTGATGCTTCAAGTCCTCCAAGCCACTCTTTTTAACGGAATAGGCCACCATTTTTAAATACTGAGATATGTTCTTACTTTAGCTTAGACGAGTTGATGCGTAGCTGTCTGGTCTTTACACGTGCGCTCAGTCACGTAAACAGAGCACAGACGGCGTTAGCATCGCCTCTCCTCCTCTCATCTATGGATCCAAATGGGAGTGAAGTTGGAAGCAACCAAGCTCTTCCATTTTTGTCCTATTTAAATTTGGTTACAAGAGCAGTTACATGATCCAAGTATAGTCACACAAAATGAAACATGTCGATTTTCTAAGCGGATAAAAAGGGGAACTATATTGCAAGGCGTAGTGATATTACCATAATGGGTTACTTTCATCAATTGGATTTTGATTTTTTCCCCTCTGTGCTTATGTCGAGATGTTTTCAAAGAAGGTAGTTAGAAGTTCTGGTTCTTGGATCTGTCATGTTCATTGGGGGAGTCTGGTGCTTCAGACCCATCTCAAGACGACCACAACAAAGCAGAAACAATGGTAGAAATAAATGCGTGGCGTTGTGGGCGAGGAGGGGTGCGATGGAGAGAGCAGAGGAGGAGAAGGTGAATGGATGGAGCGAGGGAAGAGGAGGAGGAGGAGGGGGGGGCTTGCCACGATAAGAGAAAAATTCAGACCGGTCAAAGTTTCCTTTTTGCCAATCGTGCTCCTGATAAAGACAGCGCCTGCTCCGGAGCTGATAGAGGGGCTATCTCTCTCCCTCCCCCCCCCTCCCCTCCCCCCATGCCGACGCTCAATCGCCTGTTAGTTTGTGAAGACCGGAGGAAGGGAAAAGACGAAGGGAAAAAAACAATAAAAAAGCACGGCCCGTATCAGCTCGGCATCGCGGTGCTACCATCAGCCAGCCACCGCAACAGCAATTAATATAGCTCCAATTACTATTAAAGGGACAGGCCTGGACGGGACGATAATGAACACATCCTCTGGAATTAACAAACACACACCCACACGGAGAGAGAGATGGACATGAAACGTGTGGCGCCTGAAAAACAAACAGCGCATTCCTAATCTCCTGGGATTGTTTAACTCATTGAAGACAGAGAGAAATAAATAACAAAACAAAGCCTGATAAGGCTGGAAATAAATAATAAAATTATAGCAATTCACTTATCTGCTTTTAGCCCCGTGCACGTTTGTTAAGAGTTGAATACATTTGCTCTCGACTGTCATATTGAAATCCATAGGAGTGCATGTTAGTAAACAGACCTGAACTATATGAAGCTCTGTACTTAATTCATTTCAAAGATACAAAAGATTTGATTGTCAATTCCAATGAATCAAAAATGTTTGTGTCTCTCAAGGCACAGGGAGGGCAGGGAAGGTTCAGGAGTTCAGCTTCCTGATAGCCTGGTGGTTAAAACTATGGTTTTAATTGTGATTATTCATTGTTTTAAAGTCTTTTCAACTAGCACACATTTTACCACTGTTTGTATGTTTTCTGTAGTATCCGCTTCTGTTTTACTGTATTCACTGAACCATATACTCGTATTAGTATCACTGCTAGTCAACCATGCTTCAAGCTGAGCCTGCACAAGCCACTGAATCGAAATCACACTTTGAATAGTTTGCAATTTGCAAAGCGCGAAGACTGCAGTTATTTAGGAAGTGCAATATCCAACAAATTGTCCAACTCCACCCGGTTAGATGTTGGACAATTAGTTTTGATCTCAATAAACATGTGCTGGAGTATGTAATTACTTAGTAGATAAACCGTTAACATTTAAGTCTTCTCTTCAATGTTGTGTTTAGTTTATAAAATGTCAACTTAGTCTTAATCTTTTGTCACGAAAGTGATCAAATTCCAACATTTAATTATTTTCCCCTCTAATATCATGCAGCTTTTCGTAAATCCCATAGTCAGATTTTGCAACCTCACTTGCCCTTTTGAACTTATAGCTGTAAGTGTTACATCCGTTTCACTCTTTTTCTTTGTTCTCTTAATTTTAAACATTGTGAAGCATTTGGAAATAAAGTAATTCCATGATATGACACTTTTCCATTAATATTATAACCTTATTATACTAATCTCTCCATTTATTGCAATAATTTATTCATGCAAGTCTTTTTGACAGTTGTTGCTATTGTTTTGACAGACGGCAACGACGGAGTATTTGGATTCACTTCTGTAAAAGATAATACAATTCATTAGCGGCGGACATGTTTGACACCGTCTGTGAGCCTAATGAGTTGTTTGTCAATCCCAGTAAAGTCCTTAGTCACAGATAATAGTCAGGGTGGCTCTCTTTTTCTCCTCTGCTTTTTTTTCCCCCAACAGTGGCTCTGAGGCTTCCATTAACACTAGACAACATTCAAATTAGAGAGATAATAAACAGTGCGGGATTAGAGCAGTCTTCCATTCCCGAGCCCCCGTGTGCAGTGGCGGAAGTCTAGGTGGGGCCCGCTCCTATCGGGGATGCCGTGATAGCTGCCTTTTTAATCTACTGTGTGTCCATAAATGCCTGATATGCAAAATAAATTATGAAAAAGGATGGAAAATCTTTTGAATGACCTTGCAGGGCTGCAGGGTTCAATATTTTCCCCTTCGCTGCTTAAAATTCTTGATATGCAAATGACCGCCAGAGTAATCCCCTGTCATTGGCTGCTCTGGTCCCACATTCTTTCAACTGAGGACTAATCCATTATCACCACGGGCCTATGGTTTCTGTAGGTGGAAAATCAACTGTATTTCAGTTGAGGGCAAGAGTTCAATGTCAGACGAAGAAGGTTAGAGAATAGAGAGAAGTAACAGATATTATTAACCCAGCATCCAACTGCGTCAGCATTTGGCATTTTTAACCATTTTCTGTCACTTTTTAGGTGGCGTGGACACAGAATCATAAACCCATTATTTCTGATTGTTCCAATTGTGTGGTCTGTAATCTTGTAAAAACACTAATACTTGGTCACTCCAGCAGTGGCCGATTTTATTTGATTACTTTAGGTGATTCAATCATAGTTTTTGTCCCCACCTTGATTAGCTAAACGGCTAAAAAATACAATTGTGGAGGTTAAAACTAACTCGGCGATTGAATTCTCCAGGTTCTGTGCTTCAAAATGACATGCAGCATGTTCATATTGACTGAAGTTTAGTTGGTGAAACTTGTGTTACTGTTTAAAGGAACCTGAGCTTTGACGAGTTGATGCGTACCTGTCTGGTCTTTGTGCATGCCCTCTGTCACGCAAAAAGACCAAATATGTTGTTAGCATTTATTTAGCCTCTCCTCTATGGGGCCAAAGGGGAGTGAAGTTAGAAGCGACCAAGCTCTTCCACGTCTTCCCTATTTAAATACGGTTACGTGAGCGGTTACACACACACATTTTAACATGTCGATTTTCTAAGCGGATAAAAAGTGGTACTATATTGTAAGGCGTGATAACATTGGAGCACTTCCATGTCCGCGCAGTAATATCTTCACTTTACACCAACAAACTTGGAGCAAACCAAGTTTCATCGTGACGTTTCTCTTTTCCCTTAAGGCCTAAGAAATTGTGGGGGACTCGTTTTAGAGCCCCGACTTTGTTCTTTCCAATACAAAAAACGGAAGTCTCTGTCATTTTCGTCCGGCGTTAGATCGGCCGATAGCCAATATTGTAAAATACCCAAATATTTTGAAGTCAGTCATCTTGCTGGATTACTTTACCACAGAGCACCTGAAAGAAACTCAAAACAGTCATAAAAAGAGCAACCAAACGGTCCAAGCGGTCTGGCCATCAAATGTGTGACCTTCTGGCAAGAACAGTAAACACTTCCATCTTTAGAGGCCATTTTATAAAATCTCCAGACACGACAAGGCCTTTGAACACGGGGGGTACACAAAGTAAGTCCCTATATAACTCAGGATACTGGGGGCGAGTCTGTGTTCTCTAAGAGACAAAAGTGGTTGAAGATGTAAAGTCAATCACTAAGCCTAGCCATTACTGTTACACCATCGTCTGACTGTTGACAGGTGCCTCTTATGCCAAGGTGGAATATGAAAACCACCGTGGACCACATCAAAAGTGCGAGGTGTGTGTCAGACCGCAGCAATGATCCAAACTGTAAGCTTTTTCACAAACATCTTTCCCTCGAGTGCTCCGTTCAGCGAGCCGTGACCAGATGCATCAGGCTGAGAAAAAAACAAAACAAAGCCCTTATCGTGTGGACAAAGTGATGAGGGTGCACCTTCGCCACCCATTCCTCTGGACGTGTGTGCAGCTATGCAAATACAACGTCTCCCTTTCCTTTGCCCACATAAATGAGACTCTCGCTGGTGATAATATGCATATAGTGCGCCTTCACGCTCCATTATAATTAACAGTATGATAACCCAGCAGCCGCCCCCCGCGCACACACACACACACACACACTGAAGGGGTAAATAATAATAAACGTTATTACGGCTGCCATTCTAGTGCTTTATATGAGCTAATTTGAATAACTCTGGTGGGCAGGATAAGGAGCTGCTGGCCAAGCAGGAAAACCCCGCGCTCCACTGGCTCCCGGGGGTCCAATTGTTCGCCCTGTGTCAGGGGGTGTGGGGAGAAAATTGGGAAGTGATATAGCGTCAAAATCTTATCACACTTTATCAAGGAAATTATTCATGCCTATATTGAAATAAAATTCAACATTTTCTATCAGTAATGGCATCTTACATTTAGCAGGATTTATTAGTGTGAGTAAATTGAATTGAATATTTTACTGTATTCAGACGGCTGCCCCACTCTTTTAATGTAAATGGGGCGCTGACTGAAGGAATATTAGCTGCTATAGACTCAGTATCTTTTTGAGATTCTGCCTATGGGGTCAGAACAGACAGTTATCTGCTTCCTTGGTTACTGTTATTTGCAAACTTTAGGCCGGATGCCCTCCCCTCCCTGAGCCCTCTGTTATTCAGCCCTTAAGACTGAGATACTATCAACAATTCCCACAGTAGATAATATAGAGTTTTACAAGTGTCAAAATGTATTTTTTTTAAGAACTATCTGAAGCACCTACATTTCCACCAAGTTAAATTTGTGCTTATTATAATTTTGATACGAGATTGAAAACTCAGTGAGACTCAGTGTAGACCCAGGGTCCCCAACAGGCAAACCTTAGTCCAGATCCAGAAATCCAGAGGTTTGTGTTTGGACAAAAAGTATTTTTTAATCTCTTGGCCTAATTAACTAGGGTAGCAGCAGGTCAACCATGGACGTTAACCATGTGAAACCCCAAGAGAAAAGGCAACTTGAAAGTATTTTTAACCAACGTTTTTAGACCAAGTGTGATCATGATGTAAGAAATGTTTTATTTATTTTTTATTTTATTAATGTCCGTCTTTACACTTAGTCAAGAGATTTACTGTTTACCGTTAGTCGAATACACTGTTATTGAGAAGGAACACAAGCATTCAAGCAGTTACCGAAAACTGTCCCTCATTATGCCGTAATATGAAATCATAATAAGAAGCAGCAGACAGTTCAAAGCCAGTGTGAGGCGTGACTGTGAGAGTGGCGTTAGTGATGAGCGGTGAGTTGGGAGCCGAGATGATAATGTGGGTGAAGGGGTTTAAGGATCAATAAGAGCTGGAGATGAGGACTGACTGATAGTGAAATTACAGGTGAGCAGTGGGAGCGCGGGGTCACTGATAGAAGGATGAACGGAGATTATGTACAAGTGACAGCACACGGGCCGCACCACTTCACACAGAAACTCTCCAGCACGTGCTCTGAAGTTAATTGTAACTCAGTGTATTAGTGCAGCATTGACCTTCCACTGATGAGAGCAGCATTCTTCACATAACTACACTGACGACACAGGTATTCATTAACATTATTATTTTTTGGCTCAGTATACTTTTTTGTTGTTGTTAGATTAGACCAATTTGGCTTTTTGCAGAGATCTGTATGAAATAAAAACTGAGATACTCAATCTGATCCAATGATAAATCCAATATAGTTGACCGGTACACACAGTATAAAGTTACGTTTCCGTTCCTCCGGACCAGGTAATTAATCACACATTTGGACTAAAAGTACACCTCCCCAGTCCCTGTTGTGCCCTTCCTTCGTATCTGCAGCCAGCACACCCCCTGTCTGAGTGGGACGGCCCTGTAAGCCCCTGTCTGGACACGCCATCAATCAAAGGGCTCCTTCATCATGGCTGCATGTGTTTCCACAGGGCTGACATCTGACAATCTTTCTATCCCCATCTTACTAAATGGAAAACATAGTTAATATTCTTTTTACTTTCCCACATATGATGATGCCTAGTAGCCATTTAAGTCTACTCCAACTACTTCTACTGTCCTGTCTTGCTCCTTAAAAACACCAATGATATTGTCACTGTGTTTGCAGAATATGAAAAATAAGTTCTTAATCTCAACGGGCTTTTGTATAATACTCATCTTTTTTTTTTTTTACCACTGGATGCAAGTAAAGAACCCTGGCCTTTCACACATAACAGGTGATTCAGTGATTGACAGTGTTTTCTATGTCCTTCAGTGATGACCATCCATCCTCCCTCTTTGATGACTGATGAGCGATAGGCAGTAATCTGCACAACATTACTGGGTGCCGTGGCATCTGCTATTAAAATACGACCGGACCGAAGCCTTGCACTGTATTATTTATTTCTCTTCAACACTGCGAGTTTCGAGCGGATTGGTCTTGAAGTTTTTCGTTAAAATGTGATCAAAGCCTTCCCTGGGGACGGATGGAGAAAAGTGTCAGGTGCTTGAGAGGAGGTGAAATGTGTGGTGTATCGATATGATTTATTGTGCGGGAGAGCTGAGAATGTGCGCTGTTGTGCACATTCTCAGTTCATTGGAAAATTGTTAGACTAAAAGTGGACATGCCTGCCTCTTGCCGAAGACGATGTTGGTTCAATTCCTTGGCCTTGCTTACTGTAGTTTCTTACTGCCTTAGTGTCTTAATATGCGCTGCAGCTTCCTCCTAACGTTTACGTAAATTGCAGGGCAAGTCGATTAGAAATGCTGCTTGCCCATGTGTGCTCTTGGTTTTTCCATAGGCGAACGGACCGTAAATAAATAATAAATACATTACTCAAGCATAAGTGAAATGCATTGTGCGATGTTACTACGTGCTGCCCGCCCGTGTCCAATTTCGGCGTGCTCATGTCCCACATTTTGCGCACATTCAGCCCACGCTCCTAATATCAGCGCGTTATCGTGGTGTGTCCCTGTCTCTCTGTCCTCTGCTCTATCTGCTCCTCACAGTTTCCTTCCTGACAGACAAAGATCCAACGGTGCAGCGGCGGCTCACTGTAGACCTCGCATCACTTTGTCAAACGGCTCAGTGCGTATGGGGCCTACGTGGCAGCGCGCGACCCGCTCCTCTCCACCACCAGCGCCGTGATTAACTGTGTAGCCATGGATCAGTACCTCAGACAGTTAGCTTAATTAATATCAACAACAGCGAATGGGAGGCAGATATGAAGGATCATTTTTAATAACAGCAGGATAGTGTTTAGCTTCGCAGATAGAGGCAGCTACTCCAACATATCAGTTTGTCATGTCGGAGAATTTGGCACTTTACTTTACAGCACAGTATTGGCATCGTAATAGGCTAACCCTGTACCCTAATAACACGGTAATTACTGTAACCACATGGAAACATGGCATTTTATTTCATGGTCCAAGCAGATCCCCAAATAATGTTTATTTCTACATATGCTTGAGCCACCTGTCATATGAATTTATGTTTTTGTTTTGAACAATCTGCAAACATGTATGTAAATAATGTGCACTACACTGTAAAATTTGTTTCAACTCAAAAAATTCATTCCAAGGGCTGCCAAGAAATGTTATGTGTAACCAATAACCATTTTACAATCTAGTCGATTTGAAATTTGAGATTCACCTTCGTTCAATTGTATTCTTAAGTTGACATAACTGTTTCCAGTTGTCTGAAGTGAAAAACGTCAGTTACAAATTAAATCAGTTGTGTCAACCTAAGTGTCAACCTAATGGTTATTGGTTACACATAAAATTTCTTGGCAGCCCTTGGAATGAGTTTTTTGAGTTGAAACTAATTTTACATTTTACAGTGTACAGGTAAAACTTTATACGTTTATTTATTTCTGTTTCTTTTTTAAATTCCAGCAGTTTAATACCTCACTACTCTTAAATGAAAGCATAGAACAAGGTTGCTTTGTTCTAAAACGTTTGGCCTATAGTATATAAAGAGGAAAGTAAAGTAATTTGCTTTCATTATTTGAGCCGTAGGACTATTAACCTCTTAACCCTCGCCTTAACCGAGTGCATTTTCTCCAGTTCAGCTTTACCCAAATCCATAAGGTCCATAACCCTATAGACCAGTGTGACGCCTCATTTGAAAGCTAAGACCTACAAAACTCCTCTAAATGGATCATTTCCCCCGCGTTGTCTCCATCGCTTTTTGTTGGGTTTTCATCACATATTTTCCATATTATCATCGCTTTTTGTCACTTTTTTGTTGCGTTTTCGTCGCACATTTCTGTCACATCTTTGCCTCGTTTTGTTGCTCATTTGTTGCATTTTCACCCAAATTATCGTCCTATTTTTTGGGCTATTTTGACAAGTTTTTCTAGAAGCGTGAGATTTGGGTAAAGCCAAACTGGAGAGAATGTGCTCGGTTCAAGGTGGGGGTTTAGAGGTTTGGGTGAAATCTATATTAATCATATTAAGTGTCTTCAAAGCATAGCAATAAGAGTGTAAATCATCAGAAAACATAATTAGCATGTCCTTAGAAACAGGGCTACAAAATGCATTATGCGTCTCTATAATTAACATGCTATCCGCATCCAACCACCATGTTACTACTGTGCTGTAAAGTGAACTATAATCAAATGTAGTTGCCTGAAAAACATCTGCGTCACACATTTCCTCATAAATATGGAAAAATGGAAGTGTCTTGCTCCAAGGAGATAGGGATTCATCTACCCAGCCTTCCAGTTATTGGACAAACCGATCTTCAGCCAAAGCCACTCTCGCCCGCTTAGTTCTGATCGGACGCAATTAACAGATTAAGAAGAACCTCTGATTGACCCAAGCATATGAAGCAATTTTATCAGTGTGTAACTTTTGCCCATGTGTCTCCGAGTGCGCGTGCTGCCGATACAGGCCTGATTGAAACGTCCTGTTCCGCCGCAGCCAGAAGGAGTTGTTAAAGCAGACGTGAATTAATGATTGAATTAATTATCAGAGTCACATAGCGTACAATTAATTTAGTGGCTTTGCCTGAGTCTTTTTGCCGCTCCCAGACTGTGCGCACAGAATGTCAAGAAACAGTTTCTAATTAATTTATATGTGATTATCAGGCCCGAGTTTCTGGAAGGTCTCCACTTTCAATTTGTGACAGTCGTTCAGAGTGAGAGAGGCTCAAGAGCGGAGATGGAAGTGTGCCTGTCCAACCCCTGTCCACGTGAACATTAGGGAATTATGGATTTTATTTGAAAAGTACTTTAAGGCACACTGCGTAACATTTGGACTACACTTTTGACATCAGTACAAAACATGCTCCCAATGACCGGCTCGACACAGAAAATGCTGTTTTCGCAGTGGGTAATCAAAGAATGGATTTAGATGAGGACTTAACCTGTTTAAATCTCCAATTCTGCTGACTTTAGTCGATATCTCCATGGAGACGAGCTGGAGACGTACCCACTCCCAGTAAAGTCATGTATTAGGAAAAAGCACATGTTTGTTTGTACATTTATGAGGTATTTTTCAATTATGAAAATATCTGTCATAAAATAAATGCTTGTATTTCAATTTAATGTATTGGGTAAAATTATACAGGGTGTGGCTTTAAGGAATCTCAGTGCTACAATCACTAACGTTTGCTCTGTACTGCTGTTAGGTTTTGTTTTTTGGGATTTTTGACTTGTAGACTTTATAATTTATTGGGTAGGACAGTTCATTATTTTCTGACCTGTTTCTGTCCAGTCCCACACTTACGCACCTGAAGCAGGAATGCCCTTCATTCGCAGTTCAAATCTGAAGGAGGTAAATATTCGAAATTGTAATGTATTAGTATCAGAAATTAGAAATTAAGTTTGATTATTAAACTTTAAACGTATTCTTGGTAGAGCAATACGTTAAAATCTGAATAGCACACTTTAAATGATCTTTTCATTCAGAAAATTCTCATAAAAGGAGCTACAAATTGGTTCTTCAAAAGTTATCAAACCATGAAAACCCCAGAAGGTAAGAGTTTTCATACCGTTTTATAGTTCTAAAATGATAGCTTTTCTTCAAATAATAAGGTTTATTGCACCGTTTGTTTTTATTTTTATAAAGGCCTAAGCTGTAGTCTTGTACATAAAGAATCTTGCATGTGAATAGTGTGTTTGTGGTTTGCACAGAGCGGCGCGTCCCTGCCACTTGTTTCGCCTTCACCCGGTCTACAGAGGAGCCTGGCAAATGCCTTTACTTTTCCCTCCTCATTTTATCTTCCTCCACATATTTGTGAATTTGCATGTTTGCTTCTTGCTCTTTTCAGCCGCTGTATGTGTTTTGCAGATAAAAGTTCAGCAGTGCAGTTAAGAGAAATTAGTTGGGTAAACAGTGGTAAATGTCAATGATAAAGTTCTGTTGAAGCTCATCTGATTAGACGAGCTCCGCAGGTGTCTTATCTCGCCTGTGCAACAGAGGGTAAAATGGAAATGATTGTGTGGTCCTGAGCAGGAGATGCATATCCCACAAATGTCTATCTGTCGTGAGCGCGGAGCCAGCCGGACTCCCGGGACCCAGGGGTGCTGCGGGGAACACGCGGGAGAGCACAAAGAGAACAGAGAGGCACAGGCAGGAGTTTGCTTTTATCTCAGGGTAAGAATTTAAGGAGAGATTCCACTTGGTCATCACGGAGCAAGCGTGAATTTGAATATGACATTTGCTATTGTTTTTATTTGGGAGATAGAATGTGGTAAATGTAAAAGTCGTCTAGCAGATGTAAAGATTACAAACACTCAGTGGCAAATTGGATTCTTATTGTTGTCTATTGGGTTGTAAACTTTCAAATGAAACCGGAGCAGATAATAAATTGTGATGCAAAACTGAAGTAATGCAAATTGTACAAATGGGCCAAAAGTGTAGTAAAACCTAAGAACTGGCCTCTAATGTAGGTTAGGGTTAGAAAATATTTTAGCCTGTCACCAGTCTGTGACAAATTGTGAAAAAATAGAGAAAATTCAACAAAAAGACCAGTGTGAAAAAAGTCCTTTATATTCCGTGCCTCTGATTATAAAGCCTCTTTACCACATCAGCAAGTAGTCTAATTTGTTATTGTTTACACTGGCGTGACAGCGTTGCTCCCTGAAATCTATGAAACATGCTTTAACCTCTTCCCCCCTGCCTTAACCGAGCACATGTTCTTCATTTTGGCTTTACCCAAATCGAAAAACTGGACTGGAGTTCGACTGGAGTTTACAGCCTATAGGCCAGTACAACGCCTCATTTGAAAGCTAAGACTTACAAAACTGATCTAAACAGATATTTTTCCTTGTGTTGTTGCCATCACTTTTTTCCATCTCATTTTTGACTTTTTTTTTCTTGTTTCTTTTTTTCACTTTTTTGTTGCACTTATCACTTTCTTAAAGGGATACTTTGGGATTTTTGACATAGGGCCTCATTTCCTAGTTATCCAGAGTGTTGTTGATGTCTGGAGATATTTTTTTCTTAAATTCATGCAGTTCTTATATTTGAAGAGTCTAGTTGCGCTAGGCTAGGGCAAGGCTAAAGCATTTCTATGGTAAAGTCTAGCCTGCATTAAAAAACAGTCTGACTCACTCCACAGTGCACCTGAAGTAAATCACTTATAAGCCAGACTAACCATATAAATGTCTGTTAATAGAATCATTTTTGAAATATAACTGACTTGATCACACGAATTACGCATTGAGGGACTATTTTCCCAGATCACTCCGCCGCTGCGTTAGCTTACAGCCACGAAGCTGATGCTGCTCAAATATAAGTTATTTAAACGCAAAATGGTTAAAATTTCTATCGACACAGACATTTATATGGTTAATCTGGGTTATAAGGATTTACCTCAGGTGCACTGTGGAGTTCGCCAGACTGTTTTAATGCAGGCTAGACTTTACCATAGAATGCTTTAGCCTAGCATTAGCCTAGCGCAACTAGACTCTTCAAATATAAGAACTGCATGAATTTAAGAAAAAAATATCTCCAGACATCAACAACACTCTGGATAACTAGGAAATGAGGCCCTATGTCAAAAATCCCGAAGTATCCCTTTAAGTCACTTTATTGTTGCTTTTTTGTGGCACTTTTGAACCCGTTTTTTTCACTATTTTGATGCTTTATTTCAAGAAGCTTTTAGATTTGGGTAAAGCTAAACTGAAAGTGTGATCGGTCCAGGTGGGGGTTAAGGGGTTAAAAAACTCATCCCTGTGAATGTTTCATACAGGGCCTTTAAATAACCATAATGTGTTCGCCAGAAACTGAAAACAATAGATGTGGGTCACCATAAAACGTCAGTGTTGGTGGTTAATCTTTCCCCATTGAGTAAAGTTTGGTTCACAGTGGTCAGATGGGACGTGTTGGCCGAGGTGTTCCTGGGGCTTTTGTGCGCCCGCATTGTTCCCCGTGTTCTCCGTGTGGACTGCGATACAGAAAGGGAACAGGGAGGTGTTGGATTTGTCATTCAGCGGAGGTTAAACCCCACCTATTAGAGCGGGGTCGGAGTTGGCGGCAGATAAAGATTTCCTGTTGTACGGTGTCAAAAAATCAATAGCCGCGCCGTGATGTGCTCATTTGATTTCAACAATAGTCTTTTTAAAATCAATTAGGCCAGATAGAGCCGAGACAGTGTTGGATTACACCTGTGCGCTTTTCCTACTGCTCCTCATTGATATCCAATCGGCAACTGCTCTTCAGGGTCTATCCATGGACTTAATTTATGCACTCAACACTTCACTGTAAATGTACATTAACTTTAAGTCTCTAGGGATATACCTTTTATCCATAAGAAAATATTGGCTTTACACACAATGCAACAGCACTCACTTGAATCAACATGAGTCTTTTGTTTACCATTTTGTACAGTTTGTGGGCACCTCTAGTCACTGAGAAATGTTTTGGAATAGTTTTAATGAACATTTTGAATAAACGGCCAACCACATTGAGGGCAGTTTAACTAAAAGTGTGCAGCCTCGTAAACACTATGTGCGAGGCTCCCTCCCTCTCTGCAGCGACGTTAATTGCGTTAGTCGTTCATTAATGAAGGCTGATTGTTTTATTGTGTCGTCTCGTCAAAAGAGGCCTGGACGCCCCAGTGGCTGCCGAAGCGTCTGTATCGCTAAGCCTTTGTCTATGTGTTTCTATGTGGAAGCGTGTGTCGAAGTGAACCGCCATGCGCATACAGTGAGCCCAGCCTGCTACGTATTGATAACGAGCCTATCCAAAAAATACTGCTGTTTTTGGAGAATGGGATGTCCAGTCGGGTTTCAAAAGGAGCTGTGAGGGCTCGGAGGGTGTATCTTCAACAGTGCGGCCATTTCGATAAGGTCATTACGGAGGTCCGCGCTGGGCAGGAGGGTAATTAACAGGATTAGGCGTGTTGCGTGTCTGTTATCCCACTGAACACTGTTAACCTGTTGGGATTACCACAAACACTCATTAACGCAGCAGCAGCAGCAGCGATAGCTTCAATCCACCGGTGCTATGAGCAGAACTTAGCCCTGATAGTAAGTGATGCGCTGTTCGGTAATTTCACACCACTTCATCATCATCTTCAATAGACTAAGCCTAAAGTAATGAAGTACAGAGATTATAGCATCGACACTGTAATAAGAAGTTATGGCATACAGTGGCCTTTGTTCAGTTTACCTCCTTTTTTAGCTGACAATGTATTGACCTATCAAGTCAAATCAAATCACTTTATTTATCGTTAGGAACTTCAATTGGTAGCCTTTGCTATGCCCGATCCCGTCAGACGTCAGAAGCTAAGCAGGGAAGGGCCTGGTCGGTACTTGGATGGGAGACTGCTTGGTAACACCAGGAAGCCTAGTGAATGGAGTGAGTGAGTGGTTGGTGGTGGTCGGAGGGCCGATGGGCACATGGTACTCGCTTCGTCGTTACCAGGGCAGCTGTGGCTACAATAGTAGCTTACCACCACCAAGTATGGAGTGAATAAATATTGCAATGTAAAGCGTCTTTGAGTGTCCAGAAAAGCGCTATATAAAACCGATGCATTATTATATATATTAAACAGTACATGCACACACATGCAAATACCACAATCAACATGTCACATGCAAACCTAAAAAACTTAACACTAAGCGAGCACATGACCTACACATGACAGTGCATTGCTTTATTGTCTTGCTTTTTTCTTTTCTATGTTGTGTTTTCTATTTTGTTTTGCAGTGTGAGCCTATTATAATTATAACTACTGCCTAATAATGAACATTTAGGCTATTTTATTTACAAGACCAACTTATTATCACACTTGCACCGTTATGCACCGAACCGTGAGATCGCTGAACCGCTGAACTCCTACTTAAAACACATGCTGGGTTTATACCAGAACGGATGTGTGTGTTGAGTTGTTTTTGGTGAATGTCTTGTTGCCTATAGGATCAAACACCAGCTCAGTTTCACAATGAGGGTCAGTGAAGCTGGTCAGTGAGATAAGACGATCATGTGACCTGGGGTCAACCAATGGCAGATCGGACTGTGATGGAGTGAAGTGATAGGACAGGTCACAATGGCAAAACTCAGGCCTCACAGGATCATATGAACTGGGGTACGACCCAAAACTCCTGAATGACATTTCCTTAAATTGATAGTATAGTTCTCATAATAAAATAATAAAATGGCCTGATCGGTAAGGCTGCTGCGCATGTACAAGGAACACTGTTCATGCCTCGGCGTTGTGGATCCAAGTCCTAGCTCTCCTGGCGTGAAACTGTGCTGCCTTGGTACCATTTTAACATCTTGTACATGTTGTGCAACAAGACATGCAAATAAACGGCGGTATTGGGTTTACACCAAAAGTGGTTGTAGCCTCACCATTGGTACAAACCAGAAGGTGAAATGGAGACCCACCTTAAGCCTGGGTCATTTGATCAAACTCTGATCTCCACCTGAGCCCCGAGGCCGCGCTCAGCTCCTGTTGCGTCTGGCGCTGTGTCATGATCTCTGTGGACTCGGGCCGGAGACTTTTACAGTAACTCAAACCTGACCTGCAGCACAGCACTGTTCAGTGATACTTGTCATTTTACACTGCTCTCATACATCACATGGATACATTTCAAATTTGGACTCTGTGTATCACTCTGTTTGGAGTACAGTCAATAGTGAAAATCTCTTGGCGTTCAAGAGATGGTTGCCTCAGGAAGAACAAAAACCTTTTTCTTTTTAGAGCAACATCTGACATGTTTCATATAAACAAACACAAACACATCAACATCTTATGAAATGACTTGCAATGTATAAGCCCACAATACAAAACAGGAAAAACAGAAATAATGTTGGTACAATATAGCAGCATAAAGGGTGCTCCTTGTATATTTTTTTGTGTTGTGCAAAGAGTAATCCTTTTAAATGCACAGTACTTGTTAGGATTTGGTGACATTTTGAGTGTTGTCGCTGGAGCATAAAGTGCTAGATAAAAGTGTGGTTTGACTTCTGTACAGAAAAAAACTTCCCTTAACAAAGAAACTTTCTCGCTCTACTATCAAAGCCATGTTTTATAAATCATCATGGGCTTGTCTGTACGGCACGTCCTCTTCAAACTGCTCCCCCCCTCCCATCCTCCCGTTCATAACCCCCACCCCGGCAGCAGCAGTTGTGGGAAAGCCATTTTATCAGCGTCTGTCCGTTGTTCTCTGGTGGGGATAGATACAGAGAAGATAGATGAGTGTTTTGACATGGAGAGTGTTAGACAAACACTCTTATCGGGCCCGCCACTTTAGACCGACCCCCTGGAACAGCCGCCTGTGCCATGGACAGCAGCGAGGAGGCAGAGGGGGCAGAGGAGGAGGGAGGAAGGATCTGTGCCCCGGTCTGATCAGACTTGTCATATGGATGAAGGAGAACCAGAACTGTCTAAGAATTTCAATACTAAATGAACCTGCATGTAGGACTGTTGTAGAAGTGTTATATTTACTACTCCAATTGTGTCACAACTAAAGTTTAAAAAAAAAAGAATTTATATTAAAAACATAATTCTGTTTATGGATGTATTTGACATGTGCAAAAATCTTACATAAGCTGTGTTCCATTTACTTAATAGTGTCTAACCACAGTCAGCAGAAAGGTGGGATATTACAATACAAAATACATTCTGGGCGCTATCCTATCGTATGCAGCCCCTTTTTGTCATACGTGGGCCCGACTTGTGTGAAGCGTTGTACAGATGGATTGGTCTCTCTGTGGCCCTGTGGTGATCCAGCTCTATCTGTCCTGCTGCAGACTCACACCACAGCTGTCATTGTCATCCGTCTGCACTTATCACTGCGAGGAAGTGGGAAAGTACACAGGCACAACTTTTCCTGGACAAAACTTAAGTCAGGACTGTGGAGTTTAGTGTGCAGTGCGCCCCCTGCTGTTGGCTGTGGGGGTAAGGTCAAATTAAGGCCATCTGTAAAATCAGTATATGGCCTGTTTCTTGTAAGGCATAGTGAAATAAAGGGTAAACTGAGTGGAGTTGTACTGTATTTCTATTTGTCTGGTACAGTAAACTTCTATTGGTTGTTACTGACTGCTCTGTTGTGTATCTTGTCTCACAGAGGACCTGCACATAACGGAAGAGAGTGGAGTTTGTACCATTTTGACTCGCACCGACCTCTGTCAGGACACAGTGTGGGGCCTTATCCCGGAACAGTCCAATCGGAGAGCGGCAAGGAGGACCAGGAAGCACAGGTGAGATGCCAGTATTCTCCTTTGTCCTGACAGCGGTTTACACTCAGTTGGACATGATGTAAATACGCATGATAGAAGTTAATTTGTTCATTATTACAAATTATGTCACCTTGGTCTCGGCCCACCCCTATGATGAGAGAACAACATTGTGGTATGGTAAAAAAGCTTTATTAAGTCAATTTTGTTTAATACCCTCCTTTAAAGATTGCATAAGGACCTGTTGCCTGTTGTTTAAGTCGTATGAATAATATGATAATAATCAATACAGTTCCTACCATAACTAGGAAACGATGGCATCTGTCAACATTAGCGATTGGAAAATACATGTTTAAAGTTCAAGGCTATAAATTACCTAGTTCAGTATAATTGAAATGGCAATGTTTTTTTTTCAGCCCCTTTGCTTAATTGCCTATGTAATTTGTAGGGCCAAATTTTTCGATTTTTATTTTGCGTCTTTATGTATAATGTTCTCAACAATCAGAGCCTTTTAAGTTGGGTATTTGTTCTAGAAGGCTAATGATTTGTAGTATTCTTTCTAGGTGAAATAATCAACATATGTGGGATCTTTCCTTACGTGTCAGTAATGTCTGTCCTTTTTTACACACTTTGAATATTGAGTCTGCACCAGTCAGATGGTGGTTGTTGACTAAAATGCTGATCTAATGATGTGTCTGCGGATGGGAACGTCTTCATTCGTGTTGCGCTTCTTGAGAACAGTGTGTGGGAGCGGACGGGGCCCTATCATGTGTACGTCCATCTAATCACATGATAGTGCGGTCGGGAGAGGCTTCCTGGCACAGCGCGGGCAGTCAGGCTGCGGACAGACCTTATTAGACTGGGAGACAATAATGCATTTTCCAACCACATTCGACTCGGTAGTCCCAAGCCCGGGTAAATAAATAGAGTGGAGGTTGTATTTTATGAATTCTAAATATTTCAATTGTGTTTTGAACAGTAGGTCACTGAACTGCACAATTAATTTGCAAGTGTAGTTATTTAGGCAGTACATAACCCTCTGAAGATAATAATAATATGTCTGTCTCGGGTCTTAACACATGTTCTCAAAAGAGCGTCTATTTCAAGGATGTTCAGTAGTACATAGTTCAGTCTTGTGTTTGACGTGAAAGCACCTGGACATGCGTAAACTGAATCTTTGCCATATTCCCCCCCCCCCCCCAAAGCCATAATAGTTATCATGCACTGTAGTTTTGCTGAGCTGTTGACCCGGTCCACATCTGAACCTTTGTAAAGTGTATCCAGTTTCTCCCTGTCTCTCCTCTCCCCTCCTCTGCCCTGGCCCTCCCCAGACGTCCGCTCGTCTTTTATCTCCACATGGCGCCATCCTCCAGCACAGCAAACCCCAGTGATTGATTCCTGCTTGATAGGCTCTCATTTCGAAGATTTGCTTTATTATCAGACAGTCGGGTTGGGTCGAACTGAGAGGACATTTGTGTGTGTGTGTTGTGCGCGCCGGTCACCTTTTTGTCCCTCTCGACAGCCCTTAGTGTCCCGTCACTTCCTATCGTCGTATATCCTCATGGAAAGGATCTCATCGTGACTCATATAATACCTATTCCTCCTTCCTTCATGCTGGACCCTCCCTGGTCTGTGCTATCTGCTGATAGGGAGTGTGGAGACGGACTTCTGTATCTGTGGCTGATAGGGACTAATCACATTCCTCCTGTGTTTCTCTCCCTGTCACTCCGAGTTCCCTCCACCCCTCTGTCCACGGGACCCTCCCTCACGCTGGTCAGCAAGGGTCAAGGTTGTCCTCATATGTCCCAATAGTAATGGAAGAAATACAGTATCAAATTGTCAGTAAATAGTTACTATTTTCTCTTTATAGTCCACAGTCTATCGTTTGTTCTTGGATTTTCCACAGTTTCCGACTCCATTTTATTTCATTGCCACCACACCTTTTACTTTTTCATTTTAAATCCAGTTTCTGCCTGTTCCTCTATCTCCTGTCATTGGTTTTAGTCAGTGGTGATCTGCGCTGGGCTGCATAGGCCTCAGGCGATGCCCCTGCCTCTGTGGGTGAGATTGGCATGGCCCTCTTTGCTTTGCCCCCTCCAGCGTTGCCCTGCCTCTTTCAACTTCTCTCTCGGTAAATTTACTTCTTATTTGGCGCGCCCAGATAAGCTATCAGTTAAATACGAGGCCTACCCCGGCAACACGGGCAGATGGAAACGGTGGTAACATGTGCAGAAGCTCACGTGCATAGACCAAGTTGTGAGAAATATACAAGCAATTACATTAAAAGCTGTGTATGGTAGGGATGTTGTCTATTTTTTATGTGTTAATACATAATTTGGTAACTATCACTTTGTAAGAAGGAAAGGTAATGGTTGGTTCAGGTGTTTAATTTCTGTTCTATCTTCTCTCTACTGACGATATTGCTCTATACAGGGAAATGTAAAACAGTTGTTACTAAGTGCACATATGAACTGTGCTTTGAAACGGATAGGTGCCAGTGTCGGGAACAGCAGACGAGAGCCAGCCCGCTCTCCTGCTTAGATCTCCTCGGTTTGATTAGCCGCTTGCTAACCAGAATGTGTCATATGGAAATCCTGCCATTTGCATCTCTTGAGAAAGCAGCACCATGCCATTTATCTATTTAAATATATTCTGTGTGATATGGGTGTTGGACTTTAGAACAGGCTGTAATCGTGTTTACTGATGCACCGATCAGCCGGCGGTGGATTCCTCGTGCTTTGTGCTTGAGTGAACAGTCTACCTCCACTAACCTCCCATGGTAACCTCACAGGCTCAGTGTGATTGGATCACAGTCTGCACATCTGATATTATATCTGCTGTGTCTGATTGGATACAACTTTAATTAACTAATAGTTCAAGGGCACGTGATTGGTTCAAAATGTACAGAGGGGTTGTCAAATTATGGATTTGATAGATAAAAATCCAGACGAGTGATAAACTTCCCTAAACCAGAGCATGTTTCTATAAACAAAATGTTCACAGCAAATTGAAGTTTACCCTGTTTAGAGAGTATTATAAACAATTCTGTTCCAGTTTACGTTCCTATAAGTGTCTGCATTATCTTTTAAATGAAGAACTGATAAGACCAAAAAACAGGTCAAACTTGTGTCAAAGGGGGAATATCACAAGATAAAGACAAACCCCTAATATTTTCCATTCATGAGCAGCTATGACATTATATCTCCGACACTTGGACGATGTGTCACTGGCAGATGGTGGCAGCTGTGTTGTGATTGGATCGTACAAAAAACATCAGATATTATATCTGCTCTGCCCTGATAGGATCCTCTTTAATTAACTGATAGTCAAAGGCCATGTGATTGGACCAAAGCTTTGGAACTTCTGTCTTTGAAGAGCGCAGATAGATGTTCAGCTTGTTGCATGTCCACAGCGAAGTCTCCGCATTGGGCTGTTATAGTCCCTGCTCCGCAGCAGCGTCCCAGCGCTCCGGAGTGTTTCGTGGAACAGCCGCCTGGAGGCACGATCCTAGAAGGAGCGCAGAAGGGGAGTTCAAAGCGTTATCACGCACTGAACGTCTTTTCATCATGTTTTAGAAACAAGCGTTCGCACTAATCCCCCAATAATCTCTCCAGGAGAACTGGGCCGATAAGGCGCGCCACCCACGGCTTTTCAAACACTTTTTGGGTAGTGTCTCTTCTCTCTATCTCTCCTGTACCTCCTCACTCTCTTCAGTCTCCTGGAAGGACGACTCAAGGTGATCACTGGCTCTCGCTCATCAACTGTTTGTTTACATCCTGATCATCATCTCCAAATGTTATCTGGCCTCATCAACTGTGTTTTTCTGTCTCCTCCGCCCATCAAATTAGAATGTTAATTAAAACGCTGCTTCTTCAGAAGATGACAAATTGATGATTACACTGAGAGTGATGACACCTTCAGTGATGCCCCGAGAAGAGGAACAAACAAGACTCAGAAACATGCACAAGAGGCTGCACCTTAATGTGTGGGCTCTGTACCTCTGCGAAATACACCCATGCTTCAGCTCAAGAGTAAATGTGTCGAAACACTGTGAAAACGAGTAGGCCTAAAGGTTTTCAAATCTTAAGGAGCAACAGTCACTCTATATATCATTTATCAATATTGGTGAATAATTAGAGTCCAATGAAACAATACAGCTGGATGTGTCTGAATTTAATCGCTTCGAGATTCATCCAAATCTCTTCTCAAGGGCCACAATTTGGCAACTGTCTTTCCACAGGATGGTAAAGTGGCACACAACAGTGTACATGTGTTAAAAATTGCACCTGGATGTTTGAGCGTTCTTGTTTGAATATGGTCGAATGAGATCACAGCCTGTTTTTTCAGCATCACAATATAAGTAAAGGCTTTCTTGATGAGCGTGTTCTCTCAGCCATGCCCCTTTTGGACTGTCAGATCCTATCTACATGCTCTTTAGAGGCCAGCTCTCTAGCGCCTCCTGTAGACCTTATGCCTGTGACGTCGTAACATAGCAAAAGAAAACTGAGTAGCTATGTCTATAATGTTATTCTTATGTTATTATTTGATTTGTCCATTCATTTGAGGTTTCATAGAAATAGAGCCTGCATACCCTCAATATCTAGAACTTGTTCAGATTATGACAGGAGCCGTGCATCTGTCAGCTGTCAGTCCTGTCCAGCAGTGAGAGAAGCAGAGAGACGAAGCAGCCACCATAGATTAATACTGATAGACAGAAATCCATCTGAGAGAGACGAGGAACAATGGGAGCGGCGGGGGAGAGGGAAGTCGAGGGGTGGTGTTGATCAGTCTGGTATCTCCATCACAGTGTTGGCAGTGAGGCTTCAGCCGTACGGAGGCAGGGCGGTGTGCAGAGAGTAGAGCCCTATCTGGGAGCCTGATCGGCAGCAGTTCACGAGGCGCTTTCCAAGAGTGCCTCATATTCACATCTGTTATCACAGCCCCGGTTTAAGTATCACCCGACTTTATATTTTTACATATCATTTGCATTCAGCTCGTCAACCTGCCGCACTGGCTTAGACCGAATCAAACTGATGAGGGGACACAACGTCAGCGAGGCGAGAGATATTGGTAATTTATGAAGGTGGAATAAGTCGGACTGTTTGGTCAGATCAAGATATTAATAATAGCCTCCATGCCTTTATAGATATGCTTTCAAATGTTTATAATTCTATTCAATTATTTACAAATATTATGATGCTTTCGAATTAAAAGGAGATGGAAAGTGGTCAACAATTGCAAAAACACTATGCAGTTCTATTGTTCATGCTCAATGTGTTTTTTCTTAATCATTTTTAGAGTCTATGTGACTTTGTGTGTGAATGTGAAACGAGCAGCATAGTATATTTATTTCCGCCTTGTTGGAGTTTTAGTGGTTATCCCATTTTAATTTCACTCTCCAAATGATGACAGAATCCTCAAGGTAAATACGCAGCGTACGCCTTAAAGGGGTTTGCGTGTGTATTTTACTAAAAGGGCATTCTGTGAGTTAATTACATTCTTACATAATGCATTTGCACTTCTTTGTTGTGTTGTTTATGCACAGAATAAAGTGCAGCTTGACGCATTACAAGAAATCGCGTATATCTTTACTGTTAAGGGGCATTTGAGGAAAAGACCAAAAGGAAATTCATGGTGTTACTCGGTACAACTTAAGTTACGTGTGAGTCTTCCGGAGACTGTCAGGACCGCTCCTCTGCCTGTCCAGGTGTGAGTGCTGAGATGTGGGAAAGGCCTGGTCTTCCCCTGCGCTGATGATAGTTGTACCTCGTGAGCGCACTGCCCTCTGTAGTAGCCCTCTGTGTGTGCTGCAATGGGTCCGGCGGATGAGAACAGGCTCTGATCTTATCGGCCTTCCTTTTCTTCTTTGTATTTTGGGAGGATTCGCACAGTGACCTCTTTGTTTGGGACAGTGAACCCCCTGCGTCGGGAAAGAACCATTTCCTGTAGCCAGAGACGGAGCAGCAGACGGAGAAAAGAGATTTTGAAAGGTTGAGGAAGGAGGGGTGAGAGCTGGCGGGCCAAAAGTGTAGACCTCGGACGGAAATAATGCCATCAATGTACAGTCGCCACTTCACTGTTCTGTCTATTGAATCCAACGTGGAAAAAAAAAGGATTGGAATTTGAAGAATAAAAATCATCTGATAGGCTGTGGAAGAGGAAACAAAGGTAGAGGCTGAATGGAGGATGAGATGAGTGATCGCATTAGAACTGTACAGAGTAGTGCTGTTGTTGAAAAGGTCAGCAGAGGGACACAGGCGAGGGCACTATCGGTGGAAGTAGAGCTTATATCTTTGCTACATGTTCACCATTATCCTTTTTCCTACATCAGGCCAGGGTGCGAAATCGGACCCTACAGCATAGAATCTCTTGCCCCAAAGAATTTTGAGAAATACAATTGCCCACAACAGCGTGCAAATCACTGAAGAGGCACCAAGAGCCCCCCACACCTGCAGCACAGTGGAGGCATCACAAAAGGAGCTACAGGAAACGAGAAAGGGAGAAACGAGGAGGTATCCGGGCGAGACTCACAGCTAAGCCACACATGCCTTCTATTGTTCTGGCTAATGGACGTTCACTGGAGAATAAAACAGATTCTGCTAAGCTCTTCCCAAAAGATGGTGAAAGACTGTTGTGGAGCAGAGAGGAATGAGGAGGAGGAGGAGCTGACCAGTGCAGGACACCACGCTCTAAAACTGAGAAAAACTCAGGAGGTGCTGCACGGTTTCAGAGGATCAGAGGAGCACTGAAGGGAGCCAGCCAGGTTTTCTTTGGGGGCTACGGTTTCCCCGGCCTCCAAAAACATGCTGGTCAGGTTGACCCACAGTGGCAGCGCGGCTCAGTTGCAGCGAACTAACACCCCAACACTATTTCTACGCTTGTACAATGACAAATATAGCAGAAGATTCTGATTCTGATATAGCACTTGCTTACTTAAAAAAATTAAAATTAAAAACATGATTAAGTACACCAAAACTAGGGATGTAATGAATCATCGAAAATTGATTTAAAATCTATTTAATATGCGTAAAATGTGAATCGATGTAAAAAATAAAATTATTGATTTTAAAGCCACCCTCAGCCACTCCATTTTGCGCGGCCGAAATAGACCGGAACATAGCTCGTTGTTTCTAACGACATTAACTTTTTCTCAAGACAAGCTCCACACCTCCCCCGCCTCACCCCCAACACACGCCACACCATGTAAACACATACACGTGTAGGCATTGAAGCAGCAGAAGCAGCTAAAGTTAGCGGCTACGAGATTAGCGTTAGCGGCTAACGCAGAGTTTAGCATTTTGACAGAAGTTTATCAAAGATCGTAAACTGACAAACATCTAACCAACCTGCTCTGATTCTGCTGAAATCCTCATCAAATGTCCGCTTGTCAAATAATCCAATACCTACAGGGAGCTGTCATGTCTTTGTCCTCCTTATGTTTACAAAGGCTGCACAGGAGGCTGTGAGGCGTTCGAGGGTGAAAAAAACTGCACTGTAAAAGTAGTTCTAAATGGTAGTTTTATGTTCAAACTGTAAAAAAAAAAAGTTTGGTAAAATAAATATAATCTCAAAATATTTGCTTTGCAACACATCTCATTTATGATGAAAACATTTAAATTTACAAGCACTCATGTCAAAATGATTATAGTTCATTTTCATGTCTTGTCATTTTTTGTAATGTAAAGTTCTCTTACTGAGACAGTTGCAGTTTGTTACAAGGACAAAAATGCAGATGTTAAAACAAAAGAAACATTGGTATGAATGAGTCATATTATTTTCTTAAAAAAAGGTTACAAAAAATAAAATAGGAAAAAATCGGAAATCGAATCGAATCGGGGCTTGAGTGAATCGTTACATCCCTAACCAAAACTATTAAAAATATGGTCAGTTCCTTATAAATGTCTGGGGATGCCACCACTGGTGTATCAGTCACTCACACAACACATTCACGCAGGCGAAGTGGGTGAGGTTTCTTGCCCAATGGTGTAGTTTGTCTTCTTTCTCTCTGGCTTTTTCGCTTTCTGCATTACCTGCCCCCTCATTGGTATTATTTTTGATCGTTTTACTCACAATGCCCCTCCTGATAGTTGACGAGCACCGAGGCTGGTATTGGCTGGTATTGGCACAGAGTACACCTTCTTTTGATCCATGTCGTCTTGTCTTCATTGTTTTCCAGAATGCACCCAGTGGACTTTAAATTCCTAAATAGGCTATTTCTATTAAAGTGCCCACAATCTTGTGTTTTAGAATTGATACTGTTGATGCTCAGTATGGAGTCGAATTCTGCATGTGTTACTGTGAAATATACCAATTAGTCGAGGCAGAACCCTTCATTGCCTCCTGCTAACGTAGCAGTGACAATTTGCATGCTGACACTGTTATTCTCTAGTGACCACTACAGTCCGTTAGCAGCTGTCGACAACTGTTTATCTTTCATCTGATAACAGGGTGTGGCACTAAAAGGACGGCGATGTGTTTTATATTATACTTTTATGCTTAATGGGACTCCCAGTGGGGTTAGAGTGGGGTCACTTTAGGTAAATTCTTTTCCCTTTCGCCATCTCCCCCTCATCATCAGCATGCAGTTATACGTGAGGGAGATAGAGTGGAGGAGCTTATGCCGATCTCCAGCAAGAAAATGAAGAAATGAAATCAGCATCATTTGCATTTAAGTTTTATCAGTCGAGGAGGAGGGTGTTTTCAGACCTGATAAGGAGCGGGTGTCACAGGCTGCGCTGGAGGTGGGGGTGGGGGTGCAGCCAGGACTCATCAGAAGGTACATTATATCCGTGTGTGTTAATGTAATAGGAATATATATACAGTCCTGGGGTAATGATGAAAATATCATCTTCAGGAAAGGGTTGCCCGGTGCTAGAAGTATATTCAGTTTGAAGAAAAGATCTCTGCTGGTTTAGTGTTTCTTAGTTTGGTCATGTTTTACTCCTGGCCTAGTCCTGGAGTTCTAGTAATGCTCATTTTGCTGGAAACGTAGCACAGAGCTTTTGAATAAGTGCTTTATATCGGAAGATGTCAACAGCACATTAAACAAATATTTTTGTTTATTTTAAGTTTGAGAAAAACGTAAAGGGCTTTGGCATATTGAATAACAAACTCTCCTTTGGTAGCAAAAAGAAGTGTGAGATTATGTGAAGGAATTTAACAAACAGGCCTGACTCAATTCAAGAGACTTTAAATGGCAGTCTTAATTATTGTTTCCTGGTTTTTTTGTTGTTGTTTTTTTAACTTCAGCAGGTTTGTTGAGACTCCATTGTGTGGGTCATTCAGACTGTGGAAAAGGAGCGAGCAAGAGCAGGGGGTGGGGGGGCTAATATCAGTCCAAATAATTAGATGTGCTATCGTGGACGGCAGCAGTGCGGGATCAGGCAGATTAAAGCCAGCCTGCTTAATATTCATGAGGGGAGCAGGTCTGGACCAGGGTTTAGACTGCCTCACGCGCTCTTCTCAAGCTGGTGGGAGCTCTCGGACAAGATGGAGGAATGACACACCGTGAATACAAGCAGCAGCGAACAGGGCTCTGGTCACAAATTGTATATGTTAATGCTGTTGAGTTGGTTAACATTTTGGGTCTTAGGAAGTCGAGGCAGCAGTCCACAAACCTAAGGGGTAGTGTTTTATGGTTTTAGTGGTGATGTTTGCTTAATTTTTATATGGGCAGTATCTTAAGAGAAATATGTACTGTAGTAGAAATGGTGTATGGCAAAATAACGTCTAATAATGCAGGTAACGCATGTAAACTATACAGCAAATGAGATTATATGTACAACAATGGCTCAATATCATCTGTTGTTGTGTTGAATTTATATAAATAATGCAATAATTATTAATATTATAGTGTACAAGTGGTCCAAAATGCATCAATGATCCTGTTTTAAATGACTACGCCTGGCTGCATGAGGCCTCACTTAGAGCTGCTGATCTCCTGAAATGCCTTCATTGTGGTCCATACATATGTGTCGCCGGTCCTCTGGTTGTGTGTCTGGGCACGTTCCTGCACTGCCTGCCTGCTGCTGGCCCGTTGAGTGGATGAGATTGGCGGTAGACCAAGGGCAGCAGTGAAAGGGGGTTTTGATAGCCGCGCTTGGTGCCCTCGTGGGTGTCCTTAACTCCGCAGCACATCTCTGGCATCCGCATCCTCCTCTGGCCCGCTTAATTACACACTGTCACAGGTGAGATCCGGACCTCACTATCTGCTTACAAAACAGCCACTTTATATGAGGAGCTGGAACTTTCAATCGTGGCATGGACAGTTTTACAAGTTCAACTTTATTGTAAATATTATACGCGAGTGCTCTGTTCAGGGGTCACCATTTGTTATAAGGTTAAATAAGCCATAGAAGAGAGATGTTTCTATTATCATCAGATAACCAGAATTTGGTTATCTTTTGACAAACTGAATCAACCATTCATTTAGAAAATTAATGAATAATCAAATTGTAGCCGACTAAAATCTCAAGCTAATCAAAGAGTGATGTAGCTTGTTTTTACACTGAAACCTCAAATATGGTTTGGCCCCTTATTGTCGTCAGATTTGCCAACTCCCAAGACTCAACAGAAACTGACCGACCTTAAACATGATCCAAATCTAATTATTTTGAAGCAAAAATGTGTATATCTTTAGTGAAGAAAAGACGAGATCTTTTGTCTTTTAATAATCTGAATTCGCCTTGCACCATTGTTTGGCATAGACCTAATGCTATCTCCTTTTGTGTATGTTGTCCTATGCAGAGCGACTTTTCCCATTGCTCTATCATGGTGAATTCCAGAGCTGCTGCGGCCTTTATGAATTAGTCTGAAACAAATTAGCGGTACTTACAGCTCAGACGGCTCCAGCGTCGAGTTACAAATTAAAACAAAATCAGCCGTATCTCCACATCAGTGCAAGTTCCCCATGAAATCCAATCCACTCGGGCTAAATCTCCGCACCACCACATCCACTGTCCTCTCTTCTCCTCGTCTTCTCCTCGTCTTCAAGCCAAACCTGCTGGATCCTTGGCAGGTGTTTCAAGTCCGTATCGGGCGCATGAATGACAGCTCTCATCTTTCACTGTGTAATTGTTCAAATGCGTCGTACATCGTTGTTCATTTCAAGTGGAAGTGGGATGATCTGGGTTGATTTCACATTTTGAGAAGAAATTTGTTACACATTTAATTTTGGTTCTATGTTTGGTACCATGTTACCCCAATGAGAAGTTCAAATTCTCTTGATGAGATGCTGCCTCTTAGTGGACATTATGCTGAGCTACACTTCCACTGTACTTGAATTGATCATCACACTGACTGTTACAACCACAGACTGTTTAAGGTACAACATCGTTCCTGTGTGCTTTTCGTCATTCTGTGCGATATATTCATGCCAACTTCTCTAATATGCAACCAGTCCCACCCTCAAATATTAAGTAATTTGTACTTTTTACTCATGATCAACAACTCATGGTCCAATTGTTCTGACATGAGCAAATGTGTTCCTATGTTCCTTGTACTATGTAATTTGTAATATGTTCCTTTGTGCTATTGTGATATAAAACATTTTATTGTAATGTTTTCATGGGTGGGCGCGCATAAGCATTTGCTTCAGCCCACTCCTTTTAAGCAGAATGTTAACTACTCAAATAAACAAATAAACTAAACTAAATTTGTTAATGACATTCCATCATTTTGTATTTTACAGTGAGAGCATCCTTTGGTAATAAGATTTTAGTATTTTATGAAAACAGAAGTTGCATTTTACATGAGGTTATTGCAGTCATCAAACATCACGGATTGCGAAACACAACTATGATAACATTTGATTATCTGATGAACTATAATACTTATAGATGTCATTTCTGGAGTCTCTTGTAAACTCTGTAGTGTGGGGGTCAGTGTGTGGTTGTGTCTCATACCTTCACAGATGGAGCCAGGCCTTTGTGCTGTATCCTTGTGGATCTCATTATGGCCGTGGGTGAATGGCCCTCATCAGATCTCCTTTCTCTTTCCATGGACTCCTTTCATCCCTTCTTTCTGCTCTCTTCTCTTTCATTGTTCAGCCCATGCTCCCCTCGTTTTCTCATTTCCTCTCTGGGCTCTGATCACCCTCCACTCTCTGCCAGTCCCTTTATATCAGGGCTGACCACTGGACACACGCTGGGCAGCAGTGTGCAATTTAAATACGGTTCTGACATAATGCACTTGAAATGACAAATAATCTTTTTTTTTTCTTTTTTTTCTTAGCCTAGTCAGATTAATCGACAACCTGGTCCGAATGATGTGTGTGAACCCATTTGGCAAATAGCAATGCTTTTGTCTTCAGTCTCATTTATTTGTTAGCATGTTGGTAAGATGTTAAAAAATAAATCCTTGTGTGTCAGGAGGACTGTCCATATGAAAAAAAATCTATGAAAGGAGAATTTCTATTGTAGACATGATCAACCACGATCATGATTTTTTAATTTTTTAAAGATAATTCTCTCTGAATATTGTGTTGAATAAAGACAGACACTGTTCTATGCTGTCCAAGGGGTAGCTACAGTATAGGCTTTTGCCAAATTCTCTTGAAATTGATTTCCCCCCCCACCTATTTATGTATTTCTAGTTACATGCCTTTCCTGTTATGTCTGACTGTTTTATTGTTTGTGTGGTATAGTGCTATGGCGATATATCCTATATTCACATCACTTGTGGAAACCGGGCTTCTGTAGTTTAAGTACAGTATGCAGAGACATCCAATCCAACTGTGTATGTGTTTTGCCTAGGTCTCTGGGGTGACTCTAATATCTGAAGATGAAAACTGTTGGATCACCAAACTCCCTTTAACTGCAGACGCCTCATCTGCCAACTGCATAGTCTACTGCCAAGGTAAGGGGTTTTTTAAATAAGTAAAAATTGATTTTCTGTGAAATTAGTAAACAAGTGTGTGAGATCTTATTACTACACTCGTTCTGTGCAGGAAAGGAGTTGTTCTGTAAGCTGACTAGAGACCTCATGGCAGGTGAGAATCTTCTGGCTTCGCTGTCGGGAAGTCCTATTTCCTCCCTGGACCCACAGGAGCAGCTGTCCCCACCCCTGAGTCTGGTCACTCACAAGCAGCAGCCGGTGGTGAAGGAGGAACCCCTGTACCCCGCGGCTCTGCACTCGGAGATCCAGCTCCTCCCTCAGCAGGCCGGCATGGCAGCCATTCTAGCCACTGCTGTTATTAATAGTGAGTTTATTTATTTTTTAGTAGATTATGCTGTGGAGGCTCGTTCTGTATCCAGCATGTTGTAATCATTTCTTTGACCACAAGAGGGTACTGCAGGATTTATAATGCAAGGCTTTCTCTTTTACCAACTTTTAACTGCTGGGATCACATTTGTATGTGTGTATCCTGAGAGTCCTTTGCCGCATATCATTATTGTCCAAGTCAAGTTTTAAGGAAAATACGGGGGGAAAACATATCCTAACCCTCTTACTGGTTATAGGTGATTGGGATTGTAACTAGCTTTTTAAATGACTGAGGACAGAGCTGGTGATGGTGATAAAGCAGAAGCAGTGATTGGTGGGTAAAATAAACTATACTGTGAGGCTGACAAGATCCTGAAACGTATCATTCAGATGTTTGAAGCAAAGTAAACACACACTGCACATTTGTAATATACTTTTTAGTGGTCTACTAAAACCGTCTTGTTTTATGTTCTCAGAGGATATCTTTCCCTGTAAAGACTGTGGGATCTGGTATCGCAGTGAGAGGAACCTCCAGGCACACCTCATGTACTACTGCGCCTCTCGGCAGAAACAGCCCTCTGCTGCGTCCTCTCCTCCACAGGACAAACCAAAGGAGTGTTACCCCAACGAACGCATCTGCCCCTTCCCACAGTGCAACAAGAGCTGTCCCAGTGCCAGCTCTCTGGAAATCCATATGCGCACACACAGTGGTAAGAACCCATTTATAATCGATACTATATTAATATTGCCAAATCCATGCATCTCCCTGAACAGCCTATGAACAGCCTATTATCAACCTACCATCTCTGTGTTTTGTTCCAGGTGAACGTCCATTTGTTTGTCTCATCTGTCTGTCGGCCTTTACCACCAAAGCAAACTGTGAGCGCCACCTAAAGGTCCACACTGATACAGTCAACGGAGTTTGCCTCGGATGTGGTTTTGTCTCCACCACCAGAGACATCCTCTACAGCCACCTTGTCACTAGCCACATGGTGTGCCAGCCAGGGTCCCGCAGTGAGGTCTACTCCCCTGGACCAGGCCTACCTAAATTACCTTTATCCATTGGTAAATGGTGTTGTATTATGTGCGTATAAGTTGAATGTTTTGTGTCATGATGGTCACAGAAAATGCATTGTTCTTTCAGGCCTCAGTCCGGGAGACTCTGGAGTGGTGCTGAAGTGCCAGGTGTGTGGACATAACTCGGACTCCCCTGCCCAGCTCCAGCAGCATGTCCGCACCCATCTGGAAGTGCGGGTCCCCGCTGAGAGAAGCCCCACGCCCCGACAGAGTACCCCATCTTCAGACCAATCACAGCCCCACATGTCTCCAAAAGAGAGAGAAGCCCTAGCCTGTGTCCCAAAACCAGAATCCCCCAGTCCTGGAGCCAATGGGAGTGCTGCCTCAACCCCAGTTCCTGAATCAGCCTCCAGCCTTTACATCAAACAAGAGCCCCGGTCAGACTCAGAGGCTGAGGACCTGCACATGGAGGTGAGAGAAGATGGGGAAGAGGTGGTGAAGCAGGCTGAGGAATCGAGGGAGCAAACAAAACAGACAGAACTATCAAACATATCCAGCCAGACCTCCAGTTCTCCAAAAAGTCCAGCCACCACAGTAAAAGCAGAGCCCAAAAGTCCAACTCCTGGTTCGAGCCCTGCACATGTCGGAGGTGCAGGGTCGGTCCTTCCAGGGGAGCCCTGTTTCTGCCCCAGTACATGTTCAACGCAGAGGCAGCCATTTTACCTCAGGCCTCAGAGATTCTGGCCAAAATGTCAGAGATGGTTCACTGTCGTATTAAACAAGGCCAGGCCCTGCCTCCAAACAGTCCTGCTGCATTTTTTCCCACAGGACCAACCCCTCCCACGCCATCTGTAACTCCCCCTCACAAAGGTGCTACCTGCTTCCAGTGTGACATCACCTTCAACAACATCAATAACTATTATGTACATAAAAGACTATACTGCTCCAGCCGGCACCAAACAGAACCCAGCACAGCTCCAGCCAATGTTCCCTCAGCAGGAGCATCCACTTCTCCACAAGGGGGCTCACAAGCAGAGCAGCCTCAGCCTCTCCCACACACTCTGACCCTGCTGCAGGCAGCGGAGCAGAGACTAGACAGAAAGTAGAGGTAAAGTCTGAAGCCACAGTCGGAAGGGAGGGAACAACCTCCTCTCCTGACGTAGATGGGGCCAGTGTTGGCGCAGGAGGAGGCAGAGCTAGTGAGGGCAGCCAGAGCCCGGCCAGCGGATCAGCGGAAGACCAAGAGGATGATCTTAACAAGACCTTCTGTGTGGCTTGCAACATTCGCTTCAGTCGCCATGAGAACTATACTGTTCATAAACGCTTCTACTGTGCGTCCCGCCACGACCCTTCCAACCATCGCTCTGTACATATGGCCAAGTCCAACGCCACGCCCTTCATGCCCCAACCCATCCGCACTCGCAAGAGGAAGAAAATGTATGAGATCCACATGGCCCGCACTGAGGCCCTGGCTGCTGCAGCAGCTGCAGCACAGTTGCGGCCTCTGCTGCTGCCTCAGCCCCATCGCCCTCTGTCCTGGGACTCTCACTTAAGCCGGAGATGTCTCCTAATGGGACAGAAGCATCCAGTCCAGAAGGAGATGGCCCCATAGATCTCAGCAAAAGGCCTCGTCGAACAGAGGTGAGCCGACACAGCAGCAGTCTTCTTCCTGCTTTGCCCCTCTCAGACTATCACAAGTGCACTGCCTGCAGCATCAGCTTCAACAGTATCGAGAACTATCTGGCTCATAAGACCTACTACTGTCCCGCCACCTCTCTCCAGGCTCAGACCCTGGAGCAGCTCCACAGACTAAAGAGATCTGCCTCTACCTCCCCTAAGAGCAGGTCCCAGGAGCGGCCGGACCTGCATCTTGTAAATGCTAAGGCCTCCCCCACTGACAGGATCAGTCAGGTTGGAGTCACGTCACCTACTTCTTACCCCTCTGCCATATCTCCTGCTGATGCTGCCTCTCCCAGCTCCACTAAAGAGGTGGGATCCTGTTCCCCAGTGACCTGCCCATACTGCCCCAACAGGCCACTCACTGGGGATCTTATGGAGCACTTCAAAAGTGTCCATGGGCTAGTGGTGAAAGTCAAGTCACCTAGAGACATGAGCCCCTGCAAGAGTCCTATGGATGAAAACCCCTCTGAGCCCTCAGGCGGGACACGGCTCACTCGAATTCACAAAGACAGCATCAACGGACAGTCAGCAGTTGGGACAGCCTCCCCTCTATTAAACGGTAGCCCTTCTGCTGATGGATCCCGATCCTCTGGATCCCCTCAGCCACTGTCTCCTCCCAGAGCATCTTCTCTGACTGTGTCCCCCCTCCCAGAGGTGAAGAAGGAGTCCCACACTGGAGACGAAGCCTCTTGTCCTGTTGCTGCTCCCAAAACCCAGGCCATCTCCCCTGTTCAGAATGGAAACTCTCGCTTCTGTCGCCTGTGCAACATCAAGTTCAGCAGCCTGTCCACTTTTATTGCTCATAAGAAATACTATTGCTCTTCTCACAGTGCGGAACATGTTAAATGAGCAGAGCTCTCCTTTTGTCCCGTACAGACCCCTCTCTGCACTTTTCTCTGTCGCAGAGTGCTAGTCCTACATGAGTGGCTAAATGCTTTGGACCGGCATGTCAAGAGTGACATTACTGACTGTTACTCATCTGGATGAGCCTGACACCTGACTGCTTCAGAGCAGAGCTGCGGGTGGTGTTACTCAAAGCAGAAACTGCTATAGCTCCTCCTATGGGTCAAAGTTTGCAGTACACTAAGAGCTCATATGCTACCTGCACACGCAGTTGTGCTGCTGTCCCTTAGATCACTATCTTTCTTTACTGCTGTCTCCTAAACCCTTTTCACCAAGTGGTGCTCCAACATTTGTACTGTTTTACTCTGAATCCAGCAAACAGGACCAAAATTATTTAGTAATTAACTGAATATGCACACTCAGGTTATACATAACAAGAAAACATATAATTGAATGAAAAATGTTCTTGTCCTTGTGATACATAGTCATTACTATATAGTATCACATTATCAAACAACTGAAAAGTAAAGTTTCACCACACAGTCTGCAGGTGTACCACTTGGTGAACACTGGGCTTTATTGACCCTTCCCAGATCTCTCATTCTGTTGCATTATGGGACCTTAGAATTAGACATTCTGCTGTTTGTCGGGTCAACACATTTTCAGATAATCATTTGGCTGTGACTGATGATGGCATTTCTAACTGAAAAAGATCTAATGAGGCTCTTGATGTTCTTTGCCCGAAGGGAGGGATCATTTCTGTCACGTGAATAAGACTTGATTATTGTTGATGATTTGAATATATGTGCATAGTGTATCATGTTCAAGAAAAAGTCTATTATGCTTTTGGTTTCAACACTGGCTCTTTTCCTCACTACAAAAGTGTTTTAGCTCAAAACAAAACGTGAATATCACAATGTTACTAATTACTGAAGAATAATGCCTTTCATTCAAACACAAGTCTTTCAAAATTAGGGAGAAAAATGTGAACTATTTATCTTCTAGTCCTCACTGATTTCATGTCAACAAAAACTACCTACCGAGTGTCTGAGAGTATTTGTATTTGATTTGTATAGTTTTCTTACTGTGGAAGGAACTGTTCAGATGTAGGTGTTGAAGTGTTTTATAAGTGTAGATATGTAATATCTTCTTACGGTAATTACTGGGATCACGCTGAACTTGAGCACATTAGTATTTTGTTAGTTTTTATTCTTCGTTTGATCAGATCTGCAGCCTCCCACACCTCTCACACAGAAAACCTTGTGTGCTCCTCCGATGCTGTTGCTTTGACATCAGCCTCAGACTGTGTATGATGCCTCCTTGTGCTGCACACTCTATTCCCCATATCACAAAGCATTTACAAGAATCCACTTTAAAAGAGTAATGTGTTTTATTAGAAGTGCGAAGTACGGTACGATTGCGCTACAGAGTAATGAGCAATTTTTCATTGACTTCATACGGGGTGCTGATAAGCTTCGTTTGCAGTCACAGGTACCTTGCAGATCTGCAGCTCTTGTGAATTAGTGACATAAGTTTATCAAAAAAGTTTATAATACCAGGCTACATCAGTAAAAATGAGAACTACATTTCCTTCCACTGGCAGATTGTCATGATCATCTGGTTTGGCTATATTAATACATGTCATGCATTTCAATATGTTTATTGCTTATCATATTATGTACACTAGACGAACTTGTTCCATGCCCACACTGCTGGAGAGCTTAGTGGTAAAGCTGCAGCTCATGTGCAGGGCAATGTGCTTGTCTCTGCAACATGGCTTTGAAGTGTTCCCTGACCTTTTGGATTCTTGTAAATGCTGGAAAAAATGAATAAAAAATCCTTATTAGTGATTGTGTCCGGACATGAAGGTCGTGCAGCTGTGTGGAGCCACAGTAATGGGCTTTTAATTATGAGCTGTGATTTAGCTCTTTGTTCTCACTCACACCCATAACACCAACTACTGCCTTTTTATTACACAGAAGTGAAGCTTTCTCTGTAGCACATAATTATTCTACAAATCCCTCAAAAGCTCCATGAAGCTTTGTCGCCATTTTTACAAGTTTGTAATTTCCTGTTCACTCAGCCCAGTAACAAACAGTGCAGGTACCACATTGTGGCACACAGTCTTAGAAGTGATTGCAGTGTGCACTACAGCAGCCGATTGGCTCCGCAAGTAATCTCCTTTTTAGTGCTAAGATTTCATCTGTAGTACTTTGAAGCCTTGCATGAAACTGAACATGTTGTGTATTAGAAAGCCCCATAGCATTTCTAATACCTACATTTCAACACAGAGGAGACAAACAACCAATAATAAACACAAGATATTCTGTAAAGTGAGATCTTATTGCAACAGCATAAAGAGACTGTCAACAAACACACACACAACTTTGTTTCAAAAGTGTCATGCGATATTGCGTCTTACTATAAACAGTGTAAACTGGAATTATCAGGTCTACAACTTCTCCACCTTGTTCTCAAAAATCGACACTCTCTCTACAGCCGATGGTTGTGGCCGATGGCATTTTCAAATCCTGTGTTGGAGCTCGCCGAGGTGTGGATGATGTCATTTCTTAGTCAGTGCAGTGTTCCTGAGAGGGAGCTAAAATGTGGGAAATATATGAACAGAATTTTGTAAAAGTCAAAAGCTCTTTCAGTTGATGGAGGATAAGCAACACATTGAAGGATTTAGTGCTGTAAACCTATTGTTAATTGCACTCTTATGACGATCAATTGTTTTTATTATGTATTTATGTTCTGCAGCACTTTGCCCCGATTCAAATCTCTCACCTTTGTTTTTACCTTGAAGGACTTTCTAAACAGCTATGACCTTGGTGTAAAGGTTTTTAATGCAGTGTTTTCTGAATAATTTGTCGCTCCATAAGAAAAATCGAATGTCAATACTTTGATTTGTTTCATTCTTTTGTATGCAATTCCGTTTCACTACACTTGTCCAAACTATGCATGGCAAATAAAAGAGAGACACTGGTCAGAGATTGTGTGAGTTTTTATTTTTATTTTTTATATGAACTATGAAAATATGTGAGCGGCCTTGGGTTTTGAAATGTCTTTTAAAAGCAATGACTCATATGGCTGTAACGACTATCTTAATTGACTAAAGTGATGGGATTCAAACTCCAGCTTTTACAGAGAAAGATTGGGACCTAAAAAACTGAACAAAACTGAAATTAAACCAAAAAGAATGCGTAGAAAGAGAATATCAGTTTAGAAATATCATTTTTAAACTTTTCCTGCAGTTTGCATGCATAAACATGAGGGGGAAATGCAACTTTCTTTCATTCAGACCATTTTATGTGTAAAAAAATGTGTAAACATGTTTGTCAGAGGAGGCGGAAATGTGATGTTAAAGATTTTGATTTTGTGAACTTTTTACTGAAAAAAATCATGGCCTTGATTTTTAGGAGTTCAGTGCTCAATAATTTGGGTTAGAAATTAGCATTGATGAAATCTCGTGGAAAAACCTTCAAAACACTTTTTTTATTACAATTTGGTATCTGTAGGTCCTACTTCAAGAGACATGTTGCCACTTTTCAAGTCCCCATAAATCTATGGGGAACTATGAATCTGTACAATATATTTAAGCTGATTCAATGTTTCCTCATAGAAAATTGATATAATGAGGGAACACATGCCCATCTTAGAAATGAACCTCGTAAACATCTTAAGTAAAGACTAAACCAGGATTTCAAACTAAATTCCAGTAAACCAGGGCTGTTGTAGTCAGACCTGTGCCATTTTTGAAGCATTTCCTTTTAATTATAGAAGCTTCTAAAGCTGCTGTGACACAAGACCTTGAATGACTCATCAACCATTTCCAATAAAAGTTCAAATACGAGAGAAGTAAAAAGCTTTCTGCGCACGTTGAGCTTCAAGGCTGCTCTAATCAAAGGCAAAGTGCTCCTTCCACACAACGACGGCCACTCATCCACGCACCAGGCTTTAACTCCTATTCACATGCAATTTAAATTAACCTTGATTTCTACAAATGCTATGAAATCGTGCCTCCGGGTATCTGGTGACATCCCACTATTCTCTGAGACAGGCCTACGCAGTTATAGCCCAAGTCTTCAGGGCAGCGTGTCATCACAAGTGTCCACAGAGAGATGTGTACCCGCGCACCATGTTAATTAGATGGGAAATCTGTCCACACTGGCAAATTAAATAAGGGCTTTATTTTAGCGTTGCTGTACTTTCAAATTCATCTGGCTCCATCTAACCCTGCCCACTTCGCTCACACCAACTAACTCTATTTAGTCAGCCAACAATTGTGCAAGTTCTCCCACTTAAAAAGATGATCACAAGAACGGTGAGCAAAAATCCCAGAACCACACGGGGGGATCTAGTGAATGACCTGCAGAGAGCTGGGACCAAAGTCACAAAGGCTACCGTCAGTAACACACTACGCCGCCAGGGACGCCTGCAGTGCCAGACGTGTCTCCCTGCTTAAGGGGCGACGGTGGCGTAGATGGTAGAGTGGGTCGTCTCATGATCGGACGGTCGGGGGATCGAATCCCGCCTCCTGAAGGTGCACATTGTCATTGTGTCCTTGGGCAAGACACTTCACCATCCTTGCCTCCAGTGTCTGCGTACACTGGTGTATGAATGAGTGGATCCTTGCTGTAAAATGCTTTGAGTGTCTAATCAAGGTGGAAAAGCGCTATATAAGTTGAGACCATTTACCATTTTAAGCCAGTACATGTCCTTCTGAAGTTTGCTAGAGAGCATCTGGATGATCCAGAAGAGGACTGGGAGAATGTCAGATGAAACCAAAACGGAACTTATTGGTAAAAACTCAACTTGTCGTGTTTGGGGGAGAAAGAATGCTGAGTTGCATCCAAAAAAACACCATACCTACTGTGAAGCATGGGGGTGGAAACATCACGCTTTGGGGCTGTTTTTCTGCAAAGGGACCAGGACGACTGATCCGTGTAAAGGAAAGAATGAATGGGGCCATGTATCGTGAGATTTTGAGTGAAAACCTCCTTCCATCAGCAAGGGCATTGAAAATTAAATGTGGCTGGGTCTTTCAGCATGACAATGATCCCAAACACACCGCCCGGGCAACGAAGGAGTGGCTTCGTAAGAAGCATTTCAAGGTCCTGGAGTGGCCTAGCCAGTCTCCAGATCTCAACCCCCATCTTTGAAGGGAGTTGAAAGCCCAGCGCCTGCCCCAAAACATCACTGCTCTAAAGGAGATCTGCATGGAGAAATGGGCCAAAATACCAGCAACAGTGTATGAAAACCTTGTGAAGACTTACAGAAAACGTTTGACCTCTGTCATTGCCAACAAAGGGTATATAACAAAGTATTGAGATGAACTTTTGTTATTGACCAAATACTTATTTTCTACCATAATTTGCAAATAAATTCATTAAAAATCAGACAATGTGATTTTCAGGATTTTTTTTTTGTCATTCTGTTTCTCATAGTTGAGGTTTACCTATGATGAAAATTACAGGCCTCACTCATCTTTTAAGTGGGAGCACTTGCACAATTGTTGGCTGACTAAATGCTTTTTCCCCACTGTATTGTACTTTATGTGTTGTCTATATATGAACACTGAGTTAAGTTTACAATCTCTGAGGAAAAGGCAGATTGATGTAGAGCATGCAGTATAACAATAATTTGAACTATTACTTCTGAATTCTACTGAATTCACCTACAGGTACGTAACAGTTTACTGGACTGAACATTTTCAATTGATGTCGGATGTTTGTGGAATACAGTTACACCCTGACCTTATGCTTGCACTTTTTGGAGTACCCCCAGTAACTGCTTATCTTGTTAGGCAGAAAACGGTTGTCAAATTTGTCTCAGTGCTATCTAAAAGACTCCATCCATCCATTTTCTTCCGCTTTATCCGGGGCCGGGTCGCGGTGGCAGCAGTCTCAGCAGAGATGCCCAGACTTCCCGGTCCACGCACACCTCCTCCAGCTGTTTTCGGGGAACCCTGAGGCGACACCAGGCCAGCTTGGAGACATAGTCCCACCAGCGTGTCCTGGGCCTTCCACGAGGCCTCCTCCCAATAGGACATGCCTGGAGCACCTCCCGAGGGAGGCGACCAGGAGGCATCCGGAACAGATGCCCTAGCCACCTCAGCTGGCTCCTTTCGACGTGAAGGACGTGAACTCTACTCCATGCTCCTCCCGGGTAACAGAGCTCCTCACCCGATCTCGGAGGGTGCGCCCAGCCACCCTGCGAAGGAAACTCATTTCGGCCGCTTGTATTCGCGATCTTGTCCTTTCGCTCATTACCCAGATCTCATGACCATAGGTGAGGGTGGGAACGTAGATCGATCAGTAAATCGAGAGCTTTGCCCCCCGACTCAACTCCTTCTTCACCACAACAGTCCGATACAGCGACCACATCACTGCTGACGCCGCACCGATCCGTCTATCGCTCTCACGCTCCGTCCGTCCCTCACTCATGAACAGGACCCCGAGATATTTGAACTCCTCCACTTGGGGCAAGGACTCTCCACCAACCTGAAGAGGGGAAGCCACCTTTTTCCGGCGGAGAACCATGGCCTCAGATTTGGAGGTGCTGATCCTCATCCCGGCTCCTTCACACTCGGCTGCAAACCGCCCCAGTGCGCGCTGAAGGTCCTGATTTGATGAAGCCAACAGAACAACATCGTCAGGCAAACAGCAGAGATGAGATCCTGAGGTTCCCAAACAGGACACCCTCCGGCCCCTGGCTGTGCCTAGAAATTCTGTCCATAAAGGTAATGAACAGAACCGGTGACAAAGGGCAGCCCTGGCGGAGACCAACACGCACCGGGAACAGGTCTGACTTACTGCCGGTCAATGCGAACCAAGCTCCTGCAGCGGTCATACAAGGAATGGACAGCCCTTAATAGAGGGCCCCGGACCCCATACTCCCGGAGCACACCCCACAGGGCACTATGAGGGACATCGTTGACCGCTTTCTCCAGATCCATAAACCACATGGACTGGTTGGGCGAAATCCCACGAACCCTCAAGCACCCGATGAAGGGTATAGAGCTGGTCCAGTGTGCTGTGACTAGGACGCAAACTGCATTGTTCCTCCTGGATCCAAGGTTCGACTATCGGCCGGATCCTCCTCTCCAGCACCCTGGAGTAGACCTTACTGGGGAGGCTGAGAAGTGTGATCCCTCTGTAATTGGATCACACTCTCCGATCCCCCTTCTTGAAGAGAGGGACCACCACCCCGGTCTGCCAATCCAGGGGCACTGTCCCCGACCGCCACGCGATGTTCCACAGACGTGTCAGCCAAGACAGCCCTACAACATCCAGAGACTTAAGGTACTCGGGACGAATCTCATCCACCCCCGGGGCCTTGCCACCGAGGAGCTTTCTAACCACCTCGGGGACTTCAGCCTGGGTGATGGGCGAGCCCCCCTCCGAGGCCCCAGCCTCTGCCTCCTCATTGGAAGACGTGACAGTGGGATTGAGGAGATCCTTGAAGTACTCCTGCACCGCCCGACCACATCCCCAGTCGAGGTCAGCAGCTCCCCACCCGCACTGTAAACAATGTTGGTGAAGCACTGCTTCCCCCTCCTGAGGCGCCGGATAGTTTGCCAGAATCTCTTCAAGGCCGACCGATAATCCTCCTCCATGGCTTCTCTGAACCGGCTTCCTCCCCTGCCAGCGGATCCAGCTCACCACCAGTTGGTGATCAGTTGATAGCTCAGCCCCTCTCTTCACCCGAGTGTCTGAGACACGCGGTCAGAGATCAGATGACACAACTACAATCATCGACATCCTGCCTAGGGTGTCCTGGTGCCACGTGCACTTATGGACACCCTTGTGCTCGAACATGGTGTTTGTTATGGACAAACTGTAACTAGCATAGAAGTTCAATAACAGAACACCACTCGGGTTCAGATCGGGGAGGCCGTTCTTCCCAATCACCCCCATCCAAGTCTCACTGTCGTTACTGGGCGTTGAAGTCCCCCAGTAGAACAATGGAGTCCCCAGCTGGAGCATCTAGTACTCCTCCCAGGGACTCCAAGAAGGCCGATGTTGGGCCCGTAGGCCGAAACAACGGTGAGAGACCTGTCCCTGACCCGAAGGCGTAGGGACACGACCCTCTCGTTCACCGGGGTGAACTTCAACACGTGGCGGCTGAGCTGGGTGGGCTACGAGCAAACCCAACCCAGCCCGCCGTCTCTCCCCGTGGGCAACTCCAGAGAAATGGAGCGTCCAGCCTCTCTCCAGGAGTTGGGATCCTGTTAAGAAATTCTGTATTTGATGTTAACTTATTGATGAAAGTATTACATTAAGTTTGACTGTTAAATCTGTTTTTTGTGGACAGTCAAAGCTTGACCCAGGTGATTGGTCTGTTGGGTTGTAAAACCAAAAGGGAAGATTTTGGGCGCTGAAGCGTGAAAACCAGATGGCCTCCAGAGTGAGCGATTACCTGTTTGCTTATCTCAGTTTGGGTCGTAAAACTGAGTAAACGATACCAATCCCACGCTTTCTGCGCCCATCCTGTGGGCGCAGGAAAGGGGGTTAAAGCCCCCTTTAAAGGGGGGGCTGGGTTTTAGTTTTATGACCCCATGGAAAGTTTTGTGTCTTGAATTGGCTAAATTTTTCCATATAGCCTGTATGAATCAAAGATTCATACAGGGGCACTGTTGAGAGTGAGCTGGAAGGCTGGCGTGGCGCCAGACGGCCTACCACTCATCTCCCGGATTCGAAATATGATAATAAATAAATAAATTCAATGTCTGACCTGTGTGTGTTAATCTGTATATTTCTGGGGTAGAAGTAACAGAGCGTTTCCAAGGTTTCCATGTTTTTTAGTGGTAGGGGAAACCGGAGTACCCGAAGGAAACCTATGCAAACATGGGGAGAACATGCAAACTCCACACAGAAAGGCCCCGTCAAGGTGGGAATCGAACCCGGGACCTTCTAGCTGTGGAGCCAGAGCACTAACTGCTGCGCTACCGTGCCGCCCAAATTTTGGTAAAAACAATAAAATAAAAGGGAAGGTAGATGATTTATTTGATATGGGATCCGTTTCTGAAGTAGCCTACTTCAACAAGTCCAAACAAGCAAATATGTGAATATGGAATAGGCGGACATCTGTTACGAAATCCGGGGAGAACTCAAAAGCAGAACCAAGCAAAAAGCTTTAAGAAGATTTATTAAAAAGGAGAAGGAGGGGGTAGTAGGTAGGTATCAGGCTGGAGGTCCAGGAGGCAGCAGGTAGGTATCAGGTTGGAGGTCCTGGGGGAGCAGGTAAATATTAGGCTAGAGGTCCGGGGGAACAGGTAGGTATCAGGCTTGAGGTCCAGGACGGAGCAGGTAGGTATCAGGCCGGAGGTCCAGGGGAAGCAGGTAAGTATGGGCGGGGAGCTGGTGGAGCAGAAATGTCTGGCTGAATGTCCGGCCTATGCCGAGAGGATGAGGCTGAATGTGTATGCCGAGAGGATGACGCTGAACGCCTATGCCGAGAGGATGACATTGAACGCCTATGCCGAGAGGATGACGTTGAACGCTTATGCTGAGAGGATGACATTGAACGTCTCTGCTGAGGGCATGACTGTAAACGGCTATGCCGAGAGGATGACGTTGAACGCTTATGCTGAGAGGATGACATTGAACGTCTATGCTGAGGGCATAACGGTAAACGGCTATGCTGAGAGGATGACGTTGAACGCCTATCCCGAGAGGACTACGTTGAACGCCTATGCCGAGAAGATGACGTTGAACGCCTATGCCGAGAGGATGATGTTAAATGGTAAATGGTCTCAACTTATATAGCGCTTTTCCACCTACGTTAGTCACTCAAAGCGCTTTACAGCAAGGTGTATGATGTGTATGATGAGAGGATGACGTTGAACTATTATGCCGAGAGGATGACGTTGAAGCTTATGCCGAGAGGATGGGGCTGAATGTGTATGCCGAGAGGATGACGTTGAACGCCCATGCCGAGAAGATGACGTTGAACGCTTATGCTGAGAGGATGACATTGAACGTCTATGCTGAGGGCATGACGGTAAACGGCTATGCTGAGAGGATGACGTTGAATGCCTATGCTGAGTGCATGACATTGAACGCGTATGCCGAGAGGATGACGTTGAACGTGTATGCCGAGAGGATGACATTGAACGCCTATCCCGAGAGGACTACGTTGAACGCCTATGCCGAGAGGATGATGTTAAATGGTCTCAACTTATATATCACTTTTCCACCTACGTTAGGCACTCAAAGCGCTTTACAGCAAGGATCCAGTCACCCATTCACACTCTCATTCATACACCAATGTACGCAGACACTGGAGGCAAGCTGGGTGAAGTGTCTTGCCCAAGGACACAACGACAGTGTACCTCTTCAGGAGGCGGGATTCGAACCCCCGACCTTCCGATCATGAGACGACCCGCTCTACCATCTGCGCCACCGTCGCCGATGTTGAACGCCTATGCTGAGAGGATGATGTTGAACGTGTATGTCGAGAGGATGACGTTGAACGCCTATGCTGAGAGGATGACGTTGAACGCCTATGCCGAGAAGATGACGTGGAACGCCTATGCTGAGAGGATGACGTTGAACGTGTATGCCGAGAGGATGACGTTGAACGCCTCTGCTGAGGGCATGACGTTGAATGCGTATGCCGAGAGGATGATGTTGAACGCTTATGCCGAGAGATGATGTTGAACGTGTATGTTGAGAGATGACGTTGAACGCCTATCCCGAGAAGATGATGTTAAACGCCTATGCCGAGAAGATGATGTTAAACGCCTATGCCGAGAAGATGATGTTAAACGCCTATGCCGAGAAGATGATGTTAAACGCCTATGCCGAGAAGATGATGTTAAACGCCTATGCCGAGAAGATGACGTTGAACGCCTATGCAGAGAAGATGATGTTAAACGCCTATGCCGAGAAGATGACGTTGAACGCCTATGCAGAGAAGATGACGTGGAACGTGTATGCTGAGAGGATGGCGTTGAACGTGTATGCCGAGAGGATGACGTTGAACACCTATGCCGATAAGATGTTCTTCGTATAGAGCGTATGTGAAGAGGATGATCAGCCACACCACCAGCCACAAAAGTGGGACACCATTCCCATACAAACGCAACAAAGTGCTCAGCCACACCACTGGGATGACTTTCCAGCACAGATGCAGCGCTGTGCTCAGCCACACTGGGACAACGTTCCTGCACAGATGTAGCAAAGCGGTCAGCCACAAAAGTGCAGCGATGGCCACTAAAGGTACTAATCATGAATAGTCGACCAGCAGTGCCACCTGTCTCTGCGCCATCAGGGCGAAGTAATGTAGTGGGCGGCAGGTGACCAGGCATTGGCCTAGCAACATGGATAGTGCACAAAGAACTACAGGTAGATGAGGAGGAAACCTAGCTAACAAATCTGATTGGCAGGAGGTTGTTACGGTGAGAGCCTGATGTCTTATAAGATTTATAGATGCCACATTGGATGATGTTGGGATGGTAAAATCGTGAGCTGCACTCGTCTCTGCTGTGCAATGGTTCGAGGAGACAATTGTAGCTATAATCAAAGTTTTGTCATAGCAGTTTCAGGCTTCAAAAGGCGTGTGTTTAGCTGAGGCATGTACCGTAATTTAGCAAGGTTTATTTTTCCAGAAACGTGCAAGGAAAGTCCTGTAAAACGCACACGGCCAAAATCGTGCAGTGCAAGTTAAGCAGACATACTGTATATATGCTTGTTAATGTATGAAGGTATGCTTACCATATCGTCATATTTCAAACATACCGTAGAATCTACTACTGCACCCATGGTTACCAGAGCATATCCATAGATACAGACGGCATGTTTAGAATAGGGGTTATGTGCTAACGACTTCTGCATTCTACTGAGTAATTCACTTCCGGTCACCATGTTAATTAATAAAATTATTAGCAGCTAACAACACTGTTACATGTGTGACCAGGCGGGGGCGCAGTCGTGCAGAATCTCACCAAGATGGTTCCATTTTAGCCCCAATATCACTTTGGCTAAACTCAGTATTGTTAATGTTAAACTGTTTTTTTATGTCTGAACTAAAAAGTTAAATTTTTCTCTTATCTGTGAACGCAAGAGATCTAACAAAACATAAAAGTCTGTTTTTGTTTTGCAAAGGGAAAAAAAAGTAAAATTATTTTTCTTACAGGAAACGCACTCAAAAGAAGAGGACATTTCTTTTTGGACTCAACAATGGGGTGACAAAGCCTATTTCAGTCATGGCACTTCTAGATCAGCTGGAATAGCTATCCTCCTTAAAAACTTTTCTGGCCAAATTATACTTACTGTAATATGGCAGATAATCAAGGTCATTGGTTAATTTTACTCACATTGAAATTCATTCTTGTTAATGTGTATGGTTACAATAACTCCAGACAATAAACGGTTGTTAATAAACGGTTGTTAGAAGAGATAACTTTACACCTCGATGATCTTCAAGTGACTCACTCCATAGAGAATATAATAATAGGGGGGGATTTCAACGTAGTTATTGACTTCCTCGACAAATACCCCTCCAAATATACGTAAAATCAGACTATTATATTTAATAAATTTTGCAGTGAATTAAATCTCACTGATGCTTGGAGATACCTCAATCCTGGAATAATCCAATTCTCATGGTTCAGTTCAAACTATAATTCAAAATCTAGGATTGATAACTGGTTAATTTAAAATTTGTGAAGTCTCTATTGCCTTAAGTAAAAACTATTAAAAAAAAGAACTTGATCAAAAGGAATTGGATAGTATAAACCAGTTAAATGTTCATTGTAACAAACAAAATCAAAGTAAACTTGACAAACAATTAATTTTGAATTTACAATCTAATCTAAAAAAATGTATTAAGCTTATAAAGAAACCTGTGACAGTCCAGCAATAGGCCGACTGTCTCCTGACAAAGCTCCCGGACGGTCTCACAGGAAACGTTTATTAAAAAAAATGTTTTCATATTAACCGGTTGCCTGCCGTCCCCCCTGATCAGGGGTCTAGGGTTATGATTAGGATTAGGGTTAGGAACGGCAAATGTCATGTAAGTACACATATCTTACACATACAGTACTTTTAGAAACTAGAAAGTCTTGGCTTTCAAATGATAGCTATCCTGTGCATAATTGCTAACCCTAACTCTAACCCTAAGATGGCAGGTAACAGGTTAAGGAATTACTGTACAATGTTTATTTTAGAGATTTTTGAAACTTGCTCTCTCCCAAATACAATGAAAGATGGAGTCAACATATCTATCCCAAAACCCAAACAAAGACCCTAGAATCATATCATTGAAGGCCTCTTTGCCTCTTGGCTGCAATCAGGGCTTTGTAACATAATCTCAGAAACACAGTCAGGGTTTTTAAAGGGCAGATCCATACATAATAATATAAGACTGGTTATGAACTTAATGGAATATAGCAATTTAATTCAGGACAATGGCTTTATTTTATTTTTGGACTTTTTTTTTTTAAGCTTTTGATTCTCTTGAACATCCATTTATTATTGCTGCACTTAAACAAATTGGATTTGGTGTTAAATTTAGAAAACTAATTTGTGGTCTGTATAAAACATAAATATCTTTGTTCTCCTTTCTAAGGGTTCTAGTCCAAGCTTTAACGTACCTTGTTGGTATTCCGCAAGGGTGCCCCATATCCCCATACTTTTGTCAACTTATATAAAAAATAGTAGTGATATACAAAAACGTAGTCTTCTAGGTACAGAAATGGTTATCAGCCAACTACTGTAGCTGATGATACAACATTATTCTTAAGAGATGAATATCAAATCCCAAAATCAGCTTTGTGCTAACTGCTGACCATAGCGTCGATATTTTACAAGAAAGATAATAAGTACTTGAAAATACGGCAAAATGCTTTTAATAATTTATGGCTTTAAAGTTTTGGATTAAGTTTAAATTTAAGATGGTGTGTTTTAAGTTACAACATTGGTTAGCTTGTCCTTTTATACTCTTAATATTCTTTAGTCTATTGAGATTTTCAATACAATTTTTACTTCCTGCACCAGGGAGCAGCCTGAGCCTGTGCTGTTGAGCAACATTGACTAATACAACCACCCTTTTTGCTCTTAGTTTTTCACATCTTAAAATTGCTGCCCCAGAGAATACAGACGGGGGATTAGTGTAGATTATAAAATACCCTGCAATATTAGTCTTTCAAAGACTGACAAAAACATCCAACTTTCATTTGTGCTGCTCCACCTCCGTTAGTCCCTGCTGTTTTATTGTTCTCTTGAATGTGCCGTTGTCAGCACGGTGACTTTTATGTACGCCCTTGTTCACCATTTACTTTGTGAACTGTGGCTGTTTAAGACCGTTAAGCTACAAGAAATGGTGGTAATTAGTTCATACCAAGGCAAAGGTGTCTGTTCAGTTTACACGAATAGACAGTTTCTTCAAACTGTTGTGATAATTAATAATGCAGACTAAAAACAGACCGTTTGGATAAAGCTGATTTGATAAGGTTGCTATATGATCGTTGAATAATGACCATGGGACATGCTTTCACATCTTTGCACGTGTAAGAATTTAACATTATGTTGTCAACTTTAGTACAGTTCAGTTCATTTAATACAGGCTATAGTGCTCCAGCTCCAGCTCCAATATATATACAATATTACACTATTTTTCTGTGCACTCACACTCTTTTTCATATATTTATATATACCACTAACGACAAGAAGTGTTGGTAATTTTATTATGTTTTTATGTTCTGCTTCCCTTTGCCCCCCGATTTAATCATTGTTTTACATTGACTGTGTTTTTAATTCACACCAATTTATTACAGATTTTGCCAGAATGTGAAAGGGTGAGCGGTGATGAGAGAATGACAGATGAAAATCCATAACCAGCGGCTGAAAGAAAAATGTACAAATCAAGGAAACGCCATCAGTTCTATTTTATTGACCACAGGCCAGTGAAACTTTTCAGCCACTTAATTCAGCACACTTCCTCCGGGATGAAATTAATCAGGAAACAATCACAGCAACTGTCTGCTATCACAACTCCCTCTCCACACATGAGGCCGAATGTCCTGGAGCAGCCTCTCTCTGCATCTGTGATCAGCTTGGATCGAGACACGAGCGGAGAAACAGACTGAAGACCAAATTAAACCTCTCATGGAGACAATGAGAAATTAGATTAAGTTTGAGTGAAAAAGTTACTCATTCACTTTTTGAATAGATTGTATGATTATGCACAAACTAGAGCTTCAATGAAGTGCATCTGTAGCTTACAAATCATCACCAAACTCTATAATGACACTAAAGATTCACTTTTACTTTCACTTCTCTACTAAACAGTAGGTATACTTAATGACATTTTGAACATTACATTTAAGTACATATACTAATTCATGAAGCTTACCAAAAAAAAAAAAAAAAAGATACAGTTTTGACAAATACATCGTTGAAAGTTGCGTATCATTTCTGCAGAGTGGGAGTTGGTGGAAACAGCTTGTCATGTGGTGACAGAGAGAGAGCCCTGGAGAGGTGACACTACGCTGCTAAGTGACTTGTTAGCACTGCAGCGGGGCCAGAAAATGCACTCTGACAGGCTTCCTCCACGCCGGACAAGTGATTTGATCTTTGCACTTTTGCAGACATGTAGAAATAGGGATTTCTGTATGGTTCTTTACTACATCTTTTTTTTATGGTAACGTACATTTTTGCTTTTCAATCAACTGAGAGTGAAGTTTTCAGATGTAACCAGTCATTTCAATCTTCAATCTTAAAGGGACAAGCTGTCTACCACTGACACACTGTATGCCTGGCATGTGCACGTGATCTGGCTCTTGCTGGTACTGACATGTTTCGCCTCCTTTCACACTCATCCACAGCTACGTCGTCACACTCTGTCGCCTGTCGATTCACATGTGTTTTGACGAACATCGAAAGAACATCAACTATCACACCTGTCGCAAAAAACAAACAAAACCACACTGCTAGCAAGTGACAGCAACCAGAAGGTTTGTTATCAAATATACCAATACATTTACTGAGGGAAGAGCAGAGTTCACTTTCATGCATGTTATAGGCTACTGAATCAGATCAAGCAAATACGTCTGAGGCACTACTCTTGATGTGAAATAGGAATTTCAACCGGAAAAGACTCACAGAAACAGAGTGGCGTTAAGAAAGTTTTATTGGACATGAATGGTAATTGGGGCTCAGACCCCGTTAGAAGATTGCATTAACGATATGAAATACACAGCGATGATGAATGTTAGACAGAATCTTCCCCCGGAGCCCAGACACTGGTGGTGGTAGAGGATGAGACCCGGGGCAGCCAGTTGACAACGACGAGCGGAGCCGAGGAGAGGTCAGGCGGAGGAGGGGTGCAGCACAGAGACGGCCGATGATGGACGAGGAAGCTTAAGGAGGTGATTATGGGCGATGAATGGCTGAAGCAGGAATGAGCAGTTGTGGTGATTGGAAGGTGCAGCTTGAGATAGGACTGTGATTGGATGATTGGTGAAGAGCTGTCAATGTTAAGATCTGAAAATCTTAAAGCTACTTGCTGAGAAAAGTGGTTAAACCTCTAAAATTTGATCAGTAACATGACATCTTGACCATGTGTGGCGGTAGGTCCTCACATCCACCGGCAGCCTATTAAGTGCCACCTGAACATTTAAGAGGAGGGATCCTCACCTGCCGGCCCTCTTGGTCGCCTCTGACGTCACCCGCCGTTTGGGAGCTGAGCACGGAGCACGAGGAGTGGAGCCTTGTCCCACGATCACCAGTAAACGTTTGAGATATAACTACAGTATAATCATTTCTTTGGATGCTTGAATCCAGAGCGCGTGTTTAACAATTCTGCGTTGCCATTGCGCATGGCACACGCACAAGGCTCCGCTCCAACGTTAACATCTGTGGCCTGTGCTTCATGCTCTTCATAATCAAAAGCTCCGGTATAAGCCATCTCGCCTCCAAATCAACATTGGTTTTGTGTCAATATCTTCTAACCTTCCGCTGTGGCGTCAAGTGGCTTTTGCGCACGAGCTAACGCAGGGTAATTTCCCTCTCGTGCGGCGCCTCGTTCAAATCCTTTAATATTTTTTTTGTAGCGTGGCACTCGGGACACGGCCACCTTCTTTTTGATTGCCATTTGTGTAGCGTGTTGCTTAACGCTTCGGTAGGTATTCTTGTTTTGTTGCCCTCTTTGTGCTGTGTATGGTTCTGAACATTCCCACAGGATATTAATTACCCAAATTTCATCTTTAGGACTGGGAACCTCGCGGGTCTCTCCTCCCCCTTCGAACTCTACGTTGCCCATTTGTGTTTTCCTTCCACGTCTCCCACTTAGTTTCTACGCACAGTAACAAAAACAAAAGAACTGGGTTGCTGGACCCTAGGGTCCTGTTTATCGGCACCGCCGTCGGGCCGAACCGTGGCCACAAAAGACTGTGGCGTAATTGCCGCTGTGAATCCGCGCGCACCATCGGATAGGGCCTTCAGGCACATGAACACTTTGGGTACAGTACAGCAATTTAAAAGACCATATAAGAGAACTGTGTTTGAGAGGTATGTTGAAGACATGTGACCTTGTCTCTCAGTCACTCTCCTTCTGTATTACTATGAACTTGTGAAATACCACATCATTGCTGATATAATCAATTGTCACCTACTCTATCAAACAAGTCTATTTGATCTGTATTAAAGGAACTTGAGATAAATTACAAGCATTAAAAATGCTGTTATGGCCTGCTTCCGCTGGTCATTACAAATAAAATAGAATTGGGGCAGGCGAGATGTGGACCTGTTGTAGAGTCCCCCTCTCAACGGGCTCAAAAATCTTGTCTTTTTAAAGAGTACCTAAACGGGCATGCCAAAGCCTTTCCCCACCCACAAACAAAAGTCCAAAATTGCTGTGAAAGAGGCGGTCTCTGAAGTTTGGGGGTGACATGCGGGGGGTGAGTGCCTTTGCATTGGCACAATCACAGCAGACAGATTATGTGGGAGGGACTTGGTTATAAACCACAGAAGAAGATCTTTATTTATATAGCGCCTTTCACAGACATGGTCACAAAGCGCTTTATGCTGCGTTTACACATAACGACGACGAGTCACGAATGCCACGAATCCATATTCGTGGCCGAGGATCACGAATGTGATGATTCGGGGTAGAGGTTTCACGCACCGCCACAAATTGTTGCGACCTGTTACTACGCGTTACGATTAATGGCACGAATTATTACGCACGGTCACGAACATGCGTCCCGCAATGCTGCGGGCTGTGACGCTCTGTTGCGTGGTGTTGCGTGGTATTGCGAGGTGTTGCGGTCTGTTACGGGTCATTGGGAATTGTCGAGTTCTGTCAGAAATCTGTCAAGAATCGGGCGAATGTGGACAAACCGCCTGCCGCACACACCGGGTTGGAGGCGGAGCAGAGGCGTCTTGGTCCGCCGTGCTCTCACCTGCCTCATTGGGCTCTTGCCAAATCGGGTTAAGCAAAAGCAAAGACCAGCTGAGCGTCGGGACTGTCCATATACTGTAGAATAGCAAACGTTTTTCACAGTCTATGAAAAACTGAACTTAGATCAAACCCAAACTAAGTCATATGCTCCTGTCAAACACTGAATCTATCAAGACAAACTATAGCAATAAACACACGCGCTTTATGTCAAATGAGTCTGTGCAACAGCGGCACATTCAGCCTGACTTTACTCCACAGAATAAGCATAAAAACACTACACTCACTGCGCACTCGATCTTCTGGGGATCTGTCGTAGAACTCTTCACCTCTTTATCCATGATTCTCACTCGTCTGGTCGATCATTAGCTCCATTTGGCAAAACTTCTTTTGCATAATCCAGAACAACAGGCCTGTCTCCACCTGCCCTACGCCCATCACCGCTTGTTTTACATGTCTAAAGTTGTAAATAAGTCTTAACACTTATCCATGTTATAGCTGCTGTAACCACGCGTTGTTGTTTGGGTCAGAGCGTATGGCAGCGTGGGAGATGCATTCAGGGACAGTAAACAGTGCGGGAAAGGCGCACTTCTTACTGTCCCTTTTCTTATTTCCACAAACGCGCGGAAAATCGGGACAAATATATAACAGTCGGGTTCTCCAGCGGGGCGGCAATAGGGGGTGGCAGGGATTGGCTCCCAAACATTAGGAGGAACGACTACAGGAAGAAAAGCCCGCGTAACAACTTCAGCACCTGAGGAGCGGCAGGAGCAGGTGCTGTCCCGGGCCTGGAGCACGGACTGGCCGACTTTGTGGGACTTTTCTTTGGCATAGTGCATTAACTTTTCGGCGTAGCGTGTGTTTCTATCAATTCTGAGCGTGAAAACAGTGATTCTGCACTACGAATGCTTTACGAATGCTTTACGAATGCTCTCACGCTGAATTACGAAGCGCCACTACGCATCACGAAAGGACACGCTCTGTTGCGAACTCCACGAACAGAGGGTGAATCGTGACATTCGTGGAAGATTTTTTGACAGCCAAAAACTTTCTCCACGAACATCACGAATGTCACGAGCTGATGCGTTCTATTAAGAATCCCATCAAGATGCGTTAAGTCAAGTCACGAACGTCACGAATGACGGAAAAATGCCATTCGTAACGCATCGTGCTTATGTGTAAACGCAGCATTACATGAGAGCATTTTACATTCACTCCATACTTGGTGGTGGTAAACTACCTTAGTAGCTTCAGTTTCCCCTGGGGGAGACTGACAGAAGCGCTGTCGCGACACACATCAGCACCAACGGTCCCTCTGACCACCTCCATGCATTCACACACACGCATCATTCATCCTGGCCTATTGTACATGTTTTTGGTGGTAGGGGAAACCGGAGTACCCGGAGGAAACCTACGCAGGCACGGGGAGAACATGCAAACTCCAAACAGAAAGGTGGGAATGAACCCCGTCCAGGTGGGAATTGAACCCGGGACCTTCTAGCTGTGAAGCGAGAGCACTAACCGCTGCGCTACCGTGCCGCCCATGCTGCACAGGTGCATGGGGCAGGACAATTGGCAGGACCTGATGACGATGTGTGGAGCTGGTGCGGCTTATGACGTTCTGTGGAGGCCGTGGACACTCTCCAGCCAATCAGGAAATTCTAATTTAGTAGCAGAGTTAACCCTGAAGGGGGCGCAACCCATTCGTTTTCAGGCCAAAGTTAGGATTTTACACATGTTTGCGCTATAATGTCAGAATAATGTCAGGGACCAGTGGACAATGAGACACCCATTGAGACGGTTTATCAGTAAAAAAAAACTTGATTTGGTGTTACTCTTTAAAGCACTACTCAGTATACGATTATAAAGCGGTTCACAACATCAACTAGTTAGGGCAGCAGGGTGGGGGCTCGCTGGTGGGGGCTTCCGCCACATACTACACTGGCTTTTAAACGCACCTCACAAATAGGGCAAACAATCAAAAACCACTGACAGAACAATCTTAACCAACATTATTACAGTTGAAGCAGGATAGAAATGAGAAACATGATACATTTGAAGATGATATTTTTGAGAATAATACTTTTGAGAATGCTATTATTGTCATTGTTATTATGGTGATGATAATTAAATATGTGCATAATGTATGTGTATGTATATGTATACATATGTCTGTATGTGTGTATATATATGTATATCTAAAACACTATGACTACTTAAACAATAAGTAAATCAATAGAATGGTGACTAGTATGGGAATACAAGCAATGATTAAAAAATAAAAAAATAAGAGAAAATTATAAAACTAAGTAAATACACTCAGAAATCACAAACTTTTCTATTTGTATTGTATTGTGATAATGTAAATGTAATGTTGTCAATATTGTAAATAATACTGTAACGCCCTGTAAATAATAGCTCAAATAAATCAAATCAAATCAATGCATATGGTTTAAAGGTCAATCTCTTATTTATGCATGGTTTGTTTTGGATTGCAGTGTTTATTTTCATATTATATGTCTTGCTTGGTTTGTACAAACTGAAAAGCTAATGAAAAACTAACAAATGTGAACAACTGTGAACCAACTGAAAGCTTATGTGAACCAAATGTTACTAACGCTGTGAAATGAACTGAAACGTTTGTCAACTAAAGTACAAACAGAAAGATAAAAGTATAGAACATAGAAATAAACTATATGTAAAAGGAACATGCTGCCTCTGTCCTTATGGGTCGAACCTGTGTGCCTTAAATATGGTGTCAAATTAGGATCTGCTTTAACGTAAACATAAAAGAGGTATTGTAAACGTAGGTTGTCAGTATTGTAATCGTAAAGAGAAAACTGTAAATGTAACTCTAAACTCCATAAACGAAAAAAGTATCATAAATAGAAAAAAAAATGGTAAACATAAAACTTTCATTTACGCTTCTTTTCATTCTTCACTTCACAAGTTATGTTTTCTTTGTGCAAGATCTTAATGATTGAAAGACTGCTTCATTCACCACTGTCCTGAAGCTTCCATAATGCCATTTCATTTGATATAACATACAGTACATAGCAAAGAGCAAACAAACATTATTCGTGTATTTGAAGAGTTAAAAGTCATGATTTATTCAGATTTATTTCTAGTCGAGTTGTGAGACTTCATGAATGTGTGAATGTGCAAACATGAAACACTGGTGAAAATGTCGCTGTGACCCCATGGCCCTTTGAAAGTCACTTCAGAGCTGCTTTTCATACAAATGCAACCAAGAGCGGTGGTTCTCAACTGGTGGGTCAGGACTCAAAAGTGGGTTGCGGAACCGTTTTCAGTGGGTCGCGAGCCTTTCCCAGAAGCCTTTCTATATTTATGTACAGAAAAGTATAGAATCACTACTTGAGTCTGTTAAATGACTGTTATTGGGTTGTTTTGATCATAATTTCAGCTTTTTTGGCTCATTCAACAATATTTGAGGAAATGTATTCGTATACCAGTTGAGAACCACTGATGTAGAGAATATAATATTTTAGCAGGATTGGTGTGGGTGTGTAATAATAAAAGTCCTTGAAGATCCCATGTGATGCTAAACTGATGTTTTCAGCGCTTAGTGTCCTGTGGGGCTGCCCAGCTCCACAAAGTGTGCATGTTTAGTCCCTGCACTTTCAAGAGGCGATTTGAACAACGCATATACAGTATCTCCTGCAGCTTCTGTTTTCACCACAGTGTGCAGTATTCAAGCCATTTTGCACATAATCAGGGCATTTTAGTTTTTTCTCAGGTCGTAAAACAGGTCCTTCGTATAGGCTCGTATAAAGCAGAGAAACTGAAAAACTCACGCAAACAAACAAGTCAAATTGAGATCACATGCTCACAAGTTTACAGTATGTACACTCTGGTCAAACACAAATCATTTTATCACACTGAGGTCCAATCTATGGCAATTAAAATATGCCATGCCTTAGGTGATTGGGTGATTCTGAATCGGAAGAGATTAAAAGAAATCACTGAAAGAAATCAGCAAATTATCAGTTTCATACTCACTGATGCTATTTTTTTTTTATTTAATTTGAGATACTTGGGAACTGCACAAAGAGACTTAGAAAGAAACATTTTCTGTTTGCTTGCCGGTTCCTCACGAGTTTGATTGCCGGAGGGCTGTTGTTCTAGACATAATGTTAACAAAGTCTGCCCTTTACCTGACCTGCTATAGCTTTTTACAGAACAAACGCCACAACTCACGCACAGCGTTTATACAAGACATCAATCAGAGCCAGGATTCAAACCACTGACCTTTGGATTCGTGGGCAACTGCTCTACCCACTTAGCCATGTAATACTGTATATTATGCTCAATGATGTTCACAGAGAAAAAAAAAATTACAAAGATAATGAAAAGTCAAAAGGCTTCAGTGTCAGTAAATTTGACATCACTTTTATCATGTATGAACCGAAGGCCTTTGAACTTCTTATATCTCAGTTGATCAGACTGTCAGCAAGAAGAGGCTGACAGTCAAGTTAAAGACTGCTCCAAAATCATAAGAATCCAACAAAACACATTGATGTTGCATAAAACCCTCTCATAATACTAAATGCACTTCATCCCTTTTTGTGCTTTTAAAGCTTATTTCGATGGTAATTTGTTCTGCTAGCCCATGAAATTCCACAATTGACTTACTTGCCCTGAGACATGTTTTTATGCTTTGTGTGGAGAAAATGTTCACAAGTTTTCATGTCCATTCATTCCTCGGTGCACAAGAAGCCTTTAGGACAAAACAAATTGCCTTTTGGTAAAAACAGACCAAACAGCTGTTGTGAATGCACCCACAGCTTCTTAATAAATGAACCATGACGGAAAGATAACGCTGTGTGACTAAGACATTTTAGCGAGACATAATTACGCCCTCCTCGCTCAATGCAAATGCTGATTGAGCTGCTTTAATTGAGCTAAAAATAACCAACCCCATATTTGACACAGTCCTGGCTCCTATTCCCAGCTTTACTCACCACTTGCCTGCAGGAAGATATTATGTTATGATATGATATTATGAGCTCCAAAGCAACACTTTTTTAACCTTTGGCTAAAACTATTTCAATTCAGGAGCTGTGTTGGTTTAATAATGTTTAATAATCCATGCTAATCAGTGGTTTTCAGTGTTATGTTTCAATAACAAATCAAGTTGGCTGTTTTTAAAGTCATAAATCAACCACCACCATCCCAGAGCCACTAATGCCTTGAGTATACTTGACTATGGGCCTAAGGTGGAGTACACTCTTGATGCTTGACTGTTTCATGGTTTGATCTCTTGAATTGTTGATTTTCGACCTTCTTGATTAAATCAGAAATATTAGGAAAGCCATGTGAGGTGACTGCGGTTAAGATGTATGTCTGTACAAAAATACATGAATTGATTGACTGATCTATGTTTCAAGATGAATCTCCTCCACCTCCCGTAAATGACACTCTCCAGTCTAAATACTGCAAGCTAATGAGCAACGTGTGACTGGTCAAAAAAGTCAATACCTCATCAGCGTTAGGTGACACAACAAAGTATGAGATAAAGAGAAAGGATAAAAAGGAAGCTGAGGCACTCTGACTTTGCGTGGATTTATTTTTGACGCGTTTTGGCTCACAAGGTCTTCATCAGAATTAGTGAGGCAACACAGGTGTGCGACAAGTATATGCTAATGTGACAGGAATCACGTGACAAGGATTAAATGTGCACAGTATTTACACAATTTACAATATTTACATGGAGTAACATCTAGACAGGAGCAGAAGTACAAGTACAAAGAAAAACGAACCAGACTGGACATAAAACCGGCTTAACAAACAGTTTAGAAATGCAGTGCGGAACGCTATCAAATGCCATATCGGAAATAATAACATGGTGCATTAATAACACACGTGTTTAATCAAAATAGGTGACCGAGGAGGAAAGTATGAAATAATTTTAATGTATTCATTGCATGGATTCACAAACTGTCATGTCTTTGATCTGTCTTGCCTCCACTGCAGCCTTTGACATAAATAGCTCCCAGTCCGTTTCTCGTCCTGCTGCTGTTGCCATGGGCAGTGTTAACGAGTTCTAAAGATTTACAGTTAAAGTCGTTTCTCTCATGCCTGCCGCCACTGTTTGGTGTTTTGCCGTCTTTATATCCACGCTGCCCCCCACGTCCTCACCCAGCCTTCTTTCCTCCAAAGCTTTGAACCCCCAGCGCGAGATGGTCTTGTTACTGCATCTGTGCATTCAGAATCACTGGCCTTTTCTAGATGTCAAAGCCATCAGCACCCACTCTGCAGGTATTCCATTTAAGTGCACGGAGTTGCGCATGTGCAAGCTGTATGTTGGGTCATTAATCCTGGCATTCAAGCTAGGTTACACGCCACAATTAAACTTTGCAACACGGTATTATGGCTTCAGACCCTTCAACGATATAGAGGATATGATGAATCACCAATCATTTTGCAGTCTTCTCTTAATTTAGTTTAGTTAATTTAGTTTATTTGAGTAGCATAAAAACAACAAATGTTTACAACAGGAAAAGGAGTGAATTTACAAACTCAAGTAGGTTGAAGTTCACAGAACTTATGACCTACCCAATGATGGTCTGGTTGCTCGGGGGCTGCTCCCCTCTGGCAGCAGGTCCAGTCACAGAAAGAAGAAAAAGAAAGAATAGCCCCGAATCCCTTTTAACACATATCATTAAGACTATTCTTGTTATCATGAACATCAATCAGTCTGCGATTACTGTACCTTTCATGAATAAATGTGGAGTATTTTATGTATCATTCAAACACTTTGATACAGAGTAATGTTATATGGGTTGTGATGGTGAATAACGGTAATGCCAACATGGTAATGAATTCTGTATGGGAGACAGAAATAATACACTGGTTGTAGCGTGTGAGATACTGTGAATGTTGACCTAGTATAATGCAGTGTCGCATTTGTTAATATGTAACCAACTCGGTTGATAGTTGTTTTGTAAAATGGTAAGAAATATGCACTGTTGTTAGTTAGTTATTGTTATTTAAGTTTATGAACAGGGGTGGGAGTCAATAAGCTTGTCTTCTTCCCACTCCTTTTCGAGCTGTAATGTAAATTATTTTTTCTTTTTCTTTTTTTTTTCTTTATTATGTATATATATATTTCTGTTTTTCTTTCTTCTTCTTTAGCTCGAAATAAAATATTCAAACAAACAAACAAACCCTTATGTGTTTGTGGCATACATTTTCTCTTAAGACACATAAACCGTTGGCACATTACACTCATATCTAAAAAGGCCAGCGCATATTGTTTATGAGACTAGGAAACATATAAGTTGTTTATAGCAGAGTGGACCCACCACCCGCAGAGGGAGCCGTAGGGGTTGCGTGCAGAGAGGACTGGTTGGCAGTCAAAGGCGGGTGCCTCGACGACCTGGTCCACGTGCGCAGCTTCTGGCGTTCGGGACATGGAACGTCACTTCGCTGGGGGGAAGGAGCCTGAGCTTGTGCGGGAGGTTGAGAGATACCGGCTAGATATAGTCGGGCTCACCTCCACGCACAGCCTGGGTTCCGGATCCCAACTCCTGGAGAGAGGCTGGACGCTCCATTTTTCTGGAGTTGCCCGCAGGGAGAGACGGCGGGCTGGGGTGGGTTTGCTCATAGCCCCCAGCTCAGCCGCCATGTGTTGAAGTTCACCACGGTGAACGAGAGGGTCGTGTCCCTAGTACCCCTTCGGGTCAGCGACAGGTCTCTCACCGTTGTTTCGGCCTATGGGCCCAACATTGGTGCAGAGTACCCGGCCTTCTTAGAGTCCCTGGGAGGGGTACTAGACGGTGCTCCGACTGGGGACTCCATTGTTCTACTGGGGGACTTCAACGCCCACGATGATCGACTTTGTAGTTGTGTCATCTGATCTCCGGCCGCGTGTCTCGGACACTCGGGTGAAGAGAGGGGCTGAGCTGTCAACTGATCACCACCTGGTGGTGAGCTGGATCCGCTGGCAGGAGAGGAAGCCGGTCAGACCTGGCAGGCACAAACGTGTTGTGAGGGTCTGTTGGGAACGTCTGATGGATCCCTCTGTCAGTAGGGTCTTCAACTCCCACCTCCGGAAGATCTTCACCCAGATTCCGAGGGAGGCTGTGGACATTGAGTCCAAGTGGACCATGTTCTCCGCCTCCATTGTCGATGCGGCTGCTCGCAGTTGTAGCCGTAAGGTCTCTGGTGCCTGTCGTGGCGGCAATCCCCGAACCCGGTGGTGGCGCCCGGAAGTAAGGGATGCTGTCAAGCTGAAGAAGGAGTCCTACCTGGCCTTGTTGGCTTGTGGGACTCCGGAGGCAGCTGAGAGGTACCGGCAGGCCAAGCATGCTGCAGCTCGTGCGGTCACAGAGGCAAAAACTCGTCTGGGAGGCGTTCGGAGAAGCCATGGAGAAGGACTATCGGTCGGCCTCGAAGAGATTCTGGCAAACCATCCGGCACCTCAGGAGGGGGAAGCAGTGCTTCACCAACACTGTTTACAGTGCAAGCGGGGAGCTGCTGACCTCGACTGGGGATGTTGTCGGGCGGTGGAAGGAGTACTTTCGAGGATCGCCTCAATCCCACCGTTATGTCTTCCGATGAGGAAGCAGAGGCTGGGGACTCGGAGGGGGGCTCGCCCATCACCCAGGCTGAAGTCACCGAGGTGGTTAGAAAGCTCCTCGGTGGCAAGGCCCCAGGGGTGGATGAGATTCGTCCCGAGTACCTTACGTCTCTGGATGTTGTAGGGCTGTCTTGGCTGACACGTCTGTGAAACATCGCGTGGCAGTCAGGGACAGTGGCCCTGGATTGGCAGACCGGGGTGGTGGTCCTTCTCTTCAAGAAGGGGATCGGAGAGTGTGCTCCAATTACAGAGGGATCACACTTCTCAGCCTCCCCGGTAAGGTCTACTCCAGGGTGCTGGAGAGAAGGATCTGGCCGATAGTCGAACCTTGGATCCAGGAGGAACAATACGGTTTTCGTCCCGGTCGGGGCACACTGGACCAGCTCTATACCCTTCATCGGGTGCTCGAGGGTTCGTGGGAGTTCACCCAACCAGTCCACATGTGCTTTGTGGATCTGGAGAAAGCGTTCGACCGTGTCCCTCGTGGCGCCCTGTGGGGGTGCTCCGGGAGTATGGGGTCCGGGGCCCTCTATTAAGGGCTGTCCGTTCCTTGTATGACCGCTGCAGGAGCTTGGTTCGCATTGTCAGCAGTAAGTCAGACCTGTTCCCAGTGCGTGTTGGTCTCCGCCAGGGCTGCCCTTTGTCACCGGTTCTGTTCATTACTTTTATGGACAGAATTTCTAGGCGCAGCCAGGGGCCGGAGGGTGTCCGGTTTGGGAACCTCAGGATCTCATCTCTGCTGTTTGCAGACAATGTTGTTCTGTTGGCTTCATCAAATCAGAACCTTCAGCGCGCACTGGGGCGGTTTGCAGCCGAGTGTGAAGTGGCCGGGAGCGGAAGAAATGGATGGATGGATGGATGGATGGATATAGCAGAGTATTTTCTCAGTCCTTTGATTGGTCCATAATTCCATCTACGTATGATGATCATACAACTGTAAGTGAATAACACTATTTGTCAAACATCTACCTTCAGATAGAAGTCTTGAATTGGTCTTAATCTAAAATAAATATATATATATATATATATATATATTTCTGCCTAATGAAGGTAGAAAAGTGCTTTATAAGACCATTTACTCTTTAATAATGGTACTTGGAGGGTCAAATATACTATAGTACGCTTTAGTCATGTTGAATTTATTAACTCCCATCAACCAAAGGAAGAGTTGTTAAAGCCTAAGTGGTTCATGCTGTTCTGCTGTCATTGGTAAGGTGAGATGGGTTGGTTGGTTGGTTGGTTGGTTGGTTGGTTGGTTGAAGGTGAGTGGCAGGTTTTGACAAAAAGATTGATTTTATCCAATCAATTTATTCTGTTGCACTGAACGTGATCCCTTATATTAGTGTGCTCTGCAAGCTGATGTTTCTGCTAATTCTGGGCACATAATTGACATGTGCTAAATAAATGTTCTTATTTGTCCACTCAGGCCTAAGCCGTGTTGAATGTTCTTTGACATTTAATGCCATTGTGTGAAAATGCCAACCATGCTAAAGTACTTATGGGTGGCAGCAAAATCAATAGAGTTCTGCGCGGCTCTCAACAGCAGGGCAGTGAGGACTGACATGAACCTGTGGTGGAGATAAAATGCTCTGAACCTATGAAATCTTTTAATATGCATTTAATAATACACAGACCAAACTGGAAGTGGGTTTGAATAATGTTTTTTAGCTATTCATAACAGACTCCACTAAGCAGTTGCTTTCATTCATAATGCAGAGATGGCAGAGTGGTGTCCTGGGAATTGACAATGAGCTGATGGGGAAAGCGCAGTAACATGTTTGCCTTGTTTTTATTTTTATTTTGGGCCATTTAGGGCAGGGGTAGTTTACTTGCATGGTGGAGGGCTGATTTTCTTCATTGTAATAAGGCCAAAGGCTGAACCTGCCAATTTTAGTCCAAACTGAAGTAAAATACTACTTTCTACAAATACCAGTGTTGTACATTATTACCTAGTTGGATGTTCTGTTTGGAAATTTTGAAATTATTGACCATATTTCTCACATACTCTGATTTGTGTAAAGGAATAGGCCACCGTTTTTACATACTGAGATATGTTCTTACCTTTGCTTAGACGAGTTGATAACTGTCTGGTCTTTGTGCGTGTGCGCAGTCACGCAAATAGACCAAAGAGGTTGTTTGCATTTAGTCTTTCCCAGCATATTCATAGCTCCAAACGGGGGTCAAGTTAGAAGCAACCGAGCAGTTCCATGTCGATGAGAGTGGAGGATAAAAGAATAAGAGAAGAGGATAAAAATATTGTAAGGCGTAATACCTTAGGAGCACTTCAACTCTACTGCACGGACGTCGAAGTACTCCTAAGGTGTTATTACGCCTTACACAATATAGTGCCCCGTTTTATCCGCTTAGAAAATCGACATGTTTAATTTTGTGTGACTAGACTTGGATCGTGTAACTTTTCATGTAACTGTATTTAAATAGGGAAAACGTGGAAGCTTGGTCATTTCTAACTTCACACCAGTTTGGAGCTAAAGGAATATGCTGGGAGAGGCTAAATGCTAACAACGTCTTTGGTCTATTTGCGTGACTGAGCTACAAAAGATTGGTAGTTGCCATATAGACTGTGAAATAATGATGGACTGCGGAAGGCATGGCTTTGCCATTGCGTTTAGCGCCGGCTAACTGAAGCTTGTTCATGCTTGCTCTTTGTGTTGGTTTTTGTAGTGAATGGAAAAATATAAAATATATTGGACGATGTTGAGCACTTGTGGAGGTATGGATGACAAGTCATGACTTCCAGAGCCAGACGCCATATCCTTATGGTTTCAGGAAGATCGGGCTATAACTAGTCCACGCAGTCTATCGTAGTTGCTGATGGCGAAATGTCCTCAATGTGAAAATAACCCGGTACACATGACGGCTTATTTATTTATTATTATTTATTTATTCGTTTATTTGACAGGGACAGTACACATTAATGAACATTTCTGTAAATGTGTCAGTATTAGCTGCAAAGCTAGTTTTCAACTGTTGTCCCTGGGCAAGGTGTATAATGCCAACAACAATTATAAAACATAAAGCAATTTAAAAGTTGAGGCTACATACTTACATAATAATTCATACATTAATAACATCTGAATGTTCGTTCTGTGACTTGCACAATAGAATGGAGAGTTTGGTGCAAGGGCAGGTCATACAGTTCAAACAGACATTATAAGGATAAATATGTACAATTACGATTTACAAAGCAACACGTGTGCAGAGGATCCTGACACTTGGCTCAGTCCTGCACCAGGAGATCTGTATAGGGTCTAATGAGCACATCGTTGATTGGATTTCAACCAGTTTTTTAATTGAGGATGCTTCTTCTTTGTTTGATCATATTCTCCAGGGCTGCAGGGGTCAGAGTGGACAACCATCGAATAACGCTCTGTATCTCTGTCTAGTGTTGGTGTTGCCTCTATGGGCCTCTAAAAGGATTCTACGTTGACAGATATTTGCAGTGACAAGCCATTGCAATTATTTATAAATGCATTTATTCCCTTGGTAGAATTTACCAAAAATCAACAAACATTTCATTTTGCAATAGCAAGGGCTACAAAGCTTTGAATGATGATGTTGATTCAGATAAATGGCAGCAGAATGTGACTATTTGCAATTATCTCCTGCTCAATATAATTAGGTTTAGCTGATTTTATTACTGTGTGCAAACAATAGGATTTCCTTGATTGAAGCCGTTCCATTAAGATATCACATTGCCACGCACAGATTATCCATTAATTAATTCACTGTGTTTTTCTCTCTGTGCGTTTGTGGAACAAGAAGCACAGTAAAGCCTACGGCACATAGCAGGATCCGGCTTAACATCATCTAAACAAACAGACGGGGTGGACATGTTTACTGTGATGGATTTGGTCTGTACACGTTGTCGTTGTCACCTTGCCTATAGTCTCTCACAATCTCTTCAGCTTGTGAAGTCTAAGGAATAAACTTTCTGCATTGTGCCTGCTCTGTGGGTATAAACAAAAGGCGAGAGGTTGTTTTGTACTTCGAATACTTTCAGATATATTTGTATGGGACTAGCAAATATAGTCATTTGTATAGTCAGGATGATATGACAATAAATGTATATTGGAGGCAATGTAAATTCATTTCACAGTAAAAACTACAGCTAAAAACAGTATTCTCATTCATTGCACAAACAGACATTGCAAAGATAACACACACATTGTTCTTTCGCACTGAAGGGATTATCAACGTGTGTAGATTCATTAATACATTATAGATAAAAGAAATCCACTGCCTTTAATATTCTCCCATGCATGCTGTTTTTATCCGCAAAGAATAGACTGGAGAGAAATGATCTTTCCCATTCAAGCTAAATATTTGTCTATAATGAGTATCATTTCGAATCTCAATGTGCCATGAAGCCAATATTGTCACGGATCGTTTGGATTATGAATTAGAATAACTGTGATGATGTAGCAGGGCTTCATTATAGTCTAAGATGTCACACAGAAGAAAGATACATATTTGTTCTTGTCTAAATGGCGACGTGGAGTCCCACTACAATGACACAGGCAGTACAAGCCATGCCCTGAGCTATTCTGGCCGCAGGCTGATTAGACACATGTTAGCAGTCTATACATTCCCTGAGTGCGACCAGCTATGCCTGCTTCGTAATGAGGGAAAAATCACATATTTGATCGCATGCTATTAGTCTATAGAAGGCATCACATGAAGAGAGTGTGTATTTTACCCAAATGAGGGGAAGGAAGTGTGAATTCTGCCCAAGTACTAATGCTCCGGTGAGGCATGTGCAGAGGCGTAATCCCTTGTCATGAAGCTATTGAATTGTGACTGCTAAAAGAATGGCAGGTCTAAATGGTACATAAAAGGCAATTTTACTGGAATTACTTTTTTTTATTTTTTTACTGTGGTTTTCAACTGTTATTACTAATCATTGTTATAATCACTCCACTTGGTCTACAGTTCACTCCAAACAAAGAGTATGAAGAGTGAAAGTGTGAGCCCTGGGCATTTTGAATGTCAGAACTAATTTTATGGGCCAACCTTTTGGGTAATTTCCCTTTATCCTTAATAATTTAGCTTTTTTTTTTTTTTTAACGTCATATCTGACTGAAAGCAGCAATTACAAAATCCTTTGTTATGTTAAATTTACTACGGCGGTACCAATTTCATCCATTAATGAAACACATTTTTTGTCAAACAGGCCAGATTGTAGTAAGTGACAAAATAACTTTCACTTTTTCTGGATGTAGCTGCTGCAATGTGCAATGCTTTCAGCTTTATCCAATCAGCTTGTGTAAGCTGTTCATATACTGTATGTACCTCACTCACTTCCCGGGAGTCTTACTGCTTTAGATGCCTGGCTGCTGGTTGCTCAATGTTCTAAGTCCCAACCAGTTGACCCCTGGACCCCGGTACCTGAGTCCCTCACACTTCATCCCCCTGTATAACTGGACCTGAGCTTCACAGACTTACCCGTCAGTCCTGTCCGCCCATGGGAGTGGTGGATCTCCCTTTCAATGGGTTCATCTTCTCAAGGTTTTTGCCACATATTATTTTTTTCATTGCCATTTCCTGTGGACAGGAAATGCCCAAGGACATTTCACTATTCTTGTCCTCTGTTGGACATTTTATTACCTGCAGTTTTATTTATTTTTTAGAGGACAGTGCAAAGTAATTCAAAGTGTTGGTCTTTTAACCTTTTTCATTTGAAATGATGAAAAAACAGCATTGAGAGTGAGGCTGGGTGTATCGGATGACTCAAAAAGAGACTTGGAGCTATTGTTTCTGCTACAGTTCTGCTTCAGCTCTGCTCTGTACGTCCTCTCCTTCTTCTGCTGTGGGTGTTATACAATAATAATGTTTTTTTGTTGTGGTTAGTTCAGTCGAAACATCACATAGAAATAGAAATCAAATGTACCTGTGGGGAGGTTAGGAAGCGCCTGACCCTCTTCAATCACTCCTCAAAAGTTTACAGTGTGCTTCTGATAAGAACAAATTAAAGATAAGCACCGTAGTGGACTTCTCACTGAAAGGCGTTATATAAGATGCCACTTGTAAGTCAGGACATAGTTAACTAATGGAGGCTTCTTTAAAAGTTCTCTTTCCGATAAATTGAATTAAGAAGAGAGAAAAATCACCATGGCAACTACTAACCAAATGCTGGACATATAAGTTATGTGGGTGTGAAAATGGAAACATCTGACTGCATTTTGACACATGTAGGTGGAAAAACAGCAAACCACACTAACCTTATTATTCATCCTAAAGGGAGCTATTGTCTCAGTGTTCTTGGCTGTAATGGGTATAATGACTTAACAGATGCAGATGCGGTCCTTCGGTAGACGACTTATGTTTTTTCAACAAAGAAATTGGACTGGCGGACAGAGAGAGCAGAAACAAGTGGGTGACACTTTCTTTATTCAGCCAATCATATGCTAGAAAGGTTACATGGCATTGCAAAACGAACATCATAATCAGCGTTTATTGATAATGGCTGTATTGCGTTTTTCAAGCCCTGTGTTACTAAGCTTCTCAAAGCGCCCCACTGTTATTATTCACTCCATACTCGGTGGTGGTAAGCTCCTATTGTGCCACCGCCACCTCTGGGTTGGACTGACGTTCACAACAGTGAGGAGTTGAGGACCACTGCGTTTTATTTCTCTCTCTCAATCTCTCTCAGAGCGACATGAAGCTTCACATGGAGCACATGATGACTCCTGTGGTGGATGAAAGATCATTAATCGATGACCTGAACATAAAAGCATCTGCAGTGAGTCACTAAAAACACAGTCATGCGCAGGTCACCGTATCAATAATTAATGCGACATTCAAATGCTAACTGAATGTCTGAGTTTGTAATTTCTAAATTCAGAAGAAAATAGTTGGGAATGAAAACCCCTGGAAGCTGAAATAATGTACAGTCTATTGTAAAGTATATTATAGCAATAATAAAAAGTTGCTAGATCATCATTCACTCTGTGAAAAAGGCTCAGTTGCGGCCCCCGACCAACACTGTATTTGCATTTTTGGCCCCCGCTTTAAATGAGCTCGAGACTCCTATACCTGTGGAGAGTGAAAATGCTCACAATGGTGACACACACAAGAGTCAAACTTACTTGTATTACTCACTTCCATGTCATAATGAACTCCACTGTATAGATTGCTACTGAAATAATAAACTATTTTAATAATCACAATGAGGTGAGACAATACAGGTGAATAGGAACAGATTTAGAAATATAATTTTCAAACCTTTCCTGTATTAAAATACAGTAAATAAGGGGAACATTTTACTTTTATTCTCAGCATTAATATTTAACATGATACAAATATTGTCTGTATGGTTAGGTGTGAGGACTGTGTTGGTTAGTATATTGAATTGGCCTGGAGCGCCCTCTGTAGACAGCAGTGGGAATTTGTAGAGCACAATTCATACACAAGGCAATTCAAAGCGCTTCACAGTTGCATAAAATTACAAGAAGATCTTTATTTATATAGCGCCTTTCACAGACATGGTCACAAAGCGCAAACAAGAAAACAGATAAAATCAATCAATAAAACATCAACATAAAAATGATAAAAATGCTTACTGTATGGTCTGTCTTGTTACATCCACTTGACTATGTGCTGTTTTCTGGCTGCAGACACTGACAGCAGGAGCCCACACTTGTAGTATTTATTTAGCCCTGCATTTTGCTGTCCTGCTGGGAGTAATCGTACTCCGGGGAATCATTTTAGAGGCGAGCGAAAAGGCCATAATCAATCTGAGCTCTGACAAACTGGAGAAAGCGCATCTCCCACTGACTCCAGCAGCAGAGGATGTTTAACCATAATCACAAGTGCTAAGTGTGATGCAAGAATCCACATTAACTGCTCTGTCACTTAGAAAGTATCAGTGACAAGAGGAAGCAATGTTAATTTTGAAAATAGAGAGAGGGGGAAAAAAGTGCTCTGACCAGGGAAATGGCAGACGTGAACACTCAACTGACTGTGGCCTTGATGAGGGAAACTCAAAGGAAAGTCAGATGAAGACATCCTCATGTACTTCAAGGTGAGTGTGTCCCAACAGCTCAATCCTATTTAACTGGCTGAGTGAACAAACATGATGTCTGCCTCTGCCAGCCCTTGACAGGTTACACATCTATATTAGTGACAGTGGAGGAAGTCACTTGTTCATTGGAGTGGACTAACAAAAGTAGAGTACTGCTACAGGCCTAAAAATCCCTAGAAGGCTTCTAGCCTGGTTTGTTAAGATAAAGATAGTAATAATAAAAAATAAAGTACTGTACTTTAGGGCTGTGGGAAATTTGAGACCTCAAAAGGTTTGAACCAGTTGAGGTCTCAAACCTCAAACCATTACCTCAGACTGGCATTCTGCTCGACACATTTGTTAGCATTCTGCAAAAATGTGTTTTAGAGTCATGGATGTAAATCAAGGCCTCATTTTGGAGCTGTCACATTATCTGAAACAGTACTCACTTGAAAACAGTTCCACGGGTCACGCCACAAAATCTATACCAGAGTCAAGCAGCAAGCTTGAGCATGGCATCAGAGCAGAATACCAGTATTTCAATATGATTCTAACCATGGTGACAGCGATTTTTATCGGCTATTGCAGACTATCGCGTTGAAGTAGCCTATTCCCTATTCCTTGTTTTGATCATTGAATTCATTTATTAAAAAAAAATGTATTACATAAAACAAGGACCGTGTGTCTGATGGGTTTGTTAGGTACATTTGTATGTATTTCACAGTCCTTATTTTGAGGCATACCAACACTTTATTATACAGCAAAGATTTACCAACTGTTTTCCAGCTCACACTTGGGAAATGTAGAATACATTGGATATTGGACTGCCATGAGCAGAAGTCCAATAAATAAATATAGCTTTTTTTCTGTTTTTGTAGAAATTAAGTAAATCTGTAACATTTGGCTTTAGTTTAGTCCATAGACCAACAATAGCAGGAGGACGAGGCCATTGCAGAGCGAAGCCTAAAGTGTAGTCAGTCAGTCTGGACACACTGGACCAAACAGGCCTCAACAGTTTAGAAAAGAGCGACTTAATCTTTAGTACTTATCAGCTTGAATTTAGGGAAATGTGTATTCAAAGGTTTTGTGTATAGTTTTACAAAAACACAGTTTGAATTTGGCAAACTTATACTGAACCACTACGTGGTGTACATACTTGTAGTAGCAGATAATTACCTTTATTCATTCCCTTTGCAACAATCTCTCAAGTTGAGATGACGCCACATGAAAAAGCAACAGAAAAACTATATGGTACAGCAGTTATTTTATATAATGTATTTGCATGATACACATGTCTTTGCCAACCTTTGTGACTAATCAGTTTGCAGTTTGTTGTTTTGGATGACTTTCAAGTCTCTGGGGATATTACTTCTCTGTATTCTACCCATCTTTAAACAGTGCTGCAGGGGAAACCATCTTCTAGGATCTCGGTCATCAGTACTGAGTTGAAGCATTCGGCCACTCCGCATTTTCTGGGTTGATGGAGGTGACCAGAGCACCAGAAGCAAACCCACATAGACAAAGAGAAGCAAATGCCTCTCTCTCTCAGGCTGCTGGAATCTAACCTGGAGCCTTCGCTGTGAGATGAACGTGCTAGTCTTGCCCACATATTGGGTGCAGAGTAAAATGGAATGAGGCTCTTGAGTGCTGCCACCTTCTCTGCCACAACAGACCCCTGGCTCCTTTTTAAGTTCTGCAATATCTAACTTGCTTGGGCTTGTGTCGGTTCGGAGGCGTGGCGGCGCACTCACATACCAGCGCTGTATGTGTAATTGATGGAGAGTACAACTGTACTCACACCCACCACTGACCCGTGTTATCGGCATAGCCTCGCAGGGCGGCACAATGCTCTCTTTAGTGTGGCACTGTCACTGTGACAGCTGCTCTGCTCCCTGCCAACTTTGTGTCTCTTGGAAACAGGCACTTTGCTCGTGGATGACTTGGACACACAGACTCACACACGCACACGCACACACACATTGTTGTTGCAGCTACAGTATGTATGTTAAAAAGCAATGTAATGCTGCAACACCCCTTCAATTAAACGTTTTAGCAAGAAAAAAAGGTCCAATCTCACAGGACAGCACAGGGTAGAAATATGCTATAATGTATGTAACTAATAAATAAACATGAAATACAAACATAACATGTAAACGCAGCCTGGATTCCTCATGAAAAAGACTTACAAACAGGGCCTAAAGTCAGTCACTGCTGCAATGTGTTTACTCTGAGTTACATTCTTTCTAAGCATTATTTTGCAGAAGTTTATTTCCCTTGTTGCTGTGGCTCTCAGCTTCGAGCTGTTTTGATCAAGAGATTGGTTTAATATGTTTCAATGGAAGTCGAAAGAGATAACCCCGAAATTTCCCCACTAACACCATGATCCAGCTCCAAAGTACAATCTGCATTTTATTTCCCTATTCACTGTCAGTCATACCGCTCTGGGTTAGTGTCTTTATGAAACGAAGGGGCTGATGAGCATGTTACCATGGCCGCCACCTGCAGCTGTTTATAGTTGCATATAGTTACTGTAAGCCTCATTTGCATCAATCATCTGTCAGTTAAATGTCAGCATCTGTGTTCATTGACTGGTTAAATAATAGGATAAACATGAGTTTTTTACGTGGAAAAACAAGCTCACCGAAATATTTTGAAACCACAACATCCAGTGACATTTGGACAAGTGCTCTTGTGCCTACGGCAGTATCTAATTGTACCACTCACTTACCTAAATATCAGGAACGGCAGTTAGCTGTTACCTGCTGCAAAGAGGAACACTGAAGGTGGATTAAGTCATTTAGTGAGGGTTTTACTAATGACCAAGAAATGGACTTCCACACCAAGATGATGTCTACAGTACCACCCAGAGTTTATAATTAATTCCCAACTTCCATCAGCATAATAATATAAGATAATCCTTTATTGATGTCACAATGGAGAAATCCACTTGTGACATCAATGTAGACTTTTTGGCAATTTGTCCATTACAGTATTGATTGAATTTGGGGCAAAAATACATCAAATTCTGGCCTCCTGTTTGCATATTGTGTTACATTCTTGTATAAAGGAGGCACAGGTGCAGCTGGTAAACATTCACCCTCCAGAGTATTATGATTAAATGAACAGTGCAGACGTGAGTGAGACGGTTTCGCGCTTGTCACTCATTGTAATGTAAATATTATTCTGACACATTTTTCTGACTATTTGCAAAGCATATCAACAGACAGGGAACAGAAAAGCATATATACTCAATCAATATGTTTCTTACATTTCTGAATCCCATCTTGTCATCTTTACACCACCTCCTATCACTTAAATCCAAGAGAAACAGCTTCTAACCACTCAGCACTCAAATATATCAAATATATTGAATCTCTAATCCATGCCTTATATAAAGCCTTATAATGCCTGAGGGTGAGAGCTGTGTGTGTTGATGTAAAGGGCGTCTTTGCAGACTAAGCCATAGTCGTATAAAGAAGGAACAATACACAAGAACTTCCTCTAAGTGCCAATATGTTTCTGAAAACACTTCGCTTGAGGGAATTCTAAAAAGAAAAAAAGAAAAAAGTAAGAAACATAGATTTATTCCTGCAGACTGAAAACCAACAAACATGGCTAACTGCATATAACATTGTTCATGCATACTGTATAACATTGTTCTTGTGAAGTGACACGCTCAATATGGCAAAAACAAATGAACCATCGAGCGCCTAATCTCAGAAAGAAAAATAATAACATAGTAGCGGTAGTAATAATAATTAATATTTTGAATAATTTAAAAGTAATATATGGGATTTATTTTTAGCAGTTATACAAAATAAATCACTTCCTGTATTGCACTTAAGAGTGAACTAGCACCATTTGCTGCTCCTGAAAGTTCACACTTGACTGTAATTGGCTAAATCCGTATGGTATGGACGGACGGACCAATACGTCCCTTTAGAATTATAAGGTTATGAGATGTTTGACCATTATAGAACACATGGAAATGGGTCATATGTTTTTGCTCATAAAAACATTTTAAAAAAGAGGTGCTCGTCATATAATTAGAATATCATGAAAAAAAGTTATTTGTTATAATTTTGATGATTATGGCTTACAGTCCATTTTCAAAATATTCTAATTTTATGAGATTTTAATTTGGGGTTTTAACAAGCTGAGCCATAATAATCAAAATTATGACAAATAAAGGCTATACATACCTCACTTTGCATGTAATGAGTCTATCATATATTAGTTTCACAGTTTAAGTTGAATAACAGAAGCGAAGCACTTTTTCATGATATTCTAATTATATGACGAGCACCTAGTGTACAGAACGGATCCAGGAACAATAATATATGTCAATAATTCAATTTCAACAAATAGAGAATTGAATCAGGATTAAAGTGCTGGATTCCAGCAAGTGGTCGTCTTTGAAAGTACTAGTACTGGAAAAGAAGGACAATAAAGCACTAGCCTGGCTAACGCCAGACTGCTGTGTGCACTCCAATCTTTTCGAACTTCACAACAGCCTGAGGACCATGGCCGACATTTTCGCATGGATTTGGGCACCAATCACAGAACGAGGAGGGACGGCAAGACGATGACGCGCTATTCGACATACGGAAGCTTGTAGTTTGTTTAGGGATGAAAAAAATGTTTTAAAAATATTTGCGGATCACCTAAATCTTTAGGAGGAATGGGTTTACCACACTTTCAATTATATTATTGGGCTTGTAATCTAAAAAACATGTCATATTGGATTCGGAAAAATCACCCTCATTGGATGAACATTGAACAGGATTGTTGTGCCCCATCTTCTCTCAGAGCATTGGTTTTTTCAGATGTAACTTCAATACCCTCCATAATTACAAACAATGCTGTTGTCTCGAATTCTTTTAGAATGTGGAAACAGCTTGTAAGACATTTTGGTCTTCGTTCCAACCCATTGCAGGGACCTATTCTAAAAAATCATATGTTTGCGCCTTCATTTGGAAATAATACCTTTGCTGACTGGTATGGGATGGGTCTCAGCAATTTTATGGACCTGTTTATTGATAATATATTCCCTTCGTTTGAACAACTTAAGGAGAAATTTAATCTTTCTAACTCGGATTTTTTTAAATATTTGCAAGTTCGAAATTTTGTCAAACACAATAATGCTAACTTTCCAAGGATTCCAGCACAAGCACCTATTGATTCTATATTCCTGAACAATCCAGCTACTAAAGGGGCATTTCAGTTCTGTATAATAGGCTGTCCCAATTTACTGGCTCCAATACTTTACAACATTTAAGACACGCATGGAGGAAGAGCTAGGCACAAATATCCCAGAGGAACAATGGGAGCAGGCCCTTACCTGCACCCATTCGGCCTCAATTTGTGCCAGACATGGTTTAATACAATTTAAGATAATACATAGGCTTCATTGGTCCAGACTCAAATTAAGCAAGGTGTTTACAGATGTGGATCCTTTATGTATGCGTTGCAAACAGACAGCAGCTTCGCTGTCGCACATGTTCTGGGGTTGCTCTAAGCTGTCAACATTTTGGTCAAACATTTTTTTAACATTATCAAAAGCTTTGCACAGTCCTATTGATTTGAATCCTCTCACAGCAATTCTTGGAATAATAGATCACGCGGTAGTGAAAAGACAGTCGCATCGCAAGGTTATACTTTTTACTTGTTTGCTTGCGCGACGATTAATTTTATTAAACTGGAAGCAGGCAGAGCCCCCCACACATGTGAACTGGTTTAGAGATGTAATGATGCACTTAGATCTAGAAAAGATAAGATATTCTCTGCAAGGACGGGAAGATACATTTTGGAGGGTGTGGTCATCTTTTTACAATTTGTCTAATGGGGCGAGCAATTGAATGGATACAAAATGCATACTATTTTTGACTTTGTTTTAAATATTATAAATGCTTTTTTACCTTTTTTTTTTGTTTTTGTTTTTGTACATTTAAATGTCCACCTATATGTTTGGGGGTTTTTTTGGGTTTTGGTTTTTGTTTTATTTCTATCAATATACATAAGTAATGATGTACTCTGTCATTTATTTGAATTTTAAGGTCCAACACTTGAAAGGCATTGTTTATTGTATTGTTTTATAACGTGTGGAAGCTTTGCCTGATCAAACAAGTCATATATCCTAATGTCGTTGGAATGTGATTAATATGTGAAAAAAATCAATAAAGAGAGTGTTAAAAAAAAAAAAAAAAATAAGACTTGATGGGACACAATTCTCGTTAATAATAAAAATAAAAAAAATAAAAATATTTGCGGATCCAACATGACAGCATCAGACGCGAGGCCATCTTTCGATCAAGCTTTAGAACGTGTTCTAAATAGTTTAGCTCAAAAGTTTACAGCGGGTACGTCATACGTCATCTGATACCATGATACGATTGGCTAGCGCCCAATAAACGGCTATGGACAATCGTAAACCACACCTCTCATATGAGAAAATGAATTGGTGGTCCCCAGACTAAATATCACTTGTGATTTTAGTCTGGCGTTAGCCAGGCTAATAAAGCACAGAGTCTGATCCATAAAGTTGTATCGTTAACTCACAAATAACATCTTTCTCATTAATCTTTTCAATCTCCTCCACATCAATCAACAGCTCACTTCATTTTCAGAATTAGCAACCTTTATTTCCACACCTTAGCAACTGTAGGGTTGGAAGAATGCATCATAAATGAGCAGTTCTTGGAAAATGGAACAAAGTCAGTCACTTATACCAGGGCCTTAGTTTGCCCATGCCTGGTATAAAAAGAATTGTCAATTTTTTCCAATATTTTTGAAGTAATTTGTTCTGTTTTGTTCCTCAAAATCATGTGGGGTACGGTTGTTTTACATTGCAGAAGAAGGTGACACTTTGTTTGCTGTCATATTATTTGGAGTTAGGGCTGCAGATGATGTTTTAGAATTATCCTTCTCATCTTTCTTTTGCGACAGATTAAAGAAAAAATAAATACTCAAAGTGGCAGCGTGTAGAAGGGAAACCCTAATCCTACTAAGTAATGTATTTCCGTGGGTCCAGGTCTAAACACATTGGATCCCAGCTCACAGCCAAACGTAATCAGTTTTCCGCTTCCTCTTTCCATCTTGCCTAATATGGCCACAACAACAATCTGAATATTTCACACAGGAGGCACGATGTGTCTGCCGAAGCATTTGCACCTTCCAATTTGGAACAGAAAAAAACAACTAAAATTAATATTGACTCAACAACATATGAGCTCATGAATAGAATCAATGCATGTGTGTGTGTATATACTAGCATGTATGGGATCCTGCTCTCCTAAGTAAACAAAGGATTATTAGAGGATTATCCATAACATTTGGAAAAGGGAAACAGGTAGTTCTAATTGTATTAGACTTATTTTAATATTATAATTACACAAGTTGACTATAAAGTTGTGTCTAATAAGTAAGTAAGTAAGTGCTTTATTTGTCATTGTTCAACCGTACAACAAAATTGTGTTCAGGTGTTAGTCCTGAGCCGCTGCGACTGAGCGCGCCATCACTGTGGGCCAACCTGACCAGGTTTTTGAGGTCAAGGAAACCTTAGTACCCAGAGGAAACCTGGCTGGCTGCCTTCAGGGCTCCTCTGATCCTCTGAAGTGATGCAGCGCCTCCTGGGTTAGTCCCTGTTTCAGAGCGTGGTGTCCTGCACTGGTCAGGTCCTCTTCCTTCTGCACAGATCCCTCCGCTCCACAAGTCTTTCACCATTTTCTCGGAAGAGTGTGGCAGTTCATCTGTTTTATTCTCCCGTGAACGTCCATTAGCCAGAACAACAGAAGGCATGTGGCTTAGCTGTGAGTCTTGCCCGGATACCTCCTTGTTTGTCCCTTTTTGTTTCAAATAGCGCCTCTTGTGATGCTTCCACTGTGCTGCAGGTGTGGGGGGCTCTTGGTGCTTCTTCAGTGTTTCAGAAGAAGACATTTGTAGGTCTCAAACGTCTTTAGCTCATAAGCTAGCTGTTTGTTTACTTTTTAGTCATCATAATATAATAATCATCATCAAAATAATATGATAATAATCATCAAAGCAAACTAAAACAGTATTATAAACTACTCACTCCTCACTAAGATCCTGGTTCAAGACCCTGGAGAAGGGTTCTGCTGTCCCTCTACTTGCTCATGACAGTTTGCCCTTTTGGCATTGAAGGATGGGTTCACTGCAGCTGACAACATTTCTGACTGCAGTGAGGAATTAACCACAAGCTCCTTTACTCCTTATACATAAATATACGTTTTTGTAACAAAGGGAATATGTAATTTCACTCAGAAAAGCTTGAAACATCTTGTACAGCTCATTCTTCCTACAGTTTGTATGTCTACCAGAGCAGTGTTTTTGCAAAACACAACTCTCCCATCCGTACAAACAAATGTATTGGCGATTATACAATGTCTTTGTGCAGCGGTGGCCTGTTATAAATGTATTGAATCGGCTGCAAACGCCATAACAACAACAACATGAAAGGTCTTCAGGCAGAGCAGCAGTCCTCATGTTTGTTGTGCCTTCCACAAGTGCCATCATTACCATATTCAAACACTATTAGGCCCCACTGTGTCTCCTCAGCTGAATGTACGGTACATCTCAAGCGTCTCTTCTATTTACATGTCAATCTCTGGCAGAAGGGTTCACATGATATGCTGAACAAAACTGTAAAAGTAAGCATAAGCCTTATTCTCTGGCACAAATGGTCTGTGTAACAGCTCAACTCCACATCCCCGCTAGATACCGCAGATTGTATAGAAGACACTTGTGTGAAGGCATCACACACAGCAGGGAATGGATCGCATTTTCAAACAGCTCCTGCTCTTGTTTTCACATGGGAAATATCTGCAGATGTTCGTGCAAAGCCCCTTCATGTCTTGACTTAGAAGAATGAAGTAGTACTGTAGGTCAAGGGTGAACTCATTTTTATTCCTATTCATCCTCCGCCCCAAAAGCTTCAGATGTTCTTTTTCTTGCTCTGCCTCTTTTCTTCTTATATGACTGGATTCTGTGTAACTTTATTTGACTGATGCAAATAATTGTGCAACATTTCTGTTGATTGTTTGACAGCTAGACCCGCACAGTATTATTTCCGTATGGGCCAATCCTTTCAGGGAACAAATATACAGCTATTGTGCAGAAGCATTCATGAAGACGTCGAACATACTCGTGAGTGCTGTTCCGGATCAATCAAGGGCTAAGTTGATCCACTTCACACTTCTACAGTTTGGCATGTTGACTTTGTGTGTCTCTTCTGGAACATGTAGAATCTTTATAGAAATGTAACATTTAGTACAAACAATACAAGAGCAAGACAAAGCATGTATGATACTGTAATCTTGTATTATTCCCTCAAAGATTAGATTTTCCTCCTCCTGGGGTTGCTACAGCTAACATTCTGTTTAAAGTGATGTGCATAAAAATCTTACTGAGCGCAGTATTCCTTTTTTGTTTTTTGTTTAGCCAATAACCATGTATCCACGTATTCAGAAAAATAAAACTGTTTGTATCCATGTATGCGCACAATACACCTCTCGGCTTAGGATCCTGAGCGATGCTTGGCGGAGGTGGAGGGGTGGCTGCCATGGTGAAGGTGATGCTGCAGATACATAGGTCTCCAAGGTTGAATTTATGCTTGGACTTTATGTGTGATAAAAAAAGAGACAAAAACATGACAAAAACGCTTCAAAAATGTGATAAAAATGTGGCGACAACGTGACAAAAAAGTTACAGTTATGCAGGTCTTAGCTTTCAAATGAGGTGTTACACTGACCGAGAGGCTTTTAGATTTGGAAAAGTCGAACTGGAGTGGGAGGTAAAGAGGTTAAAGTCACATTACATGATATTTCTCCCAATAATTTCTTTTATCTGTAGTCTGTTCATTACTATTCACACGGTGTCTCCTGTCCCACTCCCCCTCAGGAGTGCCTGTCTAGATCGAACGGAGGAACCCGGCTGAACGGAGGAACCCTGCCTACTGGATTGACAACAAGGACTGGACGTTCTGCGATCTTGACACGTCTGCCCTGGGACTCCATCGGCCCTGCGTCTCTATAGCCTGTCCGTCCATGGGAGTGGATCTCTCCTTCTGTGGTTCTCCCCAAGGTTTCTCTTTTCTCCCCTGGCGCCGCTCGTCGCCACCCACTGCTGACGCTTATTTGGACTTTATGTTTGCCTGGATACTTAATTCGCCTGAACTTTACATTGTCTTATTTACTGCTCTGTTTTATTGCCTCAATGTTTGGTGCAGCCCTATGAGGCAACTCTGTTGTGATATTGGGCCATTGATTGATTGATTGAATAAATAGATCAAATATAACCATTTCTTTTTATTACAGATAGTTTCATTGTTGAAAAATACCTAAACAATGAACAAACAAACTCCCTCCTCAGACCTGATTGTAACTTTACTTACGTCTCCATGGAGATGTTGACTAAAGGCAGCCTGTAGGTTAGGTCCTCATCTAAATTCTTTGCTTATTAACCACAAAAACATGATTTTCTATGTAGTGCTGGTCATTAGGAGCATGTTTTGTTTTGCTAGCAGCCATATAATCCAAAACGTTTCGCAGTGTGCCTTTAAATAAAGATGAACATGTTTATTACGGTTATCATCACTCTATATGTCACGCTATAGCGCTTGAACGCAGTTAGGGTAATGGTGTGAGTGAAGTGGCTACAGGTGAGTTTAAAAACTAAAGAAGAGAACATTATGACATGACTATAAGATAAAATCTTTGCTTTTTCCATTTGTCATGTGATTTGGTCCCTGAAGCTAAACTATTCTCTGAACATTTACATGAACTTATGAGCATGCACTGAGTATTCATTCTGACCTACTTTGAATCCCAATTAGTCACAGGTATTTCAAATCATCACTGATGTGACTCAAAGGAAACTTCACCCACTTAATATCAAACTCAGACTGTTTTAATGTCCTGTCACCTTGCAGCTGTGTCCCTGAGACTGTGGCGGCGCGGTGTAGCTCTCCTGGTGAGTGCAAATGTCAAAGAATGGTATTTACATCTCCCTGTCAGTGCCTTCCCTGTGTCCGCCATCGTCCTTGTTACTGCTCCTCCAACACCTTTGACAAAGTGAAACGCTTAACTTTCACGCTTCATATTGTACCGCTCATAACGTGACAGGGGAGTGAAGTCGTATTCTCAAGAGGCAGCTAATTAGTGAAGATTGTGTTACGCATTAACAAAGAACACTGTGGCATTGAGGAAATAGGGCCCTGATTGTTTATGTGATTATATTGTTTATAATATGTCCTGGCTGCAGGAAATAGAGATCAGTTTTTAAGTAAAGAATGTTGCATGGAGAATAGTTTAGTACCACAAATTTAGTGAACTGCACATTGGCGTGTACTATGTAAAGCTCATTTTCACTCCTATTGCAGCACTTACAGGATCTGGACTTGTCACAACCGTCTTAGAGCAGATGCTGTCCCTGCCTCCCATAGCTGAGCTGGATCACACCCAAAAGGAGCAGAGGTCCATCAGACTCGTGAAGTGTCACAAACTCTGCTCAACTTTACTATTTTCTGCACCCATTACCACTGCACTGTTTTTCTTTTCTTTTTTCCTTTACAGTATATGCATTACCCGGTCATATCCACTGCTTTACGGAACATGTACACCAACTATTGTGTACTTAGAGATTAGGTTTTTATTATACAAATTGTAATTTTTCCTTTTTTGCTACTGATCAACTCCGTTCCATGTTGCACCATTGCAGTGAAAAAACAAATCCAAGTTGTTGAATCCTTTCACTCACAATGGCAAAGGAAAACATTCTGATTCCGAGAACTCTGTACCAAGAAGCTGTGAGAAATTAACTTAATTATAAGACCAATGAGTCACTTTCAGGCGAAACATATGTTTTGCTTGAAAGTGACATTATTAAAAGCTGTTTTCCCTTGAATGCAATTACAATTACAGACATAAAAGGTAATTTGTCAGGCCTTGAGCCAATCTACCCATAAGCTCTAGTGCTCTAGTGCAAAGAACTTAAATATCGGTAACACTTTATAATAACTACACCTTTTTTAGCCTTAATAAATGATGAACTAACACTTAATGAACAATTCATTAGATAAGAGTGACTAACTTAATAACTACTTAACTACTGCAGTTAAGGCCTCATAATAATGAATAGTTCTTCACATACTTCACTTATTCATTGTTAAGTTTGTGTTAGTCACACTTAACTAATGAATTGTTCATAATGCATTAAGTGTTAACTCAATATTTATTAAGGCTAAATAAGGTGTAGTTATTATAAAGTATTTCCAAAACCAAAGTATGTACCTTTTCTCGTATTTCTTGGTAAATCCTGTTATTCAAGAGCAAGACCTGGTCAAATATACAACAAATTTATTCGCAAAAATAACAATGTATCATCTTACATCGCAGAGCACACGGCACTTTTCAAAATGCTGAAAGGATTTTACAAAAGCAACAAACACAGTCATCACAAACTTGAGTGATCACAAGTGAGAAGACGGGCAGCTGTCCAGGGCTAAACCATGACGCACTCGCACGTCCACGACGCACAGCACCACGGCCAAACACCATCCACACACAAAAACACAGCAAGTTTGTATTCAAGTTTGTGCTATAGAAATCTGGTGAGTCACTGTGTTGGACAAATGAAAAATCATAGAGTTCCTCTGCTGTAGCCGCCGGGGACGTAAGAACAAATGGGCCAATATCTAGCAGTGCACGTCCACACAGCGATGGCTCATGAATTATAGAAACCACCAGGCAATCAACAATATATATATATATATACACATCAATAAATAATAACTTTAAATAGTTGTAGAAGGTAATCAACCAAAGTGACTGAGGCACAAAAACACTCTTACAGAAAGAGCAATTTAGATTGAACTTCACATGAAATAATACATCTTAACAATAAAATACACTGTGCACAGATCATATGGACAAAGTCTAGTAAGTAACCAAGTAGAACTTTAGTATGTTGTCCCAATAAATGATTACAGAGACTAAATCACGTTCCACACAGTTAAAGTCTGTAATGATCAAGTAACATCATTTGGGACATCAGAATTTAAAGGGTCAGCTGACTTACAGGACAGGGTCTTTACGCCCTTCACAATACACAATATAAATATTTTACCCAATGCTCTCATGCAATAGACACAAGTAAAAAATACAGTTTTCCAAGTGCATGCTTCAAGAATCTTTGAACAAATAAATGCTATTTCATATTTTCAAGCTATTCAGAGCCAACAACCCCGACACCGTATTCACACTAAATACATGTCGAACACTGTACAATTATTACAGGCGCAGCGCCAAGTGCCAAGAGTGCAGTGATTATAACAGATGTATCATTTCAGTCTCTATATGGAACATTTATATAATGCTCCTATACAACCCAGACTGGCACAATGCGTGAACCTTCTATCTCAGTACTCACTGAGGCAGGGGTGTCCAAACGACGGCCCGCGGCCCACTTTTAAATGGCTCGCTGCAAATTCCCCTCTTCCTGTCCTTTTTTATTTGGTTATGCTCCTAAATTTTTAACTGTGCTCGTAAATTTTAGAATTATAGGAGCATAAGCGCTACTAAGAAAAAAAGTTAATTTTGAGCCCTGCATATTCAATTAAAAAGCATAGTTAACATTTGATTGAATTTGCTAACTTTAATACAATAGAGGTGAAGTTATATATTTGACCTCTACTGAGTGCGGCCCAGTTGTTTGTATATTTTTCTGTATGTGGCCCTCAGTGAAAAAAGTTTGGACACCCCTGCACTGAGGGATGTTGACCACAATTAACCTCCTCAGTGGAGGTTCACCGGGACCGACCAAAACTGTCATTAGTGACATTTAAGAAGGCAACAGTAGATTGTGTGCTTTGTCTCTGCAAAACCACATTAGCACTCAAACATGTTCGAAATCACAATATTTACACACATAAAACTTTTTTGGCAGAGAGAATTATCTCATTTTATCAAGATAAAGTCAACTCACTGGCAGTGGTCAGCATAATGTGGATTATGTTCTGTATGTCAGAAATGTATTTGAGGACTGTGACCTTAGAATTCTTCAGATCAATGCTTTGGACTTTGAGTTATGCTGGGAAGGTGTACAGTGAAAGCTATGCTAAATTGCGCTGGACAATGTGGAGCAATGTACAGGACATGTGGTATGAAGGCTTCACATCTGAGTTATTTTGTGCTGTTCATTAGTTATGAATGCGCTTGAAAATGTGACCGTGTTGTCCCCGGCTGAGGGCGTCTTCTCACCATTCTCCACTGGGGGCAGAGGTTCGAAAGTGAAAGCCATTGGGCCGCTGTTGTTTGATGCCTTTGTGCCATTAACTACGATCTGGTGGCCACTTCCATTGTGCTGCGGGCTCACATCTAGCCGCTTTTTGACCTTCTCTCTGTCTCCATCGCTGTGTAGCTGGGAGCTGCGCCTCTCTCTAACTGTGCCAAAGCCACTCTGCAGCACAGACATGGTCCGGTGAGCGCCCTCTGGCCTTTGGCAGCGGTACAGCCCCGAAACGCAGAGCGAAACTTCTGCGACATGGCGTTGTAGATAACTGGGTTGATGGCACTGTTGGCGTAGATGCAGGTTCGACAGAAGAGCAGGAACCAGGCGTCCAAATAAGGAGTGGACACGAAGGAGTTAATCAGAACCAAGGTGCGGTAGGGCATCCACAGCAGTGCGAACAGGATTACCACTACTGCCAGCATTTTAGTCACCTGGAAACAAACGGACACTATCAATTAGTTGTCATTTCTTTTGATCATTTATGGATCCATTTTCTCTATGAAAATACTTTTATTATTTTATACAGAGATCGACCCAAAACCTATTCATTGTTTACAAAGTGGTAGCAGATATCAACATAATGGAAGTTGAGAGTAGATGAGTAAACAAGGCGGTGAAATAACAAGGTTAAACCCCAGCCAACTGAATCTGTATAAATGATCCAGCCTGCTACTTGTCATTTCAGCCTGACCGTATAGTGGAATTGTTGTCTAGCCTGTGTAGAATTGAGAGAGCTGGGTTTTGGGTTTCTGTGATTTCCATCTCACGTTGGTGTGTGTGGAAATGAAAAGCTGACATGACAGCAAAGTGGGCCTTAAAGAGAGAATAAACGTCATGACAGTTCCGGGAGTGCTTGAGTGGAGGTATACCTCAGCTGTAAGACCAATAGCTGTGTACAATGGAAAAGATAGGAAAGCTGCTGTTATTCTGACCAGGCTTAGATTGGGGCATTGTGGATGCCCCAATCTAAGGATATTTGGGGATTTGGGGATATTTTGGGATATCCAATATTGGGATAGCCAATATTTTGGGATATTGGCTTATTGACATAAGCCAATAGGGAAATATCCTGATGGCTTATGTCAACACTGCAAACACGTTCTTATTGATCGTCCATTGCATAGAACTCAACGAGCAAAGCTGTTTCGAACTGTTGCTCCTTTGTCTCAGAATAATTGTATTAGTCTTCAATCATTATTACAGTAGTCCTTCCCAGGGTCAGGATTTCGCTATAAGAGCGCTGCTGGACTTCCTTGTAGCCACCAGTGTTGGGCATTTTACTTTCAAACAGTAATTAGTTACCATTTCAAATTACCCCTCCCAAAAACTAATTGAATTAGTAACTCAGTTAATATGCTGTAAAAGTAATGAGTTACTCTGCAAAGTAATTATGAAGATATGTTTATATTATGTACTATTGTGTCAAAGATGTTCCTAGTAACTAAATGAAACTGAATGGGGGGTAGAGTGGGGGAAGCCCCTGTGACTGAATGGTATTGACCAGTATTTGCGCCGCTGTTTTAATAATGTAAGAATATGGCCGTATTCAAAGAGAATGGGGAGGAACTGGAGTAAAAGAAACATGTGCCAAGCCGCCAACGATCAGGGCAGACTTTACGCACAGGCATTGTGCAAGTCTCTCCGTACATTCATCAGGCAAAACGTAAAACAATCAGCAAATATAAGTTTAGATGCCCTAACAGAAGGGTAGCAGCCTATAGTGTTCTCTGGAGCGGAGAGAGAGGAAAGAAGAAAGGCACAGAGAGAAGAGCGGGAAAGACGCGTCTCCGACGATTCTGCGTCTTTGGGTTAAAAATAAGTTCCAACACTATTGTGCAATGATCACCAACTGGATTCTCCAACACCGGTCACAAACAGCGATGTGGCGATGACAAGCCACGGGTCGGGGAAACTGACATAGTTTTTGGAGCAGAGCACATGATGCAACACTGACTGACGGACACAGCCAGATGTGAGCGATAGGTTCGGCAGACAAAGGTGCAGGCCGCGCAGTTGTCCCGGTCCTGGAGAGGCAGAGGACACTGAATGATACAGACAGTAGGGTGGGCCGTGAATACCTATGCTTTGAATTGCCCTGGCTCGTCGACATTGCCATTGTCACCACCGTTATTCCCAACACTGGTAGCCACGGGGCTGTTTTGGATGTAATCTTGTTGCGTAGTCGGATATCACCTAGATGGGGAGCAGTGTACAATGAGGCACCTAGTCTGCTGGAATTACCCGAAGAAGAAGAACTATGTGTTTGACAAAGCTTTTGTGGTGAATGTGAACAAGGTACAAATGATGACTTAAACAAGCGTTATCTATAATGGAAATCCTTTGTACAAATGAGAGCCTACTCGTATTCTTGATATATGATATTATTGCCCATTCCAGTATTCATTATTTGACATAGATGTATGTACATGTTCCGTGTTTGTGATATGTTTTTACCCCATGGGACTGTGGATGGAAATTAGCTTTATTGGTTAATTTGGTTTATTTGGTTGGGACAGTGCATGTTAATGAACAAGCCACACCGGATTGTAGCCATGGGCTAATTTCCATCCGTCGCCCCCCATGCACACCCTTAAACACACTCTCATTCATCCTGGTCTATTGTACATGTTTTATAGTTAGTTAGTTAGATTTAGCTCTGAGCTAAATTTGGCATATTTACAGCACTGGTTGTCTGTTCATTAATATGCATGGTCCCATTCAAATTAATAAATGAAAATGAAATTTGTGGCATTTTTTTGAGTGATAATTAATTTAGGTGAAATAAAGTCAACTTTTAGCCACTGTATTTACAATAATGATTAGATCAAGGAGATGCGAAACATGTAATATGTAAATGTTAATGACATTTCAGAGTGTTGGCGGTTTTCGGTGGGCAGGATGTTAGTCACATTAGCAACTGAGGTAACACTTTATAATAAGGTTACATGAAGTCATGCATGAATAACAGGAAATAATGCATGATTACATGATATATTTATACATGACAATATCAAGACTCATCATAAGTTAACATGACTTCATGTTCTTTCATAGATGACTTCATGCATAAGTTCACTAAGTAGCTGCTGTAATGAATTCATGAGAAAATCTTAATATATCATGATCTTAGAATCATGATGAATTCACGCAAACATTGAAGTTTTTTTCTTCCAAAAACATTAAATAATCGTAATTAATACGTTTATGCATGAATATCATGATTCATCAAGTTTTACCTTAATACAACATTTACTGCCGTAATTAACTCATCATTAGCCTTAGTTCATTCATAAATTCATGATGATTGCGTCCCTATACTAAAGTGATGCACTTTTATGCTTTGGACAATCAAGATGTTTATTTGACAAAACAAATTACATTTGCACTTTAGGAAATGCACTTGGAAGTTAGCCATTGTTTCTTTTGTTTGGATTTTAGATATTTTCAAACGCAGTGCATGTATTAAAGCTGTTGCAAAGAAATGGGGACGATGAGGTAGACAATATTGCATTTGGGATTACTGAATTGATGTTATTTGTGTAGCTTCTTGTCTGTTTATCTAATGCTGAGGTGGCTGTCCCTGGCTTAGGCTCACCTCTTTATCTTAAATAGGCTGTGCATTATACCAGCTATCTAGCCACCGCCAGCACTTAAGTCTATTCTAGTCTAGAGCAGGCAGGAGCACGGGAGATGACTCTAAGCTGGAGGTAGGAGGATGTGTGGCTTTACTGGAGCAGATAATGCTAATCACTGAAGTCTTTTAGGTCCACCGCGACAGCAACCTTCACTCAGCTGTTACCATGGCCACCAACGGAGATGACAAAAACACGCATGTTTTTTCAACACCGAACTGCCCAGCGCAGGTCAGGTGGTCATGGTTCTGCTCGTTTGGGGTAACTGACTCGTGTCTAGTCCTTCTGTGGTTGCTGAAGCAAACACTGACACTGTGTTCACGGTAAAGTATTGTGATGCTATATTGTGCGTGTCAATCGTATTAACCAGCACTGACTCCTTTAATGTTATGGCTAAATATGAACATCATTCGCTGTTACCTACAAAATGGCAGTTTCAAAATTCAATTTATAATTTTCAATACTACTGTGGTGTTGTAATCATAGACGCCATATAAGTGCCTTTAGCTATCTGAGCCTGTTCCTACAAATGCGTACATCTCCAACGCCTTACTGGATCTGTTTAAATTGAATTTTCTTTCCCCATACAAATGAATGGTGAAGCCAGTCCCTATGTAAAAGTATGGCAGGTTTGACATGTCCGTTTCATGGCATTTATGTAAGCTATTTTATGTGGTTTCTTTATATTTAACATAATAAGAGGAGGTTCAGTGGCCACTGGATGTGCGCCACAAAAGCAGAAACTTGACTGAATATGATTTAGCATTCAGCTCCGAGGCAACTTTTATACGCTAATTCTTATCTAAACTAAGATCTGTACATCTGATTTCTAACTCGGGTTGACAACAGGTGATCGTGACAGGATCGTTCATAATTTGCAATGTTTGATGGCTAAAGGCTAACCGCTATAGGAAAATACATAGGGCAGGCAACTATCCTAAGCTCCACTGACAGCACAAAAGGCTTTATCTTATATTTGTGGAGACTTAGAGACAAATCAAGGGCCTGAACCTTTTTAGTTATCATGAACATATGTAAATATTTCTCTCATCAAAATCTTTTTATTGTTGAATTATTACTGATGATAACGTCTGTGTAAACTCTCAGTCGTACAGGAGCTGTCCATCTTCAATGAAGGTACTTGACTCATCTTCTGTACTCAGTGGTTGAAGTCTCGAACGTTTCGCCTCTCATCCAAAGGCTCCGTCAGCGGACTAAAGTCCCGCTCAGCCCGCAGCTTAGATAAAGACCAGAAGGAGGAGTTGGGGTTGGCCCGGCTCCTCCCCTCTAATCACAGCTACTCTCAACTGTGGGTAAACAACCTTTGAAGCAGAGTGTCTCTAACGACCTGCTCAACCCCAGTATCGGTCAGTCCTATCCTATTCATGGCTGATCACTGCTAATTATGCTAAATAAACTGCTAATGCTGTTCTTTTGTTAGCTGAGGTGCCGTCTCCTTGGACTGGCTGTGCCCTGTCGGCTGTCCCCGAAGGAGATTGGAGTAGAGTGACGGAAGATTAAATCTGAGCCCACCATTCCGGTTCATGGAGGGATTTTCTTTCTTGACAAAAATAGCTTCTTTTACTCCTCTTTCAAACCACCGTTCTTCTTTAGCTAAAATTTTGACCTCCCCGTCCTCAAAGGAGTGGTTCGAGGCTTTGAGGTGGAGGTGCACCGCCGACTGAGGGCCGCTTGTGTTTTCTCTTCAGTGTTGATAAAGTCTCTTCTGTAAAACTTGTTTCGTTTCTCCAATATAATGTTCTTTGCATTCTTCTTCTTTGCATCGAATAGAATAAACCAAATTGCTTTGTTTGTGGCTCGGAGTTTTGTCTTTGAGATGAACGAATTTTTGTCTCAGTGTGTTCACCGGTTTGTGGTACACTGGGATCCTGTGCTGCCTAAAGATTCTCTGAAGTTTCTCTGAGACCCCGGCTACATACGGCACTGCCACTCCCTTTCTTCTGGGCTCTATAGTCTGTCTGTCTTGTTCTTTGGGTCTTCTTGCCCTTTGTGACCAGTTAAATACCAGTTATTATAGCCGCAGTCTGGGAGAGTTCTCTCTGTAGCTGTGATTAGAAGGGAGGAGCCGGGCCAACCCCAACTCCTCCTCGTGGTTTTTATCTAAGCTGCGGGCTGAGCAGGACTTTAGTCTGCTGACGAAGCCGATGAGAGGCGAAACGTTCGAGACTTCAACTACTGAGTACAGAAGATGACTCAAGTACCTTCATTGAAGATACTGATGATAATAAATAAATACATTCGGTCTAGTTTGCTATACTGAAAATTTCAAGTGAAGTGAATATTTTTGCTCAATCAAATATTTAAAAAGACATGTTAAAATCAGCAAAATCCCATAATGATGGGGCTGGCCTGGAAGTACATTATTACAATCAGATTTTTTTTTTTTGATACTCAAACTTTTTAACACCCTTCAAAAAAACGTTCAGATTTCTTCCCTCCAGTACGTAATCTCTGCACTTAACAATCAGACCGTGGCCCTCGACTATTCTGAGAACATACAAAGTTTGTGTCATTATATATCTGATAGAGAAGAGTCAAGTGACGGACTAAGTGAAGACATCTCTGGCAGTTGCGCCCTCATTATGTAAATCCTGTGCTCTTTGAAGGAAGCCACTGAATGCATCAGATTAGCCTCTCAGACGATGAGTGTGGTCATGAGGAGCAGACTGCAGACGGGTCAAAAGGATTCCTAATTTGACTCTGAAATAGGGCAGTTTGGGAAAAATATATCTATTGTATTGTGATGTTTCTGTGAGGATTTGCCCTTTTTTTGGATTATGTAACACCAATGAAAATATTTGAATAGGCTTGTGGGGCACCGTTATGTGTTGTATTATTTACCATTGGCTGAGCGGACAATATTCCCAATGGGGACAATAAAGTATAGCTTTACCTTACCTGAACCTTTACGGCTTGCACACTTGGCAATTGTTCCTCTACCCTTCAAGGAGCTAATTTTCTTTTTGTTTTGTTTATTTATTGATATCTTTCTTTGTCCCCAGCCATTCTGTTTGCTCACAGTAAATATTTCATAAACATAATTATCATCAAATGTAGATAAATTGGTAGATTGTACATCCCTGTAATTGGTTCCCTGAGCCACATGCCACCTGTAAAATGATTAATTATTCACAGCGAAGTGAAATTATGTGCCGTGTTAAAATTCAAGGTGTGAATGTTCCATGTCCTGGTATACTCAAGCTGATCACATATACTGTAGAATGATAAACTGCCACTGCTGAAAGATGGCATTGGCACTGCTTTTTATGAAGATAATACACTGTATTTACAATTTCCTTGCATTTTTGACACTTCTTTTGAGAAAACACTGTGGGGAAGGCTGACATCTTAATTACAGTTCAAGCTCAGATAAAATATTTTTCTTTGGCAGTTGCAAAAGCCAGTGAAAGCCAAAGCCTAATCATGTCGAAATGCCTTTTACTTTACTTGCAGCCTCTTCTCATCTTTTTTCAATAGGAAGGGCTTTGGTCAAATGGAAATGCATTTATCCTAATAAACTGTGAGAGGAGGTCCATTTGTCTTCCCTTCGGTGACATGCATTCTGCAGTTACACAGACAAGAAGAGAACAACAGTCGCCTATAGCTCAGAGTGATGCACCGCCACACCTGACGCCTGTCTGAGTGTTATGAATGTTACGGATTTTACCCAAAGTATTGGTGCACTTTAAACTCTGTCTAAAACCATGTGATTAGATTTGACTTGCAATGAGGGCTGCAGATCATATCGCCAAATTAACGTTATTGCAATAATAGCTGGTGCAATAACCATATCACAAGAAGTCACAATACAAAATCAATGAGAAGTGCACACATACATATAAAAAAATCGCAAAAATGCAATGCAACTTAAAGATGTCATAATTTTTCAGTAATGTTGTTTAGCGCTATTCAAGTCAGTTATCGAAGTTTTCTCATATGGTGCAGCCTGAGTCGCAATGTCATGTTTTGGTAAAAAAAAATAATGATACAACATAAAAAAAACATCCCATAATATGCATGTATAAACTACTTAGCTATAGCTTTTCATCAATAAATGATCCATCTTGTGTGAGTCTTTACTTTTTTGGAAATGCAATACGGGTTTTTAAAACATGACTAAATAAAATATGCCAAAGAACAGACCACAAGGAGTAAGCCTGGGTTTTGATTCTGTGAAAACTGGACTTCACAGGTGTCTTCTTTGTAACGTAGCTAAACAAAGCTCACAAGCTTTGGAGATGGATGGGATTGTATTTGGACCACAAGGCAAGAAAAAACAGCCAATGTCTTATTATAAACAGTCGGTCGGGGGAATTGTTTCACAAATAATAACGCTTGTGTCCCTTAAGTGTACACTCACGCTAAGACTGCTGAAGAATAAGGGGCGACGGTGGCGCAGATGGTAGAGCGGGTCGTCTCATGATCGAAAGGTTGTGGGTTCAAATCCCAGCTCCCACAAATGTACACTGTCATTGTGTCCTTGGGCAAGACACTTTACCCTACTTGACTCCAGTGTCTACGTACATTGGTATATGTGTGAATGGGTGACTGGTTCCTTACTGTAAAGCAAACCAGTCAACTATATAAGTTGAGTCCATTTACCATAAGCCTGTATGCAAACTTAAAATAAAGAGATCGGCTGGTGATGGTGGTCAGAGAGGCCCAGTTCAGCAGCCTGGATTGCAACAGTCTAACTCAGGGCAGGACTACAGTAAATACACAGATTACCACCACTGAGTCTGGAAAGAGAATTTGAGTGTCTGGAAAGGTGCTGTTTTTATAAGGGAGGGGGGGGAAGGACAGTTAGACTATTGTGCACATTATGTATTTCTATATTACCGATATATGGTGCCATTCAAAACCTCAGCCTTCTGTAATAGCTATTAATCTGTACTGTTGCTACATGCCACTAAAAATGCTGCAAATAATGAAGATTCAAGTTTTGTGTTTCTTTTTTTCCCCATCTGAGTGCAATACTCATCACCTATTTTTTGTGTGACTTTGATAAACTATAAATAGGCCACTTGAAAACGGCGGCAACACAATGCGCTCGATCGATATTGCACCATCGACTGGGCACAACGCTAGTACATACCGTTCTCACCTGCACATCACACCATATTGGACGTCCACCGCGCTTTATGCTTTGGTGGTCACAGCTTGAGTTTGAGCTTCAGACAAAATGAATCGGTCGGCTGGCACGTTTGATGGTGTGAGCACTGCTGCAGTAAGAGACCACCCTTTTCGATAAGTCTTGTAATTCTCCCACAGCCCTTTGTCATTTGAGCCGTTTTTATGAGAATCTCCGCTGTGTACGAGGGGAATACTGAACTTTATCAAACTGAGCGATATCTCAGCGCTGAACAGTGCCACAACACCATTATGTACCTCGACTATCGCTGGACTATCATCTAGATCTGCCTGGACTCCTATCTCTAAAACAAAGAGCAGAGGGATGTAATAAAAATCTATACAAGACTCTCTTTAGCAGTTTTATTCCTGTGGACTGTCGAAGAACCCTAAAGTGTCCTAAAATGTAAAAGACAAATGCAGAGGTGCTACTTTTTTCTAATAACCTTATGATAATATGGTTAATTATTGTATAAACAATGGATAGAGATGGTTAATTGAGTCTGTTCTGAATTATACATGCAAATTAATCTTGTAGCAGTGGCGCCTAATGGCTCGGTCTGCAAATATGCATCAGTAAATTAGAATACTTGACGAACAATCAATGTATTCAAGTTGTCCTTGAGTTTTTGACATTATTCATGTATTTCCATTAGAATTATTGCTGGGTTAGAAGGGCCACTGTGACAATCAGGACTGTGAGAGGTTAGTTGTTTGGACACAGGTGGATAGCTTCTGTATAATAATAATAATAATGCATTAGTCTTATATAGCGCTTTTCCAGACGCTCAAAGTCGCTTTACAATTTGGTGCATTATTCATTCACTCCATACTCGGTGATGATAAGCGAGGCAACCAGTCTGCGCACATCAGCCCACCACCAACCACTCACTCACTCACTACATTCGCTAGGCTTCCTGGTGTTACTGAACGGTCTCCCATCCAAGTACTAACCAGGCCCTACCCTGCTTAGCTTCCAAGGTCTGACGGATTGGGCATCGCAAAGGCGGTATGGCCACATGCAGCGAGTTACATCACTGAGCCACAAAGAGCAGATTCAAGTGGTTCAAGAGGTTGCGTTTATGTGACCGCAGAACATTCAATGGAGTCTGAGGAGAAGAACAGGTCAGAATGGAACAGCAGATTGTGTCTTTGCAATGACAAGTTGAAATGCCTGGATCTGGTTTATGGTTAATATACCTGTAATCAATGTCCCTAATGTCCATATGAAACAAAAACTGGTATACAGGACAAAGCCTATTCAGTTCAAACTAAGGTGAAATATTTTCTTCACTATAGTGATAAAAAGTGCTAGCATTAACAATATTATAAACGTTTTTAACTGCATGTGACAGGTATCTTTTTCTAATAATGGCTTAGTTTGATGGGATAACGCCTTTAGTGAGCTTTTTTTGCATGTCTAGATCTATAGGTGCATAGATCTTTGGCGTGTGTCAAGAAGTGTGTTGGACCTCATGCAGCTTGCTTTCACACTTTGTCAGAAGGATACATTTTATAGCTAGTTTCATTATTCTGCACAGTTATAATCCCAGTAGCTAATATTCCAATGAGAAAAAAGCTGCATTAGGGTTTTAATTCTAGTGTTGTCACAGAGTTAAAACCTCTGCCAAAAGCACCCAGTTATATGTTTCACTGCATTGTCCAGCGATTTGTAGTCCCCCACTTCAATATTCGACCCACGCTGAAAAACGTTTGGACACCCCTGGGCTAAATTAATATACAGTAGTGTAATGATATTGTAATGGAGCAATACCTTTTTATGTGTGCGATGTCATAACATGTAGCAAAAGAAAGTGGAGTGGAGTAGCTACAGTATGTCTGCAATGTTATTCTTTGCCCCTCAATTTAACTTTCAAACTTAGGTTATTATTATTATTATTATCATTTGAGGTTCCTATTCAACTCCAACACTGTAAAAGAAATAAGTGTTTGTGCTCAGTCACTGGTGAAAAGGACACAATGGATGGACTCGCTCTAAGTTATTACAACATTTGAAAAAGAAAGCAAATAGCTGGAACTGACAAGGGTGACTTTGGGACTGGCATATATATATTTTTCTTTCTGTTTGGTTTATTTCAGTCTGCAATTATACAGTAATCATGTCACAAAAGAGAACGGATTGATTTTTCAAAATTGAAGCCTAAATTGATAAACACAGCAGGCAAAAACAAGAAGAAAAAGGAAATGTAATGCACTATTTTTGGGATTGTAGAGGAAAACATGATCTGAGAAAGTTTATTCTCGTTTGCTATTGAGCCCTGATGCGAAGCTTTCAAATGCACTCAATCTGGAGCAGAATTTGATGGTAAAATAATAAAAATGTCAACACGTCTTTGAAAGATTTTGAACAGATGTGAACAAAAGCAACAGTTATTCCAAGCTCATGCAAGCTTCAGAGCAAGATGCATTGGAGGCGGTATTGTAGATTCAAAAGCCTCAAGCCATTTCAGCAACAGGAGTGCTTTTTCAAGAAAAAGACCCTTTTCACTGTTCAAAGAAGCCATTACCAACCCAATTACCTTTAGGGCTTGTAACAGGCGGGACGGAGAGCCACCAAGAGGGCACTTTCTGATGCTTTGGATAGCGGGACATCATCAGGGCTAGATAGAGAAATCTCACCTCGACACTCGTACATAAGAGGGCAGTGGGGTGAATAGCGGCGATGTGAGGCAGTGATTGGGGAGATAAGTGCATATGTCAGGAGAGGGCGGGGAGCACACAAGGCAAACGTTAAGCCCAAAGCACTGACCTGTTTCCTGGAAGAGTGGGCAGAGCGGGTCGAGCGCCCCCCTTTCCCACCGCTGCTGTCCGAGGGCTCTCTGCAACTGCGGCGCATGGTGGTGGCACTGGCTTCAGGGTGGTTGGGCAGCGGGCTGTAAAAAAGTGTCAGCACAGAGTTTTGTGTTTGAATATTCATTACATTGACACACTCTTAAAAAATAAGCTCTCTTCTCACTGGGACTTATGGGATTAGGGGTTTTAGCCAAATAACTTGATAGTCAATCAAACATGACAAAGCTACTTTTCTTGAGCTCAACGGCTTGTGAAGGGTACAGACTATTTCAATGTGTTTCTGTTGAAACTTTCAGTGAGGGAGGAACGTTGAATCAGGACTTCTGCTTGTGTTGTGAAGCACAAAGGCACAAGCCTCGTCAGATACAGGCTGTATGTAAAACCACAGTTCATTCTACTGGTCCAAAACACCATTCACATTGAGCCACGATGAAAAACTCCTGTACGACTGAAAGCTTACACAAATACAAGGAGAGAAGGTTTCAAAAGTCTTAAGTTGTGCCCATCACGCACAAGGATAATAGTTTTGTTTTGTCATTATAACCTCTTAACACCCACACGAACCGAGCACATTTTCTCCACTTTGGCATTACCCAAATGTAAAAGCAAAAAAAGTGGCAAAACAGCGACGATAACACAATGAAAGCGACAACAAGAGTGATGAAAAAGCAACGAAAAATCAACAAGAGAGCCAGTGACAAAAAGGTGACCAAAACACAGCGACAAAAACACGACAAAAACACTTACAAATGTGACCCAAAAAAAGGTGTGACAACGCGACAAAAAGAGTCACAATCCGTTGTGTAGGTCTTAGCTTTCAAATGAGGCGTCACAGTGGTCTATAGGCTGTAAGCTCCAGTCCTGAAGCCTTTAGCTTTTAGAAAGTTACAGTCATGTCTTAGGAGAGTTGAGCCACTCACAGCAAAGGCACATTTATGAGGTATTTTTCAATTATAAAATATCTGTCATAAAATAAATACTTGTATTTCAATTGTACTGTATGTATTGGGTAAAATTCTACGCAGTGTGGCTTTAAATGCAGTGTAACAACAAAACAGAAGTTAAAATGAAAATGCATGAATCAGCATGCCTCTAAACACTGCTCTGTACAAAGTGTTCCTCTCTGCTGTGTTGGGGGAATACAATCTGTGACTATAATCAACCAACAGAAATGCCTTCATTCATTTGACTTTTAAATGAATGAATAAAAAGTTTTGGTAGCACATCTGAAAAGGTTGTTTGAGTCCTCTCTCTCACACGTGCTGCGCCAGCGTCCAGATGCAGTTACCTGAGGTAGAGGATGCGCGCAATCAGACCGTAAAGCACAATGGCCAGGAGCAACGGGATGACGTAGAAAATGGCAAAGTCAATGAGGTAGATGGGCAAGTAGAGGTCACGCTTCACCCTGTAGCCACACAGCACGTGTCCATCCGGGCCCACCTGCGTGTCAAGACAGAAACATCGCATTGAAGCAACATTAGCATAATTTGCCGCCAGTCTACGCTCTGGTACTGACCTGAATGTCCACCAAGAAGAGCCATTGCATGCAGTAGATACAGGTGAAGATCCAAACGCCTGTGATGATCCGCTTGGCCCGGGACACTGTGCACACAGTCTGAGCCTTTATGGGGTGGCAGATGGCAATGTATCTGTTGGCGATGACAGAAACACTAAGAATGTTGTTTTGCTCATTTCTAAAATAGGAATGGCTACAATGGATTTAAACAGAGTGGGATAGAGAAGATTTATTGATATTCTTGGCTCAAAACTTCTCAATATCTGAACACCATTCATTATAGTTAGTGTAGATCATTTTCTAACTGTGTTTTAGTGTCTTGCGGGGAAAAAGATGAATCATCTTAAAATATCTCTTACATTGTAATATTCGTTACACAATTGTATTACCAAAAAAATATTTGCGATCAGGTCATTCCATTTCTTTGCATTTACGTACCAAGTAAGCACTTAAACTCTCCGGGGACAAGAATGCAGCAATTCATTTCAACAATGCTACATTTCATAGCAATTTATTTGTCTACGTGCTGAAAAGCATAAGAAAATAAATGTCACGGTCAAGGTATTTCCGTGGGCTGAAGTGTTGTCATAAAGTAAACACTTTAAAATGTTTCGTTTTCGTTTTCGTTTTGATCGAGACAGTGGAAGATAGTTGAACTTACTAACCAACTCAACTGTCTATTTTTCCTGTGTAAAGCCCAAATAACATTTTTTCAATTAAATTAGTTGATAATTATTCCAATAATCACTTAGTTGGCAATTAGTCCATTATTTGTCTCAGCCCTAACCAGGACATTAGAATAAATAGCTTTGGGTAATACGTGGGCTTTAATAGAACTCTGATAATTACTCATTTGATCATTTATTCTAGTTTTTAGCACATCTAATTCATTTCTAATTGTTCATATTCAGCCGACAAATCTGCTGCTCCGAGGTCCTAGCTGCTCACTGAATACTCCGGAGTCCGGATAAATTAGCGCCATGACCTTTTGCAGTTAACAGTGACCACTTTAGTTAATGTGTGCTGTCCGCTTCCCTGCGGTGCTTCTGACAGGCACAACTGCTTTAAATATGTATCAGCTTCACTTCAACGCCTCTCCTAGATGGATCAATAAAAATAACTTGAATAATTTTACTGTTTTTTGTTCTTTTATACCAGGCAAACTTGTAAGCAATTTACCTTAACTGACTGATATAAAAGAGCTCTTTACTAATTAGTTCAAGTTCAATAATGTATAGTTTTAATAATTTAAACACGTCTCCAGAAAACTTTATGTTCCATCCAAGTTTGTATTATTGACCATGTCCTTATTAGCTCAGACTTAGTTCAGCTTTCTCTGAAATACCAGACTCTAGAGGCAAAAACAGGATTAATGAGCAGTAACGGTGAAACATTCTGACACTATGATCATTATGATCATTATGACTTTACCTGCAGCACCATTGTGGATTCTCACAGCCATAATCAGAGGTGGCTATAACTAGAAGGTAACAGATCTGGGTTAGAGCAGTCTAAAACTGCAGCTACTGTGTTGTGCTGTGTCTGCAGTGGTTGGTATTAATCAGAAGTAACCCAAATACCGGAAACACCTGCTAAGACTCGCCAATGGCTACTGTCTCATATGGCCATGATGATACATATCGGGGCCGCACGGTTGCACAACGGTTAGCACCCGTGCTTCACAGCTAGAATGTTCTGGGTGCAGTTTGCATGTTCTCCCCGTTTGTGTGTAGGTTTCTTCCGGGTACTCCGGTTTCCCCTACATCTACGTAAGCACAAAAGGCCAGAATGAATGAGTGGTGCTGATTAAGAGGTTAAAGATAATTTGGTTTATTACAAACAATTGTATAAATCAGTTCTTTTAAGATATTTAGTCTAATGCATCAAACTTTTAAAAATAGCACAATTTAATTTAAATACTTGTTTGCTAGATTGCAGAAATATCATGCATTCAATTGCATGCTATATGCCCTCTTTGGACTCTTTATTTTATTGGGATATTGTGGTACGAATCATAGTACAACCAACAGATCAACAAAATAGTTGATTAGATGTACAACTGATTGACCTATAAAGGTTTGTGCTTTGTGTCAATTAATATTTAGCAAGTGCTAGAATCTGGTACAATGCATTTCTTCATTCTGAGGTATATTGTACACGGTCTCCGTTCAAATGAATGAGTGAACAAAATATAAACAACCAGCTGTTAGATTTGGGTTCAGGGCAGCCGTATGCATATCTTTTCCATTGCAAGTATACCAAGCACCGTGTCGTTGTTTAACATTACAGTACTACTAACCTCTCAACAGTGAAAGCAGTGATGGAGCATGACGACACATTGATGCCCAGATACTGCAGGTAGGTGATGCCCAGGCAGCCAGCGTGTCCAAACACCCAGGTCCCAGTCAGGCTGTCGGCCACGTTGGGCAGGCCTGCCGCCACCAGGACCGTGAGGTCCGCTATGGCCAGGCTCACCAGGTAACAGTTGGTGGGTGTCCTCATGTGGCGCGTAGTGAAGACAACCAACACCACCATTACGTTCCCAACGATACCCATGCTGCACACCAGCAGCACCAGAAACACAGACACGGTCTTGTACTCCAGCGACTCGCTCACACTTGGGCTTAAGGAGATGTTGGTCGGGGTATCTGTGTTGTCTGTCATGTCTACAAGCCTTTATGGTATCTTCAGGAGATGTCACTACATTATAGAGGCCTTTAGAGTGAGATCTAAATGGTGGAGAGCCTACAAATTAATAGCTGGCTGTTGTGCTGTTCATTCATAGACTTCTAAAAACAACACACACAAAAAACACGATGTTTAAGGTTAGTGAATTAAGTTCAATTAAACATCTGGGACTAAAATTTTAGAATTGAGATTACTAGGTTTACATAATAGTGTCAGTACTATTCCGATATTGATAGATTTGCAATTGCAGATTCTACACCCCAATCTTTAGTGTCAGTTCCCTTTTCCCATTATGGTGGGGGGAAAAGTAGTTAAAATTGCTATTCCTCCTGGATTGGGATGATGGTAATTTAGCAGACTAATGGGTGTTTATTGAATGCAAACCGTCTAGTTTTGTCTATTGTGTCAGCTCTACGGTCCTCCCTGTAGTTAATGTGGTGTAGAGACAATAATCGGTCACTGAAGGCAATTACGCTCCTCATTCCACTTGCACTTAGGTCGCCCCCACACTTTCACCTGTAACGAGAAAATTAGCCCAGTTATTAAGACAAGCAACATCACAATAGTCTTTAGATTAAAGATGACACTTTCATGTAAAGCTTTAAATGATGAATGTTTTATGCAGCTTAGGGATTCTCCATTTGTGGGTCGACTTGTGACCCAAATGTGGGTCGCAGAACCATTTTCAATTAGTCACGGTCTAAGGTTTAAGTTGATCATAAACTTTTGAAATGATTGTTGTGTTTAAGTATTTAGAGGTCCTCTGTTTGAGGCAGAAGTACTACTAAAAGTACTGTAAACTGACCTCACAGTACAGAACAGAGTGGTGTGTATATTTTCTGAAGAAGACACACACATATTAGATGCATATGAGTTTTTAACTTTTCGTATGATATACTTGAGTAACATCTAATTTGCCAGCCATTGGCAAAGCAGTATTATGTAAAATGTGTTTGTCCATATTTGTTCACAGAATGAGATATACCCAAAACTATGACACCCAAAGCAATGCCTGTCGTACAAGCAGGAGATTATTCACTAGGAACTAAATTTTGTGTTCCCTGAACACTGAAAGCCAAAGCTGAAATTAGTTTAAGTGAAGCTTTAATCCATTTAGTGTGGCATTAATAAGCAGTATTTTGGTCAGCCATAATGCTGCCCTCCTGGGGTCATTAGACAGCAAACCAGGCTTAAGTATATATCAACATAATATTTTATGAAAACAAAACACAGAAAATGCCAACGGTTTATGGTTTCATTATCCCATAACGATGCCTCCTGGTGACTCTGTGAGTGACTCACACTGAAGTTACAGTCACTGAAAAACTAAATGTGTGAACACAGTGGTTGTTATGAGCTGGTACAATTTTCAGATAGGAAAAAGACGAATCACATGAAAACCTGATGAAAAGTTCACAAGTTCACACATCCAGCTTCACATAGCTTATCTGGAGTAAGATCCAACTCAAAACAATACAGAATTGAATCAAATCTATAATCCACGATGTTGCGAACACATAACGACGTTGCTGACAGAAGAACAGTCACATCATAATTATAGACTGATGGTCAAGCTGGAATAACACACTGCCACGTACTTTGTCAGATTTTTTAACAGATGCAAGCAAAAATCCCTCTCAATCAATAGATGCATTTAGTTCTGAGAAGAAATGGTCATGTTTTTGGCTTCTTTTGTTGTTCATAGTCCACTAAACAAAGCCTTTGGAAAATATGAAAACAGATTTCTCCAATTTAACAAACTGCTGCTAGTTCCAATCATAAGTTGTTGTGTTTTTTTTATTTGTAGTTTATTTTTTTTACACCATGGAACTATGTGTTATTTTCACAACATGCCTACGCAATCTAAACCAAAACACAACAAAAAATAAGACTAGAAATAATGACCACAGTTTTTTCCTATTAAAACAACAACATATTAGCTGCTTGGATTATGAGATGGATCTTTTGGAAGCACTTTGGAACAGTGTTTTTCAATTGGGGAGTTTGTTGCAGAACCATTTCCAGTGGGTGGTATGTGCTGGTGACGAAGCTTCTTGGATAAGAGTCTAAATGTCTAACTCTTAAACTACCAAGTATAAATCACAGTTTAAGAGCATTTGCCTACAATATGTCTAAATGTTTATCAAATGAGAAATCAGAATAAACACTATACGAGTCTGTTAAAATCAGTACATGGATTATGATAAACACTCACCGGTTTATTTGGTATGTTACACTATAAAGAACAGATCAAAAGTGTTTTATGGTTTTGTGTAAATATTCTTATACAGTGTAATTAGCGGATTAGCATGGCAGTTGGAAATAATATAATGAGCAGCTTATTAATATCTTTACAAGCATATTATTAATGCCTATTAATACCAAAGCTTATTAATACCTATTCATACTTTATTCATACTTAAGTAGCACCCCTTGATATAAAGTATTACCGTCCAGTATGTTATGGCATTGGGACCCACCATTGCAGAGTGGTGCGTCCCAATGCTGCACAGCACAGTAATAGTAAGTTAATAATAACATGGCACCTAAAGGTGTAATAACCTGACAATTATGGTCATTACAAACACAGGACATACAAGTATTTTATTTTAAAGGTAAAATCTATGACTAATTCTACCTACAGCCCTAACCCAGCCTAAAGAGTGTCATTTACCAGGAAACTCCCTTAACCTCTTAACACTCACTGTAACCGAGCGCATTTTCTCCAGTTCAGCTTTACCCAAATCTAAAAACGTCTTACAGCCTACTTGCCAGTGTAACACCTCATTTGAAAGCTAAGACTTACACCACTGATCTGAGAGTTTTCCTCATGTTCCCATGCATTGTTGCTGCACTTTGTTGGTCACGTTTTTGTTGCCTTTTCATCCTCATTTACATCTTGTTTTCATCTCTACTATTTCGACACTTTTTTTTTTCAGGAAGCATTTAGATTTGGGTAATGCCTGGATAATAACTAGTGAAAATGTGCTTGTGTAGGTTGAGGGTGTAAAGTAATAGTGCAACCAACTTTTTAAAATATTCAGTACAAAGTTACATTTACACAAACAAAAAACATAGACCTTCTATATAAACCTCAGCTTGAACACCAAATTAATGCCTTGCTCTCTATTTACAACAAAAATCAAATCATCAAACCACATGCAGTTACAGCTACAGGATCGGCCTGATCTGGTGATTGATTTATGAGATTTACTATAAAATAAATAAACTTTAGGTAGAAAAGTAAACAGGATACAGGAAAATGTGACTAAACATCATACATTTTCTGGAGTTAGCAACAAACTAATTGGGCATAAGCTTTCTGATGTAAAATGTCCTTGGTTGTTTGGAAGTGTGGCCAAAGTCTAATTAGTGTGCTACTCTCAAAGTGTTAACCATTTGGTCTTCTGCTTGCCCCGGTCCCTCTGCACCGGGCTTCCCCTCAGGAGGGCAGCCTTTAATGAATTGCGGAGGACAGAAAATGAAAAGTAATTTAGTTGCACATTTGGCCATCAATCAGGGCACATTCACTTTGGTATGTTATACAAGCTCCTCTGAGTCAACGCGCTCTACACCATTCTATTTATGCAGCTCTGGTGAATCACTTGAGGCAAAACTGCCCGACTGAAGGCATTTCTGTTGAACCATGCTTTAACAACTACACACACACACACACACACACACACACACACACACACACGCACACACACACACACACATGCTGACAGACGCTCCGATTTTGGCGAGAGGGCTCTTGATTTGAAATGTCATGTTTCTACAAATGTTTTACTCAATACAACCACAATATTTGTGGCTCAAGAGCGAATGTCCTTTGCAATTAAATGAATGATGTGAACACGATATTTTTTTTAAAGAATACGCAGGCAACAATGATCTTGATTAGTTCAGTTCTGCAGCACCAACAATTCCTAATAACTGTAAAAGGTGCATTTTGAAAATGTTACAAAACAAATGTAAATATAAAAAATGCTTTTAAACATGTGCAAAATAAGCAAAAAGGCCACAGCAGCATCTATCTATCCAAGAACATAGGAATTACATCGGATAACACCAGATGTGTCATTTCAAGTGTTATTCATGTGCTCATTTTCAACACATAAATACAGTATTTTCAATATTCAAAGGAGTTTGGGCTCACAAAATCTACTCTCATGTAACAATGCATTCAGTGAAAACTGTCAGACGCTCAGTCTTCAAAGCCTTAAAATGGATGGATTTGAGCAGTGAAATGAACTGAGTTATGCAAGAGCAGGACCCAGGTGAAGAAGGTCTGAATCCACTCGTCTATTTGCCCCACTTTTATGTCTTTCTCTAACATTCATTCCGCTGAGGCACATAAATGTTCAAAACAAATGGAAGTCAAATCACCAAATACACATGGGTTTAACTGCAGCAACATGTCTTATTAAACTGTAAATTCAAATATGTTAAATATTTTAAATACAAAATGTACATGCCATAATAAGTACGCCATTCTGAAGTCCCTGATCAACTTCAAACTTCCAATGTGAAAACAAAGTTGCATTTACCTGCCTTTGTAGTTTATTGCAGTTCTCTCCACTATGGCTCTGCCGGTGGGTGATAGTTCCTGACGCTCTGTCAGGTGAGAGGGATGCTGCCCACTGAGGTGTACTCTACAATCCTGCGCAGCACTTCTGTCAACAGCCACAGTCTGCTCCACACTGAGGGAAAGAGCGTCTGCACCTTCAGAATAAGAGTACAAAAGATCACAGCCAGTTATACTACTAGAGTCTTATACATCAAACACTGTACTATGAATCTATAAAGGTCTTCAGCGAATGTACTACTTGAGGAAAATGTATTAAATCACATCTTAATAAATATGTCTACAACTATTTCAACTGCTCCAAGAAATTCTATGAAGTTCTATAACATTTTAGTTTTCCTTGCTGAAAACGTGTACATAGTTTTAATAAACGGTCAAAAGCACTGTTATTCAGCACAAATGTACTTCGGTTTTTATCAATAAACAAAACACACACAAAAACTTATCCTTAGACTTGATGGGCAATGAAAATCCTGAAAAAATGTTGGTGCAAGTCTGACCTCCAGCGGCCAATATGAAAATTACACTATATTATTATATATATATTATATTCATTATGTGATTGATCAGGATAAACGAAAACGTGGAAGGCTACTTACTTTACTGTAAAGGCACTGAGCTGACATGATTATGCACTGTCGAGCTATTTGTGAGATAATTGGTGGCACAAGGAGATGAACGAGCATTTATAAAACAGATCCCTTCATCAAACTTCAACAAATCTCGCGCGAATCCAGAATAGGAACCTCTTAGCGTTTCAGGTTTTAAAATGCGCTGGACAGACTTTGAATGTTGGAAGACTCAGAAAACTGTGATGGCAGGTTATAATTCAAATGTTAAATATTGTACTGATAGGTTGATGCGTAGGTTTCCTCCGGGTACTCCGGTTTCCCCTACCACTAAAAACATGTACAATAGGCCAGGATGAATGAGAGTGTGTTTGAGAGTGCGCATGAGGGATGACGGGTGGAAATTAGCCCAAGTCTACAATCCGGTGTGGCTTGTTTACATGCATGAGACCCATATATGTTCATTAACATGCACTGTCCCGACCAAATAAACCAATCAATCAATCAATCAATCAATCAATCAATCAATCAATCAATCAATCAATAGAGTGCTTCACTGTGACTGGCTGGTGTGTTTTTATGCTTCATGTTCCTTTACCTTGTTCTTATCAAGGGTGAATTCATGTGTAATTGAACTGCAATTTTCATTACGGCCACTAAGTGTCAGCGTTGCACCAACTATCTTCCTCAGGTTGGTCTTTCTGCGCAGATGCAGATGGTATGTTTGTATACACTCTAAAATATTGCATACGTTTTTAATAAAACTATTGTATTGTTTCTGCTTTAATATATTTTTTCGGTATTTATTTATTGCATCCATGCATTTTTATTTTGCCTATTTTATTTAAACTCTATTTCCACTCTATTATTTATAGAGTGTGACTTAATTGTTTTTCCTGTTTTTTATTTTAATTTTTTTCAAACACAGTTTGAATTAGTTAATTATTGTAGAAATAAAGTGGATAGATACTTTCTCCAACAAAAAAATGCCACATTTACAACATACCATTATAATTGATTGAGTTTGTATTTTCGAGCAAAGTGAAACATAAGCGGTCACTGAATGTTTGACAGGTTCTACTACAGGTATGCACCTCCATAAAGTGTGCAGGCCGAACAATGACTCACTCATCTCTCATTTGACGAGGATGACTGTGTGTAAGAGCCGCCCTGTATTGTTAGACCAGGCCCAGAAAGAAAATGGAAAAAAGTCAGCGAAGTAAACCTTGAGAGATATCCAAACCTGTTGTTCTGCCTGCGCACCTGTCACGCCCAAATACATGACTAGAGGCCAAAAATACCCAGCGTACATAAGCGCTCCGTCTATCGCACCTTGCGCAGAGAGCCTGGCCTGTGACTCATGTCACTAAATAAAGACAGCCTCACAAACCTTTTCTGTTTGACTTATCATGGCATGTACAGTGGCCATGCACACAAACAGGCCACTATAGTATTAGGTATAATACAGTGCCAAGTTTTACATGAGGCTCAAAACAGGATGATCAGTTGTTTGGATCCAGGTGACTATTTTCAGTGTACAGAATTTTGTGAAATGGACCAAAGATAACTTTGTACATGATCTTTCCCAAGTCACAATCGATCCATGAGAAAAGTATTTATCAAAAAAAGAAAAAGAAATAAAAAGAAATAAATATATAAATAATAATAATAATAATAATAATAATAATAATAATAATAATAATATTTTTCAAAGATCCACTAGTCTAGAGGATCTTTGACTTACTCCACAACAGGCTACTGGTGGTAGTAGGTGAATTTGATGGTCTACTACTTTACTGTATGTGCACTATTTTCAATGTAAAGCAGTAATATCTAATTAAACAGACAGAGGAACGTGACAAATCACCTGGAAGGCTTTACATAGCTGACATTCTTGTTCATTGAGACATTTCCCCTTTGCACACTCCAACCATTCCTCTCCTGTCTGTCTCCCTCACTATAGTGTGTGGTGTGTGTGTGTGTGTGGTGTGTGTGTGGTGTGTGTGTGTGTGTGTGTGTGTGTGTGTGTGTGTGTGTGTGTGTGTGTGTGTGTGTGTGTGTGGAGGGAGGGGGGGCATTTTAGAGAGGCTTGTCATCCTTGAGCTGTTTATGAATTATGTCAAATGTCAAAATTTGATCTATAGCTTGGTAAAGGTGTAGTCATTCACCACAATCTTTGACTGAGTGCACTGTTGGAAAGAGTTTCAGTGCCTACCATTCTGAATTTGAGAAGTTACTTGAAAGTGAGGGGAAAGTTGACAGACAGAAAGCAGTTAGCAGATGGACATTCTTAGTTTGATGTTTTTCTTCCAGTGGAATGTTTCTTATCTGGGAGGATTACATGTTTTTGGTAATTGGACCCTTTACATAAGCAGGAATCTCTCTCTCTCTCTCTCTCTCTCTCTCTCTCCCTCTCTCCTCTCTCTCACACACACACACACACACACACACACACACACACACACACACACACACACACACACACACACACACACACACACACACACACACACACACACACACACACACACACACACACACACACACACACACACACACACACACACACAGAAAGCAGTCCCGGGACGGGCTGGTACAGTACTGATGATGCTCACTAAGACACTGGGAGGATGGGCTACTTTTCTCACATTAGGGAGGATAGTCCTATCACTTGAACTTCATGTTTGTTTGTTTGTTGGTTTGTTGGTTTGTTTGTTGTGTTTAAGACTAAATGCTGTGTAAACAAATCGATCACCTGATCAATGTTGCATAGGCATTGCAAACAGTCGTGTATTTTTAATGGTGTTTTGTTTATGGTTAGCCTGTAATCAATAACCATTTTTCCGCATTTGTACACACTTGGCCTATGCCCCAATTGTTTGTGTGCATGTTTTGTAAGTCTCAATTAAGGCACAGCCCAGTGCATATGAAGTAGCTCCAGTAATGACATGCCGTGCTGTGCAGACGTCACTGTTGATTCACACACACAGTAGTATCGCCTGTGACAGCATCACACACACTGCTCTGAGGCAGGCGACTGAGCAGACTGGATTTACCGGACTCCACCTGTCGCGGACGCTGCGTGCGCGTACTCGTGCCATAAGCGCAGTCTCGCTGACGAAGCCTTGCTGCACCTGGATGTTTCACCGAGGGATTCAGCGGAACAACACCGTGTCAGTCCCCGCTGCTATTCGACTGTGTTTGTGTTATCCTTCGTGTGCTGATCCCGCAGCTCGAGGAGGGGACGGGGGGCACAGAGAGCCCACTGCGGCGGCTGTTGTTCTCCGCAGTGTCGGAGCCAAGCGGCCAACATGAGCACCATGTCCAGACAGCAGCAGCAGCCGTACCGGCCGCCCGTCCGGGTACACGACAGCCTGGTGGAGGTCAAAAGCAAAGTGAGTGTGCGCCTCCTCTGTCCCCACATTTGTCCAGTCGTAGACGGCTGGGTCTGATCCGGAGCCCCCGCGGTAACTGTTGTTGTTGGAGGAGCGGCTGGAGCAGAGCTGGAGCTAGCTCTGCTCTGGCTCAGCGCTGCTGCTGTAAACAGCGGGGGAATAAGGTGTATGTTTCATTACTAGACAGCTTTAAAGATGCTACTCTGGCAAGCTAACTCATTATTGTTGTGTAGTATCTACACGGCCTGTAGAGTTAAAGTGACACTATGTACGCTCTCGACGTTCAAATGACGTTCTGATGTGAAAGTGGCTGATGTGTGTGGATGGGATGACGGAATTTGGACAGGGGAATGCTTTTTGCTGCACATGCAGCTGCAGATCCACTGTTAATGGTATAACAGTCATAAAGAAGATTAAATCGTAAATGGCCAATAGGCTACTTTTATTTTATTGGTTCAACAAATTGTGTAAAACATTGTAGGATCACAGCCATTGTGATGAGTGTTCATGCTGCTGATGCACAGATGTTGATGACTACAGGCTGTTTAATGCAGCTCACTGGCTCTGTATTCAGTCTTTATTCCGTGTATAATAGCCAGGATTTCCATCCCCCAAACACAGACATGGCTCGTTTGTGTAGTTGGTTGTTTTATTCATGTTTATTAAGCGTGTGTAGCAAAATATAACTGAAAACTTGGTGCCATGTTTCGACCAGCAGACCAAAACTAACAGAACAGCTTAATGGAAGGACTTGATTTGCATCTGTCATTGAAATTGAGAGGATGCATAAATGGATAACAGTTTACCAAAGAGAAACCTGTAGTTTCATGGGTTTTTATAATTCAGTGTCCCTAATTAGCCAACTTTGCTTCTCTTGAAATGAAGATCATTGCAAATAGAAAAAGGAGAATAATTATTTTATCACCCATATTCTATTTAGTTCAAGTAGGAGGCTAGGGGCTATGGCTAACTTAATAAGGCTTTTTAAAGGTGCATAATGGAACTTTTTGTGTGGGTGTGGAAACAATGTAGTGACCCAGCGGCTGTATGTGGTTAGCCCGGCAATATAATTGTTTTTAGACTTTTTAGTAGGTTTTCACTGCTGATGGACCATCTCACCAGAAAAGCTTCCAAACAGTCGATCCTGGAGCGTTGTAGAGGCCATCGTTATCAAAAGTAAAGGCACCATGTGACAAGGTCGCTAACTGCCAACTGTTGTCTGACACATCCTGAACTAGCTCCAGTTCCAATAAATACAAGCAACACCCATTAATTATAATGTTGTGGTTTGTGAACACATGTCGGAAGAATTTATAATCTCATATTTTAAATCCCTTTAGATAAAACTATTACTCTTGATCTGTAAACATTGGCATCACTTGTATCTAGCCCCACATGTGTTCTTCAAAAACAAAGTTGTCTCTAAAATGACTGTGTTCTTTCCTGTTGATAGTTCGATGCAGAATATCGGCGGTTTGCCCTAAAGAGAGATGGACCCGGAGGCTTCCAGGAGTTTTACCGACTGCTCCAAACCATTCACCGCATCCCGGGTGTGGACGTCCTGCTGGGGTACGCTGATGTGCACGGAGACCTCCTCCCAATCAACAACGATGACAACTTCCACAAGGCAGTCTCTTCAGCCAATCCTCTGCTTCGAATCATCATAAGCAAGAAAGGTAAGGACACAAACGCACTTGTAGATGCACATGGCTTATGTAGCTGTTGTTGCGGGGCACATTTCCCAACAAACCGTATACTATTTCCACAGAGGCTCGTACTTTTTATGCTGGTTTTGTCTTTGTTTGAAATTCCCCGTTTGACAAGGTGAATGGAGTGTGTACTTGGATCGTGCATAATTCATGATGCAATGATGGTAATCTGCTCAGAGGGCTTCTATTGTAGTTTGGCTTCAGACACAGTTTAATCTGATCAACGCAGTAGCGGAGGAGGTGGTACGGGAGCAGACCAAAATCAGGCTGTGTTCTGTATCTGCACAGTAGGCAGCATTTGGGCCAGGAGCAATGGAAGAGCACTTCTAAGGCAACTTAGACGTTCCATTTCATTTGATTGGATTGACTTCGTCGACAAATAGGAAATAAAAGACAGAGATGAAGGACCGTCTAAGAGCAAAATGTGACATGGAAATAAAACCATTATTACTTTATGATTCTCTGCAGCGTACAACCGCATCAATAGTAATGTGTGAAATGATTATTATTTGATATTATCTTGTGTCGCATATTTATGTAAAATCAAAAAGGAAAAATGTATTAAAAAAGGTATTTGACAATGGTGAACTGTCAACATTGCCACTAATACAGAAATTTAGGAAATCAAAGCTTCATGTTTGCTGTGAAAAATAATCATATTGGCCAATACTGGTTATTGACAACATCTCTTATTTATTTTTTAATCATTTCTTTATTATTTATGGTTATCATGAATTTGTACAATATCATTTACAATATTTTGGGGTTTTCTTTTTTTTGTCACACCACCCTGCCCAGTGATCTGGAGAGAGAGAGAGAAAGAGAGAGAAAGAGAGAGAAAGAGAGAGAAAGAGAGAGAAAGAGAGAGAAAGAGAGAGAAAGAGAGAGAAAGAGAGAGAAGAGAGAGAAGAGAGGAGAGGAAAAGAAAGGAAATGATAAAGGGGAAGAAACAGAAAAAGGGGATAGAACAGGCTATAGATGTTTACGAAGCAAAACAACGAAACAAAAATAAATACGAAAAATGAAAGAAATTAAAAAAAAAAGTGCACAACAACTATAATAAAACTAATACAATAACGGCCATGATAACATCAACAACAATAATATTGATGATAACATATAAAGCAAAGATAACGGCAACAATATTTAGCCTTTCAAAATTCCATATTGATCGGGCTCGACAACATCTGGTTCTTAGTGAGCCAAGGCGAGCAATAACAGTGCAATAAAGCATGGACTAGCACTTCAATATGTCTGTATGTGCTGTTTTGGGTAATCTCCTTGTACAATGGCCTCACCTGACCATCTGGACACAACATGAGAGCAATATGGTCGACTGGTGTTAAAGTAAGTGGGCATTCCTGGTGCAGGACCCCACTTGGCCGGACCCACTTCAAACTTATTTTTTATTGGGATTCATTAAAATCAAGTGAGTTCAAAAATGCTTCAGCTCGTACAGTAGCTTAAAGACCATCTTTCCCGGCTTCTACAGTCACTACTAACCCTTACCCTGCTGTTGTTTAATACTGGCGATTATAATAAGAGTGTAGTGAGATATCAACCTAAATGCCATTTCACCTGTTTAGGCTGAAGCACAACACTTAACTTTTATTTTTGGCCCAGCAGTAGTTATGGCCGTTTTATTTGGCAGCGTTGTCTCCTCTATACTATTAAGCCACTGCTGTGTCCCCTGCTGTGTCTGCCCTGTGCAAAACAGTAGTGAGACAGTGATCCGGAGAGAGTGATCACTGCCCATCTGCTGCTGCTGTGAGCCATTAACCCCTCAAAGAGATTAACTTACTCCCAAAGACACCATTGACTTTGTTCCTGAACACCAGTAGGCTTTAACTTGTTTCCCAGAGAAGCAAGAAACTATAATATCCAGTACAGACTAATTCTGTCCTAACTTATGTCCTCTTCTGAAATGTAGCATATATTTATCTGAATCATTCAGCTAATCAATTATTGAAACAATAGACAACCAATTTAGTAAACAATTTGTTTTCTTGTTATCTGGATCCATATACGTCAGAGCATGAGTACTGTTTTATTTCACATAGAGCAGGAATCGAACAAAGAGATTTTAATCTGGTTCAATTAGATATTTTATGATTATTGTTTATCTCAAGATCCACAAAATGGGATCAAATGTAAGCCGTGTGTAAGTTCATGTATATAAGCTGCTCTAAATTACCAAGATGTCGTGTAACGGCTAAAGCTACACGGATGTCATAGAGACTAGTCAGCCTGTTTATGTGCACACGTTACATGGGTGGTCTCAGTGATGTTACATAAGAAGCAGAGATCCTCCTGTCCTGAGTCGGTGGGATGTTGTGGACACAGCTACACAGGAAAAAATCAAATATTTATACGCAAAAGGGGTAGACGGCACTTTTGCAGATCCCACATTAAACGTCTGCAATAAAAATATTTGGGCAAAGCTAGACAAGCCTGAACTCAAGTTAATTAAAACAATCGTCTTCATAACACGCACATATATAAATATACTGTAAAAATAAAGAGGCTCTGAGACTGAATATTATGTGTCATGTTCATCCATTGTGCATATTTTTGCCTGGAGAATCAACATGTGAGGGTAGATTGAAATGAAAACAATAATCTATGAAATGGCATGCCTTTCTGCGATTGAAATGTTTACTATACAATAAATTCCGGTTATTTACGTTTGGTCCAGTTCAGCTTTTTTATTTTAACTTCCCATCCTCTGTGTGTGTGCGTGTGTGTGCGTGTGTGTGTGGTGTGTGTGTGGTTGATAACTGCCTGCTGTTTTGAATTGTGGGAACACCGTACCTTTCAGTCTCGCCAGAACAGATCCTCTTCCATCACATAACCTGTCCCCGATTACATTTGTGTTTCCGCGACACAACGAAGCCTTCACATTCTATTTTTTGCGGCGCCCGGGTAGGTGGGTTAATACCTCTCAGCTTGAGCGGAAGTGTCCTATATTTGGGTTTCGTCTGTATCTTCCGACTCGCGGTGGACCTGCGCTTGGACCCGGCCATATGGCAGTCCCTCAGGCTCCAGATGGTGCCCGCTGTGAGGTCATTTTATTGTGTTTTTTAAAAGCTTCGATCTCATGCACCAGGAGAGCGCCCAGGCTAATATGATCATGCACAAGTTCATATTCATTATAGATTTATGACCAGAATGAAGGATATTTCCCACAGTAACCTTAGGACTACCATTTTTTTAAACTGAACTGGACAAAATGCGCTTGGCTAAGGTGGGGGTTAACCTGTTGTTAATACCATCTGATATTGCTTATAGATCCAACTAATTACAACAGTAGCATTAGTAAATAATAGCAAATGTAAAATGTCTATTTGGTGTTTTCTTACTCCATGTCTACCCTGGCGTGTTTCGTTTTACCAGACTCTTGAATCTGTACCGTATCTCTTTCGTTACCTCCATGTCTTATCTTATGTGCTGATAACATGTCTCTTTAAATTCCCCCGTGCTATACTAGTGGGAGCATGTTAAGCAGGCCTTGCTACTTGACTGCATTCATTCAATAGCTTTGGTCCTTAGACAGAAAGCATCAGTGGGCAGCGGCGAGGTGCTCAGAAATGTCTGTGCCTTCGGGCCTGTGTCTACTTTAGTCCCTTCAGTTCTGAGTACGCCACATATTTTCATGGGCTTTTAGAGCAGGCACTATTGCGGCGAGTTTCTTCTCTAGCGCTTTAGTTGTTATTCACATTGCGCTGACGGTGGAGTGGGCCCTGGACTTGTATATGTTGATAACCGAGTGGCAGAGGAATGCAGCAGGAATGCGGCTGGTTGCGGCACGGCTTTCCCTCCACCTCTAGTTTAGTTTGTCAGGTTTTGTGTGCAAATATTATTGCCCCGTGTCCCTCAAACAATGGCTGAATTATGTGTCGAAGAAGGGATTGATTGACGAGTGGATTGTAGATTACGGAAGATTATTTGTACCAACGTATTCTCACAACTGCAAATCAACTGTGCTGTAACAAAAAGAGTAAACAACGGAAATGCTCATATTAAAAGCTAGCATTTCATAACAGCAAATAGGATTTAGCTCAGGCGTCACCAACCCTATGCCCACAGGAACCCAGCTGCCTATTGGGGCTTTCTCAGTCGCCCCCGGGACTTGCTCTAAAAAAATTAAACCGTTCACTTTCTTGCAATCAGCTTTCTAGAATATTTCTGTTTTTTTGTGATGCAGTATTTGTTTATAAATTTACTGTTATGACATTTTTATTTTAATCGTGACCTCTGGATATGTTAATGCTCTTGAAATAAGACTGGCATTAATAAGGCTTGGAGACTTCAGATTTAGCTGTATCCGTGTGAGCATTGTGGATAAGCAGATGTGAAGAGGGAAGGGCACACTGTACCCGTCCTGGAATGTCATCTGTCTGAGGCAAAACACCAAATGTTCTCTTGTTTTTTGAAGACATTTGCACAACTTTTAGAAATATACTTGACCTTAGCGTCATTCGAGGCAGCCAGCAGGGAAGAGCTGCACTGAAGGTTACTGTCTCTCTGCTGGACATCAGGATCTAGACTAGTGATTCTCAACTGGTGGGTCTGGACCCAAAAGTGGGTCACGGAACCATTTTTAATGGGTCTGGAGCCTACAGTATACCAGGGAATTTTTTTCTCTATATATTTTCCATTTGAAACTGCATGGAAACGCTACCGGAGTCTGTTAAAAATTAATCCAATCCACTATCTATATAATAAACCGCAATGGCAAACACTTCCGGGGTGGGCGGGCCGTGGAATAAAACATTTTCCAGACACACCGGAAGTGTGTCTACGGAAGTGTGACAAACCACCTACATTCTCTGCCAGTGATTATGTCGGATAGGGTCTATCTGGTGTCATGTCACCGCCATTTCAAAGATATATCAATGAAAAAGAAGCTCCATAGGTCGCCACTATGTTATTTCCCAGAGCACTCCGCGCGGCCCCCATGTGACCGTGCCACCAGCCACGGGTTAATAAAGACCACAATCACCACAATGCATTGCGACTCTACCGTCAAAGGAAAACCCCGCATCACAACACGAACAGCTGTTTTAAACACGTGTTGCATATTTTTCATGAATAAATTCAGAAATCGTTACTGTGAAAAGTTGCTGCTTGAGCTGGTGACGAGGCTGTGGTAAATTAGATCCAGTGCAGTGCGTATGTCAGAGGCGCAGACAAATAAGTACGATCCTGTCCTGGTCAAAATAAGCATCCACAAAAAAGTACAAGCAGAAAGTCCAAGAACAGAGAAAGAAACCAATTTGAAATGATTGGAGCTTTGTGACATGGTGCATTATCCTGCTGGAAGTAGCCATTAGAGGATGGGTACATGGTGGTCTAAAGGGATGGACATGGTCACAAACAATGCTCAGGTAGTCCGTGGCATTTAAACGATGCCCAATTGGCACTAAGGGGCCTAAAGTGTGCCAAGAAAACATCCCCCACACCATTACACCACCACCACCAGCCTGCACAGTGGTAACAAGGCATGATGGATCCATGTTCTCATTCTGTTTACGCCAAATTCTGACTCTACCATCTGAATGTTTCAACAGAAATCGAGACTCATCAGACCAGGCAACGTTTTTCCAGTCTTCAACTGTCCAATTTTGGTGAGCTTGTGCAAATTGTAGCCTCTTTTTCCTATTTGTAGTGAAGATGAGTGGTACCCGGTGGGGTCTTCTGCTGTTGTAGCCCATCCGCCTCAAGGTTGTGCTGTTGTGGCTTCACAAATGCTTTGCTCCATACCTCGGTTGTAACGAGTGGTTATTTCAGTCAAAGTTGCTCTTCTATCAGCTTGAATCAGTCGGCCCATTCTCCTCTGACCTCTAGCATCAACAAGGCATTTTCGCCCACAGGACTGCCGCATACTGGATGTTTTTCCCTTTTCACACCATTCTTTGTAAACCCTAGAAATGGTTGTGCGTGAAAATCCCAGTAACTGAGCAGATTGTGAAATACTCAGACCGGCCCGTCTGGCACCAACAACCATGCCACGCTCAAATTGCTTAAATCACCTTTCTTTCCCATTCTGACATTCAGTTTGGAGTTCAGGAGATTGTCTTGACCAGGACCACACCCCTAAATGCATTGAAGCAACTGCCATGTGATTGGTTGTTTAGATAATTGCATTAATGTGAAATTGAACAGGGTTCCTAATAATCCTTTAGGTAGTGTATAAAGCACGTTTAAACAACAAAAATGTGCAGCACAAAAGATCATTAAAAAAACAATATAAGTATATGAAACATTAAATAACAAAAAAAACAAATTAAGCAATTAATGGAAACAAAAACAGTAAATAGAAGTAAAACCATAAAACTTTATAAAAATAAAAACAGTGTTTTGTATCATAATTTCAGTCTTAAAGGCATATCTACTACTTGTGCAGTGAAATATTATGTACTTCTCGTTGAGCACGATTCTTTTTAGGACGGGCCCAGTCAGTGATGTCACAGCAGGTGTTTTCTTTGGCCGTCTGACACACGACACACACTATTCAAATCTCGCCTGGCACATGCTGAAACTCTGCTAGTGACTGACTGCTTTGTTTAGCACGGTCTTCATAGCAACACGACAACAACATGCCATGCAGAGAGACACAGGAGCTCACATTGCCCTGGACAGGTCAAGTAGACCAAAAGAAAAAAAGAGAATCTTAAACGTTTTGTAAAATATTGTTGAATTTGTCATAGGATGCATGTGGTATTCATTTTGAAGTGGAGGGCCGGTCAGAACTCTATGAGTGAATATTCCTTTAAACAATCATTTCAGATGTTTTGACCAGGTTTGTGGTTTATATCTCTGTAAAGACTTTGCCTTTCTACCTGAAAAGTTTCATAGTATCTTCTTTGTCGGCACAGATAAACTAAGCTGAAGTTATTTTCTCACAGCTGTGCTAAATGTAATAATTCAGTCATACGATTGTTATCAGAAGAAACAGACTTTTAACCATAAAGATGAACTTTGTTTGTTTGTGGACCCACTCACTCCTAAAGCATGATCATTGATCAGGTTCAACGTTACACAATTACATCACATATGACTTAATACTTGATGTAAAACATTAAAATAGACTTGAAATAAAGTTAAAGTGCATAATAGACACAATAGATAAATGTTTTGCTAAAAACATAGTTAGCACGAATTATATTTAAGATTTTGCTAAAAATTGTACCCAGCTTTCTTTAGTATGGCCATTTTTGTGATGTTTGATATTTCTTCATTAAAGGAATAGGCCACCGTTTTTACATACCGTAAATTCTCTGTTTCTCAAAGGACTTCTCAGATGAAACAGTCGCCCTGTGGATGTGGTTATAGCAGGATTATACGCTGGTGATGAAATCTGTGTGTCTTTAATCAGTCTTGACCTCACACATGGCTCACTCCAGCACAGACTCCACAAACAATCCCTCATATTAATCTTTAATCACCAGAGCCCAGAGTCTTTAGACCTGCTTAGGAACAAAAGAACTTTCTCTGACCACAGCCTTGACGCAACAGCGGTGAGGTACTTCTGTTTGGCCATTAACTGTGAGCCCTACAAGGAAATCCAGACTAAACAGGAATGAATGGATTCAAACACAATACAGTCGTTTGACATGGATTCTCATTCATTTTTATTTATGATTGTTAAGTTTATGGATAAATGCATCTGTGAAGAAAGGTTGTTGGCTTGAAAAGTTGTTTTGACCTATCAGGAATAGGTTACTTTTCAGTTGAGTTGAACTTTAACATTGTTTTTTAGGGATTGGGTCTTTAATGTTATGTTTGACTTTTGTTCATTTATACTGACAGAGAAGACTTTGAATATTGTGTATATATTAAGTTTTTGTTTCATGTGTTTCATGTGTGAATTGTCATTAGAGATATAAACCATTACATGTCTATTTCTTTTCCTCTTTACAATGAATGTAGAACCAAATTGAACTAGCAAACATTTTTCATAGGCAAACATTTGCTAAAAAACATATAAAAACATACAGAAAGGGGCCGTGGTAAATACGTATATCTAACACGCTTGAGTGTTTATATGAACACCAACTCGAGCATTTTACATTATAAAATCTACATTGGTTCATTATTATTGAATGTACCCAACTTCCCAGAATACTTAGCATTTAGACGACACAGCCCGGAGCTACTACTCAATATTTAAAGAAAGGAGAATGTATGACTGGAGAGTACTTGTGTATTAATTGCACTTGTCTTCTTGTGTCTCTCCAGAGGATGAGCCGGTTGTGTTCGGTACTAACTCCCTGCAGAGGCGTAAGAAGGGCCTGGGTCTGACCGGACTGAGGACCACTGGCTCAGCGTCCGCTCACTCCAAGAGCAAACAGGCGCTGCTCATCGGGATGCCCCAGAACTTCAGACAGATCTCCTCCATCATCGACGTGGACATCCTGCCGGAGACGCACCGCCGAGTCCGACTGCACAAGCACGGCACCCACAAACCCCTGGGCTTCTACATCCGAGATGGAGTCAGCGTGCGGGTCACACCACAGGGCGTCGAGAAGGTCAGACATGTGTTTATATTCAATGACACTATAGCTTTGTTATTGGGCTCAGACTGACGCAGTTACAGCAGACATTCCATTGCTATCAACTCCACTTAAAGTCCTAGATTACAAGAGTATAATAATAACAGAGGTATGAATATTCCATTAATATTTAACTACAATATTTTAAGCAACAGCGCACCGCATACCATTTGAATTCCTTGAATCCCATCACGGTGAGGGGATGGGGGTGTCCATGCCGTACTCTTGTTTGCGAGATGAATCGATTAATGGGTCTTTTTTTCATTTACAAAAAGCATCAGTTTGTTTGCTAGCATCAGTTTCTATTATTTACTTCAATTAAGAAATAAGGTCACAAAACGTTCAAGAAAATGAATGCCAGAACTGTTATTGATTTCTTTTTAATCATTTTACGACAATAAACTGCTTTTGTCCAAGCAATTATTTCATTGATCCATCCGAGAGTGAGATTGATCACTTCCGTCGCAAATCACAAAGCAGGTCACTTATATGGTCCTAGCTAATAACATGAGACGCAAAAAAAGATTTTCACACTATCTTGATGATCCTTTCTCCCGTTCTGCAGGTCCCGGGAGTTTTCATCTCACGTTTGGTGAGAGGGGGCCTGGCTGAAAGCACAGGGCTGCTAGGAGTCAATGACGAAATCCTAGAGGTCAACGGCATCGATGTAGCAGGAAAATCACTGGACCAGGTAATCACTGCTTTATATGCAACTTGTATGAAGGCACGAAGTAGCAGCGCAGGGTCTCTGTCAAAGAGCGTTTGATACAAGCGTTTCCTGCCCTTTCCTTATCCTGTATTAAATAGTTTCACGCTGATGTAAATGAGTCTAAATTACACAATAAGGTTTTAATATATACAGAACAACATGTATAGTGTGAACCATATACATCTATAGACTTCTATCTAAAGTATAAGTTATTATGATAAAAGGCTGTTTAAAAAGTATAACTAATAGTAGTTGGCTGCACGGTAGTACAGCGGTTAGCACTTGTGCTTCACAGCTTTATTTACATTTGTGAGCTGTGAGGAATCTGCATTGCCACATGGTTATGGTGTCGTCTTGCAGGTAACAGACATGATGGTAGCCAACAGCCACAACCTCATCGTGACAGTGAAGCCGGCGAATCAGAGGAACAACGTGGTGCATCGCGGCAGTAAGACCTCGATGGGGAACTCGGAGTCTGTCGGCTCAGCTGGATCCACGGGCTCCGCCCTGTCACATGACTCTCCAAGCCCCGCCTCCCAAAGCAACCCCATCACGGCAAGGTACAGTTTATTGCAGCAGTAGAACGAGGGCGAGGGGAAGCCTCAGAGTAAGATAAGGAAATACTTAAAATTCCTTCAAAGAAAATGTCTCTGTTTACTTGGCTTTTCCCTTTGGTATGTTACATATCTGCTTCCTATCAATCTTTATATTTTCAGCGGCCATTCCCTTGATTTTAAGGGTATTTTCAGCTTGTCATGGCTGAATTAACAATATTCAGTATGTGTGCAAAGGATCGCGAGCCACCACACACATATATTTTCACAATATATTTAGGACAGTTATTAAATATTGTGCAGTCCTAAAGATAGTAATTTAAACTGAATCTACTTTACAATTTAATGAGAAAAGCCTCTGACCTGCGCCGTGTTTGTCCGCAGCAACAGTATTGTGGAAGGAGACAGCGAGGAGGAGGACGACGAAGACCGAGACCTTATTTTGGAGAACGACCTCTTGCCGTATCAGCCCCAGCACATGGCCAACAGCAACAACCTGAACCTGAGCCGGGACTCTGCCAACGGCCGGCTCAACAATAACACGGGAGCCCGGGGCCTCCCCCAGAGTGTCTCCTTACCCAGCGGCATCGGAGCGTCCCTCAACAACAGTGCCGCGCTGTTGACTAACCATAACCAAAACCCCCCCAGCGCCGCATCCTCCTGTCAGGACATGAGAGAGGACGGCAACATCATCACTTTGTAGCTATGGCAGAACTGAGACAATGACAATGGGACTGTGAGTGTGAACGCTATCCCACAGAGGGGTGAGACAGACTTTAGCTTTTTAAAAATACTCTCTTTTTAGGGTCGACAAGGACAGACAGGCCTTTCTCGCGATAACCCACATTGGGGGTACAACTTAAAATAGTATGGCATTAAAATTGAAAACGGTGTATGACATATCTTTAACCACTGGAAGAACAGGGTCTCCTTTGACTTTTGCAGATGGGATTTGTCATTTTGGTCGAGAAAACTCTTAAAACTCATGGATTGACTTGTCGTAGAAATGGTTTAGTGACAGTAGGTATAACCACCATTTTAAAACAATCTTAAGTGTATTTCTGTATTTGATGTTCAGTGCAAATATGATAATCTTGTTAATGCATTAGGTTAAGTAATTTAAGCGAATTAACAAACAGTGTAGTAGAATGAAGGCCTACTCAAAACGTCTAGTGTAAGGCTGGGAGCTCACTATAGGGGATTTAGAAACTTGAATTCAAACCATGCAACAAAGAGACACAATAAAAGTCCTAACATCATTATACCACACCACATACAGTAGAGGTACACCAGAAGGAAAAAAACTGATGAGGAGGAATTCTCAATTAGCATTCAACAATATGCGCCTTATTTGTGTTGCAATGTTGAAAATCTACAATATATGGCGTTCATTTCTGATTCAAACACAGACCAAAATGCCAACGAAGTGCCCCCTGCGTAATGAAAGTCAATGGGGATCTTGTGGACAGTGCGCGTCTCCGGCCGGACTCTTGTACAAGCCATACGATAATCTGATGTCATTGTACAGAGACTGCGCCATCTCCATCAGACTTCATTAACCCTGGGACTCGGGAGGAGCGACCTCCAGGGGCCACCCAAGGCCGACAAGTGCTCTCTCATCGATATCATAATGCCTTTTATAGACAATACAATGAAAGACTTGACATGCAGAGAGGCGTGCGTGCTGGAAAGGTTATCATTTGCAATAATCATACACAGCAATATGCCATTCATTTTGTCAATTGGCCATTTTATTCTTTTATTTTAATCCGAAATAGATAGAGGATGGTTGTCTTCTAAGAAAGATGCTTTGTTTAGACAGGAAATGAATGTTTACAGAAGATAATGTGATTATTATTATTATTATTATGGTTTTATCAAATTAATTTATAACCTTAAAATGTATCGAATGCTTGAAATACAGTGAAAGAAATTAAATGTTATCGAAGGTCGGGGCAATATTACCTGAATTTATATCTTTATTATTGCTTGACTATTTTATCTTTATTTGAAAAGTCATTTTGATTTTTGTGCCACTCATACTTCCCGAGGAGGTTTGTACTGTGAATATGCTGAACTATTAAAGCTGGAGTATTTTTCTATTTACCAATATCATTTATCAGTTAATTTAGTGGAAAAAAACAACAACAAGGCATTATGGGGCTCTTATTTAGTACGAGACTAAAAAGCTCACAGTTAGAGGCTACATTTCTTTTTGCTTGTTTAATGTGGGAGGCTCGCTCATTTTAAATTGTTAGTTATGGTCCAAACTCATTCCTAACTTTCCTAATTCATTCTTGACATTTTCCACAGGTGTGACTTTATAAGCACGTCTCTCTCAACTTTTAGGGAGCAATACTGTCAGCCTGCAAGTTCACGAGCGATAAAAAAGGCTTTTATGATGCCCAGTGGTCTTTTTACTGCAAATGTCTGCTTTTACAATATAGGCCACTGAAGGACAAAACTAATTTTATTCCAGGGTTTTGTTATAGAGATGGAGGGCCGGAAGAACAAGTCTATGGTAGATTTTCGGGTGTTTTTATAATCTCTCTGAAGGATAATACTAGCCCGTGTCCATGTGTAACAAAAATTGGCGTAAAGTTCAGTGTCTTCGGCCAGCACAAATGAACAGCGACAGACACTATACAAGAGGCAGATTTTTTGGGGACCCGGCCAATCCGTAACGATGATCCGTGAAAGCGTTTTGAAAGCATTCTCCTGCTGAATTTTGGCATTGGATTTTTAGTGAACCCAACCTATTGAGGCGACATCCACACATCAGCGCACATATTGTATTAGGAAGTGGCAGCCTAAAAAAAGGAAATTCCTGTCATGACTCCGGGTCTGCTCAGTCAGTGTGGACATAGACAGACTGTTCTTATCGGGGGAATCCTGGGCGTGTGCGACTGAGGGAGGTATCGCCTTTCATCCACAAATGCTGCTCACTGGCACACTGCGCTCTTTCTTTCCGCGTGGTCTCCCTACGTCTCCTGTTGGCAGCCTGTCAAACGCTATTAGTATCACTACACTGTTTACAAAATACCATCGCTTAGATCGGTTTACATAAAGAAATGTGCATCTCTATATTAAATGGACGGATATCTTTAAATATCACTGTACTGCAATAATGATTTTCCCACGTCTGGCCTTAGAGACATTCATGATATTAAAACCCACCAAGCTTAGTCATAAATAACAGGCAGTTTGACTTTGAAGATTGAAGCATTGAAGATAAGATAATCCTTTATTGATCTCACAACGGAGAAATTCACTTGTTACTGTACATTCGGCATTCAATAAGATCACTCAGGGTGTGCAGAATAGACAGGAAATGTGCAAATAGTTAAATAGTAAAAAATGTACAATAAGTAAAAGCAAAAATCTTAAGGGGCGGAATTATAGCAATAAGGAAATAAGAATTAATACAAATAGAATAAAAATAAAATATAGAACAGAAAAAAGTATTTAGTCAGCCAACAATTGTGCAAGTTCTCCCACTTAAAAAGATGAGAGGCCTGTAATTTTCATCATAGGTATACCTCAACTATGAGAGACAATATGAGAAAAAAAATCCAGAAAATCACATTGTCTGATATTTAATGAATTTATTTGCAAATTATGGAAGAAGGTATTTGGTCAATAACAAAAGTTCATCTCAGTACTTTGTTATATACCCTTTGTTGGCAATGACAGAGGTCAAACGTTTTCTGTAAGTCTTCACAAGGTTTTCACACACTGTTGCTGGTATTTTGGCCCATTCCTCCATGCAGATCTCCTCTAGAGCAGTGATGTTTTGGGGCAGGCGCTGGGCAACACGGACTTTCAACTCCCTCCAAAGCTTTGGAGACTGGCTGACTAGGCCTCTCCAGGACCTTGAAATGCTTCTTACGAAGCCACTCCTTCGTTGCCCGGGCGGTGTGTTTTGGATCATTGTCATGCTGAAAGACCCAGCCAAGTTTAATTTTCAATGCCCTTGCTGATGGAAGGAGGTTTTCACTCAAAATCTCACGATACATGGCCCCATTCATTCTTTCCTTTACACGGATCAGTCGTCCTGGTCCCTTTGCAGAAAAACAGCCCCAAAGCATGATTTTTCCACCCCTATGCTTCACAGTAGGTATGGTGTTCTTTGGATGCAACTCAGCATTCTTTCTCCTCCAAACACGACGAGTTGAGTTTTTACCTAAAAGTTCCATTTTGGTTTGATCTGACCATATGACATTCTCCCAGTCCTCTTCTGGATCATCCAGATGCTCTCTAGCAAACTTCAGACCGGCCGGACATGTACTGGCTTAAGCAGGGGGACACGTCTGGCACTGCAGGAATTGAGCCCCTGGTGGCGTAATGTGTTACTGACGGCCTTTGTTACTTTGGTCCCAGCTCTCTGCAGGTCATTCACTAGGTCCCCCCGTGTGGTTCTGGGATTTTTGCTCACCGTTCTTGTGATCATTTTGACCCCACAGGGTGAGATCTTGCGTGGAGCCCCTGGTCGATGGAGATTATCAGTGGTCTTGTATGTCTTCCATTTTCTAATAATTGCTTCCACAGTTGATTTCTACACACCAAGCTGCTTACCAATTGCAGATTCAGTCCTCTAGCCTGGTGCAGGTCTACAATTTTGTTTCTGGTGTCTTTCGACAGCTCATAGTGGAGTTTGGAGTGTGACTGTTTGAGGTTGTGGACAGGTGTCTTTTATACTGATAACAAGTTCAAACATGGGGCCATTAATACAGGTAACGAGTGGAGGACAGAGGAGCCTCTTAAAGAAGTTACAGGTCTGTGAGAGCCGGACATCTTGCTTGTTTGTAGGTGACCAAATACTTATTTTCCAGCATTTGCAAATGAATTCATTCAAAATCAGACAATGTGATTTTCTGGATTTCTTTTTTCTCATTTTGTAAACACAACACTTATGTTTTTGCTCACGGGGTGAACTCTTAAGACATAAAACTTTCTTGACAGTATAAATGAATAAAAGACAAAAGCCCAACAGTGGATCTAGGGTTGAAATGAGGTGGGAGGAAAAAGAAAAAATAATTATGTAATAGATTATTTTAAAATATGTAAAATCATTTTGCACATGATCAAAATCTGACATTTTAATTGATCCTTTTGACTTTAAATTTTGCATAAATACTCAAATGAAAAACTACAGTGTATCAAAACATTTGCATGCTATAATTTAAACGCCAATGATCATGTCAGCACATACTTGGTGCTAGCATTTCACGAGAATTAACATTTTAAATACATTTTAGAGGCATCACATAAGGCAGGGGTAGTCTTTGTGCCTGCGTCAAATTAGGACGGGGCCATTTGAAGTATGGACTACTAAATTCAAAGTCCCTTCAAAGTTCCTTTCAAGTGAACTATTGAGGAGAACCAATGCAATGTGGAAGCTAAAATATTTATTCAGTCTTCCACACAGCCTAAAACTGTTACCTTTTTAAATGCCCACGTGTGAGTGTAATTCCTAGAGTAGAGACAGGAAGGGGCCTTGGGGTGATCCTTGGGTCAAGTTAACACCCGTCTCTCCCTCCTCTCTCTCTGCTGATGGAGAACGGATGAACTGTCTCTGTTGTGATATTTGGTGGTGAGGGACTAGACTTGAAACGTGAGGACTTTAAATACTCTGCATATCTATTACAGGATTAACTAAACCAAGCCGAGCCACTGTTTGTGTTGGCAGGACGCCGAAGTGGGAGAGTTTGTGTCTACAGGGGACAGTCAGGGTACAGCGAAATCAAGCCTTTTTAATTAAATTAGGAATGAGCTCCCCCCCCCTTTTATCGCACAGTACGTTCAACTTCTACTTGAGCAGTAGACTAATAATACTGTTCTGAAGTAATAGTACTGTTATTGAAGTAAAACATTCGATTTAGTTTCTACACTGTAAATACTCAAAACAGGAAAGCACAAAATAACATTTTTCTTCCAAACAAAACACCATGAACAATATGTTAAATAGATTATTCTTAAGTTACAATACTGTTACTTCAAAATACTGTAACTATTGTAGTAAAATGTACTGTGTGATAAAACTACTTAGTTCACAACTTAGTAGAAAGTTACTGGAGTTCATGCACTCAAGTAAAAGTATCTGAGTACTATCTGTATCTGATTTTCACCAATTACTTTAATTCTTATTTCGGTAATTATTTTGGGTGACTAATTTGTGCTTCTACTAAAGGAACAACATAACAGTGTAAACATTTTGCCTCCTGCGTTCATAAACAAACCCCAGGGCTCTACCCAGGTCCTTTCTCTAAATGAGTTGAACTAATATCACATTGTTTGTGAACTTTAGTGTCTCCTACACCAGGGGTTCCCAAACTTTTTTGGCCGGGACCCCAAAATTGACACGTAAACATCTCGGGACCCCCATTGTATAAAGTTATTGCCTCTTACACTACTTTAGGAAAGAAAAACATTTTATAATCAAGTTAATATGTATCTAAACTGTTTATTTTGATCAACTGAATGAATTTACAGTAAATCATGTACTAAGAACAGTAGCATTTTCTTTTTGTTTCATCTTGAAATCATCTGGGGACCCCCACCCAAGGCCTCGCGACCCCCGAGGGGTCCCGACCCCCACTTTGGGAACCACTGTCCTACACTATATGGAGTAATTGTGTGCACTGATCTTCAAGCACAAACCAGAAGTGATGGTTCAGTGTTGTCTGTCCAATAACAGAATGACAAGTGTGTAACACCAGTGAGATTTATGTAGCTTTTTAATGTATTTGAAGAATACTGATCTTTTCATTCGAAAACATAAGTAAGTACTGCCCTCTCGTGGTGAAAAGGATGGATTGCAGTTAATAACAAGAGCACAAGACATTAAAATCGGCTATTTCAATTTATTACAGATGTATGAGAATACAAATAAAGATAGCCCTCATTAAGCTTTATAATACAGGGAATATGCAGTGATTTAGCACCAGTGGCGTCTCAGCTGCTTACTTGTGTCATAGGTTGTGGATGACTTTGGGTCTATGTGTTTACTGGCTGCGCAGCTGGATACGTCTCATCTCTCCAGAAGATACTGAATGAGGACCTTTTCAGAGCTCACAATGTGACGAGGTTTAATGAAGTCCATCAACTGCAGCCCATGGACACCTGCACAAGCAGCAGAACAAGTGTACAGTGTGGCTACATTTAAGTCATTTAACAAATATAACAAATCATAATAACAAATACTACTGGACCTTATTCCTTACACAGCTCTCCAACCATCAGCCAGTCACACACCACATACCACATGGGCAAGGAGAGTGAAGTGCAGAGTTGCCAGGTACCAGTGGTCAAATGTGTCCAAAACCAATGAACATAGAGCAAGACCATAATTTCAGAAGCATTTTACTCAATTTTCCTGCACAATATCCAGCCAGAAAACCACAGACCTGGCAACTCAGGCAAAGGGTCTTGACCAGGGACACAACATATAAATAGATTTACCAGAGGCGAATTCATATTTGGTTTAATCAAAACAAGCAGTGTTGTGGAGTAGATGTTCTTTGGGCTGTGTACCTTTGAGCAGTGTGTACCAATTGTGTAGACCCTGCTTCAGTATCATGCCGTTCTCCTCTGACACAAACCTCCTGCCGTCTGTCAACACAACACAATGTACATTCACCATCATCATTCGACATACAGGTTCACCTACAATATTATGTAGGTGAAGAGAAGAAGATCTATATAAATAAAGATCTTCTTCTCTTCTTCTTCTAGTGTCAATTGTAGCAATACACATATCTTACAAAGCATATTTGAACAATAAGACATTATTTATCTGTTATTGTAATTGAATTATTACAAAGAAGAAAACAAAAGAAACAGGTTAACTCTTGCTTACGTTTGCCTTTGAGGTACATCATGGACTGGGGACCCCAGTGGACCTTTATCTGAAAAGAACATGGCTTGTTAGAAGTCGCTGAAGGAACTAGAGGTTTACGCAAGAAGCAAAGTACGAACTTACCTTGTGAGCACTGTCTAGTTCCACAAACAGTGAGAGGATCACAGTCAAAGTCCACACAACTGTAGCTCTCAGTCTCTACAACAGAGGACGGTTCAAAGTGATACACAAACAAGGCGGATGTATTTTTAATTTTTATTTGCCCAAATATTATTTCGTCTTACAACTTTTATAGAAAAACAAATAAATTGATTTGGAGAACGCTACATTTGTGCAACACGAGAACATGGGATGAAAAGGCAGTCGTCCTGAACAGACAATTTTCTGACTAAGACATCGTTTGCCTCATGAACAATATCGGAAATATTGTAACTGAAAACACTCCAAAGCCCTTCCCATGTTATAAACAGTAAGATCAGGAATCAGTCTTACCATACTGGTGGTGGTGTGAGCAGCCGGTGCCAGTGCAGTGAAATGTGCAAAGCCTCTGTTCCAGCTGCTTTTATCAGGCACATCTGTAACACATTCGATCCGGCCTCCTTGACTGGCCTGGCAGGAATCCTGTTTACTGAAGCCTACAAAACAGCACAAAAACAGTGCTGACGTCACGGCCGTGATCCACAGAGGAGAACATCAATAGTATGGAGCCACGGTGCGGTTCCGACAGGTGCTTCTTGTGTCAGCTTTGGTTATCGGCTAATTTTGAGCATGTGCCTCACCACTCTGAGCCAATCACTATAAGACTGTCCTCACAACTAAGGCCCACTAATGGTGAGGACACAGTTTGGAGAAAAATTAAATGTCTTCGAAAAGTTAATCATATAAAGATAAACAATAAATGGCATTTTCTATGTTCTATGACCTGTTTACAAAAAGATGTATTCATGGGGATGTGTGCATAAACTTGCATAAGCAAATTAATTCTGTAAATAAAAGGCATGCAAGACTCAAAGGTTTTACAGTAGATGTTTAATGAATAATTTAGTAAAACTGTTACACACTAGCTTTGCCAAAATAAATAAATCCCTAAAATTAGACATTAATGTGTGCATGTAAATATGAATATTGCAATAGTTTAGAGTCATTGGAAGGCATTAAACACAATACAACTTCCTCTTGCCTTGTTGGGACATGCTTATCCCTTCTCTTAATAAAAGTACTTGTTAAACATAGCCTTAACGATCTGTGTAAAGCAGTTTCCAAACTCATCAAGGACTCCTTGCTGTGCCATGGCCTCGCTGTGCTGCTCCCTCTCAGCCTCTGCTGCCCGGGCCAGTAAGCATCCAGTGACCGTCTCCACCACAGCAGAGGTAATCACTGACCTAGGCGTTCTGGACACACAAAGTACCAGGTTAGTATCAGAGACCTGTGTTATTAACTGAGGCTCAGCCAACAGTAGTTAGACACTTAAATTCTATAAATACAGGTAACTGTCGTGGGCTTAGAACGTAGAGCTGCCATGCTCAAACGAAGGCGGGTGATTAAAAATCCTGTGATCACCATTACACAGTAAATATGACACATTCATAGAACTCACTGGTCTTTAACACTGAAATTCCAGTCGATCAGATTTACGTCGTAGTTTCTGCACCCAACACATTTACAGCCGGGGGTGCACCTGATATTGGCCTGGAGAAGAAATAGCATACCGACATGCAGTCATAAAGCACAATTGGCGTCTATTCAAATGTAGCTGATCAATCAGCACCTCATAGCACTCGCAGTAGTTCTTCAGACAGCCAGAGCGCTTACAGTTGCATCCTTTGCAATGCCAGCCTTTGATGTCTCCAGACCTTCCACCTGATATTTTAGGTCTGAAGGCATTTGGGTTACGCACAAGACATGACTAGGGAAACACACATAAGACGCTTTAATCACCAAAGCATATTAGAACAGTATTTCTTCAGTGAACAGAAGTCATAAGGTAAAGGCTCCAGTGGGTGTAGCTTATCCATACCAACAGTCTCCAGGTGCGTAGCATGTGTGAGTACACGCAGGCTCCTGTGGTGAACAGTCCTGTTCTAGTGAGCAGTGTCATTAGGAAATGATCCATGGTGCCAACAGTGCAGTAAACTCTTATACAGACAGTCAATAATGTTTGAGGTGCTCTAGACCGGTGGCTCTTAAGTGGTTGGGTGGGACCCAAAAGTGGGTCGCCTGCCTTTCCCAGAGGACATAATTTATTTAAATAATTCTCAGATAAAGAAGTACAGAAACAAAATATTCTATCAAAATGTTTTGATCACTATTTCTTTATATATTTTACAATTACATTATTAATTACAACAAATAAAATCTTTGAGTCATTGTTTGTCATCATAGGTTCTGAAACCACATTAGTTGAGAACCACTGCTCTCGACCTCTAATAGACACACACTGGATCAGTTGGGCTGATCAACTATGACTATAATTGGTCATAGTTGACCAATTATAGTCAACTTTGACTATAACTGACTCTAGTCATAGTGTCGATAGTGTCTTTGCTTTCAGACATTATTCACAATATGGCAACATTCTTCATTATTTACATGAGACCTCTGAATGCCAAAATGAGTGTGTTTAGCAAAACTGAGATTCAATAAAACCGTTAATGAAATACAAAATGGAAAATGATGAATTAAAATGGTGATTTGAATGGTTACAATGAGACCCCACTTGATTCTCATTTTTGACAGTTAACATTTCAATTTCATGTTTGCAATGCATTTAATGAGCTGAAATAATCAAAAAATCATACGGTATTGCAAATATAATCACAAATGCAATCCAGTATCAATGATATGTACTATTTTTTCAGCCCCAAAAACACACCATTAATGTTACCTTCATTGCTTTTCCCCGCTTTGCTTCATTCTCAGGGTTATTGTGGCAGTCGGTGCAGTTACAATTGTTGCACATGACTCCATTGGAAAAGCACTCACAGTATCTGTATGAGACAAATTACTTTGGTGAAATATACACTTTACAGCACAGATATGGCACAAAGTGTGACATTTTATATGAGTTATAAAGGAAGCGAGTGTGGTTGGGCTCACAGTTTGAGGCACTTGGACTTGGTGCAGTGGCATGGTTTCCGAGATCTCGGTTCTCGAGACTTTCTAACAGCCCTAAAAGAGATGGGTGTAGATGAAGTTTAAACTAATAAACTAATAGTGCATTTGACACTCACTGGAGATGGCTGTGGTTACAAATACAGATATGTATTCCTTTAATTATGGTATTCCATTATTTCAGTATCATAGCAATAGTTCATATTGAGGATAATTAAGTTCTCATATTGTCCAGCAGAGGGAAGTGTATACTTGTAGGTGTATACAAGTGCACACTGCGCTGTTTGTATTTTTGTAATCTGCCAAAATGTGTAGGATCCCATTCCTTTTTGTCCGTGAGGAATCTTCTCTTTGTTGTGAGGAAGGAGTTCTTACTGTGACACAGACGCTTGCTGGTGTCTGCCGGCTGTTTGCTCTACAGAGACTGAAGGACATGCGCCCTGAGGATAAAGAGTTTCCATTCACCTTACTTGTGATTAATTCAGAATTATAACTATGTGCTCTACCTGATTGTGACTCTCCAAACCAAGCACGTCTGGGAAGGAAAGACGTCAGTAAACTTAAAGGCAAATACAATGTTTGAGGCCACAACTCCACTGACCTGTGCAGTTACTGCTTGCCGTTTGTGAAGCATAGATCAACTCCAGTTCAGGACCAGCATCACAACCATGAGGTAGCGTTGTAACCACTGCCAAGTTGCCAACACAAAATTATAAATAAGTTTAAAAAAAACACACACAAATACACACTGAGATACTTTATTTTAACAAAACATATTCTTGTGTCTAACCTTCCTCGTGAGAGAAGCTGTTGTTTCTGTGCATTGAGGCATTCTCCAGAGTTACAAACACAGGTCCTGGCTCAGGGTTCATGAGTACAACCTGCGCACTTTGATTTTCATAGTACTGTAGCATCTGTAGATAATCAAATATTGAGGGTTTTGGGCAAACACAATCTTGCTGACTAATCAAAGAAACATATAGCTACTGGGTGTGTGAGGTGGTTGCCATCTACAGATCCTTCCTGGAACTGCTGGTGCTCCATTCTAAATGGCACACAAAGATTGGCCTCCGAAGGAGGAACCTCTCCCTAAAATACAGTACAAGTTACTTTAGAAGTTAGTGGTACATAGTATAATATTTCCCATTTATTTAGCCAGAAATAACCTACTACGATGAAATTCCATGGGTCCCAGACAGAAACTAGCTGTTAGGGGAAACTAAAGCACCCACAAATACCTTACAACCATGCAAACGTGGAAACTCCACATTTACAAAAAAAGGATAAACAGAGACAGGAATTTTGTGGACATTATGTTTGCCTGGATACTTGATTCGCCTGAACTTTACATTGTCTTATTTACTAGTCTGTTTTATTGCCTTAATGTTCGGTGCAGCCCTATGACGCAACTCCTGTTGTGATATTGGGCTATACAAAACCATTGATTGATTGAGTTGAGAAGTAGCACTAGATAAACTTTTTGCGTTGCATCAGCTGTAAACTTTGCTTTAAAACAATGACGGATTGCATTGTCCCTGTCAAATGAATAAATAAAACAAATAAAATAAGAAAGGCCCCACCAATACATGTGTTTCAGTCATGTGACTTTTTGTGGACAATTGCCAAATGTTTCACAATAAGATGTTAAGTGCACTGAGTCACAGTTTCTCCATTAATTTATGTGGGAAATACTAACTTTAAAGCCCTCAAAATGCATTTCTCTCACACTGGAAGAGTCAGTAGCAGCTGCACTTACAATATCACCTACAGATAATAATATAACAAATAATCTGAACTTACTGGCATCATGCTGCACAGAATGGGTTCAGTACTAAACCAGGTTGAACTTGACTGTCCGTTGCCCTGCGCACCATTAACAGAGCTGCAATAAATAATGTTAACAATGTTATGCAACTTGCCATGTTTTCTGCTTTTATCATTCCATTTATTTCTCAAATCACATAATACATATTCAAAATAAATCTATCTTAATTAAAATAATGAACTTGATACAGTGTACACACAGGTATCTCATTCCCTGTGACTGAGAGGAAGACTTTACCTGTTGAGGAGTGCAAACTGCTGATACTGAGGATACACCAGGTAGTCTGGGTAAGACTGATCCTGACTGGGCTGACTCTGGTGCCTGTTGCAAATATCATTATAGCATACATGCACACCATGGGTCAACAAACATGACTGTTAGACTAAACAAAGTGATGTCACTTATGTTTGATATGAACAACATATGGACAACAAGGTTAGGGCCAGAAGTTTAGAAAAAGGAAGACATTTAAGGTTAAGGTGAGGCTCCCGCACACTGTCTCACTCTTTTACTTGGCTTTTATTGCAGCAACGTTTCGGTCACTCTGACCTTCATCAAACAGGGTTAGGGGTTTGATGAAGGTCAGAGTGACCGAAACGTTGCTGCAATAAAAGCAAGTAAAAGAGTGAGACAGTGTGCGGGAGCCTTTTTCCAAGTTAAGTATTCTATTCTTCAACGCACCTGTTGCCGACTCAGGTGTGCAGAGCTTCCGCTTATCAGGTTAAGGTGAGGAAAATGGCTTGGATTTGGTTAGGAAATTGTTAGGGTTAGGTTTACTAAGTGCATAAAATCCACACAAAAACATGTTGAACTGGTCAAGACAAAATAATTGGTGTGAACCCTTGGTCACTGAATGAATTTTCATGCATTATCATTAGGGTGACCAGATGTCCCCTGGTCCCAGTGTATTTCTCCAAAACCATTGATTTGTCCCAGTTTTATACAAGCGCTGTCCCAGCCAGCCAGGTGTCCAATTTTGACAGCACCATGACTGAAGCAGCTTTTTTATAGTAAAAATGTAAAGATTTTTGGCCTTCCATCCGTTTTTTCTCCCCTCAATGCTGACAATATCCACAAAACAAAAAGTTAAACCATTCAATGTGGGTGAAAAGGAAGTTGCATTTGCCTCCGCCCACTAACTCCCATTGTGTCCCAGATTGTGATATGGAAAATATGGTCACCCTAATTATCATTGCTCAATTTGTCTCATGTGCATTGAGTTGCCTTGTGTACGAAATGTGCGGTAAATAAAGTTGCCTTGCCATGTAAAGCGCTCGGCTTTGTGAGGCGTTATAGAAATAAAGTTCTTCTTCTTCTATCATAAGGAGACGGCAAAATAAAATAGCAAAAAGAGTTTGTCGCCGTCTAACGGTTCCAAACTTACCTGAACGTGTTCTGCTGCTGATCACACTGGACTGTTTCAGGGAAATTGACATCTGCAGGGCCTGCAGTCCAAAGAGTCTCTTTCGAAACATTATTCTCACTGTTTGTTGGCGTTTGGTCATCCATCCTTTTTTTTTCATTAATGCATTGGGAAGCTTCACTATTGTTCATGTCAAATACAGCTACCTGTATGTCAAATACTTTGAAACAATTTCTCCATGGAATACTCTCCCTTATGAATACATTTTTAAAATTATTATTATTATTTTTTTATCGTATCCTAGTTAATTTTGTACTAAAATAAACTGCAAACTCAACGTTAGCTCAGGCGATGGCTAACAATTAGGTAACGTTAATCCAAAGAAATCAAGTATCCAATCGCCACTAAACTAAATCAGTGTTTATCCCAATTAAAACTAGTTAACTACTTATAATACCACAGTTGGTTAAAGCAATTGAAACAATATTATTATATAGCTAACAATAACGTCACTAACTTAACGCTATACCTGATCGAGGGCTTCAGTATATGAACGGATCTGCCACGTGGCTAAAACGTTGGCTTAGTGCATTCATAAGGCCTAGCTATAATATTTCACAAATCGACAGTAAACATAAACTAATCTTATCAAATCACTTATCAATATGAATCAGTAGTCGACTAGTTCGTGGTTTAGCGTGACGTAATCACACCCTTTCATCTTGAGCTAAGCTGTCAGTTTAACGAAAAGCGCACAGGTCAATATTTACAAACAAACAAACAAACAAATAAGTAATAATAATACACACTGATTTTAAATGAAACAAACTATTGTATAAGTGCAATTTGTTTATTTTTCTCCATTCAGATATAATAATGCAGATATAACAAATGCAATATTTTGCATTTTGTACAATCATCCATATCTCCCATGACCAATAAATAATATATTTTATTAACACATGTTATCGGGGCACTGTTAAAGGGGTAGGAGGAGCACACACACGGATCCACACGGGAACACTTGAGGATAACAGCGGAGCAGACATCTTCTCTTCATGCATTTGCAATTTCTTCTGACGTCACTGAGGAAGGCAGGCTGTCCAAGGCTCCAATTTCTGCAAAGGTAAGAAATGTAGGCAATCAATTCTCATATATTATGAATATTACGCAACAAAATGATGCAAACCTTTGAGTCTGAGGTAGGAAAGGAAGTCAATGACAATATGGATTATGTCTTCATCTGCTATCCTCAAATAACCTGGATACAAAAAAAACAAGACACTTAACCAATTAGATTAGTAACAGCAACAAGAACCTGAGCGTATTCAGTAGGCTACGTTACTGCGGTAGTTCCTTTCCTTGTACTGAAATACACTATACAAAATACTTACTTGATCTGAAGTCTTCTTCCTGGCCCATGTCTCTCTTTCCAGCAAGACCAGGCTTGTCTCCTAATGTCCTGTGTCCATCTATGCCATCTGAACAACAAGTATACATGAATGAACACTTTTAGATGACACTCCGGCCTCACCTATCAGCAGCTGGTTTGGAAGAAGTCATCTACAGTTCTCAGTCCCTCCCTGGCTATACAGGTTAACCAAATCTGAAGGACTGCTTTGTGCATTTTTGTCGCTGTTTGGTTTAGATATCCAAACTTGAACAGACCACTACAGGGCTTGGCTCAAGGAATTGCAGCAAAGACAATAGGCACACATTTCACTGTGATGCATGCAAACAACAGATGAGCTAACGAGACAGAGACAAAGTGAGCATGAGCTAAGCAAATAAACTGGGCTATGTTTTTTTTATTGTTTTACCTGTATTTTTAAGCTCAATGTCATTTTTTGGTAGGGCCTGCATTTATTTCATTTTTAGTGCCCATCTCTAAGATTACGGAGTTGCACTATCATCTATCATCTTTTTATATCACTTCTTGACCCGCCTGATCCAGAAAACAGTAAAGTGGTCTGATCCTCGAGCAAGTACCACTCGATCTCAACCCTTAATACATGTAGCAGTCTTGTGTCAGGCTGAAAGGAGCAACAATTTAAAGCTTTATAAAAGTAAAAGAAAGCGGGGAGAAAAAAGGAAGCCACCTAAGGCAGCAGTGATTTTTTTTTTCATTACCCTTATCATGCGTATTTTATCGCAGCAAGTGCAATTACCTGTTGAACGTAGTCCTTTATTGCGTTAACTTGTGGGCCTTTTATCCCTTATTTTATAATAAATAAGGTATTCGTCAAAGGGTAAGAGCCCAATGATTTTCAAATCTGGGCACTAACACACAGATGCATGATTCTGGGGGCATGTTTGAGGAACAGAAGCGGCTAACTAAGGAGAGGACAATGAGGCAGAACAATTCCTGGCTGCACCAAGGCCCTGCAGTGGCCGTCTGTTCTATCTTACATTGAGTGAACAGCTCTTCTCTGCCTCTGGCACTGGGAGAATCCTTTATCTGAATTAGGTGATCAATACGACCTGAAACACAGGATGAGGCAGGAGCAACCTTTACCTGGGCTTTGTACACACTCACACAAAGGGAACATTTCCTGCTTGTCCACCACATTTTCACTAACTGTCTGCTCTTCAATTGTTCGCTCTATGAATGTAATGAGGCCGTGAGTTCAATTAAAGAAAATTAGCTGATGCAGAGGACATAAAAAAAACTAAACAGGAGGGCTCATCATCTGGGGCGCATTGTAAGCTCTCAACAAAGAAGCAACACACATAATGTGACTGCCTGCTATTAGGATTTAACAACTGAAGGTTCATGTGGCTCAATGATAGAAAATGACTCAAAGTCATATTACAACTTGTATTGTTTCGAATGTCCCCTGACCAGATAATAATAATAATAATAATAATGCATCGTTTTATATAGCGCTTTTCTGGATACTCAAAGATGCTTTACATTGCACTATCATTCACTCCATACTTGGTGGTGGTAAGCTACTATTGTAGCCACAGCTGCCCTGGGGTAGACTGACGGAAGCGAGGCAACCAGTCTGCGCCATCGCCCCCTCCGACCACCACCAACCACTCACTCTCTCACTGCATTCGCTAGGCTTCCTGGTGTTACCAAACGGTCTCCCATCCAAGTACCGACCAGGCCCTTCCCTGCTTAGCTTCCAAGGTCTGACGGGATCGGGCATCGCAAAGGCGGTATACAGCCTTTTCAAATTGACCTATTTTGGTATAAAGCCTTTTAATTTCAGTCATCCAGCCCAATTGAATGATAACACCAGGTCTATTAGTTATCTGGGCTTGGTTTGTAAATTGTCTGTTTCACAATGATGGATGAAAGGTGGTAAGCAAACAAAATGTCCGTGGGATTATAAAACTGCTCCAACTTTTTAAGGAGCACATGAAATAGTCCGCACCCTCTCTGTTACCCATCTTACCAGACACCGATGAATCCGTATCACAATCCCTACTGTCTAATATCTAACTTTAATCTGCGGGCTTCCATAGAACGCTATGATTTCATTGTGTGTTAAGTCAGTACTTACGGGGCCCCAACAGGTAACCAGCACTGTTTAGAGTCCAGCCACGTTTTTCTTTTGCCTATAGGACAGGCACAATCAATACATTTGCATTTGTTTAATACATCAAGAACTAAAAACTTGCAAAACAGAGACGTTTTGGGGGCAGATAGAAGGACAGACAGTGATGTGACAGCAGGTAACATCTATTTATAAAACTTGATGTAAACATCGTGTTCATATTATTTTTAAATGTAAAATAAAATACGTATTTTTTGCACCTAGGATTGCCAATAGTAGTTTATGTAGTTGTGCTCAATCAGCAAGAACGGATTAGTGTTTGGTGAGTCAGTCTTACCGCAATCACCAGGCCGATAGTCTCTGAGAGGGTAGCACAGAAGATAAGCGACACACAGAACAAGCCAAAGCACTTCTGCATCTAAAACATCAAGAGTACATTATCAGTTACATACAGTTGCCAATGATCCAATACCGTAGAGTTAGTAGTTTGGAAAGAAATTAGGTGAACAAAAACACTTACCTTTGTGTGATCGTGATCTTCTTTGTGCTCTGGAGTCAGAAGATGCTCTGTGCAGATGAGATTTGGTGAACGCAGGAGATCCCAATGCCTTTTATAGAGATTATGGGCATAGCCAGAACTGGGCCCGGCGTCACAGCCCCTCCCAGCACAAGAGGGGCAGGTCACGAACACTTCGCACAAAGACACTCAACAACATCACTCCATGTCATCACTGCATTTTCTCATTGTCCCCAGCGGCGCCACACTGTTGAGCACTGAAGACCGTCTGCGCCCTGATGTGATCCAGGAATTCAAAAAGTACAGCAGTATCTGGGGAGGACAAAATTTATACATTACAAATAATCAAAAATAGGTGGCTTTATAAGAGAAAATGGTAATATGATGGAAATCATTGTGTCATATCTGGGCACAAGGCTCTGATTTACACTAACTAAACGAATATTAGACAATGACTATGAGGTCATTGCCTCTGATGTGCTATAAAATTAGATTAAACTGAATTAGAGTTCACTTCAGACACATTTTGTAGATGGTTCAATTAGGTGTGATTGAGAAAATATGTAATAGTGCCATGTGCCAATATAATTAGAGCAAAGCATATTATGAAACATCACTAATAGCACCTGTAGGGCCATTGTGGTTTTCACAATCACCTCCTCACCTAATATCCTTACAGGCCTTGCAGAAACCAGTGACAGATGGACCACAGACCCACAATCTCTCTGCGTAGTAAGTGCTACTGAACCCTTTAACAATTTTATAAATGCCCAAAGGCATGATAAGTTCATGGAAAAATCAGTTAAATATGATAATGTGAAATGCTGGTTTTGGCTAATCTTTGAATTGTATTATTAAAAACAGAGAAGAAGAATATATGCAGTTAACAAATAGACCCTTTCATTGTTTGTCATGTTGTGTGTTTAGAAGCAAGAACAGGAGGAACAACAATCAGGGCTATAAATTAAATTCTGATCTGATATATATCTGATAAAAATACCAATTACTAGTTGCTTGGAATGCATTGAGCCATAAGCCACACCCCTACAGATAGGACGACACTCCAAAAGACTTTTTTCAGTTGGCTTTACTAAGTTTATATTTTAGATTTACAAATGGTTAAGGTTGGGGATAAGGTTTGGGTTAAGGTTAGGGTTATGGTTAGGTTGGAAGATAGAAAGACGCACCATGTTGTCATAGTAACAATGAACAAATGTTTAACTGTTATTAGATATATTAGATCAAACTTTAATTTATGGCCCTAAATGTTGTTCCTCCTGTTCTTGCTTCTAAACACACCAGGGCGACAGGCAAGTTTATGTGTAGCTAGGGCTTGGCGATATGGACCAAAAGTCATATCCCGATATATTTTGGTTGAATATTGATATTTTTCCGCAAAGTGAGAGCTGTGAAATGATATGTTAAGTCAAAGTCAAAGTTAAATACTGGTAGTTTATTGAAAACTCACTATAAAATGTAAACATAAACACTGTATAACAAAGCTCTGTAAGGTGCACATTTGAATTAAAAAATGTCTTAATAAAAAATAGCCAATAAAATAAAATAGGTCAATCTTTATCTGAGGGCAGCATTTATATCTAAAGAGATAACAAAATAAAGTGCTCAGTTTCAAAATCAGAGAGATTACGTGTTTCTTTTTGTTAACTTAATAACTTATCTGAATTTGAAATATCCCGATATACGCAATATGGTCTAATTCCATATCTCATTTAAAAATATATCGATATATCTTAAATATCGATATATCGCCCAGCCCTATTTGTAGCGCACAATTTATACACAAGGAAATTCAAAGTGCTTCACAGTTGCATAAAATGACAAGAAAACAGATCAAATCAATCAATAAAACATCAACATAAAATTAATCAATTACAGTAAAAGGCAAGAGTGCAGATAAAATACTTTCAGTTTTCATATGCACGGGTAAAAAGAGCTGTTTTCAGCCTGGATTTGAACATTGTCAGAGTTGAGGCCTGTCTCACATCCTCATGAAGACTGTTCCAGATTTTAGCTGCATCAAACTGAAACGCAGCTCACCCTGTTTATTATTGACTCTGGGAACCACCAGGAGACCCCTCCCTGAAGTTCTCAGGGCCCGAAATGGTTCATACGGCTCTAACATGTCAGAGATGTACTTTGGTGCTAAACCATGAAAAGACTTGTACACAAGCAGAGCTGTTTTAAATTCTATTCTCTGAGTGACAGGAAGCCAGTGCAGAGACCGGAGCACTGGACTAATATGGTCGTATTTCCTGGTTCTTGTCAAGACTCGAGCAGCAGCAGCGTTCTGGATGTACTGCAGCTCTAACAGCTCGATGAGCAGGCCGTTACAGTAGTCTAACCTGCTGGAGACAAATGCATGGAGTCTCTCTAAGTCTGGTTTTGACACTATTCCTCTGATCTTAGCAATGTTTTTCAGATGATAAAAAGCTGATGATGTTATTGCTTTGATGTGGCTGTTTAAGTTCAGGTCTGAGTCCATGATTACTCCTAGATTTCTAACCTGATTTTTTGGTTTTAGAGAGAGAGACTCAAGGTGACTGATAACACTTTGTCTTTGTGTCTGTGGGCCAAAAACAATGATCTCTGGTCTGAGTTTAGTTGGAGAAAGTTGTTTTGCATCCACAAACTGATCTGTTCGATGCAGTGACAGAGTGTATAGATCTACAGGCCCATGTTCACCTGTAGCTGACCCAGTGGAAGCATGTATAAGTTGAATAAGAGGGGTCCCAAGATTTACCCCTGGGGGACTCCACAGGTCATGGAAATTTTGTCTGAGACACAGTTGCCAATTTCGACAAAGTACAGTACATCCTATCCTCGAGATAGGACTTAAACCAGTTTAAAGCAGTACCAGAGATTCCCACCCAGTTTTCTAACCTGTGAAGTAAGATCCCGTGGTCCACTGTAGGGCTGAACGATATGGACAAAATTTCATATCTCGATATTCATGCCAAATATCTCGATATCGATACAATACGATATAACTATGGGTTAGGTGAAAACCAAGCATTTTTCAGAAAAATAAAAACATAATAAAGAGTGCAGTTTTATTGATGAAAATCTATATAGTTTCTAACTTGCTTTTTCAATTTGAATGTTTTGAATGTCCATATCTCGATATTGATACGATAACGATATATCTTTCAGCCCTAGTCCACTGTGTCAAAGGCAGTGCTCAGGTCCAGCAGAACTAAAACTGAGACCTTACCTGCATTGGTGTTCATACAGATATCATTTGTCACCTTGATCAGAGCTGTCTCAGTGCTGTGCTGGGGCCTAAATCCTGACTGGAAAGTATCAAACACATTGTTAGATAGGAGAAAGTAAGCGAGCTGCCGATATACTACTTTCGCTAGGACTTTTCCTAAGAATGGTAGGTTTGATATGGGCCAGTAGTTGTTCAGTACCTTGGGATCAAGGCTACTCTTCTTTAGAAGAGGCTTAATGACCGCGGTTTTCAAGGCTTTTGGAAATGCTCCAGTCTCAAATGAGATGTTAACTAACTGAATAAGTTGTGGTAACAAGCTGGTCAGCACAGACTTCAGAAATCTAGTGGTAATTCATCAAGGCAGCATGTACATGAACTCAGACCGGAGATAACCTCGGCGATTGTTTTGTCAGTAACAGGTGTGAAATGTGTCAGCTCAAGGTGTTTATCTGGTGGCAGGGTTGCCATTTGTGTTGTGGAAATTATGGCATTTTAATGCCTTGGACTTTGTCATAAAAAAATATTGCAAACTCATTGCACTTCGATGTAGAGATGAGTTCTAAGGGCAGTGGAACAGGAGGGTTAGTTAAGTTTACTGGGGAAAACAGAACACGAGAATTGTTTCTGCAGTTTGCGATGATTTTAGAGAAGTACTTCTCCCTTTCTCCACGCAAAATCTGGTTAAACTCACAAAGCACTTCTTTGTATATCTCAAAATGAACCTGGAGCTTTGACTTGCGCCATTTCCGTTCGGTTTTTCGGCACTCCCTTTTCTGTGCCCTGACCGAATCTTCTCCAAGGTGCCTTTTGTCTATTGTTAACCATTTTAACCTTGACAGGAGCAATAGTATATACACTTGTGATCGCTAGTTTTAATTAGATATTCTTTCCACTACTTACTTCCTGCCTTGAGCTGATGTCACTGATGATGTAGGCAAGAAAAAGGGTCTATTAGGATCAAGCTTTATCATGAGTTATGTAATTCCATTAGAACTGATTTCTGCTCTCTACGTTCATTTTGCGTCACGATCTTGACTAAAGTAATTTGGTTGAATATTGCCATAATTTTGAATATATTACAATCTTAAAAACAATCAGGATCAATGTTTGGGCACATATTTGCAGTGGGAAAGTGCCACAGAGGAGCGGTCCAGAGCTCTCTGCTTCATGGTGTGAGCACACACAGCTCACCTGTTCTGACCTGTCTTAATGTTCTCCTGACAGAGGACTGGGCTTGGACACCCACTTACTGAAATAACTCTAATGGAGGCAGTCATCACCGTACAGGGCAACAGCAGGTTGTCTGACAATCAGAAAATTTAAGAAATACTGTATGTGCTATGTTTGGTAAAATATCCATCAAATAAATAGAATTGGAAAATATATATATATATATATATATATATATATATATATATATATATATATATAAAGCAAGAAATGTAACTACATTTGCAGTTAGACTATCCATCCATCCATCCATCCATTTTCTTCCACTTTTCTGTTGCTGGATCGGGGGGCAGCTGTTGGAGCTGCCTAAATTACAGTGCACCAGCCCCTATGACTCCTCCTGCAGGTGTTGGGTCCTCGGAAGGACGGCTTCATGATTCTAACCGGGCCTGTTGGTCTCTCAGAAGGGGCTTCTGAACCGCTCTTTGTCTGACCCGTCACCTAGGACCTGTTTGCCATTGGGAGACCCTACCAGGCCTTCCAGGGACACGAAGCCCCCGACAACAGAGCCCCCAGGATCATTTGGGTGCTCAAACCCCTCCACCACGTTAAGGTGGCGGTTCCAGGAGGGGGCAATTAGACTGGATTTGGATTTTAAATATTGCTGTGCAAATGTTTATTTGTTAGTTTAAAATACCTTTTCCCACAAAGCAATTTCATATGATAAATTAAGGATGTCCTATAGTAGGTTCATTCTCTTCTCCAACAAAGTCAATGCGGACAGTGTCGAGGACATTTTTGTGAAGCAGAGATGATGTGTCGGTGATGGATGGACCATAGACATCTTGGTATTTTGAAGCTTCCTGCTCTGGTTTTCCTCACACTACTGTCAGTACAGACCGTTGCAAGGAGGTAAACTGCATTACTGAGACAGATATAAATAGTTTGCAGCACTATAAACTACTTACAAGTTAATTTATTTCTCTTTGGCCTTACACGGTGGGTGAGGCGTTTATCTTCCAGAGTTAGTTGTGGCATGTTGGAAGGACGCTTTTATCTCATTCAGTGACAAATGGCATGCCAAATAGAAATGTGCAGTCCGGTGTTGAAGGAAATACTTTAAAAATATTGTAATTAATGTGTTTTGATATTATTTTGAGATGTCAGCGGCCAATATAGAATATGTTGTTATGAATCGGCTTTGTGGAAGAGCATTTCCCCACCAATGGCTGGCAGTTCAATCCCAGCTCGTGCTAGTGCATACGGTTGTTAATAATAATAATGCATCAGTTTTATATAGCGCTTTTCTGGACACTCAAGACGCTTTACATCGCATTATTTATTCACTCCATACTTGGTGTTGGTAAGCTACTATTGTAGCCACAGCTGCCCTGGGGTAGACTGACGGAAGTGAGGCAACCAGTCTGCGCCATCGGCCCCTCCGACCACCACCAACCACTCACTCACTCACTACATTCGCTAGTTGTGCCCGTTGGAAAGACCGCCTTGCCTCCAGTCCAGTGTCTGTGTACACTGGTATTTGAATGAGTTCAAATGGGGTTGTGTGTGTGTGTGTGCAAAAATGCGTCAACAAACAAATTAAGTGACAGCTACAATCCAGCGTCTAAAGTATTCATTAATATGCACTGTACCGAACACATAAATGAATAATACCACAGATTTCATGTGCCAGTGCCACTGCTCCCCTTTTCTGTAAAAAATGTGGTGACTTTCAATCTTACATACAAGGGCCACCAACATTTTTTTTTTCACAATGGTTGATGTGAAACTTATTATCAGCTTCTTACTTTATTCAGTTTGAGTTTGAATACTGGAGACTAAAGAGTCTCAGTGTGATGTGCCGTCCCAACAATCAAAGGCTTCCCGACAGGAGGACAAAGATGATCTGAGCAGGAACAGGACTCGTGCTGTGACAGAACAGAGGGAGGGACCATGGAGCCATTACACTCTACTGATAGGCCTGGGTAAAAGGCAGTGAACTTCTCTGAATCAGCTGGACACTAATGTCTGAACTGAGACATTTCATCCTAGAGACTCAAACTTTGTTGTTTAAAAATATATATATTTCCTCATATCAAATACAAACTGTCAATCTAAAACAGAGTTGTTCTGCTCCGATGAGAAATAGCAGGCAGAGGTAGACAACAAATTAAATGTGCTGTCGTAGTTGGAGTAGGGACACCATGATGACACACTGGGCTATTAACATGAATCATCATTGGTGGTGTCACAGCTTGAATATATTTTTTTCTGCATTGCGATTGTAATATAATGTTGTAAAAGGACAGAGCTAGTTTGCTGTTTATCCTCCTGACTACCAGTAGTTCAATTTGTCCTCTGTGGAGGACATTTGTAAACCTGAATATCTCTTACCCACTCCATACTACTGCATTAACTCCCTTTGGTATCTACAGAGGACATTTAGGGCTTTTCAATGATACCAAATATGAAGGGGTGGGGCTTTGGGTTTTTTACTTCCTCATTCAGGAAAATGGCGTCCGTCTCTGCAAGCACATTTTACGGGAAGAGGAAAAGTAAGTGCATAATACATTTTATTGAACAAATTTTGGCTTAAAATGTTGTTGGCTTATTTTATATAAGTCTCTTAAGAACACATCAAAGCATTTTCTAAATTATTTTAGGTCTATTTTAGTATAGTATTTAAGTATTTAAAAAATGTCCTCTGTAGTGGACATATGTAGTTATTTCCTCCAATTTGTTCTGTTTTTTTTTAAATGAAAGAAAGGGAGTCATTCTCAGAAGCAGAGAGAATTTTACTGCGAATTGTTGATGGAAACTCAGATATTGAGTTGTCTGATGAAGATGTGGTGCACACAGAACAATCTCTCTCTAATGTGGAGAAGACAAAAGAGATTGTTGTGGACTTTTGAAGAGCACGGGTCCAGCATGCTCCTCTAACAATCAACGGTGCTGCAGTGGAGAGGGTGACCAGCACTAACTTCCTGGGTGTGAGCATCACAGAGAACCTTTCCTGGACCATGCACACTACATCACTGGTCAAGAAAAGTAATCAGCGTCTCTACTTTCTCTGCAAGTTAAGAAGAGCCAGAGTCCCAGCCTCCATTATGTGCAACTTCTACAGAGGGACTATAGAGCATCCAGACCAGCTCCATCACTGTGTGGTTCTTCTACAGAGGGACTATAGAGAGCATCCTGACCAGCTCCATCACTGTGTGGTTCTTCTACAGAGGGACTATAGAGAGCATCCTGACCAGCTCCATCACTGTGTGGTTCTTCTACATAGGGACTATAGAGAGCATCCTGACCAGCTCCATCACTGTGTGGTCTTCTACAGGAGGGACTAAGAGAGCATCCTGACCAGCTCCATCACTGTGTGGTTCTTCTACAGAGGGACTATAGAGAGCATCCTGACCAGCTCCATCACTGTGTGGCTCTTCTACAGGAGGGACTATAGAGAGCATCCTGACCAGCTCCATCACTGTGTGGTTCTTCTACAGAGGGACTATAGAGAGCATCCTGACCAGCTCCATCACTGTGTGGTTCTTCTACAGAGGGACTATAGAGAGCATCCTGACCAGCTCCATCACTGTGTGGCTCTTCTACAGGAGGGACTATAGAGAGCATCCTGACCAGCTCCATCACTGTGTGGTTCTTCTACAGAGGGACTATAGAGAGCATCCTGACCAGCTCCATCACTGTGTGGTTCTTCTACAGAGGGACTATAGAGAGCATCCTGACCAGCTCCATCACTGTGTGGTTTGTATTTCCTTTGGGGCTGACTAGTTGCCATCAAGGTTCCGTTTCACATGTATGGCGTTCCGATGTCCACTGTAGTGGACACATGATATCTTAAAAATAAAAACTTAAAAAAACAAAAAAATGTTTTCAGTATTTCATTTACCTTTCAAAGAATGGGAATTAAAAAAAAAGATGATTAGACAATTTTTTTTCTCCTGGTAGTCAGGAGGATATTGCAAGAGTAGACCTATTCTACTTCGACAAAGAAGCCTAAACCTAATTGCACAAAATTAAGATGAAATCAGGACAATGTTGGTCTGAAAAATGCAGAGCATTGGCAGATTGGATTTCAACAGATTTTCAGCTCAATGTGCAATTGCCCTGATACATCTGGTTACTTTGAGGTCATTGTGTTCCAGATATTTTGTCAATGAAGATATAATTATAGGTCAGTTGGCACAGATACTATGATGTTACATAAAAACAAAATATTTTAGAAAGAGAATTTGTGATGATGGACACATGTATAATTAAAATCCCTGCTGGGCCATTGTTGATACGTTCATACGAGGATGGAGCCTTAAGAGCACGTCCAATTACTTTCCTTGCGTTTCATGATGGGTTCAGTGGCACACATTAGCATTTAGAAAGGCAGAGATCTACAGTCCTGCTCTCATTTCAGACTCAGGACTGATCTGGAGACTCCTGTAGTCACACACAATGGCAGAGACAGGAAGAGGCCAGATGTTTTCAGGTGAACGTCATATTATTGTTGGACGAACAGGGGACACACAAGGACAGAACTCAACAGCAAGTTTTACCTTCTCAAACCTGTGCAACTGCATTGTTGTCAGATGTGGTTTAGTGATGCTTAATTATGCCTTTAATAATCTCTGACATGAACAAGCAGAAGAACATGAATAAATCTATATATTTAGCACATAGAAGACATACCTTCATTTAAACAGCTACAGGTCCAAACTCATGACATCTAAGACTAAATGTGGCATTAACAAAATATTACATGAAAACACACCGATAGAATCAGATGATCATAGTAAAATTATATAATCTCTTTAATATGTGGTGTTGATCTCATTTTCTATAGCAAAAAGGCTAACTACTGTATTAACAATGGTGTTGTTAATAATATGTGCAAATTACACTTAATCATTGGCAATTTAGGTAATCTTCAGATGAAACCACACGGCTGCCATCTAACACAGTGATGGCAATTATCCGTTATTTCAGAAGACGTACCATAATGGTTGGCTCTCTTAGTGGCAGCGTGGCCATGTTTCTTGTCATCTTTAGGAACGGCGGGGGAGCTCCTCTTTCCTAAGACCGGTGCCTGGGTTGTTGTTGGACACCTTGAAAACCTGATTAAGAAAATGGATGGTCACCTTCCAGTGTAATTTGGGCAGTATCCTTTATTTTGGTCATTTTAATACATTTTTTATGTTCTGTCACAGGCATTCATTTTGTCCTGTAAGAATGATCACCCATATTCATTAGGTGACTCACACAAAGATTCTAGGCTACTTGTGGTCTGGTGTATGAAATGGTTTACACTGAGGGGTAGGATTTTCAATGGATATTATGTCTTGAATATGAGTCATTGTGCAGCACGATAGTTTTATTCCCCTATGGAGAGACAAGTATAAAATAGTGAAGTAGGTTAGCAGCACACTGTTCTAGACTTACTTGATAAGGACAGAACCATTGAGATGTGCTTAAAAACATTTAAAAAAAATTTGTCTGATATGTGGCTGGGGCCAAACGCAACGATTAAAAAGCAGGTTTCTGTGCTGCAACTTTACTGTACTTTAGAACTGCACTTTTAGGAATGACCTTTAACAGGAATACGATGGATTCATTTGCATTTCACTTTTTCCATCACTGTGATCGACTGAGTTTAGTTAGTGACTGCTGTCGTTCTGACACCATGTCGAACTGAGTGAGGATATTTGACTTGAGTTTAGTATAAGTATTAGTATTTTAATGACAGCTTTTACATAAAGTTATTCCCTCTTATGCTACTTCAGGGCAGAAAAAACATTTTAAAATCAAGTTAATATGTAGGATTTAAACTGTAGCGCATTGTGCGTGCTGCTGAGAAGGTGATTGGCTGTAGGCTCCCGTCTCTCAAGGACCTGTACTCCTCCAGGACCTGGAGGCGTGTAGGTCGGATCACAGCTGACCCTTCTCACCATGGACACGGACTATTCACCCCTCTCCCCTCAGGCAGGAGGCTACGGTCCATCCAGACCTGTATCTCCCGCCACATCATGAACAGTTTTTTCCCCCTCCGCCAGCAGACTTATGAACAATACCCAATAACTCTTTATCAAACTCATGAACGAATAACCTGTTCCAGCGATTTGCACTGCTCTATTGCACTGTGAAATGTCTACACTCATATCCGCTGCTAACACTTCATGCAAGTACAATTACGCTATTGTTACATGTGAAATAGTTTTTTGTTGTCTTTACCACAGTTTTTATTTATTTATTTTATTTAAAACAAACAAACAAAACAAACAAACAAACAAAAAAACAAGCTCCTTTCTCGATGTCAGATTGAATGAACGGTTGGCGGCCAGTTATTCGTTATTCACCACCAGCCGCTAGAGTGCAGTGCAGAGACATTCAAAACTCCACAAAGAAGTCACGGGGAGACTTCCGGTTGATCCCTCCTCACAAGAAAGCATCCTGTGCATGGGTCCTGTCTGTGTTACACAGTTTAAACCTACACTAACGGTCGTGGAGCCGATATTCAGATATTTTAATCAGTTAGAAAAATGAACTACTCCGACTACGACTCTGACGGGTACTCGTCCAACGAAGACGCAGACTATGTCCCTTCAGGTACATCTGTTTAGTGTTTACCGTTTTGATAAGAGAAGCTACCAGCCGGTCCAGCTAGACGCGCTATTATTGTGCTGCAGTTTTTAATTGGCAAACATTTAGTTATTGAACAGTAAATACCATTTACTGTATTGGCACATGTCATAATGGGGTAGTAAAACAACCGTCAGGGGTGGTAGCTACACAGTAGTATATAGAACATGAGGACGTAAGGGCAGCATTATGCATATTTCTGTGTTTGTTGTTAACGGGAATAATTGGAAATACAGTATAAAAGGAAAACACAGTATAAAGAAATACAATAGCACCTGACAGTGCCTGAATTGAAAAAAAAAATGTAACTGTGATTTGAAACGACATCTGAAAAGTAAATAAACAAAACAAATCTCTTGTGGGTAGATGGAAGTCTTAGTGAAGATGACATCAATGAATGTGAAAAAGAGGATCCCTTGCACGAGAATGACGACGTGCCACATCTCGGTAATGTTCACAAGGGCAAAAATAAAAAGAAAGATAAATCTATGAGGTGAGTGAATAAATGATGTTTTCTTTTATACCAAGGATGCCATAACTTTCAGTACATGTGATTTTGGCCTGTCTTGTGTGTTTGATTTGGTTTGGTGCTACATTTTGTCTTTGCATGGACTGTCCTTTCTCTAACACAATGTTCTATAATGTCTTGTGATCATACAGCAGAAAGAGGAAGAAGGGGGTTTTGAAGGTGGAAGATGCTGATGAGAACAATGGCAAAGACAAAGTTGAAGCAGATGATCAGCCTCAGGAGGAGGCCACATTCAGTACGCTGCACCGGGAGTACGATGATGCCAAACAAAAGAAAAAGTCAGATGACCTCTGGGCCAGTTTTCTGTCTGATGTTGGTTCCAGGCCAAAAACAAGCACAGATGCCTCAGAATCTAGTTCTACACCTACGGTAATATGTGTACTGGACGTGGATATTTAACTTCTTTGAAAATGAACATTATATTATATGAAACAATTCTATTAGGGCCCGACCAAATATGGATTTTTGGGGTCCGATAACAATATGAAGGGGGTTGGCATGGCCGACATATAGGCTGATATTTTAAGTAATTTAATTTAATGTCATTTTTTAAATCTCTCAAATAGCCTATAGGTAAACATTTATTATAACAGTAAAGCTTTCAATCATGGAAATGTATAGATCTATCTAATAGAGGTCAACTGATGTGTTTTTTTCTTAAAGAGCAACTAAACACCAAATCAAGTTTTTTTCACTGATAAACTGTCTCAATGGGTGTCTCATAGTGTTGTCCACTGGTCCCTGACATTATTCTGACATTATAGCGCAAACATGTGTAAAATCCTAACTTTGGCTTGAAAACGAATGGGTTGCGCCCCCTTCAGGGTGAACTCTTCTACTAAAATAGAATTTCCTGATTGGCTGGAGAGTGTCCACGGCCTCCACAGAACGTCATAAGCCGCACCAGCTCCACACATCGTCATCAAGTGCTGCCAATTATCCTGCCCATTGTCCTGCCCCTGTATAACCAATATATATATATAACCAAGTCCCTCCCACGTAATCAGTCTGCTGTGATTGCGCCAATGCAAAGGCCCACACACCTAAACGGGCGTGCCAAAGCCTTTCCCCACCCACCCAAAGAGGCGGTCTCTGAAGTTTGGGGGTGACATGCGGGGGGTGAGTGTGTGGGCCTTTGCATTGGCACAATCACAGCAGACAGATTACGTGGGAGGGACTTGGTTATATAGGTACAGGGCAGGACAATGGGCAGGATAATTGGCAGCACCTGATGACGATGTGTGGAGCTGGTGCGGCTTATGACGTTCTGTGGAGGCCGTAGAGACTCTCCAGCCAATCAGGAAATTCTAATTTAGTAGCAGAGTTTACCCTGAAGGGGGCGCAACCCATTCGTTTTCAGGCCAAAGTTACGATTTAACACATGTTTGTGCTATAATGTCAGAATAATGTCAGGGACCAGTAGACAACACTATGAGACACCCATTGAGACAGTTTATCAGTAAAAAAAAACTTGATTTGGTGTTTAGTTGCTCTTTAAGCTGATGTTTTTGGTCAAATTTTTTTTATTTTTTTATTTGATTTGATTTTTTATTTCGAGCCACACAATACAGGCACAAAGGCAGAAAAAAACACAACAAAGGAAAAACAACAATTTTGAAAATTGTCTCGTCATAATTTTGTGTATGATGCTTTTAAACGTGTCGGTGTTGAATTGTGACAGCATGGGGCGCTGGACATTTGTGTTTACATTCAAGAATGCCAGGATTTATTAAATTCTGGCATTCTAGTGTTTCACAAATGCCATTTGACTTGAACTAAATAATTTTATAGTTCACAGGTCACTTCTGTTGTTATTGCACTAGGAAGTGTTGGGGAGAATACTTTGAAATAGGTCAGGGCGATATGGCCTAAAATCTATATCACAATATATTTGACGATATAATTATATTTGATGTTGTGGACATACCGCCTTTGCTATGCCCGATCCCGTCAGACCTTGGAAGCTAAGCAGGGAAGGGCCTGGTTGGTACTTGGATGGGAGACCGTTTGGTAATACCAGGAAGCCTAGTGAATGTAGCGTGAGTGAGAGGTTGGTGGTGGTCGGAGGGGCCGATGGTGCAGACTGGTTGCATCGCTTCCGTCAGTCTACTCCCGGGCAGCTGTGCCTACAATAGTAGCTCACCACCTCCAAGTATGGAGTGAATGATTAATGCAATGGAAAGCGTCTTTGAGTGTCCAGAAAAGCGCTATATAAAACCGATGCATTATTATTATTAATTGACAATCGATAAATTACTTCAAAATCCTATGTGATATTTTATTCTTTTTTTTTTTTTTTTTTACGGCATACTAATTTCCTCGCAAATATGATCCACTCCATCAGTTCACATCCTTCATTTCATTTCACTTTTTAAGCACCTGTCCCCCCGTGTTATACTGTCAGTGTTTATGCTGTTCTGATGGAGCTGAGCGTAACATGGTAATGGTAAATGGTCTCAACTTATATAGTGCTTTTCCACCTACATTAGACACTCAAAGCGCTTTACAGCAAGGAACCAGTCACCCATTCATACACCAATGTACGCAGACACTGGAGGCAAGCTGGGTGAAGTGTCTAGCCCAAGGACACAACAACAGTGTGCACCAATCATGAGACGACACGCTCTACCATCTGCGCCATCGTCGCCACATAAATGATATCGTGTCCACAACGATATGAAAAATTACAACGCTATCAAAAATTATATCACGATAACGATATGCGATACGATATGGCCCACCCCTACTTTGAAATTGTATTTAGTTACAGAATACTGAATACTGTATTATTTAGTAACGTATTGCTTTACTTTGTCCTATCAGAGTACTGCATTCTGAATATTTACAATACTTTAATGCATGATTAGAAAGCAAATCACAGTGAAAGGGGCGTATGGTTAAAAACATGCAGCTACACTTGTTACATCGCCTGTTACAAACTTATTTGCTCCTAATTCAAAATGCATGAAAGCCCTTTGCAAATGCCTACAGCCCCAAATAACATAGAGCTATGAATATACATATGATTATAAAACAGAAATTTAATTATTAATTAACTGCAATCTATTTCTTTGATACTGGGAAAGTAACTGTATTCTAAATACCCTCAAATGAAAGGGTAACTTTACCAGAATACAGTTACTCTAAATAAGTATTCTAAATACATATTCAGTTACTCCCCAACACTAGCACTGGGGTACAACTAATTTTGCTGTGATGTATTTGTGTTGTGAACTAGATCTCGTTGGCTTCAAAGGCCATTATATTGTAGGGTTTGCTTCAAACTAATTTTAATCTTTTTTTCTTTCTTTTTAAAGAGTGATACGAAGACCTCAGCAGTACCAACTACTCCAAAAACCGAGAAGAAAACATCTGAAAGTGCAAAAGTGACCATAACAAAAGTGTTTGATTTTGCTGGAGAAGAAGTCAGGTATTTAATTTTATTATTATCCGCAGCATGTTCTTTATTTTTAACTAAGACATGTAAGAAATTGTATCACTTCTTTTAACCCAGTAGGTGGCGCCAAAGGTGTAAGAGAAAAACTAGTGATTGTGAGTGAGTGAAGCCTTGTGTCACTTCAAGGCTTTCCTGGCAAATGTCTATTCAAATATTCAGAGTTGCTTCATTCTGTTTGAACGCTGACCTCTTGTTACGAGTCTTAAACATGACTGAAGCCCTTACACAATCAAATTGATGTGTCAGTTTCAGGTGTGGCGTTCTCATTATTTGCACAAACAATCTAATATTGATGTTTGAATGATCACATCAATCATAGGCCAATAAATAATTATTTTTTATTTTATTTCAGTCTGCCAGAGCTAATCTAGCCAACTGCCAACTGCACTCCATACGTTTCCCACGGCCAGACGCCGAAAGCTTGCCCCATATGAACACAGTTAAATGGGAAAATGGGGGAAATGCAGCACATTTACTTAATACTTATGGTTTACATCGAACCATAAAACATCTGTAGTTTTGTACCTCGTAATCCAGCTTTATAATATAATGTAGGATGTAACAGATCATGTAAAATATAATAAGGTATTCAGAAATACTGTATTTTTTCATGAAAAAATGTTATATTACTGTATATTACTAGCACATTTATGGATTATGCACATAAGAACAGGTTGTCTGATTGTACATTAGTCTATGCTGAGTTCATTGTTTTTGTAAAGTAAGTCTTTTTTTTAAAATCGTTGATAAAAGTGGGAATAAAAGCCCTAAAAGCTTGACTTTGAGGAAGTTGCATGAATTAATATGATATTTGAAATAGAACCGAAAGTATAGTAACTATTGCGTTGGTGCCCTGTGACTAAGCTCTGAATGAAGCCGTGGGGGCGGTGTACTGACGAGTAAGTCTCTTGACAGTGGTCAGAGTTAAATGTGTAGGATGTTTTCAAACCCACACTTGGTTGTGCCTCTTACTGCATGTACAAATCATGGCCTCAGCACTCTCAATATATTACATTCATTCATGTTAATTATATGCTCAACATTATATATAAATTGTGGCATTGTGGACTCTGTATATCCACAGACGCATCATCATATTTACTGTCTGGATTTTGATTGGCTGCAAAAACAAAAAACCTCACGTAAGACCCCAATTTAAAACTGTAATATACTTGGCCTGTGAGATATGCTTCTTTCTGAGACCACACTTGCCCTTTTAAAAAACACTCACCATCTCATCATCCATGCAGTAATTATGGCTGAATATGATTAGCACAGATAACAGGGACAACGTCTGAGTAGTGCTATGATGGATGCCACCAGTAAAGTGTCCTTTTCCCAAAGGATACAGCTGTTATTTTGTGAAGCCACAGAGTCTCTGTGACCGCCGCACTAAAACATTTTTACTCACTCTTATAATCACAGCCAACTCTAAGACTCAATACAGTAAACAACTGACCATATTCTGCCATTAAATTCAAACCTGAATACTTTGTGTCAGTCCACAGCTTTGATATGATGAATACTTATTATTCTAATGCCAAATTAATATGCAAATCACTACATGTTAGAAAGCAGATGGATTGCTGTGTTGAGCTGCAAAGAATCAGTCCACTATTGCTGTGCATTTTTTTGTCTACCAGAACCATGTTTATTTTTTGTTCAGGGTGAATAAAGAGGTGGCAGCTGACTCCAAAGAAGCCAAGAGTTTCTTGAAGAGTAAGAGCTCTGCACAGGAGAGTGAAGAAACAGAGGAAGAGAGCTCTTCACTCGACCCGTCTTTTGCTCCTGCCTCAGGGTACACAAACCACACAATTTGAAATGCAGTCTTCTACTGTTGTACCCTTATTAAGCAAGCTTATATTGTGAGCATGTGTGGAGATAACATTTTAGTCCTTTTATTCAATTGTATTTCCCTTGTCTTGTTTATTTAACCCACAATTGGGATAATATGCCGCTGGGCTCCAAACAAAATGACAGTATCTTGAAAACATGCCAGGAATCCTCATATTGTGTATGAAAAAGAGCGTGTTTGTGTATTTTCCTCTGCATTGTACAGTCAAGTTCTATTCTTGTGACTGCAAATAGTTGAGGAATGTGCATATCTGGCCTCAAAATCCCTTAACAGGATAAAGGAAGTCATCCTCTCTCAGACAGGAAGCACAGTACGTCCACAAACCATTTCCTATTCATCACAATGGACAAGAGTGAGAGGCTGAGAGAGGGAGTTGTCCTCGCAAGAGATAGCGCTGTGCACTTCTATCAGCGCTAATCTTTCCCATCTCTAAACTGTACCAAAGCGGGACTATACAACTGCCCTGAAGTGACAACAAATGGCAAAATCGTTGCTTCTTTTAATGTGGGATTTGTTGTGTACAGAGTGTGACACAGAGGAAGTCTCAGGGTTACAGAGTGACACAGGTCAGCGTGCACAAATACAACCACTGAAATAACAAAATGTTTGCATAAAAGACGTGAGAGATCTCTGAAAGAATTTGACTCAAGTACCACCAGGCCTTGATGTAGCTCAACCAGGTCTATAAAGGGTCAAAACTAGACCTATATTGGAATAAATTATGCCTAAACTGGATGTAAAGTTTAAACCAAAACATTTTTTTCTAATTAAAGTGTCCAAGTATAAAATAGATTACCCTGAGTACCACCTGAAGAAGCCACAATAACACCAGCGGTGCAAGATAAGATAAGATAATCCTTTTTTACCACTACTGGCCTGTACAGTCAGATTTCTAATCTAAAGGGTTAATATCAGGGCTGCTCAATTTTAGAGAAATATGTAATAGTGTTTTTGATAATAGTGTATTGCAATTTGTGTGTTTAAAATCATGATTCTGTCTGCACTGCTCTCCATATTTTAAACATAAGGAGGAAACATTTACATTTGAGGAAATACTAAAATATGAATTTCTATCAAAAATCCCATGCATTTCAGAAGTGGTCTAACCTATAAATGAAAGAAACCATATGAAGCGAGAATGTTTTATTATTCCTAGGTTATTGTTGCAATCTTTATTCTTCAAAGATTCTAAAAGAGCCAATATGTTAGATATTGATACAAACAACTAGTAGGAGCGCTCGCCGGATCCAACCTAGTATAAGCAATCTGGTGCTCTGCAGGATCCCGAGTGGGCAGAGAATAATATAATGGCAAAAATAGAAATCTGAGGCACACAAGATGAGCTGTCTGGTGGTCTTTATTAACGATAACGTTAATAAAGACCACCAGACAGCTGATCTTGTGTGCCTCGGTTTTCTATTTTTGCTGTTATGTTAGATATTGATATTGACAGTCAACTCTGACATTTCGTTTGTAAAATTGGACATTTTCTTAAATCTTGTCCTCTAATTGGTGGACATTTATGTGTTTTGTTAGTGTTGGTAAGCGGCCAGCAGGTTTATCTGGAATTCTTGGTCGCTTTGGGGTAAGAAACAGAAGATGAGTACGCTGGAGAAGTCTAAGATGGACTGGGACGCTTTTAAATCGGAGGAGGGCATCGGCGAAGAGCTGGCCATCCACAACAGAGGCCGAGAGGGGTAAGACTGTCATTCTGTGTGCTTATAACAGGGCACCAACCAGTGACACCTTTATCACCAGTTCTAATGGGCTAAAACTGATGACCCCTACATATTCAGAGTGGGGGAAATGCATAATTCAGATTCAGCACTGTGAGTATAAGCAGAGTAGTGAAACAGGCATGAGCAGATGGGAGAGGGGCTGCCCAGGGGAAATAACACCAGCCTGTTGGCTTCATTGTCATTCAGTGCTCCACATGCAATTTATACATGCTCATAGGCCACCACATATAATGTGCTGTATCTCGCAGCTTAACCAACAGGTTGTAACAAAATGGTAAATGCTTCAATGCTGAGAGTTGGAACAGGTAAAGAAAGCCATTTTTATTATTTCACATCGGAACATTGTGAAGAAACAGGAGTGCTGTTTACTATTTACAGACATGGCAAAATCTATGGAAATGACCCCAGTTGTAATAAAAGCGATAATGTTGACTCAAGATGTTGATTTATATTCCTCAGCTTATTAATGTTAAAGGGGGGTATTATGTAAAATCGACCCTTTCAAGCTTTATATCATGTTATTATGTCATTCCCTCATTAAACACATACCTGGAGTGTTGCCTTGGCTCATTCACATATTTTTAAGTAATCAGTAAAAACTTAGACGGCAGCCATTTTAGGTGTAGCTATGCCTCAGTCCTCCTAGGAACGCCCCCACCTCCTGGAGACGCCTCTGACCTTTCGTCACCAGCCAAGCCACCAACCACTGCTCCTCCCCCCCCCCCCCTGTTACAGAGAAACAGAAGGTTCCGTCATCATTGTAGTATGCTGTAGACTGGTGCTATGTGATTGAAAAAGCATAATACCCCCTCTTTAAAGGAGCTGTATCATGCTATTTTAGCCATTCCAAAGTAAAGTATAGGCATTTATATGATATATTGTACCTCTATCACTATGGAGTACTCATTTTTGAGAGAAATATAAGTATTTTCTTGGGGGATTTTCCCTACCCAGAAGACAAAACGCTTCGTTAACTCCGCCCCTCTCTCCGCTCATTCCACATTTGCAGTATTATAAATATAAATATCGCTGCAAAAAGTGAAGTTACTTCACTTAATGCAGTTATAAGGAGTTGACATGTGCAACAGTTTCATAAATGGCTAACACACACGCTAACACACATGCTAACACGCGTTTTGATTGACTCACCGCTCAGTCTGGACTCCCCATCGGGTTATGGGACATGCGTTGGTTATAAAGTTAATCCACTTTGATTCTGGCCAAGGTTCACCAAGCATCCATCAGGTTGGTTGATATAGTCGCTGAATCCCAGAAAGAAATTCCATCTTTTGGCGAGTGCAGTCTTCTTTAGGAAGGTTGAATAGTCCTGTTCCTCTCGTAGCCAAATGCGCATCCGTGACGTTATCGTTCGGTAAGAAAAAAGAACAGGCGGTGTCCAGAGTAGGTTTTTTTCTTCTTTTTTTTATTGCTCTCTTACAACAACAAAAATGAAAAAGCTGTTTTTTAAATTAAAACCAGGCCGTAAGGCATTACATTACAGACGTAGAGCACTTGCGTTCCTTTGTGACGACACAACTGAACAGCTCAGTCGTTTACCAGGAGAGGGCGGAGCAGCTGCTCAGAGAGCAGGATTCAGGAGGATTACTTAGAACTGCGTGAATGAAGCCAAAAACCGCTCTGGGGGTCTTTTTGATTAGGAAATAGCATAACAACATGGCTAAAAGCTCCAAAAAAGTCGATTTTGCATGATATAGGACCTTTAAGAATCATAGGTTGAGCCTGGCCAAGCAAATGTGGTTTCTTGAATGTATAAAGCCTGGACAAGGTTACTAGATATTTATAATACTGAAAAGCAGAAACTATTCCCTCCTTAAACACTTCTGCATGCACTGTCCTGAAGGCATCATTTTGTTATATATTGAGTAAACACAAAGTGACTCAAACCCTTAACGCCTTGATGTGTGCACCCTTTGTAGTTTTGGAGAATCTATAAATATAACGAAAGCATCACTAATGTTGTGCTTGTGCTTCATGTAGGTATGTGGAGCGGAAGAACTTCTTGGAGCGCGTTGACCACCGACAGTTCGAGAGAGAAAAAACGGTGCGACTGAACAACATGAAACAATGACACGGACCGAGATGAGCACATCAGAGCAGTAGACAATGGTTTCTCTCACGTTGTAACACTTGGATCTTTACTGTCCCCTATGACGCGCTCAGCTGCAGCTACAACCTGGAGGAGTTGAACATAACCCATCTTTTAACAGATCGTTTCTGTATCAACACAAGTACTCTCTACCAGCGAACAGACTCACATTCTTTTGTATATTTGGTTGACTTTGAGAGTTGGTATCAAACTATGAGCAAGTCTTTATTTGTAAAAAATAATATGCACATTCTTCTCTTTGATACACTGCAATGTGAGTGTGCACACAACCTGGTTTTACTGTAAAAAGAAATATACTTTGTGCTTGCTTTTGTTTGTCTGCTAATCATGTGCAACAGTTTGTTTTGTCTTTGGTGTCCATTTTGAAGTAGTTTTTGAAGTCTGTATATGTTATACTTATGTGCAATGCATCTTATTATAATTGCATTTTTACTGCATGAGCCTGTATCAATCCACTCAACTTGATAGAGGCTCATGCTCGGTCAGCAGCTGACGTTTCTGGTCAAAACAAACTGCAACCTAGCACCGTATGGTTGTTGGGTACTGATAAACTATTGAAGCATGCTCAGTTATTTCACTTTTCATGCTTTAGTAGAAGCAATGACAAGTACTGCATTCTTTTATATTTTCAAAGATATTATGTCTGTAGATAAAATATGTACTGTATTCTCTTTAGTCTTGATGCATGATCATTTGCTTCATGATGCACATCATACAAGGAATTCCTACATTTACTTAGATTCACACTGTTGTTAATTCCTGTGTAGTTACTTTGTTAGTCTTAATTGACTTGAACTAATTGAACCTCCTCTTTAATCGGGTGCAGCTATAAAAGTAGTTTGCATTTTGTCTATCTCATATCTTTGTTTTGTTTTTGTTTTTTATGGTGCCTTCTTAGGTGAGAATATCTTATATTCTGGGTATTACACCTTTAAAACGCTCTGCTCTGATTGAACTGTGTGCTGTCAACACACGGTCTGGTACATTAGGAATGCCGAGAGTGTCCCTTTAAGGGCGGGCTGATGCCTGGAGAGGACGGCGGTAGTCCAACGCCAAAGCTCCTCAGACAACGGGACAAAACAGTCGAGACAGCGATCGGCTTTAGGGGCAAAACTAATTCCATTTTAAGCATTGATTACGGCTTTGGTAAAGAGGCGAGCAAAGGTTTTCTGACGAGGGCAAAAGGAGGAGCGGAGGAGCAGACGAGGCGGAGGCGGGAGGAACCATCCACCGGCCTCTCCACACACCGCAGAGCCGGAGGAGAGCTCTGCAACTACCGCATGTCTACCCACTCTCTACGCTGTTGAGCATGGCGTGGGGGACAGCAAACTGACATCGTAAGGAGGTTGAAAACAAATTGTGTATCTGTCAAGGGAAAATCAGCGCTGGTGAGTCAGGAGCCGCGGGAAGGAGCTGCAAAATGTCTGTCCCTGTGAGTATTACCACCCTGAGGCTAAACAAATAGTGTTCCTGCTCAAGGGCCGTCTTTACTCGTATTGTGCATGTTAACGCTTTACGTTGACAGTCGGTACAGTGTGGATAAGCCCGCGCTTAGACAGTAGATCCTCCGTCTGGCTGTTACACACCCAGCCCAGACCCAGACGCACTTTACTGTGGATGCCAACTTTCACAACTCCCCTTGCTTCCTCAGGCAAAGGGACTTGAGAGGGGATTTGGTGCAGATAAGCAGCAACAGTGGGCAGCGCGTCATGGGTGTTGCCAGCGAGCCTAAACGCTGCTCTTTGTCGTAATTAGTCTAAGCCTTACAGTAGGCTAACTAACTGCCCATGCCAGCACGCATTTTACAAGAGTGTCCACATATTGAGTGAGGTGCCATGCTATTCTGGTCGGGCCTGGCCTGTCAGCGCACGGAGACAGCTGTTTGCGCCTGTACTTAATGCCTCAGGTGGTGGAGTGCACAGGGCTGGATGGTCTTGGTCTTGATGGAGCTTGTTGTGTTGCTCTCCAGTGCATTCCTGAGGATGTGTTTCATCACAGAGGCCTGTGCACTGTCTACTTGTTTTTCCTCTGTGGATAACTGTTGTATTGTAAGAGGTTGGCTACATGTCTTTTTAGATGGCCTAATGCATAATACAATTAGTGAATTTGTGTGTATTTATTATCTTAATTTCCCCCCTTTTTTTTGTGGATAAAATAACATACCATATATTATTAATATGTCCCATTGACACGTATAGCCTACAAAAAAAGGTCGATTAGTGTTAGAGTTGAGGTAGAGAAATCATTAATTTACATACAGTTTTACAAAATTGATGAACCTGTTAATTTATACCAATGTAGGCATTAGAAATTCTGTTCTATTCAATAAATGACTATTACAATTTAGTTTTATTATTTACAGTAGTGTCATAAACTAGGGCTGAACGATATGGACAAAATTCATATCTCGATATTCATGCCAGATATCTCGATATTGATACATTATGATACAACTATGGGTTAGGTGAAAACTAAGCATTTTCAGAAAAATTAAATCATAATACAAAAGAGTGCAGTTTTATTGATGAAAATCTATATCGTTTATACCTTGCTTTTTTATTTTAATATTTTGAATGTTCATATCTCGATATAAATACGATAACGATATTTCTTTCAGCCCTACCATAAACACTAATTTGTCAGCATTACGCAACATCATTTTGGGACATTATATTTCTTAGTGAGTGTACGCAGTCCTTGAAGATGATCTTGAGATAAAAGCTCAACCCTGTATTTCTCCAGTCACTGTGGTGGTGGGACAGGGCTGAGCCACAGTTTGACCTCTGCCCCGGTCGTGATGGATCTTGTTGGCGCTGATTGAATGTGTGCTGGGAGCAGCAGGATGCAGTGAAAGGTCCACTAGGAGAAGGGGTGAAGGTGGTGGAGGGCGAAGGCTGTGTTTACTTTGGTGTGTTGAGAATATGAGGCAATCTTGTGATGGAGTTAAAAGCTTCAAAGCTCATGCAAAATGCTGATTTTGACTAGTTTCTTGACAGACACAGGCAATAAGGATGGGCCAAGTTGGCCTTGGTCTTCAGTATGACTTCTCGTTTCTGTGATAAGAGTTTTCGTGTTTTGCCTTTTGTCACTTATAAACCTCCTCACTCATGGTCAAACACCTGTCCAATATTTTACCAGTGTTTTGTCTCAAGCCTCTTACGGTGGAGTGAATGAGTTGGAAAAAAAGCTTTGTGACAGCAGTAATGCATTTGTCTTGGCCTGTAGAGAAACATATTGTGGGTCTTTTGAACTGGCTTCACAGAGCCAAGAAGCTAGAAGTAATGCCACTTAAGAAGTCCGAACGCTCACCTATTCCATCTCCCGTTCACTTGTATCTCATCATTCAGGCTAGGGCTTTTATCCTACACATATAGCATCTAATCCCCCTGTCTCCGAGCCTCTCACACATACACAGTGCAAAGTGCTCCGAAAAGCCTTTGTGGGGAGTAAATTGCTTGGCCTCTCAGTTCACAGCCAATTGACAGGGTGGCAGCTGGACAGATTAAATGCGCAGCTTCCATATTGTGTGTGATGTGTTATTGCGCGTGATACAGCCACCCAAGCCGTCGTCACCTCTAAGTCCGTCTGAGATGACCGAGCGTGAAAAGTGTGGACAATACCCTTCAAATATGTCAGGAAACGCGATCTGGCAGATATGGTGCCTTGAGGAAAGGGAAAGACAGTAATGGAAAAGTGATGATAGGTTTTTGACACGTTTACTATATTGATTAATTAGTTCTCAGTTAAGTCATTGGTAGTAACAGAGGTGTCATATATCAGACGGCTGTAGATTCTGTTCAAGACCAGCATCCATTTGATATGCACAATCCAGTTTTTCAGCGCTATCACTAAAATCAGTTCTATGTACCAGCAGTAATTACATATTGATTGTAAAATATCTTCTGAAGCCAAGGCAAATGTTGTGAGCAATAACCTGAAAATACATGTCAAAATAGTAGATAAAGAAAGACAGTATGACGATAAATTGAGTGAGGAGTCAATGAAAAAAATCATCCACACTAGTGCCGCCTACACACCTTTTGTTGCAGCAGAACGCCAGCTTCCACCCCTAGTAGTATGCCAAAAATAAGTTGTACCAATAGAATACACTGTGTGCATGCAATAAAAGTGAAGGGTTTATTTGCGCTTTTGTGTTGAGTGTTTTGAAAAGCCAGTCTGGGACACACACTGCAGTCGGAGAGAGAGCCGAGCGGCGCAGACCTGATGATGAGGATACATGCGGAGTTTGTGCTGAGGAAGCTTTTACCCCGGGCTTTCTGCTGACGGCCCCAGTAATACTCCGCACATCAGCCTCAGATGGTAGAGTCATTAGGGTCTGTGTGCACCGAGCTAGTCCTATCGTGTGAGCCATAGCACAATATGAGGGAGTCTGCATCTGTCTGTCTGCGTGCTGCCTGGAGGAGAACAATATCTGCCTCTAAATGGTTTTACTAGTCAAGAATGTAAATAGCACAGTGAAATTCAAGACGGTAGGAGCAAACACTGTAACTGCATTTGCTGAAGAGGTGTTTATTTTTTTATTTTTTTTGGAAAGAGGAAATGATTAGTTTATTGTCTGGCTATATACTGACTGGTCAAGATATTTCTCTAATTGTGAGCGAGTTAGATCCAAACATGTAGGAATTGAAATACAAATTTGCAGCTATAAGGGTGTAAGGCATTTAATCCACAACTTCCCTTCAAGTGCAGCGGTTAGGGCCCCAGGTTTGATATCCAGGCCATTATGTGGATTTTTCTGTGGAGTTTGCATCTTCTCCTTGTGGCTCTGGTTTCCCCTACTAAAAATATGTACAATAGGTTCCCTTTTGAGGCCAGGAGTTTTCAGTAATGGAATTTTCAACTGGAATATTTGTTTTCTGGTTAAATAAAGGACAGATAAAAATACCATAACTCAAAGACGTCACACACCAAAGAAATAGCAATGGAAGCAATAGTACATTGTTTAACAAAGACTATATGGCAGCCAGGGGCCAGAGGCTGTTTGGTTTGGGGACCTCAGGATCTCATCTCTGCTGTTTGCAGATGATGTTGTTCTGTTGGCTTCATCAAATCACAACCTTTAGCGTGCACTGGGAGCTGTTTGCAGCCGAGTGTGAAGCGGCCAGGATGAGGATCAGCAACTCCAAATCTCAGGCCAATGTTCTTCACTGGAAAAAGTGGGCTTGCCCTCTCCAGGTTGGTGGAGAGTCCTTGCCTCAAATGGAGGAGTTCAAGTATCTCGGGGTGTTGTTCACGAGTGAGGGATGGATTGTGCATGAGATTGACAGATGGATTGGTGCGGCGTCAGCAGCGATGCGGTCGCTATATCGGACTGTTGTGGTGAAGAGGAAGCTGAGTCTAGGGGCAAGACTCTCGATTTACCGATCGATCTACGTTCCTACCCTCACCTATGGTCATGAGATCTGGGTAATGACTGAAAGGACAAAATCGCGGATGCAGGCGGCCAAAATGGGCGGAACAGTGGATAGCGCTTGTGTTTCACAGGTTCGATCTGTGTGGAGTTTGCATGTTCTCCCCATGTCTTCGTGTACTCCGGTTCCCCCACCACTAAAAACATGTACAATATGTGAATCTGACCATTAGCCTGGCTCCACATCTAGAGATGGGTCCCCGGGAACTGGCTACGCTGGCCCCAGTGCCCCAGTGGCATTGAGGATGGGTCAAATGCAGAGAGCGAATTTTCTGGGATTAATAAAGTGTACCTTAACTCTAAATGAGTTACCTCCACAGGGTGGCTGGGCACACCCTTAGAGATAGGGTAAGGAGCTCAGTCACCCGGGAGGAGCTCGGAGTAGAGTCGCTGTTCCTTCACGTCAAGAGGAGCCAGCTGAGGTGGCTTGGACATCTGTTTCAGATGCCTCCTTGTCATCTACCTTGGGAGTTGTAACGGGCATGTCCCATTGGGAGGAGGCCCTCTGGAGGATACAGGACATGGGTCTATGGGCCAGATCTTGTGCATGGCGCACGGGGTTTGCACTGCGCAGGCTTCTAGCGAATTGAGAGAGAGAGAGAGAGAGAGAGAGAGAGCTGGAGTCTGACTCTGGAGTGGCAAGATCACAAAGTGCGTTCCTACTATAGTCTGCGTTTTGAAACACAAGATCGGGCCCTATGTCTCTGAGCAGGCCTGGTATCACCTTGGGATGCCCCCAGAACGGCTGTGCGTGGATAGGGAAGTCTGGGCATCTCAGCTCAGACTACTGCCTCCGTGACCAAGCCCCGGAAAAAGCAGAAGAAAATTAATGGATGGATATGTCTTTTCAGAGAGGCTAAATGACTTGTCCAGAGACAAGGAAGTTTTGACATTACTGTTACAAGAAGTGCTAGTGCTATGCTTTACTCCTAACTACAGTAGATGCTTTTAGTCTTTGGTTAAGTAGCCGTTGCAGTAACTTACTGGCTAACGTCTACCAATGACTTAATGTTATGTGTCCCTCCAGAGTCTCGAGAGAGCTTTAAAAAACCATGTTGTGTTCGCATAATTTCACTGCCAATGTAAATCAGTGTGGTACTACTCACATCATAACGACACCATTACCATATATTACCGCATCCATATTCATAATAACACGGCTGTGAAAATAAAGCACTTCCATGCAGTTGCCACTAAAGCCTAAGCAGCCTTTCACCATAATTCGACCATAATAATCCCTTTGCTTTCCCTGAATCACCAGCTTTAACTCAATCTGAATAGGCCACGAGGGTGTGTGCTTGTTGTGCTATATTCGGTCATGTTTGCGCCACTTTTGACATGTTATGGCACCACTGAGGGCTTCCAGAGGACACCAGGTGTTTTGGGAATATCCCAGCAAGTCAGACAGAGGTAGGCAGTGAGTGAGTGGCCACATTGGTTTGCTTGCTTTAGTCACTGGCAGATGAGCTACTACTCCAAATGTACTTGTCTAGCTCTTGGGATGTGTCCAAGGGCCCGCTGGGGATTCAATGAGCACTGATGGCAGCACACAGGAGACTAGTATTCCCTTTGGCCACACAGAGAGGCAGCGGGAGCTGGGCCAAAGCGCAGTCTCTTTGCATCAGCCCGACACGTGTATGAGCTCAGAGCAAGAGAATAACAGTGAAATGGGTTAGAAATATTGGAGATCGCATTACACTCGTGTATCCCACCACGCCTCCCCATCCTTCACTCATGTAACCTCATTTAAGTGATGTGAGTTACTATCTGCGGGTGTTTTCAGAGGAGGCTAAGAGCAGGGCTATGGAAGATTCATACTTCATAAATGATTTAGTCCCATGTTAAACCGAGAAAGTAGGCTGTAGATTGTTGGTTAATTTAAGTTAGTTATGCCTCAGAAGACACACATTTAATGATTTATTTGAAACAGGAGCATTGGAGAAACATCTGAGAAAAGTCTTAGGCCTAGTTTTGCTTAATGTGCTTTACAGTACCAGTAGTTATCTGCGGGATTTGGAAAACATAATTATCAGGGTGAGGGCTCGATTATTGGTTACTTTAATCGTGCTTGTACCTTATGCGTGGTCTTATATGTTGTGGTTCTGGTTCAGTACATGCATACGGTGCAGTATAAAGAGCAATGTAGAGAGTGCACAACATTGATTGTATATTTATACATAATTATTTTGAAACATTTTTGCTTTTTTACAGTTTTTTATGTATTTGTGTCTTTTATATTGCTCCTCCAGACACACTATCACCTCTCTAAAGCAACTTTGAATGTCCAAAATGTACTATATGCATTAGATAGTTGAGGGTCTGTGTATAGAGCTACCGTGTTGCATGGAATGACTATTTACGGTAATTACTTCTTATCAGTGAACTGTCACCAAAATCTGATCACTTTTGAGAGCCATCAAGCAGAATATACATATACGGTACATGACGTTATACACATACAACACGCAAGACCGCAAACTGGCAACAACAAACTAACTCGAGAGCCAGCCAGGTATATTTATGCAAAATCCAGCAACTCAGTACGTGGTCAGAGTCGGGCTGTTTTTCTGTATCATCTGCTGTGCAAGGTTTATTTGTTTATTAATTCAGATCTTCAAAATATGGTTCATCAGGAAATATTCACCCAAGCAATAGATGTAATGAAGGAAGATGTGCGTCTGGCTGCACGTCAGCTGTATACTATATTGAGACTGAGGCTTCCTGCTGAGGTGTGTGATGTGGTGATAGCCAGGCCCCTGTGATGGGGTCTGAGATTTGACCTGTAAGTTTGGCTCTGAGCTCTGTTACATAGAAGTGTGCTATAATAAGACCCAATGCTCATTAGCCTACTCCACTTGTGATGGCCTATTAAAGGACAGCAGCCTCTGGAGGACTGGCAGCGCTGTCCTACGCCTTTGTTTCTAACACTGATGATTGATGGACTCTGTTTGTGCTGAGCTAGGCACACTTCTGCTACACCAGACTCATCCAAATGTAATTTTACAAGGAATGTATAGTGCACTTTCAAAGCAATAATTCAACAGTAATTATTAAGAGTAGTAAATTACAGTTTTATCAAATACAACAAATTCATTGTAAGACAGACTTTAATCCACAGATGCTTCCTAGTTCACTTTTTAATTTAATTTATCATTTAATATTGAGTAAAGTGGATGTTTCTCTAGAGTGAAAGTGAGTCCCTGGATCTGTCCAGGACTTGCAGGTGCTCAGTGCTTGGGTTTATCTAAGATGGCTGTGTGTGAGGGTGTTATCAGCAGATCTAGATCAGTCCAGACACATTTGCTGGTCCTTCAGGCTCAGTTGCCATAGCAACCCCCTTTATAAGTGAATGTGGGATGAGGAATGGGGGCCAGATTGCAGTTGATACTCTCTGATTGGAAGGTAACCTTTACTTTGCCACAATTCAGTGATAGCAATGGATTATTGTCACACATATAAATGTGTATTAATGTAGAATCTGAATGTCTGTAGCTTAAGGTCTTATATCTGGTCTATTTCTTCAGGTTTTCTGTAGAATGTTTCACTGCCTGCAGGGGGTGCCACAGGTGGAGGTAGGTCCCAGTGCATGGGTTGAAGACTGCCTGCCTGTAGTTAGCATGCAATTTGTGCTTCGTTCCACCAAATGGTCCTGTTTTGTTTAGGTCACCGTTCACCAACCCTTAGCTGCAAAAGCAACCAAAAGATGTCTTCCAGAAGGAGACGACAGAAAAGTATGTAACACCTGTACGGCACCGCATGGTGGCTTTAGATTCAGGTTTGCCATGTCTGCCAATAATACTGCAGTGACTTTCAATGAGTGCTGTGAGTGTTCTTGTCTTGTGCTAACAGGCATGGGATGGAGGTGGCATCATGTAACAGACTTGTAAGTATGGCTTTTTACACTAGTACAGAGGATTTCTTGTCTGACCATTGACATAAGCAGCAACAAAAAAGCAACTTAAGATACCCATAGCAATTCTTCTTTCACTGAACACAAGGAGAGTGCACAGACTTCACTGTTATGGTCAATACAGTGGAAGAAGAATGTTTCATCTTCCCCTTTTTTCAGTCTATTCCTAAACAAACACATTAGTACTATGAATTTGATCTACTGTATCTAATGAATAAAGGAAATAGCAGACAGTGTGTTGCTTATGGGCCCAGAGCAGCTTATTGATGTACGACAAATAAACACAGTCGACATGAGGGAGCACACATATCCTGCAGCACAGTATGTGTGAGCTGTCGCGTCACGTCACTGTCAAAGAGCTGATTGTCGAACCCAGAAGAACAAAGCACTGCCTTTGGCATGACTCACTCTGCCATGTTCAGTGAGCAGGGACCCAGGATGCTTTGGTGCAATCTGCTTTGTATGTACTGTACCATTGTATGTTTTCAGATAAAATATTGAAATCTTTAATCCATTTATTAAATTCAGTGCTGACAATGGACATAATAATAAGCAACCCTGTCTGTGGTTGTATTGACCAATTCTGGATAAAATTAATTGGTTTCAAGTAGAATAATTTACAAAGCTGTGATACAACAACAGACCCAGTTAACTGATAGCAATCTCCCAAATTAATATTTCTTATCTACAAAACTGTATCAATTTATTAACACATGAAAGAAGAGTCGTGGTTTATAATGGTCTTCTTATTTGATAAAGTAATGTTCATATTTCGAACTTCAGACAAACATAGGGCTGCAGTACAAAGAGCCTTTCAGTGGACAGGCTGAGCTTCACTGGAGAGGGGTCTCCTATAATCGAGCGGTCACATCATTCTCATGCATGACCCTTGGCCCCAGGACGATCTGACATCATACATAACCCTCTGCTCTGACACGTCCCTTCTGTGTTGTACAAAACCATTGAAAGAAAAGACTGGCCATAGCTTGGAGGCCTTTGGACATCCATTCATTTGCATTGTTATTTGAAAACTTACATTTCAGGCTTCCCGGTTCTGGAAATTGATATGTAGAATTTCAAATAAATAACATGAACTAAAATGAAGTTTTTCCTAATGAAACCTTATCATTTCAGTGGCAAAATAATTTATGTTTTAACCTAAAACACACACATTCCGCTAATAAAGTAAAAACCACATTACCATTTATGAGAATATTTTTTTCCTCAGTACTATGTTAAATAAGTGCTGTGTCTCGGAGGTTGCTGCTGCGACCTGGCATTATGCAGAAGCCATGTTGAACTAAATGCCAAGTGTAGACACAAACAAAGCATTCACAAAGCCAGTTCCTCCGCGTCGACTGTTTAGCATATTCACAAACTCGATGACCTACATGTTGGGCGAAACTGTCGTGATGGGCAGAGCGAGTGGACAATATGAATTGGCTTTGAACGAGTCAAAAACACACAATGTCCCCCTGTTCTCCGGCTTACAGGGGTCTCGAAGCATTTGGCCGGAGTGTGACGCAACTGATCCAAATCTGACAGGATGTATGGCATTTATGATGAGCCCGAAAAAGGGTCCCATGACAACTTGAATCAGGATGAAATGTTTAAATGTTATACACAATGACACTGCACTTCAGAGTTATTCTTGCTCAGCATCTGTTCACGCGCGATCAAACACGGCACCTGACGTGCGCTGACTTTGATTGGCAGATGCTCGAGGATATTTGCTTTACTGCCAGTTCAGGTCAGGGTTATTGAACGATTTGGTCCTTTCTCTGCATCTCCAGCCGTTTTCATTGGTAGCTTACTGATCTTTCTTGTATGGCTGCTCAGTTTTGAAAAATATGTATGTGGGATTTTTTTATCAGTACTTCGAGATGTTTTTTGTTGTTGTTTTTTTTAATACAGATTAATTTTAAAAATATTTAGAAGCATTATATGGGAGAAGACTTAAATATGAACTCCTAGACTAATACAAGAATCACACGCATTACAGAACATGCTCGTAGAGGTCTTTATAGTTGTACGCAATAAAAGTCCATGGAGACGAGATATTTTATTAGGCGCATTGAGTTGCCTTGTGTACAAAATGTGCGGTATAAATAAAGTTGCCTTGCCTTATTCTTTGTAAAAAGAAAAACATCACTGTCAGAACAATTCGTTTTTAGAAGTTTTTGCCATTTGTTAAATGGAACCATTCCAATTGCAAAATGGATTTGTATGTGATTCATTTGTGGCCCAACTTCTTAAGTATTGGATTTATGGCTGTAGACAGGTGTCTCATGCCCTCAGAATGATTCGAATGGTGGGTTTTGTAATGTTTAATTAAGTGTGACTTTCTTTGCCCCTCCTCTGCAAACAGCTACAATGTCTGTCTTATGAAATCATTTTCATTCTGTGAGATTTGTGTTCATTCTTGTTCATTGTTGGGGGAAATAGACATTAATTAGCTGTGTTGTAGAGCAAGCAACACGGATCCTCACAGACTCCGGATTACTGTTCTCAAACCCCTCTAATGGGCAATTAAAGCATGCATTAAATGTACATTCAGCTAATTAGGGATTTTTGTTCAGGGGGCTTTTAAATGGTGTTTCCCCGACAAGGGCATGGGCACGCCTTGGAGTGCGAGCAGTTAACATTGGATACATGGAATTATTTCAGATTAGTAAGGATTGAAAGTGCATATGACACATTAGACACAAATGTTGCTAAAACATAGTTAACACGATTGTATTTAAGATTTTGCTAAAGATTGTACCCAGCTTTCTTTAGTTTGACCATTTTTGTGATGCTTATAGTTTCACTTCCTTATTGGACACCGACAGGAAGTGACATAGAAGAAGGTAAACAATTGTTTTAATTTTTTTTAAACTGTTGCCATACCAACCATGTTGTATCAATGGGAAATGAGTCAAACTGCTATGGCATGTTACCTTCTTCTATGTCACTTTCTGTCAGTAGCTTAAAAATTCTAATAAAAAATAACCTTTCTGCCCAACATTTCTTCATTAAAATTACTGCTTCACGGAAATAAAATTATAATTATGCAACTGATAAACATCAAGACCTGTCACACGCACTTTAAGAAGGGAACCATAAATAAAATACAATTGTTCGGACCAGCAACATTAAAAGATAATGATTAGACTGTTTCTGTCGCAATGGGGTTAAAGGTTTTGGATTTGGATACTTACATTTCAAGGAACGATTTTCTGCTATTGTGAGCTAGAGCTGATAACAACGCCAGCCACAATAGCGCAGAAAACAGTGACTCAATATTATTATGCCAGTGGAGACGTCTCTGATCTCGACTCTTTACTGTACATTAAAAGTGATAGTAAATATTTAATGTTTGTTTTTTCAAAATCTTTAACAATGTCTTTCATATTAGTTAGTAGTTTTCTTAGTTTAGCTGTTGAAAACAACCAGAGGCGGGTAGAGTTGCTACAAATGTTTACTCAAGGAAGAGTAACTTTTCTTCTAATTTTACTCATGTAGAAGTCAAATGTTGTGACTGAAATAATCACTTTGGGCTAGTTTCATCTTTCTCTGTGTGTGAGAGCAGAGCGCTTCAACCAGGGGGCAGAGGAGGACAGAGTAACCCAGTGGAGAGGAGGAGGAGGAGAGCATGGGGCATTTGCATGAGAAACTCCTGCTTTAGGCCAATGACCACAGAACACTGGGGGAATGTCAGAACCAGAGCAGGAAGTGACGTGTCGGGTTACAGTCTCCTCCCCTCTCACCCTCTCTCTCCCTCCTTGGATCACAGCGGAGACCAAGGGGGAGCAGTGCAAAAGTAAATGGGCCAAGCAACAGTCTCATACTTAGAGAGTTAGATCACAGACTATCGGCAGAATGTGTCCCTCCAACCCCGGTCAATGCAAGTGAAGGAAGTGAGGACCGAGGAGACAAAGAAGAGGAACTTTTAAGGATTTATTTTGGAGTTGTTGTTGTTTTGTTTTGCTTTTTTCATCTCGGATACAACCCTGGGAAATAGTCTGGCCAGGGCTTGAGCTATAAGGCCCTGCCCAGTGCTGACTTCCACGGGACAAAATGAACTATCTGGTGAGAGAAATCATTGCCTTCTTCTATTTTCCGTGCTTTACTGCTGGTCTGTCCCTGCTTGGGATGGGTTGACAATGGGCTGAATGTTTTGGGAGAGAGAGAGGGGGCTTTGCCAGCGAAGTTGACCACCAGGAAAGTTGAACATTTCTCTGTGGATTCCTGCCTTTTGTTGCTCTCAGTAGGGAGTGTGTTTGGGTAAAGAGCTGATTCCTTACTTTGACTTTGTTTTAATGAGGAAATGAGTAGGGGGTTACGGGCTCCAGGCAGTTGGAATACACATACCTCCAAATAGGAACTTGCATAGGGGAAACACTGATTATTGGAAACACTGATTTCAAAACGGTTTCATTTGGTCATATGTGGTGGTATTATCTATCTCAATGGGCGCTGATGAACTGATAATAATTGGGTCATTCTTATGTAATTATAAAGCTTGTGTTTGAGTTGCAGTCTTGCTAGTCAGTGGTAGACATCAGTGTTTGGTGTCAACACATCGAAATGGCATTTTCTTTTGTTAAATAAGTCACACAAGACCATAAGAATGTGTCTAGTACAAACTCGGAACTGCCACTTATATTGTGTCTTTGATCATTTCTACATTTCATTTTGGAAAACACACTTTTATTCACACATTGTGGGCACTCTGTTTAGCACAGGTCACCGTCGTCATTCATTCTGGACATTGGGCAAAAATGTTGCTCTCTCTAAGTTTGTGTAACTGTAACATTTCACTCTTATGAACTATTTGTAGAGCTCTTCTTTGTTTTGTCTTCTTTTACGAGCAGCAACAGCACCCAGTCTTACCTTTTTCGCATGCACTGATTTAAGTGGTTAATATAGAATCATACACAACATTATAATACATTAATTTGAGATCTCCTTTAGCTTTGTTTCTTTCTAATCCTCATTTATTAAAGCAGATTCAGCCATTATAATTTTGGTGACACAGTAGTTCTCGGATAGGACAGATCATTTTCAAATCTGCTTCCATAGTATTCCTAGTGTTACTATGACTAGATTATTGTTTATGAGAAGTCCAATAGAAAAAGCCTTGGCCAAGCGTATGCCCAGACAATGTTAAGGAATGCGTACTACCCACTTGAGGATTTTAAACTCTTATACTCATTAGACACAGGCTATTTAGGACATTCCTGTGCGAACCGATCACTACACACAGCGCAGAGGAGGGGGTATGGGACTGAAAAAGGCAAAAGGGGGGGGGGGGGGGGGGCTGTGCCGTTGTTTCTGCTGACTCAGAGGAAAGAGGGGAGAAATGAAGGTTTTATGAGTGGGACGTCCTGAGTTGGAGCAGTGGCCCAGAGGAGACGGTCTGTGGCAGGTATTGGGTCTCTAAAGGGTGGACACAAGCTATAGGAGCCAAACAGTGTGTAATGCTTCATTGACGATGTAGAGCAGTGTGACGCGAGTCTGTGTGTTGAGGGGATAAAGGCTGTTTTATGACATGTTACCATTATGGAACCAGAAATTACCATATTTGGAAGGGGGCTGAGTTTGGGGAGCACAAATTCTCCACTAGCTACGTTGTCTTTAGCTACCAATCCTAATGGGCAGGATATGCCAAAGGGCTGCTCAATGAAATGATGTGATATTACATAAAAACACAATCAATTTAACTGTCACGATCTTGCCTATATTGCTGGCCTTTTGTGTCAAACCCACCTGAGAAATCTGTTGCCGGGTTTGCTGTCAGCCAAGACGGAGGGCGCTTCGTACATCAATCGCACGATCGGTTTCTGTGTTTGTCTATGCGTCATCACAGTATGGTGCGAAAGGGGTGTCATCTCATGTAAGGCATGTTTGGAGCAGGCCTGTAATCTCAGCTCATTGCCGTCTGTGTGAGTGGAGCAAACAAAGCCTATAAGCTTGGCGTGCACATACATACTCATCTTAGTGTTTGTGTCACATGATCAAAATTATAGACAAGAGGCAAATGAAAGAAAACTCAAAGTGAAAGAGCTGTGTGACCTCTGTGTGTCTTTGTCCTGTTAATGAACTACTTTTATGGCTTAACTAACAGTCAAGTTTTTACTTTGTTTTGGTCTATATCGCTTATTTTTGTTTTGTCAATTTTGACACTATTATATGACCAGTTAAGGGGGCTTTAGACCCAATGAAGAGAGCAGGGACCTATAGACCTTAGAAGTGTAATAGACAGAATGTTTTTGCTACAAAAAAAGGCTGTAAGAATTGTAAGTCATAAAGGCTCTAGAGAACATACTAACGACCTTTTTGTGAAGCTGAAACTATTAAAATGTAAAGATCTTGCTAATTTAAAAAATGTACAGACCATGTGGAAAATTAAGCACAAGTTGGTACCAGAACATATTTACAAGAAATTGACCTTGATCACAGACGACACAAGGCGAAAAGGAAACTTTTGTGTACCTTTCTCCCAAATCTCACTAAGACAGAGGGGTTTCTTGGTTGCTGGGGTAAGATTATGGAATTCATTAAAGGACACATTAAAATGTTCTCAAACAATAGATACAAAAATATGTTCAAGGAGATGCAGATGGAGGAATATAAAAAAACATAACTTGTATGTTGAAATGGGGGGGAAAAAAAGTTTTTGTTTTCTTAAATTGTTCAAATAATTGATTTTTGTAACATCAAAAACAGTGTCACAAATCTGTTGAATTCCTGTAATTATTACAAAGGAGCATGGACAATAAGACAATATCTTCATCATGCTCCTTTTCACCATGTACTGTTCATATTAATGTATGACCCTGTAAAGAAAAATATGAACATGGATGAATAAATAAATAAATTAATGAAAAAATAAGTATAACCACAATTTGATTCACTGAATGAAAGTTGGGGTCGATGGACTTTAGGAGCATTACCTATTATCTATTGTTAAGGAACAATATTTCTTCTCCTTTCCATAATAGCTATTCCCTCTTTGTAATGCTCCTTTTCAGTGCCTTAAAATAACGTCAGCGAACTTCTGCTCTGTCTTGTTAACTCTGGAATCGCGTCAGTTTCTATTTTAAAACCGCTCCTTGGTCAGGTATATAGCTCATGTTTATGAGCTCCTTGTAGACAAAAGCGAGTCATTCCCAGGCAGCGCTGTGTGTCAACAGGTTAGGCAACGCAGGCCACACCCCCTTCGTGAATCCAGGGCCCAAGGCTACACAGTCTGCTCGGCTGTCTCTGCTATTGTACTTCATATCCCCAGGGCAGGCATTTTGTGCCCGGCAGAAAATAACAAAGATAGTTGTTATAAACTGTAAAGACCACAGTGATTATTCACTGGGTTTAAAAAGTTGATTTAAGTCAAAGAGAAACATGGAAACAGGGCGAGACTGACATATTGAGTCATGCTAAATATTAATTTGTCATGTTACGGTCACCCAAGATAGGAGGGGCTTTCCCAGCTGTTTAGGGTTTAATGTGGTACACTCAGTACATACCAAATAATCACAGGGCTTACCAACAACAGTAATTTTCCACAATAATATGTGATAAGGCTGCATGATGAGAATGAATTGCAATATTGATAAGTGCCTTGAATATTGTGATAGTTTATCATTTCAACACGGTACATTGCATTAAATTTAAACAAAAATCAAAAAAAGCAATTTGTTTTTCATCAGATTGTGTCAATGTATTGTCACTTCTTGCGATTATGGATAATGTGTCAGACAATATTACAATAATGATCATTTGGCATTGGCCATATTGTACTGTGCTATTATTTAGTCAGGTTATGGTCACCCCAGAGTGGAGGGGCTTTCCCAGCTGCTACGTAAGGGTGTGTAATGCCATATAATCATAGGGCTGACCAATAACTGTAATTATTCACATTATTTGCGAGAAACATGACTCTCTAAAATAATTAGCTTAAATCATTTTGTGGCCTCAAAGTCAGAAAAAAAATATATATAATTGTTTTGTTTGTTTGTTTTCTCAAGTTTACTTATTAGAGATGCTTTGAAATCCCTTTGACTTCCCTTTTTTGAAGGAGTTGTTAAGTTTTGGGCAGTGTCCCGAGAACGTCCTGTGGCTGTGTTGTTATTGCTTGGACGTTCTGTTGCTGCGGGACTGGAGTCTATGGTCCCAATTTACAGGGTGGGGATCCCGGGCTGAGTAATGTGAAGTGTGCACTCACTACTGCGCTAGAACAGAGTAACGTGCCAAGACAGGACCGAGGGGGAGGAGGAGGGACAGACGCACTGGGGGAGGAGGGACAGGGAGAAATTAGCCAAAGAATAAGTCATAAGAATAAAAAAAATAAAAAAAGAGATGGAAGGAAAAGCTTTTGGTTTGCTGCTCACGGCTGCCTGTGGCCAGCGCGGAGAGCACTGTGTGACACTGTTGGAATGTGAGCCGAAGCCGAGCGAGTGGAGAAGCTATGGAATGTCATATGTAGGTCTGTGTGTTTCAGGAAGGGGGGTGCAGGTCTCGGCCTGTCCCACCAGAGCCAGGTTCAATGGAATGTCTCCATGTTTTGTGCCTGTATCCCAGCCAAACCAAGAGTGGGACCAAAAATGAGCTCCTGTCGCTCTTGTAGCGGGATCTGTTGAAAGGAACGGTCTGATGTGATTAGAAAGTGTTGTGATGGGAGTCGGGACCAGTTTATTCATAGTGAAACATTGTGTATTCTCAGTCAGAGCATGAGCTTCCACACAATAGTTATTTTGTCAGTTTCCCTCACAAAGTATCTACCAACATTTTCCATTGCCCTCATCTTTCACATAACATATTACATAGAAGTTTAATGTAAGAGTTATTCAAGTTGGATAAATAGCAGTACAGCTTCAGCCGCTATACAGTACCTGCTTGCTACTTTTGATGAAAGTGGGCCAGACTCTCCGCTCCTCTCTTTGCTCCAGAGCTCAGTGGGATGTGAGAGATGTGAGTGGTGACCTCATATGGCCTAATGTATCCCTACAGGGGGCCTCATGGGGCCAGCTACTGCCTGAGTCACTGCTGCTTGCACTGGACAGAGAGGAGACAATCGATGACAGGGGCACGCATGGAAGACAGGCACATTTGTGGATGACTATTACCAGAAATAGGAATAGGAATGCACCTTTTACATCACATAGAGCCAGAGTTGCTGAACCATTCAATTGAATATTTAACATAGGTTTGACCATGCCACCACCACCTCAATCTCACATCAAGTTTAAATCTGTCAAATGTTTAAGGAGTTCATCAGTGGTCAGAGCGACACAAGTCTGACACCTTTAATATAGTGCAAAAAACAAGAGGCATTCACAGTTTTCTCCTCTTCCTCAAGCTGGCTGACTTTTTAAAGTTTTATCCCTGCAATAGCCAGGCAGACAGAGAGGGATACTGGTTGGAAAAAGTACCACAAATATGCTGGAACATTTGTGTAGTGGCTGTAGTGAGCGCGGTTGCTGTGGGGGCCGGTGGAGGGGCTGCACCTTGAGAACCAGCGCTCACGTATAGAGGGAGGGGAGAGGGGGGCTGTTTGTCCCAGGGGTCACTCAGGAGGCACAGGACAAAGAGCATTAAAGAGCGCACACGCATTTACAAAGCGCGCTCCACCAGCTGTTCTCATTACTTCCTCCTCAATGGACCACTCTCAGCAATGGACGTCCTTTTCATTGGGGACAATTTCCTATAAGCTATTTTGTCAATTAACTTTATCCCTAAAACCAATCATGTAAAAGCTAGTTCATGCCATGACTTAAGGGTTGTTGTTTTGGATACTCAGACCAAAGTTGATGGTTCATGTTGTACTATTACTGCTACTATATTTGTTATTGCTATTATGGCTACCTTATCCAATCTCAGTATTTTTGACCAAATAGTGAACTGATGAATGAGTGGTGTCTGTCATTTCTTGCACTTATAAGAGCACATTTCCCTCCAAACATAAGGCTGGTCGAAATGGCAAAAAGTGAATCATAATGATCGAACTAAATGAATAGCTTTCATGAAACTAGACCTTTTTAAGTCAACTCCATCCTAAACTCCAGCACACTTTATGCTAGTCATTACAATGGATGGACCTAATAATCCCACCACTTCAGCCGTGACATGAATAGATATATGACCCTTGAAATAGCCGTCTCCTGTGCTCCTCTGTCTGCGCCCCCTGCTGTGGCCTGTTGTAACGGGGTTGATCGGACACAGGTTGGCCTCCTCTCGAGCTCTCTCCATAGTAACTGTACTGAGCCAAGAGTCCAGACTTCTGCTGCCGAGGAACGCCATCTGTCTCTTCACTTCATTGCTCCAGTCGCTTGGTCTGGACTTCTGTAAAAGTTGTCTGGCTTAGGACAATCGCGGCTCTGCTGTACCCAACGGCTGCACCAGCGCTAAGATCTATTACAGCAGTCCATCATGCTGGAATAATAAATGCTGATGGGCTGCAGATGAAATGCAAAGTGACTGTTGTTAGTTTACAGATTGTGGCTGTAGTTTAATGGGCCTGTGTCATTTTAAAAACGAAAAAAGGATACGAAGATATTGAAGAACTTTTGTGTTTCCGTTTGTGTGGTAAAAAAGGAAGACATTCGATCAAGGACTCAAACAATGTCCATTTCGGAGACAGTGTAAAAGAAGAATGGATGGAAGATGAATACCTGAAGTTATGATGTTTAAAATGTTCAAATAAACCCATTCTTTAAATAGGTTCAACATGTTGGGTTTTGCTTTCAGAACATGATCTTGAAATCGATGTCTTCATGATGTAACTATTGACGCTGTAGTGTATTTACGTTGACTTTAGTATACTTCAGAGTAATATTGTTTAAACTGCAAAAAGAACTACGGAAGCCCCATCGCAAACTAGGGCTGAACGATTAATTGCATTTGCAATTATATCGCGATATGACACAACGCGATTTCGTAATCGCAGGGCACGCGATTTGGGAAGTGAATGGAGCAGCAAGATATGGCAGCAAAGTCAGGTCCGCCGCGTGCTTTTGTTTACGTCTCAGTCTAGTTAAGGTGCGCAGTAGATTGTGGATGTACAGTGAAAATATCAGCGTTTATCATGCAGCCACCGCGAAGGACTATTGCTTTCTTCTCCGTTAGCCTCAGCGCTAATCACGCCATTCTCTCGCTGCTACTACACGCTCTGATGATCACAGAAACTACCTCACCTCCGGATTCACACGTCTCTGCCTCCGTAAGTGAGCCTGTGCTGCTTGTAAAGAGTAAAGAGTCGTTTGTGGCTCAGTTTAGGAGGCTTATGATGGGAATGTTGTGGATAAAGAACTTATCTCAAAAGCATAATGACGGTTCATGACCATAACGTATCCGCGGAGGCGATGTGCCATGTGCCTTTATTACCTTTACATCTACCGCATATGCGCTCCGTAGGTAGTACAGACGCTAGATATTAACACTAAACCGCTGTATGAAAAGTGTTGGAAACTACAATCCGAGGCAGGAGTCCGTGTCATGTCTTATTTTGCTGAGGAAATGCGCTGTTTACGCTGAAATGTCACTAAATGGCTGCGAGTCACAGAAAGTAAAACGTGTCTGTGTTTGGCACCTCATGTCCCAGTCTCCTTGCGTCACTGTTTCTTCATATTGTCCAAAGTTACATCCCAAAACCAAAATGCTGCTCCCAGTTCCAGTGTGTTTTGGCGTGTGCTCCATCTGGCCTCTCCGTGTCCATCAATAACGCCCATCTGAAGCAACTACGAGTCGCAGCTCAGACAGGGATTTGATGGCCGAAATAATAAATAATTTATTTTGTATTAAATGGGAGTTTGATTTCCTAAAACTTTTCCAACTAGTTAAAGCAGACGTTTGTTTGCAGACTTTTCCTGCACTTTAGTATGGGTGATGTTACTGACTGGATCAGTGAGTTTTATCTTCTTTTTTTTTTAAATATCTATATATATATATAATGTATCATTTATTTATAGACTGTACTGTTAAGTTTTTAAGAAGTGCAGTCCACATGTTCACAAATTTTGAATAGGTCAGGCAACAATTTTGTTTGCTTTATTGTTGCAATTTTCACTTTAAGTGAATCTAATATTGTTTGTTATGAAACAGCCTGATGTATTGCTTGTGTTAGGTGAAAAATACATGAGAAGAGGACCTTGCAACAATAATTGCATATTTAATCGCAATCGCAATATTTAAGAAAAAAAATCGCAATTAGATTATTTTCCAAAATCGTTCAGCCCTATCGCAAACCCTTATGTGGAATTGAGCGAACACCCATAAAAGTGTTGAGCAAGAGGTGACATGTTCTGAACTTGGCAGCTCCGTGATCACAGACCACTGTCCACGTGTGGTACGTCTCCTAATAAAAGACCTGGACTCATGGACCACTACAACTCACTGAAGACACGTGCTTCATTTAACCATTCATTACTGCACTTATGCATCAAAGAGAAACCTTATATCTGTCTTGACCATAACCTAGAGGTGGACTGATATATCGGCCGGACATGATGTCAGGCCGATGTATTACAGCATGAGCTATCGGCCGATATACAGTATATAATGCCAGTAAAAGGCCAATATCTCCAGAACTAAAAGTAATAGAGACTTCCCGTTTTTGAATCGGAAAGAGCTCAGTCAGAGCCTTTAAATTAGCCCACAACGTCCTAGGCCTCAGGGAGCTGAGTAAGTACACCTCGGAGGCTCGGGTCGTATTTTAGTTATTTTGTGTTGTAGACTTTTGCCTATAATTTCAAAGCCATACGAGATAGAAACTTCCTGTTTTTTGTTTGTTTTGGAATTCGCTGATTTTTGTTTTTCAAATGAGTTCCCTCTGAAGTACTTATACTAAACACAAATACACACTGAATAACACTGAATAAATCAGCCCTATGTCCTATTAAAGTTGCCCCTGCTGTCACAGATCAACATTTTATAGATTAGACGCATCACACAGGATGATAGACAAGATGGTTTTTTTTCTCAATTTTTTTAAATTGGCCAGAAATACTGTATGCGTATGTGCCTATTGGCATAGATATGGGCAGTTTTAATACTGCAATACAGTACTCAACAGCAAACAAGACTAGTTTTGCAAATGTTGTTGTATCTGGCTCCTAGTGACACTATAATGTTTGTAGTGTTTGCATTATAGTATAGTAAGACATAACATGCTAGGTCTCTATTCTTTGTAATGAATTAGTTTTTGAAGCAAAGTTGAAGACTCTGCTTTACCTGTGGACATAAGGTCATTCTCTGCCTCAAATTCCTGTCATACCAGCACTTTCTAAAATGCCCTCTAACATGAAGTCTCTTTGATGGAAATTAGATTAGTGCAATACAACAGGGGATTGATATTTTTTACCCTCAAATTTCCATTCAAAGTCACACACATTTATAGGCCTCAGATGTGGGGCAGAGTGACTCCATAAATGTAGTTTTGTTGGTCCAAGTGTACTGGAGTGATGGGAACAAAGTGAATGTCAGTGCAGGTCACTGACTCACTGTCCAATGACAACGCTGGGTGATTCAGCCCCAACACACTTCCTGCTGCTCTGGAATGTGCACATAAGAAGAGCTTAGAGCTACAAGCGTCGTAGCAAATATGACCAGGGTCAATGGGCAGCATGGGAAGTACCACTGACCCCAGGCAATATAAATACAATTAAAGATGTGAAACATATTTTTCGAGTTAGTAGACAGTGATTCATAAAAGAATGAATGATGAAATATTGCAAGCAAAACATCAATCTTAATCAGTTTAATGGTTTTGTAAGTGAAATGAATGAAGCTACTGTTCTGAAACACTTCCCATCTAATAATCTGATGTTATCTTGGACGCGTTTGAAGACATTTGTTTCATTTTCTCTATGTGGTTCAAATGAAGTTATAATTCACTTGGTTTCTTTCCTTCTATTGACATTTTTAACTTGAAGTGATTCACCTCTCACGGCGTGTGGTGTACGGCAGTTGTGTTTCGACAGCTTAACCTTTCAGATGGTTTAATGATTGCCTTGATCTTGCCCGGGCTGTACTGGTCTGAACGTGCTCGCATGATCGGGTGAGTCAGTCTGGCCAAAGTCTTCAATGTTGCCTACTGAGAGCAAATTGAATGACCAGACCTTATATGCAGCTCGCTGTGAAAGGCTCGGCTTAGAGTCCGGCTTTTGGCTTGGACCAGTATTCATAAAACAGAAGGAAACTCATTCATAATTGTGGCTGAGTTCAAGTAGTGGAGTCTAAATGCAGCATATTAGGTCACAAGCGTCAGTGGACTATTTTTACGCTTCTTAAGTCTGTAAAATAGCCAGGAATGGTGCACGGTGTTAAACAATGAACTGCTTGAAATTATTTGAAGATGGCAGTGTATCAGAATAACTAAGAGGGACACACACTTAACTAGGGATGCTCGGAGCCGGTACAGGAAAAAATACGATATTGGGTAGCGGCTACAAATATCCGATACTGAACCGATACCAGTTTTGGCTCTCACCTAAGTGGATATGGACATGCTGTATCTCAAGCTAAGAACCTGGAGAATTAAATTGCTGAGTTAGATTTAACCTCCGCAAATGTATTTTTGATCGCCGCAGTTAGCATCAGTATGCTACAGCTTGTGGGAGCATGCTAATGCTAACGAAAATTAATCAAGGCTGGGTCAGAAACTATGATAGAGATATCTAAAGTAGCCTAATACAATAAAATCAGCCACTGTTGAAGCCAAGTGTTTTTATTTAAGTTTAAGAAATAACTGATCTAACATATTTGTAATGATCAGATCACTTATGTGAGTTGTTTATATTAATCTAACCTAAAACCTGTCATCTACCCAATTTAGTGTAGACAAGTCATCCTTGTTAAATGTTTATCCAAGAGTTTATCGATTGGTATAATTGGTAATTAATCTGTAACATCATGACAATAAAATATTACTTTATTGATCTTAAAATGGAGAAATTAAAATTTTCAGTCAGAGAAAGACACTTTTAAGAAAATCTCTTGGCATCGTCATATATCGGATACTGGCAGATACTCAAACCCCAGTATCGGTGTATCTCTACGCTTAACCAGACATTCCTAAAGACCAGCTGACTTCTATGTCGCAGCCCTCCTATGGATCCACCTCACCCCAATCAAACAGAGTTCACTTCATGAAAAATACATATTTTCAAATACATATTTTTCCTCCTAAATTTGCATAAAACTGTATAAAACAAAACAAAAACAAAAAAACTTACTGAGGATTGAATACATATTGAAAATGCTATTGTGCTATTTCTTTCAAACTAAATGTCTTTGTATGCACTTCATGTGTAGGCAACCTTTGGGGACCCCCTGCAGTGCTGCTGCTGCTGCGCTCCAGGGGGTCCCAACTTTGCGAACTATTGCTCTAGAGTCTAGACAAAACATAATGTAAGAGGCCAAACTGAAAAACATTACAATAATAATATGGCTAAAAAATAAACATTTGAGAAACAGTTGTAAATTCCTATGGTCTTCTGAAATATGGATAACAGTCCGGACCTCAAAATTGTCCACCGCTTTGCTTTGCAACACAACAACACATAATTCTCAAACTGTCATATTTTTTGCGAAGCTGCTTGATCTAAAATATCTCATTACTGGCCAGTTGTTGGAATGCAGCGGTTGTCCTCCACTGACTCTTAACCAGTAACACGTCCTCATTAAAGCGGTGCAGTTATTTGGCAGGGGGCACGTCAGGAGAGCTGGCTCGGGGCCAGTACAGCTTGTACCTGTGTGAGAAGAAGAACTCAGAAAGAAAGTGAGAGAATGACACAGAAAGATGTGGCGAATCATACAGTAATTGGTTTAGCGAGAGGCCCCGGGGTGCTCCATCCAAAAAGTGTTCCTGAGCTTCTGGAAGTGCAAGTGCTACAAAAGATACACATGAGCAAGTTAACGGCGCTAGTATTTATACACTAATACTAGAACAAGATATCAAACAATAAAATTAAACTGTGAGAATGGTTAGTCTTATGATTGAAATAGCTTCCGGAGATTGGAATCGAACAACATAAATCAATAATATCTAAAGTGTGAAGTGTGAACTCCAGCTTCATGAATATTCCCATTGGTTTCTGGCACATTCCATCATAAGAAACCCATGGAGATTTTAAAATGTAAAATACTGCGAGTAATACTGTATGCATAAACTGAAATTGGACACTAGTATGTTAGATATATTCGCCAATGACACAGTAGTTGAATGAGGCTCTTGTTTACATTGTTATATTGTTTTGGCTCATGTAAATTTGTAGATGTAGCTGCTCACGAGAAACATGGTGGATTTTGCTCATAATAGTTAAATCAATCCCAAATACTATTACACTTGTAGGAATTTAATGCTCACGATGACACTATCCCAATCTCTATACTGTGTGGGGTTTGGTTGCAAAAACGTTAATACTTGTTGCACACGTCTTATAATTACTAACCTGAGACTGTACATTTATGTCAACTTAACAACTTAAATGCAACTTTTATGCTTTGTTGAAATCTAATGACGACTGAACTTTGTTTTTCCTTCTCTTCTCCCAGAATGTGCTGGCCAAGGCTCTGTACGACAATGTGGCGGAGTCTCCGGACGAGCTGTCATTTCGTAAGGGGGACATCATGACGGTTTTGGAGCGGGACACTCAGGGGCTCGATGGATGGTGGCTGTGCTCGCTCCACGGTCGCCAGGGCATCGTCCCGGGCAACCGCTTAAAGATCTTGGTGGGTATGTACGACAAACAGCAGGGATCGCCCTCAACACCGGACCCAGCCACTGTCACATCCCCGTCACAGCGTCCCATACTGCCCCTCACAGTACCTACGCCAAACCCTCAGCCTCAGCCTCCGTTATTGCCACGGCGTCGCCAGGGTTCGCCAGCAAGCCCCTCCAACCTCCACAGTATACCTCCATGCACCCTGCTTCAACTAACCCTGAGTCGATCTACATGATGCCCCCGTCCCATGAACCCAAAGGCAGCGTGTACCAGTTCCCCTCAGGCCCCGTTGGTCCTGCTCCCCCCAGTAAGGCACCACTCCGGGCCCAGAGGCAGTACCAGGCGCCCTCTCAGGACATCTACCAGGTCCCCCCCTCTGTTCAAGGAGCAGGCCCTGCTGGGGTGGCATCAGCGGGACAGGATGTGTATCAGGTGCCACCATCGCTGGAAAAGAGGAACTGGGATAGCGGCAAACCACATGGGAAGGTAAGAGCACTGGTTTTATTTATTAACACGTGTTTTAATTGGATATTTAACCCATTTTGTTACTTAGATCTACATTTCAATTTGAATCCTGACTTTACGCCACTCTACTGACTACGTATAGGTCCTACTCAACTGTTTTTGGTCCACTCCATCTCGAAATAAGATATTAAGCAACGTTTACAAGTCAACACTATGTTTAACTAAACAAGGTCAATGTTGTGGCCTTGTGAATCTGGATGAGATTTGAAAAAGTTGTTTTGATGTCTCTTTGTCTATAGTTACCACCACAATTTGAAATAAAACTACCCAGCAGCAATTAGGGCGTAGCTCTTAAACCTAAATTTAAGATGGTAATGACCAAAACATTTTGTACCATTTAGGAATGGCGGCCTTTAAAGGTGAAATAGCTTTTGGATGACAGTAAAAAACATTTGCTTTTTCTTTTTTGTATGGATTAAACTTCAATCTTAAACTGGACCTATACAACTGAAACTTCCTGATTGTGCCTCATAGTTGTACTGTGGGTGCATTAATCATCTTTAAAAACAAAAACAAAAAAAAGACATAAGGAGGCATTTTGGGGGAAATCTTTGTTCAAACCTGGACTAAATAAATCCTTGGGGATCTATGATACAGGACAACTGAATAAATAGTTGCCATTTTCACTCTTAGTTTTGCTCCTCTTCTTGGCCAATAGCTGTCTGAGAACGGACAGAGTCCATGGACATCAACAGGTTTATCACGTTTTGTCCTTGAGCCTCTGTGCCAGGCCATTACTGCTGCTGCGGCTTATCTGGGCGCCTTCATTTCTTCCACTTTTCTCTCTTTACTGCAAATTGTGCTCCGTTAGGCTGAAAGAAAGAGACTGATTTGAAAACTGTAGATCCACTTACTTGGGACACAGACTTGGTACCCTCTGCTGGGGTCATAGTAAGTTCAGCGGAATGGGCCTTGTGTCTCTGTTAGGTTTGGTCTGTTTGTTCTCCAGGTATATCCAATGTATGTCATGCAGGCTTTCTGTATTGTATTTGCCCATTCATTTTACGTCACATTTGCCAAGCTTAGCAAACACGCAGCTTACCCCACCCTGAGCTAGTTAGCCATTACGAGATAAGGTGTTCCTACTACTCCAAGGCTCTTACTAAACATCTGTGGATTGGTATTAAAAAACAACTTATGCGAATTACCCTCCGCCTTAACCGAGCTTTAACCAAATCTATAAGCTTAAAAGAAAAGCATCAAAATAGAGACGAAAACGAGGATGAAAACGGAACAAAAATGTGCCGGAAAAGAACAAAAACACAACAAAAAGTGGCAAATAACATGAGGAAAACACAACAAAAAAGTGACAAAAAAAGAGGTGAAAACATAACAACAAAGCAATGAATAAGCAACAATACGGCATCAATGTGACAAAATATTACACTATATCTATATACTATATCACTTTTTTAGGTCTTACCTTCCAAACGAGTATGTAACTCGGTTAAGGCGGGTGGTGAGTTTAAGTCTTCAAAACCGTTTCTTGGGAATCCTGGTGCATTCCCTAACAATAAACAAATGGAGAATTTCAAAAGTCAAACGCTGGTGTTGTAGTTCACTGTAAAGAGTTTGGACTCTGTGTGTTCGATGTATTTCTCATTAGTGACCTGGCAGCTAACGGAGTTGTTCCGTGGCATTTTTCTTCCCTTTTTTATATTAAAAATCTAAGTCCAGTTGTCTATTTTTAACTGTACAATGTTGAATTATTTGTTTTTATTTTGTTTTTGCAAATGTTCTCTCTCAAACTCTAAACATCAATGCTGTTATTTTCACATAGATAAAAAAAAACAACCTGTGTGCTGCAATATGAACAGTACGTTTTTCACTATAATTCATAAAGATTCAAATCTCAAGTCTCTGTTGACGGGATGGAGACTGAGTTTACAGCTGCTGTCCAAGAGGAAGAACAATGAAGAGATTCTTGGATGCCGCCGAAGTGAAAAAGTGAAGTGCATAAGATGAGCTAAATTGCAGCAGATGTTTTAGTGCATGCCGACAGGAGGCAAGAGCAAAAAAAAAAAAAAAAAAGCACCACAATTAGAACAATAGTTTGGGAGTCATTAAAAAGTTACAATGGTCCAGCAATTATTTCAATTGATGATGTCCATGCCAGCTGTCACTCTATTACCAAGCGCACCGCAATGAATTTTTACAGATTACAGAAATAGCACTGGCTCCTTTGTGCATCAGGAGTCTGCCAGCTTACACAGCTGTCATCTGACACATCAAAGAGTGAGGAGGGTGTGACAGCGGGCCACGTGCCCAAGAGCAGCTGAACGCCTGCGTGGGGCTGCTGTTAAGCCATACCATAAGCACCACTGATGGAGAATTGATTAGTCTGTAGTACGGTGATAGTACGGCCGTTTTTCCACATTGATGACACCGTGTAATGTGATTATGAAAAAGCTGAGAGAAAAATGACCCAGTGATAAAAACTTAATTATTAGGTCGATGGCCTCACTGTAAAAACGTGCATTTTAACAACACGCCACACTTAGATTCAGCAGATTCACTTTGTTCATCTGAAAGCCAGCAATAGTTGAACTGGCAAATGCGGAATATATTGTTATCTATATGGAGATAACATACTCTCAAAATGGTCCAGAATCCTGACAAAACTCTTATGACCTTAAAGGCACACTGCGTTACATTTTAGACTAAAACATGCTTCCAATGTACAGCTCGACACAGAAAATGCTATTTCTGTAGTGGGTAATCAAAGAAGGGATTTGGATGACAACCTAATTTATTTAAATCTCAAAATCTGCTGCCTTTAGTCATTATCTCCATGGAGACGAGCTGGAGACGTACCCACTCTCGCTAAAGTTACAGTCATGACTTATGAGAGGTGAGCCGCTCACAGCAAAAGCACATGTTTGTTTGTACATTTATGAGGTGTTTTTCAATGATGAAAATATCTATTATAATAAAAGAAATGCTTGCATTTCAATTGTATTTATTGGGTATAATTCTACGCAGAGTGGCTTTAACTTTCCAGAACTCTCCATAGACTACACAGTAAATCAAACTAATATATTGAGATTGATTGCCTAATTTTTCATTCCCATTCTTACTTCCTATTGATTTGCATATTCAAAGCTGGTCCAAATTTCTAAGAGTGAAGCCCTGGGAGCTATTTTTGATCTGACACTGTCCCCACAACAAACACTAGGCAAAAATAACTCTCTTTTTATGCCAACACTTTTTATTTCAGTTCTACTTTCAGCCCAAATGGACTGTCTGTGTCCGTTTGAAGACGTGGCTATAAATATCATGTCTGAGCAGTGGAAGCTTGCGTTTGAGGCTGTCGTATTAGTATGTGGAGATGTGGTGCTGAGGAGGGGTGCGGGGCGTATAACGGCACATGCCCCGAGATTATCTGGGGACTAATGAATTTAACACAGCTGTTTGGCACACTGCTCCGCTCCACACTGCTAACACAGGCATTCCAAGCAACGCTGTAACTCGCACCACTGGCAACGAACATAATTACAGTATGGGTTGAAATACTTTTACACCTTTATATAGCACAAATTGTGTCTCAGAGTAATTATTCCCCCTGGCACAGGGACACTTTTGGACAGACTGCCATGTATCCTCGACGTGTCTAGTCTCTTTTTTTTCCCTGCCCTGTGCTTTGTAATGATAATGGAGTACAGTCAATTATTGTGACATTGAACTCAAAATGAAGCAATTTCTAATTAACCTCTTAACCCCCACTTTAACCGAGCGCAGTTTAGGCCAGTGTAACGCCTAATTTAAAAGCTATCATTCACAAAACGTTTATATTTTTATTTTATCGCTTTTTTTGACGTGTTTTTGTTGCTTTTTCATCTTTTTTTCATTGCTTTTTTGACACTTTTTTGTCGCGTTTACGTCAGTTTTTTATCGCATTTTTGTCAAGTTTTTTGTTGCTTTTTCATCAATATTTAGTCCTGCTTTTGTAAAAAAAAAAAAATATTGTGTCGCATGTTTTTGTCACTCTTTTGCCACTTTTTGGTCACGTTTTTCATCCTCATTTCCTCATTTTGATACTTTTCCCAAGAACTTTTTAGGTCTTGGTTAAAAGCCAAACTGCGAGAAAAAATTGTGCTCGGATTCAGGATGGGGGTTAAGAGGCTTAAATGCTAAAGCAGACATTAGCAAGTTGTTGAATTATGCGACGAATCAATCACTTCTTTATTGTACTTTGACATTTTGTAAGAAATAAGGTATAAAAGATTTAAGTCACCAAATGTGCGCCTCTTCGTGATATTTAACCTGTTGTTCTGTGTCTGCATAAAATAAAAAAACTTTCATGAGATCACTAAAAAAGTTTGTCACGAATAAACTGATGATCAAGATCAATCTGTTCTGTGATACTTACTGTATTCATACTTTTACTGTTTTATTCCCATTACTGCATTCTTCACGCGCGCTTGTTAGACTCTGCTCTAATTGCTTGCATTGTTTAACTTAGCAATTTGTTTCTTGTGATCTTCTAGCACAGTTGCCAGATGCCAGAGCTTGCCAGACCAGACTTGTGCAGAGCTAAACACAGTTGCCATGTGGCGTTCGGCGGGGGGGCGGACCGTGTGATCTGCCAAGAGACCCCAGCAAGCCCCCTCTCTGTCTAAGCTTTGGCATTCCCACTGTTCCTTTATGCCTTGAGAAAGCTACGGCCCTTTAGCCGCTACCAGTTTAGACAAACCACCAAACCTCCTGTAATTATAGCCCCATTTCCACCGCTGCGTCTTTGAACTCCGCATCTGTATCATAAAGACATCCTCCGAGCTGCAGCTGCCTCTGTGGGGGCTATTTTGGATCTGGTGCGGTTTGGGTGGGCATTTTGAAGCAATGTATTTGACGACATGTTGTAATCAGCTTGATGTGTGTGCGCTTGTGGCTTCCTTGAATAAAAAGGAGAGAAAAAAAAAATGGGAAAGAGGGGGCGGGGCCAAGAGCAGAGGTCATCTGTTGAACGGTGCGTGCCGTAATCATTCACACAAAGTCACACAGACAGAATTCCCTCTGTGGCAATGACTTTGTTTGTGCGCACGTCATAAAGAAGAGAAAACTGAATCTTTTCCAATGAATGGAAAGGCAGTGGTTTGTCGGTACCTCGGGAGCAGCACAGTTATTCTGAGAACACAACACAGTTTTCTGGAGTGGTGTATTTAGGTCAGTGAATGTGAAAGCACACAGCCGTCCTCGGGCCACTTCTCCCCTCTGTAAAAGACTTGTAGATATGGCCCGGACACTGTTTGAATAGACTCAACTTTCCTTTGATATTTAGATGAAATTATGATTGAAAAATGTGTGAATTGGCCAAACGGGAGTTGAGCATTGATTCCTTTAAAAAAAGCAAATGATTTGACTTTCACACAATTCAACACAAAGGTAAATGTAGGCCTGTCACGATAATTACTATATCGACTTATCGTCCAATAAATTACAGAGAATCTATATTTTTCTTGGCTCAATAATTATCGTCAGTGCAATTACTTAACATTTTCCTTAATTATTATCCTAGTTTTGTAATACTTGAACAATTTGATTGAAGTAAATGTGTGTTTCATTGAGTTTCACGTTTTAGAACAAGGTATTACGGAAATTTCCATTGTTTCAGTTTGTTTCAGTCGCATCAAATGGTGCTTATCGTTTATCGCCTTATTTTCCTGCCTTAATATACCAAACTTCAAACTTTATTATCATGACCTAGGCCTAGGAAAAAGGGACACTGCATTTATGTTCAAAATCTCATAGAGAAAGAATAGAAGAATAGCCACCATTCTATTTCTTGCATTGCATTAGCATAATTATTAGAACAAAAGAACATTTGTTTGAAAAAAAGAAGTGATACTTGCATACGAGACAATACAATTAAAATAAAAGTCCATCTCTTACCTTTAACTTTAACCTTGACGACTCAAGTTTCAACTAAAAACGGTCTAGTTTTGATAGCGTTATCAGTTTAGTCGTGCATTTGCCCCCATCATAAACGTAGCACACGTTACTCTTTGAAGATCCCACATTAATCCCATATCTTCATGTTTCAGCGGACTGGTCAGATCAAATCAACATGTTTTAAAAGCAGGATGAGTGCATATTTTACTGTTATATTAACGGAAATTACGAAAACCACATTACATACGGCTGACAAAGAAAAGAAAGAGAGGGAAAACTGCAAACGAGTGGACAGGCAGACCATCGAAAAGGTGTTCAAATAAATTTAACCAATAAAAGATATTGACTTTGTCATTTGAGAGGTTTGAGAAGAAATCAATGTTACTTAGGATGCATTAAGGTGAACATCAATTCTGCATCGCCTTCCAGTCTATGTGCACTCATTGTAGCAGTATCTTACCATTAACCTCTTAACCGAGTGCATTTTCTAGAGTTCAGCTTTACCCAAATCTAAAAGGTTACAGCCTGTAGGCCAGTGTAATGCCTCATTTGAAAGCTAAGAACTACAAAACTCATCTAAACGGATGCGTTGTTGAAACTTTTTAAACATTTTTTTTCTGCTTTTAGGGGGGGGGGGGTCATCACATTTTTGCCACATATTCATTGCTTTTTTGTCACTTTTTCTTCACATTTTTGTCACCTTTTTCATAGTTTTTTTTTTTTGTCACGTTATTATTTTGTCTCTTTTGTTGCTTTTCATCCTTGTTTACGTCTCGTTTTTGTTGCTCTTTAGACACTTTTTCAGGAAGCTTTTAGATTTGGGTAAAGCCAAACTGGGGGAAATGTGCTCGGTTCAGGTGGGGGTTAAGAGGTTAAAAGACTCATTTTATTAAATTAGGGCGTGTAGTGTAATTGTAATTATTGCACGTCAGAGCGAATTTGCATAAAGAAAATGTTGTGTTTATCATGATCTAATCTTGTATTAAGTTATATGAAAAACGTTTAGGATATGTGTCAAAGAATGAAGTATGTGTCATAAACAGTTACATTTTTTATATTGTATTAGATTTAATTCGATATGGTCCTCTGGTATTAAAATTTAAAGAGAAACTCATTTCTATCATCTTTATTCTTAACAGGGATGAGTTTATAAGCACATTTTTCCAACTTTCAGGGAGTAAAGTTGAGCTTTACTCGGCAATGCTAACAACAGTTAGCAACACTGTTAGTCTACGATAGATAAAATGGTTCATATTTAGATGCATAGTCTTTTACCACAAATTTCTGCTTTTAGGACCACGTGGCAAATTTCATTCCACCCCTAGAAAGTAATTGGGTACAGGGCCTTTAATCAATGCTCCGCACATGGACTATATGCACATCGTTTTAGTAATCCAGGTATTTTCTTTTCTGCCCCAGTATTTGCTTAATCAATTGTACAGATGGCCATTTTGACTTAAAGTGATTTCCTCGCAAATCCTTTCCCTGGTGCCCATGAGTGAAAGCGCTAAGTTAAATGACCATAGGAAGCATTAGTTTAGCGCATCTGTAATTAGTCAGTCTGGATAATCCTTGAGCCATATAAGTGATTTATGTTCAGCATTGGGTCACCGTTGTCAAATGCTAAATTGATGCCACTAAGTAGAATAACTAAAGAGATTGAATAATGCAGTGACAGTGGCATCATCCGTAACACGCTCTCTCCTCTGATGCGTTTTAAGGTATTAAATGTGTTTCGCTGGGACGTGTCTATTCCCCGGAGACGCACAGTAGATCAATAGCATGGTATCAATCAGAGCGCGGTCTCGGCAGGACTCATCTGGCTCTTAAAGCCTGGTCCTGTTGAAAGCTCTCTGATGATGAACAAAGGCCTGTTTATGTGTGAATTACAAAATAGGAAACAGGAGCGATGTGAGCTGTCGTGTCCACGGGCAAGGCACTTTACCCCCAAAAACACCGCTCCCGTCACATTATGTAGTTCCGAAACTGTAGGACTGGTTTATTGTGGTAATACAATATTACATACAATATTATTAACTGCAGCAATATACAACAAACACATTTTTCACTGGGCATTTTTCCACTGGTCTACTAGCGCTGTCGGCTGAAAATATCTTTAGTGGTAGAAATCACAGTTTTTACTGTGTATTGACTGAAGTATAAATAGCAGGCTACTGCAGCTTCGAGAGTAATATCCTTTTATAGTGGTAATGACAGAGCAGCGACAAGGGAGCTCCAAATCACAATGATTATCAACTACCTCTGGACCACAATGCCGCCGGATTGCAGTTATTCTTACATTATCATTTTTTTTAGATGAAACGTCACTTGAGAGTCACTCAGATTTTGTGACTAACCTTATGCTGTGCTATATACAGTGAAATACATAATTTGAAAGTCTATATATTAATTATAAGAATGCAGTAGGTTCTTATGGGCGGCACGGTAGCGCAGTGGTTAGTGTTATCGCTTCACAGCAAGAAGGTCCCAGGTTCAATTCCCACCTGGATGGGGCCTTTCTGTGTGGAGTTTGCATGTTCTCCCCGTGTCTGCGTAGGTTTCCCCTGCCATTAAAAACATGTACAATAGGCCAGGATGAATGATGTGTGTGTGTGAATGAATGGAGGTGGTGCAGATGTGTGCAGTCGCGACAGAGCTTCTGTCAGTCTCCCCCAGGGGAAATTGAAGCTACTAACGTAGTTTACCACCACTGAGTATAGAGTGAATGTAAAATGCTCTCATGTAAAGCGCTTTGTGACCATGTCTGTGAAAGGCACTATATAAATAAAGATCTTCTTCTTCTACCTGTAGTAGATTGACAAACACATAATGTAGCTGTCAAGAAAATCAAAAATGTAACAGTATTAGCATATATTTTAAATACATCTAATGCAACCAGCCTGGGCTACACAATATACATTATTGTTAATATCACAATATTCAGTGCTGTAATATCTTTTATCATAGTTTTAGTTTTAATGACTTATTTTGATAATAGGAAATAGGAATAGGAAAAGAATGAGAAATCTGTGTTATGGTTCAGTATAATGTGGCAATAGTATCGCTATTGGAATATTTAAGACATTTATTGAATATCTGGATTTATTCTCTTTTAACTAAGTCCCACTGACGCCATACACACGAGCGAGTTATGATCTGTACTTATTGCTGCTGATCTGTTGAGGTAAACTGATCCGGCGCTGAGAGCAGGGCAGGGCATGTTTGTCTTGTAAATGTTCAGAAATCAATGCGTAAAAGGGGGACACCGAGAAGGTGGCTGTTTCTATGGGAGGTTGTGTGTGTGTGTGTTTGTGTGTGTGTGTGTGGTGTGTGTGTGTGTGTGTGTGTGTGTGTGTGTGTGTGGGTGTGTGTGTGTGTGTGTGTGTGTGTAGGTGCAGGCCACAGATGTTGTCATTTCCCAGGCTGGCTGCTGCACTATACTCACATCTCATAATGCAGAGTTTAAACAGGCGCACAAAGGAGCCGCCCGATTCCCACAGCAAGTCAAACAGCCTGCTGCTGCCCGGGCGATCGTCCTGCTGTGGGCCACTGCGGGTTCAACAGTCTGGAGTCAGGGGGGCAAGCATTAGAAACTGTGTATTGGTTTAGTTTTTTTTAGTTTTTTTATTATTTTTATTCTTACAATACACAATGAACCAACAAAGACTAATGCAATCACGCTCAAAATCAACTCTCAACACTGCAGGGCTATGTAGACACGCAATGCCCGAAATCTTTCCAACAAGTATTCTGCTTGTGAATAGCTTTGCAATTTATTTATCTATTATCGATTTGAAATCCATACACAGGGTATATTTGAAACATGTCCAGAAGAAAAGAATCACATGCGCTTCACGTTTGTAGAGGATATAGATTTCTATTCGAGTTTTTGGGCACTAGTTTTCTTTGTCAAACCTCAGCTTATACATCTCCCTTTGAATCCCCTATTCATTTTGTCAACTCCCATGAATTAAATACATCGGGTGTCATTGAAATCAAAGCTGCGCTATTATTGTGGAGACCGTTATTTATAGCATGTTGTTTTCTAGTTGTGCCTGTCTTGTTCAATAAATGTACAATCAACATTTGAAATATTAATTCAGTAAAAACCCATTGAGATGCAAATTGTAAATGCCTTGATTAAATGATTTGCATAATGACACTGCGGTTTACTTTTGAATATATATCACGAATGCGCCGCCAAATGTAAGCGACTGGTGTGCATTTTAAAAGGTGATCTGTAAACAAACATGCAGTCTTTTGAGGCATTAATGTAGTAGGCTGTGAACTGTTAAAGTAATTCAATAGTCTAGTGCACAAACCCTAACTGTATGGCTTTCTCTTTTTCTTTGTTGAGGTGGTGGTCCCTACTCGTGTGGGACAGGTGTACGTCTATGACACAGTGAAAGGAGACCAGGATGAATATGATGTCCCGCCCAGACATCAGACTGTGGCCCAGCAGGACATATATGACGTGCCCCCCGCCCGCCAGCATTTTAATACCCAAGTAAGACTAAATTTCTGTAAAAAATAAATAAAAGGCTATTGTTGTGAATATTTAATTGTTCATTAGACACATTTTACTTTTGATCAATTAAAAGGAATAGTACAGTAAAGACTTTTCTATTATGGTAGGTGTATGACACTCCTCCAATGGTGGTAAAGGGGCCCTCTAGTGTTCAAGATGTTTATGACACCCCTGCAAGCAAAGACAAGCTCATACAGCAGCAGGTATGTATCCTTCACGTTATAACTGGATAGGACAGACACTGGTCATGAAAGAAATCTCCAAATAGAAAATTAACTAAGGTGTTGGATCTGGTATTTTTTTGGTAGTGTCTGGATTTGTAAAGCTGCCATATTAATCTTGCAATTTTGACACCACTTTTGGACACATTTATGAGAAAATAATTGGACCTGAGCTCATTTACTGAATGTGTTCGAGGGCTAAATGGCTGAATTTGGCGCTTTTACACGATGTTACTGTACTGAGTGTTCATTAATGTTCACTGTCCTCTCTAAATAAACAAGTAAAGTAAAGTAATAGGCCCAGGATTGACAGAAATATAAGCCATAACCAATTCAAAACAAGATAAGAACTTAAAGACTTTATCAGCTCATAAAAACACTCGCTGTGAAAATATTTGGGGGAAAATGTGCAATTGAAGAAGAACAGGATCATGCTATGTTGCTAGTTGCGTATTTGTTATTTTTTTGTGACTGATGTGTTGTTACATCAGACCATCTTGAAAAATGTTGTTTGTTTGTTTTTTTTGGAGAAAGGGGCACATAATATAAGTTTGTCTTCTTTGTGCTCCTTTTCAATTGTCTGACCACTAGTATTACTTTTATGTAAACATGAAAGAATATTCAGAACGATTGAAATAAATAAAAAATGAAATGAAATGAAATGAAATGCTCATGCAAGTTGTAGTAATGAGAGATATCTTCTGTACATATGAATAAAAAACTTTAAAGGAGCATTTGAGGGTTATTGTAGAATTCTTAGATGCACTACCTCAATTTTAAACTAAAATGTGTTGCAGTCACGTGAACGCAGCCTATTTTCTAGTTAAATCAGTATAATCTTTCATTTTTTTCCTTTCACAGGTCTATGATTTCCCTCCATCCGTAAGCAAAGACGTACCTGACAGCCAGCCTATCCGAGAGGATACCTATGATGTCCCGCCACATTTTGCCAAACTCAAAGGTCCTGTCCCGGTCCCAACTTCCCAGTATCTTCACAACAACCTGAAAGATGAGGACGATGAGCCCCCTATCCCAGAGGATGTGTATGATGTGCCGCCACCCATCCTGACAGAGAAGCATCAGGTCAGAGTGCAGCCCAGTCAGGACATCTACGACATCCCCACCAGCCTGAGGACAGGGCACCCTGGTCAGGATGTGTACGACTTCCCCCGCGAGAGGAACACTGAGAGGCCCACAGAGAGACGGGACCAGTATGTGTATGATGTGCCGCCACAGGTAAGACTGCAATGAGTACAGCAAATAATATTCTTTAGTTCTTTAGTCAAATTCATTTAGTTAGGCCCCAGGAAAATACACAGGAAAGATGTTTTGTTTTTTTGTTAGTAGTATTCGTGATATCTGATTCTGGGGAGGCTAATACATCCTACAATCATTCACATTCATAACCTGTGCGTTTCAGGTTGTGCGCGACCAACAGACCACAGAGGACCTCAGCTTGTCTTTCAAACGTCTGTCAGCCTCCAGCACAGGCAGCACACGCAGCAACCACTCAGCATCATCTTTAGACATGGTGCCTGTTCGGGACACCCCTGCCCCCCTCTCTGGGAAACCCCTCGTGTTGGACCTGGACCAGGCCATGGAGCGCCTGTCCCGTTTGCAGATGGCCGTGGAGTCCAACGTGTCTCTCATGATGTCCTTTATCACTGGGAACTGGAGGAGTCCGGAGCAACTAGAGGGCAATCTACCCGCCATCCACCAGGCGGTGGACCGGGTCCGGTCCGCTGTCAGGGACTTCCTGGAGTTTGCTCGAGGAGCTGTGGCCAATGCAGCGCAGGCCACTGACCGCCTGCTGCAGACCAAACTGGGGCGCCAGGTGGGCAAAATGGAGGAAGTGTTCCACAGTTTAATTCAGCACAGCCAGAGCTTAGATGCTATATCCTGGTCAGCCACAGCTCTCGCAGCACCATCTCCAGGCGGCGATGACCTGGACCGGCTGGTCATCACTGCTCGAGGCATCCCAGACGATGCCAAACAACTTGCCTCTTTTCTCCACGGAAACGCCACGCTGCTTTTCAAACGGACCACCCGGCAGCAACAGCAGCAGCTGCCGCTGCCTCCAATCCCAGGGGATGTTAGTGGTCACATGACAGGGTCAGGAAGTGGCACGTACCATGGAGGGGAGAAAGTACACATTCAGTCACGGCCTCTTCCATCTCCGCCAAAGTTTACATCGACAGACGCAGAGGAGCCAGTGGAGCGGCCGTACGAGAGCACTGAGGAGGGCTGGATGGAGGACTACGACTACGTCCATCTGCAGGTGCATATGGTTATTGATAAACTGAAGGTTCTCAAGACCAAGTTGCTCAAATTGATCTGTTCTTAAAAGACCATTTATTCTGTTAAAATGTGTTTGATGCTGTTGTTGTTCATGACCACTAGAGGACGCCACATATCAGTGTTACAATGTGTGTGTTTTGCAGGGAAAAGAGGAGTTTGAAAAGAACCAAAGACAACTGTTGGAGAAAGGCAACATCATCAGACACAATGCACAACTGGAACAGAACCAGGTAAGACCATTTATCTGCATGTACACCATAGTTTTGATGCATATTTTATAGTAATAATACTTTTCCCCTATAGATCAAGCAGTTTGAGCGCCTGGAGCAGGAGGTCAGTCAGCCTATCAACAATGACATGACAGGCTGGGTCCCGTCCCCGCACCAGCCCCAGCCCCACCACCACAACGGTTCCTCTGGGGCACCCTCCAAACTGTGCCACAGTGACAGACAGCTGCTGCTCTTTTACCAGGAGCAGTGTGAACAGAACATCACCACAGTCACTAATGCCATCGATGCCTTCTTCACCGCCGTCAACTCCAATCAGCCTCCCAAAATCTTCGTAGCGCACAGCAAGTTTGTGATCCTGAGTGCACACAAGTTAGTTTTCATCGGGGACACGCTTTCACGTCAAGCTAAGGCCCCGGAGGTGAGGGCGAGGGTGGCTCAAAGCAGCAACACGCTTTGTGAAAAACTCAAAGACATTGTAATTAGCACTAAAACGGCAGCACTGCAGTATCCGTCACCAGGGAACACACGAGACATGACGGAAAGGGTGAAAGAGCTGGCGGGATGCACGCAGCAGTTTAGGATGGTCCTGGGACAACTCTTGGTCATGTAAAACGGACGGAAAAATGAGACAGGACTCTGCTTCTCTGAAACTCCCTTGTCTTTTGTTTTTATAGACTGTTCTATCTTCAGCGGGCTGTGCCGATTGTTGTAAATAGTCTGTGTAAATACTTAAGTTACATAATATTTAGCCAGTAAAGAAAGAATGATGTTGAATAATGATGAAAATATATACAGTACAGTTCACAAGTGACACAATGTTGCCATTATGCCTCAATACAGCACTAAATGGATGAGAAGAGAACAACTAGACGCAATTCAAATATATAATAAGAATAAATGTTGCACAGGAATTTATAAATGATGAAACTGGTAGTGTATTCAGTTATATTGTAAGAAGAAATACATTGATACACATTCTATTCCCAATCATGGGCAAATAAAGAGGGTTGCGTCACCATTTGATGTCAGTGTACAAGTTTTTACACAATTTTGAAAAGTTCATGATTTGCTAAACCCACCAAGGGGTGCAACTCCTTAAAGGGACATTATGAAACTTTTTATGCAAAAAATAAATGTGTATTTATTTATGTGTATTTGACCTTTCAGTGTCCCAGTGGCTGTATGAGTGGGTAGCATGGCGCCTTTGCTTTCTATCTCCTCTATGATGCTCCAGGATCAATTGTTTTGTAGGTTTTTTGGCGAGAGGTCAGCAGTGAAAACCTACCAGAAACTCTAATGACAATTGTTCCTGGAGAATCATAGAAGTCACTGTTTACTGTGGAAAGTAAAGGTGCCATGCTACCCACTCATACAGCAGTTGAGTCACTAAAAGGTCAAATACACACTAACATTTTTTTCTTCACATAAAGAGTTCCATAATGCACCTATAAGCTGTTGATAATGTTTTGACCACATCTCATTTGTTTCAAATCCATGATTTCTTCCCAATCACTCTAAAACTAAAGAGTAAATGAATTTTTTTTAATAAGAGGAGGATAAAAAACGTGTAGTCTTTAGACAATATATTGGTATAATTATTATTATAGCGCACCATATATAAATATGATCCTAGTTCTCCATCATTGCATCTTCAATATTAAAATGTGTAAATCAAGATATGTATTACTGTATATTGTAGCTCATGGTATGGGCTTGCTCCAAAGTCACTCGTAAGGATGGCCACATGTTGTCAAACAGCAGGCCGTACTTCCTCTGAATTATGTCTAAAAATCTTTACAACTCCAGTGTCAACGACGTTTTTGTAGAATAAACAATAAATAAGTGATTTGTAAGAGGCATGTTGATGGAGTGTGATAGATCTGAAACATAATTAAAGCTGCAGTTGATTTTCTCTGACAGTGAGTGATGTGATGTTTTTTGTTTGTTTTTTTACAATTAAAATAATTGTAAATGGGGACTACAATGTGATCAAATGTGTTTCTGAGAATACTACTTGTAAATACATCAATCAGAAATTGTATGCTTTATTCACTATAATGCTTTAAGGGGCAGTGTTTTCCAAATATCATTTTCAAGCCTAATACACTAAGTAGGCTAAGTACCAAATTCAATAAAGTGAATTTAATAAATAACTAATACTCATTATAAATCTTAATATTTTGATTAATCATTTAGAAATTACTTACAATGGGTGCCATAGTTTTATTTTTCTTTTGTTTTAGTAACTACAAAACATTTCTCTATCAACGGAACAATTTTCTTGCTTATACTTCGGAATAAACACTGGCAAGGAATTCTTTGTCAGTCAAAAGTAAGTAACTTTTTTTTTTTGGTAAAACTTTGGCTTTGCAGCTGCTGCATTACATTGTGTGATCTAATCTTTTGAATGCACAGCGTGTGTGGTGCCATATACACACGCGTGGGCAGCACAGTGGCATAGCAGTAAAACATGTAAAGAAATGGACACATTAGACAAATAACAATGGAAAAACACATAGGCTACTGTGCATGCATTAACAGCACGGTATCCTGTATTATATACTTTTGCTGCATGTGCTGTAAAAGGCTTTCCTACTTTTGATAGTTCAGTTTGCTTTAGGCCTACCACACATTGGTTTGATCTAAATGACATTTGATAGTCCATGAAAATGACAAAATCATTAAAATAGATCCTTTATTATATAAATGCTTTTGATACAAAAATATCACAAGTAATTGCAAAAGCATTTAGTTGACATCACAATAAGTTTATTGGGTGTTGGACTGACAGTGGTTTGGCCTTAGCTCTGCTGCACAGAGAGTGAAGGGGCGGATTCAAAGACATCAGTCTGTTGTGGCTTTGGAGTCGAAAAGTAACTGGGGCCAACGATCTATTCATTTAAACCAAGAGAAGGCAATTGTGACAGTGCAGTAAAGATACACATAAAGATATGTTACAAATTCACTTATTATTCCACTTGCATGTTCGTGTGGTAGTCTTCAGGGCGTTCTGTTTGTTTTATCAATTCGATTTTATACAAGAACTTAAAATACAACATACCCTGCACTGTGAGAATCTCCTTCAGTTCATGCAAAAGTACTTGTTTAAACCAGTACCACACTGTCCCTTAGTCCTGCAGGTTCATTTACAAATACAAAAAAGGAACACAAATTTGTCAAGTGCAGGACTGAATTATTGAAATATTTATAGCACTCTGGGCTGTGTCGAATGCCATCTAAAAACAATATACAGTCCATAGGCTGCGGACCAAATGCATGCAAGTATTGTTTGGGAAATGAAGTATTGCCTGAGGTAGCTAACTCCTCTTTGTTTAAGTGCTCTTGGCAGTGCTCGCTGGTCCAGGCAGTACATAGTAAAGGCTAAAAGGACAAAAGCCCCATACTTGAAAATCTCAACAAATTAGTTCAATAAATAATGAACATGAATGTTTTTGAGTTTGAGAGATGTCTTGTTGTCAGTCGTAAAGAGTTCGTACATATCGAGAGAAACTCCATACGCAGCATTGTTCATATGAAGTGACGCTTTACATCTTTCTAGAGGTCAGACTGATTTGCGGACAAACACGCATAGGTCTACACACAAATATACAAAAAACGAGGACAAGCTGTTATGCAATGGTTTTACAATCTACTTTTAAGTGGTACTTTGGGGCTTTCTGTGTACACAAAATTCTTCACTAATATTCACATAATAGCAGCAAACATACTTTTGGTGAACAGGACAGGATCAGATTCACAAGACACAATAACTTCTTTACACATATATACAATCTATACACATTTGGCGTGGTGGTTTCAAACACAATATTATACAGAAATTAAAATGCTCAACCTCAACTACATTGTGAGGATATTAAAGGTTTTTACTAGGCCATAAGTCCTGTTTGTTTTTTCATTCACAACAACATTCATTCAGACATTCTGGGATTCAAATGTTCCAGGATCTACACATTCATCCCATGCTTTGTTTAAAACGAAAAGTCTATTACATCTTTGCTCATCCTGTGGCTCAAACGGCTTAGACGCAAATGCAGTGGTGTGCGCTGTTTCTATGTGGACGAGGTCCGTTGGAATGAAGGTCCAAAAGGGGCCGGTCAAAGTGTCACGGTAAAAGCGTTTACTGTCACCAAAATCCCTCACTCTCATCGTTATATTGGAATTTCATTGTCAGTCTGTAATGATAATTTCCTTTGACTGTGTTTAATAAGGCTGTAAAGTCATTCAGCACCATTTTCATTTAAAAGACATGTAAGGACTGGTGAGTGATTTGGGACACAGCTGCTGGGGGTGTTGCTGGACGTCCCGACAGTGCCCAGAGGACTGGAATGATGAGAGATCACGAGAGGAGCTTCACAGACGGCAGGTACAAAGCAGCAGCACTTTTTTTATGGCAAGTTTGTGACGGTGTCGGGTCATGAGGAGTCTGTGCAGGGGGAGGGAGGCGGTGGGCACAGGTGGAAGTAGGACCTCTCAGTGGAGGGCGATGGAGGGCAGCTGTCTTCTGCGGACAGGTACTGGGAGCGGGGTGTGGGTGGAGGGGGGTAGGGGTCTGAGTCTGAGTTCAGGTCCATGTAGTACTTGTTGTGTTTGCCGTGGCTGGCATATCCATTCACCTTCCAGCGCCCAGCGGAGGAGCCCAGTCCAACCGGGGCGTGAGGGGTGTAGTCGCTGTCACAGACGTCTGTGCTGCAGGGCGTGGTGGGGGGAGCAGCTCCACGCACCGGGTGGTACGGTCTGAAAAATACAGATTACGTGTATACTGTATGAGCAGATGAGCCCTGAGGTGGGGTGCAAGTAAAATTATTATAGAAGTTTAACACAAGCTTCCACTATTACTAGATACAGTCTATAGTTATGCAAGCAGACAAACATGACAGTTACTGTTACTTTTTTTTTTTTTCTTCAGTGGTACAGTAAGTAAGTGCTTTTTATTGGGGCAGCATGGTAGCGCAGCGGTTAGCGCCTCCGCTTCACAGCTAGAAGGTCCGGGTTCGATTTCCACCATGGACGGGGCCTTTCTGTGTGGAGTTTGCATGTTCTCCCCGTGTCTGTGTAGGTTTCCCCTACCGCTAAAAACATGTACAATAGGCCAGGATGAATGATGTTTGTGAGTGAATGTATGGTGGTAGTCATCGCTGTTGCGATGTGTGCAGTCGCGACAGCGCTTCTGTCAGTCTCCCCCAGGGGAAACTGAAGCTACAAACGTAGCTGACCACCACTGAGTATGGACCACTGAGTATGGAGTGAATGTACAATTGTCTCATGTAAAGCACTTTGTGACCATGTCTATGAAAGGCGCTAAATAAAATAAAGATCTTCTTTATTTGTCACTATACAACCGTACAGGAGTAGCAGATACTGGTACACAAGGTTAGAGTGCCCTCTAGTGGCTGTCATTTAAAAAAAAAAAAAAAAGATAGCAAAACTAGTGCGACTTATAGTCCGGAAAATACGGTATTTGCATTTCCTGTGCAAATTTATATTTACAGGTCTGTGTTGGTAAATGGTCTCGATTTATACAGTGCTTTTCAACCTCCTATAGGTGAGATCAAAACACTTGTACATTCATTCAGTCCACAGATACTTAACTAAGGTGGGTAAAGTGTCCATACTAGGATTGGCCTTGTATGCCCGTGAAAATGCTGTGAAACTTCTCAATCATTACTGTGCAAGAAATAACCCATTTCGAGTCATGGCACTCTTACCGGTAAGACCTGGTGGTAGAAGGGCTGTTGGAGGAGTAGAAGACCTCTGTGTTGTAGAGTGACCGGTCCGTGGCTGGTGACGGAGGCGGGTTTAAGATCTACAAACACAATTCGACAGTGTTAGTGCCTGACAGAACAGTTGTGTACAGATGTATAAAGATGTAGAGTGGCTGTCGGACCTGGGGATAGAACGCTCCTTTAGTGGAGGACGAGCTGGAGGAGGAGGCTCCGGTCACATGGTTTCTGTCGTAGAGAGGCGCTCCACTGCTGCTGCTCCCCATCAGACTCATTGAACTCATCATGGACTTTCCACACGAGATGCCTGCACAAAAGAGCGCAAAAGGCATAGACGCAAATTCACGGATTTAATATAAACTGCAGATCACAGATATACATTTCAGTTTGTTAAATATATATTGCTAATTGTTATCAAATAGTGCCTGAACACAGCAAGATTCTAATAATGTTTGGATGCAGTTAATTTTTTTCTTTTTTTTTTCCTAATGAAAAATATTGTGAGCAGAGAATTATACCAAAGTAAAAGCACAATAAGAGCCTGTGTAATGCATTAAAAAACTTCAACAAATCATCATTGTTTGACTCCTACCTTGAAAAGTGCCATGCTGGGCGTTAGTGGGAGCTATAAAGTTGAGTGGCACATGGGGCGTCCCACTGATGTACTCGTGCGGGAAGCTGCTGGTGGGACCCTTGTATCGACGACACACCACGCGCTGGCACACGAAATACGCCCCGCTGATCACAAACACCAGCAGGATGATGGCAATGACCAGGCCCACGGTGCTCGAGCCTGTGGTCGGGATGCCACTGGACGAGGGGGAGATGAAGTCTGAAAAATTACAAAGCGTAAAACGTAAGCACTGATATACAAACATTAGATAAGCTTGGGTATTTTAGAAGTCAATGCCATTACCGCATTCAAGTTCATCTGATCCATCAGCACAGTCTGAGTAGTTGTCGCATTGTTGTTTTTTAGTGATGCACTGGTTGTCACTACAGCGAAACTGGTTTGGAGCACAAATAACTGCAGCAAACAGAAAGCAAAGGTTGGTAGAAGGAAACAATCAATCCTCTGACATAAACAATATTTTAATAATAACCTTATTATTTTTGCTTAGAAAAAGTACAACATTTTATCCTTGAAGGTGTTTCGTACTTGTGTACTTAATTTCATAATTCTTTGTAGTATTAGCCTCATAATCAACGTAAGTTTAAGGTTTTGGGAAAAGTTTTATTTTTATTTTTTAAATGAAACAAAAATCTCAATTGGTTTAGTTTATTTGAGCAGTAAATATTCTGCCCAAAAAAAAAATACTTAGACAATTATGCGAGGCTGACGACATGTTTCATACAGTTTTTTTATATAGTGTAGAAAAACAAAGCATGACGCAGACACTTACGTTCACAGTCCTGCTCGTCAGAGTGGTCAGCACAGTCTGGCTCTCCGTTACAGCGCCTCTGAGCGTCGATGCATCCTCCTTTATCACACTGGAACTGGAAGGCTGAGCACACAGGGCAGTTCTCCTCATCGCTCTTGTCGTCACACTCGGGGTACCCATCACAGCGCCACGCCATCGGGATACAGTCGATCTCGCCGGTGGAGCAGGTGAACTGCTCTGTGGAGCAGGTGGGAGGGTCTGCGGAAGGACAGAGGTGAGTGGTGTCATACACTCCACTTTAAAACTGTAGTCTCCAACTTCTGTACCAGAGCTACATAAAACAAGCATACATACAAGTTGTTTTGACAGGACAGTAACTGTGCTTATGTAAAAAAGTCAAAAGTCTTTGTGGAGCTTATGTGACTGACTGATTACCTCCACAGTTGAGCAGGTCCTGCAGTAACACCAGGTGCATGGGGCAGGAGCAGCGAGGCGTGCCGTCTCCTTTGGCAATGCAGATGTGAGAGCAGCCCCCATTGTCATGGAAACAAGGGTGGGATGCTGTAGACAATAAAGAAAAATATTCAATAATACAGATCAAAACGCAAATAGTGATGTTTTAAAGGAATAGGCCACCGTTTTACATACTGAGATATGTTCTTACCTTAGCTTAGACAAGTTCATTTGTACCTGTCTGGTCTTCACGTGTGCCTTCCGTAACGTAAACACAGCACATACGGCGTTAGCATTTAGCCTTTTTGTGTAATTATACTTTGTAGTGTAACACTTCACGTAACCATATTTAAATAGGGAAAATGTGGAAGAGTTTGGTAGCTTCTATCTTCACCTAACGCCGTCTGTGCTGTGTTTACGTTATGGAAGGCACACATGGAGACCAGACAGGTACAAATGAACTCGTCTAAGCTAAGGTAAGAACATATCTCAGTATGTAAAAACGGTGGCCTATTCCTTTAAGAGAAGCCTAGGAAATAACTTCACTGCAGTCTTTGTAATCATTTTCAGTGACTACATAACATTTTTGTAATTTGCATGTTTAGCCAACAGGAGGCACTACAGGACACTTTCCATAATCAGTCCCTCACATTTATGCAAACTAGTAATTAGATGATCGGCAGAGGGCACTCTAGCAAGGATTCTTCCTATGACTCCCTGCAATAGCTGGTAGTATGTGCATGCTGCCCTACCAAAGTCAGGTGGGTTCATCTCCTCCACCGCGTAGATGGAGGTCAGGTAGGAGATTCTGCCCTGTATCCGAGTGCGACTGTCTCCCGTCAGTTTGTCCACCCTCTCGATCATCTGCTGCTGCCGGTCGATCCAGTACAGGTGGTCTCCCAGGATCGTGAGGTCCATCGGCTGGAGGATATTGGAGTCCTGGAGGACGATCCGATTTGCACCTAGAAGAAAAAACAAAACACATATACAGTATTAAGGTGGATTGATGGCAAAGTGTGTGCACAACCGCTGAGCCACCATCATCGCCCAGTGTCAATAAGTAAGTAATCCATAAGTAAATGCCTCACCAGTAAGGTCACTGCTTTCGATGCGTTTGAGGTCAGCGTCAGCCCAAAACAGCTTTCCCAGTTTGTGGTCCAGAGCGAGAGCCACAGGTCTGATCAGTCCAGTGGTGAATAAAGACTCTCTCTCTGTCCCGTCCAAACTAGCCCCTTCGATCTTAGCTGAGCGCTCCTGCACCGTTGTGAAATACATGTATCTAAAAGAGCAAAAAGACCCGTTTTTCAGCTTGTCAGTTTCATTTTGTGATCAATTTGTATCAATATTTTTATTTTTTTAACCACAACACACCCCTTTTCAGCATTGACCACAATAGCTCTGGGCTTATCGGTCTCATCTTTAAGCACCACTCCGACATTTTGTCCATCCATTCTCTGGACATTGATGGTGTTGGACGTCTCACATGTCCAGTAGATGTGGCGACTGTATGGATCGAGGCTCAAGTCATGAAGCTGATTCTCCACTGATAATGTGCTGCTGCCCCCAATCATGGTAGCCTGAAACAGATCAGAATAAACTCTAAATGGGCAGAAATTTTAAGTGCTAACAAAACCATCTGAGTAAAGCAATATGAAAGCTACCATAGTGCCGTCATCTTTTGCCCTCCGTATGTTCTGTCTTCCATCCAGCCAGTAGATGAGACGTTCATAAGGGTCATAGTTAACAGCCCGGACGTTCCTCAGGACGTGGATAGGCAAGACGATGTCAGGACTCTGCTCTCCTAAAACCATCCTGCTGATACTGGCCTTCTGGGTGAAGAGGAGGAAACTAGAGGGAGCTGCAAAAACAGGGAGAGAGGGATAAATTGTACGATTATATACTTTTTGTGAGTCATAATCATTTTAGTTTTACATGCACTCACATTATTCCAATACCAAAAAAGCTCACTCTTTGACTCTGTTAATCGTAACGTTACTTACAGCTGCAGTTGCGTCCATCAGGGTTAAGAGTGTAGTGAGAGGCACAGCGGCACTGAGCTCCGGCTGGGGTGGCTAGGCACAGGTGAGCACAGTTTCCGTTGTTATGGGAGCATTCATTTGTCCCGTCCTGACGAGATGAGTGGAACACCAAAATATCCAACATCAACTCTAGCTGGCCCTGAAAACATGTTAATACCAGATCAATCAAACTTAGCACTATGAAATATATTTGGGGAGTTTTTACTGAACACTTAGCAAGTAAAGTAGTAATAGTGAAACAGTGCTCAAACCTGTAGCACTACGGTGCGGTTCTGTCCGCTGCGTTTATCAGCCCGTTCAATGCTCCGTAAATTAAAATCTGTCCAGTAAATGAAGTCTCGGTACTGAGTCAACCCAAAAGGATGAGGTAGATCGTCGATGATGATTTCCCTCTGTAGACCTAGCACACAACACATTGTTATCATACTCAGATATAATCTATTTAAACACAATGTTCCTATGGAGCAGAATTCTGTGTCTTAATGAATGAATGAATTGAATGTATCAAAGTATATACCTTGCATGTTGGTGCTTTCGATCATACATGTGTCCAGATCTGTCCAGTACAGTCTGTGCTCTACATAGTCAATAGTAAGGCCATTGGCCCGACCCACTTTATCCACCAGAGTCACAATGGTGCTGCCGTCCATGTAGGCTTTGGCGATGCGCGGCCTTCCGCCCCATTCAGTCCAATACATGAAGCTGAGGAGACAAAAAGTTTATTCACACAGAACAAAACATGACCTAACTTCATGATTATTGGGCAATGAATGTCTGCCATTGTAAAATGACATCAGTGTTGCACCATACACAAAGAGTGTCAAACATGTTGGCACAGGTCAATGGCAAACTATACACAGGGCATAGTGTGGGGTGGATGAACTCACAAACAATGCTAACCCTGTTAGCAACAGATTTAACAGCGACACACCTGGAAAAGGTGGAAATTATGGGATAGAGTGGAACACTATTTGACTGACCTCATTGTAAAAAGAAATATTCTGACAATGAACCCGTGTAAATGACAGTAAGCCCTACACTTGCATAAACATCTATTTAGAACCAGACAGTGACACTGTGTAATTTTTGATGTTCCTTTCCAGATAGATTAGCACAAAGCTACACCACTAAACTTACTGATTTCAAACTCCACAGTTTTTTTTAAACTAATTTAATCCCCATCAGAGTGGGCAGAAAGCCTTACCCTTGAGCTGGGTCAAAGCTAGTGATCGCGGATTATCCAGATAGCGCGGGGTGTCGATGTCTTTGCAGATCAAAACCTGCCGATAAAGTCCATCGAGCCGGGCCACTTCGATTCGATTGGTGCCTGTATCAGCCCAATAAATGTTACGCCCATCCAGTCCACAGCCATGCCCTCTGGGTAATCAAGTCCAAACTCTATGACGTGTTCAATGGAGCTGCCATTCATGTAGGCTCTGCTGATGGTCTGGAATAAATAAGAAAGCATGTGTTAACAGCTTGAGTCAAATGTAATTAGCAACATTTTAGTAAACAGACCTTGGCCTGTATGTCGTCCAATATATCCTCCTCTCAGTCACATCAAAGTCCAGTGCAGAGACCTCTTTGACCCCGGTCAGAGGAATGGCCACATCATTACTGTTTGTGCCCAAAGAGATACTCCTTATGTTGTCCCTGCATAGGAAATAGTAAAGTAACACTCGTCTCAATAATTTATATGCGGGAAAAAAGCAAATGCTTAAAATACATCAGGTATATAAAGTACCTGTTGGTAAAGAGGAGAAAGGCCTCTGGAACCACACAGGTCTGCATGTCTGAGAGCAGCTCCATCCCCATGGGACAGGCACAGCTGATCGCCTGCCTCCTCCAGAAACAGAGGTGACTGCAGCCACCGTTATTCTCAGCGCAGCCATTTGTACCTTTGCAAACACGTGATTTACATTTAATGCCATTGCCAGACTTTTCACTCATGTTTTGCAAGCGCTGGTGGTCTTTACCAAACGTTTCCGTGACTTTTGTTGCTTTGAGCCCCATTAAATCTGGCAACTGGTCGATGATGATTTCGCGCACGGCTGTGGTCTTGTGGACGCGCTCGATGCTGCGTCTTTGCCAGTCCGTCCAGTAAATGTAGTCGCCGAGCAGCGTGAAGCCAAATATGTGAGGCAGCTTGTCCTCCAGAAGCACCTGCCTGTTACTGCCATCCACATTGATCACCTAAAACACACAAGTTAGGGCCTGGTAAAAAAAAAGACGGATTACAAGCTGAAAAAAATATCAGGTTTTACAATTGTTACAGCTGTGAAGAGCATTTCTTCTCCTTTATCTAAACTTTAAAAGGGGTAAGAGGGGTACGCAAAAAAGATAAACAAAACCATTCACGTTTCAATGGGCCTCGGATCCAAAGACATTCCTGACCCCAACACAAAAAAACTATTTATCACAGTGACACAATTAGGCATGGTCATCGTAGTGAAAAGATGTCAGAGAGGCTCCCTTTGTCGGCCCTCTGCTCCTCGCCTGCTCACTCTTTCTCTGCTGCAGCTTTTCAGGGAGAATTATGGGCTGGGACTTGAGCTTTTTTTTTTTTTTAACGCCTCATCTTTTTCATCTTCTGGGGGTGAGAACATCTCTTTTCTTGACGGAGCGCGGAAAAAAAAATAGAAAAAAAAGGCGCTGAAAAGAAAGAGAGCGGCCCAAAACTAACAAAGGTCTCATCAGACATGCAGGCAGTGGTCGGGCCATCACTGAAGCGTTTGCCCGCGTCCACAAAGGAGCTCTCGCGCAAAACAAAAGAGGGGTATATCGCCGCTAAAGAAATGTGGAAAAATGGGAAACCCTTTGAATGCTCACCGTCTGGCTTTTAAGTGTTAATTTGGGATTTTTGATGTCGGGGCTCGGTGTGAGAGAGCTGTGCAATCTGCAGGATCAAGTGCCTTCCAAACCAAAACAACATCTTATCTGATCAAGTACGCACATTATATAGTATTTCTGCAGCACAAACAATTTGAGAACCGACTCCACTTTTCCTGTCTAACTGCATTTCCTCAATATGGTCAAAAATGACTTGTGACAGAATTTTGCTCTGTTCTCTGGAATTTCTCTCAAAGTATCGTCCTATTTTCTTGACTACTGTTACTGGGTTACATAATCCACTCATGTTAGCTTAGATAGTAGTTTTCATTATTGCATTTATAAAAAGAAGCCAATTTCAACTCACTACAAGACATACAGAACAGATTTTATAGCCGATTTTATAAACGCGGTATACCTGTTCTATTTTTGTTGTTTCCATAAACCAATCTAAAACGTTTTTCATTGACAAATGTCAATCAAAATCAAATGAAAAAGATTCTCAAATGTTTATTTACATTTTTTTTTACTTAGCGACACATTTGTTGCATGACTAATAGTGAGAAAAAAAAAAACAGCTTTCGGCCACAAAGCCAACTCTACTGACCACAACAGAGCTCCAGTGTGACCACAATATTCCCATTATAATCCGCAGCAGCAGCGCACAGATGTGGACCAGAGGCGGCTAAGACTGTACATCTGCTAACACTGATGTCAAACTGCATTACGCCGCTCAGGAACAGGTGGTTTTCTTACTGGCTCCACAGAAAAGTTTTACAAATTCAGCTACATTTGGTTTTCAGAGCCTTTGGATGATGCCGTGATAATAATAATATGAAATGAAATTACTATTTAATTAATGACAGTGGACTGCAGAAAAGTATAATAAGGAAAAATAATCCGTACCAAGGATTTCAGGCGTCCAGGATAGACATAATTATTTAAAAGTCCAACAACCAGCCTGAACAACATATTGGACTATGCTGGAGCTTCAGGGTCTGGTATGTTCCAAAAGTGGAAATAAATACAGTATCTCTATTTGCAGCCTGCACAACCGATGTCTATATGTGTGCAATGCATACAAACCTGTAAACAATGTCATAGCATCTATAGTGAGGACAGTAAAAAGATAAGATATACTACTCAGGTAATAAATAATGTGGAGAGGCATTGATCTTTATCACTAAAAAAGAACGCCATGTCTTTGAAGTGCAGAAAAACCAAGCGTTGCTTATGAATAACTGCCAGAGTTTTGTTATTGAGGCTGTAAAACCATCCCTTTGTTTACCAGGTTAATATTACACAATATTCTCAATAATTGGATCTTATGTAAATACAGGATAAAGGCCATTTTATGCTGGAAAGATCTGTGCCCTTTAAATAGTCAAATTAAGTTGTTTTTTTTACAACATACACATGTAAATCTGTCCTTGACTGCACTGAATTGCAATGTGTTGAAATGCAGTTTAAGACCCCTAACAGACACAGCCGAAAGCCAACATAAATAATGCCTTTTTTACTATCAATAGCTGGAATCGGCCTCACAGGCGTTGGTGCTAAATGTGTTGTAAAGAGTGATTCTTGTAGGAACGCGGCGCAGGCAGGAGGACGGCTTATTGAAACAAGGTGGAGGGCCTTAAGCAGGGGAAATTCCACCTCCGACACACAAACACACAACATACCACATGCCTGTACCGGGATTAATGGCAATGTGCATTATTGCAACAGAGCCGGCATTTATCCCAACCGTAGGCCTTTTGTGTGAAAACGTCTCCAGTGGTCAGCTTTCATTCTGTCCCAGACACACAGCGACTATGTGCAACAACAGAAAAGTATTTATAGAAAGGAAATGGTCGAGAGTGCAGACAGTCTGAGAGGCCAGGACTATTCTTTTCCTGATGGTTTTCATCTATACATCACTGAAGGGGAAAAAGACTGTGCACTGACATGCGGACAAAGCACGATGGATTCGCCGTTGAGTAAGATTTGCACAAATATTTGGAAAGTCTAGACAGTTAAGCATTGACAAGATTACACAGAATCCTATAAATAAATCAAATACATTGCAGAGCACACTGCCTGCTCCCCCAAAAAAGGTCACACACATAAGGTCGCCTTGCTTGTTTACAGAACAGATTCACTGTGGCATTTTTTGCTATAGTTGATCTTATATTGACAATAGGAGAGTCTGACCAATTAGACAAAGCCGTCTCCAGCACATCTAAAACATACTCAATTAGGGCTACGGTCTGAACTTTGTGGTGGCAAATCCGTGCGTGAAAGTAATATCTCCCTGAGCCACTCTATCACATTTTGAGCCTGGTGAATCCTGGCATTGTCATTTCGAATATGCCCGTATCATCAGAGAAGAAAATATCCATTGACAGTATAATTTGGTCATTCTGTATATTCAGGTAATCAGCTGACTTCAGTCTTTGGCCATATCATTTTGCTGAACCTAGACCTGACTAACTGCAGCCACAACAGATCTTATTATTTCTGGAGCAACAAGCCACTCACAAATGTAAGATAAAGAGACAATACAAGCCTATTCACAACAAGCGGCCAGACTGGACAACACATGTTCAACTCTTTGCATCATAATCTGCAAGTAGCAATAAATTAAAGTCACTGGCACTTCGCTGCCACAGACCAGCCTCCTGAATCCTGAATCCTCCCATTGACACATCCTGGCACTAGCTTAGCATCTTAATCACTGTGAGGATGCCACAAGTGAACTGGGATAAAGGTCAGCAGGTTAATGCTCAGCACTGAGGAAGAAGTCGTATATATTCGTAGCTGTGACGGACATACCTCGATCTTGTCCGTTTTGGCATCTCCCCAGTACAGTTTTGCTGTAGCATAATCTAAAGCCAGCCCGTTTGGCCATCCCAGGGAGGTATTGACCAGAAGCAACCGCTCTGATCCATCCAGGTCGGCCCGCTCAATCTTTGGGTTTTCTCCCCAGTCCGTCCAGAACATCAGGCTGGAAGTCACAGAAACGGGAAGGATGAAGATTAAGAGCCTAAAATAATACATTTGACATATGGTGGCAAAACAATATCAGGGTCCGTACAGTCATGGAAATCCTGGAAAAGTCATCGAATTTTAAAATCAAATTTCCAGGCCCTGGAAATGTTTTGGAATTTGTTAAGTCATGGAAAAGTTTAGAAATTTTGAGAAACTGACTTCAGAATCCTAAAATATAGTAGAAAAAATAATAGATAAATCAAAAGTAAATCAGGAATCACGGCGCACATTTTTATTCAGGCAGTTGTTAGGCCTGCAAAGCGGAGTAGCGAAAGTTTAGCTACTACCGCACATAACCGTGGAAATGCAGACAACGTGAATTTGGAGATGGACTTTTCCTCAGGTGAGTAAAGAATCAAGGACCTTGTTTCTACACTCTTGCATGTAAGTGTTGGCTACATTAGCTCATGAGGACTCCGGTGCTTTATACTCAAGGCCGTGGGAACCCAGGGTGCTGAGGGCGCTGCAGCACCCCCTGGTGGATAGTTTGCAAACTGCATGCAATATTGATAAATAGTAAATTTGCACAGAAAAAGCATTTTTTGGGTAAATTTTGTCCCTCAGCACCCCCTAACGAAAATGTCTTCCCACGGCTCTGTTTATACTTGCATGTTCTTTGACAATAACGTAAAAACGGGACTATAGCAGGTACGGCGCGCGCTGCACAGTGTTTTGTGTACGGACGCTCTCAGAGCATCCGACCATGAGCCTGATTTGAAACATAGGCTTCTACCTGTCTGTCCAAGCCGCTCCCCGTGCGCGTTTGTTTCCCAACCAGTTTCAGCCAGTGCAGCGCACGCTTCTGGCCACTTCAGATTACGCACGGATTAGACGAGAAAACTCACAGTGAACAAAACTCAAACATAAAATGAGTGTTTGTTTCATCACGATCGCGTTGTGTGTTGAAAAACAATAAAAGATATAAAACATGCAGCTCTATCATCTCCGTGGTTCGAGTAGGTTAAAAGTGCATCTCCAGAGGTTTGCCATGTAACTTAACAACAGCGTTATAAAAATGATAAAAGTAACAAAGATATAACGTCAGGCGTGCGATAGGATTAGTAGTATTTTATTTTATCCTGGCTGTGTCTTTTGCAGTCACTGCTCACTCCAGTGAGAAACTATACTATAACATAGCCATGATTGTGTAAAATCCTGGCTAATAACCGTAAACAGTAAAAAATGTGAATCCTCAGAGTTACAAAATATTACCCCTACTACCACTCGTACCATAATATTTAGTAGAAAGCCTGCTTTTCTTATTTATTACTCAAGTACAAGTCAATGACAGAACAGCTCACAGAAGTACCATTTATTGTACAATGTATCCAAAAGTTCAATGACTGAGCCTAAATGTTACTATTGCCCCCCACCTCTGCTCTACGGCGATATGGAGCCTGTGATGCTAAGAAACATCATTAGAGCTAAAAGAGTGAGATGTGAGTGACATTGAATGAGTTGTTTCAAAGGTTGTTTTTTAAAGTGGCAAAATCTTAGGACCATTCTCACCTTTTGAATTGCACTAGAATGCAGGAAAATAAGGATGATAAGCTCTAAATTTGTTGGGGGGACCCCAAACCTTATACTAACCCCCACTTTAATGTATCTAACATTGTCAAATCTGTCAGACACACAATTCTAGAGAAGCACATTATAGAAAGTGATTCATATGATATACAGTATCAGACTGCAATGTGTGTGACACTGTTATCAATTCCCAGTGATTCACCAGTTCTTTTTTCTCAGTGAGACTCTATGGCATGTGCACAGAAGTGTGAGCACGCCTGCGGGCGTCTTGCCGGTTGATTGTCACCTTTTTCAAAATGCCCGAGTTTGCAGCCCAGTCAGGAGGTGCCTTGGTTGTGGTCTCATTACTCATTAGTCTTTCTCTAGTATTCTGGTCTCAACTACAGTCGGCCTAATCTTAAAAATCCCAAACTGAAAATCTAGTGCTGATTAATATGTACGCCAAATAATAAATATGGCTAATAAAATGATGGCATTGGGGTCCTGGAAATGTTGTTAAGGGTCATGGAAAAGTCATGGAAAACCTCTAGAGAAAATGTGTACGAACCCTGCAATATGTATAGAGATAAATAAAAATTGAAATATTTACCCATTGATTGGGTCCAGAACAATAGCTCTTGGTTCGAACAGATTGTCAGAGATTACGATTTTTCTGGAGGTCCCATTGAGCCTTGTGACCTAAACAACATGCAAAACATACACATTACTAAATTATTACAACAAAAGACACAATTTAAAGCAGAACTAAGTAACTCATGCCCCTAGAGGCCATAAGCGCCACTGCAGGTGTCGTAACATGTTGCTGTTTTTACTCATTAATTGTCCGTGAGAGTAAATACTGCACTGACAGAAAAGACAAAGAGAGAGAGGGATATTGTACAGCCAATTACACAATGGAGATACTTTTTTTTTTCACTCAAACTTGGCTGTAAATACTGTTTAAGTGGCGCTAGCCCGCAGTTAGCTTTGCCCATTAGCCTGTTAGCTTCATCTTCGCACATTAGTGTGTACTGGGGGCTCAGACCCGGAGGCAGGAAAGTTGCAATTGTGTTTTTCTGCCCAGAGACACCGGGGGAGATGAAAGACCCCCCAATCATCCCATTAACACTTGTATTACCCTCAGAGGGACTACGGAAAGGATTTATTAAGGTAAACAAGTTACTTTGTTCTTCTTTAAAATAAATAAGCATCATTTTCATTACTTAGATGCAATAAGATGTTAGTACTTAATTAAATTTCCCACTACATCTGTACCTCAATGCGGTCGGTGCCGGTGTCAGTCCAGTACAGGTTTCGGGCGACCCAGTCCACAGCGATGCCGTCCGGGTGTTTGATCTCTGTGGTGACCAGCGTCATGGCGTTACTTCCATCGATGTGAGATCTTCTGATGGCCCGCACTTCATCGTCCGTCCAGTACACATAACCCTCCACCGGGTCATAGTCTATGGCTATAGCGTGCCGTATTTCATCAAGCTGATCAAAGACAAAATGGTTTAAAAATATATATTTAAAAGGTCAACAGTGAGATCTCTGGGACACTTTGGACGAAATACCTGAAGAACAATGTCTGTGAAGTCTGGGAGGTCTAAAGAGATTCTTCTCAGGTCCGTCCGCCGGGCCAAAAGCAAAACCTGCTCCGCACCTAAAACACAGATTATAGTTATTAAACATTAGTACTAGAACTCCCATTCACTAATTCTTTACAGCTCTCCTGGCGCAAACATTTCAGTAAAAGCATCTCATCTTTGAAGAAAACAATGAAATGGCATGTGGTGCGAAGGTAACATGATGCCTTTTGGCGGCGGTTACATTTTGCCGGTGCCAGGTTTCCAGGATAAACAGAAAGTGGTGGGAGAAATAACACTCTCGTATATTGTCCTGTGTAAGGCAGATCTTTAGCACACGGTATTATTCAGTTAGAATAAATATTGGTTACATTTAATAAAGAAGTTGTTTGGAGAAAAAATTGTCCATAGTCAGGCTTATTCATTTCTTTGTTTGGGTAAGAATCAACTATTACACTAAAATATCAAAATATTATGATCCTCTTAACCCCCGCCTACACCGAGCAGATTTTCTCCAGTTTGGCATTACCCAAAGACCCGTGAAAATGAACCGACAATAACTTGACAACAAAAGCGGGGGAAAAAGCAACAAACCTGTGACAACAAAAGAAGAGCAAAATGGGGGGGAAAAGTGACAAAAACAAGGATGAAAACGAAACAATAAAGCCACAAAAAAGTGTCAACAACGCAGCAACAAAGCGAGAAAAAAGATCCATTTAGATCCGTTTTGCAGGTCTTAGCTTTCAAATGAGGCACTGACCTGTAGGCTGTAAGAAGATTCACATAAAGCCAAATAAGGAGAAAATGTGCTTGGTTGAGGCGGGGGTTAAGAGGTTAACTATGTTTTCTTTAACATATTTCACCAATTTTTATATTGAGCTAAAGTTTACATAATAAGCTAAAGTTTACATAATAAGCTAAAGTACACAAAACTGCCAGAATGAAGAGCTTACCCAGCACATAATTGGTTTAAAAACCTTTTTCAGCCGTAAGCCAATCAGAGATCGAGAAAAACTATTTACATTTCTGGTCTAAAACTACTTTGCCATATTTGGACAGTACATGATTTCTATCGTAAACATACTGGATTATGTGCTGTGTGTCAATGAAGCTCCTAAAGAACAACAAAGAAGTAGCCCATGAGAAGTTAAAGCAAAGCGGCGTATCTTAAAGTGCCTAACAATCTTCTCCATCCCGAAAATGATCCACAAAATCAATTAAAGGATGAAAAAAGCAGGGAAAAGGGGGTAGGCAGCCTAAGTGATTTTGCTCTTTTCTTTGCTTGACTTCATTCTGGGACACTTCAAGCCCCCTGACAAGCGGACAGACACACACTGCTGCCAGCGGAATAACAAACGATGTCAATGTAACTAGCCAAGCAAAACAAATTAGAAGCATGGACACAAAGACGCACACACACACACACACACACACACACACGCACACACACACACAAGCTCAACATCTCCAGCTTTCTGCGAAGGCACAATGAGTTTCCTGGCCCTTTCCTAAATTTACCCATTTCAAGTGAATTCCTAATCCTGGCGCAAAACAGAGCCTATTAAAAACTAAAAACTAATGTGGTGTGAGGCTAAACGTCCTGCCCCAGCAGCTGTGGTTAAACTGGCCCACAGCAGAACACACACAGAGGGCTGGAGGGCGGCCGGCTGACACAATGGCGCATTGTTGTTTTTTATTGTCAACAGTGGTGATTGGTTGGCATACTTGGTTCAGATTTAATAAGTTCACAAAACATACAGCGGCAGTCAAACACAGCGTGATGTTTGTGTACGTTACCACAATAAGGGGCTATTGTTTAAACAACGTGGGAATCAGCGTGGCTCCTGCTCAGTTTGTGTCTCACAGAGGAGCGTTTCGGCTTTTACAACCTGTCCTCCCATGATGCAGAGAGATTTATGGGGGAAATCTACCTGTTGCAGCTGCCACAAAAAGGAATAAACAGAAAAATATATTTGCATTCTCAGAAATGAGAGAATCGATGCTGTAATCTAAGCATTGTGGCAAATAGCTGCTTATATTTGACTTCTTTTAGGTACTTGAATTCTTCCTAAATATCCTTAATAAAACGAGGTGATGATCAAACCAGGCCCCCAAAAGTACCCATCATCCTTCGGTCAGTCTCAAGCAGGTTTCTAGTGCACTTTTTTACTTTTAAGAAAATAAGTTTGCTTATTGCCTTGGCTCATTGATGACTCATAAATAATGGCATGATGAACATGCTCCCAGTTTATGTTCAAGACCAGTTTTACATTTAAAGCTCAGACAAATAATAAACTTAAGTGTAAAGTCGAGATTAAATATATCAAAACTAACTAAGCTCCTGTGCAAGCAGACGATTGATATATAAAATAGTATTTTTGATTTTTGAATATCCAGAGCACGACTCCATACATAGTCAATATTATTTAAAGGGAAAAGGATAAGTAATCTTTTATCAGAATTTCTAAGCATGCAGAACATCTGGAATTGTCTTTTGATGCAAAGGTTTAAAAAAGCTACATCAATAGTCAGAGATACAGAGATTATTGCACACACTACTATGCAAAACCACGTGTATAACCTCTGTATACGTGTCACTTTAACAACCACCTGTACCAATGTTGAGTTTTGATATTGAGTTGCCTTGTGTACGAAATGCGCGGTATAAATATACATGCCTTGCTGTGCCATTTCCTGTCTATTTTGCAGCCCCTGAGTGTTTCTTGAGGGCTGATGGAACAAGTAAATTTCTCCATTGTGAGATCAATAAAGTCTTATCTTATCCTAAATGTATATGTCGCCTGAATGATTCAAAACATATAGCAATCATTTTGTAGTGCTGTATGTTACACCTCGCAGCAGTGGAAACATTGGTATGACTGCCTCTTGAATGTTTAGAGGCTTTTATTGCTTGTTTTTTATCTGTAATAAATGATGTCTATCGATCTATCTTATCTTTGTTTGAGCCCTGAAATGACCAGAAAAGGTCAACTGAAAGTGTCTGGACTTTAAAAACACTGAATATGCAGAATAACTCAAACATACATGAAAGGATCACAGCTTCGGGTATGTTTTTCATGACAGAACAAGACAAAAAACATGGTTAAAAGCTCAAAGATTTAGCATGAGCAGGGCGCCAAAGACAATCGAAGATAAACGTTCTCTCTCGGACAAGGTAACATTGTGATGAAAGGTTCTTTAAATTAGATGAATAAATTGAAAATGCCTACACTACACTACAGACTTGTATTAGTATGTAAATCCATTGTTTTTGTGACACCTACCTGGTTTGCACGTCTTATTATCTGCTTTGAGCTGGACCCCAGTTGGACATGCACAACCGTAGAAAGGCGGCACAGGGGAGAGCAGGCAAAGATGACTACAGCCGCCATTATTCTCGCTGCAGGGGGTCTGGACTGTGGCACATTCAACAGAGAGCACAAGTATTAACAATGCGCCTGAAGCAGATGTTACAGGGATGTTACAGAGAAGCGGGCCGTACTGTGGGGCTGTCTGTATGCCTCTAGCACTTGGATGTCCATCGGGGAGTAAATGCCGCTGAGGATCTCCCGGGTTTTGTCCCCGCTGTGTTTGTTGCAGGCGTGAATGGAGCGTGTTTGCCAGTCTGTCCAGTAAAGTGTCCCCTCGGAAAGCGTGAGCGCAAACGGATGAGTCAGTGTGCCCTCCACAACCGTCTCACTGGGAGATAAATAGTTACAGAGAATTGTATGTCAGAAAACAGATACAATGTGCTTTACTTGTCATCTGACTTTTGTAGCGCTCCTTACCGTGCAGTGCCGTCAAGGTTAGCTCTGTGGATAAAGCTGAGTTTGGCGTCAGCCCAGTACAGCTTGTGCTCGAGCAGGTCAATGGTGAGACCATTGGGCCAGTAAATATCAGCAGCAACAATAACTTTTCTGTAAAACAAGTAGGAAACACAATCAGCAAAAGAGTAAAAAAAGTCTGTGTGTGTTTATACATAATGCTTTTACACCAATAAATAAAGCTGCATGCATTACCTATTGGTGCCATCCATGCCTGCACGTTCAATTCTCGGCTCCTCCCCCCAGTCCGTCCAATACATGTACCTAGACAAACACACAACTTGTAAGCAGCCGTCTTCATGTGGTAATTAGCTCGTTCATATAGCTAATGCTTTATTGAACCCATCAATTTAGCAGTAAAACCCAGTTACAGTACTGAAAAAAAAAGTAAAAAAGAAATATTTCTGATACACCTGATTTATATTGACAAGTAACTAGAATAAAATGTATTGTTTGGTTAATAATCGGCAGCTTTCCGAGCAAAAACAAAACATTTCATTTTGGTCACACACATACTTTTCATTTAATGATTTGATTTGTTGGTAACACTTTATAATAAGGTTACATGAAGTCATGCATGAATAACATGAAATTATGCATGATTTTATGATGTATTTATGCATGACGATATCATGACTGATCATAAGTTAACTTCATGTTCTTTCATAGATGACTTCATGCATGAGTTCATTAAGTAACTGCTGTAATTAGTTCATGAGAAAATCTTGTTAATATATCATGATCTTAGAATCATGATGAATTCACTAAAACATTTACATTTTTTAACAAAAACATTAACTAATCGTAATTATGAAGTTTATGCATGATTTTTAAGAAAATTAGTTTGCAAGATATACCTTGATACAACATTTACTGCTGTAATTAACTCATCATTAGCTAATCCTTAGTTCATTCATAAATTCATGATGATTGCATCCCCTATACTAAAGTGATGCACTTTTATGTTTTGGACAATTTGTGCAAGAGTAAAAAAAGTGCTATATTTTTTACTTATTTACATCATGAATAAGTCTTAATATAAGTTTTTTTTAACGTTAAGCATAAATGTAAGCAATAGGCAGTGTTTATATTGATGTAAGTGAAATTGAATGGACCACAAAGCATTAACTGAATTTAAACTCATAATGCATTGTGGACAGTTCTAAATTATAATGTCTATTATGTTTGTGTTGTCCTTGATTATTGTCACTTTAGTATAGGGGACGCAATCATCATGAATTTATGAATGAACTAAGGATTAGCTAATGATGAGTTAATTACAGCTGTAAATGTGGTATTAAGTTATATCTTGCAAATTATTATTTTTTTAAAATCATGATGAATCATGATATTGATGCTTACACTTTATAATTACGATTAGTAAATGTTTTTGTTAAAAAATTTAAATGTTTTAGTGAATTCATCATGATTCTAAGATCATGATATATTAACAAGATTTTCTCATGAATTCATTACAGTAGTTACTTAATTAATTCATGCATGAAGTCATCTATGAAAAAACATGAAGTTAACTCATGATGAGTCATGATATCGTCATTCATAAATACATCATAAAATCATGCATAATTTCATGTTATTCATGCATGACTTCATGTAACCTTATTATAAAGTGTTACCAATTTGTTTCACTAATCCACACAATTGCCAAACAGAGTGTACATCATTATCTGTTTTATCAATATAGTGCACATTTTAAAAATGTATTTACCCTTCTGATGGATTGAGTGCGATGGCCCGCGGCTGGTCCAGGTCCATCCAGAACAGAACTTTACGGGAGCTGCCATTGATGTTAGCGACTTCAATCCGATTGGTTTCTGAATCAGTCCAATAAAGCTTTCGTCCTAACCAATCACAGGCCAGGCCATCAGGGCTGTCCAGCCCCGCGACCACCACACTCTGACCGGTTCCCAGAGCCTCTTTTAGAGCTACAGCAGATGAAAAGGAGTTAGCTAAATCTGAAAATGTTGCCGTCTACCGTATTACATTAGTCAAAGTGCATCGTACAGTTAGAGGACTGGTTCCAGTAGGTCTGCTTGATAGACTCTTCGCTGACATCAGTCCAGAAGATCAGGCCTTCGTCGTAGAGAAAATCCACAGCCGCGGCGTCCTCCAGGTCACTCACAACAATGGCCGACTCTCCACGCACCCCCTCGGCATCCACCAATCGGATGTCCCGTCGGTTAGCAAACAGCAGTAGAGGGTTGCCTGCAAAGTAGAGGGTACAATAGAGAGTTGATCACAAAACACTGAGGTACTATGAGTTTACAATATTTCCTTATTTTCAAAGGTTTTGTGCTTGTTACTGCAGCATTCTAACTTTGGAGACGCGACGCGCACTACGACACTTTAAAAACATTAAAAGCATTGGCCCTCATTCACAGTTTCCTGAAATTGGATCAGAAGTTTTAAATACAAGAGAAAAGTACCTGCCCTTGTCATAACATCCAAACAAGCGAATGGAAAACCTTGCTCCCTACAGGGGCATCCTACCGCATCTGCCAAGTCCAATAAATTGTTTCCTAATGAAAAGTAAAAGTCAAGCTGTGATATGTATTAACTGGTATTAAGTTCTTAAATGTTGCAAACGTGTGCTTTGGCTGCACTGGTGCTCGTGGGCCAATTCATGCAATGATAGAGAACGAATGCCTTCACTGGAGAAAATGACACCAAAGTTGACTAAAAAATAACTTAAGAAAAAAACTGTGTGCAGTGAAACTAAGGAGTAGGTACTAAACTGAAAACAATGGTGCTGCTGATGCAAATTTCAAAATTCAAATTTTAAGCAACCTGTGGATGTAAATTATTGTTATTGCATCACTTAAACATACAGAGAAGGGATTGCTCGCTGTGGGGTCATTGTAAAAGCTTGTTTTTTCAACTCTCCAATCTAAGAAGGTCTTACTTACACCAGTATAAATAGTATAGCTTTAATTCATGTTGCACAGTAAGCAATTACAATAACTCAATACAATATAACTCATCGTATTCAGATATTTAGACGGTAATCACTTAAATGCTAGAATAAACCACAAACATTTTGGGATGACTATTAGGTTTGGGTTACTGTGAAGTACCAAACCAATAGAATGAGTTTGGCCTCGGAAAATGCACTTTCAGGTCAAACAAATGAATGTGTGTGAACAATAAAACCATGCAGATTAAATAATAGGGCATATTTCTGTTCCAATAGTTGACCACATGCTGAAATTGAAACGTTTTAGGCTTTGACTCATTACTATTTATCTTGGAGACGCACCAATGTCAACTATTGAGATTCGCAACACATTCCACAAAGCTGGCAGCGTTTCGTTAATAACATGGTATAGCAATTACAGGACAGGGGCCAATAACTTATGTGTAACAGGGGAATGGGAAAATAAACAATGAAGAATCAACTGATATCTCGGTTAATTTTGTCGACTAGGAAAATGTGTGATCGTTTTAAAAAGTAATATTTTTTATCTGATATTTTTGTTGACCAATAAAAAAGCAAAAGGGACTGAAAACATCTAAGCTTCCAGTTTCAAATGTAAATGTAATGCCAAATGAACTAGTGCTTTGAGTGGACAACATCAATTTTAGATTTACATTTTGAAGACAAGAACTAGACTAAAATTAAAAAGAACTAAATTACATTTTCCTCTAAAAGACTATGGCTGAAATGAGCACTGACTGACTACACAATACAATGCATTCCTATGTAAACATCTCAGACACCAGCACTGGTGACTTGAGTATCTCCTTGAAACACAATAGTATTATAAGGAGGGACAGCAATCCTATAAAAAAAAGTAGGCTATGTGATGCAATTGTGCAAGCAGGAAACAGCCTGTGGACTGGTCTAACCCAAAGGTAGTTTTTCACATAGACCTACATCTCCTCTGGGTGCACTATAACTATAAGCTCCGCCTGGTGCAGTTTTTAATCTATAGATTCAACAGTTTGTGTTGCTACATAAAATCTAAAACAAAGTGAACACAGGGTAACACTAGAATGCGAGAGAAGCAATCCCACAAGCTGTGCTCTCTTTTTTGTTTTTCTTAGAAACATCCGGTAGTCTTATTTACTATAAAGGCAGACACCCGACACCGAGCAGGAATGGCTGGATCTGAGGCCCAGAGAAACCACCACACAGAGCGCCTCCAAACTTCCTTTAGGTCGCGCTTCACTAATCGAGATTAAAGTTTTTTCCAACGCGCAAAGCGAAAAGGGACACTCAAAAAAACACAAGTGTGTGAGCGTTGTCTCGTAAAAGTTGAAGTGAAATCCTAAACTTGCAGCTAGCTCTCTCTCGCTCTCCGGCCCAGTGTCGAGACTTTTCCTGAAGTGCAAGTATAGTAGTAGCACCTGAAGCGTTAACTACTGCGCTCTTAACAAAACACAGCAACAAGCGCCGCAGCCCGAAGGAATAAGGATCCGTGTACTTGCTGTTGTCTGCTGTACGTACCGTCCACCGACAGAAGACAACTGTGCAGCAGAAACACCAGCAGCCAGCCGCCCATTTCAAGCTCCTTTAGACTCATAACTCCATGTTCGGAGCTTTACTCCTGGATTCCTCTGCCAAGCGCGTCCTCGCCCGTGGAAACATACACTTGTAGTCGCAGTCTCAGATGTGGAGGCATGAGTGTCCCTCCGGGGACATAGCCACTGCACTTTTCTTCTTATCCCCCCCAAAAGCACCACTACTACCCACAGCCACTCGCGCTTCTTTATACTTTCGGACTGTGGCGAGATCGCGCACGGAGAGAAAGGCTGTGACGTCACGGGCGGGCGCAGGGGCAGCCTCTCCGCTCTGGACCGAGGGAGGGAGCAGTGATTTGTTTTGGGACTCCTTCGGGGACAGGACGGTCGTTGCCTTGCCCCTGCGTGCGCGTGGTGTGTGTGTGTGTGTGTGCGTGCAGAGTGTGCGTGTGTGTGCAGTGTGTGTGTGTGTGTGCGTGTGCGTGTGCGTGTGGTGTGTGTGTGTGTGTGTGTGTGTGTGTGTGTGTAGGGGGTAGGGCACGCTTTGAAACCGGTGAAAAAAGTGTATGTGGTAATAATGAAGAGCGCTGGACGGGACGCTGATTGAAATGAGCTGGAGGACACCACCTACAGGCTGTACGCAGAACAGCAGTGGAAAGAATGGGGCCACGTTATGGGGTCCACATACCCAAATCTGGAAAAAAGTGTCAAAATAGCAACAACGCGAGGATGAAAATGCAACAAAAACGTGATGATAAAAAAGTGATGGAAAAGTGACAAAAATGTGACACGAAACACAACAAAAACCACAAAAGAGCAACAGAGAAATGACAAAAAAGTGATGAAAATGTGACAAAAATGGGTGACGTAAACACAACAAAAGCACAATGACATAAAATGTCACAAAGGTAATGACAACATGGCAATGACACAATGAAAAAGATTTGTATAGATGAGTTTTGTAGGTTTTAGCCTTTGTTTGGACGCCGCCGCCCTGAGTGGGCTTTGGTCATGGTACTACTGTAGGAATTTAAGGGTTAAACTATAGGGAGTCCACTAGGTCCTCACCTTAGATGTTAAAAAGTCAGAATAGTTCTACAGTGAGTATAATTTTACAACAGCCTTCAAATGAGCCTATAGGCTGTGACCTTTTAGATTTGGGTGAAGTCGAACCGGAGAAAATGCACTCGGTTAAGGCGGGGGTTAAGAGCTAAAACATAGTTAACACGATTACATTTAAGATTTTGCTAAATATTGTACCCAGCTTTCTTTAGTTTGGCCATTTTTGTTATACAGTAGTTTCACTTCCTTATTGGACACTGACAGGAAGTGACATAGGAGAAGGTAAACAATGTTAAATTGTTGCCGTGCCAACCATGTTAAGTCAATGGGAAATGAAAAAATTTAAAATAAAATTTAAAATAACTTTACTGCCCAACATTGCTTCATTAAAAATGCTGCTTCACTGAAATAAAATGATAATTATGCAACTGATGAACTTGCAACTGTTATCCTTCTAAATAAGCCATACTTTCAAAAGCATCAAAACCTGCCATATGCACTTTAACCAAGTGTATTTTCTCCAGTTTGGCTTTACCCAAATCTAAAAACTTCTGAACTGGAGCTTACTATAGGCCAGTGCTGTAATGCCTCATTTAAAAGCTAAGACCTATAAAACTGACATAAAAGGATTTTTCTTTGTATTTTTAATCTAAGTTTTGTCACTTTTTTGTAGAATTTTGGGGACTTTTTTATTGCGTTGATACTTTTTTGTTGAGTTTTTGCTGCGCCTTCCTCGCTTTTTTGTCACATTCTTGTTATCTTTTTGTTGCGCTTGTGTTGATTTTTGTGACTTTTTGTGGTCACTTTTTGATACTTTTTTGTTGCGTTTTCATCCTTGTTTTCTTCTTGTCGCTGTTTTGATGCTTTTTTCAAGAAGCTTGTAGATTTGGGTAAAGCCAAACTGGAGATAATATGCTCGGCCCAGGTTGGGCTTAGAGGTTAATAATATACAGTATATATTAACAAAAAAACTACAACAATGTTATTGTGCAGTGTCCTGTCACTATGTCCCTGTGTGTAAATCATGACCACTACAGCACGGTCAAATCTTGTCATATGCAACACCAAGAAAATGATAGGCTTCTGAAAATGCCTATGTGCAAGTTAATCATTACACTACGATGGGAGTTATTTTAAAAAAGCCTACTCTTTTTGGCTTAAAAATAAAAGAAACACCTTATCAAAACGTTTTCTAACATAGTAATAAATCACACTTCTTCTAAAGATAAAATAGTCTTATCTAACCCAGCCCAATGTTCTTTTTCTTTCTTTTTTTTTGACACATTAATCTGAAGCGCCAACTGGCTTCTGCTTCAAAAGAGCTGTTAACGCAAAACATGTGCCCTGGACTGTTGATATGCATTTGAGATGATCAGACACTTTTCTTTTATTATTTCTACAGAAGTGAACACACATTTTTGTCTTGCTGTATTGCCCTTTGCAGATTTGAATCGTGCACAGTGGACTTTTATCAGGTAAGCAAACTAAAGAAAACACTGTACTATCATTGTCCTAAACAAAAAAAAGTGTCAAAACACAAGATTTTTGGTCATCTAATAACAGCCGGATCAACATCTATATACAATCCAGAACGCTGCTGCTCGAGTCCTGACTAGAACCAGGAAATACGACCACATTAGTCCAGTGCTCTGGTCTCTGCACTGGCTTCCTGTCACTCAGAGAATAGAATTTAAAACAGCTCTGCTTGTGTACAAGTCTTTTCATGGTTTAGCACCAAAGTACATCTTTGACATGTTAGAGCCGTATGAACCATCTCGTGTCCTGAGAACTTCAGGGAGGGGTCTCCTGGTGGTTCCCAGAGTCAATAATAAACACGGTGAGGCTGCGTTTCAGTTTCATGCAGCTAAAATCTGGAACAGTCTTCATGAGGATGTGAGACAGGCCTCAACTCTGACAATGTTCAAATCCAGGCTGAAAACAGCTCTTTTTACCCGTGCATATGAAAACTGAAAGTATTTTATCTGCACTCTTGCCTTTTACTGTAACTGATTAACTTTATGTTGATGTTTTATTGATTGATTTGATCTGTTTTCTTGTAATTTTCTGCAACTGTGAAGCACTTTGAATTTGCCTTGTGTATGAATTGTGCTCTACAAATAAACTTGCCTTCCCTTGCCTTACAATAGTTTGGGTAGAGTATAGCAAGTTGCATTAGGGAGGAGCCTTTTTGTACAATATCCACTCAATCAGGTAAACAAAAATGCAACATTCTTACATGGTAACACTGGAAAAATATGTGGGATAACATTGAAAAGTGAATTCACATACCGTATATCAGAGTACAATGATTTTACTCAAGGTCGTGATGAACTTATTAATTTTCACTTTTACAACAACAAGAGACTAGATTTAAGTAATACATTAAGTTTCAGCTGTTTCGTACATGTATGATCCAATATTCATAACGGCTTACCAATGATGCTCAACCTTTTCCATCTTGTGTACCCCTTAGGTCAGGCTACACACTTTTGAAAACTTGCAATATGTGATACGGGTGCACAAATCCGCGTACCACATGCTGAGTGGCCCCTGTACCTGTGGTTGGAAAACACTGACATCGACGACAAATCGGTAATCTCTGCAAAAGGTGATGAATAATCGAGGTAATGGTACATATAGTTTATTGAAGACTATAGTTCCACTACATTGAGACTTCAGTTAAACGTATGAGAACATCCTGTGTGCTTCTCCTTTGTAGCCAGACACAGGAATGCTGTAATGAAACATATTTTCCTCCTCCCATCACCTGCATCCCTGCCGGCGCGCTTTGATTCACACTTAGGCCTACGCGAACATTAAAAAGCATTCTCTGCATTGGTCTGCCTGCTTCCCATAAATACCGCACTTTGGGACCAATATGACTGATGTAACATACCTTTCTCTATTTCGCTAATGGAAAACAGGTGCAGACAAAGGCAGTAGAGCGATATCTCTGTTGTAGACACATCTGTTCAGGCTGCCTTGGCACAATATAAATATCCAATGTCTCAGATCAGTAATGTTTCATAGCAACTGTAGAGATGGATAAAAGGGCTGGTTTTGTTGCTTTGATGAAAATACAGTTATTGGGTTCATATATACTTCTTTGACTGCCATCGGGCAAGTCCTTGGGCAAAACACTTTGCGCTCCTTTTGTATGAATGTGTGTGTAAATGTCTAAACAAAAGGTCTGGGTTTTGGCTTGACAGCATTTCTTCCATCAGTTACCCCAGTGCAGCTGTAGAGCAGACAATAATACTGCTGTGAGCAACATTATTGTCTGCTTTTATTTGGAAGAGTGGGTGGTTGGGTGGGCGGGAACTGCTTTTAATCTGTAAAGCCCTTTGCGTTACAACTTTGTATGAAAAGCGCTTTATAAATAACGTTTTGATTGATTGATTGATTGAAGTATGGATTGAATGAATGATTACGATGTATTGTCTTGGGAAAGTTGTTGTTGCAAGCTTGTAAAGCACCGTACAGATTATGTGCAGGTTCTAGATCAGGGGCAATTCATTTTTTACAAGGGGCCACATGAGTAACCTGAGTTACAGGGCCGCACCAATGATAACGTGAATTCAATTCTGCTCAACTTTCTCCTGTTGCAAAAAGCACAAAATTATATATTGAATTGATGGTAATGAAAATTTAACAGAGACTATAACAGAGCTGATGTAAAGTGATGTAGCAAAGTTGGTATGGCCTTTGCTACATCACTTTATGCCCAATCCCAACAGACCTTGGAAGCAAAGCAGGGAAGGGCCTGGTCGGTACTTGGATGGGAGACCGTTTGGTAACACCAGGAAGCCTAGCGGAGGGGCTGATGGCGCAGATTGGCAGCCTCGCTTCCATCAGTCTACCCCAGGGCAGCTGTGGCTACAATAGTATGGAGTGAATGAATAATGCAACTGTAAAGCGTCTTTGAGTGTCCTGTATAAAACTAATGCATTATTATTATTATTATATGTAAATTTAATGAAGGGGCAAATATAAGATTACTCTTCGCTCTGCTTCTTTTCATTCAAACTGTATTGACTTAGCAGTTTTGTAGTATATTTTAATGTCACTTTTGTGATATAGAGCCATTTGAGCCCACCCTGGCAGGGCATGGTAATGGTGCATCTGATTCACTGCTATGCAATTCAGCGTGGCCTTATATAAATTATGGAGTGTTGAGGGCCACGTATTGTATTGTCATTTCTTGAGAACTATAGTCTCAAAGGAGGGGTTTGGAAGTGATCCCAAAGTATCTATTAGTTAGCATTTCCAGTTAATCTGTACGCCTAAACCATTTGGACTTGGTTATTTTGAAGTTAAATCTGTTTACTTTGAAGTTTCAAAAGAATTGTTTCAGCTAACTTTTGTAATTTCTCGAGAACTATATCTCAAGGAATAAGTTTGAGGAAGTGATTCCAATCCAGTTCCATTTACTGTATGGCACGCCTATCTACTGTATAAAAAGCTTCAGTCGTTAAAATGGGGAACAACTTGAGAGCTGACACAACAGTATTGTTGAACCTTGTCGCTTGCTTTTACAATCGGCCTCACAATCATGTGGTTGAGATTGTTAGAAAAATGTGTGAGGCTGAATATTTTTATCCAGGTGCAGGTAATAAGTATAGTGCACTTGTTTTGGAAAATATTGAATAATAGGCCATTTAACTTGTGAATGAGAATAAACCTTTTGATTCTTATAATGTATTATGCTGTAAGTGTAGGATATCTGTAAATAATATGGATAAGTCAGTATTTTGTTATGGGAATGTGAGGCAAAACACACTTCTTGCACTTTTTCTATGAAAAAAACAAAGTTTTAGATGTTACAAAGCTATGTTAAATGGAAAACAGGTGCAACAGTTTACTAATTCAAAGATGCCGCAAACATCTTTATTGTTGTAAACAGACTTCATGGCGAACAATGAGGTGCTAAAATTAATTGGCCCACCCAGGGCTAGGTTTAGTGAACTGATTCAAGATTAAAGACGCCAATTTTGAGCTCCAGTTTGCTGTAAGAGGTCTGCACCACACGAGAAGGTTTTTCTTTTTTCCAGTGGTTCTCAAACTGTGGTACAGATACTTCTGGTGGTATTAAGAGCCCTCTGCAGTAGTTTAATTAGATACAAATTCAGTATTTGCTTTAGGAGGTCTATCGCATTACAATCTGATTTACACACCCATAGTGTTTTCCCCAATTTGAAGGTCTTTGCCCATTTTTAAACTTGTTTACTCTGGATTTGGTCTTGTTGATGGTACTTTTGCCAAATATTTTATACAGACAAGTACAATCATAATAATTATATATATATATTTTTTTTAACTCCTTGCATTAGCATAAAGCAGATGGCAGCAATCACTTGTACAGACCTCACATTTCATCTTTGGTGGTCATTTTCCGTAGAAAGGTATGGGCACAAAACCATCTCAGTCTCATGTATGTTTTCAATTCGGTTAAACTTAACTTTTTGAGAAATGTTGATTGCTATGTAGAAGCTGTTAAGGCTGCATCCTGTCAGGTCAGTTAGATTGGAAACGTGCAACGACTGCCACACATTTCAGAAGACATACTCATGAGAGTTGCATTGGTGATACAACAATATGACCTTCAAAGTAACGCCTCAAACCAGCATTATTATTTTCATTTATTTTATCCAAGTAAAAAAAACAAAATAATAATAATCAAAGTGCACTAGTACAATGCTGAGTTGGCACATTAAACCGAGTTGGCATTAAGTTTCCTTGTCAATCGAATACATGCGCCCACCTTAACACCAACATCTGAACACATTTTATTAACTCAAAATGGCTTTGCAATTCCCTTGGCTTTTACAATCATGTGCTTTTACATTTTTTGGCAATTTTTAAGACAAAAAGTAAACAATGAAAACAAAACGCACACAGCCTCTAGAACTCCTTACAAACAACTTTTGGCGTCTTGTACCCACAACATCACAAGTTATAAACACAGTGACACCACACACTCAGGATGCTGTCAGTTCAGTCAATGTGGGAAAACATATCCTGTCTTTACAACAAGAAAATAAACACTTTAGGCAACACAAGGAAAAGATGGCTCAAATCGGTTTGGTCTGGTGTGAATTTTGACGATAATTTGTGTTTTATCACTCAACTTTGGTGCAACAGGTCCACAATTTGAAGCTTATTGACCCAAAACATTGAACACGTTACTTTGTAAAGGCAAATCTCTCGTGTTCAGAGCGGCTTTTGAGGCCTGTGTAACCCTTAGCTTAATGAATATAGTCACAGTCTTTTTGAACAGGGACGGCTGCAGTTTTTAATTAACAAAATACCTTTGGTTTCCTGCAACTGGGTCTTTAACAAAACTAATAAATAGTCTGTAAGATACTTCAGATCAACCTACCTCACACAACTCAGCAGCATTTTCAACAAAGATGCAACTTAAGACAATCGTGAACATTGTGGAATGAAGTAAATAAAGTATTGGCCCTGAAAAGTAATGGAGGAATTGTGAATATTGTAAAAAATATCTCTGTACCACTAAAATATATTATTGCGACGCTCCAATGTCAAGCGACGACACTGCGATGAGGTAACTATTGCTTAAATGTTATTTTGGTCGCGCCATGTGGAGCAACGAGATAGACATGATGATGCCTATTGACTATTGAAAATCATTGAAATGGTTTCCGCTCACTAAGAATTTAGTTGCAGAATGCATAGGACGGACAATGGGAAAAAACTAATTGCAACTGATAATGGTAAAGCCTGCCCATTTTTTTTTACCATATCTGCCATTGTTTTACAACCCTTACACCTCAAAGAACACTGGCACTTTTTAGAATAATACGATTCATTGCATCAGTTCGAGTCCAAATTAGATACTTAAAAAAATCACCTTTACCATTTATAATAAACATGGCTGCACAATATTTAGTGAAAATACCATGAACGCAATATTCGGTGATGCAATATTCACACTGCAAGAAGCCACAGTACAGCGTCAAATCACTGAAGTCTTCCATCTGAATGACACATTACACATCTTTCGCCAACACAGCCAAAATCATAATGTATTGCAAATTACAATAACATTGTGCAAAAGTTCAGTTTTAGTCATTATTGTCCTAGGTTACTTGATCAGGCTACTTGATTCCTAGGTGGTTTGATCAGGATTTTGTATTTTTTACGTCTTGTTTTGACATAGTCTGATGCAAAGTGGAACATACCGCGTTGAATTGGCAAATATCGCAATAGTATCATTGTCACAATATTCTGACAGTTATCCAATATTGCAATTCTTTCTTTATGGCGCCACCCTAATCAGTTCTGATCTAAAAGAGCAGTTTGTTTAACCCAATCAACTTCAACGCCCAACTTTCCCTTTTGAAGTCCATCTCAAAACAACGCTCACACGCCAGAGTCCGTGTACATGCCATTGATTAGATAGTCCACTTGTGTGTAGTCCTTCCTCTTGTAGCTTTCATAGGCCTGGGTCACAAACACTGCCACTACCACAAAAAAGAAGAGCAGACCAAAGAGCAAGATGGCCAACAAAGACGCCTTATCAATCAATTCCCTGGTTAAATCGCGGGCTGCAACCTCCACAACTGGACTCCAATACTGGGCGGTTGAGGAGGAATTGGTCGAGACAAAAACGGTTGAAGGAGCAGCAGCAGTAGTAGCAGCAGCAGTAGCAGCAGCAGTAGCAGTAGTATTAATAGAAGAAGATGTTGTCTCTGGTTTCTTGAGGATCGTTGCAGTTGTTTTTAGGCTTGTAGAAAAAGTCGTTTCCTTTACAATGTTTGGTGCAGGTGCAATAGTTGTCAATGTATGAGTAGATGTCTTCTCTACCGTGGACATTGGGGAATTGGTTGAAGAAGTAGTTGTAGTTGTAGTAGCTGTAGTAGTAGAAGAAGATGTAGCAGTAGTAGTAGGAGAAGAAGTGGTAGTAGTAGTAGTAGTAGTAGTAGGAGGAGAAGAAGTAGCAGTAGTAGAAGAAGTAGCAGTAGTAGGAGAAGAAGCGGCAGTAGTAGTAGTAGTAGAAGTAGGAGAAGAAGTAGCAGTAGTAGTAGTAGTAGAAGTAGAAGTAAGAGAAGTAGCAGTAAGAGAAGTAGTCGTTACTAAAGTTGTCCTTGTGGTATTTGGTAATGCTGCATCATCAGAAGGCACTCCAGCAGTAGTTTTATTAAGTTCATTTTTATCCGTGTGAGAAAGTGGAGCACTTGTAACTTCAGGACCAGTAGTTGGAGAGGAGTTGGTCACATTTCTCTGACTGGTGCTCCGATTGCTACCTGTAACACACAGAAATGTATTGTTTTTCCACAAACAAGAGTACTTCCTCAGGAGAACAACATATCTGATTCTCACAAAAGATATCAAAATCGATTGTAAAATCAACACAAGGCAGTAAGCAGAATATTTGGGAAACAAATTTGGATAATTAACATAATGTGAATGTTTTTCTTCTCGTTTTTACAATGCTTGCACTATAGTAGCAACTTAATAATGTACCGAGTTATGGTATTAGCAATATATTATAATGGTGTGACAGCAAGTACTTGGATTTAAACGTCTCAAAAACCAAGGACATGGTTATTGACTTTAGACGCTCCACAGCGCCCTCTCTGGGCAGCAGTGTCATTCATGGTGAAGTGGTGGAAGTAGTGGAGAAGTACAAATATCTTGGTTCTTGGATGGATAACAAGTTGCAGTTTGACGCAAATACAGACTCCGTTTTTAAACGTGGTCAGCAGAGAATCTATCTTTTAAGGAAGCTGAACTCTTTCAATGTAAATAAAAGGATTCTCTGCAACTTTTACTGCTGTTACATAGAGAGCCTATTAACTTTTTCATTTGTTTGCTGGTTCAAGGGTTTGTCTGTGAAAGATAAAAACAAACTGCAAAATATTGTTAAAATTTGCTCTAAAATTATTGGAGTTAAACAAAGAGACCTACAGTCTCTATGGGAGGAGCAGGCGCTGAAGAAGGCTAAATGTATCTTGGGTCAGCCTCTCCATGCTCTGTCCTCTGAGTTTTCGCTCATGCCTTCTGGACGTCGTTTTTATGTACCCTTTCGGAAAACAAATCGTTTTGCTAACTCTTTTGTTCCCTCTGTCACTGAATTGTTGAATTCTGAAGGGAGTGTCTTTACTAAGTGACATTGACCTTTTTGAAATGTGTCCTTTTTGTTATACTATCTGCTATTGTCTGTACCGTTGGAAGTGACACACAGTGAATGTTGTGATGGGTTTGTTTGTGCAATATCTGTTGGAGGTTGCAGCAAATTAATTGCCCTTGAGGGATCAATAAAGTTTTCTGAATCTGAATCTGAATATTCAAACAAATATTTGTTGTCATCATAATTTTACTACAGAACTTCAACATGCAAGAAATGGGAGTGAGACCAGTTTATTTATTTTATTTTTTGAGCAAACCTTTCATTAAAAGCAACAAGTAAACTTAAATGGTCTGTTTTTCAGCTGATCAAAAGTTTAGGACCAAATGCCTAAGGCCAGAACTGTGCAAAAATGTGGATCTAGCATAATTTTCTACTGTCATGACATCCGGATGGCAAAGGCAAAGAAAAAATGTCTCGTTTTGAATGTGGTTTGGCTGATCCTCAAGGCCGCTACCTGGAGCCGATTGCTGCCCAATAACCATCAGATGGCATCTGCGACTGAAGGGTTTCAAAAAACAAAAACAAAAAAACGTCTTCAAAGGCTTTGATTGTCCTGATGGTTTCTCACATTACTGGCATCACAAGCAGATCCAGATGTTTTCTACAAGCCCCAGAGTAGGGGCGTCATAATGATCTGGGTGCTTTTTCCTTTAGTCGAATAATGTAGCTTCAGGTGGTGCAGGGAGTCAAACAGCTACTGGCTCTGTGCAGATGTTGCAGAGAGCATCTCTCATGACTCAGGGCCCTCATCTGTGTGGGAACCACTGGATTTTTTAACAGGACAACGCTACAGTTCACAATGACCACAGGACAAAGGACTTCTTCCAGGAGAAGGGACCAGGTCTGCGAATTAGCTGTTAGCTATAAGGCGTATGAACATGGCATCAGTTATTTTGTAGCAATGCTTCTTGTTCTGTCCCTATCAAATAAACATATAAATAAATAACATCACTCTTTTGGACTGTGTCCCCCTGATCTAAATCCATTTGAGAACCTTTGGGCATGGATGGCAAGGGGAGTTTACAAAAACAGTTCTGGAGAGTAGATGCCCTACATCATGTTCTAACTTTGGAGCCGTGTACCCCCTGAAGCTTTAGGTGACGAGTCGTGTACCCCCTAGTTTGACGCGATTGAAAACACTGGGAATATCACATGTAATATTATGTTTATTTCCTCAATTATTACAGTGAACTCAAGTTTTCCACATTCAATATGTTTTTGCTCGTCTGGGTGATTAAGGCCATTAAGAATATGTAAATACAAAAAATGCAATGAAAATGCCAGTTTTTGATTATTTTGGAAACAAGGCTGTTGGTGTGAATGGATAAAGCTGAGTGTTTAGCTTTGTCCCAGTGGACCAGGACTCTGCTGCTTTTGTCACTCATTCTGAACTTCAGACTCTGGTTTGGACTCTGCGCTCTGGCTCCGCCCCCTCTGCGTCTCACTCAGTCGTACTGTCAAACCACCGGTACAGACTCAAATGTGCTGGTTTAATCTTTGGTTAAAGCGGAGATATTGTATACGCAGGACATAACCATCTATGCCCGTGCCACCGCACATCAGCTCGTAAATTTCAATGTATTTATCAGATACAAAGCCACAGGTTTAGTGGCAGAGGAGGGGCCACAGACGCTTCTCCTCTCCGCTCGCTTCTTCCTCGGATCAGAATGTGAGGAAAACTCCTGTTGCAAATTGAAGTCACCGTCAGTCTGACGGCACGCGCACAAGCTCCTGACAGATATTACAGAAAATGCAACTCCATCAAACTTTGGCGCTGCTGTTGTAGTGAGGGCTGACGCAGCCTCAGCCGCGCTCTCGGCCTCCGCGGAGTTTTACGCGCTCGGGTCCAAAGCGGCTCTTGAGGTTCGGTTCTGGAGTGGACATGTTTAGGTCCAGAACAAGCTCATCCATGTCTGAATATAGAACTCTATAGGGACTCTTTCGCGTGTATAAGTGCGTTCCCCGTGTGGTGGTTTTAACGGGTCAGTATCGATCAGATTGTAATAAACTTTTATTTTCTTTGCGTACCCCCGGGGGAGTCCCCCTGCCCTACATGAAGCCATTCACCACTTGGAGAAATGTTGGAAATGCTTGCATCAAGTATAACTTTTAAAGTGATCACCAATAACGGTGGAGCTACTCATTACTAAGTTCATGCTTGAAACCTTTTTTTCTGTGTGGTCCTAAACTTTTGGTCAGCTGCAGTCTGTTTCCACCTAATTGTTGTTTTCAATAAAAGTTTTTTTTTTTTTTTTAAATGATTCTTTCTCACTCCCATTTCTTCTATTGAAATTCTATTCGGAACCTTGTTAAGAAGATCCAACTATGCAAAATGTGATAGTTTTTGCCACCTTTCAAGTGGTCTTAAAAAAGGTCTTTTGATTGGGACTTAATAATAATAATAATAATAATAATAATAATAATACATTAGTCTTATAGTGCTCAAAGTCGCTTTACAATTTCATGCATTATCAATACACAGCATACTCTGTGATAAGCTACGCATGTAGCCACAGCTGCTGGGGTAGACTGATGGAAGCGAGGCTGCCAATCTGTGCCATCGGCCCCTCCGACTACTAAGCACTACATTCACCCAGGTGTTCCTGGTGTTCCCCGCCTGTCTCCCATCGAAGTACCAACCAGGCCTTGTGCTGCATATGCAGGTATTAATCTCTTAATTGTTAAATGCAAAATATCACTGATATGTCGAATACTATTTCTTACGTTCAATACCTATAAGGGCAGTACTGTTGAGTTGGGACTCTGAGCTGGGCTGCTTCAGGTCCCGGCTGACAGATTTGGACGAGGAGGCCACCAGCAGCCAACACAGGACAAACAGTCTCACTACTGCACCCATCAGGGACATGATGGGCAGCGGGACCCCTCACATGAAGACAGTGTCCCGGGACAAACTAGAAAAGAAGCACATACAAAAAAACTGGTTTGTGTAGTACGAACTTCAATTTTTATGAGCATAGGCAGTTTAGATAGACCGACAGTGCGACATAACCGATTATATAAAAAGGGGCTTGCCGGTAGCTTCTTCCTCTTAATGATTAACAGTCGTATGAACAAACGCGATGAAACTGTGTTGCAAGATTCGGGCCACGTCAAACCATTACGTGCCAAGCATCATAGACTGACATTTTTGGTGCCAGACACATTAGATAAGAGGTTGATCTGTTGCGGTATTTCTCTTTAGGGGCACGACAGCAACAACAACGATTCTAGAGAAATCAGCAACAAATATACCACAAAGCATAACCATCAAATAAAAATAAAATATCAATTAATGTAGCTAAAATAACAGCTGTTAAAATTACAGATTTATCTAAATGCACAAATTGCAGTAAAAACTGTACATCGAACAAATGAAATGCTGCAGGTGAAGTGATCGTGCTCATGCTGTACAGCAAAGTTTATTCCCCTTAGCCCACAGCTAACGATGCTACAAATGAATCAAAGTCTTAAATCTTAACATTTTAAACCCATTGTTGCGCACTATTTTATAGACATTTTCTTCATATTCGTTTGCTTACCAGTTGTGCTTTGGATGATTTTGTTGTACTTTCGAGAAGAAAAGAGTTAGGCATGAAAAGCAAAAACTGAACTTTTACTTCCTGGAGCTGATGTGGACCATCTCCTTCTACTCGTTTATTCCACCGCTGGTATGAAGACAGTTAAAATACCGCCATCTCCTGGTCGGACATAACAACTACAGACTCAATTAGGCTGCTGCGCTTTAAATCTTTTTTTATTTTTACTTATTTTATTTTTTTTACAGTCAAAATGCTTCTTCAGGCTATTTTTCCGGTCCCCTTTCCTTACCGAATTATGTTGTGCGTGGCTCAGTGTGCCCACCCTATTTATAATCCATATTTCCTCATTCATGACAGTTTGCACAAATCATAAAGGCTTATCGAGGCTTGAAGTTTATCCTTATAAATGAAGACAATGCAAATAGCCAATTGCAATTGCCCATATTTGTTTAATATATCAACTGGCAAACAGGTCCTAGGTGACGGGTCAGACAAAGAGCGGTTCAGAAGCCCCTTATGAGAGACCAACAGGCCCGGGTACCATGAGGCCGTCCTTCTGTGGACCCACCACCTGCAGGAGGAGCCATAAGGGGCTGGTGCAATGTGACTTGGGCAGCTCCAACAGCTGCCCCCACGACCCGGCAACGGACAAGTGGAAGAAGATGGATGGATGGATGGATATCAACTGGAATGTGAACATTGTGGAAATTCCATGATAGTTATGATTCCCCCTCCGACTCAAAAAGGTCGATAAAGTCTAGGCCTCGTCATTATTCCTATCATATATTATTTTCTCAATACATTTTAATTGTCAGTCCTATTGAGACAACGAATATGTCACAGAACAAAAAAGGCCTAAACAATAAACTAAAAGTCGGACTGATTAAGTATGAATAGCCTCTTTGTGTATAACCTAGGTTTTGCCACCTTTTCTTTTAGAATGTCTATTATTGCCAGTGATAGTCACAGATGAGTTCACCTCATTTGGCCGCGGAAGCCTGTTGATAACAGGTGACTCTCCCTCACGTACACAGACCACGCAGCAGGCGCACCGAAAGTATTTCATGCGCACATGTCTGCACTGTTCCGCAGAGGAAAGTCATTAAATTGGACCAGGACCAGCACTTGCGGCACCAACTCTGATTATTATCGGATACGCATTCTTCTCATCCTCCGGCTCCCTTGTGCTCATCTGCAGCCATGCCCTTGCCGACCATGTCCCGGCTCTTCAGGCACGCTCTGAGGACGCAAGTAGTGCCTGTCGCCCGTGTGTCCGCTAAACCTGCCAAAAACACCATCTCTGCTGGGGTAAGTTTTCAATCGTCAGTCCTACTACCATAGAGAGTAAAAATACTACAGACCACACTTCCATTCACTGCACTGTCAAATTGCACGTAGCCTCGAGTCAATATTTGAAGTAGTCTATCTGAACAATTAAACTTATTGCCCTTTGCTGTGTCGCCATTATTGCGCACATTACCATCACGTAGCCTCTTCTTAAAAATAGAAAACTGCGCAATGACACCTGGCAAAGAAATATTGGCAGTGGTCATGTTTGGATATTTGGTCTATCATGTGGTGTTTTTAAAGGGTGAGCTTAGATTTGGGACCATTTCAGGAGGTTGAATGGGCCAATAGGAAAGTACTCAAATATCATACACAATGCAGCAACACATATTGATAGTATTCTACTTAGGTAAAATAGTAGGCTATTAAAAGTTGTTTAAAAAAAATCCAAGATTAGACTGGCTTTATTAAAGTAAAGTATAAAGTTGACCCTTTTAATCCCATGTTTCAGGAAATTGTACCGAGTATCTTTAGTTGTGATGAAGGCCTTAATAGCTTCTGGCCTACTTGACTGAAAGCACCTTTATATAACTTTTACAACAGGTTGTTCCCATAGGTTACAGGAAATTAATTAAAACTTCTTGGTCGTGTATTTATGTGGTACATAGGCCTAATGACAAATTAACAGCAAGCCCCTCCATGGGCACAATACCTCATCTGGAGTCAAGCAGTGAAATATGATCACCCTGATCAATACCGACCTGTTGAACAGAACAGGTGGATATAGCCTTACATTGATTTCCCCCCCCCCCCCCCCCTTCTCTCTCAAGTTTGTTTTAATTGTATGCCTTTGTAGCAGTGTACAAAGACAATCAAATGGCATAGACAAGGTCAGAGAAAATAGGTGATAGGAGGACCTATCTTTAGCTTTGCACGCCCCACTCCACTTAACATGTCTACGGCTTAATGTGTATAATTACTTTTTTTTTTAAAGGGACAGAAGTAAAGCTTTCATATTTATCCTGTGTCATTATAATAACATAGGCCAACACTAATGAATAACTGTAGATAATATTTATACTGTATGAAGGTATTGCACCATGGACTACACATCTTACGCAACAATAATCCATAATCCATTGTAACTCCCAATTACCTGGCATTGTGCTTTTGTTATAGGAGCAGGCTTTTGCGCTGACAAGCATATTTGTGGCGATTCTGGGCCCGAGTAGCTGGATTCTGGCTCATCTCGAGGATTATAAGAAGAAGGAGTAGACCAAATGGACCACAATGTATTGCTCCTGTTCCAGACATGAAACCCTCAAGTGCTTTAATTATGTATGCCTAATAATAAACACATACATACATAAAGTGTGTGTTATCTATTCCTGCCAAAGCAGGGGCAACCGCATATACTACAATAAATACTGTGACTTTAATTCCAGTAGAGTAAAGTTCCCTGGTCAATAATTATTCATAACAATAGTAATGAGATTTTCAAATGATGCAAAATGGGAGGATGTAAAAATAATTTATACATATTAAAAATATATATTACTTTACAATGTCAGGAGAAAATAATCCATTGATGCACATCATTAAATATATTCTGCTCATTTTAGATATTGGAATCATTCATTTCTATACAATATATAATTAGGTTAAAATAATAATAAAGAACAGGCTAATTTGAGTCAAGCTTAAAACAACCCTGAGAGCCTACAATTAAAGACAAATTACCATAAAGGCCTTAACTCAAAGTTCTCTCATATAATATATACATATGTATAAAATCTCAAATCTATAATATGTTATCACTCAATCTAAATCTTCAGTATCTTACAGTACATTCACAATGCCAGTTCACCCTATTTACTTGCTGAAATGAAAACATCAGAATAAATAATGTAACAATGTATTCATAACAGGAATCATAAGGTCCAAGGTCCACGTTGTTTCAGGGTTATTAGGCACAAGTCCAAGTGCAGCAACTGACAATTTATACTCATTCACTACAATGTTCTACCTCCTCACTAACGTAATTTATTCAGATGTGAGGTTTGCCTGAAATATGTTCTGGATTGGAGCCTTCAATATTGAGTGAAAACAGACAGTTGAGGTGTAGTGTTGAACATTAAAAGCATTGTACAACGTAGTAATCGCACATAGTGCTGTTTAGTCGTCAACTCAAAATAAAAAATTGTCCCCGTTTGGTGTCAAAACTGCTTTTTTTTTTTTTTAATCAATCAATCAATGGTTTTGTATAGCCTGATATCACATCAGGAGTTGCCTCACAGGGCTGCAATATTTCAGACAGGCACTCTTTAGATCACTGTGTTCATTTCAGGCAATGAAAGCATTGTTGGTCCTGACTTTGTGTATGGGAGGATCGCTGTTGTTTATTTCCGCGATTTTCACCAGATGTTTTGGTGATTGGTGGGCAAACGGCTGATTTTTCCGAGCTTGAAGAGCTGTTTATTTAAATCACAAATCTTTTACAGCGCCAATCTTTTCACAGAAGCAATGCTCCGTTTGTAAATTATGTTTTGACCCACCATAGAACTATTATTATCTTTTTAATACATTTGCGTTGGGCACCAGTGCCTCTGACATCACGACACGGCGATCCCCCTAATTAGCTCCTAACAATGGAGCAGTCTACTTGCTGTCACTGTAAGCTTGTTGTTGGGCCCTGCTAAAGGGTAGCTAAAATCCTGAGGAAAGAGATTATGAGAACGCAAAAGGACTGGCCTACACCAAACACAAGGGCTTCTAGAGAGATCATTCTCTTCCCTGCCGCCTTGTACACACCAGCAATGGCTGCACCTACACACACAAAAATAGCATAAACTTAGTAAAATACATCAATATAACAGTATTATTTTGGACCATTGATAAACTAATACAAAAACAAATGGCCTAAGCAGGCTATATAAAGAAACGGGCACAACATTTTCTCTACTTACTGGTGAGAACTCCTCCGCAAACAGGTCCAATAATGCCCATGAGTATGATGGCTATGGGCATGAAACGGGCGATCTTATGTTGGCGCAGAGTGGCTAGAGCCAGCAGAGCGGCAGGCAGGTGGAAGACCAAAGATGAGACAGCTGCCCACAGAAACACCCCATACCACATCTCTGTGAATTAGTAAAGACAATATTATCCATTTAACATCAACATGGGCTACAAGACACTGATATGTTGTTAGCGGCTAACAGTTAACATTAGCGATTTAACTAATCGTGGGCTAAGCAGTTCTTTGATTACCATTTTATTTCCATGATAACTTAAATGTGTATTTCTAGGACAAGCGTTTGATATAAATGTTGTATAAAACAAAGATCAAACTAAAAGACAAGTGAAACAAATGAGCATTAGCATAACGCTAGCTACCTCACCTGAGAAGTCACTCAGAGACGTATCGTTTCCGAGTGTACCATTTTTCCTTGGTACCAAATTCAAACCAAGTATTTGTTGGACGAAGCCGATCTCACTGTATCTATCCTCCATGTTTTACATCAGCATGTAATTACAGGAGGAAAAGTATAGACCACCAAATATCTCCAAAATATATAGCATCAGGGTAAGTTACTCTGATGTCATATGATTGCGACGCGACATTTCGCTCCCTGATTGGAGCTCCAACTATGACGTCACCTCAATAAACCTGACTTAATCCAGTTCTTACTAATCCTATAGTAGTGGATAGGATAGTGGAGTTTTACAAACTAACCCTTACCTTACCTTAGCCCTGACCTTAAGGATAGTGAAGTTTACAAAAAGGTGTCTTTCAGGCGTTCGTACGAATCTGACCAATCAGGGAGTCGATGTGTAAATGTGGCCTTTTCCATCCTAGGAAATAAAAATTCACAGCCTTGTAGTTCTTGTACAAATCTACCAATGCACTAGGCTTTCGTAGTCATTTACTGTCGGTCTTCCCCCGACATCCCCCAAAGTGTGTTGTTTTTAATGATCGTTCAACTTGAACATCCATTAGTGAATTCAAAGTCTCTCAAATGTCTAAAAGACACTTTACTACTTTACTGACCTCACATTTTAATCCTTAAAATATTAGCTTCGCTAGACATTTGCCTGTTCTCATTAAACCACACACTGAATATGACTAACATTCATATATTTTAACTAATCACTTTCTATTCAACTGGATTCTCCTACATTTTATATTTCAACCAGGCATTTTTAATAAAACGGTCATAAGAATGTTTCTGTAAAACCATATTTCCATCGTCCGAGCGCACTTTTATTCAATAAATGCTGTCAACAACGCCCCTTTAACAAACCCCACAGCCCCTTGTCTTCAACAAGTACAACAAAAGGTCATTGGGTTACAGGTGATAGGCTGGTAGCAGGTTGATGTTTTTCCAGGCCCTGTCAAATTGAAGTTAAGTTTTCTAAATGTTGCTTGTACGGGTGTGTGACATATCTGCTTGGAAACAGTGCACCTTAAATAAAATCTTAAGTTGGGTCATTTGGAACTAAAAAAAAAAAAAAAAATACGTCTTGTATCAAAAGTGGTAGAAAACATCCTGCAGACACTTGTTTAGGTTCAACCCACACTTAATTAGCAGCTCCTTGCTCAGGCTGTGTTGTGAGCTCACTAAATATTACGAAAGCTCAAAAAGGGGACACAATATGTTGGTATATCCCTTTAGGAACTATTGCAAAATAAATACAAAAAAAAAGGACTTTTTAATCCTGCCTCCATGCTGAAGACCACAAGAAAAAATATTTACATAAAACGTTAACAGCAAAATAAAACTAGGCGCAGTGGAGTGAAAATGTCAAATATAGTGCATTTAACAAATTGATTCACAAGTAAAACCACTTTAGTTGTACTACACCTTCCTCTGTTAATTCCTCATGTTTCTGTATACATTTGTCTTTTTGTAAAATATTTTATTCATACAATCATTTCTTTAGCTATCGCAACATGACTATTTAATTTTGAGTGGCAAGAGATCAGTCGCACATAACCTCATAAGAACAACAGTTTATAAACAAATGCAGAAAAATCTTCTGTATTTGAGCTTGTGACACATTTGTCTTCAGTCCATCTCATATCTGTACAACTGTCTGTGTCAGTGGTGGTGAGATCATGGGAGTATTGCTGATCCTGGTGGGACGTATGATTGGTACAGCTCTGATCGGAGGCCTCCACTGACTGTCCCGGGAGCAGGAGCCCGGTGGCACAACAAGCTGGCCGCATACAGGGACTACGTCACTCACACAGGCCCGTTTACAGCTGCCTCTGGGGAGAGGGAAGTCGGCTCCAGTCTGATAAAAACAAACAGAAATTTGTGTATTTGGGAAGTGCAAAACAGTGGCTAATTTTTGTGTAAAAAGATATGAAATTAGTAGCACATCAGACACTTACTTTGCCTCTTCAATGGGGGACGTATCTTCAAGCGGACCATTGGGAACTTTCTCACTGCAGTCAAGAGACATGATTTTTTCACTGTACACACATAGTAGAGTAGTGACTAATACAAATGTCATGTTTATAAAAGACTTCTGACCCTTTTTTTGGACAGCAAGCAGCAGTTGGACTATAGAGGTCTGTTCTTTCCGTATCCTCACTGTCCCCAACCGAGTATTTCTCTGGTGAGCAACTCTTTTCTTCATCACTAGAACAAGCACAAATTATATAAACACATGAATGAATGAATAAATAAATAAAATATATATACACACATATGCTGCAACTACTACATAATAACAGCATACAACAAAAACAATGAAAAAATGATGCATGCTGAACTGACTGACACGGCACACTGCAAAAGAAAGGATGAGGTGGTGAATGGGGAACAGAGGGAACAGTGAAGACGTCCAAATGTACAGCAAATGGAGAAAAAGTTAACTGATTTTTGTGTGAAAAACAACAGTATTTACTCTGTTGTTTAAATGCCAGGAAATAGCAGGCAGGCGTATATTTGTTGTATTGAACCAGCCGTCAGTCTTGCTTTGTCTCAGAGAACCACCAATTAATGAGCCCTCAAAGCAAAGCTTCCACAACATGCACAGCCTGCAATAGCAACAGACTGAAGGTTGATCAAGCTTTTGTGGAGATCATCACGATCTTTGCTTGTAAATTTAAGGGCAGCTAAATCAGATTAAAAACAAACAAAACAAATCCAAAAAAAGAATGAATTCTATTTATATTATATATATTAAATTCATTCTTTTTTGGATTAGTTATATATATATATATATATATATATATAAAAAAACACCCAGCGACTTATCTAGATAACATGTAGGAATGCGTTTCTCATTCAGGCTTTACATTGCAATCATCAATCTGGGCCCCACATTTGCAACAATGGCCATATACCGTACATAAGATTCTCAAGACAGACCAATGAAGTCTATGGATATATTTTGTAATATTATGTATAATATTCAACTGTAATTGTAGTGATTTTTTTTGTATCCTGAGTGAACATGCTCCAAAAAAACCCAAAAAACATTTACCTTATTATCTGATCAGCACTTGGGATTTATTGAGCCAAGTCTTATAGCGTGTAAAAGGACCAGGCTGCATCACTGCATTCATTAAATAAAGTGCAATGCTACAATCATGTAATCATTCATATGCCATAAAATAAATTTAGACTGTTCCATAAAAGACAAAAGCACTTGAAAGTACTTCGAACAGCACTGTACTTTGAAGAGGACATGCAGAATGGAAATGTGAAGTAAAGTAAGGAGCTAAAACCAAAGAATAAGATCATAACTGGGAAAGAAAAGTGGTTGTTGTGGTGGTTGACGTGACAACAAGACTACATCACGGCTGCAGGCTGATCTCTGATTGGCTGTACATACCGATAAGATTTCAACACTCTGAAGAAGCCCACACCAATAACGCACAGCAAGAAAGAAAGGAGGGGAAGCTCAGGTTTAAGTGTCAGTCACTTCTCTGGACAGTTATTTACTCAGACACAGACACATAATGCAGCATCAACAGGTACAGTATAAGAGGGACAGGCAGTTCCCATCAAGACAAGGATAAAACTTCCCTCCCCGGTCCAATACTACCAGTATTCACCAAACATGCGGCATGCATGCTCATAGTGAAAATATACTGGGTCATCACTTTCCCCCAGTGATCATAAAAACATTGTTATTGGAATAAAAAAAAAAAAAAAAAAAGAGGATAGATAATGTTTGGAACAAATTTGTTGAAATACCACGAATTACATTTAGTCTTACATACTTCTAGCATATTACAAATATTTGACATCATGAAGGCCAATGGACCCAAGAGGGAAAATATGAGTGAGTGGTATTGGTCCAACCTCTTGAAGACGGCTGTCTCGGTCTTAGCGTCCACAGTCAGGCTGACTGTCTCCTTCATGGAGCCGTTGATCACCGTCTCTGTGATGCTGCGGTGCTCTGACATTTCTTCAGATTTAGATTCACCCGAGTCTTTTGGGAGGAAGGCGGGGCTGAACTGTTGTCTGCCAGCCGTCACAATCTGGATAATCACAAAATATGAGAAGTGTTAGAACAGTTATGGTTTCACTTTCTTCATCTTTTAATATGGATAATTGTGGCTTTTGAACACACATAGGACACTTCAGTTTTCTATAGACTATTTTATATGCCAACCTTTTAGGGTAACGACTGTTTCCTATCTGTTTTTGTACCTATGGAGAGTTAAACGAGTCTTGCTGAAGTAAATATTTAAGGAGTATGTACAAACCCGGATGTAAATCCGTCAGGACTCAGGATGTAAATACTTCAGAGGAGACTTCTGTGTTTATAACAGTAGTGTTTTAGCATTAAAGCTAAAAGGTTAACGTTAATTCAACTCTAGCAAATGGTAAAACACCACTATCCTTTTGAAACACTCAGGATTTAAAAGATTGCTTGTTTACCCGATTAATTAATGTTGGGCATTTCTCTCGAAATAATGTTACTCCGAGGACAATAAAAACAATAAATGAACAAATCAGCTGATTACCACAGTTCCCCAGTTAAGCGAGCATTTATGTGCATTTTCCAACTTTCCAATGTTTTCCCTAGTTCCAAAGGACCACATGAACACAGCATTAGCCTACACTGGCCAACAGAAAGTTAGTCAAAACCATTCCGTGCACCGAGCCTACTACGCAACAAAATCCAGGAAATGGCAGCAGCAAAATGTACAAAATTTAACAGGATTAGTCAAACATACGCGCATGAAGCAAAAATACTACTGTGGAAAATTTATACTTTATATTTTGGCCAAAAGCTCAAATAAAGTTCTATTCTGTACCGTGCAAAGCGACCATCATTATCACTGGCCTCAAGACTGCTGCCTTCATTTTTGAGTAAAAACATTAAAAAGTAAATGTATGTATAATAAAATGACAAGTCGTAACCGTCTAAAATGTGTTACCTTCATGCCGCAGAGGTGCGTTTACCCCAAGTGGATCTGTCTCTATGCTAGTCTCCATAGCAACAGGGGAGTTGCACCTCAAAGGGTCTTTGGGACTAAGGTAAAGCACATGTAACAAGTCAGCACACGCTTAAGACAACGCTGGGCGGAAGTGAAGTGAGACAACAGTACCTCACGGAGTTAAAGTTGCAGAAATTTGCCCAGCTCGTTTCAGAGTTGGATGAGGCAGAGGGGGGGAGCTCCAGGCCACGTCAGCGGGAGCATCTGTGGAGGATACAGCAGAACTGTTGGGGTTTGTAGCAGGTGCTGTGGAGGTCCCAGTGTCCATAGGTATATCGTCAAAGTTAGCCGTCCATACCGGCCCTACAATGTGTATTAAAGAACTGTAAGGGTGAGAAAAACACTGGCTTAACAGTTTACAAGAAAATTATTTACCCGTGTCAACTTCCATCCTGTCGTCAGTGCTGGGAACAGCAGCTTCAAAAGAATCTCTCTTGACCTCTTCCTCCTCAGAGTCGGTGCTCTCCTCACTGTCGGTACTACCTGAACTCCTGAAATGTACACACACAGTTAACACATAAAAAGACTTTTTGGCTATTAGCCTAGAGCTCCGAATACCGAGGGCGTCTCTGCGCTTCTGGAGCAAAAGTGACATCTTTTTCGTCCCAAATATCTTCCTCATCTGAACCAGCATCTTCAAATTGCTGGATTTTCTCCTTACAGCGAGCCTCAAATAAGGCTATATTTGCCTGGATACACAGAAATAACATGCGTTAAATATTTAACTAGGGTTTATATTCAATATACATACTTTATATCAATTAGCCTAAAGGTGACAGAACTTACACTTTCATTTGTGTTCAGTGAAAAGTTGATGTCCGATATTCTATCAAAGGGAATACTGTGGTGTCAAAAAAAAAAAAAAAAGTCTTTTGTTCAGAATAAATTACAGCAAAATCCAACAAGTTGACAGTGATTAATTTTAATCTATGTTAAATGTCAGTATTTGTGAAGACAAAATGGGGGTAGATAACGCCAATGGACATTGTACAAAAATGTAGTCAAATGAGCTTCTGCAGCAAAAATACTCACTCCACAACATCATCCTGATCAGCGAACTCTTCATCGTTGAAGCCAAACTGCTCAATAAAATTGGACGTCATTTGTTGCATCTGATAATCAGAAAAGGCCTGGCAAAGCCCAGGACCAATGATATTGATATAGACTTAGCTATACACAAAGCTGGCAATTACTTCACATACAATGAAAAAATGCTTAAAAGCATTACATACTGTATTTAAGCCAAATATAATTTCATTAGTTACATAAAACATTTCTTTACAAACATATTTGAAGATAAATATATTTAAAAAAAAAATCATACTTGTTGTAGGGACGAATCCTGGTGAAAACCGCCATCTTTGAAGTCCACTTCGTCGTCACTCGATGAATGGATATGGTGTGTGTTTACCTAATGGTTTGACACACAGTATGCACAATTCAGAATTATAAAATTCTATCATCGACAACACTGGAGATCTTACTTTACCCACCAAATCAACAGTGTTCCTCTTGTTTGTGTCAGTCAAGTGTCCTGAAATAAATGTTTCCCATTTCTCCCTGTCCTCCACTGGCAGCTCTGTCATAAAAACAGTTTAACAAGTGAACACATAATTTCAAGTGGAAGTTTCAACTTCACAGTACTGTCAAGAAGCAAATAACTGGTGATATATGTATATTTTAAATAACTAAACAATTGATGATTATTCTCTGCTTGGAAAGAAAGAAGTTAGAGACAAAAGGGTAGAATCAATCAAATATAAAAGCTTATGTAGAAGGCTTTTTTTTTTACCTGAAACATGCTGTTGCATCTGGGGTCCATTAGGACCTTTATCACAGTTGTGGACTATGGAATTGGCTATTCTTGTGAGATGGCCCATGTAGCCCCGTCGCCGACCCCCCTCCGCCCTTAAAAATGAATCACCAGTACATTAGTATAATATCTGTGTTTGTGATTTTTAACTGAACAATTCCCAGTTAGGGAAATGGTCTAAAGCAGCAGGTGGCAAAAAAAAACAAAACTCTGACTTACTGTTCTTGTTCATTGGAGTTCCACGCATCTACAATTCTCTGGATAAACTGGCACTTTTGAAACAACTGCAGACAAACAGTCACCACATTAAGCATGAGAATATTTAATAAAAGACATTTGTTCGGTCTAATTTGTGAACAAATTACAAAGTTTTTGTTCCAAATGAGAGGCAAACTTAGTTCATTTTGATTCCATTTTGAGAAGACTCAGCATAAAGGCTTAAACAGGGCCAGATTATGATATCTGGATAAAGAGTTTGATCAAAGCAATACTGTTCTCTAAAGTCCCTTACATGTTTGATGAGGATGCTTTCTCTAGAGCCATCCTGGTCTTCGTCCTGCTGAATATCAGTGGGGGTTGAAGGCATAGCCAGGATCATGGCAGTGCAGATCTCCACTTGAATGTGAAGAAAGTTGTTCCAGATGTATTTGAAATACATGTCCTGCAAAATATGACATGTAAAAACTGATACACATATGTATTTGATTATAACAAACTCACTAGTAAACTCACTAGTATGACTCCCAGTGTGTTGAGGTTAATGAGTTCTGTGTTAATGCTGTTTGTGTTGGTCTGCAACAGACTAGCGACCAGTCTGACCACATTTAACCTGGTGTTGCCAACAGGAGGGTCCAACACTCCCCATGTTGTTTTCATCACATTCTTCTGTTGGAAAATTTTACAAAACAAACAAACATAAGAGTAAAGTATGAGATAGATATGAGAGAAGAATTATTTTTATGTTTACCTTTGGAGGTTCTAAAAGCAGTTGATGAAAATCTTTCAGTCGTGGCCTTACAGCCTCCAGGATGCTCTGATTAACGGAGAAAGAAGAATGGGACATACCAGGGAGGCATTCCATATGGCCTTCAAACCTAGAAACAAATGAGTCTATTAGCACTCACATTAAGGAGAATGGACAATATCCAGAGAAGATGATAGAGGACATAACATACGCTGGTCTTCTCATCTCAAACAATGTGAGAAGGATCTGGATGACACTGACAATCGCAGACTCATTCTTTTCACCGTCAAAAATATTAGATAGCAGCTGCTCAACGGTCTCCTGCCTGTGGACGGAAATTACTTGTGATAAGCCACAAAGTACAAATACCTATTGTGCACAAGTTATCTTTTTTATAGTGTTTAACCATAGTTATATTGTACCTACTTTTCTATTGTAGACAGCAGTGGGTCGGGTTCTGTGCACCCCTGGACTTGAAACATCTGGTCTCTGCTTAGTCTTATGATCTCACAGAGCGACTGGGAGGCATTGGAGTGTCTCTGTTTATCGAATCAAAAATTATAAGGATAAAGAAAAAAAACATAAGGCGTAAGAGAAACCAAAGAATATAGTTTGAAGATTTCATAAACAAAGAAGAACAAACAAAAAAAACCTCACATCCTCATCTTGAGAGGCTGTACTACATTTATCAGTCTCTGGATAATCTTTTCCTCATTTAGCCACTGGAAAAGAAGAAATGCAATTGAAAACCAACTACAGTAGACATTGTATAGTGTATAGTATAGCGTTGAATCTGTACATGCGGATAAATGGACACCATGCATATAGCACAGATCTCCAGATCACTTTATATGTGTGCTCTCTTAGCAACAAAAATCAACTGAAACACTGCTCTGCCCTTTGCACCCACTCTTCTGCTGGGTTTGGCACCTTGTACATCTAAGGTGCTGCTCTTATTACAGCTACTGCGAAGAGCATGTACAAAAGCAATAACGCAATTTCGATCCAAAGGTTACTTTGCTTTGGCTGTGCAGTTATGTACATAAACCATTTGGTAGATACAGTACAATCTAGAGTCCACTTGTTGCCACAGAAGTGAACAAGCTTTTTTCCATCCGACACAAGCAAAGTCATTTCTAATGACGGTATTAGTCTGATATTGTATACGATCATATGGGGCTACATACACTGAGGACATCCTGTCGCAGCTGTTGTGGTTCAATGCATGTGAGCATTCTGAGCAGCAAGTCCATTATGGCTGAGGTTCCAATATGTCGGATCATCAAGTCAACAAAATCCTCACGTTTCCTCAAAAAATCTACTATCTGTAAAAGAGTCGACGAAATGTTAGAGCCCTACAGTGTGACGGCTTTTAACTTCAATACAACTCCTCACCTGTTCAGGCTTGCGGCCTATAAGAATGGATAGGACCTTTGAGAAGAAACTAGCCAAAAGAGGGTTGAGAGGAGGTTCATTTTGAAGGAAGCTATATAGTCTCGTCAGAAGTTTTTCATCTTCTCCAAGACGATCATTGATTTGACCAACATCTGATGTAAGCAGCTCACAAGAGATGTTTGGGTATCTAAAAAAAAGAAAAAAGATTTAAAAAAAAAACTGTCTAAGTATACTCATCTAGGGCTGCAACTAACTATTATTTTGTTATCGATTATTTTAAGATTAATCGATTGGCTTTGAATGGTGTAGGAAAATTTAATTTTTTCAAATTTTTTTTCACTTAAAGCTAAAGTGGCGCCGCTTGAGGACGTGTTGATGGAGTAAACTTAAAGTAAATGTTTGTTGGAGGCTCGTGGTGCTAATTCTGCCTCTGATTGGATGAGACAGACAGATATTCATGAAATTTACAATGTACAAAACACTACGTATACTAACTATAAAAACAAAGTATGTTTTCATCAAAAATACTATATTTTCATGTAATTTTTGCTCTATTTGAATCTGTGAACCAGAAAATGATTAATCGATTACTAAAATAGTTGTCGACTATTTCAATAATCGATTAGTTGTCGATTAATAGATTAGTTGTTTCAGCCCTATACTCATCCTATTTAATATAAAAAGGTAATTCAATTGACACATTTATATCAAAACGTAGACTAAGTAAGCATTTTTTACAACATTTTTCATCTCAATATTGCCTGTTCACAGAATATTAATTAGTAAAAATATTCTGAAAGCAGTATCATACTTGTATTTAACTTTCTCCTCTACGTCAGTGTTGGGCTCTTGTGTGATGAACGTGACCAGGTCTTCCATACACTGAGGTCTCAACAAAAAGTCCACCAGTTTATGGTTCTGGGCTTTACACTCCTGTAGCACATCATCTTCATCCATTATCTCTGTCAACGTCACATCCTCTTTTTCCAAGAGGGTGTCGATGTGGGATGTTGTGTGAAGGTCAAATTTCCAAAACATGTTGACTAAAAAACAACATTATATATTAAAATCCCCACTTACGTCTCAAATAATAAGGTTATCAAGATAAGCCGCTTACCTGTAAGGGTTATACTCCAGATGCTGGAGTGAAGTTAAAAACAAGTGTGTTCTAGTATTCGTAGGATTTGGCCCATTCCAGACTTGCTGGATTTACAGACAGCAGACAGCAGAGTGGACCACACACAATGGCACACCTATAAAAGAGACATGTTATAAAGATCGACAGTCAAACACTAATCAACGTCACACAGCAGTACGGGAGGGGGAAATTATGTAGCCTTTCTATAAACAATCTGCAAATTTCTCAAAAAACAAAACATGATCAAAAATAAACTCATGGGTGGTGACAGCATGAAATGGAAAACACAGCAGCACCAAAGCATGAGGCTACATACAATGTTTGTAAACACCACCTTGCCCCTCAGCCCTCCCCTCTCAAACAGGTAAATACTAATCGCAGTTTTACGGTGACATTTGAAAGAAGTGCATTTTGGTTCAAATTAAAATCATTTTCATAAATGCATATAAACGATGTGCTCAGCCATACATTTTCCAATCCACGGCCACTAACACATAAGTACAGTTATTAATTACAGTTATGTTGCCTAAATAGAAAACAACCTGTGAGGACACTGTAAAAGTAACACTGTGTCTCTGGACAGGACTGCTACAACAACTAAAGAATGAAGACATCAAATGTTACAAAAAATAAATATGATCAACGTCTGTTTCATACAAGAGTGAGCCTAGCCTAATAACTTCTAATACGCGAGTGTTTATGAAAAGACAATCACCAAATGCGAAATGATACAATGCTGACCTTTATTTAGCATGCGAGCATAAGAAAAAACACTGGAAACTGAAATTAAACTGGCTTTGACGCCTAATTGCGTCACCTCGACCCGGTAGCCGTGAGCTTCAATGCTATCATGTTGGTTTGGCCCGTGGGCCTTATACAGTTTGTGATTTGCTTCAGAATCAGTTGCACCTTTGTTGAACACAATTAGCTAAATCATCACTATAGTGATTTAAGAATAGACGAAGAGCCTACTGACACAGTGTGACAAACAAGCACATAATGAGCTTCTAGTTAGCAAACTGCTATTAGCCGGGGCTATCAGGCTGAGCTAAAGACTGCTGGGTAATCGTTTCTACAGCACCCAAGTCCCTATGCTGACAAGTGTATCTCCTTACCGGCATACAAAGGCAAAAGGGTGGGTATCCGGTGTGTATCCTATCTTGCCATTTGTATGAAGACTTCACCAAGCATTTGGGGTAACAGTACTACTTTACCTGAAAAAATAAAGCATTAAAAATTATTCTAACAGGCGCGAAAAAAGGTAGCTCGTCCGAGGGCACTTTTCAAGATGGCGGTTCCGTCAACTTAAGCGGCCCTTCCCCCACCACAGCTGCAGCGGCTGTCAGTCAAGCTGTGCCAGCACTATCATTGGTCTACAGTGCAATCCGTCAAACTTAGCTTTGCTATGGTTGGTCGAGCCAGATCCTACTTCAAAGCTGTACCTAAGGATGTTATTATTCAGTAGCCCGGAAGAGCGGAGCGTGCAGTTGCGTAAAAGATGATCGCGTTTCTCGAAATTAAGCTTAAACAAATTGATTCTTCATATTTTCAGTGTACATATCCTTCTGATTTAGAGGTTTTATTGTTATGGTACTGTTGGTCGTGTAACTCCATGCACCCAACACGCCTGTGCGGAAGCTACTGAAGCTATTTTGACAGCACTATGCTTCATGCTAAACTGAATTATGCAACATCTACAATGACTGTAGCTAAATACTGATTTAATTTGTTGCACTTTAGCAAATAAATGTACATTTCCTTTCACAAGCAATGGTTGTTCAATGTACTGAAGTGCCCCTGAAGCCCCACAGGGGGCTCCAGAACCCACTATGGGAACCACTGTATACTGCAATAAAAACGACCCTGATAGCCTGAAACAAGAAGAAGGCCACCACCAGTGGCTCAAGAGCCCCTGAAATAATTCATAAGGGCTATTTTGTCTTACCACAACACTTTATTTTGAAATAGGCTATCAATCATTAAACTGTTGTAAGTCTCTACTTCTCTAAAATGGTAACTGATTTTATTGATAAGATACACTTTCCCATTGATGGAAAGTATACCACCTACTTAATATTTGACCAAATATGAAATTACTGCAAGCCTTGACAGGTTGCTAAACATTATAGGCTACCAAATCTGTAGACGTTTTGTTAAGTTTGTAATCAAATAGTTGACATTTGTCTTTTTGCCAAAATTCACAGCGACTATGTCTCTCAGGTGATTGCCTGGAAACCAGAGTCACCGCTGTACCATAATTCTGTAGGGCAGGCTATATGAAAAAAAATAATAGTAGAGGGGTATCATTCTGGTCTCGCCAGGCTACTCAGGTGAGTCCTCATCAGTGGTATCATGCAATCTGTGACCCCACAGCTGCTACAAAATGCCTTTCTCACTCGGTGATCGAGCTTCCTGTTCCTGCCTGTTTGTTTGTTTGTTTGTTAGTTTTACTCATAGAAGTAAATATAATATAAATATATTTTACTGCTTAAAAGCTTTACTCCAGGCACTGGAAGTAAAACCATTAACAATTTAAATAGAATTTAAAAGTCAGATCAACTGTAGAGAAATTAGTGACACAAAAAGGCCTAATGCCTCGATAAATAAATAAAATAAATAAATAAAATACATAAAAAAAATAATTATATGTAGGCTACGCTTTTTGTGTATTTACGAGCATGGATCTATGCTTACGAGCAGCAAAGGAGATTGAATTTCCGATGTCACTTGAACGCGACATTGGTTTTGCGTCTTAATCCTCTGATAATCGCTCCTTGCTGGCTGCTGCTGAGGAGAGATCATGATGTCACACTCACAGGTAAACAAGCCAAGTGAGTGGTTTTGAATCAAGTAGAGTGCTAAACAAACTGTGGTATTGGTACTGCTGAAAAGGTTCGTTTTTATCAGGAAATCACTATGGATATAAACGGCGTTATTGAACAGCTGGAGACAGGAGACCAAAACTGCGCTCTGACAGCTCTACAAACCTTCAACTCACAGGTAAGCATTCTCCAACATAACAGCTCGACTTAGGCTAACATCCGTTTCTTATCGGCCATAAGGAACAGTGATGCGCTTAGGCTAATAGTCTGAAGGCCCACTTAAAAACGAACATTCGACCCTATGCAAAAGCTGTTTTTAGTCTACTGCCAACACAATGCAGATAACAGCAAGCTATCAGATTTGTGGGTAGCTGTGTATTAAACTGGATTCATCACTAAAAGTCTGCCGGTCAATGTAGAGCAGTGATTCCGAATATTATCATACCAAGCACCACCTGATAAAATATTTGACATTCCTTCATAGTATCACCAGTCCCAGATTAAGATATTCTGTTCTAAATTGGATTTTTAAAGGGTTGAAAATAGACCTAAATTGGACTAAATTATGTCTAAACAGGGTGTGAAGCACGTTTCAACCCCAAATCACCTACAACATATGCATTACTAAAGCATCAATGAGAAAGATGTCTTTAAACATTAAAACAAGTAAAATACAGTATAGGAATACAGATGACCCTAAGTACCACCAAAAGCAGCTCAAGTACAAACCAGCGGTGAAAGTAGGCCTACAATAGTTTGAGAAACACTGGTGTAGGAATAGAATACTATGCATTTATATGCTGTTACTTTATCCGTTGACTATGGACATTAATTATGTTAGTCAAGTTATAGTGTAAAATATCATTAGGTTTATAAAGATTATTTTAAATGCATGAATAACCTTATCTTATATCATTCTCCATTTATTTTCCCCCTCACACTCAAGCTTGATCTTTGGCCGTGTTGGTAACTCGGAAAGTCTTAGAGGCAATGGGATTAAATTCTCTGGTTCACAAATAGACTATCCTTTGGTCTAGTCAGATACTGTACACACCTATTGTTAATTAAGTCTTGACAACTTGTAAATAAATAACATTTATTATTGTTATTAGACTTTTATTAAGTGGCTTGTTGAACTTTGGGTAGATCAACAAAAACGTATTAGGACTTCCATGATGCTAACTAATCTTCCATGTCACTGTGAATTGATCATACACAAATTCATACTTTCCACCTCCACATCAATAATCTGTTGGTACGGTAGGCTTCACACCACCCTTTGTCTATTGTTGGTTTACATTTAGAGTATAATGTGCATAAAAGTTATGTTTGATTTCTTTTTGTGCTTTTACCCGTAGATGTCCCATTGTTTTACATTTGAAAAAGAAGATGGACAGGAAAGAGAGGTATGATATATTATATATATCATAGCTATGATATATAAAAAATATATATATATATTTATATATATATATATTTTTTTTTATATTTTTTTTATTATATATAAAAAAAAAAAAAAAAAAAAAAAATATATAATATATATACACACTTACATTTACAACTAGTTCATATCTGCTAACAACTACTAACTGGTTACAGAAACTTGGTGAGCTAGTACTGGGTTTTCTCAACGGAGACTTGCAGCCTTCATGTCAGGTGGCCTGTCTGGAGACCATCCGAATCCTGTCTCGGGACAAGCGGTGCCTTGGTCCGTTTATCACCTGCTCTGCTATGTCCACACTGGCCCGGTATGCAGGCATTACTGTGGGCTGCACCAGCCCTGAAGACCACAGTGACCGAGAGACAGAGCAATGTAATTTTATAACTCAGATTAAAACACTACACAGGAAAGCATCATATTTAGACATTCTCTTGTCTTCAAGGTACTCCTGAGAAAGAGGGTGAAACTGGTTCACCTTCTGTAAATCCGGACTTGGAGGTAATCGTGGAAGCATTGAAGACTATGTGTAACATTGTACTGTACAATGAAACAGCTCAGGTCAGTCACAGTAATGATGCAAGGCTTGGGCCTAATATGGGGCTTTAACATCTACGGTTACTATGTTTTGTCAGGTGGTAGCTGCAGAGCTACAGCTGATTAAAGGTGTGGCTGAGAGGCTAAAGCAGTGCCGTGATCCCACCTGGACATATGAGGTATGCAACTAGACTATAACTATGTTTGAATGGAGTATGTCCTTACAGCTCAATGCTCATGCACTGGACTGGGGTGATTTTCTGTTATGTTGCTGCTGGATAGTACTATTTCTGCCAAGCCTTTGTGTTTTGGTATTTGTTATAGACTTGCACTTGTTAAAAGAGAATAATGATTATAACAGTAGTTTTTAACAATCAAATAATAAAACTAAATCAATTGCACTTACATAAATCTCAACACCAACGTTTCTCCAGCCACCAATCTGGACAGTGGGTTGTTACTGTAGATATAATAATTATGTTTAATTATTTGTCAGTTTTAATAGAGTTTTTTTTTTCTTTATACCCCCTGATCTTTTAATAGTACTTAACTTATGATGCCTTTTTAAATTGATCCATTGTCCTTCGTACTTTCTGTCCAGGTGCGATTCTTTGACTTGCGGCTGACCTTCCAGCTCACTGCTCTGAGAGTGGACGTCCGGGCACAGCTGGCCCAGGAATTGCATGGGGTCAGTCTGCTTGGGAATCAGCTGGATGCTACTCTGGACCTATCTTGGCCTGATACACTGGAGACAGCCAGGATGGCTGCGAAGGTGTCTCATCGGATGACCTGCCCCCTCTGTCCCAACAGCAGATTGAACTGGCCATGGAGATACTCAAAATCCTGTTCAATGTTACTTTTGACACCACAAGACGCAAGGTGGATGAGGTAACAATGCTCTGCCCATACAGTAGTTTTATGTATCAACCTGAGTACTTCTAGAACAGTAGTTCTCAAATGTTATGGTTTCGGAACCCACCATCAGCTTCCTAGGGCCTAGGATGACAAGTCGTGACACAAAACATAATTTTAAACACAATTAGATAAATATGAAAATATGATCAAAACAACTCGAAAATATGATCAAAACAACTAGTTAACACCATGATTTTAACAGATTGAAGTAGTGTTTATATCCTTTTCAGAAAACAATCGAAATAAATGCTCCCTGGGAATACTCCCACTGAAAATGGTTCCACAACGTACGTTTGGGTTCCGACCCACCAATTGAGAACCTCTGTTTTAGAATACAAAAAAAGGAAGGAACATAATTTGTGTGTGTGTGTGTGTGTGTCTGTGTGTGTGTGTGTGTGTGTGTGTGTGTGTGTGTGTGTGTTAAAGGAGGAAGCAGCAGAGTACAGACGTTTGGGTGCAATCCTGAGGCACTGTTTGATAAGCCGCACAGAACGTGAAGAACTAACAGAGGAGTTCCACAGGTACAACTCATCAAAAAAAAAAAAAAAATTCTTTATGTGAATGAATAAACTTATATTGAGTAAATATAAATGAAAATGATACAAAAAAGAAACACAAGACAACAAAGTGACTGGTATTCGTAGAAGTCGTAGTTCAAAAGCACTGCTAGGAATACAAGTTGTTGTAACTGTAGGCCTAGTCATATACATATTTGCATGAAATACATTTTTAAACTTGACACATTCTTAAACAAAAGTGACAATTTATGTGGTATTTAAGATGCAAAATCCCATCTTTTAATAAACAAATAGATAAAAATGCATTTTCCCCCCACAGTCACACTATTAACCTGCTGGGTAACTTGCCATTGGCCTGTCTGGATGTACTGTTGATACCTAAAGTTCAATCCAACTCCATCGAGTACATGTGGGTCAATATGGATGCTGGTTATATGCTACTGGGGTTATTGGGAGAGTGAGAGTGGGACCAAGGTAGACTGATTATACATGCTATTTTATGTGAGATTTAGGTGACATTATACTTAAATATACTTTAATTATCTTTAAAAAAACTGTTGGTTTTTGATATGAAAATTTGTTACAAATTATATATAGTATAAACAAACTCAATAATAGTTGAATATTTGTGCTGCCATTAGTTAGGAGCATATGAACAAGTATGTTTTAAATTTTTATTGGATTCTATTTGATGATTTTCCCCTGTTCTACTTTTAGGGCACACAAGCTAAGAGAAAAGACATTATTCCTTCTCTAATTTACTCACGGAAGTTCCGATCCACAGAGAAACCAGAAGTTCTCGCTCTAATGGTCAGCCTAGTACCATTCGACAACAGTGCAGCAAAAAACGCTTAAGTGTAGTGTTACAAATACGTGGTTGCTGTGGGGCAGGTGCTGCTCCGCTGCGATGTGATGAACAAGCCAGAGGTGGGCGACACTCTGAGGAATAAGCTGGTTCGCCTCATGACTCACATGGACACTGACGTCAAAGACTGTGCTGCTGAGTTCCTCTTTGTGCTCTGCAAAGAGAGTGGTAAGGCCTATTGCAATGTGCTTTACATTATTATTTACTCATACACATTAGGCCTTCATCCAAAATTAGAGTGAAAGGCTGGGAAAGGTTCACCATGCACTTGTTAATATAATCGCACAACTACTTCTATAAATTATTACTCTTACTTCTACATCTAATACAATTTCTTTCCAGTCAACTGAACCACAAAATGTCTAACAGTTTGTTACTTACTGTATAACTATTATGTCACACTGGTGAAAGGTAAAAAATAAAAAGTTGTATCACTGTCGAATGTGTGTTCCCAGTCTCGAGGTTCATTAAGTACACTGGATATGGCAACGCAGCGGGGCTATTGGCTGCCAGAGGACTGCTGAGAGGAGGCAGAGACTCTGGCATTTACTCTGAAGATGAAGACTCAGAGACAGAGGAGTACAAGGAGTTTAAGGCCCGGTAAATACTTCACCAGTTGGGAAAGGAGACTACCTCCAAATAATCGGAATATATTACAGAAATGAGCAAGTGACTGTGTTGCAGTGACTTTGGACAAATAAAACTTTTCATGAGTGATTAAACTTTTGGGTATATTTCTCGAAAGTATCTCTCTAGGATGTTCCTGATCTGCAGCAGTCAGTAGTAATACATTAGTTGCGTCCAAGTGTACAATTTGTTTTTTAAATGTCAAAATGAAGTTGTTTGACCCGGTTTATGGTAATATCTCTGTAACTACTGAGTCAATCCGTGTGAAAGCTGGAGTGAAGTTCAATGTATTCTCCAACAAAAAGGCACTAAATTGACTAGTATTCAAAAGTGCAATATTCCAACATGTGTGGTCAGTTGAAAGGACTTTAAGCCACATGATTTAAAAAAAACCTTTTCTCAAAAGTAATCAAAAACAGGGAATTGCCTATATAAATAAATGTAACCCTGCCTTCCATCTGAAATAATAATGACATTTTATAATACTGTGAGCACAAAGATGGGCCAAAGATGGAATATACGGTGGCGCAACAATTAGCGCTGGTGCTTCACAGCTACGGGGTCCCGGGTTTGATCCTCGGCCGGATATGCCTTTCTGTGTGCATGTTCTTCCCATGTCTGCGTCGGTTTCCTCTGGGTGCTCCGGTTTCCCCTACCACTAAAAACATGTACAACAGGATGAATAGTGTACGTGTAAATGCATGCTGTTGGTGCAGATGTGTGCAGTCGTGCGTCTGTCAGTCTACCCCAGGGGAAACTGTAGCTACACCACCATGTGTGTATAATGAATGAAAAACAAATCCCTACACAGTGGGAAGAGCTTTGGGTGACCTCTGTCATGTGAAAAGCGCGATACAATTAAGCTTATATTCCATTACATTAGACAAAGTGCATAAATATTTTGTTTTGTATATTCTTTAAACAGGTCATAATGTTATGCTTGATCTGCTTAGATTCACGATCTTGGTTACAGATACAGTATTTCTCCGACTCTGATCGCACTTTTGTGTTTTTTACAGCATAAACCCCGTAACAGGAGTGGTAGAGGATGAGAGGCCTGATCCGATGGAGGGAATGACAGAGGAACAGAAGGAACAAGAAGCAATGAAACTGATCAACATGTTTGACAAACTGTCCAGGTAGGTAAAATGTAGCATGTGTGAATAATTTCTGTTATGGAAGTGCATATTCTATTGTTACAGCTGCACATTTCAATAATAAACGTTTTCTGTAGGTGTAATGTAATCCAGCCAATGCTGCTCGACCAGCATGGGAACATGACGGAACTTACTAGAGAAGATTTGTGCAAACTGACTAAGCACCCAGTGTTACAGCCAGAAAATCCAGAAAACTCAGAAAGTGAGGGAGAGGCATAACAAATGAAACACAAAAATATTTAAATAGGTTTGCTGTTACACTCACTCTATCTACCAGGTCTTACTCATGTTTTCAAACACTATGAATGTATGAAATTAAATGTTATGGTGTGTGTGGACTTTTGCTTGTATGTAATGTTTTCAATACTGGCATAGAATTACAATCCTTTTGAAATGGGATTGGGAGAAATGACTTTAATTTAAGTTAAACAACGTTGGGATTGCTGTTATTTTAATCTAGTCATGTTACAATAATATTATCAATACAACAAATATATAATAAATACATAAATAATAGATAATGCAAGTTTGTCTTCTCTTTCTCTTTGATACACAACCACAACATTTGTCTAATCTTCTATTTCGTCAAAAGAACTGCCCAAAGAGACAACAAAAACCGGACTATGACAAGAGAATCAACTTTTAATATTTTAACGATGTACAGGTATAGATTTGAACTCTGCTCGTAACTTAGTGTCTGTCTATACAGATTTTTGTGCGTGCAAGGCAAGGATAAACATGACGACAGTAGAAAACAAACTCTCCTGCAAGATGACACTGAGGCTCATCGTTCAAAACGGCTCAACAACTGAGGTCTTACAAAACCCACTCATTCCACACACCCACCCTGAGAGTTTGATAGACCGAAGACATATTACACTTTGTCCTTTCATATAGTTTATGCCTCCGGTAATATAAATATTGTTTAGATTTACTCTTGTATTTGATTCTGAGTGATATTGACTGACTGAAGGTGCATGATTTTGAATGTGCTTTCACAGAAACTTTGCAGAAACATGCAAAAAGGCTCAATAAAACAAAACAAAAATTCAAGTAACATACAACAAAATTGTCAAGTCAAACAAGATGTTTAAAATCAGGTCATTTCCAAAAATGCCTACACTTACATTATCTAAAATATTACTAACAATGCCTCACTCATCTGCTAAGGCAAACTCCCCTGCTCTCAGTTATTACGTTTTTTGCAGTCCTTAACTCACACTTCCTCTTTCTTCTCAAATTATTTCTTTACGTTATTGTCCAGATAATGTTGTGCCTGTCCCACACCTGCATAAATGAGAGGGGGTAGTGTCTGACATAAATCATAAGGCAAATGAATGTGGATGCTATGTGTTATGGTGAGGGGTCAATAAAGCTGATGGATTGCGTACATAAACTTTAAAATTTAAAGATTAGATTTTGGCACATTCTTCCAAAAAGCTCATTTAGCAGAGGTAAGAGGAATGACTGTATTGCCTATTTGGAGAAAAAGAGAAGTCATAAATATTGGAATTCAAAATGAAAAGAAGAGCTGCTGTTGAAAGTTCAAAATACAGTACTTAAAATGTGTAGAATATTGTAGTTTTAGGTAATGACATTCCCAGTCCCAATGTCGAAAACAAGCATTTAAATAGTGTGATGCCAAGCGGTTATAACAATATAATTTTCTGTTTGCCAAGCTGTATGTCTAACTGGGACATTGTGTTGTAAAAAAATTGCTATATCAAATGGACTGGGCTATTTCATTTAGTGTAAATTAAGTTGATCACTGTGTACTTATTAGGTAATAAAGCCAGATTGCATTTAAAATAAGGCTATTTTTCAAAATGTATGGGAATAACTGTACCACAGACATGAAAAAAATGCACAGGTTTGAAACATAAAAAATAATACACATCGAACTAGGTAAGGACATACGCAGTCCTTTTTGCAGATAGTAATGTGCATATTATGAATAATTTGGTTTAAAATATATTAGTATCTTATCAATCTGTTCACAAGTATAGCTCTGTAACATGGAGGTCAGCTGATAACCCTTTTAAAAACCAGCAGACTCAGGCTTGTGAATATTGAATAACTTGATTTTCTTTCTTTCATTTGATGTCACCATTCAAACCGTCCTTTTCCTGCTTGATATTGAATCCTGAGACTTTCTAAGAGAACGTTGCAACATCCCATCTCGTTCCTACCTGCATGATTCTTGTGCCTTTTTAAAGGACACTTTTGCAAGACACAGTGGCCAAGGAGGACTTGCTGTAAATTGGACCCTGTGGCGCCTCCCTGTGGTCATGCATGGTACCGAGGCCCATCTGGAATCTTTCCTTTTAATCTCTATCACTCAAAGACCAGGAGCTGAATTTGACGAGTGCTGTTGAGAAACATCCTCGGCCTTGACTTGGCTGCCGTTCTGCCTGTCTCCGGTAGAAGTGCTGGGAGTCTTCTTTGCATCCAATGTAGGAGATACGCGAGCACCTTTTGAGATTTCAGATGAAGCTAAGATTGACAGTTTTTCATGCGATTGGGGGACTTTTGCAGTTTGTCAGTAGTCTTTGATAGTGCATGGCCTTGTACGGGGCTCTCATCTTGCAGTAGTGGGCTGACCGGTGAGGGCTTGAGTGTCTCTTTTTGGCCCTGAGTTGCAAAGGACGAACAGCTTGAGTCTTCTCTTTCTTGTGATTTTGGTTTTGTTCCAGAATGAATTTGCTCGGTCTCATATTTCAGCTTATCTGACCCTGACATAAAAAGACAAAAGGACACAAATATTGGTTAACCTTTAGATAGTAAAGGCAGAGAAAAGCGCATAGCCAGCCGCAAACTAAGAAAGCAAAAGTTGCGTTAGAATGGGATTACTATCTGTCATGCAACCTGGGGTGAAAATAATTTACTCTGACAGAAAGGAAAAGTCAAATACACTGAAATGGGCATTTAAGAAAACAATATTTCTTTCTCACAGTAATATAATTCTTTTACCTTCTGCTTTCACCTACAGTACATTGTATCAACGCTGGTGGCAATACAGAACTTTCAAAACTGTACACTGGTACTATTATTTAAGGGTAAAATTAAGTACTTGGGGTACTTATATATTATACTATAATAGTCATAAAATATGAAAATTATTAAAGCCACACCGCATAACATTTCAATAACAACCGAAACAAAAGTATTAATTTTAGTACAGTTATTCTTATTATTGAAAATGCCTAAAAAAACGACCAGACAAACATGTGTCTTTGCTGTGAGCGGCTCACCTCTCCTCAGACCTGTAACTTTACTGGGAGAGGGAACGTCTCCAGCTCGTCCCCATTGATGGAGATGTTGACTTAAGGCTGCTAAATGTGAGGTTTAAGTAGGTTAGGTCCTCATCCAAATCCATTCTTTGATTACCCACAGCATAAATAGCATTGTCTGTGTCTAGCGGGCCACTAGGATCATGTTTTGTATTGTGGGCAACAGTATAACCCAAAATGTTACACAGTGTGCCTTTAAGTAACAAATGTTCTCATAATTATTACTTAATAGTGTACCTTCTTGAAGGCTTTGGGCATCCTCCTCAGTTGTGTTGTCTTCAGTGCAGGTGGGGAGCTCTCCTTTGTTGCAACGAATTGGTGACCTTTGCAGAACTGCCTTAAGCTCTGCACAAAAAAAAAGTTCCCCAAAAAATATATATATCTTGTACTAATTGTGTTATGTTGCATTTTGTGGTTAGATCTGGCTACATGTATTCTTCACAGATGGGCTCACACAAGTATAGGCTCTCTGCCAAGCTCTTCCATTTGGTGCTTTGTCCAGCAGAAATAGTAAAAAAAGAGACTGATAAGGAAGATTTTTCAAAAATGTGTGCTTGGTGTACTGACAAATGCAGATAGTTTGAGGATTTCCTATGTGTGGTGTAGGCTAGCCCACATAACGGTGACAATACCTTGGGTCATGGCCAGTGTATCTTCATGAACAGACACTGCTCTGCGCTGGGTCGGGGCTTTAAATGTGATCTGGACTTCGGTAGACTCTCTGGGGAAAAAATGAAACAAATAAAACCCTTCCTTGCATGTTTCAATACCTTGAGAAAACCTACAACAGTAAGCCATATCAAATTCTGATCATACCATCAGTGACGGACTGTGCTTTTTCTGAGCGCTCCACTGTAGTAGGAATCTTTCGTAGAGCTGGAGAGAGGAGCTCTGACTTGGGAAGTGTGGCTGGAGGTGTCTTCTTGGTGCCCTCCTGGTTTTCACTCTTAGAAAAAGGATCAAACCGATTAGGCCTCCTTCATGTTCAAATATCGTAATGATTATAATGTTACTTGTGTGTAATTCAATGTAATCATATGTACAGGTTTTAAAGAATGAGACAACTTTAGACAGGTTAATACAATGTCTTTTTACATACGTCCTTCTTGTATCTATGCTTGCACTAAAATTTGATTAAATATTACTAAGTGCACACTTTGGTGGCTGGTACCTGTGCTGGACTGTCTCCAGCTTTGCCATCTTCTGAGAGGGATCTGATTTTGATGGTCTCTCCTGCTGCAGCACAGGTAGCGGGCAGGACAGGCTTTGCACTCACGGGAGGTTTGGGCAACAAGGGACGCTCTGGGACAGGTGGCTTGGGATGGAGCAAAGGTCTCACAGGGTCAGGGGCTTTCTTGGGATCTCTTCGCTCTGCTGAAAACATTTATCAATTTTATTAGCCAAAGTCAAAACAGGGCATGATGTACATATGTTTTACAATATTCTGTATTAAAGTCAAAACAGGGCATGATGTACATATGTTTTACAATATTCTGTATTAAAGTCAAAACAGGGCATGATGTACATATGTTTACAATATTCTGTATTAAAGTCAAAACAGGGCATGATGTTTTACATATTCTGTAAAAAGCATGATGTACATAAATTTTAAAAGTCAAAACAGGCATGATGTACATATGTTTTACTATACTGTATTACTTTCTCCAAATTATTACCTGCTGAGGTGGACATAGTTCTTGGCTTAACATAAGGGGGCTTTCAGGCTTGTCCAGAATCGCACCTGCAGAACAAAAGCACATATCTACTATAATACACACATCGGCACAACTGACACTGTGATATTATATATAAACTTCTTTTTTCAATACAGCTAATAAAAAAAATTAATTAAATTACCAACCCCGTGAACTGCTACCTTAACGTGGTGGGGTTGTTTGAGTGCCCGAATGATCCTTGGAGCTATGTTGTCTGGGGCTTCATGCCCCTGGTAGGGTCTCCCATGGCAAACAGGTCTTAGGTGACGGGTCAGACTAAGAGCAGTTCAGAAGACTCATATGGACGTACAACATTCAAGGACCGTGACGTCGCCCGGTATGGCGCAGCCGGGGCCCCACCCTGGAGCCAGGCCTGGGGTTGGGGCTCGAATGCGAGCGCCTGGTGGTCGGGCCTTTGCCCACGGGGCCCGGCCGGGCACAGCCCGAAGGGATGACGTGGGCCCGCCCTCCTGTGGACTCACCACCCGCAGAGGGATCCGTAGGGGTCGGGTGCAGAGAGGACTAGGTGGCAGTCAAAGGCGGGTGCCTCGACGACCTGGTCCGCGTGCGCAGCTTCTGGCGTTCGGGACATGGAACGTCACTTCGCTGGGGGGGAAGGAGCCTGAGCTTGTGCGGGAGGTTGAGAGATACCGGCTAGATATAGTCGGGCTCACCTCCACGCACAGCCTGGGTTCCGGATCCCAACTCCTGGAGAGAGGCTGGACTCTCCATTTTTCTGGAGTTGCCCGCGGGGAGAGACGGCGGGCTGGGGTGGGTTTGCTCATAGCCCCCCAGCTCAGCCGCCACGTGTTGGAGTTTACCCCGGTGAACGAGAGGGTCGCGTCCCTACGCCTTCGGGTTGGGGACAGGTCTCTCACCGTTGTCTCGGCCTACGGGCCCAACATCGGTGCAGAGTACCCGGCCTTCTTGGAGTCCCTGGGAGGGGTACTAGATAGTGCTCCGACTGGGGACTCCATTGTTCTACTGGGGGACTTCAACGCCCACGTGGGTAACGACAGTGAGACCTGGACGGGGTGATGGGGAAGAACGGCCTCCCCGATCTGAACCCGAGTGGTGTTCTGTTATTGGACTTCTGTGCTAGTTACAGTTTGTCCATAACGAACACCATGTTCGAGCACAAGGGTGTCCATAAGTGCACGTGGCACCAGGATACCCTAGGCAGGAGGTCGATGATCGACTTTGTAGTTGTGTCATCTGATCTCCGGCCGCGTGTCTCGGACACTCGGTGAAGAGAGGGGCTGAGCTGTCAACCGATCACCACCTGGTGGTGAGCTGGATCCGCTGGCAGGGGGGGAGGAAGCCGGTCAGACCTGGCAGGCCCAAACGTGTTGTGAGGGTCTGTTGGGAACGTTTGGTGGATCCTTCTGTCAGTAGGGTCTTCAACTCCCACCTCCGGAAGAGCTTCACCCAGATTCCGAGGGAGGTTGAGACATGGAGTCCGAGTGGACCATGTTCTCCTCCTCCATTGTCGATGCGGCTGCTCGCAGTTGTGGCCGTAAGGTCTCTGGTGCCTGTCGCGGCGGCAATCCCCGAACCCGGTGGTGGCGCCCGGAAGTAAGAGATGCCGTCAAGCTGAAGAAAGAGTCCTACCTGGCCTTGTTGGCTTGTGGGACTCCGGAGGCAGCTGAGAGGTACCGGCAGGCCAAGCGTGCTGCAGCTCGTGCTGTCACAGAGGCAAAAACTCGGGTCTGGGAGGAGTTCGGAGAAGCCATGGAGGAGGACTATCGGTCGGCCTCGAAGAGATTCTGGCAAACCATCCGGCGCCTCAGGAGGGGAAGCAGTGCTTCACCAACACTGTTTACAGTGCGGGCGGGGAGCTGTTGACCTCGACTGGGGATGTGGTCGGGCGGTGGAAGGAGTACTTCGAGGATCTCCTCAATCCCACTGTCACGTCTTCCGATGAGGAGGCAGAGGCTGGGGACTCGGAGGGGGTTCGTCCATCACCCAGGCTGAAGTCACTGAGGTGGTTAGAAAGCTCCTCGGTGGCAAGGCCCCGGGGGTGGATGAGATTCGTCCCGAGTACCTTAAGTCTCTGGATGTTGTAGGGCTGTCTTGGCTGACACGTCTCTGCGGCGTCGCGTGGCGGTTGGGGACAGTGCCTCTGGATTGGCAGACCGGGGTGGTGGTCCTCTCTTTAAGAAGGGGGATCGGAGGGTGTGCTCCAATTACAGAGGGATCACACTTCTCAGCCTCCCCGGTAAGGTCTACTCCAGGGTGCTGGAGAGGAGGATCCGCCCGATAGTCGAACCTCGGATTCAGGAGGAACAATGCGGTTTTCGTCCCGGTCGTGGCACACTGGACCAGCTCTATACCCTACATCGGGTGTTCGGGTTCGTGGGAGTTCGCCCAACCAGTCCACATGTGCTTTGTGGATTTGGAGAAAGCGTTCGACCGTGTCCCTCGTGGTGCCCTGTGGGGGTGCTCCGGGAGTATGGGGTGCGGGGCCCTCTGCTAAGGGCTGTCCGTTCCCTGTATGACCGCAGCAGGAGCTTGGTTCGCATTGCCGGCAGTAAGTCAGACTTGTTTCCGGTGCGTGTTGGTCTCCGCCAGGGCTGCCCTATGTCACCGGTTCTGTTCATTATCTTTATGGACAGAATTTCTAGGTGCAGCCAGGGGCCGGAGGGTGTCCGGTTTGGGAACCTCAGGATCTCATATCTGCTGTTTGCAGATGATGTTGTTCTGTTGGCTTCATCAAATCAGGACCTCCAGCGCGCACTGGGGCGGTTTGCAGCCGAGTGTGAAGCGGCCGGGATGAGGATCAGCACCTCCAAATCTGAGGCCATGGTTCTCCACCGGAAAAAGGTGGCTTCCCCGCTTCAGGTCGGTGGGGAGTCCTTACCTCAAGTGGAGGAGTTCAAGTATCTCGGGGTCTTGTTCACGAGTGAGGGACGGATGGAGCGTGAGATCGATAGACGGATCGGTGCAGCGTCAGCAGTGATGCGGTCGCTGTATCGGACTGTTGTGGTGAAGAGAGAGCTGAGTCAGGGGGCAAAGCTCTCGATTTACCGATCGATCTACGTTCCCACCCTCACCTATGGTCATGAGATCTGGGTAATGACCGAAAGGACAAGATCGCGAATACAAGCGGCCGAAATGAGTTTCCTTCGCAGGGTGGCTGGGCGCACCCTCCGAGATCGGGTGAGGAGCTCAGTTACCCGGGAGGAGCTCGGGTAGAGTCGCTACTCCTTCACGTCGAAAGGAGCCAGCTGAGGTGGCTAGGGCATCTGTTCCGGATGCCTCCTGGTCGCCTCCCTCGGGAGGTGTTCCAGGCATGTCCTATTGGGAGGAGGCCTCGTGGAAGGCCCAGGACACGCTGGTGGGACTATGTCTCCGAGCTGGCCTGGTGTCGCCTCGGGGTCCCCCAGAACAGCTGGAGGAGGTGTGCGTGGATCGGGAAGTCTGGGCATCTCTGCTGAGACTGCTGCCTCCGCGACCCGGCCCCGGATAAAGCGGAAGAAAATGGATGGATGGATGGAATTAAATTACCAAAATAAAACAGACACACAGTTACCTTCAGAGTTAGCCTTTCTCAGCTCTTCGTCTTTATTCTATAAATATAAAAGGTTTTAATTAATATTAATGAAAAACATGGTATCAATTAGACTTGAAAATAATAATAATATTAATAATTATTATTATTGTTATTATTATAATTAATTATTATTAATAATAATAATAATAATAATAATAATGATAATATAATAATAATAATAATAATTCCTTTGTTTTATATAACACCTTTCCAAATGCTCAAAGTTGCTTTATATTTGCATGCATTATGAATTTTATTCCGTACCCGGTGGTGGTAAGCTGCGTAAGTAGCCACAGCTGCCCTGGGGTAGATGCAGGACTGACGGGATTGATTATTATCAGTATGGAAAGACAAAAGACTATTCTTGTCCATTTGACCTTTCTTTGTTATTTCAGAAATGTAATGATGTTCTGCTTTGAAGGGGAGACCTTAACTTACAGCAGGTCTAATCCTGGACCGCTATATGACCTACATATGTACACTTTAATTACAGAAAATAAGGTAATTACAAGTTTAACTTTCACAGACAGTGTTGGGGCTACGAGCAGTGAGAATAAGTTATCCTATACTTTATGTCAATGTGCTACGAATGCCCTTAATTGTACCCGTATCCAGTAAGACACCATGACACTAGTACCTGGCTCATCTTTGTGTCTGGGGGTGGACTTCTTCCAACACTTATTCTGTGCAGCATCACTTGAAGCCGTTGTTCAAAACTATTAGTGCTTTCTTGTGCATTTTTCTGCATGTACACAGAAAAAAATATTTTACATTTCAATCTATTTAATTACAAGCAAAACATGTTTTTAATACTTCTATAAACACAGCTCCTGCCACATGATTGTAATAGCAGTGTATTTTGTGTCCACTGACCTTTTTGTGTGCTCTGTCCTTGTCCTCGTCACTAGTCAGCAGGATCAGACTCTGGCTCTTGCCCTCCCGGAGAGACCGCTTGGTCCGTAGTGCCCTCTCCATGGAGGTTTGTCCCATCTTGCTGTCCCCAAGCTCAGTGTCCTCAGGCCTAACCTGAGGGGCCTGGTCGGGCTGACTGACTGTTGCGTCTGTGTGGTCCGCGTGTGTGGAGGCAGAGGGGGCGGGGTATGTGGGGTGGGTGGGGGCGCTCTCATTGGAAGGTGTTGTAATGGTCAATGTCTTGACAGGCATCAGCACATCCATCCCTTCGCCTGCAAGACGCATCCCCACGGCAGCACTTCCTTCTGTGATGGCGGCATCATTACAAACGTTAACATCCTCCACTGACTTGGCCCCTCTTTCCCTGTCCCGTTCTCTCTCCCTGTCCTTGGCCTCACGCAGGGGGCGAATCAGGTCAGCGATGGAGGTCCTTTTGACCTTTACCGACTCCCCCCTCCCTCCCCCCTCCGGTTTTGGCAGCTCTGCCAGCTCGTGCCCGCTTGAAGGCAAAAAAGTCACCAAACTTTTTCTTAATGTTTTTGGGGGCAGTGGATGTGTTGGTAGTGTTAGTGTTAGTGGACAAGGGAAGAGAAGAGGGAGGGCTGGAGAGTGTGGGAGGTGTGTCACCAGCGGGTGAGACAGACTGCGTGTCAGTGGATGGGTCAGGGGCAGAGACAGTGGTGCTCTCAAGGCAGGAGGGAACACTGTCTGAGGAAGGGGAAAAGAGTAATGGGGCTAAGGAGGTGGAGCTTGGCTCTGAGGGAGTGACTTGGGCAGGGTTTGACTCCTCCCACCGGCCTTTTCTGCAGCGAGGAGAGCAGAAAGAGCAACAAAAACAAGAGACACTCAGTACCACAACTACTGCTACGTCACAAACATGCTTAATCCAATGATAATGAACTTCATGCAAACAGCACACAGAGACATACTTTCTAGTGCATACCCAATCTAACCTAATTAAGTTATCTCGGACTGTACTTGTATACATTTGCTGATCTCACATATGTGACTCTGAGATCTGACCTCTGTGTGCTGCATGAGGGATGGATAGAAGGAAATGCGTTTTAAACTGGTCTGGACAAAGTTTATGTCACTGTTTCAGACAATTAACAAGAAGGACGTCTTGTGACATAAATAATGGCCACACTCAGTATGGTCACTTCAGTTCGGATATAATTTGAAGCCACAAATTCTTGTTTGTTAAGTTGAACTTGGGGATAGAGGTTCCAGAGCAGAGCTCAGACACACTATGTAATGTTTGCATGCAGTGTCAAGCTACTGATCAGTAGTGCGGTGCATAAGGTTGAATAACACAACTAACATGCATTAAACAAAACCAAAAATAAAGGAGAACAAATTTTAAAAAATGAATCTAAATCAGTACAGTCACTGTTATTTATTAGATATTGCAGTGCTATTATGTTTGTTGTAATACAGGCATACACCTGTCCTGTGGGACTAAGAGCCAAAATAACATTATGCAAAATATTATATGTTATATTTAAATTGATAGATTGAACACACTATAGTTATATCAAGGTAGTACATCTTGACTATCCAAATTATGAATGTTACTCACAGTGCATAGTCAGGAATGATTTTCTTGGTAAAGAACTCTTCAACTCCCTCGTCCACTCTGCCCATGCCCTCGATGCCCTCATTCTCTGCCTCAGCCTTTGGCTCCTGCAACAAAAAATATAAAACGTTTAATTACAGGATACTTTGTGCGCATTTACACAACCAAGTGAACATGCATACTTTTGGAGTTTAATGAGTTATTTTTGTTGCTGCAAGCTAAACAGAATACCACGTGATGTTGTTTTAAGTACAGGTGTATTCATATGGGAGCCTGAAATAAATTAACAGAAGGGCAAAAGCACAATTAGGTGCGGGGACTGATTTGAGTGTTTTGTTTCCGTGAATCAAGGAATTTCTCTAATAGTTCCAAGTCAGAAAACCCACAAATTATAGGCTGCTCAAGCACAGCTGTAATAGTTTATAACGGGCTTTGCGGGTTAACACTAACTGTTAATTTTAAGTACGCTTAAGTAGACCTGTAAAAGAAGTAAAAGACATGCTGTCAACATAACGAGACCAGACTAGTCCTGGGACATATTTTCATTTGATTTAACTGTATCCAAATTGCTAAAAAAAAACTAAAAAAATAAAGAATAAAAATGAATAATTGAGTTTATGAAAGTAATTCCAATAGAGGGGCAGAGGGTGGGGGTGGCTGAATTCTGGGAATATCCCAGGGAACACCACTCCCAAAATAAACATAAAACTGTCTTGCACACAGCTACACAATAACAGCACAAGCTGGTAGATAAAACAGAAAAAGACGTCCCATTGACTAGGCTACAGATTCATACATTATTTCTCTACCATCATCACAGCATCACCACCCATCTCTCATCCATCTTCATCGTGTATCCGACCATCCTAATTTAGCTTACCCTGCATATTGTGGTTAGCCATACTGCCCTGTATGGCCCTGTTTGTGATTGCACACGCTCTACTTCCTATGTGTTACACAGATGGGAAAGAATGAATATCGACTGACGAGTGTTTGTGGGTTAGCTCTTTTACCTGGGGCCTGGAGGAGGGGGGCTGTGTGCGTGTGCGCCGTGGCCGCGGTCGGAAGGCGGTGTAGTGCCTCAGCGTCTGTCCCTGTGTGGGTAGGGGCTCCATGGGAGAAGCAGAGGATCCAGAGCTGGGGGAGGGGGGAGTGGGGGGGAGAGGCTTGTGCAGCCGCCCGGGAAACGGAACCTCACGATCGGGTAGAGCCTCGGCGGCCGGCAGCCTCTTTTTCAGCAGCAGCTCGTCCAGAGATGGAGCAAAGGGGGTGCTCCTCTCCTCTCTGCAGCATCCACAGGCGCCACCCCCATCCCGTTCCTCCAAAGCATCCGGGGGATGCAGGGGAGGAACCAATGGCTTTGACTGACAGACGTGTTACTATTGACAACGGGAGGAGGCCACACCCTTATCCTGCTGCTGCTCCATCTCTCTCAGGACCAAGTGAGTACAATACAAAGCAGGTAAACGCATCTTTACTTTTCAAAATCCCAGTTGTAAAAATGTGTTACAATTAAATCATTTAGGTTACAGGAATACTGGGAATTTTGAACTATATTTATCTAATAACGTGTACAAATCACAAGTAGGCTTTTTTTTCATGGCTTAGTGTTTGCCATGATAAAACAGTTCAGCAAAAATGTTTAGTCGCTTAGTGTTAGACAAGAGGTTTTTTTTTTAAAGAATGAAGACATCTTTGTTGAACATCTGTTTATTCTTATTATCAATGGACAAGACAATGAAAGTTGGGAATCCATTAACCAATATGTAGCAAAGAAGCAAATAGAAAACTTGCCACTGAAGTGAAACTAATTGTAAATTCATACAGCTAAGAAACTCAGAGAAAGCAAACCATAAATCATTACAGGTATAGACATGAAGAACACACCCATTAAACCAATGTAATATTGGAACAGAGATATTACAACATAACAAAAGCATTGTACACATTATTGGTTAATAGTTAGGCGGAATGTTCAAATCATGACGTCCGTGTCACATGATTTTTTGCATGAATGATGCTGTATTATGGCTGTGCCCAAAAGAATGACATTAAAACAAAATCATTTAAATTGTATGTATTGCATGCACATTCTCCACTACACCTCCTTATCGCAAAACATAATACAATAAACAGAAATATACTAAAATATTGTTTTGATTTAAGAAAATAATACATTACTGTGAACAAAGCCTTTGTTGGAAAGAACTGTGTGATTTATAACGCGTATGTGAGGGTTTTGACAAAATAAAATGATACATGTTAAAATGGCTGGATTTATAAGGGGGAACCGTCCGCATGATTCGTAGCAAGACCAAGAGCAGTAAATGATCCTACAGACAATTATGTAAACAAACTGGAGAAAACTACACAGTATTTTACTGAACAGTAGAGTCTAAGATCTTAATGATTCTTTAACTGCCCCTGCAGCAACCATAGTTAGCTTAATTTTGATAATCACAATTCATTTAAAGTTGAGACTTTTCTTCTCAACCTTGGAAAGACAATCATTTACAAATCACAGTTGGTTCAAATTTTTGAATTTGGCAAATGAAAGAAAAAAATTATTTAGAATTTCCTTCATGCACTTATTAATTCCCATTTAACTAATAAAGTATTATAAATTATACTCCTCTTTGCTGAATCTCCATTTTTTGGTTTTGGCAATTATTTTTGCTTGAAGTAAAAATAAGCATTATTTGCTGCCTAGTAGAAAAATAAGCTTTTTTAAATCTTATTTATAAGACACGTCAAGTGGTATTTTAAAATGGACCTACTTTTTCTTTTAGTAATGAAACGGTACAGTGACAATTTACTTCATGCATCTTCCAGGTTTGTCAACAACTTTGCTTATGTCAAGTCTGTTTTAGCAATATTTTAAGTAGCATTCTTCTCACTTGTCAACAGATCTTTCAAAATAACTTTCAATTATCAAAAGATAATAAAACAAAAACAAACCAACTATAGAACATTTCTACTTGTGCATACAGATACATTTGGGATAAAAACTGGGACTCATGGTAAGGATCTACATGAGTTTAAGAAGCATTAAGTGTTTATGACATGTCAGCAAGCATACACGTTCATCCAGATGCATTGCTTTGTTCACCGGTCCATCATGCTGAGGATCATCTCTGGGGTCAGGTCTCCATTGGCAGCAGCTGATGCTTCGTTTAAACTCAGCTCCACTGTTTCCGCGGCGTCTTCGGTGTCGAGCCCCACAGCCTCCACTGTCAAAGCCACGCCCTGTTCATCGAGCGTCGCCTCGGATACATCGCCCTCCTCCTTCTTCACAATGATGTTCTCCACTGCCCCAGTGCTCTCATCCTCCACCTGGATAATGGCGGCCGCTACAAAATACAGAAAAACATTACTATTGACTTTTCACTGACCATCACCCTGACTGTGTGCACAAACAATAAAACTCAAGATCCGGAAAGGAAGCAAGAAGCAAAAAGTGTTTTTTTCCTTCATTTTTAATATATTCTCCAAGACGAGCAAACATTCTGTGCTTATCTTTTGTTTTAACCTTATGCCTTCAGATTTTGTGTATGTGTAAAAAATACAAAAATTAAAACACAAAAACATGTGTTAAAAACCTGTTGCTGAGCTCTTACCCTTGGCAGGGGTGGCTTGGCTCTGTGTTGGCATCTTGGGAGGATTCTTTGGGGGCCTTCCGCGCTTCCTCTTCACTGGCGGTTCCTCCGGAGCTGGCACCGGGACAATGGCAGGGGCCTGATCCAGATCTAACCCCTCGGCCTCCTCTTCATCCTGGAGAAGAGTCGACTCCTCATCAGGCAGTTCATCCTCTTCCTCATCCTCCTCGTCATCATCCAATTCAGGTTGGTCTTCATCTTAAGGAATTAAACTCCGTGTCAAACACAACACACACCAATGTTATTTGTTGTACATATAAGCTTTTACTCACCACTGTCATCATCTTTCCTGCTTCTCATCTTTCTCTTCCTGCCTCTTCTTCCTTTCCTTGGGGTGACCGCTCCATTTTCACCCTCCTCTGTTTCACCATTGCAGTTCTCAGCATGACGAGACATAGTGTTCTGGAAATATAAAGTCATACACAAATGTATAATTTACACGGTCAGTTGATTCTGTGTCCATTTTCATGGCATAAACGTCAAATACACAATGTAGTCAAGTCGACAAATGTAATACTCAAAAAAGGTAATAAAATAGAGTCAGATATAACTAGATCAAACAGGGACAAAGAGGGCATAGTTTACAAAAGGTTGTTGCAATGAACATTGAAAACATAATTACCCGGCGAGTAAATGTCTTGTTGCACTTTGGACACACAAAGGCAGTTGGAATAAAGTTGGGGTCATGGTAGCGTTTGAAGTGCATATCCAACAACTGTTTCTGCCTGAATGTCTTCTCACACTGGGTGCAGGAAAAGGGCTTTTCCCCTGTATGGGTGCGACGATGCATCACCATGTGACGCTCCTAACAACACAGATAAAAGAGTTTAATATTTGTATGTACAACTTACGATTAATGTGACTAAACAAAGTGGGAGTTACCTGGCGACAACAGTAGTCACACAAGTCACATTTGAACCTCTTCTCGTTTTTATGGGACTTCTGATGCTGGATCAGGGCATAGCGTTCGTGAAACACAGCATCACAGTAGCGGCATTTTTTACCTGTCTCAATGAACGAGTGTTGTTTACGAAGATGAACCCCTGTAAACACAAAACAGAAATAAACGTAAACTGTCAAAATGTTGAGTAACTCGTATCACAATCAAAAGAATCTTTTATGGATGTATTATAAAGGGGTATGCACATTTTAAACTTAAACAGGAATAGAACCGTCAACATTGCAAATTGAGTGGCAAATCAAATAATAACATTAGATACCTGCCACTCAATTTGCGGCTGCTGCTGTGATGGAATGCTAACAGCCATGTTGTTGCTATGTTATGACAACACACGCAGAGCCTGTCTAGAAATGTTAAAAACAGGAGTGCAACTTGTAACATACCCAAGTCACTTTTGCGGGCGATGACGGTGTCGCAGTGGGGACAGTGGAACTTGGCCACATTCTCAGTATGTTTCTGCAGGATGTGCATCTTCATAGTTCCACTCTGGGTGAAGCGTGCATGGCAGATGTAGCACTCGTATGGTTTCTCACCTGAAGAAAAAACAAGCATAATACATTGCCATTATGAAACTCAAAGTGTAAATAAACAAAGTATTTTCTAAGAATAGACACTTTACCAGAGTGTGTTCTCATATGTCTCTTCAGTTTGTAAGTATCTCTGCTGGCGTAACTGCAAAGGCTGCACTGGAATGGACGCTCTCCAGTGTGAGAGCGAATGTGGCGCTTCAGCTTACTCACCTGTGAGTCATTTCAACACATAGCATTACAAATTTGTTGCTTTCACATGCACATTTTTAATAAATAAAATAAATAAATCATACCTCCACACTCGCATAGTCGCACATGGAGCATTTGAAGGGCTTTTCGTGTGTGTGTTTATATCGGCGATGACGAACTAGTTCTCCACTGGTAACAAAGGCCATATCACAGTCTGTGCACTTATGTGGGCGAGTTCCTACACAGATACAGAAGAATGGTGTTATTTTGACAGAACTAGATACTGTGGATAGTGTGATGCACTGTTGGATGTTTTTGTATTGTATGTCATGTGTTTACTGTTACTGGGCACTGTTATATATAAAACAGGTCTAGTTGTGTGATATTGTGTCTTTTTGTGACTCATTTGAGCTGTGATGTGGCGGATGAATTAATTATTGTGATACCAATGACATATTTACATTGAGGAAATAAAGTATTTTGACTAGCCACACTGTCCTAATACAAATAAATGAAATACATAAAATGCAGGATTACTGACCAGTGTGAGTGTTGAGATGGTTCCTCAGGAGTGTGACTGTCCTGAAGGCTCTTCCACACAAATGGCATTTGTGTGGCCTCTCATCGGTGTGGCTCTTCATGTGCCTGTCCAAGTTGGAGCGACGTGGACAGGTATAACTACATAATTCGCACTGAAATGTTTTCTTCACTCCTAAAACACAAGAAAGAAGTGGGTGACCAAAAAGGCAAGGCAAGGCCACTTTATTTATACCGTGCATTTCGTACACAAGGCAACTCAAAACTATGTATAATTTTACCTTTCTTCTTGATTTTGGTAGGTTTTGGTGGTTTCATATTGCCCACAACTTTTTCTGCATTGACCTCCGACAGAAGCCCTTCCTGCTGCTCCTCTTCAAAGTCATATACACTAACATCCATGTCCTTGTCTCCTTCAGCATATCGCAAGCGACTTTTCTTGCCCTGATCAATAAAAAGGCAAAATAGGCTATAGATAGACTGCACAAACACACATTCTTGCCCAAAAGCAACACACAAGTAAAAGTATATTTCACCTTTTTGAACCTCTTGATACCAGTAATGGTTGGATGGTAGTCAGGATCCTTAGCCCAGGCTTGGTCTTCTGCAGAGGGCTCGATGGGCGCACCAATCTCCTCTTCAAGCTGGTTATCCTCACATTCTTCGTCTGGTAGGCCCTCGCCTTCCTCCTCCTCCTCTTGGTCCACTGTCTCCACTTCACCATTAGCTCCAACCTTAACCACCTATTTTATCACACGAGCAGAGAAAGGGTGTCAGCGAGAAGGAAATGTTCTACAACAATTTATAACCAACTTGCTCAATCAACAAAAATGTTCGAATATGACTAACAATACTTAGTAAACTGATCTTACTTGAAAACCCTCAGGCAGAGGTAAAGTGTGGCAAATGACTGGGTCCTTTTGAATGGAAGAAGCATCCACCAGAGTCCCTTGCTGCAGGGCCTCCACTGTCGAGGCCGACACTGGCACCTGCACCAGCTGGAGCTCCCCGAGTCCCAGTGCAGCTTGTTCCTCTACATTCACTACCTGGAATGGTAGATGGACAAAATTTACTTACGGCATGTCTACTTTGCAAAAAGCCTTTTTAGAACACTCAAGACACACTACTCATTTTCTAGATCATAGTGATTCAACACATTTGTTTACCTGCAGGGTGATGATCTGAGTTTGGTCCACAGTTGTAACTGTTGCTTGATGACCAGCAACAGTTGCAGGAGCACCCTCGATTACCTAAAGAAAAAACATTGAGTTATAATACATTTCTTCTGACTTTTGGAGAGTTTTTGTGTTGGAGAATGACAGACCCTTAATACTAAAACCTAACATTCACAATGTGGCACAGAGGTGAGCATACCTCAGTCTTCATTTGCAGCAGTGTTGGATCTAAAGAGTCCATAACCATCATTTGTACACCATCACCACCAACTGCCCCCATCAGTTGTTGCTGGGCCGATGTGGCCTCCACCAGTCCTTGTCCTAAACACAAAATGATACAACATGTAAGTAAATAGTGAACTATTCCATTATACCACAAATGTGCGTAAATTTGAACCTTGGTCCAGAACAACCGCAGCTTGGCCTTCCACAACACCTCCGGCTTCTGCTGCCTGCTGAAGGAGGTCAGCCACAATCGCCTCCTGACTGTGGATTGCTTGAACAGTTGGGTCATCTTCTGCGCCTCCTTGGTCCATGCTGGCTGTTAACAGGAAGAGAGCAATGACAAGTGCATCAACATCAAACAATTTTAATTTTTTTTTAATTTTGTGTGTTGAAGGGTTTACTGAGGTTTTTCATAACAACTTTTCTAAATACCTACCTTACTTTGGGATATGGTAACTTGTTTACAGGGACACAATTCTGTTTTTTTTTTTACATATAAAGTAGGGAGGAGGGGTTGCTCTCAAAATAAGGAAGTGGCTCACAATGGTCGGAATTAAATAAATAGCATTGATCCCGTGAGTGACATTCATGGGTTATCATAACAAAACATATACAAGTTCAAAAGCTATGTGAAAGCCTCGCAAGTGGGTTTCATTCCCTGTACTGATTTTCTACCTCTTTCCATTGTGTATAAATTAATACTACTTCATAGTAAAGACCAAACGTTATAGGTGGACAAAATAAATGCTGCTCAAAATGCTGCCGCTTGATGGCCGTGTGCTTCGTAGTGTTATTGCAGCTCCATAAGCCGAATAGTAGAGGGAGCTCTCTGCTGTGGCATGTCTTTGGGGGCGCTTGGCTTGACCGCGGTCCAGACCGAGGCACTGGGAAAATGATGGGAATCGAGGACTTTATCCGTCGACTTTGGAGAGAGGATAAAATACGTTTTAGAGACTTTGATTGAGTGACGCGTCCATTTTGTTACAACTGCCTCGTCATCCTTCTGCGAATATAGGCGGCCTGTACTGCGTAATACCACTGCTGATGGGGACGAATGGCGAATACATTACTTAACTGTAACTGAAATGACTTATTTTGTTACTTATGTCGATGGTTGTAATTCTATTTCGAGTTATACCGTGTGTGTAAGCCGATTTTCACTTTAGGGCGCCAATTTAGGTCACTTGTAGCGTACGGGACATTTGCCCAACCGCATGGAGGGGTGGGGAAGGCCGTTAATCTAACTGAAGCTAGTTAGCCATTAGCTTTGTCTACGTGCGAACAACAGCTAGCGTAAAACGCAGCCGCCAAATGTTGTGTTGCCATTGCATGTATTTTTACAAACCGAATCGTTAATTCTTGTGTGTTCTGAATAGACCTTCTAGTCGATCTTACAATGAACTCAAAGGCGAGGGGTAAACCACTTTCATCTGCCATTAGCATTAGCCACAAGCCACGGTAGTTTTCACGACGTCGCGTTTTAAAAAGGGGAAACAAAGAAACAAGGACAGAACGCCCTGGCCTAAAGTTTCTGCTCATATTTCTAAAGCAATCCTCAAACTGACTGTGCCAATCTTTGCCATCGTTATGTGAAAAGTCTAGCTTTACATAGATACTTTTCGACTAAGGTGCATTTACACATATTTCGCCCGCTTTTTCGAAAACGATAGAGGGAGACAAACACTCCTCGGCGGGCTCCCCGGACCCAGAGCCCCATCATGACACCTAGAGGCCGATTAAAGATCCTGCAAACTCCCCCTTGCTCCCACCAAAGTAGTAACACTTTACCTCTTGTCGGCGATTGTTGGTCCGACTGCCCGCAGATCAAAGTATAGCCACTATATCACAAAGTTTGGGTGTCCGGAACAAATGCGAGGCTCTTCGCAGTTAGTTTTTAATCCCTCTCCCGCTTTGGAGAGTATTCTGTGCACAAAATGGCAGTGGGGCTCAGTGCGCCTGTGCGGCCGCTGGGGGGTGGTGTCGAAGCCACTGCACTCTCCTGATTGGCCAGGAGGGGGCTCCGCTGGAGCACACACGAGTCATTTATCACAATGTTTATCAAATCACGTGACGTGCAAACGCTTATCACTGAGTGCTTTTAACAATATGGTTTGTTCCCATATAATTGTATCGTGTTACAAAAAAAATACATATAGACCCCGACTTGATTTTTTTTTTACAATTGGCCAGGAACAAAACAAACTGTAAAGGCTTTATTTTTACCTGCCACTAGATGGAAGCAATGCACTTCTGTAAGATTTAACGCTACAATCTTTCATCATACTATATTAAACACACAGTGAGTGAAGTTTTTATTTGGTGTTATTTTTTTAAGTGACTAAAATGCAGTCACGCAGTTCATACGGTAAATTATTCAATTTTTCAATTGATAAGCCTGTCCCAGGCCTCCTAACTGTCCAATCCACTGTCAAGTGCTATGGGGAGCAATCTGAAATCTTGACCAGCCAGCAGCACTAGCAGGAGTGGGGGCTGTGTGCGTGGCTGTCGCAGACGGCAAGCTCCAGATCTGCGGTGGTGGTAGCTATTTGGACCAAGATCAGATTCATGAGGAACCTTACCGTCGCAAAAAAATATGTGAGTTCCCTTAGGATTTATGCTACTTTTAAAGCATTGCCAATGCCATCTATTTTACAAATGTGAAAGCCATATTGTTGGAAGAAGTTGGTGCAGCAGTGTCCTGTCGCACTAGTGCAGGCGATCTGAAGCTCCAAAAGAAATTCAATTTGCTAACACTTCCGTTTGATCAAGTCAGCAACTTAGAGAAAATCTACAGCTGAAAAGTGTTTGGGAAAAATATCTGCGTTGTTTCCTTGTCCTCTGTCCACTCCGCTTCTGACCTGAGACACCTGTCAAAAGAAAGTTGCTTTTGGTTAGATGTAGTAGGCTATCATAACCATAAACTTTCACTGCCCATGGTCAAGTAACCATCAAATAATTAAGTTCAATGAGCTGTTAAGACTGATTAAATTGTTCATTTCATTTGGCAATACTAAACACATTGAGACAGGACTTGGATAATTTTGTAGTGTGACAATATAAAAATTAAATAAAAAACTAAAACATAGGCTAAGCAAATAATAAAATACTCTGTTCTTTTGAATATCCTACATTGGTTGAGGAGGGAAAAAGTCATGTTGAGTTGTTGAGTTGAACTGGATTGCTTAATATCTATAAAAAAATGTATAACTTAGTGCTATTCATCAGATGTAACTCTATTTTTTAGCTGAAGTAGGCCTGTATAGGCTACAACCTTCTAGAGAAAACAAATTGTGAGATTTCAGATTTAAAGAATGCTGCCCTTCACAAAGCATAGCGTATATTATTTAACACTTATTGCTGTTGTTGAAAAAAAGATTATTAACCCTAAAATAACACAGAACATAATATTATCATTTCATTTTGGAGCACATTCAGAAAAAAGACCACATTTAGAGCTGCTATTTAGATTGTTTGCCCACTCAGATTGCACCTCTTGCTTTTGCCGCATCTCCGTGTGAGTGATTGATAATACCATTAAAGGTATAATTGCCACACAATATTTTTCACAGATACATTTTTTTGTGTCAATAGCAGCAGTGATTTTACAAGTCCAGGTGCTGTTTTTCAGCATTATTTCTGTCAGGCAGGCAGACGGCTCAGCTCTCAGTTCACCACCACAGATTGTGGCCTATGTACTTTGCCTATGTACACCAAAATACTGGATATTGTGGAAGAGTGAAAATTATTTTATTTTATTAGTTTATTTGAAGAGGGATAATGCACATTAATCAACATTTCTATAAATGTTTTAGCTATAAAGCTAGTTTTCCATCGTAGTCCCTGGGCCAGGTGTAGACTGCCAGCAGCATTAGCAAACAATACACAACATCAATCATTAATAGTTTACTTAAAAATAGTAAAACAATTTGTCAATATGACCATACACACAACCGTACCACAACTCCCAGCACAGGCACTGCGTCATTAATACCATGAACAATAACACACAATATAAGTATGACAGTTTGAATGACATATTCAGTATTCATTGCAAGTAGTGAAGTATTTCTAGAATTAAATTATGTAATTTTACTTGTACTGAATGCATATTTTGGGGATGCTATCTCTTGCATTGTATTTATGTAAGTACATCTGACTTAGAAGCTAAATGTAGTTATGGCTTAAGTTGACTTTAGGTGCTATTTAAAAAGCAGTGGCTTCAGTGATCAGTACGCACAGACACAAGCAAACACTAAACCGTACCATATTCTGTACACACAAAGTACTTCAACCCAAAGTGACTGCAGAGGTACTGTATGTGACAGAATTGAGCATGCTCCTCTGAAGCATATTGGCTGGACTGCCTGGGGGTCATTAGCCCGGTGCACTCCAATGACAGTTAAGCTGCTTATTGGCCAGCTGGAGATTATCAGGAAAGTCCCAACTTCACAGGGGTCCACACAAAGCAATTCAGGGCCTTAGAAAGACTGTCCGCTCATTCTTCAATAAACTGTGTGCACTGTGCCAAACTGATTCACTTGATAAAAACAGTTTGGCTTTTACCAGCCACTATAGAGTTGTTTCTTTTATAGAGTTTCAAGATAACACTAAACATTACGTCACAAAACTGTTTCTCACCTTTCTAATTTGAGTCTAGCAGCAATGAAGAGTACATTGAATTTAATTGCACCCCTCCATCTTGCAAAAATATCTAATCGTTAAAAATAAGTTTAACATTAGTTGAATTATAGTCAAAGTTCTATAATTTTTTGTAGAATGAGAGGAAGATAAGAAAATATCCTACTTTGAAGCATTTCCAGGGTAAACGATTTTAAATTCTGATAAAAGTTAAATCATTCTGACTTCAAAGTTACTTTTATTTTTATTGTTGTAAATCCACGCTCACTTATTACAGATTAAAAAGCCATCATGCATTATTTGTTCGGTATTTCACAACAAATAAAACTCACTACAAACATGCAATATTTTTACAATACAAATGAACAAATATTGCACCTTTTTGACCATATATTGTTCCACTGCCTATACATAATGCTGGAAAAATATTGGCAATGATAATACTTGGCCTTTTGAACATTTCTTTAAATACAAATCAAACATGTATGTGTGTGGTGGGCCATAAACAATATGTTGATGTAACAGGAAGAAGGAGGGGCAGGAAAACCCATGGAAGATCAGGGGGGTGGCTTTCCCGTTTCCTTCAGCCCACTGTAAGTTACTTATCTGTGTGCAGTAGCATTGGGTTAGGGGCCAGCACTGAGCAACCTGCTGTAGGAGAGATGAGTGAGAAGCCAGATTAGACACATCTCTTTAAATGTTTAGTATGTTTGATCTTGAGTTAGTTAGAAGATAGACAGGTAACGCTAAACTTCAGAGAAATTGGGAAAGTAAATCAGGATTCGTTGGTGAATTTTTGTAGACCACCGTTGCAGCCATGTACAGTGGAAGCAAAGGTATGTGGTTATATTTCCTCATGAACGGCACTGATTTATGCCAATAAAAGCTCTTGTCTCTTGCAAAATCTCAGTTAGATATTTGGGATGTTTTAACTAAGCTGTAAGTGGTGTTGCTGTGTACTTCTAGCAGATATGAACTCAGGCCTGGGAAGTTAAGCAACCACCAGAGCTGCATGACTTTGTGGAAAATACCTAGTGGAGGTTTTCTGATAAACACTGCGATTCTGATCAGTTTTGTGATTTATATTTTAAGAAGGTTCAGCTTTTTTCACAAGCTCAGAATTAAACATTAACATTTGCATAAAAGACTATGAAGAAGAATTACATGCTTTTCCGAACATGATGATGCGAGACTTTTTTTCAAAGCACATATTCTTAATATATCTAAAATACTTGCAGTCTTTGTAATTGTAACTGTACACATTAAAAATGCAATTTCAATTTGATTGTGATTAATTTTGCATAATTTCCCCCCAAAATTGATTCATTGACAATATTCTCAGTAGTTTTAAAACAATTCATTAGGTACTTGAGCTCTGTTATGTACAATCATTTGGCTTACCATCGCAAAGAGTGGACCAGATGTGAAATTCCCTTTGCAATTTTGACATTGACTGAACAATCTGATCTACAGCTGAAACATGTCAATACAGAGATGCAGGAACTGAAAATGGGACTTTTATAGAAAAACATATACAGTACAGTGCCTTGCAAAAGTACTAATACACCTTGAACTTTTGCACATTTTGTCATGTTTACAACCCTAAACGTAAAGATTTTATTTTGAATTGTTTACTGAAAGTTCACACACAAGTAATAGACAACTGTGAAGTGAAAGCAAAATGATACATGATTCTGTTATTTTTCCAAAATTCGAAAAGTGGGGCGTGCATAAGTATTCATATACAGCATGACCTAATACTTTGTGGAACCCCCTTTTGATGCAATAACAGCAGCAAGTCTTCTGGCGTATGACTCTACAAGATTTGCACATCTAGAGACTGACATTTTAGCCCATACCTCTTTACAAAACAACTCAAGCTCTGGCAAATTAGAAGGAGAGCGTTTGTGAACAGCAGTTTTCAGGTCTTTCCACAGATTTTCAATAGGATTTAGGTCAGGACTTTGACTGGGCCATTCTAACACATTAATATGTTTGTTTTTAAACCATTCCATTGTAGATTTAGCTTTGTGTTTAGGGTCATTGTCCTGCTGGAAGGTGAATCTCTTGCTGACTCCAGTAGGTTTTTTTCCAAAATTTTTCACTTTTCACTTTTCTATTTTTTGAAAAATAACAGAATCATGTGTCATTTTGCTTTCCCTTCACATTTGTCTGTTACTTGTGTGTGAACTTTCACTAAAATTAAAAATAAAATCTTTACGTTTAGGGTTGTAAACATGACAAAATGTGCAAAAGTTCAAGGTGTATTAGTACTTTCCCAAGGCACTGTAGATGTTGTGTCTTTTTGTCCTGTCTTCCACCACCAAAAGGCCTTTGGAAAAACATGAATGCGACATATTATACAACATACTGTTGTATAAGAATAAAGAATTGGTCATTTTCAGGCCCTGCTGAACCAAAAGCGTTCTGACATGTGACTTGCTGAATGTCCAGGTCCAGGATAATGAGTCTATCAAATCGTTATTCCTGTAAGGATACACATATTTTCCAATTGTCTCTTTGATTTAGCTTAGTCAGACACTTTTTCCTGCTCGTGTTATTTTGTCGGGAAGTCACTCCCTCCGGACTTTTTTCTATCAAAGCCTGAGCTTCACTGCCCGAAAACTCTGAAGCCTGTGCACTGCGCAGAAATTGATCTTTGTTAATATAAACACAGTCAGTCGATTGTGTATTGTTTCTATGGGCTAATCATTTCTATTCCACAACAATATTATCTTATCTGTGACAAACAATGGTCACTTTACATATTATAGGAACAAAATTGGCACAAACTTGACCATAGTACATTTAATAATTTCAACTAATTTTTGGTTGGTAGTATATACTGTATCTACTCTTCATCTGTTGTGTATGACAAATGTTTTTTCTGTGCGTGCTCCCTAGCTCTGGATTGTATTTCAGTAGAACGGTTGTCAATGGCAGGTGTGTCCCCCCTTCATCTTGTGAGACCCAGGACATGATGCTATAATGGGTAGAAGTCTTTCACTTTTCATTGCAATCACAATGTGGTTCTGATTAGTTACCAGGAAGAGCTTCTCCTCTCCTCCTTTTGCGATAAGATGCATGGCTTACCTGAAATACTCAATGCACAAATGAAGGAATGCCCTTTGATGCTGCTAAAATGTAGAAAATTCATTGACTTCAGAGCACAGTAGTAATTGAATTGCGATAGTGTTTTTAAAAAGTGTCATTTGAGGAAATACTAAGGTCGTCTTCCTCCATCAGTGACATCTTTAGAAAAACAATGATGTCATGGGAATGGAGCTGCAGCATTTAAGCGAACTGTCAAATGACCATTGTCCATTGAATACACGGTGGATTTTTACATAACACCAAAGACAGACAAAGATTGGTTAAGACTCGCACTAAGGAGATTGTGGGTTCAATCCTTTGGTCATCTGTACGTGGATTCCCCTCTGATGCTCCGTCTTCCTCCCCCTGTTCAAGTAAATTGCTTTATTAAAAATTGTTCAGAATAAATGTATGTAATTGAGTGTTTGTCTATTTTGTCAGACAGAGGATTAAAGGCCCTGGACACAATTATTGTACACAATGAAAGTGTTAACTGTTAGTTGTGGTTTCAACTCATTCCTAACTTTCCTAATGCATTTCTAGTTTATATGCACAATTGACAACTTTCAATGAGCAAAGTGGTGGTTTACTGTGTAATTCTAACTGCAATTTAAGCCTGCTTCTTGCCTATTTAATGCAAATGCTTCAAAATTAGATGCAAATGTCTACTTTTTAACAAGGACAAAACTAATTTTCTCCCACTTGTTGATAAAACAATCAGGACCAGGGTCTTTGGTCATTGTCAATCATGCGCCCATCTCAATCTCAACGCTGCTCTGGCTTCAGCTCTAACAGCAAAACATGTGCAAAGTGAATGTATCCAAACAAGATGCAGCATGACCGACTGACTGTATTGTCAATGGGGGCCTCGCATAGTTGTATGAGCTGTGTGTGCTGTGTGGGAGATTTGACCCCTTTTAGCCAAACCATCATTCCAGTGATGTAAGGGTTTGAAGGATGCTGATGCGGCTGATGTTTCACTCAAGAATGTTTGGCTTATGGTATTTATACGGTTATTTACAAACTCTGTTCTTTATTTACGTTGAGCATTTGCGTCAGTGTTTGTTTGGATTCAGAGTATTTTCCAGAATGGTCTGGGAATGAACACGCACAGACAATGAAGTCACATGAGCACATACAGTAGAGCTTGCCGCAGGCCCCTTTGTGGAGCAACACCAATGGCAGTGTAAAGTGATGGGGCAGTTATCATTATGCTGGACTGGACCCTGCTCTGGTCTGACGGGTGTCCCAGGACATAACTGTTCTGGGACAGATGGAGAAATGTGCCGTCTGCCATTGCCCCTTTTTTACCGGATATTTACAAAGCCATTTGAAGGTTAGTACTTAAAAATCAAAGACAGAACATTGTTTAGTGTGGTATATAATGTGTTTTCAGAGGTTCATGTAAACCTCTACTTCTCTGTTGAACTCTACTAAAACTTTATATTAGACTAAATTATGTTTTTTATTACTACTAAATGGGTTTACATTTAAATATCAGGGGAAGGTGCAATGCCAGACCATTTAGGTCTCTTCCTATTTTTGGGCTGTGCCTGTGTAGCCTACTGACCCAATGAACAAAAATAAACAAAAGATGGGTAAAGATTAAGGCTGAAAATGAGGGCAGAAACAAGGCCAGTGCTTTAAAAAAGTGTATACACTAAATATTGTTTATTACATGTTGTATTCTTTACTTACCTCTTATCTTTATTTATTTTAATACATTTTGTGCAATTAAAAGTCCAAACTTGATTAGGAACATAAGAACAACAGTGCTCTAAGTGTTACACGCACTTTTATGAGTACAGGGGGTTTGTGCTTTTAGTAAGACATTGCTATGCTTTAACGGGAGTCACCCCTCGGTGCCAAATGACTGCTGCCCCAGGACTATCTCTTTTGTTCAATTTCCTGTCCAAAGAGCAAGTTGCATCTAACTTCCTGTAGAGTTGTTTCCTCTCGTGGAGTGGGTGTTGGTGTTTCTGCAACCAGCTGGTTAAGGGAAAAGGATACAGGAAACTGTATAGTCCCGACTCTGAGTCAAAAGCACTGAATTAGCTGTCAAGATGATAGCCGCCTCGATAGCCTTTTTATTATACTCATCCGTGTATGTTACTCTTAATCCTGGTGAGAAAGCACTAATGTATGTCAAGTGGGCATTAAGTGAAGTACCTTTTATCATTTGTTTTTTGTTCTTCAATAAAAATGACACAATTAAACATAATATCCTGTAGTTTTACAATTCTGCTACAATTGAATTGTACTTCACTTGAGATAATTAGATTAGATACTGGTTTGAATAACTTTTGCCTAGGCAGCAGTTTGAGGTCAGTCTGTGCAATGTTAGCAGATTATTTGTCTGTAGAAATGCTGACAACTTGGCAAGACCTGATGTGGATGTGCTCCACACTACTGTCTGTGTGATTGTTAGAGTTTTGTGTGAAAAGTTTTCCCAGTAACTAGAGATTTTATGTTTGCCTGACTTGTATTATTGTGTTTTAGTCTTCAGTCACTTTAAGATCTGTGTGTTTCTACAGGCGGCCCCTCCAGAACCCTGTCCACCATGTCATTGTCTATGCGCCCTGTCAGAGCGCTCAAGTCTGTCACTAGGAGCCAGAGCTTCACTGGAGTCAACACCTATGACAAGTCTCGGTATTTAGTAGTAGTAGTATATATATAATTATATTGTTATTTCGTTGGAGTTAACACAGTCTGTTTCAGACCCCTGTCAGTGTACACCACGCCCGGTCTAAGACGAAAGCCAAGCAAAGCCAGTAGGATGTTCACTATGTCGTCCAAATCCAACCCAGCGCTCAGACTCCCTCAGCCAGAACGGACTGATGAGGTCTACGAGGCTCTGAAGAAAGGCCTGCAGTAAGTGCAAAGTTACAGCTGACTTCTCAAAACAATAACTACAGTAGATCACTATGGCATCTCAACTAACATGTTTGCCTTCTGGACAATAATTTTTCTCAACTGTTCATGATGTTACTTTTTTTCTTATAGCCAGACCTTAGTGTTAGTTTCCTACCTGACGGTTTCGGCTACAACTGTGGCCTTCTTCAGAGGTTGTCATGTGGTGTTGCTGTGATGTGTCTGGTCAGCTGATTTATACAGTTTTTGGCACTGTCTTCCTGCTTGTAGTAGCAGGCTGACAGTGCCATCTGCAGTCCGACTTCTTCAGAACTGTGTCCCAGTTGTGGGAAAGTTGGTACGCCCCCTCGACCCGGTTCACAGTCTGGGGGGGCACGTTTCCGGATCTCGATGGCTTCTCTGATCCAACCGTGGTATTTGTTGCTCTCGGTGCCAATGACATGGGCATTATCCCAATCCATAAGATGGCTCTCCCTCTTGCAGTGGTCTGATATGGCCGACTTCAGCTATTCTTGTTCTGCTTGTCGTCTGGTGGCTCGTGTGCACGCTTTTGATGTTTCTTTTTCACATTCTGTTTGATGTTCCTTCTTCCTGATGTTAAACGCTCACTTTATGCACTAGTCTATGTATAATAGGCAGCAAGATAGCACAGCGGTAAGCGCTTGTTCTTTACAGTTAGAAGGTCCCGTGTTCGATTCCCGCCTGGACGGGGCCTTTCTGTGTGGAGTTTGCATGTTCTCCCCATGTCTGCGTAGGTTTCCTCCAGGTACTCCGGTTTCCCCTACCACTAAAAACATGTACAATATCCTCCAGCCAGGTGATACTGACCATTAGCCTGGCTCCATGTCTCATGGGTCCCGAGTGCCAGTTTATGCTGGCATGTCACTGCTCCTACAGTAACCTTAACCTTAATGCAGACTTTATGGTAAAAGTAGACTGCTTTATAATTTACCTTACCATACAGTTTAGTTTGGTTTATTTGAGCGCTTACGTCGTATATACGTACTAATTCATAGGAATGAAGAGATTGTACATTTCTTGTCTTTAGCCACTAAAAGGTTTTATTATTATTATCAGTTTATTGATTTGGAATGATAACATTGACATTTTCTTTGCAGCTCGTACCTTCATGTCCATCAGATGGACTTGGACAGCCTCAGCAGAGAGATGAGGACATCTAAAAGAAATTCTCGACTGGTAAATACATCTACTGCATTTGAGTAAATACAGTATAAATAAATTAGTTAATCCAACATAAATGACAGACATTTTGTGACAAGTATTTTTTTTTTTCTCTCGTGTGTTTATATTATGTACACAGTATAAGTGCCACAAAGTTATCTTTTAGAGTGTGGTGTGAAGCAGCTTGTGGGTAAACTCTCACACTCACATTCAGGTGAAAGGTTTGTCCTTATCAATGTTGTACCTCCCTTTAGTTAATGTTAAAACTCAGGCATTATTTTGGAGTGGACCCTTCATGGGTGAAAAAAATCTGCTGGAAAAACAAGACTTTTTTTTTTTTACTGAAAAGGAGAACGGGTTTTAAAAAGTCAACCATTCACCAAAGTGTGCTTCATTGCACATTGTCTTGTTGCTGTTTGATTCCTTTATGAACATCTAACAATGATTGTTTTATAAAATGTATAATGGCTGACTTATTTGTTTATATACTGTAAAGGAACCATTTGAAAAAATATTCGATGACATTATTTCATGTTTTATTTCTTCAGGGCTTTCTCTACGAACTGGACAAGGTAATATCTAATAGCTGACCAGAAAAATAGCCTCACAATAGATGTACTTGTTTAGTTGCATTTGTCTGAGATAATGATTTTTTCTGCAGCAAGTCAAAGTGACAGAGAGACTGGTTCGACGATTGGAGTTTCACCTCAGTAAAGTAAGTAATACAACTTAAACAATGAAATATGAAAGTACAAACGTGTCAGAGGGATACCTTTGTGACTAAATGTAATACTAATGGATTACTTCACCCTATTGTTTTTGTCTAGGTTGAAGAGCTATATGAAGCCTACTGCTTGCAAAGAAGACTGCGGGATGGTGCCAGTAAAATGGTGAAGGCATTCATGGTTTCACCGAGCAGTAAGGAAGCGAAGGAGAGTCTAGCAGAGGCCAACAAAGGTTACAAAGAGTACACAGAGGTGGGTATCACCACAAAGCATTAGGCGTAGATCTCATTCAGTCCTAGCACTTTACTTTAAAACACAGCAATAGCATTGCTAAGTGTAGTATTATAGCATTGTAACAGGATGGGATTTGTCTGGTACCTGAAAGTGTAATTGCTTCTTTGTTTCTCATGGAAACAAGACACTTTATTTCATGGCAATACGATTATCATAGCCTCTAAATCAGGGGTGGGGGAACCTTTTTCATAGCAAGGGCCACATCCATTTTTATAAAGTACTCCAAGGGCCTTACAATTTAGCAACATACATTCTAGAGTTCATACAACATTGAGGTAGGACTTAACGTTGTATACTTCAATGGATCTTCCATACTATGGAGGATCCATTGAGGTAGGATCCTCCATAGTATGATCCTCCATACTATGGAGGATCATACTATGGAGGATGCGGGCCATGATCCTCCATACTATGGAGGATCATGGCCTTTCAACTCGTGGAGTTTAGCATGTTTCGAGGTGTAATGGAGCTCGAGATTTGCCTTCTTAATCACTGCCAGCCCATCGCCACACACTAAGCACACTGGCTTGCCTTTCACTTTGACAAAGAAGAAATCATTTGTCTATTATTTATTGGTTTATTTGGTCGGGAAAGCGCATGTTAATGAACATACATGGATCTCATGCATGTAAACAAGCCACACCGGATTGTAGCCTTGGGCTAATTTCCCTCCGTCGTCCCCCATGCACACTCTCAAACACACTCACATTCATCCTGGCCTATTGTACATGTTTTTAGTGGTAGGGGAAACCGGAGTACCCGGAGGAAACCTACGCAGACACGGGGAGAACATGCAAACTCCACACAGAAAGGTCCCGTCCCTGGTGGGAATAGTACCCGGACCTTCTAGCTGTGAAGCACGAGCGCTAACCGCTACTATTTTTCCAGGAATATGCGGCATTCAAGATCCACCTTCCTTTTCTTAGCGGTCACCATGATGCAGCACTTGTAAATCCAGTCAGTCACTGCCGCGCGATACGTCATGTTAAATCACATGAACCTTATCTATTCTATATTAAATATGAAAAATGCTTTGGGGGGGCCTGGTCAAATTGTCCCTGGGGCCTGAGCTGGAGGCCTCAGCTGCAAAATCCATTATCCCCGTTATCCCTAGTTACCATGTCATTAACATCCTATTACTTCCTCATTGAAGATCTTATTACTAAGTTATTACTGCGCTGTAAAGTATTAAGTGCTTTGCTTTTTCTGTTTTCTTATTTCCATAGAACATGTGTGTACTGGAAGGTGATTTGGAAAACCACCTTGGAGAGTTTCATATAAAAATGAAAGGTGAGAAAAAAGCAAAGATGCAAAATTTGTATGATCCTAATCTTTGAAAAATGTTCCTGTATATTGTCCTTTACATGTTTTGGTAGAAATTCTTATGCGACTTCATGACATCTGTAGCTAAACAGTATATCTTGCGTATCTTATCTAGGTCTGGCCGGATTTGCAAGACTGTGTGCTGGTGACCAGTATGAGGTGAGATGCTCTCCCATGTTTCTCCAAAAATACACCCTGATTAGGGCTTCAAGACAAGGAAATTGCAATATTTGATAAGTGTCTTGAATGATAGTTGGTGGCGCTAAGGCCAGCAGAACTGATTCTGTCAAGTATGATTCCAAGTCGGAGCCATCTAGCGTCCCAGTCTGAACCTCAAATGGAGTCACGAGTCACTGCCCCTCAGAAGGTCCCAAGTCCGACGGGAGTCCCAAGTCCCCAGTTTGATGTTGGAGTCGATTCTTGGGACGAAAGGGACTTGAGTGCTGTATCTCTGCTGTGGATAATACTTCACTGAATACTTTTTTGCAATGTGCTGTGCAGCCCTAACCCCAATGTATACAATCATTTTAACATGAATTTACTAATATGGTATGTGTTTTGGCTGTAGATTTTTATGAAGTATGGTCGGCAGCGCTGGAGGCTACGAGGCAAGATAGAAGTAAACTCTGGACAGGTGTGGGATAGCGAGGACATGGTTTTTCAGCCACTCATCAATGAATTTCTCTCTGTTAAGGTCAGCAGCTTTTTTTACTGGCAATGCATTTTTAAAGTTAATATTAAACTTTGTCTGATGTGGGTAGGGAGGGTTTTTGGTAGTTCAAAATGTTAAAATGGTGTTTACGTGTTTCTATATATATCTAAAGAGACTATTAATTGTATCTTTTACTACAGGTCACCGAGCTGAAGAGCTTGGCCAATCATGTTGTTGTGGGCAGTGTTTCGTGTGAGACCAAAGACCTGTTTGCTGCTTTACCCCAGACCGTAGCTGTGGACATTAATGACCTTGGGACGATTAAATTAAACCTTGAAGTAACTTGGAAGTGAGTCGCAGAGCAGATCATCTCTGGCACATAGAATTGTGTTTACTAATGTGATCTTTTTGCTTCAGCCCATTTGATAAAGATGAACAGGTGTCGTTGTCAAGCAGCGTAAACAAAGCTCCAACTGTCACAAAGAGGTTTTCCACCATCTTCAACCAGAGTCCTCCTGATACTCCATCGTTACGTGAACAAGCTTTTTATGTAAGTCATGCAAATTCCAAATTTCTTATCTCTGTGTGACATTCCTATTACGATATCTTACAAAGTATTGTTTTGCACAAGACTACTGTGTATGTCTTGCCCATATTGCAAGCCCTAAACTGTGACATCTTTTTGTTTGTGACACTAGTGTGACAAAGTTATTGAAAGCGCTTGTTGTAATGGACATGCTTCCTTTGACTGTTGCCTTTTCTTCCATCCGGGGCCACTGTTTTTGCCTCAGTCTCTGCCTCGGAGTCTGACCAGTCGACAGCACTGGCCACTTCTGGACATTTTCAAAGTCACACTTAGTCACAGCTGCTCCTGTAGTGACAGCTCACCAGCAAGACTGCCAATGGCCGTAAGTCTGGTAGAACAGAAGAGCAGCAATGCTGTCTAGATATACAGTAGTGTGTAGGTTTAAAAGAAGGCATCGGAACATGGCAAGACATTTTCACTTACATTGTCCTTTAGATGTGGGTCAAAATCTCTTTAACCAATAAAGCCACGATGCCACATTTTAAACCTTATAATGACCTAATAGCTTTGGATAGTTTGGTGGTCCTCTTTAGATTCCATTGCCTTTGCTTTATTCTATGGTAGTAAAAAATACCCTTTGCCTGTGCACTTCCATACTGGGACAATGCAGCTGTAAAAGCAATTGAGTAAGTTTTAAGTAAACAGAGAGAGTCGATCACTTTAATATTTTTGTCCAGAACATGCTGCGACGCCATGAAGAGATGGACAATGGAAGAGCCTGGTCAAACTCTTCAGAGTCGTCTGACGATTCCTCCAGTCCTCAGCTTCCATCCAGCGCTAAGCTCTCCGTGCACCACACGGCAAGTCAACAACAGTACACATTGTGGCGTATTGTAGTGAACAGTTTTTAAAAATGTTTTTTATGTATTGCAGTTTATTGTTTATGCGGCACTTGGATTGAGATGAATTCACTAGTTATTGTTCTAATTACTGGGTTACTGTTAAGAGTTAACCTAAAGTACACACATTTTACTTTTCAGAAGCTGCACGAAGACACTAAACCTAAAGTTTCCAGGACGCCAGAACTCCAGTCGGTCAGGAGACGAAAATCTTCACTCCAGTCCAACCTTTCACTGTGCACCGAGGACTCTATGCCTGCCACCTCCATTTCCTCACATAACATAAGCATCATCAGTGAAGACCCACTCTCATCTGAAGCACTAGCTGAGAGCAGCAGGTAACTGTGTAGGCATTAATATTTAAATGTATGCAGTTTGCTATAAAGGACATTAACGTCTATGGTACCAGGCTGGTGTGGATTTGAACTGTATGATTGATACTGATCATACTAAAAGATTTAAGCTAAAATCTGAGAAAGATTCATTATTTTCTTTCTACCAAGCTAACAGAAGTTCTCAAATTCTTGTGGTTGGTATTCAAGTTTGTTCAATCAAAGGATTTCACTCGTTTTTGTGTAGTGCCAGTGTCATTGTATCCCCATTTGGGTAGAACGCACTCCCCAATCTCTCAATATATTGAGGTAAAGGCTCTGGCAAAGATTTAATCTATAGTCTTGTGTTTAAAGGGACTATATTGGTAATTGTTTTGACCTGCTCCCCAATCCATTACAGCAGTCCAAGTGTTTCTGTAACCACAAATGTACAAACTAAACGCTGGTCATTGCCTTGACAATGCAACTCTACTTGGGCAATGTCCTGACCGACCAAAGAAAGAAAGAAAGAAAGAAAAATAATAACAATTTGTCTTGCGTTTACAGTCAGATTGTAAATTCTGATGCTGAAGAGGAGCATGCTCCCGAAGCACCAGTGGAAGCTTCCCTGACCAACAGTCGAAACTACTCCAGATCTCTCAGCCACATCAGCGAAGGGAGCGTTGACGGTGGGCTGATCTCCAACAAGCCCGTTTGTGAGCTCACTGAGGAAACATCCACAAACTCCGAGATTTCTGTCACAGATGTCAAAGTGGAGATGCCCAAGACAACTCCTGAACTAGCCACAAATAAATCAAATACTGATGCTACAAGTCCCACACAGGAGTTGAGTGAACCTTCTCTTCCTGTAGCCACCACCACTTCAAATGACTTGAGAGAAATGCTCGGTGAAAGTGCCTCAGGGGAGGGGATGTGACCTATAGAGCCCATTGGGTGGCAGTGGAGGAGGAGGCAGAAACGGTGGCTGCAGACGTTTTGTCAAATGATGGGGATGAGGCTGTGGACAGTGAGCTGGCACAGGCTTTGGGTGAGGCGCTGGGGGCTGTGGTGTCCTCCATTGATGACTACAGAGGGCAGTTCCCAGAGTTACAGCTGCTGGAGCAAGAGTTGAAGTTACTTCAGACAACAATGGAGGTAAGAAAATGTACTTACAATGATGGATAGACGATGATTATTGTGCAGTAAGAATGCTTTTCATGTGGCAGAGATGACAATAAAGCTAACTGCACTGTTTGAACTGGTCAAGTGTCACAGCAAATGTAAACAAAAGAGAACAAAATTGAATGAATTGTTTTGTTCATCCTAATTAAATGAATGTTTTTCCTTTTGTACTTCTAATTATGAGCAGTAGGTGTCCCTCTTTAGCCATGTAAAAGCAGAAATCCAGTTGCCCAAGGGTTTCCAAAGTGCGGCCCTGGGGCCAAATGTGGCCCTTAGACCAATTTAGACCAATGTCGGCCCTTAATGCTTCTTGCTGAGTTGGTACACATCATCAGAGATTTTACTTTTTCATGCAAGTTTAATATTCTTCTACGTGATTATATTCAACTTGAAAAATGCAGAAAAGCTCCTCCACACTGTCTCACTCTTTTTTCTGGCTTTTATTGCGTTTGAGTGTGTCAGTTAAGTATCCTCCTCTCTTACACACCTGTTGCCTACTTAGGTGTGCAGAGCTACTATTTTTCTACATGCTTATAACCTCAATAACATTTTGGTGTGAAACAGAGCTGGCCAAAAGGTTCCAAGGCTTAATAAATGTGTGGCCGCACGATTAAAAAACAACTAAATTCACCTAGTTGAATGTTTCACTACAATGATTGTGGCCCTCTGTGCCACACCCCCTTCAATATGTGGCACACAGTGAAAAAAGGTTTGGACTATTAATCCAGTAAATGTCTTCTAAAATATGTAGGGTGGAGAACACAGCCGTTCGCCAAGTCTAGTCAGCCTCAGTGTGGAAACAGCTTTGGGCAGCTTTGATTTCCTGAACATGTCTGACTGTGAAGATGAGGAGGGAGAGAGGAAGAGCAATAATGAAAGGTAAACATCTTCGTACTTCAAATAGAGCAAGCATCTTAGAATACAGACATTTTTGCAACTTAGTGTATGTTCTTTTTGTATATTTTTTTTATGCAGGTCTTTGCCAAAGAGAGGCTGGGACAGTCCTGCCTCTCTCACTGCCTCGCTGACCACAGGCTGCAGTAGTTTGGACCGAAGTCTGGAGGTTCATCTGAAATACTGTAGTGCACAGCTGCTGGTAAAGTATTCTTAAAATGTATATGTCTGTTTTTTCCCCACACATTTATCTGTAACTCTGCATAAATTGGAACGATTATGTTGTGAGATTTTGTCTCAGCTTGAATAAGTAGAGCTATTTCATACTTCATTTTCATAGAAGTGCAGTGTGTATTGACTGATGTGTTTTTTTACATTTCCCATTTCCAGTGTCTTGGCATGTTCGGTCCTTTGCGCTGCAGGGAGATGTATGCCTTAGACCGACTGTTGCGGGAAGCTCAAGTTTTCAAAATGATAAGACGTGTTGTCAAAAAGAATCCAAAGTGCTTCAAACAGGCAAAGGAGGGTGAGCCGGATATTTTCGAAGATTTTTTTTACAAATTTGATTCTGCCAATTTTTGTTGATAATAAATACTGAATATAAAGTACATTGCTTTGATAATGTAATACCTGTATTAGTTTAAATAAGTTTAATACAATTTTTTAGTTTTTTTGTTCTCTGTAGAAATAGATGACAGTATTGCTATTCATACTTTACTAAAATAACATTGTTCAGTGTTTTATCTGTAATTGTATCCTATTCACTTCACAGTCATCCCTCAGCTGGGCCCTATCGAGGGTGCTGTCTGTCTCTGGCAGAAGTGTGTTCAACAGGGCTCTGTGTATAACGTCTCTGTTGATGCCTTCCTGAGCACATTGTCTGCTGTTTACTCCAGTATCCTGCCTGAGAGGGTTTCCAACATGGCCGACACAGGTAAAGTCCTTCTCACAATGTATACTGTATAGTTCTGTCGAAGCTCAATCATTGACTGCAATCTTTGGGTCTGTGCAGTGTTTCTGTCTCTGGCTGAGCAGGCTCTCGATCAGAAACTGCTTCGACGAGACTCCACCAAAGATGTGACCCTGACGTTGTTTCAGTGGTGGGACTACCTGGAGGCCAATGGCGTGAGCGATATGGAGACACATATTTCTGAGCTGGCAGAGGAAGGTACACCCATTACACATGCAATCGTCCGGTGGTACATATCCATTAACAACTATTGGTAGTAGCAGTAGTTGGTTTATTGTTGTCATAAGCAAATAAAGAGATACATGACATGCAATGTATACAAAATCCATTACTGTATAAACATATCAGAAGATAAAACAGCGTTGACCAGAAGCCACATTTAAAACACACTCATACAAGAATAACAAGGGTGTGAAGTACTGGACATTTTGTGCAACAGGGGTTTAAAATTACAGTAAATCCAAATTGCTTTGTAGATAATGACATTGTTTAACCTTCTTTTTCTCCAAAACTTCCTCAAATACATATGATCCAAATTATAATTATAATCCAAAACACATTTATTGATCAGCTGTTTGCCCCAACTGTGTCCATTTTACCTTTTAAATATCCAGTTTGCAAATGTGGCATTAAATGTATTTAATCTGGGGATTAAAATGTCGGGAGAAGCATAAAATTTGACCTGCGTCTACCTGCATAAACTCTGCTGATAGTGTCTGTGAAACTGAAACGTTAATATTACGAAGTCACAATGAACTGAATAAATAGTAGCAAATTAAGAACAAGTATTGTAAGTAAGTGGTCTATACAAGGATCTACATCATTTAACTCAAAATGACAAATGACTACTCCTGTTTTTGTGATGCTATGTTTTTTTAGTGTGGCTGGTGCAAAGCCTAGTATCACTGAACCAAGACGTGATCGTCAAAGTGCTGCGAAACCCGGTGAAATGCAGCCTGAAGAAACGGGGGATTCATGCTGTGGCCAAGCTGTTGAAAGACCCGCGAGGAAAAGTGTCCGCTTCAGCCAGCTCTGTGCTCAGGGGCCTCACCACACAACCCAAACTAAGAGAACAGGTGAAAGAAGATGTTACTTTACCTTGCACTAAACATCAGGAATAGCAGACAAATACATTTCTTTTCGACGCTGCATTTTAATATATACTACGTTAAAATTACTTTTGGATAGCCATGAAATAAATCAATAAAACCGTGTGCATGTCGGTGTTTTTGGGCTGCGGGGTCTGCCAGTGCACAGTTGGAGGCACAATATAATCAATGGTGTGATTACTCTGCTGTCAGGCCTTGGTCAACTGTCTGGAGCTGCTGGAAGACGAGAATGTTGCGACGAGAATCTGCGGATGCAAAGCCCTGGCCTGTTTAAAGGTACATGGATTCAGATACATTTCTGTGCGTGTAATCATGTATGAGGCTTATTTGACTCGTAATGTATTTTCCAGGCTAAAGAAAGCATTGAGCAGTTGGTGTATCTATGCCAAACAGACAAAGATGATGTCAGAGACGCTGCCAAACAATGTTTACTTGTACTAGGTAATTATAGCCATGGGCATGCGGATAAATGCAGTTGTGAGATGAAATTGTTAAAAAAAAGTGTGGTTTTATTTATTTTCAGGTGAAGAGGGGAAGATGGCCCTCAGACATGTTGAGACGTCACAGGACAGCATACCAAGACTCTTTGCCCCTGGAAGTATGACCAGCACTGCCTTCTAAATTTAGACACACACGAACAATGCAATGTAGATGTAGAGCTGCTTGAATTTAAGCGTCTTGTTTCCCGGTCTGTTCACGTTGTCAGAGCTTGTTCGCACAAAACCCAAAAAGCTCAATGGCCAGTGCTGTAACAAAATGGTTTTCTATTGAGTTCTGTCATTTTATCTAATGCTATTAAATTATGTATAATATATTTATCCTTTTTGCACATTTAAAGCATAAGTGCCAATACAATACCTTGTTGCTGCAACACTGGCCTCTTGAAGTGAAATGTGTAACGCTATGCATTACGTGCCAAAATGTAATTAAAGTATATAAGCAGTTATACAATTGCTATCACACATTTTACACTGTGATATAATTTTATTGTACATTAACTACTGTCGGCTCCGCTGCTACATTGATCTTTGACAGATCTAAGCAAGTTTAACACTGGAGTTTGGTGTTTTAATGTAAAAAAGTTCATTATTTTTTATAGTATTGATTATATTTGAATTATATTCTAATAAATAAACACGTTTCAGAATGCTTTAAACGCTAATGAATTTTAATCAACACTTATTCCTTTATTTTACTAGATATTTAGCAGCAAGTTATATTCATGTCTTTACAGTTAACACACACAGTCACTATTATCAGAATGCACCACATTTACAACAAACACACATGATTTTAGAAATATGCTCATGGGTTTATTGTTAAAACATCACAGATAACATTACTTGCATTACCCACAGGCGTAAACTGCCTGCAATCTTATGGAGTGCAGTGCCAGCTTGTGGTTGGACGCACAAACAGCAACAGAGTTGGCATTCCCCACAAGAAGAAACCGTATAGGCCAGGGGTTCTCACACTTTAAATCAAAAGGTGAAAAAAAATAATAATAAAAAATTCACAGAAGTCAAAGGTCTGGGGGAAAAAAAATCAAAAAAATAAATCAAAAGTGGCTCACTGCAGTAAAACTATAAACACTTAAATAGTAAAAAAAAATTTATGAGTAAAAAATGCATAATATTGGAATTTATTAAAACAAAAATATCAAGAGTAGAGAGCAGCCCTGTGGTGGGACACTCAAGTGTTCTGAGAGATATGGCACTGTGTAAGTATTTGAAAAGGAGCTGGGATCAAAAGGTACATCACTCAGACAGCTGCAATCGGGAGTTCTTTATAACGTTCATGGTTGAGAATCACATTCACTATGATCAAGTTATTTCCAAAATATCTTTTTCTTATTTCAGTTTAGATTTTAGCCAGATCACTGCTTCAATTTCTTAGGTACTTAGCTGTTTAACATTTTAAGAACTCCCAATTTTTTCCCCAAACTAAACCTCCTTCTGAGCCTTATACCAGTAAAGTTGGATTAGTTTCAAAAGAGAGCTTCATTTTCCTGTAAGAGGAGCTTCATATGTCTTCAACGCCATGAAACACTGTATATTAACAGTTACAGCTCTATCATCAGTTAAGGGTGTTGAAAGAATATTTATTATAATACTATATTCATTCAATGACTTTGATACAAGCCAATAACCTGAATGTGACCTCAAGAGCTTATTATTAGCAGCTGTGTCCAAAAGGTACGAATACGAAAACTTTATTGTCCCCCAAGGTGGAAATTTGTCTTGGTTTTACCTTTAAGACATATAAAAACACATTAACATCCAGAACATCATCATGTTGGAAAGGTAGCACCTTTCCAACAGACTGTGCGCAGGGCCGGCCCAAGCCAATTTGGTGCCCTAGAGTCGAGAATGAACTTGGGTCGCCTATGCCTAGGGCTGACTGCGCCTCTTTATACTCTGCAAAGCTGAGTATATATATTTTTGTATTTGATTATAATTTTATTTGATCTCATCAATGGGCCATACCATTGCTGACTTTTGTCACTCTTTTCTTGCCGGCCGTGGTGCCATAAATTGAACCTCCAAATTGACACATGCTTTTGAGGTAAAACAATTTCTGCTGAAATCCATCAAAAGCCAGAAGGCCTCTCTCTCGTGCTGATGAAAAGTCTATAGATTTTTTGTTTTGTTGTTGAGCCAATTACTCCAAACCTCAAGTAATGGAAGTGAAGCGTCTATTGGCAGCACAATAGTTGACCGGGACTTGGACAAAGATCTGCGTCCAACATCAGTATCACGCGACTAAAATGAATAAATACGTTCTTCTTTTGTTTAACATATTTATTCACCTTTATTAAGTCTTATCGATTTCAGTGCTTTAAAGATTCCAGGCCAGTTCTAAGCCCGGATAAATGGAAAAGGTGGCAGCAGGAAGGGTGTGTGTGTGTGATTAACTCTTGGGATATTAAATATTATTTACGTTTATACAGCACCGTCAGAGCAGCGCACACTATAATGAATGTCGTCTGTGGCGTGCTGTTTTTGTGTCGAGGGTTTTACCTGTAATCTCTGCTCATCGTTTTGACTGTTCATTGTTCGCTCGACAGTGATCTGATTACAGCTTTCTCTGCCTGTAACGCTTCACTGCCTCCCAATACCTTTCCTTCTTCTGAGGACAGCCCACTTTGCGACTGAATCAACACACTTATTGACATCATAATCACTCCACGCTCTCTCCGGGCACAAAGACTTTACCCACAATCCCCCTGGAGCATGTGCAGGGGTCAAACTGTGGCCTGACAGACACGGGGTTTATGATTGGATGTTTACAAAGATGGATGTCACCATTTGTCACCTCGAATTGACAAAGTCTGGGGAAAAAATATCTGCAATGATCTTCAATGCACCCATGTAACTACTGATTTAAAGATTAAGTCGATAAATAATGTCCCCATTGATTTAAAAAATGTACATATTTGTTGAGTCAAATTGTCTTACCTTTAGGAGTGGCACAATATTAACATTTGAGTTTTTAAACCCGATTGCTTTTCCTTAAAGAGGGGTATTATGCTTTTTTCAATCTCATAGCACCAGTCTATAGCATACTACAATGATGACGTAACCTTCTGTTGGTCTGTATATGCAGTAAATTAAAATAACTGCCTTGAATAAAATTGCTCTCTCAAAATGGCTGTACTGAACGTCTTGAAATAGGCCTCTGTCTCTTTAAGAAGCTTTCCGACACGCCCCCTTCAGCACACTGCTGTGGCATCTAAACAACACTACTGTGCGGGGAGGGGCTTCTGCTGAGCTGAGGAGCAGTGGTTGGTGGCTTGGCTGCTGACAAAAGGTCCAGAGGCGTCTCCAGGAGGTGGGGGCGTTCCTAGGAGGACTGAGGCATAGCTACACCTAAAATGGCTGCCGTCTAAGTTTTTACTGATTACTCAAAAATATGTGAATGAGCCAAGGCAACACTCCAGGCATGTGTTTAATGAGGGAATGACATAATAACATGATATAAAGCTTGAAAAAGTCGATTTTACATAATACCGCCCCTTTAAGCTTTTTCCAGGACTGGGAGTCAGACAGATTGTAAGGAAATAAGGATATAGGAAAGCGGTCTCAAAAAACGCCCGTTGTGAGATGCACTGCTAAAAATCATACAGAGAATGTGTTGCGTGCAGTAATCAAGATGGTTTGCCCAGAATATGGCGTAAGGAAAACCGATCAGACTGCGACAAGAGACCTGATGTGTAACTGCCTTCAGATTTGACATGTTCCCTGACTATAGCGTGCCATTTTAGGTAAATAATAGCTGTTGGACCGAGCTCAGGGCTGTACAACGTGACAGAATGATGATAAAGACAGCTGCAGATGATGATTGGGCGAGAGAATTAGTTTTCGATTAGCTCCAGTGTCAGGTCACAGTGTCACCCCTCTGTCTGAGCGGCTGGTCGATACAACATCACACAGACTACAACCTGCACCTCTTCTGTCACGAGCACAATTACTCACTGCTGTAGCTCTTCATAAAGCTTTTTATATACTTTATGTCAGGGGAAAATGTAAAAGCGTTTTACCTCAAATGACATGTCCCTCAAGCGAGGATCTGAAGAAAGCCGTTCATCAAAAGAGCCAAAGAAAGTGGTGCATGCAAAAAGAAATAAATGATTACTTTTCAGACCCTTAAGAGCTATTTTACTCTTTGTTACTCAATGGATAAAGCATTGGACATACTTTCAAATTCATCTATTGTATTTTTGCAATGAATTCTGTTGTGTAATGCATTAATTACATTGTACTCTAATTTACAGGTTTATTACCCTTACTGAGCATAAAGAATACTGAGAACCCCCGCACATCATCTTCCTCTAATCAATGTGGCATTAAAGTGAACTCAGATGTTCTGATCAATGCAACATTATGATTAATTTAGATGTTCAAAAGCCAGTCTAAGACAAAGCTAAAGTGAGAACTTCTTTTTTGTGTGGAATTGTACCATAAGCTTTTGAGATTAGACAGTTACAAAATGTGTTATTAACATTTTTAATAGTGAATTTCTTTTTATTTCTGTGACCCTTTACACATGGTGAGAACGGTGGAACTAGCCCACATGTGGAAGGACTCTTTGCGGGGCACACTCTGGATAAAAACAGTTTGATAAAATACAATAATAATTGGTTGTAAAAAGATGAACTTTCCCTGTGTTGTTGAAGTACAGTGATGTTACAAAAGGAGGCATCCGCACTCTAAGTCTGGTGGTAAGTCCTAAGTGTCGTTTTGTGCCAGTCTCCCCACACACACTCTTATGAGTTAATGAAGTGTAAATGATGTTCTCACCAGAACACAGCCACTAAAATGAAATTTGCACTTTATGAAACTGTGGCTGCAGTACAGTACATGTGACACACACGTGTGACAGATTTAAAGGTGTGTGTCTGCTTCAGTAACCAGGAGGCATATTCTCTCTGACAGTCAGACAGGCAAGCCACTTTTCTGCCTTATTGTTTGAAACTTGTCTTAAAGCCTCAATAGATTTCAGGACTGTGTCATCAGAACTGCTTAGATTTCTCAGATTCCTGGTGCATTCCATGACAATAAACCAATGGAGATTTTAAAATGTAAAATACACTGCATGCACAATTATTACAAACGTTTTTTGTTTTTTTACCATATTATTATTTTCTCTTTGCATTTTCAAATGATGTAAAACAGAAATGCTGTTGGAATGAAGCGTCCCATTGTGACGGGTTTGTAATGAGAGGAAGTGTGGCCAGAGCAGATCCACGCTCTGAATCAAGTGTGCAAAATTATTATGCAGCTGTACTGTAAGTACAGTTGACAGAAAAAGACTTAAAGTAACGGTCAAAGACTTAAGAAAAATTAAATTGTTGGTATACATTTTGTTACAATGAAATAATTATTGTTACCTGTGGTAATGCCACCATGATATAACATTTGTATAATAATCCTTGAACAACGTTAACAGTGAAGCTGAATGTATTAGGCTCTGAATGGGGAACTGGGGGTGGGATTAAAAAAGTTATCTCCTTCCCACTCCCTTTCAGGTAGAAATGGATCATCTTGTTTACATACTGTATATTCTTTTTTTGTTGCCCATTGCCTGAAATAAATGAATGAATGAAGTGTCCAGAAGTACAAGGTGTTCAGTGGTTACAGACTTTGCTAATGTGAGAGAAGTGTAATTCTGACCACTATTGAACAAAACACTGACATGTTTAGAGTGGTTCAGGAATGATCTAAAGACTAAATTGACATTGTCCTGTACCACTACATGAAACATCCTCCAAAAACAGGAGGATACTCCCAAATCAAACATGGGAGTCAAGTTTCATTTCTACTTTCAACTTTAAATGGTCCAACTAACTCATCTCATGCTATAATCTTTAATAATACCATGGCCAAAAAACTCACTTACATAATAATTGTGCATGCAGTGTACTGGAATAATTCATACACAACATTACACTACACTCCAGTGTGTTATTTACCAACTGAGGAAATGGTTCTGGGGCTTTATTCCTCAACATTTTTACAGTTAATGTTAATGGTAAATGGTTACTGTCCCGCTCTAATTCTATAATCAGTTGTTCCAACAATATAGAAGCTCAAACAACTGAATAACACTGTTATTCAGTTGTTATTCAACTGAATAACAGTGTTATTATATAATATTAATTTTATATTGTTAACAGTGTTAACACTGTTAACAATATGAGATTTTATCTGCGTTCTGAATAATTCTTCTGAGATGTTTTGGTCACTCAGATAACAAAATGGAAATGGAAATGTTTCAAAAACACCAAAATGTTAACAGAATGGGTCTAGGAACAAAAATATGTGAATAAATCAATTTAGAAAAAAAGGTCAGATAGAACCTTAGGAGACAATTTAAATTTTGGACTGGTCCCAAGCCTGGATAAATAAGAGGAAAACTGTATGCATAAGAAACTAAAAGAAATATCAATATATTAGTGTATATGATATATTATTTGTGTCTTTTACTGTAATTTGCCATACTGAACAGCTTTTGCTTTCTATATTGCCCTTGTTTTTGAAATGGGTCCAGTCTTTGTTTTGATGCCGATATGAGAGTGAGGAGAGAGAGGAGGGGGTGCAAACTGGCAACAGATGCTCTCATTTTCACCTCTGCTGTGTGTGAGCCTTTTACAAATACAACACGTTGCCTCAGCTTAAAGAAGAAAAAAGGTCAAATGGTGCAGCAACAACACATCAATCAAAACCTCCCCAAAATAATGATGATAGGACACGGGTTTCCGAAATCAGAATATTAATATATAGAATCAGAATACAACGTTTCGGAAAATGTTGTCCTACACTTGTAAATAAATTTCATCAAGATTTACAGTGTACACATTATACGAGCACTGTTATTTTGTAAAAGATCTCTCTGCTCTCCAATCATTTGATAACAAAATGAGTGATGATATTTGTACATTATTTTGTGTACATTTTGTATTATTATATGTTTTATAGTGCAAGTATATATATATATTGATCTGTTTGGGTAGTAATAGCAAAGGTACTGGTATCTTTACGCTCCATCCTTACACTCATATGGGCATGGGTTATGGACATTTGTCAGCACGAGAGTCAAACCGCCAAAATCTCTTCATCGCCCGATCCAAGGTTGTTTGTATAGTGACGGTTCAAAATTATACCACCAGGTCAGATGGAGTTCAAAGATGGTAAAAATAAAAACTGATTGTGAGAGATCCAAATTTTCAGAATAGGCTTTGCTGCTGCTTTTACCCACTTGATGATGAGATCAGTGCCTTGGTGGAAGCTCTCCTGGAAACAGTTATCACTCCCTGCAGCACCATGCACTGTCTTGGATGGAACCAAATTTTCAAAGCGCACCCCCAAATGTAGACGTCGTCTTCCACGTTCTTTGTATTGTTCCCATAAGTTGTTCCTGTTGAGTTGTTAAGAATTTCCCGTCCACTTGATTTACCTCACGCTAACAATTAAAGGAGAGTATGGATCAGTACACAGACACATTGAATTAAATCAGCACGTGCCTGAGCAGCTCTGCTCCAGCTCCAACATTCACAACAGAGGCTCGTATGACGCCCTCCTGACAGTGTTGGAGCGCAAACACCGAATTAAACTTCATTAGCAGATTCACAAAAAACTGCGACGTTCAGGCAAGGAAGGTTTCAATTTTTAGATCCCAGAGACTTCTGTCATATGCTTTACTTATCACAGGTTTAATGGAATATTTCAGTTTATGTAAACAATGATTTGACAATTGAAGTTGAATGAAGTGTAATGAGGGACAATCCAACCATAAAACTTAAGTAATACATTTGTGCAAGAAAAGATTTGAATTAAGCGAAGATGAACTGTACATTAGTGATTCTCAAACTTTTCACAGCAAGCAGCTCATAAAACATTTGATCTTCCGAATACCATCAGTCCTAGGGCAAGACCAAATCAGGACTAAACCAGGTCTAAAAAGAGTGTAAAATTGATCTGAATTGTGTCTGCGTGTAAACCATGTCTAAACCAGAAATCATTTCAATGTATCACTAAAGCAGAAAGTCTGAAATTCCTACCACCTAAAGAAGCCAAAGTACCACCGGGGATACACATACCACAATTTGAGAAACGCTGCATTAGATTATTGGATTTCCTGCCTTGTGATCTCCAGGATGTATTCTTTGTCTAGTTGTCCTCTCAGACTACAGTTTCCCTGGTAATAGAAGCTAATTTAAACCACTACATGGACTAACAGGAGACTTTGTCCATTTCTGTTGTGGTACTGATAAAGAAACGTAGTACTATAAATCAAAACACATATTTTGCAACAGTTTCTTCACAATCACATAAATGTCATAAAACAGTGAGTTATGAAGTGGCTTACTTGAAACCAAAGACTTTACAGTATTTTGTTTATCTATTTCAAATGCAATAACCTTTGGAAATAAATGTTAATAAATTTTGCATGACCCTCTCTTAAATGCAATGGAAGTGAGTTTAAAGTAATTGTTTTTAATGGAGGATGGTGTTATTGTACTAACACCTCTCTAATGAACAGCTGCTGTTTGTCTTGTTTGGGTGGATATGTACGTGTGAGTGTGAGTGATAAACTGACTCGGGTCAATGAGTTCGACTCAGAGATGAGGTGATGGTAACCCAGCCTATTAATTAATTTTAATCCTCCTTTGTAATGAACTAAAGATGTGTGACTGATGAGTCTATGCACAAGCTTAGACTTTATACACACATTTGGTGCTTATTTTTACTTCTTCTGAGACTTTTGAACATATAAAGTTTGGAAGGTACATCATGCGCAACAGCACTGGTACAAACCAACGTGCTAAGAAGAGGCCTCATCATCGCACCCAAGACACAAAAACAAACTGCTTATCTCTGATACGCTTTGATAAGCTAACTAATTATAAAAGTAAAAAGACTATTAGAGTCAGAAAAAATACCTGGGTATAGGTCCTAAAGTTTCACTATAGGCTCTCCACTGTGAAGGGTTATCATTATAAATACTCTTTATATCTGCAGTCATCCCCATTATAAACATTGACCACAGTAGGAATGTGCAGAATCTTGTTCATAAGGTTAAATATTAAAGGAACTGTGTTAAGCCTTGTCTACACTTCTTTGTAGGGCTTTGGGGTTCAAGTTTGCTACCTTGCAGATGTGATGAATGTCTGGTGTTTTTACGTATTTTTCTATAGCTGCAAAGAAAAAAAAGTGTAGGCCAGGGCACGAACCCATTCACAATGCCTTTTCTCTGGTATACGTACAGAACATGATTCGCAGCATGCACTTGTGAATTATTGATTTGAAAATATTTCCGTTTTAATTAGGGGCAGCCTATTTGTAAACAGCTTATTTGTTTTCAGTAAAGTCACCCAGACATTGCTTTGCACTTACACTTTCTCCTGCTCCTCCAATGGACCCCAGACATTCCCCCAGGACCTCCTCCTACAGTGGGACACGCCTTGAACACGTCCCCGAGGAAGGACCAGACGGAAGGACCTGAGGCTGACACTTCCCACGACGTGGACCCAGCCCTGGACAAGCAAAAGACGACCATTGGATGTACTTCTTTTTATGCTCATTGGCCTGCTGTGGATTTAACTTTAAATCTAAAAATGAAATAATTAAAATTCCCACACCAGTCCCTCAGTGGATTCTTTACAAAGATGGGTGACAGACAGGAAGTTGGGTCAGGGAGGTGTCAGTGTGCCACCTTATCTACAGATCCCATTTCAATTAACAGATTAGGCCATGTGTGGTGCCAGACCAGCATGTGGTTACAACTGTGCTTTTTTGGAAGGTCTATTCAATTATAATTATGACCACTAAGTTTGATATTATAGGCCTTTGGAATAGTGTCTTCAACTAAAAAGGCTTCAAGGGCTAAAGAAACAATAGGCAAATGTTTTCCTTTTTGCTCTTAGGAAAAAAAAGTTAATACATTGTGGAATTGCTTGAATGTTACTTTGTTTCCAAGATATATCATTTTTCCCCTCTCCCTCACTTAAGCTTTTAAATATTGTTAATGTTATCGGTAAATGTTTCTCATAGACGGTAAAGGATTAAGGTCTGTCAAATTGGTGATTTGAGGTATGAGGGATTTGCAAAATGTTTGTCACAGATTAAACAGCTGAATAGTTTTCACCTGTATGTGCACTGCTGTGTGCAGTTATACTAGTTACATATAAATGTTTCTTACAAACTAACTACTAGCTATTTATTTGACATTTATTTACAACATCACTTGTAAATAAACATCACGTACTCACTCACTCACTCATAGAGCGGTTTATGATGGTTTGGTGCTGGTCCATACTGGTGTATGATGGTCTTTCTTCCTGGTGTCTGCCAGCAAAGATCAGCACGGTCCAGCATGTGCCAAAAACCACCACCAAGCCAGAAAGCGCTATACAAATTTGATGTATTATTATGATCATCATTATATGTATAGGATTTAATTAATATATTATTAATTAATTATGTAGTTATAGTGAACTTTAAATGGACAGGTTTATATTTTATCAACCCTTGAGATCAGTGACAACTCATTTCTCTGTGGATTGAACATAAAATGATCTTTTATCTATCTTAGAGTAGAGTGGTGGGCAATGTTTACTGAGCCTACATATTCACTAGTATGCTTGCTTTTCACTAAATCTCTTTTTGCAAACAGCACTGCAGGTCATTTTTTTCCAGCTCCATCACCAGCGCCGGGCATGTCTCTTCACATTGACAGTTGCACTTGCCTCTCGTGCAGTCAGATTTGTATTTGTTTCTCAGCCTGGACCTGAGCTTTGCTGCTGTGTCTCCATCAGCCCTTGATGGGCAGAAGAGCGCTGGAAGACCCAGTAGCGTTTTCAGTCGAGATGTGGGAAGATGTCCTTTTTCCTGTGTTGTCCCTTTCGAGGCTTTGTCTGTGATTTAAATACTTTACAAAACACGCACTAGGACAGACGGCCACTTGAAGATTCCTGTTGTGAAGTGTGACGCTATGTTCCTCAAACTCTTTTTTAAATCTGTGCTGCTGTCTGGTGAAATCGGTGATTTCCTGGTTCAGTCAGTGAGGCGAGTTTTAAGCATGGATATATTATTGTTAAAAGGGATTATCTCGAAATCCTCATGAGCCGCTGCTCTTTGGCTTCGCATGTCTCCTGTCCAGTAGATGGCAGTAGTGCGCCTTTGTGATGAGAGAGAGGGAAACCGGGGGAACGTGGGACTCGATGCGGCTCGATGTTTACATCATGGATCTATAATAATAGCTTTACATGGTCAGAAGTTACTTCATGTGAAATTATATGTTTCATTTTATTGGATCACAGTGTTACTGTGTGAATGTTATTTTTAGACTTGTTTAATAACCGTGTTACAAGCACCATTCTCGGTTAGCTTGTTTGATTCATTGATTACCCCAGTAAACATTTGCTCATAAGCGTTATTCATTAGGCTACATCTTCGCTAACTGTTGTGTGAAGGGGCAAACATACTCACTTTCTAGAGTAAAACAAGCAGTGGTGTGGAGGCTAGGTTAATTTGGGTCTAGAATGTAAATCTTTCTCATTTTTAACAGCAACATCCTTTTATTTCTGATAAATAGAGCTGTTATAAATCAGGCAGCCCATCTGCGAGGTGATTGAAAACGATTGTGATAGTTACATGGGATGGGATATTTTAGTCATGCTAAGACTGAAAGGTTATGTCACGAGTCTAATAAATAACTTTCCCTTTCCCTGGTTGTTTATGTAAGAATTGTATGAATAGTAGACCAATAAAATATCACCATGCAGGTTGTGCTTCTTATGCAGTATTTTTGATGTTTTACACATGCTAGTGTTATGTTTATAATTTTGACAGTGAGAGATTTTTGCACAGTGATTTGATATGTTTTTCCATTAGTAACCCATCCTAACTGTTGTGGTTTTGTTAGCCAGTGGACATGTGTGCATCTTCAGAAAAGGACTTGTATGCTGTGTTAGGAGCCAGTCCATCAGAGTCTACAGAGCAGCTCAAACACCACTACCAGCAACTGGTCCTTAAGGTACAGTGTATCCATTGATCTCCTGTTTACAAATACAGTTGATATTCTAGTCGTTATGACAGTAGAAATGTTTTGCTTTTTGTCTTGAGAAGAAGCTCTTTAAAATTCATAGTATAGCTATGTTATGTTTCCTTTTATGTGTTTCTCTTTTGCACCTACACTACAGTGTCACCCTGATCGCCTCAACAGAGATGGTTCATCTGAAGCAGAGATTGGGCTGCAGAGGTTTCTTGAAGTTGATGCTGCCTGGAAAATTTTGAGTGATGAAAACAAAAGAAGGGATTATGATCTGCAAAGAAGAGGTACAGTTTCCCAAACTAGCCAAAGATCATCTCGATTTCAAGATTATTATATTGAACACAACTGTGCTCAGCTGAGGCTCCAGCAGAGGGCGTGCTTGTTCTGTGCAGCCAGAGCGGCCTAAGAGAGTTTACTATGGGTCAGTGGAGGAAAGAGTGTGAAGTGGATCGTGGGAAATGGCAGATTAGCGCCTGATGACTTATGGGACACTACACTTACATTTATGTTAGTCTTTTAACCCTATTTGAGAAAATTGGGCTCCTAGGGCTCGTGCCTATTACATACAACATTACCTGTCACACAGAATGTACTTGTGTTTATTGTAGCGCACTTGCATTAAACACTGAACTAGGAGCTGCCAGGCTCCCAAACATAATTTTACTATGTTGGCAGTATAATTTTCCAACAGATTCTCAACTTTCTTTTTTCGTCAGACCAAACTATAGCTTTTAAACAGAAAAGTCCAAAGCCTCACTGCTTTTATTATGAACTGTGCTAATTTTTCAGCGCACGACCTAAAGCAGGACTGGCCAGTCGATTCCACAGTCTTCCTCGAGGATATGACATGGAACAATGGTTGGTATTTAAATACATTTTGCACTAAATGTTTTAAATGTATTTCATTTATTATCTCATAATGTTTTTTCTCATCACAAAATATTAGATCAAATACATTTTCCTGGTTTGGCAGTTTTATTACTGGGACGATCATATGTGTTATACAGTATATGGACCTAACAAGACGTACCTTTATAGTTGTGGCCACCTGTTCTGATTGCATTTCACACAGCTGTTTGTATTATTTAATAATACCTAGATACAATAGATGATCACAAAAAACATTTCTGTCATAAAAAAACATTTTCTGTCAGACCAAGACAAATCCAACCAATCCTTTGTCTTTCTTTAAAATCAGCATTAGTTGTTAAGTGAGTTTACAGGCAGAGCAAATGCTTTTAACTCTTGTAATATTGTAAACTTCAATGTGTAATCTATGTAAATGTATTTCATTTGTATTACTTATGTGTTTAAGATGAGCGTTTGTACACACACTGCTGTCGCTGTGGGGGAGTGTTTTGCATCGATGAGGAGACGGTTCAGGAGGAAACTCGGGGATCAGCGTCAGAAGAAGAAGAGAAGACGCCGGGAGGATCGACAGGAGTGATTGTGTGCTGTGATACATGCTCTTTAAGTGTCTATGTCACATGGACAAACACAGAAACACCTCAGAGTTGAGTGGACTTTGCAAACTCATTTTTAGTATCTTTGAAATATATTATTTTATTACCTATATATTTTATCCTTGTAATACATCTTAAAAGTTTACATATTGCCTAAAAGGGCAATGGAGAAATATAACACTTGATGAACATACTGTGCCCAATAGTCAGGATTGTTTGATTATATTGATAATATTAATAATGACTGTTCATTCAAAGTTGTTTCTTTATACAGTATATGATTTGTAATTTTAATAATAAATCTCTGAATGAATATACACATAAACTGTTTTGTAAAAATATATTAATTCCAACTCTGAGATGAGATATTTTGTGTTAAATAAAAAGTGAACACATATTTTCAAAATGGTTATTAACAACATAACATTGTGTTTTAAATACATATTTTGCCATGGCTACATTCTGCTTTTGTATATTTAGATTTTTCAGCATAAAAACTTTATTTTGTAAAGACAGTGGCAGGGACAGTAATAATGAACGTGAGCTGTCAGGAGCAGGGCTGACATCTCCATGGAGACTCCTCCGAGGAGCAGTGAGGCTTGGATCAGGGCCCTCAGTAAACTCTGGGGTTTTGCTGCATGTTCAAACCTGTCTCTTAGCTTCTGCGCTATAGCCGCTGCAATGTACTGTATTCAAACTACTACTGCAACTTCAAATCATATCAAATAATCTGAAGTGTGGCTGATGAGATTCATGAGTAAAAACGTTTTAGTACTTTATCTTGGTGCCTAAACTGTATAGTTTAAAAATAAAAGTGTTTGTATTTGCGTAACTAATAATTTTAAGCATGCTCAGTGACATTGACTAGAGACACACTGAGATAAAGATGTAAAACTTTATCTCTTTATCCCTTACTACCACATTTTCTTCCACTTCAATTCATGATAATTCTTAAAATTGTCATGTATAAATGCAAAACAAGTAGCAAATGAAAAAAAAACACAATAATAAAAATAATCCCCAAATAAAAGACTAAAAGACTATATTATAAAACCGAGGGGGGAAAAATCAATTGAATGTTCTCATCAAATTCCTTTTGATGACAAAATTAAAAGCATCTAGCAGTTCATTTGTATTGTAAAAAAAAAGCATTGTTCGACCCTGTAAAATTATCTGGTGACCCACTGGGGGTCCCAACCCTTAGGTTCAGACGCAGTGTTGTAAATGACAGAGCTATTGTCCTCTCAGCGGGGATGTGACAAGACGCACAAAGAGATAAAGACTGGTAATGACTCTGCTTTCTGTGGTCACTCAGCCTTCAAAGGTCACAGCTGACAGAGGCGCGCGGAGAAGGACGGCTCCATCTTTTCACCCCACGCCGGTCCATCTTCAAGCCTTCACCTGTGCTGCTGGAAAAGTTTGGAGTTTGACACTTAAGATGAGGTATGACTCACTTGCCTCTTGTGCTAATGACTTTACCTACGCAGCGGTTTAGAGCGGCCGGATTTGAGGTAGAGAGAGAGAAGGGAGAGAGGAAGGGGTTGGAGGGATTGAATGGTGGTGGGGAGTGACAGCTGATGCTCAAATAAGGGGTTGCTCGAATACTGAAGGCACAGACAAGAGACATGCTGGGACACAAAATCGCTCTCACCAACACACTACCTGTAATTAGAGCGCTTTAGATCCCTTTCTCCCTGCCCGCCCCGGCCCCACCTGTCCCTCCAACACGCGCCTCATCAACAGTCATTACACAAAATGTAGTCTTTAGGATTTTATTGATTTCAACTTTTTATATGCATTGCATTATATCATTAGGGTAGTATTTAGTTGTTAATTAGGGAAAAATCACAGGGAAGACTTTTTTTTATTGACTCCATGTACGCCACACTAAACTCCATCCAGTTTCTTTCCCTCCTTTGGTGATGGCCTGTGTGTAGTCGACCAAGGCTATCACATACATTTTAGTAGGGGGCAGATTTTTTCCTAAAATGGTCTACGGGCCACAAATTCACATCACAGAATTCCGAAATGTAGTTGTCTTCAATCTTTTAATCACTTCATAAGTTATTCAGAACCAGCATCTGTTGACTTTAAGCAAAAATTATAAAATATAAAACAAAATAATGAAGAATAAGGTGGATTGTAAAATGTTTTGTTCACCTATTTCATTTTGTGCATGTGATCATATATTGTCTGATTATCAACTATTCTTCAAAGCTTAAATTCACACCTCTGTCGACTGAGTTGGTACATGAAATTAAAAACAGTCACTGACATGTGAATGACAAAGAAATATCTGGGAACTGACCCTGCTCTGATCTCTGTGCTAGATCACGTGAGCCGAGGGAGTCTTGAGGTTTTATTACCAATTAGAAAAGGAGCAGTTGAGGGAAATGACGTTGAGTAGCTCAGAAATAAAACATCTTACAACCCAAGTAAAAAGCAAGATGATAATAAATGATGAATAAAATAATAAAGTCAGTAGAAAATAATGCATAAACGCATTAATATACAGATTTTTTGTATACACATTTAAATATTCAAATACACAATATGTACAAGAGGCCTTGTATGTCATATTCACTGTCAAGGCAAGGCAGCAGCTTTATTTATACCACGCATTTCGTACACAAGGCAAGTCAATGCGCCTGTCCAAGTGGTTTTGACATACAATTACACATAACTTTTCCCCTTCAGTAAAACAGACCAAATCTTTAATTATAACCATTATTATGGTATTAACTTGCTGTTTTTTCAGCCTCAGATTGCGGACTGTTACATATAGAGCATTGGTAACAACGTGTTGCCAACTCAGGCATGATATTTCAGTAACATCTTATTCTTCGAGCTGATGCAGAATCAGACTATGATCCTGGTTCTGAGTGTTGACTCCTCTCCTCCAGTGACCACCTTGTTAAAAGTCCGGTCCTTTGGGTGTTAGCTAATTGCATGGTGCTGCCCCAGAGATCTGCAGGCCTTATTATCTCATTAGCGAGTGGTTAGCTTGTTAAACTTATACTATGCTTTTTTGGCGCTTTCACTTGAAGCACAACTCAGAAAATAATTTGTTGTGACCTTTGGTTGTTTGGGACTTGTTCACACGTGTCAGGCTGCACTGGATTCAGGTTTCACCCTCGAGTAACACAAGCAACTTACTGTAATCATTTTTGAAATCTAGTTTTCTTCAAGAATACACAGTATATATACAATAAGGCTGAGACAAAATATCGGATCAAATCGCAATACTTTGTGCTGCAATACCAAGTATTAATACTCTATCAAGTATCACAATTTCAATACTTGTGCTTGGAGGCATTTTTATCCTGCACTCCTTTGTTTTCCAGTGACAGTTACACAGCACTTTGTTACATTTTGTGTTAATGCACTTTTCAATCTTAACACTTCAATAAATGTCAAATGGCATTTGGTTTATAAACTCTGGACACATGACTTTTTACACTTTTTGGGGTAAACATATTACATATCTTAATTACTTACTGTATCGCAATACGTATCGGATCGGCCCCTGAGTATCGTGTTTCATATCAGATCGAAAGTGGATCGTCCCAGCCCTGATATACAATATACAATATAAGTTTAACATTCACATTCACATTTTTATTATGAACATTTTCGCAATGAACGATGAGAGTTTTATGGCAATACACATATGTTCTGATCATCTTTAGATAATTTACGTCAGAATATTTTTTGAATGTACCACAAATTGAAACCGTTTCAAGGCCAAATTATAGTTAAAACCCTTGCCACATATAAAGAGAGAGATTGCGGAATAGCATAGATACTTCTGATTACATAACAGAAGCATCAAAATGTTTCTCTGTTCATTTTCTCAGGTCTACTCTGTATGCCTCCCAGAAGCTCTTTACCCCACTACGACCCCCTACTCTGTGACCCACCATGACCCATGAGCCTCCCCCACTCCTATTGGTGCTGGTATTAAAGAGCCTCCTATACTACATGCTTATGGACCCCAGGATAACTAGTTGCTACCCTGGAATAGGGATCCAAGTAACAAATCAACAAATCAACAGCAGCAAATGTAGTTGTCTTCTTCACAGAACTACAGTATGTGCTAATAAAGTGAACAGTGTTGATTCCTTACTCATCGGAAACCTCGAATCTGTCTGTGTCAGAACTCTCCACTCACTTCAGGCTTCTCAGTCGTACTCAAATGTGGGAATTAATGTTGAAAAAGTAATTATTAGTCAGTGTGTTACTATACATTTGGGCAATATCTATACAGAGCCCTGATTCAAACCAAGATGCATGTTTGAACAACTTATTGCCCCCAAACTGTAATTATCCCCAAAATGTAATCACAGCACAATGCTTGAAATGCACAATTGCCAAGGATTTGTGTTATTTTAATCTTCATATTTGCCTCATTCATAATACCCTCACCATTTTGTTGATAATGTTTCCATCACATTAATTAAGTGAAAAGCAATTGGTGACAGAACACACGCTGCATAATATGGTTCAGGATCACACAATAAAAGGCTGCGCGCACATTGAATTTCACCGTATTCGACCGATGACCTATTTTTTGGTACAAGTCAATTAAAGGTTATTGGTAACGTCAGACATACGAGTTTAAAGTTGAGCCCACATTATGCATTACAACCTCACTCTAGAGCAAGCATTGGACATGACGATCCCCCCGTTGTCATTTTAAAGCCCTTTGTTTACTCATTAAATAAGCACTGTTTGTTTAAAGTCAGTTCTTATATTGTTGAACTATATCTACTTGAGTGAAACGTATTTGAACAACCAGAGATTTCCACTCCAGAGCTTTAGCTGAAGATGTTTATTCTTATATTTGTCTCATCAGACAGCTGTTAACCGGCTCTCTTTAATTGTGTCTAAATGTTGATCCAAGGCAGTCTCCTTCATTTGTGAATGAATACACTTTATTTAGCCAGTGCTGACATGCATTCAGCTTGTTCAACCAGCCTGAAGCATGTCTGTTATGAGTCAAGCTGAACTCTTGACTGAGCATCCCCACTGGAATCCCCTCCATTCTGTCACTCATTCATCTGCAGCTCCTGTGTCTCGGGCCCACCAGGCTGGGGGTCCAGGTAGCCCATATGAGCTTACGGGCCTACCCCAAGCCCGCATTTAGACCTGTTTCGGTTGCATTGAGATGTACTGAGCCGTACTGAAATGTAGGGAAGGCATATTGAAGGTGCATTCAGAGGCAGTGAGCTTGAATTGAGATGTTTTGAGCTATATTTAAATTTGGCTGGAGCCCGGCTGAAGCTGTATTGAGATGTATCAGAGCACAGCTAATTTAAGCTGAGCAGCAGAGAATGTTGTGCTTTGTAGCTGGACAGGATTGTCCATGCTGCAGCACCACTGCATTGTGGCTTAAAGGAATCCACCACGCTATTGTGGCCTAAGAAGATTGTCCCTGAGAAGACGTAAGAAAACGCAGCGCGGTGATGACCGGGAGCACTCGGGCTGCCACAGGCTCTGTCTGTGAGGCTCAGATTAAATGTGTGTAGTGTGTGGCCCAGTCCAGCCTCCTCGTCTGATGTGTGCCCCTGTTTGGCCTCCCCATTTGATTCCTGAATCAGTTTGACCTTTACATTTGATGTGTAGAGTAGCCTGACCTCTGCATTGTCCTGAAGAAAAGCTGGGACTACCGAGAGTAAAGGACTTTACAAGGCTGTACTCTGGGGTTAGTGTGACAGCCTGATGTTCTCCATCAATAGCCATTTGGTTATCACCTCTTTGAGTTGTCAAATTAGTGGAGTTGTCTTTATTAGAAACTTATTTAATGTCACCACACATAATATTTAGATGTTGCAATACATTGTGTTGTATCTGCACACTTGAACAGTTTGTAATTAGGGCAAGGTGTAAATAAAAAGAATATAATAAACAGACAACCATATTTTATTTAATTTTATCTGTTTAAAACATTTAATTAGAATTCTCTTGTAGAAATTGCAATAAAACTAATATCTACCACTTGCGACCAACCCCTGTTTCAGAAAAGGTCATTTTTAATCAAAGTTAATGATACAATAATGACACAAGACTTTTTCATAAATGCTGAAAACATATAGAATCAAAAATCAGAATAGTTGGTTTAGATTCATTTATTGTCTGGTTATATTTACAAAAACATTCACAACTTTATAAAATGACATTTGGTGCCAGTGTGAACATTTACAATGACACAAATTTCCACATTTCCTTTGCGCCTTGTTTTAATGAAAGTCATTTTTTTATTCGTTCAAATTCTGTACAGTCAGTGTGAAAAAAACGTGCTTTTGGACGGTGATGATGTCGAACGCCTTGGCCACAAACTAAAAATCCTCTTTGAAGACGTTACTGTAGACGGGGCCAATACTGTGACATGTCGCCTTCACTTCCTGGGACCTGGACTGGGACGGAGATGCCCGGTGAAATCAGGCCTATAAAAAAAAACATTTCAAGTCAATATTTAAAACACAGGTGTTTGTTTATTTTCTTCATCATTGATTTTAAGACCCCGTGCCAAACTTGTTTTCCTTTGTATTTATTGTCACGCTCATACTGACGTTTTCCATTCATCATCCATATTTTTTATGTCCAACTTTATCCTCGTCACTGACACTGTTAAAGCTTTGAGTTTTTGCCCAGCTATTTCAAATATATTTATATATAAAACTGGAGAAATGCTCAGTGGATTAATTCTAGAGCAAATCATTAGGAATGTCAGTCAGATTACAAACAAGTGAAGACACCACAACCAGTCGACCAGAATATGACCATCGGCACATAGTTTTGCCACACCAGCGTTCAGTCGCAGCACAGTTTACCGATTTAGTTATTGCAGGAGAAGTGGCTCAATTTCTACCTGTTGACGATGTTGCAGAGGTCGACATTGATTGGCCACCGATGTGTGGCTGCATGTGACCCGCGGTGTAGGCCTCATAACTTCGACCGTTTAATGCGGTGCTACTTGGAAGCATACAGGAATAAGACGCCTGGTTTGACGGCTGGAAAAAGTACAAAGGGAATGAATTAATAACAGCAACATAAACAACAGAGGGCTGCACAAGACATCGCAGTTTTCCTCATATTGTGCAGCCCGGGCTCACAAAGTCGTCAGAAGGTGGTCTTACTTGCATAGGGAGACTGGCGGCCATACTGAAGCTGTAGCTGTTAGACAAGATTGGCTCCGATCTGGACAGCATGGATTCTGATGAGAAAGACACTGTAACAAATGACATACAATAAGAGAAAGAGGCTCCAGCAGGACAGGCACACAGGTGACGATCTGTCTGTGATACATACTTGTGCTAAAGCTGCTGCTAATCGGAATGTGATTGGACGTGTGCGATGCTTGCCGCCGTTGATTCCTGAGCTTCTCCTCTCGTCTCCACTTTGCCCGTCTGTTCGAAAACCAAACCTGAGGCGGAAAAAATGACTCGTGCTATCAGTAAAACCTTCAATTACATAATGTTATTAATGAGCGTCCACACAGTATTGTTAACTGATTTGGAGAGCTACTGCTGGTCACCGTTTCTCCATAAACTTACATAGGATTGTTCTGCCCACATTTCCAGCTCTGTTCTTTAGACTTTTTTTTTTTTTTCCAGTAATGACAGATTTGTTTGAAAACTAAACGAAATATAGAAAACCCCCTAAGAAAATATAGCCCTTATTTATTTTATACGAATAGATCAGATGAAAGAAAACTTGCAAGACATTTTCACATTTAAAATGGATCTTTTCCCCCTATATTCACCTGCAGTGTCTCGCCTTAAAAGCCAATAAAAACAAGAGCCCACCTGTATCCTTGCTTCTGGGAGGTCAATCTTGTTGGCTAGGCGTTCTCTGGCAAATACATCCGGATAATGAGTGCGTTCAAATTCTGAAGACAAACACGTAGTCGATAAATAAAAAAGTGATGATATGTTGCGAAATAGAGCTTCTTTTAAACATGTGACGGTTTCGGCCCTTGCCTTTTTCTAGTGCGTCTATCTGCTCCTGCGTGAAGGACGTCCGGTTTCTTTGGAGTTTCCTCTTCAGCTGCAGTCGCATCTGAGTCTCTTCAGAGTCTTCACTGTTTGTGCTTATGACGTTCTCCGTCCCCTCCGACTGTAGACAATCTGCACACAGCAGTCATAGTTCAAACGGATTCATGCCAATATTCACAACCTTGTTCACTACAAGGTACAAAGTATCAGCTCAAAAGTATTTCACTGTACAACTGCTAAAATACCTGACCTTCCAAGTAACACCAGGCCTAACTCAAGATCAAACCGGATTCAACTGGTTCTAAAAAGGTTCTAAAATAGATCTATATTGGAATAAATCATGTGTAAACGGTGCCACCTGAAAACGTATGGGCTATAAAATAAATCTCTGCGCTCTGTGATAAATGCAGTAGCCACAATGGGCATCCACTATAAAAAAAAAGGAATAAAACATGTCAAAATAAACATGTACATATTCTCCCCGATATTATGCATTTTCATAGACAAACTAAAAGGTATTTTCTTGTTAAGCTCGCGGAGAGAATCCAGCTGAATGTGTATGTGTGCTGATGTGGCGGAGCAGAGCAGCTTGAGTCGCGCTCTCAGCGGAGCGCATGTTTTTTCTGGTGCAAGGCTAATTATTCATTATTCCCATCAGACAGAGGCTGCAAAACAGAATGAAGCCATTGCTCAGTGTCACAGGCAGTCAGGCAGAAAAAGATACAGATGAGAGCAGACGCCGGCTCTGCCCTCCCATTCACACACACACACACCACACTCACACACACACACACACACACAAGGTCTGTCAGCCGTGGGCCCATTGAGATGCACAGCGAACCGGGACCTAACCATAAAATAAACACATACTGTATGTAAGTTTTTTACGAATATACACTGACAACAAAGCTATTCTACACTGCCATTACTGATTTTATTGATCACCAGTTGTTGCATCAAGTTAAAAAAGAATGAACCTTTACCTCTTGATTACTCATCTAATTAGCATACGCATTTTAACTATTGCACAACTAATATTACAACATAGGTTTCCTCAATTAAAGTTTTAAGTAGTAACTTACCGTACATTTTTACGACTTTAAATGAATGTAATAGTCATTGCTGTTAGATATGTGTTAGTTAAAACAATATATTTTAATTAAAACCTCAAATTAGGTGAAACACACAGATTAAATGCACTGTGTAACAATTTAAATGAATGCAGTTGTGTATTATGCATATTCAGTTATATCATATGTGATTCCTTTATGTATTTGGTGTCTCAGTGGTATTTTAAGATCCACCTGTATTGTACGCCTCACGCATACAGTGCATTTGGTTTCCTCACCATTGGCGGTGAGAGTGGTCCCGGAGAACCAGCCGGAGCGCCCTCCCCAGGCCGCCTGTCCGTTAAGTATCTTGAGCTTGTCGAACATCGCCTCGGCTCCCGCTGGGCCCATTTGGTGCTTGTCGCTGGCCAGGTTTCTGAGCACTCGGTTTATTGATGACACCTGTTAAGAATCACAATAAATAAACTACTTTAGACATCTTCTCTTGGTGCATAGTAAATATGTGATTGTATATTGTTAAAAGGTATGACAAATAATGTTTTGTTTAAATTGCTTTCTTTAATGATCTTTGTTTGTTGTTGCCCCATGGAAAGACTCATTAAGTGCAGAGCTTGACATTCTGATTCATTCAATTATAAAAGCAAGGCAAATTACTCATCAGGTATTGTTTTTCTGCCGGACCAGCACTGGGGGTAAACTGACCACTGTGGCTGAATCTTTTCTTTTGTAATGATACATATCAGTGCCATAAAATCCTGCGCATAAAATACAATGCAGTATTTCAACATGATCGTACTTACACTGGGGATGTTGTCGTTAGTGCAGATGGCCTCTGCTAGCAGCCTGTCTCTGATCTCCCAGGCGAATATGGACGGACACTCTCGTTTGTACTGGGATATCCTGCCCACCACTTCAGGCGTCGCCACTCGTGGTTTACTGCCTCCGATCGCCCTGGGACGGATGGACCCGGTCTCGTAATACCGACCCAGAATCTTACTCACACAGCCGTTGGACACCTGAAAGTAAGGCAAACAACTACTGCCATTTTTATGTTTACTCAAACGGCAAATGTTCTTAATGAGGGTTATTTTCGAATGCAAAAATGTTGTGTCAATGAAGTTCCTCATATTTATGGGTCCATGGGTTCATAAACTATATAAAATGTATGACATCATGAAAGGTTTTGTCACTTGAAGACAAAACATTTAGTTTTAGTGTAATAATACTGCATGTATTGTTGTTCCAATCGACAGGCGTGCACACCTGCAGTATCCGTGAGATGTCACATGGTCTGGCGCCGCTATGAGCCAACTCTACGATCTTCTGCCTGGTCGAGTCAGGTAACGGCCGCCCATTCACAAACACCCCTCCAAGCTGGTTCACCCCGCTGTGACCTACATGTGCACATCACAGCATTAGGACATCACAGACATCCTGCGCTCTGAAGAGGGCAAATGCTGCTGTATACAAAGTATGCTATAAAAGCCACATGCATGAAAAGGGGCGCAGGAAGGCGAGGGGAAATACAGGCTTTAAACAGAACTGAGGATAGGTCCTTTATTGTCAGCCTTTGACTAACTTCATGTTTTACCATAGATTACCATATTAGTGGAACTTTTATATATTCTTGCCTATTGCCCAAGACATTTTACCCCACTAACTGCATATTGTGCAATATTTTTCTAAAAGCCCAAATCTATGAAAGTTGTGCTTTGTCACAATTTGCTATTTTTTTTAGATTTTCATGAATTTAATTTCATTATTTTAATTTACCCTTGCAGAGCCAAAGTGAATTACACTGATTTTTTAATTGTTTAAGTTTATATTGGACTCCCTGAGGCTGAAGCAGGTATTGTAATAATCTAATCCACACCAGGAACTCTTCACAGGGCACAGTGGTGGAGAAAGTGATTAAAATATTGCAGGTCCGACTTGTTTGTTCTGGAGCAGATTAAGCAGGGATTTAATCCCAATCCATTGAGTATTTTCCATTAATGGCTCAGTTGAGGAAAGGCATATTGAGGATTTATAAAACATTAATAAATGATGCTGCTCCAGTGACATGCAGGCACCTCATCACCAAACAGAATGTGTTTCCATTTGGCCCTGTAAGAATCCTTTCTTTTATTCACACTAATTTGTAGAAATACAGACAACATTACACTTTCTGCCTCTTACGTTGAATTGCCGGTTTGCACCGTGGACTATTAGGCCCACAGTAATATGTTAATCAAAGGCCGTTCCCAGAGGAGACATGGGCTGTGCTCCACTGAAACACAATTAATTGACAGACATATGGAGTCAATTTGGCTGTGGCTCTGTGTCACACACATATGGCCCAAGGGAGATGCTGTGTCGACTGACCCACTATCATTTCTTCATGTTTAAGATTTGTCAGCTCGCTAAATTAATTTAAGTGAGTTGGTCAGGATGCTTAGATTATAGTGTTGAGTCCACCTCCTGATCTACTGCTCCACCAGTATGAAATAACATTTATGGAGTAAAAAGTGTAAAGTCTGTTGAAGATTTTGGACTGTGTGTTTTTTTTTTTTTGCCTTTATTCATCAGGATAATCCCACTAAGATGCTGATGCACTTTCACATTGGGACACCTTTACAGACACGCAGAGGTCCAACATGGTCCGAGAATGAAGAAAGAAAAAAAGACTTGCCATGAGCGAGTGCTAACCACATTGGTCTGCTCTGCTGTCAACAGGCAACCTTTGGATTATTTTCTGTGCTGATCCAATGCCAGTTTTAATGCTATGTAATGAGCATGGGTGATGGGATGGAGCAGAGCAGGGCAGGGCAGTGGAGAGGTGCAGGGCAGAGCAGAGTGAGGAGAAGAGATGCACACACCTTCACTGTAGACAGCACGGACCTCTTGTCCCGCAGTAAGAAAACATCAGCATGAGTTACTGACCAATTTGTACTCATTTTAACTTATTAACATTATCTCTGAGCACTGAAACATGCTGCATATTTAATTTGATATTATAGACAGTTAAGAGCTCATGCATTTGAAAAGGGTGACTTTCAAGTGATGTCTGAAATATAAATGTATTAACAGAACTATTTTAGATTCAGAGACACTTTGTGCTTAGTCTGCAAAAAACAAATAGTGCAATACAGACGTATCAACTTTGATTGATCACGTCTTGATAATAATAGAAATTTAACTCACTGTTATGCATCATGGTGGCCACTCCACTCTCCCAGCTGGTATGGCCTCTGTAATCTGGACAAAAGGAAGATTTACATGTAACCTACATGTGACGGTGTGAGATGTGGAGATCTGTTAATTATTATCAGCCTATAATTTTAAATTAAACAATTGAAATCAGTGTATAGTTGTATTCATGAAATCAAAATTATTCTCAGCAGTTTATTTTAACGTAGCGCACAAATCCGTGAGCTTTTGCAAAGGGCCGCAGCTTGAGAAATCCAGACAGTGACCTGTGTGGATTTGGTCATTCGTTTTTTGCCATTTTCTAAGTAAAACTGTAGCGAGACAAAAAAGAAGGATTTCCCCTTTAGGCTGAAGTGAAAAGTTGATGGCATCAACAATAAAAACACCGACCTGTAATATTTTTATAGACTGTCGAACTAGTGTCTGTTTCTCGGCTCTAAACACAAGGGCCATGGCTCAGGTGCGCTCCGTGCGCGCGCCAAACATATGGGACGTGGGCTACAGCCGTCACACCAGCGCGCACAGCAGCCTTCACAAGTTCACGTGTTGGATCAGGCCAGTGCGCCAAAATAGATCAAGCGCTTAATTGGCTTATTTAATGAACGGGAAAAACATTTCATCTGGAAACAACTGCATTCCGACAAGGAGCCGGTCTTCCGCTTCCTTTGAGCTCGGCCTCGCTGTATTTCTTTGAATAATCTTTTTTTTTTAAATGTCGATTCTTGACCTTTGTCAAATAGTGAATACACCTTTTTTATGTTTATTTGTCATTAAGATTGTCTTTAACGAGTTAGGGAATAAAATAGGCTTAGCCAATTCCGTCTTTACGCATTTCTACCTAGGTCAAAAACGTAGGCCAACAACATGTTATTTGAAAGAACCTATAACTGTGCAACGATACGCAATAGATTGAGTTGTTGAGTTAGAGATGTCGCTACAGCTAAAACATGTAGAGTCGGATGATACAAGGCCTGATTCTGTTTAGCAGAATACTGAAAGTTTGCGATATGAACTATTGCGTAAAAGGGTTGCAAAAAACAAAACAAAACAACAATTAAACACGGTATTATTAACAGTTTCTTAAATTACTTACAGGAGCTAAATACAAAAAAAATAAAATAAAATATAAACTGCAAATATTGTTCAATTAGTGTTTCCAGAAATTACAATTACGCACGAACCTTATACGTGCGCAATTAGATTTGTCCATAGACTTTCCCATTGTACATGTTGAATTAAAAGTTGTAAATTAGGCTGTAAGGAGAAGAACTACTTACATCCACCTGTGGACCGAACATGTTCCATTGGCACGTGCTAAACATTGATGCCCGCATTGGTCCCGCTCAGTCCCCAGGTAAAGTCACAGACACGTGTCACTCAGTGCGAATGAGGCTTACCTTTCTGTGGCATGGCGAAAAGGTTTGTTTGGTTTGCAAAGCAGCGTCGGTCTTCTATTCTTTCTTCAAATTAGTTTCTCCTTGACTGAAGAGACAAGTGCGGAGAGTGACAGAAGTGGTCCTCTGAGGAGAGAGGAGGGACGAGTGGGAGGGCGGAGAGACGAGCCGCGCGTTCAGAGCCACCGGTGTTCATCAGCGGAGAGAGAGCTCAAGTGTCCAAGTCTGACATTTGGAAACTTAGTGGAAATCACTGTGCATCTTACGGCCTTACCACCCATCAACCACAAGTGAGGGGATTTTCTCATGGTTTATTAAGCTGTAGTAAATAAGTATCACAATATTGACCCCCCAAAAAAAAATCAGCACCACGGCATCCCAAATGAAGAAACATGGTTTATAACAGTGATGCTTTTTAATTTGAAGCATCACTGAAATAACTTTGATTGATTAGATTATTATTTATTGTGTCCTTACGGAGAAAGTTGTTTTGGAAATTCTAAGGCAGGTACAAAAACAGACAATAGGCAATCACATGAAACAGTCCTCGCACACACGTCACATCTGCGGCAAAGTTCATCACGAGCTCAACATTGCATGACCCAAAAAACAACTACACTACAGTTCAGTTCATGGTGTATAAGGCTGCTATAGGTGTCTGACCGCAGGCTTTCACGGGTTTGTCAATCAGGTAAGGCTTGGACAGTGTGGCAAATCAATTTACAGATGTCAACATTTGCCACGTAATTTAAATCTTAAATACAACGTCTGCGCTAGGTATTGTTATCTTTAAGCTACCGATTTAAGACAGACCCAACCTTTACAAGTAACAACAGACATTTGGTATAAGTCATGAGTTAAATATTGGTTTTGTTCCAGCAACAAGTGACGCCATGAGCAATGGTCTCCAGCTCCATCTATTGGCCGAAACACATAAGTGCACCTCTCTTAAAACTGCTCTGGTCAACAAAGGCGCACGGTCACACTCATTAAACTCAGAATGAAGAAGAATTTAAATCCCTTCAATAGCAGAGTTCTTCATTCAAATGTTTGAATTGAGCTGTAGTGTCAGTGAGATGTTTTTGAGAATCTAACCCAAGTAAACTTGCATGTTGGCAAACGGTAAGCTTTTATTTAAAGAAAAAAAAAACTTGACTAATGGGGCCTGGCTACACTAAGATAATCAGACACATTCTATTAGTATTATCTACAAATTGCTTTTGGAGTAAATCACACTGAATCACGTTAATGCATTAAAAACAGCATCACTGTCATCAAAGTGCAGATCGGCAGACCTTAAATTATAGCACTGTCAGAGGTCCTCCTCATCTCCGCCAATGAAGAGACATTAATACTGTGTGATGGACAGCCAATGAAAGAAGACGCAGCCACCGATTGACCCCAGTTGGCCCAAACTCATGTCAACAGTGCCCCTGTCCTCTCCTCCCACTCCTTCTGTACTCCCACTGCAATCTTCGACCAATCAGCTCGAGTTTCCCCGTGGCATCCTCTCTCTTCCTACTTTGGTGCCATTCTCGTCGCGTCTTAACTCTGCGCACCTCTGCCCCATGCCACGTCTCCATTTCTATACACCTCCACACCCCGTCTGTCCCGCACCTCTTGACTCCCGAGCCGTGTGTCTGTCTAATGCTGACAGCTAACAAGTAATTACAGGTAATCATCTAAATGGACAGTAATTATTGCCAATGGGGATGGGCTTGAGTTCGCCTTTACAGTATTGTGAGTGGGAGCGAAACCCCTTGACTTGCTATTGTCCCTGAAAAGCAGCATATTCTGTTAGCTTATTATGTTAACACAAGACTGTTAAGATTTTTAAACTATTAATAATAACTAATAATGCTAACATTTTACACTGTTTATAATGCCCAGACATGGTAAATGCTCTCAACTAACTTATATAGCGCTTTTCTACCTTCATTAGGCCCAACGCGCTTCACAGCAAGGAACCAGTCACCCATTCACTCTCTCATTCAAAACCAATGAGCGCAGACACTGGATGCAAGGAGGGTGAAGTGTCTTGCCCAGGACACAACAACATCTTCGGGGCTGGCATTCGAACCCCGACCTTCTCATCATGAGACGACCCGCTCTACCAACGGCGCAGACATGGTTACCTACAATGAAGTCAGATCAGGTACTGTCAATGGGTAATCATTACTATATTAGTTGATTCAAATTGAAAAGTGGGTTACATTTGCAAAAATCAGATATCTTTATTTAACAATAATAATAAAAAAAGATAGCTGTTTGCTTTTTGCTACTTCTTAAATAATACAAATGAAACTTCAATTTTGTTAATTTAATCAAAAAGGAGGGACTTCATATTTTAATTGCACTAAAATAGATCTAAATTTCCACCGCTTTAGGTCATTATTTGAACGGACTCATCTGTTTTTTTTTCTTGTTTTGATAACTTTGTAACAAATGTTTGTCTTCAACAGCGAAAGGCAAGAGACAACCCACAATGATTAAAAGAGGATGCGTGTACCCCGTAATCAGCCAGCTATAGGATCAATCCCATGACCTATGAGAGGTAAGCTATAGAGAAGTTTGTGCGTAAATCCTTGTATGCTGTGCATAAATAAGTGACTTTTGCCATCCCTCACAATCACTTATCTGTCTTATCCTTGCGGCCTCACAGAAGCCTTTTACTACACATTTATTCATGTGCCTTTACCAAGTCTCATACAAAGATTACTGACAGCGCAGACGATGTGCTGAATCTCCCTCCCCTTTTCATCCTGGGCAGTCCTATCATATAAAGCAAAAAACATAAATAATAAAATCAAAAATCAAGCCTAAAAAGCTTCATCACCCATGGATTCAAAGTGATAAAATTTGGAGATTGTTGCCATAGCGATGATCCAATCCAGCTTTACTCATAAATCACTTTAAAAACAACGGTGTTGACCAAATAACACTAAATCAAAACAAACTATACACAGATATAATGATTAAACACAATTATGAATTCAGAGCAAAATGAGTCTTGTAGCAGAAACTCATCCATAGTCAAAAAAAAGAAAGAAATTACCTCAGGTTTAATTGTTTTTCATTATATAAACTTTGCATCTTTGGTGACAGAAGTCTATTTCAGCAAATGATGGCCTTATGCTGAACCTGGACAATGGCCATAGTGACACAGAAACATTGTTGACTTTCACATTCAGATCATATATATAGAGAGTGTGTGCCTGAGCGTGTGTGTGTTGGAAATCACAAAGATAAATAAACAAATATCATTTTAATTACACTTTTATTAAGTATTACATTTTTACAGTGGCAACAATTATTTGTGTCGACCGTATAGACAGTTTTTCGGTTTGATGTATGGCTAAAATTAAAAGTAAATGCATCTTCTTGCTCGGATCGCAAGTTTTCATTATCTTGCAGACATCTTGCAATAATCCAATTTTCTATCTAATCTTTTAATCACTATTAATGTGCAAAGTAAAATATTCAATTTTCTGACCAATCTCAATGATTACTCCTCTGTAATCCGATCACCCTGTGACTGCCTCCAAAATACCACTTCATTAACTTCATGCATTTAGTCCAAAAGTGGGCGTTTAATTTGGGGATAGATGGGCTGTTCGCGCAGAGCCAAATGCGTGTGTCCAGTGAGTAAAGAAGGTCCTTAATTGCATTGTTCTGTGTTTATTAGCGGGTGAGGCTTGCATTAACCTTTTCATTGGGCCTGACATTTCTTTTCCTACTAAATGGAGAATTAAAGACCATTGGAAAGCCATTAGTGGAATTTACTGCTTCTGTTGACTGGTCAGCTATTAGAGGAGGGCGGCACGACCACTGCACTCGCCAACAGCTCCACACACCAAGTTTACTTTGAGACATATGTTCAAGCACAAAAGGCTTATGTTTACCTGCCAATTGTCAACATCACTTCTACGATGAATTTATTGTTATGAAGATATCATTTTGAATACCCCAGTAGCAGAGCGTTCACAATGAGGTTTTTAGTAGGAGGAATGAGGATGTATAGTTCAGTCACCTTTTGGTTGTAGCTACACCACCGCACGTCACTGGAGTGCTCCAGTTCACTGCATGTCATGACAGAAAAGGAGAACAACAATGAATGAATGAAAGAATAAAAAGCAAATAAATGAAGGCTTATCAGCACTTTACACATTCTTTCAACTTCACTAACAGTTTCACTGAATCCTATAAAACCTATGAATTCAGTAACATATACAGCAGGAACCATATGTTTACATACACTTTATAAAAATACACATTTGCATTTTTCCTCACTGTATGACATGAAACCAGAATTAACCTTTATTTATTTTTAGGTCAAATAGAATTAAAAAAAAATATTTCCATTTGCTAAATGCCAGAAAAATGAGAGATTTTTGTTACTTTTACAAAGTCAGAAGTTTACATACGCTAAGATTACTATATCTTTAAACAATTTGGGAAAGCCCAGATTACAACGTCATGTCCTTGGAAGCACAAGTCTGGTTCATCCTTGATGGAAATTTCAAGACACTTGAGGTGCCAGTTTCATTGTTTAAAACAATGATCATTGTGACCCAAGGATCATACAGATCAGAAAGAAGGCGGGTTCTGTGTACCAGAGATGACCGTGCTGTGGTCTGAAATATAAATATCAACCCAAGAACAGATACAAAAGACCTGGTGAAGATGCTGCTGAAACTGGTAAGAGTTTGTCATCATTCACAGTGAAACAAGTACTGTACCGACATGGGTTGAGAGGGTACTCTGCCAGGAAGAAGCCCTTACTCCAAAAGAAACATCACAAAGCCAGTTTTGAGTTTGCAAATAAAAAAGGATAAAGACTTTAATTTTTGGGACATATCCTGTGGTCTGACAAAAAAAAATGTTTTGGCCATAATGACCATCATCGCGTTTGAGGAAAAAGGTGAATCTTTCAGCCTGACAACACCATCCCAACTTTGAAATAAGGGGGTGCAGCATCATGCTGTGGGGTTGTTTTGCTGCGGAGGGACTGGTGCACTTCACAAAATAGATGACATCATGAAGAAAGAACACTATGTGGAAATATTGGAGCAACATCTCAAGACATCAGCCAGGAAGTTAAAGTTTGTGCGCAGATGGGTCTTCCAAATGGACAATGCCAAAGCAAACTGCCAAACTGGATACAACGTGGCTTAAGGATAACAAAGTCAATGTTTTGAAGTGGAAAAAACTAAGTCCTGATCTCAATCCAGTTGAAAATGGACAAATTTGGCTCCAGTTTCACCAGTTCTGTATGGATGAATGGATCAAAATTCCTGCTAACTATTGTGAGAAGCTTGTGGAAGGAAATCCAAAACTTTTGACCCAAAATATACAGTTTAAAGGCAATTCTACCAAATATATTAATGAAATGTATGTAAACTTTTGGTTTTGTAAAAAGTAACAAAAACATTCTGTCATTTTTCTGGACTTTGACAAAAACATATTTTTTTTTTAAAATTCTACTTTACAAAAAATAAAGGTTAATTCTGGTTTCATGTCAGACAGTGAGAAAAAAATGCAAATATGTCTTTTTATGAAGTGTATGTAAACATAATGGTTGCCGCTGTATATTTCTGCAATCATTCTTTAATATAGACGTGACCTATGACCAATGAATGTCATTTAAGGACTCTGATGGATACTGAAACATCTTCTGCACAGTAAAATGTTCACTCAGCATGCAGTGCTGTAGCCTTGTAGTGGCTCTCAATTTTTAATAGTAGCGACCCTCACATTTTCTATTCAAACTACGTAGAAAACATGTCTCCCATATGATCTGCTGATCCCCGAAAATTATCCCGCGACCCCATGGGAGTCTTGACCCCTACATTCAAACCCTCTGTGAGGCAAGGTGAGACCATGTATCCAGACAAGTTGACTGACGCTGCCACCATGTGGTAGTAAAAGGAACAACATAGAGTAATAATACCATTTTTACTTTATTTTATTTGAGTGATTTATGCTGCATTTATTAAGTACCTTTTTCTTATTCCATTTTCTCACAATCCCTATTACTCAATTAATCTTTGTGCTGCTTATTTTGCAGCCAATGCATTCATATGTCGGTTTATACAGTACATATGTATAGTAGAGGTTCCGACAAGCCCCATTTGACTTATGTGACCTGTTAAGGTTAAGTCTCGCAACTTAACCCTCGCATAGATGCACAGACCCCCAACACCGAGGTTATGATTCTGTTATTAGAAGGAATCCTCTGAGAGTGTGACATATGCTCCTAATAATAAACCGGCAAAGTGCAGATGTGGTAGATATTTCAGATGGTTTTGTTGAGTCAGACTCCATTTTAATTAGACTTTTACACCGTGTGAGTAACTGGTAAAGTGAGTCGAGAGCGCTCTCGCTTTATAGCCACACATAGCTGCACTGGCTGCTCAAGTTGCAAGTTCAAGGCGCGACATACATTGCAGACGCAGAGCAGCAGCTGAGAGAGAAACACAGTGAAGCTTGAATTCCAGTATGGTATTTCACCCAAAAAGCAGAGATCAGCCCATGTTTACATCAAAACTAAATAAAATCATATATAGTTACATTTCCTAAAAAGTGCATGTTATTGAGCTCTCTATGACAGTGGCAGACTCATGTGATATATTTCACATTGCAAGCTGTAGTTATCTCAGGTTGCCCTTTAGCACATAGTTAGGTTCAGTGTGCACGTCCCACCTGGCACCTGCTCTTGACTTTGTATTTTGTTATAATGGGCTTGTGCTGATTTAGATGACATAGTTTCATGACATAGTGCCGTAATACAGGATATGTTGGTGGAGAATAATATTATAGATACTAATCATCTTTTTTCTCAGGCATCATCACTGCTTTGGACCGTAGCTCGCTATAAATACTTGTCTTATACCAGCAGCAGAGTTAGTACTGCAGTCTAACCCCTGACAAGAATAAAGACTTTAATAGAGCAGCTACTATGTGAGATTTCTTGGGCATGTTGGCAGTGGCACAGAATACATGATTTGCACGACGTGGAAGGGATTAGGCTTGGATTAGTTGTACAGATTCAACAAAGCAGTGCATTGACACATTTGTGGAGGTGACGATAGGCAAAATCTTCACAGCAGCAGGCCACTAACTCGCTCGAGGAGCCTTGGACATTTCAGTTTTACCCATGGGTTTATTTGTTCATTGATGAATTTAAGATAGAGAGTCAATATTACACAATTTATCTATTGATGTTTTCTGTTTTCAGTCTCTATAGTGTATATTTCCAAGAGTCTTCAACCAGTGGTTCTCAAACTGTGGTACATGTATAATGGTACTCATGGTCATCTGCATTGTAGAATGATCTCATTTTAAGTAGAGTTTAGATGTAGTTTTCCCCTATTTGGATCTTGGCTGGTGGTACTTGGTGTGAAAAGTTTGTAAACCAATTGAATAATAACTAACATACGTATATGCACTGTCTATTGTAACATGTTTAAAAAATGGATTAATTATTTGGTTGGTAAATTGGTATACTTTTCCTCTCAGTGTTGGGTCCAAATATGCGCCTGAGGTACATTTGTGCACTTGCCATTGCCATTCTGGTCTTTGATGAAGCCCATCTGAATGACCGAATGATCAAATGGCTTTTTTCCATTTCTTACTTACACCAGCATTTGTCCCTATCAGTATATCAAATATCATCTTTCTCATAACTTGCAAACCCCTTTAGTCTTTAGTTGCCACTGCAAATATTCTTTTCTTTTCTACAAATACCGGTTCAAAAAGGTCAAATACACTTCCAAAGATCCCAACGGATAAACCCGCAAAAAAAATTACAAGATTCTGTCAGAACAGAGAAAGCCATTGTTTATTCGCACATCTTTAATCTTAGGGGCCCACAATGCCGTTTGTTGACAGGTTTTAACTCAGAAACAAATTCTGCTGGTCCTCACTCACAAACACTTGGCTGTGTTTTTTTTTTTTTAAAGGGGTGATTTGGGATCAAAGCATCAATTATTGTCCAAACATATTCTGATGAGTTTTTGAATGCTTTTTATTTATTTCTTTTGCCTTGTTTTGACAAAACATGGAGCAAAATCCATACTTAACCCCCAACTCTAAGATGAGCTGCTGTTGTACCCGTCACCCATCTCGTCAGTCTGTGGCTGGTTCCAACACAAAGGCCGTTTGGCATATATATATAAAAAAACAAAATAAGACAACTATCTTAAAATACTATGCAAAACATTCCCGCAGGATTGTATTGATTTGGTCCAACGCCAACGTTTTAAAAGCACATGTTGTTTGGAATCAGAGGATGGCGAGATCCCCTGTGAGATTAATGGCCAGCACTTCCTTCCGTCTTCGTTGAAAAGACACATTTTTTGACCCTAAAACTTCTAAAAATAGCCGTCAGTGCGGATGTTACTGCTTTCTTATGTAAGCTGTGGCCCGAAGTGTCCGGGGTGAGAAGCTGCGCAGAGAGTCCAGTAAAATAAACGTTGAAATTCTTCGTCTTTGAAAATCAGAATTACAAAGTCAATCGTGTAAGCAAACCGGATCGGACGATTTACAGTTAATGCAGTGAGTCAATACCATCATCTTCTCTTGGTCCTTGGGTCACAACGCTTTAATCAAACTCCCGGCTTTCATGTACAGTATTTGCTTGTTAATTCAGGTCCTAAATGGTCCCATGGTCCTTAAGGCTGGGAACTGGCAAAACAACTTTCCCAGTGTTTGGTAACTCTTGAAGGGAATGCTGTTGCCAAGAAAACACTTTAACATTCACAGGCCTGTTGTTCATCATATTCATTATACAGAAAAGTACAGCCTCTATATAGGTAAATAAAGTGTTATTTTTATGATTATAATATGAAAAAGAAAAAAAGCAATGTGTCAGACTTCTTATGGGAATAGATAGAGGGGTATGAATGCCTCTTTAAGCCACTGTACACCCGCAATTGAAACGAGCAATTGAAATGACAAGCTTACTGGATATGCTCACCATATAGAAATACCTCATAAAAAAACATCTTGTCCTCGCAGTTTTACGGCTTCGTGCGTATATAATTTCCCAATAAATCTAAAAATGCTTTGAAGCCAGTCCTACTTTTCAATCTCTTTAGCAATCTCCAGCTCATCACCAACAAGCCATTTTACTCCGTGGTAAATCTTGTTGTGGCACTAATTTATGAGCGGTAATGACTGAGAGAGGGGTCCCGGGACAGGTCGGAGGCCTTTGATCTCACAGCCGGTCTCAGTGGGGCTGGGATAGAGGGAAAGTGTGGGAGGGCATTTCTTGTACTACTACTTTTATCGTCGCCTATGTTTAGATTTTGGATGTCTTGGTTTCAAGTATCAGAGCTGCACACTCTGAGCTGCGACGGGGGGGACAAACAGCGGGTCTTTACCCTGATCTTCACCAGGACCCTCTTAAAGACACACAACGGGACGGATCTCGAGAGATACACAAGAGCGCGGTCATTTTTGTCAGAGGAAGCGGAGGGAATAACAAGGCGACCTGGGATAGTGAGTTTCTAATGCTTTCTGCTTAAGGAGCCCGCACCATGACGCAACAGGTGGAGGAAGAGGACCAGCCGGCGTCAGCCATGGGGACTCAACAGTCTGCTGTGCATTATCTGCGAGATGTGGTGTTTCATGGCAAGTTTGAGGTGAGCGGGTCTTTGAGAAATCACCCAAGAAGGCTGTAGGTAAAAACTGGCTGGTTACGGAGATCTTGGCAATGTGCACTTTAAAGACAAAAAAAAAGAAAATGAATTGGGCGCAGCTGAATGGGCTTATTTTTTACAGTGATTTTAAAGCTGATTTAAGAAGACTGCAAATGAAACCGGTTCAGTTGTCATGTACAGCTTAACAGTATAATAACTGTATGGTCAGAGTAAACAACTGATCAGTGTTTGCATCAGGTTCGAGATGTTAGAAAAAATTTACTAAAGGTTGTTGATTAGATGTCAAAAATGTTGGCGCTTCGTTGGTCTCTGGCAGCCAAGGACAGACTGGTTTCATTCACAGCTCCATTGGTCAATTGGCACTATATGCACGCAGCTTGTGAATGAACCTTGAATGTATCTTGTTGTACCTTGGCCAATGGTGAGCATCTCCACACAAACTATCAATAACAGCAAAAGGAAAAAGTAGTTCAGACAAGTAACCTTCTCTCAACATTAACACTATGTATATCTCGTCAAATCAACGTACTATAAATACAGTTTTGAATCATGAACAGAAATGTAACACATTGAGATAAAAACATTTCAGAAATCGATGGCCAGAATGCAAAACCTCCTACGTGCACAATGCTGCAAGAAAATGGGGGAAAAAAACACTTATTGTTAACACATATTGCAGAAATAGGGTCTAAGAACAGTAGAATATGCTTGAATATCTTTAACAAAGACCATACTATAATAGAAATAAACGTTTTCTTTGTTTCCTGAAAAAAAGTGATTTTTTTCAGATAGGAGGTTTTGCATTCTGGCCATCGATATGGAATTCAAGACTGAAAGTACATTAAATACCAGTACATAAATGTGTTGTGTGATATAACATCTCGTGATTGACTGGCCAATGTGGCACTAGTTTTAAACCCAGTAATTTAAAAATAGTGATGAAACTAATAGTCTGATATTGCGACAGCTGCGTCGCATTTCTTTGTAGTTTGGGGAAGCCCTCCTCTGCCCTTTGATTCCTAATGCAAGAGACCACCCACTGTGTTGATGGGAATAACTAATAATGCAATAAGAGTGACTGTAAACAACAAATAACTTTTCGCTCTGTCGTTTCAACATTTAAACATGTCAGCCAATGTCAGTTTGCCTTAGTGTCCAGACTGTGACAACTGTGTAGGAAGCGTCCGTTTGTTACCTTGAAAGACAGGGGGCAAACAGGCCAGTAGTTAAATACAACAAAGTACTTGAGGGTTGTTGAAGTAGAGCAGAGGATAGTTTATCTATGGAGGACAACTTTGAGTGCAGCTTCTGTAAAAAGTGGAATTGGCTGCTGAGGCATTTCTTAAAACCTTTTCTGCTGCACACTGAAAGGCTTGTTTTGCAATGGTTTTTCATTTATTTTCAAATAAATGTCAGGGTAACCTTTCATTCCAGCCTCTGGTTTTAATAACTCTGCGAGCTGTGTTTGGTGATCAGTGTACGGCACAATCTGTTGTCATCAATGTTGTTTACGTCTTGCGTTGTTTCTTGACCAGGTCATAGAAAGTTGAAAATCAATTGCTTCAAAGTTTCTCTTAGATGGGTTAGCAAGTAATAAATGAGTCTGATTTTAAATCTATTTTCCCTTATACATGATCATTTCAACAACTGAGTGGCACTGTGGCTCAGCCTTTCTGTGTAGTGTTTGCATGTTCTCCTGTGTGAGGCCAGGACTCTCTGGAAAATGAGATACTGAATCTCAATGGGACATTAAATAAAGGTTAAATAAAGCCACTGCAAACTGAGGATTACCAAAAGGAATCCAAATATACCTATGTTCTAAAAAAGGATTTCTTTTTGCTGCAATACCAAGTATCAATACTTCATCAAATATTTCAATACTTGTTTTATCCTGCACTCCTATGTTTTCTAGTAACAACTGCACATCACTTTGTTACATTTTGCTTTGAAGCACTTTTCAATATTAACACTTCGATAAATGTCAAGTGGCATTTGGCCTACACACCTTGGACACGTGACTGCTTTCTTTTTACTCTCTAGGAACAACGTCTTTCACATGTTTTATCTGAGTGTATTATCTTGATTTCATTATGCAATGTTTGATTATTTGTATACAAATGTAAGTGGTGTGTGAAGTTGTTCCCCTGCATCTTGGCCAGGACACTCTTGAAAAAGAGATTTTTAATCTCAATGAGTTATATCCTGGATAAATAAAGGTAAAAAAATCTTCTTCTTCTTCTTCTTCTTCTTCTTCTTCTTCTTCTTCTTCTTCTTCTTCTTCTTCTTCTTCTTCTTCTTCTTCTTCTTCTTCTTCTTCTTCTTCTTCTTCTTCTTCTTCTTCTCTTCTTCTTCTTCTTCTTCTTCTTCCTCCATCATCAATAATATTTGGATGATTTCAGTTCTTAAATAATTGTATCCTTTTGCATTTTCCATTTTGAGTTCAATAAATGGTGCAGCCCCAACCCTCTCATGTTTTGCTTCAGCTTCTCAAGGCAGTGACCCCAGATGAAAGCACCTGTTATCAGAAGGGTCTGTACTTCGAGGACGGTCAGAGGAGGGTGGATTATGTCCTCACCTACAATCTGAAGAAGCCTTTGGGCAGTCGCATCAGCAGATATGTCCCGCACATGCCGACGGAGAAAACCTTCACCCACGGCCGCTGGAGCAAAGACAAAAAACAGCTCAGAGAGCCTCACAGAGCCGGGCTTAGACCTTCCAATACAGGACTGGGAGGAGAGGTGGGGACGCCTGGAGAGGACGACAGGATCCTCCAGCGAGAGGACTTTGAATCGAAACTCAAAGATATGGGGCTGGAGCTGGAGAAAGAAGACAACGTAAGTGTGCAGAAATAACACATATAATAATTCCCCAATTATATAGCATAATTAGGGACTTATACAGTGAGAATAAAAAGACACATTTGCATTTTTTTTCTTACTGTTTGACATGAAACCAGAATTAACTTTTATTTTTTTAGGTCAATTAGAATTTTTAAAAATATTTCTATTTGTCAAATACAGAAAAATGAGAGATAGAATTTTCTAAAAAAAAAAAAAAAAACGGTACTTTTTACAAAACCAAAAGTTGACATACATTTCATTATTTGATAGCATTGCCTTTAAACTGTATAACTTGGGTTAAATGTTATGGATGTCCTTCCACAAGCTTCTGATAATACTTGGCAGGAGTTTTGGTCCATTCCTCCAAACAGAACTGGTGTAACTGAGCCACATTTGTAGGCCTCCGTGCGTGCACATGCCTTTTCAGCTCTGCCCATACATCAACTGGATTGTGATCAGGACCACTTCAAAACATTGACTTTGTTATCCTTAAGCCACTTTGTTACCAGTTTGGCAGTTTGCTTTGGGAATTGTCCATTTGGAAAACCTAGCTGATGTCTTGAGATGTTGCTCAATATTTCCACATAGTGTTCTTTCTTCATGATGTCACCAGTCCTTCCCACAGCAAAACAACCCCATAGCATGATGCTGCCACCCCGTATTTCACAGTTGGGACAGTGTTCTCAGGCTTGCAAGATTCACACTTTTCCCTCCAAATGTGATGATGGTCATTATTTTTTCGTCAGACCACAGGATATGTCTCCAAAAATTAAAGTCTTTATCCTTTTTTTATTTGCAAACTCCAATCTGTCTTGTTAATGTTTCTTTTGGAGTGAGGGCTTCTTCCTGGCAGAGTACCCTCTCAGCCCATGTTTGTACAGTACTTGTTTCACTCTGGATAATGACAAACCAGGTTCAGCATCTTAGCCAGGTCTTTGCTTTTGTCCTTGGGTTGATATTCACATTTCAGACGACAGCACATTCCTCTCTGGAACACAGAACCCGCCTTCTTTCTGATCTGTACTATGGCTGGACATTTTCATCATTGTTTTAACCAATGAAACTGGCACCTTCAAGTGTCTTGAAATTACACCCAAGGATGAACCAGACTTGTGCATCCAAGGTCATGACATCGTCCCCTGGGCTTTCCCAAATAGTTTAATGGTATCTTAGTGTATGTAAACTTAAAAAAATAAAAATATATATAATATAATATAAAAATTCTGTAGAAAATTCTATCTCTCATTCTTCTGGAATTTGACAAATAGAAATAATTTTTAAAATTGTAATTGACTAATTCTAATTAAATTAATTCTGGTTTCATGTCAGACAGTGAGAAAAAAATGCAAATGTGTCTTTTTATAAAGTGTATGCAAACATATGGTTCTCACTGTAAGTCCCCAATTATACAGTATACTGCGCTATCGTCTGTGAAGGTTTTAACAGATGCGTCAATAAAACCATAGTTATGATATTTTGTGTGTGTTTTACTAACAGGGTAAAGTCCCAGGGGTGGGTTTTGTAAAGATTCATGCTCCTTGGAGTGTTCTGTGTCGAGAGGCAGAATTCATGAAGCTGAAAATGCCCACAAAGAGGGTGAGACTTTAATGCACTAATATAGCTATTACAGAAATGTTACCAGTAGAACAAAAGGAAACTTCTCCATCTTTTGCGCCAGTGTTATGAAGTGAAGCAGTCCAGTGGTTTTGTGGAGAAGCTCATGTCTTTGGCCAGTAAAGTGGTGGAGCCTCTGCACCCTCATGTGGAGGACCACCAACCCAAGAACGTCAAGTACCTGTCGCACACTTTCTCCCGAGAGAAACAGCATCTGTAAGTCCGGTCTGGGCACATACATGTTCTACACAAGATAAACAGTTTTTGTTCCAATTCGTGTGTGCAGGTTTGATCTTTCAGACAAGGACTGCTTCTTTGACACTAAAACCAGAAGTTTCATTGTAAGTGTAATATTTCAATAATCCTCTTAGTGTCTCGTAGATTAACTGGTGTTATTTGACATGATTGTTTCAGGTTTATGAAATACTGAAAAGAACAAAATGCAAAGCAAAGTACAGTATAGGTAAGTGAATACTTCCTGCATTTTAAGCTGTTAAACGTAACTGCAGTATATTCCTTATCACATCTAAGGTATAGCAAGTCTGTTGGGAAGAGGGGTGTATACAGCAGCTTATCCTCTGCACGACGTGAGTGCATATTGAACATTTGTGATTACAGTTCACAGTTTATTATTGAAGAGCCATATATGAGAAGCAAGTGTTTTGTTTTGTTTTTTTCCTTTTGCAGGGGGACACTGAAGAGTATTCAGAGCCAAATGACAGAAAAGTATGAAATCATTTCATTACATTCATTCAAACCATCAATATAAAACTGTTACAGTACCATCATACAAGCCGAAAGTGCCCAAAGCTCAAATTAGGACATGAATAGTTATTATTATTAGTTATTTAATTGCACTTTTCTTAATTACACCACCATAATCACATGGCAACAGGAACAAGAAACAGAGAAAATGCAGATATTGAACAGTCTTCATACTGGGTTAGTGGTGCCATCAAACAAAGTACAATGACAGATTTGTTCTGTTTCCACTCTCAATTACCATGTAATTATCATAATTAATTACGCTTTTAGCTACCCATCAATTACTGTGCTTTAAGAAAAGTGGTACCGCATTTACAATTTCCATTGCATTTATCTTTCAGCTTTGTATGAGGAGTGGGCCAACTACAGTGTTTTCTACAAGTACCAGCCTATTGGACTGGTCAGGTAAGCATGATCAAATTACATTGCTGTGTGTCACTATTCTGCCAGCTGTGGCCAACTGCATTTCTTTTGTCAGAAAATATTTTGGGGAGAAGATTGGCCTGTACTTTGCCTGGTTAGGTCTGTACACCCAGATGCTGATTCCGGCCTCTGTTGTCGGAGTAATTGTCTTTCTATATGGATGTGCAACGGTCAATGACAACATACCAAGGTACTTACTCATTTAACCTACCGACTCACTTAGCGGTATATTCTTGCATGAATTACACTGGGAGTGCGTTTGTGTGTTTTGCAGTATGGAGATCTGCCACCCGAAGAACAACATCACCATGTGTCCCCTGTGTGACCAAGTGTGCAGTTACTGGAAGCTGAGCTCGGCCTGTGGCACGGCTCGAGCCAGTCATTTATTTGACAACCCCGCCACGGTCTTCTTTTCTGTGTTCATGGCTCTATGGGGTGAGTGCACAAAGCAGTTTTGGGGGGGGGGGACTGAATATAAATAGTGTTTGGAGAGCCACTTTATAGTTTGAATCATTTTTTAACAGCGGCAATGTTCATGGAGCACTGGAAGAGGAGGCAGATGAGACTGAATTATGAATGGGATTTAACTGGCTTTGAAGATGAGGAGGTGATGCCTTTATTATGACACTGTGACACTGAGATATTCTGCTGCTAGATAACGTATGTTTGTAAATGCTTCTTTTCTTTCCATTTTGGGTACTTATTTTGCACAGGAGGCTCTAAAGGTTGGACAAATATTAAAACCCCCTTTTTGAATTACTTACTTTCTGTATATTTTCTATGTTCTGCTAGTCTACTCCTGCAGTGAATTTATGCTTTTAGGACGACCTTTTCTCGAAGTCTTAACACGATTGCTTTCTCAGATCACAATAAAAGAACTGACTTTATCACAATGTCACAATTTCCTTTTTCACCCACCCTGATATCTTTTAATTGACAGATAGCTCAACTTTCCTTCTTTCACTATTGTACAAAATATTGAAAAGTTACGCAATTCTCCTCACAGGATCACCCTCGAGCCGAATATGAATTTAAAGTGATGCAAAAATCCATGAGGAAAGAAGAGAAATCACCACACAAGGTAAATGGTTTTGAATAAAGTAAATGCTTGACCCTGAAATTAACCAAAATACACTGTCTATATATACGGTATTCACTTTTACAGCTCACTTGTCAAGACCGTTTCCCCGCCTACATGACCAACATTGTCATGATGTTGTTAATGGTACGAAGACTGTCATGTGCCTTTTACATTTACCACAGCATCAACTCTTATCACATCTCACACACAATCTCTATTTCACAGATTGGCGTCACCTTTGCCATTGTGTTCGGTGTGATAATCTATCGGATTTCCACCAAGGCTGCTCTCCACATGAGCTCCAGCCCCATGTCCCGGAACCACATCCAGGTCACGGTGAAGACCACGGCCGCCATCATCAACCTGGTGGTCATCCTCGTCCTGGACGAGGTCTATGGCGCGGTGGCTCGATGGCTCACTGTGCTGGGTGAGACCATTTTGTGCGGAATATGAGCCTAAAAGTAATGTTGTTTGGAGATGTGGTCTTCAAGTATTGTTGGATTGCGGTTTTATCTGGGCTGATTATGTCAAATTTTGGAATAGACCTCATTATACTTCGTGACTCAGTTAACCTCTTACCCCGAGGTGGATTTTCTCCAGTTCGACTTTACCCAAATCTAAAACGTTACAGCATACAGGCCAGTGTAACGTTTCATTTGAAAGTTAGACCTACAAAACTCATCGAAGCTTCTTCCTTGTTAGGATTGTGACATTTTTGTCCTCTTTGGTTGTGTTTTCATCACGTTTTTGTTGCTTTTTTGACATGTTTGGGTCACATTTTTTGCTGCTTGATCAGTTATGTTACTAAAAAAAAAAAAAAACGATATGCGGCCAAAACGCTACAAAAAGTAAGAAAATGTGACAAAAAAGCCAAGAAAATGTATGCTGTATGTATGTAAACTCTCCAGTTGAGAAGCTTTTAGATTTGGGTAAAACTGGGGAAAATGTGCTCGGTTAAGGCGGGGGAGCAAAAGATACTGTCGAGTGTTAGGATGGTGCTGCAGCCGGACTTGGACAGTGTGTGTGTGTGTGTGTGTGTTTTTTTTTTTTTTTTTTTGGTGATCTTATCAGGATTGAGTCAACTGCTTTCCAAGGCCTGCACATTAAAAAGAGAAATGGCGTCTGGAGCAAGGGGAAGCAGCTACTTGACTTACATTGCCATGAGATTGAGATTTATCGAAATATTTAAGAAGAGCTGAAGTTTTGAGCCGTCAGCCTGTCTCTTTGTAAAGCACAAACTAGCACACATGCAGTTTTATCTTTAGATGCAAGTTGAAGGGAACTAGTTTATAGTGTGTATAGTGTATTGAAATTTTGGACTTGGAAAATCTTGGAAAATGTTTCATTCTGTGCTGTAGTACAGATACACTGGGTAGATTGACACTTTCTTTTGAAGTTTCCACTACAGTACTAAATTCCTGGTCGACTAAACATTCATTCTGTGTTATTGCTCCATGTGTTCTTATAGAGGTCCCCAAAACAGACAAGAGTTTCGAGGAACGACTCATCTTTAAGACCTTTGTTCTCAAATTCTTTAACGCTTTCACTCCTATTATCTACATCGCTTTCTTCAGGGGAAGGTGAGTCTTTTTTTAATTTTATCTTTTTACCACATTAACGCAGATACTGTATATTTACATGCATACAAGTTAACCATATGCTTCTAACATCGTTGTAGGCTAGTTGGCAGACCAGGAAGCTACTTGTATGTGTTTGAGTCGTACAGAATGGAAGAGGTAAGGCTTTTTGATGCCTAAGCAGTGAGATTTTGCTTTCATCCAACTTCACATTTACCTGTATACTACTTTCCTATTGCATACATTTGAGGAAATGTATCTGTTGTTGACAATAAGAGTTTAAAGGAACAGGCCCCCGTTTTTCCATACTGAGATATGTTCTTACCTGAGCTTAGACGAGTTGATGTGTACCTGTCTGGTCTTTGTGCGTGCGCTCAGTCACGCAAAAAGACCAAAGATGTTGTTAACCTCTATGGGGCCAAACGGGGGTGAAGTTAGAAGCGACCAAGCTCTTCCACGTGTTCCCATTTAAATACGGATACGTGAGTAGTTACATGATCGAAGTATAGTTACACAAAATGAAACATTTTCTAGGCAGATAAAAAGGGGTACTATATTGTAAGGCGTAATAACACCTTAGGAGCACTTTGACGTCCGTGCAGTAAAGTGAAGATATTACTGCACGGGAAAACGTGGAAGAGCTTGGTCGCTTCTAACTTCACCCCCGTTTGGCCCCATAGAGGAGAGGAGGAGAGGCTAAATGCTAACAACATCTTTGGTCTTTTTGCGTGACTGAGCGCACGCACCAAGACCAGACAGGTACGCATCAACTCGTCTAAGCTCAGGTAAGAACATATCTCAGTATGGAAAAACAGTGGCCTGTTCCTTTAAAATCCAAGAAAACAGAAGAAAGTGCATTTTATCAGTTCTTGGAAGATGCTTTAATCCAAATATAACACAGTGTGCCCATGGAGGATGCCTGATGGAGTTATGCATCCAGCTCAGTATAACCATGTTGGGAAAGCAGCTCATTCAGAATAATCTGTTTGAGATTGGAATACCGTAAGTGCACAGGATTAATAAAGTACACAGTCGATTAAGCATTCATAAAACGCTGTATTCGCTGTTTCTTAGTAAACTAAAGAAGCTGATCCGCTACATCCAGTCGAAGCATGAATCGTACCAAGAGCAGGACACGCACAAAAGGCTGCAGAGATATGAGACGGACCACTTTCTGGAGCCTTTTGCTGGACTGACGCCAGAATATATGGAGATGAGTTAGTATTCCAACTTTTATAATACTGGACACTGGATGCATTTGTGCTTACATGGGATTTTTCTGTTGCAGTCATCCAGTTTGGCTTTGTTACACTGTTCGTGGCATCCTTTCCATTGGCGCCGTTATTCGCGCTCCTCAACAACATCATCGAAATACGACTTGATGCAAAGAAATTTGTGACAGAGTTGAGAAGACCGGTGGCAGCAAGAGCCAAAGATATTGGTAAGATAAGACACAGTGTCTGATCATTTAAGAATGACTGGACCTGCTGTATATTGGGCTTAAATCATACCATTCATCTATATTTACAGGCATATGGTACAACATACTGAGGGGAGTTGCAAAAGTGGCAGTGATCATAAATGTAAGTAAATTCCTCGGTGCCTTTTTATGTAAATCTTTGTTATTTGAGATATGTACAGACTCTTTCTTATATTGTTCTGTATTTTTTGGTCTTTTTTTGGTCTTTTAATTCCTAGGCTTTTGTAATCTCCTTCACCTCAGACTTCATACCTCGGATGGTGTACCAGTACATGTACAGCCCCGACGGCTCAATGCATGGCTTTGTCAATCACACACTTTCGTATTTTAACGTGAGCCACTTTCAAGAGGGAAAAGAGCCCATGGATCCGATGCGTCTTGGCTTTCCTGTGGACATTTGCAGGTTGGTTGGTGCAATTAGAGTATTCATTAACTGTGGAAGACTTGATATATTTGAAGTATTTGTTAAGGTATAAGGACTACCGAGAGCCAAATTTTCCATATGATATCACCAAGGAATTCTGGGCAGTGCTCGCGGTCCGCCTGGCCTTTGTCATAGTTTTTCAGGTAAAACAACAAGCTCATTTACCAGTTTCACTCAAATATAGATAGTTCTTTTCTTTTCCAGAACGTTGTGCTGATAATGAATGACATTGTGGACTGGTTGATACCAGACATACCCAAAGACATCAGTCTCCAGATACACAAGGAAAAGATTTTGCTGGTGGAACTTTTCATGAAAGAAGAACAAGTGAAGAAGATCACTCAGGAGGAGAGACTGAAGCAACTGCACAAAAGAGGAAATTCAGTGCAAGTGTAATGTAGGGAGCATGTTTGAACAACTGCACAAAGCTTTTATTAAGCCTACATATCTAAATGACAGACATTCCAAAATATGCAATAATGTAATGTTTTTGTTTTTGTTTTTGACAAAGCTGCATGTCTTAACAGACCAAATCTGGCTTATTTTAGGTTATAAGTCCTAAGTGTTTTTAATGAAGAATACTGTATGCCGGTTATTTTGTAAATAATGTATATTTGTCAGTAATAATTACATATACAATATATCAAGTTTAAAATTGATCAGTTTCTGAGCCCGTTCTCCTCAAAGACTGGATGAAATTGATATAGGCTACTGTAGGTAATTATAAATGTAATAAGACTGTATTATATGACATCTATGTGTCTTAAATCACTTCTGATCTTTACAGAAATATCTTTACAATCATTGCTCGCAATCTTTGTTGTGACATAAAAACAGAATATGTTTCACATGTTACAGTGTAATAAATGTATAACACATTTGAACACAGTTTATTAATGTTATTCAGGTGGAGACCACTAGATGGCACTGTATGACACGTTAATGTGGATTTCCACATGAAAACAGTTCCCACGCACTTTAAACTCTTAACAAATCTCTAAACACAACAGTGTTTCAAATAATATAATATGAATGAAATGACCCAAAACAGTTCATTCTACAGAGGAAAAGTTCATTTTAAATGGGAATAAAGTAGTAGATTACTGTGCATTGTAACTTTCTAGTTTTATTAATTGCGTGGAAAAAGTGATTACCAAAGTCAGGAACTATACAGTATGTAAATATATGATGAGGCCATGTTTGTGAAAAGGCAAAGCCATTCATCCAACATTTGCTTTAATGTCATTATCCAATTCTGGTCTAAAAGCCTGTCTTCTCACTGTCCAAAACATAATGATCCTAGTTTAATGCAGTTATGCACTTATAAGGTATATGGACTAATGGGATGCATGACAACTTGCACACAATACAAATGAACATAAATACGAGCAAACCATTTTGGGAAATGTATGACAACAATATAAAAGATTAAAATGGAGACTCATTTACTTTGGCTTGAAAACAACAATGTCTGAGCGACATTTCCCTTGACAGAAACTTGACCAAGTTCTTGCTTTTCCCTGATACATTAGAGACACATTGTGAGTGGGAGTTAAACTCCCCAAAGTCCGATAAGCAGTTTGACAGTTTACACACATCAAACTCTCCCACATCTGCATGCAGACACGAGCTGTGGTAAGACATATCTGGAGAAGATAGGCATATTTTAAGCAGGATAGCTGACAATTTTAGCACAGGAGAAAGTTTATTTTTCAGTAAAACGTCATTTAGTCTAATTAGAACTTCCTGACTGACTGACAGTGTGTATGTTCATCTGACGGCGCCACAGAAACCAGCAGTTCTCATGGCTGTCCCCGTGAGGCTGACTTCACTTTCCCACATCCTTTATTTCCAGACATGTTTTTCATTTGTCAGTCCATTTCTCCACCAGACAGTTCATTTATACACAGTAAAAAACATCATTATATCTGAGGTCTCAACACACGAGGCAGACACATTTGTTAAGTTATAGCTTTCTGGAGTTTTGCTACCAAGTAGGCCTTTTAATAGTTGGCATAGGCTTCCGTGAGCTTGAAAACCTAAAGCCATTCTGGGAGCATTCCAGGTCAAATGTTGCTATAAACCCTGATAGATAAACAAATATGTTGATCAAAACCTGCTCCAAATGCTCGTCAGATGCTTTTTATACCATTATTTCAGTGTTACTTTATTCACATCATAAATTAAACCTATGAAAATGACTTTATTTAATATGTTTGCTGCCTGTATTCAAAGCAAATTAGCAATATCTCCATGGAGACGAGCTGGTGATGTCCCGCTCCTCTCGAGAGGGGAGCCACAGTGTGTATTGAGTGAAATGTTATGCAGAATGGCTTTAAAGTATAAAATGTCCTGTTTACTAAAAGAAACACTCAAATGTGTTCCTTCGCTGACCTTTTGTGGCCATGAGTATCAAAATCTCAGCATAACATAGGGAAAGCTATGATAACTTTTTGACATGTTGTTTATTGTATTTTACAAACAGCAATTTCATGAGTTACATTTATAAATGATAAGCTGAAAACAATAATCAAAGATCATGCTGACCTGAACCATTTGAATGGACTTCTGATAGAAATTCCATTCAATTTTTCCCCATTTATTCATTAATTTTGGACAAATGCATTCCACAGTGGAGCACAAGGGAGACAAGGACATCACATGGTTTGTGAAATATCATATCAACAGTTCACATAAAGAAAGCAAGCTCCATTTTGCCTGAAAGGGAGTGGGAAGAATTTTATTTTATTTTACCTTTATTTAACCAGGAAGTCCCACAGAGATTAAGAATCTCTTTTTCAGGGGAGTCCTGGCCCAGAGGGGAACCTATTGTACATGTTTTGAGTGGTAGGTGAAACCGGAGTACCCGGAGGAAATTATTATTATTAAATTCATGATTTAGCACAACACAAACTACAGCTGACAAGAAGGTGAATAAACACAACAGCGAGCCCTCAAAGTCACAGGATCCATTATAAAGGGTTTTCAAATACCTGTGATGACAGTACTTCTAGCTCTCTTTTGTTTCAGATGACTGATGCTTTTCAAGAGGAAAACATTTTTCAGATTCTTCATCAATATGACCAAACAACCTCATAATTAATCTCCTGTAGTCCCATTTCAGTTTGACAATATTGTCCTGTCCGTTACTGAGGCAGAGTAGCTTCAAACTCCAAATTGTCAAAAGGAGCGGAAACTCAAGCCAGCATGTAGTCACCAGTCCATCTTCCATGGGCTTCTATTCTTTCAGCGTTTATCTGCAATGCTATTATTTTGAGTCATAGTAAACTGGAGGTCCTGGAAGGGAGCGTTTTATTCATAAAACAAAAACTATTATATTTTCCTCACAAACATGATTCTGTTTTTTCTCCCCCTGACAACTTTCAGCTAAATCTCTGTTCTTGTGCTTCTAAGCATTGATTTCTGGGCCATTATCAACCAGGAAACATCACAACCGAACTCATCAGCAGCACACAAGCACCTCGTACCAGATAATGTGAAAGATGACTTATCAATGGTCATTAAATATAGTCTCCACAAGATCAATAGCAGCATTCTTTATCTAGTGGAAAAGACATATTCACTTTTGTGAAAACTTGCCACATTTTATTGCACTTAGAAATAGATTAGTGCTGATGAGTAATTACTATGTGGTACTGTTAATATGCCTTTCTCCGTACAAGATGAACAGACCTCAAAGTTGTTGGGAATACCGCTGCCGTAGATAGTTGTGACAAAGGTGAAGTAGCAGGACCACAGAATACCATTTAACTTGCATATTTGAGACTAGTGACTATCAGCAGGGAGTGGCATTGGTGATTGTCTTCCTGTAGCACATTGCAGAAACAAGACAACTGATAGACTTGTGCTGTTTTTTCTTTGTTCAGTTTATGGTCAAGTCTGATATATAATCCGTACATTTCTCCAGTTTGGACTCTGTAGAAGTTTTGTTTGATGTCTATTTCATGATAAACTCAAAGAAGATTGATTGTAGTAATCCATAGGTAAATGTTGTTTCTCGATGCTGTTTTGAAGATTTTCTTCGGATGGAAAATGTAACTATTATTTTTATTCACGCAAGAGTACAGTAAAAATGTTAAAGTACTGTATTGATAAAATACTCTAAGAAGTACATTACTTCTAAAAGTTACTCAAGTTCATGTACTTGAGTAAATGTAATTGGAACTGAGTTTTCTTGTTTTGTTTTATTTTCTAAATTATTATTTTGGATACAGACGGATTGTGCAGTATCACCGGGAAATGTACATGTTGATATTGATTACGGGGTATATATATATATATTATATTATATGTATATTATATATATAAGCTTCTGGCTTCAGCCTACTCCTTTTTTTGAGCTCCTGTAATAGAATAATGTGAATGTGAATGTTGTTAAAATGTAAACTGCTCAAAAAATAAATAAATAACCTAAACTAAACTAAACTAAACTAAACTAAACTAAACTAACTATATAACGACAATAGCAACAACAACCCTTTTTTTGGCCAGTAGGCTTTATAGGACAGCCAAAGGTGAGGGGCAACGAGCAGGGAGAGATACTCTGTAAACTGTCAGAGCTGGGACTCAAACCTGCAACTTACCTATTGTTTATATTGCTGGTTGGTTTCTTTGGTCAGGACAGTACATGTATGAATACACATGGGTCTCATGTAAACACATGACATTGTAGCCTTGGACTCATTTCCATGCTTGTCCCACACTCGCACTCTCAAACACACTCTCATTCATCCTGGCATTAAAGCCATAGCAATGATGACAACTGAACATCTCTCCTGCTTTTTCCACACTCACAAGCAACAGCGCTAGTGCACTTTGTATCAGTTCCTTCTTATTTTTACATACGTTACAAGTTCCATCAGGCAGATTATATATATTAGTTATTAAAAGCCATAATAACTCTGTATTCAGATGAGAACACAGGCTGCTCTCTCACTCTTTGCACCAACATCTGACATGAAGGGCCATAATAACAGTGATCGGTCCAAACCCCCAAAGCTCAGTTAAGTGAGGCTGTTAGTGTCAGGGGTGAAAATGGGTGCCTTTCCCTGAACAGTGCTTTTCAATTGTGCTGCATAATTATTGTCTTTCTTTCAAAAGAGCCTTTATAAGAGACTTTTAAACAAATGGATGGGAGCAGAATAATCATTTAATTAGTGTGACAATGTGTTTCATCACTGTTATGGACTGGCTTAACCAAAAAAACATGCTTTTATAGAATTTGGTTATTTTTTCTTCTTTTTAAATAATGGTTATTAAACACTGACAGCACATTGGCTGAGAGAATTAATTCTGGCGAAGGGTTTGCATGAGCTTTAGTTGAACCCGATTTCTGTGTGTATTATGCTTTCATATGTTCTGAGAGATTTTTTTCTTTGGACATCCGTACATGTTTGACATTTGTAGTTCTATGTTCAATACACTTTTGATTTTGTTTGTTTGTAATAACAACCCCCAAACTGCGGTATATAATCATGGTAACCATATCCCTGCCTATTTCATAACCTTCCCCTTAAACAGTTAAACAATCAAACTCATATTTATGATCATAATCAGCACTTAATCATCAATATCCACATCCTCACTTGAATGAAATCAGTGCGTTCCTCAAATACAGAGTCCCTATTTGAATAAGCGACATGTAGCAAGCACAAGGAAATGATCTTGTAATGTAAGAAAAGGAGAAGAAGAGAAGAGGATGAAATCGAGAAGCTGAGGCCACTGACGGCTCTGCTTCTGTGGTGGAGGAGGGACAGAATTTTGTCAGGAAAAGGGAGGAGTTTATCTTTGGACAGCTGAGAGTTGAGAGACCAATGTATCAGTGTGACTGGCTGACAGCTACAGGCAGGTGACAGGAGGTTGGAACTGCAAAACGGTCTTTCTGGTCAAAGACAAAGTGGAGGTAACAAGTTTAAAAATAGATCACAGCCTCATGAATAACTCATGTTATTGTCACATCTAATCTAAGTGACCTTTTCAATATGTGACTTAATGGAGCTGGCACTTGAGATGAGATCTTTCTCCCTCGTTTATCACTTGACCGGCCATTTCTCAAATTTATACAGCCTGATAATAATTCACAGCCATAAGCGAAATAAAGTATCAGCAAAAGTGAGAGAAAGGTGTGCATGACAGCGATGAGACCAGCACTTTGAGGATTGGAGACAGTAACGGTGAAAAAGACAGAAGACTGAGCAGGAAATGCTGTGGTGATATAAATGTGTACATCAGAGGAACAGCACATGTTAGATATGTTAATAACGATACTGCGCAGTCAGAATTCCCATTGAAAAGGACACCATACATTCCCTATCCTGTATCCATCCTCACCACATGAGAAGACTCAATTACCCATGCGCTGCAGCGTACATATAGAGACTATTGTCTGCATATAGCTATTCAAAGGGATATAGCTGGCAGTAGATAGACACAAATATAGTAATGGCTTTATAATCATAATAATATTGCATTGGTTTTATATAGCGCTTTTCTGGACACTCAAAGGTGCTTTACATTGCATTATTCATTCACTCCATACTTGGTGGTAATTTACTATTGTAGCCACAGCTGCCCTGGTGTAGACTGACGGAAGCGAGGCGGCCAGTCTGCGCTATCGGCCCCTCAGACCACCACCAACCACTCACTCACACACTACATTCACCCAGGCTGTTCATCCAAGTTCCAACCAGGCCCGAACCTGCTTCGCTTCTGAGATCTGAGGGGATCGAGCAGAGCAAAGGCGGTATGGCCCTTTAATCACACGGCTCTGTTAGAAAGGTGGACAGTGGAAACAAGCCAAGTCATTTATTTTTAAACCCAGATAATAATTGATTGTTTCACAAACGCTATTATTTATTTGATGCAAGACAAGATGCAAATTCATTCCCTGGTTTGTATTTCACAGAATCACGTTCACTGGAAATGGATGTAACTTAGGTTGTTGGTTCGGTTTTGGGAGTTTTCTAAAATCAATGTTTTAATGGTTATTACTTGAAAACTGTTATGTTCACTGTTTTCTTCAAAATGCTTTCTGTACACACTTTTAAGTTCATGAAAAAGCTGCAGTTCCCAAGTGGTTTCTTCTGATATTCACAAACACGACTCGCAGATTGTAAACTTCTTTCAGTAAAACAAGTCCCTTTTTGACTTGAGATGAAAAAAATCCATGTTCTATTACCTGGCCCTGGTGTTTTGAGAAGTGAAACTATAAGAGCAATAATTTTAAATGAATGTCCTTTCTTTTCATATTAGAAAGTTAATAACTTAAGGGACTGTCTTTTTAAATCACCAAAATAAATAAAAACAATAATACTATCTGTGTTATCTTTACACACAACAAATTAAACGTGATCACTGTCAGCGGTAATTATATTGTGGTATATTGTTTTTTGTTCTCACAGAGTTAGAGTAAGTAATATAGAAAAGGTGAATGAGGTGATTTGACAGCCGTGGGGCAGTGCAGATGTGTTTACCCAGATCCTATAGGAGCTGCACCACTTCAGTGTGTTTGCTGCGTTATATGCAGTCAGCAATAAGCCGAGCCAACTCATACTTTACCTGCAGGGCCTCATGCTTACACTGCTCCAGAGAAAAATACGTGTAGCTGCTCACATTATGACCGGGACTGAATGCTATCAATAATGTGGTGGAAATCGCTGAACTGAGGATTGCAAAAAGTGGAGGGGAAAAAAAGATTGATTGACGTCATTTGTGGCGACTTGTCTGCTCAAAGTAGCCATACAAGTAGTGGCTTGTTGAAAACCCATTTAGTAACTTATACAGGTTTAGTAGTATAAGGGAAAGAGCACTTCGCCTTGTGTGGCCTCTTTGAAGACTCATCAAGACTCTACTTTAAAACAATTAAACTACCCACGTTCCTACAATGCATCACTGTGTTTTAAATCACAGTTGAAAACACATCTATTCAGACCCATTGCCACTGAATCGACTGTTACTGTTTTTTTATGTACATTTGTATCTTCATTGATGCTTTATCTGTTTTGATCCTTGTTTTTTGCTCCGTGAAGTGCCCGGCGCACCATTTAGGCTGTTGTAAGGGGCTAAATACAATTTGATTGATTGATTTTATTAACTGAACAAGAACTTTTTTGTTTGTTTGATTTCCAAGTTTGAGTTTGGAGTTTGGATGTTTACCCAATGTTAAAAACTAGTCCTCACTACCGAACCTAGTTAAACCAACCAAACCAACTAAGTACAAAAAACTCACAGCAACAACTAAGTACTTCAAAAATAAGGCTGTTCTTACTTTAAACTCCTTGTAATTATGACAATGCGGACACTGGAACCCAAACCTTAAACCTTTGCTTATAATAGATGGTTACAAAATGTCCCTTTTGCTTCACTGCTGTACCACTTTATTTCAAAAGTTAATTCTTGGTTGTCAATAGTGATGCCAGGCGCCTGTGATCGGTGTCCATTTTAGCCTCCAATATGTCAGCCAATGATAACAGAGGCATGCTGGGAGCGCGTTATCTCAATCACTGCCAATCGAACCCTGAAAATAGCTACATTTTACAGGGAGAGAAACACGATCAATCTGGACAAATCACAGATAAGATGGAGATCTGTGGAGTGATGTATCGAATGGCTCTCATTGACACTCTGTGGGCCTATGCTATTATAAACCAAACACTAATACTTGTTTTAGCGGTGGCTCGAACTTGAAAAAGTCAGAAGAAGATGGAGAACAGGGGCTCAGTTATGTCTTTATAATTTTTTTACTTTGTTGTTCATTGGCTTAGATTTACACAGGGAAGATTTTCAGCAACAGCTCCACCAGTAAGAATAGCAGGTTGAAAACCTTGGAAAAGAAAACACAGTGAATAATACTTTTGTGGCTATGAATGCCTTTTTAAACAGATTTTACTGCATGTAAAAGGTACTTGAATATGTACTTAGCAGTAATTTACTGAATATGCATCCATTTTAACAGAGCTTTTAAATGTGTTGTGCTTTTACAGTGCATGTCTAATGTAAGATGTATTGATTCACATACAATGCTGGAAATGCATTAACTAGAAATCAACTTACCGACTTACCTTGCATGACTCCTTACATTGTGAGGCAACATTGCCAACACACTAGTTGGTGCTTATCAAAGCAGGAAAGTCAGAAGAGTTTTGCTTGTTTGCCATGCCCTCTGTTGATCAACTAAATTATGTAACCTTTGAAAAGGACTAAGAAAAATAGTGTCACACATTACTACATACACTTTTGACAGCACGGTCACGTGAAACAGAACATAAGTGACATTACAGTACACAGTACAGATTACTCTTTAGGTTTTGAACTTTCACTTATAGATGTAATTTTAACTGCTGCTCCTGCCAACATTCACAAAGTGTGGTCCACTCCAGCCCCTCCTCAAGGATGCCTCCATTGTGAACAGATAATTTGAGAGTGATGTGATATCAGTTCTCTATGGGACACTACGTAATATGATGTGGTGGAACTAGAAGTCTAATTGTGCCTTAAACAAGTACTTACTTTCATCTTCATCTTTACAGCCAGTGATGTTCATAAAACCAGAGCGAAAAAAAAACAACCCTTTTTTGGGCTGGTCCTTGAAAGGTAATCGATAACACCCTCTGGCCTCTGGTGTCACTGAGGAGAATGTGTATTGGCACCATAGGACTGTGTTTCTGACTCATAGCATCAAGAACATGAATATCGAGTGAAGCATTCATTCATTTTTTAATACATATACAGCACATGCATAAATGAGTTGAGTTGTAAGCAAATATTTCACTTTTACCACCTACAGTAGTAGCATAGGAAACTTTCTGAGAAGATACATAGTATATATAAGAGTTTATTCCCCATGTAAAGCATCTTTGAGTGTCCAAAAAGCACTATACAAGTTTGATGTATTATTTTTATTATTATTATTATTTGCAAAAACCGATACTCTGTAAGTATGAAAAAATGTATGCTTGCAATTTTGTCTTTACATACTGTACAGTGGCAGTGTGTTTCATTACCAGGTCTGTTTCAGTGCCAAGACAATATAAAGTCACTAAATGTTGAACATATGTTAGAGAATGACCGAGCCAAGATCCTGTCAGAATACCAGATATACAAGGACAGAATGGTAATGAACCAACTGGACATTGTGGTGGTGGACAAAGGGCAGAGGAAAGCTGTTGTGGTTGACAAAGCAATACCAAGCGACTTCAAGACATCAGGAAAAAGAAACATGAGAAACTAGAGAAATACCAGGGGCTCAGAGACGAGCTGGAGAAGGCCTGGAGGGTGAAGGCATCAGTGGTGCCTGGTCGTTGGGGCACTCGGGGCAGTGACTACAGCAGATCCCAGGAAATACATCAGACATCTCCAGAAAAGTGCAGTTCTAGGAGCTGCAAAGATAGAGTGCAGAACCCTCAAGCTCCCAGGCCTCTGGTAGAGGACCTGAGCTTGGAGGAAAAAAAGAGACCAACCATGGAGGGTGGGGAAGTTATTTTATATATATATATTTTATGTTATTTCAACTTGTTTTATTAGAAATCTGAAAAATTATACATACTTCAAAATCCAGACATTTCAGTGAGTTACAATTATAATTAAATGATGTAAATTCATATTGACAATCTGTTTTAGCTTTGAAAGGTTGAAAGTAATTGCTCTAATGTTGAAAATAAAACTAACAGCAGTCATTTGATGTGGCGCGAGATGAGTGGCTCTGTTTCAGTGTGCTTTCTAATGTATATATGCTTACGTTTTTCAAGCATACTACGTTACATTGATGTAAAAACAAAGACACATATATCTGCATTACTCTCTCAAAGATGGCATTGTTTGTTTATCAAATCAATGAAGGCAACCGCAATCTTTTAATATAAATGACTCACTAGTCTCTGTTGCACTCTGTGTACTTTAGTTGCTCACAAAAACAACATGTTTTAAAAGGCTTAAACTTGGAGATGGATGGCTTATAAAATAAAATTAAAGTATCATACGCCTCCATGGCTGACACCACGATGATTCATCTGTTTGCAGAGACTGTCCTCGTATTTAGCAGAGAACTAGTGCGTGCTTAATGCTCAATAAATCCAACACACATTACTTCAGATGTCAACTGTAAAAACTTGCTCCTTATCTTCTTTTCCTGACATTTTCTTTAATTTCACCTCTCCATCACTCTTTGACTTCATTAAAGTTCTTGACTTAGACTTTATGCATCATAATTCAGATATCCGCACCATAACTGCTGCTTGGAGTTGATCCAATGTCTCAAAAGTCTGTGAAATGTTATGTTCCAGTGACAGTAACTGAAGTTTTCACACCACTGAGTTATATAGTGCTCACTGACGTGTTCTGAAATGGGCTGCTCATTCACATAAAACCACCATTTCTCTTGAAAGCTTTTGCTGCTTTTAGCTGATAAATTCTACGTTTAGAAAAGTGTTATGCACTTAAGATGAGATGGAAATGTGTGCATATTGCGTATGCATATTGTGCATATTGTACATTCAGATATGCATAAAATCCACATGAAAAAACAATCTAATTGCCAAACCAAAGCCGGCCTCATTCCATGTGGGAGATATTACACATCAAAGGCCATTTTCTCAAAAAGCTCTTCAATACTCCACATTTGTCTTGTTCTTAACATTATTCAGATTTTTCCCCCCTAAATGATTTGTTTAGCTTTCAAGTATGATTTATTATGCTCTGAGCCCAGAAATAAATCTAGAATTTTAAGTCTGACTCTATCCAGGAATTAAATGTCATCACCACAAATTTATAGGCAATAAATGGTCATCATTTTTACACATAAAATGCCAGATTTCCATATGAAAAAATGTAATAAAAGAAAACTTGCAATGCGTGCGTTTTCTTAAACCTATGTCAGTGATCCACAGGACACTTTTCCTCTTCACCTGCAGTGTAGTCTCCGAGCACAATTATCCAAGTCCTTTTTGGCAAATTGAGATGTTTATTTCATTTTACTCACCAAACACTGCTTCATCTTGCCATGTGCTCGACCCATCAGAAGGCAATTATGCTGGGCGGCTATGTTTCAGATTTTAAGATTGATGTTTTTGCTGCATCAATACATTTAAACTCATAGTGCTTTGAAATCAAGCACAGTGTGAACGCCTTATCGCTAGAGCCAGTTCTTTCCAGAGCTAAAGCTGAAGCAGGCTCTCTATATTCCACAATGAACATACAGCCAGTGAAGCCATGCATTGACGCTTGTCCCCAACTGGATACATGTGTAAAGACTTTAATCTACATTTCTTGGCTCGTAATAGATGCTACAACAGCTGCCTGGACTACCAACATTACCTGTGCCAGCCTGCGTCTTGTATGAGTGAAGGGCTGTAGACAAAGCAAGTTTACACGTGCTTCCAATCTCGGTCTCTTTCAGTCCAGGTGAGTCATTAATCCTGAACCTGCATCAGTTCTCACTTTGGTGCCAGGATCCTTGGTTGGACGGTTGGCAAAGGTACTAGATGGATACAAGCCATGACTAGTAGCCATACACACTCTCTTTACGCGCACACTTTTGACACAGCAAGTCAAATGTGTGTCGGCAGGGGGAGGCCGGTGTGATGTGAAACCAATTAATTCCATCTGGACTCTGTTGTGCTGTAATTCTCCCAGCTGGCGTGCCGTACAACCTGCCAGGCTTCATAGGACACAGCAAAGATAGAGGAGGAGGGGGGGGGAAAGCAAAGAGGCTCATGCAGTGTTTGGGGAAGCATATGCAAGGCTAAAGACAACATAAACGGTTTAAAGCCAGGACAGAAATGCCAAGCTTTTCTTTTTCAATGCAATGACAATAATATGGTGAAGCATTTGAAAAAGTATGGCACTTCAAAAAAGGGATTTGTGTTGCCAAGAAACTATTGTCGTTAGAAACAATATATAGGTCCATTAATGATCATCGGATTGGAAAAGGTAGTGTGTCACATCCCACCAACTCCAGCCGTTAAACAACTGAAGCACAAACTGAATGGGGAAAAAGTGCAGACCACAGAATTTCCACTGGCCAAAGTCGTACTTAAGAAGATTTCTCTTTATAGGAGTCGTCACTCATGCAAGACCTTTGTTTTCCTGAGCTTATTCTTATTCTTCTACAGGAATAATAAGAATATTAAGAGTTCGATTGGATGTGTCATTGTCAACTTTTTTCTATAGCAAAGCCAAAGTGCTTGACAATTGACAAGGAAATACACAGTGAAAAAGACATGAGCACAAAGACAATGCAAATATCAAAAACAAATAACAAGTAATTGGTGTCAGCTTGATGGGAAATATTATTATACAATGTGGAAATATTTCTATACATATTTTTATCATACTTGTAGTGATAAAACTGTGTTGATGTTAATCTGTGCTTTCAAGGTTCATTTGAAACAAAATGGGGTTTGAAGCCTGACTTTACAACTGAGCGGACATTTACATTTTTATTGCCCCATTGTTCTTATGTCTTTACTGATGGAGACACTGGCGGGGACAGTGTGTTAGAAGCGGAGTTTTGAGACGACGTCTGAAGAACAATAGGTGGAGGTCAGATTGTGCAGGGAAATGACAACGACATTCCAAGAGCGCTGATATGGTTCTTCAACAAGGACACGCCTATCCTCCCTGTTCTGTTAAATGGCTAAAGCACAGGAGGTGCTGTCTCTCTTTTCTAGGGACAGCTCACATAACTTATGTTTTAGATTGTAATATGAGGGAATAAAACCATGATTGATTTGAATGGATCGAGCCTCCATCTTCTATTCCATATAGTAACGAGTACGCCGACAAGCTCAACTCATGTTAAAAAGCCAGTGAGAAAAGGTACGTCTTAAGGAGAGATTTAAAGTTCTCCAGTGACTCAGTGGCTCTAACCCACAGAGGCAGACTGTTCCTAAGCCAGGGCCCAGCCACAGAGAAGGCTCTCTACTCTTCAAATTGGACCTAGGAATGTCAAGCAGCAACTGAGAAGAGGATCTTGTGGTTCTTGCAGGAGCATGAACAGACAATAGTTCAATCAAATAAAAGGGAGCCAGCCCATGAAGACATTTTAAAAGCATAAGCAGTATTTAATACTGAATTTGGTATGGGACTGGAAGTCAGTGCAGTGATGCCAGGACAGGGGTTATGTGTTGAAAGGGTTTTGCACCCGTCAGCAGGCATGCAGCTGCATTTGACAAATCCCTGCAGTCGTTTTAGGGCGGCCTGTTATTCCAAAATAAAGTGAATTACAGTAGTCCAGGCGCGCTGTGATGAACATGTGCACTACTCTCTCAAAGTCCTGAGCAGGTAAGTATACGTTTTTTCTTTGGAAAGGAGCCTCAGCTGAAAAAAGCTATTTCTCACGACGTACTGTATATGCTGTATGAGAAGCAGTTGAGGTTTTATCTCCTGGAGGTTTCATTGAGACATCACAGTGATGTTGACAGTCTCTAGCCTTCCTTTAGCGGCCTCCTCCTGACACACAGCTGCTGTAAAGGTCAGACCCAGAGGTAATGGCCGTTGGAGGGAGCTCAGAATATTTCACATATCTTTGTACAATAATAGTGGTGCAGTTGCATGCTGTGATCGGCAACGTAGTTTCTCTTAATTGCATGTGTACAATTCAGTGAGAGGCTGTGTGAGTCCCATTAAGGTTTGTTTTATTTGGCTATGGCACCACAGCAGACCAACATCAATGTCCTCAATCTTCAATCTCAATTTTGACCTGCTTTTTATGATCATCAATCATTTGTTTCCTTTTTACCAGAAAATCTAGGGCAATCATTTTGTCGGTGAAATGCAACCTGGAAGAAACCTGTAGTGTGGTGAGTAACTTTTGCCATCCATTTTTATATCCACATGGCAAAATGTAGGTATTCCTCTAAGACTTACATACTTATGTCTCAAACATATGATACCCTGTTTTATATGTGCACAATGCAGTACCTACGTGTTGTGATGATCACTCATATATCACTTTAACATCATCGTGAAATAGAAAACCTCCCAACTCTTCAATGTGATTACTCTGCAGTTATCTCCGCGTTGTCTTCGGCTCCAGTGTTTGGTGATCTGCCTTAGGTGGGCTCAAGCCCCAGCACAATCAGTTTTTAATTTCCCTCAAACCAAATTACATGCAGCCAATAAGCTTGCCAGTGTGCTTCAGACAGGCCCGTGAAAGGCTATTGGCATGTGTGTGAGGGTGGAGGCTGGGCGTGTCCCTGCTCATGCACATTCATGTGTTTATCATTTGATGTGAAGCGACTGTAGATGATAGATGCTGAGTAAATCAAGTGTGGAGAATGTGCCAAGTGCTTCCTGTAAACTGCTCTCACTACTGTGCCCAATTAATTACCTCATTAAAACTGAACTATTCCAAAGCCCTGCACCATAATTTGTATCGATCTGCTACAATGAGCTTATGTGAGCGCTGTGCAAAATCGCTTATTCCACTTTCCAAACAAAGTGGACCAAAGGGAAAGAAGCAGCTTTTGATATAGAATGTGCTGCACTTTTTTAATAAACTTACTTTGTTGTTGTTTATGCTGTAATCACAGCAGCGGTCACGGCTTTTGATAAGATGAGAAGTGTTGCAATGCTACAGCAAAGTCCATTACAGGAAAAGGTCAGTTATTAAAATGCGACTGTGAAACAAAGACGGGCAATAACTGTATACAGTATAGTAGAAAGAAAGTCAAGAAAACAATGTAATATTTATGCAGTAGATACTCATTTGGTGAGTCCAATGGCATTATAACACACTGCGAATACCAATAACTATAGTTCGCACCGGGTTCTTTTATTTGTAAGCATCATGCAGACAACAGACATACTGTATCTATTGACTGCCAGATGTGATTGCTTTTAAAAACAAAAGGGCTGAAAATGTTTAGCATTCAAGCTGTGCACTGAAAGGGACTGTTTCACCAAATGGAACCAACTCTCCTCATCTGCACCCTTGGATAATAATTACTATTATTACCACTAGTGGCTATCACATTTATCCTCTCTGGTTTCATTGCATGCTTCACATAAAGCCTCTTTTACAAAGGCCATTTACAGACAAAATAAGCAAAATACGGAGACATATTTGCTTTGGCTAATATAGTTCTTTCTGTGTAACATTTGTGCCTAATAATTTCATGTTCTAACCAGATGTATAGTGTTGTGAGTGTTGAAGATTTACTGTAATGAAAGGACAGTCCTCATCCATCTTGGCCGACCTCTGTCAATGGGTCAGCGCAGTTTAAAGGTTGTCGAAATTCTGCCCGTCTTTCTGACAGACAACATTCATAATTGAAAGAGGTGCAGTGTGTGCTTTGTTTAAAAATGGTCAGATAGAATAAAGTGAACAAAGAGATAATATACAGGTCCGCATGTCCACTTGAGGCGCCTGAGCCAGACCTCACAAATAGGTCTTTAACAGTCTCTTTTGCACTGCATCTGCCGTTTTATGATCATACAAAAATGCTTTGGCACAGCTGGATGGGCTGAAAGTGCAAGTGACAGGTTAGACAATAATATTTAGGATTTTGTAATGTAATTTTGTAAACATTTAGTTTTCCCTTCATCAACAGCCTCAATAGACAATCCATTTAGCAGTGCAAGGAAAAACTTCCATAAATCCAAGGTATTAGATTTTGGTCATAATGAACTTTGAATTGATACTGAAAGGAAAGTTGTTGCCACATAAATTCAGATTCAACGCGGGTCCGAACTCATGGGGCCTGGTCAGCCATGTCGCTGGTGACATCGTGGCATAAAATCGGAACCAAAATAAATAGAGACTTGCTGTTTTTTTTTTTTTACATTGGACAGAGCTGAGTCAGAATTTTACAATGAGCCCCAATTTGCATGGCCTCAGGCGGGCGGAATAACAGCGCAGTCATGAGTTTGTACACCTCCCATTGTACATATTGATATTTTTAACAAGAAAACAATACATTTGGGGGTCCACCCCGTGTATGTACCCAAAAACCCAGTCACAGGTGAGAGTTGTTTTAGAATATACTCATTTCAAGCTTTCAAATAAGCCCAACCTGATATTCCTAGGCCTTATGGAAGCTGTGCAATAACAAATGAATAAGTCCTACAAATCCATTCAACCTAAAAAAAACCTCACAGAAACAAAGCGCTATTAGAAGAGTTTTATTGGACATGAATCACGTTTGGTGCTCAGACCCCGGCAGAAGACAGTGAATCAATGGGATGAAATACATGGGCATGATGCATGAATGTAGAGAGGCGTCCCCCTGGAGTCTGGACACTGGTGGTGGTAGAGGATGAGTCTGAGGAGGCCAGTGGACGACCAGTCTCGATGAGCAGAGTAGAGCTGAGACCAGGTGGAGGAGGGCATTGCACGCTGGGAAACGGGCGAGGCAGCGAATGAGAGGGCTTAAAAGGGGAATCCTATAGGCAATGATTGGTTAAAGCAGGAACATGCTGCAGCGGTGGAATAGGCACGGAGGTGCGGCTTGAGATGAAGTCATGATTGGATGATTGGTGAGGTGTAGTCGGAGATGAGGCGATGAATGGAGTGCTGCAGGTAGGTCTTTCACATTTAATTTACGCTCAAGATTAATTTCAAAGGCAGGTAATGTGAAATGAACGCCTGTTTCAGTTCTTTTCTGTGGGTTTTGTGGAAGTTTACAATCTTAACAAAACTCCCATAGAGTAGCGGATCGTGTCCAGAGCAAGACTTATTAACAAGAGCAACAATCAGAAGAGCACAAATTCACAGAGATGACATGCTTCGTTCAGAGCGCTTCCCATGTCTCTCCCAAACAAACGAGTCAAGCACAAGTAAAGTCAAGGAGCAAACAAACATCAAGCATTAAGTCAAAGAAGTCACAGAGATTCACAGAGAATTATATAGTTGTTTCAGTCCTTGTAAATGTCGACAAAACAAATAGACATTCTATTCTCAGGCAGCTGCGCTGCATGTCTTTGGCTCTCATAACAAATTGTACATAGTTTAGTGTCTGGGTCAAATCAACCTTCGGATTCTTAAACAAGGTTATAAACAGAATAACTGAAATTTTATATCCTCAGTTTACAGAATTGAAAGTTGATAGAAAGAGGGTGGCTGACAGTGGTCACAGTATCCTCCCAAAGGGCCTGGCTTTAGTTATAGTAGGAAGTCCAATGACAAGGCCTTTGAAGCTCAGCTGGGCTGGAAACAACTATGTTAGAATGGCCATGTGAGGAAATGAGAGTGCTGTTTATAACAGTTATGTATGAGTGGTCTTTGTCAGGGGTAGACACACCGGCAGCTCCTTGTGTTGGAGGGAAATCCTTTGTGCTGACGGATGTTGAATCTGGTCCAGTGATTATGATTCTATGATGAAAATACACTGTCCTGAAAACAAAGCTGTATTGCACTTGATGGTGCATTATAAGCTGATGTTTTATAAGCAATAAAATAAAAATCAACCAGGCTATAGGAAAATGATTAAAAATACTCTTATACTCACTACACATTTGGACATGTGTCACCCACATGACTCAGATATATGTTAAGCCTTGATAATGACTCAGATTTATGTTAAGCCTTGATACTGATGCACAACATTGAGGCACTTCCAGTGTTCTTTGAAATCCATGTGATTCGTGAAAATGAAGTATGGCCTGTCAACACATCACTTGCACAGCCGAGGTGGGGATGACAACCTGCTGCAAATGGAGGCATGACGGCGGCCTACAATTTACCTGCTGTCTGGAGAGTTTTACTGCAGAGGCGTACGTGTCAGCTCTTAGCAGCATAACCCGGGGCTGAAACAACATGATAACGAGCTAACACTGAAGATCAGGGGTGGTGGACAAGAGGCACTTTCTTGATTTATAGGGATCACGCATGTCTGCACGCTATTTCTCACCTCACATGAGCTCTAATTGGTCTAAACAGCATAAATATAAATTCATAACTTGTTTACTCATTTGCATGCTTTGGAAGGAAAAGCAAGTTTGTACACACATCTGACAAATGTGTGTGTGTGATAACCAATGTGTCCATTTGTGTGTTCCTCTGCCTTGTGTGTGCGACTATGTTTTAATCTTTAATTAAACTTCATTTAACCAGGAAAGTCCCCTCTGAGATTCTGACATCTGCGCCACCAAGCAACAAAATAATTATAGTGGTGTCTGACTTTGAAAAGGAATAAATATTCAATTTAAATGTACCTTAAATGTACTATATTCATTTTTAAGGATGATGATTAGTCCAATATGAACACAGTAATATGAACCTGCTGAAGGACTCCATGTGGAAATGAGTGTTTGCCTTTTGTAATTCATGTTTCCTTTGGGGCCATTGTAAAACGTAGTCTTTGAAGCTGCTGCATCTCGCCAATGGCCAATACAATTCCTGTAGTATGCCGCTTATAAGAAGCTGGTCGGTGTCATCCATCCTGCCCATGCTCTGACGTCTCTGTCTGCAGACCCTGCTATTCTCTTCGCTCAAAACCTCTATTTGTCTCTGATGCATTGTTAGCAGCTGTGATGGAAGCACCTCTCAGGGATCACATCAGCGCTTACTCGGCTCCTCTGATCATTCACATACTGAATACTTTTACTACGTCAGCACTGTTGCACTATGGAACCAATTCTGAACAGAGAGGAGCACTGGGGAAGTCATTCATAATGCATAATGAACCCACCCATTTATCTCTCTTCCGCTGCCCACTGCCTGGTCCTCTACGCCTGTTACCATAATGGATAAAATGTGGTTTGGGCGACTACCGTATTTGTAGTGTTATCCTCGTGTTATTAGGCAGAAATGTGCGGAAATAGTGCTGGCTCAGCGGTGATCCAGGCCGGTGTGAATCACAGGATACAGCAGGAGGAGCTCATTATGTGGATGAAGCGGGACACATCCGCTGCATGAGGTCTGAGAAAGAAAGACCACGTGAGGGAAACTCATAAGGAGTAGCTAACTGCGCATGCAAATATAATTTCCCCAGCTAAATTCCAGCACAATGGCTCTTTATAGCTTTCGGTCTTTTCATCAATAAGTGCCTGGAAGTGAGCACAAAGGTGGGTATTTTTAGCACATGTCTCCTCAGTTGCATTGATGATGCCATTGTTTAGTCAAAGTGTTTTCCATACGAGTAATTTATCATTTTCAGCTGGAAAGGGCAACTCATCATTGTTTTGTCTCTTTGTCAAAACTAAAAAACTAACTGCGCTCATACGTAAACAAATCTATTAGAGTTATTGCCGACCTAGACGTCTAGATATGTGTGATTAAAACTTTATTTTTACTAACAAGAAGACCTGACCACAAGGGCAAAGATGAAGCTGCGGATAGAAGTGAAACATCCTCGACTCGACCAACTCAGTTCAGCCAACAATGTAAAGCTTCACTACGAGTTAGACGTGAATGAAAGCCATGCCTTGAAACCTCACAGGTTTCTAGGTTTTTGTTGTCCTTGTTTGAATAAAGAGCATTGTTTTAATACCTACAGAGGAAGCTAGTTATTTTGAACTATTGGTTGAACTATTAGTTGCTGTCCGATGTTTCCCACACATTCCTAACATCATTAGTTACAAATGGTCCATAATATACAGACTGGGTGCGGACTAGGTCTCCCTATTGTTCTCCTTACAAATTTCTGTGAGTACAATATAAAACAAGAGGCCAAAATAAAAATAAAAATATTCAACAACCATCAGTTGCAGCTCCTTTAAAACATTCTCCTTCTGCTATTACTTTTGAAAGGAACAAAAACAATCTGAAGATCCTCCTGAGGGCCTCTGATCGACTTTCTCTCCAGTGTCTGTTCTACAATATCATTCAGAAAGGATTTCTCTGCAGTCATTGTGGAGGTAAACATAATTTGTATTTATAAAGAAAATATTTCCAGTTTTAACCCTCAGGAGATTGTGACTGCGTTAATTAAGACTGTATAAACTTGTTTGCTAAACTGTTGTGTTTCAGGCAAACCAAATCTTCACAACTGTCATACATTATGTTGAAGTATAGGGAATCCACAAGGAACACCTCAGCATGAATGTATTTGACCAATCAACAATGAATTGTGAAAATTGAAATAATCCCAGCAGCTTGCCAAAGAATTAATAAAGATGAAGATAAATAAAGAGGGCAACTTTGTTTGGAGGAGGTGATATTTGCATAAGAAAGATTGATGCTCTTCATTGTTTACCACATCACATGCAGATTCATGATGGATGTTGCATTTTTCACAGCGCTGATTTCAGAGGACTAAAACTACTGTGACACTTTCTGTTTCTGCATTTGATCTGGTTATAACTTTCCCTAATTCATTCTTTGTGAATTAGGGAATTGAACCACCATTATTATTGGTGGGTTGTTAGAAGAGTGCTATATATTTTGTCATTCAGAATGAACCTCTACTGCCCCTCTTGTAAGTGACTGTTGCATATGACAAATGGGAGTGTTTGCAATTCTCCTTGTCTGAACTACTACTCTTGTGACGCACATCTGAAATGACTGTGATCACACCTGAATACATGAAAGGCATAAGCACAAAGAGAGAAATTATGCAGTTGTACAGCCTTAAAACTGCCAAAGTCCTTTCTTCTGATTCACTTGTGATGAATATTGTGTAACAACTCTGCAGTAGTTGTTAGTCTTCAGAAAAAAGATTGACAAATTGCAACGTGCATGTTTCTAATCTACAGACAAACTGGAAAAGGAGAGGCAGTGCAAACCTGCTGCTGCAACTGCAATCATCTTATCAAGTACAGGGACAGTAAAGTAATCATCAAACACGGGTCAAACAAATCCAGGAGTTTGATTTAAAAAAAGGCTGTCAAAATCAAAAGGGGCCTTTACAGTGACTCAAGAACAAAGAGCTTTCCTTTCCCACACCTGGGACACAGCAACCATTGGCCTGTGGGGGCGTGGTCAGTGTGAAAGACCTGCCATGTCCATCTGGCTTGATCCCCTTGTAGTTGGACTTGGAACACACCCATCAGTCCCCGGGACCACCACCCCGATCACCAATCCAGAGGCACACCACCGCCAAGTAATGTTGTACAGACGTGTCAGGCCTTCTGGAGATGAACAACTGACAAAAGGTATGTCATCAGCCATCGAAATGATATATATCTTTTACAGAAGAAAAATGTAGCTGCTCCTTCAACGTACTGTAATATGTGTGTTTTCCCAAGGGGCCAGGCAGGACATGGCTGCTCAACCTCCCCCTACGCAGCCTGTTCCTTAACCCCATTTAGGCCGGGAAAGCATTGCTGCATTTCTACCATTAAAGCCGGGGGCGCTCTTGCGCAATTCTACCATTGAGTCCGGGAAAGCTTATACGTCATTTTTCAAGTATAAGGGTGTTTTTGCACCAATTGTCGGCCTTTAAGCCAATGAAATGCAACAGAATAGAGGCGCGGGAGCGTCAGCATCACAACACTTTTTGTTTCGTGTAATTTGGTGAAATATTTGCACTTTTTCGGGTTGCAACACAGCTACAGTCCGTTTATACAGTAGAGCTTACATGTAAATGCGGCGCTGCAACTGCAACACACGATGTTCATAGTTTCATTCGATCAAAAGGTTTTACTCAAAAACAATCAGAAAACAGTTGTTACAGTATGTTCTTTCCATCATATAGTTTTATTGAGAAGTCAAGTGCGGGCCTAGAGGAGAGGAGAGCTGCGTCTTCCCTGGCTGACAGCGCTGAGCAGCAGTGAGGGGAGGGGCTTTCTCCTCCTCCTTGCTGTGTTTAGAGAGATCTGTTTGGAGCAGGATACTCTGCTAATGATTATTATATGTATTTCCCATGTTTCTATATAAAACTATTAATTAAATTGTATTCTAAAGAGTGGATATTGTTTTGGGTTTAGAGAGAAGCTGCTAGACATTTTTGAAGTGACCTCAAAAGACAAATTACAAAGGTTTAACATAAAAATATAGGCCTATATTTAGTATAAGAGGGCTATATACTTTATTTCACTTTGCTTTTACATATTTTATTTTTGTGAATGTGTATCTAAATAAATTCAATTTCTCAGGAAAGCCACAAGTGTAAGCTCTCAAATACTTTTTGAATTTGTACTTACCTGCTACAGAGGCTGAGAAATCAATCATTTAGTAGGCGTTGCCACACTTGCTGAATACTTTGCAGAACTTTCTGGAACTTCAGGTTTTCGGGGTCTTTTCTGAAATCGCCCATAGGTTTTCACAGGCCTTTTTTTCCAGGTGTTTCAGGCTTAAATGGGGTAAAAATGGGCAAAAAGATGGGAAGCCCTGCGCTTGCGGGGCGGAGCCTCCACAGAGCTCTAGAGCTTGATTGACAGGCTCTGGAGCCAGTCAATGCACTGAAAATGCTTCCACTATTTTGGGCTGATATACAAAAACCAGGGTGGTTAAAAATATTTCACTTACCCCAGCGTTGTCACATGGGTCACAGCGACTTTTAGAAAAACAAAACTCTTTGGAGCCAGGCAGGGAGGTCTGAAGTCCCATTAGAATCCTGTCTACCAAGTGTCTTTTGGAGTTGCCCCTGGCCACAAGGGGGTGGTATTACAGCAATGTCAGCTCCCCGCCTGAGGACCATAGAGAAGCACTTTCCTCAACCATTGATTCAAACCCATTAAGTCATCAATATTATTTCTGATATACAGTACAATATAGACAAAATAGGCACCCTTTGCATTGGAGCATTATTTGAGATTGAAACGTTATTGGAAGGCATGGGCTTTTAAGAACATAATATAAGAGCAATTTACTAGAGATTTTTATTTAAACTTTGGTCAGTATTCTTGATACAATAAGAAGATATAAGATTGAAGATTGATAAGAAGAACAACAACTGCGGATATGCACAGGCCCAGATGCTGCTCTAATCCAGGCAGGGCTATTGAAAATACTGTAGTGCTAGTGCTGGATGCCAGACAATAAACCACAGCCTCTTCCTAAACATAATTACACTGGATTAACAACCGGCCCAAATTGCTTGCAGCTTCTATTGGATTTTGCAATGTCCTAAAAAGCGTTGTTTAAGGGTGGCCAAAACAACGGGAAGTGGCCACAGTGTAATTTGTCTCGTTATTGCTCAGACAGGCGCTGAATAAGAGTCAAGATGGTGCCCTTTATGGGCCGCATTATGAGAATGTACTTTGTCACAGAAGTGGAGACCTCAAGGACACTAAAATCTCCAGTAAAGCTTCAATAACGCAATGTTCCCATCCCAAGTATAATAAAGAGAACACGTGAATGAGAGCATGTGCAGCATTCATTTGTATTGTAGCAACAGTTAGCAGTCATTAGATATAACTAAGAGGGTAAGTGAACATTTGTCCTTTGAGCTGAAATTGCTGAAGAACCCAATGCTGCTTTAACGCTTAAACATGTTCATTAAGCATTAATTAACGTATGCATATACAGTATACAGAACAGAAACAACCATTGCTAGTTTAATAAAGAAAAAAATAAAAATTACCACCTGGTTACGATTTAGGTTTGGATTGTGAAATGTGTCCTCTGTATTTGGCCATTGTTTAATGCCGCTGTCCAGACCAGTTTGTAAGGTCACAGCATGTTTTAGTTTTAGACATTAGACAAGTGGCATTATTATTATGTTATGCCTGATCACTATACTGTAGGAATGTTGTATTACTCTTGAACAAACTATGTTATATAGTTCAAAAGGGGGAGAGAGATAAACTGGTTTGACAGAAAACCCGCTGAAAAACTTGAGGGTGTTGTTCAGCACTTTACTCACTGATAAACAGCAGCTGTGGGGCCGGATATGAAGCAATGTACAAAGACTAGGGATGTGTCAATGGGGTTTTGGAAAGAATAACAATCTACTTAATGGGCATACTGCTCATAAACAATCTCTTCATCAGGCCCATGCAATTTCCAGAGTTGTTTCTCTTTCACTGTTGCGTGGGTTTATTTTGTAAACCTTGTATCGAAAAGTCTCAGCTGTGCCTGCAGAGAGAATGACATTGTTGTGGCAAACTTTTTATTAATCGGTCGGTACTATTTTCAAGTGCTGTCTGAGTGATTCTAACCATACTGTACTATTTCAGATGTGACTGACTAGTAAAAAAAGGATTGAAAGTCAAGAATCTGCCGTCAACAACATGAAAAGTTGGAAGAAGTAAAACAAAATGTCCTCCCGACTGGTGGAGTTCTGCTGAGAGAGTCTTTCATTAACATACATATGAGAAAGGGCACTTTTGGAGACTTTCAAAGACTGCTCAGATTGGTGTGTGCATGGAGAAGTGTGTATTGGACGACGCTTTTTCGATAAGGAGCCTTTTGTCTTTGATGCGTCCTTTTTTGCAGAAATGGTCAATTAGTTGTGAAAGTATAGGTGGAGTTGTACTATGGTAATACGCGCAGCAAAAGAATGAGTTCGCTTTGACACAAAGCAATTTAGGGCTGAGCAGGAATTTGATCCACTGTCCACTCCATGCACTATAGTCTTTGGGGAGAGGTCTCAGGAAATGGGAAAATAACCTCTTTTTTTTTCTATTTATTGATGTAATTAAACGTTGTTGCCATATGATAGACATAGATTAACAAAAAGGGGAAATGTATGTGTGCTACTCCTTCAGCACACCTAACACATGGACACACTTTGTATGTTCTTACATTCAGTTTCAGTTTTTTTTTCTCCATCTTATTTCTGTGCGTTTATATGAAATGCACGGTGACAAGGCTTATTTCTCTTTCTAGCATTTGTCGCTCAAATGCTGGTGTTTTGTGTGTGTGTGTGTGTGTGTGTGTGTGTGTGTGTGTGTGTGTGTGCGTGTGTGTATAAGCGCTCAGTCATAATAGCGCAATACCCCTTCCATCATGCAACAAGAAAAAGTTGGTGTTGTTTCTGTTTATCTATTTACATTTGTGAATGTAAAAATATATCAGATAGATTCTGCCATTTCTTCTTGGTAGTACATTCATAAGTGTAAGATCCAAACACAGAATATATTTTGCAGATGTGCTGGTTTTGGGTGGGTCTTATTAAAATGGTGTTGCTCAGAAGAGACGCTAAATAATTCAGTTTGAAAAACCCATGGGTTTCTCATGGGTTTGAGAAACCCATGGCTCTGCATCCATCCGGTGTTGGATGCAGATGTTCACACTGAGAATATAATCGTAAGAGAACAAACAAATGGCGGCATTTCTGAGAATTATTCATAAGTCATAAATTGGGGGTACATAAAACCCTCTGCTGCCCACTGAATATTTAATCCGGATGCTGTTTGCCTTAGAGAAATGAAGAGTCCCAGGTTGGAGGTCCGGCCCTTATGAGATCTTATGGGTCTGATAAAAAGACCTGTAGATTTGAAGACTTCCATTTTTCATTGGCGTATTCCCTGGAGTATAAGAACTGCTTCTGTCCACACAGACAAAAAAAAGACTCATTAATCATATGTACACTTTTCTAGAAACTCTTCACTTTAGTTTCTACTTACATTGAGAAAAATTGTTGCCAGTAAATTATACCCAACTGCTCCACCAACAATCACGCGGGCAAACAAACACATTCATGCGTGAAGGATGATGAGGTGTCTTGCCCAAAACCACAACATCAGGCCTTTTGAATCCACGGCTGGCAGTCTATTTTAGTACTGGTTTGGCACATTTGGAGCACTTGGAGAGAAGAATGTACAAAAACGTGCCAACTCCAAGGTGGGAAATCCTGAATGTTAGACAGGGCTTAAGGCTGAGTAGGTACTACTCTGAGTAGCCCATGAGAGAAATCCGGCGAATAATGTCTTTTAAGAGTGCTTCAGCATCAAATTCTAAGATATCTTGTAGGGTGATGATGGATCCACTGTTAAAAATAGTTTGTGCACTGACCCTGCAGCTACTGCCACAGTCAGTCTGTTTCTTAGTTACAGAATGTGGAATGAAAGAGGGCAACTTAAACAGAGTTGCTGTTATGAGCAGACTGCTGACCCAGGAGTTTGCGAACGATTCTCAAGCAGCGCTCTTCAAAATTGCCTGGAGGATGATGCTGTTCCACTCGCGTCCGATAAGAAGTTTCTAAAGAGAAGCGCTCCTGATTTAATGAGAAATACTAGAGGAAATAGAGGAAAGAGTCATTTGACATCTTTATAATCCTCAAGCTGCAATTACAAACTATATTATAGTTTTGTTGTGAATAGTTTGCGGACTCCCTCATTGCCTTGCAGTGATTTGCATAATCATTTAAAAAAATGTTTTGTTTGGTCCAACATATGCCATTGGCTAGTTTTTCTAGCGTGAAGTTTCGTTCCAGGAAATCAGAAATACAATTTCTTTACATATTCTGAAACTATATAATACCAAAGTGGTCAAATAAAGTTTCCACACGCAGAAACCCTGCAGTTTTTGAGAAATTCGAGTGTGGCGCATATGATTTAGGGTCACCTGACCTAGTTCAGCACATCGCACATCCCAGAGCCTTCACAGACAGCGCAGCTGTTAGCAACTATCGTAATGAAAATCCTGCTTTCTGAAGGCAAACTTTAGATCTCTGCAACGAGAACACCTCGAGCAGCGTAGGCAACATTCACGAAGATCGCAAACGAGTGGATATCGCCCATAGACCTGTTATAATCCCTGGACAGCGAGTACAATGAACTGGAAACTTCCCGCAAACTCCTCAAAGACATCGACAGATCTATGCCAGGGAAAGACTAAAACGGCAGCCAGGTGGTTGTCTTACTCGTGCGTACATTTATATTTATTGTGTAGCCTAATGCCAATACAAATAATGACTGTTATTTTAGTCCATGGTCACTGGTCAGTGGTGTGCCGTCAGGGCCAGCAGGGCCTTCTCTGCTGGCCCTGACCAAATGAGGGAAACAAAGTGTAAAATGTTTTAATAGTATATTTAATTTCTAATTGATTTCTATAATGTACAGTTGAGTCTCTTATATTGATTTTGTTGATGTGTAACTGTAATTTCCTACTCAAAAAATGCCTTAAACACCTCTGGTGAGCTGCTCCTCCTCAGGGCCTTCTCCACAGATTCTGCTGGCCCTGTGTTGTCAGGCCGCACACATGATTGACAGAATTATCAGCCAATCAGAATTCGATGTACATTGACAGTACACCCCCCAGGGCCTTCAGTAGCTCAGTAGCTTCCCTTACGCTTTGTTCGCCTGGGAAAACCGCTAATGTAGGAAATCAGACATAAACCGGATAAACAGATATTCCTCTTGGAAATATCCGAATGAAGTGGATTTACTGATCACGGATATCTTCCTGATGAAGAGCTTCGATAGCAAAGCAGCGGGACCGACAGCGGGATGTAGACACTTGGCTCCCCGGACAGGAGAAGAGTTTCCCCGCGTCAGCTGCACTGGGACTCAGGCAGGGAACAGGTACCCACATAGCACCAAACCGTAAGTTTAGTGTGTTTTTATTATGGTTGATTTCGCGTTTGAGTTGATCTCTGGATGTCTCGCTCTGTCAACAAAACATCTCCTAAAATCAGTCGCCTGTCTCCATGTTATAACAAGCTCGTCTCCGCCTGTCATGTGTCGTGTGTTTCCGTATACTAGTACGAGTGTTCCCGAAGGCGTTTGCTTTGTTTGGGGCGGAGGGACCACTGCTTTGGTTTGCGTTGTTGATACTTTGTTTTGCGACGACAACACTGGAGGCCGCCATTGCTGTAGTACCGCCATATAGCCGCTAGTCCCCCATTGGAATGCATTGCACTTTAGACACGTTAAAAACCCTTTAGAGCCCGGTGCCTAATTTTTTGGAACTGTCTACAGCTACAGTAGATATTCCTCCTGTGATTACGCTGGGTTAGACACAATCAGAGGCACCGGGCTGGTTATGGTAGGATAAATTTTAGAAATCTCCTACTTAATGAGGGTCGGACTGTTAGCATTGGAGCTGCGCGAGCTACACGTCACGCAAGGGCCGAGTCTACAGTGAAGATCCCGCCCTTTTGCCCTTATTAGGAACATGCTTCGTCAGAGCTGGGGAGGAGGAGTCTGTAAATCTGCAATGATTTCCCCATCGAACGTGGTCATTATGGTAAACGGGGAAGCGTGGGGAGGTGTTAAGGAAATACTAAAGAAGTCCGGAGAGACACGAGCGGAAGGATGAGACGAAGTCTGGATGTCTTAAGTAGAAGAAGTGTATTACTTCAGTAGAGACTTGGAGCTGTGGCTTTCAGACGGACTCTCCCTCATCCCGCAGAACAGACACGTCCCTTTACAGTGACAGCACTGCCCACTAATGTTACAAGAATCACAAGTTTGACTTTGATAATACTTTGAACTGAACGTTAATTTCCACTTAGAGTTTCAGATTCAGATTTTTCACATTTACATTATATTTTAGCTTCTTCAAACCTGCCAATGAAATTATAAGGTCTCATTTCTGCTTGCATTTTTCATGATCAAATAGCTATATGGCTGTAAAAATGTACTTTTCTAAATAAACATGGAACTGAAATAGTTTGGTGCGTGTTGCTCGTGAGGCTGCTCTCTGGTGTAACACACACCTGTGAGTCTGCTTTGTCAGGTCATAAATTTGCACAAATGAAATGGTTAAAAATCACGACGGTGAACTGAGTACAGGTGCTTAAAACAATCCAATTTCAGAAAATGTGTTAAAAATGCCTGTCTTTTAAATATGTGTCCTATTGAAACAATAGGACCTATTGAAACAAGCACACTATGGACCTACTATTTCCACATATAACATTTTCAGATTTTATGAACATTAATAACAAATTGCTCCAGATAAGTTTCAAACATTTTTATTTTTGTGATTTTGGGTTTATAAGCATCAGAAGCAGATCAAGTGTATCTTGGCATATGGACGAAAGCTTGACTTCAGTCTTGCCTGTTAGATCTTGTAATTCATTCAATACAAGACCTTCTAATGCAGTGGTTCCCAACCTTTTTCTTGAAGCCCCTCCTGCGCATGCTGTAGTCAGTCCAATAAAAAAAAAAAAAAACATGAAATATTTACCGGATGGATGGAAAAAAAAATGGATGGATGGTGTTAAAAATGCATATCGGTAAATATTTTCATGTTTTTTTTTTTTTTATTGGACTGACTACAGCATGCGCAGGAGGGGCTTCAAGAAAAAGGTTGGGAACCACTGCATTAGAAGGTCTTGTATTGAATGAATTACAAGATCTAACAGGCAAGACTGAAGTCAAGCTTTCGTCCATATGCCAAGATACACTTGATCTGCTTCTGATGCTTATAAACCCCAAAATCACAAAAATAAAAATGTTTGAAACTTATCTGGAGCAATTTGTTATTAATGTTCATAAAATCTGAAAATGTTATATGTGGAAATAGTAGGTCCCATAGTGTGCTTGTTTCAATAGGACACATATTTAAAAGAAAAAGGCACATTTTCAAAAGTTACTTCTTAACTAGCACTCCTGTCAACCTTCTTTTCCACATATTGAATATTTTTAGTATTGTCTTTATTACTGTAAAATTTTAAGTCTGTGGCCTTTATACCTTTTGAAATAATTGGGAGTCAAAAATGCCAGTAAAGGCTAAAATGTCAATTTTTTCCACAAACTTCGCTTCTTTAGGAGCCAATTTCTCATTAACTGCCAGGAGTCTGCATGTGGAACTTTTTGTGGAAGAAGTTTAACTATTTAACTATTTTAAATAAAAAGTATTTCCTATTTCCTGCACAAAAGTCAATTTCTAAGCACTTTCTGAGCGCTAGCCAATGGCCTAACAATCCAAGCCTGGGAAAAGCACAAAACAACTCTTCACAATGCTGCAATTTCACTTCTCCATTTAGAGTAACATAAGGATATTGCTACATCATACATTAAAGATGCTGTATATTATGGGACACTTGTCTCCTCTGCAACATCCCCTTCAGAAGTAAATTCTTACTGTGCATTTATTCACAATATTATCCTATAACATGACCCGACAGAAAGATGGCATTAAAACGTCAGTTATAAATAGTGATCTTTCAGCTTTTTGTTGGCTACTGTATGTGAAAACCACTGCAGTGACTCCTAATGCATAGAACACTGTGTGTGCGGGGAAGTGAGGAGAGCAGCTGTAGTCATGCTGATGAGGTGGTGCCAATTCTCTGGACTTTGAATATGGGGGCATGACCTTTCTATTTTAATATTCATGTCACTTTCCCTGGGGAAACGGGGCAGCACTGTGCCAGACAGATCTGCTGTAAAACTCCATAAACGTACACCTCACCCTCAGCCTTGTGTACTTTAAAACTTCCTTAATTAGGCTGTAGAGTTTTAAAAACTGCTGTGTAATTTATAGATGTGAGAATTTCAGGTGTCATTTTGAGGTATATCCAGTAAGCTGACAATTCTTATTTTTCAAAAGGTACACAATAGTTGTCTGAGTAAGTGAAATGATGGATCCATTGAACTTACACCTCTGCAAAAGCAAAACAGCATGATACAATTTTGTATTTTGTTCCAAGTAGGAGAATACATTTGGAATAAAAGGACAAAGGAGAGGCTAAATGCTAACAACATGTTCAGTGTTTTTGCGTGACTGAGCGTACACGTAAACACCAGACAGGTACGCATCAACTCGTCTAAGATAAGAACATAACTCAGTATGTAAAAACGGTGGCCTATTCCTTTAAGGCTTTAATGATAAATACTGTGTTTGGCAGCTTCAATGAGACAAATGAAGTATACTTTCCATCAGTATGAGCATCAAGTATGCAGAGATTCCCAGTGCCTACTGTATGCCTGTATTGACTTTTCAAAAATAGAAAAGTCCACCCTCGATCTTGTATGCTCTTCAACAGAGCATACAAGATCCACCACATGCTCCCTGGTTGGACCCACCATTGCACTGCTCTATCACAGTCTGGGGCCTTGACTTTCCAGAACTATGCTGAGCCATGGGATTAAGCTCCACTTCCTTCTGCTCAACAAGTGCCCATCGGCCTCACTGTCTGCTCTGGTCCCAAGACCCAGCTCTCGATCTGAGCGTTCAACCAGATCCACCACAAGCCAAATCTTACCTACAGAAACACCTATGGACAAAATTCATTTTTCTGTGAGCTCACCAGGGTCTGTATTTTCACTTTGGTCCACCACAGAATGAGATTGACTGCCATAATTTGCACAGCACTGCTACTATAGTTTGGTTTGGCTTGACGTATGTTTGGGAGTTGATACAGCCCGCATTAAAATTCATCCACACATCACATTACACATGCTCGGCTCCATGGATATCGCCTCCAGCTAGCATGGATGATGGCTTTAAGGCTGTGTGGTCAGACTAGCAAAGCACATTTGTTCAGTTTGAGCAGGCACATTCTCAAGTCAGCCAATATGCAGACTAATGCTGCGTGTTTAGGGATGGGGAGTGCTCATCCATCAGCTCCCAGACTCACCAATGAAATCTGAAGCACTTTTGGAGTTACTTCTGTATCTTTGTAACACGCCAATATGCTCTGCACATAATTATGGCTATAATGGATTCAATGATTTTGTATTCTAATTTGTGAACCTCTGGCTCTCTCCTTGCATTTCTAAAAGCAGAGCTGTCTGTATAACAACAAAGTATTGAAAGTTTGAGAACAAGGGATAGAGCAATAAAAAAAATAATCGACAGCAAAATAGCATTTTCATATGGAGACATTGGAATGATTTTTTAAATGTGATGTGTTGTCTAATAGAAAACAAAAACTACTGTGAAGCCATAGGTCTTTATGCCTGAGGACACATGGACAGTGGAGCAGGTGTAATGAACATTCCGATGCTCGTAAGACGCACAGGGGAGAGAACTGGGCTTCAAAATCGATCTCTCAGTGGACACTCTGCATTCTTACTTGGTAATGCTCATGTGCAAGATAGAGTCAATTATTTAGATCGCTCAACCGGGCCTTTTGTAATGTATTCCAAAATTGTTAAATACAATACGCAGGGCTGTGTTTTCCAGCCAGGGGCACGGTTTAAACTGAATGTGTTGGAATATTAATTTACCAGAAAAAATTACATTATAATTGTTTGTCAAATGCATAGGTTTGAGAGCATTTTAGCTCTATTTAGAACCCACACATTGCTTTTAAATGAAAGTTATTGTTGATCACTTCGATAATAATCAGTCTCACCCTCGAAGTGGGTGTGTAAATGAAATGCTCAACATGCTGTTTTTGACACATATACAAATATACTGGAGGACTTTGGGACTTGGCCAAATATAGCCAACATCAAGGCCTGTCATCAAATGTAAAAGTCACCCCCGTCAGGTCCGCTTTCCTTGTGTGACACAAAGTGGCTCCTGGCAGATTGTCCGATGTGTGACTCTGAGGTGCGAGCAAGGAGTGGAACTGAGAAAGCCCTTTTAGATTAGATAAAGGCACAGCACAGAGCACAGAAGATGGACTCCATGTATTATCCCACTCTATCTCTCATATTGGTTTGACTCTACGAATGGCATGAGCATTTGCAGCAAAGCATATAATCTTTAGACTGTATTTTATGCCACCGTAGGTCTGTCCGTCATTGCCACTTCTCTCAAACATACTGAATGATTTTGAATTACAGTACTGTAGCTTTCATTTGTCACCACCACCATTCATTAACAGGTGACAAATCAGCACTATAATGAAAGGGATTGCAAATGAAATCTTACCAAAGAATTCCCCATATTCACCAAAGGAAGTGCCGAGTTCCATCAATGGAACCTTAGCTAATAGACGAAGTTTTCAAAGTCCTTGATTGACTGGTTGTTTGAGTTAAGGACGTTGTGCCGACTTTGAAAATCTACTACGGTGAATAACTCCTGGACTAAGAGGTTACACAAAAACTATTCAAATGTTTCATAGTTATTGTCCCTGTTGTATTATTTTGGTGCCTTGGCCACATGCCAAGGCCACACAGTCCACCACAGCATCTCACTTTCCCAGATCATCACTGTGAGGCACTGAGGTTTGTTTTCCAATTAAAAATAATGAAAGAAGAAACCACCACTGTGGATTTAGCTAAGACACTTCATGGCAAGGCAAGGCAAGGCAAGTTTATTTGTAGAGCACAATTCATACACAAGGCAATTCAAAGTGCTTCACAGTTGCATACAATTACAAGAAAACAGATAAAATCAATCAATAAAACATCAACATAAAGTTAATCAGTTACAGTAAAAGGCAAGAGTGCAGATAAAATACTTTCAGTTTTCATATGCACGGGTAAAAAGAGCTGTTTTCAGCCTGGATTTGAACGAGTTGAGACCTGTCTCACATCCTCATGAAGACTGTTCCAGATTTTAGCTGCATGAAACTGAAACGCAGCCTCACCGTGTTTATTATTGACTCTGGGAACCACCAGGAGACCCCTCCCTGAAGTTCTCAGGGCCCGAGATGGTTCATACGGCTCTAACATGTCAGAGATGTACTTTGGTGCTAAACCATGAAAAGACTTGTACACAAGCAGAGCTGTTTTAAATTCTGTTCTCTGAGTGACAGGAAGCCAGTGCAGAGACCGGAGCACTGGACTAATATGGTCGTATTTCCTGGTTCTTGTCAGGACTCGAGCAGCAGCGTTCTGGATGTACTGCAGCTGTCTAACAGCTCGATGAGCAGGCCGTTACAGTAGTCTAACCTGCTGGAGACAAATGCATGGATGAGTCTCTCTAAGTCTGGTTTTGACACTATTCCTCTGATCTTAGCAATGTTTTTCAGATGGTAAAAAGCTGATGAAGTTATTGCTTTGATGTGGCTGTTTAAGTTCAGGTCTGAGTCCATGATTACTCCTAGATTTCTAACCTGATTTTTTGTTTTAGAGAGAGAGACTCAAGGTGACTGATAACACTTTGTGTCTGTGGGCCAAAATCAATGATCTGAGTTTTGTCTGAGTTTAGTTGGAGAAAGTTGTTTTGCATCCACAAACTGATCTGTTCGATGCAGTGACAGAGTGTATCTACAGGCCCATGTTCACCTGCTGTCAGTGACACATAGATCTGAGTGTCATCTGCGTAGTTGTGGTATGACACATTGTTGCTGTTTATTAGCTGACCCAATGGAAGCATGTACAAGTTGAAGTTGACTCCACAGGTCATGGAAATTTTGTCTGAGACACAGTTGCCAATTTCGACAAAGTACGTGTAACACCTACGCTGTTAGGCAAAGGACTGTAGGGTATGGACCAGTTCTAGATTCGAAAGGAGTGGTGTGTAATCCAAAATGAGAGCCAAAGTCAATAAGTTTAAATGGAAAAGCCGGCAATTTACTTTACATAGACAATAAAAAGGACAGACAAACATCAAACATTAATACTGGCACTTCTGTTAGTTACCTGTTAAACCTTTGTATTGTTTAAACTTTGAGATGAGTTCAATAAAAAAAGGTATGTTTCACTTATTTCCTCATTTCAACAAGTTTTGTTTTATGACCGGTCATTTAGTTACTTTGAGTGTTTTTAATTTAAACCTATTCTTAAATTACTTTAATTTAAGTTTAATCTTGGTTTCAGGTTTATATTATTCACTCTTTTCAATTTTCAAACACGTTTTGTCACTTTAAAAATGACACCATAGGTACCCTTTAAATACATAAATAAAACAATTATCAAAAGGATCCAGTAAACAATTTGGCTTGCAAAGCAATAACAAAAAGAAAATGGCTTCTAATTGTCCAAAAACTTAGCAAAACTTAAATTGTGGATATGTTCTGAGTTCAATGTAGGCGCCCTTTAACGTGCGCTCAAATCCGTTGGAAAAACTCCACAAACGCTCCTCAAACCTTGGTCTGGGAGTCAGTGAGGTTCTTTGGTGGAATGCGGACCACGCGCGCCTCGCGAGACGCTGCCGTTGATCCTGAGAATGTTCTGTTGGGTGGCTCGCCTTGGTCTCGACTCGATCCTGGGTCCAAGAACTCGATCCAAGCCCAAGAACTGAGGTGTTCTCGGGGTGGGGATAAAACCTGGCCTGTGGAGCAGGCCAACAAGGATCGCAATTAGCACAAAATAAAATTACATTCAAATAAAAACACAAATCCATCCGCTTACAAGGCTGCGGAGGCACGTAACTTAAGAGAGAAACAAAAAAAGAGAGGCGACGATTTGTTTTTAGCTGAGCCGCTTACTGTTACTGGGAAATAAAGCTTCTTTCCACATAAAATGAACAAACCACCGTAAAAATAATCAACATTGTGACCAACAGAAATAAAAGTAGAAATGCAGAAAACGTTAAGTTACCGTTATCTGGTCCCTGCCGTCTCGGGCAAAAGCGTAACTGCCTCGTTTAACCGCAGCGACAAACGCTGCGTAAAAGAATACATTTATATTAACTTCAGCACCAAATGCTGGACAAGAGAAATAAAATAAAAGAGCAAATATATTGTTACCGTTTCTTTGCTCTCTGCCGTCTCAAGCAAAAGCATCGGCCTCGTTTAACCGCAGGCGACAAACACTGTACAATAAATAAGTTTGCGTCAACTTCAGCTTCAAATGCTGAGCAACAAACAAAAACTTTCCAAATAAATAACTCACCGAGACTACTCTCAAAGGTTTCACGTCTCGTAGACACACTCTTCCCTCAACCCGGCAAGGCAAACGGTGTGTAAGATCACTTTTCGGTGTAGTTTGGGTCAGTTTTGTTCGTAACGGCTGCACTGCTCTGTTCGCCCGTGCGCTCTTTTAGACTCCTGCCGCTGACTGAGCCTCAGCCAGGTGGGGGAGGGGCATACGCTGAGAGCGTCTTGAATCAGTTATATTGATAACGGTTTACAATGTAACTTTTTATAATAACATTGTAAATCCCACTAATTATATATTAATGTCACGTAGTTTTTTAACTGTTTTAAGCGAATATTTAATTAGGTTATTTATGAATATTTATAAGGTTATTTATTGTCAGGTTTTGTCCAGTTACACCAGTGTTTATTTGTAACGGGGGTTACATCCTCCCCTCCTTTTCCTATGTACGTCCTCGTACATGTTTCATACAGTTTCAACTTTAAACACTCTAGGGCCATTCAAGGATTCAGTAAATGCTATGGCTAGGCCCTGGAAGAGTGACTGGACCACAGAAACTAGTGGGTTGCCTAGTTCAGGATAAGTCAGTCTCTGAGCTGGTTCCCTACGTCTGGTTGAGCGTCTTAGGAAGTCAGAGTTACTGTCACAATGGTCAGTGACATCTGGGCACTGGTCTGTGTCAGCTGTGGTCTCATTAGGAAAGTCAGGAATGTCTTTAGATTGGCTGTCCATTTCAGGGAAGTCATTGGTTGACACTGGTTCTTCAGGTAGGTTTTCTTTTTCAGGGTAAGTACCGACTGTCTCTGTCTCTTTGTCATTTTCTTCAGGATTCTTTCAGGTAAGATCTCATTCAGTGGATTTGTCTCATCAGGTAAGTTTGACTCATCAGGTAAGTTTGACTCATCAGGTAAGTTTGTCTCATCCGGTGTCTTTTGACATATTCTGTATTCAGAGAAAGCGTTGGGCATTTCTGAAGAACTTTGTTTGACATCATTTGCATGTTTGTCCGTATCAGGTGAGTATGAACTTTTGGTTTCCACTATTAGGTCTTGGTAGTCATAAAAGTAGCCAGAATCGGATTCTTCACAGTCTGATTCTTGTTCATGACTTTCTGTTTGTTGACGTGTTTTGGGTCGCTTGAGTTTGTCTTTTATTGGTTGTCCTGTTTCATTTGTGTTGGTGGAAAGGAAACCACATGGCAGTAATAAGTCACGATGGAGGGTTCTTTGAGGACCTTCTTTTGCCTCAGGCTTTACAACATAAACAGGGAGGTTGTTCGACTGTTTCACTACAACATGGACTTCGGATTCCCACTTGTCGGCTAGCTTATGTTTGCCTCTTATGCGAACATTTCTAACAAGAACTCTATCTCCTTCTTTTAAGGTAGAGTCAACAATGTGTTTGTCAAATCTTGCTTTGTTGCGACCTGCTGATTTCTTTGCCATTTCAGTTGCGATTTTGTAGCTGGATTCTAGGTGTGACTTAAGGTTGCGAACATACTCAGAGTGGGAACCTGACTGATGATGGACTGGCAGACCGAAGGCGAGGTCGACGGGGAGCCTTGGCTGTCGGCCAAACATAAGCTCATATGGGGTAAACCCTGTCACCTCGTTTTTAGTACAGTTATAAGCGTGTACTAAGGGTCGGACATAATCACGCCAGTGGGTCTTTTTGTGGTTCTCCAAAGTACCAAGCATGTTGAGAAGCGTTCTGTTGAAGCGTTCAACAGGGTTTCCCCTCGGGTGGTAAGGTGTAGTTCGAACCTTTTGAATGCCAGCTAGTAAACAGAGCTCTTTTATCGTGCGGGACTCGAAGTCCGGGCCCTGATCACTATGTAGTCTCTCAGGGAAACCGTAGTGTGAGATAAAGTTTTCCCAGAGGAATTTGGCAACTGTGCGCGCCTTTTGGTTTGGAGTGGGCAAAGCAAGCGCGTATTTAGTGAAATGGTCTGTTATCACTAATACATCTTTAGTATTGCTTGAATCTGGCTCTAATGTTAGAAAGTCGATGCACACTAGTTCAAGCGGTCGTGTGACAACGATATTCACAAGCGGCGCGGCTTTCTCTGGATGGACTTTACGGCGGGTGCAACGGTTGCAGGTTTTGACTTTAAGTTCTATGTCTGAGGCCATTTTGGGCCAATAGAATCGCTTTCTCACAAGATCCAGTGTTCTTTCGACACCCATGTGCCCCATGTCGTCGTGTAAGCTTTTTAGGACAAGGGGTCTTAACTCTTGGGGTAGCACGAGTTGGTATTGTGTTTGTGCTCCCTCTTGTCTTGTACGATAGAGGACTCCATCTTTGAGAATGAACTTGTTCCACTCCCTTAGCAACAAGCCAAGTTCGGGGAGTTCACTCTTTGCAGTTGGTGGGGGCTTTTCTCCCAATTCCATTTGGTTGATTATTTCTCGAATGCTTGTGTCATTGTTTTGTATTCTTTCAGGTCTGATGTTGTGTAATGGACATTACAGGTAAGCCACCAAGCTCCTCCTCCTCTTCAAAACTTTGGGGGATAGCTTGGGGATGATGAGCGAGAGACAGAACCAGAGAGCTATTGACTGTAGACTCAACTGGATTGTTCTCTGAAAGCTGATGGACAAAGTGTTTTTCGCAGATGGCTCGGATCGTGGTCTGGTCAACAAGGTCAAGGTCTGGATGGTCAGGTAGGTGTCTTTGTGTGAACTGTTGTATCCTTTCCAACTCCTTTTTGGACAGCATGTCGTCAGGCTCTGCACTGTGTGGACGTCTGGACAGACCATCTGCATCCTGATTTTGTTTTCCTGCCCTGTATTGCAGCTGGAAATCGAACGTGGACAGCGCCGCCAACCATCTGTAACTCGCGGCATCAAGTTTTGCAGTGGTAAGTATGTATGTTAACGGGTTGCTGTCCGTGATGACAAGAAATGAGCGGCCGTAAAGGTAATCTTGAAATTTTTCTGTGACTGCCCATTTAAGAGCAAGGAACTCTAACTTATGTGCAGGGTACTTTGTTTCACACTTTGACAACCCGCGACTTGCGTAGGAGATGACACGGTTTTGACCTTGTTGATTTTGGTACAGAGCGGCCCCTAATCCACGAGTGCTTGCATCTGTATGCAAGGTGTAAGAAAGTTTAGGGTCCGCGAACCCGAGCACTGGTGCTGTGGTCAGTTTCTGAATGATTGTGTCAAATGCTGAGCAACAAACAAAAACTTTCCAAATAAATAACTCACCGAGACTACTCTCAAAGGTTTCACGTCTCGTAGACACACTCTTCCCTCAACCCGGCAAGGCAAACGGTGTGTAAGATCACTTTTCGGTGTAGTTTGGGTCAGTTTTGTTCGTAACGGCTGCACTGCTCTGTTCGCCCGTGCGCTCTTTTAGACTCCTGCCGCTGACTGAGCCTCAGCCAGGTGGGGGAGGGCATACGCTGAGAGCGTCTTGAATCAGTTATATTGATAACGGTTTACAATGTAACTTTTTATAATAACATTGTAAATCCCACTAATTATATATTTAATGTCACGTAGTTTTTTAACTGTTTTAAGCGAATATTTAATTAGGTTATTTATGAATATTTATAAGGTTATTTATTGTCAGGTTTTGTCCAGTTACACCAGTGTTTATTTGTAACGGGGGTTACATACGTCCTATCCTCGAGATAGGAATTGAACCAGTTTAGAGCAGTACCAGAGATTCCCACCCAGTTTTCTAACCTGTGAAGTAAGATCCTGTGGTCCACTGTGTCAAAGGCAGCGCTCAGGTCCAGCAGAACTAAAACTGAGACCTTACCTGCGTTGGTGTTCATACGAATATCATTTGTCACCTTGATCAGAGCTGTCTCAGTGCTGTGGTGGGGTCTAAATCCTGACTGGAAAGTATCAAACACATTGTTAGATAGGAGAAAGTAAGTGAGCTGTTGATATATTACTTTCTCTAGGACTTTTCCTAAGAATGGCAGGTTTGATATGGGCCGGTAGTTGTTCAGTACCTTGGGATCAAGGCTGCTCTTCTTTAGAAGAGGCTTAAAGACCGTGGTTTTCAAGGCTTTTGGAAATGCTCCAGTCTCAAATGAGATGTTAACTAACTGAACAAGTTGTGGTAACAAGCTGGTCAGCACAGATTTCAGAAATCTAGTGGGTAATTCATCAAGGCAGCATGTACATGAACTCAGACCGGAGATAACCTCGGCGATTGTTTTGTCAGTAACAGGTGTGAAATGTGTCAGCTCAAGGTGTTTATCTGGTGGCAGGGTTGCTATTTGTGTTGTGGAAATTATGGCATTTTTAATGCCTTGGACTTTGTCATAAAAACATATTGCAAACTCATTGCACTTAGATGTAGAGATGAGTTCTAAGGGCAGTGAAACTGGAGGGTTAGTTAAACTGTTTACTGGGGAAAACAGAACACGACAATTGTTTCTGCAGTTTGCGATGATTTTAGAGAAGTACTTCTCCATGCAAAATCTTGTTGAACTCACAAAGCACTTCTTTGTATATCTCAAAATGAACCTGGCTTTTTGGCACTCCCTTTTCTGTGCCCTGACCGAATCTTCACTTTGACCCTTAGCCATCAACTGTATTTTTGGACTCCAAAGCTACCAAAGCTTTGGTCATTTTTGACAGCATGATGGCATTATATCTACAATGAGTAACAATGTTGTTGCCAAATAAGTATTTGGAAAGTTTTGAATTGAATAAGACAATTGCTTTTACAAATGCATAGCAAACCCACACATTTGACACATCATGAATATGTTCTTTCTTGTGCCCTAATAGTTGCTGCTGTCACCATATCATCATCTGTCCAACTCTTCTTGCTGCCTCATTGACAGCTTGTTAAAATTGATTGACGGTTGGGAGCTGATATTTTGGGAGAGTATTGGACCAGTAGTGCAGAATGTGCATGACAAGATACCAAGGTCTGCACATTCAAATACACCTTTTTCACTCATTATTTCTCAGAAATGTTTCATTTTTGAAAAGTGGTCATGTGGACGTACATAATATCCCTCATGCTTTAAAATAATGTTTAAGTGCGGCTGAGGGGGACTTTGTAATGGCTGTTCAAACCCCATCATTTGCAGCACGTCCATGAGGCGAGTGAACCAAAACGCTGCTCGACTGTACAGAAAAGCCGGTCTGATGTGGGACTGGGTGTGTGTGTGTCTCTCTGATGGAACAGGCCGCTCCGCTCCCGGTATGTCATTATTTTTCACTGTTCCTCATGAATTTCAAGATTTCAATCTAGTTTGCTTTCACGCACGTGGCCAGCTGCAAATCATTTCCATCTCATCTTCTCCCAATCGTATCTATGAAAGCCATTAGTCAGAGTCCAGACCAAAAGGTGTAGAGCTCATAGAGGTATAGATAAAACTAATCAGCACTGCACATATTGCCTATAAAGTGGGTCAAGTTGGGTTCATGGCAATATTAATATCTGCACATTTCTCTGAGTCTAAGAGCTCAGACTGGGAGCTGTTCGTTGGCCTCAATTTTGTCAAAGGCATGATTTTAAGTAATGGTATAATTCATCTACAAAAGGCTTTGACCACAAACAACCACACCTATTTCACCTTTAACTTAGGGTAGAATACTAAAGGTTTACAGGGGAATTGTATTTATTTATTTGTTTATTTGAGCAGATGATCAAAAGGAGTGGGCCGAAGCAAAAGCTTATTTGCGCCCACCCCAAAAATAAAAACAATAACATTTCCATTAAAAATCAAAGATCAAAACAAGGAACGTAGTACAAGGTAACAAATCATAGACAAATCATAAACAAGGAGACATACAGTAGGGCAAGGTAACAACAAATAATAGAGAACAATAATAAAAAAAAAACAACAACAGCAAAATAAAGAAACAGCAGCAAAAGAATATACTACAACACTCGTATTTGTTCATATTTGAGAATTATTGATTCTTTATAAACCTTTTGGAAGTGTGCCAGGTTATGACAAAGTTTGATGCTTTCATCTAGGTTTTTCCATATTTCTACACCATGTCTCGTGGGACACATGCTTTTTAAAGTTGTTCTACAGTACTGTTTATCAAAACTCCTTTTACCTCTTAAGTTGTATTTGACTTCTCGTTTGCTGAGCATATTTTGTATACTTTCAGGAAGCGACTTTTGTGAGGCTTTGAACATGATTTGAGCCATCTTAAATTCAATAAGGTCCTCAAATTTCATTGTTTTTGATTTTAAGAATAATGGATTTGTGTGTTCACGGTATCCAGCTAAATGGATTATTCTTTAAACAATGGGTCAAGATTACTTTTATACGCTTTTCCCCAGATCTCTACACAATATGTTAAATGGGGAAGGATAAGTGAACAGTATATAATATATAGAGCTTTGTTGTCAATGATATATTTAGATTTATTCATTAGGGCTAAAATCTTTGCAACTTTAGTTATAATTTTTATGATGTGAGGTTTCCAGCTGATTTTATGATCGAGTGTTACGCCAAGAAATGTATGTTCATAGACTCTTTCAATGGTTTCGTTGCCAATTTTAACTGGTAACTGTACATTCATTATGCGATTTCCAAAGAACATTGCTTTGGTTTTCGTAATGTTTAAAGACAATTTGTTTACGCAGAACCAATCTTTCAATTTATCCATTTCTTCTGTAATCTCGATCACCATTTGCTGCAAGTCTGCACCTGAGAGTATGATTTATTTATTTATTGGTTTATTTGGTCAGGACAGTGCATGCTAATGAAAATACATGGGTCTCATGCATGTAAACAAGCCACACCGGATTGTAGCCTTGGGCTAATTTCCAACCGTCGTCCCCCATGTGCACTCTCAAACACACTCACATTCATCCTGGCCTATTGTACATGTTTTAGTGGTAGGGGAAACCAGAGTAGCCGGAGGAAACCTACGCAGACACGGAGAGAACATGCAAACTCCACACAGAAAGGCCCCGTCCAGGTGGGACTCGAACCTGGACCTTCTACAGTAGCTGTGAAGCACGAGCACTAACCACTGTACTACTGTGCCGCCCCGATTGTTGTATCATCTGCAAAAAGGACCAGTTTAAGCTTCTTGGAAACCAAGTACAAATCATTGATATATAATAAAAATAGTTTAGGTCCCAGCACCGACCCCTGGGGGACACCACACACTAGGGTATCACACATGGATCTGCATTGCCCCATTTGAACATACTGTTTACGGTTTGTTAAGTAGGATTCAATTCAGTTGAAAGCAATACCTCTTATCCCATATTTTTGTAGTTTGTTCAGGAGTATATTGTGATCCATAGTGTCGAAAGCCTTCTTAAGATCGATGAAAATACCTATTGAATACTTGTTCTTGTCGATACTATTTGTGATTTCCTCTATCCATTAACGCGAGAGCGGGAGATCTGCTTTAGCGAAAGCCATATTGACTGTCATTTAAAATATTATATTTATCTATAAATGCGTCTAGCCGAGTTGTATAGGGCTTTTCTAATATTTCTAACTACAATTTCTAACTCTTCTTGAAGAAAAACTGCTCCATTCATGTTCCTAATCTGTGCCAATCCCAAAATCCTGTTATCCTACGATATTATGTCTGATGAGATCCAAATCTCCTCACTATCTGTGGCGGCAGCTGGGTGGTGTTTGAGGCACAAAGAGTTAATTGCAGCCCTCTACAACAGCAGCTGCCAGCTGCAGTGATGAAGTGTTAGGATCTAAATGTAACAACAAACCAAAGCAATTAGCCACAAAAGCCACGTAGTGGACAAGTACATATGCTAACATGAGCGGAGCTACACAAAGCCTCAGTATTTTCCGCTCGCTCTACTGTGATTATATTCGATGTGCAGAACTGATTGCACCTGTTTGAGGCTTTCTTATCTGTGCACTGATCCAATCACATCCAATCAGCTGGTGTGTTCATGTACCTGTTCTCATCACACACAGGAGACCAGTGCATAACTTTACTGAACTGAACAAACGAGCCTGTACGTTTACATACTTTCTCTTAATTTATCTGTGCTGAATTACCCTTTGTCTTCATTGATAAATAGTTCTCATTTGTCTCTGCCAACAGCTAGACTGCTCCACTATCAAGGAAATAAACCTATATTTTTTAAAACATTTACTAATTTATTTGGTCGGGACAATGCATGTTATTTAATACAATGTAAACACTTCATCTGAAACTCAATTTGAAAAGCCCCATTTGCCTTCATCTTACTCCCACTTATATACTGTATGTTCTCACATTTTCTTTTAGGTTAGGGACCTTAAACATGTTATTTTTGTCCTCATGAAATGAAAACCCCTAACTTTCTAATCTAATCCCTGTTCATTCTTTAATGGCTCCCTTTGCTGTTGACCTTGTCCTTGTCTCAGTGAACAAAACACGGACAGCTTTTACCCCAGCTAAACTTGAGGTGAACAGGCTGTTCTGATTTCCAAAGGTCATGGGCGGTGTTGTTTTGAATTTGGATGTAGGTCACTGGAGCTCCACAGACATAAGCCATGCCTTGGACCATTTATAGTGCACTCCAGATGGGCTCCATCAGGTCAGGCATCAGGATGTAGTTGTTAAATTCACTCTGCTCTGGGCACTGTTCAAGTTGCACAACAGACGAGACCAGGGCTGGATGTCAGACTCATGTATGAAATAAAAGCTTAAAGTGTCGACTCGAGGCTTCTCTTCCTTAACCTTTATCTTATTTTATTATACGGCCCTTCACAATGCAAGTAGAACGCTCCATTGACTTGAATGTGATTATCCAACGTTCTACCGGTCATTATTTTCTGATAGAGGACCTCTGAAAAAAAAAAAGACCGCTGCCAATGGCAACGGAGTTCGTGCTTGTCAGGTCTTTCATATCACTCCGCAGGTAGTAGAAGCGGACACTATCTCTGTCCCTGTCCCTGCGAGAGAAGTTGGAGGAATCGCTCGTGAAGTTAACGGGAGTCCGATTTTCAACTTACCCAGAGATTCACCACCATTCCTCCTCTCTAACTGCACCTTAAACTAAGTAGCTAGACTAGCAATAAGTACTGTAGCTAGCTGTGCTGCTACTAGCCTAGCCACACTGCCTGGAATCAACAAAATCAACCAAGCAACGCGCAAACTTTTGGGAACTATTTGCCGCCGAAATCATTAAATAAACCTTTCTGCCTTCATAAAAGTGTATTAAGTGTATTTGTGTGTGTACAGTTGGCAAATAGCCGTATAATAAGCGGGATAATGTATAGAACGCCGGTCATTATCGGGTAAATAAGTACCTTCAGGGCAAAACAAGACGCGTCCAGTTCGCCCTGTCCCTGTAATAGTTATTAACTGTCAAAAACAGGAAAATTATTGCGACAATGTGCCCCAGGTATGGCAGGTTGTCACAGTGTGTGGGGTTGGTTGTCCCTATTGTCATTAATGCCATCCCCCAACTAATTCTTGTTTACAAAGACAACCTGTCCAAGGTAGCAGTCAAGGAATAAGACATGACATGTAAGCTTTATTCAATGCTATGATTTGACTTTTTGTTAGATTTTTTAGAAAGTAATAACCTGAATTTTAAAACAAAACATCATACACATGAAAAACATTGCAATATTTATTGGGAATAATATTGTGAATAAAAATGCATTAAAGCAGAAGAAGCTTTGTTAAACTTGAAGTTCAGTAACAATATCGAGTCACAGTGTCCTCCAGTATGGTTGTAACAACCAACCAACCAACCAACCAACCAACCCCGTGAGACAACCAACCAACCAACCAACCAACCAACCAACCAACCCGTGAGACAACCAACCAACCAACCACCCGTGAGACAACCAACCAACCAACCACCCAACAACCAACCAACCAACCAACCAACCAACCAACCAACAACCAACCAACCAACCAACCAACCAACCAACCAAACCAACCAACCAACCCAGGTCTCCCCTGCATCAGAGGATCAACCTCAAGCAGTGCGAGATAGGATAAGTGATTGATTTACTGTATATTGATGATTATTTTACTGAGCCAAAGCAGCATTAGTCAAATATTTAGTTTGCACTAAGAAAAAGTCATTACTTATACATTTATTTAGATATTTATTGGTTTATTTGGTCGGGACAGTGCATGTTACAGTTTTCTCCATTGGTTTGGCTCATTTCTTGAAACAGAAATTACATTCTCAAAACAACATGGATAAATCTCCAAACCACCTGGCAATGGTTCACAACAGAATTGAATTTCTCATTAATTTCATCAAATTGCAAATGTCTAAGTCCATGTCTCAATGTCTCAGTACATCTTTGCAAATGATTAAGTACAATTAGCACATTTTTTATCATTTACCATTGTTGATTCTCAGTCTAATGGTTGTTCGCTCCAAAACGTGTCAGCGTCATTTTATTGTATAAGTCATCACATGCACAATAGGCTGGTCAATTGTCAAAATTAGTCAAGAACACAATACCATGAATACCATGTATGAATCCCTTTAGAACATTTGATACATTTATTACAGCAATTAACAGTCAGGTGAAACTAGAACTTACAGTATGTTATGCTGAATACATTTTCTTTTTACTCTGATGTATGGAAGTTACTTTATTTGTGTATGAGTGCTATGTGTAATGTCAAACCTTGGAGGCTACTCTTACCCTCAAATCCTATTTCTTTGTTTTTTTCAGTTTTATACACAATTGTATTCTGTTAATTAGACAAAAAAAGTTACAGTAACCATTGTCAATGAGGGACTGGACTAAGACTGAAAGGTGGACATTTCAGTGGTCCTCTGCCATAGTGACAAAACATCTAAACATTTAGACTTGCAGTGCTTATACAATGCCAAAGGGACAAAGCATTTTGGGGGCACTGACTGTTTAAATGAGAAGGAAATTTAGTTTTGACACATGAGTAAACTGTTTTGGGAGAGATATGAACTTTTGCAGGTGAACCATGGTGTTGTGCCGAACCATCCACGTTATTTTAGCAAAAGCAAAAGTGTTGAGAACGTCCGGTCTGTTTCAAGTAATGAGCCAATTCAATTGAAATGGATCTTTGCCATTTTGGGGCACTGACTGTTTAAATGAGAAGAAAATTAAGTTATGAAGCATGAGTGAACTGTTTTGGGAGCGATAATGATCTTTTGCAAGTGAGCTATAGTGTTGTGCTGAACTGTAAGACTGTTTAGCCAAATGATCTTAGAGTTTTAAGAATATAATTTCTGTTTCAAGAAATGAGCCAAACCAATGGAGAAAAACTGTAATGAACACACATGGGTCTCATGCATGTAAACGTGCTATACACAGTCCCAATCATGTGGATGTTCTCCATCTTTTCTCTTGCGACCTCTGCTGGTCATTCAGTGTGGGACACCTAGTTGCTCACATACCTTTCTCTATATCTGCCACAGTGCCACTGACCCTTAAACGATGAGCATTGCAGATTGTTAGATTGAAGCGTGGAAATGAACTTATTTAAAATGATATGAAAACGGGCACTCATTTCAAAGTGGTCAAATACAGCTGTATAGTACGTGGCATCACATGTTGCATAATTTGACAGTGATCAACGCAATTTGCAAACTTTGCTCAACACACAGTAAAAAGTAAAGAAAAAATGATAGCTAACATTTTCATTACTGTAAAATTCAGAAGCGTCTTACTTGTATTTTCCCACGACTCCAGTTTAAACATGTTCCTTTCATGAGCAAGGTATAGGCTCGTGTGTGTGAGTGAGTGAGAGAGAGTCTGGCAGTGGGCTGTCTCTTCAGTGTAGACCTTCCCTCGCCTCGAGTCAAGCTTTGTGCGTCCTTGTTCTCTGTTTATACTCGTCTCTACCTCTCCGCTCTCCATTCCCACTGCCCGAACCCACAGCGGGACTACAAGCGCTGCTCTCCTCGCCCCAGGATGCATTCGTCTCCGCTGAGGCTCGTTTAGCGCACCTCGCAGTAGTTGTCTGACTGAAAGATTTGAGTTCAGGGACTTGACCATGGGTTTGTGCGTGGTTCCGATGCTACTCGGCTCCTACTTGGTGTCCAGTTTTCTGTGTAACGCTGTCGCTTTTGTGGAGGAGCCATCTGGAGGCAGAGCTGACGGGTATTGCGGCCGGATTCTGCGCGCACAGACACAGGGCACGCGACGGGACGGACACCACGAGTTCAGGCTGCGAGTGGAGGGAGACCCTGAGACCTACCATCCCAGCAGCACCTACAGAGGTGAGTCTGCTGTCAGGCACCTGGCTGTGAAAAGTGATAAGCTTGAACTTGAATGAGGAATGAAGTGGAAACTTTGTTTGCCTTCTGCAATCCAAATAGTGCAGTTGGACACAATGTTTTTCAGACTGATTATTTTTGATGTTTTGTCGTTCAAATATATATATTTTTAAGGACTTAATAAGAGCTTTAGTCGCTTTAGTAGCTTTAGTAATGCACTTTTCACACAAGTACCTTAGACAACAAAATAGGGATCTCCAATAGGAATCAGGTCTATAACTGAACTATACCAGATCTAAACTATGGTAAACAAGGTCTATAAAGATTAAACTAAAGCAGGTGTGAACCAGGACCAACCAAAAACATAAAATTGTATCTTGTAATTTTAACACCTGCAGCAGCCCAAGTAGTGCCAGAGGTAGGCTACCTTTACCAGAGTTTGATAAACACTGTTCTAATTAAAGCACAATATGCCACACATTCCTGTACACTCACTGTTATCGCCCAGCTCATGTTCTTGGAAACAGTGAGTACTTTCTCTGTCAGCGTAGAGAATATTGGTTTGATAAGGCACTTTAACTCTAATGAGTGATCTATATTCACTTCCTGTCCTCTGCATGGACCTGAGCATTCTTCCACTCACACTCAAACTCTGCAGATCTGGCCCCAATTAGGCAAAAGCAACCTCACTTATATAGTCTCTCTGGTCAAGACTATGGCCACAGATGGAAAACATTTGGCCCAAGGGCAAAACACATTTAAACTCTCACCCAATTCCCTCATGTTGTCATGTTCAAGCTTGTAGAGTGACATCAGTGTAGTTCACTACTTACAATCATGGGCTGTGCCAAGGTTGTCAGGCAGATCTGGAAACATTCTGTTTGACACCTCTTTACAACACTAAACTGTAATCACATGCAGCCTGTAAAAGCATGCTCTCGTCAATATTAAGTTCATTTTACAAGTTTATATCTTGTTTATGACTTTTGGCATGGAGTTTTAGGGTTCAATATTTACACCAGCCAATTAAAGTTGATTGTGCTTGACTTTTACTCGTCACAAGTATAGGTTGGTTTCAGAATGAGGTGATGCACTTGGATGAATGAAATATTTCATCTGTTTTGTCCAGTAGTTATTGATAACTCTGAGGTGTCCACCAGGATGGATGGATGAATAGATACCTGTAGATAGATAGATAGATAGATAGATACTGTAGATAGATAGATAGATACTGTAGATAGATAGATAGATACTGTAGATAGATACAGATAGATAGACAGACAGACAGACAGACAGACAGACAGACAGACAGGTTAAAAAAACAAAACAACTGGTTAGTGTAAAGACATTGAAATGAATGCGGAAACTGTAGCCCCAAGCAAGTATAAAGATAAAAGGTGGTGTGAAAGAGCAGGGTTGGGGCAGCAGGGCCAGCCTCGGTGTGAATAAAAATCCTCCAACATCTCCACGTTACATTGGAGTGTTCATGCCCGCTCTCACCAGGAGATTTACAGGCTCAGTGTTAGACCGCAGGCTTCTGTTTGCAGCTCTACATCTTCAAGCTGGGCAAACTCACCGAGTGTCCCTGCTAACATGAGGGCCCTACAGAGTTTGCCAATTTACAGATCTTTTAAAACCAAATGTCATTATTGCTATAGAGATTACTGGTATGTGGTTGCAGGACATTGTTTTGTCTCTAAAAGACTCAGTCCAAACTGTTTTAGTCTATCTATGGCCTAGCTGCCACAAGAAGGACAGCCAGTGTAAAACACTGTGCCACATTGTTGGCCTATGCTGATACAAACTTGCAGAGACATTAGCCTGGCTAACGCCAGACTAAAATCACAAGTGATATTTAGTCTAGGGACCTCCAATTCATTTTCTCGTAAGAGAGGTGTGGTGTGTGGTTTACGATTGTTCATAGCCGTTTATTGGGCGCTACGAATGTCTCTCATGCGTCTGCACGTAGCCATAGCCAATCGTATCACGTATCAGATGACGTATGACGTACCTGCTGTAAACTTTTGAGCTAAACTATTTAGAACACGTTCTAAAACTTGATCGAAAGATGGCATCGCGTCTGCTGCTGTCATGTTGGATCCGTAAATATTTTTTACATTTTTTTATCTCTAAACAAACTACAAGCTTCCGTATGTCAAATAGCGCGTCATCGTCTTGCCGTCCCTCCTCGTTTTGTGATTGGTCCCCAAATCCATGGGAAATTTCAGCCATGGTCCCCAGGCTGTTGTGAAGTTCGAGCACACACACAGTCTGGCGTTAGCCAGGCTACAGAGACATATGATTGATCACCTCTGAAAGATGAAAACAAAAATAATTGTTAGAAATTTTTTTTCCACTGTGATATTCAATTTAATCCAAGCTCAAATTTTGTGTCAAATAAAACACAGAAACAAATAGAGCTTCGGCTGTTCTCATGGCACATTATTTCTTCCTCACTTTCGCGATTATTTGCTGACGTGTAGCAGAAAGTAGCATCTATCATACATCATGTCATCATCAGCTGTTTTTGCCTGTGTCTGTTTTACGTGTTGTCAACTACACCAGCACTGTGTGTCCAGAACACTTCTCCAAGAGGGACAATAAAGTTGAATTCGTTACATTATTATTGTCTGCTACAGTGGTCCTGCTGGCACAAAGCCCCTCCTATTTCCGAGGGTTCACTCTCATCGCGCTGAAGGAGGGCAGAGAGGGCACGTCTGAAGAGGACTACACTGGGCAGTTCCAGGTAAAACCTTTGTTTGACTACCAAATCACATCTGTGATAAAACGCTGCAGATACATTTTTGTTTAGTTTTGTATTCAGCCTATGATTTGGTGATTGTGATTGGCTACACATTTCTAAACTAAAAATTGATTGAATCCATTTCTACTAGAGCTGTATATTTGGAATCTCTCTCTACATTATGTGAATATTATTAGAATTTTGTCAGCTCCAAATCTTCATGATGGCAGAGAGAGAAGTTTGGATGTGAAAAATATAGCAACCCAAATTATTACTGGAAGAGATTTAATTAAAAGATGACTCATAAACCAAATAAGTAGTGCATATCTGGCAGAACTCAAATTGAGCATACTTGAACTAATATGAGTTGATTGTGTAAAACTGTTTAATTTGGCTGGTGTGCTGAAGCACGTTTTTTTGGGCCAAGCATGAAATATTATGAATGTCCCTTATACTATAATACTCATCAGATCACAACGACTAATATTCAGTACGAATTTGTAACACTGAATATATGAATGCTATATTTGCTGGAACTATGACAGGATTATTCGTACAATGTTGAAAATCTTGCGTGCATTGTCTAAAATCCTGTGTATTGGAAAACATGGTGGTGTGGCGTGCAAGTTGTTATACTGTAGACTGTTTCCTTATCGCTACGCCTCTTGAAGGAGCCATACCCTCTCTGTAATTAGCTGTTGATTATATATGATTATTTATTAATGGGCCTGTGTCAGAAGGCTAATGGTGTCGCATATAATATTTAATCAGTATTAAAGCATAACGGGAGTCATCATCGGGAAACTTCACAAAGATCAACCTCTGACTTTTAATTAAGAATGCGTGAAGGCTTAAAGATATCATTCCCCATGCAAGAGTGTGGATGCGTTACTGTGTCTTAATACATAAGGAACTAAGAGCAAATTAACTTGAACAAGCACTCGATTTCATTATGTTATATTTTACATTCACATCACTCAGGTCGGGTCTGGGGCGTACAGTATTTGGATGGGAGAGCAGGTAGCTTCTGTCAGTGAGTGGTCGGTGGTAGCCAGAGGGTTTGTTGGCCCAGTTGACTGAAGGTGAGGTGAATGAAAAATTGTCCACTGTGATGCAATTTGCGTGACTTGAGTTGTGTGAAAAGCAAACAAGAGTTCCTACCCTTCACACTTTGAACTTTCCTCCAAATCGCCCCTTTTTACTATTGGTTGAACTGTTCGATTTGGCCTCCTGTTGGTTTTGCTTTCAATTCTGCGAAATTTAAACAATCAGACACTTCAACATAGTTAGTCAGGATTCTTCAACCAGTGCTGCTGGGAGAAGCCTGTCGGGAGCAGTGGGCGATCGAATGCAGTACCCGAAGACCCCTCTTCAGACCTTGAACACATTTTAGGTTTCATGAGGCAAACTTTAGCACCCAGAAAAACTCACAACAGAAACCCTCTCTTGAAAGCTAAGTTTATGTCCTTTTATCTGTTTTTTGCTTTGTTTATTTTCTGTATGTAAAAAACAAAAATCAGAAATTTGTCTTGAATAGCTTATAACCTTGTAAAATACCTTCAATATATTTGAAACAAAACCCTCTCTTGACCCCGGAATCGAACTCAGAACATTCTTGCTCACAAAGTGCAAAAGTACTAACCTCAGTACTCGGCATAATTTGTGTAGTTCTTTTGCCTTCGAATTGTTATTGTTTGATATGGGCTGAACAACAACAAAGGATTTGGAAATAAAATATGCTATTAGTTTTCAAAAGTCTTTTTGTATGTACTTTAGAGTGCTGTAGTTTGTTAACCGTAGTTCAGAATATTAATTAATCTTTGACTAAGACATCTTCAACATTATCAGCATCAAAATTATGGCAATCCTTTTATTCATTCCCTGGCTTTTCAAAATGTGGGATCTCTAAAGAAACATAGCTTAACTTGTTAGCAGGCCTCAGAGGTCATTGAGTGCATGAGTGTGTCAGTATCTCTGCTCTCAGCTCATAAAAGAGATAAACAGTGTGAGATGTTTGTTTGGGGAGTAACTGCTCTTGTGAGGAGACTGCCAGACTTCCTGCTCCCACCCGCTCTCAGTAAACAGGAACACGCTGAGTCTGTTCAGAGAGTTACCCGGAAGAATGCACTGTACACTGGGCGGTTTGGAATACTGTTCATTTTAGCACTGGTATCTAAGGCAGATTTGCTCAAGTTATGCATTTTTGTCTCCAGAAGCTTACAAAGTCATCTTCAAATTGACCATATACATTTCGTACAATGTTCTTAATTGAGGTGATTGCATTGAATTAAGAAGTACAAACAGTATTTCAATTGGCTTTGATTGGCTGAATTATACCAAAATATCCCACAAAAGCCATAAACAGAGTAATACTGTATGCACACAGGCAAGCCAGGGTCTTAGTTCATTGGTATTACACAGTAGGGGTGGGAACCTCTGGGTACCTCACAATTCGATACGATACGCGATGCATGGCTCACGATAACGATAACCTTACCATATGCCAATCCATTCATTGATATTTAAATAAACAAGAAACCTATTTCAAAAGGAATAAATCAACCACAAATTAATCTTATTTATAATTATAAAAACTATCATTAAAAGTCATATACAGGTGAAACTCGGAAAATTAGAATATCGTTAAAAAGTGCATTCATTTCTGTTATTCAACTTAAACTGTGAAACTAATACATGATATTGACTCATTACATGCAAAGTGAGATATGTATAGCCTTTATTTGTTATAATTTTGATGATTATGGCTCAACTTGTAAAACACTTTGAAAATGGACTGTAAACCATAATCATCAAAATTATAACAAATAAGGCAAGGCAAGGCAAGTTTATTTGTAGAGCACAATTCATACACAAGGCAATTCAAAGTGCTTCACAGTTGCAGAAAATTACAAGAAAACAGATAAAATCAATCAATAAAACATCAACATAAAGTTAATCAATTACAGTAAAAGGCAAGAGTGCAGATAAAATACTTTCAGTTTTCATATGCACGGGTAAAAAGAACTGTTTTCAGCCTGGATTTGAACATTGTCAGAGTTGAGGCCTGTCTCACATCCTCATGAAGACTGTTCGAGATTTTAGCTGCATGAAACTGAAACACAGCCTCACCGTGTTTATTATTGACTCTGGAACCACCAGGAGACCCCTCCCTGAAGTTCTCAGGCCCGAGATGGTTCATACGGCTCTAACATGTCAGAGATGGACTTTTGGGGCTAAACCATGAAAAGACTTGTACACAAGCAGAGCTGTTTTAAATTCTATTCTTGAGTGACAGGAAGCCAGTGCAGAGACCGGAGCACTGGACTAATGTGGTCGTATTTCCTGGTTCTTGTCAGGACTCGAGCAGCAGCAGCGTTCTGGATGTACTGCAGCTCTAACAGCTCGATGAGCAGGCCGTTACAGTAGTCTAACCTGCTGGAGACAAATGCATGGATGAGTCTCTCTAAGTCTGGTTTTGACACTATTCCTCTGATCTTAGCAATGTTTTTCAGATGGTAAAAAGCTGATGATGTTATTGCTTTGATGTGGCTGTTTAAGTTCAGGTCTGATAATAATAATAATGTCAAGCCTTTAATAATAAAGGCTTGATATATGTCACTTTACATGTAATGAGTCTATATCATATATTAGTTTCACATTTTAAGTTGAATTACAGAAATAAATGAACTTTTGAACAATATTCTAATTTTCCGAGTTTCACCTGTATTTGAGTGACAGTGTTTGGCCCAAGGGCTTAGTTAAAATTGTAGTGCTGACTGAATTCTTGATCATTATTGACTGTGAAAGCAGTGGAGCACTGCGACCTCATTAATATGCTTGAGGTCAGTCATTAATATGCATTACATCATCAAAAGTATTGCTATCAGAGTCATATTGTCCTGCAAAATATCGCGATATATCGCAAAATCGATATATTGTCACACGCCTATTCTTAATATTCTTAAGAGTATCCTTCTGGTATGCAAATAGATCTGTCTTGATTACCATTTAAAAACAGACATTTATCAGTTCAGTGTGTAAACCTGCTGTCACTCTGCCTCCGCCCAGGTATTACAGATAAAATTAGCTTCTAGCTATCTTTGGTCTGTGCAACACATTTGTTGTGTACTGTCCCTGTCAAATACATACAGTAATACACCGTTGTTTAATAAGGACTTTTATCTGCATCAGAGTGCCTCGGATTCCTTTTGCCACATTCACTTACAACCCAAGGCAAGTCTGTTATAACTCCACATAAATGAATGAATGAATAAATCAATAAATGGCCTAACATTGGTGAAATGCACTGTCAGTATTTGCAGGTCACTTGGAGTTTTTATGAGACCAAAGAGAGGAATCAAAAAGATGCGAGTTTTGAGTTTGCATGTTAACCATGTGTCTGGGTTGGTTGCCTCAGACTGCTCCAGTTTCCCCCTGCAACCCAAAACATAGACAGTAGGTTAACCTTCAGCTGCATAATATTGACCGTGAGCCGATATCTGGACATGGTGCAGCACTGCAGCTGCTCTCTACAACTGACAGGTTGCCCCAGTGACAGTGAAGCATGGGTCAAATGCAGAGGACAAGCTTCCCTCTGAGAACAATCAAGTGCACCTTAGCCTGACTATGCAGTCCCGGACAGTTGCTTTTAGTTGTTATGCGGCAACTGAGTGATGGGGGACCCAAAGATTTCCTGCAGGCCTGACACTAACTCAGTGCTGGAGTTTGGCAGATCATGAATACTGCTGTTATGTCCTTTCCTTAGGACCATGTTGCCAGTATTAGTGTATGAATGAGAGAACAAATTAATATAGTGAATATTGACAAATCTATTACAATGTAACTGATTGAGTCCTCAGACCAAGATGTCTGCCATACTTTTCTTTCTGTTTAGAGAAGTTCAGTTTGACCTTTGCATTTGAGAGAAGTGCTGCCTCCAGTTTGTGCTTTCAGATTTTCAAATCACTAATCAATATCTTGTACAGACAAATGTTGGAGCAAATCATGGCCCCAGGACACAGAATTAGAAATGAGGGACCATGAAAAACAATGAGTGTCAAAAATGAACTTTTGTTTCTCTGTCAACGCTTCGCTGAAGGGAACAATTGAAAAAGTCCACACCGATTGGTTTTGTATTTACTCAGCCTTATCTCTTACAGCATAGTCTATTTTTATGTTAACAAGAGCTCAACATTCACTTGGCATTTTACTATGGCATATGCGTTTTCATATATATATATATAATATATATATATATATATAATATATTATATATATATATATATAGCAAGAATGGAAAACTGATATAGTTGAACATTTAAGTTTATTAACTTTTAGTTTAGGTGAGGAGCTGCTGTAAAGAAAGTGGTGAAGCTGATTATTTTCTTTTGGATCAAACCGGTAAATAAATATTTCTTTCTATAATTTATTTCTTCTTCTGAACATAAGAATGGACAATGTGCTAAAAACATTTATGTCATGATTATGATTTGGGTTTTTATCATGAATTGCAAATGAGAAGTAACTATCTGCTGCTTCTGAAAGTTCACACTTTAATTGGGTAAATTCACCTGCCACTCAGAACATGGCGAGAGTGACCAAAAGAGTTATTATGAAAAAAGAGCAGCAGAAACAACAACAATGAAACACTTAATGACGACAATAGCAATAAAATAGATCATCATGGGGATTCGATTTTTATCATATCGCCCAGCCGTATTTGAACACTACAACTCTGAACATTATATTCTACACTATTATTATTGAATACTATTTTTGTAATCTGTCAAACCACTGGAAAAGACAGTCAGCTTCAGATATTGTCACAGCAAATCTTTCTTGCTCTTCCGTACTTTACATACTGCTGTACTATTTAGAACCAGCTTGGCTTGTCGTGACTAGCGCCAAATGAAAGAATCAAAGAAAGAAGAAGGTGGTTAGTACCTCAGCAAATTAACCTTCTCCACTAACAACGAGCAAAGACCTTTAGTGAGTGCAAAGTCCTCAAAAGTTTTCTTGTGTGACACTAATTGTGGCAATAATTAAAGGTCATATTACCCATTACCTCAGCCTGAACTGCAGGCCAATTCTGCATCTGGATTGTAATTGTGGCATGCATACTGCTGAAATGTCAGTCTCAAAACAGTGACCCGATTTTGATCATAATTATAAGAAAGTAAAGAATTTAAAGTCCAACTTGTGGAGGTTGATGATGACCAATATATAATTAATTTTTATGATACATGCTGAATTTATGAAGATTTAGCTGACATGTTCTAGATACTGTATGTACTGTAGGGCTTTTTTTTTTAAATTTTTTTATCTTGTTTGTTGGCATATGTAATTAGAACAACTCAAGCCATACCACCCTGAGAAAACCTTATAGTATATAGTATAAGTGGATTAAATAATTGTCTGACTTGTTTCCATAAAAAGTGCCATGCAAATAAAATGTATGCATGAATTCCTCAATATTTCATCATCTTATAACTTGAGTTCATGAATTAACAGTTAATTAAGGAAATTAACTAATTATGATCATGAGTAATTAATCATGATCTTGATTGTTGTTTCTTTGTGTGTGGAAAATGCATACTTTCATGTGTTGAGAAATATTTAAATACTGAAGTTTTAACTAGAGCCCGACCGAATATGGATTTTTGGGGTCCCATACCGATATGAAGGGGTTGTAATGGTTTCAACCATATAAATATATAGAAATATCTATATAAAAATAGAGGTCGACGATAATGTTTTTTCTAAGGCCGATTGGGGATTTTTATTGGCTGATGCTAAAGGAATAAAATGTTTTGAATGTTTATTTTTGCTCTATTCTGTTTTCTATTTTCTCTCCTAAAACATAGGTTCATATCTTTGAATTGTCAAACCTGCAACGCTTTAGTTTAAGGGGCGCATTCATAATGAACTCATAATGAAGTACTGATTTCATTTCTGCTGTAAGTTTATACAAAGCTTGGTCCTCGCCCCCATCTGTATCTTTTGAGAATTCCTCATGATCAAAATTAGTTAGTTCATTAGCGTCATTTACTCATGAAGCTTTATGAACTCATGTTATTTGATGATAATTCATGTTGAAGTCATGAGGATTTCATGCATTAATTCATATACCCCCATTTTAATGTGTAACCAATGCACTTTCTCATCCCTCAGTTTCTGTCAATGATCAAGTGTCCATATTTTTTCAGAGTCGATGCATTAAATGTCTTAATGGTCTTGGTCCTTCTTATCTTTAGAACTGCTTTTACCTTATGAACCTTCACGGCCCCTTCGCTCCTCCGGCAGGGGTCTCCTAGTTATTCCTAAATCAACAGAAAGACTCACGGCGAGGCGTCTTTCCAATATTATGGCCCTCGCCTCTGGAACGACCTGCCGGAGGAGCTCAGGACCGCAGAGAACGTTCATTTAAGAGCATCAGACCATATTTAGCTTAGCTTTTAACTGACGTCTATTTATTTAGTCCTAATTATATATTGTATATTATGTGTGTGTGTGTGTATATATACAGTATATGTATATGGATGTATCATGTGGGGCGTATTGTGTATTGTAAATGTTGTAATCTGTAAAGCACTTTGTGATACTTTCGGTATGAAAAGCGCTTTATAAAGTTTGATTTGATTTGATTTGATAAAAAAAAAAAAAAAAAGTCCAAACATGGAGCTTTAAGGCTAGTCTAAAACGTTGAATATTGGCCCAATACTCAACCAACTTGGACTTTAGAATCAGAAAGATGAAGAAGTTTGATTGTGTGCATCATTTGTCATGACTTTATTGCTGGGATCCCTGGTGTCCACTGATATTAATGGGTCGATGAGAATTGATGCTGTCTGACAAAGAGTGCACTGTTTTATCTAAACTGCCTCGATCCATCACACTGTGCTTTTCTCACAGAGGAGCTTTACATAATAGCACTCACACGGCCACCAGTGCACGCAGCGATTCATATTCCTGACAGTTGATATTGCACAAGTTAATTATGCGTCTCCATGTTGTGATTGTTTCTGTGGCAGAGGCAGCACATTGTGGCGGGCTCTGGCGGCTCGTCAGCAATGTGCCTCTCTGTGCCTCTCTCACACTTCATTAGGAAACTTTGCTTCCCTTTTTCAACCCGTTTGTTAGTGCGATGCTTCCAAAGATTTCGAAAATAACATCGACTTTGTTTGGTCGTTTCCGTCCAATCATTTTACCACAGTCCATCTCACAGAGTGCCAGCGGGCAGCAGGAGAAAGCGGAAGATATTGGGAGACCAGAAAGTGGAGCAGTTAAGTGATCCGCTGTCTGTCAGACAAGCAAAAGGTTACTACAAGTTTAACAATGTCACATTAGCTTATGGATAACTTCTAACTAGAGCATGCTTAGCTTAGTTACTCGAGTCTCCATTTCTAATTGGTAAAAGTAAAAGGTAAAAACATCTAAAAGTGAAATAAATGAATACAAGCTTGAAGCCTGATATGGAAACTCAGATCAGTTAAAATGAATACTTTTATATGCAAGGCAAAGTGCTCAAACTTTAACACAATGAATGGTTTCAAAGAAAACCAACCCTTTAACGTGAATCTAGATCCATCCATAGTGTCTAATCTCAACTGTCCAGAGCCTTTGTGCTTCCTCCCCGTGGCGTCTAAGGCTCTGTATGCTTTTCCCAGCGCTTCTGGCATTATCCTGGAACATGGGTCATATTTATCTAGGCCAGCGCTTGGCGATCTGCTCGGGGAGGCTGCGCGAGCGTGTTTGGATAAGCCACAGAGATGAGCCGACAGCAGAAGATATTATCGTCTCGTGCGCTCCTCGCATAAACAAACTCAATCAGTTTTAGAGTCAGAGGTTTCTCATCGAGGCAATTACATAAAGCTAAGGGCTGGGTAAAAGCGTGTTTGTTTGGTGGAGGTGATGGAGCACAGATAGGGAACATAATAACACTGTAATGTCATCCTAACGCCATTACTGTTGCGCTCCAAGGATCCAAACGCTCTTCAGTCGACAAGGACATCCACGCTTGAGCTGCTAACAGTTCATACCGGATCTGTTTGTAACGGCGGACAGGCTGGTGACTCACATCAGCCTTTTCTGTAAAATATATTCTCTGTGGCCCGGCTATTTTGGTTTTGCGCTTTGGCTCAGTGGAGGGAGATATTCGTTTACTAATGGAGCAGTGATGAAGATGTTTTTAGGAGGAATAAACATGTTTTTAGGTTAATTGTTGCATAAACCATTTTGCAGCACATGGTCTGCAGGATGACATAATTCTAATAAGCAAAAGTTTGAGTTAAATTCTGCCCGTTTATGTTCCCAATCATTTTTTATATTCTGTCTTTTTATGACTGGGCCTTTAATGCACATCTGACAACCGTCTTTAAATAAGTTGTCAGGAGAATAGAGCTGCTGTCAGGTAATCTGTTGATGTGAACCTTTTGAACCCGCTGCAGTCTCGTCTACAGATGCTTAGCCTGGAGAAAGTGTCAAACTGCACTTTTAAATTGATTTTTTCCCCCCCATTTGTTGCTTCTAAATCAAACAGCTTCAAATAAAAACTGTTTTTTTTCCTAGGGTAAAGGAATGTGTACCTTGTGGCAGTGACTGTTGGAATTCTAATTTATTATAGGCCTTAAGCGCTGGACTCAGGAGGAGCATCAGTAAGGATAACTTACTTACTTAACTACAACGGCAATATAATGCTCATACAATTTTAATTAAACATATTTTGTCCAGTAACAGTTTCCCCCATCAAAAAAACAAACAAGCAAAAAAAAAATGCATTGTGAAAGCGTCAAATACTGTAATTCTGTAATCACGACTTTCCCATATTCTCCACCACATTAATATCTGACTGGTTCCTTGCTGTAAAGCGCTTTGGGCCTAATCAAGATAGAAAATGGTTTATAATTGAGACCATTAATGAAATAAATCCTACAACGTAGTCTTTGCCAAATCAAGTAATATTTTAGCCCAACAAGGCCGTCCTAAGGCCCAAAAAGAGGATAGCCCTGTTGTGCTGGAGCCTGCTAGCTTTAATCAAGGATTAAAGGAACAGGCCACCGTTTTCCCATACTGAGATATGTTCTTACCTGAGCTTAGATGAGAGTTGATGCATATCTATCTTTACCATGCGCTCAGTCACGCAAAAAGACCAAAGATGTTGTTAGCATTTAGCCTCTCCTCCTCTCCTTGTGGGGCCAAAGGGGTGAAGTTAGAAGCGACCAAGCTCTTCAACCTTTCCCTATTTAAATACGGTTACATGATAGTTACACGATCCAAGTATAGTCACACAAAATTAAACATGTCGATTTTTAAGCGAATAAAAAGGGCTCAATAACACCTCAGCAGCACTTTGACTTCAGCGCATAGAATCCTATTGGAGTGAAGATATTACTGCGCCAGACAGCTACGCATCCACTCAGTATGGAAAAATGGTGGCCTATTCCTTTAACAGTGTGAAAGACTGTGCGCGGGATTTTAAACTGTCTGACGCGTAGTGACAATTTAATCAAACCATCTATGTCCTACGCTTCAGACTCTAAACCATCTAAACAAATCACCGCAAGAGGTACTGTACCTGTATTACAGTAAGAACCACAGGAGTAGTTTATCCAACGCTTACTAAGTTTTCTAAAACATTAAATATCTTGGAGGTTTTTTACGGCATTTTTTATTTTCTTACAAATGAAAACATTCACTGACAAGTATATCTATTTATGTGTTGTTAAGTAATAGTAGCTATGTATCGCGCAGTCTTTTTTTATTTTGTTGTGTCTCGCTCAAGGTGACAGTGTTGTCCCAGCTTTTCTCACTCCTGATACCATCTCCAATTTGGCAGCACCACAGCACAAACATGACGGCCTCCCATAATGACTAAAGCACTCAGACACATCTACGACAGCTTGTGCACACACACACACACACACACGCAAGACTGGCTGCTTTGAAATATCTTTTTACGTTAGTCTCCACTCAACAGTAAAGCATTTGAAAGTGCAGATAAGGCTACACAATACGTCTTAGAAGCAGCGGTGGGAGCATTTTAGACGTTGTAAACACCACTATACCCCTGGTCTCCACTGTTATGTTTGTAATTGAACGCCAAAAGCCACAAAACAGCCTCTAAAATACAAGCCGCTTCCATATAACTATACGGTGGTGCATTCCTGGTCGGGAGCAAAAAATGTAATATGATGCAATATCGGTGATAGCCGCGAGATCTCGGTGGTATTCTGCAGTAATAGTGTGCCTTTGATTGATGGAAAGCTCAAGGCAAAATGTCGACGCCTCTGAGGTCTTCATCCAGACAAGAGAAGTTTGTTACGCTGTGAAATAAGCTCATCTTGGTGTTGACGTGACATTTCAATCTCGCCGTCATGCCAGGAGTTTTATTGAAAAAGTTTTATCGTGGAGTCCCAGTGGTATCTCTATGTAACTTTTTTTACCTTAAAATATACAGTCTGTAGTCGCATTGGCACTTACCCGACAAATACTATAACATTGCAACTCAAAGTGTAAAAAGTTGAGACATTTTCCCGAGCCAACAAATAAAGTTTCCTGCTGTGTTATTTTTTCCTAAGATTGCTTTATAAGGAAACAAATTTACTGAAACAAATCATTTTTCGTGAAGAAGTTGGACCAGGGCTCATATAATTTAAACAGCCAATTGTCTTAACTAACTGTTTTTTATATACTGTCTGTGTACGGTACGGCTGCAATTTTTACCTTTTTCTGCGAGCTGCAATTGTGGTTTCCACATTGTTTTACTAGATACTTTTGTACATCTTTGCCGTGTTTTTGTGGGGTTTGGTGGATTCCATTAGCCTGACTAACCACCAATTCATGTTCTCGTAGGAGAGGTGTGGTTTACGATTGACCATAGCCCGTTCATTGGGCGCTGCGAATGTCTATTCTGTCAGATGACGTATGACGTAACCGCTGTAAACTTTCGGGCTAAACTATTTAGAACACGGTCTAAAGCTTGATCGAAAGATGGCGTCACGTCTGCTGCTGTCATGTTGGATCGTAAAAAAACGTTTATTTTATTTATCCCTAAACAAACTACAAGCTTCCGTATGTCGAATAGCGCGTCATCGTCTTGCCGTCTCTCCTCGTTCTATGATTGGTCCCCAAATCCATGCGAAGATTTCGGCCATGGTCCCCAGGCTGCTGTGAAGTTCGAAATGATTCGAGCGCACACAGCAGTCTGGCGTTAGCCAGGCTAGGATTCCATAATGGTCCTGAAGAAAGCAGCTTTTTAATATTAATATTATCAGCTAAACCCATTTGAGACTACAAATGTCTTCTTCTGAATCACTGAAGAGGCACGAAGAGCCCCCACACCTGCAGCTCAGTGGAGGCTTCATAAGAGGAGCTACAGGAAACAAAAAAGGGACAAACGAGGAGGTAGCCGGTCGAGACTCACAACTAAGCCACACATGCCATCGATTGTTGGGGCTAATGGACGTTCACTGGAGAATTAAACAGATTAACCGCTAAGCTCTTCCCAGAAATGGTGAAAGACTGTTGTGGAGCGGAGGGAGCTGCGTAGGAGGAAGAGGAAGGAGGAGGTGGAGCTGACTAATGCAGGACACCACGCTCTGAAACAGGGACAAACCCAGGAGGCGCTGCACCGTTTCAGAGGATCAGAGGTGGACTGAAGGCAGCCAGGTTTCCTCCGGGTGCTACAGTTTCCCCGACCTCCAAAAACATGCGGGTCAGGTGGCAGCGGCTCAGGACTAACACCTGAACACTATTTCGTTTTACGCTTGTACAATGACAAATAAAGCACTTACTTACTTATACTAACTATATTTTGGCCTGTAGCCTTTATTTGATAGGACAACACAGGGTGAATCAACTTTGTGATGAAAAAGCTACATTTGTGCACCCAATCCCATAATTAAAATCATTTGTCGATTTTCAGTTTGGTTATATTTATCTAAAACACATCAAATCAGATTTCAAAATGTAGTGAACACAACTGCCGCAGATGGTAGAGTGGGTCGTCTCATGATAGGAAGGTCCGGCTCCTGTAGGTGCACACTGCCGTTGTGTCCTTGAGCAAGACACTTCACCCACCTTCCCTCTAGTGTCTCCGCACATTGGTGAGTGAATGAGAGTGTGAATGGCGTGACTGGTTCCTTGCTGTAAAGCGCTTTGAGTGCCTAATGTAGGTGGAAAAGCGCTATATAAGTTGACCATAACCGATTGATAAAGTTTTAATATGCACATCTCTGAATGCCCTCAGTGTTATCATACATCTCGTCTGGGGCTGCTGCCTCCAGCTCCCCGGTCCCGCCCGGCTCTGCGCTCCTACTGCCTCTGTGTGTTTGAACAGGGAACTTTGAAGTGCCTGTGTTTACCATCTTAACAGAGGAGAGACAGAGAGGGAGACAAAGCGTGAACGGACACACTCAGACACAGGCAGAGAAATATCACTTTGCAAAACCTTCACACCTCCATCTGTCTGCTCCTGGATATTCATTTCCCATTGCAAATTCCACCAAGATCTCAGGCTCCCAAACAGATTGTGACTCAATTTTCCGTCGCTGTCTCGACACTGATGCCTCGACAGACCAAGGCAATTTGGGTCTATTGATCTCATGCATTTATATTATCTGAAATATTTTGTTCTCCAATGTTCTTCAGGAATAGAGTTGACCATTTCTGGTTTCTCCCTGGCACTTGAGTGAGCATTACAGTAGCCTATGTGTTGCCAAATCCATAATGTTTATCTCTACTATTTAAAGAAAAAAACATTTGGCAGTACACAGTGTGACTAAATCCTAATCTGTTCCAAATCACACTGAATAAATGAGGACAAATACACATAGAAAAGGCCCGGGCGCTGTGTCAGAGGCTAAACTTCTCCCTTGTATCTTAACCATCTTTTGTCTTTCTTTATCCTCTTGGCTTTTTCGCTGTGAGTGTGTGAATGACAGAGCCGCGGCATTGGCGTCCCAGAGTAAACCCCGGTGTGAATGGTGCACCATGGGAAACTGTGTTCACATGAAAAGCCTCCAAATTAGTATGTCCCGCGTGTGGGGTTGCTACTTAGGTTCGGCTTTGACTTTGTCTGTCTAAACGTCTGCGGGGACAGTCAGGTGTCGGGTCGGTGTTTTTGTTCACAGGAGGCAGCAGCTGGAGGGGACCGGCTTGCAAAAAGGTCAAAGATCCCGTGCCTATGTGTCTCCCTGGCTAAAACTGTGTGCTTAAAATGTATGACAAGGCCCGGCGTCAGGGGAGTCGGATATTACTGCTCTGAATATACAATGTTGTCATTATTCCTCACCTCAACAGAAGATCGAGACCTATTTAACACAACTCTGCCTTTGGCTCAAGTTAATGGCACCTTTGTGAATTAACGAAGGGGAAAACAAACATTTAGACGAGTCATTAGCACATGAAGGAAAACAAGCCATGGCTAAAATTGCTTTGGGGTTTATTTTGAATTAAATGGATATTGTTATTCATTACTGCTGATAATGATTATGCTTATAGTATGTGGTCGATTGGCTCCGAGTCTCCTGGGCGATTTGTGGACAGTTTGGGACCATGATGCTGTTCAGAGTTTTTATGTTCTCGCCATCAGCTTCCGGTTTGTTCCATCATTCTAATACTCTCCACTTAAAACTTACACTCCATATTACATGCTGATCAGATAAAGAATGATACTTGATGATAAATGATGATGGTACTTTAATTCATGATTGAAAATATTGAATGCGATTGTGGCTTGATCTTGTTGATGGTGCACCTTAGCATTTGTATGTTCATCACCATTGGGAACACAGACAGTTATGCTTCTGAAATAGGTCAAACTACCAGGCCATGAACTAACCCAAGCTGCTCAATCACTCCTATTGTAAGATAGATTTAAAGTGAAATGACCAACATGAAGAAGCACTTCCTGGTAGGGCTTGGTACAGTCACAAATCTTTCAATACCGGTACTTTAACGATACTAGTTTACGATACCGATACCTGAACTACTATACATTTTTGAAACTAACTAAAATATGTGTCACCTAGAACAAGAAAAACAGAACAATAATGTTAATTTATTCCAAAAATGGAACATTGAATTTATTTGAGCTGAAACGACCCCAACTTGGTCTCTAAAGATGTAATAATTTTTCCATACCTGCTTGCTATACTTATTTTTTTCGATACCAGTCGTACTACCTTTTTCCGATAACATACAGGTGTCGTTAATGGTACCCAGCCCTTTTCCTGGAGAAGGAGGACCACCTCATGACATCACCTGGTGGAACAGAGTGTTTTGAGCTCTTTAGAATAGATTGATTATACGTACAAGAGTATTCACGCATGCAAACAAAATCTAAAAATCAAAAATCTAGGCATGTTTTTCATGTCAAGAGGAATCAAAAGTGGTTAAAATGAAAAGATTAATACGAAAATTAACAGCCCATAGAGTTAAGCTACTAACAGCGAACAAAAGTATATACTAGGGCTTGAACGACTACAGATTTTTTAAGGTGGACTTATCTGTCAGAATAGTTGAAGTCGAGTGTGATGACGTCGTCATAGTAACAGCGAAGGAATAACGCGTTATTCACATCGAGTATTAAGTCCACGTCCAAATCCGTCATGTAATAATGCAGCTCACATGTAAGCAAGTTTTCACAGCTTATTTTCCGAGTCAAAATACAATATAGTGGCTTATTTACATTTCTTGGTTTAAGTTTTTAGGCAATGCTCAGTGTTTATGTGTTTACCTGCGCCTCCAGAAACATCGCATTGAGTCACGTCCTCTCCCCTCTCTCCTCCTCTGTTTGTCTCGTAACTCCTCTCTCCTCCTGGCCTCATCTGTACTCCTCTTTACTGCTAGGATCCTCCTCCTTGTATATCCAAGGTCTGAGGTAATTGAGCTTTAGGTCCCGGAGTGATAGATTGTAGTTGATTCTATGTGAATGAGTCCGTGTGAGAGAAATGTCAAGAGCCGTGCTATGCCATGGGGCTTTAGCTCGCTCATATAGGCTGAATTTATCTAGAAGAAAAGCGGCCAAAGCTGTATGTGGAGCGCTAAGAGTTAACTCTACTTGTTTTACAGTTTATTATCTCACTAAAACACGGGAAAGGGGTTCCACCTTGACATTAATGTTAAAACTAGGTAGCGAGAAAGAAATAACAGTCGTCTAATGCCGCAGTAGTCAACTAGTCTGCCTTTATACATATTATTTTAGATACATTAAACCAAGCATTTTCCCATGAACAACTACAAGACCATACCTTCTCTGGATTCATGAAAATCTTAATCCTTTCTGTTGATGTGTTTTCCAGATTATTGATGAAGATGACACTCAGTTCATGACCAACTGTCCCCCGGCAGTGACAGAGAGCACCCCGCGGAGACGCACCAGGATACAAGTATTCTGGACAGCGCCCCCCACTGGTTCCGGCTGTGTCATTCTCAAGTCAGTCCCTGAATTTCTTATATTGACAGTTCAATATCTGCTTAGAAATGGTTGGAAATATGTTTGCTTTGAAAAATCTCAAAAGGTCTTACAAATATTTACTGATGTTGAAATTGGTTTGACACGTTTGACACTTTTTCACCGATATGGTCGAAACTTTTGCAAAATGCTTCATTTAACATCGCCTGGGTATTAAGAGAAGTCCATTGTAAAGTTAATTTCCTTCCTTACAGCCTAATTGGATCGTTTCTGAAAACTCTTCAAAGGCCAAGAAGCAGGGTTTTCAAAGTCATCCATCAAAAGCAACATGAATGAGTTGAACAGATGAAAGGAAGATCTAATGGATTATTAAACCAATCTTTGAGAAATATTACATTTGCTTTTTTTTTTGCCGAAGACGGCCCTGAGGTACAGTATGAGTGCTGTGCCCAGTTCATAACACTAGTAACAGTCATTTTAGAAACAAAATGGCTCAAAATGCCAAATTCAAGTGGTTTAAATACTGTATTTAAAATGTTCAATTCATCCGATTTTCTAAAGAGAAGTGGAAAGGTGATGTTACAGAGCCCAAAGCTTTATTGTACTTATTCAATACACTGAGCCTTTATCACCCTGCACATTATGGATTAATCTATAAGCTAAGGACTGCTTCCAAGATGTCCCGTTTGCAATGTTTTTGTAATAATAAAGTAACATATTTCGATAAAAAGCAATTATATTACAAGCAAACAGTTTTACGTTGCAGCATTTTCCCCCAAAAAGTTTATTTGATGCATTTTCTAAAAGACTTACTTGCATAATACGGAGAGCTAGAAGACTTATTAATTCCTGGTCTTCTTTAATCTCTCTTCAACTACAATATGGATTCACATAAAGATCTTTAGAGCTGTGTGTGAACTGTGTCCAGCCAAGACAGTGCTGTAGTCATTCTTACAGAGGGATATAGTGCTCATATATCAAAAGGGGGAGTTGTCCTGTCTTTGTGGGGCTGGGCACAAGCGGCGCACTACACGTGTAATGATTACAGGCTCAAGAATCTGGAAGCGCTGGATTTGAGAAAGTTAAGGTATCTCTTTTTTTTTGATGACAGAACAATACAACTTGTGGTGACATTTGAAGAATATCCTCCTTCAAAATGTGTGTTATTGATGACTGTGAAACCTCCGTGCTCTTTCTTCTTGTGATAGATAGATTTATTGCACTGACTGTATCTGGATTTGTACACGGCACACTCACGTTCGCACTGGAAGATAGTGTCTCAGATAAAGCACATTTTTGAGACAGGTTGAATTGAATGATAAAAACTAAGATAAACCAAACTTGATTTATTAACTTCCCTAGACCAGACCTTTTAATATGGCTTTAATTCTGCACTTTGCTCACTTTAAAGTATGAGGTAATGCTTTTAATTTGCTGAAATCTTTGAACAATTTTAATTAAAATGCCAAGAGCACACAGTGGTGCTGTCAACACAGACGCAAAGGACATAGATAAGAATCTGCCTTTAATTAAGTATTTTCTTAATGAATTTAACACACCAGGCTTTAAATATGCATTATCCCTGCAGTCAGGAACCTGAAGTTACACTAGAAAAAGCTTCTCTATCTTTCACATTTTCTTTAATTACAATGGCAGTTTACAGTGAATATAAAAAGATTTTAATCAGCACCCAAGGACTATATAATGTAAAGACCTCCTAATTTAACTTGTGGTTCATTATGCTTCGCTGGAACTGCCAATTTGTGCTTTCATCAATCTCTCCTTCCTCGCAAAGAAAGGTCTCAAGTTCAAAATAAAGTTGCTGTAGGATTTTCTTTCTAACCTCACCCATCTGACAACCTCCATAAAAACAATAAGTGCTGAATAATACCTCTGTGCCACACTGATATACCATATTCTCCTCCTCTTGTTGTGGATTTCCAGTGGGACTAGCCCTGTGCCGGAGCACGATGTTGGAACTCGCCCCTCCGTCATGACACCCTCCCAGCTGCTGCCTTTAATTTATCTGCCGCTCCTGTCAGACAGATGGAGCCGGGCCAGCGCCGTATTCTCTGGTCCAATAAAGGCACGGGAGCGTCGGGGAACATCTGCTGTGCACGCTCACCTGTGCTCCTCCGTGCTACTGTCACACTTGTACCTGTCAGGTCTAAGCATTACCTCATACTGGCTGTCATCATTCTCCACTGAGCTGTCACGGCCCAGACTCCTCTGTTGTACCAATGCAGCTACTGAGCAGGGACGCAGTAGTCAAGAAGGAAAACACAACTTGTCTTTAATATGTTTTTATACTTCCTGAAGTTGCTACAGGCGAACATCATTCCTGGAGCATAGAATTTAATCGAAATCGCATCCCTACTTGGGTCAATCTCAATAATTGTCATGGGTCGGTATAATCATCAGGTTAATAGCCATGTCTTTGGCAGAAAGAGAACCTAGTTGTGTAGTTTGGATGAGACAATGGGAGATTTTTGTGCATTAATTAGTGTTCCCAGCCTTTTTTCCATAAAGCCCCCCCCTGCGCGTGCTGTAGTTGTCCAGTCCAAAACTGTGGCCCCTACAAATGTATCAAAACATGAGAATAATTAAATAAATAAACTGACATTGGAGAGTTTAATGCGCCTGTTGTCCTTTCTCTGTTATAATTGATGATGTTTAATAATTTGCTCAACTAATATCACTTATGACCTGACACTCTGACCAGGCAAAGCTCTCCCCCCTCAAACTTAATCAATAATTAGGAAAAACACTTGTGATCCAGTTTTTTTTGCCATATGGTCCAGCCCTACATACTACTGAATGCACTTCTTAAAGCAAACCTGTGGCTGCATGACTAATGTTCAGCTCTGTGTCCAGGTAGCGCCTTCCTGTGTGGAGTTTGCATTATTTTCCTTGTGGATACCTGGCACTGTGGTTTCCCCCAAACCTAAAGCATGCACACACGACTGATCCGATGTTAGTTCATGATCTGGGAGAGTCCCCCCGGTGCTGCACGGTGCTCGCTCACTGCTCCTCACCGGTTGCCTGGAGGCTGTGGTTGAAGGATGGGTCAAAAGCAGAGCACACATTTTCTCTGTCGGGGCATTTATGTACATACACATCGCAAAACATTATGATTTAATCCAGAATATTGCACTGGTATAGATGATCAAATAAATATACAACCTTTCCATAGTTGCTATTCGATCATTATTTGGAAAGGAACTGCAAAGGGAAGCAACTACATTTCCTCTTTTATTAACCTAATAAACAATATAGCCACAGCTCACAGCTCTTTTTGTGTGTCTGTAACCTAAACCTAAACCAAAACGAATCACCTCCAACATAATAAAATTGAAGAATCTATTTTGACAACTATTTATATTATATTAAGCTAAATTTAATACAAGTACAAACAGAGTTATAACACTGGGGCAAGATATATAACTAGCGATATATATTGGCTAGATTCCTAATCCTTGATAGAGCCACCTGATCATCGTCCTGTCTATAGTGTACCTAGATGATAGAAGATGTTGGATGTGTTACAAACAACATACTCTTTATATGTGGTGTTGCATATTGGTATCTCTGTATTTTGTGTCGTAACTATATGTTGGCAGTCAGACTTATCAAACACCTGCCTCTCAGCTCGGTCCAGAAGGCTTCAAACAGCACTCTTTGCAGTTGGGAGTGCTCCAGTTCTTTTGGTGCTGTATACGCCTCTGGGATCCCATTTAATTACATTCAAACTCCACCACACACCTGCTCCTCTCAAATCAGTGCAATTATTTTGGGCAGGGAAAGGGTGCAAAAGCTGTTAGTGACAGATGTAAGGCTTACACACACAGATTTATTTTATCAAGATATGCCAGACATTGGATTATTTATTTATTCCCACCACTTTGGTCCGCCCATAACACAGTGATATGATTAGAGAACACTGTACAAAGCTTAAGCTGAACACACACGGCCTCAATGCAGCAGCTGTCATGCGCCTGGCCAACTTTTAACTTCGGTAACTGTGCTGCGATTGAGTCTGCAGGTGGAAGGTAATTATACAGTATACAGTATATTTCAAATTGTGCTTTGTATGACTGGGTATAAAATTAGCAGAATTGTGAAATAAGGTTTTTAAGTTTTGGACTTAAGTGAAAGGATCATTCCTCTCAGAGATTGTGTCTAATATGCTCAAAGGCAGTTAACTGGACTTCCCCTGAAATTAGCAATAGTCACTCCGACCAACACTGCCTGGACTTTCTGAGTCCAACATGTCAGCAGCTTTTCAAACCGTACCCGCTGTCCCCCATTGTGAGTCTAGAACTCACACCAGCTCCCCCCTGGAGGCAGGAAGTGCGCTGTCAGACTCCCCGATCCCACCACCCCCTCCTTCACTGCCACACTGCCTCGTCCCGTGGAGCTGACAATATCAACTGTCGCCCCAGGGCAGCACTGACACACCAGACCACTCACACAGGAGTTGGGGTACATTTATCTAGACATGCTCACCATGCATTCAAGTTGTTTTTTTGCCACGGCTGAGCGCATCGAGAAAACAGTGCGGACAGAAATAGAAACACATGCGCTATGTGTGACAACTCTCTTGTTACAGACGTTATTTGGCAAAGTTCAGCTTTTCGAGCTTATGCTGTTTCTTCATCAATAACAGGTGTGGTGGCATCTGCCTTGGTTTTCTTTTCTTTTATTGCTCCTCCATTTCCTCTCAGGCTTCTCCAGTGGCCCCAGAAAGCTCTCTACATACTGTACCCAGGCTTCTGATCCATAGAAAGGCTCACCTCCCCTTTGCAAAGCAGCGAGAGGCAAACGCCCTGGTTCTTAAAGGACGGAGGTGATTTGTCAAACAAGTTCAAGTCAGTTTTAGATCAATACAGCATTTTCAAACCAACCCATTGTGAGAAAGTATTCAAGCTGCACTTGTTTAAATTAATACTAAATGCATAAAAAGAGCATAAAACGTGTCACCTGTCAGTCAAAGCTCTGTTCCCAATTATCTCTTTTTCCGAGTCACAATGTAGAGCCCTTGTCATTCAGTTGCATCAAGGCACTCTCCCTTTGGCTATTTCTTTGGGAGGCAAAGAACAGCGAGTGTGCAATGGGATCGTTTGATACAATGGCCCCCAGAGCTGCCCTGGAGATAACAGAAGAGAGCTCATACAGTGTTTAAACTCAGAATATCAAGACATCAAGTGCAATATGAAAAGCCAAACTTATCTTCACGAAAAGCACACTGAATTTGAAAGTAAATCTTACAGCACAGCCGCTGCCGCCCGGGTTACTGTCCGCAAATGTAAATGCTCGGAAAGGAAAAGTTGTGAAGTGTGGTGGGGACATGTCCACACCAGTCCTTAAGGAAGTTACGGCCATGTGTTTAAATCACGTTTAAAAAAGTGATGATATTATGTGGCTTGTATTACGTTATCTAATATTGCGATATAGATGATGTAGACTAGAGATATATTGTGCAATACACTTAAAAAATGTTATTCTAACATTTAGATTTGCCACGAGTTTATTCGATAGATTGCTGCACTTTCACAGAAGCATGCAATTTAATTAGTTCAAAGCCAAGTAATGCAAATGCAGATCTGTGATAGTTATCTGAAAGATCGTCACACTTTTCATTCTCCACTTCAAACACATAAGACGACTCTTCCAGAAGCTGCAGTCCTGACAGCCTGAAGTTTTGTTCACATTTGTGAGAGCGTATCTTTAAAAACAAGTCGATTACATCTGTGCTATCTGGGTCTGTCACATCTCCTCCATTGGCTTTAATAACGGTGCGTCAGCGCCTTCAAAGTGTCTCCTGGGCGTGTTGTGACTTTCCTCTGGTTAGGCACTTCGGGGGGCTGTTATTGGGCGGGATGAGTGTTTTGGAGGTTCACCCTGGGTCATTCAGGCCTTTCTGCTGATGAGCACTGTCCGTATCTGCCCTCACATCTCATCCCACTCCTCAAAGTCAAACACTCTGTCTGTTCTGCCCTCATGTTGGCTGCTTGTCACGTCGTTATCAACTTTACCTCCTGCTATAAAAGTGCTCTTCTATAGACCTTTTGCCATGTTGGTCTATCAGTTTGCTGGCAGAGTGTGCAGAGGCCAAAGGCAGCAGAATGGTAACTCTCTGTTTGGATGTGGGCACAGGGAAATGGTCATTTATTGATTTGTGGATTTACTTTGAGAACACAAACTACAATTTGGTGGGAAGTGTGTGAGACCTGGAATTGAAACTAATTCATCCTAGTTCAGCCATTTACCATATAGAGGAGAGAGTGAGGGATTCTTGTAATTGTTGGTGTGCTCACACTGACTGCAGTTTTGCAGTCTAAATACGAATGCTCTGATAGTAGCACCTGAACGGTTTTAGTTCAAGTCATGGTTATAGTTTGGGATAAATATATTGTCAATTATGAGCCTCAAAACACACTTGAGTCTTAGTTGAATCATCAAGGTGTATGCTCATGTCAGCAGTCTCAGGACATACCTATTGTGTCATTGTGTAAGACACTCACTTTGCCTATGTGTGAATGGTGGTGGTGGTTGGAGGGCTTGATGATGAGATTGGCAGCTGTGTTACTGTCACTATACCTAGAGGCAGCTGTGGCCACGTATAAAACTTGCCTCCACACATATACAGAGGGAATAAATACTGATCCCTTGTGAAGCCTTTTGGATCATGTCTTTGAAAAGCACTTAATAAATCAATTTCCTCCCTTCCCTCCAATCATTGACTGAAAGCATTGACTACAAACTGTCTCCTATTAAATGACAACCATATGAACATGTTAGACATGAGCAATATAAAATTGTCTTGTTTCCAGGTCGGGCCTGCAGTGTGCTCAGAGGAACTGTCAGTGGCATATAGAGCTCAGCTGTAGGATACATTACTGTATATCATACTTTGCGCCTGAGGCAAAGCTACTTGTGCAAAGTTGCAAATATATATCGTGACAAGGATGCCAACAGCAGCAGTGAGACAGATGGCAGCGTCATGCTGCTGACTGCTATACAAAGTGCTCTGTTAAAGGGACTATACATAGGTTTAACCACAAATAAATGTACTGTATACAAATTTAAAATGTCTTCCTCATACATGCTCCAGCAATGCCCTGGTGAGTAGAATGAGCCCTGGCCTTTTCACCTCTCTATATGCTATTAAGTCACTGGAATAGTCTATGCTCGGGTCGAACAAGAAACAGCGTAATGCGTAATAACGTCATGCGTGTTCACGCTCAGCTGTAGTGTTAGCTGTATCTCCTCTGTACTGACGCTGCCGAGCGAGTGGTAACTTCAGAAGGATGGATTTAGCGGAGAATAAGAGGAGACCGGCTTCAAGCACCATCGATACTCCAGCCCAGACCCCAAATAACAAAAAGAAACAAAGAGTTTATTTGAGTGTGACAAAAAAGGTCGAAAGTCGAGTCTGATCGGCGTAGGCAAAGAACCAGAGTAAACATCGGAAAATGTTGAGAGAATCTCTCAAAAGACCCGCAGCTTATTTTTGCTTGAAAGGTAAGAAATTATTACTAAATACGTGGGGGAAAAGTGTTGTTGATACTTCAAAACAACGGTGTCCGACTGTCCGTGCATGTTGTACAAACTTCACTGAAACACGCCATAAAATAATCATATTTGGAAGTTGCCAAAATAGTTGATCTAATAGTTTTATACCTACAGAGAAGTTGTGTGGTATTAGTAGCAGACTAGTAGTGTCAGTAATAACAGTAATTGTGCTGTACCTACAAAACATTTGAGTAGTAATAGTGGTAATGGTCCTGTATTTACAATGGCAAAAATAATGCTGCTAATGTGAGCTTTTCTTGGCCTCAAAATAAGCATGACTGTTCACGGATTTATAAGTAGTGAAACGACTACAAAATGTGGACATGTAGTGAAAGACGATTTTGGCTTTTCCTAGTAGCATTTCTACCAGTGGAAATATTTTATTATTACAATTAGGCCTACGTTTATGCAGTATACGAGTATTTTTCTCTCTCCTTCAAACGTCATTCATTTGTTTATCTGTATTATTTGGCTTCTTCACTCGATTCACTTTGCTGCATTTGCTCAACTATTGCATCTTGGAAAATATACACTCAAACTGATTTGGTCTAGATATCTTTCAAACGTTTCTTACCTCAGTTGAAGTCACGCCTGCAAATCTGTAAATTGACCAGGACGGGACTCATACACGAGCTTATCATCGAGGCTGCAGTTATGGGTTTGGCCTGAGGGGGTAATCGCGAGTACAAAACTGCCAAACTCCACAGAGCCCCTTTAAGGTTTCAAGTTGGACCCCAAAGCGGAGACGGAGGCAGGAAAGCTTTAAGAATTATTTTTACAAAAAATGAATAGGCTGAGGTGACGGAGGCTGGCTGGGAGCAGACGGAACCAGGACACAGTTAGGCACAAAGGATATCCTGAGCACAGGAGGAAACAGGTAAATATCAAAAAAATCTTTAGCGATCAAACAAATCAGTTCTAGTTGTGCCGAACGTGACGGAATTTCGGGCAGCGTGGAGAGGACTGAAAAGAGCTTTTGTATCGGGCTCATCATCAAGGACTAGGTGTGACTCGTTGCTGCAGGTTCCAGCCACGCCCCCGTCTACCACCAGGACTACAGAGAAACAAAAACAAACCCTAACATGCTCATTTTTGATACCAACTGTTGTTGTCCTGTACTTTTAGGTAAAACAAAAATCAAACAAAGTTGGTTAAAAATTAATGGCAGGTGATTTCAAATTCTTTTTGTTGAACTTAAAAACTCAAATTGAAAGTTAAGTTTTACACAGGACAGCAAGAAAATGTTTTATTTCCTCAAAATCATGGCAAAGAAAATGTCTTTGTGGATCAAAAACAGTGAACGTAATGCTGCCAAGCTCGACACAGACATTTTCCTGCTTTTTACCAGCTTTTGCCAAGTCTATTGTTTAAAAGCTGATATAGCCAGCAGCAGCTTGTAAGTTAGTTCTGTTTTCCTGAGGTAGTGAGAGAGACATCTCTCCCCGGGGAGAGCAGCAGGACCCAAAGTGCAGAGCCACTCCTGAAGACAGAACAGAGAAATGGCAGCGGAAAACACAAGTGATTACATCTGACTGTGGGGGGTGATGTCAGGGGAAGCAGGCCATAAAACCTGCTCTCTCTCTCTGACTCCACAAATTTAGGACTGAACTTATAGAAGAACAGAACTATAGCCATTTGTCAGCGTGAGCTCTTGAACCCAAGCATTATGAGAGTGGTGCAGGAGTGGTTTGGAGGTGGAGACCAAGGAGGTTTGGGTGGACTGGTCTGACACCTTTTAACAGCCACAGCAGGTCCCAGAGTATGTGTTCTCAACTTAGAAACTACAGTTCAAAGGTTATGTAACGTGACAGAATTTTTGATTTTTTTTTTACATACTATTATTCAAAGAATATGAAAGATAATACCGTGGTCCTGTCTGTCTGTCTGTCTGTCTGTCCTGTCTTCTCTGTCTTCTGTCTGTCTGTCTGCTGTCTGTCTGTCTGCACATACACAGATGACATATTTCATTCATCCAAGTACTGATACGTGGCTTCCGTTAGTGTAAATTAAAGCGTCATTATTGCTGCTCAACCATTAGTGAATTTTCATGTAGTGTCTAAGTGTTGGATAATAGTGGACATAGTTCACTGTTTTTCAATTTCATGCCTAAGCAGTTGGCCATGTTGCAGGTTATATTGTAGCATTTGGTGTGTGCAAGATTTATATGTGTAATACAGTCCATAACTCGTGGTTAATGTCGTCTGGCCTCTCAGTCTGAACAGCAGAGTGAACATTTAGGCCTGTTTTATGTCTCTACTGTAGGCTATGCCTCTACAAAAAAGTTTCTCCCTCTCTATCAATAACTATAACTAAGTACCAAGATCTCATAAACACAACATATCTTTGCTTTTATTGACTAATATTCCAGATTGGTGTTTAAGTGTAAGTAATTCTTGTGCAAGTACTGACAAAGATTGAATCTTGAGCAGCTGTAAGATTTTAGTGATTACTATATATCATATAATCTGTGCTGTGTCTCCTTTCTGATGAGTTTTAAGTTTTTTCATATACAAAGCTGACGGGTCCATTTTCTCATGAGTTAAAATTGAATCAGGTACAGGTCTGTTCTTCAAACTTTTCTGTTTCTAATGCTAAGAATTATCTGGAAAAAATAAGTTACTTGCACCTTTAAACCCTGGCTTCTCTTTGCGTTTCTTTCAAGACAGAACCTTCCACTACCATTCCACAATCTAAACCGCTTCCTAGCGTGTTTCGCGAGCGTGATTTCATCCTCAGATAATCTATTACCCTCTCTCTGTGTCCTTTTTGTCCATTATGATGCCCGTGGGGAGTCATTACTGTCCTCTCTCAGAAGATTGCCTGGACCAGAGAGTGGCAAAGGAACCGCATAAACTATCTAATCCCATCGTAGCTTGTCAATAATGCTGGCATTTTTCTTGTGTTCTTGTTCATGTAATATCTTCATTTTTGTTCTCCTTTTCTCTTCACAGAGCCAGCATTGTGCAGAAGAGAATCATCTATTTCCAGGACGAAGGCTCCCTGACCATACGGCTGTGTGAGAGAGGTAACCCGCTGCCTATCATTGCCCTCATCCTGGGACCATTATCTGCAGGGCCTTTGTACTGTATTTTGAGGCGACTCTTTTCTGTTAAAAGTATGGCAGAAACTGAATTACGGGAGGAATTTCAAGGCTTTGAAGTGAGCTGTAACAAAATGGACAGAGAATGAACAGAGAAAAATATGTTCCTTTTGTATAAATATGTGTGTTTATGCATTTGATACGAAAGAACATGTCCACTTGTAAAGGCTTCTCTGCAGTAATGTACCTCATCGTGTCCCATAGAAAAACAATATTTTTTACTACTGCTGAGGATGTAGAGGCCTTGGAGTGTTGGTGTGTGTATTATGTGCTAGTGGTCCACCGTGCATAGTAATGGCATAATAATGATTGGATTATAGATAATGGGTAAAAGGAAGAGCATTCAACACCACTCAAGAATATTATGGACACAGGAACGGCAGGAGAATACCATAGAATATGTTTATCACTAGGTTGTCACAGTGAACATTTTGTCCTTGTATAGAATTGTTTGAAGGTGAGAGCATACGTAAATCGCATACATTTTGTTAATGGCCACAATAGTCAATACAGAACATATTGACAATGACCCTGTTATTTTTGCCATTGAAGCTTAAACCTGCAACATTGTCAAAGAAAACCTTTAAGAGAACTGTTCTTATTCAGTGCCTTTTCTTTATCTGCGAGTATAGGTGGTGACATTGCTAAACTTGAATATCTAATTAAAACATAATCATAATAGCAGTGTTTTGCAAATCTTGTGACACATGTGCTTGTAAATATTTTGATTTAGGTCAATGTGTTGCTCATAATGAGAACCAAACTACAAAAGTACAGGATAGCACTTTAGGTTTGAACGGCACTGGAACTATGTTGTATTTCATTTTTTTCCTGCAGTTTTCAAATCTTTTTTGCTGGGTTCTTGTCAGTGACGTTCTTCTCGAAATGTTAATATCCTGTACCTTCCAAATTTGGATATTATGCCGTAGACGATATTGCCCCTCTACCTGCATGGACACACACATTTCTTCAATTTTACCCACTTTCCTCCTGAAATTTAATTGGCCAATTACACCATCCTGTTTCTATCTGCCTTCAATGGTTTTCCTGACTCGCTCTGTCATAACCGTAATGTAGAGAGAAATTTTCTGCAGAATAATTTGAGAGCCTATAAATATTCACAAGCTCCCCTTGACCTATCTTTGCAAAACACGAACTGAGGGCAATATTTTAATATGTATGAATGTGCGTCAAAGCTAATGTGTCCCTCATTGGAAGGGCGTCATTTGGTGACTTTCTAACTAGACCCGAATTGTAGAGTGTAGAGTGTGTAATTTATTCAGTTGTGCCGTCTCATTGCTGACACTTTTGTTTTGAATTGAATCTTTCGCTCTCTCATTTTTGTTTGTTACTGTAGAAGCTGTGTTTGGTGAAGCCACTCAGAGCCCCGCCCTGGAGTGCTGCGCCTGTGGAACCGCGAAGTATCGCCTCACCTTTCACGGGAACTGGTCCGAGAAGGTGCATCCCAAAGACTACCCACGTGCGTACTCTTGAAATATTTCTCTACATGTTTGGAGCAGAAAGTTTGTGTGTTATAATTCCAAACTGGCTGCGTGAGACTTATGTCACAGCAATTTTTCGGCGATGTTGGTCTTTTCATTCAAAGATATGAGCAATGGCGCATTACACTGCAGTTGTCTGTGTAAGTTCTCAGTCGTACAGGAGTTGTCCATCTTCAATGAAGGTACTTGAGTCATCTTCTGTACTCGGTAGTGGAAGTCTCCAAACGTTTCGCCTCTCATCCAAAAGGCTTCGTTAGTGGACAAAGTCCCCCTCAGCATGCAGCGTAGATAAAGACCATGGGGAGGAGTTGGGGTTGGCCCGGCTCCTCCCCCTTTTGGATGAGAGGCGAAATGTTTGGAGACTTAGATAAAGACCATGGGGAGGAGATGGGGTTGGCCCGGCTCCTCCCCTTTTGGATGAGGCGAAATGTTTGGAGACTTCAACTACCGAGTACAGAAGATGACTCAAGTACCTTCATTGAAGATTACACTACAGTATATGCTACAAAATATCTATACATTATACAGTAAAAGTAGAAGAGGCCACCACAAGAATGCACAACAATAGGGTGTATGTTCTGAAACAATATCAGTCTGTTTTAAGGTGCACACTCCATAACACAAAACTTGGGGGTGAAGAGCAGCGATAGACATTCAGTGAATTAATGGAGCTGGGACACAAACCCTCGCACATGTATTAGGCTTCTGAGCAGGAAAAAGTAAGTACACTGTTTAGAATTTCTCTCATATCTGCCTAGATTGGTCATAAAATGTGGTCTGATCTTCATCAAAATCATAAGAATGAGTAAGCAGTGTCTGCTTAAACTAATACCACTCAAACAATTACATTTGATCATACTTTTAATGGCCATAACATGTAAACATTCACAAGGCAGGGAGGAATAAGTGAGTACACCGCCTGAATCTCGCTGAAATGCAGTAGTTTTGTAAAGAGGAATGGTCCAAGATTCATCCCGATTGTTGTGAGCGTCTAATCTGCAACTACAGAAAAGCAGTTATTGCTACTAAAGAAGATTCAGCCTAGACAACGTGCTATCATCAATGGAAAATTAATTCACAGGTTTATCAAGATATTCTGCAGAAAAACCTGAGACATTCACAACAGCGTGGAATAAGTAAGTGAACCCTTGTTTTAAATAACTGGCTGACCCTTCTTTTGCAGCAATAACTCCTTTTCTGCAGTTGCAGATTAGATGCTCACAACCATCAGGCTGAATCTTGGACCATTCCTCTTTACAAAACTGATGCAGTTCAGCAAAATTCAGAGGGTGTATTCACTTATTCCACGCTCTCCTGTGAATGTTTACATGTTATGGCCAATAAAATATAATAAAATGTAAATGTTTGGGTTTAAGCAGACACTGTTTATTCATTTTTATGATTTTGATGAAGATCAAACCACATTTTATGACCAATTCCAAACGGTGTACTTACTTTTTCCTCCCACTGTAAAAAAGGCTGCAGTTCCTTTTTATAAAAGGTTTATCAATGACCCAACAACTTTAATTTGGATTTATATTAGTCCAACCCCCAAAAGGCCTGTCTGCCAACTAACAATGGTTTATAGGGGCTTTAAAATGCTATAAAGTCGTGAGACAAGCACCATATTAAAACATATCACCAATAGTAAAAATAGCATCAGTTCATGGGTCTATTCAGCACAATAAAAGGACATAATGTAGAAGAAATGTGTCTGGAAAGTGAGGCAAAACGGGAAATAAATCTGCTCACCAAATGGCCCCATGAAAAGCCAAGTGCTAAAGTGCAAAATAAATTCCTGCGATGGGAGCAGTAGCGCCTGTTTCGTGACTTGTGTGGAGTCAAGCACTGGGCTGGAGACTGTGGCAGAGGTGTCTGGAGGCATATCACTCCTGACAGGGCTAATAGCTTCTGCTCCCCTCTCAACTGCACAGATTTAACACAGGACGTCATGAACTTTTCGAGCCATCTATTGTTCTGTCGACTGCTTTTCTCCTAGGCGTAAAAGCTTTGGAATATACTGTATAAGACAAAGAGAACTCATCATATGAGATTTCTAAATATCCAAAATCTAAAATAGTGATTTCTGAAAATGTATACTGTGATAGTGGAATATGATTCGCTGATCTTTTTGATTTTCATATTATTCCATAGTAAGCAAGCATTTAGGTGGGATTCGACAATAACAATGTCTGACAGTGCCAGTCAACCTGATCTGTCAAATGAAACTCACCACATAGCAGCAAATCCGCAAAAGTTGTCCTCTTCTTTATGAATTTCCAGGACGAGCCAATCACTGGTCAGCTCTGATTGGGGCGTCCCACTCCAGGAGCTATGTGCTGTGGGAGTACGGAGGTTACGCCAGTGAGGGGGTCCGGCAGGTGGCCGAGCTGGGGTCACCCATCAGGATGGAGGAGGAGATCCGCCAAAAGGTAGGCTGAAAATCATGCTGTTCCTTCACACCCATAGCACCCCACTTAGGTCTTGTTTTAATTGTGTTGATAAGTGCCATAATCTAACAAGTCAACAACAACAACAACAACAACAACAACAACAACAACAACAACAGTATTCAAGAGTTAAGAAGAGACATTTTCAGTGTCTCTTAACTGTGGTAGTAAACACAAATAAGTATCTTATTATCTCCATTTTAACTGCTCTATATACTGACTGTGTCTGTATATGTCCTCCAAGTATTGATGGTTATACTTCAGTCAGTGCCCTGGGAGCATTGTCAGAGTCCATTATCTCCCACTGTGAGGTTAATGACAGCATGAGGCCAATCAGCTTTCACACATAAACCCGTTTCCTCTGACATCTCATGAATATGTGGCGCACAGTATACAATTAGCATACAATACATGGGATTTACTTGGACATAACATTGTGACAGGCAGTGTGACATGGAACACAATAAGAACCTCATTTGACACATGAATATTGAATTGTTTGTTTCACTGGAAAAGAAAATGGAAATTATTGTCTTTTGTTACGTTGTGAATATTACATGGAGGTACTGTTTCTCTTAGTTTAGCCATGTCCAATTTTTGCACGCTCAAACAACTCCCTTTCCTTCAGTAAAATCACATTTCTAACTTGTAAGAACATATTTGAGAGAAAATGCCAAAGTCATTTCTCTGACATTATGATGTATGTAGTACACATTTGAAACAGGATATTGCAAGGCACATTTCCAAAATGTTTTTTAATTGAAATTCATAAAACAGGAAAAATAATCATCGCTCCAATCAACAGTAATTATATCAAGCTTGGATGCTGTCTCTACACGTACATATATAATACAATAGTACCCTATGGTTGTATAGAAACTGAATGCTGCATGGCGGGTGTCCATCAGTTCAGCTCTGGTCCTTTGTGTGGACACATTACCCTCTGATGGGCAGCTCTAACTCCTCTCCAGCTGTCTCCTGTCTCCTGTCTGTGCCCCAGAGCTGTGGAGGTGCTCCGACACAATGAAAACCTGAGTCTGTTTCATGGCACAGGAGATGGGCACAGAAATGTAGCTATGGCCACTATTCACTGGACTATCTGCAATTGAGTTGTCTGCCTTTGTACGAATGGAAAGTATTGGAAAGGAGAGTGGTTTGTATTCCTTTTGTGTCTTTTGCTATTTAGGTCTATGTGGAAATACAATAACTCTACCCTATGCTATGTCCAAGGCATACAGTTATTATTACGAGACAGTATTGATCCACATAGTCCAAAAAACACTGAAATGTTAGGTGAAAGGTGTAATGAAAGGCAACAGGAAGACCGAACGTGGAAAGCATTCAAAGACTGGGCTATACACAGCACACTCCACACATGCAACCGCAACTGTAGCCATGTTTCTCAAATAATATTTTTTAGTTTTTTTGCGTGTGTAAGAGGAATAATAACACAATACAAATACAACCCTCTGTCTCTTTGGACCCCGTAATAAAGTTGAATCGAATCGAATTGAATAAATATAGATATATGTACACATGAATAAAATATAAAAATCCATTTGAAAAGTATGAATGAAGAGATCCCTCTCTGTTCTGAATGACTTTATTGACTCTCGAGTTTGAGTCTGTTTCTCTTGTAAGACTTAACAAAGCATGAAACATTTCATCTCGACAGAGGTCCATGCATTCAAGAGCGTAAAATGCCTGTTTTGGTGAAAGGTTGCCTATTGAAATGGCATCAGGCATCAACTGCTCTGGAGGGCACCGCAGGTCATTGTGATTGAATGGCATTATACTGTATTTGCGCACAATGTTTTATAAATGCAGTCAATAAAGTACAACCTTGTTTTCAAATAGAACGATGAGGATCGAGAGTAATAGAAATGTGCGCCAATGCAAACGATGACACAACATAAGGCCTGTGCTGTGTGAGGAGACTTCACGCACGACCTGTTCATATAACAAACAAACCGCAGTAAATCCATCAGCAAACATGAATTCAGATGCTCTGACAGAACCTTTGCATCACATAGTGTTCTATGGAGCCTGTGCTCGCAGCGGCGAGTGAAAAAGAAAAGAGAGGAAGGCGCGAAGAGAGAGAGACACAGAGAGAGAGAGACAGACACAGAGAGAGAGAGAAGAGAGAGAGAGAGAGAGAGAGAGAGACAGAGAGAGAGAGAGAGAGAGAGAGAGAAGGAAGGCGCATCTGAGCTGAAGCACAGCGCAGCTGCAGGAGCAGAGCAGAGAAATTCAGGTTGTTGGGGCACCAACAATTAGCCATGTGAGGCAACTCCTGTTGTGATATACACAAACATTGATTGATTGATTGATTGATTGATTGATTGATTGATTGATTGATTGATTAAACAATTACATAACTCTTTTACTTAAGTTTGGCAATTTTTTCTTTGGTGTAGTTTCAAGAGTGTGTTTAATTTCTATAAGCTCCCCCCGCACCAAAATGGCTAGCAGTGATCCTGTTCAAGACAGTCTGTGTGCTTTGTGAACACTTCAGAGGCTGCTGTAAAGGTGGGAGGCCAACATGGGTCAGTTATCCCTGTCTATTGTGAGAATGCCAACCATTCACAAGAGCATTGAGCTGTGGCCATGTGCTGAGTCTACAACCATGAAAACAGAAATCTACAAAGGAAACTTTGGTCCCTTACAAATAATAATAACACATAAATGTGCAAGAGGTTTGTTTCAATTCAACAAAATATACTTTCGGGACTTTTTGTAACAGCTGCTGGTTACATTCCTGCTTTTTGATTATATCCCTAAACATTGGGCACCAGTAACAGCTCCATAGTGTCAGCTCAGGACTGATGGACAAGGCCCAGCACGCTCAGGCCTGTGCGAAATATGCGAACATTATTCTTGAACAGCTCCAGGCTCATGCCGCAGTACTCCCACAATGCCTCACTGCTCACCAGCCAATAGACCCTGGCAGTGAGGAAAAATGGGACATGCCGGAATATATCTTCATTTTTAAAATTCTACAGTCAATTTAATGAAAACTATTATGAGTGAGTCACAAAAATACTGAACAAAAGACTTTAGTGTTTCATCTCAAATAAACGTGTTTATATTTTGTCTTCTTTAATACTGTTGCCTCTTAAATTAAAGCATTTGTCGCTGCTTTTTGTACCAATAAGCCAAGACAGAAATGGCCCTTTGACAAACTAAAGATTATGTAATTCAGTTGTTTACAGAAGACACATAATTACACCGACACACATCTTTGTCAGGAATGTCTCATAAAGCAAAGATTGGCTAACAATCACAAAGGAGCAGATTCTTAAGTGCTGCGGGCCACACAGTAAATCCTCAACCTCCTTTGGCGTCTCACGCTGAGCAGGAGTCTATGGCGAGCTAATTATTATTCCCAGAGAAATGCTCTGAGCTCGGAGCCAGGTGTGATCAGACAGTGAAATGTCAAGAGTGGCTGGCCAACGAGCCGTTTGTAACAGCTTAAACTGCAGCGCAGTGATCGCAGCCTCGGGCCCAATGACTTTTAATGAAGTGAAAGCGCTGGTTCCTGCCTCCACCATCTCAGTATCTTCCACAGTCTGTGCACCTTAGAATTCATTAACGCTAAAGAGAGCAATTTTATGAGCAGGATTCTGTGGTCAGTGGAAGCAGCTCCTCAATGTTTGACTGCTGTCATAGTGGAGATATCAAATATTTGCTAGGACTCTGCAGATGGTCCACTAAAACATACACTATACGAGATGGGATAATACGTAGCATCTTGATGATTGTAATATTTAATGATCATTGTTTTTGGCTTTATATTCACAACACGCATTCATTTCATTTTTTCATCCCAATGCAGATGTCCTTTGTATAGTGGTTAATTTACCGTCTACCTAACCTCTGCACACGTAATTCATCTCTACACAATCAAAACAAAATGAAAAACTCAACAAAATCAACGGGTCCCACAAAACAGTCAAAAGAGCCTGAGTGGACTCCTTAATTCTTTAAGAAATATATAATAGATTTTTCTACAAAACGTCAAACCTTTTTCAAACCATCAGTGGAGCCATCAAAGACTGTGCTGTTAAAAGCCACATTTGAGTTTTGCTCTTCCATTAGGGAAACAGTCGATATGAAGAGAGATTGTGCACAATTGTTCAGGGACCTAAATGACTATAAGTGTCCTTTCTCCTTTTCACAAAAGACGAGGTTTGAGTGTATGATCATTGAGGCCATTTAAAAAAGTTATATGCATGAGAGTTTGTTTTAGTTGTGAAGGTTTTAAGTGCAGATCCCTGTGGGTGGTCTGAACTGCATTTGTCCGTTGCATTGCTCTTTGTTGTGCATGCGCTACACGTAGCCCTCTCTCTCTGGGGCAGGGCCTGTCACGTCTTCATCTGTTGTGGAAATCTATTTGACATCTAAAGTTCTTTGTTAAAAAATCTCACATGTTTCTAAAAAGCGTCTCGGCTTTTAGCATCGCAGGGTGCAGTCTGAAGCCCTTTGAAAGCAGTGGACAAAAGCTGGAGGAGGTGAAGACAGTTGGACACGGCACTCTCTGGCTGACAATTGCCCCGGGGCACTTACCTATCAGGGCTCTCAGGGGAATGCTGTACCTCATATGTGCTATAAAAGTGACACTTCTTTCATTACAAAGTCTCAAGTGGAAGAAGCTGGAGGGAGATGTGAGTCTCCGTGACCTTCTCAGGGTCAGAGTGAGAAGGCTCTACTCGTCCGTGGTTTAGGTCCTCCACGGTTGCTGAATGTCAGTCTCTGGGTGCAAAAGTTATTGTTCAGCTCATTGACCAGGAGGTGACAATGGATAAAAGTGAGGGCAGACGAGTTGTTTACAAATGTCAAACCATTTTGTAGCATCCAGTATTTTAGCATTGGTGATAGTTGTTGTAATAAATATTAATAGACAAACCCCCTTTTATTCCAACTTGCCTTCCTAAATGAGTGGTCATAACGTAGTGCATCTTTTTCTGTATTTAATCTGAGGTGGAAACTTTTGGTTGAGTTTTCAATATACAGTGCCTCTTGGAGGTATTACAGTTTTTCTCCATTGGTTTGGCTCATTTCTTGAAACAGAAATTACATTCTCAAAACAACATGGACAAATCTCCAAACCACTTGGCAATTGTTCACAACATAATTGAATTTCTCATTAATTTCATCAAATTGCAAATGTCTAAGTCCATGTCTCAATGTCTCAGTACATCTTTGCAAATGATTAAGTACATGTAGCCTACAATTAGCACAATATCCAAGTGAATAGATCTTGTTGATCTAAACTTATTGTTGATTCTCAGTCTAATGGTTGTTCATTCCAAAACGTATCAGTGTCATTTTATTGTATAAGTCATCACATGCACAATAGTCTGTTCAATTGTCAAAATTAGTCAAGAACACAATACCATGAATACCATATATGAATCCCTTGGAACATTTGATACATTTATTACAGCAACAGTCAGGTGAAACTAGAACTTACAGTATGTTATGCTGAATAAATGTTATTTTTACTCTGATGTATGGAAGTTACTTTATTTGTGTATGAGTGCGGAACGTGTGATGTCAAACCTTGGAGGCTATACTCTTACCCTCAAATCCTGTTTCATTGTTGTGTTTTTTTTTCCAGTTTTATACACAATTGTATTCTGTTAGTTAGACAAAATAGTTACAGTAACCATTGTCAATGAAGGACTGGACTAAGACTGAAAGGTGGACATGAGGGACATTTCAATGGTCCTCTGCCATAGTGACAAAACATCTAAACATTTAGACTTGCAGTGCTTACACAATGCCAAAGGGACAAAGCATTTTGGGAGCACTAACTGTTTAAATGAGAAGCAAATTTAGTTTTGACACATGAGTAAACTGTTTTGGGAGAGGTATGAGCTTTTGCAGGTGAACCATGGTGTTGTGCCGAACCATCCATGTTATTTTGGCAAAAGCACCAAGAGTGTTGAGAACGTCCGGTCTGTTTCAAGAAATGAGCCAATTCATTTGAGAAGGATCTTTGCCATTTTCGGGGCATTGATTGTTTAAATGAGAAGGAAATTTGGTTTTGAAGCATGAGTGAACTGGGAGAGATATGATCTTTTGCAAGTGAGCTATAGTGTTGTGCTGAACTGTAAAACTGTTTTGCCAAATGATCTTAATAGTTTTAAGAATGTAATTTCTGTTTCAAGAAATGAGCCAAACCAATGGAGAAAAACTGTAATACTTTGTGGAACCCCCTTTTGCTGCAATAACAGCAGCAAGTCTTTTAGGGTATGACTCTACAAGATTTGCACATCTAGAGATGGACATTTTAGCCCATTCCTCTTTACAAAACAACTCAAGCTCTGTCAAATCAGAAGGAGAAGATCTTTATTTATATATAGCGCCTTTCACAGACATGGTCACAAAGCGCTTTACAGCGTGTTTGTGAACAGCAGTTTTCAGGTCTTTCTACAGATTTTCAATAGGATTTAGGTCAGGACTTTGACTGGGCCATTCTAACACATTATTATGTTTGTTTTTAAACCATTCCATTGTAGATTTAGCTTTGTGTTTAGGGTCATTGTCGTGCTGGAAGGTGAATCTCCGCCCCAGCCTTAATTCTCTTGCTGACTCCAGCAGGTTTTTCCTCAACCCACCATATTTGACACTGGGGATGGTGCACTCAGGACGATGAGCAGTGTTAGGTTTGTGCCATACATAATGTTTTGCATTTGGGCCAAAAAGTTCAATTTTTGTCTCATCTGACCAAATCACCTTCTTCCACATGGAAGCTGTGTCCTCCATATGACTTCTAGCAAACTTCAAACGGGATTTCTTATGGCCTCCTTTCAATAATGGCTTTCTTCTTGCCACTCGTCCATGAAGGTCAGATTTGTGTAGAGTACGACTTATAGTTATCCCATGTACAGATTCCCCTAGCTCAGTGGCAGTACGTCGCAGCTCCTCCAGAGTTATCTTAGGGCACTTGGTTGCATTTCTCACCAGTGCTCTCCTAGTTCGGTCTGTTAGTTTAGGTGGACGGCCGTGTCTTGGTAAGTTCACAGTGATGCTATACTCTTTCCATTTCCGAATGATGGATTGAACAGTGCTCTGTGACTTGTTCAAATCTTGGGAAATCTTTGTATAACTTAACGCTGCTTTAAACTTCTCCACAGCTTTATCCCTGACCTCTCTGGTGTGCTCCTTGGCCTTCATGATGTTGTTTAGTGACCAATACACTCCGACCATAGCTCTGAGGTCCTCACAAAACAGCTGGAATTATACTGAGAGTAGATTACACACAGGTGGCCTCTATTTAATGGTTAGGGCAAGGTGTGAACATTCTGTAGTCATTAGGAATGTTATGAAGGCAATTTAATGCACTCAGAAAAATGATGTATGAATACTTGTGCACGCCCCACTTTTTTTCTATTTTTTGAAAGATAACAGAATAATGTATCATTCTGCCGTCACTTCACAGTTGTCTGTTACTTGTGTGTGAACTTTCAGCAAAAAAATTCAAAATAAAATCTTTATGTTTATGGTTGTAAACATGACAAAATGTACAAAAGTTCAAGGTGTATTAGTACTTTCGAGAGGCACTGTACAGTAGATATTTAATATGCTCCTATTTTAATAGAATCAACACCGCTGTTCCACAGGCTTCAGTAATATATACGGTATGCACAAGTGATTCCCAGCAACAGGTGCTTTTATCAGTCATCTAGATGTGTTTTTCCTCCTATAATCTGTAATTCAAATGTCCTCATAACTCCACCTCCCAGTGTGCTACACATTCTCCCAGTGCAGGAACATAGAAATCTCTGACCTTTATGTGTACACCGATGCACAAATCAAACACAGCTGCATATTGCCACTGAAAGGCTGACAATCTCCATTAATTACCGGAGTTTATCTCGTTTGACATTTACATTACAATGGCTACATGCACATCTTTATGCAATAGGCAAGCAGCCACAAAATGTGTGCTAACCCACGCTGCACAATGCCCTTTAAAAAGAACAATACAACAATACCACACATTTTTACTCTAATGAGCCCTCCTGCCACCCGTCTGTCTCATATAGCAGCTATTTTTCCTATGAGGCACTACTCACAGGAAATCAGAAACTGCATTGAACACTGGAATTTACTTTGTAACTTAAATGTCAGCTGAGAGCACAGGGGAATGATAACACAGAGAGTAAAAATAGCTGATTAAATAGGGCTATAAGCTGTACGTTTGCGTTCGTCTTTTGGCATTGTACAGTATTTAGTTGTTTATGAGTGAGAATGGTGCTTGAATAATTATGTAGATAATATACATACTTATATTGGGTTAGGGTTGAAGGGTAGTCTATTATAAATGTGGTTTTGTGCAGCACACTTTAAAACAACCTGCACCTAAGTGCTTAACATAAGAAAGATTCAAAAGATTCAAAGATTTTTTATTTGTCAAACCAATTATTTGAAATTATATATAATGTGGACCAGTGGTTCCCACCTCATGTAACCCTTGAGTCTTTCATTTACTATATACTTCGCTTCTTCCCTCATCTTAAGCTCATTTAAAGGATCTGTATCATGCTATTTTAGCCATTCCAAAGTAAAGTATAGGCATTTATATGATATATTGTACCTCTACCACTATGGAGCACTAATTTTTGTGATAAATATAAGTATTTTCTGGAGGTATTTTTCCAACCCGGTAGACAAAACACTTGGATTCAGTTAACTCCGCCCCCTCTTTCCGCTCATACTTTAGCAGTAGTAGAAATATAAATATCACAGCAAAAAGTGAAGTTACTTCATGATGCAGTTATAAGGAGTTGACATGTGCAACACAGCTTCATAAATGGCTAACACACACGCTAACGCACACGCTAACACGCGTTTTGATTGACTCACCACTCTGATGTTTCCATTATGGGACTCTCGTTGGTTATAAAAGTTAATCCACTTTGATTCTGGCCAAGGTTCACCAAGCATCCATCAGAGACAGTCACAGACAAACACTATTTTGGCTGATAGTCGCTGAATCCCGGAGGGAAATTCCAACTTGAGGCGAGTGGCCTCTTCTTTAGGAAGGTTGAATAAAGTCCTGTCCTCGCAGCCAAACGCGCTTTTCTCCGTGACATTATCGTGAGGTACTGTAAGAAAAAAGAACAGGTGTCCAGACTCCAGAGTAGGTTAGAAAAAGCTCCGTCTTCACAACTTTCGGTGCAAACATGACATGCAGGATTCAGGAGGATTACTGAGAACTGCGTGAATGAAGCCAAAAACCACTCTGGGGGTGTTTTTGATTAGGAAATAGCATAACAACATGGTTAAAAGCTCCAAAAAGTCGATTTTGCATGATATAGCTCCTTTAAAACAGAAAATGACAGCCTGTCATTGGTCACATCCACATGCACATTAAAATCACCTGAAATGACTAAACAATCAAAATCAGTGCATATAAAGGAAAGTAATTAATTTAGTAATTCAGGTAGTTTTAAAATGTGCATACCCTCTATTTTGTTGCATTCAAAACAAATTAAGCTTAAATCATTTCAAAACAATATTGAAATGCTTTTCAGTTACAACCTAATTTTTTATTCTGCATTAATTCCAAGTATCCTCTTACTCCTGGTTGGGAAACACTGATGCAGACTAACGCATAAAACAGAGAGACAGATTTTTCATTTCAGTTTTCTCTACCCAACAAATCCACAAGCAGAAAGATAACCTTGTTAGTGAAAGTTAAAAACTTGTATATCCCACCCCCACACATTCAGCGCTCAGTCCTTCTCTCGCACCAAAAAGTCCGTAAAACTTAGTGTAACCCTAAAGTTCAAGAACACAATACAACAGAGGCTACACACAGGCTGTATCTGTCTTGTTCCACCACTTCACTTGGCCAGTTGTCTTCTTTTCAGCCAATTAGTCAGTTCTCTCATACTGTCTGTCTATCAGCCCTCGAAGCTTTCCAAAAATCCCCTGAGACTCACTCCACAATATGAATTTTCTTTCCATCTTTTCACAGCCTCGTCTCTTAAAGTCCGACGTTACTACCACATGTGTCCACAAATCACACCCACCTACCACCGCCGAGGCGAGAGGCGAATGTGATACACCTGCGTTGAACAAATGATAGACACTGAAATTGCACCCCGGTCAAATTCACCGATACGATCATTCTCGTTAAAATGGACCCGGCATAAATAAACAAGCATAATCACATCGAGCTGGAGTGCCGGGGTTAAAGGCTAAAATATTCCATTAGTTTTTATGAATGATGTCTGATGTCAAGATGCCTCTAGGGAGAAAGCCGCTGAGATATGAGCAAATGTGGTCGATTGGCAAAGCAGCCGCAGACTTTGATGTTCTGTAATGACTGGGTTGGAAGTGGTCTGGCAGAGGGAATCAACAAGCCAATTTAATAATAACATTAATTTAACTTTTTTTTTTAACAAACCTTTCAAATGTTAGCTGAATTTTTAAATAGGAGCACTACCTGACTTGAACTGAAAACCATCTTTCTTTTGTTCATTTTTTTAAATCATTTTGTTTTGTATTCAATGCACAGCCCTTTATTCAAAGTTTAAAAGGATTTAGCTTGTTTTCTATTGACCTGGGCAGTGGCTCGGCTTCATTAGCAGCATTGTGGGCTTGATTTCCAGACAGGATGTGGCCTTTCGGTGTTCAGCTTGCGAATTTTCCCTGTGCCAGTGTAGGTTTCCTCGTGAAGCTCTGGTTTCCCCTAGAACTAAATTTTTTTTTTTTTACAGTAGATCACAATAAATGAGCGAGTATTTGTGAGTGCGAGATGCTAATTAGCCCATGGCTACAATTCAACAAGCAGTGTGTTCATTCGTATGCTGTCCCGACCAAATTAACAAATATATTTACCGTATTTTCCAGACTATAAGTCACTCCGGAGTATAAGTCACACCAGCCTTGGCAACTACTGTACCTGGGCATGGAGGCGTAACTGCACTGTTTGCACGCCTCTCCCGGCATCATTTTGTTCAAGCTCTCATTTGCAAACTCGTTCCTCTAGCTGTCGCCATCTAGCTTTTAGCTCGCGATTAGCTTTTTTGTTTTCTTCATTGCAGTAAGAATAACCTTTCCCAGTCTCTCACAAGTTTCTCGATCACTCCACACTTTCTTTCTGCTGCTCGATTACCGTTTTTAAATCTTCAGTGGTACAGGAGTGGCAGATACTGGTACACAAGCCTAGAGCGTCCCCTAGCAGCTGTCAGTGTGAAAATAACAAACATGTGAAATTATATATTTTGATATATAAATCGCACCTGAGTATAAGTCGCACCCCCAGCCAAACTATGGAAAAAGTGACTTATAGTCCAGAAAATATGGTAAATGTACCCATGTTGTCTGCTTTTGGGCTGAAGGATGGTGAAGCGAAGTGTCCATTGCTTTAAATTACTAGCGCAAGCTTGAGAAACCCTTCTTTATGATTTCTTCTGTATCATTACAAGATTGTTAAAATGCAGTTTTTTACTCTACAGTTTAGGGGGATATATCGCTTTATTTTATAGTATGAGTGCTTTCCTGATTCCTGAGCCTATCAATACAAATTACTGAGAACTAGGCCGGCCAACATGTACTGGCTGGAGGCTCTGCTGTTTCTGGCTAATCCTTCTTTGACTGTAATTTTATCTACCCGACTGGAGGCTCTGTGATAGCTTGTGAAAACATCTAGAAGATGCCGCTGTCATTTGTCAAGCTGAACATGAGGATTATTGTGAAAAAACACACAGCATATGAGTGAGGATTACCACCTGCGTGCCCAAGCTGCCAGGCATCAGTAGATTGGGTTTGTTCTACCACCACCAGCGCACACGCGTCACTGTCGGAGCAATGGAGATGTAACTCAGAGCGTGGCATGTCTGAGGCAATTTCCTGTCAAGTGTTTGGGGCTGGGGTTTGAATGTGAAGGATAGTTCTCCAAGTCCTCTCTCGCTGCGCTGTTTTGACAATCTGTCTGAAATAAGGTCTCAACAAGATGGAGCGAAAACAATGAAAGGAAGAAAGGAGAGAAAGGTTGGAAATGTGAGAGGGAGAAAGATACAGAGGACAGACGGCTATGGTTAGAAGAGCTCTACACTACAGGTATTTGCGCAGAGATAATGGCCTCATGGGTTTATGGAGGACGTACAGTATATTACTGCCTGTTGGCTTCTCCTTGCTTTAATAAAATATAGCCTAGAAAGTGACACTGTGTATGTAAGATAATATAACGCAAACAGTGAGATTATGCACTTTTGTTTCCAAGCTGTAGTGATGTAAGAAGGATTTTATAATTTTATTTTTGAGGCTGAAAATCAAATAAGACCCCATCACTAATTCTTAAACTCTCTCACCAAATTTGCATATATCCTTTACAAATGCTCACAGTGACTCATATTTACAAGATTAATCATCAGCATATACGTCACCCCATATGGTCTGTCAGAAATGGCAGAATTATGAATAACCATACCTATTGTAGATGACGACGCCTCTCTTTGCACATATCTTCGTCTTTTTCTTCCTTTATCCTGAAGGCTTCTGCGAGAGTCCATTGTTCGGCTCAAAGTTGAACCCAAATCCTCTGGAGGAATAGATTTTCACATGATGGAGAATGGAGACGACTGGCCCATAGCCAGCATTTATGTGCCTCACAGTGCTTCTGAATGATGGCTTGTGGAACACAACATGTCACGACGTTGTAATGTGGATATATGCTGTCTTACCAAAGCTATCAGTAACTCTGTTTCCCTCAGACCCGAGAGCCATAATGTGACAAGTCAAATGGATAAACCCCTTATGTATAAGTGATGAATTAGACGGATGGAGTTGTGCTTGCCCGGTCATAAATGTTTAACAGGGCATTTCCAAATGCACGGTGCTGACGGCAAGCTCGGCCCAGAATGGATTGGTTTTACTGGGAGCTAAAGACGGGCCGTCATGCGATCAATGGAAAATGCTGAGGCAGTGGACAGGCCGTCTCTTGTTTGGAGAGCTACATGCGGCATCCTGCTTTTAAGGTTTTGCGCAGCTTGTCAGAACTTTGTTGAAAGATTTTTGTACTGATCAGTGAAACCTCAGATGGAATAGAGGCATGACAGGCTGTTGAATAAGACACCTGTATTGCCTTGGACTTTTCATGTTCTTTCAAGCTCTCTGGTTTGGACTCCTTTATTTATATTTTTATACTTGTATGATTGAAGGGAACAGTTTTTCATCGACAAGCTCTGATAGGGCAAAGTATTTTCCTACAGGTTTAGCTAAAATGCATGCCCTTTTGTCACTCAATCACTCTAATCTAAATATCTACTGTATGTGAGCTTAATTTATGAGCATTTCCACGAACAACAACCCAAGAGCTTTAATTGGTAAAATACTCACATTCGTATTACAATTCCAGTGGGCACGCAGAGCACTTTACATCAAGGAACCAGTCACCCATACACGCACAGTGGTTCACCACACAGACGCTGGAGACAAGGTGGGTTGAACTGTGATTCACAGTAACGGCAGTACTCACTGGCAGGAGCTGGTGGCTTTGTCAAATATTCTCATGCTTCACAGAGAGGGGATAAAACAGCATATCCAATTTAGAAACTGCGTGTGAAGAATGCGGTTGGTCTTAGCTTTCTGCATTGCATTCTTTGTACTCGACAATTACAATGATTCTAGTCTCAAAATAAACGTGTTATTCACGAGAGCACATGGTATAATTATTTTGTATTTCATATTACAAATGGAAGACATGACAGCTCTGGTTCCGCAGCCAACCGTCTACTAAATCCTTCTTACTTAACCTGCCCACTGAGTGTACACACGACATCTCTATCCTCTAAAGCCAATATTGATCTTGTTGAAGGTGCAAAGCTGTGATTTGTTAGTCCAACACAACCCACTCAGTCTTTATCACACACAACTGCTACCTCTCCTGCTGGTACTGTTTACACGTCCTCATGCTAATTAATTATTTGTAATTATTAAACACTGAAATATGAGAAGCACCCATTGTTTGTGTATGGACAACAATAAAACTCTGCTGACCATCCGTATCACATTCTGAATCACCAATTATCTTCGGAGCCACAGCCCTCAGGCAACATCTCTCTTTTGAAATAATGAAAAACAGGGATTTTTGGAAACCATTATTGCACTTCCCCATAGAGTCTGCTCCTAATTATTCTCTCCCAGTGCATCTCATTACAGCTGCGAGTGGAGATTAAGTGTTGATCTGAAACAGTGGGGGCATGACTAGAACAATAAGTGTGAACCGGAACAATCCAGTCAATGGTCAATTTTACGTGTCAGGTCTGATTCCAAGTACAAATGTGTTTATCAAACGAAGATGACGATTGTAGACCAACTTAGAGATGTTAGCCGTTGTAGGACTTCAGAGGAGACAATGAGCTCTGGAGCCTTCCTTCTCCTTTACTTCAAGGATAAGAGAAAGAAGAGACAGAGGGATGGGTGGGAAGGGGCTTGGAAATGAGGCATAGGGCAGACTCTGGAAAGGGCATGTGAGGTGTGGTCCTGCTCCACTGATCTTCATTAACAGGTCGGGCCAGGATTAATGACAATCCCTTACAATTAGCTATTTACTTTAGATAATGAAATGAATAGGCCATTACTAATTCCATTTTACAGTGGTATTCTTATTGACTATTTACTTCATTAAAGTTGACTCTAAGAAAAGCAATGAAAGCAATCTACCAAACACAGCAGTAAATTTAAATCCACAGCTTCAAGCCAGACCACAAGAAGCAGAGAAATTCAGAAAATCCTTGTCTTCCTCAGCTCTGCGTGGCCTTTGCTCCCGGTCGCTTCTTAAGGGCTCAGAGAGGCTTGTTAGCTTCACACACACCTACCAGGTACAATATGTCTGTGGCTTTATAATGAGGCGTGTGCTTTCATGTGGACCCGGCTTAAATCTGCTTCTTGGTGGCATATGGAAATCAGCATTGTTTGTCACACCTTTCTGCTTCGCGCCGTGGTTTTACCACAAAACCTGATCCGGGGGCTTCACGGCGTATCTTATTTCAGTTTCGTTTGTAGAAGTACAATGCACAATTGTTCTTCCCTTTTTTAATAATTCAAGCTAGCTAGCTATAGGTAGCTTACTATGGGGAGTGAATGAAAATGGTCCCTGCCTTTGAGAAGCATGTCCAAGCTTTTATGATTATTATGGAATTTAAAAATGTAGTCAGTCAACTACAGATACAAGCCAGTCATGCTTCTATCCCCTTAATTATGTCAGCATGAGGAAAAAATGTTCATATAATAAGCGCAAGAATTAGAAAAAATATCCCAACTTCTTCAGCTTGCCGACTTTTGGAGATTTTTGTCCACAGAAAGGACATTGGTGCTTGGTGTGAGGCTCCCAGTGTAATAACCCTGCCTTCAGTTATACCTTCCCTTTTCATTATCCCTGCTGTAAGCACTTATATTTCTGCCAATCAGCGGTAGTGTAATCAGTTGTGTTCGACAGTCGCCTCGCTTCATGACAAGATAATTAGCTCTATTTCCGTGGGCCTGGTCGCTGCTGGATGGTCCGACGTAGACAGATTAGACTTGTTATTGAACCATTAACATCCTTTGGCTCTCCACTGCTCCTCCCAGCTGCGGATCTGTGGCTGTTTTTAGAAAGATGGGGGAGGGAATATTGTTAGAACATGCAGCACTGGTCAGAAGCACAGGTAATCACTGTACTTGTGTAAAGTTTTCTTATGTACTTATAAGGCTATAACATAGCCTTTCAAA